>OX392462.1:205867-5713367 GCA_947623515.1 Neoascia interrupta
AACAAGTACGTCATCATTGCTTCCGTGGTAGCCATGTAGGCAATCAACATGAACAACTTTCATCTTCGCTCTTGGTCTTTTTTGGATTCGGAATACGACATCAGTAATTCGTGTTACAACTTGGTAGGCACCTTCCCAGTCCTTTTGAAGCTTTGGCGATCTTCCCTTTTTACGATGTGGGTTGTAGAGCCATACCATTGAACTCGGGGGCCGTTGCCATATCGTTGAACTCGGGTGCCGTTGCTCGCGCATAGTATCTCGTCTTCATCCGTCACTTGCAACTTTTATATTGCTTCTGGATCTCTGGTGGATATCATTAATCCTTTCTCTAAGGTCAACCACGTAGCCCTCCTCGTATGTTGGGTCTTCAATGGAAAAACCGAATTTAAGCTCACTGGGTAGCCTGGCAGTTCGTCCAAATAAAACTTCAGATGGTGTATATCCAGTTGTAATGTGAATAGCATTTCGTTAGGCCATGAGGAATAAAGGTATTCGCCGATCCCAATCCCGTTGATTCTCGTCCACGACTTTAGAGAGATATTCCTTCAGTGTCTTGTTGAAGCGTTCCACCATTCCATCTGATTGTGGGTGAAGAGGCGTGGTCCGTGTCTTCTGTAGTCCGATTGCTGCGCATATTTCCTGGAATATCTTCGACTCGTTTCTTACTTGGTCAGAATGTAATTCCATTGGCACTCCGAACCTGCACACCCAGTGGTCCACTATCTAATCAACAACGGTTTTTGCTTCTTGATTTGGGGTCGCAAACGCCTCGGGCCACTTGCTGAAGTAATCGGCAATTACAAGAATGTTACGATTGCCGCTTTCAGTTTCTGAAAATGGGCCTGCGATGTCGACGCCGATCCTTTCGAAGGGGGAACCAACGTTGTACTGGTGCATTTTACCTCTTGATTTGACTTTAGGTCCCTTACTGGCAGCACAAGAAGTACACTTCCGACACCAGCTCTCAACGTCGTTTCTTGCACTCAGCCAATAAAAGCGTTCTCGTACCTTTTCCAGGGTTTTGTTGATTCCCAAGTGCCCACCAGACACTCCATCGTGCATTTCCCGAAGAATCTCCTGGACTTTCGACCGTGGAACCACAAGCTGCATCTTAAAGGATTTCCCATCGGGCATTTCCCATTTTCTCCGCAGAACGCCATCTTGTACATGGAGAGAGTCCCACTGCGCCTAATATGCCTTTAATGTGGGACTACTTACTTACTTACTTACTTACTTAAAAAAAATGTGGGACTTCGGTCGGATATATCCCTTGCGCTCGGTTTGTCCATAGATTCCTTCCATGCAAGGATTGGCTCAATGTCAGGGTCTTCTTGTTGTGCGTTGCGAAGTCCCTCAGTACTCCAGCCTTCTGCAGGTTCGGCTCTTACTCTGTGGACAGTACATTCGTCAGTATCCTCTTGTCCCACACAATGCGTACAATTGAGCTCACATGTCTTGCCGGGCTGGTATAAGCTAGTACCGGTGCTTCGCAAAGTCGCTGCTTCAGATACTGAAAGCTTCTTTCGCACTCACCTGAATTGTCTTCCCTTCTGCAAGTGAGCTGGTACAGACACTTTGCAACCCCGGCGAAATCTTTGACAAACCTCCTGTAGTACGTAACAAGACCGAGAAAGCTCCTTAGCTGGTGTTTGGTTTTGGGAACTGGCCAACTTTTCACAGCTTCAATTTTCTCTAGATCCGTCTTCACTCCATGCGTCGATATCACATGTCCCAGATACTTTACTTCTGCTCTGAAGAGCGTACACTTCTTCGGATCTAGCTTCAAGTGTGCTGATCGAAGTCGTGAGAATACTTCCCTCAAGTTGTCGCGATGTTCAGCGAACGTCTTTCCCAAAACGATGACGTCATCCAAATATACCAGGCAGGTTTTTCACGTCAGACGATGTAAGATACGTTCCATAAGACGCTCAAAGGTGGCCAGAGCGTTACACAGACCAAATGACATTACCATAAACTGCCATAGTCCATTGCCAGTTGTGAAAGCGGTCTTCTCTTTTTCTTCTGGATGGATCTGTACCTGCCAGTAGCCATTTTTCAGGTCAAGGGTGAATACCATTTCGCTCCAGAGAGTGTCTCCATTGTGTCATCGATTCGAGGTAAAGGGTAGCTGTCCTTCTTTGTGACATCGTTAAGCCTTCCACGCAGAATCTAGTGCTGCCGTGCTTCCGGGTCAGCTAGGGTGTCAGCTGTTTGCAGGCGCCTGTGGCCATATACGCATATGTGAAAGTTGCAGTCTTTTTTACCTTTTTCCCCCATAAATTCTAAACTAATCGCATAAGCATATTCGGAATCGGGACACAAGTCATATGTATATTAGAATAAAAAATCCAACAAATTCCACTCCGACCTACAGTAAACTTAGTACTATAATAAATTTACTACTTTAACGGTAGATTACAAAAAAAAAACAGTTCTCAATTGTATTTATTTGAAATAGTCGCTAAGTTCAAAAAGTTAAGTTTTTTTAAATTACCCAACTTTTTCGTCAATTTTCTTTTTTTTCTATCCGTAAGAACCTTCCTTAAAGTATAAGAAAACTTTTTGATTAAAGATGAATAGGGAAGTTCACACGGTAAATGTTGTACAACATGTTGTACAACATTGCTTGATGAAAAATTGCGTTCACATTCATCAAGCATGTTGTACAACTTCAGTTTTTTCTTAATGTTTTTTCCCTCAAAATATTCCCCCGAAATGCTTTATTTGATATTGCCGCCATTTTCACCACACGAAAAAAATTTTCGAATGGCAAACACAAAGGAAGTTTGACCAACACGGGTTGCATGACTTGACAAGCCAGTAGAAAAATCAATTTTTTTTTGAAAACCATCAAGCGGCTTGTCGAACGGATTTGAACATAGGATGTTGTGAAAGCTTAGACAGGACCACGTCGTGTCAGCTAGTTGTTTTATATATTTTATGTTCGTGTTTGTGCGAGTAAGAGCAAAAGTGTACTTAAATTCCAATAAAATCCATAGGTCATATACAAAAACAAATAAATTGTTACATTATCATGAAAGGAACCAAACCAAATGCAAAAATTTTTAGAAGTTCGCTTAAAAATCATATTATACTAAAGATGGATGCGATATCTCAAATTAAAATTTCAAGTGTGTCACTAAGAGCACAGATTAAGGTTATAGTGACTTTTCTGATGCATATTTGGGTGGCTACATAGCACGTCGACAAAAGGTTAATAACGTAAAGACACGGAGATAGACACATGGTCACGATCAGTACTTTTACTTCTCAGAATACAGTTGCTGCGCAAGTCACCAATTAGGATATAGATACCTTCTCTTCAATCAAAGGAAACAAAAAAGCTAAAGCTTAAATTTCGTGACTTAAGATGATCGGATAAGGTTTAACATTATGTAAGTCATACAATTAATTTTAAAGTCATATATTAATTGGTATTTAGATGGTGCTATTAATCAGAAATTATAACTTTACCAACTCGAAATGCAGTCAAAATGTCTGGATCGTTACAATAATTTCACAAAAACTTTCAGAAAAGGCACAAAATTCTACATAAAGTTAAATGTAAATAAACAAGAATAAAGTTGTGCCGGAGTAACGGCCAATTTTATTATCCAAATTAATATTATCTATTAAAGACTCCATATCTAACGTAAAATAACTTTAAATAACAAATAACTTTTTTTTGCTTTGCTCTTTATAGGTACTTAAAAGAAACCTTTCATTTCATAATGCCAGGTCACAAGCATAAAAACAGCAATGATTTGCATTCTTAATTGAGCTCAACATCGCGCCACATAAAAAATAAAATTATGCTTACACAGGCTCATCTCATAGTGCTGGTGTTAGAGGTTAGTAAAAAACACCGAAACACATGCAACAGAAATTAAATAAAAAGTTACACTAAGCAGAGCAAAAAATAATGATAAAATAATGAGAGACATGATCACTAAGAGTACATCAGAAATATAGTGTAAGCTAAGAAGCACAAAACAGCACAGCTAATATAAACAATGCGGAGTAAACATGCAACAAGCAAAAAATGACACAGTTTAAATTTGTCTAAGCAGTTTTTCAATTTAGCTTTGTCAATTTTAAAATCAAGTAAATTACTATTTGAGTTATGCAGAGAACACAAAAGGGTTAATCGGCTCATGCATGCCATAGTTGGTTCTGTGACTAGGAACATTCAGAAGAGGAATAGTTCGCAGATAATGAGAACCGCCGCGAAATTTAAAATTAAATAAAGAGAGAATGTCAGGAGCATTGTTGTTGAATAAAGATAAGATCATTAGTGGATCGTCTTTCGGAAAGACTTTGCAGGTTCAGTAGCTTAAGTCGCTAAGCGTATGGAGGAAGGATTATCAGATCTTCCCAGAAGTGCTTCAATCCTATTTACATGACAAGTATGAGAAGGTGTCCATATTTCCGTGGCGTATTTAAGATGTGGACGAACGAAGCTGTTGTAAAGTGAGAGAGTTATATACGGTTCGTTAAATTCCTTGAACCACCTTTTGACAAAGCCTAACATGCAGTTTGCTTTATTGACGATGGAGTTATATGCTCGGAAAAATTTAGGTCGAAACTAAAAAAACTCCGAGATCTTTGATTCGAAAAACACGACTGTGGTTATGTATTGAATGAGAGAAAACTTAAGGTACTTAAGTTTGGCATTTGTCAGGACTAAGCATGAGTCCGTTCTTATTACACCATGTACTGAACCTATCGATATCTGCCTGTAAAAGCAAGTAATCCATCATCGGCATAAGCTAGAATATCACTGTGGATGATACTAGTGGAAACATTATTAATTGCAAGTATAAAAAGAAGTGGACCAAGGTGACTGCCCCGAGGAACGCCTGAGAGGGAAAATTTATTTGAAAGTAGGCCTCTAAAATTGACTTGGTAAGTTCTAGAATAAAGGAAGGATGAAATCCAAGAAATAAAATTAGATGGAAAGACAAGCGATACCAGTTTAAATATAATAATTTCATGAGAAATCTTATCAAACGCCTTCGAGAAGTCAGTATAAATGCAGTCTACCTCAAGGCCACATTTTAAAGCGTTGGTACATTTGCTTGAAAAAGACAAAAGATTCGTGATATCGGACCTGTCTTTTACGAAACCGTGCTGTTCTTTACAAATGACAGTGCGACAGAAAAACAAAAGGCTGTCACACACAACTTGCTCAAAAAGTTTATGTGTAGCGGAAAGTTTATCAATTGGTCTATAATTGGACACGTTACACTTGTCACCCTTTTTAAAAATTGGGTTGATAAACGAGAGTTTCCAAACCAGCGGAAAAACGCCGGAAGCAAGCGAAAGTTTAAATAAATGTTAAAGAGGAAGAGCAAAGTTTTCCTTACAGTTTTTGAGCACTATGGGAGGAATTCCGTCGGGACCCGCGGAGTAAGCTTCCTTTAGGTTGGATAAAAAAAGATCAACAGTTTCTTAGTGGACTGATATACGGTTAAAATTGACCTTTGTGGAATGATTTAAGTAATGGAAAAATTCTGTGTCAATAGGAAACGGTGCATCTCTGAACGACTTAGAACGACTTTAAACACAAAATTATAAAAAATTGTTAAACTATATATATATATAGAGTGGCGCAACAGCTCGAGATGAACCAGGGCCAACTTCTCAACAATGTATGCTGGTGTGTTAATTTCTTTTACATACAAAGGGACCTACAATTTTTTGCCGAATCCGAACGGCACTTTGAGAAGTTTTTCAAGACAAATGATACTCTCGGAGGGCTTGTCAGACCCTCGCGGAGGTGGGGACCGTGAAAAAGAACAAGTCTTTTTTTTCAGGTGACGATGGCAGGATTCGAACCCAGGCCTCCGGCGTAGTAAGCACACACACTAACCACTACGCCACGGCACCCCAATACCCGGTTTCAATTACCCTGGAGTTAGGCATAACGCCAAGGAATTTTGCAAAATTATTTCTATTCTTCCCCACAAATAAACGCATCTATTGTAAACCAATCCTAAGATCCTTCCCTGATAGCTTTCGGAAATCGAAGTCTTGTGATAAAGTAAACCCCCATGATGTGCATGATTTATTTATTACTTTCACGCACCACAATCACTCTCATAATACCTTTATATTTACCGAACGTTTACTTCTGAAATAAACAGCTTTAAAGGTACATCTATCTTATGGTAAACTTCCCTTGGCTTGCTTCTACGTTAAAATCTCTTTTTTGCCTCTTTCAAAATGATATGTCGCCTTAAATGAAAAAGGATGCAACGATAAAGCATCCCATACAATAATGTATGTCGGAGACCGAGTTGTACTAAGCCCGCCAGCCAGAACTGTGGGTGTAATGTTTGTATGAAGTTATGATATAGCTATTTATTTTTGTAAAATAAGGGCATAATAAACTCACTTTTTTTATTCATCATTATTTTGCTATAACTGACAATTTGAGAAGAAAGGTACTCGAAATAAGCTTATTAAAATTTTAAAGTAAGCATATTCGTTAAGGAAGCCAAACCGTACCATCCATTATTTTAAAACGGATAATTTTTCTTTAGGTAGGTGTGTGTAGCATATACATATCTACTAGAACATGTGATTTCTAACGGTTTAGTATACGTAGTTTTGCATTTCATGTAATAAAGGTCTCTTTTTTATTGCTTCACTACGCTGCCGATATAATGAAGGTGTACTTGTGGTGCACTACTAAACATAGATTCGACTATACCTACTTGGATACGAATTTCGCAATGCTAAAACACGAATGTTACCTAGGAAGTTATTTTAATGCATAGGATAGACAAATTCAAGACGGTTAATGTAATTCATTGCCCCTGTTTAGCCTATTTTCCACTTCAATTGAACATATTCGATTCACTTAGCGTTGGCAAGATTCAATTCAAATGGTTGGATAAATTGAGATTAGCACCATCAATTTCTATCCCACACTGGCACGTTGTGGAAAGATTTTAAAATCACATTGTCGTTGTTCATACCCTAGCGAGAGGTGTAAGCTTATCAACGATACATGCTTGCTGAGTGTTACCTTACATGCCTGTACTGTACGTGCATGTCTAAACGTATATGGGTAAGTTATGTTATTTGCATATCCTTGTTGATGAAATTGTTTTTCGTAGAATGTGTTTCTGAAAAATTACATTTTGCCGAATTGATGGCATGGATTTGCGTTGCAAATAGGCTATAAGCAGAATGAAAAGTATCTGTGGTACATATGTACCTACTAATAAGTATTGAAAAAATCCTTTCTCATGCTGAACCTTTAGAAAAAATAGGTTACCTATATTTTTATGAACTTATATAAACAATAAGCACTAGCTACTTATATTACTTTTAAAATTTTCGGGATTTTTGATAACATTTCAATAATATTCGAAATTTATTAACAAGCAAGCACTTACCCAGTCAAAGAATTTAGTTTTGTGATTAATCCAAAACAAAAGGTTTGTTGGCCTGAATACATGAAAGTCAGTGTTTGTGTCGCGCCTCCATAAATACACGATAGCCAAGACCAAAATCTTTTAATCTTAAATCTTTAGGATCATGATGATATGCGTTAAAAATGAAAAGGAAGTCCAAAAACGGGTAATTATTTGATTTATACATTTTATTAAATATTTTTGTTCTAAAATGAAAAAAAAACAAGTGAGTAAGTGCAAGATTTTGTCTGTGACAAACTTCTATATACCCAACCCTATATACCATGTAACACCAAATCTTAAATTTCCTTGGCCCGAATTCATATATTATTTGTAAAGGTCACGCCCCCAAAAGTGGGCAAGGGCTTAAAATTAAAATCAATTAATTGTAATTTCGTTGGAATCATGAGAAAATACGGAAAAAATTATTTCAGAAAAAAAAACAGTTTTTTCCTAAAAACGCCCCTTAAAAGTGGGCGGAGCTCACTGGGCATGGTCAATATTGTGGACGGTCCAATTTTTGCCTTGTTAAAGGTCTTAGGCCAATATTGGTCAGTACCAAAACTAAAGTTCCTGTACCTTGTATAACTTGACCAAAAGGCATTTTGAAAGTAAATGTGAAATAGAGGTTGTCTCACATTGAAGCCAGGAGTGGGCGTGGCCGCTGACAGATAGAGCCAATTTTTACACTTTGTCTGTGCAACAAAAAAACCAATCCGTGTACTAAGTTTCAGCTCTCTAGCTTGATTTTGAAGACCTAAAACCTTCACACATAGAGATGGACGAACGGACGGACATGGCTTAATCGATTCACATGTCGGTCTCGATCATATCTCTAAAAGGTCTTAGTGGTTTGCGGTGATTATTTCACTGTGTTTTAAGCTATGCGTTAAAATTAATATACCCTCGGTCGGGTATAAAAACAGTGAGTAAGTGCAACTGTGCGAATATTATAGCTTCAGTCAGTAATTTCTATCCTCCCTTCCATTCCTATTCTCCTTCCAATTTTTATATTTTTTTGTTTTCCATTCCCGTCCCGTTACTATTCATGCATTATTTTAACTAGAAAACAAATATTTTATTCCTTATAAGGTTTTATTTGATTTATTTCTTAAAAGATGCGTGGCCTGTCCAGCTCTTATAACTCAAACTCAATTTTAGCATAGAAATACCAAGGTTGCGACTGAAATGTACGCAAAAATGTAAACTTTTTGGTTCAAATTCAATAGCTTTGTAAAATTGACCCGTTACGGACGGACCCCTCTTACGGACTTGGCTCATTCGACTTAGAATTCAGTCTCGATCATATGCCCTTGAGTTCTTAGGGGTCATTTTCGCCTGTATCAAACTTAATATACTCCATTCCTGTAGTAAATAGGGCATAAAAACACTGAATTTATTGTATAGAAAATACCTGATTCTACATTTTATTCGTACAAAGTTTTTAGGCACGCCCATATTTCTAGGCAGATTAGAAAAAGATTAGAAAAGATTAAGATTAAGAAAAAAGATGTTAATTGATTTTAGATTTTTAATTTAGATTTAGATTTTTAATTAAGACTTTTAATTAAGATTTTAAAAAAGACTTTTAATTAAGATTAAGAAAGCTTATTGAAGGAAGAGTATAAGAAATAAAATTTATCTCATAAGGTCAATTCGACTTATTACTTGGAGATCTTCCCATAGGATATGAGGTATCTCGTCTGCCCACAAAGCACACAGTTGTGCATTCAAAAATTTCCATATACCTATTAGGCATCTTAAAATTTTTTGAAAATTGCATTGCACTCTACCCACTCAGATCCGCTGAGTGCTTTAACCCCAAAATACTTTATCAATAGAAAATAAAATTTTAGTTTGAACAAATACGTAAATAAAACATCAATTGAACTTCTCTAGTCAAAAAGTGTAGATATTTAATTAATATTTAATTTTAATCTTTATATTTAGTTGTATACACACAAGTATACCTAATTCATAATGCTTAATAAAGTCTGACTTACAACGCTTTTGAATGCGTTGGATTTCTTTCGAATATTGGATTTCTGCCTCACGAAAGAAACACAGCTTAAGTCAAATCCCAACAAAATCACAGCACTATTCCACTTATCCATTCATTATACGACACGCAACCTAACCTTTCTCACACAGCTTCTAACTCTCTTAATCGAACGCCCATAAATTTTATGTTTCCTTTTGTTACTTGTAACTTATAGACATATCAAGCAACCAACAGAGTGGATCCGGAAAGGAAAAGAAAAACGTATTTCATGAAGCATAAACAAAAGTAACAAATGTTTGGATATTTCCTTTGTTAGAAATGTTCGAGCATCGATTCAATCAATTTATTGTTTGTTTGTGTAGTGTACCAACTTTTTTTGCAACATTTTTCATGCAACAAACGAGTTCGTTATGAGTAAGAAGTAAACGTCTTCTAACCCATGCCCGAAATGTTATGATTTAAGGCTCTTCGAGCGAAGAAGATGCATGCACCGTACCGGTATCAATAAAATTATCTAAATTTTGATTTTTATACCCCATCCCATAGAATAGGAGGTACATATATTAAGTTTGACTCATAGTTTTTCATATAGAGAAATAACCACCGTAGACCCCCAAGACCTTAAGGGCATATGATCGAGACCGAATACTTAGCGGTATGAGCCATGACCGTCCGTCCTTCCGTGTGTGGAAATATTCTTCGTGAATACCAGTGTACCTATTTACGTTTCGCTCTAAATGTTCGCATTACATATTAGATCTTTTCCTCAAAAAGTAACCTTCGCCACAAACATTGAATATTCCAGAAGAAGAACGAATTGAAAAATATATTATGATGAACCATAGGCGCCCGCAGGGGGGGGGGGGGGGCAAGGGGGGCACTTGACCCCTCCCCCCAGCTCTGCGATTTATCATCAAGCATATTTTTTTACTAGGAAATTTTCACAAATTCGACTATTTAATTACCCAAGCCCGAGGCTGCTTTGTTTGAGGTTTTCGCATTTTCTTTCCGCGTCTTTCTGACCACTGAGAGAAGAGAAAGTCAAAGAGATGGCAATGCATTCTCTTTTTGTGCATAAAATGTTTGAGTATTGGAAAGACGCAATTATTTTTGTTGTTTGCCGCAACTAATCGCTGCCAAATACTTTATTGTAAGCTTCAAAAAGTGTTTAAGTAGTTAATATTCCTTATTTTGAGTTAACCCAAGTGGGCTTAGGGAGGTCTAAGTTTTCATTCCATCCTGTCCGATCTTCTGTGTCCAAACCATCGAAAATTTGCAGCAACACCTCAGAAATTCCATTTCAGCAGCTTACACCCATTTTTTTATTCTTTCGATCATTACCCAAATTTCGTAACCATAGATGAGGGTTGGAACGGAAACTGAATTTAAAACTGAGATCTTGCCTTTCACTCGCAACTCATTTTTCATGATAACCGGCTGACACGCTTCCTATGCTTAAGCTTGTCCAATCCTACAGGATAACTCATAACATCACTTCTTCCAAACATGTTTCAAGAAAAAAACCCCGAGATATTTAAACTCCTTTGCTTCTTTAATACGTTTAATGAACCGTTTCGCATTCGTCACCTATAAAACCTTTTATTAAATTAACAAAATGTGCTTGCAGGAGATGCTCAATTAGTTTTGCTGTAATACTGCACCTTATAATTCAGGATGGTAACCAAAATTCACATCCAAATGAACATGCTTTGTGTATTAGTTACCTTGCTATTGGACGATAACGATAACTGTAAGAGATTTGGAAGGAAGGTATTATATCGTACAGACATTCGCATATGATTTGATTACTTTACCTACAGCAATGGAGGAAATTAATTGGTGCGATTTTTGCTTCTAGAATAATAATTCACTTGTATGCGAACAAAGTTTTCAAGTTTGGCATAGCACCTGTCCCTGAGATAGATTTATTTCGAATAAGTTTTCTTATTCATTTCCTTGCGTTTGACATCAAGGGTCGAAATGAAAATGGATCAAACTTTTGCTTAAATACCATACCTCAAAAAGGTTTAATTTTTTGTTTATTAATTTGGGTTTGCACAGAAAGTTGTATTGAATAAATTTTGATGAAGGTGTTATGAATGTTTAATTGAACGAAAATGAACTTTAATTTGCCTAGTGTTTAATAAGTGTGAGGTTCTTAAGAAAATATTTGATATTGAGAAGTGTTGGCGTTAATTTGTTTCTTATCAATTCTTCCCGTCAAATACAAAAATAAACGTTTTGATTAGGGTACAGAAACTTTGATTATCCTATATTGGTACATTTAAAAAAAAAAAGGTTTTTTCAAAACAAGAATTTCGCATGATATATTTTGTTTTTGATTGTTTTCAACTTTTTAGATGCCTAATTAAAATTAAAATATTAATTAACGATTTTTCCTTAAATCATTTCAAGCAACATACAAAACGGTTTGTTTTTGTATTAGAAGTCTTTGAATTATTCCGAAAAATTTTGTCGGAAGAATGTATTATTTTCTGTTTTCAACTATACATCAAAATTAAGTATAGTAGCTTTTATTTAGAAGCGGCCCCCAAAGTAAATTTATACAAAATTATATTTAATATTGAAATAAAAAATATAACAGCATTATACTATTTAACAAATATCTATAATAGAATATTGAATGGAGTTATGATCATTTCGAATTGCTATTCATAATCAGATGTCTTCATAAAATAATGTTGCTAATATTAATTGACAACTCTTTCTATAGCTTTCTATAAGAAAGCAATTTTGGGACCCATCGGCTACAAACTTAGCAAGGAATACTAAAAGCAGAAACAAGAAAATCAATGTATTTTATGAAAAATCTTTGATCCATTTCTCTTTCTTCGAAACCAATAAATCGGACTATTTCTCTAATACACCAAAACAATGCATTACGTTCAGCGTTATAGAATGCCTTGAGCAAAAGGAAAGCAAAAGTATCTATAAACTTAATATAAGGTACAATTGGTATGATATTAAGGGTAGAATATTTTATTCTGCGTCTGTTTCTAAACAACCAACAGAACGTTCGCACTTAAAGATGTTTCCTCTTGTAGTCGTAAAAAATGGATACATAGCTGGTTTAGGAACTTGTATCAGAAATGTCCTACTGCAAAAAACGAAGTGTCTCAGACTCAATTTGCCCAAACAAAAGGAGAACTTAAGCCAATTGTAATTTTCGTAAAACCAACAAGTGACCACAAGGAGCAAAACTTACTATATGTATAAATTTACTCTACCAAAATAAATCTTAAGTTGGGTGTGTGTGAAACAAGAACTGGTGAAATAAGAACATCGATTTTCTTAACCTACGATACGTCTGCTTGACATGAAATAAAGAAATTTATTGCTTACTCGATTACTATACCTATGTAGCTTCTTATTTAAAAGATATTAAAGTCGTTTGCTGCCCGATAAAAGGGAGGAAGTTTAGCCATTACGTTATATGGCCATATGTATGCACTCGGGTCATCAAATCAATTTTGAGTATGAATGTACGAAACACATTCCAACGCACAAACAAAGAACACATAAACTTTACACAGTAAAAACCAATAGCAAACTCGCTTGGTTTAACTTGTTTTAGATTTTGCAGCACCCTATTATTGCGAAACAGGGGAAAAAATATTAGATACAAGTGGGCAAGGTAAGTTTGGTAGGTAGTTGACTTGAAGACTTGTAAGTTTAGCTTGGTCAATACTAAGACCGCTTCCGCTAAAAGAAAGTTCATAGAAGCTTAACGAACAGAACTCATACTCGATTCGAAAGATAACAAAAATATTTACCAAAACGCATGATTTGACATGATGTATGACACAAATTTTCTCCATACTGCGTTATGACTATAAATTCAATGTGGGACAACATGCAGGTAAAATTAAATATACCCTTGGAAGGGTACAAAAACGATTGGGACGAAAAGATAGAAACTAAATATAAAAAAAATTATTGCTTGTCGTTAGCTAAAATCAGCCACCAATAAACAAGGAACTTCTATTGCACGTAGCAGCTAAGAAAGCCCTTAATCGTGTTAGGAATTTTATTGAAAATGATAAAATTAGAAATGTTGGCCTTATTTTTGCCCACGCCATCGGATACCTACTCTATACAATTAATTCGAAGGTTCCTTGGCGACACATGCAGGTTTACCATTACATTTCCATTATTTAATCCACGTTTCTTAACGGTTGCGACGATCTTATTCAATATCAAGTGTAAGCAAAAAGTGCTCTTAAAAAAGATGTTTTAAAAAATTTCAAAATCGTTAACCTAAGTTCTTCTAAGTCTTTTTAAAATACCTTGCAAAAACAGCATCTTTTACTGTTTCTTAAAAATCGGTGGTGTTGGTCATAGAATTTATAAAAATCAGCCATAACAGGTACGTAGTTAGAGTATTGAAAAAAACATCTTAGACGACATTTGAAAAAAAAGAGAGCAAATGCAAGAATTCGTCTGTGACAAACTTCTATATACCCGACCCTATGTACCGTGTAGCACCAAATCTTAAAAATGTTTGTACCGAATTAATATAAAATTTGTACAGGCCACGCCCCCAAAAGTGTGTCTGGCCTGAACATTTTCAATTAAATCAATTAATTAATATTTCGTTAGATTCATCCCAAAATGAGTTAAAACCGAAATTTATCGTGTCGCCTCCAGTCATACCAGCACAGATCATACTACGACCACACATACAAGACAAGTCGAACCAGAACACCCCATATATACAAGACATATTCCCGAAAATTATATCGGGAAAAAACATTTTTTTCCTAAAAACGCCCCATAAAAGTGGGCGGAACTCAAAACTTTGTATGTACTAAACTTCACAAATATTAATATCTTTAATATTAGTCATATAATTTTTTTTCGATTTGGAGTCAACTTTCCGAGAAATCGGGTTTTTAAAAATCCAACATGTTAAAAGTGGGCATAGTCGATATTGTGGGCGGTCTAATTTTTGCCTTGTTAAAGGTCTTGGGCCAGTATTGCTCAATACCAAAACCTAAGTTCCTGTGACTTGTCTAACTTGACCAAAAGGCATTTTGAAAGAAAATGCGAAATAGAGGTTGATTCACATTGAAGCCAGTAGTGGGCGTGGCCGTTGACGGATCAAGCCAAATTTCACACCTTGTCTGTGCAACAGAAGATCCAAGCCGTTTACCGAGTTTTAGATTTCTAGCTTGATTTTGAAGACCTAAGGCCTGCACACTTAGAGACGGACGGACGGACGGACATGGCTTAATCGATTCACCTGTCAGTCTCGATCATATCTCTAAAAAGTCTGTAATGGTCTACGGTGGGTCTACAAACTATGCATTAAAATTAATATACGGGTATAAGAATTAAACAGCCGTTTTATAGATTTGAAAATTTTTAAATTATGAAAAAATTAAAAAAAGCGTATGTTCACTTCTAAACCTACTAAACGGTAACATATCTTTTTTTTAAAATGAGCATAGTCGATATTCTTTAATTCGAAGAAAAACTATAACAAAACTTAAATATTCAAATTCCGAGATTTAACCCGAACATATGAAAGCATAATACGGTAAGGATGACCTAGTTAAAATTTGTTTAAGTATAAAGCGGTTAGAATGCAAAGTAGATTGCGTTAAAAATTTTAGGAAACTGTCGTTTTCAACTTTAGTTTTTCTAAGCCTATTTATTTTTATTATTACTTTATTGATAACTAATAATTTAAAATGTTACTTTGAAAATCATGGTAATGTTGCAGAAAGTGTGCGAAAATTGCGTACGGATTTTGGAAGAAGAGAAGCACCGTCAGCTCCGTATGTTTGTTATTTTGTGAAAAAAGTGAAAGAAACTGGCATCCTCATCGATAAACCAAAGCGTGGAAAGCCAAAAACAGTGCGTACACCTGAGAAAATTGCTGCTGTGGCAGAAAGTGTGCGTGAAGCGCCATCAACATCAATTCACCGTCGTTCTCAACAATTGAACATTCGGACACATCATTGAGACGAATGATAAAGACCTAGGTATGACGCCAAGACAGCCATTTGAATAAAATTGTTTTTCATTATTAACCGGAAGGAATGTACACTCAAATAAAAAAAGAAATTTGAGCTAATATTCAGTAGTTTTTTTATAGCATTTAAAAAAAAAAAAGTTATTTGGCGAACCCCTAACATAGATTTTTCTTTGTTTCCACGTCCTGTGCACCATTTTTCTGGAGATAGGTTCTTTTACATGGAGGCTTCCTCGGATCTTCGTATTTTCTTATTCTATATCGCTTTGTTACTCCTGCTGTCATGCGAAGCATCTTCAACTCAGCTGCCGTTAATTTGCTCTCATATTTCTCATACGCTGTCCAACACTGTGAACCATATGTAAGCGCCGGGTGCACAACTGCGATGTAGAGCCTTCCTTTCAGCTTAGGGGGCATTTTTCGGTCACAGAAGATGCCGGAGTTTTCTCGCCACTTCATTCACCCCACGCTTACGCGATGATAGAGGTCATCATCACAGTTTGCTTTGCTATTGATCATAGACCCCAGGTACTTGAACTTTTCACACTCGGGGAGCACATTTCCATTCAATTTAGTGTCTGGAATCGGATCGGGTGGGTCAGAGCATGGGCATTCCCCTCTTAAATATCGACCCATATATCAAGTGCTCGCTGCAGGGATGTATGATCTTCACTTATGATGGCCCCATCGTCAGCGAAGAATACCTGATGTACTTTAAGATCAGTTAGTTTTGCTTCAAGCAGATAATCAAGGACTACAATGAAAAGCAAAGGACTTAGGACGCTTCCCTGGTATACACCGACTTTAATTGAGAACTCATCAGTGACTCCGGAAGACATCTTACTCTTGTCTTTGTTCCATCATACATGTCTATGATCATCCGCACGTAAGCTTCCGGAACCCTTCGTTTTCTTAGCGCCACCCATATCAGATCTCGTGGAAGTCTATCGAAAGCTTTTTTAATATCAACCAGCACCATATGCAGATCTTTAAGGGTATCACGATGTTTCTACATTATGATACCTATACTTTGGATTGCATCAGTGGTTGATTTGCCCGCGACAGACCAACACTGGTCCTCAGATAGCCTTATTATTTTCCACAGTCTATTATCGAGTACCCGCTCGACGATCTTCATTATGTGAGACAACAGCTTGATAGAACGGTTATTATCACAGCTTCGTGTATTAAGTTTTCCTTTCAACAAAGGAGGGAGATAACTTTCCCTCCCCTGATTAGGCATTGGATCCAGAACTCTGAGGTTATTTGATACGGCCCAACCGCTTTTCGCTTTTTGGAGTAGTTAACCACCTTCCCAACCTCCTCGAATGTGATGTCTGGCACTTCTTCTCAGTTAGGAGTAGTTTCTTCTGGAAAGTGGTGCGTGGGAAACTGTTCATTCAAAAGTCCCTCACATTACTGCTGCCACCTGTGAAGAATTTTGTCATCATCCACAAGAAGCTGTCCCTGAGCAATGTTGATGAACCTTGGCGAACGAATCCTCTGGGCACTTCTCCTCCTCTGAAAAGAACTCTTAAAAGAACTACTAAAAAAGGGAAAAAATTTGTTCAAGTGCTTTCTACGACGTATTGCAAGCATTCGACAATATATGGCACGAAGGCTAAAGCCAATCTTGCCAGAAGATATGTATCTACAGAATATCGAAAAACTTTCTTGACAGCAGACTCTTTCATGTTAGGTATGGTACCGAAAACTCGAGGTTCAAGCCAATTCGAGCTGCCGTACCCCGGAGAAGCGTCCTCGGCCCGACCCTCTTCCTGCTCTACACAAGAGACATACCTCTTGATGACGAGCCAGTTATGGCCGCGTTCGCGGATAACACGGCCATCCTGGCAACAGAGAATCAGTTGAGTCATCACCACGAGAAGCCTCCAACGAGCTTTGGACAAAATTTGCACCTGGACGAAGATTTGGCGAATCGTTCTTAACGAGAACAAGTCAAAGTATGTCAATTTTACGTAAAGAAAGGTGAACATTCTCAGTTCATAAGCCCTGTACGAATTCCTTATGCAAACGAAACGAATTATCTAGGAATAACTCTAGACGCTAAATGAAAGCTAAAGCCACACGTTAAGAAGAAGCGTGACGAGCTCGAAATAAGTCTCAGAGAAGTGTCTTGGCTTAAAGGAACATTTTCAAAACTAAACAAAACATGTATATAATAAACTGTTCTTGTTCAGGCAGGTGTTAGAGCCCTCCTGGACATACGGTACACAATTTTGGGGTTGTACGAAGTCGAGCAACATGTCCATGTTGCTGACTTTCCAAAAACAAGACATTAAGCGCGATTGTGAATGATGTAGGAATAGTATTCACAGAGATTTAAGAATACCTACTGTGAGCGAAGAAGTAACAATCTTTGCTAAGTGCTAAGTGCTCGTCTTCATGTTCATTGCAACGACGAAATGATCCGTACTCTCACGAGACAAGCGAGCCATGTCTACAAAGAACAACACCGATCTTTTGGTCTTTCGATCTAGCGATGTAGGGTTGAACCGCACGAACTGACGGTTTTAGTAGGATAGCAACCTACCCAACAAAGCGATAAACACTAAGGAAGATAAACTGTGGAGACTCTTCAGTGGACTTCTTCTTCAGAGCAATTCAGTTTTTTTTATTGAAACTGCAAAAGCTACGGACAAATGGCGAAAAATTCAGTCATTTACAGCTATCGAACTTTTATACTCGAGTGCATTACTTGCGACAAGTAAGGGTTGCAGAATCGTACCCTGCCGGTGAACCGCACACAGTTTTTTCTTTCGACATTTCCGTCCGCTAACATTTCAACTATTCTTAACAAGACATGTTGGCAAAGAAAATAAAAAAAAATCAGTGGGTAAGTGCTACAGTGTGTACGCAGAAGTTACAGTCCGTAAAACGGACCGTTGAATAACCCATCCTATCCCACATTGTAAAATGCTGATGTAATTATTATTTTTTGACATTTTATAAGTGAAACTTTTGAAAAGGGGCGTGGTCCAACCGCCCCTAATTACAAACCATCAATAATAACTCAGATATTTCCAAGTTACCCTTAAATTTACGTAAAAATGCAATTTTTTGGTTCGAATTCAATATTTTTGAAAAATCGACCCCTAAAAGGGAGCGTGGCTAAAAACTTGGTATGAACGAAGTCTAGAATCAAATTTAGTTTATCTAATTTGCTAATTTTTTTTTTATTCTTTCCTGACTTCGGCCTCAAGCCAGTCGGAATTACTTTTTTCTAGAAATTTTTAGTTTTTTATTCTGCCTCCAAATGTAGGCGTGGCCCAAAGTTTTGTATGAACGGAATGTATAACTATGTGTTTTCTACGTATTATATTGAGTAAATTTTTTTCGATTTGGAGCAAAAATATTTAATAAAATGCATTTGAAAAATTAACGTTTAAATCGATGCTACGCCCACTAGGAGAGGTAAAGCGGTTAAATTTTTATCTTGTGTATCTTACAATAAACAGGAGATAATAAGTACTTATATTGAGTAAATTTTTTTCGATTTGGAACAAAAAGATTAAATAAAATGCATTTGAAAAATTAACGTTTTAAACCGATGCCACGCTCACAAGATAAAAATCTTGTGTATACAATAAACAGGAGATAATAAGTACCAAATTTCAGGCTTTTAGGACATTTTACAGCTTTGAAAGCTCTGGAGGGTAGTTGCACGATTGCACGATTGTGGGCGTGTCATGTGGCCAGATTCGAAAAATTGTACACTTGTACTGCTTCGGACAACAATGAACCTATATACCAAATTTCAGCTCCCTAGCTTAAAATTAAAGGCCTAAGAACGTGTGACATACAGATAGACGGACGGACGGACGGATGGACATGGCTCATTCGATTCAGAATTCGGTCTCGATCATATGCCCTTAAGTTCTTGGGGGTTATTATTATATCATCCTTAAAAATACTCTTGGGACGAAATATAACTTAACATCGCTTCGGAACAATGTATGGAAAGTTCACGTCGATGACTCTGACGCCTATCGGTCGCTGTCACAAAAGTTGAATACAGAGAAAATTCAATGGTTTACGTATGAAAATCACCTCGAAAAGCTTCTGCGGATTATCGCGAGGGGACTACACCCATCCTGCACTAAGGAACAAGTCATAGAAGATGTTCAAGCCCAAGGCTTTAAAATTCTTGACGCCGTGAACATAATAACGACCAAAACGCAATGTTGCGTTGCTGCGTGCGTTCGATGAAAAGCAGAGTAGAAACAACGGCCGCATATGGGGCAAAACGAAATGTTACTTCAAAACTTCACCCCACGTTTAACCGTAAATATCGCAGACGCATCTACAACGCAAAAGTAGATCTACTTTCTACTTTTGCGTCCGTTGAACAACCTCATGCTCATTCATTGGATGCTGAGTCAGTAAGTATACTGCTCTTGTCGTCAGTAGGTTGTGGGGACGAAAAATTGTTATTTCTGTTTCTTCCCAAAATAAAAAAAAACTGGTTTGCGTAGAGTAGAGAATGTGATGTTTTTCGGTATTATTTCAGTTTGGTTTTTAGCATCCACAAAGACGCGAGTGCACCACCTTGTATATTTTTGTGATAGAATAAAAAAAATAATTTTATTTTCATTGCTGCGCAACTTGGTTCGTTATTAAAAAGCATCTTTTGTGCTCGTTCTTTTGCAAATATCTTTCAACAGAAATTGAATGTGTTTGAGGTTATACTTTACAATGCCGCAAAGCGGCATTTCGTTTTGCAAATTTGCTGCGTGCGTAGTTTGACGTAAAGTATCGTAAATTTTTTATAACACATGGCAAAGGCCATTAACGTACGCACGCAGCAACGCAACATTGCGATTCCAGCATAAAGAAAGAGAAGCAATGTACGGACGATGGTAAAGATTCTGCTGTTGTCAGGCGCGGTCTGCCAATTTTAATGCTATCTTTTGATAGAACTGAGAACATAAGCGAGATTTACAAAATTAAGGCAATCCCTAACATTAAGGTCAAAATCGAGCCCAAGCGGAAGGGCAACAGACTAGTACCTCAATGCAAGCGATGCCAAGGTTTCCGACACACGCAAGCATACTGCCGAAAAGAACCGCGATGCGTTAAATGCGCCGGTGAACATACTTCGACAGATTGCAATGTCAGCAGTCAGGCTCCAGCGGTCTGCGCCAATTGTAGGGGAAGTCACCCAGCGAGCTACCGAGGATGCGAAATCGCCATAGAGTTACAAAAATGGCATGAAGCTCTAAAGAAAAGTATTGAACAAAAGGGTCCAAGCCTAAAACCTGCTACAGCCCATAAACCAAAAACCCCCAAGTCGACCAAGGGTACGGGATTGATTAAAGAAAAAGTTCAAACAGCACAGGAAAACGTCGCTGGTGCAAGTTCAACCGGAAAATCCACACTTGGTGGTCCAAGATCGTACGCTCAGTCGCTCCACATGGAAGTAAGCAACAATCGGCCGCACCAAAATTCGGTCTCTCAAATTCTACTTATGATTTTAAAAAAGCTTGAGCAACAAACGAAAGTAAATCAAGCAATATTTAACAAATTAAGCGAGCTCGAGTTTAAGCCTCGGAAAACATATAACAAAAAATTATGAATATGGGAAAGTCAATCAAAATTATTACATGGAATGCAAACGGCCTTTTGCAAAAAAATTAACGAACTAGAAGTATTCCTACGGAAGAATAATGTAGACATATTCCTGATTTCGGAAACCCACTTTAAAAAGGGTTCGGCAAGCAAAATAAAAGGTTACATTGACTATTGCGCGCATTATCCTTCAGAAAATTCGAGAGGTGGATCCTCTCTCTACATTAAAGACTGCATTAAGCACTCCAAAAACGAAGAAATAGAACTTGACTCTATGCAGATAACCTCAGTCTCAATAAAATTAAGTCACATAAATTACAACATCGCGACGAGCTATTTTCCTCCGCAGTATCGGCTTGCAGATAAAGATCTTGCACTGCTCTTTGATTCACTTGGGTCAAACTATATCATCGGCGGGGACTTTAACGCGAAAAATACTTTTTGGGGCTCATGGTGCAATTCAACAAGAGGCAGAGTCCTCTTTAAAGCAAGTACAAAACGCGGCGTGGTCTTCTTATCGACGGGAAAGCCAACATATTGGCCAACCGACAGAAATAAAATACCTGATCTCGAAGAGGTAATATGCGAAAAGATGGCAAGAGATGGCAACGTTCGCGAGCACCCCCGGATAAGCCTATATTTCATTCTGCGCCATTAAGAAAAGCCAACGGCGAATGGGCAAAAGAAGACAAAGAAAAAGCGGATTTATTTGCAGATTACCTAGAAGAAACATTCAAACTGTTTGACGGGGAACCGTTGGTCGAGGAGCTCAATCCCTATGCGGTGCAAGATAATTATAGAATAAAAACCGTGTCATTGGCTGAACTTCGTCAAGCGATAAATAATCTGAAGAACAACAAAGCATCGGCTACGACTTAATTACTAGCGAAATTCTAAAGGAGCTACCGAAAAAAGCTTTGGTCAAGCTACTCTATATCATTAACGCCTCCATGAGAATTTTATACGTTCCAAGGTAATGGAAAGTGGCCGAGGTCATAATGGTTCCGAAACCAGGAAAATGTCCGAACGACAAAAAGTCACACAGACCTATTTCGCTACTGCCGATAATATCTAAGGTATTCGAGAAACTGTTGGTTAAAAGGTTGCAACCAATCATCGAACAAAGACGATTGATTCCGGATAACCAATTCGGATTTAGAAAAAAGCATTCAACAATCGACCAGGTCTATCGAATAACAAACGAAATCGAAAAAGCTCTGGAAGCGAAAAAGATATGTACTAACACTTTTCTTGACGTATCGCAAGCCTTCGACAAGGTACTAAACTTACCAGAAAAACTCTATAGAATCTTAGAGTCTTACCTTGAAGACAGAATCTTTCGCGTAAGGTACGAAAATGAGTACTCGGAATTCAAGAAGATAAATGCCGGTGTCCCGCAAGGAAGCGTTCTCGGCCCAATATTATTTTTGATTTATACAAGAGACATACCCCACGATGAGGGAACAATTTTAGCTACGTTTGCTGACGACACTGCTATTCTTGCTATTGATACGACAATTGAATTATCAACAGGGAAACTTCAGCGCGCTTTAGACAAAATATGCGACTGGACGAAGAGCTGGCGAGTCGTCCTTAACGAGACCAATTCAACGCATGTTAACTTTACTTATAAAAAGATAAACAGCAAACCGTTATTCATTAACTCCGTACAAATAGTATAGTAGGTGCTTTCGTTGGAACGCAGCCTGCCACTGGCGATTACTACAGAAGCTTGAACTTCTTGTTAAGGAAAGTTAGTTGTAGTCTAACGGAAAATGGGAGGTTTTTTAGTGAGTAAGAATCTCACACTACTATGAGCACGCGCGGCCGGTCCTCGTAGTGCCTATGAAGGTTTTTCCTACCCAGCAAAAAAAAAAATAAAAATTATTTCACCGTGTTACAAACTATGTGACAAACTCAATATACCTCCTGTACCCATGGGATAGGGTATAATAAAACAAGTGGCCAAGTGCAACAGTGCGTATGCAAAAGCTTCAATCCATTTACGACGGATTGCAAAATACCCAAACATACCCAAAAAAAACTGCAACGTTTCCAAAAATAAGGCGGGATATAAAAATATAACTGTTGAATGCTTTATACTAGGTGGTTGCATACATTTCGGCCTAAGACTCCGCCTTATTTACTAAAAAAATCAAGACACGCCCAAAAAAATCGGCGGAGGCACTACAATATTACATAAAAGTTCGAAAATGAAACGAAAAGTGAAAAACAGTCAATTTAAGCTAAAATCCCTTAAAAAAGTGGGCGTGGTCAATGAAAAAGCCAAATTTTTTGATTACTCCAAAGACAATTACAAGGCAATATTATCTACCAAAAATGAATGCGCTAGCACCATTTTACCATAGGTACATAGCCTAAATTTGGAAAAAGTATTTTTTTAAATTAGAGATGGTCGCACATACAGGCCTGTAGTGGACGTGTCTGAGGGTGGATTCGGCTAATTTTCAAATTTGATCTGGTCCAATGGACTTCCAGCCCACTTACAAATTTCCAGCCCTCTACCTTAAAATTTAAGGCCTAAAAGTTTTTTACATACGGACGGACGGACGGATGGACGGACGGACATGGCTTAATTGATTCTCCTGTCGGTCCCATTGATATCTCTTAAAGGTCTTAGGGGTTTACGGTGATTATTTCACTGCGTTACAAACTATACATCAATCTTAATATACCCTGGGTGGGGTATAAAGATGATTGGTTGGACCTGAAATCGGACCCAGGACCTTCCAATTGTCGGTCATAGGTTTAACCATCTGCACCACAGCCTACTTCCATCTCGGGTTTCCAATTAGCCTACATGTTCTCTCTGCATAAGTAATGCACATAAACCAACAACATGTTATATTCTATAATAAATAATATTCTGTAGAAATTGTAAAATTTTTTGTTTATTTTATTCGTCTTTTTTTATGTCGTATACAATAAGGAAGGCTTAATTCCTTATTGTAATTCCTTATAATAATTCTTAATTCATTGCACGAATTTATTGTAATAAAATATGTATAAGCCATTATTTATAAATAAGCCACTCCTCCAATGCAATTCCATCCATGGAAATTTTCCATTTTAGAAAAAGCTTAAATACTGTACCATCAATATTATAATTCAAGCTCAGAGATTCTTAATCCCAATAAAAAATGTTTAAATAGTATTTATACCCATTAAGCTTGATGTATAGTTTGTAACCCAGTGAAATAATCACCGTAGACCCCTAAGACATTTTAGAGATATGAATGGGACCGACAGGAGAATCGATTAAGCCATGTCCGTCCGTTCGTCCGTATGTAAGCAACTTTTAGGCCTTAAATTTTAAGGCAGAGAGCTGAAATTTTGTGGGTTGTTTGGAAGTCCAGTCCTTCAGATCAGGTTTGAAAATAAGCTTAATCCGCGCACAGACACGCCCACTATAGGCCTGTATGTGCGACCATCTCTAATTAAAAAAAATACTTTTTGCAAAATTTAGTTATGTAAAAATGGCGCTAGCGCATCCATTTTTGGTACGTAACATTGCCTTATAATTGTCTTTAAGGTAGCCAAAAAATTTTAGCTTTTTTATTGGCCACGCCCACTTTTTAAGGGATTTTAGCTTAAAATGACCGTTTTTCAATAAATATATATAAAATTAATGGTAAATGGATTGAAGCTTTTGCATACCCACTGTTGCACTTTCCCACTTGTTTAAGTTGTGATTATAAGTAAAACCTACTATTGGCGTAAACATAATATGTGTTAGATATAGCAAGTCTCAGAAATATATTTTTTGTGATGAAATTATATTGTAGAATTTACCATTTTCGTCTCACAACATGTTAACGAACTAAAAACTCTTCCTCCAACTACGTAAGTTTTCTAAGTGTTCTCTCTTAATTGTGTATGAAAATTTACTGTATGATTACCGTTCATTGGGACTGCATCTACCTCCAATCATTTTTTCATTGATATATTTGCCTCTCAGCACTTTTTTGGAACAGGCTTGGGTGGATGACTTCAACACAAAATTATAATTTTGAATATAGCTAGCTGTATCGCTTTTATGTTATCCGAAATGGCTACATAAATGCATATTTTTATCCCAATTTTTTTTTTTAGTTATCATAAGTAAGTTCATATACTGCAAATAAATAAGTTTTGTCAGCCGAACACTGCTTTGCCTTAGTTGAGATCCGAATATAAATTGGCATTTAAGATTCTTATATCCTGGTCGTAAATGTCTGTTCTGTTTAATAAGCATGAGCTTAATATTTTCTATTGCTATGATTTTTCAAGTTCGCTGCGCGTGTATATAATACACATATATGAGCAAAACCAAAAGCTAGCATAATATCATGCACAAAAAAAAAAACTTCTTATGTGAATACCCATACATTTATTAAAGACGCAGATAGATAAAAATTTTAATTACTTGTTAAGAGTACTTGAAAAATTGATTGTTCTCAAAATATGACCCATCCATCACATTATAAAAGCTTCACATCTCCACAATGGGGTGAAACAATGAAATTAATGCCACACATGGTGGTACACACGATGAGTACAGCGATTAGCATGTGGTTAATGCCTCTTCCTTTATTCCTTTTAATTTACCTTATCGTTGTGTGTTAAGACATGCAACTATAAAACAAAGTATAGCTAAGCCTATGAGTACAAATGTAGAGATATAGGTATATCTGAGTGCGTGCAAAAAAGTTATCGTACAAAATTTTGAGTTGATTTAACTTTATACCAGTCTGATGGGTTTAAATTATTTATGGAATGTGTGCGACAAATTGTACGCGCATGCATACCAACATTTAATTTGTTAAGGAGCTAATTCGTTATTGCTATTTATAAGAATGGCTGTTAAAGTAACCCTATGTATGGGATGGTTATTTATCAGCAAAATGTTTGCGTTTGTGAAACTTGTAGAAGAATTTTATTTTATCCTTCATTCAAGTTACAGATTATGAGTGTGTGTTGGTTGCGTGTTAATGTACTACTTCTTAGTCGTGAGTTCTGCAAATAAAATTTGTAATTATTATGTTGTAGCTTAAGGAGACTGGATTATCTCAGTTGGAGTTACACACTTTTAGCCAAGCAATGATTGCATGACATTCCTACTCAATGATTGGATTATGTCGGACACAATCTTGTGATGGTGTCAACATTACGGCTGATTCCATTTTTTTATATAGTTGGGTTTGCATAAGATATTTAAAGATATAGTAGCAGATTGCAGATAGGTTAGGTTAGGTTAGGTTGATGGATGCCCTTTTGACAATAGTCACGGCTTCACTTAGACCAGCAGTTGGGTCCATTGTGTCCATTGGGAACCTTCTTAATACCTGGAACGAAAACAGAAATAGACCGCTGTTAGAAGCTCAGAGTTCCGCCCTCTTGGACCCATCCGGATTTGTATACAAATCTTAGGAGGTCCTTTAGATCTACATTATTTAGATCTTCGAGCTCGTTGAAGAAGTAGCTGCCGAGGATACTACGCCTGATGCTGTTTAGGGCTGGGCATTCGCAGAGCAGATGACGAACAGATTCAATTTCTTCAACGTCCCTGCAGCTTCTGCAGTAATCGTTATGCGGTATGCCTAGCCGCTCAGCGTGTAGACCCACAGCGCAGTGCCCCGTGAGGATTCCCGTGAGTACTCGGATGTTCCTGCGGGCTAGTCCGATCAAAAATAGTGATCTCTTTTTGTTTACCGCTGGCCATAGCTCCCTTGTGTGTCTGCACGTATCAAGTTCTGTCCAACGTAGATTGGTTCTACTCAAGGATTCAGTTTCTAACCTACGTGCTATCGAACTCAGCGGGACTCTTATGGATTTGAGGGCTAGAGATGCATTCATTCCAAGACCCAAATCTCGCAAGCTCGCCGCTTCTTCGTTTCCCGATATATCGGTGTGACCTGGCACCCAACACACAGTTACAGTGTTGCCAAGTGATAACTCGTCCAGAATTTCCCTGCATAGTTTCACAGCCCTTGACTTTACCACGTCTGATTCCAAGGCTTTAATTGCCGCTTGGCTATCAGAGTATATGGTGATGGTCTTGTTTGCGGGGCCGTATTTCTTCAGCTCGGAGGCAGCAGATTGCAGATACAAGTGTCAAAATGTAATATAAATTAAATAGGTATACACGTTCGTATACATATTATGCGTAAAACATCCTCAGCTAGAAAACAACATAAATAAGATATAATTGGTTGATTAATTTTTCTGTATTTCAGCTTAATTTGCTCCTTAAGGTTATAGACGGAGAGTCAGCAACCAAAAATGTCACGTGCCTCGTCCCTTTCATAAAATTTATTGTGTCATTGTATAGTCTTAAGGTATTTATCTAACAATAATTTGGTTGTTTGCCACGCATTCAGTGATGGGGAAGGGTGCGGCAAGTGGCAAAAGTGTTTAAAACCATGGAGTAATACCAAACGTTATTTATTTAAAGCTGATTTTTGATGAAATGACGCTAGATTATTTCTTATGCAAAATTATGAAGCCGACAATTTTGATAGTGGTTAGATTGCCATGTGATATGAATTCCCACTGGCACACAGCGAACGAAACATTATGTTAATCACTTAATGTTAAAATAAAAGAAATATTATAAAGTTGGCATCTGGCAGACAAAACAAAGGAAATAGGAAAAGGAAAAATTTGTAAAATGTCGTACAGGCAAAATACAAAAGAAATAACTCAAATCACATGGGTTATATTTAAGTGTTGGGTACTGTCGTACCCAGGTACTGCCCGATCCTGAAGAAAGGAGACCCTCTGAGTTGTGCCAACTACAGAGGCATAAGTCTTCTTAACATCGCATACAAGATCTTTTCTGCTGTACTGTGTGAACGCCTGAAGCCGTTTGTCAACAATCTGATAGGCACATATCAGTGTGGCTTTAGGCCAGGAAAGTCCACCATCGATCAAATATTCACACTGCGGCAGATCTTGGAGAAAACCCAGGAATTCCAAATCGATACACACCACCTCTTCATCGATTTCAAGGCCGCGTATGACAGCATCTATAGAGACGAGCTATATAGCGCAATGTCTAGTTTTGGCATCCCTGCCAAACTCGTCAGTCTGTGCAGGATGACGATGGAAAACTCACGCTGTTCCGTCAAGGTCGGCAAAGACCTCACCGACCCCTTTGATGTCAAAAAAGGATTTAGACAAGGCGACGCGCTGTCATGCGACTTCTTTAACATCATACTTGAGAGAATTGTGCAGAACTCTCGCGCCAACACCAGAGGTACAATCTTTCAAAAGTCCGTTCAACTACTTGCATACGCAGACGACATTGACATAATCGGTAGAACAAAGCGTAATGTCGGTGAAGCCTTCGTGAGTATTGGGACGGAAGCCGCGAATATGGGTTTAGCAGTCAATGAGGGCAAAACCAAGTATATGCTGTCATCAAGAAAAGACACCCAACACCGACGTCTTGGACAAAACATCACCATCGACAGCTATAACTTTGAGGTAGTTAGGGACTTTGTCTACCTGGGTTCCGCTATCAATTCAGACAATGACACCAGCGCTGAAATCAAACGAAGGATAACTCTTGCCAATCGCTGTTTCTTTGGGCTAAGAAGGCAATTGAGTAGCAAAGCCCTCTCTCGAGCAATACTAAAGTGTCCATGTATAAGACCCTCATCATCCCAGTCCTGCTTTACGGTGCAGAAGCATGGACCCTGTCAAAGGCGGATGAAAACACTTTAGGCTGCTTCGAGAGGAAAATTCTTCGGACGATTTACGATCCCGTCTGTATAGACGGAGAGTGGAGGAGGAGATATAACATCGAACTGTACGGGCTGTACAGCGATACCGACCTAGCCAAAAGAGTCAAAACACAACGTCTACGATGGCTGGGTCATCTAGAGCGGATGGACACCAACGCCCCGGCCCGGAAAATCTTCGAATCCACACCGCAGGGACGACGCGGTAGAGGAGCACCGAGACTCAGGTGGCGCACGCAAGTGGAAGGGGACCTCAGCCAACTTCGCGTGCGAAACTGGAGACGGCTAGCTAGAGACAGAGCTGGCTGGCGAAGCTTGTTGCCTGAGGCCCAAATTTCTACGAAATGGGCGTGGGGGCGGTTCGCCCCGGTTGTCACCCATTCGGGGGTGACACCCAACATGTTACAATGGACATGTACCAATATAACATGCATCATTTAACAATGAATATAAAAACGGTAGAAAACAAAAGATTTGCAATAACTGAACTTTGAATAAATGAACTTGGAAGTTGTTCTAGGAGTTTTGGTCGGCAAGAATAACCGATATTTTCGTCCGAACTTTGCACTCGGTTTTTTAAGCTTAGTTTAAATAATAGTTTCATTATAATTATGAGATTTGTTTTACGTGGAGTGGGGGTGACACCATAATTGCCGCACCGGGTGCCATCCATGCTAGCTACGCCTCTGCTTGTAATAGGTTATATTTCCGCTAAGGGGTCTTAGGTGAGGTTAAAATAAAAATTTTCATGTGGAATTTTTTCCAAAAAAAAATTTTCATGTGGAATTATTCAGATAAACTACGTTTTTGGTCATTTAGAAATACGTAAGAAAACGCTGATCCGATTATGTTTATTTTAAGTATTCTTTCTGTTAGGCAAGAATATCGCTATTCGTAATAAATAAGTAATAAAAAACTACGTTTACGCGCATCGATAACATCTATGTTAGCGTAATTTATGTGTGTACGTTTACGCTTGTGTGTTACGTTTGTGTTACGTTTACGCTTGTTTTTAAAAAAATATTTGCATTTTAAAGAATGAGAGAAAACTGAAAGATTCAACAATTTTTGTTGTGAAAAGTATTTTAAGCGTTTACGCAAGTTTTATAAACTTCTTATAATTTATAAGAAGTTTATAAAACTCTTCTTATGATTTATAAGCTTCTTAATAAATCTAGTTTAAAAACAAATTAAGTAAGCCTTAACAAAAATCAATGTTAAGAAGCGTTTAAGCGAATAATAAGCTATGTTAACATTAATGTTAAGACAATAAAATTTGAATTTAGAAGCGCGTAAACGTATGCATAATAGAAAATTATAAGCCTTTTTTTTAAATCCTAAATTATTTCCGAAAAACAAAGCCTGTTTTCTTTGAAAAAGTTCTTATAACTAAATGTGCAAAACCTTTAGAAAACATCAAAATCAAAACGTCATTCGTATTTTTTTTTTAAATTTCATTTGAGGCATAAAGCTTAGTTATAGCTTGAGCACTTGGAAAGAGAAGTTATAAGTTAGCAATGCAACAACCTGTATTTTAACAAATTTTTACATGTAAGTGTTTATTTGAATGACTTTATGTTTGTATGTCAACGTCCATGTAGCTGATCGTAATTCAGATGCAGAAAGCTCAAATTGTTTTAAAAAAAACAACATTGTCTTGATAGACAATGTTGTTTTGTCTCATTTTTTTAAATTTCGCTTATTATTAAGCAGCAATTAGCTAGTTGTTTTGCAAGAAAATATTTCGGTAATTGCTATTTCCCGGTTTGACACCTTCCCGTTCGCCGTGTAGGTAAAATATCACTTGGCATTGATATTGTGTATTAGCTTGTCAAAAGCCGGGGCAGTTAAACGTGTTATAATGTGATTTAATTTTGGGAAATGGATATTTTGGAAAACGCTTTTGATTCATTTAAATCAATAAGGGGCAAGAAAAAACTTTCTGTTGACGGGTTCGCATATACTGACTAACCAACTCAATCTGAAAACAACTTAGGGAGCAAGGATTGCAGCTGTTTTGTAAATCAGAAGAGTGTATAAGTATGGAAAAACTTTTGCAAACATAAGAATGGAAACATAAATTGAAATCTATTAACTCATTGCCAGAAGCTATAAGGTCATCAATTTGGTCTTCTCACTGATAACTAACCATAAACGCAATTTCTGCAAGTCGTCTTGAGTTTTTACCATGCACTCTAATTTTATTGAAAAAACAATGTCATCTGCAAAAGCAGTTGTCGAGCCGTTCAAATTTTGGAGAAAGCGAGAGTTGATGTACTTAAACTAAAAAGAACAGAGACCCGTGGGACTCCATTCTTAAGTACACAAGATGACCTTAAGGTACCATTGAGACTCACAACTTGCGCCCTCTTTTTTGGGGTAAGAACCAAGCCAATCTAACATTACTCCCCTAAATCCAGCCTTGAACAATTTATCATGGATTAAGTCATGGTCAACCATATCGAATGCTTTCGTCATAACTATGAACAATGCAAATGAAGCTTTATTTACACCTTCATACAACTATCTACACACTCTTAAAATTGCTTCTTCGGTAGACCTCCCTGTCCTAGACCTACCTACCTGACCTAGACCTACCTACCTGACCTAAAACCTAATTCCATATCGTAAAGGAAGTGATTATGATTTAAAAATGATATTCATCAATTTCTCAAAAAGTTTTGAAAAAGTTGGAAGCATAGAAATAGGCCTATAGACACTTAAATTTATAGCACTTTTTTTTGAAAAGAGGTATAGCCTCAGCACAATTCAGTGACCTAGGAAAAGAACCACCAGACACACTTCAATTAAACAAGTAGCTTAAGACATCGGCAACATGGAAAGCTATATTCTTAAGAATATTGTACTTATTCCGTCACTAGAACAAGAACTTTAGCTTTTAGAAGACATTATAAGCTTTAATACTTCGTCAGACGAGATTGTATTAAAAATAAAACTACCTGATTGTATGTTGTCATAACAAATACCAGAGGGCTTCCAATTGTGTTTTGAGATAATTGCAGCTAGAGTAGCCTTCAGTGTCGGGATATATATTTTCTCCGTAAAGGCATAATACTTGCGAGGGTAAGCTTTGATATTTCAGGTTTTTCATGTTTCGTACTGGCTCATCAGTGTTTATGAAGGATCGGGAACTCTTTTGTATACTATTCTCTGATTTATTCTGCATGCGATGTGCTACGCGTTTGAAGGGTAGTTATTACCCCTTGATAAAGAACCTGTTATAAACCAGTGAGTAAGTGCTAAGTAAGATGAAATAACTTCGGTTCATCAGTAATGGCCCTGCTATGACCTATTCATATTCTTATTTCTAAACTTATTATTCTTTCCCTCTGCCGCATATGGTATTCTCTTTCGTGTTCCACAAGGAAAAGTCTTGGGTCCAGTTTTATTTAATTTTTTAGCAATTTATTAGCAAAATGCTAAGCTTCAACTGTCTTCTGAACAAATCGAATGGTCAGACAATGCAAGATACTTGGGTGTAGTCCTAGATAAAAAACTAACTTTTCGACAAAATAAATTCAACAAAAAGAGTCTTTTACCCGTTTATTAGCAGAGGGTCAAAATTAAGCACGCAAAATAAATTGATTTTGTTCAAAACTATAATTCAATTAGTTCTACTCTATGGTGCAAAATACGCATGGTTCGATTGTGCTAAGACCCACATCAAGGAACTCCAGGTATGCCAAGATAAAATCCTATCATTATATTTTGGCCTATCATATATTTTATAAATATCATCTATATTAAAGCTACCTTGGCACTTCTCCACTTATAGACTGCATAAAAGGGCAGACACGAACACAATTGCATTTCTCGCCAACAAATTTAAAGAACCTTTATTTACTAAATGTTCATATCCAGAAAGCAAATTAATCCTAGACCTTGTGAATTGAAATCATATAGAATTATAATGTATATAATAGGGCCGCATGTAACATAGTATATTTAAGTCTTATGTATGGGTTTTTACTTTTAGCTTCCCATAGTTCCTTGCATCATGTTAAACCTTACATACTTATTATATAATATTAGCACTAAAGATGTAAAGAATCATTTTTCTAAACCTCTTACAATACGAAACATGTTAAAAAAAATTAAGAATTATGCTACTAATAAAGAATTGAATTGAATTGAATTATTCTTTCGCTTATCATCCCTTCCAATCTTACATATTTGTTTTCCATGCGCTTTCCCGCTGCAATTTATATGAACCATTAATAAATAAAAGTGGTTTCCTTTTTACTAATAAGAGGGTTTTTATATAAGGGTCCAGGCACGACTAATAATTTAATTAATATATCAATATTAGGAATGATATATATTGACTTTTGGATAAATTTCAATAGTTTCGTAGGGGCATAGCACTTGCGGAGCTAAGCCTTGGTGTTTCTGTACAGAGTTTTCATGTCCGTACTGGCTCATAAACGTTTGCGTTGGATCGAGAACTATTTTTCTTTCCTATTTTTTCTACCCTAAAATTCTTTCCGCTCTCGATTTGCTATAGGTATCTTAAGGTTAATAATAACCCATTGATCTCGGCTAAGTATAACTAGTGGGAGGGTAACAATCCGCTTAGGCGAATCGTTGGATACCCCATCCCAATTGACCACTGTCAAGCTCCGAATTGTGTCATAAATCTTGGTATACACGTGTTGACTGCATTTCATAATAAAAATTTGGTTTATACTTAAAAACGCCCCAAAAATGGGCGTGGCACATATCTGAACATTTTATAGTGCAAGTTTTTTGGATAAAATGCAATTATATTAAATAAAAACCGTTTATTAGAAAGCATATTAAGTACGACCACACCTACAAGCGGGCGGTATTAGCTTTTTTTTTAAATGCCAATTACAATATACTTAAGCGAGGATATCACATATCAAATTTCAGCTTCCTGCGACAACCCTGATTTTTCATGCTATTAAGTAAAGTGGGCGAATCAGTTGGCGGATTTCAAAAATGTTTACACTTGTACTGCTTCAGGACCTAGAAAGAACAGATATCATGTTTCAAGTTCCCAGCTCAAAATTTAAGGCCTAAAAACTACCGACAGACGGACGGACATGGCTCATTCGACCAACAATTCCGCCTCGATCATATGCCCTTAAGGTCTTGGGGGTCTACGCTGATTATTTCTCTATGTTACAAACTATGAATGAAACTTAATATACCTCCTATCCTATGGGATGGGGTATAAAACAACGCCACTGCAACCCGCAAAAAAATTATAACAACTATTTTATTCATTATTTTATTATAAATTAGGCTCAGTGACATACTGAAAATAAATTTAATTAGAATTTCTTAAACCATATGAAACAAGAGACACTTGCAGAAGTGGCATGGCTCTAAAGACTTACAAGTTACTGGTGTCAAAAGTATTCCTAAACGCAGAAAAGTAGCACCTACCTATCTGTACAACATACTGGGCGTATAACTTGTAAGAAGGTTTACACATTAGAATACGTGATTCTCCATAATGTGATAAAAATCCGTACCTTCGCTTGTGCTTCTATCAACAGCATAGGACAGCACAAATGTTTTCAATGATCCTTGTCGCATAATTTAAAGGAATTCGAAAATTAAAATCTTGATAACGTTGCTTAAAGCACAGGTAGCAGTCGACACAGAATACGTTTTAATAGCGTATGATGTTTGTGAAAAGCAATAAAATCGTATCGCAAACTGAAATGTTAACAGCACGTTATACGATTATTTATTTATCACAACCAAGGGTTACTCTTCTGTATGTGTTCCTATTTTTAGCGATCCGTCTTGCAAGGCGAGGAAAGCGTTAGAGGAATCGTTTGTCGTTTCTCCCGCCCGTCTTAAGTAAACTTTCTACAAGATAAGGATTGTGAATGCTTTTTTGGCAATATGCAATGCTAATAAACATAATAGGTATTTTTTTCGAATCAGAGCGAATTTTAAGAGATATCAAGTTTTTAAGAACTAGAATGATAAAAGATGCACTTTTTCGATGGCTTAGGCCTTGGGCGCGCTCTAAAGTGTTCCTATAAGAGTTTAAACTAATATTCGGTAACTACTCCGTGGGAGTAAAAAATGTTTTCTTATGTATTCCTTATAAAGAAATATAAATAGAGTGGCGCAACAGCTCGAGGTGAACCAGGGCCAACTTCTCAACAATGTATGCTGTGTGTGTTAATTTCTTCACATACAAGGGGACCTACAATCTTTGCCGAATCCGAACGGCACTTTTCGTTTTTCAAGACAAGTGATGCAGTCGGAGGGCTTGTCAGACCTTTGCCGAGGTGGGGACCGTAAAAAAGGACGAGTCTTTTTTCAGGTGATGATGGTAGGATTCGAACCCAGACCTCTGGCGTAGTAAGCACACACTAACCACTACGCCATGGCGTTGTGGTAGTGGTTATAATTTATTCCTTATAATGTTTCTTAATAAATTTTAAAGTAAAACTTGGCATGTCAAGCTCCCATAAACAATAGTCAATATTAGCAAAGAAATATCAAATTTTGCGGCTAAATTGTACGCAAAAATACAATTTTTTGGTTCATATTCAATTATTTTGTAAAATTGACCCGTAAAGATGGTCATGGCCAAAAACTTTGTGTGAAAAAAACTAAGAACGGAGTCCGGTGTATCTTATGTGCTAAATTTTATTTTTTATTCTTTTCCAAGTTAGGCTAAAAAGTAGTCAAAATCCATGTTTATATCCTACCCAGAGTATATTAAGTTTGTTGTATAGTTTGTAACGCAGTAAAATAATCACCCATAAGACCTTTTAGACATGTGAATGGGACCGACAGGAGAACCTATTAAGCCACGTCCGTCAATCCGTATGTAAAGAACTTTTAGGCCTTAAATTTTAAGCTTGAGAGCTGAAAGTTGATGAGTGAGTTGGAAGTCCAGACCTTCAGATCAAGTTTGTAAATTAGATGAATCCGCCCACAGACTCGCCTACAAAAGGCCTGTGTGTGCGACCATCTCTTATTTAAAAAAATACTTTTTTAAAATCATAGCTTTGTTACAATGGTGCTAGCACACTCATTTTTGGTATGTAACGTTAAGTTGTAGTTATCTTTCAGGTAACAGAAAAATTTTGGCCTTTTCATTAACTTTTTTAAGGGATTTTATCTTAAAATGACTGTTTTTAACAAATATTTTTGAAATTCAAATATATCAACCACCTAGTATAAAATTTTCAACAGTTATATTTTTATATCCCGCCCATTTTTTGCGAGGCGGTTGAGATTTGGCATTTTCCGTTTCTTTTGGCAGTTTCCGTCCGTTCAAGCGGACTGAAGTTTTTACACACACACTGTCGCGCTTTCCCGCTTGTTTTCTATAACATAAGGGTTTTTTTTTAATTCTGTCTCTCAGTTTAGGCGTAGCCCAAAACTTTTTATGAACAATATGTAAAACCTAGTTGTTCCTACATAGTGAACGTATTAAATAAAAATTTCGATTTGGAAAAAATATATTGAATAAATTGCAAGCTTGTCTGTAGGCGGATTGCAAATTTTGCAATTTTAACACTTGTATTGCTTCGGATGACAAAGAGCTTGCATTCTAAATTTCAAGGCCCTCAAGGTCTTGGGGATCTACTGAAATTATTTCTCTATGTTACATTTTCGCATGTATTAAACTTAATACGCTCCCATTCATGTGGAATAAGGTATAAAAAATCTCTTTTTTAAAAGGAAGCTCCTTATACTCTATGCAGGGAACATTAATTTTTATGGATATTTTGTATCATAGGGATATTTCCGCAAACCCCTTCTTAAGATTTTTCTAGAGATACTAGTTTGGATATAATAATGATAAAAAAAAGTATAATAAGATGATGATAAAAGGATAAAAAAGTTTAAGAGGTTGCTTCGATTCCCAATCGCCGCCATTGACTGGAAATTTAGGCAACCTACAAAAAGACACTTTCTAAAGACACTTCTAAAGACACTTCTATCAAAGCGTAGAACAATAGTATGACCTGAAATTTCGGTTCACACCAGTCGTGGATAAGAACTTAAGAATATGCACGAAATTCGAAAGATTAATTTCTCTGAAAATCCACTTTGATCGGAAAACAAGTGACATGCACGTATTTCCCAGATAGATTTCCGAGATCCGAACAAATCTTATACAACAAATTGTTTTATGAACAAATTGTTTTACATTTATTTTTACTATCAACGCTGAAAATATATTGACCGGTTTTGTTTATGGCCCATTTTACTCTAATTTTTGTTTTATGAACAAATTGTTTTACATTTATTTTTACTATTAACGCTGAAAATATATTGACCGGTTTTATTTATGGCTATATTTTAAATTAATTAATATAGCAGCTTAAGCTAAAAGTAAAATAAAATATATATATCTTCAAGACTCATCATAACTCTCTTTTTCTTTTCTTTTTTTGCTTTTCAATCAAGCAGCTTCGTATATTTTTGTGGATTTTTCCTGCCTGTGAAGATGCATCTGTCTGTCTTAGTCATATTTCTAAACGGTTTAAGTGACCAGCGGTGATTATTTCACTATATTGAACTAATGCTGGAATCGCTATGTTGCGTTACTGCGTGCGTACGTTAATGGCCTTTGCCATGCGTTACTAAAACTTGACGATACTTTACGTCAAACAACGCACGCAGCAAATTTGCAAATCGTAAAGAATCACCTCAAACACATTCAATTTCTGTTGAAAGATATTTGCAAAAGAACGAGCAGAAAATATGCTTTTTAAAAACGAACCAAGTTGCCCAGCAATGAAAATAAAATTATTTCTGTTTATTCCATCACAAATATATCCAAGGTGGTGCACTCGTGTCTTTATGCATGCTAAAAACCAACTACTTGCGAGTTATCACAAACTGAAATAATACCGAATAACATCACTCACTTGAGGTTGACTCAAACCTCTCTACTCTACGCAAACCTGTTTTTTTTTTTTTATTCTGACAAGAAACAACTCTCTCTTTTTCGTTCCCACAACTTACTGACGACAAGAGAACTATATTCATTCACCACACAATAAATGAGCATGAGGTTGTTCAACGGACGCAAAAGTAGAAAGTAGATCTACTTTTGCGTTGCAGATGTGTCTACGATATTTACAGTCAAACGTGGGGTGAAGTTTTGAAGTAACATTTCATTTTGCCCCATATGCGCTCGTTGTTTCTACTTTGCTTGTCATCGAACGCACGCAGCAACGCAACATTGCGTTTCGGACTTAATAAATTAAAATTATAATAGGTACTGTATATTAATATATGTTTTGTATTATTAATAACTAAAGTCGAATGACTAGAAAATTTCGGAAAAAACCCACTCCCCAACTTTCAGTTTGAATCCTTTATAGCATATACAGACCGCTCCGCGTGTGATTTTATATTCGGTCCTTTTTTATATTCATGAAGTGAACAATCGGTTTTATTTCATCTGAAAATGCCTTTTCAGATAAACTCTCTACCCTCTTTTGTTGAACGAAAATATCCACGTGGTGTTCACGTCATGTACATATTTTGATGGTGGAGAATTTAAGGAGTGTTGACAAAACGGATGTATACATAAATATAAAAAGCGTAATAATTGATGAGAAATTAAAAAATCACCTTCGCATTGGGCGGATTTAATGAAGCTCACATGCTATCATCTGAATAATTATTGTAATTCGGTTACTTCTTCAAGTATTTTCCTACGTTTTGTCATTTCGAATATGTTTAAAACCAATAATCAGTATACTCAGCAATTAACATAAAACACATAAGGAAAGCTCAGAAATAAATTTGTTATCAATAATGTTACCCTAATCGCTTACCGTTCATCGAATTGAGCAAAAACTGATTCCTTTTATGTGCAAATCTGGAAGTGCAAATTTTTGACGTGAAATAACGCCAAATGTTCAAAATTTGGCTTTATTGCGTTTTCCAAAAAGAAATAAAGCCAAATTTCGGGTTTGGCCTTATTTCTTTTAGGAAAACGTTTCCATTATAAACAGAAAAATATATGTGGGGGCGTATGCCCGAATCCTCTAATTTTCCTGAAAAACATTGAATTCGACTGCTTTTTAGCCTAAGTTAAGAAACAATAAGAAATAAAATTTAGCGCATAGGTTACGACGGACTATATTCTAGATTTTAGCCGCAAACTTAAATATTTCTTTGGTAGTATTGATTCTTAGTTATATAGGAATTGCACTCGCCACGCTCTTAGAAAATAAATATTTCTTTAATTTATTAATGATGCATGAATTGTGACGAAAAGGGGATGGAAAACAAAAAAATGGTATGGAAAGGAGAATAGGAACAGGAATAGGATATACCGTGGCCCATACAGACGGACCGAAGATATTACATACCTACGCACTGTTGCACTTACTCACTGGTTTTCAATATTTTTAGCGGTCCGTCCAAGAATGGAAAAAGGACCTCTTATGGTATCGCCCCGTTGTCCGTCCGTCCGTCCTCACCTGTAACTCTTGAACGGTAAGTCGTAGGAAGATGAAATTTGGCACCCTTATAAAGTCCGTGAAAAAATGTAAAAGCATAAAAAGGCAATTTTTTAATATACACGCATAACGGTTTAAATACAGTTTGATGGTAAAAAAGACAAAAAGTGTTTCGGCCTTATTCTAGAAAGTTTTACAGCCAGAAGGAAGAAAATTGAAACATGTACTAAAAAGATATTGTATTTTTATAGTATTTTCGAATTTTCGCAAACCCATTTTTAACGAGTTTAACGTCATAGTTTAACTTTTTCATCACTTTATTTAAAAAGCCGATATTGGGCTAACATACAAGGCAGCCAAGGACTAAGCAAACGGAGTCCGATGTATGTATCTTAAGTGCTAACTTCTATTTATTATTCTTTCCCAAGTTAGGCTAAAAAGTAGTCAAAATCCATGTTTATATCCTACCCAGGGTATTTTAAGTTTGTTGTGTTGTTTGTAACGCAGTGTAATAATCACTCTAGACCCCTAAGACCTTTTAGACATAGGAATGGGACCGACAGGAGAATCTATTAAGCCATGTCCGCCAGTCCGTATGTAAAGAACTTTAAGTCCTTAAATTTTAATTTCGAGAGCTGAAAGTTGATGACTGAGCTGGAAGTCAAGTCCTTCAGATTAAGTTTGAAAATTAGCTGGATCCGCCCACAGACATGCCCACAATAGGCCTGTATGTGCGACCATCTCTTATTTTAACAAATGCTTTTTTCAAATTTAAGATATGTTACAATGGTGCTAGCGCACTCATTTTTGGTATGTAACGTTGCCTTGTAGTTGTCCAGGTAACAGAAAAAGTTTGGCCTTTTAATTGACCACGCCCACTTTTTTAAGGGATTTTATCTTATAATGACTGTTTTTTAATAAATATTTCTGAAATTCAAATATATCAACCACCTAGTATAAAGCATTATTTTTATATCCCGCCCGTTTTTCGCGTGGCTGTTAAATGGCTAAGTAACTGCATTCGCTGCAAAGAAAAAATTAGTATGGAATTTGTTAATTCTTTTTTTTTATTTTTTTTTGTGATGGTACCTTTATTGATTTTTTGATTATTTCACTGCGAAATAATTATGTGACGGTGATTATTTTACTTCGTTTTTTTATTTAACGCAGTGAAATAATCACCGTAGACTCTTAAGACCTTTTATCGGCTAAGCCAAGTCCGTCCGTCCGTCCGTCTGCATTTGTGAAGTTTTTCGGTCTTCAAAATCAAGCTAGAGAGCAGAAACTTGGTACACGGCTTGGTTCTTATGTTGCGCAGGCAAAGTATGAAAATTGGCTCAAGCTCTCAACGGCCACGCCCACTACTGGCTTCAATGTGAGACAACCTCTATTGGTCAACTATTTGGTCAAGACAGACAAGGCACAGGAACTTTAAATTTGGTACTGTGTAATATTGGTTCGAGACTTTTAACGAGGCAAAAATTGGACCGCCCACAATATCGACCATGCCCACTTTTAACATGTTACATCTTGAAATACCCGATTTCGCGGAATGTTCACTCCAAATCAAAAAAAAATTCTATGACAAATATTAAAAATATTACTATTTGCTCCATACAAGGTTTCAAGCTCCGCCCACTTTAAGGGGGCGTTTTTAGGAAAAAAAACTGTTTTTTTCTGAAATAATTTTCGCTTTTACTGTATTTTCTCATGATTCTTACTACTAAGTGATTACTACTAAGTGATTTTAATTTACTTTTGGGGGCGTGGCCTATAGAAATAATATATGAATTCGGGCCAAGAAACTTTGAGATTTGGTGTTACATGGTATATAGGGTAGGGTATATAGAAGTTTGTTACAGACAAACTCTTGCACTTGTTTTTTAATTTTTTTAGTTGTATGGGTAGAAAAAATATAGGATCTTTTCCAAATCGGTCAATTATCTTTTCAAAAAATGATGTCTTCTCTTTGATACGATTTCGATGGATGTGCATCATACACATTGAATCAAGGGTTTCATCAGTCATGTTAGATCTTAAACACGTCTTAACTTTTCGTAAAAAGCTAAACGATCACTCCAGCGGTGGTTGCTGGAATCGAGAGCCCTATGCAAAGAGCTGAAAAAATCGATGGGTAAAACTCCTCGACTTCGTTCAATACATCGCAAATGGCTGGGAACTAATTTTCTTTACATCAGCATTTTACAATGCGGGATAGGATGGGGTATTCAACGGTCCGTTTTACGGACTGTAACTTCTGCGTACACACTGTAGCACTTACTCACTGGTTTTAATGAGATATGTCGTCATATCACCAGTATAGTATTTGCTACGAAAACAGTATTGCCGGTCTTTAATGTGTTTTCGTGATTTAAGATAGAACACATTTCATAGGCTGAAAATTATTCAGAGTTTCCATGACCTTAGAGGGAAGGAAAGTTTATGCAATTGGACGATAACTAGAAGGAGAAGAAGAATCTCTCTTTTAGAGACGGACAAATTTTGTTATCCATTTGTTAGGAAAGAGATCTGGGGAGTAGGACCGATGAAGATGCTTACGCAATGGGTTCACCAGTCAAATCTTTCGGAGATATTCCATATGAACCAGCGAGTTTGTATTTGTTGAGATCCTTAAGTACTTAATTAACTGTACAAGTGCGAAAATTAATAATTCACATAGTGCATTAAATTGTCTCATATAACAAAGATCTTAGTTAAAGGTAAATGCTACAGTCCCATTGATATTGTGAATAATATGTTCTAATACATCTGCTTAAAACAATAGAATGGACCATTACACAATCAAGTAATAGTACGCACTATTAAATCAATTAAATTCATACCTGAACTCTTATGCTTCATGTCAGTTATTATTTATTAATAATGTCAGCCAATTTACTAGCACAGTACCTTTGCGTTTACATCTTTGCGTTGCCTTTCTAGTGAAATGAATAGCACATCAAATTAATAAAATATCAAAACAGTTCTTTGAAATTAATACTTGAAAAACTATTGATTTTATCGTAGAACTATTGTTTTAATAACAAATGCTTAATCGAATAGACTAATAAAAATAGTCGTCACTTTAACAGTTTAATGGGATATTTTTGCCTGAGTAAACATATTAGAGAACCTATTGTTAATTGAGGTTTGGAAGACCGCAAGTAAACGCGGTCTTGCAAGAACAAAAAGATGTACTTTTTCCTCAAAACCTCCACGGACAAACTTGTTTTGCAAAAGGGTAAATTCGGTTAGGGATTGGATTGTTTTTGTTTTGCAACGTTCATGCTATTAGTTTTATTATAAAAAGGAGTATTTTTTTTGTTAACAGAACGATGTAAACGCTTAACATCGATGTTAATCCTCATTTAAGTCTGGGTTACATACATAAATACAATACACCATCTAGATGCATTGTACATACAAATATGCATTTTACTTTGGCAAAAAAGTATATTTATTTGGTGCCTCAATATATTCATAAACCTAGCCCTTATCAATAAGGCCATGTACCTATATGAAACGGGAAAAATATATTAAGGCACCCATCACCAATAATTCACTTTTAATGTGTTCGCATTTAAATACTTCCAAATTCATAGTTTATCAACACAAACAGATACTTTCCGAAGCAGTAGCCAAAATGGACTAAGAGATTTAATGAACTGTGAGAAGCACAAATATAATCCCATAAATTTCCTCAGCAAATTTGCATAAAGTGTTTCCCGACTTAATTTCCGCCTTCGACCGAATCTGTTATAGGGTGTATTATGTGAATGTTGGGAAGGAACATTTTAAGAAGTGTACATTTAATAGCAGATTTAAATGACTTTGTGAAAAAGTTTTTGTTTTGATTTTATAGATAATATTTACTTCCCATAAAACACTTCGATTGTAATAATTTAAGTCCTGCCTAATAAAGCATCTCAGGATAACCCAGTCGCAGATTCTTTCGAGTCAAAGGAAGTGTTTTCGTTAAATTGTGCTGCACCGACATAAATAATTTAATTTTTCACAACTCTCTTAAAATACCTCCCATTTTTTGTAAGACGACGGCGGAGTTTACTTAATAAGTAGTTAGTAATCGTGCTTGGCAGGCTGCCTTCCAAAGAAAACACATATACACAAACAGTCATTGAATGCGGTTTCGTCAAGGCGATGTGTAGGATTTGTCTGATCCAGAGTGCGGATTATTTTGTGGTTGCAATGTCCGCGAAGTTAAGTCTAACAAGCCGGGCACAACGTGTGTCTGTGTCTGTGTCTGTCGCTGTGTCTCGGCACATTTTTCACCTAAAATCAGAGACACAGCGAGATACGCATTGTGGCGCTATATACATGTTCCCGTAAGCTAAACTGCGAGACACAGCCACAGACACAGATACTCATTGTATCCCAGCTATAAGGTTTTAGAGCAAAGTTCGTTACCTCGTCAGTCACAGTTGCGATTCCTAGATCTTGATGTAGATCGCTATTTCAAATGTACCATGGAGCATTAACGATTGCTCTAAATGTTTTATTTGGAAAATTTTCAAAAATAGATACATATATTGCTTGCTTTATTTAGTACAACCCCAAAGTTGTATACCGTACATGATGCTTTCAGATCTTGCTTATACAAAAGCAGTTTGTTATAAACGCTTAGTTTCGAATATCTTCCGACTAGCCAATTTATTTCTCGTGGCCTGATTTCGAAATTTACATGCGTTGACTTTGTCTCATTTGAGACGATCAGGTCTTTGCCCATTTGCATATTTTGTTCAAAGCGCGGTTGAAGTTTCCCGTTGAAAGTTCGACTGTCGTATCCGTAGCGAGGACAACCGTGTCATCAGCGAACGTGGGTACTGTCGTTATCACATCTTGAGATACGTCTCTCGTATAGAACAAAACACCGGTGTGTATCTCTTTAAATTCTGAAAATTCGCCCCGTATCTCACACGAAAGTGTCTATTGGCAAGATCAGACTCCAAGAGTTCATATACATTTTAACCGGCAGAACTAGCTTATATTTCAGGCCTTCATGCTATACTTTGTCAAATGCTTGGTACGTCAAGAAAGGCGATCAAACATGTCATTTTCGCTTCTAAGGCCTACTCCGTTTCATTAGTTGTTCGATAGACCTGGTCAATTGTTGAATGTTTGACCCTAAAACCGCATTTGTGATCCGTAATCAATCATCTGTCTTCAATTATTGGTTGCAGTCGTTTGAGCACTGTCGAATCGGTTTTGTGATGTGTTGCAAGTTACCAATTTAGATACTACCTGAAGAGGTGCGCAACAAGCTTTGACTTGATTTCTCGAAGGGACGCCAACGGACTGAAATGTGTGCTTTTTGCTTATGCATTTGCCAGCATTTACATCAAATTCCTGTCGAGTATGGTGGTGCTAGTTCTCCCCAGTGCACTAAAGGATGAGATTTAGATATAGTCGGCAGTAGCGAAATTGGCCTATATGATTTCTTTTCGTTCGGGCATTTTCCCGGTTGCGGAATCTTTATTACCCCTGCGACTTTCCCTTCGCGGAACGTATGAAATTCTCATTGATGCGTTTATGATGTAAAGAAGCTTGACTAACGCTTTTTTCGGTCTCCTTTAAAATTTATCAATTTATCAGTAATCAATTCATAGCCTGGAGCTTTGTTATTTTTCAGATCAAAGATTGTTGAACGCAGTGACACCGGTTTTCATTCGATAGTTTTCTAGTCCCGCATTGGGTTACAGTTCGTTAACCAACGGCTACCTGTCAAACGGTTTGAACGTTTCTTTTAGATGCTCTGCAAATACATCCGCTTCCTTGCCTTTTGCCCATTCGCCGTTTGATTTTCCTATTGGTGCTGAGTGTGCTATTGGCTTTTTAATATGGATTTCATTCACGGCTTTCGACAGTGAGTAGTTCGACCCTCTATCGACAGTCAAGTTTTCGAGGTAATCGGTAAAGTCGCGACGTTTTAAATTTTAAAGTAAATGCATTAATTCGTTAGATAGTCTTTTCAGGATGGTTATATCAGGAGGCGATCGAGACAAATACCATCCCTTTCGCTCGTTTCTCATTTTGCGTATGAGTTCTTCAATTTTGCGCGGGCATATTGTTCCGGTTTTCCATACATTCTGTACATTTTCTTTGCAGCATTTCTTTAAGCCATCCCAGTCAGTATCAATACTAGTTAACCTTGGCGCCTCGCCTTGACCTCTTCTTTTTTGCTACACTTCCGCCGCCTTTCAAAACGACTGCCGAGAGATCCGAACAGAGATCATAGCATTCTTCTACGTTCGTTAGGTAGAATTTCTTTAATAAATTGATGAAATTTTTTCCCCTGAGCATTTTGTTCAGTAAAGAGAAAATACTCAAACACATCCACATCTGGAGAATATTTTGCTCGTAATGTTCCTACTAACCAACCGTTCAATCCAAAACGTTCAATCCAATCCTTTCAATTTCGCTATTTCCCTCTCTTTCTCTAGCCAAAAAGAAGCAAGAATATCAGCAAAAAGTCTTTTGTACAATCTCAACGCCATCTACCATCACAGGCGCTGACTAATCGGACAACCCGCGTAAGTAAGGTTTACCCACCTATAGCAGACAAATCGAAGAAGTCTATAAGCTTTAAAAGCCACCCAAGAGGTCGCCAATCGGCCCTAAAAAGCTTCAAAGCACTATACCTTATGTGTGCCATAAGGTGGCAAACTTTCGAAGTAGTTTGCACTACTTACAAGTAGTGCAAACTTCGAAAAGGGGTGTAGTTCAACCGTCCTTTACAACAAACTATCAATATTAAGAAATATATCTCCAAGTTTCGCTCAAAATGTAAGCAAAAATGTAATTTTTTGGTTTAAATTCAATATTTTTGTGAATTCGAGCCTTTAAAGGAGGCGAGGTTGAAAATTTTTCAAAAGTGAAACCTAGAACGGAGCCTCGTTTGCCTAAAATGCCTATTTTTATTTCTTATTCTTTCCTATTTTAGGCTTAAGGCCTGTCATAATTGCGTTTTTATGGAAAATTGAATTGACTGCCTCCAAATGTGGGTGTGGCCCAAAATGTTCTATGAACTAAATGTAGAACTAAGTGCTTTTTACATAATACATTCATACCCTTTACATCGATGCCACGCCTACTTGGGGAGGTTAGCCGTTTCATTTAACTTTTCTATTATGCAGCAAATTTCAACGTTTTAGCTTAAAACTACAGGCCAACGGAAGGGCGTCCTTAAACTTTTAAGGACGAATGAATGGACAGACATGGCTTATTCGATTCAGAACTCGGTCTTGATCCCATGCACTTAAGGCCTTGGGGGTCATTATTATTTAACTATGTTAAATGTGTTTAAATGTGACGAACTTAATATAACTCCTACAAACTTCTATATACCCGACCCTATATACCGTGTAACACCAAATCTTAAATTTTTTTATCCCGAATTCATATATTATTTGTGTAGGCCACGCCCCCAAAATTGGGTATGGGCTAAAAATTAAAATCGATTAATTTTAGTTTTGTTAGAATCATGACAAAATGCGTTAAAACCGAAAATTATTGCAGAAAAACCCGTTTTTTCCTAAACAGGCCCCTTAAAAATGGGTGGAGCTCAAAACGTTGTATGGAACAAACCAAGCAAATAGTAATATATTAAATATTTGTTATATAATTTTTTTTTCAATTTGGAGTAAACTTTCCGAAAAAACGGGTTTTTAAAGATCTAACATGGTAAAAGTGGGCATGGTCGATATTGTGGGCGGTCCAATTTTCGCCTTCTTAGAGGTTTTGGACCATTATTCCTCTATACCAAAATTTGATTTCCTACGCCTTGTCTAACTTGACCAAAAGGCATTTTAAAAGAAAATTTGAAATAGAGATTGTCTTACATTGAGGCCAGTAGTGGGCGTTGTCGTCGGCGGAGTTATCTAATTTGCACACTTTGTCTGTACAAAATAAGGGTCGAAATATACTCCAAGTTTGAGCGTCCTAGCTCAATTTTAGAGACCAAAAATCTTCACACATACAGACGGACGGACATGGCTTAATCGACTCACCTGTCGGTCTCGAGCATATCTCTAAAAGGTCTTAGGGGTCTACGGTGATTATTTCACTGTGTTACAAACTATGCATTAAAATAATATACCCTCGGGCGAGTATAAAAAATGAGAGCAAGGAGAAGTTCACTTCGCTTATGTTTCTTCTTACGCCTAAAATTTTGTTTAGAGATCTTATTGTTATGCTTGAATTTTTCTTTAAACTGCTATATTAATAAGTAGGCTGACTCACATTGAAGCCATTAGAGGGCGTGGCCGTTGGCGGATTTAACCAATTTTCAAACCAAATCACCAAATATGTGCGGTGATTATTTCAATGTATTACAAACTATGCACTTAAATTAATATACATGCCCTGGAAAGGGTATAAAAAATGCCCAACGTGAATTTTGATTTGCACAAACTCTTTCCTCTCGGCCAGTATTTTTAACAGCCAAATGCTAAAAAGTAAAGTTGCTCACTTTTCCGCAGACACCGCTCTGTCTCATCCACCCAGGACCGGTGAGGGTTGAGGGAACACTTACAAGAAATAAAGTTGCAATAGAGTAGAGCTTTAAAGAAGAAAACTGTCTACACCCTAAAAACCAACCATCCGTCTATGGTTCCATAACCTAAATAACATAAATGAGTTCGTGCGCACATAATATTCTGTGACACAAATCTGTGAGTAGATACAAAAATGTGTCTATTATATATAGACATAGACATACAGATACTCAATGTGCGTATTCCATTTATTTTACTGAATTACATTTATTTTACTCTATATAAAGTGCGTGCGTATACATACATACATGTATATTTATCTATGAGCTCTGTTACTTCTGAAAAGGCGATTTAGAATGAGATAATAAGATTGACATCCTGACTTCATTATCTACATGGAACAAGTTTTTTTTTTTACGGGACGTTATATACCTATCTACGTATACCTAGCACTACCTATTTGCAACATTTTTTGTTTGCATGACTAGGGTATTTTCACTTCAAAACGATAAAGTACCAATAATATAGGTAGGTACGAGTTTTTATCAATACTGAACTTACATAGGTATTAAAACAATCAGACTTAAATGCTTTTGAAATACACATTCCCATCCAACCACTTACTTTTTGTCCATGCATTAAATAAAACAGATCTTTGTTTTTATTTGCCGAAATATTTTTGACTTTTCTTATCGCAAAGGCTTTTAATTGCATTAGCGACTACCTAACTGAATTCTTGTTCATGTACCCGTAAATTGAATTAACATTCATCTGAAAACATGTCTAGTATTTTTATAGCTGGCCTGAGCTTCACATTTCCTTTCTGCAATATACTTAGTTTTGTTATAAATTCGGTTTTTTAATACGCGGGCTCGGCCAGTGAGCAGAAACAAAACATTCTCCTGGGGTGAAAAATAAAAACAGCAAATTTACGGTTTTATTACTTCACCGACTCCTACACTTGCTTTTCTGCAAGTTCTACCTTCAAAGTAAATCTACGTTTAGGGGTAAGGAGTCGCAATAAAAGGACTGCTACATATTTTTCTCACAAACAGACAAACACGTTTTGATGAGTGTAGTCCTTCTGTATAATCCCAGAATCCCCTTTTAAGGAAAACGAATTAAATATTTACTGTAAGTGGGTATCTACCTAAGTAAAGTTGTTCATATTAAGTCGACAGACATATTTTGTTTACTGTACATATGTAGAACTATAGAGGCCAATCGTGATCACCAAAGCATTAAAATTGCTGTCAAGTTTCTAAATCTAAAATAATGCACTCCGCGTACGGGTGTTGATTGTATAATCTGAGCGCCAGTTAAACATGCTCCCTTATACTCCTAGTGCACAATGCCGTACATAGCTTTATGAAAGCACGAAATATTTTTAATTCGAACCCACCGCACTAAAGCACAAGCATATTAATTAATTAGTGCCGTCTTAGCCTGTTAATTTCAATATAATTAAAACTTGTAATTTCTATTTAATTATGTACACAGGCTGAGTAAGTTAACATGCTTAATTAGTGGGGTGGGCTTTGGAATAGTGCCAGAAGCAGTGAACTCAAAGTGTATTGTCAAAACGATTAACAGAGGTTCGCATGATAATTCAGATGAAATATTGCCAACAGCTGGTTTTAATTACTTCAAATGTAACTCAACGAATAAATCCAATGCCATACGCCTGGATTGAACAATGCGAGATAAAAGTTAAAGCCACTGTTTAAGGATGTTCTAGAGCGTGCAGAGATATAGCAGTTATGTGTGTATTGAAATTTGAACCTAATGGAAATATGAAATGTACTTTCAAATCTTCATGCCAGACCATGTTTCATTCAAACGTTTGTTTAATAGGCTCTTTGCGCGGCTTTTAAATGTTCACATTTACATCTTGAAGATGTAACTTTATTACTATGTGATATGTCTAGTACCCATCTAGTTGTATATGTACGAATTTATATGTACATTTTATTACGTACGCTTATGTTGATCTCCTTAGACTGATGTACGCTCTGCCAGCATATTTCACTCGTAAAATTCCATCACGACGCGACTCTTGCTCATTTCGGCTAGCGAAAAGCGAATATCATGCATCCCAGGATTAAGTCTTTAATTTGGCCTAGTTTAAAGCTCGTCCAAGCATCAACCCTTTGTTTAGCTTTACAATAATAACTATGATTGTAATATTGCAAAGAGAAGGTGTTCACTCAATCATTATTCATAACAATTAACAACCTTAAAGAACACAACCAACCTATAATAATGTAGAAAAATTAAAAGCCGCCATAAAATCTTTTATGATGCTTTTCTGCGAATACTTTCTTGGGTAAAGTTTCAAAGTTTCTGAAAAAAAACAAATCCCCCGAAATTCACAGCCCGAATAAACCATAACATTTTTTGCCAAAGTTTTATAACATACAAAGCTATGCAGGTTTTAACTGCTACGGACGTTTTCTGCTTGTTACCAAAATAATAAAATGAAATCCATTCACTTTTACCAAACGTGCATGACAGTCAACCACTTTAATGTGGTATGATAACCATAAATCAACTGCTATAAAGAATTTATTTGTTTGCTTGAAAGAATCTCGCTGAAAGAATTCTTTCAGATAGAAATGCCTTTGTAAAACTTATTTTATTAAGGGTTCTTTTGGTGCACTCTTGAGCTTGAACAAAAAGGGGTTTAAATGGTGGGCTTACAGCTTTTAAGTTTAAATTTGCCGGCAATAAATTGGGGTCTTTTAGTAAAACATAACAATTTGTTTTAAGTGCATAATCATCTTATATGTTCGTTGTAAGGTACCTCCTTCTTTATAGCCAAGTATGATTGTTATATATTTTAGCTATTTTGTATTATTTCCTTATATTTGTTGAAAATCATTCGATTTAAGTACTAAGTACGTACAAGGACATATAAAATTAATGGAAAAGTAAGAAATGTATTGATTATCTCACAAATGTCGTCCACTCTGTCTTTTACTTTGATTAATAGTCATTTACTTTACTTTGATTTTAGGCATGTCGTTTTCACTGCTCGTTTAACTAATTTGGAGGAGTTAGTTCCACATCAGTGCAGGCAAGTAATTTTTTAATATTAGCTTGTCGGACCTTCAAGCATTTATTTTATCTTCTCAACTAAATTGCCTTATTGTTTTCCTTTCGGGCCCATTTCAGTAGCTGAGTAGGTACGGTTAATTATATATAAAGAAAATTGACAAATTAACGCACACTGAAATACATGCACGTTTACTTATTTTCAAGTGATTTCCACTGTATCATAAATCACTAAGTCCTTAGACATTGTGGAAGTTTCCGTCTGCTATTTGTAAACATGCATTTAACTAAAGCCTTAAAGCTATCTTTGGTTATCTTGGAATTAAGAAAGAATTCGCAAGATTTTTAATTAGAAAAGGAAAGAAAATTTAGAGGTTATGGTTATTATTATTATTATTATGGTCATCCTAATCCTTTGGTATGTAGGCCTACCAAAGGATTAGGATAACCATAAAATAAAAAAAAATCATGGAATATGTTGAACCAATGAACGGGCATTGATCAATTTGACCTTTAAAATAAATACATGACAGAACGAACGAGAGTATATTGCCGAATCACAATATTGTAATGTGCCGACAAAAAATAAAACAAAATGCAGAAATCGCTGAATGCATCCATCGATTTACTTCACAAACAAACACAACTATCATTGCAATCAGCTGACAGCAAACTGATATTAGAAGTTCGAATTTCGATATCGATAATTTCCCCTCCATGGAATTCAGCGGAAAAGCACCAATGGAAATTACCAAAGGGGATTGATTAGTATGCTTGATTATTCTTACAGAGACTACCAGAAGGTGCTTCATTTGTATAAAAAAACGGGTGAGAGGCTCGTACAGTTCAATCGATATTAAAGTTAAAAGTGATCGAATTGAAATAAAGTGTTGAGTTCTTAGTAGCGAAGTTAAATTTAGTGTGATTTGAATTTAAAAAAAGTTTGCTTTGATTAATAAAGTGTTTCATTGTGTGATTATAAAAGTGAAATCGAGTTTTGTTCGACGAACCCTCATGCAAAAACATTACAATTATTATGAACTCGACGGTGCACCTTAAAACTGACAAATTTTGGATGTAGCAATATTTAAATTTATATATGTAGTTTGTAACATAGTCAAATAATCACCAGACATCCTTAACACCCTTCAGACATCATCTAAGAGCGAAAAGATCTATTAAATATCTATTAAAAATCTATTAAATAAGCCATGTCCGTCCGTTGACCTGTATGTAATTAAATTTGAAGCTAGAAAGCTGAAATTCGGTAGTGAGACTGCAAGTTCAGTCCAATTCACTGGACATGGCTCAAACAATTCACTCGTGCGTCGGTCTTGATCATATATCAAAGAGGCCTAAGGGCTGTATGGTGATTATTTCACTGTGTTACAAAAGATACATAAAGGCATTAAGCATGCGTAAAAAACAACACAAAGTAAGCCAATTGCTTTAATAATATTTTTCAAAAACGTTTGTATTTGTTTGTCGTCCCTCTCTATGTTCCTAAGCATTATAAGTTTAACTTTAAAATAAATAACGGGCATAGTCCATTTTCTGAGATTTGCAATGCAAACCTTAAGCGAACTTCGAATATGCAGAAACTTTGAAGATTTGACTTAAAATAATATAAGAACATTTTCTAACACGATTTTTTAAAGGTTACTTGTCTGTTAATAGTAATGACAATCTTACTTAAATTTAGCTAAAGTATGAACCGTTAACAAAGCAAGTTTACTGCATTTGAAAAGTTTCAAAATTGCTGTTTCCAAAATCAAGTTTTAAGACCTATTAAAATAAACAAAATAGAAAGCAAAACGTTTTACCGTTATCCATGTTTGCAGAATTTAAGAAAAATAAATATCTAATATAAATATTATATATTATATCTAATATATATCTATATTATATCTTATATAAATATTACATCTTACTTAAATTTGGCTAAAGTATGAAGCGTTAACAAAGCAAGTTTACTGCATTTGAAAAGTTTCAAAATTGCTGTTTCCAAAATAAAGTTTTAAGACCCATTATAATAAGCAAAATAGAAAGCAAAACGTTTTACCGTTATCCACGTTTGCAGAATTTAAGAAAAATAGCCAGTGGAACGCAGCTGGTTGCAAAATTGAAAAAGATCCTAACTGTAGTTGAAAAAAAATATATGTCCTTCCCGCTGTTTTCGATACGGTAAGAGGCAGAAATTTGAAATAAGTAAAGAACGTAGTCCATCTTTTAAAATTAAAACAAAAACTAAAGCAGTTTTGAAATATGTAGTAAATAGTTGTAATAAATGTGCTTGACAACACTTGACTTACTAAAATTAAAAAAATTAAAGGAAAAGTGTTATGCCACCCACAATTTTATGTTAAGCGACAAAACTAAAAAATTACCCAATATAAGAACAGTAGACTCCACTACGAAAGATAACACAACAGAATGTAAAATATACCCAGAAAAAATAATGAACAAATATAATTTTACACAAACTGTGCAATAAAGGTTAGCTTAACCTACAACAAAAGCTGACGCACGGACCGTTCCGCGTATTTCTTCATATTTGACGGGTCAGTAAAGTGCATGTTTTATCAATATTGCTTACGTTACATACATGTATCTCCGAGAGTATCAATTGTCTTGAAAAAAACTTCTCAAGCTGCCGTTCGGATTCGGTAAAAAATTGTAGGTCCCTTTGTATGTAAAAGAAATCAACACACCAGCATACATTGTTGAGAAGTTGGCCCTGGTTCACCTCGAGATGTTGCGCCCTTCTATTTTTCTACATACAGGTATGTCTATGTGAGCATCACTCTGTTCTAAGTACAGTATATTCTTGCTTAAGCATATTTCATTTAAGAATACAATCAAATATTATACTTAATCATATCTTAATAAAAATACGTAGGTACATTAAAATGTAGAAATATCTAGATGTGTCTTTTATAGAAAAAAGGGTGAACAACAACAAAAGTGGCTGCCGATTTTACGGTTTTGAAATATGTATACATAAAAATCGGTTTTATCAACAGTCTTACAAGTTGATTTTACCAAAAAGCTGTTCTTTCAACACACAAGTATGTTGAAAAAAACGATGATCAATAGCTTGCTACACAATTTGTTCTGTAAATCCAACAAACTGGTTGTTGATTTTACTAAAAGCGCTGTATTATTAAAACACAATCATGTACCCTGTAAATACACTTCACGCGGCAGATTCAACGGATTGGAAGTTAATTTCACAATTCAGTAAAGTAGTAAATTCAACTTTTTATGCTATTAGCTGAAAATCAAGACCGGAAAACTGTCGTTTTCGGTAGATTCAACAACTTCTTTTTCTCCGTGAATAAGAAAATTAAAACCAACTCATCTGCGTTTTGCGAATGTGCATAAATGTGGTATTTACTGCAAGTTTTCCATCTAAAAATTTGATTAACAAAAAAAATCATCTAGGGCATCAGCTATATAAATAAATTTCATTTAGGTACTCATATTTCTGTTTTCAAATTTTCATCAGAAGAACAGACGCGTTTGAATTCATTTTGTTTTGTTTTCTTCCCCAATTGTTAATACATGCCTCCTTAGTCAACTTCTTATTTATGTACACATTTCCATATTTTCAGCATCGGGAGTCGAGCGAACAGGAGTCTGATCCCAAGTCCAAAATTGTTCTCAGTGATGAAAGTCTTCATTCTTTGTAATTGCGGATGGTTTGGAAATTGAATTTCCGTCCTTTTTTATGAAATAAAGACGTTCAAGCAGAGTGCTTAGCAATATTCCACACCGAAATGTGTAGAGCATGGTAATTTTTAGTTCTGAGGCTATTTCATACACGAAATAAGATGACTATACTCAATGGCATAATGAAATACAAACCAGGAGCTCTTCATAATAAAAAATGTGTAATATGAATCGACCTACGTATTTTGTTTGGTTATAGCCTTTTTAAAGATAAAAATTTTCCAAAATCTAAAAGCTCTTTTAAAGACGACATGTACAGTGCTTTTAAATGCAGCCGAAAAACAAAGTTCCAGGAACTCGACATCGATACATCACCTTTTAATACCCTATCCCGAGAGATAGATAGATAAAAGAGGTAGATAGATAAATATATAGATATATTTATTGTAGCATAAGTTTTTACCCTGCAAGGTCGGGTTTAAGAATAGCCTTAAGGTAAGGTATGCCTGTTGTAAGAGCCGACTGAAATCCACTGGAGGAAGTAATCTTCAGGCATAAGTGATGCTGGCCAGGAGTATAAACTCCTTGTGGGATCACCCTTGGCAGTAAAGTTATAACTGAAAAAGATGAACCCGAAGGTTTAAATAAAATCCAGCAGCGTCTGTTATATAGTATGCGGCTTGTTGGTCAGCGTCTGATCCCAGAGGGACGGCTGAACTTCAAATAACAGAAATCCAGGAGCGTCTGTTTCGGAACGAGCGGCTTTCTGGTCTGCGTCTGTTGTCCGGGTTAGGATCGGCCGAATTTAAACCTGGCAGCTAGGTATAAAAGGAAGGGTTCTGGAACCAAAGACCTCGATGATGGGTGGAAGCTCTTCTGGTCTGGCGTCCCAAATCACATGACTGCACAGGCGGTGCGGTGTGGGGATACTTAAAAGCCCCCGGTTGTCAGAAAATGTATTCGATGTCATTCCATTAGGGAGAAGTATTCTGATCTTAAAGCTTAAGCTTGAACGATCGACCCTGGCTCTGGTTCAGGTATATGCACCAAATCGATAGTCAGAGTATGAGTCCTTTTTGAACGAAGTTGATGCTGCCCTGGACAGAGTGGCAGAAATGGACTTCTTTCTCCTGATGGGTGACTTCAATGCACATGTGGGTACAGACGACAGTACTTGGAGGAGTGTGATCGGGAGGCACGGTGACCCGGATCAAAACAGGAACGGAGGGAAGTTGTTGGACTTTTGCTGTGCATATGGTTTGTCCATCATGAACACCTTTTTCCCACACAGAGACATTCACAAATATACATGGTACAAGCACAGTTTAAATCAGAAGTCGCTGATTGATTTCTTTGTTATACCATCGTGTGTTCAAAGAATGATTTGTGATATTCGAGCTTTCAGGGGAGCTGAGTGGTCAACTGATCACCACTTAGTGCTGTGTAAATTGTTTTTCAGTGGCTGTATTCCTTTGCCACCCAGGCGAAAACCAAGACTGGTGACCCGCATACGGTGGGAAAGGTTGCAGGATGCTGACTCTGATTTCAGAGAGAGTTTTACAACTGACCTTTTGAATGCAGAGGAGGAATGGCAGCTGTTTTTATCGGCAGTCATTGCCTCTGCAGGAAATATTTGTGGAGTGAAGCGGCTTGGGGTAGCGGCTGATAGTGAGAAAAGAACTGCTTGGTTTAAAACGCCTGGAGTTCAAGAAGCCATCAGAGAGAAGAAGAGAGCCTACATTGCGTGGATCCAATGTAAAAACTTAACTTCTCGAGCCCGGTTCAATGAGGCGCGAAGGACTTCCAATCTGGAATTCAGAACAGCCAAGAAACAGTCATGGAAAAAGTTCGGCGACAAGCTGAAGCACGATTACAGATCTGCAAACAAGATATTTTGGCAGACCATTCGCCGGCTCAGAGGAAGGAAGTTAAATATCATTCAAGGCTGATAGCCCATTTTCAAAAAAGGGAACAGGAGAGATTGCGCCAACTATAGGGGCATATCTCTTTTGAGTCTTCCGGGAAAAGTATTCGCGAAGGTGTTGGAAACGCGTTCCAGAGCTGTAATCGAGCCTTTGTTACGGGAAGAACAGTGCGGCTTTCGGCCTGGTAGAGGCACAACCGACCAGCTTTTTACTCTGAAGGTTATTCTTGAGAAGGCCTGGGAATATGCCAAACCGGTCTATGCGTGTTTTGTAGATCTGGAAAAGGCGTATGACCGAGTCCCTCGGGATACACTGTGGAGAGTTTTGCAGGACTATGCGCTGAGTGGGCCTCTTCTGAGAGCCATCCAGTCTTTTTATGGAAACTGCAGAAGCTCTGTGCGGATAAATGGCGTCAAATCCCGTCCTTTTGATGTGCGTGTTGGACTTCGCCAGGGCTGTGTTCTGTCGCCGCTCCTTTTCATAGCATATATGGACTGGGTGGTGAAGCGCAGTCTTGGCGAGCAATGTTTCGAATTGGCTGGCATCAGGATGAGCCATCTGCTTTTCGCAGATGATTTGGCCATCCTTGCATCATCCAAAGAGGAACTTCAAGAAGCACTGGATAGGTTTGCAGCCGTCTGTGGTGATGCTGGGGTGAAAGTAAACGTGAACAAATCGGAAATGATGGTTGTTTCCCGAACTCCTGTGCGATGTACCCTGCACATAAATGGAGTTCCATTAAAACAGGTGGACAAGTTTAAGTATCTCGGGGTCTTTTTCACGAAAGATGGGAGGAGTGATACTGAGCTGACAGTGTCTAAAACGGACAGTTACAGTGTGTAAAACGGATTGTTGAATACCCCGTCCTATCCCCCATTGTAAAATGCTGATGTTATTGTTATTTTTTGACATTTTATAAGAAAAGCAAACTTTAAAAAGCGGCGTGTTCCGACCGCCCCTAATTAAAAACTATCAATTATAACGCAGATATTTCCAAGTTACGCTTATGTACGTAAAAATGCAATTTTTTGGTTCAAATTCAATATTTTTGAAAAATCGACCCCTAAAAGTGGGCGTGGCTAAAAAAACCTGCTATTTTTTTTTTTCTTTCCCAAATAAGGCTTAAGGCCAGTCGAAATTACGTTTTTCTGGAAATTTTTAGGGTTTTCTTCAATTCTGTTCCAAATGTGGGCATGGCCCAAAGTCTTGTATGAACGAAATGTAGAACTATATATTTTCTAAATAATATATTAAGTAAATATATTATTATATTATTATATTAAGAACAAAAGTATTGAATAAAATGCATTTGAAAAGTTAACATTTAAATCGATGCCACGCCTACTAGGGGAGGTAAAGCGATTAAATTTTTAGTGTATGTATCTTACAATAAACAGAAGAAAATAAATACCAAATTTCAGGCTTTTAAGACGTCTTACAGCTTTGAAAGCTATGGAGGTAGTTGCACAATTGCACCGTTTGTGGGCGTGTTTGAAGGCGGACTTGAAAACTTTTCACACTTGTACTACTTCGGATAACAATGAACGTATGTACCAAATTTCAGCTCCCCTATGTGACAAGCTAAACATACCTCCTATCCTATGGGATGGAGTATAAAAATTTAGCTCTCGGTGCTAAGAAATTTCCCATGCCTTATGCTTGTTTTACAGCGGAAATCGGGAAAGCGCGATTTTCGTTACTGATTGCTAGACGAGGTGCCGAAAAGCACTCATCAATTGCTCAAAAATAGCATTTTCAGACATCGCGAATGACACTGCCATAAGTGGTGATTTTTCCAGCAGGACAAATGTCAGAATTTATTACAAAAAAAAATGTTTTTGCCCAGACCAATAACCTTACCCATGGTAAAACTTTAAGTGGCGCTCGGATCCATGCGGACTCTTGACAGTTTGTTAAGAATGATAAAACCTATCAAGATTTGGTTCAAAATTCAGCTTTCCGGAAATTTATCTGAAGTATGCCCATTTTCCCTGAACGAAAGCCTTCTTGAAACAAATGTCCAGCGAGAACCAGGAATCGAAAGTGGCGAGTAAGCACTGCTCAGCACGGTCGTCTGGAGAAACTGGAGACCGCTACCTTCGGATTTTGCTGTAAATACTTAAGTGTTTGCTATAAGTCGCAACCTGCAAAGCATAACTCAACAAGCTATTCCGAGCGACAGGTTAAACGTTTAATTTGTGTTATAGTTTAGAGCGAAAACTGTTTGACTAGGTACTTGTTCGCCATCATTAACAAAACAAGTCTTGAAAAAAAAAATCGAAGAAATAATAAAGTTAATGTCGCACCAACAAAATATATATGGCTTCTACTTGGTTCCTCCACTCATGGTCCCATTTCAATCACATAGAAACTCACGCTGTTTGGTACCCGTGGTCAAATTTGGAAACACTGTCAAATGGGGAATGCTGCATCTGCAACACACCACCAGTACCAAACAGCAGCATAAGCGGTCCCATTTTTGTCGCAGGTTGTGTATAAGCGGAGACATAAGCTAACAATCAATATATTACGTATGTCAATGATCTAAGCAGCGTCAAAACTATGAGCGCGAACACGAACCTTAAGCCCGTGCAGATGAGATTTTTTATAGCCGACTGTTGTGATTTTGGAATGAAGGTAAAGTGAGAAAGTCCGAAGTGGTAGTTTTATCCCTCCTGTGCAATGTACTATGCATATAAATGGAGTCCCATTAAAACAGCTAATGGTCGTACCATGGGAGAACTTTAAGAGCCTCGGAGTCTTTTTCACGAAAAATGGGAGGAATGATACTTAATTATCCTGCAGGATTGGCCAAACTGGAACAGTTGTAAAGGAGCTGCGCCGGCCGGCCATCAGGAAAGCTTAGCTTGGAGTGAAAGCAATGATCTTAGTTTTAAACTAACTCATTCCATTAAATTCAGTTCCATTCAGGCGCACATCTATGGTCATGAAAAATTTGGATAATGACCGAATGAATTAGATCGCGGGTACAAGCTGCAGAAATAAGATTTCTGAGGAGCGTCGCTGGTTAAAGCCTTTAACCCAATGAATCCGCTGCGTCCACCGTCACGTTGAAGTGCACAACTGACATTAGATATTCTTATGGGAAGCGGCGTATGTGACGCACTTCTTCTATGGGCCGCTTTCCATAAGAAAGGGTGTATTTAACTAAGTTGTCAGTTGTTTACTTCGACGTGACGGAAACAACGGACTAATTGGGCTGAATTCATTGATGGTTGAGGAAACGGCTAGGAAAATGATCCTCAGGATGGCTAAAGAGGGGACTGGTAGAGGTAGGTGCACTGGGTCGAAGGAATTTGACGCACTTCTCTATAAACTCCCCCCATGGTATACAGATAGGTCAAAAACTGATGATGGAACTGGTGCTGGAGTATTTCGACCAAGAACAAAATACTTCAAATCCATGGGTAAATACACCAGCATCTTCCAGGCGGAAATATACGCTACAGACAAATATGTTCAATTCAGTCTTGACAGAAATTACAGGAATTGCGACATAGCAATAATGTCCGACAGCCAGGCAGCCATTAAGGCGCTAAAGGCCCAGATAGTCAGGTTCAAACTTGTATGCGACTGCCTACACAAGCTTAATGATCTGGGTAAGGTCAACAAAGTGACCCTGTATTGGGTACCTGGCCATGTTGGAATAGAGGGGAATGAAGCAGCGGACTCCTTGGCAAGTCGAAGAGCAGCAGAACCCTCCCTAGGACCTAAACCTTTCCGCGGGGTAGGGGAACACATCCTCAAGGCAGAACGCAGGAAAACAGTGAAGGCAAACCGAGCTAAGATGTGGGAAAGCCTTTAAGGTCTTAGGCAAGCAAAGAAACTTCTAGGGGTAACCAGAGAAGATTCACATCATGCATCGGCCTTAGTTAAAATAATCTATGCATTCTCACAGGGTTCCTAACGGGGCATTGTAAACTTAGGGAATACTTAAGGAAAATTGGTGTAACGGAACCCTCTTGCAGATTTTGTGATGAGGCTAGTGAAACTCCGGAACACATTTTGCAATCCTGTGGGGCTCTGAACCACAAGAGAATGAAATGTCTGGGCCAATACCAGATACCAGACAGAGAGATACCCACCTTGGACCCACTTCTCATTCTCAGATTCCTACGTGAAACTGGACTAGAGAACGTGCTTTAAGGATGAGTACTTTCAGCCAAGGCTGAAATGATGAGTACTTTCAGCCAAGGCCACACACCCTCGGTATAATTTAGAAATGAATTATAGTGTGAGGGGAGCTTCTTTGAGGGAATTTACCTCTCCAAGGCTTAGTAGAGGGTACAATAGACCAACAGGTCGCAGTGCAAAACCCAATTTAATAATAATAATAAATAGCGTCTATCTCTTCTAGCGTCTGTGTCTCTTGAGTTGGTGGCGGGGGATCGAGAACAATGGAAGGACCATAAAGCCGCCCTCGTTCCGCGACCCTTCTAGGATAAGCGCGGCTACAGTAAATAATGATGATGATGGTACTAAGTCCAAGTTAGGAAAGAAACTCTAGGAAAGAAACTCTTTTACTACCAACAGTGAGTGGACTAGAACACTTCTTTATCATTTTGCAATCATTGCAAAAAAAAAATTAAAGATATATTTTATTTTGTAGTTTCCCATTTTGTATGTTTCTCATTTTCAGTAAAACTATCTCAATAATTTTGTATTGCAATATTACTAAGTTTAGTACGTCCGTGACCTACTGAAATTGGTAAAAAGGGCGAAATCAAAGTATTTACCAACTTTTTGAACTAAAAATCTCACTTTTTAGTTCTATTAAAATGCAATAATTACAGACGCAATCCAAAACAGCACATAATTTTAAATAAATTTATTGTCAAGTAAGTAAATATGACTGTAAAAGAACACCTTCTTGGGTATTATCTACTCAGCACAAGGTGCCGAATTGATAAAACAACTGATGTAGTTTTTTTACAGAGTTAAACCGAAAAATATTTTTGTTCCCTTTAAATATTGTTTAAATCTTTTTTTGTATTTTTTTTTCAATTCTTTTCGATAATTTACAATTGTTTTTGATTTGTTCGGATGCATTAATAAATTAAAATAAATTCCCGTTTGTGCTTCCCGAAATGTAAGAGAGCGAATCTAAAGGCCTCAGCTAGAGCTTTAAATTTAAAGTTCGAGTGAAAAAGAAATGACTGCCTATCTACGCCTATTGAAAGATTCTTAAACGTTTAGATAGTGAAACTTCTCTTAGTTACGTTAAATAAGTTATTAGAAACCTACCCTATGGAAAAGCTGCACAAAAACTGAAGATGCGAATCGGATATGATCCGTTGACAAAGGCTAAAGGTGTGTACACTGTACACTATATATACACATTCCAGCTGCTAACTTGGATGAGTGACTTTGAATCCGAAAAGTTTCTGCTGAGTTTTTATAGACCCATAGAAAGGGAGGTACTTGTGTATGCCTTTTGTACATATGCGAAGGAACAATTTCCGTGGGATTGTGCTGTAACGGGCGTACAGGTTAAGGTAATGAAAAACGTCACTTACTGAAAAAGTTGTTGCTTTTCCCTTGGGGTTGGTGTACCAAATGATGTATACAGTAAATTATTATGCCTTTTTACTGACTTTAGTTAATGAGACGATTGTGGATGAATGCTGTTGGCTTCTTTTGTTTGTGGTTTCATGTAGCGGTTTTTATTATTGTGGAATTGGGTGTTTTGTTGGACGGATCTGCTTCCCTTAAGATATCATCAGGTATTATAGCAACGTCTAGAGATTTTAGTAGGTATATGTGTTGAGTTAAGATATTTGGGCTTAAAGTTAAGAATTGCAAAAAAAAAACTCTAGTCGTTTCTAAGAAAGCATACATAACTGTGCAGAGCACCAATAAAATCTAATGCAAAAAGTTATACCATGATTTAAAAACAGAACGGTAGCAGACGTATTATGCAGTTACATTATTCCATCAACGACATCCTAACAGCATACAGCCCCCCATTACTCAAGTTAGGTGTTCAACAGCAGCCTGTACACTACAATATACCTTTCGTTCAGAGTGGGTGTATGCTGATAAAAATAAAACCCAAATCCTATTATGTGCCTAGCTCAAAAGTAAACTATAACAGTTGCAACGTCATCCAGAATTTAGAGCTCAATTGGGCTTGTTATTGGTGAAATGTTTTTCTACCTTGGGCAAACATAAAACGTTTTCATGAACAATATGGTGTATATCCACAGAATCCAACAGATGAATTGAAGTAATGATAATACCGACAAATGCTTTTGCTTCCGGCTTAGTTTCAAATGTCCTTTCCTGCCAACATGCCTTGCTTGAGCCTTCGTAGGTATAGATCTGGTTGGCTTCGACTTTTGTTTACCCATATCTTCGCTCAGTGTGTCCAGCTTTTGCAAATTGAATACTCTTTATTGAATGCCCAATCTTGTCCACTGTGAAAGCAATTCAAATAATCTGCTTAACATTCCACAAGCGATGGTGATGTGAACGGATGTGATTTTATTGTTTGCAAACGACATACATAGATTACAGTCAAGGGATTGGCTAATAGTAAACGATATCGCCAAGAAAAATCCAAGCGAACATAATAAGCTTATCAATAATGCGCTATTGTCACATACTAAACTGAAATGGTTTTTTGTTAAGGTTTTTACGTAGATGCTGTGAATCCCTTTCCGTTCGTCAAACCTAGATACATCTATAAAAAAGCTCATCTTACCCTGCTCCTCAGTGTTTGTTTGTAATTTATTTTAGTGTGTTTTTTTTTCAACTTCCAATTTGATGCCGATGTAGGATTAACTGTTGAATAAGGGATTCATTCGTAAAGATTTGGAAATCGGTTGAACATCTTCTATGACAATAAAGTTTTTTGCTGTGAATTTGTCTCAATTTAGTATCTGTAACAGTAACATTATACCTACGAAGGTATATACTGTACTATACATGTATGTGAAGGCTGTAGGCCTACCCTACAGGATGGTTGGATTACATCAAACCCCTCAGAACAAGTGAGTAAGTGCAAGAGTTTGTCTGTGACAAACTTCTATAAACCCGTCCCTATATGTCATGTTACACCAAATCTTAAAGTTTCTTGGCTTGAATTCATATATTATTTGTATGGACCACGCCCCCATACACATGTATGTGAAGAAATTAACGCACACAGCATACATTGTTGAGAAATTGGCCCTGGTTCACCTCGAACTGTTGCGCCACTCTGTTTATTTATTTTTTTTTCATGCGCCACGCCCCCAAAAATAGGCATGGGCTTAAAATTGAAATCAATAAATTGTTATTTCGTTAGAACGGTAAAAGGGAAAATTATTTCAGAAAAAACAGGTTTTTCCTAAAACCGCTCCTTAGAAGTGGGCGGAGCTCAAAACTTTGTATGGAGCAAACTTAGCAAAAAAGATATTAATCTTTAATATTTGTCATATAATTTTTTTTCGAATTGGAGTCAACTTTCCGAGAAATCAGGTTTTTAAAGATCTAACACGTTAAAAGTGGGCATGGTCGATATTGCGGGCGGTCCAATTTTTACCTTGTTAAAGGTCTTAGGCCAATATTGCTTAGTACCAAAATTAAAGTTCATGGGGCTTGTCTAACTTGACCAAAAGGCATTTAAAAAAAAAATGTGAAATAGTGGTTGCCTTACATTGAAGCCAGTAGTGGGCGTGGCCGTTGACGGATTGAGCCAATTTTCACACTTTGTCTGTGCAATAAAAGCACCAAACCGTGTACCAAGTTTCAGCTCTCTGGCTTTATTAAGAAGACCAAAAACCTTCACACACACAGACGGACGGACGGACGGACATGGCTTGATCGATTCACCTTTCGGTCTCGATCATATCTCTTAAGGGTCTTAAGGGTCTACGGTGATTATTTTACTGTGTTACAAACTATGTATTAAAATTAATGTACACTCGGTCGGGTATAAAAACGGGTTAGTTTTTCACTGTTTTAATAATGACAGTGGTTTATATCCCGCCTCCAAACAGCGGGCGGGATATAAAAATAGCTGTTGAATGCTTTAAACTAGGTGGTTGCACACATTTCGGCTTTAAACCCCGCCTTTTAAACTAAAAAAAAGAGTTTTTTTAACGCCGCGCCCACAAATGTGGTGTACGTCAAAATGTGGTTTATACTTAAAAACGCCCCCAAAACTGGGCGTGGCAAAAATTAACTCATTTGAGTTGATAGCTTACGCACATATCTGAACATTTTATAGTGCAAGTTGTTTGAATTTAAAGCAAATATATTAAACAATAACCGTTTATAAGAATGTTAATTGAATATGACCACGCCCATATAAGGGCAGTTTTTGCCTCTTTTTGATATATCAATCACAATACACTTAGCAAGGATATCGCATGGGATGGGGTATGAAAAAACACCCCTTTAAAATGAGCGGAGCTCAATACTTTGTATGTAATAAACTCAGTAAATGACTATATCTTTAATACTCATTTGTAAAATATATGAATTTTCTGAGAAATAAGGTCGTAGTCTGGGCGATCCACTTTTTGTCTTTTTCAACGCTTCTTACCACTTGCTTGCTTTGCACCAAAATTCGAGTTTCTATGCCTTGTCTAACTGGCCAAAAGGCATTTTGAAATAAAATGTAAATTTGAGGTGATTCCTGACATTCAAGTCAATTGCGAGCGAGTCAGTTTTCATACTGTACAAAATGAGAACCAAGAAACACTGCAAACACTGATTTTAAAGACTTCAAAACTGCATACTTATGGACAGACGGACAGACGGAAGGACCGGAAATGACTTTCAATTCACCAGTCGGTTTTGATCATATCTCTAAAATGCCTTAGGAGTCTACGGTGGTTATTTCACTATGTTACAAATTTTGCATTAAAATTAATATACCCTGGGTCGGGTATAAAAATGTTAGATTTTTGTTTATTTGTTACAACATTTTGATTAGAAATAAGTGTGCTTAATTTCAAGAAAATTTCGATTCCATGCAACCCCCAGATACTTTATTAACTGAACTAAATTCAAAGAAGATAGTTCTGTATTTCTCTGGCCGACAGCCGACTGTAGGTAAAACTGACACCTATCTTCTTTGCGCCGCGCCAGTCGCCACATCGATCATCTTGACCAGCTACCTTCTTTTCGACTTCCGCTTTCCTGGCCGCTGCCGTATGATTGTGTGCGTTTCTGGTTTTGATTCAGGATTGACGACTAGAAGCAAATCACCCTTCTTTTCAGAAGAAGAACTGTCTGACGAATGCCAAGAAAATGGTTTAAAGAGAGTCCAGAACTCTCCCGAACAAAAATGCCATTAATCAGGCGCAACGCAAGCCTGTTCAACCGTAGTGGTATCCTGATACCTGAGTCGTACCTTTCGCAGCAGCAGCCTTTCTTATTTGGTTTTGGAAGTTTGTTTTTATTATTTCTTAGAAAAATAACGTGCGGTACTAAAAATACTCCTACGAAAACGGTTATAAACACTCTTTAGAATTAAAATCAAAAGCTGACTTACGATTTATTTTATATTTTTATCGAATTTGAAAGAAAAACAAAAAAACTAGAAATACACATATATGTACACATAGCTTACATTTAATGGTACATTTTGTCTTCTACCTACTTATTCTATCTATAAAGAATGAAGTGGTTCGATGTTGCAAAACGATTTGCATTGGAAAAATCATACTCTACAAGAGCAGAATATAAAAAAGTGGTAAAGATCAAAACAGTTTTGCTAATATTTTTCAGGTAATACAAATTTATAAATGAGTTATCTTTTGAAGAAAGGCGTCGTTTTGGGCCTTTATCAAAGAGATGGTGAAAACGAGCCGAAATTGACTCCGACTGCTGAAAAATTTGACGACCGAGTGCAGGGAAAACTTTCGGCATTAATTAAGGAGTACCTATTTAATAATTATTATGTGAGTTAGTTCTATTTGTTTTAACTTGACTTTTTACATGATAGAACTAACATAACCGGAGCATTGGGATTGGGAAAAGTTTTTCAAAATGTCGACCGTGAATATTACTCTGTTGCCGTTATAGGACTTGGTGCGGAAGGAGCAGAATTCAACATCGAGGAAAATATAGATGAGGGAATGGTAACTGAGCTATGACTTTATTTAAACTACTGTGCTATATGTATGTATGCATAATTTGCAGGAAAATGTTCGGGTGGCAGCTGGAGTGGGTGCACGTTGCCTACAGCAATACGGGTGTACTGAAGTTCACGTTGATAGTATGGAATATCCCGAGCAAGCTGCGGAGGGCAGTTCGATTGCAGTTTTTCGATATCAGGACAACAAACGGAAGCAAGACAAGGTCCATGTTCCGACCTTGGAATTATATGAATCGCCCGATATTGACCCCTGGACAAGAGGACTGTTTAAAGGAGAAGCTCAAAACCTAGCGCGACGACTTGCAGATACACCAGCTAATCAAATTACCCCGACAACATTTGCCCAAGTACGTTTCTCAAAAATTATATTATATATTTCAAATACATAGATACATACATAAAACTATTAATTAAAAAACGAAGGCAGCAGTCGACGCGCTTTGTCCATGCGGAGTGACGGTTGAAGTAAGGACAACTAACTGGATCGAATACAACCAGCTTAACTCATTTTTAACAATCGCTAAAGGCTCCTGTGAGCCACCGATATTTTTAGAACTTAGTTATTGCGGAACTACTCCCGAGGACAAGCCTGTTTTGTTAGTTGGAAAAGGAATTACTTTTAACAGGTAGTATAATTCTAGTGTAACTAAATGTTCATTTTTTATCTTTTTATAAAAAAAGTGGTGGTCTATGCTTACTTCAAGGAGAAAGAATGGACGAACAACGTGGTTCAATGGCAGGAGCAAGTGTTGTAATAGCTGCCATCCGTGCTGCTGCGGCACTTTCTCTTCCAATCAATATTGCAGCTATCATACCACTGTGTGAAAATGTACCGTCTGGTATGGCGTGTAGGCCTGGTGATGTTATTACATGTTTGAACGGAAAAACATTAACTATCAATGTAAGTAGATATCCACATCAACTGGATTTACACTTCTCTTGTAGGCGTTGACAATTATCTTTACGACATATTATTTACATACATATTGTTTTGTAATAAAACTTATTAAATTAATATTTTGGCCTCCTAAAACTTTTTTCTGTTAACCGACAAACGTAACACAATACACAAATGTATCGTTAATAAATAAGGTAGATGGCATGAAATAAAATATAGCCCCAAAAATTTACGTGGACGGCGACAACAGCGAAAAATTGTCAAATTGGGACCATTTTTCATTTTTTGGGGCTATTTATCATTTTCAAAATTGCCCCAAACGTTTGCAACATGTATTTTCACGCCAAAGCAACTTGAAAAACTCAAATGTTGCATTGGCGTGAATGCACGCCATTGGAAAAATGCAACAACCAAATTTTTAAGAACGATGGACATTTTAAAAAAAATTAAAACTGGACATATGCCGCGTAGAGTCACCCTGAGCACCTGCAAATGAGGCCGAAGGCCGACATATGAGTCGAAAAGACGCCCGGACCCTGGTGCCTTTTTTTTTAAATCACCCAAACACTGTTTGATCTCACTCAGGTATTTTGAATTCCGGCCGGTGTGTGAATCGAAGAGATATGCGGAGTCTCTTGTTTATACAAGGCGTTTCAGTTAGGGTGTGACAAAAACATAAGGCGCATAGGTTGGGTCGAGACAAGAAAAAAATTGTGTGGGAGGGGGGCGTCTATTCCCTCCCATTTAGCCGCAGGGGCGATTTTCTAAAAATATGACTTAAAAAAGAAAAAAATATTAAGAAACAAGGCAAAAATACAAATAAGTAAAAACCGCCCCTGTGGGCGTGGTCATATAAAATATGCATTTCAATTAACGGTTCTTATTTGATATATTTGCTTTAAATCCAAAAAACTTGCACCATAAAATGTTCAGATATGTGTGTGAATAAATTTTTGACACGCCCACCCGTGGGCGTTCTTAAGTAAAGAAAAAAAATTTTTAATATAAAACTGCGATTAACACGTGAATACAACATCCGATAAAAATATGATAAAAAAAAATTATTTTATTGAAAAGGAAGAAGATTCCTTTTTCAAGGAAGAAGATTCTTAACTGACAAATTCTCAACACAAGTAAAATTAATAGAAACTGAAACTTAACTACCAACATTTTTGACGCATTTTGGGGCTTGACAAGGGTCAATTGGGATGGGGTATCCAACGATTCACCTTGGTGGATTGTAACCACTAGTTTTTTTTTTTTAATTTAATGCTGGCCGGCCGGCGCTATCAAATAATATGCGTCGTAGAGACACCCGGAGTCTTTTTTTGAGAATCACAAAAACACTGATTGATTTCTGGTACTTTGAGTTCGGAAATCATACATTGCTTGGATGGCTCTATAAAAAATCAAACTTATAGCACATTGTCAACAGCACTTTAACTCAAAATATAGTAGAAAAAAATTGAAATCCAAGTTTGCTATTCATACTGGAGTTTCAGCGTTTCACATGACAGTGCTTCATACAGCAAAAATTGTCGATATTACTTTTTTTATTTTTTTTAATAAGAAGAAAATATAAGAGAAAATACGGTAAAAGCGAAAATTATTTCAGAAAAAAAACAGTTCTTTCCTAAAAACTCCCCTTAAAAGTGGGCAGAGCTCAAAACTTTGTACGGAACACACTTAGGAAATAGTAATATCTTTAATATTTGTAGTAAATTTTTTTTTGGATTTGGAGTCAACTTTCCGAGAAATCGGGTTTTTAAAGATCTAACGGGCATGGTCGAAATTGTGGGTAGTCCAATTTTCGCCTTCTTAAAGGTCTTCGGCCAACATTGCTCAGTACCAAAATTTAAGTTCCTGTGCTTTGTCTAACTTGAACAAAAGTCGTTTTGAAAAAACATTTGATATAGAGGTTGTCTCACATTGAAGTCAGTAGTGGGCGTGGCCTTTAACGGATTGAGCCAATTTTCACACTTTGTCAGTGCAACAAAAGAACTAAGCCGTTTACCAAGTTTCAGCTCACTAGCTTGATTCTGAAGACCTAAAACCTTCACACATACGGACGGATGGACGGACATGGTTTAATCGATTCACTTGTCGGTCTCGATCAAGTCTATAGAAGGTTTTAAGGGTCTACGGTGATTATTTCACTGTGTTGCAAACGTTACTTTAAAATTGATATAGATACCCTCGGTCGGGTATAAAAAATAAAATGAGACATCATAATTATGTCGCTTGTAAAATTAGTTACTCAATCATGTTGGACTATAAATATAAATGCATTAGAATTATATTACAAATATAGTATCTAGAGCCGAAAGTGTCTGGATCCAAGTTCAAACAAATTTATTCTTTAAAATTTTAAGCTCAGTTCAGATCTAGTTGAGTTTTTTTTTTTAAATTCGGCCATTGGTAGTTAAGTTGTTGGCCCAAGTTAAATCCTCTCCGCCATTTAGAAGTGGTTATTTAAAAGTGATTTTCCACCATTTTAATTTCATATTTTGTAATATTATATCATATATATATCTAATATTATATGTTATGTAATATATGAATAACACATATGATTCAGAAACGCATAAAACTCTACAAATAAAATTTTCAGACAAAGCCAACATTCCGAGAACTAATTACCTCCTTGCCATACTACTTTTATTTAGGATACAAGCAAGGCAGGTGTTGTCTCTATGGCGGATCCCATCGTTTACGCACAAAATACCTACAAGCCAAAGATAATTCTTGATGTAGCTACGCTGGATAAAGGAGTACGGAATGCATTTGGAGAAGCTGCTTGTGGAACTTTCTCTAACTCTGACCACATTTGGAAGGAGATGTACAAGGCCGGAACAATAACAGGTGATAGGGTCTGGAGAATGCCCCTTTGGAGCTATTATCGAAATCTTGTAACAGGTCGGAGTTTTTCGTGTTTTAAAAAAAAAATTAATCTACAATCTGTTACTGTTTTCCTCCAGACAATGTATCATGTGACATAAACAACGCAGGAAAGGGCGAAGCATCGTCTTGTTTAGGTGCAGCCGTGCTTAGTGTAAGACAAATGTCTACTTTGTTTAAGATTGCCTTTATATATTGACTTTACAGCAATTTATATCTTGCATTGATTGGATTCACTTAGACATAACTAGCGTTGGGATGCTTTCTCGAGTTGGATCTATACCTTATCTTTTACCAAACAGAATGACCGGGCGGCCTACAAGAACTGTAATTCAATTTCTATACCAAATTGCTTGTCCCAACGATCAAAACAAGTAGTTTAATAACTACTAAAAGTGGGATATCTTAACAATACGAATATCTTAACAATGCCTTTAGCTATGTCTAGGTGCATTTACATATAACTAATAATTTTTTATGTTAGTTGTAATTATAAAATAGAATTTTTACAATCTTACGTAAGTGTTAAGTAATCTTGAGATATTAAACAGCACGAGTAAGTTTCTTTGAGACTTACAAAAACTTTGCGTTACAAATTGTAAACGAAAGTTAGGCTTTTAAAATTTTAATGTCAAACTTAAACTTTGGGTCTTATCTGAATTTAAACCAAACTACGAACCTAAAAGATAAATGTAAGAATAAGCCAAACAGTATTGGGGCATCTATGCGCTCATTTCGGTTAACTTATCCTAAAACCTCTTATACACATACCATTTACTTAATGAATAATCCAGCCGAAGTCTATCATTCATTATTATAGCCTTTGTTATCGAGAAATTCCTTTTGCACAGAATGTTCTTTTAATCTCAAGAAATTGATAACATACCTACCCTCGGTTTATTTTCAGGTATAGGTATGTGTAGATACCTAATACCTATGCTTCTACTCTACCAACTATTTAGCGATAACACACGATTTTTTTCTTCCTACGAGAAACTATTTTACTAATATGGGTCTAATGGCGCATATAAGAAACAGTATTTGGCCCACAGAACGAAGGGGAATTTTCACTGACTCTTTGGTATAATATCACTTATAGCCGCCTCCGTCTGAATTAGGATCTACATTCTCTTTCATTGGAATGCCATCATTAAGCAACTACTGTAGACTTCTAACGAAAAAGGGACATCTCCACAGGGACAATCAAAAGTCCCGTCCCTTTCCTTATAGCAATTTGCGGAACGTTATTCTTCCACGACGTATACCTGTAGGACATTATTACAATCACGCACAACCATAATCGACTCTGTGAGCAAAATCACTGTCGGTCGGTGGGCACGTTCATCCTTGATCCAATTGACTTTTACCCTTAGAACGTTTTTTCTTTTTCATTATTGGTCGAAAAGGTTATTGTTCATGTTCATGGTATTGAAAAAACAGTCTAGATTCTGCTACGCTCCTTTCGAGTAATGGGTCAATTACTTGGTAAATAAGAAAGCTTTCAGCTTTATTAAAGAAAAACTAATTTTTTTCTACTTATATATTTTGTGTCGAGTCTTAAAACAAACAATTTAATTTCAATTGACGTAAATTTAACTTGGCGTAGGTAATTGCGTACACATTGTTTATTTTTACTTTGTTGGTCTAGTAGCTTGCATGACTTCTAAGAAGAAAAAAATATTTTCAAGCCCCATGACTATGGTGGAATGGGATACATATAGCTTTAATGGTTCAGCTTTAATCTGTGCATACTATGATGTAGTGCTTATGGCAGGTACAACTTGCGGACCTTAGTGCAGAGACATAGTTCTCTGAAAACATGCAGATATGCTTTGGCACTTACTTGTGACTGGGTTTTTTTTGTCGGAGGGTTGCTACTATCCTGTGAAAGGGTATTATGGCTATGGACGGTTTTTTCAGTGGGGAACGCAAAATTTGTACCATAAAATTATGATTTAACGACGAAAATAAAATCTTGCAAAAAAGATATGCATATAGATATATTTGGCACTATCACGTTATCTCGAACGACAAAAATTTCGAAAATATTTTTTTAAAAACTTTGAATGCAAAAATCTCGAATGGTATTCAATTTCGAAAGACGATATCTCGAAAAAATCTCAAATTAAAACTTTTTTTCAATAAGGCGTATCGTATGGACAAGTTCGCCCTTGTTTACTCATTATCCTACACCATACTATCATAACATAGAAAGTGTTTGAAATTCGCCGCGAATTTTTGATAGGTATCTTCTCAAACATGTGTGTATATTATATGTAGGTACACTAATTCCAGATTTTTGTCGTTCGAGATTTTAGTTTCCGAGATCTTTGTAATTCTAGATTTATTGGTTCGAGATTTTATTTTTCGAAATTTTTGGTATTCGAGATTTTTGTTTTCGTGACATTTTGTTCTTTACAAAAGGTAGGTAAAACTGAACTGATCAACTCAAGATTTACATTGTAGAGTTTTTCAATAAAATATACAATGAAGGCGACAAAATATACAATGAACTACAGAGGCATCTCTAGACTCAATTCTCTTAGAAAGATTTTGGCTTCTGGTGGCGTTATCTTTGCGGGTAATCACATTCAAGAGCTTCCGCATGCCGACGACTTGGTGTTACTGGCAGGCGCGGATGTAGGCATTCTTTCAGGGGAGGGGGATATTGATAAAGTGTTGCAAAAATATCTCAAATATATCAGTTTCCCGTTCATCTCCATTTGGTTTTACCCCATTTCTATATAATATAATAAATAGAATGAAAATCGATGTGTTTTAAGCCACAGTGAAATGAGGCTGCAGTCTTTTTGAGCTTTTTCGTACGACCCAGGGTAACTTTATTAATTTGAATGCATAGTTTTTAACACAGTGAAATATTCACTGTAGACTTCCAAGACCTTTAAGAGATATGTTCAAGACTGACAGGTGAAATGATTTTGGCATGTCCGTCCGCCTGTATGTGTGAAGGTTTAAGGTCTTCAAAATTAAGCTGGAGAACTTAAAATTAAGCTTATGTTGCACAGACAAAGTGCAAAAATTATTTAAATCCGCCGACGGCCACGCCCACTTTTGGCTTCAATGTAAGACAACTTCTCACAAAGACCTTTCGACCAAGTTAAATAACGCATAGAGAAAATGCGTCTAAAAGTCTTTAACACGACGAAAACTGAACCGCTCCCCCCTTTACGGTGTTTAAACTTTAAATGCCTTTAAAAACAGGGTTTTTCTGAAAATTCACTCTAAATCGAAAAATTATTGTAGAGCAAATATTGAAGATATTGGAATTCTCTAGGTTTTTTTTTTATAACTTACTCGCGAATTAAGGGATTGGCTACCCTTTTAATGTTACACATCTCACGAGCAGAAAGGATTAGAAAAAGAGGAAAAGGAGGAGAGGTACCGATGCACTCTTGTTTTGAACAGTTGCGGGTTGTAACGTGACGGAAAGAACATTCCACATTCGCGTTGAGCGGCTTATGAAGGAACTTCTAAACTTGACTGTACGTCCAAAAGTGGGCTCGAGGGTAAACTGATGTGCATTCGATCTTTGGCGAGTATCACGGTTGAAAGTCTTAAGGGGCGGAATGCAATTGGCTATTTCGATGGAACACTGTTTGTGGAAAAAGCTATAGAACAGTGAAAGGCAAGAGACATTGCGTCGATGTTCTAATGAGTCAATTGACTGCGCAATATTTCTGTTTTTTGCGCAATAGGTTTGAGGAGCGTTTTTAGATCTTCGTTTTTCACGAGTATATTTGTTATGAACTTCAACGAAGTGAGATTCTATAAAAATAGAGGTTCTCGAAGGTTCTAACGAAATAAGTCTTAAGGAATTTCTTCTAAATACACGCCCATTTTTAAGAGCTTGGCCCATACACATGTTTGATTTTCAATGAAAAAATTCGGGCCAAAAAACTTCAGGATTTGGTGTTGCCGGGTAAATAGGGTCGGGTATTTAGAAGTTCGTCATGCACGAGCTCTTGCACTTACTTACTTGTTTCCCATAACTTAGAAGCCAATTGAGTCCGACAATTTTTCGAAACATATTGAGAATCAGGAGGCTCAAAAACATTTGGTAAGACGGATTATAATCAAACTTAGCTGATTATTGACTGCTTATTATTTGGCGAGGCAGGGTTTTGCGAAATAGAATAACGCGAAATGCGAGTCAGAGCAAGAATTCTCCGGTTGTCTGTCGCAAGAAAATTAATTTAAACTTAAAATAAAAGTACTCGCACCTTAAGGAGAGAACGAAAGGTTAATTACTAGCTAGGTACCTACGTTGTTAAAATTTGATACTTTAAGCTCTTGATTTTAGCTCTTTAATATTAAACTTCAATCTCTTCTTGCGGCGGGTTTTTGAAAGTCTTGTGATGAATTTTTCAAAGACGATAGAGATTTTGCGGTGGATGTGCATTAGGACATAACAACGGTTGCGATTTCCAGCCATTGCTGACCATGACATATTCACCATGACGGGGAACTCGAGAAGAATTTTACCAAATTATTCCAAAGAAAACCTAAACTATACGCTCACAAAATATAACTATCGTATATGCAGGCAATGAGATGCATTCATGGTTTTGTGAAGGTTTTTTAGTTAAGAACACCTTTTAAATGCCCCTACTAGGACAAAGGCGCCTGCCCTTAGAAGAGCGATTAAGTCATGTGAGCGGTTAAAGCCTGCAGAAAGTAGAAATTAAATCCATTAAACCCGCGAAGCGGGCCACTCAAACAATGTTGTATACAAGACTGTTGTTTGCGTGTTTATTTAAAAGTTTATTTATTAAGACGTACATTATAAACGATTTTTCTTTGATTGTTATTTATTCAATGGCAACATGGATTATTTTTATGTAATAGTTCGTAGCTCAGAGGAGGGCAATTGCACCCTATAAAAATATCTATATTATAATATATATATATTATAATATATAATAATTATATAAAAATATAAAAACAACAAGACAGGCTAATAAATAATAAAAACTCAACACAATTTAATTTATAGGTAAATATATGTGTAAATCTGTCACTGAAAACAAATGTTAATGCAAATTTAGTTTGTTTCCGTAATTCTTAAGGCTTTCGTTGCTCAAAACCCGTATTTAAATAAATATTTTTATTTACACAATAGTAAAAAATCACTTAACTTTTTTTTAGTAAAAAAAAATTGATCTTTGAAATGTCCAGTCGAATCCCGGAATTTCAATCAATTCAATTTTTATTTTTCTATGTGCTCCTCTACTGCGCTGTCCCTGCGGGGTGGATTCGAAGATTTTTCGGGCCAGTGTGTTGGTGTCCATCCGCTCTAGATGACCCTGTCATCGAATCCGTTGTATTTTGACGCTTCTGGCTAGGTCGGTGTCACTGTACAGCCCGTACAGTTCGATGTTATATCTCCTCCTTCACTCTCCGTCTATGCAGACGGAGCTATAAATCGTTCGAAGAATTTTCCTCTCGAAGTAAAGTGTTTTCACCCGTCTTTGGGAAATAGTAATTATTAATTTAATTAATAAATTTTATTTGTTAAGCGTAAACATTTTTTAATTTTCTTTTTAAAATAAGATTCTTGCACGTTTAAGTTTAAAGATATGATCAGCCACAGTAAATTTCAACATTATCAGACTAAATCAAAAGGACAAGAAAAACAATTGAGTAAGTGCAAGAGTTCGTCTGTGACAAACTTCTATATACCCGACCCTATATACCGTGTAATATTAAATCTTAAAATTTTTTGTCCCGAATTAATATATAATTTGTATAGGCCACACCCCTAAAAAGTGGTCTGGGCTAAAAATTAAAATCAACTAATTGTTATTTCGTTAAATTCATCCCAAAATGCGTTAAAACCGAAAATTATATCGGAAAAAACAGTTTTTTTCCTAAAAACGCCCCTTAAAAGTGGGCAGAACTCAAAACTTAGCAAACTTAGCGAAAAATTCAATATTTGTCATATATTTTTTTTCGATTAGGAGTTAACTTTCCTAGAAATCGGGTTTTTAAAGATCTAACATATTTAAAGTGGGCATGGTCAATATTGTGGGCGGTCCAATTTTCTCCTTGTTAAAGGTCTTAGGTCAACATTATCCAGTATTTTGTATCTCAGTACCAACTTGTCTTACTTGACCAAAAGGCATTTTGAAAGAAAACATAAAACAGAGGCTATCTCACATTAAGGTCAGTAGTGGGCGTGGCCGTTGACGGATGAATTCAAATTTCACATTTTGTCTGTGCAGCAGAAGACGAAAGCCGTGTACCAAGTTTCAGCTCTCTAGCTTGATTGTGAAGACCTAAAAACTTCACACATACAGACGGACGGACGGACGGACGGACGGACAGACGGACATGGCTTAATCGATTCACCTGTCGGTCTCGATCATATCTCTAAAAGGTCTAAAGGGTCTACGGTGATTATTTCATTATGTTACAAAGTATGAATTAAAATTAATATACCCTCGGTGGGGTATAAAAATGTGAGGTAATAATGATGATTTTCTATCTAATTTAATATAGTTAAAGATGAACTGCGGCCCCATCATTTTATTTCTTATATTTTCTGTTTGACCATATTATAAAATGGAAAATTTGTGTAGGTATAGCCTAATTTTTTGAAGGTGTATTCAAAGGAATAACGAATGTGCCATTATTAAAGTTCTGCTCTAACGTAAATGGCATAATTCCGACCCACATTTATTGACTGTGAAATCGAAGGATATCTTTAATCATTTTTTCATCAAGTGACGAACCAATTTTGCGTTTCCTTTTGAACAATCGGAGAATCTCTTCTGGAGTCCTTTTTTGCTCTTATGCCTTATTTTAAATTTCTAGGGTTTCTCAACAATCTTTCAGACCATTTAAGGATTTCCTTCAGAAGGGTATGTTTGTCCTTCAATGAATCATGGTTTTTGTGTGTCATGTCAACGATGTTATGGATGCGGAAACCATCAGCTATGAGTATGTGTATGTAGAATCATACATATGTATATATAGATGTTTTGATACTGACAGATTTTAAAAAGTGATTTGATTTTACAGCCTCATAGGACGGATTTTTCGTTGTAGCTGGCAGCGTTGACAGCGTTGTGTGTAAATGTATGGATATGTTCGACTGTTTTGAAATCGCGTCATTTGGAGACAATAAAAAATACATCGAGTTTTGACAGTCCTTCACCTTTAGCGTAAAAGCTTTTTGGACTTGTTTATTGCAGGGAAAAAGAAAAAATATGCGAAAAAAAATATGCACACAGTCTTGATTTCACTCATAAGAATTATTATCCTACGAGTGTTTTATTTTAAATCGAGCATACTTGGTGCCCTACTGTTGCAAAAACGAAAACGTTTTTTATTTGCAAAAAAGAATGAAAGCATTTAAGGTTGCCTTCTTTAACATAGAGGCTTCCTCGGATCTTCCTACTTCTTATTATATCTCGCTTTGTTACTCCTGTTAGCATGCGAAGCATCTTAATCTCAGCTGCCTTCCTTTTTGCTTAGGAGACATTTTTCGGTCACAGAAGACGGCGGAGTTTTCTCGCCACTTCATCCACCCCACGCTTACGCGATGATTGATGTCGTCATCACAGTTTGCTTTGCTATTAATCCTTGATGCCAGGTACTTAAACTTTTCACACTTGGGAAGCACATTTCCATTCAATTTGCTTAATACTAGGTGATTGCATACATTTCGGCCTAAAACTCGGCCATTTTAACTAAAAAAAAACAATTTTTTTAACGCCACACCCACAAAAGTGGGCAGAGGCACATACAATATATACATAAAAGTTAGAAAATGCTAATATCTACAACTTTTGTCACATAATTTTTTTGATATATTTCATATACATTTATTGAAAAACAGTCATTTTAAGCTAAGATCCCTTAAAAAGTGGGCGCGGTTTATGAAAAGGCTAAAAAATGTTGGCTAGTTCATAACAAGGCAATGTTACATACCAAAAATGAATGCGCTAGGGCCATTGTAACATAGCTAAAACTTGGAAAAAGTATTTTTCTTTTCAATTAGAGATGGTCGCACATACAGGGATGTAGTGGGCGTGTCTGTGGGCGGATTCAGCTTATTTGCAAACTTGATCTGAAGGACTGGACTTTTAGCCAACCCACCAAATTTCAGCTCTCTACCTTAAAATTTTAGGCCTAGAAGTTGTTTACATGCGGACGGACGGACAGACATGGCTTAATCGATTCTCCTGTCGGTCCCATTCATATCTCTAGATTATGAATGGGACCGACCAGAGTCACGGTGATTATTTCACTGCGTTACAAACTATACATAAAACTTAATATACCCTGGGTCGGGTATAGTAAAAAGACTGTCAAGTATGAAGTCAAACACGTAGCGGTCCGTCGGCTTTTTTTGAAGGCTTAGCGCACAATTATTGCTAATTTGCATATAAATTTTGTTAAGTATATTTGCGACTTTGTTTTTCTTTTCTTTTAATGACGATTTCGGGCTTTGTGGAATTTTTCAACTGCATTTCGATAACTCATTTGTTTCGTTTTTATAGCATTTGTAGAATATTTCGAGTGCAATTTAAAGAAGATGTACGTATGCTTAAGATCTGTGTAGAATCTATGTAAAAGGGGAGATTTATGACTGTTTGTCCGGTATTCGGGCTTAAAATTCTTTAAATTTATATTTGTTCATAAGCTTTATTCTAGATACTGTTAATATTTTTTTTAACAAGTCTACTTATTTTAGCCGAATCTTAAATTTAGGTTTTATTACTACAAATACTCAAATTAAACTACTACTCAAATTTTTATTGAAACGCAGGGTGACAAATATATTTTTTTGATTTTTTTTTTTTTTGTAAAAAAAAAATAATAAAAAATTAGCAAACGGGTTTTTTGTTTTCAAAATTTTTTATTTATTTTGCTTTCTGCAGTGGTTTGTGCTTGCGTAAAATTAAGTTGATAAGATCGAAACAACTTAGAAGTTACATGCATTTTTTAGCACTACAATTTTAGTAAATCAATTCAAATGACCTTAAGGGTATCTCGAAAATCACGCAATTTTTCAGCCCCTCTATATTTTTCTTTCGAACCTCAAAAAATTGTCTATTGCCCCGTTTATCAAGCGCTTTAATGCGCATTGACGGGAATCGATTGATTTCGAAACGTATGTATAAACACTTGTTCTGGTACGGGTGGATTTGATCACTTCAATCCGTCAAAAAAAAATTCGTTAAAATTTGCTCAAACTTTTCAAATATCCTGTTAAATATGTTTTCTTTTTTAATTAAAGATAAATATTGTTCTTATTATATGTTATTTCGATATAATGCGTTTCCTTTGAAAATTATTAACGCTGTATATCAAGAGTTTAATTCGGTGTGGTTATACATTCTTGACTCGAACCTGAATGCTGAAAAGTATAGTAAATTGTGTGCATATTAATGCATTTCTTTCAAAGGTGAGATGCTCTTCTCATGTTAACTAGTGGGCGGGTTACAATCCGATTAGGCGAATCGTTGGAACACCATCCCAATTGATCACTGTCAAGCTCCGCATTGTGTCATAAATCTTGGTTGCTAAATTTTAGTTTTCATTAACTTTTATTGTATTTATTTGTCAGCTAAGAATTTCCCTTCTTTAAAAAAGAGCGTGGCATCAATTCCTTTTTAGTAGCATCGTATTTTTTGTTCATAATTTTTAACAGATTTGGTATACACGTGTTTATTGCAATTTTATAAAAAAAAAATTTGGTCTATACTTAAAGACGCCCCCAAAAGTGGGCGCGGCAAAAATTTATTTGTTTCAGTTAAATGTAGCCTACGCACATTATCTGAACATTTTATAGTGCAAGTTTTTTGGAATAAAAAAAAAAATAATTATAATATATATATATATAAAATAAAACCCGTTTATTATAACCCAAATTAATAATGACCACACCCGCATGGGCGCGGTTTTCACTTTTTTCTGAAATGCCAATCTAAATACACTTAAGCGAGGATATCCCACACCGAATTTCAGCTTCCTACAACAACTTTGACTTTTTACAAAGTATAGTGTCGGATATTTTTTTCGAAGCGGTTGGTATGTTACCTTTATCGAGGTGGTGCGGGGGACACGCGGTTTTTTTAGCCTTGTTCAACATTTTTTTGATTTAGAATTCATAAAGCGTCTATTCGGAACCTTTTATTGAACACCGTTGTATTTTTTTTATTCTCATATACTTTGCGCTAGCCAAGGTTACTTTTTCCTAATAATCAGCGCACAGGCTTTTTAGTTATCGATTATAAACACAAGATTTTTTAATCAAAAACGAGTTAGTTAGGTAACCAGGTCTGTTTCGATCGATTTTTAATTTGTTTTTTAAACCTTTTCGCAGAAAATTGGAAGAACGCCATTTTTGAAAGATCTTAAAAGAATTAGAATTCAGCTCATATGTTTTAAATACAAACCAAATTTCATTATAATCGGTACCACCAGAATATTTTTAAAAATAGTTTTTGAAATATTTTTTAACTAAATCTCAGAATCTGCTAAATATTTAAAAATTTCTATAGTTTTCTCGAAAATAATAAATAATTCTTGATATGTATTAATTTTTTCAAATCATTTGGCCGATGCTATATCAGAGAGAGTGGTGGGGACAAAAATGTTTCACGATTTTTTTTTCGAAAATACGCCAAAACTACAGCTCTAAAACTGTTTAACCAAAATTTGATTTTAGCCTTTGCTTAGAGTGATGAAAAAGTAAAAAGTGAAAAAAATTGCCAAAATACGACTTACCGTTCAAAAGTTACAGGTGCGGTTGGGCGGACAGCGAAGAATAAGAGGTCCTTTTTCCATTTTTGGACGGACCGCTAAAAATTAAGTCAGCAGTGCGGTAAAAAAATAATCTTTGAAATGCACTTTATTCAATTTTTTTGTTTCAAATCGAAAAATTTTTACGATTTAAATTTCAGTTTTAGCCTCACTAAGGGAAGAACAAAAAATAATGTTTAGCAAGGTACACCGGACACTATTCTAGATTTAGGTTAGGTTAAGTAGGGTGGCTGTCCCCGCTGGGCAGGGACTCACTTAGACCAAAGGAGGTCCATTGTGATACCACTTGTAGGACTGGAGCTACCAGCCCGAGGACCTAAATGATGACTACCCGTTTGGTCGGGAGGGGACTGGGCAAATCAAAATTAAATTTTGATTGGTTGAAACATACCCGAGAGTAATGAAGGCTGGGGGTAACCGTTTCGGTGTGAACCGCTGTCAGCAGAGTTGAGGGGGGCCAGTGAGAGACTTCCTTAAGAAAGGGTGGACTCGTAAGTGCTGGACTCCAGATGGGAATTCGCCTTGTTGATACGGACTGGGGCGGGGTTGCTTGAGGTCGAGGAGGAGGTGGGGGTCAGTGAGGAATAGTTCCTATAGGATAGAAAGCCCGGCAGGGGCAACCGATTTCGGTATAAGTCCAAACCTGTTGCTTAAGAATTATCCTCGGGGATGGGAAGGTGTAGGGGTAACCGATTCGGTGTGAACCCTTGCAGGGGGGAATTCTCAGGCAAGAAACTGATGTAAGGTAATAAGCTTAGAATTGGGGGAAGGTAGGGGTTATCGAAGCAGTATAAACCCGTACCAGTGAGAATAATGTGGCGGTGATCCCGTGGGGATGGAGAGGTGAGGGCAACCGAAGCGGTATAAGCCCACACCGATTCAGCCCTGTAATGGAAAGCACTGGAATATAGGAAAGTAGAATGGCAATTACTGTAGGAGTACTACTAATTACGTCCCGTGTGGTGTGAGAGACAAATAGGGTATCTTTCCCTTGCGTCGAGTTTAAATGGATTTAGATCTTTGGGTTACTATTACCCCTAAGTGAGAGTAAGTCTTAAGGATTGGAGAGTGCAGGTGGGGAAACCGATTTCGGTAAAGACCGTTGCCGGAGGATGATTCTTCGTTCAGACGCCAAAATAGGGTAACCGTTTTTGTGTTAACCTGTACCTCAGGTGACTCTTGTCAGAATTAACCTTTGGGAGGGGATAGAAGAGGTAGGGGTAACCGAAGCGCTATGAACCTGTACCAGGAGGAAGATTTTTAGATTCTAGATTTAGTTCATATGAAGTTTTTAGTCCCGCCCATATTTAGGGGTCAATTTTACAAATAAATGATTTTAAAACAAAACTTAAATTTTTGCCTACATTTTGCCTACAAAACAAAAATTTAACTTTTTGGCCGCAAACTTGGATATTTCTATTCTAATATTGATTTTTGGTTATACGGATGACTGCACATACCACGCACCTTTTAAAAAATAAATTAAAAAAAAAAACCTTATACTTAAGCAAGAAGATACTTTTTTAGTTAATTAATGATTTGTGAATGGTAACGGGAAAGGGGCAGAAAAAAAACAATATAGGAATGGAAAGAAGAATGGAAAGAAGAATAGAAATAGGAAAAGGGTATAGGAAAAGGGTATAGGAAAAGGGTTGCCGCAGACGGTCCGCCGCAGACGGAAGCTTTATTACATACGCACTGTTGCACATACTAACTGGTATTTTCTATAGGGCTTTTTATTTGTAACAGAACTTATGCCAGGACTAAGTTATGTCCAACTAATTAAGTAAATAAAATAGAGTGGCGCAACAGCTCGTGTGAACCAGGGCCAACTTCTCAACATTGTATGCTGTGTTTGTTAATTTCTTCGCATGTGTGTGTCAATTTCCAACTTATTGGCCGGCTATGAACCAAAATTATCGCAATTTCTTACCAATGAAGATATTGAATTATGAATTACTACTACATTTTTCAAAACGCTGTTTTTGGAAAAAGAAAATCTATAAATAAGGTGTAAATTACATTGCTTAGAACGCAAAAAATAGGCAATTTGAAATCGCGGTGTTATGTTAGAAAGAACATATATTTAAAAGCTTTTAATGATTTTTATTTTATTGTATGTATATAACTGTATTATGTGGTTACTTCAAATGTTTATATTACCTTTGTTATCATTATCTTAAAACACCCAAGTTTTGCTAAAATTATTTTATCAAATTTAATACAAACATATAAAAGTTGGGGTTCAAGTTCCAATGTCCAGGTTAGACCGGCTTCACATACAGGCCGGATGTGAGTGAGGATACAATTGCCATATGACAGATATTCATAGGTTCAGTTTAAAAGATCAGTCTGCATTAGAAATACACGCATACGCCACAGTGTGTGCTAAAGCCGAAACTTGCATTAATAAACTCAATATGTTGTGCATGTGCAATTGTACACTTTTAAAAAAATATAAAAGTATTTGCATAAATTCATGAAAGCAACACAAATGTAGATTTTAACCAGAGAGTAAGTGCAACAGTGCGTATGTAATAGCTTCGGTCCGTCTGTAACGGACCGCGGTATACCCTATTCCTATTCTCCTTTCCATTCCTAATATCCTTTCCATTCCTATTATCCTTTCCATTTCTATTCTCCTTTCCATTTCTATTCTCCTTTCCATTCCTATTCTCCTTTCCGTTCCTATTCTCCTCTCCATTCCTATGCTCCTTTCCATTCCTTTTCTCCTTTCCATTCCTATTCTCTTTTCCATTCGTTTATTTTCTTGTTTTCCATCCCCGTCCCGTTACCATTTGCATCATTTTAAATAGAAAATAAAAATTATGCCTTATAAATTTTTGTTTACTTTTTTTTAAAAAAAAGGGGCATACCCAACCCCTTTAACCGAAAATCAATATTAGCATAGAAATATCCAAGTTTGCGGCTAAAATGTACGCAAAACTGTAATTTTTTGATTCAAATTCAATAATTTTGTGAAATCGACCTCTAAGGATGGGCATGGCCAAAATCTTTGTAGAACGAAATCTGAAATAGTATCAGGTCTGTCTGAAATCTTATTTCTGATTTTATCCATAGTAAAGCTAAAAGCAGTCGAAATCCATGTTTTTCTGGAAATTTATAGGTTTTTATGGAATTCTGCCTCTGAATGTGGGCGTGGCCCAAAACTTTGTATAAACAAAATGTAGTATGTAAATATTAAGTAAAATTTTTGATCTGGAATAAAAATATTGAATAAGTTGCATTTGAACAATTACTCTTTAATTCGATGCCAAAAATTTAATTTTTTAGTTGAAATTCAAAAATTTCGTAATACCTACCTCCAAACATGGTCGTGGCCAAAAAATTTATAGGAACGAAATCTAGTACAGAACTTGTTGAAGCTAATGTGCCTAATTTTATTTCTTATTCTTACTTAAGTTGGGCCAAAAAGTAGTCGAAATCCATGTTTTCTGGAAAATTCGAGTTTTTCTAAAATTTTGCCTCCGAATGTGGGCGTGGCCCAAAACTTTGTATGGAAGAAATTTAAAAAAAAGTACTTTCTACATAATATATTAAGTAAAAATTTTTTGACTTAGATTTTTATTACACTTTCAATCGATGCCACGCCCACAAGATGCGGTCTGTGGACTTTATTTTTATTTTTTATGATTTGTAATCATTAGAAGATGCTAAATAATAAATTTCAGCTTTTCACGACGTCTTACAGTCTTGAAAGCACCGGAGATTGTTGCACATTTAGACCGATTGTGGGCGTGTCTGTGGGCGGATTTGAAAAATTTTAACACTTGTTTTGGATTGCTTCGGATGACAGAGAGCTTATGTACAAAATTTCAGCTTCCTAGCTCAAAATTTAAGGCCTAAAAAACGGACGGACGGACATGGCTCATTCCAAGAAGTCGGTTCCGATCATATGGTCTTGGGGGTCTATCGTTATTATTTCTCTATGGTACATTTTCGCCTGTATCAAACTACATATACTCCATTCCTGTGGAATAAAGTACAAAAATATTAATATAATATAATATTAATATAAATATTAATGATATACGGTGATCTTAAGGTAAAATGGGATTTGGCAAAATGGGAGTAAGCGAAATGAGATTTGGTGAAGTGCGTAAACGCCTAATTTGAAAGCAAATTTTGGTTGTTAATTCTTGTCTGTCCGCGACTGTTGTAGCCTCTCGAAAAGCAGGTTGGTGGCTTATTTTATACAACCATTCAATATTCCCAAGGGAAAATGACTCCAGTGATGTGACTACTTCGCTGTGCTAACTTCGCTGTGCTTCAATAAATGAGAAGTAGTTTGTGTAGAGAACTTCAAAAAAGTTCGAAAATTAAGTTTCAGAGAAAATTATTTTTTATACAATCTGATAAAGTGAAAGATTTAACTTTAAAAAGGAACAGATGAAAATAGCATAAAATAGGAAAAAAGTGAGTAAATCTCACTATGTGCTGCTAAACGTTGTTGATCTGATGCATGTGGTGATAGTGTGAGCTCCCAAATGTGAATGGATGTTGTGAATGCTGTTTGCTCCCTCATCCTGGATGATAACCAGTGTGTGGTGAAAGTGTGTTCGCATATTTTGTAAAATCGCAAAATTTCAAGGCACGCCACTTTTTCCTTTTTTCTTTTTTTCTTTCACAGACAGGGTACCCAACGAGGAAGTGCAAACACAATTAAAACAAAATTAAGATACGAAAACTGCAATATCTTGGGCACATTTTGAGAAATGAAAAATAGCACTTTCTACAACCTCCTAAGAGGAGGGGCACCGTAAGAAGAAGGTAGGTAGCTAAGTGGCTTTTAGGTGCACCGAGGCCAAAGAAAACCCTTTGTACTGCCCCCCGGGGATTGTAACCAAGGGAGGGTGTTGGCGTGAATTTTATGACAGCTTGTCTAGTCAGTGAATTCTAGTATCTTTTTGACCGGTGTCTCACAGAGATAACTTAGATAACTGTTGAAGTAGGAGCCTATTATGGATTTGAAGAAAAGTGAACACCAGAGAAGGTGTTGTATATATAAGGTTTAATATATAAGACTTGCCTTAAGGATTTTTGTGGTTAAGTTTTTTTTATACCTTATTTAAAACTTAATCTGATATACCTTAAAAAAATTCTGCTGGGAAGAATTGAAAGCTTTTCGGTGTATGCAATGCACGTGACGCTCATGGTTAATGTGAGAAAACGAGAAGGTTTCTAATTAGCTTGAAGACAATAAACAGCATTGAATTATCTTTCGTTCGTTGCTAAATAAAGTCTAAGTTACCACGTGTTTCTTTTGATTTTTTTATTAATTTTGCGAAAAAAATAGCAATAGCCAAACGATGAAATGAATAATAAATTGGTTTTTACCCGCAATTTTTCGAAGCATTGTGATGATTAATCAATCATATTTAGCTTATAACTTAGTTTGCCGTAAGCTTAATCTATCATATCATCGCAATATGTTCTTATATTTGTTACCCCGGTAGCTTTGAGCATGGTTTTACTTACGATAAAAATATAAGCCCACAACATCAGTGTTTTTATTCATATGGAATCATCAGTAAATAGGCCTTTGAATCTTTATAATGCCAATTGTCAGATTTATTTGTTATTACCGCTGTCCAACAAAAATTCAAGTTATACATTTATACATTCCTATTTATTTAAATAACAATATCGATTGATTTCTTTTGCGACACTATGAAAAAAATGAAAACAGTGAATGCGGTCAGAAATAAATTCTAAAACTCTAAGCACAACACCATCCGCTAGGTTCTACATCACCAAGCGCGATGTGTTCTATGCTCCAGGACGCCCTTTCCAGCCGGCCAATATCATCAAACTTTGCATTATTGTCTACAGGTACTCCAATTTCTACTGAGGGCAGATGAAATGAGAGCTGTGTAGAACTGCTATTATGACTAAACGCAGTATTGTTGTTTGTGTAAGCGCTGATGGAATCACAAGAATCAAATTGACGCAAACTCCGACTTTTGCCCTCGTCGGCTAACCGTACGAGGCCGAGGGCGGTCGAAAGAAATACCTGTTCAAGACCTTGATCTTTTTCTGCCGATGTTTCGAAATAGCTTGCACCAATAGATGACGCAAACAGATAAGCCTCGTCACGTGATACTGTCCGTGTTGTTGCGAGATCTAATTTATTTCCAACAAGAGTTAGTATCATTGGATCTTGAACGTTTCGGTGAAGTTCTTGAATCCAGGATTTTATTTCTGTGAATGTTTTATGTTGGGATAGATCAAAGACTAGAATCGCTGCATTGGCATTTCGGTAGTACATTGGAGCAACAGCACGAAAACGTTCCTGACCGGCTGTATCCCATATCTGGAAAACAAAACGATAAAAAGTCACACAATCACTTTAAAATATTTGCATTACATTGTATTATAAGTATTATAAATGTAAAGTTCTTATAATTATACAATGTAAAGTTATTAGATGAAATGTTGTGTAGTTTTCTGAAATTATCCGGTTTTCTGATCAATTTTCAATTTTCTTAACTTTTCTTTCCGTCAATCAAATCGGTAAAGCTATTCTCAAGTTATGGCGGGACGAAGTTAACTATGGCCTTTAAAATATCAATTTTTGAAATGCAACGTTTTTTAAACATACAAACCTTTATATATTATAGATGATAAAATAATTTCGATTGAAATGAAATAATAAAAATCGAAAACACATCAAAAGATTCATCCTTTACAAGGCGTGGTTTCCAAGCCAAGAGTACAGTGGAATATATAGATAAGTTATTTTTTTTGTGCTCGTAAAAAACAGTACAAAAGGAGGCATATTTAAATGATACAATATAATTTCCTTTTTTCATTTTTCTTGTTTCGTATGAAAGATTTTAGTGGCACACTTGAAAAAAAAATACAATTGTATATACAAGCTAACAAATGAAGAAAACATCACTCTAGTATAAAATGAAAAAGTCATACTCACTTCCAGTTTAATTTTTTCATCATTCAGGTACACTTTACAAGTAAAAAACGATGCTGCTATAGTCGGCCCTATGTCTTTGTGTAGCGAGTTCTTTATATATTTGGTAATTAAGCACGTCTTTCCAACACCTGTAATATTTTTGATTCAGTTGAGCAAATTGGCAAACAAAATTTTGTTAAATACATAATTGGATTGCATATATATTGATGTAAAGTTTTTTAAGCTTGAGACACCTTTTGACTTATCTCCAACATTTAATATTTTCATTTCCAAAAACAACTTTTTAATGCAAGTACATAAAGTTAGTAAGCTTAAAGTTAGTAATAAAAGTTAGTAATAAAAAGTTAGTAGCTCCTTTACTTAGCTTGGTTTAACTTGACCAAAAGGCTTTTTGAAATAAAATTAAAAGTTTTAGGTTGTCTGACATCCAAGCCAATTGTGGGCATGGCTATGGGCGGATCTTATCAATTTTCATACTTTGTAGAAAATGACAACCAAGCTACACTTCATGAGAACTTCACACATACGGGCAGACAGACGGATATGGTGGAATCAATTCACCTATCGGTCTCGATCATATCTGTAAAACGTCTAAAGGGTTTTCGGCCATTATTTCGCTGTCTTAAAAACTGTTAAAATTAATACACCCTCCTGGGTCGAGTAGGTATAAACAGGGAATTTAAATAAATAAATAAATAAATAAATAGAGTGGCGCAACAGCTCGAGGTGAACCAGGGCCAACTTCTCAACTATGTATGCTGTGTGTGTTAATTTGTTCACATACAAGGGGACCTACAATTTTTCGCCGAATCCGAACGGCACTTTGAGAAGTTTTTCAAGACAAGTGATACTCTCGGAGGGCTTGTCAGACCCTCGCGGAGGTGGGGACCGTGAAAAATAACTAGTCTTTTTGTTTCAGGTGACGATGGCAGGATTCGAACCCAGGCCTCCGGCGTAGTAAGCACACACACTAACCACTACGCCACGGCACCCCACAGGGAATTTATAAAGGTTTATTTAAAAGAGATTAATTTTTTTAGTTTTAATCGAAAGACGTTAAATGATTTTTTGTTTTGATTGCGGAAAGTGTCCCGCAGTAAATTTTTCTATAATCTGGCATCCCTATTTAAACACCGTAACACTATCTGACTCCAATGAATCTGACACCAATGTTATATTTTTCTGGGGTTCGTCGAATAAAACTCAATTTCACTTTTAATAAACACACAACGAGTATCTTTATTTATCAAACACAACTTATATACTGCTACTGCCGCTGCAGCTACATCATTGTGTTCCTAAGGTAAGGCTAGGGATACACGGCTACAGAAAAACGCGCGACTAATTGCAGTCCGTCTGGAAGCACAAGCGTTTAAATACTTGACAACACACGGTTGCGGGTTGCGGCTGCGACAAACTTTGACAGGAACCGCACGGAAATTATCGTTGTGTGTTGAGTATGCTTACTGCAGAAAATCGCGCTGTTTTTTGTCACGCGTTTTTCTGTCGCCGTTTGTCACAAGCCTAACCGTTTTTATTACTCCCACACTCGACGTTCGCTTTTCAAGTATTCCGATTCAAAACTAAAAACTAGGCAACGAGTATCGGCTATTTATACAAATATGATTAGTGGTAAAACTTCTACATCACACTAGAAGGAGGGCGGAGTTTGACGACTGGAATTCATTGTATTTGCTTAAGTCTCCACTAGTGGGGAAATAAGGATGTTTTAATAACGTCGGGCGCCCCATAAAAAATTGAATGTAAAACATTTTTGTCGCCATATCACAGTAAGTTTTCCAGTGCAGTGTAAAAAGCATCCTTAATGACGTTATCTGCGTATTCGTTCGGAGCATATTTTTTTAAGGCTAAAACTCCAAAATCTTTCAAAGATACCAATTTGCCCACACGTCGGAGCATATTCCCACAGTAAGCTTATTTTTGTTAAATCACCCCTTAATTTAATCATACATATTCGATCATTTATCGGTTTAAAGCCAATAATCGACCTTTTTAACATGACTATTATAAGAAATTTCGTCCCATATTTGCCGGCTTCATCGTAAAACATTGCGCTGTCGCCACGTACTTCCCCTCAGCCATTCCATCTGACTTCTGAAACAGCGGTCTCGATGATATTTCTAAAAGGTCTTAAGGGTCCACAGTGATAATTTTAGCCTCACAAACTATAAATCAAAATTAATATACCCTAGGTCGGGTATAAAAATACAGTTTACCACACTATTCCACAATAATTTGATAGCATATATGTTAACGATTTCGATAGATGTGGTTTAAATAGCTTGAAATGAACGAAATCAAAATCAAAAATTATGTAGGTATAAATGAGACACTAAGGACTAACGTCTTGGCCAAAGCCTTACATGAACCAGGAAACCACATCTTATAGGTAGCTTTCAAGTAGCAAGAGACTTCGTCTGCATCTATTGCGCTGTTGCCTGATTATTACAAAATCGAAGCAAACCTCTCAAAGCAAAAAAAAACAATTTCAAGTTCTTTCGACTAAGCAAAGAGCGAAGTAGTCAAGTATCTAGAGCAAGGATGTCCTTAACCACTTCCGTTGGCTCTAACTAACGTGGTACATTGGCCCAACCAAAATAACGTGTAGGGATAAACTCAATTTAAGTGAGAATAAACCTTTACCGCCTTTGACTTGAACCGGAGACGGCAAGCTGAACTGAACAAGGTGAAAGCACAGGTGGCATAAAGGCACATTCTTTGACTGTAACTGCTAGGGCTAACTTCTTGAAAGACCTTATTCGTATGTATATAAGCAAGACTGAGCAAAAAGTTTTTGTTCTAGTTACAACAATGTCGACAGCGGGTTTGACTTAAGTCACGGCAATTCGATTGGTTATTTTTAAGATAGCTATTTACGGTGAAGAAACAATAGCAATTTACGGTGAAAAATCTTCTGGGGACATTATGATGAAAGCAAAGCTCAGAAATGAAAAAAAAAACAAGTGGGAAAGTGTAACATTGCGTATGCAAAAGCTTCAGCCCATCGACGAAAAATACCCGGCCATAACAAAAAAAAATGCCACGCCTCCAAAAGTAGGCGGGACACAAAAAACTGTAGAATGCTTTATACTAGGTGGTTGCATTTCGGCCTAAAACTCCACCTTTTTAACTTAAAAAATCACTTTTTTAGTAAGTAGAAAGAAAATGCTAATATCTACCACTTTTATCATTACAATTTTTAGTCAAATTTCATAAAGTTACATATATTTATTGAAAAACAGTCATTTTAAGCTAAAATCCCTTAAAAAAAGCGGGCGTGGTCAATGAAAAGGCCCAAGTTTTTTGGCTACTTCAAAGACAATTACAAGGCAATGTTACATACCAAAAATGAATGTGCTAGCACCATTCTAATTTTAATCAGCTAATTTTCAAACTTAATCTGGTCCAATGATTTCCAGCCAACTCACTAAATTTTAGCTCTCTACCTTAAAATTTAAGGCCTAAAAGTTGTTTGACGGACGGACGGACGGACATGTCTTAATCGATTCTCCTGTCGGTCCCATTCATATCTCTAAAAGGTCTTAGGGGTCTACGGTCATTATTTCACTGCGTTAGAAACTTCACATCAAACTTAATATACCCTGGATCGGGTATAGTTTTACAAGCTAAACCTTTTGACAACCATGCTATTTTTTGTTGGTGAATTATTTTTATTTAATACTGGCAGAAAAAACCTGCACTTAGTAGCTATGCATGGGCCGAAGCAAATTTTTTCTTTGAAATTGAGGCGTTTTCTCGATGTGATTATAGTTTTTAGATTCCTTTGTTGTTAACGGCTTGGACTCTCACAAAAGTTCGATGATAAGAAACACCCTGCATTTGCATTCCTCGCATGACTCAATGTAAATACCGAGCAGAAAAATAAACATCCACTGATTGGATTTCAACTTATCGATCGACATAGTTGACAATTGATTGCGCTATTAAGAAATCAGTTTAAGTTTAAGCTAAACTTTCATTTAACATTTACCTCTAGATCCCAAAATTACAACTTTTCCTTCAATCGTTCTCATTTTGACGTTGATATTCTTACAACGGCAACATTTTTGTTTACTTTGGTCACAGTGATTTTTACACAAGACCGCACAAGACACAAAACGAATCCGCAAATTTTTAACAGTTTTTAAACAGTTGTTTTGCCTTTCTTTTAGTAAAAATTTTCTTTACAAAATGTTTTCCATTTTCTATTATCCGAGCATGTTTTATTTTTCTTTTATGGACTAATCTACACACAAACAAAGCTAGCAAAACAAACTATTTGCGCGAATCACATAACAGAGTTCAGGCAATGACAAAAAACCACACAAACAAGTGTTTGGCAGGTGACGCTAGTTCAGGGTAAAGAGAATACAAAGGTATGCCAATGCCAACTTACTTTTGACGTTTTAGGTCTGACGTCACGATATATCGACTTCGCGGATGGAAGCAAAATATTTGTTTCTCAGTGGAAGAAAAGTGTTTGTTTTTTAAGTTTTTAAAATTGTTTTAACCAACTTTCTGTTTTTTACATTAATGGGGATTGAATTAGTATTATTTTATTGTCTTATACTAAAATCAAGCAAACCAAGGCATTTTCAGACACAATTTTTCCTAAGGCATGCATCGTTTTATGGCAGCAGAAACTGAATGGAAAAAAAAAACAATTATTGTGTGGCGAATTTAACATTTTGGCGTCCACTCTGTTTTACTTCAAGATGTTCTTGAGATATTTTAAAACACAATTTGAGGCCAGACTTTTGCAAATCCAGAATTTCTTTAACTGGTGCAGTGTTAATTAATTTTCCGTTTAGGAGAAAACCTGTGTCTATGAAATGATTGCGTATAAGTTTGATTAAGTGTGGAACATCTGCGAAAAAGAAAATTTTCTTAGATGGATCGCATGGATTGAGGCAAAATGGTTGGTTTTCCGAAATGCTTAGTTCTCTCCATAGAGCAACATTTGTCGGTCCCATGTCTGAAACAACCGCAATCACTGTGAAGTGTATTTCTTCTAGCTTAACAAGAATGCACTTTAAAACAGGTGCAGTCATTGGTGTATCAAGGTCCTAATAAATTATTTGTCTCCAGTTTTTAATAAGTCCTCTAACCATGGCAACTTGTGCATACTTTTTGGGTGTTAAAGTAAGGTCGTTTGATTTGTCATAATCATAAATTGATTTGACTTTCATTTCGTCGAACGACAACACGCAAAGTCTTCGTTTTTATCACTGTCCCATTTTGACATCAGCTGACGAACGTTATTTAGTATCCCAGCTTTGATTTGAATTTTCGCGGCCCATCCACGTAGTGTTGATGTGGTTGGAAGCGGAAAGTTTCTTCTACAAAGCAATCTGTATGCCCTGGGCCCAGCTGATTACATCAACATGGCTGAAGAGTTATCTTCAGCATTCTATCTTGCAACTAATTAAGGCGTGTTGTCACAAGGAAGAGGAACAGAAACAGAATTTCATACATTAGCAACGCAAAAAGTATTCAGCGAATTTAGGTTTCGTTTGCTTATGTATGGGATTCTGTTTTTGTTCCTGTTTTACGTACTTGTGCCAACGCGGCTTTAGAAAGCAACTAACCCAGAAGCTCCACTTGCAATGGCCAAATCAATCAATTGATTGAAATATATCCATTGACTGTTTCATGACTAGTGTAGACGCTTTGGAAATTAGCTTTGCAATATTGATTGCCCCAAATTGAATTGCCCACATTGAAAATGATTGAAAATCTAATTGCCAGTTTTTCTTCATTGCAATTGCCATGTTCATTTCCAATGCATTGGGCATTGATAGTGGAACCACAGCGTAATAAAAGAACACAGTTTATCCCAAAAACAAAACAAAATACTCAAAGCACAACTCTCACTGTCAGATGCCGGTATATTGTGGCGTCAGCATTCCAAAAAATGGCGATTTGAGCGTGTTAAGTTGGCATACCTTATTATTCTTTTACCCTGATGCTAGTTGTCAAAACTGGCATTTGCTAGAATGCATTCAGGGATTTCGTTTTGAGACGCTGTCGCGTGCAGACGTGCAGTTTTTATCCAGTTTCCATGCAGAGTCAAACCTGGCTCCAAATCTTCAAATCATTGGCATGCTTATTCATAACACAAATTACTGAATAACAAGATATTCAACTTCGGACAAGTAAAAGCTTTGCCCACAAGCTGAAATCGATGAATTTACCCATACTCTGACAATGTGAGTAAATTCCCAGCGGAAAATTGGAGCATACTTTTATGCATGGTTCGTGCATGCTACGGAATCTAAGAATGCATTCTTTTTACATTTCTTCTTCCTTCCCTATTACATAAGCATGTCCGCCCTAGGAAGCATTCCACGGAAGCAGTTAGGGAATCCATTCCCGGGAAGCCATCTAGAATCTATCATTTGAAGACTTCGTATATGCATGTGAAATTATGATTCTAGAATACCTCAATAGATCGCTGCTATTATATGCCTAGGTCATTGATGAAGTATGCATCTCCAGGAAGACATACGGAATGTAATCAAAGAAGTGATTTAGCTTGTATGATTTTGTATATGCTTGAAAGGTAGGTAGGTCTATTCATCCATTCGTCATTTCCATGCAATTTCGTTTTGGAGTTGTTACGTCAGCTGATCGTGTTAAGTAAATTGTTGTTGTATCTTCTTACACGTATTCACCGACACGGAAATTTAAAGCTTTAAAAAAGCTTTAAAGGCTTTAAAAAAACGTAAACAAATGGGTGTTGGAGGGCAAGAGGAACGCAAGTAATAATAATCATAATAAACAAAATATGGCTACGAAAAGTCGTAATCGAGACGCTGATTCGTTTTTCTATATTTGCCGCTAATTTATTCATGAAGGGAAAAGTATGCTTAAGAACAAATTTAAAGATTTGCGGCATATCAAGCCTACTTAAACCTACCTGTCAAAAATTAAGACAAAAAACATGTAACACTTGCAGATACAGTCTGGACGATGACCTTATTTTTATTTATTTTTTATTTTATTGAATGTTTTTAATTACACTTTTTACGTTGTATATATACGTTAGCTTTTATTGTAGACTGGTATCGCGGTTAGAAAAGAGCAATGCAGTTTGAAGAAGTGCCGCGAATTTTGAGAAGCCCGTGATCATCACGAAGATTGAAATTTTTTCTTATACAAATTTGGGATTTAATAAGAGAAACTTCTACTAACCATCACAGACAAAATAAATATGTTAATTTTTTAATATTTCTAACTCTATTTTAAAACTTATAGTGTAGGAAATCATCATAAATTAATACTCTGTATCTTACTCTCTAAGTCATCTTATGTAAATTATTTATGTATTTTCATTGATTTTAATTTACCATTCTTTGCTCATAAAAGCAAATTCAGAACTATTATTTGTTCTTATTCTTATTTCTGGATATAAAAGCATTAAAAATAAATTATATATATCGCGCTTGCTAAAATGCTGTAGACCGGTGATTTTTTCTTCTCCCTTATTAGTACGTAGGGTGTTTTCACTTGAGTCACTACTAAACCATTTATAGCACAGAAGCAAATTAATGAATATAATTTCACAACACAAAAGAGATTTCACTTGAGTCACTACTAAACCATTTATAGCACAGAAGCAAATTAATGAATATAATTTCACAACACAAAAGAGATTTTCGCGTTACTATCTCGCTCGCACCTCTCGTTCTAAACTTTGTCGAAATCCGTTCACTTGGTATGAAAACAGTGAAATGATTGCAGTGGGTAAGCATGTGCGCAAACGATATAAAGGATATTGTTTTCATACCAAGTGACTAAAAGTGAAATTTTGGCGAAAAGCTCTATGCACTTATTTTCCTTAAAACACTATCGAGCTAATAGATTTTGGTCCTCTAATGGCCAGTTGTTTAGTACGAGATCACCCGATTTTCCGACTTAAACTAAGAATAACCCCAGAAATGGGTTTTTCCGTGAACTTAGATATGGGATTAATCTCGGCTTCACTCGCCAAATTTGGTGAGTTAGTCTCGGATCAACCTTGGAGAGCAGCATGAATGTTTTGAGCTTCCTTGAATTTCTGTGTGAAATGGCAGTGGCTTTGCGTGAAAAATGACATCTGAAAATAAACTTTTTTCCCTGTCGAAGATTTTGACAACTTTGTTGACGGGGTTAACTTCGGCGTTAACCAACCAACCACTATGCACTGAAAAAAAGCTCGCTGGGTTGACTCTGGATTCGTATTGTTATAGGATTAACAGACCTTGGTCACAAATTACTGAATAACTATGTATGAATATGTATGACTTTCTTTTCAGATCGTTTTTAGGCCAAAATTAAACGAATTTATCCCATAAACTTTATGTCACTCGTATACTGCGGATATTTAAGAACCCTTTTGACACACTTTTATTTGTCTATATCGCATACCGTGAGATTCACAAATAAAACCAGGAAAAAGGAAAAAATTCCCTTCTGTTGGCAAATGTCAGTTTCAGTCGGAACAAACTCTATTGAAAACCAGAAGCAAATTTCTCTAGCTTGAGGACTGTCAAACGAGCCCAAGATAACAGTTCCAGAAGAGTCCAGAACCAGAATGTTTCCGCCTCCTGGACGACCAACCGAAAAGGCCATAATACTATGTTTCTACCGGCAATAATACGAGGATAAGCGGGAGACAATTGATAATAAATTCCAAAGGTTTTCCACCAGACAAATACAGCCTTGTTGTTTCAGGAGCTGTGCAAAAAAATATGTATCTTTGTCGAAAAATGGTAGTTAGAGAATGATTTTATAACTTATTTATCTTGTTAATGACGTTGTCAAAAGCTATTAACTAAATAAATAAATAGAGTAACGCAACAGCTCGAGGGGAACCAGGGCCAACTTCTCAACGTATGCTGTGTGTTAATTTCTTCACATACAAAAGCTATTAACTGCATAAGGACTTTATAATCTTTTCCAGGAAGACGAACACTATTAGTAATCATTTGAGTATCTGTAAGGTTGATACAGTATATCGCCAATGAATGCATTGTCTGTCTAGTTAAAAATTCGTTTGTTAAATAAATTTATTTTTACAGGCTAAGGAACATACAACAACAAAAAAGATCGAGTATTTTTTTTTATTTTCATTTAAAAGAAGTGAGAAATGTATGCGCAAAAAAAGTTTGGTTTAAATTTGAAAATATACTCTAACTCAATTGCCTTTTTAGTCCCATTTTCTAAACTCAGTTCCATCTGGAGGCTTAACATCGACTTTTCCCTTGCTTACTTCGTTCCAGTTGGTACTAAGAACAGTCCCACCAGACTCTGAAAATGATTTGTTCATGGCCTTTTGTACTTCTGGGGAAGCGCCGCTATAAATCTTTTTAAATAGTTGATTCAATGCTTCTTCACTTTGTGCCTCACTCTCCTCGCTCTTTTCCACTTCTTTGGCAATTTTGTCCCAGTTAAGTTTATGTATTGGCGGAGGTGCCGCAACTACAGGAAGATCTTTCATTTCCAAGCTATCCCAACGTTCGCCAGTGTCTTTTGCCAGCAATATTTCAACCTTTGAAGGGGTGCTTTTGTGAGAAGATTTTTCGGGAACAATCGGACGAAACAGATTTAGTTCAAGGCTGTAGTTGTCAGCGTTCATTGTAACTTTTTGTCTTTCGATATTCACATTGTAGTTTTTGTCGATGGCATTTTTTAAGAGCACTGTTATCACAACTTTCGAGTCGGATTGGTACCAGTCATGGCGAACCGACATGGTTAAAAATTCCTGTTTAAAAAAGACGAAGAAAATAATTCTTAACTTTCACGGTTAAAGTATAAAAACAATTAAAACCTTTCATGAAAAACTGTTCCAAGCAGATGCAGAATGACGTTCTCGTTTGTATTATTTTTTTTTCTTCGTAGAGCAGCGTTCAGAAATCAACTACTTCAGTACAGTAATGTTCAAGACTTTATTTTATTATTTGTTTCTAAACCTATACGCCCTTCACTCTCAAACTGAGTTTTGAGCAAAAAGGGGCATAAGTTTACCGTAGGTCCAAGTGGAATGTATTGGATTTTTTTATCTTAATATAAGGACTTGGGTGTCCTGATTCCGAATATGCTATTAAAAATTGTCAGTCTCGATTAGTTTAGAAGTTATAAGCCAAAGAAGTTCAAAAGGAGTGCAACTTTAACATACCCGTAAATGGCCACAGGCGCCTGCCAGACAACTGGCACCTACTCTTAGCGGAGCGACGAAGTCGCGTGAGCGGCTAAACCCTGCGAAAAAGGGAGTTGAAATCCTTTAAACCCGCGAAGCCGGCCACCCAAACACTGTTGTCTCCAAAAGCAAATTTATTTTACAGCGAACCTTGTCAGATTTCTAGACTCTTAGGCAGAAATTAAAAGTCAAAGACAAATGACAAAATGACAAAAATTCTTCTTCATTTGTTCATCAGATGTCATATTTAAGCCCATATGTATTTTTAAAAGTGCTTTAAAAGATCCACAAAAGGATATACGCTGACCTCAAAACTTAAAGTAAATTCCGTTCCAATTACAATTACATTAATACAATTTGCATTTTTACATTTTTTCTCGTGCAAAATGTACAAAAGCATGCACGAGGCAAAAATGATTACATTTTTAGGTTGAAAATGTGAGTTTAAGATGTCGGGGTTTTCAGTAGTGAGAATTTTCAGTAGCAAAGTTCTCATTGACGGAGACAAATGTCTTTGGCAGATATTTCTATTCGCGTTTGTACCTTGATTTTTTTTGCAGGCATTTTGCTCGGTGTGGAAAAAATAACTGGAGATAGGGACTGCTACTGCAAACATTTTTCGCGATCACCATACTAGCCTTAAAGAAACAAACCTAAATATAAATTTACACTGTATTGAATTGTACTCAGCACACACACAATAATTCTCATATGGTAATGGTACCTATCACTTTGGTGCAAGATTTTATTTTCATCGTTAAAAAACGAGTTTGCAACTATTTTAACACAACTCAGCACACAAACATACATTTTCCGTAAGATTCCTGTGAATTGTGGTGAAAATCGTCATTTTACTTGGTTAAATAAAAATAAATAAAATTTTTTAAGGTGTGGCTTGAAAGAGTCGCGATTCAGTGTGTCGTGTGCTTCTAGCCGGGCGTCAATTAGAGGCGCGTTATAGTGTCGCCGTGTGTACCTGGCCGTACACTTAAAAACCGATTAGGCGAATCGTTGGATACCCTATCTCGATTGACCCCAGCAAAATTGAATAGTCAAAAGTCAAAAATATATTTATTTGTTCAACTTAAATCGCATTTATCAGTAGTTGACGACACCCTTTAGTAAAAATAGAGATTGGCATCAACCAATTTCTATAAAATATTGTACATTGGTCCAAATCTGGTTTGCATGTTGTAAGTTCATTTTTATATAAGAAATTATGTTTTTATTCAAGTACGCCCCCAAAGGTGGGCCTAGTGAAAACTCTTCTAATATGTTGTTAATATATAGAAATATGTTATCATAATGCATGATTTTATTGATTGCAAGCAAAACTGTGAAAAAAGAATGCGTGAATATGCTGGAATAACCAAAATTGTTACAGGATACTGAAATTAATGGCGTATTCTTTTGAACACCGCACTGCTACACCAAGCTATCAAATAATACTCGGTGTTTGCGACAATACCAGCGTGGTGTACACTCGGTTTCATTGTGTACAGAACGGCAAATACTGCACCGGTTGAGTCATCACGTTAAGTGTCAAATTGTTTTGACTTCGGGTGCGTTTCTGTTTGAAGCTGTATTAAAAAGAAGAAGACTCGACCGTTCAATTCAAGAGTTTATTTTTAAATAAAGTATGAAGTAAAATATTCATGTGCAATTATGCTTAATACATATACATAATGTATATAATGTGTATACGTGTGGAAGTGTTACTTGCAAGTGCGTTGCTATTGCTATAACTCAATAATAATAGGGTAAAACATTATTATTAAGTTTAATGTACAAATCAAATTTATCCAACAGTTTCTTTATTCGTTCAACTATTCCAGCCGAAGTACCTGCGGTTTTTTATTTATTCGGAATATTGCGATCGTTCCGTTTTGCGTTTCTTTATTTGTTCAGAACATTCGGAATGCATTCTATTCATATTACCTGACCTCCCGAGGTAGTACGAATTAGAACGTTCGGAATATCCCAACTTAGTATTCCACATTTTCCATTCCTTCTACGGAATGAATAAAAAACGCATCCTTCATTTTGTTGACTTTTTTTCATTTCGCAGAGTAAATTGAAAAATCAGTCAAAACGTCACTTCACACACACAACCAAAGCTACACCCAGCCTCGACCGTAAACAAAAAGTTATTGAAAAAATGCATTTGCAGCAGCTATTTCTAGCTTTTGCATATGCGTAGTCATGGGGTATATGATAATTAATCATAAGATCATAAGGTCTTAAGCCCCAGATTTTTGACCAGTGTGTTTCGCAAAAATAATATTGTCCTATGATCATCAGTGGGTGAGACAATATTATTCCACCCAGACACACATATTTCGACTAACGTCTAACGTAAGTTTGCTAACGTTTGCTGTAAAAACACAGCGCGAATTATAAGTGAACAAGACACGGATGTTCAATTCGAACATATTAATCCGCGAATGGATTTTTATGCCGTGACCAGCATGTAATTTAACAAAAAGTTATTGAAAAAATGCATATGCAGCAGCTATTTCTAGCTTTTGCATATGCAAAAGAAATAAATATTTCGTTTCTTATATAATGGTTGAAAGCAGTATTCATTTTATTTACAAAAGAGTATTTACAAAGAATTGCGCTTCGGTATTAAGAAAATATTTCGCATTGGTGTCTCAAAAGCATTTCGTTCAAGCGTCATGGAATCTTTACTCTGAAGGGTCAAGATTTTGTTTCGCTTTTGGCGTTAAGAAAGCGACTCGCATTGGTGTTACGCTATTTTTCTTCTTACATCAAGCGTAGAGAGGGTCGGAGCAAAACGTGCATTAATGCGGTTATCTTTAGTAAGCTGAGCCTTTTTCCAGAAATTTTGGATTAATTGTGTTATTATTGTAACAAATAATAAATTTCAATAAATGTTCACATTAAAAAAAATATAGAATAATAAAAAAAAATGCACAACTTTGGTGTATTATGCTGGCATATCGCACTGACTTTTGGAATTTATTTCGCTAGGATGTAACTAATTTTTTCCACTTTAGCGTAAGGACAGTTGGTGATTCTAATTCGTCAAAAGACAGGAAGACATGCGTGTTGCATCACCAAAGCTATATATGCCACACGCAAGCGATCAGTTGTATTTTTATGAGCAGTTGAGCTATTACACGTGTAGCATTCGTACAAAACGTATTATTACGTATTCGTAACAAACAATTGGAAAAACAAACAAAATAAATTATTTCAGGCAAAAGAAATAAATGTTTAAATCGAAATACTCGGCTCGGCACTGTCGCTGTCAACTGTCACTTCACCCGGCGAAGTTATATGTCACAGCGAATTTCCTTGGAACGAAATCTGGATTAGTTTTCGTGCTCGCCCAAATGTAAAAGAGCCGAAAAACATCTGACCCCATTTATATGCAGATTCCAGCAGACTTCAGGTTGAGCTGTGCAACTCGACTCGGTGGAACCGATCTCCGTGGCAGTATGTGGTATGTAGTCAGCGCACCGTATGACATTGTACCCAGCATCTGCTCTCCCACTAGAACAAACTTAGTGGGAGAGCAGATGCTGGGCTTTGGCACAGCCTTGTCAAAATTGGTGTGAACGTGGTGAGGCTGCTTCAACTCACGCATGTGCACAACATAGCGGTAGGCCGTAAAAAGTCGCGTGTAAAGGAAAAAAAAAACAGGAAAAATCGAATAAAATTCTTTGTTTACGAGGCGCCTTAAGCCGCGTTTTCACAAGGAACAGAAACAGAATTTCTGTTCTGTTTCTGTTCCTTGTGACAACGCGGCTTTATACGGAAGAAATATAACGCCTGTCAAAAGGAACTTAGTGATCTGGCATAATTCCTAAGCTTTTTGTTTTCGAAACCTACGTAAGTCCTAGAACATAAGCATGGTTTGGTGTGGTACCTAAAAATGTACGTTTTTTCTAACACTATAGTACCTTCAAGCGGCCGCCGACCATACGATTGGAGGTTGGGGCCGCCGAAGTAAATAAAGTGATATATAAGTAACGTGCTTGCAGCAGGAAAGAACTTCTTTATAGAAGAATTGCCCTAAGAGTAAAGGGACTTGCGATTTGCACCAAACTAGGCGGCATCCGTTGGGTTTGCGGGAATAAAGGCCGCGAGTATCCATCGCCATCGATCGCGGACCTGCAAGTTTAGATTTTTTTTTAAACGTTTTTACTTATAGTGTCAGCATAAGATCATTAAACATATAAAAGCGATAAGCGTTGCATATTTTGCTTTCCTTTTTTTGTACAGCAATCTCTCAATCTCCATTTTACCACAAGTTTTGTTGAAATTTCCGACGATAACCCAAAATACAAGGGAAATGTATGTAAAATAAAAAATTAGAAAAAAAGTAAATTGAAACTATTATAATATTAAGTACGTATTATTTGTTTATACTTCATTGTAAGTTTACCTGTAGCTGCTGTGAGAATTTTGTTTCCATCTCATCGCCGCTTAGTATTCGCTCCTTTTTCTTGTGTCAGGAAGGCGCTGCAAAGCTACGTTTGAAGAGCAGCAACCTCCTCTCACTCAACAGAGTTCTTTTCAGGTAGGTTTCTTTTTCTTTGTAGTCGCGGTTGTAGGCCGAGGATAAAGCCTAATAGCCTCGCATGGTGGAAACAAAATTCATTAGTTTTCTTTGCTATAGGCTAGTCCAGAAATAAAAGTGTCTATTAAACCAAAAAAAAATTTTATTCAAGAAAACATGAATTTTTGACTTAGGGCCAAGAAAACCGTGTATGGTGTAAGGTAACTTTTTCAGGGTGTGTGAGAGGACAGCCCAAGGCCGCCTTAGGCGGATGAATTCGTGACGGGCTGAGATGACGAAGGACAGAACGGGGAGATCAATTATGGGCCATGATCTTCATGGTTGGGAGGGTAAACGGCCGCGCTTAATACCACCTACAGCGTCCCCCTCATACAGGTAGGCAGTTGTTTCTGAGGGGCAAAAACCGCCCTCATCCGGGGAGCTAACCCGCGCAACCGCTAGTATGCCGCGTCCCTTGCACACAGTTCTCCCCCTCCCTTTCTACTTCCGTTCCTATCCACCGAACCCATCCACTTCCTGTCATCGTGACATCCTCTCCAACTTACCTTTTTCAAATCCCCTAGCATGGTCCTCCTACCTCTTAACCATAAAGTACTGAATAACTATATATTCAATTTCGGACATGTAAAAGCTTTGCTTACAAGCTGAAATTGATAAAATTACCAAATTCATCAATAATACAAATTTGAGTAAATTGGTCGATTCGTCAGTTCCATGCAATTTCGTTTTGAAGCTTTTACATAAGCTGATCGCGTGAGGTAAATTGTTGTTGTATCTTCTTACATCATATATTATATAAGTTTTGAAGGCTTTATAAAAAACGTAAACAAATTGGTGTTAGAGAGCAAGAGGCACGCAAGTTGAATATCTAGTTATTCAGTAATTTATGACGTGACGGACAGAACGGGTTAATTGGGCTGAGGGCTTTCAGCAAATTTAACATTTGACAGGTGTCACCTATACTATCACAAAAATCGGGATTTAATTTTTAGTTCTATTCAACCACAAAAATAAAAAATTTAGTTTTGGTTTAGGCCAAAAACCAAACAAAAACCACAATATTTCCGTTTCCCTGGGTATTTGACAGGTTTTGATCAATCCATGGTGCCGGTGACAAGAAGAAAGGTTGCAACTCTTTTGTTTACGGGAGGATTTATGAATGGTCTTTTGAATTTTGCAAGAATGGAAAAAAAGTTCATTGGTAAGTTATTTAAAGCGTTCAGCATCAACATTTTATACCGAATTATGGGTAACAGATATTGGCGCAAACCTTACTGATGCCATGTTCCAAGGAATTTACTCGGGATCACACAAGCATGAACCCGATTTAAAAATCGTGCTGAATCGTGCATGGGAACAGGGACTAGACAAAATTATAATAACAGTGGGAACGCTGGCAGAATCTGACGAAGCCATCAAGTTAGCTGGAACTGACGGCAAGTTTATGGTTTTGCCAAAAATCCAAACTTAAATTTGTATATACTCTTAGATCGACTCTTCGTTACCATTGGCTGCCATCCTACGCGTTGCAATGAGTTTGTCTCAAACCCTGACGAATACTACGCAGGCCTCTGCAAGCAAATTGAAATGAATCCTTCCAAAGTTATTGCTGTGGGAGAGTGCGGGCTAGATTACGATCGACTTCAGTTTTGTGAAAAGACCATCCAAAAAATGTATTTTGAAAAGCAGCTTACTTTAGCTGAAAAATATAGGCTTCCAATTTTCCTCCATTGTCGAAACTCTCATCAAGATTTTATGGAGATACTTGAAAGAAATAAGGAAAAAGTTCAACCTTATGGTGGGGTAGTCCACAGTTTTGATGGCACAACAGAAGAAGCTAGAAAAATATTGGATTTCGGTTTATTTATTGGTCTCAACGGTTGTTCGTTAAAAACCAGTGAAAATCTCAAGACGGTCAAAGAAATTCCTAATGATAAGATTTTAATAGAAACCGATTCACCATGGTGTGGCATTCGTCCGAGTCACGCGGGTTCGAAGTTTGTTCAAACTCGTTTCCCCGTCGTTAAAAAGAAAGATAAATGGAGTCCTACCACTCTCATTGATTCTCGAAACGAGCCATGTCAGATAATGTAAGTGCTCTTTTATTTAATGCTTAAAATAATTTTTGATTTAATATAACATTAGACTTAATCCGTACATGGCTTAATAAACGTTTTTTGTTTTATTTTGTATTTTTAGACAAGTTTTGGAGATTATTGCCGGCACTAAAGGTGAATCGGCTGAAACATTAGCAAATTGTTTTTACAACAACACAATGGAATTGTTCTTTAGAGGTAAAACGAGCAAAAAATAAAGCAAATAAAAAAAATTACCCTACACACGTTCATTATTCAGAGCCAATCGTCCTGTTTGTGCTAAGAAAAGAATTTTCTGCATTTTAAGTCTAGTCAACGCTCGCGAGTATGAATCATTTATGTTCAGCAGCTGGCAAGCAACACTATTCCCAAAGGCGGTACATTCATTGCGTTCATCTTCAGTTAGCGGTTGTGGCACATATTTAGGTGGAACCGCAGGCATGCAGTCATCATCATCGTTGAGACTGTTTTCTCGTCGCTGTCTCTTAATTGAGGGTTGTGTGTCCAGATCTTTGGTGGCGCAGTCTTCCTGATGGTCTTTTTTGGTACGTTCGTGATTTGTAATCGAACCATTTAAAAGTTCATTTGGTTGCTCTGTACCTTCATTTGGAGCTTCCATCATTGTATCCTCGAAGAGCATTGAATCCGTCATATTGTTGGCCTGATCTCCGGCGAATCGATGGCCAACCGCGTCATTAAACATTTTGTAATACTCCCAAGCGATATTTGAATTTCCGCTGTTTTCTTTCATTCGATTTTTCTTGTATGTATGCATCATATTTCGAAATTTCAAATCGCAGACGACACCACTGACTCGATAGCCACCTATTCTATACATCCCATCCGCAACAGAGTCCCAGAGCTGCTTTTTTTTTGATTTTCGGCTACAAAAGGCTGAGTCTTTGCGGAAGCGAAGTGAAAGAAGAAGTTTTGTGCTCTCTGTTGACCACTTGAAAAATCGAGGAGATTCATCGTCGTCGTCAAAGCCATTTTCCAATGCCACGATTTCCTCACCGTCTGACGAGACGGACAAGAGTTCAGTTTTTGTCCCCACTAAAAAGAAAAATAAATGAAAGTGGACCACGCATTTTTTCCTCACGTTTAAACGTTTTGTTATAAACGATAGTCTGACACAAACGATACAATTATTAACTTAATGCAGTTGTATGTCGATAACAGTAAAAAGATATTGTATGTCAGAGAAAGAGGTTCTGACGATTAAATAGCATTAAAATCTCCAAGTGTTAATGGTCTACAGCCGAAGTCGACTCTACCTCAGCTAAGATAGTTTAAAATGTCTTTCAATAGAAAATAAAGGGATTAACTGCTTTCTGCTTACTTTCTTCGCAAGCCGAAGAACTGTAATTCATGAAACTGTGGTTTACCCTAAGAAAGTAAGTAAGTTTACCTGAAGCTCTGTCCCAAGTTTTCGGGAATTCCATATGAAATAATTTTAGTTCTTTTAAGTTAACAGGCCTTAAAGACTGACCAAGAGTTTAAGCAGTTGAAAGCACATCCTTCTTGAGAAACTTTCAGAAAGGCTAGTAATTGAGGACTCGTGTAGATCCTATTAAGCTGGGTGTTCGGTAGATCCTTTCTTGTATTGATTCAAAAAGTCTTTGTTGAAGAATTTTTGTGATGCTTTTAAGCAATGTTGCCCTCAATAATTATTAATCAGTAAAAAAACTTGTTTTGTTAGTTAAACAGAATTTAACTTTGCCAAAAGCCGACATTTTACATTGTTCACGTAAATCATTTTAATAAAGTAGTTTGACGCAGAAGGACGTTAATTCAGATTTATTAAATTGCTATGTATTGTGATACGGTTTAACTAGATTTACGCCATTTATTAAAAGCCTATCAAAGTAAATTAAAAAAAATGGAATATTTACTCGCTTTGGGCTTGCACAAAACTGCAGGCTGCTGTCAATATTGTCAAAAATGTTGGCAGTGCCATGCCGAAAAAAAATTTAAAGTTTTTGGATTGAAGCCTACCAATGGTTGCATCTAGTAAACAAGCGCTACGAAGAACACAGTGCTTTCCTCCGAAGTGCACAACATTGATAAACTGTAAGCACAAATCACACACAGAACATAAGATTATAGAGATGTTTGTTCCCTTGTCAAAACAATGTCAATAGATTTTGAGGTGTAAATTTGCGGTTCGAGTTTAGATTCACTGCGGTTTTTTAACTAAATAATAAGTTTTAAACTTAAGTTTTATCACCACAGAAAATCGTGGTACTAGGTACCGTGCGCTGTTTAACCCTCTCTCGGTCCACTTACGACAAATCATCAAACACTGCTGCACGTCATACCTTTTGTCCTTTATATCTAAGGAAGTCGTGGTCAGGCCTGTAGATAATAACTTTAACAACTGTTTTGTGTAAATGTTTGCATGAAAATTGCAACTTATTTTTCCATATTATAGTTATGCAAACAATCACCAGATATCACACATTAATTTAAAATAAATTAAATTATCTTCGGGAATGGATTATTGAGACCTTATCAAGACACACTCCAATTTAAAAAAAAACTTAATTTTCTTTAAGCACAAGAACAAAATTTTATAAAACAAACAACCGAGCCGAAAACGTGAGTAAATAAATAAAAAAAAAATGCAAAGAATGCAATTTTTTAGGGGGGGCAGACGTCAAATATGGAGACGTCAAAACTCTAACAACTCTATGCCAGTTTGAGGGGAAATAATACGCCTCTGGGTTGAATCGTCATTGGTTTCGAAGAAAAACAAATCGAGGCAAAAATCCAGTGGCGCAACACAGCACATTGCTAGTTTTTGAGATTCATTGAAAATAATTGAGCATGGCATATTGATGACGCGGCCAGACTCTTGTTGAGGCGACACGTCTGAAAAAACTCGTGTGACCCAACAAAGGAAAGTTATGGAAAGGGGGACCATCTCTCCGTCCAATTAGTCGGGCGTATGTGAAATTGTGGTCTTTTCAAGAATTGTGATTGGAACACCTTCTTGGCTGTTTCACATTAGGCGCGAGAGCGTCAAACCAGAGAGGCAGCGACAACACGAAACCAGACAAATTGTTTGTTAACACACAATGAGAGCGAGAAACCGCGACGACTGTTTTGACTGCACTGTGACAAAACCATAAATTACTGAATAACTAGATACTCAACTTGCGTCCCTCTTACCCTCCAACACCCATTCGTTTACGTTTTCTATAAAGCCTTTCAAGCTTTTACAAAGCTTTAAATTTCCCTGTCGGTGAATACGTGTAAGAAGATACAACAATAATTTACCTTACGCGATCAGCTGATGTAAAACCTCCAAAACGAAATTGCATCGAAAAGACAAATTGATAAATTTACTCACATTTTAAATAAATGTCGGTGGATGGGTAAATTCCTTAATTTCAGCTTGTGGGCAAAGCTTTTACATGTCCGAAGTTGAATATCTAGTTATTTAATAATGTACGGACAAAACATAACATATTGTTATGCGGCGACAAAACAACATGCAGGAGGTGTTGAATTCCCATCGATTCACTCTACGAACACGCCCGCCCGATTCACTGAACGAATATACCCAACTGTCATCTGACATTAAACTGCCGTTCGAAGTTCGAATTCGATATCGAACTTCACCTCCATGGAATACAATGGAAAAGTGTCAATGGAAAATTACCAGCGTCGAACCGTCGAGAACATGGTGAATTTGTGAAAATCGGTAATACGGTTAAAAGTGATTAAATTGAAATTAAGTATTGAATTCTGAGTAGTAAAGTTGAAAAACAGTTTGAAAGAAAGTGTTTCATTGTGAAATTATAAAAGTGAAATTGAGTTTTATTCGACGAACCCCAGGCCAGACTATTACACATAAATAGTTTATTATTGCACATAAATAGTTTATATTTCAGAACATGTATTAGCTTTGAGAAAAACAAGTAAGTAAGTGCTAGAGTGTGTCTGTGACTATAACTTCTATATACTCGACTCTATATACAATGTTAAACCAAATCTTAAAGTTTTTTGGCCCAATTGATATATTATTTGTTTGGGCCACGCCCCCAGAAGTGGGGATGGGCTTAAAACTAAAATCAATTAATTGTAATTTCGTTAGAATCATGAGTAAATACGGTAAAAGCGAAAAAATCATTTTAGAAAAAAACAGTATTTTCATAAAAACGGCCCTTAAAAGTAGGCGGAGCTCAAAACTGTGTGTTGAGAAAACTTAGCAAATAGTAACATCTTTAATATTTGTAATAAATTTTTTTTTTTTTAATTTGGAGTCAAATTTTTGAGAAATCGGGTTTTTAAAGATCTTACATGTTAAAAGTGGGCATGGTCGATATTGTGGGCGGTCCAATTTTTGCCTTGTTAAAGGTCTTAGGCCAACATTGCCCAGTACCAAAATTTAAGTTTAAGCCTTGTCTAACTTGACCAAAAGGCAATTTGAAAAAAATATGTGAAATAGAGGTTGTCTTACGTTGAAGCCAGTAGTGGACGTGGCCGTCAACCGATTGAGCCAATTTTTACACTTTGTCAATAAAAGAACCAAGCCGTGTACCAAGTTTCAGCTCTCTAGCATGATTTCGAAGACCTAAAACCTTCACACGTACAAACGGCTTAATCGATTAACATGTCGGTCTCGATCATATCTCTAAAAGGTCTTAAGGTTCTACGGTAATTATTTCACCGTGTTACAAAATATGCATTAAAATTAATACACCCTCGGTCGGGTATAAAAATGTTCATTCAACAGTGTGTCATAATTCATAACACCGATTGACAGAATAATCGTCAACCTCAGCGAGGGTTTTTCAATTTTTCGTAAGGCCAGGCGAGCAAGACAGCGATCACGCCGGTATTGTGAACCACCCCATACATTGCCATTGATTGAAATTCGTTTGACAGTTTGCCCGAGACCCTAAGTACAGGCACTAACTCGCTCTCTCGCTCTTTATGTGAAAAAGTCACGAAGTTCTTCTATGGGCCGCTTCCCATAAGAACGTGTATTTTTAGCTCAGTTGTCAGTTGTGTACTTCAACGTGATGGACGCAAGCGATTTACTGGGCTGAAGGCTTAATCTCTGACGAGATCCGTTCACTTAGTACAAACACAATGAAATGGCTGCAAAGGCTAAGCCTGCGTGCGAACGCGATTAAGATTGTGTTTTCATACCAAACGACCAAAAGTGACCTTTTTGGTGATTTGGATCACCACATGACACGTGTCCTTTCCAAGTACCAATATTTTCCAAGTACGAACCGTACTCTTTTCCAAGTAACAGTAGTACATTGCTCTAAGCGAAAATCGTACTTATCCGGTTAAGATCCGTATTGACTTCAACGTTAAAACAAAACTCTTTTCTGTAAAGACGTTGCATATTTTTTGTGTGCAAATCATATGTTATTTATTTGTATTTTGTTTTTTTTTGTACTCCTTAATGTAAATCATATGATAATTATTTTTGCTGCATACACTGATCACTTATGCCACTTGCGTTTTTCGACTCCAATTATTAAAATGGCGTAAGTACAAAGCTTCGCACTGTCATCATTATTGTTTCTCGATCTAATTTCGAAACTCAGAAAGCGGTGCAATGTTTGCGAAGGGTTGCCATTGCCATATATAGAAACTTCGTTTTCACACTATATAAAAATTGTCTTCACACCATCCCAGCAAACCACGCGAATCGCCATTTGTTCGCATTGAATTCCCCCGGAGAGGATTTTCGGTCGCGGTGAAGTCTTTTGCGAATCCCAGCGGATTCACCCTTTTTGGAAAATGGTTACTGTCGCTGCGAATGTATGGGGAAGATTCGCCAAATATTCGCTAAAAGCACTTCCAAGGGAACGAAATCGTATTTAAAGAAGAATCATATTCGAACGCTAAAGTAAATGAATGCGAATCTTTGGGAGAAGCTAGGAAAGCTGCAATGAAAAAGTTGCGAAAAAATAGAAATTTATTTTTGCTATTTCTTTTCTACTTGTTGCCCTCTCAGAAAAAGAACATTGTTTATTCATTTCGAATATTTCACCGCTAAACTTCAATCGCACGTGCACTTCACTAATTCTGCGAAGGAATAGAAACAAATTTCCATACGCATTTTGAATTCTCGCTGCTCTCATTCCCCTAAGAAAATACTAACAACAAACTTTTTTTTTTCTTCCTTTGTCGATGAACTGAAATTTTCAGTCTGATCTGAAAGCATTTTGCAATCTTTTTGCCTGGATGCTAGAAATAGCAACAACTATCAACATTATTTGTTTCCATTTTTTCTTTTTTCGTTCAGAGCAAAGCTCGAACTGTCAAACATAAATTTGTGTTTCTTTTTGTGCTCACTCACAGTAATCAGAAGAACCTGAGAATTGTATTTTTTTAGAGCGCGCTGTGCTTAGAAAAATTTCACCGAGCATTCCGAGATAATTGCTGAGTACAGCGAAATGACAGACAGAACGTTGGAAAAAATATTTAAAAGGAGAAGTTTGTTGTTTTAAGACCGAGTAAAAGCGTTTGATGAAATATTGTTCGGTGAAATAATATTTATTTTGCATCATTTTCGGTCGGCTCATAATATCATTACGTAATATCATTATTTTGCCAATTTTTTCAAGTTTTCTTTTGTTTCATTTTGCATTTTGACAGATAACTAAAAAATGTGCTCAAGTGCGTTTCGAAATCAGAACAGACCCTTCAGGCAAGGCGAACCGAATGCGACACGAAAAATTACTCATCTGCCCATACAAGTCTTCGCTTGCGTATCGCCTTGGCGAATTAGAATCTCAACGCTTTCCTTTCTTTCGCCATATGAGAATCACCAGCGTAACACAAATACGAGCCGCTTTCTCAACGCCAAAGAGAAATTAATTCTTAACGCTCAAGCGAAACAATTTCTTTACGCCAAAGCAGAGCGCTTTCTTAACGTGAAAGCGTAAAGAATGCGTAAAGTTTCAACCAAATGTGCGGAATATTTTCGTAACATCCATTTCATTATTAAAATAACAGAAAATTTATTTTTTGAGGCTTTTCACAACATCATAGAAAATATTGCGGTTGAAAAAAAAAACTTGGAACAAAATAAATAATTCTTTTTAAAAATATTATAAAATGTAGATTGTGAACAGCAATTAATGTTTTTTTTTTGCACTTTCACAAATAAGATTTATTTGTTCTTCTAATGTTGTAATTATCTTTCTTGTCCATTCTTGCAACTTAAATTTCTTGTTCTTAAACGTAAATTAACTTAGAAGAAAACAAAAAATTACCTACCTTATCGAAGAACGCTGTGCTTTAACCGAAAAAATAGCACGCACTATCAGACCAGCCAACGGACTTATGTGTTTACACTTGAGATTGTATTTGTTTACTGAAACCACCCCATCATCCTTGAGTTCTAATACGTTGTGCTGATATTTGAGCGCAACAAACGCGTAAAGTTTGCATAAAGAATAAAGCGATTCGCTTTTTTGCTTGGAGGGGAGTACTCTGAGCGCACTCGGTTAAGAACACGCTCAGAGTGCTCGAGCTCTGTTCAGTCGTAAATTACTGAATAACTAGATATTCAACTTGGGACATGTAAAAGCTTTGCCCACAAGCTGAAATTGATGAATTTAGATTTTATTTTTATTTAAATGAATTAATTTATTTTTTTACAACGAATAGTAAAAATTTAAAATGTTTTACATTTTGATGACAGCAGCTTATACCTTTTTGGTTTATTGAAGTAACAAAAAAGTTGTTCAAAAGTTTTGAAATGCAAAATTATTGTAAAAAAAAAACATAAATTCGTCTCCAAAGTCCACCGAACAAACATAAGATTAGCTTGATGCGACTTTGATCACCATGTTGTTGTCATTATGGCTCTCAAAAGGGAGTGAAAATAACATTTCCCAGGAGTGGAAAAAAGATACTCAATAGAAAAGGCACATCTGTTATACGTGGACGTTCTATGAGCGCTCATAAACTTACGCTAAAAACCGTTATTGCATAGGCTTACGAAGCTCATAGTTTAAGGTTGCTTCACACCGGACTCCATTCTAGATTTTGTTCATACAAAGTTTTTGGTCACGCCCATCTTTAGAGTACGATTTTACAAAATAATGGAAAAAACTTGTTTCAAAAACTAAAACAAAGCTTGGATATTTCTTGGATAATCTTTAGGAGCTTGACATGCCACGCCCTTTTTAAAAAATAAATTTAAAGTTTAAGGAATATCACCATGAATGGTAACGGGAAGGGATGGGAAACCAAAAAATAGAAATGGGTAGGATAGTAGGAATGGAAAGAAGGATAGGGTATGCCACGGTCTGTAACAGGCGGACCGAAGCTATTACATACGTTCCGTTGCACTTACTCACTGGGTTATGTTCTTTTTGAAGACACATACATAATATTAATTAAAATAAAGAACTGAAATTTTAAAAGATGGGTTGAATTTTTTTTTTATTCTTCGTTATTTGAAATTTAAAAATATGGTCATGGTATAAGCCTATAAAAGCTTGACATAAAATTTCGTGCAAGTGAAAAACAAACTTTTAATTAAGGCCGGAGACAGAAAAACGCGCGGCTAATTGCAGTCCGGCTAGAAGACTGCAATATAGAAATTTATGTTGTAGAAAACACGAGCAATTGCTTTGCAGGTACCAACATTTATACAACATCATCCTACGATACCACCGCTTTAATTTTATTTAAGTTAAAAACACGGATGGCATTTATACGGGTCTCTTCTTACATTAACATTAGTTTGACCATGTTTCTATGCGCATTCATGACATAACGATGATGACCAGACGAGGTAGGTACCCAAAGTCAAACTGAAGCAAAAAAAAAATAATAACAAAAAAAAATCAAGTGTTATATTATGAATATATTAAGTGTTTCCAATCCATTCACATTCCCAAGGATAGGATTTTATCATAAAATAAAAGTTTTGTAACTGGCTTAGGTGGCAAATATCTGTGTGCATGCGTGTAGCTGCTTAATTCTTTATTTCTAAATCCTCTAAAATAAAAAGTGTATCTTTCCAATACCTAGTTAAATTCTAGTAACATTCGCTTAGGATTCCTCGCTCCAGTTTAAAGTCGTAGTCGCTTTCAAATTGCATTTGCTTTGTCATGAGCGCCAATATTCCATCCACTTCCATTTGCGTAACTTCGAAGCTCGTTTTAGTAGACAGCTGAGGAGAAAGAGTAAACGGAATCCCAAGAAGATATGGCACTGGGTTTTGATTTGTGTTTGGATTTATGGGTTGCTGTGGCATTCCATAGCCAGTAGGAGGGTATGGATAATATGGCATCATAGGCGAGGCAGACGGACCTGCATTATGCGGTGTAGGTCTTTGAGGATGTTGATTATCGACGATAATAAAATCATCTCCGTTTCCTTCCGTAGGGCCTTGAATTATATCTCCAGGTGGAGCCTCTGGACTATGTTTCTTTTTACCGAAAAAGGACAGCATTTCTGTATTTCAAATGCAATCTTTTTATGTTAGGAAATTACTTTTTTGGAGAGCACTTTATAGCGTAGTTTTTTTCTCGCTATGACAATGACACATCTCAGCTGGTAAACGCGGTAAACGTCAAAAGGGAAGGTCATGCTCATGCGTCAGTGAAAATTCTTTAAAGGCCATGACACAATAGGCTTGTTCCCGTACCTGTCCTGAACCAGAAATTACTGAATAACTAGATATTCAACTTGCGTTCTCTTACCCTTCAACACCCATTTGTTTACATTTTTTATAAAGTTTTTAAAGCTTTAAAATTCCGTGTGAATACGTGTAAGAAGATACAACAACAGTTTACCTTACGCGATCAGCTGATGTAAAAGCTGCAAAACGAAATTGCATGGAAAAGACGAATTCATGAATTTACTCACATTTGTAAAAAAAAATGTCGGAGAATGGGTAAATTCATCAATTACAGCTTGTGGGCAAAGCTTTTACACATCCGAAGTTGAATATCTAAATTACTGAATAACTAGATATTCAACTTGCGTCCCTCTTTACCTCCAACACCCATTTGTTTACGTTTTTTATAAAGCCTTCAAAGCTTTTTTAAAGCTTTAAATTTACGCGTCGGTGAATACGTTTAAGAAGATGCAACAACAATTTACCTTACGCGATCAGCTGATGTAAAAGCTGCAAAACGAAATTGCATGGAAATGACAAATTCATGAATTTACCCACATTTGTAAACAAATGTCGGAGAATGGGCAAATTCATCAATTTCAGCTTGTGGGCAAAGCTTTTACATGTCCGAAGTTGAATATCTAGTTTTTCAGTAATTTATGGATTTCAGATTCGAGAAATGTCAATTTCCCCTCATTTTTGCCTTCAAACAAACATTTTCACATTTGAAGCTGTCGGTTTTGACACTTCCATGCCCATTTAATTTTTTTTACTCTTAACCATAATTACTGGACAACTAGATAATAAACATGCGTCCCTATTGCCTTCAAGGCTTTTAGAGATTTGAATTTCCGTGTCGGTGAATACGTGTGAGAAGATGCAACAACAATTTACCTTCCGCGATCAGATGATGTAAAAAAGCCGAAACGGAATCGCATGGAGCCGATGAATTGACGAATTTACTCACATTCGTAAGAAAATGTAACAGTATGGTCAAATCCGTCAATTTCAGCTTGTGGGCAAAGCTTTAACGAGGCCGAAATTGAATATTATATATGTTGACCTTTATTTTGATTTGGTTTCTCTCTGAGACTAATACTTTTTTGGGGGAGTTCTTCATAGTCAAATTTAAGAAATATTGGGTCATTTTGCATTTTCTGGTTTTGGGTGATTTTTCGATATTTCATAAATGAGGTTTTATTTCCATGCTTGAATGTGGCTTTATTTCCATTTTACATTCGAAATGAGACCCACCGGGCATTATTTTTACTATCCCCTGCCAAATATGAAAAAATGGCATGCAGTCTAATCTAAGCTTAACTATATACATCTTACAAGATTTCGGTTTCGGTTTGAGTCTTATTTAAATAAAAAAAAGAATGTGGTAATCGGTTGTGGTTTATTTTTTATTTTCAAAAATATGTCTTAAGATTTATGGTTGAGATGAAAATATGGTTGAGATTTATCCGAAATAATAAATGAAAAAGCTCAAACTTTAACCTTTTTTACTCAAAATAAAGAATAAATGGTGATTGCAAAAAAAAGTGTTGAATAAGCCGAAAATGTCTTTTTTTGCCGCTTAAAATAAAATTGAAAGAAGAAAACGACCTTTCGACTGCGACTTGAGTAGCACTTGAGATCAGAAATAAATTTCAAGCATTTGAAAGTTTCTTAAATAGCTCTTTTTTGTTGTTATTTTAAATCCTTCATAATACCAAATAAAAAAATAAAAGTTATTTAAAAAGATAACTGTTAAAGGTTATTTTGTAAGCGTAAAGTCCTTACAAAATACTAACGGTCATAATAACGGCCTGATTGATAGTCTTGCAGAAGGTTTTTCTCCTTGACCGAATTTTTTATTTTTGGGAATAAAGGTAATTTAGTGACTTTAATTGAAAATAGCCACATATAAGAGTTATTTCAGGACATTTTAAAAGGTTGAGTATTATTTCTGACCGCTGATATCTAGTTATTCGGAAATTTATGATCACAAGCCTAAATAAGCAACAATTCCGAACAACATTCCTCATTGCGCAGACGGGTTATTTTGTCTTACTCCGCTTATTTTCTGCCTATATGTATTTGTTAAAAAACTTCGGAATCGACCTTTTGATGGTACGAACGTTCTAAATCAGCTAAGAAAAAACGATTTTAAAGCTAGTACTAAATTAAATTCAACGATATCGGTATGACAGAATATAATATATATTTTCAAAATGCATCAGTACACTGTATTATTTAAAATTTGTGTTGTTGTGTTTACGCTGCTACACCAATATAGACTTTCTAGTAAAATGTTCATTCATGTTCAAAATCTAAGACTAAATACAAAAAAACATACTATTTATTGTTTGACAGAGCTTGAATAGAATTTAAGACAAAATATAAAAGAATAAATAGTTAGTATAGTTTCTTTTAATGCAAAAGTCATGACTTTCTAAGAAAAAATTTAATGCATTTTTTGTGCACCCAGACTTTTCGTTATTTAATAAACTATTTGGTTTAAAAAATAATTTACCCATTGCGTAGTACATACTATCCTGTCGGCAATGCTAATGTTTAATGCATAAAACAGTAAGTTTCATCAATCTAAGTGATAGGTAAATATCAGTTTAATTTATATTTGATTACAAAAGACTTAGTTTATATATTCATTTGAATGAGTTTTAATGCATTTAAAACATTTTGTTACGTTGATTTTTGGCTTCTTTTTACTGTTTCGCAGAATCGCAGTGCTGCAGCAAATAAAATGACAAATTGAACGTATTCTAGTAATGGATACAGAATCAAGGTTTGTTTCTTTATTATTTAAGTTATGTATTAAGTTTATTTAGCACTTTTTAGGCAGGTTTCCCAGTTAATGTTGACGCTTTGAAATTTCCTAGCAACATTTGAAGCAAAGTTGATTCATAGCAAGTAATTTAAAATCAATCAGTTTGATTATTCCCAGTTTTTTTTAGATATTAATACGGTCAACCAAGAATCTTGACTGAAGGCAACGTAATTTATTTTTTTAAGGAGCTGCAACTGAACACATCACTAGTTCACAAATAAATCGCGACAATTACGGAAACATGGCTAAATAATTGTTTCAATCTAATGAACGTACATATAATGTTTGCATTAATATTGTGTAATTAAAAGTAAATAATGAATATTGTTTGTATGTACTTTACCTACTCATTAAGACAGTTACTTGGCTTTATAATGCTTACTTAGAATTTATCAAAGGTATCCACCCAAAACATCTGTTTGTTTATAAAGTTTGAGAATTATGTTTATGATTGTATTTTTTATCTTTCATTTAACCAGCATGCACGGACTGAAATAAACAAAAGAAAAATAAAGGTTAAATTAATGTTTATGATTAATTTATGAAATTAAAAGAAACTTAAAGCAACAAATACATTTCTCTAGACTACACATCAAATAACAGAATAAAAATAAATTTATAACTTATTTAAACAATCGATCTATTTTGCACCAATTGCTAAAAAGTTTTATGTTTGACTTCATACTTTAATAATGCACAACTTAAATTAGATGTCTAAAGCGGTGGAATGTATAAAAGTTTTTGTTCCACAATAATACAAATAACATATTGAGTTTTTCTTTTTTTTAATGATTATAACAAAATTGTATATAAGACACTAAATTAATTTTGAGATTTAAATATATTTTGAGTTGGGACCTACCCTAGCGATATCAACGCCGGTAATATTTTTAACCAGCTCGGGCACTTTGTTAACAATTTGCAAGACTTCCCCAGTCAGTTTGGCTGCTCCGATTTCGCCATTTCCGCTTGAAACCATAGTTATTTTCTTTGTCTGGGATAGAGGTGCAGCAACTTCAGCAGCAACCTTTTTAAGTTGGGAGTTTTAAAATAATGTACGGGTTTAACAGAATTCATTAATTACCTTTGGCAATGTTTCCAGCAACATTTCAACCATGGCGGCTTCACGGTATTCTCTATAAGCTTCGGCCTTTTGAGCCATTTGCTCGGCTTCTGCTTTGGCCTTAGCAGCAATGGCAAATGCCTCAGCTTCACCGCGTATTTTTATCTGTGAAATAAACACTCAACGAACCGTTCTGAAAATAATTTAAAATTAATTATTCCTACCGACTCTGCTTCGGCCTCGGCTTCCAAGACAACACGGAATTTATTAGCTTCAGCAATTTTCTCCAAGCGATATTTTTCTGCCTCTGCTGGGCGGCGAACAGTGGCTTCGAGCTCTCTCTCGCGACGCTGGATTTCCTGATCTTGAACAGCGATTTCCTGGGTGCGTTCAATAACTTTTACTTGCATTTGCTCTTCCTTAATGCGTTGTTTGGTCTTGGCAGCTTGAAGCTCGTAGGCCATTTCAGCTTCGGCTTTTTTCGTTTGAACTTCGACGTCGTAGGCGGCTTTTTTCAATTCAAAGTCGCGTTGCGCTTTTGCAATTTCAGTATCGTTCAAAAATCGAGATGCCATGCGTTGTTCTTCAGCAATAGCTTCCTTAATTTGTGCGTCGCACCTAGCTTCCGCCTCCCCGATGCGGGCATCACGTTTTACTTCAGCGGTACGCGCCATGCCCAATGATTTAAGGTATCCCTAGAAAATGTTTAATATAAATATGAGATATAGGTCTGGAATGGCGTTAAAGGGATCGACTTGTTAAAACAAAACCATGCACGAACAAAAACATTCCAAAGGCAACACTCAAGCAAAAAACAATTAGTCTTACTTACTTTTTATAATGCAGCCTATTAATGAGCAGCTTACAGTTGATGCAAGTACTGTAAGCGGTTTCTAAAATGTCATAAGCTTAATTAAGCTTATGGTATTTGAGCGTCTTTACACTAAATGTGTATTAAAATATTTAAATGAGGCTACCAATTATTGGTTATGATATTATTGCACTTTAATAACAAATTTAAACTTGGTACTAATTGTTAACCATCCGGAATGTTTTTTTTTCAAGATTTTTAGAAAAACCTATTCGGCTATATGGGTAGTAGGTAGGCTGTAGTAACAGGCAAGGCGGTTAATCGCCATAACTGCCGATTAACAGTTAATCAACCTAAATGTTGGCAGCTCTGGTGTTCCATTGTGTCCAAAGAGCGTACAATTTTTACTATTTTCAAATTACTTCCTTAACAAAAAACATAGGCGCCGTGATGCAGTGGTTCGCGTGTCGAACTACTGTTCACAAGGTCCTGGGTGTAAAACTCTACCAGGGTAATCAAAGTTACCTTAACGAACCTACCTTTCCCAGGATCTGAAAAATCCTACGAGAGTATTCATTGTCATGAGAGACCTCTCAGTGCGCCCTTCGGAATCGGCTAAAAACTGAAGGTGCCCTCCTCAATGTGTGTAAGAACACCTGTAACGCACACAGCAGGCATCGTTGTGAGAGATCAGCCAATGGCTCTTCGGAGCTGCTAGTGTCAGTTAGATAAGGCGCAACACTAGCGGGCATAATCTTTTGTGTTTTTGTGAGGTTTTTGGTCGTACCATGTATACTTTTAAACTTTTGGCTTTGTACTACTGCCTATATTGGCTGCTAGACTAACTAAGTTGGTTAGTTGGCTGGTAAAAATATAATTATTAGCAATTTATTAAAAATGTAATAGCAGAATGCGTTAAGTCCTTTTTTAGTCTCGGATAACAGCTTTATTCCTGCAATTGCATGCGAGCAGCCTTACTTCAATAAAGCAAACCTACGAAGAGAAATGGATCAAGGACCGAGGAACATCAGGAATGTACGGGTGGCGGTTCGCCCTTGAACCCAAGCATAAAGGGGATTTTTGTTACCACGACTCGTGGGACCTGGTTTGTGATGGTTGTTTAGGTCGGTTGTTTCTCTGGTAGCAGTCGGTAGCAGTCGACATTTGCTTAATTCGAAGCTTGTTTTGATTTGATTTTCAAATACTTGCTCTTTTATTAGAAAACGTAGGGAAGAGTTCTGACTTAATAATAGCATCATTGTAATGTATAGGTACCTGGCGATGAACATCATGCAACGTTCAAAATAATCACAGTTCTAACCTTTGTTATATTGTTACTAGATTTAGTTTTTCAATATTCAATAGAAAACAAAGATGTTTTTCGCTTTTCGTTGTACTTTCAGTCAATTCATTAAGATAACAAAAATATAAAACAGAAAAAGCGACCCGTTCTATTTTGCAAAAATTTAAGCAATAGATGCCGAGCAAAAGGTAGCACTTTCTGAAAGTGCATGTTATACCCAAACCGTTCCCAAACCTTATAGTGCTAACGAGGACAATTGAGGCTAATATTTTAACTGTCTTTTGTGATGAAAAGTTCTTTTTTTATTGGGTTGGTTTCAAATACATTTACACAAATGACAAAACGCACATTTACACATTGTATAGTTAATAGTATTAACCCAAACAGAAAAAAGTCAATCATAAGTTGACACAGAATAACATATTATGATCCAATTGTATCGAACTTAAGAAGTCATAAACCGTCTCGTAAGACACACAAACTTTAAGCCGAAATTAAAAGTACAACACTTAAGTTATGTCATTATACTACCAATCACATTTCAATTGATAAATTAAGATCGAGTTAAGCATTGTTCCAAAATAAAAACTAAAATGAATGCACACGTTTAACTTTAAACTTAAGTCTTAATAAAAACAAATTAAAAACGTACCTTGGAGTCACCCTTTTCGGATATTTATATATAAACGTAGCAAAAAACATAAATGGAGAGAAAAAGAGAGAACGTAAACTTCAATGCACATTGTTCGTCTACTAAATCGAATATTTATATTTAATGATGGCTCTATGTAAGTTTGCAAATGAATTTATTAGATTAAGTAATGACAAAGTAAGACATTAATAATGATAGTGGAAACGTACGAAAAAGCTTCACTAAAAATTACCAATGCTGATAGATATGAGAATTTCACTATAAAAAGACAACAAAATCAAAGTAAAAATTGTAAAGAGATAAATAAAACAAAAGAAAAAACACAAGACTAAATAAAGACTTAGTCTTTCTGTTTGGGATTCTATTGGCGATTGAGTAGGTATGTAAGTAATGCTGGCATTCAACTTATAAAAGCAAAGCGCTTACCTCCTCGTCACGGATATCCTTAAGCGTGTAAGAAACTACCGTTATGCCCATGTTGATTAAATCAGAAGATGCTACTTCAAATACTTGTTTGCTGAACTTTTTACGATCTTTGTAGATTTCTTCAACAGTCATCGAACCCATAATTGCACGCTGGTGACCTTCTAGTGTCACAAGGGCAATGTGCTGTATTTCGGATTCACTTTTTCCTAAAAACTGTTCGCACGCAGTCAGCAACATATCCTCGTTTTGTCCTTGAATTTTTACTTGTGCAATGCCAGTTACAGAGATAGGAACACCTTGACTAGTATACACACAAGGACTCTCGACTTGGAGGGTCATGGTGTTAAGAGAAATTCTATTGTAAAAAATATGATCGAACAGACTTTAATGATTGACATTACATTGATTGCGCTATATTTACCTCTGCACTTGTTGAATGGATGGCCAAACAAAAGCACGACCTCCGGGAACAAGCAATGGTTTCATGTAGCAACATCCTTTAATTAAGAATGAATATGTATTTAATTGAAATATGTACCTATTTATATATATTTAATTTTAAATGCGTCCGTTTCACAGTTAAAAGAGTGGCAAATTCGAATAAAAAATGATACATAATATAAAGGTAAGATGTCGAACAAAAACTTTACTTAAACCAGTGAACAAGTGCAAAAGTGCGTATTAAATATGTAGCTTGATCCGTAAATGACAGTCTATTTCTTTTCACCTTCCTATCTAGGTACTTGCTTTTCATACCCTCTTCCACTGCTACTTGGAAAAAAATTATGCGTTTTGTAAAATATTTACGTTAGCCGTTACTTATCTTGGCGGGTATGTAAACAAGCAAAATTGCATTTGGGGCACAGAAAACCCGCAGGCATACATTGAAAAGCCGATACACCCAAAACGAGTCACTGTTTGGTGCGGATTTTGGTTCAGAGGCATAATTGATCAATTTTTATTTGAAAATGAGCAAGGAGTGGCCGTTACAGTTAATGGCGATCGTTATCGGGCCATGTTAAACGATTTTTTGTTCACAAAAATTAAAGAGGAGGATATTGGCAACATTTGTTTTCAACGGGACAGCGAGGATATTGGCAACATTTGTTTTCAACAGGACGGCGCTACGTGCCACAGAGCCGAAGCTACACTCGATGTTTTGCGCACTGTTTTTGAAGATCGCATTATCAGCCGCAGAGCTGATGGCGTTTGGCCACCTCGGAGCTGCGATTTGACACCGTTGGCGAATTATTTGTGGGATGCCGTAAAAGACAAGTGTTACGCCGACAAGTCAGAGACAATTGACGCTTTAAAGGACAATATTCGTGAAGCCATTGTTGAAATACAGCTGCACACCATCGATAATGTGCTTAAAAATTGGACCGATCGTGTAGGCTACTGCATCGCGGCCAGCCGAGGCAGCCATTTGAATGAAATTATTTTCCATTATAAACCGGAAGGATTGTACTTTCAAATAAAAACAAAAATTTGAGAAAATATTCAGTCGTTTTTTTATAGCATTTAAAAAAAAAAGTTATTTGGCGCACCCTTTATTTACCGCAAACGAAATCGAAAATAATTGTTTTGATTTTGAAGCTCTATATAGTTTTAGCAACACGTTAACGCAGGTAGTTTTACCAGGTATTTATTTTATTTATTTGCTGTTATAAGTTTTAAACAAAACTCGGCATGTCAAGGAATATCATATTTGAATATTAAAGAATAATAATTAATAATTTTACTTTACTATGCATAACTATGTACCTACACATACATAATGTTCTGAATATCAAAAAAATAGTCCATCAACGATATAAGCCCTAAATGGAATCAAATAGGAAAATCAATAAAAAGCATGACGTCATCTTGTTGGTAAGCAATCATCTTAGGTTTTATATACCAGGGAACTAATTAGACAATTTCAAAGACCAAATAGAAAATTATAAAAAATGTTTTTTGCATATTATACCTGAAACAACCAGTGCCTCATTTGGGCCACAAGTAACGAATCCCCAAGCCATAGTTGGACAAAAAAAATTATATACGTAGTTATAAGGTGGTTTCTGGCTGACGTGATTCCTTGGGTTCACGAGTGTCCAGAAGTATATCCGTCTTTGTGGACGTGTTAAAGTAAATTGCTTTTTGATTTACTTATTTTTTATACTATACAGCAATTTGACAACAAGATCAACAAAAATCTATTCAACTTGTGGCATAAAATTATTAAAAAAAATAAAATCCGCGGTAATATGCACGAAAACTATATACCACCCTTCGCACAATTTACTGATAAACGCAGAAGAGAACAGAATGCCAGAATAAATATAAAAAAAATAATAAAAACATTGCGCAAGGTCACACCTAATTTAGACCAGTTCTGCTACAGGTACGTTTGTTTTATGTTTCATCTTACCATAGAACCACAGTGATGTAGCTGTGGCGGTAGTAGTAGCGGTAGTAAGCGCTGTCAAAAGTTAAAACACGTGTATTCAGTGTATTGCGCACACAATGTGTGTCTGTGGCGGTAGCGCGTAGCTGTGGCGGTAGTAAGAGTTAGCCAACTTTTAACTTTCGTAGCGCTACACGGCTGACAGCTCTACACGGTGGACAGTTCAATACAAGTTAAGTAAACAATGGAGGAAAAGGACGTCGAAAAGTCTATTGAGATGGTTAAATCTAAAAATTTTATGGAATTATGTCATCCGTTGTACAAAAATATTAAATCTAGTGCAAAGTAACTCAGAGCATCGGCCATTGTTTATAAACGGGGTTTTTGTTCGACATAGCCGCGCCACACCATTGTGTTCAATTTTTTTCCGTACTACGCCACATGGCTCCGCGGCTGTACTACGTACTACTGCTACATACCACCGCTACGGGCATTGTGGTCCCACGGTTATACCCCTCTAAGCAAATTCACGAGTCAATTTTTCTGAAACCGTTTGACTTTAAAGCATTAATTACTTACTAACTAGATATTCAACTTCGGACATGTAAAAGCTTTGCCCACAAGCTGAAATTGATGAATTTACCTATTCTCCGACATTGTTTACAAATGTGAGTAAATTCATGAATTCGTCATTTCCATGCAATTTCGTTTTGCAGCTTTTACATCAGCTGATCGCGTAAGGTAAATTGTTGTTGTATCTTCTTACACGTATTCACCGACACAGAAATTTAAAGCTTTAAAATAGCTTTAAAGGCTTTATAAAAAACGTAAACAAGTGGGTGTTGGAGGGTAAGAGAGACGCAAGTTGAATATCTAGTTATTCAGTAATTTGTGCTTTAAAGGTGAGATGAGACTGTATGCCATTTGGTCATATATATTCCTTTTTCGACAGATATCTCGGTCACTTGTCGTCATATAGCCTAATCATCATAATTTCATGTGATCATGTCAATATTTTCCGGTATAACCGTATTCGTTTTGACAGATAAATATGACCTTTAAGCCCGGCGCAGAATAGTGGATGTTGATGTTGATGCGTCTGGACATGAACATCGCTACCACCCACACAATAAAAATTCATTTCCAAAAACCCTTTTTCAGATTCGCGTTATAAAGGCGAAGAAATGTAGTCTAATTCTTCATTGAGCGAAATAACGTAAACGATAACAGAAAACCAAACCGCCAAATATGTTGATGGGATTTCAGTTCACAAAGTTCAAAGTAGGCCAACACATTTTCACATGCTTACAGTGCCGATACCGAACTTAAATTTTTGCCACCGTCGTATTTGACGGTGGAGGCTGGGTGTAGCTTTGTGAAGTGACATTTCGACTCAATTTCTATTCGTGATTTTTTACAAAGCGATTGAAATTGTATGAAATCGATAAAAAATAACTAAATATCTCAAACTTAAAGCTATCAAAATTCATTTTAAGTAAAAAGCATTAAAAACCGACGGCAACAAAATCACTCTACGATATGAAAAAAAGTAAACAAAATGAAGTCAAAACAATTTGACACTTAACGTGATGACTGCACCAGTGCAGTATTTGTCGTTCTGTACACAATAAAACCGAGTGTACACCATGCTGGAATTGTCGCGAACACCAAGTGTTATTTGACAGCTCGGTGTGGCAGTTCGGTGTTCAAAAGAATACGCCATAAGTGTTTGTTTGAGTTTTGTGGTTCTTGCGATTTTAAATAAAGTGTAGTTTTTTACTTTTTGTTCCGAACGTTAGTTTAAACTTCGAATGTAGTTAAACAGAGTTTAAAGTAGCACTGTAAAACCGGGCATTTAAGCTTGAATTATTTTTTTGTATTTGCCTACAAAAGAAGAGCATTGTAGGTACAATTGCTGTGGTGGTCCAATCGAAGATTTGATGTGCAGGGAGCGCACGTTCTGTCAATGTTTCTTCAATAGTCAGACCAATAAATTGATCGACAAATTAATGTTCCGCACCAGTTCGTGGAGTTTCATGTTAACGTGGCCAACGGCAACAGAGAGACACAACTTCTTCATCTGGAAATTAATGGTGGCCTTTGTCGATCTTGCCCATCATCAACTCCTGGTGGGAGAGGAGACTAGGGAACTCTCCAGATTTTGTTCAAGCCTGGACCCAACGGACATGGATCCTGCTTGGTTAAGGACTCTGATGCCAAGGACAAAACGTTGGACTTGGTTAGCTTCTTCACGAGTTTCTTCTTCGTGTTGAGGAGATAATCTTTGAGGCTTTTAATTTCAGTCGATGTTTAGAAATAAAATTTGCTGCAATTTTCGAACTGAAGAGACAAAAGATTATAAGAAGTGACGAGTATTCAGTGAAGCTTAAGGAAATTGTTCCTCTTGCTGATACTTAATTTATTTTTTCGTCAAAATAAGGAAAATATTCATGAAATTTTTTTTGGTAAAATATAAATAGTTAAAAAAGTCAAGAGTCAGCTGATTCAGTAGATTCGAGATTAAACGTAAGAGTTGTAAGAATTCACGTATATACTAATGTGAAAATCTTTTCGTTTATAGGAAATTAAAGTCTATAACGAAACTGAAATCATCGTTTTCGCTTTACTGTTTCGAAAATAAGCTAATCGCTCCAACAATCCCTATTAACTATTATTGCACTGAATAACTATTATTTCAGACTGGGATAACCGAACCTGTTCGTATTCAAGGATTTATCTAAATTAAAACAATGTTCTAAGCCGCGTTGTCACAAGCAACGTAGAACAGGAACAGAAACAGAATCCCATACATTAGCAACTGAAACCTAAATTCGCTGAATGCTTTTTGCGTTGCTTATGTATGAAATTCTGTTCCTGTTTCTGTTCCTGTTCCTTGTAACACCGCGGCTTTAATGTCACAAAGGGCATGCATGCGCTCTGATAAAACACAATGAACGTTTCGTCTAAACAAAAAACAGAAAGATAACACACTAAATCACTTGAAAATTTAGTAATTTGAGATATCCAGGATAATTAAGTCACGTCAAGTGTAAAATTTAAAGCATAGCTTGTGATTCTAAATGCACTGTGGGCCTTACTAATATTAACCAAATTATTAAGCTCTCTTTTTTCAGTGCGGAATTGTCCGAGTTCCCGAGTAAAACTGAGATTAACTCCAAAAATGAGTTCTTCAGTAAATATTAGTCCGGGATAAATCTCGGCTTAACTTGCCAAATTTATATATACTATACGTATTTCTATATACTATACGTATTTCTAAATACTATACGTATTTCTCTGAAAAATTACAACTGAAAATGACAACTCGATAGATTTTCACATCTTAGCTGACTTAGCTCTGCACTGAAAAACTATTTGCTAGGTTAATATCCTGGTTTAAGCTGAGCTTAACTTAGCATCGAAAACCCTGCCCCAATACCATGTATCCACCGGCTATAAAAAGAGGATTAACAGTAGGCAGTTTAAAATAAGTTCCAAAGTTGGAACCAACGGGGACGGGACAAATATAGGATTAATTTGACACGCACACTCTTTTTCTGTCATATTGGCTCTCAAAAGTGAGTGCCGATGTCATTTCCCGGAGCGAAAAAAAAATCCGTTGTATCCTTAGAGAAAACGCATTTGCGACACATCTGTGCTACAGGAATAGCTTCAGTTTTATTTTTCTGATTCTAAAACTGTTAAAAAGGCGCATAACATAGGTTTGTGAATATGGTGAACGGGATTTATGAAATGATTTATTTTCTATCCCTTGGGGAGAGGACTTAAATTTGTATGGGAAATCGCGTGGTTTGTAGAGGATTTAGTGAAGATTCGTTTAACTGCGAATTAGTGCCCGGTGTGATGTAAGTAAACAGTAAAAAATTATATGAGGGATGCTGTATTAAGAGTTGTCATGACCATAGGACTAGCCATTATTATAATGTTTATAGAATAGGTTCGGCTCCCGAATATAAGCAACGATATGTTCGGCCAGCTTTGTATCAAATTAAAACTTCATAATAGCCTGCACGATTTGGGACTCAAATCTGAACTCACATCACTTTCTATACAATATTATTAATGTAATTACCAAATAAAACAGGCGAGATAACAGGTATTTTTGTGAATTTTTTTGTTTTCAGGAGTTAACTTATTATGTAAATCGTATAAATTCCTTTATAATTCCGGTTCACAAATGAAACGTAGCTAGTTTTTTCCCCACCCCAACTGGAACTGTCATTCGTCACACTAAACAGAACTAAATGCTGGTACGTTTTGGGCGGGAATTTTCCATCAAATAAATATATTTTTATAAAGCACTTGGTTCTTCCTCTGTTAAATTGAATTGCTTTGAATATGAGGTGTAAAATTCCCGAAATATCATGGCACAATCGTGATCCGGTGCTTAGTGTTGATATTCAACCAAAAGTTGAAAAAAGCGAACTGTACCGTCTAGCGTCTGGTGGAACCGATTCTCATGTTCTTATTTGGAGTCTCACATTTACCGAAAATGGCGAAGTGAACTTGGATGTTGCTGCCGATTTGACCAGACATCAGAGGGCCGTTAATGTTGTAAAGTGGTCCCCAAATGGAGAGCTATTAGCTTCTGGCGATGATGAAAGCGTTGTCTTTATCTGGAAGCAAAAAGAAGAAAGCGAACCAATAAATATATTGGACAATACTAATGAACAGGATAAAGAAATATGGATTACACTTAAAGTGCTTCGTGGACACATGGAGGACATTTATGACTTGAGCTGGGCTCCAAACTCGCAATTCTTGGTTAGTGGATCTGTCGATAATACAGCGATTGTTTGGGATATCCAAAAAGGAAAATCTGTGTCAATTCTCAATGATCACAAAGGTTTTGTGCAGGGAGTGGCATGGGATCCAAAAAACCAGTATATTGCTACTTTAAGCACTGATAGGTAAAAATCGTTTATTGTTTACTAAATGTAACAATTCCATCCTAATTTTTTTGTTTGCAGACATTTGAGGATTTTTGATATACAAACTAAAAAAGTTGTTCATAGAGTCAGCAAGGCCGCCTTACCTGTGCCAAAAGAGAACGAACTACATGGAAAAAAGATTCGTCTCTACCATGACGATACGCTTCAGACATTTTTTAGAAGACTATGTTTTTCGCCCGATGGTAAGCTTCTATTTACTCCTGCTGGAGTTGTTGATTATGATGGAGTGACGCATCTCCTTCATACCACGTATGTCTATAGTCGGTATTCACTTAAACAACCATCCATAGTACTGCCATCTCCAGATCAGTATACTGTAGCTGTAAAATGCTGTCCAATTCTGTTTAAACTACGTGACAAAATAGATGCGCAGTCGGCTGCGATTCCTCTTCCATACAGAATGATTTTTGCAATCGCCACAAAAAGTTGTGTGTATCTTTATGACACTCAACAAAAGGTCCCTTTTGGGCTGATATCCAATATACACTACACTCGCCTTACAGATATCACTTGGTCAAGCGATGGTAGGATTATGATTGTATCCAGTACAGATGGCTTTTGCTCTCTGATAACGTTCGAAGATGGTGAACTTGGCGAAGAGTATAAGGACTTTAATGCTATGCAGCCAGTAGAGCAAGCAAAAGACAAGAAGCCCAATAAATTCAAACCTAAAGAAGCTTGTCATGAAGTCAATAAAATGCCCAGCACAGAAGAACTTGAAAAAGATTGTACCAAAAATAATAAACAAGTATTTTCGAAAGAAAAGTTGCTCAACGACTTAGTTATTGACAAAGACATTATAAGCTCAGATGAAAAGTTTGAATCTCCTGAAAAAACCAGCCGCCCAGCTACTCCCATCGTTGTGAGGCGACAGCCTAGAACCCCCAGTAGCGCTTGCGCTACACCGCCTTCGCGCAATTCAAAATTAGAAACAGGGGAAGAAAATTTGAGTCCGAAAGTTTCGCTGGATTCATCAGTTGCTGTTTCCATCACTAAAGGAATTGAGAAAAAGGCGACGCCAATCGCGATTCGTCGTCAACCACGAGCTTTGATACCAACTGCTGTTGAGAAAACAGTTATAGTTGAGGAAGCAATGGATGCATGGCCTTTAAAGACGAATATAACTGAACAGGAAAACACAGAGAGGGATATGCTATTAAAAGAAGAATGTGATCCCAAACTGCCAACAAGTAGTCAAGTTGAAGTCACTAACGGTTGTACTGAAGATATTCGTTTAGTATACGAAGATACAGTTGACGAAAATTTAAATGAGAGTGCTGGTCAGGATCAAAACTGTACAGACGCGGAAAGAATAGAAAAACCTCAAAAATCTGTTGACAATGTTCAAAGCACACCAGAGCCTAAAATTCCACGAAGAGTGCAATTAAAAACGATTTCTACGCCCAAGTCCAGAAAACAATTATTGAAGTAGTATTTAAGTTTTGATTTTAATAAAAAAAAAAAAACGTTAATAATATAACGCGCTTTCATTGTTCACCCGATTCCCTACTATGTTTAGGCCATTCCTTGTTTATGCCCGTAGATGTTGTGAAAAAGTAAATTATGTTTTGCCACTCTTCCACAGCATTCACGACAAGTTTAGTAAATCTCGTGTGACCATCATAAGCAACAATGCTGTGGACCAGCTGTACCAATATTTCTTTGTTTTCAAAGGAACAGGTTAGTATCAGTTAGTTTGTAAAGCCATTGCTTTTAAACTAGTACCCAGAGCTCGAAACGAATAGCAATATGCCGTCGTAATTCTGCCGCCAGAATTACAACAACAAAAATGATTAAAATAACCCCACTTAAATATTTAATATTAAAAAAATAAGTGGGGTGCCGTGTTGTAGTGGTTAGTGTGTGTGCTTTTACTACGCCGGTGGTCTGGGTTCGAATCCTGCCATCGTCACCTGAAAAAAAAGACTTGTTCTTTTTCACGGTCCCCACCTCCGCGAGGGTTTGACAAGCCCTCCGAGAGTATTAATTGTCTTGAAAAACTTCTCAAAGTGCCGTTCGGATTCGGCAAAAAATTGTAGGCCCCCTTGCATGTAAAGAAATTAACATACCAGCATACATTGTTGAGAAGTTGGCCCTGGTTCACCTCGAGCTGTTGCGCTACTCTATTTATTATTTATTTAATTCTGGCGCCAGAATTACAACAACAAAAATTAAAAAAATGGGACATTTTAAGACAAGAGACTTTTCCTTTAATTGCAGGTATGTACGTGTAAGTATACTTAAAAGTGCTGCAATGTTGCCAATCAAAAATATTTTCTTATCTCGCTCAAAAAAAATTAAACGTCCAGTGAATTATATTATATTGTTCCCTTGAAATCCATTGTCAAAGAATCCCATTGTAACGATATCCCTCGTTTTATTTTTTTGCGATCCCCTGTATCGTAATCTTTTATTGTTAAAATCTCTCGTTTAAAAATACATTTTAAAAAAATGCTGTGTTTCAAAATCCTTCGAAAAAAATGCCTCGGGTTTTGAAAAAAATCCCTCGTTTTTAAAAAACAAACTTACTTTTAGCGTAACCGCGAACCAACGACATGGACGTGGTAAATAAATGGCTTCTCACCTTACCTAGTTCTTAAAGCAAAAAATTTACGTAATTCTTAAATTTTCAAAACTAAATTGTATCTTATTTTCATTTAAAATAATAACTTAAATATGTTTATATAGGAACAATATAATATAATTCACTGGACGTTTAAATTTTTTTTTGAGCGAGATAAGAAAGTATTTTTGGCTGGCAATATTGCAGCACTTGTATACTTACACGTACATACCTGCAATTAAAGGAGAAGTCTCTTGTCTAAAAATGCCTCATTTTAATAATTTTTGTTGTTGTAATTCTGGCGCCAGAATTACAACAACAAAAATTATTAAATTGAGGCATTTTAAGACAAGTGATTAAAGAGCTATACTCAAGCTCTGCACAGTATAGTTTTTTCATCGATAACTTTCTTCAATTGATGAAATTTGTTTCCTCAAAAAAGTCTTGCTAAAAAATAAACCTTAATCTAGAGAATGGTGCCGTGAAATAATATTAACTACAAAAAAACTTTTCTGCGAAATTGCCCAGCTGTTTTTTTTATAGTTTATATGTATTTTTATTATTATTACAAAATTATTGCAGCGAAACATATTAGTCTAAGAGCCCATGGCGTATTTTGGGAGTGGTTACAGCATTTTCACTTTAAGTTCGTGTTTTTTTTAGATTGAATTGGTTTTTTCCAAACTGAATTGCTTTTTATCACTTTGAATTGGGTTTTTTTTACATTTGAATTGGTAATTTTTCACTTGGAATTGGGTTTTCTTTATTTTAAATAACTATATAGTTTTAGTCATAAAATACAGATTTTCCCTTGAAACCCGCCCGAAAGTAGGCGTGGCTGGAGTTTTTTAATGGCAAACTGTAGTTTTCTTGTGTCTTTACATACATATATGCATATATATATATATATATATATAAATGACTTAAATATTTTGTGTGTTACCGAATATCTAGAGTTCGGCTGGGTGGATTCTTATAATTCTTTTCTTGAATAAAAGGAGACCATCTGTAGATGGTTTAGAAAACGAAAACTGCCCAGAGCTATATGTACCGCAAAAGCCCACATTTTTGTGTTATGTTTTTTCGCCACTGTACACTGGAATTTTTTTTAAGTGAATACTTTTTTACAAAACTTTCAAAAACAAAATTTTCATCAAAAAATCATGTTTTGAGTTGAGTAAAACATTTTAAATAATCAACTTAATGTGTGAATATTTCCAATTTCGAAAAGTTCTGCGAGTAAGAATGCCGTAATCGAGTCATGTAGCATTAAAGAGGAATTTTTTAAGTAGCCTACAAACAGTGAAGAACGATGAGATTACAAGTCCAAAACAATGTGCCTGCTAGATGCACCAAAAGTGGACGGCTGACGGATATATGCATTAATTTGAGAAAGCAAACAGCATAAAAGAGTTTCTGGATGACGAATGTTGCAATTCAATAACTTTTGATGGGTCCAAGCACTTACCGAAGCATAAACTGCCGATATTCATACTTTTACTACACACATTCTTCTCGAATCAATTAAAACTTATGTATACATACTTCTTCCTGCTACATTTTTACTTCCGACTTACAGGGAAATTTGAAATAGCTTTAGCACAATGTTCGAAAACTACAATGGGCATTTTACTCTTCGAAGATTGCAATGAAAAAAATAATGGGTATTTCATGTTGATGGAATGTCAGAGTTAACGATCAATGCAATGGGCAGCTATTTAATGACCCGCAGTTTCATGTTCTACTCACCATTTTATTATATAAAGTTAAATAGATGTTAACATATACCGAATATGCCAACATATATGGACATGAAAATTATTGAAATGTATGCCAAATGTTTTAGGGCTATAACATTACGTAAATAAGTGTTTTCGCTACCATAAAGCTGGACATTTTTCGAAATAAGGAAGCAATAGTGCGGTCGCAATCTATAATAATTTTTATAGCTCAGACCCTTTCACCACTAGAAACACCACATTGTTCATAAGAGAAGTATAGTAAAGGAGCTTTAATAAAAAGAAGAAAATGTGGAGAAATAAAGGTACATAGTCATAGTTTTTTGGTTGAATTATGAGTGATTCCCATTATTTTGATACAGATATTTTGAGCGTATACGAATTTTTTTAATAAAAATTTTCATAAAAAAAAGATTTTAAAGGCGAAGTTCAAAGGTGCAGATAAAGGTGAAATTGTTTAAGGCGAAGATTAATAAATACAAGTAAATAGTTTTGTGAAATAATGGTAAGCCATCATTCTCTATTTTTAATGCAACTAGCTTCAATGCACTTGCTTCGTCGAATGATGAAGAACTTATACATAAATAACATTTCAGCTATAAGCAATATTATTCAGTCAAAAATTAAAAAAGCATATTACAACGTAAGTGAAATTGTTTCTTAAACTATATTCATAAATGAAAATGATGAGAAGCTTCTTCTTCATTCAATAAAACGTCTTTCCCAACGAAAACAAATGAAATCCCGTTTTCTGGTATCTATGCATATAAAAACTGTCAGTGTTTTTAAAAAGTTGATGGATTTTTTCAATCCATAGGTTGGAATGAAGACGATTGAGATATAAGTTTGATATCTTATGACTCATCGCCTGGGAAATATAGCATTGAGACGGGTGAGAATAAAAATATGCTTCGGCTTCATCATAAAAAAAACAAAGACAAAAGGTACAGTTAATTTTACATAATAGCAAAAGTAAGTCGTATCTACAAGTAAAGTGTTACTATAGTAAAATTTTTTTCGTTTTGGAACAAAAACTGAATTAAATATTTTGAAAAATTGCTCTTTAAATCGATGTAGGGTGTATTGTATTTCTTTTGATGTGAAAGAGCTTACATTACATACAAAATTTCAGCTCTAGCTAAAAATTTTAGACCTAAAAATTGATGTCATACGGACCAACAACGAACCACGTCCACTGATGAGACTATAGATAGATAACCAAATTTTGCAACCCCCTGCTCTCTAAAACTCGCAAAAACACACACGCGGAACGAAACCGTATGTAGTTGGGATTTGCCTTTGATTTCCTGGTCAGTCTTGTGGGCAAAAGAGAATTTTCACGCCCAGCGGGTAATCCGGAGCGAGCGGAAAAGCAAATCCCATGGCATATCCCACTACGTTCCGTTTCGTTCCGTGTGTGTGTTTTTGCGGGTTTTAGAGGGCAGGGGTTGCAAAGTTGGCTTATTCTTTATAGTCTCATCAGTGTCAGTGTCTGGGTACTGGGTAGATAAACACAAATTTCATACGATTCCCGAATTGTTTGCTTAAGTCTATTATGGGCACCGTAAGCGTTTCGCAGAACTTGAGTGGCGTTATTAATGGTTGGGCCTTAAGAAATCAAAAGTAAACGACAATCTAACGAAGCTGATTAAAAGGCTATTATAGTCGTGATATACGAATTGCATGCAAAGCGACAATTATGAAAGCTGACTTAAGCTCACCTAAGTCTATTATAATAAGGCCTTAAGCCAACTCCAATCCAGTGAGAGGTTCGACGCGGGAATCTGACAGTCTGTGAGAAACACACAAACCTTAAGCGATTTTCAAATCGTTTACTAAAGCCTATTATGGCTCTAGGCACAGCAAACGTTTGGCAGAACTTGACTGGGATTTTGGCATAAGTTTACCGTAGGGCCAAGTGGGCAAAAAATGTTGAAAAAGAGTGCAACTTTAACATACATTTAGCACCTACATTTAGCGGAGCGACGAATTCGCGTGAGCGTCTAAACCCTGCGAAAAAGGGAGTTGAAATTCTTTAAACCCGCGAAGCCGACGACTCAAACACTGTTGTCTCCAAAAGCATTATTTTTTCCAGAGAAACTTGTCAAATTTCCATTGCATATTCTTAGGCAGAAATTTTAAGTCAAAGATGAGCTTTGAATAGCTATAACTTTTAAACTAAATCGACCGACAATTTAACTTTAAATGAGACCTACGGTAAACTTGTTCCAGGATTTTCGTTGTATTTTGACATTAGACTAATTCCACTTAAGCCTATTATGGTTCGGTATTAAAAACAACCAAAACACGGACAGATCTTAAGTTGAGTTAAAGAGCTGAAACTTGCGCACGGCTTGGTTTTTATGTTGCACAAACAAAGTATGAGAATTGGTCGAATCCGCCCAGGGTCAGGGTTGTAACCGCATTGTAATTTTAAAGTGCGAAATGCCCCACAATGGTTGCTGCTGTTGCTACTTTAATATGTTAATAAGTTAAAAAGAAAACAAATGCTGCATCGTGTGAGTTAAATTTTCATAATTTTATTATTCGGCAAAATGTGTAAAAATTGTATACAAATACGAGTCTATAAATGTATTATTGCTTTTATTTATGTGTGTAAGTCTTTCAATTTAAGGCTATGTATGCACTTTTTCATTTTTATTTTTTACTACAATAACGCATACATTATGTAGACTTATAAGCCTGTGTATATCAATAAAGAAGATTTTCTGGTCAGATCAAAGTATGTAAAAGGAGGTACTTCTTGGAATTTGTGTGATATCGATATGTTCAAAGAATATATGTATATTTTTCTATGTATACATACAATTCACAAATACATTTATCAAAACAATAACCTAACATATAAAAAAAAGTTTGGATCTTTTTTATGAATTTAATGTTCTTAATAATATATAAAACTAAAACTATATTCGATTTTTTTGTTTTTACAATTCGTTTTGTATTTCTTATCTTATGTTGCTTCTATTTAGTGTGATGTTATCCGTGATTCACAACTATCGGTTGATAATAATAAAAAATATTCGAAATAAAATAATCACACACAAGTGTAGAAAAATTATAAAGAAAAACGTTTGAGATTTTTTTAGCGTCTGGACGGGAACAATGCAATGTTTAATGTTGGAATAAATTTCTACTCAAGGGGACGGGTATGTAGTGTGTTTAAAGTCAAATTAAAAGTAACTTACTAAGTCCACCAAGCTCAATTTTAATTAATAATTTACGTTCCAAGGGAAATTTTTTAAACAATACTACAATTAATGTTAGTCTACCGTTTCGTTATTTATCTAGCAAAAAGAGACGTCAACAAAATACCTAAAAATACAAATGTTGCACCGGCTACATGCTCTGCACCACCATAGTACGCTTGCCCACAAGCGGGTGGACAGACTGGAATAACTGTTTCGAACAAGTTCACTTTAGCTTCGGCCTGACCAAGTTTGTTGACTGCCTTGCAGACATAATCGCCATATTGTCGCTTTTCAATGGTTATCACTCTTAAAGTGGAATCAGTGAATTCGTCAGCGGTAGCGAAATGAGAAATGCTGTAATGTTGATTGTTTGACAGTTGAATATCGTCTTTTAGCCAAACAATTGCTGGTGGCGGGTAAGCTTCGATATGGCATTCCAAGTCCATGTCGTACTGGAGTGCCTGGCCGAGACGGGGTCGTGGCACCGTTATAACAGGAGCGAATTCCACTTCCAAATTTATATTACGACGGTCACCCTTGCTTACACCGTTATCTGCTACGCAGTAGTAAGTTCCTCTATCTTCCTTCTTGACGGAATTGATTTTCAAAATATTACCGACGTATGTGGCGCTATCTGAAATATATAAATAAAAAACTCAATTTAGTATACTTATGTTAAAAATAGTAGTAAGTAAAGAATCTGCATTAAAAAAAACGCATTCTTTTATTTATTTATTTCATCTCAACCTGGAAGAGCACTCATAAGCAATCTACTAGCCAAGATCATTCGAGTGTTGCCATAGTTATTTATCGAGAAGCAAACTACTTCAAAAACCGATACAGCACAGGAGTTATATCAAAGATTTTCCGACTAGAGAAGAACTTTTGCATTTAGTATCGGTTTTCGCTGTATCGTTTTTGATGTTTTAGAAGGTTCCTAAATGGACACAATGGACCCAACTGCTGGTCTAAGTGAGCCGTGTTGCCCGGGAATACAGTGACAAGGGCATCCATGAACTTAATCAAGTCTTTGCATCTAGGATGCATGTCCTGCAGCTACAGGACAGGAGTAATACTAAGAATAAGTGCAAATACAGGGTTGAGGGAACACTCTCTCGTTTCTTAGGAAGCTGCTAAGATGCTGTAATCATTTTGGAAAAAAATGCTTTAAAACAAAGCGAAATGCATTCCTACTGAACAAACAAGACTGGGACTTCTACATCGCATTACTACACTCGCCTTGAACTATTGTCGAAAAATAAATAAATTTTTACTTCTATTTTTAATTTTTGCTCTTATGTAAATAGTTCTGTAAATTATATTGTTGCCAATCTGGTAGACGGCCTTAAGCCAAACCATATAGACAAAGTCAGGTATACTATACTAGTGAAATATTAACTTTTTGTAAGAAAATCTAAAGGTGGGGTGCCGTGGCGTAGTGGTTAGTGTGTGTGCTTACTACGCCGGAGGTCTGGGTTCGAATCCTGCCATCGTCACCTGAAAAAAAGACTTGTTCTTTTTCACGGTCCCCACCTCCGCGAGGGTTTGATAAGCCCTCCGAGAGTATTAATTGTTTATAAGAAATGTAAAGAGTCAACTCAACTAACAGTTAAATAAAAATTTGAAAACTTTTGTTTAAAGGTGTATGGTTATGAAATGTCTTTTGGCACTTGAAAAGATTTGAAGCTAAGAATATCGAAGATAAAAATTGAGTAATATTTAATATCATTGGCCTAGAAGTTATGTTATTTTACAAGCTCTATAGTTTCACTCAGACAACTAGAATATTTTTAACAACATCTCTAAAGCATTTACTATACCAAACTCGCTATTTATTTCAAATTTATGTCTATAACGCTTATGTATAGGCATACGTTTTATGACGGGAATACGTTTTTCGTTTTTCTAACGTTTTTAAATTTCAAATTTAAACGACCAATTTTTCATTAAAGCTTTTCCAAATTTGACTTCCTTTCAAATCTGTTTACGCTAACATTCGCTACTTTTCTCAAATTCTATGGAACAGATATTTGAGCAAACGATAAAACATGTTTTTTGATCGCATTGTAGTTGTTAAATAGGTTCAGAAAAACTGGTTGAACAGGTTTAGCTTACCTTATAGTCCGGGAGGCGGCCGCAAGATTACGTACCTCACCGGGTCCGTAAAAAAATTAGCATTTTCTAATGCTTTAATGATGGTTCCCAAAAAAAGGACAAACAAACTTTTTTTTTGTATATTGGGCCAAAAAATGGCCACTTCTTTTTTCATGTTCTGCTTTTTCATGACATTTCTTTTTTCATGACATTCATAATTTTAAGGCAGTGGATAATTAAGTAAATAATGATTTAAGGATAATTTCAAGGAAGTAAGATTAAGTCTTTTGAGGTTTGAGTGTTCGGACAAAGAAAGATGTGGGCCCAAGGCTTGTAAAACTATTTTGAAAAAGGGCGTTTTTTCTGTAAACCTACCTTATCGAATCCACAGGGCGGACAAGCTTTGAATGCGCCAAACAACGAGCCCGACTATTTAACGCAAAATGCTATTTTCTAAGTAACAAAAAACACTTGACATATCTTTTTTTGTCGCCTATACGAGTGGCTGTAGGCGCAGGAATATTGAAAGTTTTCTCTAAGCTACTTAGAAATAAGGTTCTATTAGGTAGGTAGGACCGGATGAGGTGGGAAACCTTACTGTCGCCTCCCTGACTATTATAATCCCTTTACACATAAACTTATTTTAACCTAGGCCGTTCGTTACTGCTCAGATGCTAGAAGCGTTAAAAAAAAGTTTTCGAGTTAAGTTTCGGAAGGTTTCAATAAGTTTCACTATTGTTTTTTTTTTTTTTTTAATTTTAAAAGGTGAACTGCTCATTATTTTTTTATGCCTTTTTTCTTCCCTTTGGGATATGGAAGGGAAGTTTTTTGCTTTTTCGCAATTTTTTTAATTTAAAATAACGGCTATTTCCAATCTTTTTCGAAGCCCATGCTTTGGTATTGTCTGATTTTTGCAATCTCGATTTTTCGATTTTGGTGAGCATATAGATTTTTGGGAAAACGGTTAAAGATACTGCTTGTTTTGCTTATTTTAAATAACGTTTAAAAACTGAAGCACGAACTTCAAGACTTTAACAGTCACGAGACAACTGATTACCTCGAATTACTCGCTTTGGTAAGCTGTGAAGTCCGTTAAGAAGCCTACAGTACACTTAGCGTCATATTGAGAAAAGCCAACGGCGAGTGTGCAATAGGAGACAAAGAAAAAGCGGATTTATTTGCAGAACACTTAGAAGAAACATAAAAACCGTTTGACGGTGAACCGTTGGTCGAGGAGCTCAATCCATATGCGGTTCCAGATAGTGATATAATGACAAGTGGGAAAGTGCAACAGTGCGTATGCAAAAGCTTCAGTCCATCTACGACAGATTGCAAAATTCCCGAACATATCAAAAAGAAAACTGCTACGCCTCCAAAAAGTGGGCGGGATATAGAGATATAACTGTTGAATGCTTTATACTAGATGGTTGCATACATATCGGCCTAAAACTCCGCCTTTTTAACTTAAAAAAATCCACAAAAGTGGGCGGAGGCACATACAATATATACATAAAAGATAGAAAATGCTTATAACTACAACTTTTGTCAAATTTCATATATATTTATTGAAAAACAGTCAGTTGAAGCTAAAATCTGAAATCTAAAAAATGAAAAGGCTAAAACTTTTTGGCTACTTCAAAGACAATTACAAGTCACTGTTACATACCAAAACTGAATGCGCTAGCGCCATTGTAACGTAGCTAAAATTTGGAAAAAATATTTTTTTAAATTAGAGATGGTCGCTCATACAGGCCTGTAGTGGACGGATTCAGCTTATTTTCAAACTTGATCTGAAGGACTGGACTTCCAGCCAACCCACCAAATTTCAGCTCTCTACCTTAAAATTGAAAGCCTTAAAGTTGATTACATACGGACGGACGGACATGGCTTAATCGATTCTCCTGTCTGTCCCATTCATATCTCTTAAATGTCTTAGGCGTCTACGGTTATTATTTCACTGCGTTACAAACTATACATTAAACTTAATATATCCTGGGTCGGGTATAAAAACTGTATCATTGACTGAACTTCGCTAGACGATAAAAAATCTTAAGAACATCAAAACTTCTGGCTACGATTTAATTATACTAAAAATTCTAAAGTAGCTTATCCCGAAGAAAGCGTTTGGTCAAGCTACTCTATATCAATAACGCCTCCGTGAGAATTTTATACGTTCCAAAGCAATGGAAAGTGGTCGACATGGTTCCGAAACCAGGAAAATGCCCGAACGACAAAAAAAACCATACAGATCTGTTTCGCTACTGCCGATAATATCTTAGGTCTTCGGGAAACTATTGCTTAAAAGGTTGCAACCAATCATTGAAGAAAGACGATTGATTCCGGATCACCAATGCGGATTTAGGAAAAAGCATTCAACAATCGATCAGGTCTATCGAATAACAAACGAAATCGAAAAAGCTCTGGATGAGAAAAAGATATGATCAAGCGCTCGACAAGGTATAGTAGGCTTAAAGTACAATTTAAGCTAAGCTTACCAGAAAAACTTTACAGAATCTTTCGTGTTAGGTACAAAAATGAGTACTCGGAATTAAAAAAAAAATGATTCCTTGCCAGTCCGCGTTCTCGGCCCAATCTTATTTTTGCTCTATACTAGGGACATACCCCACGATGAGGAAACAATTTTAACTACGTTCTCTGACGACACTGCTTTTAACGCTATTGATACGACAGTTGAATTATCAACAGGAAAACTTCAGCGCGCTTTAGACAAAATATGCGACTGGTCGATGAGCTAGCGAGCCGTCCTTAACGAGACTAAGTCAACGCATGTGAACTTTACTTATAAAAAGATAAACAAAAAACCTTTATTCAATCGGTATAAATTCAAACCGGTTATTCATTCCTGACGAGGTTATAAACTTTGCTCGCAAACTTAGTACTCGACTTCGTGGACATTAACGAATCCTACGTGCCGAGTACTTTCGTTGGAAGGCAGCCTGCCTTTTTGGGCACTGGGCACTGGGCTTTTTTAGTGAGTAAGAATCTCACACTACTATGAGCACGCGCGGCCGGTCCTCGTGGAGCCTATGAAGGTTTTTCCTACCCACAAAAAAACCTATTCTAAAAAAGCTTAGAAAAACTTAAGTTGGAAACGACGATTTTAATAATTTTTAAAGCAGTTAGATTGCTTTATAATACTTACACTTATTTCGAAACAAGGTCGTCGTTACTGTTAAGCCACAAATTACTGAATAACTAGATATTCAACTTGTGTCCCTCTTACCCTCCAACACCCATTTGTTTACGTTTTTCGTCATTTCCATGCAATTTCACCTTGAAGCTTTTACATCAGCTGATCGCGTAAGGTAAATTGCTGTTGTATCTTCTTGCACGTATTCACCGAAACGGAAATTTAAAGCTTTATAAAAGCTTTAAAGGCTGTATAAAAAACGTAAACAAATGGGTGTTGGAGGGTAAGAGGGACGCAAGTTGAATATCCAGTTATTCAGTAATTTATGCTGATAAGATACTAGAAACGTTTTCGAATCAACTCTCGGAAGTTTTTGAGTCCATAAAAGTCGCTATAGTTTTGCTTTAAATTTTCGATTATTGCTGATACGCTGATGTTTAGGGCGGGATACGTTATTTTCATATGTACCTTTATTTAAAAAAATTATTGTCAATAATCTTTTCTATCATTATATTCATGTTTATTTTACACTTCTGCATTTTCAAAGATTTTTTTTTGTTTTATCTTATCCAGCCAGGAAATAATTCTTGGTCATTTTCATTTATTACTTTCAGATTTACAGATTTTCAGTACATAGTCTTACCTGTTAAGAATGGATGTACCTGCGATAGAAAATACTGTCAGTGTCGACATACTTTTTTCTAACCAGCAAACTTAAGACATACTTTTGAAACTGCAGGTAGTAAAAACGTTTTATGACTTTGCACAATGGTTGTTAGGAAAGGTAGTTTGCTAGGGTAACATGAGAATGCAGTAATGACCTAGGGGATTTATAACAAGTCTACACCTTATACAAAAGGGTATTCTTGCACCTGCTTCTTTTGTTGTAATCACAAAATGATGACAGGTAAATTTTCTGTTTTACAGGTAAAATACGCAAAAAAATCAGGGTGCATTTGACATGCATAAAATGGAAAAAGGTTCACTCTATATGACCGAGGCAATGTATAGCCTTCAAACTTTGGTTTTTGAAATATTTACCGACTTTCTACATCTTGGTACAGCGCACAGTATCCGCTTTCTTTCGCCCTTCTGCTACCAACTGCAACAAATCTAAAATTATATATTAAAACTACTAATTTTCACATTTTTTGTAACGATAATGTGAATATGTAGTCTTCACTGGTTCTTCTGCGAATAGTCTGCGACTGCTTATTTTATACGAATTGTATATGCGTCTGTATTTACTTATGGCTTTAGAAAAACATTTAGAAGTCTCTTATTTTGGTGGCAAATTATAAATATTCATAGGGGTCATAATTCTGCTCTTTCGCAAAAAAACAGCTTTTCAAAATTCTCACTAATAACCAAATTTCTGCTTACCTACTCTGTTTTTAAGCTAACTTTTCTCTTTTCGGTTTACTTCCAAAAAAAACTTACTGTCTACCTTTGTAAAAAGTAAGGCAGTGTTGTAAAAGGTAAGGCAGTGGGCGGCTCACCTCCTAACCATATTTCACTATGTCGCTTAGTAGCAGAATTTTGTAAAAAACAAAACTAATCCAAGCAGAATTTTGATTCCATATGTAGATAAAGCTTTTAGCTCCAAGTATATACGGTTTTCAATTCGCGTTTATTATTATCGAGACTCAGTTCTGAGAAGAAGAAGCCATGCCCGTCTTCCGCCCATCTGCATATATCACCGATTCACAAGAACTACTTTTTAGCTGGGGAGCTGTGAAATTTGCAAGTGTGAACATTTTTCAAAAAAGCGTGGATTCTGATTTTTTTTTTAGTCGAACGAAGGAAAGAATAAGAAATAAAATTAAACACACTAGGAGACCAAATTCCACTGCTAATTTGAAAATAAAATGTAAAAAATTCAACTTGAGCCAAAAAATTAAAAATTATACTCTTCCCACTCAAGTTATATTAATTTAAATGCATAGTTAAACGCATGAAATCCTACCATCCACACTTTAAAAAAAAGATTCGTTTTTTTTCACAGTCCCCACCTTCGCGAGGGTCTGACAAGCCCTCCGAGAGTATCATTTGTCTTGAAAATCTTCTCAAAATGCCGTTCGGATTCGGCAAAAAATTGTAGGTCCCGTATGTATGTGAAAAACTCAACACACACAGCGTACATTGTTGAGGAGTTGGAGGAGTTGGCCCTGGTTCACCTCGAGCTGTTGTAGGTCCTCGAGCACTAAGGCACCGATATCAATTTTTAGCGCTAGGTATCATAATATCGTAAAAGCAAATAGGTATGCCTTTGCTTGTCTAGCTCATAAATTACTGAATAACTAGATATTTAACTTGCGTCCCTCTTACCCTCCAATACCCATTTGTTAACGTTTTTTTTATAAAGCCTTTAAAGCTTTTATAGAGCTTTAAATTTTCGTGTCGGTGAATACGTTTAGAAGATTCCTACAACAGCAATTTACCTTACGCGATCAGCTGCTGTAAAAGCTCAAAAACGAAATCGCATGGAAATGAGGAATTGAAAAATTTACTCATATTTGTACACAAATGTCGGAGGATGGGTAAATTCATCAATTTCAGCTTGTGGGCAAAGCTTTTACATCTCCGAAGTTGAATATCTAGTTATTCAGTAATTTATGATTTAACTGTAACTTTTTCCTGACGGCGTTTTTTTTTTCTTTCCTGACATAGACCTTTTACCACGGCTGTCAAAATTTGACGTCTTTCACATTTTTCAAACCAGCGATGCCAAGAAAACCGCGTTTTTATATGAAAATATTCAATAGTTTCTGTAAAAGTGCGAATTATTATTAAACTACTCAACCTAGAGTGTGCCGATAGGGAAAGAAGTTATTGTGCTTATTCCGTACTTTGAATTGACCAAAAATTATTTTAATAAAGTAAGTGGAAAGTATCGAAAAATTGTTCCGAAGATGTGATTTCCTTCAATCCGTGTACCCTTTTGTTGTCGTAACTCTGCGCTGTTTCTACAACACAAACAACACTTTTTTAATCCTTTCCGTGTTTTATGATTAAAATATTTTTAGCCTTTCCTAGGAAGGTTGATCAAGTCTACAACTTTCTCGTTCATCGAAACACAGGGTTGCATTTTTTAAATAGTTGTTTACGTTTATGTGTAATTTTTGTTCGTTTTCCATATAATTTTTTGTTTTCCATAACTTTGGCATCCCGCACTCGAAAATGCCAGTAGACGTCAAACTGTTAAAAGCTCTATAATAAAAATTACTCCATATTTGATCAACTTTTCACTAACATAGGTCTGGTTAGTTGTGGAAATTTTGACCAAACCCCATACATGATACATTTTTGTCTATATTGTCTGCTCTTTGCCGCTTTTAACGCGATTCCTCACGATTCTAACAAAATCAGAAAAAAATCAAAGGATTTTATTTTTATTCGAAGAGAAGAGTTGTTAGCGGACGGACATGTCGAAAGGAAAAACCGTGTGTGGTTCACCAGCAGGGTACTTTCCTGATTTTATTTTTAGCCATCTCCAGTTTTTGGGGGAGTGGGCAATACCTACTAATAATTGGCAAACAAGGTAAGAATTTAGATCAAAAACTTTTACAGGGTAAATAGGTTAGGAAGTAGAACATGTAAAACCATATTTTCGACTTTCGCACTATATGATTTCGGCTTTGTAAGCGAGGTGGTGCAAAAGTTTAGGCTTTAAACTTTGCCAACGAAAACATATTTTCTATTTCTCAACAATTTAAAAATATTTTTTAAAACTTAAATATTATAACGAAAAATTTATTTTTATTTTATGTGTATAGGAAAGTCTAATTTTTTAACTTTGTTAATCAGTATATATTTTGAATCGTTTTGAAAAATTAATACGTACAACATGACTATTTTTGGTCTAGGAAAAATATTTAACCTACCTTTTCATAAAGTCTAATTTTTTATTTTTAGTTATAATACCTAAACCTAGCCTAAATATTTTATTCCTTGGCGACCATACGCGTAACGCGAAACCCCCGCCTTACATATCCATTAAAATTTTTCATTCTTCATTCTTTAATGCATACATGATTGAATGCATCTATCTAAAAGCATTGACTTGTAGTTACATATATATATATCTACTGAACGTTTGGTGCACCCTTAACGGTTTACTTTACAGCAAAACCTGCTAGATGCTTTATAGAAACTCCCTTTCTACTTCAAAGAAAAGTTTATGTAGGTAATGCGCATTCGAAAACAAAATTTTAAGTTATACTCTTCATACCTACCTATACCCACGAACTGAATAAACAACAAACACCTCACTTCCGCGCATATACGAGCATGTACACACCGGATTTGCATTACATGCCATCACCTAGGAACCATGCACTGGAACTTAAACCAAGCGTCTCAAGTGCTTTCTTTTCGTCATGAAAATATTGATTTTTCTAAAAAGAAAATGCTAAGCTTAAAACGCAGTTTTAATCGAAGCAGAAAACGGAGCGAAAACGAACTCAACGTGATTGAAAAAAAAAGGAAGACGTAAGAATATATTAAGACTCTTTTGTGACAAATAACATGCTAAGTCACAAGCCTTGTGAATGATTCATACCAGCAAAACGTATCCGAGTCATAGGGGGAGAGATGAACGTTGAGACATTTAAAGAATAAACAACACCCGTGCAATGCTCTGCACCCAGCCGGACAGACAAGTGTTTTATTAATTTGAAAGTGCCCTTCTTTATTGGGGCCACTATGAATTCGGAAGAATATTTTATTACGTAACCTACACAAAACGCTGACTTGAAGAAGCTAGAGCTGCAGTGTAATAGATGGAAATTTAAATTTAGTTACCTGTTGGTAAGATGGCGTTGTTCTCGCGGCGCCAGGTAATTGTCGGTGTAGGATAACCACCAGCATAGCATTCCATTTGCACTTCATTGCCTTCCGAAGCCACAATGGACTGTGTGGAATTATCCGAAATAACAGGTGGCCGCCTCACCGATAGCTTGACTCCAGCAGTAACACGATGTACAACAGAAATAACTACTTGACATTGATACATTCCCGCATCAGTCTCTTGAATGTCTTTAACTTGTAATTTATACGTTGACGAATTCGGATCATATCGTAGGGCGAAGCGCGAGTCTTTGATGACCAAGGTACTACCCGTGGATAGAAAAACGGGCTCACTATCCATTTTTATCCAAACAACCGAATATTCCTTGGCGTATTGAACGGAACAATCGAATTCTACAGTACCACCGATATCTTTGATTTGTTCCTGAGTGATGTACGAAATGGTTGGAGTTCTTTGCGCATCACTGCACGGACATAACAATGCGAACACGGCGATAAAAGCTAACAAATAAAACGACTGCATTTTACAATAAAACTTATTTTAACTTTGAATTAGTCACTTAAATTAGTACGAAACTAAAGCTAAGACTTCACAAAGGAACGCAAACTCAAAAAACAACACCACACCCAAATATAGAAACAATAATTTTCACACTGTGTAACCGTCTGAGAGAAGTAAAAGCGCGACTTAATGCGAACACGAACAACGATGGAATGCGAATGACGCGAATGACAGTCAAAGCTAGACTCCATCTTGTGGTTTGGTTACTTTGTGCAGGGATGCCACTTTATTATATCGCTTTGCACCTGTGTGTGCACCTGTACGCTGTTCTACCTAGCTTGGAGTGAAATTAGGTAATGTTTGACAGAGAATCTTAAATTTTTTCCCCTTTTATGTAGTACGTGTTTTCTATGTTAATCGTCACGCAGTCAGATGAGAGATTCTGACTTTGGAAACCATATTTTTTCTTATCATGTTAGTTTATTATCCACGTCATACCTCCTTGCTGTTATTGTTGAACTCAGTAAAATGCTCTATTTTGGGCAGATTTTGTGAACTGATAAATGGGACCATAGACCATTAAAATAATAATTGGCGCCCGGTGGGGAGGCTCGAACTAGGGTTTTTCAGCTGGCAACTCTGTTAATCACCAGAAAAGAAGGTGCAGTCGGGCCTCCAAGATTGTATAGATCAAAATAACTATTTTCTGTGGAGGGCGGTTTGAAATCATTGCGGTAACTCTGTGTTTTTCAATCTGTTGGGTGTTGACCCTCAGGGGGTCTTCGAGAATTGCTTGCTTGAGAGGCTATGGTCTCAAGCCTGGTGGAGTAAAAAAAAATATTTTAGCCTTTTAAGTGTTAAAACACAATGTTTTTCGTGTAAAAGCTATGCCTTGTTATTTCCTAATATGGTCAAACCATGGTTGTGTAGGAACTGTTACCTCAAAGACCATGGTTGTGTCTGAGCTGCTACCTAAAGACAAAAAATACAAAAGGATAAAAAGTGTCGAATGGCAAAAAAATTGAGCAATCTGAAAGCTTATTTTTTTATTCCTCAGAAAGCATGTTATCTGCTGATTAATCTTATTCTTTTTCCTTATCCAGAATTTACATTTATTATGGACTGACATAAAAAAAAAATGTATTACGTCCATTCGCCTCAAGATTAAAAATATATCTACATACTTAAAAGTGAAACTTTGAACTTATTCACAATTAATTCTACTTCGTGACGGCCTTTTAATATGTAGGTACATCCCTTTGTTGGGTTGCTGGTCACCTATCGAACGCTTTCCCAGGTGGCGAATAGGGAGAACGAAAAATCCAGGAGCGCCTGTCTCATTGTAATACGATTTCTGGTCGGCGCCTGCATAAGATCTATGCCAGATGTTTTATTGAATACTCTGCTGGAATGTCATTGCTTTTCTTCGTAAAGTATAGCACAAACGAAAAATCCAGGAGCGTCTGTCTCAAAATGAGCGGCTGCCTGGTCTGCGTCTCTTATCCAGGTTAGGTTCGGCCGAATATTAAACAATTCTTTCTCTTCCAATACGCAAATAGAATAGACAACAATTAGATGCATTTATGAAATACTCTGCTAGTTATATTATTGCTTATCTCCGTAAAGGCATAACACTTGGGGGGGCTCATCAGCATTTGCGTGTTGAATGGAGAATTATTTTTCTTTTATATCCCTAAATTCTTTCTGCTCGCAATATTCTTCGCAGCTTAAGGGTAATTAATTACCCTTAATTATAAAAAAAGAAAACGAAAAAACACGAGGGGGGGGGGGGGGGGGGGGTACGATTTGGTGTCTGTGCTTAAAGATAGTCACATATAGTCACTAATAAAGTTTACGTTATTTTATTCTTCAACTCAAATTCTACTACACTAAAAAAAATAGATAAATGTAAAACTTAAAAAAAAGTAAAAAACAAAATTAGTACCTAATCATATTTGTCATCATATAGAAATCATAGACATAGAAATCATATTTCCTTGTCTTTTTTGTTCTTTTTCTAAAATTTGTTACAGTTTTTGATGTACCTACTTTTCTTAAAGATGAACTGAGTATTAGAAAAATTAAAAAAAAAATATTTTGGAAAGGCCTCAGAGCTTTTATATAATAGAGAGCGGCCTATAATATGTAAAATTCATCAAAATCGGTTACCTTGGGTATGGTGAATGATCCCGTATGAATTATAAAACTCGAAATTTTCACATCAGCATGAAACGACAAAGTTTTTTTTTTATGTTGGCTCAATAGAGGTCCAGTGAGGCTTTTTTACTTAGCAATAATACATCAAAGTAGAGGAGAAAGTGAATTTAATGATTATATATGACAACCAAAAGCTGTTTTCTGCCTTTTAATAGGTAAGTTTCGTCTTCTTATCATATTGGAACGAATTGTTTTTTGGGTCATTTGAACGAATGAGTTATGAGTGTATATACTTGCGGTGTTTTTAATACAGGGATGTAAAATTTAACTGTTGAATTCTTTATGCTAGGTGGTTGCATACATTTCGGACTAAAACTCCGCCTTTATAACTAAAAAAATACTCTTTTTTAAGCCACGCCCACAAAAGTGGGCGGAGGCATATACTACATATACAAAAAAGTTAGAAAATGCTGCTAGAAATGCTGAAAATCTACAACTTTTGGCATGCAATTTTTTGTCAAATATCATATATATTTATTGAAAAACCGTATTTTTAAGCTAAAATCCCTTTAAAAATGGCCGTGATCAATGTAAAGTCCAAACTTATTCTGCTAGCTCGAAGACAATCACAAGACAATGTCACATACCAACAATTAGTGCGATAGCTCTAAAATGGTAAATTTCAGTTCTCTAGCTTAAAATTTAAGGTCTAATTTGTTTACATACGTACGGACATGGCTTAATTGATACTCCTGTCGGTCCCATTCATATGTAAAGGTCTTAGGGGTCTAAGTAGATTATTTCACCGCGTTTCAAACTATACATCAAACTTATAATACCCTGGGTAGGGTATAAACAGAGTGTACATGCAGTATACAAAATATTGCGGTGTATCACTGCAGACCTCTATAATGCGACTTGACGTCTCGAACATGAAATAATATTGAACCTAATGTCACTTTTTCTGTCATTTTACAAAAAATATACGCTGGCAAGAAGTGCGAGTCAGCTGTTCTGGGATACTTACCTTAAAGGGATTCTTCCATGCTAATCACACTGTAGGCCTATACAACATCAAATCACCTCTTTTATCCATATTAATTTTTTTATGCGAAACCATCGTTTTATCTGTTGCGGGACTGACAAACTAAAATTCAAAAAATCTGCTTCATTTTCAGTGGAATGGCTAGATGTAATTTTCGGGAGTTGGTTTTATGTGTATTATTTATGCAGTGAGAACATGTAGACTATTTGGACACATTTTTTTTGGCTATGCATTAAAATTAATGTTTACTTTTTTTAGGAAGTGTATGTATACAACAGTTTTATTTTTAAAAGGCAATATTTAAAAACCCCAGTCGCACATAAAATTCAGACAGTAATTCTGATTACAATTAGCCCAATTTATGCCCAAACGAAACTTTCACGACTCGTTGATTCGGTAACTGTTATATGCTCAAGAGAATTGTTCAAAAGAAACAGGTCCGATTTTGACAATTGCGCGCAAAACTAGAAGTCTGACAATTTTGTGGATTTCCAAATGTATTAGAAGTCTGCCGCTCTAAACCGCAGTATTGTTAATGGTTTATGCTTATTTTTAAGAAGTTTTTAAACAAAATGAACAGAGTAACTTCATTCTTTCAAAGAGAGCACGGCATTTGTAAGTTTTTAAGTACATTTTAAGTAATTCTTGGCCAGCAGCGCTAATGGAGAGAACTGTTTACATGGACTTGGAAGCGCGCCAAAAGCTGATAATACGCTTAAGTTCCTAAACTTACTGCATTATGCTGATATGGCTAAAATAATTTTGTTTTCTTTTTATTCGACTGGCCAATGAACCAATAGTCTATATTTTGGACTAATAGTAAATATTTACAGCAAATGATCTTTCCTACGACTTCGCACTTCGGCGGCTCTGTGTTGCAAAAGAAGACAGCTGGAGGGGAATAACTCCGAGTGACTACAGTTCAGATTATAACCCTGCGCCACCTATATTTGCTGCGAAGTTTGCTAATTGCGAAAACTTGAGAAGCTTTTTAGCTATTGCAAATGAAGACGGAAAGGTATCTTTATCAAACCATTAGCAAAAACTTTTAATTAACAATATGTTTTCTAAAGATCGCCCTACAGGATACAACTTTAAGAAATTCGGAACCGGAAGAAATACCTTTGAATGCTTCTCAGTGCCACTTTAATGCTGTGTTCGATTTGGAGTGGGCTCCCGGACAAGCGAAGCTAGTTTCAGCTTCGGGCGATCATACTGCACGACTCTGGGATGTGGGCAATGGTGATATTCGACCCTGTAGAGTTTTCAAAGGTCACACACGTTCTGTTAAAACTGCAGCATTTCGTAAAAATGATCCGTCTGTATTCGCCACTGGTGGGCGGGATGGGGCAATCTTGATTTGGGATACACGAGCCAATCTAAGTCTAGATTCGACATCCAGAGCAGACAATTGCATTTATAGCGGGCACTCGGGCGGGCCAGGTACTCCCGTTTCACAAAAGAAGAAATCAAGGACTCCTAAGTTGGGACATAGCGCAACATCTAGCAGCATCACAGGACTAGTCTTCCAGGTAAGGTACACTTATCTTTCTTATATTACTATGGACTCGATGTGTTTAGTTTCAAAATAGTTATCTATTAATTTGATGATCTAAATTTTGTTAATCGTTGTTTCTAAATGTTTTTCATAGTCCCTTGGAACAAATAGATCTGAAGCAAGTAAACCTATGCATAAGCTTTTCAATTCGATACATAGAAATTCTGTTTGCTTAACGTTTTCCGATAAAATTATTGCGTTTCGGGTTGTAATGTATTTGTGCTTTGAATTCATTTTTTTGTCTTCAGATTTTTAATTTATAAAATATTTTGGTTTATTTGACACATTCCGTTAGCTTTTAAATGCTCTTCTTATCAGATAAGCAAATTGGAGAGACAATTTAAAAACAGTGTAAATAATTAATAAATCACATCATTTTAACAACAACATTATTTAAAAATCATCATGTTTCTTAAATTAGAAAATTTTTCTATCATCGCAGGATAGTACAACACTTATTTCTTGCGGTGCTGGAGATGGAATAATAAAAGTCTGGGACCTACGAAGAAATTACACATGCTTTAAGAAGGAGCCATTGCCAAAGTACAGCCTACCTTATGCAGGCTCATCGACATTTAAAGGTTACACAAACCTTCTTATTGACGAAGCTGGTGCTAAACTTTACGCAAACTGTATGGACAATTCAATCTACTGTTACAATCTCTTTTCGTACTCCAAGGAGCCATTAAAAGTGTATACTGGTCTTCGGAACACTACATTCTACATAAAATCGTGCCTCAGTCCAGACGGCAAATACTTAGTGAGTGGTAGCAGTGACGAAAAGGCCTATATTTGGAATTTAAAGTGCTCAGAGCCCATAGCAGCCCTCGCAGGGCATACAGCGGAAGTAACGTGTGTAGCCTGGGGCTCAGAAAAAGATATGCCCATAGTAACGTGCAGTGATGATGCGCGCCACAAAATCTGGCGTATTGGACCAGAAAACATTGACTCAAACAATACCCATTCATTTAGGGGACATGCTGAGGTTTGTCAATCCAGTGGCGATACAACAAAGTCTTCTTTGAACAAGCTTAAGTTTACATTAAAAGAACTGGAATGCACGCCAAGGTCACTGAAACGACTTGTTGAACAAAACGAAAAAACTCCAAGCACTGAAGAGAAAGTATGCACCAAGAGGCCGTATTCAGAAATGATAAGTGAGGGTGCTGGCTATGAGCGCGGAAGTGAACAAAAGCGGCCGAAAGTAATTGAATCCCGAGGAAGACGTTTGTTTAGCCCTACTGCACCCAGTGGATCAAAGCTGTACTCTATTACTGAGGAGCGCAATATACCAGAGCTTTCACCCAGCTTAATTCAAAACAATCCAGAAGACAGCAACCAAGAAAACAAATACAGTTCAAATGGAGCTATAGACCCTAACAACCATCCAACCACGAGTGCTTTTGCCCTTGCTGCGTTCAAACTTTTATCGCCGCTGAATGAACGGGTGTCAAGTAACACCAAATGCAGTCCGACGAAAACAACGTCTCCTCCTAATGTCAATTCGGCGTTTTCCTCTGTGATCTTTTCGCCAACTTCAAACCTGCCGAATTATGTCGTTGACGGTGACGCACCACACCTGGGAATCATGTCACCCAAGCGAAAGCTTAAAGACAAAGTCGATTGGCTGACTAAAATTCGAAAACAGAAACTTATGTCTGGCCGCTGCGTTACACTTTCAGATAAAATCAAAGATGAAAGGCAGCCAAATAAAGACTGCCATAGTTGCATTTCGTCTCCTCGATTGCAAAATTTGCGTGCTGACGAGGGCAGCCCCAGAGTACAAAATATCTCTTCTAGACGGACCTCACAGTCAAACCATGGCGAACCGATGTCACCTTCTACGTCGCAATCTAACCAACAGCACCTGCACCACCATACACAGCGTACTCCAACGTCTAGTCGGCGGAACAGCGAAACATCAATTTTGAAGTTTTTCACTGCACACAGTCGGATCAGACAAGACCAGATACAGCAAGAAATCCCGCAAATATCTAAAGACGAGCCATTGCCGGCGCAAACGGCGACACATCAGCAAAGTACTACTTCGTGCACTGACTAGCATAGGTTGAGTGTAGACTATAGATCCATGGATATCTGTATCCGCCTGTTAAAATAATTTTTAAATGTTATTTTTTAAATTAAAGAACGTTGGCACTCGTGTTGCCAACTTAATATAAATTGAAGCATTATGTAATTTTCAAGTAAACGAAATGAAAAGGTCACGTTAACACTTCTTACTGTTTGGCCTACATGTCTTTCGTTAAATAACCTAAATCTTGTAACCACTAATCTTGTCAAAATTGTGTTGTGCGATGTGGTTTTTTCAAGTTTTAAGCAAGAAGAAAAAATTCGTCTTCCTCAATTTTTTACTATTGCCTAAAATCGATTCATAGTACGATTCAGGTTTCTGTTACTACTTCAAAACTTATATTTATTGTAAACTAATTTACTGTTAGCCACAAATCCTTGGCCGCCAACGATTTATAAACAAAAAATTTCACGCCATTAAATTTTTCATAGAATTCAAAAATTTTAACATCATTCCATTTTCGCTTTACTGCAATTTATTCAACTTTTCACTTTGAGTTGTCGTTTTAAACAGATTTCGCGCCACTCCAACCAGTAAAATTAAATGACTTAGATGCAACAAGACGCTAGAAACGTTCGTGCTGGGATATGTGTTCCAACAGAACTCAATGATACCCAGAATCAAATACCGTGTGCCCAAGTTGTAATTTGTACACCACGCCAGATACGGCAAGGAGTGGAAGTACCAAACATAGAACTGATAATGTAGGCTTCTTGCGCAAACTACTCCAATAAAATTGCACAAGAACAGTGGCAGCAAAGCCAGCTGAGTACACTTATCAAATTGAATAGAATACTCTTCAGATTTAGTCTCTTGCTCCTGTTCGGGGTCGAGCGTATTGGGCTTGCCTTGTCCAGATGTTTTTTTCAAAGACTTTTCGAATGAATCCAGAAAGATTTGCTGATCCGCAGTAAGTTGTTCAGGAGTTTCCTTTGGTAATGTCTTTCGTTTAAGCTTCTTTGTTTCGCTATTTTGCCTTCTTATTTGCGGCTCTAATTGTTTCTGAAGTTCTCGAAGCCGGCAATAGTTTTTGAAGAAAGTATACATAGGTGATGCACACAGAATCAACAAGCCCAAATGGATCCCCAACAGGCAAAGGTGGAAACCTTTGTTTTCAAAAATGCTTCGGCTCAGGAATCTGTAGTTGACTGTCCACGTGTGATCGAAAATTCGTCCCAAGTCAAAACTTCCCTTGAGGTATGCGATTGGGTACGTTAGCAAAAATGGTGCCCCAAGCACGAACTGCGTAACCGCACACACAGTAAGCTGTTGCAGCGTTTTTAAATATCCAAGATTTGTTATGTACAAAATCAGGACTGCAGGTGCAAAGAGTAAAACATTCATTTTTACAGAAACGCCTAAACTGAAGCATAAGCTTCCGTAAGTCCAACGTTGATCCAGAAAGAGGTTAAGGGCCATGTAGAGAAACAGCATGGCAATTGGATCGTTAAAGAGACGGAGAGTGTATATTGAATGGATGCGGTAGGACGTAAACACACTAAGTATCAGCACGTACGGTGGAACTTTCCGGCTTTTCGCGTACAAACGAAGAGTTAGGTACATCTGAAATAAGTAAAACACTCCAAAAATGTACTGGGCAGCGCGAACATTTGCTCCATGTGAAGTGATGTAGTACAGAGCTGAGTAGATATACACAAATCCGGCTGGGTAAACCAAGGGTCCAGTGTCACCTAAGAAAATAAATTCTTTTAGTTTTTTCTTCTAAGATTACATCTACATATGTACATATGTATTTAATCTCGTTTCTACAAAAGCTTAATAATTGGCTTAAGCTTAATAATTAATACGTATATCATTATTTTCGAAACGGGGAAATGTTCCTTCAGGTAAAGTATTAATAGCATAACAAATACAAGGTTGGGTTTATTTTTGTAGCTGGATTGGCAGTGGAAAGTTACGTCTTTAGTGGGATTTTCTGTGCATAACTTACCTTTTAGCAGTGCATAGTCGGTTGTCCCATTGAGGAAGCCCTCACATTCTTGCATATATGCAATCCAGTCGATTTCCGTGTAAGGCACTTTGTTTATAACTATTACATTTAAAATCAATTCGCCCAGTAGGATTAAGGCTCCTACAATCGGAAGCGACCCAGGGTCAAAAAGCAAATATTTTACAAAATCAATGTTTACATATTTCCTGAAGAATGATAGAAACGAAGATTGCTTTGACTGGGATTGTCTTTTATTCAGGACTCTAGATGAATTTGGCCTTGGTGCCATTCCTCCGGCTGGCTGCTGTTATCGAGGGACCACACACACTCAGCACTTGTTGCCGCTAACGTCAAAAACATTTGACAGCAAGTCCAATTCAACGACAGTGACAGTGGTGAGGTGACACCAACATGGCGGACCAAAAGCCATTTTTGCGAACTTCACCAGTGTGTGTTGCCAATCGAGTCTTATTTATCAAGTGCCATAATTAAAGCATATCTGGGCATAAATTACTGTAAAGCTTTAAGTAATTTAAATAAGCTTTAAATTTCCGTGTAAAATATTAAATAAACAATTAATATTAAATCCTCTACAAATTACGCAATTGACAATACAAATTCAAATCCTCTCGGGAAGCGATTAAAAATAGATCCACTCATAAATGTCATTCACCCTTTTCATAAGCCACTTTCAACTCTTTTCGAATACCTTTTTAACAGTTTGAGAATCGAAAAAGGACACTGAAACTGCCCAGGTATGACAAGTCTCTCAGAATTACGATTTCTATTGGGATGGTTACAACAAATATCTATTTTCGCTCCTGGAAAATGACGCCGCAAATCTCTTGTGAGAGCCAAAATGAAAGAAAAAAATGCTCCTGTCAAATTAATTCTACACCTCCCGCTAATCCTCGTATTATTACCGGTAGAAAGAAAGTATCCCACTCACACTCATAGTACCAGACTCACACACAAAGGTACATGCATTCTGAATGCAAGAACACCTATCATAAGCTATGAGTATCCTGTGAACTTTTCGGCAATCTTGCTTTGCAGTTCTGCCATGTAAGGAAATCTTTGTAAGAATCTTAGTTTCAAGATTCTTATCCAAATTAAACAAACTTAAAGCCGCGTTTAGCAACTGAAACCTAAATTCGCTGAATGCTTTTTGCGTTGCTAATATATGAAATTCTGTTTCTGTTTCTGTTCCTGTTCCTTGTGACAACGCGGCTTAACTTGCACTTACAGATCAGAAGACAATTACAATTACAATTAGTTTTTATTGGGGCTTCTTTTTTTAAAACAATATAGTTTTTGTGTAAAGCACAATGCCATCTTATAGCTATGACTAATATAATGTCTGGATAAAGGAATAATAAAATTGAATTTTTAACAATTTAATCTATTTTAGAGTAATATGAAAAAGATAATAATGTTCTTTAGATCAGAAGTGCCAACACCTTATGTCTCACAGGTGTTGGCACAAAGCAATGTGCTACAAGAGGCAAATGACATTTCTCCAACATCAATCACACAATATAGTGGGGTGCCGTGGCGTAGTGGTTAGTGTGTGTGCTTACTACGCCGGAGAAAAAAAGACTACACCTGAAAAAAAAGACTAGTTCTTTTTCACGGTCCCCACCTCCGCGAGGGTCTGACAAGCCCTCCGAGAGTATCATTTGTCTTGAAAAACTTCTCAAAGTGCCGTTCGGATTCGGCAAAAAATTGTAGGTCCCCTTGTATGTGAAAAAATTAACACACACAGCATAAATTGTTGAGAAGTTGGCCCTGGTTCACCTCGAGCTGTTGCGCCACTCTATTTATTTATTTTATTATTTAATCACACAATATGTGTTGTATGATTGTGTGTATTCATGGTTTTGATTCAGAAGAGAAATTATCAAACGAATCCAGAATGCTCCAGGGCGCTCCCGGGCGACCAACCAAAAAGGCCATGGGCATGCTGTTTGCGTTTAAGGCATACTTATACACAAATGAAGGTTACCTACAATTTTTTGCCGATTCCGAACGTCGAATTGAGTGGTATCTTATGACAAATGAAACTTTCAGAGGGTTCGGCAGAGCCTAGCCGAGGTAAAACCGTAAAAAAACTTTTATTATCTCGGTCGGGATTCGTGCACTGCAGGTTCGACACAAAGGTCAACACTTAAGGCTTATTTACGAGCAATTGTAGATTCTTGGAACTAGAAACAGAATTCTTGGAGGTCGCAAGTCGCTTATAGGTACTTAGCTCTTACATCTTAGTTTTGCTCTTCGCGCTTATATATTTTCTCAGATACCATTTTATTTGGTATTTTCGTAGTTTAATTCGGCGCATACATTCATAGCTATGCTGCATTTTCACTTTTAACACAGTTTGCTTTGTTCAGCATTAAGCGCTATAAAGTAATATGACAAGTATTATAGGATAAAGGCTCTGCTGTCTAGCTTGCAAATAATTCTAAGTGTGGAAGCACTATAAAAATCTAAACTAGACGTAGGTATGTCTCTCTCTGCCCACATGATAATATTTTTTTTCTGTATGTTTATACACCCAGTAATCAGTCAGACGGTCGTCAGCACTATACTGATAAGAAAAATGCTGTTCAAATAGGTATAGTGCCTTCATGCGTATGTATTGAGTGCGAATCAGTCTGGCCTAGTCATGCGTTTCGATGCGATAAGAACAAAATCAATGAATACTGCAACAATTATTAAAAAAAAATTAATGTAGGTAGGTATAATGCAATGGACCAAGCCATATGAAGTGGAATATAAATATAATTAATTGCTGCATTAGGTTGAAAATTTTGTTCCCAGCTTGATTAGGTATATTATGAAAAAGAATTTGGGGCAACACTGTGCTAATGCGAATGCTCTTTTAGATATGAGCTGGTTTTCACACATATCTAGGCATAGCTAGGTAATATTTTTAACAAAAATTTGTCTTTTATGTTGTTATGAAAACAATTCTTTTATGTAGACAGAAACTTTCATTCAGAATCTGATGGGGTAGGATCTTAGGTAGGTAGGTAAAATCTCAATCATTTTAGAAGACCTAGAGATGATCATGGAAAACATGGGAAGAAATTGTAGTCATATTTAGGAACATTTATCATACGCCGGGTAGTCCTCCGTTTTTTTTTTAGAAGGAGCCATTATAAGTTTGCTTAAGCCACCTATATCTTTATTAACTTTGAAGTACGCTGTAAACGATTTAAACAAAATTGATATACACAGAGTCTGGGATCACACCAACAGTCTTAAAGTGAAACGAGAAATCCTCTTGTTATATATTTTTTTTTTCAAGTCTTCTTTCTCACAGTAAAAGAGAAACTAATTAACAAAAAAAATTAAAGTTTATTTGGCACTATGCGTTTCAAAAAAAAAAAAAAATGAGTAGTTACATACCTAGCAAAACTTCAAATTCCTCGAAAATAAGGAAAAGAGACTTAAATAAATTTTTACAGAACATATAACCCCTTAAGATAAATTAAAGAACTTTTTTAAGTTAAGTTGTGCGCCTTTGTTTACTACACTGCAATATGGCAGCATTTAAAAATTCTATAGTCGTAAACACATATGGGGTTCCGTGGCGTAGTGTCTGTGCGCCGGCCGGAGGTCTGGGTTCGAATCCTGCCGTCACCTGAAAAAAAGACTTGTTCTTTTTGACGGTACCCACCTCCGCGAGGCCCTGGTTTACCTCGAGCTGTTGCGCCACTCTATTCATTTATTTTATAGTCGTAAACAGGTATCTTATTGGTACATATCTATATATATATTCTTAAAATTGAATCGGGAATTTGAACGAATAAATGCTATACAAGCGAAACAAATAAGATATCGACACGTTTGAGAATATGCCATGAAAGTCGGAAATTGTCATCAAAAGAAAAGAAAAACATAAAAAAGCCTGGGCCTCTAAATAATCTGGCCGGGGTGAGATAAATAACCTGGGCCGGGGTAGACCTGGCCTATTCTTATTAATATTTTACACGAATTAAGTAATAATTGTACGTAAAGCCTTAAACGGAAGCCGACGGAAACCTCAAATTTACATTTCATTTAAAATTGCCTTTTGGTCAAGTTGGACAAGTGGTGCAAGGGAAAAGTGGCCCGAAGCTTTTAACTTGACAAAAATTGGACCGCCCACACCATCGACCATTCCTACTTTTAAAATGTGAAATCATTTAAAACCTGATTACAGCATTAATATTCGTTTTAAAAGCGTTTTCTCATAATTCTAACGCAATTAGAATTAATTGTTTTTGATTTTCAGCCTACGCCCATATTTGTAGGTGTAAAAATACAAATATTTGACACACAGCATATTAAATCAAGAGTAAAAAAAGCTTTTAAGTGTTACAGTTTAGAGGGTCGGGTATTTAGAAGTTCGTTACAGACGAACTCTTGCACTTTCTTACTTTTTCTTATTGTAAACTACAGAAAGTAGCAAATCAAATTTGTACGACTATTTAAAAGCTGAAGTTAGAGATTCCATTAAAAGTGCAGATTGTTGTTTTTTTGACGTGTGGCAACATTTTACAGTGACTGTGTTTGTAGGCTAAAAATTGAACAAATTAATAAAAACAACAGTCTTACGAGTACATATATGTATGTACATATTAGTTTTGACTGCGCCTATACTCGCAAGATCATTATGTTTTTTCTGTTGCTTCTGTGGTGCTTCACTTTATTCACCAACCGCCTCCCCCATAAAATGCATTATACACTTGTAAGATGCAGTGTTCATTTTAAAAGAAAGTAGGTAGTAGTAGCTATAGCAATTGACTTTAGCAAAGCGCTGCGGTACCTACTGCGCTGCGGCAGACCTTCATATTTATTTTTCAGTGTCTCTTAGCTCCATTCCTGCTTCCAGCCCCAAACACAAACAAACATATTGTCGAACATATAGGCACCTATATAACCATCAGTAAACAACCAAATACATAAATATTTTGTTTTGATTGAGGAGAGTGCTCTAAGCTCTATTCACCATCACACCAGCCAAGCCAGACACCATCACCATCACCATCGCCATGAGTAAAGTGTGGAGAGGTTCACTTTCGATCAGCCAGCCGCCAACAAACAGTTCAATTTTGGATTCGGCAACATGGGGAGCAGCAGCCAGTCTGTTATAATGGTTTGAACTGTTTTGATCATTTGTTTATACCTAGTCTATTCGATAGCGACCGGGATAGTGCTTTGATTTTTTTTTATAGGTATGCTTTAGAAATACGTACCTACATATGCACATATATACTCGTGCACGTCTGTCGTGAATTTATGTAAATGTTTCGGCAACCTTTATATATAAATCGTTTTATTTTTCCGTTTCTTTTTACATTTTCCTTCGCGCTTAAAAGTGTCCCCCAATGTAAATATTAATGTTGTTATATAAACACTAAATGGAATAAGTTATTCCAAAAAATTGTTTTTGTTGCATTAAAGAGAGAATTCCACACTGAGCACCTATATTAAGTGTCCATAGTTTGTCCGCTCTAATAAATATATCTGTATATCAAATGTTTTATTGGATTTGTCATTTAAATACTTTGGTTGTTGTCGGGTGAGTTTTTGTTTTAATTATTTAATAAAAAATATGATTTTAATAGCGCGTCGCTATAGCCTAAGAAAAAGTCTTACTAGGTATGTAGGTAGGTACCTTATTCGAGTTCTTTTTATCTATCGAGACAAAAATACAGACACACCTATACCTTTTAATTATAGGTTTGTGAATGCACACATAGGTATGCCACTGTGTATACTATTTAGTGTAAGGCTTCAAGCTTCATATTGAATGCAACGAGAAAAGTGTGTGGAGATAGCGAGAGATTAAACGAGATTGCATTTCCGTGTGTTGTGCACTTGCAGCTCTTTATTACAGCTGACGAAAATTTTTAATGGGTTTCTATTCAGATAAAATGATACAAATCCGTTTTAGTAAAGGAGCAGTCAAACATGTATGTTTGTAAAGCGAAATTTTAAATGCATTAATTTTAAAACCTTAGCTGCCAGTGCATATAATAATTTAAGATTTGTGTGTGTAGGTACCATTTATATGTACATATGTGTGAGTGTTCACGCATGTATGATGTGCTATATTGATATAATATTTTTGCCTAAAGCTCTGAGAGAACATCTAGTTAGTAGAAACAAACATAGAATCAAAATAGGAAGGAATTTTGTAAACAATAATTAAAAAAGTTTACGATAACAAAGCAACTTATTTGTATGCATGTCGCATGTATACATGTATGTACACACACGTTAGAGTTCCCTACTGTGAAAGAGAAGGTGATGAAAATAAAGTCAGGAAAATCTCACAACAACAGATTCTTTGTCCCTTAAACAGCCGACTAAGGTAGCCCAACAGTTCATTGAGAACTAGGAACACACTGGCATGCCCTTGGTGTTACGCGTCCTTGGTTCTTGCCACTTGAGATCCTGTCACTTTGGACATGTTGCTTCGATCCACTGCGTTTGACAAAGTCACCAACCAAGCGTTTTCGCGACAGGGTCAGATGCGAAATCTGTTCCAAATGTTATTGGACTCTATGCTTACTGGCATTTTTCTGTTATTTTCACTGACATTATGGAAATGTCAGTGAAAATGACAGAAACTTGTCTGTCATTTTCAAATACAGTGTTGGTCAAAACTGAAGAAAATTTAGAACAAATGCAAAGCTATTGGGTTACAACTGCTATAAAATAAAATGTATTTCATACTGAAAGGTGAAAAATTACAACGATTCACAATTTTAAAAACATTATAATATGTTATAGCTAGCGCTGGATCTATAATCATTTCAAACGTAGCCGGGCGAACATCACCAGAAACCAGTGGTGTAGCTAGGAGGGGACGTAGGGGGGCTGTCCGCCCTGGGTGTCACCCATTCAAGGGTGAAGCCTAACATGTACCAATGAACATATACCTACATAGGCCAATTAATTTGGAAAAAAGTTCAATAGCAAAACAAACTTATAATTGAAATCTGAAGGTCTTAGAGTACGCATTACAAAAAATGGCGGTATTGTAACTCACAAATCTACCATAGTTTCTTTTAGAAAACTATGAAAAAAAATCGCCAGGACACCATAATTGCACCAACGGGTGCCACCCATGCGCACTGTCAGGTACCTATTATAATGACGGCTGGCAGCGTTTGAAACTTTATATAGAATATGACAGTATTTTTCACGAAAAGTTAGATAAGACTGCGTGCTTAAAGGGTTTTTCTCTGTCAGTTTCACTGACATTAATCATCATGCAGCATGATTGCTATTTTGCTGAATGTTTTTAAATTCCAAGCTGTCGAAATCAAGGAAAGTATTTTTGAAGCTAGTATTTTTGATAGATAATAATGATAAAGAAATTCAATGTAAGCAAATGACAGCGATTTGGCGTAAGAACAACAAATGAAAAGCATTGTTTCATCATTTTATTTGGCTGCTTGTCCTTAGAAAGGTCGCCGAGCGAGGGCGACTAAATGGTCCTTCCATCGTTTTCGATCTTCCGTATCACCTAATCAAGAGACACAGGCCCGGAAGCCCTGCAGATCGGGGTTAGAATAGCCTTGAGGTTAGGCATGCCTGTCGTAGAGCCGACTAAAATCCACTGGAATCTGGAAGTTGGAGTCTTCAGGAGTCTTCATGCTGTCAGGAGTATATACTCCTGGTAGGCAACCCTTGGCAGTAAAGTTATAGCTGAGAGATATACCTGAAGATCTAAATGAAACCCAGTAGCGTCTGATACATACCTATAGTGTGTGGCTAACTGGTGAGCGTCTGATCCCAGAGGGACAGCTGAACTCTAAACAGTAAACATTAAAAATCCAAGAGCGCCTGTCTCGGGAAGAGCGGATTCTTGGTCGGCCAACTGAAGGTCTATTGAAAATCATATAGCCGTCAATAAGGAGTTCTCGCATGCCACACTGAACCAAAAAGTTACGTCATATTGACGACAAAGTTCGTCATATGGAATAAAAAATTGTCAATATGAAGAAATTCTGTTCATCAAGTTTTTTCGGTTGCCAATATGACCAATGCAGTTTTCAATAAGACAATTTTTCAAGAAAAACGGTTGATTGGGAAATTCTAATTGACTATTTCAATTGTTGATATGAATATCGCAATTGTCAATGTGATGAGTACTATTTTCATATTGAAGATTTGGGCTTTCATATTGAAAATCGAAATTGTTAGTATGAAGAACGCATTTTTCACATAGAAAAATCTCGATTTTCATATTGAAAACCGCTATCGTCAATGATTATTGCTGTTGTTAAAATTGTTTACCTTTGCTTCCATTTGTTTACCATGTACCGAAAAAGTCACTGAAATCGAAAAAAAAAACTTAAAACAACATTAACTCAATTTTTTTTTTATATATATTTATTTTATTTTTTTAATATCAGCTAAAAAAAAACACTTGCCTGAAATAACAGTCTTGCCTATATGCAATTGTTGATCACAGAGCTTCAGTAGTTGTTTTCACAAACACCTTCTTTTGGAACGATACGCACGCTTTCTTGAACAAACCAAAAATGAAATAGAATTATCCTCACTCAGGTTTAGGTCAAACAGAGTAGCCAACAGAGTAGACAATTTCCATTTTCAATGTGATGAATAACTAAAGCCAGTTCTTCACATTGACAACTTTAATTGTCAATATTACTGTCAATATAATTGTCAATATAATACTGCAGTTAATTTTTGCAATTAACTGTTTTTTTTTATGACTCACTTTGAAAACTTTTCACAATGAAAACTGAAGTTGTCAATATAACAACTGTGGTTGTCAATATGACCACAAGGTTCATCAATGTAAGGATATTCAGTCATTTCGCTCCGCAATATACCGCTTATTTTGATGACTCATTTATGCGAGTTTTCATATTGACAATGGAGGTATTTAATTTGACGAACGCATTAGTCACATTGTCAAATCCTACCATCGTCACCTGAAAAAAAGACTCGTTCTTTTCCACGGCCCCCACCTCCGCGAGGGCCTGACAAACCCTCCGAGAGTAACAATGGTCTTGAAAAACTTCTCAAAGTGCCGTTCGGATTCGGCAAAAAATTGTAGGTCCCTTTGTATGTAAAGAAATTAGTGAACCAAAGTTGGCCCTGGTTCACCTCGAGCTGTTGCGACACTCTATTCATTTTTTATTTTATAGTAGTCACATTGACTATTGCGGTTGTCAATATTGCAATTACGCTCTTCAATTGCAATTCAGCTCACAATTTGAAAATTCGGTTGTCAATATGGTGAAACTTTGTTGTCATATTGACAACCAAAAATTGACAATCGGACAGTTGTTATATTGAAAATTTGATTGTTAATCGTTTTCGATGCCACCGGAAACTTTGCGTCATATTGACAATTTTGTTTTCGAGGGTTGTCAATATGACAACCGATAAATTTTTCAGTGCAAGGTATTTCATAAGCTGGTAACTAATCAGCGTTTAAATGACTTAGAAAGAAGAAGTAAGTGCAATCAGGTCTAATTGATACAGCGACTGGCTCCTATGAAGGTGACCCTTGAGACCCTTTAGGGATATGATCAACAACAATAAAATTTAAAAGATTAAGAAATTTCGAGGCCTTCAAATTTTAAAGGTTGCTGAAATCTATCAAATGTGCTGCAAACTGGAGCTTATGGAATCTAATGCATTAACGACCCGTGTGCACCTACCACGTACTTTTTATACCCGACCCAGGGTATATTAATTTTAATGCATAGTTTGTAACACAGTGAAATAATCACCGTAGACCCTTAAGACCTTTTAGAGATATGATCGAGACCGACAGGTGAATCGATTAAGCCATGTCAGTCCGTCCGTTTTTCTGTATGTGTGAACGCTTTAGGTCTTCAAAATCAAATTATATATTAATTCGGGACCAAACATTTTAAGATTTGGTGTAACACGGTATACGGTCGGGCATATAGAAGTTTGTCACAGACGAACTCTTGCACTTACTCACTTGTTTAATATTAGAGATGGTCGCGCAAACAGGCCTGTAGTGGGCGTATTTGTGGGCGGGTTTAGCTAATTTTCAAACTTTATCTGAAGGACCGGACTTCCAGCCAACCCACCAAATTTCAGCTCTCTACCTTTGAATTTAAGTCCTTAAAGTTGTTTACATACGGACGGACATGGCTTAATCGATTCTCCTGTCGGTCCCATTCATATCTCTAAAAGGTCTTATGGGTCTACGGTGATTAATTCACTGCGTTACACACTATAAAGCAAACTTAATATACCCTGGGTTATACCCTTAAAATAAACAGGCAAGGTTGTTGTAGGGGACGGCACGACTCCCACTTTTGCTTGTAGGGGTCGCAATTTTGCAAGCAAAATTTTTGAAAAATGATTTTTACCAAACCAGAATTTTTACCCCAACAACTTAATAAACAACTTTGATAAAATAAAGATATTTCAATTCTTTCTTGAAGTCTGCAAAAAAAGAAAAAAAAAACATTTTTATACCTAAGTTTTAATCTAGCCAAATTAGGCCACCTATTCTGGGCATAATATGATAGCATTTTAAAGAATATACGTACAAACATAGTGTATGTACCTAAATCTCTAGTGGAAATAAAAATAAATCTAATCATTTTATAACAGTACAACTTGTATGCCGTGATAACACTCATATTGCCTTGTTAGTTGTTAGACTCGAAAAAATTATTTAAAGACAAGGGAAAATATTGTATACACATTTTTTGTTTGCAAGAAAAACGATAAGCTCTTTTCCATTGTTCTGATAGCATGTAGTTATATTGTTTATTGATAATACTGAGTACCCTTTAGCAGAAGTAGATTGCATTTTATTCAGAGGGGATATTGAGACTTTTTACGGCGCAGCGGAAAGTCGTTGAACTAAGAAATCCTAGTCAACAACTTATTGTACAGCTTAGGTTGAAACTTGTGCTGTTGTTTTCATCGGTTAAAAAATGTTTCATTTAAGATACAAACACGAAATTAGCGAAAACAATATAAATAAAATATTTAATCAAATAAAGATACATACTTTTGCTTAAGATTCTAGTCAACATCCCCCTTTTAAATTAAAGCTTGAGGCTAGCCTTGTATAGTTTTAAGATTAATCGCATGAATTTTTAAAGTTTTTTTTTAAAAAACTGTGTATTTAAATATTCACGGCCTGCATTATGCGATGTCCCTAAAAAAATATAAATACATATGTACGTTTAAAAAAAATGTCTACAAAGAAATCGAAGTATTTTTTTATTCTACTTAAAAACCGACCGATTTGAAGGACTTGGAAATCTAATGTCAATGTTCGATTAGTGCCAGATACATATGCACATAAGTAACTTTTTTGTTTGCTCAATAATAAGAACATTTCTATATTAAGTCCTTTTATCAATTAATCCTGATAAGAAAGTAATTAATCTGCAGTGATTGATGGCAGTAATGAAAGGCGCGCCTCAGTATTACTCGCATGCACTGTGTTCCATCAAGTTAGAATATGAATCGGCATGCGACAGGCTGTGAGTGGGTAGAGGACTTAAATAGAACATACATAATTTAATATTACAATGTATAATCAATGTTTTTATAATAGAAGCTCTATCTACTTTAGTCAGCTCTTTTGACTACCATTACGTCTAGTGTTATCTTTATTTCGTTGAATGCATTCATTTGGCCGAAACAGTTGAAAACTTGTTTTAAGAAAATGAATTTGCCTTTGGCAATTTTGTCATTTTTTTAAATGATTAAACTATCGCATTATTTATTTTCATAGTTCCTGTAAATGCCTTGAAGATGGAAAAAATAAATACAATGAAACTATCTGCAAAACAAAAGTTGTAAAGTTAAATTTTGGATGAAACTTTTTATTCTTTGTAACTCTCTCAATTTATCCTATCCTGTGAGATGTTTCCGCGGTTTCCGCGGTTTTTGTCACATAAAATCGACATCCTTTAGTGCCGGTTTTTCAGTGCAAAGTTAAGCACATCTGAAAAAGATTTTGACAACTTTGTTGACTAAGGTAACTCTGCACTGAAAAACTGCTCACTAGGTTAATCCCACATTCGTTTCGTTAGGGAATTAACAGTTCTTGGTTTAATCTGGGCTTAACTCAGCACTGAAAAACCGGTCTTAATCACGTAACAAAACAAACCTGCAGTTAACCCAGCAAGCAGTTTTTCAGTGCAGAGTTAACTGCACAGAATCAACTGTCATTCCACACAGAAAAAACATTCAAAGAAGTTCATACTGATCTCCAGAGTTGATCCGAGATTAACTCACCACATTTTGCGAGTTCAGCCGAGATTAACCTCAGAATCAAGTTCACTGAAAAACTCATTTCTGGCGTAAATCTCAGTTTAACTCGGAATGTCGGATGACCTCGCACACTGAAAATGAAAAACCGGTCCTTAATAAAATAATATTTTATTAAACAAATTTCGCTGTTCATCGAATTCATTACAATATGCTTCTTGTTTTCGACCGGCCAAAAAAACATTTCAACCTCATCCCAATTTGTGGTAAAAAAAAAGATTTTTCAATAAATAATTAATCTTTTAAATTGAATACAATGGGACTATGTGCTACTCCCACGGCCTTTTTTGGTCAATGTTTTTAAATGCGAAAAAATTAATAAAAACTCTGCTCATTATTTTACCAACGTTTAAATGGCTCTTTCCATCATCTCCAGTGGTAAAAATTGTATTTATTGGCTGCAATTATTTGTGAACATTTTTTTTTAAACAAGTTAAACTATTTTTTATTGATAGCAATAATTCTGAGTGTGAATTTGATTTAACTGACAACAGTCTATTGCTACTGGTTATTGGTTATGTTGGAATAGTCGGAATTATTTCAGAGTTTAACAAAAAATACCACGAACTGACATAACTGTGAAAGAAATACGTAAATTATTACTACACATTAAATAAATAAATAAATGAATTAAAATTACAGCTCTAAACATTTATATCAAAGTTGGTTTCTATCTAATTGAATTATAGCAAAAGCTTAATTACAAGGGGTGCCGTGGCGTAGTCGTTAGTGCATGTGCTTACTACGTCGGAGGTCTGGGTTCGAATCCTGCCTTTGTCACCTGAAAAAAAAGACTTGTTCTTTTCACGGTGCCCACCTCCGCGAGGGTTTGACAAGCCCTCCGAGAGTATATCAATTGTCTTGAAAAACTTCTCAAAGTGCCGTTCGGATTCGGCAAAAAATTGTAGGTCCCCTTGTATGTGAAGAAATCAACACACACAGCATACATTGTTGAGAAGTTGGCCCTGGTTCACCTCGAGCTGTTGCGCCACTCTATTTATTTTTTTATTTTAAAAGCTTAATTAAAGAGCCGCAATGTAGGCATTGGGATTATCGATATATTTAATCGTATTAATTGCTCTTGACAGACTCTCTTGAATACGAAGACTACTCTGTCTAAACATAATTTAATACTTTAAGTTTCTTAACAACAACATTAGGTACATCTTTTGCTTCATATGGGAATGGTATTGGTTTAAAATAAGATATCATAATCCTCCTTTTCATTATTCCTTAGCTTACGCCAACTGTATTGCACAATGTATGTAGTACCGGTAGGTGTTGCAGAATAAAACGCGCCGAACTAAAAGAAGAATGAACAAGAGTCCTTAGGCGAAAAGAAAAGAAAGTACGTTATAAGCATTACATGATCATGCGTTACTAGTATACATAAAAAAATTCAGTTATCATAGGAGAGAGTATTGTGTTGATTACTAGCTGTTAACATTTATATACTTGGGGAGATTACGTTATTTCAATATTATTACAGTGGTTTAAAAACTATTTCAACAGTAGGTCGTCTGTTATCCAATTCTTTAGCTTTTTCCAATGAATTGTTACAGTATCAACATATAACGCACATATTTTACCTTCCAGTTGTGTTTCCAAAACATCCTATTTTTTGGCACAGGCATTGACATCTTACGTAGGGCACTCTCATGGACGTATCTTTAAAAAAAGTTTTTATATCAGCTCTTCGATATGCTATTGAAATCAAATCTATCTTGACATTTTTGTCATTTGATTTGGCAGGGGTCAATTGGGATTGTTAGATTTAGACAAATCCAACGTTTTGTCTAAGCGGATTTTAATCCACCCACCTTTTGGTAATTTTTTTTTGTAGAATTTGGCAGCAAGGCGTTGAATTCCTACAGTTTCGTACCATATTCAAGGATGTTTTTGCATTAAAATATTTGTTCTTGTAATATACCTAGTTATTGCCTGTAGGTAGGTACCTACCTACATAGTTATGTAAAATTATATAATATATCATATTATGTATAAAGATTTTTTCTGTTCAACTTAAATAACCTATTCTTAATTGTTAAATAGTTGGTCCTAAGTAGTTGTAGTGTATTAAGTATATGACTTGATTTGGTGGTTGAATTTACTTGTTTTCAATCACTCAAACCTGTTCTGTGTGAAATTTGGTAAGAAATTGACCCTGCTATGCTTCAGGTTTTCCTGGTTCATTCTTTAGCATCTATCTGTTGGCATCAGACGGCATTACGTTAGAACTGTCATCATAATAGATGCATATAAGTGCTAAGCGGACCAACCAACGCACGCCGCGCTTGAACATTTTAAGCATGTTTACTGCATCAAACAGTGATAAAAGCCATAGATATCCAGAGAAACCCTTTCCTCTGTTTAAGTTGATGCTAACTTAAAGGATCGTGTCATCTGTAAACAAACCCGCATATTTGTTGTTCAATCTTAAATTTTGAAAATAATATTAAGAGTGGATGATTCACGACAAAAAATTAATTTAAATTACACACAGTTGTTGTATATAGCTTCTGCTATCCCATAGCCCACACTCACACTTGTAGCCACATTATCGGTCCTAAAAATACACAGCTTTTCGTGCTTCTTTGTTATTCTTGCTTGGCCAGATGTTTCTTGAGTTCGAGAACTAGTCTTTTTGCCTTTCGACTCATCATCATTACAGAACAGATTGTTCATTACATAATAAGAGTGCACTCGACTGCTAAGCACAATGCTGTAAAGTTTTTCTTAATTCCGCAGTTTTCATGCAGCACAACAGCATCATACGAGGGATTACTTTGTCTCAATCTCAAGTAGACCAGAGCGGTTGAAACGATCTGTCTAAAACGTAAAGCTGATTCTATGCACTGCCGAACAAGGGTTTTTGGGGTAATTTGACTTCTGTAAATCAGATCAAGCATTTTTTAGTGAGACATGGTATGTTTGCACACAGGTGCCAAGGAAGTCTTAAAATTCGTGTGATGAAAAGTTCGTTCACTGAAGAAACGTGGCCTGTTTATTTTCTTGTGTATTTAGTATCGCACACTGGTTTCATTAAATTCGTCAATTTGTTTATTTTTACCTCGCTATTTTATTGTTTACTTTTCTTTCGTGACATCTGCAAATAACTAAGAAACTGCGAATCTCGAATATTTTAAGCACCATTGGGTTTTGCGAAATTTGTTGTTGATTACACTCGGGATTTGAAATTTTGCTGTTACGCTGTCAGTTGTTTGCTACAAGCCCTACCTTAAAAAAGAAATGCCTTACCTTAAAAAAAATCGAAAGAATTTCGCTATTCTGTTTCATTCATTTAACAAAACAGATTTTCTTCTTGCAATTTCCTGGTAAATGTATAAATAACCAGTAATTAAGTGCAAGAGTTCGTCCGCTATATACCTACCTACCCGAACCTCTTTGTCTCATAACACGAAATTTAAACTTTTATCGGCCTGAATTCATATACTTAATGTCAATTGTTTGTATTGGTCACGCTCCCAAAAATGAGCGCAGGCTAAAAAATAAATTCAAATAATTCTAATTTCGTAAGAATCATGAGAAAACTCGTTAAAAGCTAATATTAATGCTAGTAAAAAATGTTTTTACCTAAGAATGTCCGCTATAAGTAGGCTAGGCGGAGATCAATGCTTTGAGTGTAACGCTCCTTTCACACTATCCGGTTTCGACCGAAAGGAAAAAATCCGGACAGCGAAATTTTTTTAAAGGCGTGTGAAAATGTATTGCTCCTTTCACACTACACGGCGACGACTTTACGCCGTCCGGCTGCCATTTATCAGCCGTTTGCTGCGACTAAGGCTCTTTTCCCACTATCCGATTTTGTCCGGATGGCAAAAAACCGAACTTAAAAAACTCACAATACACGGTTTATGAACGATTTTTTTCAGTCGCAAGCTCAGTTTGTTGTTGTATTAAGTGCAAATTTCCAGAAATTTGTCCCAAAGCACAGGCCTTTCTTGAACTAGATGAAAGTTCTTTGATGGCCGTCATGCCGATTGATGTGTGTAAGGGCTAGATAGACACAAAAACCACTTATTTTGACTTTTAACATAAGGCAACACCATTTTTAGAAATATTTGAAAGCGCGGTTGCTATAAAAACTTTATAGATCAGTTTATCAACTGATTGAACTGTGTAAGAGGTGAGATCAATCTACACGTATACGATGCTTGACATCAATCGATTGACCGCATAAGGGCTAGATTGACTACTTATTTTTGATTCCAAGCGCAAGGCAACATTTATTTAAGAAATATTTGAAATTGCGTTTGCAGACAAAAACAAAGTTAAAATTTGTGTCGAGAGAATTTAAATTTGCGTAATAAAACTCTAGATTAAAGAGAAATTGGTTGATCATTTCTTTTAATCCGCGGATAAGTGTCGGGTGGAGGCATAGTATTAGGATTCTTCCGAATCTTAAAATGATAATGTTAAAAATTTTAACATAAACTAAGAAGAATAGGATCATTATCTGGCATATAGGTACCTTAATGGGCGTCCGGGTATGCATCCTTCCTTTTTTTTTAAATATTTTTGAATAGATCCACAAGTTTTGCAGCGAGCCCAACAATTCATCAATTCTTCACCGCTTTCTTCAAGACGTGCGCATAGCCGATAATGTTGGTGTTTGTCACACAAGATCTACTGTAGATTAATCACCACGTAAATATTGTGGTGAAACGTCAAATCTGTCAAAATTAACGCATCTGTAAAAATTTTAATTCGCGAAATTGAATCCGGAATTTGCCTTATATTCGCGAAGTTATATGGAAGTAGCGTACCAAATAATGTTGCTCCACTAGCCCATATATCCGCCAAAACACCACCTACTTGGGCAAAAGTGCTCAAAATCAATTCATGATCAAGGAGGATGACCAAACTCATGGGATTTAACACCTTATTAAAAAGAAAGGTTTACTCTAACAACTTATAACTGAAATCACGTACACGTCATTGACCCAAATATTCTCAAAAAATAAATTAATAAGTTTAACCCTAAGATGGCCTCGTTCTATCTAAGAGATTTGTTTCTAATTGTCCATTTTAGACCCACTTTAGTATTGCGCAATAATATTACGTGGTGTAAGGGCCGCATTAGGGTTCCTGTCTGAATAAAATTAGGCAATGTTAAAATATAAGGGAAAGTTTTTCAGTGCGACATCATATCCCAGCTTTGGAGATAAACTGAGATTATCCCTAGAAATGAAATTTTCAGTGAATGTTGATGCGGGCTTAATCTCGGCTTAACTCGGCAAATTTGGTGAATTGATCTCGGGTCAACTCTCGTGAGTAGTCAGAACTTCTTTGAATGTTCTTTCTGTAAAAAATGACATCTGAAAATGACTCGAACTTATTTTTCTATGTAAGAGCTGGGAGTGTCAATAATTTCAAGAGTCGATGGTTTTGTCAACTTTACTGATGGAAGACCTCTGCACTGAAAAACTGTTCACTGGGTTAACTCTAGATTAGTTTTGTTCTGGGATTAACAGATCTTGGTTTAAGCTGGGCTTGACTCAGTACTGAAACCCCGACCCTTAGCATGTAAAAAATACAAATACAGTGTAGTAATACAGTGAATTTCCTTACATCAATTGTTAAAGTCTTGTAATGGGAATGCTTTCACTTAAATTCTCACATAAACCAAAAAAAAAGTTTTTGAAAAATTAGACCTATAGTTCGCCTACTTATTTTTTCGGTCTTACTATCTAAATTAATCTTAAATAGATAGTCTCGTTTTATTTTGAACAGTATGATTGTTTGGCATTCAACATGCTGTTGGTAAAATGACTAAACTGCTACTAAACTATTCCATTGCATATTTAAGCTCAAAGACAAGTAAATGATAAACACACGTCGATGCACTGTTAAGCATGACAAGTAGTGTTATTGTGTGCTTAAATTATAATCGCCCGAACTATAAATAACACTCCTAGCTACTTCTACTCACATACAATGTTTGCGAACAAATGCTTGTTTGATACACATAGCGGTGACACATTTTCTTATTGTTTTCCGATTACATTGTCAACTTACATTTAAATTAATAAGCAAAGATTTCCTTCTGCTCTTCATTATTTCGATAACCGCGTCAAAGATCAACGAAAATTAGCACTCTGCCTCAGTGTGAAAATGAATTGACAAGAATAAACTCGGGAAAAATTGCAAAAAAAAATAAAAAAAAAACAATCAACTTTATCATCTCTATCTCTATCGCCTCTATCGGCGTTGTCGGGCTTGGCCATACGTTGAAATGAATAATTGTCTCACTACAGTGCACAGCAACAGCAATGCTAGTATTGTGACAGTAGCGCTCTGCAAAGCACTATAAAAATTCCTCAGATATTAAGTTAGTGTAATTTGCACTTTTTTAAAAATTTATTTGTTATTATAACTTCTTCGCATAGCAGTCAGTGCTTAGGCAATAGTGAAGACTTGGTTTCATCATTAGAATTCAACTTAAGATATGTATTAGAAAGATTTTAGATTGTACGGTCGACATAAAAAAGTACTTGTAGGTACTTGTACGGCATCTCGACTAAACTAGACTTAGATCGATAAGGAAGTGTGTGTTAAAAAAATCAATTGTGCTAAAAAATATAGTTGCAAAGCAAATGGACTTTGAAAGAATAAATCTATTAAAAGAATTTAGAAGCGATAGTGTGGGTCTGTGCAAAAGTTAATTGAAAACTGGATGGACTGACAATTCGTCTAGAAGATATTTTAAATAAGTTGTGGTCCCAATCCCAATAGCCAACGGGACTGAAGAGTTTTGGTTGTTTACCAAAGAAGAAAACAACTTCTCAGCCTTCATGATAGAACAGTTTTCGGAAATGGGGCAAATCTCTCAAGATGTGAGTATTTTCAACAAGAAAAATTTTAATTGTAAAATAAACTTAATCTAAAATTTAATAAAAATAAATTTTAGTTAAAGCGATCTACCAAACAAAACACACTGTACGAACTTACATCATTATATGTTTATATGATAAGCGAAACATACGAAAGTAAAATCCAAATATGAAAGTAAATTTTGAAAATATTCGTTCTTTATCCTTAGCTATAACTATTTTTCCATTTAAGCCTGTCGTTTTTTGACAGTGTGTGCAAATCAGGCCTGGGACACATGTCGACAGAAAAACGTGGGGCAAAAACGCACAATTTTTTGCCGCAAGCTAAATGATCAATAAATGCTCCTTGCTTTTACTGTAAAGTTTGATGAGAGAGACATTTTCATTGTTAAAAAAAGTTTTTAAAGTCATGCCATGCGGCTCGAAAGAATCGCGGTTTGAAAAATTGTCGCAGATGGAAATTTTTTCTCGTCTGCTATATTGTGTTGTCTATTTGGACGAAAATTTATGCCATATTTTATTTACGCTCTACCCATGATATGTCAATTTTGATGCATATGCTTATTTGTAACATAGTAAAATAGGTTATGACCGTAGGAACAAAAGAAGTCGAGTTAACTCAGCGAACAGTTTTTCAGTGCAAAGTTAACTCCGTCAGTTAAGGTGTCGAAATCTTCGACTCAAGTTAGCAGATTAAGCCTGGATTAGTCCCGGTTCAACATTCACTGAAAAATTAACTTCTGGGGCTAATCTCAGCTTAACTCGGAAGCTCGGATGATCTCGCACTAAAAAACTGGCCCTTAGAGATATGATATAGATCGACAGGTAAATTGCTTAAGCCATGTCCACTCATCCGTTTATATGGAAGTCTTAGGTTGTTGAAATTGAAATAGAAAGGTGAGTGAATAGCTTGATTCCTATTGTCTTTAGAGATTATGGAAATTGCCCTAATCCACCAAGATTTGTGGTATTTTATTTTTACTTCAACAACAAGGCTGTTCTCCAAGATAAGGAGTAGGAACTTAAATTTGGGTATGTAGCAAAAGTGAACAAATTCTTCAAAAGGATTCGCTCTAAAAATAAACAAGTGGGAGAGTGTAACAGTGCGTATATTAAAAGGAAACTCCAAAAGTGGGCGGGATATAAAAAAAAACTGTTGAATGCTTTATGCTAGGAGAGGAGGTTGCATATATTTCGAACTAAAACTCCGCCTTTTTTACTAAGAAATCACTTTTTTTAAGTCACACCCACAAAAGTGGGTGGAGGCATTATAATGTACATAAATAAGTTGGACAATGCTAATATCTACAACTTTTGTAATGTAATTTTTTTCAAAATTCATCCGTGGAGGTCATCAAGGAAGGACCTTGGCCCATAAAAAAACAGTTCTCAAACATATTTTTTTTTACCCAATTACCCAAATTTTTGGTCAACTGTCCTTATTCCTCTATCCGTAAGAAACTTCCTTAAAGTATAACAAAACGTTTTGATTAAAGATGAATGAAATCGGTAATGCCATTCTGAAGTTATAGGGGGACCAAGGGGAATATGGTTCGATTAGATGTTGACCACCGAGGCGAACATCTATCATTTTGTTTGGATATCAAAAATCATTTGTAATAATAAAAAATATCGTAATTAAAGTAGTTTTCATTCCAGTTCGAATAGAAAACTCAAAGCTTAGACAGGACAACGTCTGTCGGGTCAGCTAGTATACATATGCAGCACACATTTTTCTTAATTTTCAACTTACTTAGTGCTAGGTCAGTGCTAATCATTTACCAGCCTTAACCAACGACCTTTTACAACTATCACTCATATAAGCGAGCTATCAATAACAAACCTTAAAAATCTAACAGGTCTATGCTCTCTAGCCTTCATTAGCCCAAAGCAAAGAGAAATCTCATATTTCCAGCTCTCTAGCTTGAAATTTAAGGCCTTAAAATTGCTTACATACGGGCGGACGGACATAGCTTAATTGATTCTCCTGTCGGTCTAGCGCAAGTTCAAGCATATCCGCAAGGTGTGCCTAGACCATAAATTACTGAATATGTTATTCAGTAATTTATGGCCTAGACTAGTCTTAACCGACGCAATGCGGCCTTAGCTGTATTTTGAGACAAAACATTTTCGCTAGTGAAAACATATCCTTAGCGTAAGACTTAAAACAATAACACGGGTGAATTGTCTTAAATTTTGTGACATAATTAATTGCGAACGCGCCCATCCCAACTAGTTAGCGATTATTATCAATAATTACACACAAAATTAATTCACAATACAAATTAGTGTGTGATTCGCTTCAATTAACACCACCAGTGCAAGTGTGTATTTAATGATTAGATACGATTTGTATTATGTTTTCCTATAAGTTGGCAACAGCATTAAGCTATCATTCCAACTGGGCTATGATGGCACATTCAGTCGTCTTATCGTGAAAAGATTAAGTGTGCACAAGTACGTTTGAATTAAATTTGATAAAAATTAATATTTTTGCGTGTGTGTGTGTTGTGTGCATACACATTGTTTGTTGATAAATAAAATGTAGGTCGTTAGGAAAAAATTTTGTTTCTCTTAACTTCAGATACACATGCCTATTTTTAGTAAAATATTTATAGACTTGAATAGAGTAAACAATTACTTAGTGCCATCGACATCTTAATTATATCGTTTATAAAAATCCGATTCAACTGGTCGTTTTAACAGCTTAGTAGCTTATTTTTGTAAAACAGCAATCCTATTGTATACAAAATTAAATATATATATATTATGTCAGTTTTTAGTGTGTACGTACTTTGTTTTCCTAAGTTGTTGACTATCAATTTATTTCTCTTCGGTTAAAACTACTCCCCTCTTTGTTATGTCAAACCGAATCCCACGAGCTTGATAAGTCTTAATTGTAAACAACAAATTCTTGTATGATATCATCTCAAATGAATATGGTGTAATTGATGTAATAATGACCACAAGGAAAAATTTATGAAAAAAAACAGTGGCATTTCGTTCTCATATTAACTTTGTTCTGTAAATGTTTTCTAAACAATTTAAATACTGTGATATTGAATTCAACTAGTTTGCTCTAGGTGCGCATATAGTTGTCAACTGGGTCAAAAACAATGTGTGCATAAGCCGATCGATGAAATAATATTTAACCAGTCGAACTTGTTTTTAACGCCGCCATTGCTTCTTCATAAGTATTTACCTATCAGAGTGTACAATGTAGAGTGCTTTTGAATAGATACCTATTCTGTTGTGATAAGTTAACCTACCCTTATTAATGCCTTGATAAAAGTTTAGATCTTTTTGCATTACGTTTTCATATTCTTCTACTACCTAGCGTTCGTGCTAACAAATTCATAATTTTGATGCCGTTCATACCTATGTATCCAAATTCATAAATTATAAATAAAATTATAGCTGACAGAATACGAGGATGAAGCTGACAGTTTATTCAATTTTCAAGGTACTGTCCCGTCGAATTCACAAATTACTATTTAGTTACTTCATCAAAGATGAACGCCAATGAATGAAAAAAGAACAACTTATGGTTTCGCTATGTTGTTCGTCCGTACGAATCTATTGAACTTAGATTCTAGGTCATAGGAGGATGAAACCGGGTGTAATTATAAACTGCGCGCAAAAAAGTTAAGAATGCGTACCAAGGCAATCCTTTGGTTTTCAATATTACGGTTCAGTTTCAGTTTGAATTTTCTTTTCAAAATAGTTGAAACATTTTTTGTTATTTATCTTGAAATTAGAAGATATATAATAAATAAATTATGTATATATTACACATCTTATAGTTAATAATATTTATATATATATTTATAAATTTATATATATAAATATATATATATATATATATATATATATATATATATATATATATATATATATATATATATATATGTACGCAAAGAAAATATTTAGTTTTTCTAATAAAATTTACTGTTGGGAACATTTGAAAAAGTTACGGAGAAATAGATTCATGAAAATAAACAAATGCTCTTTTGCAAAGGGCTTAAAACTCTCAGACAATATAAATATTTAGTAATCAAAAACCTAAAAAAAACCGTCAAGTATGAAGACATACGCGGAGCGGTCCGTCTTATATTGAAGGTTAAGCTCATCTATATTTTTCAGTTTATGTAAAATTCTATTAGTTTATTAAAATATTTATGGGTATTTATTACAGTCTTTTGTATATTATTGTTTCGTAGTGCTGACTACTGTTCTTATATTCGATGATTCTTTCATTTTGTTGCTCTAAAGAAAGGCTGGCAATTAATTTGTTTTTTATTTTTATATTTTTTTCTTTAGAAAAACGGTTATAAGTTTACTGGAGGATGATTCCTAAGCACGCGTTTAGGAAAAAAACCGGTTATTTTGAAACAATTTTCGGTTTCAACGCATTTTGTCATGATTCTAACGAAATTACAATTAATTGATATTAATTTTTAGCTCAGACCCACTTTTGGGAGCGTGGCCTATACAAATAGTATATGAATTCGGGACAAAAAAAAATTAGCATTTGGTGTTACACCGTATATACAATCGAGTATACAGAAGTTTGTCACGGACGAACTCATGTTTTTTTTTATATTTCGTTTGTTTAAATGGGCTGGAAACGGCATTTTTTAAACTTTTTGAATGCAGGTGGCTTGCCTTTTAAAGGTAATAAACTTCAGCCAAATGTAATCAAGATCGATAACCGTTAAAGAACTAGAAATATTAAAAAAATCGTTTTCGAAAATACTTTTACCAATTTGAGTCAAATCTTCGAAGTTTTGAATATGCAAAGTTTGTTATGGTTTTGTATAAAATTTTTAAAGATTGACTATACCGTTTGGGAGATAGAGGGGAAGACAAACGTTCTTTCGTCCTTTTTTATAATTTTTCAAAACTCAAATCCAAAAAATTATTTTGAATTTTTCTCTAGTTCCCGTTAGATTCTTTATCAATAGCACAACCACCTGCTCTAGCATTGGATGCTTTTCTTAAAATCTATGTGCACGGGTTTTTGCGTAAACGGTAAAATAAATTCCTTTTTTTATTTGGTTTTTTTTTTAAATAGGCTTCGAAAAACTTAGGTTAGAAACGGCAATTCTTTAACGCAGCTTGCTTTTTTGTACGCTTTGTACTTTAATCATTCTCATTGTTTTCGGTATAATTTATAGATACTTTTATTTATTTTTCTTTCAAATTTTGAATAATTTTTGATGCGTGTGATTTTTTCATCCGATTTCTATTAATGATACCGGAGATAAGGTGAAACACGTTTTATCATGCGTTTTTGCGTTTTTTTTTTTATCAAAAATGCAAAAACTGGCAGCGCATATTAATTTTTTTTTTTTAAAATCATTTTGCTTTATACGACTGCTAAGATCTGTGCACTTAGCGGTTCAAAAGTTATGGCCTCAAAAACGGCATCCATTTTCAAAAACTTTTCACTGTTTTCAAAACATTGTATTTTTTCGGTTCAGTATTTACTTAACTTAAGTTTCATTTTCTAGTTCCTAACTGCTAAACTTCTTAAAAAAAGTATTAAAAACAATTTTATCCGTTCTCCCATAAAACTTTAAACTGTATTTAAACCGTTATTTGTGCTTCAAAGTTATTGCTCTCATTGGGTTCTCTGAATATTTCCAAAGTTTTAAAGCACATAAAATTTTGTCTTTCTACGGTTAACGTTCGAAGTTATAATGCGATCGGATGGTCGGACGGACAACGTAGTGATAACATAGGAGGTCCTTTTTACATTTTTAGACCGCTAAAAACAAGTGAGTAAAAGCAAGAGTACGTCCTAAACGAAGCGTTTATACCCTAACAGGAAACACGCCGTAGGCAAAAGAATTTTGGTGAATTGAATTTGTGGGTAGAAACCTTCGATTGGACGAAAATTGGACCACCCACGACACATGCAATGCCAACTTTTACTATGCTAAATCTTTTAAAACCCGTTATATCGGTTTCTATTTTTCGGTTTCAGTTCTATGCAATCAGAAAATTAAGCTCCGCCATTTTTTGGGTAGCGTTTTAAGGAAAAAAAAAAAATGATCCTTAGCATTAATTTCCGCTTTAAATACAGAATTTTATAATTGATAAATTGGAATTGAAGGATTTAGCTCTTATCCCACGCTCATTCTTGAGGGATTAGTTTACATTTTTCATGATTTTCAAAGTTGAGTAAAATAAGTTACTATTATCCCGCCAGCTTCAGCTGGAACAGTATACGAAATTGTTTTTTTTTTCTTTTTTTTCTATATTAATCCTGTTCTGAAAAACTGCAGCATGATGGCAACGTTATCACCTATATCCGCCATTCGAATTCTTCCTTTTATTATCCTTAACAAGCCGGTCACAATGTGCACATTTTTCACCTAAAATCAGAGACACAGCGAGATAAGCATTGTGGCGCTATATACGTATTCCCGTAAGCTGAACTGCGAGACACAGCCACAGACACAGATACTCATTGTGCCCCAGCTATAAATTACTGAATGTGGGGGCTTGTTGATGACCAAAACCTTGTTAGTGTAGGAACCTAAGAATATTCGCGATATATTCATGCGGCAATGTGAGAGATGGCACCTTTATCTGAAAAACTCCATTATTCAATTTAGCGATATTTTCCTTTAAGATTAATGGAATACAATGAATAATTTCCAAATTATTTTTTTTTATTTTAGTGTGGTATAAAGCAATATAATATGGAGGAACTCGAACTAGATCATGTTTCCCGAGTCATTGGCTATCATCCAAGATACCTAGAGCACTTCTTACGGACGCAACATTTCATTATGCGTGGAGATGGTCCACTTCCCTATGATTACAGATACTACTTGGCAATAATTGTAAGTATATAGTTGTATAAATGAGTTATTAAAAGAAACAATTCTTTTGCAATATAAGTGCAAGAGTTCGTCTGTAACGAACTTTTAAACACCCGACCCTCTATACACTTTAACATCAAATTTAAAAGTTTTCTTACTTGATTCAATATGCTGTGTGTCAAATATTTGTATTGGTCACGCCTCCAAATAAGCGCGTAAGCTGAAAATTAAAATCAATTAATTCTAATTGCGTTAGAGTTATGAGAAAATGCGTTAAAAACGAATATTAATGCTAAAAATTGTTCTTCCTTAAAACGCAACCTAAAAGTAGGCGAAATTCAATGTTTTCTATTTAGGAAACTTAGCAAATAAAAATTATATCTTAAATATTTGTTATACAATTTTTTTTCCGATTTAGAATGAATTTTCCGAGAAATCAGGTTTTTGAAGATTTAATATTATAAAAGTGGGCGTGGTCGATGTTGTGGGTGGTCCAATTTTCGTCTAATTAAAGGCTTCAGGCCACTTTTACTTTGCATCAAAATTTGAGGACCTAAGCCTTGTCTAACTTGACCAAAAGGCAATTTTAAATAAGTTGGAAATTTGAGGTTGTCTGATAACCAAGTCAATGAATGTGGGCGTGGCTGAGGTGGATCATATCAATTTTCGGCATAAGTTTACCGTAGGTCCAAGTAGAATGTATTCGATTTTTTTATCTTAATATATGGATTTGAGTGTCCTGATTCCGAATATGCTATTAAAAATTGTCGGTCTCGATTAGCTTAAAATTTATAAGCCAAAGAAGTTCAAAAAGAGTTATGTGTTAAAGTATCAACTTTAACATACCCGTAAATGGCCATAGGCGCCTGCCAGACAACTGGCACCTACCCTTAGCGGAGCGACGAAGTCGCGTGAGCGGCTAAGCCCTGCGAAAAGGGGAGTTGAAATCCTTTAAGCCCGCCAAGCGGGCCACCCAAAAACTGTTGTCTCAGAAATTTATTTTACAGCGTATCTTGTCAGATTTCTATAGCATACTCTGAGGCAAAAATAAAAAGTCTAAGATGAGGTACTTTGTATGGAAAAATTGAAACTTTGAATACCTATAACTTTTAAACTAAATGAGTCCGACAATTTTTAATAACATATTCGTAATCAAGACACTGAAATACATATATAAGCATAAAAATAACAACTAAGTTCCACTTGGACCTACGGTAAACTTGTTCCCAATTTTCATACCTTGTCTGTACAAAATAAGAACCAAATTGCACTCCAAGTTTCAGCGTACTTCCGGGTACAAAAAATGTTGCGTATACGCCCGCGATCAGTACTTTGCATGTATGCATATATACTATCCCGCAGCGAAATGATGACTAAAAACCAACAAGACCGTTAGATCCTATAGCCGACAGCAAATCCTGAATCACGTGTTTATATGACAATATTTGAAATTGTTCGCTTAAGTTTGAAGAAAATGCTGCTCTAAATAATGTCGTGCTTTGAAGTTGAAGTACGGACCAATGAGGCCTCGCACCGGCCGCCCAAAATGAAGACCCACTAAATTTTGGAGGATGCATTATAGCCTTGTAGCTTCTGGTGATCCTAATATGGGTTGTTACATTACATATTTGGATTTTCTGCTCAATCGTGTAACTTTCCATCGTAATTCGGTGATCAGTAACCGAATAACAAACTTAGATGTCACCAACAACGTGGCCTTCACAGGCCGTCAAAATCTATCAGGCGCCATTATTGTAATGTTGTAGCACCTTATTATAAATTTCACACCCAAACGCAGCTAGGCTTTATTCCTTTTTTTAATTTTTGTTTGGCATAACAATTAAATCGCTTGTATAATTTGTAGGCAGCCGCTCGCCACCAGTGTCCATATTTGGTAAAAATGTATGAGAAAGAATTTGTCGATCAAGGCGGAGACGTTATGTGGCTAAACGGATTGGATTTCATACCGCCCAAATTACGTGCCATATATGAGATGAACAAGTTACTTGCTCACAGACCTTGGCTACTTCGCCAGGAGCACATAGAGGTAAACTTTATATCTTATACTATTAAAATTGAGGATCCATTGTATTTTTTTTTTGTGTACTTTATCAGTGTCTTACCAAAGGAAAAAGCAGTTGGTCCGTGTCAGAAGTTGTTCACGCAATGGTGTTGCTGTCTCACTTTCATTCATTGTCCTCATTTGTGTTTTCATGTGGTCTCACGCAACAACTAGATGGCCTTTCTAGTCCAAAATCAACGTCTCCAATACAGAAGACTGTTTTAAGCAATAGCACTGCTGACAATAATGTAATGAATATGAATTTAGCAACAAACAAAAGATCAGACACTACTAGTTGTGATGGAAAAAATGGGCTCGGCTCTAACGGTAAGTAGCTTGAAATATAATTTTGATCATATCGATAGTTACAATTTAGCGTCAAATAGGAGTTAGTGTGGAAGCATTGATGGAGCGCATGAAAGTTTTGTCGGAAAAACCTACAGAATGCAGTGAAGCTGAGCTAAGTAATCGCTTTAAGAATGTTGAACTTCAAGCTGCTGAGCTTCCTTCTGCGCCGATTGAAAAATCAGTTGAGGTACCACCAATAATAAGTCATTACATCGATGATCCTGGTTTTACTTATCAAGACTTTGCCCGCCGTGGAGCTGAAAATATTCCTAACACATTTAGGATTCAAGATTACTCATGGGACGATCATGGCTATTCGCTTGTGAATGGGTAATGTTGACTTTAAAAGTTACTTATTTTGCTATAACTTATCTAACTTACACAACTCTTAGATTGTATAACGATGTAGGTTATCTGCTAGATGATAAATTCCGCGTTGCATTCAATTTAACATATTTTACAATGGGAGGAATCAAAAACGTTGATACATCGAAGTTTCGAAGAGCAATTTGGAATTATATACAATGCATATATGGCATACGGCATGACGACTATGACTATGGCGAGGTGAATCAAGTAAGTAAAATAAATTAAATTAAGTCAAAAGCGATAATGCTAGTACGAAAACAAGGGCATATTTTTATTATACGCAAGGCGAGGTGATTCATAATCTTTTGTCGATGCCGAAATCCTAAATGCATTATTTAAATGTCACTAATGAGAAATTTTACTCTCTTAAATTCTTCACGGAGATAAATGTGGTTGAAAATCCACTGTAGTGCATAGGATCATTTATCCTTAGAAAATTTCTATCCTATTGTGAACTATTTTAAGATCTTAATTTTTTTACTGAGAATGTTTTTATGCAGCTCTTACAAAACATAAAACTTTTCTTCATCTTATTTTTTTCTTATATGCGCGATTTAGGAATGCAAATCCTGACTACTGGGATAAACCCACTAGGCGAGGAGATGCATATAAACAAAGTTTCAGAGCATATTATCTGCAAACACACTGACACTATCCCTTTTTTAATCATGCACCCCTTTTTCGTTAGGAAGCGTTCAATCCCAGTTCTGGATGGTTTCAATACTGATATCCATAATATGAATGCCAACATTCTCCCTGTCTTTTTAAACGATCTTTTTTCTACCGCATCCAAACAATTGATTTCTGATGACAGAACTCTTAGTTCTTTATGTTTATTCCCAATTCTATTAATTTCACGTTATGTGTGTGACTATTACATTTTATGTCACGAAGAGTAGTTCGAAATGCCTAGGACCTAAAGCGGTGCAAGAGGAGGTTAGGTTAGGTTGGAAGTTCAGTCGGTGCCCAGATTGACCCATTGTGATTATCCTTTTATGATAGACAAACATGGTTGGGCATATGTTTAACTAACTGAACCAAGCAGATCTTTTAATACATCTTTTAAGGTCTAGTAGTAATATTGGGGCAGTGTCCTGTGACTACATCAACGAGTGTTCTTATGGAGTGTCTACTGAGAGATAGAAGGGTCGTTGTTTTAGGTCAAGCTAAGATACAGTCCTTAGACTCAAGTTAAGATACAGTCCTTAGACTGTTGCCATCGTTCACTGGCTAGTTTGACTGTGGGTTGTTCTATGAAACTTTTGGCTGTGTTGAAAGGAGGATATACCCGTCGGTCAGCCAACGTTATGCCCATCAGAACCTTTCCTTGCCAGCTCGTCCGGCATTGCATTTCCGGCCGCGTGGCCGTGGCTGGGATCACCGTGCCCAGAAACTCAGCAAAGTTGAACTGTGTGCAGGCTTATTTCTCTTAGTGCCATGAGGCAGTTTAAAGTGCAAGAGTAACTTCACGTCATTTATTCGCCCTAAACTTGTCTACAACTCTCATGTCTAGGCAGGTGCATCAAAAACATCTCTTCAGCACATCCCTTTATCTCCCAACACAACACATTTAGGTAGTAACACATTAGGTAAATTGTGTAACACATTAGGTAAAAACACACACAAAACATTAGGTAAATTCTAGGACATTTCGGTAGTCCTAAATCCTTGACGCGCGGAAGTTACATAAAAAACCTGATATAGGCAATAGCAGTCACATTGCGATGACTGTTAAATAACTCTGCCAGTGCATTTTAAGTTGGCAATGCATCGATAGGACTAGTACGTAACGACCTCCAATTTTTAGCCAGTCCCATCTGAATGTTTATCTTTACTGTATTGACACTCTGAAATCGAAAGCAAAGGTTGGCACGTTATGAAAAGAGTCAGAATAGTGTCAACTTTTAAAATCTCTTTCAAGTCGAAAAAGACGTTTCCAAATGCATTACTGATAAAAGCTAAAATATACAAAGATATCTAAAACTTAATCAAGCTACCTGATGATACTTTTTTTTTAATTGACAATTTAATAAGTTGAAATTCACGCAAAAATTTTCTTTTCTTTTAGCTCTTGGATCGCCCGCTTAAAATGTTCATAAAAACCGCATGCTGTTTCCCTGAAAGAATTACGAAGAAAGACTATGATAACATACTCGTGGAGCTTTTAGACAGTGAAAAGGTAACTTTAAGTCGTAATGCAATTGGAAGGCATTTAAAACTGTTTAAAAACAATTAATTTTTTTAAGTTTTAAGTCTTTATTTAAATTTTAACTTGTTAAACGAAACTTATTTATCTTTTCTTGTACCTTAAAGGTTCACGTTAATCTTATGATAATGGAAGCAAGAAACCAGGCTGAACTGCTGTATGCACTGCGCGAAATAATGCGCTACATGACATGATCTCATTATGTAGGATAGTTCTTGTTGCTAACCCTAAAACTATAGTCTCCAAATAAGTTAAGCCAATGTCATAAGTTGTAAAAGAATTATTAACAAAAATTGTTTCAAGTTTTTAAAGTATATTTTTTTTGAAGAACATCAAAACTGAATTGATTTACCACAATGAAAAGCTAAATTATATTCTAAATCAATTGGCCATTATCGAAGTTAGGTGGGGCATACATTTATTTGTTTTATTTAATGCAATAAAGTAACGAAATAGAGGCGAAATCAATGCATTTTCATGTATTTCAAAACAATAAATTGAACGTCAAACAAAATTAAAATTAAAACTTTGTAGTTAAAAATTAAACAAAGAACTGACTTTCTTGTAAATTTTGTAAAATAAAGCCCTCTCTAATTTTTTTTTTAGTTATGTAAAAGAAAGTTCATGCGAGAAGTGAGAAATATCGATGCTGCATATCAGCTATGCTGCTTACATTAATTCGAATTTAACTATTTAATCTACCTTTTAATTTTTATGATTTACACATTTTTTCTCATTTTTTTTACATAAATTTTAACCGCAATTGCTTATATTAAAGACAAAGGAACTTACTATACATTTTTGTAAAACATTATGAAAATATTGAACCCTGCAATATATTATATAAATATTAATAGCTGTGCATCTTCATGTTAAAGGAACTCTATACGTAAAATATCGGAATAAAGAAAGTTATTAATCCTAGATTACATTAAAGAAATAATATAAAAACCAAAAGAAAATAAGTAAATATTGATTTTAGATAAAAAGCAAACGTGTTGACTGATTTTTTATTGGTAGGATTATAAGAAGTTATTATTTTTTTATGTTATTGTTTTAATCATATCTTGTAAAGTTTTGTTAATTAAAAAAAAATATAAATAAAATTTTAACCAACGAGAAACTATTGAAATAACGAACTTTTTATTTGTTTAAGAAAAATATAAAAATATTTTCATTAAAGTACGATGGGACTTTGAAATTCCTTCTATGACATGGTTTAATTGCACTCACGCAATCAGATAGTGACTATCTCACATGCTCCCTTCTAATAATTTTTTTTTTTTCCATAAATATTCAGTTGTGAGCATTCAGAAAATAGAATTTAACAGCCGCCTTCTCTATGTCACAAATATTTTCAGTTTCCAATCTAGTGTCCTAATTTAATTCCTTAGTTCTAATTCTAACTCCTTAGTTCAATTGTCCTGACTAGAGGAGACTATTTGCAATCTTTTTGTAGTAAAATGCCCCCAATAGGGGGCTAGGCCCAATTGTGGAGTATCTAGAAAAAATAGATTGAGTAGATTGGTTTGTATAAAAATTTTGTATAAAAATTTGTATAAAAATTCTTAGGTTTAGCAGATGGGTTGTCCCAATTGAGAGGTGTCCCTTTTACGGAGAGTTCCGATTATTAGGTTTACTTTCAACTTTAAAATTTACACGAAACTGTCAATACATCATGTTAGTGAGAAATTTGTTTGCTACTATTTATATTGTGCTAGTCTCAATCCATGCCCCTGTTAGAAATTTGAAGGATCAAAATCTTCTCCTTTAAATTGTCCACAGAACTAACTAAGGCCTCAATGAGCCGCTGTCCAGAGCTATTGTTTCATTCAATGTAGTCTGTTATGACGTAAATCTACACTTCTTACGTGAGTGATTCGCTTTCTTAGTTTTAAGTTTTATTTTTAGCGGTCCGTCAAAAAATGGAAAAAGGATTTCTTATGGTATTACTACGTTGTCCGTCCGTCCGTCCAATCGCGTTATAACTTCTGAGCGGTAAGTCGTATATGTAGGTAAAGACGAAATTCGGTGTGCTTGTACACAGGGAGAACCCAACGAGAGTTTTTTTAAAGCACAAATAACGGTTTATAATTACAGTTTGAAGTTCCATGGAGATTAAATCAAATGTTTTTCAATAACTGTTTAAAGAAGTTGACGTTTTCCAAAGTTGCACAAAGCGAATATTGAACACACTTTTAAGCAACTCAAAGTAAACGAAGTGCTAAAGCCATATATTTCAGAGAATGTTTTAAGACTGTAATTCTGACGCATTTTTGAAGAAAAGAACGCAAAAATGTATTAAAAAACGTATGCCCCTAAGCTCCGCTCTTGTTAAGAGAAATCACACGTATCGGAAATTGCCCGAAATTTTCGGGAAAATTATATCGAATTTTAAAGTTTCAAAACCTTCTGAGATTTAACTAACGGGTGATTTTTTAAGAGGCTGAGAACTTTTTTTAAAAAAAAAAACACAAAAAATTCGAAAAAATTAATGAAATATTTATTTGAATCGATAATTTGAGCCTTGCAATTTAATGTTTAAAGATAATTTCATGCAAATGTTGACCACGGCTGCGTCTCAGGTAGCCCATCCGCTGAGTCCAATTTTGGCATACTCTTTCACACATATCGGCCGGTATCTCACGAATGAATGCATGGATGTTGGCTTCCAGTGCGTCAATCGAAGCGGGCTTGTCCCTATAGACATTAGCCTTGACATACCCCCACAAAAAATAATCTAATGGTGTCAAATCGCACGATCTAGGCGGCCAATTGACAATCTTCCGAATAGACTGCTCAGAAGGTCTAGAATGCCGACCATAAAATGGAAGCAGCGCGCGATGAACATTTCGAACCGAGCACGAATTTTGATAGTAAAATTCAATAATTTGCAAGCGTTGTTCATTTGTAAGACGATCCATGGTTAAATTGCAAACCAAACTGAAGCTGTTTGACAGTGACACAAGGTACTAAACACACGTCAGCTGTCAAAACCAGTGTTTCCAAAACCAAACCAGCTAAAAAATCACCCTTTAGAATCTCAGATCTCTTAGATTAAATTTAAGATTTTCAAAAACATAAAAGCATTTTCAAAAACAATTTTTTTAAATCTTCTATTAAAACAACTTAACCAAATTTTCTTTATGGTAAAGATTTGGTTAAAGAACAAAGCGTACAAAAAAAACCTGAAAAAAGCTGCGTTGTAACCTAAGTTATTCGAAACCTATTAGAAACGAAATAATAAGGAAGCTTGTTTAACCGTTTACGAATAAACCGGTGGCCATAAGAAAAACATCCAATGCTATCGCAGGTAGTTGCGCTATTGGAAAAAAATCTAACTGGAACTGGAAAAATTTCAAAATATGTAGGTGTTTTGCGGATTTAAAATTTAAAAACTTGTAATAAAGGTCAAAAGAACGTATCTCTTAAACGGTTTTAAGTAAAACTTTGAAATTAATAACGGGCATAGCCCATGTTTTGAAATTTATTTTTTTATAAATTTATTACAGTTTTGGAATAGTAAATGGTCTCTTTGATTTGCTTGAAAACACTTAAGATGACTAATTAAAATTATGCTGGTAGCAAATAAGTGTATCGTAACTTTTGAACCACTTATTTTACATCAACCAAATTTGAGCCCATCTCAATCACATTAGCGTAAACCAATACTTACTTACTTACTTAAGGTGGCGCTACAGTCCGGGGTGGACCTGGGCCTCAGCCAACAAGCTTCGCCAGCCAGCTCTGTCTCTAGCTAGCCGTCTCCAGTTTCGCACGCGAAGTTGGCTGAGGTCCCCTTCCACTTGCGTGCGCCACCTGAGTTTCGGTGCTCCTCTACCGCGTCGTCCCTGCGGTGTGGATTCGAAGATTTTCCGGGCCGGGGCGTTGGTGTCCATCCGCTCTAGATGACCCAGCCATCGTAGACGTTGTGTTTTGACTCTTTTGGCTAGGTCGGTATCGCTGTACAGCCCGTACAGTTCGATGTTATATCTCCTCCTCCACTCTCCGTCTATGCAGACGGGACCGTAAATCGTCCGAAGAATTTTCCTCTCGAAGCAGCCTAAAGTGTTTTCATCCGCCTTAAACCAATACAATAGATTTAAAAAAAAAAAACTAACAGTTTTCCTTAAGAAAAAATAAAAAAAAATTAAAGGAAAAATTCTTCGCCAGTCTTTATTTTAGATTAGCACTACGAAAAAAGTAGACAACAGACTGTAAAATAAATCCAGAAATATTTTTAATAATTATATTTTACACAAACTGCGCAATATAAGTGAGCTAATTCTTCAACAAAAGCCGGCGGATTGCTCGGCGTATGTCTTCATACTAGACGGTCTTTTTAGTTAATCACTCTAAAGTTGTCCAAACATTTCAGGAAATGTATTGCTGAAATGAAAAATTTTGGCAAATTTTCAACGCTCTGCTGGAAAACAAGTTGTCCCTTGACCTTCCATTTTACTCAAATTCCCCTTTTTTCAAGTTCTGTGGTACATAAAAAAGGAATAATTGCTTCTTCAATAAAGGGATTTTTAATAAAAATGCTTACAGTCTTTCTTCCCAAGCCAATTACGACCCATGTGCGTCGTTTGAGGTTTCTTGTAATACTTGAAACATAAAGGTAAAAAGAATGCAATAAAAACAAATTCCATAAAGCTCTTTTAGTAAAGTTTATTTATGTAAAAAAATTAGTAACCAATAGTTGCGATTGATGGCTAGTTAATAGGGTTTCTGTTAACTTTTTTATAACTTTTATAATTGCTTTTTAACATACCTAACCAAAAACAAAATTTTTATATATTGGTAGCAGTATTCGGTCCAATAAACTATTTTTGCATACATTGCTAACGGTTTAAGTAAAAACTATAAAACATGAATATATGCATTTTTGAAAATATGAAACCAAAATATTTATATCTACAATCTTGCAACGTTCTTTTTTTTAATATTATAACAATAATAAACATAGTATGAGAATTTAATTGATAAATGTTTAATTTTCTTAGTACCATTGGATTCTTTTGATTAATTTAGTCGTAAATAAAACAAAACAAGTTTATTTTGATTATCTTAAGCTTTGATTTCAATAACAGCAAAAATAATAAAGAATCGAAGAAGTCAAAGACGAATCCGTTCCTCCAATTTGCTAGATTATTCTATAACTCAGTTATAAACTAAACTTTGATCCCAATCAGTAAAAACATTAAGAAGTTACAATAATTTTCCTAGCAAATCCGTATGCGCTTTTCAACGGTTTGTGACAAATCTCTATATAAGGAAAAGTACAATAGTTGAAAAATACATAATATAACATGTGTGACATATTACGCCTATCTATTCTATTCGACTAATATACTTGACAAAAAAAATATATATAAATAAATATCACTTACATTCCTCGCGAATAAAATAACTATACTTTCTTTTCTAATTACTTGAAATACAAAAAATTTAAGTAAGGGAATTATTGGAACAGTGCAACCAGAACTAAGGGAAGCAAGGCTAGATCAAAGATATGGAAAATATTTGACAATTAAACCATTTTCAGGTGATAATGGCACCTTATGTAGCCGATCGCCGAGGTGAAGAGGTCAAAACCTTTTCTTTGGCCTTTTCTTGCTCTTCCTGGAAGAAAATTTTTGTAATGACTATATCGCCTGTACTCAGTGTCTGTGAGGATGCGTCAGCGTATTTGACAATTTTCTGATCATTATGTGCACCCGAGATCGGTGATATGCTTAGTTCGTTATTGCAGTTGCAGTTTTTAAAGCTGAAAAATAAAAGTTTCAAATTATTTAAAAACACAGTAAAATTTTATGAAATGCAAACATAAGACGATTCAGTTGAATCTGTCTTAACGCAATTAGCGCCTTTATTCTTTCATCGTTTTTCTTTGCACAAAATAGACACTTATTAAAAAAATGAAAGGGGTAAACTTAAGCCTTTGCAGAGGGATGATTGAAAATCTGCCCATGTAGAATTTTTTTTAGACTTTTGAATAGGATGCCAGTATCCTAAAAGGCCGAAGGCCTTTGGTTATAGAAGCGTTGGCCTTTTTCGCGATTAGAATCAAGTTTGCTTGCTTATGCGTGGTGATGCAAAAGTTAATCACATGAGTTAGATAGATGTCTTATTGCTTTGCAAAATAAGCCGAATGAAATGCAGAGAATAGAATAGGAAAAATCGTTGAACTCATCAGAGTTCAACGCACTTTCGCATTTATTTTTATGCCCGAAGTTCTTTGGGAGCTGCGTCGCATTTAATTTATGAGCATAAAAGGTACGTTTAGATTCGCAAACAATAATACATTTGCTACCAGGTTATTTTTTTATCACTAAAACGTGCAAATATAACATTGAAAATTCTTTTATTCGGGTTTTTTGTTCGTGTTCTACAATTTATATGAAAAGTGTGTACTTTCTTTCATGCGGCATTCGGTCTCCTAATTTTATGTGCTTTAAAAGAAGTTTCTGGCTACATCAAGACTTGATCGGACAAAAAAGCGAAATAAGCATTTACTCTTACTTAAAACTTACTTTTTCGACTTCTCCCTAATGATTTGAATATTTTCGGTAGTTGCGATATTGGATCCTAGTTGCTCAGCCATTGAGTTTGAGGTAATAATCTGTAAAGAGCCGCAAAAATAAACAAACAAATTTGTTACTAATTCTCAAATGAGGCTGGCTAAGTCTTCTACCTGATCGCTTGGCAAAAGTGTTGCAGCCGAAAGTATAGCTTCTAATTTATCAATCCTCGACAAGCGATCCATAGAAGTATCCGATAGAATTTCATCCATCATTTGCATCGACTCAGTCAAACTTGGAGGTTCTGAATTTAAACGTGGCGAAAAAGTTCCAGTCAATGAGTTGTCCGATGGCACACTATCTAAACTTGGAAAGTTGTCGTTCTCAGCATTTTCTTGGTCATCTTCGGAATCGCTGTGGTCTCTGAAAAGAAAGCCCAATCATAAGGCTACAAAATTGTATAAATAAACTAAAAAAAACTCGCCTATTTTGGTTGTTGATGTTTTCCATTTTCTCCAGCTTCTTGGCAACTTTGTAGAAACCTTTTAAGCGTTCTTTTTCGTCTTCGGTTAGGTCCATGTACCTAAAGTCAAAATCAGTTGCATGCATTACGATCATAAGTGATGTACAGAAAGTTAGTTACCGAAGCAATCGTATTTCTCTATTGCTCAAAACAATGCTCTTGTTTGTCTGACCAAGTTTCTGTTTGAGGTCTGTGACTTCGCTACCAATTTTTCTTTGCTTCTTACGTATTTTAACCTCGGTTGGCTTAATTTGCATAAGAATTTGTTCAGTACAGAGTTCCGAAAACAGTTGCTGATTCTCTGGTCGAATTTGTCTGAAAATAAAAATATTTTAACGTTCCGGTCTCTATTATGCAACTTAAGCTCATTATACCTTGCTAAATTGCCATACAGCTGATCGTTTATCAACACCAAAACATCGCCAGCAGCGTACAACAGCATTTCACGCGACAACGGCCTGTTAGCCCAATACTTCTGATCCCGACGATATACGTTTTTAAGTTGGTCTTTTATTGGATTTAGTGGCGCATTATACAAGTCGCACAGTGAATTCAGCGAAATATATTTGGCTTTATACACCTGCTTACCACTCTCTTGCAATTGAACGACCGCATGAGCAGCCTGTGTGTCAAACACATTCCTCAAGAGCACTCCAAATTGGGTGTACATGTTTACGGAATCGTTGCGGCAATCGTGGATGACTTTAATAACGCATTCGTGTTCGAGGAGATTTTTTAGGCCACCGTCAGAAACCAGCTCTGGACATGTCAGCACATCAAAAATAAACGCCTCTCCCCTAGTCGTACCTATCTCAATCAATGTAATTTCACCCTTTGCTCCTAGGTTTATTCCCTCGCAGTCTACCGATATAACGACACTTTGATTCTTATGAGCAAACTTGAGGATAGCATCAGTCACAAAGAGACTTTCCTTAATGGTGGATATTACTCGGGTGTTTTGAAGAACCTTAATTTTCCATGTGTCTCCAACAAAATAATTGTGACTTGGCGAATGAGCCGGACTATATTGTTGAGCTTGCTGCTGCTGTTGGGGAACGTAGCCAATGCCTGACTTGGCATGCTCTCCATGGGCAGCCATTGATTGTTTGTCTTTTTCGAAATTTTCAGCTAGAGTCTTTATAACCAAATTGTTTATTCGCTGTTTAAGTGTTTGATTTTGACTGTGGATCCTTTCGGGCATCGATGGCTGCTGGGGCGGAGCCCCGCTAAATACTTGATTTGGGATTGACTGCACAGCAGCAGTCCCATAATAAGAGCTCGTCGAAGGACTGGGACAATTTCTCTCGCACAGGTTCTCGATTTGCAAGTCAGAGTTCATCACATAACTCTCAAAGCCACTATTCGCCTCGCTTCTACTTGTTGCCACGCTATTGGTCGATAAATTGGAAACCGGCTCATTTAACTTAAAATTTGGCGATATGCTGTTATTATTGCAATTGTTATTGCTGTTGTTGAAGTTATTGCTCACGTTGCGGAGTACTGGTGATTGGATTCTTTGTTGGATGGGCGACGTTGAAATGAGTTGAGGATTCATTTGATTGTTGTTCACTATGTTATGTATTGCATTATATTGCTCTCGAGACTTTGCTTGAGCCTGTTGTATATGGGAGTCGGAGAGTTTTGGCTTTTGTAGCAGTGTGACTAGATTTGCTTGTATATTGAAGCAGTCTGAAAAAATGCGAAGAAACGTTGTTAGATCCCCAGGTGTCTTGAACATCTTTAGCCACTGCTCTTGGGGGAATTTTGAGGTGACCAAATGAAAAAGTTGATCGACCAATATGGGACCTTTCACCTCTATACACTGAGCGAAAAAATCGAGCATTTGTTGCGTTCCTTTTGTGTCGATATAAGTTTGCGGAAGATGTAAACGCTCCGACGCTGGAAGATCGTCCATGTTTTCACAACCCACAAGTATTACGTGATCATTTACAACTTTAAATGTGTCAGTGTGCTTTATGAGAAAATCTGTGAATTCCTTGATATGTTGACCTATAGATAAATAAATTGTTTTCAGATTACCCACATCATGCCAGGCGTAATACGAAATGGAAAATTTTATTTAATACCTGAGATATGCCTGACTTGCGGTGACGCTTGACTTCGATGACCCAGAAGACTCTTAACTGGAACTTCGACGCCTATTCCGTATTGCAGCATTTTATTTTTGAAATAATCTTTAGCCTCTTGAATGTAATCACGTCGCCCAGCAAAGCTGCCGTTTGGATCATCGGGTGTTGTTTGATATGAGTTCACTTGAACGTAGTCACCGTTGACAAGGAAAATTGCAGGGTATTGCGCTAGGAACTTTTTTAAGCCTGCAACCAAGATATAAAATTATTTTTGAGTTCTCATTTGAACTCAAATTAATTTGAGTTCAAATGGGAATTTGAATTAAATTAAAGAAAAACAAACAAAAATTTAGATGGCTTAAATAGTTTATTTTTAGTCATTATCTGTTGTCTTAAGTTAGCAATGCATCTCCTCTACGGGGCTGATATTTTGGTTATGAGCAGATACAATGATCAGTCCACAAGCCTACAAAATATTTCTCAATGTGTTATGTCTGTCAAAGCAGAGCTAATTCGTTTTTTTAGCGTTTCGTTGTAGTTTTACAAGGAAGCGCTAAAAGAGCAATGCGTTAAGCAAGCATTGCTTATTTATCACTTTTCTTCCAATTAGGGTGATGAATCACAAGTAAGAATTTCCCGACCACCATTAAGTAAATCGAAGCCTTTTTCAACACAGTATTATTTGTTAGTCGCCGCAAGTACCGGATTCGGAGACTTTTTGAGGTAAAAGACAAACTTGACAGATTTTTCAATGGATTTTTTGATAGGCAATAGTACTTTACTTATTACAGAACTTATAGTTTTTGAAGATATCCTCTTTGATCAGCCCAACATTAAAGGTTATTTTTCTGGCATATAAAACAGCTAGGTATATTCCGTATCGATTTTCATGTGTATTGCTTTTTAAATATATTTTTCATACTCAAAAATAAAACATATTCTAAAAGATTTTATACTAAATCTAGTTTACGAACAAATATTGTAAGCCTTAATAATGATTTTAAAATTAGTTAAAGCATTAATATTAATAAGCTAAGATTTCCTTTAAGCTGCGTGATGTTTTTGCTTAAAATCTATAAAGCAACAAATATTGTTCTTTTCTTTTCGAATAAAATATAGCTAGACCCGGCTTTGGACCTCTTCATTATGGAGTCCAAACGTACTGTTGCAGTTGCATTTGTGTCATCCATGAATCCGACTCTAAACTAATAATAATAATTATAACTCTTAAAATTTTTGCATTGCGCTAATAATTCGGGTTAGTATGAAGACATACCTACACCGTGCGGTCCGTCGGCTTTTGTTGAAGGCTAAGCTCTTCTATATTGCTCAGTTTGTTGTTATTTAATTATACTTTATACCGTTCGGGAGATGGAGTCTCCCCCTCTATCAGTTCACACGTTCTTTTGAATTTTATTATATTTTTTTAAATTTAAAATCAAACAAAAACATCTTTTGTAGGTGTTTTACTATGCCTACCTTCGTTTTTTAAATTGGATGCGGAAAACTTAGGTAAGAAAGGCAATTTAAATTTTTTTAACACTGTTTATTTTTGAACAAGATTGTTTAACACTGTTTATTTATGAAAAAGATTGTTTTACCGTTAAGATACTAGAAGATTAAAAAAAAATTAAAATGTTTTTATGCTTTTGAGTTAAATCTCAGAAAATTTTGAAAACTTAAACCTCTCGATAATTTGCTTTAAAATTTTTTTAAGAATTTTGTTAGAGTTGCTTTATACGCGTGTTCATTATTGGCTTTGTGCACAAAGCCGTTCAAAAGTTATAAGCTCAAACACTTTGAAAAAAGGCATCTACTTTCATCTCTTTATTAATCGAAAACCTTTAAATATTTTCAAAAAATTGGATTTTTCGTTTAGGTTCAGTGTTTACTTAACTTAAATTTCGTTTTTCTACTTCTTGCCTGCTTAACTTAAAAAAAGTATTGAAAAACCTTTAATTTATTTTTCCAAGCACTTTCAAACTGTAATTAAACCGATAAAGCGTTCAGAAGTTGTAAAGCGATTGGACGGACTGACAACGTTCTGATGTCATAATAGGTCCTTTTTTGGACGGACCGCTATAAATTGCTGCTAAATATTAAAGTAGAAATTTGTTTGGCAGAAGTTGATTCTGAAATAACATATAAAACTAGTTTCGAGACTACGTCTTCAAAGCGACCAGAAAGATTTGATCTTAATTTGTAAGGAGTAAGCCTTATGATATGAAATGTCTTTGAAGTCAAACATCATAACATGGAAAGATTCTAAGGCAAATTGTTATTAACCAATGGTAGTATGTACATAAATACCTAAACCTTTTTGCAGTTAAGACGATATCATGTTCTGAATAGACGAATCATAACACCGGGAATGCCCTCTTTTTTATTCTATTCATTTAAATTTAATACGGTAGATTCATTAAAATTCTTATATTTAAGGCTGAATACCATCTGATATATCGTGCAAAAATAATCAAGAGTGTAGGGTACACACATCCATATTAAACATACCTGACTGACTGCCACCTGCGATCTGTCGCATCTCTTTGGTGAACTCCTTTGCTCCAAACTGACAACTAAGGTCGTGCACAGTGCGTGGCTCACCTTTATCCAACAGCCTTTCGAGAAAGAACAGAAGGGTCATATTTCTAGCCATTTCATATTCCATGGATTCCATGTTGCGCAACTGGGTAAGGTGTTCTCTCTTCAAATTTATCTACGTTGAGCAAAAAATTCGCTTAATGTTGACATAAATAATTATGCACATACCTACGTGTTTTTTCTAAGGAGTGCGTACAATGCGGTGATGAGTAATTGGAATAGACTTTCAGTCTTTAAACACAAGTAGAAGAAAGTTATGAGGTAAAATTGAAGACACTTAACAGCGTTGCTGACTCGCACTTTGCACAGCACCTTAACCTTTTGCGTACGCCTTTGGTTTGTAAAATTCGGGTGCACTGTCTTCAGAACAATAATTTTTCTGAGAGAAAAATTATGCGAGACGGTCGTGTTGGTTAGGTGGTTGGGTTGAAATAATGTAGATATATTTATTAAATTTGTGACCAGTTGACCAGTGAAATGATGAGACGTCAAATTGTAGCTGAAAATTTTTTACTGGGTACGTTAAATTATACAACTCTCACCGATGAGGGATATGTAGGATAGGAAACCTAATAAAGACGAGAGCTAACTTGTTCTTTTTTTTTCTTAGACTTTGCCAAACACATCGACTTTCTTGAAAGAAGGGTTGCAATGACTACTTGGCGAGTTACGCTTCTTGTCGTTTATTGTTTTATGTTTTCGTTACACCCAGCGTAACGAGGAATTTCTATCAGATGTTCCGGGACATATAAAACAATAATTACTGTTTGGAAAACAATAAATTTCACTTTTCGAGTTCGCGTAAACTAGTGTTTTTTTTACCAAATTTAATTGTATGCAATTAAATTGTAAGCTTGCTAAACACCACAAAATTTAGTAATAACATACTCAGGAATGCAAGAAGTTCTAAAAAAAATGATTTTTTTTATCCAGAAATCACAAACAGCAATAAAGTGCACGGCCTATCGCCATGTTGAATTCCTTCAGACAAATAAAAAAAATTTAAATCGAGCTCTAAGCGGATTTCCTATTTTACCTGAATGTTTTCCTACTGAATGAGTTCAGACCGTTTTCAAGGAATATAATGACGTTGTTTTTTTTATACCAGCATCAATTGCTGAATCACTATAGAGTTTTTGCGTAACGATCTCGATACGCGAAATAGAATAGTTGCGTGAAAAATTCAATTGACAACTTATTAGGTGCGACCTTACCTAGCAGGTTTTGTGAGTAACCTCATTCTGCGATAAAATTGGACAGGCCCTGTCAAGCACATACATAAATCAAGACAATAGATTTTTAAATCATTTCGAAAAAGAATATTCTTAGAAGGAAATTTTTTGAAAAACATGTAAAGCCGCGTTGTCACAAGCAACGTAAGACAGAAACAGAATCCCATACATTAGCAACTGAAACCTATGTTGGCTGATAGCTTTTTGCGTTGCTAATGTATGAAATTTTGTTTTCGTTTCTGTTCCTTGTGATAAAGCGGCTCTGCCAACAAGCTGAAATTAACAAATTTACCCATACTCTGACATTTGTTTACTAATGTGAGTGAATTCGTAAATTCGTCAGTTCCATGCAATTCCGCTCCGGCCTTTTCCATAAGCTGATCACGTAAGGTAAATTATTGTTGTTGCATCTTCTCTCACGTGTTCACCGACACGGAATCTTAAAGCTTTGAAGGCTTTTTAAAAAACTTAAATAAATGTGTGTCGGACGATAAGAGAGCAGCGAGTTGAATATCTAGTTATTAGACACAATCTTCCAGGTAATATCAAATTATGTACATCAAGAGTGTTGTGACGACCACAAGTCAGGCACAGTTTGCCCGTTTACATTATCAGCCCGGTTAATATGCAAGAAGCGAGCTGGATCGAGTTGTACATTGGTCAACTGCGATTGGTTGAATTGATGCATTGAACATGCATAATTTGCTATTCGCTATCGTTTGGTACTTCAACTACATTTTAAATACTCAGCACAGTGAGAGACGTGCCTCTCTTTACGCATGTTGTTGCTGAGTAGTCCGACAAAAACCATACCAGGTTTTTAAAGAAGTATTGAATTCTACCATCCAAGTGCTTGTGTTGAGATCGGCCTGAATCTATCCATTGGTAATTAAAATGGCGATGTGTGACGTTTCCCTTTAGACATGTTTCGCTCTAGCACCTGCACTGGGATGCATAAGTGATGCACCTGCATAAGACAAAAACAAAATACAAGCTCAAATGTCATGTTTTCTTGTTTTCTCTTGCTTGGTTGTTGACAGCTGGTTAAAAAAAGCAAGGACGCAAAGTTTGTTGTGTTTCCTTGCAGTCCGTCGAACTTTTCTTCTTGCGAAAAATATTAAAGATTTCCAAAATAAAAAAATAACCCGTCAAACCAATCGATAAATTGTTTTTAACGCGTCTGTGATTATTGTGTGTGTATTTTAAGGCTAGATAAAATCAATTATGGATGACATTAAAGTGTCCAAGGTACGTAGAATTGGAAACCCAAAATAAGTGTAAAATGTACAAGTTAACATATAATTAATATGAGTCCCGAGAATCTTTCCTAATACATACATATTTCCTAAAATTAAACGCTCTGAAGTGTTCATACCTAGTTTCATAATGAAGCAAAGTTTTTCTCAAATTGGTTTGAAATAATCATTACACAGAAGAGGAGGTATGGGTCCACATTCGAAATGGTTATTCTACCATATTGCGCAAGGATACCTCCAGTTATTTCTCAAAGCTAGTTTTTCAATGCAGGCTATAAAGAGAGGACTAAACACAATGTAGTTTTTTCTATTGGCTTAAATTTGTCGCCGTTGGTCAACATAATCCAGTCTATAATAATTAATAACTTCAACACTTCTTTGATTCTCTTCTTATCCGAAGAAGCCACGTTGTACCAGTTTTAAAAATATGGGTATTATTGATTTAACATGTACGTTTTAAACAAAGTTTAATTATTACGCTTCACCTGTAGGCAGCCCAGTAATGGTTTCCTTATCGGAGAATGACACGCGTAAGGAATTGGGAATGCTTCAAACCATTTTCAACTGTTTTGATATAGGCCAGACGCATTCGCATTGACAACAAGCTATGTTCAGAATGTGCGTTGTTTGGGGAAGTCCAAATTTGAAAAATTTGGTCCATTTGCCAAAGTAAAAAAAAAACAATAGGTACATGTAGGTACTATATTGACAGCCAAAGCTGATACCAGATCCGTTCAAAGGTGCATTTAATTGTATTTTCAACCCTTGATGACTTTTTAGGGTACTGCAATCCATATTTTATTAAATAGGTACATCCTGAGTTGGAAATTGTAAATAAAAACTAGCTCTCTTAAAGGCAGTTAAGAACCAAATGTTGTTAAAGCTAAATTTTAGGGCCGTATAAAATGTTTTAACTGGAAAAGACCCTACACGGGTACAGACCCTACACCTCTAGACATTAACAGATTTTGCCGACTATTGAATTCGATATTGTCGTCAGGATTGAAATTTTAATAAATGAAATGAAATTTATGTGCCGTTTTATCTGAATCGCTTAACGAACAAACCGTGCGATGTGGTGAGACTTCCAAGTCAGTATCTTAGCCTGGTCAAATCTAATCCTATGGTGTTCGTTGGGATGGTCTAAGATATGCTCGGCTAGAGCGGATTTTTCTCGCTGATGATTGCGCACAGCATTTATATCTTCTCTTAAACGGGTCAAAATGCTTCGTGTATATGATACAATAAATAAATATTTCCATTGTAGGATGACCCACAGCTGCAAGGGAATGCTAAACACATGGAGTTTGGAGGGGAAAACGATCTTTGACTGATTGCAGAAAATTTGTCACCTAAGAGAAGTAAGAAGATCGTTTTAAAACTATAACGTTTAAGGATTTGACCGACTTTGTCAGTAATACCTTTCAAGGTCGGTCAAAAATGGTCTTTTGCTTAATCCAATTAAATGCGTTGTATTGCTCATTTCGAAAAGGCTCTTCGAACTTAGCTGTATCCCTAATATTTGGCTAGCGAGCTACAAATTAAAAGTTGTGGAGTCTGCGATCTGTCTTAGCTTTGTCTAAGCCATAAATTCTCTTGTTTCGATCATATAAACCTCGTAATTGGTCGTATATATGGTTATTTGAGAAAACTTTAAAAATCAGCAAACTTCATTCATCTAGACTAGACGTACGCCAAAAACTTGTTCGCACCCTTATCTCGCGTTTAGTTTCGTATTTCAAGGTTGTCTATCCCAACCTCGATTCACTTTCAGTGCACAAACTTCAGGTAGCATTCAATAATATGGTCCGGTATATTCACAGTTTTCGTAGGACAGAATATCGACTGTGTAATAACTTTCTGGGGCGAACCTTAATCCAACACATCAATACCCGAAACTGCATATTCCTACACAGAGTTGTAATTAAGAAATCTCCCCTGTACTAGTATGAAAAATTTGATTTCTCTCGCTCACGTCGAACTATGAACATAAATGTTTCGTCATTTAATTACCTCAGCAGCTTCCAATTGTTTTTTATTCATTCAATCAGGTTATGAAACTCGCTACCACCGACTATTAGCAGAATCTCAACCTTCAGGTCGGCAATCTTTAACTTCTTTTTCACTCCTCTATAGCTCCTTTACATCTTTTCACATTACTCTTTTCCTACTTTTTTTCTCATATTTATTTTTTTCTAAATCTTTTATCTTTTATTTTAACTTTAGTAATAAATAGATATGAATGAATTAATGAATGTTTAATTTTTTCGAGTTCCATTTATGTAATTTTGCTCTAAGTACTATAAAAGACCAAATCTTCTCTACAACCGCACGTTGCTTGTAATAAATTGTAATTGAACCGTGCCTCAACCACAGCTTTGGTTTCTCGTCGCAGCTATTCAGACCCTTCTTCTCAATATGCTCCATCCACACGTCAGCAACTAAGGGAGTTAAAGGAAGTCCCATAGCTACACCATCTTTCTGCAGATAAAACTTGGTGTTTTTTAACATGGCGACATGGTGTTTTTTGTCTATGCTGTGGTTGAGTTCAGTTGACGAATTATGCTCAGAACTTCCTGCGCATTAACATTTGCAAAAAGTGACTCAACATCGAAACCAACCATCACTTCATTCGCCTCAAATCTTAGGCCACTACGAGTTGATACGTAGTGGAAGGAATCGTTATTATGATGTTCTGTCTTCCCAACCAATGGTCTCAGAACCTCCACCGAATGCTTCTACAATAAATAACAAGGTGCATTGATCTGGCTCACTATTGGTCGCATCGGATTCCCTTCTTTATGCACTTTTGGCTGCGTGCAATATGGCGCCAAGCGTTTCGATGGCGAAATCGCTTTTTTTCTTGAATAAGCTGCAATACTTTCCTTGGAACACAGGCTGTAGGGCCGTAATTTACAGGTGTATACGTGTCCTGTACACGTGCCCCCTGTCAGGTAAATTCTGGACTGAACACCGTTAATTAATGAAGATTTTTCAACTTCCTCAATGCTGTTTCCGTCCTTAAGGCTAAACCACAACACTAAGCCGTTACCAATTAACGGCAGTTGCATCGCTCAAAACGAAACGCCTTTCAATATCCGCAGGTGTGACAATAAATGCAATAAAGACGCTATTAATTCATAGCCGCGCTAAAACTAAAAATCTGTCCTTGCGTCACCAATGTTCTGAAAGTACTTCTAAACGTTCATAAAAAACTATAAATGCGATGACAAAAAAGTATGATATTATAATTGGCACAACATCGCCAAAAGGACGACATCGCATCAAATATATCATGCTGTAGATGACTTGATTGTTTTCGACAATATTCAGATCCTATGTATCTCAAGTATCAGAACTTTTATGATTATAAAAACATAACGTTTGCTGTTTTTATCTAAAAAGGAGAAGTGTCCTTATTTGATGTTTTTAAGATGATTCATGACTTCGTATGAATTTTATAGGTTTCTCACTCCTAATTTAAGACCATCAAATTCTTCAAGAGTACGTGAAACTAGGGCTATTAAATATCTACTAAACATGTGCTATGCATGAAAACATAGAAAGTTTGTGCCCTGGTTCTATACCCATAATGTTTCTAGAGTTTGCATTGTTTTACTTCTAAGGTCCTATGTCAATGTGAAAGTATAACTAAATTTATAAATTCAAGGGCAAGAAACTTCCAAAATAATATTTAGAAAGCATGTGAATTGGGGTAGCTTACATACTTGGTAATGTGCGCATGTTAGACCCCAAAACTAAAAGCTTTTTTGTGTCTCTTTCTTCAATTAAAAAAAATTCCCCAAACGTCCAATCGTGTAATTTTGCAAAAAATAATAGGTACATTATTATCTTTTTCGAAAAATAAAAACTTTCTAAATAAAAATATACCATTTAACGTGCAATTATTAATTTACATTTGCAATAAAATCCCGTAGTTTAAACTGTCTTAACAATGAGCTAGTACAGTTTTACTCATTCTGTGCAATAGAAAGGTATCTCTACGACTGCGCCAGAAAAAGGGGAAACGACTTTTTTTGTTTTAATCAAGAATCGCCAGGAGTTTCGATAGCTGTCATACTTTGCAAATGGTTTTTCTGTTCAGTATCCTTTGAGCGTTGTGTTAGTCCTGTTACAAAGCGGCAATTAATGCGGCTCAAAACAAGTGCGGTGTAAAAAAAGATATTAACCCATTAAAGCATTGTGTCGGTTAAAGGTATTACTTGCGCCACTGAAGCGGAAGCCCATTTTAGTGTCGCAAAACGGTAAAATCATGGATTTTACGAAATTCATGAATAAGTTTAACGAAATCGAACGGCAATTATCGCCTACATCAGCGCTGCGCCTAAGTTTTGATAACATTTCGCCTGAAACCGATGAACCGGATGTAAATAAACGACTTTGGGGTGTACCCGTACCACCCTTCGTTTCCGACAAAGTTGTTTCATGGATTGAAGAAGAGTTTCAAGAAGCACCAATCTACTACAATGGCAACAGTGTTCAGAAAAAGGTAATTTTTGCGTTTATAATATAAACACTTTTGGCGGTTCGAGTACGAGTGTGTACACATATCTTATGCAACGCAATTTCATGACTCATATATAGGCCAATTTTAAAAGTAGTCATAAATTGATTTGAGTTGAAATGGAATTGTATCCATGTACAACCTTTCGTTTATTTAAACTGTGATTGCTTTCTTAATATGATTGAAAATGCTTATTATCTTAAAAGAAAAGACAACACTATCTTAGTTAACCTGGTGTAGTTAAAAAAAAAACAATAATTTAACTACAGGTTTTGCAATCGATTTTTACATCAAGAAAAGAGAATGAATACAAGTAAATCCCGAAACGGGAAAACGTGAATCATTTATGAAGATGTTTATCTTTACCAAAGGAATCTCTTTCATTGAGGGAGTAGTATTTTTTATGCCCTAGTGGGATGTGGTAAATATAATTGGAAACATTGCTCCTGATGTCATCGAAGAACATTTTTAAATGTACATATGCACAAAGATGGAAAATTGTAATTGAATATTTATAAGGATCTAAGGGATATATTCTTGACAGTTTTTTTTATGATACAAATGTGGCGACGTATTTAAACTGAGCGGTTTATGGGTACACAAAACAGTCGTCTTATTAAAATATTGCGTTCTTATTCGGTTTAAATTGAAATTTGGTTATCATATAAACTGGATTATATTATTTAGTATTGCAACAATTTATAAAATAGAAAAAGAAAATATAACTATGTATTTTACTATGTCAAGCATTGATTAAAGCTTAACTAAATGTCTTATTTGATAAGGCTACATTAGAACACTAATGCTAGCTATTTATCATCACATTCCTGTATCAATTACTTACTGCAATTCAATCTTTTTCAAAAATTATAATTATAAGAGTACCTGATAAATAGGCGCAACAGCTCGATGTGAGCCAAGGCCTGCCTCTTACAACCATGGAAGCTCTGTGCGCACATGTATAAGAACTTTAAGACCAGGACTTTTTGTTAGATTTTTTAAATACCTGCAAAAAATGATCGTCAAGTATGAAGACATGCACGGAGCGGCCCGTCGGCTTGGCTTTAAGCTGAAACTTATCTACATATATTACACAGTATGTTTGAAATTCTTTTTGTTAATTACAACTATTGCTTGATATACATTCTGTTGTATACTTTTATCGTTTTTTGAATTCCACTGTTCTTAAATTGGCTGGGCTGATTTTTAAGTTTTGTTACTATAAAAATTGGGTGGCAAAAAACCTTTTTCTATTTTTTTTTTAATTTTTTTTTTTAAGATAAACTTATAAATTTTTTCTTTTTTTTTCAAAACTTTGTGAGTTGGCTATACGCTCATGTGGATTTTTCTCGCGTCAAATTTGGTTGCCGTAAATTAAGTGACTTAAAAAAAAACAATACATTTGCTAGCAGCATTTGGTTTTTCAATTGCCATTCGACATTTTGCCTATATTACAACAACCCGCAATAGCATTGGCTATTTCTTTTAAATTATATGGACATAGAAGTTTCAGCAATTGGGAAAACAAGCTCTTTTATCACTTCTTTTCTTAAATAGGCTTACAAAAACTTAAGTTGGAATCGATAATTTAAATATTTTTTTACCCAACTAGCTTTCTTTCTGTACGCTTATAGTCAAATCTCAACACGATCGCTGTTACCGTTAAATGCGAACACGTTAAAAAAATGTTTTTGAAAAAGGCTCTATTTTTGTTTTACTATTGAGTGCTTTGGCTTTATTTTAAAAAATTAATTTTACAGCCATAAAAAAGAAAATGCACTAAAAAAATATTGTATTTTCATAATAAAATCTAATTTTTGCAAAATATTGAAAAGTTTTTGAAAAATAAGGAAGGGAAAATAAGACCCATTTTCTACGTGTTTAACGTCATAACTTTTTCATCACTTTATTTAAAAAGCCGATATTGAGCTTACATGTAAAGCAGCCAAAGGCTTAGCATAAGCTTAAATCAAATTTCGGTTAAGCGGTTTTAGAACTGTGGTTTTGGCGTATTTTCAAAAAAAAAAAAAATCGTGAAAAAATTTTTGTCCCCGATTTTGTCTCCGATATAGCATCGGCCAAATGATTTGAAAAAAATCACACACATTAAGAATTATTTGTAATTTTCGAGAAAACTATAGATTTTTTTGGAATATTTAGCAGGTTCTGAGATTTAGCTCGAAAACTTCAAAAACATTTCAAAAATTATTTTTCAAAATATTCTAGAATCTTAACGTATATAAAACGTATGAAGCGAGTTCCAAAACTTTTATGATATTTAAAAAATGGCGTTTCTAACTTAAATTTTTTTGAAACGGTTCAAAAACCGAATTAAAAAACGCGTCTTTTTAACCGATAACTAAAAAACCTGTGCTCTGAGTATTAGAAAAGAGTAACCGCGCTAGCGCAAAGTAGATGAGAATCAAAATATTTTTTTTGATAGGGGGTATTTTGGTAGAGGGTATTCAACAAAAGGTTCCGAATAGACGTTTTATGGATTTTAAATCAAAAATATGCAGAAAAAAACAAAAAAACCGCGTGTGCCCCCACACTATCTCGATAACAGTAACATATACCGTTTTGAAAAAAATATCAGACATGCACAATGTATTGAAGTTCGATAGAAAACTATAGAGGGGCTACAATTTTGCGATGTTTTTGGGATGTGCTTAAAATCATTTAAGTTGATGATTGATTAAAATGGTAGTGCTAAAAAATGCCTTTAACTTCTAAGGTGTTTCTATTTTATTAACTCAATTTTACACAAGCGCAAACCACTAGAGTATAAAGCAAAATCTATAAAAAATTTGAAAACAAAAAGCCGTTTGTCATTTTTTTCAATTTTTTTTTGGTAAAATTTTGGTTTTATTTTTACCCAACTTGCTTTCTTTCTGTACGCTTTGTACTATAATCAAATCTCAACAAGATCGCTGTTACCGTTAAGATACGACAACATTAAAATATTTTTTTTTTGAAAATGTCCTTATTTTTGCGATTTTATTATTGTATATGCGTGTAAACGTAAGTATTGGACCTTTTTCAGAAAAATATGACTTCAACGTGTGAGTTGCCTTACACGTTTGTTCATTTTCGCCTTTGTGCACTAAGTGCATCAAATGTTAAGTATATTTTAAAATACTATATTTTTTCATAAAAAAACATTATTAACTAGACCTCATAACAATTTTGACAATGAGGACAACAACCATGACAATTTTTCTGTTTATAGGTCCACAAAAAATGTCTGTGGACTACTTACCCGTTGATTGTGGTCTTATGGCTCACTACACCTTACAACACAGTAAATTATGTATGCAACCCCCCCGCCTGTTTTTTTTTTACCTTTGATTTGCTGCAAAAAAAAAGTTTCCCTACATAAATGATTCTGGACTTATGGCTCATTTCCTTTAAAACCTCCTTCCTTTCCTATGTGAGACCTTCGTCCCACATAGATGGGTTATAAGTTCACATTGTTTTCTGAACTTATTAACCTAAGTCAATCTTATCATATTCCAAATATCCTTTTTAGGTGCACAACAAAATAGATGCACAAGAAAAAAATTTAGCCAAATTTTGAAAAATCGTCAAAATATGCATTAAAGAAATAAAAATAAATGTTACTGTTCATAATCGAATTTCCATCATGTACTGACAAAATTTTGATCCATTTTCTAATGAAACTCCAAACATTTCTCTCAAATATTTCGGTTCTATTTCCACAGTTTAAAATCGCATCAAATTATAGTGTCTTTCTACGATTTACCGTTCAGAAGTTACAATTACAACGCGATTGGACGGACTGTCAAACAGACTGGCCACGTAAATGATACCATAACGGGTCCTTTTTTCATTTTTGGACGGACGGCTAAAAATAATTGAAAACATAAAATTATAGGAAAAAATTCTGCTACAAAAGTTGACTCTCCTTAATTATCTGGCAACCACTGTGTGTGTGTGTGGTACATTAGGTGTGTGGATAAATAAACTCTACATTTTTTATTGCCGTCATTAACAGCCAACAAATCAGTCTTGTCGTACGTTATACTGCCTGCCAATGACTATCGTTGCAATAAACAATTCTCTATTCTGTTTCTTTAAGAAAATCAATTATGAAAGAAAATGGCGGCTCTTTAAAATAATCACGCATTTCGTTGTAGGTAGTGCGAAATGATTTTTTTTTCCACTTTGGCAAAATGTCAAAGACAATTAAAAATTGTTAAAGTGCGCTGAGTAGGTATACACAACTTGATTCCCGATGTTTCAAAAATGACTCTTTCTAGGAATTTGTTTATGATGTAAAAGATAGCACCTTTTTTTGTTAATTAAGACGACGAACAGAGCGAGGCAAACTTCAACTTATAGATGAATTCTAACAATTGTTACATTAAAAATAGCTAAAATTAATAAGAGCATTTTTTTGAATTGCTGCCTAGCGCAGTGAAGGGAAAACAACTCAGCAATTAAAGCACTCAATTACAAAACCTTTGTTTGCTGACATATTTAAAGTGTCTTTAATACCTTAATTACATTGCAGATTGTGCATGTGCACCTCAATTAGTTATGTTTCCCTTTACATGGAAATTAAATTGTGTATCTAATGCGTCTTGAAGTATATACTATAGTTGGAAGGTGTAAAATATTAACAAGTTTCTTGCTCACTTGAAAATTTGATCCACCTTTGTGCTACATGCAGCTGCAGGGCTATGCGAAAAATAACCCAAGAAGAAGTCGCCCAAACCAAAAAAAATTAAAAACCGCCCAAAAATTAATTTCGTTCCTTCAATGTATTTCGGAACGCTATAAGACTTTTTCCCATGATTTATCATTCCACTGAATGGAGGTTTTTCCATTAAAAATCATCTATAATTGAACTCTATTGTAGAAGGCCATTAAAATAAATCTTGGCATTTGTTCAAAACTTGTTGCAGATCGTTGCCTTAAAGGTTGATTGTCTGTGACTATAAAGGGCATTCCTTTTGCTTTGAAAAATAATTCTATGTGACAGTTCAACAACGTGCAACATAAAAATTTATTTAAATATTTCAGTAATAGATAGACATTTTTTTAACCTAACTTTGATTCCAATTACAACTTTTTATAACTTGTTTTAGGTGGAGAATGTTCGTATGATTGACCGTTACAACTCCAAAAATCCAGTAGTTGGAACACTTTACGTAACAGCAACACATTTAATTTTTGTGGAACCGGATACGAATAAGGAGACATGGGTAAGTACATACGCAAATCACAACAAATTATCACAGATTAATTAAATGCCGGATGGATGCATTCAGAGCACCTATTTGAGTGGGCTACAATATTAAAGCGAATCGTTGGATATGCCATCCCAATTGGCGCCCGTCAAAATAGGAACTGAGCTATGTAACTCATTAAATGAGAAACATTTGGTTGTCTTAATTTAAATTACATTTAGAATTTCCCAGTCGCTTACATTGTGTTAGTCGCATTTTTAAATGAAAAGAAAACGTTTTCTAGAAACACGCCCCCAAAAGTGAGAGTGGCGAATTTTTTCCATTTAACAAATATATGTTCACTATATACATAAACATCAGAAATATTATAATCATTATAGTCCAGGCCACATTTAATTGATTTCAATGAAATATGTGGCATAAAAAGAACTTTAAATATATTATATGTTAAGCTGCCAAATCACAAGAAATTTCGTACCAGATTTTAGCGTTCTTAGAAAACTTTGAATTTTTATGCTGAGAATTTCGCTTGATAAATTCGAAATGACATTAAAGGTAGAAAATTTAACTTAACATTTAACTGTACACATGGCATGACCGGATTCAATTGGAATGGGGTATCAAACGATTCGTCTAAACGGATTAACCCGCTCACTAGTTTTCTTTAAAGACAACAGAGTACATCGGTTGGGACAGTGCTGAAAGGGCATTTCGTTTGCATTTTCTTGTACGTATTTATATATACTCCAATCTAGCACAGCACCTGTCCTGCGTTTAGAGGAAAGTTAATAAACAAACTCAATTAGTCATCCTGTAAAAATCGATGTCGATTCAACTGAGCAGTCACTACTTTGTTTTTGAAAAAAAAAATGTACATACATATGTGTGTACATTACTTTTTTTGGGAAAATATGTAGCAAAAATGTCTTTGGGAAATGAAAAAAATTAAAACTTGGTTTTAGAAAAGACTTCTATTTCTTTAAGCGGTAATAATTTTCCTATGTAACGAACTATAAAAAAATCAAATAATGTAAATCCTTCGCCTGTGTGACCGCTAGGAGGCAACAATTGACTCAACTAATTAGTTTTTAGATGGGGTGTTGACTTGTTTGCAAAATATCTTTGTCCTATATTATACTTATCGGACAATTCAGTTTAACTTTTTCTTAACTTGAATAGGACCAATGAAAAAGATTTGTTGAGTAAATATCCATTGATTCGTTCCCTGAGTAGAGACGCTTGGATACTTCAATGACTTTCTGCAATGTAAGCACAGGGCCGTAATGAGTTAAAAACTTAACATAAAGGGCAAACGGTAGCGAGTTTGTGTACTTGCTTTCTCGGCCACACTTAAACGTAGCAGGACTTCTTTCGACTCGATATGCGCTGAAGACACATCTGTTGCGCATTTATTCAGATCAGTTGCAGTCTTTTTTTTAGTGTGAAACTACATGTTCTATTTCTTGACTTTTAAAGACTATGAGCTACAGAGTAGCCACAAATTACAACAATCCCTAGAAACCCCTAAGAAACCCTAAATCTTAAATCCATAGGTCCTTCAACTGCTATCGTGTCTTTATAAAGCATTCAGCCTTTGGGTTTATTGCGGAGTTGCCATTATGACATCGATTGCTTTTAAGGAAACACGCACATGCTAAATAAAGGTGCCTTCACGCAAGAACATAATGTGTAACTTATAGTAATACATTGTTGTATGTATACTATGTAGTCTATCGCAACCCTCTGGTTCTTGCATTGATGATGTCATATAAAGGTTCGCATAGTGTCTTTTAAGTTATAGGCTTACAAATACGCAGTCCATGTTATACAAAAATATTTATTTATTTTGGGATATACACGTAAATAGTTTTAAGTCAACTCCAGCCAAACTAGAACTAAATTTTTGAAAATTTTACTGCGAATGGACGGTTCAATTTTTAATCAAATAAAATAAAAACTATTGTTTTTACATTTTTAAATTATTTTTTAGAATTGTTTTTTGAAAAATATCGCAAAAAATAGCAATTCAATCTTTATCATCAGGCATATCCAACTTTATTTCAATTTTGTTAAGCTCATAAGCATTGAAGTTATTTTTATGCTTTTCCATTTTATAATTTAGACATTTTTTAATAAATTTGACAATGTTTCCATTTTCCTTGTTGATAAGGCCCTCATAGATTCGATCGAAAAATAGTTCCCACAATTTGCCTATGTAACATGGCTGACTAACCGCTCTTTATTCGCCTTCAGTAAATGAAATGTTTTTTTTTAATGAAATGTTTTTTTTGCGACATTTAAAAAAAGTCCTAAAAAAGCATTTAAAAATGTTAAAACAATGTCCCTTTATTTTATTGAGAATTGAATCGTCAATGAGCAGTACAATTTTCAAAAATTTACTTTTAAGCTCTTTTAGTTTGGCTGGGATTGATTCAAAACTATTTACGTGGAGGGTGTGCTAACCTAATGAAGCGCAGTGTACGTCACTCTCACACTCGTCTGTCAGGTGTGCTTTTGAAATGGACCAATAAATCTATCGAAAGTAGTCTAAACTAAAATAAAGATCATTTGTCTCACTCTATTTAGTATTATGCAACGCCCCCGAAGATTGGATAATGCAAGGATTATGATACACTAACAATGCAACATTTAGGCAATCATCCCTATAACTCGCTTTACGATAGGTATTTATCTTATTCATAAACATTATGCACTCGGTAAACAATAATGCTTTTCATAGTCAGTACCCTTATATAAGGGTAAGCGTTTTCGATTAATGCACGATTTTCATCTCCAGATTGCCAACCCTCATCTGTCTCCATCGTCCTGTGAAAATCGATGACAACGTGACTGACAATAAATTAAAGATAAAAGAAGAAAAAAGTTGGTCATTGGATTTTTATTTACATGAATAAGTGGATTTGTAGTACGCGACTCAGCCGTCAAAGAAAGGCTTTCACGCTAAGGTGATAAGGGGGAAGTTAAACGAGGCATGAAAGAAAAGAATTGCTTAATAGAGCAAGTTTTTTGCACAAAGATTAATGATAAACCTCTCACAGTGACATGAGAAATTAAGGTTATACAAAAGTGTGTATTAAGTAAATCCCTCTTAGGCAGTATGCACCCCCCTTCGATTAACGCTCTCATAGATAGTTAAATAAAATTAAATGAATTAATCTCAGATCGTTATAGATAGTTATACCCCATTAAACGATACACCCTTCCATCCAACCATTGTGACCCCAGGTTTTTGAAGTGAAAGAGGCATTCACTTGTGTAGGTGCATACAAAAAAATATAGAAAAACAAAATAATCCCAATGCCATCAACCAGCCGCAGGGGCGTTTGCAGCTCAACAGTTACTTTTCTTTTTATATCTTTACGATTCAAGTGCATAACGCCTGCAAGAGTGTATCAATTGTTGTGTAGGAAAGACATCAAGTGAGCTTTTTACAAGGCGTTGACTATTTTTGCGTTTTCTTTGTGTTTGACTGGTTATTGTTTTCGAAATAGCCTAAACAAAATTCTAGCCCTGTGTAAACAGGCACGTAGCAATTGTGTTTTTTTAATTACTCTCCGAGTGTGGGTACTAAAATGATTTAATGAAGCTAAAATTTTTAAGGGTCTACTCAGTGATTATTTCACTGAGTAACAAATATGTTTTTACATATTTTAATTAATACTTTAATATTTACCGGCGCAAAAACGTAAATGACATCTCATTTGAATTCAATTCATATGGCAGTGATTAAGAGCCAATATCGAGACCATCTGTTCGCTAAGCTATATAGTTTTGTTAAGACCGTTCCATTCAACTTAAAAATTATTTTGTCTTTAGGCTAAAAAATCTATAGTCGCCGCCGGCGGATGGGCTTTTGCAACAATTATGTTTTCTCAAAACCGTTGACATTATCAAAAGAAAGTGGAAAGGTGCAACAATTTATCAAAAGCTTCAGTCCGACCCTTTCTTAAAAAAAATTCCACGCCTTAAAAAAATGGGCTGGATAAAAAATATAACCTTAAGACGCTTTATGCAATGTGGTTTTGTAAATTTTGGACTTAAAAGCTTGCATTTGACTTAAAAATACACATTTTTGTTAACTACGCACTCCAAAGCGGACGGAGGCATATATTATCCGACATATATAAAAATTGATGTTCTAGGACTATTGCAACAAACTGAAATTTTTTTTTAAGTATTTTTTTAAATGGACAAAGTTTTCCATATAGGTCGGTAGTGCGCGTGTCCGTGGACGGATTCGACTTTATTTGTTAAACTTGATCTGGTACGCAATGGGATTTCAGGTCAGCTAACGAATTTCAGCCCGATGTCTTAAAATTTAATGCCTAAAAGTTGTTTACATACGGACGTACGGATATGGCTTAACAATTCCTCCTGCCGGTCTCGATCATTCTTCTAAAAGTTCTTAGGGCTAAAAATTACTATACAGTAAACTTAATATACCCTGGGTAGGGTATAAAAACTCGGGCTTACAACTCTAGGAACACGCATTCTGTGTTACGGAAAGAAAACGTATGTGCTTACTCATATAAATGGGTATAATTACTCATTATACATTACTGTTTACTTTAAGCGAAAACCGAGGCACCCAAAATTAAGAATATGTCCGCTCGTTTACACCTATTAATCAGGCAGCATACCTGTTCATTTAGAAATTTTGGTGGGAAGGAAATAATTAATTTGAACCATCAGGTAAAAGTGACTGTTGACGTGAGCTATTTGTTCTAAGGCTGTTTCAATAACAGTGTTATTTTTCCTTCTTTTTTATGACTATTACAAGTAATTGATATGTGTTCATGGTTCGGCTTCTTACAAATGAATTTCAAAGCTGTTTAAAGATGTCAAATTAAATCTTCAATACGTCTAGGGTTCTTTGGTTTAAGTACTTAATTCTGTGTTTTTGTGTTAATGAATTTAGATTCTATATGGTATTGCAACGCAGGATCAGAATTGAAAATAAGAACATACATATACATAAGATGAGCCAGATCCTACTTCCTCGCAAATATGCATGCTGAGTGTTTTAAGTACTTTTAGTTGTGGGAAAAATTTTAAAGTTTTAAATGAATACAGTGTTAAACTTGTGTCGGATTTCTCAGATTGAGGTTGCGATCCCTCTTACGAAAAATGGTAATCTCAGATGCTTCGTTTGTTTTTTAAGATCCCCGGCCGGCCGTCAGGTATTCGAACCCAGGATTTTTTACACTGTATTCCAGGGCTGGAATAGGCTATGTTGAGATAAGTGAAGTAAAATCACAAAAATTTGTTAACTGCTGATGATCAATTACCGTCAGAATCAGCTGATCGCAAGTTTTCAAACTTTCTGATTCCCCATTGCGTTTTCTGCATACACTTAGCAACTATTTCTGTATACAAAGAGAAAAAAAATGCTATTACATCACAAGCCTAAATTATGCAACGGTTCGGAACAATTTACTCGTGATCACATTGCGAAGATGTATGTATTTGGTTTGATCACATTGATAGACACAAATGTGAAAATAACAAATCACCTTAGCCGATCTTCTAAGAAACCTAGATATTCGGCAGTGATCTGGGCGAATTAAAAATGTGGACATCTATGAATTCAATCATTAGTAAATAATAACTAGATGCTACGGTTTCGCTTTTTGTTTTGGCCGAAGAATTTCGGAAGCAATAAACTCAACTTTGCTTAGAGATCCCCATGACAATGCTGTCAAAGTTGAAATTTCAAAATTCTACGTTCGAAGAGCAGAGGCATGGAACCGATAACGAATATGAACAACTGAAGTTGCTGTCCTCGGCAAAGGAGTATAGGTTGAATTGACCGAACATCATTCATCAAAATGCGACAGAGAGTCGGTAGATTTGAAGCCATACAAAACAACTTGAATACGAAACGGTTTGAAAAATTTACTAATCAATTGAATAAGAATAAGAGTTGTGTTTTGTGTACTTCAACGTGACGGACGCAACGATTTTATTAGGCTGAAGGTTTAAGTGCAACAGTGCGTATGTGTAATAAATTCGGTCTGTCTGTAACGAACTGCGGTATACCCTATATTGGCATAAAAATATTAAAATTTGCGGCTAAAATGTAATGACGCAAAAAATTAATGGTTTGGTTCAAATATAATAATTAAAGGTCTGCATGAATGTACTCATTTCATCATTTCAAACGTGTGCAGTACTTCATTGCACTCTATTCAGTAAAATTATACGTTCCAAGACTTGTGTTTGAATGAGGTCTATGTCAAAAGAGAGTTACTCTACACTACTCTGCTAGGTTACACCAAAATAAGAACACTGCTTGGTTTCATTTGTTCACTTGGGTGCTTGCTTTAAACAGAACATGCACAACTTTAACTCTTAAAAGACACTGAGTGCACTGTTTAAATCACCCATTCAAACCTATTTCATTAGTATATAATTCGCGTTATATTTTTCAGGGTTTTGTTTCCTCAAATTAACTCTTAAAGAATGAACAGAACTTAATGTAATTTAAATTAATATATCTTATTAATAGACCAGATAATGATTTCGACTTAAATATTAAGTCCTCTTCCATTATTAAGGTAAGTAAATGGCAGTAAAGTTACATATTGGAGTGTTACATATTGGAGTGAGTGCACTGAGTGCACTAGTGCACTCATTTCATTCAGTGCACTCAGTTCAGGGCACCCACTGTACGTAGGTGTGGGTGTTTTATTGTCAATGAGTGCAATACTCACAAAAAAAAACAAATAGTAAGTGATCCATTTACTTGAAGTTTCAAAATTTGTGTGCAGTGCGTAAGATACCTGGATAAAAATGAATGTCTTGTAACTGATTTCAAGACACTGATTGCAGATGTTTATTATTAATAATGTGTGTGGCATAGTTATTTCAAGGTTCAACAAAAATAATGGCACAGATGTGAGATATGTGAGATTTGTAGAAAGCGGTTTTAGCAAAATACCGCTTTTTTACCGATTTAAATATAGAATCGACCCCTAAAGATGGGCGTGGTCAAAAACTTTGTATAAGCGTGATCTAGAATAGTGTTCGGTATACCTTATGTGCTTAATTTTATTAATCGGCTACAACGCATTCGAAATGCAAGGTTTTTTTTTAAAAAATTATAGGCTTTTCTTAAATTCTGCCTCTTAATGTGGGCGTAGCCCAAAACTTTGTATAAACCAAATGAAGAACCAAGTATTTTCTACATTATACATTAAGAATAGCTAAACATTTTCCGATTTGGAACAAAATATTCAATAAATTTCATTTGAAAGATTACGCTTTCAATCGATCCACGCCCACAAGAGGCGGTCTACCTCTTTATTTATTATTTTATTTTTATTTTTTATGTCTTTTAATCATTAGATGCTAAATTTCAGCTTTTCAGCAAGTCTTACAGTTTTGAAAGCACTGGAGGTAGTCGCACATTTAGCCCGATTGTAGGCGTGCCTGCGGATTTGAAATATTTTAACAGTTTTATTGCTTCGGGTCGGGTGACAAAAAGGGGTTACGTAGAAAATTTTAGCTTTCTAAGTCAAAATGTAAGGCCTAAAAATTGGTGACTTACGGACGGACGGACATGGCTCTTTCGACTCAGCCTTCGGTTTCTATTATTGTTTCGGTTTCTGCTATTATTTCTCTATGTTTCATTTTCGCCTGTATTCAACTTTATATACTTCATACTGTGGAATAGAGTATAAAAAGCAGATATGTTGTCTAAAATTGTTTATGTTTTTCTTAGGTGCTTCACATGCATATAGCTAACGTGGAGAAGCTCCCTCTTAGCACGACCGGCTCGCCACTTCTGATAAGATGCAAAACTTTTCTCTCAGTAACGTTTGTGATTCCGAAAGATTCAGAGTGTCATGATGTTTACACATCGCTCGTGAAGCTGTACCAACCGGGTAAAAATATTATAATTTACATATTTTATGATTTATTTCAAATATAACGCTTACAGTGTCTATAAACAAGTTGTATTGTTTCAACTATTCGCCGGCCAAAGATGACTTTCCTAAAACAGCAGGGTGGGATTTCTTTAAACTTGAAAATGAGTACAAACGTATGCGCATTCCCAACGATAAATGGACACAGAGCACGCTGAACCAAAACTATGAGCTATGTGATACATACCCAAGACAAGTTTATGTGCCCGTTGAAGCCACTACAGCCATGCTGATGGGTAGTTCTCGATTTCGATCAAAAGGCCGGCTCCCAGCTCTAACGTATTTGCATTCCAATAAGGTAAGTGGCTTTTTTTTAATGCACTCTAGGATGTTCATATACAGCAAAAGCTGACACAATATTTGCTACCGTATCCATACGAAAGTCCTAGTCCATTTTAAAAGAAAATTTAAAATTACATAGGTACATAGGTACGCTAATGTGTTTGCTCTTTAAAAATGTATAGCCTTAAGGGCGCAAGTGAGAAAGAATGCCTTATATTTGAGTCGATATTCATGTATACTTAATCAAGGGACTAACGTAAACATATTTTTATGTTACCAAATTGTTTTCCCGATTCCTATGCGAAAACGCATAAGAAAAACAAAATTACGTCAATAAAACCTGCGATCTCAGCATTGCTTCGATTTGGGCTTATCCTTATGCATAATTCAAATATATTTAAATTCAATAGAAGGCAATGTGGTGTTATGTTTTATATACGTGTGTATCGAAATAAACACACTTAAGCTTTTATTTGCTCCAAATGTATTGCAATTTTTTTTTTACATCCAATGTAACACAGAACATTGAAGTGTTTTCGTTAGATACGTTAGTGTTTTTGAAGCCCAAGACTATTGTTCACGTTTTGTATAAAAAAATTTTTATAACAGGCGTCAATCTGCCGCTGCAGTCAACCATTGTCAGGTTTTAGTGCCCGATGTCTCGAGGACGAACAAATGCTTGAGGCTATACGCAAAACAAATCAAAACACTGACTACATGTATGTCGTCGACACCAGGCCCAGGGTAAGTCATCCTCATAATCGATCAATGTACTCTCTCTCCATTGTATTTTATTTTTATAGATTAATGCAATGGCAAATCGGGCCGCTGGAAAAGGGTATGAAAATGAGGCATTCTATGAAAACATTAAATTTCATTTCCTGGGCATTGAGAACATACACGTGCAAAGAACCAGTTTACAAAAATTGATTGAAACCTGCGAACAAAAATCGCCCACCATGAGTGGATTTTTAAGTTCATTGGAATCGTCCGGTTGGTTGAAGCATATACGATCAATATTAGACACATCCAGGTGAGTAGGTCATTATTTTAGTACTTGGAATGCGGCTGCCATGTGTTGATTTTCCACAAAATTGGAAATTTGCCAACCACTAATTGGAAAGTGGTTGTTGATTTAAAAATGAAACTATATGTACCAAAGAATTGATAGTCAGAAAAACCGTTATCGTATGCATTGACTTGTGTTTGTCAAAGGATTGAATGAATAATCGATGTTTTGCTCATAAAAAAAAACCACCCTCAAGTATGAAGTCATAGACGGAGCGGTCCGTTGATTTTTTTTTAAGGTAAAGGTTATGGTTTTTTAAGTTTGTTGAAAATATTGTTTGACTATTAAAACTATTTCAAATTATTATTGTGGTTAATACCACAGTCCTTCAAAAAACTGCTACAGGATTGATTGCTTTTGCAGTCGATATGGCGCACAGTACTTTGATATTAGCTTCGTTTATGAACAGAGTTCAAGCGAGCTTCATGCCAGTTTCAACCTCATGTAAACAGGTATAAATTAGTATTGGCTTGAAGCTCGGTTCAACCTCTGCACATGAACCATTCAATAGTTCAATAGTTTTAGCTCTATTTTACCTTCTGCCTTTATTTTGACATTTTTCCGATCTTGTTCGTAAAGTCAACTTTTTTTTAACAAAAACAAGAAAAACCAACAAAAGTTTGAGGTGATTAAGTTTAGATGCTGTAGTAACGATCCTGATATAGACAGCTGGTCAAAAAAAAAAAAAAATTGGTGTGAGGAGCTTTGCTGCTAGTATATTTCTTCTTGCTATTTTGTATGTAAAAGAAATTAACACACCAGCATACATTGTTGAGAAGTTGGCCCTGGTTCACCTCGAGCTGTTGCGCCACTCTATTTATTTATTTATTTATTTATATATTTCTTCTTGCTGCAATGTTACAGTTATTTTGCCAGAAAATCTTGTAACAAAATAACTTTTTGTCGGGAAAAATTATGAAATGAATTTGCAGTTTTAATTTCGTTCGCATATAAAAACATCGACCAATAAGCCCAACAATGTAAGTCTCAATAATCAAGTAATAAATTGGTCAAAAGCAACATCGATAAAGTAATTTTTTATTAAGAAATGTTTATTCACGTTGGTATCAAGCTTAACTTGCTGCATTTCATATGTTTAACGTTAAGTATTTTATTTATTTCCGTTGCAATACCATTTTATACGTCTTAAAAGTTGCACTTTGTTAAATTGTTTAAATTTTACGATTTCTTGAAAAAGCGTTTTTAAAACTTTATTAACTTTAAAGGTAAGTTTGCTTTCTAATTAATTAAGTACAGTTCTTGTTCAAGTTTTTTTTTTTAAAGCATATTTTAAGGTGGGTTGAAAAGTCCACTGATCCGTTAAAAAAAAAAAACCAACTATAGTTCAGAGGTTAAGGTGAAATCTATAAATTTATATCTAGATGCGCCCTAGGAAGGTCACAGAACTTCTTAGCCAATGCTCTTAAGCTAACATAAGATACAGGGAATAGGTGAAGGCCGAAAAAAGAACCTACAGCTACTTCTGACCGCTGCATTTTACTTTCAGCAAAATCAAATCCGTTTGTTCCGTCACGCACCATAAACGCCCAAATTGGGAATGAAATCAGTTCACGCACGATCTGTAAAAGACTACATAGCTTCAATCTGTCAGGAAGATTCACCAGAAAAGTTCCACTCCAAGGAGCCAGAAGCCGAAATTCCCGAAAAGCATTTGCCTTAAGTAATAGAAGTTATAACGGACCAGAAGGAGTAAAAAAATGCCGGAATATTCTGTGGATGACTGTGGAAGACTGTTAAACATTATGGAGGAAATATAATGGTATGGGGCTATTTTTCTGATAGCGTCTCGGTAATCTATAATGCGTCATAAACACCATGACATAATATGGATAAAGACACATCTTAGAAAATATCATGCTTCCATTTTCGAGGTTCCATGGTCAAAAGAGCATGGAAGAGGGCAAACCTTTCAACAATGTATGTGTGTGTTAATTTCTTCACATGCTAAACATTTATATCCCATTTTTTTTTATTGATGGGATTTTAAGAGTAATGTGTTGTATTCTATATTTCACAAACGGCGCTTTAAGAAGTTTCTCAACACAAATGATACTCTCGGAGGGTTTGTCAGACTCCGGCGGTGGTGGGGACCGTGAAAAAACCGAGTTTTTTTCAGATGACGATGGTAGGATTTGAGCTCAGACCTCCCGCGTAGTAAGCACACAAGTAACGGCTACGCCACGGCACCCCTTGTGGGATGAACTGAATAGAAAATTAAGGGGTCAGTTCGTTACAAATGGGAATCAACTGTGGGAAGCAGTATGTAAAAGGAATGGTATTCCATTCCTCCTAAAAAGTATCAGAAATTGACAGGATCAATGCCACGTTGAATCCAGTAAGTTTTGAAAAGCTATGGAGGATACTCAGGTTTTTAGAATATAATAAAAAAAATTAATAGAATCTATAATTAGTGATTAAAAGCACCTATTTTTTGGAACACACCCATTTTTTTGGCCATGTGGAAAACATTGTTCCAAACGTTTTCGTTATGTCTTTTTTAAACTATTTGAAGAACATAAAGATTATTATTTTTAAAATTTCTTTAATAAAGTTAACTTCATTAAAATGTTGAAACTTTGTTTCTTTACAAAGTGTAAGAATATGAAAAAAGTTTTCTTAAAAAAAAAATTCATACACCTATTTTTTTGACCAGCTGTGCACCTATTTCGTAACGCTTTTGACAAGTTTATTGAGAGATTAGCGATGATCAATTACCAATACCTCCTGCGACTTTTACGCATTTAAAAAAAATCGGATGCACAGTAAGTAAATTGAAAAATTTAATTAATTGGAGCGATTGAGCTCCCGAGATGCTTTTTAAAATATTCCATTGAAGTCATTAAAGTGTCAGTTAAAGAAGAGAAAAACAGGCCAGGGGCCTGTTTACGTTTACGTTTTTTTTTACATTAAATCTATTAAACGACTACATATTTTAAATTTTTTTTTCAAAACCATTAATTATTTATGTATGCATTTATAATTTTCCGTCTTTCGAAATTCGAAAAAACTTTTCTTAAACGTTCGCCGTATTAGACAACACTTTAATTTTTTTTAAAAGGCCCGTACTTAAACTTAAAACATAGTTAAACAAGATCGTTGTTACGTAAAGGAAAACGTTTTTGAAAGCCCATGGCCTCGAAAGCATGAGTCACATCTCAAATTTCGCCCAGTCTTTAAAGTTATCTTTAGTTTTCTTTGAAAATTTGTGACAATTTCTAAACCTTAGATTTTTTTAAATTAGTTTTCTTATAAAACCAGTGACAGGAAAAAAAGGGCGTTGCCATTATTTTAAGTTAAAAGTACTCAAAGCTAACTTCTTAAGCCGCGTTGTAACAAGCAACGTTAAATAGGAACAGAAACAGAATTTCATACATTAGCAACATAAAAACGATGTTTTCTCCATATCATTGTCATCCTTTTCCCAGGGCAAATTTGGCTTCTCCGTTCTTTATTTTTTTCGAATATACATTCGACTTTAAAATGTTATCGACAAAGGTCAATTCAGCGGCAAGATGTTCGGAATCGCAAGTTTTGTGAGCGCGCTGTATTAACGTGGACACGACGCATCTTACATTTGCCGGATGGGGCTGGTAGGTAGCGTGTAGGTATCGGTTCGTGTGTGTGGCTTCTCTGTATACGGTGTACCCTATCCTACCGTCCTGTTTCCGCATAACCCTTACGTCGAAGAAAGCAATGGAGCCATCCCGTTCCTGTTCCATTGTGAATTTAGCTTTGGGTTAAGTTGTTTCGAAAACTCGTCACGGCAGAAACTTTTAGAATGCAGAAGATGTCGTCGATATTATCTCAACCAGAACTTTGGCTTTTCGTTGCAGCTGTAGGGCTTCTGTTCAGGGCTTTCCTTGTCGTCTTTTTACAAACATCTCTCTCTTTTTAGTTTCATTGCCAATGCCGTGGACAAATGTGTTTCGGTCGTCGTACACTGCTCTGATGGTTGGGATAGAACTGCACAAGTTTGCTCATTAGCCGCACTTATGTTGGATCCCTACTATAGAACAATTAAGGGCTTTCAGGTACTCCAAACATTCTTTAGCAATTACTAAATAATCGTAAATAATCGAACTTTTCCTAAGGCTCTGATTGAAAAAGATTGGCTTGCTTTCGGCCACAAATTCAGCGAACGATGCGGTCACATTCAAACCGATCCCAAGGAAGTTTCGCCTATATTCACGCAATTCCTTGATTGCACTTGGCAACTGATGAACCAAAGAAATGATGCATTTGAGTTCAATGAACGTTTTCTGCTCATATTGCACGATCACGTTCATTCCTGCCAGTTTGGAACTTTTATTGGCAACTGCGAAAAAGATCGATTGGACCTAAAACTGTCGGAAAGGACTTTTTCCCTATGGGGCTTTATGGCGAATCACTTGAATGAGTACATAAACCCTCTGTATAAACCTGATGTTGATGAAACTATAAAAGCTAACTTGGCACCGCAGTGTATCAAGTGAGTGTAACATCGTAGTTATTTTTTAAATCTCTTGCTATTTGGCTGTATTGGTTTTAGGTTTTGGCGCGGAATGTACAGCCGTTTTGAAAGTGGAGTTCACCCTCGTGAGCCGTTAAGTGATATGTTATTGGTAAGCAAGGATCATTGCACATCTCTGGAGGACCATGTACAACATTTAACCAAGGTAACATTCGGTGTAAGATTTTGAAATCGCTGTAACTGACAAAGGGTTTATTTCGAACTCTATTTCTGGATTATGAGCGATTTCAAGACATTGTTTTATTAAAATCTTTTGCTTTGAAGCAGAAGTCACGGGTTTGTGTATATATTTAGAGATCATACTTGCAGAGGATTGCCAGTTTTAAGAACTACATTTCAAAGTCGGCTAAAAAACTACAAGACGCAACAACAAAGTCTAAAGACGCCTCCACCGCTGAGATAAATGACAACAAGTAAATCGCTATTTTTGTGTTTTGAAAATAATATGTTGTTTTGCAATAGGTTTCTCTTTAGGTACAACTATGATAAGAAAATGAGTGAGCTTTCAGCTGCCGATGATGACCACCCTCTTAAGGCGGCAGAAATGTCTTTCGCTAATCTTTCAGTAAGTCTATGATCCCTCGCAAAAGAGCTTTTGCCAAAACAGTAATTGATTTTTGCCGTAGTTAAATGAAGAGGCTGATCCGGATAAACTTGCCGAAGAAATAAATTCTGTCGCAGTTGATTGGAAATCTCCAAGAAATGTTGCAGCTTGCTCATGCTCTACCCCGTTCGACCAGTTCAGCAAAAAAGTAAATCATCTGATTTTATGTACACAGAACCAAGAGCTTATCCTTGTTTTTATTCACATTATTTTAGAGTCACTGCTGGAAGTGTGGCGAGATATTCTGCGCTCGATGCATTGATAAAAGTATTCCCTTGCCAGGACAAGAAAGTGGCAGGCCTGTTCCCGTTTGCCGAATATGTTTTCGTTTAGTGCAAAAGAGTAGCCCATAGTTTCATGATGAGAAATAAAATATTAAGTGAGGAAGAATATGTATTTATTGTACACTAGATCACGTAGTGAAGTTATATCCATTTGGGATTGTTAATTGTCTTTCCCTGTTAAACATTGGTAAAATATTGTGTTTCTTTTTTAAGTAAACAGTTATAAACGAATGTAAATTATATAATCAAACTATGTTGCTTCCCTGGTAATCTCCCATATTTGTAAAACAATAAATGTAGAAAAACTTTTTCTTTGTATTTACAATATTCAATAATTGACTGAAATAGATTACCTGCGTTTTTGTTAATTGTTTTGTACTCTTAAGTTAATTTATTTGAGTAAACAAATTGCTGCACAAGTTTAGGCAACTTTTTATTCGGATTTTATGCATAAAATCTTAAACTGCATGCTGGACGCTAGAGAAAATGCTGCATTTTAGAAATTATTTTTTAACAAAAAGGCTTAAGATTACTGGAATATATATGTGTTATAAAAAGCTTTAGGCACAACAAAATATGTATAATTGTGTTTAACTTTATTTAATTCAAAAATGTTATCATTTTTAGCCGAAAAAATAGAGACAATTTTGAAGAGGCAGAGTAATGAATGAAACAAATGGCAATGAATTCTTACATTGGAAAAGTACCTGGATTGTTTGAAGGAGAATAAAAAAAATAACATAAATACTTTAAAAAACTACCGGAGAACAAAAAGCTTTTGTCATTGTAGAAGAGAGATTGCAGGGTAAATAAGGTTACAGAAGAACTCTTGCACTTACCCATTTTGTTTTTGTATGAGAACACAATTTTTTGCACGCCTTCCCATGCCATATACTGAAAGTTTTACTCGATTGTCCGACTCCCGTGGTGATCAATAGGGGAACGCTCACCATATGCTTGGTTCAGGTATGGAAAATATGCACGAAACCCATAAAATAAAAATTCTGCTCAAAATATGCTAAGCATTTAGAAAAAAAAAAAATCCGCGATAGTGCTTAAAAATCATATTAATTAAATTGAAAAGATCAAGAAAAAAGTCCGTCCTCAGCCTGCAAGGCCATAGCAATTGTTCTGCACATGTTGCTTCTTAGGATGATGACGCCTGGGAGTTCAAACAGTTTGATAAAAAATATCCTGAATGATCCAAACCTTTTTGGAAGTCTTGGGTACTTTATTGCAATATAGGTTTTGAGAAACAGAAGTCCTTTCTTCATAAATGATCTCTTGCCTCCTCCTTCTAATCCAATTTAGTTCTTTGCTGATAACAGAACCTTCGTTTTTCATACTCGTTTTGAATTCTTTGTCCCTCCTCTTCGGACGTAGAACTAGAACGGCAACGTATCTAAAAAGGCACTTACATCGCTAAACAAAACGCTTTCCATTCTTGGGGTTATAAAAAACTTTACTTGGAATGCCCACATATTCGACGTGCGTCCCCAAGCACGGTGCAAAATGCCTAGGTTCCCTCAAAAGATGTCAGAAATATTTCACCCCTTCTAAATGGCTATTTTTTATGAGGACTACATGCGCCCTAAACTGAATTAAAATTCTCATGCCTGGACTTGTGCTCCTAAGACTGAAAGCTGTTTGCTAAATAGAATTCAAAAACCAAATATTGCGAATTCAATCGACTCTCTGGAACATTGACGTAACGTCTTTTGCAAACAAACACTCGTTAAAGCCAATTTCATTCCGCCCCAAAGATATTCAAGCGTATTACTCGCCAAAGATCAAGTGCACATTTGTTTACCATTGAGCCCACCTTCGGAAGTGCAGTTAAGTTTAAAAGTTCTTTCCTAAATGCCCTAACACGATTTGTCATCCCTACCCAATTCTCAAAACAAGAGCACACCGGAGGTGCCTCTTCTTTCTTTGCTCTTGGCATAAAAGAGTATATCATCCCTTGCACCCCAGTCAAAAATAAAAAAAAAATCGAAATAGAAATAATTAAAATGGCCACCAACGTCTTCACTTAACTCCAAAAGACAATTTTAGTTTTTCATCTGAAAGCTGTATTGGTCTTAATTTGAAACGAAAAATCTAAAAAAGTTACATTGAACTCGATTCCCATCTGGCTGCCGTTAGTGCTAATATCCTATTTCGGTTGGTTTAATTCTAAGGATCACAGGTACACTGGTGCAAGGAAGAATTGCAACTTCTGTCACAACAGCCGTTACCAATTCCGGTGGAGTGATGTCGTAGTTCAGATTTAAGGGTGACAGCTTGTTTTGTGATTGCCAATTCATCAAACGGCACTTATCGCTCATTATTAGATCGTCTGGGTTGCCGAGTTCATTGTAGACAATCGCATCGGTTTGGAATCGCTCACTAAACTTATGCGTTTCGCAGCAGACCAGCACGGGGACATTAAACGATCGAGCAACCAGTGCTACTTGAGCGGTGCCAGTTCGTGCCATAACATATCCATTTGCGAGAAGAGCGTGGGCGCCTAGCAATATTTTCGTCACTTCAGGCATAACGAAGCCAACAGCGTTGATGAGCACATAAGTGCAAGGAATTTCTTTTGCAGTGAGACGCCTCAGCAGCTCTTGACCTTCAGAGAACGGACGCGAGTCAACAACAATTACACGAAAATCGACGTGTCGCCGATGGGCCTCTTCAAAAATGTAATTGATGAGAGAGGAGCTGGAAAATTGATGATTACTAAAAGTTTTGAACAACTACAACAAAACCTTCGGAAGGCTTACCATCCGAACGTGAGTATGACGTCGCCATTTGAAATTTTGTCCTGTACTGAGCTGCTTATGGCTTCAGCTGCCTTCCCAATTTGATTTTCGATATACGTGTCGACAAAGTGGCAAAGGTGTTCCTTAAGCTAAGAAATAATATATGCTCATGAAGGGAATGAGGGAAATCAGTTAATGGATTCCTACCTCTGATTCAGGCTGGTCCACAGGTAGTTGAGTTAGAACGTGCTTAATATGTTTATAAGCGTTGCACACCGACACTGCCAACGGACGACATTTGTGCAAATGGTCAACAGAGTTCTTTATAGTGGTTTCTAAGCTTCTAGCGAATTCTTTTTTTGCAGGTGTCTCATAGTCCTTGATTACCTGAAAGCAAAGTATTAGAGCGAGGATTGGAGTACTCTTACGGGTCTTACTGTTTTTAAAGCACTCAAAAACGAAATGCACCTAGCGTTCGAGCCGACTATTGTCCGTTTTGCGTATTGCTCTCCCAACCGAACTATGATTGGATGAATATGTGGGTTGTTTACGAATAAGTTTGAGTCCATTCGACAGCTTTCTAAATGATTGAATAGTTTTACTTTGCAGTCCTTTAACGACTTGGTTGCAGGAGACTTTTCGGACCGCACAGAAGCTTCTTTCGATGCGGCTGGCATTTTCTTTTGGATTGACGCTACAGCGGTTGGTTTAGCAGTTGGTTTCACGACTGTAGCTTCCGCCTTGGCGGCTCGTTGAGCTTCTTGAATAGCACGACGTTCTGCCTTTGATAAAGCAGGTTTCTAAAGACACTGAGTTAGGGCAGGACAGACTCATTAACAATAAAAAATTATTACCTCTTTTGCTTTAACAGGGGCGTCGGCGATTGTCAAGCTAGAGAGCTTTTCGGCCATCGGGATCGTCAAATTATTGGCAGATGGTTTCTTGCTTTCCTTTTCGTTACTCTCTTTAGGAACACTGTTATTCGTTATACGAACCGCAGACTCATTTGTTGATGAAAGTTGCAGTTCTTTGGTGCTTCCGTCCTTGTTCTTTTTTTTCGCTTGTTGCTTAGCAAGCTTCTTAGCTTCTCTTTCAGCTAGAATTTCCTCTCGCGACTTCTCAGCCGGAGGTGCTGCGGCAGCCGTTTGCTGTACCATGTTGGGGTGCAAAGCTTCTGACACAATCAGAGTTTTTTGGCCCGCAGCGGTTTTTTGTGCAGATTCGATTGAAGGTGAATGCGACTTGGCAGACTTATTTGGGAAAGAACCTTTTGGCTTCTCTACAGATTTACTTGGAGACGATCCCTTTGGCTCCACTTGAATACCAATTAAAGGAGATGCCCTAGATTCCACTTGAATTTCCCCCGGAACAGAAGATTGATTTGCAGCTTTGTTTTGAGCTTGAGACGCCAATTTTTCTTGAAATGTTTTGGAAACTAAGTTTTCCACTTTGGCAGCGTTTTTTTTGTTGCGATTTCGGTTCCGTTTGCGCTTGTTTTGAGTAATTTTTTTGTTGTCTCCCTGATTTGGCGGAGTTTTCTATAAAAATAAAAGTTTCCTTCATGTTTTTGGAAAGAATAACGCAGCAAAATTAAAAAGTAAGAGCACCAAAACATGTTAATTAAAAGAAAATTGCAGCAAAGGAATAACTATGTATACAAAAGTTAAAGAAGAAGCTCAAATTAAAGGTAAAACGTTAAAGCCGCAAACAAATCAATTTGCAAGTACCTCAGATTCTTCTCCATTTGAATTTGGCATTGCTATTTGCTAAAGTAGAGTTTGCTAAATAGACAAGTAAAATTTAGATTTTATTTATTTTTTTTAGTGGCAAGGACGACACATCGACAAAGTTTGGATGAACTTCGGCGATTAGTCTATCCACCCAGGTGTATAAAATATGCTAGTTTTAGATGATTGTAAATGACCTGTGCTGTTAAGAATATTAATATTGAAATTTACCTTTTAATTTTTGAGGAATTTCTGGTATTTGAAATAATTTAAAAAAGTTGTGAAACCAGCTGAGGTGATAGGCGACAATTTGACGTTAAAAGGAAAAGCAAGAAAACGACATCGCAAATTTGACGTCGAGGCCAGGGATGTACTAGTAGTACTACGAAAGGTGAAATATAATTTTCGATTGGTGACATGGAAAAGTTTTCCGACTTGGGTTGCCAATAAAACATTACTGAATGGCATAAGATTACCGTAGGCACAAGACGTATAATTTCTTTGTTATTTTCATGCTTAAATATATATTTGAGTGTCCTGATTCCAAATATCTTTCCGATCTTGATTAGCTTAGAAATTATAGGAAAAATCAGTTAAAAAAGATTGCGACTTTAAGGCTTATAGCCCACATGCAACTAGTTGAAGCAAGCAGCGCTCACATGGGCAACTCTTTCAATTCTTTCAAGGTAAAAACACACACATATGCAATATTTCCCTCTTCTTTGCTTCCGCAACATTGTCCGCGAAATAGCTGTACTGTTCCCTTGAAAAAAAGAGATAATGCATTCATTATCCCAGTACGAAAGGCAAAATATTCTATCCTTATCGCAAATTTCACCAAAGAAACAATCATGTTCTCTATCACACTTCACGTTCACACTGTCTTCAGAAAAAAAATGTTTGTTTAATTTTATTTTCGCACTCCAGGGATAAATGTAAAAAAGCAACAGCAATGCGATTAACGGATTTCGCGCATACCTCTCGCACTTAAGGCGGCTGGGTTGTTGGCACACACACACGTAAAAGAATTTTCAGCTATGGAGTTGTTAGTGGGCGCACATGCCTTTAATCCCGTGAGATACAAACATTTTCAACAGTTGCAACGATCGTCAACCACCATTCAAAGAGAGCAGGAATGATGCAAAATTTCGTGATACGAAGAAAATGAAAATATTTTTTTGTATTGCTTACACATTTGCACTTCAAAGGGGTATTGCTGAGATTTTCAAAAAGTTTCGTTGCATGTCGGCGCACTTCCATTGGTTTGCATATGTTACAAATCACATTTATAACAACGAGCAACCACATAATTTGTACCAAAACATAGATGCGAAAGTTGCGCTAAACTGATGTTCGATCAGTTGCGTATGTGAGCGCACTCTCGTATAAGCCCATAGAACTTCACTCAGTCAATCAAACAATTCGCAACTGAAGTGTCATGTGTGCGAAAGGCCTAACATGTCAAAAAAAAAAAAAAAAAAAAAAAAAAAATTAAACTCAGCAACTGTTGTCTCCCAAAGCAATTTTTTACAGAGAAACTTGTCAAATTTCTATTGCATATTATTAGGCAGAAACTTAAAGTATTGTACTTCGACCATTTCCAGCATTTTCATAAATCAAAGAGAAAGATACAAAAATGCAAAATATATATTTATTCTATGCCACCCCCTAATTACTCTAACCTTGAAAGGATATAAAGAAGAATCTAAAAGAAAGGATATAAGTACTTTGACTATACATATACATATTGCATTGTGGTGACAAGAAATAAAAGACGTACAGAAATCGGGGACGAACACACCCGCTCGATTCACTAAACGAACATACCCAACTGTCATTCCAGTCAGCTGACAGCAAACTGATATTCAAAGTTTGAATTTCGATATCGAAAATTTCCCCTCGATGGAATTCAGCGGGAGAGTACCAATAGCTTCGTTTATATGCCAACGTTGAGGGTTTGAGCTGAGTTGAGTTGGAATTTCGACCTAGGCTTTTCAGCACATGACCATAAATTACTGAAGAAATAGATATTGAAATTGCGTCCCACTTAAAACGCGGGATCACAAGGAACAGGAACAGAAACAGAATTTCATACATCAGCAACGCAAAAATCATTCAGCGAATTTAGGTTTCAGTTGCTAATGTATGGGATTCTGTTTCTGTTCCTGTTTTACGTTGCTTGTGACAACGTGGCTTTTAAATTTGTATCGTAAATCGCGTGATTTGCACAGTCGGTATGAGAAGGCTAGTTCATTCTAATTGAGGTGACTATAATAACTTCGTGGAGAATTTCAACTGGTGGTTATGCTGTCTCGACGTTAATGCCACTGCCGATTATGATCACAAAATTTTTTATTTTGGAAGTTGCTGTCCGTTCCGTTGTCCTGTTTATATGTACTTACATTATGTGTTCTCTGGTAAAAAAAAATTCCCAATGAAAGAAAATGTAAATTCCATCAGGTAAGGTTTTTATTGGTTATGCTTAGATAAGACTGCATGCCATTTTGGCATATTTGACGTAAGAAGAAAAATATATGCGGCATTTTTCTTCTTTCGTACCTATTTGTATGTCACCCTGTGTTTTTAGCAGCCGTCAATACATGGAATTATCCATAAAAAATGAATCGCAGCTAACTTCACACTTGTTATGACATCAGTCAAAGAAGTTTAGGTGCAGCAAAGAGGAATAGTTTTTATTACGCTTATAAAATGCAAATTCTGGTACTGAATCTACTTCCCTACGTGTTTCATTCATAAAAAGTTATATTAATTATAAATTGCTAAAAAACGCTAAGAAATTTATTCGTAACATGGCCTACCAGCGGTTAAAGTTCTCTATTCATATATGCCTGTGCTTGGCGGCTATAATTCAAGCCTCTCAACAAGTCAACGAAGAGAGCGTCAAAAAGGACGTTCCAAGCTCGGTGGCATCAGCTAAGACTGCGCTCCCAATCGAGCCAGCCAATAGAACCAAAACAATCACCCCTGCAAAAGATGAGTCCAATGGGGACACGAAAATAGAAAAAGTTATGTTTCACAAAAATTTGGAGGATTATGAGATTCCCGAGTCGTTTAAAATGGGATTCTACTTTTTTATTGGGCTGAGCATTGCTGCCATTCTTTTCATACTGGCAAAAGTTTATGGGTAAACAATGAAACGCCAGGCTAGCATACTCATCCTCCTCACGTTTGTCGTTTCATTTCAGAATGAGATTGTCCCGCGCCGAGCGAAAGTATGGTGTCCAAGGTGATCGGTCTACCCAGGAACTAACACCTCTCCCAATGGCTATCGAAGATGATAGCGAAAATGAGGACCACACGCTGTTTGACATTAATAAGCAGATAAGAGTATCGTGATTACCTCTGGAAAATTAATTTGCTACAAGCAACTGAACAGGAAAGGCTTGGTGGTGAATCTCTTTTGTTTGTGTCCTCAACCTACCGATTGTGATGAAATCTTCCCCTAGATTTAGTGAAATTTAAGTTTCTCTACGGCTTGCTTAAAGTATGTGATATTGAATCGAATTGAAATGCTACACTGAATTCTAATAAATTAAAGTATATTTTCTAAAAACCTATAAAACCTTTTTCCTGCTTTTGATTTTAAGCAATGACGTTTGCTTGCTACAGCTCACCCATAGCTCTACTCAAATGGTCATGAAATGTACTAGATTATTTTTTTGCGTGCAAACTAGACTCAAAACAACTATAATCTCCATCTGCTTTTGTTCTTTGCCACCCCTGCCATTAAAATTAGATCAAAGCGTCTTTTCTTTCATATCCATTCTCAAAAATTTGTTTTTTTATTATTTAAAACTTTGTAAACAAAATTATAATCTCAACAACAAAATTGACAAACCTGTTAAATAAACGTTGGTGAATTGTGCGAAGTAGAAAACCAACTAGAACTGACGTTTAACGAAACGACGACGGCACTCTCTCTCCATCTCGTTGATTTTCGTGTGGCGTGCAGAGTTCGTCTTTATTTTGTTCGTTTTTGCTCTGTAATAAATTTTTTTGTGCTGCGTAAATTCTAGTGAAAACCTCTCAACAATATAATTTCTCAAAAAATTAAAAAAACATTTGTGATTATAATTTTATGATCATTTGACAAAATAAATCTAAACAAAAAAAAGAGAAAACTTTCAGTTTTCTCGCACATATTGCTGTCACATATATCACCCTCACGCATCTGCTTATCTCGCTTATTCCTTAATACCTGGGCATCGTTGTGCGACGACTGCTTTTACTGCAATAAGTGCTGCTGCTGCCTGAAGTGAACACTGAAAAAAGTAAATTTTCCAACAGAAAATCAATTCTAAATCGTAATTAAATATATCTTGAAAGAACCCTTCGACAACTTTAAAAAGATATAACTGCGAAGCGCGCTTCAGCAAAAGTTGGAGCAATTCGAAGACTGGTAGAAAGTCGCACCGTCGAAGGCCATTTTTGATTAAGCAAGAAAAGAAGAAAAAAAAACCCGATCAAAACCACAATTTCTTTGTTTTGCTGCTTGTGTAAACTTTCGTTGACTGGTAAATACCTCTTGAATAAGAAAATATTTAATACAATGAACATCGTTTGTCCCGTGCTTAGCATAACCTTACCTCAAACTTTTACCACTTCCGGGATAGGCAGGTAGATAGGTACCTACCTACTTAGAAGTGAAGGTCCTTTGTGTGAACGTAAATATATAGATATGTGCCTACGTAAAGCAATGCTGTTCTTTTGTCTTGTTCAAGGAAGTACCTTTTAAAGTGTTATTCGCTTAAAACGCGTCCATGTTCTTTCGGGATCATGAAAATATTTTTTTTATTTTATTTGACGCAATCTTAAATTTGGCCAAATGTTTGATTTATTTATGTATGCACAGAGCATTCGCGTTTGGTCATTTCCCGAACATTATAATCACCTCTCCATCTCGACCCTCTTCGCCCATAAAACCGCCAGCTGTCAGTTTGTAGCCGAGGTCAATTTGCGTGAAGATCGCTTTGGTTTCATTGAACCTCAACACAAGTACCTGGCTGGTTTGATCAGTGGGTAGGTTTACCCCTTCAGCAGGGGCAACGATATGACAAGCTTTATCGGGAGGCTGAGCCTTTTCACTTTTAGAGTATGCTGCTTTAATGGCAGATGTTTTCACCAGGATTTCTATCTAAATAGTCTTCGAGCACAAAAAGTAGGAGAAGTATAGTATTTGGCACTTGGCGATATTTTAACCGGAGAAACTTTCGTTTTAATAATTCAACTGTCCCTGTGAACATTGTTATAGGCTAATTGAAATTTTTTTAATCGAAAGAGCCGTGGCGACTCGACACACAGCACTGGGATGGTTAAGGTCTTGTACAGGGTAACAAATGCGCTTAACATAGGAGTTTACTACACAAATGTCTTCCGTAAAAAAAAAAATACTTAAGAGTTATTCGTTTCATTGTTTTTTTTTTAAGAGATGTTATCAGTTGTAATATCTGCACCGAAGTAGACTAAGTCCTTAACTGTATACCTACCAAAGTCAGCAAATTATAGCTGTCTATTGTGACTATTCAGCGCTCCTCTTTACTACAAAAATAGCAAAAAAATACTGGGTCTTATTCTTGTTTACCCTTAAACCCTGCTCGCAAACGCGCAGTAGACTGCTTGCAAGATTGTTTAAATATATCGTCGTCAGCGTGTGCTTATAGCTCGCAGCGATTTGTGCCTCTGATTTTGCACTGATATTATAAATGCCACATGATAGCGAATCACCTAGTTGGACTTGTTGTTTCCTATCCTGGAGGAACAGCAGTATTTTACCTTCGTCATTCAGCACAAACTAACAAGTTTTGCACGAATTTTATGGGCCTCCATTGCTCTCACTGTTCATATGGGGTTGTCGAATTCTGAATTTTTTCCAGGTTCTGCTGCCTTAGAGCCACACTGAAAGGCTTCCATCAGACAATAAGGTTGCGGGTAAAAGATTTAAGGCACTCTCACAATGTTGCAAATGAGATCGTATTGGCACTGATTTTCCGGTAGTTGGCGAACAAAAAGTCGATAGCCTTGTTGTTATCTAGGTCAGTTGGGCGACGTATTCAGCATCTTCGCACACCATGAGTGGTTTGGATATTAATGTACCTATTTATTTATTTCGTATCCACGCCATTATTTGACATAAAAATATAATTATAGGGAGTTCAATTAAAACAAAAAATTCATTTAAAATAATATATAAAGTTAATAAGGATAATCTCGTCGCAGGCATGATGGATAGCTTCAACAAAGGTATCATTGTCATACACTTTTCGGGACAGACGTCCCCAAGTGTGTTTTTGATTATGTTTCAATTATGTCTCTGAAAGACTTCAGAGCCTGGCCATTCCGTAATTCTTGATGAGGTCTTTGTCTTGTCTTGTTATACGAATTTAAGGGAGAGGTATATTTTTTGCCCCTTCAAGATGACCGTTACAGCAAACATTTGTAACTATATGTCTGCTCATTATTGCGACATTTGACAATCTTTTTCCTCTTGGGACTTATGGCTCTAAAGAAAAAACGCCAAACTACAATGTGTCTCTCAATATGCCCTTCTTGGGTACGATTCGGTTCCAGTTGCGTTAACCAATAAGACGAGCTTATGGGGAACAAGCAACAAGTAGCAATCTATTTCTTAATATCGTTTGTCCTTTTCATTGTAATTTTATCAGTTTCAATCGTATAAAAGTCCGCCTTAGAAAGATTTAGCCGACCACCTGATACATAGCAAACTAAAAGATTTTTTCTAAATTATAAGATTAACAACAAACTAATCTTTCAGACAAAAGATGTCCCGACAATCTTCTTACGGGACCGGGCTGAAACACACCAATCTCGAAGAAATATGGACAGATCTCGAACAGGGAATTATACGTATATTTCAGCCCGACTGCGGTCTTCCTAAGAGCCGATACATGCAGCTGTACACCTATGTCTATGACTATTGCACTAGTGTCAATCCGACAAGCAGCCGATCAACATCTACATCGTCGTCAAACTCGGGCAATAACAAGACCAACAAGAAGATCACTACCACCATGCCAACCGGTGGGGCTCAACTGGTTGGTCAAGAACTATACAAAAGGCTGAGAAAATTCCTTGAAAATTATCTAACACAGTTGCTGGTTGACTTCGATTTAATCGACGAGGCGGTACTGCAATTTTATACCAAGCAGTGGGTTGCTTACCAGTTTTCCAGTACCGTTCTCAACGGTATCTGTGCTTATTTGAACCGACACTGGGTAAAGCGTGAGTGTGAGGAAGGCAGAAAGGACATTTATGAAATATACCGACTGGCCTTGGTCACATGGAAGAATCATTTATTCAAAGACCTCAACAAGCAGGTCACCAATGCGGTATTGAAGTTGATTGAAAAGGAGAGAAATGGAGAGACTATAAACAGGGGACTCGTTTCTGGCGTAATCAACTGCTATGTAGAACTAGGGCTGAACGAAGACGATGACCCCATAACAGGAAAGGGACATAACTTGCTGGTGTACAGGGAAAGTTTCGAGAACAAATTCATTGAAGATACAGAAAGGTATTACAGCAGAGAAAGTGTTGATTTTCTCAGGGAGAACTCCGTAACCGAGTACATGAAACGGATTGAGCAGCGTCTGAACGAAGAGAAATGGCGCGTTCAAATGTACCTGCACGAGAGCACTCATGATCGATTAGTCAACACTTGCGAGCGTGTGCTAATTCAAAAGCATTTGGAAATATTCCGCGCCGAGTTCCAGAATCTGCTTAATTCTGATAAGAATACAGATTTACGGCGAATGTATTCGCATGTTGCTCGAATTCCAGAGGGATTGGTCGAACTCAAAGCTATTCTTGAAGAGCACATCTACAACCAGGGAATGTCTGCAATCGAAAAGTGTGGCAACACAGAGGCAAGTAACGATCCGAAGACCTACGTCCAAACCATCCTTGAAGTGCATAAGAAATATAATGCATTGGTCTTGACCGCATTCAACAATGACAACGGCTTTGTGGCAGCTCTTGATAAAGCCTGCGGTAAATTTATCAACACTAACGTTGTAACAATCGCAAACAGCGCCAGCAAGAGTCCCGAGTTGCTTGCCAAATACTGCGATTTGTTGCTCAAGAAATCCAGCAAAAATCCCGAAGAGACTGAACTCGAAGACAACCTTAATCAGGTGATGGTGGTGTTCAAATACATTGAGGACAAGGATGTTTTCCAAAAATTCTACTCCAAGATGCTAGCAAAACGGCTGGTGAATCACACTTCTGCCTCAGATGACGCAGAGGCATCGATGATCTCGAAGCTGAAACAGACTTGCGGCTATGAATACACAATTAAGCTGCAGCGAATGTTCCAAGACATCGGAGTCTCAAAGGATCTCAACGACAATTTCAAGAAACATTTGCTTCTGACAAATACGCCAACGGAAATCGATTTCAGCATTGAGGTGCTTTCGAGTGGATCCTGGCCATTTAACCAGAGTAGTTCTTTTTTGCTGCCCTCCGAACTCGAACGCTCCGTTCAACGTTTCAATAACTTTTATGCGGCACGCCACTCTGGCCGCAAACTCAACTGGCTCTATCACATGTGCAAGGGAGAGCTTGTGACGAATTGTTTCAAGAACAAATACACCCTTCAGGCAAGCACCTTCCAAATGGCCGTGTTGCTGCAGTTCAACGACCAGATAAAGTTTACTGTCCAACAACTTGGCCAAAACACCGAGATTCAACAGGAGAACCTCATTCAAGTCCTGCAGATACTGTTGAAAGCCAAACTTCTCACTTCCACCGACGATGAAGCGAATATAACTGCCGCTAGTGTTGTGGAACTTTTCTCAGGCTACAAAAACAAAAAGTATCGCATAAACATAAACCAACCGCTGAAAACTGAATTGCGTGTAGAGCAAGAAGCCGTTCACAAACACATCGAGGAGGACCGCAAGCTGCTGATTCAGGCTGCAATTGTGCGCATAATGAAGATGCGCAAGAAGCTCAACCACACGCAGCTCATTGGCGAGGTTCTCAATCAGCTGTCGACTAGGTTTAAGCCCAAGGTACCAGTGATCAAAAAGTGCATTGACATCTTGATAGAGAAGGAGTATCTTGAGCGAATGGAGGGTCAAAAAGATACATACAGTTACTTGGCGTAATTATATCTTCATTTTTTTAATACCTACCTACAACTATTGATTGCTTTATTTTTAATTATATTAAAATGTATTTACTCTATTAAATTTTAAATTAATTATAAATATACGTATGTAAAAGTAAGTAATACACATGTGGAAAATGAGAGAAAATTTATTTTCGAGAACAAAATAAGAAGAAAAATTAATAAAACCAAAATGGGAGAAAAACATACAACTAAGGAAGATGTTTGGCTTGTGTGAAATTGTGAAAAACGTTTAATGCCACTGCCAAAAGCCTATGAATTAAGTCAACACTTAGCCTGAAGAACGATTCATCTGGTATCTGGAGACTATTCGTCGACCGTTAAGACCGTTCACTTCCATAGAACGTTAGAGGGAGCTGGAACCCTAGTACCACCTCAAGAGCAGGCATTTTAGAACAACAATTCAACTTTTAGTTAAGTGAGCATTTAAAACAGGAAGCTTTTCTGAAGAATTGAAAAGGGGAACCTTTCACCTTACCTGCCGTGGCCAAGGAAGCACAAAAATTGTGCTTGAACCTATAATTAAAAATCGGAGTAGGCCCTTTTTCAGACTTTAAAAACCCTCCGAAACATTCGAAAAAAATTAACCTAATTCAATTCAAGAGAGTCCCAGTTTAGACACTTCGAGAGTCTGTCAATCCCAGCTACCTATTCCAAGAAGGCAAGGAAGGTCGAACCACCGTTTAAGCGGAAGCAGGGTAGCCAGAACCGCAATGGATGGGTTGAGTTGTTGGCCTGCTATCGAGCAGAGCTTCAGTTATCCCGATCCGTAACTAACCAGCTTCAAGAATGCACTGCCTTTCGACGACGATAATAGCAATGGATTTTGAGTACAAAAGGTGATGCCCGGAAGATCATTAAAGTAGTGGTAAAAATACAATCAAAATGCATTCACAATCCACAGACCTCGAACCCATCTTTGGCCCTTTTCGTATTTATGGTTTTTCATTTCCTGGCTTCAGAGGAAGGAGGTTAACTATCATATCGGTAAGTGTTTCATTGATTTTTGTGTACCTCTATGGGTGTACTGGGGCCTTACGCTATAAAAACTTTGAAAACAATACCTGAAAAAAAAGACTCGTTCCTTTTCACGGTCCCCACCTCCGCGAGGGTCTGACAAGCCCTCCGAGAGTATCATTTGTCTTGAAAAACTTCACAACGTGCCGTTCGGATTCGGGAAAAAATTGTAGGACCCCTTGTATGTGAAGAAATTAACACACAAAGCATACATTGTTGAGAAGTTGGCCCTGGTTCACAAGGAGCTGTTGCGCCACTCTGTTCTATGTAGTGATGACATCCAATTACCCCCCCCTAAAAATTTGGAGTCTTAAGTGCTTTGTTTGGTCAACACTACTATACGGAGCGAAAACTTGGACACCACGACAGACTACAGAGAAGAATTTACAAGCCTTCGAAATGTGGAAATTCTTAGAAATATCTTAAAAATCTTTCATCTTTTAATCCTTAAAATTCCGAGAACAGACAGATTACCCAACGTACAAGTGTTGAGGTCGATATGAACTTAAACACAATAAAGACACAAAAACTGGTCTATCTTGGATACTATGCTGATAAATTAAAAATTCTAACTTCTAAAGGCTGTTCCTCATGGAAGAATTGAATCAAGAGCCTCAGGTAATGATCAGTGCCAACGCAAAAAGGATGACGTACCATAAGAAGAAGAAGAAGAAAGCCGTACTAGGATATATCCATGCAAATATTTTAATATGTAGTAAAGGCGGTGGCATACCGCGCGCCATTTTAACAAATTACTAATAAGAAACGCATTTCATTCCAAGCTCTGTGCAGAGAAGATCGGGTTTCATTCATGAATTAATAAATAGTCTGCCTCCAGTTGTCTCCAGTAAGAAATAAAGTTTCAGTTTAAGACTGAAGGGTTCTTCTTCATATTCGATTGGAAGATAAAAAAAGCACGTAGCAGCCCAGCCAGCTCGCAACTCTCGCACAAACTTCCCCCCAATTTTGTAGCATGTTCGAAAATAAAGCTTTCGATATATGTTCAATCGGTTAATTTCCCGTTGTGTTGACTATGAGTATAATTTTATCGATGTGCAATTTGGGTGTCCATTAAAAAGGTCGCTATTTTGTTTATTTCGGTTTAAAAAGACCCTAAGAGCGCCGCTCCTCAACCTTCGTCATTGTGTTATGAAGATTTTCACCAACCAGTAAGCTTCAAGAAAAGAGGTTCAAAATGGTAAAATATTATATTTTTGATGGCATGATTTCCTTTCCAAACGTCTTTGCAGGCCAAATTTAGAATGATATCTTTTAACCCTTTTTAGTTTTCCCCTGATATGGACTTAAATATAGGATTGAAAGCGGCTTTTCTTCGAGTTGAGTCACGGAAGAATGAACTTTTTAACCAAAGGACAACGCTTTTGAAAAGCGTTATGCATAGAAAATGACGTTTTCAATGTATAGAGCATTCGATATGTAAAGTAAAATATAGTCCTTAAAGCGACATTGAACAAATCAAAACAAGTTCACTTATAAAATATTTTTTTTTTTATTTTAATTTTACGAGAAACTAAACGAAATCAATACTTAAAAGCTTTTATTTTACAGTCAGAACCAGTAAGCCCCTTGTTTCATTGTTTCACAAACTCAAGTAGGAGCTTAGGAGGAGAGAAATATAATTGATTTTTATTTCATTATTAAAGAAAACACTTCACACACTTTAATATCTTTTTTATGTTTTTACAGTTTTTCACGCATTTGGTTTAAAAATAAGACAGAAAGAACTAAACTCCGTGGGGCTTGAAAGAATACAATTTTTAACGCTCCGATGATTCGGTATCAAAGCGGTTTCAAGAATTTCAATGGGTCATGAAAACGAGCAGTTATTCTGATTTGGGCCCTGGAACTTAATTTAGTTGTGCACTTTTTTTTATGGCTTACCGAATGCGTGAAATACTGTATCCAAATAAAACCACTAGCAGGAGAAACGGAGTCTTCTTTGTCAGATCTTAACGAATTACATAGAAATTGCGATAATCGCATAAGGATCTGTTAATCCTCTAATTTGAGATCTAAATTATGGTTTGAGGAAATTAATAATTTACCCTTTACGACTGATTAAGCTGATGAAAAGTATAACACAAAGTACAGCTAAATGGATTCGGCTATTTGGTCAAATGGCGATTAAAGTTAAATACAATTTCTTTGAGGCAAGGCGTAAAAGATCTCAATTAACGATCTAAAGCTCTTGTTACAATAAACCTAGAGTAGACAAATTTATTTTTTAATTTATAATGTCCCCGAAAATTAAAAAAAAAGAGCGAATACTGACTAGTTACTCAGAAAGTCTTCTTTTACAGTCTTTTCATATTAGGTAGAACCTTGAACTTAATGCCTCCAGACGAAGATACGTTGAACAATATACTTAGACTTTTGCATAAAAGGGCCCAATTGGCCTAACTATTTGATTAAAATAATTGTCTCAAGGTTTTATTAATTTAAACCTTGTCTCTATTGTGGTCCAGCATAAGTAAGAACGACTACCATTCTAGCAAAAAAAAAAATATTTATGTTGCAGGTTACTCAAGGCACCCTTTGACCAGATACCCAAAATCAGCCGTATGGGACTATGTGATAAAATAGTATACAAATACAAAATAAAATATCTATACTATTTAATGAGTAGAGTAAAAATACACACAAATAAAATTAATGACTGACTAATTACAATCTATAGAAAACTGCACAGCTGCAAATCAAGGTATTTAAAAAATATCTTGTGCAACTGATGCTAAAAACTAGGTATGAAGTCGCTGAAAAATTCACATTTAGTAAATATAAAATAAAAATGACTAAAATCAGATAATAGCCGTGCTACTTTATGTTCGGTGTACTGCAGAAAAGTTCCTGTGCAAGGAACGTTTTTTTTTTGTACCGAATATAGAAACAACGAAAAACGTCGCCAATATATTAAGGTAGTACGAATAGCTTGTAACAATAGCAAAACACCGAATCCAAGCAACACTGCTATTGGTTAAGCTATGAATAAAAAAAAAATTATACACGACTACATTTTCTGGTTTTTGAAATAAAACTAAAATCGTTGCAACTTTCCCTCATCATCTGTTGGCAGTGTATTCGTTTTTGATTGCCTTTCTGCCATTCGTTGGACCTACTCCGGGAATAGTCGAGAACAGTCTTCTTAATCGAACCACAGCCATTGTGTTAAAGTTGAATTTTTGGTTTCTATCAACTTTTGTGAGAACTATTTTTGGAATTTTTGATACGTTGGAGCATCCGCGCTTTTGAGGAGGTTCGGCCGTATCCACGGGTGATTTTCTGAAACGGTTTGTGAACATTTTTTAGCGTTAAAAACTGTTGTTTTCGTTTCCTACACTTACCTTTTTGTATAGCTATATTTGTTTATAGTCGGGGGTGGTGCTGCGTAAATTCTGCTTGGATCCTCAGGATGCGCTCCGTAATCCTTACCTTGCAGCCAGTTTTCATATCTCTCCGGTTGAAATCTTTTAACAAATGTTTCCATGGAAATCTTTACCATATCCTTGCGACATCGACATATGCTGGCACGCTTTCCGTATTCGATCCACCTTTTTGAGGCAAAGTTTGTCGACTCTGCTCCATTGAATCCATGGTTGAAGCCCGCGTGATAGCCGAACGGAAATGTAATCATGATTTCTCCCGGCTCTTGAGTAATTTTGTTGAACGGAATTTTATGTTGTCGCAGTACCTTCGGACTTATAAGCGTCATCTTGTGCCTCAGGTGCGCATTGCAGCTTTGGTAGCTCTCATGGAAAATACGATTGGCAAGATTTTCCAGCTGCCTTCCATAAGCAGGTGGAATGGCATACCACGTCTTGGGTGCACCAAAGTGTAGCAAATTGATTGAATACAAGTCCATATCCTCAGTGTGCCAGGCAAACGAACTCTTCCACATTCCGAAATAGAGGTAGGCAGTGTTTACTCCATCTATCTCAATGCCGTAGTCTTTGTTCACATAGTCCAGGATGGTATCTAGTTTGTCAATGTTCCATGTATCAACGTCAGGATCGGTAAGGGTTCCCTTGACGTCTGCTGCATAAAGCGGAGATATGTACGTAACATTTTTCCAATACTTTCGCTCCAGATCATCGTAATCAAAGTGCCTGGGAGTCTGATAGCGCTCGGATTCGGCCAGCGCTTTGAATTGACGCAGGGTCATTGTGCGCTTCTCCAGGTTTATCTGCTGATATTCTCCTTGTTTTCCTATAATACTGAAATAAGGTAGGCTGCATAACCAAATAATGATAACATTCTCACCTGAGACGATCTGGCAGATTGGAGCCGGAATAGTCATATTTATTTCATCGATACAATAGCCCGATTTTCTGGGAACCCAATCAGCTGGTGGAATAACTTTAGCGATACCGGCGCGGTGTGCCCCCCGGGACTCCATATATTCGATGTAGCCGGAAAAGTTCCTAAACTCTTCTGCGGATGGACGAAAAGTCATGATTCGGGTTCCGTCAACTCCATTGTTTGCAGAGTGTGATGGATTTCTGGACATTTTACATTTGCTATTGCGATCCTTATTGCTAAGTTTTATTCGTTTAATGCCTGTGTTTTGAATATTCGAAAAACTAACACATAATTGAACCCGATTTTCGAAGGAAATTGCAAATGTTTTTGTTTTAATAGTCGATTGATAAATAAAAGCTGACTGTTTTTGTGTATCACAGTTTGTCAGTTTTTAAGTACAGTAACAACAGAAGAAAACGACATCGGCTCTTGAGAATGAGAAATGGAACGTTACCATCCAATAAGCAATTTGCACGGAATACTTCCACTACGGAATTTCGAGTGGGAATTAAGGACGGAAATCCAAAGTAAAAGATGTACTCTTTACTAATACAATGGAAGAGCAAACAAAGTTTCCCTTCCCTTTTCTACCTATTGCAATCCTTCGCAGCTGTTTCGTAGTTTTCAGAGAATCGAAATTTAGAATGAGAAAATTAATAATGGCGTTGTAGTACTTACGCCATTTCAAAATTGGAATTGAAATACGCCGTTGGTTTAACTGATCAGTCTGTGCATGAAAAACAAAATATATGCGAACAAGTGCCGTACGATGTGCACACAGAAAAAAAACAACAAAGTAAAAACAAGTAGCATATCATTTGCGTGAGAAGATGCAACAACAATTAAACTTACCGTAGGAACACAGTGGTGTAGCTCCAGAGGCAGTAGCAGCGGAATTAAGAACTGTCAAAAGTTAAAACACATGTCTTCAGTGTACTGCGGGGTGCCAATCAATTCGCTGTTTTCATTTCGCAAACTATTATCTCACGACAGTCTAAATATATTTCCTCTATTTCGCAAAACTTATGTGGCGGTTTGTCACTTCGTTATGCGTGCATTTCGCTAAAATATTAACTCGCATTACTTATTAAGAATTTCATTGCTTTGCGTTTGTATAACCGGCGTTTAATGTTTTCGATTTTGCTTACCTGGGAAACCGTTAAATCGCGCCATGTTATTTAGCTGATTCAATATATCAGCATGTTTTTTTTCTTTTTTATGGGTTTTGCGTGCAGTGACCTTGTGATGGCCTAAAAGTCAGGTGGTTCAAAGCAATTACGCGTTTGTAAAAGTATTTTTTTTTGTATAATATCCCCGACATAATAATAACACAGAAAGCTTCATTCTGTATTATTATTATATCGGATCACTTTTATTTTTCATTTCATTAGATAACTAAGTAATTACGTTTTTTTTTAAGTGAATTCCATTTTCCTGTCTGTTTATACACCATCCCATACGATAGGAGGTATATTAAGTTTGTCACATACTTTGTCAAACGGTGAAATAATAATGGTAGACCCCCAAGACCTTAAGGGCATATGATCGAGACCGGATTCTGAATCGAATAAGCCATGTCCGTCCGTGTGTCTGTATGTCACACATTTTTAGGCCTTAAATTACAAGTAACGGAGCTGAAATTGGGTGCATAGGTTAACTGGTACCCCAAGCAGTACAAGTGTAAAAATTTTTCAAATCCACCCAAGGACACGCCCACAATCGGTCTTAATGTGCAACTACCTCCAGAGATTTCAAAACTGTTAGACGTTCTAAAAGGCTGAAATTTCACATTTAGCATCTCCTAATGAATGTAAGATACAAAAAAGAAAAATTTAATTGGTAAACCTCCTCCAGTGGGCGTGGCATCTATTTTAAAGGTAAATTTTCAAATTCAGTTTACTTAATATTTTTGCTCTTAATTGAAAAAATTTTGCTTAATATTTTATGTAGAAAACGCTTAGTTCTAAATTTTGTTCATAAAAGACCTTGGGCCACGCGCACATTTGTAGGCAGAATTGAAGATAAACCTAAAATTTTCCAGAAAAACGTTATTTCGACTGGCCTGAGCCTAATTTAGGAAAGCATGAAACAAAAAAAGTAGCAAGTTAGGTAAACGAGACTTCAGCCCAGATTTCGTTCATATAAAGTTTTTAGCTACGCCACCTTTTAGGGGTCGATTTTTCAAAAATATTGAATTTGAAGCAAAAAATTGCATTTTTACGTTTTTGATAGTTTGTAATTAGGGGCGATTGGACCACGTCCCTTTTCGAAGTTTTTATTACTTATAAAATTCCAAAAAATAACCATGTCATCAGCATTTTACAATGTGGGATAGGATGGAGTAATCAACGGTAACTTCTGCGTACACACTGTAGCACTTACTCACTGGTTTAAATTAGTTTTAAGTTATAAGAAGTGCTTTTACATCAGCTGATTGAGTCAGGTAAATTGTTGCTGTATATTCTTACACGTATTCACCGACACGGAAATTTAATGCTTTATAAAAGCTTAAAAGGCTTTATAAAAAACGTAAACAAATGGGTGTTGGAGGGTAAGAGGGACGCAAGTTGAATATCTTGTTATTCAGTAATTTATGCCCACATATCGTAACGGGGCGAGGCCAAGGCCTGAGACTGCTTTGTGGTCCCCGCTTAAATTCCTCAATTCCAGTTTGTGGGTAAAGCTTTTACATGTCCGAAGATGAATATCTAGTTATTCAGTAATTTATGACAATGTGTAGCAGCAGCGGTAGTAGAGGCTATGTCACAAAGCTGGGTTGCGCCAACGTTAATTTGACAACTTAAATTCAAACAGAATAAATTCAATGGGAGCTACCGCAACGTTGCTTCGACCATCCGTCGTTACGTTTTTTTACGTCAGAAAGTTTTTAGATAGCAGAAAAATTCAACAAGTTGCGTTTTGTGGTTTCTGTGAACCTGGAATTGTTGGCTTTCGCGATAGTTTGTGTTCTTGTTGATTCGTTGACATTTTCTAGGATTTTAAGCGTTTTTCAAATGGTGTATTTTCAACCCGGTTGTAAAGCAACAGTAACGTAACGGGACAAGCCCGTGACATAGCCCTTATGGCTATGTTACAAAGCTGCGTTTGTAATGTGTTCGAATTTAAGTTGTTAAATCAACGTGGACGCAACGCAGCTTTGATGCCTTAAGAGTAAGCTAAGTTTTAACTTTTGCAGCGCTACACGGTTTACACCAGTTTCAGCATCCAGTTCCTCCAACATAAATTACTAAATAACTAGATTTTCAACTTGCGTCCCTCTTACACTCCAACACTCATTTGCTTACGGTTTTTTATAAAGCCTTTAAAGCTTTTATAAAGCTTTAAGTTTCCATGTCGGTGAATACGCGTAAGAAGATACAACAACTGATGTAAAAGCTCCAAAACTAAATTGCATGGAAATAACGAATTGATGAATTTATAGGTGAAATGATAGGTGAATTCCTCAATTTTAGCTTGTGGGCAAAGGTTTTACATGCCCGAAGTTGAAAATCTAGTTATTCAGTAAGTTATGCTGATTGTGGCTGTACGGTACGTGATCATCTGATGAATAAAACTTAAAACGGAATTGCAAAGAACTGAGGAATTTACTCACATTTGTAAACAATTGACAGCGTATAGGTAAATTATTTAGCAGTTCTTTAGTAATGTGCGCCTTTACAATCGGAGGTATTATATCTAGTTATTTTACTCAAAGAGAAAACGTTATAATGAGGCTCAGAAGCCCAGCACGAGCTCAGATGTGTTGAACTTTTGCTTCGTGTGAAGCAAATGAAGGTTGATTTCGATCGCAGACACGCAGTCAATCAGTCTGCCTTTGGCTATATTTGCATCATAAATTACTGAATAACAAGATATTCAACTTCGGACATGTAAAAGCTTTGCCCACATGCTGAAATTGATGAATTTACCCATCCACCGATATTTGTTTACAAATGTGAGTAAATTCATCAATTCGTAATTTCCATGCAATTTCCTTTTAGAGCTTTTACATCAGCTGATCGCGTAAGGTAAATTGTTGTTGTACCTTCTTACATGTATTCACCGACACGGAAATTTCAAGCTTTATAAAAAACCGTTAACAAATGGGTGTTGGGGGGTAAGAGGGATGCAAGTTGAATATCTAGTAATTCGGTAATTTATGATTCGCATAGGTGTGTTGTTCATGCACGAATATGACGCAGAATATCTGAGTGTGTTTACATTTTGTTCCAAATTGCGTATTATTTATTTGTTAGTTGGACATGAATGTCCCTTATAATTATGTACACAGCACTAGCTACCAGGGCTTTCGGCTGTATGGCGTATTTTTTAATTTGTCGTGGCATGCTTGGAGAACGTGGTGAATGCATAATAAAAACTCTCTCTCCATGAGCGAAATGTCATTGCAAAAGCCGGTTCAAAGCCCACGTATCGTCACGGGGCGAAGCCGAAGCTTGAGGCTGCTTTGTGGTCCCCGCTTTATGGTTCGGGGCTTGATATGAATTTATTCGTATTATTATAATATAGAGATTATTTTCGTAATAAAATTAAGTTTTTTTTGGAGTTTCGCCTATATTTTTCCTTTTTTTCGTTTTCCATTATAAAACCTTTCATCCGTTATTTTTCAAAAAATAAAAATACTAACTAGCGGATATTGCGGCCTCCGTATTATATTTTTGTGTAATTACCGCCTAGAGGAATTCAGACGAAAACACATATTTATTTATCTTTTGGAAATCGGCCACTCGTTTGAAATGACAGTTCCAGGCATTATTATAACGTTTGTAGAATTGTTATAATTTTTAACTTTTAACCTTTTTTTACATTATATTTTAATTAACATAATATTAATATTATGTAAATATATATATTTTTAACATAATATTTTTTAATAATTTCTAGTGACTTTAAAAATTATGACTTAAAATTAAAATGTTCTCAAAACGATAAACCAAATCATTTTTCTTTGCTAAATAACTTTAAGACCTAACACGACATTTAAACAAAAAAAAAAATGAGATCTTAAAAATTGCATTCAAATAAAGGTAATTAAAAAATAAGAATTTTGAGACTTATGACTAGACCACTTCTTCGTCGTCCAAAAGTATTGTTCTCGTGTTGAAACGCATGCGTTTTGTGTTTTTTATTATGCCGTTTGTGAGCAAATTCTGTCCCTGACCAACACCCGGTAGCGTCGCCCAGAGTTCCTTTAATCGAGCGGCTGCAATCGCATTGAAGTCAACTTTTTTTAACACAATCTTTGCAGATTTTTCTTCGTTAATACTAGAACAGCCCCTTTTCTGGGCTGTTAGATCGGTGTCTTGAGCAGAACATTCCTCCGATTCGGTAGACTTCCTGAAAAGGAGTCTAATTTAATCTTTTTATATAAGACCAGTGAATAAGTGCAAGTGTGCGTATGTAATAGCTTCGGTCCGTCTTTAACGTTATACCCTATTCTTTCCATTCCTATTCCTTTCCCATTCCTAAATTTTTTGTTTTTCGATTACCTTCCCGTTACCAGTCAAGAATCATTAATTAGCTGAAAAAATATTTTGTTCCTTATGAGGTTTTGTAGTTTATTTTCTAGAACGGGCGTGGCATGTCCAACACCTATAACCAAAAATCAATATTAGGATGGAAATATTCAAATTTGCGGGAAAACATATTTTTTTTTGATTAAAATTCAATAATTATAAGAATCGACCCCACAAAATGGGCGTTGCCAAAAATTTTGTATGAATGAAATCTAGAATAGCGTCCGGTGTACCTTATGTGCTGATTTTTATTTCTTATTTTCGCCTTCCCCTAGCAGACGAAATCAACGTTTTTCTGGAAAATAAAAAAATTCCGATTCGAAACAAATGCATTGCATAATTTGCATTTGAAGGATTACTCCTTCAATTGATGCCACGCCCACAAAAGGCGGGCTGCCGATTTTTCTTTTTATGTTTAACAATTATTAGCAGGTGCTAAATTTAGCTTTTAGGTTTTCACGACGTTTTACAGTTTTGAAAGCACTGGACTTAGTTGCACATTTAGACATTTAGACTAAAATTTTAAGACTTGTATTGCTTCGGATGACAGAGAGTTTACGTACAAAGTTTCTTTCTAGCTCAAATTTTAAAGCCTTATACTTGGTGACATACGGACGGACGCACATCGCTCATTCGACTCAGAATTCGCTCTTAAGGTCTTGGGGGTCTACCGCTATTATTTTCGTATGTTACATTACCGCCTGTATTAAACGTACTTCAATTCTGTGGGACAGGGCGTTAAAAGCAAAAGATTTCGCGTACAATGCCCACAGATGACCTTACCTTTTGTTACTGTTTTTATTAAGTGTTGGCGCTGGCGCTGCGTAAATTTTGTCTGGTTCTTCAGGGTGAGCCCCAAAGTCTTTTCCTTGCAGCCAGTTTTCATACCTTTCAGGTTGAAATCTTTTTACAAATGTCTCCATGGAAATTTTTACCATGTCCTTTCGACAACGGCATATGCTAGCCCGTTTCCCATATTCGATCCACCTTTTTGAGGCAAAGTTTGTCGACTCTGCTCCGTTGAATCCATGATTGAAGCCCGCATGGTATCCAAATGGGAACGTTATCATAATTTCTCCAGGCTCTTGGGTGATTTTGTTGAAGGGAATTTTGTTTTGGCGCAGCACCTGCGGACTTATCAGAGTCATCTTGTGCCTCAGATGGGCATTGCAGCTTTGATAGTTTTCGTGGAAAATTCGATTGACCAGATTTTCTAGCTGCCGTCCATATGCGGGTGGAATGGCATACCACGTTTTTGGTGCGCCAAAATGCAGCAAGTTTATGGAGTACAAGTCCATATCTTCAGTGTGCCAGGCGAAAGTACTCTTCCACATTCCAAAATAGAGGTAGGCAGTGTTAACTCCATCTATTTCGATGCCGTAGTCCTTGTTTACATAGTCTAGTATGGTCTCGAGTTTGTCAATATTCCATCCCTCAACGTCGGGGTCGGTTAGGGTACCCTTGACATCTGCCGCATAGAGCGGAGCTATGTACGTGACATTTTTCCAGTATTTTCGCTCCAGATCATCATAATCGAAGTGCTTGGGTGTTTCGAACCTTTCCGATTCGGCGAGTTCTTTAAATTGCCGCAGTGTCATTGTCCTCTTTTGCACATTTATCTGCTGGTATTCACCTTGTTTACCTAGGACACTACTGTTTAGATAACTAGTTCTTAAAAGGGTTTTCTCTTTACCTGATACCACTTGACAAATTGGAGCTGGAATGGTCATGTTAATCTCATCAATGCAATAGCCAGACTTCCGGGGAACCCATTCGGGAGGTGGAATCACTTTGGCGAGTCCTGCATGGTGAGCACCTCTACTCTCCATGAATTCAATGTAGGCGGAAAAGTTTTGGAACTCTTCTTGAAGAGGACGGAAAGTCATAATGCCAGGCACCTTGCGGCAATCGTTTTCTGTTCCTGAATGTGTAGACATTTATTTTAATTTTTATTCTATTGAGGTAGAAACTTATTTGTATGTAGAGCTACTTTTTGTGTAGCTTCAAAGTTTGTTGTCAAAATTTGTCACCTATGTGTCATTTGTAAAATATCTGGATCTTGTACAGTAAGAATAGAATATAATTCATAGGGTAGAAATGTTTTTGGGGCTACAAAAATTAAAAGTAACACTGTAAAAGTAGTAAACTCCCGGTATTATTGAAAAAGTCATTCATGTGTGTTTTAGTTTGATGTTTTCAAATGTATTGCATATAAATTTGTCAATTCATATATTTCTCATACGCTACGCGCATACATACGATTTTAAATCGAAAAACTATTTAGCTGTTTTTCGAAAGTGAATGGAAACATATAAGCGTGCGCATACAATCAAATCGACAGAATTTCGACAAATAAATCGAAAAGCCAGATCGATTAAAAAGTCAAAAAACTATCGACCTAGGGCTCCATGTGCTTTGTCGTATAATGAACTGTGTAGTGTATAGTATTAACTAAAATCGATCATCCCCTTTTGAATTTTCAGTATTATTTCATATAATATGTCAAGTATCAAGTATCATATAATATGTCAAGTCTCTTGTTTCTATTAAATTAAATAAATATTAAATAGAGTGGCGCAACAGCTCGAGGTGAACCAGGGCCAACTTCTCAACAATGTATGCTGGTGTGTTAGTTTCTTTATATACAAGGGGACCTACAATTTTTAGCCGAATCCGAACGGCACTTTGAGAAGTTTTTCAAGACAAATGATACTCTCGGAGGGCTTGTCAGACCTTCGCGGAGGTGGGGGCCGTGAAAAAGAACAAGTCTTTTTTTTCAGGTGACGATGGCAGGATTCGAACCCAGACCTCCGGCGTAGTAAGCACACATACTAAGCACACATACTAAGCACACATACATAACGATATTCAAAAAATTTTTGTATAGAAAGTAAAACAATTGACAACGACTGAATCGCATGTATGCGCACTTTCATCGACAAAATCGTATTTTTGAGTTTAGTTGTGTCGAAATCGAGGGAAATACAAAACTCGAAAAAACAATTTTGTTGATGTAACAAGCGTGTGAATGCGGGTAGCCTTATGTGATTCACAACATGTCAAAATTGAGAGAAAACTGAAAAAGCTAATTACATTTTCTAGTGAAACCAGTTTGTAGCACTTCTTTTGACCACCAACTTGTCAAACAAAACTGGGTGCACACTACTTTGACTTCATTTTGTCAATTTGTTCTCATTTTGAAACGCGTCTCGGTTTGCACACGTGGTTCGTTATTCCCAACTAACATACTCTTGAGAGTTACACTCTCAAAATGTCAAAATAGCTCTTCTAAGACTCTTATAATGCTCTTGATACTCTTCGAGCATAACATCTTCTCATAAGATCCAAAAATGATCTTGTAACACTCTTCTCAAAGGAGTATCATAACTCCTGTAGCGCTTTACTCTTATTATAAGAGTATGTTTAGCTCTTCTGAGCCTCTTGTGATAAGAATTCAACTCTTGTAGAGTTTAAGTTTTGTAATAAGAGTGTATAAGAGTCTTATAAGAGTTAAAATCTTGTAATAAGAGTGCAACTCTTGTGAGAAGAGAGTTGCTCTGGCAATTAAATCTTAAGTTTTATTGAATAACTTAATTTCTTCGCCCATTGACTGTAAAAAAAGTCAAACTTTTTCTTTCTTAAAGAGTTGCCAAATACCTTATACCTCAAATTAGACCGAATAGAAGAATGACAATTGTCATTTAATAGATAAACATTTTTTCCTAAAAATCACATTAATTATAACTAATTGTTAGTGCCATAGCAATAGATATTCGTGGGGTCTTTAAATAATATCAAATATTTTTGATGCCTTTTACTTTTTCACAAGCAAAATGCATACTTGTTGTTTTATTCTTAACCGCACCCTGTTTTATTGCATCATAATGTAAGAAGAACCTTTTTGAGATACAAAACGACATCGTACAAAACGAATGATTTGCAGTGGTAATAGTATCGGATGACTGCGCACGAAGTCCTAGGTGCGAATCCCGATGGGGCTCGGTCCCAACTCCGTGAGGGTCTGAAAAACCCTCCGAGAGTATAATTTGTCATAAGAGACCTCTCAATTCGCCGTTAGGAATCGGCAAAGAAAACTGTTTAGATCCCATCGATGTGTGTAAAACACACACGACATGATTTGGGAGTGATAGGCCAGGCTATGGCTCTTCTGAGCTGCATGTGCCAGCTAGTTAGTTTATTATTTTGAAGTTTCCATTAAAAACGCTAAAACACGCAAAACACTTTTTTATTTTTCTTTTATTAAATAATATCAATTACGCTACGAAATATACAGTCCTTAATACTAGATAAACATCTTACCCTAGTTTTCGACAATTATGTTATCAATGAAGTAAAAAAGAACATCATGTTTAATACTAATTTTATGTGCTTATAAATTAACAAGATTATTAAAATATTTGACATTGTAAACCATACTGCGGTAAAGTTATACACTTTTCCATTTGCAAATTAAGGTTTTGTTTTTGATTTTGGCTTGACAGCGCATCTTCTTCAAGCCTCTCTCGTCTCGGTCTCTAATAATGATATTTATAAATACAGCGCTAAGCAATTAAAGACATGAGAACTAGTATTGATTATACAAAAAAAAAACTTAAATGACTCTCATTCAGTTCTAAATACATTTTCGAAAGCCAAGATATCAAAAGGCCGATTGAAGCCAAGGCTTTCAATAAATTGTGTAAATGGGTGCGACCGTGAGTTTGGAAAGTTTTTGTAGTTTGTTTTTAATTTTTATTTGAGCTTCTAGTGTAATTTGTGATTAGGCGGTAGATCTTCTGATCGTATACAGCGACCCCTGTAGCAGATTTCTGTTTCTGACGCGTCCTCTTTGGTTGATGTTGATGTTGCATACACTACTGATTCCATGAGGTTTTTATGGAACGCATTAGCATTTCCGTTTTGCGTTGCTTCCGTCGCTGCGGAAGCATCGGGTGCTATACTCTCGGGAGTCGTACGAAACCGTTGGACGCTAGTGTATTCGTACTTGTGTGGCTGGACAAATTCTGGCAACCCTTGGTCGCTATCGTTATCATTTTCTTCGACAGCGAAGAGCTCACTCAGTTGTTTTCGAACCTCTGAAAAAACACTCGGTTGACTGTCGAGATCTTCCACGTTCCAAAGATCATCAACTCGACGTGTTATACTTTCTGGTTGGTTGTCTAATGGTAAATTTTCTAAAGAACTTGTAGCAAGCTGCTCTGTTGGGGCTTTGGTGGTGGCTTCAATATCTGGTGTTAAGATACTGGTTGTTGTTTCGGCATTTAACTCGGTATCGATCACCAGACTGGGTGTTGTAACCGGCAAAGGCTCTTCTTTAACAGCTGTAGTTGCATACGTTTCTTCCTGGTTCGACATTGATTCAGTTGCTTTCTCAATTGTGCCAGTGTATAACGAATTAAAAAATTGGGCGCCAATGTTTTGTGACTCTGCAGTTTCAAAGCTTTCGCCCACGTTGCCGTTGCTGTTCTTCCACTTTCCGCGCCTATTCAAACGTGAACTACTGTCAGTTTTCTGGGACTCAAAGTATGAACCGTCGGTTGATTTTGTTTCAGACTCTTTTCCTATGTCGGACATAACCTCCTCAAGCAAGTCGGCAAAAGATTTTTCATTCCTAAAACGAGAATATTAGCCCTTAGTACGATTATATACTATGAATTTAAGAATATAAGCTCAGCGCGTATAAAACAAATGCATTTATTTGTAATGCCTTCAGCTCAATGAATCCGTTGCATCCGTTATGTCGAAGTACACAACTGACATCTCAGTCAAATACACACGTTCTTATGGGAAACGACGTACGTCACGAAGTTCTTCTATCGCTTCCCATACGACGTTCATCACGAAGCTCTTCTGGGACCGCTTCCCATAAGAACGTGTATATTTAACTCATTTGTCAGTTGTGTACTTCAACGTGACGGATGCAACGGAATCATTGGGCTGAAGGCTTAAGACACTAATAAACTGATTACGACGTAACTCCAGATCCATATAAATCCAAAGCTATAAATCCAGGGTTAACTTTGCAAAAATGTTGGCAATAAAAAATGCGTTGGGTTGATAATTCCAAGAATGCAGGTCTTGGACGCAGAATCGACAAAATTAATTCCGGATTAACTAAAGACCGGTACACTCAATTTTAACCTGGTACTGAAAAATGTTTGCCTTAAGAGAGCGAGATCAAAGGCTTTGAAATTTACCTCTTGTTAACTTAATGGGTTATGTTTACTCCGCGTTAACCCTTGTGTGATTAGCTAACTCTGGATTAACGTTGGAAGAAAAACCAAATGACAATAATGTAAGAATTTCATATTTAAGTTCTGGGTTAATTTCAAAACTAACCAGTGAGTAAGTGCTACAGTGTGTACGCAGAATTTACAGTCCGTAAAACGGACCGTTGAATACACCATCCTATCCCACATTGTAAAATGCTGATGGCATAGTTATTTTTTGACATTTTATAAGTAATGCAAACTTCGAAAAGGGGCGTGGTCCAACCGCCCCTAATTACAAGCTATTAATTATTATAAGATATTTCAACAGATATTTTCAAGTTACACCTAATTGTACGTAAAAATGCAATTTTTTGGTTCAAATTCCATATTTTTGAAAAATCGACCCCTAAAAGGGGGCGTGGCTAAGAACTTTATATGAACGAAATCTGGACGGAAGTATTGTTTACCTAACCTGCTACTTTTTTTGTTTCATGCTTTCCTAAATTAGGCTCAAGGGCAGTCGAAATTAGTTTTTCTGGAAAATTTTAGGTTTTTCTTCAATTCTGCCTCCAAATGTGGGCGGGGCTCAAAGTCTTGCATAAACAAAATGTGGAACTAAGCGTCTACATAAAATATTAAGCAAATTTTTTTCAATTTCGAGCAAAAATACTGAGTAAACTGCATTTTAAAATTTACCCTTAAAATAGATGCCACGCCCACTAGAGGAGGTTTACCAATTAAATTTGTCTTTTTTGTGTCTTATATTCACTAAGAGATGAAATGTCGAATTTCAGCCTTTTAGAACGTCTTACAGTTTTGAAAAATCTGGGGGTAGTTGCATATTTAGACCGATTGTGAGCGTGTTTTTGGGCGGATTTCAAAAATTTTTACACTTTTGTACTGCTTCGCATGACGTGCACCTGACGTACGAAGTTTCAGAACCCTAGCTCAAAATTTAAGGCCTAAAAACATGTGACATACAGGCGGACGGACGGACGGACATGGTTCATTCGATTCAGAATTCGGTCTCGATCATATTCCCTTAAGGTCTTGGGGGTCTACCATTATTATTTCACCGTGTTACAAACTATGTGACAAACTTAATATACCTCCTATCCTATGGGATGGGGTATAAAAAAGGGATGGTTGAAAGGCTATAATTACTTTTTCGAAGTTTCATTCGCTTTATCTCCTGCACCTTTGGAAGTGTAGTGCGTATTGGCTGTTGGTCCGAAACCGGCAGAAACATTGAAAACGTAAGAATCGGATTTTTCAACTTCTGGATTAGCGGTCACGATCTCAGGTTCGTTTTCGAAGTTCTGTGAGTTTGACTGCTCTTCCTTTGGGCTCAATGGCTGAAAGTTGTTGATAGATTTTCCCGAAAGCGAAGGTGACCATTGTGATTCTTGGGGTTCCAAGTGAAACTGTGACTTGATCCGCTGTCTGCGTTGTGCCATCTAAAAAAAATAGTAAAAATGTAGTATTGTGAAACCGATGGGTTTAACTTGCACAAAATACTTCTTCCTGATAGAGGTCCTGATTAAATCTGTTCAACCTTTGATAGTTGTTTCTTTCCGGCTCCTGCTCGTCTACGTCATCTGTACTAGGCGTAGTCGTTGAGGAAGCTGGGTGGGGACGCCTGGTACGTGCTCGTACTTTGACAACCCTTCTTGGCGGCGCCCTTGTTCGAACCTGCTCAAAAATTCAGGCATGCTTTTTACTTATTAGATGTAAAGCTTACAGGTATTCTTACCGCGTATCGGTCATCGTCTGTAACGGGTGTCACTGTTGTTACGGGCGAGTCTGTTGTAGTCCTTATTCTAGGTCCTCTTCTTATAAACGGAGATTTTCTCGTTGTTGGCTGCGGCTCTTCTGTAGTAGACGAGGATGAATAGATAGGACTAATTTCATTCCTTAGGACGGCCTCTGTAGGTGCAATCTCTTCCTCGTTGGGGAAGTATCCTGGTCCATAGTTATTTTGGGGATACTCTTGGTATTGTTGTGCAATTTGCATTGGTTCTATCAGGCCATCAAACGTTTGATCTGAGCTTGGCGTAACTGTGTATATTTGTTGGGACTCAGAAGCTGGTCTATCGGTAGGTGGCGGTGATGGAGTGGTGGTAGACCTTCTGGTTGACGGTTTAAAGACAGGATAATTTTGTTTCAGTACATCGCGTTGGTATTCCAAGTCGTCACTTTTGTCATCTTTTTTGCCACCAGATCCGTGTTTCCTGTTCTTAACGCGCAGTGACTGGCGTTCCTCGGGAGTTGGATTGTAACGAATACGATTTGGGTTTCTGATTATCGGAGACCGAGAAGTTGCTGGGCGCTCGGTCGTGGACGTCGAAGAAGTTGTGTAGTTCCTTCCAGCGAAGGGTCTTCGAACGCGGTTTATTGGACGTCTTGTTGATGAGTCTGAGCTTGAGTAGGAGACAGATTGCGATACCTTAGATACTACCGGCTTCTTAACTCGGTGAATCGGTCGCCTTGTTGGGCGCGTTGATGTCGTTGAGCTTGTTGTAGCTTCCATCTGAACGGTGGTTTGTCCGTCGGGCCCATTTGCCCGATTTTTGTCGATAAGACCGTTAACAAGCCCTGGCAGGTTAGGCGTTAGTGGTGGAAGTTCTGAAGGCAGTTGGTAAGGATTTGGTTCGAATTCAACGTCCCCGGTGTCTTGAGTGGAAATCTCGTTGTTGCTATTAACATTTACTGTGCTAAAAGTGGGCCTGTGATTGTCTGGAATTGGGGTTCTGTCTGACTGACCGATTACAACTTCTTGCTGTGGGGGAGTGGTTTGAAGGTCGCGGTCTCTAGAGAATTCAAAAACTTGTTCGCTGGGTGGAACCGTATTGCTGTTTTCCTCGTACTGTGGTGTCGTTTGCGTGGGATGATAGAATGTAACCCTTTGCCGCGGTCGTGGCGTTGTTGTTGTATAGTACGTTGGGGATGAGGAGGGAATACGGACCTCTCGGTCGTAATCCACTGAGACTGGGGTGTATGGAACAGTTTCAACAGAAGGCGCTGGTGTGGTTGTAGGGTACGAGGGACGATTACGGAAAGCGTCTTGCTGGCGGAAGTACTGCTTCATGCGATATTCTTCATCTGAGCCTTGCTGTGGCTCAACTGGCGGACGTGTGGCAAAGCGATCTCCACTGGCATCTGAGCCATGGTAAACTTGGCCGCGCGTGCTTTGGAAGTCGATTTGAGGGCTAGTGGGGTAAGTTTGGGTAAAATAGGTCTGAGGAGGATTCGTACTTGTCGTTGTAGTAGTAGTGGTGGTGCTAGTGCTTGTTGTTGCTGGACTGGTTCGTATGGGTTGTACTTTATAGAAATCTTCAGGGGGTATATTGTTAGGTATTGGCTTGAACTGATATGGCCGCATGTTCTCCGAGTATTGTGACTCTGGCCTCTTTTGCTGGTAGGAAGGTTTAACTCGCTCCTGCTTGTAAACTTTTGGCGAAGTCACCTCTTGAATAGCGTCAGAGTAATAGTTCTTTTGTGTGGAGATTTCAGAGTATTTGTGACCTCGGTTGGGAGTTGCATGTTGCCGTTGAGTTGTAACCTCATACGGGAAACGACCTCGCTCAAGTTTTGGTACGTCCCGAACCAGCTCTGGGAAGTACTCTCTTGGCGTGGTTGATTTCATTCTCTGCGTTGTCTCTACGCGTGGGCGAGGTGTCGTACTAGGGTACTGCTGTTGGATATCACTTTGAGACGGGGTAATAAAAATGTTCTGATTCTGCTGGTTAGAGCCTCTAACACTGTTGTAGGTCTCTCTTTGAGGCGAGAGTGTGGGAGATTGATTTGAGCCCCTTATATTGTTATATGTTTCTCTTTGTGGTGCTGGAGTTGGTTTTTGTTTTGTTTCTCTATAGTTATTGTAGATACCACTTTGCTGCGTCGGTGGTGAAGGCTTATTGGGTGCTCTGACGTTGCTGTATATGTCAACTTGTTGAGGCTTATTTGTTTCTCTTACATCATTGTAAGTTTCCCTCTGTCTATTCACTACAATAGATCCGACGTGGGGCTCCGGCAACAGGATTTTGTTGAAACCAGCTGGAGTCCGGTAGCTAAGGGGTGCAACAAAGAAGGATATGTCTCCGAGATTACTGTTTTGTGCGATTTGTGAAAGATAGGGCAGCTCGAATTTAGCATAACCACTTGGTGTTTGCATGCCGGCGGGACCCACGAAAACGGAAGGAGTTTGTGTTGTTGGTGCGTCAAGAACTGCAATTGTGTTGGCATTCCGCAAGGCGTTAACCACATCTGATTGAGTAGGTCGGGATGAAGTTTTTAGCAGGAACATAGCCAAAGGAGGCTGATGAGCCTTCGGTTTGGGCTTTGGTGTGGTGAATTGCTGGCTAAAGAAGCTCTGGAATGGTGTTGTTGGCTTGTAGGTACTTGTTGTTGGTCTTGCCGTCGTACTTGTCGTGTAGCTGTTCGGATCTTGCTGAAGAGTTTCTGGCGTATAGAAATTATTTATTTGGTAGGGATTTACTTGCGGCACAGTAGGTCCAATGTTATATTTGGAACTCTCAAATGCTGGGTTTTCATTTCTTTGTTGGTTATAGAGCGTATCATAGGGTACATATAACAGCTGCACCTCCTGATCTTGCTGGGTGTTTTGGGGAGCTGGTGGAGCAGAAGGTGGAGGTGCTGGGAAAGGCAGCTGTGGTTGGAATGAAGTGGGCTTTTGCACCTCGAAACTTTGTTGAAGAGGAAAAGTTGGTGCTGCTGTTGATGCTAAGCTGCTTTGGGTCGCAAGTGGATTTGACTCGCGGAAGACTTGCTTCACTGGTTCGTCAATAAAATTTTGTTGAATTGGCTTTGGCTGCTGCTGGAGAAAACTTTGTTGCGGTCTTGGTGCGGGGTGAAACTCGGGCGGAAATACTTGCTTTTGTGAAAACAGTGGTGAATGGAATAGTGATTGTGGTGCACCGAAATTGTGCTGAATTTGATAGCCAGTTTGAACGCCTTGAGAGCTGTCTTGATTTCTGTTCGCCTCCCGATTGAATGGCATTTCAAATTTAAAGAACGACTGCGACGTCGGTTGTTGTGGCTGCAGATTCAATTTTTGCTGTTGAATAGGTTGTTGCTGCTGCTGCACCAAGGGTTGAGTTTGGGGCTGAGGAAACCGTTGAAAATGAAATGGAAATCCAAAGGGTTGAACCTGTTGTTGCGGTGAGGAATGCTGTTGCTTTTGTATCTCTCCAAAAGCAGAATTCGGAGGGAAATTCTGCTGGTAGGTGATAACCCGGCCCGCTCTTTCCTTGGCATCGACTGGCTGTGCTACTGGTATCCAATCGTAAGTTTCTGATCCTGGCCCAGTGGGCTCCAACTGGCGCGACCATTTGTCGGCTGCAATTGCCGTCTGGGCAATTATCCAGAGGCACGTTGCCAAAAGTTGAATCTTTGGATTCATTGTGAGGCCTGTAATTGAAAAACAGTTTATTAAAAATTTGCAATTAAATATAAATAAGTAAACTAATTAAAGAAAGATCGTGAAAAAAGTTATTCTACAGCCTCTTGTGACAAAAACTAGCTATGTACCTGGCGATCGAAGATCTATCGCACATGGAGGAGCCCAAACATTTTTTGCCGATGCTGAAGATTGCATTGATAGGTCTCTCATGACAAATGATACTCTCGGAGAGTTTGTCAGCACCATCGCAGAGGTGGGACCATGAAAACAAACTTTTATTGCTTTGGTCGGGATTTGAATCCGGGACCTCATACACAATAGTATAATCACTCAATCTTAATCACCATAATCACTGCGCCATGGCGCTGACTTTGTGATAATGTATACATATTGTAGTTTTTGTATTGTAATTTTTGTATTGCATTTTGTATATTTGGAGTATGTTTCCACTGACAATAATACGAGGATTAGCGGGAGCCGATCCCAAAAGTATTTGAGACGAGCACCCTTTTTCTGTCATTTTGGGTCTTTCAAGAGAGTGACGATGTCATTTGCCAGGAGCGAAAAAAGATCTCCGTTGAAAAGATCTCCAAATTGAAACTAATTGTTGAATTGAAACATCCCGCAATTCTGACACATCGATCATACGAGGAGGACAGTTTCAGTGTCCTTTTCAATTCTCAAACTTTTAAAAACGTGTTAGAAAAGGGTTCAAAAAGGTTCGTGAATGAGATTTATGAGCGGATTTATTTAAAATCGCTTGTCGAGAGGATTTGTATGGTTTGTCGCGTAGTTTGTAGAGGATTTAATTTAATAATCGCAGTCGCGGATTGGTGCCCGGTGGAAACATAGTATTACTAACACATCGCACTCATCCGAAATCGAAAAGAACGGGGGTTGCCCCCATTCGTATTGATTAGAAAGATTATAGCATTGCGAGTTTTTTGGGATCTTATAACATACATGAGGTCCCTTTTCTTGGGGCTTGTTTCCTAGTGCTCAATTAAGCGACTGATTGTTTGCCAGACGCCAATTGTTGTTTGATTTAAAGTTCATCTTGAGAAAACAAATCAAACCGCAATTAACGCTCTATATCTATGGTTGCAATAAACTTGTAGTACCTACGTATTTGTTTCAAGTTAATTAATTTTAACGAAAACATTAAAGAAAATATACACTTTAAATTGCAGTAACCCTTCGCTCCCAAGGTTAATCGATTTCATTTAAATTGTTTCAACTTTCAACGGAAATAGCTAGACTAAAGATGAATCTAAACCTCGGCACAGATCACGTAAAAACCATCTGGCACCCGGTTACTCTTTGAAATCTTTCCTTCGTGTGGCTCTCAACAAGAAGCACTTAAAGTTCTACTTAACTAATCCATCATACAATTGAGCATTATTTTTAAGTCTTCAACTTTTGGACATAGTGTTGCCATGAAAACATGATTACGTTCCACTCTGCGTCAAGCAACATGTCAAGTGAAACGCACGTCATAGGCGGCCTGATATGCAAGCCCAAATATGTTTAACTTTATTGATATATTCAGAACGATGGTTTTATTCACAAATACACTTGGTAATAAGATGCATTTAGAGAGCATGACGAATGAAAAGTGGCAAAAGCACTTTGTCCACAAACCCACATTATTTCGGAGCCTCATTGGGGTCTTCTACTGTCCGCCTTCGACGTCCGTCGTGCGTCGTCGCAATCTTATTTTTAATGAGCTGACAATAAAATGTGGAGCTAGTAGATCTTACAAAAAAGTAGAAAGTCATTTCAAGAAATTCAATTTCTACTCTTGGACACGAATTGAATGTAGGTAGAAAGGTTAGGTGAGTATATGCATGCACGTAGGGAGTTTCTGCTAAGGAGGGTGTGTACAAACTATGGCCAGGGCTACAGACCGTGCAGCGTTGTAATTTGATTTTGATTGTCAATACTTTTTCTTTGATGACTGCCTAATTTAGTTGCGAAAAGAAAAACAAGAAATAAATATAGAAATTAGCAAAGAAAACAGACAAGGCGACACCTTATTTCAAAAAGGTTGGATTGAACTAATACTTAACCTAGCAGGTGGTGAAATGTGTAGACGGCAAACAGAGTCGAAAAAAATCACTTTCTCTATAAGATCGGTTTGGAGTGCCGAAAGGCGTGTAAACAGCTAATGTTTATTTGCTTAAATGTCGATTTCGACCAAGTTGAGCTGTCTACATAACATCTTTTTATATTAAAGATACTGAAGATACTTAAAAAGACGTAAACTTATTTCAAGGGTTTTGATGGATCTGTATCAGTTCCTCTTCCTATTTAAAAATATTTGCCGTCAACCAATTTCGATCTTCTTGATGATTCCAGTTATACCCCAAAGATTCGTAGTACTTAGAGGGTGGTTATCCTAAGTTATAACTTATAAGTAGCAAATATCATAATTTTTGTATTTTAATGGTTCAGGCTTAAGGAGGACTCTAGTGATGATGAGGAAAGACTTCTCGTGGAAGCCTATTCAACATGGACAACACGCATGCTCTGCTTAAAAAAACGACTGGAATACAACTAACTCTGTTCGGTCACGATCAGGCTCTATAGGGTGTATTAATGAGCATTCTTTCTCGCATGGGTATGGCTGTTTGATTATTTGAGAAGTGATACGCAGCTGGCTATTGTAGGGCCATCCGAGTTTTGGAGTTAAAATTAGATTAACCGGTTAATAGTTCTGGGGTGAATCTCGGCTTTATTCGCCAAATTTGGTGATTTAATCCCGGATCAACTCTGGAGAGCAGTATGAATGTTTTTTTCTGTGTTGCTTTGCACGTTTCTGTGAAAAATAATAAATTAGAGCACCTCTAACTTCTTTTCCTGTATGTTTTTCTAAGTGAAGTGAGAGTGGGAGAGTCAATAATTTCGAGAGTCGAAGATTTTGACAACTTTGCTGATGGAGTTAACACAGCACTTAGAGTAATACAAAACTTCTCGCTGGGTTAAGTCTGTATTCGTTTTGTTCCGGGAGCAACAGATTTTGGCCTTAGCTGGGCTGAGCTCAGCATAAAAAAAACCGGCCCTTATTGGAGCAGGAAAAGCAATAAAATAATGAAGGGCAAGAGACATTGCGAAAATGCTCTTGGACTTAACTTCACCAAATCCATCTAAATATTAGTTTAAAAATGCTCGTTTGATCATCGGTGCACATGTCCAGCATTTAAGTTGGACTGTAGTTTATGAAATAGGTATGCTTAATGTGTTAGCCAGACCAGACGATGAAAGGTATTTCTAGCATCGTTTAAAAAATTGAAGACGAACCAAATACCGTTGTACAAAGGCACAAATAGGCACAAATCGCACCATCGATCAAATATTCACACTGCAGCAGATCTTGGAGAACACTCAGAAATTCCAATCGATACCCGCACCTTTTGATCGATTTCCAGGCCGCGTATGACAGCATATATAGGGATGAGCTTTATAGCGGAATTCCTAGTTTTGGCATCACAGCCCAACTCGTTAGTTTGTGCATGATGAAGATGGAAAACTCACGCTGGTTTTGTCAAGGTCGAAAAAGACCTCACCGACGAATAGGCCTTTTGATGTCGTCAAAAAAGCATTAAGATAAGGCGACGCGCTGTCATGTGATTTCTTTAATATCATACTTGAGAGAGTTGTGCATAGCTCCCGCGCCAACAGCAGAGGCTACTCGCATACTCAGACGACATTGACGTCATAGGCCTTTTGATGTTGTCAAAAAAGCATTAAGATAAGGCGACGCGCTGTCATGTGATTTCTTTAATATCATACTTGAGAGAGTTGTGCATAGCTCCCGCGCCAACAGCAGAGGCTACTCGCATACTCAGACGACATTGACGTAATTGGAAGAACAAAGGGTGATGTCATTGTAGCCTTTGGGAGTATGGGTACGGAAGCGGCGAATTTGGGTTTATCAGTCAACGAGGGCAAAACCAAGTTTATGCTGTCATCAAGAAAAGACACTCAACACAGACGTCTTGGATAAAACATCACCATTGACAGCTTTAGCTTTGAGGTAGTTAGGGACTTTGTCTACCTACTGGGTTCTGCTAAAAACTCTGAAATCAAACGAAGAATATTAGCTCTTGCCCATAGTGTTTCTTTTTACGCTAAGAATGCAATTGAGTAGCAAAGCGCTCTCTCGAGCTACTAAAGTGTTCATTTATAAGACACTCATCATCCTAGTGCTGCTTTACGGTGCAGAAGCATTGACCCTGTCAAAGGCAAATGAAAACACTTTAGGTTGCTTTGAGAGGAAAATCCTTCGGGCGATGTATGGTCCCATAGACGGAGAGTGGAGAAGAAGATATAACATCGAACTACGGGTTGTACAGCTACACTGACCTATCCAGAAAGGTCAAAATCCAACGGCTTTGGCGGCTAGGACATCTTGAGCGGATTAACACCAACGCCCCGACCTGGAAAACCTTCGAATCCACTCCGCAGGGACGACGCAGTTTATCTTAACGAAGCGTTAAGCTCCGCCCACTTTTGGGGGTAGATTTTTGCATTGATTTTAGCTTTACATGCATCTTATTATGACTCGGACAAAATTGGAATTGAAAGACTTAATTAATTTAACCCCACACTTCAAAAAATGGTGTTTCAGGGCTAAGAGGGTCGGGTATTTAGAAGTTCATTTTAGTCGAACTCTTGCGTTTACTCACTTGTTTATTTTTAAGCTATAACAATTTTTAGGTCCTAAAGTGCCGAGGTCCTAAGGCTTAATACGGAAGAATGCATCACTGCGCGCAGTGCATGACCTAAATCAAGTTCAGTCAAAATAAAGACAAAATTGAAAAGCTAACCGAAAGTATCATTGCTTATATTGGGGATAAATTTAATATTGAATAGTGAAAAACTACAACAATTTACAATTCTGCAATATCATAATAATGGTCAGTATATGATCAAAATGCTTTCGTCATTGTCTTCTTTCTGTTTGTTTGCTTTTATTTGTTTTTCCAATAATTGTTCTTATATTGGAAACCGTAGGAGGAGTTGTCACTAATGTCAGCATCATTATAATATAAAGGTTCCTGACGATGTTCGCCTGGCAGCGTTTGAAATGATCATAAGTCTAGTCATTCTTATAATGTTGTAGAATTGTAAATTGTTGTAATTTTTCACTTTTAAATATTAAAGACAATATTGTCTTTATTTTTTTAAACAATAATCACGTTTCTATGACATTGCTAACAATCTGTGATGTCACATATTTTATATTTAAGTACAAAATGTTTGGCTTTTCTTGTGGCTGCAAAGAATATAGACATCAGATTTATAGATAGAGACATCGTGCAGTCATTGGCAACCTCTCTAGTACCTACTTGGGTGGCCTGCCCTATAAGATCTTGTGTAATTTGTTGGCTGCATGAAAGTAGCTGCAGTCTGCACATCTAATTTGACCTTAAGGATCTACTTAGCAAAATATAGCCTATTTGCTATAGGCTTACATCAAAGTTTCTGATATGTAAAATCGTTTTACCTTTAATAGTACATATTTGTATAACACAATCTTTGTTGGTGTGATTCCATCTCGTATCGTGTCTTAATCTGAGCGGAGATTAATTCCATCAACCATGACAGATGAACAACTTGGTCACCCTACCGTGATGGTGAATTGCGAAAATATAACATAAACTAACACGAAGAAGAGCAATGAATAAACTAAGTATAAGCTCGTTGCTAATTACAAGACCATGCTTGCAGTGTGTAGCTGCCTATATTTTTTTTTGAGAAGAAAGAGAAAATGCGGATCTATATAGCAAAGTCTTGCATTAAGGCGTAGTACTAACCAGCCAATGAACTTTACGCTGTCGAATAAGATACAACGTACCTATAAGATTCACTTTCTTTTCGCGGACAACATCAACGGCAAAAACTGTCACATTTCTTTTTAGCATGCATGCTTGAACCTGGCCATTACCTGAGTACTTTATTATCTTGATTGCGTTGGCCAACAACCTAGAGTCGAGTTGGGATTAAAGGGACTTTTATGTGTTCCCCAGCCAGCTGCCTAGCCGGTAACCTAAATTTATATGTATTTTACCCACAAGCGCATAAGAGAGAAATGAAAGTGATAGTGGAAATTGTATTTCCATTCGATCATCGAGATTGAAACTCACACATACCCAACCTTGATCTTCAGAAGTTCATGGGTGATAAACGTAAAGATTTACAATGAATTTGTTCGTAAACCTGTAGCTACAAACTTTTTTTTGTGAATGAAGTGAACATCAACTTGTGCAATGAACTGCAACGGGCAGTGCAGGTGGGAATTATACAAGCAGTCGATAAAGCGTCTGCCGTTGATATTTTGTTTTGGAGTGTTGTAAAAGTGCAATTGAAAATTACTTTCTCTTCTTCGAAATCGATTGTACTCGTAGATCCAGCCTCAGTTATGGCGAGTCATAAAAACTGGAAAAATGCAGGGAAACAGCCTGCCTTTAGTACAACGTAACTTTTCCTGTTTTTTTTACGGTTAGTCATAAAAAAGTATTTTTTATTTAAAGACAGGTATTTTTTTTTATATGAAGGTACACATTTCTTCATGCTTACTTTATACAGTGCAGATTCGGAAAAGCGGATGTTTATTATGTTTCAGATTTCTATAAACAAAACGTCAAATTTTGTATAAAAACTATAAACATTCTAAACTATGTATATAAACCTTATAAGTAAAAAAAATACTTAAAATACTGTCCTGGCCTGAAGCCACACTGATATGGACATTGCTGACAAACGACTGCGTTAGGCGTATACAATACAGCAGAAAAAATCTTGTGCGATGTTAAACAGACTGATGAATCTGTAGTTGGCGCAGTTCAGAGCGTCCTTTTCTTGAGGATCGGGCAAACAAGGCGGAGGTTCCATTCATCGGGCATGCTTTCCTCTGGCCATATATTGCAGATGAGCTGGCGCATGATCCTAACCAAATCATCGCCAGTGGATTAGTTTCACCTGTTTTAAGTTTGAACATAGCTACTTTCACGTTATACTCAGATCGAGTGGGCGTTCCATCGTTCGTACCTATGCTTAGTCTTTAACTTCTTTGCCCGGGTTGAATGTTTCAGTCTGCCTGAGAGCAGGACACGGTTCGTCTTTGTCATTATACAGTCTGTAGAACAGGTTTTCCCAAAACCTTAGCGCCGCGTCGGTAGCGATTCCACTACGATATTATCTTGAAGCCTTTAAGCTTTCATTTTCATCTTATACTCCTAGTACTCCTGAAACCCAGGATCTCTAAGCATTACTCTATCTTTTCAACCGCGTGCTTCTTGTGCTCTCTCTTTTTTCTTTTGAGCAGTCGTGTTTCTTTCTTCTCCTTTGCCCGTAGAGCTCGCGGGCTATATTTCAGGAGTTTAGGAGAAATAGACTATCAGACCGCAGAGCAATACCCAAACTATAATAAAAATAACTATTTAAGAATTTTCTGATGTGTAGGTATTAATTTTTTAAATTAATTTATGAAAGAAGAAAGCTATTATTGATTAGAAACGCTTTATTTAATAAGTGTTAAGCTTTTGTTAGGCGGTTCTTATTCAAATTTAATTAAAAAAAGATACCATTTCAATCTCAATGCATATTCTTTTAAAGAAGTTCGAAAACCCATCTCTTTCTGTTTCACTACAATTTCTCACACTTAAAAACATAAAAATAAATCTAAAATATTACTAATGCTTGCATGACTGTAAAAGTAATTAGTGCCATTAAAGTTCTGCCACTTAGATTGTGTTAACATAAGTAGAGCAGTAAAGCATTATGTCTAGACAAGTAGATTTGTGAATGTATCATTATGTCATGATATACTAGACTGATAATTATCTATCTGGACGGAAAATGTACAATTCCACGAAAATGTCGTAGTCATCATTTTTAATTTGATATAATCAAGGTCAAGCCACACCTGGTATTAGACTTTCAGGAAGCCAACATGAAAGGTGCAAGACGTATACAGCTGTATGATTTTTAAATGAGTTTTTAAAAGATTGGATTAAGATTTATTTCATTTATTTTTCTTGACAGCTTGACTGATTTTCAGATAGATTTCCAATTGAAAGAGTAAAAAAACAACAAAAAGTATCGCATGGGAAAGACCATTTTTTTCACTTTTAATTTTAATTGTTTCGTTCATGCACAAAACAGATGTCAGTATGTTCAAAGGTAAAAGTTTATCCCTGCGTGAAAACCAAATTAAATCCACCGAAAGAAGTCTTTATGATGTTATAACAGATGCTGTCAGGAGCATACCCCTGGCTTCCCTTTGCGATGAGGTGAAAACTGAATGATGAATCTGAAAATCATACGACATACACCCGTGTGCTGTGACATAGGCATGCGCTGCGCATGCCAATACACAGTGAGGGTGTCTGTGAGTCACCTTAAATTTTTAGTCTCGCCAATGACTCAGTTCCTAAATCGTAATCGACCCCAAAAAAGTGCACAATCTACATACGAATTTCCTAGCCTCTATTAACCTTACACTTAATCCACACTGTAACGTTTGCTGCAGTAGGTACAGCCATTTAGTTCCAATTTCATGCAGCATTACACACCACATAGCAGTCACACAAATCCGTATACAGACTTCAATTTATGTGTCTTTATCAATAAAGTTGTGCAACAGCTTAAATAGTTTTTCCAGCGCAAGTCAATTTGAATAAGTCGTCCGATTTATCTTGCGCAATGAGCTGCGCACTGATATGTTGCGAATTAACTCGGGTATGATCTCAATGTTGTTGTTTTCTAAAACACCCAAAGCGACTGTTAGGTGTCCCAAACGTATCCAAGTCACGTAAAATTACCAAAAATCCTAATGCCTTTAAAAACAATTAAAAACCGCGAACAAATTATTAGGTATTCGCAGTATGCCTGGTTTTGTTATCTTCCGGGATATTTTGTCGATTTTTTTTTTTTTGAATGCAAGCTGTTAAAAATGTCTACTTCATTATGAATTCTCCTCGCACAGAAACCACCTAAAGTGACCTATATATTGCGTAATCGTGTCTATTTGGCGTTCACACTTTTAAAACCACGACATTTTATAATCTGATCATCTTTGTGCTTAAGCATTATAGGAAACCATCGATGTTTACTTTAAACGCGCGCCGATAGCTATACTAAAAGACCAACTAAGCCCACCTCGTTGAAAGGTTCGTCAAGCCTTATTAAAGCAAGCCTAACGCATTACTATATTGATTTTCAGCGGACAATGCCAAAGTGTTTATTTAAATTAATTGAATTGTACTTTTCTGCGGTTTGCCGTTTAACAACTTAATGGTCTAGTGGCTATGGAATTCAAAAAAAAAACGTTTAGAAAATTTTTTGATGGACTACTACTACGTAGTATTGAACTTATGCATAGTGAAAGGTTCAAATACAACAAGTTTGTAATTTATTCTGGCCATTGGGTAGGGCAGGGTTGAAGAATAGTCTATAATGAAAAAGGTGTAAAAGGAAAAGAAGAATTACATATGGTGATGTAACACAAACTTTGCTGTGTAAGGTCGGAAAGCAAAAGCTTTAAGTGAAATTCGTTCTTTGGCAATACCGAATTGAACACAACATGGTTCGTGTGGCTACAACGGTTTCCCTTGCTTTCCTCAAGTGGATCAATCGAAGTTAAAAGAAAATTATTAGATATTTGTTGAAGATTTTTTTTAAATAAATTCTTTTTTGGGGTTGTGAATTTACTCTTTAAATAACACGATAGGAATAAGTCTTAAGGTGTCAGCTGATTTCTCCCCTAAACGAAACAACGGAATCCTGAAATTTCGTTGATCATTAAAATTCAATAAATTGATTCATTGATGGCATTTGTATGGGCAACAGTTTTCTGCTGCAATCGGAGATCCTCCAGACCGAATTCATTCAAATCTGGAAAAGATAAATACCGGTCAACATGGTCCAATTACTGACTGCGGGAACGAGTTAAGGTGACTACACATAGTTTTAGTGGTTTCTCCAAAATGATACGTCTTCTGTTACAAGAGATCATCCTTAGTTCAAAATTATCGATGATTTTTGCAGAATAAATTCGCGACCTTTTGAAGAATAATTTTTTGCAATTTCCATTTGAATGAGATCGTGAATTTTAGTCATTGGCATAGATTTGACTCATATAGAAAAAATAACCTCATATAGAAAAAAGTTTGATGGTGTCAAATCGCATTACCTTAGAGACCAACCAAACACGCCATCGTTAAATTTCGTACGCTATTAACTGTTTTACTGATTTATTGATGGCTTTTGTAGCGGGCCACTTCTTTTGGAGGATTTTGTTGAATTCAGAGATCGTCCGGGCCAAAATAATAATCTTCTTTTGGAAATGGAAATCGCCGGTCAGCACGGTACAATTATTGACTTCGTGCTTTAAAATACATGCAATACGCATGTATTTTAATTCATGTGGATCGTCCTTTTTTGCAATTAGCTAAAGAAGCAAAGTGATTTATTGCATAACAAGGGATTGCAAAAAATTGTCAAAGAATGTGTTTGACATCGGCCAAAAGGTTAACCATTTTGAATTCAGTAAAAGCAAATTATAATAAGCCAAGCTCCACATTATAAGTTGGCTCACAAAATATTATCTCTCGTAGCTCGAACCATATCATTTCTTTATATGAACTTTTATGTCGAGTACCAAAATAGGATTGTCAGCGAAGTTTGCGGGAAAACTTATACACAGCTAGTTATGGTGGCAGGCTTTTGAGAGTGATAACAAGTAAGTAAGTGCGTTCGTCTGTAACGAGTTTTTGAATACCCGACACTCTTTACCTATAACACCCAAATTTAAAAGTTTTTTTGCTCCAATTAACATACTTTATGTCAATTAAATTGTTCACGCCCCTAAAAAAGGGCGTATGCGAAAAATTAAATGAAATAATGAAATAATTTCATTAAATCTTGAAAAATTCGTAAAAAGCGAAAATTAACTAAGAGTTGTTTTTTTATTTTTAAAAATGCCCCCCAAAACTGGGCGAAGCTTAATGCTTTGTATGTTACAACCTCAGTAAATGGCAATCTTTACTATTTTCCATAACTATTTTTTTCGATTAGGAATAAATTTTCCGATAAATCAGGCTTTTAAAGGTCTGACATTTTATGTGTGGGCATGTTCAATAGTGTGGGTGGTTCACTTTTTATCTTTTTATAGGATTCTTACCACTATTGCCCTGCACTAAAATTCGAGCTATTACGCCTAGTCTTACACGACGAAAAAACATTTTGAAACAAAAAAAATTTGAGGTTTTCTGACATCCAAGTCAATTGTGGGCGTGGATGTAAGCGGATCAATTTTCAATTTTCATCCTGTGTCTGTAGAAAATGAGAACCAAGCTGCACTTTAATTTTCAACTTTCAAGCTCAAATTTAAAGGCCTAAAAACTTCACACATCCGGTCGGACAGATGGACGAATACGGCCCAATCAATACACCTGTCGGTCTCGATTGTTTCTCCAAAAGGCTTTAGGGGTGTACGGTGATTATTTCACTGTGTTATAAACTATGCATCAAAATTAATTTACCTTGGGTCGGGTACATAAAAATTACAAAAATTTAGAAAAAATCCAGGGAATTAAAAAGTAACGAGTGAGCTAAGAAAAAATTCGGGAAATTACAAGAAGACGAGTAAGCTTAGAAAAAATTCTCGAATTTGATAAGCAGGTAAACGAGTTAGCTGGCGGGTTCACGGTTATTATGCCTCGTAAGTAGGGAAAATCTTCAACATCTGTTGGTACATAACCGGAGGCAGCATAATATCCTGTTAGGTGTGATAAATGCCTTGACAAAGTCGAGGAACCTTTAAATTTCTAGTCTATATACATAAAGCAGCTGCTCGTGTGAGGCCTATGATAAAAATTAATGTAGCCAAAAAATGTTGTTGGTTTAAGTGCATTATTTATGGAGAGAGAACATGTAGGCTATTTGGACACCCGAGATGGAAGTGGGCTGTGGTGCAAACTTCAATTTTTTTTAAAATTTCTCAGTTAAGAATCTTCTCCCTAAGAAAGGCGCGTGGCATCCACCATTTCTCAATAACATCGTATTTTTGTTAAATTTTTTTTTCAGAAATGGTATACACGTGTTGATTGCATTTCAATATAAAAAATTTGATTTATACTTAAAAACGCCCCCAAAAGTGGGCGTGGCGAAAATTTATTCATTTGATTTGATACACACATATCTTACACACAAGTCTGAACATTTGATAGTGCAATTTTGTTGGATTTAAAGCAAATATATCAAATAAAAACCGTTTATTAGAATGCATATTAAGTATGACCACGCCTACAAGGGGCGGTATTCGCTTTTTTTAAATGTCAATCACAATACACTTAGGCGAAGCAAATTTTAGCTTCCTGCGACAACTTTGATTTTTCATGCTTCTAAGTAAAGTGGGCGTGTCAGTGGGCGGATTTCAAATAATTTTACACTTGTACTGCTTCGGGACCTAGAAAGAACAGATATCAAGTTTCAAGTTCCTAGCTCAAAATTTAAGGCCTAAAAACTACCGACAGACGGACGGACGGACATGGCTCATTCGACTTACATTCGGTCTCGATCATATGCCCTTAACGTCTTGGGGGTCTTCGGTGATTATTTCTCTATGTTACAAACTATGAATCAAACTTAATATACCTCCTATCCTATGGGATGGGGTATAAAAAACTGAGTGCGGTTAACCGGCGGGGTATGATCCTGCATTCTTTACTTTTAGCAACGAATATAGCATACGTAAGGCAAAAACTAGTGAGGTGGTCGAATCTGGACAAAGAATCAATCGTATTCACGTAGCTCAACGGTAGAGCATTACTCGCAGCAAGTAAAGGTTGCAGGATCGTACCCAAAAAATGTTTCGTCGCTCGTGTTTTTCAGTGTAAGGCAAGGCTTAAAGTATTATGTTCTTAGAACTTAAAAGATCCTGGGCTTTCTCAAAGCCCTTGTGCCACCTAAAACCATATTATGCTGCCCTCGGTTATGTAGCAATAGCTCTGTTTTACTTTATCCCGAGCACGAGTTCATTCATCGAATCATTGAGGAGTTGCAAGCCCTTGCTCACAATCCATCAGATAAAAATTACTTTTCTACAACTGTTGTAACGAGTTAGATAACGTAACCCTCCTGTCTACAACCAAAGACCTAATATAGGATTCTTTCAAGAGCATCGGACTGAATTTTATTACCGGTGCTTAAAGAAAGATTTATATTTCCATTGTTTCGCTGCGCTACTGTTTCTGTCACCCAAGTCGTTGAACCTTAGGTTAAGTTTGGATAAAAAGCCAGACCCAGCAAACTAACCCAAGGTGTTTCGGTGGTCTACCGGAATATCGTTGTAAATTTTTTGTTTAATGTTTTTTATGCTTTCACTAGTGGTGCCATGGAAATTTCATATATACTAATTAGCAGCAATAAAAGGGGTCATTAATTTCCCTTTCATTTTGTGTGCGGCCCGCGTGGCTTCAAAGTGCCAGAACATTAGTTTTGATATTTGTCTATTCTATTAGAGATTCCAAATTGACTTTCGTTTTCAGGGCGAGTTTTTCAAAGTTAATTAGACATAACGTCACAAAATTATTATGTCCAAAATGAAAGTGAAATTTCTTTGATTGTGCATATCTCGGTATAATTACAAGAATTGCAAGGAAGTTGTAATGGCCGGCGCAGGCCATTGAACCAACTTCCGATTGCAGACATAATGATATACATAAGCTTTTTACGTCATTAAACTCAATGACATGTATCCTGTTTGGTTAACCTATTGGGATTGAAACTTTCAGTGTCAACCACGATTTATAAAAAAATGCACAAGATATTCATAATCAGATTCCAGTACGTGACTTGAGATTCGTTCGATGCGATGATGTTTTTGTGTAGCTACTGCAGGTCTGCTTGAAGAAACGATAGTGACAGTTGCAGGTGTTGTAAGGGAAAACGAAACGAGTACAATTTCAATTTGAGTCTTAAAATGTAGAGCAAAGCGCAGCAAAATAGTGCCAAACACTTGAGGTGTATCTCCGCCAAGAGGTCGGTAGCCGCCTGCATACTGAAAAGATACAAATGCGAGTTCCCTACGGTCTAAGCTCTGTTCAGACTGGTTATCTGTGGTTTGGATTTATGCCCAGATCAACTGCATGAATCTCAGACAGTGGTGGTTTCTAAAGCTCTAGAAATAGTGCTGGGAACCCAACAAGTTGACTGCCATTATGTTTTCGCTCGAAATCCAGTTACTGTTATGCACTTGCGTTTTCTTTTTTTTGCACCGGTTTACAGCTGGTGATGAAATTTTGTTTCTTAGAGTAATAATACGTGTAGAGATACATTGTTAAAAGACGGGTATTCCAACACTTTTATGGTGGGACAACTACTGCCTCGTAGTCATGTGCGTTTATGGAATAGTTTTCTTATGCAGATTGATGGCATTTTGTATGCAATTAAGCATTTGTTACATCTGAACCTAAATTCTAATGTTAAATTATTGGAACTTGGGCTAGGCACACTTATTCGTAGGGCAAATTGTAAGCAAATAGGTAATCCAGCCGAAACGAAAATATTGACGAAACCTTTAATACTTGAACTGGTTTACTTAAGTAAAATTCGTTTTCAAGTTATCAATTAGATTCTTTGGGATTATTTTGTCTTTCAAGGCTGCATCATTCCCACAGAAAAATTTTGATTTCTAGCCAAACCTGAGCTCAAGCTTAAAAACAGTGAGTAAACCATCTTTTTGGACTGTAATTGGTGGGATTTTATGAAGTAAGGTATCATTACTGCTGGCTCTGAGCGGATACAATATTTATATTTCTATGCAAGGACAGATTCGGAATATTTTGCCATGAGTCATGCGCCGATCTATTCACCATTAGCTTACAGTCTATGATCTATAAAGGTGTATCTACATACCTACTTTCAAGGTGGAGTTTCTACAATGCCTCTGGTTGCCTCACAATCACGATTCCATAAATTTGTAATTAAATCAGATTGCCGCAAATGGAATTTCAGAGATATTCTTACATCACTTTCGACGAGTCACCTTATACAGTAGGTACACGAGAAAAAGTAGCTTAGGGGTGATCTTGTCAGGTAGATAGGTTAGATCTGTAGGTACACTGGAATGGGTGCCGACAAGTTGTTAATTATGACTGTACTGATCTTCGACGTTTAATTGAGACCCATTGTAAGATATTTTCACTTTCGTTTTGCATACCTCGATCGAACCGAAAGAGAGAGTGAAGCAAATGAGTTTTGCGTGAAATTGAATGAAATGTGAGTGAAATGCGGTTTTTTGTGCAAATAAAGCGGATAAAGTGTGCTGTCGTGTTTACGTCTGACGTCCTTTTAAGAAAAGAAATTTACGTAACATGTTTGCAAATGCGTGGGCATGCTGCTAAGAAGATGGGAGCGCCTGATGGTCTGTGCTTTTGATGTGCGGTTACGGCACAATTGAGTTCAAGTTCCTGTGTTTCTGTCTTGACTTTTTTTCTGAAGCTTAATTTGAGATTGACATGGTTTCATTTGCATCACAGAGTAAGTTAAATCTGTGCTGTGTTGTGGTTCGATTCATAGCCACAGCTATGTACATAGCAAAATTATTATTCTTTAAAATGTCTCATCTTAACGCGTGACTGATAATTCCTTCGAGAGTAAAATCAGTCCCGAAAATAATTGTAGTTAGGAAGTGACGTACGTCATGCATTTCTTCTATGGGCCGCTTCCCACAGTGTATGACGTGTAGACAAACATGTTATGTGTTTGACTGAGTTGTCAGTTGTGTGGGTACTTCCACGTGACGGACGCAACGGATTAATTGGGCTGAAGACTTAAGAGACGTATTAAGGTCGATCGTGTTTAAATCCCTAAATTCATTGCAGAAATAAGCCCAAAAGTGGAAAACTAATATCTGAGAGAAGGGGGAGACTGCAGTCTCTTCCTCTACCTCATTCACATGATGGAAAAGTCATTTGAACTAATACTAATTCTTGCTTGACTATCAGACATTTATAAATCTGATTTAAAAATTCTTCTTTTCAAAATTCTACTTTTCATAACTCCGCTTTTACAAATATTTTCTGACATAAGCAATAAATTTCTGATAATTCTTTCTTTTAAGCAAACTTTTGACTTTTATTAGTAAAGAAAAGGTAAAAAAAGGAACAGATCGGGGAGTTACAGGGGGTCGGCACGTCCCCCTCCCATACATGTGTCACTGTATCGCTTTGCCAAGTTTGCATTTCCACAATTTCGTAAAACAGTATTTTGAAAACCAGAAGAAAAGCGGAATTTTGAAAGCAGAATTTAAAAAAAAAATTTTGACAGACATGAACTCACACCGATTGTGGAACTAATCAAAAATCTATTACGGGTGATAAGACTCATAGAAAGTTGCAGTTAGGTAAGATGCAGTTTTCTCTATTCAGATCAATTTGGTCGCCAGTATCACCTTACCACCTGTTCGTCTGTTAGGTTTGTTCTATTTATTGGAGACAGCTTAAGTATGAGTTTGCATGTGGTGTGCCTACTTAAGAAGTATTTTTTAGTTTCCTGGAATGTCGCTGTTCCAGGAAACTAAAATATCAGTACAGGTTAATATTAAATGCTCTGATACATAAGATCCATTATACTTCCATAATTTGGTGTCTAAATTGGACGGATTACCGTGATTGGAAACTGACAGAAAAACATCTAGTGGAGACACCAATTTATTGTCAATACTGTTTCAAACCAATGTGTCAATCGTAATCAAGACCAAAGAATAGCAAGAAATGTTTAGCATAATTAAGGAGGATACTAAAGAAGCGGACTGACTCTGAAATAATGTACAATGCTTGTAGTTGTATTTTGTTTTATGTCTCCAACAAAAAAACAAGCATAAGTATATAAATACGCATTAAAAACTGATGAAGAAAAAGTTTCAATGAAAATGCAATCTGTTTAAGAATGCAAAACAAACATGCTTAAAAAATTTAGTAAGAAATCAATCACTGAAAAATCGCTCAGCCCGTACAAATAATACATTGAAGTGAGTAACTGTCATCATGCCCCAATATTACAATTGTTATTTAGCAATTACCGTTGCTAATATTGTTTCCAATATTATTTTGGCTAAAATAGCGTCTACCTAAACTCTATTTACTTAAGCAATAGTACCACTTTATTGAAACCACAGGTTCTAATTTTAAACTTCATAGGAAAAAGAGAATTTATTTGATACATATTAAAAAGTTTTCCTTTCTGTATGTTCTTATATTAAACATTTAAAAGGTATATATTTAAAAGGTCTATCTAAAAGGTATATCTAATCAGTCACAGCCCTTATGATTTATGCATAAAACAAAATGTATAACGACTAGCCAAACGGGCTGCCTAAGGTTTTTTTTATTCTTTTACTTTATGTTTATCACTTTATTTTAACCTTCAGCTCTAGAGTCTTTAGGTAGGCAAAAATCTGTAATTTAGCCTTAAAAATAAATTATGAATCTTTTATTTCTACGGCACTATACAAGTTTTTGGTCCATATACCAGTATAAGACGTTAAAAAATTTAATAGAAAAGAGAAGTTCCAAAAACAAACTTTTTTCTTTAAATTAAAATAATTCAATTCATGTCTCGTTCAATGAAAAGTGAAAATTACGCACGAAAACAAACTTCAAATAATACTTTCAAACACGTACCATCGCGCCATGTTCAGTTCTCCATAAGGCCTACAAGCATGCACAGATCGCACCCGCATACACCAGTTAAAGCCTATTTTAGGCGTGGGTGGCAGGCCACCAGACTACCACCAACTTCTGGGGAAGCAAAGCTATCTTAAACAAAAAAACAATCCGAAATGCATATGTAACATGCGTTACTTTGTCCAAAGTAAATGAGGCATGCGCCAAGGCATCAATAACAAAAAGCCACAATAATCGTCACACCCGGACAGACAGAATTTGACCGAGTTTTTTTTTTGACTCGGCTTATAGGCACATAACAAACCAAGTTCAAATGAGTTTTCACTTTCATTCACTGCGGCATGCGTTTAAAATTCCATGGCTCACCGCGGTATTTGCCAGAAATGGCCGCATACCGTCTGGAATTCGAGGAATATTGCGTGTCCGATGCGAGTGCAGTGGCTGATTAATTGAAGTTGATTTGTTTATGACTAATTTCGAAATTGTCTTTTCAACAAATCGGGGCAATTAGAAAGTGCACAAAATCACATAAACGCGAGTTTGCGAAAATATAGATACATGTACCTTTTTTCTTTGGTCTTTGCTACATGCCTTCCATATCATGATCTCTTTGCTGAATGAAAGTGGACGGTTGTATTAAGTCACAAGAACACGGCAATTTGGAGCAATTGTTTGCATTGTCAAAATTATTCAAGTTGGCAAGTAAGACTCGAATTCTTCCATTTTTTTGTGAAAGTTGTTTGTTGGTTTTCTTTGCTAAAGTTAAAAAAAAAATAATCGTAAGAACGAAAGGGAACACAGATACACATTATACGTGAATGTAGTGCACTTCATACGATCAAACAGAGTAATTTAGAACGAAATTAGAGTAACCTAACTTTTTGCCGATTTGGTAGAAGTGGCAGGTGAAATTTTGTGGTGGGTCTCAATTTAGAAGCATTTGTTTGATTGTGAAGGGTTTAACGATTTTGTTGCAAGAAAATCGCACCGAAAAGAAATGTATGTCACGATCATGCTAAGCTGTCATCGATAACAATAATGTCATTGACCTTGATTGGAAGGATCTACAAGAAGAAAATATCGAAACAATTTGAGTTTTATGGAACAAAAATTTTTTATAGAATAAGTGGTTATGGAACAAGTGAATGGCTTAATGTAAATTTGGCGATTTTTTTTTTCGCCGAAAAAGCTAAATTTAGTCAGCCAAACGGTTTATTTCGCTCTAAATTTTGTCGGCAAATTTTCATTATAAATACCAGAAGACATTGTAGATCAACAAGATCTTGTTGAAAGCTTTTCTTAAGTGAATCTAGGGCAGGAGACTTGCTGGAGAATTTATATTGCTTATCAGTTTACTTTCTATAGAGCCGCAAAAGTATTATTGGTTTCGAGTCATACATTTATCGGGGGAATATTCGCGAAATATCAAGATCAACACGCTTAATACTTGAGTAACATAATATTAAGACTAATATTTCGTGGTCTTCAAGCTCTTATATATAACTCTTCCAAAGCCAAAAACAAGCTTAATAAAGAATTCGCCGTCTGTTGTGTGGATAAATGGAACGGTTACTTGATAAGATATGCTAAGCAGTTTCAGGTTATTATTATATTTTTAGAAACGGTATAAAAATCAACCGGGCGAACCAAGACCAGCAACATAAGAAAAAATCTAGGTGCGTCTGTTTTTAAATGAGCGGTATCCTAGCCGTATAAGTCAAAGCATCTTTAGTTTAGTCAAGTAAATGTTGAGTTTATATAGATAAATTTGGTAGTTGCAAAATATTAAAAACTTTTTTAGAAACGAAGAGTTGGAAACACATACTTTTTGATAAATCAAAATCGTACGTCACGTCTAAGAACTCAACTGCAAGTTCCGTTAAAAAGACATTTTAACAGTTTGACGTCTTCTGGCATTTTCAGTAAGTTTCTTCTTATATGGAAAACGAACAAAAATTACACATAAACTTAAATTACTATAAAATACAACCGTATGTTTCGATGAATGAGAAAGTTGTAGACCTACTCAGCTTTTCCAAGTAAGGCTAAAAACATTTTGATAATGATACACGGAAAGGATTAGAAGCGTGCTGTTTGTGTTGTAAAAACAGTAAATAGGTACACGGATTCAAGGAGATCACATCTTCGGAACACTTTTTCGATACCTTCCATTTATTTTATTTAAATTATTTTTAGGTTTATTCAAAGAACAGAATATGCACAATAACTTTTTTCCGTATCGGCACACTCTGGGTTTGTGCCGGTTGGAACTAGTTTATTTATATTTCACAACTGAAACTATTAAAGTTTGACAAAATTATAAAAACGCGATTTGCTTGGCATCCCTGGGTCGAAAATGTAGGGCATATAAACATATTACAGCCATAAGTAAATAGCAAATTCCTTCTTTTGAAATTTTATGGAAGACTTTAGGGAGTTTCAAATAGTAAATGGTTTCAGAGATATGCTTGAAAGCACTATGGCTGTATGACTGAAATAATAATGCTGATAAAATTATGTATTATAACTTTTTGACTACTATATTTCACACAAGCAGAAACCATAGGCGAATTTGAAGTTTTGGAATACACTGTTAATAGTAAGAAAAAAAGAATCGAACATAAAACAATGCAAGGAAGTCTTTTTTTTGCTACTCTGTATTTTAAAACAATCTAGACTAATAATGAAACCTTAAAATTACCCATTATAGGAAAAGCAGACTTTTTTAGAAGATTCAAACTTAGGAAGTGTACCACAGTTAAAATTTTGATTAACAAACTTTTTTTTAGAAAAACTGCATAATGAATATGAGCATAACCTTTAACAGAACTTTACGGATCGCTCCGTGTATGACTTGATACTTGACAGTTTTTATTTTGAATCTTCTGTTATAGGTTACAATATGCTTACAGTGAAATGTATGGGGGCATACTACCCCTGCAACCTCGTTTAGGTTTATTTTTTAAACATCCCATGACGGTTCGCGAAGTGAAATCTTTTTCTTTTGTCATGAAATTGCTAAGCCCTCCAAATCTGTTTCGAATCCGTATTGCATAACCAATTCCATAGTGGAAGCTTTATAGCGGAAGGTACTTATTCTTGCATAAGTTCGTCCTTTGATCCCTTCCACTCCCATTGTGCTCATGCAGTATAAGGGTAACCATAAACCTTTGAACGCAAGTCAGGGATAAGCTCAAGAACTCAAATACTCAAGCCAGTTCATCTTAGGTTCAAAGTTTATCAGTTCAGTACCCCTCCCTTTATCCTTTTGGCTGGCGTTATATTAATTTATTGTGAGGCTTATAATGTGAGGCTACTGCTTTTACTCTCTCAGGATAATCTCCCAAAGGCGTACTTGCGTGGCACCTTGTTATCGCTAAGTAAGCTTAAAAATCAACTTTTCAAAATATTATTCAAAATCTTTTATTAAAATAATTTTATTTGACCCTTTTTCAATTGTATTTAAAAAAAAAAAACATTTGTTACTCCTGTTTTTTTAATTTTTAAATGCGTTATTTTACCAATCTTCTTAAAAGTGTCGCCACTCCCATTCAAGGAATTACCAACTTCCAGATGCTGGATAACAAGGACTTAGAACTGCAAACTGAATTGCTGATTCTTCCTTCTAAACATAAAAAATGTGCTAAAATGCATCTATCTTATTTTAAAATAAAAAATCAGGCTTTGAATAAATCAATTGAACTGTTCGGGTAATTTTTATTATATCAGAAAGAATTTTTACTATCAAAAAACTAAATCTAAAGTCAAAAAAATGCAGACATTTTTTTCAACCATGAACACGAAAAAACTGTCATGCAACGTTGTTTACCACTGTGGGTTGCGATAGTCGCAACATAAGAACGATACAAGATATTCCTCAAGAAACAAACCGGAACATGCATCTATCTATTCTCCTCACATTCATCTTTTATTGCAGCATCAAATAAGAAGAAAAAAATAAAAATCTACGAATGTGCCAATGACTGAGATAAAAGCAAATTTCCATTAATTTCTTTTTAAAGAAACTTCGAAAAGTAAATAGAAGCAAAGAAATGCAAGAAACAACAGAAGGTGGTTCCTAACTTGATGGTCAACCAAGCGGAAAGATTTATTGGAAAATTCACAAATTGTTAGAGCATAAAATAAACATGCACGAAAAACAATAAAACAGAAGATACATTTGACCCACATTTGAAATCATTGATGGCCTTTAGGAAAAGTTATTAGAAAACAATATACAAACCTCCGTGAAAGTCCTCTGATTGATATCCAAATTTTTAGTACTTGCGACTTCTGAATTGAATTTCAATGTATCTACACAATCTTCTTGAAACTTCCAAGAATTGTCATATTGGGTTGATAACACTTGTGCACCGAAAAAATGATTCTTTAATATTTTCTTTCTCTCTTTTAAAATGAACTTTCACTGCATGTACATGAAACTCGGTGTAAAATTTCAATTTATTTTGCAATACACTTCTTATTTCTGCCCGCAAAAAATATGTTTTAAATCAACTTTTCACAACACCAACGAGAGTGGAACGGTAGCCAGTAGGTTTGTATGCCTATTCAGTACTCCAATAAATATCTAGACAAGACAGGTTACAAGCTGCGTCTGATTCGTATGCGTTTCGGTAACAAACTGAAGAAAAGAAAATTTTCTTCTGCCTAAGTAAGTGAACAAAAATGTCTCGCAGAGTGGTAGTGGCCGTCTATGCCACTGCGGTCGCGCACACCACATCAAGGCTCAAAAGTTAAGCCCAAAGCCTTTGTGCAGGTTGGCAGCATGTGGCGAAGCCGGAGTTGATGTCGCTGCTTGTGGCTATTATTAAAGTTATAAAAGTTGAAAACTCTGTTTGATTTCGAGCTCTTAAGTTAGCATAGAAATCGCACAGATAAATGCAGGTGAGCAAAGTGGTAGTAACGAGGCTTTAATTGAAATAAAACGACCAACAGATGATGACGCGACGACTCTGATGGTCGGCGTAGTAGTTGACACATACTCAATGCGTTGCGTACCTGTACAAAAAATTTTAGCCCATGGATGATAGCTTTTTAATTAAGAGCATTGACAGAGAATATTGTGATTGTCGGATATGGGTATGTAGAGCGCTATGGGTTGAGATTTTGTCGCAGATTTTCGCAATGATAATAATTATTAATTTTTGGTTATACCCGTACCTGACGTTAATTTCGTGACTATTTAAAAATTCCACGTCTTCCTTTCTAGGACAACTACGTGATCTGAATTCAATGCAATCGTAGCTTTTCGTATAAGTTGTCTCATAATCCGTCTAATTATTCGATGTGAAAATATCAGAAAGCCATACAAAACAATTATTACTTATGCAGCTATGACTAAGTGCATTCATAAAATGTACAGTAAGGGTGTTTTGTTGCTTAGAAACTGAGAAAGGATTGTCTCTCTTCATAGGAAAAAGGTGTCGGAAAATATTTTTCCTTACAAAAAAAAAAAAAAAACATTAAAATCTCATACGAAAGCATTACAGTGCGTTAATAAGTGTTCTTTTCAATAAGTGATGGATTAATCGCAATACCCCTAAGGTCCCGAAAACTAGGCGAAATACAGTCAACAATAAGATTTAGGTATTTCATAAAAGCGTTTGCCGCAAACGCTTTTCTGATTAAAAAGAAAATATTTCTAGAGCTTACAGACACCTAAGTCCTGCATATATCATAATTGCTCTAACCTCCTAATACAATTGAAGTACTATAAGGCTCACAAGTTCGGTAACGGACTTGGGTGGTACCCTGCATTACCGTAGCCGAGAACATCAGGCAGCCTTGGCTTCTCGATGAACCTTTATCGGACTAAGAAAAAGAAAGGGTTAAAGTCATGGATTGTCATATGTAAGCATATGTCTAGGCAAGGGCTTATATTTAATACTCTAGGATAAGCTTGTGTTGTAGTTACCCAAGTTCATTCTTGGCCCGCTCTACCAACTCGCCAACTAACTTCAAGTTCAAAAATCAGAGACATATTAAAAGGAGGTCACAAGTAGAACTTTGGAACTTTTACCAAGGAGGTAAAAGGATCAAGTTTAGAAGGAGGTTGAGCTTAAATTGTATTACTGGCAGATTTAATCAAAAGTACTTTTATATGCACTACTATTTTTTTATGTACTATTATTTAGTGCAAGCAGGTTGACTCCTTCTTGACAATGATACTGGAAAACTGCTCCTCCACTGACCTTAATTGAGATACCTAGAACTTTTAATAAAATGCTTATGGCCACGTTTACAAAAGGGGTGCTACTATAATACGACTTTTGTAAAAAATCTGAGAAAAATCTTGCCGCTACTGGTAACTCGTTGCCTCTGTGCCAAGTAATCTATCTATTAGTCTAAATTGGGTTAACCTAGGTTACGTTAATTTGGCCTACAGACCCAGTAGGGTTGGTATGAACATGCAGACCTCTCTTGATCGGTTGTGAAAAGGATCAATTCTGTATGCGTGAGCAGATCCAAATACGCAAGGTAAGAATCTAACCGTTAGATTGTAGACTTTTGTCCACAGACAAATAACCCTAAAATTGAAGAAAAATACCAAATTGAAATATGAAAAAAAAATTTCACGTATTTCAAATCTGTGTACATAGATATGGTTATTATATGTCCCTTTATAACAAACTAAGTTGCAAAGATTTTGAAGACATCGAGTAAAATATCTTTTTGAGTTAAAGCGGAGCGCTCTGAGACTGCGTGCTATTTATGCATATCTGAGCATCCAAAAATTTGCATATTAACATCTCGGATCACACAATATTAGATTGCATGCTACTCTTATTGGCACTTGTCAAAAAGGAATGCTGGCTACCGAGCCTGCTTTTGTTAGATGCTTTAAATGAAAGCTCATTTTTGTATAGAACAAATAAATAGCTACTTTGTTTGTTATGTGATGCAACTCTACAATGTCCGTGGATAAAAAATATTTTTGGTTTTCTGCCTAAAATTTTTCAACAAGACAATGTCCCACCAATACCTCCAGGGTTATCAAATGCTCAATTTCCGCAGAAAACATGACCATTTTGCCGTGACTGGCATATTCCGTATACCTTTTCGAATTGAACATGAAAATAATCGAAAACTTTTCGGTGTGGTGGTCTTGAAATGTTCATAAAGGCGGTTGACAATATGAAAGCAAGGAAATAATAATTGAAACTATTTTCGTGATCCCTGGAACGAGATTTCGCGTGACTATTTAAAACAAAAATCGTTTTAAAGCTGTAAATTGTGAAAACTGAAATTTCATGCGTAAATAAGATTGCTTAACTTACCCTAGTGTGCGTGGCATCAATTTTATTAAATTATTTGCTCCAAATCATTAAGAAAACATTTAGTTCTACATATTAGTTGTACGAATTACTGAGCCACGCCCACAAATAGAAGCAGAATTGAAGATCTTGAATTTTCCAGAAAAACGCAATTTCGACTGGTCCTAAGCCTTATTTCGGAAAAAACAAGTGAGTAAGTGCAAGAGTTCCGTGTAACACCAAATCTTCTTAAAGTTGTTTTGCCCGAATTTATACAGGGTAATTTGTGATAGGTCATATTCCCGTTAAGGGGTGATAGGGGAGGTCAAAAGAAATGGATTTTGTTATGTAACGTTTTTTTCAAAACCTAACGGTTTTTGAGTTATTCGAGATTTTATGGTTTTTCAAAAAATTTACGTTTTTGACCATTTAAAAATACTAAAAAAATTTTGATCCGATTCAATTTTTTTTAAATTTTAGCTGTTAGACTACATTAGAGTTATTCATAATAAGTTATATTATTATCGAAAATTATAAGCTTTTTCAAAAAAAGAAAATCAGGGTTTTCTCTTGAAAAGTTTAAATAACTTAATGTGCAATATTTTTGCAAAACATTCAATTTTCGAATCACGCCAAGGCTCTCTTTCCTCGTCATTTAGTCCAACATAACAGTTCGAAGGCTAAGTGCATTTATAACAATATGGTTTCTCTTCTGATCCTGACCTGGGGTAGATATGAATCCTTGACGGGAATGGTGTTAAAGAAATACTAAAGGGATATTGAAGTATTAAAAACTTTTATTAAAACCTTTTTTTTTTTCCCTTTATTAATCCTGCTCAAATTGTGAGCCTTCTCATGTTCTCATCCTGTGGCCATAAATTTTTATACCCGACCGAGGGTATATTAATTTTAATGCATAGTTTGTAACACAGTGAAATAATCACCGTATACCCCTAAGACCTTTTAGAGATATGAACGAGCCCGACAGGTAAGTCGATTAAGTCATGTCCGTCCGTCTGTACGTATGTATGCAGTTTTGAGGTCTTTAAAATTACGTTAGGAAGCTAAAACTTGCTGCGTTGCTTGGTTCTCATTTTGTACAGACAAAGTATGAAAATTGAGAAAATCCACCCACAGCCACGCCCACAATCGGCGTGAATGTCAGACAACCTCAAATTTACATTTTATTTCAAAATACCTTTTTAAATAGCAAATGTTAAATATTAAAGGCTACCATTTGCTAAGTTTGCTGCATACAAAGCATTTAGCTCCGCCCACTTTTAGGGGGCGTTTTTGGGAAAAAACTGTTTTTTTTTAAGCATAAATATTCGCTTTTAACCTATTTTCTCGTGTTTCCAACGACATTAAAGTTAGTTGATTTGAATTTTCATCCTACGCCCTTATTTAGGGGCGTGGCCAACACAAATATTTGACATTCAGTATATGAAACAGACCAAATAATTTAAAATTTGGTGTTGATGGGTAAAGAGGGTCGGGTATTTAGAAGTTCATTACAGACGAACTCTTGCACTTACTTACTTATTATTTTGGGTTTGGAGTAAATTTCTGAGAAATCGGGCTTTTAAAGATCTAACATGTTAAAAGTGGGCATGGTCAATGGTGTGGGCGGTCTTATTTTTGCCTTCATAAAGATTTGTTGCCAATATTTTTCTGCACCAAAATTTGAGTTCCGAATGTCTTGTCTATCTGGCTAAAAAGCATTTTTAAAGAAAATGTGAAATAGAGGTAGTCTTACATTAAAGCCAGAAGTGGGCGTGGCCGTTGGCCGATTTAACCAATTTTCACACTTTGTCTGCGCAACAGAAGAACCAAGCCGTGTATCAAGCCTCAGCCCTCTTGATTAATTTTGAAAACCTAAAAACCTACACACATCCAGACGGACGGACTGACATGGCTTAATCAATTCACCTGTCGGTCTCGCTCATATCGCTAAAAGGTCTTAGGGATCTAAGTGATTATTTCACTAAGTTGCAAACTATGCATTAAAATTAATATACCCTGGCTCGGGTAAAATAAGAAATAAAATTAAGCACATTGCTAATATTAATAGGTTGTTATCAGGGTGGTTTGACCACACCGCTTTTCCAAGTTTGCACTAGCGGACGATCTTACAGTCTTTACGGGACTGTAAGATTTGTGTACACACTGTAGCACTTATTCTCTGGTTTATACCCTTTTTCGGTAGTTCATGATTTATTTATTTAGTTATTTGATTTTACGAAATTTCAACTGAAATTTCCTTATTATCTTTAAAATGACACTACTGATCGGCAGTGTTAAATCTATTAACTGGGCCTTTAGTTTTTTTTTGACCTCACTTTTGACGTTTAAATTGCCAAACTAACAATCTAATATACGTTTTGTCCTTTTTAGAATTAAAAATTTTTAAAACACACACAATTTAAAGTCTTTGTCATGTGCAATATTTTTCACAGAAGCTTATGACTATGATATCTATCTATAATACAACAACCACTCCCAGCGTATCTGTAAAAAATAATGAACTGTTATAAGGAAGTAAGAACATAATTAATTGCGCTCCCATGGAATTCATTTAGACACCCAAAGCAAAATGCTCCAATTTCCATAAATTCGTTACTTTATCGGCCATTAATCTAGTTGAACTAAAATATGTGGGAAATACATTTTTGTCAGTTACTGCAACCGAGACAATTGAATCGACTGACCTTTTAGCACATTTCCGACCAGCCTAAGGTGACCTGACATGGTATTTGATTAAATGAGTTTTTTAACTTCAAGTGTGAGAATATTTAACATAAGCCTTTTGGTGTGGTTTGTCAAGAATTTATATCACTGCCAATAAAAAAAAAATAAAACCTTATGCTGCATAGTAAAAGTTAATAAAAATAAACAAAGTCTTGAAGCGAAAGCGATTATAACAGTCGTGCATATTAATTTAAACAATGTTTAATACGCTGCAGTAAAATGGGTGCGCGAGTATACGACTAAGTTGCTAAGTGAAAAAATATTTTCATTGCGAATTAATTGTCGATGTAATTGTAAAGCTTTTCATTATGTATTTGAAAATACCAGACGTAAAATATAAATGCGATTTGTTGACGTCGAACGACAGTGCGATTGGTTCAGGTTGACGGCTTATACGGGCTTAGCAGCAACACTGTTGTAGTGGTTAGTTCGGACAAGGAAAGTGGTGTGGATGAATTTCACTTTTTTTGTTAATGCGTGGGCTTGAAAAATAGTTATGCATGCGCGTAGGACTTTTTAATTCGCATACGGACAACAAGTAGGCTTAATTTAGTTTGAGGATTAAGTATGACACAACATAACCTTGAATAATGTTATTTATCAAAGTTTCATATTATTCTAATAGACAATCGAAAATTAAGATTAGGATGAAGAACACTCACATACCATTCATGTCTATGTCAGGTTATGAACGGTTTTGCAATTTGAACATACAAAATGAACAAAAGTAGAAACAATATGAAGGAAGTCTCAGACATATTTATACCCGACCGAGGGTATAGTTTGTAACACAGTGAAATAATTACCGTAGACCCTTTAGACCTAGAAGAGATATGATCGAGACCGACAGGTGAATCGATTAAGGCATGTCCGTTCAGCCGTCTGTTTGTGTGAAAGTCTTAGGTCTTCAAAATCAAGCTAGAGAGGTGAAACTAGGTACACGAATCTACTGCTATACAGACAAAGTGTGTACAGACAAATTTGGCGTTGACTTAATCCGTCAACGGCCACGCCCACTAAAGGCTTCAATTTGAGACAACCTCTATTTCACATTTCCTTTTAAAATACCTTTTGGTCAAGTTAGACAAGTCATAGGTCTTAAGTTTTGGCACTGAGCAATATTGTCCCAAGACCTTTAACAAGGCAAAAATTGGACAGCCCACAACATCGACCAAATCGACTCCAAATCGAAAAAAAAAATTCTATGACAATATTAAAGATATTACTATTTGCAAAGTTTTGAGCTCCACCCACTTTTAGGGGGTGTTTTTAGAAAAAAGCTTTTTTTTTCCGAAATAATTTTCCGTTTTAATGCATTTTGTCATGAATCTAACGAAATAACAATTAATTGATTTTAATTTTTAGCTCAGACCCACTTTTGGGGGCGTGGCCTATACAAATTGACCGAAGAAAACTGATCGCATAGCTGGCTGGCGAAGTTTGTTGTTGAACCTCTGGTCCACCATGGACTGTAGCGCAACATAAAGTAAGTAAACGTAAGTAAGAGCAATTATCGTGAGCCTTTAGACTTTCTAAGTAATAAAAACGGGTCTGTCTTCCATAATCTGTTAGGGGTGTGGGTTATAATTTTGCTTTAATTTTAGGTTAACACCGAAGTTTGGGCCATCTTGCACTGAAGAACGGGCTTATAATAAATTTGGGATTCACCTTTTAGAAAAACATAATTTTGAAAACTGAATTTTTACTCCAACCCAATGAAGTTCTGAAAAACTTTGAAAAAACCCTGTCATCCCAGCCGTATATATTCAAGACTTCTTTAACTTCAGTGCTTGCAGAATATTCGATTCTTAATACTATATTGGGAATATTTTAATTTTTAAAGAAGAATAAAACAAAGACTTACTTCCGTAAAAGTACACAAACTTTTAGACTTCAGAGCATCTTTTGACTCTATCAACAGAGGCTTTTTGTTGTACTAACTTTGAGGCGTAGATAGTCTATTTTTACAAGGCTCCAATAAAACATACTATGAAATGCTTCTTTCAGATACATATGGAATGACAGTTGTATACCCGTCTTTTTTTTTAGCACCAATCCTATTCGCTCCTTTGATTGGTGAAAAGGCATAGCAGGAGGAGTAAGGCTACGGGACATGCAACGAACAGTAATCTTTTTTTTGCCTGGTTAGATTTTCTTTCACTTTCTTTATTTTTGACAAAACATTTTTTTGCGATTTTTCGTTATTTAGGGCGGTTTTATATAGATCATAAACTACTGTCCCAAAATTCTGTGGGCAGCTAGTTTTTAAAATTAATATTCTTATTATTATATTTTCCAATTTTATAATTATAATTGAATTGGTTTTTGTGCTTTAGTTCGCACAGATCTTTAGAAAAAACTCACTTCTTTAAACATAGTTCAGCGCATTGTCAAATAGTTTAAATTTTTTGGTTCAGAACCAAGATCTCATTGGTCTGATCTTCGTCTACAACAATGACATATTTTTGTTGTTGGTTTATGTGCATTATTCATGCAAAGAGAACATGTAGGCTATTTGGACACCCGAGATGCAAGTGGCTTGTGTTGCAGGTGGTAGCGCCTATTACGACGCTTGAAAGGTCCGGGGTTCGATTCCAGGTCCAACCAATCATCTTTTTTATGCCGGTGAAGTACACACTGTTTTTTTTTCGTCATTTCCGTCTGCTTACATTTCAACTCCACTCAATAACATGTTGTTGTCTGTCTGATTCAAATGAAATGGGAAACGTATTTTATTTTCTCGCAGAGTACTCGTCATCTGCTTAAAATTTGCAGGTGGCATTATAAAATTAACCACCTCTCTCTTGATGAAACAAAACATGTTATAAATGGAGCAAAATTCCAAAGGTCCTCATAATTTTGGGTCGATTAAACAAGGATGCTAAGAAATTGAACAACATTCGAGCCCCAGTGACCAACATCATGTCAGCTAATTTTGACAAGTCAACATGATCTTGTTTCCAGGTATGACTTGGTCCAGAAATCCCCATAATCTTTATCGCGAATTTCCTGAAATATGCACCAGGAAGTTGTGTCTGGTTTAGCAACTTAAATTTGGAAAACTACTAGGCATGGCTGCGTGAACGTTGCGCAAAATGAAAACTTTTATTTATTTTCAATTCAATTGCAACACTTTAACTGACACCCTACCAGGCTACTTAATAATCCCCATCTCTAAAAGCAGCCTTAGGCGACATCATCAAATCTTCATTAATATCAACTCACCAATCTAAGCAAAATACTCGATCCATATAATTAAAAAAAAAACTTTTCTCTACATAAACTGTGCTCTTATGTCATGGTGCCTATTCCGTATAGTGAAAACACTTTCTACAGGCCAAAAAACGATTAATGTGTCCGCTTTTGTAAAGAGAATCTGGTTCGAAAGTGTCCATTTCGATCATCCACCAAAACTTTGTCTCAACCTGATTCACATTCCGATTTTCCCCTAACCCGATTACTTACTGGGTAGTGGGTATTTTCATGTAAGTATACGTACATTCAGTGCAAACCAGATGAAATGACTGAAGAAAGCACTCAAACAAAATGCATGAGGAGAAAAGATCGGTGCAGCTTCATTAGGATGCACCCTACTCCATTCATTGTTGTAAGGATTTGAGCAGCTACTAGTAATCTGGATGCTTTGATTTTAGAGAGTTTAAACGTGTTTAAAGCCTGAAATGTTTTTCTAAAATGTGGCAAATATAAAAGTAACTCGGCCAAGGATGCCTAGAGATACGAAAATTAATATTCAAAAGGGAGAACCTACAGACTCTTCGAACCGAGCCTTAGATCTCTCTTTAAGTCTGACTTTCGTCATTCCCTCAAGATAGTGTCAAACAATTATTAACTCTTGCACAGAATGGCCAGACTTTGCTAGAGCACCCTATCAAGTATATGTACCAATATTATTACCGGTGTTACAAATTCCACCTCACGAGATGTAGACGATTGGGTCGGAGTCTGTGTTGCATCTGAGACAAATCCATTCAGCAACATGGTGATTTTTCCACCGCTTCTCATATTACATAATTATTTTTTTAAGTGCGTTTTTCCTTATTTCGATCAAGTTTGGATCACCTAGTCAGACAATTTAGTGCCAATACGGTACATGCGGTATGCCCGAGTTTGGCAGCCAAGTAATACGGAAGGAAGTTTTAATATGACGTTTGATTCGTTGACGTTTTGTTGTCCTATGTCCAACAATTATTCGCAGTAGGTAGGTACACACTTGAGCATTCGTTAAATACGTTTCGTTGTGTAATTTGTGCGGTAGGAGATGGAATGTGGATTGTCTTTACCACGGCGCATGGTGATGGGCTTCTAAAATGTATCTGCCGGATATAGAGACTTTGGAATTTTGTTATAAATGTTTCCAATAATTGCTAATTGGTAAATTATTTAATCTGCAAATTATCAAAAAAAAATGTAGAGACTGGTGAGTCCTATAATTTTTTTTTTCGTCAACTTTCTTGTGTCGTGATTTAAAGGTTTAAAGTTTAAAGACACCGGAAAAAATTAATATAGACGTTTCTGACAGATTCTAGCTTTTAATTCCGGCTCCGTAGTATATAGTCGTTTTGTTTTGTCTGTAGCCAACATCCTCCAACAAGACAAGTATATAGTCTCAAAACCCTGAGTTGGCTGTAAACATAGATCTTGGAATTCTGGATCCAGACAACTCTTGAAACATAGATCTTGGATCCAGAATATCCAATATGTACATTGATCGTTTTACTCTCAGAAGAAGCTCCTTAACATTAGGATTCAATGACACGTCGTTTCTTACTCTATATCTTTACTATATGAGCCAGCATAAATCATAGCATTTCGGCAGCTTGTACTCGCGATCTAATTCTTCCGGTCATGAGGCTTGAAGCAGAAGCCGGACTAAAAACTTTCGCTTTCAAGCATGGCCTTTCGGCGGTCAAAGTTCAATAACTCAGTATCACACTTTCCAATATTTTGTGAAAAAGTCTTTGATAAATTTTTCCCACGCCGTTTTTAAGTATAAACCAATTTTTTTTATATAAAAATGCAATTAACACCTGTTTACCACATCTCATAAAAAATATGAGCACAAAAAGCGATGTTATTGAAAAGGTGTTGATGCACCGCCAAATTCTAAATACATCATCATCATCATCATTTTCGAATGCCGCTTATCCTTTAAAAGGCTCTAAAAAGGTGTCTAAATGGTCTTTTAATCTTTCTCGATCCTCCGCCACCAACTCAAGAGACTCCGGCGCAATCCCCAGGCGGGACTCAGAGAGGTTCTTTACCTGATCCCACCACCTGTTTCTTGGCCTACCAGGGGGGCGACGCGCTCGCATCTCGGCTAGCATGAAATGTCTAGGAATTCTGTCAGGGAGCATGCAAACAACGTGTCCAAACCATCGAAGAATCGATCGCTCTACTCGGAGAAGTAGCTGCTCAACATTAAGATTCCTACGAATACTGACGTTTCTCACACTGTCCCTTAGTGTAACACGAACAACGCACCTCAGGAATCTCATTTCGGCAGCTTGTACCCGCGATCTAATTCTTTCGGTCATTACCCAAATTTCATGACCATAGATGAGGGTCGGAACGAACACTGAATTAAAAACTGAGATCTTTGCTTTCACTCCAAGCTCAGCTTTCCTGATGACCGGCCGGCGCAGTTCCTTTACTATTGCTCCAGCTTGGCCAATTCTACAGGACAACTCAGTATCACTCCTCCCATCTTTCGTGAAAAAGACCCCGAGATACTTAAACTTCTCCACCTGCTTTAATGGAACTCCATTTATGTGCAGTGCACACTGCCGATTTGTTCACGTTAACTTTCATCCCAGCATCACCACAGACGGCTGCAAACCTATCCAGTGCTCGTTAAAGTTCCTCTTTGGATGATGCAAGGATGGCCAAATCATCTGCGAAAAGCAGATGGCTCATCCTGATGCCAGCCAATTCGAAACATTGCTCGCCAAGACTGCGCTTCACCATCCAGTCCATATATGCTATGAAAAGGAGCGGCGACAGAACACAGCCCTGGCGAAGTCCAACGCGCATTATAAATACAATTAAAGTTAATAGAAACTAAAATTTAACAACCAAAATTTATGACGCATTTCGGAGCTCGACAGTGGTCAATCGGATGAGGTATCCAGCGATTCGCCAAAGCGGATTGTTACCCTCCCACTAGGCTCTTATTGTAACTGTGATAGAGGAAGAGATTTTGTTGAATTCATATATTATTTGCCACGCTCCCAAAAGTGGGTCTGGGCTAAAAATTAAAATCAATAAATTGTAATTTTGTTAGAATCATGACAAAATGCGTTTAAACCGAAAACTATTTCGGAAAAAACAGTTTTTCCCTAAAAAACGCCCTTTAAAAGTGGACGGAGCTTATTAACTTATATAGTAATATCTTTAATATTTGTGATAAAAATTTTTTTTCGATATTTTGGCCTGTCCAATTTTTGCCTTCTTAGGGGTTTTTTTGGGCCATTATTGTTCTATACCAAAATTTGAGTTCCTACACCTCGGCTTACTTGACCAAAAGGCATTGTGAAAAAAAATTTGAAATAGAGGTTGTCTTACATTGAAGCCAGTAGTGAGCATGGCCGTTGACGGATTTAATAAATACGGACAGGCGGACAGACGGACAGACGGACGAAAATAGCTTAATCGATTCACCTGTCGGTCTTGATCATATCTATAAAAGGTCTTACGGGTCTACGGTGATTATTTCACTGTGTTACAAACTATGCTCTAAAATTAATATACCCTGAGTCGGGTATAAAAAGAAGTGTTTTTGAAACGCACCCTCGGTGGATGTGTAGACAATTTTTGGTGTAATCTTTGTTTCAAAATAGCATTTTTCACTTTTTTGTCTTTTAATCACTGAAATTAATCTTAGTAAAATTCAAGTCTTTTTGAAACTTACTTCCTGAGCAATTTGCATTTGCTCAGCGTAATTTTTTTCGGTTTCATTATTGAGTGGCGTTTTTTTGTCCGTATGTTACTTTTTGTATTTTAGTGTCCAATCCATCAAGGCTTGTACCCACGTAATTGCACTTCAATGCTTAACATCGTTGATGTCTTCATTTGAAGTAGAGTCAAGCCAAAACAAATTTGCCGCTACCGTTTTACCTGTTTTAATGCTCCTCGACTTACGTAATAAAATTTCAATTTCTCGACTATACCTGGGAAAAAATGGTTGCCTTTTTTCAGCTTCTTCTTGAGAGTACTAAAGATATGTCATTGTTAATTTCTCTTTGTTGGGGCGTGACAATTAGCTGAATTTTTCATTGCAGTCAAGATTGCACAGTTGGACCGCGCTCGCACTATGAGATGGAAATTATATAATTTCCCAGGGTAGATGACCAAAAATTGGGACAGATTTGGCACTAAGTATCCGGTAGTGTGTTGTATCAGATATTGCACGTTATGTGAGAAGCTGCCTAAACGATGCTTAAGTAGTCAATGTTGTGGTTATAATTATGTACCTTAATTGGAGATCGAATCGTCACACTCAAGCCATTCGACATCTGGAGCTTGATGTGCTATGTTAATGACATATTGTGCTTTGTAGAGGTATTTATAGCGAAATTGGGAATAAGATGTTAAGCTGTAAGCCGATGGTGTTTCCGGTTCGTGTGTAGACTGTACAGTGCAAATTTCACGTTTTACACAATTTATTATCGGAATTTTCAATGATGATGAAGCAGCAGCAATGCACAAAGGCGTTTCAAATTATTGAAGTGGAACTTCCTGTCATTGGCACACCTTTAGCCTCTTGGGACATATTACAAATCGAGTTAAATGATTTGATTGTCTTCTAACCACAACGTCTTACCTCTACTATGTTTCATGAGCATGTTGCACACACGTTCCCGTATACCTACATACACGGCAAACGATAAGAGCTGACCACACTCCGATAAGTCAAACGTATCGATAAATGAGACACAAGTGAGGCTAATGGCATTTCGATTTCATGCCTATTCAAGTCAAGTGAACTGAACACGAAATCAATCAAAACAAATCGTTTAGTTTTCTTTCGCTAGGAAGCAACTACCATAACAGCTATGCACAGGTACTTTTCTGTCCCTAGTTAATGGGCCCTTTTTTTCGAAACAACGTGACGTCTAAGTAGAAGGACTTGCATTCAGTTGAAATCTTTCACAATTTTCGGATAATGCGGCATTTCTTTCCTATTCCGTCTGCCTTGTTTTAAATTTACCCATCAAAAATGCAAACACTTTCCCAAATTGATGTTTATGTATGAGTGACTGATCAATCAAAACTGATCGTTTCTTCGGTCACGGTTGCTTTATGCCACTACGCGTGATGTCAAAAGCGTGAGCCACAACATAGCATTTCTATTCTCCATTTCACTTTCGACCAAAACGATTTTTACTTACTACCCATAATGCTCATAAAGTACATTAATATCGTTATTTAATGGATTTTAGACGCGTGCGTCGTTAGGTTGGTATTTGGTAGTGACACCGCCATGACGAATTTTCTTCTTACTGAAATCTACCCTACAAGGTGGATTAGGTTTAGAGATACAATGCGTGATTGAAGTCTTTATTTCATATATTTTTTGAACTGCATTTTTGTTCTTTGCTATGACGAACCTTTAAATGAGTAAAACATAGCAAGCGGAATAGATTGTGTAGGAGATAATGTAAGATGTAAGAAAAAAATCTTTTTAGAGACTCTTAACTTTGTCTTTCGTGCAAAAGATGCCCGCATATACTTCTATGTGAAGGTGCAAACTTTCCGGAGCGTACCAAAGCCAGCAAGAGAAGAAAAATCCAAGCGCCTGTCTCAAAATGAGTTTCTTCCCTGTCGGCATATGCTATCCAGCTATGAGGCGGATATTCTTGGTAGATTTGAAGGATTGATTTTAGCTTAGGTAGCGTTTTCTTGTCTCAAAGAGACTCTTTAGGTAGGTACCTATACAAATTTCTACAGCCAAACTCGTGCTAAAACTGGATGCAAGAACAAGAAAAAGCCATAGATGGACAGGAAGCAATACTTGCATGGCGACGAAACACATTTGACCAAAGCTGGATCTGAAAAGCTCTTAGAGTTTGATTGCCCTTAAAAGATCACACATTAGTGCTTGATTCTGGGTTAGTACCTACAAGGAAACGTCTGATAAGCAAGCTTGCAATCAGCGGGGTGTTTATTCTAATGACTTTAGCGGCGTAAGAGGGATGTTCAATGTAGATAGCCCGAAACGATTCCACATGTTACCATAATGGATCATTATGAGTCTAAATGTTTCCGTTTTTTTTTTTACTTCGAACAGTCATCTTAGGCTAACCTTATCGAGGGTAGGGGTAGCTGTTTTGATACTCTTCATCAATAATAGTTTTATCCACAACGGTGAAAAATTAAAGAACAGTTTTTATTTTAGCGGTCCGTGCAAAAATGGAAAAAGGACCTTTTATAGGATAGCTTGGTTGTCAGTTCGACCGTCAAAAATCGGTTGTAACTTATCTAAACGAAAAATGTTTTTTTTTTGTAAAAAGATATTCCAAGTTTTGTACACAAGAATTCAAAAAATAGAACTAAGGTTGGTTTTTAACTTTTATACATAAGTCAAGGAAAATATTGAAATGTTTTTGAAAAAATGAAGAGCCGCCGTTTTTAAAGTGTTGAAGGCAATAACTTTTAAAACACTTGCTCCAATTAAGGTGACATTGAATAGGTACACTTATAAAAGAATTCAAACTTAAGCAAAGGCTCAAGTCAATTTTTTTTTAAAGTTTTATGATAATGTTTTTTTACGCGTTTTCGAAAAAAAAATTGCAAAAATGCATAAAAAAATCACACGTGTCAGGAAATTTGTAAGATTTTAAGAATAACGACTCCACTGACTTAAAACATAAACGACTCTTCAAATAACGTTTATACATTTCTAGTACCTTAACGGCAACGTCAGCAAAAAATAAATGTTAACATTTCTAGTATCTGAGGGGCAACGTCGGCCTTAATCCGAATTGGTGTAAGTACGACGCATTCACCAAGCAGGCTTTGAAAATTTTCAAAATCAACTATTCCAACCTAAAGCAAAAGAACAGCATTTTTTACCATTTTATCAAAAATCTTTGCTCATAAAATTTCTAAAAATGAGCCTATAATAGAGCAGGTGCTTGAAATATTGAAAAAACATCTTGCGGCAAAATTTGCAACTTTCCAATCTGTTTTTATTTCGTTTGGTTAAATGAGCTTAAGAACTTGAGGTTGGAAACGGAATACTTGAAAGTTTTTAATGCAGTCGGTTAAACTTTACGTACTTCAGCCTAATTTAATATATAGGTCGTCATAACCGTTGAGGGACTAGAAATATTTAAAAAATGTTTTCGAAAATATTTTCACGTTTTGAGTCAAATCTTTGAAGTTAGTTATAGTTTTGCCCGATAGCCCGATGTTTATTAAAAAATTATTCCGTTTACCGTTTGGGAAGTAGAAGGAGAGACATACGTTCTTTTGACCTTTTTTTCATAACTTTTTGAATTTCAAATCCATAAAACAACTATTTTAAATTCTTTTTCTAGTTTCTGTTAGACTATTTCCCAATAGCATAACCATTTGCACTAAAAAAAAGTATTCAAAAAATTGGATGTTTTTCTTAAATTCAATGGCCACCGGTTTTTACGTAAACGCTAAAACAAGCTCCATTTTTATTTCCTTTTTTAAAAAGATTTCGAAAAACTTAGGTTAGAAATTTAAAAATTTTTCAACACAGCTTGCTCTAGTTTTGTACGCTTTGTTCTTGTACCAAATCTGAACAAGATTACTTTTACCGTTAAGATAATAGAAAATTTAAAAAATTGTTTTTGAAAATGGTTTTATGTTTCTGACTTAAATCTTAGAGGGTTTTTAAACTTTACCGTTCGCTATAGTTTTCCTTAAAATTTTGGACAATTTCTGAGAAGTTTTTTTTTTTATACGAATTCTTTAAACCACACCAGAGATAAGGGGCACACACATGTTTTTTCATGCATTTTTGCGATTTTTTTTTCGAAAATGCGTCAAAACGGCAGTATACTGTAAATTTACAGTAAATATATATAAATATACAGTAAATAAATATACAGTAAATTTACTTTTACTTTTCACTATGCCATTAAACTGTCTTGAATTAGACTTATCCGTCACTGTGTGTACACACTTGATTGAAAACGACTTGAAAACGGCAGTATTAAAACTTTTTCTGAAAAATTTGACTTAAGCACTGAGTTAACTATAAATTGGTTTATATGTGTTTTCAAATAGTATTGCCTCAAACATCATTCATTTTGCACTCTTTATTTCTTAAAAACTTTTCAATAGTTTTAAAAATTTGGATTTTTCCATAAAAGTTCTCCAGTATTTACTTAACCTGAGATTAATTTTTTTCGTTTTCGCCTGCTAAACTTCTTAAAAAATGTATTGAAAAACATTAAATCCTTTCCCATGAAACTTCAAACTGTAACTAAACCATTAATTGTGCTAAAAAACAAGTGAGTAAGTGCAAGAGTTTGTCTGTGGCAAACTTCAAACCATGTGACACCAAATCTTTAAGTTTCTTGGCCCGAATTCATAAATAATTTGTGTAGGCCGCCACGCCCTCAAAAGTGGGCATTAATTGTAATTTCGTTAGAATCATGAGAAAATACGGTAAAAGCAAAAATTATTTCAGAACAAAACCGTTTTTCCTAAAAACACCCCTTAAATGTGGGCAGAACTCAAAACTTTGTATAGAGCAAACTTAGCAAATAGTAATTAATATCTTTAATATATGTTATAATTTTTTTTTTCGATTTGGAGTGAACTTTCCGAGAAATCGGATTTTTAAAGATTTAAAATGTTAAAAGTGGGCATGGTCAATATTGTGGGCGGTCCAATTTTTGAATTCTTGAAGGTCCTGGCCAATATTGGTCAGTACCAAAATTTAAGTTCCTATCCCTTGTAGACAAGGGATGTGTTGTCACACTTTGTCTGTGTAACAGAAGAACCAAGCCGTTTACCAAGTTTCAGCTTGCTAGCTAAATTTTGAAGACCTAAAACCTTTACACATACAGACGGACATGGCTTAATCGATTCACCTGTCGGTCTTGATCATATCCCTAAAAGGTCTAAGGGTCTACGATGATTATTTCACTATTTTAACTATGCCTTAAAATAAATTAACTCTCGGTCGGATATAATTACTCTCGTTGCATTCTCTGATTATATCCGCACACCGAATTTTGCCTTTGTACGACTTACCGTTCATAAGTTTTCACGAGATTAGACGAACGAACGGATGAACGGGCAACGTAGCGATACCCAAAGAGGTCCTTTTTCCATTTTTGGATGGACCGCTAAGAGTATAGCGAAACCTAAAAATTCAGAAACTTCCGAGAATTCACTCGAAAACGTAAAAGTATTTGCAAAAACAATTTTTTAAACGCGTTTAGTGTCTTAACGCAAATGCTTGTTACTTGTTTTTACTGCTCTGGTGACAAATTGTCTTTTCTAAATCATGTTGTTTGTCGATTGCTTCTAGGCTTCCAAGCACAACATTAAAAAATCCTTTGTCTTTTCGTATTAACTATTTTGTGCAGACAAACAAGAAAAAAATTTCTTTATTCCGAAACTACTTTGCTTAAGTTTCTTAAGGTCTTTTTTGTAGTAATCTTCGATTCACAATTTCGTTCATGGTGCTTAGTTAATGTCTTCCATTGTTGTAGTTTATTCTTTCATGCGCGTATATCAACAGTCAAGTTTATATGTCAAGTACATATTTGCCTTTAAATCTGCGTAAGACATGCGTAAAATCAAAACGAAAACCTTGTACAATAGAAAATTCATATTTGTATTTCATACGTTTTAAAATTTGATTTTTTTTTCCACCTTACAATTATTAACATCATTTGAATTAAGTTTTATATAAAAAATTGAAGGCAATTATTCAAAGAGTCTAAAGCAAAAAAATGTACAATACATACGAAATGCAATATAGTTAATCCGCTATAAGGATGAATAGAAAATGTTGTTACATATTTAAAATCTAGTTTAATCTGGAAGGTGGGAAAAGGATAGTTTACTGTTTGAACGATGAGTTATGGAAATGTTTCTACCAAGCTGAAAAATGGGAAAACATTACATATGTTTCACTGATATTGGGCTGATATTGTATTTTATTTGATTTTGATATTTTATGTTGAGGATTTTAGAAACTGTAGGGACGTATGGTTACTTTAAGGAAGAAAGAGTTATTTTCGGAAGTTTTAAAATTGACTTAATTTTAAGAATCATTTTTAAGATTTGCTAAAATATCATCATTATTACTATCTAATTAAAACTTAACGAGAATATCAATAGTATTTTTTTGCATTTTTTCATATTAACTTAAGTTTTAACAAAATATCACAAAATTTTTAAAAGTTTATTAAATATTTAGGAATTTAGTATAATTGCAATGGTTAACCTTGAATTAAAGTAGTATTTACATATAATGTAAGTGCTTGTAAATATAGTATATTTGCTGTGTAAATAAACATTTGTGAGCTATGTACTTGAGTTTGTCGAAATGCATAAATACACTATAGTAGCTTGAGAACTGTTTTTTTTATATTAGTTGTCATTTTAATTTTGCTAAAACATTTTAACAAGTAAATTTTTTGTGACTAATTAACAAGATTTTGTAAAATGCAGGTAATTTAATTGATTTAAATTCACAGACAGTTTTTATGCTACATTTCTTATAAGAATTTAAAGAATGTTCGGGATTTTGCTGTATTCAAAAACTTAAGCAATAACTTATGGCATCGATGATTATCAAAAGCTTATTCTGGTGAGGTGAACAAATATTAAGAAGACTCGAAATCTTGAGGATACACAGGTTTTCAACAGAGAAAGAAATTAAAAAACTCGTGGGTTAATTATTATTACGATAATTTGAGCGAGAGGCAAGCGTAAGATAAATTATAGTTGCTTAATATTGTATGCATATATTATCCTTTGGGCTGTTGCGCACAACGCAAAGCGAACAGGGAATATTGCTTTTCCTACTTAATTTACCGTCGGCGCCAACTTGACATCGCTTTCCGCGTATGAATCATTCATCATCATTGATGACTTAGTTGTAAGAGTCAGCTTCTATTTTCTGGAGACTGTTATGAGGTGCAAAATTCGCCTGTGGGTTCCTTATTACGGCTCGAGAACATTCATTGCGAGGTCATGGTAATATAACCCTTTTTAATCGCATTAAGTGCATTTCACTGAATTATTATGAAAAAAAGAAACCAAAATGTAAAATTGCGATAATGCTCAGGGAGTCTAATGACTTTGCTCTTAAAAAAGGTTTATGCCAAGTTCTAACGCCGACTTTTGGGTTCTTGTTGCACTTACCCAGACATGAGCATTTCTCATCAAATTGTGGCGTATTTACACTTTGAACATGTTCAGGTGATCAGATGGTGTAAGCTCATGCATTCACAATCATTTTTCGAGAAGAAAAAGTGTGGCTATAAGTCGAAATTTGTACGTAGAATATAGAGACTAGAAAAGTTTCCGATTTCAGCGGTTTTAATTTCAGCTGAAACTTAATATTATCTAAAAGGTTTTGCTTAAAAGCTCAGGGTGAAATGGATTATGGAGCAGGAAACACTAATAATTCCAGCAAAAATTCTTAACCTAAAAAGCTTAACCAAAATCGCTTACTTTAAGTGCTAAGCAAAAAATGATCTGTGTTCTTTAGCACGTCTAAGACGCAAAGCATTAGCGGTAAAAATACAAAATTTCGGCTGATAATGCCACCCCTTGTATTGAAAATACTGATAGCTCAGCCAGAAGAAGCTCTATACGAAAGGGGCTTCACTGCAGAACCAAGTATACATAATTTAAAGTCATTTAATGTCTTCAGACATATTTCTTTAAAAAAATTTTAAGTGCTTAGAAAGTGAATCAATGTTCCACTTTGTAAAATAATCAAAAGAGAGCAATCTTAACAATATGTTCCAAAGTTCTACAGGTTTTTCAGCCATATAAGTAGATCCAAACTTTTTAAAAAAACCTACATCTAACTATTGATATTAAAAAACATTCTTTAAAAAATATATCCGACCTTATAAAAGCAGTTGCTAACTTTGGTAAGTTTGGACGTTTTGTGCGTTTAATATTTTTATAAACAAGCCGTTTCTAGACTAGTGTCTTTTCATATTTTGACATTTCAAGCTTTGACGCTTTACTTTTTTATCCTATTCTCATATGCAGAAATAAAATAAATCAAGTAAATGACGTGATCGTTCTATACCAATACATATTGCGTTACAAAATTTGACGTAATAATTTTTTTACCTGTCAGTGTTTTGAAGTAAAAACTTAAAAAAATTAGTTGAAAAAGTTTAATCAATTTTTTCTAAATCATTCGAAGATTCGCTTCTAAAAGCTCCACGAAGTTTCTTCTTTGCTACATTCTTAATTGTGTTTTTTCCTGACTTTATGTAGGATGTGGCACTCCGTATGGACCGGCATGACATATTTACAATTTGTTGTGGTACTGCGGTTGCCACATCCAGAGGGTATGAAGACTGATCAACGCTTATAGACTATGAAGCTTTCATCTTTTTTTTCTGGTTTGATCGTGAACTTTCACTTTGAGAAGATGGCGGCAGTTCGCGAAATTGGTTCTGAAAAATAAAATTGTTAAAATTTATTTTAGAAGTCTCTCATAGAATAATCAGATAATGGTATTTACAATTTCTTCGTCGTCCGGAACCCTCGACAAGAAGTCCAAGATTTCATTGTTTGGTATGGAATTTGGTCGTACTATGCGCCTGGAGAACTTGACTACACCCCAAAGAATTAAAATTATTCGTATTGGTACAAAATGTAAAACTAATGTACAGCTTATAAGCAAAACAACAGCCAACCACGTTAGTTCTGGGACGGAAAAATTAAAAGTGCTGCAAAAAAATAGAATTTTGAAAAAAATACACTGCAGAGGCGAATTAATTTTTTTTGCAAGATCATACTTCTTTGTGCTTTCGCCTAGGGAAGCCAGGTAGCCAATAGTGTTTTGTACAGTCTGTGAGACTTCTTGAATTGCTTGTAGTCTTTCTTTAATTGTCTTCTTCTCTTCCTTTTCCTTGTCGTCGTCATCGTCATCATCATAGTCATACAGAAAGTTCGACGAAGCATCAGATGAGGCGCCAGTTATCCACCGAATAAACCAATTCCTAGAAAAGACACATTCTCGAACGACTCCTTAGCAAAATAAGTAGTCACTTACTTGAGCATTATGAGCAAAAGCACGAATGGTATCGTCTCTAAGTTTCCGTACACACATGCTACGATCCAGAAGACAAAAGCAATTATTGATCTTATCGGTGATTCCCATTCAAAGCAGCTCCTGTTGGAATATAAAATTTACGTAAAAAATTAAGTTTTTTTTTTTAAATCTCTAAGGACAGAACTTACTGAATGTACCTGGCAGCATCGACTATATCCATTATGATGACTTTAAGTCTGTTCACATTTCGCAGGAAAAGCTGTCTTTTGAATTTTGCTTCTTGCTGGATAAGAATCTCTTCTTTTGGTTGCAGGATGCGACACACTGCACGAACAGGGTTCCAAACTACCGTCATTTCGAGAAGAATCTATTTTTATAAAAATTGTGTCAAACGAGAACTTTTTTCTCTGCCCTGAGTTTAAGAATGTGGGAACAAGCACGTAATAGCTTAAGTAAGGAGGCACGGATGTCGGCATGACAATCTATTGTACCTAATTCGTTAGGCAGAGGGCAAGGAGTATACGCGCTTTTCTGAATTTCATCAAAATCACGAACGCAGTGAATCTTGCTTAGTTGCCAGATAAAACTGGAATGCAAGGAAATGAGATTTTTGTTAAGCTTACTAGGCACGGTACAGACGAAGTTTTCTCAGGTCCCGGCGGCATTTTTTCGCCTGTATCTGAAGTCAAATCTGTCATTGACCCCCTTGACTTTTTTTCATACCATCTGGGGCATATAAAGTTTAATGTATAGCTTGTAACGCAGTGAAATAACCACCGTAGCACTCTAACAAAATTTAGAGATTTTAGACACTGACAGGAGAGTCGATTAAGTCATGTCCGTTCGTCCGTCCGTCCGTATGTAAACAACTTTTAGGGCTAACATTTTCAGCTAAAAAGCTTAAAGCTGGTGAGTAGGATTGAAGTCCAGTCCTTCAGATCTAGTTTGAATCCGCCTACAGATACGCCCACTACAAGTCTGTATGAGGGACCATCTCTAGTTTTTAAAAATACTTTTTCCAAAATTAAGCAAATGGTGCTAGCGCACTAGTTTTGGTACGTGACATTGCTCTGTAATTGTCTTTGAGGTAACATAAAAAGTTTGGCCTTACATTGACCACGCCTACTTTTTAACCATTTTTAACTTAATATGACAGATAGATAAATTAAAGGTAGATAAATTACGAGTAAAGAATTGAAATGTTAGAAAATTACTGTATAAAGTCAAGGCTAGGAAATATAGAGAAAAGTCAGTCGATGAGTCATACCGTAAGGTCAAGAAGAAAAGTCGTTAAGCCAAGTTGTAGCTTGTCATATTTCTTAATTGTGTAACATTTAATCATTAAATTCTTTTAACCTAAAATTTAGACTATAATGAAATTATTTAAGTAAATAAACTCAAACAAATTTGCTTGAAATTCGGAGTTTTGTCTTTTGCTTTGAACGATTACTCGGTGATCACGGTGAAAGGTGCTGGGATGTTTCCTACGCAAAAATTATAACGCAAAAGTCATAGATATTTGCATTTTATAGATTTTTATTTATAAAGTGGAATGCCTCCGCCCACTTTTTTGGGCGTGGCTTTGACAGAAAAATTTGAAAATTGTTTTTATCGATAAAAAATAGAGTTGGTCAGCCACTTTTTCTGTTTTTAGTAAGCTGACTAGCCAGAAAAGGACTTAGCCATTAATAATAAGACAAACCTAGATGAAGGCAAAAAACAGAAGCTTTATTTGTAAAGGCCTTCAATCCGAATCGTTATATGAACAATGTTACATTCTATATTTTAGAAACTGGCCGGTAATCTTCTATAAAATATAAGGGATATTAAACAAAAAGATCTGATGGCTGGGCTGGCTTTATTCCATATTGTTCAAAAAAGCTAAAAATACTGCCACTTACCTGTGGAGACATGCCCTTCGCACGAGTGCAGAGATTTTTGTCCTTAAGTGTGTACCAACGCTTCACACCGTTTTTGATTCGCAACAAAGGTATGACAAGTTTTCCTAAAAACTCCACCCTATGATCACGATCCTCGTCATACACAGTCAGTTCTAGAACACCAGATACATCCTTGACATTACTGCAAATTTACTTATGATGAAATGTGTTTCAAATTGCAACCCAATGTCAACCTACAATGTGAAGATTTTATTCCAGTTTGGTGTTAATGTTTTGTACTCCGTTTGTGTCTGTAACCTTGCATTACCCAGCTCGAGTACACAAAATGGATCAGATTTTCCACCGATATCTGCGGCCGCAAGTCCTGTTGCCCCAAAGACCTTTACCGTCAAATGCCCGACATCTCGTAAATTCTGCAACGATCGTACCAAACTGTATCGATCGCGCAGAATCTTTGTCTCCCTAGGATCTTCTTTATACACTTTCAAATCGCTGATTGTCTCGAGCGCTGTTGTCCCGCTGATTGTCAACATGAGAAACACTTCTCCGGGGCAGTCTTCGAATGCTTGCCAGATGCCATGCGTTGTCTCACGTGGAAATCCACTGAGGTCAATAGTGGCCCTGCCATAGAGATTGTTGCGATTCCAAAGGGAAAGTTCCAGCAGCTGATCTTCGTCGAAGAGATGGAGATCGAATTGCTCCAACCATCGTTCGGTCCATGAAGTCTTACTTTTGTACTTCTCATTTCCTAACCTGGTTAAGTAAACGCGAAAGAGTTAGTTGTAAGCAACGAAGTTAAAAGTCTCTTAAGAGAGAAAACAAAAAGATCCTTTTCATTGTTACCTAAATTTGATGTGTGGGTCTGTCAACTTATTTCCATCCTCTGCTAGTGGCAAGTCTTTAGCTTTGACAAGAAGTATAGTTACAACGGAGCTCCATATTTGAGACTTGAGGCGCTTCGATGACTCAGCTAATTTGGAGTTCCTTTGAAAGTGCTGTAAGAAAGTAATTTTTTATCGGTATTTGAAATCGGAAGGTGGTTTTCTCAACGACTTTGTTGCTGAGACTCATTATCTGAGTTAAAAATCTTTTCTTTTCGCATCGTTTTTTTTCAAGCATACAAAGGTCATTAACTCAGATCACTGACTATAACCATTTGCAGACGAAGTTAGATGGTGACAAAGGTGTCACCGTACCGAGTGTTTAAAAGGGTCATTTAAAAAATGAAGGTGAGGTGAGATGCTCAATGACGATTTATAATTGTAGAATAGAATGAATCCTTGAAATATATAAAGAGTCTATACTAATGATTAACTGGTGACAAAAGAACATATTATGTGCGAGGAATGAACCCAATCTGTTACTTGTAGGATGAGGAAAACATTACGAGTAAGTCACATTGTCGTTAAAATGTAATCTCTTTTTTCAAGAGCCATTGAGTTTCACTGTATAACGAAAAGCTAGTTTCTGATAGCTTAGGAAAGGTTCTTACAAAAAGCTAGGCTTGTGATGCTTTCAAATGCTTCGTCCCGCAGCAGAGCATGACGGAAAAATAGTTATGTTGATTTAATGGTAGTCGAACATAGTCTCAAATTTAAATGCAAACTCACAAGACATTGCCTGACCTTCACAGAGAAAATTCAAGGCAACGATCCAGATACAAAGAAACACATTAAGAAAAAATAGACTTTCCCGTCTGGCATACCAAATCAGTTTTAAAATGGTTTGGCTTAAATTTTATAGCAATGCCATGACACTTTTCTGTCCCTTCCATTTGTCTTCATTGTTTAGTTGACAAATTACTGTTAAACACAATAAAAGGTGCTAGAAATGCATTTTGAAAACGACCACGGGTATCCTCTGCGGATGTTATAAGATATTATTATTATTATATATATTATATTATATCTCCGTTAGTCCCCATTCACAATTTCTATCAACTGCTTAAACTCACCACTTCCTTATCCTCTTGACTTCTCGGCCACAACGTCAAATTGATTAGGATCTCGCCCATGTCTCGTTCGGGGTGGTTTGAGTCCTGCAATTTAACGGTCATTTCTTCCGCTTTACCTAACTCTAATTGTGTTAAATCTAATTTGGCCGAGCCCATGAAATCATCCTGGAGACCCCAATCGTAGTCGAAAACCTGGAAACATGAGACTCATGAAAATTGATTGGAAAACTATTTAAAAAGGATAAGGGATTTTTCCCTTTTGTATTTCTAGGAAAGCGAACAGGATTAATGATTCTTGATTGTTATATGAAGGTCCTTTATAAAGAACTTAACAAGATAAAGTTTTGATTTGTGCGTGCATATAATGAATGCTTAAATCGATTAGTGTAACCTGTTAGACAGGAAATTACCTTGAGGACAACAGGAAGAAAAGGGTCTTCGATTGGTACTACGAATACTTCGTCCCAGATTGGATTGAGGTCACGATGGATTGTGCGCGATTTGTGCAAAAGTCGCCCTGCTACTTTGAACTTTACGTACGGGTCACTTAATCCTGTTGGAATAGAAAGAAAACAATTAAAAACTGATGTGTCGAGTCGAGAAGTCTTCCTTTTCTACCATTTTTGTCCATTGCAACTAGGTCATTTCCACTTTTAAGATGAACACGAAGCTGGAAAAAGACATATTGACGCAACAGTGCCTCCCTCTTTCGACGCTGTTCCTCCACCTGAAAGGCAGAAATAATATTGGAAAATTTTGTATTGTTTTTCATATTTAGAGGAGAAGAGGGAGGCGAGATTCTTAAGGAATTGATCACCCACTATATGCTAGAGTTTATTTTTTATAAAGATTGATGGGATCAGTTGATTAAAACTTGTTTCGGGATTAAGGAACATTTCATCATTTTGACTCTGTTCCTTTTTCCTATGCGGGACTTCAAAATAAAAAAAAATATTTTGTGTCAGTCTTTTGATTTTTCCGCCCAGCTGACAAGTGTGATGAAAATTTTATGGCAAACATGAAAACCTTGTACTCAGCTCAGCGTCGCATTCTGATCCAAATTATGAACACGCAAGCTTAGCCTTCCCATTTTGATCAGCCTTTAAATTGTTATTTTTATTCAATTTTAAAAGAGAAAAACCCAACAAATTTAACGCAAAATTAGAATGAAGTCTCTCTCTATCTTAGCTCTTTTGAATCTTACTTGAAGCATCTCCAGTTGTGCTTGGCTTATTTTGTCGCCGATTTCGGTGTCCTCCTCGATTCGTCCTTCCATCGAGCCGCCGAATCTGTAAAGGTTGCTGGCCGCCAACCCTGCACTTATTTTCAATTCTCTCGCCAAAGGTGATCCCTCTATTGTACGCGCTCTGTGTCTTGGACTTTGAGTTACGGAACTTCCTTCAGAACTGTAGTCAGCCGCATAGTCCGTACTCTCTTGTTCCAGTAAATCGTTGGGGGATCTTCGGCCGATCTTTTCTTTACTTCGAGCTCTACCCCAGCGGTGCTTAAGACTGTTGAAGAACCCGTGTGTTCTCTGAAAAACTCCGGTTACCGAGGGACTGGCGGCACTTTTGGCACGTTTCGGTGACGTATTGGGCGAATCAATGGAGCAGTCGTGTCCGTTCAGTTCTGAGGCTGATTTACTTAGATGGCGACCTAGTCGTTGTGAGGTTGTTGTATCGTTAGTGATGTCATCATCTCGAGGATGTGAGTCTACTGAAGAGAAAAAGAAATTGCATTTGTGAAAAATCAGCAATTTTAAATTTTTACTGAAAGCTTGAAAATAAAAATAATTCATATAAAAACTAACAATTTTCCCTTCGGGGCTGCTGCTCCCCAATAGGGTCCACCCCGTGTAGCGGATAGGAACCGCTCACCAGATATGATGGGTACCGGTATGAAAAGCATACAAACGAACAATGCAGAATTGCCTGCCTCAAAATGAGCGGCTTCCTGGTCGGCGTCGTTTACCCAGGCTAGGGTCGGCCTAGGCAGAATAATAAACATATTTTCTGTTCCAAAATGAAAGCAGAATGGCCTGAAAAGTGTGCCAGATGTTTCTTTTGAATATCTATTCTTGGTTCTATCATTATTTTTCTCCATTAAAGCATAACATTTAAGGGAGTAAGCTTTGGCATTTTTGTTCCGGGGTTTCCTACTGGCTCAACAGTGCAGCGTTTGCCTTGGATTTGGAACTATTTTTCTCGTCTATCCTTTAATTCTTTCTGCCCCCGATATGATACGCATTTTAAAAGTAGTCTTTATTCCTCCTGAATATGAGCTTATCATAAAAAAAATAAAGAAATTCAAGGATTAATTCACACACAGAGCGGTCCGTCGACTTTTGTTGAAGATTACCATTATTTGTTTCGATTCTGTATAAATGTTTTGATATATAAGGCGCTAAGATTTTAGGGTCACTTAAAGTTAAAAAAAAAAAAATGGAGTACGTCCGTGATTATTTACATGTTGATACGAATAAGCATTTCGAAGATAGAGGTACCAACACACAGATGTTGATTTTTCGCAATTTTTTCATAAATTATTCCGATATTTTAACGAAAATTCTTCAAAACTTCTAGAATTCTTTTGAAAAAAAGAAAACGATTTTATATTTTTTTTTCGGTTTGGGTTGCTTTGTACGTGTGCCTAATACTGAAGAAGTAATTGAAAGAAGTAATGGTCCGAAATTAAATTTTGAAATTCGTGCCTATAAAACTTTTCAAAGTTAAGTACCAAAAAAACATTTCAACAAATGGGTTAATGAGTTTATTTTGGGTTAATGAGCTCATTTTAACAAATGAGTGATACCGTTATGTGTCTGCATAAAGAGAACAAAAATTACTTGTATGCGTTCTAATTTTTCTAAGAATTTTATCAGCATACCAAATCAAAATTCAAAAGTTACAACGAGTGCGGACGGAAGGACGGACAACGTAGGGTAGAGATACCCCTACTGGGCCTTTTTTCATTTTTGTGGAATTTCATGCTCCTAAATTACGTGTTTCAATTGTCACATCTTTTTTTCAACTCCAAGAACACTTTTGAAAATCTACAACAAAATGTCTCCTTTTTGATTCTCATATTTTCATGCAATTATTTTAAATATTTCATCTAACAAAATTCCGCAATTTCGGTGCTAATTTACGACTCCTTGGTTATTTAATATAAAAAGTCAATATTAGCTAAACATTTATTTTATAGAATATTTGACACTAAAATAGCTACTAAATAAACAAATAGTTAAATTTCAGGACTAAGGGTCATTTTCGAAATTCGTTCAGTTTTGTTCGAGGTTTTGTGGTACTTTCATAGTTTTGTGTCAAATCTTTTTTTGGTTAGTTTCTTATATTTGAATGATTTGTTATAAAGAAAATTAGAATAAGTTCAGTGAAAATTGATTTTTTTCGTTGACTTAATATTTCTAATTTATGGTTGAATCTTGGAATTCATATTGTCATGGCGACGCTGTGTGGAACACGGGTAATATTTTATGTTTCAATTTATGTCGGTACGTTAAAAAAATAATGATCTAAAGCAGGATCCCTATACAAATAAGCAAGTATAAAGCAACAGCTTTGGCGTTTTATAGTAATCAGATTTTAGTCGATATCAGTTCTTAAACCTCATTTCGAAAGGTTACAGAAACGTCTGGTAGTCTTTATTTATATTGTGAGCAGTTATTTTTTTGAAACTTTTTAAGCAATTTTAAAATTAAAGTTTTTATTTTTCAAACTTTTTGCTGGATCCTTAAAATAGTGATGATGATGATGATAATGTTGATTATGATGCCGACATTTAACTCTTGAAGAAGCGTAGATATTGTTTATTGTTATATCTTGAATACCTAAATAAAATAAATAAAAGATAACAACAAAAAAAGGCTACCCAACAGCATTCTATTGCACAAAAACATGCTTCGGTACTTGGAAAACCCTCTTTAAATCACCAGAAATAATTGAACTTATTAATTTTAACTACTTGCTCGCGGCACTTATCAATTCAACTCGTTTTTGTAATAGATTCCTTGGAAAAGAAGAAATACTTCTTTCGGGTTTTCGCCCATTCGCTGTTGTTGCATACATTTAAATTTTTTGAAAAACTCCCTTCCAGTTTATTTTTTTTTCCAACAAGCATGATAAAAAGAATGCTCTCATAGCCCTGGAAGTTAAAATATTCATCCCTTTATTAACACTTGTAGTAACACCCACGCAAAAAAATGCCCAAATTGCTCTCAGCAGGGTTTCGCTTGAGCAAAAAAAAAACTTTTTTCATTAGAGCTCTCGACGGAAAATTCAAGGACGATTTTTGAGGTAATTTATTTGAGCACAATACAGTTCGCACAAAACCACGAACATAATTCTGAAGCTAACAATGCGTATAAATGTCTTAAAAAAATGCTTTACACATGACATGGCACCTGTGATAAAAAATACAATAAAAAAAATGTGGGAAATGCTTCTTAAAGCAAAGTATATGTCTTACATTGATCCTGATTTTGGTCAAAGAGCTTGCAAAAAAAGAAAGAAATTCCACTCCAAGAAATTATATTTTAATGGCTACACGTCCAACAAACTTGTTACAAAATGTTTCTCATTGCTCTTTAAGTCAAATATCAAAACCGAAAATTCCCTTTTATGCGTATTTCCTCAGGAAGCAACAACCATCACGTCCGAAAGTTCACTTCGTACTTACGACGAACCCACTAGAAAGATGTGCCACCACGATTTGGCTTGATGTCATGAACAATTTTTCACTACAAGACACCCCAAAACGTCGGGCACTCGGATACGTTTGTTTGTTTTCATTTTATTTTTGTTGGCGTTTTCGACAGCCAGCCAGGTTTAGAATAGGTGGCCGCAGTGGGTGGTTGCATCATAGGTACAAACAATGAGGTTAACACGGTGAGCCGTATAACAATGTCCTTTGTGTGATATGACATCATTACGTGAGTTTTGTGAAATTGGTTTTGGGAGGATATGTTATCTCCTGGGAAGAGTCGTTAAAAGCGTTCGTTATATTTCCCCTACATTAGTTGGAATGCCGTTCTGCAAAAACTGAAAAAGAAGAAAAGTCTAAATACCAGTAGTTACCAGATGGTGTTGCAATTAATCGTACAATATTTTTTTTCAAACTTAATGTCCCCTACGTAGCTCGTTCTAAGTAGCTCCATGGAGGGGGAGGCAGCTCCAACTCATTCCTTAATGAGTGAGAAATCTTACAGACTTAGGGTATAATGTTCACCCCTTAACTACCAGACACATGTCGCCACTCACGTAATAACGACCCTCAGTCTGATGCATGTACGGGGTTGTGGATTTTTTTTTTTATCAAAGTGTCATCAGCCATGTCATTTGTTGAAACTACTCACTTTAGGGAGTTAAAGCTAAGTTGCGTCGTAGCAAGTTTTTCCATTATAAGTTAAGTGTTGGATTCAATCCAATTAATTAAAAAGAAGCTTTGTTGTCGCAGGAGACTATACAATTAACAGATATAATCAATCAAGGTTAGGCTTACTTGCAATGCTGCCCAAAGCAAAGTAATGAAAGAGTACAAATCGTGCATATTAAATCACACCGAAATGATTTATGGCACCAGCCTCTGCCATTTATGTTTATCGCCCTGGTAATGTCGATTGTTGTCTTGTCGGATGTTCAGATAAAAGAATTTTTTTTTTCATAGTAAGAAAAGGTTGTAATCGATTTTATTCGACTGCATTTTTTGATACATTTATTTCAGCACATACTTTACCTAAGCTGCGTTTAGAAAAATCTAAATCAAATTTTCGGCAATCTAAATCAAGTCTCGAAATTTCATCAATTTGAGTTAAACAAGAAGGTTAAATATAGTGGTGAATCTATTTCGAAAATTAGAAGAACGATTAAACTAGATTGGGTAAAAGGCCCAATATCAACTGGCACATCTGAATTCAAAAATTTTAATTATTTTACTTAGGAACTTTTTTTTTCTAGCTATTCATCACTGAGCACTTAATTAAAAATATATAATTTTTGGATCCGCTTAAAGGTGCGTCCACTGCAGACTTGCATTTACGGACATCTCTATTTTTTAAATACTTAAATCACATAAAGCGACGATCTGAATAGTGCACTGTCTAGTTTTGTGATCCCTGCCAAACTAGTCAGTCTGTGCAGGATGACGATGGAAAACTCACGCTGTTCCGTCAAGGTCGGCAAAGACTCACCGACCCCTTTGATGTCAAAAAAGGATTTAGACAAGGCGACGTGCTGTCATGCGACTTCTTTAACATCATACTTGAGAGAATTGTGCAGAACTCTCGCGCCAACACCAGAGGTACAATCTTTAAAAAGTCCGTTCAACTACTCGCATACGCAGAGGACATTGACATATCCGGTAGAACAAAGCGTGATGTCAGTTAAGCCTTCGTGAGTATTGGGACGGAAGCGGCGAATATGGGTTTAGCAGTCAATGAGGGCAAAACCAAGTATATGCTGCCATCAAGAAAGGCACCCAACACCGATGTCTTGGACAAAACATCACCATCGACAGCTATAACTTTGAGGTAATTAGGGACTTTGCCTTCCTGGTTTCCGCTATCAATTCAGACAATGACACCAGCACTGAAATCAAATGAAGGATAACTCTTGCCAATCGCTGTTTCTTTGGGCTAAGGAGGCAATTGAGTAGCAAAGCCCTATCTCGAGCAACTAAAGTGTCCATGTATAAGACCCTCATCATCCCAGTTCTGCTTTACGGTGTAGAAGCATGGACCCTGTCAAAGGCGGATGAAAACAATTTATGCTGCTTCGAGAGAAAAATTCTTCGGACGATTTACGGTTCCGTCTGCATAGACGGAGAGTGGATGAGGAGATATAACATCCAACTGTACGGGCTGTACAGCGATACCGACCTAGCCAAAAGAGTCAAAACACAACGTCTACGATGGCTGGGTCATCTAGAGCGGATGGACACCAACGCCCCGGCCCGGAAAATCTTCGAATCCACACCGCAGGGACGGCGCGGTAGAGGAGCACCGAGACTCAGGTGGCGCGCGAAAGTGCTGGAGACGGCTAGCTCGAGACAGAGCTGGCTGGCGAAGCTTGTTGGCTGAGGCCCAGGTCCACCCCGGACTGTAGCGCCACCTTAAGTAAGTAAGTAAGTTAGTGTTATGTTATGTAACTTCTACTATAACAGAATAAACTCCTGAAGATGCCGCAAATAAAGGACGAAACGTTGAGAATAAAGTGGGGAAAGAGAAAATCCTCTTTTTTCAGGGCCCTACCCTTTTAAAACATTTTTGGTCTTAGCAACACAGTATTCTGTTTATCTTCCTCTTTTGAGCCTGTTATTTTATAACCAATATTAAGGCCTTAAATTAAAGGGACTATATCTTTTATAAACGCATACTGTTGCACTTACTCACTGGTTTTATCCATGGTTCTTAATGCAAACCTACTGTACTATCAAACACAAGGCTTCCAGGTAATTTGCATACCTTTATTTCTTACCACAGTAATCTGAATTTTTTTATCTACATGTAAACAACATTTTTTCTGCATAAGTATAGGTACCTACATACAAAAAGTCCACAGAATGGGAGTATGGATGAAGAAGGTAGAAGGATTACCTTCGCTGCCAGCCAAATACGTCAAAATAACTTGAAAAGACCAGGAAAACTTGGTTTTCAAACTACCCAGGTGTCATCGTAAATTTCAACACCCAACTGTTGAATGCAATAAATAGTGTTTTCAAACTAAAAAGTGGCAAGTGATTTGACCGGAAAAGAACGAAAATGATATAACAGGAATTCAATGACTATCCATTGTCAACGATTTAAGGAACTTGTTGTTTTGATTTTACAACTTTGAAGCACGCAATCCTACCTATGGGTGTCCGGTGACAGGAAATGCGATTTCGTGCTTATTTTCGTGGAGCATACAATCATTGTTTGTTTTTAGAAAACCAGCGTTTATTAACGCATGCAATAATTTATGATAGGAACTATATACATTTTACTTACTTGTTGATGGTGTATTTTCTGCCATGTTGATGATAGGATTAGCAGCCAGTAATACAGACAGCTCTAACTTGCTCCAAGTGCGCTTATACGTTTTATTTTGTGCCTTCGATGTGAAAATATGACTCTTCCATTTAGATGGAGCTTTGAAGTTGTGCTTGCCAGTCTAGTAGGCTTCTGATAGTTTCCATGCCTATGTTGCTTTTATGGGTGACCGACACGCCATCGTTGCGCTGGTTTGATTTATTAAGCCAGTCCTTTTTTGAGTTATTTTTAGCAACGTAAGAGCTAAAATTCGCCATGTGCTTGAAGTTTGCAATGTTAAAAAACGGTTTTTTTGTAGTAAAAAATTATCTGAAAAGAAAAGGCAGACATCTTAGTATGCGGCTAAAAATAAACGTTAAAAATTACATATAAAAGAATGCATGATGATTTCTATAAACATGAACAAAATATAGGAAATGAAAAGTTATGGACTTTTTCAAAAGTCCAGCATAGGGATGTGTGAAACATAAAATAAACACAACATTATATAAGGGCACTTAAATAATCCTGTTTATTATCTGTATTTACTCAAACACATTGGGAAATAGAAAAGTTACATGACAAAAGAGGCTTATACCAACGTTAACTTTTCGATTTTACAGAGTCCGGTAAAACCCTAGCTGAAAACCATGGAAAAACATTTCCACCATTCAAAGGTCCAATTAGCATTCACTAACATCCACTCAGCATTCACAACCACTAGACATCGATTTGACATACCCGGAAGACGGAAGTTCGGAAAATTGCCCCTTTGTCCATCAAGCGACATGTGTTGAATGCGCTAGTGAGACCCACAATATGGCCCAGAGTGGCATTTCCTTTTGAGTCTTTGAATTGTGAACAACGAAAGCGGTAACAAAAAGTGGTTAAGATGGAATAAAGTTATTATAGTTGTGTATTGTTCTGAATATTATCCATTTTTGAATTTAAGCTTAAAGAAGTTGTGATAAATAAACAATACAAACAAAGGTTCATAAAACATAACTATCAGGACCCTCCTAGCCTGTAAGGTTCAAGTTGGCTGAAAGAAATCTTATAACATTAGAAGAACCAAATATTAATATCGGCCGAACTTCTGGTATATCTGTCCAAATAGTGTCCATACTAGCTCTTTGCATTAAAGGGTGTTTCCACTGGACACTAATTCGCGATTAAGACAAATCATTCTTAAATCTCCTCTAAATCACGCGATTTAGCATACGAATATTAATCTCTTCACGAGGAGATTCAAAATTAATCGCCTAATAAATCTCTTAATATTGACCGCTTGTTATCATTGATATTGCTGATGTTGCTGTCGATGTGGATGTGGTTATTCCTGTCAAAAAGGTAAATGCAATAAGGTGTGTACACCGCAAAACAATGATGGATGTTAATGTTGATACTGCTGGGTGATGTTGATCAAGTTGCTCGACTATTGACTTTGTGCACTGAAATCCCAACAACATATTTGACGTTTTGTTTTTCTATTTTTGGGTTATTTCGTTTCGTAGATTAAGAAAATCGGTGGCAATTAAAAATTAATTTAATTATTTCTGGATCTAAGTTGCCCGAGAGATAAACAAAAACACGTTTACAAGGATGCGCAGATGGCGTGATGTCATTGAGAAATGTCAAAAACGAAAGCATACGTCAAGTTAATCTCCTCTATTGCGGTGGAAACTTTTTGGGATTAACTTTTAATTTTCCTAAGTTTATCTTTGTATCTTGTGCGGTGGAAACACCGTTTTAAGATGGCTGCCTCCATCAAAGGGTGATTCTATAAGAAAATCAAATATGATCCAAATTTGAATCAAATATGTTGACCTAGTCTTACTAGTGGTAACGGCTATTTACGTGTATAATCTCGTTAAAACGGATATATATGGTTGCATTTGGGTCTGGCACCAAACCTCTCAGAGGCTCAAAGCCGTTTATAGATCGTACATCAATCGATCAAAAAGCCACCAGGTGCCTTTGCCAGGACTTCGTCATAGAGGGTAGCACGAAGCAAAGCTTAAAGTTTATTCAAGTGGCTTCTGCAGGAGCTGCTGAATAAGGTGGAAGAAGGATCTACTCTCCACCTTATCTCCACATGTCAAACTCTTTCTAAGAAACAAAATCTTCACCTTTTGGAGCCTTCTTATATAAAGCTAAAGTGAATTAATTTTGAACTAATTTTGAAGAACAATAGTCGAGTTACTTTGTTCATGATTCTATTGAAAAAGGCATTGAAACTATGCGTAGTCGATGCTTTAATACTCTATTCGATCAATTTAACCCTGGTCCAAGTAATCCTGGCTTAACTTTTCTCGGCAAAATGTTTTATGCCACATGTGTTGGGTCCAACGCTATTTTTCTTCGTCCGATATCGCTGTTTGGCACTGTTCACTATGTCCCAAGATATCACTCTCCCAATAAGTCTATAAAATGAGTTCTTTTCAAAGGGACATTTTTAAGCTGCCAAAAAATTTCGTTGATCTGTTTGACAATTTCAAGGCCAGTGTAGCTGTTTCATGGTTTTTCAGTACCTACTGATACAGTAAATATGATGCTTCAACTTCTATTGATGCTGAGATTTTGGCAAGGGGCAATTTCGTACACGCGTCTACTTCTATTGCTTAGGGAATACTAAGTGGGGACTCTATTCTAGCTACTGATCCTTCTTCTAATATTGATTTGTTTCAAGGTCCCTCTACAAGTAATGGGGGAACGCCAAGCTCCTTGCAAAGACCGTCAAGGATCCAACCATCTCATCAAGGCCATAATAGCCACTCGTTGCCATAATAAAAATAAAAATTCCAAAAATATTGCTCCCCCTAATAACTTTTCGGATGAATCTTAGATCAATTAATGCAAAAACTCCACCAGCAACTGGAGCAAATACAAACGGTCCAATATCAACTGAGGGTACAGTTGCAATCTCTAGTCTTGGTAATTGCTCCATACAGTCAGTTCCCAAGCCTAAAATTGTTTTAATATCCAGGCTAAGGCTGGAAACTCTGCATCTGATAACACAGCATTATATACCTTCTGAAACCTCAGTATATTGCTGTGCTCAAATATTAGTAAGGCAAACAATTTCCTCGTTTAAAATTATTGCCAAGTGGCCTAGCCATATACCTCTATAAAAAGCTTTTTTTGGTATGGATTGGCGGAAGACGGGTAGTTTCATTGCCCCCTCTATACTGCTTTAACAAGAGTTTTACTAAGAACATCGCTGTCAATGGCATCGCAATCTCTGCAAATCAATGATAGCCATTATTTTTCAACCTTGTTGTACGATAAAAATAAGGACGGCGGCGTGCCACACAGATAACGTAGACAAGATTAGGTGTTCTCCATAACCTACTAGAGACGCGAGTCGCCTACGAAGATCATGCGCTTTTACTCTGACAGGCTCTGTTTTGTGGAATCTTTTAAGGCCGCTGACCTATACTAAGCCGCAATTGGCTGAAAGCAAACCTCAAAGTAATAACAATCTAGACTGCTGTGTCGCTCAAATTCAGCAGAAATCATGCAAAAGATCTTGGAAATTCGGACGTCTCAGGTATGTTTCACCCAGCGAAGCCACGGCAGACATTTCAACGATTTTATTTATACTCCATGCAGAATCCCAGTCCGATTACACAGACCGTTCCGAGTACCAACATTGTCCTGCCCTTATCCAAAGGAATTCTTTTTAATGATGAAACAATTAAATTAAATCCAAAGGCTCAATGTCCACCCACAAAAATTCGTCAAAAATCAAGTTAAATTTAAGCAAACTAACTTGTAGCCTAAGTGTAGACATCAAGTGCAGCTAATTTGTTAGCTCAACAAGTAAGCAAATATTGCTTTGTTCCCTTAATCAATAGCTGAATATGAATTCGTTGGATCTGGCCGCATATTTGGAGAGGCTTTGCGTTTGGTAGCGAATTTGTGTGAATATAATTTGGTCATAGCGTGTGCCACAATAACATTCGCATGTTAAGTGCTTTTGATATAATCCTGGGAAATTAATAGTTCGTCATACGGCTGTGGTGGTGAGGGAAGGTTGTTTTTTTCATTGACTGCTTACATGTTCAGGATACAAGTATATACTTGTGAGTGTGTGTGCCCATATGTACAGTTTTTACACGCAATGAGTTCAGGAGCAGAATTTAATTAAATTCATGAGGTAAGTGACTGCAATGGTTTTCTTTTGCATGTCCGTGCTAACAAAGGAACCAACGTAATGCTAATGTGGAGGTGAGCTTTTTTTTAAGGAACACTTTTTCTTTGTGCTGTCGTTCTGTTTAGTTCGTGTTTTAGTTTTGTCAAGAACCGAGATGCAGGCATCTGTGTTAACCATGTTATCATAATCCGCTTTACATAACCTGTAGAGCAGTGTTTTTCAAACTTTTTGAAAGCGGGACCCCTTAAACAATAAAAAATCCCTGGCGACCCCCGAACTATTACAAAACTTAAAGACAAGCCACTAAAAAAAACTTTCTGATGGACGTTCACAAAAGAAGACGGAGACCAATAAAAAGTATGTATTCAAAAGTTGAGAGGTTGCGTTGATATCCAATCATTTGGGCGAGTTTAATCAAAATACAAATTGTTCAGCGATGTCAGTTAAGTACGGAAGGACAAATTATTGAGATTATGGAAAATTTTAAAATTCTTGAGCTCTAAAAGCTAAAAAAGCGCCATTTTGTGGACCATTTTTTGCTTTAAATGGTTTATTTATTTATTTATTTTTGATATTTAAGCTCTCTCAAAAGCTTCAAGGGAAGGATAAGAAATGTCTTATTGAGAAAATACGACAAATGATTCCTCTTAAAATTTCGTTTGTGGTCAGAGTTTTCGAAGGAATTTCTTCAGATGAATCATTCGAGTAAACCATAACATTAGACCATAACCATAACTTTGCGTGAAGAGGCACCTTTTGGAACTTGATTTTTATGCCGCAAAGACAGAGATGGGTACGAAATTAATGTCATTCCAACTGATCGATCGACCATCGATAAAGATAAAAGAATACAAATCGGCAAACCATCCATAATTACTCTATAAAGAGAAGAAAAGACTAGCATATTCTGAGCTCAAAAAGAAGCCTTAAAATTGCTTGGTGGACTCGCCACTTCTTACCTTTTTGAGCACACATATCCGTAAGGAGTTTTGAGCCCACGACCCCCCTAGATTTTCTTGGCTCTAAAGGGTAGGTACATATCAAACGAACAATGTTCATCACCATTTTTGCTGTGGCGATAGCCCCTTAAGTGGTTCGTGGGCATACTGATATGAATGGACTCTATAATCTTACAATCTTCCGTGACCAATTTCAAAATTTTTGGCGCGATCTCTAGGAAGTTGGGATGCATACAAAAAACACCCTATATTCTACAGAAACCTGACATTTCTTTTACTGGTGTGACTTTCCTGATGACCACCTGTTGCACAGTTCTTTTAATGTGGCAAAACTTTGGCGAAATCAACAAAATAAGTTAGCATTAACCCTTACAATTTTTGTGAAAAATATCCCAAGATACATAAAAATCTCCACATTTTTCAATGGGGCTTTGATAATGAGCAGGGTGCATTGTTCAAGAGTTCAATATAAAAGGTTCAAATATCAAAACTTATGTACTTTGCGGAGAATACTACTTCTTAACATGTAGACTACTAAAACCCAATATGCAGAACACTAAAGCCCCCAGTATTATACTGCAATTTTGAAATATCACACCCTCTAAACTGGCACAAGAATACTTAAATCTGCAAATTCTTTTTTAAGTATGCTCCCATAAAAAAAATATAGTCTCCTTATACACATAAAGTAAGGATAATTCGAAAGCCCATCTGCTTATCATCATTCCCATCATTGAATTTTATTCGCGGGGCTTAAAGATTTATCTCCTCGGCAAAGGGATGAACGGCGTGCCATGGCAGGTATTACCTAAGTACCTACAGATGGTAATGTAGGATTTTTCATTAATTCATCTGTCAGCTGAGGTAAACGTGCGCTTCTTTTGTGAGCAACATGACCTTTATCGAATGTTGTTTGGAATTCTGATACATTGCCAACAGCCAAATGCGTCCATATGCTCGAAACAATGCTCGACCAGTCTGCCATGGCCATACTAGAAAAAACAAACAAAAAGCGAACGACATAGATTCGAAATTTCTCAGCATTCAATATTGTTTTGTTTAAAGCATTGAAATACGAGTAGGTAGATGTGGCATGGCTTGGATCTTTTCTGTATTTTGGGCATTTAATGGTGCAGAACGATTGATTTTGCTGATATACCATTCTGTATACGAAACACAAAATAGTGTCGACTGATGATGTAAGAGGTTTGTAGCCTCCGTGCATTTCAAGTGCAATTTAAAAATCGATAACCGGTTAATAGTGCATTTTGTATGGAGAAGTGAGGTAAGGACATAAAAATGACAAGCAGTAGTAAGACTTTCTCTTAAAGGTATTTGATATTTCATTAACTAGCACAGAGCCCACTTCGGGTGAAAAGAATAAATTCATTTTTCGTTTTATTCTACAAGTGTATACCTTTTTCTAATTATGTCATTACTGAAAAAGGACCTAATGATAAACAAACTGTTTTAAATGTAATTAGCATGATTACTGAAGCACCCACTGGCTAATTAAATTCAAATTTCCACTAATGGAATGTCGATTTTTTTCCTCTGCGATTTTCTTTTTGTAAGTGTCTTTCGCACTCTCACTTCAACAAAAAAGATTTTACATAAAAGGTCAAGACGTTGCAATTGAAACTATAGTCCAAATTTGGTTTTCCCGAGAGCAACATGCAGCACAAGGTAAATTATTCAAGCAATTTTTGCACTCCATTGAGCTCAATTCTATTTTAGATATCAACAACGGTCATCTTGATTTTGGCGCTGAGTCCGTTCACGAATGGACTGTTTTTCGGCCTCTTCGGCTCAAAGCCAACCCCTAAACCAGACGTTGTTGTTGGTGATTCACCAGATGCAGCAACCGATAAGATTGCTTACGAAAACTACCTTAGCTCGCTTGCCAGTATATATCCTTCGTATCCCTCGATACGGTACGTTCCTGTTTACGCTGTACAACCGCAGTACACGGAGTATGTTCAGCCGCAACAAACTTACATTTACTCTGATGCAGTGTATCCAAGTGCTCCAGTTAAGCAAGTGCCTGTTCGGTATGAGTATACCCAGCCGGCTTACACATCTAGTGTACAATTCCAAAAACCCATCACAGTACTTCCTACCGAATCGACTCACACAATATTGCCACCGATTCCAGACGTCACTCAAGGTCTCGACAAGCTCATCGAAGCTCGGACAACGACAACCGAACCTACGAAAGTTGCTCTTGAGTACGGAGTTCCGGAGCCTCAAATGCCAACCACTTTGATTGATCTGCCCATAACTGGTATCGCTCCCGACTTTCGCACTGGAGGATATGCCACCAAAACTCTAACAGTCAGCCCATCAAGCGGCACTGCTCGGTCTGGCCGGAAGTTTGGCCATTCGTATACTCATGGAGATGGAACCAAAGTATCGGAAGAGGGACATTTGGTTGATCTGGGCAATGGCAAAGAAACAGTTGTTAAGCGGGGACAATACGAATATATTGACGCAACTGGTAAGCCTGTTCTTGTAAAGTGGGTGGCCGATGATGACGGCTTTCGAGTAGTTAATTAACTTTCTGTGCATGAAATTAAGTTATATGAGTCCTAATAAATTATTGTTTTTTAAATGCGAAAAGAGCTGATCTGCTAATGGATTTTAGTAATTTATTTTGCAGTTTTCCGGTGTTCACCGCAAACCACTTAGGTTGAAATTTCTAGGGTATAAGGTTGGAAAATTCCGAGATTGATAAAATTTTTTCGCGGAGGCAACCCTTAAAAAAACAAGGGATCTTTAAAGAAAGCAAGCAAAAATTCCCTTTTTTGCAAAGTAAAAAAATCTCCTTTTGCATTCCTTTAAAATACTTGTTTTTTCAAAATCTGACTAAAGCAATTCCATTCAGCTTTTAAGCAAACATTTCACTTTTTTGAAGCAAAGAGGTAAAGGTAAAAGAAGAAACAGGTAGGGAGGCTACAGGGAGCAGTGGGCCGCCGCTATAAATATTTAACCGTGTCGTTTTGTAAAAGTCGCATTTCCAAAATTTTGCAAAACATAATTTCAAAAGGCAGAATTGAAGCGGAGGCAACCCTTAAAAAAACAAGGGATCTTTAAAGAAAGCAAGCAAAAATTCCCTTTTTTGCAAAGTAAAAAAATCTCCTTTTGCATTCCTTTAAAATACTTGTTTTTTAAAAATCTGACTAAAGCAATTCCATTCAGCTTTTAAGCAAACATTCCACTTTTTTGAAGCAAAGAGTAAAGTAAAGGTAAAAGAAGAAACAGGTAGGGAGGCTACAGGGAGCAGTGGGCCGCCGCTATAAATATTTAACCGTGTCGTTTTGTAAAAGTCGCATTTCCAAAATTTTGCAAAACATAATTTCAAAAGGCAGAATTGAAGGAAGTCTTAAAAAGCATATAGAACTTTTTACGAAATCCTACTTTGAAATTTTGAAAGCAGAATTTTGTACAAAAAATTTCGAGTGAACAAAAGAGCTTTGGTCCCAACCCATCTTTGAATCTATACCCTCAGCCTATTCATCGATTTCGAGCCCTTTTTGTCATCGATATCAAACTCTTCCGAGTGAATGGAGGTCGGAGGATGACAATGGAAAACACACGTTGTTCCGCCAAGCTCCGTAAAGCTGGAACCGGCAAACGAAACGTTGAAGTTTTAGCGATTTTGAAGCAAACATTGAAATCGGATGTCCAAATCCGACACGAGTTTGAAGCGTGTTTGTGGTTCCCGTATAAAACTCTCGGCGACACGTTTGGCGTCAAAAAATATTTAGACAAGGCAACTGAATGGCTGTTTTGAAAAAAATTGCGGAGATACACACCGGAGGCACAATCTTTTAAAAGTTCGTCCTACTTGTATTCGCCAATGATTCACCTCTTATTCTATAAAATAAGAGGTGAATGCGCTGAACAGGGGTCTAGTTTTCAATGTTGGCAAAACTATTTCATGTCTTCAATTAATCCAAGACCTAGTTGGAACTAAAAACTTCACCATTGGAAGCTTTGACTTTCGAAAAGTTATCGTCTTTTTCTCCCTAGGCTCCGTCATGACAATAATGTCAGCGCTAAGATCATACGAAGAATAACTCTTGCCGATCGCTGCCACTTTCGGCTAAGAAGGCGATGGAATGGGTAGTAAAGGCCTCTTTGGACCTTAAGTACCCCTTTGTAAGATGCCCATCATCGTAGTTTCACATTAAGGTGCAAAAGTATGGACTCTGTCAAGGGATTCAGATTATGGTAACGATGAGAATGCTTAAAAATGCTTTGAGTGAAGGTCCGCCTACTGATTTTTATCTCGTTTGCATAAACCGCGAATGGAGAAGATAGTATAAACAAATAGGAAAGTTCCACAGTGCATATGTAAGAGCTTCAGTCTGTCTGTGACTTCTTAATCAAAATAATTTGCCACGCCTCCAAAAAGAGGGCGGGTGAAAATTATAACTTTTGCACGCTTTATGCCAGCTAGCTCTATAATTTATGGCCTTTAAATCCGGCTTTAGCCCAAAAAATCTCTTTTCTCAAAGCCACGCCTCCAAAAAGTGGGCAGGATATAAAAACAAGTGGGTAAGTGCAAAAATACTGACCCTCAAATTCAAAAGTTTTTTGGCCTGAATTCATATGATGTTATCAACTATTTGTATTGGCCACGCCCCCATTATGGGTTTCGTCTAAAAATTAAAATTAATATCGTTTAAATTAATTAAACGTTAAATTAATTAAATATCGTTAAAATCATGAGAGAATGCGTTAAAAGCGAAAATGATTGCTTAAAAAACAGTTTTTTCCTAAATATGCCCTCTAAAGCCCATTTCACACATACCCGGCAGCCAGCTTACCGGTACCGTTTACCCGGTTAGCCGTAGGATGGGCGAAGCTCAATACCATGTAACTAACATTTTTATGTAAGTAAATTTTTTTTTTATTTAGAATAAATTTTTCCGAGAAACTTGAGATCTACTGTGATTATTTGACTGTGTTACAAACCATACATTGAAATTGAAATACACTTGTCAGGGTAGCTGTCATCCCAGTAGCCTCTTCCTCCTGTCATCCCAGTGCATGCGTGGATCTAGCTTTTTGGTAATTTTATCGAAAATGTTTGCTGGGTCAGGTATAATAAAAAATTTTCTAAGAGGGCAGAAAAATGTAGTGGAGTTTCTGTAGAGCTTAACGATATTCTGGAGCTTGAACAAAGTTGTCATAGATTTTCGCAGACTGATCATTGACGATCACTTATCCCTAATGAATTACTGAGGATCGACGGTAGGTTGGTTTAGTGAAAGTTACAGGCGACGCAATAGGAAAAGCTGTAAGTGTGTTTAAACCGAGGTGGTATGTCGAAGTTTTACGGTAACTCAAAAAGATGAGACATAATCAGGCCGAAAAGGGAGGCCAAAACTTGAATAGACACAAAGTTTTTTGTTTAATTCAATACTCAATCATATTCATACTGATAATTGTCATTATGGTTTTAATATTTAATAAAGCCCGAAAGGCAAGATCCCCAATAGTCGTTGGGTATTTAAACTAAGGTCAAGGACGATTGCCCAAATTTTGATTTGGGTAAGTAGTTAGTTGAAATTGCTTATGTAATGTTAGGTTTTTTACTCACGTTCTATTCTGAACGAAATCTAATTCCTTCTGATTAATGCATTGTTTGCAATATTCCTAGTCCTAGATTTCTTCAATTGATTTGAAATTAAGTAAAAACCTTACCCCGCACGATAAGTACTTGAATTGCAGAACTCACATTCGAAGCTGTTGATTGATTCGCAATAAAAGAGTTTTTTCAAGTATGCGTACCCGAGAGGATACTGTGGGATGCAGTTCAATTACGTCTTTAATAAGAAACTTAAAACTTTTTTCCTAATTTTGATTTTTAATTTTAAAGTAGGCTATAAAAGTTTTTATATCTTAATAAAAATTTGTTTTTGTTTATTGCAACCACTTTAGGACCTGTCTGCATTCAGATTCCAGATACCTGTAATATTAGTAATTTTTCAGAGTCGTCTCATCTTCTTAGATCAAATAACACCCAAAGATTTGGTAAACAATCTTAGTTCATTTCTTCTTTTAGTTTATTCTTACAAATAAACCTATAGGTAGGTATAAGCCGAAACTAGTTTGACGAGAAGCGACCGCGTTGTGTTATAAACCTTTATAGGCATACTTAATGTATAGATAACTCTATTCCGATTTTACATATGTCAAGAAATTTATTCAAATGAAAGCTTTATCACCAAACCTTACCACATTTGTTCTCCAAAACAAAAAAAGAATGACGTACTCACACTTAAATAGATACAATCTGTGATGTGCCCTAAGTTTGCGCTACAATCGGGAAGGAGGAAACGACTACTGTTCAGCGACTACTGTTTTTCCATTTACAAACCACATTAATTGTGTAAAAAAAATCAACTTTGAATTAAACAAATGATTGTATAATTATTATTGCATACAACTTTTTGCTTTCACTAAACAAATTGCCTTTATCCTTGAGCAAAATGAACACCGCTTGCAAGCACGGATTTCCTTTTATTTCTTTAGCACAACCGAATTTTTATTTCTCCCTTGGGGGCACACTGTGCTACTTCACTTAAATTTTCCCCACAAAAAAACACACACACACATACCGATGTAAAAAACGAGCCGATTGCTTATTTTTGCAGGGCGATGGTAAAAAATTACAATTTCCGGAACATAATGCACTTTTCATTCAAAAATATTAAATATACATGACTAACTGTTTGACATTAATTTTGCGAAGCCAGTAGCATCCGTGTTTTGGACAAATAACTGATGAACATAAAGTTAAAAGGACTCGTTTGTGTCCCTTTTTTAGGAAAAACTTTTTAATATTCGGTTATTAACATAATCTCTTATACGACTAAAAACCTCTATTCACCAATCGAAAACGGATATTTCAGCCTTGCAGAGAATTTCGACTTTTTCTACATTTAATTTATGCGTCGGTTTGTTTAACTATTTTACTTTTGTTGTTGTCGTTGTTTGTTTATTGTTGTTATGAATCACTGTATTTCTCTATAGTAGGCAACGGACCGTGTTGCCTCACGGTTATTACGCAACAACCGAAGCACTGAACTTACCCCCGAATACTGTCTGTATCAGAGGGTTGATGCTAATCAAGACTTTGGAAACTTTGTGAATGGTGCTAGCTTTCGGGCGGGACGTGGGTGTCGTAGGGAAGTTTATATTTTCGTGCTCTCTCACTGCCGCTCTTTAGGCAGCGAGCTTTTTAGTCTGATTGAGAAATATAGCTGAATGCGCGTGTGGTGTTATAATCTTTGCACGCTTCCTTGATTCCAAATAAAACTGATGTCGGCAGTGTCCAATGGATGCGATTAAAGTCATTAACCTAGCGGTGTTGTCAACAATAGTTATAAACAAACAAAGTTTGGACTAATTATGTCTCAATCATAAGTTTATGACTTATGGTATACTGCAAATCATAAGGGTGCTTCGATTTTTTCAAAACGAAATTTCGAATGTTCTAATATAAGGAGTTTTACAAGGAAAGTTCAGAGACTCCTTTTTTACAGTCTAGAGGGATTTTTGTTAAAGTTACGATGCCATAAAAAACAACCCATCGTTTGTTGTACCTATCGGATCGTTTCCAAGAAAGAATTAAGCATAAGAACGGACAAATTCAGAGTAAAACTGAACTGGGTGGATTTTACTCAGGGTGGGTTTTACTCCCCAAATGTTTTTTTTAATCTTAGAGAAGTGTCTGGTCTTCGGTCTTATGATATCGACAGACTTAGACAATTGTTGCCCATATAAGACACGGCTGACCTATAACCAACGATAAAATAGGTGAGTTGCTCGTGCAAGAAATCCTTTTGAGTGACATTGCTATCCCTGTTGGAGTGACCAAATAGTGTGAGCAAAGTTATTCACTCCTCTTTTCAATGCGATCGGTTTAATAATTACAGTCGATCACTGTTATTTTCGGTTTGGGGCCTTATCGAAAACTGTGTGGACAAATGTTCAGGTAAAGATGTGAACTGCATCGGATCAGTTGTTGTGGGTGAGAGAGTAGATACGGGAGCCGCAAATGGCTTTCATCGTGCAAACTGTTAAATAAGACGGTACCACAAAAAGTTTTGTCTTTGACAAATACATACATAATTTATTGACATGTTTGAAGAAGGCGAGAAAAAAAGTTAAAATAAAGAGACATGCTACAAAAAATTGTTTACTTTTTTTCATTCTTTTTTTTCATATAGGCGCAAGGTTATAATCTGAAGTAATGGATTATAACCCTCCAACTCTCTCCCTCAGAATATACCGGCAGGCCACCCGGTTTTGGATGTCTTCGTCACTATGGCCAAATAAATGCTGTTGTCGTGGCATTTGTGTGATCCATGAATGTTTAGGCCTTCCCCTCCTTCGTAAATAGTTCTTTTTTCTAGTACTAAGTACTTAAATTTGGTGGGTTGCCGTGGAGTAGTGGTTAGCGTGTGTACTTACTACGACGGAGGTCTGGGTTCGAATCCTACCATCGTCACCGGAAAAAAACTCGTTCTTTTGCACTGTCCCCACCTCCGCGAGGGTCTGACAAGCACTCCGAGAGTATTATTCGTCTTGAAAAACTTCTCAGATTGCCTTTCGGATTCGGCAAAAAATTGAAGGTTCCTTTGTATGTGAAGAAATTAACACACTGCATACAGTATTGAGAACTTGGCTCTGGTTCACCTCGAGCTGTTTCGCCACTCTATTTATTTATATTAACTTAAATTTGGTATTAGATTGTGGCCCATTGCCCCATATTCATTGAGCTTAATAAGTCTAACCACGTCCATTAGAAAACGGGGAAAAAATGCTAAGTTAAGGGTTATGATTTATTAGAAGATTTCCTAGGTCTAAGCTCGGCTTACGTCCTCTCTTTTCCAGAATTTTCACCTGAGGATAAAGGTCCCCTATTGATAGATAAGTGACCTGGGGGTCTTATACGCCCCCACCAAGGCTTGGAGAAATGTTTTTTTTCTTCGTTAGGCTTCATACAGACATATAAATTCCTGTTTCTTCCTATTGGGCATAGGGCCTACACCACGCCTGCGCGGCATATCGGGTGCGGGTTAAGCAGCGATGTGCTTTAGCTCTCCCCAACACTTCTATTTTCAATTCGAATGCGACGTTACAAACCGAATTGGCTAAGCCAAGTCGGCGTTAAGTATGTTGTCCAAAGTAAGGAGAAACAACCCTATCAGCTTAAGAACTAATTTTTAACTGTTCCGCTCGGAAAGTGACCGCCACTATCACGAGGAAGCTGCAGGAATTTATTCATAGGTGCCTCCAAAATATATAAGTCAGGAATATATGGGTCGGAACAGGTCAGGTCCTATAGGCACAATCATCCAATGACGGAAATGGCAGTTGATCGGCCACACTCTAAGGCAGGGTGACAGTTCAATTACAAGATAAGCAATGGAATGGAACCCATTAACCCAAGGTGGCTGAAGAGCCGGTCGACTTCGGAGTGCCTTGATCGATCGACTATCAGTAGATACTATGCATCCGAAATATTGGAAACTTTCGAGTGCCTCTACCGGTTTTCCAGATACACTTGATTGAGCTCGTGTCAATATTGTTAATAATGAACTTGTCATTTTGCAACAAGTTCTTGATGTAAGACATCGGAGGGGGAGTGGGTCGGGAGGTGGAGTTTGGGGGCGGCTAAATATTAAACTTCTTAGAGGTTGGCCCAATAATTTGTTAAATAGCGGCTTATGTTGAACAACAGTAAATGCAAAACCAACCCCTATTTTAAGCGGAATTTTTTAAACCTCTCACGAGTAGATTTCTTGGCGATATCTTCTGTTTAGTTTCCTGTCTAGTCGCTGGGAGAATCTTCCTTCTTTTAACATGTTTAGCCATGATCGGATTCGTTTGGAAACTCCTTTTCATTGGTTGTCTTATGTGGCTGCTATGATTGTCTTGCACTGGTAAGTTAAGCTCATATGTGCGCCACCATATTTGCACCGTCTTGAGTGCTCGTTCAAGATTCCATAAGCAATCAATACTCTGCCGCCTGTCAAGTGCCTATAGTAAATGATGCCGACGTTGCTTTACGTTTAATGTCTTAAAAAAGAACTAGGCTGTAACTTAGGGGCAACAATAAAGGTTTCATCAGAAGTGAATTATTCTAATAAATATTCCAAACGCCGCGTCGTGGGTTTTTGTTTCAAAATTTCTCGATAGTTAACAGAACTGTCATGCATTTTACAGCAAAAGTTATATACATAAAATTTTATGACCTATATATAAGTAAAATTCTGGTCATATTTATTAACAAATCCTTGTATGTTTACCTAATATTGTTGCAAAAAAAAACGTTCTTTTTAAGATAAAGGCAAATCCAGGATTCAGCAGCTAATGTGTTCGAAAATTGCGTTCCATTTAAAGAACAAATTCCGTCTTTCAATTTTGGTGTACTTGTATTTGTGTAGGATGAAAAAACTTACTTTCACTCTATGAAGGCTTGCACCTTAAAAAAAAATTTTGTTAATATTTTTATTATTGTTTAGAAATCTTATAAAACATTTTCAACGAAATATATAAAATAAACAACCATGCCTCTAATTAACAAATAAATTCATAAAACATGTAATTTTTCCGACCAAACCAAAGATTTTTATCTGCTCTTGTATACACACTGGTACATAGGTACATTTGGCGGAATTTCATGTATCGTACACGCTACACCCAGACTGCTTCACCAACAGTCACGTCAATATTTACACAAAACCCCAAATATTTATCCATCAATCCCAATAACACCCACATTCCGACTCTCAAATGCCACTTCTTGTCAATGAGTCAAAGACAGCCAGCAAATGTCCAACACCGAATTAATTGATAGTCACCCCAACCATTCAATCGATCCCATTCCAGGAATGCGGTCTTCCACGTATATTTATTTATCTTACAACCGTAACAGTCGGTTAAAAAAATGTTTATACTTTGCGATTGCGGAATGATGTTTCTGAAATCATAATAAAAAATTTGCACAATAATGTGGTCGCAAAATTAAGAACTCTATCTCTCAGAATGATTTTCTCCGAAAAAATTCTCCTCCGAAATTCCCTTATAATCTCCATAATGCTTTCTATTATACAATTGAGAATGCTATGAATGATGTTTTTTGGTTTCATACGAAAGCTTTAAAAAGCTCTCTGACACCGTCACCAGCTGACAGGAACGAATTCTTTTGATTGAAATAAGCTAAAAACAAACGAAACAAATATTAAATACTTTATTTAAAAAAATTATTCACGTTAACTTTTTTATTATTATTTTACACTTATTCTTGGAAAAATCTAAAATTCTGTATTCGAAAACTAGTTTGGTTTCAGGTTTCTTTTTTTATAACATAAAAGCTATGAGTGCTTAAAAAAATATTATTAACAATTATTGTGATATGTGTATAGGTAAGAGTATTCTATGCTTATCGTCTCTTTCCTCTGAACTTATTTTTATTATTTCTTGCAGTGTAATTGCTGCTTCCTCTTGTTGGTATTTGAGACGTGCCGATAAGAGATGTTTGCAGGGTATTAGTTGTTTCAGCTATAATTGAGGAAAAATTAAGTTTAATCTATTAATTTGATAAATCTAGATTTGAACACTACAAATCTACAATCAAGTTAGTATCAACTTAAGGTTTTTTACATTACAGTGTAGGTACTGTATCTTTTCTGAAATGAAGGGCTTATTGCAATAACATGATAAGCCACACTTTTTTCAAAATGTCGTTTTTGAGTAAATTCTGCTCAAAATAAGCATATCTATGAACTCACTTAACGGTGTGGCAATTGTGCATAAGATCTATCCACAAGCGACTAATGTCACTTATTGCATTGACAAATTTAATAAATCTTAATTTAATTGAATGAATTTAAAATTATAAGACAGTAAAAAAAATATTTCTAACATTTTTTTTAAAAACATTAGTGGAAGAGTTAATGGATCAAGTTTTAGCAAAAATTTTGTTTATTTAAAATCAGGCACTTCTGAGATATGGACCTTTTTAATTTTTTTGTGTGGCTTATCAGTTGTGCAAAAAAAAAAATCATGTAATTTTAATATTTTTTTTAAATTGTTTTTTCCAAAAAAAAATTTTTCTCTCGCTTTTCTCAATAAAATCTGTTAATTTTTTATTAAAATCATCATTATTTTCTTCAAGAAATTTTTTTAATATGCTTTTTTATTTTTTTTACACTCAATAGTTTCTAATTATTAGTTTCAGCAATAACATGATAAGCCACACAATTCTTACCATAATATTACTTTTTTACCTTTTACAATGCTAGTTTTTCCGTGAAAGTTTTAGGGGTTGTAGAAATCTTCACGAACTATAAATTAAAAAATATTTGAAGACGGTATCTTGGTCGTCTGATTTGATCATTTTTATCAAATCTTTAAATGCTAATATATCGACTTTTTCGTTTTGTGGCTAATATTTTTATGGCTTGTTGCAATAAGCCCTTTAATATTAAAAGGGACATTATAGGTAGGTGAGTGTCGGAGATGGTGGTAGATAAGTATCTGAGTGGTTCCACGGCAACTTAAACCTCTCCAAATTGGGTTTCTCTCACATGAGACGCAGGTCTACTAGGGTCAAAACATGGACCCTCCAAGCTAAGCGTTTGTGCCATCGCAATGGGGTATTTTCCAGGTACGTAGACTAAAGACTATGCGACTTAATAAAAATGCTCATAGTTGTTCACAGTACTCAAACGCAAAGAAGAACTGGAACGCTTGTGTACTATGACTTTACCACTTAAAGTAAGAAGAAGGTGCAAACAGGAATACATGAGTCTGTCCTTCTGTAATATAAAGCGGGTCTGTTACAGGGGTAGAGCTACAAAAATCTCGAGAGGCAAAAAATCGAAATCAACTTTTTTTCACACAAAGTATTAGAAAATTTATTTTTATCCCCCATATATTTATACCCGACCCAGGGTATATTAACTTTGTTGTATAGTTTGTAACGCAGTGAAATAATCACCGTAGACCCCTAAGACTTTTTAGAGATAATAATGGGACCGATAGGAGAATCGATTTAGCCATGTCCGTCCGTCCGTCCGCATGTAAGAAACTTTAAGGCGTTGAATTTGAAGGTAGAAAGCTGAAATTTAGTGGGTTGGCTGGAAGTCCAGTCTTTCAGATCAAGTTCGAAAATTAGCTGAATCCGCCCATACACACGCCTGTATGTGTCACCATCTCTAATTTAAAAAAATACTTCTTCCAAATGTTAGCTATGTTACAATAGTGCTAGCACATTCATTTGGTACGTAACAGTGACTAAAGCATATGTGCTTTTAAAGTAGCCGAAAATTTTTAGCCTTTTTATTAACCACGCCTACTTTTTAAGGCGATATATATGAAATTTGACAAAAAATTATAATACAAAAGTTGTAGATATTAGCATTTTCTAGCTTTTATGTATACATTTTAAATATCTCCGCCCACTTTTGTAGGCGTGGCGTTAAAATAAGTGATTTTTTTAGTTAAAAAGGCGGAAATGGCCGAAATGTATGCAACCACCTAGTGTAAAGCATTCAACAGTTATATTTTTATATCCCCCACCCTTTGGGAGGCGTGACAGTTTTCTTTTTGGTATGGTCGGGTATTCTGCAATCCGTTATAGATGGACTGAAGCTTTTGCATACGCACTGTTGTAATACTTGATACACCCCATCCCTTAGGGAAGGAGGTATATTAAGTTTGATTCATAGTTTGTAACATAGAGAAATAATCACCGTAGACCCCCAAGACCTTAAAGGCATATGATCGAGACCGAATTGTAAGTCGAATGAGCCATGTCCGGCTGTCCGTCCGTCTGTCAGTAGTTTTTAGGCCTTACATTTTGAGCTACGAACTTGAAACTTGTTATCTGTTCTTTCTAGGTCTCGAAGCAGTACAAGTGTAAAATTTTTTGAAATCCGCCTACTGACACGCACACTTTACTTAGTAGCATGAAAAATCAAAGCTGTCGCAGGAAGCTGAAATTGGGTATGCGATATTCTCGCTTAAGTGTATTGTGATTGGCATTTAAAAAAGCGAAGACCGCCCCCTTGTAGGCGTGGTCATACTTAATATTCATTCTAATAAACGGTTTTTATTGATATATTTGCTTTATATCCAAAAACTTGCACAACTTAAATTAATAAATTTTCGCCACGCTCACTTTTGGGGGCGTTTTTAAGTATAAATCAGATTTTTAATATGAAAATGCAATCAACACATGTATACCACTTCTGATAAAAAATATTAATAAAAATACGATGTTATTGAAAAGGGGTGGATGACACTTTCTTAAGGAGAAGATTCTTAACTGAGAAATTCTAAATACAATTGAAGTTAAATGAAACTGAAATTTAACAACCAAGATTTATGACACAATTCGGAGCTTGACAGTGGACAATTGGGATGGGGTATCCAACGATTCGCCTAAGCGGATTGTAACCCTCCCACTAGTTTTATATGGGTAGGTACCCAAAATTGCGCATACCCCAAATCATATCGTATGTCCAAGCAGGGGGTGTTGAGGGAACAGCAAGCGCCCCATATTTATTGAAGTAGGTAAAATAGAGCTTTTCACATAATAAGGAGCCGGTCTAGATTAGCCGTTCCTATTTTTTTGTTCGGGGTTTTTTTTCGGTATATTATCTTCGAGATTTTTGTAGTTCTAGTTTTTTTTTTATTTTTAGATTTTGTCTAAAAATCCGAAAGGAAACATTTTTGGTAGTATGTATATGTACAGTGTCCCCTCAGCAACAACAGAAAGCGGCTTCGACAACTTGAGCTTGCAACTTCTCGTAATATTGCAATACAAGCAGCAATAGGTTTCCATGGTTTAGAATTCACAAGTAGCCTGGCGGTCTTTTGGCGGTAGAGTCAACAGCCAAATATACCAGAAACCCATCGAGGCAAGATACATTTTACATCTTTAATGTGCGACAAACGTCGAGAGTCGAGTCTTACCATTTGCTCGTCGTGGCTTAATTTAGAGCTCGGCTACGTAAAGAAATAAGAATATGTTAACCGACCAGTGTAAGAAGTTCAGTATTGAATGCCTCAGTACAACTAGTGTAGCCAGAGCTTACAGAAAGCCAATAATTGAGAATTCACTATTCCCATGAATATGCAGTAGCCAGTCACGCGGATTTTTAGCCTTTTTCAGTATTTTTTGGATTTAAAATTTGTAAGACGGCAATTCAGAACCTTTTTTAAAATACCGATAAATATTTCTTTAATTTTAATATACTTTGCGCCAGTAATAGCTATTTTTAACCAATACTTTGTGCGCAGTTTTTTAAGTTAGCGATTAAAAATACGGGTTTTTTTAATTTGCTTTTTAGCCGTTTCAGATAAGTAACCAGAATATATTGAGAAATATTTTTTAAAATGTTTTTGAAGCTTTCGAGGTAAATCTCGAAAAAATAAAATTCTCTAGTTTTCCCGAAAATTACAAATAATTCTTTAAGTGTATGATTCTTTTCAAATCATTTCGCTTTAAAGCATCGGAGTCGGAGATAGTAGTGGGGACAAGATTTTTTACTCAAGCTGCGGGGGTTATATATGTTTGCTCATAATCGGCTTTTTTAATTAAGTAATTAAAAAGTTATGACCATAAACCAGTTGAAAACGGGCACATATTTCCCATTCCTCATTTCTCAAAAACTTTTTAGAGTTTTGTGAAAATTCGATTTTATTATATAATGTTTGCTTTCAAAATTCAAACTCTAATTAAAGCGCTTCGTATAAAAAATGCATTCTCATTTTTTTCTGGACTTTATAAGTGTATTCTGGGTCCTTTTCCCATTTTTGGACGGACCGCTGTGTGTGCGCTTTTGTGTGTTGTTGATAATTTTCACACAAATGAATTTTCGAGTATACCCGGCAGAGCTTTAATTCTGTCGTACATGAGATATGATCATAAATTATTTCATTGCTCATTGCTCAAGAGGTTCAAGACTCTTAACTTTATGACAGCTCAAGATGAGTCAAGGCTTGGGACGGAATCCCCTTAAAACGGTGTCACCAAAAACTATCGCTTATGCAGTGCTTGTCGATCTAATATCGTGCTCGTAGGTTGATGAGGTAAAAGTAAAATTTTTATACTTTTGCATAGGTACAAGAACTATATTTATTACTTTTTACCAATCATTTTACCCACTACACAATTCTAAGAGTTTTATGTACACATTTGAAGGGGACGTAGAATTCGTTTTGCCGAATAGCGGATTACGTCTACGATGCTATTAATATTAGCGAAGGGGATTCGAACCCATGATCTCTTGTTCAGTAGCCTAAAGCATTTACAAAAACACCAATGCTTTCAATTCTGGATAATAATGTTTGTGAAAGACAACCCTCCAAAATAATTTAAGACATGAAAAGATCACATCTATCATAGGTTAAGTAAAGTAGTTTTATGAGCTCTTTAACGGACTATTGGGCCATTAAGGACAATTACTTAAGGATAATTACTTTCCTCCCTTTCGCCCCTTTTTCTTTATTAATTATCACTATTATTATAATGTGTGACTTACCTTTGCTTACACTTTCTTCCTCTTGGTATGGTACATCAGGGCCCCTCTTTTCTTTGTGGACCGCGTTGACATTCTTCAATATTGATGTTGGCTGAAATCCAAAGTCTCCAGTCAAGCTTGGTGATCCTAAAAGATGGTAAGAATATTTTTCGATTGTAAACTTTCGAAAGCATATTATACATTCATAACACACACCAACTGGACTATAGAATAAATCTTCAGTAGAAGTAGCAGGTGTGAGGAAAACTTCTTCAAAAAATTGTAACAACATAACACACACACGCATAGAAAGGAGAAGTAGGAGACATAAAAAACAGAGATAAATGCGTTAAGAGATTAATACTACCAGTTGGAAAAAAAATTTAAAAAAAATTATGAATACCTGATTTGTGTTCATTGAGGCTCTCATCTCCATTTATTCTGCTATCTGGACCAGGACTCACGGCATCGTCATCACCATTATCCTGCGTCTTGTCGATTTCATCATTTACCTTTTCATCACATTGTGCTAGAAACGAAACAACACGTTGGAACAATGTTAAAAAACCCAGAGACAATTCAGAAACAGTTGGCCAGCAATTCAATTGTAACACAATAAACTTAGTTAAAGTCAATTTCGTTCCTCTTTCGAAGAGCTTCTTCTTATTTTGTTAACGTTTTGTATAATTAAATTGAAAAAAAAACAACGAAATTCATGTATAAAATATTTATCACGCTTTCTGTTTAATTAATCATAAGTATGTGTGTTTCCCTTTACTGCTTATCAGTTATTAATTAATCCAGGAAGAGAAATCAAAAGAAAGAGAAAAAAACATTAAGCTTAGGTAAATTAAAATATCAGTTTTACAATATTCCAATTGTTACTGCGTAGCTAACTTAAATGTATTTACTGTAACGAGATGAGAAGGACACGTGGTTGGGAAAGGACTTGACTTTTGGAAGATGTCCTAAAGGATGTGTATATAGGGGACAAGTTATGAACTACTTCGAAATGGCTTTTGAATTTAGTATCCATTACCGACAACGGACTGCTGTTGTTGGTGCTGCGCAAGTTCATTGGTCCTCTTAAGTTCTGCCGCATCTGGTGGGCTGTTTGGCCTCTCCTCCTCACTATCTGCAGGTTCTTGTTTGATTTCAGAAATCGGCTTTGGGATAGTTTCCTTCTTCTGGGGTTTTGGCATTGGCACTGGTGCTGGTCTACGGAGTGCTTTGCTGATGTGTTCCACGCCGTTTTCTACTATGACCGCACTGTTCTCTTCGGCTTCGATTTCAGTTGTATTTGAAGTTGTTTTTGGTCGTCTGTTACCATTGGTCATGTGGGCATCTGACTCCGGGTTCTATGGCCAAAAGATAATGGATGAGATGAACTCTACCAGATATGGGAGAAATTCTTCGAAAATATAATCACTTACGGCATCCTCCTTCGATTGATTAGATTCCTCATTAACCGCCTCGTCAGCGTCCTCATCGTCATCATCTTCAGACGATGCAGATGACGTCGACTGCGAAGATGTGTCACCATCATTAAATGCACCCTTTTTCGGAATGAAATCGGAATCATTATCACTGCTTGCTGCACCGTACTTGTCAATGATTTGGTCCAATGTAAGTTCGTGGTCGGAAGTGTCATCATCATCCTCATCTCGGCGACGCTTGGATGTTGGATCTGGCACTTTTGTCTAAAAAAATATACAAAATAATTTTTTTCCGCAATAGGAACGGCTTACAAAAGTTTCTCACCTCATTGCCTGGTGCCCTTGTCACTTCAGTGCTACTCCGTTCACCTCCTGAAGTATATGGTGCTTCGCGACCTTGTCCAGGTCGACACACAACCACCGATAGAAGAGACCTAAGCCTTGATACGATCCCGGTACCTTGATTTTCGCCTCGAGCCTGCTCACTTCGACGAATTTCGCGCATTCCAACAAGTCTTATCGCTCGCAGCTTTCGCCTTCTTGTTTGAATAAAGTATACGACGTCACCTGGCTTCAGCGGGGCATTGCCAATCAGGAGGCCACCTACTGAAAGCGATACTCGAACCATGCGCAGCATTAGAATCATCGCAATGAATGGTATCCACGGCAAAGGTCGCTCAAGTGGTATGCTGGATTCATTTTTATCCTGACCTAAGTAAACGACCAAAATTAGTTATCTTTAAAAAAATGTATGTTTTAGGGAAACCTACTTTGTGGCAAGCTCCACCGGGCCGTGTCTTCAATCAATTTAAGCAGGCGATCAACCCTTGCAGTCACATACTGACCCGCATAGGTGCCGGCAAATTTTTCCGCTCCTGCGTATACCTTATCGTAAATGAGTCCGTTTACGGTCCTAATATCCTCAGCTTCATCGAATTCGACTTCTGGGTCGTTGGTTTCGTGCCGCTGTTTGGGGGCAGCTCCACTCATTTTAAGCGAAGAAATCTCGTTCAGTTCAATATGGAGTGCGATCGCAACTCTGGAAATTCCAAAAGAGAACAAAATTGAAAAATAATTAGTTTTTGTTTTTCCAGCCATGGTTTTGTTATTGTCGCTCGACTATCTGCACTGAGAGTGTTTTCTCAGGTTATTTCAAAGTTATCGATAGCGGGGACAGTTGGTATTAATTTTTCAAAAAATAATCGGCAATAGGTGAGGGGCCAAGGTTTGGTTGTATGGCCAGAATTGAACAAAAAAAAAAAATGCATCATAGTATTGTAAACCAAATTCATTTATGATTGAATCTGTTGCAATCTGTTTTAGAAACACGAGATTTTCTATAGCTATGAGCTTGTGATAGTAGGTCTTTTAAGGTCTTAAGGTCCTAAGCCTTTTAGTGACCACTCAGTCAACGTTACCGATTAAAAATTTGAAAGTGTCACAAAAAAAGTAGCCCGAGCCAAAAAACGCAAATACTTAATTTTAAAAAAAAGGTTTATTCATAAAAACCCCCCTTAAGAATACGCGGAGGTCAATGTCTGGTAAAAACCAAACTTAGCGAATAGCAAATATTTAATATTTTCATATGTTTTTTTTTTTCGATTAAGAATGAATTTTCCGAGAAATCTGGTTTTTAAAATTCTAACATGTTAAAAGTGGGCATGGTCGATGGTGCGGTCCAATTTTTGCCTTATTAAAGGTGGCTGGCCATTATTGCTCTGCTCTTTCCTTTGAATACCTAAAAATTGTATACAGATGGACGGACGGACTTGACTTAATCAATTCACCTGTTAGTCTCGATCAAATCTCTAAACGGTCTTTGGAGTGAATTTTCACTGTGTTACAATAAGAACTGTGCGTTGAAATAATATAAATTGGGTCGGGTATAAAAACTCATTTTAATTTTTGTTGCTTAAATAAACTAAAAGGGAAAAGCAAAAGTTAACTTGGTTAAACCTTAGGCAATAACATAGGGTTGGCGAAATTCTTTAAATTTTCAAGAGGCCAGTTTTCAATTTTCAATCGCTGCGCACTAAGAATGTTGACAATTATTCAGCCGGATTTTCATGTATGGCCTACGTCAATTCACTTTTAGTCCCTTAAAAAATTTATTTTTATATAATTTTTATTTTTATATAATATGGCGTGATAAAGAGGTTATGACTACCCTTAAATGGCATAGCACATCGCGAGCGGAAAGAATTTGGGGATAAAAAAGATTGAAGAAGAAATTAATTCTCGATCCAACGCAAACGCTGATGAGCCAAACATTGAACTTCTGCACAGAAACACACTTGCTATGGCCTTACGGAGAAAAGCACCGTAGCAAATAGTAGGACCAGTAGAATATTTCATAAAAACGTCTGGCATGCATCTAATTGTTGTCCATTCTTTTTGCATATTGGAAGAGAAGAAGGTGTTTTGTATTCGGCCGACCCCAACCTAGGTTACAGACGCTGACCAGAAAGCCGCTCATTTTGAGACAGACGCTTCTGGGTTTTTCGTTTGCTGCTGGTTTTGATCCGCCCGCATATTTTCCATATTTTCGGTGACCAACATATCTAGTGAGCATTCCCCTATCCGCCACCTGGGGAGGGGCCCGATTGGAGACCAGCGACCCCATAAGGGATTGCGTGCATTTAAGGCGCCAACTCGGATTGCTGTGCTATTCTTTCTGATCATAGGAGCTGGTCAATAGTCATGCCACTTTCCTTTTTTAAAATTAAATAAAAAACTGAGGAATAAAATATTTTTTTTATTTAACTCATATTTCATGTATGGCAACGGGAAAGCAATAGAAAAGAGAATAGGAATAGGGTATACTGCAGTTCCTTACAGACGGTCCAAATCTATTACATACATACATACCTACTTACTCGTATAAAACTATAGTGAGTACTGAAAAGAAAACGGCCTTCAAGGCATGACAGAAGTGCTCCTCGAACAACAAAAAAAAATCTTTGCCTGAAATAAGAATTATAATAGACTCAGCAGCAGTCCCACTGAGAAGAAGTGCGCTCAGGTTCAAGCAAAGAGAATGGAGGGCCTGTATCGGGAGTTGGAGGAAGTTCTTTCTCCGACTACTGCTGTAATACACCATGCCAAGCATGACCTTGACAAAGCACCTTCAATAAGAAGGGTTGATCCTCCTTTGTGCTCTGAGAAATGCCCAGGAGATTCGTTAACCAAAGATCATCAACAATGCTTAGGGCGAGCTTTTTCTGGATGACGTCAAAATGGCGGCAATATTTTGAGGGACTTTTGAACGACCAGTTTCCCGGGCAATACTTAGCACAAGAAACCACTCCCAACTGGAAAGAAGTAACAGACATCACAGTCGAAGAGGTTGCGAAGGCGGTTTACTGCTCCAAAAAGAAAAGCGGTTGGGACGGATTAGATACCCTCAGAGTTTTGGAGAATAATGGGAGAAAGCGGACCCATTTGGTTAATGACCTTCATTTTCAAACCAATACGAGGTGATCCAATGCCTAATCAGTGGAGAAAGTTATCTACTTCCTTTGTTCAAAGAAAAAGGTGAAACACGAAGCTGTGATTATTACCGTTCTATCAAGCTATTGTTGCACCCAATACAGATCATTGCGCGGGTACTAGATAGTTGACTGTGAAAAATAATAAGGCAATCTGAGAACCATTGTGGGTTCGTCGCGGGTAAATCAACCACTGATGCAACCCAAAGTATACGAATCTTAATGGAAAAACTTTGTGATGTCCTTAAAGATCTGATATGGTGCTGGTTAATTTTGAAAAAGCTTTCGATAGATGATCATGTACATGTATGATGAAGACAAGAGTAAGATGCCCTTCCGGAGTCACTGATTAGTTCCCAATGAATACCCAGTCGGTGTACACCAGGTAAGCGTTCTAAGTACGTTGCTTTTCATTGTAGACCTGGATAGTCTGCTTGAAGAAATACTGATGGACCCCAAAGTACATTAGTTATTCTTTGAGAATGATGGGGCCATTATAAGTGAAGATCATATATCCTTGCAGCGAGCACTTGATATATGGGTGTATATGGGTGGAAGTTTTAGAGGGGAATCGGTATCTTCTTAGCCAAAAGAAAACACTGTACCTGTGCTGCCCATTCTCTGATCTACCCGAGCCAATTCCAGACATTAAAAGTGATGGCAACAATCAATCATCGCGTAAGCGTAGGGTGGATGAAATGGTTAGAAAACTCCGCTATCTTCTGTGACCGAAAAATGCCCCCTAAACTGAAAGGAAGACATATAGGAGCGAGCGCCGCAAATTTTGAGAGCGAATCAACGGCAGTTGAGATGCAGATGCTTCGTATGACAGCAGTAGTAACAAAGCGAGATGAAATAAGAAGTACGAAGATCCGAGGAAGCCCCCATGTAAACGAACCTGTCTCACGGAAAATGGAGCACGACCGGCTCAGTTGGTATTGCCATTTTAAAAGGAGAAATCCAATGAACCCTGCCAAAAAGACAATGTTAATCAACATTTCAACACAGTCACAAAAGAGAGGAAGACCTAAACATTAATGGATCGCACAAATGCAACGAGAACAGCATTTAATTGGACTCAGTAATGAAGTGATCCAAAAGCACGTGGCCTGGCAGTATCTTCTGAGGTCCAATCGGCGTATCCCAGAAGCGGAAAATAAGGATAGCAGTAGGAGTGGGTGGGTTATGATAAGAGATATTTATTGATCCTATTTTTGAAAAATTGCAGTTTGAATGTGTCAGGAATAATCTTATTGGGGAGTGGAAAATACTTCGGAAAGGCGAACCTATAACCGTGAACCATGGGGGGCGGGGGGGGGGGGGGCACAAGATATTTGATATATATACAAGATATATTAACAGATATTTATTGATCCTAATTTTGAATAATTGAAGTTAGAATGTGTAAGAAGGGATCTTATTGGAGAGTGAATTCCAAAGAATACTTGCTCTATAGAAGTAAACCTTTCGAAAAAGTGCATTGTGTGGTGTTTTCAGGTTGACATGCAACTGATTGATACATATTTTCTGATAGTACTTCGGCTCTTCATCAACGTTTTTTGCGACAACCTTAAAAGAAACGACTATGTTTGAATGAAAAATGTTTGCGTTAACCACGGAACGTCAAAAAATAATAAAACCATCTTGCTATTTTGAATCTTAAAGCAATGTCATTAAATTTGCAATATAGGATCGGATCTTCTTAAAAAAACATTGAAGTTAAAAAGTTTTTAATGCAAAATGTTATTATGAGGGTAAAAGGATACTGCGCCAGTGCGATAAACGTTGCTGGTACTTATTCACTTCCACATGTTCCCCTCATTTTCGTAATTACGTTTTCAGGTTGGTTGGTATTGTACTCAATAAATCCCATTTAATTAAATACCCCGCGCCGAGGCATCGATATAAAAAATTTTAAAAGAAAACTTTCAAAACCCAGCCAACTATGGCTTGCAATATATACCTACATACGCTAGAATTAGTAAAGCTATAGTGGAATAAAATTTTAAGGAATGTCAACATGACCAATGTTTAAAAACTCTTATCTTTGATCTTTGAATCACTTTGACTTCGGATCAAATATTTTTTCTGACAACTGAAACCATTTTTGCATTTTGATACACACTCAATTGCGAAATATATAAAACTTAAAAAATTTTAATCAAAAGGATGTTCTTAACCATCAGCACCACAGTCTTAAACACCGGAAATAAAATTACTTTTCAAAACAATTTTTCTATCTTTCACCTTTTGGAACACGCTTTCGCCGAATGCACTTTCTCAGTTCAAGTGTTCAAGGCCATTGCCAGATTCGGAACACAAAAACACATAATATGAAGCAATTTTTAGGCTGAATGTCTAGACAAAAAGATTTTGAAATTAGCTCAGAATCTATTTTGCACTAGTAAATTGCTCGAAAATAGTTCGGAAGTTTATCGGATGCCCCAGTAGAGTAGAAAAAAAAGAACGAAAAGTCTGAAACAACAAAAAACCGCGTGATGCGTGATCTATAGCACTGAGATGCTCTCAAGTACCGGCAAAGCTTATCATCTTGCCGGCTTCTAGACACTTCAAGTAATCAATATTTAAATACTCTCCCTCCACTTACTCACCGAGCACCTCATGAACTAATGAAACATGAAACTAAGTGAGTTCTTGAACAAATGTGACTAATTTCGTAATAAATAGTTTTGTACTTTGAACAGGGGTTGAGTGATGGATCTAGATACATACTTGGTTGCGTGAATTAGTGAGAGTCAAGCGATAGCAGTGTACATAATGTAAGTCTGAAGATTTCCAAAGTGTTTTCTAAAGATTATAAGTTCGATGATAATGAAAACAATTACGTCGCGCCAAGCGATACGAAGTGAATGAGTTCTAAAGTTCGTTTAACACTTCAGCGATGAGTTTTTGTATGCGGGGAAGCCACCGATGTTTGCCATTTATACGAAGGTACCTTTCATTATTTTATTGAAAAGAGACGAGCCAATAAGGTTCAGAGATAAGATGAGGGATTTTGACCTTTTGATTTATAAACACATTTTTCTTCTATAAACATGTGTGCGAGTGACAGTGAAGGAAAAAAGTGACAATGTTTATTTTTAAAGCTGGTTTTTGGTTATAGTTATTTTAAGAAATATGGTAGGAGCCCGGTGAATTGAAATACAAAGATAGAAAACTTTATTGAAAAAAGTAGCAGGACCTAGGTATATTCCAATTTATATTTTTCTTCAAACTTGAATTTTCTCAACAGAATATTATTTATCATTGTATAAAACAATTTTATCAAGGTTTTTTTATATTTTACTATAAACTATACATTTAAATACATGCCACGTTCTAAGGAGAGATCCTTCGAACCCCGTCAAAAAGGCAATGTCAGTCAACGTTCCAGCGCAATCACGAAGGAGAGGAAGGCCTAAACATTCATGGATCACACAAATGCAACGACAACAGCATTTATTTGGCCTCAGTGACGAAGAGATTCAAAACCGGTTGGCCTGCCAGTCTATTCTGAGGTCAAATCGGCGCAACCCACAAGTGAACCATTCGGAATGCAGTAGGGTGGGAGGGTTATGATCCATCACTTCTGATCATAACCTCGCGCCTAAATGCAAAAGAAGAAGAAGAAGAAGAACCTTTAAATACATTTAAAAGCTTAAACCTAGTTTTGTTTTGAGAGCCTAAGTTTAAGAATGAGACATATAAAGAAAAAAATTTTTATGAATATGTTTTTTGTCCTTGAAATTGCAAGGTGCTTGTTTCAAAACAAAAGGCGCAGGTGCAGGTACGGAGCCAAGTAGACTTAAAGTCGTTCCTTAAATCAAAAGAACAAACGATACTGTATTACTAAAATAATTAATTTTGCAAAAAACTGTACTTGTACTTGTTGTTCTTGTACCTAATATTTGTATTTATGTATTTGTTTATCTTTATTTTTGACTTTTCTTAAAGGTGGCAGGACATGAGAAGATATATGAAATACTTTTCGTACCAATATATTACGTATATATTACGCTTGATACATAACAATCGACCCCAAGACCTTAAAGAATCGAGAACGAATTCTGAGTCGAGTAAGCCATATCCGTTCGTCCGTTCGTATGTCACCAATTTTTAGGCCCTAAATTAAAATATTGACAGCTAAAAAGCTGAAATTTTGTACGTAAGCTCTCAGTCATCAGAGACACGCCCACAATCGGTAAAAATGTGAAACTAACTTCAGTGCTTTCAAAACTGTAAGACGTCGTGAAAAGCTGGAATTTAACAGTAGCATCTCCCATAAGAAATACAAAAAATAAAGTCGGCAGACCGCCCTTTGTGAACCGCTTGGGACTCTCTTAATGCCATTTATTCATAAATCGGAAAATGTTTACTTTACTATATCGCAAATATATTATGCAGAAAATATTTTTTTCTATGCCCGAAGATGCAGAATTTAAGAAAAACCTATAGTTTTGCAGAAAAATATGGATTTCGCTTTATAAGGTAAATATATAATATGGATAAGCTTTAAAAAATATGGATAAGCTTTACTTAGGTAAGAATAAGAAATAAAGCTTAGAACAAAAGGTACATTAGACACTATTCTATATTTCGTTCATTCAAAATTTTTGGCCACGCCCAATTTTATTTAAGGGTCATTTATACATTATTATTGAATTTGAATCAAAAAATCAAACTTTTGCATTGCAGCGGTAAACTTGGCTGTTTCTATGCTAATGTTGATTTTTGGTTATAGGATCTGGTCATGCCACGACCCTTAAAAAAATTAGCTGAAAAGTAAGATTTTTTTTTGTAGATTTAATGGTCTATGAATGGTAACGGGGAGGCGATAGAATGTGACTATTTAATAATAACGTGACTATTTCTGATCATTTAGAAGTAGCGACAGTGCGTTTCGAGATTCGCTGTGAAACGGCTCTGATTGTCTTCGAGATAGCTCTGCTTGTGATAAATTTTGTAGAAAAAGCTTTAATTTTGACTTTTTTACACCGCTTGAAGTACGTAAATTCATTCAATCTCTGAAACCACCAAGTTCCACTTTAAGTAATCGAAATTCTAGCAACATTTTGAAACGAAAATGTTTTTTGATTGCAGAAGTTTTGTGTAATGTTTTTAATTTGACTGTTCAAAAGGGAATATTACCGGAATTACTAAAGATGGCCGTTGTAATTCCTCTGCATAAGAAGGGTGATACTTTGTGTGTGGGAGTTAAATCGAGAATGCTATCGGCCTTAAATAAAACATTCTTTTTCAGTGATTCGCAGTTTGGCTTTCGAAGTCGTAAATCTACTGAGGATGCATTGTTAAAGTTATGTTGTGAACTCAATAGCAGTCTGATATTCTGATATTCCAGCTCCTCTTTTTATTGACATAAAGACCATAACTTGTTGCTTACGTATGTTCTGACAAGACCATAAGTTGTTGCTTACTTATTGCCTAAAAAACTTTACAACACTGGTTTCAGAGGTTTCATTCACGACTGGTCACATCCTATTTGTCAAATCGTTGTCAGATGGTTAGGATTCGAAATTCTCATCAACATTGGTGACCCTCAGGGCTCTGTTTTAGGTCCTATTGTTTTTAATTTTTGGGAATTCGCTTTTCGTTCAACCCTTTAAGGGTAAAATCACTGCTTTTGCCGATGACACAGCTTTGTCTTACTCTGGCAAGAGTTAGTTTAATATATTTCTGGATGTAAGCTTTGATCTTGAATTTTCGCGGAGATGGTTCGACCTTCATAAATTAGTCATTAGTAGCAAAACGAAGTTTATGATTTTTAACATTATGGGAAAAATTTGTTAAAACATGCCCTTACATTACCACTCATCCAAATGCAATAAATTAAGTCTAATAAATTTTTATCAACCTTGATCCAAACACACCCACTTACAACCCGAACGCACATTGCATCTGTGACCGCTTTGAGATTGAAAGAGTTGACACATTTGAGTATTTAGGCGTCACTCTAGATTGTAAGCTCAATTGGATTGGACATAAGATGTCGCTTAAGCATTGTCTTCATAGTGTAATTATGCACGTATATCATCTTAGTCAATACTGCAGTGTAGAAATTCTTAAGACGGTCTATAACGGTCTACTTAAATCTAAGATCGAATTTGGTTTAACTTGTTGGGATGGTACACACAATAACAAAATTGAGCCTTTCTTAATTAAACAAAAACATGCTGCCCTTATTATATGTTAAACCATCGCACTCCTAGTTTTGTGTTGTTCAAAATAAGTTTTGGGTTTTTACCATTAAGACATTTGTATTTTTTAAGGTTTTAAAATTATTCTTTCAAAGATCCGGGTATAATTTTTCTAGAGGTTATGAAAACCTTAACCTACGTGTCAACACCAGAAATCATGTCCATATTCCCACAGAAAATAAATCACATTTCTCTGGCTTTTTTATTTGGTTACTGCACCCCGCTTGTTTGACAAATTACCTGTAAGTCTAAGATGTGAACGAGTGAGATCTGTATTTCTTAAGAATTCAAATATTGGCTACGCTACGAAAGGTGAATTATTGAATCCAATAATATAAATACTCTATTTTCTTCTCTCTTTTGAATTTTTAATTTCTATTAATAAAACTTTCTTACTTAATAAATTAATTATATATTATTATTGAATTAAGCCTTTATATATCTTACACTTCTTCGTTTTATCGCTTCCCCATCGATGAATTATTAAAACTCTTGTTTTGTAAACTACGAATAGTACATTCAACACTTGTATATTCAACAGAATGTTCTTTACTATTTCACTAAGAAGCTTAAGCCCTTTCCCTGAAAAATTATTTTATTTTGGATTTTGTTATGAATAGCGTTAAGTTTTCTTATTGGTGATATAAAGACACTAAACTAATATACTACTACTATACTAATAGAATATCCAAAAATATAGAAATGTTTACTGAGGAATAATTATTAATAGTTATAATTACTCACTGTTGCCCAACTGTTCCCAACTTACTGGTTGGGAATGGAGAATAGTAATATGAATTTGATTTTTTTAAGTTTGCAATCAAGTGGTTATGACTACCCTTAAGATGCGTAGCACATCGCGGAAAGAATTTGAGAGAAGAAAATATATAAGAGAAAAGTAATTCTCAATCCAACACAATCCCTGATAAGCCACTACGGAATATATAAAATTCCGCCCAAAAACACCAAAGGTTACCCCCGTAAGTGTTATGCATTTACGGAGAAAGGCAACAAAATAATATGCGAAAGCAATACAGGCACAGATTTCATAAAAACATCTAATTGTTGTTCATTTGCATATTGGATGATAAAAAGAACTTTCGGCTGACCCAAACTGGATAAAAGACGCTGACCAGGAAATCCGCTCATTTTGAGACGCTCCTGGATTTTTCGTATGTTGCTGGTCTTGGCCCGCTCCGGAAATTTTCCATACCGGATATCTGGTGAGCTATTCCCTATCCGCCACCTGGGGATATGGGCTCCATTGGGGACCAATAGCCTTAGAACGGGAGTAATATGAATAGGGTATAATGCGGCCTGTTACTCACTGTTGTACTTATTCACTGCTTAATTTAGCTGCTCACTGCTCAATTTGAGTAAGATTGAGAAGACTAGTTGTTGAAATTATATTTCTGAGTTGGTTCTCACAGGGCACTAAGAGCGCTTGGATCAAGTCAAAGACCTTTCCCGGCCGGTAATTACACCTGAAGCTTTCGACTCGGTGGCTGAGTATTGGAAAAATTTGAAGACTAACTATAGGGTCTAGGCCGTCCTCGCCTATGGTGACTCTCGTAAATAGAAAAACGGCATGGCTGCTTACCAGAACAAGGAACAATTCGTCCGTTCATATTTTCAATCAAAAGACCACATTTAGATTTTTAAATAAATTTTTGTCAAGCATACTGAGCATGGGGTCCCGACTAGCCCAATAAAAAATTTTCACGGTACCACCCTCTCGAAAGCCTGACAAACCCCCTAGTGTATCATTAGTCTTGAGAAACCGTTCAATTAGCTGTTTGGCACCGGCAAATAATTTAAGGTCTCTCCATATGTGTAAGAACACCTGAGACGCACAGAACGTGCATAGTTGTGAGAAGTCAGGCGAGGGCTCTTCTGAGGTATGAGTGCCAGTTAGTTTTTCTTTATAGAAGCCTTGCCGCTATCTGATCGGAGTTTGTTCAAATTAGGTGGGGCAATGATGGCTGCAGGCCTGAATTCTTCCGTTTTTACTCAATTGCTGACGAATAATTCCCTTGACTAAGGCCCATTAAAATGGCGGAATAATAACCGTATGTCCCACAGACCTTTTATAATTTTTAAAGTATTAAGGCCCCATTCTTAGCCAGCAGACTGAAAGCGACGAGAGTAACCATTTCGACTTGTAGCCTAAAACAACAACTCAAAACTAATAAATTGATGTGTTTTGGGAAGATATTTAAAATATGCGAGTATTTAAAAGTGTTGCAAGTTCACACCTTTAAGGTTAGTGGTTAATTAACATTAAGTGAGGTCAAGTTTTGTAAAACAATTAAACATTTTAGTGTAAGGTAAGGGTAGTCACTGTAAATAAAAGAGTTTTCACGTATTTATAAAACGCCTTGTGTGTTTCATTTGGATCAGCCTTAATTGAAAAGTCTTTCGCCATTTGGATTTATGTTATGAAAGTCATATCTCCTCTTAGTCATAGTTATTAAGCTATAAACGTGCATAGAGATTACATGCTAGAGTGCCAATATTGCAGTAACAAAACTTTCATTATGTGTTAATCCTACACAATCTCACTATATAACTTCTGGTCCAGACGTTAATAACGTAAAGAATCTATTATGAGCCAGTGGTATTATATTAACCGCGTTATGGTCAATGATGATAAAGTGCATATTATACATTAAAATTGGTTATCAACTAATGCTTGCAGGTGTTATTGATTTGTGTGCATGGGTATCTGATTGGTCAATAAAATATCTAATCAGAAGATTTTATCAGTCTTTCAGTTTTGAAACATTTTCGTGAGGGAGAGAGGAAAAATAAAACTTAGACATTCGTAAGCGTCCAAATTTATAATACAACAAAAACAAATGATTTATTTACTTATTTTGCTGTGCACTTCATTTTGCATTTTTTTATATTATCAGCGGCTGCGAGCCAAAGAGCAAAGTGTATCTGGAAGAGACCGTTTTCTGAGCCCATTGGCAACGAAAATAGCCATCCATATACCCAAAGAACGGTATACACGTATTTCGTTACTTTTGCACAGTTTTGTGCAATTCTCTGCCTTTGCTCCCCGAGGATGTAGGTACATATATCAAGGCGCCTGAAATCTTTTTTATAGGTATATGAAATTTAATCAAACGACGGAGACACAAATCAAAACACATTATCTGCAAATTCGTAGTGAAAAATTGTCACAATAAAAAGAAATTTTGCTTGAAGAAATGTATGAATAGCGCTGTTGGACGGACCTGTAGATAAGACTCATTGGAGCACTTTTCTAGAGTTCATCGTTGGCTTTTGCTGTTCCTCCTTTGTTCGATAGAATTTGGCCGCGAATTTTTGACATTGACCTCTGGTGTCATTTTTCTTTTCTTTGATTTCAATCGAGCAGAAGAGAGAGGTCAAACTTTTTCCAAAAAAAAAACTTACAACTAGCGGTGGAAAAAAACTTAAACATATCACTCACCGTTAAATTGGGTTAAACCACGATGCACTTTTGAGTGTCTAAGCAATTTGCTGCAATTTTATGTTTTTTTTTAATAACTTTCCAATCACAATTTGCACCACTTTGTTAGTTAAGTTTATGAACAAGAAATGGACCTGACAGCTTCCCTAAGTTTAGATTAATTTCCGAATGAAAAGCAATTAAATCAAGAAGGCGTCGAACGTACTTAACTGTCTCGTAGGGCAACATTAAACTGACTAGCGTTTAATTGGAAGCGTGAGCGAATGCGGCAATAATTGAATTGAGAAGGCAGTTGGTGAGTAAGACGTGTACAGCCTTATCAGCTAGCAGCCGCAGCGGCTTGGTTTGTGTGCGTATCCTCTCTCACTCTGTAAGATGCGCCAGCGCTACTAGATCTGTGGTTGCCACTATGTAAAAGTCGTTTAACCATCTTTGGATTATGAACGAATGAAGATGAAATCTATTCGCCTAGGTATGGCTTCCGACCGTTGACATCATTTGCGGTTTTAAACCAAATTTAACTCTTCAAATGGAAACCATTGTCAGCTACTTTGATTAGTTTTAAAGGTTGTTCTATATGGACTTGTGTCTGTTGCGAAAAGATTATGTAGGTATGAGCGTCTGCTCAACAAAGTAGATGAATGACTTTTCTTTGAATGACGACTTTATTACTTTTAAAGAGCTTCTTTACTGAGCTTCTAAGTAGCTTCATTACATTTTCTCGCTTGAAGCTATACTTCAAGAAAAAGTAAGTTCTTTTTAAGTAGCTTCACTTCTAAGCCCAGAATTTCACAAGTTATTGCATAAGCTTACATATAGCAACATCAATTTATTTTGACAGCATATGACCAATCACTGCCAAAGTGCGCTGGTCACCAGTTTTCAAACATTCTGATTCATTGTTTTTATTGCATAGAGTAATAGACGAAAGAAGAATTTCTGAATGAAAAGATAAAAAATCGCGTTGCGCAGGCGGATTGTTTTTTTTATCACATTGATTGTCACAAAATGTGAAAATCACAGATCACCTTAGCCGATTGACGTTATTGTCGTAACGTTAATGTATTATCTGTTGTTTTGTTGTTGTTAAAGAATTTAGCATACACGTGATTTAGCATTTCGATTTTAGCATTCCGAAGACTTTTTCGCAGGATTCGGTGGTTATTAAAGCTTAATTTGTAGGTAGGTATAGTATACGTAAGAGAGTCCCGCCAAAAAGTCCGATTGCGCGCTAAAATTTAATGATATTGGAGTCCACTTGACGTCACCGAAACGCAGAAAGATGAACTGCATTACATCGAAAAAATATTGATATTTCCGCTATAAAATTAAGGTCTTTGAGTGACAAAAGTCGCCCAACATTTTAAATATCAATATTGATAAGCTGATCGTCTAGAGCTGGGTCATCTAGAGCGGATGGACAACAACGCCACGGCCCGGCAAATCTTCGAATCCACACCGCAGGGACGCGACGGCGCAGTAGAGGAGCACCGAGACTCAGGCGGTGCACGCAAGTGGAAGAGGACCTCAGCCAACTTCGCGTGCGAAACTGGAGACGGCTACCTAGAGACAGAGCTGGCTGGCGAAGCTTATTGGCTGAGGCCCAGGTTCACCTCGGACTGTAGCTCCACCTTAAGTAAGTTAGTAAGTAAGTAACACAGCATTTATGCCTTCAGCCCAATGAATCCGTTGCATCCGTTATCTCGAAGTACACAACTGACAATTCAGTGAAATACACACGTTCTTATGGGAAACGACGGACGTCACGAAGTTCTTCTATGGACCGCTTCCCATAAGACCGTGCATATTTAACTCAGTTGTCAGTTGTGTACTTTAACATGAAGGATGCAACGGATTCATTGGGCTGAAGGCTTTGTACCTTAAAAATTACTTCACTTGGCGAAGTGGCTAGTGAGTGTGCTTACAACGCCGGAGGTCTGGGTTCGAATCCTACCATCGTCATCTGAAAAAAAGACTCGTTCTTTTTCACGGTCCCCACCTCCGCGAGGGTCTGACAAGCGCTCCGAGAGTATCATTTGTCTTGAAAAACTTCTTAAAGTGCCGTTCGGATTCGGGAGAACACTCACCTGTGTTGTAGGTCCTCTTGTATTTCAAAAAACTAACACACACAGCATACTTTGTTGAGAAGTTGTCTCCCGTTTACCTCGAGCTGTTGCGCCACTCTATTTATATCGTAACCTATAAGCAAAATCTTATTTAATATCAATATGAATTGCGTAAAATGTTACAATATTATTTCATATTATTTATGAAATGTTCACGATTCTGGATTAGTCTGATTGCTTCAACCGGGAAAAAACAACATAAAATAAAAGAAAATAACATTAGCTCGATTCATTTCTTGCAGCAATAATTATTCGTGACTGCGAAAAAAGATACAAAGTGAAACAGCCCTCTTCAAAGCTATTTCAATTCAATGTGGAAGAAATTGTTCAGCTGCATAGCAAATTTGACATTTTCAGCTTTCAAAATACCTTGTTTCGACTTTGAAAAACAAAAAAAACCTTTTGGCTCGGCCGGGATTCAACCCGGGGTCACCGACATGACAGCCAAAGAGGACTTCCACTAGGCCAAATTTTAAAGAGATAAACCACCACGAATACCAAGTATATTCTGTCATCAAAAAGAGACACCCAACACATACGTCTTGTACAGAACATATACACAGCTTAAACTTTGAGGTATAATTAAAGATTTTGACTTCCTGGGTTCCGCTGAGGTAAAACAAAGGTAAACAATAATTGTCAATCGCTGTTTCTTTTGAGTTTAGAAGGCAATTGAGTAGCAAAGCCATCTATCGATCAACTACAGTGTCCATTTACAAGACCCTCATCATCCCAGTCTTGCTTTGCGGTGAAGCAGCATGGAAACTGTCAAAGGCTGATGAAAACGCTTTATGTTGTTTCGAGTGGCAAAGCCTTCCGGTGATCTTAAGTTCAGTCTGCATAGACGGAGGAATCTTCGAATTCACTCCGCAGGGGCAGCGCAGTAGAGGTGCACCGACACTTAGATGGCACACGCAAGTGGAAGAGGATCTCAGCCAACTTCGTGTACAAAACTGGAGTGGGTTGGTGAAGCTTGTTGGTTGAAGCCTAGGTCCATCCCAGACTGTAGAGCCACGAAAAAATTTTGCACAATAATTAAACATGAAAGCGTGATATAAAATAAAAAAAAATAATAAAAAAATTTAAGAAAAACAAACTTTTTTATTTAGCTCTCAGCACATGCAATTTCCTCTTTTCGGTTGATTATTTTTGATGTTATAGGCAGCGCCCTATCTAGCTGGTTCAGAGCTCTGGCAAAAATAGTATTTGCCGCCATTTTTTTTCAATTCATTTCGGTTCATTCAAACACCTTTTCATAAACAACAAATTCGGATGAGCATCCAACGTGTGAGGGCTGGTGTCAAGAAATGTAAAGCTTTTGTCATAAGTTTGAAGTAGGTTTATTCTGTAGGTAGAGTTTTGCTTATGAAGCGTTAGCAACACAAAGAGTGTTACCAATACAGAATTTGAGAACCCCCGATATAGTGGGACCACCAATAGTTTTTCCAAATAGTCAAAGAAAATAATGCCGCTGGAATCTCAGAAAATCGTTGCCATTACTTTTCCAGCTGTCGAAATAATTAACTCTGTTTCGCAGGACTTTTGTCTGTGTAAGTCTCCTATTTCTAACTGTGTCTATCCAGGATTCACCAATCGTTTTAAGACGCTGAAAAACTTTACTTGAATCGTGCTTGACTAGCTTCAAGTTGGGGCTTAAATTGTTCATCCCTATAGGTATATCTGTTTTTGGCCAATGTTCATGTTCAGCTTCACGTTCAATAATGTTCTTGCAAGTTTCAAATAAGAGACTCATTTAAAATGTTCGCAATCTTAAATTTCTTACGAGTTTAATCCGTAGATTAAACCGTAGATTAATCCGTAGATTAAATCAAACACACTTTGGTGGAATTTGTTGACAATGTCTTGCTTGTGACGTCATTTGGACGTCCCCGAATCTTTTGCGCTCGCTCTGCAGTAACTGGTTCAGTTGTGCACCATAACATGCGGCGGAGCAGAGCATCTGTAACATTCTTCAATCTTTCTATAAAAGCATATAACTCTCTTTGTTTTCTTTTTACCAAAAATGAACAACCATTGAGACCTTTTGATAACGGCTAAGACGGTAAAGAGGCAAATGTTTGACAGATCTATCTGATTTTGTCTGTCTTCACTTTTATTTTTAAGCGGTTCTTTTAACTACAGAAATTACTTTTTTTGCATAGATGAGAGCTTAAGAAATGCTGGTCTGAGTTACATAATTACTTAACTCTTCTGAGTCAAATAATATGCTCAAACGACAACTCCAACAATTATTTACAAAAAAAAGTCACTCATTTATTAATTGTAAAACAAAGCTCTGAGCTGATACCACTAGTGACCAGCCTATGAATAGGCTCATCAAAGATCAAACTGGCCCATATAAGGTCTGGTAGCCTTATATTTGACAATAAGATGATAGTTAAACGAATTGCTTAACATCATGAAACGAAATGAACAATGGAATGGAAAAAAAATTGAAAGGCTCAATGAGGATTAGAAATTTAAAATTATCTATTCTACTTTATTTTCAAACCCGCCACATTACTTTATGATTGTTAAATAGTTAAACTAATTCTCGCCTTTTGTATATAATAAATACGATTCAATTGAAAATATAGATGCATGAACAGAGAATATAAGCAAATAAAAATTAAATAATAAACAAGACTACGAATTTCATTTAAGAGGAGAAAGCATGGATGAAACTGAAATTTCAGAGTATGTTTTGAACTGCAAACTCTGATTTTCGCGGGATTATCTAGTTTCCATGAAAAATAAATGCATACTTTTAGGCATATTTATTTGTGCAAAAACAAAAAGTTTTTATTTTGATGTCCTACCTATAAAAACAGATTTTGTTTATGTCCTGGTTTATTTCAATAAAATTTAGCCATGCGACCTTAAAAAGGCTTGAACAAATTTTTGCTTACAATGTCACATTTTAATCAGTTATGCACTTTTAGTTTAAAAGTGATGAAAAAAAATCGCCTTTTTCCAGATTACATCAAAAGGTCTTGAGCCGATCAATCGAACAATTTTTTTTTTATAGACAGCTAAGCCATTTCGTTTAACGCCTTAAATTTGTCGTACAACGTTTAAGCATAAACATAAAAATGCAAATAAAAAATGCAAATAAATATTTTTCAGATTTTTATTAAATTTGGCTACCTATTCCTTAAATTTGTCAAAAACATTCTACAACGGTTCAAATGTAAACCGCATATCACCCGCTGGTATGAGGATTATATTACTAGTATACTTAATATCATCACCATGCCAGGACACTTTATAGTTACGAATAATTCTAGCAAAAAGAGTCTCCATTTCCATTTCTGCTACTCGCTTGCCGATGCATGTACGAGGGCCAAAGCCGAATGGCAGATAAACAAATGGATTTGTTCCTTTCGCGTGAGGACACGCACCCTCGCCTGATTTCAGCCATCTTTCCGGCATAAACTCTGAGCTTTGTGGGAAATAAACATCGCTGTTGGTTAAGTGCATGACTGACATGGAGACTCCTGTGCCCTTTGGCACTCTATAATTGCTCAGTACAAGATCACAACCGGCCATGCGAAAATTTGCCGGAGTTATTGGTGTTATCCTGAGAGCTTCCTTGATACAAGCTCGTAAGTAGGGCATATTTTTGGTATTTTCCACTGTTAGTGGCGTGTCTTTGTCAGGAAGAATATTCATAACTTCTTTACGCAAAATGTCTTGTTTCTCCTGATTTTTTGCAATCATGAACATTGTTGAAAGAAAAACCGAAGATGTCTGAAAAAAAAACCACAATGATAAAAATCATTGATTGTATAACAAAGGTCCCACTTACTGTGTCCATTCCAGCCATCAGCATGTCTATAGCCATGACAATCGCAACCTGCTTGTCTATGGAGCACAGCTTTTCCAAAACACTGCTTGGCTCGGATTTTCCATTTTTCCCAAAGTTGTTCATCGACGCGTTTATATATTTTGTGGTAATTTCAGTTATTTCGTCGTAGGTTTGAATGAGGGTCTTGAACCTAGGACTTTCGTAGTACTTCCACAGCGACGGCATAACATCAAACTCAAAACTTAACTGAAAGAACCTCGTCATGCAATCGGCAAGTCTTAAGGCATCTGGATCCGGACTGCCAGATATACTCAACAAACCCATTTTAGAATTTAGTCCAATGCAGCAGATCGATTCGAATGCCCAAAGCTTAACTTCATCATGAAAGTTGTTTTTTAGTTCGTTCGTCATTGGATCTCGGAGATGTTCGATTCTGATTCGAAAAGAAAATAGATTTGTTAAAACTTTTGCATAAAGCTTTTTATGATTAAACTACTTTTTAATAAACTCGCATCCGATTTGATCGATATCTGGAAGGCTATGTCGCACTGTTTGCACTTTCATCATAACCGGATTAACTTTATTCCTTATTGCTCCCCAGGCTTGGCCTTGCCTAAAATAAAAGAAAAAACATGCTTTAAAGTAGAGGAAAAGATTTTCTCATTTCGTCACTTTACTCTGAAACTAGTCCACCGACATCCTTAAAGACATCTGGTCGGACCTTTTTTCGATAGTAAGTAAAGGAGTCTAATCCAGCGCGAACTGGCCATACGCCTTCTGTTCGAAAAACTTTTTCTGTGTCAGCTGGATCATAAGTAAATACAATATTTGGTCTGCCCATCATTCCTTTTATAAGGAATATGTCACCGTATTCGTCCCGGAGTACGTCATGAAAGTCAACTAAATTAGAATTGTGCAGTTTTCCTAAAATTAGAAAAAAATTATGTTCTTAGGGGAAAAAATAATTTGGCAACCCGAAACTTACCCCCCGGAAGATAGTAAGAAAGAAGTTTAATGGATGATGGCCCTGGCATTTCGTTAAGATCCTTGGCTTCACACCATTCTTGATCCATTTTTGAAATACCTTCAACGTCTTTTTCGAGGATCTTTAACGGAAGAAAAATGTTTACTTAAAAACTACACAGAAAGACTATTTTTATTAATTTATAACAAACACTAACAGATTCGAGTTGAAGTACGCTTATGGCAAGCTCATTGATTCATAAACACCAAACACATATGAAAATTAATATGTGTCAATAGAGTTAATGGAGAACTTTTGTCTTATAAACTCTTAGAGCGCTGGCTAAGGTTGAATGCTAAAAAAATTTAATTAAGGAGAGCTGCCAATTTTAAAACGTAAATATTTTCAACAATCGCATGAAAAATTAATAAGTTGAAATAATGCTCCCAAGTGGGAGCTCCCAACTCATTGTGGGAATTGTTAGCAGTTATAGAAGCAATCTTAAGGCGTTCTTCGATGACTTCTACAGTATTGTCCGCGAATAATGATGAAAGAACACATCTTATAGAAGTAAAAGTACCCACTCCAAGCAAGAAAATCCTCTTTACCGATCGCTTGTCGGACTCTGGTCTCTCCCAATGTAGCAACACAACGGACAACATAGACAGGCACTATTTTGGCATTGTTTTACACCGAGTTCCTTAACTTTCTCACCCTATCTCTTTCCAATTTACCAAAAACAAAAACTTTTCTCCAACCACCCTGATATAACTACTTTACTGCCTGTGAAACAAAAGAAACAAACGCTGAAGTCTGTTAACTTGCTAACTTGCTGTGACGAGTTCGCAGAGCTATGGGATTCTCTCTACCACCAGTATACCGAAAGCAAGCCTCTCCCTTCTCAGATGCAAAACGTTTTTACCATTTTATTAATGTAAAAAATCCGACAGTTACCCTGCATCTTTTAATTTTCTCTATACTTTGTCCAATAATGAGCCCAAAGTAGTCATCAACTTTTATGCCGATTTCTTCAGTCAATCGTTTTCCAACCTGCCTTTTGAACCAGATTTCAATTTTCTTTCGATATGTGAACGATTGTCCCCAAACGTCTCTCGCCAAATAAAAAATGTTACTTAAAGGATGAATGCGCCTGCTTTCCACCATAATTTAAAAAAAATGTTACGATCTGATCCAACCCCTCACTACCTTATTTCGTTATTCAATTTTACAAGAAATCTTTCCACAAGTCTGGAAGGTCGAGAAGTCTCCAATTATCGCCCAATCGCCAAACATGCTTTTTAAGATCGTTTCGTCTACGATACAATATCATTTCATTGCAAACCAATTTTCTTTACAAACCAACGGTTTTCTGGACGCTCGATCTACTATTATTCTCAGGATATTCTTGAGGATAGCAAGGAATTTGGCGTTGTTACAACCTTTTTGCGTTTTTTTCGCGTTGTTTCAGGCTGACTTCCAAGGAAGGAAGTATCGAAAGGAAGTTTGCATATATACTAGGTAAACTACCTTCGTTCAGTCCCATCTACAGCATCCGAACCTCGATCATTAAGGCAGTTCATTGTCAGTTTCTTACTTTCTCGCTCGGGTTTAGTAGTCTTGCCTGGGCTTATACCTATGAAAAATATCCCTGCAACGACCGCTTAAAACTCATAACCTAAGAGTCGCTTGATCTCTTGATCTCTGGAAGGTTGCAGACGGCTACCACGAGACAATCCATAATACTGCGCAACTCCAACTCCCCTGCTTTTGACCAACACCTCAATAAACACAGTCTCTGCAACATCCTTTCCTGTCGCTCTCTATAGTCTCTTAAAGTTTAAGTGTAGAGTTGTATGCTTGCTTGAAAAGTAGCTATTAAAGAGCAACGTGGGGGACGTTAAGCCATATATTAAAAAAAAAATGCGAAAGCTAAGTTCTCCAACAGCAGCACCCATGTGTTCAGTACTTTTGAATGTCTCTTAAAGGAAAAAGGATAGCTGTCTTGAGAGTGGGGTAAGGGAGCTGTGCGTTTGGCCTTGAGCTGCCTGCAATAAAGGTACAGAAGTCAGACCCTCTGCAATATGTTTATAACTTATAAGCTAGGAACTAGGGAATCCTAAAATTAACAACTGGGAAAGTGCAACAGTGCGTATGTAAAAGCTTCAGTGCATCTGTGTTGGATTGAAAAAAAACCTGGCCTAAAAAAAAAATGTCACGCCTCCAAAAAGTGGGCGGGAAAAAAATGTAAGCTTAATGTGCTTAATGCAATGCGGTTACATAAATTTTAGTCTGGAAACCCTGCCATTTGACTAAAAAATACACTTTTTTAACCACGCCCACACAAGTCGGGCGTGGTGACCACATGCCCTCGATAAATTTAATAAGTAATAACTTATAGCTTGAGGGGAGCTTTTTTGAGGGCATAAGCCTATACAAGGCTTGTAGGGTCCACATTAGACCAACAGGTCGCAGCGCAAACTCTAACTTAATAATAACAATAATAGGGGTCTCGTCTACGGTGGTTATTGCTCTGCGTTACAAAGTATGCATTTAACAGAATATATTTTCCTTGAGTAGGATATAAAAAGCTAACTGAATGTATCGTTGCTTATATTGGGGCGCATGTGCTATGACAAAACTCTACAATATTAAATTTTATATTGAAAAGTTACAACATTTACAGTTCTATCAACACAATAATAATGGCTGGATCTATAATCACTGGTAAAATAACTAGAGCTATTACCCACTGTTACTTCAAGGTTGAAATTGAAATCGAAGACTTGAGCTGTAAGCAGTTTTAGTTAACCTTCTTACGCCGCCGATTTGATGCAAAATCAACTCAATTTTAAATATTGATGCAAGATAGATACGAATTTTTATCAGAAACTCGAAACTAGAATCAGTCAAAAATAGTCTTTTGCTTTAAAGGCTCGTTTGCTGATACTCATCAAAACTAGCTATATTTTACTTAGCCACTAAGAAAGCTGTTACGCTATGTTAAACTTAAATTGATTTTGAGTAACCGAAAATTATTATGTTCCACACAGTCGATAAGTTCAACTTATGTCTTAAACGTAAGTCTTATTTATCTGTAGTATCAGCAAACGGCTCTATGTGATTAGTAAGTACTAAGGTTAAAGCAAGATCGAAAATAAAACTGACAGCTTTTGCGAAACTTCAATAAATTGCAACAATAATAAAATAGGGTAAACTTTTTTTGTTAACGCAATGAAGACATGTATTCTGATAAATAGTAATCACATAAACCTTATCTAGAACTTAGTACTGTTTTTTATGCGATAGTAGCTAAAATTATTTTTACTTATCAAGGTCACTTTTACGATGCATGTTATAAAATAGGTGTGCTACTGCGGCGAATTTTGGACAATTATATCAGCTATTTTATTACTCTTTCTTTCTGAATCAAGGTCGGTAGACTTTCTACTATAGCTGACGTCACCAAAAATCGTAATTTGTTTATTTAAAGGATTTTTTGACACGCATAATACCAAAATCAAAAAGATTGAGAAAGATTGAAAAAAGTTAACTTAATTGTAGCAGATAAAATAAAATAAGGCGTAAATAATGCAATAAAATATGAATTTTGATACATAGTTATCATATAAATCTTATCTAGAATTAAATACTATTTTTTTTAATGCCAGGGTACACTACAATAATTATAACAATTTTCACCTTTCAATAGATGCTCATGTTTTCTCATGTTTTTAAATAAATGCCATATTTCAGCAATAATTTGGCTACTATATTAGCTACTTTATTTCATGGCTCTTACCTACTTTATGCCCATTAAAATTTTCGTTATGGGGCGAATGAACCATGTGTGACAGCGCAGATTGTTGTTGAGTTAATCAGTCATAACAACAAACCTAGGTAGATACATTTTCAATTTAACGTAAACAAAAATAAATTTTTCTGATATAACAGCAGCGGCATCTGACATGCTGCAATATTCAGAGAACGTTTATGTTTATGACGTCAACAAAGCACATATTTTCTCAACATGTGTGTATCTTTTACATGTGTTTTTGTATTACCCAATTGTCTTAAGCTATCAAAACACATAATACTCGTATAAAACAAAACTAGTGCGATGTTATCAATACTAATAAAAGTTAAACCCCTAATAACATTATAATGATACCCAGGCTACACACAAAAATGCATTACACCACCGTTATAGTTCGCTGATAAACAAGATATTTCGTTGTAATGGCCAGTTTGCACTGAGTGCATGCGAACCTGGGATCTTGATTAGGCATGTAACATTCTATAAGGGAAGAACTTAATAGCTGTTACACGACTGTCTTAGGCTTACAGTTGCCGACATATATCAAGTCGCGATTGAAATAAAAGACTAGATGCTGTTTAGCTTTTAAACTTAAACTTACCTTTGGGGAAGCCTGCAACGTCATAGACCGTTGGCACTGGAGTCGCCTGAACCCGGTTCTTGCAAGTTTTCGTAGACTCATCATGATCTTGGGAATAGTTAGTTGATAGAATAAAAGAACACTACAACATTCGCTTACAATTAATTTCTTTTTATGTTTGCAAAACAGATGATTTATAAATAGACGCGACACCTCGACATCACGGACGATTGGACAGAACTAAACTAGAATCAGTAATGTATTCCGTATATGACTAAAGTTTAGTCGTTGTAACGTACGCAACAGATTTTTTAAGCTAGTGCTTTAAGCTCTGTACGATTTTAGCAAAGACAAACACCGGAAATTTTTACAGTGTACACAGTTGCAACAAACCTTACATGAGATATACGTTACGTTACGTGTGTAGAAAAAACGAAACGGCCCCAATTCAAAAAGATGATTCAATGGACGTAGTGGAGTAGTTTTTTTTCGGTGCTAAAAGTCGCTATAAAGTTGAACAAAACGCCTTTATTTATGCATCGGTTTGTGTTGGAAACTGGTATAGAATCTATTTTCTGTATAAGACTGGAAACAAGCCCATTTGGATCAAGCTACAAATTAAGCACCTTTTTATACTTTCAGTACTTCCCCTTTGGTAATTTTCCATTGATAACTCTTCCGCTGAACTCCATGGACGAGAAAAATTCGAACTTCGAATATCAGTTTGCTGTCAGCTGACTGGAATGACAGTTCGTAAAGTGAATTGATGGGTACATTCAGCTATTCCTGCTCGTCGTTTTACTTCTTGTCGCCAGTTCTTCCTCTTCTTTTTCATTTAGGCGCGATTATAACCCTCCCACTCTACTGAATTCCTAATGGCCCGCTTGTGGGGTACGCCGATTTGACCTCAGAATTTTTTTTTTGGATCTCTTCGCCACTGAGGCCGAATAAATGCTGTTGTCGTTGCATTTGTGTGACCCATGAATGCTTAGGCCCTCTCCTTCGCGATTGCGCTGCAATATTGATTAGCATTGCCTTTTGGACGGGGTTCGTAGGATCTCTCCTTTGAACGTGGCCATAGCAACTAAACCGGAAGTGCTCCATTTTTCTGGAAATAGGTTCTTTTACATGGTGAAGGCTTCTTCGGATCTTCGTACTTCTTATTCTAAATCGCTTTGTTACTCCTGCTGTCATGCGAAGCATGTTCATCTCAGCTGCCGTTAATTTGCTCTCATATTTCTTAAACGCTGTCTAACATTGTGACCCATATGTAAGCGCCGGACGCACAGCTACGGTATAGAGCTTTCCTTTTAGCTAAAGCCGCGTTGTCACAAGAAACAGAAACAGGAGCAGAAACAGAATTTCATACATAAGCAACCCAAAAAGCAATCAGCGAATTCAGGTTTCAGTTGCTTATGCATGAGATTCTGTTTCTGTTCCTGTTTTACGTTGCTTGTGACAACGCGGCTTAAAGGGGCATTTTTCTGTCACAGAAGATGGCGGAGTTTTCTCGCCACTTCATCCACCCCACGCTTACGCGATGATTGATGTCGTCATCACAGTTTGCTTTGCTTCGCCATATTACAGTATATTATTGTTTTCTGTATACCTTGCAAGAATCGTAGGAAAAATGTTTTTCGGGAAAATATATTAAGATTCGTGTTTCTACTTGAATCTATGTTGGTATTCGTACTTCATTAAAAGTTAATTTATTTGTATACTTTATAAAATCTTGTATCTTGAATATTTTCCCTATTAATTTAAGTGGACCATTGCACCATTTTTTGTCATCATAGTCGTAAGTTCTCCTCTCATATCCTACACAAAGTCTGTATTTAAAGTTCTCTACACTGTCGTGAGTCTTGTAAGGGCCACCTGGCTGACTCTGGATGAGAAAAATAAATGAAATCGGCTTGGCCCATTATTTTGGTAAATTTAGCTATCGTACTGTAATCTCCATTTAAAAAAAAACCAAGACTTATTCAAGCCTAACAGAAAAGTAAGCTTAACCTTAAAATACATGATTGAGGAAAACCAAGAAAGAAAAAAAAAGGAAGAATAAAGAACTCTATCTCTAATCCAGGTTTATTGCTTTGGTAATCCTAAATTCTCTGCCTAATGCCTTCAAGGAAACCCTTAACTTAGACTATACTGAGCCTATTTTCTATTAAGCCAACCTCAAGTGCATACTGAAGTTGGGCCATCTCGACTGAGGTGGCTCTCTTATAAAATTTTTATTGTATTGGTTTAACATTGTTGAGCATTTTTCGAGAAAATTCGATTTCATGTTTCCATTTACAAGATGGCTGAAAACAAGTGAGTAAGTGCAAGAGTTCTTTTCTAACAAACTTCGATTTAGATAGCCGACCCTACAAAGCATCTAACGCCAAATCTATAAGCTTTTTGGCCTGAATTCATTCGCAGATTGTTGTTGAGTTAATCAGTCATAACAACAAACCTAGGTAGATACATTTTCAATTTAACGTAAACAAAAATAAATTTTTCTGATATAACAGCAGCGGCATCTGACATGCTGCAATATACAGAGAACGTTTATGTTTATGACGTCAACAAAGCACATATTTTCTCAACATGTGTGTATCTTTTACATGTGTTTTTGTATTACCCAATTGTCTTAAGCTATCAAAACACATAATACTCGTATAAAACAAAACTAGTGCGATGTTATCAATACTAATAAAAGTTAAACCCCTAATAACATTATAATGATACCCAGGCTACACACAAAAATGCATTACACCACCGTTATAGTTCGCTGATAAACAAGATATTTCGTTGTAATGGCCAGTTTGCACTGAGTGCATGCGAACCTGGGATCTTGATTAGGCATGTAACATTCTATAAGGGAAGAACTTAATAGCTGTTACACGACTGTCTTAGGCTTACAGTTGCCGACATATATCAAGTCGCGATTGAAATAAAAGACTAGATGCTGTTTAGCTTTTAAACTTAAACTTACCTTTGGGGAAGCCTGCAACGTCATAGACCGTTGGCACTGGAGTCGCCTGAACCCGGTTCTTGCAAGTTTTCGTAGACTCATCATGATCTTGGGAATAGTTAGTTGATAGAATAAAAGAACACTACAACATTCGCTTACAATTAATTTCTTTTTATGTTTGCAAAACAGATGATTTATAAATAGACGCGACACCTCGACATCACGGACGATTGGACAGAACTAAACTAGAATCAGTAATGTATTCCGTATATGACTAAAGTTTAGTCGTTGTAACGTACGCAACAGATTTTTTAAGCTAGTGCTTTAAGCTCTGTACGATTTTAGCAAAGATAAACACCGGAAATTTTTACAGTGTACACAGTTGCAACAAACCTTACATGAGATATACGTTACGTTACGTGTGTAGAAAAAACGAAACGGCCCCAATTCAAAAAGATGATTCAATGGACGTAGTGGAGTAGTTTTTTTTCGGTGCTAAAAGTCGCTATAAAGTTGAACAAAACGCCTTTATTTATGCATCGGTTTGTGTTGGAAACTGGTATAGAATCTATTTTCTGTATAAGACTGGAAACAAGCCCATTTGGATCAAGCTACAAATTAAGCACCTTTTTATACTTTCAGTACTTCCCCTTTGGTAATTTTCCATTGATAACTCTTCCGCTGAACTCCATGGACGAGAAAAATTCGAACTTCGAATATCAGTTTGCTGTCAGCTGACTGGAATGACAGTTCGTAAAGTGAATTGATGGGTACATTCAGCTATTCCTGCTCGTCGTTTTACTTCTTGTCGCCAGTTCTTCCTCTTCTTTTTCATTTAGGCGCGATTATAACCCTCCCACTCTACTGAATTCCTAATGGCCCGCTTGTGGGGTACGCCGATTTGACCTCAGAATTTTTTTTTTGGATCTCTTCGCCACTGAGGCCGAATAAATGCTGTTGTCGTTGCATTTGTGTGACCCATGAATGCTTAGGCCCTCTCCTTCGCGATTGCGCTGCAATATTGATTAGCATTGCCTTTTGGACGGGGTTCGTAGGATCTCTCCTTTGAACGTGGCCATAGCAACTAAACCGGAAGTGCTCCATTTTTCTGGAAATAGGTTCTTTTACATGGTGAAGGCTTCTTCGGATCTTCGTACTTCTTATTCTAAATCGCTTTGTTACTCCTGCTGTCATGCGAAGCATGTTCATCTCAGCTGCCGTTAATTTGCTCTCATATTTCTTAAACGCTGTCTAACATTGTGACCCATATGTAAGCGCCGGACGCACAGCTACGGTATAGAGCTTTCCTTTTAGCTAAAGCCGCGTTGTCACAAGAAACAGAAACAGGAGCAGAAACAGAATTTCATACATAAGCAACCCAAAAAGCAATCAGCGAATTCAGGTTTCAGTTGCTTATGCATGAGATTCTGTTTCTGTTCCTGTTTTACGTTGCTTGTGACAACGCGGCTTAAAGGGGCATTTTTCTGTCACAGAAGATGGCGGAGTTTTCTCGCCACTTCATCCACCCCACGCTTACGCGATGATTGATGTCGTCATCACAGTTTGCTTTGCTTCGCCATATTACAGTATATTATTGTTTTCTGTATACCTTGCAAGAATCGTAGGAAAAATGTTTTTCGGGAAAATATATTAAGATTCGTGTTTCTACTTGAATCTATGTTGGTATTCGTACTTCATTAAAAGTTAATTTATTTGTATACTTTATAAAATCTTGTATCTTGAATATTTTCCCTATTAATTTAAGTGGACCATTGCACCATTTTTTGTCATCATAGTCGTAAGTTCTCCTCTCATATCCTACACAAAGTCTGTATTTAAAGTTCTCTACACTGTCGTGAGTCTTGTAAGGGCCACCTGGCTGACTCTGGATGAGAAAAATAAATGAAATCGGCTTGGCCCATTATTTTGGTAAATTTAGCTATCGTACTGTAATCTCCATTTAAAAAAAAACCAAGACTTATTCAAGCCTAACAGAAAAGTAAGCTTAACCTTAAAATACATGATTGAGAAAAACCAAGAAAGAAAAAAAAAGGAAGAATAAAGAACTCTATCTCTAATCCAGGTTTATTGCTTTGGTAATCCTAAATTCTCTGCCTAATGCCTTCAAGGAAACCCTTAACTTAGACTATACTGAGCCTATTTTCTATTAAGCCAACCTCAAGTGCATACTGAAGTTGGGCCATCTCGACTGAGGTGGCTCTCTTATAAAATTTTTATTGTATTGGTTTAACATTGTTGAGCATTTTTCGAGAAAATTCGATTTCATGTTTCCATTTACAAGATGGCTGAAAACAAGTGAGTAAGTGCAAGAGTTCTTTTCTAACAAACTTCGATTTAGATAGCCGACCCTACAAAGCATCTAACGCCAAATCTATAAGCTTTTTGGCCTGAATTCATATATAATTAATATTGGCCACGCCCCTAAATATGGGCGTGGGCTAAAAATTTAAATCAATTAATTGTTATATCGTGAGAATCATGCCAAAATGCGTTAAAAGCGAAAAGTATTTCGGAAAAAACGGTTTTTTTCTGAAAACGCCCCCTAAAAGTTGGCGGAGCTCAATACTTTGTATATATCAAAAATATTGAAGTATCAGCTAAGAGTGATTACTTCAATATTTGTCATGTAATATTTTTTTTCGATTTGGAGTGAACTCTCCGAGAAATCGTGTTTCTAAAGATCTCACATGTTAAAAGTGGCCAAAGTCGTTATTGTGGGCAGTACAATTATTGTCTTGTTAAAGGTTTTGCCAGTATTGTTCAGTACGAAAATGTAAGTTCCTACGCTTTGTCTAACTTGTAGTGGACGTAGCCGTTAGCGAATTCAGCCAATTTTCACACATTTTGAAACAGAAGAACCAAGCCGTGTACCAAGTTTCAGCTCTCTAGCATGATTTCAAAGACCTAAAACCTTCACACACACAGACGGACGGACATGGCTTAATCGATTCACCTGCTGGTTTCGATCATGTCTCTAAAAGATTTAAGGGGTTTACGATGATTCTTTCACTGTGTTACAAACTATGCATTCAAATTAATATACCCTGGGTCGGGTATACAAACTCTTATTCGAATCAGGTTCAAAAGCAAATCGTTTTTTACTATCGATGTGCTTTAAAAAAAAAATAAAATTCTGAACAACTAAATTTTTGGCAGTACTGCAAAGCAAATGATGCCGCAGAACTTGCAGCTTTGCAGACTTTTTTTTCGTACTTTGAACCTTGAATTCTCTGTGCTAAATTTAAGGACACGAAAAAAATAAAACACAATTAATATATATTTTTTTAATTACTCTTACATTTATTAAATATAATTTTTTTCTTGGTATTATCTCTCATTCTTGTCATAATATTTCGGTTCCATATTCTTTCTGTCTTTTATTATTTTTTCTTGTTTTAATTATTTATATAGCAATCAAGGTACATTAAAGTTTGATGATTTTTATGTAAATATTTATCATTTTTATGATGATCAATAGTATATCAATTTGATTTGATTTCGTTTTGTATGAAGATGTATAAAGTGGTGGTAAATGCGATCGAGAATCTTTAAGTTTAAGAATAATAATTATTTAAACAAACGTGAGCAAAGTTTTAGTATACAGTTAAGAGATGAGTAATGCATATTATATTTATTTAAAAACATGTTGCTTAGTTGTGGTAAAATTTCTCTTAAAAATAAATTCGAAAGTTTTTCTTTTGGTTATTTTTAATATCGTCATATTTGATGTATATTTCTTTTTTTTACAGAATGATTTAGTTTTGTCTACAAGAACTTTTTGTCCATAATAATGTTATATTGTTTTTTTTTTGGAATTATGAAAGATTTCATAGTTGAAAAAAGGTCATGCGAATAATTTAGATTTTTTTTTTCTGGCTTTATATAAAAAGAAAAACAATCAATATTGTAAAATGCGATAAAAATGTTAATGCTTATATTTTTTTTTAAATTTTCGCTTTGATATAAAATATTTCTTTGTAAAAAATAATTTCGTTGTTTATTTCTGGTTTATTTACTGCTGTTTTAAATTACGTGTTATTGATATGCAAGTAATGTTTATTTAATGTAAGTATGGTGTTTTCAATATTGGGATTATAATGTAAACATTCATATTCGCCTTATTCTAAACATTTCCAAAAGAACAATAAATCGATTTTTTTTAAAAAAAAGTTAAAGCGCTTTCGAATTCATTTTATTTTTTCGGTTTTCTGATAGGAGCGGTTTTTGTGTCTTTTTTTTAATATTCCAACGTTAACTGTTAAAAGAACCATCATAATATGTAATGCAAAACTTGACTTAATTTAAGAATTAACCGATGTAAAACTCGTAATTCGTTACTTAAAAAATACCCACAGGAACGAAAAATAAACATTTATTTTAATTAAACAGTTAAATTTGCTTTATATTCAATATGAATACAATTTACAGAACTGATCGCTTTTAAATCAATTCTATTGGAATCGAACCACATTAATAAAAACTGTATGTGTACTTAAAACCAACACTTTAGTTTGAAATTCCTAAAAGAATTTACACAGAATTGAAAACATTGCGTACCCGAATAATTTTTCTTGTCGTCTCCTTTTTTTAATAAATTTTTAATATCTAGCTAGTTTAATTTATTCTATAATCTTGACTACTTTTTATATTAAAACATTTAATTACTTTATTAATATCAAACTACGCAATAATAGATATGTTGGGGTTTTTGGTATATTATGTAATTTTCTTAAACGGAAGCTCGAAAACTGTGGAAACAAAAAAGTTAGTTTAATTTTTTGTTAAGGGTAAAAAAGTCGTTTATTTTAAACACATATAATGGCGTGACCAAGAAAGTTTCAACATCACTAAGAAAATAAATTATTATCCGAAACTTTTGCTACATTTGTTCATGTGCTCAACCAAAAAAAGAAGTTAAGTGACGTGCAGTTAAGATGCTTTCGGAGCGCGGAAAATTAACGTATAAACCTACTTAAGGTAACCCTTGAGTCCGGATTGGACTTGGACCTCAACCAACATGCTTCGCCAGCCGGCCTTGTTTCAAGCTATAGGGCTCCAATTTTATACGAGAAATTAGCTGACGTCAACTTTGACTTGCGTGGGTCACCTGAGTCTGTTCACTTGCGCTGTTCTGTGGAGTTCGAAGGGGCTTAGCCGGGGCTTTGTTTAGGGTTCATTCGCTCTAGAGCTCAAGATGACGAAACCCAGCCATCGCAGTCTTTGTACGGCCCGGTTACACTGGCAGTTGAATGTTATATCTCCTCCTCCAATCTTTGCCTATGTAGGCGGGACCCTCGAAAGAAGGGTCAATTTCGAAACAAAGGCCGAAAACCAGCATTTGACAAAAGTTAAGGTCTTTTGAAAGGTTGTAACTCTGGTCTAAGTTCTTCACAATACTCTCAAGCACAAAGTTAAAGGAAATAGCGTGTCGCCTTGCCTCAATCAATTTTTAACATCAAATGGGCCTGTAGGGTCTTTAGCGATCCTGACGGAGGCGTAAGTTTTTCATTTTTCTAATTCACAAACAGACGAATTTAATAGGGATGTTGATACTCGTCAATAAGATGCTGTCACAGACCATGAAAGCGATGAGGAGTTTAGTACGTTTTTTGGAGTTGAAAATTATTCGGGGGTTAGAAAAGAAGGATTTAAATCAAGTACGATTTCCACGGTGTATTACTGTCGTATACACCGTGGAAATCTGTATAAATTCCTCGAGAATAGTGAAAAAAGATGGAAATCATAGACATATTGATACCTATATTATATTGTTAGCTTTGCAAAAGATTATATTGATACCTCTGCAAAAGGGTTCCATCACCATCGTGCAAAGAATATATTCTTTTTTGTGTTTTGTCTGAAAGAAAAAAGAAACGCACAAATTTTACGAAATATTCCAAGGATATCGACTGGAATAGCTCTGACAAATATTGATGCACGATTTTGACATAAAAACTTCGAATTCAACGTTTCTAGTTTTTAGTTTGGCCAGCCAAGGGATTTAATTGACGTTGCAGGCAGCTATGGCACTTGGAACGGGCTTAAAACTTTATGTTTGTTAGAATTTTACTGTACTGAATCTGGAGCTAAGAAACGAAAACTGTGTTTTATTTTATTGCACATGGGTTTTAAGGAGATCTAAATCAAAATAAACTAAGAATTCTCAATCTTAAAATTGTATGGAAAATATTGAGACTTTCAAACTTTGTTCAACGAATACTCTTGCAATTTAAATGAGGCAGAGAGCACCAAAAGTGTGTATAAGAAACAATTTCGGAAGTAATAATTTTTAATAAGAATTTTTTTTACTCAGGTCTCATCACCAAAACTGATGATAATGATGATGAATTTTTTACTCAGGTTTCTTAAATAATTCCAGGAGAACGTTTTTAAGGTTTCAAATCCATTTTAAGAAAATTACCATTAATACCATTGATATGCTTTCGATTTGATTTTTTGTATGCTTTTTAAGATTTGTTATAGAATTTTTTTTTTTTAATTTTTTAATATTGTTGTAAAACCAATATACACAAAGAGAGAGATAGATGCAGAATCGCATGAATAAAAGTTTGTAATCTATGGACATCAATATAATAAGAATAACCTGGATGAATAATAACAAGTAAAAATTCACTTAAGAATAAACAAAATCCTATAATATAACAACATTATTTTCAAAACAAAAACAAATGTAAATATTTACTTGAACGACAAAAAAACTTCAAATCGCTAGAAAACTGTATTTTCTGATAACGTAAGGCAGTGCAGTATGTAAAAGGACTTTAGTGCAATAACAATGTATAAATCTACATAAAAAAAACAATTACTCTTACAAAATAATTGAATATTTTAGAAAAGAAAAAGGAAAAACAACCAAAATCGAATAACACTAGTTAATAAAATTGTAAATAGTACATTTTATATGTATATTTAAATTTTTAATTTCCTTAATTTCATTAAATATTATTATATGTAATATTAGTCTAAAGATTGATATGTTTTTGGTTACTCATGATATGTTTTGTTTAGTACGACATAACAAATTAGAATTATGCCACTTTTGTGTACATTGATATGTAACGATTACTAATATAATTATTCTAAGTCTTAGTTTATCAGCTGTATGTATATATATATATAATTCAATTTAATTTTTATCTTAAAATTCTAAAAAAATCACATTTAGTTTTCTTATTTACTTAAAAATATTTAAGTAAGTAGCTTCACTTATTTAATTAGATTTTCATTCACTCGTCGCGAATATCATTCTCCACTTGATATGTTTACGATCATGCGTAAGATGTAATACGAATAATTAAGTTAATAAAATTTTATATTGCTTTTCTTTTGAAGGGATGTTTTAATCTTTATTTTACATTGTTTTAAAACTAATCAATAAAATGATGATGATGATTGATCAGTGATAGTGAAACTTTTCTGTTTGTTAATAAGGTTTTCTCATTCAAAAATAAAAAATTAAATTGGTTGAAAAATAAATTTAAAGGGATAGAATTATTATTTTTATCACCACTCAGTTTTTAGACCTTAAAATGATTGAAATTAGCCATGCTCACATCTTGGTGGCATTTTTGAGTTCGGTTGGTAACAGAAACTCAGTTTCGATTGTGTGACACAAAGCTTCGTTGAAAGCCCATAGAGGATAGAAGCACTTAGTAAAATATTAAATTTACTTTGTATTGATGTCAGGACACTTTATCAGAGTCTACTGCAAGAGAAAAATGAGAACAGTGAGACTTACAGAAACTTCGGAAGAGAACCTACATTTTTCGATTTTAGAAAAATCAAAATATTACAATGCAAATTTGTTTTGAAAAGCATAATCGGTCCACACAACTCGTAGTGTTGTCCAGCCCGCTGTTAACCATCGTCCTTTTGACCTATTACAACAGTTTTCTTTTAAGTTTATGGAAGAAAAGTAGATCTTCCTGAAAACTTAATCACTTTCACATTATCATAAATTTAAAGGAAGAAGGACATTGGTGTCATTTTTATGCTCTAAGTAAATTGGGAAGAACATCTATTTACCAATCCCACAAAGACGAAATTCTTTAAAATTATTATTTGAGTGCTTTTTACTAAAACTCCTGTTTTCATCTTAGCTCTAAAACTAATTATGCTTTCCTCTACAGAACTTAAACAATTTTGAGGGAAGCGTTATGAAAACAATAACTACACAGAACCTAAAAGCAGCCCCATCTGGCCAAAGGACTATTACTTGCAATGCTTCTTTTTAGGGTGGTAATTTTAAGTACCGTTTCTTCCTTGTATGGAAATGCTTTTTACCTTTCAGTTTAAGTTATTCTTTATGTTAATGATTTGATGATGAGCGTTAATTTTAAAAGGAGGTATTCATACCCTTTTATGACGTATGACCTGTTGCGATAAGTATGTTAAGTTGTACGTTCTAGTTAAACAAAAATCTGTGTAGATGTTTTTCAGCCTGAAGGATTCCGGCAATATTAAGGAATTCCTGGACATAATCTAATGACATACTATATCAGAAATGGCCAAAGCAAATTTTGAGTAATGGTTTTAGTGCTATTTTACGCTTAAGTTGTGCAAATGTGTACGAAAAAATATGTTTAATAACAACGGAAAAAACATTTGTTGCATAAGGTTCTTAGAAAGCTGGTTGGAATTGAAATACTCAACGAGTAGTCCTCTAATAATGTGATTGCCTTAACCACGGTGGCAGGTACTCATTTTTAAAAAATAAATTTGAATGTAATTAAATGGACGGATATTTTCTGCAACATTCAACTTTGTAAACGAAAAAACGACACTACATTTAGTTCATTCATGTAAATCCTTAAACAAGATAGGGATATTTGATATGCGTGCGTTATTTGATTCAGCCAATTTAAGCTTCAATTTAAACTAATAAACAATGCTTAAAGAAAACAATGAACGAACTCAACTCGAAATATTTTGCATGACACATTTTGCTCTCAGATTTGTTTTATTTTCCACCTTTTGGATTATTTTATAGTAGTTTTTCTACTACCACTGATCGGATTGCAAATGATTTTATGGAGAACTGCAATTGTTAAATCAACTATAAGGAATACAATAAACCTTTTTTAAGTTCTACGAAAAGTTAAATAAAAAAAACTTTTTAATTTCCGCTAAAAACAAAATAACGACAATATGCCATTCATTCACATCCAATCAATCGCACACTACTCACTGTTGGTATAAATGTAACTAATATTGTACATATTCTTCATTATATACGAATATAAAAAAATATATATAATTACCATTTACGACCCACATATAAATGCAAAAAATAAATTTACTGCATTTAAATAATAAAAAAACAAAAAAAAAAAAATTAAAAAGTGAACATCCCCGGTTCAACCATCAGTTCTTTTTTTGCTTCTTGTTGTTCTATTTTATATACATGTAACTTGTATAGTTGTGCAACTTGTGTCCTTTTATTCCTCTGGCCAACCCAAGTCCTCACCAACCAGCTCATAAAATCTCTGATTGTGCTCAGCAAAAAATTTTCGCAATTTCGAAACGACCAGTGGGTCGACGTGTGGATGTTTTCGTCCTTTTGTTTCGCGTAAGCATCGATCTCCGCTGTCATATCGCAGGCAGTAAAAACCCTTAGTTTCGTTGAAATAAAAGTGATTGCTCGTGACACGATGTTCAACTCCTGCAAAGGAAATAAAAAAAAAAAAATCGAGTGTTTCAGAGTGATTCTTAATTTGTCAATTATTCAGGCAATGAGATCAATTTATGAACCCGTTCAAGAGTGACAGTCCACTTATCGGACATTTCTCAGAAAATTTTTATTATTATTTCAAAGTTTGCACTTAGTGTCTAGCATACTTATAGTTATTTGCTTGCCAGCTGGAGGATTCCCAATCACAAACTATTACTTCGGTAATAGGGAGTTTTGGTCACGTGCCTAAATTTGAGCCCATTTAAGAGTTAACTTTTGAATAAAAAAACAATTGGCATTCACAGCTCTTGGTTGACCTATCACAACCAGTTCTTGCACACATGGAGGGGACTTACAATTCTTCGCCGATTTCGAATGGCCAATTGAGAGGTCCTTATGACAAATAATACTCTCGGAGGGTTTAACAGACCCTCTCGGAGGTGGGACAGTAAAAAACGTTGATTACCCTGTTCCAGGATTCGAGCCCGGGACCTGGTGCACAGTTGTAAGCCCTACACACACAGTTGTAAGTCCTACACCACTACACCACGACACCCAACCTATAATCTTAATTTTGACACATAATGGTTTACCTACAGTAAGTATGTAAAGAGTATCAATAAAACTAGCCAAAAATAGAATTAGAAGATTTAAGAGCAAATCTTCACTTAAGCAAATCTTTTGAGAATTAAAGATTTTCTTCGCTCTCAATAAAAATAGAAGACTTGTTGTCTTTTCAAATAATTTTGATATAAATTTAGAAATTTCTTCGCCTTTAGGGGCAACTGGTCCTAAACGGGTCACCTCTTCAAGTGGCGGATAAGCGAATGCTCAGCACTCATTTTTGTCATTTTAACTCATTTAAACTCTTCGACTATTGGGTGTGACAGCGGACGTTGCGAGCGAGCTGTGTAATGCGTATGATGCAGATGCATGTCCGAATTTACCCGAACGCAAGAACAAAATCATCACCTAATGCCGGCAATAATAGCATCCTCTTAAATAATTGAGAGTACTGGCGCGATTCAATCAGGGATGCCGCTAACAGTTTGTTGGAAAATGCCTTAAACACAACATTTGGAAAAATACTATTTTACTTGGATAGGAAGGTAATTGCAGGAAGTAAATTAAGAAGCAAACAAGTCATGGGATGAAAGGGTGCGCTAAGAATTCAGAATTTGATAATTTGTCACCAATTTATCACAACCAAAAAGATCCTGGAAAACCGAGAAAAACGAGAAAGGGAAACTGTCTAGGTTCGTGTTCTTCCCAGTTCTTGTTTTTTATACCCCATAGGATAGGAGGTATATTAAGTTTGTCACATAGTAAGTAACAAGGTGAAATAACAATGGTAGACCCCCAAAAACTTAAGGGCATATGATCGAGACCGAAATTTGAATCGAACAAGCCATGTCCGTCTTTCCGTCCGAACGTCAAAAAAATGCATTTTTACGTACACTTAAGCGTAAATTAGAAATATCTGTTAACATTGATAGATTGTAAAAAGGGTGGTTGGACCACGCCCCTTTTCGAAGTTTGCACCACTTATTATATGTCAAAAAATAACATTTACATCAGCATTTTAGAGTGTGGGATAGGATGGGGTATTCAACGGTCCGCTTTACGGACCGTAACTTCTGCCTGTTGCACCTACTCACTGTTTTTTTTTATAATTAACACACGTTCAAGGGTTTATGTATGACTACCCTTATAATGAATTCATTCACCGCGGGTGAAAAGAATTAGAGGACAGAAAGGAGGTAGTAGTGGTTTTGAACTTTGGTTTTGAACTGCTGCAGACTACAATCACGAGGAAAAACTGCGAGTGGAAGCCTGTTCCACGTCCACGATGTCCTGTTAAAAACCGAATTACAGTATAACGCTGTACGATCAAAGGGTGAATTTATGAGATCTCAAGGGTGAATTTATGAGCATTCATTCTTGAACGCCTATTGCGCCTGAGTTCTTTTAGTGGTGGAATGCAGCAAGCTATTTCATTAGAACAACCTTCGTAGAAGAAGCGCTAGAATAAAGAAAGGCAGGATTCGCTGCATCGATGTTTTAACGAGTCAAGTTAGTTTGCTTTATTAGGGTCGCCTGCGAATAGTAAATGCAGTGCTGTTTTACTCAAGTTTATGACGAATAAACGCTTTGTAGATGTTGGAGAGATCCAATGAAGAAAGTACTTTTTACACCGCTTTAGGAATTCTGAGCACTTCGCAGCATTATGCGACATCTCACAAACATCTTTAGAGAGTTTAAGATAAATTTGTTATTTCAACATCCAAGGAGCTTGGATATCTTTCTGGGAATGAGTATGATGCGCTTAGCGTGCTGTCATCACTGTTTGGTCATATAATGTGGTCAGATTACCAGTGGACTTTTTGCTGCGGAAGCCATAATGTCGGTTATTTAAAAGCTTCCATTGTTCACTATATTTCATTAGTTGGCGATTAATCAATATTTCCATGACCTTAGAAGTGTAAAGGGACGGTAACTTGGAAACAATAGAAGGGCCATTTATGGTCCTTTCAGTGATTTCAACGCTCCTGGTGTCAAAATAAAGGTAATCTTATGAGGATTGATTCCACTTTTTTTGATACTGACGGACCACCCTGCGTGGTGAAATTCAGCATGTTACATATTCTTTACACTTAACCTTTAAAACGACATATCAAGCATCCTGATGCGTTGCCTAATAGCCCCGCTGTGGTCTGTGAAAGTTTCCTGTATGAAAATCCACAAATTCAAGCCAAAATCGGGCGAAACACCAGGCGCCCAGAAATCCCCAGAAAGCAGCAGGTATAGGTACCTACCGATTTCTGAACTCGTATTTTTGTGTGCAACTTTGTTGTTTGATGCAGGATTTCAATGATCCTGGTTTCAAAATAAAGGTTACCTTATGAGGATTGATTCCACTCGAGCTTAATCCGAGAACGACCAACGAAATAACATGTATGTATGTATGTATGTATGTACGATTTAATTTTTGTTCTTTGAATATTTAATTTAATTTTGTATGGTCTTGCTTACATATAGCCAGTGGCCTTTAGCTCCCAAATATAAACGACGATACGTTCGGTAAGTATTTTTATCGAGACTCTGTTGTTTTTTACTAATTTTATAATTATTATGAAAGTTGTATATTTAAGCACTTTATTTTTCTGATATATTCACCCATTAATGTCATTGGAATAAACTCACCTAAGAACGACTCAATTCGTTTCAATTGTGACACAGGATCGTCAATAAGTTGATCACCATTGACAACGAGCAGCTGCTCACGAGGGAAGACTTCAAGCCACCGATGCAGATGTAAATGATACATTGATATAGTTAATGGACGATAGGATTCGTTAACGGTCCCGTTCGGAAATATTGCCAACTCTTCGAAGGACCTAAAAGAGAAATCGATAAATTTTAAACCTCCACTAAGTCATTTGTTTACAAGAACAGTTAATATCGTAACATTTTGAAAGTCATTTGAAAAATATTATCAAGATAAGTCGGGACATTTAAAATGATTTACTTCAATAGCCAATAAAGATATAAGTTAGCCACTTACTTTGATACAAAAGTGGCTCCGCTGCTCGTCGACGATGGTGTCGTGGTGGTGGTAATGGCATCACCTACTCCTCCTCCCGCATTCGGTCGATTTGCAATATAGCTGTCATATAATTGCGACGAGGATGGCGGTAATCTATTATTGTTCACTGAGGACGAAGAGGAAAAGTAGGACGATGTGCGGAGCTTTTGCGCTGGTTGCGGTGGAGGTGCTTCTGCCGCCAGAGGCAATGTAGCTGTTGCAGCATGACTTCTTAATTGTGTATAATCAGAGATTGCCCGCGTTACGGGCTCACGTACAATAAGAAGGAGCTTTATGCTAGCGTTCATTGCTCTAACGCGTTCCGGTACCTGCAAAAAAGGTGTAACTAGAATAGAAATCAAAACATAGAAACAAGCTATTTATGTTTTCAAAGTCTTTTTCATCCATTAGCCTGGCGATAACGACAATCTATCTCTTAAGCTAATACAGATTTATATTCCTTAGTTCTAATTGGATCCGTTCAAACTTAATGAAATTGTTTCTCGATTCCAAGGACCCGACGGAAATTTTAGGCTTCCCAGAATTTCACGATTTCCTGGATGAAATTTTACTGAAATTTATTGAACTGAAAGTTCGATTCAAGCAATCGTTTCCTTCTTTTCCTTGATTCTAGTTCGCGTACAACAAGTGAGTGGTGGGGGGACATGCAACTTGACTCCATCCGAAGTGCAATACACAGTTCGCTCAACTCGCATGCATTCATCATACAATGCATTACACAAAGGAAGAGTTGTGTGTATATACTGGATGGGTTCCTTGCTCTCTGCGATGCGGTTAGTGTTTTGTTTAAGATGAAATAATGAGGATATATAGAGTAGGAACAAGAGCTTTTGTAAATGCTTTTCTTTTATGAATAGCGAAAGGCGTCTTGAGTCGACCTATGCACCGTCAAGGAACGCTGTTGGTGAAGTCTAATTACTAAGTTGGGACCTGCGCTGTAAACTCTAAAATTGGTGTCAACTGCTGCCCAAATGAAGCCCAAATCCCGGACCAGGTGACACGAGTTCATCGTTAGCTATGTACATAGTATGTGGACTATTTTTTTTTTTTAAGTATTCGGCTTTGCTCAAAGTAAGTGTTTGGAAAAAAAACATGTTGACGTAGTACATTTTCAAGTTTTCACCTTCCTTAAATTTCAAAATCTTTGTTAATTGCTCTAAATAAACGGTGTTCATGTTGGGCCAATTAAATAACACAATTAGTTAGACCGACATTCCAAACCTGATTCAGGTTACAAATTATCTTTTTTTCTGCTTTACTGATTAATGGACATGCTTTAAAGGGCCACTGCTGCCAGTACTAAAGGATTAATTCGAATCTGTCCAATCGGATTTCTTTCTCACGTTTATCCTTGCTTGCCGGTTGCTATCCCTTAAAAACGACTGTCAAGCCAACAAGTGCCGCCGCAGTGAAGTAAGAAGTGAACGAGAGTGGAAAAAGTCGTACATTAGACTAGTGGGGGAGTATACCTATCTATTCTGCATAGAATTCTGTAGATTTAATTACACGCTCTCTTCTGCTTGTTTTCGTGATGTAATCTAATTGAGAGGTGAATTAATTTTGAAAATTTATTATTAAATTGTTCCTTTGTAGAGGATTTAGTTACTTTAGTTGAAATGTTCTGTTTTCTTTTTAATGTTTGGACAACGCAGATCGTAAGGAATCAGTTGCAAGCCAGATAATTAGATATCTAAAATTAAAGTGCAATTCGTCAACGTCTTCGACAATCTCGAAGAAGATATATTTAAAGCTACCTTACAGAGAAATAGGGGTGAAAGGGATCCAAGGTTGTCTTCTATGAAATTATGCTGATTTTTGTGACATTTTCTTCAATTCTAATTTTTAAGTCTAACGTATTTTATGAATGATTTCCAGATATTTTTCGTTTAACAGAATTTGAAGAGTCACAAGAAAATTGATATTTCAGCTAAAAAAAGAGAAATTGATAAAAAAATTAGTTTTACATTTTAATTATCAAAAACTGCTGAAAAGTTACACGAATCTCTAGCAGATCTGTTTTTCGAATAGCAATTCCATATTCCCGCATTAATTGAATTAGTCAAACCTGTTGCTTGTAGAAGGAACGCTAAAACTAAACTAGTCAAAAATAACGAATGCCGACCCACCACAAAAGTCAAGAGTATCTCTTTTCAATGTTGCACGCGTCCACCGTAGTAACGCATCTGTTTTGCGATCTGTATTTTTATTGCATCCTTAAGTGCAAGTATACATAGGTTTAGCTCTAGAAATAAAAGTATGCACTTTTCATAAGTAAGTAACAATTTGTTGACGATTTAAATTGTGCGCAAACGTAATCCATCTGAAAATCTGACCGATTAGCAGGTGAAAAGTTTACGCTCCCGCTATAAATTTCACCAATATTTCACCATTTCACAGCAAGCTTGCAAAATACTAAAGTGCTGGTATCCGTTGCAGTTACTTATTCGTAAAGAAATTGTTTATTATCGTTGAGTTATCGTTTAACGTATCCGTTGAAGTTTTCCATGCACATTATGGCAGCTCTGACCCGAGCACTGAATTTGATGATGGATATGATGTGGTGATGTCCTTAAAGCCAACGTATTTCAACTCTGGACGCAACCTTACTGTTGACAGCTTCTTTATATCCTTGGATTTTAACGTTGCTCGAAAAAAAAATTACATTTCTTGGCACAATCCGGAAAAATGAAAGGGATCTGCCAAAACGCCTTGTAGTGAAGGACTTTCTTGATGACTCAATGTCTATTTCAAAATTAACAACAGAAGACAGTGTCGTCCAGTCACCTCATTAATATGTGGATTTTTCGGAGGATGGCATTGGGTTGGACCTTCATTTTTTTCCGAATCTGAATGCGACTTTGAGAAGTTTTTGTAGACAAATGTAACTCTCGGAGGGCTTATCAGAAGCTCATGAATAAACCTGACAGGATACTCGACTGCAACTGGACGAAATAAGGAGTCAATGTATTCTACCAAATGGTTTCCTTTTATTTTTTTTTTTTTTTTTATTTTTATTTTTTTATTTTTTTCCGCTGTTGGGAGTTACACTCTTAAAACGTCAAAATACTTCTTATAAGACTCGCATATTGCTTGTGATACTCTTCGAGCAGGAAATCTTGTTACAAGATCCAAAAATGTTCTCGTAACACTATTCTTAAAGGTGTATCAGTCCTATAGCCCTTAACTCTAATAACAAGAGTATATTAAGCTCTTATAAGTTTCGTATTATAAGACTTCACCTCTGGTAGAGTTTTAGTTTTGTAATAAAAATTTTATAAGAAGATATTTGCTCTGATCATAAAATGTTAAGTCTTATAAGAAAACTTTATTTCTTCGACCTTGTCGACCTTGTTCTTGTCATTTGATTTGTATTACATCAATAACAACCTATTTTTAGAGGCATGCTGACAATGTTTTTGCAAAATGCTGATATATTTTTACGATCTGTAAAAATACAGTTTTGCGATCTGTATTTTTATTGCATCCTTAAGTGCAAGTATACATAGGTTTAGCTCTAGAAATAAAAGTATGCACTTTTCATAAGTAAGTAACAATTTGTTGACGATTTAAATTGTGCGCAAACGTAATCCATCTGAAAATCTGACCGATTAGCAGCTGAAAAGTTTACGCTCCCGCTATAAATTTCACCAATATTTCACCATTTCACAGCAAGCTTGCAAAATACTAAAGTGCTGGTATCCGTTGCAGTTACTTATTCGTAAAGAAATTGTTTATTATCGTTGAGTTATCGTTTAACGTATCCGTTGAAGTTTTCCATGCACATTATGGCAGCTCTGACCCGAGCACTGAATTTGATGATGGATATGATGTGGTGATGTCCTTAAAGCCAGCGTATTTCAACTCTGGACGCAACCTTACTGTTGACAGCTTCTTTATATCCTTGGATTTTAACGTTGCTCGAAAAAAAAATTACATTTCTTGGCACAATCCGGAAAAATGAAAGGGATCTGCCAAAACGCCTTGTAGTGAAGGACTTTCTTGATGACTCAATGTCTATTTCAAAATTAACAACAGAAGACATTGTCGTCCAGTCACCTCATTAATATGTGGATTTTTCGGAGGATGGCATTGGGTTGGACCTTCATTTTTTTCCGAATCTGAATGCGACTTTGAGAAGTTTTTGTAGACAAATGTAACTCTCGGAGGGCTTATCAGAAGCTCATGAATAAACCTGACAGGATACTCGACTGCAACTGGACGAAATAAGGAGTCAATGTATTCTACCAAATGGTTTCCTTTTATTTTTTTTTTTTTTTTTATTTTTATTTTTTTATTTTTTTCCGCTGTTGGGAGTTACACTCTTAAAACGTCAAAATACTTCTTATAAGACTCGCATATTGCTTGTGATACTCTTCGAGCAGGAAATCTTGTTACAAGATCCAAAAATGTTCTCGTAACACTATTCTTAAAGGTGTATCAGTCCTATAGCCCTTAACTCTAATAACAAGAGTATATTAAGCTCTTATAAGTTTCGTATTATAAGACTTCACCTCTGGTAGAGTTTTAGTTTTGTAATAAAAATTTTATAAGAAGATATTTGCTCTGATCATAAAATGTTAAGTCTTATAAGAAAACTTTATTTCTTCGACCTTGTCGACCTTGTTCTTGTCATTTGATTTGTATTACATCAATAACAACCTATTTTTAGAGGCATGCTGACAATGTTTTTGCAAAATGCTGATATATTTTTAACCACACTCAGTTTTGAAAAGTATATAATATAGTGATGGCATAATGAGATATAAATTGCCATCGTACAAATCGATGAAGATTCAATTTCTTATTTCTTATGAAAATATAGAAAAATTGCTTTTTTAACATTATATCTTCCTCTCTTTTTGACAGAGAAAGGAATTAGAATACAGCTCTTATAACAAGAGTTTTAGTTTAATATCAGAGTTTAATAACTCTTATAAGAAGGCCATTTAACGCCTGTAAGGCCCTTACGAGACTCATATAATACTTTACAAGAGTGAAATTCTAAGAGTTTTATAAATAAAAAAATAAATAGAGTGACGCAACATCTCGAGGTCCCAAGAACTGCGGAGGGAAACATTTGCTCGTAAAAGAGGCCAAGTCGCATTTGTCTGAGTTCACAAGACATAAAAGGCCTTAAACACTTGCGTGTTTGCGCTTAATACTGTTTTCTTCGCTGCACGTACAGCATATTCATACAATGCTTCCCAAAACAACCAATACCAACGACATAAAGACTTTAAGGGTTGAAAATTTAAATACCTTTCAATTCACCAATGACATGCTTTTAATTTGTTTTCTACAGTGGGGCCCAAATGGACCCTCGTGCTCAAATGGACACGTGCTCAGTTCTTTTGAGAAAAAAATTACAGGAGTTTCCTTGGCTCTCCTGTGATAGTAAACATGTAAGAATTTTATAGCAAATTAAATTTCGTCCACTGAGCTTCAACCCCAGGACTGATGTAAAGGAGGTTTGATAACGCAAAAACTGCGGTTCATCATGAAAATTTTATTCGAAATTAGCGCAAATATTATCTGGCGAGTTGTGTTAATCATCAAAGAAGCAAATTAGCATAATAGTAAAGGGCAATTACTGATGTTTCATGCTCCAGAGAGCTAGTAAGCGAATAACTCTAATTCGATGCTATGAAGTTGACATGTTTTCAAAAAGCCTCGCCAAGAAGTCTGTCGCAGAATAGTGAACTGATTTGAATTTAACTGTGAGCTCAAAGCTAACTTCCACTAGCTTATTGCCCTTTTATAGGAAATTGGGCTTCCGACCTACTAAATACATAAACGTTTCATTCAGTATAGAATATTTTGATTTGCTGAAAAGGTTTGTCTTAAAGCATCTAAGAGAGAAAAGGTAAAATGCGGTTTTGAAATGCCTATTCGGTTAGCTTATTTCAAGCGTTTTGAATATTAATATAAAATAATTGCGCCACAAACTTAAACGGCAATATTATTTGCATTTCCGTGATTTTTCAGAAAAATATTGGCCATCATTTATTTCAAAGAAGGACAGCTTTTCTAGTCAGAAAATGCGTCTAACACATAAAAATATTGTTTAAACGGAGAAGAAAATTCCATGAAATCGGTGCATAAGAAAATGTTGCGTATACGCCACAGTAACTTTGACTCTTTGATTTGAATTTAAAATAAATATTTTTTGCATTTTTTATATGTGTACTACCTAAGTTTGTAAGCCGTTAAACAAAAACTATATTTCTCAGATTAGAAAAGTTTTTTCTTCATTCAGTTTAGGTTTCTCTACTCGGAAAAAAAGGATGTTAACAGAAAATCCCAATACGCTAGTATTTCTTCTTCTAAAAATTCCTAAACTTCCCATACTGCTTGACTAGCTAACAACAAAGTTCCCTATGATTACCACTTATCACTTTTAATTGTATCTTTTGGCAGTCATATGATACTCGTGTGGCGTATGTGTAATCAGAAACATTTCCACCTCGCTTTGTGGAATTGCTTTCAATAAATTATGTTTCCATGGCATATCTGTAACCATAGCTATTGCATGTATAGAGCGCGCACCACATGCGTATCCTTGGGCAAATGGAGTGGTAAGCGTATATTTATGTGTTTGTGTGCGACTAACTTGTAATACACACAGTACTTCATGTCACACAGAGAACAATGAAAACTCGTATTTGTATTGCTTGTTCGTTTCAATATGAGGCAAGACGTTAACCTCTACAGTGCTCATGAATAGTCCTTGTTGTAATCTTAATAAAATCTTGTATCTGATGGGAATGAGATGAAAATTTAACGAGAAAAACCAAGCATTTACTGCATAATTATTCCGTGCGAAGATCGAAATGTGACGATAAACATTCATGTTGTTTCAAATGGGAAACAAAGCTAGACAGATTGAAACTGTCAATACAGTAGTCCCTTCTGCGACGGTTGTATATACACTCCAGATGGCTCTAATAAAAAGCACGACAATAAACTAAAGGACTCGGCATTTTTCCAAGCTAAAGAGGCCCTTCTTCTTTCCCTCAGCGCTATTTTTCCAATAGCACATAAGTTACCATCGTACATGTCCCCTGTTTAAACGTCATGTGTGTCCTCAATATCCAGCCACACCTCTCTCCGTCGATAGTATTTTATTGCTTCCAACATAGATTGTTAGTGAAACAGTCAACGGTCATACACCTTATATGAAACCATTTTGCCAATAAAGTTGTAAAGGACACACGAAAACCACATAATGGTATGGAAATAAACAGCAGGCTATCAATATAATGTTGAAGGTTTGAGTATCCTCTATATTCTGTCGTAGGTAGAGCATAAAACACTCAAACAGTGTAGGTACCACATTTACGATTCTCAGCTGTCAGGGGCTAATTTAGATTTTAATCCAAAAGCAGCAAAACTTTTTTTTTTATCTTGGAGCGCGGTTGCCCAATTGGTCGTTATAGTTAACAACATTTTTGAGTTGTTTTTAGGTTTTCGCTGGCTTTTTACGTTTGCCGGTTGACAGGAAAAAAACCTCTAATTCACTGGTCGCATAAAAATGTCTTAAAAGTTATAATTTCGTGGTGTGAAAACGGTTTGACAAAGCACCTGTTCTATGGCGCTGAAGCTGATTTTTTTATTCTGATTTAGAAGCCATGTAATTACCATTTCAAAACATCTGTAGAAAGTCCTTGAGCATTAATGCAGTCTAGATTCCCTGTTCTCATATAATAAAACATCCTGTTCAAATTGACAGCGTAAACAAATAAAACTCACCTCTGGCGACACAAAGTAACTAGGGCTCTTTTCGATTGTGATTTGCCCTCGAAATGAGTGCGGCATCTTCTTGCGATACCATTCCAGTCCTTTCATATAGTTCTCATCACGATCGAAAAAGTGTACCTCCCCGCCAGCTTTCTGTATCCTTGGATGTAAATATAACATTTCCAGAAGAGCACGTGTTCCACATTTTCGGATCCCGATGATAAGTGCCTGAAATAAGAGTTTTACATTCGACTTAGAAGTCAATTTTGAGGGATTACGTAAAGACACATAAAAGGGTTAACGGATAGGATTATCCTTTAAGGTTAAGGATACCATGTTTGGGTTAAATAATGAAACTTTTGGGTGACACGATACTGGTTAAAAGTTTCATCAGAATAATGACATGTAAAATTTCATGCAATGAAGAAATTGCAATAATTATTTTACGGGTGACATTTAAGCAGGAGAACTAAGGAAATTAGGGATAGTTTGATAAAAGAATTTTTTTATAAGATTTATTTTATTGCAATTAAAAGTAAGATGTGCTTTTAATTATTATTTCGTCTTCTTATATTTACTCAGTCTTACTTAACCTTTTTAACTTGAAGCTTTTCTAAAGACCATAGATCTGGAAAAGATAAGATTGTCCTTTCCCGTTTCCTAATTGTGTATTTTAAATTAGGTTTTCATAGTTGCAACATATTCTGGATCTGCTTTATTATAACATTTAGTGCTTATTTTGTGTCTTCAAAACTTTAAACAAACAATTTCATATTTCAAAGTTCAAAAAATGTAATATTTTTTTTCAACTTGCCAACTAGTGCGTGTAAGACACAAAAATTAATGTGTGGGGTCTTTGAAAAGTTTCAAAGAAATAGTAAAGGTAGTTATCACACCATTTGGTTTTTCAGGTTTGGTCGTCACTTAAACACCATCATTTAACGCAAGTCTATATCGAGTTCAATGAGTCTTTAGTTTAAGTCTTTTGAAACGAATTTATTTGAGACTGAAATCGAATAAAAAAATGCATTTTGAATAAAAAGTTCATAATGCTTCAGAAATTTAAGTAGAAATTTCCTAGTGCTATTTCAGGTTAATTAAAGGACCAGCTTTTCAGTGCAGAGATAACACACATCAACAATTTTATCTAAACCTTTGACTTTCAGACAATAAGTTTGAGTTGTTGAAAAGACTCTATTTGTTGAGAGTAACAAAATCTGTCCTGTAACAAAATGAAAGCACTCATTTTGTTACAGGATTTTTTCAAAGCCTTAAAAAATATAATACCTCTCCATGGGCCATTATAAACGAGATGTCATTCCCTTTTGTGCAAAATAGGAACACGGGAACAGTAACTTGAGAAAATATGTTTATTATGGGACTCAGTTCCACAATAATCAATATTTCAACTTAATATTAATTCAACTTAAAATTAATACATAAAACTTTTTCTTACCTGCGGCAATCGCCTACTCGTCTTGGGAAAGTGTACACGATTTGGAAAGACCATGGGATGATTGATTGGGCTCATTTCACCTGTTTTGACAAACTCCGGCACTCGATGCGTCAGTATTGCCAATCGATGACGTTCGGAAACTGCTTGCGCCGCTTGAATATTATACACCGCACTATCGTACAGGACGTGAAAAGTTAAGAACAATGACAGGAGCATAACTGTTAGAAATACAGCAGCCAACTTAGGACGGGATACGCCAACCACGAGAATGCAGTCGGTGTGTGATGTTTCTGGCCCTACTGGCCTCATCGCCGATTTGGGTAACCATCTGAAAATAAAAAATAAAAATTTATTTCCTCCTTAACTATAAACCGAAAAAAATATTTAAAAAAAAGTCAGTAGGGGTATTTTTACATCCCTTGAGATATATACACCCTTCTGGGGTTTTTCATTCAAACGCTGAAATCTATTCTGACGTAATTTCTTAGCAGAAGTTCAAGGCTATCACACTCAAAAACTTACTTTACATCGCTTTTCTAGGTAAGGCTACACAAAAACATCAAATTTCATCTCAAATGCTAAATAGAAATATTACAAAAGCAAAAATGACTTGGGCCCTGTTTATTGGGCTACGCAAAGATTTCACGTCCTCGGGTAATGATGATGTCGAGTTGGGCGAAAAAGGTGTTCAGCCTAAATGAGGCCCATAATATGCAAATTTATGAGTGAAATGGAATGAAATTTTAAGAAGATTTAAGAATATATGGGAGTGTTGCCGGGAACACTGCGTTTAATGTTATCGAAAATTGGAAGCTATCCGAAAAGTTGGTTCTGCACGAAAACAGACCACGACCTCAAGGTGATTGTCTGCAAGCGTTTGTTTATGGAAATTCATAAGAATAAGCGTTTTGGCTAAAATTTATTTCCCTCAAGGGGGAGAGATGCTAAGCGTGCGATGCGGAACAGGTGTACTTTACCATTTGTCGATTAGTATCTTCATTATCAAGTCGTTGATTAAACAATCATTGAATTTTGTTGCAGTTAAAAAGGTTTCGTTTTCGATAGGGTTTCTTTTTTAATTTTGGATAGGTATTCACACCTTCAGTCAGTTGGCCTTTCAAAAACACCGCCACCCAAGGTGCGTGACAAAATCATAAAAGTGTCAAAAGCCAAATATGTCACTAACTCATACGGGATACGAGTAGGTAGGTACAAAAAAGGACGAAAACTTAACTTCTCTTCAAACTAAATATAATGAACCCTTGTAAGGAAGCCAGCAGACTGTCTGATTTTAACACATTTACTTCCTACCTAGGCGTTTTGAACGGCAGCACAACAGTCGACCTCATTATGGCCACGTTCATACATCATACATACATATATAGAGAAATGCTGGTGTGTGTCTTGAACTAACGTTAAAGGATGAAAGGATGGTGTGTTGTGACGGATACACATGAACATGACGTTGAGTAAGTATAAGAAAGAGGTAAAAAAAACAAGACGTGTATCACGTGTTATTAAAATAATTATCCTTAAAGACCTGAGTGACGTTGAAGTTTTTTTTTTAAATTGTCGCGTTCTTTGCAAGTGAGGAACATACTTCGTGTAGTTTGGAGAACTATTAGCGGGTCAATTTTAATACACTGAAAACATCTTTTAAGGAAGTAATGTTTATGTTGAATATTTAATTTATGCAAGGAAAAAAACTTAACTTCTGAGGGGCTGTTGTTAATGTGCAATGCGTGATTAAGTTGAACATAATTTAAATAGAGAATTTGTGCAAGCACTCCAAGGGACTGTTGCTTACGCCGGAATCCTAATTTAATTTTATTGCCCGTTTGTGCTTTTTCACCTCTAAGGGTCTCTTAGTGATCATTATTTTATCATTATTTTTTGTTCTCCTTAGTGTAACTTTTTATTTAATTTCTGTTGCATGTTTTAGGTGTTTAACCTCTAACACCAGCACTATGGGATGAGCCTGTGCAAGCATATTTTTGCTTGGCAAACCTCTGCTTGTAGATAATGCTTGGTTTAAGCGCTCTGCAACACAGATCTGATAGTGTATAAAAAAAAGGTGAAATTGGATTAGAACAAAATCAAAAAAGTACTTTTTTGAAACCTTTTCAGAAGAGGGTCTTACAACATGCAATCTGTTTGAAAATGGGATTTCTATTTCTTCCTAGTACGCCCTCAAACAACATGAGCAAACTAGAAATTTCTGAAGTTTTCTAGAATTTGATAAGTTGCTGTAATAAGAATTTTAATGGGTATCCGAACATCAGATTGCGTTTATGTCACACACTATAACCAAAGTGAGTAACGCAATGACAGCTCAAATTAAAGGTACGACTTAGTAGCTCACTGGGAGAGTGTTCCCCTCGAAAGTTGTGGGCTCGAGTTCATATCCAGCCAGGGAACAAGCTTTCTATTTTTGCTTTCAATCTGTGTGTGGGACATATTGCTCCTTGCATATGGCAGGCTTTTTAAAATGTCTACCGAATTTCATTTTTATTTTGCTAACGCCGTCTTCAGTGGGGTGCCGTGGCGTAGTGGTTAATGTGTGTGCTTACTACGCCGGAGGTCTGGGTTCGAATCCTGCCATCGTCACCTGAAAAAAAAAGACTTGTTCTTTTTCACGGTCCCCACCTCCGCGAGGGTCTGACAAGCCCTCCGAGAGTACCATTTGTCTTGAAAAAACTTCTCAAAGTGCCGTTCGGATTCGGCAAAAAATTGTAGGTCCGCTTGTATGTAAAAAAAATCAACACACGAGCATACATTGTTGAGAAGTTGGCCCTGGTTCACCTCGAGCTGTTGCGCCACTCTATTTATAATGCCGTCTTCACACCGGACCAAAAACTGTGTTTTCGCGAAAAAACACAAAACTTCATCAAATACATGAGTTTTTATGATTTGAAAACCCCTATTTTTAGACGGTTTTTGTTCAAAATCACTGCGAAAGTCACGAGAATCAAATTGCCTTTGGACTTTTGAATTAAATTTGTAAAGAATGTGACTTTTTTCTCAACTTTCGATGCAAATATCTGCGAAACCGAATGTCCCATCTGAAATCTGCTTTTTTTCGGGGTCAGCGTTTTTGATAATGTTCCCTTCTTTATGGGATCTATTGAAGCACCTTTAAAAATAAATATGGGCTAGAATTTGAGAATTGATGAGCAAATAAAAGGGAAAACAAGTGGGCGCGCATTTAGAAAGTGTGAATGGCTAAACAAGTTTTCGAAAATTTTTTGCCTAAAACTCAGTTTTTGAATCAGTGTGAAGAGCGTATAAGATCAATTCACAAAATAATATGAGCATTCAAAGCCCAATTTACCTAAATACTTTTACGCCCTCAACTAAAAAGACCATCAACTATGAAGTCATACACCAAGCGGTTCGACAGCTTGTTTTGACGGCGCAGCGTAATATTATTATTATTGAGCTTATATATAAAATGTTGGTTATTGTATCTTTTAATGATTTTTTTTACTTTTACGGCATATTTTCAAATGCATCTCGATAGTACATATGTTTCGCTCATATAAAATTTACATAATATATTTCGAGTGCAATTTTAAGAAGAAATATGCGTATGTGTTTACGAGCTTTGAATGCTGCCATTGCAGTGTAGTTAATAAAGGGGGACATATTTGACTATTTTCCCAATGTTAGAATTTAGACTCTGGGTGGGTACTAAAATATTTTCCTTAAGTCTACTATTCCTATTTTTGGGGAATTTTAAGAATAGTCACTGAAATTTTTAACAAAACGCAGAGTGAATTACATTTTTTTTTATATTTTTTTTTAACTAAAAAAAATTACAAAATATGATGGGTTTTTCATTTCAAAATTTTATTACAATTTGGGCTACTATTCAGGTTATTTGTGCTTTTGTTAAATTTAGTTCATGAAATAGAAATAGATCAGAAGTTTAAAGCATTTTATGGCACTGCCATTTCAGTAAAATAAATGGGCCTAAATGTTTTCTAGCGTATCTCAAAAACTGTACATTATTTCAGCCCCGCTATATTTTCTTTTGAACCTCGAAAGATTGTCTTTGGCTGAGATTTTTTGATTACAATCGTTAAACTAAAATTTCGTATTAATATTTCCTTAAACTTTGGTTGCTTTATACGTGTACAAAATTTAAGCTTTTTAATTATATTAGTAAAAAAATTAGTAAGATAGAAAGCACATATTTCCGTTTCCTTATTGCTCAAGAACATTTCAATATTATGCAAGTATTCGATTTTTTTTTATGAAAATTCAAGTGTTCAAGTTTTTCTAGTGTATTTAATTTTCTTTTTTCTGGCTCTAGAACTTTTCTAGACAAGTACTAAAACTCTTTTTGCCCTTTCTGCCGTCAAAATTCAAATTGGTTTTAAACTTTACTCGGCGGGTGTATAAAAAAATTGCTCTTGTAAACGCTCTCATTTTTTTCACGGACAACTGACCGTTCAAAAGTTACAGGTGCGGTCGGATGGACGGATGGATAATGAAGTTATACCATAAGAGGTACTTTTTCCATTTTTGGACGGACCGCTAAGAATAAATCATCTGACCTAAAAACAAGTAACATTTTTATTTTAGTTTCTCTGGAACATTTTCTTGATCGGCAGAAACTCTTTTTTGACTAAAATAAAGATGAGCTCATTCAATGAAGCCTAAACACGGCAATATTTTCACGGCGATAATTGAGGCAAAGGGTCAGGAAATCCTCAAAAGTTTCTGATGAAATCGGGTGCGTTTTCATCTAAGTCAGCATCGAACTTTACTCGGCGAGCTAAAACTAAGTCTGCTCGCAAGGTCTCCCCTCTCTTATCGGCAAGATATACATAGCTGAGTCTAGTTATGGGCTGGTTAGAAAATCCTGAGTGCCAGAGATTTAGGGGTGTAGTTCAACTGTACTGTAACCCTAGAAAATTAAACGTGGTTTTATTTATACTAACTCAGGAGTGGCTAGGCAAAACCCTAACCCACAACCAAACAAAAACACCCTATTGTCGAGAATCTGCTTAAATGTCCTAATTCGCACCCCTCGAAAGTTTTCATACAAACGACAAACAATTTAAAACGAAGCTCAAATTACTTTTAAATTACCTGCTAGAATAACTTTGCATGCTTTGGTGTTTGAGCATCCTAAACAGAAGACTGACCAAGCATCTGCAGAATTAATTGCAAAAAACCGATTAAAAGAAATCATGCTCTTTCATTTCAGCAACCCTTTGCCAACTCTGCGAAACCCTCACTTCTGTAGGAATACATAACAACGTCAGAGCTAGTGCCTTTTTCCACTTGTGTCGTACTCGTACGTACCTACTCCTAAATAATTTCTTGTTTATTTTTACACATCCGCATAAATTTAGTTTTATCCTGAAAAGTTGAGGTTAAGTACCATAATAGAACTACTTCTGCCAGTGAATTAGTTTCGTTTTCTTGAGTTATTTCAGACGTTCGTTTGAGAGTGTGTTTGCGTGTGCATCAGCACGGGAACACAATAAAAACTCAACATAGCTGACATCCTTTTTTTACGATTATTCCCCCCAGAGCAATTAGGAGACGTCATACATATGTCTGTTCCTGTTTTAATGGTTATCATTATATTTGCGTCTAGTTTTGCCTGCCTCTTAGTTCTGGTCTAAATTAGGTATACAAGCGAAAATTTTGCTAGGTAGGATGTAATATGTGGCAACGGAGCTTATACCTTTATCATGGGATGCTTGACATACAACTCGTTTATAAGTTTTGTTTAATTTAGGAAAAAAGAAAATTGCGGAATATTTTTTTATTAGGCGTTTGCTATTCCTTCGTGGCCTTTGTCCTTAGTACAATTTTGATAGACGACGGAAGTCGAAGCTTAAGAACTCTGTTTGAAGCTAAAGAAATAAGTTAAGTAGGCTATAAAATACTATAAAATCATTTAAGAATCTTCAAGTAAATAATTGTTGGGCTATGGCATACTTTTCGGAGTCTCTTTTCAGAAAAATGTGGGCCTACCTTTCCCATGAATTCGAGTACAAGTGGTTAAAAATTTACAGCTTGTTCGACGATGGTGAATACATTATTTCAAGTAGGATAAGTGTCAAGTGAAATTATTTTTTAACAGGTGAAAAGTAGTTTTCCATACATAAGCGCATCAACGAAGTCGCCTGCATGCCAGCTACTGCCGAGCGACACAATTTTTTGTGTGTTGTGGCTCCTACCTAACTGAGCTTATCGCTACTGCCTTATCAATAGCAAACTAAATGTAAGTAATCAGAAAGTCTAGTTTGAACATCGCTTAACTAATTTTCCTGACTTATGAGGTCGTAAGTTACGCTTTTAGCAAGCCGACATAACACTTTTTTTTTGTGATTTTGTTCTTCCTGGTTTTGGTCCTCTCCGAATATTTTTCATGCTGCTGTTATCCTACTTCTTTATATACGTACTTTTATCCACTTTCACCTAAAAAATTTACTGCGAGTTAAAAAAAACTGCTCCTTAAAGTTTAACGATTGAAAGCAAAGTGTATTCCTCCATTAAAATAGGGAACTTAAGCGTATGAATTAGTAAATACCATTTTCTTGTACACACTTACGACAGATCAGCGTTGTAGTGTTCTTATAGCAAGAGGCTAGCCAAGCAAAATATGCTTACAGGTTCCGCATGCAGTGCCAGTATTAGTGGTCAGTAAAGAACCACCATATACAAAACATAAATAAAAATACTAATTAACACAAAGGAAAAGGATTAGTTACAGACTTATAAAGGATCTAACGGAAGCAAGCACCTAATTTAAATTAATTTTATGTTGATTAAAGTCCATGGCAGTACAATATGTTTGTATTATAATAACTCATGTGGGCTTTGGGCTCATATTTTCCATAATTTGCCTTATGTTTAGAAACATTCAGCATAGATGTAAGTGTCAGAGGTTATAGGTCCTCTAGGAAATGTGAAAGTTTCACATCAAGATTACGTCCTTAGATTAGTTCGGATATAAAGTCTTAGTTTATCTTTAAGATAAGGTTTGCATTTTAGGGGGCCTTATGCGTTGCGCGTAGTGTTAGTGTTAGGTAAATGATTGTTCCCAGGGTACCTTTAAGAGCAAAACGGATAAGTCCTTATTCGATTGCATCAATTCGATGTATGTGAGTGAGTTGATAAAGTGTCCACACCTGTGAAGCATATTCCAGATGGACTTGAACAAAACTATCATTGAGGAATAAGGTAGCATGCGGATCATTAAACTCCTATCGACCATCTTCTTACGAAACCGAACATGCAAATGGTTTTATGAATAATGCCATTTATATATTTCGCGGTTATGACAGAAATGAACACCAAGGTATGTACATCAATAGAGTAAGGATACAGGACAGACACATGCTTTTCGAGAACATCATAGCTTGCTTGAAATTGAGAAGCATTAAGATGAGATAAGTTGGTATTGCCACGTTCAACGGAGAGAGATTCTACGGACCCATGAAAATCAACCAGCCCATGTAAATCAATCCAGCGCAATCGCGAAGGAGAGGAAGGCCTAAACATTCATGGATCACACAAATGCAACGACAACAGCATTTATTTGGCCTCAGTGACGAAGAGATCCAAAACCGGGTGACCTACTGGTATGTTCTGAGGTCAAATCGGCGTACCCCACAAGCGGGCCATTAAGTATGCAGTAGAGTGGGAGGGTTATAATCCATCACTTCAGATTATAACCTCGGACCGAAATAAAAAAGAAGAAAGAAGATCGATGTCAGCCTGGAGAAGAAGGCGATCATCTGAAGTTTTGATTAATTTAAAAATGTTCATATCATCCGAAAAAGCGAGAAATGTTGTGGAGAACAATTCTAGATGCACGAATATACGTCGTTTATCGCCAAGATGAAAAAGATAGGCCCCAGATGACTTCCCTGTGGAACAACAGACATAGAAGTAAATGGGATAGATAATATTTTTGTAAGTTTTACTTGGTAAGAACGCAAGTCAAGATAAGATTTAACCCAGGCAATAAATAAGGGTCTTATCTCATCCAAGGAAGTTCTTTAATTTTTTTTGGTGGTTTGGTGGTATTCCAGTCATTTAACTTTGACAAAACTTTTGACTTAGGTTCTAAATTAACAGCAATATTATTGAAATTTTTTGAGGGGAGCTCCCAAAATAATGCAAATAAAGGTAATCAATATTGAAAGGCGCATGACTATTTGAAAAAACTCCCAGCAAAAGAGTTGCAGTTGCATTGATGTCATTTAACGTGCTGTTTTTGTATTTGAACCTTTTATTTTTAAAACAGCACTTCCGTTCAAGGCTTCCGATACCCTTATGATGTGTAACATAACGCGAGTGAAAAGGATCAGAGCGAGTACTGTTATCAGCAAAGGAATGTATTGGATCGTAAGTGGCGGACAAAAGGCCATTGATGAAGGTTGAGAACAGCGTTGGAGATAATACTAAGCCTTGGGGTTCGCCAGCATTTATATGATGGATGTTAGATTTGTAACCGTCTAAAACCACTTGGATTGAACGACTAGAGAGGAAATTACCATTACAAGGAATGAAATATTCGTCAATTCCCAATGTATTTATCAGACAGGAGAGCTTGTTGGCAAACTCGAATGCTTTAAATATCTCAAGCGCACTAGCCTTGCTTCTGCCCCGTAGATGCAAGGTACGGTTCCACATTTCGGTAAGCGAATTTCACGATATTTGGATTGAGAAGAAGAATGTCCTTCCTTCGGGCGAGCTGAACATAAACTGTTTTCCATCTGTTTGGAAAAATACCCGAAGAGTAGTAGAAGAGTAAGTAGATAGGTGAACGAGCTCAGGCAGTGCTTTTGGCTGTACAGCCGAACTTTTTTTCAAAACTAAGGGAGGTATGCCATCGGGACCTGACGATCTGTGTGCATCGAGATTTGTATGTTCCCCTGCCACTGTACGAGTACAACAATATAATTGGCCCATAAATTGTTCAACGCACTCAAGTACAGGAGGAGACATGATACAAGCAGGAAGTCTAGAGCTGGCAGCAAAGTGAGCAGCAAGCAAATTGGCCTTATCTGAGCAGCTGACAGCTGGAATGTCATTGTAAATGAGTGTTGTAATATTTTTGACAAATGACCAAAAATTTGTACTTCCTTTGGGTCATTGTTAAATTGTTTGCCTTAATTTAACCGAATGGAACGATCAATTCTTCGATGGTTTGGAAACGTTGTTCGCATCCCCCCGAAAGATTTTCTAGATAGGTTATTTGAGCTGAGATGAGAGTGCGTCGCCCGCCTGGTAGGCGAAGAAACAGGTGGTCAGGTCAGGTAAAGATCATCTCGGAGACCCGCCTGGGGATCGCGCCTGTGTTTCTTGAGTTGGTGGCGAATGATCGGAAACGATGGAAGAACCATTTAGCCGCCCTCGCTCCGGCGCCCTTCTAAGGATAGGCGGTCACCGAAAATGATGATGATGATAGGTTGGCCTTATAGAACCGAAAACTCACCTCCCACGCTCTTATCGCCTCCTTGCAACTCGAGTCGCACCACCAATTCTTCTTTGGTCTGATACCGGAATCCGTCCGTACCTGAAACCTAATCCGTGAAGGATTATTGCCGAGACCATATCAGCAGTGGCATTAACGCCACGATCAGGGAAAGAAAGGGTCCAATTAAAGGTCTTAAAAAAGTTGTTAAGGCCGTCCCCGTTTGGTTTTCTCGTACCGCCAGACTATTCTTTTCGGGCTGGATTTTTATCTGTGTGGCTAATATACGGGAAAGAAGTCGACATAAAACAGTGTCCCGACGGTCCTAGAGGCGATTAAATATTTATTGAATATTTTCGGGGTGGGAGGTGAGAAACAAGTCCAGAGTGTTGGATGTCAGGGACAGGAATACGTGAGGGCTCATTCACAAGCTTTGTTAACATGTAAGACGCAGGAAAAATTTCAACGTACCTGTTTTTCTTTTTAGCATTAACAAATTTTCAAAATTCGGTGGGTTTTGGAAATTTGTGTCGTATCCCACGTGTCCCAAAATGTGAAAAGTCCTCCCGATTTCGAACACGTGGTGATTATAAAGCTTGTTTAAAAGCGATACACATTATTACTAAAAAGTCAAAAAAACAAAACAAAAAGCCTTTCGGAACTATGAACTGTCAAATGCAGCAGTTCAATTCAAGAAACACATCCTTGGAAGGATGGTGAGAAGCTATTTTAGTAATGTTGCTTGCAGACTTGCAAACAACGGTACTAACGTCAGATGAGAACTTTAATTCGAAAATTCGATTTTTAGTGTTTGGAATACAACTGACTTGCTGAAATGAGGTAATACTGTCTAGCTTGGCTTTTTTTTAAACGATAAATTGCATGGCACGGTATGAAATGCGTTTCGTCTTCCAATGTAATCCATTTTAATGGACTAAGGTTAAAATATCCTAAGATCAGAACTGTTCAAGAGCTTATGAAAGCTAGCACCACATTTCTGCGGGACTATCAGGGAGATTATACATTCACAACATAATGGTGAATGTATACTCCCAGTAAGTGCAACAACGTCTTGAGGAAAAGTCATAGAATTTAAAAAATATCATCAGCCTTGTGCCGGTACTGTCTTAAAGTGTTTCATAAAAAACTTCTGTGCAATTTATGTAATTTTTCTTTCATATTCAAACTCAATAAAATATTTATTAAGCCCTTCTAAATGTGTGAAAAATTTGCTGCGAGATTTCTTTTACATGCTTACATACGTACAAGTAAATCAATTTCCAATGAAAAATATCTAACACTTAAGGAAATGTCCCTCAGGATAGGCACTGACACAATGCAAATAGAATAATATACATTGACAGCACACGCAACTTTTACACACATACGAAATGTATAGATGTTAAATCGCTCCAAAAAACAATATCAAACAACTTGATCCCAGCACCATCACCACTGTTTTCCCGAACGGTGTGTTTCCCATTATAGAGCATTTCTGCTCACCCCCTATCAAGGGAATTCGATACATTACCCGGTACTTAATTTAATTTCGATATACAAACACCTTTCGGCGTAAGATATTCCCTCACCAAGCACGCCCGAAAAATGCCCCGAAGATGTTGTTCTTTTCTCTGACATCTTTATAAAATAAATTGGATACGTGCTGCGGTGAGGCCCTAGCTACAGGGTTGATTGTGAATGCGCAGCTGTCAAACAGCCCAAGCTGTCGCCTATTAAAGCATTTAATTATAAAATCCTTAAACCCAATGCAAAAGCTTGTGTAATAGTATAAAAAAATGGAGTTTCATGAAAATAAGGAGCACTTACAGAATATCCAGAGGTAACTTCACCGAGCAATCCCTTAGCGGCGTTTCGTCGCTGCGTCGTTTTGCGATCATCAGTTATAAGCGATTTTTTATTTGCTGATGTGGATCTTGGGTCGTTCCAGTTTTTGATGTGTCCATTAGCTCGAAGACAGGAGTAGAATTTCGAGTTGAAAAATCTCTGATATGTTTTTTGATTTCTTGGTCGTATTGAAGTGTTAACCGCTTCAATTTGTAGCGGTCGTGTGGTGGGTCTATCGGTTATTGGTGTGGTTTCATTGATTTTGGTCAACGGTATTCACACGTGAGAATTTATAAAAATTGCAAAAAAAAAATCGGTTTCATATCCTTAAAGCGCACCGAGCCAAATATTTTAAACTTCCTTAAATCTATTTCGTGCGGATATCCTTTAATCACTCGTTAATCGAAATTCATGTCAAATGTTCTTCTTGTAGGGAAAACGAGCAAAAACCAGGGCTCGGTGTAGGTCTAGGTACGTACATATAGGGTGAAGGAGTGAGTGAGCAGTAGAGTCCCTGCCGTCGTCAGTGGGTTCTCTTGCTAGGAGATATTGACAGAATCAAATTTCCGCCCTCAGGCAACCGACATTGACGGCAACAACGACAGGAACAAATCTGGTGCGATCCTGGTGGTAGATGTTGATTCGTTTTTGGCGTCCATTCAACAGCTCAAAGGATGTCATTACTTGGAGGACAATTCGTTCAATTAAATTTCGTTTGGGGTTTCGAAACTGTTCACTTTTTGGTTGGATGTTTAATTTGTTATTATTCTTGGCTTGTTGGGAGTTTCCTGTTCAATGTCCTTTTCTTATGATGGAGTGAATGGTGTTGTATGCTGGAAATAGTGTTGGCCTCTGGGCTCTGGCTACACGGATTGTCCCTAGGAAAGAGAAAGATTTAAAATTTTAACTTTTATTTCACTCATTTTATTACTATAATTGGAATTATAAGAAGGTAAATTGCGGCTTTGTAGTGGCTTGCATTCTTTTGGAATAAAATAAATCGATGAATATAACTTATGGTAAAATCAATGCGGTTTTTTTTCGTCTATTCCATTCTTGCAAAATGGGAGAACGACATTATGGAAAACAAGATAGATTTTTCAAACTCCAGATTCACTTTTCTTACTGTGTAGGATTTAAAGAAAGCTAAAATGTAATGTAATTGTTGTCTGATCTCAAGGAAGTAGGCCCTCTGAATTACACCATTAACAGAGGCATCAGTCTCCTGAACATAGCATACAAGATCTTATCTACTTTGCTGTGTGATCGCCTTAAGCCGCTTTTCAACAATTTGTGGACTTAGGAAAAACCGCTTTTCAAACCGGTGTGGACTTAGGAAAGTCCAAACGCAGGAAAGTCCAACATCGATAAAAATATTCACCCGGAAAAACACCATCATTAATTTTAAGGCTGTGTAACTATGACAGCATCCTTAGAGACGTACTATATAGGGCAATGTCTAGTTTTTCCATTAAGAAACAGCGTTCCTGCAAGAGCGGTGAAGACCCCACTGACCCTATTTTGTGGCAAAAAGGATTTAGTTAAGTCGACGCGCTGTCTTGTGACGATAGGAGTTCCTCACGATATGAGGAACCCGTACCAACACCAGAGGCAGAATCCTCCAACAGTTCGTTCAATTCTTGCATACGCAGAGGAAATTGACGCAACTAGATCTCAGCGAGCGTGAGGCGATAGTAGTTCGTCACGATATGAGGAACCCGTACCAACACCCGAGGCACAATCCTTCAAAAGTTCGTTCAATTCTCGCATACGCAGAGGAAATTGCCACAGCTAGATGTCAGCGGGACAATGTCAATACATTGGCAGCGAAACACTACAGTTCCATAAAAGCGTCGTACAAAAAAGGACTGCAGTCACTCTAACGAATAAAATAAATTAAAATCTTGCCGTCGACGAATGAAATAACTGCATATTAAATTTAAGAGTCCTTTACAGAAGGGAACGTAGGTGCGACTCTTGTCCATTCCGAATGCATGAATTTTCGACTGAGGAATACTAAGTCAAACCTATAGCCCGGTTTTTTCAAGGAACAAAACTGGTTGAACTGGTAGGTTCTGACCTGTGGCTACCGTTTCCAATTAGGACTTCACAAAACTTTCCAATTTCAAAAAAAAGAAAAAAATAGAAGAAAAAGTTGTTCAAAGCCAATTGTTTGTTTAAGTTCTGTGAGAGTACTATTTGCATTTCTTAGCTTGAAAGGAACTTTTAGTCATGAGGGACCTTAGTCATGCTCCTTGAAATCTATTAAATAACCAAAATTCAGCTCTCTCCCCGGAAGAATAATTTTAATTTTATCAGAACCACTTGGGGCTTGAGATCGTGTTTATTTTCGCCTTCTGCAACGTCTTGCTTAAAATGCGTCAATCCGAATTTCCACAGAGACTTAAGCACACAATCAGAGAGAGTCAAAATGACGCTCGCATTCTATTATTCGATTGTAGAGATACCTACCACTCGTAATAAAATTCAAAAATTCATGCACAACTGCGCGCCCTCTATGTCTAAGACAAAACTTTGACACAAGTAACCAAACCATGCTAATCCGGGAACAATGCCATGTGCTCTAGCAAGGAAGAAGGTATGTGATGCCCAAAAGGGAAAACGAATATCGGATTCAGCAGACATTATTATACTGCACGAACGCGGACGAATAAGAAAAAGAAGATGTGAAAGGACGACTCTCTCATATTCGTGTGTGTGTGTGTTTGCCGTAACTTTTAGTGAAGTCGTGACTTTTATAATGATGAAGCTTTCTGCCGACTTACATCTCCTGTGCCCGTGGTACACATTCACAGTTTTTGAATACTAATCACATAATTGAAGCTTGCTTATTTCCTTTTATTTTCCGGTAATCCTGAGTATTCCTCGACCCTCATTTTCAAGGGCATTTGTTTAAAATTTGTGATTTGGTTTTCTCGTTTTTGATTACGACTACGAGTATTCAATCTTGAAACGGAGTGACATTGAAATGAATATAAACTTTGCATAAGGATATATAGTTTCACATAGGGCTGGAAGCAAAGTTGGGCGTTTGGTATATCCTTGAAATGACAGCAAAGTTCAAATTCGCCCACAAACAATGTCAGGGCTTGCATATAAATGAATGAGAAATATTGCATGTTGCAAGACATTTTCCAGAGCTCTCTTTCCAGTCCCTGATTACACATGAAATCATATTGCTTTCTTACGACAGTCCTTGGTTGGATCTTCGCCGTGGGACGTGCATCGGCGAAAGCTATTGCATAAATTTATTTGCATACACCCACGTCTTAAATCCAAGGATTTTTCAACTGACGATGGGATGAATATATACATTCATGCGTGTGGAAAGTATTTTTTCTTACGTCAAAAAGGATAAACCGCAATATAACTAAGTACCAACAAAAAGTTCCCTTACGACCAAGTTAAATGCTAAAACAGAAGAACTTCATGTAAATCATCCGGTGGCATAGTTATAAATAAATCTATCCCCATTAGTTTAATAAATTTGCTTCCCTATGAAACACCGGTGGTACACTATGCACAACGCAAATAAATCATTGTTGACACAAGGACGAAGAGCATTAAGTCCTGCCATACTATACCCCATTATGTGGCCTTTAAACCTAGGCCCTATGAATACATAATTCCTTTGGGAGGATAATTTTCTATTTTATGCACATATCGATTCATAATAATTACAGGTGATTGCAGCACACGGCTACGAAAGCTTTTGGTCCTGCCTCGTGACCTACCAACCTTCTTTTGTATTAAAACTTTCTGTTTACGCTACTAAGCTGGGTAAGTAGGTCCCCCCAGCATCAGATTACGATTTTATTCCAAAGTGATACCTGCCTACCAGCAAAAGGGACACTGGCTAAAGTTTACTTGTGTGCGCTTTTTATTATTTTATATATATGCCAAGAGGATGCGAAAATACAAAAATATAAAGTAACGACAGTTGTATGCACCTAAAGGAGGCTAGGCAGGCACCCTTTTGCAGCTGTATTCTGCATAATGGTGCTCTCAAAAGCATCAGGCGCGTGCTTTTTAGCCCTTTTCTGAATGCTGTTCTCAGACGAAACACAATATTTTTGTTATTTTCAGAAAGTCCTCTGCACCGTTGATGTTCGTGGAATGAAAAAATATTCAATTGAAAATGTGCCAATTTGTTCAACGTTAGATTGCATTCTTTTCACGAGTGGCCAAGGACCTGGTCGGCTTATGTGTCAACTTTGCGTTGTTCATAAAATTCTTTCCAAAACACAAGGAAAGGACAAAATTACACAGAGATTACATAAAATGTCTCGTTGGTTTCATTTGAGTTTTTATCGACCACAAAGTTCACATCTTTTGAAAGAAATAAAAAAAACCTGGAAAATGAACAAGCGAAGCTTTTAGTAATCATATATTTTTTTTTAGAAATTCGAGTAGGTACATACCTAGATACGGATTATAATTGCAAATTGAACATTCGATATTAAACTATGCCTTTATACACAAGTTATAAGTTAAATTCAGTTATGGAAAAGAAAGAGAAGTATAACTATTGTCTCGAAATGTTCGCTCGAAAACAAAGGTGACTTTTTATTTTAAACATCCTCCACGGGGCAAGATAAAAGTTCAAGTGTGTAAAGCAGCTGGATCGGCCGCCTTAAACTTTTTCCATCAGCTTGTCATTTCAAACAGGTTCAAACCCTTTGATCTCTACCAAGGAAATTCTAGAGAAGGGGCCATTTTACAGTCGATTCGTGCAGTGGAAGGATCGGAAACTAATACCACATCGTCAGCTTTCAATTGCACAAAATAAGCCTGAGGACGAAAATGAAAATGAACTGTTTCCTTTTCTCTCTGCTGACTTTTCGAAATCCTCATGTCTTAATCCCGCCGCATGACACCAGCCACTTAATGTTGTGATAATTCTTCCAAGTGTAAAATTTATTCCAAAATACTTCTTAAAATGTTGGTTAGAGTCGGTTGTGGATCTCATTACTTGTGAATAAGACAACTCATGATGGATTTTATCAAATTACTTTAGGACCTTATGTGTCTGGGGCCCCTTAACACCTCTATCTCCGCGGGCGCAAAGGACTTTAACTAGCTTCACGTGCCTTCTTCGCTTCGCCAAGGGTCGGTTTTTGATGATTATTTTCTCTATTACTTCAGTCTAATTGATTCCGATAATTTTTAACCTTATTCGAAATCAGGACTGCACTGCACATTTTAGAACAAAATGTACTGAAGTGACTCACAAATCACTTGCAGTGAGCTCAAAGGGAAACATAAATCAATGAAAAACTTCGATGCATCGGTAATTTTTCATCTCAGCCAAAAACTGGATATGAACTGAAATGACATCCAATAAACTAAAATTCTAAATAGAGTAGAGTTCGTAACTTTTTCCCGAATACAGAAAAAGTTCAAACCGTTTTTTTTTTCCTTTTTTCTATGCCACATTTTTAACAGATTTTAAATTGCAAAATCATGATCGACTCACATACACTGCACTGTCTTAGCCAAATCCAACACTTTATATCGCGTTCCTGATAGGAAACTTTAGCAATTTAACTTTTGCTTGGCAGTTTTCGAGTATGGCGTGTGTGTCGCTGTCGCCGGCTTTCGATTTTGAGGTGATAAAAAATAAGCTTATTAATAAGTCAATAGACAACCTTCTGAGTAGAGCAGAAAATAAAAAGATTTTCATCTTTTGCTTTGTTGTTAAAAAAAACTCACATAGAGATACACATATACCGAGAAACTCATTTACAAATGAGTGGAACAACGATGTTTTGAGATAAGGACGAACACAACCGGGGACGTTGAGCACAAGAACAAGGAAATTTCCTTTTTGTTTTGCTCCATGTGATAGATTCTAGGCACGTAGTCATGTCGATTTCTTTGTTATCTGACAATTAGCCTGGCTTATTCCAATTTATTTTCTTTTCTGTACACAGCAGTAAAAATAACATGGAAATATATTTGGTGTTGCTGGGCAAGGAGTAAGATTTTTTGTCATTTTTTGACATTGTCTCAGTCCTGCTGACCCACGTGTTTGCGTTGTAATCTGTAAAAATCGCTGGAGGGCATAAAATGTTTCACATATCCTGCGACGAGCACGTATGCTGACTGTAGTTTAAAAGCGACTCCAGGAGTAGATAAATTGCGTTTTATGATCCTATGAGTGCGGAATAAGTGGATAGAGGATGCTGTGTGTAGTTGGATAACTTTGGTAAATTTGACTTCTTTTTGACTTAAGGATTGCTTGAAAATTTGTTTGCTTCTTTGAAACCCTTTTTTCGAATTTTTAAAGCCGACCGAGGGTATATTAATTTAATGAATAGTTTCTAACATAGTGAAATAGTCACCGTAGACTCCTAAGACCTTTTAGAGATATGATCGAGACCGACAGATAAGTGGATTAAGCCTCCGTCCGTCCGTCTGTCCGTCTGTCCGTATGTATGCAGTTTTGAGGTCTTTAAAATTGAGCTAGGAAACTGAAACATGCGGCGTTGCTTGGTTATCATTTTGTACAGACAAAGTATGAAAATTGAGAATATTCGGCCACAACCACGCCCACAATTGGCTTGAATGTCAGACAACCTCAAATTTACATCTTATTTCCAAATGCCTTTTGGTCAAGATAGGCAAAACATATTAACTCAAATTTTGGTGGAGAGCAATATCGACCAGAAGCCTTTAATTAGACAAAAATTGAACCGCCCACTCTATTGACCATGCCCACTTTTAACATCTGAAATCTTTGAAAACCTGATTTCTCGGGAAATTCGTTTTAAATGGAAAAAAAATTATTTGACAAATATTAAAGATATTTCCATTTGCTAAGTTTGTTGCATGCAAATTATTGAGCTCCGCGCACTTTTAGGGTGCGTTTTTGGGAAAACGCGTTTTTTTAAGTATTAATATTCGCTTTTAACGCATTTTCTCGTGATTCCAACGAAATTAAAGTTAATTGATTTAGTTTTTAGCCTACACCCTCTTTTAGGGGCGTGGCCAATACAAAAAATTGACATTCAGTATATGAAACAGACCAAAAAAATTTAAATTTGGTCTTAATGGGTAAATGGGTGGGGTGCCGTGGCGTAGTGGTTAGTGTGTGTGCTTACTACGCCGGAGGTCTGGGTTCGAATCCTGCCATCGTCACCTGAAAAAAAAAGACTTGTTCTTTTCACGGTCCCCACCTCCGCGAGGGTTTGGCAAGCCCTCCGAGAGTATTAATTGTCTTTAAAAACTTCTCAATGTGCCGTTCGGATTCGGCAAAAAATTGTAGGTCCCCTTGTATGTAAAGAAATTAACACACCAGCATACATTGGTGAGAAGTTGGTCCTGGTTCACCTCGAGCTGTTGCGCCACTCTATTTATTTATTTTTATTTTTCTTAATGGGTAAAGAGGGTCGGGTATTTAGAAGCTCACTAGTACTGCACTTACTTATTTGTTTGTAATGGATTTTTTAACCTATTCTACAGGAATGGAGCATTATTAAGTTTGATACAGACATAAATGCAAAAGAAAGAATTAACAACGATTAACTCATAAGACCTTAAGGGCATATGGTCGAGACTGGATTCTGAGTCGAATAAGCAATGTCCGTCTGTCTATCCGTTCATATGTCACCAATTTTTAGGTCTTCAATTTGAAGCTAGAAAGCTGAAATTTTGTGCGTAAGTTTTCTGTCATCCGAACCAATACGAGTGTTAAAACTTTTTAAATCCGTCCACAGACACGCCACAATCAGTCTATATGTGTAGCTACCTCCTTTGCTTTCAGAATTATAACACGTCGACAAATGCTGAAACTTGGGATTTAGCAACTACTAAAAATTCTAAGACTGAATGATTCTGATGATTCTAAGAACTTTCCCTTCTGGTGTCCCGAATTGGGCGCCTACCTAGGTGGCGGACAGGGGAATGAATGCTCAGCAGATATGGTGGGCACCGATATAGAAAATATCCGGGCGGGCAAAACCAGCAACAAACGAAAAATCCAGGCGCTTCTGTCTCAAAATGAGCGGCTTTCTGGTCGGCGTTTGTTATCCAGATTATGTTAGGCCAAGTATATTCTTTTTATTTTCCAACATGCAAATAGAACGGACAATAAGTAGATATTTTTATGAAATACTCTTCTAGTTAAATTGTTGCTATTCTCCATAAAGGCATAACACTTGCGGGGGTAAGCTTCGATGGTTATGGGCAGAGTTTTTATGTTTTGTAGTGGCTTGTCAGCGTTTGTGTTGGATAGAAAATTAATTTTCTCTTCTATCTTTTCTATCCTCAAAATATTTCCGCTCGCGATGTAAGGGTTATAACCCCTTGATCGCGGTTTTATTTTCATAATAAGACAAAAAAGCTTAATAAAATAAGTAGGCCTACCATAGTGGGCATAGTGTTGGCTTAAGGAGCAAATTTTTAAATGCTTTTAGTTTAACAATTTAGTTCCAAATCCGAAAAAAAACTTACTTATTAGTGATGTAGAAAACACTTAAACTCAGAGGCTGTTATAAGTTTGAGACTTCAAAATCCTGAACATCTTTTTTTTAACTAAATGCAGAGAACTTCGTCAGTTATGCACTTAAAAGGACTTATTTCTCCCTCATTTTCAAAGCCGCCTAAATCTTTCATTTTTTGTGATTATAGACACTCTATCCAATATAAAAAAGTTCTTCATGCTAGTATACCTACCTATGGTATCCCAACAATTGAAGAATCAAAAACTTTAATAAGTTGGTGTAAAAATAAGTAAAACTATTTCAAAATAAATTTTTATTTATTAAAGTGTTTTTTTCTTCTTTTTTTGTAAAAAAAAAAAAATGAAAAAGGGACCTTTTGCACAAGTGGGTTTAATTTTGGGGGAGATAGCTCATAGAACCAGGCTATACTGTAAACAAGGGAGTAAGTGACAAACGATACAAAACTGTTTTTTTATGCCGATCGTAATGCAAAAACTTTATTATATGCTGCAACAATATTGATAAAATACAAAAAAGTCATTCAAAAAACTGCTCCTTCGGCACCCATTAATAACATACAAATATGTAGGTACTACTTCAAAACGTGTTGCACTCGCCTGAAAGCGAACAAAAAGGAACTACGCATAAAGCTTCCTCGACCCACTGTTTGGTCTTAATAAAATATCCTTAAAGCCTTGGGAGCCCACTGTGCCACAAACGATGAATCAAACTTAACAGGCTTCCTTAAGGATGTATTTAACAAAATCAAAGTAGGTACACAATAAATCTAAAGCAAAGGATATTGCTTAGTCCAACATGCATATGCATACCCTTTCGTACATTTAGAGTAAATATATCAGACTTCACAAAATCCATCCTTAGTTCTGTCGCCAATGTAATTTCGTTTGTGGTTTACCTGTTTGCACTGAGGTGAATCGATTTTGGGCACAAATAGTCCCAAGTGCAAAGAGAAATGTGTTTGCGCAAAAAAAAAGTACATAATGTGTGGACTTGTCTAAGGTGTCAACAACGGAAAGGAGTATTAAAATATCCCCACACTAAAAGTCATTAGGTTTCTCTAAGTAGGACTTTAGTTTGGTGTGTTATTTTTTTGTCGAAGTTAGCTTGGGTGCTTTCGAAAGTCCTTATAGGGCGACATTTTAGTAGGTTTGTGGTTCACTTATGTTGGAATGGATATTTAATTTTCCCAGGTGAAGCCTGCAAGGACGAAACACATTTGACTCAACATGCGGTTGCGGAATAGTGAGGACCTCATCTCATCTTTTTTCATACCTACACACAAAAGCAAAAATGTAGTTTTATGTTTATGACAATAGAGACATTTTCAACTTGTTGGGGACCAGGACTATTTGGTCGTAGGACTTTTGTTATTTTCATTTGTTTATTTTTCATTGTCCTTGATTTAAGTATTTTCCCCCCTAGTGGTGGAAAATGCTTTTTCATTTTTCTTCCTTCTTTAGTGGAAGGAAAGAATAATAAAAACAATAAGGAAACAAAAACCTAAGAGAAAACGGACCCATTAATCATTCATATCTAAATTCGATAATTCTATTAACATAGGACGCCATTAAAGAAAAATCTTGGGTCAGTTTAAAACAAAATAGATCCAGCATACCCGGGTATACTGTTACTTTTGAATTAGACCATTAGCAGCGGCAAAAAGAAAAAATATGAATAAAATCATTTCCAAGAGGGTCCTGGGTATTGAGATTAATTGAAGCAAAAAGTATGCAAACATTCATACAAAAAAAAAACATTATTTCGACTTGATCCAACCAAACACAACATTCTGTACGTCTTGGATTGGTACCGATGTACAAGATGATTATCGATTTATTCCTTTTTCAGGAGCAAGAAAAAGTTTATGGTAAATCGTGTTTCCACTTCAATTCAGCAATTCAGGGTCACATCATCCAATTACGAGTTGCTCGAAAGAAGTGGAAACAAAAAAAATATATAAAGTTCATGTTCACCTAATTTAATATTGATTAAAATCATGACTTTATAGTGAACTACAACCGAATTAAGGGAAGTTAGAATGTGTTTAGAATGGTGAAGTTTATAGGGGTGATTTAGCTGGCATTCATTTATGGGATGTTAAATCTGTGGGATAGAAATAAATGCTACTTTTGAGGCTGTTAAAATAAGAGGTGATCTAAATCTTGGTTTAACTTTCAGTACCTGGTATTGTGTATTTAAGTGGTACGTTTAATTCGGAAGCACTAAGACACAATAACTGGTCCATTATTCTACCACGCAGACACCTTACTTTAATGTATTTAGTTTGCCCGTTTTTCAAAGACAGACGAGAAGGAGCTTCAGTCAGCCCCAAAGATCCGCCACCTGATGCGAAAAAGGGCAGTACAACTAAAGAGGAAGTGTTCCGCTGTATAGTCGTCCTGTTCACAGGCTGGACAGATGGTGGTTTCGCTCAAGCTTAACGTATTCAAGGACGCCAACAAGAAGTCTGCAGTTGATTCTCTTTAGAGATAGAAGGAACCCAAGGAAGGAAGGGTGAGTAAGTGCAAGAGTTCATCTGTGACAAACTTCTATATACCCAACCCTATATACAGTGTAACACCGCAAATCTAAAGTTTTTTGTCCCGAATTTATGTATTATTTGTATAGACCACGCCCACAAAAGTGGGCATGGGCTAAAAATTGAAAATTATTTTAGAAAAAAAAAGTTTTTTCCTTAAAACGCCCCCAAAAAGTGGGCGGAGCCAAAAACTTTGTATGGAGCAAACTTAGCAAATATTAATATTTTTAATATTTGTCATACAATTTTTGTTTGTAGCAAACTTTTCGAGAAAAAAATTTCCGAGAGGAGGTTCATCAAAGAAGAACCCGGCGTGCTAGGGAAGAACCCCTCTGTGCAGCCAAGACAAGCCGATCTTTGAAGTTTGGCAGAAGAGGCAATAACACGTTTCCGCGAAACCACCAAACAACCGATGCATATGAGAAGAGTAGTCTTACCAAGGCCGTATGATCCAAAGGATCCTTTCCAGAGAACAACTCTATGTCTTCCAAAATTTGCCTATATGCTGCCATAAAGTGGACAGTGCTTCGACAGTGCTTTAAGTTCAACATGCTTGGACTAAAGAAGTTTTTTATCAAGGATTATTCCAAATATTTGACGTCATCGGATGTCGGATCCATAGTGACTGCTCGTAGAGCTACGAATAGACCTGCTCGTAGAGCGAAGAACCGTAGTTTTAAGGGGATTGAAAACCTATTCCTAAGTGCACAGTCATAGACCAATCCTAGGGATATCCACGCCAGAGAGCACACACAATCCCTTGACTTGATCACACCGAAAAAACGGAAAAATCATCCCCGTAGGCTTGTGTGTAGGTTCCGGGAAGGTTGAGAGCCGATAGTAGAGAGTCTACCACCATGCACCATAAGAGGGACACAGAACACCACCTTGCGGGAAGCCCCTCGCTTTTTACCGCATTTATGACGCAGGATTTTCAGTTTTGTGCGGCTTTTTTTCTTTTAATCGATATGGGATCAAGGGGTTAGGACTACTCTTAAGATGCGTAGCACATCACGAGCGGAAAGAATTTGAAGATAGAAAACATAGAAGGGAAAAGTAATTCTCCATCGAACACGCAAATGCTGATGCCCAGGAACATGAAAACTCTGCACAGCAACACCAAAGCTTACCCCCGCAAGTGTTATGCCTTTACGGAAAAATAATATAACAAGCAGAGTATTTGAAAAACTGCTTTTGGCAAACATGTTATTGTTGTAAGTTCGATTTGCATATCGAAGGAGAAAGAGGTGGTTAATTTTCGGCCGACCCTAACCTGGATAACAGACACCGACTAGGAAGTCCCTCATTTTGAGACAGACATTTCTGGTTTTTTCGTTTGTTGCTGGTTTTGGTCCGCCCGGATATTTTTCATACCGCCACCCCACCCAGGAATCCGCCCAATTGAGGACCAGCAACCCCAGAAGGATTGCAGAATTTTCCACGCTGATAAGTGTGTTACGTCTCATAAAGAAGATGCAACCAAAGGGCAACCTTGCGCACGCGTAGCTCTAATCAGTTCTTCCAAGCTTTTCAGCAGGAATGAGGATAGACTTATGGGTCTGAAACTTTTGGCTAGGCTGTGGTCAGGCTTACCAAGTTTTGGTAGGAACGAAACATATACCAAATGTTAGTTCGAATATTCCAAGCTGCACATAAACGATAAAGGTGTTGTAACAAAAGTTCCAGCAGTTAAAACTGTTCGCTTGATCTGTAAAAATAACGGCTCTGTAACGAACAGCAAATTTTAAAGTAATCGTTTTAAATATTTTTAAATTAAGAGCCTTTAATTAAGGTCCCTTTCGACATCCAAACTTGCCAACTCTAATTAGGGCGGTTTTTTTAAATTAAAATTACTAAGAGACCACTTATTGAATGGGATCACCCTTTAGCTTATACATACGTCTTGTGCCAACAGTCGCATAAGATTTATTCATTAAATCTGCAAGTGTAATATTTGGGAAGCTATTATAATTAACATTTTAAGAAAAAAAAATTCCTGGAATGCACATGATCGAAAGATAAAGTGAAATTTCTCGAAAAGTTTTAACTATATCCCAATGCCAATAGTTAAATAAAGTGTCCAAGTGATTTGCAGTGCCTGGTATTGCTGCGGCTGCTCCTAGTTCTTTCGAGTTCCTGTCGCACTATGATTCATTACAAGTAATAAACTTAAGGAAATTAAGCTGTTCCCGAAATATTCTATCCTTTCGCGGAATAGAGCCCTTAAGGCCTTATCGCCATATCTGTAAAGACCATCATGCGTGACAACAAGTTTCAATAGTTGCTTTAGTCTTCTAAGCCTGGCTAGGAATTCTGTAAGGATACGAAGGTTTCTTTTTGTTGGGGCCAATGCATAAATCGAATATATTTTCGTTGAAATTTCGTAGAAGCATGGTTCTAGCCAAGGAAAAGCAAGCCAAGTATGCTTTGAAGCTCTTCTGATGGCTGTATTATTCTCTTGAAATGTGTCGCTTGCACTCGTGTACATAAGCCACAAGTGTGGTAACCACAGGACCAGCCACAAAGTGTGGCTGGTCCTTCTCAAAGTGGAGGGGAGATGGCCTATTCATCAGAATTAATAAGCAAGAACAAGTTATGATTAAAGCACCCACATCAATCAATTAATACTGACATAATATGAGTGAAACATCGATCATAAGCAATTAATTTGAGATGAGTTCTTAAATAAAAAAAGCTCGTATCAATAAATAGGTTTGAAACTCAAAACATTCTACCCACAATATTCCAGTAAATTTCGAAAATACAATCACAGCATTGTACGAAGAATCGTAACATCTTGCAAAAGTCATTCACTATTGTGAAAACATGCGTGTGAATGGCAATAGCAGAGGGAATTCATTCAGAGAAGATTGTAGTTGTTTTAGTCCTATCACAATAGTGATGCCGATGATTTCTTAAAACTCCATTTCCAGCAAAAAGGGTTGAAATATCAACATAGACAATCACCCATAACAAAGAGCTGAAACAGCGGTTGAGTTCATAAGGTCGTTCTTTCAGTCTAAATGTACTTTGTCTGCTCCCTATATGCCAAATGGAATTTCTTCTATACCAAACGTAATACGTAGCTAGAATTGCATGAGTGCCAAAGGGACTTTGTCGTAGACACAAAAACTTCACCGATTGTTGGAGACGACAGAAAAAAAAACACAAAGTTTGTCTGTTGAACAGGCAATATGATACCGTTTGTATCAATACGTTGGGCTGATTGTTCGCATTGTATCTACATCTATAGATATCCTTGATAGCTATAGATATACAGGCCGTCACGTATATTTGTACGCTGCTTGCTGTGTCTCGATGATAACAATCCATTCTTTTGTATGATTTGATGGAAAATTATCCTTGTGGATGAGTTCATCCCTGCTGTGCTCTATGATATTGTTGTTTTGTCCCCCTTACAACGAGGTCTTCTGAGGGCTAAAACTCGCAAAAGAAATTCTCCTCTTTGGCTTTGTTTGCGGAGAAGTTGCGGTTAACCTCGAAACCACAGGATACTTAAGTCGCACATCTTCATCATTTTTCTTCGTTATAGCAAAAAATTGACTTTGATGGAAGTTCTCTTCTATCTGGGCATATTATAAAAACCAATATGTACATTGTGATATTGGAATCGTATTGTAGAATCATCAAAAAAAAAAAAAATGAGTGGAGTCCCATATGAACATGAACACTGGTACAATGTGCAGTCCGCACTATTTCTTCGTATCCTGTGCACAAGGGAGTTTAAATTGACCTTTAAAGTGGATTTGAAAAAAAAAATAAAAAATAAAATAAAAAAATAAAATTTGACAAAAAATACGCAAAAATTTCGGCCCGAAATTTCAGCTGAAATCAGCATAAATATGCCGTGGTCTTAGTCAAAGAAACCGGAAGACCTGTGACACAGCACACGGGGCACTCGACAATGTCACTTAAGCAATGAAATTAAGGTTATGCAAAGCTACTGCTCGAATGAGGGAAAATGCCCAAGAGATTCGTTCCTTAAAGCATCTTAAAAATGCTTAATATCCTTTGAGACTGCTTCTTCTTTTCTGCTTTCTTTTGATAGAACTGAAAATATTAACGAAATCTACAAAATTAAATCAATCCTTAACATCAAGGTAAAAATCGAGCCCAAGCGGAAGGGCAACAGGCTAGTTCCCCAATGTAAGCGATGCCAGGGTTTCCGACATACGCAAGCGTACTGCCAGAAAAAGCCGCGATGCGTAAAATGCGCCGGCGAACATCTCTCGACGGATTGCAATGTCAGCAGTCAGGCTCCCGCGGTTTGTGCCAATTGCAGGGGAAGTCACCCAGCGAGCTACCGAGGTTGCGAAATTGCCATTGAGTTGCAAAAACGACATGAAGCTCCGAAGAAAAATACTGAAAACAAGGGCCCAAGCCTAAAACCTCCTAAAGTAGATAAGCCAAAAACCCCTAAGTCGACAAGGGATAAGGGTTTGATTAAAGGCAAAATTCAAAACGCACAAGAAAACGTCGCTGGTCCTAGTTCCCACCGGAGTCAAAAGGGAGAACCCACACTTGTTGGTCCAAGATCGTACGCTCAAGTCGCGTCACGTGAAAGTAAGCCACAATCGGCCGCATCAGATTCGGTCTCTCAAATTCTAGGCATGATTTTAGAAAAGTTTGAACAACAGGCGAAACTTAATCAAGTAATATTCAACAAATTGAGCGAGCTCGAGTTTAAACCTCGAAAAACATTTAATAAAAAATCATGAATATGGGAAAGTCAATCAAAATAATTACATGGAATGCAAACGGCCTTTTGCAAAAAATTGACGAACTAGAAGTATTCCTACGGAAGAATAATGTAGACATATGCCTAATTTCGGAAACCCACTTTAAAAAGGGTTCAGCACGCAAAATAAAAGGTTACATTGACTATCACGCGCATCATCCTTCAGAAAATTCGAGAGGTGGATCCTCTCTCTACATTAAAGACTGCATAAAGCACTCCAAAAACGAAGAAATAGAAATTGACTCTATGCAAATAACCTCAGTCTCAGTAAAATTAAGTCAAATAAATTACAACATCGCGACGAGCTATTTTCCTCCGCAGTATCGGCTGGCAGATGAAGATCTTGCTCTGCTCTTTGATTCACTTGGGTCAAACTTTATCATCGGCGGGGACTTTAACGCGAAAAATACTTTTTGGGGCTCACGGTGCAATTCAACAAGAGGCAGAGCCCTCTTTAAAGCAAGTACAAAACGCGGCGTGATCTTCTTATCGACGGGAAAGCCAACATATTGGCCAACCGACAGAAATAAAATACCTGATCTCGTCGACTTCTTTATCGTTAAGGGGGTACCTGGTTACCTTACGAACGTAGAAGAACGCTTTGATCTCTGTTCAGATCACTCGGCAGTTCTTTTGAAAATCGGCGGAAGCCTAGCGAAAAAGAAAAGAGCGCCTAGATTAACTAACAACAACACCGACTGGGACGGCTTTAGAAAATACTGCAAAGAAAACATAGCTTTAAATGTACCGCTCAAAACGCCACTTGAAATAGAAGAAGAATTAGATAAACTCGTGAGAGTTGTTCAGAGCGCTTCGTGGAATAACACTTCTTTTCGGAGGTCCGAATTATCGAACAGCGGAACAATATATCCGCGAGAAATAGAAGAGCTAATATGCGAAAAGAGAAGAGCGCGCAAGAGATGGCAACGTATAAGACACGGCAAACGGATAAGACAATCTTGAACCACCTTTCTAACAAACTGAAGCACGAACTTCAAGATTTTAAAAGTCGTGAGACTACTGCTTACCTCGAAAGTTTGACTGCCGATAAAGGTTCGAACTACTCTCTTTGGAAAGCAGTCAAGTCCGTTAAGAAGCCTATAGCACATTCTGCGCCATTAAGAAAAGCCAACGGCGAATGGGCAAGAGAAGACAAAGAAAAAGCGGATTTATTTGCAGATTACCTAGAAGAAACATTCAAACCGTTTGACGGGGAACCGTTGGTCGAGGAGCTCAATCCTTATGCGGTACAAGATAATTATAGAATAAAAACCGTGTCATTGACTGAGCTTCGTCAAACGATAAATAATCTGGAAAACAAGAAAGCCCCTGGCTACGACTTAATTACTAGCGAAATTCTAAAGGAGCTACCGAAAAAAGCTTTGGTCAAGCTACTCTATATCATTAACGCTTCCATGAGAGTTTTATACGTTCCAAGGCAATGGAAAGTGGCCGAGGTCATAATGGTTCCGAAACCAGGAAAATGCCCGAACGACAAAAAGTCATACAGACCTATTTCGCTACTGCCGATAATAGCTAAGGTGTTCGAGAAACTGTTGCTTAAAAGGTTGCAACCAATCATTGAAGAAAGACGATTGATTCCGGATCACCAATTCGGATTTAGAAAAAAACATTCAACAATCGACCAGGTCTATCGTATAACAAACGAAATCGAAAAAGCCCTGGAAGCGAAAAAGATATGTACTAGCGCTTTTCTCGACGTATCGCAAGCCTTCGACAAGGTATGGCACGAAGGCCTGAAGTACAAATTAAGGCTTTGCTTACCAGAAAAGCTCTATAGAATCTTAGAGTCTTACCTTAAAGACAGAATCTTTCGCGTAAGGTACGAAAATGAGTACTCGGAATTCAAAGAGATAAATGCCGGTGTCCCGCAAGGAAGCGTTCTCGGCCCAATATTATTTTTGCTCTATACAAGAGACATACCCCACGATGAGGGAAAAATTTTAGCTACGTTCGCAGACGACACTGCTATTCTCGCTATTGATAAGACAGTTGAATTATCAACAGGGAAACTCCAGCGCGCTTTAGACAAAATATGCGACTGGACGAAGAGCTGGCGAGTCGTCCTTAACGAGACTAAGTCAACGCATGTTAACTTTACTTATAAAAAGATAAACAACAAACCTTTATTCATTAACTCGGTACAAATCCCGTACTCAAATGAAGCGAAATATCTAGGAATGACTCTAGACGCAAAACTAAAATGGAAGCCGCACGTTAAAAAGAAACGCGACGAGCTCGAAATCAAGTTAAGAGAAATGAATTGGCTTATCGGAAGATTTTCGAAACTAAGCATATATAACAAACTGCTTTTGTATAAGCAAGTGCTAAAACCATCTTGGACGTACGGTATACAACTCTGGGGTTGTACTAAACCAAGCAATATATCTATATTACAAACTTTTCAAAATAAGACACTCAGAGCAATCGTCAATGCTCCATGGTATATAAGAAATAGCGATCTACACCGAGATCTAGGAATCGCAACCGTGTCTGACGAGGTAACAAACTTTGCTCGCAAACTTAGTACTCGTCTTCGCGGACACTGCAACAATGAAATTATCCGAACTTTGGATCAGACAAATCTTACGCGCCGACTACAACGAATGAGACCGTTAGATCTAGCAGCATAAGATGAAACCGCATAAATTGACGGTATTGTAGGTGCCTTCGTTGGAAGGCAGCCTGCCACACGCGATTATTACAGAAGCTTGAACTACTTGTTAAGGAAACTTAGTCGTAGTCTGACGGAAAATGGGAGGTTTTTTAGTGAGTAAGAATCTCACACTACTATGAGCACGCGCGGCCGGTCCTCGTAGTGCCTATGAAGGTTTTTCCTACCCAAGAAAAAAAAAAAACTTGCGGCAGTTTTGAGTTGACTTTTGAGTTAACACTAAACTAAGACCCTAAACTAACTGGCACTTGCTCAGAAGAGCCATTGCCTGACCTTTCGTACAATCATGCATGCTGTGTGCGTTACAGGTGTTTTTACACAAATGAAAAGGATCTACAATTTTTTGACGATTCCGGACGGTGAATTAAAAAGTCTCTCATGACAGATGATACTCTCGAAGGGTTTGTCCAGGCATTGGCGGAGGTTAAACAACGTGAGAAAACTTTCATTGCTCCAGTCGGGATTCGAACCCGGGACGTCGTGAACAGTAATCCTGCACACTTATTTCTTATTACACACACACATTTGGAATTACCAGTTTCAAATGCAATACTCTTCCTTAGGAACCAATCCTAGTCCATTACAATTACAAGGCACCAATTCGAAAAGGTTAGAGAAACGCTAGAAAACCCGAAAAAACGGAAAACGATGCTCTAAAAGTCCATCACAACCATATCAAGATCTTTGACACTGTTTAATGATCTGACACTGGATAATTTTGAAAATGCTTTGAAAACAAAATCAATAGCAGAATCGTGTTTCCTTGAATTTACTTAGAAATTGACTACGTACATATAACGTACAACATGTAGGAAGAATAACTTAATTCAGAAGTGAGATGCACTTTCGAACTTCGGAGTCAGCGAATGAAGGCGAAGATATACAACTGTATATGTCAAAGGTAGATAGTTATTAAAGGTACCAGACAGAAAGAAATGGAGTGCCATTGGAGGCAAAATTAGGAGGATTATGTATGGAACCATTCATAGCTCACATCCTAACTCCTAAAGACAAAATAGCTGCAACATAAAAACTTGTCACAAAGAAAAAAACTTTTCCGCACTTCGAAAATGGTATCATGTTTTCTTGGAAATTTTGATGGGTAAAAGGAGTGAAAATAGTCCTTGAAAAGCTTTGGTTACAAACCTGTCAACTTAAAAAGACTTTAAACACCATACCTAGGTACTCTTTGCCCCACTTCACGGTTTCTTCATGAATTAATATCTTCTGTACTATGCGATTGTCTAGCAACAAGAAACCGTTCACCAACAAAACCAGTTCGATATTATTATCCTTGCATGTTGCAATTGATACTCCTATTCAGCCAAGAGCCAATTTCGAAATAACAAAACGATTTACCTCAGTCAAAAGCGAATTAACTACAAATACAGTCAAGTAAATACTCAAAACAAAGCGGAGTACAAAATAGGAACCATCATGAATTGAAGGTTTAAGCGTTTATCCTTCAACAATCGACAGCGCATAAAATATTTTCCTTCATGTGCAGGAATGTGTATTAACACGCCACCACTGTACCCATACGAAAACCGATCCAATCTGTAGTAGCACAGTGGATACAACTTTTCAGGGTTTCAATTGGAACACATGCAATCTCTTGTGTGTTTTACTATGCGACGATCATGAAATGGCAGGGCAATTTCACAACAAAAATAAACCTACCCCATTCGAAGGTCCTTTGAAAAAAATGTGCTATTTTTATAAGAATTGGTTTCATGATATTGCCCATTTATTTGCTCATATTAATGCTATGAGTTCAATGTGATTACTGCGAGGAACTCGACGAGTCCTTTTATAACGTCCTCGAGTTCTGATTTCTAATTATCATATAAAAATATGCAAAATAAAACTGTAACTTAATGGAAAACTGATTCCATATCGACATGTTTTCTTTCTGGAGAAACGTCCTTGGGGGTAAAAAAAAACCAAACGAATAACGGCTAACACACACGTATATGTAGAGGAATATTGATGTCAATTAGGAAATGTTCAATTTCAAGAACTTAATAGTGGTGCATGTCATTTACTAAGGATAATGATAGCACGCTATCGGTTTTTTTCCTCTCATGTAATGGTATTTTGAATGAAGTGCTAATCAAGTGCAAACTGACTGTGAAGAGGAAATTAAGCCAAGGTGCTTCTCTCAAGCTGGACGTTGAAAGCTATGTGAAAACGTGTGATTGTATACTAACTTTACTTTGACAAGTAGTAAATATGTTATGGAAAGGATATCTTAAAGCAATAATAATTAGAGAATGCGTGTGCATACATTTAATGACTTTTAATTGCCTTGTAAATGTTGATGTATACATACTTTACACCCGCTGTTTTGGACCCACTCTATCGGCAGGGGGATAAAAGTAGGTAAGAGGATATAATTCTTAAACCATTCAAATGATATTATTCATTATCAGTACATTAATTCAGCTGCAGCGAAAATATTTTATTCGTTTTGTGTGTGATTATGTATTTTAATGGTTTTTTTTTTGTACTAACCACTAACCGCACTACTAATAAGTACGCCGAAGTTTTTGATCTTAACTGCCCCAAACCATTGCTTAAAAATATTCTCCTACACTCTATCCATCCTTAAATTCAGCAACCCCTACTGTCTCATCCTCAGCTTTTCCCCCCTAGCTTTAAGTTTAGTGTAAGAATTTGTAACTAGTTTTAAGTTTGCTTGTATTAAGCTCAATAAATTGCCCCTTGGGGGGCACTAAGCTAAAATAAACTAAACTAAACTAAACAAACACCAGGACTGTTTGTTGAGCCTGTGTAAGCATATTTTTGCTGGGCACACCTCTGTTTGTAGATTGAGCTAAAAGCGAAGACGGATTTTTAAGTGTGACTAAAATTATGTAAAACGCTTTAAACCAAACTCATATAAATCAGATTCACGAGTTTTTTGCGGTTCGTCCAAAAATGGAAAAAGGACCTCTTATGGTGTGACTTCGTTGTCCATACGTTCCTTTGTCCGCACCTGTAACTTTTGAACTGTCGGTGTGTCGTAGAAAGATCAAATTGGGTACAAGTTCCATTGAAGTAAAACTTCGTTCGTTCTCTCCGAGCAGCCAAAATTTTTCTTGATTTTAAAGTTTGTCTTGCGTTGTATTTGTGAAGCAAAAGCCATTCTTCAGGGGACAAATAATGACATGTATCCAGCTTGACGTTAACGCATGTATGATTGTGTGCGTGTTTCTGGTTTTGATTCTGCATTCAAAACCAGAAGCAAATTTCTCCTCTATCCAGAAGAGACCGTCAAACGAGTCCAAGAAAACAGTTTCAGGAGAGTCCAGAAGTCTCCCGAACGCTCCCGGACGACCAACCGAAAAGGCCATTAATATTGGTAATAAAATCAAACTTTTACATACTATCGAAAGTTTTTTGAGAATTGAGAAATGGAAGATATTTTAATGTGGCGACAAGAAATAAAAGACATGCAGGAATCGCTCAATGCACCCATCGATTCACTTTGCGAACACATCCGCACGATTTACTAAACGAACACACCCAACTGTCATTCCAGTCCGCTGACATATTCGAAGTTCGAATTTCTATATCGCAGATTTCCCCTCCGTGGAATTCAGCTGAAAAGTACCAGTGGCAAATTAAGTGGGAAGTATGGAACGTCCTAGAAGGTGTTTAATTAGTATAAATACTCGGGTGACACGCTCGTACGGACAGTTATATTTTAAACGTTGACTTGTGAACATCGGTAGCAAAGTAAAAAGTCATCGAATTGAAATAAAGTGTTGAATTAAGTGTGATTTGAATTTAAATAAGTTTTGTTTAATAAATAAAGTGTTTGGTGTGACTATAAAAGTGAAATTGAGTTTTATTCGACGAACCTCAGACAAAAACATTACAATATGTAGCCGGTTGCAACGTGTTTATACTCATATCACTTTTTAAGCATATATTGGAAGGAAGCAAGCGAAGGCAAAATTAAATTTTTGGTTAAATAGTTTTAAAACTACGGCCCTGGCATGCCAGTCGTAAGAGCCCAGTAAAATCCACTGGAAGAAGTAGTCTTCATTCATAAGTTATAACTGAAAGACGAACCCGAAGGTTTAAATTAAAGGAGCGTCTGTCTCGGAACTAGCAGCTTCCTGGTCGGCGTCTGTTGTGCGGGTTGGAATCGACCGAATTTAAACCTGGCAGCTAGGTACTAAAATGAGTCCTTTTTGAACAAAGTTGATGCTGCCCTTTGGCAGAAATGGACTTCATTCTCCTGATGGGTTACTTCAATGCACATGTGGGTATGGACGTGTGGGCTCGGGTGGCATGGAAGACCCGGATCAAAACAGGAGGGAAGATGTTGGACTTTTTATATTCCTTTGCCACTCAGGCAAAAACCAAGATGGGTGACCCGCATTCGGTGGGAAAGGCTAGAGGATGCTGACTCTGACTTCAGAGAGCGCTTTGCACAGCACGTTTTGGAAAAGTTTGAATAAACTCCAACTGACCTTTTGAATGATGAGGAGGAATGGCAGCTGTTTCTATCGGCAGTCATTGCCTCTACAGGAAATGTTTGTGTAGTGAACGGGCTGGGGGTAGCGGCTGATGGTGAGCAAAGAACTGCTAAAATGCATGAGCTCAAAAAGCCATGAGGGAGAAGAAGAAAGCCTACAGTATGTGGACTCCATCCAACTTCTCGGACCCCTTACAAAGTGGTGCGAAGAACTTGAAATCTAGAACAGCCAGTCCGAGCAGCCAAGTAGCAGGCATGGAAAAAGTTCGGTGATAGCTTGGAGCACGATTACAGATCTGTAAACAAGATATTTTGGCAGACTATTCGTCGACTCAGTGGACGAAAGTTGAATATCATTCAAGGGGCTAATCCAAGAAATATAAAATTCTTTCAAATGAGAGCGAAATCTTGCGCAGATAGAGAGAGCACTGTGGAACTGGTTTCGAATTGGTTGGCATCAGGATGAGCCATCTGCTTTTCTCAGATGATTTGGTCATCTTTGCATCATTCAAAGAGGAACTTTAACGAGCACTGGATAGGTTTACAGCCGTCTGTGGTAATGCTGCGATGAAGGCAAACGTGAACAAATCGGAAGTGTTGGTTGTTTCCTGAACTACTGTGGAGACGACGAGTGCAAAACTGACTGTGGAAAACGAGTGGAGAATTTTGAGTATATTGTGGAGTATATTTTCTTTATCACAAAAAATGGGAGGAGTGATACTGAGTTGTCCTGTATAAGTCGCCAAGCTGGAGCAATAGTGTAGAAACTGCGCCGGCTAGTCATCAGGAAAGCTTAGTTTGGAGTGAAAGCAAAGATCTCAGTTTTTAATTCAGTGTTCGTTCCGACTCTAATCTATTGTTATGAAATTTAAGTAATGACCGAAAGATTTAAGTCGCGGGTACAAGCTGCCGAAATGAGATTCCTGAGGTGCATTGGGAATCTCATAGAGCCAGAGGGAGATAGAGTGAAGGACAAAGTGAGAAACGTCAGTATTCATTGGGATCTTAATGTTGAGCAGTTACTTCTCCGACTAGATCGATCAGTTCTTCGATGTTTTGAACACGTTGCCAGACTTCCTAGACAGGTCATGCTAGACGAGATGCGAGCGCGTCGGCCTCCAGTTAGGCCAAGAAGCAGGCGGTGAGATCAGGTAAATAACTTCTACGAGTCTCTTAAGTCCTCCTTAGCGGAGGACCGATAACAATGCAAAGACCTTTTAGCCCACCCTCGCTCCGCGATGCTGTTAAAGGATGTGAGGCCTTTAGAAAATGATGATGATTATCATAGTTTCAAAACTAGATTTTCTGGTTTTGGGTTTTAATTTCGAGCCATACAAAATTCAGTATGGGTCGAAATTCATTTTTTAAAAATTCTGGAAATGCAACTTTTAAAAAGAAACACTGAAACAAGTATGAAAAGCAGAAATTTAGTCCGTTTACGTTTGTGAAAAAATTAAAGGAGGAGGGGGGCAGGGCATCTTTGACAATTTATTAATAAATAAATTTTGAAAAAATAAATAGAATGGCGCTACAGCATGAGCTAAACCAGGGTCAACTTCTTAACAAAGTATGCTGTTAGTATTAATGTAGTTACATACAAGGGGACCTACAATTTTTCGCCGAATCCGAACCACATTTTGAGAAGTTTTTCAAGACAAGTGATACTCTCGGAGGGCTTGTCAGACCCTCGCGGAGGTGGGGACGGGTGAAGATGGTACGATTCGAACCCAGACCTCCGGCGTAGTAAGCACACAATCTACTCCAGTTTAAAATTAAACTATATTTTGATTAATTTAAATTATACATTTTTTTATATTCTTTTTATATATTATATTATGTAAGCGTTGGAGACACGTATCAATTGTGACACCGGAAACGATTTATACAAGGCTCAATAAAAAAATTGAGCATTACTTTACAACGTGGGATAGGATGGGGCATTCAACGGTCCTGCGTGCACACTGTTGCACTTACTCACTGGTTTTGTCTACAATTTATTAAGTAAGAACTCATACATACATTGTATGCGCGTACAAACATGATCCATACCAGTTGCCTTTGCCTTGTAATCCCATTAATAAAATATTACCTATTCTTAGGACGCCTTTGCTCAGATATCTCCATGGGAATAGTCAGCCGGACAGTCACATTAAACCCTCGTTTGCACCTTGAGAAGGCGGAATCTTTGGAGCCACTCCATTACAAGCCAGAGGGGGCCTATAGTACTCGCCCATTTATCGCCACTAGCTACTCGTAGTCCAGTTCTAGATATCGAAAAATGTATTCAGAAATTTTCAGATAGTTTAATTACTATTCTTTTAATGGAATTTCGACTTTGCAAAAACATGAATCCGAGTGGTTATTTTTAAATTGACTTGCGTTAACTTACACATGGAACAAAGAAAGTGTAGCCTTGAAATTAACTTTCCAGTTGATTTTCCTCCCCAAAAACACTCTCAAATATTTGACGAGTTCTATCAACTTGAGCTAATTGAAATAACCAATTTCGTTCGGGATAATGATAAAAGTTTGATTACTCTGCTAATGGTATAGGCATAGAAGGATAAGCCCGAGTACCTTTTTTTCATTAATGGATATTGATATAGATGTATGAATCATGCTTATATATCAATTAAGTCCTTTCTGGAAGTCAGCCATTAGTCATCATTATCTGCACTAGGTTGAGGATTTCAATAATTTCATGCATACATATTAGGCCTATTAGTCTTTAATTAGACCCCTCAAAGAGTGATTGCTGTTATGAACATGTATTGGGCATGACAATTTTGAACTCTGTACTACATGAGCTTGTGAAACATCAGCAACTTTATTAGGTAGATGTCAAGCACAAAAGTGTTCTATGCAAATAAGCCGGATGACACTGATAAATTTGTGGCAACAACAAACAAAAACAAAACGTAGTTATTATGTGTAAGTGCATGCACACCTATTTACGTACTTATTTTAATTTGATTTTTATAAAGCGCCAGAAGAACCCTTCCTTTGTTCTGGTGCCTTTATTTTACGAGCGTGTATGGCAACGCATACTAAAAGTATTCAGCTGAGAAGAAAAATCGATACAACACCCCCTTGAATTATGAATCAAGGACATGCAATTTTTTGCTTCAATTTTCCCCACTGACAATGACAACGTCGACGACGACGCTTAGATAACATTTTAACATCGTGCAGCAGATAATATCCTGAGCACACGGTTCTGCTTAATACGAAACCAAAAGCTTAATAATTCTGCTGGGGGAAAAAAAAAACAACACTCGGCATAAACCTATATGAAGGTATGAACGCCGCACACATCCTTGAAGGTGGGTGGACAAAATCCAGAGCCAGACTACCTCTAACTCCTTTATGGTGCTCTTTGGAATGGAATGCTCGTTTTCTCTCGTGTTCCTTAGTCGTTTCAAAACATTTTGGATGCAAAAAGAACGTATTACTATTTTTATAATATACCGAAAATTGTCCCAAGGAGGCACTCATCCGGGGAGGATACAAAATGAACAGAAAATTATTTTCAATGTCCTCGGAGGAGTGTAACGCCGGAATGTATGGCGGTCATGCAAAAAATCAATTTCAACGTAATGGTTTACGAGTGTGTGCGAACCATATCCATCCTTCTATATCCGTGACGTTTTACGAAAATTCTATAAATATTTTATTTTTGGAGACAAAATACACACACACACACACACATGCACATTTTATTGTAATGTATGGAAGAAATAATTGATTCATATTCTCTGTCGATTAAACAAAGAGGACGCATACTTCAGTTGGTAACTGCGGCGGGGGAGCAGCTATGGTATTGATTTTAAATTATATATGGTAGACGATGAACTTTTTTCACAAATGAATTCGTGACGAAAAGCAATTGACGCACGTATGGGTGTATTTTGGGGAAGCAGAAAATTATTTGTTCCCGCCAAAAGTTTAAAGGGGAAAATAACATTTTCGTCCTTGGTACTGTTGTAAGTTGAACGCTTAAAGTTATTTAATTGTTGGCCTTCAAACTGAAACTTGCAGCTTTGAGTTGAAGAGGGTTCAAGGATTCAGGGACACATAATTTTTTTTAAAGTTAAGTCACAATTCTAACAGAATTGAGAAGTTTAAGTTAGTTACTCATGTCATATGTATCTTGTTGGATGAATATAATTTCAAAGTTTTGTAGAGTTGTAATTAGATGTGATCTTTTCCTCAACCACTGAATTGCGGGGACACAGGACCACAGTTGTTTTGAAGGCTTTCCATGCACTGCAGAAAGTAACGTTAGCACTTACATTTTGCCCTTTACACAAAATGTCAGTACCAAGAGCAACCCCTCATAGGTTTAACTGTATAAGTAATATGAATCTTCATACACCCCATTTTTCTGGGAATATTTTGCAAAACGGTCGAAAAACATTGGGGGTCAAACCTCTGACCTTTTGAGAGGTTGGTATCTAGTATTGCTGCAAAGCAAGAGCAAATCTGGGATGCAACTCGATGCAGTGTGTTGGTGTGAAAGTTTTAGAGAAAGGAATGATTCCGATATGTAAACGTCAACAACAAAAACTTCTTCGACTTATACAGAGAAACCAAACCTTAATGGTTAAAGCCAAATTGTGAATCGATTCTTTAAATTTTTAACAACTCTTAGGGTAAACCTTTTTGCTTTCGTTGATGCGGAACAGTTGGATTCACTTCAATTTTGCAAGTTATTAAAAACTACAACAACCACACAAATTGCAAACACTGATAGAGGTTAAATTATTGCTGCCATTTCTTTGATTGAATTTTTTAGCAATTATTGAATTAAAATTTTACTGCTTTGAGGTCAAGATGGTTTACGTATATGAGGTTAGTTATTCTATCCTAAAGAAAATTTACCGCCATGGGACTTCCCAATCGCAGGCCAAAAATTGTAGTCCAACTTTAATTAATTGTAATTAACATCTAATAAAATGAGTGGAGCCTCTGTCTGAATATAGGTCATATCAGCAAAACAGTAATAGTGGAAAGAAGCTTTTGTCTTGAAACCAGGGTTGTCGTTCACCTCTTGGAGGCCCTGAGCACTTAACGATGATAAGGCCCTTATGAAATTAACAGTTTATTAAGAACTTTTGATCTCTCGTCAAAAATGAAAAAAAAAAATGTGCTTCACCCTCTATCCTACGTAAGCTGTTATCACAGCACACTTTGCTGTCAGTTTCTGATTGTGCAATGTATCCGCCCATAACCGAAAATAAAACCCTTCCTTGCATCTTCGTGGTGAAGGCAAGATTGGTGCACTCGATATTTCATAACCATTTGGCTGGCTTGATTCAGAAAAAAAGATCTATTGTCGAAAATGTTAAGGCTTTTGGAATCGTCGAATCTCTTACTCAATTCATTAGTGCTAACTTATTGCCCTTCGCACCATTGCGTTGAACTATATAGTTTTGAGTTTCTTTAAGTCTGGAGTTCATAGAATAAATGCTGGGGCTCTGGCCATTATTTCTGCGATTCTTTTCTTCGTTTTTTTACCCTGCCCCATAGGATATTAAATTTGATTTATAGTTTCTAACATAAAAAAGTAATCACCTTAGTGCCCTAAAACCTTAAGAGCATGTGATCGAAACCGAATTATTAGTTGAATGAGCCATGTCCGTCCGTCTCTCGGTATCTTTATTGCCTTAAATTTTGAGCTAGGAAGTTCAAACTTTTTTCTGAGTCCGGAAGTAGTACAAGTGTAAAAAAAATTTAAATTTGGCCCACTGACACGCCCACTTCACTTATTAGCTTAAAAAATTAAAATTGTCGTAGGACGCTGAAGTTTGGTACGCGTTATCTTTGCTTAAGTGTGTTGTGATTGGCATTTCAGAAAGTAACCTTGCCCACTTGCCTCCAGTTTGTTATTAATAATTTTCTGTCCCTTATGCTTCTAGAATATTGTATTCGATCTCGGTTTCTCTTCCCTGACCTGAACAACAGCGTAAGCCAAAATCCTTCAACTCCAATTTAAGGAGCATGGTTAGACCTGCTGTTAGAACTGCATTGAGGTTAAGCTTACAACACACAAAGCTGTCTTAGTTACAACACAGTTCCTCCAAACTGGAGCAGAGTTTACCGGTCCTCTCCTCCTTTTTCTCTTCTTCTATAATTCTTTCCGCTCGGTCAACAATCGAAAGTGCTTACCAATGACCAACCTAAGTGGCACTCGTTCAAAAAAGCCATTGCCTGACCTCTCACAACCATCCATACTGAGTGCGTTTCAGGTCTTGTTACACACATGGACACAAATGATACTTTCGAAGCGTTTGTCAGAACCGTGGAAAAATCTGTATTGCCCTGGTGGGGTTCGGATACGGGACCTCGTGCACAGTAGTCCAACACACTAACCACAGCACTATGGCACCGACGAATACGGAAATTATTCGTCAGATATCAGTTTGAGCTTAAAAAGTTTTAACGTAAATAAGTCATCGTCATCGGTGGTTAGGAACTTACAATCCGCATCAATGGTGGGGCCTGGGCACACGCCCAGAGGATAAAGTAGGCCTGGTTAAAATGCATTGTTGGATAAGATAATTGTTCCGCTCTTTTTTTCGGACTTATTCTGCTCGCGATCTACTTTTTCAGGCTAAGAGTAGTGACAAAACCTTGATCGTGTTGTCTTTATGAGAAAGTATGTATTTTGGGGTTTCTTCTACTAGTCTTTAGGGCTACATATCATATTGGTGCCCAGCTTAGAAACAATTCAACATCAATGCGTGTGCAATAACGAATACTCAACTTGCCTTTGAGCTTGACTTCTAGAATTACTTAGAAATTAGAAGTAGAAAAACATCAAGGAAAAGAAACTAGAAAAACATCAAGGATGTCAAACAGACTTCCAAGCGAGGTTTTTCCTTCATCTTGCAATTCTCAGCCATTCAAAACCAAAGCGCATCTCTTCCTTTCTTTTCTTTCTGATCAATCTTTCTGCTCGAGATGTATAGTAAGAGGTAACCCCATAACCTGTTCTGAGGAAATTTATTATTAAGCCACTTAATAGACTGATTGGTGACTGAGCCATTACAAATGACTGATTGCTCACCGGTGAATGTATGTAGAAGCTTTTACGCAAACAAAAGAGCTAAACATTTCCAAGCAAATATCGATCAGTTCGCAGATCGATGTTGGCTGAATATTCGAGCAACCGACCGACTATTTGTCACATTTAACAACAAAACTCCAAGTATACACCACCAGCACTGACCATAATTTTAGCTAGAAACTAAATTGAGTTATTTGTCAAGTAAGTCAGAGTACTTGCGAAGTTGCGATGTACAAGTTGGCGCGAAAATTGCCACCAGATCCAGATGGTCTTTGGGTGCAAATTAATGTATTGGCATAATAGGCTCTTGATTTCAACCATACAAAGTCGAGAACCCAAGTCAGATGACCTTTCTGGCTTATTCAAAACGCTTAAACGAGGGATGATCTAACAGCGTGGGATTGCTCAGAGTTTTGAATGTGGATCGACCTACGGATTTGGTTTTAGTTTACTGGCGATCAAATATCAAGTCGGGTTTAAAATTAATAAAACTTAAACTGGTTATTCAAGCTGAAATTTCTGCACCAATAAAGCAGCTTCTTACGGTGTAGTTTTTCTGTATAACATGGTCACGCTACCAGTAAATAGTATCTTAAAGGCAAAAGTATCAAGGTGTTTTAGCATTGTTCCTGAATTTCAAAAACCGTACTTCAGGTCATATTAAATTAAAATATTCCTTTGTATTTGTGTTTTGTTTTTTCCTTTTTCGGCATAGGTACTGCGCATGTTGAAAATAGTGGCAGCAAAACTAACTTAAAGAACCAGGGGGAGCAGAAAACTTGTAGAATGTTTTCCTTCCGCCGGAAATTTTGTGAAGCCACCCTCATACCCGAAAACGTACGACTACAATTTTCCCTAAGATGTTCACTTGGGTGACAACAAAGTTAGTTTTTGCTACTCTTCCGTTAACATTTAGATGGAAGAACATATAGGAAAAAGAACACAAACACCCACAAATACAAAGTCCTGTGCGGTTTCCTTAAGACATACCGTACCTTACATACTTTTTGGTGGTAAAGGGGGAAGAAACTGCTCGTTTTCTTTCGTTAACCTTCGTAAAATCTCATCTTAGAAACTCTACTTTTGTATTACTTTCAGCGAGACGACAACATTGTACGTTGAGCAACATAAACTGCACAAAGTAGATGAGATAGAAGAAAATCGTCGGGCATTTGTATACAGAGTAAAATATCATCCTTGCTTAGCTGTTACATGGAGGTATTTTCGCACATTGATTGTGTCAATGCTTAAAAAGAAACTGTTGCTTAATGCTTTGTGGTATACTTTGACAAGCGTACAGTAAATTACAAAATTACTTTTTAAAGTTTAAATGGAAACGAAAACATGCTCATTCGCAACGTGTCATTAAAGGCGAATGAAATTTCCCCGATTGTCCTGTCCGTTCTAGAACAATAAAGTCCTGGGTTTATCATTATCCTCACCGCAAATTGAACCTTTCGGCAGAAAAATAAAAATTGAATTTTTTCCTCATTACAAGCGCAATTATGTTTCGTTTTGACCAACAAAATCCAATTTCGTTTAAAATTTACAAACCAAATAAATCATAAAGCTCGTGTTGGTATACACAAGCTAAACTGAAGGCAAACACAAAAAAGCATAAAAGTGTGTCCGCCTCCCCTTTTGTATGAGTATAATCAAACTTTAATTACTGATATTTTGTGTACAGGGCAACAGTTGAAAATGTAACGTTATTTACAGGACCGTTGACAGCCTGACATGGCCGGAGGGGAACCACATAATATTTCGGAAAAAAACACACACACACACACAAATATCCTAGAGGCAGTTTCTAAACACTAGGGTCCGTCCTTAAAATGTTCTTAGTGTCCATCAAGGATGGTTCTGTGTCCTGCTTACTCTGTATCTGGAGGTACTTTGTGACAAAATTTTATTTTTCCATGTACATACTGTTAAACTAATTAAGTACTGCGGGGGAATTAAATTTGACCTTCCAATTAGGCAAGCAGTGTATGAGAGATTTTTATGATTTCTACCGAAGAATGATGGCCAATTAGAGTGATGTATAAAACAGTGTTGCTCCGTAATTGAATTTGGCAAAGGAAATAATTCTTCGGCTTTTTCTCGTTCTTTTGTAGAGGAAAGTTTTTCCTCATTCAATACAAGTGCCATTCAGCAATATCCAGAAAATGGCCGATAAAGGAATCCTCAGCAGGGCTGAGTTGAGGAACGTGATTTCTTTTTTCTTGTTGAAGTTAATGTTTTACGAAAATGTTTACTTTTGCACAATTTCCAACTTGGTAGCGTATTGTTTTTAGTGGTTGATTTCCATTTGAGAAAGGACCTCTTGTAGTATGACATTATTGCCCGTTGGTTTGTCCCTCGTGGTTTACCTAAATTCTTTGTCAATGCTTGAAATTATACCTTCAAATTTTGACTTATCTTTACAAAGGTGTAGGTACAATTGCAAATGAAGGAACTCTGCACCAGTGCAATTTAAAAATTACATGGAAGTCTATAAATAACTACAGAAAATTGCGAAACTAAGTTATTGATTACAGTGATGAACTAAGTCAGCCTATACAACAGGATAGACCCTTAAAAAAAGATTTCTAGACAAGGTTTTATAACATCATCAAAGGACGGCCATTGACTAACCGATATTGCAGTTGTCGATATGGTGATGTTTGTGGCGATATATAACACAGGATTTCCTGGTATCAAGGATGTCGAAGCACCAGCCAAATCGACAGTAGTTATGCATGTCGACGGCGCTCACGACAAACATTCTCTAAAGATGATAAAGAAACCTTACAAAACCATTAGTGCTACTGAAGAGCATTTTCAGTGTCTTAAAAGTTTAATATTCTAAAACTAATGCTTATGGCTCCAAATTGTGCTTTGGGAAGGTTGCTATCATAGATGGTCTTCCGTAGCAGACATTTGCACCAGATGTCAAATTAAGAAGAAGGAAAGCACGAAGGACAACAAACAGCAGTTTGAATGTCCCACATTATGTAGAAAACAGCGAGTTCTATGTCGTTCTCGAAACATCTCGTTTGACACTTTTTAAATCCTTTCTACAGTTCTATACAGAACAAGTATGCTTTGGAATTCAATATACCTTCTATCTTATCACTGGTTGCATACTCTAACCCCACACTGCGAAATCTACACACAAATATGCATTAATTTTATGGATGAAGTTAGGAAAAACCTTCTCTTCTGCTCGATGCCTTTATCTAAAACTGAAATTCCTGGACGACACGAATTTGCATTTGTGTTTGTACCTGTGCAAATAAAATAAAATCTAAAACCGAAAAAAGCCTGAAGAATGTATTCAGTGTGGAACACGTCTCACTATTTGGCACATAATGGCTTGAGATATAATGGTTGATTTCTGAACTAGTCGAGAAGGTCCTGTTCGCTTTAAAGAACAGCTGTCGCAAATAGTAAATCTAGGATATCTCAAAATCATTAAAAATATAAAAACTGCACCACCTTTCCACCATAAAGGATAAAAATAATACTTCCTGCATTTAAATTAAAGTTAAATGTTTATTATTTAACTTTTATTTAAAAGAGGGGTCTGTACGGCTTTTTAGCCACCATAAAAACTTTTATGATGAAAGTAAACTATCTGGCAATAAAAAAAATGAATAAATTCTAACAACTTTAATAGTTGCTCGAAGTCTGCTAACAAAATATAAAAGCATATCCCTGCCTAACATCGCTAATAAATAATTTTGATTTAACATAAATGTGGCAATGTCTCTAGCTATTTTGCACCATACTTTCATCATGTAGGAAGTGAAGTACTTCTAGCCTGAAGAAGCGGTAAATTCGACCACACTTTCACACAATGCCAAATCAAAAAAAAAGACCGTCAAGTATGAAGTCCGTCGGCTTTTGTTGAAGGTTATGTTCATCTATATTGGGGTGCTGTGGCGTAGTGGTTAGTGTGTGTGCTTACTACGCCGGAGGCCTGGGTTCGAATCCTGCAATCGTCACCTGAAAAAAAAGAATAGTTCTTTTTCACGGTCCCCACCTCCGCGAAAAATCCCGTTCGGATTCGCAAAAAATTGAAGGCCCCCTTGTATGTGAAGAAATTAACACACACAGCATACATTGTTGAGAAGTTGGTCCTGGTTCACCTCGAGCTGTTGCGCCACTCTATTTATTTATTATTTTTTTTATATTGCGCAGTTTGTGTAACATTCTATATATTTATTCAAATTATTTCTGGATATAGTTTACAGTCTGTAATAGACTTTTTTCGTAGTGTTGTCTACTGTTCTTATATTGGGTGATTTGAAAATAGAGGGAAAGACATACTCTTTCTTGGCCTCTTTTAGGATTTTTATAATTCAAAACCCATAAAACAGCAATTTCGATTATTTTTATTTACCGTTAGACTTTTTGATAAATTTTACAACCACCTGTGCTAGCATTTGACACATGGATTTCTGAGAAAACGGCAAAAATATGCTGTTTTTTATTTCGCTTGTTTGAATGGGCTTAAAAACTTAGGGTCGAAAACGGCAATTTTGAAAAGTTTTTGATGCAGTTTGCTTGCCTTTAAAAACTTCAGCCAAATTTAAACAAGGTCGTCATAACTATTAAGGAACAAGAAATCTTTAAAAAATAGTTTTCGAAAATGTTTTCACGTTTTTCAATTAAATCTTCGAAGTTTTTGAATATTCGAAGTCTGCTATAGTTTTGTATAAGACTTAAGAAGATCGACTATTTGGTGTTAATTTAAAAATTATACTTTTTACCGTTATGGGAGATAGAAAGGGAGACATGCGTTCTTTTGTCCTTTTTTTATAATTTTTTAAATTTCAAATTCATAAAACAAATATTTTGAAGTTGTTTCCAGTTCCCGTTAGACTTTTTTCCAATAGCACAACCACCAGCACTAGCCTTGAATGTTTTCTTTCAATTCTATAGCCACCGGTTTATGTGTAAACGGTAAAACAAGCTCCTTTTTTATTTGGTTTTTTATATAGGCTTCTAAAAACTTAGGTTTAAAACGGCAATTTAAAAAAAATTTAAAGCACCCTTCCTTATTTTTGTAAGCTTTGTACTTTAACCAAATCTGAAAAAGATCGCCTATACCGTTAAGCTATTAGAAGACTTTAAAAAATTGTTTTCGAAAATGCTTTTATGTTTTTGAGTTAAATCTCAGAAGATTTTGAAATTTCAAAATCCGGTATAAATTTCCTTAAAATTTTGAATTATTTCTGATACGTGGGATTTTTTTCATAGAATTCCATCAAACAGCACCGAAGATAAGGGGGGGGGACACGTTTTTTCATGCATTTTTGCAATTTTTTTTCGAAAATGCGTCAAGACTGCAGTACTCAAACTGTTTTTAAAAAATATGACCTACACTTGATTTAATTTGAGTTGCTTTATACGTGTGTTCAATATTGATTTTGAGCGATAAGCCGTTCAAAAGTTATGGCTTCCAACACTTTGAAAAATGTAATGCATTTTCGAGTCTTCTTTTCTCAAAAACGTTTCGATATTTTCAAAGGGTTTTATTTTTTAATTTAAGCTTAGTATTTCTTTAACCTAAGTTGTCTTTTTTTAGTTCTTGCCTGCTAAACTTCTTGAAAAAAACACCGAAAAACTTTAAGTCCATTTTCGCATGAAATTTCAAACTGTAATTAAACCGTTACTTGTGCTTCTCTGATTGTTTTCGCAGTTTATACGCACACCAAATTTTATCTTTTTACGACTTACCGTTCAGAAGTTATAAAGCGATTGGACGGACGGACAACGTAGCGATACCATAAAAAGTCCTTTTTCCATTTTTGGACGGACCCGTAAAAAGTGGGAAAGTGCAACAGTGCGTATGTAAAAACTTTAGCTCGCCTATGACAGATTGCAATACATACCCTACCCCACCAAAAAAGGATACTGCCACGCCTGCAAAAAGTGGGCGGGATATAAAAATATAACTGCTGAATGGTTTATACGGCCTGAGAATCCACATTTTTAACTCAAAAAATCCCTTTTTTAGCAACACGCCCACAAAAGTGGGCGGATACATATACTTTGTATACAAAAAAGTTAGAAAATTCTAATTCTACAACTTTTGTCGTATTATTTTTAGTCAAATTTCATATATTTATTGAAAAACAGTCACTTTAAGCAAAAACCCCTAAAAAAGTAGGCGTGATCAATAAAAAGACCAAACTTTTTCTGCCACCTCAAAGGTAATTATAAGGCAATGTTACGTACCAAAAACGAGTGTACTAGCAGCATTTTTAGCTATTTAACATAGCTAACATTTGAAAACTATATTTTTTTAAATTAGAGGTGGTCGCACATACAGCCCTATATTGGGCGTGTCTGTAGGCGGATTCAGCTAATTTTCAAACTTGATCTAAAAGACTGTACTGCCGGGGAATCCGCCAACTTTCAGCTCTCTAGCTTGTAATTTAAGACCCAAGATTTGTTTACATAAGGACGGACGGACATGGCTTACTCGATTCTCCTGCCGGTCCCATTCATCTCTCTTAAAGGTCTTTGGGGTCTACGGTGGTTATTTCACTGCGTTGCAAATTATAAAACAAACTTAATATACCCTGGCTAGAGTATAAATAGTTTGAAGTCAATGCACACCACTACTTATCAAATTTTATGCCGCGTTAATCGTAAATGGCTCTAAAAGACGATGATCGCATCCCGGAATGCCGTGAAATGTATTCCTTTGTGTTATTATTATTGTTCCACTCTTAAAAATATATGCTGCTCTTGCTCTTCTCCTCTATTTCGATTCTACTTTCCCGAAATTTTTTGTTTTACCTGTATTAAACGCTGCTTACTTCTTAAAGTGTGAAAATACTCAATGGATACTTTACGGATACTTCTTTCCAGAGTTCTTACTTTCGTCCTGTTCAATTCAAGGCAGCATGTCCCCATGGGAAAATATAATAAAAAGCAGAACTTCATCGACAGTTTCGATTTAAGGTTAATAACTGCTAGTTAGTGCAGCCCCAGCTCCATCCTTACAGTAGCACAAGCTAAAGTAACTACTATTTAGTTACTACCTACTGCAAATTATTTTGACAGAATCGAGCTTTGAAGAAACTTAGAGAGCACAAAACATACTCGACGACTCGTCCAAAATTTTACAAAATAAGGAAACAGACGAACCAATTTACTCTGTATCCTAAAATTAACGTCAATCATTTCTTTGAGAGAAAGCAAATAGGTACCATATGGACTTTATCACCACCAACTCCCAACTTACTAAGGGACCGATGTCTATTGGGCAAGGAGTAGGTAAAAACTTAACCTGGCGTTAGACATGAATGCATTAATAACGTACGTTAGTCTCTAAGGAATGCTCCGTGCTATACGTTAAACTTTGCACTGTAATGGTTAGATGCGTTTCTTGTTGCAAGCTAGATCTAGCGCAGGGAAGATTTTTTCCCTAATGAAATTCATTAACTTGGAGTTATTTATGAAACTAAACAGGTACCTCAGTTTGTTTTGTTTCTTTTTCCTCCTTCTACATGGTGGATGCCGTAAAAGGATATTGTGAAAAATTGCGGAAGTTGAGTGTAAGAAGTTTGCATAGTTTCCTGTTTCTTGACATAGTGGCAGGCTACCTTAGGAAAGTAAAATGTAAATGAATAAGGGAAAAAGGGAATTGAAAGTTTAATAAGAACAGAAGACGAAAAATGAAATAAACTGAAGCAGATGTCTGCTAGAGTTTTAATGAACGTTGGGATGTACGCAAAAAATTGCAGTTACTGGAAGGGATCTGAAAAATATTTTAAGAAAAAGTTAACAGCAATCAGAAATGGAGAAGAACCACATCTGGATTGTGATTTGTAGAACAGTTGAAATCGAATTTATAGTTGTGGGGGTTGATGGTAGAATGCTGTGTGAGCTTCTTAAGACTTTCAGTATAGATTCTAGAACTTCGCGGTGGTTTTTAATTTGATTTAAAAGTCCATTAGTCAAGGAAAAATAAACATTGTACCTAACAGAAAAGTTTTACCATTTTATTGTCGTGTTATAATTTTGATTATTTTTCTTTTTTTGATTCAGTTTTTCGCACATTCTCTGTTAAGACACTGTAGGACTCCTCAGCACTGAATTTTTTTTTAATAAAAGTTACCATCACTGATATAGGTACCCGTTGAAACTCATCAACTTATAAGGACTCGCATCAACCCACACCATAATTTTGCTGTCAACAGTATCCACCACGTTATTCTCCTAAGTGTGTATGTATATAAAACCTTATAGCCATTGTCGGCTAAAATCGAGTTTCCACACCAAAGTATGAAGTTAAGGAATTACGACAGACAGAGATTCAATTATACCAGACTTTGGTTTGTTGTTTCTTTTCTTGTCCTTAATGTTGGTTACTTTATCGAAAATGTTTACTCGTTTTACGTAAGCCAGTTGGAAAAGTTGTTTGAGTTTTCTCACTTATCGTTATGGCCGAAAGAAAGAAAGTTATTTGCCAAACTTCTTCCAGCACTCGTCGTGTTTCGTTTGACGCCCCAAATCAAGTTCCTCTTTATTACCTATTTATTCAACAGAATGTTCGTCATCAACTCACGTATAACCTGGTTTATATATGAGTGTAACTGCAATATCCTTTTGACTATGTCCACACCACATACTCGCCCTCTCTCTATTCCGATATATGTACACATTTGCGTCAGTATTGATTCTACTCATGAGACGCCATAGATTTCTTAATTATTTCCTTTTTGGCGCGCTATCAAATGGACAAACACTGAGGCGTATTATTATTTTTTTCGGACAATCGTTTCCGTACATATGGGCCGAGGGTCCTTGAACCAAATTGTTAATTAACAACACGCCTGCGACTTTACTCCACCATGACGATGGATGACAGAAAGTGGAGAACGTGTCGGGATTTATTTCCACCACTTGATGTGTCATTGAGTGTGGGGGGCGGAAGAAGGAGGCGGCGAACGTGTGGGCATCAAAAGATGTACTGGCGGTAAAGTGTAGTTGCGTATACATCTCACTTGAATGGCACGGGACAGAGAAGTTCCTTCTGAATGTATTCAATGCTTAGAATTCCCGGTGGTTCTTTGAATCATCAAAAATGCTTTCTGGTAATATGATTCCGCTCTTTTTATGTTTGGCTTCCTTTCACAGTGTGGTCGCGGTGTGAAGCCTTTTCACTGCCAATGCTTCGCTAAAAAAGATGCAAAAAGCAATTACGGCGTTATGGTTTCCACGTGCTATTTCCTCCCACGTGCTTGCAATTGAGCTGTTGTAGATTTATAAATGACCTAGATTTCCTTATTGATGCTTGAATATGATTTAACATTAAAACTAGAAAAGGACATAAAAAAAAGTCAAGAAGGTGAGCTTCTCGTATACTATTGGGCAAAGTTTTGGACATTCGTCTTTATTTAGCCAAAAAAAGCAATGCAGAGCTAATTCTTTTTATTTAAACCATTCAACAGAAAAGGCCTTTTATGCAGTTTAAATGCAGAACTCACTTGAGCCGTAAAAATTAAAATAGTGAGCTAAAATGTGCTCAAGCAATCGGGCAAGAACAAAACAATCGGGCATCACTCTTTATTCCTTAACTGTTAATTGGCTTTCCTTAAAATCCTCAAAAGATCCGAGTTCCTATAACAGTTTTAAGAATATTAAGCCTTTGTGCTACCAGCTCCCTATTAATAAATCCAATTGACCGTTGTTGAGTTTGCTGTTCTACGTTTTGGTTGCGATGCTTAATAACTTCGTCTTTATTTAAGAGGTTGGCAGTTGTATATTTGTGCATGCTAAGCTCTCTTTTGAACCCCCTGTGTAATTCAAATATTATCAACAAGGACTTTTTAAAACTGCATGTATTGCTGCGAATTAATAAATTCCCAAATAAAAGATTTTAAAGTTAATAAATAAAGCTACCTTGGGCCTTTTAATACTTTCGGTAAAAAAACGTATTTTCAAGATTTCATGAGAGTTAATCTATGTCTGCAATATGCAGAAACTAACAAGGCAGTCAAAACAGAACCGAGCGACCACATTTTATTAAAGCTGTCAACACGTTGAATAATTTTAAGTAAAAACGATAAGGCGCATTGCAGAGTATTATGGAATTCGTTTCAGAAAGTCATTATAATTATACCTGGCCATACATTTCTCAGGTGATTGTATTCTTGTGACTTTCTTGTATCAATTCACGCTTATTTATTACACTATCGTTTTTGTAGTTAATTAATCATTTCTGTCCCCAGCAATCGTGGTGATAGGGTGGTATTTTCGGTCACTAACCAAATAGGCAAAGGTAAGAAAATAATCCATTTCAATAAGGCTGTAAACTATACTGGCAATGGCTTTCGATTTGAAAAAAAGCAGAAATGATATACAAATCAACTTCATTCAGAAAAGTTTTTTACATTAAACTGTCAACGTTTTGTGTGACTTTTTCTCATTACTGTCACTTACAGGAAACTCACCACAAATACAGAAATAAAAGCGCTTCATTCCCCAGATAGGTTTTCAAATTTCCCTTTATGACAATAAGTACTTTAACTATAGAAAAAAGTTTAATTGTATGACAACCTCGAGTTACATTTAAAGCAAAAGACTATTCTAATTTCTCTTATAGGTCTTAAAGAATCTATCAAGTACTGCCATTGTTCGTTGTAGGAAATATCCTACCGGTATTTAGCGCTAACCAGTAGCTTTGGCTTCGTGAAACTTGCCAACGGTGATAGAAATCATTGATCTAGGGTTGATGTCATATTATAGAGTTGATGAAATGTTCAACAATACGAAATGAAAAACTGTATAAAAGGCTTAGGAATAAAAAACAATTATCAACCCTATACACACCATAAATGTTGCATAAGAATGTCGCTAGACGTCCTTCCCCAGATTCAATAACAGCCGAAACTTGTATCTAAAATTGAGGAGGTATAACATCGAACTGTACGGGGCTGTACAGTGGCATCGACCTAGCCAGAAATACGATGGCTACGATGGCTGGGTCAACTAGTGCGGATGCACACCAACGCCCCAGCGGCCCGAGAATCTTCGAATCCACCCCGCAGCTGGGACGGCGCAGTAGAAGAGCACCGAGACTCAGCTGGCGCATGTAAGTGGAAGGGCTAACTTCATGTGCGAAACTGGAGACGGCTAGCTGGAGACAGATTTGGCTGACGAAGCATGTTGGCTGAGGCCCAGTTCCACCACAGACTGTAGCAACACCCTTAGTAAGTACAAGCTAATATCTAATATCCTGCACCTAGCTTGCAAAATGACAAGTGGGCTTTCAATTTAGTCTGGTGTATTGAAAGCCATTCTGTTAAAGTGGAAATTTTGTAACACCAAGCTTTTTTCTTTTCTTTACAATTCGCTAAGAGAACAGAACTCAACTTGGTGGAGTCCGATGTAATTTACTCCGAAAGACTTTCACTCGGGCCAGCAACCTGGGGTCTCGAAGATCGTGTTGGGCCCATAAGCTATAGAGAACTGATTAGGAAATATTTTAAGGCTGTCACGCATGATGCATCTGTATAAAAAGCAGTCTCAGAACTACACCCTTAATTGCACTAAATCGCCTTCATGTTAATATGATGCTGACGGTAGCTTTTAACAGTGTCCAAGGTAGAAATACTTTTCAAAAATTCTCGAGAAAATATGAAGAGAAAGGCAGAGATTTCAAAATTCAGAGCTCAGAGAGTTTCAAAGGCAATACTTGATGTTGGGTTTGAGATTACTTGGATATTTCTGCCCTGGTAATTGCAAGCGAAGAAATTTGCTAAGTAGGTTGCAAGACTCGATGGTCCGAATAGTGGGGTAATATGTCAGCCTTTTAAATTGTTTAAATTTAACTGGATATCGAAGCCATTATTGAAGTAAAAGGAGGTGAAATAATATAACAACCAACCTCTCTTTGAAACCGCAAAAACTTTGGTTGCAGCGTTCTTCATGCTTTAAGTTACTTACTTACTTACTATTACTTACTACTTTACTACTTACTACTTACTATTACTTACTACTACTTACTTACTTACTGCTACAGACCGGGGTGGACCTGGACCTCAGCCAACAAGTTTCGCCAGCCAGCTCTGCCTCTAGCTAGCCGTCTCCAGTTTCGCACGCGAAGTTGGTTGAGGTCCCCCTCCATTGAGTATTGAATTAAATTGAATTGAATTTTTTATTTTTTTTTATAAACACAGATATATTCTTTTTCGTCGTTTCACTTGATATTCAAAAACATTCAAGAAAAAGTAGCTAGTCCCTAAAATTGTGATTATTTAAAAAAAAGAAAAAAAAACAAGGTTTGAAGTTCTAAAAGCAACAGGCAGAACTACTAATAGCCCTGAAATCCAAGCTTCCACTTATTAAACCTTCTGAGGGTGATAAGATTTTATCACCTCAAGACAGAAAAAACCTGAATGCGAAACATGTGACAGATCTGAGTGCCTAGTCTAGAATGCTTTCGTCCTCTAAAGAAAAGAGGGATAATTGGTTGCAGTATTTTCCCTGCAAAAAGTTGTCACTTGATACTTATTCTGGCCATGCAAACACTTCTATAACTCAGACAATGACTCTTTACTTTGATAAAGCTTGAATTAAAATTTGTACTTTTAAGTTTTGGAACAATTAAAAAAACACAACAAAAATCGCACCACAGGCTCCAAGGGTTCCTAAACCCTATTAAAAATTTCTTTCCGTCTAAGAAACCTTAATTTTCGGAGCCGTCTCTTCTTGCATTGACACCATAAGTATGCAAGTGCCCATACATAACTAAAAACGAAAGACCATATTACGAGAAATCTCAAATCAAATTAATTGCTTCCTTTTTCTATTACTGATAATGTCAATACACCTTGCAATATACCTACAGATACGATAAACAGAAAAATCCCATTAACTCGCGTTCCGAAATTAAAGTAAACAGGAGGGGGAAAAAATTTATGGCTGCAGGCTCACGCTCTCACCTCACGCTCTTAAGCACAGATTGGAACCGCTCTCGCTGGTCAACAGCACTTCCAACTAAATATACTATGCACCTTAGCCATTACAGCTTGCAAGGTACACAGCACCAACTCAGATATCCTTAATCATCAGGATTAACTGATTACGTACACAAATTTTCTTTATGTGGAAACGCACAACATTTCATTCAAATAAAGCAATAAATTACAAAGAAAAAGAGAAATTGCCCCAAGGGGATTTCCCTTCCCTCTGCGTATGTACTTATAATCAAAAAAGGCACAAAAAAACGTAAATTTTATGTGCTCAACAGTTTACACAAAAATGTAAAAGGAGCAAAGGCAAACGATAAGCTTAGAGAGCTTCTTTCCCGCTCAGCCGTAAAGTAAAATTTACTTTCTTACTTATACTGAGACATCGGGCTCCTTTGACCCAAAATGGGATCAGCAAAACAATCGGAGAACGAACGGGGAAAAAAGAAGAATCGATTTCATTAAGAATTCTCAAGAGGACACACACATATCCTTGCCGAAAATTCCGACGCCAAGTCTAAATGCAAATTTAAGATTGTGTGTGATTCTGGAAGGCGCATTACCTCCCACCAGAAGCGCGCTAAGAGGAAGGTTTAATTCGTTCACCCTTTTTATGGATTTTTGTTCTTCACGCTTTAGATGGTCGTAGCCTTCGGCGATGGTTTCGTGTGTGAAGAAATTATTTTAACGTTTTCGCCTTTTTTTGGGCAGCCCTTAAACACAGGGGTGAAAGGGCTACTTTCGAGGTATCTTGTAGCTCACCTTTTTGTTAAGTAAAAAGTTTGTTTGGCTTCAATTAAATTGAAACCTCGCAAACCAAAGAAAAATAGAAGGAAAACTGAATTTTAAATAAGTTTTTCCCTAACAAAAAAGAAATGTAGGTATATCCTTGCCGAAAAAAAGTGCTGTATGCAAATTTTATTTTCATGTTTCCTTTTAAGCGATAAAATGAGATGAAAAAAAAACTACGGATGTGGGTGAGGTCATATACCCAGAACTGTGCAGCGTTGCATAAGTGCAAATAGATGTAGAAAGTGTAAAGTGCATTCTACCACTCGGGAGCACAGATCAAGGTCAGAGTATATCGACCGCTTGAGTTGGATCCGCTGAACAAGGCCCCCGAAGAGAGAGAGAGTGACACGGAAAAGTGAATGCTGGGAGTGTTACATGCCTGCTTCCCCAAACTCTTGCACAATAGCTTCAGAAATGCTTCTATGAAAACATCTTTGACTTTGATTATTAGAAACTTTGTTTAGATAAGTTTTTGCATCTTATTTTATAATGAGGAAGGACTCACAGGATTGCGGCTATGGGTTCTTCCTTCCTGATTAGCTACTTTCTGTGTCCTTTTTTATAACATGTCCAAACATCGAGAAAAACTAAGAAATGACTCATGCAAGTGCAGGCAGATCCAGGCAACTTGGCTAAATTTGTAAAACATTAAGCCAGGATCGACCCTGTGCACCACATTTTCTTTTGAATTATCACTTTTCATTGTTTATATGAACTAGGATATTGCAATCTTATTGAACGGAGATGCGTGCCATTTTTGGGGCAAAAGTATTCGAGCTAAGGCTACCTTCCTTGAAAGCTAACAATCACCTCACTAGCACGCAATTGAATACCTAAACACACTTTTATTGAAATGACACATTGCTTATGTATGATAATCCTTATCGTATTATCCCACACCCATTTTATGAAAAATTAGTTTCTTTCGTGCCATCATCGTTCCTTCGTATTGAGTGCTCAAACTTGTTGGGAACTATTTCGAAAGGTCACTCACTATCTGTTATTAAAATCTCATTATGCCTCCCGAGATAATTGATTAAATTGTTTTGGGTGTAGCCAACCACTTCAAATCCATCCACATGTTTCCCAATCAAATGAACAATAACAGTTTGTAATCAGGAACGATTGTTGTTTGTGTTTGTTTTTGCTAAAACTCAATGGATGCATTGGCAGGAGCAAACATTTATCCACCGAATCATTTGGACTATAAACAGGATAGATTAAAAGCTAGGATTCGCGTAGCATGTCGAAATCGTAATCAATCGAATTGATTTTTCAAACTGCCGCTTTTCGTATACACAGAATATCTATTCACTCTCGCACACCTTTATCATGTCCTGAGCACTGTGGAACTGTCCGCCTACGTGCATAGACATAGTAGATACTAAATCCTGTTTACATTATGTAAGTATAGTAATACATGCTATTATCCAAATTTGATTCTCATGAGATATATTCAGTTACCGAGTTGTTGAAGTTATATCTATGCTTTCGCATTGGAAACAATCAGAATGTTGAATATTGTTTCAATAACATAAAGTGCTTCTAACATTTTGATTTTATTGTGCGCATTGGGGTTACAAAATAATTTCTTTATTGAATGAAGAATACTTGATGTCGTGGTAAAACTTAAATACGAATTCGTTTTAGATTGCAGAATTATGAAACAAGTTTAGGTGTTCAATGAGAATAAAAATGTTGGCCTTGACTTTATCATTGCTTCGGATTGTTTGAGTACTGTTTAAACCTCTTGAATGTCTGTGTGGCCTCACCAATGCTTTGTTGTACTATGTTGTATATCTAAGGTTCCTGCCTGCTTAGGACCTCCGAAGGAAACTCCAAGAACCAGGTGGAATAAAAAATATTCTGTGAGCTCATAATTGCTAACGATGAGCTTTTTTATATTCCCCCAGGCTGAATCGGCATCTTTGCATCAATACGACTCGTTGGGCTTGAGTCAGACTTGTAACTCTTTTGCAAAAAAATTAATGCAAGATTTTGAATATATTCTGTCCGATTAACGATAAATAGTTTGTCTTTAACTAGGCTTAATCGGTTTTAGCTTACTCAAAATTATTTTTTAATCCGATCAAAGAAAAATTAAAAAACTGTAAACCGTAACGTGTCTCACACTTTTGTCCCAAGTTTTGCCGGTGTAACTTAGTTTTGACCTTTAAAATGAAATATTTCATAGTCATTTCAGCTGAAGTCATAAGCGCGCGGCCTTTATCTTATCTGTGTTAGCGTGCATCAATACATAGAAATCTTGAAGTAAAGATATGCGATTCGTGTGCAGTAAAAATCCATCTCGGCTCTATGATTGTTTCAAGCAAATGCAGAACTTGGGAAAATTCAGTCCAGTCTTGTCGAAATGGTTGAGGCACGCGATACCCAAGCCCAGGTGCATCCATATAAACATAGTTGCTTGAAATGTGCCTTATGCCAGTTACTACAATAGGGGGACAAAAGCCTGGATTATCATAGACCCTACATGCATGAAAAGTTAGAAAAGTTAGATCCACTGCAGTTATATCGGAAGAAAAATAAGTCCCAAAAGATGTGGATTCTCGGTCCATGTTGAGAAGAGCAATAGATGTGCATCTCCAAAACTCTGGTCTGAGCTTTACTTTTCCTAAAAGTAGTAGAGTGGGTGTTCTGCAACTCACTTAGTTGCGCTTGAAGTCTGAGAGCTGCATCTTTTGAGTGTGCTAGGAGGTAACTTGTTGTTAAAAAAAAGTTGTAGAGTCTAGTTAAAATATTCGGACGGAAATATGTCAAAAGAAAAAACCCCGTGTGATTCACCGGAAGGGGATGATCCTGCAACCCTTGCTTGTCGCCACCTCGAGTGTACAAATAGCTTACATGTTCTCTCTCATAAACATGCTCTCTCATAAATAATGCACATAAACCAACAACATGTAAAAAAAGAGTTAACTTTTGACATTCCAACATGAAAAAATATGGTAATGATTCTTTGGCAATTCTAGTTCCCTGGAAACTGCTAGTGTAAAAGACTTTTATTGTTAATAAGTTAGTTAATTAGTTTAGTTTAGTTATACATTTATTAATTTTAAATAAACTTTTACAACTCTTATAATAAGAATGAGAATAAATTCTGATATTAATTATAAATATCAATAATACCTGAGCTTTACTTTACTCAATTGTTGTTAAAAATCAACTAGAGCAGTTCTAGGTTAGTGTGCAAAACTGTATAAATTTATTTAAAATAAAGATTTTTGACTATAGGTATAGTTAGAACACTCATGAATGGAAAGGTCTTGTGTTTATTATCTACCTTGAATACTATATGCAGGTAGCTATGGGCCTTAGTACTTAAAATTCATTGAACCATAAATTGACATTTGAGCTAGAGGCAGTTTTGGATTTGATTACATAGTTAATAACTTCCCGTAACCTTTAACTATACCAAGAAAATGTTTAAATGCCATACGGGCCAATTGAAAAACGTAAGGTTAAGGCACGTATCCATTTGTATCTGTCCTATCAGCTTTGTGTCGTCGTTTAAATTAGTATCCCCACCCGCTCTTTTCGACTCTATCTTTAACAGCACAATCTGGCCAACTAACACTCTGGTCAAGGAATTTACATATCGATCCACAAAGGCTAAGCCACAAAGTAAACAAAACATCTTTTCAAAAAACTTAGCAGCAGGCTAAGCTGCTTCTATCAGAATGTTCGATCGATCCGCAGCAAACACAAATCGGAAGATGTATTTAAAAATTCAATGGTTTTTCCTCATGACGTCATTGTTTTGACTGAAACTTGGCTCAATGCTAGTATTACTGACGCGGAGCTCTTTAATAATGAGTTTCTAGTGCATAGAAAAGATCGTCATAAGGACGATTTGAAAGCATTGGGTGGAGGAGTTCTCACCGCTGTTCGGAAACACATTACTTCGTCGAAAGTTCCCTTCCCCTTTTCTGTCAATATGGAAATTGTATGTGTAAAACTTGATTTCAAGCCTTATTTTGTATATGTTGTAAACACATATATCCCTCCCGATAGCTCTGCTGAAATATACTCGGAGCTAGCAAAAGCCCTTGATTATATTTTCAGCCTTTCATGTTGCAATAGTACTGTTCTCCTAATTGGTGACTTTAACCTTAGTCCTATAAAATGGGTACCTTCAGACGATAGTACGTATTTTATTCCATGTGTTTCCTCTGCTCAAATGGCACTTAATAAACTAGACAATATTCTTTCCTCTGACTTACAGCAAATAAGCTGTATCAAAAATATTAATAATCGAATTCTCGATTTAATCTTTTCATCAGACGCTGTTAGTACTGTTGCCTGTAAGTCCACATGCAACATTACTAAAATAGATACTCACCATCCACCACTGGATGTATTTCTTGACTTGAACGGTCTCATTCATGAGAATAATAATTCATATGATCGTTCATACATTTTTGATTTCAAAAAGGCTAACTTTCACGCCCTCTCAGAAGAGTTAACCAGGTTAGGTATTTCTAACGTTGCGAACTCTTCTGATGTAGACTACTGCGTGGATAATTTTTATTCTATTTTGAAAACCTCCATAGGTAATATTATTCCTAGAAAATTAAAGAAAAACGAAATTTGTGACCGTCCCTGGTATACTAGTGAACTTAGATCCTTGCGTAACAAACGAAAGAAGGCTTGGAAATTATATATAAAAAGTTTAAATCATACAGACCTTGAAAGATTTATAGTAATTTTTGAGGAATTCAAAGCTCTTTCGGACTATCTATATAACAATTATATCTCTCAAATGGGAGCATCATTTAAATCTAATCCATATAAATTTTGGAAATTCGTCAATTCGAAGAGAAAGACGGATGGATATCCAGCGAATTTAACGTATAACAGTAACTCATCTAATGACCCTGCCGTGATTTGTAATTTCTTCGCTCACAACTTTTCTAAATCGTTCAGAGATGGTCCGTTTCCTGTCGACACGGAATACTTTCAATATCTTAAGCATTCAGCACAAGTCAGCTTTAATGGAATACCAGTTGCTTTTGAGTCTATTAAAGAGTTTATGTCTAATCTTAAAGAGGATTGTTCTGCAGGACCAGACGGGATTCCACCTATTTTGTTAAAATAATGTAAGGATATACTTGCCTTTCCCCTCCAACATCTATTTAAGCTGTCGCTTTCTTCTAGAATTTTTCCAAACGCTTGGAAGCTATCGCATATAACCCCTGTTTTAAAAAAGGGAGATAAGTGTGATGTGTCAAATTACAGACCAATTGCAAAGCTATCATCCATACCTAAACTTTTCGAGCAAGTTGTTTGTGATAGTCTTGTCTTTTTCTGTCGCAATATCATTTGTAGAGAACAACATGGCTTTGTGAGAAACAGATCCACTGTCACTAACCTCGTGTCCTTTCACAGCAAGTGTACCAACGCTCTGGAGAGTCAATTTGAAGTTGACTGTATTTACACAGACTTTTCAAAAGCTTTTGATCTAATTTCACATGAAATTATTGTTTTTAAACTTACATCGCTAGGTTTCCCACCTAATTTCATATCTTGGATTATATCTTATCTTCACTTGAGAACTTATCAAGTAAATTTCAGAGGGACTAAATCAAATATCTTTTCCGCGGTATCAGGTGTTCCCCAAGGGAGCCATCTTGGTCCTCTTCTCTTTATACTCTCAATTAATGATTTCCCGTCAGGTGTGAAACATAGTGATATTCTTGCATATGCCGATGATATGAAAATATCAAAAACAATAAAGTCAGTGTCGGACCATAGTTTTTTGCAGTCAGACATCGACAGTTTCACCATCTGGTGTGATAAAAATGGACTCACACTTAACCCAAATAAGTGTCAGGTTATGACGTTCTCAAAAAAACGTACGCCGACGGAGTTCTCATATACAATAAACAACCACATCCTTTGTCGTGTCTTTCGATTTAGTGATCTTGGTGTTTTCTTTAGCTCCGATCTTACTTTTTCCGAACACATTAATCATGTCGTTAATAAGTCTAACTGTATGCTGGGGTTTATTAAAAGATGGGCTAAGGAATTTAATAATCCTTATGCAACTCTTTCGCTGTACAATAGTTTCGTTAGGCCACACCTCGAATATGCTTCACAGGTTTGGACACCATCCCAAATTTGTTATGCTGACAGGATTGAGGCTATTCAGAGGAGATTTATCCGCTTTGCTCTAAGAGGCCTTCCTTGGGAAGATCCATTTCACCTTCCACCTTATTCCCAGAGGCTAAAATTACTTAATCTGCAGAGCCTGTCTCAAAGACGTATTAACACCGATCTCGTTTTTATTCAGCAAATATTGTTAGGTCACATTGACGCACCTGACCTCTTGTCCTCTTTCAAGTTTAAATTTCGTGGTGGCTCTTATAACCTACGTAATATCAATCTGTTAAACGTTCCGAATCATAGATCGAATTACGGCATGCATGAGCCTATTACACGCATGAGTACCCTGTACAATTTATATAGTAGTGTTCTAGATTTTAATATTGACAAAGCGACACTGAAAAAGCTGCTTAAGCAATTGTAATTTTCTTTCTTTACGTGTATCTATTTTATTACTTTTTTCCTATTTTCTTAATTTTTGTGTATTTGTGTATGTGTTAAGTGATCGTTACATTAACCACTAACACCTGCACTAGTTGATGAGCCTGTGTAAGCAACATTTTGCTTGGCAATTTTCTGCTTGTAGTTGCTGCTTGCTTTAAGCACCCTACATCACAGATCTGATAGTGCAAATTATCACAAAAAAAGTAAAAATTGTACTCATATGATGGAGTCATTATAAATATTTAAAAAGCTATGTATGTATGTATGAAAACAAAAAACCTGCCGCTCCTAGTAAGTGTTAAAAAAAATTCAAAAAATCTTCGAAGAATGTAATTTGAGTAACAGAGATTAATGATTGCCAGTTTTTAGAAAATATTTTGGAATAGATTTTTGGCCCTCAAGGACAGACAACCAAGAGTTCTCTAGACCACACAATAATTTTTAGAGGAAACATCGAGTATTTCAAAAAATTTCCGAATTAATTTATTAGAACTACTTTAAACCATCATATTTTTTGCTTTATTGAATATACAATACTTTTTTTTTGCTAAAATGTAAAAAAAAAACGAGAAAACAAAAAAAATTTTAGTTTTACTGCTTTAAGTTTTATCAGTTCGTCTGCGACGTATTATAAAATTCTCTACTCTATTTGAAAAAATTGCCAATCCTCCAAAAAGTAGGTGTGATAAAAATATAACGTTAAAATGCTTTATGCAATGTGGTTATCTTTATTTTAAAATGTTTTATCAATGTGGCTATCTAAAAAACCCTGCCATTTGACTTAAAATTACACTTTTTGTCAACCACGCCCAAAAAAGTGGGCGGAAATATACCTGTACAGTGTATATGCAAAACAAAGCAAATCTTTTTAACTACATTTTTTGTAATATAATTTCTTTTCAAATTTCATAAACCTAAATATGTAAATTTAAAAAAAATTAATTTTTATTTAAAACTTGTTTAAAGCTATGCGTGGTCAATGCAGGCATAAAATTTTATTCTTGTGACTTGAGGAAAATTCCAAGGCTGTATCTCACACTAAAAATTACTGTTCTAACGCTACTGCAACAGACTCAGATTTGATTTAATTTTTTTTTTAATGCCGGTGTCTGTGGACGGATTCGACTAATTTTCAAACCTGATTTGGTCCAATGGATTTCCAGCTTAACTATTGAACTTTAACTCTCTAGCATAAATTAAAGGCCTAAAGCATAATTAAAAGGCCTTATTAACATACGGACGGACATAGTTTAATCATTTCTGCCGGTCTCGATCCTCTAAATTCTAAAAGGTCTAAGGATTCTGCGGTAATTATTTGTCTATGTTACAAATTATGCATTTTACTTCTTATACCATTAAAAGGGTATAAAAAATTAATTTTAGGGGACCATAAAACCACTAGCGATAGAACTATGTAAGCTACTTACGAGGGTTTATAAAAAGAACTAAATAGGATTCATAAAAAGCAGGTAATTACTAAATAACTCTTTAATGTTTTTCCTTTTTTCATTACTATAGCAAACACCAAGGATGAATACAATGAACCTTGTGGTTAGTATTTCGGAGAACACCTCGCAAGAATTACTATATGGCACCTCTGTAAAAAGTGAGCGGCACTGCATTGACGAAAATGTAAGGGGCTCTAAGATAAACGGTGTTGACAACGGATCGGACAAAACATATACATAACTGAGGATCATCAAAATTTCCCCTATCAAGGGGTTTCGTGCAATATTTATAATTGTTTCAGTTCTAGTCTGGATACTAAAATAGAAGTTTTAGCGCCCGAGCGTCTGAGTGTGTCAACAGAATATCCAAAATCCTTAAAATAAAAAATCTCCATAGAGTTCCCGGCATACATACATGTGTCAAGACACAAACCTGGGTTTCAAGTTGAGATTTGTGCCTCCGTAAAATAACAACATACATAAATATGTAGGCTTGAACTGTAGCCAAAAAACTGACTTTTCATCAGATTTTGGAAAGCTGCAATCTAGTTCCTCACACAGCATATAAGAGCTACGGGACCTCATTGAAAAGGGGATTAAAAAACACTAGGCTCTAAGCACTCAACAACAAAAAGTTTGATATGATGACTTTGTATACCGACATCCAAAATTTTTTTAAGAGATTCGAAAGGATTGCAGTATCAAAGAGTTATTTCGAAATATAAAGGAGAATAACCAAATCATCGTTCTCAATAAGAAGATCAAAGGAAAGAAAGCAACAGAAAATTTCACAAAGAAGGAAATTATAGAGAATCTTTACGTCGAACTAGCAAAAGACACAGACAAAATGTCATATATGGAATAGAAAAAAAAATTATTTTCGATAGACCCAAAGAGGTAGAACAGGACGAGGTACAGCAAATGAAAACTCATCAAATGTAGAAAAGTGAAGAGCTCCAACTCTTATATAAGTGGAGATCTTATTCAGAGCGCTAGCCAATCTAGCGCCATCTACAAAAGAGAGGAGAGCCGTTAAAATCCCCTCTTAGTTACTTGCATCATTTGAAAGAAAGACATATAAGAGTGATTTTCTATCAAGCAGATTAAGTTAATTCAAATCTCAAGAGTCTAGATAATAATAGGCATACCGTCAGAGACTCTGCTCTATCCGGTTTCTTATGCTTCAACACCTTGGACACTCCTTCAGTTCTATCAAACCTCTTCTCATTAAATTCAATCCTAGCCAGCAGTATTAATAACACACTTTTAAATTAAACTTATAATTTAATCTACGTTTCCGCTTGTTTTACAATGAGCTCTTGACTCATAAACACAAAAAAAAAAAATACTTTGCATCTATGCAATTTTCCAGGGAGAAGAACAAGTTCAAATGCTGTCTTATTTGCAAAGATAAATTTTCCCCCATTGTCTTCGACCAATCCACTGCAAAGGGTCTTTTTATTATACATACTTTTCTTTATTTTGTGTTTTCGAATAAATTGTACAGAACCGCCCTCAGCCATGGCCGAAGGACGTAGCATCCCCAAGTAAAGTGACTTCATGCGACCCGGGAAAAATGTCCCAAATGGGATTTTAAAATTTTATTTATTAGAAGTTTTTTTTTTATGGTTAAAGCTTCTGAAACAGGAATTTCATTGAGACTAAACAAAATTCCAGAACATTGTTCACAGAATTTCAGCATAAAAGATACTAAGGTATGTATGTACCTCATACAGAGGTGAGTAACAAGTGCTGATTTTGTATCCATTCCATTTGTGCAAGAAGCTGCGATAAACTTTTTATTATTCTTCTACCCCACCTCGATGTGTATTCCCATATTTTATGTATTTCGCACATAAAATCTTTAGGCGGGTATATTCCCATTATTCGTATCTACCCCAGATAGATCCCCCTATCACACAAGTGTGTGAAGAGCCACACTTGCATTCCCGCCGCTACCTGTTCACAGAGTCTATTTATGAAATACGCCAAGCGGGAGTACCCTACCAATTTCTGCATAACAAATGCTAAATGCATGAGCCCGAGTGAGTGCAGTGCTTCCTCAGCAGATGCGCCAGCTGCTGCGTATGCAGGTTAAAGTCATACATATTAGATGAGCCCCAGCCCTTCTCGTACTTCCAATCTAACAAGAATGGGTCTATCGTGCAAGAAATATAACATAAACGGTGTGGTTGCTCTGACCTATTTGCATTTCGATAACTCGGGGAAAGTTCCTTCCGGTGCTGTTTTTGCAATTGTGGTTGCTACGAAATGGCTCTGGGGAGGTATTCAGTAGGGACATACAACTTTATGGATGTTGGGGGACCGGCGACGGCCAGGAGAAAAAAAATCTTTTCCGCCTCTTCTATGCAAAGAATGGCTAAGAAAGAAAAATTTATTGGGGTTAATTTGGAAAGGGTGAGAAGGCAAAAAAAAAACTTTAACGCTATTCTTTACTAGCTAAATATTTAAGAAAGTCTTTTGTGCCAGTCTAAATGGAATGTGTATTTAGTGCATAGATACTTTGCCATGATTGTGCTTCCCTCTATCTTCCGCTGGCGGAAATGGAAACTGAATCTCATTTGAAAATTTAAGTAGGATCACAAGACTAAGGAGGAACAAACGTATCCTTCGGAGAAAGTTTTTAAAGCGTCCTCCTCTATCAAATCAAATCGGAATCTGCTTCTCATAAAAGTTGGTATCGCTTAAAATTTACTTGAAAACTTGCCAAATTAAAATTGAAATCTAATGCTTCAGATTTTTTGCTTTTAATTCCCAGCAATTGAAAGCATGAATGTCCTTGCCAAAAAGGCAACTATAAAAATTACCCCTTATTTAAATGATCTCATATTTAGTAGTGCAACATTAGCACCCTCTTCGACTTGCTGAACTTTTTATAGTTGGCAGCCAAAGTTTTCACAGCGCAATATTAATTAAGCCCTCAAAGGATAAATGGTTTTGGCTGATGTGATATAGCTGAATGAATGTTGTACACATAAATGCCCATCGAGGATATTTGTGTTTTCTTTTTCCTTGTATTTAAAGCATCGCTTTCCAAAAATATACACGAGCTATTTTCTGCACAATGACTTCATGATAAGTTGAGCACAGCTTACGGCCGTTAAAAGACCGACCGACTCCCTGGAGGTCTCTTTTCATAGTGAGTGTCAGGTCCGGAGTTTTTATTGAATAATTAATTTAGTAGACTGCATTTTTAAGGGGACTCTGCATTGACTAAAAGGGTCGTTGCTGTGATATTCATGGGCTTGTAAATGCAATGTGTATGAGTGACACATTTGTAGGGGAATTACCTTAAACTCACAAAGAGATTAAAGTTAACTGATGCGAGCAGCTGCGTTGGCAATTAGCATAAAGTTGTGTTAAAAAATTTTAAAGCACCAATGGGCAGCATGCATACGGTGTTTAACGTTTTTTTTTTGTAGGGGGAATTAATAAAATGAAGCTGTGATTTCAGCAAAACAGTAAAACAAAATCACTCAACGCTCTAAAATTTAATCACGAAGCATATTTGACGGTTAAATTAATATGACCGTAACCAGCTCGCGCCCGCCGGTATTTTAATTTCCTTTCACATTCATAATTATTTAAATAGCTTTTATCGCAATAGATAAAAGCAAAATTGTGTAAATTTCCTCTATAGTTTTTGCTTTCTGGATATTTGGATCGGGCATCCCCAAGGAAGAAACATAACTATGGGAAAAAATTCCCCAGAAAAGGATTACCCGTCAAGAAGGGCTTTGCGCTGAGCCAAACTTGAGGTTTAATATGTGATTCGAGCTCGAAAGTCAAAAACTTGGCTTCTGAAAGCATCAAGAATAGTTTTCTACCATTTGGATCAAATGTCTTCAAAACCCCGGATAATAAGGATCCAGAGAAAAACAAAGGCTTTGAGAAGGGGAATAAAACTCTCACTGATTTAACAATGCATTCGCAATGTTGCAAGCAGAAAGTGTTGACCCTTTGAAAAATTAAAGCAATCAAAACGAAGAAAAATACGACACTAAACATCGTCAAACACGATATTTCGTTACAATTAACGTAAGAAAACTTATCGGAACCTTAAACGCCGACCCCGAAAATCCCTGCCGGCGAGGTAAAAATCCTACAAAATCGCTGATTCGACACTTCTCTAAAGACTTGTTAAAAGAAACAAGTTGGGAGAGCCGCGAAAATATTTATTACGTGTCTTCGTCCTTCAAGCATCACCTCGAGATTAGCTTAAATCTTCTGAGTTTGTTGATCCCGATTGGGTGCCCGCTCAGGTTGCGGGTAGTGGAACGCTCACTGAAATATGAAGATTGGGCCAATCTGAAAATAATCGGCATTTTAAACCTCACAACTTGGTTTAAAAGAAGTTATTATTTTTCTCACTTTACATGTCAATAGCTACGTCACAGGGTACTGTATGGTAAATTATAAGTGAAGGACAAATTCTGTTGGTTATACCAGTGCTTAACCTCGTAAGAACAAAACACTTGCAGAGGAAAATCTTGGTGTTTCTAGTAAGGGCTTTTACCTTCTAGCATTTCCCGTCAGTATTAATGTTAAATTGGTACATTAAATTGATCTTCAACCATTTAATGTTTCATCCATGACATCGGGTTCATTGTAAAAATAACACATAGCCTTTCAAAACCACGAATATCGGCTGTCTTCTTTATGCGTGAAGTTGGCAAATTTTTCAAAGGTACCTAAGTACAACCCATTGCCAGAACGAAAATAAACTTAAAACTATTTCAGGGAATAAATTATGTATAGCTCCCCTCACAGTCGAAACTTATAAACTGGTAACTATTCCTTTATAGAAAAAAATCTTTTTTTTTGGTAAAAAAAAAACCTTCGATCAAACTTAGCAAAATGGATTAACCAAATTGTCCATCACAATATAAGGAAATAAATCAGACAACAGCAATTTACTTAGTTTTCCGCTCCTGCTGTGGATGGAAATGCGATTAATTAATAATCCACAAGTGTTTAGTCGACTTTTGTGTGTACCTCAACGTCCATATAGCTGTCTCGAAAATCACCCTCTTTGCGCACCACGTTTGTCTAAAGAAGGCCAGTCTATCAATTAGTATAGCATAACGTGGTAATGGAGTGACACACTAGGCACTATTAAGGTTTGTATTTAAGTTGGTTTTTGCTTAATTAATTCATCAAAAGGATACTTTACTTTCATTGATGGATTTATTTGCACTACACGAATGTGCTGGGATCTAATTCCAATTATGCACAATGAAATAAATATAAAACGTTTATCCGAGCCTACAATAAAAATAATTTCATTAAACCCTACCCATTGTATATTAAGTTTGTTGTATAGATTGTAACGCAGTGAAATATTCACCGTAGACCCCTAAGACCTTTTAGAGATATGAATGGGACCGACAGGAGAATCGATTAAGCCATGATCGTGGGTCCGTCTGTATGTATGAAGGTTTTAGATATTCAAAATCAAGCTAGAGTTTTTTCCTGAAATGAAACTTCGCACACCTGTGGTCTCGATCATATCTCTAAAATGTCTGGGCTTACGATGATTATTTCAATGGGTTACAAACTATGCATTAAAATTAATATATGGTTTATCGGGTATAATCAATTACTAATTTGAATATAAAAATTTTATTAAGCATAATAAAGGCCAAACATTTTCAATATTTTTTTAATTCTTTTCTAAGAAGACCTTTTGATTTTTCCTGATTACCGAAAAGACGAAAGTCGTCGAACGGTCTTGAGCAGGAGTTCTGTTCTAACTCCCAAAAGGCTTTATAGAACCAGTTTGTAATACCACACGGTAATACCACACCCCCAAGACCGGATATATGATCGAGGCAGAATTGTAAGCGTAATGTAAGCGCCCACTGACATGCAAGTGCTTCCCCAGATGGCGGCAAAGATGTGGGGCCCAGGGCGGCACTTTATCTCAATCCGCCCCGGATATATTTTCTTTATTGCTGATCTAGAATACGATCAGTACTTAAAGGAACTATAGGCATTGATATTGAATTAAACCAGTGAGTAGGTGCAACAGTGCGTAATGTTATAGCTTCGGTTCCTGTTCCTATTCTTCTTTCCATTCCTCTTCTCCCATTGCACATTCATATATTTTTAATGAGCGGCCATGGAGGAAGGTGCCTATTTTCCAGGTTAGCATCGGTCGAATACGACTTTGCAGGAACAAAAAAATGTGCTTCTCTTCAGTTTAGAAAGCAAAATATCTATCGCATGTGTGAAGGTACCTCTGCTTGTCATACCATTCCATTTTCTCCTTCTGAAGGACAAGCAGCAAGCGTTCGATCTTCTGAATTGGGGTAGTTACTTTACAACTTGCACTCCTGATCTTCCATCTCAACCTTTCTGCTAACGCACTTTAAGTGTCCCTTGAAAAAGTCAACCAGTATGTTCCAGCCCTGCACATAGACCATAGGACCAGATTTTGTTGTCAAGACAAGTCCTGAAAACGACCAACAAATTTCAAGTCGAAATACGCCTACTTTTTCGTCAGGAGGTTAAATCATCTAGAGCTATCTCAAGCTAAGCGGTCGAGCAAAAAAAAATAGGTTCAAAGCTTTTATGAACTCGACAACGTTAAACACGTTGCATTATCCGTAGGACGCAATATACGCTATTTGGTCCTTGCTATTTGGTCCATAGAACGACTTTCTCACTTAATTGTTTAAGTTTTTTTGAGATCCACAGAACTGTTATATTGGTCCCACCTATCGAGTTACTAACATTGAAAAGCTGGGCAGTTCATTAAGAAGCCTAAAACTAATACGGACATCCGAAAGCGAATGGATAAAGTAAAAGACGGCAAAGAGAAAGCAAATGTATTTGCAGATCATCGTAGAAACGTTCCAACCATTTGACAGAGAACCATTGGTCGGCGGTTTTAATGTTAATACGGCACTGGACAACAATAGAATGAAAAGCGTGCCATTGTCCGAACTTCATACAAAGAGACAAAATTTGAAGAATAGCAAAGCTCCAGCCTATGATTTAATTACTGGAAAAATGTTAAAGGAGCTACGAAAGTAAGCGTTATTAAGCAAGCTTTTCTACATCATAAACGCTTCTATTAGAATTTGATACGTTCCATGGCAATGGAAAGAAGTAATAATGGTTTAAGAAGTAATAATGGTTCCAAACAAGGAAAAGGCCCAAACGACAAGAAATCATATATGTAGACCTACATACAGAGGTCGAATTGATCAAGTTACTCGAAGGTATTTGAGCTCAAACGATTGTAACTAATAATAATTATTGAAAAAAGACGATTGAGTCTGGATCACCGATTCGGTTGAAGGGTCAAGCACACACCAATTGCGACCAGAGTATAGAAAAAATAATTAAATTGACAAGGCCTTAGAAGTGAAAATGATATGTATACCTCTTTTCTTGACGTATCTCAAGTTTTCAAACCAAATATGACACAAAAGCCTAAATATAAGTTACGGAGCTGGTTCAAACGCAGGAATTCTGGAGTCTACCTTTTCAATAAAATCTTTGACGTGAGATACGGTAGTGAATACTCGGAATTAATAGAATAACACGCCTGTATCCCGCAGGGAATAGTTGTCGGGCCAGCACTGGTTTGGTTGTACCTGAACAAGCGACATACCTTACGGACGATATTTAAAACCAAGAGTTTACAACAAACTGCTAATAAGAAATAGTAATCTACATCGAGTCCTAGGAATCTCGGAATGAGATAACAAACTTTGCTCCCAAACTTTATACTCGTGTTCGCGGGCATTGCTACCACAAAATGATCTGCTTTCGTTGGAAGGCAACCTACCAAACACAATTACTACAGAAGTTTAAGTTTCTTTTTAAGGGAGTTTAGTCCTAGTTTAATGGAAAACGGGAGGTTTTTAGTGAGTAAGAGTCTCATACTACTATGAACGCGTGAGGCCGATCCGCATATTGCCTATGACATTTTTACCTACCCAAAGAAGCTTTTTATTGCAGCTGACCATTTTAAATGTTTGCTAAGTCCGGCCGATTCAAAAAAATTAAATTGAATTCGTCATATAACGTCAGGTTGAATGTTCGTGCTCAGGAGATTCAAGATGTTTGAAAGTCCTTTACCTACGAGAACAATGGTTAAGCTTGGATTTAAAATTTTCAGTGAGAGTCCAACTCAACTCGTACTTGGCTTCCAAGAATTGCCTTTCCATATTGTTGCATTCGAAAATTCGCTGGAATTATGCTCATTTCGGGCGTATGACGAATGTCCAGATACCTTAATATCACACTGATGCTCACATAAAGGCATCGTCGCAAGCAACCTTAGGTACATCAATTCAATACCTCTTCATAAGAGCAGGAAATATAATATTCTCTGCTATTCAAATGTGTATTTCCGCTGCTCACATGTAGTTCCCTTCGATCAGCTGTCAAGGAGAAACATATTTGTGAAACGTATTAAATTTCAATTTCAACCATCTTTTATCTACTATCAATATACTGTCCGAACGGGACGTCATATGTGACTTTGTAGACTTTTGTGTGGCTGTTGATTGATTGTTTTCCTTTATCATATTTTCCGCTTTTAACACAACATAAAAGCAGCAACCTTTTTAAATTGGAAAAAAAAACTTTGGTGGCTTTGCTCTTTTCTCTGAAAAAGGAGAACCTACGTACATACAAAATCCTTTGCATAGTGACTAAGCAAATTGATTAAGTAGATTTTACAATGAAAGGGACGCGACAGCCATAAGTGCATGACAAACCCATAAATGTTTACAAAAGCAAGTGCTCCAAAAGGCTCTCTCTTTGTTGTGGCAATCACATTCAGTTTGATTTCGTACAGAGCTCTAACAATGACTCAATAGTATTTGTCATGCCTTCGTCATGCTTCAAATGAATTTTCAGTTACAGTTAGACTTTGAGATAATTAAATATACTTTATCCATTTTAAAACGTCATTGAAAAAGAGAAGTCGGGTTATCCTGATATTTAGTAAAGCACTAGCTTAAAACCATAACGAAGCGGCAAATTAAATCCGCCCCTGGAAATTGTAAAAAAAACAACTTGTCCTACAACAGAAACACAAAAAGTACGAAAACACACTTACCTCTTAACTTAATCACACCTCCCCTATTTTTTAAAGCGTTCCTACTGCCCTCTTGATCTTAGACCGGAAAGGAACAAATTAAATGTATATCTCTCAGGCACGCATATGAGAGCGTGAACGCAAGGGCTTTCTTTAATCAGAGGCCAACGCTTTTTCACTCCAACACTCGACCGTGAACGACAAGAACGTTGATGACGACAAGAAACCACTGACGACTTCCATATAAACACGAATACACGAGCGCGCACACACACACAAACCCACAAACCAACTGCCCTAAAGGGGATTCCAAGTGACAATTTCAAATTACCACGGCCGTGTGAATTGTGACTGAAAGGATTACAAAAGCCCAGTGGCGAAACAAAGACACGATAGACTTTTTTCTTCCTGTTTCTTTAACTGCAAACACTTGAGGATAACCGAAACTCGGTTGCATCACATTACTCAATTAGATTGAAGAAGCAATCCTCCACACTCACACAAATACAATTATAATCGTTTTTTCTTTTCAAGGGTAACAAGTGGAAATTTTCTTTTTACACAGACACGACCCAGAAAAGTTAAACTTAAACAGCCTTCACCGTGTGGGGCTCTCAAGGAATAGGCGTTCAATAATTATTTTGTTTCCTTGGCCGGCGGGGGGAGGAAATTGTAAATAAAAGTGTTGGGCTTTTAATTTTGCAAAGAAAGGAATAGAACACCTCCTTCACATGCTCAGGAATGGAAGCCCGTACACACACGCACACAGTCACATGTCAACTTGACTCAATCGGATGTGAATCAACTCAAACCGCACACAATGGCAAGAGTTGTATATTAAATGCGGGGATATGGTGAAAATTCGAAATACAATGCACGCACGAGGAAAATCAATTCAAACGACAAAACACAAACAAACAAAACAAAAAAATGTTCTTCCTTGTGGCAGAAATATTTATTTTTAGGGAATGCGCGCCTTTTTTGCGTGGAGTAGGTGTTTTTTTTTTTTTGGAAAAATCTTTGAAATACACTTGAGAGTTATTTTTGATTTCGAGTTTAAATTAACTTTTAGGGAGCTACGGGGCGTATACGTAACATTTTTTTTCCTGTTTGTTTTCAAGAGAGTTTTATTTTGATGTCGCTTACCGAAACACGGTTTTTCGTTTGTGTATCTTTCTTTTGTTTTGTTTCTTTCATCAGTTTCACAAAGGCTTCACTTCCAACTACAACAAACATCCTTAAATTGACCCAGTTCCCCTATTCCCTCTCGTGGTCCTGCACGCTTTTTACTGCAAATGAGCCCGCCTCGGGCATCGTGATTTTGGACCGAGGGTCCTGTTTGTTTGTTTTTCTTACTTATACGAAATTAAACTGAAACTCTGGGACTGGGAATCTTAGATTTGCATGCGACTCGAGTGCCACAAGGTGTGTGTAAAAAAATATATTCACTTCGTGTCTCCCGTTTCAGCCGTACGAACTATTTCGAACACAGAACACGTCCACTCACGACAGATTTTAGCATGTTTCTGAAGCAAAGGGATCCCCTGTGAGAACCAAAAAGCACTTTCTCTAGCTCCTTAGTATTCGAAAGCGCGATGTATCCAGTGTGTCTATCAATAAGAAATGCGGCTTTGGAGGAAAAGAGACAAGAAGAGGTATTTCGCGATTTCTTTTCCAAGATTTCGAAATTGCCAAACGTGTGCTAGGAAAAAAAAAATGCCCACGAATGGTGAGCCCAGGGTATATGCCAGAGGAAAGCTGAGGGACTCACTTGTGCAAGGGCATGCGTTGGTTTTGGTGTAGTAAAAGTTCCCGGCGACATCAAGAAAAACTCACCACGGAATAGGATTTCTGTAGCCACATAAAGTTGCTCGTTCTTTTTCAACAGACTTGAAATATGACAATTTTAAAATAGGTTTGGTTGTTATCGGTTTTTAGATATTTTAAATCAACCAAAATCATTTTCTTAAAAAAGTTCACTCGCGAATTAAAATGAGATAAAAGAGTAAATAAAAAGCTTCCTTTGAAAGTGTTAAATAGCAGAGTTGAGTAAGAGACTTTGTAAGATATAACTGAAAGAACTATCGGAGTCTTCTTTGCCTATTCGGCATGGCAATTGACTGTGTTAAACCAGTTTTCCAAGTAGTTCAGAACCAAGAGCACACTTAAAAAGAGTGTTTTGAATCTACCCAATACCGAAAACCTTTAATATCCCAAAGTTCCAATCTCCTTTTTTTCTTATCTTTAAGTTATAGTTAGCTTAGATTGTTTAAATTCTTAGTTTTAAGTTAAGCTTGCAATAAAGTGCGCCCGAGGGGGGGCGTCAAATTCAAATTTCCAATAACAGCCTGGATAACAGATGCCATCCAGGAAGCCACTAATTTTGAGAAGAAGAACATGGGTTTTTAGATCAGAGCTAGAAGAAATCTAGCTTAACCTTTTACCGAATTTTCAATAGGCGCATGACAAGTTAACTATCAGCTTAAGTTCTTCAGTTATCTCATCCTTCGACTTCGTCTTCTGCTTCCGCGGGAACACTTGATGTGATTGCACATGTTATGTGCGTCTAACGCTACACTGAGCTTCTTTCTATTTGATGCGATAGAGGCAAGAATCTCTTAGTTATGTTAGGCTACTTGTTGCAAGCTTTAAACTGTTGTTTGTATAAATTTTCCGGTTGCAAGCCTTACCGAATCTGTAGCTTAGAGGATGTGGACATTCCGCAATGATGTACCGAAACTGCGAAGGCAAGAAGTATCGATACTAAACTCTCTGTAGGACCTCGTTATAGCTTCTTTAAGGCCTTATACAATTTGTCCAAAATCTTTTGCCTGAAAATGATGTCCTACAACAGGCGGCTTAGCTTCCCAAAATCGGAAATGTGACGCTCTCGGAAAGTAGGTGTCTATTCACTCTATGTCTTGGGCGCCCCAGACGTTTAATGCGAATTTTTTTGACGATGGTAAGGCTGATGCTTACATCGTGTAAGTTTCGTTATTACATCATCTTCGCGAAGAAGCTAAAGATATTATGATCTTCAGTTGATAGATGCGTCGATGCCTTTGCTTGCGTGCTATAAACTGGGACCAAGGTGATTAGATTAGATATGAACATAAGTTTTTTTTTGACAATTTTTCTTACTACAACTAGACATGCCCAAACTATACCAAAAACTAGACTCACAACCAAAATTTTTAAACGCGTTTTTGAGGGTTAATAATCTGTGTTTAAAATTTTCAATAACATGGGCCGAAATTTTTCAACGCATTGATGAAAGCATGAACTAAACCTGAGGTTCCTAATTTTGCAAATAATTCTGAGGTCGAACTTCTGGCCTCCTAAGTTTGAGGAATCTGGCATTTTATGAAAGGCAATTCAACCCCAGAGCTTTTCTTGAAACCAATCTTCAACCGGTCAAAGTTTCAAAGTTTTGGTCTTTTGATGACCATGAAGAATATTTTGTTATCAAAAAAGGATTTTTTTTAATATCATAGCTATGAACGCCGGACCATAAATTTGGTTCAGCCTTTTAAGAGTTAAATATAATAGTATTTCAAAAGTAGTTCAAAAGTGCCCATTTTTAACAAAGCGCAATATTTTCTCTTTTTTACTCACCAAACCTCTCGATGTAAGCCACCCTTTAACCAGGCATCCTTTTCAAGTTGAGTTCTGCGCATGAACTTGGTGTACACACGATTCTCAGTAGTACACAAAGCTTTCCATTGAAAAATTCAAAGGTACCAAGCATTTGTAGAATTATTCGAATAAAAAATGGCGGAATACACATTCCAGCTTCTATTCCAATTTCGAAAAGGTACAAACAAAAATTTCCAGCAGATATATAGACACTTATACACACATACCTACGTATGTTTTATTGAGGTAGGTTTAGTCATTTAATTTTTAAGGACTGAGTACTTTGTGATGGAATGTTATTTTTTTCTGATTTCAAATTGAGCCTTAACCGCAACCTTTTGAGTGGAATTGTGTTGCCAAGATTAAAGGCAGGCGGTTTTGCAAGGGGTTCGTACCAATGTGTTTTCTGTATATGTATATAAATGAACTCCTTTGTGTTTCTCATATTGAGGCATTCAATGGTACTTCGAAGCAAAAACTTAGTTGTAAATCAGTAGCCTTGATATTTCGGATCTAATCGATTATTTCAGACTTCAAGTTAAAAAATAAATGTGTGAAATATGCCCATTGTCCATAAAGCTTTAATTTTATATAAATACCGATATATACAGATTTATTTCTTATGTCCAACACTCTTGAAAGCACTTAACTGATGAGTTCTAAGTTAAAGAGTCCGAACCAAGACCTTTGCTTCCAGGTTTTATTCATTAGCTTAGATGTGGAAACATTATCAGGATCTTTTGTCGATTTGGTGTCTAACGCGGACTGCTTGGACATCAAAACGAAGAATGATGTCTCCTATCTAACGAGGAGAGTAAGTTTATGGGGCCGAAAGAATTAGTATCTCATAGCGACGATATACAGCACAGAACCTAAATGAACGCAAAAGCAACCAAACATATACTAGCACGAAACTCGCCAGAAAACTTTCCAGACTTCTTTTAAGCGGTCTATAAAAAACGGGTGCAACCCAATATGCCACAAACATGACAGCAATGGCAAAAACACGATCCTTTCAGGACAGGCCTTGCTGGGCCGAGTATCCGCTGGTATTTCCGCGTTTTTAAGAAGGGCTTTACAACTTTTATGACAGAAAAATGGGGATGGGTAACAAAAAAAGACATTTCGATAATTTTTATGGCATGGAATGTATCGAAGTAGTTCAGAACGGGTGAGCTTCCCACATCTTTTTCTCAGAATTAAAAACCGCAAAGCACTCGAAGATGGCATTGAGCCAACATCTTAATAGGATCTTATTGCGATCCTCGTCAAACTATGAAATCACTAAGATTTGTACCACCCTGGCTTAAAACATGCAAAAGCAATTGGTTCGTTTTGGAAGTACTACGGTTCCCTCTAATAACGATCGACCTCCCTCAAACAGTTTACCAATAGTAGAAGGCCTTTTTTCACCCTTGCCAAAGCACAGAATGAATAGGCTCTTTAGACATGAAAGATCTATTTGAATCCAGCAAAAGGAAACAACTTCCAACCGAGCAACATCTTTGGTGATCTACAAAGAAGCACCAAAGATTATTGCCGCTAATTTTATGTCTTGACGATAACAACACTTTTCATACATCCAAATTTTATCCATATCTTCTAGTCGGAAAGAAGAGGGTGCTAACATAATAAGAACCATCTTAGGTGGTTAAAGAACCATCGTAGGTTCTGCTGAGACAGGCGCTTCTTGATGTTTCTTTGTTGCGGATCTTAGTTATTCTTCAAAAATATCTGTCATACCTACCTGAAGCCTAATTAATGACAGATCAACAAGGTGGCAGTGGGTGGACAGAAAAAGACGGCTGTGATCAGAGATCAGAGAAAGGCAAACGCACCATAACGTCAATCTTCATGAAAATTCATGTGCCTCCTTCATGCAAAAATCACCATGAAACTAACCCCAAGGGTCACTTTAGGATGGATTGTCTTAGCCACAACTAAACAAGAATATAAGAGGTAACTTTACAATAAGAACTGAATAAAATTAGGAGAGAAACTACCATTAGCTGTCGCACCAGTAAGGGGCACAACCAAGCATTTGTTTACAGTGCAATTCTTAGAAAACTTTTAGAAAGAATTTTTTTTTGAATAAGATCGCGAAGAATTTAAGGATAGTAAAGATAAACGATAAAGATCCTACACATGCTAATGAGCCATTACGGAAGATAAAAACTTGTGCAGAAACAGCTAAGCTTACCCCCGCAAGTCTTATGCTTTACAGAGAAAAGCAATGACATCACATGAGAAGTACGCCAAAAGAACATCTGGCAAAAATCTTATTGTTGTCCCTTTTATTTTAAAGTTGGAAAAGAAAATGCATTAAATTTTCGGCCGGTCCTTACCTGGAAAACAGACGACAACCAGGAAGCCGCCCATTTTGACACAGACCATCCTGGATTTTTAGATCGTTGATGGTTTTGGTCTACCCACCACACTTGGTGAGCGTTGACATCAACCAGAGAAGTGGAATCAATTACAAGTAATGTGCCCCGCATATTTTATTGGCTGTGAACACAGCCTTGTTGTGGCTAATAGAAGTCCCAACTTTCAGTGACGAAATTGTTTTTCACATCAACCGAGTCCATTGAACAAAAAACTTTCATTCTTTCCAGTTTTTGATAATAAGTTTAAACTTACAAATGGAGAATAAAATTAAAAGTACGTTTGCCCATTAGGGTATAACTCTTCAAACATTATAGCCCCTTAAGGTTAACGCCTAATTACAAACATAAAATTATTCGTGAGTCAGTTTTACCTCACTTACCTTGCACGGACTTTTAATTGACAGGCACAACTTTATAATTATTAACATAATGGCTGTCTAATGGCCGTGCCTCATTTGACGGTAATTATTCAGAAGCATAAATATTTGGGTAAAGATGTCTTTAACAATACTAAGGCATACAGGAGGCAGGCAACCTATACTTACAAGTAATAACAAGACAAAAAAAAGATTTTAACAATTTGATATTCTCAGAATTGGCTCACATCGATTTACTTTTATTTTTACCTTTGCTGCAAGTCAGAGAAAACCTTGATGTGAGAGGAGTCGTTATAAAAATGAAGTATAAATCCATTTTATCTCTGCGGATCACACTTTTTTTTGCAAAAAGTCTGGCAAATTAATTTCATAACCTTGAAAAGATGTTAAGCACTTTTTGAAAACCATATTCCATTTTCTTTTCACAGACGTTAACAACCAGTGGGCGTAGTACCGTGACACAAACAAGCTCCCAAAACCACCCAAGGTTTCCATGCAACTCAAGATAGGATAGAAAGATAGATAGAAAATAACTGCACTCAGAAGATGAATATGCGAAAAGATTGTGATTGAAAAGAAAGTGATATAACCCAAAGAGAAAGGGCACATTGAGGACTAGTTCCATTACAAATAGGAAAACTACCAAAGCTAAAGATTTGGTAGTTTCCAAGAAAACCTCTGGCCGCTAGGTTTATCCTAGAAGTACTCAAAACCAAAAAGTTCCACTTTTTTAAAGCAGTTTGAGAAATTGGAAGAAATTTACGAACTTTAAAACCAGTGACATTGTCGCTTTTACGACAAAAATCGCTCAACAACTGTCACTATCCCACTAAATCCCGAAAAAAGTAACGCATTGATGTGGATTTTAAGCTGCGGTGTTACTTCTCCTTCTGCGGCGTCAACAATTCTTTGAGAACCAAAAGGTCTCAAAAAAAGTTCTTGAGAAAAAAAAAGTTGCCAAAACCGCCAGAGGCAAAAGCTAATCTTCCATTATAACCAATTTTTCAGTCGAATTGAACGACAATTACAGAACAATTACATACATTTATAAAAAATTACAGACAATTACAAAAACAACTTTTAAAGTCACAGAGAGAGCGCTGTTAAAGGCGAGAACCTTTAATGGCGACGAAAGATGTGCCAATCTTAATGCCCCTACGTTATACTGGGAAGTCTTAAGGAAAAAAGGACCTTGCATGCGTATAAACAGCAAGTTAAATTCCCTCAAAAGACAACCCTCGACCAGGTTTAAAAATCCCTCTTTCATTATTCCTACATTCGAAACAGTTCACTTCAGATAAAGGAAGTCGTCAAAGGCCCAAAGAAACATAAAGCCTTTGTGTGAGCCGAATGTACGAGGCTAAATTGAAAGATACCATTTAACTTAAATAGGCTGCAACTCATCATCAACCCCTATTCCATTCTAAGGATATTTATTCATCTATTCGCCTCGTTGGTCAATTGGTCTAGCCGTATCCTTATGGAAATAAATGATTTCAAAACGTGCCTCTCAATATGCACTGAGAAGGAGAAGCATCTAGTATTCAGTTCCGAATTGCTTTCCTTCCATTCTGCGGCAGAACCCTCTCTGCAAGACGTTTAATTTAGAGCACCAAACCTCCATTGGTTACACCAGCTCACCAGCACTCGGCAGATCTTTCTTTTCTACTGTATCTACTTATTTATTTTTTATAGGGGATGAAAGTATGAATTTCGACAGATTGCCACACATTGCTCCTAACGTGTATACACAGCGCCATACACACTGCGCTGTAGTATTTCACAAACACGTTCCAAAAGTGCAGACACAAGCTTAAAAGGATTTATCTAATGCCTCTAACGCTATTGCCATTGGCATATCACTAGATTCGGTCAGAAGAGTTGGGGCGAGATATGGGGCTGTGGCAGCTCTTACAAGGTGCAAAATTCAGCATCCTTGGATAGCACCGTAGCAACTTACATCAACGGGGATATACGGGTTGAATGATCCAGAAGAAGTCTCGCTGTAACGTTTATGCGATGGTTTTTCCCTCGGGATATTCTGTGTGTAGGTACGCCAAGCCCACCTACACAAGTGTATATAGTATTATTTTGCGTTTTGTGCTCGCCTTAAATGGGTTATTTCTATTTGAGTTTGTTTGCTTTCTTTGGCAGCACCCTGTGTATAGGTAAATGGGGTTTATGTTTGCAGAGTATGCCGATAAATCACTTGGTTAAGACAAGAAGGGTTTTTTATTGATTTGTCGGATTATGGTCTCTCCACCTTGTTGCGTTGGTTGTGCGCTTGGTTTATGGAAGGATGTCGATATTTTGTAGGGATGCCATGCCACCATACCCTCACCCGGAGAGGTTGAGAAACGTTTCAGATAAAATCGTAGGATGATGATAATAAGATGAATGAAGTACACACTAATCTCGAGAGATTCATAGGCAATCGGAACGAGGTTACGATACTCCTGGCAGTTTATTTAAACAAAAGTTTACAGAGCTTGATTTATTGAGACCTGCACAAACTCTTAGTTTGTAGGAAGTCCAATTGTGTACGTGTACTTTGCGACTAACACAAAAAGCATCCGTTTTTGTCATTTGCTGATGAATTGATACAAATGGGTCCACTTAAGTTGCAGCTGTTCCTTTTAAGTTATGTATACACTTTTGAATGAATGAGTGTCATGTCTCACAAAGATATGTTTATCGAAAAAATACTCTTGCATCTAGCAGTAGAAGTAGAGGAAGGTTCTATGGTTCCGACCGATTTTCTGAAAACCGATGCCTACAATTTAAGCTTAGTATAAGTAATACTGAATCTGACAAGGGTCCAAGTTACAATGAAAGTGGGGATCAAGGTACACTAATGTGACTTTGGTGTGATATTCCATCTTTGGCGATCTCTTGCGGCTTACGTTGCGTTAAATGCATGAAAACTCTCCTGATGGAAACATTTAATATAAAATTTACTTCGGTCTTGCCATCTTTGTTCGTTAGCAGCTGTGATTCGGATTTCCATTTTGTATGCGTAAGGCATACAATACTTTACTGCTTTATCTAGAATCTCAACTCTCTATTCAGCGATTCAATTTCCTATAAATGGCTTCGTCTCTCCAAACAAGGAGCACCCGAATGCTACGCCAGATTTTCGCTGCTTTGAAGGACTTCGCACAGTTTGTAAATGAGCCAAGGCGATTCTCTGTCATTGACAGGCATAACGTCAACACTCTAGATTTGTTCCTCATCTATGATCCAGAAAAATGTACTTACTCTAAGCTCGTCGAATCATTGTGTTATATCGAATTTATTTGCAGTACGTAAACCGTACCAGTTTAGTTAAGTTCGGTTTTATGAAACTAATTCAGGCCAAGAAAAGTGGAATAAGTTCAATAAAGGCAGAAATTACCGCTTTAATTTGAAGCGTTTTATAATCTAGACAAAAGAGTCTCCAATGTCTCAATCGTCATAGAAATTTTTGTCTTCAAACCAAGTAAAATCAGACTATTTTTCTAGACGGTTTTCTATTGCTCTAGAGCGTGTTCAACAATCTACGGCACTAATTTACTTCTTTACTCGTACATTTCTACTGTAGCCTTTACTAGAGCCTTTAAAAATCCCCAAAAATCTCATTATACACGATCACAATCTGATCCAGATGCCTTGCCGCCTTTTTCTAACGAAGCCGAATGCCTACCCCTCCAGAGGTGTTCGGCTTCGTTAGAAAAAGCCTGCACGGTGACTTTTTCACATACGCCGCACCCTTCTTGTACCTATCGGACCAAATGCTCGGCCCGTCACGAGAAAAATCCCATGCATCCGTGCATTACCATTTCCAGAGCAATAATCACGCTTTTGGGCAGTTAGCTTACTAAACGTCTCGATTAAATAAAGCATCTTTTTAAGCAATAGCAAAAAGTCTACTGGTGTACTGAAGACCTAGATCAAGTTGGGAACCACTTCTTTGACCTTCAAGGTAAAAGCAAAGCCATAATACGTTAGGCATTCCTAACCCATTTGAAATGATTGCAATGAAGCTCCCTTATATCCCGTGTTCAACATATAAACGCTGATGTACCCCAGGGCTCAGTTTTACCTTCAACACTTTTTTTTAACGCTTCTTTACATCCGATATATTTTTTTTAGGGTAGGTACCTACTTAAGGCTTTAAACAAACGGTTCCCGAAGTAGCTTCAAAGTTTTTTTTAAACATAAATTCAGTGCTATTTACTGTCCTGTATCAAAGCAGAAATCTGCAGGTAATAAAGGGTAATTTTTTAAGAGGTTGAGAACTTTTTAAAAAAAAAACATAGTTTGAACCTTGCAATTTAATGTTTAAAGTTAATTTCATGCAAATGTTGACCGCGGCTGCGTCTCAGGTAGCCCATCCGCTGAGTCCAATTTTGGCATACTCTTTCACACATATCGGCCGGTATCTCACGAATGAATGCATGGATGTTGGCTTCCAGTGCGTCAATCGAAGCGGGCTTGTCCCTATAGACATTAGCCTTGACATACCCCCACAAAAAATAATCTAATGGTGTCAAATCGCACGATCTAGGCGAATGTCGAGAATGCCGACCATAAAATGAAAGCAGCGCGCGATGAACATTTCGAACCGAGAACGAATTTTGATAGTAAAATTCAATAATTTGCAAGCGTTGTTCATTTGTAAGACAATCCATGGTTAAATTGCAAACCAAACTGAAGCTGTTTGACAGTGACACAAGGTACTAAACACACGTCAGCTGTCAAAACCAGTGTTGCCAAAACCAAACCAGCTAAAAAATCACCCGTTATATATGAATATGGCCTTTGCATTGCTAAAACCAAAATGCTGTCTGTTTTTGGAATATGTTTCATGAAAAACCTGTGTTAATTCAGTTGCGCGAATTTCGTTCATACGCCCTAAGCTTGAGTAAAAATGGCCACATATGGGATGGTGCATCATAAATACTTGATCGTTTAATATTATTGCTGACCTAAAACCAGCAAAGTTTTTTGACTCCTTAAAGAATTGATGCAACATCCAACGTCTCCCGCAATACTTTATTTTATCCATTATTATGCAGTTTTTCTGTGAAATCGATGACGAACCAAATACCGCTGTTAGGTAGAATGAACCATTCAAGCCGGGTGAAAACGTTACCCACGAAGCATACAAACGATACTGCAATATGTCCAAGCTTAAGTGCAAACACGCAGCCGAAGCAGATGGCCTAGCTGCCCAAATTTTTAAATCCGCTGGCAATAAGCTGGTTAGCATGCACCCGCTCATCTGCAGGATAAGGTCGTAGGCAAACATGCCCGATTAATGGAACCTAAGCATTGTTTGCCCTAGCCTCAAGAAAGGAGACCCTTTGAGCTGTGCCAACTACAGAGGAATCAGTCTTCTTAACATCGCATACAAGATCGTTTTTGCTGTGCTGTGTGAACGCTTGAAGCCATTTATCAACAATCTGATAGGCATATACCCGTGTGGCCTTAGGCCAGGAAAGTCCACCACTTCATACTGCGGCAGATCTGGGAGAAAACTCAGGAATTTAAGATCCTTCAAGGCCGCGTATGACAGCGAGCTATATAGCGCATTGTCTAGTTTGGGCCTTCCTGCGATGGAAAACTCACGCAGTTCAGTCAAGGTCGGTAAAGACCAACTGACCCCAAAGGCGGATGAAAACAATTTAGTCTGCTTCGAAAGGAAAATTCTACGGACGATTTATAGTCCCGTCTGCATAGACGGAGAGGGGGGAGAGGACGATATAACATCGAATTGTACAGGCTGTACAGCTACACTGACCTAGCCAGAATAGCCAAAATGCAAAGGCTACGAAGGCTGGGTCATCTAGAGCGGATGGACACCAACGCCGTGGCCCGGCCCGCGCAATAGAGGAGCACTGAGACTCAGGTGGAGCGCGCAAGTGGAAGCGGCCCCAGCCAACTTCGCGAGCTAAACTGGAGACGGCTAGCTGGGAAGCCAGCCAGACTGCGTAGTATAAGAGCTCTTCTCATTAGCAGAAAATTATGATTTAGTAGTCCTCAACGATTTTTAGTCAATGTGCATCAGTACCCCTCCTCATTCTCTTTTGATCTCTTTCACTCACGTTATGTTAAACAATAATGTAGTCATAAGCCCTTAAATAGACGACAGTGAGCTACGCGGGCATATTTAAGGCTGAGCACTGAAACAATGTTAATGGCGGAAAAGGTTTAAGTCGACTAACGCCAGCTCTCACATACTTCAACTGATTCCCTGATTGGATAATGATTCTGGGTTTATCGCTTCCTACGAATTCAATTTATCAATTCCTCAATTGACAGAACTATTCAACACGTCACGATAATCAATTCAAAACAGGCTAAAGTAACCAATTTAGTTTAAAATTAATTGCTTCTGTAAAAACTAGTCTGTTTTTTTTACACTATACACTGTTTACCTATACACTGTGAAATTCGCAAATTTGAAAATTTTATGTTAGCTCTTGGAAAATGTGCCTCAAATAGCTCACAAAATAGCAGTTGACAATTCCTAGTACCATAAGCACATTTGCCCTTCCAGCACTCGTTTTGCTCTGCTTTATCAATTAGCTTGAAGTTCATATAAAGGTACATAGAAGGTGTTTGAACAATCACCCATTGAAATGTTTTGAAAACAAACCCATTGTGGGTTGTTTTGAATGATATTTTTTTTTTATTTTCCCAATAATCAGCAAATTTTACGCTCACATCACACAATCACACGTGCAATCACATGATTAAATTCAATGGTAACCACGCAACCAAAAACAAATAAAAACATTCAAATTTACTTTGTAGATCAAATTTCAAACCGTACACACCAATGGAATACAAATAGCGGATAATATTACAATATCTCAGGAGAAGGATATCGAGAGAAATTCGCTTTTCATGCGGAAAATTTCGAAATCGCATCTATAATGTCAGACATAAAATTGTCGTTAAACCTTAACTGGTGTATTGTAGTATATATACGAAATTTCCACGGAAATTTTCTTTAATATGCAATATTTTATGTCATAAAAGGAGACCGAAATTATTAAATAATCAGAATTTGCATTTCTAAGTTGTATATAGAACCTGCCGTTCTAGCATGACACAAGATGATGGGCAAATTGCGTAATGTAGGTAGGTATGATAAAATGTTCTTAGGTATATGGTTATTGGGTTTTTATATCTGGATACTTCGGTAAGTGTCTCTTTTTATACTACTTGTTTTATGTGGAAACAATGAATTATGAATGACGTGACGAATACCATGTAGTTGGCAAAAAACTTTTGAGCACAAAAATAAAGTTTGCCGGCCCCCTAAAAGGCACTAACTTTTCCATACAAAGTTAGCACCATCAATCAATATCAAAGCACACTTATGGCGGAACTTGCAATGTTTGGTATTTCTTAGAAAAAATTATTATATTCCAGCGTATTGTGGCAGGAAATCTCCAATGACGTGAAGGTTGGAGAAAGGACTGGCATTCGTTAAGTGCCTTCAAGGATAAGATAACTTTAGCTCTATTTGAAATGGAACCTAATAAACAAAATATCTGTGCCAGAGACTGACAAATCTAAACAGACCCTTGTCAATACGTAACGACTATTTTCTTAAAAACCAGCAAAAAATTGCGTATGACAGAGGTAAGAGATATCCCTACCGACTAAAATCAACCAAAAAATAATAGTCTGCATAATGAGCGATGCTTTCAGAAGTATATTATACTCCTGGTAGGACTCCTGTTGGTAGTAATTTAATAACTAAGCGATAAATCTCAAGGGTCTAGCAGAATCAAGGAGGTTCTGGCCTCCAAATTACCAAATGCTTTAAAATAAGTGACTGTTAAGGGAGCAGGTCTCCTTTTAAAAAAAAAATATTTTCAAAATTTAGTTTTAACCTAAATTCTAACTTTGCAATAAAATTATGCTTATTTTGTTATATTAAGCAAACTTTTGGCTTATTTGGAGTAAAATAAGGTTAAAAAAAGGGTTGCAGGGGGCGACCTTTCATACTTCACTGTGTTGTTTTTTCCAAGTTGCATTTCCAGAATTTTGTAAAACAGAATTTTGAAGAGCAGAATTCTGTAAAAATAATGTTAAACCCGGCAGAATTTTCACCACAACCCGGCTGAAAACTCCCACTCATGAATCAAATTGGTTGTACCTTCTTCTCTGATCTGGGTTTTAAGGAGTTTCCTTACAGCCTTGAAATAAATTGTGATTGCCATCCCCAGTTTATAAGGATTTGGTTCTATTTTCGCTGTTGGAATCACCCGCGAGGTCTTTCCTCCTCATTGTACAGTCGTCCACAGCAATTCAAAATCAAAGTGCACCAGTACCTCTCCGCTGTCTTCTTATCCTTTCCACTCGCTCTGTGTCAACTCATCATAATGGTAGCCATAAGCCCTTGAGCGGGAGTAAATTATAAAAAAAAAGTAGTGGTGGGTTACAATCCGCTTAGGCGAATCGTTGGACCCAATCGACCGCTGTCAAGCTCCAAATCGCCAAATATCAAATATCCCGATCTCCTCAGAAAAAAAGGGTGTGGCATCAACCCCTTTTTCAAAAACATTGTAGCTTTTGTTAAACAGATGAGGCTTGCATGTGTTAAGTCCATTTTTAACCAAAAATTAGGTTTTTACTCAAGTACGCCCCCAAAAGTGAGCGTGGTTAAGAAAATTTCAGGTAATTGATTGTATACAGATACATGTTAGCATATAAAGCGAGGATGACAAGAATTACAAGCGAATATTGCATACAAATGAGGTTTGAAAAATGTCAAAATAAATGCAACGACGCCAAAAATAGGGACGTTTTTCGCTCTTTTTTAGATACCAATCACAATTTAGGAACTTACGCAAGGATACAACATACCAAATTTCAGAGTTTTACGGCGATTTTAATTATTCACGCTATTTTGTAAAGTGGGCGTGTCACTGGGTGGATTTCAAAAATTTGTACACTTTACTGCTTCGGGCCCTAGAAAGCCAGATTTGAAGTTTCAAAATCCTAGCTCAAAATTTAAAGCCTTAAAACTACCGACGGACAGACGGACGGACGGACATGTCTCATTCGACTCACAAATCGGTCTCGATCATATGTCTTGGGGGTCTTCGATGATTTCTCTATGCTAAAAGCTATGAATCAAGCATAATCTTGGTACCTTCTTTTTTATGGGATGGGGTAAAAAAACTATTAAACTGCCAAATAGGTTTTAAAATTAAAGAAAGAGATAAGAAACAGCCTAAGATTATTCTGGTGGCGCGAGAGTGGAATTGGCTTAGCTGAATTTAGATTGTGACTTTTCGAATTCGTCAATCTTAGTTAGAGGATTTTTTTTTCATCTTTGCGTACAAAAAGAATACTGAAGCTTTTTTCCTTAGCGTATGCATTAAAAAAACGACAAGAAGGTATAAAAGAGGCGTCTAGCTACGTGATAGGCAAGACTACAGCTGTCACATGAAAATGATAACGATCACGTGTGAAATTCACCTCACGCGAACCAAAATTTGCGATATTATGACTATAAATGACTGGCAAGTGACTAACTTACCAATCACAAACCCTCTTTATCTACTCCATTCCTTGGCCAATCTTTGGATCAAGTCCTGAGGGTTTTTTTTAGCATCGTTTTCAAAATGTCCGGCATTAGGCAGTGGAAAATGACAGCGCTTAGTCTCACTGAGAGCTCAAGTGGAGGGACATCTCATATATCACAACGAATGGACTAATACTAGTTGAGAAGACTAAGAAGTTGAAATACAATCTGACGCTAGAAACTTGGTTGATGTTAAACTCTGTTGGTCCAGCATCTCAATTTCATGAGGGCAAAACTGGAGGTAGGGATACTAAAAAGACTACTTCAGTTAATGGACAAATGATTCGAGTCAAAGATGTTCTATTAAGGCTCAGTTTTTCTGTAGAAGATCATCCGAATTAGACTCAATTCAAACTAAATGTTCAAGTTAATTCTAATGGGATTTAACCACGACTTAACTTACCATATTTTTGGGTTAGCACTTGTTTTACGGTTTCTGTAGCAAAAAACACACTCAGCACCCTACCATTTTGCTTATTTGCTACACACTGGACGCTTAACAAAAATATATACAAACTTCACCACAGTATAATATAATAGTTCTTCTATTGAACCTACCCTATAAAAATAGATAGACATTTCTTCGGATGTGTTACTGTTTGAATTTGACTGGCATCTTTACGTAAGAACATAAGAAGTGTCGTCGATTCTTAGGTTCATATTACTGAACCATAAGAATGAATTCGTTATTCCTTGTAGCCTGAAATCTTCCGATTTTAAGGCTATGCGCTATGCAAGCTCGCTTCAAATTAAGTTTATAATTTTGTTTTTTGTCATGCGAACATAGTTTTGGAAAATAATACCAACTTTTTTTCTCGAAAAAAAAAGAATTTTGGACTTTTTGAGCTTTGCTACGCAATATTTTTACTCTGTGGTATCACTGTTACCAAGTACACTTGGTACCAGTGTATTTTTAATCAGAGTTCACTAGCAGATTTCTTTGTGATGTTCGAAGGTAAAGGGGGGTTGAACTGATAACTAATGACAACCTGACTTCAACTTCAGACAATGATTCGCACACACGTTTTGATGATGTTTAAACAAACTACAACTTTTCCATTTAATTTAAAAAAATAATTTCAAGTTTTTTCATCGGTTACCAGTTCCGCTGCAGATGATTATAGTGAAGTGAAGCGGCTTGGTGTAACATCTGGTATAAAGGAAAGAACTGCGTGTTTAAGATCGTATGGAACTCAGAAAGACTACATTGTGTGGACTCAAAAAGAAACCAATTTCATTAATCCAAGTAATTCAAGCCCAAAAAATCCTTAGCTGACTGTTACAAAAGCTTAGTTTGGCGAGAGGTTACAGCTCGATTATATAGCTGTAAAAGAGTGGTTTTGGAAAGCGATTTGAAGATTTGCTTGGAGGAAGGGAGTTGCGTATCATGAAAGAGGTTAAATTCATCGACGGTAATTTTCTTTCAAATAAGTAAAAAAAAATTGCGCAGATTTATTAAACACTTTTCAAAGGAGCCAGGCAAGTTCAAGTTTCTGAAAGTCTTTTTCACGAAAGATGAAAGGAGCAAAACTAAGTTTTGTCTGTAGGCCAGACAGGAGCGGTCACGGTAACATAAAACGCTGAGTTTGAAATTTCAGTTTTTTTCTACCGCTTATCTGCGTCACGACAATAAGATGCACAGATAGAACTCGATTGCTGGTACCAAACCACCGACATGAGATATTTCAGCTCTATTCTATTGCTACCGTAACTCCTTTAGAGATAGGGACAAAAATTCCTGTTAGTGAAAACCTGACGCTAAGGAACTTTTTCGATGAGTGGAATGATTTATGCTTTGAATATCTGGACACCTTGATTACACGAATTCCTGGTGGAACTTGCATGAACGCCATGTAGGTAGTTCTCCTAGGCAACTGAATTAAGTTCAAAACCTCTCATTATTTCTTTCTAGAACATCGTAAAAGATGGAAGGACCACTAACGCACTTACAACTTGCATTTTAGCGCCACGGAAATGTTCAGACTTTTGCGTAGCTCCAGAACAACTTAAACGAAGTCAACTAGGTTCTTGGTTTTCATTTCAATATTATATTGTTTTCCAAATTTTTTTAGCTATTTAAACAGGTGGTGGTAAGATACCAACTACAATAAAATCATTTAAAAAAAATCAAGTTGTTAAATCGCAACTCAGGATGCATTACGCATACATTCTTTTTTATTGAATCAGTTCCTGGCTATAGCGGCTTTCCATTAAATGTGTGGGCATATTAAGACGAAAAAAAATCCGACCAAGAAACTAACTTGGCATTTGTCAATTTAAAAAACATCATGTCGCCAACATAATCAACCCATATAGTCAGACAAAAGTCAGATCAAAAGTCGGGAATCATTTAAACTTTTACCCTCCCAAGGACTCTCTGACTTTGGGAGTTCCACAAACCCATGCGGATTAATAAGAGCATACTTTTCAATGCAAACCCAAGTCACAGACATCCAAAGAGATAAATAAACCACATTTGACATTATGCCGTTCATTCACTTAAAACTGTCCCAAGACTTCCTGACAAGCACTAAATTAAAAACGATATCTTACTCGTATCCCAGTTTCAAAGTGTAGCACAAAGTTTTTCCCAAGGAGACAACAGGTCCATGGCCCAGATCAGTTGTTGTCCCCGTTCACTGGTTGTGTGTAATTATATATGTGTTTATGTCTACATATATAACGGTAAATAATTAAGTTAAAATGTCTTCCTTTCTCGAATGGACATAAAAAAATAAACTTTTTCCATCAGGAGTTTCAAACAAATTTCCAATCACAAACCCCATTACCGCGCCCGCCCCAGAATCTTATGTTGTATGCGATACGAATGTCTTTGTGTACAGCCTGGCAAATCTTTAACCGAAATCTGCCTCTAAAACATTTAAAGAAACTAAAACAAAGTTCCATTTCGCAATCTTCCCTTTTGAGCTCGTATTTCCTATCACAAAACATCCCACATAAAGGGCATTGCCGCAGGATTTTTCCTTTTCTTTGCTCCTGTTTGCCTTTTCTTTAATTTTCTTGGTCTGTTTCTTTCAGGACAGGAAAAAAATTATATCAACATGTCGTTTATGTGCTTAAAGGTAGATGAAGAAACCAGCAACCAAATGGCAAATTGCAACCCACTACACAACTACCTGGAGCTGCAAAAAGGAACTGACTGGGGGAAAATTCACTTTGAATTAGGTGAGAACTTTCCTTTTCGTTTTGTCAATTGGTGAGCGCAGCTAGCTACCACCTGTGGGGGTGGATAGTCCTTTTGATCCGTATGTACGCTGGTACACATGGATTTGGTTCTAATTCACAAGTAGACAGGCAAGTCCTGAAGCAGAGATAAAACCAGTGACTTTACTTTGGCATTCCTAGATTTGCAATCACAAAGTGTGCCAAGGACGAGCACATAACGAGGCCCGTAGTGAGACACCAAGCGTGTCATGCTGTCAAGCCCCTCCAAGCCAGGCTATTGATTCGCCTTGGAGCCGCCGTTGGGCGCCACCCAAACTCATCAGAAGAATACGTGTGCTACTCGCGAGAAGTGCACGTATTCATCAGATGGTTTTCCCAATTGAATTTATTTCACACAAAATGAATAAAAAGCCAACCAATGATCTTCTACCACCAGCGCTTCCCAGAAAAAAGCAAACAAAAAACCTACAAAGATTCCAAGAGGAATGTCAATGAAGAAAACGACATCCTCGAGGAATCTTTATGAGTCATACGTGGTGGAGAAGAATTTTTCGATTTTAAAACTACCTTCTGAGCACGAAAGAAATGGGTTAAACGAGGACTTCTATATGGAGGGACTCTATGAATGCGGTTTTTCGTTGTGTTCGTGCGGGCATGTTCAGCATGAGCGTCGTAATTCGAAAATGGTATATGCAAAGGCATCACGTTCTGCGGCCATGGGGCTGGATTTTTTTATAGGTCGATTTAGATTTAGGAATTTTAATATTCTTCAAGTGATCGATGGCAAAGTTTTCAAAGAAATATTAGGTTTTTTTTTACGAAAGTCTTACGGGTGCGCGTACATGAACTGAACATAGGGACCCATTTGTGCTGCAGACATTTTGTCTCTGAGCAGGTGGGTTTCAACTAGAAGAATTTTACTTGGAACATGTACCCTGCTTTAAATAGAAAATTGCGACAAGGATTTTCGTTTTTGTGTCTGAGGATTTAGATTTGAATATATGATGTCATGACATTACTCTTAAGTAGGATATAGTTGAAAGGCTATAAATTGTTTAAAGGAAATGTAATGATAAATACAAGACTGAGACCCTAGGTATTGATTTTTTTGTGAACTTAAGGATTATCTGTGTTTATTCTGGCTAGGCTATTGGTATTAGAAACTTACTTTAATTCTTCAATATGGAAAATGAAATTTTCTTTAAATACACATTTTTATAATGTTTTATTTAAACCGGAGTTTGATAGAGTTTATTCGAAGTAAAAAAGAAAAATACTTAAGAGCGGCGGAATTACTTGAGCACCCAAAAGTATGTACGGAAAGTACTCACAAGCATATTTAAGAAGAAGATACAAATAAAAAAGGATAACGGTCTAACTGGTGTAAAATAAAGAATTGACAATTTTGTGTTTCTGAGAGTTGTGGACAAAAAAAATCAGCAATATTTTAGGCTGAGCATATGACAATTAGCCTTATACAACTGGGGCCTGTGATGGTTCGGTCTCATACCTATGCTCCTAGGAACAAAATTTGTAAAACCAAACCAACAACGAGAAGATGGCAATTTCCCCTGTTAGATCGGGTATAAGGTCCCAAGAAATCTAAATATATTCTTTTTGGAAGGGTCCTTCAAAGGTTGTGCAGGAAGTCATTGGTGGCCGAAGGATTCTGTTTGCCCCTTTGGATCCCATACATACATCGCAGCACTTGATGAATTCTTTGACATCTTTCACCATCCCAGGCCAAAAATTTAAAATTGTCGTTATCGACTTACGGTTTTCGCAATACCCCTGTGAGCACAGTTAGTTGCCGTATGAGACTCACAAATTCTTAGATCGCGAAATTTTTCTGCACCTTCTTAACGATTGTCAGATAGTCTTGACTTTTGAAATGTTTTGAGTCTAGAGGTACCGAGAGGGGTTGGTTTTCAACATCGTACAAAAATTTTCTAATCGAGAAACGCAGGGAATAAAGTGTCGGGGACAACATTTGGTGTACATTTTCTGTGCTTTACCTCAAAGCCTAATGCCTGCAGCTTAAGCGACCATCGCGCTAATTGCTCACTTAGATCTTTGGTGTTCATAAGCCACTTGAGGCTGGAGTGGTCGGTTAGGTTATGACTTTGGAGTGAGATCCCTCAACATAGGGTCGAAATTTCTTGACGGCTTGTACAGCCAGCTAAGCACTCTTGTTCCATCTTTAGCGAGTGAAATGCAATTGGGCGCTTAAATGGAATACACCTGCACCTATACGTTGCCTAGAGGCATCGCATTGAATGACGAATGGTTTAAAAAAAAATCAGGAATATTTAATAAAGGAGCTGATACCAAGGCACTCTTGATTTTCTCAAGCGCGTGAAGGGTGAGCGTAAATGTACCAACGTTCTTCTTAAGCATATCCGTCAAGGGGGCTGCGAGACTGGCTAAATTCTGAATGAACAGAAGTTATCATCCGCATATTCCCAAGAACCTTCGAGTTTGCTTACCTAATTGTCTTCGGCTGAGGAAAATCGGATATCGCGTGAATTTTGTCCGGGTCTGGTTTTATATGACCATGTCCCACAATATAACGCAAACAATTAAGTTCCCACTTTTCAACGTTGATGGTAAGGTTGGATAGCTTTAGGCTTTCAGCAACTAGTTTTAGCAGAAGAACATGGGTTTTAAAATCAGCAGATAATAGGAGGAGATTATCTGCTGATTTTAAAAACAGACAAGCACGTATTTCCTGAGAGCCGCTGGGATAACCTAATCCATCAGCCGGCATAACATTTGCGGTGCGTAGCACAAACCAAAAGGCATGACACTGAATTGATAAAATGCGGTTTTCGCCCTTGACTTTTCCTCAAGTGGAAGCTGCCAGAACGCGTCCTTTAAATCCACTTTGGATATAAAATGTGTGTCCTCGAGTCAAATACCATATCCAACAGGGGTTGAGGGTACGCCTCCTTCTTTGACACGTGATAAACCTTACGGTAGGCAATGTAAAGGCGGTTTTTCTGCTGCTTTTTGATAAGCTCAGCATCTCCGGTGTCGCTGGTATGAGTTTCAAAGGTGGTTTTTCCTAACCCATATTGGGAAAAGGACGGAAACTCTTTTATGACCTCGTCATGTGACTGCTGTTCCTCTGTATTTAGGATACACTGGGGGATTGAGTCCAGAACAATTTCGGAAACAAGATTCGGAGCAATACAAAATGTTTTCCAAAAATGTATCCCCAAGTACAAGGGTTGGGACAATGATGGAACTAGGTACAGATCGAGGTGTCCGGAGAAATCATTATAGGTGACACGAACGATCACTCTTCCAATCATTTTTTGATTGCTTTCATCCGCTGTTTTCAAGTCTGAGGTAAAATTAATCAGGGGAAAATTGTTGCGTTTGATTAAATCATAGCCTCCTTTTCCCAAGCAGTATATTGAGGCGCCGCTATCGAGGAGGCCTTTAACAGTTTCACTGCCTATTTGTATGTTGGCATAAGGCCGAGGACCGTCACACGTATTGCAATCCTCCTGGCTACGGGCCTGAGCCTGTCCCAAAAGAGATCGACGAGCTTAGTGCTTAAATCAGCACACGTTCAAACAGATTTGATTGGTCCAAAAGTCAATTAAATGGACCATAATGTGCTCATGACGTCACATCTAATACCTACCATAAGTGACCACATATTCCGAGGGGCAAAATTTTACTCTGACTATTTTCTTGTCGCGGCTCATGGTTCGATTATCCAACTAGAAGAAACTACGAACTGAACTGAATAAGTCACCAAGACCTTGTCAGAATCAAGCCCTTTAGTGAGATATATTCGGCTTTGCATAGTACTCTCCACAAACGTTAACAATCCCTTCGAGTTGTGTAGTGCGACACCATTTAAAAAGCGGTTCAAAACTAAACCTTCTTTTCACCCGAAAAACGTGCTTAAAACTATAGGTTTTTATATTTCCCGAATATAACAGTCCTTGTTATGATGATGAGTTCGTGTGAAGGAAAAAGGCAGCATAAGACAGGGGCAGCAAGTGAATCGAGGCAAGAGTGAAAAGTCTGGTGATCGAATCGAATCCCCTAGCAAGTTCTGAAAAAATAGCCTGTAAGACATTCTATAAAAAAGCCTAAGAACCTGCAAGAGTCTCTTTATTTATTCAAGCTGGGTTTTCGATGGATCCAAGTTAGTTTTCATTGTAGTCCCATTGAATCTGGGTTTCCCAAGTCTTGTACCCAGTCTTATGATTCTTTTGACATTCAATTTAACGTTACGCCATATTCTTAACATAAAACGAGGGCTTAGGAAAAGTCAAGGTCTTATTTTGATGATTTTTCCCACCAGGAAACGTAAAGCTCGTTAAAAAAAAAGTAAGCCCGTCAGTCTGGCGATCCGGAAAGCAGCTTCGGTTTTGCAGCCATGAAAAACTTTAACCAGGAAAACTTTAATAAAATTGTATAACCTTCATGCAGGGTGGTTCCAAATTCAATGGCTGTCAATACTTTGAGGTATGATTTTTGGGTATAATTCTCCAGCAAGGGTATATCTGCAATGTCAACATCATCCACTCAAATATCAAAACTTAAACCTTCCCACCGCCATCTTTCCGTTTGTGTTTTGACAGGTTAGTCCCACTTAAGGCCTTAACGCTCCAGCCTTGCTTAACAAAAGCAATCAAAAATTTCGCTCTAAGCTATCCTTTTGTTAAAATCGGGATAAATTAAAATCTGTTTAGAAGGAACAATTTAATTTTATTACTTTTACTATCAATTCGCTATTTTCGCCTGGTTTCAATGTTAATTTTTGGAATTAAAAAAAATTATAATCTCACAAAATACATAAACCTCCCGTTACCAAATAATAAGAATCGCGACTTCGCGAGCATGTATATACCTAAGCTCAATTTTTAATCGAAAAAAACCGTCAACGTGATGGATAACCCAGTATGTACGTGACGGAACACAATCTCTACAGGAGCTCCTTAGAACCCCTTGCAAGGAACGCATACCTACATCTGCACTAGAGTAAGTACCTACAGCACAACAACTTCCTTTTTAGCATAACTCCTTTTGCATCTGAACCTCCTGGATAGCTCCTTTAACTAAACGAAAGTCAAACTGAAATAAAGTCACAAAAAAAACCCCTCTTCGTCTTACTTGAACATAAGTAGAATGGCACTTTATGTACGCCGTAAATTAAGCCAAGATTGTAGTATGTATCCTTGCATGTACTTATAGCGAAGTCAAGTCAAGGATCTAGAGAGTTTTTACTCCATATTCTCACCCTTGTCGTCTCGTTTGGCTGATTTAAAACACGGCAAATTTGCATGCCAACTTAATTGCATGCAAAATTACTGTACTCCCGGACGTTAATTCAAAATCCAGTCATACATAAATATTCATCATCAGCAACATTAGTATTCAATCGGGCTTTTCCAATTCACAACCCATAGTTCTTGCACTTCGCATATCATCAGGATTAGCAGCCTTCATAGAAGCCATCAGTGCGAAACGAGACAACGATGTGCGGCAAAGCAAAGAGAAACATCTGTAGTTGATCCTTTTCGTATATAATATCCCTGAGACAATTATTACAACCACCTGTACTGTGGGATGCCATAGGATAACTATGGTTCGCAAAAACCCAGATAGTGTTGTTTAATCAAATTATAAAAGCCTACTCCGATGTGGGCACAACCAGAATGTCACGGAACACTGCCCGGGTTTTTGTTATCGCCCACACACTCACCGAGCACTGAATATGCCATTGATTACACAATTCTTGAAGTGGGCTTAAATACCAAAGGATAAACTGCCTACAACGCTTATGGCCCTTAATTTATTGTCGTGGTGGGCGTTCGTTCAGGAAGCTCGTACGATTTGGCAACAACACCCACGAGCTATACGAGCGAAAAAAAAATACATAAACAATTTTGCTTTAAATAATTTTGGGTGTGCGAAGGGACGGCGCCTTCCTCTCTGTCTGAAGGAGGACATTGCTCCTTTTAAAGGCATTTATACGCATTTCCTCCTTTTTGATGTCAAGGTTAATTTATGTCAACCTGACATGATTTTCATACATTCTGTTTGAGGCTATACATTTTTGAGCAGAAGTAAAGGCACCAAAATCGTGCACATGTCCTGTAGGAATTTTTTTTAAGAGTCCTTTTAGGATATATGGGTGTGTGTTTAGGAATTTACCATGCAAACCATATGAGAAGCAAAAAAATAAACTTCATGTCGTCTCATCAAGCTGAATGGGGTTTTGATTGATTTGGGTTTAGCACAAATCGTTTTTCAGAGTCAAAGGATCTGGCTTCGGAAATGCGAAAATTTGTCGGTCATCCATTTACATACTTAGGACACATTTAGGATACCAGACCCTCGGGGCAAGAGTAGGTACTTTCCTTTCGTGATATTTTTTTATCTTTTTTTTTCAGGATTGTTAACGACAACAACTTCTGTTCCATTATATTTATTACACAACTTCCACTATGACCGCCACTGCTACACGCTTTAAGGCATACATGCGGGTTATACATCTTGGTGGTCTTGAAGCAACTTAATCCGATGCAAGTCATTTCCCAAAGAGTCCTCTGAGCGTGTAAGAGTTCTCTAGACAAGATAACCGTGTTATTCGCTTGTTAACCATTGTCTTACAAATCTGTCGATATAAATTACCAACCCTCCTGACAGGCGGGGGTAGGTACTCCTGCATGGCACTGTCTCTATATATGCGTGGCGAAAAAAAACATGCAACGTTACAAAGTTGGAATATATATTTTTAACACCCCTCGTTACCTTGCTACTCGAGCGAGGGTTTCTAAGGCAGCTAGTCGCGTTTAATGTTAGTCAGTGTGTGTAGGCAAAGTGCATTGAAATGTTTTGGTTTTTTTTTTGCGCTGCGTACAAATTGGATAAGTTGAAGGTTATCTGAAGGGTGAAAATGTGAATGAACGCCAAGGATATGAGGGGGAAAATTCGTGGGGTTCTTTGTTTGAAATGGTATCGTGGTTAGGGATGGATTCACTTGCCTAACAGTGTGTATAATCTGCTATAGAGTTCGTGCACTTCGCAAATGATTTGATTTGGTGCATTTCGTTTTCTTCCAAGCCATAATGTCGGGAACGGGATAGTTCAGTAAAAAGGTAAGGGTACGCCTTCCCTCACATAGATTGGAGGAGCTTGCTGAGAACTGCTCATGCAACACGGGGGTATTACTTTCTTACTTTCAAACTTGGTAGAGCTACAGTCAGGGGTGGACATTCTGCTCACCCACAATCTTCGCCAGCCAACTCTGTTTCTAGTTAACCATCTTTAGTTTCGCACTTGAATTTGGTTGTAATCCTCTTTGTGTGCCTTGCGTGTGTCACCAGATTCTCGGTGCTCCTCTATTGGTGGCACGCGACGAAATATTGTCGGCACGTCATCAACTGAGAAACCCAATTGCACCTTTGAGTGTCAGCATAAACTGTCTTCGTCGAGATTATAAAGTGTTTCCACCGGACACTAATCTGGGATTAAGACATATTTTTGCGGAATGCTCTCTTATTTATGAGATTGACCATACAAATTTCAATCTCTTCACGGAGGGATTAAAAAATAATCGTGTAATAAATCTCTTCCACGCATGAATTCTTAAAGGCTGTCTCACAAAGCAAGCTGAGTTGCGTCAACGTTGGTTTGACAACTTTATTTCAAACACATTAAATTCGACCGGAGCTACCATAAAGTTGCTTTTATCATCCTTCTTTACGTTTTTTACGTAAGAAAATTTTAAGAAAGCAAAAAAATTCAACAGTGGGTTGTGTTTCAGTTGAATTGTCGGCATTTTATATGGTTTTCAATCGTCTTTTCGAATGGTATATTTTCAACGCGGTTGAAAATATACAAAATTCAAACGGCAACGCAGCTTTGTGACATAGCCTTAAATCAAACCAAACAGAATTCTACGTGTTCGCCTCGATTTCTGACGAAACAAAGCAAACAACACTTTTTTGACAGCCGGGTATCATCAACTCTGCTGTGTTTGTTGTGTTGTGTAAAGGAACGCAGAACGGTTGACTTTGCTGTTTGTTGTGGTCACATTTGAATGTGGTTGGAGCTGTCAGAAATGTTGAATGCACTAAGGTGAGGATGGATGTCTATGTTGATACTGCTGGCTTACGATGATGAAGTTGGTCCACTATCGACTTTGTGGTTCCAAATCCCACCAACTAATTTCACTTATTGTTTTTCTATATTTTTGGTTATTTCGTTTTGTAGATTTAAAGAGCAAACAAAAAAAATTCTACTTTGGCACAAAATTCTAATAGAACACATCTAAAAACCGACTCATCTAGGTCTATTATGGTAAGGCGTTTATGCTGCTCTCTGTCTTCCTCCAGGTTAATTTTAAAAAACTATGTTTTCAAATTAAGACGCTACTATCTCCAGTTTTTCTCAAATAGTGCAATGTGACGACTTTTGTGACGAGTTTTTCTTGAATCTAAAAACTCGAATAAATGCAACGCCATAAGGTAAGAAAATGCTGAACGCACCCATCGACAAACTCACCCATTGAACTGTCATTCCAGTGAGCTGGCTTTAAACTATGGTAATCAAATTTTAATGTCAAAAACTTCTTCTCAAGTGGAAAATTACCAATGCTGAAAGGTCAAGAACAAGATTCATTTAGCAGTTCCAGTTGTTTTAAGATGAGCCTTTAAGGTATGCACATCGAGTGATAAAGGAAAAAGTGATTGAACTGAAGTTGAATCAAATATTTAGTTTTGTTACACAAGTTCCAGGCAAAAAATTTACAAAAGATAAAATTTTTCAGCCAACCTCAAGAGGGACCTTAAGTTCCACTTTGTCCAGGTGTTATGTTTTTGCCTGGGGTTCGTCGAATAAAGCTCAATTTCATTTTTTACTGTACTACTGATTTTCACAAGTCAACGTTTAAAATATAACTGTCCCGTACGAGCCTGTCACCTGTGTATTTATACAAAATTAAGCACCTTCTAGTACGTTCCAGTTGGGTGTGTTCGTAAAGTGAATCGATGGGTGCATTCAGCGATTCCTGCATGTCGTTTTATTTCTTGTCGCCACATTACACAGGACTACTGCTAATATAAGATTTACCTCGCATTTTTGAGCGAGTGCTGTTTTGTTTCAACGATTTTAAAATGGTTCTTTTTATCTGAAGCCAGAACTGTTCGAAGATTCCCTTTTGACTTGATGACACGCGTTTGTTTGTTGTGAAATTTGTTCGGCAAACCTTACTGTAAATCTGACGTTATGGGATGAAGCTGTCACTTTCTGCTCGTGTAAAAAAAGCCCGTTTGTTTGCACAAAAATCTGTGCTGGCCAATCACACGTCATCAATCTATTTGCTTCGAAACCAATGACGATTCAACTCAAAGGTGTACCTTTTTTTCCTCGCAATGGCATAATTTTATGTCATTTAATTTTATTTTTTTAACTTTTGTTCTCCGATTTGTGATCTCCTCAGACAGAGAGCCTTAGCTCTGTTTGGAGATCTGCTTTTTTGAACACTCATGTACCTACCTACACATATGTGTGTTCAAAATTTGCACGTGTATACATCCGTTATGAAAGCATATTTCTCAGTCGTCCGTGCGAACACAACATAATGATGTTTTTTCTTTCTAGTCTTTCTGCATTAAACACGGTTGCAGTGGAGACATTTTATTAGGAAGCATCAATACCACCCCATAATAATCTTCACTGAATCTCTCACAAATCTCAAGGATTTAAGTTTTTATGATAAATTACGTAAGTTGTAGAGGATTTAATGAAGATTTATATAAATCGCGGATTATTGCTCGGAGATATGGTATAAGGCTACAAGTTTTTTAAGGCATTATTAAGAGATTTAAAATAGATTTCATCCATATAATATGCTTCATCAGACACAGATTGAGACTCATAAAAGAAAACGAGATCTAGTAAAGATCCCAAATGTTTACTATTAGGTGCTTTGTTAGAAATTGTCTTTTCTATAATCATTATACTATGTCTCCACCGATAATTAAAAGAAGATTAGCGGGAGACGATTAAAATAAGTCCCAAAATCCAAAAGCTCCATCAGTCAAATACAGAATTAATTTGACATGAAAACTCTGTATCTGTCACTTTGGCTCTCAAAAGAAGGTGGAGATGTCATTTCTCAGGAGCGAAAAACGATTTCCTCAGTAAAAGTCACAATAGAAAACGTACTTGTGACAGATCTGTCGTACAGGGACAGTTTCAGTTTCCTTTTTTGAGTCTCATACTGCAACAAAGATGGAGAAAATAGGTTGGTGAATAGGGTGAATGGGATTTATGAAAGGATTTATTTTTAGTCGCTTGCCGAGAAGATTTAAATTTGTATGGTAAATCGCGTGATTTGTGGAGGATTTAATAAAGATTTATATTAATCGACGATTAGTGCTCGGTGGAGACATGGTATTACTCTCTTGTTTGGCTAAATATTACGATTAAAAATGATTTTTTATTCGTCTTCGCAAATCTCAGTTTTATGGCCATAGTATAAAAAAACATGAATGGTTTGCTTTACAAATCCATACTTTTCTCTCTGATTTTGTTAATAAAAAGGAGTAAATAATTACTTATCTGTCAAGTAAAATAATTTTCTGCAAGCCAAAAAAATTGAAAAAAAAATAAAAACAAAATGTAACGTTGGTGTCAGATATGGAATTCCGTATGTATTTCGAATCCAACGCGTTGAAGAAAGAGATGCACTGATGTGGATTTTTCTTCCCTCGAATGTCAAAAGAAGACAACAAGAGCTGCAAGCACCGGTAAATTATTCCAGTTCGAAGCCCATATGGGCCTTCAAAGGCGTGCAAACGAGATAGCCACATCAGTAAAGTGAAAATTTGCAAACTGTCCTGTCCGCCATTCGCGCATTTCTTCTCCTCAATCCTGTCAGTGTACTCGTTTGCTATGTGAAAAAAAATACGAATCTACATTTTTAGAGGAGAATTTTCAACCCAACTCTTGACTCTGTTTTTCAATAAATCACCGCTGAGACGCATAGTACAGTTAAAGATAAATAATAAATGAATCTCGTGCCCCGTTAGATAAAAGAAACGAAAAAATCGCGACTCCCAACTCACAAAGCGTGTGGTGAGAATTCGTGAAAAAATTGGCTGCGTGCGTGTACTTGTCTCGCTCGGTTGCAAAGGCGCTACGCACTGAATCTGTTGACGACATACAAGTGTGAACGAGAAAGCGTGCTTTCGCATAAAATTTTCGCCGCGACAGTGGTGAACTGTTGAAAAAAATTTCTCGACAAAACCAATAGCCACGATAAAAGCAATAGTTCTTGATTTCTTGAAGTGATTTGTGTTTCCTAAGACGGCGTTGCAATGGGAGCTTATCTATCCGAACCAAAAGTGGATAAAGTCTCCTCGGACGAGTCGAATGACTTGCTGTCAGTCGGCGCGAGTTCTATGCAAGGATGGCGAAACAGCCAAGAGGTGAGTAGAGTACACGGCTGAGTTTTTTCTCTATTTTTACCGCCCCTTTCACATGGCCACTTTCATTAGGATGCCCACAACTCGATCCTAAACTACGACAAGGATACGTCGTTCTTCGCCGTCTATGATGGGCATGGCGGTGCGGAAGTGGCGGCATACTGCGCGGACAAGTTGCCACACTTTCTGAAGCATCTCGAAGCGTACAAGGGCGGGGATTTTGAGCTCGCCTTGAAGAATGCATTTTTGGGCTTCGATTCGACTCTGCTGGACGCCGACGTCATTGAAATTCTGAAGATCTTGGCCGGCGAGCGGAATGTAGATGGGCCCGACAGCGATGCCGACGACGATGCAGAGGACGAGGACCTAGCTGAGCTGCGCGAAGAGGGTGCATTGCCCTTGGATGCTGTTTTGGAGAAATACAAGGGTGTTGTCGCGGCTTCCGGTGCAGCACCTTGCATGCCCAATATCAAGGGACTCATTGACGGACCTAGTGGATCCAAGTCGCCATTCTTGCGAGGAAGGCGCCAGCGGCAGGAAAATGGTAAGATCTGGAATACACTCTCTTTGGAATACCTCTTGTGATACACCGACTGTTATTATTTGCAGAAGAGTCTGCTTCATGCTCGTCAAAAGCTAAGGAAGAGGCCACAACCACAAAGAACTCAAAAATTGAAGTTGACGACGACTCCACGGTCAGCAGCAGCTCCAACCAGGTCAAAAAGAGTCCTGAACGGAAGCCCGCCGTAACGTCGAACGGTTCAACTGTATCCTGCAGCCCAGACAGTAGCATCGTCAAGGAATCTATACAGAACGGCAGTGTGTCTTCGGGCAAAATTTCAACCTTGGAGAGCGTTTCTTCTTCTGTGGCGGCATCGTCTAATGAGGCAGTTCCAGTTGCGTCAAGTGTTAAGCAACAGAATGGCGAGGTCTCGTCGCCATCTCAGGCTTGTGTCGTCGCCACTTCGTCCGGCAAATCGCCAGCGCTTAGTCGCGCAGCAAAGAAGCTGGCCAACTCGGGGATCTCCTCTACGGACATGGACGACGATAGCTCCTCGGAGAGCGACGCCGACTTCCAAGGTCAGTTGGGTGTTAACGTTTCTTTGTTTATAGTTTGACTGTTCTATATTCTAGCGGAGGAAAACTCCAGCACCGATGATGACGGCCGCGTTATTGGATTCGGGTCTGAAGACGACGACGACGATGATGACGAAGAAGACGTCGATGAGGAGGATGACGAAGACGACGAGGACGATGAAGATGGACAAGCCAATAGCCAGTTTTGTGCAAATATGATCGAGGAGCCGGGCAAGGACAGTGGCTGTACGGCAGTCATTGCTTTGCTGCACGGGCGTGATCTTTATGTCGCAAACGCTGGAGATTCCCGCTGCGTAGTGTGTCGCAACGGTAAAGCCATAGAAATGAGTCTGGATCACAAGCCAGAGGACGACGAAGAAAGCGCGCGTATTATAAAAGCCGGTGGGCTCGTTACAGTCGACGGAAGAGTCAACGGAGGGCTGAACTTGTCGCGAGCTATCGGCGACCATGCCTACAAAATGGTAAGACTAAATAAATGCCTCAATTCTGGTCCTTATTGAGAATCTTTCCAGAACTCGGACCTTAAAGCCGAGGAACAGATGATCTCAGCACTGCCCGATGTAAAGAAGCTGATCATAAACAAAGACGACGAATTTATGATTCTCGCCTGCGACGGCATCTGGAACTACATGTCCAGCGAAGAGGTGGTGCAGTTTGTGCGCCTGCGACTCAAGGACGAAAACAAGAAGGTTTCACAGATCTGTGAGGAGGTAAGTTATTATCAGTAAATCGGGGATCATGTACCTACCTGACAAACATTCTTTTTCGTAGCTCTTTGACAACTGCCTTGCTCCAAACACCATGGGAGACGGCACCGGATGCGACAACATGACCGCAGTCATTGTCCGCTTCAAGGAGAAAATTCTCGATTTGCCCACAACAATCAAGGAAGAAGAAACAGAGCCCGTGCTATTGGCGAAACAGATTGCCGAAGCAGATGCGGCCGACGCGAGCCTCCAGCAGTCGCTGAAACGTTGTGCCTCGCCAAAGTCGGCAGACAACACAGACCGCGTTGAGAACTCAAACAAACGCTTGAAGACTGACGACTCTGCCGCACTCGCTGCTATGTCAAACGAATGCGATAGCGGCACGTCGTCCTCGACATCATCGTCCACATCGTCGTCGGCAGCCACTTCATCGACAACATCCACCACATCCTCGACGACGTAAACTTAAGAACCAACAACCCATACGTAAGCATTCATCGCCTTGAATGTGTTTATTATTTGGCGCGGCAAGTTAGAGAAAGGGTTAAGTCTCAAGATTCAAAAAAGTAATTATATGTATTTCAACTAAGCGTAGTTGGTATCTCGGTGTCTCTCTTTCGAAAAGGAAGCGGCAATTACTCAATCCACTAGGTAGTAAGAGCTCCAACACAGTTTCTACACAATGATTCCCAATTCGATTTTTATTATAATATTTTTTGCTGCTTGAGTTGTACTTTCAAACAAAATCATTCCTTTCACACGAGAGGTGGACGCAACATTTCTTATCACACATGTCGAGGAAAGTTATTATAAACAAAAAAGGGAAACCTTGTAGGAGATATCAAATGATAAACAATAAAATTTAAATATATTTAAATACAGACGAATGGTTTTAGATTTATTTTTTTATGTGTCGATGAAAGCGGGAGCTCAATAAGCCAGAAAAGTGATCAACGGTTTTGGTTGTTTGGGTTGAAGCTGGTGACCATATATCGCTCTACATGCACTAACTTTCTGCCAAATAAACATCGGGCTTTATAAGTAATCCGGTGTCAGTTTTACCAAACGCGTCCAAAAAGTACCTAAACAATAAACATGATTTATGAGGCTAGTTAGTTCCCCGACGCGACGACAACCACGAATGTTAAAAGGGGCAACTCCAAGTCACCTGTTAAACAGAGCCTTTTGAAAATTAAAATCTACTTTGCTTACAGGTTACACCAGTAACTTATTCAATATGGCGGAAAAATCACTTCCTTCAAGGTAGACAAAATTGATATGGATGTTTTGATATAGGAAAAGCTAGCTTCGAAATTGGGAGTGATGTAATAGGTATACTTTTTCATTAAAAAACTTTATAAAACAGTTTTAAAGAGTTTTAAGTAAATGCATCCTACATAATGCGGGAGCCAATGGAAACTCTTTTGAAGTTTCTGTCGAGGTGAATTTCCAGTAATTCGTTTTGGTGCTGCCAATTTGCGCGAATTCTCCGTCATAAATTACTGAAGGTTAAAATCACAAATTACTTAATAATTAGTCAGTAATTTGTGGTTAAAATGATTAGACCGTCCTACGTTTCCGGATCAACTACTTATACCTCTTCTCTCCCCTTTTCGATGCTGCGAGTACAACAATTGTCAATTCTGAGAGTTTATTGGTTTTCTTTTTGCGATGGACACCATGAGTGTTACTTAAAAAAAGTTAAAAAAAAACTGGGGTGGAATTGGCCAAGGTGATCTGTGATAAGTGATTACAGAAATCACAAAAATTCGCCTGCGTAAACTGTGTGTGATCATCTCAATTTTCTTGAGACAACTCGCGATCAGTCACTGTCAAAATCAGCTGCTTTTTAAATTTTCTGGTAAGTTTGATTTTTTGTCTACACTTAAGCCTATAACATGTCTTCACCGTGCACTAATCCCCGATTAATGTAAATCTTTATTAAATCCCCAACAAATCACGCGATTTACCATACAAATGTAAGTCCTCTCGCCAACTGATTAAAAATAAATCCTCTTTTAAATCCCATTCACCCTATTCACAAGCCGATTTTCTGCACCTTTGTAACAGCTTAGAATCAAGAAAGGAAAATAAAACTGTCCCTGTACGACAGATCTGTCACAAGAACGTTTTCTATTGTGATTTTAACAACGAAAATCGTTTTTCGCTCCTGGGCAATGACATCGCCACTATCTTTTGAGAAACAAAATGACAGCAACAGAGTGTTCGTGTCAAACTAATCCTTTATTTGTCCGGTGGAGCCACTTTGGGATTTATTTTTAATCATCTCCCGCTAATCCTCTTTTGATTGCCAGTGGAGACATAGACTGCAAGCCATTTTGGCATATTTGACGTAGTTGTAAAAATAAATATCAAAGTGGCTCTACCGGAGAAATATAGGATTACTTTGACACGAGCACTCTTTTTCTCTCATATAGAGCTTTTAAGTTCGCCGCCTCTTTATGCTAGGGCGCCATCTCTTTTTTGAGCAAAAACCATTTTGTAAAGCTTAGATTACACCGCATGCCATTTAAGGATGGCAAACGTCAAAGCCAATGGGTTTTGTATGTGATTCGCGCGGTTTCTTTATAATATTTGCTTGTTTTTTAAATTCATGCGATTTAGACAAATTAAAGTGTTGAAGTGTTCTTAATTAACCGCGGTGTACGAGTGACATGAAATTAATGAGAAATTCGTTGAATTTTGGACGAAAAACGATCTAAAAAAAAGTATTTTTCTGTACTGCACAACATTATGGCGACAAACTTTTTGGACGACCAAAATCTATAAGTTCGTTTATGGTTTAAGGAAAATAAGTATATTGTGAACTTATATTCATAATTTTGGTTTATTATTAATTATTTGGTTATTTTTAATCGCTCGCCGAGAGGATTTAAATTTGAATGGTAAATCACGTGATTTGCAGATGATTCTAGATTTATATTAATCCCGGACTAAGCGGGGTGGAGACATGGTGTTAAAGTCGAATTTTTAGGTCCGGATTAAAGTGAAAACTATTTTATGACAGATGGAACAGTCGGAGAAATTAAATAATTCAGTGGAACGAGTGTGTTTTATTTTGTATCAAATGTTCTTACTTGAGGTGGCGCTACAGTCCGGGGTGGACTTGGGCCTCAGCCAACAAGCTTCGCCAGCCAGCTCTGTCTCGAGCTAGCCGTCATCAGTTTCGCACGCGAAGTTGGCTGAGGACCCCTTCCACTTGCGTGCGCCACCTGAGTCTCGGTGCTATGTATCAAATGTTCAGTAAAAGTAATGTTGATACAAAAAATAGTAAAATTACTTTCCTGACGAAGCTTAGCTTCAATTAATGTATATTTTTTGTCAGCCGGCTAGGCAAAGAACAAGCTTAATACTTAGGGCCGATTTCACAGTCTGACTATTTCACTTACTCAGGATGAAATTCCATTTTCAGATTAGTTTTTTTTTTTAATCACACTTTAAATCACCATCATTGGCGGTCAACACTCTTTTTCACAAGTCAAAGTTTCAAAAAAAGAAAAAAACCGTCCGAGCCTGTAATCCATGGATTTATACAAAATCAGTACTTTCTACATTTCCTCTTTCGCACTTTGCCACTGGTATTCTTCCATTGGAGGGGGAATTCGATATCGAATTCCGAATGTCAGTTCAGCTGACAGCTGACTGGAATGACAGTTAGGAGTGTTGGTTTATGGCCTTTTCGGTTGGTCGTCCGGGGCCATTCTGGTGAACTCTCCTGATCCTGACACTGTTTGCTTTAACTCGTTTGACAGTTGCTCTTCTGGACAGAATAGAAATTTGCTTCTGGTTTTGACGTGTTTAGCAGTTCGGATGTACAGACCCAATCCGGGAGAAAAACGCCCTGATCCGGGATCGCCAACCGAAAAGGCAATTAGTGAATTAAGGGGATGTGTTCGTGACGTAAATGTAAATTTATGGGTGAATTCAGCAACTCCTGCATGTCTTTTCACGTATTGCCGCCACACTTGTCGTATAATTAAATTTAAAAAGAACTAACTAACAAATTTTTTTCAACGAGATATTCAGTCATTGTCAAGTCAGTCAAATATTGTAATTTGCTGAAACGGCCGTTTAAATTAAATATCTGAGTTGGCATATTATGTGTCAAAAATGCTGGCATTTTCTCTTATTCTGACAGGCATACTGCATACATGCCAACTAAAATTTTAAAACAATGAGAGTTCTTTCGAATTCATGGCTTCACAAGTTTTGGAAAATGGTTGTGATGAATCATTATATTCAACAACACTGGGTCTGTCCTATTAAAACATGAGAAATTCGTGGGTGAACCCAGATCCAAGACGGCGGTTTGACGTCTACTGTTTTTGGTGCGGGATGCCAAAGTTCTTTTTAAAAAAAAATTCTATTTGACCTAGTTTCTACTCTTGTGCACGTTGAGCAAAACCTCATTTTCGCCATGCTAGTTGACTAGTTTAGTTTTTGAAAATTTAAAGAAAAACACAATTTGCAATTAGAATAAAAATGTATCTTTTGGGCGCTCAAACTCTGCAACAGTGGAAATCTGTTTATGTTGTATACATTATTGATCTTCCAAAATCTCTATCAACAAGATGATATTTTACAAGGAACGTTATAATAGAGACAGACATTTTTTTACGCATAAGATGTTTCTATGCATTGAACAATCAACATTAAAAATTTCGAAATCAAAGGTAAAGTGCCACTCTATTTTTCAACCAGCTTCTTCGAATTCGAAAATAAAACAAAACAATTTATATTTTGAATATAGGCTTTTCGCACGTTTACTATAATATAGAAAAATAATTTAACAGTTTTTAGATTTATCCAATACGTAGGTACAACATGTACAGTTTGTAATTAAATATATTTAATGCATAACGTGAAAAGAATCGAAAAAGAAATAAACAGTCGTCCATATGTTTCAGTCAGGCTTTTATTTTCAAACTTAGCGAGGAGGGATATAACTGTTTTATTTGAAAGAAATAGCAAAAATAGTGAAAATTAAAATAAATATTAGTTGCACGTGTGGTTTCAATGCAACATTCAGTTGGATCTACATATATGGGGGCGACAGACGACTTTAACCAAAACCCATTATAGGCTTGAAACAAGGTGTTCGTTGATTCTCTTCGATTTCTTCTTCTGAACACCCTACTCTCTCTAGCTCAACAACATTACATTACATACTGATTGAATTAATTTTTGTTTTGTGTTTGCGCTCACTTCTTTGGCAGAAGTCCGCCACCGGTTGTGCAGTGGGTGGTGGTGGTGCTGGTGCTTTTAAACGCCGCCACCATTAGCTACTTCGCAAATCATGTCGGATTGTTACGTTTGTTCGAACGCAGTCTTGCCAAGTGCGTTCGTTCCTCCTCCTCATCACTGGTGTACTGCTGCATGCCTGAGCCGCCGACACCACCACGAACCGATGAGGTCGCCTGTAACAGTTCTTGATCAGGAGCGTTACGATTCTCGTAGAGCAGTACCTGGAGCGTTTCCTCATAGATTCGCGCCTCGGGGAACTCGACTTTGGTGTGCTTGCGGTCGGTTGCGTATACTATCGATGTGCAGCATACTTCGGCGACTTTTTTCCCATGCCCGTAAAACGACCAGCAACAAATCTCAGTAGATCCTATTACGTCCTTAATGAAGAGGATGCGTACACTGAATCGTAGCGATAGCTTGTCGAAGAGTTCAATGTTTTTCAGTAAATTGTCATCCGAAGTGCTAGTGTATGAATATTTGTTATTGTGGCGATTTACCAGCAGGATGACTACTGGCTTGGCCGACGAACTGATGAGAAGTTGTTCTTCTTTTTGGGAAGTTATAAGCGGGATGCGGCAGATTGGTTTGGGCTCCTGATTGCTCAACAAAGCACGCTCGCAAGACATTGCCAGATCAGTTATGCAGTAGTATTTGGCTTCGGCTAAGAGTTCTGCGATTTCTTTATGTGATTCCGGCAGTGGTACGGTACCATCACGAAGATAGTTCAGAATGGTGCCGAAATGAGATCCGCAGCGGTCTACTAGAATCCAACCTGAATGGGAAAAATGGGGTATAAAAATTATTGAAATTATGGGAGATCATAAGTGTAAAATGTAAGTTATAGTCTATACAAAAATTGTCTTCAGACGACAGAAGGCATAAAAATTTTTCGGGGCTGTCGTTGCGATCGACAGACGTAAGTTCAAGTGGTTGAGTTAAACGCAACAAATTGTCTCCCTCTCTTCTCTTATAAATATTTATGCGTTTAAAAAACTGTTTACGGCCAGTTTTTCAGAACACAGTTAGCCCCCAGGATTAAACCAAGATCTGCTTATTTTTTCAGCTACATTAACCCCGGATCTAGATTGGCTAAAAAAACGTAATTTCTAGCGCTAAGTCTCTGTTTAGCACCACCATTTGGATGATCTTCAACTAAAAAACCAACCTCCAGTAAGTTGCAGTAACATTTATCAAATCTATCAGCGTTACGAGGCATGCTGACAGTTGGGCTAAGAAGACCATGTTGGTTTAATAGGTTCTTTCAAGTCTTATAGTTTTCTTTTTGCAACGATTGATTTTTTTATTTATTAATCTAAATTTCTCTTTCTAATGTTTGCTTTCGGTTGCGATATGTCAGCCATAAATTATTGAATAACTAGTTACCAATGTTATACCATGTCTCCACCGGGCACTAATCCGCGATTAAAATAAATCTTTTTTAAATCCTCTACAAATCACATGATTTACTATTAAATTAAAAATAATAAGATTAAAAATAAATCCTCTTATAAATCCAATTCACCCTATTTACAAACCTATTTCCTACTTCTTTGTAACAGTTTGAGAATCAAAAACGGAAACCGAAACCATAAATTTCCGAACAAGATATTCAACTTCGAACATGCAAAAGCTTTGCCCACAAGCTGAAATTGATGAATTTACCCATCCTCCGACGTTTGTTTACAAATGTGAGTAAATTCATCAATTCGTCATTTCCATTCAATTTCGTTTTGCAGCTTTTACATCAGCTGATCGCGTAAGGTAAATTGTTCTTGTATCTTCTTACACGTATTCACCAACACGGAAATTTAAAGCTTTAAAAAAAGCTTTAAAGGCTTTATAAAAAACGTAAACAAATGGGTGTTGGAGGGTAAGAGGGACGCAAGCTGAACATCTTGTTATTCAGTAATTTATGCCAAAACTGTCCCTGTACGACAGATCCGTCACAAGAAAATCGTTTTTCGCTCCTGAGAAATGATAGCGCCACTCTTACTGTATTAACTGTACTTTCAGTTAATCTCGGATCAAACTCTGGTTGACAGTCTGGTTTTTCTTTGTTAAATTGCTGTTGCTTTAAATGTTTCTGTGAAAATTACATTTAAGAACAACTCGAACTTCTTTTTCTGTGTTTTTCTATGTGAAGTGAGAGCTGGGAGAGTCAATAATTTTGAGAGTCAAAGATTCTTGGGAAGATTCTATGCACTGAAAAACTGCTCGCTGGGTTAACTCCAGATTCATTTTGTGACGGGATTAATAAATCTTTTCTATTGGGTTTAACTCTAATCTGAACCAAAATATTTTAAAACCTCAGTACAAACTAATAATTTATTATGTCGACACAAGGGCAGCCATGGACCCTTGATCGCGAACAACCGAATTAAGAAAAAGGTATTCCTCCAAAAATGCTAAAACTTAATATTTAAAAGTGAAAACTTACAACAATTTACAATTCTACAATATTATAATAATGGCTAGTCCTATGATCATTTCCAACGATTCATTATATTATTAAATTGTTGTAATTTTTCACTTTTAAATATTAAATTTAATTTTGTTTGGCTTTGCCATAGGGGTCGCTACCCAATACAAGCAAAGATACGTTCGGTTAGCTTTTGAATTAAGTTAAAATTTAAGTTTCGACATATAAAACATAAGTAAAAGACACGCATCCCACGCAAGTAGAATCATTTTTTTAAAACACTTCCCCAATTTTATTGCTATTTTTTTTGTAGTTTCTTATTTGGCAAAATTGGCAGCACTTAATCATATCCACCACAGGTTAACTACGCAAGAAATGCCAAACGCAGTTATGCCGTTATTGCTTCAGCTGTCGCAGTGAATTTTATTTTGGGAAGTGCTCTTTGTCGAATCTTTAAATATTTCTTTAATCCTTCAACTTTTTGCTTAATAAATGGGCTAAAACTGTTGGAAAGGTCGAGTTTCATAAAACTTCCACCGCAGCTTGTCAATTAAACGCAAAATTTCGGTGTTCAAAATGGCCGACTTGCACACGTGGTAATCTGCCAGATATTTCCGATGGGGTTAGAAACTAGAACTACATATGTAGGCACAGTTTCTAGTTAAATGTTTGAAAAACTGCACCATTGACGCATTGCTCGAGTGCTCGAGGTGAGGTCGTCGTCCTTGAGAGAAAATGTGCCAAGAGAAACAGCTGTGTTTTTTTCTGTTTAAAATTACCAAATCAATGTCACAAATGTCCTGATCTTTGCATGCCCTTATTCAATGTGTCTCAAAATGTTTTGAATACGAATACAAATGTCTGCTCAAGCTTCCAAGCCTGTCCGCGCCCCTTTCTAAATATATTCAGTCCCGATTTTTTTGTTTCCATTATATCAGTTTGTCGATTTCAGTGCAAGAAATGTGTCCCTATAAGAACTAGTGTTTCTTTCTCGTAAAACGTCTGTTTTCGTTTCCGGGTGAAATATACTTCAGTGCAAAACCCTTTTAAAATTGAGTTAAATCGTTCCATTCTTCGCGTCGCGTCGGTTAGAATTAATTCATAAAAGCAGTATTCCAGTAAAATTCAAAGAAGTTGAGAAACCAACATGTTGACGGTAAGCGATTCTTTTTATTTTGAATTATTTTTAAAGTCGATATAGGTATGTACATACCTAGTAATGGCACCCGGAAGACATGAAATGCCCAGAAACATTCATTCGCTGTCGTACAAGTCAGATTATTTAATCCAGCACTTTTGCTGCAGGAAAATAGCAAAAAAAGATTGTTCTGTTATTTTAATTTATGGATGAGGAAGTCCTTCCCATCGTCCCCAAGCAGTTGCAATTGAGTGTCTGGCCGGTAACAACTTCTCAAGGCCTGGACGATCACGAATACCAGTGCTCTTTTAGTGGGGCCGAAATTGCTATAAAAATTAAGAAATTCAAGTACCTACCTTCTTGCTCGCGTACGGGTGATGAAGCCTCCACGAACGAACAAACTGTTGCCGCACCGTCAAGAGTTTAGGTAAGATCGAACAACATAGTGTCTTGTGGACGCCGACGTTTGTTTCTCGTGTAAGGGCTCTCTAATAGTCAATGTACCCGAAAATGGATTTTATTGCTCGTTTAAGGTCAGGCTAAATTAAAAGAAGAAGTAACTCAGAACTCAAACGATTGTTGCTATAGGAAATAAGTAGCAAAACTAACAGCCTTATTCAGACTGAAAAGAACCAAATCGAGGCAGTTGTCGCGATATAATTCGACAACCTGTCAAGCTTGGACGAAGTCCCGACAAACGTTCTGTTGCCATTACGTTAAGCCAACCAAATAAGAAGATTGAATAGAGTAAGACTAGCAATCAGCTACGGAATTAGTTGCGAATTCGTATCAACGGATATCTTATTATTTTAATAATTTTCCTCGACGACCACTTAAAATGTGATGCTGGAAGGAGAAGCCTCCAACAAAAATATGCTTAACTTCTTAAGAGGTAGATAGTAGGTACTACATACCAACTTTTGAAGTTCCTTTTCCTCAAAGCCCTATTGAATGCCGAAAACGCTTGAAAACTACTCGCAACTCGCTTTTCTTAGTGCTTCAACCCTTGGTCAACTGAGTAAATATAGCTCTTATCAGCTTCTAAAAAAGTCACTACATATTTCTACTCGATTAAAAAAAATGTTTTAAACAATTCGGGAGTGGCTACAGTGATTTATCGCAGCTTTTCGGTATCGTCAAACATTTTTTAACACATTCGTCACCTCCCCTCGGTGTGTGCCATTCCAATTGATAAACAATTTTAAGCCGAATGACTCACTAACCTCGATAGCACTATTGTTTAATAATTTTAGCTTCGTTTCCGCCCACCACTCACCTTCTGAATCTGTAAGGACTTCCATTCGTCCACTGAACATTGCACTCAGCATGGTGTCGTGTTTTGTCAGGGTTCCAATTGTTGTGTAAAACAAGCGCCCACCTACGTTGAGCTTCACATATTGCGATGGATGACCACCCTTGAGAAGGGTCTTTTGGTCGCCAGACATATCGCTAGCTGTTGGCCCACTGCTGCTACTGCTGCCCTCAATTTTGTGGCCGTACTTACAAGTGAAATACAGCAAGGCGATGCTGATGTGCAGATGTCCAATAGAGTTTTTGGGCGGAATTCTGTTGCCTCTTGCGGGATCTATTGAATTTTTCCTTTTGCGGGGTTCATGGATTTTTTCACTTTCTGTCTGGGATGGGTTTCACAAGTAGATATTTTGGCTGCAGTTTTTAGTTTTTATGTATTCTAAAGGGAAACGTAAAAAAAATTAAGGACGTAAACGAAGAACTGACAGATGATGGTTGCATTTTAAAACAGAGGCTTCCAAAATACATGTGTCAAAAGTACGAATGCGTTCGTATGGTTTCTTGAAGTACTTAAATAAATTTCCTCGTCTTTTATCAACACGAAAAATCTGCTATTTTTGCGCAAGAATAATGTTTATTTATACCGGAAACTAGTCCGCGATTAATATAAATCCTCAAGAAATTTCCCTTGTACTATGTCTCCACCGACAATTAAAAGATTAGTGGGAGACGATTAAAAATAAATCCCGAAGTGGCTCCATCGGACAAATATAAGATTAATTTGACACGAAAACTCTGTTTCTCTCATTTTGGCTCTCAAAAGAGGGTGGAGATGTCATTTCTCAGGAGCGAAAAACGATTTCCTCAGAAAAAAGTCACAATAGAAAACGTACTTGTGACAGATCTGTCGCACAGGGACAGTTTCAGTTTCCTTTTTTTAATCCAAACTGTTACAAAGGTTTTACTGTTGCAGAAAATAAGTTTGTGAATAGGATTTATGAGGGGATTGTAATTTGTGTGGTGAACCGCGTGATTTGTAGAGGATTTAATAAAGTTTTTTTTTAATTGAGGATAAGTCCTCGGTGGAAACATGGTATTAATTCTCAAAATTAATCACAAAAATTTGAATTTCTCGAAAAGCGATTTATAGGTACGAGCAAAAATTCGCGATTTCTATAAATAAATTTAATAATAATCTTCTACAAATCACGCGATATACTATACAAATTTAGATCCTCTCGGGAAAGCGATTAAATTAAATCCTCTCATAAGTCCCATTTATCCTATTCACAAACCTATTTTCTGCACCTTTGAAACAGTAATCAAAAAAGGAAAGTGAAACCGTCCCCGTACGACAGTTTGTCACAAGTACGTTCTATGTTGTGATTTTTACAGCGGAAATCGCTTTTCGCTCCTGGGAAATTGCATCGCTACTCTCTTTTGGGAGCCAAAATGACAGAAAAAGAGAGATCATGTGCCTCTCGCTGATCACATGCCTCTCGCTGATCCTCGTATTATTACCGGTGGAAATATAATACAAGATTATACCATTTTTAGAAAGAAAAAGTTCATACACAGCGCCATCGTCATCGGAGTTTTAGAAAAACAGATTCATGGGCATTGAATGGAGAGCACAGATTGTTGTATAAACAAGCCTACTTTTTTACACGCGTACAAATTGACACTGACGTCAGATTTACAGGATAGATCTTTTAACACTGGTGTCAAAATCTGATGTCTTTCACATTTTCCGACCGCGGGATGCCAATTAAATCGCGTTTTTATAAGAAAAAATTCAATAGTTTCTGTAGAAGTGCGAATTATTAATAAACTAGGTACTCAACCTAGAGTGTGCCAATAAGGAAAGAAGTTATGATGCTTATTCCGTTCTTTAAATTTAAACCCAAAAATTATTTTAATAAAATAAGTGGAAAGTATCGAAAAAGTGTTCCGAAGATCTGATCTCCTTGAATCCGTGTACCTTTTGTGGTCGTATGTGCTGTTTTTACAACAAAACAACATTTTTCTAATCCTTTCCGTGTTTTATAATTAAAATATTTTAAGCCTTACCTAAAAGTTCTAATCAAGTTTACAACTTTCTCGTTCATCGAAACACAGGATTGGATTTTTTTTAATAGTTATTTGCGTTTATGTGTAGTTTTGGTTCGTTTTCCATATAAAAAGGAATATTGTTTAGCATCCCGCACTCGGAAATACCAGTAGACGTCAAACCGTTAAAAGCTCAGTGGTCTCCCCAACAAATGTCACAACATGCTTATAAGGTAGTTTTCATATTCTTTCATTCGTGGCCTAAATCGAACTGCATGGAAATGATGAATTGACGGATTTACTTAGATTTGTAAAAAAAAGTCCGAGTATGGGTCCTCTTCTCTTTCAGCTTCGCCCCCAAGCTGAAATAGACGAATAAATTCCAGCTTGTGGGTGAAGCTCTTACATGGCCGAACCCAGCAAACCACGCGAATTGCTAACTATTTGTTCGCATTGAATTCCCCGGAGAATCCCAGCCGATTCACCCTTCTTGGTAAATGGTTGTCGTCGCGGGCAATGCCTGAGAAAGATTCGCCAAAGTTTCGCTAAAAGCACTTCCAATGGAACGAAATGCGAATTTAAAGTTGAACCATTTCAAACGCTGAAGGAACTGAATGCAATTGATGCAATGCAAAAGTTGCGAACATTAGAAATATATTTTTTGCATTTCACTAATTCTGCGAAAGAATAGAAACGTATTTCCATACGAATTTTGAGTTCTCTCCGCTCTCATTCCGCTAAGAAAAGACAAACATAAATATTTTTTCTTTCTTTGTCGTTGAACTGAAACTTTTAGTTGAAAAGCATTTGCGTCGTTCACGCCTGAGTGCTAGAAAGAGCAACAGCACAATCAACATTATTTGTTTCCTTATTTTGGTATTTCTTTATTATTATTTGGTATTGGTAAATCTGAAAACGAATCTTGCTATAAAACCAGATTTTATTCTGGGATTTTAGATTCGAGAAATGGCAGTTTTCCCCTTAATTTCCCTCATATTTGCCACCAAAGAAACGTTTTCAAATTTAGATCTGTCAGTTTTGACATACCCATACCCACTTCAAATTTTTTTTGACACCAAACGAAACGCACATTAAGATAATGGAAACCAAAACGTTCGCGTCATGCTCCCCATGGAGAACGCATTCTTCGACTGGTATGCTGGGAAGTTGAATATATAGTTATTCAGTAATTTATGGTATGGGTAAATTAATCAATTTCAACTGGTGGGCAAAGCTTGTACAGTGTACACGTCCGAAGTTTAATCTAGGTATTAAGTAATTTATGGCTTCCACACAAATAGGGATTCGGTTTGTTTGGCACATCGCAGCGAATATAGCAGCATCCCTCAAACTGTAAAAACACCATTGCATGTACACCTTTGCTTAAAGCGACTGTCACTGGGTTGTCACTGTCTGTCATCGCACCGAAAAACAAAACAAACTCCCTAACTACAGAATTTACACAATATTTCAAATTTTAACTTTGAAGAATGTCATCAAGTAAGTGTATCTTTTCTAGTGCCTGGGGAATTTTGAAATTACTTTTAACATTTCCAGAAACACCCCCGAAACGCCACAAGAGGCGTAAGAAGCATCGTCATCGTCAACCAGCCATCAGTGACGATGAATGCATTGATGTTACCACCGAAGTTCCAGTTAGCCCCATTCGCACCGCCGCCGTCCGGGAAGTTTACGAAAAGCCTCGGAGTCAGGTTCCTGGACCTAGCAAGGCAGTAACACCCCCATCTCTTAAAACTCTACCAGGCAAAAAGCGCAAAACAAAGGGCAAAGACAGTGGCACTTCCAGCGATGAGGAACGATGGCTAGACGCTATCGAGTCTGGTAAGCTCGAAGAAGTCGATGATGAGCTGAAGAAAATCAAGGATCCAAAGCTTATGACAGCACGACAACGTGCAATGTATGAGCGAAGCACCGACAAAGAACCCAGTCCTGGGGGTGAGATTCTTATGTCCTTGCCCACTGGCTATAAAGAGAAGGTAATGACAGCGGAAGCAATAGAAAAGGCATTGCTGAAATCCCAAAAACGTAAGCAACTTGCCGATGAGAAGCGCGAAAAAGACAAAAAAAAGACTATGGAGCGTCTTCTCAAAAAGCAGGAAACCAAACAGAGATCGCAAGGGAAAAATAAAACGGTGAGAACAACAGAGCCAGTGATTACCTACCGGAACACATATGAAGGTGCGACGATATCCCTTCCTCCAGAGTATGAATTCCCACTCCGCCCGCAGACCTTTAAGGATCCGCCGAAGCCAACGCTTTGCGGCATTCCGGGCTGTTCGAACCTCAAGGTCTACAATTGCTCCAAAACAAATCTGCCTCTCTGCAGCCTCTCTTGTTATAAGAAAAATGTCGCGGCGGTGAAGGAGATCATGTGCTAGGTTTAAGTTTCTTTCGGCTATTTAATAAATTTTTATAAAATACATTTTCGTCCTACTGATTCTGCACGAAGTTATTTATGATTTCCTGCTGTTCGGTCTCAATCATTTGAAGGTGGTGGTACTCGCTTTTTAAACGCTCCAGTTCGATTGATCTTTCCAGTATTTGGCTCTAAAGATGAATGAGTAATGTTTGGGTGAGGATTGTTTTTAACATTTGCGAAAATACCTGAAAGATTTGTTGCTCTGCCTGCCTTTGCTTGGCGATAGTCTTCAGCAGGTTTTGGGTGCTTATGGCCCGAATTCTTTCCTTTTCCACATCTTTGGAGAAGTCGTTAAAAATTTTGTGAAACTCCTCAGAAAATCTTTTGAAGTCTTGTAGTTCTAAGGAAAAGACAGTACGTAACAAGTTCTAAACCAAATATTATTGTTTTTCTAACTTGTTGCATATTCTAGACACTCCTCTCGTAATTCGTTGGCGTCTGTGGCAATTTTAGGATCCTGCACTCGGAGGCGATAGATGTCGTCAATATAAAGACCCGCCTTTTGTAGTTCTTCAGCCATTGCTGGAAAATATGTTGCGACTTCTGTGCAAGCTCTCAGAAGTTTAAGGTTGCTAGGGGCTAAACAAAACAATTCTGTTTTGGTTGTGGTTTGTGCTTCGGGAGGAGAAGTTACTATGCCAACGAAATAAAATTTTGGTAAACAAAAGAACACTAGACATGTCAATGCATCTTTTAAGGTAACGGAATACAGTTGAATCTCGTTCGATTTTTAGTTTGATTAATTTGTCATGACTGCACAAGAGAATTAATTCTTGTGAATCAATCAAATTTCTCAAGTGGCGACAATATTTTTGCTGCTGGCAGTTGAGATAGATTCAAATTATCTACAGGCGCAGACATGTGCGTCTCTAATAAAACCGCTTCGATAAGAGGCAAACAATTGTGGGTTTGCCGAAAAAAAGTTGGCACCGGTGCCTCTGTGTGTTTATAGCCCGTCTACGCGAATGGTTATGCAAGTTTCTTATATGGTCCTTCAATGAACAATTTCCCTGGAAAATGCCTGGAAAATAGCAAGCCGCTCCTGCTATAAAATTGGTCGAGCACTTGATCCTTAACATAAGATTTGCCGCCAGCTTTAAAAAGCGCAGATGGGTTGTTAAAACATGGGTTAAAACTGGGCTAACATGGAACTGAAACGCCTTTAATTTTTTTTACAGAGAAAAAACTTGAATTTTCGGTCGATGCTTAAATTCGAGGACTGTAAACTGTAAAAAAAAACAATTACAGAACAAGTAATAGGGACAGTCGATTTTTTCAGAGCCAGCCGTCCGGCCAGAACTTCTAACTTTGACAACGAAGGAACGTAACTTTCTTTTAATCTCACCGATATTCTCACTGACACTGAAGAGGTCGGATGCATTATTGGAGGTTGAACCAAAAAAAGGTTGATTCAGCTCACTTTTCCATACCATTCACTGTACTTGATAGCTTTTTCAGAAATTCGATAGAACTTTCTAAGTACAGATAGGTGCCTCATCAATTTAATCTAATATTTGCACCAGTGACAGCGGCGTTCCACAAGGTTCCAAGTCGAGTCCTATTTTATACATAAAAAGAGTGGAGCAACAGCTCGAAGTGAACCAGGGCCAACTTCTCAAAAATGTATGCTGGTGTGTTAATAAATTTACATACAAGGGGACCCACAATTTTTTGCCGAATCCTAACGGCACTTTGAGAAGTTTTTCAAGACAAATGATACTCTCGGAGGCCTTGTCAGACCCTTGCGGAGGTGGGGACTGTGAAAAAGAACAAGTCTTTTTTTCAGGTGACGATGGCAGGATTCGAACCCAGACCTCCGGCGTAGTAAGCAAACACACTAACCACTACGCCACTGCACCCCACTATTTTAAACAACTACTTTATTTATGACTTTTCCCACACAGAAGAGGAGTTTTTTTTTTTCTCTTTGTAATTGTTATCGCAAGCCATACATGACGCGATACTTTCCTATATTCATAATATATCTTTCTACTGTTTATGGCACTGAAAGTCTCAATAGAATGAAATAAAATGAGAGCTAAAATGACAGATGTAAAACGCTCGTGTCAAATTCCATTTGTTCGGGTGGATAAAAGCTAATAGCTGTTTTATACCATGTCTCCCCTAGACCCTAATCCGCGATTAATATAAATCTTCATTAAATCTCCTACAAATAACGCGATTTACCATATTACAAATGTAGATCCTCTCGGCAAGTAATTGAAAAAAAAACTGGCCGTATAAATCTCTAAAATAAAAAGAGCGAATCCCTTTGAACAAGCCTCTTTTATGCCATTTTTAACTGGTTTTAAACAACTTTATAACAGTTACTTACAAAAGGAATTGGAAATTAACTAAGCACAATATGCCTAAAACTATATTTTAACTTAAAATACGAAATACGAAATTCGTAAAATACGAAATTCTTATAAAAAAAATATTTTAAAAAGTTTCATTAAGGCTTATCGCACACTAGTAATTTTTTAATTACTCACAATCCACGAAAGCAGTGCTTACATGAGCAACTTCTTAAAAGTGGTACCTACACACAAACCCTGATGAAATATTTTACTGTTTGCTCTCTAAAATGTCGCCAAAGTGAAATAAATTAAAGAGTTTCATGGCCGTTAAAAAGTCATTTGTGTCAACAAACAATTAAAAAATCTGCGGCAAAACGCAGCTCTAAAAGCTGCATACTGATTTCATGTCGGTCGCGCATGTGTGCGCATTCCCATACAAGCTCATAGGACACTTAAAGGCAATCAAATCGTTGCGTGACTAAAAGTTTCATGCGTGCAATTAGCCTCCTAAAGGAATTGTTTTTCTTTTTTCAAATTCAAAAACTGAAAGCACAGACTTCATCACTCTTTACTTATAGCAAAAAAAAAATACATATACAGCAGATACACGGTGGTTAAAATAATTTTTTATTTATCTGAATTTTTCCAAACTTATAAGCTGTAAGCTAGAACTAAACTTAATAAATTTTGAACGCATGTAATGGTATCGTTTATTTCCAACAACTCCTTAAAGACTTACTCCTTTTTATTTAAATAAATATTAATCTAATGGCAGTACACTATATATTTATATTGTACACAAATTACTATTTTAAATTCTTTTTAACTTATCTATAAAAAAAAATTAGCGCTACGATAAAATTGCATAAGAATATAATAGAATAGGAAAATAGAAATGCAAAATAATAATAAAACAAAATTTTACAAAAACGATTTGGCATAGTTTACAAATTTCTCTTTTGTATAATTTCAATAAAACGTTACTGGTGGCACATGGTTTCCGCAGCGGGGAAAATTAGGCGGCACCGGTGGCAGGTCCTTTCGTGTTCCTATATGAATGACTAGATTCATACCGATCAGAATGTGAAACTGAAAGTGACAATGGAATAGCCAATATCCTGGATTGCTCGCACGGAAACGCAGAACTGCATATCCGTTGTTTGGCACCGCAACAGTGTCCTTTAGACTTGGCTTCGAAAAATCTCTTTTCAGCATTCCTCTGCGGTCTAGATCGAGGGCGTGCTTAAGGTTGATCTTCTTTATTCCCGTATCGGGCGATCGGCCCATACCGATGACGTAGTAGGAAGTTCCATGCAAATGAAAGGGATGACTGAGGTTGGTTTGCTGCACTTCGTCAACTAATACCACTTCGACAATAGCCCCAAGCGGTATGTCTATCATGTGGGTGCACATGCAATTGGGTCCACAGTTGGGTGGTCGATTGTCTCCATTGCAAAAATAGTCCGCAGGGATGTCTTCGAATTGTGACAGCATAGGTGATGGCGGGGAGACATATGAAATCTCGTCGATTAGAGAGAGAAGGTGATCAGCTCCAGGGGCAACTTGGCAAGAGAAATTTTACTTTAAATTATTGGGGTTGGTTATGAGTGTGATCGAGAGTGCATTACCAAGATATCGGTTATAGGTGTTGGGCACGAACAGGTCACGTGGGGTGTATTCATAAAATCGAAACGGAAGGAATATTTTTACATCTGGTCGATCTACAAGGGCGCCCTTGTCCACAGGCATGGCGTTCTCCAATTGCGTCACGCAGACTGCATCAGATCGCTTGCGATCACATATCGCGTCTAAGGGGTTCATTACCTACGAGTGAAAAACAGTTATTGAGCTTTTATTAGATAAGACTTAACTGGAATCTGATCATAATATTCCGCAGGCGTAAAATTAAAAGAATTACAAACTTACATGTCACAGGGGTGCTCGATATTATGTACATCTTTTGAAAGGGGTTGGGTATTTGCTGTACAGGAAAAACAAACATTCTTTGCAAAATTTTGGTTAGGACAACAAGGGTGACAATAAGGAGCAAATGCCCGAACCAGTTACAGTACAATATTTAACACGATTTTTTTATTATTATTATTTATATCCTTTAAAACATAAACACTTAATATTATAGCGTGTGCATACTTCTGAACACTGTCGTTGTTTTAACTAGTCCTTCAAACTTTACTCTAACACTCAGGCACATTTGGGAGTGTTGTTGTATCTCTCTTTCAATTTGATAATAATATATGGTCTTTTATGCATTACAAAATATAAGAACCACAGAGAAAGGCATTCAAAATAATAATATAATTATTCTACATAAATATGTTGTATATGTAAATATATATATTTTTTACAATTAAAATTATCAGAACTTGTATTTTGTCATTAAAAAAAACTATACATTTCTATAGTGCTCCTTAGAACCATGCGTGTAAAGTTATTAAATTATTTACTTTCCTTCATTTAATTTATTTAATTATTCGTTGTTAGACTTAAATAATAATTTAAAATATTGCTGTACAAAAGCTTAAATATTAATTTAAATGCTGGACGCACCTAGTGTTTTCAAATTTTTGTATAGTGAAACTAAAATAAATTATAAACTTTAGCTACGCCCAACACGTAGAAGATTCATCTAAGGCAAGATTCAGTTTTCTTTTTACATATATATTATGTAACTATGTATATAGAAATGGAAAATTTACGAAAATTTACAAAACAAATATTGATTGGAAAGGAATAAACTGCTAGCTCGCTCGATGAGGACATTATGAACTGGGGGTAAAAATATGAGATGGAAAGATTGGAGGTTTTTTTTTTTGTCGAAATCAAAGAAGAGAACTCGAAAGGCGGTCCATACTTTGAACTGCTCCATTTCTATGACTGCTGTTAAGGATCAGCTTGAGTTTCAATTTAAGCTAAGCTACATGGGCATAAAAATATATGGGACAGACGTCGTAAAAATGTTTAAGGTCACCGTCTAGTAATTTTTGTCAGTAGTACAGTTGTCTAGCGGATGTTTTGGAAATCGGAGGTGGTAGATGGAAGTCTATATCTTTTTTTTTAGAAGCGTCAAGATTCATGTTTAGTTAATAGGTATGCGGGGCGTATGATCACCACACGTCGGGAAACCTGGAGGAACTGGCGGCAGATCTGCGTTCGTGCCAACTTGCAGAATCAAATTCATTCCAATCACAATGTGGAACAGGAAATGGCAATGGAACAACCAGAAACCTAAGAAAATAAAGGATTATTTTTAAACTTCTTAGGGGGATAATGCGTTTGCTGAGATTGTTACCTGGATTATCAGCTCTGAATCTGAGGACAACATAGCCGTTGTTTGGAACTGCAATTGTGTCCTTGTTGGGAGGGAAACTGTATTGTCGATGCAACAGACCGCGTCTGTCCAAATCCAAGGCATGTTTCAAGTTGATCTTTTTCACGCTGGTATCAGGCGACCGACCAATACCAATGACGCTGTACGCATAGCCGTGCAAATGGAAAGGATGACTCAAGTTTGGTTGTTGGACTGAAAGGAAAGAGTTTAAGGTTATATAGAAAAATTACAACTTCAAATACTAAATTTTAGATCACCGTACTAATGAAAGTAAGACAATGAGTAAGGAACTGCAACATAACTAAAAACTGACATCCAGCATCGTGACCGTAGAAACATAAGTTCAAAATGACGTAATCAGCCTTCACTCTGATTTTCAGAGCGCTAAAGTTTTTCTCTATGACTGACGGTGTTAGCTTAACTTAGACCTGGTTAAAACATCACGAAAGACTGCTAGCTTCGCGGTTATGTGACTCTCCTGACTGTATACATCCTTCCTCCCATGCAGAACCCTCTTATAAAATTTACAACTTAAGCAGGGTTTGTCTTTCTATCCGATGTTACAAAAAAAAACATAAAAACTTTTTAAGTAAAATAAATAAATACATAACTTAGCCAGGACGCTGTTTAGATCGAAGACTTCAAAAGCCTCCCTCATCTGCCTGTATGTGGAGGTATATAACCAATTTATATTCAAATAAACTGTCACTAGAATGCGTGATCATAAACATAATCAGCTCAACAGTGTAACAGAATAGCAACACTACAATGGCTAGCTTTCCAGCTATTTTGTGGCTGCAGCCCGTGGAAAGCGTAGAGAATTATGAGAAAAATTCAATCGTTCTTCTTGAAGCGCACTAAGTCTGTTTAACATTTGTTCTCAGAGGTAGTAGAAGTTGACCAAAATCACCAACTGGAGTGGAGCAAGACTCAAAAAATTACCGTACAGCAAGGAAGAGTGATTCAAAACTTGCTATTGTAAGGTTTTTAGACGACTCGTAATAAGATTTTTTTTTCGGAATTTCCGACGGACAATACAAAAGAGTTGCGCTTTACAAAAGCTCAGTTTAAAAGCTTTTTTCTCGGCTTACTTGAAAGTCATCTGAAATGCGCTTATTTTAAATAGCAACAATTTTCCTTACCAAAACGCCTTGGCAAACTTAAGGTGCATGGAGAGGCTTCGTGATATTAATGATCTTTAAACAAACTGTTTTGCTGAAAGCGTAATTTCCTCCCTAATAGTTTTAAATCATGTGTGTTCGACATTTAATGGCATCGCCAAACGTACCTATCCCCTACATGCTCGGTGGGCGTGCAAAATTATACCTCATACCTGTCAAAGCGACCCACCCTCGGATCGTTTAGCAATTTATTTGCCGGAAAAGTATAAATTGTTCTTCCATATGAACACTAGTTCACTTACCTTCATCGACCAAAACGACCTCAACCACGGCATTCAGTGGAATATCGATCTTATGTGTGCACATGCAGTTGTCTCCGCAATTTGCCGGACGATTGTCTCCATTGCAGAATTGTTCGGGATTAATGTCATTATACTGCGACGTGAGAGGTGCTGGTGCCGATAGATACGAGATTTCGTCGATCAGCGAAATGACATGATCACCAGTGGGAGCAACTGCGAACAAAAATGAAAGTTTTTCACTCATCAATGTCGAAAGCGATTGATCAAAAGAGAACTCACCTAAAAATCTGTTGTACGTGTTGGGCTGGAACAATTCTTCGGGCGTGTAAAGGTAGAACCGGAACGGAAGGAAAATTTTGACATCTGGCTTTTCGGCTAGAATTCCCTCATCGACGGCTCTGGCGTTTTTCAGCTGACTTACACAAATGGCGTCGTTTCTCACTTCATTACATCTGGCGTCCAATGGGTTCAATACCTTTTCAGTTGGTTAGTTCGGTTTGGATATTTGTTTTAAGGGGGTTTATATGGGGCCAATTCACCGGTTTGGTTTTATGTTGTATATTCGTTTTATTTTTATATATTTATACACAAATTATATGTATATATTTTTGGGTAAATATATTTTTTGTTTTTTTTTTTTTGCCGGGTAAATTTATACATTGTGTTTTTGAATAACATTTCCGTGTATAGTTTTTTTTTTCATGGGGAAAGAGAAGAACAAATTTATTGGTATTAATTTACAAGTGGAGTGTAGGCTTTGCAAATATTCAAAAGCTTAAGAAAGAGTGTATATATAGGGATAATCATTTTTATATATATTTTATAATATGTAATTGAATAAGTTGTTTAGGGTTTACTTTAAAATTAGATATTAAATGAAAATATGGTGGGTAAGTACAATTTTTTATCAATCTATGCTACGGTCCTTGCTACTATAATAAACAAAACTTGATGACTTCCTTAATCCAGTAGGCCGTGCTTTAGTCTTAAGCTTACCTACATTAATTTACAAACTCTAATTATAATTTAGTTACTCATACACCGTGTAGAAATTTGTAACCATTCAGTATTTGATTTTGAGGCTTTTGTTGAAGAATTTTCTTCGGTTGTTCGAACCAATCCAAAACTTATTTTTTTTTTGATCAGAACATTAAATCGTGGATGAATACAATAAGTTACACTTAAACTACCTTGTCTTGTCGGTGCGCCTTATACCGCGCCGATCACCAACGACTTCGATGTCTGGTTCATCCAGAGCCAATGAAATGCCAACGCTCCGGCCGCAACTAAGAAGTACGCAAGGGAACGAAGGGAATATTTGTGTTAAACTGGAAGGCAGCTTAAGCTAGCGAAGGAATCTTGGTAGTTGAGGCCCAGTTCGCCCCGGGCTGTAGCACCTCTTAAAGGTAATGTTTACAATTATCAACATCCTGTCTCGGCAAAAATAAAGCAAAAATAAAAATTTAATCTGCCTCAAAAGAAGCGAACTCCCAATGATCTGAGGGTTTTGATTTTCCAAAAAGAGAGACAGCTTTTTTCAACGGCAAATGTTTCTGGAGTGAAGCGGCTTGGTGTGGGGGCTCAAACAACGAGAAACTATAGCAGACACTGAAATGGTTTGTGTCCTTTTGTAATGATGGTGGAATCACGGGAGACGTGAGTGTACCCTGCATGTTAAAGTATGTCGGACTTATGGTTTTTTTTTTACAAATGACGGAGACATAGGTACTGAGTTATCCTAAGATGCAGCACTATCAAAGAGCTTCTTCGACCAGTCATTAGTAAAGCTGAACTTGAAGTGGAAACAGAGAGTTGAGTTTTCTACTGAGTTTTTGTTCAACTGGTCATGAAATTTAAATACATACTAAGGAATAAGATCGTGCATACAACCTGTAGTATAAATATGTAACATTTATCGTGTATTGGCTTTATTTGTGGTATAGAAGGGCCATTTATGCCGGGCTATCAGGAAAGTGTTCGGCGGGTAGACAAAATGACGAGGCTGGAGCAAGTCCAAAACTTCTGGATCCCCACGCGGAGCACGCCTGAAGAACTGGGTTTTTAGTGGACGGTTGAGGAAGGATGAAGGACTGCTTCTCCCTCGACCTCTTTATGAATACTCTTAAGGTTAATGAAAACAGAAAACTGTCCAAAAACTTTCCTTAGTTACAAGAGAAAAATCTTTTATTTAGCTTAAAGGAATAACAGAGGCGAAAGATGAAAAGTTCATTGTCTGTTGTGTAAAGAAAAGTGTTCTCTAAAGGCATGCAGCCTTATAAGGACACGTAGTGTGTTGCTTCAGCTGTGAAATCTTTTGTTGGTTGATGACCTTGATATTGTTTTTTTTTTTTTTTATTTACTTTATTTTAATCGAAAACACGAACTACTTTAAGCGGGTTTCTAAGGAAGGTAATTGTTATTATTAGTCGTTAGTTATAAGTTCGTTGTTGTGAACACTAGATACATGCGAAAAAAATGAGCAGTTTTTGCCTGTCATTAAAATATTTAACAAATGCGCGGGTTTTAAAATCATTTTTAATCAATAAGTTTATGTTGAAGCTTTAAATATAAAAATTAAGACACACGACTATAGAACATTGCCGAAATGGGCAAAACTATAATTAGGGAGAAAATATTAAGGGAGGTAATTTAAGTAATAAATTTTGAATATTTGTTCAAAACCTCAATTAAAATTTTGTGATCAAAACAATTGAGATAACGATAATAATCCACAATACCTACGTACGTTGTTAAAGGCGCAAAAAAGCTGATGAAAACTTTCCGCAAACATAAAATATACATTATTCGAAGCAATAAATAAAGTTATCTTAAGGATAAAAATGTGTGTCTCGTAGAACGAACTACAAAAAGCTGATAAACATTTTCAAGATTGCGTTTAAATGTATATGATAAATTGATCCTTATTGAAAGTTATGTTAGATTGGTCAAAACTTCCAGACAATCCCTCTTCTCCTCAACTAGATTCTATTTGGGTTATTTTACTTTCCTTGAAAATTAAACTAAGTGTTCCTACACTTTCAATTAAGTGATCACACTAGTGATGTGGTAGTTACCAACCGGTGGGAAGTTTTCTAAGACATACTTTATCAGACTCTCTTTCAGACTTCCTAATTTGTTTCAGTTTAAATTCAAGTTCTGACTTAAGAAAAACATAAAACTAACTAAAAACTTAAGAAAAAGCGATATCCGCCACGGTAATAGAATCTTTTCGGACTGCAAGGCGGCCAACAAGTGCCTCTTGAAAAGTCCAAGTGTGCCTGTTTCGCTGATCCAACATCCAAGACTTTTTTTTATAATTAAAGAAAAATCCATTTGTATAACCTTTACTCGCAACATGAGCATGTCATTACATTTCGTGCAATGTAATCTACATAATAATCTACAATATGTACCAGTACGCTGTTAAAAGCGTAAAAATGACAAAAGGCTGCTCAAATTTTGTCGCTAATAGAAATGGATAAAAGATAAGTTATTCCAAGCAAGAAATAAATATAAAGGGTCAACATTGCAAAAACTTGCCATAAGTTTTTAATTTGGTATCCGCCTAAATGAATATGATGTAAGAGTAGCTGAAAACCTGCAAAACAAATCCGATCTGCCACTTTTCATTGAAAAACAGCCGAATTGTTCTCCTTAATGCCAGTTTTTCAGTGGGAGATCATCCGAGTTTCCGAGTTCAACTGAGATTAACCCTAGAAATGATCTTTCCAGTGAATATTAATCTCGGCTTAACTCGTCAAATTTGGTGAGTTAATCCGAGATAAACTCTGGTGAACAGTATGAAATGCTTTGAATCCTTTTCCTGTGTATGGAAGTGGTATAGAAAATGACATCTGAAAATATCTCGAACTTCTTTTCCTGTGTTTTTCAGACACAGAGAATCAAAAATTTCGGGAGTTGCAGATTTTGACAACTTTACTGACGGAGTCAACTCTGCAATGAAGAACTATTCGCTGAGTTAACTTAAGCCACGTTGTCACAAGGAGCAGGAGCAGAAACAGAATTTCACACATTAGCAAAGCGAAAAGCATTCAGCAAATTTAGGTTTCCGTTGCTAATGCATGGAATTCTGTTTCTGTTCTTCCTTTACGTTGCTTGTGATAACGCGGATTAACTCTAGATTCGTTTTGTTGCGGGATTAACAGATCTTGGTTTAAGCTGGGCTTTACTCAGTACTGAAAAACCGGACCCTTGTGGGCTAAACTGAGTTAATCTCGGACTAAATTTGGCTGAGAAAAACTAGTTTCTGGCGCTAGGTTACCGCAATTGAATTCTGAAACTCAGATGTTATCACACTGAATCTTAGAGTGAGTTCTGAGATAACTTGGAATGCTGTTGAGGAGTCTCTACATTCCTTCTTTAAGGAAAGTGGCATTTTAAAATTTTCTAGTCAAAAGAATTTGGAGTTAATTATATTTAAATTCTTAATTTTTGGAGTAGGTAAACACAGTGACGTACCTAGGATTGAATGAATTAATTAAGTTATATTCCAATCGACGATTTCTCCCTTTGGCAAGAATATCAATCATCCGATTGACATCCTTTTTGTAAGATTGTCACTGACACTTAACTTAAAAAATTTTTCCAATTAACTTTTTGAAAAATAAATTTGCTTTATAAAGAAGTGTAAGTACTTGGTCCATGGTATTTATTAAACAGGTTTTGACATGAGGGCTAACGCCACTGTGTACACAACATGATTTTAAACCAAAAAATCTGAAATATTCCACCTAAGGGAAACTCTTTAGAATTGCCTAAAATTTGATCTGAAGAAGAAAAGCGATAAAAACCTGTTCAGTATTCTTTCAAATTAATCTTAGAAACCTCTTGATATTCTCTCGATACGTGGGGTGGGAGTATGATTTCAAGCAACACAAATATTTGTATCGATAAGGATAGTACGTAAAAGCTTAGGAGACTGTTATATTTTTCATGCATGTACAACATACTTTCGCTGTGATTTTTTTTTGAGAAAGCGCATTGGCTATGAAATACTTGCTATTTTCTTTATGGTTACCAATCTTTATACCTTTGAATCGGAAGCATACTTATTATAAAAAGAAGGCATTTATTGTAGTAGCATAAAATACATGCATAAAAGGAGTTTTTCTTTTAAGGATCACTAATTATTTCTATTTTCTGTTGCTTATTTGTTTTGTTCTGACTAGGCTTTCTCTCTTTCCGACCACAAAGACGCATCTATTCTTTTGCCTTCGCCTTATAAAAAGTTTTAGAAACATGCCCATCTAAATCCGTCACAAGTTTCTTAACTATCGTAATAATTTCAAATGAATTAGATCTCATCTCCTGATAAGATATTGCTCGTAAATAATAAGTCATTTGAGTTGCAACACATGTACTTCACACCATTTTTCATTTAATTAAAGAAAACGTACTTTTTCTATTTACAAAAGCACCATAAACCCACTAGACTATAACTTAGTTGTTCTGTACAATTTATATACAATCGTTTGCGATCTAACATTCGACAAGCAATTACATAAATTGTAAAATAATAATGCAATAAAACGATATTACAAATAATAAAGTAGGTAGTCCACATTTTGGTGTGTATAAACTACACATTCGCACATGCACCTTGTGAATGCAACTTACCACAATATTCGATTACAAATTCAAAGTCAATTTTAAATGTTTATTGAAATCACTTTTAAATCGTCCAATGCACACATTTATGCGCGGCTCCTGTTGGAGCACACTCACCCACAAAACAGAAAAAAACGAAAAGTGTATCAAGAAAAAGTAAAGGGTACTCACCACACCCTGTGGAATGCCGACATCGTACGTTGGTGGTTGCGTTGCAGGCTGGAACGGACCTCGGGCATACCTCAAAATGCCCAATTGTTGAGCACGACGTATTCCACACTCGCCCAGACCTCTCAATTGAATCCAATAAGCTCCGATGGGCTGATCAGCCGATATAACGAAATCGTAACGTTCACCTAAAAAAGTGGGCAATAGGGTGGCTCGTTAGTTAGTGTTTTAAATGAGATAAATAAAGGAGTTTAAGCAAATGCAGTCGCGTGAAGCCACAACCTCTGCTGGTTGGAGGTCTCGAGAAAATCAAATGCTGCGCATTGAGTTTTAGTTCTCAGCCATGAATGTCATAGAAACCCGCGCGACTGCGCAAAAGTAAACATGGAAAAAAAGTCGTTGGGAAGTGGGGCTCGCTGCGAGCATAATTGATTTTCACGTTGGATCGCGCAATCGAGATCGATCTAGTCAGTGCGCCCGGTTTTTGCAGCAAAGTGCATTGCAATTTGCTGAGCTAAAAAACGACAGCTCACGAAGCAGAGGCGGAAACGCCGATCTTACACGAGTGTTTGTTGTTTTTTTCTGAACTTTTTAATGACATCACGATTGGATTTTCAAATCGGCTCTTGATCTTATTCTTCTGCAGCTTTTTGAAGCAAGCAGATACAAGGTAGATCCTCTTAAGCTTATTTTACTCCGTCATGCTGTCAGCAGTTAACTACCACTTTTTACTTACCAGAGAACGATATAATTGTATTCACATTGACCGGATTCACCGGCTCTCCATCGGTCGCGATCAGCTGCATATTATGACCTTCGATTGTCACTTGAGCCGGGCACACTGATGCGAAGGCGTTTATCATACGGAAACGATACCGACGACCCGGTGTTATTGTGAATATTTCTAGCGGCGTGTTGGTCATGAATCCGGTATTGGGATCACGGAATTGCCCCTTTCCGTTGATTAACATCGATTCAGGATCCTGTCCGGTGTTGACAGCCAATCGACCTGGATACCGCTCTGCGGCATCTTCGTGCAACCAATCGCTTACCAACATTATGTGCGTAGTTAAATCGTAGTCGTACAAGTTGGAATTGGGATCGCGTGACGGTGGCTGACGCACCACAATACTGCCGTACAAACCGTCCAGTTTCTGTAGGCCAGTGTGTGCATGCCAGAAATGTGTACCAGCGTTGCCTGTCCATTGGTATCTGCAGAAAAAATAGTGATATGTCAAATATAATTATTATGATTATAGATGGCGTCCAAATCGTATCGAATTAAATATCTCACCTGAATGTGTTACCTTGCTGAATGGGACACTGTGTCACAAATGGTACACCATCGTAGTACTGAGAACCGCGTTGCCAAATACCGTGCCAATGAATTGTGACCTCCATGCCTTCCATGTGATTTTCCACATCGATGACAACTTTGTCATTTTCACAAACTTGGATACTGGGTCCCGGGATCATACGATTTGCTGTGAGAATACCACGCTCGACACCATCGGCTAGTACACATTGGCAGTGACTCCACACGGTGTTTGTTGCATTTGGAGTGCATAGCTGGCAGGCACTGTTGAATGAACAATGTAATATTTATTCATTAATGTGACATTTAGGAAATAATGTGTATTTACTAGAAGGGCCCAATATAATTGTGGCTATGCTGCACCTAATTTTTTATGACTTCTCCATACTAAGGAGGCCACCAATTATTGTGGCAGTTGTCGACAAATTTTATTATCGCGACACTAGTAGGTTGTTATAAATGCAAAAAGTTCAAGTCGTGCTTACCTGTATTTTTCTTTCAAACAATACTATAAAGACTACTTTTTCTGTTGTGGTGGTTTAATCCTATAGCCCTTGAATTTTGTGATACATTTGACCGACGCAATAGAAAACAAGTAGGAAAGTGCACCGGTGTGTATGTAAAAACGTCCGTTTGCGACGAATCGCTAAATACCCTACCCTACCTAAAGAAGAAGCCGCCACGCGGGATACAAAAACATAACTTTTGAGTGCCTTTTTTAGGTGATTTTATACATTTTGCACTAAGGCCCCACTTTTTATAAAACAGTGTTATTTACTAGAAATCAGGCTTAGTTACAAATAATTAACTCTCTAGCTTGATATTTAAGTCCAAGAAGTTGTTAACATATGGACGAATGGACAGATGTGGCCTAATCGAATCCTCTGTCGGTCTCGATCATATCTCTAAAAGGTCTCAACGGTCTGTGGTGATTATTTCACTGCGTTACAAACTATAAATTGAACTTAACCGGGTATATAAAGCTTTTTGTAGTCACTACTGGAACACTACAAAATGTGACCATAGTTTCAGGGCAACCGTTTTACCGTCAGCGACTTTTTTTTATTAAGTTATGTTATTTATTTATTATTTAATTATAAGTTATTTTATTATTATTAATAATTACTTTATGGGTGAGTATGGAAGGTAAAAGCACCTTTACAGCCAGCCTTTTCAAGTCTTAGTGCAAGATACTCCTTGGAGGTAACTTAATACGAAAAACCGTGAAACCTTTCATTTTACTAAAAAATACTACTTTAAATACTCTAGCTCAGGAGTCTACCCAAGTTCTATGTAAAATCCTTTGGTATTGCTATTGCTATTTTAAGCGGTCAAAAAATAAGCCTTATGGTATCGTTGATAAAGCAATTAACTTATTTTAAATTTTGCAAGGTTTTTGAGAAAAAATACTAAGACCATAATTTTGAAATCGCTTCGCAAAGTCAATATTACCCATTGAAGCAACTTAAAATAAAAATTGTTTTCCCTGACGACGGCCATTAAATCTACGAAAAAGTCCAATCGACTGCTAAATTCTTGCAGTAGCCCTTACGGGCCACCAATCTTCTGATTAACTACTATCTGTCGTGCCTGTTGAGAGGATGACGATACAGCCTCTGTATAGTTGTTCCGCCTTTGCTTTCATCAGGTGGCAGGTCTTTGGGGCTGACGTGGAGAGAGTGCCAAACACCTAAGCTCTTCATCACTGAAGCCATTCTCATCTTTTGTCGAAAGATGGGAAAATTGCTAACATTAATGCAAGGCGACTGCATGGAAGTGCAATGTACTATCGGATAGTAGCAACTTTCGAAAAAAAACCTCGACGAAACTTTGGACAAAAAAGATATGTTTATATCCTCAATCATCTTTCAACTTTTTCGCATCGCTAAATATAGTTTAAGTGGCGGAGGAATTTTAAATCAAGATTATTTGGTTTAGAATTGAGCTTTTAAGTTGGCTGAGCTGTACAAATGTACAGTTATAAAATAATATCAAATTCTTCCACGAAAACGCACACTTTGCGTTTGAGGAGTCTTGGTGTTCCTGCTCAGGCTCAGTTATAGTCCATTTGACTAGTTGTAGCGTGTAGGTTGTACTCTAGTCATTAGTTTTGAGTCGGCCTTCAAGAGCCAAAAAATTGCATATATGCCGGGAGCAAGCACATACAATTAATGTCAGAAATTTTAAGTAAAATGTATTTCATTAAGTTTTTAGTAAATAATAATTTTACACTAGATTATTCCTTTGCCGCTAGCCACACAAGTTGATTAAAACAAATCGTAATCGTCTGACAGTTTTTTCGGAAGGTTTTTTTTTACAACGGTTTTCAATAAATGTGTGTCATTATTAATACATAATAGATGCTGTCAAAATAGTACTTGAATCGCCCAAGGAAAATAAGCAGTTAGCGTTGCTAGATCCCTGATGGTAAAACAATGTCTTGGAAAAATAACGGAACACTGAGGTAAGCCTTCAGCCAAATGAATCCGTTGCGTCCGTAACGCCGAAGTACACAACTGACAACTCAGTTGTGAGTTGTCATTCAATTCTTCTATTCAACCCATTCTATTCAACCCGTTGTGAGTTGTCATTCAATTCTTCTATTCAACCCATAGAAGAAGTTCGTGGCGTACGACACTTCCCATAAGAACGTGTGTATGGTGTCAGTTGTGTACTTCGACGTGACGGACGCAACGGAGTCATTGGGTTGAAAGCTGTACACCATAATTGCTTCATAGTATGGTTTGTCATTTGCTTTATGAGTGACACGAAGCCAGAAATAAGAACTCAAAAATTTTGACTTAAATGTCGCTAAATGTTGACAATTACTTTTTAAATGTTGAAGCCCTTTTTCGAAGTGTAAAAAAATTACCGCTAAAGTTTTATCGTTCCGATAAGTAAAAACTAAACTAGCTATATCACTATCGTCAGCTATATCTAACTAGCTATATCACCACTGCACTGTAATCGTAGCGTAGACTGTCACTTGTAGACTTTGAATAAACAACTCGTAAACGGATTCATGTATCTACCTGTTACTGGAATGTTTTTCTAATAAAATCGTTCCATTAATAATTTGCGATTTCTATTAACAAAAACGAAAACTTTCAACTTTGGTTTTACGATTTTTTCAAGCTTGTCGCGGAAGAAAAAAACTGCTAATTGGGAAAGGATTGTGCTACCAAATCAACTCTGTAATGCACAAACTGTTTGTGCGTCAAATCTACTAAACTATAGCATATCACCAGCGCTAATCTGCATAATCTTAAAACAAAATTTACGGTCGCATAAATGTCAATGAAAAAGGCATAAACTTCCAGACAAAATTAGTTTTACTGCTGGTTGCAAGAAAAAGTGGCCGCCTGTCTCTATACCAACACGTTTTTGTGCGTGAAAGTCTGGCCGCCAAACTTAATCTCCTCCTTATCCATATCGATCCATCAATTCTAATTGCCGGCTACAGTACCTCAGCCTCAATCCTCCATCAATTATTTTTATTATTTATTCCCAGCAGACATTCCGACAATGTTGCGCGAGACCACAGAAGTTCGACAACCTCCAGGTGAGGAGCAGTCGTAAGAAGTCATAATCATCTCTGGAAAATGACACCGCATCACACCTGATTTAACTACTGTTATGCCGCTGCAATGTGACGACAAGCAGCAAACTGCTTACCCGTATAGCTGGAGCGCGTTGATTTGCTTTCCTTTGGATATAGAGCCATGGTCCGTTCAGCCAGCCAGCTGCGCGGCTCTTGTCGTGCCTTTTTACTATGCTTTCCCGCAATGAAATGGAAAACGGTGAGAAAGTGAGCTGAAAGGCTCTGGGCTTTCGAGAAAATCAGATGGGGCGTTTGGGGCGGCGTGTTGCGCCGGCGCGGATTATTGTTATTATGCAAACAGTGCACAAAGAAGAAAATGAGAACAAAATCTTAGTTTATGGTAAAGACAAGCTCGTTGTTGGGGTACCGGGTAGCCTCGTATATTGTTTAAGTAGGTTCGGTGCAAGGAAGTATTTGAGCCTCCTTTGGATAAACTTAGGCTGTTATGTGCAGCTATGTTTGCTTTACTAGGGCTCAGGGGTATCAAATTCATTATTGTTTGTTGCAAATTTCACGATCCATTGATTTCCGGCACACCACCGGGAGCATGTCCTAAAAATTTTATGAACTGATTTCTCTTGGTGGCGCACATTGTTGTTAAAGTATAGGTCTTGTGCACTGTTCTTTGTTTTGTTAAGTTTCGGGCAAGTCGAAATGAAAGGCTATTTCATGTTACTGAGATAATATAAGCGCCCAGGGGTGGAGTTGTTAAGTTTTCTTTAGGACGAATCAATCAGTTGAACCAACCAAGCAAATAACTAAATGTGTAGCAAATAAATAAGAGTTATTTTTAGCATAACAAGTTTCTGTACAAGTGTACAGTTTCTATTCCTTGTGACAACGCGGCTTTAGACGGAAATTTGTTTCGAGTGACGGAGTGTTTTTAGATAAAAGTCATTAAAAATTGTCACATCTGGGGAAAAAGAACAAAGTACACAGGGGCGAATGAAAAACTTAGTGTTTGCTACGAACTTTTTGTCGAACTGCTTTTGTTGGGGCTTTGGCGCTCTAACATAGTTTCATGCAACATTTTCTTGTGGAAGATGCTAATATAAAACTTTTCACATTTTCCACAATAAATTCCAGTTGTCATCAGTAAGTTCGACAACTTACTTAAGGTGGCGCTACAGTCCGGGGTGGACCTGGGCCTTAGCCAACAAGCTTCGCCAGCCAGCTCTGTCTCTAGCTAGCCGTCTCCAGTTTCGCACGCGAAGTTGGCTGAGGTCCCCTTCCACTTGCGTGCGCCACCTGAGTCTCGGTGCTCCTCTACCGCGCCGTCCCTGCGGTGTGGAATCGAAGATTTTCCGGGCCGGGGCGTTAGTGTCCATCCGCTCTAGATGACCCAGCCATCGTAGACGTTGTGTTTTGACTCTTTTGGCTAGGTCGGTATCGCTGTACAGCCCGTACAGTTCGATGTTATACCTCCTCCTCCACTCTCCGTCTATGCAGACGGGACCGTAAATCGTCCGAAGAATTTTCCTCTCGAAGCAGCCTAAAATGTTTTCATCCGCCTTTGACAGGGTCCACGCTTCTGCACCGTAAAGCAGGACTGGGATGATGAGGGTCTTATACATGGACACTTTAGTTGCTCGAGAGAGGGCTTTGCTACTCAATTGCCTTCTTAGCCCAAAGAAACAGCGATTGGCAAGAGTTATCCTTCGTTTGATTTCAGCGCTGGTTTCTTTGTTTCTAAGTCACAGTCCTTGACTTCACCACATCTGATTCCGTGACTTTGATGGCCCCTTGGCTGTCAGAGTATATGGTGACGGTCCTGTTTACAAGGCTGTTTTTTTTTCAGCTCAGTTGCGACGTCAATATACTGGTGTGCATCTAGAGCGGGTGTAAACCAACGCCCCGACACGGAAAATCTTCGAGTCCGCCGCCCAGGCGCACCGAGGCAAAGGTGGCACACGCAAATAAAAGCAACTACGCGTGCGAAATTGGAGATAACTAGCTTGTTAGCTGAGCTCCAGGTCCCCGTCAGAATCTAGCGACACCTTAAGTAAGTAAGTATTAGATGATGCCTCTTAACAAAGATACAATGATACAATGATGCCTCCTTACAAATATCATACACATATAAGGATTACCGCCATTTAAAAGAGTGGCAATCAGTATATGAACTGGGCTCATGAATAATTGCACACCTTCAGGACTGCCGAGTTTGAGGCTAACTCTAATTTGAGAAGAAAATTCTTTTCTTTCCGTGTTTGAGCAGGTGAACTGAATATCATCCACAAGAAAGTTTAGCCACTGTTTACATGAGTCGCCATTAGTACATGAATGAAATCGGCACCGTCTCTTAAACCTTCTGGCCAGGCTTATATTTGGAAATATAATTCTCATGTCTGGATAGGTGTACCGAAGTCATACATAGTAACTTTTTTGGTTGTATATAACTGCCAAATTTTATGATCTTATTAGTTGTTGTACTGTGACAAAAATAAAACGTCCCTGCTTATGAACCCAGCGTAACCAAATTGCAGAAATAGTCATTCTTAAACCAAAACAAAAAAAAACAATTTGGTGAACAAATTACTTACGCTCCCAAAACTGTATAGTACTCCAGGGTAAAATGATAATAGCATATCCTTGGTGGTTCATCCTCTCGGCAAGCACGTGCACACTCATCGGGTGCCGACAATTGTGGGTTCTTTCTCAACTCCGCCGTGGCACTTGACGAATAATCCAAATGTCTGAACGGTGATTGGGGATTGGGGTCAACGGCTATTGTCGAAACTGACCCAAAACGACCATTCTTCAAACTGTTTCTTGAATTCAACGGGCTGCCAGAGCTCGGCGCAAAACCGGTCGAGCCTATTTTAATGCCGCTGCCAGAGCCAAGGCTATTGCTGGTCAATGGTCGTGGACTTACCAATGCCGGATGAGTCTGGACGAGACCATGTGTCGCCGAAAAGAATGGCGAGTCCAAGATTGATGACGATGATGGTGTTACTACGCGGGTTTGCCAATACGATGCCGACTGAGATTGATCTGTAAAAGAAGAAAAATTAAAATTATTAATAAAATTGCTTCCTGGTAGGCTATATATATTTTTCAGTATGTGCACTGCAGAAGTTGGTAATTCATGATCAATTGACACTGTCGTGTGGTATGCAAACCATCGTTGCATAAAAATGGAAACGTAACAATGGGAAATCCACTCCATGGGAATAAATTGGAAAAAAAAAATCGTTACCATAGTCCGGTACGAGTAACTCTGGCGTTGGTTGTTGGTGGACTAATTAATCGCATTAATTCTTAATATACCGGATGTTGAGCTATAAAAATTAAGAGCGTATGGCTAAGGTGTGGATACCTGCAAAAAATTGTACTATGGTGGATAGAACCAAGGATTTTTAAATCAGGTCAAACAAGGTATTGTAAAAAATGCCACACAGACTGTAGGCTCCAAAAACGGGCCGATCGCGATCCGAACAACGGACTTCCTAAGAAACGATGTAAAAAGGAGAAAAAACATTCTTAAAAGCCGATGAGTAAGAAACCTTTTTCTTAAACTGTTGAAAGCCAGAATAAAAGACTCATGTCCTCTACCAGCACAAAAAGAAGTCGTGAGATCATGGATTAATTGTGGCTAATGCTCAATAAACAATCGTGTAGATCGATCAGCCACACCTGTCTAGGTGTAGACATTGACTCATACCCCTCACTTAATCAAGTGCAATAATTTAGCTGGAGCAAGAAAAAAATAATCTCAGCATGCGGTTAGCGTATTACCAGGTTTCAAGTGATATTCATAATTTAATTCAATTCTTTATAATAGCAATTGGCTATGCTGGGAAAATAAAATAAATTGATTTTCTATATTTTACTTCGTTTTGCAGTTTTGCCCTTTTTTAGCGCCAGGGCTGATTTGTGGCTTATCAGAAAAACATGCACGGCGGCTTGTCAAAACATGCACGGAGGACAACTATCTGCGTCCCTAAACCTCACAATACGCAATGCTAATAATATCTACATATACTGTCGATACAAGTTAAGTTGCTACCTCAGCACATTTATTTTTAGAACGACTGTTTTAATCTTAATAGTACAGAAGTTTCATAGACACGGTGATCATTTTCCTTCTTATCTAAGTTAATAACTATTTTGCATTATCAAAATTGCACTTTAAATTAGCACTTCTGTTCTGCTTCCTGAATTGGTTTCAGGCATTAGATTTTCCCCTTTAACAAGCTTATGCATGTCAAAAGGTAATTTTCCTAGCTAAAACTTTTATTTTACGAGCTACGAGGAAGGAGCTCCTCAAACCCACTGGTCTAGTTAAGGAACCTTATAGCTGCAAATAAGTCAGCGTAACCGCAGAGTTATCAAAATAAAATTATAGACTGTTAGCACTTGGTTTCGCGAAAAGTGTTAAACCATACACGCACAGCGAACCTTACAATTTGATAATATCCTAAAGCCACCCATGCAAAGAGGTAATTAAGTAGTAATTCCCTCCGTTTGTACTCACTTAAAAATTATCTTAATAACAATTAATTATGCCAGGAAAAATATTTGGTCAGCGAGTGCCTGGTTAGTCAATCAAATTATTATTCAATTAACCCCGTTACAGTTATGCATAATCTTGTTAAAATTGTAATGCTTGTAAAAATTTATATTTTTTTCTTCAAATCTGCCGGAATCTGTCGAGTGTCGACTTGGTAAATTTTATTTTCCTCTCTGCCACAAGATAGTAAATTTGCCTCTGATGAAGGTGTGGTTTGGTTAGTGTCGGCTCAAAGCGCATTATTTGCAAACAGGCTTAAATTAAGTCAATTTGTATATTATTCGCATGGACACGTGAATTGCAGATTGAAGTAATTTCCTATTTAACTTTTACTGACACGACCCAATCCAGGCCGAGTTGCATAAATTTAGCTTTCTGTCAAATCACCTCGAATCGTGTACACTGAAAATTTAAAGAGGCATGTGCACTGTTTCGTGAAGACGTAAAAGTTATTCGTCATACAGCTCAGCTCCATCAAAGGATACAAGAGAGAGAGATCAAACTCTCCACATCCGCCATTAACTCCGAAGAGGTGAAGGTTTTCGTATAAGTGGTTGGCATCTGAATTTTATTTTATGAGAGTAAATACTCCAGTATGAGTCAATTAAATTCGATGTATCTGCTGCAGCAGTTATACGAAACCGAAAAGTGAAAGCCTTCGAACAAGCGAAGCGAAAAAGAAAAGTACCCGACACCCTTACTACGCCAATAAAATTCAATCAAGTGGAGTAGTTTATTGTGCCGCCAAAATGGAAACCAGTAAAACACCGCCTAAACACTATGCAATTAAACGCAATAAAATCTGTTTAATAAACCATTTAAGGTGCAATGTATTATGTTGCAGGTATAAAGGCACAAGATAAATTGGAACCTTGCTATTCGGAAAGGAGAAGCCATTGAAGTGAACTTGTTCATGTTCATGGATCAAAGCGGATAATAAAGGGAGACGTGATCGTTAAGTATCAATTGATAGCGGAGGTGAAGGCTAGATTGACGAGAAAGGTGTCATGACCTTTTATCATGCTTAGATGATTATGATAGACAGCTCAGCTTAGCAAGTCTTGAGTTTTTGAGGAACTTGTCGACATGTGTCAAAATGTTTCACTCAAGGGTTTATGGCTACCCCTATAGTATGTCAGCGAAAAAATTACAGGAGGGACACGAGATACTAGTGCGTACATTTTGATTAGGAATGTGCTGTTCTCAAACTCCCCGACCGACGATCATGAAAGGCTTTTGTTAATGTCAACAGAAAGCTTTCAATTCACCTCTCAGTTGGGGTAACTTCGGGGGACATGGTAAACTTTCTTGTTTTTTCAATATTTTGAAAACAAAAAAAAAAAAAAAAAACATTTTTTAAGGCAACAAAAAAAAGGGATATATATTTTTCAAACATAAACATATGGCGTAGTGGTTAGTGTGTGTGCTTACTACGCCGGAGGTCTGGGCTCGAATCCTGCCATCGTCACCTGAAAAAACAGACTTGTTCTTTTTCACGGTCCCCACCTCCGCGAGGGTCTGACAAGCCCTCCGAGAGTATGATTTTTCTTGAAAAACTTCTCAAAGTGCCGTTAGGATTCGGCAAAAAATTGAAGGTCCCCTTGTATGTAAAGAAACTAACACAACAGCATACATTGTTAAGAAGTTGGCCCTGGTTCACCTCGATCTGTTGTGCCACTCTATTTATTTATTTTATTTAAACAGAAAAACAATTAATTTTATGTGTAAAAATTTAAAAAAGAAAAAATAACGCAAAAAAAAAAACATATCCACCCAACAGCGGGTAATATGGTATACCCTGTTAAGTGATTTGGCACATTACATTTTGCACATTAGGAGGCAGTTTATGTGCCACAAGACAACTTTTGAGAAAAATCGCACAGCAACTAATCATCCTTTTGTTTCGTTTATTGCAGGCTTCTTTTAAGTCCTTAAGACATCGGACTACAGATTTTTTGCAAAGAGGCACATTCAGATTTTTGTCGCCTGCGAATGTGAAAACGCTGTCAACCTAGAACATTTCATGCGTCGACTCTTCAGCTCTAAATACTCGAATAAAATGAATATGATTCTCATTTTGTGAAATTGTGAACTCGAGTTTTTTTGTTTTCCCTGCTGGACCTGCAAGTTGATGACCGCCGAAGTGAATCAAAAGCTGAAGAAACTCCTTCAAATTAGTTTCTAAAACTAATTCTCTTACTTTGCTTGTGCCCTGTTTCGGTGAACGTGTTAACAAATGTTTAAATCTAAGGTAAATTCATTTATTTAAACTTAGTAAAGAGTAAAACAGTACCTTAGCCGTAACAGCGTCACAAAAAAGCGAAAGTGCAAGAGTTAATCTGTAACAAACTTCTATATACTCGACAATATTTACCGAGTAACACCAAAGCTTAAAGTTTTTTTTAGCCCGGACTGTATGTTAATTATTTGTATTGACCACGCCCCCAAAAATAGGCAAGGGCTGAAAATCAAAATCAATTGAATTTTAATTCTTTAGAATCATGCGTTAAAAGCTTTTCTGAAAAAAAAGTATTTTTTGCTAAAAACCGCCCCCTATAAGTGGGTGGAGCTCAAAATTTTGTATAAAACAAACTTGGCAAATAGATCTTCAATATATCTCACAACTTTTTTTCGATTTAGATTGAATTTGCGAGAAATCGGGTTTTTGTCCATCGGCGAATTTAACCAATTTTAACACGTTGTCTGTAAAACAGAAGAACCAAGCCGTGCAACAAATTTTAGCTCTCTAGCTTGATATTCAAGGCCTAAAACCTTTACACATACAGACGGACTGACGGACGGAGAAGGCTTAATTAATTCACCTGTCGGTCTCGATCATATCTCTAAAAAGTCTTAGGGGTCTATGGTGATTATTTCACTGTATTACAAACTATGCAATAAAATTAATACACCCTGGGCATAAAAAAGTTCAAAAAGACTGCAACATCATTTCACTTTCGCTTAAGGTACATCAATTTTCATTCTATTATGCGAAGTTGGGCCTTGCAAAATGGAATTGGGCAAATGCGTTGTAGTAACCAAATGGAGATGGCGAGGAAACTAAAAAAATTTAAAAGATTTTACCAAGGTTGCCTCCCCTCGGAAAGAAATCCTGGATCCGCGCCTGGTATCCACCAAACACATGTTCGTTGCAAGGACATTTGTAGTGCGCCATATTACCCGACTTTGTCCTATATACCTATGGAATGCATATAATATGGAAAATGGATTCGTATAAACTTCTTTTTCCTTTTAAAGGATATGTGCACCATCACCAAATTTTAATCAAAATATTGCTTACCAATAAAAACAATTTTTTTTTTTATAAGAAACACATCCGTCCCAAAATTGTTATTGTCAACAACACACCGTAACGTGTAAGCTCCCTAAACTTCAACAAATCGGTTGGCATTTGTTTGTTTTTTTGCTGTTTAAACCTTGTACGCTCAATCACTTTATGACAGCTGTAAAACAGATTTATTGTTTCCCAATTGCACTATGGTACATTCAGGTGCAGTGTTCATAGAAATCCCCACCGCTATCGTTGACTAAATTTTTGTTTAGAGATCATTGAATCATCAACGTTTTACTGAAGCGTCTGGCACTGTGAATGATTTGTCGTGACACTTTGCCCCATTCAACTTTTCAACATCTTTGATAACGGATTAGTCTCCAATTTAGGGAGACCCCATCGTTCGAATGGGTAGTTTTAAAAGTGAATCCCAAAGATAACCAAAAGTCTCAAAAGCGCTTTGAATAATAAACTTTATGTAATGACTACTGTGAGATTTTCAATTGATATATCTTCGGATAAGTAGACCAAATCCACCATCAGCAACACCACAGAATGTTATTGGACAGCGCACCATATGATCCATCAATCTTTTAAAAATTATGTTGTGTTCCATTTCGATCTGATGCAGAGAAGTTGTTAAAACCGATTACATAATTCGAAACTCACAACGGTTATGGAGTTGCAATGACTTTTATCGCCCGACTAGATTTTATAGGCACATAGTACAAATCCAATCCACACACCGCATGGTCTAGTCTAGAGTAGGTATCTACTCCTGACAGTCAAACAAACCTCATAACTCACAACAAGGTAAACAGTGATTTCAATGCGGTTGAAATTGTACCTATTCGGTTACATGCTGATTTGAATGTCGCTTTTGATTTCAAAATAGTTTTGTGCTGGTTACCCGTTTTCTCTTATTTTTATTTTCGACGATTGCGGATAACGCACTTAAAATTTTTCTCTGATTGATGAGAGTGTCTAATTACGAAATTGGACCAACTTACAGCACGAATCGGTGTTTGAGTCATGTCAAGGATTAGTTCTGGTATAATGAAACTAACGACTCTCACCTATCAACTTGGATATTGTTTGCATTGTTTGTTCCCCTTTTATGGGCGACTAAATAGATATCCCGAATGATGAAAAAAAAACTCAATTGACTCAGCTTCACATGATGTCTTGACCCATGGGATATAACAATTTCAATATCGTGTCGACAATGTGTGTCGATATTATGCAATGATAATTTTCGTTTCGACAGGCAACAGAAAAGAGCTAACAAAGCCATAAATATCACGATTTAATTGACACTTCAAATAAATAAAAACAAACATCTAAGTCTTTTGGCGGCGACAATGATGCATGTACCCATGCAATGAGCATGTAAGGCAGCAGCCGAAACACGTCCGTTGAGACTAAGATACCTTATAGCTGACCAAGCTACAATTTTAAGTTAGTTCGTAGGATCGTTAAGATTTGTGCATTGACGGCAGACTACTTATGGCGCTCGCCAGAGAAGGATTGCGTTTAGAAGTTTACTAAGTTATTCCACTTTGGTAATACAGACATTGTGTCGTTTTATGTCCCGGGCTGAATATGGTATAATTTGGACTGCAGGCAGGCAGGCAGGCGCAAAATAAATACTTCGAATTCCAAAACGATCCTGTTATGAAGACCGTTTTTGTTTTAGCGCCAGTCTTTTTAAGGTCATCGTAGATCTTTGGAAGTTTTTTTTCTATTTTTAATTTATCAAAACCCCAAAAGCGTACGAGTACTGGGTGAGGCAGAATTGGAGAATGGCTTGAACGAGGTTAAAATGCCCAACTGAAGTCTGTTACTAGGGATGGGCTTCGTTAACTCAAAGCTATGTTCAGTCCCAGGCTCACCTTGAAATGAAGCATCCCACGAATTTGAAAAAAGTACACTAGTAAAGGGATGGAGTCCAGGTGATCCTGCCATCGAAAAAAAAATTGTTCTTTTTCACGGTCCCACCTCCGCGAGGGTTTGACAAGCCGTATCATTTGTTTTGAAAAACTTCTCAAAGTGCCGTTCGGACTCGGCAAAAAATTTTAGGTCCCCTCGTATGTGAAGAAATTAACACACCAGCATACATTGTTGATAAGTTGGCCCTGGTTCACCTCGAGCTGTTGCGCCACTCTATTTAATTTTATTTTTAAAGGGATGGAGTTCTTTCTCAAGCTTTAGACTTTAGGTTTAAATAGATTTTTTTTGCTTATTTTGTAAAAAAAAAACTTTAAAAGCACAACGATGATTCGTTTTTGCAATATTCCGGGAACATAACTTGGAACCACGGTGGGTATTATCCCTATTAAGACCCAACGATTCCCGTATTCAAACAAACTTTTTATACCCGACCCAGGGTACATTAAGTTCGTTGTATAGTTTGTAACGCAGTGAAATAATCAGCGTAGACCCCTAAGACCTTTTAGAGATATGAATGGGACCGACAGGAGAAGTGATAAAGCCATGTCCGTCCGTCCGTTCGTATGTAAACAACTTTTAGGCCTTAAATTTTAGGGTAGAGAACTGAAATTTGGTGTGTTGGCTGAAGTCCAGTCCTTCAGATCAAGTCTGAAAATTTGCTGAATCCGCCTACAGACACGCCCACTGCAGGCCTGTATGTTCGACCATCTCTAATTTTAAAAAATACTTTTTCCAAATTTTAGGTATGTTACAATGGCCCCATTGGCATTTATTTTTGGTATGTAATATTGCCTTGTAATTGTCTTTGAAGTAGCCAAAAAAGTTTAGCCTCTTGATTAACCACGCCTACTTTTTAAGGGATTTTAGCTTAAAATGACTGTTTTTCAATAAATATATATGAAATTTGGCAAAAAATTATATGGCAAAAGTTGTAGATATTAGCATTTGCTTACTTAATGTATATATTGCATGTGCCTCCGCCCACTTTTGTGGGCGTGGCGTTAAAAAATGATTTTTTTAGTTAAAAAGGCGGAGTTTTAGGGCGAAATGTATACAACCACCTAGTATAATGCATTCAACAGTAATATTTTTATATCCCGCCCACTTTTTGGAGGCGTGGAAGTTTTCTTTGCGCTGACCTGATGACCAAATTTAAATTGTTATTTTTCGTGATATTTTTCAAAAAAAAAATTCTAAAACAATGGTTTTTATTTTATTTGACTAAAAATTGAATTTTCCATAAGCAATAAAAGTTTGAAAAATCTAGCTCTTTGGTTTGGCTAGAATTGACTCAAACCCTTACGCGAGAAGGGGCACTAACCTGATGACGCGCAGTGTATACATTAAAAGCCAATCAGTCTATATTTTCGTCACGCATGGGGATATTATGCCAAATTCCCCTGTAGGCCTACGCTTAAAGAACTTTCTGGGGTATCATACTGGAAGAACTTAGGGCACTGAACTAAACAAGTTCTCTTTCTCATAAGGCCTGTACTGAATTTTTTTGCTGACAGAGTGTAGAACACCGAATTGCCACACCAAACTGTCAAATAATACCTACTCGGTGTTCTCGACAATTCCGGCGTGTTACGCACCCGGTTTCATCGTGTAAAGAACGACATATAATGCACCGGTGCCATCCTTGCGTTTAGAGTCAAATTGCTTTGGCTTCATTTTGTTTCATTTTTTTTTCTTTTCGTAGCGCGATTTTGTTTGCACCGGTTGATTGTACTTTTTACTATTATTAATTTTTATAGCTTTCAGTTTGAGATATTCGGTAAGTTTTTACCGATTTCATACTATTTCAGTTGCATTGTTAAGAATCACGAATGAAAATTGAGTCGAAACGTCACTTCATATACACAATCAAAGCTACAACCAGCCTCCACCGTCAAATACATCGGTGGCAAAATTTCGAGTTCGGTGTCAACACCGAACGAATTCGGAGTTCAAAAGAACTTTTACATGAGCACGATTCCGTTCAGGTATACGAGAATACAACAATTTTGTACTGTATTCCACACCAGTTGTACGATTCGGTGTTGAAAAGAATACGCCATAACATTTATTCCTATTCGGCCCAAATTGCACCTGCCCACACAATTTAAAATACTTTTAATTACACTTCTGCTAATATTTTATTTCTCCCTATTTAAATTCTTCTTTTGAACTGTATACACAGGTGTTCTGAAGAGATATAGCATTTCTAGGCTTACTACCTACATATGTCTTGATGCGCCCTTTCTTTCAATTTACCCTCAAATCAAAGTCTTCGTTATGGACTTGACGACCTTTGAATTAATTAGCGGGAAGGTGGCTGCTTTAAAAACCAAACTTTTTCTTTTCTGGTTTCTGCACAGAGGACAACTAAGCCAAATATATAAGAACGAAAAATGCACCTGCACAGACATGAGAATTAAATGTGCTGGCAAATACACTCCGCAATGTAATTATTCAACCTGTACTTAATAGATTTCCTGCACGATAACTGCGCAAAGGACAGCCTTCCCAAAAATAAACGTGCGAGAAATGCACCTGCACAGACATGTGAATTAAATGTGCTGGCACAAATACACTCCGCGATGTAATATTCAACCTATTAGTCCTGATAAGTCAACATTGGTTGAACGTTAATGTGCAATTAGTTTTACAGCAACATTTTACACTAAAAATACCGTAATAGAGCTGCGGAAGCATTTACCCCGCTAAGCTGAATTTTAAAATACTTTAGCACCCGAAGTAATTCTCTTTTCATCCCCTAATCGAACGAAATCTTAAAGCCATCGATTACAGAAAATTAAAAAATTCAGAAAGTTCGGCCTTGTGGCTAGGGGCCGAACTTTCTGTAAAACTTAGAGTAAACTAGAGTTTAAAGATCTTGTTAAGAGTTTTTCTATTCTTTTGTCTCGAGACACTATTTTTGGATTCTAAATAAAGTCTTACAACACAATAATTTTTGACACAATATGTCGAATAATTTGGACTTCATTGGTAAATGCCGATTGTTAAATTTTCTGCCAAACAACAGTGTAGATCCACGATTGTGCGAACAATCTCCCAAGATAGATACTATCACCCAAAGACCAAAAATAAATAATTGCCCCCACATTTTTGGCCATAATATTGCTCAAGAGGTTTATTGGAGATTATTCATTTTAAGCCTAGAATCTAGATCCATGCTTTGCAAATTTTTTTTAGCGTACCATGTCTTGCAGGGGACCTTACAATCTGAAAATGCAAATCCGAAATCCGATTGAAAAATCATTCAAAACATCATCAAGTGCAGTTCTCAAGTGCGCGTATTTGGAGCATGCAGTTAACCTTCGGTTCTGACGTGCGCCTTTTTTACAACTTGCATTCAAATTGAAAGAAAAATTGAGGTGTTTCCAAACACCATAATTGGGTGTGATCCATAAGTTCGTGGTAAACACAAAATCGATTCAGACTGACTTATAGTGAAATCGATGTTGTGCTCTACCACGGTTTTAGTGGTGCTTTGTCGGTATACTGTCTGATCTTATTTTTATGGCTTTCATCACTTTTGTAAGACAATCGGTTTTCAATCAACTTCGATGGGTAATTAATTACAATAAAAAAATGTGGTTCGATTGTTTGTGATTGTGCAATATTACTGGTGCCTTTTTTACTACTTTTTGTTATCTCAATCAGATGGAAATTTTGCGAACAAGCAAGACGGAGAAAAAATAAGTTTGAGTGTTGGTCAAAACTAGGATTGGCCGCCCTCGGATGATTCATCCAATCTAGGAATGATGATATTTCAATGGAAACAATAAAAATCTGATAAATACTCCTTTGTCATTAACATTCTGCCTGAAATCGAAGCTGTAACACAAAGCTGTATAAAGCAGACTGTTGGTTCTACTCAAATTGCAGATTTGAAATTAAAAAGAAGATGGTTCTCTGAAACCTGAAAGTCATTATCTAAAACTGAGTTTCTTACAGCAGCTGAAAACTTCACAAAAAGTCAACAGTTATTTTTCCTTAAAAAAAAGTTTGCTTAAGCCCAATTTCATAGCATGAGGTTTTGCTGATCGCGCATAAGCGCCATTTTATACCTTCACAAAGCTGAAACTAGCTTTAACAAAATTGCATGTTATTAAAACCTGTGTGCGTGTAGTTCCGGACTCCTTAAATTTAAAAGACTCAACAATTATACCGATAAGTGTTACTTTCGATGGTCTTTCACAGATTTCTTCAAATAACTTCTGCCAAGTATATAGGAACACTAGTGTTATAAATTTTTCCGCCATTCCACACACAACTTTAAATCTTGCCGCCAATATGCCAAACACAACAGTTGCAAAATCACAATCCGCACCACAAGTCTTAAGCCATTCCAACCTCGCCAAATAATGTCGGCGCTGCAATTTAAGCCAACACAAAGTGTACACATGTCAGGAAACAACAAATAACTTGAAAATTTATGTATCAACGCAGAGTCATAAATTTTATCAGAGCCAAATTGTGGACCACAAATCTTTCTAATTACAGTGATTATTCGAGTTAAGCAAATCAATTCGAAAACCAAATACAGTGAGTTATCAACATTAAAGCATTATTTCTTGCTGACCTAAAATCGCTGAGTGCGATCACAAAAATCTCGCGGTTCGGATTCGGAACGAATCTGCATCATGCAGCAGCACCACCCTCTAATGTGGTGGCTGTTATCGAATCATTGCTTAAGTCTGGGCGCACACTTAGTCAGCAATAGTCGGCCGGGCTATGGACTCATTTAAGCGCGAATGTTGGCTTTTAATATAGGGAAAACTGCAGATACCTAAAAGTCAAGTGCTTGAGGCTAATGCAACTGATACTAATCGCAGTAACCAGCCAACACAGTGTCGGCGGTGAAGTGCAGCCTTTGGGTGATCAAACAGCCAGCAACTCAATATGGAGTGCGATTATACTGATACGTGCTCAAAGTGGGCCAAGATGAATTAAATATTTAGCGTTCCGTAAAAGGAGACGCAATCGAATTGCTACTTAATGCGTAATGCACAACGGCATTCCTTCCACTCCTTTTAGCACCCTTTAGCGAGACTTTGAAAACACAACACAAGACACGTTTCTAGCATGACCTTGGTTTAATGCCGCTCAGAATGTAGTGCTCTATGGCCAAAGTGATTGTTGGTATAGGAGCAATTTCTCATTCAGATATCAGGAGTTACAAGCTAGACAATAAAATGTGGGTGCCACCATATGTGGGAGTATATTGAGATACTTAAGGAAAAGTATCTCGTGTGAACTTATGTGATTGCTGACAGACAAGACTCCTGACCTTCTTTCGGATTGATTGCGCTTAGATTGTGGGAAAATAAGAAAATGAAGCGGGAACTGATTTTGCAATGAGAACAAAAGCTATATTCATACCAGGACAAGAAAGATGGTGGAATAAAAGTAAAGAATAAAGAGTTCTATACTTGCTTAGGTAGAGTTGTAAGTCTACATGGTATTATCAGCGTGTATTGCATAACTTATACTTTTGCACTTATTAAATGTTACAAAAGATTCAATCATCAGTGACAGATAGTACAAAACATTGTTACATGTTCGTATGTAAAACGAAATAAGACATGTGGTAAATGTGCCTCGGAAACGGTGCGTCTACGCAAATGACGAAATAGTAACAATGGGTCTAACAATAACAAATTAACAAGTGCGTGACCATAACATGATTTTTCTTTCTTTCATTCCATTGTTGAAAGTAAAAGTTTTCCACGCAATTTCACATGCGTTCTAACAAGAAAACGCAACCGACTTTCCAGTCTAGTTGATGCGACTTGACAAAAATGCTGTGAACACTTAGTGCTTGTCAGAAGAATTTGAAGTATTAAACAGCAGGAGGATGTGGGTTCTTTGTTCGAGGCGTTTCTTTAAACAGAGTTCTTCGAAATCGAAACCCAACCAGTTGTAACGAGCCTAAATTAAGTGTGCCAATTGCCATTTGACTGTGTTAAACAGAAAGTTTACTTGGCTCAAATACCTTAACGAAAAGAAAATATTCTTAGTAGGAAGATATGGGTTCCACTAGGTTAGACATTTTCCGACCCTCTCCTCTTTTATAAGCTACTACAGCTGGGAACTTACGAAACTTTTGAACTACCTCACCCTGCACATTGTCAACATGAAAAGCCCCAGTTAATCTGGGCTCTACTTCTTGTTTTTAGACTAGAATCAGCTGAGGACGCATTTCGTTATGTATGCGCTACTAGAGGATTTACATACACAAAGTGTAGAAACAGCGCTTAAAGCTCAGAGGAACCCATTCTACACCGATGGAACCTTCAGAAAGACTAAATCTTATGACGTATTCTTTTGACACCGAACTGCCACACCGAGCTGTCAAATAATAGGTACTCGGTGTTCGCGACAATTCCAGGGTGTTTTGTACTTTTTACTTATAATTAATTTATCGAAATGTCGAAATGTGTTAATGAGTCGAAACGTCGCGTAGCTTACATACACAAACAAAGCTACACCCAGCATCCACCGTCAAATACGACGGTGGCAAAAATACGAGTTCGGTGTCGACACCGAACTAACTCGGTGTTCGAAAGAACGTTTACATGAGCACGATTGCGATTCTCTTCAGGTGATCATTCACTACAAATACGTGTATTATTAGTCGTGTATAAAAAGTCACCTTGACTCGTACTCGCGTATCAAAATTTCCGATCAAAAAAATCAAAGCAAGCTGGAAAGGTTCCGTGATTTATGTAAGAAATCAAATTGCAAAACGAAAGAGGAGAATCAATTCAATCGATCTTTTTGTTGACGACCGCATTGATGTGGATGGACCAACACAACGGTTCGTAAATATTCGCAGAGCCATTGATAAGAGATAGTTTTAATCCATTAAATTTGCCGACTGCATGGTGTTTTTCAAAGTAAAAATTTGAAACCGATTTCGAACTCAAAAAATCAATTGCATCTCTCTTAATTTTTTTGGACTGGCCAAAAAAGCATTCACAAAACTTTTGGAAGAAGTAAGCCCATTGTGAAAAGATTACACACAGCGTTAGTGGCACCACTTTTGAAGTTGCTGGCTCCGTTTCTTCGTTAAGAAGCGTATAAAACAAGCGCTGAGAAAACTATTTCGCTTAGTTATACAACAGCCAATGTTTTCAAATATTTTAAAGGACGTTCTTAGTAAGATATCGATATAAGAACATTGAAATAAATCTACATAACATTTATTATTTTTCATGTTTCCTGCTAAGGTTTACTTGAAGTCACTTTTAAAATGTCAAGTGAAGAAAACACGACTGAATCTGTTGAAAAAACGACTAAATACGACTTCCATCATGTGAACCGGATTATGGCGATAAAGGAAATCTTGTCCTGGCTTTAGAATAACGATTTATCTTCCAAAAATATACGAATCTTTTCCGACAGTCAGGCTGCCATCAAGTGCCTGGAATTATAGTCTCTATTAACTCTTAAATAGCCCTGCTTGCTAGTCATCTTTCAAGAATATGTCGGAGTTCACTTTTGCTGGGTGCTGGGGCATAGCGACATTCCAGGGAGCTTGGAACTACAATCTCAATCTTGACTTTCACATGCAAACTCATGCTTACTGGGTGCAATAGAAAGAACAAATCTCAGACGGGTGGTAGTAGCTGTCCTAGTGACGAAACGAAAACCAAAGCTAGATCTGTAACGCCCTAAGAGCCTTATCGCCCTTAACAGATTGCACATGAGTTCTACAATCGGTGTTATTACAGGATTTCGGCTGATATGAAAGTATGCAACAAGACTTTGTATTTATTCCTTGGTGCCTTCTGCAGGTCCTACATGGATGAAAAAGAAGAAGAGACTGCACTCCATAGTCTTTGCACATGCCCCGCTCTCTGAAGAACCGAAATCTTCACCTTGGAGCTTTCTTTAACAATTATCTTAGCGATTCAAAAACTACCGCACCGGCCCAGAACGTCTTTCATGCTTAATTAAGAGCTCAAAATGGTTCAACGAGTAGGAGAGCTCTCCAGACCCCCGTGGTATTACAATGGAACTGTAGAGATTTAAGTGTGTCGGTTTCCTTGGACCCGAATACGACTGCCATTTCAACTTAATCTAACCTAACCTTTCTAGAGAAACCCTGGCCTCGTTCCCTTATCTGCTTAACAAGGTCGTTTTGATTTTGTGCCGACATAAGTGTTAGGGGGGATCCAGAGAATTCTAAACATGGCAAATTTGGATTCTTTTTTAAATTGCTTGAATAGTTACCATTAATAAAATTTGGGTCATCTTGAGTGAGTAAAACATTTCGGAGTCATATTATATAGCCTGTACCAAAATAGCTTCGATCAAAACAGCCAAAAAAACTTTGCGGGCAGTCCTGAATATCAGTATAAGATCTTGAGGTCAGAAATTGGGTTCGTATTCCAAGTTAAAATGAATCTTGAGTTGCAGTTAAATTTTATGGAATTTTTACAAACCCAATTCCAGTCTATGAATAAATAAATTTTGTCTGTGTTTATTTTCCTTCCAAAGTGTGTAAACATAATTTTTCTGCCAAAGAACCGGAAATAAATTTAATGGTTGGGTTAGTCAACAACTGTCTAAAAGTTAAACTCGAATAAAACTGTTCGTTCAGGCGCTTGTCATGGTAGTTTTACTGTCTCTTCTGAGGTCAATTGAAAGTAACACCAAAATTTATGTCCCTTTTACTACAGCACTTAAACGCCTTGTATACAATAACAATAACATTGGAGTTTTAAAATAAAAAATTTGTTTCAATGTTATAATTTATTACTTCTTGTGTACCTATTCCATACATACAAACACTAGTTTATGTTCATGTTGTGCCAACACCACGAGGAAGCTTTACCTTGTAGTTGCTGTTGTTTTTTTTTTTCCAAGTGTAAATTTAATGGCATCGCAAACAGGAATTTTGAAAATAAACCTAGGTTTTTTTTCCCACAAAACAAGCCTGTCTTTAGCAACGTCAGATGACGTATTTGGTTACCCAAAGCAAATCAGACTCTTATGCAATATTTGACAGGAGAAAGTGCTCCTCAAAATCTGAGTGTGTTTTTTTGCACTTAATTAAGACAAATTTAGGTCGTTACACCCAGGAAAAGGCAAAGACTTTCCTCTTTTTTTTTTTAAACGAAAAAAGGAATTCCCCAAACCCAAAGCCTGCATTAGCGGCTTGGGTTGATGTTCTTTCATTTTCGCACTGCCTATTAAGTTACACGAAAATTGTTACCTTTGTGTGCAACTGCAATTTTCGTAAGCTACACGCCTTTCAATTTGATTTCTCATCGAGATTATCCTACTGTGCGATCTTGAGAGGAGTGTCATGAGCGTGCATGTCACTTGATGGCTCTCAATGGTTCTCAAAAGTGGACCACTGAAATTGAAATTTAATCAAAAAAATTAATTTGGATGTCGTTTAATTTCACAGCCTTCTTTTTCCTGTTTATTGTTTAAATTTTTTCATTGAATTAAATGTTTGGTAATACAAGATTTTATTGCTGCGTTTACCTACACCTTTTGAAAATTAAAAAAAAAAACAAGAAACTGACCACAACAACAAGTATACTACGATTTGAGATAACTTGAGCTCTTTACTCAGCTTGAGCTCTTTACTGAATTATGAAAACCACTTTAATGAACTGTTAAATATGGCATACCTATCCATATTCCTTATAGTTGTCATAAGGCTATTTGTGACTTTGAGGCCTGGGATACACGGCGAAAGAAGAGCCCGCGACCTCATGATTTTCCGCAGCAAACATACTCAGAACACGACCAATAATCAACCAGGCGACCCCTGACAAATTTGATAGAAGCTGTAACGGCTTTTCGGTTGGTCGTCCGGAAGCGTCCGGAAGAATTATGGATTCTCCTGAAACTGTTTGATTGCACTTGTTTGATAGTTCCAATAAAAACATAATGACTTTTCGGTTTGGTCGTCCGGAAGCATCCTGGATTCTTATTACTAATTTCTTGGCACTTCTTTGACAGTTCCTCTTCTGAAGAGAAGAAAAAATTTGTTTCTGGCCGTGAACCAAGAATCAAAACCAGAAGCACGCAAGTGTCAAGTTGGATAAATGTCGTTTGTCCCTTGTTGGATAAATGTCATAAGCTTATGCTTCACAAATTCATCGCCAGGTAAACTTCAAAATCAAGAAGAAGTTGTTTATCTGTTCAGATGTTAGCCCAATTTCGGGAGAAAAACGTCCTGATTTGGGATCGCCAATCGACAAGGCCAAAATTCTCATAAATTGAAAAATTTTTTAAATTTTTTGTCATTAACTCAGCACACGACTTCCTTGCGATTCCTGTGAATTTCGATGAAAATCTTTTGTCATGTGGACTCATACAAATCAACCCTCCCCCAATTTGATTTCAGGAAACTTCAATGGACTTTCTTTTAGCTAAGAAGCTAAATTTCTTGGTTTTCTTTAGGAAAACGCACAAGAAGTAAATGTGACCTAAAAATATAAATTTGTAGCCTCATCTAGAATTCTGGCCGCCAGTTTATGTGACTTCTTTGATGGCCCAAAAATTACTGTCAAGGGAACATGAACTTGAAGTTGTATGGAAAACATTTTGACAACTAACAATTTTGAACAAAAAAATTATCCAAACCTTCAACTGTAATTGCCAAGCTATAATTGCCATTTGCTTTAAGATCATAATATTGGAATCGATATTAAAATCATTTCACAAGATCTAATGCTGTCTTGTCTTAGACAGATATAAAAGACCAATTAAAGTGTACCCCAGGGCAAGGGTGGACTAGTTCAGCGGAAGTTTGCAAATGTACACAGCCAATTAAAAACATTCCTATTTGCATACGACAAGTCACAATTAATTACACGGAGGCATGTCTCTTTATTCATGCTTTTAATTATGGAAAATATATAATTTTTATAATCATAACCAGTCGTCATACATTATGCAGGAATGTGCACTTTATTCAAAACCACTCAAACTTCTACAACTGTGGTCACATGTCATTTCAAAGCAATCCTTTCCATTCCTTCAGGCATAAAAGACCCACCCGGTGTTTGCTCTCCTTCATAGGCCTTACAGTATTGATTAGTAATAGGTCAGTGGATCAGCATGTCGTACAACTACATCTGTAAAACTTAAAACCAGACAAGTTGTAAGGTCGTGTGACCTCTTTTTATTGTTGTTTTCTCCTGTTTGCTGGCATCCATGTATCTAACCACTTTCCGATGGTCAATTTAATGCTGCTGATCCGGTTCCTAAGAGACATAATACATAAATTTATTCCTCTTTCGATTGGTTCTTAGGAAAAAAAGAGTCACACAACAGCTTCCACTTCAAGAACTGTGTCATTTAAGTGGCTCTACTGCTATTGCTCGTCTACCATCATTATGCTCAAGTCATTCACAGTTTAATTTTGTATCGTGAAAGACATTAACGCTGTTTCTTGTTTAGATACAACTCGGCATGTGTCAAATGGTAGGTACTTTAAACGGCGACATTCCGAACAATCGAAGACGACGGCAACGACGGACGGGACCAAGAGGAGCATCGACGAGACACTAGTCTCCGAGAGAAGAAACAAAACGGGAAACTTATGCAACCGTTTGAGGTTATTTCTGTCCATTTGCCTATTTTGAGATTTGAGCCGAGGAAGAGAAGCTTAATGTTGCACTTTTTTCTTCTATAAGTGGACAAGTTAATTAGGCATTGCGACATACAAGTGTCAACCATATCCTTACATGGCAGGATTAAACTCAATTACAGCGCGAAGCCGGTCCAATCAGATGGCAGAACTTAAATATTATTATTTTTATCTATTTTGAAAGTTGCTGCAACAACCTCAATGTGTTTGCGCATGATTTATCGGAGCAATCGACAGAGTTTTGTAACCGGGTCATGCAGCGAAAGAGGCCTGCATATGCGCATGCGAAGGCATGTTATTAAGTTAACATCTTTAGGAGCGACTTCCAGCTACCTGCTAAGAAAATATTTAAATTCTTGTCGAGATCTTGTAAGCATAGACTCGATCTACATTTATGTAACCAGCTTTAATGAACCAGTTTTACGCAGTCTGGGTTCACGTATGGTTGGGGGCTTTGAATTATCATAGTGATAAGGTGTTTTGATTAAAATGTGTAAAAGTGATCATAGATATTAGTTGCTTACTAGACTGGAATGTTAAGATCCCAATCAAGAGCACATGACTTGTAATTAGAATTTTGAGTGCATTTCGGCTCGAGTTTTTTTTTACTGCCTGTTCTCATAAATGTGTTATTTAGTCTTGTAACTTGTAGAATAAAAGTTTATATGTTCACAATATTGTTTTGAATATCTAGGGAACAAATCGAGAATTTTTCCAGCCTCAAGAGAATCATACGTGTTAGAACTCCTGCCATATTAACTTAGTTCCCATTAGTAACTGGAGAGTTAATTAAAGATGTGCGAGGCTTTGAGGATAACTGCAACATGCGTTTTTTTGTGCTGCATGTGACGGCATTTGTATAGAAAAATTTGATTCATGTCGAAAAAGTAGGTACCTTTGTATTTGCCCACACAATCTTTCGGTTTTATGGAGTGACAAATGACAATAAATGTAGCTCGCTGGTACCATCAAGAAAAACCTCAACAACTCTTTCTAATCTAAAAGTTCTATAGTCATATTCTGCCAAAATGTCTTCGAGATGCTAGTTTTGTCAGTACTTATATGGAAGTTTTCAAAAAAAAAATGTAAAACTCATAAGTCGGCACCAGATGTTTTATTTTTCTTGTTGAGTTTTAACTGCAGACTTGAGAAAATAGTGTTAAGCTCACAAGCCCAAAAAAGGAATAGCTTTTCGACTCAGGATTGGATTTAGCTCCATGGTTCCTTTCGAATCATAAAGATATGAAATATGGACCCCCAAAATTATATAGTAATGTTTATTTTGGCAATATTCGACTTAAAAATGGAGGGTGAAACTAACAACACCGAACACAAGGGACACAGATTAGAATTAGAATGGAACATCTAACAGCATCCTTATGTGTGTTAGAAGTTCCATGGAATACTTTGCTGATTTGTATTATAGCTTTGCCCGGTTAAACTTCTTTGCAGGGTTTTCATGTTCCTTACTTGGTCAACAGCATGCGTCTTGGATCGGGAACTATTTTCTTTATTTTTTTGTTTTTTATAAGCTTACGATCATGGTTGGTTTATGTGTAGGGCTTTCATGTTCCGTACTGACTCAGCGGCGTTTGTCATGACGAACTGACTCAGTCAGTACGGAACATGAAAACCCTACACATAAACCAACCATAAAGATTCTTTCAAAACTATTTTTGCAATCAAATATTCTTAAAAATAATACTTACCTACTTAAGGTGGCGCTACAGTCCGTGTTAGACCTGGGCCTCAGCCAACAAGCTTCGCAAGCCAGCTCTGTCTCTAGCTAGCCGTCTCCACTTTCACACGCGAAGTTGGCTGAGGTCGCCTTCCACTTGCGCGCCACCTGAGTCTCGGTGCTCCTCTACCGCGCCGAGAGAGGGCTTAGCTACTTATTTGTCTTCTTAGCCCAAAGAAACAGTGATTGGCAAGAGTTATCCAGCGTTTGATTTCAGCGCTGATGTCATTGTCTGAATTTATAGCGGAACCCAGGTAGACAAAGTCCCTTAAATATAATATGTTTTATTAATCCTGCATAAAATCTATAGAAACCCTAAGCCAGCAACAGAGCTGAACAAACCTGGTGCACCATGCACCTAAAAAGGCAAACTTGTCTCTTAATCTGCTAGAAGACGATGGTAAGGCGTCGCCGAAGAATTTTTCTCGATCTAGACGTGAACGACATGCAAAGTACTAATTATAGTCGTATTTCTTGAACTTAAGGCGGGCGTCGACATGAGAGAAAAACTACTGCGAGTAGGTCTCCAGCCACTCTCGAGAGTTCCGACTTCCCGAATCCTTGGAAGTCTCTATCTGCAAATTACTCTCGTGACTCTCAGAAGTGGCATGAGATATGAGAGCTACTGGCAGTAGTTTTACTCTCAAATGTGCATGCGCCTTTATAGTATAAACCAGGGGCGAGGTTTTTAAGAGCCCCGTGCTATTTACAAAAAATAAACAGTTTGAAGTGCCTCTGGCATGCCAATGTTTCTTGTGTCTTGATGTTTTCTAATAGGGTGTTCCATCGCACATAAAACAGAGATTAACGAAGGAAGATTAAAAATTAATTGTGTTTTCACCGGAAAAGCTGAGACTAACTTTAATTAAGAGGAGCCATCCTGTGGTGTAAAATGGCAATATCTAGTGTCGTCACGACCCCTGTGCATCAACTTGAGTGTCTTTGGCTCCCAGGTAGAGATCTCTTCGTGAAGATCTCTTCAATCTTTTCGTGAAGAGATTGAAATTCCAAACGAGTTAGAGGGTATTTAGCGAAATTTGTCTTAATCGCGGATAAATGTCCGGTGGAAACACTTTATAATCTCGATGACTGCCACTCAAAGGGTGTAATCGGGTTTCTTATTCGATGACGTGCCGACAGTATTTCGTCGCATGTTACCAATGGCACGCTTGCCAAAGGTTCGCTATCGTTGGTATAAGCTACAGAACTTATATTATTCGAAACAGTGCTCGGTCTCAAGAACAAAGAGCCCGGTTCAGAAAACAATCGCGGCGTTGCCCGTTTTGTTTCTTTTTTATCAATAGCATAAAAAAGAGATGCTAAAGAAAACAAAAAGAATAACAAGCGGTTGAAGGTTATTATTTATGTTACTAAGATTATTATATTCATGTACTTATGTGCTGCGCCAATTATATTAAGATTCATCTAGAAAGCCTAAAACAAAAGGTAAAATAAGATCGAAACAGCAAAACTAACAAGAAAGCTAATGATCTTGACAGTTGGGGTGGCTTGTCTTTTGTTCAAATCGAAAAATACAAGAATTTGGGACAGAAAAAAAAAACGGCTACAACGCTGTTCTTTGTAGACTTTTTAGACTTCCTTCCTCGGACATTGTAACTTTTTACATCTTACTTTATTAAATATTTTCCCCAGTGGACTGCAACATTTCATCGCATGTTTTTCTATCCCCATTAAATGGGGTTAAAAAGGAGAGTTTTATTTTAATCAGTTTAGTATTTTCACGACCGAGTGCAACAGTTGCACTTCTGTCATTTACATACGACAACCTCAAGTTGTAAGATCTCGACTACTCCTTGCGTGCAAGTTCATTCATTGAGATCAGTGTGGTTGATTAACAAGCAGCCCAGCTACTGGCAATACTTCTTTATTCAGTCATTGCAGGTTGTTAAAACGATCTTAATGGACTGTCGGCCAAGCACCTGTGCAATATGTAAACATTGAAAGACATTTTATTTGATTTTTTTCCATTTCTTCTAATAACGTTGTTCTCTACAACTCTATCGTGATTCGTTACGGTCTCATTGCGGGCTCATGTTACATTCTCAGACAGGTTTTAAACATTTTTTTTTTCTTACCTTTCCACAATCGACACGGACACATTTTCTGGTTAATTTGTAGATTCTTTATGGTCTTCTTGTCCATGTTTGACTTCGATTCAATTGCTTAATAGTATAGTAACAAAACAAAATACAACTTCTATAACATTTTTTATGCCTTAGCTTAAGGTAAACTCAAGCAATAAGTCAAGCACATCAGCTATGTTTGGGCCATAATCAATCGGTATTAGCAATCGTAAAGTAACATTTCTGCTTGGCTTCGTGCGCCAGGCATGTACTTGAGTGAAATAAAATTTTGCCATAGCCATAGTCAACTTACAATATTGTTTCTTTTAATTGAATGGTATGAGACTTTGTATATGAAACGGAAATAACAAAGTAAACTGTTTTGGGGTTTTTAATTGGAAGCAGATTGTAGCAATAAGTGGTAAATAGACCATTTTTGTCATGAGATGAAAATACCTATTTACTAGCCTTACTGACATCAGCTTAAGTCGATTAGTTTTTTCCAAGCCTAATGACAATGTTTACTTTTTATTTTTAAACTATTAAAAAATCGTACGCACAGTGGTATTGTTCACGCATTTTAAGCAATCACTCGCTCTGTTGACTCATCATAAGAGGCCAGTGACACTTTGATTGAAATTTAGTCTGCACTCACCCGTGAATTCGTGAATTATTACATGTTGAAAAGCCTCTTGTGTGGGTCAAGTTCAAGCGCGTGTGGTGTTTGGTTTTTATTTAAATTTATCAATTTATATGCGAATTGTTGCGGAAGGTGTTTTATTTTTTTTATTTTTGGGAAAAGAGTTGAAAAAGAAACGGATTGAGATAATTTATTATGGACGCTTTGCGTGGAACCAGGCCCAGAAATGTGAGCGAAGTTCATTTGCTGCCTTGAATGCAAATGCACTTTAATTTGGCTCAGGGAATGATGCAACTCAAAAGTGGCGGATATTTGGTTTGAGGTGGGTGTATTTTTATTAAGACAAATATGAATACTTTTTGTTCCGGCCTTAGCACGACCTAGATCTGACGAGGAGTTGTGGTGTCTTTTCAAAGCCTCAAGCAATTTCCCGTTAAATATGTGACAAATGAAAGCATTTTGAATCAACAAAATTTTAGTAATATTTTCTGCTTTTTGTTTTTGTAAAAAGACCAGCGTTTTTTTTACTTTTTTTCTGACTGTTTAAGCTCTCAACACTTCAATCTCTAAAAACACTTTTGATTTCTAAATTTGAAGAAGAGTTTGAACACCTGCCCAGACATGGGAAATGAACATCAGCCTTGAGAACATATCCCAGGTAACACAGAAGAATTTCTTGTGGCCACGGTTACACTTACAATACCATTTAATCAAACTTAAAATTCTAAAAGTTGTGGTGTTATACAAGTAACAGAGAAATAGCACTTAATTTTGGTTACGAAAAGCATTCTACTTTAAGCACATACTGGCAAATCTTACTAGCAATTTTATATTTTAATAAAAAAAGATAATTTTTATTGTGTAGTTGTGCTTCTATATATGTAAAAAGTGGATTATTTGTTTTTATTTATTTCGTCTGGCAATTTATGAAAATAGAACAAAAAGGAACGACGCGCCGCCTGAAATAATAAATATGCATAACAAAAAAAAAAAAAAGAAATCAAAGCTTTACACCGAACCATTTTAGCACTTTTATAACACCTTAGATATTCAGCGTTATCCTTCAGAAATTTTTAGATACTATGCACGACTGTCTAGCTTTGTGTGGAACTATTATAAAGTTTTGAGTTTTTTTGCCAAACATGGCGCTAATTAATTAAAGTTTACTCTCACTCTCTTAATTATAGGATCCATTGGTTTTTGTTCCCCTAGTCGGTGTTTTGGTTATTTGTTATCACTGACATGACAGGAGCTAATTGAAACGTATTTTTTTGCGGATTATTTATTCTTATCCATTGATGCAGGCCTTACCTTAAGAGTTTTAAGCTCCAAGGAGGACTATTTTTCAATTTCCGCGTAGTAAGTGGGCATACCAGTGACCGAATACTTATTTTACTGGACCAAGAAAGCTCAAACATAATCTATTTAATTAACTACATTAAAGAAAGAATAGTAAAAAAGGAAGAATGTTATCCTAAATTTTTATAGAAGCATATTTTAAATTTTGTAAAGCATTATTTTATTAAAAGAGTCTTACAGGTAACTGCTTTTCTTTAAATGTCACAACAATTTCAATTAATTTGTGCAATTTGTTCTCTATTTTGTAACATCTGGCAATCCACAAATGCTATATAAGAATGCAAAGTATTACTTCGGATTTGTCAAGAGACTATACTGTGCTATAGTGTCATAAAAAGTTGCTATATAAGTATAGTTCTATCTGCGTTATAGCACCTAATTTTTTAGCACTTATAAACTTATAGATGCAGTGGTAGGAACGTTTCTAGCACCTCGTTTAAAAAACAAATGTTGCTAGCACCTTATTTTTATGGTGCTGTGACCAATTTATGTGGCAACTTTTATGAGAAAATAAGCTGCGCACCAATCGGACTATAACGAAACCTTACAAAATCATTTGTGTTACTGAAGAGCATTTTAAATGTCTTACAAGACCAATATTCAAAAACCAATGCTTATGGTTCCAGAGTGTGCTATTTTGGATTTGACTTTCGTGAAATGAGGTAGAACCGAAATAGACTAACTCGGTTTTAGACTAATATTCTTCGGTAAAGATATTGAACAAAATCGGAAAGATCACGAGACCACCCATAGTTAAAGATGGCGAACCGTTTAAGAGCTATCCCATTCACTAACGAGATGTCTTGGACGGTACTCTAGTGGATCTGGGGCTGAACTCTGAACACAAAAGATGGAATAAAGAGTAAAAAAAGGAAGTTTTGGTCCGGATTTTGCGCTTCTGAAAAAAACTCACACCTGTATTGTAAAGTCTACAACCAACTCTCTGCCTTCCCATTTTGACTACCAATTCATCTGAAGAAGTATCTTGAAAATATTGCTGAACAGAACACGAGTTTCTGATTTTGATCACGCTGTGAATGGTATTTCTTTTTCTAAACTTTGATCTTGCCTCAAACGCGAGAAGGCGCACTACGATTGCCCACTGTGCAGGTATAAGGTTGTTGGTTATAGGCTATAATTAGTTGCATAGGTCCATCTAAAAGCAGTAAGCTTATAAAGCCTTTTTGCATATGCCTATAGAAAACAGTTGAAGCTCATAGTATTCAAAAGCCGATCTGTGATATAAAAGCTACACGATAGGGAACAGGCATAACAAAATCAATATTAGCATGAGTTTGCCATTATGCTCATAAAGAAATCATCTCCCATAAAATGATGCCCAAGTGGCGGCAGACATAGGTCATAACGAATTTGCAAACACACAAGAGCAACAGGGATTCTGGCTGGTCGACTCACGTCTCTTTCTGACAGCCAGTCATTATCAGAGTTTTAAATGCACTGGTGCAACAGTTTCAGATCACTTACAATGACTTTACTACCATGTACGCAGTAGACGAGCAACATCTCATAACGATAAGCCTGCCCGAGGCTTAGCCGTTTCCTCGCAGATATCTATAAAGCTTTAAAGATTATCCCGGAAAGGATTAGAACCCACAACGTTTTGTAAAGTATCTTACCTTACGAACTAACCTCTAATCTCGTTGAAAAAGAATTTTCTGAGAAACTGGGAACCTCTCCCTTGTGAACACTACGAAAATTGTAGGCTTTTGATCACGTCAGAATAGATTAAAATTTTCTCACTTGCATATACGTTTTTCTACTACTTAAAAAAAAAAAAAAATAAGTCAGCTAAAGCCAAATTTATTGCAACGTTTGACGGTAAACTTCTTTACCTGTTTTATAGTTCCTTCGAACGTAAGGATTTTGTATTGTGGGCGTACCTGAAAATAAAAAAAAGAGAATGTGCTTAATTTATTGTCACCTTTATGGAAATTGTTTAATGTAGAAGCACATCTAAGAATACTTTTAATCCTATTATTTTAAGTGAGCTGAACACTCCTTTCGCGGGTGCAGCTATAACCTTTAAACTGCAAGCTATCTATGATCTCTTCTTCTTAATTTTTTTGACCAATTTTGCGTGATGTACGCATTTTCCACACAGCTATTCGTGGCAAATTGGTTATTTAGTCAAGGTTAATATATTTTGTTTGTTAGTGTAAATTTTCAACACACCGGACTGCAAATCATTAGCATAAGCTATTAGATCTGCTACCAATCGATTGGGCTTTACTCGGGGACTAAGTGAATGTGACATGGGCGTTCTACATAAACCTGTTGCAGACTAAAATGCCTTATGCTGGATAATAACTCATACGACTTGCAAACAGATATACTAGAAGATTAGCGCAAATGAGTTTTTGTATTCACCATAAACATGGAAGGTGTCAAATACCGTCTACGAGAATTTCGCAGAACATGAAGGCTGTCGACGTCGTTGGTCGCCGAGAAAAAACAGAAAACTCCAAAGGAATTGGAACACCATTCGCCGACATGGAGGCAGGAAAAGTGGCAATTAAAATCGAAAAAAAATTTCCGTTTTGCATATAAATTTTCTGTGTGTGAAAACGATATTGGTTGCGGTGCAGTGTACCTTTATCCGTATGTAATGTTTTAATCGAGTACCACACGCGATTTAGTGGTGTGAAATAATTTTGCAATAAAGAATTTCGCAATAGGGGCTGCATTTGGTGTTTGAATATTTTTGCACTTTTCTTAGATTGAGATACAAACTTGTTTAGTTTGATTTAAGTCGTAAACTACATTTTAATCGTTCATACTAATGGCAAACACTTGTTTTATGAATAGTGCTACTTTCCATTTGCCTATAATAAATCTATTTAAAAAGTCACATAAACGATTGATTGAGTAGTTCTAATTTTTTTTTTTTTTTTAAGTGGAAAAAAATTTTTGGTCACTGTTTAACAAAAATACTAGTAATAGTCTCAAAATGCAAACTAAGTAGTTTTTTGTTGTAAGTTTGTTTTTCGTAGTCAACAATAAGTTATAAATTGATCTTTTTACAGTTTCCTTGTCCTTTTTTGTTTTTACCGACTGCGCCAGTTGTTTGTTTATCTTTATGGAGTGGATCTTCCTTCATGTCTTATAAAATTACCTGAGCCTAAAAAACTGTACGGATTGAGCAAAAATATTGTTAAGTCGTTTTTAATACACACAGTGTTCTACCTTATTTCTACCGACTGCGCTTTTTTTTATCTTTGTAGAAAAGTTTCTAAACTGACGTGAACTCCAATTTTGAGCGAAAAAGAGTATTTTTGTGTAAGGCATTCATTTTTTTTTATTAAATCATGAAAACGGACAATAATTATAGACATATCTAAATTAACGGTTATTAATTTTATGAATATTAAAACAAAAAAAGAAAAAAATAATAAAATTGAAGACCATTTTTCTTCATGCTTCCAAATGAACCTACACCGGACGAAATGCACAGCATGTAAGCAGACGTCAGCAACATTTGTGTGAATTAAAGTGGAATAATTATGCAGAAAACGAGTACATTCAGTGCGAACATGATTTCTTGTTTAATTTCATGATAACTTGTTACGCACATTTGTTTCTTCACTGACGGGCAATTTTTTTTACATAAGGGAGTTGAAGTGTGGCTATAGTAATACTATTGGCCGCTAATGGAGCTTGGGTAACTCTTTTTATAAGAATTTTAAGCGCAGCGGCTATCTTGTATAATGGGATTGTGACATTGGAAATAGTTTAATTTAAAGTGAACAGATACATGGTGTTGGTATGCCATAGAAGTTTAAAGCAGTCCTGAAAGTCGGATGGCGTCATATTATTTTGCACTTAAACTAGAAATTATGCAACATAAACAGTTTTCTTAACGTGTTTAAGCAACTGTTCGGAAAAATCATAAATATTCACATAAGAAACCAGGAAGAAAGTGCTCCAGTCCACCTGTGATGAAATACGCGATGAGAAGTACCCTTTAAAAACTAAAGGCGGTGGTGTGTGGTAAGGAAAGCGTAAGCCGTTAATCGGCGGACGCCCTGTGTTGAAACTGGAACTTTACATCGATTTCTTATTTAAGTTTAGGCTGTTATCGGTGGGTTGCTTACTTCTCGTCCCCTAGATTTGGCTTGCACAAGAAACTTATAAAAGCGACTGTTGAGCAAAAAGGAAAAAACAACGTTTTTGTTTTTTGCTGGTGCTTAAGGTTCCCCACATGATGCTCAAATCATGACAACAGAAGCACATGGCTTATGGTACCGACATCATATGGCTGGTGATAGCTGATGGCTTACGTTGAAAAATATTGGTCAACTACTGTGGACAACACTGAAGTAGATTTTGAGGATTTAGGTCCTTAAGACATGGAAACAACAACGCTGTTGACGATGATAAATTATGACTATCAAATTCCGAACAGGAGCTTCTTGCATCACCATTGTCAAGTGTTTTATGACCGTATCCGAGTGCCAAGGCAAATCCTTGTAAAAGGCAGTCCTTGTAAAAGTCAAAACTAGCGTGGTAACAACGACGAACGATTTTTTCTTGCAAGGCTATACGGTACTTTTGAACCTGATAGGTCAATATGAGAGTATCCCCTTAGTACGAAAGTCCATCATCGAACGGATCGTAGACTTTCCTCCTCTCGCAAATGTCAGAGAACTTCAAAATCCGAAAAGTATTATTGAACTTTTTTTTCGCCAGATTCTCCCCTAGGAGGTCAAAACCCTAACCAAAAAAGACAGGGCTAAATTAAAAATCCCTACTGGAATTTTTAGCGTCCATTTCAAACTAAAGAAACATCTTGAGCGTATCGGCACCTCACTAGAACATGCGACCATTTTCTATATATCCTCCTAGAGAACATACTTGTCTTTCTGACTGCCCCCGGAGTGAAAAGATGGGATTTCATGAAGAGAGGCACAATAGGCTTCTTTTCAAGAGACCACAGTGTCAGAGCTCCAGGAAGGCCCCCGATAAAAAATCTGTTATGTCTATAACAAAGAGAAAGGGCGAATCAGTCTTAAAATGATAAAATTGATTAATAGGTAACCTGTATAAAATAGAGTCATCAGAGCTCCAATAGCTTATCTTTATCGATCCAATTTCGATTTTGTAAAACTAGACCAGAAGCGATTGTTAAATGTTTCAATTCTAAAGCATTATCCCTTTTGACGGCCAAAAAGGAGATATTTTTTGGCCTTGTCTTTCAAGGAAACAATCTAAAAAGTACTTTCAATATCACAAAACAGGGGAATGGATCATGAAACTGCTCCTAAATTCTGTTTTTTGTTTTTTTTTTTTTTTAAATTTGACTTGAAAAACAAAATTCTATTTGTTCTGCTAACTTTTTACCTTTTTGAAGTCAAAGGAAACAAGCGAGTAAGTGCAAGATTTCGTCAGTAACGAACTTCAAAATACCCGACCCTATTTACGCTGCAACACCTTATATTGAAGTTTTTTTTTAGCATAAATTCATTCACTGGAAGTCAATTATGTGCATGAGCCACGCCCCCTGGGCGTGTTCTAAGAAGAAAATCTTCTCAATTTATTTTGTTAGAACCGTGAGGAAATGTGTTAAAAACGAAAATGTAAGCCAAAAAAAAACAGTTTTTCTCTAAAACAGACCCGACCCCTTAAAGTCGGCGAAGCTCAAAACTTTGTGTGGAACAAACTTACGGAATGTTGCAATATTTTAAATATTTGCCATACAATATTTTTTCGATTTAGAGTGAATTTTCAGAGAAATCAAGTGTCTTAAGATATAACACTGTAAAAGTGGGAATGATCAATGCTGTGGGCAGCTCAGCTTTCGGTTTTGAGCCAAGTTGAGCCAGTTGGCAATTTTCTAAAGGTTTTGAGCCGCAATTTCTTAACCAAACTTTGAGTTCTTATGTCTTCTTTGAGTTGGTTAAAAGGTATTTTAAAATAAAATTTCAATGAGATGTTGTCTCTCATTGAAGCCAATAGTGGGCGTGGTCATCGGCAGATTAAACTTTGTCTGTGTAACAGAATTTTGGCACCTGCAGAATCTCCGAAACATGGCGAAACCTATAAACAACGAATAGTAAGTAAGTAAGTAAGTAATTTATTTAGTTCAAATATACAAATATACATATTTTAAATATTAATAAATTATACCTATAAACAACGAATATGAGGACTGGAGAATAAGTCAGGTACAAGAAAATTTTTCTTGTTATCCAAAGTAGTTTGCAGTGGATAAGACACAAGCTTCGAAAAGGGTTTTCTTGAATTTTTTTGACTCAGAAGGTGACCTAAAAATGCATTGGGGATTCTTTTGCATCGATATTTAAAAGCTTTATCGAGAATTAGTCAAATGTCCAATTACGAAAAACACCGGGGTCACGTCACAGTTTTTGTAAAAATGTCACTTTCATTGCAAGACATGCCACAGAGTATAAAGTCCATTGAACCCAGGTCTTTGAAGGAAGCTAGTCATTTTTCGAGGCTCTTAATATACCATACAACTAAGTGTACCATATCGTTTTCTTTTCATAAAGATAATAAAGACGCAGAGCGGCAGTAGCTAGATATCCTTTTTAAGATGGCTTACACCGTTTCGCTTTTAAGATGTTTATTATCGTCCGATGCGTTGTGAAATCCACCATTTCAAAGTTGTTACCTAATTGGCAAACCTTAAGACCAATGGAAGGAACGTGATTAACTTGGCATTTAAAGGTTTTGCTCAAAAGAATTCTCAAACATTCTCTAGCAAAATTTATCGTTTTTTTATTTATATACTCTTGCTCAATTGCATTTGTAGCAGCTCTTAGTGAAGAATGCACATTCGTCATTATTTCGTTTGACAAGCCAATTTAGCCCCATCAAATCCCTTTCAATCGCGCATTACAAGCCATTTAATCACTTCATGCAATGATATAACCATAGGTACTTGCTGAAGAGTCCGCACATAGCATTCGAGCTAAATCGATTTATCCACTTGTTCGGTTAACAAGCCACAAACTCTTCATCAAACGCAGTCGCACAAGTGCGCATATCGATCCGAGTGCGGTGCATGTAATGCCATCGTCCAGGACACAGATAGTGTGACAAAAGTCCAAAGATTTAAAATCAATCAAGCTGCTCTCGAGCACAGATGATGCTGTCCAGGGGACCTAGTCTAGCTATTCTTGCAGGTGATTCCAACACGAGCGCTCACGATTGTAATACGGTAGTTGTCGCAAAAAACCAACCAACACAAAAAAACACTCTGCACAGAAATTGGAGCAGCCGGCTTTTTAGTCGCAAAATTGATTGTGATCTCAAGACTCGGTAATTGTTTTAGCTGCAGATAGTTTTTGGTTTCTTTTGCGGATCGAAGTGCTTACATAACATATTCGCCAACGCTTGGCTGACGGTTTTTTGTGTGTCATTGTTTGTGCCATTGTGCTCGATATTCAATTGTTATCGTAATTCGAGTCAGAGATTCGGTCAGCCATTGACAGAGTAACCAAGTTCTTTTATAGCTCGCTACTTGCCTATGGGAATGTGCCTAAGTATCACCGCGGGTTTTGAAGGTAAAAGAAAGTCTATGGCTCAGTGAGCTTTGTGACTCAGATATTTGACAAATCTGCTATTAGATGTGGGTCTCGCTGTGATGGCGGTTACGACGAGTACACTTTTCGCTAATGGCCGAATGAATATATTAAGTTAATTGACGGCAATTAGATAAGACGGAATTTCGATCACGATTAGTTTCCTTTGTTGCCGACGTGGAATTGCATAAATGCCTTTTCGGTGGAACCTTGTGAGAGTACTTATGTCATAGAGTGGAGGAAATTGTGTTTGCGTTTGTCGCAGAAGGCTGACTGTGTCGAATGGAATAGAAAGGGGAATCCTGAATGGAGAAAGGAATCCTGCATTGCAAGGACAAAATTTATCTATTCTACGCGGAAATCCAAAGTTGAGCAGGTTCCTTATTTGCAACTCCTAGCTGAACCTTAGACTAAGAGTTACCCTAGTTTTCCTCCCAATTTCAATGAAATTCGATTCGAAAGAATAAAAACTTTTTGGCTACTGACAAAATTATCCTACTGACTATCTATCTATAAAGCTATCTGGTTTACAGTTTCTTCTTTCTATAAGGCTAATCAAACACTTGCATTTCTATGAAGCATCAATAGTTTAATCACGATCCACCAAAGCAGCGCTCACATGAGCAACTTTTCTAGTTGTTCGCACAAATACAGATGAAATATTTTACTGTTTGCCCTCTAAAATGTCGGAAAGAAATCTTGGAAGAAATTAAAGGGTTTCACATCCACCTTCGAATATAGAGCTGCCTGCGCTAAGAAGTTATGTCTGGCAGCGAGCAACTAAAAAATTTGTGGCAAAACACAGATTTAAAAGTTGCCCAAAATCGGTTTCATATCGGTTGCTCGTGTGTGCGCATTTCCATACAAGCCCATGGCACTCAAAAAAGCAACCATATCGTTGCGTGACTAAAAGTGGCATGTGTTCGATAAGCCCAAAGAAGACCACTTCACTGGTTTATTACTTGTGACTACTGTTCGATAAAACTACCCGAGAGGGCGCCTCACTTCGGCGAAGTGACGGGCTTAATGAACCCGCGGTTCCTAGTTTATTCGAGGAGCGTAGTCCACATTGGATGCCTTGTCGGCCAGCGTGCTGATGGACTTGTAGTTCCGCTTTTTTTATGCTATTTTAGAGGGGTAGCTGCCAGAGGGGTAGGGGTATTCGAGTAGCTGCCAGGTCCCAGGCAGTTAAGGTGAGGTCTATGAGTTGCAAAGCTTCACCGGAGGCTATATTCTGGTCTGGTACCATGGGAGGCAGAGGCTATAAAAGAGGTAGGCACCTAGCAGGAGCTTCATGCATGGTGGCTGGTGTTTACCCAAAATCGTGGGAACATTTGCTGGCCTGTTTCTGGTAGAAGTCCTAATCTAGAGTTCCTGGGCTTGTAGACCAGAAGAGGTGTTGGTTAGGCCTCGCTCTAGCAAGGAGTAGGCTCACACTTGAACGTGACTTTTTGTGCTGGATAGCACAAAGATTGATAGTGGGGCAGGTAAACTATTGTCTTTTCCATCAAAGTGAATGGTGGTAAAATGTGAATGGTGGTGACTTAATCTTTCCTACCATTAAGATTAAGTCACCATGGCAGGTGCTCAGGTTAAGCATTTTCAATTCTTCTGTCCGAAACAACTACTGGTTAATTTCACTACCATACCTACACCTTAATTTAATTTATACTTAGTTTGCTATACTATTTTGCTTACTATTTCATGAATATTTAAGGAGGATCTTTCGTGATGAAGAGCTAGATGTAGGTCACTTATAATGACAGCCGCGAAAATATTTCACCATATGCGAGCAAAGCTAGGACAAAACATAGCAACTGTGCCGTTGAATCGTTGTCCTCTCCACGAGCAATACAAGTGGCGGTTGCGCTCAAGTCTTAAATACATTTTGGTGTTTAGTAAAAAATTAATGACCCGAGAGGATGTTTTTAGAGAAGAGCTTCACTTCAGCTTATTGTTAATGTTACGTTTATTAAGTTAACTTTTTGTGCGCCTGTAGGAAGGGAATTTGTCTTGGCCTGTCTTATGGGCTTAATGCGACACCCCCCTTTGTTCACTTCAGCTTATTGTTAATGTTACGTTTATTAAGTTAACTTTTTAATATTTACTTATTTACTATAAGACTGAGTTAAATCAACAAACGCTAATGGCTTGTTAACAAAGCTTCGTACTAAATTTGTACAAAATAAAACATGCATCATTCTGAGTTTAATTAGCATAAATCCGCTAATTATCGCCCACAAATCGTCGTAGCTTGACAGATTCTCGGGCGTTGTGGGGGTCAAGGCTCCTCACATTTGAGACTATATTTCACTTTTATTTTCTAATTAAAAAAAATTATGTCTCCATTATTTATTCTTTTATGAGCTTTCAAAGACTTGTTAAACTCAGGTGACCAAATCAAGTCTATAATCATTTTAACAAAAGAAATTCTCACATAAACCACTCGTTGTCAGCAGTGATGATTGCACTTTCTAACAAAACGCTCTTTGAAGTGCGATTACTCGCTTTTCTTTGCTGATTTTGTCCCTGATGTTTTCATTTTATTTCTTCATCCAAAGTGTCTTGAGAAAGGAAAACAAAAATAACGATCGACGACGGCGAAATTAATGCATACCATCATGTTCGGACGAACGTTTAACATCTGTGCCAAGAATCGCGTGTGTTGGAAAAATCGCAGGAAACCGTTGCGTATCGATTTTCTACACAATCGACGACAACGTCATCGGTGTGGAAAGCCCGTCTTAGTCGTCAGCAAAAAGTTCATTCATCCACATCACAAAACTCGTATTGTGGGCACAAAAAAAAAAAAAAACAAAACGAAGAAGCGATTAAAGTGTTGCACCTTATGTTGCGTGCGCCTGTAGGAAGGGAATTTGTCTTGGCCTGTCTTATGGGCTTAATGCGACACCCCCATTTGTTAGGTCTTTAGTAAGTCAAGGTTTGAGCATTTGGCATTTGGGAAATTTATCGCCTTTAAATGAACTTGTTTCCTGCCGTTTTGCAAATTATTGCTTGTACTGCTGAGCCGTGATTAGAAAGCTATTTTAAGATGGCGGGGTATGAAGCGTTGAACTTGTTGTAATGGAAAGTTAAAATGATGTGCTTGCAGGCGCAAATATAGTGTGTGTAGTGCGGTTGTATTATTTTTTTACGTCTGGGGTTGTTGCCATTTATATTGCAGTTGTGGTGCGTGCACGAATATATACGAAAGGACTAATTTATTTGTTATTTCAAAGAGATAAACAACTAACGAGTTAATTGGTATATAAATGCCTTGTTACAGTCACAATAGAGGATGAGAGAACGGGTTCTTTGGCTTAGTTCAAAATCAAAACGATAACATGGCACTCAGTCCGATCGTCAGCACTTTGGGTCACTATAAACCTGAGCAGGATACTTTGCTTCTGATTTAGAGACGCGAACTAACTACTAATTTTAATCAAGTCAAGTTAGGAGAAGTAAAATGTGTTTCCAAATATGAGCAACCACAAGGTTGACAATTTTCTCATCTTACACTTGGCGGTCACCCCAAAAAAAAGTGTCGACCACTTTTCGATCGATAAGGGACATATACTTTCAGTATAATATATGTCCTAGATCTAAGATTAGTAGTTTACATCGACTAAGGCTTTTATTATTCCTGAAGCCAAGATGAGGATACGAATTTTCCAATCTGAGAAGCTAACAAAATACTAAGATAGAATTTACCACCATCAAAATTTCCAGAACCTTTCGTGAGCACGCTATTACGGCTTACTATCCCTTTTTTATTCTCTATCCCGTCGGGATCAAATGCTGTGCTACAGTTCTGCCATATGTTGTTACCAGATAAATAGCAACTCGCGTGCTTGACTTCACCTTACCTCCTGATATGGAACTCATGATTCCACGAAGAGTTCCGACTTACTGGCTGGATAAAGTGAACAAATACAAAGGAACGGGATAAAAACCAACCGATAAAAGGCTACTTAAGCGCGCCCAAATGGCGATATTGAGAGATGCTATCAAAGATCCTTTTTCACTAGAACTTTGTGAAGTGAAGGCGAAAGTTCTCCACAGAGGTCTATCGCAAGAAGCAGAGCGATGTTATCCGCTACTTGCTTCGTATTCGCGTTTGGCAATATCGCCAGTTGACGAAACTGCATCGCTGCCCAAGGCCAACGCGCCCCGATAAGGCTCGTCGGCTGGGCTACAAGGCAAAGCAGGGCTATGTTATCTACAGGATTCGAGTGCGCCGTGGAGGTCGCAAACGTCCAGTACCAAAGGGTTGCACAAACGGCAAACCAAAGAGCCATGGTGTTAACGAATCAATCACTTGCTGATGAACGTGTTGGTCGCAGATTGGGAGGCTTGAGGGTACTCAACTCCTACTGGATCGCTCAGGATGCTTCGTACAAATACTTCGAAGTCATCATGATCGATACTCACCATAACGCCGTGCGTCGCGATCCTAAAATCAACTGGATCTGCAAGCATGTGCACAAGCATCGTGAATTGCGTGGCCTCACTTCGGCCGGCAAGAGCTCGCGAGGCATCGGCAAGGGCTACAGGTACTCGCAGACGATTGGAGGCTCCCGCCGCGCTGCCTGGAAGCGCAAGAATCGTCTACACTTGCGCAGGAAGCGTTAAGATGGATGATTTTGATGTTTTATATTTTTACAACTTGATCGTGGTAGTATGAATAAAAAGAATCAAGAACAAGATAAAAAAAGTACGCGTCCCGGAATTGAGTCAATACAGAGATTATGACAAAATAAGAAGTCTAGATGTTTCGTTTAAGCCATAACGTAGATTTATATGGCCAAAGCCTGACCTAGGTGAAGTAGGGATATCTATAAACTTAAAAACTGCAAGGCTAAAAGCCATACTGTTGAGAGATGGCAGAAGGAACTTGGACATGCACTAACTCATTTGATGATTGAATGTCTTAAAAATGCAATCTCAGCATGTATCTATCTGATATACCCAAAGGGGATATCAGTGTGATTAACATCGCTTGTAAGAATTTCTCGCCCATATTAAGTGACCGAACAGAGCTGTTTATCAGAAACCCGATTGAACCTAGTTAGTGTGTCTTTAGGCTCAAACTTTCACTTTAAACGAAATAATATTCAGACTCAGGTCTGGGAAAAAACTCTGTAACCACCACCTGCTTGTTGATTAGACCCTGATGTGCTATGTTGACTCCAAAAATATCTGCAGAATTCGACTTAAGGATGATCGGGAGAGTTCGCTGCTTTGCAGGGTTTGAAGAATTAAAGGATTGAAGGATCACAATAAAGTATCAAAACAAGTTTATGTGTTATGTTCAAATTTTTTATGGCTCAGGTTGACCCCAAACTTTAAGGGTCTTCCCGGTTCTCCGCTAACAACACTATAACTTCGTGCAAACTATCCAGGTGGGTCTCTACCATGGTCCCACCACTGGTATGTTTCCATTGAGGCGATTCGCTCTTATCCTGGCAAACTTGACCTGCCTAGGAAAACAGCTTGGAAACATACGACCAACGTCGAAAAATTAGGAGAAGTTGTTGTTTAATATTAAGGTTTCTACGAACCCTGACGCTCCTTACTACGCCGAACTTAAAAATAAAAGATTTATCAAAGATCTTAGCAAGCAACTTGCTAAGTTACTTAACGCTTTCAAGGGAGCCATAGAGGTATCAAATGTGAAGTGCGGCCACCTTATGGCTTAACCTAAAGGGACCAAAGTCGATCAACCGAACTAATTTAAAATAGGCTCTAATAAGGAAGTTACGAAGAAGGGGCTGCATATCTGTTAGAACTTACGCATAAATAAAGTTACAAAATATCCTTATCCTGGTTATTTATAAGAAAAATATCGGCACGAAGTAGGAAATGTCGAAAACGTTTCCTCAGCAACGTTTCTTCAGGATAATCGACTCTGATCGGGAAGTAACTCACCATTATGAAAAACTTATCAATTTAGATGCATTCAGAATAGAGTCATTATGTCCAATAAAACTGCGGAGTTTTAACCTGTTTTCATGCTGCATTGTGCTGTTTGATTGCCATAATCGTGTGATATCGTCCCACCATCTTCAAATGAATCCAAAACATAAAAATCTCAACGCTACTAGGACTTCATTTGCCATTTTCGAACCATAATAAAGTCACACACTTGTTTTAAACTGCATTGTGCTGTCGTTAAGTTTCACTACGGACATTCCATAATTTGCTACTAAATCTTAATTGAGCGAAAATTTTCGCAGCTCTAATTTCTATGCAGAGCAGTCTCATAAAACAAAATCTGGTTTCCCTTTCATACGTGTTCAACTTTCAGGTTGCATATGCAAAATGTGCGGGAAGCAATTAACTTCAACGTACCTGTCCAACAGTGAAGTTTTTAAGTATCTGAGCCGTTTCGCACCTAGTGTTGCGTCAATCATGGAAGCATAATTTTAAATTTTTGCTGATAACTTTTCTCCCACACTTATTACAGTATTTAATTGCTCGTCGATGAAAGGTATCTTGGCTTGTAAGTAGCTACTTGAACGACCACAACTTGCCACCGTTTCAACAGGTGTTTCTCAATCTTGAGGCTGCTTTTGCCAAACCTTACAACCACCTGGGGAGTTTCGTATTATTTAGAAATTAAGTAATTACAGATGGGTACATAGAGTGTTGTGGCTGCTTTAAACGTAAAACTCCCATCAAGAATCATCAACTTTGGTGAGTTAATATCTCATGCAAATCCATTGTTTTTAGTGAATGTCTGGCAATCTTTTTTATATGAGTTCAGGCAACTAGACAGATTAGCTATTTATAATGTCTACTGTAACTTAGTGACTATAGTGCAACTGAAATATTATAAAACTGGCTTTTAGGCAGCCTCATATGTGGCATGGACCAAGTGAATACATAAAACAAACACTTTAGGTTTCCTCTGTAAAAGAGGTTGTACTATCACACATTTTACCATGAAAAACTTATCTGATTCCAAAACTTGCATACCATTTCATTGGCGTAAATAAAGACGTTGCGTGCTGAACAGAAAATTAAAACACTCTTTTCTACATAAAGTTGACAATTACATACGTAATTGAACCAAAAGCGATTACAGATACTCGTTTCATAATTCTCCCCGAAGACGTTCACTTCAATTGCGTTGAGATAGAGACATTTGATAGCACACTCAAGAAATTGTAAAATTAAGTTCGCTACTCAACTCTTTTGTTTGCTTACAACATTTCATTTTTTAACTCTATTTTAATCGCTTGCAATGACATTTAATTGTCACACAAGGTAAAATACCATGTGATTATTTGGATTTTGACACGGTCTTCTTTTAATATTCGCCATGTCTGCAATGACATTCGGCGTAGTAAGTATGCATGCTGCGTGCGATACGCAGCATGATTCATGCAGAAGGTATTTTGCCTTTCAAGGTTTGCTTTCGTAAATAAACAGTTTAATTAAGTTCATTTGTTACAATTAAAAATGTTTCATCAATCCGGATTTGTCTAATAACCGATTTGATCCCCAGAAGGTCGAACAGATACACGATGACATGCACTTGAGATGGGATATTAAAACAATACCTTAGACAGAATCTAAGGAGAAAAAAACTCACCTTACCGCATAGCTAAGAAATAATATTTCGATTAAAAAGCAAAAGTAATACCACGACAAATGCCAAAATTTGAATATTTGTTTTGGTGTTATTTGATTTTTATTGTGCTTCACTTAATCCGATATCTATGCTAATCCGGCTTATGTGGGAGAACTAAAAGTGTTCACCACCCGTAAATCGCAATTTTTTTTTTGGTGTCACAGCAGTCACGACAAGTCACGAATTCCACCTCTCAAACAGAAATCGTAATCTATTACGCTCCAATACAGTCTCTGGAAACCCATGAAAAACGTTTTTGAATTATGTTTTCCTGTCCGAGTTGTCTCGCAACAATGTCCCTAAACTAAAGCAAACAAGCTGAACAGAACCAACCGATATTGAAATTAGTTTGGTAGATATCGATATTTCGCTGTTCCTGGGTACTCAGATATGGTGCAATACTCTGTTCCGAGCCCCCAAAGCCAAGCACTGGGATCACTTGTAGTGTGTGGGTTTTGGTTTACGATCAATGGTCACATATTGCATAAGAGCTAACAGCGGCAGTGCGGTGGGATCACCATCGCGGTCGACACTGTTAGAGCGGTTTTCGGTGTCAAAATTTAAACGTTGTATCTTGCAATGTGCATGCTAGGCTTATCTTATAAATGGCTAGTGGATATGCAATGCTTTTTATGGAAATAAGCTAAGTACTTTCGGTTTTAATTAATTTTTCCCTTCTCTTGGGTACGCGACTGCTTATTTTAGTTGGCTTAAAAGCCTCCCGCTTTTTTGTGTTATTGGATCACATGCGCTTTAGAAATTGCAGTGCTTGTGTAACATGATTTCGTTGGGCTATATTGGTTCAACAGGGAAGGAAACCCAAGTGTGAGCTGAATTTTATTAGGGCGACAAGAAAAGTTGCTCTTTTAACCCATATGCTTATAAATAAGATAGAATGTGTGCATTAGTTAAATCATTGTTATATCATTTCGAGCCGTGCTGTAAGATTAAGTATGTTTCAACTATCCTTCTATTTTCTTTTCAGACCGCGTAATCAAAAAGGAAGTTGCAACAAGGTAAGAGCAACATACAGTCAGCAGGAATATGCTGGACCTATATGGACCTATATATGGACCTAGTAAGAAAACTTTTACCATCAGTAGAACTCGAGTAGATCTTACAGATTTTACACCCAATTTTGCTTACCTAGTAAGAAAACTTTTACCATTAGTGGACCTCGAGTTGATCTAGATTTTACACCCAATTTCGCTTATAGAATTTGCTTGTCCATAAAATTAAATATTGCCACCAGACACTTGTCTCAGTAAGTAACCATTATCAACATGATAGGTTCCCCAACATGCAACCCACTTTTGCATAGAAAATAAAGCTGATTTCAAAATAGACATAAGCCTTGGCATTAACTGAAGTAAGAGAACCTAAGCCAATGTCCCTTCTAGTTACATTGGCTTAGGTTAGTTAGGTTAATCAAAGACAAGTTAAACTTCCCTCGCTAGAGACATTTTTAGAATAAAATAATATTCAGTCTAATTTTGAAAATGGTTTCCCTTGTGCCTGGGATCCCTAGTCACCAGTTCTTCGGATACCGACATAAAAAACACCCAGGCCGAAACAAGACATACATTTAAAAAAGCCGTTGCCATCTTTGTCATAGAGGTGTCTATTATCTATCTTCCTTCAATTAAAAAAAGTAAGGAAAATTTGTAATTTGAAACTTGTCAAACGATTTACTTTCCTCCATAGAGGTACAACACTTGTGGGTTTGGGGTTTGCTTTTTCCAGAGTACTTCTGTTTTATTCGCTAACCAAATACTTTTAGCTTGTGATATTGACTCATTGACTCATTTTGAGGGTAGTGTTAAACCCTTGTTTGCAATTCGAGTGGCAAGTAAAAAATATGACCTTATTTAAGTACTTGATCTAGCTCTATGCTTAAAAGACACCGGTTTGAGTAAAAATTGTTATAAAACGCATCAGCCTCAATATAAAATTGGTAGTAGTTGATGTCAATGGGTTCAAGGTGCGTTGAAAGATTTTGGATCGCCTACTCCTGCACAACAAGCGTAACGGTTCACTGCTGCTGTCTTCTTCAGCATTTTTTTATATCCATTCTATAGGATAGGAGGTAGATTAAGTTTGTAACACGTTGAAATAATAATGGTAGACCCCCAAGACCTAAAGGGCATATGATCGAGACCGAATTCTGAATCGAATAAGCCATGTCCGTCCGTCCGTCTGTATGTCACATGTTTTTAGGCCTTAAATTTGGAGCTAGGGTGCTGAAATTTCGTACGAAACGTCCAAAACATGCGAAGCAGTACAAGTAAAAAAATTTTTTAAAACCGCCCACAGACACGCCCACAATTGGTCTAAATGTGCAACTACCTCCAGAGATTTCAAAACAGTAAGACGTTCTAAATAATACATACGGATACAATAATACCTACGTTCTAAATAATACTACGCTATGGCACCCCACATACGTTTGTGGGGTGCCGTGGCGTGGTGGTAAGTGTGTGTGATTACTACGCCGGAGGTCTGGGTTTGAATCCTGCCATCGTCACCTGAAAAAAAAGACTTGTTCTTTTTCACGGTCCCCCCCTCGCGAGGGTTTGACAAGCCCTCCGAGAGTATCATTTGTCTTAAGAAACTTCTCAAAGTACCGTTCGGATTCGGTAAAAATTGTAGGTAAAGAAATTAACACACCTCTTGTATGTAAAGAAATTAACACACCAGCATACATTGTTCAAAAGTTTGCCCTGGTTAACCTCGAGCTGTTGCGCCACTCTATTTATTTTATTTATAAGACGTTCTAAAAGGCTGAAATTTGATATTTAGCATCTCCTAATGAAAGTCAGAAACAAAAAGGAAAAACTTAATCGGTAAACCTCCTCCAGTGGGCGTGGCATCTATTTTAAGGGTACATTTTCAAATGCAGTTTACTCAATATTTTTACTCGAAATTTAAAAAATTTTGATATTTTATGTAGAAAACACTTAGTTCTACATTTTGTTTATACAAGACTTTGGGCCACGCCCACATTTGGAGGCAGAATTGAACAAAAACCTGAAATTTCCCAGAAAAACGTAACTTCGATGGCCTTTAGCCTAATTTTTACGTTAGCTACACAAGACTTCAGTCCAGATTTCGTTCATATAAAGGTTTTAGCCACGCCCCCTTTTAGGGGCCGACTTTCAAAATATTCCAAAGCGTAACTTGGAAATATCTGTGCAAATATCTTATAATTGATAGTTTGTAATTAGGGGCGGTTGGACCACGCCCTTTTTCGAAGTTTGCACTACTTATAAAATATCAAAAAATAACAATGCTATCAGCATTTTACAATGTGGGATAAGATGGGGCATTCAACGGTCCTTTTTACGGACTGTAACTTCTGCGTGCACACTGTAGCACTTATTCACTGGTTTTTCTTATAAATGCCATAAACAAACTTGGGTTGAAATTTTGTGTGTTTTCCCTTTACTTTCGCAAATGCAAGTGAAAAGTCGATTTCAGTTCCACGACATGCCAATGAATATTATTCAAATAAACATCAATTACCAAGCTGATGTCCTTCAACGTGCCCAAAGCCAACACTAACATAAAAATTATTCCATACAAAAAATCTTGTCAAACATATTCGTGATTGCAATGAACTTCTCAAAAGTTAACCAACAACTTTTCCATGGTTTTTCCCTGGCATTTTACAAACGAAGAAGCCAATCCAGCGACACTGGGTGTACATGTTGCCATTAAGTGCCTGAAGAAGAGGATCCAGTTGATGAAGATAAGTTTTTCCTTGCCATCGACCGGAAAGAAATAAAATAAACTCTTTATGCGCAAGTCAGACATGGTTTTGGTCTGCAACCATATGGATTCCCCCTCGGCTTTTATGTTCGTGCCGTGAAGCTTAAGGAAATTTACCAGTACGAGTAAACGGGAGATGTATCTCGAAATTTCCAGTTTTCATAGATCTCTGATATTTTAGTGAGTTGGCCGGCGCCGCCGGCTTGGCACTGAGGATTTCTAATACATTTTTTCAGCTCGTTTTTGCTGTTGTTTTTAAAACATCACCAACTTGATTTGTCTTGACCATTTGTGGCACTCTTCTTTTTTGTATGGCTTCGAGATTCCATTCATCAATGGGCAGCCTGCCGTCAGCGCCAAACAGTCTACCTTTCAGCGAGTTACTAGTACAAAACAGCACTGAAAGGAAAAGGAAATATTAACCAATAATCGCAAAATGCCAGCTGTAAACACCTTTTACAGCTTACCTGCCGCTAAGCTTGCGGTTCAGTTCGCACTTTTGTTGCAATTCCCTTCACGCTTCACACACCTTTCGCATAAAAATCGATCAATCGGCTGGGAAAAAAAAGTTAATGGCTTCCTATTTAGCCGGGGCGCGCAGAGCCACGGTGACTTGGTATGGAAATGTGAGATTATTTATAAGCATTCAGGAAATCAAGCAAATTGCTCGAGTTAAACACGCTGAAAAGGGCTTCGTAATCTTTCCTTGTTACCTATATTTTTATTTTCCCAATAAATCACTTGACTGGGGTAAAAAGTGAGGGTCGTGAGAACGGAGGTTACATGTGGCCAATATTGTAACGTGAGATCAAGCAGACACTTGTCTTTTGCATTCCCACGTTAGAATAGGCAATGAAGTGCTATGGTGTGTCATAGATATTGCATGATTAAGACTCTGATGTTACCGCAAAAGGGGAGATGTGTTACCGGTCTCTCACATAGTTCGCAGCTGGAAAGAGCTGCTGGCCCAAGGTTGGCTTGACTGCAGATCATTCGATCGATATCGCCCTGAGATAATTGCTACTTGCTGGCTGAAGCAAGTGCTTGTAGGCAGTTCGTAGATGCTAATGCCAGGTTATTGCACACACTCACAGTTTCTCTGTAAATATTGTTTGAAGCAGTTTTCTGCCGGCTATAGAAAGTGAAAAGTAGTAGTCTTGGATTAGTGTGTACTGGTTTATAGAGGGATTGATATGAAAGACCAACTTAACTGAGCAGTAGATCTTCTAGATATATTGCATTTTTGACAGTTATATTAAAATTTTTTGAAATCACTCTCATCTTTTGGTCTTGTTACCAATAGCGTGTTTAATGCTTAAAAAGTTCTAGCTCTTACCACTTATTACGTCTATTTAGCAATTTTAACTTTCAATTTCAATCTTAGGTGACGGGGCAGCCTTCTTTTGGCTCAGTCATAATTAATCTGTTGGGTGGTTCTGCGAACTCTTTGTTTCGTTGATATGCGAATGTTGATTAGACACTAAATTTCGTCCCATTTCTTTAGAGGAGACGGAAGTTTTTTTTTACCTTTGTTTCTTTTAAGTCATCTTTAAGTCTTTTATCAACTAAGTCAGACCTCTGAGGCTACCCAATCGAGTATTTACAAAACATTTCGATTTTTTTTATCGATTCTTCCTGAAAAAATTTTATAGGGTTTTTTCACCGAAAAACTACAATGCGAAGACTTTTATCCTGATGCAAAAGAAGGTGATCTACTTGAGTACTTAGGTGCACTTTTGCTTTATGCGACTATTGCTATGCTTAAATTTTTAATTGCTGAAAGCTCACCGACCTCTACAATTCATAGAAGAACTTAGGAGTAAGAAGTTCCACCTTACCGGTTTACCAAAAATATAAAAACTCCAGAATGTGCTCCCGAACTCCAGCAGAGAGATAAAAAGAAGGAGAGAAGAGATGACGCTTTTGTTTCGTCGTTGGAAAGTCTGTTTTACATTTAAAATTTTTTCCATTAGTAAAAAATTAAAATAGAACATCCGAAATTGACCTTAATGGCGCAAATAAGAGATTCCTTAAATCTGGGAATTGCAGGTCAGTTTCCTTCGAACGCTGAAATTCTTATAAAATTAACACATAAAACAGAAGACAGAAGCCATTTCAATGATGCCTTGATAATAATCAATGACTGAATTTAAGGTTATAGTCGAAGCTTCTATTTTTAAACCCTACAAAAAAAAAGAAAAAACATGGATTAACGTGCCCCATACATGAGAATTATACTCCAGAAATGTTATAAATTTCTGTTTTTAGTTGGAGTTTACGCAAATAAATTAGACCTGCTTTTTTCCAACGTTTTATTTTCCAGTCCCTGATTTGTAATAAGAAATTAGACAGAACGTCTAGTTGTTGTCTACATTTTGGCATAAATTAATTAAATATTGCAAAGGTGCACCAACGATGTAAGCTGTAGCGTTATAATGTGACACAACTTCAATGAAGGTATTTAATTGCTGTGATTTAATTAACACCAGCATGGGCTACAAATTTATTTTGCTAATTGCACAGAAACTTCATCTGGAAAGGTATGCCTACCTGTACGGACATGTAATTGTAGATTTTTTTAAAGCCTTTATCAACACAATTGCATAATTGCAGAAAAAAAAAACTTTCAACTCACGTGATACAAACTTCACTTAGTTGTATTTCCTAGAGAAACCATGTCTGCTCCTTTGACCTGGTGCCTGATATAACATTTTAATCTTATCTTTTACAGCGTAAGGCATAAATAGTTTTAAAAAATGCATTGCAACCCAAAAATTACCAACTGATTGGCAAGTTGACGTAATAAAAGTCGAACGTTTATTAACAATTTAATTGAAGTTGTTTTATGGCTGCCTACTCATTTTGATTCTATGGTGCATAGAAGCAGCGATTTAAACAAAAACCAGTCTTCAATATCTCATTTGCCTTCTTTCTTTGCGGGTAGAACTAGAGCAATTTTAATAGCTAGACTGGTACGAGTAACAAGTTTTTGAAGTCGTTTACGTACGTGCGCTTGGTAAAAGAATTTTCTGTTGAGAGATTTCGATTTTATTGAGATGAAAACGGTTTTTAATGCCATTCAAAGAATGCCGCCATTTAAACTGGGTTACTGGGATGCACAAGATGTACCACAACGATTTCAGGTAAAACAACTATTAATTGATTCTGTTCGCATTCCTTTTGTTTGCAAGTAGTTTGATTTTTCGATGGCCCAATCGTCCAGAAACATCTTGAAATTAAACCTACAAATGCTTTGACAAATTTGATAAATTGTTGAAGCCCTAAAAGATTTATAAATAAATTTGGTAACAAATCATTGCTTCAATTACGTGTGGTCTGATATAAGCTTTTTCAAATTCTGTTTTAAGATTATAGCTTTGTAAAGCTTGTCTTTTAATGATGTTGATTTTATAACCCAATTTTAAACAGTCCTACTTTTGCTACAAAATCTAAAAATATTTTTGGCTGTATAAATTAATTTTATCTATACAAGTTATATTTTATGCTGCTGGTAATTTTATTACTTTTATAAGTGTTATTTTAACGGCTTTTTAAAAATAAGGCGAATATATTATTGCAGTTATGGCTACAATATTACTTAACTTAAATGTCAGGGAATCAGAGTCGGGATAGCAAGTCCCGTTTTGGTGGGCTAAATCCGAAAATTAATTCTTAATTGTTTTTAACAAATACTGAGATTTTCAACAACAATAGGTACACGGACATTCATGTTTTCATTCTTAAAAAAATCTTTTAAAAATGCTTTAAAACCAACAAAGAAGTGTCTACTTTTCGATTCTCAAATTTTCATATTGAGTGTTTCAGATATTATGCGTGGCAAAATTGTAAGACGTATGGAGTTAATAACGTTTTAGGAGCTAAAATACGTCTTTAAGCTTCAAGCTTTAAGCTTCAAGAAGTCATTCAGTAATATCATTTTCTTCCGCAACTTTGATTTTCCCAATATAAACAGTTTCTGTTTTAGCAACTGTACATTTAAAGGGCTTTGTTTGTGAAGCTTTATAACTGCAAGTCGAATTGCTAAGGGGAATTTACTCAAAACGTTTAGCAAACAAAATTTTGAACTCGATTGACTGCGGGTGTATAGGAAATTATAACGGGGTGCTTCAATTGGCTCCCTGAAACGCAGCTCTTACTTGCATAATGTCTCTTGTCGCTGTGAAAATTGAAGCGTTTGCGATTATAAAAAAAGAATTGGAGCTGGTAGATTACAAGTGCTTGCTTTTGTACAACCCTTACTTGCAGGCTTTATCAGAAAAAAAAAATACTTGAATATTTCAAAAAAGGCATAAAGAGTATTCTGCTCTGGACCCAACTAACAAACTCTTGAGATTTACACTCTAGATAAGTAAAAGTAGCTTTAATAAGACTCTTATAAGACTCTTTATATCCTTCGAGCACAAAATCTTCTTATAAGATCCAAAAATTATCTTGTAGTATCGTGTTAAGGGGGTATCACTCCTGTAGCGTTTAACTTTTATTACAAGATAATATAATAGCTCTTATAAGACTCTTGTTATAAGAATTTAACTCCATTTGACGCATGTAAGGCTCTCATAAGACGCTTGTTACACTCTTTAAGTTACATAACTAGTATAAGACTCTTGTAGAGTCTTACGCGAGATAAAATGTAAGTTGGGGAAACGCACTTGAAGAGTACCAGTTTCCAAGATCAAACGATGAATTTTTATATCCTATCTTGCGAGCTTTCTTAAATAAAGGAAAACATGTTTTCAGGCAACAAATTAAAGGGCTACGTTTCTCGTCATATGATGGTTTGACCGAAAACCAAGGACTGTTCAATGCTTTACCTTTTAAGAGTGAGAAAAGAATTGGAAAAAAGACATAAAGAGTACTCTGCTCTGGACTCTGGAAAAATATTCGGGTTGTGCCACTCTCCAAGTAAATTAGCGACATGATCGAAAGTGGTTGGTGATCCAAATGACCCATGATTCTCTGTCCCTCTGTTCACGGGCGTGAAACTAGTTTTTCGCTGGTCCCAATTGGGAATCGAACCCTGACCTCCCTCCATCGCCCTAATAACGCATAGAGAGTACAGACGTAGTTCTTAAAGCAACCGAGATTAATTTTAATTATTTAAAATTACACTTGTTCTAAATACAACAAAAAATAGTAAAAAATATTTTACACAAGTCAGGGAAAAAATAATGAGGTGCTCGAATTTTGACGGAGATTAAACTGTTTGCCAAATTTCTGCAATATCTGAAACAGGACTTTTTGTTGCTGGTAAAAAATGTTTCGTTCAAAATTTTTTCCGCCATGAAATCATGTGGTGTTATATGCATGCAACACCATTTCACATGAATGATTTTTGTGTTATTGCATTTAAATATTTGAATGGTTAAATAGAAACAGAAAACCCCCCCTGTATTGAATTGAAATTCGATCATTTTCTACCCTCTGTTCTAAGGGCAACTTCCTACGAACACGGTCTGATTTTAATTAAATCCAAAATGCAGATTTCCGTTCTATTTATATCCGTTTACCGTTAGAGAATATAAAACAGCACTTTTTTGCTCCCTGATCGACGCATTTCTAATCGCAGTGGCCTTGCATTATGTAAAAAGTGTCGCTTGCGTTAAGGCGGGGCTTGTGAACAGTCATTACGAGCATTAAGGCCATAAATATAGTTGAACATACTTGAACCGAATGGAATGAAATTATGATACCTATGAGTGAGTTCGTTCTCAGGTTGAGACAATCTACTACACAAAACCAGATTGTAGATAAAGTGTTATGCAAAAATTCAATTATTTATTCATGATAATTGCCACTGTTTGGTCTTAATTAAATAATTAACTAACGTCGCTTACTTATTTCTTAATAAAGTGCTGCAATGAAATGCCACCAATTGCTTTCACGTTCTTAAGCAGGTAAGAAACCGACAAGATTGTTATTTTTCTTTTAATGAAAATTGTCTGATTCTAAGATTCTCCCACATAAATATTTAAAACCTCTGGCCTTGCTTTCTGCTGATACTGACTTGATTATTGTGAGGTTTTCAAAAAGTTCTTTAACGAACTTTCGGGCATATGTCCGCTATATCATTAACTGAAGTGATATATTTGTGCTAAAACTTTCTAACTCATCACTGGAACACAATTTTAGTCCCTCAATACGGAAATATTTCAAGTTGAAAAAAAAAACTTAGAGCCCCGTCATCAAGAGTTAAACATACCTTTTATTGGTAATGGTAACTAATTTGCTGACACTTTGGCAGCAATTTCCACCATTTTTTCAGCGAACATGTTCTTCTTTACAATATAAGCGTAGACATTAGATGCAAAGACAATACACAGCAGCTCTTCCAAACACACCCATTTAAGCCGGTTTCTTTGCGATTCTATTTGTTTCAGCCAAGTGAACATTTCACATCTTGATTAGAATCTTCAATAAGCAATCATTGTTTTTTAATTTTAATAAATTGATGCTAATTCGAAAAAAATCTCTATATTGCCATAACCAATGGCACTTTTGTTTTGTCTTGTTTTTCTGGTGTCGCCAAACTTGTTGCCTTTTTTTTTGTATATTTAAGAAATGTATTTTTAGTAAAAAAGATGCTTTCACTGTCGTTGAGGTAAAAAATAAACCTTGTCTAGTTGCTTTTTTCGCGACCACGCAGATATTTGCATTTGATAAGGCTGAAATAACTGAATTAAATAAATGTTATTTATTTAATTAATCCAATGGAGTCAAACTGGAATACTTAAATAAGCAACGAAAGAAAATAATTGAAAAAAAAAACTTTTGTTTAATGCAGTCTTTGGTTTGATTTTGTTTTAAGACACGTGTAGAAGGTGTTATGCGATCGAAAATTGCATAATTCAAAATTCAGAAAAAGGAATTTGAATCTGTTTAAATCGACGAATAAAGTTGTCTTGTCGCATTTTCTAGCATAGAAATTACAGATTATTTGTAAATCGATCTTCAGAAAACAAAGATCATGTTTTACATGGTGTAAATTATTATTATTAGAACTTTAGTTACGTAAATATGTTAGGCCCGCCGAATGATGTTGCTGGAAAGAATGCTGGTAAAAGTGCATCTCTAAATCGCAGAGATGTCTGCCAGTTGTCGAGATAATGGATTACACCGGTAAATTTAGACAAATATTTTGACGTGTTTTGGAACAAAATTTGTTTGAAGTGCAGTTGTCACAAACGAAAACTTTTCTGGCTATAAAAAGTAGCTGACCTGACTGGCACTTGCAGCTCAGAAGAGCCATCGCCTTATCTCTCTTAGAATCATGCATGCTGTGTGAGTTACAGGTGTTTATGCACACATGAAAGGCACCTACAATTTTTTGCTTTTGGTTCCCCGGCCGGGATTCGAACCTGGGACCTCTTGCACAGTGGTCCTACATTCTAACCACTGCACTACGGTGCCACCTATGAAAATAAGGACCTGCTATAAATAATTTCTTAAAGTTAACTTACACACTTTTTTTGAAAAAAATATTTTAATTTTAACGAAGCTGAATAAAATATAAGTTTTTTTTTTATAATAAAACTTATGAGGTTTTACAAAATGCTCCCAATTTTTGGCCCAGTTTTATTTATTTTTTGACGAAATTCAGTGAAAACCATTTAGATGCGGTTTTTAAGGTTTTCGATCTCTCAATTGAAAGGTTTTGCTTGTCCCCATAAGACATGTGAAAACAAAATTAACAGTTTCGCATGGCCAAGCTTCGTGGATGGCCTTGAACCTGTCTAAGTCTTACATACTTCCGCTAGCAACAACTTAAGCGAGCTAATAAATTAGTTCGGATTGACAAGAAAAAAATTGTTCGGAAAGAAAAACGTTGCTGGATTAACGAGACTGTTACGACGCCCATTAATTTATTTTACTTAGACTCTACTTTAGCTTAGAGATATTAATCTTTGTCTGTACTATTTTGGGTAAAGTTTTTTTTTTCTTGACAAACGAAGTCATGAAAGTCCCGTCTATTCAAGGCCTTAATTATTTGCATAGAAAAAAAGTGATTGCTTCATTGTTGTAAGAACAATGAATTTTTTTAACAGCAAATCTAGGTAAGAAACTGAAAGTGATGCCATAAATATTTTTGGTTTCTTCCGATCAAAGATAGATCAGACAAAAGAATAATGAGATGATATTTAAAAAATGACCCAATAAAGGTTGAGATCATAGATAACGATTAAAATGTGACAGTTAGATAAAATTGTGTTAATCTTGGGCCATGAATTCTCTGTTGTTAATGAGTATTTTTTTATTTAACTTTCGTGGGTATTAGACGGATTGATCCTAATTAATGGTTAGGAAAAATTGAACGGTAATAGGTCAGCCGGACTTGGTCTGGAAAATGCAATTTCCCCACCTCAATACCTTAGTTGTAGTTGGGGTCTTCGAGTGATAATAGTATTTGTGAGTTAAAAATGGAGAGAGTTGAATATGAAGCGAGATATTTCAACACAAGTTTCCATCTCATTTGAAGAGCTAAGACTGATGCGAACAAAATAACGAACAATCGGCAAAATCATTCTTTTTACGATTCTCTGTGGATTTCGTATCAACCTTAGGTCACCTTACGGAAATGAATCTGCTGTAAACAGCTTGCGCGTGGCCTGCTTTAACTATTTGAGGTAACCATTGAACACCGTTTTTTCTCTGTCAAAATTTTATAACTTCAAAATTGTTTTTGCCATACTTATGTCGAAAACGTCTGGCTTTTCTTTTTTGCTGATGACATAAGTGTTACACATAACACAAACTTACTTTTAGAGTAGAATTTGACAATAATAAACTTTTTGGAGCAATGAATTTTGGTCTATGGTTTACTTATGAATGGAGTATGAAATCCCCATAACTTATGAAATCCCGATAACGACTGCTAGGTATGAGTCCAACGAAGTGTAGGTAAAAGATGACATTGATTTCAAAGTTTGTAAACCCTAAGGGGTCTGATAACGATGTCCTGATAGACTTCGAAACAACGTTGTCATCCTAGTTATGTACTCGCGGTCATAAGACAGTAACTTTAGTATATGCTTTCTTTGCGATAGTTGGGAGCATTTCAACCTTTCAATGATAATTTATTGAATGGCTCACGCAATATGGCAAATATCCCACGTTACATCCATGACAAGTTAAGTGAAGAGGCTCGCAAAAGAAGACTTTAAGAAGTGAATTTCGCTCATTTTTGCTTGTGCTTGGCTGGAAGTTTTTGGTTTTTTTTTAATTTTTTTTAGACCTTCACCAATAGACCGGCACCCACAAACGGTGGTAAGAGTTTAACCCTGGCTCTGCTTGAACTGTTTCACCTGATATTTTTTTTTTTGCATTTTTTTTCTAATCGTAGATATACTTGTGCCTCGAAGATATTTGCACGTTCTTCCTTTTTTAATAATTGTATGCCCACCAAATAGAACCTGAAGTTGAATCTAAGGCAATGTTACAATAATGTCCTATTAAGTTTCTGTGGTAATGCTTTGTCTTTTACTAAGTTAATAATCTTATTTTTTTCCCATAAACCCTCCTTTATGTCATGGGGTTCATATGAATCCTGGAGCGCCTTTGAGCGCCCCTGTTCTGAGAGTGTCAAGGAACAACATTGTTCGTCTTTATCAATTTCACGTTTTTACGATGTTTGGTATTATGTATATAAAATTTTGCATTTAAGAAAACTAAAAAACCTGACATGGGGTTAATAAGAAATCTGCTCCTAAAAAATGGTCAAATAACGTGCAGGAAATAATTACCCTGCAAAATTCCCACCTTCATGTGGGAAAAGTTTATGAAATTTCCGGAGGAAATCTCAGTTCCTTTTCACTGTTTTTGAAAGCAACTTACTTGTGCCCGACTATCAAAAATATAATAAATAGATCTGTAGCATCAATGTAGCATCACTTTTGTTTTATTATGGGAAACCGTAGGAAGAGTTGTCACTTAATGTCAGCATAATTATAATATAAAGGTTCCTGATGATGTTCGCCTGGCAGCGTTTGAAATGATCATGGGACTAGCCATTATTATAATGTTGTAGAATTGTAAATTGTTGTAATTTTTCACTTTTCAATATTAAATTTAATGTTGTATGGCACCGCTCCAACAATATATTTCCATAGGAACCGCTCCCCAATATAAGCAACGATACGTTCGGTTAGCTTTTTAATTAAATTACTTTTATTTGCATTAATGGATTATTGCATCGGTTTGAATCGAAGAAATAGAGCAAAGGCTTCAGGACGAATTCCATAATGTGAAAAATACTTAAGGCTTCGCCTCAATTAGGCGGTTTACAAGGCAATATCAAGAGCTTAAGATTAAATCTTTATTCTGTGGCAGAAACTTTTTTAGGAGAAATATTTGAGCATTTCACAAAGCAAAGCATTGCTGATATGGTTTGCCATAATTTTTTCCCCAATGAAATATTGCACAGTAAGTTTGTAAAAAATGTTTAGTAAAAATGTATATAGAAATAAATTAATAGCACGGAAACCAGATAATAAACAGACTTTTCACAGATAACGTTTTTAATCTGTTGATCTAAAATACAAATATTTTAGCATATTTTCAACATTGTTCTAAGTTAAGACAATAAAATTGGTCAGCTAAAAACTTATTTTCTATTAGATGCGAAATCAGAAAAGTTTCCCTGATTCATGCTAAAACTAAAGGTAACAGTAGCCTAATTTCTTTTCTGTTTCCTTTCTTAGTATTATTTCCTTAAGTATTAAAATATATAAGTGAGTCGGTTGAAAAAAGACCGCTTAACCTTAAATTGTGCGTATTTCACCACTTATTGAAATATATTACTGAGGAGCACTTATATTTCTGATTTCAGGCAGAAATTCAGCAATAATATTGGAATGGAAGGAACCGAAAGGATCAGAGAAAAAAATCTTTTTTAAATTTTTCAAATCTGCTTGGATGAACTGTTCTGAATGGACTTTGTTGGCACTTTTATGTTGAGCAGTCACATTAAATTTAATCTTAATTTTTCTTTAGTAAAACGAAATCCTTAATTTACATTTAAACCAACAGAATGTTAAAACACAAAAAAATCCACCTACCTGGTCCAGCTTTAGTTCCAATGCGAACAGCACTCACGAAATGTTGAATATCCAATAGTGTTACGAAAATTGTTAAAATTACAGGAAAGGTTGTCAATCCATTGTCAAATTTCCACTTTACGTACATTATGTGGCTGGTTTTGTGTATTTATTTTTTGTCAGGATCTAAGCTCGTATCGTTTTTTATTTGGATTTTAAAAAAAACACTTAAGAATCTACAACTCTGTTAAGATAAACCTTTCACAAGAACCACATTACCAGTAATTTTGTTTTTATATTTTGATTTATCTTTACTCGAAAAACGATAAAAACTGATTTAAAAATAAAGCACAACCGAATATCCTTTTGAATTCCAAACAATTTGTTCTAATTTCATGGATAAAAAAATAATCCAATGCATTCGAGTAGGTGTACTTCTATCGAACGACTGACGAAATCCACAAAATTAATTGAAACTTTTCTCAAAATGAACACAGAAATTATTATCCACCAGCCAAAGAGGTACTGCGCGAAATAAGAAATTCGCGAGCCGCGTGTAAGCACCAAACTGAAGTCAAGCCCACCGTTGAACGGTTATTTAAAACCTTCTGAATGAATTTGAAAAAGCCAACTGCAGACTCAAACTTCGAAATGCACCAGCAACGGCGCACTGTAGCTCGCAAGAATTCGAAGATCACTCCGCAAAGCCTTTTACTCTACCATCGGCAACCCATACCAACGACTTGAGTTTTTCTTGAGCTACAATTTTCTTTATGGTTCTCAGTTGTTTGCTTTCAGTGTGTTAACTTCAGTCAGCTGCTCTCTTACCCGATGTACAGTGCTCGATTATGTGTGTGCAATATCCGTTATCTTGGCCTAAAGGTAACTGGCTGCTGTTGATCGAGTTGTAAAAAAAGCTTTTAACCACCTCACCACATGCATTGTCAAAAGAGACTTTGAGTACGCTCTCTCATTGGCAGTTGACTGTACAAACTACGAAACAAGTTTCATAGACATGAAAGAGTATCGAAAAGTTCCGTTATACCGTACGATATTCCGTTTTAAGAGTGGATCTTTAACCGCAACAACAGGTGCAACCGCCAGAGAGTATACGGCCAGGTGTATGGGAATATTTTCGGGAGAAAAGTGAAAAGCTTATACAGACACTGGTGGCGGAATTTAATTTCATTCTCTTCTGATGTCTGACCAGTGCACATGCAAACAGCACAACGTATATAACGGTTGGTAAGGTATTACAGCACGAATTACCGTCAACTCGTTCATAGCAAACAGCTCGTTAGTTGGAGGGAGACACTCAGACGCAAATCCAGACTCCCAGCAACTACCTACTGGCTGCTGTTAATCGAGATCGAAAGTTATGCGATTGGTGATTATGTTGTTGAATATGAGTGTGAATGTGTTTGCTTTGGCCCAGTTCTTCTATAGGCCGCAATCTAAAGCGGTTTTGCTGGTTCTGAGTTATGTTTTGTTTTGGTATTTTGGTATGAGGCATGACTTTATGATTAATGGGATGGTTGTGATTGTGATACACTTTTTGGATCGTAATTTTTTTTATGTGTCATTTAGCCTTGTGGGAACACTGGAAGGCGCATTTGGCATCCTTACAGTGGAATAAATTAGCATAGAACGGGTGCGAGTAGCTCGTAAAAATGTCGCGCGCTGTAAATTTCAAAATCTTAAAAGAAATACACGATTTAACAGTCAAACTAAGTCAGATGTCATTTTTTTTTAAACACAAAACTCCGTCTTTTTCTAGTCTTGCATAGATCTGAAAACATAGGGGAGGTATTTAAAATAGATTTGATTTACATAGACGGATCTAAGGCAGTGTCAACAGATGCAACAGTTCTGTCCTTTTGCAAAGTCCAACCGTTGTAGTGTGGTTCACGTCTAAAAGTCATGTCACAGGTGTCGATAAGCCGTGACCTGTCTGCTACTTAACTTGACACAGCGCAGTGTTATTTTTTTTCTACATGTACATTGTACTATGAGGCTGCGACAGAAACCTTGAAATTGACAGAAATATTCCAATTCAAAACACCTCAGATCATGGTAACCGGAGAAATGAAAAATGAAATGTATTGCAGCATTGTTGAATTGTTGACCATCTCCTAAGGGCTTTGGGGCATAAATTTTTTTTTTTTTTCATTGACCAAGAATTCTTTTGAACTCACTTCCCATGCACATGGCTTTTAAACTCTGACTGAACTTTAGTTTATAGCCAATTTATGGTTGGGAACTTAAGCAAAAATTGCTGTTGGAATGTTAGCGATTGGTTTGTTTAATAAATATATTTTCTATAAGCGTCTCTTATTGCCTTAATTCTTGCCCGACACATGCTAGAAGGCTGGGCATCAGCCTAGAAAAAAATTACAAAAGCTGAAAACAAGTCTGCCTTTTCAGAACAGACCCTTTGTTCAAGCTTTTTGCATTATTACATTGGATCTTCAATGCATTCAAGATTCTTAATATTTTGAATGAATGCATGATATCATAAAAATCCCCATATTTTTTCTGATGATTCTTTTTCTTTTTCTTAATAAAAACCAACTGAAAAAAAGGAAATATTGAAACTTCTGCTCCTGCAACGCAGCAAACAATGAAGCATTGTTTTCAAATCCGTCATGCAAATGACGTTAAGTTCAACACAAAGCATTATGCTGATCTTTGCGGGTTAAATGTAGATTTGTTGCCATCCAATTTGCGATTGTACTGAATGGTGAAAGGTGTATTTTGATTGGTGATATAACACTTCCAATTAAAACGTCAATAAGCTATTGAAAGAGAAAATTGTGATTCGTTGAGGAAATCAAGTCAATCTAATCAAAGATATGAATTGTCAGGGATTCGAATTTTTTTCATTATTATTTAGCGCTTTCTAAAGGGGCTTTCTTGATGTAAATCATTTAACGTGCCTTGCCTCGAGTGTAGCTTACGAATGCAAATAGTACAACAAAAGCATTTTCTCAATGAAATTACTCACGCGCACATTCCTTGCGATTTGAATGGATTCGTTGAACGGAACTCATTTCGACGAGCCACTGCATGGCGTGTCGCCAAAAAGGTGTGTCATCCTCGCTGCCTATGAGGCAAATGAAAAAAATTGTGTGCAACAAATCAAAATCTTACTTTTGGCTGATCTTCAAATGATAACAAGAAAATGAAAATGAAGAGAAATGCCAAATGACCGTTGAAAGAGGAAAAGCAACAAAATGTTAAGCCAAAACACACCCTAGTCATTTGCATACATTTTCAGCGCTTCACATTCGAAACGGAACTAACTTAGCTCGCTCTAGTTGTTCCAGTCTTGAATCCCGCCTGCGGCTATGTTCAGCCTCCTTCGCTGGCCAGTGTTAAAGGGCAGTTAACTTAAATGTTAAGTTTCTGTATTCATTAGCAAAACTCCACGGAGTTGGCCTCTAGTCGAAAACAGAAAACGATTCAGTCCATTGATCAGTAAGAAAAACGAAAGAGTTGAGGTGCAAACTTGGTCAGAAATCCCAATTGGTGATACCGCAGCACGCAATGAACCAGATATTATGAGCTTAAGATTTTCTTAAGGCGAATGATTTTTGTTTTGTAGCCGCACGGGGTTTTCCACTCTTTCGGTTGTGCTGCATCATGGTTGGCGTAACCGCCGTCACACGCATATCAACCTTAGAAACGAAATGCTTTGTTTAATTGATCTTGTGATTGAGGCTCAGGTACACCAAGGTCAGTAGTCGCCTTTCGCTGTATATAATTTTTTTTTTCCATAAAACTAAATTGCGTATTGGTGCACATACATTTCGACAAGAAGGAAGTTACCTAGATTTTGTTGCTGGTTTCTTTCTTCGAAGAGAAATTCGATCCGGTTACTCGTGCTCTGGTGGTCGTGTTATGCAAACAGCTAACTTTTGAGCTGGAACTTTCCTTTGCTCTCGAAAGGACTCCTTTGAAGGCACTTTACGCCATGTCACTTGACTTTCCCTTGACTGCGTTTTTTGTTACAAAATTCTATGGTAATGCTAATGAAGATCGCTTGCAGTTAATCATTCGGAGCGAAACACGTTTCGTCTGATGCTTATGCCAACACAAGTAATGACTCGCATTTGTAATTTCCTAATCTCTCCATCTGCTTGTGCTTGTAAGCTGTCTGCAGAGTAATCCTTTAGTTTAAGTCAACTGAAAGTCTGCAAGCTATAACCATTAACGCCTCCGGCAACGAGACGATTGCAGTGATGCACGCGTTGGCTCCGCACTATCGTAATCGCTGTTCGATCACTAGCGGGGCACACACAATGTTGCTGAGGCGCTGTGCTGTGCGATGACCCACTTAAAGATCATTGTTAATGAATCTTCATTCGCGAACAGATCGAATTAAGAAGAAGAAGTTCATTGTCAAGGTTTTTTGTTGGCCGTATCTTGTGCTGGGAATAAAAAAGTAAAGACATAAACTGCTTATATCACAGAAGATGGGTACGATGCACGCCATTTTTCATGCTTCTCGCTAGTCTTATGAATGGGAGACACACTAAAGCAGTAATTGGTGTTGTTAATGGTCTCTTTGTGGGCAGGTTTGCTGCATTGTTGGAAAGTGATAAATTAAGTTTCTCTCCGTCAGCCGTGTCTTGCTCCCAATGGTAGACAAGTTTGATTTTCTTGTGAAACGATTATAGAATGTGATTTGAAGAGAAACTGCTTTAGTTTTTTAGGGTGTGTAAGTCACGTAGTATCATCGAAAAACATTATAAAAGTACTTGACCTTGAACTGCCTTGAAACTGAATGGCTAAGTGCCTTAAGACTTTCAGCTCTTTTCCTATTTGAGGGACACAATTCGCCTTGATTTTAGCTTCGTATCAAGGCTACTTTATGACTTTATTCCAGATCAAGTGACACAATCTGTTTTCCCCTCCCAAGAACATAATTTGTCTTAAATGGATTAAGAACTTAATACCAAGGCTACCTAATGAGTCCAGCCGCACCAAAGCATTAATGTGCTCCGGCTTAATCAAGATGCCATTCCTTGAGTTACCAAATATAAATCTGCTCCAGTACCGTCCGTATTTGACTCATGTTCACTTAGCCGTCACACATTTGATATACGGCCAATTAAGCCGCGTATTAGAAAAAAGGTCTATCGGATTTCCTGCGGCTCGCACAAGGTTGAAATATTCAAAATTTGTCCTTAGGCGGAATTTGGCATAAATTCGCCCAACTTAAGTTCGTGTGCCGTAGCTAAAGACTGAAATTCTAAACTCAATTAGCTAACTACCACTGAACAACATTCCAAATCGTAAGCTTCCAAGCTCCAAGGTAACCTCTAGATTAATGCTGGTAGTGGTGATGGTGTTTCAAGCGGACGCACGACTTGAAAATACAACGCACTCCCGAAAGAAATGAAATTTGAGACGCAAACAGCAACACAAATTACTTCTTTTCAAGAAATCACGCGCAATAATTACCTCACCGCCTTTGGCTGCTTATGATTTAACATGGTTCTGTATGGTTCGGTATACGACACGGCACAAATACCCCAATGTTCAATGGATTCCTATATCAATTGAATTCATCTGCGCTGTAAGTCCTTTCGGACCATGGGAAGCCTAAAGTCAGCTATAGAAAAATCGTGATCGGATTGTTGAATGCTGATCGCTTAATGTTGATGGCTGGTCATTAAACATATACGTCCATCAGGTGAAGTGACTTTTTGCTAAGTGAACTGAATGTTATGTGCCAACAAATCATTCCTCATGTGGTTTGAAATGCTGTAAATTGGACGGATGAAATTATGATTTCGTTCTTATAAGACATTTTTTTGTTTCGTATTTCGAACAAGTGTTTTGTGATTTATTGGGCAACTTGAAACGCACTGAATTAAGACGCTATGCGAAAATTCAGCTGTCAGCGAGGTCGACCTTTGAAGATAAATGACACAACTTTTTCTGAGTTGCATTGGCGCAAAGACATTTGGATCATTTCTTTGTGGCAGCGAAGTACTAGACCAGCTGGGTAAAATTTTTTGAGTGAATATTCTTTCATATAATTTATGAATCGCAGCGATTTTATAATTTCTTTGTATTTTCAGTCGAAACTGAAGGCTCAAATTTCAAGTTACCTCTTTAACCCCAGTGCACAAGCGCCAGTAGATGAAGATGTCGACACCTGTAAGGGGAATAGTTGAACTCAAATTCAACTTGATTCTTATTAAATTGTTTTGTCCAAGGCCCGATTACTCGGTATAAAAGTTAATCTTTAAACAAACTACCTGAAAGAAAGTTGTCCCTTAGCTGAACCAATTTTAAGTGTAAATTTATTGTCCAAGAAACGCTTAATTAGACCATTCGTGTGCAGTTGCATGGGATAAGTTTAGCTGGAACCAATTTTATCATTCAAAATCACGTTCACATGAGTTCTCTTTATCAGCTTGTCTATCTCATGAACAAGGACAAGTGAGCCAATATGCCAACATATCTTAACAACCTGTTTACCACTTTTTCAAAATATGCATCAACTGAGTGGTTAGCATGTGTCTATTAGTTGAAATGGACTTTTAAAGTCAATAAAATAGCATAAAATATCTATACGCTTATGTAAATTGCACGCAGGCACACCCCTCATGTTGACCGCCCCTCAAATGATTTAGTTGAACATGTAATAGCGGGGGAAGTAGAAGAAAATTTACATAAGTTGCAGAAAAAATTATCTTAACTGACTCACCTGGCATAACGTGAGAAAAAAAAGTGAAAATTCATTCTTAGAGTTAAAGATCTCAATTCTTAAAAAAGTACATATTTGTTCTCTATGCCGTCTACATCCAATATAATCCCCCTTACCAACACCATGAAACCTTTACACCTAATCAACATTAATGTTTGCTGCTTAGCAGTGCCTGCACCTATGACTTTTATCCCATTAAACGGTGCACTTATCTACGCTCTGTTAGTCCTATATGGAGCCTAGTTAATCATAAAGCACGGCTTAGGGAGTGGTGTGCGAGTCTATTGCCAGTTACGCCCGCTGTTCAAATAGTTATCAATTTAATACCTCTTCCACGAACTTGAGCTGGTCGGCATTGTTTCACTCTCCGCAGCCGAAGCACTCATTTGTGTCCATAAATATCTCAACTTGAGCTGGGAAAAGGTGCAAATTAATAAGCAGCTTCTACTGCAAATACAAGAATCGAATGAGGTGGAATAAAGGCAGGATCGTACTAGGAGGAAAAAATTCAACCAGAAGCGTTATTTAGGTCAAAATCGATTTGTCTAAGATCTGGTTGAAAGTAGTCGATGTGACGGAAGCAATATATTTTCTTCGTTTCTGGACAGTAGGTAACATGCACGTTATTATTTAGTTACCCACTTGGTTGATTGATAATCAGAAATAGTTGCTTTAGAAGTTGTTCAGAACTTCGCTTCAAGGAAGACGATAAAAGCGCTAAATATAAGTTAAGCACATTTGTAAGCTTATAAAATAGTTTATTTGACAAAGTCGACTGCATTTTGGCTGGCTTTCATTTACAAAATGCAAATTCATGCTAAACTAGATAAAACGTTTCATGTCTAGGCAGGTGCAGGAATGTCCACCTTTGATTTCCTCGAAAATATGCAAAACTAAGTGTAAGACCGGTTGGCCACATCAACATAATTATGCTTTAATAAAATGTTTGCCCCACATGCATAGTGAATTGATGGCTGCAAACTTCCTGAAGTGATGTTAAAATGAAAAACTATAATTTTACAACACCATATTCATCTAGAAAACATTTATATTGGAAAAAATACATTTACAAGCTCATGTAGCCATTTCCGCATTTCGTCATTGTGAAAATGTGAACTTGAAAAATTGGGTTCTTACACTGTTAAGTAAAGCTCCTTCGTGTTGCTCTTGTTCGTTTTTCTTCGCAGTATTATATAAATTAACCTCCCTTCACTTTTTTGCGACTTGTAGAATCTTCTCGAGATGCGTTATCAGCGTATATGGCAGGCTGGTGCATTCATTGGGTGCATTTTAAATTTATTCGACTCCTCTTTTTACAAGTTTTCCGTAGCAATTGTAAGAGTTCGTCTGTAACGAACTTCTAAATACCCGACACTAACAACAAATTTAAAAGGTTTTTTGCTTGATTTGATTTAATATGCTGAATTTCAATTGTTTGTATTGGGCACTCCTCCAAATATGGGCGTGGGCTGAAAATTAAAATCAATTTGTTCTAATTGAATCAGAATTATGAGCAAATGCGTTAAAAATAAATATTAATGCTTAAAAACCAGTTTTTCCCAAAAACAACCCCTTAAAGTAGGCGGATAAAAAGTAGGCTTTGTATGTGAGAAGCTTAGCAAATGGTTATATCTTCAATATTTGTTATATTTGTTTTTTCAATCTACAATATTTTTTCCAAAAAATCTGGGTTTTAAAGATTTAAGATATTAAAAGTGGGCATGACCGATGGCGTGGGCGGTCAGACATCTGTCTGATTAAGGTCTTTGGTTTACTTTTGCTTTGAACCAAAATTTGAGGTTCTATGCCTTGACGAAAAGGCAATTTTAAATAAAGTATAAATTTGAGGTTGTCTGTGGGCGTGTAGACAATTAGAACCGAACGTTTTAGCATCCTAGCTCAATTTGAAATACCTGAAAAATTCATACATATGGACAGACGGACGGACAGACACGGCTTAATCGATTCACCTGTCGGACTCGATCATATCTTTAAAAAGTCTCAGGGGTGCGATGATTATTTCACTGTGCTACAAACTATGTATTTAAATTAATATAGCCTGAGTCGGGTATAAAAATGGTCGGTCCTATTAAGTTTAACAGTTATAGGTATTAAAATATTAAATTATTCCATACAAAGTACTCATCTTAGCAATTGAAATTCGACAACTTTCTCTGAAAAAAAAATTTTATTTTGAAGACAACAGCATTTGGGTGGTCCGCTTCGGGGCTTAAAGGACATATGCTTCCTTTTATGCTGGGCTTAGCCGCTCAAGCGACTTTACCACTCCGTTAAGGGTAGGCGTCAGTTGTCTCGCAGGCGCCTGTGGTCATTTAAGGGTATGCTAAAGTTGCACTCTTTTTCAAATTTTCTTTAACTTCTTTTTATAACTTCTAAACTAATCGTGACCGAAAATTTTTAATAGCATATTTGATACCCAAGATCCAAATAACAAGAAAATCCAAAAAATTCCACTTGAACCTACAGTAAACTTATGCCAAGAAAATTAGCGTCCGAAGGTCAAAGCTTGAAACTCTTCCAAATTGCAGCGCTCGTTTTTTCTTATTGTTGAAGAATGATAGGTTCCAGCCAGTCCATTAACTGTTGTTCAAGTAAAAAGCTTATGGAAAAAAATTCCATAACGAAGTTCAAATTTACTTTTCGGTATAATAAATTTCTTCCACAAATTCATGTGTTATTTGGCTGGCTTCCATGGGATGTGCTGAGTAGCTATCCATACAGCTTGAAATTTTGCCCCAAATATAGAGTCAATATTTTTAAAATAATTTATTTCAGTTCGAAATTAGTTGACATTTGTAGGAGTCAGAATGCTACACCCGGTGTCAAACACTAGCATAAATGGAAACCAATTCGACGTTCAGTTTTTATGAAAAACTCAAAATACATGATGTCATCGAGCATAGAAACATCGGCAGAAACTCTTCGAAAATAATAGAGAATTTTTAAAAAGGACTCAAGAAGTACGAATTTTATCCATATAGAAATATGATAAGCCTATGCATAAATGGAAGGAAACAAAAATATTAACCTAGATTCAAGGTTAATTTTGAAACAATAATAATAAAAAAAAGGTACCGATTGAGGTGCAAAAGTTTGACGCGCGTGTGAGAGGTTTATAACAAGTTCTGATTTACGATCACCACCTCCGCGAGGGTCTAACAACCCTTCGAGAGTAAAATTTTCCCAAAATAACTTTTCTAAGTGCCCTTCGTATTCGGCATCAAATTTTAGATCACCCTGCATGTGAAAAACACAACGCACATTTTTTAATGCGTGTTTTGACGGTTTTTTAAATTTTAATGAATTTAATTTTGGAATAAAATATCAACCTCCTTTATTTTCTAGTGCTTCTGCAAGGAAATTTGGAATTGATATGATGAGGCTTTTAAGCTTCTCTGATTGGCGAAAAAGCCTTTCGAATGGCCTTTCAAGCTTAAATCGCTTAGTTGCCAATCATTTTTAGTTATTATTTTAAATTATAAAGTTTAAATGAAAAAAGGGGAACCTATATATAAATTAAAATAATCAAGTCTTAAAATTATATAGTTTAAACGCCTGGCAGCGTTTGAAATTATCATGGGACTATAGCCATAATTATATGTTTGTACAATTGTAAATTGTTGCAATGTTCTACCTTTCAAATTTAAACTCATTTTTCTATGTTGATGTGCTAGATTTTTATGTATTGGTCATGTCCGAAGAGTTTCTTCCCGAAAGTTTAATTTTCCAAAGGGATACCGCGTATGGTCAATAAAATAATGGTTTTCGCAAAACAATTTTATATTTATGAGTTTGCTGGCTCGAAGTTAAGGCATTTAATTCATCTAAAATTTGTTAAAAATTCCTGTACATGAGGCTTACCCGCACGAAAGACAACTTGACTTAGTAAATCAGCTGAAAGGGGCTTGGTCGCCAGTCAGCCTTAAATAGTTTAAAAGCCTTACCATATATGATTGCCTTCTTCTATACAGTAAATTTATTCTTGTCAATGTACTAGAAAATAGGGGAGTCCCCATTCATTAGCCATTCATTATCAACATTGACTTTCAAAAAATAAAAAAGTCAGCGAAATTTAGAATAACTCTTAAAAGTTGCATGTATTTATAATCAAACTTCTACCTGTTTTTCATCATTTTAAAGAGTTCGGCCTCAGATCCTACATTTTTTTTTTCTACCATCCTACCATCGTCACCTGAAAAAAAAACTCGTTCTTTTTGTCCTGTCCCCACCTCCGCAAAGGTCTCACAAGCCCTCCAAGAGTATCATTTATTTTAAAAAAACTTTTCAAAGTCGGCAAAAAATTGTAGAGAAATTGTGAGAGAAGCCGCGTCAGGAGAGATGCCGCACCAAATTAAAATCGTATTTGAAGTCAGCCGCGAAGAAAAATTCTTCTTCCCTTTCACCAGAAGGGATAAAAACACAAAAGTAAAGAACAGTTAGGTTTGACTTCTTATTCGTATTCGCATTTTCTATCTCAATTGATGTTGCACGTCGTTGAAACTTTTCGGTGCTATTTTAGATCTTAAAAGACAAATAGGTAGAAACCAGTTTTTGTGAGTGTGACGTTTTCGAGAGCTATTCTAAGAATTGATTCTGGTGAGTTTTGTTTTCGTTTTGTTCTTTGCTTGTATTCTTCTTTGGTGCGGCAACTCCCCCTTATGGATGGGAGCGTTGCCGCATTTTTTCGGGGGTAAGATGCCGCATAAAAAATATTGTCTTTTTAACTTTAGAGTGTGACTTAAACTCAAAATGTGACTTAAACAAGAGAATATCTACAGAATTAATTTTGCTCAATCTGGCCAAGATGACGCCAATTCCATTCGTGTGCGGAACGTTTGAAGAATTATTTCACCACTACCAGGAAAGAAGACTAGATAAATTTTGCAAAATGTAATAAGTGGCTGCATGAAAATTTTCGCTCTATGAAACGAGCAACAAGTGCAACAAGTGCGGACGAGGCGAAGCGCGCCAAAAAAAAATTGTCAAAACAAAGAAAATACAAAATTTTGACTGAAATTTTTGCTGCGGCATATGACGAGAGAAATGCCGCTTTTATTATAGTTTACATATATTTTTTTTTAATAAAGTAACTTAATTTTTTGTAACTTTTTTACTTTTTTTGGTCGAATATATACCAATGTTATGTTTAAAATTAATAAGGATGTTATTTTTCATTTATTTCTAAGAAAAGAAGGAAGATTTATAAAAGTGCGGCAACTATCCCGTAAATACCTTAAGTCCCTTGTATGTGAAGAAATTAACCCACACAGCATACATCGTTGTTGTGAAGTTGGCCCTGGTTCACGTCGAGCTTTTTCACCACCTTTTTTTATTTAATTTAATATTTTTTGTTAAATATTTGCTTTTATGTACATCAAAATTTTTCAAAAATATTTTTATTTTCTTAGAAAGAAAAAGAAATTTCCACCACTGTATATGTTAGGTATTCCTCTTCTGCACAAGAAACCAAATTTTATTCCACTTGTTCTAAGCCCGAAAAAAGACACAGTATAGCCTATCCTGATTTTTTTTTTAACTATTAAGGATGATGAATTTCAGGGCAATTAACACCATGAAAAAACATCACCGAGTCATGTAAAATCATGAAAGACATAATAACTCTGACTATTAACTTCAATTTACCGTACCAAAAATGGACTTGAACACTTTATTGAACGAAATACTTTCTTTACGAAATAGATCTGTTGGCTGATAGTCTTGTTTACAAGAGTGTTTACTACTGAGTAGTGGTCTAGTGAATACACTCCCCATTCTAACAAAAAAAAAAATCAAACCTGGAAAATGGCTTTAAAGGCTTATGTTAACCACATAGATTGAAGCATGCATACTGCCTTACTCTTCTTAAGTGAGTAAAAACATTTGCAAACAAGTAGCCACAATTTGCTATTTACCAAGCACCCAGTGATGGCTTCATTTAACTCTGGCCAGTCACCATATAATAAAGTTGTTAATTAGTTTTCACCTTAATTGGCCTGAACTTACAACATCCAAGCCAGCAAAAATACTTTCCGCATTTCGGCTGGGTATGGCTAAACGCTTTAATGAAATTGTTGGTGGTATCGATGGCTCCCTCTTGCGACTGGGCTACTTTTATAGAGGCAAAAATGTAGAGTGTGACCAACTGGTAATCGGAGCCAACCCAGGAAGCTGTCCACATGAAGACTGTGTTAAACTCACTTTTACCAATGTAAATTGTTTACCATTATAAAAGCGTTTTTTTTTTTAAATGAAGTGCATGCGATGTCCTCAAAAGTAATTGTCGCTCTTCCTTAACCCACATATTTGTTGCCCGTTTAATTTATGGCGGACAGAAAACTAGAAAACTGTTGAGAAATGGGTGGCTTTTTATTGCCACTTCATTGACCGAAATGCATTGTAAATTGACGTTTTATAGTCTTCTGTACACACATCAACCTTCCATAATTATTCACTCCTGTTGTCGTTTCCAAGCCAGTTTCGGATGCCTTTTTCGATTGCCTGCTTGCTGAAGGTGTGGCTTCCTGACCCACTGTTTCTTCGGCGGGATCAAAGGAAACCTCAGGGGAATCTCTCAGTAAAATCACGCTCGTCATAAAAACTCCATTTATTACGGCATGTGTACCGACCATTATTTTCCTCATTGAAATCCAATTACTATTTGAATTGCAATCGACCACACGATGACACCTGATTAATTCATCTGAAATTCAGCTATCTTTGATTTAGATCTACAATCTTATGCAACCGTGTCTGACCAGACTTCGGGCCGCTCCCCATTTAAGCCACACAAAAACCACCACAATTACGCATCCGTAAAATACATTAGTACCCCGAGTGAGCGTCCAAGTATCACCAATTAAGTTCCCATCCGATCACCTCATTGTATTGCTTTCTTAGTTTCATTGAGCAAATATTGTATGGCTCAGTACTTTCATCCGTAATGCATTGATCGTCTTCAATTTAATGGTCAATCAAAGGCCATTAGCTTATTTTATTGGTTCAGTTGCATTGCAGAGCAGCTACAACACTCATGCTGCTAATGTTGGAGCGATAAGATCAAAAGCTGTAATCCGATAGCTAATGTGTGAATTCCACGCTTATAGAAAGTCTCACATGGTCTTGCATTTTTTAAGCCACGCCACACCGGATGGGGACAAAATTTCAATGATCTAGTGATGCAATTTAGCTTTTTGCAGTTAATGGCTTGCAAGCGCTGAGTTAATTTTATGTTAACACCATTGGCTGGAAATTTTTTATCTGTCGGATTTTAATGGGGCGCGATAGACGATCATAAATGTGATGCGGCATTGACGGTGTGTTTCAGATCTCTGGATGGTGAAGGTTTCTTGTGAAAAATAGGATTTCATAGGGTGTTGGTGAGTCCATCAATGCAGTATTCTAGAAAAGCTGACAGCTGTTCAAGTTTTTCTGGGCGTTTGCTAATAGGATGAGAAATTGTCACTTTTTTCAACCAATAGAAATGCACGTTACCTCGGGTTCAACACGCCAAGAATCACCTTGTTGTAATTATTCCTCTTTTTGTATTATATGTTAAACAAGCATCATTTTATGTCACGACATTCTTAATGCGACCCTGTAAACAACTAATCTCACCATAAAACAAAAGCCGCCTTCTCGTATGTCTGATAGAAAATCCTATCAGTTATCCCAACATTCAGGCAATTCATAAAAATATCCTTACGATTTTTCGGTTTCATCAAGATAATAATATTTTTATCTTGTTGCTATCCCGACTGTCTCCTGTGGTATATGTAGTCCATGTTATGCAAACAGCACACGAACTTAAAACCGCACGAACCTTTCGCTTTTGCTTGACCAGAGATTAATATATCCCGCAAATATTTCCGTCATTTGAACCCACAAAATTGTACCAACTGAAAAGCACGAGAAAGAAAAATATTACAAGTGCTGCACCGTGTCCATGTCCAGTCCACCTATGCATGGTGCAGGAGCAGACGGTCACAAAAGCCACAAATCAACGACGGCTCAATTACTAGCGCATAACCGATACTCTTTAGTTTGAAAATGCTCGCCGTAACCTACGGCATGATCAATGAACTTAACTGTGCCAAGCTGTTGTAAGAAACCCTTATAACACTGCAGCGCCGCGCCGCCGTTGAGACTACTTTCTTCTCTGCGGCCTCGTAAAGGAGGCCCTAATTCCTTGTTAATTACTCACTTTTGCTGCAACTAGAGTAGAAATCGCATTAGGAAACGGTCCGTATATTTTACTGGTAAGTGTGCCGTGTCGTTTGACCGCTGAAGTGGTGCTACAGCGAGGAAAGTGACCACTGGGTCGTGGGCGGTGACTGAAAGGAAAAGCACAGCGATGCTGGGTCTTGGTTGGATTTGTATTTAATTTACATATTCTTGTGTTGCACTGGCAGACAACCTATTTGCAAATAGCGAAATTGCAAGATTTATACATTGACACAACGCAAATAAGAAGGCGAGTAGAAGCTCGTGTTTAAGAAAAATTTATCAAACGTCATGGACCTGTGTAATATAAACATGTGTCTTGTATTATTATAGGACTCCAAAATATTTAAAACCAGGTTGAGATAGTCTATGAGTACCTTTTGCAAGTGACAGCACAAATTTGATTCGCATATCTTGATAACGCCCAAAAAGTACACCCTATTGCCTATTTTATGGGTTTTTGATCAAAACCAAATCGTGAGTTAAATGGTCTGTCCGTATGTTACAAATTGTTAAGTCTGAAATTCGGCTATAGACAGATTAAACTTTATTTAGTGCGTACTCACTGTGTTCAAATCCTGCCACAGGCATAGTGAACCTTAATAATATCGGCGTACCTCTAGTCTCTAGTTAGTATAATTTAAATCGAAAGACTTCGCTAGGGTAGCTTATATAGGCTCACCCACTGATGAGTATCAGTAGCCAATATTATTTTCCGAAACACCCTGTTTGAAAAGCCCTCGAACATTTTCAAAGATTAAATTTTTCTATAAAAATTCAGGATTTTTTTTGTGTAGAATTTTCGAGCTCCCAGCTACAAAGAACCAATTTTTTTTTATGTACATTACTGCCCGGTTTAACAGTGCAAGTCTAAACTTTGTTTAACGTCTTTCAGCAAAAAAGTGTTTTTCAGTGCTAGTTTAAAAGAAAATTAAAAATTAAAATTTTTGAAGCTTTTAGCTTATTCAACTTGTAACTTTTAAGCTATTGAAGAAGAATAGAAAATAGTGCGTAAAACTTGATTTGAACCTGTGAACAACATTGTAAATTTGTTATTTTTTTTTCAAAAATATGAATAACCAGTGAATAAGTGCAGCAGTGCGTATCATTAAACAACCAAAAACAAACAGTTTTAGAGGATTTTTCTTACTTCTTTTATAAAATAGGAGTGGCATAACCATAGCCCTATAATTTAAAATCGATATAAAACTAGTATCCAAGTTTCCGGCATACACGCAAAAATGTATTTTTTTGTTTAAATTCAAAATTTTGTAAAATTAACCCCTAAGAATGGGCGTCGCCAAAAATTTTGTGTGAACACAATCTAAAAAACTTTGGGTTTGCCTCCACTTTCAGAGTTTTTCTTTTCGTCTGAGGTTCCTACTATCCGTTGGCGCACTTTGGGTAAGCCTTAAATTTGAGTTCGCCGATGGAGCAATTACTTTTGTATCCGACTATTTGTATCCGATAGAGACGCAATTACTTTTACATTATACAGAGTCATTCATTTAGTGGTTTCAAGTTGGTAACCATGGCATTTGACACTTGTCAAACTGAGTTGTGGTTTGAAGTGTCAAACTTATTGCCGAATGTGTGCCATTTACGATAATCACTCAATGCTAACTCCAAAAGTGGTAAGTTCAAATGTAGCCACATTTCACCCTTTGCACAGTGTCATCATAATCAATCGACTAGGCAAGAAATCGGTAAAATTGTGAAAAAATTGTGCGCTACTGATGTCGTAAGGCCTTTGCATCATCGTAATGCACGCTTAGTCCAAAGTATTGCTGCTGCAAGGTCAAGTGTTGCTGAATATTTAAAAATATCGATTTGGCTGGTATGGTGTGATATGGTCAAATGAAAGCCGTTTTTTTTTGGGCCACCGATTGAAGAACATGACTTGGACGATGTGTGGTTTAAACAAGACAGGGCAGCAAGCTACACAACATTTCCAATTATGGCTTTATTGCGTGAGAAGTTTCCTGGTCGATTAATTTCCCGTTTTGGCGACATCGATTGGTCACCAAAATTATGCAATTCGACACCGTCAGATTTTTTCCTGTGTGGCACGCAAAATACTGTGCTTAGGCGAAAAATCCCATATTATTCTGAAAGAATCGCGTAATACGAATATTCCCGATACAGTTATTGGAATGATATTGTTTTTCACACTAAATGACAAAGTCCAAGCTTTATAATGAAATAAAGTTTTCATCAAAACTGTTTCGTTGCGTGGTTTATAATTAGCTTTACTTTCGAACCCGGAAAATGAATGACTCTTTACTACCATGCAGACCTTAACGTACATAGTTTTAAACACCTGACATGTTCGACACTCACCTCGTAAGCTTCATAAACTTTCTACATCTTGCTTTAGCTTATAGAGCAGGAGGAGGAAATGGTCAATTTCCAACACCACATGGAGCACAAAAATGAAGGTTCTCCATTCGTTTATGATTTTAGATGCGCATATTCTAAAGGAATGGGTGGAAGGGGTTGATTTCGGGGTTATAAATAAAATAAATAAACAGAGTGGCGCAACAGCTAAAGGTGAATCAGAGCCAACTTCTCAGAAAAGCATACATTTCTGTGTGTGTAAATTTCTTCACATACAAACATTTTCATATAAAATTTCGGGTTTAGGGTGTTGAATAAAAAAACTAGGGTCCACGGTCTTCTCACTACGTTTACTTGTTACGCCCATGTGGACACATTTTAAGTTAAATTCGATATTTTTTCGCTCTCCAATGCCTTCTATCTCTACTTTTGTTATTAGCGCTTTTAATTTTCTTAAATATTTAATTTTTCCATACTACTACTATCTAGAAATGATAGTTTTTTGAAATCAAGTTGGCATCACTGACTCTTAAATCATGTCGGTGAATTTTTAAGTTAAATACGATACTTTTTGCTCTCCAATAGCTCACCTAACCAGGATATCTATTTCTTCTTTTGTATTTAGTATTTTTGAGTTTTTGAAGTATTTAATTTTTTCATACTAGTACTATCTAGTAGTGATATTTTTTAAAATCATATTGGAATCGCTGACTCTAAAATCATGTCGGTGCAATATTAAGCTATAAGAGAGCAAAATCCTCAAAAAGCTAATAAATATATAAAATAACAATAGAAATTGTAACAGAGTTTTTATATTTGGTAGTGTTACAAATCCCTATTTTTATACCCCATCCCCAACCCATAGGATAGGAGGTTTATTAAGTTTGATTCATAGTTTGTAACTTAGATAAATAAACACCATAGACCCCAAAGACCTTAAGGACATACGATCGAGACCAAATTGTTATTCGAATGAGCCATGTCCGTTTTGAAATCCGCCCACTGACACGCCCACTTTACTTAACAGCATGAAAAATCAAAGTTGTCGTAGGAAGCTGAAATTTAGTATGCGTTATCCTCACTTAAGTGCATTGTTATTGGCTTTCAAAAAAAGGCAAAAACCACCACCAAACGGTTTTTATTCGATATATTTTCCTTAAATCCAAAAAACTTGCACTTTAAAATGTTCAGATGTGTGAAAGCTATCTATCAACTGAAGTGAATAAATTTATGCCATGCCCACTTTTGGGGGTGCTTTTGAGTATAAACAAAATCTTAAGCAATCAACACGTGTACACACTACTGATAAAAAATATAAACAAAAAAAAAAAACACGTGTTATTGATAAGGGGTTGATGCCACCCCCCTTTTTTATGGAGAAGATTCTTAACTGAGAAATTCTAAAAAACAAACAAGTTTTATGACACAATTCGGAGCTTGACAGTGGTCAAATGGGGTGGGGTATTCAACGATTCGCCTAAACGGCTTGTAACCATCCCACTAGTTTAAAAACTTTTTGTTCTCTCTTGAAGAAAATTACGGACACATATTAAAACTGCTGACCAAGCTACGAACTTCTCAAAACAACTAAGGCTAGAAACTTGGAAATTCAGTGCCGATTATTTCCTTGCAAATGATAGACGTTCGTACCTGACCATTATCGGGTGCATTTTTCAAATTCATTAACCACCATGCCTTAAGCGAAAAAGTCCTTAAGCCAATATATTAAGTCAATCCTAACAATTACTCTGCACAGAATTGCTACCATGTAGAAAAAAAACGCCATCATGCACCTCCGGACATGAGAAACGTCAGCTTGCTGTCAAAACAGATTGCCACATGAATTGAGGCCCCAACACCGCCTCCTGCACTATAGAATGTTGTTTAGCACTCTGCAGTGCACATATGCGTTGCGCTATACTTTTTGCCTCACGATGTCGTACGATCACATTTGTATGTTCACATAAGCCTAGCTTCAGGCTTCCACAAATTCATGTGTATGTTGTGGGTTTTTATCTTTTTCGGTTAAACGTGCCAATGCAAATCTGCATAGGTACACTTTGATGAACGCTTAGATGTGCATAAAATTAGCTGAAATCGCCAAGATACCTGCTGACAACGGCTAGACGGTTTTAAGTAGGTATCGTTTTTCCAACGAAGATTGATGTTTTGATCGTAAAAAATCCAAGTCAGTAGCTAATTGGCATTTACTCGATTAGGATTTTTTGCAAGACATTCATAAAGCCAAAGCGAGATTAGCTGCTTTTTAGAGCCGGAAGATCCTCGTTAATGGTATAAAATTCGTTTAATGTCATGGTAGTGTTTAAAAAATTTTTGAAGCTTATGTTACGTTTCATTGCTTTGACGTAGTGATCATTAACCTTAACACCAACCATCAGACAGCCTTTTTTAGGAAGGCTTTTGGCTGAGTCTGTTGAAATTAATATTTGAGCGTAGGTGGCTTTTGGTTTATTAAAAAAGAAAACGCGTTTTCTTCCTCATCAAGTCGCGTAATAAATTGCGAACGAAGGCAATTTCTTATATTTACCACCTGGCGATTTTGGTTTATTGCTTCAGGATAAAAAAAGTTTGAAGCATTTATGCTAATTATTTGCAGCGTACAACGACAAAACACCATTAAAGCTCGATAGTAAAATTTGTTGAAAGAGATCCAAATCTGAGCAATTACTCGAGGCAGGTGTGGTCATTCGGTTGCACTGTTTTTATTAATAAAGAAATTTCATTAAATCTCTTCGACCACCCTAGGGCGTTATTTATTTTCTTTATTGTTGTAGACTGCTGTGTCCATGCGCAATTAGCTCATTTGCGATTAGATTGCGCACCCGGATTTGACTGACGAGACCTTTCTAATTCGCATTTCGAATTATGTACTTTCAAGCTGACAAAACTACCTACTGTCGCGGGCATCGTATAAACAATTGATTGTTATCTCATTTAAGACTTGTTAAAATGTTGCTGATCGTGTGATATTTGTTGCACGAAAAAAAATTTTAAACGCACCTCCTTACGATCAACCAGAACGTAGTCGATTAAATAGCAATAAAATCACAGGCCGAGTAAATTGATAAGCAGGCATAGTAACCTGGCAGTAATTATAACTTTACGTAAGATTTTGAGCAGGTTCAGTGTAACTAATCAAACGAAAACTAATGTCGGGACACATTTATAACGAGTGCGAACTTCTTTTTCTTTCTTTTTTCTCTGAGACACCCTGTATGCGACTAATGAACTAATAGAATTTATGATCCGTATCAGCGGCACGACACACATTTTAAATTGTGTACTTTCGTTAATTAATCCGTGGAAGGAAGGAAAAGGCGTACCGCTGGTTGAACGCCTTGTAGGCATTATCCGCAGACAGGAGAGAACCACTAGTCACACGACTTAGTTTAGGCATTATCCGCGGACAGGACTTTTTTGTGTGTCGAAATGAGGTAAGAAAATAAATGTGTTGCAAGATTTGAAAAGCGGGGCTGAAATCGAATATGAGATAAATCAAAATTGTGACAAAAAGCAAATGAACTATAATTTCATTTCGAGACTAGGACTTCAGTCACTTTTTTGCTGTGGTAAACGTGGAAACTGAAAGACTGATGAAGAAAAACTAAATATATTTTAATTAGATTCTGGATCAGGGCTTTGGAATTCGCTTAAAAAACACATAACAGAAACAGGCACTTAAAACGAGGTAATTCATCTTTTATCCGCGATGTGACTACATTTTTCTATACGCTGCAAAACACTTAGCGAGTGATGCTATGCATGTTGCTATTTTAATTTTCGCTTTGCATAAAATCTTTATCACAAGATTGTTTTTTTAATCCAACATAGACGAAACATAGATTTATGGCACCACAAATCAATCAATCTAAAAGTGCGTTGGTTATGGAAATGCTCCGTCACACTTTAAAACATAAATTTAAGCTTCACGATAAACTTGCCGGATAACATGAACCTACCCAATTCATCACCTCTATGCTGACGATATCTTCAAGGATATCTCCAAAATTTGATAGTGCCTGAATATTTTTTTATTTTTAATGTAACATAATTTCGATGCAAACAAGAGTTTGTTCAGTTCAGGCTTCCTCCGTTTGTTGGGCAATACCATACCGTACCCAAAACAAACAAAAAATAAATTGCCTATTAAAAAAAAATACTTATGTGAAATATGAAAATCTGAAACTTAGGGCGGAGAGTTTGTAGATATGCTGCTATTGCAATTGCTACCATTGCAATTTTTATACTTAGCTCGCGATCAAGGGGTTACAACTACCTTTAAGAAAAGTAATTATTGATTCAACACTGATGAGGCCAGTACGGAACATGAAAACTCTGCATATAAAAATCCAAGCTTACCCCCGCAAGTGTTATGCCTTTACAGAGAAATGTAATTGTTGTCCATTCTATATGTGCACATTGGAAGAGGAAGAGGTGTTCAATTTCAATTCAATTTGGATAATAGTTTGTCCGCCCCGGATCTTTCTCATACTGGTATCCACCATATCTGGTGAGCATTCCCCTATCAAGGGAGGTGCCCAATTGAGGCCGGAAAATCTTCGAATCCACCCCGCAGGGACGGCGCAGTAGAGGAGCACCGAGGGTCGGGTGGCAAACGCAAGTGGAAGCGGACCACAGCCAATTTCGCGTGCGAAACTGGAGACGGCTAGCTAGAGACAGAGCTGGTTAGCGAAGCTTGTTGGCTGAGGCCCAGGTCCACCCCCTACTACTGTTGAGCCAGCTTTAATAAGTAAGTAAGTCCTTCTACTCCGACAAAATATGACAAATTTTAAGTTCAGAAGTTGGATAGTGGGGCTAGCTTTTAAATTGAATCAAAATGTTTATGAGCCCATACTCAAAACGCTCAAAATCAATGAAACTTTAAATATGTAATTTGCTTGATCTATTATGGCGTCTTCTTTTCAAGACCGAATCGTGAAACTGGTGGGGAATACACCTGAACAGAATCGTGCTCATTTAAATATTCTTTCGAACTCCGAATTAGTTTTTGTGTCGACAACTAACTCGTAATGTCGCTGCCGTCGTGCTTGGCGGTGGAGACTGGGTGTAGCTTCAACGAAATCACGCTGCGAATGAAAAAAGAAGTAAGCAAAACGAAGTCTAAGCAATTTGACACTTTACGTGTTTTGTGCACCGAGGCAGTATTTTTCGTTCTGTACACAATGAAGCTGAGTGCAACCACGCTATAATTGTCGCGTACAGCGAGTAAGTATTATTTAACAGCTCGGTGTAGCAGTTCGGTGTTCAAAAGAATACGCCATTAGTCTTTTAAAAACGAATATCAGTGTCACACCCAGGTAAACATGTTCGAGTATTTGGTTAACAAAGGTTCAAAATCCTTAAAACTAGTAAGCATAAACCGAGCACCAAGGATTAAACGATGGAACGATAGGACTGCAATACCAACGTCTGTTTCACATGCGTGTTGTTCCGCTTATAAAAAAACGAAATATAAAAGTTCGATACGACTCAAATTGGAATCAAGAAATGAGCACCTTCCTCAGTTGGAAAAGCTGAAAAAGGAATTATTTTTGTTCGGCTTTGTGAGCTCTAGGGCTTGATTAATCCATTCCTCGCCTTGATTTTTATTGTAGTAAATTCTCAAAACGAATAATGAAAAATTTCCCTGTACCAAGGTAAACAACAAATTTTTATAGTCGAATTTTGTTTGCGTGTTCGGCTCATTATAGTTAAACGAAATATAGTCTTGTGAACCGGATGTAAAAAGTCCTTCATGTAAGTATCTAAAGTACCAGTAGCAGTTGTCAGTAGTGTGCCATTAGTGTTCTAGGTGTAGTTGGAGTGGTTGGTGTCGGTGGTGTTCTAGGTGTAGTTGGAGTAGTTGGTGTTGGTGGTGTTCTCGGTGTTGTATGAGTAGTTGGTGTCGGGGGTGTTCTAGGTGTAGTTGGTGTTGGTGGGGTTCTCGGTATTGTAGGAGTGGTTGGTGTCGGAGGTGTTCTAGGTGTAGTTGGAGTGGTTGGTGTCGGTGGCGTTCTAGGTGTAGTTGAAGTAGTTGGTGTTGGTGGTGTTCTCGGTGTTGTAGGAGTAGTTGATGTCGGAGGTGTCCTAGGTGTAGTTGGAGTAGTTGGTGTCGGTGGTGTTCTAGGTGTAGTTGGAGTAGTTGGTGTTGGTGGTGTTCTCGGTGTTGTAGGAGTAGTTGGTGTCGGAGGTGTTCTAGGTGTAGTTGGAGTGGTTGGTGTCGGTGGTGTTCTAGGTGTAGTTGGAGTAGTTAATGTTGGTGGTGTTCTTGGTGTTGTAGGAGTAGTTGGTGTCGGAGGTGTTCTAGGTGAAGTTGGAGTGGTTGGTGTCGGTGGTGTTCTAGGTGTAGTTGGAGTAGTTAATGTTGGTGGTGTTCTTGGTGTTGTAGGAGTAGTTGGTGTCGGAGGTGTTCTAGGTGTAGTTGGAGTGGTTGGTGTCGGTGGTGTTCTAGGTGTAGTTGGAGTAGTTGGTATTGGTGGTGTTCCCGGTGTTGTAGAAGTAGTTGGTGTCGGAGGTGTTCTAGGTGTAGTTGGAGTGGTTGGTGTCGGTGGTGTTCTAGGTGTAGTTGGAGTAGTTGGTTTTGGTGGTGTTCTCGGTGTTGTTGGAGTAGTTGGCGTCGTGGGTGTTCTTGGTGTAGTCGGAGTTGTCGGCGTCGGTGGTGTTCTCGGTGTTGTAGGAGTAGTTGGCGTCGTGGGTGTTCTTGGTGTAGTCGGAGTTGTCGGCGTCGGTGGTGTTCTCGGTGTTGTAGGAGTAGTTGGCGTCGTTTGTGTTCTAGCTGCGGTTGGAGTGGTTACTGTCAGTGGTGTTCTTGGTGTAGTTGGGGTGGTTGGCGCTGGTGGTGTTCTTGGTGTAGTTGGAGTTATAGGTGGTGTTATGGGTGTTGGTGGTGTTCTTGCTGTAGTTGGAGTTGCTGCCCCCAGTGGTGTTCTAGGAATTGTTGGTGTGGCCGGAGTTGTTTCGCTCAATGTACGTGGAGTTTTTGGCCTGCGAGATATTTTCGGAGTTCGTGGTGTTTTTGTCGTTGGTGGAGTCCTTGGTGTTGGTGGTGTACTTGGCCTTACTCCTAATTTTAAATTATTTGAATTATATTTTATTGGTAATTTTCCTTCTGTTCTTGATTCTTTTAGAGTGCTATATGGACTCTCTACTACAAAGGTGGCGGTAGAACTCAGTTGATTAGTAAAAGTGTCAGATGTTGCCAAGGAACTTGCAGACGTCAAACGCTGATAGTATATTACAAATACCAAAACTGATACCAGGAAAAATCTCAATTTTATTACTGATGCCATTTTTATTCTGTTGTCAGTTGATAAGGTTTGTTCTTCTAGTAAGCAAATTCATCAGAACTTTACCTTTTATAGAAACACTTTGGTTTTCTTAGTCGCTCTCGAAACAGTTGCATGAGTGCTGTTGTCGATATGAACAAATATTTGTTCTATGTTATTGATTAATGCTTATATGAGAGGGTAAGAAGATTACTCATAAACCTAAGTGCCACTTGTTCAAGTACCTACTAAGCGTTTCCATAGTAAGAGCCATCCAGTTTCTGTATCTGGGTAAGTTGATGAAAAAAAGTCAAGTGTTTTCATTGAGCATTTGGTATAGTCGATTGTCTTGGGATAATATTTTGAGTAGCGAGTTTTTTTCAAAGTGCAATAAATTTTTATTTTTTTATTTAAAGCAGTCAAGTGTTTCTTTTTTTGGAAGCTTAAATTAGCAGATCGTATCATCACTGAACAACATGATACTCCTCTTTAATTTTCATGTTGGCTCGTTATCTGCGAAGCTATAATAAATTTTATTTTATATGAATAAAATTAAAATGTTCAAACATGAATCGCTAACCTTTAAGCAAACGATTTTATCAAATTTTTGCACACTTGTCTCTTGCCTATACTATCCCCTGAGCGTTAGAAATCGCCAAATCACATAAATCAATTCGCAATAGTGAATCCATCATTCGCGCAAACAAATGAAGCGGAACGAAAGCGATGTCAGTCTAAAAATAAAATAAAAATATTATGCATAATTCTGTTACACATTTTGATAGATGGCGTATATGCTTTTCTCCTTTTTATGTATTACCTAACACCATTATTTCTATCGAAATTTTTTGTAATTAATTTTCTACAGATTATGGAAATCCCTCAGAAGAAACATAACTTTCCAATAGATATTCCATTGTATCCGCCGTTAATATATCTCGTGGTCCAATAATGCATTCTTGACATTCTCCTGTCTGTCAGTTGAAACAAAAAGCGGAAGCCTGATGCTGCCATTATTCATTTTTATGTCTTTTGTTTCAATTTATATATTTCATCGAATTTGTTTTCAATGAAACAGCTTTCTTCGCAGATAACTCTAGATTATCATATCAATAAGCACAAGATGGGATATAAATTTTTCGGTCCAATAAATGCAAAGCGTTATGCAAAGTTGTGCGTTACGATTTCGGAGAGTATGCGGTAACTGGGTGTCGTCCCAATAAAACGATCCATGCGATCGATTGTTATCAATTAAGGCAGCCCCGTTATTTTATTTTTATAGATTACTGCCTTGAAGACGCACGTTAAATGTGCAATGTGTCTGTGTTAGTCTTGCAAATGTTTGTGCAAAAATCCCAGACGGCTATTAATGCAAAATAAACAAAGTTATCTCAGCAGACGTAATTAAATCAAAAGAAAATGAAACTTAAAGCTTTTCGCGCTTCCTTTTTGCGGCTCTGGTATTCAGACACAACCGACACGTTAGCTGATGATTCATGTCGTGGAGGTTGTCTTGAACCAGCGACTAATTGGTAAAAGTGTATGCACATACTAACAATGCCATTTTAATTGTTATGCATATATATAGGCGCATAATGAAAGGAAACAATAAACAGTAGTTGCAGACGGGGATTAATTGGCATATGATGTCTTGAAAGTCACCTATTTGTCTATTAAGTCATATGAATTAACTTGGCCGAGACGGTTTTTATAATTAACGCAATAAATCTTACTTGAACAAATTATTTGACAGCACCGTCGTCGCGAGCGTAAGAGAATGTTTTTGAAGAGAAAAACAGACATTCAAATAACATGTTCAATAATAATTATTATATTCAGTTCATTAAAATGCTTTAAAAAATTATAAAAACGATACAAGTGTTCTTTTTCTCGCAGCAGAATAGTGAAAAGTATGTGTTAAATAAAGTAAGTGCGGTGCCCTTAACTTTCTCAAGAAAAATCATAACAATTACATTTGTATCTTCTTAATAGTACGTTTACACCGAGCCTAATTTCAGCATTTATGCTAAATTCAACATTTCACCCTAAATGTTTAGCGTTTCGCCATATATTTCTCAAGATTTATAAATGTTAAATTTCAGTTAAATGTTGAATTTCGCCTGGTCTTTAAAAGTTTGTCGAATTGAACAAACCTCTCAAACTTCCGATTCTCTAATTTTTAAGGGAATTCAGGGAAGTTTACAAAAAATACTCAAAAAAACGTTTGACATAAATCGATTAAAGTGCTCTGGGACGTGTTTGAAAACAAAAAATAAGCAAGCAATAACGACAATTTCCGCTTGTTGGAGTGCTTGATGATTCAGATTTTGACCTCGATTGTCACTTGAAACGCTGAAATTCCAGTATAAGCACTAAAATTGGATTTCGAAATTTTTTCACTAAATTTTGAATTAAAGCGCTGGTGTAAATATACTATAATGCTACATTTAAGCCAATTCCTTAATTCTGAATTTAGTGAAAAAAATTCGAAATCCAATATTGTCGTTTATACTGGAGTTTCAGCGTTTCAAATTACAATCGACGACGTCAAAATCAAGTTCTCTATGCAGCTGAAATTGTCATTATTACTTGCTTATTTTTCGTTTTGAAATATCTATGTACGTCCCACAGCATTTTTATCGATTATGTCAAGTTACAAATGTTTTGTTTGAGTGTTTTCTGTCAACTGCCTTGAATTCTCTTAAAAATAAGAGATTCGGAAGTTTGAGAAGTTTGTTCAATACGACAAACTTTTAAATGCCTAGGCAAAGCATTCAGCATTTAACTGAAATTCAACACTTATATTTCCTGAAGAACATATGGCGAAACGCTGAACATCAATCAATTTCAAAAACGAAAATTGTTGGGACAAAAATAAAATTGTTGTATTTACAATGTTTCAAGTCAGTTTCGCCTGTCAAAAATCAAATTGTTGATCCAACAATTAGTTCTTGAGATAAAGATTTTTTTTAAGTATGAAAATTGTTGTATTTTTTTTTTTTAGTATGAAAATCCGGTTTAAGGACCAATTGTTAAAACAAGAATTAAATGTTAAAAAACTGAAAATAAAGAATTAAATAAAGAAAATAATATGCAACTTCGGCAGGCATAACCCATATCACGCGATAGCCTAGTGGATAGCGTAGCTGTCTTCGATGCGCCAGGACGCATGTTCAAGCCGCAAGCCAAGTAAGTTTTAATTTAATTTACCATAAAATGTTCACTGACAATAAAAATTTAAAGTTCAATAATTCTAGACGGCACGAATATACCAACATCCAAATGAATAACAGAGAGGATACATACATATATAAAATTCGACATAAAAGAGGGTTCGAATGTAACCAACAATTATATACGCTTAGGTCAACTTTTTTCAAAACTTTGTTATTTAACATGACGCTCTTGCACTGTTTTACTTCACAACGACTAAGCCTAGTGGAGTGCACTTTGACTATCAGACGGATGACCCAGGTGGTCACGTTCGAATCTCAGCCTGGGCAAAGGTTTTTTTTCCTTTTCCCCAAGATTTGTTCTAAAAGCAATAGCCACAGGCAACAGTTACGATGAGGATTGCAGCAGGAATACATTTTAAAATCTTTGCAACACCAACAACGCCTTTTTAGGCAACAGTTTAGATTTCTGTTTTGACATTTTTCATTCTTGAATCAAGAATATTGTTCTATTCTACCAATAAAAGTTCTTGTTCAAAGTTAACACTTTCTCTCTTAAACCAACAATTAAAAGTTCTTGGGCTCATTTTAACCTACGAAAAGTGCTGGGCCAAAGTATAGAATTCTTGTTATAACTATTTTTTTTTTTTTGTGAAGGACTTAGAAACCTGTATGTATAGTTGCCTGTAGTGCATTACGCCTACGAAAGTTTGCCTGCTTCCATTATTGATGCCCAACACAATCTGCAAAACAAGAGTGTAGAGGCACCTCTCATCGTTTAATCTGGCCCTTGCAGCTCAGAAGAGCATTCGTCTGACCTTTCTTACAATGATGCGAGCTGACGCACACGAAAGGGACGTACATTTTTTGCCGAATGGTGATTTGAGAGGTCTCTCATGGCAAATGATACTTTCGGAGGCTTTGTCAGGTGGGACACCGTGAAAAACTTTTTTTTCCGCGGTCGGTATTCAAACCCGGGACCTCGTGCACAGTGGGCCTACATAAAACCTAAAAAAAAATTAATTTAACTTAAGTAATCTTGTGGGGTGCCGTGGCGTAGTGGTTAGTGTCTGTGCTTACTACGCCAGAGGTCTGTGTTCGAATCCTGCCATTGTCACCTGAAAAAAAAAGACTTGTTCTTTTTCACGCTCCCCACCTCCGCGAGGGTTTGACAAGCCCTCCGAGAGTATCATTTGTCTTGAAAAACTTCTCAAAGTGCCGTTCGGATTCGGCAAAAAATTCTAGGTCACCTTGTATGTGAAGAAACTAACACACCAGCATACATTGTTGAGAAGTTGGCCCTGGTTCACCTTGAGCTGTTACGCCACTCTATTTATTTATTTATTTTAATCTTGTGGCCACACGTTGTTAATGGTTTAAAATCGGGCCTCTCATTACATTCCAGGTACAAGAAAGATGGTCAAATCTCTGGAAAAGCTTTTATAATTTAACTTTTTAGTTTTTAATTGTTAATTTTTTTTGCGAAAAAACTAGCTGGAATCGAGCTGAAATCTATCGTTTCCGATTTGGAAAAAATCCTAAACTCCAGAAGCTTTAGATAATGAGCACTTTTCTGATTGAGAGAGATGGTTTTGTCACCATTTAATACCTGTATCGAGTTCGGCTCGCCCATAATGATGCAATATTGAATGTCAAAAAACGATGTTTAACGAAAAGAACAATTTTGTAAACAAAAGCTTTGTGGTTAGATCTACATACCGGTTGCGGCGATCTTTTCTCCGAAAGCCATTTCGATACGTCAAGCTGACATTTTATAATGGCTATCAATATCAACGGTTTCTTTTGCGGAACTTGGGACGTCTTTACTTTAATTGTTTCCGTTTTTTTTTAGTCTTTAATATATGCAATTTAAAATCCACCAGCTACTGAATCTACAGTTAATAGTTTTCCATAAATTCGCTTAAAGCCATTCGCAGTCTTTTGCCGAAAATAAGTATTAAAACCATTCTGACTGAATCAAGTTTGCACATCAACTCTTTCGTTCCATATATTTAATAAATTACAGTGTTCCGCTATGTTGCGTCAAAATAAAACTTTTCTCACCAAAAACACTCCCATCCAGCTTTCATTTGCTCAATATGCTGCACGTAAAGACTGTATTATTAAATATTTGCTTGTGATTTTACTTGCCACCATTTCGCATTTAGATAGCTCATTAGCTTCAGTCACTAGAACACAAACAAAAGCATTATAATGCGAGGAGCAGCAAAAAACGCCGAGAACCTGATTTCAAAAAAATTTGGTGACTGGTCAGCAAAGGAATTATTAAACGTGCACATTGTGGCTAAAAGTCTTTGGAAAGGTCAAAGTGCCTATTAATGAGAATTATTGCATTTGGTGTCAAGACTTGAAGCCATATTCATAATGATATTGTCTGCTGTTCAGTTAAGACAAACAAGTCGTTAATGTGGGAGCTTTCGAAACAATTTGGCAGATCTCGACGAGATAAGAGAGAACATACTCTTTTTTTTTAAGTAAAAATTATTTACAATATTAGCGTTAGAGTACGGAAATGTACAAAAGCAAGAGGAAGCAAATTATTGGTCCGAGGTCTAGGTTAAATAGAATAACGCTATGTTACACTAAATTTAGAGGGTGATATCACCCGCATCATAAGAACATCTTGAGATATGGTAAATTTTTAGGACATTTCTACGTAAAATTTGAAAGATTGAAATGCACAACATTGCTCAAATCATTTTTAGGTTTTTCTCAAAGCAGTGTTTTTTTATTGACACGAACTTGACTCGTGTTGGCTTTTATATATTTCAGCTACGCTGATGACCGAAGTAACTTGATCAATGGTTGAATATTTCTTTTTAAAAGGCATCAAAATGATTCCAAACTACAGAGTGATATTAAATAAAAAATAAAATCACTCGAATTACGAAAAACTAAGTCCAAATTTTCTTGTCTTCCACTATTATAAAATCTAAATGTCACTTAATATTTTTAATTGTAGTCAAAGATAGCCTGAGGATAATTCTCTTCAAAGACTTCAACAAGTGAAATATTTTAAAGAGAATAAAGAAAGTCTGCTTTCCAAATCGATACACACCACCTCTTCATCGATTTCAAGGCCACGTATGACAGCATCTACAGAGACGAGCTATATAGCGCAATGTCTAGTTTTGGCATCCCTGCCAAACTCGTCAGTTTGTGCAGGATGACGATGGAAAATTCACGCTGTTCCGTCAAGGTCGGCAAAGACCTCAAAGACCCCTTTGATGTCAAAAAAGGATTAAGACGAGGCGACGCGCTGTCATGCGACTTCTTTTACATCATACTTGAGAAAATAGTGCAAAATTCTTGCGCCAACACCAGAGGTACAATCTTTCAAAAGTCCGTTCAACTACTCGCATACGCAGACGACATTGACATAATCGGTAGAACAAAGCGTGATGTCAGGGAAGCCTTCGTGAGTATTGGGACGGAAGCGGCGAATATGATTTTGGCAGTCAATGAGGGAAAAACCAAGTATATGCTGTCATCAAGAAAACACACCCAACACCGACGTCTTGGACAAAACACCACCATCGACAGCTATAGCTTTGAGGTAGTTAGGAACTTTGTCTACCTGTGTTCCGCTATCAATTCAGACAATGACACCAGCGCTGAAATCAAACGAAGGATAACTTTTGCCAATCGCTGTTTCTTTGGGCTAAGAAGGCAATTGAGTAGCAGAGCCCTCTCTCGGGCAACTAAAGTGTACATGTATAAGGCCCTCATCATCCCAGTTCTGCTTTACGGTGTAGAAGCATGGACCCTGTCAAAGGCAGACCCTAAAGGCAAACGCTCTAGGCTGCTTCGAGAGGAAAACCCTTCGGACGATTAACGGTCCCGTCTGCATAGACGGAAAGTGGAGGTGGAGATATAACATCGAGCTGTACGGGCTGTACAGAGATACCGACCTAGCCAAAAGAGTCAAAACACAACGTCTACGATGGCTGGGTCATCTAGAGCAGATGGACACCAACGCCCCGGCCCGGAAAAGCACCGAGACTCAGGTGGCGCACGCAAGTGGAAGGGGACCTCAGCCAACTTTGCGTGCGAAACTGGAGACGGCTAGCTAGAGACAGAGCTGGCTGGCGAAGCTTGTTGGCTGAGGCCCAGGTCCAACCCGGACTGTAGCGCCACCTTTAGTAAGTAAGAAAGAAGGTCTGCTTAGTCTAATAAAGAGTCTGCTAAGGGACAATTCAAAAAATTATTTCAAACCCAAGAACATTGGAGATTTGCAAAATTGACGTAGTTCTTAAATTTTCCTTAGAATAAGACACACATATGTAAGTTCAATGGAGCACCTAAACGAAAGTACTTTAGAAGGTCTTAAATGTGTGTTTCTTGGACACGAGCTACTGAAGTCAATCCGTAAAACTATCATCTACAAAATAGGAAAATTGAAATTGAATTATTCAATTCACAACTCATTCATCATTTCACCAATTGGCATCAATGCGAATAAAAACCTATAGCACAAGCATTAATCATTCAAATAAGGTACTTTTTATTGGAAGTTTGGGGAAAACATTATATCCAATTATGGGTGGAACATTGCGTCACATTGAGGCATTTTCCTACAAAGGTTACCTTTAATTACACCAGTTAAAAATGACCATTGCACAAGAAGCATTTACAAAGTTAGGCAATTAAATAGTACTAGTGGCAAATGTTATCCGAACTGTTACAATGACTCCTATATATTTCGTTTGTTGCATCGCCAGAAACCACTTGGTATAACAAACCCAAATGATCTTAAAACAGACATAAGGCTTGACAATGTGACTGCCTAGTCAAATTAGTGTGGAACATATTTTAATGGCCGTTTCACTTAACCCATAAGCAATAGTTGTGTCGACGCATATGGTTGTTGCTTAATTTGCTCAAGCCTTTTTTGCAATAGGTAATTTGGATATATAGTTGACAGATTAAAATATTTGATTTGCCATTACGCAACAGGCAACACCAGATCTTTTTGATATAGTTAAAGTAGAAAAGTTATATAAGCCGTCAAGCATGCACGTATTTATTAGTTGACAGCAACAATCTTAATTACTGTCATTTGCTGTATTTGAAGTGGAGTATAATTTAGATTTCGAATCACTAGAACCGGAATCGGTTAAAATTCATGCACTGGGTAGTACTTAAGATTTAGTCTACAAATAGGTTTAGAAACTAGTCACTTAATATGTTAGCAACTAGCTTGAAAATTGTTTAAAAAAAGCTTCTTCTCGAACAATATTTAGTAACATTTAGTAATATATATGAAGTAATATTTAGTAATAATTAAAAAATACCTTATAGTGAGTGTGGGAAATTATACCGAACCCATCTTAAATTTTATGTGGAGTTATGGTCTTGTGACAAAATAAAAACTGTCTAAGGCCCGTTTTCTGATACTCATAATAACTATACAGTTATAATGAGTTCGACCTAGGGACTTGGTTCCACATAAAAAACTGTCATCACCATTTTCGAAATGCCACTTATCCTTTAAAAGGGTCGCGGAGGGAGGGAAGCTAAATGGTCCTTCCATCTTCCTCGATCCTCCGCCACCAACTCAAGAGACTCCGGCGCAATCCCCAGGCGGGACTCAGAGAGGTTCTTTACCTGATCCCACCACCTGTTTCTTGGCCTAACAGGGGGGCGACGTGCTCGCATCTCGGCTAACATGACCTGTCTAGGAAGTCTGTCAGGGGGCATGCGAACAACGTGTCCAAACCATCGAAGAATCGATCGCTCCACTCGGAGAAGTAGCTGCTCAACATTAAGATTCCTACAAATACTGACGTTTCTCACTCTGTCCCTAAGAGTAACACCAGCAACGCACCTCAGGAATCTCATTTCGGCAGCTTGTACCCGCGATCTAATTCTTTCGGTCATTACCCAAATTTCATGACCATAGATGAGGGTCGGAACGAACACTGAATTAAAAACTGAGATCTTTGCTTTCACTCCAAGCTCAGCTTTCCTGATGACCGGCCGGCCAAGTCAAAATGAGGGCTTAGGTGGAAGCTCTAAAAAACTGTTAAAAAATAAAAATTAAATTGGAAATAAAACTAAAAAAATCTTGCGATAAAATTAAAAATCTTTCCGCATTTGTAATTCGAGGGATTTTTTTAGTTTTATTTTCTCAAATTCTCAATGATATCTCAAATTCTCAAAATTCTTCAAAGTTTTAATTATTAAAATGTTTTAATTTAGTGATTTTTTTTTTATTATTTATTAAGTACTAAATTCATTAAAAATAAAATCATATATAAATTATAAATTAAAACAACGAAATTTATGAAATTCAAGTTTTCGACAATTTGAGTAATACAAACTATAAAAATAGTGCGAAGAAATTAAAAATCTTTCCGCGATTATAGTGTCTTTTTTTTACACCCGACCAAGGTATATAAATTTTAGTTACACATAGAAATAGTCATCGTCGAGCCCTAAGACCTTTTAGAGATATGATCGAGACCGATAAGTCAATCGATTAAGCCATGTCCGTCCGTCTGTATGTATGACGGTTTTAGACCCTTAAAAGCTACAGAGCTGAAACTTGGTACACGGCTTGGTTCTTCTGTTGCACAAACAAAGTGTGAAAATTGGATCAATTCAATAACGGCCACGACCACTACTGGCTTCAATTTCAGATTTTCTTTCAAAATGCCTTTTGGTCAAGTTAAACAAGGCATAGGAACTCCCAGATATTCTCCCAAAACCTAAATAAAAAAATATACGACAAATATTAAATATATTTCTTTTTGCTAAGCTTGGCCCATACAAAGTTTTGTAGGTAAGTAGAGGGCGTGGCCTTTACAAATAATATATGAATTTGGACCTTAAAACTTTAAGATTTGTGGTTTCACAGTATATAGGGTCGGGTATATAGTTTGTCACAGACGAACTCTTTCACTTACTTACTTACTTACTTAAGGTGGCGCTACAGTCCGGGGTGGACCTGGGCTTCAGCCAACAAGCTTCGGCAGCCAGCTCTGTCCGAATCCGAGGCTTGTTTCTGCTTCGTAACTGGTGTTTCTTTACGTGGCTGGGAAGTCACCCCGACGGCACGACCCCCAACCTGGAGGACCAGATCCTTTGTTTAGCTCTGAGAACTGAGACAAGGATAGCCCACTCTTTATAGGCCTGAGCTCCGAATGCGTCGTAGTAGCTCATATAAGGTGGTCACTAAGTAGTTCGGCCTGACTGGAACTATGGACGCCACCGTTGATTCCATCTGGGGAAATCCTCCGCTGCCATCCGGATGCAAGGAGAAGTACCTTAGTGGGAACACTCCTCCCCCCCTCTCTCGTCTGCTACACGAACAACCTTCCAAAGGGGTTGGAACCCAATATCCAGTTGAGGTACTAGGCACCCGGTGTTCACCACGGGGAGGAAAGCGTAGGATTTGATAGCCGTTGATAGACAGAGGTTGGTTTAGAAAACCTTTGGATGCTTGTATCCTCTTGAGTGCACATGTCTATCCTTTGACCACAAAAAAAAAATATTTATATTAATTTTAATTGATTAATTAATATAAATATATTAATAATTATATTATAATAATATATATTATTTTTTTCATAATAATGACAGAAAAAGAAATGCAAAAAAATAGCAGAAAAAAAAAACCTTTTTTTGCAAATTCTCTAAGTTTACCTAAAAATTTATAAACGGCACATAAGTACCAACAAATAACACTGGAACTTACATATGTCCTGGCTGTGTGGGACAAAAGTCCCTTACTCAATATGAAACTTATATCTCCTTCAAGTGAGACATAAGTCCTTATGTTCCTGCGTCCGCTACGCTATTTTAAACATTAATTAATTTTGAGCAACCGAAAATCGTTATTTTCCACATAGGCTGTAAGAGTAACTTAAATTTTATAATACTTAAGTCTTAAAAGGAACTTATAACTTAGCTCTGAACTTAACTTAGTATCAGCAAACGGGCCTTACTGTTAGCGTTAAAAATTAAGAAGTGTAAGAAGATTCGAAACATCACTCGGTATTTGTGAATGACTGGAACGGTAGAGCCTTTCAAGAAATATAACTTGAAGGCGTTTGGTGTTCCTATAAGCATGTGCTTTCTGTATCTGTATTTGACAGATCCTTCTTTTACGTTTTAGCTACTCCATCCAGTGACGGAATTCCAGATGTGTTCACCCAGTGGCAAGCTCGTTAAATGGGGGACGAACCAAAGGAAGGTATGTACGCAAGCGCCTTTATAGTTGAGGAGAGCTAAGTCGACTTGGCTAGTGACCACTAGTCTTAGCTCTTTTTCCCCATTCCCCTTTTTAGGAATACAATTTATTACTCCAAAATTACACAAATAGTGAGGATCATTTCACACTATCCGTTTTCGACCGTAGTTGGATGGGTAGTGATGAATCAGGCAAACATAAAGCTTTGAATAAAAATCAAATGATTTAAAATTCACCGGGGCCAGATCACTGCGGCCATGTCCTCCATTTAAAGCTCATTCCATGCTGACGCAGTTCAATATAAAGTCGGCGAGCTCTTTGGGTGTGCTGGCAGCTATGTCCCGCTGCTTCGAGATAGAACTTACCTAGAAAACGTTGACGTGTTTTTGTTTTAAACAGTTGCAGTCACGTAATATGTAATATTTCAGCCAAGTTTTCACACAACTTATTATGATTTATGTTTTTTTAATACTAGGATGGACGGAGGCTAAAACTCACAAATCTTTCAAAGATACCAATAAGCCCACTATAGCAGGTATATAATACCGAAGTAGCCGATATTGGTTATGCCCGATTTCCACGTGCTAAAAAACCACCCACTTATGAGAGACACTATGAACACTACCAGAACGCACGGCATAGTAGTAAATTTTCGCTCTCTTATAATTCTTCTTAACGGTGCCGTGATATATAAGACCAAGTGAAATAAGACCAACTTTTGAAAATTGTTCTTATTTCGCTACTGAAAAGTGTATTAAAGCTAAGTTTAGTCAGTTGCTTTTATTTCACTGACTTTGGCAAAGTGAAACAATACCAAGTTGGCCTTATTACGCTTTTAAATTATAAAACAGTGAAATATGTATGGGGGGATATGTTGCCCCCTGCAACCCCCCCTGCTAGTTTTTTTTTACGACCGCTTAGGTTTCACTAACTTTAAGACCAACTTGGCGTTATTTCTCAAGTTAAATTGGCTTTTTTTTTAGGAAAGGCGAACCTATAACACTGAAACAATGCCCGAACTGAGATACATATTTACTTTATTTTTAAAAGTTTGCTGTTTAAAAGTGTTAAAAAATATGTAATCAGGCAGTGAATTCCAAAGTCTACTTGTTCTATAAAAGAAATAATTTTGAACCAGAGAAATACGAGAGAAATACGAAAATCTTATTTCACCTTGTCAAAGTGAAATAAGACCAACTCAATAAAGTTGGTTTTTTAAACTTTTCAACTGTGAAATAAGGCCAATTTTCAAAAGTTGTTCTTATTTCACTTGGTCTTATTTCAAGGGGGATAATCTTGTTGTATGGATGTTCCGCTTCCTTGTTACGCCGTGTTGAGTTTTTGGAGCCACCTTGTTGATTTAACATACCTGGAAAGAGATGTTAGTGGTGCGTTTGAAAGTTCTGAGATGTCATGGAAGAAGTAACTTCCTAAAGTTCTTTTCCACAACTGACTTAGACTGAGAGAGTGGCACAGAAAGTGAGGTGTGTCCTCGCAGCAATCATTGTCGAGAAAATGTGACCTTAAAGCTGCAGTTTTTACCAACTATACTTATGCTGGTCCTTAAGGACAAACGGGCCTTATCAATAGTTTTGGAAAGGTGAGAGTTCCATGTACGTTTTTTTATCCAAGGTTATTCCTACGTATTTGACTTTCGTTGAGCACTTAAAAGTTTCTAATACGAATAAATATACGACATATTAGATAAAACTCAGTAAATTCGCTCTAAAAAGTGAAGCAGCTCCCCTTTTGGGTGGCTTTGAGCTGTCGTACATTCTTGCCATTCTCCCGTGTTAAATTCAGAAAGAAATAAGTTAACTGTTCCACCCTATAAATCACACAGTTTTGGTTCTCCTAGAGTAACCACAAAGTCGTGTGTAAAAATTCGTGAAACCCATTCTGCTGCGCCTGACCTTTCCTGTAGCACGAGTAACAATGATGACTGGTCTCGCTGAATTCGTCCAGCTACCCAAAAGACCTTGAAGCCATATGTAGGTATATAGTGCATTTTCCAGCGGCCTCAAGTGAATGAGTGGTATAACCCTTTCCTGTGGCAAAAGACTACCGGTTGGATACGAAAAATAAAAAAAAAACATGCAAACACCTGGTCATGCCGGAACGAGAAGGAAACCTACAAAGGCTTACACAGATATCTAGGAGCAATGGCATGCAAGCTTATGTTATGACCAATTTAAATATAGTGATCGTGGCCAGCCGAATGCCTCATATCTGCACAACCGGATTAATTGCACAACGCTGGGTGCTGGTACCTATTGTTTTAATTCCTCTTGGGAGTGCTCCACCAGCCCATACATAATCTTTCAATCTTTTCAGCAAATAATGTCCACCGACTTTTAATTATTTTTATTTTCTGTTTGCATGCGGTCGTTCGAGCCACCTTTCGTAGCACTGGTCCTCAAGAACTGGAATCGTGATTCGAGCGGAAAGTGTGCCTCGAGTGCGATTCTAGGTCAAAGTTGTTTGTTCTTTAAGACTAGCCGAGATAAAGCCGATGATGAAGTACAAATGGATGTTTTGGCAATGAATAGTATATAAAAGGTCTTGATAATACAGCTTTTATGTTTATTACTTTTTAACGTTAAGGATCCTCTTAAGATTTAATTCAGTGAAAACATAATAAAGGCTAGCACCTCTATCAAATCCGACCTTGATCAAATCTCTGCTCTCGTACTTGGTTCTCGGGGGAAAAAATTCCTACATCACGACCTTCTTGCACGGCATGCTGAATGAGATCAGAACGAACCACTAGATGGTTATTAGGAAACAAGCAATCAAGGTACCTCTGCATCCGACTACAATCTAACCCCCCATGGTGTGAATGCCCCAACATCACTACTGACTGTCATTAACAATACTCCATTCTCGTCAAAGTTGTGTTCACAAGTTAATTAATTGAGAACAGATATTGGCAAAACTAGTCAAAATAATCAAGCAACTTGAAGTTCATATGTTTCCTCCATAGATGGCAGCGGCAAAAACGTGTGAAACAATACTTTAAATTCGCTTAATTAGATTCTGATTGTGACTTTTTATCAACGAATTTATATCGGTGGCATAATTACTTTTTATGTGCTACCGGCACTCATTGGGGTAATAACTTGCTGCAGACGTATTAAGTCAGGCGTTGTTTAACTACCTGCTGAAAGGCGACTGAATTCTGTTTTGGGCAATTTAAAAATAGACAAAAAAGCGTGCAAGAAATTCTTCAAAAACAGATCCGGAAAGAACATTAAAAAAATTGTTAGGAAATTTATTGCAGTTTATATTGCGGATAACTTTTATGGGGCTCTAAGCCAGGTTTAAGGTATTTTGGCGTTTTTTAAACAATAAATATAATTTTTTAAAAATATTTTAATGCCTTTTGGCGGCAAATTTATAGGTGTGGCAGGTTGGTATTTAAATATTTCATACTTGTATAGCACCGCTTATACCATGATATTTAAATATTGAAGAGAAATGTCTTGTTTTCAGGAAATAAAGTTGTTCAATTTATTGGCTATTTGTATAGAATTTAAGAAAACAAACACTTTTGCACAAGGTCACCTAGGTGGTATTTAAGAAAAAAAAAGCTGTGCAATTTGGCAATCAACTGCACTTAAGGGGTCTTGCCTTTTGGAGCCCTCAATAATTTTGCCATGTTGAAAACTATTGATAGAGTTGTGAGCAAATCACTCGCTCTTAACCTAGAAACTTTTTGATTTACAAAACCCGTTGCGTTTATTAAATATAAAGTAGCCTGTTTTTTTCGGGTGATAACATTAAGGTTTGTAGGGACAGTGAATTACTTATTTGTCCTTGGATAATCGTATTCTTCAAGCATTTGAAGAATTAAATAAGAAAAAAACCTATTTGCATCTCTCACTATTCTCAAATTTCTAGCCTTTCTCAAATGAATAATTGGAAACGGCTTTACAAGAGCTGCACCCAATGGCTAGAGTTTAACGTTTAACAAAAAAAGGAAACATGTGCAAAATTCGGTTATAATTCGTTATTATGTTCATTGAAAGAATTAAAAAAATCGTACTTTTAACGAGGCAAGCCGATGCACCAGCCATCGCGCGGACTTGATAAATTATTCGACGACCCTTCGGCTTAGAGAGATAGGTGAAACCGGACGTAATCACGGTGTTTGAAGGTGCCCGTGGTAAGTAAGTAAACTAAGGCTGAAGTGTTTGGTTAGTGAAGCCATGATTAGGAACTATTAACTGATTTAAAATCTACTCGGATTGAATGAATGAATGTTGCGTCATTTTTTTTATCGCGCAAAATATTTAAGTTATAAAATTTGACACCATTTTCGTCAAAGATGCCATTTGCCGGTTTATATTTTTCGAACTATAAGGACGAGAGTTGAATGGGCCATGTCCGTTCATCTGCCTGCAAATAGATTTTAGGGGCTATATATTTTTTATCAAGAGAGATAGAAATTGGTAGTTAAGCTAAGGGTCCTTAAGTTGCTAAGCTTAAGTCCGTCTAAACCCATATGGTCTATATGGGCGGCCAGGTCTATTTTCTAATATTAGCGACAATAGCGTCAGGAACTATTTTTGTTCAGAACTTTCTTGTAACTGTCTTTAAGGCGATAGAAAAAGTTCGCTTTGATACTAGCCAGATCTATCTTTTTATCAGTTTTACTGTAAAATGCCGCTGTAGAGTTGACGTATTCTAAATTCTCGTGAAGATTGTAAGTACCGACTAAATTCACATGTTAGACTTTGACTGATGACAGAGATGTTTTAAAGCCCATTAAAAGATTTTTTTTTGTTGCAGCGTTAACCCCGAGTTAAACCAAGATTACACAGTCGCGAAAAAAATGTAACAGACTTTTATATCGGCAGCTTGAAATTTTCGGTTTCCAATAAACTCATGTTCGTTTATACTTTTTCAAGCACCTGAAAAAAGCGTCTGTCAAAAACATCAGTCAAAAGCATCCGTCAACTTTAAGCGGAGTTAGTCAAGCAAACTTAGCTCGAGAGTAACCGGGGTGCAATTAATAAAAAAAACTTTTTTGTGAGGCTAACCCCGCAGTGAATGATCCCGCCTTGAAAAGCCTGGTACCTATAATAATTGCTCTATCGGTACTTAGACTCGATCGAATAAAATTCTGTTTACATTTCATAGGTATATGTTTAGACGTATAAGTATAAACGAGGAATCAGCGTTCAAAACTATGTTTTACATCATCCCGCCCATTTTTTGTAGAAGTGGACTTTCTTCCCTTTAAAGGGTTCTTTCTTCCCTCAGGTAGATAAGGGTTTATTAAATCTGTCACAGCCAGCCTGAAACTTTTCCACGCACACTCTTCCACTCGCTTAATAGTTTTTATTCGCGATAATTAAAGCGAATCATGTTTACATTTACATACTACAATCGCTTTAGGGAAGTCAAAAATTTTCGTAACTCCTTGCCCAGGAAAGCCAAACTTCCACTGGCCAGTAATTTTTCAACGAAACCAGATCTAAATTATGGATAAGATTAAGTCCATATTTTTTAATTGGCTTATAACAGATGCTATTATGATTGAACTATTTTAGTAGCCGTTTTAGTCCGACTTCAAATCAAAATCTGACAAGCATCTGAAGCTCATTGCAATACAAACACTCACCGTTAAAGTTTGATGGCCCACCATGTGGTGGCTGGAGGTATTGGGACTGGTTTAACGCAACCACTTATCAGAATTCATAACTTATACTTATGTTGACTGCTGCATTCACTAAAGAGACGACTGAAAATAAATTGCAAACATCTGGCGACTAAACGATGCAATTTATATTTGCAGTCTAATCGATTGTAAAAGTGAACCCCTTTTGCAGACTTGAGACACAGCTGAATTAAAATGATTTAATTAAGTCATACGCCCCCAACTTTTGATTCCTCCAAAAGTGTAGCAATAATATCAATAATTTAATTTGTAAAGACGTTGTTAACTGCGTTAACCTTATGTGCTAAACTTTATTTCTTATTTTTTCCTTATGGTTTAAGGTCAGTCAGAAACAAAGTTTTAACAAAAAAAAAAAGGTTTTCCTTTTGTTAAATTCTCCAAAATATAGACGTGGCCCAAGGTCTTTTTGGATTGAAATGTAGAATCATGTGTTGTTTACACAATATTTAAAATTATGTCTTCCTATACTACATTACTAAAATTAGTTTTTTGTCCATTAAAGCAAGGAAAAGCTTTTTAGAGTAGTTTTTTATCCAACCGAAAATTAAGCCCACTTAGCTCTGTTCGCATGATTGATCTTTATATTAGGATAAAAATTCCTGGATCGAAATCTTCTATACAGGAACTAGACTTCTATTAGGTTTGAATAATTGGTGTCATCAAGCGATTAATCTTGTTTCCGTATCTACCTGCCAATTGCCAACTATTGTACATTACAGTATAATTAATTAACCCTTGTCAAAATGGCAGATTCACGTTTCAGATAACCAACTGAGATAATGGCAGTGCTGTCAGTTATAATTGAGCTCCTGCCCCAACAATACCATGTCACCTAAAGACCTCTTTTGGCAAGCTACATCGTCAACTGTACCGTACACATTGTTGCTGGCCGCTGCAATTCAAATGGTTTCCGCGCCTTGGGAAAAATCCAGTTCAAACGCCAAACTTCGTTAATAAGACATAAATGTAATAGCTGAGAAAAATTGATCGCCATATAGACCCCATCATCACCCCCACTAGACCGTGAAAGCTTTTTAACACTTCAGACAGCAAAGCCGGGTCTTCCTTCAGCCTGGCAAGAACCGATTTGGTCAGTCGATTGGCTTTATAAATTGGATGTCGTTTTATTAACTTTTATTGCTGGCGGCTCAGGCAAAAGGCCCCTCGGGTGCTGCATCCGTCCTATAGCTTCCAGTTAATGGCCAAGCCGTCGGTTTCGCGCAAACATTGCATAATCTCTATGATATAATGCATCCAGCTGGTGTGTGAGTTCGACTGTAGGAACAGTGCCTGAAAATATTATTTTTATGGCTGAGACGCGCTCGAGTGTTAATGCGCATGTGCGGCCCGATTAAGCATTTCATCTTATGTTAATTACGATTGACTTAATTAGAGGATATAACTTCGGTTCGGTTTCAATTGGATGAGTAATGCATAAAAGTAACTTTTTCGTGGAGTGAATAAAGTCGATGATAACTGCGTGTATGAAAGAAATTTGCGCAGTACTCTTAGGTGTAAATTATGCCCATTATACACTATCATTACACTGTTGGGGCATTTCGGGTTCGGAAGATAAGACATAAAACAATTCAATCGTGGTTTATAAACCTCTTTGTTTTCAGCAAACCTTACAAACTTTGATTTAATTAAATTAACTTTCTACGGCGCACGCTTACTTTGTAAGGCAACATAATTAACATTTTTACAATAGGAATGCGAAAAAATTGAATAACCATATCCTAGCGAGGGTCTATATTACATGTTTTTCAACCTTGCATAAATTGGACATACTGCAGTGAGTTATTGCATGCCATTGCATTAAAACTGATTGGAGAACAACGAAGAGCCATAAAAAAACATTTCAAAGGAGCTTGTTTACAAATCGATTCCTTGTTTGAATAGTTGTTAAAAATGTTAAGAGTTTCGTTAACTATCAAACGGCGACAAAAAACATAAAGCGCCTAAAGGTTTTTACAAGAATCGCGTATCTGCCTTCTTCTTCTAGAAGGTGCAGTGTGTGCCATCGACTACAATGGGGTTCCTCAAGGGAGAAACCTCGGTACGATACTATTTACAAACAAGGGACGATACAAACAAGGGACGTCCCCAAAAAATTTCAAAAACAGTGATTGACTTGTTCCTTTACAGGGTCCTGGTGATGCCAGAAACCTCTTGAATTAATATCGTGGACTTAATCCTCTGTTATATATAATATATAAAGGCTTGCTGTACCTTGTTGACAATAAACTCAGAAAATTTTGATCTTCTTTCGTAAAAAGACGAAGATTCTTTTTAGTGAAGGTGCTACAGATATTTGTTGCAGGAACAATCAAAATATGGGTTGTTTGTCTTAAAAGGCCGTAAGGAGTTATTAGCACAATTGAAACCAACTAGATGATGGCGAGCTAAGCGATTATCGTGGCTAGTGAAAAAGGCTGACAAAGGTGCAAGCATAACTTTGCAGAGACTCCTTGAACAGTTGTAGTTCATATAAAATGAACATGTTTCTTGCTCCCAAACATGATCCCAAAGAGCCGCAACGCAATTACAAAACCTTAAGTCAAATTTTGACGCATTTCAAAAATAAAATAATAAAATTTTGATGGAAAAAATATCGCAAATAATCATGAAAAATGGTTTGGTAGCTAACTTTGATGCTAACAAGGCAACTGAATCGCAAGAAATCGCACAGTTAAAAAATTTTTACAAATCTTTGTGATTGGGTTCAAAGATTAAAAAAGACCGTCAAGTATGAAGACATACGTGGAGCGGTCCGTAGGCTTTTGTTGAAGGTTGTGGTCATCTATATTGCGCAGTTTGTATTAAAATTATTTCTGGATATATTTTACAGTCTGCAATATACTTTTTTCGTAGTGCTGTCTACTGTTCTTATATTGCGTGATTTTATATTGGGTTTCGTAACACTAAAAAAGGCTGGCAAAAAGCTTTACCGTTACGAAAATAGAGGGAAGGACATACTCTTTCATGGCCTTTTTTAGGATTTTTATAATTTAAGACTCATAAAACAGCAATTTCGATTATTTTTAATTACCGTTAGACTTTTTGATCAATTGTGGGGTGCCGCGGCGTAGTGGTTAGTGTGTGTGCTTACTACGCCGGAGGCCTGGGTTCCAATCCTGCCATCGTCACCTGAAAAAAAAAGTATTGTTCTTTTTCTCGGTCCCCACCTCCGCGAGGGTCTGACAAGCCCTCCGAGAGTATCATTTGTCTTGAAAAACTTCTCAAAGTGCCGTTCGGATTCGGCAAAAAATTGTAGGTCCCTTTGTATGTAAAAAGAAATTAACACACCAGCATACATTGTTGAGAAGTTGGCCCTGGTTCACCTCGAGCTGTTGCGCCACTCTATTTATTTATTTATTTATTTTTGATCAATTTTGCAACCAGCTGTGCTAGCATTTGCCACTTTTCTCAAATTCTGCGGACATGGATTTCTGAGAAAACGGTAAAAATATGCTGTTTTTTATTTAGCTTGTTTGAATGGGCTTAAAAACTCAGGGTCGAAAACGGAAATTTTGAAACGTTTTTGATGCAGTTCGCTTGCCTTTTAAACATGACATACTTCAGGCCAATTTAAACAAGGTCGTCATAACCGTTAAGGATCTCGAAATCTTTAAAAAATAGTTTTCGAAAATGTTTTCACGTTTTTCAGTTAAATCTTCGAAGTTTTTGAATATTCGAAGTCTGCTATAGTTTTGTATAAAATTTAAGAAGGTGGACTATGCCCGGTGTTAATTTAAAAATTATACCTTACACCGTTTGTAAGATAGAGGGGGTGACATGCGTTCTTTTGACCTTTTTTATAATTTTTTAAGTTTCAAATCCATAAAACAAATATTTTGAAGTCTTTTCCAGTTCCCGTTAGACTTTTTTCCAATAGCACAACCACCAGCACTAGGCTTGGATGTGTTTTTTAGCCACCGGTTTATACGTAAACGGTTAAACAAGCTCCATTTGTATTTCGGTTTATAAATAGGCCTCTAAAAACTTTGCAACGGCAATTTCAAAAAAATTTTAACGCAGCCTTCCTTCTTTTTGTATGTTGTGTACTTTAACCGAATCTGAAAAAGATCGCCTATACCGTAAGGCTACTAGAAGACTTAAAAAAATTGTTTTTGAAAATTCTTTTATGTTTTCGAGTTAAATCTCAGAAAATTTTGAAATTTCAAAATCCGCTATAATTTTCCATAAAATTTTGAATCATATCTGATACGTGTGATTTTTTTCATAGAATTTCACCGAACACCACCGGAGATAAGGGGAGACACACACGTTTTTTCATGCTTTTTTGCGATTTTTTTCCGAAAATGCGCCAAAACTGCACTACTCAAACTGTTTTTGAAAAATATGACACTTGGTTAACTTTGAGTTGCTTTATACGTGTGTTTAATATTGATTTTGAGCGATAAGCCGTTCAAAAGTTATGGCCTCCAACACTTTGAAAAACGTCATGCATTTTCGACTCTTCATTTCTAACGAACGTTTTGATATTTGCCAAAAGTTTTATTTTTTAATTAAAGCTTAGTATTTCTAAACCTAAGTTGTGTTTTTCTAGTTCTTGCCTACTAAACATCTTGAAAAAAGCACTGAAAAACATGGACTTAGCATTTTCACATGAAATTTCAAACTATAATTAAACCGTTATTTGTACTTAACTACTATTTTCGCAGTTTATACGCACACCGAATTTTGTCTTTTTACGACTTACCGTTCAGAATTTAAAAAGCGATTGGACGGACGGGCGGACGAAGCGATACCATAAGAGGTCCTTTTTCCATTTTTGGACGGACCGCTAAAAATTAAGAAAAGATTTTTCAAAATATTTGTGAACAAATTCAGTTTTGAGTTGAAAACTTGTATGGAGCCTTCAAAAGATCAAGAATTTTTCAAAAAAGCCGTGTCTAACTTAGCGTTTTGGAAAAGTTAAAAAAGAAATAGTGAGAAACACGCATTTTTTCCCTTGGTCTTTAAACTTTTTGCTTAAGGAATTTGCGAATTAAATGTAGCCTATTTACAGTGGTATACAAATCTTAAAAGTTTTTCGAATTTATATGCTGTATGTAAATCTTTTGTATTGGCCACGGCCCCAAAAATGGTCGTGGGCTAATAATTAAAAAAAAATTTTTGTTATTCCTTTAGAATCAAGGGCAAAAGCGTTAAATATGTGCCATAAATATTTGTGAAACAAAAAAATGTTTTTTCCTTCAAACGCCTCCTGAAAAAGGGCGGAGCTCAAAACTTTGTATCAATCAAACTTAGCAAATAGTAATATCTCTAATATTTGTCGTATAATTTTTTTCCATTTGGAGTAAATTTTCCGAGAAATCGGTTTTTTAAATATCGAGCATGTTAAAAGTGGACATGGTCAATGGTAAGGGCGGTCCAATTTTTGCCTTAATAAAGGCTTTTTGTCATTATTACTATGCACCAAATTTTGAGCTCCTACGCCTAGTGTCTCCTCAAGTTAGATACTTGACCAAAAGGCATTTTCAAAGAAAATGTTAAATAGAGGTTGACTCACATTGAACTCAGTAGTGGACGTCGCCGTTGGCGGCTTAAAGCAATTTTTACACCTAATTTGTGTAAAAGAAGACCATCCAAGCCGTGAACCAAGTTTCAGCTCTCTAGCTTGAGTTTGAAGACCTAAGACCTTTACACATAGACGGACGGACATGGCTTAATTTTTCACTTGCTTGTCTCGATCATATCTTAAAAAAGTCTTAAGTATGATTATTTCACTGCGTTTAAAACGATGCATTAAAACTAATATACCCTGGATCGGGTACAAACATAAACTCCCAAATATAGGTACTGACCAACGTTTTACACAAATGAAATAATATAATTGTTCACTTAGCCTAAAAAAAGGGCACCGTTCATACTTGACGGTTTTTTAACTTAGCCCAAGCCTTGCTTTTAGGCGGTTGGTTGTAAAATGGAAATAAATATGGAATTCAGCGCAGTATCAAAGAAAAGTTTATGTATAGCACTGATCCAAAGGTTGGATCGCTACCCGCTGCTGATACTAAACTTTTTTTCAGTCGCTATTTCCGCTAGATTTTGCACTCAATAATAGGTATTGAGTTGCCGGCCATTGAGGAAGAATTGCGGCTGCTTCAGTTTCGTTTTGGCATTTTGAATATTCCTTCAAAGTCAATTTGAACCCAAGCAGCGAGTTTTGACAGTTAGATCATTGGATGCGTTTATGGAATGAGGCTGTTAATTGTGAGAGTTTTCACAATTTCGAAAATTGAAGTTACTGAGTCCGTGACGTGCGGCTGTCTCGTTTTTCACCTTGACTTATTGACTTGATAAATCAAAGCTCGTGCACTTTTCTCGTTCCACTCGAATCCCCTTAAGCCGCAGCTACGCCTATTTGTTCAATTCGTTTTAGTCAAGGAATCTATCCTTCCCTTTCTAATTGATTAACCGATTCAAAATTCAGTATAATAATTCAAAACAGTAGAGTCAAAAAAGAAATCAATAATTAATTTAACTTAAAACTAAAAATATTCGTATCATTATTCATGCATCAACAGAGGCTGTGCATGATATTCTTGCAGTTTTTTCGGCTGGTGACAGTACTCGACTTCCCTATTATTTTCTACAGTCTACAGACGCCACTGCCTGTATTTTACTTTGCCTTAGTTGGGTCCGGGTGTCTATGAGAAGCTTTGTAATTCACTGCAGTTAAGGGAGAAGAATCTAAGAAAAGTTTGAGATTTGGAAAGGAATTTTCTACCCCATGATAAACCTTTATAGAAAATATGCAGGAAAGATAGAAAAATTTTCAAACTCTCACATTTTACTTGGCTTTGCAATATCCACCAACTTTGATCAAGGTGCAATAATTAAGTGATCTTCCTTGTTCGTTATTGCCCTCTTACATGCCACTATCAAGCAGTCGGTTTAAGTTCCTTAAAAAAACGCAGAAAAAATTTTCAATCTGGGAAATACCTCTACGGCTGAACATCCTTTCACTGCGTCTACGGCAGTTTGTATAATCTAAAGAGTTGTGTTGGATCTTCAACCAGATGGATGCATTGTCTCTGAATAATGTGAACTTTTCCACAGAAATTATAGCACGTTCACTTCAGAAATGTGGCATCGGCGTGCATGACAATGAACCCATACAAAACTGATCGCGGCGCACGGCAAATCCTCGGTTTAATTAAAATTGCAAATTTGCTTGATTTATTGAAAGCGCCTCTCAAATGCCAAATCAAAGAAAAATGAAAGTGCACCTCATGCTGAGGACTAACTATATACCAGGCGTGTGAGTATCTTGCAATTACACTGACTGCCAACACAAAACTAACATCGTCGATGTGTCATGTCATGATCAATCAGCTCGGATTCAACAATGGCTCCACCCAGTTCCGTTGAGACCAACTTCAAAGAAAGTTTTTTTGTTTTGTTGTATCATGAGGCTATCTCCTCATGCCAAGTGACATTCCATTCCATCCGAACAATATGCTATGAATTGACAGTTTCCCTGCAAACATCGCACGAAACCCCGTCGATTTGAAGATTGCATTTTTGGGCACCCGCCGCTTGAATTATGGTGTCCGAACTAGTCCACTCCATTCGAGGTTAAATATGATTGCTTTGAGCTGGAAAATTGAGATGAAAATAACATGCGGATTTCCGCGTAATAATAAGCGGCCTGCGCATGCGTCTACACGACCTTGGATCATAAACACATTCAGACACTCAACAGGAGCGTTGGGAAATAATTTATTTCACCACATGGGGATCACGATTGTAATCTACAAGTTTGTCAATTACTCCGTGGAACTGGGTGTCAAGTGGAATTTGTTCTTTTTGCCCTTAAGCCGGGCGAATGCCTCGAATGCATTTGTCAAAAAGTGATACGTATCATGTCATTGACAAAGTATCCGCCGACAGCCAGGCCCAAGCGCAGTTGCAACAGACCCGAAACGAACTGACGTGTTAATTGAATTCTAATAGAACATGAGCACAATCGCGCCGCCATGCCATGCCATTGGAGGCGCATAACAACCATTAGCGTTGCCTAATCGTTTGTGTGTAGCAACAACAACTGTCATTAAATTGATTAATCCCAGATTAAGGGTGTTTGCTGCCGCGATATCAATCTGTACTCCATGCATTGATTACAATATCATTAAGTGGGCTTAGAGGCCATTGTTTTCCCTGACACACGTTGGTTGGCCATCGGAGCAGGTATGCGGCTCCTGGGGAAAGCTTGAGCTAAGAGGTTGATGTATGAATGAATTTAGATTGTCCAAAGATTAGGTGCCATAATGAGTCGTAAATATTTTTAGCCACTTCCACTTTAGGCTTGGACCCACTCATTCAAGACTTTATTACGATCGCAATTAAGCCAGTGAATGGTTGGCGGCAAGTGGGGCCTCCAAAGTTAAGCCTTAATCGCAAGGTAATTAAATTATATTGGTTCAAAGTATATGAATGTTCCGGTCGCTTAATCCATTCGCAAAAAGTTTCATTTTGCAGATCATACAATCTTAAACGCTGTGACTTCGTAGCAATTCAATAATTTCCCACGCCAATTGGCGGAATCCTGATCAAAATGTTGTGAATTGAATTGCAATTATAATGGTATCCCACTTGGAATTGTAGCAGTCTGAGTGACCGTATTGAATACGGTGGAGTTCAGTGCACGGCCACGAGCCGTGACTATGATCGTAGAGCAAAAATTGATTGATTATGCTTTGAGTTGGTCTCTGCAAGATGACTGATATTCTGGAGAAAATAAATTTAAAATTTCATAATCACTGCGAACCACTGGAGGGAATCATTTTAAGTGAAATCGAGATTGCATGATCTTGGGATTGCGTCAGAAGGTAGTAAGTACACCCAACTCTTAAGGAGGTCAGATAACTTCATCTTGAGATGCACTGGGATTTGCGAAGAATGGTCCCTTCAGCATATTCTTTACCTCCATGTTTCTTAATGCAAAATTTCTTTTAACACTTCGGAAAACCACGTAGGCAAGTCGGAATGCAGAGGACACTGTTCGTTCTGATTTTTATCTTTTTATGGGTGGGCTAGTTTCAATATTTTTAGTACCTACGGCTGCGCCATATATGTTTTATATAAACTTTTAAACCACCTCTTCCTCAAATTTAGGCAATTAAGCAACTTTTTTTAAGTTTTAACTTTTTCAAGTCAACTTTAAGTTGTAACTTTCTTCTTTAATTGTAACGTTTCTTCTGAGTGTAAATTTTACTCTTGTTTGAAAGGACGAAATTAAGAACCTTGGTGAAAAGTTTAAGCTGAATATGAATAGTTTGTCAAACATCCTATTTTAGTATGGTGCTATCGCGTTGCCATTGTAAATTTCTCAAAAAGTTGGAGTTCCCAATCTGAGTTCTCATATACTGAAGTCCACCTTTTTTTTTTGTTGCAAAATAAAATATTACCTTTGTTATCTGAAAAAGGTACAAGTATTAGTTTGCTTAGGTATCACAGGTGCATTAAGATCCACACCTCAAACAGGTCTGGAAACAATGCTGTATCTCAAACCTCTGCAGCTTTTCACAAGAATGTGGTGACAAAGGCAGCACTCAGACTAAGAGAGAACAACCTGTGGAGGCCACAATTTCTATAATTTCTATAGGACACTCGATACTCGCATACTGAACAACTTAAATCAAAATGGGTATGTAACACGTACAGATTATAAGAAACCTGAATTTGACTTTGATAAAAGATTCGGAGACGCTACACCGAAAAGACAAGACTGGGCAGAGACTTTGTTGAAATCAAAGGTGTCGCTATCTATACCGATGAATCGGAAACCGAATGTGGAACAGCTTCAGGAGTCTTCTCGAAAACACTACACATCAACCAGTCATATTGACTAAATGGCTACTGCAGTGCTTTTCAACCTGAGGTTTATGCTGCACAGACAGTTCAACCATATTTGTTGACAGTCAAGCAGCACTTTAAACCCTGGACTCTAACCTGGTGTACTTCAAGTGCGTCAATGACTGCCTCATGGTACTAAGACAAATAAGCCTTCACACAATTCTACTCTGCTGGTTCCTGGGCACGTTGGCGTGGCCTTATATAATAGTGGATGAATGAAGTGAATAGTGAATGAAGGAAGCAGTGAAATAGTGGACGAACTGGCCATTAAAGGTTCTGATATGGACATAACGTTGGCTGATCGTCGACGGGTATATCATCCTTTCAACACAGCCAAAAGTTTCATAGATCAAGACACGGTCAAACTAGCCAGTGAATGACAGCAACAGGCTAAGGATTGTATCGTAACTCACTAGTCTTGACCAGTGCTTGACCTAAAAGGCACAACGAACATTCTATCTCTCAGTAAAAACTTCATAAAAACACTCGTTAGTGTAGTTACAAGACGGGAATATTCGCGGACGACTTCTGTAGAAGCTGTGGAGATGAAGAAGAATTAGAGTCTATAGAACACTTTCTCTGCCACTGTCCAGTTCTCCAAGAACAACGTCTTACCTTTTTACGAGTCAGGTTCCTTGATAGCTTGGACGACATGCCAGCAATATCATTACTAGACCTAAAAAAATCTATTAAAAGATCTGGCTGGTTCAGTTCATATGCCCAACCATGTTTGTCCATCATACAAGGGCAATCACAATGGGTCAATCTGGTCACTTGAGTGAACTTGCAAACAACCCTTCTTACCTGACCGCACCTTTTCTATCTTGTGCCCTTACTATATGTGCGTGCTTATCAGACCAAGAATAATTTTTTAGCACCAACCATCAAGCTTCTTCGCGTTGCAAACATCTTCATTATCGCAAAATAGGCAAAAGCCTTCCTTCATTATCGCTTGAGAACCATGTTAGCAAGCGCATCGTGTTCGACAACTAAATCCCATTTGACAGACAGTGTTTAACGACAAGAAAAGGAACACTCGGCTCTGTAACTACAATCTATGACAGCTACTTAATGGTAACTTTTACGTTCAGTCAGAGTATGAAGGGCTCAGAAGGTGTTGCTGCTAAAATTTGCTGCTTATTCGGATCTTAAGGCGCCTATTTATAGCTTCACAAAAAAAAAACTGGGATAATTTATGTAGTTCCTTTGAATGTCTACACAGCTGTGCTCTCAGTAGTTTACTTTCCTGCCAAACTTTATTCTTAAGTTCAACTTTATTCCTATCAACCAACCAAAATTTGGCTAGCAGGACGTTTGAAAAAGCTAATGGTTACCTCTGTTATGCCCTCGTCGAAAATGTTCGATTGTCAGGCTCGTTTCTCTGAAATCTATAACTTTCGACCTCACTCATAATTGTCAAACTCAGTGAAACTTGTGTAAGTCTAGAATTGATACAGAGTGTAAACCGCTTTGAGAAATAGGTATTTAGAATGACAAGCACACGTTACGCAAATATTTCCAGCCAAAGCAAGCTGCTTAATTTCTTTTTTCAAACACACAAGTGAATTAGAGTGCAAATTTCTGCAGCCTACATAGATAAACACCTTTTTACATACCAATGCCTAAATTATTTACTTGTGATCAACACCTCTAGCTAAGGCTGTTGCCACCTGCACGATGCAGTCATTGATCCTAATCTACATTAGTTTCCAGTCGAGCCCCCCATAAGCTCATTTTCAGGCTTGAATAAATTTATATTAAATCGTTATATGAAAACTAGTCAAATGCAAGTTTTAATTTGTGTTTGCGTTATGATATCAACGCGTTGCGGTTGCATGCCGCAAAGTTACTATCATCGATCACCTTGTGAAAAGCGGTTTTTTTAAAAATAACATTAAAAAATTCAATAAATTTGCTGCATTCTTTGCCCCAGTTACGCATATTGCAGCTTGATAGCCAAAAAATATATACGAGTAATTAATATTGACTAATTAGGTTCTAGTCAATATTTTTCAACAGACCTGACACGTGACTCATTTTTACCTCATAATATGATAATTAATGTTGTTTCCAACCTCTACTTATGTTCTACTTTCGAAAACTTAAGCTCTTAGGTAGTATGTAATTTGATTAGAATTTATGTATTTTAAGAGGTGGTCCTCGCGCCATCATACCTCCATTGAGCTTGCTGAAATGCTTGATGTTTTTCTTGCTGCCCTGCCTGGGGCTAGTTAGTGCGCTAAGTGCATTCATTTCAAGAACTGACGAAAACACTCGTAATATTTTATGTGAATCGTTGGACAGATAAAGATAAGGTCATGCTGAGGTTACCGCCCGCTGGGTCGACAACTCGATGCACAGCTACTCTCGCTTATTTAATCGAACTTCACGAATGGGTGTACCCTTAATTAAAGGCTTTAAATGAGCAGAACTCACACAAAATTCGATCAGCTTGAACTAATGTTTGGGCAAAATCATTTGAGTGTAACTTTTAGTAGCCAAGTGACTTTGAAGTAATGACACATAGAAGCACTAAATGAAGCTTGCTGGGACTCGTGCTGTACCCTATAACATTTTTATATGCTTCCGTTTCGAATTAAAAAGTCAAACACTTAAGAACAGAATATTAACAGAATATTGAAAGCTGCAAACTTGGTCCTTGTCAAAGGTTCTACTGAATGAAAGAGATCTCATTAAGCAGAACTAAGTTATTACGTAGTAAGCCTACAGTGGAAGTTGTCATATTAAGACCCTAAAAAAGTAAGGTCCTTACCAGCCTTATAATTGTACAGTTTTTTTTAATTTTTTTTACCCATTGCCTTTTGACTTCAAAGTGAGACCCACCATCCACCAAGACGAGGACTCTTTGGCTTGGATCTCTATGTACAACGAATGAGTGGATACATGGGAAAGCCATTTGTCGGTCGGATCCCTATTGAGCCATCCCAAGATTGCCGCGAAACTGCTTTGAGCAATTACTTTTAATTTGTATTCAGCAAATGCGGCACCCATATTGTGCAGAGCTTTTGCATCCCGAAATTTTTGTGTACTTTTTCGATATACACACAGCCTCAGCATTTTCACCAACCTTCTCTTGCCTATAATCCAAGACGATATAATTATAGTCATTTCTTTTTTTTATGATAAAATTGGTATGTTGATGTTATTGATATACAAAATATCGGCCAAATGGCCGCCGCGACCTCGGCGGCACACCTCCACCCGATTGTCCAAATTTTCGATGACGTTGAAGCATAATTGAGGTTCTATGCCGTTAATGTGCCGACTTATCTCATCCCTTAGCTCTTTAATTGCTGCTGGCTTATCGACGTACACATTTTCTTTCAAATAAACCAAACTGTTGCCATTTTTTGTCACCATTCTGACCATTGACGACTCTTGAAATGGTCAAGAGGCTGTAGTTTTTAAGTCAATTGCACCTTGTAAGCGTGTAAATGCAAATCTTTATGCAAAATGTTCATCAACGACGAGCGTGAGAGGTGCAATTGTTGCGCACGACGACGAGTTGAGGTGGACGGCTCTTCAGCCACACAATTTGCCATCCACTATTTGCCAACCACACTATCAGCCACCGGTTTGCTCAAATTTTGTAGATTTACCGATTGTACGCACATTTAGACGATTAAATTGACCGAAAAAATCACGATTTGAACGCCCATTTTCATAATAAGCCTGAATAACTTTAACGCGTTGCTCGATTGTGTGTCCTTCCATGGTTCAAATTGAGTTAGACTTAAATTGAGAAATGTCAAATGAAATGCAGAAAAAAACTTGAAGCTTAGGTGTGGTTCACATTCAACATCGGCCCTTAAAATTTAACCACCCTTTGTAATGAACTTTTTTAATGGTTTCGGGTTTGATTGCGTTTTCTGGCCGTCCTTCACATGGTTACGTTCGAAGGATGTGCAACAACGCTTAAATTTAGCTGGCCACTTTTTGACGGTTGACATACAAGGATCAGAGTTTCCGTATAATATTTTGACAGCTTTTTTTTGAATAAGTTTCCTTAGGGGTTAACCCATCTAAAACGAGGTAATTTATGACTGCACCGTATTAAAGTTTATCAATTTTAACGATAAACAGGAAAGAAGTATACAATGCCTGTCTCTACTTTTTGGGGTCACGCTTTTTGTCACGTCGTCTTCATAAAAAAGTGAGAAATCCTTTGATGCAGTCAAATTAATGCTATAAGGGTGTTCAAATTCTTAAGATGTTTATTGCTGTATGAATCACAATCCACACTGTGCAATAATAAGGATCAATCATTTTATATCATTTTCTACGTTTCCCGCCAACCTCCTCTTTATAGCAAGTTATTTTTTATTAAATGGGGGCAGAGTCACTCAGGTCCTTTTCGACCATCCTTTGTCTTACTTCTCGTTTCTAAGCCATCCTCAACCGAAGTGCACCCTTAGGTATTTGCAAAACAATATTTTCGTGAGATATTAGTCCTAATTATGCCAACTGTTGAAATGGTTTGGAAATGAAGACTGAATGCACAGTAACATTTCAACATTTCAGCCCTCGAGTAATTTTATTCCGCTGTAATATTCTGTGCAACTAAAGAAGTCTTCCAAGAGTTATTTAAAGACAAGTATGAGGTCACTACCAATTTAGCATAACCTGAGATAAATAGCTTAGGGATAGCTGAAAGTACAACTCTTAAACAATCTCAGTTGCAAAATTTAGTTCCAATTAACATTCCTTGTACTTCTATGGAGTTAAATTAAGTGCTTATAAGAAATCGCACAGAAAACTAAAACAAAAAACTTATTTAAAAATTTACTCTACCCTATAAGAGTAGGACATAAAAACGTGCCCCCAGCAGACATCACGAGTTTTAAAGCAAAAAAATCCAACCAAAACTGATTCCCATCTAATTCGCGTTTAAGTCCAGTTAAAAAGGTTCCCCGCTTGTTCACTTACATTTATTGGTGAACTGGTAAGTTGCAGTTTGCCTTGTTTCTTTTGCATATGCATGTCAGCCAGCCTTCAGATAGCACGAGTTAAAATAGTTTATGCATTTGCTCTGCACTTTTTTTTGTATCTTTTTCTTATCAAATAAGTTTTGCAATTTCCCGTTAATGTCGTTGTGGCCGACAAAAATAAGAAGCAAAAACTATACAACCGTCCAACGAAAGTCGCAGCAATAAATTGTTACTTTATACCGCCGGCTGTGTCGAACAATCTTGAAGTAGAAATAGTTTTCATGCAGACATCTGACTCAAGGCCACAAGAGATTTTTAAGAATTGAGTTCAGTTCAACTCTCTGTGTCTAATCCAAGTGAAGCGTTAAAATCCCAACGTAATTAGCCCTTAATTCGAAATGCACTCCAAAGGTATTAACGTTAATTTCAATATCACTAAATCCCTTCTGAGTGGTGCTTACACATAAACCTGTGATTTGGGGCATAATTCTCCTTGTAAAACTGTTAAGGAAATGCGTTCACTTCAATATTTATGTATCTACTTCCCTAGCAACAGAGAGGTATGTATGTAGCTTGTCAGCATTATCTACGGGTATCTAAAAAAAAAGAAAGAAAAAATTTGTGTTCGACATGGCCGACAAGCTTAATGCATTGTGGGGCCTTTATTGGCCAAGTTCAACAAAGACACACGGTTATGGAGAAAAAGTTGCAAAAATTTAAATGAGTGAAAAGGGTCCAGTACAGAGTGATTGGCTGATGTGTAACCGACTTAGCCATTCACAATTTCATAACAACACGGGCTTGATTGATCTGACAAATTTTAGCTTTTATAATTTATAGTTTGACAACTTTTGACATAAAAGGTGACAACTTACTAGAACAATAAAGGTTTTGTTCTAGATGTATATCATTTCCTGGTTCGAAACTTGACCTGGAGATTGACAGTCATATTAGGGAAATCCTAGTAGGCGCATATTGCCCTGCGGCAGTTGGGCGCCAACATCAAAAGAACTTTTATTCACCAGGTGGTCTGAATTATTTTCTCGAATAGAAATAGCCGAATTATTATTTTAGACTGGTGGGATCATTGAGCTTTTGACTTCAGAAAAATTCAATTTTCGCAACTTAACTTTGCGGTTAGAACAAGCTTAGCTTAAGATATTGCCCAGTGTGAGTTTTCACACAAACGAGGACCATCGGAGACCATCGGAGTCAATGAATTTATGAAGCAGGACCTTCACAATCTCCTTGGCATTGCCTTCGGCACTTCAACACTTGTCTTCGTTTTGTTGGCATTCTTGGTATATTTGCAATTACTCAGGCATCTTCAGAGCCTTTAATTTCCTGGCGCAAATTAACTTGTTTGTCTGGTTTATTTTGATAAACGAAGGAGAGAGTTTATTTGTCGGCCTTTGCCGCAGATATCTATGACTGTCTAGTCTATGACCTATGCTAAATGGTTGTCGGTGACCCAGGTATGGCCTGAAATTCAAATTTTGCGACTCCTAAGCTACTGCGTTATATGGCCACAGTTTGCTAAGATATAACGATCTTATTTAATAATAATTTGTTTGCACTTGAACGTTCTAAGTAGACTACATAAAGTCTATTGAAAAGGACTTTTGTTTGACCATATTATGTCCTACAATTCCTGGCAAAAATTTATTTTACGAGTTATTACAATCACGCGAAAAAAAGGCCAAATAAAACTGTCTTACTTAAGTAATGGGATTTGTTAACCCACGGAGAGTAGAATAAAAATCTGGTGGGTGTCTGTCATACATTTTTCAGTTTCCCGAAGAAGTCTTGTTCTTTCGTTTGCCTTAGGTCATACTTGTTGGAACCCCCTCTGCGGTGTCAAGTTAAACTTCTCTGCCAACATAAAATATTTCTACACACATTGAGTTTGTATTGATTTGGATTACTACGCAACAGTCTTCTTTTATGGTGCTGAGTCAGGATCATCAGCAAGTAACAAGAAATCAGTCCCGTTTCTTTTGAACGAAAAATTTTATGGGAAAATTTTATTAAACGAAAACAATTTGTACAATACCAAAATATGGACATTATTCAAAATGCAAAAATTCATTGCGCATTTGCCAAAATGCCAAAACACATTGTGTGGTTGGAAAACAATTTTCCAACCAAGACAATCATTGAAGTGCAGCTCCAGGTATGAGGCCAACAATAAGATCGAGCTTCCATACGAAAAGCTAAGCCGTGATACTAAAAACTAACACCGTGAAAACTTTAAGCAGCTGTTTTTGTCCACCAAATCACAGTTGCCAGGCCCGCACCCTCCAAAGAGTTTGAAGTTCAAGCAGTGTAACCGCCGAAGATCACCGGCGTCTGTTTTAAGAAAAGTACCTTGTGCCATCTTTATCATGACCTATGAGACACCCTTTACAATAGAGCTTTTCAAACTAAGCTTTTAACTTAACTTAACTCCTAACGCAATCTCTCAGGTGGAAATCACGGCGGGCGAGATCAAGACCAGCAACAAGAAAATATCCGAGAACACCTGTCTCCGTCGACGTCAGTAATCCGAGGTTGGTTCGGTCGTAAGCTAGACTTAAATCAGGCCTGATTATATCTTTGCCTACGCAATTTATTTCAAAGCTGGGCAACTTCGAGGCAAAACAAGGCTACTTCTCACAAGGTTTAGATAAAAATCAAACGGAAAAAATTACGGCTGCTTAAAAAAGCGGAATATTTGAGAATAGGCCAAAGACGAATGCTTTTCCAGCAAAAGGATAAGCAACCTTAATCGGTGTCGCCACCGAACTCAAATTTTCGCCACCCTCCTATTCAGAATCTGGGTGCAGCTTTGATTGTGTATATAAAGTTTCGACGTTTCGACTTGATTTACATTCGTTATTTTTTACAACGCGACCGAAATTGTATGAAATCGATAAAAAGTTACTAAATATCACAAACTCAAAGCTATCAAAATTAATATTAAGTAAAAAGTACAAAAAACCGAAGCCAACAAAATCACGCTACGCAATGAAAAAAAGCAAACAAAATGAAGTCAAACCAATTTGACACTTAACGTGATGACTGCACCGGTGCAGTATTTGTCGTTCTGTATAAAATGAAACTGAGTGTACACCACGCTGGAATTGCCGCGAGCACCGAGTATTATTTGACAGCTCGGTGTGGCAGTTGAGTGTTCAAAAGAATACGCCATTAGGCTTAAGAACAACGAACGGTCACAACTTGCATCATTAACGGAATCTATATTAAAGACGACCCGTAAAAAAACCGGCATCCATACGCAATCGAAATCTTGTGTATTGATGCCTGCATAAGAAAGGCACCCATACTCAAGCTCAAAATTAACTCAGTGGCTCGACTTTCTGGCTCATATCGTCGCAATATCTTCGGTCTTTATACCCTACCCAGGGTATATTAAGTGTGTTGTATAGTTTGTTACGCAGTGCAATACCCCTAAGAGTTAGATAGATCTACCCTTTTAGAGATATGAATGGAAGAATGAACAGGATGAACAGGAGAATCGATTAAGCCGTGTCCGTCCGTCCGTTAGTATGTAAACAACTTATAGGCCTTCAATTTTAAGCTAGAGAGCTGAAAGTTGGTGGGAAGTCCAGTCCTTCAGATCAAGTTTGAAATCCGCACACAGACGTGCCCTCTACAGGCCTTTATGTGCGACCATCTCTAATTTTAACAAATGTTTTTTTCAAACACAAGCTATTTTACAATGATGCTAGCACACTCATTTTTGATATGTCTTATTAGCCTTGTAATTATCTTTGAGGTGGCAGAAAAAGTTTGACCTTTCGATTGACCAAGCCCACTTTTTTAAGGGATTTTAGGTTAAAATGACTATTTTCAATAAATATATATAAAATTTGACTCAAAATTACGTGTTGTAGATATTAGCATTTCCTCAATCTTTTGTATGAATAGTATATGCCTCTGCCCACTTTTGTGGGCGTGGTGTTAAAAAAAGTGATTTTTGAGTAAAAAAGGCGGAGTTTAAGGCCGAAATGTATGCAACCACCTAGTATAAAGAATTCAACAGTTATATTTTTATATCCCGCCCGCTTTTCGGAGGCGTGAATGTTTCCTTGTTTGGTAATGTAGGGTACTTTGCAATCCGTCACAGACGGACTGAAGTTTTTACTTTCCCACTTGTTTTTTGTTTTCGCTACTTTTCTTTAACTCTGGTATATGCAAAAATAAGTTAGTAAGTGCAACAGTGGTTATGCAAAAGCTTAAATAAATACCCTAGCCTACCTTAATAAATTGCCAGGCCTCCAAAAAGGGGGCGACGTAATATTGTAAAAACGCGGGTACCTAACCTTTTTTTAAGTTCGGTATACATTAATTGGAAAATAGTAATCTTAAGTTGAATCGAAATAAAAAGTGAGCGTGATAAAAGTTAGTGATTTTTGTTTTTGCAGCCATCTTTACGACAATTACAAAACAGTGCAGCAGCAACATCACTTCCACGTGATTAAATCATTAAAAAAATACAGGTATAATTACATATGAACCTGTAGTGGGCGTGTCTATGGGCGGATTTACGTGATTTTCGAACTTGTCACGAAAAATTTCAATTTATATAACATTTTATAAATTGGCAATTCATATCTGTGAAAAAAAAAATTCATGAAGAAGGCAAAAGCGTCCAGAAATCCCAATTCACCGAAGTAGACATACATTATAATTGAGTCATCATCAATAGACACAAGGTATTTTGTTAAACCGACAAATCTACGTTTCCTTTTCAGATTTCCATTATGGTTTTAGTTGTCGAAAAGTACCTGCAATAAAAATAGAAGCATGCCGTGCTATGCTAGTCGCATGTGCATCGCATTTTTTCCTGTGTTGCATGCAACGCATGCACATGCGTATAATTACATGCAACAAGTTTCATGAGCATTGGTGGGGGCATTGTGCTTTGTGATGTCAAAGATATTTTGAAGATTACCTTCAATTTTAGATTTTTTAAATTTGTTTTAAAAGCAGCAGGCATGAAGCAGATACATTTTGTCGTTTCAGTTCTTTGAAAAGGTTTCGAAAAAGAATTTGGAAATGGAATACGAAAAGTTGTTGTATGATAAGATAGTCGTAGCAGTCTCATAAGGAGTAATATGAGGATCTGAAATGGATGAATTACACGCGGTGCACTGCAGAAATGTCATCCAGAGTCAGAAATCGAGATAGCAACTTCCCACGTAAAATGTCTTTCAACAAACAAATTTGTTTGTTGAAAGAACAATTCGGTCAAAATTAAACTCCTCCATACAGCGAAACAAAGCAAAGTTATCGCCGCCAAAAGTGTGGCCCCTGAATCCAGTCTTACATTCCACCTCTGCAAAATCATACTCACCTTTTGCAAAGAGCAACGAGAGTCTAATACTTCCACTGGCTGAATGTGTGGGTTCATAGACAGGTATTCTTTGAGAGCAATGTTGTAACCTCAACCGAAAATTCCATTGATTTGCAAGTTAACACGTCGCACGGATTAGCGGTGTACCTTTGAACTACTGCCAGAAATCCACCAACATGGCAGAGCTAACTATCCGCTTTGCTGTTTGGGCCTCACGTTGCCTTCTTGCCGCCGGGATAGCTTATACCTCTCTGTGGATGGGCGTCGTTAAAAGATCTCATTGATCGATAATGACAGTAATTTGTATCTTTTGGTGTAGTTTGTTTGGAATCTCTGGGAACGGTAGCCAATAAAAGATTTCTATCTTCAGAGCTTTGTTTTTGCTGTCAAGGATGTCATGACTATGTGACTAATATGCAGTGAAGTATTAAAAAAAAATCCATATTGATGTGTCGTTGCTCCACTTACATCGATCTCCGTACAATTACATTCATTTTAAACTGACAGCTTGACTCAGATTGTATACAATCCGCCATGTGCGTCGCCGTGTCTCTGAAGGCGACACATCTGGCTCTGACACTGACCCAACCAAGCTGCATGGGAGAAGAGCTCGTGGAGGCGATTATGCCACAATGGTACAATCGTATCGATATCACTTAAAAAGCCATTCAAATAGTGGCGTGTACAGCAATAATTGGAGTAAAGAGCTTGAGAATGAGTTTTACGGCGCTATTGTTCTCTCTAATGCGGGCCGACTGGAGCTGGAGGTTGTTATTTAAATCTGCTTCAAATCTGATCTGTCTTTGACCTTCGGTCTATCGAATTTTCGATTTTATCCGTGCACTTTGCCACACCCAACATGACTATACAAAGTGGGCGGGTGTTTTGTGCATTTGCTTTATTGACTTGTAAACGAAATTCCTGTCTGCATTCCCTTTGTAAGGTTTGATGGTTTATAGAAGTATTGGCTGCCCGCACTGACAGGGTTTATAGCCGTGAGCATAAAATCACTTGACGAGTATATTTGATGAAGGTTAGATTTTTTTTAAAACTTAGTTTTTTGCCCTGGAATAGGGGCTTTTTAATTCACGGCGGGCTGAAGAGATTTCAACTATTTTATTGCAGCTAGGATCCAATGTAAAAAAAACAGATTCCCATGCTTTACATTGACAAAAAATTTCTTCCGCAAAACTTGGGTTTGGAAGCCAAGAACGTAAAACAGATTGAATTCCCTGACATCAATCAAAATATCTGCTTGCTAGGATAAGGCATACGCAACATTGATGGTTCCTCCTTTTAAAAAAATGTCTGTTCGATTCTGCCGAATCGAATTAAACGTTCATCTATTTTGAAATGCGAGCCGCTCCTGATGTCAATCAAACGCTTGTTTCCGCTTATGGACTTGTAGAAGGTGCACCAATGCTGTTTGGAAAAGTTAAAGAATTGCTTGTTGTGGCTTCAGATAGCCAAGGCTATACAGCCAAAGAGAATGACACTAAAACAATCTGTATCATGGTCTTGAATAGCAAAAACGATTTTCAATTACTTTGTCCGCAATTTTAGCAGCTTATTGTCGGCAGAATGAAACCAAGCTGAATGGAAGAATTTTTTTTTTCTGCAGACACCGCATATGGACAAGTACATAAATATTTTAATGATCAATTGTTGGGCAGTTTTGTAAGGTACGAGCAGTGCATTCGCGATCCGAACCGATAAGGTCGCTCTATGCTTTGTGGTCGTTAGGAAAAAAATTGATTGGTGATCATTAGTTTGGTGTTTTACATAAAGGCTTAGAGCGTGTGAAAACGGGGGGATTTCATTGTTAAATTTATTTTCTAGTCAAGTGATTTGGCTACTAATGAGTTCAATTAAGTTGAACCATAATATAAATCATAAAAGAAACCACCTGCGATAGTAAAATGATTGATTTTGACACATTCTGCACCTGCATCGGCTGAGCAATTAAATTAAATATATCACAGGTATATTCGTAATATTATTTTGGATAGAACTAAAAGTGGGAATTTATTCTTAAACGATCAGAATTCTGATACTAAATGCTTCAAGTCAGGTACAGAACAGGGGTAAATTTATGTTGTCTTCTGTCCTGTGACCCAAATTCTTGAGATCAGGACAAAATGACCTTTGCCTTGCATTGTTTCAACATTTCGCTTACATAGATTATTGAGATGGATAAACGAGTAACACGTGGAAGAATTTAACAATTTGTGTGTCATAAAAACACTTTAAGACATCGGCTTAGAATTTTTCAGGGAGAGCTTGCATCGATTCATATTTTTTGCCGACCAAAAATTTAACACCTTTTCCATAAAGACTCGAAATAAGACTTAAAGCTGACTTCACCAAATTTTTTCTCAGTCAGTGTACAATGTAAAAGACTGAATCCATATATATTGGTTAAGGCCACAAAGTCCCAATAAAGTTATAAATTAGTCGGTGCATTCCTTTGCATCTTAGCTACATTCGTCGAATTTTGGTCTTAAACAAACAACTTTTACATTGTATATCTTATTTTCGCGCGCTGATATTTTTTTATTGCTGCAATCAGGCTTGGCAATAGATTCGTTCCCTATATTTGGTGGAAGCAGTCAGCCATTAACACTTATTTCAGATATGGTCTTCCGTTTGTTGCTCAATTTTAAACGGTTTCGCTTTCTCAAACCATTTATGCAAACTTGATTGATGTGAAACATGCATAAATAGTTCAATTGCCGTTGTACGGTGCACCGTGCAAATGCGCTGCCCATGCCCACTGACTTAAATATTACGTTTGGTCATTGGCTTGATTGGTTTTGCATTAATTTTTAACAAATCAAGATTTTTAGTAAGAAAGAGTCAGCTGTTACCAAGTTGATTTGTCCAATTAAAAGGATTAGTAAACACAAACGCTCTCCGCTAGGTGTTTTAAGTAAAACTGCGTCAGTAAATCCAAATGTTGCACAATTAAATGTTTTTTGCAATAAGCCTGTACTTAAAAGTACCTGTAGAATGGAACTGTTTTTTTTGCTCAAAGGACTCTTTTAATGTCTTTAAATTATGTTTTACTCAAACACAAAAGCTTCTCGTTTATATTTCATGCGTCATAAAGAGGCATTTTTTTAAGAGGCGCTTTCAACACAGATTTCAGGCAGGAATTCATGGCCTATAGAAGCTTGGTAATGTGGTATGTGAAAATGTTACCAATGTGTCCTGTAAGCAAAATGTCCGAATTTCTTTCTCTTTTATTGTAAGTCCTCTTGTGGGGATAATATAAAAACTTACGCAATACACAGCACAGGTATGTCTTCAGCAACACTTATCAACACTACTTGATGAAAATCAAGGACACAAAAAAAGAGATCAGTGCCTTAACAAATCCATCAAACCGAGCTCAGGCAAAGCAGCCTGGGAGACAAGCCAAAAGAAAACAGTATTCACCCATGTCGGAAACGGACGTGACGTGAGAAGAGTCAGCAAAGGAGACATATTTCAGGAAACACGGGCAGTATTGAGAGTTGCTTTGAATGCAAGGCTCTCCATAAAAAAAAATAAAGGCAGAAACTGGAACTACGCAGGTAGCAGATCGACTGTTTATTGCGTGATACAGAAGGACAGCCACACTCGCCATAAAAAAAACTAGAGCAAACCACCGGGTTGGCCCTAGAATTCAGCTCGGGCTAAGATTCTTTTTACAAAATTCTGATTTCTAAATTCTGGTTTTAAAACAAGTGATTAAGGCCAAGAGTTCATCTGTGACAAACTTCTATATACCCGAGCCTATATACCGTCTAACACCTAATCTAAAAATTGTTTGTTTCGAATTCATATAAAATTTGCATAGGCGACGCCCCAAAAGTGGGTCTGACCTAAAAGTTAAAATCAATTAATTGTTATTTCGTTAGGTTCATGACAAAATGCGTTAAAACCAAAAATTATTTCGGAAAAAACAGTGTTTTCCCAAAAACGCCCCCTAAAAGTGGTCTGTGATCAAAACCTTGTATGGACCAAACTTTGCAAATGAAAATATTTTTAATATTTGTAATATAATTTTTTTTTCGATTTGGAGTCAACTTTCCGAGAAATCGGGGTTTTAAAGATCTAAAATGTTAAAAGTGGGCATGGTCAATGTTGTGGGCGGTCCTATTTTTGGCTTGTTAAAGGTCTTGGACCAATATTGCTCAGTACCAAAATTTTAGTTCCTACGACTTTTCTAACTTGACCAAAAGGCATTTTTAAAGAAAATTTGAAATAGAGGTTGTCTCACATTGAAGCCAGTAGTGGGCGTGGCCTTTGACGGATTAAGCCAAATTTCACATTTTGTCTGTGCAGCAGAAGGTCCAAGCGGTGTATCAAGATTCAGCTCTCTAGCTTGATTTCGAAGACCTAAAACCTTCACATATTCAGACGGACGGACACGGCTAAATCGATTCACCTGTCGGTTTCGATCATATCTCTAAAAGGGCTTATGGGTCTACGGTATTTATATAACTGTGTTACAAACTATGCATTTAAATTAATATACCCTTGGTCGGGTATAATTATGCTTTTCCAAATTCTGTTTTATAAAATTCTGAAAATACTACTTTGGCAAAGCGAAAGAGTGAAATATACATGGATGTGCTGCCGCCCCCCGCCCTTACATGTTTTTTTTTACCTTTGCTTTGTTTCAAAAAAGTTAAAAGTTTGCTTAACAAAGCAGACTTTGCTAAATTTTATTACTTAAGTCAGAATTTTGAAAAGCCACCATTTCATGCGGCACGTAAAATCCAGCGGATTGATTTTTATATATTCTAAATTAGGCTTTTTTAGGCAAGGTTTTTCTTCAATTAGGCAAGATTTTTCTTCAATTCTGCCTCCATCTGTGGGCGTGACTCAAAATTTTGTATCATCTCAATGTAAATCGAAGTGCTTCCTATAAAAAAAATGTTTTCGGTTTGGAAAAAAATCTTGAACTAAACGCCTCGAAAAATAATGCTTTTAATCGATGCCACGCCCACTAAGAGAGGTTTAGCGATTTATGTTTTGCTGTCTTATATCTTACTATTACCAAGAGAATGCTAATTGTCAAATTTTAGGCCCTTACGACGTCTTACAGTTTTGAAACCACTGGACGTAGTTGTACATTTATACTGATTGTGGGCGTGTCTGTGGGCGAATTTTGGAAATTTCTACACTTGATTCACGTGCCAAGGAGCGTACGTTTTAAGTTTTAATATTCTAGCCAAAAATTTAAGGCCTAAAAACATGTGACATACAGACGAACATATGCTTTTGAGGTCTTGGGGATCTACCATTAATATTTCACCGTGTTACAAACTATATCACAAACCTAATATACCACCGAGATTATACCTTGTTGGTTTGTGTCGCGATTAATTTCAGTTACACAGGAAAGATTTGCTTGTATAGTTTTGACTTATACTTACTAAGCCTCTGTTACTTGTGTTTAAACACTTTGAGGAAAGAAAAGAGCAGGAGGTCGGAGGTCCTTGCAGATTTTCTGCAAACTCTTCGTTATGCTACTTCCTTACGGAAAGCAAACTTAAATCAATCCATTAAAGCTGAGCCTAGAAGGCAGGTATGGTTAATTTTTTTTCCATTTGTTAAACGAACTAGAGTTAAAAAATCCTTACATGCACTATAGGCGTTTCACTATTGGGTGTCTACCGCAGAATTCACTTTTATATTCGTTACTTCTTGTTCGCCTTTTTAAAAGTCGGTAAAAAGGCTGTGTTTCCACCCACTGTGGCAATAACACTTAAGTATACAACTTAGAGCCTGCTTAATACAAAGTTGTTTACCATTTGGCCTGTACCAATTGCTAATTGCATTCATTTGCAACCCCGTGTACACCAGCGACCACATGCTTTCACAACATAAACTGTCTCGCATGCAAATTAATAAAATTTGATTGTCAATATATGGACCGTGATAGTGATTAGCAACAAGACTTGCGATACATATCTATGGCCAGCAACACCTTTTCCAATTGGCGTAAATTGCCCCAACTATACCATTCTACATCGATTAGCATGCGCACAACTAGCTACTTAGCCTGGTACAGCGTTACCATGAAATTATCTAAATCAGTGTTTACCACAAAAATGTATCTAATTGGTCGGACCTATATCATGACAGGTAATTCTGGGCTATACGCACCCATGGAGCAGTGCTGCTTACATGGACCGTTTACATCCGTTTCGCAGACCCATTTCGAGCCATTCGAACAAAAGCCACTCACCCGAGGTGATTGCCGAAGAATTTTGTGGTTACGGCCTTTCGTTGGCGGAGAGTAAGGGTAACAAAAGATTTGACTAGGTGACGACCTGACCAAGATTTCCCTCGCCACAGCGCCGTCGCCACTCACATGGTTAATGAGAAATTTAATGAAAATAGCTGGCCGCTGTCGTACTAAGCCCGCTGGAGTGCTCCAATCAATTGTGATTGACTTGGAAATTTGTCATTGCAACACAGCCGTTCCGTGGGCACCCACTGGGCTTATTGCTTCTGTCGTTGCTTCGAATCCCACCGGGGATCATGTTCCTTACGTAAGCACGACCAGTGCGGACATGCGCCAGTAGGAGAACTAGATTAACTTGGTGGAATATTTCGCTAGCAAGGAGGACATGTTACAATTTTTTCACCAGTCATAAAGAGGCTTGGGTCCATGGTGAAATGCACTTGGTCCAATGATAAGGTAACGAAGAGTGGTTAACCATGCTGTGAGTCTGGAATTTCAAGTAAAATTCTTACATAATGATCGAGCAGGAAAGATAAGCGTATCAGCATCAAGGCGTAACGATGTCCTTTGAATAATCACGTTTGGCGCATGTAAAAAGCCGTAAATTAATATGCATAACAAATTCCGCGTAATCAACCTGTAAATTGAGAAGCAAAGCCGCTCCAATATTGCCTGCACAGAAAAGTCGTTAGAAATCATAAAGTTTCCCACTATCCAAGAGTCCACACCCATCAAAGTGTCCCTTAACTCGCTATACAGCTGTTGGCATCACTCCCAGGAAAGTTTCCCTTTCAAGCTGTAATTTGCATATTTTTTTTTTGGATTGAAAAGTGAGAGTAATTTGCCAACGGTAGTTGTAGTAGCAGTTATTATTAATGGCAGCTACATGCTAATAAAAAATACGAGTGAAACAATACAAAAGAGCCTCTTACCACCGTCAGGCCACCGCGGCGACACAATACTGCTCCCAAAGAGACAGATTGTGGGATTGTGTTCACCGCCTCGTGTGCATTTATGCAAAACATACTCGCATACAGCGTTGCAATGTCAATCACCCATTAAATGTGACGGCTTAAATCTTTTTGCCACAACTAGAAAGGCTGGCAGTTGCGGGGCTAGGCCCTTGAAAGCCATAAGCACACACGGGACGTGTAAAAAAATATTACGTTACGACCTCACCGGCGAATCGTGAATCGTTGGCATCACTCTTCGTTAAGCAGCATTCAGGCATGTGGTAGCTATTATACAGTCGCCTTTATATCAGCAAACGGACCTGAACTTGAAAGACACCGAGACGAAGCCAAGGCAGCTGATCTAAGCCGAAGAGGTGAAAGAAAAATGAGGAATTTCAGGTGAAAGATTTGTTGTAATCAGGACGTGTCGGATGGTGTAGCCCACATGAACGCGGTAATTTATTGAAACGTTTTTGGAATCTTCAGTCATGTGTTACTTTAAGTGGTAGGTTAAGTATAGCTAGGCCTTCTTGGGGAGTCTGGCTAATATATGAGTACATCTGGGAAAACAAAGCTTTAAACACGTTTATTATTTTGATTTGTGTTTCCTCAAAGGTGTCATTGTTTTGTGTTTGGTGTCGTAGATTAAAGTGAAGACTTGCATTCACGAAATCGTATGTTGTAGAAAGTGTGAAGTTATTAAGGTATACATGAGCCTAAGTGTTAGTGGATATGTTGGTGATGAACCGTATTTGTCATTTTGGACTTCAAGCAGGACGGGAACTATAGTTTTGGCTTAGGAGGAGTAAGACTTGTGTTTAGACGGTGCTCTTACGATAATGATAGATAGACCCCCCACCCCCAGTTAGGCGTACTAAAGCCTAATTACCTACATGTTAATCTTTTGACAAGAGAATTGTACCTATTTCTTTATTCTGGCCAACGATCTAGTTAAAAAAGATTGTCTTCACATAATGTGGATATAACTAAGTAAAAGAAAACAAGACCTGTTGAAATCAAAAAGATTTTTAATGATCGATCGAAAGAGATTTAATGATCGATGCTGCAGTTCAAATTAGTCGGTTTTTACGTAGTTACCTTTTTCAAAGATCCAAAGGCTTTTATAGCTGGTTGTTGTTCAATGTTGTTTAAATCAACGTGATTTAAGTTTAAAATACAGAAGCTTATTCGATGTGGGGAGTCTTACTTACTTTTTTACCAAGCTTATAGCTTTTAACCCGTGGAGTGTCCGTGTCTGAGATCCCTTCTAATTCTTCAGTTGCTAGAATTAGAGGGCTGGTTATATCCGAATCCATTTCCGATAAATTATTTCTTTGAAACGATGGTTACTCTTCCTGAGCTTCTGATTTTGAAGATGGAACGCGTTATTGCCTAGTTTAATTTGGAGCTTAGGCACTAGGTTGGAGCTAGGTTGAGTACTAGAGCTAGGGCTTAACTGGAGGATGGGCTAAGAATTTTTTAATGGGTTTTAATTGAAATAGATAAAATTTAGCCAAACTTAGCCTAAGTGTGCAATCTTACCCACTCTTCTTATGTAGAATAATTTTTTACAGCCTGGGTAAAGACTGAGAAAAAAGTAACTTTACTTGCCAAACAGAAAAGCCATCGGCTGACCTCTTACAAACATGCATGCTGGGTGCGTTACATTTTTTCGTCGCTTCCGAACGGCAATTTGAGAGGTTCTCATGACCAATGATGCTCTTGGAGGGTTGTCAGGTCCTCGTGGACGTTGAACCGTGAAAAAAAACTTTTATTATCCGGCTCGGGATTATAAAAGCAGCCTGATACACTGCGCCACTGCACCACGAGGCCAACCATCGTAGATCTAGCTAAGAAGTCTGGATTTTGAAACTTCATTTCAATTGGCCTCCGAATTTTTCACGATGATGGCTAATTGTAGATATCGGCTTCAGTAATCAATCAGAAAACATTCACACTTCTAAGGAATGCAAGATCAGCTGCAAGTACTCTTGGCAGTCGATTCCTTGCCATGCACAAGTACTCGGCCTTTCGCAGACTGAAATTTTGCCGAATTTTGCAAAATTGCCGAATATGGTTCAGAGATCTGTGATAGAGAACCAGGCTTAACTCTTCAGAGGTATAAAGGATGTGAACAGTTTTAAATATATTTTTAATTCGAAGGAAAAACGTAAAGTTGTTAAGTTCCCAAGAAAAAAAGACGTGTTTAGGCAAGATAAAATGCAAAGTTTAACCTAAAGCAGCAATTCGGCACTACCGTGAGGGCCATTGGGTGCTCTTTATTAGTTGTACCCCAAAAATTCAAATGCTCCTGTGGCTCTTGAAAGTCAAACAGCAACAACGCCACCAGGAAACGAGTTTTTGGTTAAGATATGCAGGAGAAAAAACAAGAGAGGGAAAGCCACAGTTTTCTAGTCCTTGGACACAGAGCTCGTGGTTATCAATTTTTTTTTCCTGGAAGGTTCTAAAATGAAATCTTAAAATATGTGGCCCAAAATGTGCTTAAATCAAATTTTGATGTCGAATTTTTAAACAGCTTAAAAATCAATGCCAAGTCAACATAAAACATCTTTGTCTTTTTTTGAGATTTTATTATAGCTTAATACAACATTGTCCTCTTTGATATATATATTAATTCTCTAATGATTTTTAAATATTTCATTTATCATCATCATCAACATGTTTTTGTTTTACCACTGGAGTTTTTGAAACAACACTTTTGCAAAATATTATTGTCTTACGATGGCCATTACTTTTAGTCTCTTTGTACTATTTGATTTATGCATGCTTAACCTAGAATTATTAAGAGATAAAAAGGTTAGATTTAAGGATTTGTACCATAAGTTAACGCTGAACACAATAAGAACACAATAGGGGTTAAGGGTTTTTGAACACTTGAACCCAAACAATTAATCGTATGAAGAATGGGTTAGCATAAGCATGCGGGCCCTTCGTTTTGGAACACCGGGAATCATATGAAATGGTAAAAAATAGCGAAGCCAATTGCTTTGGAGAATGAAATCTAAATCTGGAAACCAAGTTAATCCAAATGGAAATGAATTGAATCGTGTACGGGGCACACTAGCGACATGCAAATTCTTCGGGGAGTAATAGGTCACTTGTCGGGTTATAGATAGCTCAAAGCTGTTTTTACCTTGCATGACAGTCATGAATTCTGAAAGAGATGTGAATGTCATATTACAGGAATATTTAGTTTTTGTCGTTTTTACCATCAAAATCCACAGTACCGGAGCCATCAGCATCAATCTCATCGATGATCATGTCCAATTCATTGTTTGACAGCTTGTCGTCCAATTCGTGAAGAATGTCGCGAAGTGTTTTAGTGGTAAGGTAGCCTTTGCCCTCTTTGTCGTACACTCTGAAGGCTTCTTTCAGTTCTCTAGCAACAGCCTCGGCGTCCTCTTCCACCTCGACGAATCGAGCTGCCAGCGCACAGAATTGAGAAAAATTCAATTTACCTGAATTCGACTTGTCCTGCTCTTTTATGAGGTTCTTGATGGTTTTGTCGTCGAGTTTTTGGCCCAGCATCTCGAGAATGGTTTGAATGTTGCCGGTTTCGATGAAACCTTCATTTTCCTGATCGAATGCTTTGAAGGCGTTGCGGAGAACTATATGTGTGAAGAAAGTTAAATAAAGAAATGATTGTAGATACTGTGGGGGAAAATTCATTCATTACTTCTCAGTTGTTCTTTGTCGTACTCTTGCTCGGCCTGTTAAATGAAAGGAAAGAGTTATCAGTTGTTATCAAATTAATTTAAATTAAAAAGATGCTGGTATCTAAGATAAAAGTGTGTAAACTTTTATTAAAATATTGTCACATTGAAGCAAACGTTTTTCTTCCTCCTTAAATCCAGTTAAAATCCAAAATGCATCTAAATTTCTTCTGACACTTCTTTGGATTATTTGGCTACGTACGCTGTGTACGTTTCAAGTGTTCTTAAGAGAAAAAGTCGGTTTTATCTGTTCTAAGAGAACAGGGAAGAGAAATTGTAGGTCTTACCGATTCTGAATAACGAATTGAGAGAAGTCTCTCATGACAACTGATACTCTCGGAGGTTGTGTCAGGCCCTCGCGGAGGCGGAATCATGAAAAACCATTTATTGCTCTGCTCGGGATTTGAACCTGCGACCTCATGCACAGTATTCTGACACACTAACTACTGCACCACGGAGCCCACTATGGTCAAAGGACAGAGGTCAAACGATGGCTCTTCTGAGCTGCATGTTCCAAATAGTGTTTTTTTTAACACCTGACTATGCTTTATTTATTTAACTTATATACAAATGACTACAATGGATTTAACTTATATACAGATGACTCTTATATACTCTGCTCTTGACAAGCATAAATGGTAACTTTATTTCTTTTTTTTTATCTTTACAGGTAAAGTATAAATAAAAATTTAAGTTGGATAAAATGGTAAGTTCGTTTTCTGCCTCTCATATAATCATTCTAATCCTTCAATCGGTCAAAGAGAGAGCAAAGGCAGGACAACTGCAGGAAATGCTCCGTGTCTAGTTGATGGTTTTTTTAACCCATTTAAGTGCTTGAAATAAGCTTAGAGGCCAAATTACCCTTAAGCATACGTGATATTTTCAGTCGTTAGTTGAAGGGAGGAGTTCCCGTAGCTCTTTTGTAGTCACTTTAATGCTAGAATTGCACGATTGATGGTTAGCGTCAATCGACATCAATCGTGTAAAGGCACATTTTTGTTACATCGATCTGCGCCAGTTTTGTTCACACCCAGATAGTCCTAGATTTGCGTCAACCAAAATTTTAATCGTGTAAAAGAACCTGAATATTAACCAGATTACGCCAACCAGATTACGCCAACCAGATTACGCAATCCTTCACTTCAAACATAGACGTCAATTTTAATAAATTTGTCGGGAAAAAAGACAGATTACTCGTCAGTGCTCTAAATCGTAATTGCCTTCTAAGGGAAATCGGCAAAAACTTTGTACGCTGTTTTTACAAAATAAAAAAATTTAATATGTTAGCCACCGGGCATAAATAAATTATGCACAAATATATTGATTTAATTATTAGTCTTTAGCATATTTGGCCTTTTCCAGAATTTTCTTTTGCAACACAAAATAAGAAACACTGCTTTTAAGCCAATTTGGGCAAAATTATTTATCGGAGATCGTAGGAAAGGCGACCCAGTAGACGACCAAAGACCGAAGACGATACTGAAACTCATTTGGCACATAAGGCAGTAAGCGTCAACCAATGGGCAAATCGATTGACAACAAAAATGATGTGAACTTGCGAGTTTGACAGGTGTCTTTTTTTTAAATTACGTCAATCGAAAATTTGGTTGATCTTGCCAAAATTTACAGTTTTAAGTCAGTCGTGTAAGCCGGTTGAAAAAAAAATTGATAAAATTGTTGATGACAGATTTACGCTTTTAAGTCAATCGTGTAATCTTAGCATTGCACTTCCAAAGAAAGAGAGGCAGAGAACAGTTCTTTTTAGCTGCCTGAGTTGTAAAAATATGCAAAATGTAGACGCATGGCGGCTTTCGAGACTTCTCAGGTACTGAAACATTGCCATATCATAAGCCTGTACACCAGAATTGCCACAAGAGCAGCCAAAGTCAATGCAAAATCTGCGATCGGAGGCAGCTAATCTTTTGGGAATATTAAATATACCTTCCGATGGGACCGGGTCTTTGCTGTCCCAATAAGGAGGTGCAGCAAAGACCCTACCACTATAGAAAAAACTGACTGGTACCAAAAAGGGCTGTTGACTGACAATAAAAGGCTGCCGTATTTTTCGTCTCCGATACTGTGTTTTACTGTTTTTCAAGCCTAATGGTCTTAGAATTTCTCAGAAGTGAGATGCAGTTGCGAACAATCAGAAAATAGAATATTTCCAATTAGAGGAGAAGTCACAAATGTTTTTAGTTTCCAATTCAGTGTCCCAATCAAGAGGTTAAATTCCAATTGATACAAAAAGACAAGTCATTTTTCCTTTTATTTCTTGGTTTGGCCTTATTGTAGAGGTTCTAAAAAGGTTGTATTGAGTGTCCCGATTTCGGTGTCCCGATTTCAGTATCCCGATTGCAGATAGTATATATTGTATTAAAGTTGTTCTCTAGAGGTAAGAATTTTGGAAAAGTGTTGTGGCAGGCGTTCAAGGTGAACATGGAACTTATGAGCGCTTATTGGTCGTCTTTTAGCTCATGTAAAGGAAGAGTTTTCAGGAACTAAATTTCTTTATTCTTTGAAATATTTGCTATTAAGAATAACAAGTGAGTAAATACAAGAGTTCGTCTGCAACGGACTTCTAAATATCCGACCCAGAAACACCAAATCTTGAAGATTTTTGTCCTGAATTAATTAATTGGAAGTCAAATATGTGTATGGGTCCCGCCCATGTATGGACTTACAAGAAAATCTTTCGAACTTATTTCGTTAGAGCCGTGAGGAAATGTGTTAAAAAAAAAGAAGTTAAGCCAAAAAAACAAACAGTTTTTTGCAAAAAATGCCCCTTAAAAGTGGGCGGAGCTGAAAACATTTACGAAGCAAACTTAGTGAACGCCAATTTCGTCAATACATATTTCCCGGACAATATTTTTTCGATTTTGAGTGGATTTTCATGCACAACTTTACAGTGTGGGCGGGGGTTGTCGGCTCAATTTTTCTCGTGTTATCCGCAATTTCGATACACCAAAATTTGAGTTCCTATTGGCTGTTTAAATTGGTCAAATGGACTTTAAAAATCAAATGTGATGCAGAGGTTGTCTCACATTGAAGCAAATGGTGGGCGTGGCCGTCAGCGAATTAAACAATTTTAGCACTTTGTCTGTGCAAAATAAGAACCAAATCGAGCGCCAAGTTTCAGCTCGCCACCTTGATTTTGAAGACCTAAAACCTTCACACATTCACGGACGGACGGACAAGGCCTGTCGGTCTTCAACATCTCTTACAGTTCTTAGAGATCCATGGTGGTTATTTCACGGTGTTACCCTGGGTCAAGGATAAAAACTGTGACGTCTACGCAGTGAATTGAGTTATCAATCAAACAAACAGCTCTTTCGTTGAATGCAATTAAGAAGGCGGAGAGTAAACTTGGGAGCAGAGCTCAACAAATGGGAACAGTTTTCCAATGGCGGTCTTGTCTGATCTGGGGAACATAATTTTTTTGCTATAAATAAGTAGCTTTATTTTAACGAAGCAGATCTAGCATTAGGTTAGTTGGTAGTATATTAAATTTGAGTTAACATCGGCTCCAAAGATATAAATATTATCTATTGGATGGCACAGTTAATACAGATTTGACCTTTAAAATACAGAATATTGTGTTTTACTAGCATTAAAAAACAATAAAATTATCCTTGTCCCAATTTACAATAATATGAGAATTAAGTTATTCAATTTGACTGCATCTTAGGTTGTGAGATGTTGTGGCATTAACGGGATTTTTTTTTTTTTGGTGGATACTCTTATGGCGTATTCTTTTCAACACGGAACCGTGAAACTGGTATGGAATACAGAAAAAATTGTTCTTTTCACGTTCACCTGAACGGAATCGTGCTCATGTTAATGTTCTTTTGCACTCCGAATTAGTTCGGTGGGAACACCGAACTCGAAATTTTATCACCGTCGTGTTTGACGGTGGAGGCTGGGTGTAGCTTTGATTGTGTATGTGGAGTGATGCTTCGACTTAATTTTCATTCGTGATTTTTTACAATGCGACTGAAATTGTATGAAATCGGTAAAAAATAACTGATATCTCAAACTCAAAGCTATTAACATTAATTTTAAGTACAGTGTAACAAAAATTGACGGCAAAAAACACTCTACAAAGAGTAAATAAAATGAAGTCAAAACAATTCGGCTCTTAACGGAAAGACTGCACTGGTGCAGTATTTGTCGTTCTGTACAATTGAAGGATCAATGAAACCGAGTGTACACCAAGCTGGAATTGTCGCGAATGCCGAGTTTTATTTGACAGCTCAGTGTGGCAGTTCGGTGTTCAAAAAAATACGCCGTTAGACTATGATCATAACATATTCCCCTGCGTTTGCCAACGAATTTCCTCAGACTTAAGAACGTCTCACAAAATCTTAAGTGAAGAACTTAAAAAAATTATATGTATTCCAATTGCATTCGTTTTATGGCGCTTAATAGGCACCATGACACCAAAGTGTTTTGAAGCGGAGGATTCATATTCAAATTCCGATGTGGCAATCTAAAAGAGTTTTTTTCTTCTTAATCTACTCAAAAATTATGGCTGCTAAAATCACATGGCTCCAGTTATTAGGCTGTCAACAGACTTCGCAGGAAGGAGGCAGTGATAACAGGTGTTATGATTTTCGGGACTGCTTTTAAAGGAGCAGAATTTTTTTAAGTGCTCAAGATATGATGTTGTCTTAAAACTTTTTCAATCATAGCATTCCATTTCGAATTTTAATGGCCATGCGCAGTTAAAGCACATATTTCTTCTCTGTCTATTGCACATACTTAATCTGATTTGATTTCGTCTTCAACATGAGTCAAGGCACAGCATTAAGTGTGTCAAAGAAACACCATCATTAATTAAGTAAAAAGGCAATTACACAATTTATTTAATGTAAACCATTTTTAGAGTAACAATACGTGCCAGGAAGAATTTTTTAACAACTTTCGAAAATAACACTTGAAACACATTAGACTACTTGCAAAAACCTATTTAATATCTTTTTAAATCACTTCACCTATTGATTATTCTTTTGGCAAATATTCAAAATTTAATGCAATTTTAATAAGTTAATAAATTAATATCACTTTTGATTTTTGGTTCTCGATCATCGGCCATGGTCAATATTGCAAAACACCTACAGTAAAAATATCTTTGCCGTACAATTTCGCAACTTCGAAAGCCGCACTAATTGCGAAGGGAAACAATTCTTGCGTAACTCGTATTCGGATTTAAGGACTCTTATGTTTAAAGATTTTCATTTTAAATTGACTTCTTTAAGAATAAATATTTTGTGACACCAATAATTTATGAGGATTTTTTTTTTTTGCAAAGGGTTTCTTGACTTTTTTAAATACCATTTCTGTTGTTTAAATCCTTGAAATTTAGTCCGACTCGAAACTCTGGAGAAATCAGTTGGTTTTTATGTAACGTGTAGTACGATATTCCGTTTTTAAAATCAACCGAAGCTTGATCACCGAACGTAACGTGTTCACCGCGCCGATATTCAGTAATCACTCAAGACTTGATCTATATCGACGATAAAAAATTACCTTCTGATCAATGTCTAAATTTAAACCAACAATGCAGAAAAAAACCTCCGACAGAAAGTGTTTTGAATTCAATTGCAATCAAACGACAGTTTTGAAAAGCGAAAAAAAGGAGACGCTTGGGATCTCCCACTTCTGTGTCAGTTGGCGTATTGACAGAGTAAATAATAGAATTAATTGGTCTTTGGTCGTTTTTGTTAATAAATTTTTTTTCGTACAAAAAACCACTATCCAAACGCCACCAAGAGTAACGTTCGTTTTCTGCCTCGTCGTTGAACCGAATCGATACCGAAATTAAATTTGGAATTTCGTTCACCACACACGCTCACAATGTAGAATTTGTCGTTTGTCGTTTTCCACCACCAATGGTATTCAGTTCGGATTGCAGAATTAATCTAGCATCTGAAAGGCAACCCTTGCACTCGCCACCCCCTCCCAGCACGGCACTATGGGCACGAAATTAGCTTTGTTCGCGACTCACTTAGGGGCTCTGCACACAACAAAGCGATGTTGATGCAACAAATTGTGGGAAGATTTTTGCGGAAAGAACGAATCAATTCCTATTTGCACAAAACCGTGCAATCGATCGATTGTGCGATCGGTTGCGGTGCGATTAGACACTACACAAAACAGCGACACGGCCACTCAATAAAAGTCTCAATGCGCGGCGGCTATTGGCGATCGTTTGACCATTTTGAACCTCAGTCCCTCAATGTGTCAATAGGTACGGATTGGATAGGCACCGATCGTTGTTTGGCTTGATGGTTTATTTAGGAATTTTTGAAAATTCCTCTCATCGCGGATGGGAATAGAATGGGTGCGGAGGAAATAGGTACATACTTCTACTGCTCGGCGGTTGTTTTATTTTTGGATGGAAATAAAATTAATGCGACGATTGCAATGTGCGGATTTGTCCTTTTTGGATTTGTCGAATGTCTGCACAATGATGTGCGTGTACCTTGGTAAGATGTAAGAAAGTATTTTACATTGTGGCCTAATTAATCGTAGATTGGTCAGTGGCGGAGCAGACTCACAGGCATTGTGGAGCGATGTGAGCTTGAGGGAAGAGTCTTAAAGTAGTAAATCTGTCTCAGTAGGCAGGTTCTTTCCTACATTTGTTAAAGCTTAATCTGTAAAGTTGTTACTTCTAAAAGCTGATTCCTATATAGATAGGTATACATGTTGGCAACGATCCGTTTGGTTGGCCTTTTAATATATTTCAAAAGCTTATGGGCAAACTAACGATAGAACTGACCAAAAATTAATTCATTCAATTAGGCACAAGGAGCAAAGGTACACGTAGTTCCTTGAAGCGTAGAGTCAAATGGGACCCCACCGATTTTTTTTTCTTGCTGCTATATATAATTTACCATATTATTTTTAATTTTTTATTTTTAACACCTCAGAGATTGTTTAAAAATTCTTTTAAAGCACTTAACTTTTGCTAATTTTTAAAAAAAGATTAATGTTCTGAATGTTAAGAGTTTTCAGAATTTAAAAAGGTCCTCTTAAGTGTGCTCTGAAAGCAAAAAAATTTTAAATACTTTACATAATGGATAAAACTAAAAATTTATCGAACTTATCTAAGGCTGTGGATGTAAGCATTTAGGGCAGTACATTAAAGTAGTTGTGGTAGGCTATCTACACGTTCATAGTAAACTGCTGGAGCATGAAGGGAATTTAAACGACCTTTTGTCGCTTCTTTAAAGGATGCATATCTTTTAATTTTGATCAAAGTTCAATGAAGGTTCTTTATATACTTCTATGGACGGCTTCTATTCTTTAGATATTGTTGGTACGGAGGCGGAAAAAGTTCAGGCATATATAAGGCTTGTAATCCGAAGAGCACTTATAGCGTGTCAGAGTCGGAGAATTGCATGGCTTTAAAAATCAGAAGTAAAGCTCGCTGTATAAATCCTAGATCGTGAACATTTATGGAGCTTATTTATCCTTAACGATTAGTGACGAAACAGATATGGCCAAAGTTAAACGCTCCAAAAGCTTGAGCGCTCTTAATAGATGGCACACAACAAGGCTTGGTGTCTATTCCAACGACTTCTGCAGGAGCTGCATGGATTCTTCTCTGTGAATGCCCTGGATGGACCTTCTCTGTGAATGCCCGCTACTCTTTCTAAAAACTGAAATCTTCACCTGGGAGCGCTTCTAATAGAGATCTTAGCACCTTCAACGTAAAACATCTTTCACGCTTAATCAATAGCTCAAAATGGTTCAACGAGTAGGATGGATCTCTAGATCCATGTGGTATCACAATGGGCCTTCATAGGTCTCAGTGTATCGACTTCTTTGGACCCCACTAAAATCTCAAAGAACCTTACTTTACCCTAAAAAAGGAAGGCTTTAATAGTTCGATCCGAAAGTTGTAGAACTGATGGAAAAAATTATTTATTTTTTCCCGGTCAAGACCCATGAAACCGGTGACGCCAGACCCATGGTGCGCCATTTGCGATTGATCTAATAGATGCAAACTTTATTCCTCTGACGCTTTTTACGTTTAGGTAAAGGAATCATATAGAACTCCCATAGACCTGGATTATTCTTTTTGTGTGGGATAAACGGAGTATCAGGCAGTAAGATGCAGAGGAGGCACAACAGCGGTTAATAAAATTTCTTTCTGCTGCGAATAATCCAATCGAGGAGCAATCAGGGATGGAAAGGTCGATACAATTGCAATGAATTCAATACAAATGAGCTATCTTTGGTACAAAAGTACAATCTTGCTTAATTCGATACAATTTGACCCCACAAAAAATATGGAATATGGAAACTTCAAGTTTCCGCTTCAACAGACTGATTCCATTCCCCTTAAAAGTATGATTATTTAGCCTACCTTTATACTTGTTTTCGACCGATTTTGAGAATTTCGTTCGTATTTTGAAATGTGTGTAACATAATCGTGCACAGATTTTTTTAGGTGCATGTCTCCACAGGTCAGCGGCATGAATTACTTATTCCAGGCTTGAAAGATGGTTGGAAAGTGACTTAAAACAGTCTTTTCACGTAACAGTGTGCCAAATCAAGCGTACCAAATTTATGGAAGTCACCGAACGTTTTTATCTTTTGAGCAGAGGATTAGGAAGGTTTCTGGGCAGTTTTTTCAGGCTCGAACTAAAAACTTTGTTAATCAACTACGCCTTTAAGTGGAACAGAAACAAGACACAGCCATTGGTATAGAAAGTTCCTTGAATAGCCTTTGGGTATTCTTTTTTGCATCACCCAAAAAAAATTTCAGTACAATTGGTTTTGTTTCATCACAATCTGAAAAACACTTTCAGCACAACTCAGAAAAGTCGTTTTCCATCCCTGGCAGCAACACGTTAAATTCACTAATAAAAGTCTTCATTACACCATCCTTATCAGCTAGCTACAAAATATAGCAACCAATATCCCGAATTACGTGAGGCTTGACTTATGAGGTGGTCAAATTTAGTCAAAGATTAGGTCGGTCATCCGTAACTGAATCGTTATCCTAAAGAGTGCAGATTGCTGGTGACCAAAAAGTGTTTTTTTCTATCTGCCTTTGGTTCCGATAGTATCCTAAATCCACTCTATTTCAAGTGCAAAATGCTAATACGTTTTTTTTTAAGACCATCAAATCAGCAAAGCGGTTACAGAAACTACAACCGGTGTAAAAGGAGAGTGGACTTCATTTCAACAAGTCCCACACGGGACGTAATTAGTAGTACTCCATACAGTGATTGCCATTTTCCTCGTCTCTCCTCTCCCCTCCATATCCCTGTGTTTTTCCCAGGGATGGATCGGTGTGGGCTTATACCGCTTCGGTTTCAGCACATAATTCTCACTGGTACGGGTTTATACTGCTTCGGTTACCCCTACCTTCCCCCAATTCTAACGCGAGTTGCCTGTAGTACGGGCTTACACCGAAGACGGTTACACTACATCAGCTTCTTGCCTGAGAATTCCCCCCTGCAAGGGTTCACACCGAATCGGTTACCCCTGGACCCTCCCATTCCCGAGGATAATTCTTAGCAGAGAAGCAACAGGTTCGGACTTATACCGAAATCGGTTGCCTTGCCAGGCTCTGGCTCCTATAGGAACTATTCCTCACTGACCCACCCACCACCCTAATCCGTATCAACCAGGCGAATTCCCATCTGGAGTCCAACAGTTACGAGACAACCCTTTCTTCAGGAAAGTCTCTCACTGGCCCCCTCAACTCTGCTGACAACGGTTCACACCGAAACTGTTACCCCCAGCCTTCATTACCCTCGGGTATGTCTCAACCAATCAAACTCTGGTTGGTGACCTTCGGTACAGGTTTGTACCGTCACCGGTTGCCTAGACCCCTCCCACCCAAACGGGAAGTCATCATTTAGGTCCCGGGTTGGTAACTCCGGTCCTACAAGTGGTATCACAATGGACCTCTTTTGGTCTAAGTGTGTCCCTGCCCAGCGGGGACAGCCACCCAACCTAACTTAACATAAACTCATTCCAACAAACCTTAATTGTTTAATGAAGATGAACAGGGATCTAAGATATAAACCATACAGACACAGCTTCACTTAAAATGAGCGTCTTGCGACAAAACAGGCAACTAAAAGACATTTTTAAAAAAAGCATCGCTTTTTTTAGAAAAATTCTAAAGCCTTCAGCCCAATGAATTCCTTGCGTCACGTTGAAGTACACAACTGGCAACTGAGTTAAATGTATGTACACGTTCTTATGGGAAGTGGACTTCGTGACGTACGTCGCTTCCTATAAGAACGTGTGTATTTAACTGAGTTGTCAGCTGTGTACTTCGACGTAACAGATTCGGACGCAACAGATTCATTGGGCTGAAGGCTTAATGCAGAAAAGAATGAAGCAATAAATGAGTATGGTTAAGAGCAATCGGATGTAGTCACAAATGCTTCTCTCAGGGTGTTTGCTACTCCCTGGTCGAGTGTTTAAGAAAACCAAAAAATAAATTAAATTAACCCGAACTCGAACCTATTCAAAATATTCCGGCGGCTCCCATTAATGCGAATAAAATAATCGACTCTACGCCACTGTTTCCGATCGCATGTTCATCTTTCTTCACCAGAGCCCCATCAATCAACGCTACTTGTCAAGCGCATTCAACTGTCCACCAATGAGATGGAAATTATTTACAGATCCTCAAATGCATGGCTCTACACAGCACAGAGACTGCAGCAAAGCAGTCATCTGACTCTGGGAAAAGAAGAACACCCTTACAATTCAACCCACGGCCTACATGCGGCGCTGCCAACTCATTTTGACTCATCACTCGCATAGTTCAGCAACAATTTGTGTTTGTTGTGAATTGATCTTTATTTCTAATTTTGATTAGGTCACATTAATAGATCATAAGCAAGGCGTATAGCGTAATCCTCCTGGCTGCATTGCATGTAACGCATAAAATGATCCGCCATGTTCGGTGAGGATTGTGCTTCTCCTAAGATGTAGGATCAATGTGGCGTAGCAATTTGCCTCACACTCGATTGGTGGTGCAAATCTATTCTCGGTTTGATTCAACTAATCGACCGACCTGTTACTATTTTGAGATTTTTGAAATATCAAAGCGAACACGTCGTTGGATACTTACTAATTGGGTAGAAAGAGAAATGTTAACCGAATGCAATTGAAGGTGATTTGGGAAGGAAATCGTTTTGACAACTAATAGACATTTTGAGAAGACATTGTGTGGGGACGATTGAGCAACATAGGGTGCTTTGGGTTAATAGGCGTTCTATATGTCAAGGATACTTGTAGACATTTTTCAGATTCTTTGTGGATTGAACGCTAAGAGTTGCTTTTTGATTGATATAACAAAGTGTTACAGCTTCAGCAAATTTTAATATCCTTTTGATGAAAGGTGACCGTATTGAATAGTGGACTGAAATGGCACTCATAAATTTGGATCAAAATCAGAACTTAAGTAAAAATCATAATTTTGGAATATGTGATACCTAAAAAAATGACAGTCCTAAAGTGCCTAAAGTGCCTTTGTGCCTAAAGTGTTTAGCACCTATGGCTCGACATGCAGCCTTTTTAAATCGTATAAGCTGCTCTGATTTAAGACAATAACAGCCTGTAATGTAGCCTTAAAACAACTCAAACTCTCAAACATTTCAACCCGAAACAAGGTTGAAATAACATTCGTGCTGTCAGACCACATATAAATAATATTTTATAATAAATTAATTGCACTTTTCATGCCTCAAAACAATTAAATTTTTCATAGACACTCAGTTCCGCCTCATTGTGAAATGCTCGTCATTTCGAAATCCCTGGCAATTTTTCTCTTCTGGCTGATTTACTATAAACTTTTTTTTTGTGTAATGAACACATTTTTAATTAATTTAATTTCGATTATCTTCTGTTAACATGTGTTTTTGACTCTTTTGAGTAGTTTCGGAAATGTTTTCGTTTGAAGAGAAGGAGTGTTGATTAGAAAAGGAGTGGTGCCACATTTCGCTTATGGCTTGTAGGTTGGTGGTTGGTTGGTAGTTAGTAGTAGTAATGCCTTATAAAGTAACAGCCGCGAAATTGGGTTAATGCTTTGTTTTGAATGAGTCTAACAATACTTTTGGCATTATTGTGTGGAGCGGCATTCGTTGTTTAGACCAGTTACACAATGGAATGTAACTTAATCAAGCATGGGCTGGTAATTGCTTGCATGTGGAGTGCTTCCATATTTCGTTTGGATGATTGAAAATGGAGTAAGTTGTGTGCAAATACCTCTGAAGGGAGTTTTGCACTAGACACTTCTTAAAATTAGTATATGTACTTCCTAAAAAATTTGAAATTGGAACCACAAAATTTATAGTTCAATGAGTAAACGTAAACTGAAAAGTTCGATATAAAATAAACACGGAGACGATATAAAATAAACAATAAACGAGCTTAATTAATAAGCTAACCGAACGTATCGTTGCTTTATATAAAAATAAAATAAATAGAGTGGCGCAACAGCTCGAGTTGAACCAGGGCCAACTTCTCAACAATGTATGCTGGTGTGTTATTTTCTTTACATACAAAAAATAAATAAATAAATAGAGTGGCGCAACAGCTCGAGGTGAACCAGGGCCAACTTTTCAACATTGTATGCTGGTGTGTTAATTTCTTTACATACAAAGGGACCTACAATTTTTTGCCGAATCCCAACGGCATTTTGAGAAGTTTTTCAAGACAAATGATTCTCTCGGAGGGCTTGTCAGACCCTCGCGGAGGTGAAGGCCGTGAAAAAGAACAAATCTTTTTTTTCAGGTGACGATGGCAGGATTCGAACCAAGACCTCCGGCGTAGTAAGCACACACACTAACCACTACGCCACGGCGCCCCACCGTTGCTTTATATACAAAATTAAATTTAACATGAAAAAGTGAAAAATTACAACAATTTAGAATTATACAACATTATAATAATGGCTAGTCCAACGTATGAGGAGTTGGAGAAAGTTTTTTTTGGCTATATTTTCTAGACGTCAAATCTTCTAGAAATCAAATCGTCTAGATACCTAAGTCACCAAATGTCACTTACAATTTTCGAGGCCAGAATGAGTGTAACGACGAGTTTATTAACGCAGCCCGGTCTTTGCAGCACAGAGCTTTCCACAGCCAGTTAAACCGGCGGGGCAATGGACGAGTCTCCTTTTTAAAATAAGGACGGGGAGGGGAGCAAGGGAAAGAGAAGATATATTTCACTTCCATGCCGTGTGTCCCATCCTAAGGGAACTCCGTCTGCAGATCTTCAGTACTGCTACACTCGTTGCAGAAGAGCCATTGAGCATATCTAATGGAGCCAGAGGGTTGAACTAGCTTTAGAATTATGCCTCCTAGGCTCTATCTTATAAAAACCGCATTTTAAATGAAGCCTTCTAAATGGTAGTTGAAACCTTCTCGAAAATTATCAATTTTTTAAATAATTCATGTACCTAAAAATATTTTAATGTCAATCGGGTGGACGGCTTCCAGCCAAACCAAATAACAGCAAACTTGACAGATATGGCTTCCACAAAAAGGATGCTTTAAACTGTTAAAACTTCCAAGTCCCTATTGGAAGACCCTCTAGTAAGTTTTTGTGATGGTCAGTGCTGGTGTGGTAACACCGTATAGGTATCCACTAATGTGAACAGGGACAATATTGAGATTTGATATGTATAGAGCTAAGGAAACTAGGACAGCTTTTGAAACTTTGTGAGGATGGTCGTGCGCAAATACACGAGTAGTCATTTGGTAGAAGGTTCTTTATATTTGAAGTCGTCGCTCGTGTCTTGTTTCCCGCACGTATATGAATCACTTTTATTTTGTTTGGTTAAAGGGTGTAAAAAGCGATTCGAGCCTTCGTTTCAGCTTTCGGACTAGGTTTCGAAAGTAAAAGTTAAGTTGATTCGCCACTCTCGCAACCCCACTGTCGGAGGTCGCTATTAACCGATGGAGCACTCAAAAAGTAAAAACCACGCGAAAGTACTGAACCATGTAACTACCATCCAGACATCTAACCTTAATTTGCTTAGAGCTTCAGTGGTGAAGAGCATGTCCGGCACTCGTTACGTCAGTCCCAGAAAATCGCTTCCTCTTGCGTTTTTTTTTGCTTTTCCTCAAAAGAGGAGGTGGTGTCCAGTTTAGGATACTGGTTTGTTTCAATTGCTGAGACTTCCACCGAACTAGCCTATTCAACCCCCGAAAAGTCGACCGAAATGCTTGCGCGCCTTTTTGATCAGAGCTAATTGATCAGGTGCTTCTTTCCCTTTCTCCGCTTTGCTTTCGTCAGGCGCAGAGCAGGGCCCGCCTCTTTAAGAGCCCGTACAACCAGAGAGATATACGCTTGTGGATCTATGTTCTTATCTCTCGGTTAACTGTGCATGAGTGAGGCTCGAAAACTCACCACAACTTTTTACTCAAACGAAAATCCTTGATTTAGTTTTCTTTCAAGCCTAGTTTAGAATTTCTTTGTAGAAAGGTCTGTAGTCCTACGGGAGCAGGTCAAAATTCTGGTTTCAAAATTCTGATTTTAAAAATTCGACTTTTTCAAACAAAAGTTCTGCTTTCGAAACTCTTTTTCTTAACTCTTTTTTGAAACTCTTTTTCTTTCTCATAGTTTGTAACATAGAGAAATAATCACCGTAGACCCCCAAGACCTTAAGGGCATATGATCGAGACTGAATTGTAAGTCGAATGAGCCATGTCCGTCCGTCTTACGATAGTTTTTAGGCCTTATGTTTTGAGCTAGAAACTTGATACATGTTCTTTCTAGGTCCCGAAGCAGTACAAATATAAAATTTTTTGAAATCCGCCCTCTGACACGGCTTCTTTAGTTATTAACATGAAAAATCAAAAATGTTGCAGGAAGCTGAAATTTGGTATGCGATATACTCGCTTAAGTGTGATTGGCATTTAAAAAAAATCGAATACCGCCCCCTTGTAGGCATGGTCATACTTAATATGCAATCTAATAAACAGTTTTTATTTGATATATTTGCTTTAAATCCAAAGAACTTGCACTATAAAATGTTCAGACATGTGCGTAAGCCATGAACTCAAGTGAATAAATTTTCGGTACGCCCACTTTTGGGGGCGTTTTTAGGTTTTTAAACAAAATTTTTAATATGAAAATGCAATCAACACGTGTATAACACTTCTGATAAAATATATAAACAAAAATACGATGTTATTGAGAAGGGGTGGATGCTACGCCCCTTTCTTAGGGAGAAGATTCTTAACTGAAAAATTCTAAATACAATTGAAGTTTAATGAAAATGAAAATATAACAACCAAGATTTATGACACAATTCGGAGCTTGACAGTGGTCAATTGGGATGGGGTATCCGACGATTCGCCTGAGCGGATTGTAACCCCCCCACTAGTTTTTAATGAAAATTTCCAAATTTCATTGCATATTTTCAAATTAATCTCTATAGCTCATTTGTTTAGCGAATTTTACGTTTAGGTACTTAAATTTTTTTCTTAGCGCAGGGTGCCAACTAATTTTTTTTTCTAAATATTTTAAGAAACCGATAACAGCTATAGGCATTCTATGTTTTAATAAAATCAGTTTTCAAATATTTTTGTAGTTTTAAAGCTAAATCTCAAATTTTTTTGCCTTTATTTGGCCTTATATATAAGATTTTTTTTTTCAGAAATACGACTAAATCGCGGTTTTAAAACTGTAAAGCCAATTTTTTTTCTTTGTGGTTGCTTTATATATTTTCCCAATACAGGTTTTTTGAAAAAAACTAATTGAAATGTTATGACCTTAAACGCTTTGCAAGCGGGCACAAATTTTTCATTTCTTTTTCTCAAAAACTTTTCCACGTTTTGTAAAAATTCGATTTGTTATGAAAGTTCAATATTTGTTTAGAGTATGTTTTAAACTTCTTCTTTCTAAAAATTCACACCCCAAGTAGGTGTGAATCAGTTCAAGTGATAAGTATTTTAAAAACTATGCAAAATATATTATCCTGGGGATAGTGTGTAAATACACACTATCTGTTGCTTACCCCAACAGTTGCCCTGAGTAAAAGGATTTTTATTTTCTATTAACTCTGACCAATATGCATCATTTTTAGATTCTTCTCAATATTCTTACAAAGGGCGAATGACATTTCAGTAAAAAGTTTGATTAGGGTTGTACAGAAAGTTTTTACAAAGAGTCTCAATTTCCGACGTCCTTCCTTTCTCTTTTCTCCGATCTTCTTCATTCTTGATGCCAGAGCCAGCTTTTCGTTTGTTTTTTCGCGATCTAGAAGATTCTATATGCTGCACGCACTGTAAAGGCCTCCCCGTATTTGTTAACGAAATTACATCTTTATTTTACTAGGCACTTTATACAAAGATTAATATATAGTTTATGCAATACATTGTATTCATTTTAAATATTAAATGAAAATTGAAGCACACAAATAGAAATCGCGTATTATTCATTTTTCAAATTGTCTTTTATGACTAAAACATAAAATAGAATTTCGTATACATGTATGTTGACAGCTTTTCAATGGACTAGAATTTACTCATTTTTTTTTTTGTTTTAAACTTAAAAACTTAACAAAACTAAAATCAAATATCTAACAGAAAATAATTTTATTCTAAATTTAAAAACGCGTTCAAGTACATTTTTACCAGAAACAAAAAGGCAATTCTTTTGAATTTTGAGTGAAATGACAGCGCGGCAACAAGAAACATTGCTTCCGAGAGACATTAATTTGTCTAATTTGTTGTGTCGTTTTGACAGGTGTCTTGATTGATTCGTGTCGGTCTTTCCTTTGCAACCAAGAAATGCTAGCACAACTGAAATGTCAAACGGATCGAAACCCAATCGATTTCAATGAGCTCAAAGTATGAGGTGTTAAAAAATTTAAATTCATGCGCCATTGTCTGTAGGTATGGTTCAGATGTCCATTTCGAGGTCACCATTTATGTATATTTTTTCGCTATGCACTTGTACGTAAACTGATTTCATTTGGTGGTGTCAATTGTTTCGCTGAATAAGGTTGTAGATGAAGGTGTAACACGTTCGCTTTGTTTGCATTTAATCGTCTCCGCCTGTCATGACTTCCATGAATTCTATTCCAGAAAAGGAAAAGTGTGTTTTGATTGTTCTGCTTGTGGATTTTATTATTTCCATTCACTTACCATCAAAGTCCACAGTACCGGAACCATCGGAGTCAATTTCTTCAATCATCATGTCGAGATCGTCGTTGGTGAGCTTGTCGTCGAGCTCACGCAGGATTTCTCTTAATACTCCAGTGGTAATGTAGCCGTTGCCCTCTTTGTCGTACAAACGGAAGGCCTCCTTCAGTTCGGCCTGCATGGCCTCGGCGTCCTCCTCAACCAGGAAGCGGGCGGCCAGGGTTGTGAACTCCTCGAACTCAATTTGACCTGAGCCATCTTCGTCGACTTCAGCAATAATTTCGGCCAGCACTTGGTCGTCCAGTTGATGACCCAACATGCTGAGGATTGTGCCCACCATGGTTGCTTCAATGTAGCCATTCTTTTGGGGATCGAACGCGTTGAAGGCATTTTTAAGCACTACAAAAATTAATGGGTTAGTTATGTCAACATAAGCTTTTCGATAAGATTGAGTGGCAGTCACTAATGTCAGACAGAAAATGAAATACTGTTGAGGTGGCTGTTGCCTTAATGACAGTCATTACCGCTTGATGCCAATTTGTATGACAGTCATCTAACGCATATGAATGATCAGAAAATATTTCATCACATGCTCTTGCCTGCATTACCCAGTTCCTTGAAAACTAGTCAATAAGTGCATAATCGGTCGCATTTTCGCTGATATCGACCAGTTTTCCCCGATTACACTAAGAGGCTTACTTCTTTGAAAAAAAAGGTTTTCGAACACAAATTTACAGTCTCATGGGTAAGTGCACGCGATCACGCAGAATTCATCGGTCTCGTGTATCTATGCAGACCTTATATCTGCTCCAAGCGAGTGTTGCAATGCAGTGTCGCTTTAACTTGTGCAACAGTAACAACTTGTGTGGGAGCAACTGGCCTGTCACTAGGTAAATTATTAAAATTTTCCATTTCCTTACAAACTCTCGTCTCGCAAACTTTTCCCAAACTTGACTCGCGTTTGCATTACCCACAAGACCCTTCTGGGCTATTACGCGGAAGAATTGACAACTTCACATGACTTTGGTGAGAAAACTCGAGTCACCCTACAGGTATCTACAATAAGTCAAAGCGTACTTAATGTATTTTGTACAAGTCTATGTAGCAATATAAAACTTGACGGGGTGCAAGTGGAAGTGGGGCACTGGTTTATTAGCCCCGCAGCGCTTGTTTCTATAAACGGTGCAGCTACAGCATGTTTGCCTCTGTAATAGATTTTTGATCAATGGTTGGCAAGATTGTCAGCCGATCAGGTGTCAAAAACTTGTGGTTTGCAAGGTGTTTCATTCCTATTTCAGGTGCTGATGTTTGAGACACTTCCCGCATGTGAAGGCCGTGACAACATCTGGTCATACTTACGGGCGATTTGCTCTTTGTTTAGCTCATCCTGTAAAGAAAAAGAGAAACGATTTTAGAATTTGATGCAATTAAAAAAAAAACTGTATGTATTACACAAAAAAAAAAATTTACAATGTTTGGGGGGCACAGTCACATTTTATTTTTAGACTCAACATAATCACAATGCGAGAAGGTTTCGTTTGGATCTTTCTGTTTGGTGTGAAGTGGACTGCTGACACTTTTCGTAAATAAAACAAATTTTGTTTAAATTCTTCACCCCTAAAACTAACAATGATTGACGGGATGGAAGTGGGAAGGTTTTATAAGGCATTTCATAAGATGAAAAGACGTTACAGAACTCTTTTGTTTGAAATAAATGACAGAAATGTAAAATACTTAAGTGATGAGCTGCACTTAATTTTATATGTATACCTATGCTCTTCCTATATTCTGATTATTAAAAATGTTCCAATTAATTTTTCTGATGATGCTATAGTGAGAAAGTCTTGCTAATATAAATTTGTTTTGTTTCTTACTTGACATAGCCTACAAGAACATTTTCGCCGTTTGAGAACGGTGCAACTTTAATGCATCCAAAAATTTTTGATAGGGGTTTTTGATTCCGGGGAAGAACACGCCATAAGAATTTTTAAATTTCCTTTGTTTATTGACCCGTTATGAATTATTCTTAATAAGTTTAAATAAGTATTCTTAAGTTTTTTTGCTTACATTGTTTTGTTGGACAAGCATACGTCTACTACTAGACTCGAGCAAAGGACCCTTATGTGATTGAAATTAAGACTAAGAATCTAAGCTTTTCTGGGGAAAAAATGCCACAGAAAGTTTAAATAGCTGCACCGCAAAGAGTAGGTTGCGAAAGGAAATGTTAAACATTATGGCTTATGGCTTTTCCTTTTCAGATTTTCAGTCAGAAAGAATTTCGCGTGGACGTATTCTATTCTCAATCATAAATTTTTTCAATGAAATCCATTTTTGCCGTTTATACTGGAGTTTAAGCGTTTCAATTGAAAATCGAGGTCAAAATCTGTATCATCAAGTACATCAACAAGCGGAAATTGTGGTTTGAGAGGTTTGTTCAATTCGACAAACTTTAAACTTAGATAGTAAAAACAAGCGTTTCCGCCCTAGGATCAATCTATGTGCTACCCCCGCAAGTATTATGCCTTTACGGAGAAGAGCAAGAATATAAGTAGCAAAGTATTTTCAGAGACGCCAACCAGGGAGCCGCTCATTTTTAGACTGATTTTCCTGGATTTTTTGTTTGTTGCTGGTTCTGGTCAACCCCGGATATTTTCCATACTGGTACCATATCTGGTGAGCATTCCACTATCCGCCACCTGGGGAGGCGCCAAATTGGGGACCAGCAACCCCAGAAGGGAATTTAACGTTAAGGCGTGAACTTCGTCCTTGCTAAAGCGAGGCCTACCCAAAACCTCTTCAGCTCTAGAAGCCTAGGAGCCCAGTAGTAGACCCGTAATTGTTCGTGCGATTTTGGATAACTACAGCCACCATGAAGCTCGCACTAGGAGGCCAACCTCCTTTAGGCAGAAATGAACCAGGCCGCAGACAAATCAAAACCGACCTGCGCTCTGCCTCCCATGGTACCAGAATATAGCCTCCGGTCGAACTCCGCAATCCGTAGGCTACATACAAATGGACAACCTTAACTGTAAGTAGCCTGGTGTTGGAACATACTCTTCCAGGATAATTAGGGTCCGCTGGTTCGTGAAGCCCATCACTTCACCGAAGTGATCGAACTCACGCCCACACGATATCGTGCTCACTTTTACAGAAAAATATTTTTTAAAAATTGATTTCTTTGAAAATTCACTTTAAATCGAAAAAAATATTGTGCGACGAGTATTTAAGGTATTAACGAAGTTTTGAGCCACTCCAACTTTAAGAGGGCGTTTTAAGAAAAAAACCTGGTTTTGTTTTCGTTTTTAACATAGGTATTTCCTCACTATTATAACGAAAGAAGTTTAAAATATTTTGTTCTTAGTCCACAGCAATTTTTGGGGGCCTGGCTCATGCACGTATAATCTACTTTCAATGAATGAATTCAGCCCAATAAACGTCATGATTTCGTTTTGCTGGCTAAAGAGGGTCGAGTATTTAGAAATTCGTTACAGATGAACTCATGCACTTACTCCCTTGTTTTTTTCCTCTCTATTCTGTTTCTTCTAATCGTTTCGTCTATGATATGTTACGGGATTTAAGGGTTGTCATAACACCTTTTGTGAACTTAATGTAAAAAAGAATGAGTTACCGGCTAATAAATGGATAATTTACCTACTTATTTTCGTACCCTTTTTTTAACTAATTGAGGCAACAAATGCAAAACTCTTTGAGGCAACAATAAGAATTTTTATATCCTGCCAACAAAACACAAAACACGCCAATAAAGAAAATTTTTGGTGCTCATAAAATATTCTGGGGCCTTTATGAAAGTTTTCTTGGCTCCCTAAAAAACTCGTTGTTTTGTAATGAAAATCCGGATAGTACTGGATTTAAAGTCAAAATTTTCCTTCGAGATCTGAACATCCTCACAAAGTCTTAGCTACAACTACCACTCACGCTATGCACTTCATAATTTGCCTTCGCTGATCTTTCCACGATAATAGCCTCCAGGCCCCACGGTCGACAAACGCGAAGTTTTATTGTCTCGAGAGTATTGTCAGGAACTGGTATTGTGATGGCAATAGATAAGTACGAACCATGCACTTTGTTTCTAACTTATTGTTTTATTTTTTACCATTCATAATTTGGGGCACAAATGCAGCAAAAAATCCCCGAAAGAATAAGACTAATTTTAATAATTGAAATAAATAATTGAAAGTAATGCTTTGGCGTAAAAGACGTTTATAGCAAGACGGCACCACCTGCCACACATCTGGTGAAACAATGCCTTCGTTACAAGAACTGGGAGCTTTAGTTTATACCTTCGACATTTTAACACTTTTCCACAAGGACTACAGCAGATATTATGCAAAATCATTATAGCAAATCGCTCAAAAGGAATGACTACGCGTAGGCACAACCGGGAAATGAGAATGGACCGTTGTGGTCCACAATACCAATAACTATGAGTTGTAAGTCATTAAATAGATGTTTTCATGTACGATAATAGTACGGCTTGCTATGTTTAGAAAGTTATTGACTAAAAGATGTTGCAATATTTAGTGAAAGGTCATCGAAGAGGTAAAGAGGCGTATCTTAGTAACGATAGCTTTTACGGAAAAACTTGTGTTAAAGTTCAGATACATAATTTTATATACTTGAAATACTATTCAGACCCGAGTATTAGAAACTTACCTTTTGACCTTATGTATTTATCTGAAATTATTAAAGCCTAGTCTGAAGGTTCGCGTAGGTTCAATACAAAATAAGATATTTTTTCAAGAAGATATTTTTTTTTAATTCTAGATGTTAATTTATACCAGACCATCGAGCGGAATGGGTATATGCCTGCTCAATTTGTCCCACAAAGTAGCAAAGTTATAATAATAGACACTGTGGTGCGCAAATGGTGAAATCCAAGGATGACCAACACAATTATAGAATGCTACGTGTGGAACTTGCCATAAAAGTAATTTTCTTAATGCCCAGATCATAAATAAGCTGCTGCAAAGGAAAACCTGAGCCTCCCTCATAGATGTCATTTACAATCGAATTATAAATAAATATTTTCAAACGACTTGTATCTATTCACGGTGCACTCGACATGATGGTACAACAACGTAGCCACAGCACCAGCAACAACGTCCTTCACCACCTCGAACACGGGTGTGTGGTACACCATACCGTACCGACACCAGCCATCCATGTTGGCAAAGCAAAGTAGGATTTTGTGCACTCCTCTAACACGGTCCCATTCGAGCGAAACCTGCCGCCATTCTGACGATGCTATATGCTAAATTGCCTGCAATCTAAATATAATACCTCGCTTAAAATAATACTTTTACGATATTCATCATGTCATTGTGCAAAGAGTGCACCCTTTGGGGTTGTGTAACAAATTATGATCGGCACAAATTTTTTATGTTCAAAAACGATAATTTTTTTCAACACTCACCATGGCAGATAGGTTTACGTAAAACACGAAACAAAACACGAACTAGGCACAGATAGTTAACAAGACTTGACAACACACTTGGTACTTGACGAGCTTACGACTGGAAGACGATTTTTTAAGTGACTTTGGAAATGTTGCGAATACTTTTGTTGTTCAAAATAAATGTTTTCAAAATTAAAAAGCAATCAATCGGAGCGGTGCAGTTATGTACGGATAGAAGAGAAACAATATAAAATTTAATGGAATTTTTCGGTGTGTTCTAAGGAGCTGAGGACCGCGCACAACACCTCCTCATTCGATCGGATACAGAATAATAAGTCCAAAAATTTTCCTCGCAATTCCTCACTTTTCAAGTGTGAAGATTAGGTATGTGGTTGTGCCGTGTGGGCAGGGGCAGCTCTATGCAGTGATGCGCCCAGACGTAATGCATCCGAAGTGCTAAATCAGCTGTTACGACGAGACGACAACGGGCCAACACTCAAAAATCAAAATTTCGAAAAAACAATACAATGCGAGATGCACAAAAGACAAAAATCTCCTCGTCGGAATTCACTTAGTCTGAGAAGGTTTTAGCAAAAAAAAAAAAGACAATTCGTCGCCCGTATGACGGATGTGCGGGTTTTCGCTGTTTTTACCCCGAAGATCGATGAACGCCCGAGTGGAGGAAATTTTTATAGCTGATGGTTCTAGATCTTCGCACACGGATTATGAAGATTGACGAACAAAAAATCCTTCGACTAATGGCGAGGAGAACAAAATAAAAACGCAGCTCAGTCAGTACAAGGGAAATATTGTATAGTTTTTTGAGTTTATTTGTGTAAGAATTCCCTCGAAAACCGAGAGAGCGGTCTTGCACTAATATTATGCACTATGCCAAAACTACGACTGGGTGTCAGAAATAGGATTTTAGCCAAGAAATTATGTGCATATATGCGCCTTGCATTGTGAATTTCTTATGCCTCGGATGATCGGTCTGTAGAGGTGTTCATTTGTCTTTTGGCCAGTGCGAAGGAGGTGGATTTATTTGTTGTTTGATCGGATTTCTTTGATACAACTCGTAGTTGGTTCGCCTTGCGCCCACAATCATGTTGATATGACATTTCGAAATTGCAGCGGTGTTTACTAAATTGCATCCACAAATCGCTGCGATAGGGGAAAAAATTATGTTGGAGTAAACTTTCTGGGCTGCTTGTGTTTAAACGGATTATGAAACCATTCAAAGTCGACACGTATACTCGCAAATAGATGGAGAATAATTATTAAAAATAGTTGATGATCTATCTTTTTGGCTCATCTGGTTTGTATTTAGTTTGTTTGAAGAAATTTCACAGGACGAAATGATCGCTTGTAGTTCAGACATCCAGTTCAGAATGTGTAGAAACCATGTGTTTCGTTCATTAAAGTTCCCTTGGTCCCGGCATCTTTTCATACAATAAAGCGGTTCGGAGGGATACTTTTTTGGCACAATAATAGCGTATGCCAAAAGCTCCATGATCTGTTATTGTTTGCATAATAACCTCTAATCATAAATCTTTGCTTCCCTTGCGATAAGTATCCATAAGGAGCCTTAAAGGCCTCGTCGGGTGCTTCAACTATACTTACGAGCTCGTTTGACCTAGAATGAAATAAATTTGAATAACATCGAACTGATAAAAATTGATCGCGTGAATTCAAACCCGTCATTTTAGATTTGTAGTTAAATTACGACTTAAAAATTTATTGCCTTTTAAACCCTTTTTTGGATATTTGTTATATTTCGCTCTTTAAATGTTGTACTTGGGCCATTTGTTATACTTTGATATGGTTGTACATCTTAAAAGATGGAGGGCAACTTGCTTGATTTATCTTTTGCAAAAGCTGCATTCAAACCGTAGCAAGACGCAGAGCAAGAAAAATAACTTTGCTATGCCAGGGTCGCCTAAATGTTTTTTCTCTCACCTCCGGAAACAGATTTACAATGTCATTCGGTGCACATGCCCAGACACAAAAGTTGTATATTAGTATGCGGCAAATTTAAACTTTTTGATTGTTAGTCACATGCAATTGCTATCAATCTCGTAATACTGAAAATCGTTGGATGAATAGCACGCAGGTTTCCATAGTGGAACTTCCTGTGTTGATCACTTAAATACCCCACGGATTATTCCTGAAATGTCCTTAATGCAGATTCACTTCATCAGTTCTTGACCGACTTCAAATTGGCTTCTGAGCGATAGGCTATTGCTGATGGCGTCAACAGAGCGTCTATCTGGTATGCCCTACGTAGAATGGGTACCTGTTCCAGAAAAGCTATCATATATTTTGCGTTTCAAACTAAGGAAATTGTTGGAGAAATCAATGTGCAACCGAACGCGACATTGTTTCACGTTTGCAGCCTAACAAAGCGAAGTCCATGGTTGACATGTTGCTAATGCTGTGGAGAAACAACGTTATCACCTCAAGCATTCAGCTCCTGAATGGAAGCAGTATGTAAGTACTTGGAAAGTGACAGCATGCCGTTATCCCGAGGAAGCTGCAGGTATTCGTTCAAAGCTGTTTCGGAAGCATATATTAAGATTTCTGTTCAAGCCGTGTTCCGAACGCCGAATTTTATTTGAGCCTAAAGGCACAATCATTCAGCGACGAAAATGAGAGTGGATCGACTACACTCTAAGGACGGATAAGGAATTAAATGGAACCCATTGCCCCCGAGTTGGCAGAGGAGCCAGATGATCCCGAAACACATGGCTTAGGCCGTTAGACGGCTTTAGGCCAAATCAAATTAGACTAAGGAATATATTTTTTGTGCCACATCTTTTTTTGAAAGAAAGTCATTTACTACTTTACTTACTACAACACATGGCACATAACTTGGGGGTGGAATGCAGATAACTAGACAAGAGGTGGTGAGATCACGTTGCCGAAAACTACACACAATAACGCTTAGGCGTACTGGAGGCCCTATGCCCCATAAGGAAAACCACGAGCAAATGCTCTAAAGCATATGATTAAGAGCATTGATTTGTTGCACAGACCAAAAAGTAGAGCCTTGAGTGAGTTGAACGTTTATCTTTTTTATAAACGTCCCAGCTTTTAAAGGAAGAAAAACAAAACAAAGAAGTAGAAATCTTGTCTGATCTGGGTCAGGGAGAAATGTACATCTGGCTCTCAGCATCGCTAAATTCGTTCGCATGGAAAATAGAATTAAACTCCTTGTGCAGAACTGTCCTACGTTGAACACACTTTGAAATTTGCAAAAATGCTAAGGATAATGGTAAACCAAAGCAGATCAAAATTTTTGATCAGACTAGAAAGCAGGGGGCACTGACGAGAGACAATCCTTACTGGACACTCTACTATGGGTTGGCAAGCGGCTAGGCTGACTACACAAGGTCAGAACATATAACCATTGCACAGATACACCAAAGGTTTCCCCCGCAAGTGTTATGCCTTACCGGCAAAATAAATGGTGTATTGGAATCTTGCAGCCCACCTTATATTCCGAAATTAAGCTAGAAGAAAGACAAGTCGAATATGGAAGCTGTATTTCTAGCGGTCCGGCCAAAAATGGAAAAAGGACCGCTTATGGTATCGCTACCGTCCGTGCATCCAATATCTGCATAGCTTCTGAACGGTAAGTCGTAGAAAGACGAAATTCGGTGTGCTTGTAAACTCCGGGAGTAGTCAGAGAACGCATAGAGTAGAAAAATTAAGCTTTTAAAAAAATTTAAAATTGCCGTTTCCAACCTAAGTTTTTCTAAGCCATTTTAAAAAACATGTTGAGCTTGTTTTACCTTTTACGAAATAATCGGTGCCCACAGAATTAAAGAAAAGCAGCCAATGCTAGCTTAAGTAGCTGTGCTATTTGAAAAAGGGTTGACGGCAATTGGAAAAAAAATTCAAAATAGTTGTTTTATAAATTTGAAATCTAAAAAAATGCTAAAAAAAGGTCAGAAGAACGTATGCCCCCCCCCCCCCCCCCGTCTATCTGGCACACGACATAAAGCATAGTTTTAAAATAAGTAACAGCCAAAGTCAATCTTCTGAAATTTTATACAAAACTATGGCTCAAATTTGGTTAAAGTAGGTAACGTGGGAAGCTATCTCCATTTAAAACGTTTCAGAATTGTACGGCCTTGTATTAAGCAGTTGGATCGGCTGAAATATTTTTAATTTATAAATATTTACAAAAAATTTATAAATATTTTATTTCAGCTGATCCAACTGCTAAATACAACAAGGATTTCTGGAGCGCAATAAACTCAGCTGATTTGATATTCAACAAGGAGATAAAATAGCTTTAAAAAATACTAACCTTGTTTCAAAATTGCCGTTTTTAACTCAAATTTTTAAGCAGATTTTAACAAACGAAATAAAAAACATAGAAAGAAAAGAGAAATTGAAGACACATTTTTTGCCATCTCTTGTTTTGTAGAGTAACAAAACTTAACAACTGCGTAGCCTTTAAACTATGGAAAAAGTTCAATATAGAATGTAAAATTTTAGCAGGCAATAATTCTTGTAGAAACAAGAACATAAACCAGAAAAATAAAGGTGAACTCGACCTTCAACAAAAGCCGACGCACGGACCGCTCTGTGTATGTCTTCATACTTGATGTTTTTTTTTTTTGCCTACCAAGTTTAACAGTTTGCCGACCCAAAACTGGGTAACAGAAGCCGACTAGGAAGCTGCTCATTTTGAGACTGGCGCTACTGTTATATTTTTTGTTGCCTGTTCTAGCCCGCTCCAGTTAGATTTCTTTACACAAGAAGACCGTCCGTAATTGATCTTCAATCTGAAATTCTGATTGTTGTCGGTGAATATGTACCTCCATACATTTAAAAGAATTAAAAAAAAACCAACAATTTCTCATCAACTTTGCAGTAGTTGAGCCACAAAGTATAAAAAAATCTGCTTAGGCAGGTCGCTAAATGCAGCCGTGGCGAAGTAATAATTCAATCCAAAAGGAAAATCAGACCAGACTTGACTAACAAAAAACCAGTAAACTAGACTCAATGGAGAGTAAATCCACACTCTAACCAGTAATTGAAATTGCAGTGTGAGCTCTTACTGGCCAATACCCCACAGCGCAATAATTCAGTCGAAGCTTGTTTTGCCTATTAGGCACACTTACTGACCATTATGGAGGTCTGGGTTCGAATCCTGCCATCCTCACTTAAAAAAAAGACTCGTTCTTTTCAAAGCCTCCACTTCTAAGAGAGTCTGGGCGACCCTTCGAGATGCCTACGATTGCCTTCAAAATCTTCTCAAAGTGCCATCCGGATTCAGCAAACAAAGTAAGGTCTCCTTGTATGTGAAGAATACAACACACAAAGCATATACATACGTGGTTAATAAGTTGACCCTGGTTCACCTCGAGCCGTTGCAACTCTCTATTTATTTACTTATAAACAAGTAGGAACAGTGCGTATGCAAAAGGTTTAGTCCATCTACGACGGATTGCAAAATACCCGACCATAACAAAAAAAAAAAACTGCCACGCCTCCATAAATTGGGCCGGATATAAAAATTTAACTGTTGAAGGCTAGTATAAAACTAGGTGGTTGCCAACATTTCGAGATGCCTACGATTGCCTTCAAAATCTTCTCAAAGTGCCATCCGGATTCAGCAAACAAAGTAAGGTCTCCTTGTATGTGAAGAATACAACACACAAAGCATATACATACGTGGTTAATAAGTTGACCCTGGTTCACCTCGAGCCGTTGCAACTCTCTATTTATTTACTTATAAACAAGTAGGAACAGTGCGTATGCAAAAGGTTTAGTCCATCTACGACGGATTGCAAAATACCCGACCATAACAAAAAAAAAAAAACTGTCACGCCTCCATAAATTGGGCCGGATATAAAAATTTAACTGTTGAAGGCTAGTATAAAACTAGGTGGTTGCCAACATTTCGGCCTAAAACTCTGCATTTTTCCTAAAAAAAACTCTTTTTTTAGCGCCACGCCTACAAAAGTAGGTGGAGGCACAATGCATACATAAAATTTAGAAAATGCTAATATCTACAACTTTTGCCATAAATTTTTTTGTCAAATTTCATAAATAATTATTGAAGAACAGTCATTTTAAGCTAAACTCCCTTAAAAAGTGGGCGTGGTCAATGAAAGGTCTAAAATGTTTTGGCTTCAAAGGCAATTAAGAGGCAATGTTAAATACCAAAAATGAATGCGCTACCGCCATTGTATCACAGCTAAAATTGGAAAAAGTATATTTTTTAAATTTAGAGATGGTCGCACATACAGGGTTGTAGTGGGTGTGTCTGTGAGCGGATTCAGCTGATTTTCAAACTTGATCTGAAAGACTCGACTTCCAGGCAACCCATCAAATACTCCAAATTTAAGACCTAAAAGTAGTTTACATAAGGACGGGCGGATAAACGGACGGATATAGCTTAATCGATTCTCCTGTCGGTCCCACTCATATCTCTAAAAGGTCTTAGGGATCTATTGTGATTATTTCATTGCGTTACAAACCAAATACATCAAACTTTAATATACTCTGCCTAATATAATATACTATGCCTTTATAACTTTAAATATCAAATTCAAATTCTGCTGTTGTTGTGCGACTTGCACAGAGGGCCTTCAGGTGTCAACGTCAAAAATCAAAGGCCTTGCCAAACCGAACATATTTCAACGTTACGTTCACGTTGAATAAGTACGATCAGTAACACTACATCAAAACGTCCTCTTTTTGACGCACAAATCCCAATATTTCTTTTACTTAAGCCAAAGGTAGCGAAAAACGACCTTGAGCAGGGTCAAGCGACTAGAACATATTATGCAGACTATATCTGTCTCTATCGTCTTTGATATGGCGAAGGATGAAGGCAATGACGAGATATTACACCACAAACGTCTGTTGGGTGCGATGTATTCCTCTTTATGGGATGAAATACGATTTTCTAGTTTCAGCTGATCGCTTCAACGTTCAGCAACGTATTTGTTTTTGAACATAAAAACATATAAGGGCCTGAGTTCTGACAGTGTTTTTTTTATATTTTGACATGTAACTTAAATAAAAAAAAAGTTTTTAATAAGAACAGTTATATATTTAAGGGCTGCGCGAACATACATTTTTAGAATATAATTTTGTACCGAAAAATATTGGTTTATTACAAACAATCATTGTGCTCCAAGAGTACTAAATTTGACTTTTCTTTTTCTGAACGCAAAAATATACAAATAATGTTAACAAATTTAATAATTACATTTTACAAAAAGTAATTAAATACTCGAACAAGACATCAGTATCATGTCGTTTTATATTAAAAATATAAATGCCTACAAGCAAATGTCAAAGCTTGTTAAAGTTGAATAAATTATTTACATATAAATTAAGGTTTAAAAAAACCCATCAGAAAAACCCAAATAAAGCAACCTTTTAATTTAAAACGCACACATAAGATCCTTAACACTTTGTGAAATAAAACTTAAAATCAGCAAATAAAACTATAAAAAAAAATATTGTTGTTAATTAAAAATTAGTTTAACTTTGGGGATTTTTTTTGAAAATTTATTAATTGTCAGATTACTTAACACCGATTGCATAAGCACTTTTCTAAATCTTTCTTATGTCTTTTTTAGTCCTTAAATGGCAACAAGATTTTTGCTTGTTCCAAATATTTCCCTCTAAAACTATTAACCAGTTCCTACGATTTTTTTTTTTGTTTTAGAATCTAGAAACTTTTATTTCAAAATATCAACCACTGAAATGTAGGTTACATAACAGTTTAATTTGGGGTATCTTGCAGCACTTTTTCACTACCACACCACACTTTCCTGAATTACCCTTCAGGGCAAAACTGACTTAACATTTTGTAAAATAAAATAGTCAGTAAAAATTTTAAATTTACCATTGTCGAAGGCATTTTGCTGTGTTTTGGGTTTTTTCTAAAGTGTTGATTGTGAAAAAGGGAGAAAAAAAAATCACTTGTATTTACAAAACTTTGAACAAAAATCAGCGGATAGGGAAAGAAAGGATTCGACTGTATTTCTGATTTGTTCGATCGAAAGAAATCTTCACCTCCGAAACGTTATCAAATGAGTGACGAAGAAAGACTGGACGTGTTGCCACAGCTCCTGGACGAGAGAGAAAAATTCATTAACGCCGACAGCGTACTATAATCTTCGTCATATATACATTTTAATTTTTTTTTTTATTTCAATTTTACGAAAATTCTCTTAAATATACTGAGCCGCATTAGAAGCACACTTATGTCTAACATCAACGTGGTTGACAGTTCATTGAATGGCAATTCCCCAAAAAATCTTAAACTGAAAAGTAACAAAAAAAAATTACATACAGATACGAAAAAAAAAATCAAAAAATAAAAATTAAATTCACTACACACTTTTGGAAAATGAGACTTTGAGACAACAAATACGGAGAGCATCAACAGCGTCTGGCTGGGATATACACCACCTACTTTGTGGTCTCAAAAAAAAAAAAGAAAAAAACTGCAAAAATTATGTGAATCCCACTTGGATAGGAAAATACATAGAAATTCTCGAAAAATATCGGCATTTGCATCAGTTTTTACATTTAGGCTTGTAATAAAAAATAAATAAATCCGTCGTGGTGCATATGGCGAACCTATCCGCATTGGCCAGCAGTCAATGTATTTTGATGTGTTTTGAGTGGAAATTTAATGGCTTTTGTATCTACACGAAAAGGACATTGTGGGATGGAACTCATATTAATAGCCATTTGTTTTGCGGTTCTTGATGCTGCCTTTGCGTTGCCCGGGAGAATATAAATTATTTTCAATGTTTTCAGAGCATGCGAATGCAGTTTATTTGCCTCATGAAAGTTCAGTTAAGCCTGTCAACATGGCACTGTCGAACCGAAGTTCCTCGAAGAAGGCGGGAATGCCTGAGATTCCTTCACTGTAAAAAACGCAAAATTTTTAAGTCGATGTGGATTTTAAGATTTTCCGGGCCGGGGCGTACCTTGTTGGTATATATCCGCCCTAGGTGTGTTGTGTATCTTCTGGCTAAGTTGGTGTAGCCCGCACATTTGGATGTCATATCTCCTCCACCTCTCCCCGTCTATGCAGACGGGTAAAAAATCGATCGAAGTTTTCTTTCGAAGCACTTTAAAGCGTTTTCAACTACTTTGACAGGTCCATGGTTCTGCACAGTAAAGGAGGACTAAGATAATGAGCCTATTCTAAGTGCGCAATGTAGTTTCTCGAAAGAGGGCGTTGCAGGTGCAAAAAAGTCGCGCAATCCCTGCCTGGGACTCACTTTGTGAAAACTTGTTGTTCTTTAACAATTTGGATACCTTTATAATGAAAAATGCGTTTGTTCTTACAACCTAAACTTCTCCTTAAGATTTTCAATCTTTAATAAAAACGGATAAAAAAATTAGAAACAAAATTAAAGGCTAGTTTTTCCAGAAGGAGTAAGTGAAGGCTTATCCGGAAAATTGACAAAAAGAACATATCACCATATAAAACAAAAAAACGTGCAGGTAGGTACTAACTGCCACCCTGTTCTCAAAAAGTCACCTTTCCACTTAGTTTAAAAGCTCCACCAACAAATATCGTGTGTGTTACCACACTGCATGAAGGTACTATTGAGCAGAGGCAGGTGTGTGCAGAATGGCAAGATCTGCATGCAAAAGAAAACGCTGGGTGAATTGAAGGTTAAGGAAGCTTACTTACTTACTTAAGGTGGCTCTACAGTCCGGGGTGGACCTGGGCCTCAGCCAACAAGCTTCGCCAGCCAGCTCTGTCTCGAGCTAGCCGTCTCCAGTTTCGCACGCGAAGTTGGCTGAGGTCCCCTTCCACTTGCGTTTGCCACCCGAGCCTCGGTGCTCCTCTACTGCGCCGTCCCCCCGGGGTGGATTCGAAGATTTTCCGGGTCGGGGCGTTGGTGCCCATCCGCTCTAGATGACTCAGCCATCGTAGAAGTCGTGTTTTGACTTTTCTGGCTAGGCCGGTGTCTATGTACAGCCCGTACAGTTCGATGTTATATCTCCTCCTCCACTCTCCGTCTATGCAGACGGGACCGTAAATCGTCCGAAGAATTTTTCTTATTGGCAAGAGTTATCCTTCGTTTGATTTCAGCGCTGGTGTCATTGTCTGAATTTATAGCGGAACCCAGTTAGACAAAGTCCCTAACTACCTCAAAGTTATAGCTGTCGATGGTGATGTTTTGTCCAAGACGTCGGTGTTAGGTGTCTTTTCTTGATGACAGCATATACTTGGTTTTGCCCTCATTGAGTGCTAAACCCATATTCGCCGCTTCCGTCCCAATACTCACGAAGGCTTCACTGACATCACGCTTTGTTCTACCGATTATGTCAATGTCGTCTGCGTATGCAAGTAGTTGAACGGACTTTTGAAAGATTGTACCTCTGGTGTTGGCGCGAGAGTTCTGCACAATTCTCTCAAGTATGATGTTAAAGAAGTCGCATGACAGCGCGTCGCCTTGTCTAAATCCTTTTTTGACATCAAAGGGGTCGGTGAGGTCTTTGCCGACCTTGACGGAACAGCGTGAGTTTTCCATCGTCATCCTGCACAGACTGACGAGCTTGGCAGGGATGCCAAAACTAGACATTGCGCTATATAGCTCGTCTCTATAGATGCTGTCATACGCGGCCTTGAAATCGATGAAGAGGTGGTGTGTATCGATTTGGGATTCCTGGGTTTTCTCCAAGATCTGCCGCAGTGTGAATATTTGATCGATGGTGGACTTTCCTATCCTAAAGCCACACTGATATGTGCCTATCAGATTGTTGACAAACGGCTTCAGGCGTTCACACAGTACAGCAGAAAAGATCTTGTATGCGATGTTAAGAAGACTTATGCCCCTGTAGTTGGCACAACTCAGAGGGTCTCCTTTCTTCAGGATCGGGAAAACAATGCTGAGGTTCCATTCGTCGGGCATGCTTTCTTCCGACCATATCTTGCAGATGAGCTGGTGCATGCTCCTAACCAGCTCATCGCCAGCGGATTTAAAAAGTTCGGCAGCTAGGTCGTCTGCTCCGGCTGCTTTGTTGCACTTGAGCTTAGACACAGCTACTTTTACCTCCTCTAGGTCGGGTGGGCGGTATCGCTCGTATGCTTCGTCGGTAACGTCTTCGCCCGGGTTGAATAGTTCGTCCTGCCTGACAGCGGTATTTGGTTCGTCCTCGCCGTTATACAGTCTGCAGAAGTGGTCTTTCTTTAGTGGACTGCGATTCTACAACGATGTTCCCTTGATGGTCCTTAAGGTTAAGAAAGGTTAAGGAAGCTGCGAATGACAAAAGTTCGTTTGATCTCAGCGTTGGTGTCGTTATCTGAATCTATATATCGGAAAATGGAGAACAAGATATAACCGCGAACTCTGTGTGCTGCACCAAGATGTGGATGTAGTTCAAAAAGCCAAAACAAGAATACTACACTTCCTCGGTCAAATCGAGCAAATGGAGAACAACGCTCCAGTAAAGAGGGTCATCGAATCCAAGCCCCCAGGCTCGAGACGACCAGGAAGACCGAACCTCCGTTTTAAGGACCAAGCCATCGCGGATGCCAGAGCGCTTGGTCTGAACAGGATCGCAGAGGATGGAAAACTACTGTGAACCATGAACAGATCCTTCATGGGTCGAGAGCCCTATAAGTAAGTAAGTATATAGCGGAACATAGGTAGACAAAGTCCCTAACCTAAGTCGCTAAGATCATTCCACAAATTTTTCGGGTCAAGCCGATGAGTGTTTAGTTCGCTTTTAGTTTGTCGAATCTTCTCACGAACTTATTGTGTGAGTTTTCGAAGTTGGCATTGGGGGTTGTACCTGAGAAATTGTGCTTAAGTCCACAATTGTGGAATTGTCCACAAAAGTGTCCCCTTCAGATTATTTAGCTCTTGCACAGCTGAACTGATGGTTCAGCTTTTTATATGATGGCAACCAGCTGTTAGGGAAACCGCATATAAAAGTAATTGGTCGGCAAAACGAATCTCTGCTTCGCTTTTGCCTTGCACGTTGACCTGGCAGAACAAACAGTGGTATTCCTAGGCAGTCTTTAAGTTATGAAGCTTTATAGACCTTAGTTGACTTAAGCTGGGTCCACTTGGCTCCGCTTAGCCCTGACGTTTACAAGTTCAGCAATACGATTTCAATGTTTCCTCATACAATGAAGCTCGACTTCAACGCTTCGGTTGGCAAACAGAAAGAGAGCGTAGAGAGAAAACGTAATGCTACGTAATGAAGCTTCGAAGCGAAGCTCTAGTTCCGGAGCTTTTTTGCTTCGTCTAACAGCTTACCAATTGAAAAAAAATATCAATTTTAATTAATTTCGAGTGCAAACACAAAGTCAATCAAGTTGCCATCGGCTGTATAGTATGTTGGTCACATTTTAAGGGCAAATTGCGTATATTTTCATTCATTGTGTCAGATACTCTACTCTCGAAAACGTAGTGACTAAACTGATAAAATGTTTCTCTCTCACTAAGCGAAATGCCTATTCGAAGCCGTTACAAAGCCGACGTCTTGTAACTGGGCGAAGCAGAAGCCAAGGCCTCTTTGTGAAGCAGCCTTTAGGTTGCTGGTGAGATTTCTTTTATTAACGCAATGGGCTGCCTACTCGCGAAAGTTCGCTCGAAAAGTATGGTCTTTGAAAAGCGGCAAGTGCTATTACATTTCGTCCATACATGCCACTTACCACTCCTGACTTTACTGCTTGACTTCGAACCGTTAATATACCATTTCTCTACCCTTTGCGTCGACACTTAACCAATGTGGATTGCTAGTCCATTCTTCTCTATAAGGGAGTTTTGTCTAGTCTATGAGGTTACTGAAATGTTTCAAATCTCTGACCGGAATCACTTTCTTCTGTAATTGAACGTGTTCAGTGAATACCAGGGCCTGTCTTGCTGCCTCTGCTTGAACTATCGTGTTAATGCAGTAGGCTTGGTAGGACATCCCTACAGGGCGTGGAGGTACAGACGTTCTCTAATGCATCTGTTTGTTGAGTTTTTCTACTATATGGCGATAAATTGGGTATTAACTTACGGACTCATTTTAGGATTAATTTGTTTAAGGAAAAGCTTTAATAAACTTTTTGGAATTTATGTCTTTATCATTCATTAATATGTTTTTTTTTTTTTTGCCCAGCGCTACCCTTAGAAACTTTAGCTTTTCTGTTATTGGAACAGGAAAAAACATTGACCTTGTTTAGATTTATGAGTATAATCCTTTACCTCGACGCCATTTTCAGATTATTTTGAAGACTTTCTGCATAAGTGCACTGGTCTTGTTGTCATTCAATCAAATAATTTTTAGCAGAGTGGCCTTTAGCCTGTAAAGAGAGAAGGAAAGAGGGGCTGCTAACATACCCACCCGTTCTGGGAGCTTAAAGGTCTTAAAACTGCGGAAAGGAAGTTTTACCTCTACCTTTCTGGTGGAAGTGAGCTTCCATCGGATCAACACCGAAGGATTTTTCTAGTAGGTACACGACTGCAGTGTTTTTCAGGCGAATTCTTAAAATTCACATAAGAACACCATAATACTTCGACGATCTGTGAGAGCTTAGAAGGGTATAGAGCTGAAAGAAACCCTGACATTTTTGTACAAATCCGGATGATTCTATGAGTGAGTTTTTGAAATTGGTTTCTCAATTTTACTTTTCCAGGTTTAAAGAGGAAAAACTCTTGGAATTATATGATCAGACAAACTAATTATCCGATTCAGCCTGTGGAATGTGGATTGAATTTTTATAGATACTTTATATAAAACAGTTTCAAGAATAAGTTAAACTTTTTAAAGTGGATACAACAAGCATTGCGCCCACTTAACCATTTCAAGTGCCGTAGGTATGCTCTACTGAGTGCGCAACAAAAAAATAAATATTTTGTTGCACATTTTTTCTCAGCAAAAAAATATCCTTTGCGTTACATCAAAATTGAACAGTGTTAATTTTTTTTTATGTCAAGTACAGTTTACTGCAATTTCGAGAAAGCGCCGAGGTAGATTTTGTTTATTTATTTCGAAAAGCCAACGTTTAACGCATATTTATAAATTCGAGGTGATGTGCCTATGCAGCATGAAATCCATTAGGAAAATATGCCAAAACTAAAAACAAGCAAAATTCGTTGTCGGTTTTTCGCAAAAATTCACTATACAATAATAAGCCCAGTGATTAAGGCCGCGTGCGCACTTGGCTGCCAACTTTACACCATGTGTCAATAGCTTATTCTTGGTCCTTGCCAGGTAAAACAAAACAACAAGCAAAAAAATAATTCTTTTGTACTCCCCACTGTTTGTTTGTTGAATGACAGCAGATTATGTTGCAGAATGGCCAGCTGTCAAAAGCGTATTTTTTTTATTCGAGAGATCAGTAGTTATTATGACGAGCACTTTTGAATACACTTGTTCGAAACCAATTTCCTTGAAAATAGCTTCCACCCGTGAATGAGAGGCAATCTATAATGAAGAGACAGCGAAGAACATCTTCTTCATCAGCACCTGTCGTCAAGTGTTGGGTACTTAAAAATTATTTTCCTTCTTAAAAAGTGACAGCTTTTTTCTTCAGCAGGAAATTTCTAACACTACATGAAAAAATATTTGTTGGCAAGTACTTAGAACATGGTTTTTTTTTTTAACAAATTGCCCTGGTTGTTTGTATTGAAGTATTTTTGGTTAAAGTAAAGTATTCGGTCAATTTAGTGTACAGATCTATCTTATTCCATTTGGCAAATGGGGCTGTTCCTTTCACCCCATGTACCACTCCGGTGAACACGAGATGTTCACGAGACGTTTGTGCATAAAATAGTCGATTTTAAAAAATTTGTTTTAAAAATAGAAATTCATCAACTATTTCGGTTGGCGCATTTGGCTATGTTTAGGATGCGACCCCCGATAGAAACTGCGAGAATGAAAGACATTTGCAATTGTTTGGGATTAGCTAAGTTGATTAGATAATCATTGCACTCGGTGGTTGATAGAGCGAAGAAAAAGGGCGGTGACACTAAGACTGATGACAGGCAAACAATCGTGATGAAGATTTTAAAAGAGTGGGGCATTGTAAATGACGTCTGAAATTTAAAAGAAGATAAGAGCAAAATATAGATAATCGCATAAAAAAAAATCTTTTGACTGTCCTCTTGATAGTTTTTTTATACCCTTCCTCAGGGTAAAAGTTTAATCTATAGTTTTTAACTCAGTGATATAATCACCGTAGACCCTAAAACCTTTAAGAAATATGAACAACCCGAGACGGTAGAATTGTTTAAGCCATGTGCGTCAGTATATAAACAATCTAGAGCTCTCAATTTTGAGAGCTGAAGAAAGCTGAAAAGTCAACAGCACTCTTAATCCTCTTTTGCACCTCAGGCTTTCAGGAATAAGAAAACCAAAGAGAAGAAATAGCTAGCAAAATGGACAAAGGTCCAAGAAAAAAGAGATGTGGTTCGGCGAGGAAGAGCCTCGTTATCTTCTGAAAACGGGGATCAGCGTAGAGGAAGTTAATAGCACCAAGAGAGAAAGGTCTGCTGAGAAGACACCTTTAGAGGCCACGGAGAAAAAAGCGAGCAAGGGAGGGAACATACCAGCAAAAACCAACGCGCAGACTTCCTCTAAAGCATCCTACAGAGATGTTATCTCGGGGGAAAAAATATAATCTAGTCGGAGATTTTCCTGCTACGATGTTGACCTAGATGTTGACCTAGTATCTGAGAAAGAAAGTAGTGTAAAACCTAAATTAATAGAAGCCACCTTAAAGTAGACTTCCTTATACTGCACAGCGAAAGCAAGCAGACAGTAGAATGGCTGAAAATCAACACCCAACAGCTGAAACCCTGGGAAGGATCACACTGAAGAACCACCCACGAGGGATCAGTTTCTCAGCCATGTGCCCTAGTTAGCTACTTTCCGAACGCTGCCAGCTCAGAGTCAAAACGAATCCTCGGCACCATTTAAGGGCAGAACCAAGGCCTCATGGTAGAATCCTGGAGAATACTTAAGAGGGTGAACAAGATCACCTCGGTTATAATGGCCCTATCGATGGAACAAACAATAATGAAATGGCTGAGAGACGGAAACAACAAAGTCTGGTACAGATTTGGTCAAGTCAGCCTGAGGAAACCAGCTCAGCTCAGGATGGTAAGATAACGGAGCAGCCAGCTGTCTCAGAGTGCGATAAGGTGTCCTGATAAGGCGATATTTATTCCCAATGGAGGAAGCAAAACCACCTGATATTCCCAAATCAAACAGGCCAACAAGCTTATCGTCTGTCTCTTAAAGTAAGGGAAAAGTAAATTGAGCTAGAGATCAAAAGTGATGCTCTTCAATAAGCGCCACTGCAAAGACTACAACTCGCTCATCAAAAAGGATTATCCACAACCACTGACTTCATTCCACAAGTTAATAGATGCCGCGGAAAAAACCCTTTCAGCTAAAGAGGTCGCTGTAGAAACCTTTATGGACATCGAAGGAGCTCTCGATATTACGCACCACGACTCCCTGCCCAATGCTCTAAAGAGAATATAAGTTAAAAGTTAAAGTTCTTCAAGAAGAAATGTTTTGGAGTTGAGGCCACTAAAAATCAAAAGTAGAATATAAGTTCATCCTCTCATTAAGTGGATTAGCCTTATGCTCAAAGAAAGGCTCATGATAGCAAACTTAGGCAATGTAGAAGTAGAAAGACCATCAAAGATTATCCTCAGGGGGTTCTTTCCCCACTTTTATGGTAAATTATTGTGGACAAAGTAATCAATATGCTAAACAATAACAGCTTCTATACCATTGGATATGCTGATGATCCAGCCATTCTTTTAAGGGGTTTAATGTAAGGATACGATTGGTAACCTTATGAAGAAAGCCTTGAAAATAATATATAGGAATGGTGTAAGGGTTAAGAACTCTCTATATATTCAAACAAGAGCAACTTTATTCGCTTCAAAAGAAGACTGAACAAGCTTCAAACCTTTGAAATGAAAGGAACTCCTATTGCAACTAGGGAAGAGGTTAAATTACTCTAGAGAACGAACTCACCTGGAATCCACATATGAATTCCATATGCGAAAGTTTTATGGACCCTAAAACAGCTCGTAGGTAAAACATGGACTCAATCCTAAAATGGGTCTGTGGGTCTCTACTCAAATGATTAGACCAATAATTTTTTTTGGCGCCGCCATATAGTGAAAAAAGTGCGAGCAGCGAACCGTCATAGAAAAACCAAACATAAAGCAAAGACTAGCGTGCATCTGAATCCCTGGAGCTATGGAACCACTCCCACAGGCTCGTATGCAAATTTTACTAAATTTTACCTCCCACCACTACAAATAGCTGTTCAAGCAGAGGCAGAAAGACGGGCTTAAAGTTCTCAACTCAACTTAACATACAAAGAAGGTAATCTGGGGGCATCGAGAGATACTGAAGAAAGTGAATCTAGTCAGTTATATCATAGACCCTATAGTAAGCTGTAACAAAAACTACAAAACATTAACCTCGAAAAAAAGGAATGGACAAAAGAGGAAAGAAATGCCACCCAAAAGTGGTATACTGACGGGACGAAGTAAAGCAGTAGAGTTGGATCTGGGATTCAATTGGGGCTGGTTCGATTTTTCAACCCGAACTTTTTAAGATTAACGAAGCTGCCCACTGCATTTATAAAAGAAAACTCACCAAAGACAAGATTTCACTTTTCTCGGACTGTTAAGAAGTCCTAAAAGCTCTAAGCAGCTTCAGTTATAACTTCAAAGCTGTTTGGGAATGCCCTCAAATTCTAAATACACAGGCTCGTAAAAACAGTGTAAAACAGTGTGATTTGGTTGCCAGGACACGAAAAATATGAGCGTAGTGAAAAGGCCGACAAGCAAGCCAAATGGGAAGCTGAGATTCCCTTTATAGGGTCTTTTACCCTCTATAGTTTCACTATTGTAGACATTGACCATCAAGTAAAAATCAAGGTCACAAATACTCGCGAAAACTCCTCAGATACAACCCCAAAAGAGCCAAGAAAGCCCTTCAACTCAACAGATCTGATTTGAGACTATTACGTGGAGCTCTCACTGGCCATGCAGCATGAAACTGCCAGCTATTCAAACTAGGCTAAAGCAGCACTGAAATCTGCAGACACTGTGTAAAAGCAAAAGAACTATGGAATATCTTTTGAAAGGTTGTCCTGTCTTGCTTTCCATAGATTTCGAATGACAGGTTGCGAACCAAGTTTGTGAAAAAAGGCCTAGGAATCTAGATCAGAAAAAAGGGGTACAATAGATCTTTTAGTTTAGAGTAAAAGTGGGAATTTTACTCGCGCCCTCTTCATTTTCTTCAATTTAATTCTTTTTTGCTATTTAATCTTACGATCAAGTACGAAAATTACGTACATCCACCCACAGGCACGCCCACTACAGGCTTATGTGCTAACTCCTTTTTTTCTTAATTTAAAAAGGGAATTTCGCCAGCGCGAAAATATTTTTAGCACGAAGCACTAATTTATAATTGAAGTTTTCCTTACAATGACCATGCCCACTTTTTATATCGGTTGAACTTGAAACATGTTTTAAACAACTTAAAACGTGTTTTTTGCAATAAAATTACCTGTATGAAACTTAAAAAAGCGTTCTCTTAATTTTATGTTAAAGCGCTTATTTCTAGGCCCTCTTTGGTAGACGTGCCTTTAAGAAAGGCATTTTTTTGGTTTAAACCCGGAGTTTCAGTTTTAAATCTAAATGATCTTTCTTAAACTTATATTTTTTTTTCGACCTCTGTTTGGAGGCGTGCAATTTAATTTAAGTATGGTACGGTATTTAACAATCCATAAGGACTGTTGCACCTGCTTCTTGTAACATCAAAACGCTAATAACATCAAATGGTATCTATAGGCACTTCTATTTCAATAAACTTACAAGGAAAGACTATTCCATAAGGTATATAACTACACAACACACATATACTTTGTTTGTGTGTGCTATAATTATTGGGTAAAAGAAAAACCCTAAACAGTTTCCCAAAACCATTACAACCCAAAACAGTTGACCATAGCCACCATTAAATGCTCATCTTTGGGTGAGGCTTCTCGTATAAGAGCTCTGATCTCGAAGTGTACTGCACGACGTCAGAATTGCGTTTGGGCAATGGTGGAGGTGCTGGTGCTACCGGACTCGTTGCATACTTGTTCGGGATACAGTGCAGTGCGCAGATGTGAGGTTTGTTGTCGTTGCATGGTTGTTCGTAATGATCTTCGGCTTCGGCCAACGAATCACATGTTTCATCGAGTTTTTCCGGCAGAGCTACAGTTGCAACAGGCGTTGGGTTTCCCAACCACGGCATTGTTATCCTACATAAAGTCACGATAAAGCATGTCTCTAAATAAATAATAACCCACACTCACTTTGTAAAGGATCCTTTTTTCTTTAGACTGTTCTTCTGGGAATGTTGGCTCGCTATGTTGTATTCCCCATCGGTTATGGTTGACACATAACATGCTTGATCGGATTTTTTGACCACCAAAACATGCCTGCTACCTTCCAGGACATCTGGGTATGCCTTGATTCCAAAATACGCAATAGCTCCGCCCAGGAGCATAGAGCAAGTAAATATCAGGCATACTATGCCCACAGTGAACTGCTTCTCATCGGTCGATATCCAAACGATATTGTCATCTTCTTCCCTAATAGGAACGTGCAGCGGCAAGCAATTGAAAGGAGTTATCGAGTACATCCCACTGGGCACCAGGCAAAAGGTGTAGGTCGAGTTCTGTAGAAGGTTATCGACTATCAGGTATGGCTCGGTGTACAGCTCGCAATTATAGTCGACTGTCAATTCATTGATTGTGTAAACAAAATTTTCAACAGCGTCACTGAACCACACAATATTGATGGAGTCATCGGGAGCTTGGACCACAACCTGGGCAGAGTCATTTTCCATAAGCACCACCTCGAATTCGTGGCAGGGTGGTGCGAAGCGGTAATCTTCTATTTGCTCACTGCTTGATGACTCGTCGCCGGCACTTGTTGTGTCTATGACCGCCGTCAGGCACTTCATGTGAAATGACGACGTCTCGCTCGCCGCAGTCGAACTTGCCACCATTGGCGGAAGTGAAACAACTGTCGTGAGGCTCGGCGTGTCGGTTAAAAGAGCTACAGAGGTCGACGTTTGTGGTGAATCCTCATCGAACTTAGCGTCGCATTCTTTGCCAAAAGTCACGTTTACAAAGAGCATTCCATAGAGGGCAAGAGGGCCATTGCAGTAGGGGATGTCAGCAAACCGATCATAGTAGGCCATGTACAAGTCAATCAAAGGCTTCAGATCGCAATTGCAGTGCCAGTCGTTGCCCAGAAGGTACAAATTCACTCTTCCGAATGCAAGAATACGTTCCATGGAGCCGACATCCAAGGAAGTCAAATAGTTGTTACTCAAGTTTAAGATATGTAAATTGGCAGCTATGTCGTCAAACGCATCCTCCGCGATCGATGTGATCTTCGAGTTTGCCAACATAACGCACCGGACATTTGGCACGGGCTTAAAAAAATTTCTTGACAGTGGTCCTGATATGACGTTGTCACTAAAATCGATTGCTTCCACGAGCGGCATGTGGCTTATGCCAAATATGTTTTCCTCGCCGGATATTTTCAGTTCGGCGGATATTTCTACTTTGGCTAGGGTAGACTGGACAGGCTGGAAAAAGCATCTGCCAATGCGACCAACTTTTCCCCTTATAGCAAGCGAACGAAGATCCGATAAACCCAAAAGAACCCCGTTGCTAAGTGCGGTCACATCGATTTCGTCTAAAGTCAGATCCTTCGTTTGTGTAAAGTCCATCGAGTTGAAGGCCTCATTGGTAATGATGGTAAAATTGCCGTTTTTAATAATCAGAGCATTGACGGATTTATTTGTTGGTATCCACTTGTTTTGGAGTATGGATCTAGGGAAGCCTTGATTGACAATTTTAAGTGCAATATTTTTTCCGTCAGGTGCATCCTGGAAAATGAGTTTGCTTGCATAGTATTTCGACGGCTATTTCTATCTTACCTGAAGAGCCTGAAAGACATCAGAGTATACCAGACTTGTATTGGTGCATGTGATAATGTTATTCTCTTGCTGCTGGCAGACACAACTTCCAAAATCCTCAGATAGCTGCACCAGTCGTCGTTCCAGGAGCAAAGTTGAATGAGAATCTAAGACTTGCACCGACTTCATACGCGGATTCGCCATGAATATTGTGATGATTATTAAGGCCACACACATCGCTGCGAGTATCCATGAGCAAGCCTTAATAGCCCTATCGCTGTGCTGGTTGAAAATGTCCCACCAACTGGATTGGGAGAATAATGAAAAAAAATCCTTTCGCCGATATACTTTGGTATCACTCACCCCGAGGACCTTTCATTGCTATTCCGCTTAGACTCCGTCATTCCTCAAGCACAACTTTCTTCTGAATGCAAATTGGCTTTTATCTAACAGGCTTGTATATCCGTCGCAATTTGTAAGCTTTATCTAATTTCCATGTTATCATTATCGTACACTGTAGATATTCGATAAAAATCTAAATCAAAAGTCAATTATACTCCGCTGGTACACCTCTATATCAATACGATGTCCTGATAAGATTGGTGCCTGAAGGGCCTTTCCACGTCATCGCAGGTGTTGTATTCGGATAAGTGTTCGTTTTTTTTTTGTGTTTTCAGCTATAGAGTGTGTGATTTACAGCAGCCTAAGCGATTCGGGAATTTATTTACTGTCTTTGCATTATCTTTAACAATGTTCTAAAAGCCTGATAAATCAACATAGTGCAGAGAGAGCGCATTTTGGGGCTTTCTAAGTGTGGCTATCTAAGGCCTCTTTAAGCTTTGAATACAGAATAAAGTTCGAGTCATGGATTTGATCCAATCACCTTATTTTCGGTTTTTTTTTTTCAACGAGTTCACCTGAATGAGTAGCTGCAAAAAAACCATACAAATCTTGCTCTCACTCTAGCTCTTCGAGTAACTCTAAATTTATGCTGCAAACTTGCTGGGTGAATCAGAGACTCTTTTTTTAACTTCGCTCATTGTCCACAATCAACGAGGGCAAAACAAGGATTTGCTGTCATCAAGACAAGACTTCCAACACCGACGTTTTGGACAAAACATCACCATCGACAGCTATAACTTGGAGGTAGTTAGGGACTTTGTCTACCTGGATTCCGCTATAACTCTTGCCAATCGCTGTTTCTTAGGGCTAAAAAGGTAATTGAGTAGCCAAAATTTAGTTGCCTTTTCTCGAGCAACTAAAGTATCCATGTATAAGACCCTCATCATCCTACTCCTGTTTTACACTGCAGAAGTATGGACCCTGTAAAAGGCGAATGAAAACACTTTAGGCTGCATCGAGAGGAAAATTTTTCGAACGATTTACGGTCCCGTCTGCAAAGACGGAGAGTGGAGGAGGAGATATAACATCGAACTGTACGGGCTGTACATAGACACCGGCCTAGCCAGAAAAGTCAAAACACAACGTCTACGATGGCTGAGTCATCTAGAGCGGATAGACACCAACGCCCCGACCCGGAAAATCTTCGAATCCACCCCGGAGGGACGGCGCAGTAGAGGAGCACCGAGTCTCAGGTGGCGAACGCAAGTGGAAGAGGACCTCAGCCAACTTCGCGTGCGAAACTGGAGACGGCTAGCTAAAGCAGAGCTAACTGGCGATACTTGTTGGCTGAGGCCAGGTCCACCCCGGACTGTAGCGGAAGTAAACATTGTCCACAATAGTTACTGTTGATCTAGGATCTTCTACTTCAACTGGCCGAAATCGGACTTTTTGTCTTCTAATAATAAGTAAATTCCTGAACATTATGAACAACTTGCCAATGAGGTCTTTGTGGGTACTTCGGAGGGATATCCTTAAGTCAGAGCAATTTTCTTCAACTCATTTGTAAAAGGTGGGTCCTATAAATCCCTGCTTACTCAAAAAGGTTTTGTTGGCATCGTGGTTACATTAAGGGCACGAGCATGCCATATGCGTTTCCTTTGAACTTTATCTATTTCAGCAGGTTGGCGAGCTACAACCTACATGTAATTCAATTATCGGCCACTGAGGCTTTCCTAAGTTTAATTTTTTTGCAAACCTCTCTTGGTGCTGTCTAGCTGCTACTGCCGGTATCTAATCTTTGTTTTTTCAATTTAGGAATATATCGATCTTACTTTTGTTTTTATAAAGCTGCAGATGCGTGCTTGCATTCCAACGTTTGGGAAAATTTTACCAGTTCGTAGTCCTATGTACATATTGAATTGCAGAGTTAAAGATTCCTCATTTAATCCACATTATGCATGGTTAATTACTCTATCTTGAGTTTTTTTAAACCATTAATTTCCTTTTTCGCTACCATTCCGAACGCCAAGCTGCATCCCACCACAAAAAATTCCTACAGAACCAATGGCAGCCACATATCGGTCTCTTAAATCGTTGAAACGCTTTTCAATTGATCACATCTTTTTAAAATATGCTGTTCAAACCACGTACCACTGGCCGGCAGACCAAGCCGCTTCATTCGGAAATTCTCTTCTGCAGAAGCGTTGGAAGCCACAATTCTGTCTCTAAGTTTGATGAAGCACTTGGAAATTGTAAAAATTCTTTCAAACTAGCTGTTCAAACGTATTACCAACAACCGCTACATGAAGCCGCTTTACTCCACAAACATCTTCTGCAAAAGGGTTGCATTCGGATTCTTGATCCTATGAAACAACAGCGACTTGTTTAAATAATTTCGAACGTGCTTTTCAAGCCTTTTACCAACAACTGCCACATAAGGCCGCTTCACTCCACAAGCATCATCAGCGGAACCAATGGCAGCCATCCTTCTGCCGCTAATATTGATGAAATAAACATTTTACCACCGCCAGGATTTACAAAGTAAGTCGAATCGGCTTTGTTGATTTAGGTTAAGTGATCATCACAACTTTCTATGACAGCTCGCGACCAATCACTCTTAAAACCAGCTGGTCACCAGTTTTCAAACTTGACTTCGGCTTGAATCCGCAGTCCACAGACCGAGCAGTATAGGAAAATTTTTGAAAGCAACTCATTGAAATGCAGGAAAGGCAGAAAGGCATACCAACTGTCATTTCACATAGAAAAACGGGAAAAGATGTTTGAAAAACCTATTTCTGCCGACTCTTCAGCCATATATCTGCCACCTTAACGTAATAATTAGCAGGTTTGGTACCATTGCAGGGTTGCTTGTAATTCCTTCGGCCTGGTCATGTGCTGAGGAGGACATACCACAATCTTGCATCTTTAAAGCCTTTAGTAGGCCCAGTTCTGAAAGGCAGATCTGAAGTCCAGTTCTCTTTTCTTCTTTATTCTTAGGGGGTGCAATTGAAATATTAAGCTCTCGAGGTGCACTCGAATCATCGTAATCTAAGAAGCAGATATCGAAATAGACATTTTTGTTGCTTGCTTTCGATCGCCATTGATTGAGGCCACCCATTTGTCCCCAAAAATTTTAGTGTTAGTGTTTTTGAGACGATCGTAACAATTTTCTAACCTTTGTTCTAACTATTGTGAAATGAAGTTGAATTTAAGGTTCTTGGTTTTATCGACAAGGATTTCTTATCCCTCTTCCCTTATATCCGAAGGCAATACCAAAGGGATATTCCTCATAACACCGGTCACCCAAAATAAAGCCGATGTAACAAATCTTCTAGACAATAGGCAGCCTCGGATTCTTGGCATTTGAGTAAATCGTGCTGCCACCCTCTCGCCTTGAAACCGGTTCTCAAAACGTCTACCTAAACTCCAAATAAAACTTTTGCAACATTTATAAAAAAAGTATACTTTGATTTCTGCACGTAGCAACTATATATACTGGATACATATTTACTCAGGACCTTCTTTGCTGGCTTTTCTGGCTCTTAACCCTCTTTTAATCAGGATATGTAACCGTAGTCATTTGCCTTTTGAAGCGCGATTATCGAGCAAGTTATTCGTTCTGGTGCTTCCTTTGGCTCCTTTTCAGAGATTCGTTTTGGCAGAGGTGGTGGTAAGCTTGTTGGAATGCGATTTCCATACATCAAATCATTCACGATATTCATCTTCCATCGGTACTCGATATCTTCGTAGTTGTTGGCCATCATATAGCTCCTGCCGCTGTGAATACTAGTGTCCGAAAATCGTCTCTGTCGAATTGTCGTATTTGTATCAGAACTGTCAAAAAAAGAGAAGAACCATGAAATCATTTTTCGAATAATATTCAAAGTGTCTTACCTGCTACGGTAGGAAGAATCTGTCAAAGATGATTTGCCTTCAGATCTGGGCATGACGAGGACATCGCCAGTGTTCCTATTGACGACTATAACTCGTTTGCTGCCCTTCAGCAGAGTCGGTTTCATACGGAGAACTATAAACATGCCAATTACACCGGAGCACAAGGATACAATCATTCCAAATATGAGCAGGCTAATTGTCAACGCAATGTCCTCGCGTTTCAGCCACACTTCGTCAGCATCTATCGCTCCAGCAACATATTGTCCAGTGTAGTAAGACTGACAATTGAACGGAGACACCAGGTACTCATCTTTCTTAACCAGGCAGAAGATGTAGGCCTGATTTGAGGCTAAGTCCCTTATAAGTACGGAGTTTTCCAGCTCGACTTTGCAGTCAACCGTAAAGTTGTCAAGAAATTGCACGTAATTCTCTGTTTCGTTTGGGTTTGGTTGATCGAAAAACCAGATGATTGCTAAGTTTTCCAGAGGATCCTCCAGCATGAGTTTCACGCTCCTTTCGCCACGGCGCAAAATACTGAAGTGCGTGTTTGGCTGGGAGAGCTCCACGAAGGATAATTTCGACGTCGAAGTATCTTGTTTGTATGAGATTGGCGCGTCTTGGCATGTTATTGTAATTGTGTCTCGAGGTGGGGCACTTGTCGATGTTGGACTTGTGACTTCGTGATCAGTCGACGTCGTCGTATTGTAGCCTTCGCTTTCAGTTGTGGGAGAAGCTGGTGAAGAGTCGGTAACACTATGGGTAGTCTTTGGCGCTTCCGGAGTCGGTAACAATAGTGAGGTTGACGTGTTTGAAGAGGATGATGTTTCTAGGTCGCTCGTAGGATAAGCAGTAGACGTATTTGTACTCTCAGTACTGGACGGTGCTGCATCTGTGGTTGACGAACTAAAATTTGATGGTATTTCTGAATTACTTGTTGAGGTGTTAGTCGATGTGCTCCAAGTAGTGAAAGATGGTGTTTCTGGGTCAATAGTTGAAGAAGGGTTTGTGGTTGTCGAGGATGTTGGCTCAGTTTCTTCGCAAGGCCCAATATTAATATCGCCCAAAAATTTTCCCTCAAGCTTTGGTGGGAAGCTACATTTCACAAATGAACCCTCTCCGAAGCCCTCCGGAAATCTCTTGTATTCCTTGAGTAGATTTTCTAGCTGGCACGTACAATCCCAAGGATTGTACTGGATATCTATTCGCCTCGAGCTGTTAATGTCTGTAAGATAATTCCCATTTAGCCTCTTCAGTTGGTTGTGTTGCAAGTTTATAAAAATTTCCCGGATACCGTTCGACATCAAGGAGTCAAAGGCTCCATCAGCTATGTAGGTTATTTGGCATGCAGCCAACGACAGATTGCTTAGCTTCATTAGAGGAGCGAATGTTTCCGACGCTATATATCCACCAAAATTACTTCCATCAAAGACGATTGTCTGAAGTTCCGGGTAAACTCCCCCGCGAAGCCAGGGCTCAGGATCTGTGGCTCGGCTTGTTATATGTTTCATTCTCAGAACACTTAACGTTGACATCATTGGCTTAAGAAAACCATCGGCAACGAATGATTCAACTTGGTTGACCAAAGTAAACTTATTTATAGACTTCAAGCCGACAAAAGTATCCTCGGTGAAGTTATGCAGCTGAACTTCATGAAACTCAAGCTCTGTCAAGTTAACGACTGTGGTTTGATCAAATGCTCCACTTTGGATTGAAGTCAAAGTACCTCCGGTAATTGATATGGAACTGAGACTAAATTTGCCTTTCAACCAATTTTTGTGGAGCTGGTCGTTTGGAAATATGCCTTTCGAAATTGTTAATTTTATCGAAGGGCAAAGGACTGCTACAATATCCAAAAATTTGTTTATAGAATTCATATCGCCTGAACAAGTAACTTCGCATTCGTTTGTGCTGCAGTCGACTGCTCGTGCTGAAGACTCCTCTAGCGACAGAATGGAACGGCTTCCGGGACTGAAACAATTTACTATATTTAAGTTTAAAAAGGTTTCAAGCATAAAACTTACGGCTTTGCCGACGTTGTTGTCCTTTTTGCGGCATTCTGCTCTCTGTAGTAGGTCTTGGTCTTCACGTTGCACAAAATCAGGAGCAGGATGAAACCGGTCAACGCCAGATAGATTATGTATTTGAGCCATCTAAAGAAATATGCAAATAACGTTTGATGAGTGGTTAAATGAATGATGAAGTTTTTTGGCTTGGTTTTAACTTAAATCAAAAGTATATTAATTAAGGATGTTAATGACTAAGGGTATAGTGCGATTCGACATATTCCCAGGGTTCCCCAATAAACATTTTTAGAAAAAAAAAAGTTCCAAAATGCTTAAAAATCTTGGTTGTTAAGTTTCAGTTTCTATTAACTTTAATTGTGTTAAGATTTGACAGTTAAGAATCTTCTTTCTTAAGAAAGAGGCGTGGCATCAACCCCTTTTCAACAACATAGTTTTTTTATCATATTTTTTTATCAGATGTGGGAAAATTGTTTTTTTTACTTAAAAACGCCCCCTAAGGTGGGCATGGTAAAAATTAATTCATTTCATTTGATGCGTTTCCAACACTTTAACGAAAACTTTTTCCGGAAGACTTAAAAGCGATATTTCTACTTATGCAATAGTCAGAACAATCTCCATTTTTCGCGAGACGCTTGGTGCTTAAGCGCGCCCCTTCAAACTACATCTAATCTACACTTTATATAAATTTATTACTTAGAATAAAACACTTTATTGCAATTCAACCGCTTTTTACTTTACTCTCGATTTTCACAAGTCATCGTTTCAAATATCACTGTCCCGTACGAGCCTGTTAAGCACCTTCTAGCATTTTCCGTTTTTCCCCTTTGGTTATTTTCCATTCGTGTTTTTCCACTCGTACTTTTCCATTGGAGGGGAATTCGATATCGAAATTCGAGCCTCGAACGGCAGTTTGCTACCAGCTGACTGTAATCACAGTTGGGTGTATTTGTTTGGTGACTCGATCGCACATGTGAATCTATGGGTGCATACAGCGACTTCTGCATGTCTTCTTACGTCTTGTTCCCACATCACATTACCCCCACTCTTAGTTTTGTTCGACCCGAACAAGTTCGTCATCAGTGCTTCCATGTTGGCGATCCACATGGACAACCTTCATCTTCGCTCTTGGTCCTCTTTGGATTCGGAAGACGACATCATTAATCCGCTTAACTCCTGGTGGGGTCCTTCTCAGTCCTGCAGCAGCTTTTCGCTTTTTACGATGTGGGTTGTAGAGCCATACCGGATCTGTCTTGTTTAATTCTGGTGCTGTTGCTCGCGCATGGTATCTAGCCTTTATGCGGTCGCTTTAAAAAATATATTCCGCTACTGATGCGCTCAATCACTGAAGCATATGATAGATCTAGCACCAGACGTGCCCAAATACAAACTTTTAACTCTCGAATTTACGTCCTTTAACTTTCGTTGCCAGAGGCTTTCTTTTCTGATTTCGTCACAAAGTCTCTGTTTTACGCGTCGCAAATTTTCTGATTACATTCTCCATTTGCAAGGGGACTTTTCATTTTTATGGCTTTTAATTCTAACAATTCAAAATTGACTTTCTGATTTCGGTCTTACTTAATATTTTTGGCGCTGTACATTTTTTTCTCCTTCTTCCTTTCGACCAGCGTAAAGGATTTCTTTTGAAACATACTTTTTGGTACAAAATTTTAAGGTGAACGCGGACCCTTTTCTTTGGTCTGATATGAAACGTTGTAACCGGAATAAGTTTTCACGACTGCCACTCACGTAATGAACTCCGTGGAATATGCTAATCAAATTAAAGTTCTATGTTCGTTTGATTTGCATCGACATTTCAGTCACTATATTTTATCTCTGTTACGACCTTTATCAGGAAGTTCGATAAAGTGAATAACTGATTAATGAAAATATAATTCATTTTGGGTTCGTTTTGGCTTAGGGATAAGGGCGCTCAAGAGTGTGACAGGTTACAAACTTTTTTGCTCGTTTCCAAGTACCAGCTAATGGAATTTATGTTTGTGGAATAAAGTCTTTCCAGCGTCACAGGAAAAGGGGAGGAACATATTCTTAAAAATAAATAAGGGAACTGAGAAACTGAAAAAAATGCGTGTTTTCACGAGCAACTTTTTCGTAATTTTCCTTACCTTACGCAGAAACATTGATTTTAAAGGGCACAATGAGGGTAGTTATTCCTGGTAGAAAGTTGACAACTTTTTGCTCTCGAGTCATCATTGCACTAAAGTAAAGAGCTTTCCCAGTCCAAAGGTACATTTGTGTCATTTTGACGTCAATCGTGCTTTATCGCATTCTGTCAACCGTATAACCAAAAATAGCTGCGTCAAAGTAAACGCTCTTTTCTAAAAATAAAACCAATGCATTAAACAATCGAAATTTGGGAAGTTGCATTATTATCTCTGAACACGTGTTTTCGGTATGGTAAAGATAAAAAACGCAATTAAACGCGTTGTAGTAATAATGTTAAGCAAAAACGCTTCAGTTCTTTACGGTTCACAGTGACAGAAGGGTTTGAACAAAGTGCTAGTTGTCCAATAGCGTTTTTCAATTAAACTGGAAAGAATCGCTATCAAAATTGAGAACTGCAAAAAAACATTTTTTTCACACACGCGCTGGCAACCAACAAACACGTCCGGAAACAACTGAAATTGCTTCGATTTGGAGTTTGACAGTAGAAATGTTTGCATGTGTAAGTGAGTTCATATCAAATCTCTCAAGACCGAGCGAGCGCATCTTTCGCATTGAGATTTGATCTTTTATTTTCAGAAAAAGCAAATATTTTCTTCAATGAAAAACGCTTTAAGGCTACACTTATTTTTGTAGCCTTAAAGCGTTTTAAGGCTTTTTATTTTATACTTTTTTAGTCTCTTGATCGTGGAGGATGGAGGAAAGACTCTTCGGGGAGCAAAACCTTCTCAAGGTTGATAGCTGCTAATGGATTCTGACGTTTCTCAATCTTCAACTGACACCAGTAAAACAACTTAAAATCAAGTCTAGTCTACAGTGCTTGTTATCCCCCGAGTTTTATTCCTTTTGGTCATTGAATAGCGGGTTCAAGGATTTTATCTGGAAATCTCTCCTGCAAAATCGTGATAAAATAGTCCTGCGGTAAGGTATGTCGGTTATGGAATCCAACTTAAATCCATACGAAAAGTAATCTGTACCTTATTACAGAAGATTATGTCAGAGTCATACACTCCGAGGATCACCTAACCGATCTTTTCTAACCGAACTTTGCAAGTAAAGTAAGAGTTAAAAAATGCATCTGAAGGTTTAAATGAAAATCTCGAACTAGTGTCTGAACGCAGAAGGGCCGGCTGAACCTCTGATAATCCTTTCAGTAGTTGTTTGGAATTTTGTTTTATAAAACTTTTGTCTGCAAAATATTCTATGCTTTCTGTCGATCGAGATTGGCATTCTCCTTGATTCCGAATTGATTTCTGGAATTGATCAGGAAGATTTTGTCGAATTTCGTAGGCTTAAGTTGTGTTTTTAAGGTGATCCTGAACTCTTGTACAATGGGTATACGTCCAAAGTTTTTAATTCATATTATTCCCTCAAATGCTTTTGCTTTTATTACTTTTGTGACTTAGAAACTTAGATTTATCAAATTTTGAACTTAATTTTTTCTAAATCTTAATTCAGAAACTTAATTTTTTATCAAAGCTACTAATTGGGAATTATCCTCTATCTTACTTTGTTATTTATAATTTAATTGTTATATCCACTGTTTTACTACTACGCATAAAAAAAGAAACAAGTAAAGATATTTTCCGCAACATGTAGCTCCAATTTCTAGTATCAGGTACATCGCCTTGATAAGGCTTTTATTAACGATACTTCCGACCCACAGATAAATGACATTTTGCGATAATCAGGCGTATTCCTGGCTGGCTAAGTGAGTATCAGCTTTTCAAATATCAGTTTTTGCCTAGTTAGTGGTGAGTTCTGTTAAGTTTCTCCTAGTTGTGTTGAGTTTCGCCTATTTTTATGTGTGATATAATTTTAAAAATTGATTTAAGTGGCAACAAAATAGTCTTAGTAAACGTATTTATTCAGCACAGTACCATTCCTTGCAGTGACTTGGTATCATGCTGCAGATACCCATGGATCATCCCACCGGTCCTCTACCAACCATAAGCTAACCGTGGTTGATTAATTTAGTTCGACAGATAAAGGTGAGGCGAATAGTTTGCCAACGGATTCTCATTTCACAAAGGTTTTTTTTTTTGCTTTTTTTCGCCGAAAATAGAAATAAGCAATTCTTTCTTTCCAAGTTTCTTTTCTAGTTGTCACCCTTAAAAACCTACAACTAAAACAATTCTGCATCAGCAGAAAGTCTTTTCCAACGTTGTCAATATCGCAAAGTAAGTCTTGTATTTTTAGCATTCCATAAAAGTAAAAACTATATTTTTTAGGACACCGAGTGCCAGAACGTTGACGAGCTGAATTTTTTCAACTATGAGTATCTTGTATCCATATCCATACACCAAACCATACCTACTACCAGTTTTTTGGAAGTATTTCGGATTTCGAGAAATAGCTCTTCATCTATGTCTCTCATGTTGTACATCCAAGATGCAGTATTAAAGAAATAATCATAGACTTTAGAGAATCCTAATTTTTTTGTCATCGGGTGCATATATTGGTCGCATATATCAATTATTTTACGATACTTCAACAAGATTCTGCTGCTCGAGTCTTGTACAAAAAAAAACATAAAAAAGGCTACATAAGATTTTTTTATATTTACTTATGTTATAGATCACCTTGATGTAGAACAACTCTCAAGTTGATGTAGAACAACTTTATTTAATAGCTTAAAAATAACTCAAAACTGTATACGAAATGTGTATAATGCTAATTTCTGAACTGTAGCAACCACATGAACTGAATACACATTTTATTTACTCAAAATCTTCTTCGCTTCTGGTCCTTCTTATCCTACTGTTAATCAGCTGATGTAACCGTAGTCATTCGCCTTTTGAGTCTCCTTTGGCTCCTTTTGGGAGACTTGTTTTGGTAAGGGGGGTGGTAAGCTTGTTGGGACGCGATTCGCATACATCAAATCATTAACAGCATTCACCTTCCATCGCTCCTCGATGTCTTCGTAGTAGTTGGCCATCATATAGCTTCTGCCGCTCTGGATGCTGCTTTCCGAAAATCGTCTCTGTCGAATGTTCGTATTCGTGTCAGAGCTGTCGAAAACAAATAAAAACCACTAAAAAACATTACTAAAAATAACATTCACGAAGCCCTACCTGCTTCGATTGGAGGAATCCGTCAAAGAAGACTTGCCCTCAGTTCTGGGCATGACAAGGACATCACCACTGCTGCGATTGACGACTATAACTCGTTTACTGCCCTTCAAAAGGGTCGGTTTCATGCGCAGAACCACAAACATACCAATTACACCGCTGCACAAGGAAACTATTATGCCAAATATGAGCAGGCCAGTTGTCAATGCAATGTCCTCGCGCTTCAACCATACTTCGTCGGCATCGATCGTTCCAGCAACATATTGTCCGGTGTAGTAAGACCGGCAATCGAATGGAGAAACCAGGTACTCATCTTTCTTAACCAGGCAGAATGTGTAAGCCTGATTTGTGTCCAAACCGTTAACAACTAGGGAGTTTTCGAGCTCGTCTGCATAGCCAATTGTCGAGTTTTCATGTTCACTAATGTTTGGTTGGTCAGAAAACCAGATGATTGCTAGGCCTTCCAGAGGTTCCTCCAGTAATAGTTTCGCACTCTTTTCACCACGACGCGAAATGTTGAAGTGAGTTTTTGGTTCGGACAGTTCTAAGGAGGATGGGATTGAGTCTTGTTGACAAGTGACGGTAATTGTTACCGCCGATACTGCCGTTGTGGTGTTTTGAGGAGGAGGACTGGTCGGTGTGATTTCGTGGTCAATCGGCGTTGTCTCATCCTCTTGGTTTTCCGCTTCGGTTGAGTTTGGTGAAGAAGTAGTGATTTTGGAAGTAGTCTTTGATGGCCCCTGCGGAGTTGGCAACGACGGTGTGGTCGACGTGATTGATGACGATGATGTTTCCAGGTCAGTTGGAGGAGAAGTTGTAGATGTACTTGTAGTCTCAGTACTGGATGGTGTTGCATCTGTGGTTGACGGCGTTTCTGAGTCACTTGCTGAAGTAGAAATCGATGTGCTCCCAGTACTGGAAGGCGTTGAGAGGGACGGTGTTTCTGAAGTTGAAGAATGAATCGCTGTCGATGAAGAACTGGACGACGATGTGGTGATAGTGGTTGTCGAGGGTGTTGTCACTGTTTCTTCACAGTCGCCAACATTGACATCGCCCAAATAATCTCCATTAAACTCTGGTGGAGAGCTACATTTAACGACTGTGTCTACTCCGAAACCATCAGGGTATCTTTTAAATTCCTTCAACAGATCTTCTAGCTCGCATGTACAATCCCAAAGATTGTACTGGATATCTATGCGCCTAAGGCTATTAACATGCGTTAGGTAGCTTCCACCAAGCGTCTTCAATTGGTTGTGCTGTAAGTTTATATAAACCACCATATGATTTGACATCATAAAGTTGAAGGACCCATCCGCTATGTAGGTTATTTGGCATTTAGCCAAAGACAAAATGCACAGTTCCTTCAGCGGGGAGAAGGTTTCCGGTTCGATATATCCACCAAAATTACTTCCATCAAAGACAATTTTCAAGAGCTTTGGAAAACTGCCACCGCGAAGCCAGGGTTTAGGGTCTGTTGCTCGGCTTGTTACATGTTTCATTGTGAGAACGTTGAGTGTTGAAATCATTGGCTTGAGAAAGCCGACGGCGCTGAATGATTCGATTTGGTTAACGAGAGTAAACTTATCTATAGATTTCAAGCCAACAAATGTTTCTTCGGTCAAATGGTCCAGCTGTACTTCACTAAATGTCAGATCAGTCATGCTAGCGACTGTGCTTTGATCAAAGGCTCCACTCTGGATTGAAGTCAAAGTACCTCCGCTAATTGAAATCGAACTTAAATTAAATTTACCCTTTAACCAATTTTTTTGAAGCTGATCATTTGAAAATATGCCATTGGAAATTTTCAGTTTTATCGATGCGCAAACGCCTGCAACACTGTCCAAGAATTTGTTTAAGGAAGTCATATCCCCAGAGCAGGATACTACGCAACTACTTGTGCTGCAGTCCACTGCTCGAGCTGAAGTTTCTTCCACCGACCGGATGGAACGGCTGCCAGGACTAAAAGGCTTCTGCTACATTAAAATCAAACTATTTTCCAAGTGTAACTTACGGCTTTGGCGATGTTATCGTCTTCTTCGCAGCATTCTGTTCTCTGTACAAGGTCGCGGTCTTAACGTTGATTATAGTCAGGAGTAAGATGAAACCGGTCAGATAGAGAAGGTATTTCAGCCATCTAAGGAAAAATGCAAAAAAAAATCCAATATCAATAAGCAACAAAAAATATTTTTAGTTTCTTGTAATAAACACTATAGGTAGGGAAATTATTGTGAATATAGATCGTTGGATTGATCCTCGTTCATACACTACATATATGTTCAGAATCTAGAATATGATAAGAACAGAAGACTTCAGAATGAGAAAAAAGTCTACAAAAATACAAAAAAAAAAAACATTATTTTACTGCATAATAATTGTAATAAGCTTAGCCTCCAACAAAAGCCGGCGGACCTATTTCCGAACTTGAAAGTGTTTTTTATACAATATAGGAGAGAAATGGTAGAAAAATAAGAGCAATCGCACCCTCGGCGAAGTATACTCCGCCTTAAACTCTTAGCTCAAGAGACAATACCATCGCTTTAATCGGTTTAATCGTTTAAGGAACGACATGAGTGAATACGAGGCAACTGGAACCTTGACTCTAGTCATCGACTGCAAAGCGACTGCTTAAAGTCCAAATAAAAGTTTTATAACAAATCTAACAAAAGTTAATCGATCTTTCGAAAGGCTTTTACAAATCTATTTACCGACACCCTTGGCGCACTTAAGGCGTATTCTGCGACTAAAAGGCACGGCAAAGGTGCAGTCAAATCCGCGAAAGCAACTTACAAGACTTCTTTTTCAAATACTTACAAGACTTCTTTTTCAAATACTTGTTCTCTTGTCTTATGGGAAACCGTGAAAAAAGTTGTCATTTAACGTTATCATATTTATTTTAGTAACAGGTGACGATGTTCGCTTGGCAGCGTTTTAAATGATCGTAGGGCAATTCATTCTTATAATGTTTGTAGAATTGTAAATTTTCGTAATCTTTAACTTTTCAATATTTAATTTTGTTTTGTATGGGGTTGCAATGGTGGCCGCTCCCCAATATACATAAGCCACGATACGTTCGGTTAGCTTTTTAGTTAAGAATAAAACACAGCAATTTGATGTCACTTGAAAATGCACCTATTTTCGGGCAGGGGAAAAAGATTTGTGCTCCATTCAAAATATTTAGTTTTTTCCATTGCAATTATGAGAGGGAAAATAAAACTCTATCACTGTTATCTTTATTGCTCTAAATCGCTTTTGTAATTGGTAATTCTAACACCATGCGAAATAGAAAAAATAAACCTTAATGGCACGCGAATTTTGTCAGGCTAAATTCGCCTGACAAAATTCCTTTTGTCAGAAGCCTTTTTTTGCCTTCAGAAAATTCACTAATAGTTTTATGAGGGTAATAGGGGTTCAAAATTCTTCAAAATTGACTATTTTATTTCGGCCTTACTTAATATTGTCGGCACTATATATTTTCTTCTCTTTCTTATTTTTGACCAGGATAAATGTTTTCTTTTGGAACATTTTTGAGACTAAATTGGACTAAACGGAATCAATTTTCACGGCTGCCACTCACTAAATGAACTGCGTGGAATATGTTTATCTAATTAAAGTTACCCTGGTTTGTGTCCGTTTGATTTGCATCGAAATTTTAGTCCATATTTTATCTCTGTTACGACCTTTATCAGGAAATTCGATAAAGTGAATAAACGTTGTATAAAATTCGATTGATAAATGGAAATATAATTCGTTTTGTGCTCGTTTTGGCTGAGATTGCCAAATGTTAAGCTGTATCAAAACGAACGCTCTAGTGTAAAAATAGAACAAATAGGAAGAGAACACCTTTTGCAATTGGTGTTCAGGAAGTTGCATCACTATCTGTAGGCAGGGGCTCTGGTATAATAAATATTGCAAACGATCAAAAGGATTGTAGCGACAAATAAAGGCACCACCTCATCCCTTTGCGCAACTTTACAACTGTTAATAGTAATGAAAATTCTGTCATTCAAAAGTCATCATGTTGTGTGCCGCGCATCTTAAAAATCGTCACGGGTTAGGGTGGTTAAGTGGTTCTTCCAACAGACTTATTCCATCCACGTCTTTCTCGGCCTATACCCGCACCTCTTTTTGATGGCCCGGCACTTATAACCCGTTTAGAAAGTCAGTCGGTGGCACGTGAACTATACGTACACGAGGATTAAAAATTTTGCTAAAAATTCTAACCCCGGCCAGCAAGGCCAACAAAAATCCACAGGAAGAAGTAGCCTTTGTGCCTGAAGAATAATTTTTGAAGAGCAGCCCTTGGACGATAAATCTGAAGGCTTAAAGTCTAGTGCCAAAGCAGAGGCAAAAAATTTCATGTTCATGAAATTCAGTTTGGGTTTCTTCATCAAAAACAAGTGAGTAAGTGCAAAAGTTCGTCTGTGACAACTTTCTATATACTCGAGCCTATATACCGTGAAACACCAAATCTTAAAGTTTTTTGAAGAAGTTATATATTATTTGTATAGGCCACGCCCTCAAAAGTGGGCATGAACTTAAAATTAAAATCAATTAATTGTAATTTCGTTAGAATCATGAGAAAATATGGTAAAAGCGAAAATTATTTCAGGAAAAACGGTTTTTTCCTAAAAACTTTCCTTAAAATTAGGCGGAGCTCACTAATTTGTACCAAAAAAACTTAGCAAATAGTAATATCTAGAGTATTTGTCATATAATTTTTTTCGACTTGGCGTAAACTTTCCGAGAAATCGGGTTTTTAAAGACCTAACATGTTAAAAGTGGGCACATGGTCGATATTGTGGACGGCTTGTTAAAGATCTTGGGCCAGTTTTGTTCAGAACCAAAATTTGGGCTCCTACGCCATGTTTTACTTGCCCAAAAGGCATTTTGCAAGGAAATGTAAAATAGAGGTTATCCCCAAAGACAGTAGTGGGCTTGGCCGTTGACCGATTAAGCCAATTTTCATAGTCTTTTTGTCTGTGCAACAGAAGAACCAAAGCGGCGTACCAAGATTCAGCTCTCTAGCATGATTTTTAAGATCTAAAACCTTCGCACGTACAAACGGACGGACGGGCGAAAGGAAATGGCTTAATCGATTCACCTATTGGTCTCGATCATATCTCTAGACGGTGTTGTGGTTGCCTACGATTATTATTTCACTGTGTTACAAACTATGCATTATAATTAATATACACTCGGTCGGGTATAAATACTTAGCTACTAGTTCGGCTTGGGTTGTACAGTCAGTGTCCAAGAGTAAAGCCTTAGAATTTCACTCATAAATAGTGTTATAAGAGTCTTTTAAGAGCCTTACAAGCGTTAAATGGCCTACTTATAAGAATTATTAAGATCTTATAAGCAAACTTAAACTGTTGTTGTAAGAGCTGTATTCTCATTGCGACCTCCGCCAAAAAGAGAGGAAGATATATTACTAATGCTGCAAGAGCAATTTTTGCATATTTTCATTAGAGCATAAAGACAAAACGAGAACAAGATACTTAAAAAGAAATTAAAATCGATTTAAACGATGGCGTTTCATATCTCATTATGGCATCACATTATTATAAACTTTTCAAAAAGGATTTTCTTACATTATGGTGCACTAAAACTTGTTGCGGCTAAAAAAATAATAGCTAAAAGAACATTTCAAGAGTCTTATAAGCGCTAACTATACGCTTGTAATAAGATTTAAGCGCTTTAGGAGTGACACCCCTTTAAGCATAGTGCTGCAAGATATTTTTTGGTTCTTATAACTAGATGTCATACTGGAAGAGTATCAAGAGCATTATAAGAGTCTTATAAGAGCTGTTTTGACGTTTTTGGAGTGTTACTCTCAAGAGTATGTTGGTTGGCCCGCCACCTGATCCTTACATTCTAAAAGTGTCGTACGAGAAAGAAGAATTTCTTTCCTAAACATCGATCATACAAGAGTCAGTGGTTTATGGGCATCCGAATTCCGGAGGCAAACCGGAGGTTTATCTATCCCAAAGATTTTTTTTACGTTAATTTGGTTTAGAATTTTACAATTATTCGGTTTTGGCTTGCCCCGGAAAAAAAACCTGCAGAATTGTTCAAGCTTATTTGCCTGTATTGAGAATTTCAGTTGATAGAGTCAATGATTTCGAAGGTTTTGACTGACAGCTTAGATATCTCCCTGAAATAACAGAGGTCCTTTGACGCCAGATGTGCGATTTGGTTTGAGTCTTGTAGCCCCTTATTTCACTTTAAAGCTAACTTAGCAAGGTTGATTTAATGTAAAGTGTTGTGAGATTATATTATGTGACTCAATGATGAGGAAAACCATTTATGAAGGACTGTAAGACATTCGATTGAACTCAGTGTTGAAGTCTTGCTTAAACAACCGCTCTTATCTGTGGGTTGTCCTAGAGTTTTCACCACTCCTAAAACTAAACACTTATGTCAGTTTTAAACCCATAGTTCGATTCCCCTCTTTTATTGCTAATTTAATAGTAATACACAATTAAAATAAAACAAGTAGATATTGGTGCACAACATATTGCCCCCATTTGTGTGAGGCGCAGGTACATCGCCTAGATAAGACATTTATTAACGATGTTGTCTGCCCTGAGATAAGCGATATTTTCCGATAATCAGGTGAAGTCCTGGCTGGCTAAGTAAAAGTCAAACTTTCTAGCAATCAGTTCTTGTCTAATCGCTCGTGAGTTCGGTTTAGTTTCACTAAGTTGAGCTTAGTTGAATCTCGTTTTTGGTGAAAATGTAAAGAGCTAGTTTATAAGTGGCAAATAAATGTTTTTAAACTATGCGAATTGAAATGTATTTATTCAGTACGGTACTACTCCTTGTAGTGATTTGGAATCATGCTGCAAACACTCAGAAACTAGCCTCACATCCAATGGATCATCTCACCGGAATTCTACCAAACATAAGGTAGTCATGGTTGATTCATATCAGTCAAGTGAATACCGATAAACGTGTATCGAACAGATAAGCTAACGATATCAACGTGTTTTCATTGTGCGAAGGATTTTTGTTGTGGATTTTTTAGTCGCAAATAGAAATTAAGTAATTTTTCGGAGTGTGTTTAACCCTATATTGACAAACAAGGACTTTTATTCGTGGCATATCATATTTGGATAAGAACCTTGACTCGTTAAAAAATAAATAAATCGAGTGGCGCAACAGCTCGAGGTAAACCAGGGCTAACTTCTCAACAATGTATGCTGTGTGTATTAATTTCTTCACATACAAGGGGACCTACAATTTTTTGCCGAATACGAATGGTACTTTGAGAAGTTTGTCAAGACAAGTGATACTCTCTTGGAGGGCTTGTCAGACCATCGAGGAGGTGGGGACCGTGAAAAAGAACGAGTCTTTTTTTTCAGGTGACGATGGTAGGATTCGAACCCAGACCTCTGGCGTAGTAAGCACACACACTAACCACTACGCCACGGCACCCCCCTTGACTCGTTAGTTGAACTTATTAATAGCAAAGCAGACTTTGAAAGGATTTGACAAATAAGACATGATGATTGCGTACAGTGAATGCACCACAACATGGTTTCACATTTTTCTTGAAACAATGCTTTAAAAGTGGAAACTTACAATCCTCAGAACCCTCGGTCTGATATCTTTCTCACCCTTGTTGTCTTTTTTAATTTCCATTGCAGCCTTCCACCTTTAAAACCTGCTACGCCGCAGAAGCACTGTTTCCGAATGCAGTGTAAATATGTCTGCTTTAACGGGAGATCTAACAACATATCCAAAGACGTCAATGCCGTCGAAGTAAGTCTTATATTTTCAACATTGATAAAAGTGTTAACTGCATCTTTCGTAGGACACCGAGTGTCAGTACATTGACGAGCTGCACCTTTTTAACTATGAGTTTCCACAACAAACCATACCGACGCAGCTCCTCGGAAGTATATCGGATTTCGTGAAATACCTCTTCATCTATGCCTCAAATGTTGTTAGCATCGAAGAAGCAGCCTTTACGAGTCAATCTTTGATTGGACTTACTTTGGAGAATCTCAAGCTAAATAGCATTGAAAAGGGTATTTTCAAGAACGTTTCCCAAAAGTTCACAACCTTTAATCTCGTGCAGACAGAACCTCCCTTGAAAAACGTTGACGAAAGTTTCCTGGAATATGTCAAGTATCAAATCAAAAAACTGACCATCAAAACGGGGCTTATCACGGTGAAAAATCTTACAAACAGTGGGTGTCTTCTCAATAGCTTAGAGGAAGTGAACCTAAGCTACAACAACTTTGGTAGCACCCTGGACTCTGATAGCTTTCAACAGTTGCCAATGGTTGAGGTTCTTAATCTCACTCGCTCTGGAATAACTTCTTTATCCGGTTCGATCTTTTTGGATAACCTAGGCTTAAAGTCATTGGATCTTTCGCACAACAATCTGCTGACTATTAACAAAAATATTTTTGGTTGGCGTGATGCGCCGAAGGGCTTGGCGATCTACTTGAATGACAATCCCTGGGACTGTGATTGCGAGCTGCAAAAGCAGATGCTTAGTATTTTGATGTACCAAACTGAACCGGTTTATTGTGGTCGTCCTCCGGACACGCTGGTGACAAACGAGGCTTTGTGCTTGAGTAATGAGTTGAACAATGATACATCTTGTTCGGATTCGTCGGAGCTGGATGGCGAAACCTGCGGAAGCAGTGGAGGTTCTGCACCTGATGCTCCCTTTGCACCTATAGTACCGCCTTCAGAAGAAGATTTGCCAACCGAGGTGACGACAACAACTGTCACCGACTCATCTCTGTCTACCACCGATTCTAATGGACTGGCGAGGCTCGAGTGCAAAGCAGAAAGGACAAGCCCAGAAACGTACAATTTTCCCATCGAATGGCCAAGTGGACAGTTTCAAATTGTCGAAAAAGAAGGCTTTGTTGTGGACATTGTAGTAAGACCGAATTTAAATGGATCCTACGGCATTCTGTGGTTCAGTAAAGTGACCACTCAGTATTTCGAAATGGAAAACAACTATCGGGCGTATGGTCTCGGATGTTATGGCATCTTCGAGTATGTAACGACCATCGAAGACCTTCTGCCTGACACATCGTACACATTTTGTTTGGTTATGAAAGATCAGCTTACAGTGTCCCCATTTTCGTGCAACTCTGTGTATATTGGGGGCAACCTGGATGTCAAGTATAATGCCTGGCTGACGACCAACATGAAGGCTGCTGGGATAAGTCTTATTGTCTTGGGGATTGTGCTTTTTAAATTCCTTGGCATAATCTTTGTATTTCTACTGATCAAGCAGAAGCCGACTCTGGTGAAGGGGAGCAAACGAGTGGTGATGCAAAAGAGCGACACAACAAATATTATCGTCTTTCCCGAGGATACGACTTTGGAAAAGTTCAAACTTATGGAGCAGCAAATCGCAAAGAGGAACTCTAGAGGGTAAACGATCATTCATTTTCGACCAAAACGTTGCTCATTAAAGTTTCTGATTTCAGAGCATCTTTCCGACGTTTGTCGTCAGTATCATCGACAAGTTGCGACAGCAACCAAAGCTACATGAACGCGTCAAGCTCAAACATGTACGAAGTGATACCCGCCTACCAGCGCTATCTGCCGACCTTCAGCGATGAATACGGCTCCGATGTGAACTACGCTGAAATCCCAATAAGATGCAAGCGAACCTCAACCGATCCATTACCAGCTGTGCCTGTGATGATGCCAAGTAGCCCGGCGATGATGTTGAAAAAACTAGAAATAAACAGAGACTATCTATACGATCTAGAGGGCAGTAGTGTCTAAGAAGGGCTGGAAGAGCTACGGTTTGATTTCATTAAATTGAAAAATAAAATAAAAAAATGCATGGTATTAATTTGCCTTAAACTTTAATAAATTTGTAATTTAAGTTTCTAAATTGATTTGCATTAGTTTTGAAGTAACCTCAAGGCTTAAGGGGGCATAACTAAGCTTAAAAGGTTGTCTTACATTGTGTCTACTTTGAAAGGTACGTTTGACCAACCGCAATATCGGCAGCTTTACGTGCCACAATTTCCTGGCAGGGTCTTAGGCAAAATCTGGTTTCGAGAAGTCCTTTGTCCTTGAAGTGTCCAATCCGAGGACGATTTTAATCCTTAATTCCATGCAAACATCGCCTTTATATGACCATTTGTCTAGAGTGACCTGGGTGCAAAACTCCTGTCTTGAGAGTCTAACTCGAGTTTAACACTGTCCTGTCAGGGAAAATCAGCTTCTACCGGGCTTCTTCACAAGAGAACTCTTCCAAGGACTTTTATTGTTGGTTCTTGCAGGAGTGCATAGCTCCTGTCTTGAGATATTCACCCTTAAAACGTATCCTCCCTAATCTGCATTCAGGCAGATGATGGTTAAGCTGTGAAAATACGACTTTCCTTACCTTCTTCACAAGAAAGTAAGTATAAAAACATTATAAGAAAAAGGTATTAAATGGGCTTTAAATTCACATCTTCATTATAGTCGTTTATTCATTTCGTGTTTTTTTATTTTGCAATTTCTTCACAATTTCTCTGCTTTATTCTTATCGATTACATTCTCATTACTTCAGTATTCTTAAGAGTCTATTCATATTTAGCTTTTTTTTATTTATTTTCTTTATTTCACAATCTCGCAAAGCATGACCACTCCATTATCGCCACCGCCGCCGCACCGGTACCTAGTTCATAATTTATTTATTTTACTTTCTTTTCAATAGATTAAAACTAATTTGAACATCAAATATCTTATAAGCGAAACAATTCAAGAAAATCAGAATAAATATTACAATTATAGTTTTTTTTTCATTTTCTTTTAAAATCTATTACAATGCTGAATTTACTACCGTAAGTAAATCAGAAACCTAATCAATACAAATAGCTTATAGGAATAATATTTTTGTTTTCTTCATTTACTTTAGTAAAAACAGCTTATAGAAATAGGCAAGTATTTTAATCATATTTTATTAAGTAAATGTTGGCAATCGCTTATTAGTAAATACAAACTAGTTAATAGACAGTTACTACAATTAGATTTAATTTTGCTTTTCTCTTAGATAACTAAAAACTATAATTAATAATTACAAATAAAATCTTTTTTTTTTTTACAAAACGTTTTGTTATTTAAGAGAGTTATGGCGGTTTTCTGTTCTGGTTTCAGTTCGATGACTGTTAAGGGTTTCTAGTCTATTTTATTTTGCTGGATGTTTATTAATTTTTTTATTTTTTAACCTAATACTGATTGTGAAGTGAAAACGATTACCGACTGTGTTATATGAAACTATGGACTTAAATCGAATCTTACTTAACTCTATGGAATTTGTAGTTTTCTTTATAAATTTAAATAAAATCTCTGAAATAAATTAAATTAAGTCGAACCAAAAAAAAAAATTATAATAATCTGCCCTAAGAAGTACTGGTTGCGTCTAGTTCTTATTTACACGTGTGCTCCTCGAGAACTTTTACACAGATATCACATTTCACCTGGCAACACCAATGGAATTTGCAATTGCATCTTTCTCGGACTACAATATTTTTGGTGTTGTAGCCTCGACCACAACAGAGAATACCGCAACCATCGAGACCTGACGAAGTTTTATTGCAGGTTCGGCCATGGGTTCCTGAAAAAAAAAAATATAGTCGTGAACTGTATTGTCGACAAACTGCAGGAATTAAATATATTCGAGACACCTACCAGGCCATTGAAGTTGTCGATTGTTGCGGCACCAATCTGGGCTTTCGTCCAAATACACTAAATCATGTGCGGTTGGCACTTTGAATTGTGGATCTTTTACCTGCAAGCGCCCACGTTTGTTCAATTTCACTTCAGTTGCTTCGTCGTATCTTTCGCGCAGATAGTCACCTAAGACCGAAACCATTTGCTTAAGTCGATAATACAGGTCTAGTTAAGATACTCACCAAGTTCTCGTATTGATGACAGTTGTTGCCAGCAAGTAATAAGACTACAGGAACCGGAAACACCGTGACACTTGCAAGTTATTCGAGATTTTTTAATAACGGCCTGAAAGTGTTTGAAAATGGAAAAGTTTTATCAAGATTTGTTGAAACCAGAGATGTGCATGGAATTTAGAATATTTTTTGTTGAATAAAGAAACAAAATGTTAAGAATAAGGTCTTGAGAAACAAGCCCTTCACCCAAATTAAGCAACAATAATAATAATGTGATGTGATGGCATTCGCTTCAATTTAAGTATGTAAGAAATTGTAGTTCCAATTTACCATCACAGATATGGCTCACAGTTTATAATACTTTTTTACTATTAAGGAATAAAGAACCGGCAAGGAATTCAGGGTGGTAGACTTAGTTGACATCAAATAAGATTTTTTTTAGAATTTTACTGGCTATTCAATAATTTTGACAAATTTTAGGGAGTGAAAACTCATGTGTTTTGACACTGCGCCTGTTTCTATTATGTAAATATGCTAACCTAATGACAACTGCTTTTTTTTCAGTCGGAGCTGGCAGCCATAATCCAAGCTGCCTCCGAGCTGAAGAAACACGGCCCCGCAAACAAGACCATCACCATATACTCTGATAGCCAAGCTGCAATTAAAGCCTTGGAATCAGACGTGGTGAAGTCAAGGGCTGTGAAACTATGCAGGGAAATTCTGGACGAGTTATCACTTGGCAACACTGTAACTGTGTGTTGGGTGCCAGGTCACGCCGATATATCAGGAAACGAAGAAGCGGAGAAGCTTGCGAGATTTGGGTCTGGAATGAATGCATCTCTAGCCCTCAAATCCATAAGAGTCCCGCTGAGTTCGATAGCACGTAGGATGGAAACTGAATCCTTGAGTAGAACCAACCTACGTTGGACAGAACTTTATACGTGCAGACACACAAGGGAGCTATGGCCAGCGGTACGCAAAAAGAGATCACTATTTTTGATCGGACTAGCCCGCAGGAACATCCGAGTACTCACGGGAATCCTCACGGGGCACTGCGCTGTGGGTCTACACGCTGAGCGGCTAGGCATACCGCATAACGATTACTGCAGAAGCTGCAGGGGCGTTGAAGAAATTTAATCTGTTCGTCACCTGCTCTGCGAATGCCCAGCCCTAAACAGCATCAGGCGTAGTATCCTCGGCAGCTACTCCTTCAACGAGCTCGAAGATTTAAATAATGTAGATCTAAAGGACCTCCTAAGATTTGTATACAAATCCGGATGGGTCCAAGAGGGCGGAACTCTGAGCTTCGAACAGCGTCCTATTTCTGTTTTCGTTCCAGGTATTAAGAATAGGTTCCCAATGGACACAATGGACCCAACTGCTGGTCTAAGTGAAGCCGTGACTGTTGTCAAAAGGGCATCCATCAACCTAACCTAACCTAAGTATGCTAACCTTGGCATATTTTGCCAAAAAAGTTGCTATCATATTCATGATAATGTTCATAAGCATTTTGTGTCAATAATATTGATTATATTAATGAAATATTCAATGAATAACAGTCAATAACATTAACAAGTTTTAGGAAAGTGGCGACAAAATGTGATAATTTTTAGAGCATAACTAAGAGGGGGACAATGTGATGTGGTGGACTAAATGTAATAATATTACTTACTTAATATTAAATTTTATTTTAGTAGGATTGGAAATGTACTTTTTGGTTCAAACGATTTAACACCGTTACTACGGAAGGAATGCTTTTTCATTACAAAGAAAACTAGGAGGGGGACAATGTGATTTGTCGACCAAATGTAACAATTTTTGTTATATTATATTTTGAATAGTTAAGAGTTTTGCAGAACAATTTTAGAAAGGGTTTAGTAAGTTTGACTTCGAGAAATTCTTTGCGTTAATTGTAGGAATTTTTTTTCAGGCCCAGGTCCACCCCGGACTGTAGCGCCACCTTAAGTAAGTAAGTAATTGTAGGAATTTGTTGGCGACCTCTCCAGTTATTACAAGTTGTTGGTTTTTGTAATGGGCTCCAGGTCCAGGTTGATCTGGATTCACTTCTTTGCATAAATTCAGAACTAAAATTGAGTTTCGTTCGATGAACCTCAAGCAAAACCAGTGAGTAAGTGCAGCAGTGCGTATGTAGCTTCGGCCCGTCTGTAATAGACCGTGTTATACTTTATGCCTGTTTCTATTAACTTCAACTGTATTTAGATTTTTTCAGTTAATTAATCTTCTCTTTTAGAAAGGGGCGTGGCATCCACCCCTTTTCAATAACATCGTTATTTTGTTCATATTTCTATCTCAGAAGTGTACACGTGTTGATTGCATTTTCACATTTAAAATTTGGTTTATACTTAAAAACGCCCCCAAAAGTGGGCATGCCAAAATTTATTCATTTCAGTTGATAGCTTTTAAACATATCTGAACATTTTTTAGCGCAAGTTTTTTGGATTCAAAGAAAATATATCGAATAAAAATCGTTCATTAAAATGCAAATGAAATATGACCACGCCCAAAAGGGGGCGATTTTTGCCTTTTTTTGAAATGTCAATCACAATACACTTAAGCGAGGATAACGCGTACCAAATTTCAGCTTCCTACGACAACTTTGAATTCCCATGCTAATAAGTAAAGTGGGCGTGTTAGTGAGCGGATTTTAAAAATTTTTACACTTGTACTGCTTCGGGACCCAGAAAGAACAGATATTAAGTTTCAACCTCCTAGCTCAAAATTTAAGGCCTAAAAACTACCGACACACGGACGGACGGACAAACGGACATGGCTCATTCGACTAACAATGCGGTCTCGATCATATGCCCTTAAGGTCTTGGGGGTCTACGGTGATTATTTCTCTATGTTTCAAACTATGAATCAAACTTAATATATCTCCTATCCTATGGGATGGGGTATAAAAAATATTTTTCTCCTAAAATATACGTAAAAATTTGTTGGGTTAAATTCATTAATTATTCGACCCCTAAAACTGGGCGTGGCTAAAAACTTTATTTGAATGAAATCTAGAGTACCTGTGTCCGATGTACCTTATATGCCAAACTTTGTTTTTAGTGAGGCTGAAAAGCAGTTGAAATCAATGTTTTTTTTTTGAAAATTTTAGGGTTTTTCTTAAATTCTGCCTCTAAATATGGGCGTTGCCCAAAGTCTTGTATAAACTATTTTGGATTTGGAACAAAAATATTGAATAAATTGCGTTTGAAAGATTACTCTTTCGATCGATGCCACGTCCACAATAGGTGGTCTGCTGAATTTATTTATATCTTTTATGTCTTTTAATCTTAAGCGATGCGAAATGTTAAATTTCAGCTTTTCATGACGTCTTACTGTTTTTAAAGCACTAAAGATAGTTGCATATTTAATTTAGACCAATTGTTGGCGTGTCTGTAATCCGATTTGAAGAATTTTAGTACTTGTATTGCTTCGGATGACAGAGAGCTCACGTACAAAATTTCAGCTTTCTAGCTTAAAATTTAAGGCGTAAAAATTGGTGACATACGGATGGGCGCCCGTCGCTACTTCGACTCAGAATTCGGTTTCGATCATATGCCCTTAAGGTCTTGAGGGTTTATCGCTATTATTTCTCTGTTTCGTTTTTGCCTGCAAAAAACTTAATTCATTCCATTCCTGTGGAATAGGGTATAAATATTAGATACTTCATACTTAAAATCTGGTAGTAAGTAGACTAAGATAGACTAACTAAACTTACCTTTGAAATTCTTGGGTGTCCACCTAGTACAAAAAAAAAAAATGCGCATCTCTTGCAATTGCAAGACTGCTGTACAGACTCCGTTCTCGGGATCTCTTTTCGGTACCATTTTACGACTTTATAGGCATATCAATCGATAACTATTGGCGACTTTATTTACTAGTAACCCTTACCAAAGATGAGAATCTTGGCTCAAAACCCCTTCTATTCAACCTTCTACATCATAAATGGGTCTCACATATCAGCAGGTAACATTCAGCTTTCGAGCTCATACAACTCGACTTATTTGCCAAATAAATGGTAAAATCTACACAGGGGCAACCAGCCATAGCTATAACAAAATACGATGCAACTCTGCCAAAGCACGTCGTGGACACTGTCAAACATATTTCCCACAAGTAAAAACCGATAAAAACTGTCGCCAAATTGCTGGGAAGGTCCATATATCGTCTCCTTTTTCCCTGCACATATTTCGAATAAAAGTGCGGAAAATTGCATTTTGTTTGCCAGTCGCGTTATCCCCAAAAGAAACTCAATCAGTTTGCCAAATCGCGACACACCAATCGGAATAAATGCTATATGCCCCCTTAAAGTTTCTTATTTTTATTTTTTGCCGTCAACAACCGATAAAGGACTCAAAGGACGAAGACCCGTTGCTGTTTTTGACATAATCTTTTGCTTTTCTAAAACACAACAATCCGGAAAAAAAACAAATGCAGTGCAAGAGGAAAACCACCTTTTGTTGCCATCGCTTCCAGAAGATGGCAACATTAAGGATCAAATGACTGAGGTTACGACCAGCAACCGCATCAGATATGCCAGCGAAACCTGCTGGCGATGGCGATGCTTGGAAGAAGTTTACATACGTGAACAGAAACAGATTGTGCTCACCGAGTCGTTTCGTATATTTTACGTGATCCTTTGCAAGCGAGCCTTGTACAAATAGTAAAAATACATAACAAAAATAAGTTGAGGGAAACTCCGCCATCAACGTGGATTATAAATTAGGTTTTCTTTTTATTTCAGTTGTTTTACACACTGCTCTGGAAACTCCAGTTCCGAGAGGGAGTCTGAGGTTGGACTTTTCACGATATCAAAATTTGATATGCAGCATTAAAGTGCGGCAAAGGGGAGCCTGCTTGGCTGAGGATTTTTTTCACCCCATTCTCTGCTGGTTTTTGTTTTTTGGGTGGAAAATCCTTGACAATATTTATGACAGTTTTGGTTTGCTTCGTCAAGCATCTACGACTACTCTACATGCAGTCCTATGGAGAGCCATCGCAAAGGTTCGTGTTTCGATTTTCATTAAAACGTTTGCGGCACTGGCAGCTCGCAGGTATTGTTGAAAAGCTGTCGGGAGGGGGTAAAGTGAAACAAATCGTGTGTCATTTATTGTTGAAGTTTATCCCCCATTTGTTGCTGTCGTAAGCTGTGTTTTCTTTTTGCCTGCCGGTGGTCTGGTCGTCGTCGGCTTTTGTCAAGAACTGTCGCTTTAGAAAGTAAAGTGCGATGCAAGAAGACGATGATTTTGAAAATTTGCCTTCAGGGTGAGCTGAGATGACATGTTGATAAATTAGGGAATTAATCTTGGCTCGGTTGTTTCTAAGGTGAAAATGTAATCCAAACCATAAAAATGACGATTTCATTGAGAAGCCAGTTCTAAAACAATTATCTACGGTGGGTTTGAAGATTTGGTAAATCGTAAATTGAATAAATTTGAAATTGCGGTCTTGCTAACTTATTTTGTGACTTGAGAGGTATTTTTTCTTTAGATTAAAGTTACTTCTAAATAACTTAGTGGCGCAATCAGGAATAGAGTATCTACCCGACTACTAATCGAACTGTTTGATTTGATAGAAAAATTGCAAGATTTGTTTTTTAAAGCGGTGAGCCAACAGATAGTTTTAAGCCTTCATTAAATTAATTAACATTTATTGCGATATCAGTTTAAAATATTATTAGTTCATTAGTCAGTGCCAATTTTAAGTGGATCACGAAATTATTCCTGTAACCATGACGTTTTTTGTTGTAAGCAACAATCCGAAGATTAAAATTATCGATAACATTTAACTACTAATTTGAATGTTTGGTCCTTAAATATGTGTACAAGGAAGTCAAAGGTGCTAAATCGCATGACCTGCCCTCGAGGGCTATTAATTTCTCCTTTAACCAAAAAAATAAGCTCTTGTAAAACAAAATATCGATTTTTTTCAATTTGAAAAAATGGCTGAACAAGGCTGTTTCTGCTGTTTTTTTGGCGACGAATTAAACACTTTCAGACGTTTAAAACTCTTTCGTTGGCTGAGCGATTTATAGAGTTTTACCCGTAGACCAACAGATTATTTTTAGCCGCATCAATGTTATACGAATTTCAGACAAATATAACTTTAAAAAATTTAATTAAATTTGTTTGTTAGCTGTATACGAGTTCATGGCTGAAATAACCAAATACTGTTTTTTTTTTGCTTAATGATTTATTGCCTGTCACTTCTTATCCGATATTGTCCTTAGCTTCCATCAGAAAATGAATTAAACTGAATTTTGCATTTTACTTTCCAGAACAACTTCTTACTTCTTCGGACGTTGAAAAATACTTTTAACCATTTGGTCTGGCTTATATTCATGCGACCAAAACTGGATCATCAAACACAATGTCTGGGCAGGTGAGCAAATGACAATTTTGTATTAGCTCAACAGAATCCAAAAACGAGCTCAGGAAGTAATCCGAAAGCAATAGGGAACATAAACATGGCAAAGTTTATTAAATTTGTTGTAGGTGAAAATAATTATGAGTTCATAAAATTATGGCGCAGTCGGTGTGACATATGTCAGTGTTTACAAGCCAGAGCAATGAAATTCTTCTTTTAATTTGATAAATTTAATATTTGGTGCATGGTAATATTTATCAGTTCGTAAAATAATGATTTAACGATGATCTAACGTCTTTTCTGTGGCGCAGTCGGTATGACTTGTCATGTGTTCAATAAATTTTTTAGTTTTGACGATTCCATTTGATTTATTTGAACAATTTTGTTTTTCCATTCTCTTTAAGGAGCTTTCCAAGTTTTTCGTTGGTACATAAGAGTTATTCAGATGGCGCAGTTTGGTATTTATCAAAAAAGCTTATTTTCGTTTATCAAGAGACTAATTTTTAATTGCCAGTTTATTAGGTCCATGGAGCACAGTCGCAATGTGTCATGACTTTCATTCACTTCACTTTTTACTTTATCGCCTTTTTTACCAGGAGTGTTTGTTTGCAAAAAAAACGTAATTTATTTTCTCTTGAACCTATTTTCGAACGTACTGCATTGTTCTGGGGAGAGCATATGAGGTAAGTCTAAGCCTTGTTGCCCACTTAAACTACCAACTGCTTCATCTACAACCAAAACTAGTACCATAAATATTAATACATTTTTTTTTACTCGTTGGTTTTATATGGCGCAGTCGACTTTTTGAATAGTTTTTACTAGCTTGAATGCTTTTTACTATAGTTCAAAGAGGAGAAAGGCATTCAAAGGTTTTCTTTTGTGTTGCAAGCGAATTGCTAAGAATGCAGTTGTTTCCATGATATTAATTGGCGCAGTCGGTAGAACATCAAAATATAACATTATACTTTCGTTGAAAAAAAAAATCGTATACTCCCTCGATCAGAAAGCAGTTAAATATGTTTTTTTTTCTCGATTACAGATTGCCATTAGCCCACTTTCTTTAATAAGGCTTTAACATCATATTTAAAAACATTTTGAATATAATTTCCTTCTAAATATTCTTTTTTTTTACAGCAGTTTACTAAACTGCATCCCAGGCGTCAGCATTTTTGACACTTAATACAAAGAAAGCTTAGAACTGCTAGCTGTTTTCCATCGTTTTAAAATATTGTGAATTTGATCTAAAATGCATTCTAAATAAATAAAAATAAATAGAGTGGCACAACAGCTCGAACTAGGTCCAACACGGTGAACTAGGGCCAACTTTTCAACCATGCATGCTGTGTGTGTTGCCTTCCTTACATACGGGGGGACCTATTCTTTTTTGCCGAATCCAAACAGCATTTTGAGAAGATTTTCAAGACAAGTATTACTCTCGGAAGGCTTGCAAGATCCTCCCGGAGGTGAAAACCGAGGTAGGATTCAAGCCCAGACCTCCCTGACCATTACGGCATACCACAAAATGGGGTCTGCCTAAGGTGCCTCTAGCGGGTGTCTAGCCGATTTCATTTTGCCCGTAGCACTTTTGATCCTTCTGGACATTAATTTGATTAATTAAATGTGTTGTGGGTGAAAATATTTATCAGGTCTTAAAATTATGGCGCAGTCGGCATGACTTATGTCATGTGTTCACTGCCCAGAGCAATAAAGCGCTACGTTTAATTTGATGAATAAAATGTGTTGTGCGTGAAAATATTTATCATGTCGTAAAATTATGATCTTACGATGTTTTTTCTGTGGCGCAGTCGGTATGACTCGTGTATGTCATGTGTTTTAATTCAATTAATTCTTTGAGTTTTTTGGATTGCATTGGATTTATTTGAACAATTTTATTTTTCCATTCTCCTAAAGGAACTTTCCAAGTTTTTCGTTGGTACTTAAGAGTTATTCAGATGGCGCAGTTGGTATTTGTCCGAAAAGCTTATTTTTGTTTATCAAGAGACTCATTTTGAATAAAGCTGACATTTCCTTATTCGACATTGATTTCTTGCATGTTTCGTTTTTCGCAAAAAACTGTTCGCTTTCAGAACTAACCCGCCACAACATTGTAGCGAGCGCACTTACACAATCAAAACAATTTTTTTTTTAATTTATCCGATAGAAGTAGAACCACCAATAGGCGTTGGCAAAACTGACTGCACGCCGTAATGGGCAAGTCGCCTGTCCTTCATTACAGCTTGTAATCATCATTTCATCTTTATTGTTATAGAGCTGTAAAAATACCTTGCAACACCTATTAATGTCACCATCACTTGTACACAGGAGTTTTTATGAACAACGAAAAGTGGGCTGCTCACTCAGATGTGGCACAAGCGCTTCCTGCCGAGGAAAATCATATGAAAAAAGACTCAGTATTTTCCAGCAAGCTCATTAGCATCAGGTCCACATGCCGGAATCTACTCGGTCTTGCGGTGTTTACGCCCAGCTTCCAAAAAACAAATACCTGTTGACTGCTTACTATACGTCGTCGTACAAGCCTCCTGGCCCATTGATTTACTGATACGTACTGCTTGTTGCGCTGCAAAGTCACATGTTATTGCAAATTACTGCTAGCCTAGGGGTCGGCGTGTATTAGATTCCTAATTGCTTCAGCTTCGGTTTCAGTCAGCTTCGGCCTTGCCTGCACTTCCACCACAGCGGCGCTGATGCACTTGGCCACAAATCCGATGGACCAAAAGATTTATGTGATTCGGTTGCAGCGATTGGAAACATGGGTTCGTTTGCGTTTTTATCGCATTTCCTTTCGGTTGCAGAGCAGTGAGTTGAGCGGTTTGTGGGTTGGCAGCTTTTGTAAAAAAAGGTCTATTGCCATATTTTAATTAAAAACAATTTTTAAAAGCAAACAAGTGCGGAATTATTGTATCTGGATACAACGCAGATTTGCAGGTAACATTGGGAGGAGGGAATTGAGTTATTACCTCGGTGATAAGGTGGACCTGGACATGCAAATCATTGTGGGCATATTAACTGCACGCAGATAATTATTCAATATCTGCCATTGAGGTGAAAAAAATTATTTGTGCAATAAGCTGTATGCGGATTATGATTTTTCAATCTCATTTATTAACTCTGAGCGCAGTGGACTTGGGCTGGGATTAAAGCAAAAAATATGCTCGAAGCCATGAAAGACACATTCAGGGTGTGCGAACTTGTGGCTCTCACAAATAGATTCAACTACAAAGTAAAATAAATCAAACTCGATTGCATCCAACGCAAATCAGGCTTAAGATCGGGTTACAGATAGTGTCAGAGCCATACATAACGCCAACACTAATTGGTTCTAAAAGATCAATAGATTTCAATTAATTTGTTAAGTTAAAGTTTTGCTTGTGACAGCACTGTCAAGGCCTTTTTTTATTAAGTTCTTTTACTTTTTCACTCTGCTTTTTGCTTTTAAACCGTTCAAAATGTTGCAAAATTCACAGAAAAATATTTGTAGTTTTTATTAACAAGTCCATAAGCCTGATTCGGAGTGAAAGTGTATTAAAATTTGAATGCATTTGCTTTAAGTATAGATAAGTCCGTCGCTAAGAACGAATCTTATGAGAATTGCCTCCACCGACCAATTTTCCAAATCCAGGTAATTTCTTTCCATTTAATTTAAACTTTATCATTTGGTCAAAGCATTAAAAATTGTGCTTCATTTACCATCCCAAGACTTGTGTAGGATGACGCCCTAGCTACCCTTCAACTTTCAACAATGACCTGTAGGTATTTCATACGGTTGACGTCAACGGCAAAACACTACTTTTTTTAGTTGTACAGACCTGGTTTCAGTTCACGGCTTTTTTGGGACTAAAATTTTCCAAAAAAATTCTTTCTCAGCCCAATTAATCAGAATTAAACTCAAACCGCCAACGTCTGTCGGTTTCCCGGCACACCGACAAGAATTCGCGCCAAACTTGAACGCACAACAATAAATATCCTTTCAGCTTCTGTATACAAATCAGAATGTAAACCTCATCAAAATCCTCGCATAAAAATTTTAACTTTAAAACACAAATCAATCAAAAGAAAAGAGCAAAAGAGAAAACGGAACTCACCCTTCGGCCGGCTTCATTATTGTGCAGATTCATTAAACTTCGTGCTTTGGCCGACATCATATTTTTCAATCGACCAGCACCAGCGCCACCCCCGTTGGCCATGACTCCCATCATGTTGCTGCCCATGCTGTTCACCGCCCGCTGGTTCTTCTTCTTTTTGCCGTACATGGAGGCGTAGTGATCCAAACTGAATACCTTCGAATTTAATATCTCCCGGTTGATTTTTTCCTGTTCAAAGGACACACACAAACGAAAAAAATTCTTGTTAAGCTATCGAATTGAGATGTTTGCAAAAAAGTTACGCCCGCGATGAGCAAAAGTTACAGGAGCAGGACACAACTTTTTAATTTGAAATTGGGTCCCTTTTTTTTTGAGTGACGATGGCGCGCGGCGGCGTGGCGCACAAACAACATCAGTCTGCATCATTTCACCCAGGAGGTGCGCTTCCTCTACTGATGTGCCTCGCCTTGTCGAAATAGTAAAAAGCCAGCCCGAGGAACTGTTTATAAAAAATAAGGTAGAACTTGTGCTCTGTTTCATGAGCTTTACCTGTAATTCCAGCATTTCCTTCTCTTGTAATTTCGAATTGAGAATCTCCTTTGTTATCCTTTCTTGCAATTCTAATAAATCCTCTGGCTTGAAGCGACTGCCTGTTTCCGTGCTGTCCTCTTCCCGCGGCTCGGTGTTGTCTTTGTTAACCGAGGAGGCACTGGATGCCGAAGATGCCGAATAGGAGCTGCTGCTGCTATTTTTATTATCACTATCAACATTGACAGTTATATTGGCATGTCCGTCTTGCAAGGTACGTAACGTTGTTGACGTTGTACCACTTTGTTGCTGCTCTGCACCACCACCACCACCAACTGAACTGACGGAGGCATCAGCAGCATCTGTTGCTGGGATATTTGTTTCTCGATGAGACGACGAGGGTGGTGATTTGTCCGTAAATTTTTCATCATTTCTTATACGAGGACCTGATGCCAGACCACGGGTGCCACGTTTGCGTTCCTTTTCTCTGATGTCGATGAAATCTTGAGAGAACCTGTAAAGGAAATAATGAAAGTGTTCTTTATTAAAATAAATATTACGGCTGTATCCTAGGTATAGGAACAACATTGCTGCGGGGATATGGATAGCCATCAAACGATGTCATTGTGCAGAGGAAATTCTTTCAGAGGAATTTATCGTGTGCTTGTCATGTTATTAATCAGGAATAGCCTTATGAAATAAGTTCGAAAGGGGGTGGGATTTTCTCGTTGTCCCCTTTCTAACCAAATAAAAAGGACAAAGTTGTATCGGGCAAAACGTCTGCGGAGATGGAAGTTCTCAATTTTACCGGTCAGTTTGTCATGTCAACTAAACAATGTTGTAAAAAAAAAAAATATACTCAAATGGCATCCTTGCAGGAATTTTTTGTCACCAGTTAGTAAAGATGAATCTTTGGCAAAACCACAAAGTTAAATTAATGTTATGTGGTAGATACCTAAATATAATTTTATTTTAAACTAATAAGCAGCACCAATCGTATAACAACAGGAGAATTGCACCAAAGGAGAAAATTGGGTCGTTTTGGAAACGACTATGAATCATTTTGTCTTTAATATTTGCCTTTTTCGGATAGATACGACAGAGTTTTTTGGCATAGTCGATGATGTGGGCTATTCATTTTTCGAACAGTCAAAGATGTTTCTCCTTGAAACTAAATGCCTTCGCTCAAGGTTCTTCATTTTGCTTAACTTACATCGTAAGCATTTCTTTCAAATGTGCTTTTTGTAGTCGGTAAGTTTTCTTACTCACAAGCCAATTTTGGCAATGAACAAAAAGAAGAGCCAATTCATAAATAAAGCTTAAGCTCTCTTTGCAATTAAAGAGACCTCAGACCTCAGATTCTCAAAAATTTAGATTGCAAGCCGGCATCAAATTTCAGCTTTCTAGTTCTGTTCCAATTTCCTTAGACCAAGAATCTACACTAATTTGCACAGCCAAACAAATTGCGATTGGTAAATAAATAGGCTTGTCCGTTACTCATCTCATCTCTTAAAAGCCCTGAATTGATTATTTCACTGTTACAAACTATAGCGCACACTTTATAGCCACATAAATGATAGAGCATAAAAATCGACGCAAAAAGTGTCTACTTTTTGATTCTCATAATGCCACATAATAGTTTGTTGTTTAATATTGGCGATGTTTTGAGATGTTGTAATATGACAAATTAACAGAACAGTCTGAAAAGTTGGAACTCGACGTTATTTTTGTTGATTGCTTTTCAAAATCGCCTTAGAAACGGGCCTGGTTTGGATGAATTAAGCAGGGAATCAATACTTATTGATTTTTGTTTAAATGATTTCAGGGATTTTAAAACTCGGTATTCTGAAGAGAGGAAGCAAGATTCTAAAGAGAGGAATGCTCAAACGATTCGGAATTTTGTAAAATCAAAACGAGCCGAATTAATCGTAATTTCTCTAAGCACACAAATTATGTTTGGTGATAATGAATGCTAAAATGGCCCAATATACTTTAAGCGTTACGTCGAAAAATGGATAAAGGACCTCTTATGGTATCAATACGTTGCTCGTCCGCCCAATGGCGATGTGACTTCTGAACAGTATGTCGCCTAAGTCTAAGTTCCGCAGTACTTTTGAACTGCGGAAATAGTCAGAGAACCCAAAGAGGGCAATTTTTCACAAAGCACAAATAACGGTTAAATTACAGTTTAAAGTTTTGCATCGGAAAATGGATTCCAAATTTTTCCGTACCTTTTTTAATAAGTTAAGCAGGAAACTTAGGTTCAGTAGATACTGAACTTAAAATAATAATGTAATATTTTGAAGAGTGGAAAATGGATGACTAGGGTCTGCAAAAATTGCGTTTTTATGGAAAATCTAAGGTTTTTCATTAATTGTGCCTCCAAATGTGAGGCATTTAGTTAATAAAATTCTAATTCTAGTAATTTTCTAATTAAATGTAGAACTAAGTATTTTCTACATAAAACATTAGGTAAAATATTTTTGGGGTGCCGTGGCGTAGTGATTAGTGTGTGTGCCTACTACGTCGGAGGTCAGGGTTCGAATCCTACCATCGTCACCTGAAAAAAAGACTCGTTCTTTTTCACGGCCCCCACCTCCGCGAGGGCCTGACGAACCCTCCGAAACTAACAATTGTCTTGTTAAACCTCTCAAAGTGCCGTTCGGATTGACCAAAAAATTGTAGGTCCCTTTGTATGTGAAAGAATACACACAGGATACATTGTTGAGAAGTTGGCCCTGGTTCACCTCGAGCTGTTGCGCCACTCTATTTATTTATTCATAATTTTTTTTAATTTTGAGGAAAAATACTGAAAAAAATGCATTTAAAAATTTATCCTTAAAATAGAGGCCACGCTCATTGAAGGAGGTTTTGCCGATTTAATCTTTCTTTTTTATGTCTTACACGTCAAAGAAGACATTTCGATCTAGCGACGTAGGATGAAGCCGCACGAACTGACTGTAGGTGCATCCACCCAACGCGGTAAACAAGGGAAGCTACTTGTTAAGTTAACTTAGTTGTAGTCAATAGGAGTTATGAGAGAGCAAAAATTTACTTCTATGACGTGCGTTCTGACAGTATTTATAATATCTCTTATAAATTGGTGTTTTTTTGCACTTTTAAATCAGGTATAACCAATATTGGCTACTTCGGTACTTCGGTACTTGGAGCTATAGTGGGCATATTAGTATCTTTGAAAGATTTTGGGGTTTTAGCCTCCATCCACCCTAGTATTCAAACAAACAAAAAAAAATGTCTTGCATTCATTAGAAAATGCTAAATATCAAAAATAAACCCCTTAAGACGCCTTACAGTTTTAAAAACTCTGGAGGTAGATGCACGTTTCGACCGATTGTGGGCGAGTCTGTAGGTGGATTTCAAAAACTTTAACACTTGTACTGCTTTGCATGACATGGAGCTTACCTACTTACGAAATTTCAGCTTCCTAGCTTAAAATTGAAGCCCTAAAAACATGTGACATACAGACAGGCGCAGGGCTGCCGTTGAGGAATTTGAAAAAGTCTCCAGAAAAAGGGCCCACGAATATAAAAAGTGCCAAAAGATTTATTGAACTGCTTCGTTACAGAAAACTTTAAAGAAAAGGCTTCCGACGTTTTTTTTAATTAATTAAAAAAGCAACAAAAACGTAATATATAAGTATACGTACATAGTTTAACAAAGTTTTTTAAATAACTTAATAACAACATTACCTTTTTGTTAATGTCAGTCTTAATTTATTAATGAAATCATTACTTGGCTCTCAATCTTCCAATGGGGATGGCGTTACCAAACTTAAAGGCGTTACCTTAAGCGAGAAGCGATTTGCGAGCTGCGATTGCGAACATTCTTAAACAAAAATCAACGCAACAGTATTTATGTTTGTGCTTATTTCTACAGGCTAACGGCCCGCACCCATCGCCGTTAAGAGCTCTTTAGAGCGAAGTAGTTGCAAAAAATATATGTATAAAGATATTACCAAAAGCGAAAAATTTGAAAGAACTAATTTTGGAAATTGAGAAAAGGGCCCAAATCAAGATATTTTAGGCAAGTGGTAACATTGTGGCCAGCTGTGGGAAAAGTGCCTAATGGAGACTCTAGTCGCACATGGTCGGACATGGCTTATTCGATTCAGAATCGGTCGTGATCATATGTCCCTAAGGTCTTGGGGGTCTACCACTATTATTTCACCGTGTTACAAACTATGTGACAAACTTGATATACCACCTATCCTTTGGGATGGGGTATAAAAATTCGCAAATGGATGCCTACTATGGTGAGGTTGGAGTATTATGTGAACATACACAAATAAATAATGCTTGCCGCGACGCAAGAGTTCCATCCGTTAAATGAAACGAAATCTAGGCGATATTCTGTAAGAAACACTTATCATTTTTTTTATTTTTCCCAAACTAAGCTGAAATTATCAAACCGTGGTGAAATTAAAGTGTACGAACTACTCAACACATATACCCCAAAATTTGAGACTTTAAAATGTCACTTCCAATATGAATTAACTCTCAGATCAAAAATAGAACTCTTAGCATCTGAGTCTTAAGGCTGAGACCACCAGATAAGGTGAATTCCACTGGCATTGTTATTTGTTTTGCCTCCGATTCTCACACATGTCACGCGTATGACAGCGTGCACTGGATTAGGCTAACCTACAAAATAAAAAAACTGAAAGATTACAAGGAACAGTCCGCTCCAAGGCTGACGCCAACTGATGCCCTGACTACTGGTTTTCTGCACCTTTTACCACTGGGCTTACAACCAAAAAATATTTCTCTGTGCGACGCTATCAGTCTTAGAAAATCTGGGCCACAGTGACTCCTGAAGTTGCTACAAAGAGACAAGCGGGTACCTTCTGATGGCAAAAACGGGAAATACAACGAATACAAATACCAATCGAATTTACTAAGAATCGAGCTCGCGGTCGGCTTAAATCGCTGAGTACTCCGTTTTGATTTTAGCATAGAAAATAACACAAAAGACAAGGGACATTGAAACTTTAAACTCGAACACTGATACAAAAATTCAAAGGAGGTCCCCCTATAAATGCGTGTATCATGTTGATCCAGTCTGCGTTTATTCGCAAGCAAAATATTGGACTACGTAAAATATACCCAGTCCTTGTCCCCCAATATACACATGCCTTTCAAATTATCCTTTGCAAAAGCTCCTGCGTGCACTAGTCAGAATCAGCAGCACTTCCTTGCACGCATATGCTTCCATTCTCCCACTTTTTGTTTGCCTAATGCGTCAGAGCTGTTGACACAAGAAGTGTATTCATATACAAGCCAGCTCGGGCTAACATCAACAAATTTAATCATAAAGTCGCATACAACTCCACTCACCCTCGAAAAGATTTTACCATTTTGCGAAAGCCCCAGCATAGTATATTCCCGATAGGGCAAAACAATCACCCATAATCAGCCATAGAAAGGGATGACTTAAATATGGAAATACCCCGCTTGAAGGGTGGGTAAGAGGCTGCCATTTACCTTCACAACAACCACTTACAAGAGAGTAGCTGCAAAGGCACCACCCACCACAGCGACTACACTCTTCAGTTCAGCGCCAACAAAAAGTAACGTAGGTTTTTTGCGCCAAAAATTCCTTTTCCACTTTCGAATTTTCTCTTGCCAGGCTGCCAGGACTCACAGTTGGCAAATAAATTCCAATGCGTTCTGTGGAATATCCCGGTATATGCGTCCACAAGTAGGACACGATTCGAAGGGAATCTTGTGAAATTGTTTGTGCTCCCAGTTTCCGTATGTTGGCAACATAACAAAGGCGGGTTTTTTCGCTCTTAACTTTTGCCTCATACACAACCCACCTTATGTAGTCCTTCCGATGTTCCGCACATACACGAGGAATTTCTCAGTCAATGTCCTGGCAGGTTACATTTGATACGGATCCATATTGCTTTCAACAGGAATACAGAGAATCGAAAAGGATTTTCCAATAGTCGTTGCGAGATTCTTTAAGGTTAACTGCTTTGTCCGCGTATGAACTCCTGCTAACGTGCACACCATACGCGCCTCTGTCCAAAGCTTAGCGTGGGCTCAATCCATCTCCTTGGTTTTTTTTTTGCGGTGCACCTTTGTCTAGACGTGAAAGAGTGTATATCTTGGCAGGAAGGACCGCAGCATAATTATTTTCTCATTAAGCTGTTTTTCTTTTTGTTAGGAATTTCGGAAACATGTGTTGCCAGTCTTGAGTGTATAGTGCAACGCCATCACCCGCATACGAACGTTAAGAAGAATTTACGAGAAGGGTGGCAAGGTTTCACTTTCACGTTTTACGGCAGAGTGAATGAAATGAAAGAGAGCAAATGTCCTTTTGTGGTGGGTTTTAGTACAGTTTTAGCCGAGTGCTTTCTCGCTTCTTTTCTCTGGAATCTCTGCAAAGTATCTAAGTTTTATTTGTAAAATTTATCTATACCAGGCGAATAGGAGTTGTAGCTGGAGTGTACTTGGTGCAGCACAATGGATTCGTTGAACACGTGAATAGTATTTACGGAATTGGAATGAGACGACTGAAAAGGACACTTTTCTCTTCTTTGCTTTGTTTGGGGATTTCAAAGATTGTATGAAGTGTGTTTGTTATGACCTCAAAGCTATTTTCTGGAAAATATTCGTGAGTCCAGAATTGCTTTCAAATTGGAAACTGATTCTCTTTAAAATGTCGCTCTTAGTTCAAACAAAAACTTATTTAAATTCTATTAAGGAAAATTATATAAGGACGTAAAATCCATGTGCATAAGTAATGTGGCGTCAAAACCCACTATCACTTAAGTATCAAACCAAACTCTTACTCTTACCTAAGAATATAAGCAATGAAATTTTATTGGATTATAAAAATTATTGCGTTAACTATGAATTGAAGACGTGTCCCTGCGGGAGAAGGCACAGAACGCATCCATAGAAATTTCTTAATGGCCTCTCGCATCATGAGTCTCAGAGCCAGTATTAGTGTCAGGATTTGTGGATATTGACAAAAGATTGTTTGTTGTAGCACATATACATATGAAACGGCATTTTGACTGGTCTAGATTATTGTTATAAGCTCTTGGGTTCAATTTCTGGGTCCCATTTTGAAAGCCGATCTTGGTCCTATCAATGGGACCGAAATTAAAAATAAATAAATAGAGTGGCGCAACAGCTCGAGGTGAACCAGAGCCAACTTCTCAACAATGTATGTTGTGTGTGTTGATTTCTTCACATACAAGGGGACCTACAATTTTTTGCTGAATCCGAGTGGCACTTTGAGAAGTTTTTCAAGACAATTGACACTCTCGGAGGGCTTGTCAAACCCTCGCGGAGGTGGGGACCGTGAAAAAGACTAAGCCTTTTTTTCAGGTGACGATGGCAGGATTCGAACCCAGACCTCTGGCGTAGTAAGCACATACACTAACCACTACGCCACAGCACCCCACCGAAATTATTATCTTATTTATTTTTTGCAACTGCTTATTTTTTAGCTTCTGATCCCCTACCACTGGTGGGGGAAGTTAGAATTTTTATTGAGTGATGAATGATATGAAGTCCAGGATTTCACATGAGGATTAGGACTTATTCTAACTTTACTTCGACCTAAGCATGGCCTTTAATACTTGTATTGTGATGAAGTTCATATTGCAATGGTCATTGAGCAATTTGACACTTTGGACTTACAAAAATTGATGCACAGGAATTGAGTCTAGTGTAATTATCTAATATGCACACCTGTATCAACAAAGATTGGTGATCATAGAATATACGTAGGATACTTTCGCTGACCATCTTTGATACGACCTATCTATGATACGTTCGCTGACTATAGGAAATGTGTAGGAGTAAATCCATATGCTTAACAGGACATCAATATAAAAGCTTAAGAGATATGATGATTGATGACATTGGGTAGTTTAGCTTGAGAGATTTGATGGATACACCTGGCTCGCACGAGTAAGTTTATCAAATGGATCCTTGATTTAATTAAAAAGCTAACTGAACGTATCGTTGCTTATATTGGGGAGAACCCCTATGGATCCTTGATTTGTTTGCGTAATTTTTTCACTGCTTCAAATATTTACTTGTGGCTACAAACCAACGTCTTTATTCCGGGTGTGCGGGAATATCCCCCCTAGGATATTTTTTAAAAGTGATCTATACAGCGTCGCGTTTCTATTTATATCTACTTTTATCAAGGTTTTAATACCCATCATGCTTTAAAGATTCTGCGTAACATTTACCAATTGCGTCAATTCTTGATGTTTTTTTTCTGTTTCTGTTTTCCCAGCTTCAGTAAAGTTCAGAGATCCTGCTTAACTTAAATTGTTCACAAAAGCGAATTCGTCTGCATCCAGCACACCAGTAAATCTAAATCGATTGATTAATTATGCCGCAGGCTGCAACACCACCAAGAATGCCATTACTATAATCTACCAATCACAAGAAACGTCAATCTGACGTCAAGAATATTCTCATAACGGAACCCCAGTGAGATAGTTGTTTCAATTAAATTGATCGCATGTCAGTGAAACGATGATACATGCTTGGCTGCATCGACAGCCAACTGTCAATTGTTCCCGATTGTCGGACGCTTTCTCCGACACGCATTCAACAAGTCTTATAATTCCTTTGTAGTAAAGCATCTGAGTCAAATGGAAGACTAATCAATTAAAGTGAGTCCCTTTCACATTTCATAGACAGTACAGTGAAATAAATCAAAGCAAAAGCTCACAGAGCGTAAAAGTGATATTTTCTTGGCAGATTACCCCTCTTTTGCGCACTAGATAGCATCGTCCTCGCATTAATCCTGCTGCGAATAAAGGCTAGACAGCCAGATTCAAAATTATGATTTAAATCCATTGGCTGACGGATATTTTCGAACATGATGGATGTGTCGCTCGTCCCTGCGAGCTAAACGCCCGCCCAGATAATTTATGCACCCTCCGAATTATGAAAACAGAGCCAACTTATTTGTTTCCCACATACACACAACCACACGCAAACACATAATCACCAGTCCCCGGGCGAGGGGGAGGTTAAGCCGAATTATTCAAATTTCTGACTGGAAACAATAACTCGACGAATAGATTTTAACCCACGATTCGTATAGTGCTTGTAAATGATTGCATATTTTCGGGCTTGAATAATTTTGCACTTGCCGACCCCGTGTTGACCCCCCTCCTCCCCTGCTGTATCACTTTCAATTTTGAAGCACCCCCCGAGAACACAAACCGAAAAAAGTGGAAAATCGTAACAACCACACGACGACGACCGCAGAAGTGAACAATCTCATTATGTAAATACGAGCATCCTCTGTCGTCATCATCATGGCATGCCAGTGCCAGGCAGAGAATTGTTTTTGTTTGGTGTGTCCTACTGTCCTCTTCACTCTGTTATCCTGTCGTTTGTGTGTTTCCGTTTGTTGGAGCCAAGCGAAGGGCGAAAAAAACAAAAAGGCCGCTGTAATTACATAACAACCCTCCATTATCCTTTAGGGGGGTAGATGATGGCGGAATCGAATAAAGTGTATTAGAGAACGCAAGCGAAAAGCGCTCGGGTCAATGTTGTTTGTTGCCCTCCTAGACACAGAAGACGGAGCCGGAGATGGAGGACTCCGACACTGTTGTTTTGTACAATTTACATAATGGATTAGGTCAGCCGTCTCGAACACAAATAAACAGCAAACACCCTTCCCCGTCCAATTGCGCGCTGAAAAGGTGCAAAGTTCCTCTGGGAGTGGCGCTGCGACCGGCGGCGCTGTTAAGCCCCGGAAGGCCGTTAAGCCATATGGCTGCAGTCTCGTTTTCAGACTCAAGGCGATAAATTGATAACGTTAGGGCCCAGAATGGTACGTGTAGGGTTCTATACATTTTATATGCAAAAAGGGTTTGGTACAATACTTACTTGTAAGCATATTCCAAGTCGTCGCCGCATCCACCCCACGCCCAATCGTCGTGCAACTGCCTGGGGCGGGCGCCGCGCGAACACCCACAGGATGCCAGCTGTCCATCACGACAGGCGCGCGCTATAAAGCTGGTAACAGTTGCCGATGCCAGGGCGTGAATGAATGCCATTTCAGGCGATCCTAGAAGAGAGAAAGGGTAATTTCGTTATTTTTTATTCATAAAATTGTAATAAACTTTCAAGAGTTCTTAAAGCTTAGGCACTACTTAGAGTTTTCAATATCAGACGCTGTCATAAGTTGGAAAAGTTTAAGTTGAGACATTTAGACACTAAGCGCACAGCGCTTGTTTGTGTTGTAATTCTGTCCATCAAAACTATTAACAAAGGATATTTATTGCTGGAAAAAGTTCCTTGAAAATAAATTATGATTTCAATTTACTCAGTTTGTGTGCAAAGCTTGGGGAGTTTAAAAATTAAAGAGTTTTCTTTGCAAGTTTTCGAATCCTTTCAAATAGTCCATGAAGAAACTTTACCTTGTACAAACTGTTCTGTATATTTGAGAATAGTTGAACGAGCAGGAATTAAGTAGATAAGAAGATAATGTAGATTGCGCTACAATCATTGATTTTTTTTCGCTTGTGCACAACCCTTAACCGCCTGGTTAAGCAGCGACCTAAAAAACCTATTTCACTGATATAGGTTGAAGGTAGTCTTACAGACGTCCTATACTATGTATTTCTTGAACAAAATTTAGCACATTGTTGGTAGTTGAAACTTATCTATTACAGTTTGAGGTTTTGCACCTCTCTTCTGGCAAAGATAACTTTTGCTTAGATTGTACGTTGTACCCCAGCCCTGGCTAGCTCGTTCCCAGACAAAATTAGATATCAATTTGACGCAGATCTAAATGGAAAGAATTTTAGACTAAAAAAGTTTTTAGGGAGAACTCCTTTTGGTAGCTACTCGAAACTCATCTGCTAGATGGGCAGGTGATACATTTTTTTCCAAGAATCAAGTTTTTAAAAATCTAACTGGCTAAGCGTGGGAAAGGTCGATGGTGTAGGGGGGTCTAATTTTTGTCTAATTAAAGGTATCTGACGACTTTAACTCTGAACTAAAAATTTGCTATTGTCTAACACCCAAGTCAATTGTGGGCGGAGCTTATTAATTTTTATACTTTGTCGAAGTTTTAGCTTTCTATCTATCTTTTAAAACCCTTAAACCTCCACACTTACGGCGACAGACAGCCAGACAGACGAATGGACGGACATGGCTTAATCAATTCACCTGTCGGTATCGATCAAATCTCGAAAAAGGTCTAAGGGGTCTGAGAGCCAATTTTAAGTGCTGTGTTAAGCCCAGCGAGTCTGGAGAAAGCCCAGCGCGCAGTTTTTCAGCGCAGAATTAAATTCACAAAGTGTCAAAATCTTCGACTCACGAAATTATTGACTCTCTCAATTCTCATTTCACATAGAAAACAAGTGAGTAAGTGCAAGAGTTCGTCTGTAACGAATTTCTAAATACCCGACCCTCTTTACCAGTTAATACCAACTTTAAAACTTTTTTGGGCTGTTTCGAATACTGAATATCAATTATTTGTATTGGCCCCGCCCCCAAAAAAGGGCGTAGGCTGAAAATTAAAATCAATTAACTCTAACTTCGTTGGAATCATGAAAAAATTCGTTAAAAGCGAATATTAATACTTACAAAACAGTTTTTTTCCCAAAACGGCCCCTTAAAGTGGGCGGAGCTCAATACTTTGTGTGCAACAAACTTAGCAAACGGTAATATCTTTAATATTTGTCACATAATTTTTTTCGACTTAGAATGAATTTCATTTCAGTTTAAGATATTAAAAGATATTAAAAGTGGGCATTGGTCAATAGAGTGGGCGGTCCAATTTTTCCCTAGTTAAAGGCCTATATTACTCTCCACCAAAATTTGAGCTCAAATAAATTGTCTATCTTGATCAAAAGGCATTTTGAAATAAAATGTAAATTTGAGGTTGTCTGAAATTCAAGTCGATTGTGGGCGTGGCTGTGGGCTTCTTAATTTTCATACTTTGTCTGTACAAAATGATAACCAAGCAACGCTGCAAGTTTCAGTTTCCTGGCTCAATTTTAAAGACCTCAAAACTGCATACATACGGACAGGTGGACGGAGGTACGGGCGGACATGGCTTAATCGACTCACCTGTCGGTCTCGATCATATCTCTAAAAGGTCTTAGGGGTCTACTATGATTATTTCACTGTGTTACAAACTATGAATTAAAATTAATATACCCTCGGACGGGCATAAACACGCAGGGAAAAGAAGTTCGAGATATACTGTCACTCCACCAAGGAAAAACCTTCAAACTATTTTGAAGAGTGGTTTCGAGACTTGGCGAGTTCATTGAAAAACTTATTTCTGGGCTTAATCTAATTTTAAAGTCGGATGATCTGGCTCAAAAATACCGCCCCTTAGTTGATTATTTGAGTTTGTTACAAACTTTGCATTAAAATTAATATACCCTGGGCCAGGTATAAAAAGAAATTTGTCTTCTTCTTATTGAAGAAATGGTTGCTAACATGAGCCTTTTCCAGTTTCAACGAATTATAGAAGGTCTTTACTTTAAATTCTTATTACCTTTTTAGAGTTTTGCCCAGGTGAAGCTCTAATGTGCTTTAATTCTTTTTAATTTACAAGCTTCTATTGATAAAGACTTTAAAGTATGTTGACGTAACTCTTAGAAAAAAATTGTGACTTTAATAAAAATTTTGTATTCAAACTATCCCCTTTTCAGTCAATTTGGGCTCAAAAAAGTTCTGGTTTAATTCCCCAAAGCTTAGTGGCTTAAGCCAAAAAAACTCTGAAGCGGAAAAAAGTCTGTCTTTGAAAAAATTTAAGTTAAGAGTGCAGAGCTTCTGCCAAGACATCTATATGTAACCTCCATAAAACTTGGATTAGCAGGGGACGGTTAAAAATAAACACAGAAGTGTCTCCACCGGACAAACATAAGATTAATTTGACACCAGCAACCTTCTGTTGTCATTTTAACTCTCAAATCAGGTTTGCGGTGACATTATTCTCAGGAGCAAGAAAACAGTTTCGTTGTGAAAATCTCTTAAAAAAAACTATTAGTGAAATGACAGATATGTGTACGGGGACAGTTTAAGTTTCCTTTTTCGAATTGCAAACTCTTATAAAGGTGAGCCAGAAGGTTTGAAAGTAGCTTAAAAGAGGTTTGTGAAAAGGGTAAATGAGATCTACGAGCAGATTTATTTTAATTGAATTACTATCACTTAGGGGCCTGATGGTGAAGTTTTGGCAGACTTCGAAAAACGTTGTCATCTCAGCCTTTTCCAGTCGAAAGACTGTAACTTTAGTACTTGTTATCATTCCGAAAACTGGGAATACTAAAATTTTTTATTGAGAATTTAGAAAAGTGGCTAACCCCATATGGGAAATACCTAACAAACATCCATGACAAGTTCAGTGGAGAAGCTCACTACTTATTATTTTTACGATTTATAATTTTTTATAATTTTAGTTACTTTGCAAGAGGATTTTTAATCGAGCTTTGTTGGAGATTGTTTGAAGCTTAATGTAAATCGCGGATAAGTATTCGGTCGAGACTTGGATCAAGCATATATCTTGTAGATATGTATTCCTTATGCCACCAGATAAGGCTTAATATTTTTCTCTCGGTTTATTATATTTATTCTGGCTAACCCCTGAACAGCCTCAGTTTCATTGCAATTCGAGATCAGATAAAATGAAACCATCAGACTTAAGAAGGTGTCATCGAGTAACTTACTTCAATTCCAACAGAAATTTGTCAGCATTTTCCTATCGGCAAAATTACACCGCCTCCTCTCGCTGGGACCATCATCCCGAGCGTCAGCGATTTTACAATAGCTCTTTTCAGAGCACACGAACTTAAACCTGACTTAAATCAATTTTTCCACCGGCTTTTAATCTGATAGTAGTTTAAAAGCCGCAATCGGAGAAAGAAAGAAAAACCTTAAGCTCAGCCAACATTATTATGCTAACCAATTTATACAAAACAATCCGGGCTTTAAACTGCCAGTGCCAGCCTTTATTTTTCGATCATTTGGACAAAATTCCAATTGTTTAATGTCCTGATGAGTTATAAAAAAATTTATATGGATAGTTTTTTTCAGGTCAGGGAAAAAAAATCAACCCGGCTTGGTAGCACCTCAATTATTGACCTGTGAAGTAATGTGTGGTGCTAAAAGGCTCTAAGCTTAAACTTGTTTAAGAACAGATTTGGAATAATGGAAGTGGTGTCATCCCACTTTTTTTTCCTTATTAGCTTAACATAATCATGGATCCATTCAAAAAGAGTGAACATTGATATTTCCAAAACTCAATGCTAGTATCGTCCGAAAACAGCTGACACCGAAATGTTTTCTATTCTCGGCTTCCGTGTGATTTCTGGTCCCGTCAACATAGAATGTGAGTAAAGGTATAGCGGCATACTTAGCTGCATCACGGAAAATTTTTGAATCCACCCTGGTGGGATATTTCAGTTGAGGTATATCCTTGATCTTTGAGGAAAAAATTCTTTGTAATAAGTTACCTATGGGCCCTTCGGCCTAACCGGACAAATAGTTGGCGCCCTTAGTTTATGAAAAATTTACCAAGCTATACTACCGAGCTATATTAAGGATTTAATTATATGAGATCAATATAATTTAATTAAAAACTTTTAACATAATTAATTTGCTTTGTTCTCAAATAAGTTTAATTTCCACAATCTCTTCCATAATCAACTGAAGCCAAACTCCAGCAGACAACAGCGTCGTTATTCCGGTTCATTAACAACATTAAATTCAATTAAAAACTACACTACAATAAAATCACTAAACTCCTCAAGTAATTGTACACAAGTATAATTCCGTTCGCCGCCGCCCATCTGCTCCCATGAGGAACCTTCGCATCACGTGATCCCTTTTCCCTTTTTTGGCTTAAACAAACGATAAAATGGGACATTGAGCCACCACCAATGTGGCGCTCGCCCATTGAATTGGATGCTTGGCAAGGTAACCACGGCATCAAGCAGTGCTACCACAACGGCGGCATCGAACTGGAAACCTAACAACGACTGTTGCTCAAGGATATTTTTATTAACATCCTTCCGCTGCCGCCAGAGAAGTAAAAGCAGTCCGTGCCCATAGGAAAAGTTTTGCCATTCGAACGGATTGTAAGGTGGGCAATGTCGAGTTTCATTCATTTAATTTTTGTGAGTGAAAGTATAGAGTTGAGTGGTGGCGGTGTATGTACCCTTGTACAGAAACTCCTTAGGTATAATGGTTGTTATCCTTTTCTCCAATAACCATAAGAGGATTACTTACGCTTCGACAATCTTAACATGGCATTGAGAACGATGCGCTCATTTAGGGCTTTGTCTTCTTATTTCCTTTCTTTCGACTTGCTGTATTCAAGGGAGTAGTGGATTTTCAGCACAGGATGCTGTTTTCTAAGAATTTTTGTGAGAACTTACGGAGGATTCGAGAAGGCTCATAAGCCATGGAGTGATCACCCGGTATAAGCAGTGTATTTCAAATTGTCTTAAAATTTTCATGATGCGGTAATTACTTTTCTGATTTCACCAGCAGAAAAAAAACCAAAAATCTTGTATATCCCTGATGCTAATCCAAAACAGCCACTTTATAATAAACGAGCTGCCTATTTAATTATTCAAACATTATCATGTGCAAAATAAACGAATACAAAACAACTAACGCAGTTTCTTATCAGGGTGAGAGCCATAACATCCCCGTGCCACCCCAGACAGGGCTCTCTGCCTTTGCCATTGCGTCGCATATTTCAAAGTCAAACCGTTTCATCTGACAGGGAATTAAATTAAATTTTTGGGAAAGGGGCTGACAGCAGCACCACTGTTCGTCCTTTGAGAAGAAAACATAGTAGGTATGTGTTTCCCCTTTGCCGAAAAGGAAATGTAATAAATGTGCACTAATTTACCAATTTGTTGCGGTTTACAGTTATGATGACGATTTCCTATCTCTATGGCCTTACAGCATAGAGCCAGCCCATCTCTTTTTGTTTTAAATGGGGGCTTCCACAACGTCAGAGGCCAACCAGGCGGGTATCCTGTAACAAAGGGTGGATTCTCTCTAATCGCCCATTATAGAGTCGTAAAAAGGAGAGGTGGTGAGACAGACGAGGTTGGTGAAAAATCTCGGCGTATCACACGCACACATCCTCGTACAATTCTATCGGCATGCTGCGCGTACGGAGGACATTGTTTTGGCGGCAAAATCACTGGTGGGCATGACCCTGTCGTGTGACAATTGTTATTGGGACACACGGGAAACATAAAAGAGTCTCTTTCAGGCGAACGAACAAAGCGTAGGTATACAGTTACAAATGTTGTTAAGTGGAACAAAACGGCGTAAAAACGTAATCCTGATGCATTTGTTTTCATATCCTGCATTGGTTGTGTTTATGGCGGTCGGGATAGTAAAATTATTTCGAGGATGTGACGCATGTAGATTTTGAAATAAAGCTTATCGGGCGTGAAGACTGAGCACTTTTTTTTTATTTGTAAGTCGCACTCAGCATGATAATGTTGTTGAAAACATCTGAGATAATTGTAAGTAGGAGCTACCTTTGCTGACGTATGATGTCCTTTTTGTTAAATATTGATTTCATATTGTGGTGGAATTCAGCGCAGATGAATTAAATTCAACTTCCAAAGATAGTCTGCATCGTCGCATAGGATTTGAAAGATTGTCGACTTTTAACTAGTTGCAATACAGAAACTATTCCGACTGCGCCAAGCATACCTTGCTAAGACCTCGGGTAGTTAAGGTGAGGAGAAAATCCATGAAACACGATCGAGACTTTTGTTGTGGTTTAAATTTTTTTGGAAAAATAGGAATTTTTAATAATAAATAAAATAAACCTACCGACTGCGCCAAAAAAAAAAAAAAAACTATATTATACTATTTCCTTTTCCCTTCGTGTATTTTAATTTTATTTACAGATGGTGTAAAGAGATGCGCAGAACGGCTGATGCTACTGTTGACGGGGATGTGGTTGTTGCTGTCAAAAAAGTTAAACGCAATAAGGTGTGCACACTGAAAAATAATGATGGATGTTAATGTTGATACTGCTGGTTAATGTTGATCAAGTTGGTCCGCTATCGACTTTGTGCACTTTAATCCCAACAACATGTTTGTTTCACTATTTGTGGGTTATTTCGTTTCATAACCTGAGTTCGTTTCTGAAGCTGAGTTGCCCGAGAAACAAAAAAATATCATGTTTACAAGGAGATGCGCAGATGACGCAATGTCATTGAGAAATGTCAAAAACGAAAGCATACGTCAAGTTAATCTTCTCTAGTCCGATTAACTTTTAATCTTCTTTCGTTAATCTTTGTATTATGTGCTTTGGAAACACCCTATTTTGAATATATAAAGCTGTAGCAGCCTGTGTTGTACCAGAACAAATTGGTTTGTTTATAACTTAAATGAACGATCCATTCCTTAAAATTTGACAAACAAATAGGAATGACCAAGAAGAATTTTTTTTATTCCCATAACTAAACTAAATTTTATATCTAGAGATCTGGAGAAAGAGCAATAAAATCTTACGATTTCTGTTTGCTTGTACTAGTTATTATTTACTGATACTTAAAGCCCTTATATGACTGCAAGAGACTCCTGTACTTGTGTTAAATCACTTTGAACAACGATTAAGGAATTTGGCTTCGTTCCTTAAAAAACCTTAAAATTTTCAGTATTTCTTTGGTTTTCACATTCCTAAAATTAAATCTCGGTGCGGGACTACACGTTGACAGTCTAAGAAACAAATTAAAGCTAGCTTATATGAATTCCTGGTTTTTATGCCATTGCCCTGTCGCTGAAACAGGTGATACAGATTTAACAACTCAACTCTCAAACACAGGACTCCATGCCCCACCTAAATGTAATAACAAAATTGAAATGAAAATTTTAATATAAAGTTATAATCCACCTAATACACATAGTAATTAAAAGAGCAATTCAGTATTCAACAAGGACCCATCGTCGAAACGCCATTCATAAATCTTTTAATTTCGCCCTGCCACCACCCGACGTATGGATACAGGATACCCCAGAAGTGCAATAAAGTTTGGTTTGCGCAAGGCTTTCCTGAATTTGTCCCCAGCTCAATCCCACATAATCTATGTCAATTTCACATGCCAACATCCATTACTTTTCGTCCGCACAAAACCCAGACAAAACCAACAACTGGCACCCGCATATAATTCCTCAAATCCTTGGCGGGGCAATCATTAAATCAAGATTTTCCCGGCAAACGTGGATCCGTGTGGCGAGCAGTGCGAGGTTGCTCCTTGTTAAGACGGCTTACAGACGACAACCCCCAAACAATAATTACCATTAACATGTGAACTAGGATTGAGTTGGGCGTGAGGGGGATCTCCGCCCATCCGATTGGATGGATATTTTGAATATTCAATGGCAAACGGTCAAAACGGAAAACCAGTGAGGGTTGGGTTGGGAGCACAAAAAAGCTGTGGCGCGTATTTAAATGTTAGTTCGGCAAAACTCACCGCTGCAACCGCGCGCGCCGCACCCTATGGGAAATGACGATAATGGATTTGCCTCTGTTGACTGCTTGAAGATTCCTTTTATTCGTTTTGGATTTTGACAAAACCGTCGAAGGACTCAGTTTCAGAGATCGAAATCAATACCCATACAGGACTCAGATCAAAATCAGAAAACACAGAGTCCAGTGAATAGTTAAGTGAATCCTCGAGGTGCTCTTTTTCGTGGCTGCTTGCCAATGCGGTGCAGATGTTGTTCCCAGGGGATGAATAACCACGGTGGTTACTATGCCAGAAAAGTGTGTATGTGTTTTCCTTTTGGGCTGGCTATCCCAGGATCAGGGATGTGCGGTGTTTTTCATTCTCGAGTGGATTTTTTGATTTCGGTATTTTGCAGGTCGACTTCACAATGTGAAGTTTGTTTAAGGATTTCTCTTCCCGACGGAGTGTTTGCATGTGAATGTGGGTAAATTCACCGATTTTGATGTAAGGACGCAATTTTTGGGTTGATGATGATGATGATGATGACTGGCTGAAGAAAGTTCAGCTTCGATGAAAAGGGGAAGAGATTATCAGATCTGATGTGTATATAAAATGAAAAGTGATATGATTACTTCGACCCTGATGGATTACTTCAAAAAATCATTACAGCAGCCAAATCTGATTCGGGTGACATGCGGGTGATTCTCTTGGATTGAATTAAGGACTTATGTAAATATTTGTTTTTCGTTATATAGGGAAGAGTTTATTCATAAACAGTGTTTTTCGTTATATAGGGAAGAGTTTTTTCATAAATTCAACGTGCGACATCTATGTGCAACGAGTTGACTTGCTTTTCTAATAACTGTTCCATTATGTTTAACGTATGTAAATTCAGGAAGATTCATAACTAGTAGGCAGTAAATTTTTTAGAATTAAGAATTTTACTAAAAACGTTTAGTGTAATTATGTAAAGGTACCTAGCATCTTTAAGATTTTACATCGCTTGATCAAAATATTCAAAGGGAACTTGGTGGAGCAATCGAATTTGTTTAGACTTTTGCTTTAATAAACTATGGAACGAAAGTCTTATGCCGTCAGGCCGAGTACCTTTTTGGCTCTGCAAATAATTTGCTGCACAATTAGACAGCAGTGCACAGTTCATTATTCTCTTTGGGCTTTAAGAAAAAAGGTATACGAAAAACTATAAGATAGGTATAATAGTCCGCATTAGTCTTATCATTTAATTATTTTCGGTTTGATAAGAAAACCAAACCAAACCACAGGCTATGGTTTTTGTGGTAGACATACTAACGTACCTACTTATACCATGAATTTTCAAGAGATTCCCGGATACGTATACAGATTTTAATAGCATTTTCTATAAAATATTGATCACCGTTTTGAAAACGAAGCGTTTTTCGGTCAAAAATAAGTTCGATATTAGCTATACGCAGATACTCAAACTGTTTCACTACCGGACCTTTCCTTAGAAACGACCGCTGAAAATGCTTTTAAATACTAAAGATGCTGTTGTTACTTAAGATTTGGTTTTTGTTCTCAAATCTGTAACCCATTTCGGTTTTAAAATTAACAGAAGAGTTATAAGACCAGCACGTATTTTTGGTGGTTTTAATACCCGACCCAAGGTATATTAATTTTAATGCATAGTTTGTAACACAGTAAAATAATCACCATTGACCCTTAAAACCTTTTAGAGATATGATCGAGGCAGACGGGTGAATTGATTAAACCATGTTCTGTCCGCCCGTCCGTCTGTCCGTACGTATGCAGTTTTTAAGTCTTTAGAATTGAGCATATGAAGTCAAATTTTGGTACAGTGTATAAAAGCGGCCAAAAGACTCTAACTAGGTAAAAATTGAACCGCCCACGCCATTGACCATGCCTACTTTTAACATGTTAAATCCTTAAAAACCTGATTTCTCGGGGCATTCTAAATCCAAAAATAAAATATGACAAAATATTATAAATATTACCATTTTACAAGTTTGTCAATGCTTTGATTGACCTCCGCCCACTTTAAGGGGCGCTTTTAGGAAAAAACTGTTTTTTTTAAGTACATATTAATATTTGTTTCACATTTTCTCATGATTCCAATGAAACTAAAATTCATTAATTTAATGTTAAACCCACACCTTTTTTGTTGGGGGCGTGGCCAATACAAAAATTGACAATTGCAGAATATGGAATCAGGGAAAAAAACTTTTAAATTTGGTCTTGACAGGTAAAAATGGTCTGGAATTAGAAGTTCGTTACAGACGAACTCTTGCTATTGTTTACTTGTTTTTACCATATTTTGGATTTCAAATACATAAAACGACTATTTGAAACTATTTTGAATACCGGTGTTTTTTTTTCTTACTTTGTGGTTTTCTGTGCCAGCAATAAATATTTTTTCAAAATATTTAACGCGCAGAAGATTGAGATGACGGTGAAAAACGTGCTTTTTTATTTTTTAAATAACTTTTGAAAAAAATAGGTTAGGAACAATATTTTTGAAAACTTTCGAAACAGTTACCTTGTTTCGTATGAGTTCTACAGGATAATTATTGATGTTAAGATGTTAAAAATTTTCAAAAACTAGTTTTTCCAAACTATCGGGAGTTTCTGAGCCAAATCTTCGAAATCGTTGAATCTTCAAACTTTGCTGTATTTTTCGTAAAAATTTTGTATAATTTGCTTAACGTGTGACTTTTTCAAGTCATTTGTTTTAAAGCCGATGGGTGACATAATGTGGCCAAACGGCGACTTTTCTTCTATCGGGATTCTTGGCGACCACATGTCGAAATAAGCGGTTTTGAACTTTTTGTGTCTAATTCTCAAACCAATATTTGAATTGTGCGTTCCTGAAGTAGCTTGAAGTTCTTTTTTTAAAGGATTTTTCCAAACCTATACTATTGATTAAGTCTAAGGAAGTTTTTATTCCATATTTAACTGGTTCTCCTTTTTCATGATTTTGGATACCAAGTGACATGTGGGCGGCTCTTATAGCCGCCGTTACAAATTCGTAAACGGTTTTGCATACTAGTCAAACACCTCCTCGAAGGTACTGTCAAAATACTTTTGTTTTGTAATTTTTTAAACACTTAAATACAATTTTGAGTGCATCGTTTTGGCTTTTTAGTTTTCCTATTAATTAATATTGCATTGATTTAGGTATACTTTTTTTCCAAATAAAAGATATGTGCAAAAGATATGAAAAACTTATGTTGCCTTTGTTGGTGACTAAAGTGTGTGATAAGAAAAAAATTGATGAAAAATTTTAGCTTCATTCTGAGGTTGTGCCAGAATTAATACTCAAGTTTGGACTGTGAAATCAGCCTAAGTTTCATCACTAAAAAAGTGAGTTTTTGCTGTTCCCGAAAAGTTTACTATATTAACAAAATAATAGGCTAGTAATATTTTTTGAAGTTTTTGGCTTTCGTGTCTTGAATGAATTTTTTAAAGTGGACTAATTTTTGGGCGTTTTTCAACTGTTGGCAACATTTTCAAATTGTTCATCGGTAAAGCTCTAAGGGAGATAATCGCAGTTTTAGAACTCTTTTAGAAAAAAATGATTATATATTCTATTTTGATGCAAGTTGCTTTCTGAATATCGAGTTTGGAAATAGAGTGATTCAGAAGTTATGGTCGAAAATACAATGCTCTATGTTCAGTGTCCTATTTCTCGGAAACTTATCGAAATTAAAAAAAAAGTCTTACTAGGTTTACTAGTCATCATTCACTTAGTCATACTAGGCCCAAATTAAGTTTTTTAACCTACCTGCGAAAATTTTAAAGTTAAGTACCTACCAAAAAACCTTTCCACTTCAAATTTCAAACTGTAATTAAACCGTGTCGTTGTGTGCACACAAAAACTTGCTTTGCGTCGCAAACAAAATATGCGTTCCCATTTTTTCTGCGAAATTCGTGAGCGTTTCAAATTTCATATTTCTATGACTTACCGTTTAAAAGTTACAACGAGTGCTTAAACCCAGCTGGGATTCTCTGCGAGAAAATATCTATAAATAAATAATCAGGTCAGAAGATCTCAATGGATCTCAATAGACCTAAATGTGATGAGACGCGGATTACCCTGCTTCATAAACCCATCAACCTTAAGGAAATCATATCATCTTCTTTGTGTCTGCCCTTCTTTATCAGGCTTCCTCTTAAGTACAACTCATAAAAGGAAAAAGATAGGGATAGCGGATAGTTTTTTAAAGCTTATGAAATTAAATTAAAAAAGTAAGTTCATAAACGCAGGTGATAAGACTTCGCGGAACTCCACAGCGATCACGCCAAGTTGTGCTGATTTTAATGTCTTAGTCTTGGGTTTTCAGCGTGATGAGCTGTAAAAATGCGGAACTTTAAGGGCGAAACTGGAATAAAGCTTCCCAATTGTTGTAGTCTTTCCCAGTAAGATTAAACTTTTTTTTTTTTTTCATTTTAGGGTCGATGTCATTTGAATAAGATTTTGTTAGTCCTAGCAAAAAAAAAATAAAAATCGACTCCTTTTGGATTTTAACATGACGTGACCAAAAAACGATATTATTTGCTTTGATGAGGAAAAAAGAAAGACTGGACTGAAAAATTTTGCATTCATGTGCAATCAACAACGTGGATTATGTTTATTCATTTTGTTATAAGAAAAAGCCCACACCATTTTGTATTCCATTCCAATTTAGGCACACCTTCGAGCACCTCCACAGAAGGAAGTTGCGTGTCTGAGAAGGTGCTACAAAAAGCTAATTGGATAGAAAAACAAAAAAAAAGTTCAATTTGTATAACTTCAATGGAATTATTATTCATGTCTGAGTGCTGAGTCAAGCTTAGAGCTCAAAGCAACACTTTTGGCTTTAAGTCTTTAGGTATCTATTTTATTTTCAATAATGTTACCAATAGTAGGTACTCACCTAAACTGGACATTGGTCCAAAGACAGTATTGTCATCGGTTGTGCTGCAATTCCATCGACGATTTTTAAACTGATATTGACACTCCTGAAAAAAAAAATATTTAAACAAGGTTACAAAGGTCGAATAAACAAAATCAAGTCACAAAAACCAACCAATAAAAGGAATCAACTAATTAACAATTTTTTTTTTATCCTCTCACTTTGCAGGTTCAATAAAAAAGTGTTGGCGACTTAAAAGCCAGGTGTACGCTTTACCACCAATTTACCGAAAAGCCAGTTGGATTAAAATCCAACAACAGACGCACAGAATTCCAATTCGACCCTCGTACATCCTCGTTATGCCTCACAGTGGAAACATTGAACTTCAATATTCTTTTTTTTACTCCTCGCCACCCTGATGCAATGCAGCGCAGTGGTGAGTGCGGCGCAGCGTTACGCTTCGCAAACAATCGAATTAAAATATTTGTGTGCACACACGCACAAGGAAATCCTTAACGCCTGAAAAATTCGAAAAGCTTCAACACACCAAAACGACGGAGCTCAGCATCCTTTATTGGCAATCGTAATTGCATATCGGCGACTAATTTGAATTTGAATTTAAATTTTCCAATTGAATAGAGGTGGCTGCCAAGGGGTAGTCGCATCGCCTCGCCAAGGGTTTAGAAATCAACCCCTTGGCAAAACTGCACAATTGTATAAGCGTACAGGGAGTGCACAGTGCATGGTGCATGGTGCAACGACAGTGGGAGGTCGTTTCCTGCACTTTTGTGCACACGTACAAGGGGTGGCTCAAATATGCATAGTTGTACTATTTGCATTAGCATCTGTATGATGTGTGCACCCACATACAGGGGCTCGGATTGTTTTTTTTTCTTTGTTTTTTTTTTTTTTTTTGCTGAAAGAATACCTCAAAAGTGTGTTTTGTGTCCTTTTCAATGTTGGTCAGTGCAGGAGAGTGACAGCAGTCACCCAACAACATTGAGCTACTCCTCTGCAAGTGGCACTGTTGATGTGTTACCGCATGTGTTCGGACGTGTGTGGATCCTTGCTTAGTTGTGGTTTGATGTGAATCGTCATTTTATGCAAAATTGCTCACAAAGCGGTTGTCGGACGTGCATGGAAGCTAAATGAGAAGATGACACTTTTGCACAAGGGTCGTGCATGTTGGCTTTTCAAAATGACGTGCACTCGGGGGTTGACATCTTTTCGAGGAATATTCCAAAATGTAATTGGAGACATGTACGAATTTATGAAACGAAGAAAGGATAACTGTTGCTTCTCCAGGGGGTTCATTACCTGTTTTGGATGTATCTGCCTTCATAAATACTAATCGTGCAACATGAAGTGCATGATAGTCACATGCGACTCTAGAATGTGAGTTTTTTTTTCCCTGTGAATACCTCAATTATTTGTTCATTACCACTCCTCGTTTTTGCACTGGCAATGTGGACCAACAGCAGACATTCACTTTTGCAACTTCATATCAATTGATTGCGAAGATTAACCAACGTGACACGCAAGCCTTGATCTTAGCTCTGAGTGATTTGATTTGTCTGCTTCTAAGCCCCACGATTTGGAGTTAATTTCAACTTAATTGCCCCTCGCTCAACATCCAGTCCAGTGGTGTCATTAAATAAAATCTCCAGCCGGATGTGGGCCATAAAAGGCGTTGTAGCATATTTTGTGCTTGGCTTTAATAGCTTTTACTGCGAGATCCTCAGCGTATTAAGGGTGGTCCAGAATCCCGCTGAATAGGTTCATTGTACAGCGCGGGCCCATATCAGTTTTCAGTGTCAAACCCTTTGTTCGGTTTTATTTTCTCAAATACTTTTCGACTTCGAATATTGCTTCCAAAGTCGATGATGCGTCCGGCATTTGGGCAGCAGTATAAATCTAATATTGGATCGTAAAAAGAAGAAGCTATACAGCGGTCGCCTCTAAAACTAAAATCCAATAAAAAATCTCAAACAAAAATAGATCGTAAACCAAGAACGAGCTGAGATAAGGAACACTTTAATAAATCTTCAATAAATCCCCACCTGCGCGCACCCAGTGGCTCTGGGAGGGACTTCTTTGTATCAGCTCTCTTATCTTAGCCAGACGGATATTGTTTGCTGTCCTAGGGGATACACAAAATCGAATTAATATGCCAATTTGCAATACAAATTGGTTCCCGTGTTGTGCAGTGCAAGCGTTAACATCAGCTCGTGACGAAACGAAGCAGAAGGGTGGTCTTTGTCAGCGGGATGCACTATGTGCTAAGCCCTTTCGTATGTTATTAAACTACAATTTAAAGGCAAAATCAATAAGTACTTAAGCTCGAAGGTGTTGTTGCTGCACCCTTGCAGCGATTTTTCGAAGAATGTACTGTGTTGCGCGGAGAAGTGTGAGTTCGATTCAAGGAGCAGCCTAATTATGCTGAACAATATTTTGGCCGTTAGGTTAGAGGTTGTAATAGTAAGGTAAATAGGTAATAAGGTAAATATTGATCCTTGGGTTGGCTGCCTTTCAATATGCTTCGAAGAGTTATTCAACATTGCCGTTATCCTTTGCTGGAAAAAATATTATCTTCTGGCGGGGTATTCATAGTTTGTCATCAAACAAAGAGATAATTCAATTGATGGAAAGCAATTGGTAAAGTACAACAGTGTGTAAGTAAAAACTTCAGTCCGTCTGCGGTGGATTGCAAAATACCCCATCCTGTCTAAAAGGGAAACTGCCACGCCTCTAGAAAATGACCGGTATGCAAAAATATAACTTTTAAATGCGTTATGCTTGGTGATTGCATACATTCTAGAGTAAAACCCCTGCAGTTTAAACTAAAAAATTAACTTTTTTCAAAGCCACGCCCACAAAAGTGGGCGGAGATGTATACTATATACACGAACAACTTAAGAATTGGTAATATCTAAAACATTTTTGTCACAAAAGTGTTTGTCAAATTACATATAATAGTTATTTATTAAATCTAGATTAAAACTCCTAAATGGTGGGCGTGGTCAATGCAGGGCTACATTTTTTTTTTGTCGCATCAAAGAGTTTTAGAAAGCAGTACTACATTCCAAAAATGAGTATGCTAGCACTATTGTATCATAACTTAAATTTGAAAATTAATGATATTAATGATGGTCGCACACACAGGTCTATAGTGGGCGTTTCTGTAGGCGGATTCAATTGATTTTTAAACCTGATCAGAAAAACTGGACCTTCAGTCCACTCACGAGCTTTCAACTCTTTCGCTTAAAAATTAAGACCTAAAAATTGTTTACATACGGACGGCCATGGCCTAGTTGCTTTTTCTGTCGATCTCTATCATATCTCTAAAAGGTCTTAGGGGTCTACGGTGATCATTTCAATACGTTGCATGAACACCCCAGGTTAGGTATACCTAATGAATTATCTCATTGTTTCTAATGAAAAACTTGTGTCAAAATTCATTTATTTTCATAATACACTCACGAACAAGGGATTAGGCTACCCTTTAAATGTTTGACGCAGAAGAGGAGAAAAAGGAGAAGAGGTGTCGGTGCACTCTTGTTTTGAATATTTGCATGTGTTGTAATGAATAGGAAAAACTAATTGTGGCAGAAAATTCATCATTCGCATTGTACGGCTTATGAAAGAAGCTCTAAGCTTCACTATAAGTCCGAAAGTAGGTTCAAGGGTGAACTGATGTGCATTCGATCTTTGGCGTGTATTACAGTTAAAGATCTTAAGGGCTGGTATGCAATTGGCTGTTTCCTAGGAAAACTGTTCGTGGAAAAAGCGATAAAACAGTGACATTGCGTCGGTGTTCCAGCGAGTCAATTGACTTTTCAATGACCTTGTCACCAATAAGTTTTAAGGCCCGTTTTTGAATCCTGACCAACAGGTGCAATGCACTTTTCGGGGAACCTGCCCAGACATGTGAGTTATATTCCAGCTTAGAGTCTCATATAAAATAGCCACATCAGAATTGGTAAAATATTTCTTGCACCTTTTGAGCTGCTTTACGCGGTGTTTTTGGCAATGTCATATGTGATCAGCTTAGGTTTTCATTGCCTTTGGTTGGATTGCATTTGGATTCGCCTTTTGGTTGCAGCGATGCAAGTGCCTTTCATGGATAACAGCTGTCTGTTGTGGTTTTTCTGACAGAAGACAGTACAGTCCAGCACGGATATAAGAAACACTCATATAAGAAAAAATTAAAAGAAATTTTTAAAAATTAAAATCTTAAAAGAAACACATGCGGAAACACTGTGTGTTTTCAATGTTTTTCCATATAAAGAGGAGCTGATATAAGAAATACGTTTATAAGAAAAAATCGGATATAAGAAACGATGTTTTATTCACAAGATCAACAATTTAAAAGAAAATTCAATGCATAAAAGAATCATGCATTTTTTATTCTCTGAAATAGATTTATTTGTCATCGGCTAAGGAGTGAATTGGATTAGTTGTGCCAGACAAGAGATCGTATGAAAACGAGAAAGAGAGTCCGAGACATAACTGAGCTGACAATTAATACAATTCCATCAATCAGCACTAGAAAGATCGGAAGTAAGTGCAATTGGACTATGGCTAGAGGGGAAGGATAGAAGAAGTATTTTCAGGAACGGGCTGGACAAATGCTGTTTTCCATCTACTCGGAAAGAGACCTGAGGAATAAGACCGATGAAAAAGCTTACTCAATGGTTTTTCCAGCGTGGAAGAACTTCTCTTCAGAATAATTGGGGATATTCTATTTGGACCAGCAGATTTGTGAATGTTGAGATCCCTGAGTCCCACAGTGCATTCTACGCGTTCAAGTACAGGCAGACACATTGCGCATTCTGGTAGAGAGATGTGGGTAGATAGGTGTTAAGTCCTCATACTGAGGACGGAAGCCATCTTAATCAGACAAATTAAAGTAAAATATATTCGGCACATTTAAGTCCAAAAACTTGTTTTGGAGCCTCATGCCGTGTTTATGGCAAGTGGTCTCGGCTGCTTCAACCCAGACAACCTGATAAACATGTATTTTGCACCTGCTCAGTCATGAGATTTTACGCGTAGTGATTTTTATTGTACCTGCCCAGACATCAATAAAACGAGAATCTAAGCTCCTTTGGAGAATTTTACTCCAGTGTCATCAATAGTAAGGCAAACGCCGACCTCAGAGGTAATCACACGTCACATGAGTATTTTCCAGTACCGGAGGAAAGTATTGGAAGTTCTATTCAGAGTTTTGATAATACAGGTCGGAAAGGCGGGTGTGCTTTTTAACGTGATTTTTTCTTCATCAATCTACTTTCAGCCAATTTAATGCTTAAACTAGAGCTTTCTATTACCAGCTTGCCAAAAAACATTTGTACATGCAGTGTGACGTGGACGTCTATGGTCCTGAAGAGCTCAACTAAAAGGACATGTCTGTGCCGCTCCTTCACAAATGGCTAGGCACCTTCTCAAGCATAGGTGCCTAGCCATCATCAATAATCCAGTCATTGCGTTGTTTTTTGTCAGATGTCAAACGGCCCGACAAAAAACATTCACTCCGAGTGATGTAATTGGTTCATTTTGAATGATGTGCCAGGCATTGCATCAGTTGCTGTTAATTAGTTAACATCAAAGAGTATACCGTATACCTACCAACTGAACTATACTAACTGTCACAAATCAACTCGGCAGTCGAACAGGAACAAGATAATAGCCAAAGAAATGCCCCGACTTTGGGACGGTTTACAAAACCGCAGCCACTTCAAACAGGCCCCTCGGGGAGTGAAATCCGCTCCGGATCCGCAATGCAAACAAAAGTTTTTTATGTGGCCTTCCTGCGCATCTACGCTTCTATGCCACAGAAGATACAGAAACACAAACCGCAAAACAGTTCAATGTTAGTAATGGCGATTTAATGACTGAACAAAATGATTAATGTCCCCTGGACGACGACGACAACGGAGCGAGCACACGAAGCGGCTGGGCCGGGCCGTCCGAAAGTAAGCAAACAAGCAAGCAGACAGACAGACATGCATGTCGGCCAAAGGCGCGCACAGATCCATACGAAAAGGACAATGGGACATTTATAAAATGTAAAAAGTTCTACAAACGGAACGGATCACTGAGCACAGACGAAGAATGAAGAGGCGCAACAAATGACATTGCAATGCGACTTTTTTTTTCTAGCGTTGAACAACAAATGTCACAACGCCGATGAAGCCATGGTCCATGATGGGGCTTCGGGTTATGTTACTCCTAAACGAGTTCAACTTCAGCTTAGTCGCCTAATGGTGGGTAGGGTATGCCTAGGCTCTCATGGTATTAAGAGCTCCGTGCGATTCCATGGAATAAATCATAATCACGGGCTGCATCGATGCAAGTCTGCGGTGGTGTGGGGTATCTCATCTTAATTGAAGCGAACTTGTGCCACAGCCTTGGGGTTATTCTGCTAGCCTAGACTGCGAAGATATGAATTATTTCCCCTCATTCTTTTCTTCCTTATTTTTAATTGAGGTTGCATAGATGACGTATCCACGCTTACTCATATCGATGACAGACATTTTTGATTAAATCGACATTTTCTTACAGCAAATCAATTTCGATTTGTGATTGTGATTATAATTGGGTTTGCAACGATGGATATGAAGAATTATGTTGTCACGACTGTGCACATGTCACAAGCACAGCATGACCCTTTTTTGCTGATTGATTGGTCTTGATGGTCGCATTAAAACGTACTCGATTAAGTACCTCATACTGCTTACCGAGCCTTTAAGACATCTGAGGCAAAGTAGAGTTGACTCCCCAATTCTTTACAGAGGTCCACACACAGCACAAGACCTTAAGCAAGGCGATTAAAGCTAAACATGTCTGCGATTTATGAACCAAATCAAACAAAAAATACACAAACTTGCCACTTGATTTACATTTCTTATCGATTTCCATAATTTGGCCACATTGTGTTGTAACTGAGGAAGCTTTGTCTTAACCTTTTAGGGTAATTAAAGTGTTCAACTTTATTGATTTTGGTAGCAAGCCAAAACTTCTGTGGAATAAATTATGCTTAAGCTTCCGGGTTATTCGACTTTTGTAAGAGGGAATTCCTTGAAATGGTTTTTGTGACAAAATTCAAACAAGTCTTATTATTGTCGGAGCCAAACGAATTTATGTGAGCCTTGTGCAAAGTTGTACTCGCTTCTTTCAACATTGTTCTGAAAGCAATATTTAACGCTTAGGAAAATTCAAGAAAGCTCACTGTTTGAAGATAGAAGAAAATTGTTTCCACTGAAGAAGATTTTCCTTGACTGAATGTTTCGGAATTTGAGTGACTTTTAAAATGGTGAGTTTTTGAAAACGTATGAAGTTGTGGTAACACAGGTCTCAGTACACATTCCACACCCGGTTTTGTAATAAATTACATAAGAAATAAGAATCTGTCCTACTTATACTACATACAAAGATGGAAGCAAGACGCGCACAAGAGAAAACTATGTACCCTGGAGTAAACGAAGGAGTTTAAAACTCAGGTTATGTTCACTGGTCAATATTGTCTCAAGGAGTCTGTCTTAAAAAACGGTTTTATTAAAGGGGCTGATTCAAAACTGCTCACCATGAGGAACATGCATGGAGAAGGTTCAGCGAGCGGTTGATGCAAGATAACAGACCTGTAAATAAGAGGTTTTGGCAGATAATTCTGCCTCAAAAGGAGAAAGTTTAATGTCAATGGCTTATCAGAATTTCTTACTTCTATTCTCAAGCCCCAGTAGCTGACTGAAAATGGCAGTTCGTTCCACCACTGACGAGATCAGGGCCGAAAAAGTCTAACATTCGCTTGTTTTACTTTGGACAAATTCGCCACACCTCAATTTGGAGTTAAAGCAAAGATCTTAGAATTTGTTTCAACCCTCGTCAATGGTCATGAAAGTAAGATGCTGATTGGAAAAAAAAACCGAACCAGTTAAGAAACTTGTGTTTTGCAGCAGGTGAGGACCTTTACCTTGAGTTTTCAAATTTGTAGTCGCGGGTCGGTAAGGACAACCCTTCGCCCCACAACCTTTTCAATTGAATGAGCGGTTTAAGAAAATAATGATGATGATGAAAAAAGCATTATTTTATGCTACAAGACTCTTAAGGTACGGGAAGAAAACAATCCACAAGAGATTCCTGAGCCAAACTCATTGATGATAAGTCGTTTCTTATTGATGTTGCTGCAGCATGCCACACCGCAACTTACAGAACTCGAACACCCGCACCAATAAATTTCCAATGTCGATTCTATGTGCTTATGTGGGTACAGGATCTAAGGCTTTCACGAAAAAACTGAGCAATGACATTCATAAGCAAATGCCTCCGAAATAACATAATTAGTCGAATATCGTTACCGAAACTATTAGAGTCCTCAGAATACAAATTAAATTAATGTCACAACAAAATGGGTTTAAAGCCTCTTCATTACAATCATGACTGTAAAAAAAAAATAGTATAGCCGACAGTCAATCTCAAAACGCATGGCTCCGAGACATTAAAAAAATTGGAAGCATAGAGATGAGGACCTGGAAGCTATTGAGAAATCTGATCATCAATCAGAAATGGATGAAGAAAACATCTAATTAAAACCATATGTGTCAGCTCTGCTTCCATATTCTCTCTGTAAACCTAAAACGCTTCACTACGGGTTAAGCTAGATATGTGCTCTACAATATCCTTTGGCATCGGATGTAACGAACGAATGCACCCCAAGCAAGGCATCGAAAGGATTTCAGAGTAACTCCAACAGTTTTCGTTCAATTCCCAAATTCTAATTTAAACTTTTCACTGGTTCTTTTCACACAGAAATCAAATCTGAAATTTAACCAGAAATTTCTTCTCAAAAGTCATCAATCTTCATATGAATGCTACAAAGTTGCTCAAGGATTTTCAACACATGAAAAGGAAAAAAAGTTAAAATGAGAAAATGCCATTTATCCCCCTGCAGTTCTATCACAAGGACGACACAATAATATGTTTCATGTTAATTTTGTTTCCCTTCAAGCAAGCAATTCAGCTCATCCAATGTCCTCGGAACGAAATCATTCACAATCTGAGAGTTTTTCAACTCTCTTGGGAATTACCTACCCACAATTCTCATAACGCAGCAAACTTCCACACAACTAGTGCACTTCACCGAGCTTGGGGCTTCAAAATGACCTCTATTCGAATGCATGTTCCACATTACCCTTGTTGCTTTCATATGGCACAAAAAAAAGCAGGACAATTCCTTTGATCTTTCGATGAAGATGCAAAACGTTTTTCTTCCCCTATGAACCAGGTGGATAAGGCGGATAGACGTGTCCTTCATTTAAATAGCATTACATGGCTCCAAGGCAAAAATTGTGTTTGCAGAAATGTAAAGCCGGATGGCAACCAGGAAGCACTACAATTCTTGGGGTACGGGGGTGTGTAGATTGTGCTGCAACATCGTACGCAAATTTTACGTAGCTTGTGCACTTTGCGTGCCCCAGAAACGTTTGCCCTCTCCTATATATAGGTGCCATGTCTTTGGGAGTTCATCTCAATGGGCTCTTGTACAAGAGGTCCGGTTTTTGGGTGGGTGCTCCTTATGAGCGGAAATTATCCTAGAGTGGCGCTTGTTTTGTGCTCTCATTGCATGATGGTAATTGGCTGGGATTGTTGTACGTTTATGGTATTTCAAGGAGCAACTACATTGTGAAGGAAGAGTGCATTAAATGCAATGTATGCGTGGTTTGCACAGTTTTAAGTCAGGTCGGAAATATAGCACTTATTTCCGAGAGAGCTTTTCCTGACTTTGCATTATGTGGGACCAATCATAGTTAGAACTGAGACTAAGGTTCAACAAAGACTGTATTATCCCTAGAGCCATCTAAGTGTTGTTCACTTTGCACGGTTTAAACTTATACGACTTTATTAGCCTCCTGATAATAAAATTTTGCCAGCATAAGGGCAACATTTTCTTACCTGAATGGCAGATCTGGCACCACGACTGATAGCTGGCATCACATGCGTATGAACGACACACATTTTCCTCTGTCCGTAAGAGAGGCCCTCTACGTCGTAGCACAGATCCGGGTTGAGATCGATCGGTTCCGAGTAAGCTGCTACGGTGGGATTCAGGGAATTGTTCATAAACATTTGGCCGTTCGGCGCCACCTGACCTCCGGACATAATAAACTCCTTCGGCGCGTCGTAATACGTCGAACCGTATGTCCCGATAAATTTGCTCGATCCGATATTCCGTCGCTTGTGGTGACTTCTGGCCGATCGCGAAAGCTTCAACTCGGGCTTCAGCTCAGACTCCTTCGTCTCATTAGGTTTGATTTTAAACGAGTCCGGAATCTCAATTGACACCGCGAATCTTTTCGTGTTGTTGATCGTCAGCGGGTATTGTTCGAAGATCTGCTGTTCCTGCCTCCGCCTCTGGCGCTGGCACTTGGGTGAGTCAGGGTTTTTACAGGGTTTTCGTTGGTTCTTGTTGCGCTTCTCGCCATTATTCCTCGGTCTCTTGGGGTTGCGGCGAAAAGGCTTCTCCGATGTTGTCGTCGTCGTTGAGGGTGTTGTCGATGGAACGCTGGGATGCGTGCTGGATTTGCGAAAATTTCTCCTCCTCGAGTAGACGACCCTTTGGTCCTTGTGATCGCCAAGCCGACGACTGTCCTCATCGTCGTCAGGCGGTGTTTGATCATTCAGCAGCAACACCTGTGGTACGATTGTGATCTTCTCCCGCTGCACCGCAACCATCGGATCATCGTGATCAAAGTAATGATCAAATTGATGAGAACGAGGAGTAGAGGATGTGATGTACGAGGGAAATGTCACCCGCCTGGTAGGCGGTGGGACTGGTGGCGTATACCGAAACACCGATCTTGGAGTAGTAGTTGTTGTCGTTGTAGTCGTTGTTGTTGCTGCAGGTGCGGCCTTGTCCTTTAGCAGACTTGGAAAAACGACAAACTTGCTCTGGAAATTGCTATTGTGCTTGGTCAAGTTCTGCAAGAAGAGTATGTGATTCTTCAGATCATCGATATTGGACGCAAAGTCTGGCGGGACCGCTGTTGTGGTCGTTGTTGTTGTAGTGGTTGTTGTAGTCGTTGTACTCGTTGTTGGTGGTATTTTCGGATCTGGAGTGACATTCTTCAGTGCCATTGGAACAATGAACTTTCGATCTTCATCCGTCAGACTCGCAGGCAGACCATTTTCGTCGGTGTCCTCATCGAGAAGGACTATTTGCTTTTGTTCCATTTCCTCTTGAATTGGATTCACATTGCCTCTTCTTCGTCCTGATGATGTCGGTGGAACTTTTTTCGTTAGATTCGCTTTTACGAACCCTGTTTCGGCATCGCGCAGGTCGACGGGTTTGATGAATGTGCCAAGTTTTTTCAAACCCCCTTGGTGCATTAGAGCTTGCTCGTCTTTTGTTATATTCAGCGAAATGCTGGTGTTGGCAAGCACTTCGATTTCGTTGCTGAACTCGATGAAGGGTGACTTAAGACCCAGGCACCTGGAAATAGACAATAAAAAAGGATACATGTTAGGATTAAGCTATTGAAATTCTCGTGAAGATTTTAAAATGAGTCACTCTGAATCTAAGATATAAGCGCATAGAAACATTCTGAGTTTGACGACGTACCTACTGTCTTGGGTTGACTTCTTCAACATCCGATGTAAGTTTTTGAAGTTCTGTGCTGTTTCTTTTTCACTGTACCTAGGGTAGCCATGTTAATATATTTAAGCTGCCAGATTTGACGATTACTCAATTCAACTTTTGTTCCCTTTCGCAGATAAAAAATTCTGACGGTTGTGTGCTTGTGAAATTATGTACCTAAGAGCACAAGAGAGCAGACTGCCGTGGTGGGGTGAATATGGGTCAAAAATCAGCATGTGTGCGGATCTTTAATCTGAGAACCTCCATACAGAAAATCAATAAGATTGCTCCATTCTAGCCAGCCTTCGGTCAATAAGGGCAATGCCACAAGATGATATCATCATATTTATAGATTTAGATTAAGATGTTGAGTGTTATCGCGAAGTGTTATCTCATAACACAATGTAAGATTCTTCTGGGCTTCTGGCCACAGGAACGTTCGTGGCAACGAAGAATACGATTAGCCCCACATGGATCAGCATTACAACTTCTACAAGTCCTTCAATGGATCAAACCCCCACTCTGTGACCTCAGAAGGCAAGTGGGAAACCAGATCCAGATGAAAGCAAACATTTTCAAACAAGCATTTTCCATCTTATTGGAAAATGTCCAATAAAATGGACATCCTTGTCCACCTGTGGAATTTCAAGACAAATGTGGCCTGAATACGATAAGTCCCGAACTAAGCCGCTCGTCAAGAGTGACGGGACGACTCTGTCGTTACTTTTATCTATACTTAATGGTCACAATCTTCTGAGACATCATGCATCTGACATCACGAAATTAAATCTAGACAGTGACAACATCTGCAGAGGATGTGGCCATACGGATAGCTGCGAGCACACACCTCACTTTCTGTGTCACTGTTCCAATCTAAGTCAGTTGAGGAAAATAACTTTTTGAAGCTACTTCTTCCAAGACATTTCAGATCTTTCAAGCGCACCACTAACGTCTCTCTCTCCAGGTACGTTAAATCAACAAGGTGATTTAAGGAACCTTACATGGCGTAAGAAGGAAGTGAAAACATCCCTTCTGGTGTTGCTGGTCTCCAATTGGGGCCTCCCCAGGTGGCGATGCGCACCAGATATGGTACCAGTATGGAAAATATCCGGGCGGACGAAAACAAGCAACAAACGAAAAATCCAGAAGTGTCTGCCTCAAAATGAGCGGCTTCCTGGTCGGCGTCTGTTATCGAGGTTAGGGTCGGCCGAACACAAAACATATTTTTCTCTTCCAACATGCATCCATATCCATTCTAATAATGGACAATATTAGATGCATGCCAGATGTATCTATGAAGTATCTATTCTACTGGTTAGACAATTGCTTTTCTCCGTAAAGGCATAACACTTGCGGGAGTAAGCTTTCGCGTATCTGTTTGGCTTATCAGTGTTTGTGTTGGATCGAGAATGACTTTCTTCTTCTGTCTTTTCTATCCCCAAATTGATTCCGCTCGCGCGGAATCAATGTGCTACTCATTTTAAGGGTAGTTATTACGCCAGGATTACGAGAGAGAAAAAAAAGAGTGTCCTCCACTGAGCATCACAGTGTCTTCCACTAAGTGTGATGAGGCACGGGTTACCCCGCTTCACCAACCCAACAACATAACCTTACCTAACCATACTTCAAACAAGTCAAAAGTTCCTTTGAAAAAGCAGAATAAGCTGAGTTTTGAAACAGAATTTTGAAAGCAGGTTTTTTTTTTCAAAAAAGCATAATTATGACTCGCACCCATTAAAAGGTTCCAATCGGCTTATAACAAGAAAAAAAGGAAGTACACAGTTGGTTACAATTTTGTTTAACGTAATAAAACTAAAAGTTTATTTCTATCTCCCCAAAAGGTCAATAACTTGAAGCTTTACAAATTGAACTTTTTATGGAACAATGCATTTGTCTTGTACCCCTAACTGGTCTTAGCATAAAATTTATTCATTTTATACATTCCCCAGCGCTGTACTGCCAACAATATGATCGTAAAATCTTCGGAACTTTGTTCCGACCGTTAACTCTTTTTAAAAGCAGCAAAAAGCAAACCCATCTTCTAGTGCATTCCCTTGGTTAACCATAAGAATTTCTATTCACTATCATTGGACCAGTCTTTCCAACGAAAATACATTAAAAGTGCACTTCGTTGTCATGTACCCATAACTCAGAACCCACAAAAGATAACTCATGCATGTCCTTTTGAATGAGTGTCCATTGAATGACTTGAAAATACAATTTATTCACTCAAGGAAACGGCGCCGTCTTCATTTTCGGTTGTAAACCATTCCAGATAAAAGCGTTGGTTTTTCCTAAATGGAATCACGTTTTTATAGCTCTCGTAAAAGCGGTTACAAACCTTTTACAACACAAGGTACAAAGTTCTTCTTCTCGTTTTTTTTTTGTCGTTTTCCTCAATAAATGAGAGAGCTCGAGTGGCTGGTCATTAATCTATTGCAAGTTATCAGGCTTTGGCTCCTCCGAAAGTGGAAATTTATAATGAAATGTATTAATCACTGGGACTGGACTGATTCAATTCCTAAAAGCATTTTTATATTTTATTTTAATTTAAAGACGGAAATTATCTTTTGTTTCGACGACACCCGTTCGGGTTTGTGCAGGGTGCGCACACTGTTTAGTTTCGTCACTTTTAATGCAACCAGGTGATAAGGTGACGACAGAATTCGAGAGGGAGGACTTAAATTTTATTATTCCATCATCGAAATGGATTCCCATTTGGCAGCCTAATGTTAATGCATCTATCACATCAATTGCAGTATCGTTAGTCACCAGATACTGGGATGCACGAAAAGATAAAAAAAATACACAGGAATCAAGGGATCTTCGTCAGGCAACACTTGGGTGCTTCTAAATTATGCAGACAGTTGTGTTCCTGCTGTGCCAACCGGGAGTGAGATGCAGGCAGGCAGACTGGGAAAACTGGGGATATTTTCAAAGTTTTTTAGTCGATTTGATTTATAAATTAATTTCCACTCTTTATCGAAGAGGCCTCTGTGATATGTCGGTAATTTGTTCTCTATCTTGCTACACGATAATTTTGTTTGATATATGCGGAAATAAACAATCTTGTAAACCAAGACAAGGCACTCTATTATGCCGAGGAAAAATTCGGGAAGACTGGAATGCATCCATTGGCGCCTCGTAATTTGAAAGGTGTTTTGAGTTAGGAGTTTGTCAGTCGTGATCGTGTAAAGGTATTTTTGACTGCAGACATTAGGCAGAGGGGAATGTTTATCAGTTACAAAATATATGTTTTGAATAATACTGAATATAAAATTGGGAGGCTGCATCATTTTGGGCAACTTGCTGGCGGAGCGTCGAATGCTTGCTTATAGGAAAATTCTACAAGTAAGCCAGGGGTAATATGACGACTTTTTGGTTGAACGATTTCATTACATATCATGGAGAAGAGGAATCGATAGTTCGGTTTCTTTCCAAAGTAGGGAAAACACTAGAAGGAAGTTTGCAATCGGACGGCTACCTATGGGCTAGCACCCACAGAGGCATGATCTTTCAACAATCCGTTCACTCGGATACGTAGAAAAACTCCTGTCAATGGCTTCCGCTTTGGCAATTGAGTAGCGTAATTCACTCCGGTACAGCTGAAGAGTTCCTTTATAAAACCCTGATCATCCTAGTCCTACTTTATGGTTACTGAGGAAAGGCTGCTTTTGTTAGGAAAATCCATTTTGTGAATTTTGGTTCCGTATCCATGAATGCTGAGTGATGGAGTTCGATTTAAGCCTAGTCATAGGAACTTAAGCCGAACGACTGCGACTTGTTCTACATCACCTTTCAACCAGGTCATACAAGTCATATGTCTTAACCTTCTGCGTGCATAGTTTGTAACGCAAAGAAATAACCACCGTGGACCCGACCTTGAAGAGTCACGATCGTGACCGACACGAGAATTCATTAAGACATGTCCGTCCATCCGTGTGTAAACAACTTTTAGTCCTTAAATTTTAAGATAGAGAGCTGAAATTTGGTAGCTGAGCTGGAAGTCCATTAGAGCAGACTAAGTTTGAAAATTAGTCGAATTCGTTTGCAGACATGCCCACTTAAGACCTGTATGTGTGACCACCACCATTTAAAAAAATACTTAAATCAATTTTTAGCTTGATGCACTGCTTTGGAATTATTGTCTTGAAGGCGATAGGAAAAAACTTTATCCCAGCATTTACCACGCCCACTTTTTAGCTAGTCTTAAACTTTTGTTACTTTTTTTTTTAAATATGTATTGAAAACTATGTGTCTCTGCCCACTTTTGTAAGTTAAAAAAAGTGAATTTTTTAGTCAAAATCCCGGGTGTTTTGGTCCAAAATGGATGAACTGGCTTTTTTTTGTCACGCCCACTTTTTGAAGGTGTGGCAATTCGATGCTGGTTTCGGTCCTTATTCGCAAAATGATCACGACGTTACCTACCATCTCTGGCATCGATACCTATTTGATGAATTGGGTTAAGACAATGCTAAAAAGCAGAACCATAAACTCTTATCTAAAGAAATTCTTCTGTTAAGAAAACATCTGCAAGGGGAACCCCACAAGTAGGAGTGCTCTCCTCTGTGGGGCAAAATTCTGAAATCTCTAGTCAATAAAGGAATAAAAGTAGTCGCATATGCAGACGAAATAGCTTAACTGATAAATTTCTTTCAACAGTCAGTGAAATATCCGACACTGTCTTGACAGAACTTTCAAAATGGGCAGAAAACAGTGGACTTAAACTTAACTTGAATAATACAGAGATGGCCCTGTTTACAAGGATGTGCAAATTGCAGGGTCAAATAACTCCTTAACTAAATGTAACCAATCTTAAGCTTTCCCTGGAAGCCAAATTTCTTGGCGTTTTGTTTGGCTCCTAACAAAATTAAAAACGGAACCCTAAAGAGAGAATGTAGAAAGGTGTCATTCCTAATTTATTTCAGCCCCAATTAGTATACAAGCTGTACACAGCGGTTGTAAGTCCCATTCTTACCTATGGATCATAAATTTGTTGAGAGGTGCATAAAACAAAAACTTACCTTTCAAATCTGAAGAAAGTATACATAGATAAGCTTGCTTAGGTATCACAGATGCATCAAAATTTACACCTCAAACAGGTCTGAGAAACAATGCTGCACCAGAACAATGCTTAACAAAAAAACTGTGGCGGCAGAGGTAGCACTCACCACACTAATAGAGAACTTCGAGTGTCCACAAAGTCTAGGACACTCGAGCAATTGAACCATAAGACGATAAGCATAACTTACTGGCCATAAGCAGTAAGTTATGATACAATGCTGCCTTCGTTCACCGGCAAGCTTAACAGTGTGTTGATCTATTAAAAGAGATAAAATTAAAGCTGTGTTAAAAGAAAGAGGTGCCCGTCGATCAGTCAACGTTATGTCCTGTCAGAACCCTTACTGGACAGTTCATCTGATGCCATTTCATTTCCAGCCATGCCAGCGTGCGCAGGAACCCAACAGAGTAGAACTGTGTGAAGACTTTTTTCTTAGTGCCATGAGCTAATCCTTGACGCACTTCGAGTGCACGAGGTTGGAGCCCAGGGCTTTAAGAACAGTAAGACTTCTGGAAGCAGTAGAGATGAAGAGGAGGAGAAAGATAGAGGAGAAGAAGAGCACTAGAGATTCTCTGCCACTTTCCAGCTGTCCAAGAACGAAAACTAACCTGCTTATGTGTCAGGTTCTTTGATAGCCTCGATAGCTTGGCAGGATAAGGACTACCAGTGCTACATTTTTTTTTTAAATCTGGCTCTTTCAGTTGGCTAGACAAATGCCCGCCCAACCATGTTTGCGTTTCTCTTAAGGCCAATCAAAATGGGTCAACCTGGCCACCGAGTGAACTTGCACCAAATGCAAACAACTCTTCAAACCAAACCTAACCTAGGCGCCCGAATAGGAACCAAGAAGAAGGTTCGTATTAGCAAAGTTGAAATACATTGAAACACGAAATATAAGCATTATTAGCAGCTTAAAAATGCCTTCTATGTTTCGCAACAAGAGAATTGAACAAGCGTTAAAAAGCCGAAAAAAATGTCTCCTTTTGAACCATTGCAAAAAGATTATCAGCTGTAATAAAGATTCCTTTAGCAGACCTCAAGCTCAATACAACGTATTGTAAGGATGACGACATCAATTGCGAACTTCGACACTCATTCAATTATTTATTTCAATTCCTAACCTATTGAAAAAAAATACCTACTCAGCCACTTGAGGCACAGAAAATTCCTATCAAAATCAGTTGAATGCATCGAATCATGCGAATAAGTTATTTTAAAGAATGCCTGTCAGTCGATCCTTAAAAATCAAAGCCCAGCCTCGTAAAGCGTCACACATCAATCACACTAGACACGCGCAACAAAAGCGTTGTTTGATCATTTTGCACAACACTCTCAGCTAAATTGATTTACCTATCAATAGCGAGTCGAGTGCGCATCAATCAGTCAAGTAGTAATCATGAGTGTTGATATGAGTTGTTTTGAAAAGACAAACTAAACAACACCATAAGAAATAATTAAAAGCTATACGAGTACATTAAGGCACGAACTTACACCTAACTACCTTACAGACTATATTGTTTACTTGTTCGACCTACTCTGAAAGTGATTCGCAATATTCCGAGTGTTCACGAATGACGCTCGAAATTTTTGGGATTTTAATTGGAATTCTGCCAAGGTTTTCCCAAGACTCAAAACGGCTTATCAGACCTAATTAAACTCTATAATCACCTACTTGGGGGGTAGGGTCTCTATTGTCTATTAAGGTCGATAAGATATTCTCTGTGTACCCTCGTCAAGTAAAAATTGAAAATCAATTGATAATGGAAACATCTACGTAGGAGGAGGAGCTCCATAAATTTGCTTACAATAAATTGTCACGACTCGAGGCCTTTCTATCGCAGTAACCAGACGAGTTCTCAAAGCAGTTAAAGTAAGTTGAAAACTTTTTTGCAATCGTTTTTTACAACCAAATCAAAATAATTTTTCTTCAAGATGAAGTTTGTAATCTTTTTGGCAATTGTTGCAACATTCGTGGCATGTGCCTCGGGAGCTGATTACCTCTGGGGCCAGATTGGTGAAAAGGATCTCTTGCTGGCCAAGGATAAAGTGACGAAGAGCTTCGTTGTTGGCATGATTTTAAAGAAGAAATACGTCTTCAAACAAAAGGTAATAAGGCACCTTCAAATCATTATAAATTTGTATAATTTTGGGTTTGAATCTAGGATTTGGATGCATTGACAATTACTGCCGTCCGTGTTACCGATCGCATGAGTAAAAATGGAGCAACTGCAACACTACTCTATGGAGGACCAGGATCAAAGGGTGCAACGTTGCTGTTCAAGTCCCAACGCGGCCACAGCATCAAGGCGCTGGTCGAGATTTATGGACGCTAAAGTTGTGAAGTGCACTTGAAGGAACAATTTGTGATGATTAAAAGTATTATGAGAAAAAATTGTTGGATTCGATCTTTTCTATGAGTTAAAGGTTTAAGGAAATTGTGTATTACTACCAAACAGAGTTCCAGGGGCAGGAAAACGAGAGGAGACTCGTAGTGTTAATGTAAAAGATTTCGCGTGGCGAAAGTAGGCCTTTTTAAAGGAAGCAGTAGTTCCCACTCTGGCAAAGAGATGGTTTTGAAAAAACGAAGTATCGTTGACTCGTTTTTCGCTGCATCAAAATGTTGGTGGGAAGAAAAGGGGACAAAGATTTCTTCCTTGTGGAACACCAAACATAGGCAGGGAAAGAATGGCAGCCAACACAATTACACTTTTCTTTCAGGTGATAAGATGCTCATTTTTAATAATTTGTTTCGAGATCAATGGCTGATAATATGAAAAAGATCTGGTGAATACTTGAGCTAAGTCGACTTCTTCGCCATTATTTCAGAGAGCTTGGTGGTCTTGCAGTGAAAACAAAATCCTTCGTTTAAAATTTTCGGGGGGGTAACGAGTTCTTTGGCACTTGATAGCATTGAGCCATTAAATAAATAAGTAGATTTTAATTAATATTACTCTTAAATTTTGTCTGACATCTATACGGTCCGGATATAAAGTTAAGCGCTCGTGGCGAATTCACTTAACACATGCTGACTCAGCTGTTACATGCTAACTACATAAGCGAATTGGGAAAGTTCCTTCTTGTAATATTGAAAGAAAAAATATAGCAAAAGAGATTCTAAGATCATCTGTAATTCAAGAGATTCAAGAGTAGACCCTGCCACGAAACACTAAACAAACGTCAAACAAAACGTCATACAAACTTGAAGATTTTCTACCATTTTAGAGATAACAAAAAAAATATTATATAAGTTTAATATTTAAGGCGATTTTATTAAGTAGGATTTGCTGAACTTTCTTAGGAAATTATTTCATCAAGAAACATTGTCTCATACTTATCTACTTACATCTTTGCTTTCGTCATTTTGTTCAACGATTGCAAAAAGATATTTATTGCGGAAATGAAAAATAAAGTTGCAAATTTATTCTCATAACAGATTTGCTCTTGATTTGTAAATAAATTTTAATTCCGATCTAAAGAACAAATGGGATCTAGGGGGTGTAGTGTATTACTTTTCAACTGTTGCCTTTTGTACTTATTTATAAGTGTAAAGGAAGATCGGCGAAAAATTAGATGAAGAAGCGGCTTGATGTGGACACATTTCTTTCAAATAAGAATGATGCTTAGCTAACCGGTCCTATACTGAAGATGATGAAGAAGTTAAAGAAATTAAGTATCACTCTTTCTCGAGAAAGATAAAATGAGCTAAACTAAAACATTTTGTAGGTTTGGCCAAGCTGGAACAATTTTGAAGGAAGTGTGGAGGCCTGTAATTATGTTTCTCAGTTGTTCATCCAACCTCTATCAATGGTGATAAAGTTTGGGTAATGACCGAACGAATTAGATCGCGGATACAAACTGCTTGAAACTGAAAAATAAACTGTCAAGATTCGATTTCTGAGGTGCGTATTTTATTATGGAACGATCAATACTTCGATGGCTTAAACATATTGGCCAAACGTTCTTCTGGATCAGAATTTTTAATTTAAAAATAATTACGAAAAAATATCGTGAAGGTTTTTATTAATTTAACTTTATGTATATTGTTTAAATGACATATTATAAGGTTTTGTATAAATAAAACCTTATTGTGTAGCGGTCAGGACAGTTTTGTAAGCTTTTATGCAAAGAAAAAAATCTTTCAAAGAAAGATCAAAGAACATTTAATATTGGTTATTTTAAACACCCCTAATCCGTGCCTGCAAACTGCGGACAACATTTCAGTGCGAATTACTCATCACATCCCCCAACCGAAAGATAAGATAAGAAAATATTTATGCGGAGGTATTTTCAATGCTATATCCGTTGATGAAACGTGATAAAAGTATCATCGAGACAGATTAAAAGTCGCAGAGCAACAGATAACACCTAGTCTATTCGGAACTAAAACAAAGTATTATCACAATGCAAAATTCAGGACTCCTTACCTTCGGAGTAGTGGTTGTTCTACTTGTTGCAACATCTCAGGCGCTTAATGCTACTTACGGCTACATTGGGTATTACGACAAGTTGTTATACCGTGAGAACGTGGTCGAAGAATGGAGGTTCTTGCGAAAGGTGACCAGGGATGTGGTTTATCCACCAAAGGTAAATACCAAATTGACGAAAATCGGTAAATGACTTAACTTATTTTTGTCGGCAGGGTTATAGAAATCCGTATTGGATAACTGCAGTTCGGGCCATCGATCAAAATCAAAATGGAAGTGGAGGCTACCCAACTCTTTTGCAAGGTGGTCCTGGTTTTCATAATGTTACTCTGCGATTAAAGTCAGCCCGAAATTATGGCTTGAACTACACCGTAGAAATATATTGCCGCTGGCCCTAGTTAAAAAAGTTTCGAAATGTTTAAAATTGCTTGAAATAAATAACCAGTAAGGAGTATGCATTTATAGAAGCTGCCATTATTACAGAATTTTTTTCGTTTTTACAAAACTTCTTTAGACCATGGAAAAACACAAGTGCACAGAACATTTTGGTAGTACTTATGTAATACAGGTGGTATATATGATGTTTTAGCAAATTGTGGGCTTAATTCCACCAGTCTGTTTTTGTTTCACGAGAATTTTTTATTTGATCCCTTACCTATGTCTCCAGATGTCAATTTCAGTCACTTCAGTCACAGAGATTCTAGAATTTTACCGTTTTTTTTTTAAGTCTTCATATGCTGTCCTCCGTTACGATCAATACACCCCTCCGGAAAGCGCCTTAGGAAACGAAGGTTGCTCTTGCATATGCCGATACATGCTTTGAATTCAAACAATGACACCAGCGCTGAATTCAAACGAAGGATAACTCTTGCCAATCGCTGTTTCTTTGGACTAAGACGGCAATTGAGTCGTTGCCCTCTCTCGAGCAACTAAAGTGTCTATGTATAAGACCCTCATCATCCCCGCCCTGCTTTACGGTGCAGAAGCATGGACCCTATCAAAGGCGGATGAAAACACTTTAGGCTGGTTCGAGAGGAAAATTCTTCGGACGATTTACGGTCCCGTGTGCATAGACGAAGAGTGGAGGAGGAGATATAACATCGAACTGTACGGGCTGTACAGCGATACCGACCTAGCCAAAAGAGTCAAAACACAACGTCTACGATGGCTGGGTCATCTAGAGCGGATGGACATCAACGCCCCGGCCCGGAAAATCTTCGAATCCACACCGCAGGGACGGCGCGGTAGAGGAGCACCGAGACTCAGGTGGCGCACGCAAGTGGAAGGGGACCTCAGCCAACTTCGCGTGCGAAACTGGAGACGGCTAGCTAGAGACAGAGCTGGCTGGCGAAGCTTGTTGGCTGAGGCCCAGGTCAACCTTCCACCCCGGACTGTAGCCACCTTAAGTAAGTAAGTAAGTTAACTGCCCTTAAAGTTTCTTTAGTTTGCATCATGCATTGAGCTGTGTTTTAAGCTCTTGACCGGTTTTCTTTCTATTATTTTTTTTAATTTGTCGTTAAAGATGCGATCCTCTATCCCTCAGATATCCCTCCCCTTGTTCAAGACTCATGAAGACCTCGGATGCTCCCTTTTTATACCTCATCTCATAGGATAGGGGGTACATTAAGATTGATTCATAATTTGTAACATAGAGAAAAAATCACCGTAGACCCTAGATCTTAGACCCTAGAGACCGAATTGTAAGTCGAATGAGACATGTCCGTCTGTCTGTCGGTAGCTTTTAGGCCTTAAATCTTAAGCTAGAAATTTGAGGCTTCATATCTTGGCTTCCTAGGTCCCGAAACTTGCTCTGCTTGTAAGAATTTTTAAAATTCGTTCACTGACACAACCACTTTACTTATTAGCAAGAAAAATTAAAATTGTCATTAGGACGCTGAAATTTGGTTTGCAGTATCCTGGGGTGGAATCCTCTAAGGTGAAAACTGATAGTTGATCATCACATTTTTAAATTTGGGATCCCGATGATCACAGTGATCATCACCATTTTGTGGATTCATTATTTTAGAGGATTCCACCCCTGTACACGGTCAATTAGCTAGAAAATTTTTAACCACCCCCCCTTTCGGGGGCTTACTTGAATAATAGCCTAATTTTTGGCTTAAAATGCGCTGAACACGTGCAAACCTCATCTGGGCAATATTTGAACAAAAACTACAATGTCTTTGAAAGTGGGTTGATACCACGCCCCTTTTTTAGCTGAAGGAGATTGTCATATTTGAGATTTTGCGATTTGGAGCTTGTCAGGGGTCAATTAGGATGGAGTATCCAACGATTCGCCTAAGCGGATTGTAACCCACCCACTAGTTTGCTTTAGTACTAACTTTACGACTACCAGGAGACTACCTGAACCCACCACCTATTTCTGGCGATCCGCTTGTATCTTGGTGACGTAAGAGACTAATTTTCGAGCGAATCGGAGCCCATTTCTCGCAACCGTTGTGCGTTTTTTGAGTTAGATCACAACTTATAATTATGAAGAATTGCTTAGCAAATATAACGATCAGAAATTGATCAAAGACGAAAGAAAAAATCAAAGTTGTTGATATTTGCCAATATGACCCAGAAAGCAATATTTTTTTATGCAATTAAATGTGTAATTAATGTGGACTAAGGCGCCATGAAGCACATTTCGAAAATATACTTTGCGACTTGTCCTAAAGGCATTAAGCATATTAGTTTTTTCTCAAACCGAACATCGCTAGGGACCACTACCTCTGCGGCGATAAGAGGTCACTAACACGACACTAATTTTTGCATATGCTGATTTCCTCTACGCATAGATTACGCGTCAAAGTTTTGGCTGCGCCAATTTCGGCCAAAAATTTAATGTCTTAGGTTAAATACCTACAAAGATTTCGTAAAACCTTGCCCTGAAAACGGACATGGTCGAGACTTTGTACACACATAATCTTTAATGAAGTCTGGTTCAGTTTATAATGTGCTAACTTTTCTCCTTTCTAAGTTAGGTTTAGATTAGACCCACCTGAAATCAAAATTTTTCGGGAGAATCCCAGGTTTTTTATTAACTGCTTTAAATTGTGTGGGTAGCCCAGCCCAAAAAAGTGTGTGCTCAAAATCTCGAGGAATTAACTGCACAATAAATTAAGTAAACAATTTTTAATTTGGAACAAAAATATTAAATTAAATTAATTTGAAAAACTACTTTTCAAATTGATACTACGCTTACTAGGACGATTTAGATTTTGCCAATTTTATTTTTGTTTTGTATGAGCTTAACACACCAGGCCAATTCACTCTCAGCCAATTCTGTAAATTTCACAACACCAGCGGTAGTTGCACATTTTTCGCTTCGCTATAGCTTAAAATCTATATCTATCCTATAAAATGGGGTATTTTAATCGAAAATGAATAAAACAAAGTTTGAGTAAAATTTTTCCCAATTTTAGCTAAAGATACAAAAAGCAAAAATGCCCATACAATACATCTAATGCGTTCGAGGTGAATCATGCAGCCTTTTGAATGGGAATCACTCCCATATCCAGGACGCAGCAGATAAGATAAGAAACCGTTTCAGAAACACTTCACTGAGCTATGAGATACGGCTAAGGGGATGCAATAAAAGCATCATTTAACAAGGTAGCACTCTCATAAAAAGACAGTTTTGAGACCTGTGGATTCAGTACCGAAGAAGCTTTTTGAAATGAAACACTTTGGAGTCTTGTCGTTTGCCTTGGTGGCCGTTCTTTACGTAGCCACTTCTCAAGGTTCGAATTCATCCTACGGTGCGCTCGGAGCTTACGACAGATTATTGCATCGTGAATTTGTTGTAATGAAATCGCAGCTCTTTCGTGTAGTCTCCAAGGATGTTGTGTTTCCACCAAAGGTACAATTTTTTTTCTAACAAAACTCGAACAGTAAGCGTATAACTTATATTCACATCCTACAGGGCTACGCCAGTCCAAGATTGATTACTGCTGTCCGTGCCATTGATCGCAGCCGAGGAAAGAATGGAGGCTTTGCAAGCTTGTATCGTGGTGGCCCAGGCTTCCGCAATGTAACTCTGCATCTACAGTCAATCCGTGGGCATGGTTTAAACTTTACTGTTGAAATCTATGGGTATTTGTAAGATTATCAAAAAAATGTAAAGGCATACAATAAAAATGTATATAAACTTAGTTTAATGCTTTTAATAAAGTAATGAAGCCTCAATGAATTGCGTAAATTTTCAAAGGGTCAACCTTGTAGAAAAATGTCTCACAAATCGATTCTGAGTTCAGCTTTTGACCAAACAAACCGATCTCTCATCTTAACAAAATGTTGTTTACCCCATTAAAAACAATAACGATCCATTCAAAGCGTAAGGGCCAAAACATTAACGAAAGAAAACCGTTTTGCCTACCTTTTATTTGCTGCTGCTCTACACTTCAAGCTATGTATGTGTTGAATATCTTGTATTTTGTGAAAATTCGACCACTTTAGGTTTTCGTCTTTCATCAGCACACGCCAAGCCATTACTACGCAGCAAAACAGTTCTATTCTTCGTGGACGGCCACCCTTTCGCAAACCAAAACCAATGATTTATCAAAAAAAGTTTTAATTGCGTGTATTTTGATTTTTCAGAGATATAAATATGAACAATCTCGAATTTTAAAAATAAACTTCAAACTCGGAAGTTCCAAAGTATTATGGCGATATTTTTTCTATTATTCTTCTAAGTTGACTCCCAACAAAAGTACTCTTCATAGAAGTGGTCTGGTCATACTTTCATAATAGCCGATGTGTATCTTAATTCTCAGAAACAGATAATGAGGTATTTTGCGACAATTCAGAATCTTATCAGTTAAGATTCTGAAGGGGGGATTTTTTTTTTGTTAGACCGTCTGATGAATTTTAGCAACACCGACTACTTTCTCGGCCATTGATTCTGAACGCCTTCCCTGGCTGATTTGTATATTCATATTTTTTCGAAAAAGCCACAAACAATGAAACACCTACGTCATGAGTAAATGTCCCTCTTGTGTGTGTGACATTTTTTTTTTTTAATTTATTTATCAGTAATAAATAATTTAGCAAAGAGCAAACTGATAAGAAGCTTTGCGAGAACTGCTGGACCAAATAGAATCTCTCAAAATTATCAAAATTAGTTTCGGTTTGGTAGTTGACATCAACGGTCTAAATTTGGTTGGATTTCACACTTATAAGTTCCGGATTAAGTTCATTCAAGTGCTCTGACTATTAAGTGATTATCAGGAAAGACGAAAAAAAAAACAATCCTCCTATCCCGATAAGAATATAACTCTTAAACGTGCCTGAGCAATTTAAGCCAACCAAAAGATCCAAAAATACTATGAAGACCGAACAAGTGCTGACCTTTAGTCTGATAGTTGCCTTTGCGGCAACTGCATACGCTGTAACCAGCTCGTGGGGCAACTTTGCGCCGTCATCACAATTGCTGTACGTCGAGAACATCTTTAATTCATCATTGCCGCGCCGATACGTCAACCGAGAGCTGCGATACCCGAAAAATGTAAGAGGGCCCTGTGTCAGGGTGAAGTAGCATCACAGCGCAGTGCACATGTGCTTCTTAAATTGAATTTGGATCGTTTTTTTTTTCACTTTAAGAGGCGTGAGGAATGAAATTGCTGTCCAACAAATAGATAACGTAATTTATCGGTGAAAGGTCAGGCAGTCAGTTGGTCTTTTCTGGTTACATCAGGGAGATGCATTACAATTGATGACATATTAATGGGGGGAGAGGATTCGCGCGTTTAACACCGGCTGGTGAGCTAGTGTGACACCAGTTACAATGTACGATGATGCTTCTGGCCCTAGAGAGTAATGCGATGGATTTAGCAGCTCCTTATTGTAGTCAGTGGTTGTTCTGATAAAAGCCTTTTCGAAATATAAACCAATTGGCCGACAACCTCGTGATATTAGGATGTAGTTGGATCACGAAGGAGTAGTGACTTCTTATGCCACCTGGGATATCAGATGGTATAAAAAATACTTAGCGTCTTTTCGAATTCAGCCTCGAATTCATTCTACCGGCCTCAAAACTAAATCTGGGGTTGTCCATATTAAAGTAAATGGCAGAGCTGTGTCAGGGGCTGAGCTGCGTTTTAAAAAATTTATGATTTTTATTTATTATTTAGATTTATGATTTTTTGTCACATAGTTTGAAACACGGTGAAATAATAATAGTAGACCCCAAAAGACCTTAAGGGCATATGGTCGAGACCGAATTCTGAATCAAATAAGCCATGTCCGTCCGTCCGTCCGTCTGTTTGAATGCTACATGCTTACTTGGTTAGGGCTTAGGTTTTAAGCTAGTAAGCTTAAATTGGTTCATAGGCTCTTTGTTATCCGAAGCACAAGTGTTAAAATTTTTAAAGTCCGCCCATTTTCGGCGCAAATGTGCAACTACCTCCAGAGCTTTCAAAACTGTAAGACCTCTTAAAAGGCTAAAATTTGACCTTTTATACCTCCTGGTGACTCTAAAGCATTCATCCAAAATTAAAATAAAATCGCTATACCTCCCCTAGTGGGCGTGGCATTGATTCCAAAGGTACATTTTCAATGCATATCAACATATTCAATATTTTTGGTCCAAATTGAAAAAAATGTTTCTAAATGTATTACTTTTGTAAATTGTTCATAGAAAACTTTGGGCCACGCCCACATTTGGAGGCAGAATTGAAGAAAAACCTTGAATTTTCCATAAAAGCACAATTTCGACAGGCCTTAAGCCGAATTTATGAAGGAACAAAATATAAAAATACGCATTTAGGGTAAACGAGACTGCGTTCTAAATTTCCCTCTTTAAGCCTTGCCTCCCTTAAGGGGTCGAATTCACAAAAGTATTAAATTTGAACCAAAAAAATACATTTTTGCAAACATTTAAGGGAAACTTGGAGACATCTATGCTAATATTTATTGTTTGTAATAAGGACGGTTGGACCACGCCCCTTTTCAACGTTTGGTTCCTTAACCATACCCTCTTATTGAAACCAATTGGTAGTATTTTCCAGGACAATGAAACGATGGGGATAGCGTATGCAACGTGGTACGCAAATGCCTCAGTCTATCTTACCTTCATGTGTTTTTTAACGTAGCACATTTTGGCTTAAATGAATTTGATATGAAACGTGATATTGAAAATTTAGAAGCAAGAAAATAGTCATTCCAACATAACCACTTCACGAAAAAACTAATGATTTTTATATTAAAACTAATAATAAAATAGAATCTGAAATTAGCATTACCACCAGGAGTACACAATGGTAACGGAAGCGCTCCAAAAATGTTTACTCGATGACAACTGCTGTCACCTCTGAGGGTGTATGGGTCACTTTGAGTTCATCAACCTAATGAGTAGGATTAAAACCTCGAAATCAAGTGCTAAGTTTGGTAGAATATCTACCAGCAAGGTGCAATCCTGTTCCCACTTTTTTGGGAATTTTGTGGTTAATGAACTGCTTGTTAGCCTGGAAGCCGAAGGACGCAAAGTGTTCACTTATGCCGACAACATGGCCAAAGCCGTCTTTTACGTACTTCACACATAGCTCAACTGGTTAAAATTGTACCCGAAAAAGGTGCTTTTAAGATGGAACAAGATGTGATCGAGATTTTAAGTGACTTTCACTCTCGAGAATCAGACCTCTTAAAAGTCTTATCGATAAAATGTGATAAAGGAGAATTTTTCAATTTCAAAGTTTGCCTTCAAAAGAAGTAGGAACTTTAGCTGATAGTCTCAAGCCATATGCACACAACCATACCATAAAGGCTTTTTGTACTTTTGTTCTTTAAAATGCACTTACAAAGAGTGGTAGCGATAACCATCTTACCATTCTGTTAGTTCATCAAAAGCCTTATCAGACTTGGCAATGCATCAACACTGCGTCGGCATAAATTTTTGCCGTTTTAAGAAGAGGTGGAAATTTCCACGATGGAAATTAGCGAACGAGGTAAACGACTTGAAAGCTTTACTCGGTATAAAATGAAAATCGAACTTTGAATTGGAAATCGATCAGCCTGAAAGGTCACAAGGGTGGTGGTTCGTAAAATTTAATTTCATTTAAATAAAAAAAGTTATTTTTGGTGGTAAACATTTTAATATTAAAAATAGTAAAAATATTTACTAAGATTTAACATATTCAAAATTTTAAAATACTAAACGTCAAATGTTTTTTGTTAAAAAGTTTGAGAGTTTCTTGCAAAAAAGAACAAAACCCAAATTAAACTTTTTCATTAGCAAATTCTGACGATCGAGGTGCTGTTCCTTGTAATATCGACAGTCTTGGACGGCTGCTTGCTTAAACAAATTCAATTTATCAACTTAGTGAATTGACTAAACAGCGGTTTTATCCCCTGAAAGAATAATTACGTAGTCAGATGTAGTCAAGTAGGAATGAGCGAAATTTGCAAACATAGGCAAACATAGTTCAATTTGTATAAGCAGTGACAGCGGTAGGTGAAGCTATCAGAATCGTGTCTTGACCGATTCCGTCCACAAGTGTTTCAACTCCATGCTCTACGAGCCAACATCAGAAAATAGAACCTTGTGGGACTTATTATAACTATCTTATTCTCTTCTTGAGAACTCAAACCCTATTTTTTTTTTTTTTTTTGCATACTTTGCTCAAAAAACAACAAAATAAGGCGCAACTAGTCAGCTTGTAGGAGAAGATAAGAATAGATATCTTAGGCAGGCCCTCTATGTAGGTATTCTAAGGTTCTGTATTGTGAATTGAGGAGCTTTAGCTTTTCTTACAATTCTAGGGACAATTAACTAACCGGAAATCAACGACATACAACCTTGTGAAACCTCTACCGACCCAAAACAAAATTGTGTGCACCTTCAAATGTGAGTTATAATCATTTTGTAGATACAGTAGGCGAAAAATAAAGAATTAAATCAGCTATTTGCAGTTTTCCCCGTAGTCTGTCATCTCGTGGCATTTACTTGGGTAAAGATAGCATTTGCAAAAGATTTCGGATAATTCGAGATCATAAAATAAGAGATTGAAGCTCATAGATATAAGCACACATTGCATTCACACTCCAAGGCTCCGAAGTAAACCCGTTTTTACTTTTAGCTTTGCAAGATCACCTTAGGCTTGACGTCGCGTCGTACAATTCAGAGCCAGCTGCATTTGGCACTCGCGTAATCTTTGATAAATCCGTAAACAGCAAATTCATTTCAATCGCCTCAACACAATGGATTAATTTAAACCAACTTATCTTGTATATCTAAATAATAGGGTCTCACAAATGGTCGTGTAATAACAGCAATTCGTGCCATCGATCAAGTAACGAACGGTACCGGAGGCCATGCGACAATCTACTCTGGAGGTCCAGGATTTAATTTTGTTAACATAAAGCTGCAATCACAATACAATTATGGCCTAATATTTCGTGTAGAGATTTATGGCAGATAATTAACTGCCCGTACAGCCCATAAACAAACTCAAGTCTTTTGTAAATATTTTTTAATTTTATATACTTAACTAAATAAAGAACACTTAAAATTCTAACGAGGTTTGTTTTATCTAATTTTTTTACCTAGAACTTTCAAACGGACAACAAAAATTTGAAAATTTAAAAGAGATTTTAATTGAAAAACTGACAAAACCACTCATGGTTTTGCTACTGCATCAACCCATTCCACCACGCACGGAGCAGCTTTTCGATTACCTTTGTACACAGGGTGTGTAGTGCAAATGTTCTGGAAAAACAGCGATTTGAAATGTAATGCGCTGCGATTGTGGTTAGGATGTGTGGTTGCTGTTATGTGGCTTCGAGCTTGCTGTTGGGGTTTTAGATTACGTTCGCGTATAATGTCACTGAAAGTGTTGCTAAGTAATGGACAGCAAGTGTGGCTAATGTGGGTTGTTCTATTCAATTTTAGGTGACACAGACAATTGAATCGCGATTGAAATGATGGAAATTCGAACCCACTAAGCATTGCAGTTTGAAGGGCATGGTATGAAAGGGTACTCGGCATGAGTTCATTGGAGATGATAAAAATTTATTATGTGTTAAATTCAAAATCCAAATAAACCCAGCAGATGTGTTTTTACAAGACGCAGTTAAATAAAAAATTGGATGCCTTTATCTGCTGAGGAATGGACCGGGCTATGAACCTATCTAACGCCAACACTTCTGACGATCGCGGGACTAGATGCTTCAAAATCAAGCTTTTTCAGTGAAATAGACCTCACCATGTAAAAAGACTTATTTCCTCTTGGTTCTGTACCACGTGATGCAGTAGTGAATTTTGAGGCTTACTTCTTTGGAGGTGACTTTTTCTATTTTCTCGCGAATAAGGGACTACGTACCCTTTTAAGGTGGAACATCCAAAGTGCGGAAATAATTAAAAGAAAAGGAGAAGGAGGTGCACTTGCGCACTCTGGTGTAAAATAATCATTGTATTTAGTAGAAAAGACTGATTGTGGCACACCCGCCCTGCACATCTAATGAAAGAACCTCTTAACAATACTGTCTAACCGAAATGGGACTCGAGATCAACTCATGCGGGTTTTGAACTCGCCAAACTGAGTTCATTCAACTAAGTTTCATTTGAACTTCGGCGAGTATATAGCGGTTGAAATCCTTTGGAGGTCGAATGAAGTTGATGCTTTATGCTTGAAGATATTTCCCCGGTTTACCCAACATTTAGCGCCCGTTTTTGAATCCCATCTAATAGATTTTTGGGGCACCTGTCCAGACATGGGACAGGTGCCCCGAAAATGAAGTTGATGAAGTTGATGCTTTATGCTTGAAGATATGAAGTTGATGCTTTATGCTTGAAGATATTTCCCCGGTTTACCCAACATTTAGCGCCCGTTTTTGAATCCCATCTAATAGATTTTCGGGGCACATGTCCAGACATGGGAAATTATGTATTTCATTTTAGGGCGACTGTGTGCCATGTATAAACTTTACAGATCTGATGGCAAAGACTATTTCTTAACTTTTAAGGAAATCTCAGCATTTCACGGCGCGTTCTGGCAGTATGTGGTCAGTCCAACTTAAGTTTTTATTGACACACACTGAAGATTAAAAACTTTTCAGCCACGTCTCAGTGATGCAAATGCCGTGCATAGATAACGAATGTTTTGCTTCAAGCATTCAAATCCACTTTGTCTAGAAATCCATCCGACAAAATTATGCTAAGGTCGGAGTTTAATGAGTTTGACACTGAGGTTACTGTCATCAGTGGATCGGTTAGTACGAGTAGAGAGAAAATGTATTAATAAAAGCGAGAAAGACACTTCAAGACAAAACAGAGTCTTGGGGAACCTTAGCGACTATACTTTTACCTATAGACTTGAAACCGGCCAAAATAACTTGAAGCGAACGATTCGAAACGTTACAAATACACACATCGACTCACTCAGAGACATTGATGACAAGCTATGTAGAACTCCTTTGAAATATGAGAATATTCCTTTTTTCAAAGAAAATGCAAGAGATACCTAGTTCCGCTTTAGTTTTAGAGTGAGATATGCCATCGGGTGGCCCACAACTTTTAATGGAAAATCAGGAAAATCGGCCTTCAAGGATAGAGATTCCGCTTTCGTCAGAATAAACTTCAATCGAGAAACGCAAAACAGTTCTCATTTGCAAGGCAACAATTTTGTACATGAAACAGTCGAGCATTTAGTTCCTTAAGTTACCAAAGCTTTACGAGAAGAAGTGGTCTCGAAACGAGAAGAAGCTGTCCAACATGCAAGTAGATAACAAACTATTTTTAACTGTAGCGCAACTAGACCATGCTCTTCTGCAGATCACTTATGCGATGCAAAAGGAATCGTTTAGTGAAGAAATTGAGGTAATTAAAACCGATCCCCCAAAAGGATGAGTCGGGTGGTTAAATCTTTTTTGAAGGGATCGCGCTGCTTAAAATAGGAGGGCGACTTAAGCAAGCAGAAATTTTAGATAGTGCTCGACTGATAATTGGACCATCAGTCGAGCACTATCTAAAATTTCTGCTTGCTTAAGTCGCCCTCCTATTTTAAGCAGCGCGATCCCTTCAAAAAAGATTTAACCACCCGACTCATCCTCAGCCATTCAAACGGGAAGCGAGTTGCTTAGGATCCTCAACTAATACAGCCTTTCATCGATTTTCAGCACTTGAGCGAAGATTATCAAAAAACGAACGTCTTAAACAAGAATTTAAGAACATGAGGAGTTAGGACATAGCTATAACTCTTGTCAAGAATCCAAGGTTAAACGAGCCACACTGTTATTTAGCCCACCATTGCGTGAGTTAGCTTGTATACGAAATTTAAGGTGGTGTTTAACGCGTCGTTCTATACTCCTTTCTTCCCAAGTATCGCTTAACGATATCTTCAAGGTAGGCTCTTAAATCCAGTCTAAATTATTTACCACCCTCCTTCGGTTTCGCTTGAACAGGTTTGTGTTGACAGCCGACATCGTCAAGAAGTATAGGCAAGACAAATCCTATAATTCACCCTGATCATCACAGATTTTAACACATCTTGTGGAGATCAAATGAACCAGAATCCATTTTGACCTACGAACTGAAAACTGTCACATATGGCAATACTTCAGCTCCGTTTTTAAGGCCTAACCATAAGAGACTTAGATGAGCTTTAAAGTCAGCATTCATAAATGTCCCATTACACACAATTCGTATGGCACGACCATAAAAGCCTTTTGCACGATTGTGTTAGGTCTTCGTTACCTTTTGCTCTCTTAAATTTGGTTCCACTCAGAGTTTTGGTTCCATTTTTGGTTCCAATTTGGTTCCAACAGAAAATTGTATCTGTTTTTTAATATTCTTCAGGTAATTTTCAGAAGAGCTAACGACTTTAGTAGAAACTATTCAAAGTAATGAGAATTGCTGCTACGTTTTATTCGCACTCAAAAAATTTCGACCTTTCTTGAGTCTTTCTTATTCAGTAGGCACCTTTTAAGATAAAAGCTAAAGTAGAAGCTGATTTTTTTTTCAAACTTACATACTGGCATATTCTTCCATCCTGCCCCTATTGTCATCTTCTCATTTGTCCTTCAGAACTCTCATCATAATTGGCAACCAAAATTTCTAATTAAAATTTATTTTCAAGCCAAAAACTCTTTTCTGTTATCAAACGAAGCCATCAACAGAGGCACAGAAAGTTCTCTAAGCCCCAACCCGAAAAAGTATACAAAACCACTTTGTCTTTGTTCCCAAATAAAAGAGCTGTTTTTTTTTTAAGGGAAATAAGCCTTATCAGAGATCCCTGAAGCCAACAAAAGAGCCATCATATTCGTCTTCATTTTCTTGCACAATTCATCACAAAGACAAAGCCGCTCCGTGGTGTAAATACTACACTATACCAATTTACATTAATTGGGGGCGTTGGGAAATCCTTTTTCGGCTGGTGCCACTTTACACCCTCCGTTTGGCTGCACGCTTTTGTGGTTAATTATTCTCATTAAAACAGTACACCAGGCACAGGCACAGAAAGTTAGTAAGGAGATACTTGAGAAGATGACCCGAATGAACCTTAAAGTAAATTCAGTACCTGATTTCGTCCTTGTGTCGATGTTTAAAAATTCAAGCGCCTTAAACGCGTTCTCTTCATGGATATCCTTGAACTAAAAATGAGGTGGCAAACATTTTCGTTCTCCAAGGAACATTTTTCGTTGCAAGTGTGATGGCTGAGATGATATGAAATATTTTTGACACACAGATATTCGCCTATTCTCATGAAAAGGAGTGTCTCTTCTCGGTGTATGGGGTGGGTATAATACCATGTGGCATAAAAGGAAACCGCGCATATCGTTTCCACAGTACACAGCACACGAAAATAGCAAATTTTGCCAAAATTCTAAGAATAACCGACTCTACTCTCGACATGTTGTCTGCGGTCTTCTTTACGTGCGGCTGTTCCTTATGAAAATTTCTCAAGTGGCGGCGGTTTGGTAAAGATGCTGAGATGCCTTTCAAAATTTTCCTGAAATTTTGGCATGCACTCCTTCAGGCACTTGACTTTTTTGAATCGCATCAGGCACACACTCATGTTGCAAGTGATCATTTCAGAAATGCACATCTGACTCAAAGGTAGGCACTTAGTGCACGCAAAGCAGAAGAAACAGGGTGGACTGGTTTTGGAAATCACGCCTTGACTTCAACATGCAATGCGCAGTCAGAAAGTGTTATTAAATGTCCTGTTTTACTGTTAGTTTTACGAGACTTTTTAATAGCGATATCCAGTTGTCGATAAAGTTTTATCAAACTCATGTTTACGCAGCAGACATGCCACTGACTAGGCCTATAAATATCAAGGGAATTCACACGGCCGGCGGCGCACTCTGGGTTCTGCTAATAATAAAATAGCGAATAGTCGAAACTATAATTAATACAAAGTTCTGATAACAAGAAACGAAATCTGTTTTTTTCTGTTTTGAAAATAATCAGCATTATTGGCATACGCCCGCTACTACTTTCATAATTACCCGAACAAAGCGCCGAGAGGTGGCACAAAAAGTAATTATCTGATGCATGTGACGATTGTATCGCAACTGATAACTCAATTTCCATGGAATCAGGTGCGTTAAAAAGTTTGTTATCAATTCCCAAGTCGATGGTTCTTTTGTATATAAAAGGATGAACAATCACCACTCAAGCTACTTGATCATTCCAATCTAAAGTGAGTCTAACTTGTGACTTTGACTTCAACAGTTTTCAAAATACAAAAATAAATCTTATTCTTTTAGAATGAAATTCTTCGCTGTTGCTTTGTTCCTGGTAGCCTGTGCCGCTGGTGTGTATTCCATGAATGCCACCTATGGCAGCGTGTACAGCAGCAGCTACTTGATATCCACCGATAAAGTGGTTAATTATCCAGTCAATGGACAATACATCAGCCGTGATGTAGTGTTCCCAAAAAGTGTGAGTATTAAAAAATTTACCATTTAAAGCTTCGGACTTATTGTTGTTCTTATTCTATTAAAAAAAGGGACAACTTAACACTCGCGTGATAACTGGAATTCGTGTCATTGATCATTTCACCAACAACACTGGAGCTTCTCCCACTTTGTGGTCCGGCGGTCCTGGATACACCTTCACCACATTGAACCTGAAATCTCAGTATGGTAGAGGTATCAACTCGACTGTCCAGATTTATACAAACTAAAAAATAAATTCTACTGAAACTACTGTCAATACAATGGGATAAATTAGAGCAATTATTATTTTCTGTGTATGTGAAGTACTTTTCCCTTCGTATCAACTCAAAAATTTTGTAAGCTTTCAAAAGTGGTCATGACCCTATTGCACTCTTTTTGATTTTTCTTACCCGACCGAGGGTATATTAATTTTAATGCATAGTTTGTCACACAGTAAAATAATCGCCGTAGATCCCTGACACCTTTTAGAGATATGATTGAGACCAACAGGTGAGTCGATTAAGCTATGTCCGTCCGTCCGTATGTGTGCAGTTTTGAGGTCTTTAAATCGAGCTAGAAAACTGAAACCTACAGCGTTGCTTGGTTCTCATTTTTTACAGACAAAGTATGAAAATTGAGAAGATCCGCCCACAGCCACGCTCACAATTTACTTGAATTTCAGACAACCTCAAATTTACATTTTATTTAAAAATGCCTTTTGGTCAAAATAGACCAAACGTATCAACTCAAATTTTGGTGGAGTATATACCAGTAATATCGGCCAGAAGCCTTTAATAAGAGGAAAATTGGACCGCCCACTCTATTGACAATGCCCAATTTTAACATCTTAAATCTTTGAAAACCTGATTTCTCGGAAAAAATATTACAGATATTACCATTTGCTAAGTTTGCTGCATACAAAGTATTGAGCTCCGCCCACTTTTAGGGGGCGTTTTTGGGAATAAACAGTTTTTTTAAGTATTAATATTTGCTTTTGACGCATTTTTTCATGCTTCCAACGAAGTTAGAGTTAATTGATTTTAATTTTCAGCCTACGCCCTTTTTTTGGGGGCGTGGTCAATACAAATAATTGATATTCAGTATATGAAATAGACCAAAAAATTTTAAATTTGTTGTTAACGGGTAAAGAGGGTCGGGTATTTAGAGGTTCGTTACAGACGAACTCTTGCACTTACTCACTTGTTTTTTTTTGCCATTTTGAATAGCATATATATTCGGAATCAGGACACCTAGAAGCATGTGCTCACCCAAACCAGTGAGCACATTGTGAATAACTGCTCTAATTGTTATTTTTCGATAGCTTGTGGTTAATGCAAACTTTAAAAAAGGGCGTGACCGACTACCCGCCTTTGCTAAAAGCTATCAATATTAGCATTAATACCTCCAAGTTACGCTGAAATGTACACAAAAATGCAATTTTTTGGTTCAAATTAAAAAAAATTTTAAATTCGGCTTATAAAAGGAGGCGTGGCTAAAAACTTTGAAAAAACAAAATCAAGAATTGAGTCCCGTTTAATTTATTTCCTAATTTTTATTTTTTATCCTTTCCTAAATTAGGTTTTTCTGAAAAATTAGAGGTTTTTCTCCATTTCTGCCACCAAATGTGGGCGTGGCTGGAAGGCTTTTTCAACAAAATATAGAACTAAGTGTTTTCTACATGAAAAAAAAAAAACATTGAATAAAACGTAGGCACCTATTTGAAAATGTGGCCTTAAAATCGATGCCACGCCCAATAGAGGAGGTCAATTGATTTAATTTTTCTTTTTTATTCCTTAAATTATAACTAGTGTGAAGTGTAAAATATTAGCTTTTACGACGCATTAAACTTTTGAGAGCACTAGAGAATTTGAAAAATGTTGTACTGCTTTGGATGACAAGGAGCCCACTACCAAAATCCCAACTCTCTATCACAAAATGTAAGCCCTAAAAACATATGATACACACAGACAGGCTAACCGACGGACATGGCTTATTTGATTCAGAATTCGGTCTAGTTCATATGCCCTTAAGGTGTTGGGGGCCTACCATTATTATTTCACCGTGTTACAAACTCAATATACCTCCTGTCCTATGGGGTATAAAAAAATCCAACAAATTTCACTCGTACCAATGGTAAATGAATGCCGCGAATTTCTCTTCTTTTCAGACGAGAGACTGTCAGATGAGTGGCAAGAAAATGGTTTCAGGAGAGACCAGAACGCTCTTGGACGCTATTGGGCGAACAACCGAAAAGGCTATAAGCAGGATGACAGTTGAGACGAATGACATTTAATTAAGTCAACGATTTCTATAACGTCGATATACCATCTTAGCCAGAAGAGTCATAAACATATCGGCTGCACGATGGCTGGGTTCATCTAGAGCAGATAGATGAACCAGCCAAAGAAAATATTTAAATCGCAGGAATAGCGCAGAAGAGGAGCAACGAGACTCAGATGGCGCACGCAAGCGAAAAGCAACCTCACCCAACTGTCAACCCCAGTGTCAAGCTACTCTTTCTGCCGTTAGCTTGAGAAATCGTTTAATGATGACAAAGTTCTTTGCCATTCTCGAGGTTGGCTTTATTTTGTAGCCGTGAGTTCTTAGATCCATGCTTGGCGCCACGACCTCGATCTCAATGCAGATTTGTCGGCCTATTTGCCCAGCTTTGAGGCAAAGGATTCTTAGCTGCCACCCTTCAGTGATTATGATTCATTTGTAATGTCGTTGGTTGCTAGTTCATTTGTAGTTCCCTGCCATCCCAGCATGGAATCGGAGTCTCTATGGTTGCTTGCATTTGGACACTTTCCCTGCAGCGAATCGCTTTTCGAAACGCAAACGTAATGTCAATATAGCTTTTTTTCAGCTGATTGCTATTCGACAGCTTCAGTTTGCTTCCCCTGAATCAGTCATTAATTGCGCTTATGACTTTCGAAGACAGACGGAACACAAGAAGCTCGAATAAAGGAGCACTGGTGCGAGGGCTAGCACCACCGAATGACAATCGGTAGGCTTGCTCTTTATTCAGGTTAGGTGTCATGGTTTGAAGCTCAAATCCTTTACCACAAATCAGCGACTGGAAATTTTCATGCCAATCTATAAGTGGTTTAACACTTAGCATATACAAAGGACTCTGTCGGGTCTCTGGTGCTTTGTATTTAAGTCGCTAGTTGTTCTGAGGGAAGTTAGGAGTGCTCTTTTTCAAAAGCTTTTCAAAATAAAACGAGCAAACAACTTAATTATACAAAAAGAACAACGTAAAGACCTTGACAATACGAAAAGAACATCTTACTATTGCCCAATAAGCCTTTGGAATAACATTAATGAAGTCTAACGCCTCTTCTCTTTTCAAACGAGAAACACCCGTCTTTGAGTCTGAACTCTATGGGGCAAAATTGATGCCCAAAGGAAATTTACTGCATTCAAATCTGTTCCAACGATTAGTTTAATCGTTGTCTATAAAATCAAATAGTCATGATGTACCTTGTTTATTTTAATGAGCCAAACTATTAGCAATAATGCACGTTTCCCATTCCAAAACGTCCGCCGTGGTCTGAGCACAGAGCTTCCGCCTACAGGGCTACTGCTAAAACAGTTATACTCCCTGCCATCCAAACAACTTTATTGAATTACCAATGCGGACAAGATAAACATCGTAAAGCTGGAAAACAAAAATAGTGGCCATAACCCCAGATGCGACCTCAAATTACAATACCATAGGACGTCCCGCACCACAAGTTGAAGCCTTTTTTGGGGGCTTATAATTAATTCCATTTCCAATAAAACTAACACTTTGGGTTTATTTGATCGTGTAACAGGTGCGTACACTCACAAAAGCACTAAACAGCAGCACCAGCAGGAGATCGATCGACCGATAGACGGAGCCTTATCACAGAGCACCTTGGCACAATACCATCGATCATCAAATTATGATCGGTGCAGTTACAAAGGGCCGGTCTGTCGGGCGCACCACCACAGGTGGGGCGTGAGTTTAATTCAAATGTCATTATTGCTGAATAATTTCTTTTGTTAATTTTTATTTTATTTTTATTTTCTCTTGTGTTACTGTCAGCGTTTGGCCAATGGCCAGCTCTTCTGATGACAGATCTATTGAGCGCGTACAGTGCCGAAGACGATCTGACATAACACTCAGTTTTCATATCCCTTGCTGGACTGGACTTTTGAGACGACTATTGGAACGTGTCTTTTCAAAGTTGTAAAAGTTGTTTCAACTCGAAAGAATCTTTTGTTGCGTGAAGGGCTCCGGCGAAGATCTCGAGGATGAGATAACGGACAAAATGAATTCAATTAATCAGGTGATTTTTATGCAAAGTTTCAAGCCTTGAAAGCGATCTCTGAGCATTACTGTTGTCTTTCACCACTAAACTGCATCTGTTCAGGTATTCAGTGTTTGCTTTGAGCATGGTTTTCCCATCGAATGGAAATTTTCTCAAAGCACGACGACGGGCTTAAGATTCAAAAATATGTGGCACTAATGCCCTTCGCCTTAAAGCGCTTGTGTTTATTAACAATTTCATCTTTGGATTATCTAAATTGATCACTGGATTCTTTATTGATATCATTGCGAATTCATGTAGCAGAGGAAAGTCTAAAGGCTGTGTGTCGTCTTTTGATTCTAACGACTCTTTATTAGACTTCCATGCGCATTCAATGGGAAATCTATTTGACACTATGAATAGGTAAATTATGGTAATGGACGCTGGAAGTGGGTGATATTTGTGGGAAAGTTATGGTTATGGAGATTTCATGTCGCTGCTCGATTAGATTTTGAGATATAATTTCCATGGGAAGTGTATTTTGAAGGCTTTGGAATTTTAGTAGACATTTTACAGATTCGGGAATCTTGCAATCGGCAAAAATCAATATTAAGTTTGTGCATGAACTGAATAGATTATATTGATTAGAATAATCCATATTAAATTCTCATTTAGATTATTGAAAAAGGTCTTTGCCGCACTTGACAAGTTTTGTTTTGACTAAGGAAGTCCGCTTCCTTCAGAATTAAGGGTGGTTTCTTTAAGGTTCCGGCCGAGTGCAAAAAGGTTATTGATTTCCATCAAATATTTTCCAAAAGAGGGACAATATTTTAGCTAAACAGGTAAAAGTGTAGGAAAAAGTGTATTGCCTGAAAAAGGGTTCATACTTAATCCGACTATTACTGCATTACTGAGAGTTTACTAACAAAGAAATGCACTGATTGTATCTTTACCCAGTTAATACCAGAATACCACTCTTTTTTGAAACTTTTGTCATCGAAGTGAACTTAGACTGTTCGTTTTTCCATTTTTGTGATCGTGGAATGTTTAAACATCTCCTGTTTTTCACGATAAGGTTGTCACGATTAGGTCCTTTTGACAGGGCTCGTAATATCTCCTCTTTGAACATGCCATTCTATGATAAGTACTATTACTTGGAGGCTCTTCCTCAGGTCCTAGCACTTTTTATTCCCTTTACTTTTTGAATTATGTTTGTAAGCTGTCCTACAATGGTCCATATGCTAGAGCCGCAAGTATAGATTATTTTTGGCTTAGTTGGCTATTTTAGAAGCGAGTGTAGTTTCCCGGAACTTAATTTACGGTACACCGAGGCGATAGTTAGCCTGGGTAGATTTGACCCCGTCATCACTTAACTCTGGAAACATATTTACTTTTTGTCTTCGCTCGTTCATACATTTTCCTCGACCAGCCGCACCTAACAAAGACATTTTTTGCGGCGTGAAGGTCAGAATAGCTTGCAAGTAGGTATTCTTCCTCCATCCATGAAGTAAAAAACGTTTCTAGTATGGCATTCTAGTAGGAATTAAACATCACCAGCAACAACTCTAATTCTAAGGTATTTAGGGACTTCGTCTACCTGGGTTCCGCTGTCAGTTTAGACAATGACACGAGCGCTTTCTTTGGGCTAAGAAAGCAATTGAGTAGCAAAGCCCTCTCTCGAGGAACTAAAGTGTCCATTTATAAGATAATCATCATTCCAGTCCTTCCTTACAGTGCTGTCAAAGGCGGATGGACCCTGTCAAAGGCGGATAAAAACACTTTAGGCTGCTTCGAGAGGAAAATTCTTCGAGCGATTTATGGTCCCGTCTTCAAAGACGGAGAGTTGAGGTGGAGATATAGTATTTAACTGTACGGGCTCTACAGCTACACCAACCTAGCCAGAAGAGTCATAGTACAACGGCTACGATGGCTGAGTCATCTAGAGCGGGTGAACACTAATGCCCAGGGCCAGAAAACCTTCGAATACACCCCACAGCGACGGCGCAATAGAGGCGCACCGAGACTTAGGTGGTGCACGCAAGTGGAAGGGGACCTCAGCCAACTTCGCGTGCGAAACAAGAGACGGCTAGCTGAAGCTGGCTGGCGAAGCTTGTATGGCAGAGGCCCAGGTCCACCCCGGACTGTAGCCCCACCTTAAGTAAGTTAGTATCTATGACGGCCAGAAACCATAGACCATGACTCATTTGAGTTATCAGCGGCAGTTATTTCCCTGTACTGAATAAACGCTAAAATTTAACACGACACTGTAAGTGCAGGTAAAGGTTTTCCTAGAGAAACTCTGCTTCTTTTGAACAGGGTTGAGATAGGGTGAGTGGAAAGTATCAGAGAAACTATATAGGAGACTCACTGATGCCTAAGGTTCAAAACAGCAAACATAGGTAGTTGACCTCGTCAACTATTTTTAAACTTATTTTTTTCTTACATGAAGCTTTTAATTAACTGACGCATTTTGGGGAAATCGAGAAACCTGCGGTCAAATGATTGGGCTTGTTGCAAATGTACATACAGGCTGCTGTAGCATGGGTGCAGCACCAGGAAAGTAACCATAGCTATCAAAATAAGCCTGCGGATATTCGGAAATAGGTCTAATTCAGGACTCTATTGCATGACTTACGACAAGCTTTGCGTGGAGAAACGTGGCCGAAACATATAATTGCCATAACGAGAAAAGTATCAGGACGTGACAGTTCATGCAATTGGTAAAAGAATTAATTCGGAATCCAGTCTATATTTGTTCCGTCGATCATCAAACGAGATCGTTAAGGTTGCTTCACAGAGCAGAGAGTCCATAAGGCAGACTGATTGACTTCGTGTATGCGAAATCAACCGCCATTTGCTTCAGACGCAGGAAATATTCGGCACGTTTGAACTTGAGACTTCGCTTCGGAGCTTCATTACGTAGCATTACGTTTTCTTTTTACGCACTCTTTCTCTTCGCCAAACTAAATTTGAAGCCGAGCGTTGTGTTAGGAAACTTTAAAATCTTATGGCTAAACTCATAAACGCAAGGCAAAGGCCGAGCCTTTGCTACTTTGTGAACCCCACTTTAGATGCAGAGTCGTAGGACGAAGCTACATAAAATAACGTTAGTGTGCCTAGGTGCTTTGGTTACTGCGATTATACAAAAGCTTGAATTTTATTTTAAGAAAACTTAGTCGTAGCTTTACGGTAAATTGGAGGCTTTAACGGTAAATTGGAGGCAAAAAAGGTTATTAGTAATTCAAAATACTAGAAAAGGTAGGGGGATTTTGGTAAAAAGTGCCCAAAGCACATCGCACAAAATTGTGGGAATGAAACGAGAAGTTGCCTTACTAAAATCATTTCTGAAGAAATGAATTAAAAAATCTTGCAACACAAACAAATTTTATAAAAAGAAAGTTGTTTTTTGCAAGGAACGTCATCAAGTTTACAGCGAACTCCTGGATTCCTAATAACACTACTCCATGTTATACGCTCAGTTCATACAGAAAAGAAACTCAAACGGTGACACAAGTTGACGCAACCACTGGCAGCATTGCAGGCAATTTCCTCCGTCAATTGCACTTCATCTAACGAAACATGATGCCTCGTAATTCGCTTGGAAAGCAAGAACTCACAACAATTTACGTTAACCGCCATACTCACGCTCGTTTTCGACTCGTGTAACACCTTTGGTAACATAAAAGTCTCCATTGGATGTTGTTGGATTCGTTAACAATTACAATCACGATCGCTTATCCTCAAGTTTTTCTTTACTTTTTTTAACTTCTCTCCATGGCCAAGAGTCTGAAGGATTATTGTTATGCAACAACAAAAGTCTCTTACTACCGCAAATTGAGAAAAGCAAACATACCGGTGAGAAGGCAACGAATTCAAATGGAGAGATCGTGTCGGAATAAGTGATCTTTAAACACAATTTATGCGATAATTCAATCTGATCTTTATTGCATCTGTCTTTCTGTTTCGGTGTTTGTTGGTCTCCTGTTTTTTTTTTTTTTTCTTTCGGAGTAATAAAACAAAATTCCCCGAAAGTAGAGACCGTGCTGGCACAGGGAATTATAAAAAAAATAAACCCATAAACTGGAAGATGTGAGAGAACTGGAACGGAAAAAAACTGCATCGAATTGGTCCGTGGCATTATTTTCACACACGGGCCTAGAATAAGAAGATAAAGGCGAGCTACGCCACAAGACTTGACCCGAAATCGTCACTGCCGCTGCGTGACGTCCCAACCGTTAATTAAAAGGCAATTAAAGTCGGTCAGTTTTTTTGTTTCCTTGCTTAATATGCTAACCGTGTTGTGGTTAAACATTTTGAAATCGGTCGTTGGATCATTTGTTTGGAGTTTTTCTTTGGGGGAAACATCTGTTGCTCCTCCGAATGGATAGGAATTTCATTGCCTCGGAATTAGGTAAAGTTTTGTGGCCTGGTGCGCTGCGCATAAACATTTGTGATGTTCACACGAAAGGTGGTTTAGAATCGGAAAGGGCTCTTTGGGACGACTCCGCTTCATGCTTTATTTTATAATATTACGAATGGCGGCGTTGAGCAGATTCGTAAATGAAGCTTTTGTGGATGTGCCCAGTTTCTAATTTGTTGTATTGGTAATAATTGGGTCTAAAAGAGGTTATATATATATAACAAAATATAAATATAACAAAAATATATATATAACAAAAAGGAACTACACAACATCTTTATATACAACGCCAACACAGCTTCTAATACAGAACCTAGAACCTTCCACCCTGTTCCAGGCAATACGTGGATAAGAGTACATTTTGGAAATAGCTTACAACTCGCTTCTGACATATCAATAAGTGATTCAAAACTGACTATAAGTACCTCATTTCACACAAATAAGGTTAAAAAAAGAAATTAGGCCATTAGGCCATATTGTTTTGTCAATATATTTCTCTGACTAATCCTGTGAAACCATACTTTTAGAATAGAAATAAATTCAGAGCTCACCTTTGCACTTCCTCAACTCTTACCAATTCGCCGAACGATAGGAAAATTCGTTTTGGGCCTTTTAAGGAAAACTTTGTCATTATTTTTGAAAAGATCGACAGTCTGACCTGTCTTATTATTGGAGAGCTTTAACAGATTCTCCTGTTCCCAGCACGTGTTGTTAGAATTAACAAAAAGCCTTTTCCGCAAGTAATAAGGAGCTATTTTGTGTGTCTGAGGATATTTTTCGATTTCCATATTATCAGGATATAAATTAACTGATCTGACGGAGATCATGGAAGTGGACAACCTCAGCAATTTGTAAAAAGGTCGGAAAGAAGCGGCACAACTCATGAAACTTTTTTTTTGTTTCAAATTAAAAACCTTTAATGGCGTTTGCACATGCATCTCCCTATGGGTTTTAACCTTTTCAAACCCTTAGTCCACTGCTTTTTTAAGGAGAACTTTAATGGCAAGCAAACCCATCGCAGATAACCTCTTTGCAATGATGATATCATTAGCGGACTATAAACTGGCAAAATGCTATTTCGGAAGGCTAAATTCATCGAATCACTGCCACTCACGAGATCATTTGCGGATACTTCGGAGAAAAGTTCACGTGGAAGGTGGTGACGGTCACGATGCTATGCGATCATGCGATTCAAACGAAAGCTGAGATATCGCTTAACATTTTTCAGATAGTCGCAAAAAATTTCATTTTGTATGGCCGCTCCATGTTTTGTTTGTTCACAAGTTGTGAATAAAAATTTCCCGGTTACGTTTTCTCATTTTGAGTGCACTTTTCCAAACATAGATCGCATGTTTGGGTGCAATTTTCAATGGTCACTGTTGACACCCACAGCGATATTTTCTGCCAACGATCACTCTTGAACATGAATCGAAAATAGCGAGAAGGGCCACGGGCCACATTTTTACGGTGGTAATCGGAAAGCGATGCCCCCGTGGATCGGCGGGTCTCTCGTAGCCATCTATCTAGCGTTGCACACCTCTCAACTTGACTCAGCTCAACCTTTTGGCGCAATTAAATTATCGATCAAATTTAATGGCAGCACATCGATGGATGTGCTCGGTGGATGGCAATAGTTTGGCTCTGCACCAGCATTGGTTGGCTCGCGAAAGTGGTCGTGATGTTGAACAATATTGTGCGAGGCTTTGTTGGTTCAGTCATTTGGTGCTCCGCAATGAGGTTGATTATATTGCGCCAGCCAGCGCATTGAGCACACCATGCCGATGATCACCGGATACCTCTAGGGTGAGGGTGTTTAGTGTACCACATACACTAGTTGCGTTCCGCCCATCGACGTCGACGCTCTATCTCGATCGGCCGGAATGGAGCAGATTGTAGATGTAGGTTGCCTGGAGTGTGTCTCTGTTGAAAGTTGGCATTGCATGTTGGTGGAGCATGATTGTGATTAAAAGGGACGCATGCAGGTGGTGCAGTGCACGCGGTAGATCGTCATGCAATTACCATTTATTGGCGACGCATCGAAGATTGTGATCTTGAAATTTAACTTCTTCTCGCTGCCTCCGCAGCCTCCTTAATTTCATCTCATTTAAGTATCCACTGAACGAGTAGAGAGAGTGTTGAGGCTGTTATCGGAAGCGAAATCTCGACTTTTAATTTAAAAAGCCAAAACGATTTGATCGCCCCTGCTTGTGCGGTGGTGATTGATGAAGCCCAATCGAATGCTAATGGGAAGCATATCAAGCTCAAGAAATTCGTATCTTGATGATTTCTTTTTTGCTCTTTATCGGCACTGAGGAGATTCAGTTTCAAATTAAATTTTACTCGCGAAATTAATCGTTCTTTTAATGTCCGGACAAAATTGAGGAAGTGAGAGATTGCATAGGGACTGATAAAACCACGAATCTGGTTACCATTGCCCGGGAAATGTGTGAAACAGAATATTCAAATGAATGCGATTAGCATTTTCAAAACAAATCGTATGTCCAGCCCATATTGACCCAAAAACAAAAACCAAAAATTGATTCAATCACATAAATAAAAAAATTCCCCATTCCGCCCAAATTAATGAGCTTAGTCCCCGTTAAATATACAGAAAACAGAATATCTATTGTGATGCCACTTTCCATTTCTCAAGTTTTAATTGTCAAATGTCAAAACATTACAAGAGGCCGCCACCGATGCATAAACGTAACGTAATACATCATTTCTCACACTGTGTGCCACTCCCCGATACGGGTGATTTCTCAAAATAAAAAATTTAAAAAAATCTCATTAACACGAAAATTTATGGAATAAAATTAAACGGAATTAATTCATTTTAATAAATTCCAGATAAGACCGGGAAAAGCAACCAAAGTCATTCAACATTTTGTTCCCAGATGCAATCGACAATGTTGTATACACGAGAGTCTGACACAAAGGTCAACGAGGAAAAATAGACGAATGAGTCTTTTTTTACATTATTTTCTCTTTCCAGGCGGGTTAACTGATATTATTCAAGATAAGTAAGGAAGAAGCAATTGTCCAGACACGTGCTTGTAATTATTACAAAAGTCTTCTGTTAATTTTCCATTTTTTTATGTTCCTACATCTTATCTTGGAATATAAGAAGCTTTCGAACTAATTCACAACACAAATGTAAGTAAGAGAGCCATACCTTCCTGATGACATCTTATCATCCTGTAGTAGGTTTCATTCAATTTTCTCACAAACATGATGAAAAATGATTAAAAAATCGTTGTGAAATGACTGTTTTCTGTCCATTCTGAAAGATGTGGAGAAAGAATAAACTGTTTACCCAAAAATACGCTTAATGAACTAAAAATCGATTATCCATTCTACTTTTCGATTCTCACGACAACTTATGATTTTTTATATGGTTTTGCTAAAGGAATTATAAGGATATTTCGTCATGCAGGCTTGAAGGTCAGGTGAAGATTGTGTTGGAAGTGCTTAATGAATTAGGAAACGCGTTGTAAAAAGAGAAATGTCTTCAAATAATAATTGTTTTAATATAAAAAATGCTAAACATATTCATAGGAAAATTCCTTTTGACAATTTTTCAATTCCAGGGCAGAAGGTATAACGCAAACTTCTTTTTCCGTTTTATTTTAAGCTTTTGCAATTTTTTTATAAATTTATTTTTATTGATGTTAATAAATCGCTTGCCACTAACTAGCTTGCAAAAAAATTGATATATAAGAGAAAAAGTGCTCGTTTTTTATATTTGTTTGCCCGTTTTTAAATTTTTTTTTGGTGACTGATGCGTCTCCAAGTCATCTTAGTTTTTTAAATGATTCCACATAAATGGAGCATTGAAAAAGTCTATTGCTGGCTTAATTGACATTATTTCTTCTAAATCTACTCTAAATTATGGAAAAAGTAGTTTAAAATTTTCACTAATAAAAAAAAGGAAACGACTCGAGTTGCTACATAACATGAAAACATGGGATTGTTAACAGAAGTTTGTCTTAAAGAAAAAATCCCGTAAAAAATAAAACTTTAAGATGCATTTAGATTGTATAAAGCAAGGTGATTACATAAATTTTTAACTGAAAACTCTGGTTTTTAACAAAGAGCAATACTTTTTTTCTACAACCACACCTACAAAACTTGGCGTAGATATAAACGCTTTTACAAAAAAATATTAAGAAAACATTTGTGTCCAGAACATTTGTTACACACTTTTTTTCAAGTTCCATATACATTTATTGAAAAGAAAACAGTAATTTTAAGTTGAATCGACATAAAATGTAGGCACGGTCAAAGCTGGGGAAATTTACCAAATTGATAAAAAAGCTGCGAAAAATTTGTAAACAATTCGACAAAATTCTCAAAATGATGACTAATTTATCTTGGCTCTTTTCGGCACATTTTTTGACATTAACAAACTGGTGTACATCAAGAAAAATTTAAATTCACAACCAAAAATTTAGATTAACATGTAATGTTTCAGCAAAAATGTTAACTCAAGAATTAGTACAACAGTAAACTTTTTATCTATTTTTTTCTATTTATTTATTTATGAATTAATTTGTTTTAGTTTAGTTATTTATTTGACTACTTATTAATTAATTTATTTATTTATTTACTTATTTATTTTCTCACTTATTGAATTATTTATTTACTTTATTTTTATTTTTATTTGTGTTATTAATTATTGTATCAGTTATCTATTTATGTATTTTAACATTCAATGTGTAATAAATCACCCTGGAATTTTTGTTTTGTTTTTAGCTAAGTTTTTATATTTCTTCCATTTATTTGCTTATTTAAATATGTTAAATATTATTTTTTTTCGCTTTTTTGTTTAAGTGAGGGTTTTTTTATCCATAGTTCTCCCTCTGCTACATTTTCCATCTAAATTCAAAAGCCGTCATTAAAATATAAACACAATTTTTCAGTTGTAAGACATATTTTACATATCAAATCACCTAGGAAGCTGCGTATTATGCTATTATAAAGCTTTTATCTATGAAAATAAAAATTGTTATAAAAAAAGTACCGATTTCGTTATACCTTAGGCATGTATTTTCGGGATGCTATATCTTTAAAATTTTGAATTTTTGCTTTTTAAATTTTCCGTATTTTAAATTTATATTTTAAGTCTCTGGGCTTTTAGGGATTTCCGAGATTTGTTTACCGAGATTTGTCTCGACTTCCATTATTTTTGATTCCAAACATACACATCCTGATGTAAGCGTATCGAAATCCCGCTTCATTAAATACCATTTTTAAGGAATCCCGAAAAATTATGTGAAGCATACAACGCAGCATACACAGTTTGGTTATGAAAGGTTGGCACTGGCTCACTAAAAAGCGGGATATCGTATTCAACAAAAAATAATGCAAATTCGCAAGCAAACTCCATTCAATACAGATCAAATTTTTTTGAGTTTCTGATTTAAGGCAAGTATCTACAAATCAATATTGCACACCAGAACTTAGTGTCCTGACGCAATTCATATAATTGCGGCAACACAGTTAATCTATGATTAAGATGTTTTTTTATTCACAGAGTGGGCGTGCCTGTGGGCAGATTCAAATTATTTTCTTTAACTCTACCTGTTAAACTTTTCTTACAGCTTAACTACTAAATTTCAGCCTATCCAATTAAAACCTTGAGGCGAAACCATAATAGACTAAGATGAGCTTAAAAATGTCGCATTACAAACAATTCGTTTGCCGCGATCATAATAGACTTTTGCTTAATTCGTTAGGTTTTTGTTAATTTTTGTTGGCTTAAGCTTCCTGTCCAATTAAGTGAGAGGTCCGACGCGGAAATTTGACAGCTGGTGGGAAACAAATAAGTCTCATACGGTTTTTTTACTTAATACTATGTCTCCACCGGCAATAAAAAAGAGGTTTAACAGGAGACGATTAAAAATAAATCCCAAAGTGGCTCCACCAGATAAATATAGGATTATAATTTTTTTTTTAATATCAGCAGACTTAAGGTCCACGGAAACTTGCAATAAGCGAAAACAGACCAAGCGTTAGAAAGAAAAATCTGGCTGAATCTATCATTGTGTTGTTTAAAATATGCAGTCTCTTTCAACATTATCGGACACACCATCAAACACAGGTCTTCTTAGTAAACGACCCACTGACGTGTTGTTGGTAGCAAAACGATTATTTTTCACTTTTCTACATCAATTCTCGTGAAGCTAGAAAGTAGCAGCGTCTAAGTGGATAACAAATGCGTTGCATTCGTTTTCTAAATGGAGCTCCTGAGATAAGCCTACTGAAATTCCGGGAAAAGCTTCTCAGAAAAAGTGTTCAAAAGGCCACATATCCAAAGCCCCATATGAAGCACAGTAGCAACAAACATATACAGTCCACCAAAAGGCACCGTCACATCACATAAATCAACGCATTGTCTTGTTGTCACAAAAGCACTGATTGCATTTTTATTTCCATTGCAACACGACTAGGCATTGTGGCATCCTCGTACAGCTCATAACTTTGTGACACAGTCGTGCCCATTTTAATAAATGCTACTCTGTAGGCCCTCTTTCGGAGATAAATCATTTGGTGCTTCATGCAGGTGTTCGCCACGCATCACTTCATCTGTCCAAATCACTGCAATTGTGAGCAGAAAATTGCAGCTCTTTGCACCGAGCAGTGCTGTAGTTAAAGTTGGATACTCTGTCTGTCAAAGTCGTGTCGTCTGCAGCAGTTGCGTCAAAATACCGATTAAAAGTAACAACTTAATTTACGCTTTCGAAAAAAGGATATCTTCCGCCTTGAGGCAAACTGTTCAGATTCTCGATGGCCAAAGACCAAACGAAGGAGAAAAGCCCCGCAGAGTAACGGCGGCGGCGCAACGCAAATTACACTTCACATTACATCAAAATCTGATCGTTGAATTACTATAATTAAACCGGATGAGATAGTGCGGAGGTAGATACATAGAAGATGGTGTGGTTAAATTACACCCGAGGAATCGAATTTCGGTCTGGTTTGGCTCGGGACGCATAGATAATGAACAGCCGTGTATCCCGCTGAGTTATGGGCCATAAAATCTTTTTTTAAAGCAATTTTTTGATTGATTGAAAGACTGAAAGCGTTGAAAGTGATGCCGTTTTTTTCAACAGATAATTTCGATAGATAATTTCACCAGCTTTTGATACCGTCTGTCCCTAGTGGGCTTATTTGAATAATGGAAGCTAGTTATCCATACCATACTCTCTGTTTACGCAATAAGAAGCACCTTGCATGAAAAAATGAGCAGACAGTTTTTAAGAATTTAAGTGGATGAAATATGTTTAGGGTTCCTACCTACCCTATTTCGACGTACATAATTACACGTCTAGTGCTAGGGACTCATTGTTTAACTTTGCCGTCGGCACAAAGACGCCTTCATGACTGACTCGTTTCTGTAAAAAAAAAAATACAAATTGTCGACAATAATGTGTCTAAAAAAAACTCCAGCCGGCTTCAGATAATAACAGACTACAAGGTCCGTCGGTACCTTGTTATCAATCAGAAACTAGAAACCCGATCTGCACCTTAACCTAACCCTAACTTAATGCAACAAAAGCCCTATCTTCCGACAGCAAAGGAACCAATACCGATGTGTCAGTGTCGGAGCTCCACTGTAAGGGACTAATTGCAGTACGAGCGCATTCCAATTGGTGAATAGAGCATTCGAAAGCGGAAAACGATAGAAAGCAATCCTCCAGCGTCATACAATACAGTCCTCCCGCATAGAGTGCGCCCGTTGATTGTTTCCTAGTCAGTGTAAAGGATGTTAGGTTTTGCACCCATCCAAAGAGCCATTTCCGATCAATTGCATGAAATATTAGATACACTGTTTTGCTGTCCATAACATCGATGAAGGATGACTCAATTCGGCTGCTGGTGTGTGTATTTATTTACTCTACGATAGTTGCTAGCTTCACAAAAAAAGATTAATACCCCATCCGTTCGATAGCAAGGTTTGTACTTTGATTCTCGGATGGCAAGTCGTCTGATCCAACAAAAAAGCAACAAAACGAAAAATTAAAACAAAATCGATGACACAACACAGATGTGTGGTGTGATGATGGTGGGTGGTGTGGCAAGACGGTCACATGGTGTTGAAGAAGCTCTTTACGTATACGGAGGGGGTTTTCGCTTTGGAGATTGGAAAATTTTGTAAACAAACACCAAGTTATGGTTGGCAGTTAATTAAGGTGGATATTTATAGGCCTTAATCGAAGATACATATCTCTCGGCAGTGCTGTGGAATTTCGTGGAATTTTAATGGATTTCGTTCAAGTTCTTGTCGGCTTAATATGGATGCAATCGTCTTTTATTCAAATGCATCAAAGGAAGTTCTGACAAGAGTTTTGTTTGTTTTTTGGGATTAGTTGGAATTCATTGGGCGAAAAAGAAGATTTAAGAATATTACACTTGCAAATCATCGGAGCTACTTAGTGTGCAAAGATTTAAGAACACATCAATCGGCTTCGATAAGATTTATGCCCACACTTGATAAGATTTGCTACTTGTAAGTGTATTTTTTAAAGACATCAAACAAAAATTATTGTAATGGTTGAGATTTCAAAATACGTTGTTGGTTCATCGAGTCGTAAATTTTAAACCTTTTTTGCAACACAGATGAAAGCTTCGCAAACTTGCGCATTTGCACAAAACCAAATCGTGCAAAATTGAAATCTTTATGATGCAGAAAGCAATAAGGACCTTAAGAATAGTTAAGAATAGTTAAGACTAAAACGTTATATCAAATGATTAACTAATTTCAAAATTAACAAATTTTGCTTAGAGCAACCGTTTTTGAGATGGTTAGTGTGGAGGACCAATTAAAGTCTTAGCGACGCTACTTTTACTTTAAATCCTGTCACTCAGGGGGGGGGGGGGGGGGTCTGAGTTTAAGCTCAGCATTTGAATGCTTAGCAATGCACCATACAAGGCATCCCTTGCCAAAAATCCGCACTTTCGAAGAGCTTCTCCCAAACTGTCCTAATTTTACAGTGCTTCTAAATACGCTAGATCCTAAATTATGAGAACTCAAATCCGAATTGTTATAAAAAGAGAGCTGCCTACGATGTATGCTTCCCTTAGCGTCAATGAAATGATGGCAGGTCTCTTTAAATTCTTTGGATTTTTTTTTTAAATGGCTTTGGGACTGAGCTGAAAAATATACTAGTGCATACAGGTTAGGGTGCCGCTGAATATCTTTACACATTTTAAGGGCTATATAGGACATATGCGGTTATAGTTTTTGCGAGATCTATGTGTGACCTTTCTTGAACATGCGGCATAATGCAAATTGGAGATGGGACCATAATGCTTTTTTTTCACACTCGTGGATGGCACCCAACGTGGGATCAGTGCTATTTAAGGACTTTATTCGGCTAACTTAAGAAAAGCTCGGGATTGCTCGGTTGCATCACCAAACACCACCCGCGCAGTAAGCTAAATCTTATCAATTTCCCATTACAAGTCGAGCAAGAGGAAAACTTAAAGTCTGATCAGAACACGTAGCCAAAGCTGATTATAAAGTTGAATACACGTATTCTCATAAGATCGAACACAATATGAAGCTGAAGCTGACAGTTGTAGCTGAAATTACTCGACTTCAAGAATGAGGTTTTTCAATAATTGAAAATTTGTTAAAACTGACATCAACTTCAAGGAAGAATATGTACATGCTTTTGATGATTTTAGTTTAAATTCTTAAAGTTATTACCAAAAATGTAATTTTAGTAATTTTGATAAAATAACGGATGAGAGTTGGCCATAAAAACACCAAAGTTGTTGTCAAATATAAAGTCGACATTAATACAAAAAAATATATAATGAAACTCCTAAGCTAGCATCAGCATGAATCAATTCAATATTTTGCAAGCCCCCGTTAACCCTTACAACGGCCAGCCACGAAGACTGAAAGAGATTTTTGACTCCAACCGAGGTTATCGCAGTCCACTCTCCTTTTATGCCGACTCGAAGCTCTTGTGCATTGCTGAATTCGCGTCCGTTGGCATAGACATGCCTTGCTTCTGTTCCACAGATATTTTCGATAGAATTCAAATCCGTTCTTCGAGACGGGCATTCGAACGCCCTGTGTTTGATCACCTTATGAGCTTCCCGGAAAGGAGGATTGAGGCGTTATTCTGCTGGAATATGAGAGCCGTTCAGCATAAGTCTTCAGCTTTTTGACCCTCTAAAAGCTAAATATGTTTGCCGATACCTTCATCCCTGGCACAAATGCAATATTTGGCTCCTTCTTTGCAGAAATTGCAGAAATTACAGATCATTTGCGTCCTTTGTCCACAGATGCTCATTCTTTGCTTTTCCATAAAAACAAATTTTCATTTCACTTTAATTTTTTATACCCGACCCAGGGTAGAGTATATTATGTTTGCTGTATAGTTTGTAACGCAGTGAAATAATCACAGGAGAATCTTTTAAGCCATGTCCGTCCGTCCGTATGTAAACAACTTTTAGGCCTTAAATTTTAAGCTGGAGAGCTGAAAATTTGTAAGTGAACTGGAAGTCCATTGGACCAGATTAAAGTTGAAATTAGTTGAATCCGCCCCCAGTCACGCCCACTATACAGGCCTGTATGTGCGACCATCTTCAATTCAAAAAAATACTTTTTTCACACTTTAGCTATGTTATGACACTGCTTTGTAATTGTTTTTGATGCAACAGAAAATTTTGGCGTTTACATTGACCACGCCCACTGTTTAGGGAATTTTAATTTAAAATTACTGTTTTTCAATAAATGTATATGAAATTTGATAAAAAATTCTATAACAAAAGTTCTAGATATTAGAATTTGCTATATGTTTTGTGTATGTAATTTATATCTCCGCCCACTTTTGTGGGCGTGGCTTAGAAAAAAGTAATTTTTTTTTGTTAAAATGACGGGGTTTTAGTCCAAAATGTACGCAACCACCTAGCGTTAAGCATTCAACAGTTATATTTTTACATCCCTGCCCACTTTTCGGAGGCGTGGCAGGTTTCGTTTTGGTAGGGTCGGGTATTTTGCAATCCGTCGCAGACGGACTGAAGCTTTTGCACTATTTCACTTTCCCACTTTTTTTTTCACTTCAAATTTTCATTTATTTCACTTTAAATTAATCTTTTTGTCTTCACTTCTCCTTCATTCATATCATCTTCATTCTTCTGAGTGAGAAATCTTCTTCATTCTTCGCTCGGATTTCTGTTTAACATGGCATTTAAAGGCGGGTTTCTTGAATCTTTTGTTGTAAGAATTTGTACAACAAAAGAATCTTAACTCCTTGAATTACTGCGGAGCACAATCAAGACATGTATGTGCCAACCGACGCCAATTTTACAATATGGAGCTTTTACAAGAGCTTCGAGAATGAATAACTGAACAGTGGACTGTGAAATCCACGGAAGATTTGAAAATCTCTTACAGTGATTCTCTTAGAGCCAATACCGGCACATTGTAGGGCTTAAAGGGGGGTTACAAAACAATGAATTGACTGGTACTCAGGAGTTTAATTTTGACAAAAACTTTAGTTTTAGGTTTCGACAAAAACTTCATGGCAACATACTAAAGAGTTTCAGAAAGCCGTGTTTACACATCGGTCAGATAACTGGGGCTTAAGATCAAAATAATGTTTTAATAACCTCTTCTGGGGTTGCTGGTCCCCCGATTGGTCCCCAGGTGGCGGATAGGAGAAGCTCACCAAGTATGGTGGGTACCGGTATGGAAAATATCCGGACGGACTAAAACCAGGAGCGTCTGTCTCAAAATGAGCGGCTTCTTGGTCGGCTTCTGTTATCCAGGTCAGGGTCGGCTGAATATGTTCTTTTTCTCAACCAATATGCAAATAGAATGGGCAACAATTAGATGCATGCCAGATATTTTTATGAAATATTCTGCTAGTTATATTATTGCTTTTCTCCGTAAAGGCATAACACTTGCGGGTGTAAGCTTTGGTGTTTCTGAGCAGAATTTTCATCTTCCGTGCTGGCTCATCAGCGTTTGCTTGTTGGACCGAGAATTAATTTTTTATCTTTTATCTTTTCTATCCTCAAACTCTTTCAGGATCTATTTTGATCGATATAAGCTGTACGCTACGCTGCAAGCTTCAGCCACAGTGACAGCGTCAGCCTAAGCTGCGCATTCTGATCAGGTCTTTAGTTTTCCATCTGCTGGGGTGTCAAACAGTGTTTTTCCTTTCTGAACGGTTCTCAGCTTATTCTCGTATAAAAATCGTTCTTTAAGTTTAGCTACTGCAAAGGTAAGTGTGACCTCCTTCTTGGGATAAGACACTTTGAGGTCAGAATGTACAGGTTTCATAAAACACTTGTAAAATGTAAAATGTGTGTCATATGAGGTGGCAATCTCTTTGGGTCTTCTTGGGTCGCCCAAATTTTCTCATTATTTCTGCAGCAAAAATGAATTCTCACATTCTTATGCTGGTGATACCACCTGTTGATGATATAATTAAACCTCATTAAAATTCTCATTTTCTCACCGAGACAAAAGCCCTGTCAATTGCTATACATATTCATATTTCCAGTCGCCTTTTAACTGTTCAAAGACATCAAATTTGAATTGAAAGCAACCTGTGAAGTGTTGAGGTCACCGTCATGGTCAGAATGGAATTAGTTGTTGAAAAATGCTCTGCAGGCGTAAAGCCAGTCACCTACTGTGGATCAATTTCAAAGCAATCTTTTTGTTTCCACCACAAAAAAAATAAAAATAATTTACATCTTGACTTTGATTCCGTGAAATGCCTTATGTAAATCTAGTTGGGATATCTTCTTCAAGCATCTTTGATGTAATCCACAACGAATGAACCATAAAGATGATAAATCATGACTGATCGATATGCCGATAGCTGGCGATGGTCGTTAGTTTATGACTATCCATATGACACATACATTTGGTGAAAATCGGAAACCAATTAACTGGAACCAAGATGCATTCGAAGCTTAGAAAAAATTTATATTGTGACGACTCAGATGCGTCAAATAGTTTTAATCGCTTTAATGCTAAATAACCTGTCGCCTTGTTTGAAATTTATTTAATAGAGATATAAACGGCTTTTTGACAACATGAAAAAAGTTTTATGCTGAAAATTTGGGATTGAGTTTTCTGTTGAGTATAAAAGTCTTCAGTTTTTTATGACCTCTTCAAAAAAAATAGTAAAATTTCGTTTGTGCATGTCCGAAGAATTTTTTTATTGATACTTTAATAGATTCACTACATGTCTGCAGAGCTGATGTGGATTTCTCTGATTCCTACCTTGTTGGAGGTTCTTTGACAAGTCACCAACTGTTCTATGCCCTCGGAAAAAAAAAACCCTTTCAAAGCATTCCCCATAGATCTATCTACTTTTACCCATCATCAGTGTACTTTCGAAAGCCGTATCGTGTTTCAGTGAAAAAAATTGAGTACCCACGTAGAACGAATTCAATCAGAAGTACATTCTCGATTTCATTTACAACAAAGGAACCACGCCACGGATCGGGTAGCTTCACTCCAAGCCATTTGCGTTGTGCTCCTATCCATCATCGTTCGTCTACACCGCGTCATGAAATCAATCTCTTCGGGTTACTTGTAACTGTCTGTCAGACACATTAACATAGATATTAGAGAACCCAGGTTTCGACTGAGCTACACGCACCCTTTTAACATTTGTAAAACGAAAACCGAAGACCTTTCATTAATTCAAAATACGCCGCGCCGACCGGTTACGCTAGACACGATGTTGAATTGGGTGAATAGAGGAGCGACACGATGCGCCCATATAGCAAAGGGATGTTAACCCCTTTGTGCTGAACACGCAAACACAGTGTAACGAGATGACTTACTTCCTCATCTATTTGACTGAATGCTGTCTGGCTTAAAACTGCGGAGTAAGTGGATTCAAAGGGAATTCATTGAACCTATCCGTGCGAAATATTCTCAAGTTCTCTCGTCGAATCCTGTCCTGTGACTAAGCTGCTCCGAGGGGACCTTCCCATGGTTACATTGCTTAAGGTGCAAAAGACGTTTTTTGTAAAAAAAAAAATGAGAAATAAAAATTGAATACTCCCAAGCGTCGAGTCACATTAAGCCTTCGATAACATTAATAAAAACTGGAAAGCCATGTGGTAAGGGCACACAGCATGACCAATGGTCATTTATAATGGGATCTCACTTTATTTGGCACGCCACAGGAGGCAGAGCACGGACGCACTCGCGCATTAATATCATAATCACAATTGACTTGATGCCATGCTATTTGGAGCTATTGATGTTGTAATATCCACTAGATTCAATGGTCGTCGACGTGGATGCAGCCATTGCATTCGGGGGAAATGTAAAATTGTTTAATTCACATCGAGACGGGGTTATGGCGATTCTTTTACGATACACCCTTTGTGCGTTGGTCAGGGGCATGGAGTTAAGTCTGTAATGTGCTTTTCCGCTGATAGATTTTATTTTTCTTGTACGTTTTAAAATTTTAACGATGTGCCATAAATACTTGTAAAATCTGTGCCATTTCGTGTATATGCTCCAATGGAATTTTGTTCGAACGAAAGAAAAAGTGGCGACCTCCTTGGGACATTACGACAGCTTTTATTTATGGCTACCAATATTATGGCTGTTTCTGTCATATTTGCGTTGGGAGTGAGTCGTTAAAAAACTTAACGAAATCGTAGATACGCAGGTAAAGTAAGTAGTTTAAGGTACTTAAGCATCAGGAGTCGACTTAAATCATGCAATGCAGGTTGTTTCAGGTCTCTTTTCAGAAAGACTTGAATGTAATGTCTGGCCGTCTGCCTTACTTTTTGTATTATTTCCTGGTTTGAGCGGTATGAAGTGGAGTTTTATGCCTGTAGCCCTGAGTTTGATGTTGGAAAGTGTAATAATCATTCTAACTATTGTTTGACCTACTCACACTTTCGTAAAACATAAGAGACGGACTTTCCCCTCGGAAAGTTCGCACATCCACGATACTGAAGGAGTGCCTTGCGTCGATCGCAATGTGGTCAATCTGGTTGACGTTTGATTGATCGGGAGATCTCCATGTCCCTTTGTGGTATTGAAGTAGTTGCTAGCTCTGGAATTGAGACCAATTTAACTTTTCTCCATAGTATCAGAAAGGTTGTATAGCTCGTCGTAATAAGAACGAGCTTTACAAATTTCGTTAATTTTTTTTTATGTGTATGTAGCAGTGGCATCACTGAAATTTGACATAATTTTGCCGATAGTCCCCAAGTATAAAAAAAAACTTAGCGCTTTTCCAAAGACCAAAGCGATTGAATTATAAAAACACATTGCGAAAATGGAGAATGTAACTCTGAGATTTTTGAAAATATCTTCTTTGCGGGTGAAGCGCATTTTCATCTCAATTGGTTCGTAAATAAACAGAACCTCCTTATTTCCTTATTTTCGGTCTTAAAATCTCCTCACACGGCCCATAAGAAGCAAATGCATCCTGGAGCATCTGTCTGGTGCGGATTTTGGTCAGGTGTTTTTCGAGTTTTTTTTTAAAGAGACTGCGACCGGCCTTCATTATACAGGAACATGATACTGGAGTTTTTGTGACAATGCCTAGACGGCATGAATCTATAGACGAAATATGGTTTCAGCAGAATGTCTCCACTTGCCATAGCGCATGTTGCAATTTTCCATGTTGCGATTTCCAGACCAAATCATATCACGAAACTCTGATGGCCACCAAGATCATGAGACTTAACGCCACCGTGCAACTGTTTCTTTTAAGGATTTCTAAAAACTCGAACAAACCATCATAATTTCCTAATCTCGAAACCGAGATCCAACAGTTTTGTGAAAGTGTGTCAATGGAAATTTCATAAAAAGAGTAAGGGCCTATCATCAAAGCCGAAAGGGACATATGCAGTATATTTTGACTAATGGCAACTTCTCTACTTTATAATGTTATTAAAATATTTCAGCTCACGCAAAGAAAACCTACTTTCGTTAAAAAATTAAAAAGTGCACTCGTATTGGGACACCATTTACATTAGACATTTGATTTTCTTTTTAACTTCAAGCTGTAGCTAAAAATATATCTTATCTTATAAATCTGGTTAAGTCTTCGAGTCCAATTTGTTGCAGATAAAAATTTATAAGAATTTAAAACCTGCTTTGTCCTCTTGTAAAACATATTAAACTTTTAGCCCAAAGAATTCAAAATATCTATGTTCTCGACTAAATTATCATAATCCTCGTAGGCGTTCCAGATTTATCAATAAAACTTTTTTTTTATATTTTTCTAAACTCTTTGACACCTCTTTTAAATGTTGTATCAAGAACCCGATAAAAAATATTAAACAACTTTACTGTTTTGCTCTTAAAAATCCCATAAACTGCGAAACATATAAGAGAAAATATTTATGTCACTTAGTGAACAGTAAAAATAAAGCATTCTTTCTGTGACCACCCAACGATTCCAAACGACATTCCTTGGATCTCTCTCATATTGTTATAATTCCATCTGACATATTGAACTCACAAAAAAAACACACTTCTGATCGTCCCTTCTCACTGTCGGTTACATAATTGTTGACATCCAATAATGAAACAAAATAAAATGCATCTCAAACGCATCACCAAATTGACATCGATACACACTCAGCTTTTTATTGTAAAAAAAGAACGAATGCATGGATACAAATTTAATGACCACTTAAGATCGTTTCCATTCATGACTGTTTACGATGATATTCCTCAAGATGCACTGCTAGGTCCCAATAAATTTCTTTTACTCGAGATGAGACATCTCGTCGTAATGTAAAGATTGTTTTGTTGCTAAACATGTTTAGATTCATGCACAGCGTACAGGCATAATTCAAACCAGTGATGCAGTGCATCTGATGGGAAGCGTCAATTGATTTATTCCTTTGTGAAGAAGAAAACTTTGGACTTGATTCAATCAAACCAATCAAAATATGTTTTCTTTTTTTAATACTGACACTAATTTAATGAGGACTGTATTGTGGTGTGCGCGTTGTTACAAAATGGTCTTCTCACTCCATGCTACTTTTAATTAATATAAATTAGTGTTAACTCTGATTATGGCATTTCAAAAGCACAATAAAAAGGATGCCAGGTTCTGGCTATATCAGAAGCCAATTTGTTCATATCGTAAATACGATCAGTAAAAATAAACTTCAAATTCGAATTGGCTCTAATACGTTTTGGCGGTTTTTTGTGACCCTTTTATTTTCATAATTTTAGCTTTAATATATTACTTTTTTAATACCCTGAGATTATAAAAAGGATGCCGCTGTTTTTTCTTTTCACATAAAAAAAATAAAAATGCAATCACAATCAAATAAATTTTTACGTTATGAGTAGTTATAATCTTAAGAGGTTGCATTGGAATCTTTTATGTCAGTATTAATACGAAAATTAGATATTCTACTTCCAGATATAGGTGCCTTAGATTCTGAGAGCGCTCTGGACTAAGGAGATTATGCATTTTATGAGTTTAGATGTTTAGTTCTATTTTTTTATGGGCTTTAAACCAATGCTTTGCGCCTTAAAAATACTTCGTAACGTTTTCTATAGACTGGATTAATTTCATAGGTTGCAAACGCTTTTTTTTTTTTTGTTTATCAGATGGCTTTGTCGAGTTCAACTGTACAATACAGCAATACAAGGACGTTCGCACGAAACGGACGGTAAATTTACCTCCTAATTTAAGCGTGGCTCAAGGACAATTTTTAAGCTGATCTTATTTTGGTAAGTCGTTTATAATATAAAGCAGTATTAAAGGCATAGCAGTTTTAGTTAGATGGACGACAATGCTTTATTTGACAACGTTGAGAGAGCAACCAGTAACCTGGGAAACACTTCATGTCCTGATGGAATTTTATAAAATTCGGGGGAATTACAGCCAGAGGGAATGGAAAGCATGCATCGACCTCAGTGAAAACTCAACTCAGAATTTTTAAATCCAAGGATCACCGAAGAAAAGTTACAGTACAGTTATTGTACACTCAAGGAACACTTGTGAAAACTACCCATTTGCGGATTTCGCCATGAGGATAAAATGATAAAATCTTAGAAAATACCAGATACCCCACGTAAGCCCACTTCACGTTTTAAGGTTCCTTTGTGAAACTATGGACTGGAGAGGGTACTTAAGGGTGGAAGATATGTACCTTGTCTTAGCCAAAGCCGAACATGTGCGTCAAGAAGATCGAGCTTAAAAAAGGAATTATGCTTTTAGCTTTGATGACGTCAGTGTCCTTGCTGTCGAGCAATATAAATAAATAAGTAGGGTGGAGTAAAAACTCGAGGTGAACCAGTGCCAACTTCTCAACAACGTATGCTGTGTGTGCTGATTCTTTCACATACAAGGGGACCTACAATTTTTGCCGAATCCGAACGGCACTTTTATAAGTTTTTCAAGACAAATGTTATTTTTGGAGGATTTGACAGACCCTCTTCAAGGTGTTCAGATCTTCTTCTTCAAGGTGGGGACCGTGGAAAGAACGAGTTTTTTTTTAAGTTGGCGGCAGTAGGATCCGAACCCAGACCTCTGGCGTAGTAAGCACACATGTAAAACACTACGTTACGGCACCCCGGTAGTTGATTTTGTACAATAAACGGCTCCGATTACAAAACGCCTATGCGGGCGATTTGGCACTTTATTTAACTTAATTTTGGGTGCGAAAAGGGTTCTTCTTCGAGCTCCTATAGAGCCTTTTCGAATGTCAATACATCCTTAAAAGACTCTGTAGGTACACATATTTTCATGGTGTTTACCTTTTACTTTCATTGTGTAGTTTTGTTTTTACTTTTGTATACACTCCCATCCTGTTCTTTGTAAGTGTACATAGATGGTTTTGAAACAAAAAGCTTTGCTTATATTAACTCAGGTTGGTTATGTTCTTGATGAAATTAGTGAGCTAAAAGAGCGCATTTACTAAGCATAAAAGAAGATGCGCATTTAAAACAGGATGAAAAAGAACTACGCGCTGCTTTGAATATTAAATATAACATAAAATAAAGAATGAAAAATCTTATGTAGGGCCCCCATAGCACCATTATAGCACTTTAAGTGTTCTGGGTTACCTTTTGGAAACTTTGGGTTCTATGTAGGACCGTCTTGCTTCACGAAGAACTATTATAAGGTTTTAAGCTTTTCTGTAAAACATGGTGGTGCTAATTTATTTAGGGTTACCATCACTCTTTTTCATATGATAAACGCTGATTTTTGTTCCCTACTAGGTGGTTTGACCTACTTTTGATCACTGACATTCTGAAAATTTTGAATGTCAGGGGCGGATAAAATATTAAATACCAAAACAATTATTTGACGCACTTTACCAGACCATAGAAAAATTAGTAAAAAAGGACGAATACCATCCAAAATTTTAATAAAAGAAGAAATAAAATTGTTGAGTGGTACCTTTCTCTAGCCTAAAAATGTTATAAACTTAAAATCCACATCATTCAGTTAAAAATGTAAAAGTCTTATATCTAAATGTTTATCTCAATTACATTATTTTCTATTGTATGACATCTGACAACCCCCAAGTATGCAAAGTATTACTTTGGATGTGTCAAACCCATATGGTGTTATAGAATGGGCCATAGAAACGTCTACAGAACCTGCGCTATAGATCTTACGCCTCAGTACTTATAGCCTTATAACCTCAGCGCTAGGAACGTTTATAGCGCCACGTTTGCAAAACTAGTGGTAACTGTAAAGTGGTGCTGTAAACGTTTCTAAAGGGTGATTTTTTAGCTGGTTTGGTTTTGGCAACACTGGTTTTGACAGCTGACGTGTGTTTAGTACCTTGTGTCACTGTCAAACAGCTTCAGTTTGGTTTGCAATTTGACCATGGATCGTCTTACAAATGAACGCTTGCAAATTATTGAATTTTACTATTAAAATTCGTGCTCGGTTCGAAATGTTCATCGCGCGCTGCTTCCATTTTATGGTCGGCATTCTCGACCTTCTGAGCAGTCTATTCGGAAGATTGTTTCGGGCCGGTCAATTGGCCGCCTAGATCGTGCGATTTGACACCATTAGATTATTTTTTGTGGGGGTATGTCAAGGCTAATGTCTATAGGGACAAGCCCGCTTCGATTGACGCACTGGAAGCCAACATCCATGCATTCATTCGTGAGATACCGGCCGATATGTATGAAAGAGTATGCCAAAATTGGACTCAGCGGATGGGCTACCTGAGACGCAGCCGCGGTCAACATTTGCATGAAATTATCTTTAAACATTAAATTGCAAGGTTCAAACTATCGATTCAAATAAATATTTCATTAATTTTTTCGAATTTTTTGTGTTTTTTTTTTTTAAAAAGTTCTCAACCTCTTAAAAAATCACCCGTTATTACCAATTTCATAAGAAAATAAACTCCGCGCCAAGGGGAGGATATCGAACCTCATAAAACGATAAGTACTACTGACGAGCATTTTGAGTTCTTTTAAGTCCAATATTCAAAAACCAATGCTTATGTTTCCAAAGTGTGCTACTTGGGGTCTCACCAACCTACATTGATAACAGTCTTCATTCTATTGGCTTAACTAATTGGTTAATTTATGTTGGTTCATCGAGAACAAAAAGTGTCTACTTAACTTTATTATTTTTACTATAACTAGCTTTAAGCGCCGGTGGGCACCGTCATGCATTGGCTTGTGTGTCGAACAACCGTGCACGAGTTTCCGGGGCAATAAATATTTTTTCCTCGAGGTTCAGGCCAAACCAACAGGCCATGTTAGGCCTCTCATGAGTGATCACTCGCAGGTGATCTTCAATACAGTACCGTCACTCGAGTTTAGACTTGGCAGACTTAAGGAAAAATCCATGAGCAGCAGGAAGGATTGCCTACAACTACGTCGTACGCGGTACGCAACTAAATAGTTTCAGAATTCGTTCTGCATAAAACTCAGGTAGTTTAGCAGTATTGTTCAGCACAAAGTTGTGATACTATTCTCAGTGAGAGTATAGTAATATTACTGATATAAGAATAGTATAAAGGAAATTATATGTATTACTCGACAAAAAATGTATAAGGTATTGTAAATGCTGTCGAAATAGGACCCCTCAATCCATCGGCTATATCAACGTGCGTCGGGAAAACACACACATATATTCAAAACTTCATTTCCACTTCGGATTAAAGCCTCATTGTTTCTGAGACGGCCATTTATAAACGTTCCTCAAACACTGCCGCCACAATGCATGCCAATTTGGGCTGTCAAAACTACCCATACTATTCATCTCAGGATTATTCCATTTTTCGTTTGTCCGAACAGTACAAAAGGTGTATTTGTCAACTTAGAGGAGATTATAGCATAAATAGTAGTATTTGTCTGCCCAATCGGATAACGATCAAGCTTTGACATCATCTAGTTTTCTTTTGGTAAAAATGAATACAGGAACTGAGTAGGTTGGGGTTCATTTCGATACGAAATTCTTTGAAATGATCCCACACACCAAGCACCGCCTGTTCGTATAAGCTTGAGACTTAGTTAAGTTGGCGGCCAAAAGCCGAAAGCATTGTACCTGTTCTTTGTTGAGGTTTCCTGACAACGCGGAATAGATAACAAGAGAATGTCAAAAATTTATTGAGGATGAGGCACAATGAAGTGGATGTCCCAATTAATCGGAAAGAGGGTCGTTGGCTGGCTGAGTGCGCTTGAGTTTCACACTCGAACATATGACATAAATTCATCTTTCTGTCCGATTCCACTATGACATCTTTGCATGTAGCTATATACACCGGGGTAATTATTTTCGAAATGTATCCCGGCAGTGTTGGTTGAAAATTAACCCCGGCTGCAGCTCATTGCCTCTGATTTATTTGTAACAGAAGTTCGAGTGGACGACGAGGCGAGCGTGTTACTTGCTTAATTCATTGCACAGATCACAACATCGGAATGGAACTTGGCGTTGCTGCACGCAGAGCGGGCTAATGGCTTTTGTGGCTAACCAAAGCACGTCAGTCATGTCAATCAAATGGAGAAGAGGGAGGCCCAAGTCAGTACTCCCTACTCAGTACACCGTGTGAGACACCAAGTTGTCTCTGTCGCGAGTGTAAATCTTCTAGGCATTGCAGCGTGTGTGGGGTGACGAAGTCACTCTGTCTCAGTGACTTGAGTACGGTTTGGTGCATTATTTGCATGTGATGGAAACTTTTCCTGACAGGAGACAAATTGTTGTTGGTTCGGGTGATCTTTCGCAACGATATAGCGCCGTGCCATGCAGTTGAGACGCTTGTGTGTTTGGTCACGATGATCGGGCCATAGAAATATGTGTGTGTTCCGATGGCTCAGATTCATCAAATGGAACGCTTAATAGGATAAAATTGGTCTAATTGTATGCATGATGAATTGTTATGTACTTGTCACTATTTTTTTTTATGCTGCTTGTCGACTATTGGTGTCTTTGATCATGTTTGTATAAAAGATTAAATGGAATGAATTAATCAGTCGACTGAGTAGGTACTCATATATTTGACAAAGATTGACTGTCCACTAGAAATTGCTTCCGGTGCAGTTTTGAAAATACACTCGAAAAACTACAGGGCCTAGCTTCGATAAGTGTCGATTCGGACTTTCCACCGCAAAATTGTGTTGTTAGCTTGAAGAGCTCTAGCCAACTATGACTTTTCTTTAAGTCACTCGATACTCTCTTTTTCTTCAAGCTCTTCTTTCAAAGCTCGCAATGAAAGCTTCATTTTCTTCGGGTAAAGTTTCCAAGTCCCTGCATACTTCATGTGTAGGATCTTTGGTGCAGCTGCCCAGACGATGATGCAGTCCATAATACATGCACGTACTTAAGATGTTGGCAGGTATTTTCACTTAGCGTATGGATACAAAAAAGGAAATTACAGTAAGGAAAGAAATGATTTAAAGATGCAGTGATTGTAGCCAAGAGACAGCTTCAGTTGTTAGGGTGTTGATGTTATCAAAGTTACCCTTGTATGACAGCTCTGGACATATGCTTTGAACGGGAGCGCCGCATGGGCAAGACGAATCAGTGCCTTTCCCAGTCGAAGTCCGTTTACAGTTCAAGTTGCACCCAGCTTTGCTCGGTAGTTCGAATTCCGGTACTCTGTTTTTTTTTATATTGGGCTTTGCCTGCCTGAATTAGTTCACGTTGACAACCAGGACTTTTTTGCGAGTTTCAGACAGAGGAGTTTCCAATGTCTGCACAAATTGGGCTTCTGGCGTTTCCTTGGATTTTGTGGAGTTCTTTAATCAATGCTTGCTTGCTTCCTAGGTCAGGTGGGACTAACTTACAAAGCTTAGGGAGCCGTTCAACTGGCGTTGGTCTTAGGATGCCAGATATTAGCCGCATAGTGGTGTTCAGTTGGGTTTCAACCTTGTTTGTGCGACAGCAGTCGAGTATACCAGCGAGATAGCGCAGGTGCGTAGGCATTTTGCAGAGGCAATCCAGGAGGTACCTGCTAGTTTTTGACTCACGTTGTTCCTTGTCTTAAGGTGATACCGAGATATTTTGGGGTGAAGTTGTATCTTAAGTATATACACCATCAAGCGTCACTATCAGTTCTTTTCGACTCTCTCTGTGATTTAGGTGGAAGGAAAAGACAGATCTCGGTTTTTGCTGCGATGGGTTGAAGGAGCCAGTTCTTCCATCATGCAAACAGCTAGTTGGTTCAGGTCTGTTGTCGCTACCTGTTTCAGCTTTCCGAAGGATTTGTGCTGAAAGGGAAGCGCCATGTAATCAGTGTAGTTAAATTTTCGAGAGGACGTAGCTGGGAGTCGCATCAGGTGTGCACGTTAAAAAGTGTAGGGGCGAGCACTGATCCTTGAGGAAGGCCGTTGTTGAGTTTTCTTGTTCTGCTGCGGTTATCGTTGAGAAAGACATTAAATATCCTGCTGAGAAGCTAGTACAGAAGGCCATGGTGTCGTAAGCTGCTGTAAGATCCACAAAGCTTACATAAGTTTTTAATTTTCTTCCGTTTTCAATAAAGTTTGTAAGTTACTAAGACTTGGTCGGTGCAGTTTCTACACTTCCCAAAGGCTGCTTGTTCGTCTGGGATAGCTTTTTCGATGTCATTGCCTGACCATTCGGTTCAGGGTCATACGTTGAAAAAGTCTCAGCCAAAGTTTCAGGAGACGCACGGTAGTTCGCATCTGCGGGTTGGCTTGGCTTGAGGAGCGCAATGATTTTTTATATCTTGAAGGCCTTAGGAAGTTCGACGGATGACAGCATCCTGCAAAAGGCCCGGGCAAGCCATGTTCTTACTTTTGAACCAATCTGCTTTAGGAATTCCGTTTCAGTTTTTTTTTATTCAGGAGAATGGGTTTGAGTAGGTTGCATGTTGTGTTGTATTTCTTATAAATTCTTTATTTTGTTCTGCTTCCGACAGTTGGACCAGGTATATGGACAGCTACTTTTTTCGAATCGATGTTTGATTTGTTAGCAGGTGGCGAGTTTGACGAACCTAACTCCATGCTTTTCGAATTGAGTGTTTGAAATTGACACTGTTGTCGGTTTTTGTCCACTTTTGATTCTTTTTTTGCCAAGGCTTTTCATTGGCTCATTTGCTAGGCGACTGTTTTCATTTGAACGGAATTCTTTATACAATCTATCACTGCCTTCTTTCCAGCATGGTATGTATTGCTTGCCAAAGCCCCTTGGAATACATTTCTATGCCTTTGTTATAAGAAGGCCAGTAAAACGATCAAATTTGGAATGAGTTGGGGCCCATCTTCTGATCTGCTGGTATGCTGGTGTAAAGCCCGTTAACGCCAAGAATTTTAGAAGTTTTACGCTAATATTGTATAATGAACGATCTTAATTTACATTTTAAAAAATGCTAAAAACAGTAGGCCTATTTGCGTGTGCAAACGGACCAAAACTGACCGGCTTCCTGGTTGAGTATTGCTGTCAAAGTAAGTGCCAACTGAAAACGTAACCTGGTGTCGAATGTGAAACAATTGAAGACTTATATAATTTGACAGCTTACCATGGTTTTGAAAAAAATTGTCAAAAAATTAGTACGAAAATATTTATTTGTTTTCTAAAAGATATTTTTGTCGCATTCTGACTTTACCAATCGTCAAAAGGGTTGCTATTAAATGCAGCTTTGCTTATAACGTATTTGTCATAATACCTCCATCGTGAGGTTTTTTTATTATTTAAAAAACCGTCAGCTTTAAAACGAAACAGATACTCCCTCATTTTTCTATTCATGAAGAAATTATGCTTTTCTGTAATTACACAATTTGGTCAATCATAATTAAAACTAACGACCAAAAAGCTCCCTACCAACTATAACTCATCTTTTCCATAGTGTACCCTACCTAGCCCCAATTTCGACATTCGACATAAGCCCTAAGCCTAATTGCTTGCTGGCCATAGTTCTTACAAAACGAAACACTTTCACTAAAAACGGGAAAAGAAAAACTAAACGAGTTCATCAGGTAAAGTGGACACTCTCCTCAAATTTATAACTTGAAGAGGATTAAATATTAATCCACTGACACGCAAGCAAGCGTTGCTCAACGACAAAACGACGCACGACGCACGGGGCCGAATGCTATATCTTTCGAAACTCTCGTAAATTGCAAAATTTATGACAGGCACCCAGTGTGTTTTGACTGGTCCTGTCCGTAGAAAGTGAGAAAAACTTATAATTATTATCGGCTAGAGTGCAGTCATTAACTGCCGCGACGAATCGTAAAACTTCTCTAGCCACAGGCCAGGCCTTATAAGTCTACGATAAGATTAGAAAAATTAAAGACTTACATCCATGTTGGTACACCCTGGAGTCCGGTGGTGAGATCCACTAATGCAGCTAATATTAATGTAATAATCCACAATGAAAAATGTTTCCTTTTAAGGAATTCCATTTTGTATTCGCTTGTTGTCGTGATGGACGAGCTTGTTGCCGGCGTCCGCCAACGACGTATGTAGAAAGCACGAAGACCTATTTTTCGTTCTCCACGGGCAGTAACCTAGAATCTCTGCTGACGTTGTGAGGAGGTGAAGATGAATTCACCGAAGGATATTCTTGATGGAACAATTTTTCTCACTTATTTCAACTTTTTCGCTTATTTTCTTTTTATTTTGCTTTTGTTTCACTCTTGCATTTTTGCAATTTATTTTCCTTCACCACTTTTCACTGTGCGCGCAGACATTAATTTTCACTTTCCTTCTTTGTTTGAGATATTTTATGAATTTTTTTCGTTGTTACTTTTCTGACGTAAGTTTAGACACTTGTTCGCAAACTACATCAAAGGAGAGGTCGAATGCAGTCAACTGGGGAGGACTTAAGGTTTGGGGCTATAAATCTCTCCTTGGCGTCAGCCACGTTCAGTCATATTTCTGGGTTGGCTTTCGAGTGACCTTTGATTGCTATCGTTTCGCGGCAAGACACATGGTGTTTTATTGGACAAGTCTCATGGTGATCGTTAGAAGTTGTCTTCTTATGTAACCACTGACAATGTTAGTCTGCTAGATGATGCCGCTTTCCATCTGTAAGGAGAAGACGAAAAAATAAAATTTTAGTTCAAGAGGTAATCGTAAATCTGTTCGTAAACTTAATTTAAAAACCAAACAGACTGTGTAGTTCGGCCATGGTGGGGTGGAGTTCTGAAGACACAGAATGGTTTAGGTAAATATATCTAGCTGTCGCCTCAAATGAGGAAGACAAATGTGCCATTTGTCGTCACTCGTCAGCAATGAGGCGAGATTTATGAGACACATGGATGGCCATGGATTTTGACGAAAGCATTGGTGTCACGTTTCGACTGATATTGCGCAACATTGTTATAAAATATGAACACAAACTTGGAACGATATATTTGACTAAATCCATTGGGAGATGTTTGATCTCTAAAAATATAGGTACTAAGTAGGTAAGATGTTGTTGTCTTTGCAGAGTAATAAATTAAAAGACTAACAACATACGTTCAAGCTCCTCCAATTTTGTGAGAACTTCTTCAAGACAAATACTGAAATAAACTTACACTGTTGAGCAAGAAATTTGTATTAAAAAGAAAATAGAGGTTCAAAAATGTCTTGCAAGTCTTGCAAGTATTGATTATTTTATAAAGAAATTTGTTTGTTTAAAAACATAGATAGCTAAATTATTTTGCTTAACTTTTTCAATACTTTGAACACAATTTTAATGCATTTATTTATGCATGCGAGTCTTATAAATACTATCATTATAGTCTAAAAAATTAGCAGAGACATCTTTGACTAAGTATTTGCCCGGTTTTCAGATATAAAATTATTAATACTATTTTTTTATTAATTTTAGGGTCCGGTTATATTTTTTTTTTGTTCATTTCTGAAATTTTTTGTGAAAATCTTCACTTTAAAAAAAGCTTCAAAAACTACCAAGGCCTGTTGTGTTTTTAAAATTTTAGATTATTTTGGTTTGATACTCAAGTTGCCTAAAAAAAATTTAAATTATTAAATAGGAACAGGTCCGAGGATATATGCTTTTTACTGACACTTCCTTTCAGTAAACCCACAAATGTTTTTAAAAGTAAATATTTCAAAAACAATTTCAGATCCGTTCTAATTTTCCTCCAAAATCTTAGAAAACGGTCTATGTCAAAGACTCCTTTTTGAAGTGGTACCTATTGCCGTTACGGAGTTAAATACGTTTTTACACCCGACCCAGGGTATATATTAATTTTAATGCATAGTTTGTAACTCAGTGAAATAATCACCGTAGACCCCTAGGACCTGTTAGAGATATGATCGAGAACGACAGGTGAATCGATTAAGCCATGTCCGTCCGTCCGTCTGTCCGTATGTGTGAACTTTTTAGGTTTTAAACATTGAGCCAGGATGCTGAAACTTGAGGTGTCTTTTGTTTCCTATTTTGTTCAGAGAAATTATGAAAACTTGTACAATTTCCCCAAAGTAACGCCCACAAATGACTTGGCTGTCAGGCAACCTCAAAGTTGCATTTTATTTGAAATTGCCCTTTGATCAAGTAGCCAAGGCATAGGACCTCAAATTTTAGTGCAAAGCAATAGTGGCCCAAGGCCTTTTAATAGACAAAAATTGGACATCAAGTTTCACAAGATGCGTAACAGTTTGATCGTCAGTTGGGCGGCTGTCACGCCCTGCCCAGAACATAAACTTCAAAGGATTTTACACTCTGTGAAAGTCCGCGAAAACCATATGTGAAGCGTATATTTGAACGAGACTTCGGTTGAAGCCATCACGATGAAGATTCATATTGAATCAAAAGACGTAAAAAAGGCACTAGCATGTTGCTAGTTGACCAATCAAATGTTTGATTTTTTGGAACCAAAAATTGGACCACCCACACTATCGAACATGCCCACTTTTAACGTGTTATATCTTGATCATGATCTTGAGGCATTATCAATAAAGCACATTGACTCAAGCAAAAAAACTTTTAAATTTGGTGCTACAGTGTATAGAGGGTCCGCTATTTAGAAATTCGTAGTCAAAATAATTAAGAAATTGTTTTGACTAATTTCAGCATTTTTTAGACGTAGAAAATATAGACATAAATAAATAAAAATAAATAGAGTGGCGCAACAGCTCGAGGTGAACCAGGGCCAACTTCTCAACAATGTATGCTGGTGTGTCAATTTCTTTTTACATACAAAGGGACCTACAATTTTTTGCCGAATCCGAACGGCACTTTGAGAAGTTTTTCAAGACAAATGATACTCTCGGAGGGCTTGTCAAACCCTCGCGGAGGTGGGGACCGTGAAGAAGACTAAGCCTTTTTTTTCAGGTGACGATGGCAGGATTCGAACCCAGGCCTCCGGCGTAGTAAGCACACACACTAACCACTACGCCACGGCATCCCACTAGAAAATATAGACAACTACTACTAATATTACTATTAGTAGCAGGTATCTAGTATTTAGTACTAATAAGTACTACTGTTACATTTTTCTCTTATCCGTAAGTACTTTTCAACAGCAATGGCTATTTTTTTCCTAGTACATGCGGGTTTCGGAATTTGCTCTCTTAATCATTTCAGGAATATCTAAGTTAGAAACTGCGTTTCTAAAGAATTTTAAAAACTGTACAATTCTCACCACATGTTTTATTCTTTATCTTAATTTCATTAAAATTGGAATTACGGTTAAGATATCAAATTATTTAAAAAAAAAAATATATTGAAATGTTTTCGAAGCTTTCGAATCGAATCTTAGAGTCAGTTTCTTTTTCAAGGTTTTCTATATTTTACCCAAAAATTTAAAATAACTTTTAGTATGTGTTTTTCCAAATCATTTGCCTTTATAGCATCGAAGAGTGTAGTGGGGACAACATTTTTCGCACGATTTTTTTTTCGAAAATACGTAGATACTATCAGGAGTTTTAACACTGTTAAAATAAAATTTAATTTTAGTCTTCGCTTTACCTGTGGCTGTTCTGTGTGGGCCTTAAACAAGCTGCAAATTTTATATTTCACAATTCATAAAACTTTTTCAATACTTTACGAATGTTTTAATTTTCCTTCCTGTCTGTAAAACTTTTCAACATACATAAGTGCCCGATACTTATTGTCTTACAAAAAAATGTCGCACTTGTGTGCATTCCTTTTTTTTTAAAAGTTACAGGTGGAACGGACGCACGGACGAACAAAGAAGTGATACCATACGAGGTCCTTATTCCATTTTTTTACTGACCGGCAAAAGTCACACGTATCAACAATTATCCAAAATTTGAAGGAAAACTAAAACACATTTTTAAAATTAAAAAAATTTCACAAACACAAAAGCATTTTTGAAAATATTTTCTCATTTAAATCTTTTAGTATCTAACGGTTACATCGATTGTGTTCAAATTTGGAGTATACTAGGAGTGCAGTCACAAAGCTAGTTGCCTTAAAAATTTTCAAAAATCTCGTTTCCAACCTAAGTTTTTCTTAGCCTGTTTAAAAAAAAAATAAGTTAAAAAAATTACAGATTTTTTACCATTTTCTAAAAAATCTGTAGCCACAGAATTGAAGAAAATTGGTCAATGCTAGCATAGAACTATTGAAAAAAAGTTTAAATCCAAATGAAAGTAAAAAACATTATTTTTTAATAAAACTTTTTTTTAACATTTTTTAAAAATGTGTTTTATAAAACATTCCCCCCGAAATCTCCCAAATGGTATAAGGTATACCTACTTTGATTTAAATAACGGCCAAAGTCTATCTTCTGAAATTGTCTGGGTAACTTTTAGCAAGCTTTGAATATTCATAAACTTTTTATTTGTAACTCAAAAACTAAAAAGCATTTTCGAAAATAATTTCTTTCAATGTTCTACATACCTCAAGAGTAACTGTTTAAATTTGGTTGAAAAAACTAACGGGTTTGACAAGGTATTAAATGGTTTCCAAAATATGCACTTGAAAGCTCTCTACATACCTGTGACAGACTAAAATGATGCTAGTAGATATATCATAACTTCCAGGCCTGTTACTTTACGTCAATCAATTTTGACGCAAGGTTGACTAATTAAGAGGGGAGTTTTTGCTCTAAATTAGCAGGTGGTTACCTTTGCTTGAACATAAAACTCGAAACACGATATCCCTTAAGGACATTTGCTTATTATGTAAACGAATTTGTTTCTATCGATTTAAGCCCATGGCTTAGCCCATATAATTTCAAGTAATTAGGTAAGTCTGTTCTGTATTCAACTCACTGCAAATAACTATTAAAAAACCACCTATTGCGCATAATTTTAATTATAAATGAAAAGTATAACTTTGCCTCCGCGTTCTTCACCTAGGCATAATGTTCGCACAAAACGAAACAGCAATTAGTCACTCCCACGTATCGCGCACACGTTAACGACTCCTCAAGCAATTCTGATTCCAGTTTTATCACCACCTCGCCAGCCGTTCTACATTTCCTTATTACGGTATCAAATTCGAATCCATTAGTTAATTCTCTGACGTTTATTTGTGTAATTTGCGTTCGTCGTCGAATACACAACCCAACCAATTTGACTTTCTTCCAAACACCACAATGACGACGGGTGTTCATTTCACATCACGAGTTCTGAAGGAATACAAACCTTCCTCCTCCATACACAATGGGAAGCACCAAAGTCAACAAGGAACGTTACACATCCTAAATCCCGCTTATTATTAACACCACAAATACAAGAGTACATCATTCCATTTCGTGGTTTGTCGTCGAAATACTAGAACTACACGGGCTAAGCGCAGAATAATGATCTGGATGGCGGCGCGGCGGTGGTGCTGGGGCACGTGACTTTCCCTAAGCAATGCTGTCTGCGGGAATTGGAAGAAAGTAGCAATATAGAGGTACTTAAAGGATATTCAACTATTTTCCATTTAAACTGTTTGCACGTATCTGGGATTTCTTTCCTTTTGTCTCATTGTTGGGTTTATATTGGTTTGTTGTTTGACGTGCTTCTGGGGAGCGAACATAAATTTGATAGCTAAGTCGGTTTAAAGGACGTTTTTATTATGGAAAGGAAAAAAATTAGCATTTCTCCTTGGGATTGTCAGATATTCCCAAGTCACAAGACTCGTTTTGGTGTTAAATTAAGTTGCTTAAATTGAATTGTTTTCAAAACAAAAACAAACTGACGATACATAACTAGCTTAACACAGGCTGGTTTTCTGGGAGAAGAATTATCTTTAATATAAGGTGGGTACACGGTTACAGAATTATTGTTTTAAAAAGGATCTCTTTAAAATTTTCAACTATGCTTTGCGATTCATCAGAATAATATTGGCTCATATTTTCTAAAAATGCTCAAAGCCCTAAAAAATTGTAGATTCCGTGGAATTCACTCCATCGGTGATATGCGAAGCATTTATTTTAAGCCACCGCGGAATTATTTTTCCGCAAGCAAAGTTTATTTTTATAGTTTCATTGGCTTTGGGAATTGAAGATAAAACGGTAGCTAGACACCTGTTATCACTAGACCCTCATATCTTGCTATGATTGGCAATATTCGAAGCACAAGTAAAAGTCTGAAAGTCATATAAGTTTTATGGCAAATGAGTTTTCCCGACAGCTCCTTTCAACCAAGCATTGAACAACCGTCAGCCCTTAAGGTACCCAACAAACCCCCGAGTCAGGCGAGTTACTGTACCAAGCGATTTATGCATATTTGCTCCCACAACTAATTAATGCATTTCCATGAAGGAAAACAATATGCAAATCATATGATCTGCAAGGAACCTCCTTTACAAGCTTTCAACTACGTATAGGTACATAATCATCAATACCTAATTGCCACCGCATAAACCTCAGAAACAGCGCTCCGTGTAACATCAGCATAATCCCTGGAAATATTCGCAAGGACAGCAAAAATAAACAGACTGCAGCCATACGTCATAAACTCCCCTAGTTTTGTACCTACCTATCACAGAAGAAGTGAATCCAGGAGTCCCGCACTCAAAAGCCTCTCGACCTAAATGTGAACTTCCTTTTCATACATGCAATCGACAACCGCGCCTCTCTGATAAAAGAACCAGGCTGTAAGCAGAATCATGATTAATGCATAGATCCTGCCACTTATACTTACTCCGGATGAAATAGTCTTTTTGCCTTAAATACATTCACCCGTGGAGTGATGATTTTAGGGAAATTTTACTGCACTTTGCTTAGAAATTTTGCACTCATTAGCCTGCCTCAAAAAGGATATAAACCGTATCTTCAACATATGTGCAGTACACTAGAAAATAATATGACAAAAAGACAAAGCACCCCCAGGTAGTCCTGCTGCATGTCCTTGTCAATCTTCTTTGTTTCCCTTTCAACACTCACGTTTTCAGGGTGCAGGTGATCGCTTCTGCTTGTCACCGGCTGCTGTCCTTTTACATCACAACTGCGAAACTAATTGCGAATTTAAGGAGAAATCATGATCCGCTTCTTCCCTAACAAACACAACTATATCGAGGCAGAAAGAAGACGATCCTGGTGCGATAATAAATTCCAAGGCGAGACTCACATAAGTAGGTGGGTTGCTTCATTCTCGAATCAAATTCAAGCGATTTCATGCGTTCATAATGCTTACTTTATGCTCCATTGTGAGTAAGTGGATTCTTCCTTCGAGGCATACCTACATACCCAGACTTGTAGCGTGGCTGGGGGCATAACTAAACCGCATCGTTACGAACGTTAAGCAATTATGCATGCAGTTGGTTGATGATGATGAAGAAGGTGTACACAAAGGAAGAATATATGTATCCATGCTTCACGGAAGAATTTATGATAAGTTACCGTACATTTTGTTCCCAATTTTTGACTGGGATACGGAATGGATGCATGTGGGTAATGGGACATTAACTGGAAAAATGCTGGTTCAATGTCTACTGGAACAGGAAATGCGGTTAACAATTTTCGAAGAGTGGTTCTGTTATTGTTGTGTGTTTGGATGTGGGTGCGGATAGGATATATCTGATCAGGAAAGCGGTTACGATTGTTATTAATTTTAATAAAGGTCTTCGATTGGATTGGGGAATTAAATGAGGAGCAGCAGGTAGACGAGAGCGTAAACATCTATTTTGAAATTCGGAAAGACTAATGATTTAAGATAATGTTGCTTTTTAACTTGTGTAGCTGAGCAGCATAGCGGAGCTATGGGGCCCGTGTTAAGGACATAACTTCTTCCAATTATGTCTTCATTCATGGAGAGAAGGCTAGTGCCTCTGGAAACCGCAAGACCCAAGGCATGTTTATACCATGTTTAATATTCTCAATTTCGTTTGTTTTTTTGGCAAGCCTAAAAATGTTATATACTGTGATGTGGCAGTTATGCCATCATTTAAAAGTAATGCAAGAAAATACATACAAGAACCACTGGCCGGATAAGTACTTCAAAACGCGACCGGCGGATCAGTGAGTCCAGTTGGCTCACGACACGACCTTCTTCTCCATATTAATAAGAGGTGATTCGATGCCCATGCAGTGGAGGGAAAGTTATCTACTTCCCTTCTACAAAGCAAAAGTGGATACACGAAGCTGTAACAATTACCGTTCTATCAAGCTGATGTCACACCCAATTAAGATCGTCGTGTAGGAACTAGGTAGTCGACTGCGAATAAAATAAGGCCATCTGAGGATCAGTGCTGGTTTGTCTCGGGCAAGTCAACCAGTGATGCAATCCAAGATTTCAGGATCAAAATAAAATAGCAGTGCGATTCCCTAAAAGATTTGCATTATGGTAAGGCTGATTTTGAAAAAGCCTTCGATAGACTTCAACGAGATCTGATATGGATGGCGCTAAGAAAATGAGGAGTTCTAGGAGCCTTAATATATGGATGATCATGGACATATATGATGGAGCAAAGACAAGATCAAAATGTCCTTCCGGACTCATTGAAGAGTTTAGTTCCCAATTAAAGTCGGTGTACACCAGGGAAGAGTCCTTAGCCCTTGATTGTCTTCAAATCGAGTGGCGCAACAGGGCGAGGTGAGCCAGGGCCAACATCTCAACAATGCATGCAGTGTGTGTTGATTTCTTCACATACAAAGGGAGCTTCAATTTTTTTCCGAATCCGAAAGGTACATTGAGAGGTTTTTTCGAGTCAAATGATACTCTCGGTTGGCTTGTCAGACTCTCGCGGACGTGGGGACCATGAAAAAGAACGATCCTTTTTTAGGCGAAGATGGAAGGATGACAATGGTAGCCCTTGATTGGTAGCTCTTCTGCTTGAAGGAAAACTGACGAACCCTTAAGTACATTAGCTGTTTTTCGCTGACGATGGGGCTATCCTCAGTGAAGATCATATATTCCTGCAGCGAGCCAAAAGAACCAAAAGAAGACTTAGCATATGTGCTGTCCATTCTATGATCCACCCGAGCCGATTTCGAATACTTGAATTGAATGGAAATGTGTAGGGTGGATGAAGTGACGAGAAAACTCTGCTATCTCCTGTGACCAAATAATGGGTTGGTGGTGGTAAAATATTGCAGAGGTCAGAATTATTTTTTCAATATTTTGTCTTACAACAGTCTGGAAATGCGTTTTTGGAAAACTGACGCAGTGAAACATGCATAGGGGGCTGAACCTCTGCAACCCCTTAAAAAAGTCAAAAATTTGATCAAAAAAGAAGAATTGCCAGAATTTTATTGGTTAAGTCAGAATTTCAAAATTCTGAAATTCCGAAATTGTGATTAAAAAAGCTGAACTACGAGAATTTTATTGGATAAGTCAAAATCGTGAACAGCAGAACTTTGTAAAGCAGAATTTTGAAAGCAGTATTATGACCCGCTCCCCAAAAAAGAAGGGGAGCGGGTTATATTTCCAAAGTTATATGTCCGGCACTCACATATGGTTCATAATGTTGCACAACGTATAAGAAATATGAGAGTAATCTAAGGGCGGCAGAGATTAAAATGCCTCGCATGACAACAGGAGTAAAAAAACGGGATAAAATAAGAAGTAGGAAGACCCGAGGAAGCTTCCTCGTAAAGGAACTTTAGATGTCCAAGCAAGATCGGTTGATTTGGTGTTGCCATGTTCTACAAACCCAAAATTGCAGTGTCAATCAACATTGCAACATAATCGCGAAAAAGTAGAAGGCCTAAACATTCATGGATCGCACAAATGCAACGAAAACAGCTATTTTAATTGGACTCGCAGTTATAAAGTGTTCCAAAACCGGGTGGCCGGCCGATATTTTCTGAGGTCCAATTGGGCGGCGTACCCAACAAGCTGACCCTTAGAAATTCAGTAGGAGTAGAAAGGAAAGTGTTAAGAACCCCCCGATTCAGATCTAAACCTCGCGGCTAAATGAAAACAATAAGAAGAAGTAGGTACATAATGACGTTAGACAATTGAACCCTATAGAAAAACCTACTTTATAGAAAACTTCAAAGAAATAAAATAGGAAATTTAATTATTCAAGAACGAACTGTCCTTGGGAAAAACCAGTCTTCCAAGCGACGCGGTTTTCGCCTACTACGCCATTCTAAGCCAATAGAAAAAACAAAAAAGTAGAAATTAACCATTATTCATTCGACTCATTTATTCATTACCCGGGGGTAGTGTGTGCTAAATGGAGGTCGAATATACCTTGACTCCTCCCATGAGTCCTCTCCTAACGTACCGTTTGAATAAAGGACAAAAATCTAGAATGGACAAAATCCCGAAAATCGAAGTTAAAAATCTCAAATGCACAAAATCTAGGGAATTGAATACAACAATCTCGGAACACAAGCTTGTCAATTAGACAAAAAATTGCTTGCTCACACATAATCAGGATAAGGAGCCCTCGAGATTTTTTTTTAGATTTTCGTTGCAAGACTTTTTCGTGTTACATTTTTGCTAGTATTTTGTTGCATGTCGGGCTAGACCCAACCTAAACTTAAATAAAAAAGCCTCCTCGTAGCCAATCACATTTGCCCTAGCGCCTTTTTAAAGACAAGAGCCCGCCACGGTGCCGAAACATCAAAACAAGTCAGATAATGTAGGGACTGTTTTGGAATATTCATCGGATTAGTGGCCGTGTTCGCGTGAGCAGACTTCTGAAAAAGACGACGCATTCCCGCCATTTGCAACTTGTCCTAACCTCTACGGAGCGTGCCGTCTGGATAAGTTCACCCGGATAGTTACGTATCGAGTGGCGCCGCCTCGCTGGTAGGCGCATAGAGCCTCGCCCGTTTTGATGACTCAATAATTGGAGGGCGAGCTCTTGCACCTTTTCGCTGAGCGAGTTAGAGAAATAAAGAACTTTTTGGTGAGCTCCTTCTGAGCTGTGTGTTCTAGTGGAGAATCAGACTGTTCACGATCAATCGGCTACCCAAGAAAATGGGAGCAAAGGAACGACAGACCCAGCTAACCATTTTTTGCTTTTTGTAAGCTATAAGGGTTCTGTTTTTGGATTTAATGTACCTACCTGGACCCGAAGACAAAACTGTTCGCTCACTCTGTTTGTGTAAGGCTTGGCTACTTGCAGGTAAAACTTTTAGGCTTTGCAGTCCGAGCTGGTAATTTCAAAACGAATTCAAAAAATGACTACAACTACAGTACATACTACCTACTTGCAAGTACTGAAATTAATGAAAATACAAACTTGCATAAATCTGGCAGACGGTTATAAAAAATATAAACTAACACATAGCTGCACACGTACGTTAAATTTAACTGAAATATTTTTAAATCTAAAATTGGTTCTAGTCCTTTTTTAGGAAGAGAAAACAATTCCCATAATCGCATCAAATTCTAAGGAACCTTTTACTCAGTTAAGGCAATTCCAGTTCGTGAATTATCAACATTAGTTGGATTCCGCATGAAAGTCAGAGTTTTGCATTAAAACATTTTCGCTTTAACGGAAACGTATAAGAAGTTCTTTACTCCATTCGGTAAGGAACAGGAATCCAACCATTCTCCCCGAACATAGCTGCCGTCAAAAAGGATTCAATTAAAATCAGTTGCCGTCGCTTCCTTTCACTTAAGGAAATCAAATCTGATGAGTTCAGTAAATCACGATAGTAATCTCAAAAGAGAGTTTCCTTACCCCCACCTATAAAGAAAAAGAGTTAATTAAGACGCAGTCGAGACAACTATTGAAAATATATTTCCAGAATCACTATCACTGCGCTGGTAGACTACGTAACTTGTTTCACTTAACAAGATGGTTAATCAGCCACTGTCAATCGATGGAGTCGTCTGAAGTTCCTCTTTTCGTCGATACAACAAAAGATCCGCTCAAGTGATTGATACTCTTTCTATGCAACATTCATTCCGCTTGGCTGACAACTCAAGAAGAAACCCATTCAATACATCATTCCGGGGAACACGCTGAGAGGCACCCCAACAATGAATGAAAGAGGATTTAAAGATATCATAATATCCCTTCGTAAAATAATCCTTATTTGGGTGATGAAATCTGAACCCTTTTATTACGGTAGTTAGCCGCAGCTGACGTGCTCATGTGGCACAAAGGATGTCCGAAAAAGGATATCCTTATTCAGTTTTTTTTTTTTGTTACATGGTTATTATTATAACTGCCTTTCCTTTTATTATTATTATTTATTCATAACTATTTTCGAAAACACAAAACCTAAAAACACTGTTTGTTTAGGTTTTGTGTGATCTTTGACGAAAAAAAAATCAATTTTTCCAGATGAATGGAGAAAAGTAAACATTTCACAAAACGAAATCAGCCACAAAATCAGCTTAGCGGCAAAGCAGCACATGTGGCCACCACAATGGATTCCTTCAAATGGTTTCTCCTGGTAGTTCCGCTCAAACAGAGAATACAAATCGAAACCAGATTTTTGTGTCCAAGGTCTGGTGGACTTGTTGACCACGACGACGACTGTGCGTATTTTTCTACAACTCTGCCATTGTTGTCTCTGACTTCGGCTTTCTTTTACTCTTTTAATCCGATGTCCAAGCGGAGCCTATACGCACTCGCTGTTGTGTCCCAATGGTTTTCTTTTAATGGATGAAAAAGAACAGAACTAGTGCAGAGATGTTATGTGATTCTGACATGGATAGAGATAATCTCGTTGATGGTAAGGCATCTCGAATACAAAGATCGGTGTAACAGATTACCAGATTCGAGAAAAACCCCAAGTATGGGCACGTTTCCTTTATGTGTATTGTGGGTGAAATGGTATTTTTTCAATGTCATGGAGCTATTTGCTTTTCATGTTCCATAAAAGTGGACGCTGGAATATGTGTTTGGCCGGCCTGTAGATGCTATCGACGCATTCTACTCCTCCCATTGGTGCCTTGCGTATACGTACAACAAACACCTGGAGCACTAGAAACATTTCTACTTATGTCGGGCGATAGCTGCTTTAGGTTGATGGGCTCTTAAGGTATAGTGTTGAAAGTGGAGCTCGTCATTGGGAAGCTCAACTATTTGCTTATGTTATCGTTTAAGTGATACCCTATTTATTGTCCACGCAGTGGTGTTTGACCAGCTTAGTGGTTGGTGTTTACCGACTTCGCTGTAAACCTTTTTTTGTGTTTTAAGGAGTATAGTTTTGATTTCATAAAAGTTTTTTGGTTTTATTTTTGAGTTGCTGATTCAAGAAGCTATTCGTGTCTCAGGGAAAACGGTACCTGTTTATCTCCATCCTTTTATTAGTTAGATGCCGAATATACGTCGAATAGATGACAATATTCTCTTATCGAAACCTTGAAATGCAGGAGATCGGAAAGATACCTAATTTCTAAGCTCAACGAAAATGTTTCATATTATCTCTTGGTAAGCAATGCCAAAAATTCGCCGATCAAAAGTGCGAGATTGGCGAAGAAGGCGAAGACAAAAGGCGTAATAGCTCCAAAAGAGCGTCGCAAGTTCAAGTGCAGCGGAGAAACTTCAAGACCGAAATCCAACTCACAGATTGCGTCGAACGAAGTCAAGGCAAGATCGCCCACAACCGATGCGTAGTCTCAGATTCTCACTGTAATCTTGGGAAAACTTGAGGATCAGACTAAAATCAACAAACTTAGATACATTTGCAAACTGAGGAAGCTTGAGTTTAAGCCTCGAAAAAATCTTATTGGCCAACCGACAAGACTAAAAAGCATGATCTTGTCGATTTCTTCATTGCCAGAGGGTACTCCAGATACCTAACACCTGTCGAAGATTGTTATGACCTTTGCTCAGACCAGTCAAGAGTAATCTTGAAGCTGTTCGCTTGAATGTGCAATTGAGAACTCTTTTCGAGTTAGAAACCGCAGTTGACAAATTCATCGAAGCATTTCAAACTACTCGCTATGGAAAGCAGCTAAGTCCATCAAGAAACCTATAATACATTCGGTTTCAATAAAGATAGAAAGCTAAGCGAATTGGCAAAAGAAGATCAAAAATAATGCAAATGTGTTCGACGGTCCGCCGGTGGCTGATGTTTAAAACAACAACGCGGAACCTCATAACTTTAGAAAGAAACTTTAGAATAAAGAGTTGTTAGTTGAGCTTCGACTTAAAATTAAAACTGAAAATAATAAGACCCCGAGTTACAACCTGATCACTGGCAAAATTCTGAAAGAACTACCGAAAACAGCGCTAGTCAAGCTTCTTTGATAAAAGCTTCTCTTAGACTTCTATGCATTCCCATTGCTGAGGTTATATAATGGTTCCAAAACCGGGGAAATGTGCCAATGACAAAAAATCTTTTAGGCCCATATCGCTTCTGCCGATAGCAGGCGCGAACGCAGGGGGGGGGGGTTAGGGGGTCGAAATGAATATTGTAGTCGTTTATTTAAACTACAAAGTTTTGGACAGCGTGTCAGAGCTATAAGAGAAATCCACTAGGTCTTCACGAGGAAATGTTTCGCCACGTTTTGCTGAAAAATATCTTTCTTTTTTTTCATTTGTCGCAGGTTGCTACTATCCGATGGAGCACTCCACTCAGACACAACTACTGGTCCATTGTACTACCACGCGGACACCTTACTTTGATGTATTTAGTTTACTCGTCTTTCGAAGAAAAACGAGAAGGAGCTTCAGTGATGAAGAGCTTAGGTGTTCGGCACTCACCACGTCGGCCCCAAAGATCCGCCAACTGATGCGAGCAAAGGCAGGCAGTTGGAACATAGGAAATGTTCCGCTGTATTGTCGTCCTCTCTACAGGCAGGGCAGGTGAGATGGTTTCGCTCAAGCCTAGCACATTCAGGTGCTTGGCGAAAGTTTGGTGGCCCGTAAGGACGCCTACAAGAAGTCTGCAATCGATTCTCCTGAGAGATAGAAGAAAAGACGCTGACCCCTCGCAGATGCCCGGGTGTAGTCTTTTAGTCTGTCTGCACCCATTGCAGTCACGCCAACGAGCCCTGTGCTCACGAGAAACCCAAGTATCAATGGCAGACGTGACAACAGATACACTCAAGCCTAAAGCAGGTTCGGGTCCTAAGAAAACCTCTTCTGAGCCTAGTCTGGCAAGCTCATCAGAGATCTCATTTCCCTGCATACCAGTGTGACCTGGAACCCAAACAAGATTCACTGCATTTAGCCTTCCGACTAAGTTCAACGAATACTTGAGTTCGAGCACTATCTTGGATGAGGTAAGAGGGTTGAGCAACGCATTTAGAGCGGCTTGGCTGTCACTGCAAACGCATATGCTTCTCGCCCTCCACCTGTTAGTCAACTGGAAAATATCTTAATTTCCGATATGTACTAGGTTTTCACAAGGAGAAGCTTCGTCATACTTCCAGTCGGCAGAAATGTTCTTGTGCGTTATGGTGCATATACAATAGTTAGAATTTTTAGTGAACTAACTCAATGCGACAAGGTACAATTATATGACCTCATAATGCGACTGCACACGAATACTCAGTTGTTCAGTACACTTTAAAAGTACAAGATACCTTAAAAAAAAAATGTGTAATAGAAAAACGGGGGACAGTGGGGTACAAAATCCACTCCTAAGTTTTTATTCCTGCAAATATTTTCTTTTGCATAAAAAGCCTTTTTAATTTAATAGCCAAAGAATTCCTTAAATCTTTTAACGTCTTTTTATAACCTTTATTACTCCTAACAGCTCTTGAGGTAGTTAAAACTTTTTTGTATACTCATACCTTTACTCATACCGCTTGGTCTTAAATATTTTCCTTAATTACACGCTAAAATTTTTAAGTTCAAATCCTCTCCTGCCCGACAATGGTGTGTATTGTAAACCCACTTATTACCTTCATAATCCGCACTGGAAGCCCCTTGTAAAAGTGCTGATGTGAAAAGCATTACTGCAGCACATGCGAAACTGATTTGGTTTTTAATTAAAATTCCCCACATCCGACGCGTTTCTCATATAGGTACACCTCTGCTATTTGCCAAAGAAAGGACGAGGGGTAGAATGATGTGTGTACTCTTAGCATGTGGAGTAAGTACCACTCTTGGCTGACACTTGAAACACACAAGATTGCTTACAAATAAGGTTAAGCCTTATTGTCAATACCTACTAGGTAGTTGCGGATAAAAAATTAAATAAGTAGGTAAATGTTTTTTCCTTCAGTTGAGTGTTGCTCTATTTTCTGTTAAATATCGAGCAAGTCCTGTAAAATGCAACCTTTCCATGACTTGCAGCTAAATAAAATGAAAATGCCCCCATAATTATGCTCTTCAAATAAAAACCATTTATCACCATCATCAAAATAAATTCCTTTTTTTATTACGACTTCTAAAGTGAACAGTAATAGTCGGCTAAGTGGAAAAAGGACACGAAAAAGTGATAAAAGGAGGTAAAAAAAAAATACTTAATGGATTCATTATCAATTTTACTTTTTAATCGTCCTCAAGAATTCGAAAAAGGAAGAGGAAAATCCAACATTCCTTGGAATAAAAAAGAAAACTGGAACTTGTTGCGTTTGACATTGACAGATACTTAACGATTCGAGGGTAGAACATTCTATTTGATGAATGAGGTAAGGGTCTGTCAGGTCACATTGTGAATTGAAATTAACTTGAATTGAAGTCCTTGCTTACTGCTGTACTGGTATGACTTAGAAGACTTCCAGGAAGTCAATCTGTGGAGTGGTATATAAATTTCGAGTATTCATATCTTTCGGAAGCTTTTTTAGAATCTATTAAGTAAAAGTTCTTGAGAACCTTTCAATTCTTTCACAATGATCCTTATGCTTATGGTTATGATTGTTGCGTATTGCAGTGGTCTATCCAATATACTCCCTCTATGGCCGAAGATGTATCCTGCCTTTCCCAAAAATTAGACAGTCGGCCCAACCAGTTTCAGAGAATCGCCAAGGGTTGAGTGCCTTGTAAGTAATGCTGCTAACTCCTTATAAACTTGGTGATATTTGCTACAATACAAGGCTCCGGGAAATAGCCCCAACGAAAGAATCCCCCAAAATGAAAATGCTATTACTCCCCAAAATTTGTATGGATTTGGGGACTTATTTAATACGAAACCACGTAAAATTTGGGACTCATTTCATGGCTTTTTGGGGGCTTATTTCATATACCACAAATTGGGTTTTATTTTTCATTTTAAGAAAGGAAACTTAATTCTGCTATGAAAGATGTCCTGAAAACTTTTCTTTGCAGGATTCAAGCGACACATGGATAGATATGTATGGAGGGGCGTGCCACCCCCCTGCAACTCCCATGGCTGTTTTTTTACCTTTGCTTTCATATGTATTTGGACACTTATTTCATACCTTTTTGGGGACTTCTTTCTTCTTCGATTTGGGAAGATATTCCAATTTTGGGGGGGTTATTGCATTTTCCTTATTTCGTTAGGGGGTCATTTCCCGGAGCCAACTCCCGGTTATAAAAAATATTGTCGTTGTACAAAAATAGAGAGTTTGTCTTGAGAATTTTTGATGAACTTCGGGGAAATAATGTTTGCTTAACCAAGGGTATTAGGTGCTCCTATACAGCTCTTGAAAATCCTCATAGAAAGTGTAGGAACTATGTTCAAGTTGTTGGGGCGATGTTTTACTGTTCTAGATTTGGGTTTGCAAATCTTGAGTTCTGCAGTTTTCGTCTGTTTTCATCAGCCAATTTTTGTGTTCATTCGCCAAAATTATACCTTGTTTTTTTTTTTAAAACTAAGTCAGGTAGAACAACTGCCTAACCTCTGCCGAAATCACTTTTTAACAACCAGAACATGCTTGGCTTACAAGATAACTTCTCGACCACTATTTTTACAGAAAAAAAACAAGAAACTTTATGTTTTTAAAGAAACCTAACAGGCAGGAAACAATGGTTAAATGCAAGAACTTGTGCTCAAGCCAGATGTAAAGATGCGAATTCACTTTGATAAGTCATAGCCTTAATTTACACTAACCTTGGATATTTCCAGATTAACCTGGATTAAGTCATTTACGTTTTATTTGCGATTTCCATGCCTTACTCACGGCAAAACTCTCTTAAAATCCGATGCCTGGCTTCAAGCATTGGCCAATGAACTTGTCTTGCTAATCTAAAAACACAACCAAGGTTCTAAGAAGAAACCCTTTCGGACATCAGCTGACCAATGCTGCAATTGAAGCTGACCAACTTGCTGCAATTGAGATGACAGCAGCACGTTTTATTTCACCACAGTAAGTTCAGTTTGCAGAGCATGAAACTTTTTTCATAAGCATGTGTTTAGGCCCCACGTTGGACGCCAATTTTGGAGATGGTTGGACTTCGGAATTTTGGAATCCGGTAGAACATTTTAACAGAGCTCGCTTTATTCCGATTCGGGAAGGTATTAATCGACCAACACCTGCATACAAAGTTGTTAGTCTCCTTAAACTTACCTTCCTACTAATCACATCCCTGCTTTAATACTCATAGCTATTCTCTCAGAAACTCTCTTAAAATCTAGATCGCCAGAGATCCGAGCATGGCAGATGTGCTTGGCCCACCCTCTCTTACGTAACTACAAGACTATGTGGCATATGAAAATGGAAACGGGCACCTGTGTCCCATGAAGGTCCAACGGGTCGCATGATTCCGATTGGTCACCAAGGTCTCTTGGATCTTGTTTGCAGTCCCTTACACCAAAAGTGAAATGCTTACTAGACTAAATATAAACTAAATATTGCAAAGATGATCTAATATCATATTAAACAACTTCCCAGCAAATATCTACATGACTTTTGTTTATTTTCATACACAGGACTAAAAGCCATTAAATGATCACTCGAGTACATCAGTGTGACTCACATCCTCTTCCTAGCATCAACACAATTTCATAGTCAAAACAGAAAAAAAATCTGCTTGCCATGCAAAAAGCAAAACGTCTGTCCCAAAAACATCTCACATCGTGTCGTGATTCCAATTCAAACCTCAATTTAATTGAGTTTGTCTATTTAATTAAAATTTGAATACACACCGAACAAAAAAAAATATAAACAAACTAATTAAAGAAACTTCTTTGAAATCCCATAAAATCCAATCAAAGCATGGATGGTTTCTCCCGCGCTATTCATGAAATTTCATTTTTCACCATTTGCCAGTAATTAAAATCACTTTGCACTACGTAGCTAATTCCTCAATTGCGCGAGCGGCGGCGGCGCGTTCTTCGCCAGAAGCAGCACACTTGGTCGACATCATTTATCACAATCAATGGACAAGTTCATCGGAGACTCTGGTGGTATGGTGCTGCTGCAGGCGTGCGGACCAGAAGAAAGACCAAGATTCTAATTTTAGATTTTCGTGATTCTCCATTTTCAGATTTTCCCCACAATTTTTTGTGTGATGTGTTCGCTTTTCTGGAACTCCCAAGACCCACAGTCACAACCTGATAGATACGTGTCCCACTGTCGCATACAGTGAGCCAAGTAATTGCCTGGAGCAATTACAAAAATCAACGTCAGAGCGCAAGGTGTCATATGAAATGGCAGAGGGAGCAACAAAAATCGGGATCTCGTACAGAAAAAAAAAAATAAAGTAATTTTTCCAGCATCGACAACGACAGACAGGATATTGAAAGATGTTTTAATTGCAGGGTAAACAGATTCTGTTTGCCGTATGGATGAGTGTGCACGTCAGCGCACGAGGTCATATGTGGAACACAGAAAGGGTGGCGGCATGCAAGGATGGAATATGTACACGATTCTGGAGAACAGATTGGAATTGCTTGTTGTCGGTTGGAGATCCAACAATTAGCCTTTTATCTCTCTCAGGTGGGACTGGGTACACATGCATATGGCACTTCTGGGCTCGACGGTGCGTTCTGTTTGCGACGCGTTACAACAATTTGATTTCAATAAAACTGAAGATTTGTAAATATTTACCGGGGAACACACAATTTAATGCTTAAGTAGTGTATTGCAGATAGTAAGAGGAATCGATGAGTCTGAGACTGAGGATCGTAAACTGCTCAATGACTTCTGAATGGCAGCAATATACTCAGGAGTCAGGCAACATTTCGGCTTAGTTTTATTGTTTTTTGACGGATGGACTCGTTGCGTAAAATTCAAATCATTATTTATTTAAAAAGCTTTCGTTACTTTATTTTTGATGTCGCAATACATTTCCAAAACAAATGCTATTTTGTAAACATATCTCCAAAAAGATATCAACTTACAATTAAAAGCCACTTTAAGTATTTTAATTACAAGGGGGATATTTTTTTTACAAATTCGATAACTTTCTGCTAGAGAGTAACTTACTCTGCTTTCAAAAATTTTAATTCTAATTCTATTCTTATTTTTTGACCATTCAACTTTTATTCAGAAAAGTATAAAAATTATTTGAACTTTAAGGATGGAAAAAAGGGTGCCATTGCTTTATTTCAATGTAAAGTGATACATAGATATTTTTAGCATTTTGCAAAGAACAATTTTGTAAAACAGAGTTTTGTCAAAAGAATTTTTGTGCATCCGGATTTTTGACCCAAAATTCTAATATTATACAATACCAACAGCATATTAGAGTCCTAGTGAATAGTGTAATGGTCACTTCGGCTTCTAATATTTTAGGTTCTCCATCCTAAAGTACGGCTAAAGAACGCGTTAAACAGAAATCAGTTACACCATCATGCTATGTTGACTTGTAGTATGCCGGAATACTGGATATCCTCCATTCCTTCTCTTTATACCCGACCGAGGGTATATTAATGTAAATGCATAGTTTGTAAAACAGTAAAATAGCCCTCAAGACCTTTTAGAGATGTGATCGAGACTGACAGGTGAATCGATTAACCCATGTCCGTCCGTCCGTTTTTGGAAAAAACTGTTTTTTTTTCGATATAATTTTAGGTTTAAACGCATTTTGGAATGAATCTTACGAAATAACAATTAATTGATTTTAATTTTTAGCCAAACGCACTTTTGGGGGCATGGCCTATACAAATTAAATATTAATTCGGGACAAAAAATTTTAAGATTTGGTGTAACACGGTGTATAAAGTTGGGTATATAGAAGTTTGTCACAGACGTACTCTTGCACTTACTCACTAGTTTTGTTTTAACGATGATTCTTTCTTACACTTTTTTTTCTAAAGCAATAAAATTTTGTCACGGTGTTCTACCTCTGCCTTCAATAAAGGTTGAGGTAACATAGTTTCTGGAAGTTAAATACTGTGTTTTGTGTGAGAGGTTAAGTTAACGATCTTATTGTTAGGTCTCCCGTAAATATTTTGAAAAATGTAAATGTTCTAATCTTGCCGCCTCAGAAAATAACAAAACCTGCTGCAGACCTGCATAGTGTTGCGTCGAAAAAGTTGGCTAACACCGTAGAAGCATACAAATTTTAAAGATTTTATGTAAGGGCATAAGAAGACAGCGAAGAAATCGTTTCGAACCCCTGGGCCGAATCCAAATTTTTGTTGGATAAAACGAAACAATTATTATTATCGCGCTCCCATGCATTGAGTCGACTCGACTACGCATTCGAATTATGCATGGAAACGCGAGTTTAGTCAATGAGTCAGATTTTGGCGTTTTTGGATAACATGCTTAAGTTTCATTGGTAAATATCGTATAATTTTACCAGTTCCAAAAAACGACAACTTAGTTTATTGCCAGGTAGATACACATCTTTCCAAAATTTTACTTTATCAGAAAAGATAAAATTCGATAGCAAATGTTGCTTTAACTGGTCGCCCATCTTCGTAGCAAGATTTCTAAATAGCAATACTTTGTTTCCACCGGACACAAATCCGTAATTTACACAAATCTTCAACTAATCTCCAACAAATCTAAAGATTTTCCATACAAATTTAAGCCCACGGCGTGAATAAAAAATAATTCTCCTCGAAAATCTCCTCTTTTAACTTCTTTCTCACACATAAAGAACCAGTTTAAGACTAGAAAAAGAAAACAGAAACTAACCACGTGTCATAGATCTGTCACAAACATGATTTTATTGGTAGGTTAACAACGAAATAACTTTTTTGCTCAAGGGAAATGCACTGCCTTTTGAGAGCCAAAACGAAAAAAAAGAGTGCTCGTGTTATTTAAATCTTATGTTTGTCCAGTGGAGACACTACGGGATTTTTCTTTAATCGTCTCAGTAATAGTATTAACAGTTAAAAACTCCGCAAATAAAATTTAAGAAAAGTGTTACTAGAAATTTGAAACGAATATTAAAATCTGATTTCACAAAACAGCCACACCATCTGTTGATTCATCTTTAAAATTTTTGCATCACAGAGATCTGCTTTCGCACAAAATTAAAATATGCATAGGTTTCGTCCGTCACTATGCGATGCAGGAAAAGAAGCACACATTTTCGGCAGCAGATGTCTCAATCTAAAATTCAGCACCAACAAATCGCATTGCACCGATTCAGACAGTTGCATCGCTGATAAAAAAAAAATAGAGTGGCGCAACAGCTCGAGGTGAACCAGGGCCAAAGTTGCATACTTTCTGAAATAAGTTCCCTTACTTATTACAATGCGTTGTTATATATATTTTTTGTCATGGTGCTTTTTTATAAAAAAAAAACAATGCATAATTTTGTATCTAATAAAAAAAATTTTGGTGCTCCGTGTCGTTGAGATCTCCTTTTAAAAGTGCACCGCGACCGAAAAAAATTGGCAACCGCTGCTCTAAAGCAACACTGCCCATAAGGCCCCAAATGTGCACATAAGACCCCAAAAATTTTAAAAGAGTCAAATTCCTGCGCCGAGTTGTCATGCTTGAGACATTGCTTTTTCCATCGGCTGTTGTCCGTAGGGAAACAAGTTCAAGAGTTACCATTTTTAGCCTGAGATATTGGAATTAAGGGCTATGCGAAAGCGAAATCGCATAAAACCGAGAAGTGAAAAACCGCCCAAAACTAATTTGGGTGATTTTTCACTTCCTTTTGGGCGATTTTTCGTAATAAAACTTCGCCCCGCAATATATACCATACTGGCTGGGGGTGCCTACCTTAGCAAAGTGAAAAAGCTAACTTCGCTTCAGAAATGTGCTATAAGAAACGTTTGTAATTCTACCCGCTTAGCCCACTCTATGCAGTTATTAAGAAAGACAGGGATTCTGCCAGTAAGACACTTATTTTACTATAAAGTTTTAAAAATGTTTTTTATACGAAGTAGCAGCTACATGCAAGGTCCTTTCAATGGACCGCACAATTTAAGAATTAATAACCGCAGTGTTCCTAGCCTACCTTTTCGAACCACACTTATGAGAAACTCCTGCTTGGAATTAAAAACACCATGGTACACCGTTTGTAAAAAAATTATACAAGGACCGAATTTATGCGATAAGGTACTGGGCTGGAATATTTGAGAAATGTTCGTTGCATTTGAAGTGTTGGTCAATAGTAATACCTAAATACTTGAAATTACTAACTATTTCAATATTGAAGCAATTTACTTTGCAAGTTGAATTAACATCGAAAAGAGAATGTGAACTGAGTGCAGGACAGGTGTTGTTGAACAGGACGAATTTCAGTCAGGAGCGTGTAATGTGTATTCAAGATCAGCTAAGGCTTGTGAAGCAATGCTTAAAAACATCAGTTTCGTCTTACTCCTAACACTTAGCAAACCAGGAACTTAACAAATTAACATCAGAGTTTACATCAGCAACTAAGTTTAAAAGATTTACTACCTCATAACCAATTGCAAGATCATTCGCAAATACTTTAACTTTAACAACAAGAGGATGCTTAAATAAGGAGTTAATGTAAATTAAAAAGAGTATAGGACCCATGACAGACCCTTGGGGAACACGTAATTTAACGAATAAGCAATTACTGAACACGTCATTAACTATAAGTTTTTGTTTACGTCCACTTAAAAAAGATTCAAACCATTTATAAATAAAGCCACGAAAACCAGCTGCATGTAGCTTACTTAAGAGGATTTGGTGGTCCACAATATCGAAGGCTTTGGTTATGTCAACGAAAAGTGCCCTACAGAATTTTTTCATCGATACCTTTTTGAATAAATGAACCAAAGGTCTGCTTGTAGGGCACGCCGATTGGACCTCAGAATATACCGTCAGGCCACCCGGTTTTGGATCACTTCATCCGAGTCCAATCAACTGCTGGTTTTGTTGCAAAAAATAGCATTTACTTGGGCTCAGTGGTGAAGTGATCCAAAACTGGGTATTAGCATTGACTAGTTTTTATATAAAGTTTATGTTTTTCCACTTTAGTGGGCCTGGCTTTAAAAAACTTGGTTTTTTCTAGATAAAAACTCAGGGTTTTAGTTCAAAATGAGTGCAATCACCTAGCATAAGGCATTTAAAAGTTATATATTTACATCCCGCTCGCTTTCTGAAGGCGTGGCAGTTTCTTTTTTATGTAGGGAAGGTGTTTTTGCAATCTGTCGCTAATATGGCGTAGGCTCTAGATCGAATACGAGTAAAAAGCTCAAAACTGGCTTCTCAATTTAGCTTTGAACCTTGGATGAATTTGAGTAAATTACCCTAGAAAACGACTCGAACTGGTTAAACACAAAAGTGTTGAGGCAAATGCTTTAACACTAACCAAATTTTGTCATGCCTTTATGTTATTTTACTTCTAAATAAAATATTGAATCAATAACAGTTCCATCAGGTAAGAGGATCGTTAAGTAGTTAAGTGTAAGGGTTCATTACTGATTGTTTCCAATTTAAGAAAAAAATCGATGACATCAGCGCACTGAGCAAACAATCCTTATTGGTCACTTTTTTTTGCTACCCCCGACTTATTTAATTTATTTTATTAAGTTTAATTTAAAATACTTAACGCTGTGAAATAATCAGCGGAGACCCTTAAAGCCTTATAGCGATATAATCGAGACCGACAGGATAATTGATGAAGGCATGTCCTTCCGTCCGTCAGTATGTGAATAACTGGGCTTTAAATCTCAAGCTAAAAAGGTTCAATTCGGTATTCAAGCTGGAAGTCGAATCCGTCGATAGACCGTTTGGAACCTCCATTTTGAATAAAACACTTTTACCCCTTTTTAGCTATAACAACTGCGTCAGCATGTTAATTTTTGGTATTCGGCAATATTTGATTAACTTTTGTCTTTAAAGTAACTGAAAATCACATTTTCCTTGCATTACCCTTGCATTAAGATCTTTTCTGCTGTACTGTGTGAACGCCCGACGCCGTTTTTCAACAATCTAATAGTGTGGCTTCAGGCCAGGAAAGTCCACCATCGATCAAATATTTACGCCCACCGTTTATCAGTGTTAATTCGAAATAACAACAAGTAACAATAGTAACAAATATTAAAGATATTCAGGTTTTTATTCAAATACGCCTCCAAAAGTAAGCGTGATCAAAACTTTCCAGTAAATTTCCAGTTAACATGCAAGGTTTTCTCGATTACAAGGAAATTTATTGCATACAACTACCGTTTGTTAAACGGGACGTTTTTCGCCTCTTTTGAAATGCCAATCCCAATAAACTTACGCGAGGATACTGCGTACCAAATTTCAGCGTCCTACGACAATTTTGATTTTTCATGCTAATAAGTAAAGTGGGCGTCTCAGTGGGCGAGTTTCAAAAATGTTTCCACTTGTGCTGCTTCGGGGGGCCCAAAGAGCTCTCAGACTTGAGATTTCAATTTCCTACCTCAAAATTTAAGGCCTAAAAACTGCCGACAGACAGACGGTCATGTCTCATTCGGCTCACAAATCGACCTCGAATATAATGCCTTTAAGGTCTTGGGGGTCTACGAAGCTTTTTTCTATATCTTACAAACTAAATATAAAAAAAACCTATACCTCCTATCTTATAGGGTGGGGTACCTGTAATGAATCAAATCCTGAGATATACCTGGTGTAACTGAGTTGAATTTTTACACTTCAATTCACACCGAATTGAAATTAGCCTTTCTTACTAGGTACAGAAAAGTCTCCAATCAGGCACAGTTGCCGTTAAAATCGTCCCTCAAAATACACATGAAAACTCTTTTTTTTTTGCAAATTTCGTTTTAAGAAATGGGGGTCTTCACTTGTTAAAACAATGGTCTTAAACTTCTTTCTGCATTCCACATGCTTGTACCCATTTACAAACAGCAGCAACTCTGTTAGACATGAGACCGGAACTAAGTGTTTTTCGTTTTACTCATACACATAAAGTTAACATAATATCCTTCGTGGACGGTAACTCTCCTTGAACCTAAAACAACTTCATCTATGTCGCCGAACTAAAATATTTCTGCTTGTTTCATAGATCAAGAAATAAACAGTTTGTTCGCTCATGCAAATTTCTTCTAAAATATTTAAGATTCTTAAGCCCCAACATTCCTTAAACGCAATGACATCAGCAGTTCCACTGTTCCAACTATCCCGCATTTAATAAATTTATACAAAAATTCCTTCACCTGTTACTAAATCCAATAGAGCATAATAAATTCTCCAGATTCACTGTCCTTGCAAGGGATCCCAAGAGCACACGGTTACCGCTGTGTGGATTTCCTTTTGATGCAAAATAATTGAACCACTTAGTGCGACGGACGAATTTATTTCGCTCTGCTTCGTTCTTTCACGTTTCCCACAAAAACACGTTTTTACCTTTTTTATTCTTACTTCTTTTCTTTTATTTTTTTAAGCACCGCACACAAAATACTTTTCCAACTGAATTGATTCCCGAACCCTTTTTTGATTTTTACTTAATTTTTTTTGTACACACAACTGAACTGGGCTTAAATATTCACCGGAAGAAGGATAGCACTGTAGGAGCACACAAAACTTTTACATCTATCTTGAAACATTTTTTACTTATCGGGCGCCCAATGATGCACCTTTTGCAGAATCGAGATGTAGTACACTACAAAACGCACAGGGTGTATCTATACATGGTATTTTGTTAGGATAGCGAAGTCGATGTCGAGCAAGGATACTTAATCTGAAGAGTAACGAAAAAAAAAATTAAAGCGTTAATCTTCGTTCATATGCACAACAACAGACACACACGCACTGGGGAGGAGTGTTTCATACAGAGCTCATTTGGGTTTTTCTACTTTTCAAAATGTAATCCGCAAGGAAAAGGGGGAATGTATGTAAATGAAAACCCGATCCTTTTTCCAAAACTGCTGACAGTTGATGCACTTTTTTTTCCACTGAAACGCGATGACGAAACGAACCCGACCGTATAAACAGACAGCTTGTAAACAACTGAAGAGGTTGTGCCAGATGTAAATAAACCCACGTCTGTAGTGGATGATGCTGAAAATTTAAAAGTTGTCCGGCAACATGATGCTTGTGGTGAGTAGTGTGTGTTGGTGTGGTGAATTCGAAAGGGATACATTTTGGTTGCCGGTAAATGGAAAGGATTTGAATTTTTTCCAGTCAGTAGGTGGATGTTTGAAAATGTGAGTCGTGAAATCGTTTTGAGTTTTGAAAGTTTCGAGATTGAAAAAGTTACGGGGTAGCATATTAATTGGTCAAAATATGTAATAAATAAATATTTTCTGTGCCTAGTTAAAAATATGTTACGATTGTGATCCTGGATACCCTAAATTACTTCAATCTCCAAAGCTAGCTTCTGTCCTAAAATACACATTCTTATTCTCGACTATGAGACTACCGACCGGAAATGTTGAAATGAAATGCATCGTCAATGTCTAAACTTTCCGCCCTATTTATAAGCATTGGGTTAAGGCACATTTCACTCCCATATATGCTTATCCTAGTAGTAAATGTACCCGGAATATGTTAAAAGATGTCTCTGAGCCAGAAGTCTTTTTAAGCCGACGCCGACGCAACAATCCACGATTCAAACGAAGAAAGTAAACTTAAACCTAGCCAAGAGAGTATAGCTCCCTTCAAAGTAATGATGGATACCGGAAGTAACTACTTAGATATGGGATATAAAGCTTTTCACCGCGCCGTGTGAAGTGGAGACCTGCCTAGGTCAGTACTTTAAGGCTTCGGAAAGCTACTTCTATTTTTTTATAATGAGCTCGTGGTCAAAGGAGTATGACTGCCCTTGAAATGCGAAAACGCACAGCGTGGCAACACCTGAGCATAAAAACCTTGCAGACAAGGCTCCCTCCCGCAAGTGTTATGCCTTCGAAAGGGTTTTTCGAATGAGGTTCAAAAGTTTAACCATCTGAGTATAGAGTTACCTACAGTCCTTTCAATATTTTAATTTAGCCCGAGAAAAAAAGGAAGTAAGGAGTGAAGCTTCATTTGTTTTATCCTACTGCTGGGCTTAACAATCGGCCGACCATAGCTTGGACTACAAATTCCGACCAAAAAGCAACTCTAGGAGTATATCTTAATACGTCTCCAGGATTTTTCTTCTTATACCCTAGCTAGAGCATATAAAGCTTAATGTATAGTCTGCAACGCAGTGAAATAATCACCGAGACCCCTAAGACCTTTAAGAGACATGAATAAGACCGACAGGAGGATCGGTTAAGCCATGTTCGTACGTGCGTTCGTCCGTCCGTATGAAAACAACTTTAAGGCCACAAATTTTCAGCTAGAGAGCTGCAAGTTGGTAATTGAGCTTTAAGTCTAGTTTTTCAGACAAAGTTTGAAAATTAGTTCGATCCGCCCAAAGACACACCCACTACAGGCCTGTATGTTTCTAATTTTGAAAATAACTTTTTTGAAATTTTAGCGTTGTGACAATGGTGCTTGTCCACACTAATTTTTGGTATTGACATTGCCTTGTAATTATCATTGAGGTAGCAGAAAGAGTTTGGCCTTTATATTGACCACGCCCACTTTTTACGGAATTTTAACTTAATTTGACTGTTTTTCAATAAATAAATGTGAAATTTGATAAAAAAAAATCCAGTACAAAAGTTGTAGATATTAGCAATTTCTAAACCTTTTTTATAAAGTATAAGCCTCTGCCCACTTTTGTGGGCGTGGCTTTAAAAAAGTGTTTTTTTTTTTAGTTTAAAAGGCGGAGTTTTAGTCCGGAATGTATGCAACCACCTAGCATAAAGCATTCAACAGTTATATTTTTATATCCCGCCCACTTTTTGAAGGCGTAGCAGTTTCCTATTGTGGTAGGGTAGGGTATTTTGAAATCCATTGCAGATAGGATTTTTCATTATGACAAAAAGAAGAGGTAAGAGAAGGAGTCAAGTAGATAAAATCTTGGCAAATGTCTCTTAACGGCACCAAGTAAACAACAAAACATACTAATCCCACGAACAGTTTTTTTTTTCGTGTGTAGGAAAAATAGGCACTACGAGGACCGGATAATTTCATTGTTGCAATGTCCTCGAAGTCTAGTACTAAGTTTGCGAGCAAAGTTTGTTACCTCGTCAGTCACGGTTGCGATTCCAAGATCTCGGTGTAGATCGCTATTTATTATGTACCATGGAGCATTAAAGATTGCTCTGAGTGTCTTGTTTTGAAAAGTTTCTAAAATAGATATATTGCTTGGTTAAGTACAACCCCAGAGTTGTATACCGTACGTCCAAGATGGTTTTAGCACTTGCTTATAATAAAGCAGTATGTTATATACGCTTAGTTTTGAAAATCTTCCGATAAGCCACGAACAGGTTTATGGAGGCTGGGAAACTGCATATTATAGGATTCTTAATCCCAAGCATGCTTTGCTGATTCATCCGCTATGATCGACTATTCCTTTCGCAAAAGCATTGATGTTAAAATAAATAAATAAATAGAGTGGCGCAACAGCTCGAGGTGAACCAGGGCCAACTTCTCAACAATGTATGCTTATAGTATCTTTACATACAAAGGGACCTACAATTTTTTGCCGAATCCGAACGGCACTTTGAGAAGTTTTTCAAGACAAATGATACTCTCGGAGGGCTTGTCAGACCCTCGCGGAGTTGGGGACCGTGAAAAAGAACAAGTCTTTTTTTTCAGGTGATGAAGGCAGGAATTGCTTTACAGAGGAGGCTTATTCCAGGGGAAAACGATTCGACGAGGCATTGTTGAGCCAAAATAGTCTTCACCTTTTGGTTCTTTGTCAATATAATGGTATTTTATTAATTTTTTATTGATTTAGGCTTAGGTATAACCAACATTTTTATAGTTTCTTTTAAGGAAAAAAAAAATGACCAAAATCCTCCATCAAGGGCTATCATCCGCCACCAACTTGAAAACTCAAAAAGAGATCCCTAGGAGACTCCTGATTTGATCCAACAACCTGAAACTAGTTGAATCCAACAACGTGAAATTAGGCCTAGAAACAGGTGGTTGACGGCATCTTGCCCAGCATAACTTGTATAAAGCATGTCAAACCATCGAAGTGTTGATAAACTGGGACAAAAAGTAGCTCAACATTGAGATTGTAACGAATAGTGTTGTTATGAGTCCCTATGAGTCTATCCCTATGAGTTAAGCAAAGAACGCACTTCAGAAATCTTGTACCCGCTATCTAATTCTTTTTGTCATTGCCCAAATTTCAAAAACATATATGAGAACGCTTTTGTCTATCTATGAACGCCTATTTCACCCCGTTCGTGTGCGGTTTCCAACTGCATTCCTTCTCCACAGTTTTCGCCTCGCACTTATCAGACTAAAATGTGATGGCAAGCTCCGGGCAACTGTTTCCTTTTCGCCCTCAAGCCGCCACTCTCTGTCGACTGCATATGTATATTCAACGCTTTATGGAAGAGCCACTAAGCCTCTAAGCCGGCGACTATTCAAAGTCAGAAAATATAAGAGAGATCATGTAAAAATATCTGGTGTTTGCAAACCCTGTTTGCATCCCATTGTAGTCTGATTCCTCGTGCTTATAGGCTTCTATAACCCGTGGCCAAAAAAAAGTTCGTCGTTCGAGACACTTTCAGTCATAAAATCCTTAATATACTAGGCAGGGCCTTTTCTACTGCTACACTTTTCAGGTGCTGCACCCATACACTTACTGAACCAAAAAAATGCTTAGATACTGGGCGGCATCGTGTTTGGGTATTGAGAGCTGCCTTTCACGAGCTATGAACTCGAATCTTGTGTATGCTCCAGGTAGAAATATATGGATAATGCCTACATTACACACGCAGCTATATGGTGAAACTGAGTAGGTATACTTCAAGTTGAAAACAACAAAGTTAAACGCTATGGTGTGACCGATAAATACATATCCGTAAAGCTGGTAAAAAATTTACTTTAACCTAATGTTAACGGATTGTTATTTGCATCACGCATTGTGGTGCGAGGATATATTTTTTTGTGGTCTCTTTAAAACCCTTAAACTCTGTTTCAATTTGAAGCTCTGCAGCCCTTTAATTATTCCAAAGAAGATTTTTCCAATACTCAACAACATCATTATCCCCTAACTCGAAAGTATGTTTCCCCAGCGCTCAACAGTAATGTTGCTAGCAACATTTTCAAACTATTGCGATTTTCTTGTGGCTTCGAACGGTAGCTAATTTGCATTGCGCCCGACCTCGTGGTCATTATTCGAGTGTTTGTCCAAACTGACTTGATCAAACATTTCAATTGCATTCCTCCCTTGAACACACTAAGAAAAAAAATAAAAACAGAAAACACAAGAGTAAAGGTATTTACCTAAATGCACTTTCGTCATGCATCCTATCAAAGTCGATCTTGACCTTATTGAATACCTTTATAGACGTACGGATGCTGCGTCGACCTTATGCACTATGTGTGTGACTTGAGTGTAGGAATTCTTCAACCCAACAATTTATTGACCCTTACCTTTCTCGGTAGAGCACTCATGGCACAGCGTGTCGATGCCGATAGTCGATCCTTGGAGAACCCTTACCTTTGACTTGGAAGGAGAAAACATAGATTAAAACCGGTCGGCATGGCACTTTGAACTTGATGCGCCCTCTCAATGCAATGATGCTGATGATGATGAGGACGAGGATGATGATGCTGTTCATGGTTTTATTACACAGAATGATTGTCGGCCACTATTGAATTCTCTCGTCGTCACACAAGAACTACTACGTTTTTCGGATGGCTGGGCGGCTAAGAACCTTTGAAGCCATTCAATCCTGGTGATGCATATAGAGGTGGCTGTAGACTTGTTGGACCGTTTATAATTATTTTCGGTAATTTACTCACCTCACGCAGGGGTGGGCATGTGAGGTCGTTAATTGATAGCATTGAAGGTATAAGGTGTATTTTTGACAGCATTTTAGAATTTCGGCGGCGTTTGGTGAGAAAATTTAAGGAGAGGGTGCTACTTGCACAGGTACGTACCCATACTTATCCGAATGTGGTTCAAACCTGACATGTTATCCTTTGAATAAATAAACAACATCAAGCAGAGGAAGGATAACCTGTTATGGCTCATAAATGTTTTGATTATATACTCCAAAGCCCTCAGGGGAAACAGTAATATAAAGTGCGATGCTGAACAAGTTGCAATGGTGGCGTTAAACAACCCCACAAACCACTGTCATAAACACTATTTCTAACAATCTTTAAATTTATTACTATATTAAAGTTAGTTTACTATGAAAATTACTTTTTTATAGTTTTCGAAATTTTAATTAGTAAATAAAAACCCTAATTTAAACCACAAACACACAAGCACTCTAATTCATAATGTCGTCGTCTTGTCAAATAGATTGGTTGTGCTCCTATTTCAACTATACTTTCTAGTTTCCTGACAGCAACTGGAGGAACAGCAAAAAGATATATGATGGACCGCTTTGCACAGATCTGGAATTCAAGCCGCTTCATATAGTAGTTAGTAGTATGCCAGACAGAAAACATGGCAGAACGGACATTTCTCTCAATGAATGTGTCCAGGGGCAAGTTTAACTTCTCACTAAATCATTATGGAAGAACTTCTTTTTTTTTTTTTTGCTCATTCACTAGAAGTGACAAGCCAAGATCTTAGTTCTGCTTTTAATGCTCGCCACGGGTAGGCTGGCACTCGATAATTGATTTGCTCCTTTTACGAGCATGGTTGGGCAATAACCGTGCATCTAGATATAAAAAGAAGAAAATCTTTGTTTAATTGAGTGATGGAAAGATACACGGAATAAGGAAGACGGCAACGGATAACATTGGGACATAGTTAGGTTATCTGTCTTTTGATGCCGCTCAGGGAGGAGGTAGCAATATTACAAAATAGACTTTATACTTTTAGGCTTCACACAAACTAGTTCTCGAAGATAATTGGAGTGAAATCCAGCTTAAGAACATATCGAGGACAAAAAGTGTCAAGAAACCTTTCTTTTAAGAAGACGACTGCTGAAGCACAAGGGCAGCAATCAAAGTTCCAGTCGTAAAGACAAGTTAAACTTATATGCTGGATGGCAAAAGGCGTAGACGCCTTCAAAAGCGTAAGGACTTTGGTCTAAAAAAAATATTTCGTCGCTCTACACGAGGCTCATGGACAATTTTACCCTTAAGCAGGTCGAAGGCCTTCGTAAGTAACTCACTGCTGGCGCGAAAACAAAATATGTTTGCAGAACAATTAGCAATACAGAAGTGTCTATAAACTGTATAGGAAGGAGTTTGTCATGAAGCCATTAAAGCTGCAACATTTGATGTCGTTTCCTCCTTCCATTAGGAAAACAAAGAGACGCATCTCCTTCAATAGGACTAATCTTAGGAAAATAATTGGGGCTCTCACAGGCCATTGTCTGCTAGGGCGACATGCCAGAAGACTTGGTGCTCCCTTCTAGAGACCATGGTTCATCTTCTGTGCAACTGTCCCGCCCTATCGACATTGAGAAGGAAAACTTAAGGTAAACACTTCTTGATGATCTAAATGATCTAGCGCGACTCGATTTAAAGAGGCTAATGAACTTTATCTCCGGATAAAACTGGCTAAACGCCTAACTGTGATCACACAACCCATACCTCCTCTACATGGAAACTCTATGTGGGAGAGGGAGCACTTAGCAGTGGAGCGGCAAATATACCCTGTTCTGTTTCCCAACATGACTTGCCTGGTAAGGGCTCATACCGCTTCGGTTGCCTTCACCTCTCCGCTCTTGTGGTAACACTTGTACATGCCCCCCGCGTACGGGTTTATACCGCTTCGGTTACCTCTACCTCTCCTATTTCCTGGTACGGGTCAATACCGGTTCGGTTACCCCTACCTTTTCTTGAATTTTGACTTGATTAACCGAGGTACGGGTTAACACCGAAACGGTAACCCTACTTCAGCGTCTTAACGAAGAATCTTCCCCTGCCATCGGTCTTTACCGAAATCGGTTACCTCACCTGCACTCTCCAATCATTGAGGCTCACATGTCCCTTGTACCACCTGGGACGTAATTAGTAGTATGTACTCTACAGTAATTGCCATTCTCCCCATCTCTCCCCTCCCCACCATATCCCAGGCTCTTCCCTTACAGGGCTGGACCGGTGTGGGCTTATACCGCTTCGGTTGCCCTCACCTCTCCACCCCCACGGGACCACCAGTACATAATTTTCACTGGTACGGGTTCATACTGCTTCAGTTACCCCTACTTTCCAGCAATTCTAACGTGAATCGCCAGTAGTACGGGCTTACACCGAATACACCGAATCCCCCCTGCAAGCGTTCACACCTAATCGGTTACCCCTGCACCTTCCCATTCCCGAGGATAATTCTTAGCAGAGAAGCAATAGGTACGAACTTATACCGAAATTGGTTGCCTCTGCCGGGCTTTCTCTCATATAGGAGACCACTCATCCCACGTCTCCTTGTCGAGGTCACCCCTCGACCTCAAGCTACTTCCCCCCCAACCCTTACAAACCCGCTCCATCAAGGCAAATTCCCATCTGCAGTCCAACAGTTGTGAGACCACTCTTTCTTCAGAAAGTCTTTCACTGTCCCCCCTTAACTCTACTGACAGACAGCGGTTCACACCGAAACGGTTACCCCCAGCCTTCATTACCCTCGGGTATGTCTTAACCAATAAAACTTTGATTGGTGACCTTCGGTACATGTAAATGGGTAGCTATCATTTAGGTCCTCGGGCTGGTAGCTCCGGTCCTAAAATGGTATCATAATGGTATCATAATTGGTCTAAGTGTGTTCTGGCCTAGCGGGGGCAGCCATCCAACCTAACCCTAACCTAACTTTCCTCCTTCCAGAAACTGCAGGCGAGAGTCTCAATTAAAGTGGCACTATTGGTAAAGATCTTCCAATAGCGACTACCAAACTTTGGCAGTTGATAGCTGCATTATACTTGACCAGCATCTGCCAAACTACTGTCAGTCTGTTCTATCAATTTACCATGAACGGATAAACGTGCAAATGTTAAAATTGTTTAATCGAAATTGTATTATCGATGTCCTGTTCGGGTAACGTTTCGAGCGAGTAAAAGAAAATTAACAACAGCGATGAAGAACATTTCTCAAGGAATGGATACTTCAAACAAACAAAATTGAATTTGAGACTACGCGCCCCAAAAAGACAAAATTTTGTGAGAGTATTGGACTGACAGCGTCATCGGTTATCGGCTTTTTAAGATCGAAGTTGAGCATGGTATCGTCAACGCACAATAGGTCGATTATTACCAACTCCTTTCGCCCTGAACTCTCATGATAAACAACTACGGAACTACGTGCCATACATCACTTTGTAAATTCTGAATAAGCGAGTAAAGGTCATGGTGATCCACACCTGGCCGTGGAGGTGATGTGAACTGGCCGCTGAGATCGTGCGATTTGACCCCGTTAGAGATTTTTTTGTTAGGAGTGCTTAAGTTTGGCTTTAAATAGCCACAGAACCCTATTCAAAGCCAAAATCACCCATGTCATCCATCAAATTCAACCTGATTTATGTGCCAGAGTCATGGAAAATCAGGCTTTTCAGATGACCTTGACTCAGAAGACACGGCGTACATTGTAGCGATTCTGTATTGTATTGCTACATAATGGCATCGATAGTCATTTCTAGAGAATAAACAATTTTGATTAAATCTAACACCCACTTCGTTTTATTCAAATGAAAAGATGGAAAACACTTAATGAAAAAACCCGTAGATCAGCAGAGTATCGAGGCAGCTGAATTCATAAGTCAACAATTTAACCAAATTCGAAGAAAAGTAAACCTTAAGGTCTCAAAGGGAAAGGTATTCGGATCTAACGACCATCAACGGTGGCTTGAGCTAGCTTCTTGCTCACCTAAATATAAAAAGTGATCTTACCTTTCTGCAAAAGATTTTTTTATGCGATTGACAATAAAACTAAATCCGCCTATAAAAAAAAATCCGAATTTCTAACATCGCTACTTTTCCGGTGTTATTATCCCATAAGCCATAATTAACTCGCATTTCGATTAGCCACTAACAATTTAATCAAATGTTTACAGTCCCTCTTCAAAAATGAAGCAATAACTTGTCAAAGAGTATTTTCAAAATATCCAAGCGTATTACTCATTCCGCATAGACTATAGAGCGTTCACTTTAAAATTTCAATTTAAGTACCACAAACTTGTCACAAAAAGATTTAAAGACCATTTGTTGCCGATGAGAGGATCATCTATCTAATTCTCTATTCGACACCTGTGGTGGCCCGTTTCCCGTAATTTTCATTTCGGTTTTATCTAAAGGAACCAACGCAAAGGCATAAATTTCCAATACAATTTCAGCAATGCCACTTAAAAGATAATTTTTATGAGTCGTATCTTGCGAAACTGTGGCCAACGCCACAAACCAGCGCCGCTGCGACTCCTACACCCTCAGAGTGAGTACAAAAACATCTGAAATGCATTTGGACCGGAAAATATTTATATGATCTGGAGAGGCTGAATGCTCGCTCAGCAATCAACGGTCATGGTTAAGTGACTTAAATTTATTACATTCGCACTGTGTTGACTCTTGAGTTGACTTATGGTGTAAGTATGGGTTTCTTTTTATTAGTGACAGACAGGAGTTTTGTCAACCATTCTATTCCCTTGTAAAAAATGAGTTCCACATTTTTCTTCTCCATTGAAGGGTGATCAGTGGATTCGCTATGAAAAAACAAACATTACTGCACCCGATCACGCAAAAGCTCCACTACTTAAATCCAATTAAATCAGGTATCGTGTCCATGTGGACTAAGTTCGATCCTTGCACCGCATGCGCGTGTGCATAATCAGTTGACTCGTTCCAAATCGTTTATAAACTTCGACTTCATTAAGGAGCTCAGATCAAGTGCCTGAGTTATCGATGGTCATGGAAATTAATTACCATTTTGTCAAGCTAAACGCTTGGAGTAATACAATTCCCTACACAAATAAATCATAAAACATTGTCAAGACAGAAAATTAATCGTTTTCTGAGGTTAAAAAGGATAAGGCGTACTTGTATCTGTGGCGTAGTTATCTGAGATTGTAATAAATTCCCGTAGGCTTGAAAAAAAAAAACATGCTTTGAGTCGTAAATAAAACGCGTGGCTAACATGAAACCGATTTTGAGATGTTCATTGTGATGATCTTGGCTAGGAAAATTTCAAGTTCCTAAACTAAACAGATCGTGTAGAGATAATGCAGTTCACCAAGAGGGTGACCTTGCTTCTTCTTCGAGGAAAGTTACGTCATTAAAGACCCACTTAAGCAACAGTCCATTCTCTTATCACTCACTCTTCCAATAACGATGATCCTGTAAGTGGTTACATAAATAAAAATTCGCCATAAATTTGTTCATTGTGGACTTGATGAGGTTCATTCTCGTTGTCCATTTGTGTGGAATCGCAAATCGTGCTTGTTAATCGGCGTTACCATACTTTAGTGGCGTTTATGGATAGGGGATTAAGTAAGTTGCACGACTTACATTGTTACTTGACTATCTTCAGAGCATATCTGGAAGATATAAGGACTTTTGTAAAAGGTTTTGTAGATATTATTAAATATCCACTCACACCATGCAAAATCCATTTGTGAACGTGTCAAACAAAGCTCATTCAAAAAATAAAGTTACTGTCGCTTTCTAGGAAAAAACAGTCCTCCACTGAGAAACGTTTCCCTATTTGTGGAAGACATCATTAGTAACGTCAAATTAATTGTCAGCTTTAATTGTGGGACTAAATTGTGGGACTAAAAAAATTCTAGTTTTTATCTGGTGGGCTGTTTTTAGCAGTCCATACTTAGTTTGGTAGGTTTTCAATTGAGGGCCGAGACGTTACATAAACCAAACTTGAACGGTCCATTTCCAATTTAGAAACTACGAGAACATGTCAAAAAAGCACATAGGTCATGAGCTACTGGGAAACTACAGAAGTCGCTCTGGCGAATCTCCGCCAAACGCGACAACTCGGCGATCCGGATCAACGGAGGCAGTGGAGGCACATAAACACCTCCCTAAGCAAGATGCAGAGGCTTGCATAGTCACAGACAGAAAAACTGTTAAGGTGATCACATACCTGGGGACAAACAATAGGTCCCGATGACACAGCGATAAAAATACCTTAAATATGAGGCACAAAGAAGTTCTGGGATCAGCTTAGAGGGGCAAGAGACAATTCAAAACCTTGAGCCAATAGAAAATTTTATAAAAAAAAAAACGGTTAAGAATGAACGGAGCGGTCCATAGGCTTTTTATACCCGACCGAGGGTATATTAATTTTAATGCATAGTTTGTAACACAATAAATAATCACCGTAGACCCCTAAGACCTTTTAGAGATAAGATCGAGACCGATTAAGCCATGTCCGTCCGTCCGTCCGTCTGTCCGTATGTATGCAGTTATAAGGTCTTTAAAATTGAGCTAGGAAGCTGAAAATTGCAGCGTTGCTTGGTTTTTATTTTGTACAGATAAAGTATGAAAATTGAGAAAACCCGCCCACCGCCACGCCCACAATTGGCGTGAATGTCAGACAACCTCAAATTTACTTTTTATTTCAAAATACCTTTTGGTCAAGATAGACAAAACATGTGAACTAGAATATTGGTGGAGAGCAATATCAACCAGAAGCCTCTAATAAAGCAAAAATTGGACCGCCCACTCCATTGACCATGCCCACTTTAAACATCTGAAATCTTTGAAAACCTGATTTCTCGGGAAATTCATTCTAAATTGAAAAAAAAAATTATTACAAATATTAAAGATATTACCATTTGCTAAGTTTGTTGCGTACAAAGCATTGAGCTCCGCCCACTTTTAGGGGGCGTTTTTGGGAAAAAACTGTTTTTTTAAGCATAAATACTCGCTTTTAACCCATTTTCTCGTGTTTCCAACGAAATGAGAGTTAGTTGATTTAAATTTTCAGTGTACGTAGAAGATGCTCTTTTTTCACTAAGTAGGCTTAGAAAAACTTAGGCTAGGAACGTCGGTTTTGAAAATTTTTAAAGCAGTTACCTTCCCTTAGGTTACCTTTATACTTGCACCAACCTGGAACAAGATCGTGTCGTTACCGTAAAGATACTAGAAACGTTTAAAATTATTTTCTTGCAAATGCTTTTATGTTTTCGAGTCCAATATCAGAAGTTTTTGAATTTTTTCGAATCGATTTAGTTTTTTTCAAAATTTGCAACTACTTGGAAAATTTCTGATACGTATGATTTCTTGCAAAAGTTTGTCCAAATATCATCACAGATAATTTTTATGTATTTTTGCGTATTTTTTCGAAAATGCGTTATAAAGGCAATTTCAGAGCTATTTTAGAAAAATATGACTTAGGTCATCCTTGCTTAAACTTAAGTTTTCTTAAAAGTGGGCTCAATATCAGCATTGTAAAGCAAGTGGTTCAAAAGTTATGGCCTAAAACACGTTAAGAACGGCATCTTTTTTCATCTTTTCATTTCTCAAAAACCTTTCATTTCAAAAAAATAATATTTTTTAAAAAAGTTTAGCACTTACTTGACTTAAGTTTAATTTTCGGAGTTTTTGTAACTTTTAAATATAAGTACCTAAAGAAATGCTTTTTGTCATACATTTTTCCAAACGTTTCGCAGGCAATAATTTCCATCTTCACATGAAACTTCAAACTGTAATAAAATCCGTATGTAAGTATTGAAAGAAAATTCCTATTATGCGCTCTCTTTAAATTTCCGCGGCTTACAAGCACACTAAAAATTTTGTCTTTCTACGACTTACCGTTTGGAAGTTAGAAAGGATTTTGACGGACGGGCAACATAGCGATACCATAAGAGATAATTTTTTCAATTGTGAACGGACAGCTAACAGTGCAAACAGGTAACTGGTGCCCAAAAAATATCAAACCACATTTAGATCCTGTACAAACTATGACGTTTTATAGAAATTAGAGAACATCATTCCGACATCAATCGAGGCTACTGGATTTATTTTCCAAGCAGAGAATGTTGCATTACTTCGTAGGTTTTTTTCAAGCCGAAATTTCAGCAAGAGTGCTGGTACTTCCCAGGAGGATAGATCTGGTAGGACCAGAAGTAAAAGCTCGTGTAGTAGGATTCTATTGCTCAAAGCTAAGGGCTATAAGCAGACATGATAAGGTCAGAATGGCTTGGGACCGCGTGCCATAGTGATACTATCAGCAATGAAAGGGCCGGTGAGCTGGATCTATTTCTACAACAACTGCTGAGCAAGAAAATTTCTCGCCCTTCATCATTATGGAAGAAAAAATGTCTGAATCCTTTTAGAAAAAGGCGCGAAATAGGTGGGATAATCTACGGAGTTGAGGGCATTTAAAGTCTATGGATTTTTATGGACATCATTACAGGACAAAAAAGCTCTTGACACAGAAAATACCTTCAATGGGACATAGCTAAGAGAGTGAAGAGGGTACTATAATTTTGAACCGGATGAGATTGTAAAACATTTCCTTCGCCTTTGTCGAATTCACATCAGGCAATGGTTTAAAGTTTAAACTTCCTGGAAATTTATTGTCTAAGAAGCCAAAAAAGCTTGCAACCAGGAATTTCGGCTGGTCTAAGTTTCTTTTTGAAGTCATGATGTACCTATGAGCTGATTAATTAGCCTAAAATATGTTATCTCTTCTTTTACAAGCTATCGCTGTAAGGTGCCGCAAATTGCCCTCGTAGCCTTGGGAGCCGTCAGAATACTGCCTCAGTATGAGACGCAAATATACATTTTCAAGCTGTTGTCTGTAGAAAAATGTTCATATACCTTGGGATACGATCCTGTCTATAAGTAATCGCTTTTATCACCTTTAAGTTTCCGTATTTCCATCTCCTAAAAAGGCCTTCCAGTTAACTATACAATAAATGTAAATGTCGCAGACCTCCCTGAAAAGTTCTTCTCTCAAACTCATGTGCGATGTTCATTTCGAAGTACAACTCACCATAAAACGGAATTTGGTTTAGCTATTCTTCCCTCTTTCTGAACGAAAAGTCCCAGCAAACGTCTGCTTAAAATTCCTGCGCCATTCAGTTGTCAATATTGTAGCCCAACATCGACTACCCATTAGCCATCCCGATGATCTCTGACAATTAAAAACCGAAACTCGTTTCAACAACCGTGAATCATTCAACCCGAACCCCAATTTAGCTTCACTCCACTTAGCATGTCAGCTTAACATGAGCCTACTCCAGATTGTCCAACGTCTACAACATTGGACTAAACAAACGCGACTTGGTATACTATGCAAGTGATCGTGCCCGTGTGGGATGTTAGTAGATATTGATGTCTTCGGGGAGCGTCGTCTATAAATTACAAACCATGAACAGGTGATGTCCTTCTGCCAGCCATTGTAGCTCATTGTTAAAGGTCTCGATCCAGGTTTGCTCTACAAGCTGTGAGAACACTCAACGCCCCTTTCATGCGATGTCTTTGAGAAAAGAGTACCTCTATCCACCTTTGCCAGCGAAATGCACAAAAGCAAAACTAGGAACACTTTGTCATTTACCTGACTGCTGGGCGACTGGTAGTTTCACGTTACGGATAATTAAGTTCCACAAAAGGAAGAACAATCCGAGAAGCATTCCTCGTTTTGGTGCCCGTTCTCTCCTTTGTGATATACCCACCTACGTTGTCGTCGTTGTACATAGTTGACTCGGTACTGACGGGTGGTTGCCCTTCGGGTCGAAATCAGAGGCACAGTGCATTCCATTGGCCTGTGTGTGCAGAGTATCGTGGCAATATCAGCCAGGCTCTTGGCCTAAGGAGTCCTAATTGATTTTCGCGGTCAGAAAATTGCAGCTGATTGTAGCCAGGCTGCTGCTTCTGTATAGTCGAGTCGATGTAAAGAGACAAAACTTGTCGGCTTTGTTCGTTAGACTTAACAGGCAGCCCGAGATGCTGTTAGGCCAATGTTGAAGCAAATTGCTTGCTGTTTTCTCCTCGTACGGGTCCTACCTTCCGCCTTGGGTGTTCGAAATAAAATTCTTATTTATGGTCTGATAGACTTGCTAATTGGTATGCCAAGCGCTAGCGTATAGAACGTGTGTGTTCCACTGGCTAATTACTCCCGGCAATGGCTCTGTGTGACCGGTGGACGCAGGACAGATTGAGTCTTGTGGTTTGGGGTGCAGTGTGTGTTGTTTGAATTAAGCCCGATACGCCACTTAAAAACTTGTAAACATCCAAAAAGACAGACTTAATAGTGACTTATTTGTTAGTTTTTCGTAATGTAAGTAAAATGGGATTGAAGCTGGAACGTGGTAAGACCTCGTGGGAAAAGTCCATACTGTTGTCATTTGTATAACATTGCGGAATTGAACGAAAACCAGCTCCGCTTAGGTCTCGCACCCTTTTACCTGTCAGCTTAAAGTACAATGTATAAATAGCGTGTAACACAACTTAATAAACGCAGCCGGGAACATTTAGAAAAATTTATTATTGGCCAGACCAGCCGCGGAGACAAAGCTGTAAGTCCGTCGTACCCCTCATAACTAACAAATCGGATATGGTTTTAATGTTGTCCTTCTTAGCCTGTGGCGTGCGTCCCGCAGACAGACAACCAGCGCTGAATGGTGTTTGTGCCGTCCAGATCTGTGCGCCTAGGGACAAAACGTCTCCGTCATTGAGGGCAGTTTTTTGCCTTATTAATTTCATAATTACAACGATAAATGCCAATCATTACAAGATCTTGTAATTGCGACTAGCGAACACATGTTTTTGTACGGCCTAGTAGGAGTCGCGGTTACCAAGATCATTGACGATGTTACCCCTCAGGGTATGGCCATAATTCCGTGGGCGCTGCGATGACTGCAGCAAGAGTCAGTTGATTCGTGAACACCTTTTCGGATGCGCGTCTCACTGCAGCGTGGTGCTATCCGGTGGAAAAGATAATTAAATTGATATGATACTTAGTGGGATTGATTTGTGTAAATTATAAACCGGGAGGCTGCAGCGTTGTGGCAAGTTGATCAAAATGACTGCGAAGGTAATCATCATAAATTTGTTGGCAAAAAACGTGCATTGTGAATAGGTCAACGCCAAGAGCATTTCGTTGGAGAAACCAGGGAATCCACCGATCGAACCTTGAACTTAACGACCCGATGTCTAGCGATTTTAATCTGCTATTAACTGATTTCGAGTTGATGTTGGAAAATACCATCCAGTGAGCCTTACGATCACTGATCAGTCAGCTTGTCAAGCTCTTTGCACGGTCAAGTATTTCTTCTGCCACATAATTACCTGTTAAAGTGATACTTCAACGCATTCTTCGCCCACACTTAAACGAATTGAGTCAGATAACCCCGGCACAATTGACATTCCGCAGTCTATTGTCGTTAATACAGTAAGAATAAAGTTCTCTCCTGACCTCAAGTGCCAACTAAAAATAGACTGCGCGGCGTAAGTGGCTGAGGGTGATATTCCTCGCATTGCGCCGATCCCATATGCCAACACGCTTTCGTAACCCGTTCCCTTTCCGTCAGAGAAGACGGGGAATAAATTATCACTCCTTCTTCGAGCTTCTCCAGCAGAACATGAGATGCGACAATGTGTATCTATACTGGGGTCTTGCACAATAGCTCCCATAAGAAGCCATCCAGAAGCTGGTGTTGTGCTCCGACTAGGGTGTAGGTGTAGGTGGTTGATGGCTCTCTGCTTCTCTGCCATGTAAGGCGGCTTTCCAGTTTATATTTACATATATTTCATTCGCTTCATTGGTCGTTCGAACTATTTGACAGTTGCTGTGACAATCTGGGAGATGAAACTGGAGTGAACGATCCGCCAGTCGAGGTCTTTATGTGTGCGAATACGCAGTTTGCGGAGGAAGATATATTGCAGCTTAGCGGCTAATAAATTTAAACCGAGTTGAGTTTGCCTTTAAACGGGGGCTAATTAGCAGAAGTTGTGTATTACAAGTTGTTTTTGACAGCAGAATTGATTTGCGGACATTCCTCAGTCTGGGTGGTGCGTTAACAAATTGTTGTTTTTGTTTCTTGATACCTTTGGTTGTTGAACTTAATGCTTTAATGATAATGGCTTCTTGCGTAAGTAGTTGTTCCCCAATCTTAGAAGCGATGAGTTCTGTAAGAAAATATTACTTTATGGAAATGATTGACTTTTTTGAAGAAATCATTCTTAAGACACGTCATAGCAAGAGATTCTGCGGCTGTATTTAAGCAAGTAAAATATTAACCCACACGCGACAGTGGAGGTCTTTTTCCAAGTGCAACACCCATACAGAGATATTCCATTCGAGTAGCATTTGACGTAGTCTTCATGTTTCTTAATATTTTCAATGAATTCTACTTCCCCCTTACCTTATGAGCTTTTCCATTTATAACAACCCCAAATCATTCCAAGCCTTTCAACTTTTGAAAGGCTTAAGCCACATATCAGCCCTTTGGTCCCTATAGCTTTCCAGCTACATCTTCTTTTTCTACGGCACACTCTTTGTGGCGGTACCGCTTAAGTCCTTTCTTCAATTAAATGCGATAAGTGGGCTCGAGCTCATTAGGCTGAAGGCTGAAATCTGATGTTCAGTGGATTCCGTGGATTATGAATATGCTTTCATTGTGGTCGACCAACAATTTGATGAGGCACTTGTGAATGCGGTTTTATGGCAGCCAATGCTCTTCGGTTGTGGGCACCGCTGTACAGTGGTTAGTGTGCGGGGTCACTGTGCACGAGGTCCCAGTTTCGAATCCCGACTTGGGCACTAAAATTTTTCACTGTGTCCTACCTCGACGAGAGTCTGACAAAACACTCCGAGAGTATAATTTGTCATGTGAGACATCTCAATTTCGCCGTTCGGAATCGGCGAAAAATTGTAGGTCCCTTTCATGTATGTAGAAACACCTGTACTGCACGCAGCACGTATAATTCTAAGAGAGGTCAGGCGATGGCTCTTCTGAGCTGCAAAAGCCAAGTAGTCTAATGCAATTCGATTGTAATTAACAAATGTAATTAACAAAGCTCTGCATAGATGGCACCCATATTTTTGATGGGCTGAGTGATTTCCTTAATTTTCGGGTTTTTAGGGGTTCCTATATGTTTCAATATAAGCTACACCTCTCGACACTTTAGCTGTGGTAAATTGTACCAAATCAATGTGCGCCTCTCTTAGATTCGAACATTTTAAGCACATATCTATGGCAGACAGGTATAAATCTGATTGAAGGTGGGAAACTTTTGGACAATCAAAGGTTTTGTGGAAGCTCCCTGTGCTCAAGCGAGGTGCTTACTACGACAAGGAGAGTAAGCACCTTAAAGCATTTTTTGTGGCCTAAAACCATTGATTTCCACAAAATTCTCACCATTATTATTGCTTTTAACTAGTCCAAGCTTCTCTTTTCTATGTTTATGCGCCCTTTGTTGTCCCTTTCTTTACCTTAGGGCTGAAATTACTTATCAGCGTGACGAAATCACCGTTTGGCTGAAAATCGTCTTTATGGTCTTATCAGAGGCCGTGCACTAGTATCAACACATACATAACTCTAGGTGATCAGAATCGGGTTAGCAAGATTCTTTCACCGTGGGACCCCCAGGATATACATTTAAAAAAAAAGCCAATAAACGTCGCCGAATCTCTGACTAAAAGACTAAAACAAACTCAACTCAAGGATCTTCAAATCATAAGCAGAAAATTAACCAAGACTTCATTCCATCATGTATAGTATACCAAGTGGCGAACAGCTTCGATTTGAATAGTGTTGTAAGTTTAGTAGGTAGACACTTTCTTCCCATGTGCTTATAAGATCCCGAATCGCATAAAGTCCTTTCCGAATTGAAAAAAAATTGTATTATTAGGGCCAGTTTTTCAGTTCTGAGTTAAGCCCATCTTAAACCAAGATCTGTCAATCCTGGAACGAAACGAATGTAGAGTTAACCCAGCGAACAGTTTTCTAGTGCGCAGAGTTAGCTGCGTCAGTAAAGTTGTCAAACTCATCGACTCTCGAAATCATTGACTCTTCCAGCTCTCACTTCACATAGAAAAGATGTGAAGTGAGAGGTGGATTTTCACACAAGATAAGAAGTTCGCGTCATTTTCAGATGTAATTTTTCACAGAAACAGGCAAAACCTCTGCCAAAAAAAAAAAACACTCAAAGAAACTCATAGTGTTCACCAGAGTTGATCCGGGATTTGGTGACCAAATTTGGTGAGTTAAGCCGAAATTAATTCCGGATCAATATTCACTGAAAAATTCATTTATGGGGTTAACTCAGTTTGACTAGGAAACAAGGATGAAAAAGCACTGAAAAACTGGCCCTTGGGTTAGGTTAGGTTAAAGTAGCTGTCGGCTTCGAAGAAACCAACTCATTTAGACCTATGTAGGTCCATTGTGATACAAAGTGGATCCTGGAAAATTTGCCTATTCGTTGAACCATTTCGAGCTACTAATGAAGCGTAAGAGTCGTTTCGGGTCAGTCGTACTAAGATCACTGAGATCATTATAGAAGAAAGCACCAAGGTGAAGATTTCGGTTCTTAGGGAGACTAAAGCATGTGCAGAGAAGGTGGAGAGTGGTCCCTTCTTCTTCATCCATGCAGCTTCTGCGAAAGTCGTTAGAAAAGATACCAAGCCTTGTCGCTAGCTTGCATATCAGACAGTGTCCTGTAATAACACCGATTGTAGCACCCGTGTGCGATCTATTAAGAGCTATCAAACTTCTGGAAAAACTGGCCCTTAGACTCTTCAATTCTTAGGGCAAGGCACGTCTTCACAGTTGAATCCCATTTAAACATAATCCTTTTTCCGTTTCTTATCTGAGGTGAGGCTTCAAATCCTAGCTCATGGTAACCTTGGAATTCATGAAATGATAAAGAGTTTTTAGGAAACTACTTCGGTATCGGCTCAAAATATAAGCATACTTGTCCCAAAATCCAGCACAGTATGCAAAAGTCTTCAAAACCAACTGGCACAATTTTCATTTTAAATTGGAAATAGAAGGCCCGAATACCTAAGGCGGTCGCTTGAATGTGATAAGATCACACAAACATCTAGAATTACATTACATTCAAAATTCATACATACAAAATTACATACAAAATTCTAATTACATCTAGAATATTAGAATTTGTAGGTAGTTATAAATAAAATAAATAGAGTGGCGCAACAGCTCGAGGTGAACCAGGGCCAACTTCTCAACAATGTATGCTGGTGTGTTAATTTCTTTACATACAAGGTGGGTTGTAGGTACATTTGTAGGTAGTTGCCCTCTCATAATATTTTCACCCAAGCAGAAAGAACACCGCCAAAAGCGTAAGTGTTGAAGCCTCATGCAACAAGATTATAATTTATTCATAGGCTCATGAAATAGCGCTCGTTTTTGGCGTTTGATTCTGCAATCAAATAAAGTACGAAACATTAACACCGACAATCATAATTAACTTACTTTAGAAATTCCTAACACGCGTGAAACCGTAAGTAACAAAAAAGCTTACTAGTCGCATATAACGCCATGAACATACGAGTCGCCATCGTTATATTTTATTGGTGCTGCATGCTGCTTGGAGTGCTGCACTTCACCTACAACCGACGTAGCAGGCGAGTTAAACTTTCCAAACCCTTGGTAATGATTTCGAAAACATGGTACTCGGTCATCGCTATTCTCAGCGGGTATATTTCGTATTTATTATTTCTAAAAGGAGGCTATAGGCTAGTTAGCACGACAGCTTCGAAGGATTTCTTAAGAAAAACATTTATGGCGCAGGACGAAGTCATTGAATACATTGAAATCACATTGAAATACTTTGGCGTTTTCATAAATGCTTTTGTTTTCCTAAAACACAAGCATATTATTCTACTAGCGACCAACAACCTTCTAGCCATCTTTGATCTTACAAGACATAAAGGGGACAACACGATTCACGTGCACTCGCGTCTTCGGTATTTGGTCTTCATAAAACTTCTTCTCGGATTATATCGATTTGTCGGTCTAACGTCAAAGAATCTTTACTATCTCATTAAACTGCACGATATTTCATCGATATTTGGAGAGTATTTGCGGCAGGTGTATTCATGGAGCCATCTGTTTGCGTACTTGTCCCTAATAAGTTTTTACTTGAATCGTAATCAGTTTTTCGAGTGCTTTGCCATAAGGCAACATTACTTAAAAAGCGACGAACGAATGCAGAAAATTATAAGGATTTCGTACCGAATTCATCGCGCCAAGAAGATTATCGAAAGTATCTACTCACCGTTTCTTGTGCTCTTGTACTTTGGGCTTTTTAACGACATTTTGAACTTGTTTAGCGTCCTAAAGGAAGTTTTGTACAAGGAATACATTGTTGGTTGTGCAGAGTCAAAAATGACAAAAGTTACTTTATTACTCTTGGCCCTGCCAGATGGAATCTCGTCGACTTTCGAAATTTACATGACTGGATGTATATCGGATGCACTGGAAAGTGCTGAGAGGCTACTGCAGGACAAAATCGTTCTCTTCGAGACCCGTCGAACGTACTCCAAGGAGCCTATCCAGAAAGATGTAAGTCATGTGATCGCAGCATGTTTGTATGATAATATTTTTATTTTTATCTGCTAACAGATGGAAATGCTTCTTATATTTAGTAAGGTGCATGAGCTTAGCATTTGGGCGTACCGTATGTTTAAAATAAATCAAGGATTTGCCTTTGATTGCTTACTCAATGTTGTGGTTGTAAACGTCATTATGTGTCTACATTATTTTGCCAAAGAGAGTGTTTATTCAAATGCAGTCGGTAATCGCTTGAACTCCAACTACACACGATTTGCAAAAAAGGTTGGGTATCATTTATAGACTAATGTTGGCAAGGAAAGTTGGATATGCCAACAATTTAGATTACACTTTGCTAACCTAACTAAACACGCATTCGATCACTGCCATATTTCTTGAAACGGTATTCTTCAGTGAATTAGTTTTTGCAAAAAGTTATAACCTTCAAAAATGTTTTGGCTTGAACCAAGACATATTTCAACACCACATCTGCTACAGATCATCTCGTTTATGAGGAAAACTACTGCTAGTAAAAGTTTATATTATGTCAGTTATGTTTTTATTGTGTCACTAATGCTAAGAAAAACAAAATATGTAACTATTTAACGAATAAAAGAACGATAAGATTCATTTTAAACTCATTTTTGTCTTTAAAGCTTTTTAGATTATCTTTAAAGCTTTTATCTTAAGTTCTTAGACTACTTGAAAAGGAAACTTTTAAAAGGTCATGTTGAGCTTGAAATGTCGTCTGTTTTTTTTTATCCATATTCAACAGCATGGCTCCAAACACGTTGGTTAGGGCTATTTTTTTTTACTTTTACTATCTTGTAAGAGCTATCAACATGGAGCTGTTAAACTAGTAAAAGAACCAAAGCAAAACATCCTAATGGACAGTATAAAGAAGCGTACTTGTCCTAAGTGCACAGTATAATGGGGCAGTATAAAGAAGACTATAATAAGTATAACTGGAATTCCGATGGGAGAAAAACTGGCAGGCGCATAGACCAATCGGTGTCCATTGGAAGACTTGTACTACGATTACACGATTGACGGTTGTGAGCGTCAATATTGAGGCTTTGAGAGATCAGTCGAGATCAATTGTGTAAAGGCACCATTTTTTACATCAATCTGTGCCAATATTGTTCACCACCAGATTGTCCTTCATTTGTTGTATATGAACCGCCCATCGATTTTTCGAACCGCCAATCGATAACCTGTATGCACCAATGGTTGAAATTTCTAGGTTCAACCACAAACGTTAATTTGAAGCAATTTCACGGAATAAGTGACAGACGTCGAGTCTGCCTGATTCAATATGCGAAAAACATTTTAGGTTATAATTTTTTAATTTATGTATGAAATCTTAAAAAGTCTCTATTTCGTAGTTACTTAAAACATGATGGATGATTTATAATTATCAATTAAGAAACAACGCAACACAAAATGAAGAAAGCAAAGCCAAAAGTCACACTTTCGTGGCCCCTTCAAGATGTGCATCTTCTCACTGAATAATAGTATTTTCCTTGCGACTAACATTAACATTCAAACAAACGTGAATAAGCAAATTTTTTCTCAGTGATCGAAGAAAAGGCGACCCAAATGGCAACCAAAGACGATGCCAAAACGTGTGGCATCTGACAGCAAACGTCAACAAATTAATGGTCAATTTGAATGACAAAAAATGAAGACAATCGTCTAAACAGCTCATTTGCGATGTTGAAGGTTGACTATTTTTTTTTTAAATTACGTCCGTCTGTCGAAAATTGGTTGACGATGGCAAAATTAACACTTTTCAGTCAATCGTACAAACCACGCGTAAAAAAATTGTTGATAACAGACTCACGCCCTTACGCCAATCGTGTAATCCTAGCATTTGCAGTCAGTTTGCAGTTTTTTTTAATGTTTTAAAGGTAAAGTTTAAAAGGTAAAAAGAACTAGTGGGAGGGTTACAATCCGCTTAGGCAAATCGTTGGATACCCCATCCCAATTGACCACTGTAAAACTCCGAAATGTGTCATTAATCTTGGTTGTTAAATTTCGGTTCAGAATCTTCTCCCTAAGAAAGGGGCGTGGCATCCAACCCCTCTTAACAACATCGTATTTTTGTTTATATCTTTTATCAGAAGTGGTAGACACGTGTTGACTGCATTTTCATAATAAAAATTTGATTTATACTTAAAAACGCCCCCAAAAGTGGGCTTGGCGAAAATTTATTCACTTGAGTTGAATAACGCACATGAATACGCACATATCTGAACATTTTATGGTGCAAGCTTTTTTGGATTTAAAGCAAATATTTCAAATAAAAAACGTTTATTAGAATGCATATTAAGTATGACCACGCCTACAAGGGGGCAGTATTCGCTTTTTTTTTAATGCCAATCACAATACACTTAAGCGAGGATATCGCGTACCAAATATTAGCTTCCTGCGACAACCTTGATTTTTCATGCTATTAAGTAAAGTGGGCGTGTCAGTGGGCGTATTTCAAAAATTTTTACAGTTGTACAGCTTCGGGACCTAGAAAGAACAGATATCAAGTTTCAAGTTCCTAGCTCAAAATTTAAGGCCTAAAAACTACCGACAGACGGACGGACGGAGGGACGGACAAGGCTCATTCGACTAACAATTCGGTCTTGATCATATGCCCTTAAGGTCTTGGGGGTCTACGGTGTTTATTTCTCTATGTTACAAACTATGAATCAAACTTAATATACCTCCTATCCCATGGGTTGGGGTATAAAAACGAGAAGAAAATCATGGTCGCCCTAGAAACAAAGGGAGGATAAATAAGTCAGAGTGGTGTGCTTGTGCTCGACTAATTTAAGTTCAAATCATAATTAATTCAACTTCGCCACTAAGAGCTCAACATATTATTTCAATTCAATCGCTTATTTCTTTTACTTTCTATTTTCACTGTTCAACGCTTAAAATACAACTGTGTCGTCCGAACCTGTCATCGGTGTATTTATACAAATTCACCACTTTCTAGAAATTTCCCCAATGTTAGTACACTCCGTAAGTAATTTTTCCACTGGTACTTTTCCATCGGATGGGAAATTTGATATCGAAATTCGAACTTCGATTGTCTATTTGCTGTCAGCTGAGTGGCAGGTCAGTTGGGTGTATTTGTTTAGGAAATCGAACGGGTGTATTCGTAAAGTAAATCGATGGATGCATTCAGAGACAAGATTTTTTTTAATAATTAATCTTACTGCACTTACACATGCTATCACTACGTCACACGCATGCGCTACATCTTTGCCTGTTTATACTTACCGGAGTTGTGCTGTTGCAAGAAGGGTTTTTTTTCGGATGAAAAAAGCTTTAATCTTGAAGGCCCCGACTAAAAAAGTTTTTTTTTTCCACAAATTAAGAAAACAGGAACAAATTTTGGCAATGGCTATCACCTATACCTACATATATATAACGGAACAATCGAGCAAGATTTTTTCTACAACAATGAAAGAAAATAGCTGCGAATGTTTGCTACTACGGTTGTTTCAAAGGATGAAAAATATTTTTGGATCAGCACTATCAACTTATTGAAAAAATATGTCACTAACTTTTCTCATTCCTGTGTTGAAATAAAATGAAATTATATAAATTCTGTAAGGCATGCATTTATGTAAGAATAAAGAAAACTGATTTAAACTCATCCATGCCTTAGATGCATCTGTCCATGTCCCCATCAATACTTCCAGGGTTGCCAGACCTCAGGAAACATGAAACTTTTTCCGTGATAGTTTGATCGCAGCTATACGTAATGCCTGGAACTAGATTTCGCTTGGCTATTTGAAACCATTGAGTTAATTATGCTGCGGGCTCTTCTTGCTGAGTTCTTAATTACATTCCCACCATCGAATATTTGGGTTTCGTGAAGTATACAGAGGCGCTCTTTGTAAGTTCCGCAAGGCCTTATTTGATTATTTTTTTATAGGTTACAAATCTAGTAACATCATTTCGAAAACCATAGGGTATTTATAATACCTTATATTGTTTGATATTGTGACTACGCCAAAAACTTTCTCTGGTTTTTAATTTTCCTAAATAATAATTTCCAAATTGGTTATTATAAGGGGATGAGGAATTGAAGGGAAGAATGTCTGATTGTGAATGTGATTGATAATTTATACTCGCTTACATTTTTATGAAGGAAAGTTCAACACAGTTCAACACAAACTGATTGTTAAGACGTAATAAACTACCAACTGTTATTGCACGCAATCATCATTAGTCTGGAATTTCCAGAATCAGAGTGATTCCCTTGGTTATTATGAGTGATTTCCTAAAAGGAGAACAGTTCGGTTAACCGAACCGAAAACCAAAAACAGATCACTCAACAAACCTTTATACCTATTCTCATGAAAGTGGATTGCTAATATTAAACAAACTACCACCTATTAACGAGCGTATTCATCAATAAAGTCTAGATACAATACTCCTGATAGAAAGAATTAGTCCTTAGTCAATTTTATGAACTAATAATTCTTCAGTGATATCGAATAATATGGATATACGAGTCCATATAAAACTTTTGTTCTGGTTCTGCATGCTGGCGGGAATGTTGAATTTTATATACGACAAACGCAGTAAACGGGTCAGACTTTCAAAGCCACTACATTTGATTTCAAGGATATTGTACACATATATAGCCCTCTGGAGTGGTTATGTGTCGACCTTTATAATTTACAAAGGGGTCGTTAGGCTTCTGCTTCCAAAAAGTTCAGGTGAAGAAAATCAATCTTACAAGGGCCAGGATGAGTTGATTGAGTACTTTATAGTGACGTTCAAGTATTCGGCAATATTTGTCAACGTATTCGTTTTCTTGAAAAACAAGCCGCGGATCCTGCGAGCGATTAACGAACTTTTGGCCATCTTCAATATTGTTAAGCGCAAAATCGACGGGAGGATGCCTGTGTCTTTCTCAGTTCGATTCATCTTCTGTGTAAGGCTAATCTTTGACGCATACAGATTCATTCGATTTACCAACCACAATCTATTTTATCTTATCGAAATTCATGATCCTGCATCGTTTTTTGGAGAGCATCTGCATCAGGTGTACTTTTGGAGTCACACTCTTGCTCACATGGGTATGATTAGCTTCTATGACCATCTGGATAAATTCTTTCAGCGTTTCTCGATGAGACAGAATTGGCCGGAGAACGACAAACGGATGCGTGTTGTTTTAAGGATATTCTTTCGGATTCACCGCACCAAGAAGCTTCTCCAAGTCATTTATTCACCGTACCTAGTAATCTTGTATTACGGACTGTTTGTTGACGCCACGAGCTTATTTGATATTTTTAAGGAGGTCCTGTACAAGGATTACATTGCTGGTCGAACTGAATCGAGAATGAACAAAGCGTTTTTAGTTTTGCGGGCGCTTCCTGATTCGGTCACATCGGTATTTGCAGTTTACATCACTGGGTGCATATCAGACGCTTTGGAAAGTGCCGAAAAACGGTTGCAGGACAAGCTAATCTCCTTCAGAGCATGTCATGTGTATCTGAGGAAAGCTATCGAAAAAGATGTATGTCTAAATTACGTAATAAAATTGAATAGTATCCAAGTTGAAATACGAACTCTTTCAGGTTGACTGTATGCTGCTCCACTCTAAGGTCCACCCCATCAACGTTTGGGCATATCGGGTCTTTAAGATGGACCAAAAGTTCGCATTTGATCACTTTCTGAATTTTGTTGTCATTTACGTGATCATTTGTTTACTGTACTTCGCTAAGGAAGGAGTTTATTCGCAAGATCTTTTGACTGGAAACTATACTAAATTTATCAAAAATGTCGGATATAGTATTTAATATTCTGGCATAAAGTGTGAACAGGTGTAAGAAAAATATACAAAATTCTTTTGTTATTTTTTTTTTTCAAGCTGTATTTCAGTATCTTAATAAAAATAATCAAAGCTCGCCAATACCTTCAATTTTTACAGCTGTAAATGTGTAGGGAAGTGTAGGAAAGGTGTAGGAAAGTCTCGGAAAAATCGCGGATTTGAGCCGGATTGAACAAATCGGTGAACAGTCTTCCCCGGTGAACTGTCATTTAATTTGACTGAACACATGACGCTCAGCAAAGAGAAACCAGATTGACTGCCACTTTTTTGTAGGTAGGTTAAGTGGATGACAGCCCGTAACGACAACAAGCATGGAAAACTTTCGGTTTTGACCATCCCAGAATTCGATTTTTGTATCGTGCTACTTATTTTAACAGACCCTAAAACCGACTCTAAGCTCTATGCAATGAACAACTTAATAATTTAAATCTGCGGGCAAGGGTAACAATCGGTCACAATGGCACTTGACAGGGCCAACCACCTTACTTCATAACTGGCGTGACAGTCCCGGGTCGGGTGGCCAGAAAGGCGTCTACGTTTGCTCGAGAGATAAATGAAACTCGTTGATTTGAGTCTTTGATTTGAGAATTTTCTATTTAAAAAGTAACTGGCATCTAAAAAGATCAAAGGAAATATGACTTGACTTCCACAATCAATTTTTTCTTAATCGCTAGAGTTTACCTTCCCCACAAGAGGTGGAGGGGAGGTACAATTTTCTCCCCATTCCGAACGGCGAGTTGAGAAGAAAAAATAGTACCCAACAGAGTGAGTCTAACCTTCGCGGTAATAGGGCCGTAAAAAAACGTTTGTATGTGTAACTTAGCCCCAGAAGGATTCAAGCCCGGGACCTCGTACACAATATCCTGAACACGATCCCGGGCCCTCTTTAAACTCGAAAAACAATAATTTGGGCTTAAGGATTTAAGGCCCGTAGTTTTTCTTCACTTTATTTGAATTTAACCACTTTTCGATTTTGCATTCGATGTTCACTTCAACCAGTCAAAAGCAACCGAACCCTTCAGAACCACCTATACAGGTGTCCATAGAATGGCTGCGAACCGTTCTAGAATTTTTAAGATGACACTAACGGAGGGAGGAGGACTAGCGCGGATATCAATTTGGAAGGACTTTCATTTAGTGTAGCATATGAATGGTTGGTGTTTCTGGATGCTAATTGGATATAGCACCATAAGAATTATGACATTTTCTCGGCACGCCACAGTTATATACTGCAGGAATAGCGGTGCTATTGGAAACATTTTACATTTTTCAATAACTGTTAAACCTAAGCTTAAAGCAGCCCATCATATGGTGCTTCATAAGTAGGTTTAAAAGTAAATCGTTGGGATATCTTTTTCTCAATCCCAATAGAAGCCCAATAAAAGTTCACACATCTTTTGACACATCAGCAAAATTCATTGACACTCAAAAAGTAAGTATCGTAAAATTATTTAATCCTTTTATGAAGTAAAAATAAAAAAAAAAACCAAAAACGTCTGCTTCATGGGATTGGATTTTTACAGTCCTGAAATGCTTATACGAGTAATAAAGTGACTCATTCATTCAAGCTGGGTTGGGAACAGATTGATAAGCTGCTATAAATCTTAAGCTTTTCGAAGTTGTTGCCCGCTCTTATCCAATTTTACGGACGGGCAACCGTAAAATTCCATTTTATACCACAAAATCTGACGTTTTTGTCGATTGGTGCCCAGTCATCCCTCTACAAAGTTCAGAATAAATTATTAAGAAAACTTAAAAAAAAAAATTAGCTCCCGGTCACATTGTCTACAGTTTACCTGCTGCCGATATTCCCCATCGGCAAGATCCGTGGTGGTCTTGTAAATCAATGAACTTACCAAAGATTCACATGTGCCACAAGCGGAGAACGTCACATTGAGGACAAAAAGCCGAACAAAAGGATTCCCCTGAGACGAAACCACTATGTGATTCTGTTTTTGTTTTTCTCGCGCGACTCTGATCGGTTCCTCGTGTTCTTATAGACAGGCTCCGTACCGCAAGCGACGCATATAGGTTGTTTGCCTTCCTGGACCGGCCTAAGCACCGATGATGATCACAATGCAACAGCACATAAGAAAAGTCAATAAAATCAACAATGGAATGCTGTTGCTGTTGTTCTTTGTTATGGTTGTCCGTCGTCCGTCCGTCCGTCCGTTCGACCGTTCGACGACAGAGAAGGATCAGGTAAGCATTAATTATTGTGAAGCAAATATTTACGGAATTTCGATTTCTATCCGCGCGCCGCTTTTTTGGTCACCGCCATGTCGTTCGTCGGCAGTTGACAATTACTACAGCAGTGGTAGCAAAACAGTCAACCACCGAGAAGACGTTAAAACGTGATTGCTACCACATTTGGGAGTAAAAGGAACAAGTGCTAATTGGATACGGCCACAACATTGTGTTGTGGTCGTTTTTTGTGCCCGCCTGTGCGAGATGACGACCTACATCAAGATGTTAAGGTGCACGCATAGTCTCCAAGTTTTTTTGTTTTATTTATTTGGGCTTTTAGGCAATTAGACTTCTCGAGGACCCCAATCCTTTTTTTTTATAAAATAAAAATCGACAAGATGAAATTTGGACACCGAAACATGGACACGGACAGTCTCTAATTGACACTTACTGAATCTTTATGCTTTCGAAGGAAATTATGACTTTTTTTACAGTGTAGGTATATGGGTAGTTTAACTTCCTTATTGTCTAGTATTAATACTTATAAACAGGTAAGTAATTGTGTTTTTAATTATACCTTTTAAGAACGATTTTTCAATACCCACCGCCAAAAATCTAAATAATCTCGGTATTCTCTATAACTACTACAGCGCTATCTGTCAAGTCGACAGCAGATGGGGATTAAGAGGTGTGCGTCTAAGAAAATTGAGATTGGTGCCTTTGCTGCTGTTTTCTAGTGAAGGTAGGCATGCAATCTCCGTGGTGAAAATAAGATTTTGAATCGTTGTTTTAATAATGACGGAAAAGCTACGAAACTGGAGACACTATTTTTTAAAGGCAATCGGAGTTCTTTTATGAAATTACGTTAGCTATTTGATATAAAAGATCTTTTGCTTGTCATGTGTAAAAACCGAGACGTAAAATTCGGATCCTCGTGGAGACGAGCCTTTGTTCTTTAAAGTAACATATTTCGTCGCACAAAGATTGAATACAGGCGTCCCATGAACTTGGAAGTATTAAAACGTTTGGTGTTCGAAAGCCCTTCTCTGATAAATTGACGATAATACTGCAGTTTCGTAGTGTACCTATTAAACGACAGTTTAACTTAAACCATAGAGTGGAGTTGAAATGTCTACGATTATGCGTCGAAACTTGCTTTGAAAATTTAATGTTAAAGCAAAGAATGTCACTTTTGACTCACCTTTAGATGCCAAAATCTCCAAAACAGAATGTCCGATCTGAAATCTTTTAGTTTTGAGGTTGCGGTAAAGTTTTTTCATATTTTGCTTTCTTTCAGGCAACGCTTAAGGTAATTTAAAAAATAAAAGATAGATGCTGAGATATGGCAGTTGATGATTAAAGTGACCCAACTAGCATAAAACGATACTAACGAAAAATATTGTGGGGGAGTTAACATTTTTTCAAGTTCTACTGGAAAATACCAAGTATCGAGTTTTAACTTTCGGCTTAACTGATCCGAAATTTAAACGTTCAGTGTTCAGCCGGGCAATAGTTTTCAAACAGGCATTCCATACTTGATAAAATTTATCGAATATGTGTGTCAAAATCCAGTCGCTTTTACTATGCTCTACCAGCCATAAAAGTGCGATTAGTGGGAGACGGTAATAAATAATTCTCGAAGTGGCTCCACCGGACAAACATAGGTTAAATTTGACACAAGCTCTCATTTTCTGACATTTTGGCACTCAAAATAGAGTGCAGATGACATTTCCCAAAAGCGGAAAAAGATCTCCGTCACACATTTGAAGACGCATATTGTGACAGATCTGTCATACGCGAACACTGAAGATTGTCGATTTCCTTTTTCGATTCTCAAAGTGTTACGAAATTGGCGAAAGTGGCATAAAAAGGTTTTTGAATAGGATGAATGAGATTCATTCAGTGGGGTGCCGTGGCGTAGTGGTTAGTGTGTGTGCTTACTACGCCGGAGGTCTGAATTTCGTAGCCGATGGTCCAAATTTTCGATGACGCTGAAGCATAATTGAGGTTCTTTGCCGTTAATGTGCAGAATTATCTTATCCTTTAGCTCTTGAATTGTTGGTGGCTTATCGACGTATACTTCTCCTTCAAATAAGCGTGTAAATGCAAGTCTTTTGCATAATGTTCATCAAAGACGAGCGTGGGAGGTGCAATTGTTGGGCACGCGACGAGTTGAGATGGACGGCTCTTCAGCCACACTATCGCAATATTTTCTGCAGTACGAGCTGTACGAGCATGCACTGGTGCTTTCACATCTCCTTCAGACCGGGTTTGCACAAATTTTTGCACGATTTTTCAAATGTCAAATGACATACAGAAAAAAGCTTGACGTTTAGGTGTGGTTCACATTCAACATCGGCCCTTAAAATTTAACCACCCTTTACAAGTTTGACATTTTTGTCATTAGGATTTCATCGTGCTTGTCAGCTTGGCGAACAATTCTAAAAAACTGACATATAAAACAGAAGCGGAAAATAAATGTTTTCCACTTTTGACAAACTTTCAACGTTTGACATACAGCTTGCTTGAAGCTAAGCAATTTACAACTACCCGAAACACCTGCCAGCTACATATTGACGTTTGAAGGCGTTTACCCCTGGCGGTTAATTTTTTATTGTAAAGACCTATACTCGTCAACGGCTGGCCAAAAAAGTGTACCAAAATTATTTGTTTAGGAAAGATATTTTCCTTTTAATTTAATTTTTCTAAAAGGACAAAGTATTAATATTTTATGCAGAAATCTGATAAAATAGTTTGTCTAAATATTTGGCTGATAAATCACCCGGAAAAACGACAATTGGTTCATCGAAGGTGGATCAAGCGTTTGCACGTTTGTCAACTTCGGTATCTGTGTTGACAGCTATAAATCTTCACATATTCCAAATTTTACCACCAGGTATCGCATTCTGACATTTCCAATCGTCAATTAACGTCAATAGCTCTGGCCCTGGTAGTCAGTGTCAGCTCAATCCGCCTGTGAAGACCTATGCAGTGGTCTTCTAAATTCTAAGCAGTCTGTTTTATCCACTTGCAACTGTCCCCCTATCCTTTGCACTTCTTTTCGGCTCGAATCTCATGCTGAAAGCAATTGTCGAAGAAGCCCTACTTCATGATTGGTGTTTCTGTAGTAGACTGTAGACAAGGTAGACAAGGTCTGTGATAGACTTTGTTCCGCTATATGTGAGCAAAATTTGGACAATCGAGATAAATTTCACTGGTAAGGACACCGCTAATTTCGTGTGCCTTACTTTAAGTACTTTAGTTGGTACTAGAAGAGGCTGGGGTAAGCCTTGGTCTCAAACAATAAGCTTCGCCAAGCTAAATCCAGCCCTTAAACTTATATGCGCTGATTTATCTGTTTTCTACAATTCTTTTAAGTAAAATGAGCTTAAAAAAGTTTCATGTAAGCTAAGCTCCCGCTCGGCGGGATCTTGGAAAAACCTTCACACCAAGGTCTAAGGTGAGGCAGAATCAGTCTTCTATTGTCATCCTGCACGCTGCACCTGCAATGAGTTAAGGTCGGATTTAAAAAGAAGACAATGCTTCTTTTCTTTCCTTCTTAACACGCTGTGATGCGCCATTAGAACTCCTAGGTTTTTTAAGGATCCCTCGAAGTGTAAGTACCTGATCGATGGCGAACTTCAGGTGCCTAGCGTGAGTGTAATAGAGTCGTATAGACTGGTATCAGCTACTAAGGATAGCTTCGATGGATGCTACTTCGATCATTATTCGACGTTTTTTCTTATGAGTTTCTAACCTGCTTTCAGTTTAGATTAATGTGATCGTTCGAAAGACGTTATGACTAAACAGCTTTTATTTGCTTAGCAGGCACCTCAAAGTCACAAGCAACTGGGTTTACTCCTGGTGATGAAAAACAATGGCGATCAATTTCCAGGGTCTGCATCCATATAAGCTCAGATCAGTCGATAAGAAGAAGAAGGATTAAACAGGCCACAAATTCGTCGTGTTTTCGTCTGGAGTTTACTTACTTGTATTAAAATTATTTCTTCTTTTCACAATTTAATTACAACTTAAAAGCACTGAGAAAAATAAAAATAATAAAGCTTCTTGTCAAGCTTCTTGAAACACCTTCAAATCTTTCTTTTTTTTGCTAAAGATGAAACTAGAAGGCGACGGTATAATAATTGTAAAATTTAAAATTTTTATTGCTTCAAAACGTGTGCTGCACCAACACAGCAATTTCGTTAAAATTAATATACAAAATATTTGATAAGATGATAACTGTTTCGGTACACAATGTATAAGCGCTACGTAATACATTTGAATCTTATGTTTATGCAATAGGTTCTACAAACTAGCTTGTTGATTATAAGTTTATTTTCCTGAAATAGACACCATTTAGGGGAGGCCAACTAACTGTGACTCCTTGTTTCTTAAACTACTATGCGATGAACATGACTGGGATCCACTTGAAGGCTGGTGGTATTACTGTTGGTACGATTCGGACTGGTAACATCGAGAAGACTACCACCAACCTTTATACGACGCGTCAACGCTCGTTTGCCCTTAAATGAAAACGGAAAATAAGATCTCAAGGAATGAAAGTTCTAAGAAGCAACCTACCTGTCTCGCCTTGGTACACTTTGACTGTGCGATTAGGGTTTTTGGCACCTGGAAGAGTGATTCACCGCGGGTTATAAGGATGCTTGTCAACCGGCAGCACTGTGCTGCCATTTTCACCTGCTCCTCTATGCTGTTCTTGTTTGTCGGGTGGATGTACCGCGGAGGGAAGAAAGATGGGGCGATGATAGTCGAAACATTGTGGATCGTCATTTTGTTCGAGGGTTCCTGTTTTACTGTATAGTTCAAGAATTTTATAAGTGTGCGGATTGTGTTGCGATTTTCGTGGGGCAGCATCTGGCAGACTACGGCCAAAGCTTTATATTGATCGGGAGGTGGAAGCGCGTGAGTCTGATAGAAGAGCTGAATCAGCTCATTTGTCAGCAGTGGTTGTGGAAGTTCACGCAACCAGCGCTTGAGCAGAGCACTTAGATCGTGCACGCTAGCGGAGCTCAGCAGTTGAGCGACCTTTTTTGGTTTTTGGTAGAAAACTGCCTCCAGTTCGGTGTACAGTAGTTCAGTCTGTAGAAGAAAGCATTTTATCAAAACTGACAAAGAAAAGAAGAGGATGACTATACCTTTTGTTTGTGCCCTGCAACTCGGAGAATTCCCTCCTCACGAACGCCGCGACTTGTAAGTTCTTGCAGCAGATACTCGAGGAATAGAGGCACCAGTGTGGAGTCTTTTCCTGTGATTTGTTGGTCCCGACGCACAAGAGCGTTCAGTGATACGCCAAACAGATTGCCCTCTTCCTTGCGACGCCTTTTAAAGGGTTTTCTTTTGTCCAACGACACGTGGTACTTGTCGAAAAGCGTTGCTAGTTCGAGCCAAAATATTGGTTGCAGCCGCTTAAGGTCACTTTCATTGATCGTGTCGATATCGGTGTAGTACTCATTGCATACAATGTGACTGTCGACAGTGTCCTAGAAGAAATCGACCGAATTTTTCAACTGCTTCTATATGATCTTGTGGTTTGAAACTTACCACTCCATCCTGACTAGATTCACGGTACATGCTCTCAAAACTTATGCCATCCCTGGACGAGGGTGAATTGTGAACGCTTTGCGGTGGTGTGTCCAAAGTTATCTTGTGTATAATTTTCTGCGGAGTACTCTCCGTGCTCGATGATTTTGAGGACGATCGAGTTGTATACTCGTCGCTTGAGTCGCTGGAGATGTTGTGATCGCTTTGCGAATTCTGAATCAACTGACCCCGTGCGCGACTACAACGACAAACGTTCGAAATAAACTATACCGAAAAGCAAACAAAATCATTAATTCTCACCCAACAGAACATGATGGATCGGAGCCTGATCGCACCCTCGGTAGGTGTATTGTTCCGATTCTCGAGAAACCGAGTAGCTCTACGCCATCTGCCGAGTAGAATGGTATGTCGCACCGAACATGGGATCCTCTGAAGATGTCCGCCGACCCTTTTAGCGGAGCACTCGGAGTTCGCCTCAACTTCTGTTTGTGTTTTCCTGCAGTCTGCAGAGCTGGGTTGCTTCCGGAATTATCGAAAACGCTTACGAAATTTGGTCTGCGAAAAGATAAACAGAAAATCATTTTTCAACTGACGCTGGAGTTTGAATTTGAGTAGAAAATCCTACATTGCTGTCGTATTCCAGACCTCGTCACCATGAATGGAGTCCAGTGAATCGGGTGTGGCACTGCGAGATCGTGTTCCCGTACTTGATTCCTGGTAAAAAATGGTTTATTAATTTTTTTTTCTTCGTGGAAAAAATGTCGTATTCTTACATCAAAATCGCGGAAAACATCGCGGATATCTGGCTTTCGCTTCTGGCGAGACTTTGTCCGTCCACGGACTGTGTGGTTGAGGGCGCGTACTCTTTGTTTGATTGCCTCTGCATGAGGCCTTGATAGAGTTGCTAATATTGGTTCCAAATCTGATGTGCGAACTTCGAGGCCCTGCAAGAGAAATTCATTTTATGTTCTTTAGAGAAGAGAAAGCTGTCAGCATGTTAAATGGATTAATATTGCCTAGCGGAAGACGTGGGCGTGTAGATACTCCAAAGTAATTGTTAAAAATGCTTGGACTTATTTTTTTTTTATTATTAACTCGCGATCCAGGGGTTATGACTATCCTTAAGATGGTAGTACATCGCGAGCGGAAAGATATTGAGGATAGAAAAGATAGAAAGATAATAGAGAAAAGTAATTCTCTATCCAACACGCAAATGCTGATGAGCCAGTACGGAACATAAAAACTCTGCACAGAAACACTAAAGCTTACCCCTGCATGTGTTATGCCTTTACGGAGAAAAGCAATAATATTAGTAGCAGAATATTTCATAAATGCATCTGGCATGCATCTCATTGTTGTCCATTCTATATGCATATATGAAGGGAAAGAGGTGTTTAATATTCGGCCGACCCTAAACTGGATAAAAGACGCTGACCAAGGAGCCGCTCATTTTGAGACAGACCGTCCTGGATTTTTTGTTAGTTAAATAGCCATCTGCGCGAGAAATTGTGTGATGTAGCTATTAAATGTGATCTTTTGGGCAATGCGTTTTGGCCTTTAGCCCGGAAAATGACACACAAAAGACACTGAATTCACCAAACGAACTGCCTTACTGACAGCCACTTAAACAGAACCAAACTAACATGCCTGTCCATTGACTAGTGCCCTACTAGTCAATGGCTCTCAGATATCATAACTCGACACACTAAGAAAGTACATTGCGGTTCCAGTTCCGTAATGACACCAACTATAGCAGTAAGCACAAATGCGGGATCCTTTAAGGCCAATAAAACTCTTAGCCTGGCCTTACACGAGCGACGAAACAGTTTTTAAGTACATTGAGTCTTATGAGAAGCCTTACGACAGCTGTCGCTCCCAAGACCCAATGTTATTTCAACTGGCGAGTCAATTGTTTTGCTGTTTCGCTCGTGTAAGATTAAAAGAGCAGTTCAAACTATACTGGTGCTGAGTTCGTCAGCTTGGCAGTTTTCTGGAAAGTTCCGGTATGCCTTGGTACCCAGCACGGTTGAATGTTGAACTGCTCGCACATCTCCTTTAGTGACCATCGCCAGTCTAGGGGTGTACTTAAGAGTTTATAATGGCTGATTCAAAAGGGCCTCGATAGCCGTCCGGCCGAATTCAAGTTATTTTTAAGCCAGGGCAAGACTTCCTTGACCGCCATGATTTACGATGGGAAAATACGGCAACTACTTAGAAGGAAGACGGAAATTGAAGCTTAGTTTAAGTCTTACTGAGAAAGCAGCCCCACCTATCCCATCACTATAGTTTTGGAGCTTCCAGTAAAGAAGAGGATCAGTGCATTTCCATCACAAGAAAATTAAGGTGCATGCTAGAGGCTTTGTTTAAACTGAAGTTGGGAGCCTTTGTTTCTAGAAAGCTATAGGTGCGCTGAAAGGTTTCTGCGATAAGTGGTCGCCGCTATTTTTCTGCTGAAGTTGTCAGGAAACTAGCCTGAGATATTTTCTGTAATCTGGTCAGATTGGGTATTAAGTTTCAGATAACTTTTTCAGGGTTTTACGATTCGTAAATTGGAAGGCCATATTTTTCGATAAATAAATAAAATTTAGATAGCTGATCTTTAAAAACTAAGTGCAACCCTGAAAATTCATTTTTTCATCAGACGCAAAAGGGTGCACTCGATCGCGAAAATGCAAAACTTAATTGCACTTTGCACAAATAGTAGTTTTCCAAAAATGCTCATTGATTTATCGAGGCTGCATGCAATATTCAAGTTTTACGTGTTGCAAAAAGGAAAGATGGCAGCGGAACTTGAAATAATGCAGAGCAGGGGTAGGTTGTAGGTAAATGGTTATACTAATTTCGTTTCTCCGGAAGAAGGGAGAAGCTCTAAGCTACTCTCAGAACTAAAACTCAATTTACAATCCAAGACTACTGCTTGAAAGCTACCAATACCTTGAAAGTGTATAATCAACCGAATGAGGAACTACCATTTATTGTCACATTCATTAGGAAACTGAAGGCACCAACATGCAACTATGGTAACACACGGCTTTCATCTTTCTTCATCATTGCAGTTTGCAGTTGTTTGAAACAAAAATTCTGCAACAGCTCATCTTATTCCTTTAACCATCTTACCATCATAACTAGGACTAGGTTGACATTTTGGACAAGCCATTGTGTACGTCAAGGGACCGGAGCATTATGAGTAAAACGTCAAGAAAAAATGTAATGTGAGAAGCCCATACAAAGCTTAACCGCAGAAATGAGTTTTTCAGTCATTTTCGATCCGAAGCTAGACTTAAAACAAAGTTTGTTGGATTTACCCCGGCGCAAACTCTGGAGAACAAGTTTCAATAACTTCTTTGTCAGCTTTTCTTTGCAAAATTACAGATTGCTTTCCGAGTTTCTATGAAAGAAGACTTCTTTGTCTAAAAGTGTCAGTTGGGAAAAATATTTCGATCAATGAACCAGATGAATAAAATTAAACAAAGAATTAGTATACAGTAGGAGATAAGCCTGTACTGAAACCTGCTTCCAACTTCGTTTTGCTTCAGAATTCACAGATCTAGGGTTAAGTCGGGATTAAATCCGCAAAAAACAGCTGTCGTCTTATGCCAAGTAGTTTGGACAGAAAAAAATCGACGAAGTTTGACAATTTCTTCTCAAAGGTACGAAATGTTAAAAGCCAAATCACCTTGAGTGTCGAATTGAACAAAACTGCAAGAATTAAGTCTGCCATTATATTATATTGGCTCCAAACAGTAGCTGATGCATTCAAGCAAGTCTCGCGAGCGTACCCATTATGTTTCATTTGCGAATGGCTGTTTCATTGACTTGAGCCCCTTCTTGAAGCTGGTTTTCACATCCGCATAATGACTAACTTCATTAGCAATCACTTCAAGCGTTCAAATTTGTACTCGACTGATCATGGAATTCTGTATTTGCCAATTAACAGTAGCTCGCTGAAATTTCTGACCAATTGCCAAAAAAATCGCACCGACACATGCCGTCATCCTTGTTGGTTTTCTTTGAACTGCTTGATTTTGGCATTTTCACCAAAACCCCAACCCAATGCAGGTGTCAGAATAGCTCTGTGTTTACACACATAATTGACCAAGGTTGCATTTTTAAATTATTTGCCAATAAAAAAAAAACAGCCAGCAAAAAACTTATTCATTGTGTTTGTCTGAAATCGATAACCGTGGGTTTAAGTTTAGGTGCCATTAACCTAAACTTACTATCTGTTACTGTATTTATGCTCGAGTTCACCTCCTACGACTGGTACGTGCTTAAGTGGCTTGTTTTGGTTCACTTTTTTTATCAGGTTTTCAGTGGTCATTATATGGTAGCACAGTCACTTGGCAGCTATGTAGTAGGTGGTCGTTGAAAGCACATTGTCCGTCTGTACGGCAAAGCAATATGATACCAAGACAAATATTTTCTTCCCTGCAGTAAGCAGAAATTCGTTCCCAGCATGTAAGACGGTAAATGGCAACTTAAGTAGCTGACAGCTTTGGTTATGGACAGGCCGCCACTGCAAAAAAAACAGGTCGGTCTAGCTGAGGTTGCCGTTCTGTGCTCATATCTGACTCGATGTAGTTTTTGAGCAATTTTTTGTGACGAGCTTTATGTACAAGTTATTGGGAGGCAACTTACCTGTTCAAAGGGTTTTGTCAATTGGGAGAACCCGGCTGCATTCAGCCATTCAGCTTCTAGTTCACCATCTGGAATCAAGAACAAAAAGTTTATATACCACAAAGGAACCAGTCATACCACACCACCGCACCATACCTTCATAGTGTAAAATGGGCTCATTCGAAGAGTCCGTTTGTATGAGGTACTCATGCAAATATTCATTGAAATCCGGATCCGATGAGTTATCCAACGACGTGTTGCTATTCATCTTGTATGGCATCATAAGAAGAACTATAAGTTTCCTTAAAAAATTTTCAAATTACTCGTCTCTTTCTGCTACAGTGTCGACACAATTGATTTAGTTTATCACAAGCCGCAGCACCATTTCAGCAGCATGATCTGAAATTCAAACAAAAGACTCATGTAAGGTTGGAAAAAAAACTTAATCATTATATAATAATTCAAATTATATCAACACAAGCACGATCCACTTGAAGCTCAAAATGTAAACTTCCGCTGTTAACCTGCGTCAGAAATAATTATATCCAGGTTTGTCCAGCCGTATAGGTCAGAACCGGCGCGGACTACTAAAGACTAAAGACCGCCACTCGCCTCAAATGATCGATAATCGTTTAGATAAGTGCGCAATGATTCTTCTCCCGAGTAATTGTCGTCAATCAAATCGACTGAGATTGAGAGTAGTACAGCTTGTTGTGCGCCGCTGCAGACATCTTGAAGGGGCTAGCTTAATTGGATACCCTCCTTATGGAAGGCACTTTCCGTATAGGTAATTTACTTAATTAAGGCAAGTAGCTAGTAACACAACAATCTTATTGCGTCTCCAGGCAATGAAGACGTTAATTCTTAATTAAGTCTATGCTTTCATTTTGCACCCAGCTTGTAGAGTCTATTCGAAAATTTATTAAATGGTTTGTGTTTAACAAAAGGAAGGCCTTATCAAAGTCGCTTTGGCCTGGCTGTCTTTGAATGGAATTATAAACTCACACAGGCGACCTTAGGAGCAAGCTCTTCTTCAAAACTTGAGCTGCGTATGTCATGTGGAGTGACCATAATGGGTCTATGGTAGCAGAGCGTGTGAACTACTTTGGATTCATCAAGCGGAAGTCACTTTTGCAATTTGGAAAAATTACGCATTAGTGTCTGCCTCAGATCGGGCCGTCTTAAAATTGTGATAGAGATAATTTTTTTTGGTCTTTCATGGAACGTTACTGCTCGTTATAAGTTTTTAGATTAAGTGTTAGACCTCTTAAGCGCCTGAAAGGCGATCTTTTGAGATCTCCTGAAATTACTTTTATATGCGAAGTTCACCTGTAAAAGACTATAATAATTGAGTGAATTTATTATGAACAAATATCGAAGGTGCATAAAAGGGCTCTCTATCACTCCCGATTACCCACCCCCAACACGATTTTTTCAGCTGTGATCGCCAGGCACGTCCAAGCAAGTAGTCAGACCTTGTTCATCCGGCCATGTCCTGGCCTACTTTACAGAAACATTAGTGTAAGTTATAAGACATAATGGAAATCCTTGTAGGCAAGCGTATCCTCTTTGAAGTTACTTATCTCCCCAATACTTGGAACTGATCGGGATTTTGGCAAAAGGATTGGCAAAGCCAAAATCCCATTGGGTTGTGTTGTCGTAAGTATGTCGAACATCATTTAGCTTGAACTAAAAATCGTCTTCTTTGCTCGAATGTCGAGCTCGTGTACTGTTCGTATGGCTGCAGCACCTAGAAAGTGACTAGATATCCACGTAAAGCTTTCATCAGCAGGTGCCTCAGCATCATCTTGCGGATATTCTGGGTAAGCTGTCTCTATATCTGTTGCCAACGATTGACAAAAACTCCTGGCAGCCGCAAGTTTCGACAAGCCTTCACCCAAAAAACTTCAACCTTATTTGAATTGATTTCACTCATTGTTTTGTGGTGATGGTACGTTTTGTGATGCATTTAATCAGAAAGTCGATGTCGTCCTTATTTGACATAACGATTTGGTTCTATCATGGAAACCAATCAAGCAACGAATTTTAGGATAAGGAAACGCACATGCAGAAAGATCTTAAAGCATTTGCTGTTGAAATTCTTCTAGGCGCTTTTTTTCAGTACGAGTACATGCTTAAGACCATCTGTGTTATAAGACCATCCCTGTAAGAGTTTTACAGTGCCAGGTTGACTCCTTCCATAAATTTTTTGTATTAATTTTTTCATTGATTTTACGCTGCTTAAATGTCGTTGTCCACGAAACAACGGCAGGTAGTTTGACTCATAATTTACCAAGACTGCTGTCTACAATTGTCATCAAAATATCAGTTTAAATTGATCTTAAGAGACCGGTCAAATGTGGCAAGTTAAACTGGGGTTGATCCCAGAACAAAATGAACTACTTGCTTGCACCTAGTTTAATCCGAAACTTCGACGACACTGCACAGAAAAACTGGCACATGCTGAAACTGTCTTCATTATGACACATTGCGATATTGTAACCTCTTAGAGTTAAGATTTAGATTGATTCCCAAGGCTGCAAATCGTTAAAAATATTTAGGTCGTTGCCACATACTTTTGCTTATCGATGACATCAAAAAGTTTTAATCTCCTCTCTAAACGAAAGTCTTAAAAAATCCATTCTGTCTCATTTCAAAGAAATCAATACCTTCACTTTAAAAGAAAAATGAAAATAAAATTCTCCGATTCGATCAGAATGTGAGATCTTTCCGAGTGTTTAACCTACACCTAATGCCATCTAGAATAATACCAAGAAAGCAACAATAGAAGCTATATCTGCCCACAAGATCACACTCTCACTTGCCGCCGAAAGGGCCTACCCCAAGAAACAAAACCGAGAAATTCAATTTCAAAACCTTAATTACACGAGACAATAAGCCAACAACAGGGGCCATAAATCCCATATAACGGTAATTAAAACTCAATTATTGTGCCTGTGCTGTGCACGCATTGTCATATTCTGAGAATAGCTGGTGCATGACTTCTTCTAACGCAGAGCGGCACTTTCTATTTTGTTCATTATATTTCCGCAGCTTTTCTGTATCAGTTAAGCCATTTCGCCGGTAAAGCAGTTGACATATGTCACAACCGCGCAATAACTGATAGAAAGTCTGCAGAGCGAATTGTGCTTTTTCGACGTCAAACACCGAATCGAAATTCACCGAGTTTCCCTATAATGACGACACAAGGAAGCAAGATGCATGCAAGTGCATTCGACACTTTCGTTTCCAAGCCACGGAGATTATTTGACAAAGAACAACATGAGCATAAAGTGACAATTGGACAACGAGCTGCATTGTCATAAGTGAAGAGGCGAGCTGCCTAATCGATCATATTGTTATGTTTACACTGGGTGAAGCATGTTATGTCACCGCATGCATCGTGGTGCTGAAGTCGGCCCTAAAGGCACAAGGTTGAGTGCACGGGTAACTTTCATCGCTAACCAATCGGTTGTCAGTTTTCATGGCTTCCGCTTGTTCAGTTTTGGTTTATTTGCTGCAACTGATTGAAGTTGCGCTTGAGTTACACGCGGCAATTTTTTATGCGTATATGCGGCTGTTTTTTTTTTATCTGCTGGTCGTATGGACCCGACTGGCATGTGTTGTGTTGACACATTAGTTTCGGGGGGTGGGACGATGGGAGGTGAAAAGCTTTCACTTTTACTGAGGAAAGACGAATTCATTATGTCTAATGTGTGACAGTAATTATAGGGAAGACCGAAGTGAACAGTTTAAATGAAATCATTTAGGCATGGCTAAGGGCGGGCTTTGTGTGCGTGTCACCGATGGGAGAATTGGCTCCGGTGGAGGTGGGGCAGATTTTGAAATGCTACCATTATAAAGTGGCGTAACTTATACGTCGAGATAGCATCCAAGCTGTTTTTGGCCCGAAAAGATTGCGGTTGCCTTAGGCCTGCGTTGAAGTACGGGAAGTTTGTAATGTAATTTTGAGGCTAAATTTCGAAATCTCGAAAAATTGTGTCCCATGTTATAAACGAGGTATTTATAGGTGTTCTTATTATGTTATGGGAGTGTTGACCCTTATTATTTTTAAAGAAGTATTTGATACTGTTTTCATCTGTAAGTAAGAGGATGGATCAAAGGGGATGAAGGAATTGAGGTTGTTATAGGCAGGTACGGGTACGATGCTGAAATAAAAGCTTTTATTGCGGATAAATGTAACGATTCTCTGATTGAACTTATCATGAAAACTTTGATCGAATTAATGGTAAGGTTCACCATCCTGATCACGAAGGTATTGATGAAAATGAATAAAATTTTAGAAACTGCGTTTAAATTACCTGTGCTCAATATATGTATGCAGCTTAAAATAATTATTATAATAATTCAGAGCATATAAACCAATGTCATGTTTGGGAAAGTCCTTCGGCTGAAAGGAGACCTCAGCCAACTAGTCTGCTAGCAAGAAATAGAGCTGGCTGGCGAAGCTTGTTCTTTGATTTTCAGGTCCAACCGGACTGTAGCGCCATGGCCACCTAAAACAAAAACAAACACCGAACTGCCAAACTTATGGCGTATTCTTTTCAACACCGAATCGTACCACTAGTGTGGAATACAGTAAAAAAAATTCCTCTCTCGTACACCTGAACGGAATCGTGCTCATGTAAATGTTCTTTTAAACTCCGAATTCGTTCAATGTCGACACCGAACTCGAAATTTCGCCACCAACGTATTTGACGGTGGAGGCTGGGTGTAACTTTAATAGTTAATGCGACTGAAATTGTAAGAAATCGGTAGAAACTTACCAAATATCTCAAACTGAAGCTATCAAAATTAAATTTAATCAAAAAGTACAACCAACCGGTGCAAACAAAATCGCACTACGAAAAGAAAAAAAAAATAAACAAAATGAAGCCAAAGCAATTTGACTCTAAACGTGATGATGGCACCGGTGCATTATATGTCGTTCTTTACACAATGAAACCGGGTGCGCACCACGCCGGAATTTTCGCGACAACCGAGTATTATTTGACAGCTCGGTGTGGCAGTTCGGTGTTCAAAAGAATACGCCATTAGTGTACACAGCAGCTCCAATGTGGTGTACTTACACCTGATTTCACGAGGTAAAGACATGCGCCACGTAGATTGCTCTCTATTTTGAGTATTTCTAAATTATAGGTTTTATTTTATAAGACTTATAAAGAAGCAACTGCATAGGTACCAGAATAGCTTTCCTTTTCATTTTCATAGCGGATAACTCCTTCGAAACGAAAATCTTCAAATCTACCTAGAATTTAAATTTGTCGACTTTCTTTTATTTCCTCCAGAAATTGAAGAGTTTTATTTGGTCACACAAAAAAAAAACCTTCAAAAATAGTTTCAGTGCGGCAAAAATGCACAGCAGAGGTTTAATTTACATTAAAATAAAAGTAAAACGACCCTTCCACATACACAAACAAAGATGGACCTACTCTCCTCTAAAAAATAATTGGTTGTAGGAAGTTAAAGGTCTTGAAGTTACTTCGGTTTTGAACTTATCGAACGAGTTCGTAGCTCAAAATGTTGACATTTGCATGACTTCGTGTAGGTATACGAGAAAAGACCGACTTTTTATCTACTCCAAATTTTTTTTTTCTTAGTTGAAAAGAGCACGTCATAAATAGAAGAAGCCATCATCACTATTTTCTGTGGCCGCTTTTCATTAGAAGGGTAAATGGTCCTTCCAACGTTCTCGATACTACGCCCCCAACTCAAGAGACACAGGCGCGAATTTAAGTGATGAACTTCATCATCTCGGCAAGCATGACCTGTCTAAGAAGTTTTTCGTGGGAAATGCGAACAGCTTGTCTAAACCATCGAAGAATTGATTGTTCCACTCGAGGTAGGTGCTCAACATTAAGATTCCTATGAATACTGACGTTTCTCACTCTATCCTTTAGAGCAAAATCAGCAACACACCTCAGGAATCTCATTTCGGAAGCTTGTACCTGATTCAAGTGATCTGATTCTTTCGATCATTACCCAAATTTCAATACCATATAAATGAGGATTGGAATGAACCCTGAATTAAAAACTGAGATCTTCCATTCCATGTTCAGCTTTCCTAGTGACCAGCTGGCGTAGCCCCTTTACTATTCCTCCAGCTTGGCAAGTCCCGCAGGATAATCCCTCAGTTTCACTCCTCCCATCTTTTGTGAAAAAGACGCCGAGGTACTTAAACTTCTGCACCTGTTTCAATGGAACTTTATTTATGTGCAGGGTACACTGCAGAGGAGGTCGGGAAACCACCATCACTTCGACTTACTTACGTTAACCTTAATCCCAGCATCACAACAGATAGTGGCAAGAAGCCTTGATATTAAAATCTTTGTAGGTCATCTCACTGAGCACTACAGCTTATGGTATCATTTCAATCAGATAAATGCAGTCGGTGTGGCGTTTGTATTTTAAGAATTTTAGCTGTACCTATCTCTATGGCCTCTTATCTTTCCTTAAACCATGATAACGATCACGTTTTTATCTGCTTAGGCCGAAGTAACTTAGTCCGCAATATGCGAAATAACAAAAAAAAAACGTACCTAACCCTGCGTACCTATTCAGTTACTTCGTATTAAAACTCCATATTTAAGCAAATTCTCCATATTTAAGCAGAGCCTGATCACACAACGTGTCAACCATCAACTAAGCCCTTTTAGGTCACAACTTCAAATAATTCTTTACCTTCGATATAAGATAAAATTTAGCCATCTTGTTAACAAAATGGCACCTGACACGAGAATATCCAATATAAAGAAATGTCAAGTCTTTCTAAAATACGGGAGTGTTCTTGCTGAAGGATCAAAATGTCTATCCTGCTAAACTATTGAAATACTTATTAAAAACATTATCAGTAACATCAATTATAGCAGTTGAGAAAACAGATTCTGAGAAAATGAATCCGAAAAAGAAAACTGCTGCTTCTCTATATTGACCCCCAAGGTCGCCATGAAAAAAACACTTTTCTCGATTTTCCTAGTTTAATTTCCGGTTAAGCTGCAGACAACTTATGAGGCAACGGATTAACCAATTTACTAACGCTTTCGATTTCACGGCTCTCCCGGGTTATTGGCGGCGATCGTTTCACTGTCTCACAATCTTTTCCTGAAAACAGTACTAAACTCGTATAAGATCGATGCAAAATTTGCGAAATTCCCCAACAAAAAGCAACCAATCGATCATCATTCTGCAAACCAATTAGTTTGTATAAGACACGCAACTTTCAACAAACTTTCAACTCACCGTTAGGTATTACAAAACGCTGTTTTTTAATTGCTGCAATCAATTCACTGATTTGTTTATAATACAAGAATTGCAAACAGATGTAAATCTCACATCGTTCGTTCTCTTATGCAAAGTGCGGACAATCGCATGCACTTTATTGTATTTTTATTATTTTTCGTAGCAGGTAAGATTAATTGTCATGTAAATAAATAAATTGTTAAGAAAAAACAAAATCTGTACCAACTAGGTTTTGTAGAAAAGCCTTAAGAAATATGTGTATTTGCATGAAAATGCGATTAAGTGTCTCATAAATGCTGCGCATATTCTCAGTATTATTGTTTATATGACAGACTTTGCGCCGCAACGCTATTATTATTATTATTATTGTTTTTTTTTTAGTTACTTAACTATTAAGACACGTGTACGTTGAATATTTAAACTGACTTAGCATAAAAGTGTCAATTCAATGTCATCAGTAGAACCATATAACAAAACAATTCCACTCGTCTTGATATGTAACTGAATACCTTCGGGGTAATGCTTCCTGTAAGTGTGTTCGGAATATATACGAATCCCATTGTGACCGTACCCAGCAACAAATTCAATTAGATGAAATGTTAATGCAACTTCTATAAATCCGATATAGACGTAATAGTAAAACGACTACGTCACACACCATGGTAAGCCATAACTCGAAACGCAGTTCATATAGTTACGATTGCAAAATTCGGAAAGGCATAGTATTTCGAGGAAGTGTGTGTCTGGAAATGCTAATATTTCCACCGTCAGATACTTGATTAATTTTACTTGATTAGGCAACGAAATTAGATCTCAATCCACATAGACCAGGTGATGATTTAGGGGGTCATAGTGAAAGTGATGAGATACATTTTTAAACACGTTGCATCAGCGATTTTGAAATGGACCGAAAAAACGTTTCATTTTTCCCCCAAAAAAACCTTCACTTTGTGATCAATCAATTTTCGGTAATTTGCTGCACTATTTCTCACTCAAATGTCGGCTTTTGTTGCGGTTTAATTGGTCTGCAATTACCTTTGTGAGGAAACAAGATTAAATTTATTAAGCTTTAATGTGGTTAGTCAGTGCCTAGTTTTAGGAAAGAGAAACTTGTTTTGTATTTGCCTTGTTTTTGTCAAAAAAAAAAAATAATAAGTTTCTGTTGAAGACTTCCAATGACACATTCATTAAGAATTTAAGTGATGAACTAAAGCTAAGACGAGTGTTTTTAACGTGATTTCTGGTGAATTCAGAAGAGTTTTGATTTAATTTCAATGGATGCTTGAATGGGTAATTTGTTATCTGTTCGATTTAATCTCTTCTAGGAAGACGATAAAGATGAAGATAAAAGATAGTGGCTGGAGATTTGATGAGTTACCACTTTATTAGGATAAAGTTTTTTTTATGTGCTGGGTTGGTTGTCTTATGTACATTACATATTTTAATATTTTAAGTTTATTTTTTCAAAACAATTTAGAGCTTTAAAATTTTTATGGAGCTCCAAAACTTATACAATGAAATTCGGGATCAAAGTGTATGACTGCCAGTCTGTCCAAAGTGATTCCATCGTCAGATTGTAGTGAAAATAAGGATCTGTTTAAGGACCTCTCACTCATCGCTTCCGCGTATTGTGCTGGCGACGAACCAGCACCGTCGACCCAACTGCAGGCCCTAGTGGAGTATTTTTATATGCTCCACATACCACTGCTGATTGGGTGTGATACGAACGCACACAATAATGTCTGGGGCAGCACGAACATCAACAATCGAGGTAAAAGCTTCCTTGGAGAGCATCAAATTAGCCGTCGTTGTCAGACCATAGAATAATTTTATTCGATCTAGCAACTGCAGGTTTGATGAGAAATCCAGTACGAAATCCAAGGAACTGGGAAGCTTTTAAAAAAACCTAAGACAGCAATCTGGAGCACATAGAAGACAAGCTCCAGGCCATCATTTTGGCTTAGAAAACCCAGTAGAGGGCATTACGAGACCCCTCACAAACGCATATGAAACTAGCTGTTCTCTTAGTACGAAAATGAGAGGTAAAGAAGTGCCATGGTGGAGTAACAATCTGTCAAAACTTAGATCTGAGATGCGTAAGGTGTTCAACGAAGTAAAGTGGAACGGAGACTGGCAGAGCTATAAAAGAGGCATTTACCAGATACAGCAAGGAAATAAGGATAGCTAAAAAAAAGTAGCTTCAGGAATTTTCGTGAGACAATAACAAGCACTCGAAATCAAGTGGAGTGCCTACGTCTCTCAAGAAAGTGGATGGCAGGGGCAGCTACACCGAGAATGAGGAACAGAGAGCACAGCTTCTCTTAGAAACTCACTTTCCCGGAAGCTCCCCTGACACTTATGTCAGAAGCACGACCAACACATCGAGACCTCGAAAGGAAGACTGACAGACAGCGAAAACGATTTTCTCTAGAGGCCGATTAGAATGGCCAATAACCTCCTTTCAGCTTTTTAAGTCACCTGGTGTGGACGGCATATCACCAGCCCTATTGCAAAACGGGCTAGAAATGCTTCTCCCACACTTGGTAAGAATAGCAAAAAGTAGTCTTGCTCTGGGATATATACCGAACCAGTTGAGACGGTCAAAGGTTGTATTTATTCCAAAGGTGGGGAAAAAAGACCCAATGCAACCGAAATCCTTTAGACCGATCAACTTAACATCCTTCTGAAAACAATGGAATAATCCGTGGACAACTTCACGAGAGAAGAAGTGCTAGGCAACTTCCCTCTTTAAGTAGGCAGATCTATCGAGACCGCTCTATCTCAGCTGATGGAAATTATTCAAAATGCTCTTGACACCAAAGAGACAGTAATATAGGCGAGCCCTAGTAAGGAAGGGAGTTAATAGCACAGTTTCCAGATGGATGCATGAGCTGCTGAGCACAAGATTAGTGGAGACGCACACACTAAGAAAATTATCAAGGTCAGCACAACAAGAGGATGTTTACAAGGGGGGATATTGTCACCCTCTATGTGGAGCCTAGTTGTTGATGAACTACTTGAACTACTACATTAACTGACCTAGGCATCAACTGTCATCAGGCATATGCCGATTACATAGTATTGATTGCCAGGGGAAAGTTTGAAGGAACGCTTTGTGAAACTATTTAAAGAGCACTCAAGCGAGTCCATCAATAGTGCATTACAGCTGGGCTCAATCTCAACTCGGCCAGGACAACTATAGTACCATTCACCAGGAAAAAGCATATTCAAATGAAACATATAAGACTATCGAGCACGACACTAATACCAGTTTAAGAGGTTAAGTATCTAAGGCTGGTCCTAGACAGCAAACTTACCTGGAAGACACATACAGATAGGATCTCCAAAAAGGCTACTCGTGGTCTTATGATATGCAGGAACCTTGCAGGTAAAGTCTTGGGGATGCAGCCCGTCCATCATGAGATGGATGTACACTGCCATTGTGAGACCAATGATCACTTATGGAGCAATAGTAAGGGCGAGCACAAACCAGTGATCAGTCAGTAACCAGTCTAAGGACAACGAAGAATCACTCAATAGAGTGCAAAGACTGGCATGCGTCTGCATAACTGGGGCCATGCGAACATGTCCCACCGCAGCCATGAAAGTGCTATTGGAATTGCCATTTACAAATCGTGGTTGAGGAAACGGCAAGAAAAACGATCTTGAGGATGGCTTAAGAGGGTATCGGGAAAGAAAGGTGCATGGAGTCAAGATAATTTGACGCACTTCTTGGAAAACTCCCAATTCTGGCTATCCACAGTTTGAGAAAGTTAAGCTTCGAGAAGAACTTTCTCGTGAAGGTCAGCACTAAAAAGAGCTGGAGTAATGAATCCACTTCATACAGCCTGACCAACAGCGCTATCAAATGGTATACAGATGGGTCAAAAACTGATAACTGGTGCAGGAGTATTTGTGCCAAGAACCAAATACTCTGAATCTTTGGGCAAATATACCAGCATCTTCCAAGCGGAATATACGCTATAGATAGATATGTCCAATTCAGTGTAGACAGAAATTACAGGAATTGCACCATAGCAATATTGTCAGATAGACAGGCAGCTATCAAGGCGCTAAATACCCATTTAGTCGGATCAAAACGTGTATAGGGTTGCCTGCATAAGTTTGATGATTTGGGCAGGGTCAATAAAGTGACTCTTTATTGGGTACCTGGCCTCGTTGAAATAGGGGGAAACGAAGCTGCAGACTCCTTGGCAAGAGAAGGAGCAGCAAAGCCCTTCATAGAACTTGAACCTTTCTGCGCAATAGAGGAACACACAATTGGAAAGAATTCAGGAAAACGGACAGGGTAAACCGAATAAGGACCTGGAAAAGCTTCTAAGGAACTACAACCAAAAGAGATTAAAGGCATGCATCGGTCTTAGTAAAAATAACTCTCGTATCCTTAGAGGATTCCTAGCGAGGCATTGTAAACTCAAGGAACATTTAAGGAAAAATGGTCTTACGGAGGAACCCTTCTGCAGATTTCAAGATTAGGTTAAACAACGGAACACATTCTGCAATCCTGTGGGGCTCTGAACCACAAAAGGATTAATTGTCTGGGCAAATACCAGATATTAGACAGAGAGATACCAACCTTGGACCCATTTCTCATTTTCAGATTCCTATGTGAAACTGGACTAGAGAAAGTGCTCTAGGGTGAGTTCTCTGAGCCAAGGCCAAACATGAGCACATGCCCTCGATATAATTTATTAATGAATTATAGTGCGAGGGAATAGTGTTCTTTTGAGAACATAAACCCCCTCAAGGATTAGAAGGGGGCACAATAGACCAACAGGTCGCAGTGCAAAACCCAACTTAAAAAAAATAACAATAAGGACCTCTTACAAACATGCATGCGGGGTGCGTGTGTAAGGTGCCCTTACAAAGACCCATTTTCCGACACCGAATGGCGGTTTGAGAGGTCTCACTTGACAAATGATACTAACGAAAGGTTTTTCAGACCCTCGCGGAGGTGGGATCGTGAAAAAAGACCTTAATTGCCCCGGTTGGTTACAGAAGTCCGACACTAAGCCCTGCAGTGCAGAAGAAAAAAAAAGTATTTACATACTTTAATATTGTTTGAACTTGTATGCAGGTACAAATAGTTTAGACTTTCGAAAAACAAGTCACAAAAACCGACGGATGAATTGAATATTTCCATTATCGAACATCTTACCGCATGTTGACAACGCTAAGGATATTCCTTTTAAGTCATAGAATTCCATTTAACTTAGAATGATATGGGCTAAATTTACATCTATCCACCTGACATTGATTTCAATCTGTCCTGGACGGCCCATCCAAGGAAGGACAGCCTAACTTAGGGGAAGAAGAACTTTGCAATAGATTTGCATCCAGATCTAAGCATTCCAACAACAGGTAGCTGGTTAAAAACTACCAGGTACATTATATATCGTCATATTATTTTAATTGCAAACCTCCAACGAGACCTAACACAATAGGCGTGACCCAAAAATCATTTTCCAAAAGTCTAACTCGCCATTACCGAGAATTTTTTAGAATCTATAACCTTAAAACTCATTACAAATCTCAGTTATCTTCTATCGTTCAGACCTCTTTCTGTTATTTTATCGTTTAGAAATAGTTATTTCTTCAAGCCATCTGCTTTAAACCTGGTTTATTTTGGATTTCTTAGGAAACCGAAAAATACACTGACAGTAAAAAAGCAAAACGTATTATCTCGCAGGAAAAATCTAATTTATTTCCTCACCATTTCAAAATATTTCCACAAAAACAATCCTTATCAAAGAAATTTGGGTCAAAATTTGACAACCCATCAAGCAGTCTTTTTATAAAAAAATCAAATCTAAGGATTTTCAATACTTTTCCAATGTACCTCACATGTTTTTTGTAGAAAAGATAGCACAACACTTATCTGCCCGTTGTGTATCATTTCTGAGGTTATAATAATGAATTAAGTCTTTTTATCAAAACGATTAACTGACAGCGTTTACAAGCCGAAAAGGAACTAATTTGTAACAGCCGTAACTTGGTCATGGTTAAATGTAATTTAAGACTGACAGCTCATTTAGTCTCCCCTGGTTTTTTTGTTGATTTACACTCAATTTGACTTGAATCATGGCACTGATGGCGCCGAGCAAGTTTCCTTTCATGTCATACCAGAGTGAATCATTAAATTCTTAACACTTTTGGTTTAAAGTTGATCATCATTATTCAACAGTTGTAATCTTATCGCCTCCAAAAACCTGCAATTAATTCTCAGCTGTGTTAGGCGTGCAGCCAGCAATTAAACACAAAAAACAACTCAATTTCTTTTAAACTTATCTCGCACACCTTTGCTGATTAGAGGAGTAAAATCATAAAACAACTTTGTAGCCTTAAATACTTTTTTGTAAAACTCATCAGTTTTATGCCCGTTAAAATATTTTACAGCCCACCTACACACATTGACCAAAATTCCTAAAACTTCAAAAGACTATGTCGATAGTAACTGTGCGTATATCTACACGATTACAAAATTAAAAAATCTTTTTAAATACCATTCTTCACAATAAAATTGATTGCTTTGGGTTGAAACTCCTATGGATAGATACGGAAAAAATATAGCATAGGTAATTCCCATCTTATGGTTATTAACAGTTTTTTTAGCGGTCCGTCCAAAAATGGAAAAAGGACCTGTTATGGTATCACTGCGTTGTCCGTCTGTCCGTCCGTCCGTCCGTCCGTCCAATCGCTTTATAACTTCTGAACGGTAAGTCGTAGAAAGACAAAATTTGGTGTGCGTATTAATAGTCAGAGAATCCAAAGAGGGTAATTTTTTTAGGCACCGTTATTTGGTTTAGTTAATTACAGTTTGAAATTTCATGTGAAAATGGACTTAATGTTTTTCAGTGTTTTTTTCAAGAAGTTTAGTAGGCAAGAACTAGAAAAACGAAACTTAGGTTTAAGAAAAACTAAGTTTTAATTAAAAAATAAAACTTTTTTCGAAAATATCAAAACGTTTTTGAGAAATGAAGAGTCGAAAATGCATGACATTTTTCAAAGTGTTGGGGGCCATAACTTTTGAATGGCTTATCGCTCAAAATCAATATTAAACACACGTATAAAGTAAGCCAAGTGCTTAGGTCATATTTTTCAAAAACAGTTTCAGTACTGCAGTTTTGACGCATTTTCGAAAAAAAATCGCAAAAATGAATGAAAAATCGTGTGAAAAATCACCGGTGTGAAAAATCACCGGTGCTGTTTGGTGGAATTCTATAAAAAAAATCACACGTATCAGAAATAATTCAAAATTTTAAGGAAAATTATAGCGGATTTTGAAATTTCAAAATCTTCTGAGATTTAACTCAAGAACATAAAAGCATGTTTCAAAACAGTTTTTTAAAGTCTTCTAGTAGCTTAACGGTGTACGCAATCTTTTTCAGATTCGGTTAAAGTACAAAGTTTACAAAAAGAAGGAAGGCTGCGTTGAATTTTTTTTTAAATACCGTTTTTAACCTAAGTTTTTAGAAGCCTATTCAAAAAAAAAACGAAATAAAAAAGGAGCTTGTTTTACCGTTTGCGCATAAACCGCTGCCATAGAATTAAAAAAAACATCCAAAGCTTGTGCTGCTGGTTGTGCTATTGGAAAAAAGTCTAACAGGAACTGGAAAAAACTTCAAAATATTTGTTTTATGGATTTGATTATTTAAAAAATTAAAAAAAAGGTCAAAAGAATCGGTATAAAGTATAATTTTTAAATAAACACAGGCATAGTCCATCTTCTTAAATTTTATACAAATCTATAGGAGACTTCGAATATTCAAAAACTTCGAAGATTTAACTGAAAAACGTGAAAACATTTTCGAAAACTATTTTTTAAAGATTTCGAGATCCTTAACGGTTATGGCGACCTTGTTTAAATTTGGCTGAAGCATGTAATGTTATAGAGGCAAGCGAACTGCATCAAAAACGTTTCAAAATTTCCGTTTTCGACCCTAAGTTCTTAAGTCCATTCAAACAAGCGAAATAAAAAACAGCATATTTTTACCGTTTTCTCAGAAATCCATGGCCACAGAATTTGAGAAAAGTTGCAAATGCTAGCACAGGTGGTTGTAAAATTGATCAAAAAGTCTAACGGTAACTAAAAATAATCGAAATTGCCGTTTTATGGGTCTTCAACTATAAAAATCCTAAAAAAGGTCAAGAGAGAGTATGTCCTTCCCTCTATTTTCGTAACGGTAAAGCTTTTTGCCAGCCTATTTTTAGAGTAACGAAACCCAATATAAAATCACCCAATATAAGAACAGTAGACAGCACTATCAAAAAAGTTTACAGACTTCAAAATATATCCAGAAATAATTTTAATAAATAAATAGAATGTAACACAAACTACGCAATATAGATGACCATAACCTTCAACAGAAGGCGACGGACCGCTCCGCGTGTGTCTTCATACTTGACGGTCTTTTTTTCTTAAAGTTCGGAATTCACGTAGACGTATGTGGAACCTTTCTTCGTTCGTCACGTCGATTTATAGGTATACTCTGAATAGTATTTGCTTATACGCTTGTTGAAGTCTGACATGGGCTTGCAAAAGCTCTGCTCTCAACTTGAAGATCGGGTCTTAAAGTAAGACTCTTATTGCATCAAAGAAGTTGGGTACATCCAAGGAAAAAGGGCGGGATTTTATAGTAAACTACAAAATTCTTTCCTTGCTTCTTTCCAACACAATCAAGTTTTCTTAAGGACCAGCAGTTCTACAAAGCCTTAAAGAAATAAACTAAGCAAATGAGTCCATTCAGAGTAGGAAAAGTAATCAACCGTAAAGCTTAATTAGCAAATTTAACACTCAAATTATTAATTCGCTTAATGGATAGTGGTGGATTCATGATTCACGATTCAAAGAAAAAATTGTCATTGAAACGCATTTAATATTTAAGCCATCTACATCTTTAAGTTCAATTTACATTCTTGCGTCATAACCGAATTAAATTTGCGTCAATGAAAACAGGTGACACATGTAATTGAGAAGCGTGTGCTTAAATTTCGCGGAAGCCAGGTAATCCGATAATTTAAAAAGAATAACACCTACATGCTCAAATATTTTAATGTGTACTCAAATGTGCTAAGTAACATGAGTCAAGAACTTTACCAGGCTTAGCAAAAATCTCACAACTTTGATGGTCTACTTATTAAAAAAAAACAACACACATCTGGCATAAGAAGGAATTAATAATGAGTTTTTTATATGAGTCATCTAATTATTCCATAAGAGTAGCGAAAATCTTTTGGTTACTTAAGTATTAAGCAATTGTCTTGTATTATATCACCTTTCGGTTAATTAATAATTGAATGACGTAATAACATTAAGGTTTGTTTTTTATGTTCTACGGCTAATTTTTTTAGATTTCAATAATTTTACTTGTTTCCTCTGTTGCTCTGTTCCTGTAATCCATAAGAGAGACGTACTCCGGGAATACGAATTTGACGTTGAATAATTTTTGCCACGCTTTGATTTAACGTTAAATCGAAGCCAATTTTAGTACGATTCGTAGTCAAAGCAAAGTCTTAGTATTTAGTTTCAAAGTTAAATGCAATTTTTTAACGTTGCTTTATATAGTTCAAAGTTTATTCGATGTAGATTAAACTTATGCGTTTTACGTATGATATGCAACTAACGCGTTCATTAGCCATATAACGAGATACCTTAATCCGAGTTTACAGCGTGACAGCCTGAGATGAGCAAGGACGCATGTTCAAACCTCAAGATACGTATATGTCAAGACAGCCGTACGTATTTTAACTCAAGTGATGCACTTAGAAACTTTACACGTCCCCCCTTTGACAGAGAGACTTTTAGATTCAATATACCACATTTTGCTGGTTTTGGTCAACCTGACCGTAAGTTGTGGGATATGGGACCGCCTGTACGTATTTTAACAACTGCACATGGACGAATGCTCGTCAATTCAGCCCTGAGCTCTAATTGGAACGTACCTTGATCTTTTGCTGTTTTTTCTTTGGCCGAACACTGCGAGTAAGGAACATCCTTCAACTTGAGTTTGCATTCGGTTTTAGTCAGTGGTTTGAAACTGAAATGTGCCAGTGTCTCCTCTTCGATCCCTTCCGCTTGCTTTACGTCAACTCATTACAAGCGTAGTCATAAAACCTATTACAGAAGGGTCGCATTAAAAGGGAGAACTTTAGAGCCCCACGACGACGAGGTCCATCTTTTTTTTTTTCATGGCTCAGAACTCTATCAAATATCCAAACGATAACTTTATTTTTTTTTTTAATTGAAACACAGGCTTAGCTTAAATTTTGAAAGTCTCATGCCTTGAGAATGAATACATAAACTGCACTCAAAGATTTCATCAAAAAGAAAGTGTGGCAGGTACTTTTAATAGCTTATTCTTATACTACAGATACACGTAGCGGAATTAATTAAATCTGGGCTAAGCTGAGACCTTTTTCCAGCCACTCATTGTCTGTTTAAAAATGACGAGTTGCACTAATGACTAAATCGCTGCACATCAGCATCAAGCGAACTGAATAAGAAATGCTTCGATTAAAATTTTCGAGACGAGTTTTCGAAACAAAATTAATTTACATTCTACCAGTTTCTGCGCGCATTTCATTTGATGAACTGCAAGAAGCCCTAACTTGGGGGGACTAACCCAACGGTCTGTATTGTTTTGATCAATTTCAATCGGACTCTATGCCATTCTTGTGAGGCTAAAGCTTACGTGCTTTGATTAGAAATCACTTTCCCGATCTCTACCATCACGGCTGCATTGGTATGCAATTACTGTGGGGAAAAGAAAATGGTTACACACGAAAAAAAAGTATCTCCTCAAGCCTAGTTTCACCGCGCATTGCAATTGAAATTGCTTGTCTTTTTGTTTCTATCTCGGACATAAATTACAAATCGCTCATTCAGCAGAGAGGTGGTGACTTCTATAGCTTTTGTTACATTTGCGGATAGATTTCTTGCTGTGATTTTCCGCGTACCGTCAGTCGGTTCCCGGGAATTCGATGTGCACACCTAGACTGCCTGGAGTATGGCATATAAGCATACACGACAACGACGATCGGTAAGAAGCGGCTCAATGCTAACGACTGCATTGGAACACGTTTTGCACTTGAGTAGGTCTTATATAAGCCATCGCACCATCAGAGCACTTCGGGCATCTGCTTTGCGCAAAGGAATCATTATGCAATCCTAGATTTATGATCTGGCTAGCTCAATGGCTGGAACTATATATCAAATTGATTCTTTTGACATCGGTATGTGGAAGTGGTGATTGATCGTCAGTATGGCCATCAGTCCCTTATTTCATGCAATGCAGCTTGCATCCGTGACCGAATTGGCAATGCAGATCCGCCTTTAAATTAATTGCTCCTCCCAGAGCACCTAGTTCAGAAACCTGGGGATTACCAAACGATTTGCTGGGGGGCAGTCAAGCAAACACGACCAAGGGAGCAATAGCTTAAAACTATCTGCACAGTTTTATGGAAACCCGTATGCATTTCTGATGCGCCGCCTTGCATAGACGGATTGCAGCAATAAACATCGCAATGGTGAGATGTGTAGACTACCATGGTGAATTGTAGACTCATCAACGTATATCAAATTTAGCATTTCTAATTATCGTCATAAATAATGAACCCATGCAAGAACTTGTGTATAGGAATCTAGAACATCAATTCGAACGCAGGAAGAAGCACAAACCCGAGACCCATAATGCGGCACTGGCTTGAACCGAAATTGCGCGATCGCGCACTCGTTCTGCGCAACGGAATTAAGAAATATATCGCATATCGTATGTGCAATGACACCAATTTCACCTTGCAATAAAGCGCAAGAAAATCGCCAAAGAAAAACGTGTACAGCTGGAGCGAAAATGGTAATTTTATCATTGTTCCCAAAGCCGTAAACTGGGTGGTCTTGTAAGCCTGTCAAAACGTAGGTACATCGTGAGATACCTAATAAAAAATATATTTAATTATTATTCATTTATTTAATGATAATTACGAAGTGAATAAAAATAATAATGAAAAGGTGATGGACTTGGCTGTTTTGACAGACTAGGTGTGGCATAGTACAATGACAGTTTTGCGAAGAACTAATTTGAATAGTCTTGAGTTGGACGCGAAACCATGCCTTGTCGTTGGGCTGAATTAATTAAGTATGCTTATTGTATTGTCACATTTAAAGGTTATTAAATTCAAGGCCAAGAGGTCTACAATTGACAAGAAATTATTAATTATAGCCTGTTTTTGAAGAGAATCACTTACATCGTCCACCGCTTTTATGCAACCTAACTTACTTACTTACTTACTTAAGGTGGCGCTACAGTCCGGGGTGGACCTGGGCCTCGGCCAACAAGCTTCGCCAGCCAGCTCTGTCTCTAGCTAGCCGTCTCCAGTTTCGCACGCGAAGTTGGCTGAGGTCCCCTTCCACTTGCGTGCGCCACCTGAGTCTCGGTGCTCCTCTACCGCGTCGTCCCTGCGGTGTGGATTCGAAGATTTTCCGGGCCGGGGCGTTGGTGTCCATCCGCTCTAAATGACCCAGCCATCGTAGACGTTGTGTTTTGACTCTTTTGGCTAGGTCGGTATCGCTGTACAGCCCGTACAGTTCGATGTTATATCTCCTCCTCCACTCTCCGTCTATGCAGACGGGACCGTAAATCGTCCGAAGAATTTTCCTCTCGAAGCAGCCTAAAGTGTTTTCATCCGCCTTTGACAGAGTCCATGCTTCTGCACCGTAAAGCAGGACTGGGATGATGAGGGTCTTATGCAACCTAACTGCCCTTTCCAAAATAAGTTCAAAAACTTACTGTTTTGTAGAAATAAATAAATTTTACAAGCAACAAAAATACATATCGAGCTTGCGAACCTTGTGCGAAAATAGATACTACTATCAACCCAATTTGGGCATTATTAGCCCTGTAAATCTTATTTTTTCTTTCACCGAAAACCGACAGATTAAAGACGACCGACATAGTCTCTCCATTCCATAACGTCATGTTCTGTTTTAGTTTTTACACAAGGCAGATTTGCATGAGCTTTGTGATTGTGACTTCACAGAAAGTTCTATAGAAGCTAATGTTCTTGTATGTGACTCTATCTACTGTACATCGTTTATTAAAGCGAAAACAGACTGATTGAGTACGACTGACGTGATCTCTTGCCCAACCCAAGCTGTTTCGTGTTTTATTTTTACCCTTGCTCAGAAATCTTTTCTACCCTAAACAAAAAAATATGGTATGTACATATGTATTACCACGTTTTGCAGGATTTCTGTTCTGCATATACTGGAAATATCATTTTCCAATGTCTCCAAAAGTGAGATTCTAATTTTTGCTTCGCTCATCAGGATAAACATTGGCCTCAACTGTTTAGTTACTCTCCAGCAACTAACCTGGGCACGTCTTATGTTGCACTTCGTCTCCGGGTTTGATTAAAACACATTGCTGCAGGGTCGTGTGATTTCCTTAAGTACCCAAGCAAAAGAAGCGCTAAATTTTAAATGTTGCTTAGGAGGTTTTAAAGTTTAACCACGTTACACCTTCAGGGGTTTTGTATTTGTACGTTAGGTACATTCTGTAGCTACATTATTTCCCTTTCAAGGGTTGCTGGTCCTCAATTGGACGCCTCCCCACGTGGACGATAGGGGAACGCTCACTAGATATGGTCGGTACCGGTACCTATGAAAAATATCCGGGGCGGACCAAAACTAAATGAATAAAATTAGACCCACAATCGTAGACCCACAAGGCCTTAAAGGCATATGATAGAGACCGATTCGTAAGTCGAATGAGACATGTCCGTCCGTCCATCTATCCGCCCATCCGTATCTGTCCGTCTGTCTGTCGGTAGTTTCTAAACCTTAAATTTTGAGCTAGGAACTTGAAACCTCACGTCTGAAATTTTTAAGTCCCGAGGCAGTACAAGTGTAAAAAAATTGAAATCCGCCCACTACACGCCCACGTTTGAAAATAACATTAAGAATCAAAATTGTCGTAGGACGCTGAAATTTCGTTTGCAGTATCCTTGCTTATTGCCCGGTTTCACTGTGAACGTTTAAACTTAAGATTAGTTAAACTTTCACGAAAGTTTAAACTCAATTCTTAAACCGTTGGTGTTTCTCAGTAGAAATTGATCGAGCGTTTAGCTAAACTTTCGGCTATTGTTTTTCCTTAGTTTTGTAGGCCACTTTAGATATCAATTGTCATATCTCAGCGCACATTTATTTTTCTAATTGGTTTAAAGAATCCGTGAAGCGAAGGAAAATATTAAGAATTGTACGGTGCTCTTAAGACTATAAGCCGATTTCGGATCGGGCATTCTGTTTCGGAGATATTTGCATCCAAAGTTTAGACAAATGTGACATTCTTCGCAAATTTAATTTGAAATTCTCAAGGCAACTGATACTTGTGACGTTACTTGTGACACGGTATTTTTGAACAAAACTTCATTCACGTTTTTATCAAATGTCGTTTCAAACGTCGGTTTAAACGTTAAACGGCAGTTTAAACCATCAACGGCGGGCGTTTAAGTTAAACTGCCAAATAAACTCTCGTTTACGTTTAAACTAGCACTGAAAAACACTTTTTTGTTTTGATCGTCAGTTTTAACTTTGAATGTCGCTAAACGGAGTCTAAACTTCCACTGTGAAACCGGGCATATGTGTATTGAGACTGGAATTTCAAAAGAACGAAAAACGCCCCATTTTCGGCGTGGTCGCTTTTAATTTACCGTTTTAAAACGGTATTGAGTCTTTGAATGCAATATGTTTGCTTGTAATAGAGAAATTTTTTCTTTTCATGTTAACATATTTCTGTGTACAATTAATTTAATGGAAAAAATTTTACCACGCCCATTTTTTGGGAGCGTACATTTAAGTACGTCAAAAACGTCATCTGTACAATAATTTGAACAAAAACTCCAATGTTATTGAAAAAGGGTTGATAACACGCCCCTTTTTATCTGAAGGAAATTGTCGTATTAGAATTCGCCTAAGCGATTTGTAACCCACCCACTAATCATCAAATTCTTCTAGTTCGCGCTGTGCTACGCATTTTTTAAGGGTGCTACGCATCTTCATCCAATAACCTTTTTGCAGAAAAAACCTTTGATCAAATAGATCCGTGCTCTGAGTCTGAACCACCCTATATGGAAACATAAAAACTCACACTTGTCCGATTTTTTCTTGTGAGGTGGTAGCCTTGAGACTGTCACACAAATTCATAACATGATCCGCAAGGCAACAGGTAGGTAGGTACCTACTGTTGTATAAATTGTATAGCATCTCCTGCCTTGTATCGGTAACTCTTTTTTTTAACCAATTCTTTTGGTTTTGCGGTTTCTGTTGGAATTTTCGACGAACCTTAACTGATTAGAAAGTAATAAAAACAAGCGAAGAAAACGAGAATCAACCAACTAAAAACCCAACTAGCTCGCTAGTTCAATTTTTAATTTATTACAAAAACTGTCTTGTCTCTTAAAGTTTCTTGTTGTTGAGTCTTTTCGCGGCCACTTTGCCTTCGAGTGGGTTGTACTGTTCGCGGAAATTTAAACATCACCTTACCAACACCACCACCACCACCATCAGCAGATTCTGTACAATTCGCTTTTTTCGTTTTTGTTTTGCTTCTGTTGGTTCGCTTCATTGCGCGTTTTTTTTTCGCAATAACAGTTCTTTTGTTTGTGCGGCTTCTTTTTATTTTTTATTTTTGTTGTGTTTAGATGGCCATTGATGACCTTATTAAATTGGCAGCAGGTCTTCAGTGTTCGAGCTTGATGTTGCTTTGCGCACTCCCTTTGAGCATGTCTTTCCCGCGAAGCGTTCTTAAATCTCGCACCAACAACGCCGAAGTGGATAGACTGAATGGGGTTCTTTAGCGGAAATGGCAATTCAATCGAAGACCGTTATACACTTGTCTAATTGCAGTCAAAGGAGGCCACTTTCGCGGCGATCGCCATCTAGGGCTATCCACAGAAATTTGCAATTACTTCTTTGATTTATTTAACTGCTCGCGGGTATTCTTGACGCCACTATGTCGCCGCCGCCGGCCGGTCGGTGCCCAGTTTTAGGAGCTCATAAGGCCCATTAACGCTTAACTATGACCTACATACCTGCTTGGAAACCAATCTTAAAGGCACTGTTTCGGGTGGTGAAAATGGGGGTCATGCTATGCATTATTATGAGTTTGTCTCAAAACCTACGGAGGGTAATGCTCCGGATCATGAGCAATAAATGCTGCAGAGCAAAGTGAAAATAGACCTTACCTCGGGCGTATTAAAAACGAGGCATTTCCGGGATACCACATCACCAGCAGTATCTAAAGAAACTCACATAAAATCACACCCGCGGTGTGTATAGTGGATGTGGAATCGCACAGTGGATTATATAAACCCGATCTCTCGCCCAAGATAGAGCCCCCAGTTGGTCCCATCTAATCTGCGATGTGCTCCAATCGACATCTAAAAACGAGACAAATTTGCATAGTTGTCGAACGAACATCAGCTGGGCCTCCATGGGCAGTGTTGGATGGAGTCACTATACCAAAGGGTATTTTGGAATCGAATAACACGTGTGACCTCAAGACAGGTATTTTCGTCTCACAGGCCTTTCATAACAATAAATTATATTGAGCTTTGACGGCGGACTACCTATAAGTTTTTTTTTTCTTCTTCTGTCCAATGGTTATGTGAACAATAGACACACGTATACGAGCGTATACAAACATAACATTCATTTTATCGCATCGAATCAAAAGAGGAAGTGGGGCGAATGTCATTTAATTATGACACTTTAAGCCGCGCATACATTATAAGAAAAAAAAAAATTAAGCTCTCAAAAGGAGACATTTTAACTAAGGTTACGACCGATTTTTCAGGCTGCCCCAAAAAACTACAACAGATTACGCGAGAGTGCATTTAGGCGGCACACATATATCCACATCACACGTTCGATGTTCATCGATGAATTTTTCGAATCGCTCGCTGAAGATACTTTATTAAATTTTCATTGTTAACGGTATTTTGATGAGATAGTTATGCGAAGAGGTCCGAGCATAAATTATGGAACAAAAATTTAAATCTTATCCAACACACCATGGGAGCTTGTGTTAATGCGATGCGTTGCTGCAGTGCGTGCATCGGAATGCGTGTGCCTTAGACACCCGACAATGAAATAGGCTTAATGAATAGATAAATAATAGATGTTTTATAATGCCGTAACGGTTTTTCAGTGTTGTTGTTTTTGTTTTGTGCCGTATTACCAAATAGGTGACAGTGATTTGAGCATGAATTTGAATAATGGAAAAATGCGGGAACTCTTGATGGGCTTTTGGTGTCAAGAACTTGGGAAAAACCCCTGGAGGAATGTGCATATTAAAGGCGGACTAAATGCGTGTCGCTTGTAAGGGGAAGGTTTACTGGGAGACGGCAGTTACAAAATGAGATTGACCACACAGTTCGGCGCAAACTTTGCACACTTTTGCAGTCTATATCGTAGAAATGTTAGTGTCCCAGCTTAAGTCAGGCGTTTGAGCAAAATAAGACTAAAATACGACTGCGATACAAGTGAAAAATCGAACACTAAGCAAGTATATGCCTAAGTTTGACCTCGTAGGTGAGTAGCTATTTTGGTAGCTTTTTCTCTTAACCACCCCAATTTTAGGTCAAAATTAAGAAAACGCTTTGTTTTCTGGGATTGCTGCCATCCCCAAAGAGGCCCCAGTCTGGTTACCGCTTATTACCCGCCTCGGTGAGTACCGGCATAGAAAATATCTGGTGCGTACGAAAATCAGCAAGAAAAGTTCATGAGCATATGTCACGAAATGCACCAGCTTTCTGGTTAAAATCTGCAATCCAGGTCAGGGTAGCCTAATTTTTATGTCGAGTTTTGGTGCTCAAGTTGCTGAATAGGTTTATAAGATAATAAGTGACAAGTGGCCCACACAATAAACTTGAACCTATCAGGTCCAAGTTTTACACTTCAGTACTAGCTAATATTGTTCTTGGAAGCTATGCCAATGCGGCCATCATTTTACTGGAGCTATCCGGACTGACCAATGCTGGGATTGCCGATGCGCCAACTGGGATAATTAATTTTTAAGAAAGTCGGCAGTTTACTGATCTCGATACTGAGATGCACAAATCCTGGAAGATTTAGAAGCTGCCATTTAAGGTAAAATAAATGGATTATCTCGCCTGCTAGAAAAAGCACTTGATACACACTTCAAAACCGTCAGATGGGCGATCGATGTCAAGTGGTTTTCTTAATAATAAGGTCGTATCATAACCCCTTGCGATTAAGGGGTTATGATGATATGACTGCCCTTTAGAAACTCTACTTTGAAATTGTTTATACCCCATCCCATAGGATAGGAGGTATATTAAGTTTGTCACATAGCTTGTAGCACGGTGAAATAATAATGGTAAACCCCTAAGACCTTAAGAGCATATGATCGAGACCGAATTCTGAATCGAATGAGCCATGTCCGTCCGTCCGTCCGTCCATCCGTCAGTATGTCACATGTTTTTAGGCCTTAAATTTTGAGCTAGGGTGCTGAAACTTGGTACGTAAGGTGCACGTCATGCGAAGCAGTACAAGTGTGAACATTTTTGAAATCCGCCCAAAGACACGCCCACAATAGGTCTAAATGTGCAACTACCTCCAGAGTTTTCAAAACTGTAAGACGTTCTAAAAGGCTGAAATTTGACATTTAGCATCTCTTAGTGAATGAAAGACACAAAAAAGATAAATTTAATTGGTAAACCTCCTCTAGTGGGCGTGGCATCTATTTTAAGGGTAAATTTTCAAATGCAGTTTACTCAATATTTTAGCTCGAAATTGAAAAAAATTTGCTTAATATTTTATGTAGAAAACGTTAAGTTCCACATTTTGTTCATACAAGACTTTGGACCCCGCCCACATTTGGAGGTGAATAAAACCTAAAATTTTCCAGAAAAACTTAATTTCGACCTTGAGCCTAATTTAGGAAAGCATGAAACAAAAAAAGGAGCAGGTTAGTTAAACAATACTTCAGGGCAGATTTCGTTCATATAAAGTTTTTAGCCACGCCCCCTTTTAGGGGTCAATTTTTCAAAAATATTGAATTTGAACCAAAAAATTGCATTTTTAGGTACATTTAAGTGCAACTTCGAAATATCTGTGGAAACATCTTAAAAAGAATAGTTTGTAATTAGGGGCGGTAGGACCACGCCCCTTTTTGAAGTTTGTATTACTTATAAAATGTCAAAAAATAACTATGCCATCAGCATTTTACAATGTGGGATAGGATGGGGTATTCAACGGTCCGTTTTACGGACTGTAACTTCTGCGTACACACTGTAGCACTTACCCACTGGTTTTTTTATAATTCACTTGCGAATCAAGGGATTGGCTACCCTTTTAATGTTTTTTCCCATTTCACGAGCGGAAAGGATTAGAAAAAGAGGGAAAGGAGGAGAAGTACCGCTGTACTCTTGTTTTGAACAGTTGCAGATGGAAAGACTGATGTCTGCGTAGGAAAAACTGATCTTGGAAGGACATTCCACATTCGCGTTGTATACGGCCTATGAAAGAACCTCTTAACTTAACTGTACGTCCGAAAGTGGGCTCTAGGGTAAAGTGGTAGGCAGGAAATAAAGAAATTTAGTTGACATACTATGGATTTTGGTAAATAAGTGAAAAATTCGAGCGAATATTTCACTTATTGTCCAAAATCCCTTGAAATTAAAGCTTGAATGCACAATGAAATAGCCAAGAGCTTAACGTTTTTATTTCTTAAAAATCAAAACAGTGAAAAAAGATCAGCTTTATGAATTTGGCTTTATTACACTTTTCAATTGTCTTATTTCACGGCATCCAAAAGTTAACTAAAAAAAAGTGAGTAAGTGAAAGAGTTCGTCTCCAACAAAGTCCTATATACCCCACTGTAAATACCATGTACATACCATGTAAATACCATTTCTAAAAGATTTTTGGCCCAAATTCGTATATTATTTTTATTGGCCACGCCCCCAAATATGGGCGTCGGCTAAAATTAAAATCAATTGATTTTAAAATCGTGAGAATCATGAAAAAATGCGTTAAATACGAAAATTATGGATGAAAATTAGTTTTTTCCTAAAAAACGCCCCCTAAAAGTGGGCGAGGCTGAAAACTTTGTATGTTATAAACTTAGCAAAGAGTAATATCTTTAATATTCAATTCAATTCAATTCAAAAAACTTTTTATTTTCATTTCGATAAGTTTTTTATAATACGATAAATATTTGTCATATTTGAACTTTCCGACAAATCGGGTTTTTAAAGATCTAACATGTTAAAAATGCCCACTTTTCGATATTGTGAGCGGTCAAATTTTTTCCTTGTTAAAGGTTTTGAGACAATATTGCTCAAAAACCAAAATTCTACTTCCTACGCCATGTCTCACTTGACTAAAAGGCATTTTAAACGAAAATGGGAAATAGAGGTTGTCTCACATTAAAGCCAGTAGTGGGCGTGGCCGTTGGCGGTTTTAACCAATTTCCACACTTTGTCTGTGCAACAAAAGAACCAAGTTGTGAACTAAGTTTCAGCTTTTTAGCTTGATTTGGACGGACGGACATGGCTGAATCATTTCACCCGTTGGTCTCGATCATATCTCTTAAAGATTATAGGGGTCTACGGTGATTATTTCTCTGTGTTACAAACTATGCATTAAAATTAATACACCCTGGGTCGGGTAAAAAAAATTATAAGCAGAATTTTATTGCCAGTCAGAATTTTAAAAAACCATGGGTGGAATCAGCTACGGGAACCTGTGAACTAATAAAATTAATGTGATCAAATAAAATGCATAATGTGATCACAAAAATATTGTTCCGAATCGTTGCTATATTTAGGGTTGTGGTGTACGAAATTTTATTTTATTTTTGCATGCAGTAGGTCAGCCTTAGTGTAGGCAAAAAACACCAACTTACCAGAAAGCTTGAAATTTGGGGACCAACTTATTTTGTCTGCGATTGGTCGTGAGCTGTTACAAGAAAATTGTGATGATCACATTCTATGCACACGAGTTTTTGTGCCTTGCGAAATCACTTATCACAGGTCACTTAAGACTTAGACGATTCCACACCAGAATTTTGCGAAGCAGATCTTTTTGCATCCAAACCCCTTGCTAGTTTCTTTGAATGCCTTAAGGTACTCTTATACTTTATAATAGTGGTAAGCTTTCAAAGCAGTTATATAAGAATTTTAATGATAAATTCCGAATTCTGAAAAACAGAATTTTTTTTGCAGAATTTTTTCAGCAGATTTGTTTTTTTACGAAAAAGAAGAATTATGATATATGCCAATTTTAGCAGAATTATGACCAGCTCCTGAAAACGTCAAACATTAACTTGGTCTTCGATCCAGTATCTTTTTTTTTAAATACTTGTATTGCCATCCCGAGGTACCTACCTAAATTTCTTGCTTAGAGCAAGTATACAAGATCGGACTGAGTAGGTATATGATTCGCTAAGGTACTTCGACTAGAATCAAGTGGCCCTCATAGCCTCATTAAAAATACGTACTGTGAGTTTCGGGTTTAACTTTGACATTATATGACTAGTGGCTCAATGCGAGAGTTTAACCACCACCGCGTCTCGTCGTTGGGTCGGTTTAAATCGCGTCAGAGGAAATGTTTTTTTTTTATTTTAATTGATTTACGCAATTATTATACCTGTCTGATATAAACTGATTTGGCAGGTAAAATTAATCTCTAAGTATGGTTTTGAAAAAAAAGACGTTAAAACATCATCGAAATATACCTACTTTTGGGTACGTTCTTTTGCAGCCCCGAAAATATATTTAAGAAAACCATGGGCGGCGCGATACACACTGCCGAAAACGCTGACCCACAGTAGGTACAGCATTGCTATCTGCCACACCAATATGTTAGTCATGCACATTCTACGCAGACGTGACTGCTGGCTTTTCGAGGCCATCGGATGTGTCTGGCCGCGTGTATAGTTCCCAAAGTGTCGTTAAATTAAAATGTTAAAACAAAAATTATTCAACTCACTTCAGGTGTGTGCCTGATGGTGACTTATGGTTGTGTCGTTGTTTGATTAATGCAGGAAGAATGTGGGTAAAACTCTAAATGTAACCCACATTTGCGCAGTAAAAACGGGCAAGTCTATAAAGAAAAATAATCAAAAACGTCATCGGGCCGCAATCGAGTTTTGATTTGTGCATTCAATCATGCCTCAATCCAAAATAAATCCCCTCTTCATTGTTACCTTTCCTTTAATAATCTTAACCAAATATTTACTAATAGCTACGCGTTCAAACAACACTAAGATAAACTTTAATTATTAATTCAAAAGATCTGAGATTTTACATAACAAACGGACAAGGTGAAGAAACAAAACTTTTATTTTAGCTTCGCACATGAATAACTTTGCTGAGACAATCGAAGTTAGTCTAGTTTCCCATCATCTGCGGCGCCATCACAAATGATAAATTTTTGTGAATTATTAAAACTAGTGATCGTTATCAAATGGGTCACTTTGTGCTATTGACTTTTTAACAAAAATCTTTCACAAAACGTTTTACTCACCAATTTTGAATGTTTCCCAAAGTTTTGAAGAGATTTCTATCGAGTGCCATAAAATCTGCAAAAAAAAAAAAATTATACGATTACATGAGTGCATTTCAAATAGAAGAAAAGATTATTGGCAACACTTAATGTGTTACGCATTAAATGATATTTTAATCTTTCTTAGATATGATTTTCTTGTAGGTATTGTTTGCAATATCAACATTCATTATTCATCAACCATAACGTGTAGTCAGCAGCCTTGCAATACTAATTATTTTCCAAAGAAACAATTGCGACAGCCTGCCGATACTTTTGGATTTATTCACTGTTTTTCGATCTTGAACTTCATGCCATAATAATTCCCCCTCACCAAAACTGTCTTACAACATCCAACAATTAACAATGATGGTCAATAATAATTCATGCCAAAGCAATTGCCAAAAAAGACACTTGTATCGCCCACGATCTCTCTCCACGGTAGGGCAGCGCTGGTGGCCTATCTAATCAAGATTGAACAATGGGGACAAGTCGGAATAAAAAAAACCACACACAAACAAAATCAGTGACATTCGTGAGTTGAACCCTAATTGCGTGCGCGACAATCGACCCAAATTGGGTATTCAATGGCTTTTTCGAAAATCGACACAACACTTACACTTGATCTACCACAAGAACACATTCTACGAAAAAAATCAGACCATTTACTGACGCCCAACCTGAATGCCAATGAACCAAATCGTGCTGCGCTGGCGCAAGAGAGCCAAAGATTTTCACTTTTATTGTAAAATTTCATTCGTGATCTGTCATATTTTTTTATAAATCTTTTGCAAGCTCCCGCAACCACACTTGCGTACATGGCGCAACAGTGAAACAAACCCATTCGATTGATCAGCAGAAACGAGACACCTACAGATCGATCGACAATAAACAGTGAATCGAGATCAAGTTGTTAGACTTTTGTGCAGGGCAGCAATATTGAAAGACTGACCCTGTAATTTGAAGGATTCGGTCTTCCAAGAAATTGTGTTGAATAGGTATGAGGACAAAAGCGTTTAGTTTGACAATAAGGCAGCGCGTTATACCATTTTGCTGTTCAATTAGTATAAGGCTTGTTAACCATTCAAATTGCTTGGTAACGAGTTTTTTTAAGCAGCTCGTTACTGATCGCTTTTTTTGATGTGATTCATTATAAAGTTTTTACTTATGCCCTCACGGCATAGGCACATGTAGCCATTGGAAATATTTTATGAGCCCGAGAAACAAACAAAAGGCGACATTTCGTTTAAGAAGAGCCAGTGGTTGGGTAAAACAGATCTTGTTATTCTTGAAAAAAATTGCTTAGCCAGTTGGCAACACTTTTTTTATCGGTAGTTAATTTTACAACTTGATATGTCCATTTACCATGAAAATACCCACTAACGAAACTTCCGCTTACAAGTTGTTCAAATTTGATAATTTCGAAAATCGTGGTTAAAGCAATAATTGGCCGTTGCGCTGCGTCCATTTTACAGTAAAAAATTAATTTTTCACGCTTCTTTTAACTCCTCCATAGTTTTTTTGCTCATAAAAAGTTCTACTTTATAAGAAGTCTTAATCTGGATCATTTCAAGTTTTATTTTCATTGCGTTCAGTAGCATAGGTCCTTAAAATTCCAATAGATGGTTGGAAGACCTTAAGAAGGATGACTGTTAAAAGAAATGTTTTTCTTCCATTTACAAGTGAGTAATAGGACTGTAACACTGTGTTTATTACATGCCCACAATTATTATTGATCACATTAAAATACTGCCTCTTTTTCTGGAAGATTCATTCTATTGTCACCGGCATAACAAAAGAATGAAAGGTAATGTTCGAGCTCCTTTGCTTCATGAAAGAGGGAATTATTTGTGTCGAATTTTTCTATCTTACCAAGCTGAAAGGCGGAAAATAAAGATTTTCGTTTTCTTATTTTGAACAGAAGGACAAACCACTGTGATAATCTTTCGAGTTTAAACCTTTTATTTTATGGACATTTTTAAATGATGTACCCATCGGCTTTTGTTTGTCTCTGTTCCCATAAACTTGATTATCAAATCAGGGTAGCTTTTTTCACCCTTTCCAGTTCCCTCATACAACCTCTCTAAGAATTTTTTTTTTAAGGAAATTCATAGAGATTAATCTCAGACATTGTGACATGACCTAATCCGATTAGATATGGTTTTATATTGGTAACCTGCAGCTCAATTCCATCAAGAGAGGTTGACAAGAGGAACATTGGATGGCATAAGCATTAATTCAGGATCGAGTTCCAAAGTGGACCCTAGCATACCCAAGTGCGTATTTGGATGGGCAAAGACTTAGACTTAAAATAGACTTTGAGTAACAATGTGGATTAGGAGAATTTTCCAAAGTGTTGAAAGTATTTTAATTGTACCCAAAGACATTTAATATGCTTCAAATAGGAACCTGGATTAAAAAAGAGGCTAAGAAATTTTGTTATATTCTGGCTAATTTTGGTCGCGTGGCTTTTTTCTTTTGTATGCATATACGACAAGGCTCTAAAAACAAGTTTAGCCGCTAATATCACTTAATGGCGGTCATATTGTCAATTTATAGTTTTAATCGTATTCTTAAGTCTTACTTGTAATTCAAAGAAAATGAAAAATTTTAACCACTTAATTTTGCTAGAACAAAATGTTGATTGCCGCCAGATAATGGATTGCATAAAAAAGTTCGTAACTGTAAGAAGTGTAATAATTAGTCACAACTCGTTCCTATTGATTTGAAATTACCCATTAACCCTGGACTCAGATTTTCCTCCAACTTCCTAGGTAATATAGCTTTACCTGCAGCCGTTAATTGCTATTTGATGATGTTGCATTTTATTGTACAGGTTAACAAGATCAAGTTTATGCATTGCCTATAAATGCGTGGTATGCGAAAAAGCCTTGGCCTTTTCCCAAAACCACAAAGACAACCTGACCAAATTGACCTGACGAATTTTCTAATCCAATCGCCCAGTTGTGGCACTGGTTTGGCGCTCTCCTATGGAACGACATGTTCCCGTATTATCGTCTCTGTCTCTGGCCATGGAACTTGAAAGTCAAGTGAAGACTGGTTCCCAGTTTTAACTGTATATTGTGCGCCAAACAGCTAAAATAAAAGCAAATGCCTTCCTGAGCGCGGAAAAGTTATGACCAAGAATGTGATAATGTTCTGGGGAAACAAGTGTACACAAGACACACACTGTGAAGAACTGTGGTGGTGCCTCAGGTTGGATACGCGCCGTATAATGTTTTGATGGCCACATGGTGTTGTTCATCCTTCATTTGTCAGCTGATTACTTCGCAGAACGAAGAGATGACAGAGCTGCTGCAGCTCAGCAGGCGACCACAGAAAACCAGAGGCGATAGCTGCGGCATTGGCAACATCAGTAACTCGCATGTCGGAGTTGGACCAGTCCTGGTGGATTTCTATTTCTGATGCGGGACCATCATGAACAAGAACTTTGAATGCCATGTTTGGGGCAATGAATCACCGTCTATGGAAGTTGGTATTTTTTTTTTTTTATCTTTTGGTTTGGTGCACATTTTGTGTGGTGGTGTTGAAGTCGTTGCTGTTTTTGTTGCAAGCCAGCAACGCAATTAATGCAATTAATTATCCTGGATAAAAAAATGTTTCATTTTGTATTTGACATTTCAAGGGATTAAAATTTGGTGGGAAATAAAAAATTCGTAACAATTGAAGTGGGTATGGGTTCAAACCCTAATTGGAGTAGTTTAGACTTTGAGATGAAGGCAACGCGACGATACTGTATTTAGTGGCCCCAAACGAAACTAATTACCAAACTTACATGTACTGAATAATTTTGTTTAACGCAGGCAATAAATGCTTGAAAAATTTCAACGTTAATGTGCCTGCTAAGTTTTGTTTCTTTAAGTTGCAGTTTGCTTTGTAATGAGAACAATTTGCAATAAATCGAAGGATACGCATGTCTTATGCAATATGAAATTAACTAGTACTGGTATTATGTAGTCTTTTTAAATTGGAAAGCTTTTTATTTCAAATTTTAAGTGCATATTGAAAATACGTTAAAATACATAAAAACACCGGGATCTTGGTTTAAGCTCGGCTTAACTTAACTCAGTACTGAAAAACAGGCCCTAAGACACACAAATAAGGCAACCAGAATACTGCAAGCTATACCGACCGTAAACTTAAAAACGAAGGAAGATGAATGGAAGAGGAATGAATCATTATAAATTGTATTTCTTTAAATTTAAAACTAAAGTCTTATAATAATTTTGGTAAAACCATGATTTTGGTAAATGTAACTCAGGATTCGCAAAGGAGCTTTAGCTCTGTTGCTAAAATTAGTCACCAACATAACAAAAATCAGTGCTTTCGAAAAACGTAATACTGCACACGTCGGCTTATTGAGTCTAATAGTAAACTCAACAAAAATTAGATATCACACTCCTGACCCTTTTTAATGATGTGAAGTCAAAAGTGCGTCAAGATTTCGTTTAGCAACTAATTTTTCCAAATAGCCTGCTTACAGTTAGATATTTTTGCATGGCCACAAAATTTGAATAAGTCATGAATGAGGTTTTTTGGATTTTTTTAATTTTTCCCACTTTGAGATTAAGATTTTTTTCGAGTCCCAGTGAAGATGATCGAAAATTTGGAAAAGTTTTTACTTATACTTATTAAGCCGTTTAATTGTCTGCAATAGACTTCCTCTGTTACTTGTGTTTAAACACTTTGAACCACAATTAAGGAACGTGGCCAACCTATGCAGTGTGACATGTCGGACCGCCCGCAAAGTCAAATTACAATTATACAAATTAAAGGAGCTGGGCAGTAAATTTGTTCTGTGTGGGCTGAATGCGGCCTGCGTGCCGCGAGTTTGATATGCGAGTTTGATGTTGCCTCACTCTACATAAAATCAGCTCCTTTTAGAACAATTCTACAACTTCTGAAAAAATTGTTTTTTTTTTACTGTTTTTTTTTTTCTATTGTTTTCTGTTGTTTTTTTAAATACTTTATTATATATATTAGTTATTTTACGTAACATAATATTGTTTTAACAGAGTTTAAATGTTACATAAAGCACGCTAAAAAAAAGTTGCGATCTTCTTATACTTCAATAAACGAAAATCTTTATGGGTTTTGTGCAGCTTTCAAAAGTATTACTTAACCAGTACCAATTGCAGGTACTTTAGATTCAATTCGCATAAATATTAAAAATCCGCCAACATATTTATTTTCCCGATTTGTAAACGCTATGTCCAATCTAAACAAACCTGGATTAGCCTGAAGGGGAAAACTGTCAGAAACCAATTCTGCATTTTTGATTTCGTACTGACCCTTGAATCAAAAAAAAAAAATGTCACAAATTGGATTGAATTAACACAGATTAATTTTATTACCTGTTTAAGGGGGCATATTCCTGCCGGTGTAACAATTGGCAAATTTGACTTATTTTTAAAAATAGGCTCGCCAAATTTTTTATAATTTGTGTTATAAAAGTCACAAAATTCAGTTGGCACAAATGTATAAGGTTGTGCTAAAAATTGGCTGTCGCCTCGTGGACTATATGAAGTTTTCATTCCGATCTTATAAGAGATTTATTAATAGATTTTCCAGAGATTCTAGGCTATAGATTCTAGAAATTCTAGGAATTTTTAAACTTACTTTAAAAGTGTTGTCGAGATCGGCATTGAAAACTATTGTGCCATTGAAGTATCGAACTTTATCGATCCGAATTATCCTGAGTTTGGACGCATCAACTACATTATGTGCTTTACTTGGTACATCTTCTACGCGTTCCCAGTAAACATTATAATTTTGATAATGACCACACTTAAAAGAGAATCGTTATGTATTTTTTTAAAATTTAGAGTCACATATTCTTACATCACAAGTTAAAAAATATGTGCAAATTGTTAGGACACCGACGATTTTGAATTTCATTTTTAGAGAAAGTAAGCAAACCAACTGGTAAGATTGTTATTTTCTGTCCCTTTTATACAATTCAAATAGCAGTCAGTTTGAAGGTTTTTATCTGGCGGACTACACATGCTATAACTTGGCCTAACTTATTAATGATGTTTACATCAATGTCCGATAAATTTAAACTTAATTTCAAACAAAAAGCGATAATACTCGTTACTGAAACATTTTTACTTCATAATTGTGTATAATTATGTCTAGTCACGGAAGCTTATTTTTATTAAAAAGCCTGAAGAGCTTCAGTTATCCTATTCGAATCTCATTTTAGTGGTTCACTATTGTTGCATTGCCATGCATTGCGTCTTTGTTGCAGATGGTAGCCTTTCCGATTATCTGTCCAAGAAACTATTATCTATGAAGTCACACTTTTACTTTGCTCTTTCAGCTTACTTATTGCAAAAAAAAAAATTAAACAATGTAGTATCATAAAAAGACCGTTAGGTATAAAATCATTTACATTTTTCTTATTTTTAAGTCTGTTGTTCTTATGTTTAAATTATTTTGAAAAACAGTCTAGCAAAAATTTATTTTCTCCAATTTTATTCCTTCCAAATTCTGTTATACATAGCCGGTCACTTTGATGGGGCCGCTATTTTCGTCAACCTTTTTCGCGATGTATGCGTGTTGGGAAATATTTACCCGGAAACTTTCAAACTTTCAGGGTCATACATTTTATTGGCTAATAAGAAAAGCCTATCAAAATTTCTTGAAATAAATGAACTGCCGAAAATGGGCATAAAAAGCGGTGCGCAAGAAAAAACTTATAAAAAAAGGAAAAAAATAATAAATTGTTTACATTTTCTGGTTCTTACACATTAGTCTATTATGGTTTTGGTCATTAATAATGAGTATGCCAATTTTTTCGATATAATGGAATGCAATCGAATCACAATAGTTCTTTCTAATATTCACGAAAAATCTCGTTCCAGGAATCACGGATAGCTTCGATTTAGGTGTCCCTGTATTCAAATTATCCACCGGCTTCTTGATCAATTCAATGGATTCATAATGATCATTTTTGATTACGTTTAAGTCCGACGAATCAAAAATCAGTCAACTAAAAAGTTTTAAGTTTTCCGTGAGAATTTTTTATCAGCTGGCCATCCTGAGACGTTAATGGGGACATTGTTGAGTTGAAATATTTTACTCAGAAGTTCAAAACCATTATTCATTCTTTAAAATGAATGTTGCAGCAAACATTTGTAGCTGTTTCGATTTTCCCAAAAGTTTTCGGGTAAAAATGTGGCCTCACCCTAGCGACCGGCAGTATTCTTGTTTTTGAAATTTTATGTGTTTACTTGATGATCATATGGTTTGTACTTGTATCAAAACTGGTTGTTGTAATATGTGTCTCGATGTTACAGCAATATTAGTAGGAGCATCGTTTAAGTGTCAATTAAGTCAAGCACATTTCGAATCATTTACTATATTAATCTCGCATTAGGGTTCCATGAATTTTCAGAAGATCGACTATCACTATGCCTGTTATTTATTTTGAAATTATACCCTTACACAGGAGCATACGTTTTTGCGATTTTTTTTAATATCCTTCAAAAATTGTCGCTCTCTTACTTTATAGCTTCAAAAACCTTAAAAAACGCATCTATTTTGCACTCATAATTAAGAAAAAAAAAACCTTTTCATTATTTTCATGAAAATTACTGCTTTTCTCGAAGGTGCAATATTACCAGACTTTAGTTTCGTTTTCCTAGGTCTTGTCTGTAAAACTTTTCAAAATAAGTAACAAAAGGGGTGCAGAATACGCCTACAATTTTTTTGAAACACAATTTATTTAATTTACATGTTAAATGAGCAATTTGCTAGTGTACTGGTAAAATTAAATGTTTAAAAAAAATTTTTTTAAAAATGGAACAAAAAACACAACATATCCATTTTTTAACGCAAGTGTAAAAATTACTCTGGCAGTTTTTAAGCGTCCCAACATGTCTTCTTACGACTTACCACTCAGAAATTAGGTACAGCCTGAGTGGATGGACGGATGGATGGACAACGTGAGTTATTATAAGAGGTCCCATTTAAATTTTTGACGGACTGCTAAAAATAATGCACAGCATTTTTTACACTAAAATATTTTACCAAAAAGTAATGTTCTTATGCAACTACATTCGATTTGTCGAAAAACTAAAAGTTCATCTCGAAAGAATAAAGGCTTGTTAAACTCTTCCTAAGCAAAGCTACGAAACGTGACCTTTAATTATAATCTTGAAGTGGCTTGATGAACTTGGTACCAGGGCTAATATTAGGCGAAAAATAGCGCTTGCCAATCGCTGCTTCAAAACAAGAGTTTGTCTAGTAGAGTCTAGACCAAGCTTGTATGTAGTATTCGCCAGCTGGTTCTTAAAACTTTATGTTCTAAAAACTTTTAATAGAGAAATTAAATACATGTTTGTAACATCAGTGCGAGGGTTTACTAGGAAGTTATGAAGAAGGTAAGGCTCCTTTTAGACAAAAGGTGACATGCCAAATTGAGGAGTAAAATAATATTACCCGCGTGGTTCTATAATACTTAAAATCCATCCCGGTACTTTAAAAAAGAAAAAATAGCACAAGAAATTTTTGAAACCAAACCCTTGAAATAATCCTCAAAAGGCTCTTTATCCTGATTTTGTTAAAATCCATTTTTTGTCTGATTGTATGGGGCATGATCCCGCCTGCTAACTATCGGATTTGGGGTAGGTGCATATTGCTGCTTTTACTGAGTAAAATGTTGAGATTTTCGCCTTTCGAGTTTTGGTCTCCAAAGGGGTTTTTCAAACAGATTTTCGAGATTTTCTCATTATAGATTTTTGTCGTGCTAACGTATGGTGTTAACCTCTTTTTTGCGGTCCACTTAAACTCATATCATGGTAGTTTGGCCCCTGCTATAAATTGAGTTTAATATGCCTAGTATAGATGAACGAAAAAAACCGTTCAAACAACCGCTCTTATTTTACATATCACCTGTTTTCGAAATTAGATGAATAAGGTAAATGTGTTGTTGCGACGCTAAGCACTTCATTATTCATATCAAGTTTAGTAATAATTAACAGCCAACATCTAAGCCATCTTTTGGCTCACCCTACATAAAATTAAACCTTTTATGAATACTAGAATTCAAAAAAATATATTTAGCTTACAATTCAGGACATCTCCTTTGGTTTTAATTATTAAGGAAAATTTCATAATATTTTAGATATTTTACACAAGCAGAATATTGTTTTAACAGAGCAATTTTCCATGAAACTTGCTAAGAAAAAAGTTTCGTACAAATGTATATAAGGTAAGTTTTTATGTAAGTGTTAACTTAACCAGTGTTAGACGCAGGCACCTTAAGTTCAATTCGCAAATATACAAAAAATCCGCCGACATATTTATTTTCCGAATTTGTAAACGACACGTCCAATTTAAGCAAACCTCGTTTACCTTGAACGGGAAAGCTGTCAGAAATTATTTCTGCATTTTTTATGTCGTACTGACCCTTGAATTAAAAAATAAAATATAAATAACAGATTATATTTACTTTATACACATTATTTTTATTACCTTTGGAAAGGGACAAATTCCTTCGGGTGGAACAATTGGCAAATTGGACGTATCTTTCAAAATAGGTTCAGCAAACTTTTTATAATGTGTGTTATAAAAGTCACAAAATTCAGTTGGCATAAATGTATAAGGCAGTGCTATAAATTGGCTGTCGCTTCGTGGACTAAATGACGTTTTCATTGCGATCTTTTGAGGAGTATTGAGAGAATAATCAGAGATTCTAGGCTTTAGATTCAAGAAATTCAAGGATTGATACTTACTTTAAAAGAGTTGTCTACATCGGCATTGAAAAATACTGTGCCATTGAGGTATCGATCTTTATCTACTCGAATTACCCTGAGTTTGGACAAATCAATTACATTAAAATCTTTACCTGGCACATTTTCTATGCGTTCCCAGTAAATATCATAGTTTTGTTTTTCCCCACACTTAAAAGAGAATCATTATTTTTTTTTTTATTTAAGGTAATAAGTTCTTACATCACATGCTAAAAAATAAGTGCAGATTATGAGGACCTCACCGATTTTGTATTTCATTTTTAGAGAGTACTAAAATCAACTGGTAAAATGTTTATTTTCTGCCTCTTTTTATACAATTTAAAAAGCAATCAAATTATAAAGCTTTTATGTGGCACTATGACAGACTACACATGTTAACTTCGCCTAATTAATGATGTAAATCAATGTCGCTGATAAACCAAATTTTATAAAAAAAGCGATGATACTCGTTATTGAAACTTTGTATTTCGAAATTGTGCTCTGTTTAGATTTTACATTTTGTGATTAACTATTATAACTCGTCACGTAAGCTTATTTTTTTTTAAGAGAGCTGCGAGAGCTTTATTCATCCAATTCGTAGTTCATTTTAGTAATTCACAAAAGTGACTTGTTCAATCTAAAAAGCATAATTCATTCTATTATGAGTACGAGTAGGTCAAATATTTATTTACCTGCCTTTTGGGACGTATTTCGTACTAAACTAAAACCTTTATGGTATTTCTTAAAAAAGAAGGTTTAGGCTCCCGAGATGAAGTAGGTCTTTGTCGGAGATGGTAGCCCTTGCGATATTCTGTCCGAGGTATTACTACCTGCACCAAAGTCTCGCTTTCTGAGCTTAAGCACCACTTTGTTCTCTCTGCACACTTAATGTACAAAAAACAGCATTGAAAACGATGAGCTGGTCAAGTAGTCTTCTTTGTCCCATTTCTAGCTAGCTACAGAAACAGAGAACTTATTTGGGTAACCAACACCCCCGATAGGTGAAGTAAACATGATTGTGCCATGCCGTTGAGCCAAAAAAAGGGTTTTTTGACATTTTGTCTACTAGTATTTGCATACTCCAAGGCACATATTAAACATGACAAAGTTTTACATTAATTAGCCGAAGACTTCTATAAAAGCTCAAACATATTCTGTTTATAAGCTCCGGAGCTAGGTTAGCAGCCCTTCATAATCCATAAGTTTTAATGTATGTTTACAATTCTAGCTTGCAAATTTACAACAACTAGCATCCATTGATTGTTTGAGGATAAAAACTTAATTGTTGTTTCTAAACGAGGGAGTTTTCCTGTTTTGAATAAGATAAAATCTATTTAATTACGATCAACAACTTAAATCATATTATTGCATGACTTCGTTTCAATAAATAGAGCTTGCAATTGTTTAGAAATGAAGCCAATGTTGTCGCTAAACTCGGTTCTTTCTGCCAGAGCTCTTCGTCCTGAAAATGAAACCTAAAGCCTTTTTAGTATATTTTTTTTGTCCGTACTTTTACCTAAAAAATATTCAGGTAAACATAATTTCTAATAAATCGTGACTCTTCTCTTTGTTTAACTTTTGTCAGATTTTATCCAGTATCCCTACGAATGGGAGTTATCCTCTTATGTTGCTTTAAAAGTGTCTTATATTTTCCTCCTTTTTTCAAGTGTGCGCCAAGTTACACTATTCTGTTAGAACGAATGGAGAGCATAGAGGGGGAAGAGCAAAAGCTGGTAGATTTCTCTCAGTGGAGGATTATCAGAAGAGGACAAAATTATTTCATCGATGGTAACTACACCTATCATACCGATATGGATAATTCATTTTCGGTAAGGTCTACACCATAAGAAAAATCTTAGGTTAACAGTTTAATTTTTAGCGTGGCATCGCAACAGCCTTTAGTCCTTCCGGTAATAGCCGATTTATACAGCATCCTTTCTTGATTGAAAAGACTCCGATGTGTACGTTTTACAATACAACCTATAAGAAGTACATAGAAAAATCTTTTCTTGGACACACAAACTTTCCGAAAATTCCACCTGGAGGAATGTGCCCAATTCCGAAAGTAAGTTTACGAACGTGACTTTTCCTGACAACGAAAATGAAGTTGAGGTGTTTTCCGCAGGCTTTGCATATACGGTTTGATGGTTTTATGACTAGTCTCGTGCAAGTCTCATGAATACAATGTTTACCAATACACGATATGTGTACCTAACAGAAGGCTCAACTTAATGATTTGAGTTTTAGCCCGCTGGTCGTAACCGTAAGACGGGAGACGACCCATAAAAACATACTTTTCCGAATTTAGAACCAATTTCAAGAAGTCTTTCCGCATACATAAAGCGTGCGGAGAATTTGGCAGACCCTCACTGCGGTGGGACTGTGAAAAGGAATTGATCCACTTTCCTGGGACCACGAAAACACACACTTTTATTTACGCTAGCTGTGCCGAATTATGCAATACATAAGGAAAGAAATATTATTAAATAATTTGACTAAACTTAATACACACTATGCGAAAATCGTGACAAAATTTTGACAAATTTCGTGTAAAAATTCTTAAATTCATGGCAAGGGGAATAAAAATCCCATGAAATTCTATCGAGAACATACCTATCAGGTGTGTTATTTTTCATACTTAAAAGTTAATTTACAGAAAATTATGTGCAAATGACCTGCTTTTAATATAGAAATTATTCAGATTTGTGTACATATTTTTTAGAGTGTAGGCAAGCAGAAGAAACCACTAGAAAACACCGCAGATGTAAAGCAAACATCACTTTTATTTCTCTTTGAGTTATACAAGGATGTCATGACTAAATCGATTTTTGTTTTTAGGGTAATTACTTCGCAAAAGAAGCTGTGCTTGATGAGAAAACTCTTCCAGACTACATACCAACTGGACTGTGGAGACTTGAGGAAAAATATTTTAAGAATAATAAGTGTATAGGCGGACTTCGACTTTTTGCGCACATTAAGGGCAAAACATAAATAAATAAAGCAAAATTGAGAACAAAAAAGCAATAAGTTTTGGCTCAATTTAGGTTGTTCTGTTTTGATTGTTTCCTTAATAAAAGTTCTTCTGGAATTGAAATCTCTAAACATAGCTTTAAGATTGTAGCCCACTTATGGAAGTGTCAGTTTAACGTTGTGTTAAAGGAAATATTCATATTTTTGATTTTCGAAAAAAAAGTCATCTGAATTCTGAAATCATACGGCAAATGTTTAAAGTTTTAAGTGGGATACCAAGGAATTTTTTTTTAATTTATTTTTTAACATAATTAAAGTAACACCGAAATTGCACAACGGAAGACTTTTTTTTATCAAATAAAACTTATTTGAGCCCAAATAATAATTACCACAACTTCGCCCCTTAAAATTCAAAGTTTTATTATAGTTCAATCGCTTTTTACTCAACCTCTCGATATTCACAATTCAAACGTTAAAATACAACTCTCTAGACCACACTCTAGAAATTCCCCATTGGGTAATTTTTCATTGATATTTTTCGACTGGAGGGGAAATTTCAATATTCATTTGACTGAAATGACAGAATAATTGACACGAATCACAGAACTTATTGTGCCATTTCGGGAAACAAATTTTACATCTCCTGCGTGACTCTTCATCCGGTTTAAAGCAGAACAGATTTGTTATCTGTGTGGCCAACCAGAGATCACATATTTGTTTTACTTCAAAACAATTGCTCAGATTGTTTTGTAAGCAAGCGAACTTTTTTACACGAAAACAAAGTGACATTGCAATCCGATGACGTTAGATTAGATGACGAAATGTCAAAATAATCGCATGGCGTAATCCTTGTATTCTTTCATTCATGGACAATTAGGCGTGTTTGTTTAGTTAATCGAGCGGTTGTATTCGTTAAGTGAATCGATGGGTGAATTCAGCGACTCCCTGCATGTTTTTAAACGTCACAATATCCACCTATCCTTTTCATTACTAAAAGCCAGTTAAATTTTCCACATACCTCGTCACAGTGCATAAGGAAAGTTGGTTACAACTAGCTTTGAGTCTTTGATATAGTATTGGCCCTTTAAGTTGAAAAAAAAACGAAACAGAACCTGATTAATCATATTATGGCCATATCGAAATTAAATGTATACCTTTGGCAAGGGGCATAATCCCTCTGGTAGGAAACAGGACAACAGAAACAAAAGGACAATCTGATCTCCTTACCAATATAGGTCATTACTCACATCGCAAACCAGAGATTTGATAAGGTTGAATATTTATATGACTATATCATGACAAGTCCTCCGAGAGTATTAATTGTCTTGAAAAACTTCTCAAAGTGCCGTTCGGCTTCGGCAAAAAATAGTAGGTCCCCTTGTATGTGAAGAAATCAACACACACAGCATACATTGTTGAGAAGTTGGCCCTGGTTCAACTCGAGCTGTTGTGCCACTCTATTTATTTGTTTATTTTTATATCATGGCGCGCACTATTGACGATTGGAAAAGTCAGACTGCGATACCTGGTGGCCAAATTTGGAATATGTGAAGATCTATATCTGTCAACACAGACATCAACGTTGACAAACGTGCAAACGTTTCACCTGCCTCGATGAATGAGCTCGCGTTTTTCATTGTCAGTTATAACCTCGATTTGTGAATAAAATAGTTTGTCCTTTCTCAAAAAGCAAATTCAAATGAAAATATCTTTCCTTAATGAATGATTTTCGTACTCGTCTGAAAAATGGGATATCAACAACAGCCAGCCGTTGACGTGTATAGGTCTTCCCATATTCCAAAATTGATCGCCAGGGGTCAGCCTTCAATCGTCAATAGGATGTTGTCACTCGAAGCACTCGAAACACAGTATTGAATTATTTTCTAGTTATTTTCTCCCTTGAACTTACTTTATGGTGTTGTCAATATCAGAATTGAAAGTCGTAAACCGTTAGGAAATCGAAAACCATCTCGACTTATAAATCGTGAGTCTGAAGAGAACATTTTCTTCCTTACCGATATCCCAGGTAGGGAAGAAAATGTTATTCATCTCTCCAGACTCATGATTTATTAGTCGAGGTGTATCGACATATCCCATGGTGTGTCGATACGATACCACGAGTGAACGTTTTAATGTTTTTCAAAGCCGATCTTCGATTTGTCAAAATAATGTGATGACACGTTAGTACATAAACATATAACTTCTTACATTTATTGAGAAAATATAACCAGAAAGAATTAAAACCGAAATGTCACTTTTCCTTCTTGAGTCCATGTGTCCTACTACAGGTGTCAGTATCAAAATGAGGCCTCTTCTTTACATTCTGTCAAGTTTCCAATTCATTTCTGACAGGATGAATATTTTCTGACAAGATAAATATTTACAAACATGTCAATGTCAAAAAATTGTTTCTGGAATGTTGCACCAACTTGTCACAACTTGTTGAAAATGTTCTGAGTTTAATTACACTCCTTGTCATCATAATGTGTCACGGAATTTTTTTTTCGTACAATAGGTACAGAGACATTTTCAAATTCAGGACTAATCATTTACCTACATAGAGTTTCAATATCTTGGCCATACCAGATTTCTTTTAGATCTTTCGTTTTCATTTCGAAAAAAAACTTTCAATTTCGTGCAATTTTTCGTTCCAATTTAAATAAGATTCAAATAAATAAGATTCAAGAAAAATAAGGTTGAGCCCTCATCGTGAGATAGCAATTCTCTTGCAAAGGATTAGACGACAGACACGAGAGACATACAACATTCGAAACGACGTCATCAAGAAATAAGCTCTATTTATTTTAAATTTTCTGTTCAATTTTCACATACATAAAGAAGCCTCCATGATATTTGTTCTTCAGGTCCAATATGGAAATTTCTAATTTCCACAAGCCACTTCGCAAATGAGCAGGAAAATTGTCGAAAACCAGCTCTGCATCTTTGATATGATACTTACCCTTTGAATTGAAGAATCAGTTTTAAAAAGATTTTTTTGCAATGCATAAAACAAATATTTGTTTCTGTAATATTACCTTTGGCAAGGGGCATAGTCCTTCTGGTGGTATAATCGGAAAATTCGTATTTACCCTGATTATTGGATCAGTAAATTTTCGAAAAGTCGTATTGAGAAATATGCAGACAGGAGTTGGTATGAATTGATAAGGCTGCATTATGAACTGGCTGTCACTGCGTGCGCTATGGAATGTTCTCATCCCTACCTTTAGGAAAATCCATTAAATATTGAGGAGTTAGTTATATAAAGCCAAATTGTAAGCAATGCTGTTTGTTTACTTGATAACTATTGTCAACATCATCCGTAACAGTGAATGTTCCATTTAAATATCGAACTTTCTCTCGTCGAATAATCCTGATTTTTGAATAATCGAAAAGTGTGTGTTCCCTACTTGGAACGTCCTCAAAACGATCCCAGTAAACGATATAGTTTCGGTTTTCTGAGCACTGAGAAAATTTTTAAGAAAATTGTTTGTAGTGTGAAATAAGAAGCATAGAAGTTAGGTACTTACAAAAAGTGTTGAAAAATAACCGAATAATATGACAACCAAAATAAAATTTGTCATTTTTGAAAAGTCTGTAGCAAAGAATAAATTACGAAAGTGAATAAAGTTAAACTTCACATCGCTTTTATAGAATTTTTTAAATTAGTTACCTGCTACATAGACTTGCTAACTTGTTTTTGTTAAAACCAAACATTGATGTTGAACAAATTTGATGAAACTTGATAATGGCAAACAAATGGAATAAATTCCATCACAAACTGTATCAGCAGTATCAGGAATGTAGTTTATAGTGTAACAATTTTCCGACAAGCTCGGACTTAAATTGCATTAAAGGCTCAGCACAATAGCTTAATGTCACATGATTGTTTTTTCCACCAAAACAAAGCACTGACTATTAAATGTGTGTAGCTTATTCCTTTATCCATTTCTTTTACTCCAATTGTGTTCTTTTTGTAAGAAATTAAATTTTGTATTTTCCTAAAAAATATGTGAGTCATGGGTCTCTTTTTATTGATAAATTTTAAAGTAGTTCAATTTGAGGCTGCCCCACGCACTTTCTTTAAAATAAGTTCCTTTTTATACCCGACCAAGTGTATACTAAATGCATTGTTTGTAACGCAGTGAAATAATCACCCCTACGACCTTTAAGAGACATGAATGGTACCGACACAGGACAATCGATTAAGCTAGGTCCGTTCGTCCGTCCGTAGGTAAGCAACTTTAAGACCTTTAATTTTAAGCTAGAGAGCTGTTTGGTAAGTGAGCTAGAAGTCCAGTCCTTCATATTAAGTTTGGAAATTAGTTGAATCCGCCCACTAAAATTTTTAAAAATACTTTTTTGAAATTTTAGCAATGTAACAATAGTTCCTACTTAAGTCGGCACTACAAAGGTGGCGCTACAATAGTGCTAGCGCACTAAATTTTGGTGTGTGACATTGTCTTTGAGTTGGCAGAAAAACTTTGGACTTTACATTGACCACGCCCACTTTTTAAGGGATTTTAACTTTTAATGACTATTTTTAAATATATACATATGAAATTTGACAAAAAATTGCATGGCAAAATAGCATTTTATAACTTTTATGTAGAAGTATATGATTTCGCCCACTTTTGTGGGCGTGGCTTTAAAAAATTGCTTTTTTAGTTAAAAAGGCGGAGTTTTAGCGCGAAATGTATTCAACTACCTTGCATAAAGCATTTAACAGTTATATTTTATATCCCGCACACTTTTTGGAGGCTTGGCAGTTTCCTTTTTGGTAGGGTAGGGTATTTTGCATTCCGTCGCAGTCGGACTGAAGGTTTTTCATAGGCATTTTTGCACTTCCCCACTTGTTTTAAATGGAGTTGAACAAAACGAACCATTCTTTTAAAAAAAAAAGTCGCATAATATCGACCAAACGTTTATGTTTCAAACAATAAAGTCAGGTTTGAGTAAAAGGATAAAGTCGTGCAAGTCAAGTGATATTCAATTGAAATTTCGTTCCGGACATTTCGGTTAGCTTCCATGAAAGTACTTATCTTCACCCTTTAATCTTCACCGAGTTTAAAAACTTTTCGATATAGGAATTCCCCAACGTTTTCGATTATATTTTACCAGAGAGAATGGGGCGGCCATGGCCAAAATTCCACGTTTTCTGAGTGAATATAGCTCTCTAGTATTGTGTCATGAATCATGACTGTATCGCTTTTCATGACTTTCACTCTTAGGTCTCCTTTTCTTAAGCAATAATTGTAACCGTTTGCCAAAAAAAAACGAATTTGACTACCACGTGAAGCGCTTTAAATTTATGACCTTGTTACTTTAAACTGATGTAACAGCCATTTACAAGCAATAGGGTAAAGTCGGGTAATATGGCGCAGCTATATTTCACACTTCTTACAGAGCTGCGTTTAATTTTGGCCAAATAGGAGTAAATATTCGCCTCAGCCTTTGTTTGACAGTTAAAGGGTGAACAACTTTCAGAATTTTGAGAAAATAAATTTCATATGCATTCCACAATGAACCATTGCATAAGTCTTACATATGGTTTGTTATTAGGTTTTAGGTCCACCGAAATGGGCTCTAAAGTTGGATCTTTGTTGGACTTTTTTTTGTTTGGAGAGGCGAATATGGAAAAAGAGCTTTCGGGATCTCTACACAGCACACTCTCATCTTATTTGCGAATGATGTTACCAGAATGAGTACGGTGTTGTGAGAAAGAATGATGATTGGTTGCAGTCATCAAAAAAAAAACTACTATAAAGGGTCCGCCATCTAACGTTTTTTTTTGCAACTAGTGCTTATTTCATGAATGGTAACACTTAGCTCATGTCTGATTTGACAGATAAATAGTTTTATCTCTTCGCTGAACGAATATGGTTGGGTATACGCTTGAACAACCCCTGGAAATATGCGTTTTTGCTTCGCTAAGTGGGCCTGCGATCGACTCAGAGAAGATGCAGTTTTTTTCCAAAAAAAAATCCACTTTTCAGATGAAGCTCATTTTGATCTTGGCGGGTATGTAAACAAACAAAATTGTCGCATTTGGGGCACAGAAAACCGCACGCATACATTGAAAAGCCGATACACCCAAAACGAGTCACTGTTTGGTGCGGATTTTGGTCCAGAGGCAAAATTGGGTCATTTTTCTTCGAAAATGAGCAAAGAGTGGCAGTTACAGTCAATGGCGATCGTTATCGGGCCATGTTGAACGAATTTTTGTTCACAAAAATTGTAGAGGAGGATATTGGCAACATTTGGTTTCAACAGGACGGCGCTACGTGCCACACAGCCAAAGCTACACTCGATATTTTGCGCCCTGTTTTTGAAGATCGCATTAGCAGCCGCAGAGCTGATGTCGTTTGGCCACCTCGGAGCTGCGATTTGACACCGTTGGACTATTATTTGTGAGCTGCCGTAAAAGATAAGTGTTACGCCGACAAGCCAGAGACAATTGACGCTTTAAAGGACAATATTCATGAAGCTATTGGTGAAATACAGCTGCACACAATCGATAATGTGCTTAAAAATTGGACCGATCGTGTAGGCTCTTGCATGGCCAGCTGAGGCAGCCATTTTATTGTTATTATTTTCCATTATTAACCGAAAGGATTTCGGTACTTTCAAAAAAAAAAGAAATTTGAGAAAATATTCAGTAGTTTTTTTTTATAGCATTTAAAAAACAAAAAAAGTTTTTTGGCGGACCCTTTAGAAGCTAACATACATTGGATGATGAAAAATAGCCAGAGAACCATAACATTATTTTTAATTTTGAAAGAATTTCTAACAGAAAATTTGGAACGTACCAGAAAAGTATCACGACATGCTGCTTATTAGCTAGAGTTTCGAGTTCGCCATTAATTATATCTCCATAGTAAGAACCTATACATGTTTACTTGTTTCCAGTGGAACATCGGTACTGAACGGCTTCGATAAAATTTGATAAAAGCATAACATTCGGTATCGAACACTCTATCAGAAATTTTGCTAATAGTGTAACAAGTTTTCAGCATGCTCGGACTAAAATTGCATTTAGGGATTATCACATCATGTCACGGAAGATTTTTAATTTTTCACGCTACGTAAGCGCCGACTACAAGACGCGTGTAACTCATTCCGTGTTTCATTTCATTCGATGTACGTATACTTACACCTACTTGATATTATTATTGGTGAAAGAAATTCGACTGAAAACGATTTCAGCTATTTTCAATAATGTAGTATAAGTTTGGAAAACCGTTGAGATTAACAAAGAGCAAATTTGCGAACTGTTTAAATCGCTTGGCTGTGTTTCATTGACTTATAACCTAGAATTTTATTTTTCGAAACTTAAAGTGTGGTTGATCTATGCCTAAAAATTAAGTCAATTATCCAACATGACACTGATTTTGACCGAAATGGCAATTTTCAACAAAAAAATACACGACGCAAACTTCGCAGGAAGAATGCTGAGAATTTGTCGAGAGCTCGAGTAATAATTGTCTAAAAATCTCTTTTTCTACATAAACTTACAGGTTACAGGTAGGTATTCTCCTCCTACGGTATGTAATTTTACTTTTACTTGCCCACTGCAGGTCAAACATCTCTCAAGAAAGGCGGAAAGCCGAAAGGTATTCTTTTTATTCTTAAACTTTCGAAGGTTGAGAGTATCTTGGAAAATCCTTACCGTTAAACGACGACTTAATTTGTCACAATAAAATCGCTGCTTAAACGTGTTAAGTGAACAACTGTACATTATGAAAATATTGAATCAAGCCCCGTTGCTTGCTTGTTAATGAGAATCTTCAAGCTTGCGAGCCGAAAAGAAAAAGCGAAGTGTCACCCAATGGCAAATTAATTCAATCGATATGGATACTAATCTTGAATCGTATGTCTGCAGTTGCAGTTCTTATTGAATAAATTTGGATTAGATAAATTTATGCATCGTGTTAAGGTATGGATACATTTTTTAAGAGCCCACGCGTTTTGATTTCTTTTTTTTCCCCCGACATACCTTAGCGAACCGGATCGTCTCAAATACTAGTGAATACGAAATTCAAATAGGAATACAAAATTTCGGGTTTTTTGTTTTAATTTTTTTTAAGGATTATTTATATTCGGGGTTATTTTCTATGGACGATATTATTTAAATTTGTTAGTTGTATGCGAGCGTAAATTTTAATACTGGACTCAATGGAGTAACTTAATACATCATACTTAAAATTAGGTGGCTTAGGTGATCTCAAACTGGTTAGTTATGATAAATTACCATTGTTTTTTGAGAAATTGTCACGAGCAACTATATTTAAAAGACAAAAGGCTATAAATTCGAAAAAAAAACAAACAGTAAAAGGTACCTAATCTAATAAAAAAAAAACTTTAGTGTGAACAAAGAAGTAAGTGTAGATAATTCTTTGTTCTTCGACTTTACTAAGTGTGCAAAATGAAGCGCAAATTTTATGCTAATCAAACACGCTAAAACGGAATCGTCTTAAGAATAACACTAAGAATAAAGGTCATTCACTAATTTAAGCAGATCTGATATTAAATTAATTAAAAATAATTGATTGGAATATTAAGTAACCTTCAACACAGTTAAAATCGCTATTAATACACAGAGTTATTTACACCCCTAAAAATGATATCACGATATCTCCATGCACATATACACAAAGGTGGTGGTTATAATCGGTAAAGCAAACATACCTTAGGTATACGATATTTTTTTTTAACTGTGTGCTAAAAATCACACTTAATAGCGAATTCGTTCTTGGGAAGGTCGTTTGCTATCTTGAATTGTCACAGAAATAAAACTTCGTATTGATTCAGTTGATAAGAATTTAGTACACAGACGCGGAATTGCGCACAAACAAAGAGGGTTTATTGTGAGGCAAAGATCTATTCAAACAAGTTGAAGCTTACAGAATTTTTTAACAGAAGATCAACTCAGGAGAATCTTTGTTACGTTTTTGAGTTCAACGTAGTTGAAATTGCCAAGGTTCTTAAGGGATAAGATCGGATTCACGCGTTTTCTTAAAAACTAAACATCAAATGTGCCAACTCGTTATTTTATGAGTCCAGTTTTAAGACGTAGATAAGGTTTTTAATTAATATTAAAGCTCAAAACAAAAGACCGCCTCACGAATAGGCGAGATCCTAGATTCAAATGTCTTTAAATCATGCGTGTAGCCTGTTTAGTCGTTAAATGCACCAGTTAATTTGCGCTGAAGAAGCCTAGCAGATAACTTTTGCTTAACAAGCCAACAAGTTTGCAGACGTTGCGCAAATGCTTTAACCTGCACGTTCAAACTCAAATGCTTATTGCAATTACACATGAAATCGTAAATTAACGAACCCATTCCCAGATTTATGAATAATTTATCAAAGTGGGCGAACGTTTGAATTTATCGCCCAAGTGTTTCATGTCGGAACAGACAATGTATCCGCTTAATTTATTCTTGCCATTGTTCGTACACTCGCAAGGTATTAAATTATCTTTTCAATTATAAAGAAAGAAACATTTTCTAGGATAATAAAAATGTAGGAGCATGTTTGGATAGATATTTACAAAAATTCAACAGAAAGACTGTCTGATGTTTAATTCTTTTTAACATGAATGAGCGAGATCTTTAATCCTTCTTCCAATATCTTTCTTACTCAGATGTGAAATACTATTCCGCATCCTACAAAGACAAAGAAAGATTTCAAAACCCGGAAAACATAGCCACAGTTTAAGACATCTCTTGCTTACACCAAGTTTAATTAAATAGAAATAAGACCTCAAACGCTAATTAACTCAAGTATGTTCTCAACTATTTACTCACAATAAAGCATCGACCTCAGCTGTATCCATCGTTTACAACGCTACCTGGAGTTGAAAAATTGAAAATCTAAAACCAAGGTCGTATTATAAAGCTATTATCACCCACCAAAGTAAACTAATTAAGAAAATCTTTCCATACTTTTTGTTTATTTAAGATTTTCAGAGTTTTAAACTTTCAATTGAATTGCTTAATTAACAAAAACGAATTGGACCTTTTGAGTTAAAATATTTTTCAAAAGGGACTTCACATATGGTAGAGACCCTCTGACGTATAAAGATTTCAAGATGTCACAGTTCCAAATTGAATTAGCACTATGCTGGTGCGTTTATATTGTTAACATAACGTGTCTTTAATTCACAGCCGAGTTGAATAGCTGAACTCAATCAAGTCAGTGGGTATGTTAGTAGGGCCCTTTCATATTGGTGGGTAAGTTAGACAAGTAACATGAGTTTCACTTGTTAATTGAATTATTTAGGGAATGGTGTTTATTACTGCCCAGAGGAGTTTTTCGATGAGGGCGACAGAAGTAATATTAAAATGACAGAAGGAAACTAATTTTATTTAATATCCGGGTCGCCTAATATTCCCAAAAAAGAAGTTGAACGGAATACAAATTCAGAAAAGAATACAGTTAATACAGTATACCTACACTGAAAATGAAACAAATTTAATTTAATTTCTTTGATATATTTGCTTCCCAATTAATTTTTAAGTCATGAAATTTCCGTGTCAGAAATCGAACCTTGCAACAGAGAAGACAAACTTGTAGGGAACTTGTAGGGTTGCTGGCAGCAAAAGCCACCAGCTCGCATAGCGCCACCCCATGGAGACAACCTGTAAGGAATAAAAATTTTAAATTTAATTTTTCTAAAGCTCGTTCAGCTCCTCGAAGAAGTACTGGCCCAGAAGTCGAAAACGTTGTCTGCTGCCACTTGGACACTGGCAAAGGAGGTGTTTCATATCTTCTTCCGCTTCCGGATCATGACATCCTCTGCAAATGATGTAGTTGGTGTTAGTGATTCCCAATTTTGTTGCGTGTTTTCCCAACAGGTTATGGCCTGTTATCACTCTTGTGGCTATGATCAGCGATGTCCTTTTTCAAGCTAGAAGCCTTTTTGATTTGCTGCCTGCCATCTATAGATGGCCATAGCGCCTTCGTGTGGCTGCAGCTCTGCAAATTTTCCCATCTGTGTTGGACTAAATTGTGTATAGTCGCAGACATTTCGCCTGTTATAAAGGAGAGCGGAGGATGGGTCTTTATGTCCGCTGTAGTAAATCATAAATGTGAGCAATATTTCGCTAGCTTGTCAGCCTTTTCATTCCCAATGGCCTGGTACCCAAACAATGCGGACATTATTCTGTTTGCTTAAGCCCTAAGTTCTGAGCGACAGAGTCCTACTACAATACACGAGATTTTATTGTTGGTGTTGCCAGGCCCTTAATGGCTGCTTATCTGTCTACGTAAATGGAAATATCCTCCTGTGATAGTTCCAATACTCTGGCCTTTTCGGCTGCTGTAAGTATTGCTAGAATTTCGGCTTGGAAGATTCTGCATGAGTTCAACAGTCTTCTGCTTATTAGGATACCGAATTTGTCAGAGCATACACCTGCTCCAATACCCTCACTTGATTTGGAGCCATCTGTATAGATTGCTACCTCAGAGTTCGTTATAACATTATTGCGCCTCCAGACTTGTCTGCTGGGAGTGTGCATAGATAAGTCCTAATTGAAGTCAGAACAAGGTGTTATATTGTCTATTATTCCTACACAGCATCCGCGTGTGTGTAAGATTCAGCTGTGCCCTGTGGATCGCATACTCCAATTGCTTGTGGCTTGAAGTCTTATAACGCTTTTTGTGGCGCTTTCTTTTGTGAAGAGATCTTTAGGCGAAATGTTAAGGCTTGTCTCTAAACCCATGGTAGGCGCAGATTTTAGAGCACTTGAAGTGACGAGACAAGCCAATCTTTGTACCTTAGTTAAAACTTTTATATTTTTCTGCTTGGTTAAAGCTGGCCACCCAGGCGCAGCATCCATAGGTGAGTATAGTTCTTAATATAGCTGTGTAAAGCCAGTTTGTTAGTTTGGGGGGAGGACCCCATTTTTCCCCGCATATTCGGTTACACGTATAAAGGGCTGTGTGAGCTTTTTTAACTCTGTCTTTTGTGTTTGGATTCCAGCTTAGCTTACTGTCTAGAATGATACCCAGATATCTTGCACTTTTATATAGCTGAAGAGCTGAGCCTTCGAGGCAGCTCTACAACCGGTATCGACCTCCTTTTCATGAAGAGGACGAGCTCGGTTTTTGACCGGGTATTTTCGACTTCATAGAAAGTTTTTGTCGTTTAAATAGAAAAATACTAAATAGAATTTTTTAGAAACAAATATTCGATAAAAAAAACAATGATTTGCTGAAGTGTTAAAAAGGTGCAAGGCATAGCAAGACTATCCCTACAAAAATAAACGTCTCACCCCTTCCAAAAAGAAGAAACTCAAGCTTTTGATCACCAGTGGTCTTTTTGTATAAAAGACGCTGAAAAGGATTCTCAATGAACCGATGTTCGGAAAGATTCCCATCCACCAAGCGTTTTCGATCTATAATCTGTATTAAAAAGGATACTCAATGAATCTAACGTTCAGAAAGATTTCCGCATCCTCCAAGCGTCTAGGAATCATTTTGATCTATAACCAAATCGAAAACAAAACTCATTGCTCCTTCGTTGTCAGAAATTACAGGAAATAGTAAGGAAGGATACCTTAAGAAACTTGCCTGTTGGCCACCTTGAGCCAATACATCAGAAAGCCAGTGCAAGAGTCATTATCAAGTATTGAAATGAACTCCTTGTTGAACAAGCTACCTTATAAGGTGACTAAGCTCCACAGGGTTGCCAACATAGCAGTAACTATCCCGCCTGGGGAGTGCACGAAGTTACGGATGGTCGACAGTTCCTTAGACTACAAAGTAGAGCTCTGCCTTCTCTGCATAGAGCGTACTGTCCTCACCATTTCAATGGATGAAAGTTCATTGAAGATACTTAAATATAAAAATAAATAAATAAAGTGGCGCAACAGCTCGAAGTGAACCAGGGCCAACTTCCCAACAATGTATGCTGGTGTGTTAATTTCTTTACATACAATACAATACAAGGGGACCTACAATTTTTTGCCGAATCCGAACGGCACTTTGAGAAGTTTTTCAAGACAAATGATACTCTCGGAGGGCTTGTCAGACCCTCGCGGAGGTGGGGGCCGTGAAAAAGAACAAGTCTTTTTTTTTTTTTCAGGTGACGATGGCAGGATTCGAACCCAGACCTCCGGCGTAGTAAGCACACACACTAACCACTACGCCACGGCACCCCACATTGAAGATACTTGAGAAACTTAAACTTTAAACTTGAGTCAAGCGTTCAACAATATGCAACGGGTTTAGTTCAGGATGTAAAAGAGTCCATACCATCGCTCATCAAACATTATCAATGAGCCAGAAAGTAGGGCAAAAAAAAGCTAAAAAGCTGAACACTTGCTTCCCGTAGGCAAGCAACGACATAGAAGTCCCTATAGGTTCCTGTCAGGAATTTAACAGAGCTAAAAATCTAATGCTTACAAAACTCAAAAAGTGTTGCAGCGAAATAGCCAATTACGTTCCAACGCTAAAGATGTTCAATTGTATAATACTTGCCAAATATCGGAATGAATATCAGTTAACACTCGAGTCCACTATCAGAGGTACAGTAAAGTTAAGAGGTTAAGCCGCAAACGCGAATGTAGAATGTCCTGCCAAAATCAGTTTTCCTACTCATTTCAAGCTGAAACTTTTAAAAATAAGATCCTCGTGGAGTGCGTTATGAAACTCTAATTACCTTCAAAGGAAAATAGGCTTAACAGAAGTGCGTACAATGCACTAATTGAAGCTTAGACGCTTTTACATCAGGGTATAAATTGCGCCAACCGCGTTGTTACATTGCATTTTCGATATGCGATAAATTTCCTGAGGATTCTCAGAAAAGAAAATTACCTCTTGTGAACATTAGTCGCAATATCCCTTGTCTCTTTTTATTTAAAGTTTTTTTCCTTAAGGATATGCCAAAAAAGCAGAAAGAATATCCTAACAATTAGGCCTAAACTTTCGATGTGCCAAAAAATGCCATGCCTTCGACTCACTAAAAAGCATTGGAACCATAAAGGCTTTAAAGAACTATTATTTCCCCGCCTCGGGAAAAAAGAAAAGTAGGTAGGTATTCAATAAATCAATACACTTAAAAAAAAAAACCAAAACTGATGTTAACTTTATGTAACACTTGGAGAAAAGTGTGTTTTCTGATGTAATTTGTTTACCTATTACGGGAAACAGAAAATGAGAATATCACGATCAAAACCACATCGTGTTGTGATAACTTTTTTTTATTTATTCAAGTCATTCTCGATTAACATAAACAGTGCCTCATGGCATCAAGTTGATGGTTTCACTGCTATCAAGAGTTATGCTTCAAATTGTATGCACTAGGATGGCTTTTTTTCGATGTGCTCTTCCTGTCAAGATAAGGAAGACGTTTTGCGTCTTCAACTACTGTTCTTATCGGTCTAGAATTTAGGCGTCAACCAACTTCTTGTAATCATCAATATAGGGATGAATATTATGAGAATTACGCATTTTCTTGGTTTCACTTTTAATATTTAAGGGAAAAAAATCAAAGACGAGCAAATAAACTGAACCACCATACAAGACCAGTTTCGAGCCACTTCAAATACTTAAGATGACAATCACGCATTCACACAACATCCGATGCAGTACCGCCGAAGGCAAACGACATTTTCTTGCAACAACTACCTGAACAACTACCTGCCTACCGACGAGCCAGAACATCAAAATGTCCATCAAAACTGGAGACAGACAGGATAAGGTAGGCTCTGCAAGGCAAGGCTGACCACTCTTTTGTTTGGCACTGCACCTCGTTTCGTCACAGGGAATTATACGAGTCTTTTTTTTATAGTTTACGTCCACACATATTATACTCTTTCCTGGAAGAACTGAGAACCTTATCAAAGGGTGACTGATGTTGTTTACTGTAAGTTGTGCACGTAGATTGTGTGTTCTTTTGTTTTTAATTAACACAATCTGGTTCTGATATTGTGATTGTGATCAGTTGTATATTGCACACTTAATTGAGTTAAACATTAGTCATTTTTAGACGATAACTAAGTTCCTAGTTAAGGTTTGGGGTGAACGATTGCTTTGTTAATTTTTTATCAATAAATTTTCGTGATATGATGTTTTAATCAGTTTAGTGTTTCCTCATTGTTTTAAAGCTATAACAAATCCTTATCCACTTTGATTTTCAAATTGGCTATTTCAGTTTACTTGAATTAGGGACTGTTAGTTCCTTAAAGGCACCATAGGGATTTCAAATAAGACCGCAACTCTTAAGCTTCTTTAGCTTTTGAGCTAGCTTACTCTTTGTTTCATCTAAGTGAAGGCGGGGGTTGATTTTGCTTTTTTTTATCAAAAAGTACTTTCATACATACATTGAAAAACATCACAGCATAACGTGTCACTTCTGTACCGCCATTCGCAAATTTTACTGCTCGTTTATCTGCACGAAATTCTCATTATGAGCTGTGTTTATAAGCCCAGCAAAATTCTCTTAAATTCTAAAAGAATTTTAACTTTACGAAGTCAGGGCATATCAAGACTCAGCTATTAGTGCACCACACCCCAGAATTTAAAATTAAACCTCAGTAAATTATTTCCCCTTCAATAACAAAATGCGTATTCGAAAAATATGTTAAAACGAAAGAAAAAAAAAATAAACAGACAGACTCGCAGATGATAATTTTGCGACCGAAATCGAGTGGAAGTAAGATAAGTCGTTAAGATTAATTCTGACTTTATTTGAGCTGACATAGCGATGTGGTATTTTTTCGACAATTTTTTTTTAACATTCCTGGGATGAATCTGGATGCTAACTCAAGGCTCGGCATTGAGTTTTTTTGTGGGATCGGCCGTATGTTAAATGCGCAGAAAATGTTTGCGTTACGAATTATCTTTGGAGCCTCAAAAAACAAACCACAAAAAATGATGTATGACTCTGACCCAAATCAAAGTCAGAGGAAGATAAATTTATCAAAGTGCAAATAATAAGAAAACATGTGTAGGTACATACACGTTCCTATATGTGTACAACGAAAAGTGCTTTAAAGAATGCTAATGCTTAAGCTTTGGGTTTGTTTAATTACAGCACTTAGCGCTGATCTTTTTGAGTTAAATCGTAAAACGTTGTGGTTGACGCTGTTATTTTGGGTATCTAACAATTGTTTACAATTTATCTACCAGCTCTGTCTAATGGCAAAGTATTTACCCCCTGACAAGGTTAAAAGTTATTGCTAAATAATCTTGAATATGGTTTCCTATTCTAGACCATAATTTTTTGAGTTCATTTTTTTTTAATAATTGTCAGAAGATCGTGCCTCAGCCACACTGAAATAATTTTGAGTGGCTTATAAAAAGTGGTTTTTTCGTAAAAAATTGATGTGTTTTGAGTAAATTTTACATAGTTCACAATGGATTTTACATATTTTTCTTACCATTTGACGAATATGTATTTCAAAGCAATGCTGAATATTTTTGAGGTTATTTCTGAACCGTTACAAGAGACTTAACTTACTGCCAAACTCTTTCAAATTCTGCTTAATTATCAAGCTAATTAATAACTAAAGCATTGGCGTGAGATGAGACCACTATCGTCGGCACAAGTTACGATTGAACACTCAGGTATTCTTATTGTCCCTTGTTTGTTGAGGCCCATCCCGGACTGTAGCGTCACTTAAAGTAACGTAAATATTTCAACTTTTCTGCCTGAAGGCCCTTGTTTTTAGTCCTTAAAGAGCAAGAGACCTTCAGTGCAAATTTAAGCCCAGCTTAAAGCAAGATCTGTTGATCTGGGGGAAAAACGAATCTGAGGTTAATTTAGCGAGAAGTTTTTTTGTGCAGAGTAAACTCCGACATTTTGGACTCTTGAAATTATTAGTAGGTAGATTTAGAGTCAGTTAAAGTAAATGTTCCAACTTTTCTGCCGAAAGGCCCTTATTTTAAGTCCTTAAAGAGCAGTTTTTCAGTGCAAAGTAAAGTCCAGCAAAGCAAGATCTGTTGATCCGGGAACAAAACGAATCTGGGGTTTATCTAGCGAGAAGTTTTTCTGTGCAGAGTAAACTCCGAAATTTTCGACTCTTGAAATTATCAAATCTCCCAACATAAAACATGTGTTTCTCCCAACATGTCACTTCATATAAAAAGAAATCGGCGAAGAAGTTTGTGTTGTTCTCAAATAAAATTGTTCGCAGAAACAGGCAAAGAAACTGCCATTTCACTTCTCCCAACATGTCACTTCATATAAAAAGAAATCGGCGAAGAAGTTTGTGTTGTTCTTAAATGAAATTTTTCGCAGAAAAAGCCAAAGAAACTGCCATTTCACATAGAAAAAAAACACTGAAAGAAGTATGGACCGTTCTCCAGAGTTTGATTCGGGCTTAACCCACCAAAGTTAGACCGAGATTAACCCTAGATCGAAATTGACTGAAAAACTCATTTCTGTGGTTAATCTCAGTTTAGACTCAACAACTCGGATGATCTTGCACTGAAAAACTGGCAATAAAATTTATCAACGAAAATGTAGAGGATTAAGAATCAGTTAAAATAAAGTAAATATTCGAACGTTTCTGCCGTGACGCCCTTGTTTTTAAACCTTTAAGGGCAGTTTTTCAGTGCAAAGTTAAGCCCAGCTTAAAGCAAGATCTATAACTGCCGGAACAAAACCAATCTGCAGTTAATCTAGCCAGAAGTTTTTCAGTGCAGAGTAAACTACAAAATTTTCGGATCTCGAAATTATTGACTCTCCCAACTGTCACTTCACATAAAAAAATTTGGCAAAGAAGTTCGTAATTGTAATTTTTCATAGATTGTTACAAAGCAAATGCAAAACAGTCGAAGAGGTATGGACTGTTCTCCAGAGTTTGATCCGGAATTAACCCACCAAATTTGGCGAGTTAATCCGAGATCAACCCAAGATCGAAATTGACTGGAAAACTCATTTCTGACGTTAATGAGTTTTTGATCTTGCACTGAAAAACTGGCCCTAAAGGGTATCGATTAGATCGAACGGCATGTTGTATAGTTCCCATCATATACTACATCAGAGTATAGCAATAAGGGTTTGCACTGCCGCAGCACATTAACATTTGAATGCCATATATTATGCACTCTAAGCTCAAACCAAACACAATAGCCTGTGAAGTAAAGAAGATTAAATAGGAATATGGGAGATTCTTCGAATTTGCAGCAGTGTGTAAAACAACAAGCTGCTTTTTAAGCCTGGTATACTTTCGATGATCCCAGTTATGGCTTATGACTTTAGGTCATAACTATATCTGAGTCTTTTCATTCGTAACTTTAAAAACTTTTGAATTTTTAATGACTTTCTGGAGATCATAAACGAAGGTAGCTTAAACAAAATAAAAATTATACCTTAAGTACCAACCTTACAAGAATCGTGCACCCATCAACTTATACTACACCTTTTGCTTTCCACAACAAATTCTCGCTAATTGCTAAAGCTTACCCTATATACTCCACAACCACACTTGCTTTGAGGAAAATTTTCGCAAAACTCTTTAAAAACCTCAGCAAAATTTTCTCTTGCCAAGCAAAGCATAATACAAAAATAAGTCATAACTATCTTTAATATACTCGTCGCGACAAATCGACAGCACACAGCGCTCTTTACAATGGACAAGCCTCGCGTATCGCCATAAAATACTAACCGCGACCTAAACAAGTTGTATGGTCACTTTTCGCCTCGTCTTCCGCTTCGTCAATATAGCTTCGCCATAATTATACTATACCTTAAAGCTGGTTGCAACTACTTCCATAAAACCACACCGATTTCAAGTTGAAGTGCTCTCACCTTGCCTCACCGGAGTATAGAGAGAAAGCAACTTGGTGGATCATATGATAGCTCTGCCATCAACTTGCTTACTTTTTAATGAATGAAAAAGGCCACACCGTCGCGTCGTAAGGTATCATGAGCTAGGATGGATGTATAGACAGACGCACAGCATCCACCCTTCCTTCCTGTGTTTTACTGAGCGTTGCCATAACAAGTGCGGATTGCCATAGATGAAATGTAACCACAAAGACCGCGAAGACGAGGACGTAGCATTGAAAGATACATATGTGCACAGCGGAGCATTGCAATGCGACTTAAATCGATATAGGGAAAGATGCAAAAAACTAGATAAACCCGATGGGCATCACCCCACCTGAATCGAAGAGTCTTCTCTTGCAGCTCAACGAACACGCTTCTGCAGTTTCGACTGATGACGACGGTGATTTGATGGAAGGTTAAACGATTTAAACAAGAAGTTGCACTTGCCACTGCGCTCTGCAGCTAAGTGGTTTAACGAAGAGCACCGCGTCGTCGGCACGCAATGCCCAGAGATCAAATGGATTCATCCCAGCGTAGACCTTAACTTGTGGCTTGTCATCTTATATAGGAGTTCGGAGATTGAATGAAAATTACATGCTTTGAACTTGCTATCTGTGAAAATATCTTCTGATTAAAATTGAAGTCAATGAGTTTGCAGGACGGCTGGCTGCTCGGAACATAAGCTATTCGAAGATAATTGCACGATTTATAATTGTAGACCCTTGGGCGTTTTATAGAAGCATTTGGTGCCACTTAAGGGAGTACATGCAACATGCATCGCTCCATCGGAAGTGATTCTGTAAAGCAATTTGCAAGGAGGCAACCGATCGTTTCTAGATTAGATACTAGGTACCTTTACGTCTGGAAAATAATATGGATTCGCTCAGATAGACAGGCGAGAGCTGTATTACCTGTACAGTTTGTGCCTCGTTTCAGTTTATGCAAACTAATAATTTAAAAACGCAAAAAAATGCAAGAAATATTCTATAAATACGCACATCCTGTTGATATAAGTTATCATCTTATCCAGAACTTGTGCTTTGTAAATCGTTTACTTTAGAGGTAAAAGCAAACTTGAATAAGATGTGAATGAGCCCACAGATTAGATAACATTTTTGCTTGCTATAGCTTCGGTGGGTAGCGAACGAGCCAAGTTCTGCCAACAGAAACTAGAACTTTGTTTTTTCCAAGAACCGAGGGAATTATGTTCCCATTTCCTTTTTTCATCTGTCTTGAAGATTGCACTAAAGTCGGAAAGAAATGGGTTTTAGTAAAAGTACAAAATTCGGCGGCATTGGTGGCAGAAGTGTGGAAACACATTCTTTTGTTTTCTTACTTTTAAGTGTTTTTTGAGACAAATTTGTAGCGCACATAGTAAGCGCATCTTGATCCATTAGAAAAACTCAATAGTGAAGGTTTTGACCTTTATGTATTTCTTCAGCAGTACCTTGGTTACTTTTGTACCGATAATGGAACATTACATTCTTTTCTACTAGTGCTACTTTGTGTTCGAAATTTAAACTGTTTGCAACCGCTTAGCAAAATTGGTGTCAAAAGTGGTACTTACTCTTTTTAAGCCAATTTTATGACACCTAGTGCAACATTTAATAGCAAAATGAAGCGGAAGAAAGCCCTAAGGGTTTTTGTCGATGCACGCATAAGTGACGATGTTTAGCAATGCAGGTTTCTATGTCAAATTATACGCAGACGACATAGCGATACTTATCAGAGGTAGACTCAAAGAAACAATCTCAGAACTCCTCCAGAGTAAGTGGTGCGTAAAGGTTCACCTCAAGGTGAAATTTAAAAAAAGCACCATATATTGATATTCACAAAAAGATGAAAACTGTACTGGCCGAGAGTACCAACACATTTTGGTAAAAGCATAGAATTCTCTGACAAGCTTTAATATCTCGGACTAACTCTAGATGAAAAGCTCACCTTGAATTCCCACCTTAAAAAAATCACTGACAAGTCTAGAGGGAACCCTGCAGCAAATCTCTCATTGGTTTGAAAATCACGATTTTTTTCGACACCGCAATAGCAGCACCAGTTTGGTGGCACTAAAAAATGTACCTTTATTTACTTAAGACCATTTCAACAAACTCCGAAGACTTGCTAAGATCTTCGCAACGGAAGCTGTGAAAACCAGTCGGAGGTCCTTTTGAACTTACCATATCTCCGCAAAAGGAAAGAAGCTTTTGCAAATGCCTTTATGCTAATCTTGGAACATTAATCAAACTTCAAACTAGTTCACTCTGAGTGATCTACTAAACATAACTCTCACGAATAAATGTATTCCAGGATTTAACTTCAGTCACAGCTTCAAAAGGTACATTCCCAGATCTAAAAAACTATGTTTTCCAAGGACTCTTATGTATGGTACACAGCTGGATACAAGACAGACGAAGGAGCTGGGGCCACTTTTCAGTTTTCCAAGCCAAGATAATCCAAAATATTTCGCAGCCATAAGATTCTACATCTTTGAGCGACGTTGGAGTCAGTAAACAATAAATATTCCTTAGTTCAAGCGATTCCATACCTCCAAATGGAAGATGCCACAAGGTGATGCTAATGAAAGCGTTAAAGGTTCCATAACTACAATACATCCAAATTACCAATAACCACGAAAAGGCATAAATATTTAACGATTGCGGTCTTTGACAGTTGGTTCGTCTTGGTTTAAGCACAGACTACTATTTCCGAAGCAATGAGTTCCTTCTCAGCCAGGTTTCGTGTTCGAACATACTACCCAACTACTTAGCATAATTGCCAAGATTGCATGAGCAGGCTCATTGAAAATGCAAGTTACAAAGCGCAAGTTCACCCGCTGATAAAGACAATTTCCCCCAAGAATTGCCCATGCAAGCAAAATAGAACGACATCGAAAGTTATTTACATAACTATGCGGTTTTTTTTTTTTCCTAGAAAATAATTTTCTAAATTAAAGAAAATAAAAATTCCAAGATTTTTATTTTTTCTTTATTAGGGGCATGTTGTTTCATTAACATATGTGCGTCGTCTTTGGGATTTTTTCTTAGTCTTTTCCCCCACCCAACACTGTTCAATAGTTTTGTATATACAATTCTCCTCAATTGCATCTGACTTGATATTCAAGTTTAATTATACAAACTGTACGTACACTACTATTAAAAGACGTCGAAACAAGTATCTTAACATCTCGCATGCAGCTCAACAAATGAAGCTAGAGAATGGGAAGAAATAAAGTCATCCACTCTTATTTTTATCGACACACATCAGGAATGTTTAAAATACAAGATTCGAAACACTCTCACTATGGGTGCAGGAAATCCGATGGATATGGGCTAGGCAGGGGACACTCATTCAAAGGGGCATGTTGCATCCAAATGTGAAAATAATTTGTTGTTTATAGTTACAGGCAGAGACTGGGGTCTTTGAAGAATAAATAAAACTCCAAGTCTTGCGGTCGGCTAGATTATTTTTAGTTCTCTACACAGGTTATGGGCCGTTTTACATTTTTTGAGGCAGCCTTTTACTTTAAGAATTTAGAGTTGTTAATTTGGAGCAGAGGAATGTTTATAGAGAATTGTTTCCCTTCTCTTTCAATTTTGTATAAAAATAAGTACGTAGACAGGTATACAAATGTAGAAAATTTAACAAACTAAAACGTTTGCCTTTTTGCTGCCATAACATCTGAAAGATAGAAGAGTCTACTCTAAACACTCAAAAGAAAACATCATTTTTCCTTGTCGGGAAGATTGCTTTAAGTCAAACAAAAGAGAGGACCCACAAAGTATGTATTATTGGGTATATTTATGAACTAACCTAACCCATAAAATTAAATCGGCTTATCCCGGAGCCGACTCGTCGAAGTGACTTTAACACTTATGCCTGTCAGTCCTGGGTGCAAGGTATCAATGCCTGATGGGTTTTTTGGAGTCTGAATTTGTGCGGCTTACGTTATTTTCCTTATTTCTTTCGTGTTTGCATAAAGTTTTTGTCTCAAAGTCCTATCTTATTTGAGGTCTAAGATCTAGTTACTTCTAGCAAAAGCAATGGCTTATAAAAAGCTGTAAGCAGGTAGGTACTAGAGTTTGATTGATCGAGATAGATGTTTATCTTGGCTAACAAGATCAGACATAATGTTGTTCAGTCATTCAGATCAGAATCAGCCATACATTTTGCAATATCTTTGTATGAGTCACAGGGATCGTTTCCTAAAGGTTGAAGTGTTCAAAAAAAGACATTTTGCTCGTCAAAAAAAATGAGCGACCTTGAATAAGATCAACCTTCAAGTTTTCATTCGGGTCATTAATTTTTAGAGTTATACATGGAAAACCATTGAGTAAGTGCAACAGTGCGTATGTAATAGTTTCGGCCTGTCTGTTGCGGATTATAGTTTACCCTATTCCCATTCTCCTTTCCTTCCCATTCAAACATCCTTCCTATTGCGCTCTTTCTCTTTTCCATACCTTTTCCCTTCACTATTTAATAACTAAACAAAATTGCTCTTAATCCTTATAAGGTTTTTTAATTTATTTTTTAAAAGGGGCATCGCATTGCTAGCCCACAAAACAAAATCAATATAAGCAAGGAAATATCCAAGTTTGCGGCTTGTATATCAAAAATTAATTAATTAATTCAATAAATTGGAACCCTAGAAATGGGCGTGGCCGAAAACTTCGTGTGAACAAATTTTAAAGTGGAGCCTCATAATCCTTATGTGCCGATTTTTTTTTTATTATTTCCCAAATAAGGCTTAAGAGCAATCGAAATCCTTGTTTTATCAGACAAATAAAAAGTTTTTCTTAAATTCTGCCTCGAAATATGGGCGCTGCCCAAAACTTTGTACAGACAAAACTTAAAACTCTAAGGGCCAGTTTTTTAGTGAGAGATCATCCGAGTTGCCGAGTCAAGCCGAGATTTTATCAGAAATGAACTTTTCAGTGAATATTGATCCGGGATTAATCTCGGTTTAACTCGCTAAATTTGTTGATCCCGAATCAACTTTGGTGAATAGTATGAACTTCTTTGAATGTTTTTTCTGTGTGAAAAGGCATTTGCTTTGCGTGTTTCTGTAAAAAATTAACATCTGAAAATGACTCGATTGAAAATGATTTTACCTGTGTTTTTCTATGTGGAGTGAGAGCTGGAAGAGTCAATAATTTCGAGAGTCAAAGCTTTGACAACTTTGGTGAAGGAGTTAACTCTGCACTGAAAAACTGTTCGCTGGGTTTACTCTAGATTAATTTTGTTCCTAGATTTACAGATCTTGGTTTAAACTGGGTTAAACTCAGCACTGAAGTAAAACTTATTCGAGTGGAAACAAAACTATTGATTTATACGAATTTAAAAAATTACTCTTTAAATTGACGGCACACCCAATAGGTAAGGTCTACCGACTTTATATTTAATTTTTTATGTATATTACAGATTATTAGCTTAATGTCAAATTTCACCCTTTTATCACGTCTTACAGTATTGAAAGCCGGGTGGTACATTTAGACTAATTTTGGGCGTGTCTGTGGGCAGATTTGATCAATATTAAGCTTGTATTGCTTCAGATGCCCGAGAGCTTACGTCCTAAATTTCAGCTCTCTAAAAATTGGGGTCATACGGATGGACGGACAGGCATGTCTCATTCGACTTAAGGTCTTGAAGTAAACAGGGTATAAATATACAAGTGTATTTTAATCCTGTTACCTGAAATGGAACATGATCTAAAGCAAACCAAGGGTGAAGAACACGTATGAAAATTAACCAACAGATTTGCGGTAAGTTATGCGTCCTCTGAAGCTTTTAAGAAATAGGTATATTCCTACCAAATTAAGCTTGAAGCCTAGATACTGCACCACCAATAAATCTGCCTGCTTTAGGTACCTGTTATATAGTTGGGCTTATAAGGGGTGTTAAAGAACACTAGGAAAGAAGTAACCGAGCTGGCTTCCCTGAAGAAGAAGAAAAAAGAGAACAAGACAGCTGCCCTAGCCGTCCAAACGGCCTACCCTAACCTGGATAACAGGCAGCCAAGAAGCTGCTGATTTAAATTCACTGCTCTCTTACGGAAAACCGTAGGGAGGGTGATCAGTTAATGAAATAAGCCTCAGGAAGTGTAGATCACCATCTGGCGGAATTTTAAATGATCATGGTTCCAGCCATCGTAAATAATATTTGTTATATTGTAAACTGTTCTAATTTTTATGTTCGATACGAAACAATACGCTCGGTTGGTAACTATGATTTGTCGTGTAAGAATAGGATGGCTGTGTAATTGGAGATATAGTACCTAATAGTACCTCAACGCAAAGTTATGTTCGGTACAAACCCTCTTATTTCTTAGATCACTTGTGTGATGACTGATTAAGTGTACATATCTTCTTTAATTCATGTCAACAAAATTTCACACGGAATCATCGGAATCTTACCTCCCAACTAAAGTTACACCTCCTTTTCAATATTCATGGCCACATTAAAGACAAACTCTTCGTTTGCAATGTGTAGTCCACAGAACTAATGGTCCGCCCTACTTTCTTTACCACAGACTCTGAATGTAAAAAATTATCAACGAAACTTAGTAAAAGCCCGAAACCCTGAAAAATGTGAATAGAAAAAAAATTATAAATTCTAATATCGAACTAACCTTCTAGTTTTGAGTTTTTTGGGGCGCCACCAAACGAAGAAAACAATCGGACAGCAAATCGAACTCCCGGCCAGCAGGTTTCACTTTATCCACAAGACACAGTTGGAAATTTATTCACAAAACTTTACCCGAAACCTTAAACTTTTCATAAAACACGTCTTGCACTATGCCGCATACACGTTATACACACACTTTCACAACAGCAGAAGCCAGTAAGGAATTCTCTCTAAATCGAAATTAATTAGTATTCCATTGGTTTTCGTTGGTAAATATAATTTTAAAAATATCTTCTTTACAATATTTTTCACTACCGTATGAAGGCCAGAAGTTGAATTGACAATATTCAATTATGACGGACGGAATTCTTTTATTATTCTAAGCCCGCCAATATATGGTTTTGCTATTGGCAAATAAATGAATATCAAATCAACATTAAAAAGGCACTGCGGGCGCGAGTGGAGGAGTCACTTCTGTGAATGCTAATCACTTGGAATTATTGCCTCCATGCAGATTTAGAATTATTATGGTAAGCCGATCGATTGCGGGGATAACGATATTTTATTGCACACACTTTACGCCTCTGCACAGGGTGTAACCGAAGCTTGATGCCAAATTGATTTTCACAAAATTTTCACTCGACCATCGAAAGTTATGAATCAATTTTTACGAGTCGGTTATTCAGTTTCGCCAATTTTCTCTGATTGATTGATTTGTTCGCGATTTTTGTGGCTTTCCTTTTTCGCGCGCTGCTTGTTGAGCGAGCCTTAAAATTAAGAATGACGCAATTGGCAACACTTTGCTTGTGAATAATAATTATATTTCTCTCTTCACACTTCCGAAGTGGAGGTTCTTGTGGGGGGATTTTATTGAATCAATTTGCCACAACTCGTTTTCACTCAATGAAGCGACACAATATGCACAGCAGGCAGACGCTAATGTTTCTAAACGAGATTTAACTAAACTGAGCGCGATAAGAGCAAACAAATCACCCAGCAAGTGTATCAAAATCAAAATAGAAATTGGATAACAAAATAGAAGTTGAAGAATGTAGGTACAAGTTTCTAAAGTATCTGTTTGCGCGACGACGATTTTTTCGACGACGACACGGGTGGTTCTTTGAGTTTATGCCGGCGCTGAAGACGCACAACCAAAATGTTCGCCTCGTACAAGAAAACTGACTGAGTGTGCGCACACAACTCTGTCCGAGAGCGACATCGAGTTCGACATTCGACTATCTGTGTTTTGTGGTGTAGTTGTGTTCTTCTGTCTTGATTGTGCGCTCTCTCTGTGGCCGTACTCCACAGTCCATACACGATCAGGTGGAAGTTCAAGTTATTCCACAGGTGTGTGCAGTTATTTCACTTGTTGTGACTAAATCGCATTGTCGTCGTAGTCGACTCTCATACTACTTTAGTTGGAACTGGGGGTATATTGGGGCTCTCCAGCCCAGTCAGGTCTGCGCCTGGTATCTGGTTTCAGAATTGGTAGTGTACTAGTACAAGCCTCTATCGGCCGCCTTTAAAGATTCACTTGATACGGTACAACCAACAGTCGATTTGTTGTTGCTTTTCTTTATTGCATTTGTGACGAGTTTCTTTCTTTATTGTTAATTTCAATTATCATTCGCGCCACTTTTATCTTTAAGGTAGAACTTTACTTGGATAAGAGCTTCGGGAGTTTTTCAAAAAGAAAACTATAGCCTACCGAAGCAAGAGGCAATTAACTGAAGGCCAAATAAATTGCTTTTTCACTCGTGAGAATCAAATAGAACTAACAACTACATCAATTTTGCGAAACTAAGTTTGTGAAACTCGGGCGACAACGTTGGCCGTTTGACTGTTTGAATCATAAATCTTGCTAGATTTTTGTGCACCAAGTGAAATAATTGCCGCTTTTAACGAGTCCTTGCGCAAGGGAAGGACTTTATTGGGGCCAATAAACTTTCAAAGACTTTTCACTAAGGTGTTGCAAATTATTTAATGGGAAAACAATATTGATGGAAATCGGGCTTATGAGATATTTTATTGATACACTTATTATTAACCTTTTTAGTTTTCGTTCTGCATATGTTTTTTAGTGCAGAGCTTAGCCCAGCTTGAACAAACATCTGTTGGTCCCGGAATAAAACGAGTCTGGAGTTAACCCAGCGAGGAGTCTAAATCTTTGACTCTCAAAATTATTGGCTCCCTCAATTCTCATTTCACATGGAAAAACCAGGCAAAAACGGTTCAGTTGTCCTCAAATATCATACTTTACAGAAGCAAAAGCAACTTCTATTCAGGCAAAGAAGTTCGAACTGTTCTCCAGAGTTTTAACCGGGATAAACCCACCAAGTTTAGCCAGTTAAGCCGAGATTAGCCCCGGATTAAAAATGACTGAAGACCTCATTTCAGGGGCTAATCTCGTTTAATTGAAAAACTCGGATGATCTCGCACTGAAAAACTAGCCTTAAGTCCTTCAACTTTACATTGCCCAATGTGACCAAGAGATTGTATCCCTGGCTCGCCTTGAGCTGTTGTGCCACTCAAAGCATAAAAATTGGGTACCTTAAATAATAACTTTTAACTTTCAACTACCAATGGTGAATGGACGCTTGTTGATAGCTTTAACAAACTCTGTTTCAATTTTGAAAGATCCGCTTATTCTAATTTTTCATAAAAGTCTTATCGTGAAGTGAAGAGTTCAACAGCACACTGAATAGTATCAATAAGCTTGTCCGGTGGATTGGCTAAAGCATAATTCAGAAAGAATGAAACCAAAATACGATTTTTATACATTTTTGTCGAACTAGGTACGACAGAGTTTAATCAGTCTTATCGAGACTTTGAAAACGATCACAGGTGAAGAAATGTCTGGGCCTCTACTTTTGTTAGATATGACGCAAGAGCGTTGCAACATGAGCGTTCGCAAAGCAGTACATTTGCCGACATTTTTTTAAGACTGTGAACTGACCCACTTCTACTCCGTTTAAAAGGATAAAAAATTAAGCCTGCGACTAAGATTATATTTTTTAAATAGCCTCCAAGTGGGCGTTGTACTTGTATAAGTTGTGTTCTTTAAGCTACTAGTGTATTGGCTTAAAATTACGTACGATAAAAATTAACGAGTTCAAATTGGCAGAAATCAATTACTTTTTAACAATTATTTCCTTTAGATAAAAATTACTTCTTAATGTTACTGAATAAAGCCAAATGGCTTTCTGGTATTTCTAGTACCAACCCCGTTAAATTTTACGTCGAAATAAAGTTAAGCTTCATAGTACATCTCCAATCCATAACCAATAAATGGCACTTCCATCGATCAAATGTAAAGAAAACAACAATGAAGTAGAGACAATACCCACTACCACAACCACATGAAGAGATTTTCAAAGGCAAGTGAATAATAGCGCCGCCTAATCAGCTCTCGAATTGGATTTCAAGCAGAAACAGACCTCCGTAGCCTAGACAGCAGTTTGACTACTGAAAATAGGGTTGCCACTATGACGTTTCTCTTTGTTTTCCTTCTAATAAGACAAAGCTGATTTCCATCGCCCATTTTAATGGCAAAATTTATGTTTTTGTTTTCAAAAATAAGGTACAGACATTTTTATGTGAAGGCCGAGAGCTCCCTTGTACGCATTCTTGCTTTTATTTTTTTCATTCTCCCTTTTATCCCTTTATTTTCGTGAAGATCAATTAGAACCCAAGCAATATATTTACAAGAACGTATACAAGTTTGTACATAATGTATGGATGTGGCAAGAGAAAAGACCAAAACGGTTTCTTTTTTCTTGGAATTCAAAATAAGGACGCCCAGTTTTCTCGAAGCGAGAAAATCCGAAATCATTTGTTGTATCATGACTTCTTGATATTCACACAAAAGGATGAGAGGGTGTACCACCGAAAAGTTGAATAAACACAATGATGGTGTTTTTGTAATTTGTGTTTCGGTTCGAAACTCGATATTTTCTCACCGTCCTTCAGTGACCCTTTTTGACTCGATACCTGTGGAGTAGGCCAGAGGTAGTCATGTTAATGAAGATTCAATTTCGATGTGATGTAGCATTGGATTTCATTCAAGTAAATTTAAGGGGCTACTACCTAGTGTGGTTCCTTGTGTAGGTATCTTTTTGAAGAGTTTTGAAGGCAATAAACCGATATTATCTAATTGCTTCGGCGGGCTTTGCCTGCTGGGAAATCTGTCAGCGACCTTTTTTATCCTTCGACCCGGAAGACATTAATAATATATTTATGGTAGTAAAATAGAGACATGAATCCGTATAAAAGGTAGACTAGAATCCTAGTTGTTTCGGCAGCCATTTTAGATAATTTTTTCTAATTAGACTGAAGCAGGTTTTGATGGTATCTATTTCGTTGCGTCGTTTTCACAACCTCTTAACAGACTCCACAAGTGTAAACCCAATAGACTTGACCTTGATCATACATACGAAAAATCCTAAAAAAAGTTTCAAGCGCACATCCATTGTGCACAAATGAGACCCTCAAGGTTAACAACATGACAACCGGCAGGCGCGCACTTATACTTTATTACAGATACATTGACCACAAGTTGTATTATCTTACCTAACAAATTGGAAAATTTACATGTGGTCATGGCTTCCTAGACTCATCAGCAGCAGCCAACATGTGTGTCTACCTGAGTGCATGTAGGTGCCTATGCCTACATGTGAGAAAAAATATCTCATGCATGAAAGAAAGGCCGTTGGACAGTGCTTGGTCTCAGCAAGAAAACTATAGATGTCTTCTAACAAAGCGTTTCCACTTCGATAAGCAGTCCCACAAGTGGTAAAAGGATTCCCTTAAGAGGCTTTTATACCAAGAACAATAATTAGTTTCCCCAGACGTATCTTTATCGAGTCCCAATTGCTCGTGGAGAACAACATGCATCTTCTACCAGAGTAGGGTCCAAGCCGGGGTGTGTGATAAATCGTTTGTAGGAGCTATGAGATAAGTGCGGAAGAAATAAAATGGGAATAGAAGGAAACGCAGTTACGCCATATAAGTTCTATTTTATGACCTTGTTTTCAGTTTTTTTTTCCTCTATTCAAGTCTTACTTTGTACTTTTTTATTTTATACAATTGTAGGTAGGTAAACCCAGATAGATACCCGCTAGCATTTTTATTGATCTGTTCTGTTGCTTGTGCGTTATGGATCGCGATTAGCCTTTATTGTAGCTCGTGAGGGCAAATGGAGTTTACATTTTAAAGATTTTATTGTTAACGATTAATTTTGACTAACTTATGTTGCGTGTAAGGAAATGAAAAGAGACATTAATTTCTTGATAAAAGGACAAACTTTTTGGATTTTTCACAAACAGCATAGATAAGTATCTAAGTCTTATCCTGAGCTCGGACAGGTACGTATATGGAAGGTGTAGAACCTCGCTTTCCTTGTATAAGTTTGGTGAGGTTTTATTTTTTATAAGGTAAATATAAGTTTGCATTTACTGAACGGCAAATAAATACAAGGTTTATGCTTGAGTGTGAATTGATTAATAGGGTTAATTGAGGGCTATCTTGCAATCAAGCAGTCAAAAATTTAGCTTAAGTCCAGAAACTTTTGTTGTTATATGAAAAAAAACTACTTTACATAAACTTAAATAAAAATAATAATTAAATAAAAAAGTGGCTTAAACTGTTGGTCTAAATTAAAAGAAAGAGGTAAAATAATGAAAATAATAAAACTTAATAATAAAAATTATGTTAATTTTGATAAAAGCTAAAAACTTAATAAAAACTCTTTAAATTGAAAAGAAACACGTTGACATTAATGTAATGTTGATATCGTCCAATGGTCCAAGGTGGTCGCACTTTGTTAGGGCCAAAGTACACGTACAACAACACCAGAAACGATAAAGTTGAAAATCAGGCGAGACTTCGAAAAGTTGAGACTTCGAAAGCGAAAGTAAATTTTTTCTTTTTTTGATGTAGGAATCATTTTTTTCGAGTTTCCTCTCATAAGTTTGTTCGAAAGGTTCATAGGCATAAATTAAATGGAAGGAAATCTGTCCGCATGGTTAACTTACTTCTGCCTGGCAGCTCCTAGTATTGTAACAAGGACTACGATACGAACCATGTGCTTATTTTAGCTCCACGTGGTACCAACAGATACTGGCCTAGTCCGTGTCCAGCACTAGACTTGTTAAACTTATAAGCGCGAAAAGAAAAATAGCAGAACTATAAAAATCAGTTCTCCGAAATTGGGCTGATCGCCCAATTTTAGTGAAAAAAAGAGTTACTGAAACCGATACTCCACCTTGGATAAGGAATGATCATATGAAGACGACATTTTCACTATTGCCACCTAAAATAATGGATCTCTATCGGATGATAGGAAACGCAGAGAGAAGCAAACTCAGTTGCAAATCAAGACCACTTAAGTAAAATGATCAGCACAGCAACATTGCATCGACCTCAAATAAGTATGGCTTGACTGGTAGAGATACTCGAAAGCTTCCAAAATCTTGGTAATAATGTGAACTGATGCCAGAACCGAACGTGAAGCTGTCGACCGGATTGGAAAAGCTTAGTTAGCGTTTGGTATGATGTGCAAAGTATGTTTACCATAACTCGGAAGATTTTAATGCATTCAGCCTCTACTAAATTCGTAGTTGTATTTTGACCGCGTATAATCAAGCTCAAGGGACCGTAGGAAGTTAAAGTTACTACATTCACTCCTCATTTCAATATTTTCTGTATATTGCTTGTCTTCAAAGATTTGTAGTCCGAGTTTAAAGAAATTGAGAGTTTTAGTTATCAGTGAATCAAAGTGAATTGAGTTTTTAGCTGCTGAATAAATTTAGCTCGGGAATATATTTAAGATTTTCTGGCCAAACTGTGTCTGAAAAATAGGTAAGGAGCCTATAGGCTTATTCATCCAACGACGAAAATGGCAGTGGATCGACAACAACACACTAAAGAACGGTGACGGTTCCGATGCCAGATATGCAATGGAATAGAACACATTAACTTAATGGGGTAGAAGAGCCGGTCAAGCCGGACACGCAAGGCGTAGAGCATACGGCTTCCGTAGCGAGTGGACCGGCTTATCTTATGGCGTATTCTTTTCAAAACCGAGTCGTGTTGAACTGGTGTGGAAAACAGAAAAAAATTGTTCTTTTCTCGTACGCCTGAACGGTTTTGTGCTCATGTAAGTGTTCTTTTGAACTCCGAATTTGTTCGGTGTCGACACCGAACTCGAAATTTTGCCACCGACCTATTTGACGGTGGAGGATGGGTGTAGCTTTGATTGTATATGTGAAGAGACGTTTCGATTCAATTTTCATTCGTGATTTTTACAATGCGACTGAAATTATATAAACTTACCAAGTATCTCAAATTTAATGCTATCAAAATTTATTTTAAGTAAAAAGTACAAAAAACCGACGTCAACAAAATAACGCTACAAAATGAGAAAAAAGTAAACCAAATGAAATCAAAGCAATTGGACGCTTAACAGGATGACTGCACCGACGCAGTATTTGTCGTTCTGTACACAATGAAACCGCGAACACCGAACATTATTTGACAGCTCGGTTTGGCAGTTCGGTGTTCAAAATAATATGTCATTAGTGGAACCGTTCCTTTACAATTTCGGTGTGAAAACTATGCAATTGCGCTTGACATTTCTAAAGCTTCGACAGAGCTTGGCATCAAGCTCTTTTGTCCAAAATCAAATCATTTTGAATCAACGAGTATTTGATTCATTGATTCATCTGTAATTTTCTTTCTTATCGTTCAATTCAACGACTTGAATGACTATAGATTCATCATCAACGAAATGAATGCTGGTTTGCCTCAGGGCTCAGTATTATCTCCAACACTTTTTAAATCTCCGCCAATGAAATTTTGTCCGCCAATCCAATCCAATACACTCAACTCAGGATACTCGTTCCAGGATAAACAACCTGGTGCTATAAACGTTGAAATCGAAAGCTCAAGTAGCATAATGTGAATCACGTAGCATAATGCAGTGAATTCGATCTTAATATCACAACATCATGAAGTGGAATTTAATGTGTCCAAAACTAAATGCTGGTTACATTCGTGGTCGTTCAAGCAACACCAAGACAGGATGCTGTTATCTTTGAATGGCGTTTGCATTGCTGAATGCTGAAATGCTTTATATTCTCGGTAGATTGGTTTGAGTGACAACCTACGGTGGACAGAGCACGTGTCAACCCTCACGGATTGTGAGGGTTATTGACATTAAGTCACAACTCGCCTAAGGAGACTATTCAAAATTAGGTTAGGTTAAGCCCAGGTTCAGGACTCATATTTATACTCAGACTCATATTATAAGTTTTTTACTAAACTTAGTGGAATCCAATGTCGGAATATAAGCAGAAATGCGCCTATGTATGAAATTCTTCAACATCACATTAAAAGAAGTCTGGCGGGCAAAAAGTACGCGCGTTATAAATAGGAGTCGTAGAACATAAAATTCATAAGCTTAAACACGAAAAAATTATTTAGTTTTAGACAATCATTTGGCCTGTGCTTAGACTTATCTAGAACATTGTGAACACTGCTCTAAGCTCTAATTTGTCAGAGCTCTTTGCATACAAAAATAGGTATGTCAACAACTCTGTTTCCTGGCAAGCGAACCATCAAATCCAAACCTTCTTATATGCCAGATAAAATGCTATCTTCAACTCAAATTGATGTCTCGTGTCAGAGCGTGCACCCTCTTCAATCCATCAGTCATTAACGAATGTATCCACATTTGATATGTCTATGGTGTATCCAATTTAATAAAACACGACGCGATCAATCCGAATTTCAAGGGTGCGACCGGCCTGATAATTCTCTTTTTAAATTCAATAAACGTGATATAATTAGCTTTGACTGTTTTGAATGGATTGCAACAATTTGTTAGCGTATGAGTGGCGCACCTATACACTCTGCCGAGTAGCAGAGTCGCCTTCCTAAAATCCCACAATTAAAAGAAAAGTTGGACAGCCGAAAGTCCTACTTACTTACCCCAAGACCATGTCAGGTTTAAAGTCACTCCAGTAATCACCCGCAGGAGGTTCTTAACCTTTTGGCGACTCTACCTTGACGTGCGTGTGTCGTTAAAATTGTTAAGCAATTCACCTTTTGTTCGTTTATTTATCCAAACGACACTTTTATGTTGGCAAACTTGAACTCCCGGAAAAGCTAATAGCCGAAGATGAACTCAAGCTCGAGATAATGACAGTTATGAGTTCCGACACACGAAAACTGAATCGTCTTATCGTCGAGGACAGTTGAATTTTTTGAGACAAATAAACGATAATTGGCCCAATGCCATTTTGGAAAACTATACAACATTTACGCGTTCAGGAAATACCCCGTAAATTTTTATTAACCGTTGTACTTAATCACGCCGGCATGACGCATCGGCCCTCGGGTGATGTAACTCGAGACTGGGACAAAGGATAAGAATAAGGTTCGTTCGGGAGCAGCATTTTACTTTACGACAGTAGCGGGAGGTAAAAATATACATTTATAACGCTGCATCAAAAATAGCTACGCATGAATACATAAGTTTGTGTCTTCGGGGAGGTGTGTCACAACGACCACACAAACAAAAGATCCCTTCACTTGCATGCATGATCTGACGCAAGAGAAGATTGAATTTCTTGGTAATATAGCGCCCCAGCGCCTTAATTTGATCTAAAAATAAAAACCTTGGAAATGGTGGAGTGCTGCGGCTTTTCAGTTTGTGTTTGGTGCGTCTTTGATGCATTTATTTCGAAATGAGTCTTTCGGTGTTTCTCGATTCAGTGACTTGCGGCCAAGAATGTTATTAATTCTTTAAGGCTATTGGTTTTAATTAGTTTGACTTGGTTTCGAATGACGAACGTTTTGATGGCTCTTGGTGCCATTCAACCGTGCAGAACGTCAAGGTGTCGTTCTCCGAAGAGATTGGACAAATATTTGTTAATTTTTTTATCGTGCGTCCACATGCCGTTTCCGCTCGGTTATGCATGGCTATTCTGTACCTAACCTAGATCTGAAGATATGAAAACAACAATAATTCTTATCAAATACAGTATCTTGAGTCGGAAAAGGTGCTTTGCGACTTTATTTGCAAGGCTTTACAAGTTGTAGTGTTTTATTTAGGACGCGGCTATGTACTTTACCCACACAGGCCTCCAGTGAGCGGAAGATTGTCGTGTGGTCTTGGATTCATATTTGTATGACATGGGGCTGATGTCGTTCTGCCTCCACTGTTGTAGGCTGCAAATTCCTATCTTCTTCAAGGTCGTTCGCGTACCCTCAACAGAATAAAAAACTGCGACTTAATTCAATTGCTTGAGTCACATTACGCAGATGTGAATTAATTAGCCAATTTAAATCTCACTAGATGGAAATTCCATTCCGTAGGCATGCACCCACATTATACTAAGTACCCTCCCAGATCTGAGACTAGTCCAAAGTGTTCACCGACATTCCAGATTTGCATACAAATTCGCATTTTTTCGCCGCGTCGCGTCGTTTATTTATTGAGTGTGGTTATAAATCTCGACTAGCTTGAAGCTGGTGTTCCGCACCTTGATTCCGCACACAGATTCAATTGAAAATCTTGACATCGCATAGTTGATTGATTGACTAGGTACCTTTATACGCCTATTGATTTATTTTGTGACGCAGTAAATAGCTTCCGCGAAAATCTATTAGCTGGAGCATAGTTTAGATAGAGAATCTACCTGCTTCCAGGTATAAGGTACCTGCAGATGTTTGTCTTAAAGTAGGTATTAGCTTAATGGATGTTCTTTGTAGGCATGTTTTTTTGGGACAATGGCGATTTTCTTCAGAGGTATTTTGAGGTCACCAGAGTTAAAAACAAAAACGTTTCTACACGAGAGCAGTCAATTTATTTGAAATGAATAAAGCTATTCAATGCCAAAGAGTGCGACTAATTGGAAGCCTATACTTGTGGGAAAAAACTATGGTCGGACGCAAGTAAAGTTAATTAATTATTAACAGGTGATCATAGTCCTTGAAGATCCTTTGAAATTTTTAGAGATTTTCGCAATATTGTTGTCCATTTTGTGTTCACAACCTTCGAGTTGCTTTTAAGTAGCTACGACATTAAGATGTTAGAATTTTCATTTTTCACCAGCAACTGATCTTTCGGAAAGTGTGACCAATTTTATTGTCCTTCTTGCCGTTGTCGCCATTAGCTTAGGTAGGTATGCAATTTTTTTGTATTGAAAACTTTCTATGCCCCGATTATTGGACGACTAAAGTTTTGTATGACAACCTTCCTACTTATACAAAAAATTCAATTTTCAAAAATTCAAAATTGGATCGGACTAGAATCGTAGGTTCGGTATAAGTGGTTGATCAGGTGTATCTCAGAGTCAATCGCATTGAGGAAAACATTTGAGAGCTTTTTGCGATGCTTAAAAATCTTGGATCGCCAAAATATTTTAAAAAAAGCCGCCAAGTCAAGATACGGTTAAAATACCCTAAAGCAGTGAGCTTTCTAAAAAGAAGGTTAGTTTTTAAGGGCAGCAGTTGCACCTTCACGATGTTGTAATCTTCCGAAAGCTAAACTCTCCGTGAGTAAAAATGCAAAGTAAATCTTCTCAATGCGTTGTTCCAAAAACAGGAAGTTAAATGTATTCCTGGTTCTAAAAGGTAAGTCGTAGACCTAGACGATCTCGAGCTCAGATTTTTATTTTGCTGTGCTCGTTTAAGGTAAAGTGGCGATACACGATGTACTTATAGGATATTTCTATATTTAAGTCGGAAAAATAAACCCTTCTTAATTGGAATCAAGTGTGGCTAGGGGACAATGTAAGAGTTTAAATATCTTTCTAAAAATTAGTTCGTACTGAGTAAAGTTTTATTCCTTCGGGGACCTGACTTTTAAAAAAAATCTTGTTCGATGTATGATGAATTTAAAATTTTTTTCACGGTGCTGACTAAAGCTATCTGCTCCTTTGCCGATTTTGTAAAAAGTTTTTCTGTTTAAAAGAAACTCGAGCTCACTTTTATATTGTTCTTAAAAACCCAGAACGAAGCACCCTAAGGACCACAAGGTAGAAAAGCGTAACTAAAGTATTCGTTTCATTCGTCCATTAAATATTTGGCCTGGAAGAAAAGGGAGCTTATCGCCTACGAATGGTCTAATGCGGACTTAACACTTTCTGGAACCACACGAGAAATGAAGCCCACATGAACGAACGCGGATGAAGCTGATGTAATGGGAAAACGGCGAAGTGAGGCCTTGGCAAACACTGAGCAGAGAATAGCGCACCAGAAGACAAAATTTGACTTTACGCGTCAGCAGCCACACAGTATCAGTCAGGAGACATACAGTTCTGATAGAGAATAAGCCTGCAGCAAAGGCATTTTTGTACCGCTGCCTTTGGTTGCATTGGGCTCATTGCTGGCGTTCCGGCTGTTAGAGCTCGAACGATGGGGCGGGAACTTGAGCCTTGGTAAAGGTCGAAAAACCATGCCAGTCTTCAGTTAGGCGCATGGTGTTGTTTGCCTGCAAAAATTCTTGCCCATCGGCAAAAGAGAAGGCAAAGAAGCAACCATTCGGCTGCTGAAAATATAAGACTTTTGAGCTCCCAGAAGACAGTCTTGCAACGATGTCAGGAAAGAAGTGACTTTAGTTTTCGAATGCGATGTCGATTATATAATGTCCCCGAGCTATGACGCTGAGTGCTCATTCAAAGCGTAAATAAATTCATGACAAAAACTGCGAGTGGATTCATATTTTCGTATTTTCGATCCCATGAAGTACAAAGAAAATTCGTAATGCTTTTCATTTACAGTTGTTTGGAATAGGGGAATGCTCAGCAGATATGTACCCAACATATCTGCTGAACGGCACCTGTTTTTCAGGGTTGAGAGCAGCTAACTTATTGATCTATGATCGCATTTTGTGACAATCTATGTAATGAAAACCTACTTCCTAGATAAGGCCAGGCGAATGGACGCCATTGAGTCACGGACACGGCTTACCGTTATGCTGTTGTTGTCCGCAAACAGTCACGAGAAAATTGCGATTATTACATGTAAAAATGCATGCGCGTATCCAATTTTTATGATTTGTAACATCACTTGTCACAAGCCACCATAACGGATTCCATCCCAGATCAAGGTTGGCTAGACATTAAACATCCTTTTGTCTTCCTTTTCATGAATTTGAAAATCAAATGGGCAACATTGAAATCAAAGCCAACTGTAGTAATTGAAAACGTTTCCAATTACACCATTGTTTTCTCGGTAAAGGCATAACACTTGCGGGGATAAAGTCTTTACATGCAGGGTTTACAACTTCTGATTTAGTTCAGCTAACAGCGTTAGTCGAAAACCATCGTTATTCAATCTCACCATCGATAACCCCTAGATCGCGAGCTTATTCTTTTACTGGCTCGGTTGGAGGCGGTTTGCAATCATTTTCGGGACCAGAACAGGGCTGTTAAGTTTTTTGTCATAATTCTAACTTTTTCGAAGTGGCTTCACACTGTAGCCCGTCAGTAGACTTCCACACTCCACAGTTAAGCTGGCAGCTTCTCGACCCCAAAAAGATGCTTCATTTACCAATACTATGTACGGAGGAATTGTTTTCTGTCCATGTCAAGCGCCCGCATATAGCTTGTGGTTACCTTGCTTTAGTCATATTGGCTGATCTCGTTTGGTTCTCTGTGCAAAATTAATTGTCCGTAGCTACAGTGCTTATGGGAAGAACTTTTAAAAAACAGTAGATCCGTTACAATCTCCCAATATTCCGGCACGAATAAAGAAAGAAGAAAATTACCCTGAAACGTAGACATGTATAAACAAACTACCAGAGCACCTAATGTTGACTGAGTTTTTGCGTTGAAAGATACGATGTTTTTCAAAGAGCTTTAAGAAATTTTCTTTTCGAAGCATTAAAGGCCTAGTTTTTCAGTGAGAGATCAGTTGCGAAGTTAAAATGAGACTAACTCCAGAAATAAGTTTTTCATTCAATTGGTTTAACTCGCTAATTTTAGTGGGTTTATCCCGCATCAATCTCTGGAGATTAGTCCGAGCTTCTTTGCCTTTTATTCTTTGTGAAATGTCAGTTGCTTTGCGTGTTTGTGTGAAAAACGACATTTGAGAATAACTCGAAGTTCTTTGGCTGTGTTCTTTTCTATGTGAAGTGACAGTTGGGACAATCAATAATTTTGAGAGTTGTTAACTCTGCACCCAAAAACTGCTCGCTAGGTTAACACCAGGTTCGTTTTATTCCAGAATTGATAGATCTTGGTTTGAGCTTTGTCTAACTCTGCATTAAAAAACCGGGCCAGAAAATTTAAATTAATGATAGTTACGTTTCGTTAATTATGTTTTTGGCTTGTAGCCTCAAGCACGACAAAAGCCCGTGGTTGTTTCATACCAACGTGTGGCAGTTTCTATTGAAAACTTTGGCAACCTTGGTATGGACTTAAAGCCCTTGAAGAGGCGGCAACCTTGGAGAGGCGGACGACGCGTCTTTCCAGTACTGATAATTTATGTTGAACAGAGTATATAGTTGTCTTATCTCTGTGGTAAAATTCTTCTATATAAAAAATATTCAGTTTTTGAGGCTTTGGTCTCAGAGTCGAAAACCTATTTAACTTGAAGAAAAGAAACAGCATTTGAAATAAATAGTTTCTCCGACAAAAGGAGGTGAGGAATTTGGTTAAAAACTTTTGGTTTTCCTAAGATAAACCGTAAGGTAAATATTTATCGGGCGCCTAATATGAGTATTAAAGAATAAAATATAGTAAAGTCACGGTGCCCAAAGGGAAATTTTTAATTTCTTACCTTGGGAATAATAATTGATGTGCCTAAACATTTAGTCCGAAATTTTGGCTATAACTACAGTTACTATAAATATATAAACGTCAAACTTACATGTATTTAATTGCAATGTAGAAACGTAGATTATAGGTACCACACATGTCAAAGTTGGTGAAGTCCATAAATTTGTTTAATTTGCACCTTAAACTCTTTGATCCACTCCTTTAATCTTTATTTTTCCAGGGTTCCATCGTAGATCGAAATTTTTCTGTCATGATGATCACTTCTGAACCAACTTCTTTTTTAAAAATTTTAAAGGTTTTGGGATACACCACAATAAAATAAATTATGACCAGCCGAACGTTTCGCGTAAGTTACATTAAGCGTGTTCATCGGGAAACTGCCTAAAAAGGCTTTTGGGCGACTAGCACTACGCAACTTCTTTTTGTTGGAATTTCACTTATTCTAATTATAAATTCTTTAAAGTTTCTCTCTAAATTGAATAGCGTAAATATTTTATTGCGATTTAATTGCACAAACAATCAAAAAATGCATTTGCATGTTTAATATGTAAAAAAAATACTTTAAACTAGATCTTATATCGAAGAGACCGTTTAAAGTGCACCAAAGCTGTAAAAACTCTAACATTATACTAGTATGTATTTAAATTGTAAGTTGTTCAACGACTCTTGCTAAGTTGTTACTCACACAGCCACCCTCAAGGGCCATTTTTCAGGTCTCATTGATCATTTCACCCTTTCTTAATTATTGCCTAGTAGCCATCAGGAGGCTGAAATTGCAAGTGTGGTTACGTAAGTAGAAAATATTGCTAGTTCTTAAGGTCTATTGAATGTACGAGCGTAGTCGCCTCACGACAGTATGTCGTCGCTATCCTGGTGGTGGAGGGTGATGTTATCTTCGATATGGGTTTTCCGTCTTGTAGACACTATTGTACCACTTTTAACCGCAGCCTCGTTCTTGGCGTGCTCTTCACTGGTCGGCTCTTTTGTGCGATGCCTCTGTGCTGCATGGGGAGCCATAAAGTACGGTCGATAGTACTGACTTGGTTTATCCTTGCTTTCGATAGTGTTCTCTGGCACGTTTCGAGTTGAACGTTGCACGAACCCCCTACCAGTTTTGTTCAAAATATCACCAGAACGAGGCGTATTCATGTTAAACTTCGGACGCAGGTTGAGCGGTATCATATCGGGCTTAAGTTGTACTTCTGTCGTGTTAACAACCTCGCAGTCGATTTGCATCAGAGTAACGAAGCCGTTGATAGATGGATCGCCGGCAGGCAGCATAAGTGACATTCTCGGTCGAGTGCTCTTATTATAAGCCGCAGCAGGGAGCAAGACATGGTCCGAGTTGAACGACAGCACATAAAAGGTATCATCACGCCGATTGATGCCTTCAAATAGCCGCAGGTACTCTTCATCAATTTGTGGTTTGAAAAGTTGCAAGGAACCTTTCGGCTGTTCCAGCAGCTTCTTGCTTCGGAATGACGCTCGATTAAAGAAACTCTTTCTGCGTTTGTGAACTGGCTTCACACTGGGTAGCGGAAGAGACAAGCTCTTAAGTTCGAAGTAACCTGGCGTCAGCTTAAATCCAATCGGGTCTTTCTTCACTGTACTCAAGTTCAGGTAGTCGTTCACGCCTATCCATTTCCTCAGCTCACTTGCTAGCCGCAAGTTCTCGGTTTGATTGATGCTAACCGGGCATTTGTCATCGGTTTCTGTCTGATTGCCTTGAAATTCAACAGAATCTGTTACCTTTGAGTTGTTCCACTTGCCGAATTCATCAACCCACAAGAGGCCACGTCGACCAGCTGCCGCATGAAAGCTGGCATCAAAGTCAACAGCGCTGCTCGGCAAACCTACATCTTTGGAGAAATAGGTTTGAAAGCTGCCAATGTTTATCGAAACCATGAACACCATCGCCAGCAGGACAGCAGTGTTTTTCTTCGCACTTGGTGACAGCAAACGGTTCTTAAACGAAGAAGTCTTCGTACAGTTGGTGTTAAACTTGTTGGCAATGAATTCACTCAGTTTATTGTGGTTACACTGGCAGGTCTGGGCGAAGGCAATCAGCTGAGATCGAAGAGTTGTGTTTTCCTGAAAAAAGGAGTAAAGGAATTTCATTAGCGTCCGTATCTTGAATTTTAAATCAAAAGGATAACCGTTTACGGTTGATTGGAAAATCAATACAGGGTAGACTTTGCTTGCGGCTCTTGCGCATGATCCACACAAAATCAATGTGACATTCCTCAGCAGCCAAATACCAAGATACTTTCATCACCTAGCATAGCTGACGTGACTGGCACTGAATGAACTAACCCTTAGTTGCAAAACTATATTATTGCCAAACACAAGCAGCCAGAGATAAAGACACAACAAGAAGATGGTTGACAGAGGTACGGACAACGAAGATTCCTTTGGGCTGCCAAATGGACACTATGGGAACGGATCACAAGTAAGAAATTTCAAGAGTCTGATGCAGAATTAAAATCTTTGTCCAACTTAGACGGACGAAGACGACACAAAGCATCTGGAAGTGGCGTTTTGTGGTGGATCAAACAGTTCAAGTTCAGCGATTAGAACAGATGACGTCGACAATCAGGAATATTTTCAGCAGCCAAATACGTGTCGGATTCTTCAGCGTAAGTTGGAGCTGAAAGTTGAGAAGGCGAAACGCAACTACAATCAATATCAAGAGGACATCTGTGTGAGATAGCTGCGCTTTAAAATACTTTAGTTACGAAGGAGTTAAATTTTTTGCTTTCAATCCCCCATAGACAAAGAAATCGCAATCTTCCAGTTTAATACCGATTAATCGTTTGCAAATACCCGGTGCTTCCGAAAACCAGCCTCTTGTCGACTACAAATCAGAAAGGTAATTCGTTTATAGCGTGTGTCCATGCCCACCCATCACTGTCGTCATATTGACGATAATGGTGTAACGCTTATTCAATTTCTGATTGATGGGCAATAAAGCATAAAACGTTTGTAATGAACATAAAAATTAACGATTTCAGTGACGACCAAGAGGAAGTCTCCTTCTTCCCATTGAAGCCGAAAAGTACAACAAAGCAGGAGCTCTCCGACACGTTTAGCATACAGGAGATGACCATTGAATCCGACAACTCCGACGATAGTGATATTTCGCAAAATTTGGAACTGCTTCCGCCTCGATTAAAAATCAATCTGGTCGATAGGGTTCTTAGCTGTTTTTACTGCGTGCACGGAAAAATTTAACAATAAATAGTAGAGTCAGTTAAAGCTGTTTTTGTGTTTGGGTGGGGTTGAAAGTTTGAAGTATAAACTTCAAAAGGGAAATGTTACTGTGTGGGTTTTACTGCACAGTGCAATTAAAAAGAGAACAAACATAATATAGTCCTTGAAAAGGGAAATCTCTGCGTGGTGTGTCTTGATCTATTGTCCTTGAATGAGTATGCTTTAAAAAGACTTATAGTTCTCAGTGGTCTAATTAAAGCTAACATATCAGGAAAGAAAAAAATTGAGGATGCTTGCGGCACAGAACTGAAATAAGAAGTTACCAGTGGCAGCGATGTATTTCCTAAAGTGACTTAAATGAAACTTTGTAGGTTTTCCTCCTTCTAGCTTTTTGTTAAAGCCCAAATACGTTTCAATCTCTAAAGTGTTGACCAAGTGCTCCGCAAACAGATAGAAACAAATGGCATAAATTAAATTAACATTAGTTTTGATACTGTCAAGTTACTGGGTAGCTACTTTCTTATTTTCGTGAAAGATTTTGACCAAAACTGTATTTTAAAAGCTTTAGAAAAGTATTTTTTGAAAAAGTTTTCCATGCACTTTAAATATTTTTAAATATTTTTAGAGTGCAATATTAATTCATTCTATAAAAAGATTATTTTGGTCTTAAGCTCCAGTTATTTGATCAATGTGTTGTTCGTTCAACAATCGATCGTGGTGTTGCCAAGATTGGAAACCGCTTGTCGATACATCATTGGGAGTAAAAATTGTCGTCCACCCTATTCATGGTCCACATTAAAAGATCCGTTGCTCCTAGGTCTATCTAAGATTGTCTATCACACACCATCACATGTCTCCACCAAACACTAACCCGCGTTTAATATAAATAATCAAATAATCTCCAACATATCTCGAGATTTACCATAGATATTGAAATCCTCTCGACAAGTAATTAAAAAAAAAAAACATAACAATGAAGAATGAAACTGATAATATTATTATGTCTCCACCGGACACTAATCCACGATTACCATAAATCCTCAACCAATCTCCGTTACATCTCGTTATAGGGTAAAAATCCCAAAACAAAAGGTAATTGGGACAGATTTGTCATACGTGGACAGCTCAGTTTCTTTTTTGCTAGTATCAAACTGATAGCGGATGTGAGAATAGGGTCAAAAAGGCATAAAGAGTGGTAAAAGATGAGTGAAAAGGGTAAATAGATTGACGAGAGGATTTATTATTAATCCCTTACCGAAAGGATTTGAATTTATATCAAAAATCTCGCGATTTAAAAGCGATTAGTTGGGGGACGATATATGCAAATCGCGACTTAGTGGCTAGTGTCCGCTGGAGATAAAGTATCGAGCTGTCCACGTACGGCAGATCTTTCGGTAATTTGTTTTCAATTGGGATTTTTTCAACGATTTTTTTTTTTTTTGCTCCAGGGAAATTTTAATGTACCTCACTTTTCAGAGCAGAAAAGACAGTAACCACAACATGTCTCCACCGCACATTATTCCACGATTTATTAACATATATCCTCAATTAATCTCCCTTACATATCTATGTAGGGTAAAAACCTAATATTGATGATTGATTGACGATTTTGGATTATGTGAAGACCTTTACACGTCAAGCTGTTGTCATCCCATTTGTCAAACGAGTACGAAAATTAATTTTTTATGGCCTTTTCGGTTGGAGATCCCGGATCAGGGCGTCCTTCTCCCGGATTGGGGCTTCTCTTCGAACAGCCAAACACGTTTTTCTTAATTTTGAAGTTTGTCTAGCAATGTATTTGTGAAGCAAAAGCTATTCTACAGGGGACAGATGACATTTATCCCACTTGACATTGACACATGTATGATTGTGTACGTGCTTCTGGTTTTGGAACTGTCAAACGAGTCCAAGAAAACAGTTTCAGGAGAGTCCAGAAGTCTCCCGGACGCTCCCGGACGACCAACCGAAAAGGCCATAAGAACGACATTTTACTTCTAATTTCCTAAAGGAAAACCCATTTTATTCACAAATCAGGTTGATAACTCACACGGAAAAAATGAATTCGTTCATAGAAGGCAGGTCAGCTTGTCAACTTCGAGATCCTTGTTGACAGCTATAGGTCTTCACAAATTTTAAATTCTGACTTTTCCAATCGTAAATCAAAAACGTATTTGTGACAGATCTGTCATACGTGTACAGCTCAGGTTCTTTTTTTAAGTATCAAACTGGTATTACGATGTGAGAATAGGGTTAAAAGTGACATAACGAAATTTTTGAAAAGAGTGAATAGATTGACGAGGGGATTTTTTTATTAATCTCTTGACGAGAGGATTTGAATTTGTATGACAAATCTCGCGATATAAAGGCGATTAGTTGAAAATGTATGCAAATCGCGCCTTGGTGTCTAGTGTCTGGTGAAGACATAGTATCAAACTGTCCATGTATGGCGGATATAACAGATTCATTTTTTAATTGGGATTTTTGCAACGATTTTTTTTGTGCTTCAGAGAAATTTTAATGCAACTCTCTTTTCAGAGCCAAAAAGACAGTAAATGAGTGCTTGCGTCAAATTAAACTAAGGTTTGTTCGGTGGAAACACTTTGGAATTAACTTTTAATCTTCCAACGCTAATCTCCGTTTTATGTGGAAACACCGCACATAAAACGGACACTGCTTAAAAATGAAAATATGTCTTTCTAGCTTAACTTAAAAACACAAAAAAATACAAAAAAAATTTCATTGTTTACGTGACGACCACGACGATCAAATGGTCCTTCTAGTCGATCAAGTTCTAGTGCAATCAGAACATGACGTAATTTTTAGTTTTTTTTCAAAAATATAAATTGTTAAAATTCTGTAAAAACGGTCATTTTATTTTGACGCACCCTAAGTAATCAGCCCTTTTGGATTATATCATCAAGGTCTTTTATCAGAATTAACTAATTACGGATTTAAGTTTAGTTCTAAGTTACTCAATTCCAGTAGAGCTGGACATTTTTTAATCGTATATTGGTGGCTCTGAGTGTCAGCAGCTCACTCCAGCGAACCCAATCTAACACGGGTGATAAAGACAAATTCCCAGATTTTTGTTTAGATTTATGACTGATGAAAGGAGAATTTGCAATCCGCAAAATGTCTTGAAGCGGAGGAAGAAAATTATCAAACCTTTCTATACCCACTCACTAGTGTCAACAAGAACAGAACGTTGTTGCTCAGCTCTCTCAGTCAGTGATAAGAAAAAAATAAATATAGAACAATATCTATTGCAACATGTCTACTTACGCCTTTCAACGTTGTGTTTTCCTTTTCCAAGTCGGTGATGCGCGTCTCCAACGAGATAACATAATCTTTCTTCTTCTTCCGTGACAGCGACGCAGATTCTCTGTTCTTGATCATTCTCTGTTGCTTCTTGAGGTGCCTTTCGTCCACGATCCCCTTGAACAGCCCCAAGTCACCGGCTGGCTTTTGTACCGCTTTCATTGGTTCACTGGGCAGCACCTTTGGGAGCACCGACGGTGTCCTATGTTGGGCGGGTGTTGTAGCTGACCTCATGATAATTTTGGGCATAGCTGTGCCATTTCCTTTGCCGTTTTGAATCTTGTGCATCAACGCTTTGAAATCCTTTGTCGATAGTACGATGGTCTTGGGCTTGGAGGCCGTATTCGTTACCTCCGCTGGTTTGGGGCTTATTTTGAGGGGCGTTTTGAAGTTCTGAAGTTGCACAGCTCTGACGGGGACAGTTTGCACTGGAATCAGAGTACCCTGAAGCAGGTTGATGGGCGTGGCATTCGTGGTCAGTGGGAGGATGTTTGCTGGCATCTGAAAAACACTGCTCGGAGGCGATACCGGCGGAGTATCGGCAACCATTGCATGGTTTGAGGAGTCACGTGAAGTAATCGAACTTGAACTATTTGTGGGTGATGGAGTGTTTCGGTTCTCAGATTTGATCGACTTGCCATCACCATCCTCGTCAGAGAGGAAATTAATAAAATCGTCTGGATTGAAATCAGTGGGCGAGTCACATTCACTTTTGATGTTCTCGCTGTTAGAGTTGGACGAGGCAGGCGGTGAAGGGAACGTCTGGAAAGCAGAGTCCGGCTCTAGATGAAAGTTGCACTCAAGACCGGACGATAAATTGGCATCGGTGCTTCGCAGTATCTCGTCCAATTCATCCATGTTGTACTCCGGCGTCACAAACGACGGGAAGTCTTCTGTATTGAGGCGAATTAAGTATTTGTATGGGCGGAAAACGAGGAAAAACGACATAATTACCATAAAAATCGGCGCACGTCTCGAAATCCATTGTTATTTGTTTAGTCAACTAATTGCAGAACATGGCACAATGACCCTACTACGTTTCGCAATACTTTTAAATTGTTTACCTTTACAGAAAGGTAGAAAATCTGTTCTATTTCTTCGGATTATTTTCGTCTATATTTTCACAGAATCTATCAACCCGGTGCGTTGGACAAAAACAAATAAAATGTCGACGATGACAGACAGGGATGTTATACCAACAAAAGAGACGTCAGTGGTGGGGCATGGATTTGAAGCACATTTTTAAAAAAATCTCTGTACCTATGTGATTGAAGCCACATTCTTCCACAAACCAAGCAAAATTTTACTTTTTGGGGAATTATAATTTAGACCTGGAACTTGTCAAAATCAAGCTGAATTGGTATATACACACTTTTACCATGTCTCCAACCAGCTCTAATCCTCAATTAATATAAATCTTTGTTTAATCCTCTACAAATCATGCGATTTACCATACAAATTTAAGTCCTCTCGACAAGCGATTAAAAAAAAAAACCTCTCATAAATCGTATTCACCCTATTCACAAACCTATTTTCTGCACCTTTGCAACAGTTTGAGAATCAAAATAGGAAACTGAAACTGTCCCTTTGCGACAGATCTGTCACAAGTACCTTTTCTAATGTGACTTTTACTGAGGAAATCGTTTTTCGCTCCTGGGAAATGACATCGCCACTCTCTTTTGAGAGCCAAAATGACAGAAACAGAGTTTTCGTGTCAAATTAATCCTATATTTGTGCGATGAGGATTTGTGTCGCTATTAAATAAATGCTATTTCACATTTAGGATTTATTTTTAATCGTCTCCCGCTAATATTCTTTTAATTGTCGGTGGAGACATAGTATTATCTTTTTAGTCCTCCAACCAATGAGTAAACATTCTGCGGGAATTCTACTTTTGACAGCCAAAAACGATGGAGAAAATTAAATTTTTCATTTTAATATTCGTTGCTGTCGGTTTTATGGCAATAAAGCATAATGTAAAAAAGAAAGAACTGAATATTCTCGAACCCACCAAGGTTGTTTGATACTAAACACTAAAGGGCCAACTATTAAGGCCTAACCATAATAGGCTTTGATGAGCTTCATTTGGCTTTCCGAAATGCCCCACGCGATTCGTATGCAATGACCATAATAGCCTTCTGCACGATTTCGTACAGCTTTTGTTAACTTGTGTCAGCTTAAAGTTTTATTTTTGCTAGTTATTAGTTCATTAATTGTCATATTAACGCCCATATTACTTTTTAACGTGCTTTAAAAGAGTCGCGAAAGTAAGGATTACACCAAGAATTGCACGCTGGCCATTTAAGATCGGACAATCGGTTTCGGAAATATAAACATCCAAAGTTGAAGAAAAAGTGACATGATTTTCAAATTTGATTTTAATTTCTCAAAGCAACGTTATACTCGAGACGTTTACAGTGAAATCTGACTTTCAAATCGTTTGCTTAATTTTTCGGCACCACAATCTTTTGGCAGAACTTGAGTGGGATTTTCGTTGTATTCTGACTTTAGATTAATCCAGCTTAAGCCTATTATAGTTGGGCCTTAACAGTCGAGAGCAAACTGAAGCTAATGTCAAACCCGGACAAAAAGATTGCTTCAGTTTCGTCAAACAAACAAGAAACTCGCAATTGCTTTTGCGAAAGAAAAGTCAAAGAAATTGCAGAAGGAAAAAAGAACTTACCTTATTACAATAAGCGAACCCCCGTTTTACTGTTTAAAATGTATGCTTCAAATTTTCGAAGGAAAAGTGCAATTGGAGTCGACCTTTGCGAATCAAAAGTGCACCAAACTGGACGAATCTGAGCCAATCAGGATTATGGGTGTAGTATCGCAACAAACATACTCTCGAGAATAGTGCTCTGCAAATATAGAAAAAGCTCTTATAAGACTCTTGTACTCTCAGTATATACACTAATTCGCTTGCTAGCGCATGATTGCGGAGATCCGCTTATGGGTTCTTTCATCTATTATAAATAACTTTAATAGGCGAAATTATATTGTATACAAGCGAACAAGGTTTGAGTGGAATCTACTACGCTTTACGAGTGGACTCGACTCAAAATTGAACTAAATTTGCATAAATTTCTGCATGCCATTTGGCATATTTGGTGTACCTTAGGAGAAGAATGCAGCAAACATTTTTCTTTCAAAATGGCATGCAGTCTATTCTAAACTTTTATTACGTGAGCTGAAAACAAAACATAAGAATTCGGAAAAATTATTCTCTGTGAGAAATTAAGTGTAAGCATTGCACTGTATTCTAATAGGCAATAGGTCTGTTCATTTACTTCCAAAATCAACTAAATTTGACGTAATTTAGTCAAATCCAGAGTCAGATTTGACAATAAAATTACAAAAACAATTTATTTGTAAATTTTGTGTTACAAGTGCGTTCTTCGTATTGTTTCTATATTCTTCTTCCTAAGACAAAAAAAAAGTTATATTAATTTAAAATAATAAAAAGTCCATCGGTCAATTTCAAATATGAAATTTTAAGTAAAATATTCGTTTTGAATTTGTTGACGTTTAAGTCGTGTACAAATTTTGCTGCTCAAAGCGTTTATTTACTCTTTCACAGTTTTCCTCTATCCGAGATGATTTCATACCCACTCATCAAAATTGCACATGCTGCGAATAAAATAAACGAACAGATCTAATAATAGAAACGAACACCCTCCAAACATACCTGTTAGGAACCAACCCTGGCAAAATAAACACAAGCTGACAACTGAAATTTCCCTCGGAAAATATCCCCTATTTACAAACATCCAAATGTCAAAGTTCTTATGTCATTTTACCAAAAAAGAAGAAAAAGAAAAGAAATCTTTAATTTCTCGATCGAATATTCTCTTTTTGTGTTCATTATAGTAAAATATTTTTAAAATTCCGAATTCCTGCCATGGCGACCTACAACAATCCACACTGGCTCCTGTCCCATATAAGAAATTCGTTCATCTCCACGGACGACACTGGCATGTGCGAAACTGTGATGCTCAGCGACGACCTCCCGAAGCATTATCTGAAAAAGTTCCAAACTCCCCAGCAGCAGCAGCGGAGTACAATTCGAAAAGTCGGCGTGAAGAACAATCCCCGTCCGCCAGAGAGTGGACTAAGCGAAGTGGATTTCGTCTGCTATCCGGGTCTAGACCAGAGCGACGACGAAGACATGGATCTGACATCGCAGTCCTTCGATATTCAAATGTACCCCGAAATAGGAGCGCACCGGTTTCGCTCGAACACCGCGCAAAAGCTGGAGAAAATGGACATAGCAAGGCGGAAGGCAGCCCGCACGAAGTGCGTTAATTTTGAAGACCAGTCGAGTGTGGGTGGCGAGCGGACAGACTTGTTCGTCAAGAAGCCCGTGGCTGCCGAGGTGGTAGCGCAGCGATCCAGCCGCCTTTCGCAGCAGCTGGTAAACAGTCCAAAACAGGCGGCCAACAAATTCATCGAATTTGCAAGATTCGATGGCAACGCTCACACCGGTCTCCAGACTAAGCGAATAAACGTTTTCATAAACATGCTGCCGGAGAAGGAGCGCAACTACCCGATGAAGATCTGCGTCCTGGCTCACGCTAAGATCCAAGAAGTCATCGGATTTATCTGCTACAGGTGTGTCATTCAGTATCCAGATATTCCCTTGAAATCCATAAGGCACTACGGTCTTTACATGACCGAGGACAACGACGACATGGAGGACTTCCCACCCCTGGACGTGCGGGAACCCTGCTCCAAGTTTGGCTTCAGTCATCTGACCCTGGCCGAGCGCCGACCGCTGGCGCATGTAACGCGTGTCGACTACCGGTCGCTGTCTATGACATCCGAAGACGAAAAAGCCGGCGACGCAGCCGTCCGCGACGTCCACGGGAGCGGGGGCAACCTTGCCAGCTACGAAGAACGCATGATGGACCATAACGACATGATCGATGCCCCCATGTACCGCACCTACAAGCTGAACATCATCGACAAACGCTTCTTCAAGTCCGAGGTACAGCTGGGCATCTCGGGAGAACGCATCGAGATCGACCAGCAGAAGAACTCCTCCAAGTTCTGGACGAAACAAAAAGCAATGACCTACCCGATCGACTGTATCGCCTTCTGTGAGATCACCGAACGGCGACAGAACAAAGCAACCATCCGAATTTACATTAAGGCCCAGCAGCCGGACACGTCTTCGGCGAAGCACGCTGCTGCCTCGGCAGCAGTTAGCGGTTCGCCTGCAAGTCCGCAGCACTTCGCCTCCACCACCGGCTCGTCAACATCGTCCTCCTCATCTAACGGGCCTCAGGTGCGCTTCAAGCACTACGATTTTGAAACCGAGTGCTCGGTGGCGCAGCACATCTTCAACAAAATGAATTTCATCCTGGAAGTGCGGTCGAGCGACACCCGCAAGGAGTTCATCGCGGCACGCGAACGCAAACTGGAAAAACACGGAAAAAAGAAGAACTGATGCTGGGCCGAGGCACGCCCTCCCAGCGCAGTCCTGAGGATTTCCTTCGACGATTCTGTGATTTGTACTTACCATTTAATAGGAGGAAGTCTTGTCTTCTATTGACTTACGTCTTAGCATTCATTTTGTAATTTAACATAATTTGGGCGGGCGGAGCGCCCTCTGGGCTCCGCCTGTACTTTCATCCCTTCTCCCTTCTGATCCCGGTTTTCACCACGTATTTGCGTTTGATGAACTAACAATTTTGTGGTCGGTTTAAGCTGCGTGGCAGCGGGCCCGCGATTGATTTATTTAAAAATAAAACAAGAGTTTGTTACTTATACGATATACTTGTGTTTCAATAAAGGTTCTGGGCAGTTTCAGGTGGCCTGGGAGATGGATGTGGATTTTAAGTTCCAGATATGCGTTAAGTTGCACCTTCTACGGGGGCAAATAAGATTTTGATCTTATTCGGGCGGCAGATATCGACTGTTTTATACCTAATTATGGACGACTTTAATGCTCACATGTGTGAGGGATCAACAGATCACCCACCAGATAAACATTTCTTTGGCTCACAGATTGTAAAAAAAATCCAACTGCAGAATCAAATTCGAAGAAATTTTGGCGATTTATTTTTAACCACAGCCAGAGTAGAATGTATTTGTGGGGCGACGCGGCTTGGAGTTTCATCTGATTCGAAAAACCACAAATTGAATTTTGGAATTGATGGTTTTAACGTCGAAATTCGCCTACTCGAAACCCGAACACTAGAGTAAACATCATTTTTGCAGGACGCCAAGAATATCATTTTTTGCAGGACTCCAGAATATCATGGTAAATGTTGATACGAAAATTGATAGTTGAAACAAAACCCCAAAAGTTAATTCTTGCACTGTATGTCATCATCACCATGATTTTCTCTGACCGCTTATTCTTAGAAGGGTCGCGGAGCGAGGGCGGCTAAATGGTCTATCCATCAAGACTGCGCTTCACCATCCAGTCTATTATACTGAGAAGGAGAAGCGATATAACACAGCTCTGACGAAGTCCAACGCACACATCAAAAGGATGGGATTTGAGGCGCCATTTAATTATCCGAACACAGCTTCTCCAGTTCCCATACAGAGACTGAATAGAGCTCAGAAGAGGCCCACTCAGTGCATAGTCCTGCAAAACTCTTCCGAGTTTACCCCGAGGCCTTTTCCAAATCTATAAAACACGAGTAGACCAGTTTGGCATACTCCCAGGCCTTTTCAAGAATAACCTTCAGAGTAAAAAACTGGTCGGTTGTGCCTCTGCCAGGCCGAAACCCGTATTACTCTTCCCGCAACAAAGGCTCGATTGCAGTTCTGGAACGCGCTTGATACCGCCCTGTTGGGGATTGAGCAGCTCCGAAAAGTGTTCGCTCCATCAGCGTAAGATGTCGTTCTCATTTGACAGGAGTGCACCGTCTTTCATATTAACATGCGATACGATGTTTAACTTTTTTCCTCTGAGACGGCGGATAGCCTGCCAAAACATCTTGTTTGCAGATCTGTAATCGTGCTCTTACCTCTTGCCGAACTTTATCCAAGCCTGTTCTGACCGCCATATTGGAAGTTCTTCGCGCCTCAATGTACCGGGCTCGAGAAATAGAATTCTTACATTGATTCCACACAATATAGGCTCTCTTTTTCTCTCTGACGGCTTCTTGAACTTCAGGAGTCTTAAACCACGCAGTTCTTTTCTGACCACCAGCCGCTACAACAAGACGCTTCATTCCACAAATAAGGAGGCAATGACTCCCGATGAAAGCAGCTGCCATTCTTCCTCTACATTTAAAAGGTCAGTTGGAACTTGTTCAATCTTCTCGCACCCTGTAATCAGATTCAGCGTGTAATATCACGCGAATATCACGTGATATTACACGCTGTGAAAACGCGAAAAAAGCGAAAAAGCTGTGAAATCGCGAATATCGTGAAACATTTTTTGATGGTACCACAAAGAAATCAATCAAAGATGTCTTATTTAAACTGTGCCGGTACCAAGTGTGTTTGTGAATGGCTTTGTGTGGGAAAAAGTTGTTCATGATGGACACCTGTTCCTGTTTTGATCCGGGTCAACGTGCCTCCAAATCACACTTCCCCAAGTACTGTTGTCCGTTTCGTACCCACAGGAGCATTGAAGTCACCCATTAGGAGAAAGAAGTCCATTTCTGCTCCTTTATATCCAGGATAGCATCAACCCATCAACTTCGTTCAAGAAGGCCGCATACTCCGAGTCTTGATTCGGTGCACGCACCTGTACTTAAGCCAAAGTCAATCGCTCAGTCTTAAACTTTAAGATTAAAACCCTCTTTCCAAAGGAATACTCAAATACATTTTCCGGCAGCCGGGGGCTTTTAAGTTTCCCCACACCCGTCAGTGCGGTCATGTCATGTGGGACGCCAGACCAGAAGAGCCTGCACACATCAGCGAAGTCTCTGGCTCCGAAACCTTTCCACTTTGAGAGGCCTTGTTAATAATTTACGATCTCAAATCACATCAAACATTTAAAATTTGGCTGGGCGTTCGTCTAAGCTTGTATGGTATTGAGTCTCGTTTCGTCTTGAAAAAAAAAAGCCGAGTCTTTTCGACTTACAGTTGTACTCAAGGCTGTCGAAGTACTGCGATTGCAGTATTTGTACTGCTTTTTGAAACTCTCTACTGCCGTACTGCCAAAGAAGCCAAAGTACTGCTTTTTCTTGCTTTTACGAATCCATTCAACGGCTTCATGAAAACGTATAGGTTCCAGAAATTGTTCTTCAGTCCGTATAGACCGAGAGCTCACCACAAATTTTGGAACAATGTCTTCTTGTTCGGCTCATCAAATACCTACGGTTTTCCATATTCTCGAAGCAATGTAAAAGATACTTTCAATTTCAATGCAAAAAATGTAGAATACTATGCTTACGGATTATGCCTAATTTGAGCTGGATATAGCCCCGATTTTGAAAAACCACCATTAAGTAACCATTAAGTACAAGCCTCAACTTCCAAACTATGCAGTGGACTCTCAGCCGGTCTATGCGACAATGACCTGTTATAGTGGCAAGATATAACTTGTTTACCGTCATGTCTTTTATGAAGCACGCTAAGCATTTGAGTCAAATCGATTAAGTTTTCAAGCTATTTTTGGAAAATTTATGAAAGCCTTTGAACACCACGACTCGCACTATATTTAGGTTGGAGTTAAAAGTACTTTAAATCAGGCCAGAACCAGTTTGCACAACTTAAGATGTGAGTTAATTGCTATAAAAGTCTTAATTGGCTGTCAACTGTCATTATAAATAGATTCCTAAAAATCTTATGTATATACGGAATGAATCGCAGCGACTGCCACCTACGCTAAGATTTAGGAATCGCGCCCTTGACTTACGAATCAACAAATTTCTCCGTTAATATGCAAGAAAGTTATGGCATGCACAAAAAAAATTAAACTTTATGTAAAAAAAAATATTTTACTCCTGTACTGCCGCGTACTGCAATTTTTTTCTGAAAATGCTGCTTTTCCAAAACATGAAACGACAGCCCTGGTTGTACTTCTTCTTCCTCGATATCATTGTCCTCTTTTTCCTCCTTGACGTCCTCGTTTTCCGATTCGGTGTTGATCTTTTCTTCCAAAAGCTAATAATACTTTTCTTTGGTATTTTTCTAGTGGTACTTTTCCATTGGAGAGGAATTCGATATCGAAATTCAAACTTCGAACCTCAGTTTGCTGTCAGCTGACTGCAATGACAGTTAGGTGTGTTCGTAAAGTGAATCGACGGGTGCACTTAGCGACTCATGCATTTGTCTGCTGCATGAACAACTCCTTTCCATGACAGGCAAACACCATTCTTGGCCTGTTCGGAAAATTATTGATGAGGCTTCTTAACGACCTCTTTATAGCTGGGACACAATGAGTATCTGTGTCTGTGGCTGTGTCTCGAAGTTCAGCTTACGGGAACACTTATATAGCGACACAATGCGTATCTCGCTGTGTCTCTGATTTTAGGTTAAAAATGTGGCGAGACACAGCGACAGACACAGATACTCATTGTGTCCCAGCTATAAAGAGGTCGTTAAGAAGCCTCATCAATAATTTTCCGAACGGTTGAAACGTGAGTCTTCAGTCTTCAGGTTCAAAGCTTCGTCTGACAACATAGCTCTTTTTTGGGAGCTTTTTCAACTAGGCATCTGTACATATGCTAAATCTGTCAAACTGTTGGAGAGGTACACGCATGTGTTTCGAAATCTTTTTCATGGATTATCCAGAGTTAATCTCTAGATATATGGGCGCGTCGAATCAAAATTCAATACTTAACTAACTACAAACAGTGTTGAGCAAGAAAAATTAGCTTAGGGTAAGAAGTAAGTAAGTCCAGCACTCAATTTATTCTTTATTGGTCCTGACTGTATGGCACAGTTTTGTTTCAGCCTTTCCTTTTTTAGGCCTTAGGTTTAAAAACGGCAGAACCTGAACGTTTTAATGTTTTCGCTATGATAGTTCGGCCGCTTTTTATTAAGTGTGCGAAGGACTGTGTTCTCAAAACCGCTTGGTGCCAGACATGAAAACGTAACATAACCTTTTGCATTTTGGTTTTGTCATTGTTGCACGTTTGTTTTTCTTTAATTTGTCGATTCTAGGCACCACTAAAAATTTTATTTTTAATAAAACGCTTCGGTGCATATCAGACATTCAGAACGATTGAACACTTGCATCTGATAACGCACTTTATTAAATGCAAAAATAAATTTTAAGACTACTCTAAGTCATAGCAATTGCCAAAATGTAGCAAACAATCTCTTAGGCTCTGCTGGCACTGACAATAATCCGGGAACGGAGGTGCCAACACTTCGTTCATGATCCTTAGAAGATCTACATATTTTTGTAATGCTGCTGCATAGTCACCAGCATCATATAACCTCTTTGCCGTGCGTGTCATGAGCTCGGTGTCCTAGAAAAAAAAAAAAACACAGCACCTTCATACATAATCACAAGCTCTATCAGCATCTAAACTCTCTTACCTGCATAACTTTTAGTCCTTTAAGGATATTCGTACTTTGTCCACAGTGCACACACAACACCATAAAGTCATTGCAGTTCATTGGCACTTCGATTATTGCAGGACACTTTTTGGCTGCATCACACCTAAACCGGATCACGTCCAATTGCATATCCTCGAAGCGAGGCCAGTTCTCCAAGCAGGCGTCACAGGAACACTCAAACCAATACAATTCCTTCAGCTTTGATTGCCTGTCCTCGCGTTTCTCCTGAGTGTAAAGCGGGCCATAGTTCTCCGATATTTGCAATCCAGACTCTATGGACTTGACCGTATTAACGTGAATAGTGGTTCCCCGAAAGAATCTTGAGAAAAGCGGAAAAATTTTACTAGAATGATTCAAGAAAGATTGTTGCCTGGTATTTCTTCTTCTTACCTTACGATACCAGGATCACAAGAGTGATTGAAAAGCGCCAGAGTGGGATAGATACCACCCCCAATAAATGCGGTCTTCTCCGTCTCTTTTGCCTTGGAACTGTGGAGCTCGGAGATTTCATGGGTGTTGAACTGAATGAACTGCAGATTCCGTAGAATAAGTGAACTTATGAAAAGGACGTCATCTTGAAGGGGCGACTTTCCAAAGTAACCCGCCAGTTCTAGACATTTTGTTAGAAATCGAGCCATCAGCGCATGTTGAAAAAAGTTTGAAGCAGTGCGTCCACTTTCATGACGCACCAAATGGGAAACGCATCTATAATCCGTCTTGGGTAGTCTATAAAAAAGAGTAAATTATTCTATAATCGCTTCATGAATGAGATTTTCTACTTCATAATCTGATCAATCGACAAAGATTTGTCAATATCATCTCTGACTTTTTTAAAACTGTCCAATCCTTGGCTACCTATGATTCGTAGGGAGAGATGGCAATTGACTGATGCACCAGAACGCCAGATCGTCGGAAGTAGCCCACATTCGTATTTATGATGTGTTGCCATAGCATGATTCAGACACTTTTCTGAACAGTAGATGACGTCACTGCACTTAGGGCAAGCCAATGGTATAACGGTTCTAAAGCAAAGGAGTTAAGACACAAAAACACTTCCCTCATACTTATACCTTATGAGGCAATTCTCGCAATGAGTCTTGGAAAACTTTTCGATAAGAACTGCGGCAAACGGCCGTTCAACGAGTATTTCTTCTCCGACTTTTATGTCTCTAGCAGCCCTTGCAAATCGACCCTCCTCCTTGTTTTGGTCGATCCTTATGGCGGAACTCGTAAACGGCTTCTCTTCTGCAGTCTGCACTCTATCCTTTGGCTTATCGATCTTCTTAGTGGCTCTTGGATCCTTCTGCAGCATTGTCACCATTGCAACTGCGTCCAGCCTCATCTTTCCCTTCTTCTCTTGAGAAAGTTTTGCGTCATCAAGGGTTGAGATAGTCTTTCTATTTGAAAAGTCAAGCACTTAACAGATCGGTTGTTCTTATATTGCACTACCACTTACTGAAAGGACAACAAAGCAGCGGCAAAGTTCTTCTTTGCCAGAAAGCACCTTGCCTGACGTTCGTAAAGTTTGTACACCAACTCCTGTGGATACCCATAGTTCATAGCTCTTTCCACATCCAATAATGATTCATCAAACTTCGACATATGATATAAGGTCGCCGAACGATTGGCTAAAATGATTGCTTTTTCGGCTTCTGAAAAAATGCACTCATAACCTCAATGTTGCACATTATTCCAATCCTATTTTTGTACTTTTATCTTCTGGCAAAGCGATATAACTTTTCGTATACAAAACCATAGCTTCAAGCCATTTCATGGCCTTAAATGCGAGATTACCCTTCTCCTTAAAGGATGCAGCCACCGTGCTATTCTTCCCCTCGAAATTGAGTCCAATCTTTAGGTCATTATTGCGAACGAATTCCAAACTGTCGATGTACACCATACGGTCCAGATCGGTTTTGCACTCGGAAATCTTTTCAATATCGGCCTCATTGCAGGCGTTTCGCAAGTTCAAGTAATATTCCGGGAAGAACCCTGTTATTTCCGTTAGAGACATTTCGCAGTGCGCTTAATTTTTTAATTTTAACAAATTAAAATCCAAATAATTTTAACTAAATAAAATGAACTCGTTCACAAAAAACCAATTTGAAAACTAAAAGAATTTTCATCGCCAGAAGCTATTTTTGGGTTCACATCTTAAAAGTTGTGGAAAATAATTCTCTTCGAGTGATTGAGAAAAACTCAAGAGATTTATTTTTAGTTCTTGATCTCTTTTTTGAAAAATCCACGTTTTTCAATGTTTACAAACACATTGTTTGAGTTGAATTGTAGCGTAGAAATAGATTACAGAAACAAGAATTGCATATGACATGCATGAGTCTTTTAGCTTACAACTTATTTTAGAGTTCAATTTGCTTAGGAAGCTAATAGGTTTGGAAGAGATTTTTTTAAACATCTTATTGCATTCCAGTCATTAAAACAGTCAACTGTAGAACACTTCAAATGGGACTCTCCTTTGCATTATCCACGGTAAGTAGGTATTTATGTACCTACGTACCATGATTCTTCGCATGGTTGTTGGCTTAGCTTCCATCCTTTAATCCTTGCGAATGATTCAATACTCGTACCAACCACTCAAGAACCTTTTGAATCGGGGAATTCGAACCACAATTCACTAGCTTCAAGGGTAGCCTCATATTTTTTCTAGCGACGAACTGAGCACTTCCATCGCGGATATCAAAAACCACAAGCCTAGGAGCGCCTACGCTGCAGTTAGAGTAAATTTATTTCTTTCCTTGGCAATGTACCTTTGTGGTCAAAAGTTCGGGTTCCATTATTTTTAACCTTACAGTTAAGATGAGGGCCATTGTCCGGGATCTCAACCAACAAGCTTCTCTATACAGACATTTTCGTTAAAATTGCAATAAATTAACCTCTTCACTCTTATTGCCAATTAGAATTACATATTTCACTTTTCGGGCTCGCGACCATGGAGTACTCTACCTGGTTAACAGTAGCATTTCGTCCTCTTTTTTTTATAATATACATCATGGGGTTATGACTTACCACTTGTCCACACCAAGCGCTCTATAGTATCCACGATCACCTGATCCTTAAAAAGGAGTCTCAATCTTCCTAGCCGTCTCGAACGTCGAGTCTAACTTAATCTTAAGATCTTTTTTCTATCTAATGCCCCTCAAGTTAGAGTTAGCATCAAGGATAAGAGAGTGCAAGGGTAACCGATTCAAAACCCTCGCAAAAGGAAGATTTTTGGCTAAGATGCTGATGTAGGGTAACCGTTTCGGTGTAAGCCGGTACCTCAGGGGACTCAAGTCTGCGTAAACTTTGGGGCTCAGATAGGAGAGGTGGGGGTAACCGAAGCGGTACGAACCCGTGCCAGGGGAGGGATATATACCGGTTGGTCTTGAATTTGAAATTGAAACGAGGTATGAGCGAACGTATAGTCTGATTTACCAGAAATGGTATCAGGACCATTCAAGATGCTTGCATGCCCCATGTTGTCACGAGCCAGTTGCAGGAATTCCTTAAGCCTTAGTGCTGCTTCTGCCATAAATTTCCCAAAGACGCCATATTGTAATACTGTGTCTCCACCGGGCACTAATCCGCGATTAATAGCTATAAATCTTTATTAAATCCTCTACAAATCAAGCGATGAACATACAAATTTAAATCCTATCGGCAATCGATTAAAAATAAATCCTTCTCATACATCCCTTTCACCCTATTCACAAATCTATTTTTTGCACCTTTGTTACAGTTTGAGAATCAAAAAAGGAAGCTGAAACTGTGCCTCTACGTTTTCTACTGTGATTTTTACAGCGAAAATCGTTTTTCGCTCTTGAGAAATGACATCGCCACCGCCACTCTCTTTTGAGAGCCAAAATGGCAGAAAAAGAGTGTTCATCTCAAATAAATCCTATATTTGTCCGGTGGAGCCACTTTGGGACTTATTTTTAATCGTCTCCCGCTAACTTTCTTTTAATTGCCTGTGGAGACACAGTGTTATGGCGTATTCTTTTGAACATCGAACTGCCACACTGAGCTGTCAAATAATACTCGGTGTACGCGACAATTCCAGCGTACACCGAATTTCCAGCGTATTCCGGTTTCATTGTGTACAGAACGGCAAATACTGCGCCGGTGCAGTCATCACGTTAAGTGTCAAATCGCTTTGACTTAATTTTTTTTTCGTTTTTTTATTTCGTAGCGTGATTTTTGTTGGTGTCGATTTTTTGTTCTTTTTACTTAAAATGAATTTTAATAGCTTTGAGTTTGAAATGTTAATAAAGTTTTTATCGTTTTCATACAATTTCAGCCAAATCAGGAATAAAAATCAAAGATAACACCCAGCCTCCACCGTCAAATACGAGGGTGGCGTATTTTCGAGTTTGGTGTCGACACCGAACTACTTCGGTTTTCAAAAGAACGTTTACATGAGATTCCGTTCAGGTGTACGAGAAAAGAACAGTTTTCTTCTGTACTGGTTTTACGATTTGGTGTTGGAAAAGAATACGCCATTAATCTCTCGTGAATAATGGTTGATGTGACAGTTTTCAGTTTTAGGCGATTAGACACTAAGCCCAGCTCGTCTCTAAGACATGCTGCCATCCGCAGCCTTGAGGTCAATAATAAGCTGGATTTTCTGAAATTTCTGATTTTAATTTTTTTAACTACTCTTTTTAAAATCAAGAAGCCTTATTCCCTTATTATTTAACGGCGACGAACTCCAGACTTAAATTAATTGCATTGCAAGTCTTTCAACTGATATATATATGGGCTTGGCTTGACATACCTTACTTCCGGCACATATTGCGTTGGCTACTTGATGTGGTTCGTTTCTCAGTGCATTTTAAACAAGATTTTTTTTTATTGGAAATCAAACTTTTAATTTTCCTCATTTAACACTAATAATACAATATTGATTGTAACACATACATACATAAACATACCTATTCGTTTTTAAAACAAACTTGTGTTTATTTTTTTATAATTAAATAGAAGAAAAAAATAACTTAATAAATACAATTTATATTTAACAATACCCCATAAATGTATTTGTAAGTATACAAATGAAAATTATTTTTTTAAAAGAAGAAAATGGATTGATTTTCTTTTCGAGCTTTTATAAAATTAAATTTAAAATGGATATTTTCTTGCTGCAACGCTAAGTATTTGGTACTTCTTTTGTGATCTAAAATACAATCTGAGAAAAGTGCACACATTTTTTAGAATGCTGTGCTAAAATACTTAGATGAAAATGGTGCTGGTAACTATTTGAATAAGGCCATTAATTCTTATATACATAGAAAAACACAGTTTTTTTTTCAAAAGCAACATTTTTCGTTTAGAAATCGTAGGAGTTCGCTTCGTCGTCTCCCTTTCTCGCCTTGAAGAGAAGCCTGTAAACTAGAGCGGCTAAAATTCCTCCGGAAATGGGACCTACCCAGTAGACCTGAAAGAAAGAATGCCATGATGTTGGGGTTCAACTAGAGAGTATGATAATAAGTGACTTACCCATTGTTCATCCCAGTTGCTCATGATGACAGCTGGTCCAAAAGATCTGGCTGGATTCATGCTGGCACCTGAGAGATTGATCTGAAACCAAAAAGAAGAATAAAATAGCTTTTGACGCAAACAAGCCGCAATAGTTTTGACTTACCGCTGCCAAATGCCCGGCGGTGATGGAGAGACCAATAGCAAGTGGCACAGAGCCCTTGATATCGCTGCGGCGAGTATCGGAGACGCCCTTAACAACAAAGACAAGAATGAAAGTAATGATGATTTCCACAAGAACGGCTTGTCCACTGGTTAAGTCTGAACTGAACATTGTAACTCCCAGAGTGGTTCCGGCCAATTTAGTTGGAATGGCAACCTTGATGAGGGCTGCTCCAGCGATTGCTCCAATACACTGCATGATGATGTAAAATGCGCCTTTAAGGATGCTCATTTCACCCACGACTACGAAGCCGAGGGTTACTGCGGGATTGATGTGACATCCGCTGACATGACCAAAAGCCTGGAAAGGGGAAAAATTTCGTTGTCAGATATTGTATTGACAATAGGTCGATATTATTTTTAAGCCAAGCTTTTCTGTACAAATTTGAAGAACTGCATTTGCAGCATTAACAACGTTCTTGACAAGGTCGGTTTAATTATTGGAAAATAGAATAACTCTGTAAAAAGGCTCTAAAGACTGTTCATTGACAGCGCTCCGCCCGTTACTTTGCCCAGCCGTACATAGTACTTTGTTAAAGCTTCAAACACATGCATTTATAAGGTTTATAAAACAAGTAGGTAAGTAAAGGCAAGAGCTCGTCTGCAACGACCTCCTTAATGCCTGACCCTCAACATATATCACCTATTGAAAACGAAGATGTTCTTCTTGAAGTTTTCTTCTACAGCTCCATATCGCCTGTTATGTTCTCACCAAGTTTTTGGATCAGAAACGGGAAAAATTCACGCTTAATAGCCTGAGGCCTGGGAAACACAGCGACAGAAAACCGTGCGGCAAATAACCGCAGGAGACAGTGCCCTGTCGAGATTCCTGCTAAACTTGTCCCACTTGCTTAGTTTTATTAATTCTCTATAGGTAGATCTTCTGGCATCAAAAAGTAGCTTGAGAGCTTCCATACAAATTGTGATCCATCCAGACTTAAGCACCTTAAGTTTATGGCATTTTCCAACGTTGGCACCTAACTTACTTCTTGCACACTAGATCCTGTTAGCAGTAAGTGTCAAAATCGAATTCACTTGCACCATGCCAAGTGATTTTGTAATTTGCATTTGAATACTGAAAAGCAGACATTTGGTCTGGTTAAAAAAGGCCCCTTGGCCATTTGCAACTTGTTATTTGATAGGAATGTCCACCGTGCTTAGTGTTAGAACCAATTAACAGTAGAAACCCCTTAAGGACGGTGATAACACGTAGACCCAGTTTGGCGATACAGGCATTCGGCTAAACTTTAACCAACACACGTCCTCAGGCGTTGCATCTCGCATCTATCACGATCGATCGGTATTATTAAAAACCGAGAGTTATTCAAATGGAATCATACCAAGAATCTAATGCGCAGTCAGCACATCTGGTTGGCGGGCATCACGAACAACACATTACACTGTGGAACCATCGATTAGGCCCACCAACCCCCGGGCTAGCTAAACGTAAATACAAAAGTCAACCTAAACACTCAGTTCTAATGTGAATAGTGCGTGTGCCATTCACGATGGATCGGTCGCCTTAGCAACTTCAACGTTCAACGAACTTCTTTGAACAAAAACGTAAAAAAAGCATCGACAAAACAACAAACATCAAAGGAAACAGAAAAAAAACCAAAACTAGAAACCAAACAACGTTGAACATAAAACATTTAAACTATTCCAACGCTCATTCACACCATAAGGTAGGCCGACATTCACACAGGTTCCCGCACATGTACCTACTACTGTGGGCCCTCCCCCCACTCGAAAGTGATTTTTATTAATGAATTGGCAAACTGGACGCACTAAGTGCACGACTTTGACTACAGATCGCACAGTAAGCCGACCAAACAACATTCGATCGACAGAAATCACACGAAATGTGGTCTTGTACCTTGGGTCTGGGTGGACCGCCCCGCAGCTCTCTCGCTGGTGGTGCGCACAAGACACCTGCTAAATCTTGTACGCACTTCCAGCGGCATTAATCAATGTTTAGCTGCGTGCGCATTCGTCATCGCCACAAACACACGGCCACTTAGTCTAAATCCGTTTCTTTCTTGAGATTGCCAATCATCTACGAATGCGCACTGGTGCAACCTAAATTTTCCCGAACATAACCTTGATTTTCGTTTAACGCAAATTATGGATTTGTTGTAGTTTAGCAATTTGTTTTCTGTGGACATGGTCAGCGGCTGTGCACTGTATGTAGTGCGAAGCTTCGAGTTTGACTTGCACTTGGCGCAAGAAGATGCTTTTAAAATGGAAGGTTTAATATTTTACTTTGAATCTTACAAGACTCATGTCATGTAACCTCGAATACTTATCGAATTGCTATACCGGTCGGGCCAACCCTTGTGACATTCACCGGCGCGCAATGACGCTAAGCTAAGCGTGAAGCCTGGCTTGCGCCTTGATCTGAGAAATATTGTAAACAAGATAGTGTTTAGCCGGAGATGGTATTTTTGATATGCTAAGAGACGACCTCCCCTAAAGGCAATTTGTCGATCTTTGCAGTGCGATCTCTAGAGATCAGCGCTAATAACGATGCATTACTCCTCAAGCTGATTGTAATTATTAGGATTAGATAAACTGGCAATATTTGCATTTCGCTACACGTGATGTGGAGTGAATCTACTGTCGGTGTGTCTGGTGAACCAACACTGAATGGCGCACACATGGGGCGAAACCTGCTCTAAAGTGACACTGTTACGTACACCTTATGCTTCATACTCTCTCTGTATGTTTAGCAGTTTTTGAAAGGTTGACGATCTTTTAATGAGACTCTTATTAAATAATTTCGTGGCTGAAGCGGATTGCTTATGATGATGACTGCGAACTTTACTGATGAAGTGAAAACACGCGACAACTGAGAAGCTCTTGAAAGTATTAACACCTTCTAGCAGAGCATCAGAGACGGAGCTAGCTTTTTTGACTATCCTTTCAAAACGGGTCCATAACGGATGAGGGGTATCAACTTACGTTGGGTTTGAATAGCTGTTGAATCTAGATGGTAGGACTAGAGTTTTTAAAGTAACTTTTTTTTTAAACTTTCTAACCTGTAGCGGAAATAGGTTTTTCGCTCGTGAATCATAAAACATAAAACTAAGAAACTAAGAGTTAAAATATCATTAATCAATATACCGCGAGTATAGAAAACTTTGAAGCAATATAGGAGAGGTATCTCAAACCTTCTGGTGGAATTTAGTTTAAAACATCTGTGTAAAGGCGAAAATTACCACATTTAAGCAAAGCTAAAGATAAAAATTTCCGCACCAAAATGCTTAGAGACGGAAAACTGTTACGAAGTTACATGTCTGACGACTAGAATCGCAAGAGGTCGCTATAGATTTTTTCTTTCTCGCTTTAGTAACCATACTTGAAAAGTTTTATGCTTCCATAATTACCAACATCTTACGCGAGCTCTACGTAGTGGAAGAAGACAGGAACACCTCAGAAGGAAAAGATGGTTTATAATACCCGCACGATTGAGAAAATAGAGAGTTGAAAAAAGAGAGTTGAAAAAAAGAGAGTTGAAAAAAGGGAGGTATCGTAACGGAACGGGTAGATAAAAAGCTCTAACCGAAGCCTGCAAAGACGACGCAGGCAATATTAATGATTCCATATCCCGCCTTAACCTATCATTTGTGCAGATTTTTTATCTATGCGCGATGGCGAATCGAATCCCGCTGGCGCTGTCAGACAGAAAAAACCCATTCAGAGAAAACGAATAGGACCTACCAAACCGCGCTTGGGTCGAATATTTGGAAAAAGTGTTTTTTTCTTTTTTCTTTCAATAAGGCTAGGGAAGTGATAGGCTTAGTTAAGCTTGCAAGCTCTTCAAAGAGGCCGGCGACAATTTGCTTAGGGCCTTGCACCGAAGCATTATCGTAGAATGTAGTCAGGTCAGAAGAAAGCATGCACAATGATTGTAGCTTCAACTCTATGTGCTGGAGACTGATGATTCTTTACTGGAAAGTAGGGAAGCATCAGTCTCCTGAGCATCGTCTACAAAATCTTATTTAACGAATCAGTCTCCTAACCTTCGCCTGTAAGTTTACCATGCTGAATACTGAGGAATAGTCTATTGGTTCATATCACTGCGTGTCCTTATAAGCTTAGAAATTCAACGACCAAATATGCATGCAGCGGCAAATTAAAAAAAATACTCTAGGAATTTTAAGCTATTACTTATCCCCTTTTAATTAATTTAAAGACCGCCAAATTTGGCCATCTGAGCGGGAAGACAAAGGAAAAAGCGCTCTGTTTCAACTCCTCAACGCGCTCAACCAACTCCTATGATGTCGAAAAGAGGATTTATGTAAGCCGAAAAGCTGTCGTAGGGCTACTTCAATACACACTAAAGTAGACCTGTTGAAACAGACTTCGAGAATCGCAGTCTTCTTCACCGCGGCGTCATTAGGAATGCTGAGCTTGCGATTGAAGCAAAGATTTCTGTCCTTAACTCCTTTTCACTCCAATGCTCATCCATGGCCGCGAAATTTGGGTAACGATATAAATAGTTGATCGCAATCTGCTACTGAACAATCTGCCAAAAAGAGATTTCTTGTGTAAGAATACTGGCGAATAATCGAATGCATTCGAATATGACATCAGAAATCGTGGGAAAATTGAGTAATTAACTGATTTAAATGAAAGGATGAACACTTCAATGGTCTGCGCAACGTTCGACCGACCTTTTATAGCAACCAGAATATGAGCAAGGCAGCCCTAGGGTAGACTAAGACTGAGGTGGCTGAACGTATTTAAAGAACTTTTGGACTTGCCTTGGGGTCGGAGGATGGCGTTGGTAACTGATGATCTGGAAAAATGGAAAGATTACTTGCGCACTTCCTTCTGTACTTAATGGACGTCCGGGACAAAAAATTATGATCATTGTGATGACGTAAAACTTTTTATTAACAAGCAAGTAAGTGCAAGAGTTCGTCTCCGTTCGGATATTTAGAAGTAGAACAAATAAGATATTCTAAGTATCTTCTAAATATCCGTCGCCTTATAAGTGGTAGGAGCACAAAATTTAAATGGTACAAGCTAAGAGAATAATGTCCGCATTGGTTGGGTACCAGGCCACAGTGACTTCATCGGGAATGAAAAGGCTGACGAGTTTGCGGCTCATATCTATGTATCACTACAGCGGAAAAAAGGACCAATCCTCCGCTCTCTTTTGACACAGGCCAAATATCTGCGACTATTCACAAAATAGCCCAAAACAGTTTGGAAAATACTCAGCAAAATTGGGAATCACTAACACCAACTTTATTTGCAGGGGCTGTCATGATCCAGAAGCGGAAGAAGATGTTAAACATCTCCTCTGCCAGTGTACAAGTGGCTTCGTCCAACGTTTTCGACTTCTTGGCCAACAATTCTTTGAGAAGCTGAACGAGTTTGCAAGTTTACCGGTGGCAAATATTGTGAAGTTCAACAGGGTCTCCGGCTGGGCCAAGCTTCTCTTCAAAGCTCAGGATACTTCAACTGACTTAGTATCATATAGCTAAATTAAAATCTTTATTCCTCACAGGTTGTCTCCGTAGGGTGACGCTAAGGGCCCCGGTAGGCCTATGTGAGCTGGTGGCTTTTGCTGTCATCAACCCTACCTAGGGTTGACCCTGGTTCGGGTATAAAAATTGGCAGTAAAATGTTCCCTCCGTATTAATAAATCATTCTCCTTTGTCAGAATAATATGGCGAGTAAGATACAATCAATGTGAAGTGAAATCGTTTTTCTTATAACTTTGTTATCAAACCCGTCTTAGGTTTCCTTAGAAATTAGAACATTTTAAGGCGTTATGATAATATTTGCATACATATTTAATTCCTACGGCCCCTGATAACCATCGCAACACAATGTAAATGAACATGGTTCTCTAAATTTCAGTGAAGAGGAAAACCCTCATCTCGTGATCTCCTTGAGCTCAATTTCACTTTCTCAATTAAGTCTCTTCCTTTCTCTATTGTCAATTTATCAAACTCATTCATGTGAATCATTTTGTGCAAGCTCACTTGTCAGCTTGCTGCAATTTTTCCCTGTCACAAAAGTCGCTTCTTCAAATCAAGCCTGGCTTTTCAGCCTGAGAGACTGCACTTTGCACACTTTTTAATTGCATCTAATTATGTGAAAACTTTAACCTGATGATGTATCTCTGTTTTGCATTGTGCACTCAGGCGGCGAAAAGTGAAAACTATTTGACGATAATTATTGCTTTGTTATGTAAAATCATAGGTCATCCCTATTTCATTGCAGTTAAATGCATTTCCACTTTATTTGTTAAGAGTTGCTGGAGTATGTCAGACCCATCTTCTGGGCTATATCAAAACGACTCACCCATGACATCTATGAAGTTGCGTCAGTTCGATTACAATGCCATAAAATTCAATTGAGCTTTGCAGAATACGGCAAATATTGCAAATTTCAATTATTACAACCGAGCACAGAACAAATTGATTTAACTGTCGAAACCACCGCGGGATCAAAAGGCACTTATAACTCTGACCCTTGTTATAATGCCCGCCTAAATATTCCAATTGAATGCGTTTTGATTGAGATCTTTATAAGACCTCTTCAATCGATACACTCAATCGAGATTTGCAGAATTTCTGGCAAAATTTACACAATTCGCATTCACACCATACATTTGACTTAAAATGTGCGTTGTGATGTTGCCGCGCCGCTAGGCTCAAATCTCCTTAACAAATTGGGTCAGCAGCACTAGAGAACTGCATAGACAATGAGCTGCTACACCTCGATATCGCCCGAAACCCATTCGCATGCCCATGTCAATACTCATATGAGTTCCCACACTTTTACTTTTTGTGTCTTCGGATTTCAGTAATATCCATCTTGGCAGCCCCCGCTTTTGTATGCTCAGTCTTGGCCGTCCTATCAGCACTCACATCGACCTTAGCGTCGATCAATTTCACAACACCACCGGTAATTACTATCCATAAACATTCTATTCATTTCGATCGGCTACAATACATTATATTCTCCGGCCAAATGCAAAAAACAAAAATAAAAATAATAATTAATAAATTAAATTAAGATTATCTAGAAGTACCTCCTCCGCACGCAGCAGGCAGCAGGCTTCGGAGAACATAATTTTTGATGGATCTGCCAAAGTCAATGGCGCAATGTGTAGGTACTACTGCCTATTGTGTACGAGCCTTAAACGAGTCGCGCTGCCTAGCCTTATCAAGCCATCATTCTTAAAAAGCAAAATCAAACAAATAACAATATCCATAAAAATAAAATTAAAAGAGTCTCTCTGTTCGGGCTTAGACGTTCGGGACCGCTCAAGTGTTGACATTTAAAAGTATTTATTCATTTTGACATAATCTGCACAACAATAAATTTACATTTCATTTTGCAAACACACCACCAGAGGCCGAGATTTTAACTTTTCGAGGTATTTAAGCGCGCGCGAACTTCACTTCATCAGCCAGCGTTGCTGTCGGTGTCAGTCGGCTGCAGCATCTGAATTAAGAATAACCTGCATGATTGAATCTTGTTTGGTTAATGTGCTATCTTTTGAGGTGCTGATAAGACCCGGCATAAACCTGACGACGCTAGCATAGTCTTGATCCTTTCATTGGCCTCCAAATATCGATTTGCAAACCGTGATCAATGATGGCAATGGATGTCAATTTAAAATAATTGCCTTGGGCATTGAGAATGAAGAAAGGTTGATCGCTTTGGTCGGGACAGCAGGTTTAGCCAATTCGTTCCTATCCGCATGCGCCCTTAAATGGCTAAACTTCAATCAAAACAATTTTGTTTTTTTTTTAGTTGGCCATAACGATAACTGATAGTCAGTTGATTCCATTTTTGTGTGTTCACCATTAAAGGAAACCCATTTTCAATTTTGCCTAAAGACTTTAATTACTTGGAGCAAAGGAATGACAATTGAAAATTTAATGACTTCTTTCGACCGGTGCCGGTTCCTTGTAGTTTAACCGAATTTTTGTCGGTTGTATCTGAATTTAATGTTGCAAACTTGTGATTGTGACGGTTAGTGGTTTGGAAAGGCTTTGGTAGTTATGGCATTGGCCATGTTAGGAAAACTACTCTCACTGTATAGGACTTGGCTGTTAAGCTCTAAAAAGGAACAAAAAAGAAAAGCGTTCCAGTAAATTTAAAATTCATTAACACAACATTTGAAAACAAAACAGGAAATAGTCAATGAAATGACAATTTTTGATGACAACATACTCCTTTTTTCATCCTGTTCAACTTTGCCCGAAGCGATACAGGCGATTTAAAGTTCTTTTGCCGAGTTTACCTAAAGGACAGCATCTCTTTTTGTGCCAGCCTTGTCAATTGTGTCAGTATGTAATGCAGCCATCGCAAGCTGCCATTACGGACCCATTGTCTGCAAAGTCTGCTGACTGACAAATGCCATAAAGAAAACAATTTGTTTTAGCGATTTTATGATGAGGAGCCTGTGTAAGCAAAACTCTCTACTTCCGAATAGAAACTGCTTAAGAATTAGTTAGAGAACTGAGCCGCCAATGGCGTTTATACTGCTTCAGAAATAATGAGCGGAAATTTTACCAAAGTGCGCGTCAAGGAAAGAAAGGATTACCAGAAAATTTTGCGTCGGTACCGTGATTTTAAAAGGTTTATTTTTCAAACTGCATAAGACCACGAGAAAGATCAGCCCTTAACCAATATTTCATCTTGCAGAGGAAAAAATCCATATTCAGGGAGGACTGGGTGGTGGGTAGTGATTAGGCAAACAGAACCTTCTCTTTTCAGATTCTGTTGAAAAAAAGCCGGCATTTTTTAGCAAATCGGCCAGAGAAGAGACTGCATCTACACAGAAGAACACCTCACAACATATCGAATAAAATTTTCAAACACCAAAAGCTACGCCATCTTCATTTACAAAATGTTGAATCAAATGTTGAATCACGGCTTTGCTGGTCATTAGACGTCAATTTGCAAAATTAGATAAAAATCAGGCTGAACTTGACCAATTACTCAGAACATGAATGTAAATGTTAAAGCGCGCAGACCTATAAGTTTAGACAAGGACCGCCTCGAGAAAATCCCATTATCTCGGTTGCCGATTCACGTTAAGAGGCGACCTCCGCAAAAAATATTAATGTTTGGAATTTACTCGTGCCACGTTTTCACTGTGGCACGGGGTGTATGGCATGTAGCGCCGTCTAGTCAAGACTACATGTCTTCGGTGTACAATTTGGGTCAGTGGAAATTGGTTATTTCCTACGGTGATGGCCTGGTGGTTTTCAGAGAAGTATGATGCGCCAGCCCAAAAGCCACACCTTGCATGAGAGAGAGTTTAGGTCTCGGTACAATATTACTTCTTGTTGAGGATCCTCTTTCAGAAATATGCTTTGTCGATGAACATGATTTTTCGACCGAAGTGCATACAATTTTCTGAAACGATTCATATTTGCAAACATTGTTAAACGCTTTCTTTATGCTGATCTTGCAAGATCAGTTTAACTGACAGATTAACTAATAGCTCAAACAATATTGTACCAATAAAAGTTGTAAAGTCGTAAAAGATAGCCGATTTGAAAATAATGGAGTTTATAAAAGGAATAATATCAACTTCTGAACAAAAGTAAAAATGATGCTTTTTCTTAACTGCGAAGCATGAAAGACGACCAACAACTCTCTTCGTCGTGAAAAATTAACGAACAAAATGGTGATTCATGTATTTTGCACTGGACACAATGGGCGCTCGAGTTACTGGTTGCCCGCGAAATATTAAGGCGGCCTCTCGCTCGGTGTTGCCGTTCACAAAGTTTAGAAATTCTTATTGCGATTGAAATTTTATTTATGGCACATTGTGTCGAGATTGAGATTTCACAACGAACTTAATACTGGCTTAAACTTTAGCGGCGTTGGTTTGGTCAAAGGATTTATCATATTTGCAATTGTTCTTTGAAATGTCAGGAATATTTATGTCAGGATAGAAAAGATACAAGAAGAAAGCAATTCTCGATCCAACACAAACGCTGATGAGCCAAACATGAAACCTCTTCACAGAAACACCAAAGCTTATCCCCGCAAGTGTTAGGCCTTTACGGAGAAAAGCAATAGCACGACCAGCATCACATTTCATAAAAACATCTGGCATGCATATAATTGTTGTCCATTCGGCCGACCCTAACCTGGAGTAACAGACGCCGCTCATTTTGACACAAACGCTTCTGGATTTTTCGTTTGTTGCTCACCCAACATATCTGGTGAGCATTCCCCTATCCGCCACCTGAGGAGGCGCCCAATCGGGGACCAGCAACCCTAGAAGGGAAATGCAAGGAACTTGTAAGATTCTGAAGCTAATTGGAAGCGACAGGGCAAACATCGACTTGATTTCGTATTAGGTGACTTGTAGAAGTTCTGGGGGACCGCAATCAGTCTGTTTCAGTGCGCAACATGTGAAGCAGTTTACGGCACAAAAGTCATCAACTTATAGTGTGTTTAGGACTCGGGCCTATCCTTAGCTGAAGCGTGGCGCTTTATAACCAAGAAGAAGAAACTTATCTTCATACTATAATTTGGCATGACCTACTTACATTCATTTCTAACTCGCATACACTGTTTTTGGGTTTCCTAGGCTGGGTTGCAGCCTTTAACGCAAACATTTTTCCGTTTATTTATACAATTTTTCAGCTCAAGTCACATCGAACATATTTATTTTAACTAACACTTTAGATTTTATACCAGCTGAGATTAGAAAAATTCTAAAGTACGAGTATGGAATTGTTTTTACTAATTCACGCGAATGTTAAGAAAAAAAACCTAGCTTAGAATATTTGTCTATATTGCAAGGAAAGTTGTTTTAAAAACAACAAAAGATAAAATGTAATGTGCAAAAATACCTAAGTTAGTTTATTTTACATAAAATTTTTTAATTGGTTTTTTAATACAATTTTCTTAGAAATATAGAATAATATTCTAAACTTAGTTCCTTTTATCATAAGATATAAGTATATATAAAATGATATAAAATGATATAAAGATATAAAATGAAACGAGATTTGTAAGTTGAGTCAGTTAAAAGCTAAATACAATAATATAAATGATTTGAAAATTCCTTTTTTGTATTTGCATTGTTAGATAAATTGAATAAGCTCACCAATTACTTTCGTTTATTGTTAATATGCAATTTTAATTTTTAATGAAACCACATAAGAGTAAAGACGCAACACGTTGCTTATTTTATGACTCAGTTTGCGTGCATTTAAGGCATATCGTAGGTGCAGCAAAAGGCGAAGTTGATCCTCAGATAGCAATGATATTAAGATTTTAATTACGTTTTAAGCTTAATATGGATTGGATACTGCAACTGTAACTTAAGTTTCTATTTAAATATTCAGTACTGTAAAATAGCACTTTGTAGTAGCTTTTCAATTTGGATTAAATTAATTATACCTATTCTGGGTAATTGCGTTTTTTTAAAGTAGATAACCAATCAATAAAAGCTTATGATCATAAAAAGTAAACTTCATAAATTTAGCTAAGAAATATTTGATTTGAATACTTTTTTATTTTAATTCACATGATTCGCCGAGTCGAACTATCGTTAAATGTTGCACAGCACTGCTGACAGTTACTGACAAAATATTTTTAACTTTAACCTCTCAATAACTTTATAAAATGAGTTATTTATGAAAATTACAAGCACCCGCTGTTCTCAGATATCAAAGACCTTGACGTGGAAATGAAAGTGTCTGCGTAAGCGATGCGTTGTAGTGTGCGCAACACATTTGCCACTCGAACATCAAGAATGATTGCATAGTCACGACATGCAGCATATCCAATACCTTATCAAATGATTCAGTTATCAATGTATCTATAGTGCGGTGACTTTTTTGACAAATGCGAATAGGTTCAGACAGCAGCTCAACGACTGACTTGATATGACTCACAATGCCTTTCAATCTAGGCTTCCAGCACACGGGCAGCAATGATTTTTTTTCTCTTGGGCTTGGATTTGAAAAATGTTCTAACTCAAGATACGAAAAGTGAATGTCTCTATATCTAACTCAACTGGCTTGGTCATAGATTTCACTTCTGGCAATAGAAACATGGTTTGTACCTTCGCAAGTGTGTGTAGGATTTTCCCATTTTTTGTAAGAAAAAAGTATGTTTTAGCCAAGTCGCTCCTAGGCTGCCCGTCACCTAGAATATCACGCACAAACAGTGTCATTAGTAAACGGCCGGTATAAGACTTCTGTTGGCCGAGTCAATGAAACTCGATGGTGAAAAAGATGCGTGGTGATCGTGTATGTGATCACCATAATGGTAATTGTTAGCAACCATGGTAGGTACCTGTTCAAATGCAATTTGCAGTGACATAAGGCTTGCAGATGACTAGATGATGTTAATGAACGTCAAAAGCTTTGCAATTTGTGCACACACTTTGTAATTGGCTGTGAAGTGTAGTAATGGCTTTGAACACTTTGAAAATGACTTTAAATTCCTGAGAAGATTAGACCGATTATGGTTTGCTCTTTATGTCAGCTATCAGTTGAAGGAAAATCTGTGGGGTTGAAGATGATCTGACATGCCCGCAATAATCTGATAAACTGCAACAAGAGTGTGTCAAAACAGCTTCGACAAGGCAAAGATCAATGCATCAAGAAAGTGGCCTGTCAAAAGCCTTTATGCGCGATCGTGTTAATCTAAATCGATCTTGCCCATAAGACTTTTCAATTGATCGTCATCAAATTTTTGTTATTTTTTAGTTTCCTGCAACTTCCAACCAGACTTCAAATAATTATTTCTGAAAATCCTGTGGCCTTGCGCTCGAACAAAAATTTATATCTTTTATATCAATATAGCCCTCATCAATCAACATGTTTTGATTGTTGTCAATCGGCTTCAGTTAAATGTGTGTGATGCAAACAAATGCACAAATATATTCACTTGATTGACATCAATCGATTGACTGTGTAATGATTGATGCACCTTACATTATTTATCCATTGATGTCAATCATCGTGATTATTTTCACGCCACACAAAATTTGATCGGTTAACACCAATTTTAAGTTTTTTGTTTGTCAAGTCTAGCCCATGCGGGCCTTAAATTGTCAATTGATTGACGTGATGCATCGTATATCAATCTACCTTCTAAACACATCAGTCGACATGATGCTGATCATACAGAGTCAAAATTGTTTGTTTTTCGACAACCAGCTGCAATCAAATGTGTGCGTCAATACACGTAGTTGACCATGCAAGCTTAGCATGGGCTTAAGCCAGACCTTAAGGGCCGTTGTAAAATAACCTGGCTTTTCCATTCGTCAGATTCGTGCTTTTCCGATTTCCATGATTGAAAAGTATATGTAAAATCACTGGAAAACATCTTGTAACGCATCAATTATTGGCAAGACTATTTCCAGTAATCTTTTAATCGTGCAAATTGGCAAGGCATGATTCTGACGAATCGAGACGCCAGGTAAGAGAATGCTTGTCTTAATCCGACATTCAACTAGTTTTTGAGCAATCGAATGAAGTAGGGGAGGTAGATTCCTTTGGACTCCGAAAAGACTCTTCTTTTTCACGTTTTATAGCTTTTGCTTACGAGAAATCATATTTCTCTCACTTTTAGTATATTCTTAAATGTGCGTCTGTGGAGTGAGCAGACTTAACCTTAAAATGTTTGGCCGATAACTATAAGTAGATGATGTTTTTTATCCATCCGTATCAGATCAATTTATGCCAGGATACATATTTCGTTTGCTCTTAAAAGGCATGATAGATCCGTCCGCTAGGCTTGTAAAACCACATCCAGTAGTGGGAAGGTTTCAAGGTGATGAATGCAGGTGTATATCGTAATATGTAACAAAATTCCTAAGGAATCAACAGGTAGGTCATATAAGGTCCTGAAAGACCCATGAAAAGATGACCTGAAAAGATTTCATTGGTGTGGTGCCAATGATTTACAAACCTTGTCGATTTTGATCCGAATGGAGGTTCTAGCTTGAGAGCAACTTCTATTGACAAGCTAAAATACTGGGAGATTGGACTCCACTAATGTAGCGCTTTAAGTTGCCATTAGTGTTGCGATATATGTAGGGCTAGGGCACAATTTTTTTTACCATTAAACAGTTTCTTCAACTTCCGTCAACTCAAAATCACACCCTGAACATTGTAACAACATAACAGGATGAAGCAAAATATTTGAAAAATGTTGGCATTTTTATTACTTAATGCTCAGAACCCAAACAAAAATATTTATACATACATAAACTTTTCATCCCATTAAATTGATAAATGAATAAACATCTTTCAGCCATGACATTTTGTCAATTCGATGGTACATGACACATATACTCTGTTAATTTGATTAATAGCTCCCCATTGCTCAGATTGACTGAACACGAATGATGTATTAATCATTAGGCATATTTAAATTTACAATTAAATAAAAAAAAATCATAAACTATACATAAATGCTTTTGTTAGTTCACTCACCTGAGCTAATGTGGCCACCGTCAATCCAAACGTGAATGCAATCTGTGGTATTGTTGGTTCACCAACAGTACTTCCAACTCCAATGAATATCAAAAAGAACGTTCCGACAAATTCAGCCAGAAGCGTCCGCCAGATATTCTTGTTATCTGTGATATCGGAGACACCGATGAGTTGAGACATTCCTAAAAAAATTAAAAAAAAAAATTCAAAATTAATTGATAGTTGACTTGTATGTGACTAATTGACTCTTGAATGTGATTGGAACTTTATCTTAAACTTATTTTTAAATTCAAGATAATCTTATAATCAATACTGTTCTAATAATTAATGGGACTATGTATAATATTTCTGGAAATACCTGCTATTCTTGATATAGTAAAGTATTAGCTAAGGCCACTAAATAATTATGATAAATGGTTGTCGAATTCGAAATTTTAAATACCTTAAAACTAAAAAACCAATTTCTTGACTTTCAAGAAAATGTATCAATCAGTCAAATCAAATCAATCAATCATTAATCGTTTTAAATACCTACGTAAATAGGAAGTATTATGCAAGTATTAGCCAAGCTTTTTTTAAAATCTGTACCTATAGTTTCTCAAATATCTACAATAGAAACCCTGATGGAAGGTAAGGGCCAGAAAGGATTTTTTCAAAGGCTTAAATTTTTCGGCAACGCCAAGCTTTCTCCTTGTATAGTTTTAATCCCACAACCAGTGAGTAAGTGCCACAGTGTGTACGCAGAAGTTACAGTGAAACGGACCGTTGAATACCCCATCCTATCCCACACTGTTAAATGCTGATGGCATTGTTATTTTTTGACATTTTATAAGTAGTGCAAACTTCGAAAAGGGGAGTGGTCCAACCCGCGCTAATTACAAACTATCAATTGTAAGATATTTCCAAGTTACGCTTGAATGTACGTAAAAATGCATTTTTTTGGTTCAAATTCAATATTTTTGAAAAATCGACCCCTAAAAGAGGGCATGGCTAGAAACTTTATAAGAACGAATTCTGGAAAGAAATTCCGTTTACCTAACCTGCTATTTTTTTTTTGTTTCATGTTTTCTTAAATTAGGCCCAAGGCCAGTCGAAATTACGTTTTTCTGGAAAATTTCAGGTTTTTCTTCAATTCTGCCTCCAAATTTGGGCGTGGTGCAAAGTCCAAAGAAATTTGAGTTTTCTACAGAAAATATTAAGCTAAATTTTTTCAATTTGGAACAAAAATATTGAGTAAACTGCATTTGAAAAGTTACCCTTAAAATAGATTCCACGCCCACTAGAGGAGGTTTGCCAAAAATAAATTCTTTTTTGTGTTTAAGATTCATTAGGAGTTGCTAAATCTCAAATTTCAGCCTTTTAGAACGTCTTACAGGATTGAAACCTATGGAGGTAGTTGCACATTTAGACTGATTGTGGGCGTGTCGGCAGGCGGACTTAAAACATTTTTTACACTTGTACGAAATTTCACCGAAGCTCAAAATTTAAGGCCTAAAAACATGTGACATACAGCCGGACGGGCGGACGCATATGGCTTATTCGATTCAGAATTCGGTCTCAATCATATGCCCTTAAGGTCTTGGGGTTCTATCATTATTATTTCAACGTGTAACAAACTATTTGACAAACTTAATATACCTCCTATCCTATGAGATGGGGTATGAAAACTGTATAGTTGTATTAATAATTCCGAAAGAGAGTAGGTATAAAATAACAATTTCCATAAAAGCAATCATAGAGGGTGTGACAGTTCAGGGTGAGCTAATCTGAGTCTGAAATAGCTATTCTTGTTCTTCCTTTTAATTTTATTCATATTAGACTTTGTCGTTAACTGGGTGTCTTTTACACATCTTTGTTGAAACTTGTTTTCTTTATTTACTTTACTATTACGTTTACTTTTATCTTTTGAGTCCTTTAAAAGTTTGGATACTACTACTACTAATTGGCACTTGCAGCTCAGAAGAGCCATCGCCTGACCTCTCTTACAATCATGCATGATGTGTGCGTTACAGGTGTTTTTCACACATTAAAAGGATCTACAGTTTTTTGCCGATTCCGAACGGCAAATTGAGAGGTCTCTCATGACAAATGATACTCTCGAAGTGTTTGTCAGGCCCTCGCGGAGATGGAACACCGTGAAAAAAACTTATTGCCCCGGTCGGGATTCGAACCCGGGACCTTGTGCACAGTGGTTCTACATATAACAACTGCACCACGGTGCCCACGTGAAAGTTTGGGACAAAGCATCCAAACGTTAAAAGTTTGGATGCTTTGTCCCAATTCGGCCCGTGCGCTAATTATGTTGACTAAGTGAATTTCATTTCTTGTATTTGTGTTTTCCAACCGTTGAATCTGGCCGAATAATTTCAGCTATCATTCGCCCACCTGTGCAATAAATCAATAGTTTTGTTTGTCCGATTTGCTAAGTTTCTCTTTCCTCATTTCTTATTCTTTCTCTCCTAGTTTTTCTCGGAGATCTTCCAACAACTACATCTGCATCGGCAGTTGAAGAGACTGAACTCCACAGAGGTCTACTAGGTTATTTGACGCCTAGGTTCCTTGCCAGAGCTACGAAATCCTCAACTGCGGAGAGTTAAAAGCTCATCAGAACGGCCATATGGCGGAGGGTGGACGGGGGAGCCCTATGGAAGTCTAACAGTTTTGAACACATGGATACTTTTGCTGACATTGAGTTAAAGAGAGAACATTGGGATAATTTTTCTTTGCTTTTACGAACAGGGACTTTTTAGCCTGCCCTCATAATTTATCTCACTGGAAGAAAAGATCAAAGCAGAATTAGAGGTAATTATTTCTTGTAGTTTTGAGATGCTGTAAATTGTTTTAAATAGAGAAAAATCCGCCAAGTATGAAGACATTTGTAAAGCGGTCCGTTGGCTTTTGTTCAAGGATAAGATCGTCTTAATTGGGCAGCATGTGTTAAATTCTATTCGCTTATTAAAGTTATTTCTGTCTGAATATACTTTATAGTCTGTTGTATACTTTTTTCGTAGTGGTGTCGTTGCTCTAAAAAGAGGAAACTTTTCCTTAAATTTTGTTTTAAAGTTTGGGTGGCCCGCTTCGCGGGTTCAAAAGATTGAAACTCCCTTTTTCGCAGCGTTTAGCTGCTCACGCGACTTCTTCGCTCCGCTAAGGGTTAGTGCTGGTTGTCCGACAGGCGCCTGTGGCCAAGTCGGGTATGCTAAAGTTGAAGTCTTCTTAGTTTTTTTGTTAGTAACTTTTAAAAAATTGAGTCCGACTTTTTTCCGAAACATATTCGGAATTAGGACGCTCAATTTTGGCATTTGGCGGAACAGGACATAATCCAAATTGACATGCTACGGCTGTCTTATCATTTGAAATAATTATATCTTACCATTTGCGAAGAAGGACAAGATCCGTTTTTAGCCAAATGCATGCATGGACATTTCTATAAAGTTGTGTTGAATGGGTCATAAACCACAAATTTATTTGTTGGGGTTTATGAGACATAAGCCCCAAATGACGTTTGGGGCTTATGTCCGCTAGGTGAGACATTAGATCCAAAAAAATAAATTTGGGGCTTATGTCCCTGGAACTTATGCCACTGCGCCCCAAACAACACCGTAGATTGGGGACACACACACACACACACGTTTTCCTTTTTATTTTCGCTAGTTTTTTTTTTTTTTGGAAATACATACGTCAAAACCGCAGTATTAAAACTTTTTCTGAAAAATATAATTTAAGCATTTGGTTTATTTTGAGTTGTTTATATGTGTACTCAATATCGGCTTTATGCGCTTATTGGGTCAAAAGTTATGGCCTCAAACACTTTGAAAAACGTCATCCATTTTCAACTTTTCACTTTTCCAAAAGTTTTTAATATTTTCAAAGAATTAGATTTTCTCTTTAAAGTTTAGTATTGACTTAATTTTTTTTTAGCCCAGCTAAGATTCTTAAAAAAAAAAGAATTGGAAAACATTTAATCCATTTTCCTATGAAACTTCAAACTGTTATTGAACCGTTATTTGTGCTTAAAACAAATTGCCCTCATTGGGATCTCTGACGCAGTTTTAAAGCACTCCAAATTTCATCTTTCTACTACTTACAGTTCCGAAAGTATACCACGATTAGACGGACGAACGGACAACGTAGCGACACCATAAAAGGTCCCTTTTCCACTTTTGGACGGGCCGCTAAAAATGTGTTTGACCTCGAATATAAATTATCTTAACTCGTTGGGTTTTTAAATTTTTCAAATCTTTTCCCAGAGTTATTGTGCAAAGACTATATTCATCAATTTTCTAGTCACTCACGAAGATTTTTTGTCAGTTTCTGTTTAACTCTCGTAAAGGAATTCATATTTCACTTTTCTAGAATTAAATGCAAGTTTTTCTCCTAGTATCTATTAGCTTCGAAAATCCCTTGAGACTCAAGCCTTTAGTCTTGTTTAAATTCACTCCTATGATCTTGATATGAAGCATTTTTTAATTTTGATAAATTGTTTAAATTTAACCGCCCTTGAAGCCTCATTTGACCTTGTACTTTTCGCGAACACACACGGATTAATTAATAAGAGAAACCTCTGTCGGCTAGGTTTATTTCTCTATTCGTCCAAAAATTAAATTACGTTTTGATACAACATGGACTTGATAGTGACTCAGAAATCGGCGTTTGGAAAAGTCTTTTATCGAACAACACTACACAAGTAATTAACTAATGAAAACAACAGAATTAATCACCTTCGACGTATCCACTCCATCTATCCAAAAGGATCATTATTCAAACGGTATTTTGGAAATAAACCAAAAATTATACAACGCCGAACAACTTTGCTATACGGTCCGCACTAAACTCCGATACAAAAAGAATCTAAACTCGTGCTTCCCAGGAAAAGGTTCTCGACAATCTTCAATACTCCCCGTTAATTAATCGCATCAATTAGGATCCATTTGAAGAGGTAAACAAACCGCAGAACTCGAACGCAAATAGTTTTCAAGCACTTGTTGCTCATCGTAGGTATATTCTAGAGAACATCAAAAACGACTTATAGACTTGGCACTGGAGGAACTCTTCGGTGACGTGTAAATTGATTGATGGCCGTCGACGCGACGGATCGCCACTTTAGTTATAGAGCTATTACGAGCGGGTGTGCTATTGATGGGGCGACCCATGATAATGAAATTAGCCGCCAATGCTAGTAGCTTTTACAGGCTCAAGTGCATTAGGGCAGTCGGCGAAGGCTACGTAAGGTACCCTCAACTTGATCCCGCTCTTGAAATTAATTGAGTTTGACGATAGGGGCTTGATATCGAATCTGAACATATGTAATGGGGGTGATAATATCATAATTGTACCATTAACTATGAGTGTTGTCAGAAATAGACTGGCTTTGTTGATTAAGAGGCTTACCATTTGTAGTGGCGCTTATTTTTGAGTTTCATAGAAAAATCCCTTTCAACATTTAACAAAGAACTTTGTTAGAACTCCGTTCCTATTTAGAAACATAAAGTTCCTAAACATCAAAATTAAATAGCAATCAGCATATTATTGATGACGGAAGAGAAAATTTATTAAATGTTAGCGCATGCCAGAAGATAAACGAGAAAAATGGCTTCTTATAATCAATGCTAATGGCGTTTCGATGCTAAAGTTGCCTCGTGCGAAGTTAACGAATAAATAATAATGCCAAATTTTAAAACATTTAACCACAGCTATATTAATAATGTGTAAGCCAAATGACTGCTTGGAAGCAGTTTAGAATTTTTAAGACTTAAATGAGTTATGCTTGAAGTTTATTGTAAGATACTGGCGGCAACAACGAGATTGAGGAACGTTTTCAGAGCCAAAACTTGGTTGTCGTGAAAAAGATTTATTTTCTGTTTGAAATAAACAGATTTACTTATTTCTGTTTAATACTATGTCTGCACCGGCAGTTGAAAGAGTATTAGCGGAGACGATTAAAAATAAATCCCAAAGTGGCTTCACCGGACAAATATAGGATTAATTTGACACGAACACACTGTTTTTGTCATTTTGGCTCTTAAGAGAGAGTGTCGATGTCATTTCCCAGGAGCGCAAAACGATTTTCGCTGTAAAAATCACAATAGAAAACGTACTTCTGACAGATCTGTCGTAGAGGTCCAGTGTCAGTTTTTTTTTTTTTTTTGATTCTCAAAGCTCAAACTGTTACAAAGGGGCAGAAAATAGGTTTGTTATAGAGTGAATGGCGAAGATTTATTTTTAATCGCTTTCCGAGAGGATTTAAATAAATTGCGGTTTAATAACAAATGCTTTGAAGACCATATCAGAGCTGCTTCGTAAAAACAATGTTAACTAATAACTCACCTAATTTGGTGAGTTAATCTCTCATCAACTCTGGAGAACAGTATGAACTTCTTTGAATGTTTTTTCTGTGTGGAATGATAGTTGGTTTGCGTGTTTCTGTGAAAAATGGCATCTGCGATTAACTTGAACTTCTTTTTCTGTGTTTTTCTATGTAAAGTGAGAGTTGAGAGAGTCAATAATCTCGAGAGTCAAAGATTTTGACAACTTCGTTGCCGGAGTTAACTCTGCACTGAAAACTGCTCGCTGGGTTAGCCCCAGATTCTTTTTTTACATGATTAGCAGATCTTGGTTTAAGCTGGGCTTAAATCAGCACCGAAAAACCGCCCTCACAAGAATAACTTTTGAAAATTGACTTTTTACACTAAAGCTTAATAACTCAGATTAACTTAGAAATGGCTTCGTCTTCCAGGGTTCCTGGGTCCCCAATTGTACCCAATTCAAATACTTTCCTCCCAGGTGTCAGGTAAGTGTCGCTCAAAACATAGAACACTGTTGATAGTTTTCATATTTTATAGAATTTTGGGACTAAACATTCAAATACATTTCGTGCCACTATGCACTATGACCAAGACTTTTCGAGAAGGTATGACGAATCCTGCCTTTGCCGTAGGCGTAGGGTATTACACTTGGGGAATGGGGAGGCGACTTCGTGGTCCTTTTTTGGATCCAGCATCCTTAAGCAGATCTTGATTTTTGTATTTGGGATGATTCTATTGGTCTATCTTTTCCCAAAAGTATTGATTGATCCATAAGTCTAAGTGGATTCCACAAAGCCACAGAAAAAAGAGAATTTCTTTCAGAATCCTTCATTTCTCACATTTCTTCTAATTTATTCAACTTGCGATATCTGTCTGAAATTCCAAAATATTAAATACCAATAGACACTTCCGTGAAGGATGGCATAATTTGAGAAAATTTAAGAATCGAATTTATGGTAATGAGTAATGGGTCGACTATAAATTTTTAAATGCAGAATTTGTTGATCCCGTTGATCAAAATTAATCTAAGGGCTGAAAACGAATTTTGGGCTTAGCCCACGGAGCTTTTTCTCAGCGCAACAAATTCTTCTAAACTTAAAATCATTCAATTATTATTTCCTTAGAATAAATCCGTTTCTACTGAATCAAATCGAGGGTAAAGCAAAACTTTTTTCAGTTTATCTTAGTTTAACTTCGAAATTAAAATGATCTTATTTTATCGGCAACTCAACCCTCGGCGGGTACCTTATTGGACACTTTGCGTCAAGTTGCTTAGACCAAGTGCTTTGGGGTCCGCGATAGCTTGGTCCTTAAAGCTTGGCGCTTGATAACTCTCTTGGCTGGAGCGTTGTTGTCTATCCGCTTCATGTAACCGTACCAAATGTATAGTCTTCGTGTTTTGGTCTTCTAAACAATATGCACATCTTTGTTCAGAGCATACAGTTCGCGGTCGTTAAAATTTTTCAACCTCTTCAATTCAAAGGTTGTTGAAATTGTTCAATTTTGATTAAAATTTTCTCCCGCTCAAAAATAGGGTGTCAAAATGCTCTGTTCTAGTTTCAGTTAAACTTTATTATCAAGAACAAAATTGGGGAACAGATTACCGTAGGGTAGGTAGGTAAGCCTTATGTCAGGCCCAAATCAATCCAAAAATGGATAACAGTTTGCCAGAAATATCTTCAGCACAAAAACTCCCTCATTGGTAGTAATGTGTAAAGTTATAAACCCTTCAACGCAGACGCAAGTCAAAGATATTTTTATTGAAAAGTAAGGAACCCTTTTGTATATCTCATTCGTCTTCCTTATTCTGCCTACTTGAAAAATCACTTGAGGTGAAATTCTAATTAACAAGAGTACCTACAAGAGTAACAAATTGACTTTTTGTAATTACGATACTAATGTATGTTGCACTCCATTGTTTAAAGCTGATAAGTCGGAACAGCGAACAGGTATTCAAGACGAGAGAAGATCAGTGCCTTACCTCTTACTCGCATATTTTCATTTATTAAAGCCTGCATTTGTTATTAAGTTTCATAAAGTTTTTCTGCAAATAGTAATACTTCTTTTTCCATAGATCAAAAGGCTTACGGTTGAATGATAAAATTCCGTTTGCCCTTTGATCGCCGGACTCTTCTCATTTTATTTTGAGATCGAATTACTTGTCTGCGTTATTTTCCTGGAATTTATTGCAAGTTCCCATTTTGTCCAAAACTTTTGCTAATCAAAACCTCAATTTTGTATCTTCGAGCAATAGTCGATCGATTTTTTTAGGAATTCACCAGGATAAACCCAGGACAAAGCCTTTCACTATTTTATATGTTGTTTTTATAGTTTAAAAAATCTGACTACCAAACCTATGATGAGATAAGACTCAGAAGAATAAATCCATTCTAACAGATATCTTCCGTAATTAATTTGGTAATATATGTAATATTTTTTCATTTATCAAGGCAGTCCTCTGTACAAGTCGGCCAAAGTTTACTTGAAACCTTTTACGTTTTAAACTACAAAGGCTGAACTACTCACAATATTCCCTTCACTTTTGCAAATCTTTTTAAATCGGAATTCGAAATTGGCTCAATTGATAAATTTTCCACGGCGCACATCTTGAATTGTTAATCAATGATTCCTTAAGTGCGCACTGTGATCTAAGTCAACACTGGACAGAATAGATATGGATATCCAATACATCAATTGCTGGGTCTTTCCAATTATTTCTGTCAGAATTTCCTACCTTTCAGCAACAACTTTTATTAAAAAAAAAAATAAAAAATGGTAATCAGCCGCAACTCTAATCCCCATCGGACAGCTTTGTGAACAACGCATATGTGTACAATACACTCTATCAATGGTCTCCTTGAAGCAAGGCTTAGTGGGCATAAAGTTGATCGTGATCTGAAGTTTCACATGTTATGTAGGTGACTTATGTTTACATCAAAGCCCATTATTAAGTACCTATACCAACTTTTTTGTTTGTTTTCCTCAATAAACATCAAGAATCTGACATCAAACTAGAAAAAAATGATTCTGATGCATTAGCTATTCTGTGGAGTAGAAAACAAAAGCATCTCTCGCAACGCAATGACATTTACCACTAATCATCATCGATTAAATGCTTATTTACATAATCATTATTGTGTGGAGCCTGAGCACAACATTCTGGCCATAATCACGTGCGCCTTAAACAATTCAAAATTGAATAATCATCACGGTTAAATTTAATTTATGCGGAAAAAAGTGATCGAATCAGATCCGTGTGAATGGTGTCGCTTTGAGAGTTAGAGAGAAACGCCAGCAAGAAGTCTCAAACTAATTGATTTGCGGTGGAAACGCCAACACAAAACTTCGAGTTGGATGTAAACAAAGGCGGCTGATTGAAAGTCAAAGTGAAATTAGAAAGACCAGGCAAAAAACGACGACTACAAAAAAGAAATAATTCAATCTTGTTAGTCACGGCGGGGCTTACCTATTTTAAGGCTTATTTTATATTCGTTCTCCTATTTGAAGCGTAGCGTTTGTAATTGAAAATTCCGCACACCTTCTATTCGAAGATTGGGCTGGCTTTCATTTTCATTTCTTCAACGATAAAATTAATTAATTAACGATCTATGGAGCCTGATACAGTTCGCAGATGAATGGTTGATGGTGCGCGTTATTTTAATGAATCGAATTTAGCTGGGGTAACCAACCGTTATACATTGCAATTAAATTTTTAAAAATAGTTTAGATTGAATTAAAAATTGCTGTTGGACAGGACTAAATTCATTTCCATACGAAACGTAAGAAAAATCTTTCTTGCAAATGACTGAATCTTTGTAATACGTAACGCGCGCTGGTAGGATATGCATCTGTGATATCTGTGTCGAAGTTGTCTATCAACTAGCCTTAAAACAAGAAAAAGTAAGGAATTCAGCTGGGAGTTTGACAAAAAAAAGCTATAAGTAACAAAAATCTGCAACAGTGCGTACGCAAAAGCTTCGATCCATCTACGACGGATTGCAAAATACCCGACCAAACCAAAAAAAACTGCCACGCCTCCTAAAATTGGGCGGGATACAAAAATATAACTGTTGAATGCTTGATACTAGGTGGTTGCATACATTTCGGGCTAAAACTTCGCCTTTTTAACTAAAAAAAAAAACACTTTTTTTTAACGCCACGCCCACAAAAGTGGGAGGAGGTACATACTACATATACACTAAAGTTAGAAAATGCTAATATTAAACTTTTGTTATATAATTTTTAATTTTTCAAATTTCATATATATTTATTGAAAAACAGTCATTTTAAGCTAAAACCCCCTCAAAAAGTGGTCGTGATCAATGAAAAGGCCAAACTTTTTTGGCTACTTCAAAGACAATTACAAAGCAATGTTACGTACCAAAAATGAATGCGCTAGCGCCATTGTAACATAGCTGAAATTCTGGAAAAAGTATTTTTTTAAATAAGAGATGGTCGCACATACAGGCCTGTAGTCGGCGTGTCGGTGGGCACGCCTAAAAGTATGGGCCTAAAAGTTGTTCACATACGGACAGGCGGACGGGCGGACAGACGGACATGGCCTTATCGATTCTCCTGTCGGTCCCATTCATATCTCTTAAAGGTCTTAGGGGTCTACGGTGATTATTTCACTGCGTTAAAAACTATACATCAAACTTAATATACCCTGGGTCGGGTATAAAAACGAGCAACGTTGGCTCTATAAAAGCTTCTCTAACCCTATAAGTGCGGCCTATAAATACGGCCTTTTCATAAATATTTTAAGACTTTTCTTTAAGTCTTAATATAAGGTTTAATAAAAATTTTAAACTTTTTTAGGCAAATAATTTTGTTACTGATTAGCTTTATTTTGTTACGAATAAAAGCCAACATTATTTGATCAATCGTTTTAACATGAAAACGAAATCTTCAATGACGGCAAGCTAGCTTTAGCTATGATTATGTCCATACATACCCTAGAGCCTAGTAATTGGAAGCGATTGTCGCGTTATTTACCTTCTTATGCAGGGTAGCTGCATAAACTTTAAGACGGGTTTTAAATAGAAAAATACTTTTATTGAAGTCATGCCGTTTGAAGTATGCGGAGATGCAAAAAAAACTTGGAGAAGCTTCTTCTTTCAGCCCTTTGTGCTTAAACATTTTCACATAAAAATTTGAAGAGCCCAAAAACTAAATAATCGATCAACATGATTTATACCTAAACATTCGTCCATAAAATTAAGTGAAAGCTAAACAAAGGTTAAAGAAAACTCCGGAAGGAGGATCGCAAGGCGCAAACACTCTTTGGGCTCCTTCAAGCAGTGGAATGGGTATCCCACCCGGTAGCGGGTCATAATTCTGCTTTTCACAAAAAATTCTGCTTTTCAATATCCAGGTTTTTCAAAAATCTGGTTAAGTACCTAAACAAAAAATCCTGCATTTTTAGCAAACTGTACCCTTTTTTTAAGTGAAGCAAAAATAAAAAAGTAACAGGTAGGGGGTTGCAGGGGACACCCCCGCTACTTATTTCATTTTGTCGCTTTGTAAAAGAGGGATTTCCAAAACCAAACAAAAAACCAACCATATGAGCTCACTTTAGGATTTGGGCTAGATGCGCAGTTGGGTGTATGCAAAGTATGAATGCTAAATGAACAATGCTCAATGGTTTTCCTGGGCGTATTTTATGCAGCATATTTACTTACATCACATGATCGTGAATATTTTTCGTATTTTTTTGTGTAAGGCTATATTGTTCGCACAGCCCTGTTGTAAGTCGTACATGAAACAGGCTACAAGTCAGCACAAATCTGAGACTGAAAGTGGTATAACTCTCACGCGCTGGTATAACTCTCTTGAGTTTTCACGAGTTTTTTAAAGTAAAAATTAAAAAACCATTTTTGAAGAAACAAGTAGTACAAGGTGACTCTTGATTCAATTTAGTTTTTAAAGTGAATCTTAAAAAAATACATTAAGCTCCGATGCTTTAATAGGATAAACATTTCTCCTGCCACCCGGAAGAAGTCCATATTTCATCAAACTAAAAAACACATGGAAAATTTGAAGTGCTGATTGTTTTCTGAATTATCACTGTTTCAGCTTCTAAATTTGCTATGCTCTCGTGCAAACCTCGATTAGATTAACACATTTAGCACAAACTTCGATAATCCGACTAAATATTATTAAAAATTGTCAATCAATGTCAGACATTAAGATCGAATTCATTAGGTCAATTTACAAAAATGATTAACAGCGTTAGCTATTGGTTTCTGTGGTCCGAACCAATATTTACCACACGCATTAGTGATGGCCAAAACTGATCGGTCAATCAACAAAGCAAACATGGAAATGGTAATTGAGTGTCTATATGCCTTTCGAAGATCGATGACATAAGTATTTAACATCAGTTTTATTGGGATTTTCCAGACAACCTGTTAGAGGCAAGGATTATTTATGTAGGTAGACATTTGGTTAGGATCACGATCTAGAAAGTCTAGGAAGCCTCGAATAGTCGAATTGAGGTCTGGGCATATTTGTCCAATGTCAGGGGCATCACTTAAAAATCGACTTTCCATTGGCCTCACCCTGTCAGCCCAGACTAATGTCAACACCATTTCCAGGCCTTGAGTGAAATGAAAACTCGTGAAATGCCAGAAAACGGTAGTAAACTCCATCAGATGAAGATGCCTTATGTTTTGCTTGCTAATTACTCATGCCGCTCTAGCTGACATTGAATCGAAATGCAGAAATGCCAAAGAGCTACATCCGATGGCAGCCGACTAAATCAACCATCCCACAATGATGGTGGCGGGCGGTGTGATGATGAGAGCCTTTGGTGTGAAATGACGGCATCATCAGCATCACATTAATTTCCTTCTATTTTTAATTTAGAAAAAAAAAAAAAAATAAATACTAAATTGAATAACTTTCAATTTCTACTGCGGCACCTGTTCGCACACACGATGTATACTCACCGTCCAGCCGCATGAACTGACGCCCGATTAAATTATCCGCTAAATGTCATTTTAATGCTAAACAGCTTGAACGGATTGCGACAAGTGAAGACGGTCAGAAAATGTGTGTTTGCACATGAGTGCTACTTTTTGTACGTTTCAAGTGCCCTCGACAATGACCGATGTATAAGGATGTTTGACAACAAAGCAATCTACTGGCTTCCGTTGCGCGGTGTTAAAATTACAATACAAACATAATTATTGGATCGTGAGGTGAGCTGTCAAAGGTGTACCACCGCATAGCCTTATGTTGGTTGTTTAGAGACGAGATACAATTATTTCTTGACTGTTAGTTTGTGGAAGAGTGATCTTTTATGCGAATTTTCTTCGGCTGGTTTGGAACTTGATTATGACAGGCAAAGCTTCGTGTCAGCTAGGAAGTTTAATAAACATAGTTAAAATCTGAGGTGACAACTTCTTGGAAACCCAATGCGGTAGACTGTCGCAGTCAGTTTTCGGACGCTTAGACAAGCGGTGGATTTTTTTTTTTCATTTTTCAGATTTCGGTTGTGGTTTTTGTATTTTTTTTTTTTTCAATGACGAAATACCTGCTCTTATATTCTTTAGGCACCAAAAACTATTGTTATACCTTTTGTACTAACCTACATATAGCTCAAAAATCTTTATTTAATTTTACCATAAGTCTTGTGGCCACAATAATTGTTTTTAGAGAAAAAGAATGACTGCGCTCTTTGGTGCAGTTTTGCTCTATAATGGTAACTCCTAGGGAGAGTTGTCACTTTAAAATCAACCTCAGCATCGAAATTTGGCAAAACTTCAAAATAACACAAAAATTCTAGGACCTTGTTATATGAAGGCTTTTCCCCAATTTCGGTTGATACAACTTAGGCGTTAGGTTTCTAGAGCCTTACGTGTGACTTTGCTTTCCCATGGTAACCCCTAGGGAGAGTTGCCTCTCAAAAATCAGCCTTAGCAAAGAAATCTGGCTAAACTCAAAATTACCACCGTTGACATTCTATATCCTTGTTGTAAATTGCAGATACTTTTTAAAGAAAGATCTGAATTACCAAAACTTAAAAAAGTCATTATTCAAACGTATGAAACGGAAAAATTCCTATATATTTTGAATATACGACTTTTTTCGAAGAATAAGCTTAAAACTTCTTTTTTTATTCATTAGAATGGGTGGAATTTTGATTTTTATGTCGCACTCGTTAGTACTCATCTGCGATATGTATGTCATACTTGTTCTCAGTCTCGATGCACATCTATATTGCGATATTAGCATTTTTGTATGTTTCAAAATCCCCAGAATGAGTGTGGCAATAAAGCAGACATGTGCTAATATAGTTGTCAGCTCTAATGACATTATCAATCAGGTTAAGCAAGACATTGAACTATTTTTTGACAGTCAATTTGACCACGATTTTGATCTGTCAAAATTCATTATACGTGCTGCGAGATCTGCTTTTCTGCTCCGACTTCAACCTGGTTTCGAATGCATGCAAACGAAATGCAGGTCGAGTCGAAATAGGGTTGGGTCGTCTTGATCTAGCTTTTCCCTTGGATTTCAATCCAAATAGCGCATGTAAACGCGGGTTGAAACGCAACTTGACGCACATCAGGTGCAACGATAGACGCTTGGTATGAAAAGTTTTGAGGTCGCATTGTTTGGTCGCCTCGAAAACCATTTGATTTACCACGGCCGCTCTGTTGAACCTTTTTTTTGAGGGTATTTTCTTAAAACATGCGTCTAAACATAACAAACTTAAAATTTAGAGCATCAAAGTAATTCATAAAACAGTGTTAAGCTCTTAGTTTTTTTGTGAATGCGTGCAATTAACAAGTTTTTGGCAAAACTTTTTAAAAATTAATGTAACCCATAAACTTGACACAATTATTATTTTATAAAATTAAATTATGGTTATTTTATAAAATTCTTGTATTTTGTGGGTTAAAAAAAAATCTTACGGTTGCTTTGTGCCAGCGGGTTTGCAGTATCTGTATACAAAAAAAAGACGAAAACAATTTATTAATATAGGCTGCTCCTTTTATTGAGATGGGATTATAATAAAGTGTAAGCAAGCAGTATGGAGTTATTTACAGTGCGCATTAATAAATTTTTTAAGCAAACCCTAAATCCACCAAAAGCAACCGCTAGTTATTCGCCTTTATAACAGAGGTAGCCCAAACATGCATGATAGATATGTAGGATGTTGGCTGTTAGGTATAGGTCTCTTAAGTTTTTTTTATCTTGCGGCGCTGTCAACTCTTGAGAGTTCATTTGAGGGCTCTAGGAAGTAAATGCCCAGGCAATAGAACCCTAAAAAAAACAAGGCCTAAAAAAATAACGAAATGCAATATTCACTTTGCGGTCTAATTATTTTTTTTTCGGGGGCGTATTTTTAATTATTTGGGCAATGTTTCATACATGTATTTAACCTCACCATCTTCTTTGAAAAACTCTTCATTGGACCGTTTATTTGAATGGGAGGATATCAGCCACCAGCAAACCCTGACTTGAGCGCACTGTTCGATTTCGTATACTTTATAGGTTTTATACAACTTCCAAAAATTGCCCCAAGCCTTGAAGTAATTTGTTTGCCCCCAAAAGTGGGTATGGGCTTTAAATTAAAATCAGTTTTTTGTAATTTCATTAGAATCATGAGAAAATTCGGTAATGGCGAAAATTATTAGCAATTAGTAATATCTTTAATGTTTGTCTTAAAATTTTTTTTTCGATTTGGAGTCAACTCTCCGAGAAATCGGATTTATAAAAACTTGAATATTTGGTGTTGCTGCGTACCTAAATGAGGTCGGGTATTAAGAAGTTCGTTACAGACGAACTCTTGCACTTAAACTCACTTGTTTTAATTAAAACGATTTATATAAGCAGAAACGTTTTCTGTCTCTAGTTAGTGTCACGCTTCTCAGCGCTCATTATCCTCTCCTTGTTAGCGGCCTCAACTTCAGCAACGTTGTTTGCGAATACATAATCCCAAATCTCTTGCAGGCTCAATCCACTTCATCACAGCGCTTAACCATAAAACGCACTTCAAGTAGTCATCTACTGTTCCCATGGGTCGATCATCTCATCCGATCGCATTTCGTTGGCGAAGCTAATTTCATAAAACCCAACAAGTAGGCCCCCAACCATTACTGGCCGACCACTTGAACGTAAACTTGACCTGAAATCATAGCTTTAACGATCTCATCTGGTCGAGTCCAAGATATTGGCGAAAACTGCGCACACGACTCCCATTTGGCCGGGAGGCGAATGTTCGTGTTTGTTTTGGAACTCAATTACTGGCGATGATGTACAGCTTTTTTGGAAACCATACCCATTTGTGCGAAACTGTTCAAATACCCCATCCCATTGAAATAGATACGTTTCTTAATGGTCAGCCATGAATGATCAATGGTCGTAGACTTTGTCTGATGTGTGGTCGGGCTTTTCACTTTTCGTCGTAATTTTTGTAATAAAATTGATTCAAAGCAGAATAGGTGGAAAAGAAAGAAAAAGTGGCAGGGCTCCAGCGAAAGTGATGGGGAGAAATGCGAACATATTTTCTCGCCTCAAAACAAATTATTTCGAAAGCTAACGATGTTATTATGGAAAAGTTAGATTCAGCTAGATTTTCTCTGACAGCTATGCCCACTGTCAATGTGTCATTTCATAGTTCGGGCAGTTATGAACAGAAGTCAACCCCGAGAATGACACCTGTCATAGTGGCAATTTAGTTGTTGATGTATTACACATTTATGCAAATGAATCATCCCTAATTAAACAATGGCAAACGGCACCTCAATTACATATCCGTGACAAGTTTAAGCTCCCAACTTGAGTAGATATTAATTTCCACTCGTACTAGCTTTATAGTAGCTCGATCATGGGTTTCGAAGTGAGCACGACAGCCGCCGCCAACTGGTTGAATGAAAACTGCCAATGAACTTGAATTTTTATTAAGGTGTAAATCAAAACTGTTATGGCGTGGAAAACATGATAATCGAACAGATAAAATCAGCTTTGGTTTACATGGGCTCTTGAGGGTTCATTCATAAGTTGAGGAGTCATGTTTCCGATGGGAGCTAAAATGTTTTTTTTTGTTCTTTTAAATACTAGCCGAGCTAGGTAATACAGCTACCTATACCTACTATTTTCCGTATAATGTTGGCACACATTTTTCTATTTCATGCTTGTGCTGATAAGGGAAATAAGCAAACAGCTAATTATAAACACTGCCTCAAAGTACCTATATGCATTCACCGCACAATACGTGCTTAATGCCGTTGTAAACTAATTAAGTTATTTTTCCCAGGCAAACATTATATTCAGCTTATTTGCACAGAAATTATTGCATTTTTGAGCTGTTTCAGATACGGAATTGGAAGTACGTGTGATTTCAATAAATTCGCTACGGTTCGATAATTGTTTTCATATAAATTGTACGAAAATGAGACTTGTGTGGAATGGTAAAGATAGTGCTGGGAAGTTGAGAACGCACCTAGAATTATTGTTGAGTGTATGCGTGCTTCCTCCAATAGGGCTGTGGCGATTACAGAGCTGAACCCTAAAAATTAATGACAAAAGAGCTGTAGGCTAGCCACGTGCTGCACCTATGATTGGAAAGAGTATGCAAACAGTTGAAAGGGGAAGTAGACGTATGCGTGGGATGCGTCGATTAAGGTAGTTAATCATTTTATATTCTCCACAGGTAAATGGGCAATTGATTAATTTAATTCAAGTACGTGAGTTAGGTATCTGAAGTAAGGTGGTATACTAGTATGCACCTGCACTAAGGCTTTTGCAATACACTCACGATGTGAGACTTTAAAAATAATTCAGTTTGTTCACAAGGTATTAAGTTGATTTTGCGTTAGAAGCTCATTTTCTTTGAGTTAATAAAGATGCTCGACGAAACTAGAGAAAGTACCCGTTGCATTAACACAAGCGATGCTGAAGAGAGTTGGAACACAAGAATCCTGAGTAGAAAGCTTCCTCCCGCAAGCAGAATAGTATTCAGTTGAAGTCCGCTATACATTTGGGGAGAGTTAGGGAACAGGGAATAAACATCAAAGCACTGTAAAGAATCACTACAGTTTGTCTGTAGAATAGGCACCAGTTCGTTTCTTGTTCAAGAGGGATCAAGTCTTTCTTCATTCTTATGGCGAATCCTATTTGTTGGTCGAGTGTTTTCAAAACTCAAGTGCATTTTTGAACGAAGTAAAAACCGTAATATTCCTTGTTTACACGTTAAAATTATGGCTTTCTACTTATAGATAAAAACGAAGACAAACTTCAATTCAGGGTTCAAGGAAAATAAACTAAAAACAAATAAATAACTGCAAGAGTTCTTCTGCAACAACCCAACCGTCTTTACCATGTAACTCCAAATTTAAAAGTTTTTTGGCCTGGTTCCATATACTATAAGTGTCAATTATTTGTATTAACCACTCCCCCAAAAATGGGCGTGGGCTGCAAATTTAAATCTATCAATTCTCTTTTCGTTATAGAATCATGAGGAAATGCGTAAAAAGCAAATACCACTGCTTAAAAAACCACTGCTTAAACCCCCTAAAAGTGGGCGGAGCTTAATATCTTGTATGCACCAAACTTAGCGAATAGCCATATATTTAATATTTGTCATATCATTTTTTTCGATTTAGAATAAATTTTCCGATAAATCAGGTTTTTAAAATTCTAACATGTTAAAATTGGGCATGGTCGATGGTGTGGGTGGTCGAGTCTAACTTGACCAAAAGGCATTTTGATATAATATGTAAGTTTGAGGTTGTCTGACATCCAAGTCAATTCTGCGCAGATCTTATATATTTTCATATCTTATCCGTACAAATTAGGAACCAAGCAACACTCCAAGTTTCAGTATTCTTTAGCTCAATTTTAAAGACCTAAAAATTGCATAAATACGGACAGACAGATGGACGGACGGACGGACTCAATCAATTCACCTGTCGGTCGCGACTATATTTCTTAGGGCCGGTTTTTCAGTGCTGAGTTAAGCCCAGCTTAAACCAAAATCTGGAGTAAGCCCGGCGAGCAGTTTTTCAGTGCAGACCTAACTCCGTCAGTAAAGTTGTCGGAATCTTCGACACTCGAGATTATTGTCACTCCCAACTCTCACTTCACATAGAAAAACACAGAAGAGGAAGCTTGAGTTATTCTTAGATGCCACAGAAAGACGCAAATCAACTGCCTTTCCACACAGAAGAAACATTCAAAGAAGTTCATATTGTGCTTGAGAGTTGATCACCAAATTTGGTGAGTAAAGCCGAGATTAACTCCAGACCTAAGCTCAGATTCACTCATTTCTAAGGTTAAATTGCAAAATTAAACGCCCGCTTTTTCCATATTTACTCAGGATTACCTGGTTTTCACGCTTTGAATAAAAAGCGAGAACCGCAGAATAAATTGTTCCCAAGTATAATAATTTTCTTTTGGATAGGATCTATAGAGGTAAATTTCTCGCCCTCAAAATGGTTAATATAAGGCCTTAAAGCAGGCAATTTCGCGCACTTACCGAAACTATTAACAACTAAAAGACTTGAAAAGACGTGAAATGTTTCCTGTTAGAGTTTATCGAAACTGTTGCTATGCGTAAGGTTCCTGTAAGGTTTGTTTGAGGCTCTAACTTGCATTGAGGTTTCCTGTTGCAAGCTATACCGAGGCTGTTAGTTGTAAAAAGTTAGCTGTGAGTTTCCTGTATGTGTATAGTGAATCAAAATGCTTGATACATTCTGTAAGATGATTTCGAATGCAGGTACCATTAACCATTGCGACCCAAGTTCGAGCGTCAGCGTTATCAACAGCTGGGGTCAAATTCTGGCAAATACCTATATCTTAACGCTAGATGATGGTTAAGACAAGAATTGAAAAACTTTCATTTTTTTGCTTGGCTTGTATATATGTAGCTTGTAGATTGTTTGGGACAATCCCCCTTTTGATATCGAATTATCTTCCATTTATAAAAGCTTTGAGTTAAGTCCTTTTTCTATTTCTCATTTTTTCATTTTGATGTAGTTTCGATCTGGCCAAATTTATTTTCAATTGATCCAAGGCGTGAGAATTGAGAAAGGCGTGAAACTTTAATCAGCCTTAAAACAATCTTCGTCTTAGTTATTCGCAGTCTTCTTAAGCCGCGTTGTCACAAGCAACGTAAAACAGGAACAGAAACAGAATCCCATACATTAGCAAATGAAACCTAATTTCGCTGAATGCTTTTGCAGTGTTAATGTATAAAATTCTGTTTCTGTTCCTGTTTCTGTTCCTTGTGATAACGTGGCTTTAATCGTATTAAAACTCGAACCACGTTATAAAGGAATTTGCGTCAAGAAAGATATGTACAACATCACCTGGATGGAGATGCTAGACTTCGCCGTCACCAGATACCTCCTTTAAATCGGCTTAAGCGACGAGGTATATAAAAAAAAAACAATCTGGGTCACTTCCTGATCGCAAGATCTTAATTAAAGCAACTTTTTCTTTCACAATAGTCAGACAATTAGAAAAATACACCAACAATCGATTTAATCGATTGACTTAATTAAAACTCAACTCGCTCATTGATAGATCATTGTTCTCAATTCATCATCGCCTTTTGTTATACAAATTTTATTGGTATTTTTGGCACACTTAGTAAAACCGCCCCGGCGCGCGCCTGACCTAGAATTCGAACTGGTTAATCTAGAATTCCGTATCGAAAAAAGAATTACTCAAGCCATTGGGGAAGTGTCTTCACAGTTTGCGCGCTGTTTTCATCAAAAGAGGTGCATTATAAGGAAATTATTTCAAAAGCCATTCAGACCAGTCTTATTTCATTAGAATTGTTTTTCCTATTTTATTCTTCACGAAGTAAGTGTTTTTGTTTACTACACTCGAGTATAATCTTCTTCGCCGTAATTTACATTCATTAACTCCATACGTAATCGTTGGGAATAGAATGAAGGAGTCATTGTAGCTCAAGCATATTCGTACTATGTATTTATTTAGCACAGAAGACAATAACTATAGAAACGATGTGGTAACCAGGGATAGGACTATTAGTCCCAACATGCTTTGCAATGGGGAGTTGTATGCTGATCCGCTTGTTAGCTTCGAATTACAATGTGACATCATTTTAATATGTCACTTGGTGGCAATTTGACGAGGGGTTTATTCTACTTTGCTGGAGAGTTGCGTGTCAAAAAGCCTGCAAAAGTAAGGAGAATAGAGCACAACAGGGCTGTAATAGTAACATAAGCGTTAAATTTTGGTTGTAGGTATATGTGAATTGCGACTTATACGCAGCAAAGGTTTTCGACTCTTCATGCCTGATCCGTTAAGTATAGGTCAATAGACCAATTCCCTATAAACATTTGGGTTAGGGCTTACAAATACCAAACAGAGTAATGCGCTTTTTATAGCAAGAGTATCTTCGCTTTGCATTGAATTTATTCATTCAGTTCAGATGCGAATTTATTCAACCAACGCCTTAAAGGTTTTTTCGTTAGTTATGTCAAAGATGGAACAAAAAATCTCGCTTAGACTAAACTGAATAGCGGAAATGATATTAAGTGTCCAATGATATTAAGTCCCAGAAAACATGGTGATTTAAAGCGGGAAAAATCGGCTTTATGCAAGCACATTTTAGATAATCCAAACGAACGTCATTGGATTCGCTTTGATGAGGCTTGAGTTCTTGTCCGCGAGCCTCATTATATCCCTCGCCTGCCTAGTTCGGGATGCTATTGAAATAAATCGCCATCAAAATTTCAAAAAGAGATGACAGCTTTAAACTCTCTCGAACTTGGGATCCCATAACGAACATTACATGGTCGATCCCAAATAGGCTTTCATCACCAAGCGATATTGTGAGCACTGCTTGCTCCCAACTACATCTAACGCATCAACGAGAGAGCATTTAACCGCCTACGCATCGCTACAACCTGGCGTAGTGTTAATCGCCCATAAGGAACTTCAGGCAGTTTCCCGGTGACCACGCTCAATGAAACTTATGCGAAACTTTCAGGGTGAGTACGCTTAAGATCTCACTTTTAATTAAACGCGGTTTATCCTAAAACTTTAACAATGTTGATTAATCACCGCCAAAACATCAAAAGTCATCTTGTTAACAGTTGGAGAATCGGAAAAATACACTGAAACTGTCCACGTATGACAGATCTGTCAGAATTACGATTTCTATTGGGATGCTTACAACGGAAATATTTTTTCGCTCCTGAAAAATGACATCGCCACTCTCTTTTGAGAGCCAAAATGACAGAAAAAGAGTGCTCATGTCAAATTAATCCTAAAATTAATTCTATACTTGTCTTGTGGAACCACTTTGGGATTTACTACTCATCGTCTTCCGCTAATCCACGTATTAAGCAGACTCAAGTGAGTTTCTGCTTTTCTGTAATATTCCACACTAAAGAGCGCTTATACGTTTGCTCGGCAATATTTCGGTTCGAGCTAACCTGTAAGTTTTCTATATTTCATTATAAGAAAATTGAAAAAATTTGTAGGCGTAAATAATACTATTTCGAACATTTTGGACAGCCAGAATCGAGATTCATTTTTTTTAAGAGCTAACCGAGGCTAGTTCTACGGCCATTATTCGGGTATTTTTTTCTGTTCTTGACCTATTTCCGAACGATTTTACGGCCTAGCAAGTATAACTATAATAGCTCCTATTTATGGCTTTATAAAAACAAAACTTCAACCCATTTGGTAGCCTCGTCTTATGAATCTCACTTCTCTGAAAGTTTTTCTCCTGCCTATGAAACATTTTGCTTTCAACAGACAACCGCATATTGCGTGTTTTAGTGAATATGACGACTGTATATAAAAGTTTCGCAAAGTCATTGCCATTCGGATGACTATAATATTTTCGCATTGATTTTTTGACATCCAGGACATTCCCCGCGGAAAAAACTATTGCAAATTACTCATTTTTATCTAGTCTGCACCCAGCCTACCCCAAGTCATTTGCTTGTCGTTTTCTTAACTTTTTGCATGTGAACGAATATGCTTAAATAGCGGAAGCTCTGCAGTTGTATAAAGTTGTATAAGCATAGTGCCCTAATTACCTGTAGATACACCAAGTCTCTTGTGTATGTGTAGGGATATCCATTTCTGTCTGCAAAGTTCACCGCTAAATAAAGCCATAGAAACGTTGAAGTTGACATTAAATTCGAACATTGTTCGATTGCCTCAAAGTTGTTTCTACAGAGCTCTGCTCTAGGTTGAACGTTACCTTACCACCGCATAAGGACACTCAAAAGGATTTTTCGTTTGATGTTAAACACAGGCCCTTTGGTAATTGAAAGCTGTACATGCAGTACTTGACCGCCACCAGGGTGTGTGATTTGCATTTTCCCTTTTTTCGTGTACTAGAAGGAAATAAGAATTTTTTTCTCTTGGTCAGTAGGGCCTTCAACAGCACTAGAAACATGAAAATTGATATACGACTAAGAGGAACGGGTCAAGGAGATTGCCGGTGAATGACAAGGAATAAGAACATTTTTGAGTTGTGTCCTTGAAAAATACACGTGGTCGTGCAGAATTTATGCAAGTAATCGGCGGTCGATTTGAATTATAGCGTTTGGAGTGGTTCTTGTCTAAATTTTGTAGGTGTTAACCGTATACCGAGTTGAGGAGGGGATTCCAGAACTACAAGTTTGGATTTGGTTGGTGACTATTGAAATTTGGAAAATTATGGCAGATGACGAAAGGCTATGGTCAAAGGCCGGGCCTGGTCTAAAAGACTAGTCTCTCACATTCCGGACATAAAGAGATTGTATGTGTTCTTGACTGGAGAATTAATTTCAAATTCACGATGTGTTTCTTGGAAGCAAGCGCTTTACGACAATTTAATGTTTTAGATACGATGCGTGGAAAATATTCTCCCAGGGTTTAACCAAACCTTAATAGTCTTAAATTTCCGAAAAGTCATTTATGCAAGGTGCTTTTTGCTTTGCGGTTAGTTTTACGTTCTTAAGTTATTCGAACAATATTTTTCAATGACGAAAGGAAATTTTTCGATCTTATTTTTTGACAAAAAAAAAAAAACTATTTGCGAGCCAATTTTAAATAATAACATTCTTGAAAAGTGACGATTCGAAGAAATTTGTCAAGATCGATGCACCCTTCTTTGTATGATGAAATACTTCCCGAATTTCGGTCAACAACGAATTGTTGACAGAAATTTTGTACAATTACAAATATTGTAATTTGGCAAAAATATCAAAAACAAGTTAAGACGATTAGTTTGCGACAGTATTATCATGGGACGTGTAATGCGCCTTATTTGTAACTTTTGGAATTACGAATTAAAAAATAATATCTTGTGTCATCTTTTTGCACACATGCGATGCAAGGAAAAGCAAAATTCAATACAACACTAAATTGTGCTCAAGTCGAAATGGAGAAACGTTTCTTCGTGTGCGGTTGTATTCAGTTGAATCAACTAAATTATATTCCAACCTTTCTCTATCAAATGAGATCCGCCCACTGACATACCCACTTTACTTATAAGCATGAAAAATCAAGGTTATCGTAGGATGCTGAAATATGGTATGCGACATCCTTGTTTAAGTGTATTGTGATCGGTATTTAAAAAAAAGCGAAAACCGCCCTCACGTGGGCGTGGTTATTTTTAATTTGCATTCCAATAAATTACTTTATTTCGATATATTTGCATTATACCATGTCTCCACCGAACACTAATCGTCGATTAATATAAATCATTATTAAATTTACTACACAAATTAAATCCTCTCGGCAAACGATTAAAAATAAATCCTCTCATTAATCTTATTCACCCTATTCACAAACCTATTTTCTGCACCTTTGTAAGAAAATAGGTTGTGAATAGGTTTGTGAACTTCTGCGCGTTTTCTATTGTGACTTTTATTGAGGAAATCGTTTTTCGCTCCTGGGAAATGTAATCGCCACTCTCTTTTGAGAGCCAAAATGACAGAAACAGAGTTTCCGTGTCAAATTAACCCTATATTTGTCCGATGGAGCCGCTTTAGGATTTATTTTTAATCGTCTCCCGCTAATCTTCTTTTATTTGTCGGTGGAGACATAGCATTAAATCGAAAAAACTTGCACTATAAAATGTTCAGACATGTGCGTAAGCTATCACTCAAATAAATAAATTTTTGCTACGCCAACTTTTGGGGGACGCAATTGACGCAATTCAGAGCTTGACAGTCAATTAAGATTGCGGTAGGCAACGATTCGCCTAAGCAGATTGTAACCCTCCCACTTGTTTTAGTAAAAATTTTGGTCTCTACAGCTCAGTTAGACTCAATGAATTTGGGTGCTGAAGTGCGCGGCCTAGGTCACTGGAATCCAGGACTTTAGCTTTTCTATTCTATTTTAAAGCGGCCACCACATCCACAAAAGTGCTGTAGTAGTGCGACTATATAAGTGTCTCTACCACTATGGGTTAGAGGTCACAGATATTAAAGAAAACGAGCATTTAAAACATCCATTATTTAACCAAAACATATAACACCGTTTAACGCGCACGATATATATCGTCAGAGTTACGGGCATGCCCACATAAGATAGATATCCCAGTGGCGCGGCGAAAAATTAAGGAGAAACCATCCCTTAATGTCTTTTTCAAACTTCAGGCACTGCAAAAGTCAGACTCTGACCAAAACTTTTTCGCTGATCTAAACGGCATCCCTGATTATCGGATAATGAAATACGATATCTCATCCAATTTCTTAACTCCGCGCAAAACTCTCCGAATGGCTGCACATAAAATAGAACACTTTAAAGTACCAGGACGATCACCCAAGTCACATGAGTCATAGTAACGGAAGGAACGCCATGCTGCTATTTTGGCACACGTGACACGTGAGCCGCAACTTTCCCGCAAGGCTGTTGCCATCATGTTGAAATCTACCAAGCTTACGAAAAAAGTTAAAAACAGATAACTGAACTATTTAAAGTGCGATAACGTTTAAATGTGTCTACAATTACTCGAGTCATACATTGAGTCTAAGCCTTTTTGACGCACATCTAGATATTGTCAAACTTTAGTGTCTCATATGTCAAAATGTTCGGCTACTGGCCAAATAAGACTTTCTCGACAACTATCTTCTTTTTTTAGACATTTACACGATAGTTGTTTTTTACTAAGTAAGCCGGATAAGTACTTGACGCCATAAGTAAAGTTTCATTTTGAAAAGTTGGTTTAGGAAGTCATGGTCTCAAATACCGAGTGGTAAAAGATTAATTTGGTTCTTATCATTCCAACTCTGTGAGAAGCCAAAAATCAAAACAAGGCTAAAAAAAAAATATGTCATCATTTTTTATCCAGACCATGATTATGGGTGGGAATTTGTGTTTTTTTTATCGTTATGTGTATTAGGATTTTGGTTTTTGAAACACCTAATTGTAAAGTGGTAACAATTAAGTATTTCAAAAGATTATGTGTTTCAATTGAGGTGGTTTTTCCACATAATAAATTATCTTCTCTGTTGTAGTAAATTAAATTGATACCCCTGCGGCAAGGGTACTTGCCATTATGCTGTAGTTTCGGGCTTACAATTTTGTCGTACAAATAAATCTTCTTTGATTTATTATCCCTCACAAAAGACTGATTGCCTAAAATAGCTAAGTGAAAGGTTAGTTTTTTTTTTTTTAAGTCATCAATCAAACACTCATGGCGCTTTTTCCGGTGAACTAGAATATTATTTTCGGGTTAAATAGACAATGAGCATGGGTTCCTGGAAAAATTGAAATTGCTTTACAAATAACTCATTAAAGTCTGAATTGTATAAGGATCAATATTTCTTAAGAAGTTATCTTAAAAAAAAATCTGCACATGCCAAAAACGTGTGACTGTGACTAAGTTCTATTTCTGCTTCACATGCCTTAAATTTAATCTTTTAATATCTCGACTATTTTAAAATCTTCCACTTAAAATAATTTTACCTAATCTTGTCGGCTATAAAGATAAGTCTGGTGGTATTCATATCGAAAAAGTTCGTGTGCATAATCTTGGAGCCATGTTGCTCTTATGTCAACTTCTAAGCCGGCCATTTAAGCATGAGACCATCAAACTGTTGACAGATTTTATAGCACCTTCATTACTTTATCAACTTCGATTACTTCTGCGGTATCGATATCGTCAACGTCGTCAGCAACACAGCCATTAAGTTTATAAATGGTGGATTGTAAATTTTAATCGTTATATGTGCCTACTTACAAAATTGAATTGTATAATTTACTATTTTATTGCTTTGTGGAACCAAATTTTCCGTCTGGTCCCAAGTGGTTTGGCCACTACTCTTGGGTGTAGTTCGTGATTTTTTTATCTTCAAATCAAAAAATTACGATTGGAACGCAAACATCGGTCAATCAGGCTTGTTTGCCCTATATCTAGATTGATAAACTACTGGTTACATGTTTTATCTGTAATAGTGATCTGTGATTAGAATGAGAATACTAGGTGCTCCATCAACAGAACCAATAAATATATCAACATTCAACAACCTTGAGGTTTCCATTTAATCAACTTCCCCGAGCTCTATACGATGACGATGATGATTGCATCCCGCACATTTAATTCTTATTTATAGATTCTAAAATATTGTAATTGATATCGAGGAGATGATTCATATATCTTTCCAATGGCAACGGAACGAAGATAGACTTCCGCACATCTACTTAGCTGCGGGAGTGGCTCGCATTTTGGATGATATAATATTCCAGGGTGGAGTTGACCGCCTTCGAAGATGATATTACCTTTCAGCCGACACGAAAGAACATAAAAAAAATAATAGTCTCCGCATAAAAGGTGTGTTTGCCAACACACTATTGCGTGAATTATTTTTGTTATAATTAATTTGATTTGATGGATTTATGTGGTTTAAGGTGCTCCTTGACTGGACATGAGAATAAGGAGACAGTAATATGCTTATACGTCCTTTTGAAAAATTGGCCACATTCTTGGCGAGTGTGTTTATTGCGGTGTGAGGATATTAATAACATGAAGCCCTGGTGGTGGAGACATTCTTCACTGATATTTGGGCAGGGGCTCCATAAATCTTGTTCCTGATTTGCCAAAATTCATGTTCATTAAATTTAATCTTTCTGAAGGATGGGTGCTGTGGCAATCTTCGATGTCTTATAACTTATATGATGACAACATGCGATTCTTTCATCATCTTCAAAAGAAAGAAGTTTCTTTTCACAGGAGAACGTTGTTATGAAAATGTGCGGAATGGTGTATACCTATAACAGAGAATGTTGACACTCTATACTTTAGTATAGGCTAAGCGTGTACCAATATTCAATTTTGAACATTGGTTTGAAGAAATGTCGTGAGATCTAAAAAGAGCTCCTATGAACGTTGCTATGATGTCAATTCCATTGTCTGATGGGCAGGCAACTCTTTAAGACCAATGGTCCAAATCAAAAACCTCTTTTAAAAGCTCTATACCTACTTGTAACATATAATAGATAAACTTATTTAATGTAATTTTTTGATAAAAAATAAATAAATAAATACATTTTCAAAAAATACGAAAATCTTAAATATATATAAAAAATGAACAGTATTGCCTTTTAAAAAAAAAAAATAGTTTACATGTTCGTACCCGGAAGCGAACAAAAATCTTGGTACTGCTCGGCTGTCCTTTTAATACCCCATCCCATGTCCCCATCCATGTCCGTTCGTCCGTCCGCCTGTATGTCACACGTTTTTAGGCCTTACATTTTGAGCTAGGGTGCTGAAATACGTAATGCTGAAATGCCGTACGTAAGCTCCACGTCATGCGAAGCAGTACAAGTGTAAACATTTTTGAAATGCGCCCAAAGAAACGCCCACAATCGGTCTAAATGTGAAATACCTTCAATGTTTTCAAAACTGTTAGACGTATTCAAAGGCTAAAATTTGACAATTAACATCTCCTAATGAATGTAAGACACATAAAAGAAAAATTTAAATGGTAAACCTCCTCCAGTGGGCGTGGCATCTATTTTAAGGGTAAATTTTCAAATACTTTTTACTCAATACTTTTGCTCCAGATTGAAAAAAACTTTGCTTAATATTTTATGTAGAAAACACTTAGTTCTTCATTTTTCGGGCCACTTCGGGCCACGCCCGTATTTGGCGGCAGAACTGAAGAAAAACCTAAAATTTTCCAGAATAACATGATGATTTTGACTTGCCTTAAGCCTAATTTAGGAGAGAATGAAACAAAAAAAACTAGCAGGTAAGGTTAACGAGGTTTCATTCCAGATTTCGTTCATACAAAATTTTTAGCAACGCCTCCTTTTAGAGGTCGATTTTTAAAAAATATTGAATTTGAACCAGAAAATGCATTCTTACGTACATTTTAGCTAAACTTGGAAATATCTATTAATATTGATTGTTTTTAAATAAGGGGCGGTTGGACCACGCCCCTTTTCAAAGTTTGCACTACTTATAAAATGTTGAAAAATAACAACAACATTAGCATTTTACAATGTGGGATAGGATGGGGTTGTTCAATGGTCCGTTTTACGGACTGTAACTTCTGCGTACACACTGTTGCACTTACTCACTGGTTTTCTGGCAGTGCAGAGGCGCTTTTGGCAAGGCATGCGGCTTATTGCTGAAAAGGGTCCTCTGGATCTATAGGGCCATGGTAAGGCCACTTCCTTCATACGCATCGGTTGTTTGGTGGAACAGGCTTTCGTGGAAACGTGTTATTGCCTCTTTTGCCAAACTCTAAGGAACGGCTTGTCTTGGCCGCACAGGGGCCTTCCCTAGCACGCCGGGCTGTGCTCTTGATGCTTTGATGAACCTCGCCCCCTTGATATATTTATCATGGGAGAGAAGATGTTTTTGGCAGCAGTTTACTTAAAGAGAAGTGGTTTTTGGCAGCACACGCATTGGAATTTTGAAGAACTTGTGCGAGAATTGTCCTACGACCACTGTCTTATGGACATGCCCTCTGACGCAATGACCCCAGAAATCCTTTTGCGACAAAATTACCAAGTCAACTTTCCTCATGTAATGGATTTTCGCTATCCTAATGGCTATGTGCTATATTGTGACGAACAGGTGGAGGGCAGTCAAGCATATCAAGCTTAGTTAAGATTAGTTGCTTTGCTCAACCCTTTTACCTCGTCCAAGATAGTGCTCGAAATCAAGCATTCGTTGAACTTAGTCGGAAGGCAAAATGCAGTGAATCTTGTTTTGGTCCCAGGTCACACTGGTAACAGGCTAACGAGATCTCTGATGAGCTTGCCAAACTAGGCTCAGTTTTCTCAGGACCCGAACCTGCTTTAGGCCTGCCGGTGTCTGTTGTCACGTCTGTCATTAATAAGGGCTTCTCTTGAGCATAGGGCTCATTGGCGTGACTGCGATGGGTGCAGACAGACTAAACGACTACACCCGGACATCTCCGAGGGGTCAGCGTACAACAAAACTCTTCATCACTGAAGCTCCTTCTCATCTTTCTTCGAAAGACGGGAAAACTAAATACATTAATGTAAGGTGTCTGCCTGGTAGTATAATGGACCAGTATTTGTGTTTGATTGCTCCATCGGATAATAGCAACCCCCAACAAAAACGTACACGTAAAAACCACTGGTTTAAATTATTTGACTGTAATATGTCGATATTATGTAAGTTTTTTGTTGTTATAAAAATTTCTACACATTTGAAAACAAATCTTACGCTTTTGTTTAGGCAAATTGATCAAAATTGCATAGTTAAAGCTGAGTAAAAAATTTAATACTACATACAAAGAGGAACGCTATGTAGTGAATGTGAAGTAAATTACAAGTTTGACGTTTTCAAACATTGAAAGTTTATCAAAAGAGACGAAAATTTCAAGGAAGATAACGTGCTTTTATTTCCCGCCTATATTTAACGTGCCAATATTTAAATTTTTTGAGTCTATCTGCAAGTAATAATTAAAACCGATTGGCAAACTATTGCTCATCTGCAGCGGCGCATTAGGTACCCTAGGCTGCAAGTGTCAGCTTCAGCAAAGCATTTTGATCAGGCCCTTAAGGCCAAAATGAATAAGAGGGTATAACAAAGGATCTTATGTCGGCTTTCTTAAATTTCGTATTACCCAAATTTCGTACGTCTCCACCATAATAGACTTTTGCTCGATTTTGTTAAGCTTTCGTTAGCTCTTGTTCGTTTAAGTTAATGCCTTACCATACTAGGCTTAAGCGGGATAAATCTAATGTCGAAATACATCGAAAGTCTCACTCAAGCTCTGCCAAAAGATTGTGATGCCCATAATAGATTTAAGCAAACGATTTGAAAATCTTTGAAAAGATTTCACTGTGAACTTCTCGACGAGTATAACGTTGCCTTGAGAATTTTAAATTAAATTTAGAAATAATGTCCCTTTTTCTTTCATTCGCTCTCGATCATACGCTTAAAGCCTTGGGGGTCTACGGTTATCATTTCTCTATGTTGCAAGCTATGAATCAAACTTAATATACATCCTACCCTATGGGATGGGTCGTAAAAATAAGGGCAGCCTGAGAGCTAGTTGCAGCGATTTTTCGATCCCCAAAAACAAATATGGGAATTTATTTTTATTTTCATTATAAAGACCGTTGAACTCAGAAGCTTTACGAAATGTAATTTTTTAAATTATCCATTTCCATAAAAACATTAAATAACAACAGAGATTGGTTGTGTTATTGTAAACGACTTTATGAATCAAGTTGCCAAAGATCATACTTAGCGTCTGTCAAAAGGATCAACCATATTTTTAATTCTTTTAATGACAGTAATTGGCATTCACATATCCATCATCTTTTGGCTCACAATTTTTTTTCGAAGGGTTATAATTGGGGTTTCTTTTTATTTCGATTTGTATGAGTTTAAGCTTTAACATTTTTTTTATTTTGTTTTTTTTTTTTAATAATAAAAAATAAATTTTTCTAGAAACGCATAGAGTAAACTGAAAGTACTGAGGAAGGACAAAGAAGCTTTAAGCTCATATTCATTTCAAGCAAATCCAGTGCAAACCTCAAGAAAGGTGCGATGACGTTGTACTTTGTTTTTTGAATTTTAAAGGCAGAATATATTATAGTAGATTATCTAGTGAAATAGCTCAATCATAGAATAAAGCATTTACGTTCAAGAGCGATAAGATAAGATATCACAGTTTCAAGGACCACACAATACGAAAGAACAACTTAAAACCTAACTAAAAATATTTGCAATATGCTTGTAAAAATTCGCACTTTTGATAGCGGAATTATATTCATGACGTTGATAAAAATAAATATTAGGCCTGCCATCAAGTTGCTTTCTCCTACAACACCAATTTGAATGACATTCCTCAGCCACCTGATTAGTTTCATAACGCCAGACCCACATAATTGCAGTACAAATCTAATCATGAACTCTTCTTAGTCGATAAACCCCTTAAATTTATGAATCCAAGGCATTCGGTATGGCAGTGTAAAAATTCCTAAACTCCAGGCAAAAGATAATGTTAATGAAAATACATTTCAAAATTAAATTTTAATCGCCGCGTTAAGCATGACCGCTTAGCAAAGACTTGATGGATGTGATAAAGGTGCCTCTTGTGGGGCGAACTGATAATGACAATCAATGAAGACATATCGATAAGACGATGAGTCAAGATTGACATTCAAAAGATACAAGTTTCTTGCGGAGCTTTATTTTTGTATCCGTTGCGCTGCTGGTGAGTGATATGCAAAAATAAACAAACATTACTAAACTTGCGTGGTCCGTGAAATCACGTTTTATCCATGGATATTGCATAAATTAGCTTAAGCGAAACACCACATTTGCATAAAGCTGCACAACACTCTGTGTGTGTAGTCTCTCAGCTGGTCACTGGTAGAACGTTTAGTTTTCTTTTCGGGGGGAAGTATTATGCCATAAAACACATGCAAATTCCACTACCTTCCGGGCAATAAATCTACCGGAGGCAGCTGAAGTGAAGATACTCTTCTATATGCCGGGCCTGTGAGAGGATAATCATATATATCGCGCCGTATCGTTACGTTCGATCACACTTTCTTCTTCAATTAAGGTTGTGAGAAGAGGAAATTCTAGAATTCACGTGGAAGGAACTCACTTGGTTTTATAAGAACTTTTTTTTACCTTTCAAGTTGGACCTTGGCTTAGGCATGTTTTATTGCAGTTGTTAACAAAAGCACTATATCAATGGGTACTTTGGCAGTGATGATTAAAACGGCAACGTTGATAAGTTTTTTGGGTCATTGATGAAGTGTAGATTGGAGGCCTAGCAGCATGTTTCTGGCTAAATTAACCGGCGCGGCGCGGCGCTCGCCGAGACTCTGATGAGAACATGTTTAAAAGTGTGTATATTTCGGGTTTCACATAAATTTATATGCAGATATTATATTTTGGCTTGAACTTGACATTAATAAAGCCATCACAGCGATTTAATTAAAGAATTTGCTATGAAAACGGAACCATTTGTTTGCTTGCGGCTTGAGTCGAGTTTGAGTGAAAAAGTGTTGGGGCTCGAGTCTAGCTTTGTTAAAGCTGCATTTGACGAAAAGTTTGGAGATTTTTTTACATAATACATTTTACTCAAGAAGGTACAGGTGGCGGTTCAATCACGAACCCAAGTAGTACTCTTATGTGACTTTTTGTTACCATTAATCGCGTGACCTTGTGATGGTTGATGAGGATGTGATATAGTCGGTACCCAGTATTATCAATCTGTCGAATTTGATATGATCTTGTATGCCGTTAGAGCAGAGTGCAGACAATCTTATCTGCCAGATACAATCATGGCTCAAGAGTTTCATGATCCATGAATAAAATAAGTTATAACATATCTATACTCATAAGGAAAACTTACCAGATTCGCCTGGAACAGTCTACCGATGTCCGTTTCAATTCAAGACTGTTAAGTGTACCTGGATTGTGCCCGCCGTGGTACAGTGGTAAGTATGTCGGGCTACTGTGTACGAGGCCCTGGGTTCAAACTCCGACCGAGGAAATGCAAGGTTTTTCCAGTTACTCTTCCGCGAGAGTCTGAGAAACCCTCCAAAACTATCATTTTTCAGAAAAAGCCTCTCAAACTGCCCTTCGAAACCAGCCAAAAGTTGAACGTAAAAACGTTCACTACAAACTATATCAGAAAGGACAAAAATAGCTGCAACTGCTAAAGGGCATATGACCATATTGACTCTTTGCGTTTTGCTGATTACACGACATCGGTCGTTCTGTATTTAGCAATGTTAGTAGGTACACAATTCTATATGCTTTATCAATTATCGATACATTGACGTAAACAATGTCACATTGGCAATGTGTAAGCATTGGTGAATAACTTTCATGCAAATAACAAAGGCATTTGTAAGCTTTCCTTTAACGCCATTTCTTTTGTAACTACAAGAACACATTTTTTTCAAAAACAAAGTTATACTTTAATTCCTTGAACAAAGCAATTTTATTTGATTATGACTTCAAGACGTGGTGTCACTTCAACTGCATGAAAAGTGGTAATACAGCTTAAATTACTCATTATTGTTAGAAGCCAAAAACAAACAGAGCTCAATTGTGTAGAGAATTTAAATCGATTTATGGCAAGCAAGTAAACAATTTATAACAATGACCGTTTTCAAATTAATCACCCTCCAGCCAAATTGTTTCGCAAAAAAAACACATTTCAGCAGTTTTCGACAAAATAAACAAATATTTAACTATGCCCACAAAAATGGTATAGAATATCTGATTAATCATTATTGACACTCGATATTATAATAACGACTGCAGAAACCTATTTATTTTGATAATAAACATGTTTACCGAATAAAAAACCCCGACGTGGATAGTACTTCACGCAAAGATTCTCTGCCAAAGATTTCCTTTTTAGGTGGTCATAAAAAAACTACTTGAATTCGCGAGATTTCAAAAAATGCGCAACATCGTTACCAGAACCGATTACTTTTATTTCGTCTCAAATTCCAATCGAGAAGAACGCAGTTTTGAAAGGTGAACAACCTGGGTGCCACTTGTGTTCCTTAAACCGAAGTTGCGAAGAATCATAAGATGCTTTTAGCCAGCGTCGTGTCTTGGTCTCTAAAGACTTCCTGGTGTGCAAGAATTATAGGCTGTCAATTTTTTTTTTTTCAACATTGAGTGGGATAAGATAACATTTATTCTTGCCAATAAATTGATATTAGCCAGAAGCACTTGTGGAAGATGCTTGATGTGCAATCCGGTTCATTAATGTTGTTAAAATTGGAGTCAAAGAAGCCCACTGGTACAATAGCAGTAAGTAAGCACGTATTAGGTAGTGTTACGCTTAGGACGTAACACTACGCTTAGAACGTAACACTACCTAAAGAAATAAAAAAGGAGAAACTACACCTGACTCAAATAGTTATTGAGGCACTGCAACTTCGACGAATGAGTAGGGAGAAGAAGCAGAATCTATCTAACAAGCTTCTGTTTTTGCCACTCGGCTATTTTGCCCAAAAGTTAAGTTTCAGGTGGTCTTCTCAACAGAACAGATTTGAAAACTGGACAGATTAAAACGTCTAAAAATATAGCTGCTGTCGTTCAGTGGGCAGCATAGCATAGTTCGACTATGTTTGAGCTAAATTTTAGAGCCCTATTATTTAGGCGATAAGAAAAACAAAATTACGTTTTATATATTTTCGAAAATATGAACTCTCTATCAACACTTAGTTGAGTGTCTCTTTAAACCTTTTTCGTAAACAGATTTGGTTTTCTGGTCAGTCGAATTCTGCGGGCACAAAAGTCACTCAAAACATTATTTTAAAACGTCTTGAGAGCCTGAATAGCAAAGGCCAAATCGATCAAGCAATGCAATTTTATGACAGTTCCTGACTTAATTTTGAATTGATTGCCGATTCCAAACGTCTTATTCAAAGACCTTTCCCTTTCAAGAAAAGTTTTGCTCTTAGACGTTATCTGGTTTAATATCTTTTTTCAACATGTACTTACAATATTTAAGGATTACACAGTTCGTACTTAGATCCTCCGAGTTCAAGCACATTAATTCATTTAACAAGCCAAAAATTGAACCGAAGTTTTTAGCTCCGCCCACTTTTAAGGGGCGTTTTTAGGAAAAAACAGTTTTTTTCTAAAGTAATTTTCACTTTTACCGTATTTTCTGATGATTCTAACGAAATTACAATTAATTGATTTTAATTTTAAGCCCATGCCCACTTTTTGGGCCTGGCCTATAGAGAAGAAAACTCTATAGTTTCTTCAACTCAAGAAACTTTAAGATTTGGTGTTACATGGTATATAGGGTCGGGTATATAGAAGTTTGTCACTGACGAGCTCTTGCACGTACTCACTTGTTTTTTTTTTTTAACAACTCGTACCTCGACCTTTTGCCAACACACTGGTTTGTGCATTTAGTATGGAGAAGGTTGATATGCAAAGAAATTTAACCGGGAACTTGAACCTAAGTCGACATATTAACCCTTTCGAAGCAGCCAGGCTTCCTCTAAGGAAATAAGAGATTGTAAGATTTTGGAAATGTAATGTTTTCAAAAGGAATCATTTTAAAAATACTTTACAGATCAATCGAAAGTCATTTTTACCAATGAAAAACTGAGTTTTATCTCATTTTTGTTTCAACGATTATAAATCTAATGTGACATATCTTTGAAGGTGTACATAAGTTCTTTTCAGTTTGCCAGTTAGATCTTTGGAGAAAATCTCAAAGATATTTGTCCTCCTCAATGAGACCCAGCCTTGGCCGTCTTTTTGATCCAGGTCAAGATGCCTGTCCTGGGCAATGTGAGGTTTTTTTTCAGTACAGAAAAGGACGGACATTTTCCTCTCGCCCTTTTTAAATCTTCCATAGCCTTGCCGTAGTTTTTAAACCAAAACGACACAAATCCGAAAAATATAGGGTTACCATCTTTGTCTTTTCAGCATTCACATTTCATTTTTTTTACACATTTCAACAGAAAGAATTATAACATTAACATTCTCTTAAAAGCTTAAAAAGGCGCAATTTCCTCAAGTACCCTCGATACTTTTTCATACTTGTATCCGCGATCTAATTCTTTCGGTCATTACCCAAATTTTATGACCATAGATGAGGGTCGGAACGAATACTGAATTAAAAACTGAGCTCTTTGCTTTCACTCCAAGCTCAGCTTTCCTGATGACCAGCCGGCGCAGTTCCTTTACTGTTGCTCCAGCTTGGCCAATTCTACAGGACAACTCAGTATCACTCTTCCCATCTTTCGTGAAAAAGACCCCGAGATACTTAAACTTCTCCACCTGTTCTAATGGAAATAAATAGAAATTTATAATTCGTAAAATCGCAGCCCGTTCGCAGGCAGCAAAACAAATTTTAAAAATTAGTTTTCGATTAATGTCAAATTAGGTACTATAGATTAGAAGATCCTTAAAAAACCTTAGCATCATTTTCGGTGACCGCTTATCGGTGACCGGCTAAAAAATAACCTTTCAGAGTAATCCCTACATATTTTTTTTTCTAAAAGCAGCAAAATTAACTTCGCCGCAATTTGCTGGTTTGTCTATGATTGTGAATGGCCCTCCTGTGCTGGTAGGTCGGACACTGGACATGTATTTCTCAGTGCAGTTTACTTACTCTTCGATTCAGGCACAACAGCACCTTGAAAGTGCTTCGCATGATGAGCGCTGTACTGTAGTGTAAATTTTTGTTTAGCCGAAAGTCAACCAGTTTGATTGACGAAGAATTGATCGATATTAGCCAAAAACTTCAGGTCTGCACTTAAACATATGAAATGCTTATCCTTTTATATGTCCTTTCTTTTTGAATATGCTTTTTACATAGTGCTTTTTTTTTAATCTACTTGTGAGGTCATGAACTTTCGTGTTAATTAACTATGGGCTCGGGCCACATTAAGAACCCTTAACTGAAATAAAAATTACCATAAAAAAAACCCCATAATCTCACCAACTAGTAGTTTTGTTGGCCTTAAGAACAACCCGCCCAACTAAATGATAATAGCACACCTATTAAACACACTTTTATTCCCTAATTAACAACAACTACCACCGGATGAAAAAAACAACAAAAAAAGCACACTTTAATACCTAAAACTTGTAAAAAAAGGAGACTCCAGTCCAATCCAAATACTCGTACCACACAAGAATCACGACCTGCTTACTCAGGTAAAACTAAATCATACCTTGCCCGCACTGAAAGGCTGAAAAGTTGACATCTCAAGAGTAAGTCTTGCGCGGCGCGCCGCCAGCCAGTTTTAAAGTTTATACGCCATTATAGTAGTAGTAATCTACGAGTTTAGTGCATTTTGGATTAACAACAAATTGAATGATAGTCATTATACGGTTAACCATTTGGGAATTTACTGGGTGACAATATACTGCTGTTCGACTAGGTGGTTAATTGCACCATGCAGTCTCGGGTGGTAGTCTGCACAGGTATTTATATGCTGGTGTAACAATATCATAACGTTGGCAGGACGTTTTTTTTCGGACGATAAGTGTGTCTAGATAAGGGGTTAATTGCACGGGTACTTGAGGTCCATTGAGGATAGTGATAGATGACAGCTTGAGATTTATTCGAGTAAATCTCTTTTCTAAGCAAGTGAGTTCAAGCGAGAGGTTAGAAAATGCATTAATTCGCGTGATTGGACACACCCCAGTGTTTTGGTATATTGAGTTTACCTAATACCTGTTTGTTGGTAATAATTCATGATTTGTCATAAATTATGCGGGGATTAGGTTAAGATACAATGTAGCCATCATATATCGATGCAGTAATGCTTGATAAGATAATGATCAGGTCGTGCATTATGCATATGCCTACAAGTATGCCGAGAAATGTGAGCGATTACTCGGGACGCTGTCAAAGAACTAGGCAATTTTGAAAACGGATGACGGTTGGTGGTTCGAACAAGTGTCGCTATTTTAGGTTTGACTTCGGTTCATGTGAGAAAACCCTGAGATCAAAGGCGAATGTAACTCAGAAAGATTAATCGGATTCGAGAAACGATAGATTCAATGGCAACAACTATATGTCATTTAAGCACCTACTGTTTTAAGGGTGGGCCAATATAACTGTGCGAAAAAAATGATAGGTACAAGCTTTAGAGATAATCGCTTTTCTTAGCCTTAAACCAAAGTATTTCGTTTGACATTTCTTTATTGGCTTTTGAACTTCAGCACCAAAATAAGCCTGGCTTTTTTTTAGCTTAGTTTCATTTTAGCGAAGTTTTAATTTTTACATTTAACGAGATTCAACTTTAACCCTACACTCTAAAATCAAGCAATAAACTCAATTTTTATTGAACATTCACTGTGACATAGAATAGATAATTTTGAATATAAGAAAAGTTAATTTCGCAACCACTGGTAGACAGTAGAGTACGCCACCACAGAGTACCCTCCCCACACGGATGTGATCTAAATTTGTTGTACCAGAAGTTTAATTTGTAACCAATTTAAATCACAATGTTCACTTTGATGACACTTCTAAAGACAACACTTTGTCATTCTTTATGAGCCACAAGTCAGGGTAAAAGATAAATCAAACGTCTTTTTGATGATGACGAAAAAAAAAAATTCTCACAGCCTTAAAATAAGCTCTTTCAAAGCTATTTCTGACAATGGAAAATAAATTTTTCGAACAGCCAAAAGAATCGACTGAAAAGGGTTAGCCTTACCCGGTTTCTTTTTCGCTAAGCTCTCGTTGACGAGTGGTTTATACCGAACTATGTTGCTTTTAAAACTAATATGCCAAACTGAAAATCTCATCCATTTCGCATAGGTATTCCTGCTGTGGTGATCCTCCCCCAAAACCCCAGCCCCACATATAGTGTAAATTAATGAAAAATTTCATAAAAGCAATCTTATCTAACGACTATTCCCTACACCCGACCAACCGAAGCGACTAAGAAACTACTCTTGTCACCCGAGGAAGGCACAACTTTATTGCGTTGTTAACAATGAGATAATAATCTCGTCGCAGACTGTACCTACCCCAGCATTTTGCCGCTAAAATACCTCCAGTGTCTTCCGGAAAACTTTTTAGAGTTTATCAGCGCTCGATAAAAGTTAATAGGCCTCCTCATTCATATTTGTCATAAAATCTATGGACGGCACGTTACCAATTATAAAACGTTTGCGTAATGTTAAGTGATTAATCTTAATGTGCTGTTAACCGCAAATTGTTAAATAAAAAAAAGAATTGGTTGAAAAGTGTGTTAAGAACTTCTTATCGCTTTGTACATTAATCCTTTTGTTTAAGTTCTACTTTGGTAGGTATGTCACGCGCGTTTCTTGCTTACTTTTGTTTGTTATTGCTTACTCAGCTTCCTTTCTTTCGTTTTTTGTCACAAAGACTAAAAAACTTATCTTAACAATAGATGCTGAGGCATGCTCACTTCGAAAACAATTGGGTTGGCGGCGATATTGTGTCAACTGTAGGCTAATTCGGCTGTTGGCAGAGATGTTAATTTGTGAACGAGCCGATTTATCGATACTTCTTGTGTTCCTACTCTGTTTATTTAAATAGCTGTGTCTGCAGATACCAACATTTAAATTGAGCAATAAAACCAACAAGATTTCTCTGTATCTTTTAAAGACGTTCATAAAGAAACACATGTGGTGAAAAATTTTGTATGAGCCTTGAAAAAGTGATCTTCATTTTTATTAAGTACTATATGGGAACACTTATCTACGCAAGTGACACCTGTCGCCCTCCACTGAGCCATGATATTATGACAAAACAATTTTGTCGCTCGTGGAAGGAAGTCCTCAATTTACTAACTCACGCTAAGACTTTGTGATATCTATACATTGTCCCTTTTTCGTTTGAGTGCGAGCAAAATCTTGCCAAAGGACTATGGGCAATGGTCAGGTTAAACCTGTTTAACAGGCGAAGTTTTTATACGCGATGCACGCCGCCGATTCATTTCTTTGACACTTCCAAAAAATCTTGTTGCCATTGCAAAGTTTTTGGAATAATTATAAGTACAATGTGGCCGCAAACAAACAAAGCATGCGTCATCAACGTTCCACTTATTTAAGATAATTCGGATTCAGACAAAGTTATTTCCGCAAAGATCCACGACGTTTTCAAACCAGTTGTGTTTGTATCAAAGCCAACATATAGGCATTAATCAAAGTCGAAATCGATAAATTAAAGTTGTTTTTGCGTGGTAAAATATACAGGTGCTGTAACGTTATATTGCCGGTAACCGGCAGATTTGTTTCACCGGCTAGCTATACCGGTTGCTGTGTAGTTCAAGAATAGATGTCGTAGTTTAAAAATTATCATAATAGTGCAGGTTAATCACTGCGAAGGTAAACTCGGTCAAGGAAAATAGAAGAGACGTAGGTACTCGATTAGCAGTTAGGACTGCACAAAAAAGTTGTAACAAAAAGCTTGACAAGCCCCTGACTCAGGGGCTCGAACTAGGTAAAATCAAAAAAAACTATGTTTTTTACGAAAACCAAGCAGATAAAAGAAGAACTTTATGTCCTTCGGAAGAAAAGCCATATCAAAATAGCATCTCTTGAATATTTTTAAAAATTGTCCTCGCATTGGTGGTGTTTGTTTTTAAGACCAAAATCAGTCATGTATTTGAGCACAAGACTTACCTTTCATCTAGCGAAAAATTAAATAACCGCAATCATTCTTTGCAAAATAAAAATTGTTTTAATTTTCTTAACGAATTTGTATCTTTTATTTATATTTCTATATGCGTCAGCGCCTTATCTTTATGATTGCTGGGGCTATTTCAAACCGCACTATAAATCTAGGCTTGTATCCGCGATCTTTGGAAATTTCAGTAAGAATTAAGAAAGCAAAAGTGCCTAAAGTATTCGTCTTTAAGCGACGATAGAAACACTGAGATTAACCTGCAATTTTTGTAAACCTAAATCTAGGTGTTATGTTCAATGTTCACTTCATACAAATCGTTTCCCGTTATAGATATCTTTTCAAAGATACGCAACGATAATTATCAATTCATTATCAATTTAGTCAATGTCTGATAAAATGCTATCTTCAAACACAAAATGTTATCTGCAATACCATTCAAATTTTAAAAAATGTGCAGGTACTTGTTTTTTTAATCCACAACTTTGTATTAAGGCCCGTTGAACTTACTTTATAGCTAGTGGGTATAGTGGTTAGAAATGTGGTGATCTCTCTTGATGCTTGAAGTAACTTTTTTGTTTTCGCCATTTAATAACCAAGAAGGGAGGTTGTTAGGTTGAAGTGGCAGTCAGGTACAAAGAAACCGACACACTTAGACCCATTGTAGGTCCATTGTGATAACAGGAGAATTAAGCCACAAGGAAAATCATGCCAACATTTTGAAATTAGGCCAAAAGAAACGGAAATCACGCCAGATAAAGGCTCCCTGAAACTACGCCAAAGAAAATCACGTCAAAAAGGGTTTGGAAAATACATAAGGCCAAAAAAAATTTTGGTGTAATATTTTTTGAAAAAATACAAAAAAAAAACGAACAAAGAAAATTTGCTAAAATCAAGGAAGATGCAAAAAATAAAACGGAAATTGCGTCAGAAGAAGTAACACTGCCTTGTCACACTGGATCATAACTTAAGTTTTTGTGTAAGCTCGCATAGCCTTCATCAAAAACATTAGTTTTCCCATATAGCTATTTTTAAAAATTTTCTGTTTTTGAAACCCCCTAGTTTTTGCTCAAAACCACTATGAACGTCACGAATATCACGTTGTCGTCGAGAATGTCACTTTTGCCTCAACTTTGGATATAAATATCTACGAAAACGAAGGCTCTATCTAAAAACTGCTTGCATTTTTGAGATCAAGGTAAAATTTTTAATGTGTTCTCTTCTTTCAAGGATCTTTGAAAGCCATTTTAAACATAAAAACAAAACCCAGTTCCGATTCAGAAGTGTGAGCGGCTAAACGGTTTTGTGTAAACTTTTTGCCGAGAAAGCAGTTTATGATTCAATGTGAATACGTATTTTAATCATTTTTTTTAAATCTCTAATACGGTGTGGAAAACAGACAAAAAAGAAACAATTATCCTTTCTTCCTCAAAAATTGCTGAGGACTAATTTACATTCAATTTGGTTATTACTACGATTGTATTGATCTTCTCTATTAGCCGTAAATTGGCCAATTTTATGTTGCGCTTCGAACATAAGTAGATACATTTGGGTGAATTTTTTGAGGGTGAAGGAAAAAACATAGCAACTTTGGGCGTCTTTTATTCTTTTACATTCGGAGCCGAGAACGAACTGTCAAACAAAACATTGTGTGTATTTCTTTTTTAGAGTACCTAGAGCCCTAGATTCGTGTTTCTTTTTTCGTTCAGAGCCTGATCAGAAAACGCTCTTGCTGAGCGCATCAAAATGATAGTTGCGTAGTGAAGAAAAATTGTAGCGCCGAAAGTAGGTAAAACAATTATTCATTAATTTTGTTGTGAGAAAATATTTTTTTGCATTATTTTCACCTCGTAAACCAAATATTTTTTCAACTTGTTTAGGTTTTGTTTTCTTTAATTTTGCAATTTGAAAGTTCACCAACAAATTTGCTCAAGTGCGTCACAAACTCAGAACAGAATACTCTGAGCACTCTCGGTTCAGAAAACGCTCAGAGTCAGAGTGCTTTCCCTTTCCAGAAGTTACATTCCGATAAACGAACCGTTGAATACGCCATCCTATCTCACAATGTAAATTACTGCTATTATTGATATTTCTTGACAATTTGTGGTTTATTGCTTACCTTATTCGTTATTAACGTAACCAAACCAACTGCCCTTATTACAATCTTTCAATATAAGCATACATACATATCTCCAAGTTATGATTAAATGTGCTCAAGAATGCAATTTCTGGTTCAAATTCAAGTTTTTTGCAAAGTCGACCCCTAAAAGAATTTTTAACTTAGCTTGTTCTCAATTCTGGCTCTAAATGTGGGCATGACCCAAAATATTTTATCAACAGGATGTAGAACTAAGTGTTTTCTGCATAAAGCATTCACACTTTTTTTTTTGATTTGGAACCAAAATATATTGACTAAGATTCGTTAGAAAATTTACCCTTAAAAAAGATGTCACGCCCACTGGAGAAGGTTAATCGATTTAAATTTTTTTTATGTCTTACAATCATCATGAGATGCCACATGTCGAATTTCAGCCTCTTAAGACGTTATTGGATGGAGTAAATATGAAAGCGCACATGAACGTAACTGGTTTTTCTGGAATTTTTTAAATTTTGGTTTTTGGGATAATTTCCTTTTACGTGATTTCAGAGAGACCCTACCTACACTTTTGCGACACAGCGACACAACAGCTTCGCTTAATCGGCTCAAAAACGCCGGATTTAATACGTAATCCGAAGATCAATACCTTTAGCTCATATCAATATAGTACAGGCTTAATATATAAGCCGGTATTGGCAGATTTTTAGACGAGCCTTGTAATATGTAAAATTAATTTTTCTTGAATCACTCATAGTTCTGCTGTTATTTAACGGTATCTATGTTTTGACACATACTAAACACGTCATTTCGTTATTAACTTAAGACTTGAGGTGTACATTTTAAGTCATGCATATCGTCTATAAAAACTCAAACTGACGTAAACCTTAACAGAGACGGCAGATTTTCTCTCAGTTTAAAGAATGTCAATCATTTTTTCAAAACAAAATTTTAGCAAGAAAATTAAAATTGCAAATAAAAATGTCGCATGTTACAAAAACTTGTTGCGAAGCATTTAAAGTTCAAACAAAATAGCTTCCGCTTCTCTCATATCCAAAGTCTGTTATCTTGCAGAATTAATAAGTTGTTAAGAGACCACTAAAATGCATGAATGCAGATTAATACTACGCATTAAAATGATAGCCGCCTCTTATTTTGATTTCTTACTCCATTCCCACCACTATTTTTGGTTTGAATGAAATGTGTGACTGGTTTAGTGTGTTAGTTACAAAGAAATAGGTTTTGAAAGTGTTAAAGATTTCAACAAATAATAATAAATTTTAGAATTAAATTCTGCAATTAACTTTTTTTTAAAGCAAATTTAGGTAGCAATAGTTTTGTATCCACACCCATTTAAAAAAAGGTCCTTCTTACAGAATCTTATTAAGAACTTGGGCCAAATCTGTCCAAATGCACTCTCCGTAATTAACTCACAACTATTCTTCAGCCTGGCCCAAGCAAACCAAATATTCGTTCTATTATTCCTTTACTACAAAAAGTCATCCGAAAGAAAATCAAGACGAATCTCAACGATGTGTTTCAACACTTACGTAAGTAAAGCAATAACTATCTACTTAAGTAGGTTGCCATATCAATTATCTATCTTAGTTGACTCATTAAAAGGCACAGATCGTATTGTGAAAAAAAAACTAAGAAGAACAGATATTTTTAAAGCTGTTAAATAAACACTAGAGGCAATTACAAACTATTTAATAGCCTAATGGCGTCTTGGTATTAATCTCTTATAATGATTGCTCGATTTTTATATCCCAATAAAAGTACACGATACCTTTATTCCTTTAATTCATACAACAATCTAGTTTTCTCGTATAATGTGATGCTACTTTTCAAAATGTTGGCGTATAGAAGATCTTTCCCACGGCATTTAATCCTTCTGTCAATGATTATACAACATTTTTTTTTTTTAAGAAATCTGATTAGAAATAGGTGTGAAAGACAGCAATTTATATTATTAAAACAAATCTCAGCTTAATAGTAGAATTAATTATTTAGTTTTTGAATAAACAAACTGCTGGTTTTAGGTGGCACTGCGGATCATATAGTTCATCCGCATCATCACTAGAACAAGGAGTAACTAGGTATGCGGTTAAAGTTGCGTGGTTGCAGCAAGAACTTAAAGGTCTTAGGCAACTAATATTGCACCTATCCGGCCAGCAAAACTGGGTATAAAGGCTCAAGAATTTTTTTCAATTATAGTCTATAAAGTTCAATATGGACCTTAAACCTATTAAATTTCTCTAGGATAGCTTTAAACCAGTACTACGAGATCCTGTATTTAGAGTAAATTTATTAAACATCGCAGTTTTTCAGTGCTCCAATAATTATTCGATATTATTTCGGGATAAAACAAACCAAATTTGGTGAGCTAAGCCGATTTAAACCCTGGATACGCAGAAAACTCATTTCGGATGATTTTTTCCTTAACAACTGGCCCTAAAGCCGCGTTATCACCAGGAACAGAAAAAGGAACAGAAACAGAATTTCATACATTAGCAACGCAAAAAGCATTCAGCGAATTAAGGTTTCAGTTGCTAATGTATGGGATTCTGTTTCTGTTCCTGTTTTACGTTGCTTGTGACAATGCGGCTTAAGTAGTATATGCAATATTCGTACATAAAAGTAGATGCAAATATATATTATTAAATTTATTTATAGTTATTAGGTACCTAAATATTATTATATTTGTCAAAACCAAACAATTAACTATCGCTGTAGTACACAAGTGACTTAAAGTTTATCATTGAGCCCTTGGACACATGAAAATTAAAGTCAGCACACGAAGCGACAACTCATAATCGCTCCAAAATCGTAATTATAAAAGCACTTCATACCATATGCAGCAATTCAAACCTAGATTTTGTGAAACTTTATAGAAGTTTCTGGAAGCGCTCGGTTCGAAAATTGAACCGAGTTGAAATCGAAATGTTGAATTTCATCTGAGCATTTTGAGGTTTTTTTAGATTGAATAAAACTCTGTTTCCTCTGATTCTTTCGCACGACTAATTGCCGTCCGACTAGAAGCACAAGAGTTAACATAGAAGACAACACACTATTGCGGCTACGACAATTTGTCGCAAGATTAATTTACTACAATTTTTCGGATTGCGAATGCGATGCCGCACGACACAAAAATTAAAAAAAATTTTATTTAACGATAAAAATGAAGGTTTCGACAACAATTCACAGGAATCGCATGGCAAATGAATGTTTGTGTGCTCAGTTTGCCACAAAAAGCAAACTTTTTTTCTAATCGGTTAAAAATTATTTTTTTATAAAAACTGACAGGAACCGCACGAAAAAAATTATTGGTCGTGTGTTGTGTATGATCGCTGCAGTAAATCGTGCAATTTTTTTGCCATACGATGTTCTGTCGCCGTGTTTTTCAGCTTTTACGCTTCATTCTAAATTTTTTTAAAGTTTTACTTTTTGAACCTGCCTGTCACTTGAAATTTAATTTTTTTTTTATTTCGGTGCTGTGCAAATGTGCTATAACGTATTAAAAACTCTGAAGTTCTGGCTGTTTTTCTTAAACCTATTTTCTACGACCTATTTTGAACTAACACTTTTACCATTTGGTTTCTTTAATCGAAAGGTCTTGGCTGCAAAACCTTCCAAAACCTTCTTTCAAAAGTAAAGGTTTAACACATAAAAAATCTCTAATAATTTGTATGATGTAATTGCTTTTTCGTACTAAAACTTAAGGGATCTTCTTTCCGACAATACGAAAAGCATTATTTATTATAATATTATTTTATCAATACCTACATTATTTAAAACTCTCAAAAACTATACCTGCCGTTGTGAAAGCAAGAATCTTAACCAAAAATCTTCTATAGCAAAAAATAAAACCTTCAAAGATCATGATCCTTTGGCATGTCTTTGTCTACCTTTTACGATTCAGTCAAAACCAATAAATCTTACTACCTCTCTTACGAGCATCATTCGATGTGTCAACTTGGGCACGGTTCTTTAAGTGCTGCTTACAAAGATCATAATCGATGAAAATTTTTCAAAACCTTTCAGAACTGAAAGAACAGACCTATCTTACGAATTTATGATCAGCCTAACAAGTTCTAGTCTCAAAAGTTATGACCCACATCAAGTAGCTAGGTAATAAAATTCTGACAAAACTTTATCGCATCCCGCTTGTATCATTTATTGCATTACAATGTTCGAGATTTTTTTTACAGTAGGAAAAGTTATAAATGCTGATAAATATCGCACACAAAAATGTCATAAAATGGCAACTGACACAAATGAAACAATCTTAAGATGATAGAAAAAAGCGTGCGGAATGGAATGCATCCACTCCACACTCGCACATAACTAAAGATATGAAAGTATAACAGCGTTGAATTATGTACATAAATTTTTAAACTCAATGAACTTATTAAACCAAACCACAATTTACACCCGGTGCGAACAGTGATTTAAGACCAACCCTCGAGAAATTATCTGTAATCTCTCTAAAGTTTAATTCACAATAAATTTTAAACGATTTTATTTAAAGGCACGTATCGTAAACGCACTAAAGAAAAGTTCACTAACCTGTTTTCTCGACCATCGTTCTAGATTCGCAAATTTACACCTTGACCAAAGTGGGCTCGATGACGTTACCGCAGCGGCAATGGGTTATCTCGTTGAGGAATTCAAAAAGCACTCGTAACTGCGTTGCACTCGAAAAATCGAATTTTAAAATAATAACAAAACCTGAAGTCACACACGTGCCCGCAGCAAAGAGGTACAAAAATCGCTTTCAACTAACAACAAAGTCTTGCAATGAGACACGAGACAACAATTTAAAACTTTCTTCACCGGCCGTCAACAGAAATGTGTGTTAACCAAAACTATTAACCGAATTTGAAAAACTGAATCGTGTGGCTAGAAGAAAGTTAGCTCACTAAATCACAGAGATGGCGGTATGGGCGCTTCGACGGTTAGCTATGAACTGAAAACTCAAAGCTGGTATCTCTAGGACGTCGATGGTGGTTGACTCTTGTGGGGCGACAATTATTTGTATTTCTATTGTTGTTTGAAAATATTTTATTAACTTTTATCTAACTGAGAAAAATGGAACTGAAAATTCGATTTGCAGTATTCTCGCGGGTTGCTTGCGCTGTCGCTTTCGATGTTCGAATGGAAATAAATGGAAACTCGAAGCTGCAAAACTGATATAGTCGGCCTACTGTTCAGATACGAATTTGTGCGGCTGATGTGCTAGGCAACGCGCAGAGTTGTTTTCAACGTCGTCAGGTGGTTGGCTCGAAGATGGCTGGCTGTTGTTTGTTTGGTTGCTCCGAGTTTGCCTTTGCAAGTGAGCGAACCGATTGTGGTCGGTCTGAGAGGCGTTAGGAGCCAAGAAGCCAAAGCTGGAACAGCTCCGTGAATGAATGAAATGCTATAGCGGGGTTCCACTTTTCGGGGATGCTACTGTAGGTGGTGGCTGCGTTTTGTTCGGTTGGTTGTTGAGGTTCGATTTGCTGCATGACTGTTCAAGCAGGTGTGGGGAGTTTGGTTTTGTTTACATTTTATCTTTTGTCAATTGAACTTCTGAATTGATGGCCCGGCTTGTGGCGGTTTGTGCAGACAACCTGCTGATAGTAGCACGTGAAGTGGAATATGCTTAACGATAAGCCAATGTCAATAGTGTTGGCACAATCGTTTCGAGTGTATCACTTGTAAGGTAAGTTGGCGGCTTTTAATAGCGAACAAAAGGGTAATTGATAGTGGCAGCCATCAAAGGCTTTTAGTAACTTCAAACTATGATCTTTGTATCTTAAGCCATTAAATTAAACTGACACAGTAAAAGCATTAAGAATTAAAAGGCGACACGGGTTAATCTTATCTTGGATTTCACGACTAGACTGAATGCCATTTGGTCATATATATTCCTTTTTTGACAGATATCTCGGTCACTTGTCGGCATATAGTGTAATCATCATAATTTCATGTGACCATATGTCAATATTTTCCGGTATGACCATATTCGTTTTGACAGATAAATATGACCTTTAGGGCACACTGTGTAATAGGAACACAAACATAATTCTCCGCCATAAACCCAATACGACCATATGCCATTCTAGAAATTTTTATTATGGAATATTTGGTCATATCAAAAAATCATAATTTGTTTTCAGTTCACGCATAAGTGTCACATAGTATTCTTCGATTTGAAATTTTTCCAGAAAAGAATATCAAAGCAATTTGCAAACTACCTTGTCGAACGAAAGAATTCTTTTATAAATTTTTGCTTACCATCAAGTGGCAAGCAAACTTCAAGTTTTTGTGAGCGATTTAAGTATGAGAGTGGCATACAGTGTAATAACTTTAGTTATTAGACAGATGAAAGGTATATCACCCGTCCTCCAAGCAGAGAGCAAATGAACGTTTTGCTTATACGCCGCGCCGTGTAGTCTAATACATCTGACTTTTATGGCTCGCCAAATGGGCTTATGACTTATAATTTAAGCCATATTTTAGCGTTACTTTATAAGACCACTTGGCATACAGTCTAATTTTACCTTGAGGTATAGAAGTGAAAAAATTAAAGCATGGAAAATACTCCTGAAAAAGAAGAAAAAAGATCTTTAAATTTCCTACGAAATTTTATCAAATAGTTAACAGAACAAATAAAGTCTATAAATAAAAGCTTGGTCCATACTTAATAACCTAATAACCTCCAGGACAATTTTCCACCGAGCTTGGCATAGAACTTTGATATCTAAACATTTGTGTTAACCCAGGGACACACGGCAGTCCGACTAGTCTAGAAGCACAAGCGTTTAAATAGCAGACAACACACGATTACGGCTACGACAACTGGTCGCGACAACTGGTCTCGATTTGCGACAAATTTCCGAATTGCGGCTCTTTCAAGCTGCACGACCAAAAATATTTAACGATAAAAACGACGGTTTTCCCCACAATTCACCAGAATCGCCCCGAAAATGAGTGCTTGTGTACTGAATTTACCTGAAAAAGCTAGTAAACTCTTTTTTTACTGAGGAAAATTATCTGCTTGCTGCAGAAAAACGCGTTTATTTTTGTCGCGCGTTTTTCTGTCGCCGTTTGTCCCAAGACTTAAAGTTTTCCTCAAGAACTTTGCGAATGGTTAGGAAAATTTTGTTCATGGGAGATCAACTAAATCCGACTCGTTTAAAATTAACGCAGATGTTCCAGAAAGATCAATTATTTCTCCTACTTTTCCCCTGGATGTCTGGATTTGGTGGATCAGAGAATGGGCCGCACAAGTACACTGATTTTTAGGACGCTTCTTTGGTGTCTCATCAGTGACTTCGAAAGGATATCTTATATTCTTGTCCTTGCTTTTGTCACACATGTCGATGATCTTACGCGCGTAGGCTTCTGAAACTTAACGGTTTCTTAGTGCTACCCATATCAGATTTCGTGAAAGTCTATCAAAAGCTTTTTCAAAACCAACCAACACCATATGCAGACCTGTAATCATGATCCTTATACTTTGGATTGGGTTGGAGTGGTTGATTTGCCCGCGACAAACACACATTGGTCTACAGATATGGCCTTATTATTTTTCGCAGTCGACTACCTAGTACCAGCTCTAGGATCTTCACTGTGCGACATCAGCTTGATAGAACGGTATAATTGTAACAGCTTCGTATATCACCTTTTCCTTTGTAGGTACATAACTTTCTCTCCACTGATAAGGCATTCGTTAACCTCTAATAAGGTTGGAGATGAAGGTCGTGAGCCAACTGGACCCGTCAACGGGAGCTGTGCCGGGAGCTTTTTTTGAAGTTCAAACACTTAACAACTAATAAAAGATACTGCGAACTGTTATCAATTATTTAAACTTATCTCAAGTCCAACAATAGACTTCTTGGGAGGACCATAAACGTCGGGCTATCAGAAACGCGCCCGAAGGTAGACTTACTTACTTACTTAAGGTGGCGCTACTGTCCGGGGTGGACCTGGGTCTCAGCCAACAAGCTTTGCCAGCCAGCTCTGTCTCTAGCTAGCTGTCTCCAGTTTCGCACGCGAAGTTGGCCTAGGTCCCCTTCCACTTGCGTGCGCCACCTGAATCTCGGTGCTCCTCTACTGCGCCGTCCCTGCGGTGTGGATTCGAAGATTTTCCGGCCGGAGCGTTGGTGTCCATCCGCTCTAGATGACCCAGCCATCGTAGACGTTGTGTTTTGACGCTTTTGGCTAGGTCGGTATCGCTGTACAGCCCGTACAGTTCAATGTTCCGAGGGTAGACTAGACTAGATGATAAGTAGGCCAGCTTGACGATCGTGCCTAGGGAACTAGAGTAAGTGGCGGGGGATCGAAAAGGATGGAAGGATTACTTTAAGACTCTCACTTTCCGAACTTCTTAGTGGTTAAAAAGGTGGACAAAAATGATGGTGATGCTGATTGCACTAGGATTGCAGCTATGAGATGTGGCGTTGAAAGGTAATTATGACGATGTTTTATAAGAAAAAATGTGATTTACGATCATGAATCTCACTTCATTCTACAAGAAGTCCTAAAATGTTGGTAGGGAAATAAAAAAAGGGAACAAACCTGCGAAGAGCATTGTTTATGAACTTTGGCGAACGAATCTCCAAAGGCAATTCTCCTCCTATAAGCGGCAATCTTGAAATTGTGGCCCCCTTGGTCAAGGTTATTTGTCAAAGGTCGGGAGAAAAAACTTCCTCCAATTCCGGAATACCCCAATTCCAAATTTGAGCTCATATACCTTGTTAAAAAGGAAGAAAATTCGTTTTGAATTTTTTTTTCAATATGTAAACTTGAGATTGTGTTATACTCAAGTCAAAAGTGAACTTAGCTACATATGTGTGCGGTTACCAATTTTCATACTTTGTACGTACAATGCGGGAGTCAGGCTTTACTTTCAGTTGCAGCTTTCCAGCTCAATTTTAGAGACCTAAAAACTTCACATACAAACTTGCCATATGTACAACACGGGAATCAAGCTTAACTGTCAGTTGCAGCTTTCCAGCTCAATATTAGAGACCTAAAAACTTCACACAAACGGACAGACAGACGGACGGGCATGGCTTGATAAATTCACCTGCCAGTCTCGATCATAAATCTTAAAGTTTTAGGGGTTTACTGTGATTAACAAATGCATGAAAGTTTATTTACCCTGGGGTAGAGTATAAAAAAAAAATAAGTGACATGGGACTAACATGAAAAACAAGGGATTTTTGGCAGACCAGCAAGAAAAGTTTATCAAGGGCAAACCCCGGAGGTGAGTTGAGATGCTGGGTGCGTTTTGTTTATTTAGTTTGTTTGGTCAGTTTTTGTTAATTTTTCACCAAAGTAAATCAAAGCCGAATGATAATCAAGTTAAATTTTTTAAAGTTGATGATCTTGCAGGTCTCTACATATTCCTCTATTCTCCACCGGGGGCAACCCTACTTTTCAACCCTACAATTCAAGTAGCCAACCTTACATTTTTGTCTTTTAACTGCATTATTTTACCACCGGAAGTGCTTGTTTTTTTTACCTCTGGACAAGTTGGTGTCAGGCTACTGTATATAAAAATGTTCACCGCAACGAGTACTCTACTATTTTGCTGATCTCTTCGTTTTGTGACCTTGTCATTCTAATTTTTTTATGAGAAATAAAAAAAGCTTTCCAAATGATACACACACAGGTGATAACAAAAAACGGACCTTCTAAGAAACTATTTGAGTACATGGTTGGTACTTTTAAAATTTGGTACTTATAAAATTTTTGGTAATTTTTTGGCACTTATAAAATGTACCAAAATGCCAAATATATACCTACAATTGATATTGATAAAATTAATATTGTACTGACAATCAACCAAGATTGTTAAATATAAATTAATGTTGTTATTAACAAATCTATCTGTAGTTTTATTACTTTTGGTTTGTGGGGACTGACGTCCTTACAAACAGTTCCAAAACTTGCTTTAACAGAAGCGGAACGAAGTAGCCGGTAGGGTTGGGTATACCTACTAGTTTAATTACAATTCATGAAGAACAATTCTTGTGCATCTATATATAAATTGTTAGCAGTAGATTTTATAAGAATTACTGAAGTGGCACTGAAGATGTCACTGAACCTCAGATAATGCAAAACACAAAAACCAAAATTATATTTTTTAAGTAGGTGTCTACAGTAAATTCAATTCGTCTCGAATTCGTCTTACTGAACTTGAACTTGATCAAGTGGTCACCCTGAATTTCTTAAGTGATAGATCATTCCTCGGAAAAATAGTTCAATCGTCTGTCAACAGACGCCTGTGCAACAAACACGTAAAGAATCTAACCTTTTCGGTTCTTGACCCTTAAAAAATTCCCGTTCAAAGCAGCCCAATTAGGTGGATAGATCGCATGTTTTAGCTTTTTTCTTGTGCAGTGTAGGTATCTGCGTATGATTTTGTCTTTAAAGAAAACAAATAAAGTAAGATTGATGTTTGATTGATTGAATTTCGTACGATTTTCAATACACAAAATAAATATATCACTTTGGACAAATTGAACAAGCAATCAAGTCTTTGACCCGGTATTTCTGTTTCAGTACCATTTTATAACTTTTATACTTCATCCTTTAATGATTTAAATTAACAATGCGGACTCAGACGGGTATTCTCCAAATATAACATTCACTGAGAGTCACTGTCCACATTTTTTACGTGAAAAATTGAAAGTCTCGGAAATGCAGTATGCTTCCTCCAGCCATTAACGCTATGTTTGTCCTGTCCATTAAAGTCCCATAAAGCGAGTGTGTACAACAGTTTTACATGCACCCCACGAGCATTTTGTGCACGCAACTATGGCCAATCAGCGCGTAATTAATTTACGTCAATTAGCACCTCAACAACAACCCACGCCCACACTGACTAACTGAGAAGCTAATCACCATAAAACTTGACTCCTCTGATAGCATGCAAAGCGAAACACTTTTCCTTGCCGAAACAGGTGACGGATTGAGTACCATGGGCCAAAGCGTGTAAATAATTAATTTACTCTTTCCTTGTCATCCTTGCGGGCAAACAGACAATACCTGACCGCAATCCATTAATCCAATTTTGCCTGCCTTCGATGATCTCAAGTTCGCCAAGAAAAGATGTCAAGGTTAAGACCAAAAAGGTGTCAGTATTTTTCTCACACTTGCCCAAAAGATATTTTCTCCAGATCCACTTACCATAGCCCACCACAACTTGAAAGTGAATCTATTTACCGAGTTTTTTTCGACACAGATAAGATTTATATTTTTAGCCTAAAACCCTAACCTCTGCGGTGGCGTTGAACAAAGCGGACGCAATACGCATGACAGCTCCATTTTCTTTGCCTTGTCGATCAATTTCAAATCTGTCATGTCTCATAGGTGTAAAAGTTTTGCAAGGAAAAAGCAGTAAAGCCAAGTTTGCACCTTACCTAATCAGCAATCTCTTTGACGAAGAAACCAAAGGCGTGGGATGTATAGTTGGGAAGTGTTTTAACACCCCTGACACATCACTTGGCTTTATTCAAGCTTGACGAGACTCACTTTGGTCATTTTGTTCGGTACGTTGTCTTTTCATTGACAACTTCAAGTGTCTGACGGTTAATCGAATAAGCTGTTACGTTGAGACCATCAGGTAACCATTATCTAGGCCCAGCGCTATAGCAAGGGAAAGGAGAACTTTCTGAAGATGAATTCACTAGCGCGGACTATCCCACTTGACGTCTTGACAGTGCAAATATCTCAAGAGTTCGTTGGTCCTAGCTCGTTAAGAGAGAAATTCAAAATGGAAATTAAATTGACAACTTTAAAACAGACTACAAAGACGAATTTGTGTCTACTACAAAATTTTGTTGGGTTTATTTATTTGGCAAAGGAGACAGCCACGGCGATGAAGTGAGTGCGGAGCTTAATTGATTGAATTAGGTGCACTTTAACACATCATATGCCGAGGAATTTCGTTTACTTCAGAAGTTAATCGGGCATCTGTTATGTGAGCTGCGTGGGCGAATCTCAGCTGTCGTAAATTAAGTGCTGAATTTGTTGATGTATTTTGTTTTGCGCTCTTGTGAAATTTTGTTTTGCTCTTGTCTAACGATATAGACTTTTGCCCGGTCCAGAGTCGTCTGAGATTATGTTTACCGATGACATACAAATTGAATGAAAGGCTTGCTTTGAACCTCCTATCTCAACATTCACTTTTGTGTTAAACAATAGATTCGGCTGTGGACACTTGAGGCGGAGTCTATCTAAATATATTTGGTACAGAAGAAGATTTGTGATATTTTTGTTTTTAAAGGACTAGTGATAATCGCGTAGATTCTAATTCAGCGATACATAGTAACTTTTTGTTGCCGCGGTTAAGGAAAAGGAAAGAATATTTATTCAATTTAAGTCCAAGAATGACGACCTTTTTTTTAACTTTCATCGCTGATTTTTGCACAGGAAAGCGGCTGGCGTGGCGGTTGCAGTGGAAAAAGGAAAACAACAGAATTGCGATACCCAGCCACCAGAGAAGGAATATAGCCAACAATCTGAATGGCTTCAACTTCAAAAGACTTGCAAGCTGTCAGTAACAGCCGCCCATAGTAAGACCGTTCCAATAATCATGCTGAAGGGAAAGGGAATTGGATAGTACCTATTCAAAGTGTTGAATCCTAGGCTGGTCTAAGTACTTTTCTATCATGTGAGAATTATATCTTGAACAAATAGAACTAATATAAGATTTTTGTTATTTCTCAGCTTCCAACAGGATGACAATCCACTGAGGATGACGATCCTACCGCTGTGAAATGTAAGTCGAACAAAAGGTGGAGGAAAAACGGGGATAAAGTCAGGGATGTCGTGCACTTTGGCTTGCTTGCAGATGTTTCCAAGATTTGGACAAGACATAGGACCGGATCTCTCGGGCGGATAAACGTTTGACTGATGTGCAGGGAATAAATATACCATCCAAATAAGTATTAGATTCAATAAAAACTGGAGGACTAGGATTGGGTTATTCCTTATTTTTGCAAGTAAACCAGCTATAGGTACCTCGTTGTCTGAGCTGTAGCGTTTGCGCATACTTTAGTTACTTACTTGCTTCACGGGTGGTCCTGATGGTATATCCAACAGGGTAAGGCCTTCCTGCTCGTCTCGAGTTCGGGGGCTTGGATCCTAAGATTCCCTTGTCAAGAGCTTTGTAGTCCATTCACTCGATGTGATCTTTATAAATTAAGGTTGCGTCACCAGGGCTACCGCTATGCGACTTTAGTCGCAAATTGACACCATTTTTACTCTATGCGACCACGAGATCTCATAAGTAGCAGTTCATTTCAATTTTTGGGCTTGAGTCGATTCCGGGCCTGAAAAACTATAGCACCGGCTTTAGAAAATAATCTTTCCACTGGTAGTGATAAAATGAGACAACAATCATAGCGTGACATCTTAATTAATCCAACTTAACATACTCTCTTAACATCCAACAAACATACTCTCGAGAGATGTGCTCTACAAATCTAGAAAAACCTCTCATAAGGCTCTCGTAAAACTCTTGAGTACTCTCACAACATAATTTTTTTTGATTAAATTGAATTTCACTCTCATAGTACTCTCATTAGAAGGGTAAGAAGCTACCAGAGTAAAAAAGACGTAAACTTCCATTATGAGAGCATATTTGGTTCTTGTTATGTGAGTTCAACTCTCGTTTTACTCTCAAAGAGTAAAAGTATTATAAGGAGCATCCTTATGAGAGTCAAAGTATCGAAGTACTCATAAAAATACTCTTTTCAGCCTAACACTCTTGTTTTGAGACCGGATGGCTGATAAAAATACCTATTCATGTCAATTCAAAATAATGGCGTTCCACCATCCGTCAAAAGTAATTTTGCCAGTACGTAGTGTGCTTGCGGTGACAGTAGTTTTTTAATTATTGCATTTCTTTATGGAGAAAAAAGTGAAGGTATCTCTGCAGCACAAATCGTCATCGAAAACATATTCATGGTCTGGTTAGCCAGCATGGATTGACTGAAATTTTCTACACGCAAACAAACTCACAGTCAACTCCAATGACGTCAGATTAACATTTACTTTAGCGAGCAAATGTCATAACATGCGTATGCTGTAATCTTTATATTCCTTCATTCATGTGCACGCGGCAATGATGTTGAGCGATGAGCTATCATTTATAGTTTTTTTTTTAAACTGATTGTTTTCGTGGCGCTTTGTTTTTATCGAAGTAAAATGTTAACTTTAGCAGATAAATTTTCAGTTGCACAAAGTTCTTGCATATATAACCTCAGAAAAAATATTATTAAAGTCAATAATGTTGATGACAATGGTGTACCATCAAACAGTGCATTGAAAATAACACTTTCTTTTAGAAGTATATATTGTTCTCTTTTTTACTTTATATCCTTATGAAAAAGCATTTTTGGCACACAACATGATAAAGATGACACGAAGATTGTTTGTTATATGTTTCTCTCTCTGTCAAACAAGACTAGGTCTTCACATCCCATAAGAAGAACTTATTGTCTTATTATGAGACCGAATAACTCTTGCAAGGAGAGTTTAAGACTTTTTATCAGATCAAATAATTCCCATAAGTGGGGCCATTTAACTCCCGTAACACTCTCTTAAGCGCTCTCGTAGTACTCTATGAGAGACAAATTGCAAGAGGCAAGCTCTTGGAGAATACTCTCATAAGACTCTCGTAGAGTGTTATAAGAGAGAAAATGTTAGTTGGGGCATCTTAATTGCCGAAACAGGACAGGAAAGACTTCTTTTAAATCTTCCCATGTTTCCAAGGCGTTTAATTAAAGATTGGTTACCGGGTTTTTCAAATATAGAGAGATTTGCTCGTTTTGACCTTTTTTGTCGCCGGAAATCAAGTTCTCCGGTAATGATTTGAAGTGCTTCACGTACCTAGTTTAGTTCACGCGATACACATTACTTGATACTTTACGAAAGATACTAAAAAGTATCGGCCCGCAGTTTCTAGTACTGAGTATCGAGTTTGGGTATACTTAACGCCAAAATATCGATACCTATAATCAGTATCCTTAGCATCGTTTAAGCCCTATGTGCTTCTCAATTGCCTACTTGGCGTAGCGCTTCGCTTGATCTCAGCGCTGGTGACGTTGTCTGAAAAAATATGTATAGGTACAGGTATACTTTTGTTGAATTGCTTTTGTTGAATCCCCTTCAACACAGCCAAAAAACTTATAGATCAATACAGGGTCAAACCAGCCGGTGAACGTTGGCAACAGTCTAAGGATTGTATCATAGCTCACTGCTTATGGCCGGTACTCGACCTAAAAAGAACAACGACCGTTCTATCTCTCAGTAGAAATTTCATAAGAACACTCGTTAGTGTAGTCACAGGACACTGCACTATTGGTGTCATGGCTACACGTATGGGAATCTTTTAGAACCACTTCTGCGGAAGCTGTAGGTATGAAGAAGAAAAAGGGTCTATAGAACACTTTCTCTGCCACTGTCCAGCTCTCCAAGAACGACGACTAGAACCTTTTTGGGAGTCAGGTTCTTTGGTAGCCTGGACGACCTGGCAGGAATGTCACTACTAGACCTAAAAAGATTTATTAAAAGATCAGACTGGTTCAGTTAGAAAGACATGTCTAACCATGTTTGTCTACCTTATAAGGGTAATCATAATAGGCCAATTTTGCCACCGAGTGAACTTGCACTAAATGCAAACAACCCTTCCAACCTAACCTAATCTAACCTAGGTACTTATGCCACTACTTAGTTTTCAGTACCACGACGCCGAGCTCAAAGCAGGAAGATTGTTTAATGATTAAATTAAGTAACGTAAGCCTCCTTTGGCAGTTTTTATTGGCAGTTTTTATCTTTTATCTAAAGACACGATCGAATAATAAATTCGTTGGTTTTGACACAAAATCTAAAAATCTCTGCCCAAACATCTTCTTTTTAATTTCTAAAGTCGTGTCTCCAATTGTTATCCATTGTCCTCTTAATTTTGTCAAGTAAATGTAGAAGCCGAAAAGTTCTGGACAATACACTTCAGATTGTGCTGCGAGGGCAGAAGTCTGTTTTCTTTAAAAACTCATTGTGCATTACTTATTGCCTATATGCGCCAGACAATGCAATCAATTAAATGTAAAATAATAACAAGTTGAAGACATTATTCGTCAACGAAAAAAAAAAAACGACATGGATAGCTGGCGAAACAGTGAAGCTTTTGTTAAATACTTTTCTCAGATTGTGGCACTCTTTGATTTTTCGGAGTTCGGTGCCACGCTATAGTTAAATTTGGTTTCTTTTATTTTGTGCGGTGCAAATTTGCAATTGAATCTTCCCAGTCAGGAAAATAATTAAAAAATTTTTCGCTGAATGTGCAGACAGTGATAGAAAACGATTTCATCACTGTAAACAGATTTGCAAAGAAGACAAACCTTAAAAAAAAAATCGGTGCATGATTTCAAAATCAATCACATTCGAGCTGTTGCACAAGGAAGCTTAACTAATTCAATCGGACGTGCTTGAAATCAATACTTTTCGAAAAATGCACCCATATCTACAAATTTATGCCGAGTTACTACAAGGGCATAATCTATCGTATAAGAAAACGTCAATAGAGCTTGAATATGCAATTAATCACGTCCCAGAACGTTTCAACCGGTCAAAAGGGGTAAGCAATTCATCTTGAAGAAATTGTAAGAATTTATAAAGAAGCCAAAACCACTAGAATATATCTGAAATAATAAAAATTGTTTCACCTATGCGCATTTATCTGACGTTTTGGTATTCGAGTTTTGTCCGCTGTTTCGACTCATTTTTAACACGTCATCTCTCTCAGCATTTAAGTGACAATTTAAATTTTCAAAACAATTGACTCTATTCGTGCACTTGACGTGTTTACGTTTTTAAGACTGCCAACACTGTCACGTGAATGACGATACAAGTTTAATGAGAATTTAAGCGATTTAATTGTACTTCTCGCTGCGATGATCGCATACAGAACAGATATCTTAAAACATACTCTTGCAAATTGCATTGCTATTAAATCAATTAAAATGAATTTTAGCCGCGAATATTCTGTTCGCATTTCCTACAAAAACTTGTAAATTGCTTTTTTCAGTCGTTTGTAAAACGTTGCATGTGCGGGAAGTTAAGCAAAAAAAAAAAAAATTCACAGGTCTAAAAAAACTCATTAATCCAAAAATGTTTAATCAAATGATTCTCTGGATAATTAAAAAAGTAGATAATTATGACTTTTCAGAATTTTATTCCTTTTTACAACTCTGGCCCCACAAAGTTATAGAAAAAAAAAATTCAATAAGCCTATGGATAGCGCATTGTTTAAAAGTTTTTTTTTTATCTAAGACTATGAGCTCCGATTGGCATGTACCAGGACCTGGTAACCAGACTCGACTGTACGTAGTTTGCCCAGGTAACTGATATACAAAACCTTATCGTGAGCCAAAATGGATCCTGGAAGCATGAATTTCTTGTACAATATACGACCAATATACATGGCCTCTCCATCTCCAGAAACTCCGCCGATCACAGCGTTTGATGGTATCTTAGCACCACTCTTGACAGTCTTCCATTGGTAGTTACCACCAACTAGTAGCTGGAAATCGTCAGACTGTACTAGGCCTCCTGAGTAAGAAGCTGTGGCCAGCTTGTCTACCAGATGAATGTGCGCCGGAATGACTTGATTTCCAACACGAATATTGCCAATGTAAACTTCCTGTTTCTTGTTGTCGTATCCCCCGACGAGGGCATTTGTGGGGAACTTATCGAAAGAAGCACGAACCCATTGATCGATGTCATTGTAGACTAGAACTTTGTACATTCCGAACCACTGCACCTGTTGACCGTTAAAAACTGCAAACAAGGCGCTGTGCTGGGGGCTTACTCCTCCGATGATGATCGCTCCATCGACTTCTCCTCGTCCCACGTATAGTGTTTCTCCAGCTTCTGTTTTACCGCTGGGAATAGCGTTCTTTGGGAAATTTCCAATCGAAGCCGACACCCACTCGTAGTTCTTTCCACACAGAATCGGTGTTGGTTCAGCAGTTAGGTCACTTTTGTGAATACCCCCCTTGTAGACGGCATAGCTGACCGACTTCGAAGGAATCAACTGAGCAGGGATTTTCTCCCTTCCCACTCGTATTTGACTAACGTAAATGATCGACCTGTCGACATCGTATCCTGCAACAATGGCGTCTGACGGAATTTGCTCGCTACCTGGATTATAAGACTGCCAGTCGTAGCTAAGCTCCCCGCCTTGAGCGGCGCATAGAAGTTGAGCAGATGCGAACAAAAAGAGCGCTATGCCTGAAACTAAGGAAAAGAAAAGAAGCTTTTAGATATTGAAGATTGAAGGCTAAGTTTTGAGTTGAAGAGTCTTACTCATTGTGCTAGAAAACCAGAACAAGTGATAGACTCTTTCAAGGCAAATACCATTTTATACCCTCGATAAAGCCAATGTGGCCTGATAAGGTAATTTTGCAGAGCGATTGCAATCTGTCAAAGTACATAGAAATACTCTGGCGATAATTGCTCGTATCTGATTGATGCTGTGAAAAGTGCATTTGACTAATTAACTGAGGCAGCTATCTAGTATTTCTACATTTTGTGATAAAACTATATGCCTTATCAGCAGCGAGCTTCGAAGACTATAGATGTTGGCCTTCTGCAAAACTGCCAGAAATTACTGGGCAAGTTGAAAGTGCGATGATTGTTTTAGTAAACAGCTCTAGAGGCAGGTGGTCTCCAAGAGGACCCCAACGAATTCGACTTCTATTCAATCTTGCAATTACGTTTGAAAATTTTGGCTGATAAGTTCATGAGGTAATTTAGTTTGCCACGCTGTACCAAGATATTTTGGAAGAAGTCGTTATGTTTTATCTCAGTTTCTTTGTTCTTTTCTTACAGGTGTTCTTTTTATCTCAGTTTCTTTGTTTGTTCAGTCTTAATTTTCTATGTTGAGGTTACACAATGAGGCAGTTTCTGCGCTTTTGTTTCATATGAGCAAATAAGCGAACAAAGATTTTTCGCAATATGTCAAACTGAGCTCAAACATATGACGTATAATTTTGAACACCGAATATTAAAATTGGTGTGGAATGCAGAAAAAAAATGTTCTTTTCTCGTACACCTGAACGGAGTCGTGCTCATGAAAATTTCTTTTGAACTCCGAATTCGTTCGGTGTCGTCACCGAACTCGAAATTTTGCCACAGACGTAGTTGAGTGTTGACGTTGGGTGTATTTTTGATTGTTTATGTGAAGTGACGTTTCAAACCAATTTTCATTCGTGTTTTAATTTAAAAATTGATAAGATTAGTAAAGTGGCAATAATAAACTCGTTATTTGAAGATTCTTTGACAGGAGAAGGCGAATAAGAAGGCGTAAAAGATGATGAAGAATAATTTATATAGCGAAATGCCGCTTTTGTTGCGTGACAGCATTCCAAAACTGAACAACTTTATGAAAGAAGTAGTCGGCAATTTTTCTACAAAGAAAATACAGAGCCCACAAAATCAGGCTGCGAAATAAAAAAAAAGTAAAAAGCAATTTGACACTTAACGTGATGGCTACACCGGTGCAGCATTTGTCGTTCTGTACACAATGAAACCGCCTGGTATCATGAACACCGAGTACTATTTGACAAAAGAATACGCCAATAGTTTCGTACTACCTATACCATGTTAGTATACAAAATATGTCACCGTTAGTGTCTCAATTTTTTTATTCATTTCAACGACTAGAAAGTGTCTGAAAATCAGCTGACAGAATAAACTGAAAACATCTCATCAATTGCTATCACCATTGACATCGCCAATATTGACAAGATTTTTTTCGGTCATTTTTCAGAATTCTTTCATCTGTGGACATTGGTCATGAATCTTACGACTAAAGACTTATAAGACTTATTAAGAGGACCTGAGCTAGGCTCGCTGAAGCTAGCGAGCACACTTCAACGGCCGCACAGTCACAGGGCAGCCGGTGTATAAATTGCATCTTTTTTGTAGCTTTTTTGTTACGCCAATCGCGAATTTGTAGCTTGACCCCGTTCCGAGAAAAAAAACATTCCGCTCCGCTAGTTTTAGATGAAATTTTGACCCGGTTCACTTTTTTCGGTAACCGGGCGACACGGCCCAGTAATTGAACTAGTGGGTTAGTTGTAGCTTTTTTGCAGCTTTTTTTGTTTCGCCTATTGAAAATTAGTAGCTTGACCCGGTACTGAGAAAAACACGATTTCTCATGCAGCTTTCTGGACCTGGCGGGTCAATTTGGAAATGTATAGCTGGACCCGGTTACAAATTCGCGATTGGCGTAACAATAAGCTACAAAAAAATACAATTGACCCAACGGGTCACCTGCGCGGCCGTAGAAGTGTGGAAGCTAGCTTCAGAGAGCCACCTGACCCAGATAATTTTGCGTATTCTGGACGCTGAGGTCATGAAGAAACCTGTATATGCCACTATTTCCTGTATAGATTTCCCATAAAATAAAATTTCTAAATTGCAAATGAAAGCACCAGCCACGGACCTTTACCAAGAAGCAAGTCTGTCGTTGAGCGATTGAATTTATGTCAAATACTGTTTTTTGAAGACGGAATATAGGTAGTTGCTGCACTTATGCTGTGTACTAATTCAAATAATAAGTTTATAAAGATAATTTAGAATGTTTAGCTTATTTGACCGTCCTTAACTGGAAAACTTCCACAAAAGCTATCAACAACCCTTAGAAAGGCAGATAGGACAATATGCCTTCAAAGAACCCGTAACATACATGTTTTTTGACTTACGTCTCGTTGGCTAGACAACTTTGAAAGGTTTATTAAAAAAATTCTTTAACAAGCCCATTGCACTATACAAATCATGTAACTGCACCCGTTCGGGATTTCCAACTGAATAATGAAATACTGTCACCGAGTGGTTTTGCTATTACATGATGCGCATGCAATCAAGGATCATGTAAGAATTTAAATGGGCTTCGACAACATCCTGCAAATGCTAATAGCATTCATCTGGTGACGTATTGTGTTTTTTTTAACTAGCCTACACCGTTCATTACCTCCTACTTTATGCTTGTTCACTTAGAACTATCTTATTTTAAAGCCAACACGCTTAAGTATCTACGTGATCTGAGTAACAAAGGCAAAACGCAGTTTATCGTACCTTGTTACAAACAATGTTTATTACCTGCTTGGCATCCTAACTTTTCGCAACAGAGTTTTCTTTTTGAATGTGTTTCTTTTTTCTATGTATCACCTTCAATTTTCTCAACTATTTCCTGGTGCTTTAGCTTTTGGACTCGAGAGATCTTATCCGATTCACTGCAAGGTAAGCTAAAACATGCTGATACCCGGTCACCACTTCTAAATTGGATTTTTATTGGCATTCACCATACCTACATACATATCTGTATGTAGGAGTGTATCTAATGGTTTTTCAACTTTGGGACATTATTACCTATCGTGTTTGCTAATCTATCGAATTTCTAATGAAATTACAAAGGTGTGATTAACATTGAGTTGTTGGTGGTTTATTACATGATTGTCATGTCATTAGGAAATGAGTCAAAAATTGGTTGAGTATATTTTATAGTGTTGTCTATCGAGATGATTTGCTCAATAAAGTATTTGACCTCCAAGGGTTTTCTGTAGTATGTAATTATTCAAATGATTAGACAAACGGATAGCTTAATTGATTATAAAAGCAGGGACTTATTTTCTGTATTCTTCTGTTATTGCTGGTCCCCAATCGAACGCCTCCTAGTCCGAAGGTGCCGAGTAACGCGCACGATAAATGCTGCACCGGCCGGGCGGCTTGGGGGCATAAGCATTGGTGGTTCTGTACAGGACTTGTACGTTCCGTGCTGGGGAAACTTGTGAGATCTCTACACAATTAAAGGATAGTCATAAAACCCGCTGGTCGCGAACTGATTATTAAAATAGATTCTTAATAAATAAAACAGTTAATAATTAATATTGAATTTAATCCTAATGAATTAATAAAATTCATTAGGACCTCCAGTCCATGCAAGAGTGCATGTTAAAATAAAAAAGAGACATTAAAATAAGGAGTGAATAAGTTAATTGTGATATGAGGCGTCATTTGAATTTTGTTTCATTTGTCACCTCATTTGGGGACACCACTTTCGGTGGCATTTAAATCGCAAGAAAAATAAACTTAAGAGTACTAACATGAATTTTATGTTATTTAATTGACTGACAAAATATCACCCGGTCATCGCGCACGCTTCATACCTAAGGAAAATGATAGATCAGACTAGATCAAGCATAAACACGAATTTTATGCTTGATCTAGTCTGTGACGAAATCGTTGAAACCCTATCGTTATTACATTGGGACGCGATGGCTATCCTATACATAAATAATTTTCATAGCCTGAATGCAAGCATTTAGCAATGTGTTTCGGACCGGAGAGTTGGTGTCTATCCGCACTATATGTTCCAACCATAGATTGACTCTTCTGACTTACTACTCTTCTGTCTACGTCGGTTAACATTATACGTTAATATTATACCTCACCCTTAAATCTCCGTCTATGCAGATGGGATCAAAAATCACCGTAGAATAATTTTTCTCTCGAGGTAGCGTCCTCATTAGGGGGTTATAAATGGACATTTTAGCTGCTTCAAAGAGAAGTTCTCTTCTTAACTGCTTTATTGGCCCTTCTGAGGTTGCTCGTCGTCAATAGGGTCATTCTCAAGGTGGATGGATAGGGGAACGCTCACCAGGTATGGTGGATAATCTTGGATGAACCAAAACGAGCAAAGAAAAAAAGAAATATGCAGGAGCTTGGGTCTCAAAAAGAGGGGCTCCCTGGTAATCGTCTGTTATTCAATTTAGACTCAGATGTATGTTAAACAAGTGAGTAAGTTCAATCGACTAGGTGACCATATTTACCCAGCAAGACCAAATCTTGAAGTTTTATGGCCGGATTTAATTTATTGGAAGCCAATTATGTGAATGGGCCACGCCCCCATAAACGGGTGGAAACTAAGAAGAAAATCTTTTCATATTTTTTCGAATTAGAGCGAATTTTCTGAGAAAGTTTTTAAAGATATAAGACTGTAAAAGTGGGCATGGTCGATGTTATGCATGATTCAATTTTCGTTGATTTAAAGGTTTTTTAGCCACAACTTCTTTTCATCAACATTTTCGTTTCTTTGCCTTCTTAAACTTGGTCAAAACGTCTTTTGAAATAAAATGTAAATTAGAGGTTGTCTCACTCTGAAGCCAATGGTGGGTGTGATCGTGACCGGCGGCAGATTTAAACAATTTTAAAACTTTGTCTGGGGACATAAAAACCAAGACGTGCGCCAAGTTTCAGCTCTCTGACTTGATTTTGAAGACCTACCTAGAACCTTAACACATACAGACGGATGAACGGACGGGTGGACACAGCTTAATCAAATTTCAGGCAAGCTGCAACTATATTCCTTGCTGGTTCTTCTATTGCTATTACCCGAGATGGAAGTTTGTGGTTTTTCTTACAAAGCAATAAGCAAGACTTATTTATTTCCTTAGACATAACTATTAAATTAAAAATTATGTAATTTTAATTACATATTCAGTCACTATCCCCAACCTGAACGATATTATTCACAACGTTGTATATTTGTGGAAAACGAACAGATGATGTCACGCGTGAATAAACAGTGTACGGACAGCGTGTTTGTATGCATCTAGAAATTGTAGTCTCATTTTAAAACAGTCTTTTATATTAATTTTTTATGACAAAATTGGTAAATTAGTTAATTACGTTGCCAATTGAATATCTGAAATCTTGGAACACGTTGCTGCTAACGTTTTTCAGCAACCTCAGATATAACAGCCACCAATTGGTTGGAAAAACAGCAAGCTTCCTACAACATTCCTGTGATGGGATCCTGTGAAGCAATAACCCAAAAAAGACTTAAATACTAAGCTTAGTACCAATTGTCATGTCAGACAGAATTATCCCGTCAAAGACAAACCAAGGGGAAAAAGTCGAAATACCGCAGCGCAACAAACACCATTGCCTTTTCAAATGTGTACTAATAATACCGATATATATTAGAAAGCGTCCTAACTTCAACCTTCAAGTATTCTAATGCGTAGGTATAGGTTTTAGAGCATTGTTCTGAACTGCACGTATAGGAAATGCACGATTGTTAAAAAAAGGACTAACAAGCCGGGCACAATGTGTGTCTGTGTCTGTCGCTGTGTCTCGCCACATTTTTCACCTAAAATTAGAGACACAGCAAGATACGCATTGTGTCGCTATATACGTGTTTCCGTAAGCTGAACTGCGAGACAGCCACAGACACAGACACAGATACTCATTGTGTCCCAGCTATAAGGGTCTAATCATAGCTATCATCGGATTGCATCATTGAAAGATTTGTTTTCATGTTTTTAGACGTTTGAGTAAACAATGTTGGCTGTTATTGGTATCAAAATGAAGCTTATTAGTTGCAGAATTTTTTCCGTAACAAAAATACATAAATTGTCTTAAAACTTTTATGTAAACTCGCTTTTACTACTTCTCTGACAGAAATCGATTTCAAGAACAGCTGATTATGATTTGTGTTTGTGCGACTAAATCGTTCCACTGAAAAGCATTCCATTCTCTTTCTATTCTCAACTGTCAGTTTTCCTTTCACTGATCAACTGCAACCTCAAACGCTTGTAGCTGTTTGTTGGCACTGACATAAATTTCCAACGATTGCTATGAATGATTGCTATGTCAGAAAACCGAAGACATTGTTCCACTGATTTGTTGCAATGATGCTATCCGATGATAGCTTTGATTAGACCCTAACAACTTCTATCACTGGAATAAACTCACGGATCTTAATAATCTGTGTGTAATAATATGAAGTCACTTTCCACCTAACGATACTAGTTTAGTTAGCAACCTTTTGAGGCCGCTACTGTGAAAAAAAAAAAATCAATATTGATTGCCTAAGTGTATGCAATAGAAATTTTACAGGTAACATGTTAACAACATGTTAATGATTCAAATATTATTGTGAAATTAGAGTTAGTCTATAACTATTTCCGCCAGCTTTTGATGGAAATTTTTATAATGACATTAATAACCCTTTCAAAGAATTTTTTTTATTGGATGCAGATTGTCGTGCCATTTGTCGGCTAATGGTTGAAAAATGATTCACTTGCATGCAATTAACGGAATGATTAGGCTACTTTTATTCACGTTCATTAAAATTCTTTCAATCAAAAAACAGTGGGTATACTTTAATTATCATCTACAAGCAAAATGCGGGCCCATGGATTTAAAATTTGAGTTTAAACGGGACAAAAATTAATTTAACTTTTTTATTGGTATGAACGGAATACCTGCTTTTATGAATTATTGGCTTACATTAAACTGATCCAATTTTATCGCGACATTATTGGAAAGGAATACCGCCTTATCTTTTATGTACAGAGTTTACAAGGTTATGTTGGTATCTCTCACCTTAATTAATTGGTGACTCCATTTGGGGTGGGTAAAAGTGTAATCTGGGTTCGCTGCATTCCTTTCGTAATATGTTGGCTTTTCTCAATCAATTGTGACCAAATAATGTTCGCTTATGCATTAAAAAATGTAAAACTGTTTGCATTGCATTTTAATGAACGCTAACAAAAAAAAGCCAAGTTCTTCCTGTTGACGTGAAAGACCGTTCCTTATGTGCATAAGACACCTCTTAAAACGTTAGCTTTTTGTCGGAGAATAACGGCAGATAAATACCTTTTTTAAGTAGGTATGCACCTATTTTTTAAGTACCTACCTGCCTAGCTGGTCATGTCAAAAAATGTCACATTTTGGGTAAACCCTAAAATGTAAGACCACGCCGTGATTCGCTTGAGCAAACAATAAATTTACTGTTGACTGAATTTCGGATGCATGAAGAATTTTCTGGCAAACTGTCTCATTTTATTCATTTTGATTGCATTACGATTGCGTAATGAGATAATTTTAAAAAATATTCTTGATCCTGGGTGTTGTTTTGACTCATTATTTATGTTGATTTTCTTGCAGGTCAATGGAGCCGTATCCAAATGTAGAGCGAAGCAACTCCAACGGCCTTGGGCGATTTACTTTGTTGTTTCGTTCTTTTGTTCTTGTTTTAATTGTGATTAAATTTTTTCCCTGATGGACTCAAAAAGTTTGTACGAGATTGTACACCTGTATTAGTCGGGTTTGTGTGTTAAGTTGTGCATTATTGGCTCAAGTGAATTCCTCGGATAAAGATGCCGGGATGGGAACTTTTACAGTCATTTTGATGTTAATTTCTATGATCACGCGATATACATAAAAAAGTTAACAGGTGAAGTGCAATTAAAAAGAACCTGTTTAGGAACTCCCATCCTCAAACTTAAACATATTATTAACACGATGAAAGTGAAAACAGATTTAAAAGTTCAGAAAACCCATTAGATGGATGTGTCCCTCCTTTTTGGTTGGTGGCAGATGATCAAAAAAGAACATGAGCATGATAGTGATGGTGATTATGATGAACAAGTTGAATGAAGAAATTGCATATACATAATATGATAAGTTTAATTTTTTATCATAATAGTGTCAACTTTTTTATGCGTTAAAACAATAACAACAACAACATGCGTAAAACAACTGATTTTAAATACAGGCGAAAAAACGTCCCAATAAATAAGTCAAAATGAAATCAAGATATATACAATACATATTGTCAACTTGAATATTTAAAAGGTGCTTTCAACTTAATTTTCAAATTGGTTTTCAGTCAAGCTCTTTAGAAGCTTCTGAGTAACCTTTTTTAAACTGGCGTAACTTAAATTACTTTCTAGAATAAGATCAGACAAAAATTTCATTGTTCCCTAATACGTATATTTACAACAAATTAAGAAAGTAATAAATTAATGATCAATGAAATTAATAAGTTTTTTGCCAAAGTTTCTTTGATCACACCTAGCACACGCATTTTACCGTTTATATTTTGAATTATTAGATAATAAAATTTTTTATTGTTTCTCACATTAAATGATGTAAACAAAATGGTTACGCTTGGTTTTATTTGGACGTGAACAAAATTTTTAATCGATAACTTATAATTGACGACAAGCTACCGGCCATATTTAGAGCTTTGCAGCGACCTTATAAGCGATGATATTTGATCTTATATGCATGTAACAGTAAAAACTTAAAGAAAAAACATCTAGCACATGTCTATGAAAAGCCAATAAAACGATTCACAATAATAATAAAAGAGATAATTCAGAGTTCCTTATACGCAGTTTTTTTTTTATTAATTTCTTGGTTATTAATTAAGTTATTAATTATTTGCATTCTCACCTTACCTAGGGTATATAATTTTTAATAAATAACGTCGATAAAATGATCGACTTAAATTTAAGACAGTCAATAAAGCACAATGCAAAACTACTAAAAAAAAACTAATTGGCACTTGTAGCTCAGAAGAGCCATCGCCTGACATTTTTTACAATTCAATCGGCTCTTTTTTTGGCGATTCAGAACGGCGAATTGCGAGGTCTCTCGTGACAAATGAGATTTTGATTTTGACAATTCAAAACAATAGTAGGTAATCTAAGACGAGTAGGAAATCAAATTAAATGAGAAAAGGTCGTAAGAACAGGTTAGTGTTAGCCTACATCTTTATCAGAATTCTTTCCTATAATTTAAAATTTCCATTGTTCTACGTTTACAGAAGTAGATATTTTCAGGGTTCAAGTTACTCACCCACACCCACAGCACATATTTTCTCCTAACCTATAATCTTCAACTTTCTTGTAAAAAGCGTGATGATCCGTAATATTTTTTACTCATAGTTCTGTACAGACCTGCTTGTGTGACAAGTAACCGTTGTTTGGAAACACGAATTAAACCGAAGAAAAACACGTAAGCTGTCTTTATTTGCGCTCATTTTGTTCTCAATGCTCGCTTCTAGGATGTTATGTGCAAGTTCTGGTGTAACAAAAAAGTTTACACCTTTACATGGAAAATGTCTGCACATACCTGGCTTAGACTCCTTGAGTTAGAAATATTAGGCGCTTTAAATTGTAGGAAAATACAATGCGTCACCCAAAAATTATTTTCTAAATTGCAACAGAAAAGCAAAATGTTTCTCAAAAATAAAATGTGCTGACTTCAATGCAAAACACCATTCTGCTATAAAAAATTGAAGGACAACAAAAATTCGAATGACAACCGTGCCCTAGTGGTGAGCTATATATTTTTCATACTCTTTTACTCTTCATTGGCATTGAAAAATTCCAATAAAAATTGATTTAATTGAAAATTGGTCAATGCTAAGGAAAAACAAAAACATTGAATTTCGCAAGTGTAATATTTTTTTTCAATTTGCATTACTTGAATTTAATACTAATGCTATCTACTTACAATTCTTAAGCAAACTAAAAACTAATATCTTACTCCCATGCAGTGGCGCAGCTAACATGGATGGCACAAAAAAAATTAACATAATTAAAATGCCATTAATAATAATAGTCAGCAACATACAATAGACAAATTCATCCCAGTAGTTACTTGGGAAAATGTACCGATTAACAGCTGACGGGTGTCACTACCGAATGAAGAACATCCGAAGTGGCCCGCTCCCTTACGCCCCCTCTAGCTACGCCACTGTTCTAATCTCTGCCCCATCCCATTTCACAGTGTAAATGAAACCCAATTTGAATTTACAAAACAAAAGTGGGTGTGGTTTCAACCTCCTTTTCCTCGAAAATACTTTAATGCTGTGTTGAAAACAAGATGTGATTGTTTTCTGTCTGTAAATGTCCCTTTTAGGCAAAAAAAAACGATTTATGGTCCTCAAATAGTATAGACACCTCAAATAGTAGGCATGGCCTAAATATATTTGTGGTAAATATTTTCAACTTATATATTCATATTTTTTTCATTTTACAACAAAAATACCGAATCAAAGGCCGATCAAATGCTGGGTCTTGTAAGGCATCCACGCCCACAGGGGGGTGTTTATTTAATTATTTTGATATCCGATGTCTTATTTTTGTCTTTAGATGCTGTATACTGAATTTAATCTCCTGACTGTTTTGAGATTTCACCCTAATAAGTAAAGTGGGCGTGTTAGTGGCTAGTTTTCAGTTTTTTTTCAACACTTTTGCCGCTTTGGGATCTGAAATTTAAAAATATAAAGCTTTAGGACCGCTTAAAATTCAAGCCCTGCAAACACATGGATAGCAGACAGACTGACATGACTTATTCGACTGGCAATTCGGTCTCGATCATATATGATGCCCTTAAGGTGTTGGGAGCCTATCACTATTACCTATTATTTCACAGTGAAACAAACTATATTCAACAAAGTTATAGCCTAGTCACACAGGATCATAAACTAAGTGTTTGCGTAAACTCGCATTACGTGCCTACTGCAAAAGCATGAGTTTTCCCAAACATATGTTTAAAAATTTTCTGTGTTTTTGCTCAAAACCAATCTGAATGTCACGCTCACGAGTATCACGTTGTCAATGAGAAATTCAAATTAAAATTGCAAAGAATGTCACTCTTAGAGAAAAAATTTATTAGTCTCCGAGATCACGCCTTTTGCCAACTTTAAACTTCTTGCTATGGAAATGGGGTACAAAGACTAAAATATTGACCTACGATACCAACATGAACAAAACACCGAAAACTCAGAATCTCAAACATAACACCAAGACTGACGTGATATGAATCAAAAATTATTCTTTAAACAGAAATCGACAGTTTTTATGTTCGGATGGTCGCTTGCAACAAAAGCCACGATTTTAATCATTTTGCCTGGTTGTCATGGACCGAACTCCATTAATCGAAAAGTCCTGTACCTACACATATAGATTTCTAAATAAATATTTTATTTAATAAAAACTTCTAACTATCTGTTGGCTCACCTCTAACTATTCTGTTACAAAGGTATACCAACCTTTACCACACGAAGAGGTCGTATACCTATTACCTAACGTCCTAACCTATTAAGTTCGATTCTACTAAAATTTTGCGCAACAATATAGTGCGGCTTTAGAAGGCAATAACTCCTTTATTGAAATCAAAGCCTAGGCGTAATAAAAAGGCAATCTTAAACCATATCTCCACCCAGCACTAATCCTCGATCTTTATTAAATCCTCAACAAATCACGCGATTTACCATACAAATTTAAATCCTCTCGGCAAGCGATTAAAAATAAATCCTCTCATAAATCCCATTCACCCTATTCACAAACCTATTTCATGCACCTTTGTAACAGTTTGAGAATCAAAAAAGGAAACTGAAACTATCCCTGTGCGGCAGATCTGCCACAAGTACGTTTTCTATTGTGATTTTTACTGAGGAAATCGTTTTTCGCTCCTGGGAAATGACATCGCCACTCTCTTTTGAGAGCCAAAATGACAGAAACAGAGTTTTCGTGTCAAATTAATCCTATATTTGTCCGATGGAGCCACTTAAGGATTTATTTTCAATCGTCTCCCGCTAATCTTCTTTTAATTGTCGGTGGAGACATAGTATTAATGTCTCGAGGACACTGTGATCGGGAAAGTTGATGGGTCACCTTTCCCAAGAGTATGGCTGGATCCACCGACATTTTCGACGTTGGATGATTGTGCCTTCTGACCAGGCTCCTGATCCCGGTAAACTAAGGTTTTTGGTTCAAATCAAGTTTTGCGTTCGGAAACTACGATTTGGTCAGAAATTCCTTATAATAACCAATTATCGAAAAAAATTATTACATTTTTAGACTAATTTTTTAAACCGCAGATTATAAGATTAAACTCTTTGGACTTCGTCTTATCCACATACGCATATCGAAACTAGTTCCATATTTATCTAACCTATTACATACTTCTCTACCTACCTAGTACCTATGCAGTACATCGATGAGACTCAAGGAGTGGCATAAGGTTCTAAGAATAAGTCAGTCTCTTGCCCTAAATCACTACACAAGTTCAAAACAAAACGTCATCGCTCTACCGAATTTTAAACTAACAAACGAGTAAAAAACAAAGAAACAAAATACAGCGATTTGTTAATGTTAATTGATAAACAATACTTTTCGTTAAAATTGCGATTCAGAACAAAAACAGAATTAAAGCTCAGTGGAAAATTTTCGCTGTCCAAACATTTTGAGGCTCACATTTTTATCCAAATTTTGCACAACAACAGTTGAATGCAATTATTTCCAATGAACGACAACATGTAAACATTATTGTCCTTTCAGTTTGCCGAAACTGTACCTACATTTCTGTACCTTATCAATTGGAAGCTGGAACGAAATATCCCCCTAAAATAATTCTCAATGCATGCACCACCCCTCTGGACTTCTTCACCTTGAATTTTTGTTTTGTTCATCCACAACCAAACCATGCATTCGAAATTCCTTGCATTTGCGTAGATACATACAGTCCGAAAAACAAGAAAAACAAAATCAAACAAATCCCAAATACAACAGGGAATTTATTCAAATCAAAATTTGGACGGACAGCTCAGATTTTAAGTGCTTGACCACTTCGTCGTTATTGACTCGTTCGCCGCTCGAATCGCACAAGTGGACAGCACGTTGTTTACCAAAGTAAATCGGGCGACCTGCATACATCCATTCTAGCATTGTGCTGTTCCTATCTGTCTTTGAACAGAACAATAAATCAAATCTCACCAGTGAATGACCAAATTTGACCGCAAACGTATATCGATGAGTCTAGAACTAACTAGAGAACATCCATACCAGCTCAACATAGTAGAGTTCTCCAAATCTTTGGAATGACTGTGTCAAATGTCTCATCTGGTGGTGCTGAATTAACGCACCGTCCATCGTGCTGTTTAGTCTAGAAGTCTTCTTACATTCTGCAACAGATTTATATACAGACTAGAACGTAAGAAACCTCAACAACAGAGGCGGGAGTAGGGAGTAGCATCCAAGCACACAGCACAATTTGTTCCCAAGCACAAAACCAAAAGGTCTGCTCTGTGCGTCGTCTGCTGTGGCAGTTTAGTTCATGTTTGACTGTTAAATTGACGCGATCGAATAATTTTTAGCGCTCCTCGCATTGTGTTTAAAAAAGTGCTGTTTTTAATCTCTCAGTGATAAAGTTGACTTTTCAAAAAACTAACAGTTCTTGAAGCGGTCTAGGTTGCATTTACGAAAGTATTCACTTAAAGACTTGTTTGCTGTCAGGTATGTGCATAACAGTGTTTTTTTTTTAATTTTGTGCAGCAATTAACACAAGATTGATAATTATTTTATTACTTGTTAAATAAATAAAACAAAATCGCATCTTTGTTGCGCATTACAAGTGAATGTTGAGTTTTTTCGCCGGGGTTAATAAAATTTACATTTTGTTAACTCATCAATCAAAAGTTACATCTTTCTTAAATTGAATTTAACGAAAAAAAAACTGTGTGTGGTGTGTAAGGCTGTGCTGTTTTTTGGGGGTCCCTACTCTTTGTAAGCTACTTCTCGTCGAAGAAACAATTAACGAAGCATGTAATTGCTTAGAACAATTTTAAACTGTTGGGATTCGCCTCAAGGCCACAAAATTTGTGAAGCATTCACCTGACTGACCATTAGTATATAGCAAGTGTGAGGTGTTTAAACAAAAATACTTGTGGTAAGAAATTACAAGTTTTTTAAAGAAATTTATATTTCCTTTGACGATAAAATGTCCACTTTAAACAAAATAGAAATAAAAGACACAAAAAACAAAATCGTTTACAAAAATAAATAACAAATACAATAGCTTTTGACAACTCTGATGACTGAATAATACACCTATCCATGTGTATTACATTTATCTCTGGGTGTTCTATATAAATCTCAGGCTTTTATTGTTTTGCACAGATCCTAAGGTGGGGGCGGTGAACGGGTTTGTAGAAATAAGTAGACAGGTAGGTACCTATAATCAAAACGCGACGACTTTGGACATTGGGAACTTGAGTTTTGCTCCTTTTGTATTAAGTGGTTTCATCATTCGCAGGTCGTGCCGTGACGAGACACATTTTCTATAAAAATACAGAAAGCCCTTATGAGGACAAACAATTTTCAAATGTTCCGGAGCTCTGAATCTTAGTAAAGAAAAAATTTTATATCTGTACCTTTACTTAGGGTGTTAAATGTTCTAGGTACATACGTGTGGCAACCGAAAACAAAGCTGCCAAGTCGTCATTGTCAAAATGCCCTTTAAAGTGAGTGCCGACTCAAGTGATTGATGCCTTTTGGCCACATTCAAACCTCTTTGAATTTTTTAAGTGCTTGTTTTCCAAGAAACGGCTGGATGCCAAAGAATTTTTTTTATCACTCACTCTTCTATGAAGAAGCGTGTATAAAAGTCGGTCAGGTGAAAACGTTGCCTAAATCTACCCTATAACAACTAATTTAAATATTCAGAAACAAAAAAAAACTCCTGCATTAGAATATCTTTACTGCTTTTGATATGTACATACCTACTCTTCTTTTTTTTGCTGAGTCGCCAGCCATATAGAGTCAACGAAATCCGTCATACCATCGACGTGAGATAGTGACCTAATCAAATGTCTATAGGTAACTTAAAGCTGTGTCAATATATCCGTCTTTCTTAATCTGTCATTATCTGATGAGAGGACGAAAAGGCTATTTTTTTTAGTTCAAACATTTTATGCGGAAATGTTTTTACAACACCAAAGAGTCAATACAAATTAAATAACGTTCAGTGTTATTCAATATTTATCATAGACATTTAAATGCGATTAGACACCATTTTGTTTTCTTTGGCACGAAATCTGCGACATCTGGTTTTTGACAGTTTTGAATACTTTGTCACATAGGGGAACAATCAAAGTAGACCCTAAGACCATTAAGTGGTACATAAGGTATATGTAACCTTAGGAATAAGGTTGAGAGAAGCGAATAAAAGGGTGAGTGGAGAAATGATTAACCTATTTAAGTCCGTCCATCCATCTGTAATTCTTAGACCTAAAATTGAAATTTAAAAAATAAACATCTTCCAAGGGCGGTTAATTTGTATCATAAATTTTAAATCGTTTTGAACTAGATTGAACAGTTTTCCAGTACCAAAATAATAGTTTTTTGTATTTCCGTCTTGAGTTAACCATTCTTGTTCTTTAAATTCTTGTTCTGAGATTTCTTGAGTTAACTATTCTTGAAATTCGTGCAAAAAAAAACGAACTATGTTGAATTTGTAAGCAAATAAGCTAAGCGCAGAGCTGATTTTGCTAATAAATTAGGATTTATCTTTGCTGAAATAAAGACTTTAGCCCAGCACATCTGCAAAGGATTGCAAAATACGCTACCCTACCTAAAAAAGGAACTGCCACGCCTCCAGAAACTTGGCGGGGTGTAAAACGACTCATCCGACTCATTCCGACTCATCTACCAAATTTCAACTCTCTAACTCAAAATTTAAGGGCTAAGACATGTTAACATACACGGAAGGACGGATGTGCATGGCTTAATCGATTCTCCTGTTCGTCAAGATTATTATTTCTAAACGGTCTTAGAGGACTACAGCGACTATTTAACTGCGTTACAAACTATCTACTAAACTAAATGTATTAACCCTTGGTAGGGTAAGAGTAACAAAAAGCTTGACGTGTTTTCCGGTGTTGATTTGGGACTTTCTAACCAATTTTGGTGAGTCGTCTTAATTTTTTAATGATTGCGCTCAACTTTATAGTGGATGCTTCATTTTTTCAAAATGATTAGCTACACATTATCGAATTTAAAATGGTTTGAATAGCCTTTCAGCGGAAGCCAATTTGACAAGACTACTCAAATTTTTCAAGGCTTTAAGTGTATATAGGGTTCAATATGCATGCTTAGTAACCTACAATAGTGGGTCTGGGTTTGATTCCTAATTTCGCGTTTCACCTGCAGCATAATTTTTTTTTTACAAAACTCCAAGGGCAAACTTTTGCCGAAAAGCTTCTTAAAGTGTTACAAGTCGAATTGTACCACCCTCTAAACCCCCTTATAAGTAGTGGTTTTCAAACAAAGACAATGCGTAATGCACCAGAATTTAACTGGTTGCGTTCCATAGGGACCAAAAATAGTCCGTTAATTTTTTTATCATAACCTTTGAACTCGAGCTAAGGCCGAAAATTCATCTTTTCATTTGGATGAGGCTATATGATGAGACGCTAGAACGTACCGATGATGGTGCTGAAAATTCTGCATTGTAGGTACTGCCGAAAGCTACTTCTACCACCCACGCCGCCGATATAGCTCTCAACTACTGACTTGATGTGATTTTTCTTGTGGTGCTGTCGAAACATATTGAAGCAATAATGCGACTTTTATAGTAAGAGATTTCGTTTGTGCGTAGTAGAATATTTTCACAAGCCTTAAATGTCCGACGTGCTATCGCATAAAATTCTTAAATTTATGCAAAAAGGGATAAGTCAATGTCCCTATATCCCTCTCGAATCAAGGGCATCGAAGTTCAAGGCATAAAACAACCCACGCGCATACACTATGCAAAAATTTTGTGTGTTGTACAGAGTAATGCGATAAATATTGCGTAGGAGACAGCGTGCACATGAGACTGTTTTGGGTGATGCCATAATGTGAATTTGAGCTGAAGGCATTCTCCCTTAGTCAATTTCGTCTTCTTCTTCTTCAAAAAAGGAGACGTTTAAATCTCTTAGCCTTAATTCCAATTTTTTGCGGTTCAATGTGGTTATGTCATCAGCCATCATGAAAGAAGTTATTTATTCTTGCTCTTCTTCGACAATGGGTATATTGATTTTTTTTATTCGTTGCGGGTATGTGTCAAACTTATAAAAGATGTTAGGTTGACATGCTGTGTCTACTTTTGGTCGACAGCTCATTACTTCGCATTGCCATAAATTTTGGCGCATCACATTTTTTCCGCAGGATAATTTGTTTGTTATTAAGTAAGCGCATAGTAAGGCTTATCTTGCAAGCTTCATTTTTTGCTAAATACATTTTATGACTTTTCTGGTGCACTTTGAATTAAAACTGTTTTTGAGGAAGAAATATTACAATTTGTGTAGCATCGGGCATTCAATCAAGGGTGTTAAAGTTGCATTAACTTAGGAATTGTAGTTAAAAAATATTAATGAGATACTGCGACGATTTTTAAATACTTAGTCAATAAACTAACCAGCCTTATCTAAGTGAGGAAATGGTCTATATTGCTCGTATTGCACCTGCCCAGACATTTACAATTTGGGACAAAGTAGACTCAGGACTAAATGTCCCATCAATTAAAAAAAATCTAATCTTATATTCAACTGAATTTTGATTTATCCAGAGATGTGTTTTTATCCAGATAAATTTGGTTGATAGACTATTAAAATAAATGTTGATTTCGATCGCCTAAAGAAAATGCGAGAATACGCAACAGATATTAAGTTAAATCAATTCCTTGGTGGAGTGCAATGCAGAGATAGATAACTTTGACTTGCCTAATTCGCGCCTAAAAGTTAATTACAATTTTATGCAAAACTGTACTGTATTAACATTTTATTTGCATCCAAGCAATTAGAGCGCAACAACACTGATGCCGGGACGGACTGTCATCAATCGCGAAATTAAAATGTTGTCAAAAATAAAACAACGCGACTTCTTATTGCTTATACCACAACACTTAAATATTGAGTGAGCAATTATTATAAATAAATTTGGTGTGGAGAGGTGTTCTTTTCAGCAATTAATTTTGTTTTTTAATTTGGAATTGTGTGTGGGCAGCACGCAAGTAAATAAAAACGTATACGAGGTGCATTGTCGTTTGTCGCGACTAGCTACGTTTCACATAGTAAGACCTTGAAAAAATGATCTCGATTCGGTGTTGATCGAGAGTTCCGCAAAAGATGATTATTTTTGAAATGATTCACTTTTTGTGTTTCTGCCTTAAAAGTGCCTGATTGATATAGCTTCTGATAGATATCCTTCCTGGCGGTCGTTATAAATTTATGAAAAATTATAAATTTTAAGACTGTTTTGCAGATCAGTCAAAAGCCTAACTGTATAACGACTTTTCCATCAGCTTCGTATTTCACGAATAAGCAATAAACTCCAAGACTCGTACGGAATTTATTCACTCCACTTGTTTCGGGGATAAAAAACAACGGCTTTTTTCCTCCCTAACCTGAATAGCTTCTGCGAACAATAAACTCAAGATCAATGCAAAAAAAAAGCATGGTGGCAGTTTCGCCATCCCATTGTCGTGTGCCACATGAAACTCAATATTCGTGTTTTCCGTATAGTCGATGGCAAACTGGTCCCAACCGAATCCCAATGGAAACAATTGTTCTGTAATACCCACTCCTCCTGGTCCTGGAGTGCATTAGTGCTTACTGCACGCAGTGAACCCAATGCACAACGTCGCCATTCCTTGTGTGGTATTATTTCTGATAAAATCAGGTTATGTGTAAAACAACTTGTGGATCCTTGTATAACGCCTTTCGTATTAAGAAAAAAAAAACAACGTTTCTCTTGTGTAATTATTTTTCTGCAGGCCAGGGCCAACATTGCTGACAATGACCGTCACAGTCCTGATTTAGTTTTGGTTATTTTTTTTCACATTGAATGACTGTCCAACTTTAAGCACTAAAAACAAACAGATAAATCTGACTTAAAATGTTAAGTAATCTCTTACCTTAGATTAAGAACTATGAAATTTTGTAACTTTTTACGAGTTGCCTCTTGGAAATTGAATCAAATTTTGTGAAGACTTAATTTTGGGTATAAACAAAGTTAATCGCAGAAGACATACCTACACATACCAGTTTATCCATCTCAAAGTAAATCACAAGTGATTCATTTTAAAGAATTTATTGCGACGAAGTAAACAAAAGTTTGTTTAATTGTCGATTAAAGTTAAAAAGAAGCTTATACAATAATGGACCAGTCAGGCTTTACGAAAAGTGAGTCAATTCCATTCCATTCAAGGGCATAAGTGTGCTTGCTGAAACTAGACCGTATTGTGTTTGCATGGTAGGAACGCCTTGAGGATTTAATTGTTTACTAAAGATCAAGAAAGCTGAACGTATTTGTATGGAAAAAAATACACGCTTCGAGTAAAAAGGGGGCACCATGAGTCGGAGATTGTATAAGGATTACACCGACCCATAACTTAGGACAATATTATGTTTTTCCAAAAGTATTTTAAAATGACTTTTCAATTTGTCATCGGGTCAGTGACATTTATTTAATGCTTAATTTTGTTGCATTTTTTTTCAGTGGGTACTTAAATCATGAATACATGGTACCTGTTGTGCATATTCATTAAGACAAAATACACCTTGTCAACTGGTCATTACGTTTTTACCAATCCCTGTTTCTTCAATTATTTCATGTATAACTCACTACAGTTTATTGGCAACTCTGTATTAGGTCATTTAAAATGTTGTGCCCATTGCGTTTAAAATAGTTTTTCATTTACGACAGTTCGAAAAATTTGCATTAAACTAAAAGTTCATAAACCATAAAAACCTATGTTAAAACATTTTTAAATTTGAAGCTTGTAGTTTTGAGCGATAAGACCTTCTCACTTTTACTTGGTTTTTCTCTTCCGGACTGCCATAAGTTTTGGTTTCAGTTCCGCTTTGGTTTCCTCATCCGTTGCAGGTTTTATCTGCAAAAAGGTCTTCGTGCCCACAGGGCTCTGGTCGGTTAAATGACGGATCAGACTTTCTGTATAAATTATTATTAGGAAATTTACACTTGTTCTAAGTCTTTTATATCTAAAAAGTTTTATGTTTTGTCTTTTTCGCATGCCCTAATTTATTTTATTTATTTTAAGTAAGTAAGTAATTTATTTTATGAAAAATTAACCTAATCTAAAAGGTATCTGCTAGTATGAGATATTTTAATAACATTCTCTGTTGGTTTATAATCGCTCCATTTAAATTCTATTACATCGAACGATTTATTTTTTAACGAGGCACAGTCATGCGATTCTAGTAAAATCACAGAAAATTACCACGATGTGACTAACCCCTTATTATGTTAATTCATTGACATGAGGGTGAGTTAAAGATCCACATTGTGTAGGTGTTAGCCGGCATCGAAATTTAAAGAATTCTCCAGCAATGACAAATCGAGATTAGGAGAAAACCGGAAGCGAAACATTTAAAAACAACTTACCCGAGAAAACTCTTATCAGACGCAAGCAATTGAAACTTTCATCACTGGGCCCAGACTGTACGCAACTTTCAATTAAAGTCTGTATAGCCGCCCACTCTTTTGCGCAACTAAAGTGTTTTTTTTTTTTTTTTTTGTTCCCATCAGGCAAGATTCGATCATCTCTATTAAGGCAGCCTTTAACCGAAACAGAAAGTTAAACGAGATCATTACTCGACATTATAAATTAGACTCTAATCCATGTACAGTGTCTTTCTGAGCTCATATACTACAAATTTGTTCGCACACCTCTATCAATTCTCACCGAATTAACGCCATGACACGATCGTGGGCTAACAAGGTAGGTACGGGTATGCTTTACCCCCATTAAGCGTTCGCTCACACAGACATGTGGTTGCGGCCGGTGGGACCGTACTCATTAGCCTATTACAGAACCGATGCTGATCTTGAAAGTGATCTGCACTAACAAAAAAAAAAAAAACGTTCAAGTCAAGGTGATCTTCGGTAGATATGGTTTGCCATTGCCTTTGCAGTTTATTCTTGTGATGGTGACGACGCACGCCGTGACCGATCGATGATTCGATTTAATATTGATGATGTCAGACATTATGTTTGGATACTTAGCAAAGCCATGGATTACAACAAGGAGCTATATTCCATAAATAGACAAGTGAACATATAAAATACTAGTGGACGTACACAAACACATGGCATCGATAGTAAGGCTGGTTTTATGATACCTATTGCAAAAATATAAAGTACTGCTGCGCTTTCGACAAGTAAAGAGGCTGTTCTATATACCACTAAACTGGGGTTTTATTGGTATTTTGCTGACATGAAAGCAATTTTTACAGTCGGTTTTACGACCACACTTGGGACAATCAAAGAGCACTCGCTCTCGTAGCTAATGGCAGCGCGACACTATACGAATTTAGAAAATTTGCAATGCGGAGCACGTTCAGAATAAATTTTATGCACGTTTTACGTAAACAATTGTGATTTATTTTTAAAGTGCGAGGTTTTAGTATTTTTACTAGGTACTTAAGATAACTGTACAAAGGTAGTCAATACAGTTGCTGAGGCTTTATCTCGTTACAAGATTAAGGCGTTTTGATTCAAAAAAAAAACTGACAATTTCTCTAATTGCTGCTTTTCCAACTGTTTTTAAAAAAAAAGTCTTTAACGACTTGAGCTTCTTGTGAAATCTGTAAAATTACCTCTTTCGTACTAGGGGATACATAGTTGAACGAATAACTCCAACTACTGTCATGCCTGACATACATAATTTCCGCCTGACATAAAAGCAAATCTTATGACAGGCGAAACGATTTGTTTTCAGACACAAACTAAACAGCACAGACCATAAATAAAAATGTTTGTATCGAACTTCCCTGGCAGTCTTTTATAGACTTATGACCCTGCGCGAGCTTTCCACTTTTAAAAACTAAAGCAAAGAAAGGTAAAAAAAAACAGCCCAGGGATGTTATTTAAAAAATAGAATTTAGAATTTAGAAAATAGAATTTTGTAAAAATAATTTTGACGCAACCAAAATTTTGACCGCAACCAATCCAATCGAAGACAGAAATTTTTCACGTATCATAAGAAAAAGATAAACCCTGGTAACTATATGTGGGGCTTAACAAGAATTTCTCGGAACTTCATTAAAAAGTTGCCTTTGGAAATGAGCATGCTTTTAAGTGTGCTATTGACCATTTGAAACAAAAAACGACGACGGTTCCAGAAAGTACCAAGATACGTCACAGTGTTTGAGTCGCAGAGTTGTCTTACATTACTTTTTTGATTGTATCAAGTACCTAAATCAAGGTTGGCTTAGTTGCACCTGCCCATCAGGCAATAAATGTATTTCTCAGATTGTTACAATTTTGTATTTGTGTTTCCAAAAAGGCTCCCGCCTTTTTCTTAGTTCTAAAACCTAAGCACCGAGAAATCAGCTTTAGAATTCGATTCGTCTTGTTTACAGTCCATTCAGAGACAGAAGAAATGTCCTTCAATATCTCTTTTGATCCTATTCCCCGATTCAGGTTGTTTGATTATAATGATATCAAGTCATATCAAAAACCCTTCAGCGAAAGTTCACTAAATGAACAAATGTCTGTTAAGGTACCTACGGGTTGTTACAAGGAATTCATAGGATTCTTCCTACTTTTAGCACTGAAGCACCAGAGTTTACAGAGCACACTGTGTTTTAGTTTTCTGTGTGAAACTAAAATACTTACACTTCTATTTTTCTACAGACATCAACCCCTTCAACAAAAATCCCTTGAGCAAGGAGCATGGGTTTGTTTGTCTGGCATGTCAGAGTGCTGTTTGAAGGGCGCGAGGAAAATGCGCCTTATAAAATGTTTTCACTCTTGCGCACTACCCAAGTAAATTTGAATTATTCTACGCAGTAATTTTAGTGTTTCACATTGGATGCTGTACAGTTGTGTACAGACATTAAATGCAACAGATTTTGTTCGAAATGTGTTAAAAAATCGGGATTAAATTGAAAATCCTTACCACAAAATCTTTAGCGAATTTAACAGATGAGGTATCAATAACTCAACCTCTTCTTGAGGCTTGGGGTGTAAGATCTTGTGAGAGATTGTGTGCAAATGCTGTTGAAAATGACATAACAACTGCGTCATTGGGACGAACAGTAAAAAGGGGTAGGTTACAAAAGGATGCTTACAAAAGGATGCCTACGATGTTGCATTTACCAACCGAAATGCTTTAATTGGAATTCTGTTAAATTTTAGCTCGTGGAATTCTATGGGCTTTACTTATAAAGCTATGCTATGCACTTTCCCGCATGCATATACATATATGTATGCATCATTTAAGTGAGTTCCTTTTTAGCAAAAGGAATGGCTTATAAAGGAAATGGTTTCCGATGATAGTTGTAGGTAGGTCTATAGATTCCAATAAACTTTTAAATTATCTCGGTAATGTGAAGTTTTAAGGTCTTCAAAAGCAAGCTAGATTTTGATTTTGAGCTTGGCTCTTATGTTGCACAGACAAAGTGTTAAAATTCTTTAAATCCTTGGCTTCAATATAAGACAACCTTTAATTCAAATTTTATTTTAAAAGACCTTTTGATCAACTTGAAGACATAGGAACTCAATTTTTTCCATAGAAATTTCACCAAAATCTGCTTAAAATCTTGAACACGAAGAAAATTGAACCGCATAAACCATCGATGATGCCCTCTTTTACAGTGTTATATCCTTCAAAACCTGTTTTCTCTGAAAATTAACTCTAAATCGAAAAATATATTATAATAAATATGAAAGATATAGGCATTATTTGAGTTTGTCTTATACAAGGTTTTAAGCTCCGCCCACTTTTAGGGGGCGTTTATAAAAAAACTGTTATTTTTTGCTTAGATTTTCGTTTTTAACACATTTACTCACGGGTCTAACGTAAAAGGTTTAAAAGTATTTCTTCTTAGTCCACATTTTTCCAGTTCTTCTCCCAAAGTTGAATGAATGAATTCCAATGAATTCCAATGAATGAATGCAGGACAAAAAACTCCAAAATTCGGTGTTGCTGCCTAAATAGGGTCGGGTATTTGGAATTTGGTTAAGAACGAAGTCTTGAAATTACTCTTGTTTTTCTAGTTGTTGACTTTGGACCATTTAATTAAATTGACGGTTTATTTTTGGGGCCGGTTCCCAACAAATCTGATGAGTTTTCCCCTATTAGGGACCAGGACCTCCAAAGTGCAAAGCACTTATAAACAAGAGTTCAAAGCTTTGAATGCACACGCAACTCGAGTGGCATTTTGAAATGATTTCTATTGTGAATAGCTGTTCTCTATTAAAGTCATTTTTGCTAAGAATGTGCGGACATATTCATAGCTTTGCTCTTTTCGCTGGAAAAAATAGGTTTTCGCGCGATATTAAAAAAATAAGCGGCTTTTTACTCAAGCGACTTCTAGGATAAAGCACATCCTAGTGAAACAACACTAGTGGGAGGGCTACAATCCGCTTAGGCGAATCGTTGGATACCCCATCCCAATTGACCACTGTCAGGCTCTGAATTGTGTCATAAATCTTGGTTGTTAAATTTCAGTTTCTATTAACTTTAATTGTCCCTTAAAAAGGGGCGAGGCCCTTTCAAAACCCCTTTTCAATAACATCGTTTTTTTATTTATATTTTTTATCAGATGTGGTATACACGTGTTGATTGCATTTTCGTATTTAAAATTTGGTTAAAACGTAAAAACTCCCCGAAACGTGGGCGTGGCATAAATTTATTCATTTCAGTGGATAGCTTTGACACACATCTGAACATTTTATAGTGCAAGTTTTTTGGATTTAAAGAAAATATATTGAATAAAAACAGTTTATTAGAATGTAAACTATGACCACGCCCACATGGGGCGGTTTTAGCCTTTTTTTGGAAGCCAATCACAATAAGTGCATTGCGAGGAAAACGCATACCAAATTTCAGCTTCCTACGACAACTTTGATTTTTCATGCTAATAAGTAAAGTGGGTGTGTCAGTTGGCGGATTTCAAACATGTTTACACTTGTACTGCTTCGGGACCTAGAAAGAACAGATATTAAGTTTCAATTCCTATGTCAAAATTTAAGACGTAAAAACTACGGACGGACGGACATGGCTCATTCGACTAACAATATAAGGTCTTGGGGGTCTACGGTGAATTTTTCTCTATGTTACAAACTATGAATCAAACTAAATATACCTCCTATCCTGAGATGGGGTATAAAAATTAACCCAAATTACGGAAGCGGGTCTCGCAATATTTGGTTTAATAAAAAAAATTATTGTTAATCATGATGGAATTTTTTTTCCGCAACATAAGAGCTATATTATCTTCAACTACTTTTTCCTAAAATTTTTAACAAAATTCTCCCAGCAAACACTTAGGTACCTACCTACGTCATTTCTTTTGATAAAATATACGAATTTTTATATGTGCCCAATACACTATCAAGGGTAGGAATGCGTCAGTTGTAAAACCTTCAAACTGCTTTTATCAAATTAACAACACGCATAGAATTTTTATTTCTTATTTTTTTGATATTTCCGCGAAAACGCACTGCCACATTTTTTTTTTTTTTTGATAAGCGCTCACCGCAACTATTCACAATACCAATCAAGTAAAATGCCACTCGAGTTGCGTGTGCATTCGTAGCTTTAAACTCTTGTCATAAGTGCTTTGCACTCAGGTTGATATTTGCAATACATTGCAAGAGCCGCCTTATCAAAAATACTTTTAAGGCGGACGCATCTTTACCATCACAGCGTTGCCACTAACAAATTACACATAATTGTTATTTGAATGTTTTTTTTTTCTCCCACTTGAACTTGTGATAAGAACTCAAGTTCAATTTAATATTCCACGAGTGGGTTGTATCAAAATTGAAAAAAAAAATCAATTTAAAGACAATAAGATTAATCTCGATACGTGACGCCGCAAATTTGCGAATGCATTGTCGGATCCGCACAGGCTTATTAAAATAATTCAATTCGTTTTCCATACGCGTTGTGTCATCCATGGATGGTAAAAAAGCGTAGTGGGATGAAAAGATTACGCGCAATTTTTTTAATCTAAGCAATATCTTCAATTAAAAACAAAAATGACATAACTGCGAGTCTGGTCTCAAAAAATGAAAATTGTCATTTAAATAATAATAAATGACATTAATGGCATTTAAATACGTTTTATGGCATTGGTATAGCGTCATTGGAATATAAAGAAAATATAATGAAGGAATGGACATAAACAGGCTAATAAAATTCAAGTAATAAAAGCCAAAGATCAGTCAAAGCGCAAAGGAATATACATATATGTACTTAATCCTTACTTATGAAGTAAACTTTAAATATACCGCCTACGCAATATTTCATACAAAGGCATTACTTTGCACACCTTTGTAGGTGCTTCGCTTTGGAATTAATAATAATAATCATTGACGAGTGCTGACACTTCTTTGTACCTTCATCAGTTCTCTTGGCACGAACATCAAATTGCCATCTCTTTATCGACTTAGCAGGAAAGCCCTGGTGGATTTTATTATAATTATAGGTTAGCTTAGTAAGTTGATGAGGGCGAAATCATCCGGGCTCAATTAAATTTAAGTTTGATTCACAATTCCAAATGTGAAGAATATTATAACCTTGTCTCCTAAGATTCTTACTTGAGACGAATTTTCGCAACTTTGAAACCTCAACCAAACAATGAAACACTTCATTTATCAAACAAAACTTATTTATTACATGTTGTTGGTTTAAGTGCATTATCTTTGCAGAGAGAACATGTAGACTATTTGGACACCCGAGATGGAAGTGGGCTGTGGTGCAGATGGTAGCACCTATGACCGACGATTGGAAGGTCCTGGGTTTGAATCCAGGGTCGTACCCCGCCGTTGAACCCAATACGGTTTTTTTCTTTCGACATTTCCGTCTGCTAACATTTTAACTCCACTCTAAAACTTATTTATGTTCGAAGCGAAACTAATTCTTGGGGTTGCTGGGAATTCTTACAATATATTTTGGCATCGGGATGTTAATATCCGGGGTGGACCAAATCCAGCAACGAACTACAAATCCAGGAGCGTCTGTCTCAAAATGAGCGGCTTTCCAGTCAGCGTCTGCTATTGAGGTTAGGGTCGGCCATGCCAGATGTTTTTTTTTATGAAATACTCTGCTAGTTATATTATTGCTTTTCTCCGTAAAGGCATAACACTTGCGGGGCTAAGCCTTGTTGTTTCTGAGCAGTACTTTCATGTTCCGTACTTGCTCATCAGCGTTTACTTTGGATAGAGGATCGAAAATTACTTTCCTTTTCTATCTATTTTATCCTTAAATTCTTTCCACTCTGGATGTGCTACGCGTCATACCTAAGCTAAGTCGTTACCCCTTGACCGCGAAATAATTAAAGAAAAATTTTTACCATTAAGAATTAAATGCTTTGTTTGAATTAAGACGCCTTTTACTTTAGCTCTCAATATTCCAACGCTTAGGGTAGTCGTAGCTCCTTGATCGCGAGATAATTAAAAAAAGAAATATATACAAATTCAGCATTTTCTAGATATTTCCTTCTTGCTAATTTCCCATTGGTTTTTTTGATCCAATGGCAACCCACTACTCCCCATTGATGGGAAGTGGTAGGTTTCACTACTATGACACTTTTTCGTTTGAAGGGAAATTCTACATCGAGAACCGAACTTCGAATGTGAGTTTGCTGTCAGCTGACTGGAACGACAGTTAGGTGTGTTCGTAAGGTGAATCGATGGGTACATTCAGCGAAAAAGCCTTTTTAAAATAGTACTGAGCAGAGTCTTGAAAATTTCTTTGGCTGTTATTAATAAGAAGTGACAGTTACGAGAGTCTATTTCGAGAAAAGCAAATTCGAAAAATTTTCAAATTAGTTTTGTTCTGGAGTAAAAAGACCTTGGTTCAAACTGGTGTTAACTCTGCACTGTAAAACAGGTCCTTAGTGTCACAAAAGTGTCTGGTGTAGCTACTTTTCGTGATTGAACTTCGCTGGACTACCACAAATGTTAACCTCTGTTGCCCACTTTACTTACCTTTCCCACACACTATTTAAAAAACATTCATTTTGTAGGTCCTACATGATTTCTCTATGAATTTTGTCATCATAAGAGAGTCAATCATTCTTTTGTAGGTCAACTAATTACTTGATAAAAAAAAACATAAAAATAGCTGCCTGTTTACACAAGGAAATAGTATTAACATACGAAAAACTTATCCATGATCTTGAAATGTTTTCGCCAGCACTAACACCTTCTTACTTAATCTACAAAAAAAACATCTAAAACCACCACCTCAAAGGCCACACTTCAAAAGATCCAAAGGAATAACCCATCGTTTCAGCGAACACCTACACATTTCAATTCACTGGTCACCCAGTCAAAAGAAAGACTCCGTAGTCTAAAGATACTCGCGTATCTCCCACTATAGCAAATAGCTAGTCGTACAACATGACAAGATATCAGTCTTAATAGCCCACTTGAAGCTACTTAGCTGACTGCGCGAACTGATAAATTATTCAGCTGTCTTTTTAGCCGTTATATAAAATTCATAATAAAACAGCCCGCTGACTGGAGTAGACCAAACGTTCGCTTCTTTAGCTTTGCTGCTCGTAGCTTTCGGTTGCTCTCATTCTGTTTAAGAGAAACTCGCAAATCGGTCTAATCGTAAATTGAACTGATTGATACAAGTATGCTTACAATATATCGCCCAATTATCGTAAAAACAGATTTCATTATAACCGCACCATCGTAAATTAAATTTTCCAAAATAAGAATCAAAAAAATATTATCAGCTTTAGTAAACGCAAGTTGTTGTTATATGGTCGATCATATCGTTCTAAAAGTGTTTTTTGTGACCTTCTTTATTCCAGAAATTGATTTGTGTGATTAAGGCGCAAATATGGCTGGATTCGAATACAATCTGGGCATCAATGAGCTCAAGTCAAAGGATAAACGCCTATGGCAGGCGTTAGTTGGAGAGTTCATAGGTAAAGTAGCAAAAGTGTTTAACCCTGTTTTGTGGTAACTTCACGCTTGTTTCGATTGATATAGGAAACTTCATATTGAACTTCTTCGCATGCGGTGCTTGCACACAGCCAGAGGATGGATTATTTAAGGCGCTTGCATTTGGACTTGGAGTTTTCATGGCAATCACGGTGAGTTCAATAAATTATATAAAAAAAAAAATTATTTTTAGACGGTAGTTGAGAACGCAACTTTAGCATCACGATTTATTTAGCCTAACGCATTCGCTACGCAAGTTACAACCATATTTGGTCAGCCTCATTCGGTCTGCTTTTCTGTCCAATTTGTCGGTGTATTCTCTTTTAAGGCTTTTTAATTTTAAAATGTATCGACGGATAGACAAATTTGATTTTTTCACCAAACACAATTGCACAAATTTGAATTATGTACTTTTAATTTAAGCCCTGTTTATGAAGTAAAATTATAGGAGTCACATAATGCTAAAAGTTGACCTTTAACACCAATTTTAATGCTCAAACGTCTACAGCTGCTTTCTAGACCTAGCTTGCCCCTAGATCAATCGAGATATCAGCTGTATTTTAATAACGAGTTGAATTTATTGTGAATAATCCTTTTTTTTGCACTAGATTCAGAACTGCAATGCGAAGCTATCCCAATTCTTTAAGGCAAGGGGTAAGCCAATAGATGCTATGGAATGATCTGGAAAGATCTATCCGAACCTTCATTATGCTTACGAAATTCTTCAACTTAATCGGGCTCTCTAGATTAAGCTGTGTGACAAGACACATAGCTGTAAATCCCCAGTTTAGGAGAAATTCTAAAGACATTTCGAATAGATTTGGCCATAGCCAGCTTTTATCACGGAGTAAGAAATCTACTTCAGGGATATGGCCCATTGAATGGCCTCATTGAAAATGGCCTGGCCATTGAATGGGCCTCCTGTCATTTTTTGTACTGGCTCGTGTTGAAAATATCTCCAAATTGATTTACATAAGATACATTTCGACCCCAAATTATTTTTCTTCTCCCTCATAAGTCGTACCTGAGAAAATCTATTTTTGGTGGCAAAAACCATTACCCTGTAGCTGCTGATTGAATCCAGCTTCTTCACTTAACGTTCTGTGCTCTCTAAAGCTAGAAACAAAAGCAAAGCCACTTTTCTGCTCTGTTTTCAGGAATTCGTTTTGACGACAACAGTGCAATTATTTTAGCCACTTTACTTATTAGAAAAGCTTTTAAAAGTTTTCAGGAATTCCATAAATTTTCCAATAGATTGAAGCTCAGTTCACCAATCTATTTCTTCAATAGATTAAAAGTTAAGATTGGGGAAACTGAGCCTTAATCTAGTTTCCCCAATCTTAACTTTTAAACTGAGCTTTAATCTAGTTTCCCTTATCTATTTCATCAGTAAATTTAAAGGACAGATTTTCAGTACAGATTTAACCCTGGGTTAAAATGAGCCTGAAGTTAATCCACATGGTTTTTAATTCGCCGCTAAATCCCTCGATGAAGCTATCGAAATCATCGACTCGAGTTGTGCTGCAGAGCAAAAATTTACAACAATTTAAATCCTACGTGTTTTGTTATTCTGAAAACTTATTTCTGGGGTTAGCCTAAGTCTAAAGCCACATAATCACAAGGAACAGAAACAGGAACAGAAACAGAATTTCATACATTAGCAACGCAAAAAGCATTCAGCGAAATAAGGTTTCAGTTGCTAATGTATGAGATTCTGTTTCTGTTCCTGTTTTACGTTGCTTGTGACAACGCGGCTTAAGTTCGAAACTCCCTTAACCCCACAGTGAAGAACGGGTTCTATTGAATTGAAAAATTTCAGTTGATATTCAACGACGCTGTTTGATCTTACTTGCATCAAACTATTCATGTCACGCTAAGGTTTGCCCACACATTGGCCACGCCAAGTTGATTACAGAAGCTGATTAAGATTAAAGTAGAAGGCTTATCGCACACATGTCACTTTTAGTCACGCAATAATTTGATTGCCTTCTTGTGTCATACGAGCTTGTATGGGAGTGCATACATGTGCGTTACCGACACGAAACCAGTTTGCGGCAATTTTTAAATCTGTGTTTTGCCACAGATTTTTTAGTTGCTTGTTGTCATAAATGACTTTTTTGAATGCCTTGTTTTTGAATGCTGTTATGAAACTCTTTAATTTCTTCCACTTCGGCGACGTTTTTGAGAGCAAACAGTTAAATATTTCATCAGGTTTTGTGTGCAGGTATTTTTGCGAATTAAAAAAGTTGCTCATGTGAGCGCTGCTTTCGTGGACTACGAGTAAACTATTGATGCGAGTGTGCGATAAGTCATGCTGTTGTCTTACTTTGGTTGCTATAGAAGTGGAGTTAACCTGTTTAGCATGGTATTTTCAAGCATAAGTGCTCGCTTATATTATCGCATCCAGACTACACATTTCAGGTGTTAGCATAAGGCTTAGCTATCTTCTTCTTCAGCCCCCAGCTAGTATCGTCGAAACTCGTCTCTTGCAGGAATTCTGCTAAAATCTTTAACCTAATTATCGCATCTCAACTATAGAAGCAATTAACGCACCGCCCATCCATCACGACATGATTCATTCCCCATAATGGCATAGAACCATAGTAAGATCCACATCCACGGCTCAATTCATCAGACCAAACGTGTCGGCTATTTCCTTTTTCGCACTACCTACGGATCCATCGTGTCGCGTATGCTATGCGGTGATGCCGATTCTCAATTGAAAATGCATTTGAAATTCAAATTAATTTATTCTCGCCCCACTTGAACACACTAGATTGTCGGTCATGTTAGCGGAGGTCATGTTAATCCAGCAGTGACATTCGGAATGCTGACTGCCGGCCGCATAAGCGTTCTTCGTGCCGCATTGTACATCATATTCCAGTGTATAGGAGCCATTGCAGGCACCGCTGCGGTTAAGGTGAGTGTTTGAGCTACTGATTGCTGAATCTTGACTTCTAATGGCGCCTGTCACTGCCAATATAGACACTTATCGATTCTACATACTACAATGGCTTGGGCCATACAAGCCTAGCTCCGAACATCAGCCCACTCCAGGGTCTGGGTATTGAGTTCTTCCTCGGTCTTGTTTTGGTACTCACCGTCTTTGGAGCATGCGATGCCAATAAGCCCGGTAAGTTGGAGAGCTTCTTTAGGCATAAAAAAAAACAAATTTGACTTTTGGGCCTATTCTAGATTCCCGATTCACTGCACCTCTGGCCATTGGAATGGCTGTTACCCTCGGTCATTTGGGAACCATTCGTTATACCGGTGCCAGCATGAATCCTGCCAGGACCCTCGGAACTGCAGTTATGACAGACGTCTGGACCGATCACTGGGTGTATTGGACCGGACCTATTCTTGGCGGTATCGCTGCTGCCCTAATTTACACACAAGCCCTGGAACAACCAGCTCCCGAGCGCGACCTTCCCGACAAATACAGAGTGCATGCCGACGAACGCGAGGTTAGTGCAGGAAGATGGAGATCTCTGAGGAGATGAGTAAGTAAAATTTTTGCCTATGTTTCTTTTAGTTGAAGAAACTGGACAGTGGCCGTGACTACGCTTAAAGGAAGCTTTTCACTTTTGTATGCTTGAGACAAAAGCCTGCCAAATGCTCCCCGAGCTTCAGTTTTATACTCGTGAAGACCATCATATCGCCTGTGGCGAGCACACCATAAGCATTCGAAACAACATTAACACAACACTGTCCCCATCTTAAAAGAGGAAACATTTTGTATAATTTATTTTTAAAATCGTACTTTAATTGTTTAAAATATATTTGTCCCGTCGTTGTACGCAAAGTACAGATGCATGACAAGAAGTTTTCATACGCATGTATATTTCTTATAAATAAATTTAAAATTTTATATCTCTTATGGACAATTTAGATATGTAAGACAGCCATTTCACTATTTAACTTCGAAACAATATTTTTCTATATGTATACACTTATAATTGTTTACAATGTAAAAATATAATGTAAAATATTTCGTACATATTGCGTGTATTTTTGTTTACGACAAAGAGTTCATTTTTAGGCATGATTACAACGTATAATTTTGCACGGCAATTTTGAGCGAGAAAAACGTGATGAAACGTCTTCGTGAAGAGGAAATTCTATGCTAATTGTTTTGACTTCCTGGGAAAATTTAAAAACAAAATTATTGGATCGCTAAATAAACTCCGGATCTAGTCCATTAAACTGATTTTTAGGGCGCGCCACACATGGTTGACCCAATGTTGTTGTCTGGCGGTCTCTGGAAAGCATCATGCAATGTGCGTGTGGATCTTATGGGAATAGAGACACACATGGCAGCCAGTCTTTGAAGTCTTTTTAAGGTCATGTATTGCGTTAAAAGGGGAAAGCAAAAATCACAAATATGTGAGACTAAAATCTGTCTGTAATGATCGGCAATCTATTTATGTTAATATAAATAAAAAATAAAGTAAAGAAAGAAAAAGTTAACAAGGTGACGTTTTTTGAATGCTGTCATTTTATTGACGCGGTTGTTGAACATTGTCATGTTCTAAGCAAAAAAAAAAAATTATCACCAGCCGAATACAGGCCAACTAGATAAATTATGGTGACATTCCTATTACTGAATTCTAGCTCCAAAATCTATAGGATTGAGGGTTCAAGATCTGGTTATGTCTATCAGATATTATCTAATGCAGATTTTGGAGCAAGGATTCAGGAATGTCACTGACCGCATAGTAATTGAAAATTCTTAAACTGCACGAAGAATTTATACGTTTTTCGGTTACAAACTACCAAGGTAAAAGACAAAGAGAATAAAAATCATAGCATGTAGATAAGATACTCGCAAAGTCATCAACTCAAAACTTGTAGCGAATTCAAAACTAAAGCGAATTGTGAATATCTTTACGAAGCTGGTAAAAATGAATTTTTTTTTTTGTTTTTTTTTACACTATCAGATCTGTGTTGTAGTGTGCTTATTTTAGCAAGCTCGACCTACAAGCAGAGTTTCGCCAAGCAAAAATATGCTTACACAGGCTCATCATATAGTGCTGGTGTTAGTGGTTAGTACAAAACACCATACACAAATAAAAATACATACAAATACATAAATAAAAGTACAAAATTATACAAAGGAGAAGGAATAGTAACAAACTTTTAAATGAGCTAACGGAAGCAGACACCTAATTTTAGTTTATTTTTTAATGCTATTTTATCTAAATTAAAGTCTATGGTAGTACAATATGTATTATTTGGTCTACTCATGCGGGTTATAGGCTCATGCTTCCCATAATTTGTCCTATGTTTAGAGGCATTTAAAAGATCTAAGTGTCGGAAGTTATAGGATCCTCCACGAAACTTAAAAGTTACACAAGAAAGAAGGTGAGGAGCATCAATACGTCCTGAGATTAGTTCTGATATAAAGATTAAGTCTTGGCTTATCCGCCTTTGAGATAAGGTTTCCATATTGAGGAGTCTTTATGCGGTGCTCGTAAGGAGGCAAGATAAAAGGGTCTTCCCATGGAAGGCCTTTAAGAGCAAAACGGATAAACCTTCGTTGTATTGCTTCAATACGATTTATTTGATTGAGTTGATATGGTCTCCACACCTGTGAAGCGTATTCCAGATGGGGTCGGACAAAACTATTAAAAAGGGATAAGGTAACATGCGGATCGTTAAACTCCTTTGACCATCTCTTTATAAAGCTTAACATGCAATTGGATTTATGAACAATGGCATTTATATGTTCCGAAAAATTAAGGTCATGGCAGAAGTGAACACCAAGGTCCTTAAAACTCTGAACACGAACAAGGGTATGTTCACCAATTGAATAAGGAAACGGGACATGCACACGCTTTTTCGAAAACGTCATAACTTGACATTTCGAAACATTTAGACTAAGTCCGTTCTTGTTGCAACATTCAACAAAGCTATCGATGTCAGCCTGGAGAAGAAGGCGATCATCTGAAGATTTTATTATCTTAAAAATTTTCATATCATCCGCATAAGCGAGAATATCGCTATGCTGAATGCATGAGTATACATCATTTATCGCCAAGATGAAGAGGATAGGACCCAGATGACTTCCCTGTGGAACACCAGACATAGAAGTAAATGGGGTAGATAATATTCTTCTGAATTTTACTTGGTAAGAACGCAAGTGAAGATAAGATTTAACCCAGGCAATAAATAATGGAGGAAAGCTTATAGCTTTGGGGTGCCGTGGCGTAGTGGTTAGTGTGTGTGCTTACTACGCCGGAGGCCTGGGTTCGAATCCTGCCATCGTCACCTGAAAAAAAAAGACTTGTTCTTTTTCACGGTCCCCACCTCCGCGAGGGTCTGACAAGCCCTCCGAGAGTATCATTTGTCTTGAAAAACTTCTCAAAGTGCCGTTCGGATTCGGCAAAAAATTGTAGGTCCCTTTGTATGTAAAAGAAATTAACACACCAGCATACATTGTTGAGAAGTTGGCCCTGGTTCACCTCGAGCTGTTGCGCCACTCTATTTATTTTTTTTATAGCTTTAAGTTTCAAGACTATAATTTCATGCGAAATCATATCAAAAGCCTTGGAAAAGTCGGTGTATATGCAGTCAACTTCGCTCCGATTCTCAATAGTTGCAGAGCATTTATTGAGGAAGGAGAGAAGATTGGTAACTGTCGATTTGTTTTTTACAAAGCCATGTTGCTTTGTTGAAATAACATTGTGACAGTAGAACACTAAACTGTTGAATTGAAACGGCACAATAATTGAGTGAAAAAAAATTAAAACTCAAGAGGAAAAAAGACAGAAACAAAAACCGCTTACCGCAACGATAAAGCACAAAAACGACTGGATTTCTTGTATCATACAGAAATCATGAAATATGTTAGACGAACAAATTGATTCAATTTAATTAAAATAAGTCATGTAGATATGCAGGCAAAGTAAAAAAGCAAAATACAGACGCTTTATGATGTATTAAGAACGAAAGACAGTAAGTATAAAGTAAAAAAACACACTGAGTATTACACTAAAATGCACAAAAAGTATTAACACATGCAGAGCACAAGACGATATGTACAAGACTGAATTTTGTAATGACATCAGATTAATAGATTGGTCGGTCCTTGATAATTAAACCTATTCCGTATTTCGAAGACCAGAAACAATAATGCAATGCCTATTAGGGCCGGTTTTTCAGTGCTGAGTTAGGCCCAGCTTAAACCAAGAACTGTTAACGCCAGAACAAAGCTAATCTAACTAACCCAGCGAACAGTTTTTCAGTGCAGAGTTAACTCCGTCAGTAAAGTTATCACAATCTTCGAATCTCAAAATTATTGACACCCCCAGCTTCCACTTCACACAGAAAAACAAGTTCGAGTCATTTTCAGATGTCATTTTTCACAGAAAGACGCAAAGCCGTAGCCATTTTACACATAGAAAAAGCATTCAAAGAAGTTCATACTGTTCACGAGAGTTGATCCGAGATCAACTCACCAAATTTGGCAAGTTAAGCCGAGATTAATCCTGGATCAATATTCACTGAAAAACTCATTTTTGGGGTCAATCTCAGTTTCACTCCGAAGCTCTGATGACCTCGCACTCATAAACTGGCCCTTACAATCTAATATTATTTGACATACGAATCAAACAGCTGGGCCATCTAGACCGGATGAACAATAACGCCCCGATCCGTAAACTCTTCGAATCCGCAGTAGAAGAGCACCGAGACTCAGGTGGCGCACGCAAGTGGATGGGGTCCTCTGCCAACTTCGCTTGCAAATTGGGGACAGCTAGCTGGAGACAGAGCTAGCTGACTATGCTTATTGGCTGAAGGCCAGGTCCGCCCCGGAATAAAGCGCCACCTTAAGAAAGTAAGTACGAGTCAAACAGCAAGCAAGGGGCATTTGTAGCATATATTTGGCATGTACAGCACTTGTGTCGAGATTAATAAATAATGTCATCTGAAGCAAAAAAAAAAAACTACAGACAGCCTTCAAAACCAAGGAGATTGTCAGTTTTATGAGTGGGAAAATACCAAAATCAGCTATTTTAAACTCGAAAAAATTAAAGTTATTTTATTTGCATCAACAATTATTGCAGAACAAACCCAAGTCAACCCAAAATAGAAAATTCCGGAATTCGATATAATCGCGCCTTTTAGCAAGCATCATTTATAAGCATTATTATTTGTCAAAAATGCTGTCATTTTCGCATTTTCAACATTATTGGCACTTAATATGAAGCTTTTTTAAAAATAATGTGATAGGTAGCTAAGTTGCAATGACAAATCAAGATTACAATGGCCGCCCTCACTTGCCAATTTGACGTCCCGTACGTCAAAAAATATTAGACTGCATGCCAGTCTTGCTACCATTCGTCACGAAATATATGCTGGCAAACGACTCAGCTGATTTAGAATACCTTCAATGCTTGGCTGCCGATCTTACTACTATATTTGCATAATCAAATCACAGGAGCATTTTTCGCGAGAGAGCCTCAAGCATTTGCTGATCTTACGTCAAAAATGCTGGCATTTGGTTCAATGCTCGATTGCATTATATGCCTCAGTTGGCATTTTTATCGATCAAAAATGCTGGCATTGCCTTTGATTTTGACATTTTGGCATTTTAAGACCTTTAGAAAAATTACGAACCCACTGCATGATGCTTAAACCAGTGAAACAAAAATTACAGCAAAATTGCATAGGGGCATTCATATCAGTCTTATGTCTGACCTAACCTTCACGTGACATGTGAAAATGGAATTTGGAGATTTGCACCTGTTTTTAGCTTATGTAAATATTTGGGCCTAATACTTTTTTTTGTGAAATCGAGTGGTTCTCTTAGAAAAATCTTCTGTTAAGACATTGCCAAAAAACTGTATCTGACAACGGAAGTACAATTTGAAAACCAATTTCCGTTTGGCAAAAATAGTAACCGAATACACAAACCTGAAAATGTATCCATTCAAAATAGAATCACTACTGTGAACTGCGCAGTTATATGTCAATTTTTACGACGTCAAAACAGAAACAGCTGACAGGTGGGTAGAAAGTTTTTTTTAACTCGTTTTGTTTGGGTTTAATTCTTTATTTTATTTTATACAAAATTTGCACAAAAAAAAAAACAAGGAAACAAAATGTTACAAACTCTACTATACATCCCCCACCATTCGTTTACCCAAATGTAAGTAAAAAAGAACCACTCGTTGCCTGTTGGGTCAGCCTTGTCTAGTTTAAATTATTGTTCTTCATCTTGTTGCAGAATTCGACAATATTCTAGTGACTCGAAAACTCATTACGATGCTCTGAATCTAAAAACGGATTGCACACCAGAGGAAATACGAGAATCTTTCATTAAGCTTTCAAAACAGGTAAATAAGTTGCAGTTGCGTTGTAAAGTGTTTAATGAGTGAAGTTTCGCTCAGATAAATGACATCCTTGGCTATCGAATCATTTGCCAATGTTTTCGGATGATTTTTCTATCTTTTCTCTTGCGAAATAGACTAATTGGCGATTGAAGTCTCGAGACTTCTCGTGGTAGCTTGCTTTTGCACAAATTTGCGCCTAGTAATACAGTCTGCTGAGTTGAACAACGGGGGCACAATTTGGTCTGTACAAAAATGGGTACGCTTGTCTTTTCCCATTTTGTAGCAATGCTTTCGGAATTACATAACAGCAGTTAAGCGCCTCGCCTCATATGGCTGGATGTATTTGAAAACAGTCCACTGCCAAAAAACTTAGTTTTGCGCCATGTTCTCATATTTAACAAACAAATTATGGAAAAAGGTGCATTTTCTGTGGCTGGTTTTCTAATCGTCATCGACTATAACATACCTAACTGTGCCGCCCATTTAGAGGGTCAAAGTCACAGAAAAAATGCTTAGTGGCTCATATGTTATACCTAACCCGTCACTAACAAAAGTTCTTTAGAAGGCGCGATCTTAAGACCGATTCAGATGAGTTTTGGTCTTGGTCCTGAGTTTCCATCTGTACTAGGTCTTGCTACCGAATTTTCCCAAAAAAAAAATAGAGTTATTCTAGCTGAAATGATCTCTTAGTCTTTCGACCAGCTTTGATCTAGTCTAACACGCGCATCTTCTGTATTCTGGTTAGATTTACCTCAGGCAAACAATGGCCTCTGCAAGCTAACTGCGCCGGTGATCTATGTTCGATACAAGTTCGTAAATCTTTTTCCGTATTTTTTTTTATGGTCGTCTAATGAGATTATCCTACGCCTTAATTAGGCAAGTTTAACGTGGAATTTAAATAACTTATTTTGACTGACTTCAAAATAGCAGAATTTGAAGGAAGCTTTAAAAATGTTGACTATATATTTACCTTTTTTTAATCGGGTTTAAACCAAATTAACGCGTATCGCATCGAATGCGTTTTTATAGTTCCACCCAGATGTGAAGGGCGCCAACACAGATCCCAAAGACACAGCCAAGTTTGTTAAGATCTCAGAAGCATATCAAGTACTCAGCAAACCCACAACACGCCATGCGTATGACCAGGATATCTTGGCACGTGGTATCGGAAGAGGTACCACTACCGGAGGAGGCTTCAAGCAGCCAGAAGTTCACAGGTAAGCTTAATGACTATAATATAATTGATGACTGCGCATGGTTATGCTTTCAATTATCCTGGGGGTACTTGCTTGATCATGTGGTTCACTGTCATGAGACTACAAATGAGATTCCAATTACTCTTCAATAAATTTGTTTTACTGATGATAATTAAAAAAAAAATTACAGACCATGGGAGATTAAGCCCGACTTCAACCCAAATCCAGGTCCTTATTATGGCATCAAGGGAGTGCAACGAGTGTCAAATGGGAAAGTAGTTGTAGCGCTCATTCTGTTCGCCATGATCGGCATTGGAATGGGATTTGTGACGCTAAGGTAATTGAAAAATGAATTTGCTACCAAGACGTTTCTAAACAATTTCCCGTTCAAGGCAATCCTTTGCTTTCAATCAAAGCCAGTTGGATGAGAAGTCAAAAGAAGCTGGAGAACATCATGCCGCTGTGAGGGCGAATGCCAAGAAGTTCGGAAATGATGAGCAGCTCAAGAGGATGGTTGACAGGGTGCTTGCCAGGCCCACCTGAATGCAGAGTGAATATTGTAAAGTAATGAGTAGAATACTTTTTTTTAGAAAATGGCGATTTTTGCCATCACTGTCATTACTGGTTCGTGCATACTCAAACGCACACAAATCAGGGGCAGTGAAGGAAGCGGTGTTCTTTACTGGGCTAGCTCAAAGATCTTGTACATAATTAATTAAAAAATTGTGATCAAATCGAAATTAAAATGATGAGGAGAGGACCGGCAATAAAGTTGATAAATTTATATTTTTAAGAACGATATGGATTTATTTTAGCAATTAGCAGCTTTCACCTACGTTCGTTATGAGACTATAAATAATTCCTGACACAGCAATAAAATGCACGAACTATGTTCGACACGATTTATAATGCGATACGATACCATAGATTTTCTTCTAATAGAATATGCAACAGCATTGGGAATATTTATGAGACTATCTTAATCGAGAACAATGTATAAATAGTATTTATTATCAACAAAATCTATACCTAGGTCCATTGCTGAAAGTAAAAGGTTTCTAATTTGCATTTAAAAGAACCATTTAATTACTATGTTTGAACCGTGAACAGAGTAATCAGCGCATATTGTGGTATTTTCTGATTAGAGTATCGTGACAAAAGTACTAGAATTGTACAGATGCCGCTTGAACAGCACCCCTCAAGCAATAGTCTCGTAAAGATCTGCCCAGGAGTTGAATACATTGTGTTGAAGATCAAGATTTTTTTATTTATTTAGCATAAATTTTCACAGTATAAAAATTGGTTGCTTAAGGGCAAACATGTAAGATAGTATGGAATACTCGTATAAACATAAGCTTGCTTCAAAGTACCCATGCTGCCAAGTCTTCAACAAAAGTCGTAAGCGCATGTAAGGCGCAGAGTCAAGGCGTCAATAGCTGAGATATGAGTCCATGCTTAACAAATGTGCTAAGATGCACAGACTGGAGGTTTAGCGGTCAACTTATAACCATAATAAAGTACCTATTGTGATGTGGCGACAAAATTTTACGATTTTCAGAGGATGCATTGTGTTTCCACAGCAAGGCGAGAAAAAACTTACTCATCGACTTATTAAATAAACTTAGCCACCCATTGAACATTAATTGCAGTCAGCTGACAGCCAACTGATTTCGAATTTCGATATCGAAATTTCCCCCCGAGTGGTAAAGTGAAATTTCGAGAACATTATACTTTTTGTACCACGAATCACAGAACATAAGATTTCACCGTTTTCAGAAGAAAAAGACGAAACACAACGCAGTTTCGTCATCGGAGTTTGAGACAAAAAGTTCATGAGCTGTGTTTGGCCAGCACAGATTGTTGTGTAAAAAAGCGGTATATTTTTATGTGAGTACAAATTGACAGTGAACTTCCATGACGCGGTATTTACAGTTAGGTCTATCCAACAAATGTCACAACATGCGTAGTATGCGGTAATCTACCTACATATATATTGTTTCAATCATGCGTTTATATAAATATGAATAAAAATGGATGATAGGCTCGAGTAATTTTACTTTTTTTGAATCTTTGAATTCTGAATTTCATCGTGACATTAAGGCATGGAGCAAGTGCTACAGTGTGTACGCAGAAGTAACAGTCCGTTTAACGGACCGTTGAATATCCCATCATATCTTACATTGTAAATTACTGCTATTTATCTTATTTTTGACGATTTGTAGTTATCTTATACTTTGAAAAGGAGCGTGGTCCAATAGCCCTTATTACAAACCTTCAATATTGGCATAGATGTCTCCAAGTTTCGCTTAAACGTAAGCAAAAATTTAGTTTTTTAGTTCAAATTCAATATTTTCGTAAATTCGATCCCTTAGGGCCGGTTTTCAGTGCTGAGTTAAGCCCAGCTTAAACCCAGATCTGTTAATCCCGTAACAAAACGAATCTGGAGTTAACTCAGCGACTAGTTCTAGAGAAATCTTCGACTCTCAAAATTATTGACTCTCCCAGCTTTCATTTCACATAGAACCCAGGAAAAGAAGTTCGAGTTATTCTCAAATGTCATTTTTCGCAGCAACATTCTACGCAGAAAAAACATTCAAAAAAGTGCATACTGTTCTTCAGAGTTGATTCGGGATTAACTCACCAAATTTGGCGAGTTAAGTCAAGGTTAACTCCGGATCTATATTCACTAGAAAACTCATTTCTGGCGTTAATCTCAGCTTTACTCCAAAACTCGGATGATATCGCACTAAAAAACTGGCCCTAAGCGATTTGATTAATCGTAATCCTTTATGGCAGCACGTACAACTTGTTGAGGAGTAGTAAGGACACATTTTTCAAAGATTTCTCTAAGGATTTAATGTTCTTATGTGCCTAATTAAAACTCTTCTCTTCCAAAACAGCCCATAAATTATAGTTTAAGGCCTTAAGATTGGGGCTTTCAGGTGGCCAATCGGATGGTTTTATAATATCCGTATCCGTAACGCGTTTTTCAAAACAAGCTACCCAGGTTTCTACCCTTATGAATCGCCGAGTTCTGATGGAAAATCTAATGACAGCTCCTTAGAAAAATTTCTTAAATTTTCTTTGCCTTATGTCGTCGTAAAAGCACTTTAATTATTGACACGAATGAAAACTCTGCTGAATGTCATTTTAGGTAAAATCGCTTACAAAACAGACAAAAAACGATAAACCGAAGTTTAGTTAAATCTAAGTTCAAAGCTTACTAAAGGCCTTGAGTGGTTTCAGCTTTTGGAATTGTTTATATGAGTCTTACTACCAAAATTTAGAATCTCCCATGGCGCAAAGCTTCTTTAAATTGCTTGCTTTGTACACTTTTAGTTCGCCGAAGAAGTGTATGTAAATCCAATCGATTTAGATCGTAGACCTTCCGTTCTTTTTTGTAGCTTAGATACTAACGCGAGAAACAGCCTTCTATCAAAACCCTGCTAACTAACTCTTATATTATTTCTTACACCACGGAATATTACACTCTCTAAAAGAATATAAAGTTACTGGAACACGATAACTTACTTATACTTAACGGGCCCCCGACCTCAGACACCGCAGCTGCAGAATTCCATTTTCCTCAAGCCAAATTCTCTGGCATCCGCGATGGCTGAAGTTCGCTCTTCTTGGTCGTCTGAAGAAATAATGAGGGACACTTTTTTTAAATCATTCTTAATTTTATTTCATCAAATATCATTTTGAATTTAGTTATTATTTTAGTATAACACATTTGTGCAAAGCAATTTACACATTTAAGTTCTGAATTAAGTATATCAACATCCTACGGTTCACTGAACTACATTCATTTATTTAAGTATTTATTTTTTAAATTTGTACGTTTCCTCGTCAAATTTTTAATATTTGTAATATTTTTTTTATTAATAAATATATTTAGCTACACATAATTGACCTTAATTATAATGTTTTTTTTTTTTTAATAATTGGTATACTTGATTAAAAAAATTCACAAAAAATAAGCGTTTCAATCGCACAACACTTTTAAAGTGTTGCTCTGTACAAATAATAACAAATATTCTTAACCATAACCAAACATTTTTTACAAAATTATCATCGAATAAATATATTAGATATAAAGTTCGAGTGTTGGTAAAAAAACCGCTTTCTAGTTTTTTCGGAATAGAAAATTCAAAAGTCTTTGTTCATTTGAAAACGACTTACTTACACCCAAGAACTCAATACTCTAATCACGTCCTAAAAGCAGTCAACTAAACATACAATTTTAAACTATATACGAATATCACTGAACACGTCTCCTTAAATCTTTGACGATTTATTTATTTCCTTGGCCAAAATTCTCGCGGCTACATGTGGTTTAGCTGGCTGGAGTACCACCTGTCCATCCATTTTAAAGTCCTCGTACTTAAGCTGGTAGACTTCGTGGAAACCAAGTTTCTCCATGACACGAGCCGAGTAGTGACTTGAACACAATACATGCATCACGGGAATCGATTCTTCGCGCATGTAGTCAAGGACCTTTTCGGTCAATCGACCAGCAATTCCCAGTCCTCGATAGTTGTTGTTGACAGAAACGATTTTTCCATCCAAGATAACATCAGCGTTGGGAAACACATCGAAAATATTAAAGTCCGCATCGATGTAGTCCATGAGGGACAAAATTTTCTTGAACTTAGGATGTTTACAGTCTTGCGCAAGACTGGCAGGCTTGTCGGTGGGTTTCTATACATAATAAAAAAAAAATCGTTTAGATCCTGCATGTTCCTAAAATCTTCCACACTTACCGGTCGGTGCATAAGTCCATTGAGGAACACTCCGATGATTTCGCCCTGCTTGTTGACTGCCTTGAAGGAGCAGGCTTCAGGTATGCATTTCAATGAGTACTCTTCCAGTTCTCGACACTCTCCAAGGTTAAGGTAGGTGTTGAGTGGCTCATCCTAAAATAAAATTTAAATATGCACATAAGCAAGTGGAATTTGGTCAGGCCACACGCATCATGTCTTCGCCATGTGTTCAAAAAAGTATAATTTATGCCCGGCGCAAATTATTTCAATAAAATATTTTTTTTTTAATACAGATTTTTTGAATTCCCATATGGAATGCGATAACATGTGCAAGATCTCTCGGATATAAACAAAGCCGTCGAGTCGCGTCGGTTCGGTTTGTTTTGGTATACTTTTGCTTGATTTTTATAGTTTCAGTTTCATTGATTTCTGAATCGTGAAGATAACCATCAGCTGGCGAATTGTCGACACCACAAAAGATCAATGACTGCGCAAGGTTCCAGTAACCGATCTTCGAATGATCTGTTGCTTAACTGTTGTATTTGTATTGCAAATTAGATAGCTTTACCGGGAAAACGATGACTTATTCTGGCTAAAATGACATGCATTGTATAACGTGTTTAATGAAACCGAAAGCTAAAGTTTTATGTTTATGAACGAGGGAGGAATTGATAATGCGGAAAGAATGATCTAACTCGACCATGTTGTGTGTGGTCTACTTAAGACCATTTTTTTAATGACAGCACTTAATTTCTGGGTTTTTCCTAACAGTAGGAACTAGTCTATCTTAAGGTCTTAAGAATTTCATTGATGGTATTTGAGATGTCTGCAACTGGGTATGCATTTAAACACAACATTCATTCACGAATAAAAATGAGGTCTTATCAATAAACCTATCTACTTGGAGTAGTCATACCTAAATCATCAGTTTGAAGAGACATGATGAAGGTGGGATCTTGCAAATTGTTGCACTATTCAAGACGAATAGCTTTTAGGGAACTATTAAACTATTTTAGACACATATACTACGAAAAATAACATCGCATCAGACTTGTTACACATCGTGCTGAAAAAGGACTAAAGACCAAGTGCAAAAGGGTTAACTTGTCTCATTGAACTGGACCCTGTCGTCGATCATACTCCCTTACAGTGTTACCTTCACGTATAAGATATGAATCAAATATCGAAGTTTTTTTTCCCCGTCTTTTATAACTTTACCTGGTACCAACACTGTAAAACCGGTAACGCAGCTCCTTCAATACTTTAAACAGGTGCATGCAAAATTCTATTAATCAATCTGAATAAATGGTAGCATGTCATGAAAAACAAAATTCTTCACGCAAAAACCGACTCAAGACATCACTTATAATTTTTTGTCTAGACAAGAGCTGTCGGCTACAATTATGCTATGATTAAAAGATAAAATTACTGTCTACCATCGGCGGTAATTTAGTCGTGTTTCTTTGTGAGAAAGACAAGATCGAATGGCACTGTCAACATTGCTATCATTTTTGAGTTCATTTACCCCGTAGCTGAGTTGATTTTATGGTTTATTTGGGCAGCCTATTATTATTTTAAGGCAGAGGCATGTCAATGTAATAATATTCAAGAAACTTAAACTGTTACTTAAACGTCATCATATAGATTTTGAATATAATGATAGTTAACTCTTGGGAATAATAGTTGGGAATAAAACTCTTGGGAATAATAGTTGGGTATAAAATCCGGAGCTGCTCAAAGATTTCAGAACCTTTTAACGACCACCGGGAAACCGAAGAGGTATTGGTTCACCTAAGTGTTAAAATAGGGAAAATTTGAACCATTGCACTTGCAAAACTTCTGCGTTATTATCTTCCAGACTGCCAGATCAACACCGCCTTGTCTTGAACAATGAGATTTTTTGATCAGATCTTCTTATGGTTTTTCTAAGATCATTTTATTAACATCATCATCAAATAAAATAATCATTTCATTCCAATTAAGATAATAAATTCGCAGATAACGATTGCGGAGGTCTGCGGAGGAGTTCAAGTTGGTGGCGGACGATCAAGAGAGATGGAGGGAATATTTAAACACTCTGTTCACGCGATCTAGAGTTAACCAAGCGAACAGTTTTCCAGTGCAGAGTTGATCCGTCAGTAAAGTTGTCAAAATCTTGTCAAATCAAATGGCTCTCACTTTACATAGCGAAAATGCAGGAAAAGAGGTTCGATTCATTTTCAGATTGTCATTTTTCACAAAAAAGTTCATATACTGATTGAAGAAGAAGTTCATGCTATTCACTAGAGTTGATCCGGGATTTACTCAGCAAATTTGGCGAGCTAAGCCGAGATTAACCCCGGATCAATATTCACCGAAAAATTCATTTCGAGGCTTAATCTCAATTTAACTCAGTTTAACTCGAATGATCTCGTACTGAAAAACTGGCCCTTAGATAAGCTTATGTCAGCTTTCAGGAAATTCATGCGATCATTGAATCCTTCTAAAAGCCTTTGACAGAACTTGAGTGGGATTTTCGATGTATTTTGACATTAGGTTAAATTCTTTTAAGTCTTTATGGTTAGGCCTTAAGGGATGGGCGATACAAAAAATGATGATGATGACAGTAACTCATGAAGGCATTTTATAATCTTGATGAGACTCAGAGCCCGACACGCCTCCTTGACAAGTTAAGTACCTACAGAAAATTCAACAATCAAAAGAAATATAGGCCAAAAAGACTCGGGGGCCTACAGATATTCAAATCCATCTTGGTTGTACTTGGATACATTGACAAGCGGTTGTGAACAACAAATTGAGAAACATGAAAATGCTTTTCTAAAAGGCTTTGTATCATGGAAGTGGAGCTATAATTCGTCTTTCAAATAAAAGGGATTGTGTGTTCTCATAGAAACCCGCCTAAGCTTAGATGAGTAAGGCCCGAATTTTCAGTGCTGATTTAAGCCAAGCTTTAATCGAGATCTGTTAATCCCGTAACAAAACGATTCTGGAGTTAATCCAGCGGGCAGTTTTTCAAAGCAGAGTTAACTCCGTCAAAAAAGTCGTCAAAATCTTCGACGAAATCTTCTCGAAATTTTTGACGCTCCCAACTCTTACTTCACATAGAAAAACAAGGAAAAGAAGTCCTAGTTGTTCACAGCTGTCATTTTTCACAGAAGCACGCACATGAACTGCCACTCCACACAGAAAAAACATTCTAAGAAGTTAATACCGGTCTCCAGAGAGGATCCGAGACTAACTCACCAAATTTGCCGAGTTAAGTCGAGATTAACCCCAGATCTAAGTACACTGAAAAACTCAATTTTGGGGTTAATCTCAGTTTAATTCAGAAACTCGATGATCTCGCACTGCAAAACCGGCCCTAAAAGGTATAACTAGGTACAAGAGACCCTGAACTCACCCAACTGAACCATTTTTTGGGGTGAATTTGAATGAAAATCATAGCCTCAAAAGAACTTTTGACCCTGGGTAAGCCCCTTTCTTAGCGCAGGGTTATTTTTTTAAGGAAAGTCAAACATAATCGACTAACTGTTTCAAGTAAGTGTAATTTTTTAATTAGAAAAAAACTAAAATATTAAACCGAGAAATTTTTCTAGAAAACACATGTTATAGGTAATCTCAAGTTTTGACTTCGGTCTTAGAACTGAGTTAAGAAAAAACTAAATCCAAGAGGAGTAGTCCCTTTTGGATTTAGTTTTTTCTTAACTCAGTGTTAGACCTGGGCTAAACTTGGGTTAAATTGATATGATTTAAATTTTGGATATAGCCTAGAGACCACCTACACCTTTTTAATTCCTACAGGGTTAACACCGTCAATAAAGCTTGCACAATCATCGAATGTAATTTAAATTGAAAAACAGGAAAAAGGGTCCAAATTGTTCTCCAAATCTAAGCCGGTATCAACTGCCAAATTTTGTGAATTTTATTCCGAGATTAACCCCAGGTCAAATGTTACTATAAAACTCGTTATCTGAAACTGTTTAACAATCAAAAGCGAAACGGATTGAACTCGTATTAAAGAAATGACCGCGGGCCGAACATTTGTTAATCAAAAGATTCTCCATGCAGCAAGCAACCAGTGTACTGATGGTCTTCTGCATAAATAAGGATATGGCCAAATCTGTCACCATTAAGACCAAACTCTTTCAGAACATGAGAAAAAACAAATTGTATGACAAGTGTTAAAGGGCGAACTCCGACTCATTGTTTCCGCCTTGAAATCAAGCGAGCACGTAATTTACAAAGGACGAAGGTTGTTATTCTGACAATTGTAGACAAACACGTTCAACTCTTGGCTATGTAACTGCAGTTCATTTGCAATGTGAACAGCTAAATTTAAACGTTTCAGTGTCAACATTTTAATAGGTTCATCTACCCGCGATCGGTAGAGAACAGAAATTACAGGTTGAACGTACCTATACAATAATTGGGCATAAAATTTACTTTTAATTATGTAAACACTGCAGCAATTATTATAATCAAAACTCACGTTAAAAAAAAGCGACTTGTGAGCAATTGTTATAAAATGACGGATCGGAGGGTCAAAAAGCACGGTGACAAGGTAAGAGGTTATTTCCTTGATGGATTGCTTGAGTTGAATTTTGTGAACCAGTCATGTTGATCAAAATGATTCAGACTTCAATCAAAATAAATGCAAAGTAAGATTGATCTAGTTGCAACCCCGATATTATGTTGTAGCGAATGTGCTGCCATATACGTAATTATGGTAAAATTCAAACTTTACCTGCTTACCAGTTTTCTACCAGATCCTTTCTTATTCAATTATCTGTCACCCGTAAATTTTTACAAGTTTTTCCATGTAAGACCTATTGTAAATTCCAAAAATAGTCGATCCACGACTAAACAATTTACTTTCAATTTGTACCGGCAAATGGCATTTACCTTTATGGCAAATTAGCAATTCTTTTGTTATCCCATAACTGCTTCACTATATATCATTGAGTTTAACATTAAAATTATCTCCTCCATCGGCGTATGTGATTTATGTTTGCCGATCCGTGGCGAATGTAAACCTCTTAAACAGTTTAAAGTCCCAACCTACAAGCCATTTACCAGCTAATAACTGTGCAAAAACGATAGTCAATCGATAAATATCAATAAGTATAAAATATGATTAAAAAATATTCAAATTGATTGCTGTATGGAGTCGTTTACACGGCACCTTGCTCACCAGCTCATAAATAATCGAGGTAATATCGTCACCGGCTATTGTGGCGGGCCTGGCTACGGTGTCGTCGACTAGGTATGACGCCAGTCTACCAGATGTACACAGAGTTATATTATATATGAGCCTCAGCCCCCTCAGTGTACCCGAGTGATTGACACGCCTCCTGTTTCCTAGGTGACACTTAGACAAACGTGCCCGATGGCACACCGATAACCACACCAGGCTGTTTGCTATATGGTGGCGCATGGCTGGACTGGTAACGCGAAGCTTCAATTATTGCTGGTCCACACCCAACAGTTGCAGCTTTGCGTGCCCAGCTGGCTTCGAGCCAATATCTATTCATGAGATGATCATTACGCAGGTGGTAATTATCGTTGATGTGGTTGGAGCTTGCTAGTTTCTGAGGGCCTAGTCTGCCCGCCTGCTTACGGGCAGCCAGTTGGATATTGTACCCTCTCTAAAAGACAAACTCTGCAGACCTGATCTTACTAAGCTAATGCCGCCAATTATGCAATTAATGTTCAAATAATTGCGCCTTCCAGCCATTTACAATAAGATTTTAATCGCGCGTCCACAGTGGGATGTAGAGGCAGGTCCTTAAGTATAGGAAGGCAGCACAATTATTGAAGTGCATACACTCGAGCCGCGGAATCAACTCAACATTATCTCAGGTGGTTGGGGCTTATCAGTGTAATATCTATGAAGGGGTTAAACAGGGTTCACTCGAAAACCTGCTGGCTGGTGCGCGGGGATGCTTGGTCATTCAAGAACTCATTGTCATGCAAATGCAAATAAAATGAAAGGTGAACCAAATCGTGAGAATGTTGAATGTCGTTTATGGCAATTGCACGTGAATAATTATATTGTTTAAAAGTCAATTCTGTCGCCGGGTGTCGAAGCTTTGATTGCATTACCCACTGACAGTTTAGTACTTCCGATTCGATTCGGGGCGCACGACACAATAGTGATTGTCAGGGAGTATAACTTCCTATACCTATACTCTGCGGGCGAGAGGGTATTGTTTTCCTTGTTTGTATAACAATTTTCGAGGGTTAAAGTTGCTGTGTGGGGTTTTATTGACAGGTGATGGAAATCCTTTTTTTTTTAACTTTGTCCGGTTTGTAAGGTCAGACAGAGCTAAGAATGAGTCGCCTACCTTGGGAGTGTACGACGAAGCTCTGCAAGCTGGGTGTCGTGTCATTGTTTTTTTTTATTATTATTATTTTTATTAAAAGTAGTTTTCCTTATGCTTACTTTGAAAAAGAACGTCTTGAGCATGGATAGCACGCCTTCGGAGTCTTTTTCCGTGATCAGTTCGATCGTGTAGGGTACGTCATCGATGGAGGTGGGTTCCGGCTCCGATACCTTCAGTGTACTATCCATTTTTTTTGTTAGCCTGGCGATGGGGTACAAATCGGAGAGCTGTGAAATAGAGAATACATACAAGATGATATTATAAAAGTGGTAAGACTTATTTTAATTTTATTTTAAAAATTTAAATTTGTGAAATGTGTAAGTTAGGTATCTACATATTTCTTATTTGGCATGATCCTTCTGAGTTATTGGTTTAAGCCTTTAGAATTTGCTCTAAATCATTTCCCTTTTGAAGTTTTGTTGGATACAATCCCTGTTCACTTTATTAACTCTGATTGAAGTGATTAAAAAAGAATCTAGGGTTTGATCTATGTTTTCGCTAATACCCTCAGCTTTTTAATCATTCAAGAATGTTCCAGAATTAATTATCCCGTTTGAATCCCATTGAAGGAACTTTAGGTCGTAAAACGTAAAAGAACAATGTGTAGATACACTTACTGCGAAAATTTTTTGGTACGATTTTTATGGACTTATAAGGGTAAAAAAGAAACTATTCTCTCCTTTGTTTGATCTATAACTATATCTCTTATAGAAAAAAAGGCAACCTTATTTAGACACTTTTTCATGGATGATCTTGTTGATCTCATCAAAGATGCCATAGAGGAGTCTTATGAATTTTACTAGCGGGAAAATAGGAGCTACTCATGCTATTTAACTTATGTGAGCGAAAATTTGCCTATTGAAAACATTACGCATTGATGGTTGGATATGGAGAATGAGAGTGCTTGCGTTCACAAGGTAAGGATGTTAAATTAAAGATGGCCTTAACCAGCTAAAGTGGCACAACTGGAGGCACTTTGTTAGAGACCAAGCTGACTGGAAAGACATGTTAGCTCAGGTCTAAATTCATACCGAAATGTCGCACCATGCGAAGGAGAGGACAAATAACAAACCCTAAACAATCAAATAAATGTGTCGACTTCTCATTTGCTAACTTAGACTTGATACAAGAAAAACTTTTTTACAACTATGTTTGAGGGTATATAAATTTGAAAAAAAAAATATAAAAACTCTTAAGCTTCGAATCCTAAAGTTTTTTTTATCATGCTTGGTTATTAGCATGTTCTGGCAAATTTTTAAGGCCATACCTAACATGAACTTGATTTTTGCGACAAAACCAAGTCCCAACTTTATTACAATAAGAACATTGTAAATGCGCTATAAAGTAACAAAACAGTGAAGAGCTATGAGTCAATTTTAATAAGTCCCAAAAAAGAAAAGTAAGGTTTGCACACTACGAATTAGCCAAACTTAAACGCAATTAAGTGACCACAAAATTATTTAAGTTAGCCACATTTGACCTTTAAGGATCAAAAATAATGTCCAGACTCATGCCAATAAAAAATTATTATTATTTAAACAATGAAAACCTAAAGACCTTTTTTAATTTGACTTTTGCAGTGTACGAACATCTGTGTAGCTTAATTAAATGCCTCCATTCACACGTAAAACATGTTGTTTTTGAATTTAATATAAGAAATAAAATGTAGGTGTATAAGTATATAGTAAATTCATATGGTAAACTGGTATAATTTTAAGCCGCGTCTTTTTTTGCAAACTAGTAAGGAACCAGCTTTTGTTGTGAAATAAAATTCAAATGTTATGGTAAATACGGCCAAGCGTTCATTAAAGGTCGCCCAGCTGGTTTTAAAATCCTAGATTAGGAAAGGAGAAGGGAACATTTTTGTACATCGGAGACTCATTTTATCATGGCCTGGACTCAAAATTAATTTAAGTTTATAGAAAATTCAACAAAAAAGAAAGAAATCTGACTGGTATTTTGTGTGGGGTATGTCATGATTCTGATAGACACAATCCTAAATTTATTCAAACTTGAATGGTTGTGGGACACAATTATTTGCTAACTTATACATACATAATGTATTTGTATAAGAATAAAAGATGTACTCAATCGTGATGCAAAAACGCCATTGACGTAGGTTTTGATTAAATTTAAAATTTTGTAGGAATTTTTTGAGTTTTCAAATGCGTAGAAACTATAAGGGCAATAAACCTGAATGATTAAGAGGTATACACGAGAAAAAAATAGGTTTCAATAAATCGAGAAACCGTTTGAAAATTTAGGCTAAGCTACCGAAAAATAATTTAAACGAACTTTTTAATCCCTTACTGGATTTTTAAGAACAGAGCAACCTTTGATACAAGCGTCTGTTAAGGCTACTTTTGATACTGACAATAGACAGTTACAAAAATTAGCTCGACTTAAGTATATTCAGAAAGACTTTATTGTTATAATCCAAATTACTTGCAGACTTAGTTGCATCTATGTGGCACAACTATAATATTTTTGGAGGATTCAAAACCTCGTCAGGCGACCTTCAAGGTTGAATTCTGAGTCCCTTTTCATCAACGATATTTTCAATAGGACTTATATACGCTGTCAGCAGACATCATCTTTACTGAAATTCTTATCAAGGTTTATGCTCGTGATTTGTTGCCTTGATTGCAGACAATATAACGCTCCAAATTCGGATAACCAAGCTTGAAGCTAACTGCGGAACTAGGGAAGTCACATCAACGTCCAGAAAATAAAGATATTTTTGTTGTTGAGAGGCTTCTTCGAGGAATCTGCTGGCTATACTATTGATTTACTCTGTAAAGGCATAACACTTGCGGGGCTAAGCTTTGGTGTTTCTGTACACGGGGGTCATGTTTGGCTCATCAGCGTCTGTGTTAGATCGAGAATTACTTTCTTCTTTTATCTTTTCTATCCCCAAATTCTTTCCGCTCGCGATGTGTTACGCATTTTTAAGGGTAATCATATCCCCCTGATCACGAGCGTATTATAAAAAATACAAAAATCTCAGAATTGTGCTTAACCATAACCTTTACTTTAGCAGGTTTGAAAGCTTGCTTTTATCCTTATTTGGCCTCGTTTCTTCGCAAACCAAAATTTTTACCTTTCTATGGTTTGCTTGTCCACAAATATCACAACCTTAAAAGCTTATCAGAGAAGTGTCATAAAACGAAGTAAGAACAGTCTTGATTATGCTCTTTTTCGAGAACACTCTCAAAACTAAAAGGACCGTTTCGGAGCTATTGTAAAAGCTCTTAATCTAAATTTTATTACCCACACAGTCGATCATCAGCAAAATTGTAATCTATGCAACAGAAAATAGGTTTGAAAAATTTACCATCTTATCGCGGTTGGCCGTATTTTGCATCACTAACACAAAAAAGCTCCTTTTTCAAAGGAGAACCTTTACAAAGATTTTCTCCTAGTTTTCTCCGGCATATTATGCAAGATAAATACCAGTGAAGTAGTCAAATATGGACAGAGAAATAAACTGTCGCCAATAGCTTAATTGGTTAAAGTTGTGGGTTGAATTAGCAGAGGATCACGCCCTCCCGCTGAAAAGAAAATGTTTTCATACCTTTCTTTCATATACCCTGGTATATTAAGTTTAATGTATAGTTGTAACGCAGTGAAATAATCACCGTAGACCCCTAGGACCTTTTAGAGATATTTGTGGGACTGGCAAAAGAATCGATTAAGCCATGTCCGTCCTTCCATCCGTCAGTAAACAACTTTTAGGCCTAAAATTTTAAGCTAGAGTGGTGCAAATTGGTGAGTGAGCTGGAAGTCCAGCCTTTCAGATCTAGTTTGAAAATTAGTAAGATCCGCCCACAGAAAGGCCCATTACAAGGCTGTATGTGCGACCTTCTCTAATTTCTAAAAATACTTATTTCAAGCATTAGCTATGTTGCAGTATAATTGGAACGATTGATATTCCCTTTTAATAAGCAATTTTTTATAAATATTAAATGATTCGCAGATTAATTTTTAAGTTGTTAAGTCTTATGGACTGTCTGATCACTGATAGAAAAGGGCCTATAAAATCTTTTTATACATTTTTTTTTTTTTTATACAAGTTTTTTCTACATTTCATCCATAATACTTAAATTTTCCTTTCACTCAGAATCCTACTAGTATTCTCGATTTGATTCATGATTTAAGTTGTCACCAAAACAAGTTAGTAAACTCATGAAACGAATATATCAAGTTAATCACGATGCTGTAACGATGAGAAATACTTGAATGAAAGTCTAAGTAATTGTTAATTTATTATTATTTTTTGACAAATAATAATAAAATATTTTTATTAATTCAAAACAAACGAATAGCGAGATGATTTGTTTTTATGCTCAATTCTCCCCCTACTTTTTGTTTCAATTATTATTTTTTCTAACTTTTGCTTATAAATGTCCAAAAACGCATAAGTACTTAAATATTCAAAAATGCCTGTAAAAAGTAATTTTTTTGGGCCAATAAACCGAAAAAGGCGTGGTCTGGGTGGAAATATATTTGCTCTTAATGCGGCGCATTTTGCGTCAAACAATATGGTATTAATTTTTTCAAAATAATTAAAAAAAATTAAAGCTAAACGAGAAGAATCAATATTCACTCCTTGTCGGAATGTTTTTGTTAACAGTAACGTGTTTATTTTTTGGCTACTCAAAAGCATAATCATAAAAAGATGCTAAGCACGTATTAAAATACAATTCACCGCTGCATAAATTTCCAAAATTGTTTAGCAAATAGTTTCTTCTTTTTTGCAAAAAAAAATACTGATCTATTGTTTCTATTAAAAGAATTTTGCAATCTATTCCGTAAATAAACTCAAATGAATTTACCGAATCTTTTAAAAATTCCTCGACATTCGTTTGGGGGAAAATGGGATCTGTGCCTGCTGATGGGTGTGGAAAATGTTCTCTGCACTTACCGTGTACCGCGCCTCATGGATAATCGAGCCATTATCCGCAAACGATTGGGTTCCTTTAACACTTCGTTGTTGAATTTGCAGCTCCATTTTGATTGATTTTGTTTTATTGTTTATTTAACTAATTTAATTGATATTTGAATAGCCACAAATGTAAACAAAAGGATTTGGAATTTTTCGCTTCTAATAAAAAACACACGCAAGCGATAAACAATTGATCAAATATCTTGTAGCTAAAATATATTTAAAACTTTTCACTAAAGCACTGGGTGTTGGTGTTTTTTTTTTTGTGACAAAAAAGTCCTTTTTTTCGCGGCGAAATTCTGTAACGAATCTTTCTTTGGTTGGCACTTGAGTTTTACGTCCTTTTTTCCGTTTAGAAAGCTGAGAGGAGATATCACTGTCCAGCCAAATCGCAATCGCACATGTGAATTTGCCAAACGGTCATATAATGTTCTGAGGTAGAACGCCAAATCCGCGGCTCTTTATATAGTTGAAGTCGCGCGCGGTACACCTTGTTCGCGTTCCTTTGCGATGCGAACAGAACAGCTGGTTCTTGGGGGGCTGTTCGGGCAGCGTAGCCTATATTAGCCAGTTTGTCGTGTGCCCTGCTCCCTGTCTCGTTCCAGTCTGCTCGGCTGTATGTTGTGCTGATGTCCAACTTTCTGATTCAGTATCCAGTTCCAGTGTATCTGTGGAAGCGGCTGCTTTTTGCCGTCTCTTCGTGTATGCTCGCAGAACGTCACATGCAGACAGGTTGGAGATCTCTTGCTGAACGCTTTAGCCCCACAACAGCAGGCAATGATCTTCGTTATTGTATCTTAAATTTTTTTTTCGTGTTTGTTTGTATCTCGCGCTTTGTAAAGTGAACGGAGGAAATCTCCGACAAAGCAAAATTTGCAAAAAATATAAAAAAAGATACATAAACAATCGAAAAAAGATAGACCAACCTGTCGAACGTGGAACGCGGCGTGGGGTGCTGTTTTGGAGGTGTGTATGGTGCTGGATAGCACCAAATATATACTCGCTACACTTCCTGTATGCACTCGGCGGCGAGAGAGTATCCGTACATAATGCATAAGCAACCGGCGCAGGTTCGGGAAGGTGCGATATCGGTACGATATTTGGAGACACAGAGACAGCGCACAGGTGATAATTGTGTTCGCTGTGTGTGAAATGTTTTTTGTTTTCTTTTCATTACTCGCTCCATTCGTTTTGAACTTTTTTTTTTGTAATCGAGAAGGGGGTGTCAATTAAATTTATTATTTAATACGTGGAAATTAGCAAAAGACAACAATGAAATTAGGACCACAAGAATGAGCACATTGTCTATGCTTCGCTGATAATAATAAAATTTTATGCGAAGTGCTCTAATTTCTTGGTAATACATAGAAAATGTGTTGGCAATGTTCTTGAAAATACGTCATAAACGGGGTATATAAACTATCTCATCATTTATATAGTGTTTGTTTGAACTTATTATGAACTAAAACACAAAAAAAAAACTAAACAGAGGGCGAGCTAAGAATGATACCATTGGGCGCCACTTTTCGATGGACTCGCAAGCAAACGGATTTTTAATTTTTACAAATTCATTCAAATCAACAAGAGCATAACTAAGAGTTAAGAGAAATAGTTTCGAATCCTAGTCTTCAGCAATCTTTTATGTATACTCTTACTTATCTGCTTTTTGAGCGGAGTTCCAAACAGGGACCTCAGTCTCAATCATAAAAAAAAAATACCTGCGCAAGATGCTGCCAAAACACATAGAGTTTGAAAGTATTTTTCTCATCTTTTTGCTGGGTGTAGAATTCAGAGAAGGCTCTGGAGTCTTGATAAGCCATTTTTCAATTTATGAAATTATACTAATTTTATGCCTTTATATAGGATTGCTCCAACGGGCTTACAGGTCAGTCTGCTTTAAATGCGAATGAAGAAAAACCTTAATCCATTATTTTACCAACCGTTCGATGGCCTTTTCCATAATTTTCAGAGGTGCGTAAAGTTTATTCGCTGTAATTTGCTTATATGTACCATCAGTCTGAATCTACAATTATTTTACAACTTATATTTGTTCTTGCACATATTGAGTAGTTTTTATGTGGTTCCGGTGCTCGATACTCGTCGCTTAGTACGCGGCCGCAGCCTAACAGTTTCAATACTTGATACTAAAACTAAACATAATTTATTAGCTTGAACGTGCGCTACAAATGCAAAGGTTGTTCATTTATCTGATCTGATTCTTCAAACGTCATCAGGGCCTAAAAAGATTAAATCTCTGTCATATTATGAAAACATGTTGGTAATACGAGATAGTCAAAGTTTTGTTAAAAAATTAAGGCTGGAGGTATACAGTTTAATTGCCAAAAAAAAAAGGAATATATAAACACGAGATCTCAACCAGTTTTCTACTGTTTTCCAAGGTTTATGAGGACTTCTACCTAGTCTTGTTTGGCAAAAAAAAAATTGCTTTTTTATTGTAATTTTGTTTACAGTATGAGTTGTATTCTAATCCTACTCGTCACTATACTCAAATTATTTTTGTTGACATTTATAAAAGATCGATTGGGAGAAAATACCTGGGCCTTAAAACAAAATCGGCAGCATAATATTAAAACCGAACTTTGAATGAAGTCACATCGAGTTTGTGGAATTTAAATAGAGCCCATTGATCATCATGGGCAAAGTTCGCAAAAGCCGACATTTATTTTTTAAGCATGCCAAGTCAAGTTTAATTATTCAAGCCACACGGCCGATATTATAATTCGGTATAATGTGCCGACTAAAATCATATTAATCGTTGCCTACCTGATATTAGCAAATAGGATTTTAGTTTATTCATGTAAAATGCCGATAACATAAAATTGTAATAATTAATTGAAACTATGGTTAATTTGGCCTAAATTCACGTGCTTAATAAGAACTAGAATAGAATTTTTGACATTAAGAACCAATCAAATAAAAATCATTAATTTATTGCATAAATAAACCCAAAACAGGTGTTGGCTGACGTATTTAGCTTTTTTATTAAGGAACTATTTAAGTCGAATGGTTTTTAAAATGTGCTACCGCTAGTCCAAACATGCTGTTCAAAACTAGTTTTAATTCTTATTTTGTTTGAGCATTGATTGCAACGAATAACAGTAAATTACCAAAATATACAAATATAAACAAACTACTTAAACAATAAAACTAAGCGCGCGTACAAACTCAAGAACTCCCATAATTGGCCATACTCCGTACGTTATGCAAACGAACAATGTTGAATAATAAGCTTCCGCTCTAGACCACATGAACGAAAAAAAATATTTAAATATTCTTATTATTGTCCGCTTAATTACAACAATTGGCAAGCTCATGCTTCGACGTTAGGTGAATGGCTAATGAGTTCATTTAAACGGTCTTTTGTTTCAATGGGCGGCTTTCGAATTGATTTTTTTTGATAACTATTTTTATTTATTTTCTTTTGTCAGCTTTTGGTGTCTTTTTTATTTTTCTTTTGTCGCTAGATAATATCAATTTGTCAGGTGGTGTCACAGGTGTTAATTTGTCAATAGCTTCAAGTCATCTCTATAATTTAATGTATTCATGCATATGAGTTGGTTTTTGGGTGGCATGTTGTATCTCTGACTCGATAAATAAACTTTTTCTCAATGACCATTGGGGATCAACTCGAGTGGAAAAAAACGTAAATATTTTGAAAGACAACACTCGAGTGTTGACGGTACAGTGCAGCGATAGTATTTTACTCGGAAACTGGAGGCGGTTTCAATTGAATTTATGGGTAAACTTCTGGTTTTGTATTGTAGGTAATAGGGATACATTAGGAAACTCCGAAAAACATTAAAGTCAATTTATTTTAGAGAAAACATCTACTTTGTCGAGAGAAAAGGGGGAGTGTTATGTTTTTAGAATATTGTGGATGGTTAATCCATTACTAATTCCCGTCTTCACATCAAGATTAATGTTTTAGAATAAATTGATTTTAATATTCAGTCCACGCTTATTTCTGAGGGCAAAAAAGTTTTAAATTTGGTGTTAACGGGTAAAGAGGATCGGGTATTTAGAAGACAGAAGAACTTTTGTACTTAGTTACCTGTTTTTGCTCAAAAATTAAACCTTATACCACCCGTAACAATAAATAGATACCACCAGAGCTTTCAAAACTGTAAGACGTCTGAAAAGGCTGAAATTTGACATTTCTTATCTCCTGTTGATTCTAAGGTATACAAAATTAAAATCAAATAAAATCGCTATACCTTCCCTAGTATAGTTATACCCTTCCCTTTAAAAGCTAAATTTACAAATGCGTTTTATTCAATATTTTTGCTCCAAATTCAAAAAAAAATTACTTAACGTAGGTATTATGTGAAAAGCACTTAATTCTATATTTTTTTACTACAAAATTTAGGGCCACACCTACTTTTGGAGTCTGGATTCAAGAAAAGCCATAAATTTTCTATAAAAGACGCAATTTTGAGAGGCGTTAAGCCTAATTTATGAAAGAATAAGAATTAAAAATAAATCATTTTAGGTAAACGAGATCCTGGTCTAGACTTTTCTTTTTCAAAATTTTTAGCCACGCCTCCTTTAACGAATTTAAACCAAAAAATTACATTTTTGCTTACATTTAAGCGAAACTTGGATTACCTATGCTAATATTGGTAGTTTGTAATAAGGGCTGTTGGACCACGCCCCTTTTCAAAGTATAAGAGAACCACAAATCATCAAAATATAACATAAATAGCAGAAATTTAAAATTTGGGATAAGATCTGGTATTCAACGATCCGTTTAACGGCCTGTAACTTTTGCGTCCACACTGCAGCACTTACTCACTAGTTTCCATTCCTTATGTCTCAAAATCTTTTCAATATTTTCGAAGTTAAGCATTATAAGAAAGTCTACTATTACTTAAATATATACTAGCTTCTTTTCGGCAGCAAAATTTTTCAAAATATGTGTCCAAGCACTTCTTGAGTTTTCTAACTTCAACATTTAAACTGTTAAGCAACCATTATTTGTAGGCTTGGAATGTAGCAAAATTCTGTCCTTATATGCGTCCTTATGTGTTTAATTCGATTTAAAGGTCAACTACAGTTCTAGGAATCGAATTTATTTTCAACAAGAAGCATTGTCTATACATGCAGCCATTTCTGTTCGGTATTACCATCAATGTGATACCATTCATGTTATCTAGGTATAGGTTTGAGTGACACTGCACTTAAAAAGGCATAAACCATCGTTTTAGTTTCATGGTGCGATAACCAGGCAATAAACTTATCTCCTCTTGCAAATGGTTGCACGGTACCCATTGGCTTTCTGAATCTCAATTTCTGAAATCCAGTTCATATGTTATTATCATTTATTCGTACCATAGTGACAGTTTATCTGTATAGAATGTTGTTTCATACTAAATTGTTGACAGTTTGAACATTTATTTACAAAATAATTGCAGTGAACTACCTCAGAATTTAAAATAATCACAAACTACTTTAACATCGTAACAACAGAAATCGGTCTTGACATTGACAGATGTATATTAACGCTGGAAGACTATGACTTTGTTGTAAGTTAAGAGAGCAAATGGTCTTACATCCTTAGATATTGTATAGTTGAATAGCTTCTTTAAGATAATTACGTATTTTACCAGATGGATTTCGTCGAAATCTGGCAGTCCAAAGCAAATCATTGCTGAAGCTTTGCTAAAAAAATATTATATTTAAAGGAAATTGCTTTTAATAATTACTATTTCACAAGTTTCTAATACCTATGCAACATATTTAACATATGGTTGGAGGCAGATACAAGCTGGTAAACTAAGCCCCCTGGCATCTCTGCGATTAAACTGAACAAGTTAATTTTTAAATGAGTTCTTATAAGCTTACAACTTGTTGCCAAGACACTTGTCACAAATTCAACATAAGACCACAACAGTGACCAGATCGAAACATTAAGTTATGCCAAACGGAGACTGTTTCAAACCTTGTTAAACATCCTATCTTAAATGATTTAACGCCGATTTGCTTTAAGCTGACAAGTGATTTGATTTTTCCACTCATTCGGTGACATTTCTAGTGTTGACACCGTTCTTGTAATACAATCTTTCCTGACGTAAAAACCAAGTGACTTGAACAGTGCTGTGCTCATGCTCAGTCCCTGTTAACTTGCCTGCAAACGTTATATCTACCTGTTCTGATGTATATGGTAAAATGAGAGGCGGTTGCAATTCAAATTGCATTCATGTTTGCGTTGATGTAAACGGATATCTCATGTCACTCTATCTGAGCAATGATAGGCTTAAAGTAGTTCTGACGCGTGATTCACTGGGACTGCAGGTTTTTCCATCCGGAAAGGCTAATGAACTTATTATGTGCCTGCTTCGAGATGAGAGTTATCATGCAATGATCTCAAAATGGAAATGCAAAATTGAAGCGCAATCAATGATCAATTTATGTGTTACGCTTGCTGTGCTTAAATTAGGACAGACAGTTTTTGTATCTAGCAGAGATACTTTCAAATCTGACCGGCTTTATTTTACATTATTTCTGACAACTTTCACTCGAAGCAAAATTAATGAACACAGCACTTTATATGAGATCCTGTCACCTTAGACAAGAATACTGGCACATTTCATCTACACCATGTTGTAGTTTAATTTGCGCGGCTTATAATTAACAGTTTGATTTACACAAATGCAGACTCTATAAATGCAAATAGAGCAAGGACCCCTTCTGGGGTCGCTGGTCCCCAATTGGGCGCCTCCCCAGGTGGCGGCCGACCCTAACTGCTATCCAGGTTAGGGTCGGCCGAATATTAAACGCCTCTTTCTCTTCCAGTATGCAAATAAAATGGACAACAATTAGGTGCATGCCAGATATTTTGAAGAAATACTCTCCTAGTTATATCATTGCTTTTCTCCGTAAAGGCATAACACTTGCGGGGGTAATCTTTGGTGTTTCTTTGCAGAGTTTTCATGTTCAATACTGGCTCATCATTGCGTGCTAGATTGAGAATTACTTTTCTCTACTATCTTTCTATCTTTCCTCAAAATCTTTTCTCCACTCGCGATGTGCTACGCATCTTAAGGGTAGTTTGTAACCCCTTGATCGCGAGTCAATTATAAAAAAAAGGGGTGTTTGTAAAAAATTTTTAGATAGATAGGTAGATAGTTTTTTTTAGCCTTTTCACTCATTTGAAGTATGCAGAAAAAAAAACAAATCGCAACGTAGACAATTTGAATGTAGGAAAAATTATGCAGCTATAGGAGCGGCATAATCCTTACCGCTCCGTAAGTCTTAAAAGCATGCGATTACGTCTTCTGATCAAAAATGTATAGAGAATTAAAGAAAGTTAATTACCGCCTTTTAGGCAAACCAATTCAGTACCAATAAAATAAAGCAATGCATATATTTAGCTGAAGTCCCCCCAAAAGCCTGGAATTTTCGATTTGTAAATCTAAGGCAGAAAATGAATCTGTGATCTCACAAATCGGTGCACCGCATTTGGAAACTGATTAATAAAATGTCACCAGATGTTCAGATCCGAATAACAAAAGCAAATTATACCCTTGCATAAATTAAAAGTGAGTCAATGGTGGTCGGGATTTTTTGTTGCAAAAACCCCCAGCCATCCTGTTACAAAATTTTTAAGCTCGTGTTACGTTCTGAAAGTGCTAAAATTTCCTTAAAGTCCTTGAGTTGACAACTTACGTTTAAATATTGTGCACGGCTTGAGATATATTTTACTATAGATACTCATCGCGTAAGAAACCTGTTCAACTCCTGTAACTACCTAAAATCAAGACTTTTTTAAATTTATTTTATTTTCGTTTATTAAATGCACCCCATTTACCACATTGTAGCGACAATAACCGAATACGCCTCGTTTTGGAGCGAATAGATCCTTATCAACAATTTGAGTGATATTATTATTGGGGGTTATAAAGGTGCAGCTTGGGGTAGGTGAACTCTTTCAACTACTTGAACCTTGTTGCTTCTTTCGTGAATTTTTCTTATTATATTCTCTTTTGATTTCCGCATTTTAGGGGATCTTCTTTAACTTATCTTAAAAAATTCGGATTATCCAAAATAGCTTTATGGAATTGATTGAAGAGCGTGGTTGTTGGAGGCTCTTTCTACTTAGGGCCCCAGCGTCTACATCTGCAGATTGACCCTTTTTTTCAAATTTGCCAACTGCATATGTACAAATGAACGTATAAATGGCATCGGAGGCAAAGGAGGTAAGCTTTTTCTATAGGCACAGAGCATCATTAAGAACGAACAGTTGGTATCGAACCCGGAGCCCGTATAGCCCTTCTTCAAGGTAATTAAATTTCAAGCTGCCACATATAAAACAGCGTTTGTTTCAGCCCGTTCCGAAAAATGAAGGGTTCTTCTTCTCATTCTAATAACCGTCCCATTGCACTTACATTCTTGCTTTCTATAGGCTCATGGAAACATTGATAAATCGGCAACTTATGAAATATCTTGAACACGGGCAGCTTTAAATGACCGAAAGAGTTCGGAATGACATTTACATCGCTGAAACCGAAAAGCTATCTTTTCTCGGTATGCTCTGGCACATGACCAGATACATATTTGATATCGCAAAAAGTGTCACAAATGTGTAGAATTTCAAAAATCCAGAAGTGATTGATAAAACTTATGGGAGATCTAAACGAAGCAACGTTACTTGACTTCTTTGAACATCGTTGTAATGTTTCCTGTCTTTCGTTTCTTCTTCGGAGTTGTTCTAATGGAATAGCAGGCTGCATATTACCTCTTAAAGAATCCAGGCGCAATACGTGCTCAAGAACGAATGCTTATAAATTCACCCTTGAGGTTGGCTTTGGACGTACGACATTTTATTATATCATAATTCCTTCTTTAGTTGAACATCACGGATGTGAAACGAGCTTCCACGTGCAGTTTTTTTATAGTTTCGTTTCTCGTTAGAACCCGGCTTAACTTTAAAATATCTCGGGTTACCTCACTCTTAAAAAAAACCACCACTGGGCTCTGAAGGGTTTGCTCTTTTGTTTTAAGTAAATAGTTTAATCATTTTGACTTTCCACAGAAACATCACGGATAAGGAAACGCGAGCTTAATAATGAAAGTGCGAAAACTCATCACCGGGCTTAGGTAGCGACAGTAGTCACGGCTCACTTTGACCAACAGTTGGGTCCATTTTTAATACTTCTAAGCACCTTCTTACCACGTTAAAAGAAACAGAAAGAAACCGCTGTTAAAAACTCAAAATACGGCTCTCTCAGAACCATCCGGATTTGTATACAATTCTTTGGAAGCTCTTCAACTTCATTTTGCTAAGATCTTGCACCTCATCGAAGAAGTTACTATCGATGGTCTTTCGCCTAATGCTATTTAGGTCCAGTTGTGCACATATATTTAGCAGGTGACAAACAGATTCAATTCCCTCAACGTCCCTGTATGCCACCTGTATCAAAGGAGTTGACCAGTCGATCGTGACTGGTGAGTAATACGAATTTCTTAAGATATAGTGGCTGGAATTGTTTGAAAACAATTTCCATAAACAAGGGGGAACCACACAGTGTTTTCAGAAAAAAAAATTTATAAACGAAAATCCATAAGTTCCGTAGACAAAGCAGGAAGCCGTCACTGAACATCATCGCGACAAGCATACGAACCTGTATTTAAGTCTACGATAGAATCGAGAAAAATCAGTCAAAGAAGCTGTTTCTAGCCTTAAAGACGGCTCACAAGAGATTTTACTCGCGAGATGATTCGGTTAATCATCGGAGCAGCCGCTGCTCTTCTTCTCATCTCAGTGAACTCTTCAACTGGTAAGATTCATTTTTTCTTGTGCATCCATACAAATTAAGCCAATATTGGCAAAATAACTAATTTTTAAACCAGAATACGAGTCTTAGTTACTTTATAAAAGATCTGCGAGCTTTTTTCTTTATCTTTCAAAATCTTTTCATAAAGATTTTTACTTTTTGCGACTCTGTGTTGTATAAACAAACATCCGGTTCAACGACCAGAATTGAAGACTATTATTTCTGGCTTTGTATTGTCTTTAATTATTATTTTAATGTCTGGCTATCTTCTTACGCACGTGTTTACTTAAATTAGAGAGCATGTTGAATTATTATCGTATATTTTCTATTCTAGGATAAGTTTAATTAGATTTTTAATGTAAATCTTGTGTAGAATCGAAACCTGTTTCTTTTGTTGCGATTAGAGTGTATTTTTTGCAACGCGATATCAAATAAAATAAAATAAAAAAACGTTTTGCTCCTGCACTATTACTCTACTCGCTATGGTATGCAGTAGCGATTGTTATTCGTCCAAATGATTGAGTTTGGGTCGGACTAGAAAGATACTGTGGATTCAGCTACTTAAGCCTTGCTTATGATGGATGTACAAGGAATAAATGCGATAGAGCAATTACCGACTTTGCATTCCTTGTAATTTGTTGTTGATGGGAAGAACTGCGATAAGATGTAGTCGAGAGTGTCTATAGTTAATACTTTGAACCACGCAACCTCTCTTGGCAAACTGTAGAAGCGATAAAATTGTCCGCATCGATAGTGTGTAAAATCGATAAAACTGACGGGTGTCTCTATCGCCAAACCTGGCGATAAGACCTTTATGACCACTTTACCGAAGCTATACCTCCTTACAGAAGTGACATATTTTCTCGATAACTTATAAAAATCTCGTGCCCCACATTTTGCAAGCAGCTTGCTGCCAGTTTCTGCGACTTGGTTCCTGCATAGCTATGGAGGCCGAGATTTTTGCGAAATCGACAACAGTTTTGCCAATTTTTGCGTAGGCCATGTTCATTGCTTTAATGGGCAATCTAGAGTAGGTATCTGTTTTGGCACCATACTGTCTAGGTGGTCGCCAGTATAACTTCTACGAATGTAAAGAAGTTCATCTTTTGAGCTATTGGTAGTGGCACTTCGCCTTTAGTCTTCTCAGAAACTCAGAAACTAAGAGTTCTGACTCTTGAGTAGCTTACGAACTAAAAAGTAAAAGTTAGTTGCATCCAGGAAAGGGTACTTGCCTAAATTCTTTATAAATAAAAACTCTTTTTTTCACAGGTCTCAAATGGTTACCCCTTAAATACGGCGATCCAATTCCAAAAAATGCTGTCAATTTGTATGATGGTGTTCAAAAGTTCGTTGGTCGAGCACGGCACTATGATGAGATCCTTTTGGCCGAGGTGAATAGTACTCTAGCTATGGTCGAAAGTTGCGGCAAAAACATAGTCAAAAGCAAGTACGAAATTCTTGTCAGTCGAGATACTTGCCGATGGCAAACATTTTCACAAATTGATCAGATTCCCGAAAATGTTGTTCGTGGAGGAACAACACCAAATGGTGAGCCAACTTACATCGGACGATATTCGCAGAGCTCCAGTGTGAGACGCATTGAAACTATTTACCTAAGTTCAAAGGCAAAAAACCGAGTCTCAATGGGACAAGTGCTGCTTTGCGAGGACACCAATATTTGGCTTGATACAGACTCAACGAATATACCAAACAACACCGTTTATGGTGGACAGTCCGAGGATGGTCAGCATATCTATGTAGCGCGACTGAAGTCTGGCTGTTCAATAATACCGGGGCAAGTAGCACCCGAATTGACTGTCGCATCAGCGGAGTACAAGCTTGAAAAGATTCGCTCGAACTACTGCCAAGTCCTAGTTGGAGAGCCAAATGAATACATGTGGGTGACAGAGTTCGATGGGGAAATCCCTGACTATGCAGTAGCTAGCAGTAAGGATAAGTCTGGTGAGCTGATGTATGTGGCACTTATAAATAAAACAATTGGATATGTCACGCCTTCAATTGCCGCTAAATTGAATTCAACCTACGGGGTTTTAGTCAGAAATAGTATTTAAGTTTCTTTTTATTGTAAAATAAAGCAGCCATTTAAACTTAATAACGTGTCCTTTTCCCTTCTTTATATAATCCCTAATCTAAACTAAATGTGTCACGAACCAAATATATGATTATTTTTATGCACATTTCAATGACTATGTCAACCGAGACGGGCATGCAAGATCACATTCAAATACCAGCCACTAAGTTCCGGTTAAAAACACTGAACCACTTCAGCTTAGCATAGGGGTACGATATGTTAAACACACTTTACCTTAAGCCCCTCGATCAAATGGGATTGAGTAATTCTGGTCACGAATGCGCACTCAACTACAATCACTTTTTTATTGGTCTTTCTGAGGTTAATGAGGCTATACCCAAAAGCGGGGTGAAGAGATTACTCCTGCATCATTACAATGCAACCGCGATGCTGGAGGTTTTATGGGTCCACTGTGCATGTTTGCCTTTACTCCATTAATAGCCCGATAGCAGGCGTCCGTAAGAACTGCAAGCAGCACTCAGCGAGGGAAACAATCAATCTCTAAAGGATCTAAGACATCTTGTATAGTATCAGAGCACTATATGCAGCTCCCCCGCACTGTGGAAGTCATGCTGAAGTATCTCATAAATCAATGTGCAGTATTCGCTGACGACGTTTGGGAAGTATCGACTAATCTAGTTTGAGATTGCACTCCACTGAACATAGGCTCATGCCTAGAGTGGGAGAGGAAAGCCATTAAAAAGGCAACGTATGTGGATTTTCTCACTCACGGTTTTTAATTGAAAATTTATTGCTTTAGCATGACTGGCGGAATGACATGCATATCGAAGCTCGCAAGTCACTGGAAATGATTAGTTTGCATGCAACGAATATGAAGGATCTGCTCGGTTCTGATACTAATTCATTCGGCGTTTCTTGTAACGGGGTTAACATAATGGGGAGCTGCCTTGTACTATGACAGGCTTGCTCAGTTGCCAATATGTGTGCGTATATTTCAGTATATGCAGAAACAAATTGCAAGCTTGCGACGGATTAGTGCAACGCGGTCAATTAATAAGGATGTTGGCGCGGACTCAAAAGCAGGGCAGCATTGGTTGGTAATTTGAGTTTTGGTGCTATGTTCCGCAATGTTACGAGACATTTAGTTTTAATGAACACATTCCAATCGAAAAATTTTCCACAAAATATGGAAGGCAATAAAGTAGATGGGCTCAATCTCAATATCAGCACATGTCTCACAAATCTGTCCTGGCCACTGTTTGTAAGAAAACCAAAAAACCTATTGCCGAAACAAAAAAAAAAGACCGTCAAATATGAAGACACACGCGGAGCGGTCCGTCGGCTTTTGTTGATGGTTATGGTCATCTTTATGGCGCAGTTTGTGTAACATTCTATTTATTTATTAAAATTCTTTCAGGATACATTTTACAGTCTGTAATACTGTATATCTGTAATACAGTCTGTCTTCTGTTCTTATATTGGCTGATTTTATATTGGGTTTCGTTACTCTAAAAGGCTGGCAAAAACCTTTACCGTTACAAAAATAGAGGGAAGGACATACTCTTTCAATGGATGGAGGACATACTCAATGCCCTTTTTTAGGATTTTTATAATTTAAGACCCATAAAACAGCAATTTCCTGTTAGACTTTTTGATCAATTTTACAACCACCTGTGCCAGCATTTGCCACTTTTTTCAAATTCTGTGGGCATGGATTTCCGAGAGAACGGTAAAAATATGCTGTTTTTTATTTCGCTTGTTTGAATGGGATTAAGAACTGAGGGTCGAAAACGGCAATTTTAAAACGTTTTTGATGCAGTTCGCTTGCCTTTTAAACATTACATACTTCAGCCAAATTTAAACAAGGTCGTTTTAACCGTTAAGGATCTAGAAATCTTTAAAAATTGTTTTCGAAAATGTTTTCACGTTTTTCAGTTAAATCTTCGAAGTTTTTGAATATTCGAAGTCTACTATAGTTTTGTATAAAATTTAATAAGATGGACTATGCCCGGTGTTAATTTAAAATTTATACTTTATACCGTTTGGGAGATAGAGGGGGAAACATGTGTTATTTTGACCTTTTTTATAATATTTTTTAATTTAAAAAAAAAAAAAAATTTGAAGTTTTTTCCAGTTCCCGTTAGACTTTTTTTCAATAGCACAACCACCAGCACCGGTTTATGCGTAAACGGTAAAACAAGCTCCTTTTTTATTTCGTTTTTTAAATAGGCTTCTAAAAACTTAGGTTAAAAACGGCAATTGAAAACAATTTTAACGCAGCCCTCTTTCTATTTGTAAGCTTTGTACTTTAACCGAATCTGAAATAGATCGCCTTTACCGTTAAGCTACTAGAAGACTTAAAAAAATTGTTTTTGAAAACGCTTTTATGTTTTTAAGTTAATTCTCAGGAGATTTGGAAATCTCAAAATCCGCTATAATTTTCTTTAAAATTTTGAATTATTTCTGATACGTGTGATTTTTTTCATAGAATTCCACCAAACACCACCGGAGACTTTTTTTGAAAATGCGTCAAAACTGCAGTACTCAAACTGTTTTTGAAAAATATGACCTAAGCACTTGGTTTACTTTGAGTTCCTTTATACGTGTGTTCAATATTGATTTTGAGCGACAAGCCGTTCAAAAGCTATGGCCTCCAACACTTTGAAAAACGTCATGCATTTCGACTCTTCAATTCTCAAAAACGTTTTGATATTTTCGAAAAGTCTTATTTTTTAATTAAAGCTTAGTATTTAAGAAATACCTAATTAGTATTTAAAAAACCTAAGTTTCTTTTTTCTAGTTCGAGCCTACTAAACTTCTCGAAAAAAACATTAAGTCCATTTTCACATGAAATTTCTAACTGTAATTAAACCGTTATTTGTGCTTGAAAAAATTGCCCTCTTTGGATTTTCTGACTATTTCCGCAGTTTATACGCACACCAAATTTTGTCTTCCATCGACTTACCGTTCAAAAGTTATAAAGCGATTGGACGTACGGACGGACGGACGGACGGACAACGTAGCGATACCATAAGAGGTCCTTTTTCCATTTTTGGACGGACCGATAAAAGTATAAGTTAGGCCCTGCATAAGTAAAAAAACTTTGAGTTTTTACGATTTTCGTAAAAAAAAGTGATGGCGTCTCCGTTCTCTTCGGAGCTATAGAGAAGAGAAAAAAATTGACACTTGATACAATGGTTTTTTGAAAGAAAGCGGGCATATGAGAGAAGGTTAGAAGTATGGTGTCTTCCTATACCTAATCCATGCAACTCTTGCCAGACTAAACAAAAAATTTTTTGTTAAATGCTTGCCTATCAGACCGGTTTCTGCAACAACATAAATTGCAACGATCAAACGCAGAAAATTTAAGGATCCAGCCTTGGCAAAATCTGTTTCGTAGCCAGGCAAGTAATACCACGTGTCCATCTAGACTTGTTTTTTGTATTACGACCGACTAGTATGTGTAAATAAAGATTACCAATGAGCCTTTACAGAGACTTTTTCCATGTTTGACGAGTTTTAAGGCCTTGCAGTTTGTATACTTTGAAGGTGATGGTGAATCTTAGACTGCTCTGGCATCTCCCGAATGTAAGCTCGGTATTCCAGAACTCCTTTCGCTGGAGCTGTAGAGACAGCAGTCTTTTACCAATGATCCCCCTTCAAAAAATATTTTAGGGGGAACTACGATAGACTAAAAACTTTGAGATCTTCTGGTATAACGTGGGAGGAAGTACTTGCCAGCTTTGGGTATTATTCTAATTAGGAATAGTCTAAATAGTCTCAGTCTTAGGAATAGCTCATAAGCCCTGTTTAGCTTACAAGCTCTCAAGAGACTTTGAGCACAATACTAAGGCTTGGAAACGATCCTGAATGTTCAGTACAAACCAAAATATATTTATGGAAATTTCGCAATGGTTTTGCGACCAGTTCTTTTGCATATTCTTAACATTTGTGTGAACTGTATAAGTGCATAACAGTACACTGTCGCGCACAATAGTATTACCGTGGTTTACCATTCTTACAATTACCCATTCGCCAAAGGATTTATTATCAGAGATCAAAATCTCAGTGCAAAAGTCGGCGTCTTAAGTTGGAAAGGTGGTACCCCTGCGCTATTATTATTTTTCTGCAGGTCAAAAGACAAGGATAACTGGTATAAAAGCATACTAATTACAGCCTCCATAAACAATCTCCATAGCTTAAATCATAATTTATTTCTCAATGTAATACGCACGTTTGGATGAAGCGGGACATGCCCACAAGCAATTGTAAAGTCGTTAGCTTTGAACTCCTTAGCCTCTAATTTGATGAATTTCAATAGTCTTTTGACTTATTGCTGATTCCAAGACTGCCAAGCATAGTCTACAGCCACAGGGTACAGCCCACAAGCTAAAATGTTCTTACCAATAAAATTATTACTAATTGTAATTATAAGTTTGCATTAAACCAATTCGAAGTGTAATAAATAACTTGATATAATCTGTATCCATGAAATGTAATTAAAAAAGTGATTGGGTGATTGGAAATTCTAAGCGGGGCGTTGGTCCAATCCCCGATCAATAAATTTACAATAGCATTCTGCAACATTTAGCCCATAAAACCGATAAAAGATAGTCCAGATGACAGGACATAAGCAAGCGGCATTGTAATAATGTAAACTTTTACCAGCTGTTACCATCAACTTGGAGTTTACCATTTGAAGCTTTTTCAATAACTTATAATAGTTTACGTGCAAAGGTTGGAATTAATAAAGTTATTCGGTTATACTCGTAATGAGCAGGTGTGGAATGTGATGAATAAATGGCAATTTTCAGGGATAGCAATATTTTTAGGAGCTTTAATTACGCTGCAAAAGCAATTTTACAAAAAGCTATGATTGAGTGACAAAATATCGTTTTATAGCAATCCCTCGACTTTTGCATAAGCTGTTAATGTTGACAGTCAGTCAAGGAGAATGTGAAGGGCTTAATTTCGTTCTTAACTACTAAAATCCGTCGATATTTCTTGCAAGACAAGAAATTGCCTAGTCAAAAAAGAGTGCAGTTACGGGATTACATTCTTTGTACCACTCTCTCAACGTAGGTGGGCTTATGTAAATTTTAACCTTTCCAGAAGTAAATAATATAAACCAAAGACACGCAGGAGCAGTCTTATTCTTTCTTAGATCCCAGGCTTTTCTACAAATGCTTTTTTGAATTTCATGCAAAGTACTAAGCAAAAAGCAATTGTCAGACTGGATAGTGAGATTTTTTTGACATATGTTTAGACTTCGCCTTATTTATAAACTTATTTAATTTGTAGTCCACACAGGCTGATTCTCCTCGTAAACCTTGAATTTAGTTTTGCGTAATATTCAAATTATGCGCATTTTTCTCTAAAGATGAATAATGACTCCACCCTTACAGGTGGTGCAAATCATAACTAATTGTCTTATAACTCATGGCAAACGATTATAATAATTTCTGCAGGCTATTATACACAATGCCTGTACCCAGTCATTAGATGCAAAAACGATATATAAATAAGGAAACCAGCTTGGCTCCTTAGCAACGATACTATTATATACGACGGCATTGTCAAAGTCTAACCTGAAAGTTGCCTTAAGCGGTGTAAGTGGTTGCATTTATGGAACAAAACAGTCAAAGAGCAAAAAAAAAACTGTCAAATTGGTACAAGCAGACTTATTTCAAGTTTACCATCATCATCATTTTCTTTTCCGCTTATCCTTAGAAGGGTGGCGGAAATGCTCTATCCATCGCTCTCGATCCTCCGCTACCAACTTAAGAGACACAGGCGCGATCCCCAGGCGGGTCTTGAAGATGTCTGTTTCTTGGTCTACCAGGAGAGCGAAACGCAGTCCACATATTTAAGGATTTTTTGGTAGTATAAAGTATTTTTTGCCAGCATCCCAAATGGGTAGGTAGTCCTTAAAGCTTCAGAATAAAACGCATTTTCAACGGATCTTATCCTAATCCGATCAATGAAATGAGTCGATACACCAAAGATTTAGATTTTTGAGAAAAAAGGTACGTGCCATTTGAACCGATCAGACTTTTCTCTACAAAATTTTTAAAAAATGTGTTCAAAAATGTCATCCCATGACTATACTCTTTTCCTTTAATACCTACTTTTCAACTTGGCCATTTGTCTTATATATAAGATATATAGTTTATAACTTATAAACTAAGTTTTCATTAAAGAAGAGGTTTAAAAGCAGGCTCTGTCTGATCTTATGCTTAATCTATAAATTAGCGTTTAACAAAAAACTTTAATTTTTCTTTTGAGACAATTCAATATTTTTGGACACAAGGCCAGTTACCAGGCAAAAAATGTTTATGCCTTTGGCACGGTAGAATAATAATTAAGGGTTTATCGATCGACAGTTAATCCATGCAATCGTTAACACTTAATAATGCTTTTTTTAACATTTATAGCGTGGGAGTTTATTCCAGCTAACAACAACCATAAAAGTAGTGTAATAACATAAATCTAATAGCTATCAGGGCGTTGTGCCTCCAGCTTTAGGGCCACAAGAACAAGGTATAAACAAATACTTTTAACTACAAATCGCTTGTTTTTCCATTCTTACAGAAAACAGTTCCTGCATCTACTCAAAGCACAAGGTTACGGTAGGTTAGGTAAAACAGGAGTTGCTGAAAAGGCCCGTAAGACAACTAATAGCCAAGAAGGCCTTTGAAGCTAGTGCCGCCTACTTCCATCATCCAAAGCTTTCGAAAAAAATACTCCCCTAAAAATGTTGCCTAAAAAATTGGGTTCTACCCTCAACAGCTTGCAGATCACTGCAGAAGCGACAAATATCTGTTTCTGAGTAGATGCCATGAGCGTCAGACGTGGCATTTGGCAGGGTACGTGCTTCTGAACCGTAACGCAACACGGGATGAGGTTTTTATAAATGGGCATTTCAGTTGCTCTAGAGAGGCATTTTATTACTCAGTTGCCTTCTTAGCCCAAAAAAAGCAGCGATGAGCAAGAGTTAACCTAAATTAGGTTGGTGTCTTTGTCTAAATTTACAGTGGAACCCAGGTAGACAAAGTCCCTACCTCCAAATTATAGCTGCTCAAGGTGATGTTTTTTCCAAGAAGTCCGTGTGTTTTCTGGATGACAGTATAAACTTAGCCTTGCCCTCGTTGACTGGGACCAAAACTAGACATTACGCTATATAAATCGCATATAAACATGCTATCATACGCGGCCTTGAAATCGATGAAAATGTGATGGGTATCAATTTGGAATTCCTCAGTTTTCTCCAAGATCTGCCGCAGTGTGAATATTTGATCAACGGTTGACTTTCCATGGCCTAAGACCTCACTTATGTGGACCAGATTGTTGATAAACGATTTAAGGTGTTCACTCAGTACAGAAGAAAAGACATGCGATATTAACGAGACGCATATCTTAACCAGCATACTTACCAACACTTTTTGACAAACGACAAACTTTTGTAGGACCCGGACCCGAGCATAGTTTTCAACTAATCAGACTTCGAGGCTTATGAACATATTCACACATAGTTAAACCCAGTTGTAGTTGATAGCGCCTCACCCTTCTTAACCAGTTTGAGCAAAAAACGTCAGATTACCAAATGCTTCCCAAATTTTTTCCTGCTTTCCAGGTCCTCCGGTATTGCTACAAAGGTAGCCGGGATTGTTCTTTGAATCTTTGACTAACCTTGACTGGACGCCACGAGAACAAAGTCTTAACATTTTGAAACACAATTTACGATTTTATAGCCAACCCATACAATGTGAAATGTTGGACCACCCTCATCGATGGATATATTTCACCATGGAGACTGTCCTTTTGAGACTCTATCTAATAAAAATTTTATTGTTTAAGACTTCTTAATTCAGTTTTTAGTGTAACTTTAAGTGACTACCGCTTTCGTGACTTTCGAAAACAAAACGTTCTCACTTAATTTCAAAAAGAACTCATCAGGACTTCAAGTATTAAGTGGTCTACTCCAAAATCTCGACAAGAAAGCATCTGAAGAAAGCCTCTTTTCCAGCACACTATGGACTAAGTATCGAATGGTGTTGTCATATCATATCAAGAGGCATTCATCTTAGACTTTTTTACAATTTTGTACTCATGCTGTGAGAAGTGGGTATCATTTTATTCTCGACTTTTAAATATCACATTTCCTTCTCGCCAGTGACATAATTCTTGACAACTTCGTGACAACATTTAGATAACCCAACGGTCATTGTACATAGCTGGCTTTGAACGGACCTAACAAGACTCACAGCGTGTGGCTTACCGATTGGCTTTAATTTCCCTCCCAGCATGTTAGTCAGCTTGCAGATGCAGATACATTTGTGACATTTTCCTCACCATGGCTAAAAAAAAAAATGCACTTGTATTGTTTGTAGCTTATACCCATGGGGCCATTGCGGACACAAACGGTCTTTGCAACGGCTGGCCGCATTTCATTCGGATAAGCCAATCTAAATATTTACTATGTCACAATTCATGTGCCCAATGTCCATCGGTGCAATTAAGCAGTTTCTGCGCTTCGAAAAAATCATTAAGCTGTCGGAAAAAAATCGATTTAAGTTATCTATTTGTTTACCCACATTCATTGTGTAATTATTAAATTTTTGTGAGAATAATTAGCATTTGCAGTACGCTTGCAAACGGATGCACTTATCGACAATGACACTTAACTGATGTGCAACGGCGAACACATTGATGGGATAATGTGCGAAAATTTATTTATTGTGATAAAAAAAAGTGTCATGAGACAAGAAAAAAGTTAATGAACGCATTCATTATTTAATTGTTATTATTTTGTAAATCCCATAATTAAAAAGAACGAAGCTTAAACTAAACAAAGTCGGCTGATGCTTAAACTTCTGACTCACTCTTTTATTTAACAAAAATCTCCAAAAAGTTATATCACAAGATTAACACTCACCTTTGGCGAATTTCGGAGCAAGGTTGTCTGGAAATTGAAATAAAATTACTTTTATTATCTTATTATGATATGAGATACAAGAATATTGTTTTCTTTATAGTGATGCAAAAGAGAACTTAATAAAAAAAATTTATTTCTATTAACATGCAGATTTAAAGAAAAATATTAACACGATTTTATTATTTAGAATTCATAAAACGATTGAAATAACTTTAAAGGAGAATGTTTATAAGTCAGGTAAGATAAAATTGAAAGTAGAAACAATTAGTGTGACAATCACTCGAGGCTATCAAAAAATGTTTATGACGACAGGAGTTATTTAACTGGATGTTAAATTTATTCAAGTAGCTTTACAAAGAATTGCGTATAAGTAGTTTGCAAATGGTCGCAGACAGACAAATGGTCAAATAGGCTGTCGTCTGTCATGAATGTCATACGACAGTAATTACAAACAGCAGCTCGTGATGTTTCAAAACTAAAAAAATTATAAGCCTCTTCGTGGCTTTGGGTGCATATTCTGGCGTTTTAATTATGGCAACCAATTGAGAAAGCCCATTGCAGTTATTTGAAAATAATTAAGTCTCAATCGATTGGTTTTGGCAAGAAATAGCATACATAAAATATTATACCAAAGATATATTTTAGAACTCAAGTGCAACAAGGCAGTCGGAGCAGACGGCCTAGCTGCCGAATTTTTTAAATCCGCTGGCTATGAACTGGTTAGGAGCATGCACCAGCTCATCTGCAAAATATGGTCCAAAGAAAGCATGCCCGACGAATGGAACCTCAGCACTATTTGCCCGATCCTGAAGAAAGGAGACCCTCTGAGTTGTGCCAACTACAGGGGCACAAGTCTTCTTAACATCACATACAAGATCTTTTCTGCTGTACTGTGTGAACGCCTGAAGCCGTTTGTCAACAATCTGATAGGCATATATCAGTGTGGCTTTAGGCCAGGAAAGTCCACCGTCGATCAAATATTCACACTGCGTCAGACCTTGGAGAAAACCCAGGAATTCCAAATCGATACACACCACCTCTTCATCGATTTCAAGGCCGCGTATGACAGCATCTATAGAGACGAGCTTTATAGCGCAATGTCTAGTTTTGGCATCCCTGCCAAACTCGTCAGTCTGTGCAGGATGACGATGGAAAACTCACGCTGTTCCGTCAAGGCAAAGACCTCACCGACCCCCTTGATGTCAAAAACGGACGCGCTGTCATGCTACTTCTTTAACATCATACTTGACAGAATTTTGCAGAACTCTCGCACCAACACCAGAGGTACAATCTTTCAAAAGTCCGTTCAACTACTCGCATACGCAGACGATATTGACATAATCGATAGAACAAAGCGTGATGTCAGTGAAGCTTTCGCGTGGGATAGAAGCGGCGAATATGGGTTTAGCAGTCAATGAGGGCAAAACCAAGTATATGCTGTCATCAAGAAAAGACACCCAACACCGACGTCTTGGACAAAACATCACCATCGACAGCTATAATTTTGAGGTAGTTAGGAACTTTGTCTACCTGGGTTCCGCTATCAATTCAGACAATGACACCAGCGCTGAAATCAAACGAAGGATAACTCTTGCCAATCGCTGTTTCTTTGGGCTAAAAAAGCATTTGAGTAGCAAAGCCCTCTCTCGAGCAACTAAAGTGTCCATGTATAAGACCCTCATCATCCCAGTCCTGCTTTACGGTGCAGAAGCATGGGCCCTGTCAAAGGCGGATGAAATCACTTTAGGCTGCTTCGAGAGGAAAATTCTTCGGACGATTTACGGTCCCGTCTGCATAGACGGAGAGTGGAGGAGGAGATATAACATCGAACTGTACGGGCTGTACAGCGATACCGACCTAGCCAAAAGAGTCAAAACACAACGTCTACTATAGCTGGGTCATCTAGAGCGGATGGACACCAACGTCCCGGCCCGGAAAATCTTCGAATCCACACCGCAGGGACGGCGCGGTAGAGGAGCACCGAGACTCAGGTGGTGCACGCAAGTGGAAGGGGACCTCAGCCAACTTCGCGTGCGAAACTGGAGACGGCTAGCTAGAGACAGAGCAGGCTGGCGAAGCTTGTTGGCTGAGGCCCAGGTCCACCCCGGACTGTAGCGCCACCTTAAGTAAGTAAGTAATATTTTAGAAGTTATGTGATTAACCCGGGTGTGTAATCAAGTTGATTTGTAATTCAAACTTCAAAATCTCAGCCTTTTTATAGAATGTTGGAAGGCTGACATGTTAGCTAACCGCTCATAAGATGTTTGTAGTCTTTGTAGTTTGTCTCGTTAAGAGTACGGATCATTTCATTGTTGCAATAAACATGAAGACGGGCACTTACCTTTCGAACAATGTTTGTTACTTCTTCCCTCACAATAGCTTTTTCCTAAATCTCTGTGAATATCTCAATTCCTAATATACCATGGATATTATAGTGAATATATTAGTGTCTTGTTTTGGAAAGTCTGGAACATGGACATGTTGCTCAGCTTGGTACAACCCCAAAGTTGAATTCCGTATGTCCAGGAGGGCCTTAACACCTGACTGTATAGGAGTAGTTTGTTATAAATGCTTAGTTTTAAAAAAATTTTCCTATAATCCAATACATTTCTCTGAGTCATATTTCGAACTCTCTGAGTCATATTTCGAACGTTGACTTCCATCTAAGCATAGCGTCTAGAGGTCTAGAGTCATTCCTAGATATTTCGCTTCGTTTGCATAGGGAATTTGTACAGAGTTTATGAATAGAGGTAAATTGTTCACCTTTCTGAACGTAAAATTGATATGCGTTTCGTCCAAACGCTAATTTTGTCCAAACTCGTTGGAGGCTTCTCGCTGATGACTCAACTGATTCTCCTGTTGCCAGGATGACCGTGTCGGATGCGAACGTGGCCATAACTGTCTCGTTATCTAGAGGTATGTTTTTTGTGTGGAGCAGGAACAAAGTAGGACCGAGGACGCTTCCCTGGGGTACACCAGCTCGAATTTGCTTAAACATGGCTACCTTCTAGTTATAGTTAGTTAAGAAACATGTGGGTTGGAGTAAAAATCCTACTTTCAAATTCTGGTTTCAAAATTCTGCTTTTCAAAATCCTGTAACTTTCACAAAGCGTCAAAGTGAAATAGGTATGGGTAACCCCCTGCCTGTTTTTATTTAAGCTTTACTTCAAATAAGTCAAAAGTTGGCTTTAAAAAGTAGAATAAGCAACATTTTATTGCTTCAGCCAGAATTTTGAAAAGCGGAATCATTACCCGCTCCCGAAACATGTTATGCACTCGCCGACACGAAAAAATGTTAGAGGGTAAAGAAGCTGAAACATCAAGTTTTTCCAGCACTGGACTTTCTACCCGACTAAATTCTCGGGCACCTCAGTGCTGCAATAGTGCGGCACATTGTCCTGTCATCAAATACAGCACCTGGTATATTGAGTTGTTGTCTTCGCTTCATCGAACGAAGAACTACGAAAAAAGTGTGCTTTGTGGTGCCATAGCCTCAGGAACTATTCAACTATTCAAGCTTCTTTCTTTTTTTTAAAGAACTTGCGTTCCATATTACATAACTTACACCCAGGTTTTATAAAAATACATATATACACAGGTTTTATAAAAATACCTGTGGTCTTTATTTCGACCACTGAACTCATCGATCTACGGGAGTAGTAGTACTGTTGGCCCGCTTCTTTCTACGCACAAACATCTCTACTCCCTTCTCTTGGCTTCATTTTCCTTTAAGGATTTCGCTCTTTTATGTTACAAGTGCGTCTTATTTTAGGTTATCTTTTCCCTGTACATGCAATCCTTATCATGTCAAGGCCTCTTTTTGTTTTTGCTCCATTTTCCTTAAACGATGTCGCTCTTTTATACTACAACATCTTTGCAGTTTCATCTTAGCTTACCTTTTCGAATGAGTCTTTTTGGAGGACGCTTGAAAATCGAAGTGAGTTCAGACGGATTTTAAGGCGTCGCTGTAATGATTCCAATAGTTTTATTGGCTGTGAAAAGTTAACGCAAAGCAAAAAGTTCCTTACTTTCTAGTATTTAATATTTAGTCTCTCTTTTTTGGTGGTTTCTTGTTTAATAGATTGTCGAGCGAAGTAGGCCACGTTAAGTAGGCTCACATTTAAGATATTAAATAATCTTCCTTTCGTTGATGAGCATATTCGATGGGTCAAAAACTGATGATGGAACTGGTGCAGTAGTATTAGCTAAGAACAAAATACTCTGAATGCATGGGTAATCAGGATCTTCTAGACAGAAATATAGACTATAGACAGATGTGCTTAAAGCAGTCTTGACAGAAATTACAGGAATTGCGACATTTTGGGATTGAATGATCCCAAAAACAAAATTTTAATTTTCGAAGATCGAAATATCGAAAACTAAATTTTATGAATTTAAATCATTTAATAAATTATCTTATTATGCGTCGCGTTTATAAGGCAATCCATTTAACAAGGCTTTTAAGATATTTGCTTCAAAAGATGATTTTTCCTTTTACTCTACATTTAAGATAAGTTAAAGAGCTCAGTAAATTCAAAATCTTGAGGGACTCGAGCACCTAAAAAACATTGTCACCTATTGCATGAGCATGCAACGACTGTAATAGCATGCAACCAATAGCAATTTATCAAATTACTCTTAACGTGTTAAAGTGTCAGAAACACCTGTAAAGAAAAAATATTAAAAAAAAAAGTCCTTAGCTAAAAACCGAAAAAAACGCATATCGTCGCCGTGGAAATTATACACCGTCACACTGCCATTAACAGTATAACAGCTTCTGGGTGCAAAAACCCGTTCCCGCATAGCATGTGACACGATAAGAAATTTAAATTAAGATAATTTTAATCAATTTTTAAGTGTTTATTTAATCTGCTTGACAAGAGCCAACATGCATTGACATAATTAATTAATTATTATCAACAAAATGACTTGTTTTGAATCGCATAAGATTTTTCACTTCAGGATAATGAAACGTTTCATTTTGGTTGCCAAGAACTAGATTACAGGTAAACACTTAAGCCCAGACCGCCAAAACCTTGTGACTTACTAACTTGAGAAGAATTTTTAGAAAGTTGCCATGAAAACCCACAAACGATTTAATTAAAATAAAAGTTGTTTCAAGGTTTGCGCAAAAAAAAAATTATTTTAAATTCTGTTAAGAACAACAATTGATTTTATTGCCTCATAAATTGTGACCACAATTCACAACCACACCGACAAGCATATAGGGTACAAAAAACTGTTGAACCGTGTTCTTTTTTTCTGCACCATGTCTCGTGAAAGGTTACAATTTTTCCGAATGACCTATTTCAGATATCCCAAGCTCCCAGGTAAAATCTCTATAAACGTTGCGTTGGCAAGAACGTATAGATTTCATCCCCCCAAAAGATGAAGGGAAATGTACGACAAGAAAACCAAATAGATTGACATTCTTTCTACCCTTGCAAAACGAACTATATATACTTGCGACAGGAATGTGGGTTTGTATGAATCTTGTGTGTGTATATAATGTTTCAACATTCTCTCTCGTATTTTATTTGTTATTTCAACCCAAAACGTGTTAGCTTTACCTCTGGGGTTTTATTGATTCTAATCCCTATAATATAGAAAATCAACTTGATTAGTTTGGTTCAGTAGGAAAAGCCCCCTAAGTTATTAGAATCACTTGGAAAAGGCTTGGAAAAAATTTAATATTTTAGTCCAAGTTTTTCAGTGACTCAAACTTCTTTTCTGCTTTGAAAAGCATAAGGGGTACAGAACTTTAAGACAAGCAAAACGAGGATAAGACATGATAAAGAAATTGATTTCATACCCACGATGGAAAAAAAAACCTTTTTTATTTACACAGATGAAATCACTAAGGCGTATACGTAACATTTTTTTCTTTCGAACATTTCCCCTCTTTTCCGAGGCTGCAAAAAGAAAACTCCTTCATCTCCGTACGATGTGAGGAGGTTTTAGAATTTAATATCCTACTGAACAAGGTCTTCTCTGCGTTCGACTGAAGTTTTTCAAATAAAGTTCAATTACACTAATGAGGCAGAGACCGGTAGAAGGAAGAGTTTCCTTGCTGGAACAGATACAGTCTTACGAGTAATTTTTAGTGATTTAAGGACTTTAGTTGAGCATATTTAGATAAATGAATTTTTTAAACACGAAGGCGTCAAGGTTTTTTGCTGAATTCAAGCAGTTCTCTTGAATTCTTCTTAGAATTCAGTTTCACTTAAATTTTGTGCAACTCAAAATTGAAACACAATTCGGCTCCGTTATTGATTTCACATTATTACCAGCCCGAGCGGGTTTAAATCTTGTATAATAAAAGATCATCTTTAACAATAGCCTCTGTTTTTAACTATGGCATCCAAATGAATCCCAATATAAATACAATGAAATCCTTTCAGCTCCAACGACTCTTGAATTGCCAATCAATTTGGAGCACACAAAACCAAAAACCACTCAGCCGTACAAAGTAATTGAATGACAGACGAAAAAAAGGGAAAACATCCTTTTACCCTGCAAAAATGTTTTATATTCACACACAAATAAGCACTGACAGAGGGATCATTCATGCATTTCAATTACCTTAACTATGGCAACCACATCACGTGAATTCGAGACACGAATGACTCCCCCATCCCTTTCACCTGTGTACTTTTAAACGTATACGGTTTGTACGTATGTAAATGCATATTGCTCATGCATATGTATCCATTCGGTATTTGCCCAGCACAGCCAGGATACGATGACAGAACGTGTCATTCAATTTGTGTGTGTTTTTAATTATGCAAATCCAAGGCTAGCGGTCGCCATCGATTCTGTCCAACAGATCAGAAGCGAGTTAAATAAACATGGCAGCCATTGGAGAAGTGACCATTTGCAAACATGGCAAACATGTATGCACAATGGAAGATTTAATTAAGTCTCACTTAATTGGAACGCATAAAGATTGTTTTATGCTTTGTTTTTATTGAGCTTCATTGCCTTAACGATTCCATTACACTAAACGATCAAATTAAAAGATTTTTACGTCTCGTAGCTTTAATGTTCGCCGAAAGTTCCAGTAGCTCGCAGCACAATCAATCAAGAACACATTTTCGGGCTTTAAGAATCTCATAAAGTAAGTCGTTTGCAAGGATTCATTCGTATTGTGTGCTCATAAAGCAAAAGTGACAGCGTCAATGGCACTTTCGCTTGAGGTAACAAATTTACACCATGTAATGCGCCCGCATTCCTTGACGGGGGAACTTTTTAAGGCAAATTGGTGGTGAACGGAGGAAAACAATCATTTTAGATAAGATCCTTTTACCACCCCTATATATAGGTATGTACGTATGGCAATCTGTGTTGGCTTCTAGAAAAGGCAAACATTTTGAAGAGATTTGTTTATTTTCCGACTCAGGCGCCGAGACAACAGACAATGGAGAATGGAGTCGTGGATGGTGGAAACCCTAATGGATTATTATTGTTTGAAGAGACTCTCAGGATATAGTACCCCTCGTACAATCTGATTTGATGGGAAAACTTTGCCATCGTATCATAATCAGGCTGACTGTGAAAAGGCAACATTCATGAAATGAATAGACTAGAGGAAATGCTGACGAGGGGCATTCAATTATATTTGATTTGGGAAAAGACAGAAAGAGGATTTGCGAGGAAAAGTCTTTAGAGAGTTCGGAGCTTTAAAACTTGTTCGTTATAATGGTTAGAGTTTAATCTGAGTTTATCTGAGCAAGCAGTAAGTATTTTTGGCTTCTTATTATCTGCCTAATTAAAAAATCATTTGAAAACTCTTGTTGCATAGCTCGAAAAAGTAGAACCTAACATTAAAAAAGTAATACAACTGACTCATTGGGCCATTTTTCATTAAAGACATCCTATAAAAGGTATTAAAGTATTAAAAATACACCTTGAAATTCACCTATTTAGTTTGAAGGTAATTGATATTTCTAGTGACAATTTAGTGGTAATTGATATTTCTAGTGGGGTGCCGTGGCATAGTCGTTAGTGTGTGTGCTTACTACGCCGGAGGTCTGGGTTCGAATCCTGCCATCGTCACCTAAAAAAAAAGACTTGTTCTTTTTCAAGGTCCCCACCTCCGCGAGGGTCTGACAAGCTTTCCGAGAGTATGATTTGTCTTAAAAAACTTCTCAAAGTACCGTTCGGATTCGGCAAAAAATTGTAGGCCCCCTTGTATGTGAAGAAATTAACGCACACAGCATACATTGTTGAGAAGTTGGCCCTGGTTCACCTCGAGCTGTTGCGTATTTATTTTTTATTTTATTTTAATTGATATTTCTTATATAGGTATATAAGATTTTTTCAAACGCGCCCCCAAAAATAGGCGTGCTCATTTTCCTCTTTGATAAAATCAGTTGTAAATCTGAATATCTGAACATTATACATGGTACAAGTTTTTCTATAGAGGTCAAGCAAATTATTTTGTAAAATATCCCTTTAAACATTTCGTTTTCCTCCTTTTTCATAACCCAACACATGGGATAGGAGGTATATTAAGTTTGGTTCATAGTTTATAACATAGAAAAATTATCAAATTAGGAACTCAAGACTTTAAGGGTAGATGATCTAGACCGTATTGTATAAGTAGAATAAGCCATGTCCGTTCGTCCACCTGTCTGCCTATAGTTTTTAGGCCTTATATTTCGAGCTAGGAACTTGATATCTCTGATTTATTTAAAAAATCTGCCTTCTGACACGCCTACTTTAATAGGATAGTATTGTTTGGCCAAGGGCCGATTTTTCAGTGCAGCATTATCCGAGTTTTCGAGTTAAACAGAGATTAACCCCAGAATTGAGTTCTTTAGTGAATTTAGATCTGTGGTTAATATCGGCTTAACTCGCCAAATTTGGTGTGTCCCGGATCAACTCTGGAGGACCATATAAACTTCTTTGAAAGTTTTTTTCTGTTTGGAATTCGAATGGCAGCTGCTTTGCGTATTTCTGTGAAAAATGACATCTGAGAACAGCTCGATTTTCTTTGGCTGTGCTTTTATATATGAAGTGAGAGTTGGGAGACTAAATAATTTTGTGAGTCTAAGATTTTGACAACTCAAATTACGGAGTTAGCTCTGCACTAAAAAACTGCTCGCTGGGTTAAATCCAGACTTGTTTTATTCCAGGATTAACATATCTTGGCTTAAGCTGGAATTAACTCAGCACTTAAAAACCATTCCGCAGTGATTTAATAGAAATCAATGTCATCAGCATAAATTAGGTTTATCGTAATGTACTTAAGACACAGGCGAATAAACTATTGTTTTTATAATTCAACGTTGGCGAACATCAAGGCTTACGCCACAAAAGCATAGTCTTGACACGAACCAATTCAACCTCTGCGCTTAAGAAAATACCGAACAAACATCCATGATACGTTCAGTGGAGGAACCACAGACTAAGTACAAATTCTTTATTAATGACCCATTTAATTTATGGAAATAGCCCGGCTTGTTCTACTTAATTCAAGAATTAAGAACAATTTATTTTCTTAATTCTTAAGAGAAAATAGATTATAGAACAATATAAGGTAAACTAGAACTGTTATTGGTTCAAATCAAGCGAAACTATGTGTACGCAATTTTTTTTACTCGACCCAGGGTGTATTTATTTAAATACATAGTTTGTAGCACAGTAAAATAATCATCTAAGACCCATTTTAAAGATAATATCGAGACTGATAGGTGACTAAGCGAACAAATGATTGAGCCATGTCATTCCTTTCGACTGTCTGTCCGTCTGTATGTATAAAGGTTTTTGTTCTTCAAAATGCAGATAGAGAGCTGAAACTCGGGGCACAGCTTGGTTCTAATGTTACACAGACAAAGTGTTAAAATTGGTTAAATCTGCCGACGGCTACGCCCACTATTGGCTTCAATGTGAGAAAACCTCTAATTCACATTTTATTTCAAAAACCTTTTAATCAACTTAAACAAGGTATAGAACCTCTATTTTTGGTGCATAAATTGCGGCTGAAAACATTTAACGCACCGAAAATTGAACCACCCACACCATCGACCATGTCCACTTTTACAGTGATATCTATAATAGATTTCTATATAAAATATTTTCTTAGTTTGCATTCATATAAAGTTTTGGAACTTTGTATGGAACAAAGTCCGCTGCTCCGCCCACATTTGGGTGGTTTGGTTTTTAGGAAAGTTGTTTTTTTTTTGCTTAAATTTTTGATTTTAAAACACTTTTCTCACGGTTCTAACGAAATAAATTAAAAACATTTTCTTCTTAGCCCCCGCCCATTTTCAGGGGCGTAGTCCATAGGCAGATTTAACTTTAGGCAGAAAATCTTCAATATTTGGTGTTGCTGCTTAAATAGGGTCGGGTATTCATAAGTTCGTTACAGACGAATTCTTGCACTTACTGACTTGGTTTTTAAATGGCTCAATCAATTGCTAAACACGGAAAAAAATTTAATGAACATAAACAGAATTTACTGCAGTAACAGAATGCTTTAGAAAATTTTCTGAGGAATCCACAAAATAAGGACGAAAGGTCAAGAGGCTTCCTTTATAGATTTCAACAGGCAACAAACCATTATTTGGCAAAAAATTGATCTGAATGCCATTGGCCGGCAGTGGGACGGAGAAGAATAATTTTGGGACAGGCTGAAAAAATGCTTCCTTTTTTTGCCTTCTTGAAATGAAACCACAAAAGTACGATTGATAAAAAACCTTGTGTAGAGCATCATTTTGCCCCAAGAATATTGCTTCGTAACCTTTGCGGAGAAACCCCTTGGAATACCTGTTTTCCCCAAGTCCCCAGTCAATTAATGGTTTTATTTTATTTCTAAGTGTTCCACTTTTGTTGGATATCGTAGAATTATTCAAACTTACATCTGACTGGAAACTAAAAGAAAAGTATGTAATTTCCTTATCAATAATATTTTTTGTTATTGTTTTAAGTCAAGTAAAATTCAAAAATATACGTTTTGTTGAGTCATTTGGATGCGGTCTTTACAGCCCAGATGTAACCTGGAGACGTTTCAAAATCTTTGGTAGCTCGGTACCATTAAATCGAGAACCAAATTCGACGATTAAGTTCAAGCTCATTTATTCAGCATAAGATTATTTTGATGAAAATTTTCACACTAAAACTCACATATTTTGTTTGTTGATATAAAGCGAATACTTTTTTCAGATTGTTCATTTTGATTACGAAACTAATAAAAGTTTATTCGTGGCAAACTTTCTAGAAGTCAACTGGTATCCTATAGCAACTTAAAAAACGTCTGATTCAACAATGTTATTTTTTCGAACCAGCTGATTGCTTTTTACCTCTACCACTTGACTTATCAAACAACCTGATATCTTTTGATATCAATAAAGATTTTAAATACAATTTGATAAGTTTTTTTCTTACATTTGAGTCGAAGATTTTTCCACTAGCGGTGATGTTGAACCTCTTTTAATTATTCTTCACTTTGTTTACACTAAAACTTTGTCACAACTTCCACGAGATGTGTACTTCGAAATTAATATTTCAAAAATCAATTCCCCGACGGCACAAACGTATTTGTGTTGCGAATTCTTAATATAGTCGCCTTTTTTATAGAAACATAAAACTGATCTATAAATAGGTAAATAAGTTCGTTCAGATAGCACTGCTAAACAAAAAAATAATTATTAAACTTCAAGCAGATAAAAGAACCACCAACACAATCCACTCCAAAGTCAAAAGTTGATTACTAAGCACCCTTTATAAAAAGTCTGTTTTAGGTGCTCAAATGAACGCGGTTTCTCATTAAACCCTGATAAGATTGTTTATTTTTTGATAACGTCATCATAAAAGTGCAAAAGTGTTGCAACAACAATGTGCACAGTACACACTCTTCGGGAAAAAAAATTGAAATAATTATTAATTGCAAAAGAAATACTATCTTTCGATAATAACGCACAAGGGAAACGTTTCGAAAACATCTGTCAACTTTGCACACACAGATGGAAGCATATGACTTTTTTACATTTGATTGTCGCTTGGTTATTTAGTTCAATAAATAAAAATAAAACTAGCTTTTCCACATCTTGAAATTCAAAAATAGCCCTCGGGGATCTGGTGGCACATAGAAAATATGTTTCGAAATTTTGAGATTATTACTTGCATGTTAGAGTGCTGCGTAAAAGTGTTTTGATTTATATGCTTTAGCAAAATTCCAAAAAGGAAAACAAAATGATTTTGCTAGCAAGTTGTTGTAGTATACGAAGTGCTGAATTTAAGTAGCTCTTTTTTACATATTTTTGGGTAGAGTGTGTCATTTCATGATCACTTGAAATAAGAAAGTTTCATAGATATATTCGAATAGGTGAAGTCTAGCTTTTAACCAAAAAGTCTGTTGGATAATCGAAAAAAAATTATCACGCCATACCATTGTTCATTTCAGTTCTTTTTCCCATGCCAGCGATGTGACAACTTAAACGAAAAATAGTGAATTTCGTTTTGGTTGTCGCTGTGTTGGAACTTGAACCAGTAGCCCCAACGGATCGATCATATCCAATCGGCCTCGAACTACCACACCAAAACTACAAAAAGCATTAGTAAAAGTAGTAAAAGCTTTGAGTAGACAAACTTAAGATTTAAAAAAACATACACTTAAAGAGGCAATCAACAATCTAAGAACGTCGAGCATACAGGAAAGCATCGTAAATGCTGGAAGATCTTTTGCAGGCAATGAAAATACCAACAATAATAAGGTTTCACACTCTCCGCTCCGGTTTCTACCAAGAAAATGTAAAGCACGATCACCGTGTCATTTTAAAAAGATATCACCATTTGGGACTGCAGTTTACATTAAGAAAAAGGCAGAGCAACAAAAAAGTGCTTTGTCTTATTGATATGCTTACGGATTGTCACAAAAAAATCTCAGAGGGAACACTGCTCTTGCTTACTTAAACTTTTGGCAGCGCTACGATCCGGAGTAGACCTAGGCCTCAGCCAACAAGCTTCGCCAGCCAGCTCTGTACAGCTTGACATCTCCAGTTTTGCCCGCGAAATCGGCTGAGGTCTCCTTCCAATTGCGTAGGCCACCTGAGTCTTGGTGCTCCTCTACTGCGCCGTCCCTGCGGGGTGTACCCAAAGATTTTCGGGGCCGGGACGTTTGTGTCCATCCGCTCTAGATGACGCAGCCATTGCTGCCATTGTACGTTGACTCTCTTGGCCAGGTCAGTGTCGCTATACTGAGACACCCACCTCCATTCTCCATAAATCATTCGTAGAATTTTCGTCTCGAAGCAGCCTAAAGTGTTTTTATCCGCCTATGACAGGGTCCATGCTTCTGCACCGTAAAGCAGGACTGGGATGATGAGGGTCTTTTTAATAGACACTTTAGTTGCTCGAGAGAGGGGTTCGCTACTCAATTTCCTTTTTAGTTCTAAGATACAGCGATTTTTCGTTTGATTTCAGCGCTGGTGTCATTGCCTGAATTAATTGCGGAACCCAGGTGGAGAAAGTCCCTTAATACCTCAAAGTTATAGCTGTTTATAGTGGAGTTCTATTCAATACGTTCGTTGGTATTGGGTGTCCCTTCTTGATGACAGAACATCCTGGTTTCCCCTCGTTGACTGCTTAACCCATATTAGCCGCTTCCGTATGCCAATACTCACGAAGACTTCACTGACATCACACCTTGTTCTTCCAATTATTTTAATGTCGCCTGCGTTTACGAGTAATTGTACGGGCTTTTGTAAGGGGAAAGTGGTTTGAGAAAACCTTTGGATGCTTGTATCCTCAAAGTGCACATGTCTATCCTCTGACCACCGGGAACACTTCTCAGAACATCATAAAATTTAATTCAGATTAAAGGGAATACCAACCATTCTATTCCATGCCCTTTTTACTTGCCTGAACACTTTTAACAGCGAATTCTTTTCGTTTAAGATTTCGGAAAAAAAATGTGTAAAAAGGTTTTAGAATAAATCCTCTCTCAGAAACATAGAATTCACCATACCTCTCAGCTTTACAACCATCCCCCCTATGTATTCTAAGGAAGTCATCCCAAGAAGGAAGTGCGCCTCTTGAATTTGAATCTATTCACCGCTGCAACAATAGATCAAAGACAAATAATGGGATAGGCGCAACTGTTTTCCAATAAGGATTTAATCTTAATCTCTCTTTCCATCTTCTGGATCATTGTAGTGTTTTTCAAGCTGAAGTTATGGCGATAAAGGAAATCTTGTCCAGGCTTAAGAAGAACGTTATATCATCCAAGAATACACTAATATTTTCCGACAGCCTGGCGGCCATCAAGCGCCTGGAATTAGTCTCTATAAACTCTAAAATAGCTCAAGATTGCCGACAGTGTCTAAAAGAGATATCGGAGCAGTTGAACATTCCCATGTGCTGGGTGGGACGCACTGATCTATGCACTTCTACATTCTCAGCTGGCGAGTGTTTCACACAGACAGGAAATCAATGGCAAATCTCACTACGTTCGGTTTCGTTCCGTGTGTGTGTTTTTGCGGGTTCTAGAGGGGGGGTTGCAGAGTTGGCTATCTCTTTATAGTCTGACCAGTGGCATAGTGGCATTCCAGGCAACGGCAAGGCTGTTGAAGCTTTCTTAACACAACTGATCCAAAACGTCTCTTACGCTTCATTAGTAGCCCGAAATGATTCAACGAGCAGGCAATATTTCCAGATCATCACAATGGACCTCCATAGGTCTAACTGTGTCGGTTTCTCTGGACCCGACTGCCACTTCAACTAAACCTAAATAGAGCTACTTATGTAATAGAATTAACGATGCACCTATTTTGTTTTGTAATTGCCTGAATCCAATGCACCATTGAAAAATTGTAAGTCACATTAATGAGTAAATACACGGCTGCACTCAGAAATTGGTAAGAATATAAGAATATTAAAGAGATTAACTTCCAACACTATTGAAGGTTAAAACAAAAAACAAGGTACTAATCCTATTATAAAGCCTGAATATTTTTTACTTGAGCTCTATGGATGTTTGTCCGAATGAATTTGAGTCTGAGTGCATCCTTATTATCTAGCCTTTTTTGTTACTATTTCCACCACCACGCTTCGATACTATATCCACCAATCAAGGTAGTTGAACATTTCCAATAGTTCACAATAGTTTATTGTATTGTTTATTAAATTTCCCTCAAATTTCCCTGTTTTCTTTTTGAAATTGCTTTAAATAAATATATTAAAAAAATGCCTTAAGGCGGTTAACTACAAAATACCGTCGCAAAACACGCAAGACTTTCCATGAAAATTTTAAAAACAACTCCCAAGCCTTATCTCGTCACTGTATGTATCAGTTTTAGAGCTTTTTTTAAACACATCACCATCAGAAGATTAATAATATTCAATTGCAAATAAACAAACAAACCTCACGTCGTTTAATTGCTCGCAATTCAATTTTCTTTTCCAAAAAACCGATCGGCCAAGCGTGTGCTCCTGACGTATTCTTTCGGTTCGGGGCCAAAATTTATTTTCCGCTCATCGCACAGCAGGAAAAAATAAACAAACCGCTGCTGGGGTAGGAAAAATCGTATCTTCAAATCGGACACTGGTTGATTTATTTATATCATCGGGATGGCGCCTCAAGTCAAGTGCATAAGAGTGAAAAACAAATAATTCTTGGACTATTTTAACACTCGCGCCGCGCTGTGATATAAACTAAAGAAGCTGATAACCTGGGACATTGCGATCAGGTGACCCTAGAAACGTGACACTTAACCGTTGAAAACACTTCAAGTTCACCAGTCTTATGGTCATCAAGCAATGTTGGAACAATGACCAGCTCTTATCCGACACAACAAATCCCGGCCGACACTAGAATCTCACCCCGATTGCTCAACACAAATGTTACGAACATCAAGATTGGGTTGAAAAACACATATCGGAACGCAGAAGAAAAAACTCGAGCTCGTTGTGTTTTCCTTAGACGGAGGAAAGTTTAGAAATGAACGACGACGAAACGAATCCAAATTGAAACGTTTTTCCCAGTTTTGGTCGCATAGATTAAGGTTTCCTCCAGCAGCGCTGCCACCCCCTAAGGAGGGAACTCCCCATTGATGTCGGCTTCCCGACAAAACGCTTTTCCTATTCGCACATCGCACAGCCCCCGATGGGTCGTGTAGGGAGAGACTGGCTCTCGCTCTTTCGCTCTTCGATGCTGTTCTGTGCCGAGCTGAATGAACATTCCGTGGAGTGAGGTTTCAACCCTTATACCAGACGAGGTGAGTTGCATTAGGTGTGATAACTACAACGAGACACCGTTAGAGAGATAGAGAAAGCGTCAGCCCCCGGATTACTAACATTACACACATTTTCGGTTAAAGCTGTTTGCCCAAAGTCTCTGCTCTCGTTGCGAGATGTATGGGGACCGGTTTTTCAGGCCCCCTGAGTTCGCGTGCCGTACAGCCGCGAACAACAATGAACGTGCTACGAGCACTGCACTATGGTATGTGGGCACTCGTGAATGTGGCCGTTTTGTTTACATTTTTTCCAAAACAATCAACGACAGTGTGGGTGGATCACCCTACACGTTGCCGACTTGCACATGGTGCCACATTGTGTACACTGCCGATGAGGGTTGAGAAAGCAGATGAGGCATGAGTTTACTATAAGAGGAAGAGTGCTCCATTGATTCGAAAGCGAGTGAATAAAATCACAGGGGCAGTTTTGAGTAGTCCTAGACTGCTGCTGCCAACAACCACCCACCGGGTTCAATGAGTTTTTCCCCTTGGATCTTCGGGTCTTCCCTTTGTTTTCTCTCTCTCGCTCTGGGTTGTTTACTGTGCCTGTATGTTATTGCGAATGATTACTATCTGTTGCAACAGTTTACAGTTTACTGTTGTTGCTATTATAGGTACTTCCGGTTGTGCGTTTTGTGGAAGTGCACAGTATCGGCGAAAAATGATGAACGCTTTTGATTTGGAATTTGGGCTTGGGATTTGTAAACTGTTAAGCTGATAGGTTAGGTTAGGTTGATGGATGCCGCCAACCATACAGTTGGGTTCATTGTGTCCATTTGGAAACCTTCTGGAAACAAAAACAGACATAAACCGCAGGTAAAGGCTCAAATTGCCGCTCCCTTGAATCCATCCGAATTTGTCTACAAGTCTTAGGAGGTCCTTCAGATCGGCGTTACTTAGATCTCCGAGCTCATTGAAGTTGTTGTCATTAATGTTGCTTAGGGTCGAGGTGACGAACAGATTGTTGAGCAGCTGACTCAATCCAGACTTAGTTTTCATTTGCAAATTTCGCTTCAGCGACAGTAGATTCCCCTGATGGGACCAAGACTGGTACACGCATGCGACTTACAATGTGCTGCATCCGACTTCGGTGGGAATGGCACATGTTTTCATCAGCAGTTATTGCATCTGCAGAAGACGTTTGTAGAAAGAAGCGGTTCGGTATGGCGGCTGGTGAAGAGAAAAGAACTGTCTGTGTGAACAGAGGGAGGAAGAGAACTTTTATATTGATTAAATTCAATTCGACTTCCCGTATCCGGTACACTGAATCGCAAAGAACTTGCAAACTAGCACTACAGAAGCCTAGCAAAAAGTTCGGCGGTAGGATGGAGAATAAAGAGCGATTTGAGATCTGTAAGTGAGATGCATGGCAGGCAGTTTGCCATTTGAAGAAAAGTTAAATATCAAAGAAGGAACCAAATCAAAGGACGGGACACTCCACTTTCGGAGGGGGGACCTTTAGAGTTGCTTGATCCAATAATCTCCCTGTTGATAGTAGAATGGAAATAAATCCCACGCTACTGAAGTCACTGCTCAAGGCCCGTTAAAAAAGGGGTTGAATGCCCTAACTATAGGGAATTCCTCTAGAGTTGTTATTCAGTCCTTTCACAGGAACTTGCATAAGCAAGCCGCTTAAGTAGTGCCCTAAATGTCGCAGGATCCTATTGCTTTGACATGTACGATGGATTTCGGCGGGAATATGTTGAAAGGACGACTTTTAGACAAGCAACTAAGTAAAAGATGATTCGAAAGGAAGTTGGAAGTTGTATTGGTAAGAAAGTTAGCTATAACCAGTTGATTTTTTCAAAAAACGCATTTCTCATCTTTTGTACAGACAGAAACGGCATTTTCGGCTAAACCAGGGGGGAAAGTTAGGAAGGTTAGACGTGGTTTGTGAGGAAAATTCAGCAAAAGTTTGTTGTGGATCATAGGTTTAGACAGGTTTAAACATGCTGCTAGGATACACCGAAAGTATGCGGATATCCTTGCGGGCATGTTTTCTGTTATTTTAAACTACGAAAGATATGCTTTTGATTTTGAACATCTTTTTGTGTTAAATATAACCTTGACTCTTAAAAATATTTAACTTATTTTTCCCTCAGCTCACTCGCTTCTTGTCGCGTTTTGCTCGTATTCCATAATTAGCTAAAACATGGGGCTGTAAAGTGAATTATTTTTGTTCGTATATCCGGACTTCCCCGTCGATGAATCACGATGACGATGTGAGGTAACAATACTCAATAAATTTGACACAAAAACAAACCAGATGGTTTTGCTGCAGGGTTCAGTTTTTTACTTAAAAAGTTTTGTGTTAATTTTTACATTTATGTTTGCATTTCTTCTTCCTGTCATTTGCTGACATTAATTGTCACAATATCAATATCAAAAAAAAAAAACAATTCTTTATCTGAATGACTGTCGGAAAATTAATAAGAATCCTTTGTTCCCTAATGAAAATATTTACATTAAACAATGCAGATTCTGTTCAAATTTACAGTCCCATACTGTTTCTCCAATAACTTAAATGTATCCATTCGATAGTAGCTTTACCTCCACCCCATTCAATCATCCCAGACCCATTGAAAACAAACAATAACAACAAATAAATGCGATTTCCTCCTTTGCATCCTGGGGGTACTGATAAACAGAATCGGCTGCTGCTCGTACAGACTACATCGGCTGCCATAGCGAACCCATCCCAACCCAATCCTTGGTTTCACAACATGCGCATTAGTGTTTAGTCCTCCCACCACTCGGAGAATCCTTTGCCAGTGAATAATCGCTTTGATATTGGTTCCCATTACAAAAGCAGCTTCCAAATGAGCCACATGCATTTCGTTCTTCCTTGATCGATGACGACGATAAGCGATGGTAGGTGTGTATCGGTAAATGCCTCCCAATGTGCGAGCGGGAGACTCGACTCCACGGAAGCATTGAGCTTACAATACAAGTTCAATTAAACCAACAAGTCGACCTGACTGACATCATTCCGCCTGGTGTGACTTTCTGGACTTGGGTGCTTAAAACCGCTTCTGATGGTGGAAGGAAAATTAATCGCATGTCGATTGGAAAGTTTTAAGACACCTGACATGGTTGGGAACTTGTTTAGCTTTTTGCTGACCTTTGTTCAGTTACACGACGCGACTCAGATGTGTGGTAAACTGAAGAGTGACTTCTTTCGTGTCCCTGCAACCAGGAAATCACTACACGATTGGAATTACTTTGTATAATGACGAGGATATACTGGTGGCTAATTTTGGAGGTTCATTTTAAATTGCCGTTGGATTCCTTCGGCAGTGGTTTTTTATTTAGGATATTATGGCGGTGTACGTAATACGTTTAACATACGTACTTAACGGATGGTTTTATTTATGGAATGTGTTCGCTGGCTTATTTTTAATTCAAGCTTGACCTTATGGTATCATAATGAACTACAGATGGACGATACGAGTAATGGCGATATAAAAATCCTTTTAACTGCGGTAAGCTACAGTTATGGCAAGGAGTAATATTGTGTGCGGCTAATTGCGTAAGTATATCTTTGGAAAATCACTTAAGCAGGGAACCGTAAGAGGGCGTGACTTTAAAAAAAGGGGGCGGAATAAAAGCTTCTGTAAACACTGGCGGTCAATTAAGCAGCTTCTCTCTAAACTCACAGATAACGGGTCTATGATGTTCTTTTCATACTGTACTTAGTACAGAGAAATGAATTTAATTTTGTTAAAAAGGAAACCTGTAGTATTGTGTGGGTAGTGCACATCTATGGACAAACTTTGAAGTCAAATAGGCGGCATCTCTGGACCCTATACAACTTAATTAATCATAAAAATCTTCTTCAGATATTTTATATAAAAAAGTTTGACTAGATATATCCGTGACGTACCCAAACTAACAATAAGAAAAATCTAGGGGTGTGGTATAGGCTAACGCGACATATCAATTGTTAATGCATTTTGTGACAATCAATATGATTCAATAAAAAATCTCGCATGACAATTTTGGTTAGCTGCCCAATCACAAAAAGTAGTTCCTAATTGATGAATGATTTATAGAGGATTGTGACTTGTGCTATAGGAGCAATTCTTTTAAATCTTGGCATATATAAAACAAGCTAATTATTTGCCATCTAAGTCTATGCAATAAAAACAATGAAGCAAAATTTTGAAAACTAGCGATCAGCTGATTTTGACGTTGATAGTTGTGGCTGATACCTTTCAAGTAAGAGCTAGTGGACGGGTTACAATCCTCTCGGGCGAATCGTTGGATACCCCATACTATTTGACCCTTGTTAAGCTCCGAATTGCGTAATTAATCTTGATTATTAAATTTTAGTTCTTATTGACTTAAATTACCCTTCAAAAAAAAAAGGGGCGTGGTATCAACCCTTTTTCAATAACATCGATTTTGAAGGCTAAGGCTTTGTGTGCAAGGAAAAAATACATCTGGATAACCCAAAAATAAAACCAGTGAGTGCGTGCTAGTAATTACGCAGAAGTTACAGTCCGTAAAACGGACCGTTGAATACCCCATCCTATCCCACATTGTAAAATGCTGATGGCATTGTTATTTTTTGACATTTTATAAGTAGTGCAAACTACGCCGAAAAGGGGCGTGGTCAGTTACCAATTATAAGATATTTGCACAGATATTACCAAGTTACGCTTAAATGTACGTAAATATGCAATTTTTTGGTTAAAATTCAATATTCTTGAAAAATCGACTTCTAAAAGGGGGCTAAAAACTTTATATGAACGAAATCTGGACTGAAGTCTCGTTTAGTTAGCCTGCTACTTGTTTTCATGCTTTCCTTAATTAGGCTCAAGGCCAGTCGAAATTACGTTTTCTGGAAAATTTCAGGTTTTTCTTCAATCTTGTAGGTATGAACAAAATGTAAAACTAAGCGTTTTCTACATAAAATATTAGGCAAAACTTTTTCAACTTCGAGTAAAAATATTGAGTAATTTGAAATTAATTTAAAAGTAAAATTGAAAGTAAAATTTAAGTAATTTGAAAATTTACATTTAAAATAGATGCCACGCCCACTGGAGGAGGTTTACCAATTAAATTCTTCTTTTTTGTGTCAAATTTCAGCCTTTTAGCACGTCTTACAGTTTTGAAATCTCTGAAGGTAGTTGCACGTTTAGACCGATTGTGGGCGTGTCTTTGGGCGGATTACAAAAACTTTTACACTTGTACTGCTTCGCATGACGTGGACCTTTCGTACGAAATTTCAGCACCCTAGCTCAAAATGTAAGGCCTAAAAACATGTGACATACAGACGGACGGACGGACAGGCATGGCTTATTCGATTCAGAATTCGGTCTCGATCATATGCCCTTAAGGACTTGGGGGTCTACCATTATGATTTCACCGTGTTACAAACTATGTGACAAACTTAATATACCTCCTATCCTATGGGATGGGGTATAATTAATTACATACTAGACAACGTTTTTTGTCTATTTGGGCATAGATTCACTTTGTTTTATTCACAGAAAATAACTTTTCTTGGCAGAAGTATGCTACGCTATTGCGAGCGATTGTTTGGTGTAGTGCCGCAGCACTTTGTGCCTTCTTCTACTACTAACGCTACGTACTACGCGCTTCGTGCATTGTGGCCCTACATACTTGGACGCAATAACTCTCTAGTTGTCATTTAGGTTGTCAAAAGAGAGCCGATGACGATTTTCTGGTAGAGAAAAAAGTATCTTTTAAAAATACCAATAGAATATTTGTGAGTGCGACAAATCCAACAGGCTGTTTTCGTTTCCTTTTTTTAACAAAAACTGGTAAAAGAAATGTAAAAAGCGCCTGAAGGGGATCCGATTTACTTTTAATCTTTTACCGATGAGATTAACCTACATTTGCTTGGTATTTGTATCAAGTTTTATGTTATCCGCGGAATAGTGTCCATCGTATTGATAGACTTTAAAGTGGAAGCCTTTGGAATTGAATCATTCAATTGTGGCCATTATCGAAACATGTTAACTTCGGTAATAAAAAAAACTCCTTAAAGCATTATGAATAAACCTTTATCTAAATAAATCACAAATACAAGTTTGAATATAATCAATAAATGCGTTTAACTTGAATTTGTGGGCGTATTTTTTATGTCTGCCTTTTTTTAAATTAAAAATAATAATCTGGTCGTGCGAGTTTTAAACATAAAGTCTGACACACAAATACCAAAACTAATGTAGCACATTAGCCTCGCGAAATGATTCATTTAATATGCGTGTCTAAATTAAGGATCTGCTTAATTGGAATGCGGATTCGAAAATTTTATAATTTTTTTTTTTCATGGTATTGGAGTCGTCTCTAACAAAGAATACAAACTGGTCTGGTTAAAATTGTTTACAGTTATCGCTCAGAAATGTACGTTTCGGGCACACTGAGTGTTCTCTAAACCAAGTGCGCTCAGAGTACTCTGTCCTGATTTTATAACGCACTCGACGAGCCTATTTTTTTTATAAAAATAAAGAACTAAAAACAATCAATTTGCTAACACAATAATTATGAGGAGGCAAAAAGATTGCAAATATTATTCCAAGCTTGTTCTTCATCGCTTTCTATCTAATAAAGGTATATTCAAGGGGCTTGCAATCAAAACCGGCGTAAGGTACAATTATTGGGAGTCTTTTAAATACAATAACTGGCAGTGCCAATAACTATAGCTCTATAGGATCCAATTATTGGAACTACCCTGCCAATAATTGATACACGTTTTTTTCTGGAGCCAGTTATTGGCTCCGCTTTTTAGGCGGTTTTGGGGAATTAATTTGTAAAGAATAGCTTAAAAATGGCTTGTTTTTTGCATTTATTTTATTAACTTAGGAGATCCAACTACAACTTGTAAAATATAACTAAAAGGGATTTAAAATGTCTAAAACAAAGATACAGAAGTGAGAAGAATAGATGTATAAAATAGATAAAATATTAAAATTTTTAATTCGACCCATAATAATAAAGAAAATCCCTGTTGAGTGCAGGAGTGCCAATAATTGGGTCAAAAATAAGGGGTGCCAATAATTGTATCCTTTACGCTATTTACAGTTAATACCGATTGTTTTTTGAAAAAGAGAAATTCTTTCCACATATGTAACTTGTTTTTCCGAAACATTATATGCTAAAAGTATTGATAGCAGAAACCTAGCTCGGAACCTTGAGAAATAGCAGCTGTTTTAGAGCATATTAACGAGAATTAATTTCGCGATGTGTTCATGCACATTAATATTTCAATAACTAATAAGTATTTTTCAGTAGGTACCTACTTAATTCATTTTCTACAATTATTTGTAATTATAACAATTATTATTAATTAATAAATATTATTAAACAAATATTATTAATTAATTATTATGCAACAAACTTGGCGGGTGGTGTCCAAACTACCGAAATTACATTAATTCCATGTCTTCACCGAACACTAATTCGCGATGTAGTGTTTGACTTTTCCGTTTTAGTCCTGAAAGATGGCGTTCTTGCCGGTTCGAAAAGTGCAAAAGCATTAACCGAGGACCTTCACTTGCATGGAAAAACCAAGTTTTTGATAGCTACACTTCCATTGACTGCTTCATTACTAGTGTAGAGGTAGACGAAATTTAGAAATTAACTTTGAAATATTGATTTGCAAATGGCCGTCAATTATTGATTTCCATTTGAAGAGCAATCACTGCCATAAATCTAGGCGGCATTGACTTTCGAAATTATATTTAGATGTTAAATAAATTTTATTCGGCTTTTAAGTCTTCTTAACAAATAAAAAGCTTAAATTTCAAACCGGAAGCAATGTAGACATTGTGAAATTTCAAATTTCAAAATTCAGTTGATGATTTTCTTTCCAATTTTCATGTAGCACTGAAGACCATGAAATGTTCACATTTACCAACCCATACTCGCTCGCTCGTCGGTCTCTCAGACCGAAAAATCATTAATTCCTCGTATACTTGAAAAATATCATATACCAAGCAGGCGGGTAGTTTTTTTTTTTGTGAATTTTCGGTCTGCCAGACCGGCGCGAGTATAGGTGTACAATTTTTGTGAAATATTTTTTTTTTTTTTTTAGAATTTAGTGATTGAAAAATATTATTTTACTTAAGTGCGATTTGTTTTGTACAAAATTTTGCATGCCCGGCATTTTGAATAACTGTCATAAATTCTTTTGTTTTTTTTGGTAGCACATTGGACAGGGATTTAGTACTGTTTTGAGTATGAATTTCTGATATGTTCGGATTGATGCACTTTACAAACGTATGAAGATTGCATAACTTTTTATACTTTTTTATATTTGCTGTTATTTGTTTTTATTGAACTAATACGTTTTTGAACGTTTAAATAGAAAAAATATTTATTTTCATTATTTAAGTTTAGGTCCAAAATAAATTGAAATTTGTAAGATAAATAATGTAAGATTTCCTATATTTTACTATTCGTTTTATTTATTTATAGTATTTCCTATGAAACGAACAACAAAACTTTCTATAATATATAATATATTCAAGAAAATACAGACAAGATAAAATTTCGGTCTGAGAGACCGTGCGCGAGTATAGGTGTCCTCTCAAAACGCGCGAGTACAAGAGGGATTGGAAATCTTATTTCCACCTATTTTTTTTAGGGCGATTGCCATGTCCATTTCCATTGCTTTGAGCAGCGACTGTGTAGACACAGCGTGTCTTTAAACAGATAGCTCTGCTAGATCGATTGAACGCACCCATAATACGATATCGACACTCATGCACCTCCACACCTAAACGCTGACATTCCAAACGTCAAAGTGACACCTTTTGCTTAAATTTTCAAACCAAAATTCAAAACTGCACAAACAGTCATAAATAAAATGTTTTCTAGCGGGGAATTTGTAGAGGAATGGAATCAAATATTTTCCTTCAAAATAAAAGAAACTGATCTGGCTAGACCTACAGAAACGTTTGTCTTCAATGCGCTGGTCAACTATCTGAAAATGTTTAACTTTGACACGGCGCCCATGATACAGGCAAGAACATTGAATTTCTTTTCCAATTTGACTCGAACTTTAATGTTTTAGATGAAAAACAGCGAAAATGCCGTCGAAAGGCGAAGCTTCCTCATTCGGTTTTGCCATTACATTGACCACATTTACAAGATATCTGATAAATCCCATTGTTTCCTGTACTACGATCTGCAGCATCCAGGTGAGTAGCGCTGTTCAATACGTTTAGTAGCGTCAGTCTTCGAAGAAGACCATTGCAGCACCAAAGAAGACAGTGCACATGCTCAACCATTTGTTGAACTACCTGTTCTACTACAACATGTTCAAGGAGTCCGTCGTACCACTTGCAAACAGCAAGATACGCCAGAGGGAAGATTTGATTGATAAAATCAACAAGCTGAAGCACGAAAACGAACAAATAGAAATCAGGGCTAAAATGGTGAGTAGCTGTTGGACAAAAGACCCTAAAACTCAGGAATGCTCCTCTTTAGATCGAGAAATCAATTGAAGATTATCGCGCGATGGTGCCGCGAACGTCCTCTCAGCTCAACGACTTGGTAGCAACGGAAGCTGCAGAAAAGGACGGCATTTGTTCTCTGGAAGAACAAATTAACAACTGCAACTCCGTGCTAGAGTCCCTTCGAAACCAAGAAGTAATGCAGACTATGGAAATAGTGTCCCAAGAGGAAGTGGATCGCTTGCTAACGTAAGTATGCCCCACAGGTATGAAACTCTTCTAAAAGGGGTAAAACTATTACTCAGGAGCAAGAATACCCTCACGAATGTTATCGCCGAAAAAGAGGCGTATGCGTGCAGCACCTACGCTCGGAACCAGGAGCGCTCGGCAACCGTTGCTAAACTGCAGAGCATTATGGCCAGCATCGATAAAGCAATGGACTTGAACCCACCATCATCATTGGAATTTCACAAGTATGTTTTCCCAATTTCCTGGAGGGGTTCTAGTCTATCCTATTTATCCGCAGAAAAACCAACGCAAAGTTCAGCGAGCTCGAGGCAAAATTCAACGAAGTCTCTCGAGAGAAAGAAAACCTGATAAAAGTTCACGATAAGCTTCTGGAGGATCTAAAAAGAACCCAAAAGGATGCAGCTGTTAAGCTGTATATTTTGAAAGAAATGAAGGCTGCTGGGGAAAAGGAGATCGAAGAGGCCAAGATGTAAGAAGTTCCAGTACAGTTACAGATGTTTGTATTAAAATAAAAAAAATTCTAGGCTTGCGGATACTAAAGAAGCATCCATAGGTGACTTCGAGCACGAACTGCACGAATTAGAGACGGAATTGCAAAAGGAGAAGGACGTCACCGAGTTCATACTAGTAAACACAGCTGAGCTGGTCAAGGCAACTGTCGCGAACTGTGTAGACTCCAAGGCAAATTAAATTATTTTCAAATCAATCTTTTAATTAACGTTGTTTGGTTATTTGAAATCGTAGCCGTAGTTTCAGAGGAAACTGGTATCCGCTTTTTCTTCTTGGAAAAGAATATCCTTGACAAAATAAAATACACTCCGCTCCAATTGATAGAGCACATTTTTTAGCAACTTTCTATGGCTATCAAAGACCGGACTCACTCGTACAGCAATCCTCTGAAGCATCTTGACTGGAATAAAGGCCTTTTCGATTTTTCGTCCCGAAGCGGGAGCATTCTGGGACTCTCTTGAAATTCTTTTGTTGGCCCTTGTTTGACAGTTCCCTTCTGAATAGATGAGAAATTTGCTTCTGTCTGGCCGAAAATCCAAAATCGAAATCAGAAGCATGAATTACTGAAAAACTAAATATTCAACGCTTTAAATTTCCGTGTCGGTGAATACGTGTAAGAAGATACAACAACAATTTACCTAAGCGATCAGCTGATGTAAAAGATCCAAAACGAAAGTGCATGGAAATGACGAATTCATGAATTTACTCACATTCGTAAACAAATGTCAGAGCATGGGTAAATTCTTCAATTTCAGCTTGTGGGCAAAGCTTTTACATGCCCGAAGATGAATATCTAGTTATTCAGTAATGTATGTCAGAAGTACCTACAGAATCATACAACGCTTGATTGTCGTCAAATTGCATTAATGTCATTTTTAAGCCGCTGTGTCGCAAGGAACAGAAACAGGAACAGAAATAGAATTTCATACATTAGCAACGCAAAAAGCATTCAACGAATTTTGGTTTCAGTTGCTAATGTATGAGATTCTGTTTCTGTTCCTGTTTTACGTTGCTTGTGACAACGCGGCTTTACTCTGTGAAATAGCCAGCTAAACTTCAAAATCAAGAAAAACGGGTTTGGCTGTTCACGCTAAAGGTTAGAAAGAGCTAGCTATATCTAAGCAGACAACAAAATTCTTCATGGAACTTGTCGGGCCAACGCGGAATCGTAGACTATTTAACACGGAAAACGCTCCACTGGCGTTAGTAGAGTACTGGTTCCCTTTTATTTCGACGTGGTACGACTTTCACGGAGTTAAAATTGATGGATAGTATGGTGATCGTTATATGCTTCAAGCCGAACAGAATGCCAGATAAAAAAAAAATTCTCGGAGTGCACTTCTGCGCCAAAGGCATCTGTCAAAAGATGTGTCACTATCGAAGTCAATTAAATTTGCCGATAAATATTTATATTTCTATCATTGTCCACACTTTAAACAAGCCCCGACAACTTAAACTCACACTATCAACCTGAAAATTGAGTCATCTGTTGGCTCATAAATATTTCTGTAAATTCTGCACGAGAAAAAATGTACCGACCGATTATTAAGCGTGATAAACTATAACGTTCGACATTCGACTGGTCCATCAACAATAGCTTAAACTTTCCACCCCAGCTGCGTAACATTTTGCAAAACTGGCAGCGAAATGTTTGCTCCGTAGACATTTTTATATGTAACAAAATTTATATTAATTTATATTAATCGCGGATTAGTGCCCGGTGGAAACATGTTATAATTAAATTTATACAAGCATCAAGCTAAAAGAAATCTCAAAGTGAAATTCGAATGACAGTTTGCTGTCAAGTGCTTTGGAAGAACCTTCGGTTTAAACTTGATGTCAGAACTTTTCAGAAACACAGAACACGATTAATAAAAGGCCAACTATAATAGTCAAAAGCAAACGGAAGCTATTGTCAAAACTGGACGATTTTCCTCTTAGTCGCTTCAACCGAATAGTCTTTTGCAAACGAATACACCACTGTGAAGCCGAGTTCCCAGGTTTGTTTTTGTGCTTTTGAGTTTGCAGCTAGTTTTATACCATGGCCAGTTCTACCAGGCCCTAATCCACGATTAATATAAATCTTCATTAAATCCCCTACAAATTACGCGATCAACCATACAAATTTAAATCCTCTTGGCAAGCGTTTGACCCTTTTTTCACGAACCATTTTCGAACACCTTTAAAATCTTATGGCATATTCTTTTCAACACCGAATCGTGAAACTGGTGTGGAATACAGAAAAAAAAAGTTCTTTTGACGTACACTTAAACGGAATCGTGATTGTGTCAATATTCTTTTGAACTTCAAATTAGTTTGGTGTCGACACCGAATTTAAAATTTCGCCACCGTCGTATATGTTTGTGGAGGCTGGGTGTAGCTTTAATTGTGTATGTGAAGTGACGTTTCGACTTAAATTTCATGCGTGATTTTTTTCAACACGACTGGAATAGTATGAAATCCATGCACAGCTTACGACATCTGCTGATGCGTTGCTTACACAATTTCTTTCCAGCATACTTAAGTTACGTTGTCACAAGCAACGTAAAACAGAAACAGAATCCCATACATTAGCAACTGAAACCTAAATTCTCTGAATGGTTTTTGCTTTGCTAAAGCCGCAGTGTCACAAGGAACAGGAACAGAAACAGAATTTCATACATAAGCAACGCAAAAAGCATTCAGGGAATTTAGGTTTCAGTTGCTAATATATGGGATTCTGTTTCTGTTCCTGTTTTACGTTACTTGTGACAACGCGGCTAAATGTATGAAAAAAAAAAAACAGAATCCCATGCATTAGCAACTGAAAACTAAATTCGCTGAATGCTTTTTACGTTGCTAATGTACGAAATTCTGTTTCTGTTTCTGTTCCTGCTCCTTGTGACAACACGTTGTGCTGGACAACCTAAATCCAGACCAAAGATTTAGGTTGTCCAGCACTTGGGATCCAGTCCTAAGCATGCTTATCCGATTTATATTAAAATGCTTACAACGGAAACTTTTTTTGCTCCTGGAAAATTAATGACAGATGTAAAAAATGACAAAATGAAAATGACAGAAAATGAGTGCTTATGTCAAACTAATCTTATATTTGTCTAGTGGAACTGCTTTGGGATTTATTATTAATCGTCTTCTGCTAGTCCGCTTAACTATTGCCGGTGGAAATATAGTATTAGTATTTCTGTTTAATAGTTTCAAGAAACTGATACTTCATATTTGAGAGAAAAACGTCAGTACAGTTTATTGACTAACTAATGCACTGGTTTTTAATGCATTGGTTTTTTCATGCACTTATTAAGCAATTACTAGGTATTTGCCGATGATATTTGACATATGATATATGACAATTTACAAAGAATTATTAAATGCCTTTAAGCTTGAGAAGTTGGATGTAAGCTTACCCTTGATAAGTATTATACTCCTACAACATTCTGTTCCACCTGATCGCAAAATTTGTTTTGACAGTCGATAAAAGTAGAAAAAAAACTTGGGCAAAATTCGTAAAAATAAATTCTGATGAAAAGAAAATTCTCGTGTACACTTTTGTTAAAATAAATTCGTTTACAAGTCAAATGAATCCTCTTGAGTGAGTTGTTTGTGCTTTGAAAAGTATCGAAAATCAGAACTTTTCACAACATCTACCCTTTATTAGCCCTTTTGACCAACGTCTGCATGCTGCAACAGCAGGAGCTGCTGCTGCGGCGGCCGCTGCTACCGCGGCTGCAGTAGCCGCCGGTCGTGGTGATGATGAAAACGCTCCACATTGGCCCCCTTCCGACGATTACAGATACAAGCAGGACCTTATGAACGAGGATCTACAAATGTCAAACATGGCCATGGAAGGAGGCTCTATCTATCCTCAATACGAATGGGTTGACATAACCAAGGACTTCTTTGAAGCTTGTTCAGGTTTGTTCAATTTGGTACAATTCGGTTTAATGCATGTGACAACATTCTTTCACGAGCAGAACTAGCACTGGGCGAACTGGCACAGGACGTTGTCTTTGGTTTGTTCGAAGCTATGTCTGCGATCGAGATGATGGACCCCAAGATGGATGTCGGCATGGGCTACAACAAAAACGACGCACCTCCGCATACATTCGAGACTGCAGTTGCGGTAAGTACAATGTAATATCTTGAGCAAGCCTTCCTCAAGCTTCTAAATCTCTAGGCGGGCATCTTGAAATTAGACGACCTCGAAAATGCAGAGCTAATTGGTGTCTTTGACGCACTCTTTGCTTGTATTGTGTCCTGGCTTGAGGGCAATTCAATGGATCAGGTGCTCTTCACTTGCTTATATCTCCACTCTCCCAGCAGCATCAAGGACAAAGCTCTGCGGTCGTTTTGTTTTGCCATTCGGAACCTAATATCCATTGTGAAGAGCATCATCATCACCAGCAGCGTCAACGAGGAAGAAGACTTTCAATTGTACGGCAACTCGAGTTTCATTTCAATCGACGATTTCCCGCACACCAGTGTGGCGCCCGCGCTTAAGGAAGCCGAGGACGACATGGTGCGGCGCAGCAAAAATGAAGCAAACCCGGAAGTAAGTCAAATTTGTACGTAAAAAGTGATAAGGAAGCTGACATTCCTCTATTTCAGGAAACCCTTGCAGTGGTTCACCGATTACGTTTCATGCGTTTCCTCTTCCAATCCGTTTTGCAAGTTCATTCGTGCATCTCACGACAGTCGGCTGGGGAAGGTGAGTTGGCAGAGATTCACAAGAATCTTAACGCCGCTTTAGAGCTGGTGCCGCTTATTAAAAGGACAATTGAAAAGGGAACTCAACCAGAGCTGGAATGTAAGTAAAACAGACAAAACATTCTTTCTTTTAACATTCGAAACTTCCAGCTGAAGCCCCCAACCCAATGGGATTTTCGCCGCGAGTCCATGTGCGTAATCAACCACCGACATTTCCTCGCAGCGCGAAAATTCGCGACCGCTCGTCGAGCCTCCAGTTTCTGGAAGAACTTGTGCAGCGGCTCAAGTTCGCGTGTAAAATCATTAGGCAGCGGGATTACTATTCAGCCTTGGTAGGCGGCGCAAGTGTTCGGTCCAGCCTTTTACATTTTTGTTCCTTTTCAGAACTTCTTCATAGAATTTAGCAGAAAGTCTGGACAGTGCATCCTTTCTCGCAGTGTCCTACAGGTTCTCTTTCTCTACAATCGTCATCTGGTTTTCGGTCTTATTCCAATGAAGGAATTCTTACGCGACTCCATTCGAGCCTTTAATGCTCCCCCTGTCCTAAATCCACGCTGTCCCTTAGCAAACGACCGTAAGATCCAACTGCATGTCGAGTGTTTCCTCACGTATTGCATCAACATGAACACCTTCACCCACTTTATCGAAATCTGCGGCTACAATCGCGCCAGGCAGCGCGACAAGCTTGCTCGACTGATTGAAGGTTTTGCCAACATCCAGGTGGAGGCAGCAAGGATAGACTCGTACTTGAACATGGTGGCAGAGCAGACTGACAATGCTGGCAAGCACTCGTCGCACTTCGCCACATGGGTGCTCTACAATTGCTTCCGTGCAATGATGCTGTTCCTGATGTCGGGCTTCGAGCTGGAGCTCTACAGTGTTCATGAATTTCTCTACATTTACTGGTACCCATACGAGCTTCTCATTGGCTTCATCGTGTCTGCACTGACTCGGGCAGAAGCAGGTCTGCTGGAGCAGGAGGCTCTCGCCGAACAGATGAACAAGGCGGGCAACTCAAAACAGCGAAAGCCCAAGCCGAAGAAGAAGAAACAGCTAAAGCCATACCGCCAGGAGATTGTATACTACCACGCAATGCTGAACATGTGCGGAGGCTTCCACATGGCAATGGGAGCGTTCACCAAGGACGAACGTATTCGTCAGCCCATGCCAAAGTTTGACAACGAAGAGATTCGCTTCAACAGGAGATTCGCACCCTTCGCAGCACTGACAAGCCCCCCGCAGGTCACTTATCAGGAATTCAAGAAGATCAGGGCCAGCATGATGCTCATGCCATCGTCGGAAATCTACATGTGCGCTGCCAAGTACTTTGACCAGGCACGTAACATCCTGGAATCAATTCAAAACCCAGAACAGGAGGTAAGTAGCTTCCGATCAACAGAAACCCTTGTGACGTGTGCTCCTTTCAGATACTTGATATGATCCATGTGGCTAAAGTGAACTTTGTTGTGATGAACGTGCTCGCCAAAGGACACCAAAAAGACTCGAAAACGCAGCCAGACTTTGACTTTGGCAAGCATCGATATTTCCCCATAATAAAACTCAATTGAGGGACTTACCGTTAACCGTGATTGTCGCCTGTATCGCTGTCTGTTTTTCCAATCCCCTTTCCCTGGTGTGTATCAAAACTAAAATAATTTAAACCAAGAGCTTCCTGTTTCGTCTTATTTACTGTCCTCGGCCACAATATCCTGCTTGATTACAAATTCTCTTGCATATCCATCAACCGCTCCTTCACAACTGTTCTTGCACGTGTACACTGCGAGGACGCCCCAGTCAACGTTCTCGTCTTTTAAGAAATTTATCATCTGTGGCATTATCTGGAACTCGAACCGCCGCTCTCCCTTGCAGGTCTCACAGGGTGGAACCTGAAATGTTCCTATTGTTTTCTCCACATCAGCGATCCAGAGCGGGGTTCCACCAAGGTCGTAACGCAGAACTTGCGATGGATTTGCAGCGGTTTGAGCTTTGAAGGCACGGAAGACCACATCACAATTGTCCTCATCAACGCCGGCGTATTTCTTAAGCTCGGATTCGGGCAAATCACTAAGTGTGCCTGCTTTTCCTTGATCGACAAGTTGTTGGAACTCTTCCAATCGGCGTTTTTCCGAAGTTTCGTCATCCGAGTGATCATCGTCAGTCTTTGCGGGAGTTTCCATTTCAATGACTATTTCGAATTCTGGGAAAGTGACTGATGGTATGAGGACAAGGCCGCCGGCGGCACCGTTCCCCGATTTACATGCCACCTTGTGCTGCGGCCAGTGAGCGCGCTGATGCTTTGCCGAACAGTAGTTGGCACTTTTGCAACGGGAACACATCGATGGGCCGCGACAGCCGCACACAAGGCAGATTTTGCATGGCGGCTCTATCGCTTCCTAAAATTACAATCTTAATGAATGGACAGGGGTCGTAACCTCGAGTCTTACCAATTTGTCGTCTTCGTTAGGTGGCACCGCAGAGTAAAACTTGTTTTGACGCGGGAGTTGTGACCGAAACGCAGCGATGTTCCTAAAGACGAAAGTATTATTGCTTAAGAGATGGGCAAAACGCGTCAGACTTACTCAGCAGAATTTTGAGCGAAACAGCCGACCTCCCGGCAAAGAAAAAGGTAGACGATCCTGTGAAAACACTCGGGTTGGTCCTCTATTGGTGCATAAATCTGAAAACAAGCCGAATTTTTTTTTTTCTATCATGTGTATTTGGCGTGTATTCAAGCATTACCTGACAAAGAAACGACATTGGGGAAGAACATTTCTTGCAAGTGAGTTCCTCTTTAGATGGTATTGCATCCAGGTCCAGCCAGGCTGGTTTGCCCCCGATTTTGCTGGGAAAATATACGTTTCGCAGTAAGGCGGGATTGCATTCTTCAGCGAAGCCCAAATCAATAGGAGAACGTTCTTCAGGGGACATTGCCAAAGATAGGCGGAATTAGAGCACCTTTACGAATTTATTCCACAGTAGACCGCCCTGTTGTCGCTGTCGATCGAGGTAAAAATAAATATTTTTAAAAAAGTCCTGTCAATCGTCTGTCAGTTCAACATGTGCACGCCATGTACACTAAGCACAGAAACTCAACACGGACAGTATTAAAAGATAATGCTTAATTTACCGAAGCAACATTTTTACCATTGCGTTTACATCATAGATTACTGAATAACTAGATATTCAACTTGCGTCCCTCTACCCTCCAACACCCATTTGTTTACTTTTTTTTAAAGCTTTTATAAAGCTTGGGTAAATTCCTCAAGTTTTAGCTGTGGGCAAAGCTTTTACATGCCCGAAGTTGAATATCTAGCTATTCAGTTGCTTGAGGTCACAAATTACTTAATGAACTAGATATTCAACTAGACTGGAAAGCCGAGGGGCCTACAAGCTGTTGCCATGGATATACCTGGAAAACTACGCATACTCTCACATTTTGTCAATGTATTCCACACTTGAAGAGATTCACCACGAAGTTCAAGTGATTCACCACGAAAACATGGCGGAATCAGCTTTTTGCTCCGTCTACCGGACAAAAATTGTAACAAATTCCAATATCTGGAAGTCGCCACATAATGGGTCGTGCTACATTAATGTTGTTTTGCTAGAGACCTTAAAGTCATTTTTATCTTAATTGTATTCCAGTTATACATTATGCATTTCAAATGCCTTCTAAATATTTTCATATATAGTTAAAAACAAAACACAAAAAGCGCAAATGAAACTAATTCTTTACTGCCTAAATGCCTGTGCCTCTGATAAGTTTGTGTTTTATGTTACCGGATTAAAGCTTTAAAAAGCAAAATTTACGGTTAAGTACCAATAAAATGTTTTCTACATGTTTTGACGAAATCAATCGCTAGTATATTAAAAAGTAAAAGTCATTAGAAAGGTTCAAAGGCACTTTTATTATTTTTATTATAGCTATAATTTGAATTCATTATTCGAACAAATCAATATTATGATATAATTGTCATCCTTATCCTTCCAAGTCGATATTATTGCATGCATTTGAGATTAGAGTTGAACATTAAAAGTCAAATTGGCAACTGAGAACAGAAGAATAATGCACTTTTGAGTGAACCCATTTCGTAAAAAATATCAGTAGCACATTGAAATTGATTTCTGTCAGTGAAATAGCAAAGTAGTCGAAAGAAAAATGTTTATGTATATTTTTGTAGGTAACAATAGAGATTGACACCAAAAGAAGCATTCATTAAACAAATAAATTTAATCACAAGTAAAAAAAGTTTCAGTGATGCAATCCAATGAAAGCTATATTTAATGCTTCTAAACTTCTTCATTTTTCTTAAATTTGGGAACGCTTAATATTTTACGCAAGTAAAAATCAAAAGCCTTTTCCTAAAATGGAAGTTTTCTCGATTGTTTCCTAACTGTTGCTCTTGTTTTGCTAATATTTTCTGCATTCCCACATAATTAAAAACTGAACATCAATAACACATGAACGATTCTGGAGAAAAGAAAAGCCCAACTGCGTAATAATAATAATAAGCGTCTCACACGCATTCACCGTCACAAAACCGAAAAGCATAAACAACAAATAAACAAATAGGTTTTGGGGGAAAGGGGACGCACAAGTTGAATATTTAGTTATTAAGTAATTTTTGACCCGAACTATATTGAAAAAAAGACCAAATTCGTAAAAATATCCAATTACGTCATAAACATTCCAGTATTTCCAGGCACATTCAAATGAACTAAATTTTACGATTTTGTAGTCTCAATGTAGGCTCACCCCAAGTGTGGGCAAAATTAAAACAGAATTGTCATTTTGACTTTAATGACTTGTGTGTTATCTTTTATGACTTTTTCAAATGTCAGTGTGAAATTCACCTCGCTATTTTGGCGGGCTCTCAAATTTTTGTTTACTTTTCTCACACGTATTCACCGACACGGAACTCAAAACAACAACAACAAATAAACAAATGGGTTTTGGGGGGAAAGGGACGCTTTAGTTGAATATCTAGTTATTAAGTAATTTGTGCTTGAGGTCGAAGAGGAGGTAAGAAGATATAACTCATAAAGGTTTTACTATGTCTCCACCGGTAATTAAAAGAGGATTAGTGAGAGACGACTAAAAATAAATCCTACAGTGGCTCCATCGGACAAATATGGGATTAACTTGACACGAACTCTCGGTTTATGTCATTTTGGCTTTCAAAAGAGAGTGGCAATGTCATTTTACAGGAACGAAAAACGATTTCCGCTGTATAAACTCTTTTACGGGGGCAGTTTCAGTTTCCTTTTTTGATTCTCCAACTGTTACAAAGGTGCGGAAAATAGGTATGGGAACAGGGTGAATGGGATTTACGAGAAGATTTAATTTTATTCGCTTGCCGAGAGGATTTAAATTTGTATATTAAATCGCGTGATTTGTAGAGGATTTAATAAAGATTTATATTCGTCGCAGATTAGTACCTGGTGGAGACATGGTGCTAGATTAGATTGTAAAGGCATTTTTGCTAGCAATAATCAACCTGCAGTGTTATCTTAATTTTTCTGAATGCCTCAAAATGCCGACCTGTCAAAGTGAGACAAAAGGCCTGAATTTTCAATACATAGAAATGCCAACTTAAGGCCCAACCATAATGCGGGAACCACAAAGCAGCTTCGACTTGACGTTTACAAGTTCAGCAATACGATTTCAGTGTTTCTTAACACAATGAAGCTCGGTTTCAAAATGTAGTTTGCAAAGAGAAAATGTAGTGCTACGTAATGAGGCTCAGAAGCCCAGCACGAGTTCGGATGTGCTGAACTTTTCTTCGCGTGAAGCAAATGGGGTCTGATTTCATAGCCATTGGCTATATTTGTATAAGTGTGTTGGTCTTGCACAGATATGAGGCAGAATATCTGAGTGTGTTTACATTTTGTGCTAAATTGCGTATTATTTATTAATTAGTTGGACATGAATGTTTTACATAATTATGTACACAGCACTAACTACCAGGGCTTTCGGTGGTGTAAGCGTATTTTTTAATTTATCTCCAAGTGGCATGCTTGGAGAACGTAGTGACCGCATAATAAAAGCTCTCTCTCCATGAGCGAAATGTCATTGCAAAGTCGATTCAAAGCCCAAGTATCGTAACTGGGCGAAGCCGAAGCCTGAGGCTGCTTTGTGGTCCCCGCTTAATAGACTTTGATGAGCTTCATTCGGCTTTCCGAAATGTCCCACTACACGCGATTCGTATACCACAACCATAGCAGCCTTTTGTTTTTTTTTCCATACAGTTTTCGTAAACTTGTGTTGGCTTAAAGTTTTGTTTTTGCTTTTCATTACTTCATTAATTGTCATATTAACGCCCGTATTTATTTTTTAAAGTGCCTTGAAAGATCCCTGAAAGAAGGGAATACACCAAGAATTGTACGCTGGACCTCTTAAGTTTAAAGATCGGACATTTTAGATCGGACAATTGGTTTCGGAAGTATAAACATCCAAAGTTGAAGAAAAAGTGACATGATTTTCAAATTTGATGTCAAATTCTCAAGGCAACGTGATACTCGAGACATTCACTTTGTAACTTAATCGTTTGGGATTACAGCATAATTTAAGTATGAAATCACCCACCATTTAAGCAATCTAAAAGAGTATTTCCAGTAGAAACTTATGCGCGGTTAAGAAAATCTCCGTTAAATCTCTCTAAAATCTCGAGCTTTATCCCACGACTTTTAATTTATTCACGAAAATTGGTTTTTATCGAGGAGTTGGATATAAACGCTTCAGTCAAAAGACGCTCCTAGCAATCGAGTGTGTGTGACGGCAAGGAACATCGAAGCTACTATGTGTAATGGACTAAGTCATTGGCGAAGACAGAACACTTGAAATAGCAGAGCGTGGGAGGCTCCTGTGACTCCGGCAGGTGTGAACCTACAATGGGTCAGGAAAGTGGCAACAACTAAGATCTAATAAAATACATTCGAAAATTGCAAATTAATTTTTTCAGCGATATTCTATGTTGAATCGTCCCAAAATATTTTCCGATTGAAAATCCCATAGCCCAAACGAAATTCGCATCAGATTCGCCCAAAATATACGTTTACACTGAATGCTACCAATAGAGTGCGTTCAATCAACTGCACCAACTGTTATACAACTTGAGAAATGTTGACACTTCTCGGACAAGAAAAAAATAAACATGGCCATCCCACATTTGACAGTTTTTTCTTCAATAACAAAAAGTGTATCGACGATGTTGTAATGATTCCATAAAAGAATCCGTGAAAAACATAAAATCCAGGAAAAAAGTGCAAAAACCCAAGTGCAAGCATCCAAAGAACCCGGGCCTCGATAAGTAATCCCGGAAATGTAGAGCGCACCATCGATCTAGCCGAATCGTCATTCTTAACGTTTTCATTTTTTTTTATCGGATTTTCATTGCGATTCTAAAAATATCCGTGAAACCGAACAGCAAGTGAGTACGAGTGCAGATATTTTTATTCCCGTAGTTTTTCCCTTTCCTCATCTGGGGATTTTGTAATATCTTTTTGGACATGCACCAAGATTTGGAATCGGGGAACTGGGTGCCTGTGCTACCGCTCGAGTGAAAAATTCAGCAACAGTTGCGTTCGCGTTAGTTTGTGCTACTTTAACTGTGAAAATTTAAATGCGATGTGGTGATTAACAAAATAATAAAATTCAGTGTTCTTAAAATCTGATGCTGCATCGGAATTCATTGAGGAAGGACGAGGTATACTTTTCGCCTGTGGGAGTTCCTTTGGACTTTTATTCATTCATACAAATTGCGCGTAGGTTTGGATTCATCCACTCTACGCCCTCCCCCATGTCATCGCCCACTCCAAGTCGGTGCGGGCATGGGAGTCACCTCTGGGGGATGATATTAAATATTTTATTGATTTTGTCGTCGTATTTGTGTGGGCTTTTTGTTTTTCCCTGCGCCATGCTGCAGTTTTTCAAAAAGAATTCATAATTACGCCGAGGGCACAGTCCGGAGGACGGTAAGACGGAAAGAATGTGACCATACGTGTGGTTCATCCGCGCATGAAGGACGTTTTCCTATGTACCGGCGTAAAAATCCAAATCTCCTTTCCGTAGTGTGACGTGAGCCTTTCTTTGCGTGTTTATAGGTAGAGGCAATTATACCTGCCACGTATTTGTTTACCGTTTGCGACCATATTGTGAACGACCGTTGTACCTAAGGATGCAAAAGATTCCGCAGCGGAACCGATCCCGTGTAAGCTCTCTCCGAAAAAACAAAAAGGATGGGAGTGTCATTCACCCTGCGCCGCAGTGTGCGTCGCACACATATTCGGCTTCTCGTGCCTTGTACTCGCCCCGCAGTTCGAATGCACAGGGAAAGAAAAAAGAAAACACCTTGAGCATGGTCATTGATGGCAATGGCAAACGAAAACAACATTGCGATTCACTGACTGTTACCCACTACTCCACAGCGTGTAGTTTACTCTACTTTGGTGTCATTGTTTCGTTTCTGATTTATGCGTACTTTGTCACGAACAAGTTTCTGTGGTGTACTTCGAGCACCAGCACACACTTGTAAACAAACAAAATCCTGTGTTAGGTAGGGCCAGTGAATGCAAAAAAAAATTACTTCATACGAAAAACAAAAGACGACTACTTGATTACCAGCTCGCCACACATGACTCATGCCAAGGTTAAAGTATTCAATCGACGACGACGCTGGATACCCAGAGTTGTTTTAAGTATATGACGATAGTGACGACGACTGGCAAGTGTGTGCGAAGCGCGAATGACGCTCGAGAGCTGTATCTCGACCGAGTAACATGTAGTTCCCAAAGAAGCTTTCTGCTAAATGAAGTGCCCATCCAAAACTACTCCATGAACGAGAAAGTGCATGTTAGTCGAGCTGCTTTGAACTTTCTTTCGAACACTGGTCAGCGGACATGAATTCAATTGAGAAACCCTACAAACATATGCTAATGAGACTTTGATTGATATTCATTGCAAGCTAGCCACATGTGAACCGAAAGCAGATAGACTCATTTGCATAATGGAAATTCTCCGCTACCTATGCTTTCTTCATAGATTCTTCGATTATGTTTTGAAAATTCCATTAACAAGTTGTTTTGAAACGAGATTCAATAAATATCAATTCCAATTTCGATCTGTTTAAAGCAACTTGATGAGCTATTAACCTGGTTTGAAACTGAGCCTTGATTAGCTGATTAAAATTTGAACTAAAACACGAATCTCTAACAGGGACCAGGTATTTTTGGGCAACCAATCTAAAGACTTCTATCTTCGGTCTTAAATCTATCTGTAAAAGTTAATATTGAGTTGTGATTCTAGTGACTTTTATTGCAGTAACCAAGTTGTTCATCTACTTCTACCTGCATTTGAATACAAATCCTATTTTCGATGATGGGACTAAGTAATCCATCATTTAAAAATAAGCAAACAAGTAAAAACTGACAAGCTCTGTGCTTAGCTAAATAAAGCAAGGCTTCGACGATAATATTAACAATGAAGTAAAATTGATCCCGAAAAGAAAAAAACAAGACTTCAAGAACCCTCCGTGGTGCCACAGAATGCACGGACGCTGAGAAAGGTCAAAGCCAAAACGTGATGGGCCGAGAAAGGCTAGCACGGATAACGAATCCGGCCCATAAGTAAAGACTTTGAAAGGTCGGCTTTTTAGTCATGGTGTAGACTGTGCAGCAACTTGAAGAAGCGTAACAAAAAAGGCAGACAGCGAATGTTAAATAAAAAAATAATCAAGCACTGAACGTCGGGGCACTTTAGTGCTAAATGGTGAACCACACGATCTGCCCCTTATTCCAACCCGGAACTCAATTGTAAAGCACCTACAGCAAACGCCAATCCCCCATCATTCCCAACACACCCCAAAGTATCTTCCCCTACAAGACTGGTATGGTTTGAGTTCATATAGTTTCGGTTGCCCTCACTTCTCCACCTTATGGGAACACCGGTATATTCTCCTCCATGGTACGATTTCATACCGCTTCAGCTACTCCCATTCCCCTGAGGTTAAGTTTAACTTGTGTAGCCTGAAGTACGGGCTGATGCCAAAAACGGTTACCATGCATTAGCGTCTCAGCTAAGAATTTTCCTCCGACAAGGGTTCGAAACGAAATCTCCCATAATATAAAAAAAGATAAATAGAGTTGCGCAACAGCTCGAGGTGAACCAGGGGCCAGGGCCAACTTCTCAGCAAAATATGCTGTGTGTGTTGATTTCTTCCTTAAGAAATCAACACACACTATTCTTCGAAATCTCCCTTCCTTAAGACTAAATCCAACTTAAAGGACATTGATAACTACTCCTCACTGACCTCCCATTACCTTGTTGACGTGGTTACCCGACCTCAAGTAATTCCCTGTAATTCCAACTCCACATATCCCATCTCCCATCCTTAAAATCAAATTCGTAGAGGCCCCCAAACCACTGCTGACAGTGGTTCACACCGAAACTGTTACTCGCAGCGCTCGTTAGCTTTTTCCAGGTAATACCATGTCTCCACTGCACACTAATCCGCGATAAACGTAAATCCTCAAGCTAATCTCCTTTAAATCTTGAGATTTACTAATTCTATAAAAAATTTAAGTCCTCTCGGCAAGCGATTAAAAATTAATTCTCCCTAAATAAATCTCATTCACAAACCTTTTTTTATGCCACATTTAACCCTTTCATACACCTTTGTTACAGTTAGAGACAGTGGCGTAGCTAGCTGGATAAGGGCCCGGTGCATCAGCAGAAAATTGGGCCCCGCCTTATCATATTTTCTTTCATGTATCTTAAACTCAAACTTAGCCTCCAAACTTATGGATATAATATACTGACTTACTCGCATTAAGCACATAGAAGATAGCTATCCACCCATCACCCTAACAATCAGGAATAAAACCCCTCTGTCTTTGGTGGCAATATAAAATATTTATTATGCAGATGGAAGAAGAAAGACTAAAGGCCCTTATAAACTTAGCTACGCCACTTATAGTTTCCCGTATTAAAGTCGGAAATAACCAACGATGTGTATTGTAATCGTTTTTACCTAGACAAAAGTGAGATAATTAGTGTGAGAGTTCGTCTGTAACGAACTTCTAAATACTTACTTACTTAAGGTAGCCCTTCAGTTCGGGGTGGACCTGGGGGTCAGCTAACAAGCTTCGCATCTTCATCCCAACATATTTACCCACAAACACTAAAACTTGAGGTTTGGCCTGAATTCATTTATTGGCAGTAACTTGTGTATATGGGTCGTGGAACAAAGAATAAATTCAAGTTTTTAAAATTATAATACTGTAAAAATGGACATGGTTAATGGTGTGGGCGGTTAAATTTTCGTCGAGGTAAAGGTTTTTGGCCGTAATTTATATGCACCAAAATTTATGTACCTATGCCTTGCTTTACTTGGTTGAAAGGTTTTTTGAAATAAAATTTGAATTATGGGTTGTAGAACATTGAAGTCAATAGTGGGCGTGGTCGTAGACGGTCCACGCCTAGTTAGTTTTACAATTTAACCAATTGTAAAACTTTATTTGTACAACTAAAGAAACAATCCAAGTTTCTGCTCTCTAGCTGGATTTTTAAGACCTAAATTCTCGCGGGACGGACATACAGATTGATAAATACAGCTTAATCAATTCACCTGTCGGATTCGAACTAGTTTTTCGTTCCCTAAAGTTGTTTGTTCTATTCCACTAGTAGCAAGAAGAGTACCCGTAAACATACTAAAGGGTCCACCATATAACTTTTTTTTTTTTTTTGAAAATGCTTTAAAAAAAAACTACTCAATATTTTCTCAAATTTCTCTTTTTATTTGAAAGTACAATTCCGGTTGATAATGAAAAATAATTTCATTCAAATGGCTGCTCCGGCTGACCATGCGGTAGCCTACACTATCGGTCCAATTTTTAAGCACATTATCGATTGTGTGCAACTGTATTTCACCAATGGCTTCACGAATATTGTCCTTTTAAGTGTCAATTGTCTTTGGCTTGTTGGCGTAAAACTTATCTTTTACGACACCCCACAAATAATAGTCCAACGGTGTCAAATCGCAGCTCCGAGGTGGCTAAACGACATCAGCTCTGCGGCTGATAATGCGATGTTCGAAAAAAGGGCGCAAAACATCTACTCTACGTGCCACACCTCGGCTGTGTGGCACGTAGCGCTGTCCTGTCGAAACCAAATGTTGCCAATATCCTCCTCTTCAATTTTTGTGAACAAAAATTCGTTCAACATGGCCCGATAACGATCGCCATTGACTGTAACGACCACTCCTTACTAATTTTCGAAGAAAAATGGCCCAATTATGCCTCTGGACCAAAATCCGCACCAAACAGTGACTTGTTTTGGGTGTATCGGCTTTTCAATGTAGGAGTGCGGGTTTTCTGTGCCCCAAATGCGACAATTTTGCTTGTTAACATACCCGCCAAGATCAAAATGAGCTTCATCTGAAAAGCTGATTTGTTTTTGGCAAAATCGGCATCTTCTCTAAGTCGATCGCAGGCCTACTTAGCGAAGCAATGTCGCAGTGTTTCCCAGCGTTGTTCAAGCGTATACACAACCATATTCGTTCAGCGGAAGCATAAAATTAATTATCTGTCAAATCAGACATGAGCTAAGGTTACGATTCACGAAATAAGCACTAGTTGAAAAAAAAACGTTAGATGGCGGACCCTTTATATTACCGAGGGGAAAAAATTCAACCTTCTTGTCGCTTCATTCCTTAATGTGCATCTGGTCCTTTCTAGTCAGAATAATTAATTTGCAAAAATTAAACCGAGCAACGTAACTGTGAATTCATGAATTCGTTATTCGAATTCGTAATTTTTGCAAATTAATTAGGTATGCTGACTAGAAAGGACCAGATGCACATTAAGGAATGAAGCGACAAGCAGGTTGAACTTTTTTCCCTCTGTATAATAGAACTTTTTTCCCTCTGTATAATTTCTGGACTCGAGACTGAAGGGTCCTCTTGAGCTTCGTGGTCCTGGTGCACTGCACCATATTGCTCTCTAATAGCTACGCCACTGGTTAGAGATTCGACCAACCCTACAACCTCCCTTTCGGTTTCTTTTTTTACTTAAAAAAAATAAAAGAAAAAAAGCTTTACTTCCAAAAAGTTAACAGATTGAAGAGCAGAATAAGCAGGGTAAATTTAGAATTTTGAAAAACGGTACATATTTCGAAAAGCATCATCATCATCATCATCATTTTCGAATGCCGCCTATCCTTTAAAAGGGTCGCGGAGCGAGGGTGGCTAAATGGTCCTTCCATCTTTCTCGATCCTCCGCCACCAACTCAAGAGACTCCGGCGCAATCCCCAGGCGGGACTCAGAGAGGTTCTTTACCTGATCCCACCACCTGTTTCTTGGCCTACCAGGGGGGCGACGCGCTCGCATCTCGGCTAGCATGACCTGTCTAGGAAGTCTGTCAGGGGGCATGCGAACAACGTGTCCAAACCATCGAAGAATCGATCGCTCCACTCGGAGAAGTAGCTGCTCAACATTAAGATTCCTACGAATACTGACGTTTCTCACTCTGTCCCTTAGAGTAACACCAGCAACGCACCTCAGAAATCTCATTTCGGCAGCTTGTACCCGCGATCTAATTCTTTCGGTCATTACCCAAATTTCATGACCAAAGATGAGGGTCAGAACGAACACTGAATTAAAAACTGAGATCTTTGCTTTCACTCCAAGCTCAGCTTTCCTGATGACCGGCTGGCGCAGTTCCTTTACTATTGCTCCAGCTTGGCCAATTCTACAAGACAACTCAGTATCACTCCTCCCATCTTTCGTGAAAAAGACCCCGAGATACTTAAACTTCTCCACCTGTTTTAATGGAACTCCATTTATGTGCAGGGTACACTGCACAGGAGTTCGGGAAACAACCATCACTTCCGATTTGTTCACGTTTACTTTCATCCCAGCATCACCACAGATGGCTGCAAACCTATCCAGTGCTCGTTGAAGTTCCTCTTTGGATGATGCAAGGATGGCCAAATCATCTGCGAAAAGCAGATGGCTCATCCTGATGCCAGCCAATTCGAAACATTGCTCGCCAAGACTGCGCCTCACCATCCAGTCCATATATGGCGAAGTCCAACGCGCACATCAAAAGGACGGGATTTGACGCCATTTATCCGTAGACAGCTTCTGCAGTTTCCTTACAAAGACTGAATGGCTCTCAGAAGAGACCCACTCAGCGCATAGTCCTGCAAAACTCTCCACAGTGTATCCCGAGGGACTCGGTCATACGCCTTTTCCAGATCTACAAAACACGCATAGACCGGTTTGGCATATTCCCAGGCCTTCTCAAAAATAACCTTCAGAGTAAAAAGCTGGTCGGTTGTGCCTCTGCCAGGCCGAAAGCCGCACTGTTCTTCCCGTAACAAAGGCTCGATTACAGCTCTGGAACGCGTTTCCAACACCTTCGCGAATACTTTTCTCGGAAGACTCAAGAGAGATATGCCCCTATAGTTGGCGCAATCCCTCCTGTTCCCTTTTTTGAAAATGGGCACTATAACTCCCGTTTGCCAATCGCTAGGTGCCTTCCCGCTATCCCAGGCCACCTTAATGACACGTGTTAGCCATTTAACACCCTCTTCACCCATTGCCTTGAGCATTTCTGGCCGGATTTCATCAACTCCAGCAGACTTGCCAACTTTTAGCGATTTAATCGCTTCAGTGACTTCGTCTACTGTGGGACTATTCTCCGCCCTTATCTCGTCAGCAGTGGGAATGCCATCTTCAGTGCCCTGTTGGGGGTTGAGCAACTCCGAAAAGTGCTCTCTCCATCTGCGCAAGACATCGCTCTCACTTGAAAGAAGTGTACCGTCCTTGGATTTAACCCCTTGGATGATATTTAACTTCCTTCCTCTGAGCCGGCGAATGGTCTGCCAAAATATCTTGTTTGCAGATCTGTAATCGTGCTCCAACTTCTCGCCGAACTTTTTCCATGACTGTTCCTTGGTTGTTCTGACTGCCAGATTGGAAGTCCTTCGCGCCTCATTGTACCGGGCTCGAGAAGTTGAGCCCGGTACAATGTACCTTTCGGAAAGCAGAGTTTTGAAAATGTACAATTTTAAAAGCAGAATTATGACCTGCTCTCAACATAGCCATAAACTAAATTGAATTTCTAAAAAGAAACTTGTATTTGTCCCACTCTTTAGGGTGCGAAAATGAATATGAACAACGAACAGTTCTCTAATCGGGTTATAATGACAGATCAATTTAACTAACCAATCATAAAAAGAAATCATAAAAAGACTAAAAAACTAAGTTTTTCGCTGTTCTTCAAACTCCGAAACACGCTGTAACTTTTTCTAGTACGAAACTTACCCATTTTTTTTAATTTTTTTTTTTCGAATCGAAAACAAATGGGAACTTCCCAAGTTTTTATTTCCACTTTTGAAAGACAAAAAATACCATAAAAATTTGTCTGCGCAGATTTGTAGCGCAGATTGGAATCACTTCAAGAAATATTGAGCATTTATTGTTTGTCGAATTTCGTTAGAAGATGCGTGCACATTTTTATTCTATTCGACTTAAAAAAGGGTTGCGAAAATTGGTGTAAACAAACAACATAGTTATTAAATAATGTAAAAAAACTTTATTTTTTATTTATTTTTAAATTAAGTTGTTACATACTAAATTTAATAATTATTGAACAGAAAGAATGATTCGTTTTCTTAGTTACTCCATTTTCTTCGGGTTGATTCCTTATATTTAAGAGAAAATTATATTTTTTTTTATAAGAACATTTTTCACCTTCGACCCACCCTTCGAACCAAACCATTCCTCGATGGGTAGCGGGTCATAATGCTGCTTTCAAAAATCACTTTTTTCGAAAAAAAAATCTTCTTATTTAAAATTCTGACTAAGGAAAAATTCTGACTTGCCTGTCGAGCCATTTTTTTCACGAAGGCCGACGATCCGGAAGTCGAGAACATGTCTTTGAAGTTTTTCTTATGCAATTTTTTCTTTTTCAATCACGGCGTGGCGCGATGCTCGGATTTCCGATATTTTCCGATTCCGGCTGACGTGGTGATAAAAATGAAGCAGTATTATTACTACTGAAAAGTGCCGCAATTACTGCTATCACTTATCAGAGAGAGTGTATCTTAAAAACTCAATCGGTTGGGAGTATTGAGTCGGCGCCCCTCGTACAATCCGATGCATAATCAGGTGTTAAACACATTCAGCGATCTGTTATCATTTGCTAACCTTTCGCTATTTGTGACAAAGTGTGTTTAATCCAATTTCTATGTGGTATTACTTATCAAAGAAAAGATGGAGGCTTACTCACGGACTGTATGACTAATACACGTTCTAAGTTTTTGTTTATTTATTATTCTATCGCCCAACAGTAGAATTATTTGCTGTTTATTGTTATACTAATGAATAAGAGTGTTAAAAGGCGATAACATTTAATGAACTGGAAACTAGATTATTTGACTACATTCACTACTAGTTGTCACACAAATATTATGATAAGAATAAATTTTGAGTTAAATTTGCTGTTTACCTTTGTTGTGAGGTAACACGACATGTCAATAAATTGAAATCTTTCTGAAATACATTTCTGTGTTTGCTCGGCCAACTAATTATTATACTGGAACAGCCGAATGTATGGAGCGATTAAATTGAGTGAACACCGGAAAAGAGATCCAAATAAGGTTATTGCAATAAATTATGGTTATGGTGGAGAGTTTAATGAGATCTTTTATTTTATCACTTTCCGTTTATGACTTCAATTGGAGGGAGGTGAACTAGAGCTTCAAGCAATACTGTTTATCCGGTTGCCCGTTCCCTAGCTACCTGATTCTAACACGGAACTCTAATCTGATATGACTTTTATTGGTGCTACTCTGCTACTCCCTTAGCCTAAAACCGTTGCTGCCGTTTCTGACTCTTTGGACAATACGTTGGTATTCTGTGTTCCTAATTTCATGACAGAATATTCCTGGTTCTTTTACCTCATCATGAGTATATTGAGTTTGTCACAAACTTTTGAAACACTTTAAAATTATAGGGGGAGATCCCCAAGACCTTAAGGGCATATGATCGAGACCAATTTGTCATAGTCGAGTAAGCAATGACCGTCTGTCCGTCTGTATGTCGCATGTTTTTAGACCTTACATTTTGAGCTAAGGAATTTTGTACATGATAGGTCCTACGTTTTCATTAGGGACGAAATTAGCTCATTATGAAATTCATGGAAAAAGTGTTTTCATTTATAATTTTCGTATTAGCTTGGCAGCTGTTCCAGGGACGAAGCTGGAAACTTACTGCAAAAAAAAAAATAATGGGGCGCCCGTTTTAATTTCATAACCCTGACAGCCAATGCATTGCATGATTTTGATTGGGTGGAAAAGCGTTTGAATCAATTTGCAATGAATGAATTAACCCTAAAAATCAAAATCCCACAAGATTTTTGTAATCTCTATGCTAATTTACAAAAATAACAGTTGACATCCATCGCACTGGCGCTTTTGTATCAGAATAGTGCAGCCAGCTTTGATGCTTGAAAAACAAATTGCAGAATATAAAATTACGCCAAATCGAGAAAACTGTACTTGTACACGTCACTGGTATTTTAAAGACTTCGTGTCAATATCAGTGATATGTTTGTTTCTGTAGTTCCCTAAACCTGATAGAAACGGTCGATTTTTATACCCCATCCCATAGGATATAGGAGGTATATTATGTTTGATTCATAGTTTGTAACATAGAGAAATAATCATCGTAGACTTCCAAGACCTTAAAAGCACATGATCGACATCAATTTGTGCATCGAATGAGACATGTCCGTTTGTCTGTCTGTCGATAGTTTTTAAGCTTGAGCTTTTTCGTTTCCGAAGCAGTTCAATTGGAAACATTTTTGAAATCCGCCCACTTACACGCCCACTTTGCTTATTAGCATAAAATGTCAAAATTGTCGTAGGACACTGAAATTTGGTACATAGAATCCTTGCGTAAGTTGTCATTGGCATTTCAAAAAACGCCCCCTATTTTGGGAGTGGTTGCACTTATTTTGCCGTTTTTCAAACTAATTTGTATGCAATATTTTTGATTGTAATAGAAATTCTTGCTTTATATGCTAACATGTATCTGTATAGAGTCAATTTACTGGAAAAATTGTAACCACGCCCACTTTTACGGGCCTACTTAAATAAAAACCTAATTTTTGGCATAAAAACGAACTTGAAGCGTCATGCAAACCTCACCTGGACAATATATATGGACGAAAACTACAATGTTATTGAACAGAGGTTGATGCCACGCCTTTTTTTTAGCTGAAGGAGATTGCTATTTTTGACATTTGGCGATTTGAAGCTTTACAGGGGTCAGTTGGGATGGGGTATCCAACGATTCGCCTAAGCGGATTGTAACCCACCCAATAGTTAAAATTTATTTCCTTCCAGCTTTTTCTCGTTCGAACCTTGAGCAAGGACCGATATTAAGTTCTCCGAAAAGTATGAATACTTTGTACTGGGGAAGTGGGCGAGGCACGTCTTGTATTGGTTTTCCCATTATTCTTACCTCCATTTGAAGCAATTTTTTTTTATTTGCCTAAAATCAAAAGTATTTTGCTTGAAGTTTTATCCCAAAGTTGTCCCATTGTTCAACACTGTCAATCAACTTTTTCTTCGTTCTTCTCTTATAGCATCAAAGGAGTAACGAACCAAAGAAGAACCTTAGACACACACACAAAACAATAAAAGAGAGTAAACATGTCTGACTTTGTGCCACGTGATATTTTACCGGATTTGTGGGAGGAGATTCTGCGACGGCATTGGACATTTCTAGAGACTGAAGAAAGTATGCAAAAGCTGGAAGAGCGCAAAAAATTGGAAGGTACGCAAAACCTCTTATACAGAACTTTAACAACAAAATTTAACAATTTTCTATTCAGGCTGCTTGAAAGAGTTCCTTTGTATAGTGCCACATGATAGGAAATTCTTCCTACCTGAAACAGCTCATGTGTTGAAAAAGACTGTCAAAGAGTTGCAAGATTTCAATGCTTTCAAAGCAATGATAGGATTCGAGTCGATAAGTCAATATGCGAATAATCTATTCACGAAACCATGGAGAAAGGAGTACAGAGTCATTAAGGTGAGTTTTTAATGTGGCAGCTTGTGGCATTCACATTTCACATTGTGAACACATTTCCAGATGTACTCTGGCTTCTATCAGCACGAAATCAAGTCAAATTTGGTTGATGCTGAGAAACTTTTCGAAGCAATGGGCTACCGGCAGATATCGAACCAGATTCTCGTTCTGGATGGTCCCATTTGTCCTGATCAGGTGACAAATGTATCGCGCGATGCAATGGCTGCCTATGTGGAGTGTCAGATTATGAAACAGGTTAAGTCTGGATTGGCTGCATTGCCAATTGTTTGCACTTGGAATGATGTTTTTAAGTTTCGAGAAAATCACATAGGTAAGCGACCGCCTATGGCTAAAGAAAGATCTTTAAATAATTTGATTATTTTCGCTTAAAAAAGGTGGCGCTACCCAGGCTATTAAGGCTCTTGCGTACGCAGATCAGGAGAGACGATTCCGAAGTAAAAAGGTGGTGTCAGGTATGGTAAATGCATTAAATCAATTTAGAGGTGACTAAGTAGCTTTATTGTAGAACCCCAATTCGCGCCGCAAGTGCCACCTCCACCGGCTGCGTCTGTAACAGCTCCTTCAGCAATAATCCCGTGCGACAACTGTGCTGTACATGGCAATTACCATCACCATCTGCACCCATCAGCTGGCCCTCTGATACACCAAATGCCGAATGGATGCAGTATGCGTCCCCAACCAAATTACAACCCTTCCTGCACAATTCATCACCCTCCGAGCAACATGATGCATTGCAAGCAACCCAACTACTCACAGATGTCGCACTCGAAGAGCCTGGAGCACTACAACGAGCACCCCGATGGACCACCCCTGCCTCATCGGCATTCGTTTGATCAGCCCCCACAAAGCCAACAACCTCAGCATCTCTACGACAATCCCTACGACTGTGTCGACAGTTACCAGAACGCTTGCAACTTTAACGCCTACAATCATCCCTACAATCGGTATCCCCTTCCGTATAATATCTCCAGTCAACTTAACAACCACAATCAGTACGCTTACAATGGCTCTGGAAACATGTATCACCCGGTGGCGGTGTGCGGTCACAAGATGCCTCCAACGACTATGGAAGGGGGCTACGGTGAGTGCAACGGTTATGCGAAAATCAATCCATGCAATTACGGACATCATCAGTCGCGGAATAGCGGAGGCAACAAAGACTTTCAAGCTTACAGGCAGCGATCGTTTCCACCAGATCATCAACTGATTGATTTCGAGGAGCGACCTGCGCCCCATGATCTTCCCCACTCGCATTCCCGCTCTCAGAATAACAGTTTCGACTACAGTGATCGCACCACGCAAGTCTACGACAATAGGCGAAGCCGACAGTCGGCAGCCATGCCACCACAAAAAGAAGGGTACAGTCGCAATCACAACCACATCGAAAGCTCCGACGATTTGGATGGGAACTACGTGTACGCCACGCCGATTCCCGCACGCCATCGGAAGTCAACAACTGATAAGTATCTGAAGAACTCGGAGATCCTGCAAGAATACGAGAAGACCCTAGACAATAAAAGGCCGCCACTCGAAATAGCAGCCCGAACCAATGGTGGTTCGCACAGTGCGCACCCACCACCGGACAACTACGATAGCTACGATGATTTCGTCAATATTGAACACCCCAAAACCGCGCCAGAGGTGGCGCCGAAACCTTCCAGGGCCAACAAGAATCAAGACGGCGTCGGCTCCTTTGAGTCCTGGGACTACGTGTTTCAGAATCTCGAAAAGCACGGTTACTCCAAGGACCTTGGCGAGCGTGGCGACCTTCTGGTCCAAAGCCTCGACTTGGACTCAATGAACATAGCAACCGGCAGCAACACCGGCACAGAAAAGCGTCGCGTCAGCCGCAACCTTGAGACCAAGTCTCGACCCCAAAACGGTGACATTTCTAAATCGAAAACGCTCGAAAAATCAACGCCAACGGTTTCACGCTCCAGAAGTGGCGCAGAGAAGTCTATTCTGAAGCCACAATCCAAACCGCTCGAGAATGGCCAATCGACGCAGCTGAAGCCAACTCTCAAGTCGAACCTCAAACAGTCGGCAAGCATAAACAATAATTTCGAGGATGATAGCAATCACCATCATCATCCGGTGGAACGGGTCGTTGCCGCCCCCTCAAACCGACTGAGCAGTGCGTCGCGAACTCCCTCAAGCAGTACGAATTCCAGTACCGCAACCACTACACAGGTGATTGTGACGAGTCCGAACGAATGGAGTTGTCGCTTCTGTACGTTTCTCAACCCAGACACGAAAAGAATTTGCGAAATGTGCTCCAGGAGTAAAGATTTTAATTTGGAGTCAACCAACACGCCGACTTGTGTTTAATTTTATTTTGTTAAGTTTTGCGGCTTGGTTTGACTCTGTTTTGTATGTATTCTGTTTATTTAAATTTCCCACTCTCGAATTGTTATGTTTGTTGGTTTTATTCAGAGTTTAAGTTGTTAAACGGAAAAAACATTTCTGTTATGTGTTCGAAAATGCTCGAAGAAAGCGCATTCATTTTTTTCTCTAGTCTTTTGACTTCTGATCAGATTTAACTTCGTAGCGATGTTGAAAACTTTAGCAGAATCCTGAACTATCAGGGACTCCATTGCCTTAATCCAGTTAACTGTATGGTTCGCCGGTGTCACTTCTGTGTAAAATATTTTCAAATTTGAAAGGAATATCTGGCACATTTCCATTATCTATGTAGCCTTTTTCCATATTTTTATCCGAGAAAAAAAAAAACGAAGAATCAAGTGATTTATAACAAAAGAACTGAGAGTGCGATCAAACGATGACATTGTTGATGCGGTGATAGAAATTGATTTTTCCATTCGCTTGTCATTGCATTTACTGTCTCAACTGTGCCCAATACACGGCATCAGCAACGCGGCCACACTTTTGTGACAGACACTGACTGAATTATATTCCGCAGCTCATTGATCTTATATCAAAACGATGTCCTCAGCTCACCCATACTCCCTCCTAACCATTGTGCTTCTACATTTCCACATGTTAACAGCATTTCGAACATTATAACAACGCAAACTATTTTCTTGTACACGTTCATATATAATTTTTGTTGGCGTTTAAAATAGTTTAAGAAAGTGAACATAAATTATAAAAAATATAATATTTCTCTTATGTGCCTCCTTCTTTGCTCTGTGAAATGATAAATTAAAATCATTGGTAACGATATAAGAAGAAGAAAGTTGATTATCATATTTATTTGTTTTGGTAAAACTTATTAAGCTATGTTTGAATGTTATCACTATATTTACATTATGTTATTTATAAAGAAATACAAAAAAAATAATGATAAAAACACCAACACGATTTATTATAAAAAAAAAACTATCATTACGACAATGCTTTAATTAAATCAATAAAAAAATTAATTAATAATAATATAAAAAAAAAACACATTTAGCATTAAGAGACTAAAAATAAATACTACACAACACACCTTTAGATAATTACAAATAATGTAAATTCTACTTACCTACATATATAATAAATTATATTTGTTAAATCCATTCATTGTGATTTAAAGCAAACAACAAAATCTTATTTATAGAAGTGGATAACGGTTTTATTTATAAAGGTTAAATGAAATTTTTGAATTGGATCGAAGTTTTAACCAGTAAGAGACAGAAGGAAACGGAAGAAAGTGTATCTTCCTCTTAAATCACAAAAATAAAAAAAAAAATATTTATTGCTATTTTGACTTCAAAGAAAAAATATTTATGAAAAAGTATTAAAACTTAAAAAAAAAATATATATAAACGTTTTTTGTTTTCTAAGTAGTTGTGAGGTTTTTTTTTTAAAGCAGCTGAAGCATTCGATTCGAGCTCTTGGACAAAAACTAAAGGGTGCCCTAGGTTTGAGCGATTTTTACGAATTCAAAACAGGAAGAGACGGTATGAGCGGTGGTTTGTCCATCCTGGACACCGTCTTCAACCAAAAGACAATAACAAATACACTTGTCACCGACACATTTTGAATCAAAGACATTAATACATATCTATGATCTTCAATCTAGACTTAGTGGAAGAATGGCAGCTATTTCATCGGCAGTCATTGCCTGCCTCTACAGGAAATATTGGTGGAGTGAAGCGGCTTGGTGTGGCGTCTGATTGGTGGTGAGAAAAGAACTGGGTTGTGTAAAACACTTGGAGTTCCAGAAGCTTAAGAGAGCCTACATTGTGTGGAATCAATGTAGGAAAGGAACTGAACTTCATGAGCCCGGTACAATGAGACTCGTAGGACTCCCAACATGGCAGTCAGAACAAAAGAACAGGCATTGAAAAAGTTCGGTTTGAGGTTGGAGCACGGTTACTGACACTGCAAAAAATATGTTTAAAAAGACTAATCGCCGTGTTAGAGGAAAAAGTTTCGTAGAAGGGGTAAAATGCAAAAACTGTATGCTTGGACGCCATCGTGGAGAATTTATATTTAATGGAATTGTTACCAAAAGGCAATTGGAGCAACCGTTTTTTAAATGCTGGCTTAAAGTTTTGGCTGCCCTGATGGGACACAAAATGTCGAAGAGCACATGTAGGTATACAATTAATACAATGAAGCGATGACCCATAAAAAGAGCAAGTACCCCTTCATTTGCAGTATAAAGTCGGAAAATAATGTGCCTGATAAATGGATCATGGCATTTGTTTACCCGATCATGAAGAAAAGAGTCCCATCGATTTCTGCCAGGTACAAAAGCGTTTATCATTTTAGCTTTAGTCTTACCTACACTCTGCACAGCTGACAAACAACCAGAAACAACATTTTTTTTACAGAACTGAGTTTTCTGCCGCTAAGAAATTCTATCCAATGCAGTGCAGGATGCACCTTATAATCTTTGCTTAATCGAACGAAGAACTGCGAACAAGTGCGAAATTTAGTGCCTATGGCTCACTAAGACTTTCGAGAGGAGGATGAAACTCAGGTAGCGCCAGATAATGGTGCCTAGATAAAGATGACTAGTGCTCGGAAAGGTTTTAGGAAATCAGAATCGATGGCACCTGTCGGGATGATGCCTTTCGGGTTTAAGGAATCAACAGCTAGGTTGTTGGATTCAACAGCAAGGTAGTTTTCATACAAAAACATTGAGATTTCGTAAGGAAACCTTCTTCGTTGTCTACGAAAAAAGGTGCAAAAAAAAAAACATTAAAATTTCAAATTCAAAAAAAAAATACATATCTACCTCAGCACCAACTATTGCAAGGATCGAAGCAATTGCCATAATATACTGCATAATATTACAATGGCTTTTTTTGGTAAGACAAAACTTTCCGGGCTAAACAAATTGGTACCAAATTTCAAAAACCGCGAGTAAATCTTCGAAAGACAAACTACCTGTAAGAATTCGAATTACTTGCGGCTTGCGTTTAAAGCGACAAAGATACAAAGAAAAACGAAGTTTTCTCCCGAGTGCTTAAAGAAATATTCAATCCGCATTCAACAGACAACCTATCCTCTATTCTTAATAAGATCCAATATGGCATCTGACAAAAAATGTTGATTTTCTCGTTCTCAGCGAACAGGGCAAGACAGAAGCCGCTTACTTACTTACTTAAAGTGGTGCTACAGTCCGAAGTGGACCTGGGCCTCAGCCAACAAGCTTCGCCAGCCAGCTCTGTCTCCATTCAGCCGTCTCCAGTTTCGCACGCGAAGTTGGCTGAGGTCTCCTTCCACTTGCTTGCACCCCTGAGTGTCGGTGCTCCTCTACTGCGCCGTCTCTGCGGGTTGATTTGGAGATTTTCCAGGCCGGGGCGTTAAAGTCCATCCTCTCAAGATGACCCAGCCATTGTAGCTGTTGTATTTTGACTCTTATAGCTTGGTCGGCGTCGCTGTACGGGCTGTACAGTAAGAAGATAGAAGCCGCACTGGTCAGGTTAATAATTTCAAGTTAGCAAAACATCAAAAGGCACATTTTCTTCATCAAGACCATCTTTTTTTAATAACTGGTGAAATTCTAAAGAAATTCAGAAGAAGAAACTGGTGAATTCCCTAAGCGCTGACTACAATTAATACAATACATGCCTGGGAGTTCTAGTGAATCGAAAAATCGAGGATCCATAAAGGTTTCCAAAGCTAAAATTTTTTGAAAATTTCAAAATTTTTACAAAAAACCTAAATTAACTCCTTAACAATGTATTGATTTTCAATGGCTACCTCGATCCGGCATAATTGGAGCAATGAGCAATAGCCCAATTTACCGTAAATTTCCCCCTAAATATCTAATGCGAAATGTCAATATTGACTTCTGCTATGTCGCATCTGCACGTAGTGCCGTTCTGCTGGAACCACTTCAGCTTAAGAGGCTTTGCTATCCGAGAATTACCTTGCCTTATTTCTTACCAAAAAGAAAGTCTTCTGCTCAACATGTCAACAGATTTCTTAAGGAAGTTAAAACAATTTAATTTTGAAGTGTACATACATAGACTTTTATTTAAGGATCAGCTCATTGTATTACTTCTAAATAAATGTTTTACTTTTGCCACAATAAGTTTTCGTTCGTTTTTACTGTTGATTTGTAATTATTCCGTTTCTTCTAAGGAAACTAATCTAACGATTTAGTACTTTCTATTTTCAAACTGTAAATAAGAACTTGTCAGTATATATCTGCGTATATATTATGCGTTTCATTATTTCATTAAAATTTTAATATTTTATTTAAAAAAAAAACACAAAACGTATTTTCTTTCAAGTTGCAGTTAATTCGTTTTAAGAAACGTTGTATGTATGTATATTAGTTTTGTTAATAAAATTTAATTCAGTTGTATTGTTTTTTTACTAAATGAACAAATTGAGTTTTGGTTTTCTATTATATTTAAAGTTAGATTTACTTATTTGACTAAGTACATTTTGTTCTTTTTATAATTTTTTTCTTCTAATATCTAATAAGAAATATATTTCTTTAATTTTACAAAAAAGGCCGTCGTAAAGTCTTTTTACGTAGTTGTTAAATTGTTTTCTATTCTTCGTGTTCCTCTATTTAAATGTTTTGTTTTTACTCATAATTTTTAGGTTTAATGAACAAAATTGATGAATTTGAAATTTTTACTATTTATTCTCATTTTATTTAGAAAATTGTTATTATGATCAAGTTGTTTTTTCTTTATTTCAAAAACAAGATAAATGCTTTATATTTTATTTGAATATATAAAAATATATACGATTATGCATGGTTTTGAATTTGAAATGTCTACAATGATTATAATTTCTTTTAAATATACATTATGTAGTTTGTTCTTGCAATTGAAATATTTTGGCTGAGTTTTTATATTTTATTTTTGGTCTTAAGCCTTAAATATAGAATTGAAATTTAACGGATTTGACGAGACATGAAGCGGTTTGAATTCAACGAAACACTTAAATTTAACAAACAGTCAACGCTTTTAGCCTATGCGAACGGGTATTCAAGCTCAAATATGTGCCAAGCTTGTTCTTCGAACAGGTGGAGCTAATAGTGTGTAAGAGCGTTGGTAACTGCACTTAGGGCAATTTTTTACCTGATCGGATTCTATTATTCCCTTCAACTAAAGTTTTAAAGCTAAGGCTTGGGTTGATAAAAAAGGAAACACTTCATCTGTGGTGGGAGTCCAGACACGTTGCACTAAATAATTTTTGCAACCCTTGAGTTCGCACGTTTTTAAATTACTCAGTAAAGCATAGGCGAAGCTCATTTTACAAATTTAGGTGGGTTTTGTGTTCATGTTGTGCGGATATCTTATCAGTTTTCTTTAAATTTTTGGCATTTTTCTTTGTTTGTTTTAAGTTTTAATGACAACACATTGATTGTTTTTGTTTATTTAAAAAAAATTCTTTATCTCAATTTGTGCAAGTACAATATAGGTTGTAAAATTTTGTTAAAAATTAGATTCTTAATTAATTAGTTTTGTTTTAATGACCAACTTATAATAATTGTTCAGTGCAATTTACTTAAATTTAATTATCATTTAATAATAATCATCGTGCAAGAGGCAATACATTTTTATTGTTGCATGTATTATGATTTAAAGTTATCTTTTGCCTAAGATGTAGGTTTCTTTTGCTTTTTTTATATTTCTAATGTTATTTTTTCAGCTGATTTCTTATTTAATTTAATAAAAACCGCATATTGTAAGCATGTTAAAATTTCTTACAAAATCGTGCAGGCCGATCCCTGCATTACTTCGCTGATAAACATTGGTGTACCAGCGCCAAGGCCGCCGTCTGTTTTCTGATGTTCATTCTGAAAATTAAGAATTAAAAAATAGTATCTATATAATTTAAGGACATAAGGACAATTATTCAGTTGAGGTTTGGTGACCTATATCGACCTTTATAGGTACAACAGAATAAGAAAGTTGGGACATTTTTCTTACTTTTGAAACTTTTCTAAATGCTACACGGCGATCCCGAGAATCTTAAGGATATACATAAATATCTACATATTCTTTCTATTGAATTTAATAAAATCATTGTAAAGGAGATAATAAGGAGAGAGAGGAGAACTGTCTCCTCCGAAGGAAAATGAGAGAGCATGAGAAGGACGCGGTTGAACGAACAGATAGATAGATGTTGCAACAGGAATGAGGTTCGAAAGTTTTACCAGAGGATCAAAACGTCCTGCCAAGGACATAAAGTTCGAACCGAAGCCTGTAAGGACCATAAAGGGAGCGTCGTAGTGAAATCGCAGTCGGTGCTGATGATGTGAAGAAACCATTTCTGCACACCGTATAACAACGAAGACAAAGCATTCAACCCAGGCGAATGCGTTACCCACCAAGCATAAGAACGATACCGCCCACCCGATCTGGGTGAAGCGAAAGTAGCTCTGCCTGATCTCAAATGCGAGAACCTAGCTGCCGATTAGGAGGATGCACCAGTTCATCTGCAAGATATATTCGGAGGAAAGCATGCCCCATAAATATGCCAGAAAAGTCCACCATCGATCAAATATTCACACTGCGGCATACATTGGAGAAAACCCGGGAATTTCAAATCGAAACCCACCACCTTTTCATCGATTTCAAGGAAGCGTATGACATCTAAGAGCTATATGGCGCAATGTCTAGTTTTGGCACCCCGGCAAATTCGTCAGTCTGTGCAGGATGACGATGGAAAACGCTCGCTGTTCCTTCAAGGTCGGTAAAGACCACAGCGATCCCCTCGATGTCGAAAAAGGATTAAGGCGGCGCGCGCTGTCATGTGACTTCGTTGACATCATACTTGAGAAAATGGTGCAGAACACCCGCACCAACACCAGAGGTACAATCTTTCACAAGACCGTTCAACTACTCACATACGCAGACGACATTGGCATAATTGGAAGAACAAAGAGTGATGTCAATAAATGCCTTCGTGAGTATTGGAACGAAAGCCGCGAATGTGGGTCATCAACGAGGGCGAAACAAAGTTAATGCTATCATCAAGAAGAGACACCGAGCACCGACGTCTTGAACAGAACATCACCATAGAAAGCTATAACTTTGAGGTAGTTAGAGACTTTGTCTACCTGGGTTCCACTATAAATTCAGACAATGATACTAGCGCTGAAATCAAACGAAGGATAACTCTTGCCAATCACTGTTTCTTCGGGCTAAGAAGGCAATTGAGTAGCAAAGCCCTCTCTCAAGCAACTAAAGTGTCCATTTATAGGATCCACCTCATCCCGGTCTTCCTTTACGTTGCAGAGGCATGGACCCTGTCAAAGGGGGATGAAAACACTTTAGGCTGTTTCGAGAGGAAAATCCTTCGGACTGTTAATGATCCCATCTGCATAGGCGGAGAGTGAAGGAGAAGATATAACATCGAACTGTACGGGCTGTACAGCGACAATACAAAGGCTACGATGGCTGCGTCATCTAGAGCGTATAGACAGCAATGCTGGCTGGATGGCGAAGCTTGTTGAATGAGGTCTAGGTCTACCTCGAACTGAAGCGCCATCTAAAGTAAGTATTGGAAATCGCTTTACAAAGTAGGAGCTGAAAAAGGGACTTCTTTTTGTGAGACCATGGCTTAGATCATTGAAAAAGGTCATCAGTTTCTTAAAAGATGACTCGAAATATTTTGAAAGCCCAGCAAAGACCTGCCTCGGAAAGCTTCTTAATGTACCTACCTTTTCGACACATGCCATTGCACCATAGTTGGTGCAGGAGTTTTTTTTTAGAATTACATTACATTAACACAGTTGCCTGGCAAATTCACGTCACATCTGCGAGTGATAACTTCACTCCCCAATCGTTCATGCAGATTGTTAATCGTGGCGTCTGCAGTGTGACACGTAGTGCTTTTCTGCTTGAAAACATTGCCCGAAATTAATTATAATTATTCATTAGCGTGTACCATTGATGGTTATCACCTGAACCCAAGTTTTTCGAAGAAGTACGGACCAATCACGCCCCCGGACCATAATCCAGACCAAACAATACCTTTTTTAGGATTCATTGTCACCTGGGGTAATAGCTGAATAGTAACTGAATAATAAACAGAAGTTTTTGATAGATGCCATCAAAACGAGATGGCCGTCAAAACCGCTTTTTGCAAAGTGATCTTTGGTGCACCTGTCCAGACATTACCTAGGTGTTAGCTATTTCAATGCTTTAGTTGGTGGAGAATAATTATTTCCCCTATATCTGTTAAATTTTCGGGACCGTGCGTAAAGTGCTATTAAAAATCAGCATAAACAACATTCTGCTTTTTCGGAAAAAAATTCTGCTCTCAAAATTCTGACGAAAATAGTAAAATTCCGATCATTCTGTTATTAAGGCAAACTTTTCGCTTTTTGAAGTAGGTACAGTAAAGGTAAAAAAGTTAACAGGAAGGGGAGTTGTATGGGACCGCCATGCCCCCAACCCCATACATATCTCATTTTCGAAATTTAGTAAAATAGTATTTTGAAAAGCAGAATTTTGAAAGCAAAATTTTTAAAGTATCGTTTTGGAAAAGTTTTGACCCAACCCGAATTTTGACCCTAACCTTAAATTTTCAATCATTCTAACGTTATTTAACCGCAGCCCTAATTAGAATGGAGAGTTTTTTTCCTAAGCGAAACAAAAGCCTTTTCAGAAGCGGCAAAACAGTTTCTGTTGTCGGGCTAATTTTAGGAGTGGGATCTCAGATAAGACAACTTAAAGAGGAATTCTTACAATTTATTCATAGAAATCAGTAAGGCGTGTGGGAGTACGATTGCATAAAGAAAGAGGCAGCATAAGTCACCAACTTTCGCCCAAGGATTCGCCGGTTTATCCCAAAAACTTTGAAATTATATCTTACCAACGCCAGAGTCTTAAAAGCTATATTCTGAATAAAATATTGAATCAATTTAAATTTAACTTAGAGCTGAGATGCTGGTTACCTGAGATATTGCAAAGTAGACGTGGCCACAGTTAAAAATTCGAAGAGCTTAAGATCTGTTACACCAACCGATCACGCCTGCTCAGACAAAACATAGATAATATCATAAACTATTGAAGTATCATTGAGCTTAGAAGAAAGGTCTTAATCAAGTCTTAATCAAAGGATAAACAGCTGGACAAAGACAATGGCGATCGGAAAGCGTCACAGTAAAGTGGTGTATTTGTGTATTTTGAAAACACATGTGGACAATTTTTTGGTGAATCCTAAAGGCTATGTGAGAAGCTGTAGGAATTTTGAGAAATGGGAATCGAACCTAGACATAAGCTTAGCTAAAAATGGCTTAAACACTGCTGCACAAACTTCCCCGTGCCCAAGTTTTTGAAATAATTATAAAAAAGACAAACTTACGTCATCATATTCGCAGTCGAAATAGTGACTTTGACACTCCATACAACGGCATTGATCGGACATCTTGCAAGTGATGCCCCACTGTTTGGCCACCGCTTTATAAATCTCCTTCGATGACTTGTTGCTAATTATTTCTGGTGACATTGATCGCTCCTGCTGTTGTGAGTAGTTTCCACTCATTTGACTCATCTGGTTCGAGTCCCAGCCGCCGTCGCTTTCACTGTCACTTTGTTGGTTCTCCGCATTTTCCGAGTACTCTGGTGGTGGCTGGTTTTGTGATTCATCATGGTGGCTGCAATCTAAGTCTTGTTGCTGGCTGCTGCTGCGATGATGGGAACCTGCAAAAAGGCAATATATGGGAAGGCGCTTTTTTCCTTCCTCTAGACACTTACCGTGCATTAAAGGATCACAAAATCCGGAATTCTCCGAACTATGACAGGCACTACCGCTACAATCTTCCAACAAGTTCTCCTCTGACGATGGCGCAGTCATCCTAGAAATTAAATATTCAGTCGAATCAATCGATTCCTTGCGATTGTCTGGTTCGTTTTCGTCGTCGTCGTCTTGGTTCTCGTTGTGCTGCTGATGACACTGTTGATTGTTGTTGTTGTGAGCGTCCTCTGAGATATGTTCATTCGAGCCAGTTTCAGTACAATCCGGATCCATACATTGGCTAGATATTTGCTCACATGATGTCCTGCCAGAAATGCTGTTCCGAATGTTCGCAGTTTCACCACCTCCTCCACAACCGTCTTCGGCGGACAATGTTAGCCGACTACCCAGGTCGAGACTGTTTGCAAGACGTGTATTCTACACCAAAGAAAAGATAAAAAAAATATAGAAAAAGGACTAGAGTGTTAAGCTTCCACATTGCCTATAGCCGTATGCTGACAGCACATCGAAGAAATTTCATTATGCAAAAAGAAATCAATTTGACTCACTTCCTCGAGAACGTGCTCGTAAGATGGCGGTGGGCTCTTCGGCACAGGACTCTCTGATGTGCACTGCGTTATGGTGGGATTCAAATATCCTAAAAAAATAAAGATGAATGAATAAATTTCAACCTTAAATCATAATCAACAGCATCGTTGTAGTCATCACATTGACTTGTGATGTCACCATCAGCTCTTCAGCATTCTCACTGTCATCATCGTCATTATCATTACCATAAGCCAAGCAATAGGAAGAAGGATATTTTAAGAGCACTAGTGCTGTCCTATAGGTTGTGCGGGTCGTGAAATATGTATGAGACGAATGGATGCTTCCATGGCGGTGCTGTTGGGATACACCTACACTCTTGGCCATAAAAATGTTTAATTTGAATCGGAGTGAAGATGAAAATGTTGCTGAAGGATATATGTGTTTTCTTCACCAATAACACTGACTTCGCTTGCAATCCTTGCAGGTTATATGATGGGGAGGAGTGGCAAGCTTGTATCATGAATGAATCAACATTTTTGTAGGCTATAAAGTGTTGTCTACAGTGCATGATTTTTCAAAATTAAGACGTGAATAAACTCGCTAAGGCGTAATTTTCATGCCTTAGTTACGTGTAGCTTTAATTAAAGCCTTACCATTGAAATAAAAATTAATGTTATTGTGGTTGTGATTGGTACTTTTTACTGGTTGCTTAAACATTTACAATCAACGATACTTTGAAGGCTGGCAACGCATTCTCTAGGATTCCAAGTTGCTCGAATAAAATGTTCTTGTTTATGATTTAGCTAAAGGAGCGGAATTATCAAGCTTATAGGATACTGAATAAAAAATATTTGTTTTAAATCAGCGTCTTGACATTTGTCGAAAAACCCAGAATTGTTGCATGCTTCCGCAATGATTGATAGCCTTTGGCAGCTTGTAGCGTAGATACATGCAATTATTGACATTTACGAGTGACTTCAATGCATTGACTAAAAACAAAATCTGGGATTTACTTCAGAAAATTAATATGTAGCACCGATTTGTATTCTAAATGTTTCTTAGGAAGTATGTAGATGGTGACAAAATTATCCATCGAGTGCCAAGAAAACAGTTTTAGGAGAGTCCAGAAGGCTTCCGGAAGCCCAATCGAAAACGCCAATCAAATTTGATTTGACACTTAAGTGTCGATGAAAAGTACTTTCACATAATATGTGTCACAGGGATGCTGTCTTTGAGCCACTGATTAATTGCAAACCAATAATACGTCAAAGTACCAAAAATATAGGGCGATTACACGGTCAGAGTAAACCATAAATGCAATGACAAACATAGTTATGCCGAGGCAATTGTAAGGGTGCTTATCCTTGCATGTATTTACTATCCCACCAAAAAACATGGTTATTTCACCCTATGCAATGACCGTTTTATGAGAACTCCTAAAAAATCCGGGCTTAAGCGTGTATATATTTATTAACTTTAAAGAACGAAGGCCTGAGACAAGGCTTCTTTATGATAAAACATGATTTATGTGAGGAAGTTACTTGAGCTAATGATTCAAACACACATAATCTAGTGAAAATAGAAATATTCTTAATTCATACAAAGGGGTCAAAGGACATGCTTAACACTTAGGACTAAATAGAAATGTCGTTCAAGGCCTTACCCAGTCGCAAGTTATTGGTTTTGTTTGGCAGCAAGGACTTTCTTTCGTTGCCTATCGATCCCAAACTGGTGCAGTCGGCCGAGTCGATTGTCGAGCTACTCGCCCCGATCGTAGTCGACGAGTGATTGAGCAGAGCTTCATTTACCTGCGGATCTGAATCGACTTCCTGTGATGTGCTCCTTGAGCTGCCCATGCGAAATTTCAATTTAAAAGGGGCCATATTGAAGAGCTTCCTTCTTGATCGTCTTCCGTCTTCACCGCCACCAGCTCTGCCCCGTCTCGGCCTAAGATCTTCCACTTGGGAGTTTATCTTTACGAATTATTTGTTAACACACTACTGATTATTCACAACATTGATTTTTTTTTGGATCGTTTTTGAACAAAATGTTATTGTTTGTCAACATACAGAAATGCATAAAAGTTACTAGGTATTAGTTTTATTTTTTGGTTTTTCAATTTAGACACATAATAGACAGATACAACATTGACACTTATGAGCACATGATAAAGGTGTAGCAGATGTAGAGAAGAGAGTCAAATCTGAAAGAAATTTTCGACATTTATACAAAACAAATTAAAAGCTGTATTTAAAAAAAAGTGAACAAAATACTGTTTGTGTTTTTAAGTGCAAAAGGGAAATGTTGGCTTATTTGGGCATGCATAAGAGGTGAAGCGTGTAGGAAGTACCCGCAATTACCTTAGGATTTTGTTAAGCAAACCTGAAAAAGATAAGTTAAATTCTTATAAAATTGTTTATCAATCGGCCTTCTATTTATCTTTCTTTATACTACATGCAACTGAATAAGATTCAAAGACAAAAAGTAAGTTGTGTTTTTTTTTGTTGGTCCGTCAAAAAATGGAAAAAGGACATCTTATCTCTCTAATCTAGATATAAATTCTGAACTTCAACTTCTGGTAAGTCGTAGAAAAACTAAATTTGGTGTGCTTTGAAACTGCGGAAATAATCAGAGAACCCAAAAAATGCAATTTTTAGCACCAATAACGGTAAAAATTACAGTTTAAAGTTTCATGGGAAAATAGATTAAATGTTTTTTAATACTTTTTTAAAGGAGTTTTGCAGGCAAGAACCAGAAAAACGAAACGTCCAGCGAAAAAATCCAGTTTTTTAAAAATATGGATAAGTTTTTGAGATATGAAGAGTTAACATTGGACGACGTTTTTCAAAGTAGTTTGGGCTTTCATTTTTGAACCGCTAAGTCGAAAAGCCAATATTGAACACCAGTATAAAGCAGCTCAAAACTAACGAATATCTTATGTAAGACAAATTTTCCCGAAAAAGTTTTAATAGTACCCAATGCCTTTTCGACGCATTTTCGAAAAAAAATCACAAAAATGCATAAAAAAAACGTGTGTCCCCTCTTCCATGTCTCTGTTCTTAAAAGTCAATCATACACAAAAAAAAAAAAACAAACATATCAGAAATTTCGCAAAATGTTAAGGAAAATTATGGCGAAATTTAAAATTTCAAAACCTTCTGAGAATTAACTCAAAAACATAAAGGCATATTCAAAAATCATTTTTTTTAAATCTTCTAGTATATTTACGGTAAAAGCGATCTTGTAAACTAGAGCAAACTGCAAACATTCAAAAACTTAGAAGATATTGCTCAAAACCGTAACAACTTTTTCGAAAACGAATTTTTCAGGATTTCTAGTCCCTTAACGGTTATTACGATCTTGATTTAATTTGGCTGAAGTAGGTAACGTTTAAAAGACAAGATAACTGCATTAAAAACGTTAAAAAATTGCCGTTTCCAACCTAAATTTTTTAAGCTCATTTAAAAAAGCGAAACAAAAACAGCATGTTTTACCGTTTTCTGAGAAATCCGTGTCCGCAGAACTTAAGAAAAGTGATAATCCTAGCACAGGTGGTTGTAAAATTATTGAAAAAAGTGTAAAATTATTCAAACAAGTGCGAAAGTGCAACAGTGTGTATGCAAAAGCTTCAATCCATTTACGACAGATTGTAAAATACCCGACAAATTGCAAAAAAGAAAACTGCCACGCCTCCGAAAATTGGGCGGGATATAAAAATATAACTGTTGAATGCTTTATACTAGGTGGTTGCATACATTTCGGCCTAGAACTCCGCCTTTTTAACTTGAAAAATCACTTTTTTTAACGCCACGCCCACAAAAGTGGGTGGAGGCACATACAATATATACATAAAAGTTAGAAAATGCTAATATCTACAGCTTTTGTCATATAATTTTTTGTCAAATTTCATATATATTTATTGAAAAACAGTCATTTTTAGCTAAAATCCTTTAAAAATTGGGCGTGGTCAATGAAAAAGCTAAAATTTTTTGGCTTTCTTAAAGACAATTGTAAGGCAATGTTACGTACCAAAAATGAATGCGCTAGCGCCATTGTAACATAGCTAAAATTTGCAAAATGTAAATTTTAGATTATTTTTTAAATTAGAGATGGTCGCACATACAGTGGGCGTGTCTGTGGGCGTATTCATCTTATTTTCAAACTTGATCTGAAGGACTGGACTTCCAACCAACCCACAAAATTTAAGCTCTCTGCCTTAAAATTTAAGGCCTAAAAGTTGTTTACATACGGACGGACGGACGGACGGACATGGCTTAATCGATTCTCCGGTCGGTCCCATTCATATCTCTAAGAGGTTTTAGGGGTCTGCGGTGATTATTTCACTGCGTTGCAAACTATACATCAAACTTAATATACCCTGGGTCGGTTATAAAAAATAGATTAGATAATGCGCAAAGAAGAAGAAGAATCAGCAGAGCATATTCTAACATGGCACTTGCCTTACAAAAACATGTCAACGTTACCTAGGGAAATTTTACCTAGAGGTGGAAGAAATAAGAGGCAGTCCTCTAGTGAGGACTAAGTCGGATTCAATTCCAATTCAGTACTAGAGGAAATTTCATTAGGCCCAACAGTGGCCGCAGTGATTAAGTGCAGCGTGCCCGACCCAACAAATTAAAAATCTACAACGGTTTCGACATTTTTATAAACTTTAATTTTTTACCTATTTTTTTAAAGGCCTCTTTAAAAAACAAATACAAAGTATTTTTTATCATTTTCTTGAAACTTTGTAGCTAAAGAGTTAAAAACAAAGCCAATAATTTGAAAAAAAGAATTTTTTAGTTTTCAAGCCATTGAATCGGCTTGGGTATTGGCAAAAATACAAAGTTCCTGCTTTCTAGCACAAAATTTAGACTATGCAAAGCAGTTAGTTTCAAATACCCAAATATAGGTACCTTTGAACTGGGCCTAGTCTTATTTTCTATGCTTAATTAACATCATAAGTGGAACTTTTTCTTTAACAAAATACAGGAAGATTTGGTTATGCTCGCGAGAGATGAAGCATGTGTGCTTAATCATTTCTAACTAACATTAAATCCCTTGTTTTTATATGGCGCATAAAAACCCGATCGAGCATGCTGTCGCCCCTAAATAATGCGAATTTTTTAATAGCACCGTAAAATGCTTTCTGGGCGATAGCCTATAATGGGTTTTCCTTCATTTTCAATTGGGTCCTAAGTAAACAAACCAGAAAAACACCACAACACAGTTTATGATTTTCTCTGAAACATAAAAAGGTCCTTATACATCATAGGTCATCGTAAAACATCAATGTCGTAATAATATTCGTTTTTCCATAAAAAAAATTGCGTCGTCTTTTGAGAAAACACTGTAGCACGAGTTTGTATGTAAGTGCGATTGTATGGATAGGTCAAAAGTCTCACTATGAGCTCCTTTTATTTTATTCATCCTCCTGATATGCCAAGATAACGCCACCGAAAGCGAGCGTGTCACAATGTAATTTTTCTATTCTAACCCAAAACTTCCCTTTATCATACCATCATCAAGTTCTCCTCCGTTCTAACAAATGAGTCCAAATAAAACACCAATAGACCGTAGCTCTAATGAGGCAAGGCTATAAGAATGCCTTCCACACCCTGCCGGAGTGAACAGCGGCGGCGGCTCCGTACAGTGCTCAGACAAAGGACAAGTGAACTTGTATGGGTGTTTGGCATTAAGCATTCGCATGACAGCTCCCTACCACGTATCAAGGAAATAAATGAACTAGCGACGTAATTTCTAATTATTGCTTATTTTTCTGCTCTGGGTCTCGAGCTTCACTTCCGACAACCACTTTTATGTGTGCACAAATAAACTAGAAATAAATGAATTGCCGGATAGAGTATAATGAAAAAGGACGTCATGCGAGCAATTTTTTGCCTAGCAATGCCTTTTTTATTACGTATTGCTAGTTTCTAGAATCAACAGACGATGGGTGTGCTGTGTGCATTTTATTCTTATTCTTGACTTATGTCGCATAACTATTAGCTAGGGTCTTCATTGATGGAACAAGGAACACCATTAAATAAATATTTATGATAAATGAAGATTTTGATTAAGTGCCAAGTTAGCGAAATCAATGCCGTCCAACATTTCACATTCCAAAAATATTTTGAAAAAAACCTCATGAGCTCTTTCCCATCTTAAAATAGCTCATGTCCTTTGTTCTGATCTCTCTCTAGCTAACTTGCTGGGATTGTGCTTTTCTGGTATGTGACACATTTACCAAAAAATACAACCATTATAATCTGCAAGCTTAAAAATGACTGTCATTGCCAGTCGGAGCATGGGTAAGGGGAGGCAAACGTCAACCTAATACTGTCACTGCAATGCACTAAAAGGACTCCACATGTCACCATCATGGTGTACAATTCGTATTTTCATTTATGCATTGTGTGGGAGTTTTTATGTTGACAAAGGCTTAGAATGTTGCGGAATATTGTCACATTGCTCGTGGCTTTCATCACGTTCTTATACTTACGAGGTTGACACGAATTTGACCCTAACTTGGTAGCCCACGCACAAAAGTACATTAATGAAAACGAGATCGATCAATTTGATTGATTTGATATAAAATAATGGGGACAGTCAACAATTATATCTACCCTGGGGCTTTTCCCTGGGGGCCCTAATGAATTTTGCTCTTCGATGTAAAGGAACATTTTACTAGACACGGTAGTGGGCATTCATTATTCCATGAAAATTTTATGAACGGAGTTTCTGTAGTCGTAGTGTGTGTGTGTATGTGAATTGACTCAGTTTATTGATTTAAAAGAAAGTATTCGCCTCACGAATATTAAGTTAAGTAAAGGACTTAAATTTGCTGTTGAAGAAATTTTACTGAAAACTGCCTCCTCGACTTTCCTCTTGCAACCAAAACTGGGCGGGGATGGTGCTGGAGCATTTTTGGAAAGCGAGAAAATAAGGCTTTACTACATACGTATAAGAGCCAGAACCTGCAGAGACTGAACCTGCAGGAAGTCAGCGTCTTTCTTTTAACCTCTCACCAGGAGAATCTTTTGCGTCTTTTTGCACTGCCAAGATTTGGTTAAAACTTAAATATGTTAAGGTAATTATAAGAGAAATTATAAGCGTTCATGCCTTTGGAGAGAAAAACGACGTTGAGAAACCACATTTTTATCGTATCATTGAATAAGGATAAAAACATAAAAAATATAGGCTACAGCTATTTTTGTGGAGAAAGCCTGATAATAGCCTTAAAAAGCCCAGACCAAAATTATATTATGGTGAGCCGATAAAATGAATCTAGTGAAAAAAAAAATAAGTAAGTGATTTGGCCAAAAGAGTCAAAATAAAGGCTACGATTCCTGGGTTACCTAGAGCGGATGGACACAACCGCGTCTCTCCAAGAGAGGAGAGAGAGTAAAGTGGAGGAGCACCGAAACAGTTAAAGACTGTTTAAAAAACAGTGGCTTCCTAATTGGCATAAATAAAATCTAACGCAGGGTTAGCCGATGGTTTAACATCGTTGCTAAGTATTAAAGCAACAAGGCTTAAGAGAACCCCTTGTTGCTAAATATAAAAGCAACAAGGCTTAAGAGAACTGATGAAACCCCAAAATATATCCAATAAAATAATAAAATAAGTCTTATTTTTTCGCTGATGGATAAGTTCAATAAATGACGATCGTCACGCTCTCATTGCATCTGTCTTACAAAGAGCATCATATCGGCTGCGTCTATTATCAAGGCCCAGGGGTGGAATCGGCTGTGGTGATCTATGATATATGATGTCACAAATCACAAAATTTCATCTCTGTAAACTGTGATCATCACAATTTATTTTGTAATATCTCTCGATCAATCACCGTCAAACTCAGCTAGTCCCCAGTTTTCAAACTTGGTGTTTTTGCCTACAGGCTGACCTTCTGCATGCATGAATAAAAAAAGGTGTTCAAACACTGCACGTAGCTTTAAGGCAACTCTCGAGAGCCCCGAGAGTACTCGCTGAAAGTGGATTTTCTACTCTCAACTTCCCGACTGCTTGAACGTTTCTCTCTCCGAGTTACTTTTAAGACTCTTGAGATTGAGAGCGGCCTGACAGCAGCTGGCCCTGGCAGTAGTTTTACTCTTAAGTGTTTTAAGTGTCTTAAGTGCCGTTAAGTGTTTTTTTGCAGGTTTCCATATTTCGTACGGACTTTAAAGCGTTTCTGTTGTACAGGACACCCTTTTTCTCCTTTGTCTTCTAATTTGTTTCGCTCGCGATCTGCTACACACTTCAAGGGTAGTCATAACCCCCTCGCCGCGAGCTTATTACAGAAAAAATTGAAGTCTGAAAGAAGAGTTAACACTGCAATTAGGCACATATGATACCTTAAAAGTCGTATTAGAAGTGTGAAAGCAAATTAATAACATCTGAGATAGAGGTGCTTCTCAAAAAAACAAGGTCTTATTCAAGCTAGATGAAATAAGAACAAATCTCCGAGGAAGCCTCCAGGTAAAAGAACCTATATCAGCAGAAAAATGGAACAAGCTGGGGCTATTTTCATGCCATATTTTAAGGAGATGGACTGCAGTTCAAATTAGCTCCAAGTAAAAATGGCTTATAGGAGCGAGCGAAACTTCAAATTGTTCCTCGCATAAAAACTCTGACAAGTCAGAATGTACCTGAAGTCCTTAGATCGAATCTCACCCTATAAAAAACTTTAAACATTCTGGACCAAATATTGTTGCTTATTCCTTTGTTGGAGTATTGTTCGCCAAACCAGTTTCAAGCTCTACAAAGACGAATCCACAACAAATTTCATTCTTCTTCAGATAAAAAAGAAAGTCCTTCGACAAAAGAGATACAAATTGCCCAAGGACGATCAGGTAAAGTAGAAATATAATTTAAGAATTTTTCGAAACACTTGAAGAAACTTGCTTGAATAGAAACTGTGATGGCCTTCACAAGGGCTTATCCCTTTCTGTTGAAAACTGTAAACTAAAAACGACAGAGGTGTAGCTACACACATTTCTTTGAGTCTTGTAAGTCTAAGGAGATCTCGTTATGAAGCATCAACACCTCGTCATTCGTGGCACTTAGTTCCATCTTGGGGATAATTTCGCTATCAAACTGTAATACGCAGATTTAATGTGGTGAGCTCATAAAGAGAGATACACCTACGTATCTGGTGGTTGACAGCTACTCCAGCAGAATGTATGGAATTCTTTGAAGGACGACATCATAACAACCCTAATCCTTTTGAAGTGAAATAAATTCTTTTGGAATTTCTCATTTTTCCAGTTTTTGTTTCCCAAGGACATTATTCCCTTACATAATAAGTAAACAAAAAAATATATAAAAAATTAGGACAGTTCCAACAACGAGTAAGAAAAAAAAAGAATCATACAAACACTGAGAGACAACAATAAAGTTAATTTTTCTGCAAACAATAAATGGTTGGCCCACCCCTTTCCATTTCTACACCGCACATATTTGTTGTGTGCTCATTGTTTTGGTCCTACAATGAGTGGAGGGAATGACATGGTTGTATGAGGCCGGGGCACGGCTCTTCCTCGGTTGTTAGTAGCTGCTGCTGGAGTGACTATAACTTCTCCTCAGGACCAGGAAAAATGTAGAGCTCCTTGCTCCTTGCAGCTATGCGGAGGCTTCCAAAGAGGTTGCACAGAGTGAGAGAAATAATTCTCTTGTTTCTTTATATGAATGTGCATCTATAGTCCTTTTGTTGTTAGCATTATCATACAGCTTTGCATTACAAAAGAATGCAAATAGCGTTTGTTTCTTCCTTGTTTTTATTCAAACTTAAGGATATATATGTGCCAATTGATTGCGTGATTATTGTTGCGCTTTTCCACAATCTGATGAACAAATGGAGATTGATTTCTGATATGCATTCATTTCTAGACTTTTGTGATACCTCTTATACAATCAAGATGTTTGTAACCTCAAGGCTAAGATACGGAAATAGTTAATCCCTCAAAGGGCAAAGGAAAATAACTCTGATAGAAAAGCAAATTGCACCTAGGCAGAGGATTAACATTCGGCCAGAGTGAGTCCTAACGAGGCTATAACCGAGCTGTATGTGAGGGTAGAGTAGACTTAAAACTGAACACAGACAATCAATAAACTTTGCCAAATATGTACATTGTGCACACACGTGTGTAGGTGGTTATATTGACATCCATCACGTCGCTCTTATAGGTGCGGCAAGGGAATTTCAGTCCTCAATATTGAATGGGATTTTTATGTTCTCCAAGGTAGTAAGGTGCTGCCATCATTCGAATTCACCAGAAGTAACCGATACATACTATACTTTCGCTTTTCTCCTGTGATATGGTGTTGCTCCGAGTCCAATTTCGAGTGATGCTCCGTTTCGCCCTCCTCGGGGTATTGTTGCGAACAAAATAAAAGAATTTCGTTTCCATTAGTCTCTAATTAAGTCACCAAACCTGGCACACAAGGGTGGTACTGCTTTTAAAGGACAATTCCGGCGTGCTCTTGTCAAACAGACCACACAGCACCAAACCAGTGCTGCCTAGACAAAAAAATAGTTGACGAAAGAAGCTCACTAAAGCTTGTACTGCTTCCCCCTAAATTAGATTTCTTCACCTGAGGCAGTTTCCAGCATGATTACATCAAAGGACCCATTCAGCGTTGCCTAGCATGTCAAAAGGATTGGTCGGTTCCATCATACATATGTGTGGTAATTGTCAGGTTATTGCATGTCGTGAGGCGTAAGAGAGATAAAAAAAAGGAAAACTTGAAATCTTCTCGTAAGGACTTACCCTTGTCCTGATTTTATGGATATGAAATGGGGCTGAGTAAACACAAATACACACAGACGCCACACCACCGCCACTTCTCTGTGGAAAGGACACAAAAAACAACACTTCCTTTGCGCGATAGATGAGGCGAAAGTAATAGGTTTTTTTTTTAAAAAAAGTAATTAGCCTATGACTCAGAGATGGCACTTCAAACAGAGAGCAAGTTTAATGGCTCTATAAAGCAAAACAGATGATTAAGCTAATGTATCGCAAGAAAAAAAGGATGCAATTAGGAGGAGCATAAAGCTTTTCGACTTTGAATTGATTTCTTTCGCACTACAACTTCTATCTGAATTTGCAAAAATTTTAGAGGATGAAAAAAACTACAATGCCTCGTAGGACTAGCACAAAGAACAAAGACACTTTAATTTAATCACTGCGATTTATATTTTAACTGTGGAAACGGACTACGAAGTCGACCCGTCCTGTATGGCTGCCACCATTTTGAATGATTTTTTCCACAACGATGTGCTGCTCATGACTATGTTCGGGACAAGAGCGCATACGAAAAAGTCGCCGCAGTCGATGTAACCGTCCGTTGTCTTCGTCGGCTTTTCTACCCCAAAGTTTTGTTTCGTTTTAGGGGGTGGTTGATGTTGTTTTTGTTGTTTCCATCGTTGTATCGTTATTTGTGTGTTTTTTTCTTCCCTCTAAGCAGAGTGAAATTGAGTGGAGTTTGTTGCCTTCGTCTTTGGGGATAACTGAATTGAAAACGGATTTGTTAAGACTTGCTGTGCGCAGGTACTGAAAAAACGAATTAGAGCTTTGAAAGCGTCAGCAAAGTGTTGCTTTCGGTTTGAGTACGAGGTAAACTGTTGCATTGGTATTGCCAGACGATGGTTTCTCGTCCTCAACTTTGAGCTTTCAAAATGTTTTTCTCTAATGACAAATTTATAATATGAAACTATTTTTTAATGTAGAGACACACTACACACAAAAAAAGATCTCTCGGAATCATTCAAGTCCACAGGACATCTTTTGGCTACAAATTGTATGGAGAATGGCTGGCTGGAAGGACACTGTTCGGCATAGTCAAACAAAATGACAAATAAATTGGCAAATAACAAATAAATAAAAAATAAAAAAGTAATGAATAAAGAAATAATAAATAAATAAATAATAAACAAATAATAGATTAATAATAAATTCATAATAAATAAATAATTAAAAATATAATCAATAAATAAAAAAATTAAACTTAATAAATAGTTTATTATTTTTAAAAAACTTAATAAAAATAAAAAATGATAAATAAACAATAAATTAATAAAAAATATATGTAAAAAGATGAATAAATAGAAGAATAAATAACTAATTAATAAATATAAAATGAACAAGTTATAAATAATTGATAAAAAATTATTAAATAAATATAACGTACTTGTGAAATAAATACTTGTGAACATCTTGAACAAGGGGTATACAATAAGATAATGAAACCCTCGTTCAATTGGTGAAAAAGATTGTGACACCCTTGTTAAATTTGTATGTTTTCATACTCTAAATAGGTACTGCGATGATGGTTCAATGCGAAAGGCTGTTTGTATCTTCGTTGCCATGGATAGTATACATAGTCAGACGTATATCATACCCCCTGTCTGTTACTCCTTTTACAAGCTTTAATTACTTTTTGTTTAAGTGCGGCCACAATTCTCAGGAAAAACTTTCATATTGCGATTGCAAATTGATCCTGAAGGAACAATTAAATTTACCACTTTTTAAATAAGTGTATTTAACTTAGGCATTCAAAATAATTTGACAAAAAAGTGACTTATTTGTAAATTGTAAAAAATTCTGTCATAAAATCAACATCACCCTATTGAAATCATGTGTCAAGCACTTGTTAAGCAGTCCCAGGCCAATGTCTTAAGCCAAACGTAAAAACTCACCTCGTTTATGAATAACGGAGGGTCCAAGGCGTTGGAATTCTTTTGTAACCAGCGAAATGACGCTCTACTTCTCAAATACGAAGGTTATTCGGTCCCCAAAGATAATATTTTGTTAGTTTTTTTTAAATACATAATATTTGAATAATATTCTTAGTAAACTAGCTCAGAGGACGAAGTCGTTGGAACAACAGTTTAAATTCAATGTGTTGCTGAATTTATCCAAGCTAACAACCCCTTTTCGAAACTCACCACTTCAAATTGCGCGTGTCCCAGCTTTTAAGTCTACCTTTCTCGTCAACATAGAAATGAGCTGTCATCCGTGGTACAATAACATTCATAGGAGAGCTATCAATATTGGACTTATATCTCATATCTGTTTTTAAACCACTCTAGTAGGTTTTGAAACGCTTTATGCAAAAGTCTGTTCTTGTTAAGAAAAAGCAGGCGTGGCAGTTCGTAACCTTCTCAAAATTCTTCTCCCAAAGCTGCTTCTCTATGGCCTTGACAAGAAAACAAAAAAAAACAAAGAAATTCAGCAGTAGGTATTTGACGTTTATGGATTACTCAATGGACCGATTGGATAACAAACGTGACTCAGAGAAAAGCTTTCGATTCAATAAAGTGCAGTTTGACAGTCGAGAAAGTGAAAGGAATGAAGGATAGCTTGTTGAAAGCATTCGAAATTTGCCTTTGAAAATAAAAGAAAATGATTTGTTCCACGCTGCCTGAAGCCGTTCCTACAAATTTTTCCTTTGGCCAACTCTTAGTAAAACCAATTGCATTGTGCTATTTGGTTTCTTTGCACAGAATGAGTTTCCTTTTGTGGATGCTTGGAGCCATTTTCCTCTTCTTTTGTCTGTCGTTTATTAAAGGAAAAGGAAGGGATTTTCTTTGTGCTCATTCTTTGCTCGAAAAATGTAAATAATTTGTTTTTCATTAATATTTTTTTTTGTAAATACGACAGATTATACCCGAATTTATATCCCTTATTTGGTTAGGATTATTTCAGAGTTTTGGGGCATTTTTCAAAAAAAAATCCTAAACAATCTTTAACAAAAAATGAGGCACCAACTACATCAATATGGTTTTTCTGTAATAGTTGGGACTCTTTGCAAGGGAGAATTTCCGGCTTATTTCTTTGATAATTTGCTTTAATAAAACAGAAGAAGGCATCAGGGAATCATTAAAGTTATTAACAATTTACGCTTAGTTAGTGGAAAAAAATTGGATATCTAAATCTCCAGCTATTAATTTCCTCAATATTTTTCCATTGAGGGGTTTAATTCGATCCAGAGTTCCCTCAAGTTGTGATCTCGGCAGACTTTTTATTGAATGATGTCGGCTAGGTGATCCTACGATTCGTCCCTTGATAAAACGGTTGTCCATCGAGCAAAATCTAACAATGCTCGATGGGCATGGGATATGGAAAAGACCAAAAAATTTTCCTTATTTGAGCGATTTCAGCTTTAGTCAAGAAACTTTACAATAGGCTCCTGGGATGGCTTGGAAATGTAGGTCGAATGAATACCAACACTCCAGACCACCGACCCTTTGAATCTTTATACGAGAGACAGAGTGCAATAGAGAACAACCTCGCTTAAGGACCTAAGGAGTGGGCGGACTGGAATCACCCCTTTATACTGTCATCTTAGAGTGGAGTAAGAACTCTCCTCCTTATCTTATCTGCTCTCTCCAGTCCAACATATTAGGGTTCACTGAATGTCAGCTAATGCCAAGTTATCCCTAACTACCGAAAGTTGTTCGTGATAGCCAACTTTAAAAAACTTGATTGAACTAGGTTACTTTTTCGCTTAGGTCGTCAGCTTACACCTTTTAAGCTTTACAGACTTTTCTGGGACAGAAATTCCGCCTTACCTTTGTTCGCGTTTCTTATGTTCAACTTATTGGACATCCCCCTATTTCGGATTATGTTTCATCGCACGAATAACGGCTACCATATAATACAGTTTTGATAATGCTGCGCAGAGGAAGCTCAACCAACTTCGATTTATAACTTACAGTCGTACACTGAGAAATATCGTCCACAAGAAGACCCGAGCTCGAGTCCTAACAAGGGTAATAATAGATTCTTTCAGCTTTACCTACACAAGCATCCAGATAAATGTACCGAAAAGGTACTATTTGTAATGGCAGTCTTTCCAACCCGCTTTTGGTAAGGGCAGGAAGAGCATAGGAACTGATACTACTAGTAGCAAGTCATATAATTTAATCTTTTAATTGCAAGAAGCATTTTCTATCTCTTTACTTTTAAATACAAAATCCTTTAATCCTTTATTCAATATCCGCATTTGAGCACCATCGCACAAAGAAGATCCACACCACACATAAGGTTTAATTCATGACGCCTCTTTCCACTTATCGTTAATCATTTATCACCAGAAAATAGTGCCACATAAAAGAGTCCTTTCCACCTGAAGCACCCTTAAAATCTACGTTTCACTTTTGACATTAGTTCATTCACATAAGATCCTTCAACTTTTTACACCCGTTAATCCAATTGAATAGATACTCACAATCTAGCCACGTTCACCACACACACACACACACTCACGATAAAAGGGAAATCCTTCATTTATAATGCAGAAGTGTCTTAATCCTATAATCCTACGCATGTACACTGTACTGTAGAGTGCCCAAGGACACATCGCCGCACAGCTGTCAGAGAACTTAAATTCAAAACTTGCTATTTCTCATTCAACTTTGTGACAATATAATTTCATGGTCTCTTCATTCCTTGTCGGCACATGCATTTCATTTATATGGGTTCGAAATAGATCGGTCTTGGAATCCACTTGGCCTTAATGCCAGAGTCCGTGTGTCAACAATGTGGTTTACAAAATGCGAGGGGGACTTTTGCACAAAGTCCTTTGTCGTGAAATGCACTTAGCGCAAATCTCCAGCGGGTTTTATTGTTTGAGTCTTTTTTTTTCGGGTGCGAAGTGCTTGGACTTGTATGTGCTTTTGGGGGAAGAAAAATAGCAATGAAGCTATTAAGTATGTACTTTGCTTATTATGCATGTGTTTGTGGAAACACACAGATTCTTTTAGAAATATTAAAGGAATTTAACCCGAAATCAAGAACTAATTACGACTACGGCCAAGTGATTTTTACAACATCCTGCAACAAACACGTGCTGTAAGTTTTAAGAGAGGAAAATAAACCCCAAAACTTAAGACAGCCACAAGAGTAGTTTTCTTATTCATCTGACATTCTGAATGCGTAGCAAACCCTCAGCCAATTCCTCCCATTCGTGTATGGGAAAATGTTTAATATGTAATTTTCCATGTAACATATTCCATGCTCGTGATATGAATATGGGAGGAGCAGGTGATGAAATTTCATGAACCTTTCCTAAGTTATTCCTCTCGTCCCTTTTAGAAGACAAACACACAACGCAACATACATCGAACTATTTACCATCATCAAATTGACCAAAAAACTCGAAGACAACTGAAGACTAGGTTAAGACACAGTCTATGACTATAACTATGGCTGAGGCACAAACACACTCGTCCCTTCTGACTGAAAGGAGTTCCGTGTTCGTGTCTAGAAAATCGTTCGCATAAATTTTGCGCTCCACATGTAAAACTATAAAAGTGAATGTTGTTTGTTTGTGTAGCCCCCAAACTTTATTTGACCTCAAGAACATTCCAAGAAGGATATTCCTGATGGTGCTGCCACTGCTTTTGGATCTGGTGTCTCATTTGCCCCTTCTGTCAAGTGCTTTGGGGGTGAAAATACCACCAAACAATGTAGTCGAGATGGGTAGTCTCCCATCGTGGATAACCTGGCCAAGCGAGTGACTCTCCCAAAAAGGACGACACAAAATCAAAATTATGCAAAGCTATTCCAAAGAGTTGAGTTTAAGTGTGGCAAAGAGGCAACATTGAATTAAATTGATTGGGATAGTCAGTTAGTTTTATGGAGAAAGTTCTGTGAAAAGTCCTTGAGTAGATGCTGGGTAATAAATTTTGTAGGATGTGCGAAGATTAGGAGGTCATAATGCATAAAGAATTTCAACAAAAATGTAAGTAAGCGCTCCTAGGATGTCACTTCATTTTTTGAATTCATAGAGTTTGTGTGGTTCAGGTTTTTCAGGGTCAAACAACACGTGCCTCCAGTTAGATGGCGTTCTTATACAAGGGCACTTTATGCTGTCAATCGAGGAGGACGTTGCTGCCCAATTGTCTTATTAACCAGTAATCAGCGATTGAAGAGTTGGTATTATGTTGACTAATTTTTTTAGCGGAAGCCTAGTCAAAATTAGTTATTACGTCACCAACACTAGTTTACCTTATCAAAACTTCGGCCACAGAAGTCATCCTTTCCTACATTATTGTTTAAACCACCCAGAGATTCTACCACCACCCTTTGGTGGGACATTTTTTGTAAATTTTGCCTTAAAGCGGTTAGGAAAAATCGATTGTTTCGGCCGGCGTCTGTTTTATATCCTGTCGAGGCATATATTCTGTTGGGCTAAGTTATAAGAAATTTTTGACACAATACTGTTCTAGCTAAATAGAACATTTAGTATTGCTTAAGCCCACCTAAGCAAAACTTTAAAATGCCAAATCGGGCTCTTATTCTATTTTTTCTACGAACGAGAAAAACTCGTTGGTAGAAAAGGTTACGTATACGCCACAGTCAACCAGAATAAAAATTAATTCAAAGTTCCTCCATTCCTGTCAAAGTTTCAATCCCATTTAAGCCGTTTAGCTTCGAGACCTGTGCCCCATTTCCATAGTGGATCTTTTTGCAAATCTTTTTTCCCGCATGCTTACCCCCTTACGAAGTGACATTCGTTTTAAAGCCATCATCTCAAATTGCGTGTAATCATCATTATCATTTGAAAAGCGAACGCGAGCAACTCTCAAAGGAGCAAAAAACTTCGGCAATTGCAATTCACGGGCTAAGAATTTTTCTGTCGCGTTGGCATTATTCGCACTGTACCTCATTTCCAAATCATTAAGCATGGCATTGCTATCGAAGTTTGAAGGGTGTATATATGCGTTCTCCTTTAATCCGATAGATGCCAATGCCAAGTCCCATCGAGCGTTAACTCCGACTTGAGAATAGCGTTTAAATTGAATTTTTTTACCTCCATTCGTCTTGCAGATTGCTGCCAAAATCTAAGAAATAAAGTTAAGGTAAGAAACGAAAACAATAATCGATTTGCTAAAGTTTTGTTGGCATCTCGAACCTTCTTGCTGACATATTGGTGGTTGGTCGTTTATCCTGTCATGGTGCCTAGACTTTGCACTTTACGCAAGGATTTTTTTTTCTGTCGACAAAAAATAGAATAAAACAAAATACAAAGTAAAATAAGTACCTACACATTTTTCCTTTTTTGTGATGAGATGACTTTTTACAAAACAAAGTTTCTATCGAGTAGATTATGTTGTACAAGGTAGAAAAATAAAACCGTTTTTCTACGAAAATAAAAAACTTTCTTTTTAGTTTCGTGTTACACAAAAGTTTGGTTCAAGTATTTTCATTGCCATAAGGAATAGAAAACATGCATAGATGGGTGCTTACGCAGACATATTCAAGTGGACTTAAATGAAAGTTTATTGTTTCAGAATATTTTAATTGGCATTTGTAAGACGATATTGTAAAAGTTTCAAATCGAAAGTAAATTGAAGGATATTCCTGCACGTATTTTGTATATCGGGATCGATTCAAGTAGGTACTATAACATTCTACAGCAAATTGGTTGGAGTTAATAAATTGATTTTCAAAACTCCTTCGTCTGTCTTGAATAACATGACCGTTATTAGAATTCCTTCGGTTATTAAAGTTACAATTGTTACTCAATATGTGTTTACTAGGGAACAGATTTGTTCTATTTGTTATTATAATACATTCGGAAAACGCACATTCGTGCTTACCGGTAACGGCTTGAAGAGTGCGTGTAAGAGGTCTTCTAAAAATCGGAGAATAAAAAAGAGTTTTTTTTTAATCTAGCAAGAGTCTAGAGGACATATAATATGTGTTCCACAACATTTTGTGTCCTGGGAAAATTGTCTCTACAAGCTTCTAGCCTCTAAAATGACACATTTTGCAAGAATACGAAGAACTTCACTGAATCTGAAAAGAATACCATAAGGCGTATAATGAAGCCAATTATCTTGGCTTCAATAGCCCTTTATAGCCAACTATTTATAATGGAACTTACAGGTAGCGTAGCCCCATTAACAGGGGCACATGATCCTTGATCGTCGCGGTAACGATTGGAGCCTAAAGCTCCGCATGATATACTGGCTATTCACGCCTCGTTGTAAGGGCGGCAATGGCTTATACAGCGGTTTGGAGGACAAAGATTAGCCAAGTCACTACGGTCAAAAATTAGAACAGATAAACCGTCTATGTGGAATCTGCATGACATGACCGGTTGTCTCGCTCCACCCCGACTACAGCTATCAATCTTGTTATCGTGAGTCTTACCTATTTAAGCTGGTGTTTTGCTTTTAATAACATAGGCTCCCATTATTACAAAGGGGCCACAATAAGCTTTTAACGATTCTCTTAACGATAAGCTTCCAAAAAAAATTCTTCACGACCATTCAAGAAATAGCTAGGAACAATCATATCTTATCATCCTTCGCTAGATCCCAGCCCATTGCGACTTACACGAAGACTTTGTCTATAGGTTTATAAAACTTCTTCACATTATCACGGATTGCCCGGCCCTCCTTCGCCTTATCGAAAATATTCTCGGCGAAGAAATTATCCCATTTCCCTCCAGAGATGAATATTGTCTTCCTGACTGTCTCTGGAGTGCAAATATGGCTCTAGGACATCATCAGAGAAGGCAAGGAGACCGCATTGCAGTGCCAAAGCTCTAGGAAGGCTCGCCTGATTAAAGATAAAATCTGTCTATAAGTCTATCTTCCTAATATTGATGTGACGACTATGGTTATTTGAATCTTGTAAGTAAGAAATTAACATTACGTATTCAAACATTTCTCAATTACCTAAAATTCAGATTGAAAGAATCATGAATGAACCATTTAGGGGACCTGCTCCTACATAAGCCATAGTAGGCACGAAAAACGTCTTAAAAAGGGCTTTTAACCTTTTGATTTGCATTATTTGAAGCTGTCAGAGGCTTTAGAAATATAAAACAGTACACAAGTCAAAGCCCTGTTTCTGTATTTTGACAAACATTGTTTCTACTAAACATTTGTAACGATACATGTAGTACCAGCGACATCTAGGATTCGTTTTAAGGAGGGAGAAGGGAGGTAAGCATCCCTATTTAAATAAATCAGAACTTACTCATAACTTTAGATTTTACTTTACATGGTGAGCCAAATGCATATTTGTTTTCAAGGATTAAAATGGACAAAATTGCTTTATTTTTTATATTTTTCAAGCATTGAAAGTTCCGGCACTTTGGCTGACATGCAATTTTCCAAATCTTGTGGATGGTTTAATACTGTAGCTAAGAGATTTTTTGATGATATTTGCCTGAAGTGCTTGAATCGTTTCCGGATCGTTGTCATAACATTGGTCCTTCTATACAATATTCTATATAGTCCAAAGGGGCAAAGTCGCAGCTCCGAGACGGCACAATTGATATCGCCAGGGCGGCAGATAACACGATCTGGGAATTCGGTGCGCAAAAGATCAATTGGGGCATAGTCTGTCTGGCATAGCGCACCATCATCCTTGAACCAGACATCCTTGAACCGTCCATAGCCATAACTTCAAGTTCAGACAAAAGTCCGTAACCATGACTCTCTAATGCCTACCGTTGATGCTGCTTCCGGCCTCATTTTCGAAGAAAAATGCTCCAATGATGACACCACTCCACAATCAGCACCAAATACTTGGTGCTTAAGCGCCTTAGCCCCCTCCTGAATCCACCACTTTGCGGTGCATTTTAAATATTCTAGCCTCTTAGAATCCTGTGTAACATCTTGCGCAAGCAAGCAGATGACTGTTCACCGGAAAGTTGATCACTGATTTCTAAAATGTGGCAACAAGAGGAGAGAAAGTGCGTAGATTTAGTTGAGCTCAATATCACCTTCTCAAAATATAAATTGATCATTACCAAAGTAAAAACCCTCGTCAATAACTAAAAATCAAGCTCAAATTTATCATCTGGAAAACCGGAAAGAAAGTTCAAAGCTTCATTTATATTGACTTGGATTTAAGATTGAGGAACATTATCATAAAATTCAAAATAATGCTAAACTATGCATGGATGCAACACCTCAAAGTTACTTTTAGATTACTTTAGGATTACGCACACTTCTTCACTGCTTTCGCTAGCTCATTGACAATAGAATTTATCCATAGTTGTTGTCTGTTATTCTGTCCATAGTGGTTGTCTTATATTGATACCTACGTTTTTAGTGAACTGAACACTCATTTCAACTTAATTTTTCTTGCTAGCTATAAATTTGTTAAACAAAGTCATAACCAATGTCAAAGCATCACCCTTTAATCAAAATGAGGCAAGGTGCAAAAAAGAAAGAAGAAACTTTTTCTACCGTATGAAAATGAATGCTCACATTTTTTTCAACTATGCGACCCCTTTTGCATTCCGTAAGCCCCCAATTTAAACAGCTCATAAAATGACAATTACTCTTACTCTTTCATTGCATTATTGTACCTGTGCAAATATCCTCCCCCACAATGATAAATGGCTCAATTATATCCTATACGACACATAAAAATAACAAATTTCCATAGAAATCGAATTTTACTGCCCGAAGAGAAAGGGGAGAGAAAAAAAATTATCACTGCAGTTCAATTGAAGCTCAAAAATTGCCACCTCCTTCGACTCCTTGCTCTGGCAGCACAATAAGACGAACGAATCGATGATGGCCTTGTGTCTCGCAGCACAACAGCATAACACCAACACCCCATCAGTATTCAAATTGAAATCGAATCATTTTATCGCTTCGTCGAGCTTTGCGACAATGATTCATGGGATCCTAGCTTCGCTTCAGTGACTACATTCGACACAAGGACCCGAACGAGCGAAGAATATACACATAAATACTTTCTTACTGAATTGGTACTTAAAAAAGTATCCTGGTCACGTTCGCGCTAGGTAATAGACTGGCTCCTTGGATATTGTCAAATGCCATGAACACCGAATTGTCTGCTATTTATGGGCTAAAAAAAAAAATACTTTACGACACTGTCGTCGCGAGGGAATGTGAGTGGGTGCCACAGATCAAAAGGACTCTTGCTCGAATTGTCATTGAGACATACTTACAGTATGGTCGGGCATAGGAGGGAGTGCCATAAATCTACCTTTAAAACTGTGAATAGCTCTCGAGGGTTTGACGAGGTATACGGTACATACCAATTTGCATGCGAAAATGTAGTCAATTGCTGTCCCTTCAATACATAACAAGGATCCTATACACTGTGACTTGGGACTAAAAGGCGGCGGCGGCGGTGGTCACCATGCAGACGTTGTCAAGTGTAAATGTAATAAAGTGAAATTGTCTTCAATATCAAGATGAATTTCTTTTTTGTTGTCATTAGTGTGTCCTGGTCCTGGAGTTAATTTGACTTTTTGAATATTGTCCTTACTTGGAAGTTGAATGGCGTTTGCCAACAGCAAATGAATAAATGTTGCAGGTTGATGTCTCTTTTATTTCTTCAAAGGTTTTTGACGGTTTATTCGGTGTGTGTGAGGAACATTTTTGAAATCGTATTCGAAAATAAAAACAAAGGTACTTCTAGTACTTTTGTGATTGCTATGGTCCTTTTGTTGGTGAACTTTGACCTGGCTTTTAGAAAGGTATCGTTATTTAAAAAATTTTAGCGTTTGCCCATAGGGTGCAAAACTTTTCTATTTGCGTTTATAAAAATTCGAAATTGTGTCAGTCGCGTATTCTTCCGCTGAGAGTCGAACGACTGTGGTTCCCGCGATTTTCGTAGGATCAATTGTCTTTTTTATGCTCTAATACAAAGCAAACACTAAAGGCTCGAATTCCGTACGCAGGAGTTGGATGTGTTCTGAGAAGCTGATAACATTAACTCAATACATACTCAAAAATAATTTTTAGAAGTTTTGAAAAACTGATAAGACAGCCTGGTAGCAGAGGAGGGGGAGAAGTTTTCTACAAACAGATTTTGTAATCTGTGATGCTCACAACACAGTCCCTAGGTTTGAGTCGACAGAAAGAACGGCGACATCATGCGCGTTGGCTTGTGTGTAGGTTTCAAGTAGGTTGAGAGCCGATAGCAGAGAGTCCACAAACATGCACCGTAATAGGGAGACAGAACACCACCTTGCTGGCAGCCCCTGTTAAACCCAGTTATAAGGTTATGCCACAATCTGTTTCGGTTATCAGCGTCCTGTGCATAAGCATTGCCCTGATGCAAAAGCACCCTCAATATCGACGAAAACACAGGACGTACTCCTTCTGGTCAGGAGCACATTCAATCCTATCAACAAGGTTTTGAAGCGCATTTTTGCAGGATTTTCCTTTAATAAGCATGTTGCATCTCAGAAAGAAGATGCAAACTGCTCTTAGTTTTTAAGAGCACCGTACCTTACGCACGTACAGCTCAACCAATATCTTTAAGCTTTTTAGCAGGAAGGAAGACAGACTTATGGGTGTGAAACTTTTCGCTCAAAGTCAAATAGTCAAACTTACCTTACGTTTTGGTATGAAAACGAATCAAACCATACTCCAAAGGGTGGCAAGGTATGTAAGCCACGTTAAGGCTTGCAGTGAAAATTATTTTCAACGCGGGCAACAGCTGACCTTAACCTTGTTTTAGCATAACTGGGTAAATTTCCATCTGGACCAGGTGACTTAAAGCTTGCAAAAGATGCTGATAGTGTCATCAGTCACGACATGTCAAGTTAAGAGGTAAATTCGAGGAGGAATCAAGTTCATCTTTGTACAGGGAGTACTACAGTCGGTTCAACTACAATCTCATGGAAAGAAATTATTTCAAGCAATTCACAGCGATAATTTCAAATATTTTCAAGGCTAGAGGAGAGCTTCTTAAGGCTTAATTATATGCCACGTAGAGAGGACTTTCCTGTTTCCTGCAGTATATGCAATTAAAATGTACGCGAAGTTGTCTTTCACATCCTGACGCTATGGGAATATTATGAACTCTTCATTTCGGCAGTTCGGCGATTACGATTGAAAGGACCTTGGGTATACTAAACGGAGTCGAGGGATGGAATTCTCTTTACGAATATTGCAAGGAAGCGTAAGAGTACAGACGTAAAGTAGAAACGGGAAACTTTTAGCATTGCCTTTTTACGCAATATTTGAGTAAAATCATTCTTTTTTTCTTCTTTATTTTTTTTTCCAAATGATTTTTGTACTATTGTACTTATTTTTTGCTTCTGCCGAGACGACACGGCCGAAGCCTTGCCTTTTTACCATTGCTGTTTGAATTTATATACAAAAAGTTTTAATAAACAAATAAAGCAATTTTTAAATCGAGAAAAAATACCTTTAAAATCTAATCAGAGGTTTGCTGCGATGAGGTTTACCCAAAAAGTTTCGTCCTTCAAACCACAGCTGAATGCAAGCATTAGTTATGCAAGTTCCAACAATCGAGTTTTGCAATGTTCGCACTCCGCAGCACTCAAACTGCTGTCATTACCCGCTTTCCCGATTCGAACCGCTTAAGAGCAGACAACCTGAGCTGTCGTCTGTTAAACGAGGGGTGTAGGTGTTCCAGTGGCATACTAAACCCCGCTTCGATAAAGTTCTGTCCTGTGGTGCTGCAGCCTGTTAGGGACACACCACCAACATCCATCACCAGTGCACGGGCAGCATTAACAGTTTGTGACTGCTTATAATTTTTGATCTTTTGCTTACGTAGTAGCCTAATTGCAAAAATGAATTGGTTAAAATCGCGAAATTGTTGTACTCAAACACATTAGATAAGGAGCGCTTATACTTGTAGAAAATTGATTGAAAGCCGTGTCATTATATTGTTATCTGGGGTAGAATCTAAATTAATGGAGGATCTCTTAGATATAATTCCTTATAATGGATGGAAGATCAATCTTTATTACAAAATATCCCGCCCCATAAGCTAGTTGCTGAAAACACATTTTCGAAAGGAATCATTTCAAAAAGCTTGTTGAAAAAGCTACCATCCATCTCAATTGCTTCATTTATGAGTGTTTTTTTTGGGCTCCTTTTTTATAGCCCTCCACGTCGCGGAAATACCGAACTACAAACCCGTTCCACTTTGATGTATACATCAAATGTTGAGCTCTCATTAAACTTCATATCCTTCGACCATAAAATTCTATTTAAACCTCATTTCTAAAGTTAATTACCCGATATTTTTGTTTCATCCACCCAGCTCTGTATGGCGAACAAACATCCTTGATGTATTATGTTTTTTTTTAAGTTAACGTTTGAAACGAAATCCTATCCTCCACTTACATACATCAGATACTTAAGTCAATTCTTCTCCTATTTCACATACGATATCCCATGAAGTGTAAACCACACACACGCACACCAAGTTAGGATGTCTCCCTTTTTTCTCACACATAAATCCGAGGACGTGCCTTACGATACGAATTAAACGCCCATTGAATTGTCGAACTGAAATTCAGCACCAGAACTTAAGATCGACGCTTAAGACCCTCTGCCGCCATTACCCCACTGACTGTACGGCAACATAAAGGCAGGAACATAATATGCTAATGTAATGAAACTGCTGTAGGCTTCAATGCTATACGAAAGTTTCCACTTGAGTGGATCACATAACCGGGGTAAAAGGCGGATAAATTTATGGGCTTTTATGGACCCTTTAAATAAATCATTATCAAAATGTTAAATGTATGAGCTTTTGTGCACAATAAAACGAAAAGCACCGTGGGCATGTCACTTGGTTATAATTCGTATATTTTATAAGATTTTTATTTTTTCTTCAATTGGAAGAAAAAGCTTTTACACATTCATTCGTTAACAAAAAGATTTTTTAATATACTTATATACAATTTTTAGATATTTTTCTTTTTTTTTAAATTTAATTCTGGAAATTCTACATTCTATTTTTTTTTTTTAAATTAACATAAGATTATGCTTTGATCGCTTTCGTATATGGTTTTTAAATTATACATTTCGTCGGTAACAATTCATTTGGTTTAATTTCAAAAAACTACAATTTTCAACAATGTTAAATTTATCTATAGTTTATAAGAATTTGCTAATGCATTTCGAGAAGTTATTAAATATTGTTTGGCACAGGTTTGTGATTTTGTTTTCTGATGTTAGAAGCAAATGTTTAGAATACTGCTCTTAAAGGACCTCTTTAGGAATTGAGTGTTTGTGAGATGAGTGGTGTGGTTGCACAATTGATTTTCATAAGAACATTTTAAGCATACCTTTGCGAAATGAGAATATTTTGACACTACGTTATTTTCACTTCATTTAGTTTATCATTCGCTTGCAATAACATTTTGATTTAAGGATTTAGAGAGAGACATTTTCATTTAACAAAAAAAAATGAAATTAAATTATAAGGTTTTTAGGTTAAGAAAATATGCAGGTTTACATGAAACAATAGTAATATCAGCTTTGAATGTAATTTAAACTTAATTTTTAAACTTTCTCTTCATAAGAAATAAATTTGTGAATACACATCCAATGGTTGCAGTGTTAACGCGAACCGTTGCGGAAATGCCTGATGATAATTTTATGTATTGAAAAATATTTCCTGTTGAAAAATAATTTTTAAAGGAAGCTTAATTTTGAATACTCTCCCGGGGTATAGTGGCAATATTAATAATTTTACGCGTAAATATTTAATATTTTCAGTGTTATTGTTTATTCTTGTTGTTGTTTTTTTTTTTATTGAATTGTTTCTCCTTTCATTGTATAACAATTTCCTTATTTATGAATATATACTTCCCTTTTTTAAAAGGATAATGGTTAAGCGGATTATGAAGCTCAATGATGAGGCGCTTGATAAAGTCAATATTTAATGTCGGATTCAATTACCAGCTGGCAGATATATACGAAGGTCCTTGTAGAGCCATCGTCGTTGCTGTTGTCCTCGACGGGTGGTAAATTGGAACACCGCACCGTATAAAGTTAACAAATGATAGAGATTCACATTGAATGTGGGTTTGGGCGGGGATATTCAGCGGTTTGTTGTTATTGTTGTTAGGATATCCATTCACAAAAGGGCAGTAGATTTTGATCGATGGCTGAGAGGCCTGTATATTGTTTTAAAAAGTGCTGCTCTGTTTACTGATTCGCTGGTGACTGTTAATGGTGGCTTATTGATTTTGGCTGAAAGAAGTGAAACAAAGGAAAATTGAGTCATATTACAATGTGTGTGTCATCCATATATATATATTTTTAAATTTATTTAAATGAACGAACACTTTGTTTTAAATAGTTTAAGAAGAATTGATTTAAAATTGGTGGCTAATTTTTAGCCATTTTGTTGCGGCAAAGAGAAGCCTTTTGTTATTTACAACGCCATTTTACATTGAATATGGTGATTTATTTTTACATACATAAATTGGGTCTGAAAAATTAATAAATCGTTAGTTGCTGGTATTAAAGAATGGACGAGATGAGGAAAATATTATCAAAAATGTGTTCTGTGGGGAATGATTGACTAATCAAATCGAGCCTCAGAAGACAATGTTAATGACCTTTCTCGAGGAGGAGCACATACAACAGATGAACAATAGATTTAGTGAGCAAAACAGTCAGGGTGACATTTCATTTATATCGGCAACCCAGATTTGACCCCCAAGCTTTGGCCAATTATAGTAGTTGATGTTCTGCTCGGAGATTCGGAATAGCAATGTTTCTATAATGAACCCCAGAGATGATCAAGGACAATTCTTACATCCTCAAAGTAGATTTGTAGCTCTGGAACATAGCGCGAAAGGGGTATCATACTAACCAAGCATAAGCCAAAGGCGCGATAGCTTGATGAAAGGCAGCGCCAATCTCTCACAACTATTAATTTGCTGTGTGGGTTTTATTCTTCAAACACATGGGTAGGAGGGACTGCAATTTTTTTTTCCGATTCCGAGAGGGACTTTGGGCAGCTTTTCAGGGTAGATTTCAATTTCGTGGAGGGCTTAAGCCTTCAGCCCAATGAATCCGTTGCGTCCACCAAGTCGAAGTACATATCTGACTGCTCCACCCATAAAAGAAGTGCAAGAGGGTGTATTTAACTGAGCTGTTAGTTGTGTACTTTGACGTGACGGACGCAACGGATTCATTGGACTAGACGCTTTAGTGTCAGTATAGTGACATGACATATGGAGGTCATCTTTTACAATTAAGGCCAATAGTTCATCGCCATTCTACATTTCATAGCATAGTACATTATTCGTATTTTTTGACCTCCTTCACAGAAACTGCGGATGCTGCCTGATCACGGTTACAAATTTATATTCAGGGACATCAATAGTTAATTCGGAGGTTAACAGACGCAAACAGCAGTACTAGGTCTTTAAGGCCTAGAATCTACAAGGCAATCAGAATAACTTTAGGGTTTCTTTCACAAAAGACGAATTGTAGGCTCTGCGATTTCAAAGTTAAAATATTAAGCTCCAGGCAACTGCATAGCCAACGAACTAGCTAGAGAAGGCCAATGATAATCAGACTCATCTAACGGAACCGGCAGCACCCATAAATTCCATAAAGTTTCATATAGATTCCGAAGCCACCATAATGGCAAACAGTGGGTGGAATAACATTAACACATGTCTCTCTTCCAAACAAATTTTGGCAATGCTTGATCGTAGCAAAACAAAGAACTCATCTCCTTTAATAGGCCGAGTTTTTGAAAGATAATTGGGGCCACGGTAACCCCTACTTCTCCCCCCACGGTAAGGGTACATACCACTTCGATTAGCCCATTCCCCCAAGGTTAATTCTGATTTGAGTCGCCTGAGGTACGGGCTTACACCGAAACGCGCACCCTACATCAGCGTCTTAATTAAGAATTCTCCTTTACCGAAATCGGATACCCCTTGAACTCTTGAAGCGGCTGCTCGCTTGCCGTGTCTTCTGTGAGGAACCATTCCCCACTGTCCTCCCACCGCCTTTTCGACGGGGGATCACACAAAAAATCGGTTACCCTTGACCTCAAGTTACATTCCCCCAATCCGCATCAATCCCACCCCTCCCATACTCGAGGCAAATTCCCATCTGGAGTCCAACAGTGACGACCCGCTTTCTTCAGAAAGAGACCCGCTTTCTTCAGAAAGTCTCTCACTGAACCCTCAACCTTGCTGACAGTGGTTCACACCAAAGCGATTGGCTTCAGCCTTCTTTACCCTTTTTGGGGTAAGTCTCTAACCCATCAATCATGAATGGCTCCCATCGGCACAGGCTTATACCGTCACTGGTTGCCTCGACGCTTCTCACCCAAAACGGGTAGCTATCATTTAGATCCTCCGGCTGGTAACTCCTGCCTTACAAAGTGGTATCCCAATGGGTCTCCCTTGGTCTAAGTGTGTTTGTGTCTAGTGGGGACAGCCACCCAACCTAAGCCAACCTTTGCTCTACAAAACCGCGTTATTACGTCGCATCTGTTTTATGGCGCCCAGTGCTAGAGAAGAGACGTAATATCTCGGTACTTTCGAAGAAAGATTTTGCAGCAGGTTTGTGACCCTGACTCCTGATGTTCGACGAGCACAAACAAGGGAAAAGATAAACGCGTCAACAAAATGTGTTGTACAATGACGCCGTGGGTCTAGTGAACAAACTAAACGTATAACGACTAATAGTCCTTAGGCTTAGAGCCTAGGGAAGGCTAATCTTTCGTCTTCAATATACATTTTTCGCAGATGCTTGAGAGAGCTTGATCAAAAATACTGGAAGCAGCTAATATGGATGAAAATATGGGTACTGGCTTTAATTGGAGCACCTGTTCACCAGAGTTTGGTATCCCTTGAAGCCTCTCAGTTTAAGCAATCGTTGTCTTGTTTATCCATTTCTAGTTGAAGACAAATAGCCTTGTGGTGTTCGTCTCTTTATCTGTTTGAAGGCGACTATTATTAGTTTACAAATCAAAGGGCGTACGACAACTTACTAATTTTTCTATTGCTTCCAGTAAAGGATTCACATATATTTAGTAGATTGGTGAGTCGATTAATAATTTGTTTCCGACTTAATTACCGGCAGCTCTTGCAAGTTGAAAGTCAATGTTACTAATATTTCTACACGCCCCTACAATAATGTTGAAAAGGTCTTCATTCAATGACTCAGTGTTTCGAAAATCTTTAGCACCAACAATCCTTGGAAGTTTACTGAAATTGTTTTAAGTTTTTTGGGCTAAATCACTTGTGTAAAAAAGTTTTTCTTTTACAACCTTTCGAGATTGAACAACCCTCAGTCCCATAAGTCATAAGCAGAGAGAGGAGCAGGAAAATGGTCAAACATACTAGTGACCCACTAAAACTATTTAACTTCAACCTTCAAACAATCGTCCATTGTTCACAAAATCAACAAAGTTACCGAAAAACACTTTAGAAGCGAATGAGTTTTCAAATTAAAGTTCTTGTGAACCGACCCCCTGTGCAGAAGGTTGCTCACAAAAAAGGTCAGCTCCCCAACTCCCACAGTCCCACCAACCACAGTAAGGCGCAAAGATCCCTGCTTGATGGATTTAATTTTCCTCTCACTCTATGGCGTACACGTTTTTTGTCGGTTTTTCACTTTCCACTCGATGAAAATGGCAAAAATGTGTGAAATCAACTGCCATACCTCTCAGCGCCACCGAAACATCACTTGAATGCAAAAAAAAAAAACTAGAGTCCTGGCATTTGACGGCTTGCGCTCAACCAGCGCAATATGGCCAGCACCGGATGTGGTGGTGCTTCCCTTTTCGCGTGTGCATGGCTAGATATTTGTACAACACACCCATCAGCCGGGCAAGGTGGCTATTAATTAAATCGCTTCATTAAATTCCAGTAGCAAATATTCTCCGGCAAGTACCGGAGTCGACCGGAAATAAATTTCACCCGGAAGTGGTATTTGGAAAATATTAATGCCCGCATTGTTCGGTAGCACGGTCCACCGGTGCGCCCTCGATAACGGAGGCTAAGGCAAATTCGTGCTTTTGTGATTATAAAGTAGCTACTCTCTGCTAATATAGAGGGTTGAAACGAATTGAATTGAAATGACCAAAGCAATGGTTACAGCAGTTCAGAATGTGTATCTACAGGTCTGGTTGAGGAAACGATAAAATCAATAATTCACAAACTGTGAATGGGGGCCCTCTATGCAGGGGAAAACTTTAGAGATTTGTTTGTTTGAAGTGCTTTGCCAAGCGATTACATAAATATCTCTGCCGGCAATTCATTAGCTGGATTCAGAATCTGTTACGGATGCGATTATTTCCTAAAGAGTTATGTATGTACCTTTCGGTACGGCTACGGGTCATGGAAGTGGGTCGCGTGTACTCCAAGTAATGGGGAATATTTCACTTACATGAATGGAGTTCTAAGTGACATGAATATTGCTAACGATTTTCCGATGAATTTTCCATTTCCGACAATCAAGCAAGGATGTTGTTTCCCACGATTTATTTGGCGAATTTTTCATCTCCCCCTAACACGACACTGGGTGTTAGGTGAATTGATTTTGCTTTCAATTCATTTCACCCCTGAATTTGTCTCCACCCTTGTTTGCATTGCGCAACTGGGGTGTCTTTGATAAATATGGCGAAAAGTAAAAGCAAAGCTGGGGATGAAAAAAATACACAGGTACACCTTCGCTTGGAGCAACACCTCCACGTATCGATCGATTATTGCGATAGACTAACATCGAACGAGGATTATGCACCTAATTCAAGTGTCGTCAGGCTTACATACGTTCTGCGGATGAGGTTGACATTTGACAAGACTAAGATTTGCTCCGAAATTTAACACACAACCGCTGAGCTGATGCGATTGGGGACTGTCAAAGCATGTTCTCCACGCAACTGACACTGATTTCATATGCATAAATCCTTGTCGATTCATGGGATTAATCAGACTCAGAGCTAGATTTTTGCTGGCGATATGCCAATTCGAATAAAACTTAACACCGGACGGGAATTTATTCTTCCCAGAATGCCATTGAGTGGCTATTGACGACACCACAGTGCCTCGGCAGTCAGGCATCCTGACCTCGCCTCTGCATTGATTTGCCATCCATTCAAAACCAATCGAAAGTTGTTGGACAGAATTATAGCCGAGCAGTGTCTGAACCGCAGTATCTGCTCCCGGTTGCACAAATCGCTTATGTAAGGATTGGCGCCTTTCGGCAAAATCTCGTTTCTTCCCCCACTCCCGTCAACTCCAGGTTTACCGCATCTCTGTCAATACGTTAGATTCGAAATGTGTTTTGCAGCATATCACTCGAGTGACATTGTTATACCCTCAGCCAAAGAAGACCAATCCACACAATGCAGTTTAGCTGCCAGAGTGAATAAAAATTTCACCCACATGTGAACGAGGTTAGACGAAGAAAAAGTTTGACATCACTCCTTCGGGAAGGGCGAAAAATGAAAACCGATAAAAAACTCGCACAAACCAAAGGAATTTCTTTGTACGGAGAGCCAAAGTGCATTTAAATCCCTCTGGCACCATTCCAAGAGCGCCAACTATAGAAGAACTGAAACACAAAGATGAATTCGGTCCTTCGTTGTTGCTACATGGGTATATGACTATGCGATGCTCCTGCATGCGAAAGTGGTTTTCTATAGAGAACAAGGTATTACAATGCGCCTAGCATCCTTGTGCGCCATTAACATTCGTAAACTCACTTAACCTTGTGCGGAAGAAGTATAGAATCTTGCTGTACACAGGCAAAGGGACATGCATCCCTGCAGGAGAGCATAAGAACATAACATGCATTAAAATGGAAAGGAAGATAAATTGAAATCGATTATAGGCACGATGACGCGTGTTGCAGCGCCTTGAGTGGCTGGCTTGTTTCCGCAAGCGATTTCTATTCATCGTGTAATTGTGGAGGCAGACCGGCATGTTGGTGGGAAGGTTAACCTTTTCGATTTTGAGTGGTATAATTTTTTTTTTTATCTTTACCGATTTCCATCAGGGTATAATACCTTAAGCTGCAGCTTGTGATACAAAAAACTTTAGATCTATGGGGAGGAATAAAAAGTGGCTGTGTTGCATGAAAACGTCGTCAGGTGGCCTCTTGCTTCTGGACTCACGAAATTGTTGAAGTGCGTTTCTGATCTTTAGGCAACAACATCGGATTATTGTGAACATTTATGAGCTCGCTACAGTAGCTGGGATAGTCTGTAAAGCTATACCTTGTAACGGAAGATTAAATGCGGTAAAGAGATTTCAACCCAAAATAGCTGGCTAGAAGGTACAAAGTTTATAGCTTGCTTAGGTATCAGAGGTGCATTAAGACCTACACCTCAAACAGGTCTGGAAACAATGCTGTACCTCCAACCTCTGGAGCTTTTACAAGAAATGTGGCGGCAAAGGCAGCACTCAGACTAAAAGAGAACAACCTCTGGAAGCCACAATATCTAAGACACTCGAGCATACTGAACATCTTAAATCAATATGTGTTGACTGTTGACAGTCACGAAGCCCTGGACTCCAGCCTCGTGCACTCCCAGTGCGTCAAAAGCTGACTCATGGCAGTGAGAGAAATAAGCCTCACACAGTTCTACTCTGCTGGGTTCCTGGGCACGTTGGCGTGGCCGAAAACAAAATGGCTGACGAACTGGCCAGGAAAGGTTCTGATAACGACATAACGTTGGCTGACCGACGGGTATAATCTTCTTTCAACACAGCCAAAAGTTTCATAGATCAAGACACTGTCAAACTAGCCGGTGAACGATGGCAACAGTCTAAGAGTTGTGTCATAACTCACTGCTTATGGCCAGTGCTTGACCTAAAGAGAATAGCGAGCCTTCTATCCCTCAGGAGAAACTTCATAAGAACATTCGTTGGTGTAGTCACAGGACACTGCAGCATTGGTGTCATGGCTACACTAATAGGAATCTTTGAGAACGACTTCTGTAGAAGCTGTAGATAATGGTGTTTAGGGATGGTGGAGGTTGCCATTGCCAACGCGAGAAGTGGAGATTTCAAGGTGAACAAATTGAAGTGGTGCGGGAATATTAATACCTGGGAGTTCTAATCACATCAAATTTTGGCATGAACAAGCATTTAAGAGTGAAGCTAACAGAAGCTAAACGGGCAGTTGCTTCAGAATGGGCGAACTGTATAAACAATAAAAGTTTATTACCCACACTACGAAGCAAAAGCTATTCCATTCAGCTGCTTCCTCCATTATCCTGTATGCAGCATAAATACGGGGTTCCTCTTCTTTCGAGCTCGTTGCAAAATTCCTGCGCTATTTTATCAAGAGGACTTTAAAGCTCCCTAGTAATACGCCGAATTACATGATCCATCTAGAGACTGGAATAGCGACCCTCTTCTTAGACACACTCAAAATACACATCGACTTTATTGTGAGAGTTATGTCACTGCGAAACGAACCATTACCGAAGGTAGTGCTTTTGTACATGCCAATAAATCGGGGCAGCTTTGGTCGAGGGTGGAGCGAGCTGGCATCTGCATGTGACTTTGATCTGCTTATCGACCACGAAGAGGCACCTGCTTGTCTAAAAGGGAAACTATATTCCTTGCTGGAGAAACAGGAGGGCGGCTTTTCGACCAGTTCATTAATGAATCCCGGTCTTCGCAGCACAGAACTTTCTACAGCAAGTTAAACCTCCGTCTGGGCAATGGAACCTATTTTTTGTGCAACAGCACTAATCTAAGGATCAGTCTAATTTTCAAAATAAGGGGAGAGCTTTTGCCGCTTAATTACATTCCACATCGCCCTGATCTTCCTATCCTGTGCAGTTTATGTAACCGAAGAGTAAGAGAAGATATATTCCACTTTCTTGCCGTGTGTCCCATCTTAAGTGAATTCCGTCTGCAGATCTTCGGTACTGCTACACTCTGCGCAGAAGAAGTATTAAGCATACTTAATGGAGACAGAGGATGGGGCCAGCTTTATAACTATGCCGCAAGTGCTCTATCTTATAGATCCCGCATTTTCAACTAAAACTTCTGGTTGTTAGAATATAACCATGTACAATTATTATAAGGTCAATCTGGTAGACGGCTTCCTGCCAAACCAAATCGGCTTTAGATTCTCTACAAATTGCAATATGTTATTTTCTAATAGATTATTAATATTGTAAACCCAAAAGAAAAACTGTTAAAAATAAAGTCACTACTACTACTACAACTACTACTTGAAGCTGTAGAGATGAAGAAGAAAAGGAGTCTATAGAACACTTTCTCTGTCACTGTTCGGTTCTCCAAGAACGACGACTAACCTTTTAAGGTGTCACGTTCTTTGATCGCCTGGACGACCTAGCAGGAATATTACTACAAGAACTCAAAAGATTTATTGAAGGATCTGGCTGGTCCAGTAAGTTAGAGCCAAGTCTCTCTCTGCACCTATATCACTAAACTAAGTACTACTCGCATATCATCAATAATATTATTCCTAAGCTTAGGGCTTAGGCGTATAGCCAAAGCCGCCAGCTTATTCCAGCTCCAATCTACCCAGCCATTCCCAAAAAGGAGCTTACATAGTTTAGGTAACTAAAGAGCTAAGCTTTGTCATTTCTTATCAACTCATCAAAATTCAATTTATTCTTGAGAGCTATACCACTTTCCAAAGCAAAATTCTTAAGACACCATTTTCAGAATTACTCTAGTTGCACATGGGGTACCCCAGTGCTCTTTGTTTCTTCTGATTGTGCTTTGGTTCTTTAGGCTTGAGACTATTTCAACTTAAATGTGCGTACCCAACCGACATACTTTTCCTGCTGACGCAAGGGAATGATTTTTACTTTTTAGAAGTGGTATTCTGGGTCAAGAAGTAGTGCGTTAAATTGCCGTTTAAAATTGCTATTCAGCAAGCCATAACCATAACATGTTCATATTAATGCTCTTAAGTTTAACTCCCCCATCTTAAAACTTCGTTAAGTACTAAAGTACTAAAGCTTGCTTAAGAGTTAAGAAGCTTTAGATGATGGCTTGTTTTCGAACCGCTTTATTGTCAATATAAACCATGAACAATCAACTTTTATACCCGAGTATCAGAGCACAAGATTGACCGACAAAATTCCGATGATATATGGGTTTTCCAGGGCAGATTTATTGAACAAGCTACACCACCCGTTCGTGTTGTAAAGTGAATGAACATCGACGTGAGAGAATGATGCAGGTGTGGATGTCTGTTCAAGGTATCAAGAGATTGTTATAGTTACGAGGCATAAAACAGAGAGAAGGGTTAGTGAGGAAATTCAGCTGTAAATCAGGGTGAAAAAATCCACAAAAACCTTTTCCCAAAAATCCAACCAAAGTGAAACTATAGCCATCTGCTGTAAATGCTTTTACGAGTTCTTTTCCAGCCTTATCCACTTTGTTCTGTTTACCACCAGAGAGAAATCAATATCCAATGTGCCATCACAAATCAACTTCCCACCTTCCATCACCCAGAATGACATAAAACGAAAACAAACATGACGTGTATGTGATGTAATTTGGTACCTAACCTACAAAACGATCTACAAATTCAGATAAGCAGGACACTTTATGCCTGGCTGTTGTGTTGTGTCACGACAGCGGAAACCCAGCACACATATGCGTAGCGAGCGGCTCCTAGGCGTGAGTCATGCTGGCGCTTTCAAAATTCATTCCCGAATTCCATTTTCGTAATTTATGCTTTATGTCCTTAAAGAGTGGCGCAGGTGTTGTCATAGAATCTGGCGAGATTAAACAGTTTGGGATTTACAGATTCGCATCCTGTCACGACTTTCGAGCTTCCCACCAGCCGCGCCTCGATTGCAAATGTTCGAATTTATTGACACTTTGCCGCACGGGACCAAAAGCGAACGCGTGAGGCTGAATATTTCAAGATGGGAAGCGAAAAATAATGCATAAATATAAATTGGAATTGAAAGAAAAATTTCAAATCAGCAATCGAAATTGCGAGAGTATCCTTTAGTCGGCTGAAGTGTGCTTGAGCAAACGGCTGAAAAAGCATCTCAAGTCAATATTTTTGTTGTCACCGAAGAGGAAAATGGTAAATATTTTCGTTTCACTACCAATTTTGTTCTGTGATAGAGATTTATAAACCGCTTTTCAGGAGTCGTTTATTTTCTCAGTAAACAGGAAACAAATTTTCGGCAATTGTAGTCTTGGCAGTAGATATACGAGGATGTCAAAGTGTGTTCAAGGATGATTTGGAGACTTTTTTCACTGCTCGTTGTATTTGTGAAATGTGGTTAGGAGGCTTGTGTGCTGTACCTATTTAATTTTTCGTATCAGATGTCACTTTTCCAAATGACTCCTATTTGTAGGTCGTTGATTGATCCCAAAGTAGACCCAAGGGTGATAGTTTTTCATAAACGATCGGGCCTTAATCTCTATACCTTAGAGCTATTATTGCTGATCAATTATGTGGCAAAGCTGAAAAATTATTACTTAGTGCTAGCAGTAGAGTGAACATAAACAAGAACTGATGTCAAAGATGAATTAAACACAGAAGGGATTCTAAAAAGAATTGGAAGAGCCACTCATCACTTTGATTTGTCAATTTTGATTCGTCGAACAAAAGGCATGCATAAGCACAGCTTTATACCTGGAATGGTTTTTGACAGAGGAAAGTAGCTGGTGGAGAAATTGACACTTCAGCTGAAGTTGCACTGGCAGACTGTGGGAAAACCAACGGATTCAAATAAGGTGAATCTGTCGACAAGCCTTTGTGAGGTACCTACCCCCGGATAGGACCTGAAATATATGAGGTGGAGGTAGTTGAGTGCAGACACTTCCTGTACATTCTATTCAAATGTTCCATGGCCGGCACAAATCCTGCTGCAATGACCAATTTAAGCGATATTTGACTGGATATTTTTAAAGCCACAAAGTGACATAAAGTGATATAAGAAAAGGGATTTAATTAAAAAATCGGTCTTATATGCCAACCCAGATCAGTAAACGGGCCCAAAATACTTCTTAAAAATGAAAGATGGTCAAAAATGGAATTTTCACAACAAAAAAATTGATTTCTATAAACGGATAGTTCATTCGAATACACTTCCGACACGAGCCAGAATTATTGGTTTCCTTTAACTCCTGCAGCAGTAGTAACATTGCAAGTGGAAAGCCTAATCTACCGAAGCCCCTTGTGATTAGGGTTTACATTTGAATGGAATGGCGTCCTAGGCGAAAATGGGAAACAGAAGTGCACGAACATGGTAAACGGAGTCGACTAAAAACCACTCTAGCCAAAAGATATGTTCCGGTTCCAGCTAGCTTAGTCCATAGGCTAATAATGGATAGCTTAAAAGGGTTAAACTGTCTAGTTAAACTGTCAAAAGCAGAACTAGTCAAAGCATTCACAAATCACTTCAATCAGGAGTACAAAAAATTACGAAGAAGTACAACACCACATGCTTCACCCAGCCCTCTTCTTTACATCCGAAGTTGATATTTACTTGAAAAAATTGGAACTGCAACCGAAGCAGGCTGTTTCGAAAATCTCTTAGCCAAACTGCCGCAAAAGTAAGAGTGGGGCTTGGTTTGGCCTATTATAAGATGTTGTCACCTGAGAGATACCGCCTTAGGCTTGCAAGAAATCAAAGATCTTCGCCTTTCCACCAAACCTCTTGACACTTGCCTAAAGCTCTTTGACTCTTTGAGCGAATGATTCTGAACCGCAAAGCACAAGATATTTGAAATCTATTTCCGATACAGTTTTGGAGAGTCCAGAATTTGTAAAGCGGTTTCTTGTACAAGCTACTCAAAACCACTCCATGCATACAACTCTGTAATTTATAACGAGGTATTCTCAGTGAAAGGATATTGAATGTCTTTTTCAAACATAGCAAAACTTTACAGCTAAACAATCACCTTGCTCGATTGTTTGGCTATAGCGTTTTATTTGATTATTTTTTTAAATTAAGCTTGTACACCTATGCACGGTCTCCCGAATACGATCATGAAAATTTTGCTACGTGTTTATGACTTTGAGCTTGTATTAGAAAACAAGTCCTTCGGGAAACTACAAACATCAGATGTGAATTATTTGTTGTGAGATTATATCAGGCCAAAAAGAGATCTATTTTTAGACCTAGATTAATTTCTATTTATAAATCACTCTCTTCAAGGCCTTATGGCTACCCTCATAAAGTGTTTGCATAATGTGAATATAAAGAGTATAGGCGAGGTTACAACTCATTTTGTCGGGCGCCATGGCGTTCTGGTGAATGTGAATATGTACAATGCGGGAGCTCTGCGTTAGGGCTGCTGGTCCCCAATTAAACATTGCCCCAGGTGGCGAATAGGGGAATGCTCATCATTGAACCCTCCATTTGTGTAACAGCCTATTTCGCCAAATTCCATTGCGTAAAGTTTCACCGCCTGCCGCCCTCCAGGAACCGCTCTGCCGATTTCCTTTTTATACCCCATTCCATACGATAGGAGATATAATAAGTTTGTCACATAGTTTGTAACACGGTGAATAACGATGGTATACCCCAAGACCTTAAAGGCGTATGGTCGAGACCGAATACTCTATCGAATAAGCCGTCAGACGGACGGACGGACGGATGTCACATGCTTTTAGGCCTTAAATTTTGAGCTCGGCAGTTGAAGTACGTAAGCTCCATGTCAAGCAACACAGTACAAGGGTAAAAAATTTTGAAATCCGCCCACAGACACGCTCACAATCGGTCTTAATGTGCAACTACCTCCAGAGCTTACAAAACTGTAACTGTTTGTCTTACAAAAATGTAAGACAAAAAAGTAAAAGTTTAATTGGCTTACCCCCTCCAGTGGGCGTGGCATCTATTTTAATGGTAGATTTACAAATGCATTTTATTCAAAATTTTTGCACCAAAGTGATAAAATTGTCCTTCATATTTTATGTGGAAAACACTTAGTTGTTTATTTTGTTCATACATTTAGGCCACGCTCACATTTGAAGCAGAATTGAAGAAAAACCTAAAATTTTCCAGAAAAACGTAATTTTGACTGGCGTTAAGCTTAATTTAGGAATGACTAAAACAAAAAAATCAGCAGATAAGGTTAAAGAAATTTCATTCCAGATTTGTTCACACAAATTTTTTGGCCACGCCCCCTTTCAGGGATCGATTTTTCAAAAATATTGAATTTAAACAAAAGAATTTCCTTTTTGCGTGCATTTAAGTGTAACTTAAAAATATCTGTGTTAATTGATAGTTCGTAATAAGGGGTGGTTGGATCCCACCCTTTTTCGAAGTTTGCACTACTTTTAAAATATCAAAAAATAACAATAACATCAGCATTTTACAATGTGGGATATGATGGGGTATTCAACGGTCCGTTTTACGGACTGTATTTTCTGCGTACACGCACTGTTGCACTCAATCACTGGCTTATCTTTGCTTTACTGCGAAAATGTCAAAAGTTTTTTTTTTTTTTAAATCAGAATTTTATTGCTTAAGTCAGGATTTCTTAAAGCAGAATTCTGAAAAGCTGAATTGTGAAAAAGCAGAATGATGAACTGCTCCGCGCCAAACAAAATGAAAAATGGTGTATTTTAAGCCAAAGTTAATATGATGTTGCAGTCATTTTGAACTTTTTTTCCTACAATTTCTAAACTAATTGATTCCGACAATTTTCCGAAACATAATCGGAATCAGGAAGCTCAAATGCATTGGGAACCTACATACTTGAAATTCAATATTTACTGAATGAATAGGGGACATAATTTCACCGTCTTATAAGAGATAAGAGGAAGATTCCAGGTGGACAAAGTCAACCATATGAAAAGAAACTAAAGCTTCATTTACCGCGGAAAAAGTGGTTGAATCAGAATCGTACAAGGATTTTCACTAACGCTTCTTTAGGTGGGAAGGGTTAAGCTACCAGAAACTCACGCTGCTTGGCTGCCCAGAGCTGTCATAAGCCTTGATGACCTCCTGGTCAACAGATTTAGACTCTTGGCTAGAATTGTTGCATTGTAAAATGTTTATTTATATATTTTAAAAAATCCTTTTCGTAATATCTATGCTCCAAATGAATAAAAATGTCCTCTGTAATTAAGTGATGGGTTCATCAAGTTCTTTGCTGTCTCATTTTCACTTAATATAGATTGTAGGAGCTCGTGTAGAGCTTTTCAGTTAATTCAATACGAGGCAACTTTAAAGGTACCTATAAAAATCGGCTGCGCGCTACAATGTACGTTTCTGTGCACCATTAAACTATAAGAACTATACAACTGCTGAGCACATAAAAACAATAAAAGTAACAAAATAAAGAGATTTCGTGCGTCATTTGCGCGCAACAAAGCGAAAGCTTCACATCCCTATCCCCTGGATCGGACTATACTATACGCACAATCATTCAGACGAACGACAAGAATAAATAAAATTGTTCACATAGCATAAAGATATTCATTAAATACCGTTATATGGTTTTGGCCCACTCTTCATCGCTATCGCCGACTATACCACAAAATGCCAATGAATTTAATGGACCGTAATGAATCCGTGCGTGGAATGTTTGGCGTTCTCTGCCTTCTTAACTTGTCTTCATTCTTAAGGGGGCGCCAATACTGAAGGTAGGTACTTATATGTGTCTGTGTGTGGTACCCATCCTGCGTCTATTTGTTTGTCTATCCTTGCCTTCTGCCGTTTTCCGTTAATCTACCCCATGCAGCAGCAGCAGGTTCATTCAGTATTCTCTAATGGAGGTCGTTAAAACCTGTTGTATGAGTGTGTGCAGGTTTGGAGGATATTCCTCGTATCCATTTCGTCTTTCGCATCAATGGTTCTGGTTTTATTCGACACAATCGCAGTTCATAATGGCGTTAATGATATTCTCCCCTCCGACCCCGTACTATGCGGTAATACGATGCCTCGTGCTAATAGAATTTCCACACAACCTCATCCATCAGCCGACAGGCACAATTAAAACAACTTGTATTAATTCTAAAATGTGTACTTACAAAAATCCGCCCTACACGCCCATACCCCTGAAAAAACAAATAGCAAACACACACACAAACAAAGAGAATAGCTTTGAGCAGCCCGCTTAAACGTTAATTAACTTTTTCACCCTGAATGCAATTTCTTTGTTTTTAATCCCTCCCCTTGGCCGCAAAGTTGGTTTATTTACAGGGGCACCGCGTAAGCGTACCGATATGACCGGGTTCCTTTTTCGTGTGCTGGCCCGAAAAAACCACCACAACCAGCATGGCATTAACAGGAGCAGCAACAAAAGAATGCGGACAGGAAATCCAACAGCGAGAAATGAACAAAAGCAATGGAGAGAATTAAAAACGCAAATTGCATTATGGCGTAACATCCGCCGGGTGAATTTTTATGACCGTGGCGACTCTGCGCGGTCAACCGACACTTAAAACGGAAAACTTGTTTGGCTTAGAGCCAGGACGACGCAGGAAGAGGACAAACAAATTGAAGGACTTACCATGGCTTGGAGTTTTTTGTTTTGTTTGGTTTTGGCCTCTTAACGTGGCTGTACGCTAATTAGTCCTCACTCACGGCGGAATTCTCCAGACTTAGGTCATTAAAGGATTCGCAGTGGTCGAGCACAGCACTCGTTGGCTGATCGACGTTATCTTCGTGCGAGTGCTGCTCCTGATGCAGGCTCGGCGATGAGAAATGCCTTGAATGCAAGTCTTTGTAATTCACATCGACGTCGTCGTGCAGGCTTTCGTAGTACTCATCCATGAAGGAGAATTCCGAATAACTGTCAGAGTCATCACATTCGAAGTAACGACTCTGTAAAAAAACGGATACAAAACGCATTGATGTGCGAAACGAATCTAGAACGAATAAATTTGAACTCACTTGACAATCGAGGCATCGGCAGTTATCACATAGGGTGCAGGAGAGTCCTAGGAGTTGGGCTGCTTCCTTATACAGTTCGGCGCTTGACTTTTGATTACTGTTGCTGGTTTTATTCGTATCTGCATTTCCGCTCCAATTACTAATACCATAACTATCGCCGCTGCAAGGACTCGAATTGTTTTTGCTAGAATGAATACAGTTTGCAGTGTTGCTGGTGTTGTGGTTGTCATTTATGCTCGAACGATTGCCGGATGTTGACTTCCCAATTGATCTATCGGTTATTGTGTCGCCCGTTGAACGAAGGATGTAATCGATATGAAAAGAGAAACAAATATTGAAAAAAATTTAAATATTTTCCTCCGTAGGAGGCATTGCTCCTGCTCGTTAACTGTGTGATGCTATGCTAGTTAAAGAACTCAGATATATGTAGCATGTATCTTTATGAGATCATGTTGAAACTCACACGTGGGATTGGTGATGCAGATATGCACATAAACACAAACCAATAATCAAGAACAAACGAGGAAAAAAATAACGAAAAAGTTCAATGTCCAAACTCCTAACTCGAGGGTAAAATTTGTAAAGCTGGAATATGAAATCATTATTAGCTAAGTTCTCAAAATAAAGTAGTCTTAAATCCGCCTTACACACAATAGGTTGCTGGTTCCCGAGGGGGCGCCTTACAGATGGCTCACTAGATACGGTGGGTTCAAAATAGCGAGGGTAAAACAAAACAACGAACAAACAAAAAATCCAGGGGAGCTTGTCTTAAAATGAGCAGGAAGCTGCCGCGGCGGCGTCGTTCTACAAGGTTTGGGCCCCAGCCCTAAAGTTAGGGAAAAGCGACCCAACGCAGCCAAAGTCCTAGACCGATTATTCAAACATCCTTTCTTGGATGAAAACAATGAAAAAAGCCGTGGTGAAATACATAAGAAAAGATGTGCTAGGCAACTTCCCTCTTCACAACTGCCAGCATGCATACAGAGCGGGCAGAACTACCGAGGCCGCTCTATAACAGCTGACGGAAATTATTCAAATTGCTCTTGTCACCAAAGAGACAGTAATCTATGTCTTTCTGGATATCGAAGGGGCATTTGACAACACGTCGCCCGAAGCCATAAGACGAGCCCTATAAAGGAATGGAGTAAAAAGCACAGTTCCCTGATGGATGCATGAGCTGCTGAGCAGAAAATCGGTGAAGACGCAGGAAATGATCAAGGTCAGCACAGCGAGAGGGTGACAATACGCCCACAAGGTGGAGTATTGTCACCCCTAATATGGAGGCTAGTTGTTGGTGAACTACTTGATACATAAACTAACCTAGGCTTCAACTATCAGGAATATGCGTGCCGCATGACATAGTATTGATTGCCTGGGGAAAGTTTGAAGGAACGCTCTGTTAAATTATTCAAAGAACACTCAAGGCATAATCCAAAAATAGTGGAACAAAGTTTTGCTTCATCTGAACCCGGCCAAGACAACTCTATAAGACTATACCAGTTAAAGAGGTTAAACCTAGGGTTACCTAATCCTAAACAGCAAACACATCTGGAAAACAAAAACAGAAGAGATCACCAAAAAGACTACTCGTGCTCTTAGGAGCCTTGCGGACAAGTCTTAGGGAAGCAGTTCGAACATCATAAGATGGATGTAGTGGTAATGATCACTTATGGAGCAGAGCATGGGCATAACTTAATAGAGTGCAAAAACTGGCGTGCCTCTGCATAACCGGGGCTATGCGAGCAGGTCCATGGAAGTGCTATTGGTATCAACCCCAATATACATATCGTGGTTGACGAAACGGCTAGGAAAACGATCTTGAGGATGGCTTAAGAGGGAATAGGGAAAGAAAAGTGCATTGGGTCAGGCAGTTTAAAGCACTGCTTGGAAAACTCCCCCTTCTGGCTTCGAGAAGAACTTTCTTGTGAAGGTCAGCACTAAAACGAGCTGGAGTAATGCCACATATAGACTGAGCAACAGCACCAGCAAATGGTATACAGATGGGTAAAAAACTGATGATGGAACTGGTGCAAGAGTATTTAAGCCAAGAACCAAATACTCTGTATCCAGGGGCAATGCCAGCATCTTCCGGGCGGAAATATATGCCACAGAGAGATAAGTCCCATTCAATCGTGACAGAAATAACAGGAACTGCAACATAGCAATAATGGCAGACAGCCGGGCATCTATTAAGGCGCTAAATGCCCACATAGTCAGATCGAAACTTGTGTGGGATTGCCAAGCTTAATGATCTGAGCAGCGTCAATAAAAAGCTTCACTATTGGGTACCTGGCCATGTTAGAATAAAGAGAAACGCAGCTGAGTACTCCTTGCAAGACAAAAAACAGCAGAACCCTTCATAGGACCTGGACCTTTCTGCGGAATAGCGAAACACACCCTAAGGGAAGGATTCAGGGAAGCCGAAAAGGCAAACCGAGTTTAGGCCAGGGGTGGAATCGGCTAAGGTGATCTATGACAAGAGATGTCACAAATCACAAAAATTCGTCTGCGTCAACTGTGATCATCTGTGATCAATCACCGTCAAAATCAGCTGGTTACCAGTTTTCAAACTTTCTGGTAAGCTGGGTGTTTTTGCTTACTCTTAGGCTGACTTTCTGCATTTACGCATAAAAATCAGTGTTCTTACATAACAAGCCTAAATAAAGCAACGATTCGGAACAATATTTTTGTAATCTTCTTACGCAGACGAACTATTTTGTTTGATCACATTGACTGTCACATAATGTGAAAACCACAGATCACCATAGCCGATTCCACCCCTGGAAAAGCTTTCAAAGCCTGAGGCAAGCTAAGAAACTTCTATTAGAAAACTATAACCAGAAGAGATTTAAGGCATGCTTCGCCTTTAGTAAAAATAACTTATGTAACTTATGTAAACCCAGGAAACATTCCAGGAAATTGGTGTAAGGGGGGAACCCTTCTCCAGATTTGCTATGAGGTTGGTGAAGCTTCGGAACACATAATGGAATCCTGTGGGCTCTGAACTACAAAAGGATCAAATGTAGTAGATTCTACAGTGATTGGACCTTCATGGCAAAACATGAGAATATCGTCAAAATGGAAGAGCCAACACTTGCGTGACCGGAAATCGTAGTGTCTTTTAACAACCAGACAAACTTGCATATGTGAATACCAGATTTAAGGTAGACTTAAGCATGGCTAAGTTCAGGGTGATAGGACAGACAGAAAGAGAGTAACGATAAGGACTGTCGTTTGCTTTTTTAAAGAAAAGAGTAGCCTCCACCCCAAAGTGTGTTTCACAACAGACGTGACAGCTTGATTGTATGTTGGGCGCTGTCATGTCATGTCGAAAATACAAAACTTCAGTCAATCGCACTCGAGATTTAAAAGCAAATTGGGTGAAATTATATGTGAAGCATATTTATTGACGAGCCTTCGTCTGAAGACGTCATATTGGTTTTTCAAATTAAACCGATAGATGCTAAAAAATGGTAAAATTTAACTTATAGGAAAGAGCTGGCGGTTAAGCCTGTCAGCAACCCCGACCTTATCTAGGGTTGATGGCTAAATGATAATAAAACCCCCACTTAGCAAAGTCCTATTTATTATCAGTATGAGCCACTAGCGAGGACTATACTGTTTGGACTAACAGAACCAGAATTATTCAAGCTGCCTAGCCTTCAAGCTGCCTGACAAAATACTTTTTCAAGAACTCAAAATGTAATTAAAAATCAGATGAGGCTGACTTTTGAATTCATCTTAATCGATATGAACAGACCAAATTATATAGTACTCTACTCATTTATTTAAGTGGTACGATTTCCACGGAACCTCACTTTGTCAAAGGTTTTTCTTTATCCTTTTGCCCCCGATGGAACATAAAAATTTACCGAATTTTAAATAGAAAAAGATTTTCCATTTACGAGTCCTAGTTTTGCTTGGTTTTATAATTTTCGTTTCACTACTATGAGTTTTATTTTTTATGGGTTTTCCGTCACACTTCGCCTACTAGATTACTGGCCATAAAGAGATTTATTATATGCAGTCTCTCCCTAGGGATGCCCAGATAGGGGCGATGATCTGCGGTCGATTTAGCTCACCATGTATCAGCCATAAAGTCAAAGTGGAGCCAAGAGTTTTTTTTATATCGAAAAAAGCATAAAATCAAATTTGACAGAAATTATTACTTTGCTGACATGTTTGTGTAGGTGGTTGATAGTGGCGTCAACCCTATAAAAGTCGAAGCCCTATTCTGTGTGGAATCAATATAATTGAAATGGAAATGCTTTGCTTCCTGCCTGATCGAGATAAGATTTGAACTCCTTTGAAGGGTGAACGTGGCTCGTGGATGGTGGCTGGGAAAAAGCTCATGTTTTGGTTTTGAGAGGGTTGTGATTGAAGTACTTGCTCATTTTAAATAGATGAGGTTGGCTACACAATAAGTATGTACAAAAGTGGGCAAATGTCATCCGATAAGTTTTGGCAGAAGACGTCTTCTGTCAGTTTTGCAACTTTACTGACTTAATAAGTATCTACAGCTTTCAATCTATTTGGAGAATTAAGTCGGAAAAACAATTTTAAGATGGAAAATTTGTGCTTAATTAACCACATGTAAGTGTTTGAATAGAAACCAAAGTTTTTACTGACTGTTTCTATATCAACTAAAGGAAACAATAGTCGACGAGCCTGCGAAGGCAATGTAATGAGGTAATTTGTGGGTACTTTAGGTAGGTACTCTGCACCCCCCAATCTTATACTGAGCATTAATTACATTAATGAGCATTAATTACAGATATTTTCATTCGTAAGAACGTTTTAAACTTTTTAGACACCCCACAATTTTCTTATGAACCCGATATCACAAAGACACAACATTTGCCCCCTCTCCTATATCTAAAAATAATAATAGTGGCATTAAATTTCCAAGCGACGTAAAACTTTTTAATACCTTCGGTCCCTAATTGGAGCCCGTTTAGCATAAATTTCCTCGAAAAAAGGAGCTTTAATAAATTTTATCTGCGAACGTGAACGACTATAAAATATGTAAAACTTAAGTTTTACACGTTCCTGCAATGCAATAACTTTAAAGCTTGAAAGCGTTGCAGATTTGCAGTGCCAAGAGAAAAAAAACTTAAGCTTAAGATTCCCACGAGTAAGCCCAACACGTACCTACCTACCTACTTGTCTTTTTCTCTTTTTTTCGTGTCCTTAAAGACATGCAAAACTTTCGCCTTGTTGGCGGTGCCTTTCGCTTTTGTGTAACTTTAAGAATTTCGCTCCGAATTTGCCAGTGAAATGCATAATTCCAAAAGGATGCCCCAAGAAACTGCTGGCGACGGATGAAGACATAAACCCATGTCTGGGATGCCAAGCGACTCCTTCAACCAGTCTATGAATTCGAGTGTCACCGAACTATATATATAACGGTGTAGGTATACGGGTATGCGTGATTATGCTCGCTCATGAATGTCCTTCCCCAAAGAGTAACTTTTAAGTTGGTTTTTTCTTTGTTGTTGTCATTTTACTGCTCCTTTTTTGTGGCAAGTAAGACTAAAATGCATGGAAACTAGTAGCATAACAATGTGTTATGCATGATACGGCAATTCACGAACGAGTCGTACAGAGGATGGTAGGAAGGAGAGCCTGCCAGCCAGGGAATTCCGTTTCATTAAAATGAGAAAAGTTTTGGCGCGACAAAAGTGGAACGTCTTGGAGCTAAAAACACGGGAACTTTTTCGCACAGGACACTTGAGATTTCGTTCCGGCAAATGTCTGGCATAATAAACTATTTTTAAGTATGTAGCTAGCTACATTTGGTTTAATTTGCTGGGATTGAAAAAATTGGATTGGGATTTTGAGAGTGGAGATGCCATGCAAAACTCGTTGCTCATAAATATATTTTAACAATTGTTACGCTCAAAATACGGGTTATTTAGCTCTTTCTCAGGCCTCAAGCGTGTCTATGGGGTTCTAAGGCTGCTTCAGTGCTCCACCTATTCTTCCTGATTCTCTGCGATGCCAGCTCGAGCTATCTTGGCGCATATCTCGGAGCCCGGGAAAGTTTTCCACTTGGTCTGAAACTAACAACTATATTTGCCCGAAATCCGAAACCAAATTTTCTCATTGTCTTTCCTCATATCTCAACAATTTAACAACATGATGTAAAAAAGCTAAAACGGAATCGCATGGAGCTGATGAATTGACGAAGTTGTAAACAAATGTCTGAGTATGGGTTAATTCGTCAAATTCAGCTTGTGGGCAAAGCTTTTACATGGGTGATGTTGAATATCTAGTTATTTAGAAACTTATGCATAAAATGTGACTGTATAAAATGTCTATCATGGGAGGAACCTCGCAAGGTTAAGTGGTCTCACCTTTTATGAGGCTTCTAGTTATAAGATCATATTTAATGATGCTCAGGAATTCACTGGTAAAACCTATCGCTTATGCTGACGACCTTGTCCTAAAAGTACCAAATTCTTGCAAACACTTGTTGATTTGCTGTAAGATTCGCTAAATGGATAAAGCTGGATGTACCATATCATGTGACAATGCTTGTCTGGGCAATGAACATCCCATAGAGTTGAAAACAGACAAGTTTAAGAGTTAAACTGAGATTAAACCCGGACTTGAGTTTTTGAGTTAATTTCGATCGAGGGTTAGTCTCGGCTTAACTCGACAAATTTGTTGCGTCGAACAAATCAAGCTCTGAAGAACAATCCGAGCACCTTTGCCGGTTTATTCTCTGTCAAATGACAGTAGCTTTTTGAGTTTCTCTGGAAAATAACATTTGAGAACATCTCGAACTGCTTTGCCAGTGTTTTTCTATGCGAAGTTACACTTGGGAGAGTCCATTTCGAGAGTCGATGATTTTGACATCTTAATTGACTCTGCTTTGAGAAATTGCTCGCGGCATTGACTCCGGATTTGTTTTGTTTCGGGCTTAACAGATTTTAGTTTCTGCTTAAATCTGAGCTGAAAACCCTTCCATAAAAAGACAGATTATTTCAATCTTTACAAAATAGTCTATGATTTCCCTGCGCGATCAATTTCGAACTGAGAAACTGAGAGCTTTTTAGTCATTTTCTACCCTGGGTTTAACTCGGTTTAACTTAATAAATTTAAATCTTTTATAGATTTAACATTTCAAATGTGGACATGGTCGATGATGTGACAGGTCAAATTTTTGTCTCATTAAAGGCTTCGTTCTACTTTTGTTCTTCACCAAAAACTTGAGGTCATATGCCTTTTTTAACTTGACCAAAAGGCATTTTTAAATAAAATAAAGATTTAAGATTGTTTGACATCCAACTCAATGGTGGGCGTGGCTGTGGGCGGATTTTATCAAGTTTCATACTTTGTCTATACAAAATTAGAGCCAACAGTTCAAGTTGCAGCTTCATAGCTCAATCTTAAAAGCATAAAAACTTCACACACACCGACAGACGGACATATACAGATGGACGGAAATGGTTTAATCAATTCACCTGTCGCTCTCGATCATATCTCTAAAAAATCTTAGGGGTATACGGTGATAATTTCACCGTGTTATAAACTCTGCATTAAAACACCTTGGATCAGGTATAAAGGCTTTTCTAGTACAGGGAAGATAGGACGTTTGAATCTTACTATAACTACAAAGAAACCTCTTTAGTCTTGGAAAAAGGACTGGAAAGAAATAATTGTTCAGAGTTTCCGTACTGCGTTGTTATAAAATTGCAGCAAAAAGCTTCGATAATCCTCCAAAAATATACCAACGCATTATCATTGGCAGGGTATCTCTAATTTTGTGTGCTTAAGGCTTCGACAAGACCTAAGGCTTATACATATCAATTGGACAGCGTTGCATTAAGTATCATTACGTTTTTGTACGATTGGCAAACGAAACGTTGAAGCCGAAGCATCTTTGTGCCAGCAAACACTGAAATCATTTGTCTGAACTCGTAAACGTCTAAGAATAGTTTGTAGCATGCATGTGAATCCATCTTCAAACTCTTTTGTTGCAGTGTGACCAAAGAGCTTCAAGCATATACCTTCACCGCACTTTTGTTTCTAACAAAGGCCCCCATTTAAAAGCTGAAGAGTACTTAACATACATATCAGTAAAGATTATATCCCAGTTAAATTGCTTGAACATTTCATCGACCTATCTTCGCCTTGTCACTAGACAAATGAAAAAACACCCTTGTTTTGGTTCATACTTCTATACAGGACGCTGATCCCATCAGACATCAGGCAGACTGCAAAAAATTTTCACTTCAAATACACTCGCTTTCCGTCGTTCTTTCTTTCTGAACTTTAAACTTCGTCCTTTGTCAGTCGCAATCTTTTCACATAATTGTATTCATATACACACAGCAAAGACGCATCGGGGAAAAATAAAGGAGGGGTTAGAAAAAAAAGTACAGGAAGTTGACAAATTACTCAAGTACTTCCTTATGCACCTGAGGGAGTCCTCCCATAACTTGTTCCTGTAATAGGGCGGAGGAAAAAAAACGAGAACAAATTTCAAAAGTTTTTATCCTTAAGAGCGAACCATACCTGCCCCAGTCCCGTTCACAGTTGGTAGTTGATAAGTTCTCAACGCTGTGCTTCCGCCATTTCTCTTCCTCGACTAAGTATTTCCAAAACTTTGTCTTCTTGGCAATTAGCGTGGATTTAACCGAGGTAGTCGAACTAGAATGTTTCTTCTTACCGCTACCGACGACGCACGGAAGCACACCGTTGCCATTGCTCCGCAACGATAGTGGCATTTGGTTCTCTAGATGATGATACTCGAGTTGCGGTTGCACTAAATGCTCGTGCTTCCCCGTTTCTTGGTGGGCATGACGATGGCTATTAAAATGGCAGTTGTTGTTGTTGTTGTTTGTCAGGTTGATACTCCTGCAGCTATGAGCCGTACTGCTGCAATTGAACAGTTTCTGCAAAGCGGCCGCAGCAGGCGAACAAGATGTCGTTGATGATGAATTGCCTTCCGTGGTATTGGAGCCGAGTCCTGAAATCATTTCACTGGAATGGTGTCGTAAACTTTTCAATTTATGTAAACTCCTCGAGAGGGAACAGGTCCTGGGGTTGTTTTGGATCTCATCCGCACGTAGTTGCGGGTATCCCAAGGCATTGGGGCGTCCGAGTTCCTGAAAGCAAAAATTTTCAGTTAAAAACTTTGAGTATCTTTTGAGAGTTGAAAATTTGTGTCAATATTATTTTGTTGAGGGTTATTATATTTTGTTGAATTGTGATTCTAAGGAATCTGCTCGCGGGCTTTGTTCCAAATTTTAGTTCCCAGAATTACGGGTACGCTTCAATTGGTTTCCTGAATAGCAATTAGCCGAGATGTGCTAATTAATTATGAAGCGAGAACCTTTCTGTTAATATGTATCCTTTTGCCTGATGGAAATTATAAAAGACGAAAAAATTTTATGCTAATGTGCCTTGTGCCGCCCACTAATGTTATTTTTGTGAATATAGAAATTTCCAGCGCTTCTCAATCAGGAAGAAGAAAAGAAATATGAGATGAGCTTATTTGCATATTAATTGAGAGTAATTTTCTAAACGTGAAAAAATAGGATACCTTGAATACTAATTGAAAACTTCGACAAAGGAAACCCATTATAAATTCGAAATGAGATGCAAATTATTGAATGTACATTACACGCTTACTTGATGGTGCCTAACAGAGAGCCAATGTAGCGGAAGACCTACCCATTGAATTCAAAATATTATAATGCTCCTAGAAAATATGCTAATGATTTGCTGCTTAATGAAATAATAAAAACATAAAAGTTTAATTAAACTTTTTGGTTTTGAGGTTCCAATTTAAAATGAAGTATTTGGAGACTACTTTAAGTGCCGTGAATTCAATCAGCAGCCACCTCCTTTCGCTTTGACAGCTTAAAGTGAGCCTACGTTGCATCCGGTGATGTTGGACAGTAGCTTGAGAAACTCAAGTTGTTACTTAACTTACTTAAGGTGGCGCTACAGTCCGGGGTGGACCTGGGCCTCAGCCAACAAGCTTCGCCAGTCTGCTCTGTCTCTAGCTAGCCGTCTCCAGTTTCGCACGCGAAGTTGGCTGAGGTCCCACTTGCGTGCACCACCTGAGTCTCGGTGCTCCTCTACCGCGCCGTCCCTGCGGTGTCGATTCGAAGATTTTCCGGGCCGGGGCGTTGGTGTCCATCCGCTCTTGATGACCCAGCCATCGTAGACGACTCTTTTGGCTAGGTCGGTATCGCTGTACAGCCCGTACAGTTCAATGTTATATCTCCTCCTCCACTCTCCGTCTATGCAGACGGGACCGTAAATCGTCCGAAGAATTTTCCTCTCGAAGCAGCCTAAAGTGTTTTCATCTGCTTTTGACAGGGTCCATGCTTCTGCACCGTAAAGCAGGACTGGGATGATGAGGGTCTTATACATGGACACTTTAGTTGCTCGAGAGAGGGCTTTGCTACTCAATTGCCTTCTTAGCCCAAAGAAACAGCGATTGGCAAGAGTTATCCTTCGTTTGATTTCAGCGCTGGTGTCATTGTCTGAATTGATAGCGGAACCCAGGTAGACAAAGTCCCTAACTACCTAAAATTTATAGCTGTCGATGGTGATGTTTTGTCCAAGACGTCGGTGTTGGGTGTCTTTTCTTGATGACAGCATATACTTGGTTTTGCCCTCGTTTTGACCTCATTGACCCATATTCGCCGCTTCCGTCCCAATACTCACGAAGGCTTCACTGACATCACGCTTTGTTCTACCGATTATGTCAATGTCGTCTGCGTATGCAAGTAGTTGAACGGACTTTTGAAAGATTGTACCTCTGGTGTTGGCACGAGAGTTCTGCACAATTCTCTCAAGTATGATGTTAAAGAAGTCGCATGACAGCGCGTCGCCTTGTCTAAATCCTTTTGTGACATCAAAGGGGTCGGTGAGGCCTTTGCCGACCTTGACGGAACAGCGTGAGTTTTCCATCGTCATCCTGCACAGACTGACGAGTTTGGCAGGGATGCCAAAACTAGACATTGCGCTATATAGCTCGTCTCTATAGATGCTGTCATACGCGGCCTTGAAATCGATGAAGAGGTGGTGTGTATCGATTTGGAATTCCTGGGTTTTCTCCAAGATCTGCCGCAGTGTGAATATTTGATCGATGGTGCACTTTCCTGGCCTAAAACCACACTGATATGTGCCTATCAGATTGTTGACAAACGGCTTCAGGCGTTCACACAGTATAGCAGAAAAGATCTTGTATGCGATGTTAAGAAGACTTATGCCTCTGTAGTTGGCACAACTCAGAGGGTCTCCTTTCTTCAGGATCGGGCAAACAATGCTGAGGTTCCATTCATCGCGCATGCTTTCTTCCGACCATATCTTGCAGATGAGCTGGTGCATGCTCCTAACCAGCTCATCGCCAGCGGATTTAAAAAGTTCGGCAGCTAGGCCGTCTGCTCCTGCTGCTTTGTTGCACTTGAGCTTAGACACAGCTACTTTCACCTCCTCCAGGTCAGGTGGGCGGTATCGTTCGTATGCTTCGTCAGTAACGTCTTCGCAAACTCAAGTTGTTAATTCCATTGAAATTCATATTTAAAAATCCAAACTGTATTCGACTGCCTTTACTCTTGCAAGGAAGCCGATAAAAAATTTCCAAGCCCTCCTGCTGTAGAAAGAAGAGATCAACAGCACATAAAAGTCAGAATTTTATCATTGAGGCTAACAAAAGCTTGATCTACGCCAGATCGTTTAGCATTAAGGATACCTAATATGAGCGGCATATTTAAAGTTTGGATAAGCATTAATTTTACGTTGTTGTCATAAAAAAAGGAGAGCTATAACTAAGGATGCATCTATCATCCTGACATGTTTTAGTGCAAACTGCTTGATTTTACATTTTCTTCGAGTGTCATATCACTGAAAAACTTCTGCGTACGGACTTTATAACAGTTTCCGGAGTCCGCTGATGATCCGTCCGTAAGTAGGTGAAATTACATTTAAGGCTCTGTTTGCATTTGAGAATCGGTTTCGATTTCCGTATGCCGGAGTGCGATAAAAAAGAAAATTTTTGTTTTAACTTTTGGATTTTCTTGATTTTTAACATTTTCTTCTCCCTGGATTTACTTCCGATTAAATTTTTCTGCAGTGCTCGTCCAATTTTTATTTAAATTTCTGGTGCTAAGCTTCGAAATATATTTTTTTCAATCTTATCCCCGAAGATGAAAAAGGTCATTAAAAGGATCGACTTTCGTAAGCCCCCAGGGACTAAATCCTATCTCTTCCATGATTTTCTCCGTCACGAAATTCATTGAAAGTAAATAACACCCCGGAGCTTAGGTTAATAAATCAAAAATAAATACAAAACCCACGATATCCTTGTTGCGTTCATGACCTTAACCGTGTTGCCACAGACATCCTTACACCCCTATAATCCTGGGCATGAATGCTTTTATAAGCGGAAATCCAATAAACATGTTTCCATTTCGGATAACATCTCGCGCCAAAAGGCCTTATTACCCGCAAAGCAGCAGCAGCAAAAATAAATTTAATAATTTCATGCAAAACTATGATTTTCATTAATCCTTTGATGAAATTGCCAGCTAATTAAAAGCGGAATAAATCTTTGCTATACATGCACACAAACGTTGCTAAAGTTAATGATTGTAGCAACCTTTTGCGGATGTGTCCTTTTCACTATGGCACTGCTGCCACATGGCTTCAGTCGAGCTTCCAGTCAACACCCCAGGGGGAGAAGCGTTTTTCTAGCCGTGACGGAAAATAAATTCCAACGACGGCACAGTGCGTGAAATATACTGATACTAACAAAAAAAGAAATGTCGCTGGCGATAATTATCGTGCATCATAAAAATAACCATAGCTAAGTTGGCTGCTTTTACTTCGGTTCCTGATTCTTTATTTAACCCACCGAAGGGGGCTGTACACTCTCATGCACACACTCTTACTTACCCCATATGTGTTATAGCTGGTATTAAGAACATAAATGGCGTTTTTATTGTTGTTCTGGAACACCATGTCGTCCATGTTATCTGCAAGTGAAATAATTAAAAATTATATAATTATGTATAAATGTATATTGCCAAAGGACACTCTGTGCGGGCGGACCTACTGGGGATGAGTAAGTGCTCCTTTTGTTCGATGGTCGGGTTAGAGAATACCAGCAGGGATTGGAGCTGTGCAAATTAATTGAAATGGGGGACATAGAAACTCTAAAATCAAAAACAAAATTATTTCAATAATTCCGCAGGTTAGACATTGTTTTCGTCCTTATTATGGGTGAAGGGATAGGACATAACATTGTTTACATTGAAATTATAATTAAACAAATTGAAATGTCGAATGTACACAAGTCCTCGGGCTCAAACAACATCAGCAGCAACTCATTGTTGTAATTATTTTTGTTTTGTTTTCGTTTCGTTGCTTTTAATTAATTAATGGATTATGTTGTGTGCACCTTGCCTATGTTGTGTGTAAGGGAAGATCCTGCCTTACGAGTTGTGAAGTCTATTCCTTAAACTGCAAAAGGCTTTTATGGAAACACTCATTTCTGTGAATGAGTACATAGAAGGCAGGTTTACTGCTCGAGTGTTTGATGTTTTTTCAGCTCTTTGAAAATTTGAAGGAGTTTCCAAGAATTTTTATCATTTTACTTAAAAGTATTGAAACATAATCCTGAATAATGTTGACTTAGGGAAATAAATAGATGAACGACTTTTCTTTGGAAATTACTTTATTTGTTTTATTTCATGGAGTTTATGTAAAACATAAAGAAGAACCTGTCAGGGAAAGACAGGTATAACGAGCGACTTTAACAGTGTTTTCTTATATGTCTTGGGTCACATCAATATTCAAAAATTAGTAAGCTGAGTTAAAGAAAAAAACAAAAAACAGGTTGGATGAATTCATGCTAAATTGAGAAAGAAATAATGACTCTTTTGTTTTTAAAATATTGGATGAAACTACAAGACGTTCGTGGTCTGAACTAATTGACTCTCGCGACGACTGCTCTATTCATGAGATTCTGAATATTTTTGGAAACTCAGTGAAATGCGCTCGACGAATGTCCAGTCGTTTACTCGTAAACACAAGCGTATATAAAGACTCAATTAGCTGAGAATTCGGGGAAATAATCCAACTCTGTCCCCAATTGTGCGGGGATCATTTGCTGTCTCAATGTTCGTCTTTCTTTAGTAAAATCTCGAAGAGATCTAATTAAGGCCAAATCCCAATGTTTTAAATGTCTCTGGCATGGGCACGCTGCGAAGAGGTGCCGTTCTGAGTTCCGCTGTCACATATGCTAACACGGGTACCACACTCTTGTTCATTCCAGTGGATACAAGCATACCAACATCGAAGTCACCTTTGACAACGAATACGAATGAGCCTTCCACATCAGATGAATCTTCCACTTTCGTTAATAATCACTCGCTCGATCCAAGCTTCAAAACACAAACTGTTCTACCAACAATCGTGACTATTGCCGTTTGCTATTATACTCTGCTTCCCAATCCTCATTCGGACTCTAATCTTTTGTTCAGAGGCTTGGTGTGGATCGAAATTATGCTCGCATTCCCGTTCTCGGACTTTCTTCGACAGGAGTCGGGTTAACTTAGGGTTATACCTACCCTAAGTAAACGAAAGCGCGCCTGCTTTCGTTCTAAGTTAAATCACCTCGGATCCGCCAGCCATCGCAATCTTTCAATGCATTTTCCTGGTCGCACATTTTGTCACTAGACTTAGCTGATTCAGATTTCAAATTGTCATGACCAATTGATTGCTTGCTAGGAGCGAAAAAGTTATGGAGCATTTTGAAGGGAGAGTAGGTTCATGGTGTCCCTGGCATTCCCAATATTCCTGCGGAATTAGTTGATACTGTATGCAATCTCGTATCAATTTCATTGCTTCATTTAACTGTCGATATTGATTGCCTCTTACGTCCGTTTTGGGAATAAGAAGAACACCTTCAGCCCAAAGTGGACTCAACTCTTAATGTTCTACTTCCGTAACACATTTTTACATTCACCAGACGGCATATAAGTGGTACAGCTACCCTTTAAGACACCATCACCATGCTCCGGGGATAGACTGTCAAGTCTTCACCAGTCCTATAAAACATTCATGAAGAAGTCCCATGACTGGGACATATGAAGTTTATACCAGATGACCAGTTGCAGTTAAATTCTGGAAGGATCTAGATTCAACGAACGATTCCTAAAGATTCTCTCCGGACTTATTTTTTTTACGCAAATTTTTTACAAACAAGCATTGAAAACATTCGCTACCCTTGTTCGGCCACAACACTAGGGCCATAACGAAACGCTTAATGCAAACACACATCTGGCAGAAGAATGCCTCTTAAAAACCCTCATTACCAGGCAGCACAAAGTTAACCCCCCTTCTATAAATATAAGACTCTCGTCCCTCTTTTAGGCTATGAGTCATCTCTAACCCTGTCTGGTTGATGGAATACCTAAAAATAAAAAATCCAACAAGAGGACACAATAGCAACAAGTGTCATGAAAGAGCAACGATACCAGCCTAACTTTGACGTGTGTCACCTTCATTCACCGAGCAAACGGAAAAGGCATGCAAACTCGAACGCCTACACACCGACATGAGCATATGACAAACTTTTAGTTTAATCCTTTCGACCTTTTCTTTGCGAACGCAGCCGTGAAATCTTTTTGATATAGAAAAACGTATATTAAGGAAACACGTAACTAAGTCAAAGAGTGTTGGGGGGCTGTGGCGTTAGATTTTCCATCTCCAGCCCTCTGAAGAGTCCTTTTGAATATGGTCTGAAAAGAAGCCACAAGTTGAACACTTCAAAGGGGGAAATGAGAAACGGAAAAGGCTGCCATTTCTTGAAAGTGCAGGTACTTTCTGCCATTGCAAAATGGTGCATAACTGGCTTCGTCTTGAGAAAATGCCAACACAAAGGGAAAAAAGTGTTGAAAGCCAAACGACAGTTAGTCAAGAAAGCAGCCATAATGGATAATTGTTATGATTGCAGTGCACAACTAGAGGTCCTTTTTACCCGACGCTATGCGGAAATTGCGGAAGTTCTACAGCACACTATTCTCCAACTCTATAGCCATACGAACGACAACGAGCAAACAGGGTGTAAATCTAACAACAGCATAAAATGAGGATATGCACAGACACAGATGCCTTGCAATACTATGAAAAAAAAAACGCTCACATATATGTGTGTGTGCAAATGACTTCAACTTACCCAGGGAATTGTTGATGAATTTCGTCTCTAATATTTCCAGCCCACTGCCTCGGCCAGAAAGTAGGTGGTGGTCGTGTGCCTTCTCTTTTGAGATGTCCTTGTGTAGCCGTTTTCTCCTGTACAGATCTGAGCTACACCAGCTCGTTATCCATAAGGATTGTAAATCTGCAAGCGAAAGATGTTTGTTTAAAAAAAGCAAGAAGTAAAAAGCATTCAGGATGTGGGTTTTATGGTAAATAAAAAAAAACAACACAAACATCCTCATTGTCATTGCGGGTACAATGATGGGTGGTGTGGGGAAATGTTCCTTGTGGTGCTCCTGCTGCACCTTTTACTATTGCAAGAGCACAGCGGTTTTCGTTTGAAGTTTGTGCATGTTTTTGACTTGTGTAGAAATTAGAGCACGATAATGACGAATAAACAATTTTTTCCTTCTACTAATTGGCCATCGTCGTCAGTTTGTTTCGCAGGGAAATGAAGAAAAGAAAATGGTACGCAGACAGGAACAGTTGGTTTGCTCTTTGAATAGTTCGTTTGATTTTTTTTTTCGGTTAATGAGACTTGCTGTTGTAGTTTTGGAACTAATGCGGTACAAAGCTAATAAAAATCAACAAAGCAACGAAATGCATCCACCCAACTGTAACTTTGGTAATGGTTAAATGACTGACTGAAGCACTTTAAAATCCTAATTTATGGTCGCATATCTGACAAAAACATAGCATGATTCTCAGAATGTCGGTTTTTGAGACATTTTAAATACGGCGCTGCTTTCACTACGTTCAACTTTTCGAAAATGTCATTCAGTGAAAAATGTGAAGCATTGTATCTGGATGAAGAAATTGTTCGAGAGGTGCCATTTGTACTGACGCATGAAGCTTGCAACTGACTTTCTTCTCTAGAATCGGCACAAAATGTCTGTCACCAAATTATTGCAGTTCAACACCCTTGTGTCTAAGAAGGCCTTACATGGAACTTCATACCTTCTTTTGACGATGGAAAGGGATCTATCTGCCCTAACATCCCTTATGCCCTTACGGCACTCTTATTCTCGTCTTTATTATGTATTCAGTAGCCGTTTGATATTTGATTGCATGATTAAATTCCCATCTATTTTTTTCTCATATGTTGCTACAAAGACTTTAACCTTGGACTGTATAGTGTGACATTGGATCCGCTTTAGATGACCCATCGCAGTTATTCGACTTTATATTTTTTGGCTAGGTCACTGTCGATTCGCAGTACAGCCCGCAAATCGCTTTGCTCACCTTTCAGACGGAAACAAAGCCCTTAAAAGAATTTTCCGGTGCCGCGAAATAACGCCGAGCGAAATAAGACCGTATTCCTGAATTTTCTGATGAATAGTTCGAAAATTCGCGCGAAGGATTTTCGAAATATTCAATATATTCTTCATCTTATTTTCTTTTTTACTTTTGAGTAACAGAAAGGGAATAATAGCTTCATTATTCGCGCGAATTTTTGAACTATTATTTTCTTCTTTATTTTTGAGTAGGTAACAGGAAAGGAAAGGAATTGTAGTTTCAAAATTCGCGATGATTTTTGAATTATTATTTTTATCCTTTCCTTTTCTAAAGCTCGATTTTTTTGATTTTTATTTTCTTCTTTTTTTTTCAGTAGAGGCAAGGTGAAAATAATATTTCCGAAAAACGCACGAATTTTTCAACTATAATTCTCTCTTTTCTTTTCAGAAACAGGAAAGAAAAGGCAAAAATTAATAGTTTCCAAATTCGCCCGAATTTTCGAACTATTATTTTCACCTGTCTTTCTTGGTACTCAAAGGTAAAGAAGAAAATATTAGTTTCGAAATTCGCGCGAATTTCTCCTTTCCTTTTCTTTCCCTCGAATTTTTGGGACTACTATTTTCTTCTTTGCATTTGAGTAACAAGAAAGAAGAAAATAATAGTTCGAAAATTCGCGCGAATTTTGAAACTATTAATTTTGCCTTTACTTTGCATTCAGACGAATTTTAAAACTACTGCTTCACCTACCTTTGAAAAATAGCGTTAATTTTTTAAGTTTCATTTTCTCCTTTAGTTTAAGGTAATATTTTATAAATAATCTATAAGTCAACGAGTTTTTAATTGGCTAAACTTTTACTTATAAATTATTTAAAAACTATTACTTAAAAACAAAGAAGGAAATAAAGTTTACAAATTATTTCTAAGAAATTTTGTCTTTTTATTGTCTCCTTCATTTTTGTGTAATGGTTCACAAGTGAATTTATATGAAAGGGGGGAAAATGTAAGTTTAAAAACTTGCTTCAAAACGTGCTTCAAACTCATCAATGAATGAATCAGTAACAGGAAAGAAAAGGAATTTGGTGTTATTTTACCCGACGTTATTTCACGGCACCGCATTTTTCTGCGTTCTCATTTACTTTTGACAGAGTTCCTGGATCGTAAGTTACTATATCAGAAGAGGTCCTTAGTCTTCCTATGCATATTAATTATCTAGGAATTTCAGAAAAGAGTATGACTCCAATCAAAGACAGGTTAATCATATGAGTGCAAAATTGTAAGCTTCTCAAAACGATTTTTATTTCCGAAAAATCCCAACTGGCGTTGCTTCAAAAGGTAATTTTGCTGCAGGAAATGAGCAATGCCGATTAAGCTAGTGCTGACTGAGTTGTTTTTTATGCTGACTACTGCACACAAAAAAAACTCAGTAAAAAATTTGTATGCAAAGTATAAAAGAATTAAAAATTAATTTAAAACATTGAAATGTCTGCGCTTTGCATATTTATCACAACTCTCTGGTCCAACTTTATCAGCAAGCCAGATTCGTCTTTATTACTTATTTCGTTTTTTTTTTTAATCCACTTTACCTCAACTTTCATATCTTATTGTCAGTTTACGAACGAACAAATCCCTCATCCTTTTTTCAGGAGGATTCATATTATATTAACCACCTTTCCAGAGTGAAAAGTTTTGTTTTTCCTTCCTTTCTGTGAAATAGGGTAATGCATAATATTATACGTATATACATGCGTTCGTATATCCTTTTCATCCGCTTTATTTTTCAGCGATGCTGTGCTTTATTTTGAGACTAAGCCAGATTAAGGATTCGTCTGGGGGGGGGGGGGGGGGGGGGGTAATTATACACAAGTGTACGTATACGAACCGCGAGAAACAAGAGCTTCAGTATATTTATCGGGGGTAAAAAAAATTCGAGGGCGTATACGTAATTATTTTTAAATTTGGCCACAAATTAACGAACGGGGGGCGATTTAATGATGTTACAAGAGTAAGAGTGATTGGGGAATATTGATGATTACACAAAATTGTGAAGACATCGATTGGAGCGATGCTAAATATATCCTTTGCGCTTTTTCGCTTCGCTCCGGTGGGCATGAATAAATTACTTTTCAAATGAATAAAGTTATTAAGTTGAAGGATATCAATTGAGATGCGTGGAGACGAGGTCGCGAGTCGTAGCTATGTAATCCTATATACTGTAAGATAAAATTAAGAAAAAAAAACGATGCTTAAGTGAATTTTGTTATTTACACAGATTGGTACCAGTCTTATTTCTTTTACATGGCGAGTCTGTGCAGGGTTTCGTTTAGGTTAGTTTTCAAAATTTTCGATCTTAAAAATTATTGACTCTCCCAGCTCTCACTTCATATAGAAAACACTGAAAATAAAGTTCAAGTCATTTTTAGATGTAATTTTTCATAGAAACACGCAAAACCACTGCCATTTCGCACAGAAAAAACATTCAAAGAAGTACATACTGTTCTCTACAATACATGCTGTTCTCCCCAAATTTGGTGAGCTGATCCTAGATTTACTCACCAAATTTGGCGAGTTAAGCCGAGATTAATCTCAGATCTCGGGATTTGATCTAAGATCTCATTAAATATATAAAAAAAATTAAAAGAACATCCAACCTTCTCTTTTCTTAACATAACCATAGAAGATGTGTAATATTAAGCAGATTACTGGTTCAAAACCTTTAGTTTAAGTCAAAATTTTTCAATGAAATGACACTTAAATCTAAGCCTAAGATGTATCAGAAACCCTTCTACACAAACTTAAGCAAGTAATACTAAGCTTAAGCTTTAACACTAACCACTAATGCACTGTATCCCAGAAGATCTCTTTAGTTTGCCTTTGATTCCATTGAAAGGGAGATACCCTGGAAATGTCAGAGCTTAATGTCAACTGACGCTTGAGGAGGAAGGAGTTTCTTTCACACGACTGAAATAATCCGTGGGTTCGTTTTGAAGGTACTGGAATCACCATCGGAAGCCACACTATTTGTACTGTATGCCTACTTGCAGTAGTAAGCTTACTCATAAACTCGTGCATTGGGAAAATGGCATAATCAGGTAACCCCTCTCCCAAGTGATGCTTACTGTCGGAAGTTTAAACGCCATTAGCTAAAGCAAAAGTTCATTTTCTGCAAGGTTTAAACGCCACCACGCTTAACAGATTAAACTGATCCTTACAATAGTCTTTACCTAAGGGTTATGCACCTAGACCAGCCAGCTTAGAGAGAAAGATAAATTTTGATCTACAGGAAACGTGAACGCTATGCTGGATGCACAACCTGGCAATGCCGAAGGATTTGATACGTCTCCGTCCATAATTCCTACAGAGCCTTTTAAATATATGCTTCTTTGACCAACAGCCCCGCTTGACTTACAGAGAAAATGTTATGTATGAGCTGCACCCACAGGCTTGATGGTCCAAGTGGTTATAAAATTACCCAATGAAGCTCGTAAAAACAGTGCTTGACGGCGCGTCGTCGTCTTCTTCTTCCCTTGCATTTCTTTCACTCACCTCGTTTTCCACTGATCATACAAACGACAACGTTACCTTCTTTGCTCTCAGAGGAACATCTCATCTACAGAAAGGACATAAGACCAGTTCAATTGAGCTGAAAGTGAAAGTTAGCCACACACCACCCAACGAATGATTTCGCTATTCATTTCCACTCCATTTAAGCTGACATCTCTGTAGCAATGCATAAAAATTCCTTGGTATCTTCATTTTTTCCCGAAAACATTCGAAAAGAGGAACTCAAAACGAAAGATTTCCATAAATTATCACCCTTAAAAGAATATCACACACACCATCGATTGTAAAGTGCTCGTACAGCTATTTTTCTGTGTCCCAACCCACCCAAAAGGTTCAGGGGGCGAGATTTACTTCATTTTTGAACTTGGCAGTGTCACCCCATGCACGGACTCCTGGGAAAGCGGTTCAATTTTGCTCGGGACCGTACTCAAGAATAACAGTAGAAGAGCAGCTGCGTGTGACCCAGGAGAAATGTGCTAGAAAACATATTTTATTTACGTTCCCGTCAACGGGTTGCTAAGGATCGCTTTCATTCCGGATGGGAGAATAATTTATGAGTTCTCCAATGGCCGTGCTAGCTGGCCTCTGGGTCTTTGATCCCACACCCCACAATTGCGGGAGGGCTGAGAATGATGTTTACATACTGCTTTTGGTTTGATTTTTTTTTTTTATTTTTTAAATTTCATAACTTTATGAATGGTGAACTCGGCCTCGTATAGAACCAGAACGGACTGCAAAAGCAATATAAGACGAAGCCAGGACAAACGACGGACCATGAAAACTTGGGCTGGCCCAAAAAGCATGAAATATACTCTAATACGGTACACATTAATTGATATGGGACCTTAGATGGATGAGAGGATTCTTTATCGTCTGGCTGATGAGGTGGGTGCGAGTGTTTTGTGGATGTCTCAGCTCAATGTAGCGAGATAGATGAAGGACTAATTTGCAGTTATCCTCTCAAGAGATTATCCCCATTTTAGGATGGTCTGTAAAAATTGCAGCACTCAGAGGTTTTATTGGATGAGGTTGCATGTTTCTACACTTCTGGTTGGAACTAACTTGGAGGCCACAAATGATATAAAAGTTTGCTACTTAACCGTCGAAAAATGCTTTCCAGCGAAATGGTATGGTGAATTACTCTGGAACTTTATGGTGGTACTCCGACATGAAGTCAAAAAGTAAGTGTTAGTGCCTTTAATTATATGAAAGAAAGTTTTCTAAAGAAACGAGTACGAGAGTCCCTGACTTCGAGAGCGGGATTTCATGTTGTCCTCGTTAAGGTTTTAATGATATTAACCAAACAAATTTATTTTTAGAATCGTTAGTTGTCTTGATGTGCTCTAATGATGAAAGAAAAAATTGTTTTTCAAGTGATGCTACAACTGTTATCCTGCAGAGAGGATTATAACAACTTTTATGACAAAGATGTCTTAGTAAAGGCAGATGTCTTTAATAATGGCAGTATGCTACCAACAATTTGGCCTATGACTATGCATAAGATAAATTATATTCTGGGGTCTTACATAGACATTTGTACCTGAATTCAAGATCCAGACAATGCCTGCCAGTCATCCTCTTTGGTACACGGTGATTGTTAGCATTTTACTCTTGACCCGTCTAAACGGAATTCTGACAAGCGTACTTATCAAAAATTAAGTTTTCAACAGCTTTTTAATAGGTAAGGAAGGTTATAGGTTAGATAGGGGTGTGGTAAAAAAGACAACGCAGAGACTAGATCCCAAATGGGCCCACCGTTAGCTACTAGCAGTTTCTGCCTTTATAGAGTTGAGCTATAGAGCTTCATTAAATTGATCCAACACTTGAGGGTTATAGAGCCTGTCACATACAGCATATAGGTATAGTAAACCCCATCCAGCACTTCCATTGGAAATGTCACTGGCTCCATTAATTGGTACGTCACTGTCACGCTAGTCAGAAAAACTTAAGAATGGTTTTATTTCATATTTCAGATGTCACATGCCTATCATTGTTTTCGCCGCCTTATTTTTTTATTTACCTCTGCACCTATACACGGAAATAAAACACACATCTATCCTGTCTATACAACATATGTACATACATACGTACATTATAGCATAGCCAAAAACAAAAATTACATTCTTCTTCCTTCTGTGTTTGTCAGGATAGCAAGTAAATTGGCCGACATATTTTCCTTATTCATCTCCTTATTCTCTATACTCCATTCAGGAGTTGTCAACTCAAGAAAACTACAACAGGACAATAAACTAACTAAGAATGATGGGACGAATTTACGTCAGAATAATAGATTTCCCGTTTTATTGTGTCCTCATTTTTATCCTTCATTGTTGTTCGTTTCGTGAGTAGTACTCGTGGCGACAGCGGTGTGATCTGGTGTCAATTAAATTACCATTCCCCAGGAGACGGCAAAGTTAATGTCAATATAAGGTCAAGGATAAGGAACGTAGCAGAATATATTGGGTGTTTTTTTTTTTATTTCTTTCTTTCTTTTCTATATTTTTGACAAATTGGGCAAGGCACAGCTATTGCTATAATTTGTTTGTTTTGTTTATTTTCGTTTTTGGTAGAGGCGACATGGATCCTTGGTCCTGGGGCTAGTTAAATAGACTTTAATAAATTTTATTTGCCTAAGGCTATCGGGAGTCATCAGAAAATCGATGTTGTGGATAATTTATGTGCATTTAGTAATCAATTCAGGACGTCAAAATATATTACTGGCCTTAATAAATATAGATTTTATCAGATATTGGCGGTCGCATTTGAAGGCAATAATTAAATAAGGATCTGATATGAAGAAACGTCTTTATATGCCCTCTTTTGTCTCTTGTCAAAATGGGCTCTTAACATTTTAATTGAATATTTTATTTTATAGCCAATATTAGAAGCAGAAAAGTCAGTGATTAGCTCATATTCTAAAAAGTGAACTAATATTGAGGCACGTGGACATCGTAATCTGTGTTATAGCCAGATTATGATGTTTACCTATTATGTAGAACTTAGTATGCGAATATGAGTTCGTATATAGAGAAATTAATGCTCTAGAAAGAATTTAAGTTTGCAGCTGTTTTTTTTACTGGAATGATAAAGTTTACTTTACACCCAAGCAGACGGTTTGAAGCGAGTGGAGGCAACTGAATTTACTCAAGGATTCGTCTAATATTCGGAAGGCTCCGGGACGCTCCTTTTGTCCTCCGGGACGCTCCTCCCAAGAGATTGGCTCGACGATACAATTTCTTTGTACGAAAAAAAGAAGAAGAAAGTTGCTTGCAGACTCTTAAGGACAAGGTCAAGGAATGGGAGAGCATCGAAGAAGCCTGAAAAAATTTGCAAGAATTGGCAGACTCTGGACAAAAATCAAAAATTTCAGATCCGGACACAGCATTTACAGAGAAGACAGACGACTTTAAGTGTTTCTATACCTATACTCCTCTCCGTTGAAGAGCCATGTCGACTCATTCTTTCCTTTAAAACACATTCGCCTAAGATCGATGGAGAACTACTTGCATACGCTGTCGATATAGTTGTAATTGAATGATCTCTGAAAGATGTTTGTGAGAGATGTTTGTTAGTTAGATATTCTGTCGTATTTTTTCTCAACGTACAACATCTCTTCAATAAAGAGATCTCCTCTGCGCTGTCTTTTACGGAATAGAGATACAGAATTTTGAAGCTCTTTGAAATAGGGAAAATTCTAAATACCCTTTAAGGCGCGCGTCCTCAGAGTAAATCTACTGCGAGCAGCCACTCTCGACTAGAGCGTCCCGATATCACTCGCAGAGGGTTGATTTTCTATTCTTAACTTCGTGACTCCTAGAAAGTACCCCCTGCGAGTTACTCTTGTGTGTGACTCTCGAGGTCTCAAGGTCAAGAGTGGCCTGCCCGCTAAGGTTATCATATAGCAAAAAGTCTACAGATGATCTTAATGCTTAGGTATCCCACAGCACTGAAGAGTGAAACCGCTCTTTGCACTTGTTTATCTTCATTCTATCTTCAGTGCAAGCAGTTTGGGCTGAGGTAACCATAACCAGTAATAATAATTTAGAACGTTTCGTCTCGCATATATAATCGTCTAGCCATTAGCCAAACCATATGGAGATCGGCGACTCAAAAACCAGTCATCAACGTTTGCATAATAAATCTGTAGAAGCACGATCATAATATTTATCATATTGAGATCTTCACACACACACATAAACCACTAATGGTATTCGTTCGAACAGAATGTTCTACGAATACGAGAGTAAGAAAGAGTACGTAAGAGATGATTTCGTTCTTAAAAGTAAACAAGATTTGTCGTTGTTCAAAAACAAACAAATGGTTCTTCGTTTTTGTATGATGCTTTTCATCCCAAGTAGATACACTTCGACTATTTTAACCAACAATTTTAGATGCAAAACCTTGGGGTGGGCTTGAAAATTTCAACAGAAATTGCGAAATTTTTAACAACACACTCGTACATTTGACCGTTTCAACCTTTTAAAGCATTGCCGTGTCGAAGCCATCAATTAGGTGTACCAGAACGTAATTACACAAAATGATTCAACGTTTGCGCCGAAAATACAATCGTTCTCGTAGAGATAAACAAGAACCATAATAAAATATTTTTTGCAGCAAAAAAGCTCACTCCATATGGTTTATCTTAACCGATTGAGCTGGAAAAGCTTAGATATGAAATAACCAAACGACTAGAACTTGGTCAGCGTTCGTAGAGCTTGATTTAGTATTTGCCGGTGATCGCAGCGCGTGGGTCCGCGTACATTCTCGTTATGACGTATTACACTGAGTTATTAATTTTTGTGGCCTTAGCGTCGTTGCTGTTCTACAAATGGGCTACAGCTAAATTTGGGACCTTCAACCAACGTAACATCGAACATGACAAACCTTTGATTTTGGTGGGCAACACCCTTTCGCTGTTTACCGGGAAGGAATCAATACATAAACTCTTAATTGGACTGCATAAAAAATATAAAGATGAGTGAGTATATTTATTTTAGCCTTTAGATATTTCCAGTGTCGCGTGCAACTTATATTTTGGTGTAGATATGGTTGATTAGTGATTAATTAATACGGCTGCTATAAGTGAAACAAAATGCCAATGCAAACGGAATGATTTTATTCCATAATTTTCGTTATCTCACTTGTGACCATATAAAAAAGTGTTTTACGTGACCTGATCACTAAATGTGTTGTTGAAGATTTTTTTCGCGTTTTTTCGGGATACATTTTTTGATTGAGTCGAAGGCTGTTTTTCTTCTAAAAACATTTGAATATCATCACAGGTTATGCTTGTAATAAAAATAAAAAATATTAAACTTAAATTAACTTTCTTTAGACACTAACCTTTACCTAATCAAACAGCTGGTGACTGAACTAGAATCTATGAGGCCTCACGTGCTTCAGTCAAAGCCAGACTAAAGAGAGCGAAGTGAAACTGTAAACAAACTCACCGCGAGCTTTTAACTTTGGTGTTTTCTTATACGCGACCCAGGAATATGACTTTTAATGCACAGTTTGTAACACCGTGAAATAATCATCCCTATAGACCTTTAAAGGTGTGAATGGTACGACAGGTGAATTTATTAAGCCATGCCCGTGTCCGTTTGTCCGTCTGTCGTCTGTCCGTATGAATGCAGTTTTAAGGTCTTTAAAATTGAGCTAGGAAACTAACAGTGTTACTTGCAGTGTTGCTTAAATCTCATTTTATACAGATAAAAAATAGAAAATTGAGGAGATTTGCCGACAGACACGCCCACAATTAACTTGAATATCAGACAACCACAAACTAACATTTCATTTGAAATGCTTCTGGCCAAGTTAGACAAGGGGAATGGGCATAAGAACTCAAATTTTGGTGCAGAGTAATAATGGCTAGAAGTCTTTAATAAGACAAAAATTGGAGCGCCCACACCCCTAACCATGCCCACTTTTAACATTCTTGCCTTAACAATCTTCAAAAACCTGATTTCTCGGAAAATTTATTCTAAATAAAAAAAAATAGATGACAAATATTTAAGATATTACAATTTTCTCAGTTTGTTTCACACTAAGCATTGAGCGCCGCTCACTTTAAGGAGCGTTTTAAGGAAAAAACTTTTTTTTTTTTTAAATATTAATATTCGCTTTTGATGCATTTTCTCATGATTCTCGTGATTGCCCACCGCCTGTTTTGGGGGCGGGGCCAATACAAATAAATGACATACAGGATATGGAATCAGTTAACGGGTAATTAGAAGGGTCGGGTATTTAGAAGTTCGTTACAGACGAACTCTTGCTCTAACTCACTTGTTTTAGATTACACTTGCATAAATTCAAGCGCGATTGAGGTTTTTAAGCTTCTTAAGCTTCTTTTGACCTCGAAGCCAACATACCCACAACAGAGCTTTCGCTCTGGCATGCACCGCTCTGATAATTTAATATGCTTTAAATATATGCTATTGATACATACAAGGGGACCTATAATTTTTTGCCGAATCCGAACGGCACTTTGAGAATTTTTTCAAGACAAATGATACTCTCGGAGGGCTTGTCAGACCCTCGCGGAGGTGGGCGCCGTGAAATAGAACAAGTCTTTTTTTTTCAGGTGACGATGGCAGGATTCGAACCCAGACCTCCGGCGTAGTAAGCACACACACTAACCACTACGCCACGGCGCCCCCTTGTATGTAAAGAAATTAACACACCAGCATACATTGTTGAGAAGTTGGCCCTGGTTCACCTCGAGCTGTTGCGCCACTCTATTTATTTATTTATTTATTTTAAACGCTATTGATATGTCCAAAAATCACTATAAGCGATCAATTGTATGCAACAAAGCAAATCTATAACATAACCTTTAAGAGATATGATCGGGAACGACAGGGGAGTTGGTTAAACAATGCTCGCTGCTCGCTTGTCCTTCCGTCTATATGTTTTAAGTTTTGTGGTATTTATTAAGTTCTCACCTAGAGAGCTGATACTTGAAATTATGAAAATAGCTCAAATCCAGCCTCAGCCATATTCACAATTTTTTCATAATATCCTTTGAGAGTAAGAGTGAATTGAATTTTGGATTTAGGTATAAATTATTACAGCTTCTTGCATCGCCTGCCTTTTTTTTAAATTATAAGCAATTTTTTGGGACTGAATGGACCCAAACAGTTGGGCTTAATGAGCCATGTCTGCTGCCACAAGGATATCCATTACCTGTTCAGCACTCCATTCACATGCTTCAATTTGCTTGTGAAGAACAGTGTTTTTATGGGTAGCCCTTGTTTCTAGTGGTAATCGCACAATGTACAGAGTCCTCAGAAGTAGTTCCCAGAAGTGTCTTGGAGATTATGTGTGAGGTTACTCATTGAGTCTTTAAGTAGGTACTCTCACTTTTGGCTCAGTTAAATTGCTTTATAATTGAATTCTTGAGCTTCATATAATTTAGGCTTCGGCTAGTGTGCGAATTGTTTTTTGTTGTAAAGAGGGCACCTTGAGTGCTATGTAGATACCAAAAATCCCTCATTAAGGTTCTCAATGAAGTTATCCAATTCCTCTTTGGCGTTTGCGCTCAGGTGCAACCCAATCGTAGCTAAGGAAAAACTTTTATAGATTAGGTAAGATTGTACTTCGGAAAAATTCCCGGAAAATTGAATTTTGTAACAAAGCTTTATATTGTGTAACTTCTAAGGCTTTATATTATCTTTCTTAACCAACGACGGCTTTAAACGATTAGCACTTAAAAATTTTGTCAAGAAAAACAAGTGAGTTAGTGCAAAAGTTCGTCTGTAACGAACCTTATACCCGGACCCTATTAACCTAGCAAGGCCAAATCTTCAAGTTTTTTTGGTCTGAATTTGTTCATTCGAGATCAATTATGTGTTTGGGCCACGCCCTTAAAAGTGGGCGTGTGCTAAGGAGACAATCTTTTAAACTTATTTCGTTATAGGACCGTGAGGAAATGTTTTAAAAATGTTAATTAAACTGCAACCTGGGCGAAGCTCAAAGCTCTGTAGGAAACAAACTTATGGCGTGTTCTTTTCAACACCGAATCGTAAAATTGATGTGGAATACAGAAAAAAACTGTTCTTTTCTCGTACACCTGAACGGAATCGTGCTCATGCAAATGGTCTTTTGAACTCCGAATTAATTCGGTGTCGACACCGAACTCGAATTTTCGCCACCATCGTATTTGACGGTGGAGGCTGGGTGCAGCTTTGATTGTGTATGTGAAGTGCCGTTTCGACTCAATTTTTACTCGTTATTTATAACAACGCGACTGAAATTGTATGAAATCGATACAACAAAAATACTTTATATCAAAAACACAAAGCTAACAGAAAGCATTTTAAGTAAAAAGTACAAAAATCCTATAGTCCTACCGACAACTGTAGGATTTGTCGTTCTGTACACAATGAAACCGAGTGTACACCACGCTGGAATTGTCGCGAACTCGGAGTATTATTTGACAGCTCGGTGTGGCAGTTCGGTGTTCAAAAGAATACGCCATTAGAAAATGCTTACATAGTCATGTATTATTTTTCATAGAATATTTTTTCGTTGTAAAGTGAATTTTCAGAGAAATCAAGTTTTTAAAGTTTTTAAAGATAACGAAAGGTAAAGATTTAGACGACCTAAAAGTGGGCATGGTCGATGGTGTGGGCGGTTCAATTTTCGTCGTGTTAAAGATTTTTAACCGCAATTCGTTTAACTTTGCCTTGTTTAACTTGTTCAAAAGGTCATTTGATTAAATTTGAGTAAATTCTAGATTGTCTCACATTGAACCCAATTTTAACACTTTGTCTGTGAAACATAAGGACCAAGCCATGCTTAAAGTTTCAGCTCTTTAGCTTGCTTTTGAAAACCTAAGACTTTCAAACAAACAGACCGCTGGACATGGCTTAATCAATCCAGCTGTCGATCTCGAAGTAGTCTACGGTGTGTTCACAGTGTTACAAACTAGGCATTAATTGGATAGAAATTGGATAGGAATTTATTGAATCAACTTTAATTTACTTATAAGATTACTGCAAAATATTATTTCCCAAGCTTCTTAGCTGAAATTTTGCTTGAACTCATATCCATCATCCAATCTGAGATTTAAATGAGTTCTGGACTCTTTCAATAAGCACACTGTTGTTCTCACATTGGTTAATGAGTTAAAGATCAAAATCATGAAAAAGTCATTTTGATCCTCCAATAAACACCGCTGTGGTCACCATGAACTGTGTTATGCATCATATTTGTCCTGTGGACCAAATTTTATTAAGCCACAAAATGTATGCTTGATTATCTAAAAAGGTTTTTGAATTTAAGGAAAACTTTCAGACTTGATGATGGCTTTATAACTTTTTATAAAAATTTTCTGCTTCCTATAGAAAAATTTATGGCTTTTACAACATAAGGGAACCCGTTTTCATGATCAACGATGCAGAGCTTATCAAGAAAATTGCCATCAAGGACTTTGATACTTTTGCCAATCATCGTGGTAGTCCTTCCTCGAAGCAGGACGAGATAATTGGCAGCATGCTTACCACAATGCAAGATCAACGATGGAAGGATATGCGTCAAACTCTGACACCGGTTTTTACCGGAAGCAAGATGCGTCAGGTGTTTCAGCTGGTGAACGAGTGTAGCGCTGAAGCTGTCAAATATTTGCGAGATGAGGTCAAGATAGAGGGAACCGAACTTGAATTGAAGGACTTTTTTACTCGCTATACTGTCGATGTTATTGCTTCTACAGCATTTGGTTTAAAAGTTAACTCATACCAGGAGAAGGATAATGAGTTCTATGTGACGGGGAGAAAAATTTTAAAATTCGAAGGCTTTGCGATTATTAAATTTTTAATTATAACCATGGTTCCGCAAATCACAAAGGTTTGTTAAATTGACTTGATTTAAAAGTTTCAATCATATAATTTTTTTCCCCAGATCATAAAGTTGCAGATTTTCAACATGAAGGCGATGAATTACCTTAAGGATCTAGTCATTGAGACAATGAAATTCCGCAAGAAGAACAAAATTATTCGTCACGATATGATTCATCTATTGTTGGAGGCACAAAAACAAGGCCAAAATGCTACGGAGGGAGAAGATGGACCACATCACAATAACAACTGGTCCGACAACGAAATAATCGCTCAGTGCCTGTTGTTTTTCTTTGCCGGCTTTGAGACCGTCGCTAACATGCTTTGCTTTACGGCTTATGAGTTAATGCAAAACCCCGACATTCAGGAGCGGCTCCATAAAGAGATCATGGAGATGGACAAAGAATTGCAGGGGGCTCCTCTGACTTATGACTCTGTGAAGAAGATGAAGTACCTGGACATGGTTGTGTCTGAGAGTTTGCGAAAATGGCCCCCTGCCATTGTGACTGATCGTGTCTGCTCTAAGTCATACACTTTGACCGATGGCGACGGAGAGTTCGTCGCAGATCTGAAGCCTGGTGATAATTTGTGGTTCCCGATCATAGGATACCATTACGATGAGGGAAACTTCCCAGATCCGTACACCTTCAACCCGGAACGGTTCAGCGATGAGAACAAAGACAACATCAAGCCCCTTAGTTACATACCCTTTGGAGTTGGCCCCAGAAATTGTATTGGTAAGTGTATAGTATGCACACCCTTGAAGTTTTTGATGGTCAGTGTTTTTTCCTCGAACAGGAAACCGGTTCGGCCTCATGGAAGGCAAAGCTATGCTCTACTACCTCGTGCGGGAGTTCAAAATCACTCGAAGTCCGAAGACAACGCCAGATTTGTTGGAAGCTGTCAAAGGATTTCAAATTACAAGCAACAATCTGTTCTGGCTGTCTTTGGTTCCTCGAAGACCACAATCAGAAACCAATTAAAACACAAGCTTTGTGCAATCTTTGTTGTACTACATACATAGTCATATTACATATTTACGGAACCACATGGTTGTTTTGACTAATTAAGCCTGTCACTGTAATCCTGATTGAATAAGTTCGGAGGCGAACGTGATTCATAAATCAAACCGCATTAGACGGTCTATCCCTTTATTCGTTCCCTTGATAGATACAGCCTTCTTGTTTGACCTCGGCGTGTCGGTCGGCATCTCTATGTGTTTCTGCAAGTTCAGAAAACGTTTCCGTCCATGCATGTCACGATGAAAAGAACATTGGCCAACACATTTTCTCTATTCATCTCTCATTTTTATTCCCTCGGGATCTGTGGGAGTTGCTGGGTGGGACATCTGCACGCACACTTCGCAGAGCAAGTAAGAGCGATGTAACACGAAAGCGAATTTACGACAAGATAATAGATTTGGAATATCCGGTACGTTCTCGTTATGTCCTCCCTCATTTTTATCGTCGCGTCGTCGCGTCATTGACAGTCGTGGGTATTGTAAGCACTCGCGGGGTGTGCCTTGGTGGTGGCAATTAATACTATACAACCGCCACCGGAGCAGCTACTACTGAACTGGAGTTTATGTCACTTTAGCAAGGTCAAGGATAGCCTGTGGTGGGGATTGAGCTAATTTTTTTTGGCAAACAGGACAACGCTGTGCTACTGTTATTATTCGTCTTCTTTCTAGGTCACGAGGTCTACCGGATACCGGAAAACACAAAAAACTCAACGATGTGTCAAATTTATGCGCAATAAGGACTCAATGTTCATTTTTTCTGAACTTCTTCTGAGAGGAGATACACTTATGTAAGGATGTATCGGAAATATGGTGGCCATTTCTTCTTTTTTGTTTGGGGAATTGAGTTGACAAATTATTTCGTGCACTATTTTTTATGTTTGCCCATACACAAGGCACAAGGAATGCAATTTGTTTGGATAAGTATCGGATTGGGCCATGTCCGCCCTCACAGAATTGGGTTTTAAGAATTGATTTTGACACTAGTTTGCAGCCAATGGGCTTTAACTGATTTCTTTTCCGAACTAATGGGATAGATAGAGGGCACCCCAAGTCGCGTCAGTGGACCGCGGAGTCGTGAGCGACTCCGATTCCCACTCCGATTCTAGCATGTCGTACATCGAACTGGTTGTTTATATTTTCCACCGACCTACAGGGGTTGCTTTCGGTTCAGGGGGAGGGGCTGACGTCACTTTGATCAACAGTCTGCCAAACCCAAAGTACCAGCGAACTGCCCAGATAAAAGCAACTCAATAGTGGATCAACAAGCGCCTCTATATTCCAATAATGTCGGGTGATATGGCGCAGCGGGGGAAATGGTGGCACTGAATTTGAAGTGAACCAACATTTGCTTGGACATTATCAAAGCAATATTCTTCAGTCTTCGGTTGGGATCCATAGGGTCAAGAACTGAGAATAACATTTTTTTTCTGAGTGGGTTCTAGTTTCACAAGAAAACATTTTGAAAAAAATGTAAAGCAAAAGACAAAGCTTAAATCAAACCAACCGTAGATATGCATCGAAAGCAAAGCATCAAAACAATACGATTTTTATACCCTACTCAGGGTATATTAAGTTTGTTGTATAAATTGTAACTCAATGAAATAATCACCGTAGACCCCTAAGACCTTTTAGAGATATGAATGGGACCGACCGGAGAATAGATTAAGCAATGTCCGTCCGTCCGTCCGTATGTAAACAACTTTAAGGCCTTAAATTTTAAGGCAGAGAGCTGAAATTTGTGGGTTGGTTGGAAGTCCAGTCCTTCTGATCAAGTTTGAAAATAAACTGAATCCGCCCACAGACACGCCCACTACAGGCCTGTATGTGCGACCATCTCTAATTTAAAAAAATACATTTTGCAAATTTTAGCTATGTTACAATGGCGCTAGCGCATTCATTTTTGGTACGTAACATTGCCTTATAATTGTCTTTAAGGTAGCCAAAAAATTTTAAGCTTTTTAATTGATCACGCCCACTTTTTTGGGGATTTTAGCTTAAAATGACTGTTTTTCAATAAATATATTTGAAATTTGACAAAAAATTATATGACAAAAGCTGTAGATATTAGCATTTTCTAACTTTTATGTATATAGTATATGCGCCTCCAACAATTTTTGTGGGCGTGGCGTTAAAAAAAGTGATTTTTTTAGTTAAAAAGGCGGAGTTTTAGGCCGATATGTTTGCAACCACCTAGTATAAAGCATTCAACAGTTATATTTTTATATCCCGCCCACTTTTTGGAGGCGTGGCAGTTTTCTTTTTGGTATGGTCGGTTATTTTGCAATCCGTCGTAGATGGATTAAAGCTTTTGCATACCCACTGTTGCACTTTCCCACTTGTCCTTTTTCAGTTATTTTTTTTAGGGTATTTTGCAATCCATCACAGACGGATTGAAGTTTTTACATATGCACTCCCAAGTATAGTGCATACCAAATCACTTGGCCATTCTACGGCGCAGGTTTCTTCAAATTTAATCTTAGCATCTCTTAAATTTGCAAAAAACAGGCAAAGAAAGACGAAAACAGGATGAGTCATAAACAAAAACGATCTATACCCCAACGTTGCATTAAAGATCGCAGTTGTGTGTGATCTCACTGAGGGTGGTTTCTTCATTTTCCTTCCTTTATACTGAAGTTCGGAGCGCACTGCAGGCATGGCAATTTGCACCGAGGTACAACCATTGTGCGTGCTAGTTTTTCTTAAAAAATGTAACATATCTGTAAGAGGAAATGTGCGAGAGTTGGCAGAATCTCCTTCGCAACATTTTTGCTCTCTTAAATCATCTCTCTGCGCAATCGGCCGTTGGCCAAGTGAATTGGTATGGACACAGACCCTCTTGTTATGGCCACTGTTACGTTTTCAGCACCACATAACAAAACCTTAGGTTGTTGAAATAGGTTCCTTACAAGCAACGTGGCCCATTACAAAACCCCTATAAAGACGATTGGACACTTTAAGGAACTTAATTTTGGGTGCAAAAAGGGTTCTATTTCATATTCATAGATTTTATTTGACAGTCAATACATTTTAAAAAAATATAGGTACACACACTTTCATGGTGGGTACACACACTTTCATAGTTAGGTTTTTATTTTACTTTAGTATACATACATTCTTCTCTTAATTTTTGTAAGTATTGATGTTTTTGCATAAATAGCTTCATTCATGCTAAATAAGGTGATGAAATTATTGAGTAAAAAGAGTGCATTTACTTAACAGACAACAAAGTGCGCATTTAATTTCTTCCAACGTTTTATTAAAATGGGACGAAAAGAAAAAAATGCGCTTCTTGAAATATTAAATATAACATAAAATAAAAAATGCAACGTTTAATGTAGAGCCCTCATAAAACCATTAGACAGCACAGTGCTACAGTACTGTAGCACTGTCTAGCCTCATGTAGAACTATTATAAGGCTTTGTGCTTTTTTCAAACATGGCGCTAATTTATTTAGGGTTACCATCACTCCCTTTTCTTTCATGCTATACTTTGCTATACTATGTAGGTGGTTTGACTTTTTGTTATTATTAACACGGCAGGCGTTAATTGAATATTGTTATTTAGTATTTTTATAACATTCATTTTTTTACTGGATGTTTTATTCCAATGGATGGAGTATACTTCTACTTATGAATGCAGTATACCTTGAGAGCTTTAAATTTCAATGCGCACTCCTCAGCTCCTTAATAAACGTCTGCCTAAAAAGGGGTAATTTCATTGAGCGGATAAAATCCTTGAACAGCTGGACCTAGAAAGCCCAAACATAACTTGTTTGACCCACTAGCGACAAGAAAAGGATGAATATTTTCTAGAATTCAATTTTTTGTGAGACATATTTTTCTAGCTTAAAAATGTTATCTAGCTTAATTTCATATCATTCTATTAGAAATTAGAATTCTCATATCTTAATGTTTTGCAACAAATAATCTCACAACAATTTCTGTCAATAACATTGTTTTCTTGGCAACTACCAAGTGCTATATAAGAGTAGTACTTCGGATGTCTCAAACCTATAGTCTTATAAGATTGATGTTAGAAACGTTAATAGAACCTGCGCTATAAAACCTTACTCCTCAGCACTTATAAACTCTTAACTTCAGTGCTAGGAAATTTTATGGCACCCCGTTTACGAAATGGTGTTAGCAGTTTTAGTTTTATAATTATGGTGCTGTAAACGGTTCTATGACCAAATTGTACGTCGAATGAGCCATGTCCGTCCGTCTGTCGGTTGTTTTTAGGCCTTAAATTTTGAGCTAGGAACTTGAGACTTGATATTTCTTTCTGTCCCGAAGCAGTGCAAGTGTAAATTTTTTTTGAAATCCGCCCACTGACTTTGCTTATTAGCATGAAAAATCAAAGTTGTTGTAGGATGCTGAAATTTGGTATGCAATTTCCTCGCTAAAGTGTATTGTGATTGGCATTTAAAAAAAAGCGAAAACCGCCCCCTTGTAGGCGTGGTCATATTTAATATGCACTCTAATAAACGGTTGTTATTTGATTTGCTTGAAATCGAAAAGAACTTGCACTATAAAATGTTAAGATATGTGCGTAAGCTAATAACTCAAATGAATAAATTTTTGCCACGCCCAGTTTTGGGGGCATTTTTAAGTAAAAAATCAATTTTTTTATATAAAACTGCGATCAACAGGTGTATACTGCATCTGTTAAAAATTAAGATAAAAAATTAAGTTATTGAAAAGGGTTGATGCCACACCCCTTTTTTAAGAGAGAACATTCTTAACTGACAAATTCTTAACAAATTCTTAAAGTTAATAGAAGCTGAAATTTAACAACCAAGATATTTGACGCATTTTGAAGCTTGCCAGTGGTCACTTGGGATGGGGTATCCAACGATTCGCCTAGGCGGATTGTAACCCTCCCACTAGTTTTTATAGAAATTAGTGTTCCTTTTTCCTTGTTTTTTAAAGTATGTAATATATAAAGAAAAAGGTTCACCATACACCAGGACTTTACCCCAACACGAAAAACATTCTTACAACTGAATCTTCATGGTTAAAGCTAATTGACCAACTTTTTTTGAAACTTTTGGCCACAATTAGGCAGCTTTCAAAACATAGTCGGTTGCAAAAGGTTCCATGTTCTTTTTATAGCATATGTATATGCCCGAGTTTCTCTTAGATAAGCAAAAAATCCTTAACCCACATGAGTGCAACTTGAAATTTGATTAGGATTACCCTAGGGAAGCTCCTTAGCCCACATCGCTTCTTTTACAGAGAGATAATCCTGTTAAATCATAGTTTTTTTTTTTTTTTGTATAGAAGAACCATCTTGCAGCACCATGCAATGGTCTATTGTCTAAAGCACTTTTAAATTGCATTAGCATTGCTGCAAAGCGGATTACGTAACTTCAACTGCACACTTATCCTACGCCTCCTCTGCTGCAAATGAAAAAAGGATTTAATTACGTAGATTATTTAGTGCACTCCAAGGTGAGGGTAAATTTCCAAGATAACTCTTCTTTCAGATGCTCTCCTGGCACACCCCGTTGATGGATGGGCTTCAAGTCAAAAGCAGACAATTTCACCTGCATGTACTGTGAACAGCCTTGAGGGGCCTACAAATATTCCGAGTAGGTACCTACCTACAACGGCCCTACAGCATAGACCGTCTTAATTTGCCGCCACCATTCTGCCCGGTTCCTTTATGTAATTAAAAGCGATTGTAAGTGACTTTATCTATATCCAGGGAGTATGCCTGTGCATGCTACTCTGACACACTGGCACAATATTTAAGCGAATCCCTCAGTGTCCCAAAAAAGAGGATGTGTAAACGGCTATGGCTCGCGCTATTCATTGACCCAGATTGTGTATAGTATACTCTGCTTCCAGACCGGCGAAGACGACGACGACTCTAAGTAGCAGACACACGCTCTCTATACTATCCCCCAAGTTTTCGCCCCTTTTAATGCTGCCGTCACGCTGAATAAAGTCGTTTTTGGGTGGGTTGTCCTGGGAGGCGTCATTAACAACAGATGGACCCCGACGGCAATACCCGTCTATGTGTATACATGCCATGATTGCTTCTTACTACTGTAAGTTATAAAAAATTTAATTCAATCCAACTGGGTCGTTGTTTTTATTTTTGGAATTGTTTTGTCTATAACATGGCGACAATGCGAAAATATCGGTGGCGCCAAGAAGTCAGTTAAGTTGGGTGGAGTTCCAACCCTATAATGAGCCAAGATGGGGTGCCATGAGATAACCGGGGGAATTATGTAGTAAGGTCTTTGTATTGGAGTTAAATTTGTAGATTGTAGACGACCTCTTTGAGTAGGAAGCTGTAGTATACCTATAGGCATGTTTGTGTAGGAGATAAACACTGTTTTCATAGCGCAACTCGTTTGAATTTTAATCTATTAAGGTTTTCTTTAGGAGGAAAAGAAAAGGTCACGTATATATTGCGTAGCCGTTTCATGCCGGAAAATCTTTTGAGCATCTCACTATATCTTCGGGGAATAATTCCACCTAAATATGAGGTTATTTTCCAGAAACACAATGCTCGGGGCCACGTGGAAGCAGCTAAAGTCCCAAGAGACTCATAAGAGGATTTGCTTTTAACCAATTGAAATTGTAATAATAAGGGGAAACATGAAAAGTCAGTTGGCAGTCGGTAGATGCTAATGATAAAATTTAATTTTATACATATAAGCATATAAGTTAAGGGTTTCCCCCAAACCTATTCGATGTGTATTCGTTTCGATAACAGTTGAGAATGCGGTAAGATTAGAATTTATATTTTGCTTGGAAAAAGGTTTCAATGTGAAGCGTTTCATTCAGTACGGGAGTTGTTTTGTGGCAATTTTTTCGGCTTGTATTACTGAGCAAATAAGCAAATCATAGTACAAAAGCTTTTGGTATTGGCCTGTAACTGGCGCAGTCGGTAGATATTTAATGTTTTAAGTATAAAATTTATGTAATTCATTTAGATAAACAGTCATAGGAGTATACGTTGTTATAAGAAAAATATAACGCCCTAAATTAAAATAAAACCAATTCAAAAGACACAAGAAATGCAAAGTAGAAAATTACATCTGTCATGTCATCTGGCGTCTTAGAAACCGCATATTATTACGGTATTGTAGATGCCTCGTTTGAAAGCAAACTGCTAAAAATAATTACTATAGAAGCTTGAAAGTAACCTTTTTTTCCCTAGGGTAGGTAAAATCTTTCATAGGCACTATGAGGACCAGCCGCGCGTGTTGTGAAAGATTATTCCTCACTAAAAAACCTCCCATTTCCCGTCAGAATGCGACTGCCCCCTTCGGGTAGGGGTTAGAATATATCCCAAGGAAACGTATTCGTCCTTGCTGTAGTTCAAGATAAAAAGGCAAAAGCCTTGGCGTTTACTTTCCTACGCAAAGACTGCCAGTTACAATAAAGGTGGTTGTAGGTAATTGGCGCAGTCGATGGACAGCCATTAACAAATACAAACGCCTGGCTTTTTATACCCGATCCAGGGTTTATTTATTTTGGTGCATATAGTTTGTAACACAGTGAAATAATCACCGTAGACCCCAAAGACCTCTTAGAGATATGATCGAGACCGACAGGTGAATCGATTAAGCTACGTCCGTCCGTCCGTCCGTCCGTCTGTGGGCCGGTCCGTATGTGTGAAGTTTTTAGGTCTTTAAAAATGAGTTAGGACTCTCAAACTTGGAGTGTATTTGGGTTCTCATTTTGGACGGAGATAAAGTATGAAATTTGGCCAAATCCGCCAATGGCCACGCCCATTACTGGCTTCAATGTAAGAAAACCTCTATTTCAAATTTTCTTTCAAAATGCCTTATAGTCGAGTTAGATAAAGCGTAGGAACTCAAATTTTGGTACAGAGCAATAATGGCCCAAAGCCTCTAAGAAGACAAAAATTGGACCGCCCACAATATCGACTTTGCCCACTTTTAACATGTTAGATCTTTAAAAACCCAATTTCTCGGAATGTTTACTCCAAATCGAAAAAAAAAATTATGACAAATATTAAAGATATTATTATTTGCTAAGTTTGGTCCACACAAGGTTTTGAACTCCGCCCACTTTTAGGGGGCGTTGTTAGGAAAAAAACTGTTTTTTTTTCGAAATAGTTTTCGGTTTTAACGCATTTTGTCATGATTCTAACGGAATTATAATTAATTGATTTTCATTTTTAGCCCAGCCCCACTTTTGGAGGCATGGCCTATACAAATAATATATAAATTCGGGACAAAAAATTTTAAGATTTGGTGTTACACGGCATGTAGGGTATTTAGAAGTTTATCACAGACGAACTCTTGCACTTACTCACTTGTTACAACCAAAGATGCTGCTATACAGTGTATAGGGAGTTTAGGCAAAGATCAATGGCAACCGACAGTCCGCAACGAGTTGGAACAAGGTGGTAGACCTAGGCTCACTGGAAAAGTCAACAACACACCCAACACGATAACGCTTATCACGATTTTACCTACGTCAGCAAGAAGGTGAAGAAGACTGATGACAACCTTCGCACATTTGGCTTGATTCAAGGCAAAACAGGCGTCTTGCGTGGTGAAGGACCAAAAACATCCTAACGAGGGGAGAGTACTGGCCTTAAAAGCGCTACATCTCATCCATGTTAGGGCTTGGAAAGCACTCAATCAAGTCGAAGATTGATTGATAGGCAATAAGAAGATAAGTAAAGTTCCACGAAACGACAAGATACAAGACGGTTGAGGGGCTTATTTTAAAGACAGATACTCCTCAGAGATGGAACGAGTTGAACATATCAACCCCTCTGACTTATAAGGATTGTACTACTCCTTTACGAATAACAGCCCAACGAAGATAACAACTTCCATATGTGCGAGAGGAGATGATAAGGCATCTCCTAGCATTTCTCGTACCTAGGGAGGCTCATATAGGATGAGCTGAAATTTAACTAAGAATGCGAATTCGACTGCGCACCAAGACGAAGTTATGTATATTTTGACAAGAAAATGATAAAAAGATGGCTGAGATCACTTAGCACGCATTAAACAAAGTATAAACCCAAAGTTTTTGAAGAAGGCGATTGAGAAGCCTTTAATTATCATAATTTTTAAATCATATTGCTTTCCTTGATAATATTATGTTATAAGTTCAAACAATTCTATGCAGTCGTTCCATGCTTTAATGTATTTCTCTACTCTGCAGGTCGCCAGCTCCGAGAAGTGAGATAGGTACGTAATTGAAAAAGGCTCCTTTTAATTACACTCTGTACAAACAAACTAATGGAAAGCGGATTCCGGTTTGTATGCGAGCGTCCTTGAAATTCTGTAAAATACCAGCTCGAAACGTATCGTTTGCCTTAAACCCTGACAGAGTCTATAAACAAGCGGTTCTTCCATTTTCACAATTGCTTTTCCAGACGCATTTCCTCTATTTGGAATACCACTAACGGTGTGCAAATAGCCCACAAAAATTGTGTGCATTTACCTTTGTTCTGTCTTTTATGGTGCAGCCTTAATGGAACGCACATAGTATCCATTCCTTACATAAACACATTAAGGCTTAGGCTTCTGCTGCCGCTCACCATTTCAATTGGACAAACAGTGTGCGCCTTGGTCTGCGTCCTTCCTTTGGAGCATAAGTTTTATTTTTATTGCCACTGTTGAGCATCCTTGTTCCTACAAAGGAAGAAGCGGAAACGATGTATCGGAATAGAATCTCGCTTGTGTTTTGTTATTTCTTCTGCCATCCTCTTACCCCATATGGGGTTAGATTCTATGAAGGTGATGATGCTCCATGCTCTTAACTACATATACAGAATCTCAAGCACCAAACAAAAAAGCAGCCATGTGTGTGTGTGTGTGAATTTTACACTCTCTTTGCTGAGCCATTGTCATCGTAACGCTAAATTGCAAAGTTGGAAAACGAATGACGATGACGGCCATCCTGATGAGGCTACTGCGACACCATCAGGCGTTTATGCTCTTTAATATTTGATTCGTTGAACGTGCGGCACCTGTGTTTGCTCAACATTCGGAGCGTTCTTCTAAGGATGTGTGTATGTATGTATGTGGAAAATTCATATCACAGGGGGCATCTCTGATGTTAAGCCTGCATTTATTTTCTTTCCCATCCTTACCGCCAGGATACACTTTACTGTCACAAGAAAAAATGAATTTTCCATTATATTGTTTTCATTTTATGAGAGGAGTTTTATTGCATACTCTGTGGTGTGCGGCACTTAGGTGATCCTTGATGTTTTTTGCAGGCTGGATGAGACGGGAAGATTTCATCCTCTACAGGGCAATGCCTATAAGTGGTTGGTTTTATTTAAATTGGAAATGATAGGTATACAAATTCGCCAGTGTTTTCTAAGAAATATATCTGTCACTAGACGTCAGAATTAATGGCAATATTACCGAAGACATTTTTAAGGAAACTCAAGCGGACAAGAAAATGCGCCCATTAACCCCTGAAAGAAAACTCCAACTCGCTGATGACACAAGACCGTCCTTCACCTTCCATGTTTCTATCTCGCAACAATGTCATGAACCTATTCGTATGTTGTTTGTCCTTAAAGAAATATAAAGAATACATCCACGGTTATTTGTAAACTAGTACTTTTATTTCCTCCTATTCAGCTTCAAGGGAATGACAAGGAGAATGTTTTTCCTTAAATACATTTTACGTCCGTTGTAAAAAGGACGTCGTAATTCACCCTAAACGAGCGAAGCTACAGCGTTTTGCAGAGATACATTGCTGGAGGAGTTTCTTTTATTCTTAGAATCAAGTATCTTTTACCATATCGTGTATAGGTATTTCCTCGTCTGTGCCATAAGGAAGTATAGCATCAGACAATTTGTAGTTTCGGTTTTAAAGACGTTAAAGTGGAACGGTTTCTTGGGACCCAGTTTCATGATTAAGGACACAAATGAATTAAGGGACATTTGTTTTCCAAAGTTTTTTGTTTGCCTCCTTTCGGGTATCTAACTATAATGGGTCTTGAGAGAGGAAGAGCTTATGTATTGCAGAGAAGCCTTGTGTTCTCTGTTGTTTTTACATTGTGCCATCTCCATGAGTGGGTACTGGAAACAGTGAGTAATTCGTAAAGTTTCCCCTGGCGCAAAGTTTTATTGAGTTCTTCAAGTCTTTTCTGTTTTTTGGAATTTTATTATGACCTAGTCTCACTAGGTAACAATAACGTTTCTGTCATCTAGTGTGACTATGACCCCGATGCGTTAAATTATGAATATCCGTTAGGGAAATAAGTTTGAAACATTCTAAATATTTATAAGACTAAATGACAAGTTTAATATAATTGCGGGTTTGAAAAAGGAAGTAAGAACCTTGCATTTGGTTTGTGTGCGCTTGCTTACTACGCCAAAAGTTTGAGGCGCCTGAGTTTGATTCAAAATTTATACTGACTAAAAAAAACAAAAAAAAAGTCGACTAAAATTTTTGCTCAATCGCTTGAACAAAACAAATAAACAAAAATTTTCTGTTTCAGAAAGAGTGGAGTCTTTTTCCAGGCAGGTAAAATTCCGAGGTAAATTTCCGAGGTAAAATTCAATTTTGCCAGTTACAAAACAAATTCTAACATAGCAAATTAATGTAAGAATGAAGAAATCGGGTCTGCAGCCCTGCTTATGACACATTGACTTCACAGCTGTGATAAGACCAATCCTTCTTTACGCAGTATAGTGGCTCCTAATCTACTTAACGCCAACACACATCTTAACGTCTTAAGAAAGGTACAAAGGCAAGCATGCATCAGTGGTGCCCTTAGATCCACTCCTACTGATGCAGTCCAAATCCTTTTGAACCTTACGCCTTAAGAAATCTTTGGTCAGCAAATAGCTACCAACTGTGCAATTTGACTTAAGGCATGTGCCAAATGGTGTGGTTACACCTATGGACATTCCCAATGTTCTAAACGGGCAGCATCTCACCTCCAAGAACCTGGATTTTACTTCACATTTATACTTCACAGAGAAAAATTTTAAGCACTGATTCCGAAAAGAGACCTATGTAGTAAGGTGGTAATATACCCTTTGGTAAGGCCATTCAAATTTACATAGACGGACCCAAGACGAAAGATGGTGTAAAAAGTGGTGTATTCTAGGAGTTTCTTTATTTGAATAGATCCCTTCGACTATCTAATCAATGCAGTGTCTCCCAAGTAGAAATAATGGCGATTAATGAAGCCCTGTCATGGTTAAAGTGGAACGTGATATAAGCTCGCGATATCTGTGTCTTTGCGAATAGCCGTGCCATAGTTTAATCCGTGAGATCATTATCTATAAATTAGTTTTCTATAAACTAGTTATCAGCAGTCGAACATCTCTCGACGATATATCCGAACTGTTTCACATCCGCCTGTGCTGGGTGCCAGAACAAAGACCATAGAGGCCTTATGCGACGGCTGACATACTCACTGAAAACGCTACTAGGATGCCAGAAATAAAAAAATCTCTTGTAATATAGGTGCTCTCCTATAGCTACCTTCGAATTACAGCTCAATAATCAGAGTAAACAAAAACTAACGCTAGATGGAGGACAGAGGCACTACATCTCAAACCTCCAAACAAATTTGGCCCCGTCTCGATCCAAAAAGATCAGATAGCTTGATCACCTTAAAGAGATCCAAAAATTGCACTGCAGTGGGAATTATTACCGGACACTGCCTCGTAAGTCTTCACGCAAAAAGACTAGGTGTTTTCTCAAACGACTTCTGTAGAAGCTATAGAATATTCTGTAGAAGCCTATAGACAAAGAAGAGGAGAAAAGTGTACAACACCTTCTGCGTATAGCCGCCCGGCACTCGCATGGTCCTGAAAATCTATAATAGGCTCCTACTTCTAAGACTATCTAATGGCGTATACTTTTGAACACCGAATCAGCTGCCACATCGAACTGTCAAATTATGCTCGGTGTTCGCGACATTTCCAGCGTGTTGTACACTCGGTTTCATTGTGTACAGAGCTACAGATACTGCAACGGTGCAATAATCGCGTCGATTTTTTGTACTTTTTACTCAAAATTAATTTTGGTAGCTTAAAATTTGATTTTTTTCGATTTCATACAATTTCAGTAGTGTTATAAAAAACCACGAGTGAAAATTGAGTCGGAACGTTACAACTCATTCACAATCAAAGGTACACACCTAGCCTCCATCGTTAAATACGATGGTGGCGAAATTTCGAGTTCGTTGTCGACAAGGAACAAATTCGGAGTTCAAAAGAACATTTACATGAACACGATTCCGTTCAAGTGTACGCGAAAGGGACAATTTTTTTCTGTGTTCAGCACCAGCGTCACGATTCTTTGTTGAAGAGAACACGCCATAAGTGACCCCGGTGTGACACCGGTCAAAAAGATACTAGAATTCACTGACAAGACTGGCTGTCTGTCATAGAGTTCACGCCAACCCTCTTCCTTGGTTATATACCTACGGGCCATGCAAGGGACTACTTTGGCCTCAGTGAACCTAGGAGCCACTTACCTACATACCCATCTAATGCAAGAGTTCGTACACCTTAAATTAAGGTTCTTAGAAGGCCACCCTGGATACATAAAGCCTTAGCCCAACTGGGAAGAGTATGGTTGTACACATGACTAACTACTTCGGAGTGCAGCAAGAATATAACAAAATTGATTTTACTTGCTCGATATTTTTTGGTAGCACTCCGATGGTAAGGGTAAAAAGATCACCATCCCCAAGGTTGCACGAAGTTAACCACGTTTAAGTCCTTTAATAAGCCTCTTAAATAAAAAACTCTCTTATAAAAATAGAATCATGATCCCTGCTTAATTCCTATACATGATATAATATCACGATCATTGATTATAAGAATTATAGTTTTACCTAATCAATGAACCTGGTTTTGTAATACGGTCCACCAACAGGTACTGTGTTGCATGTCTCCATCACCTACTCTGTAAAGATCCACTTATGGAAGAGGGATGAGTGGATGAAGATCGATACTAATATGGAGTATACTTAAGGAATCATCCGAGATTCAGCCACACATTCACTCATAAAAACTATACTGCACTATTCTCGCAACAAAGGATAACTCAGTGTTACCGAAGGACAATTTGAAAATGTCGCCAAAAAAAGTCGCCCGAGCCAAAAAATGGGTCCCACTTAAAAAAATTCACAAATCCTTAAATTTAACAAAAAAAAAAAAAAAATCGTAACACGATAGAAAAAAAATTCTGAAATTTGTAGTCTCAAACCCGCTGCTCACTTAATACCCAAAATAATAAAAGAGTTAAATGTGGAATAAAAACTTACTTGTTGCAAAATCTTTTAATAGCGACCTTTAATTTCTACATACATATTAAAATATTGAGTTGAGAATCAGACACGACATTATCACCCCTAACATAACATGACATAGACGCTCACCTGCTATTAGCAGAAATAACTGAGAGTTACATTGCAGAGTTAGCTCCGTCAGTAAAGTTTTCAAAATCTTCGACTCACCGAATTATTAACTCTCCCAAATCTTACTTAACATAGAAAAACACAGAAAACGAAGTTCGAGTTAGTCTTAGATGTCATATTTCATAGTAAGTCTCAGTTTAACTCGGATACTCTAATGATCTGGAACTGAAAAACCGGCCCTAGGAAAGTGTTTTTAAGAAAAGTGTTCAAAAACCGCTTATTTCAAAATGAGGTCGCCTAGTGTCCCGATAGTAGAAAAGTCGCCATTTGGCGACATATGTCGCCCATCGGTAGCCCTGGATAACATTTATGCCAAAAGTTGTTGACACATTTCTCTTATATTTGCGAACAAGGAATTAGACAACCTTTGTTAGTTGAGAAATACAAAGAATCGTCCTAAGCATTGCCCAAAAAAGTTTAAGTTTTGTTAATTTCACAATCGTCCGGGCAAAGCGGGGACTTGAACCACTCGCAATATTTTACTCATTTCTTGCACAAATCCTGCAAGTAAAAAGGCAAGCTATGAGCACAAAACACCTCTGACCTGGGAGCAAAAAAATTGTAAATCGATAGGTAAGTTTGGGTGCAGGACAGTAAAAAGTATTTTTGTGGTACAAAAGTAAAAAAAAAATGTTTTTTTCGTAAAACTTTTGTTTCGCACGATAAATAAGAACGTGAATAGATTTATTTTCTTCATTCAATTTTTTTTTTATAAATACCAGTATAAAAATCTGGTTGCATTAATAAAAAAAAGTCTTTGGTTGTTTTGACCTGAAAAATGTTAACGGGAGACTTGAGCCACTGTCTGACGGGAGAATTGAACAGAGGTGCAAGTCTACCTCTGCCCACATTATTTTACTTTTTTAACTTGAAATTAAAGCTTTGTTGTAGCAGAAAATGCAAGTTTTGTCAGAAAATGCCCTTAAAGATGCATTTAAAAGAGTCCGAGAGATTTAATCTATCAGAATAAGAGCTGATAAATTTGTCATTGACAGAAACACCTGAACAGAACAACTTAAATTTTGAAAAAGTGCCAACATAACGGTGAAATACCAAAGGTAATATATAAAAATATTATTCTATGGAAAATCAAACTGTTTCAGTTACTTATTTCATTGTTTTGATAGTTGAATTCGTATGTGTTCAAGTCTCCCAGTATCACGGGAGACTTGAGCCAAAAATCTATTTTCATAAAATTTGCTCTGGGTAGAAAACCCTTAAATTTTTAGGGTCTTCTGAAAAATATGAAGGGTCAATCTGAAAGAATATGAATGTAGCTCTATAACGATGCACATGTCGTGCAGGTGAGATTAACAGAAAAGATTTTATCCACGATTTAACAAAAATCGGCTCAAGTCTTTCGCTTTCCCCCTATGCATGTATGTATAAAAGCCCAATCCTCAATGCTAATTTGAACACGTATACTCCTTATTTTCATAATTTTCCCTAATTTCGCGCGTACAAAAGTGAGTAGGTATAGGTACTCCAGAGGAGCATAATTCATAATATAATTTGTGAAAAGTTTTTCAGCTTCTTGTTGCTACATTATAATTTGTTTGAGAATTTTAATCAGATATGTACAACTTTTTACTTTTCTGAATTATAAGTGAATGCAACGGAAAAGTTGGTAAAGTACAGGGTGTGAACTGGAAACTTTGTTAAATTATTTACTTATTTGATTGAAAGAATTTCTAGACGGTTGTGTCTTTCGATCTGGTTAACATACGTTTTTCGTGTTGCGTGAGTGTTTTAACAAGATTTACATATTTAAGGCAATGGAATGTGGGTGGATTAATAAGAATTCAAGAAGTTTGTGAATATGTTTGGGTTTGTTTATTTTTCTTCGCATGTTTTTGATTTGTTCGAAGACGAGTAGGCACATAAAAATAGTTTCAGACGCTAGACTTTTGAACAGATTATAAATTTGTCAAAAACAAAAATATGGTGTTTTTGAAAGCATTAATAAGTCTTTCATTGGTGCTAAAGTATCCACCTCAATAATCTACCTTTAACTTTCAGGATATGGTGAGTCTGCAGAGACTATAGTGGTTATCCTCTCTCTCTCTAATCATACAAAGGCTCCCGAAACTCTCTATGTTGAATGTTTTGGGGCTTCCGCTTGTCCGCGGTTTAAGATACAAGAGTTTCGCGGAGCGAGGACGGGTCTTTAGATTTTTAGGACGGGAAAAGTAAGACTGCGCTTCAACATTCAGTCCACAGTTATGAAAAAGGAGAGTTGCTAGTTTACAGCCCTGGTGGATTCCAACAAATACATCAAAAGGACGGGACTTGGCGCCATTTATCCGGACACAGTTTCTGTTTCTTCACCAATCAAAACTCCTCAGGTCTCTCTTTGAGTATACGGCAAACTCCATTTGTTCATTCCACCTCAAGACAGACGTTTTTCTGTCTTGTTTTTTCAGGGTCTTATGATCCCGTACACTTGTCGCCGTCGGGACGTCTCTTTTCGGTTTAAGGCATCGATTGATTAATTCATGTGAGCTGATAAAGAGAATAAGTTTTTTGTTGTCGCTTTTAATGAGTTTTTACATCAAAAAAGACCCCTTACTGAGGCTTCATTCTCAGAGAAAGAACAAAGTTGATGTGGCCAGTTTAAATGCACCTTTCTTCTAACAGAAAGAGCAAGGCATAGGTGGCCAGTTGCAGAGCAGGTGGGAAATAGTTTTTCTAGTGAGAGTGTGGAGTAAAGCCAAATTTTCTCCTAGAGCTCCTCAGGTCAAGACTTTCCAGAGCCACTAAAGTTCAGCTTACGCCTTCTGTCTTGAAAGGTAAGATGGAATTCTTGTGCGTAAACCAAATCGACTGGACTTAGTCAGATTGACTTAGAAGTGCTGATTTCTTGAAAAATTATTTATAAAGAAATGGTTTTGCTTCTAAGAACTTCGCCATCAATGAGTTATTAGCCCAGTTTCAAAGCTCAAGCAAGAGGAAACAAAGCAGAAAGGGGATTCCCTAGTGCAACAAAATGCTACTAAGATCAGAATGCATGTTAAGGCCATGTTTAAAAATACTAAAGCGGATCCTCCTCCTAGTGTATTTTAAAAAGGGAACTCTTACTGGAAAAGTACCTATTCAGTTGCAGCGAGTTACATATTTTACTGTTAAGTTAGGCTTATTGCCCTGTTCAGGTAAGGCAGAAAAAGAAGAGGAAAGCTAAGTTTGATACCTCTAGCTGCCAGGTTCAATATTCGCCCATCCATTCATGTCAATATAGACATTCCTTGACTTCGGCTTTTTTTACTGGTTTTGGTCCCTCAGGGAGATTTGATATCTGCCATTTGGGAACCTGCAACTTAAGAGCTTGACAAGTACCCAACTGAAGGCTGCAACTAAAGCATTGTATTTAAAGGTTAAGCACTCTGGCATTCTGGAACTCGGGTACTCTGACCGTAAGTTTAAGGGAATGAATGCTTAAGTTTAAGAGGTAAATTTCTTAGATGACTGGACTAAAATTGGCCTCAGGAAATGTAATGGTTGATCCTTAAATACTTTGTACAAAAAGACACTACCTTAAAGTGTTTTCTACATTTCGGCGAAAAAAAAATGACAAACTGTATGAAGTTTTTGTTCCTTCTCTGTCCACACACAAGTGTTGAAATGTTACCTCGAAATATCCTCTGTGCTTAAAATGCAAAGTAAACCCTAAAAAAAGACCCTCTCAAGCCCGAAATTACAATACTTTGTTGAACCACAAAATTAACGCTTTTCACTCATCTATGTCTAATTAAGGCCTACATTCCCCGCGTACCTTACCTTACACTCCTTCAAACAGAGTCAAATAGCGCACGACCTACCTACTGCCATTTCATTATTCCCCAAGGACCCACTTTAAAGCGGAAAACCGCGCTCTTCAAAGAGAAAACCAAGAAAAAAAGGTTCTTAACTAACATTCCGCTGATTACATTCCTCGCTTTGAGAAATTAAATTTCCATTTTTGGCATTAGACTTAATTTTGGGGTTGTCACCGTAAAACCCTATCTGCCACCCAAGCACCATGCTCCGCGCACCGAGATTACAGACAATAACAATAAAAAAGGGAATAAGAAGGCGCACAAAAAGGCTCTGTTTCTTACTTTTAAGTAAATCCGACAACGTTTTGAAGCCGTTATCTGAAGACGTCTATCGAAGAAATCTGCTTACGTAGCACTTATCTGACAGGATAGCAGCAGCACCCGATTCTTCGACACTTCCCTCCGCCTCACAGTGTCACACAAGAGAGGTAGGCGATAGCGATTATCCTTGTTGACTTGCGTTAGAGTTGTCGAGCATGTGGAAGATGTGCGGCAATTAAATTATAAGGCACATAGCCCTATGTCTTGAGTAATATGGGCGCGTATGTTTGACACGACTTGAGCATTACGGGACCGAAAAAAATCACAGCTGTCAAGCGCAATATCGAATAATTTATCAACCGTCCATCAATATTTTCTGTTTTTACACACGCAGAAATCGTTTCACATTATACACTCCTTTTTTGTTATTTGTATCGTGCCGCGCTGTATCCTTGCTCCTTTTTTTATTTAGCTCTGCTCGGGCCACCCATACGTTTCGGTGCGAAAAACAAGAAGAAGAAAATATCCCTAAGCGTGTGGGCTTAGAAGGGTGAAATGACACGAGAATCTTTTTATCCGTCAAAGGATATTCAAATGAAATCTAATGGATTTAATATTTACGCTTTTTTTTAAGCACAATCACATAGGAGCGCGGATATCGGAGCTATTGTAATCGGTCTTATAATAACCGAGCATCAAAGATTTCACCAACCGGCTGCGAGCACGAACCTACCGAATTCACGAAAAGATACCAGATGACTGAACTGAAACCTCATGACGGAGAGCACTCGAAGATGTGTATCCTTGTGAAAGACCGTCATAGTCGAACGTGTGTGCCTTGCCATTGCCTTGCCTATTCTTTTTGTGTACACACAGAGTTTTGACAGGACGAGCATTACACTGCTGGGGCGAAATATGTTGAGAAAGGTTATTTTTTTTTCGCAGGACATGCGCACACTGGCTAAGGGGAAATTTTCGCAATTCGAAACTTTTCACCCGTCCGTCCGTCGGATATGTGTATGATGGTGTTGGTTCAATACGGGATACATTTCCTTACTGCCTGGCCTGGCACCTGGCCGTAAACAAATTCAATTCATCCGGATGCGAATGCTTGCCATGTCACCTGCTAGGCCAGCAGCTTTTCGCATTCACGATTCCATCATTGGCTTCACATGAAATCCCACGTGAAACGGTCCCCAGGAGTGGGCTTAGTGCCTGTTTTTACGATAACAATACGAAACAAGGACACTGAATTGTCGAATTGTCTAGAGTGTCACGATGCGTATGCGTTACAAATTTTCTATATTGCGTATAAATTAAGGACCGGAAAAGTTTTGAATATTGAAAGAGGTCTAGATCGTAAAAATGCGATAGCTACTTGGGAAATTTTTATGAGGACGCCGATATAATCGAAAAGGTTACAGGGATATACAGGTTGGCGTGCAAATTTGGCTTCTAACAAAATTTTAAATGGCAATGGGGCGACTGTTTGACGTCGCGGCGTAATTAAATTAAATTTGATCACGCCGCAGTGTGGGTGTCCGGTGCCAGTCTTAGCACAGGCGAGGTGTCAATTTTAAGGTATTTACGACTGGTTTTAGTGTCAGTTTTGGATTGGCACTAAAGTCGATTTTCGGGTCTTGGAAATTTGTGTGCTGTTGTGTTGCTACATAGAAATTTTAGCAGGTACACGCATAACATGTGCTTATGACCAATTAAATTGTGAACTTGTCCTTGTTAAACTTTGCTCATAAAATTCCTTTGAAGGGTCTGGAAACCGCTGAAACAAATAGTGATGTGAGCATTCTTCAAAATAGTTTCCGTAACATACATTTTTCTTTATTATTTCTGCTCATACAAACGGCCAAAATGTATGCACTGCAAGAATCAGGCTATCGAAGGCGACACAAAAATCTTCCGGCGCGTTGTCCCTATTCCTATATTAATATGACAAAAATACTGCGAAATGCTAAGGGCCTTTAAGTGATAATGAGGAAATTTGAAGAAAGTTTCAAGCTTAACTATAACTTCTATTTGTCTCGGCAGGTGCACCAAGCGATAGTCACATACTCTCAACGAGCAAAAGCAAAAATAAATTGCTGTTTTAATGCGAGATTTTCTGCAAAGCCAACATCACAACAAAATTTAGGAAGCATTCTTGACCCAACACCAACACCTGACCTTGGTGTTTATAGACTTGACAACAGTGCATACGTCACGTTCTGGAGTCACTGGTCTAGCTTACAATCTTTTGAAGATTATATTTCATCTAGTCTACAATATGTCAAAATTTTATCCGAGCCCTGAGGATAACATTAAAACAATAATTGAAGCCATGTATCATCTTGTCACCAAAGATATCACCGTGCAATATTCCGAGAGAATAACAAAATAGCTGCTTTTTTTACCTACTGCCAATATACGCAATGATATTCTTTCTCTAAGCCAAAGGACGTACAAGGCTGCAATCCCGAAGAGCAACTGAAGAGACAGCAGTGACAAAAACAACTCATGGCTATTAGATACTGAACATATTCCAAAACTACGGTTCGAGTTCATGTGACTATTCTTGTGTTGTGTTATGACACGAGTACAACTTCCCTGTTCACCACGGTCAGCATGCGTGCAGAGCGGGCAGATCTACCGAGACCGCTCTATATCAGTTGACGTAAATTATCCAAAATGCTCTTGACACCAAAGAGACAGTAATCTGTGCCTTTATAGATATCGAGGGGGCATTTGATAACACGTCACACATAGCCATCAGGCGAGGCATATAGATAGGAAGAGAGTAAATAGCACAGTTGCCAGATGGATGCAGGAACTGCTGAGCACAAGATCAGTGGAGGAAATTATCAAGGTCAGCACAACAAGAGGGTGCCTACAAGTAGGAGTTTTGTCACCACTCAAGTGGAGCCTAGTTGTGGATGAACTACTTGATACATATATTAACCAACCTAGGCATCAGCTGTCAGGCATATGCTGATGATATAGTATTAATTGCCAGGGGAAAATTTGAAGGAACGATCTGTGAAATTATTTAAGGAACACTCAAAACAGTCCAAAAATGGTGCAACACAGCCGGGCTTAATCTTAACCCGGCTTAGACAACCATAGTACCATTCACAAGGAAAAGAAATGCTCAAATGAAACCTATAACTATCAAGCACGACACTGATACCAGTCAAAGAGGTAAAATATTTAGGTTTAACCCTAGACAGTAAACTCATCTGTAAAACGCACACAGAAGATATCTCCAGAAAAGCTACTCGTGTTCTTATGATATTCAAGAGCCTTGCGGATAAGTCTTGGGGATGCAGCCCGAACATCATAAGATGGATGTACACTGCCATACTGAGACCGATGATCACTTACGGAGCAGTAGCATGGGCAAAACGAACAAGCCTGAGCACAACGAGAGAAACAATTATCAGAGTGCAAAGACTGGCACGTCTCTGCATAACCGGGGCTATGCGAAAGTGTCCGACCGCAGGCATTGAAGTGCTTTTGGAACTGACTGAACGGACTGCCTATACAAGCTTGTCTGTGTAAGGTCAATAAAGTGACCCTGTATTGGGTACCTGGCCATGTTGGAATAGAGAGGAATGAATCAGCGGACTCCTTGGCAAGACGAGGAGCAGCAGAACCCTTGATAGGACCTGAACCTTTCTGCGGGATAGGAAAACACACTTTCAGAGAAGGCAAACCGAGCTAAGATGTGGGAAAGCCTTTAAGGTCTTAGGCAAGCAAAGAAACTTCTAGAGAACTATAACCAGAGAAGATCAACACATGCATCGGCCTTAGTAAAAATAATCTACGCATTCTCACAGGGCATTCCTAACGGGGCATTGTAAACTCAGGGAACTTACTTACTTACTTTCTTAAGGTGGCGCTACAGTTCGGGGTGCACCTGGGCATCAGCCAACAAGTTTCGCCAGCCAGCTCTGTCTCTAGCTAGACGTCTCCAGTTTCGCACGTGAAGTTGGCTGAGGTCCCCTTCCACTTGCGTGCGCAACTGAGCCTCGGTGCTCCTTTACCGCGTCGTCCCTGCGGTGTGGATTCGAAGATTTTCCGGGCCGGGGCGTTGGTGTCCATCCGCTCTAGATGACCCAGCCATCGTAGACGTTGTGTTTTGATTTTTTTGGCCAGGTCGGTATCGCTGTACAGCCCGTACAGTTAGATGGTATATCTCCTCCACGACTCTTCGTCTATGCAGACGGGAACGTAAATCGTCCGAAGAATTTTCCTCTCGAAGCAGCCTAAAGTGTTTTTATCCGCCTTTGACTCAGGAGCACTTAAGGAAAACTGGTGCAGACGGAGGAACCCTCTTGCAGATTTTGTGATGAGGCTAGTGAAACTCCGGAACACATTTTGCAATCCTGTGGGGCTCTGAACCACAAGAGAATGAAATGTCTGGGCCAATACCAGATACCAGACAGAGAGATACCCACCTTGAACCCACTTCTCAATTTCAGATTCCTCCGTGAAACTGGAAAAGAGAATGTGCTATAAGGCCAAACAGGAGCACTTACCCTCGGTATAATTTTGTAATGAATTATAGTGTGAGGAGAGCTCCTTTGAGGGAATTAACCTCTCCAAGGCTTAGAAGGGGGTACAATAGACCAACAGGTCGCAGTGCAAAGCCCAACTTAAGAATAATAATACGACACGAGTAGTCACAACTCACAAAGCGCTTCGTGAAGCTTTTCGAACAGATTATACCCTGGAAGTGTTCGTCTGACCCTCGTGGAGTGGGTACCGTCAAAAAAAGAAATGTAAAGAACGTCTTATTTTTAGATGACCAAAGTGGGAATTAAACCCAGTCATTCACGGCTTAGTAGGCATACATTATTGTAATCACTACGCTCCCCCAAGTTAAATTTTAATGACTATAAACTTGAAATTGAAATGTCTAGTGTCACTACGCGTCGCTTTTGTATTATTTCGAGACGATAGTTGACAATTGCTACGGACAACAATTACAAAAAATACGGTTTACAAATGCTTCGGACAACAAGTCAATATGGTCAAAATTTAGAACATATTTAGACCGATTTACTTGCATTGGTTAACTTGGGCCGGCAGCCCACAAACTTAATTGGAGCTACAAATAAAGCTATGCCCACAAGCCTTAATTAACAACACTGAATGGCTTGAGCGATTTAAGACTCTTTTGCGTACCGGTCGCCGATAGCTTACGTACACGATGTGCTGTATGTCATTCAGTGAAAGATAATATTTTCTTTTCAATGTTTTTCCTCAATGTTTAATATGAAGGTACTAACTGATTGTATCAATTTATTATTGATTTAAACTTGTTTTTTGTTACAATAATATTAAATGCCATGAACTATTCCTTATGTTACTCTTTTGGTCTTAAGGTTACGAAAACTGATTGGGCGCTCTTTTTTTTCTGCTGACAAAATCTATAAATCAACCTCTAATCATGGCAAACAGGTATTGACTATTTTCTGCACAAAGATATGTCGATGTGGTGATAAGGTCCTGAAAAGGGTTCAACGAACATATTCAGATCATGGGTAGTGTTTGCTTTTTCCTCTGGCGGCGCCAGTCCAAGTCGTCTTCATTTATTAAATAAACAAAAAGCATCACTCTGTGTATTGACTATTGGCCTTTTTTATGGGTTATCCCGTACAGGGAAATCCTGCTTTCTTTTTTCCCTTGATAAACTCTGTTTGTATGTTCTCAGGCCAAAACTCAATCAATCAATCAATCACCTTAGAGTAGATAGCTCCATCGACGGACGAAGCAATTTAATTTCGCCCAAAATGTGGCCAACCAAACTCTTTGAATATATCGGGTCAACTTGTCCGTACTGAATTTGGAATTTTAATGCGTTCGTCTTCGAAGGATAAGAGGATAGCCCTCTCTGTTTTCGTTCGCCCGTTGAAAAACGGGGTGCTATAGGAGTAAAAAAGTATAAAATATTTGCTTTATCTGAAATTTTTCCAATAGATAACTTTCCTAATCTAACTGATCCAATATAATACGACGTCGATTATTTTTTACAAAAATATTTCTATTTTCCTTTATTATATCACTTTGTTATCTAAAAAAACAGAAAAAGTAAGATTACCTTAAGCCTAAGTAAGCTACTGGACAGTGGGTTTAATAGTAGCCATTTTCCTGGCGGTTTGGTTCAATTGTCACCCTGGCGTATGGGCTGTTGGATCCCACCTTCCTTCGCATGGAAACTCCGCGGTTTGGCCGTAGCCCCATTACGATCAGGCAAATGCCTGCTGCGCATAGAATGAGCAGCAATAGAATCAGCAGTCCGTACACCCACCTTGGCCAACGGTTGCACTGAAAGTCTCTTGTTCTGAGGTTGGTAAGTTTCAACCCGCGAAGACTAGACGGACTTATACAACGCCCGTTGGTTTCGATTTCGAGCTCCTTGACCCAGACAAGGTCACAGTCACACCTTAGTGGCATTCCGTTGAGTTCGAGTTCCTTAAGCTGCAAAAAAATTGGCAGCAGTGTTTGGTTTAAAGTGCGAAGCGCAGATCCTCGAAAGTTCAAAACTTCCAAAGAGCTGTTTGAAAAGTTAGCCCCGAAAGCGTAGTCATTGAACGAGTTAAGTCGTCGGCAGTTTTGAAGGCTAAGAACCTTCAATTTAGAGAGATGACCAAGGGAATCAACCTCGACGGATACAAGACTTGGCATGTCTTCGACGAGAAGAACCTCCAGTTCAACGAGCCGATCTGTATGGTTCTGTAAGAGACTGGGCAGAGGATTGCCACTTATGTCTAGCTGCTTGAGGCCCAGAGGAAGACTGCGAGGCATCGTCTGGAATTGGTTATCTCTCAGGCTGAGTGTCGTTAAAGGGGCTTTCTCGGGTAAACGGATGTCAGCTAGCGCGCATCGTTGCAATTTCAACGAGTCTAGTCTCGGGTTGACACCAAATTGTGAGTAAAAATCCAGCTCTTGTATACCAGGTGTGCTATTCAGCTGTCGGTTCCATGAAAGATCTAATTGGTCCAATGTGCTGAGGTAGGTAAACACGTTAAAGCCAATTTGTTTTAAATTGTTGTGCGAGAGGTCCAGCACTTGTAGGTATTTAAGACCCTTAAAGGCGTTTGTCGAAATCGTCTGTATCGCGTTCCAGCTAACGTAGAGCTCACGCAACTTGCTTAACTGCTCAAAATTCTTCTCGGCCAGCTCAGATATGTTGTTATGCATCACGTTTAAGACCTTCAAACTGTTGCTGGAAAAGTTAGGAACAAACTCCAATTTATTCCAAGAGATGTCCAACGAATCTGCGTATGTTGGCAGCACGTTGTCTGGGAAATCAGAAGACTTAAGATCCTTGAAGCTGCAATCGATTCGCAGCACGCGTAGACCCCATGGTGGCTCACTTTCATTTGTACACTCGCACGTTCTACGAGAGGCTCGTTCGTCGGCATAGCACAATCGATCTATGAAAAGCGTCGCCTCTTCAGCTAAGGTTGCGGTAAAAATCAAGACACTTGTCAAGAACAAAAGTCGAATGTTCATCACGAAACCGTTCTTATTCTATCGTATTCACACCGAACTAGTTCCGCCAATAATAATGATCTGACAAATTAAAAATATTTTAAAGTAAACCACCCCAAACGCCGAATCGATGGTGACGATACCCAACTGCTAATCTTATCGCGCCCAACCGATAAGATAAAGTTTGTTGCGATACATACAGTGTGAATGCGATGAGGGTGAGGTGGGAAATTGCTTAAAAAAGATAAAATTGGCTGCTCAGGTAAACAAATTATGCGAGCTATGAGTGTGATATTTCGAATTCATTCCAATGAATGTTCAATTCTGAAAACCCACTTTCACCCTCTTTGCGCTCAGCAAAAGCCCCTCTTATCGCTGAGGATTATAGGGGTAAAAAATTGTTTCGATATTTGTGTCTGAGTTCTTGGCTTCGGGCCAACTGTGCTATATTACACTCGATACTATATCGAGGAAGCATTTATAAAAATATAAAACTTGAATGCAGCAACGGTCAGGTGGATTCATTGTGGGACACAATCGTTAGGGTGAGTATAGATAATCGAATATCTCAAAGATAAAGCCATTTGGATTAGTGTGGGTGATTTCACAGAATGTTTTTCTACAATAATTGCCGAGGGTATAAAGATCAAGTGACTCAATATTCTTTTTGTAAAAGAACGGCAACTAATAGCGATGTCTTATTCGAACCTTAAACGCTTTTTTCTCTCCGTATAATATATTTACTAGCTCTTCTATTTAACAATAAAAGTGCGCCGTGTTACGATTAAATTAACATAGTTTTCAAAAAACAACTAAAAAATATCAGACTGGCAAAACTCGCGGTCTTAAGAGAGTTTCAGTAATACCAAGATATTTTAGTAATGAAAATCCCAGCTTGAATGTTCTTTAACCTAATATGATTTAAGTTGAACTTAATTTTAGCTTAAGACTGTTTGAGATCAATAAAGGACTTTTGGTATGTGCAAAGTTAGGTGTATGCAAAGTGTGCAAACCAAAAATTGCAAAATAACAAAATTCTGGACCAAAATAAATAATAAAAGAAGCTCAAAGATCGCACAAGATTTATTCTGATTAATTGCTTAACATCTCGCGACATTGTATATGTATAGATTGTTACACATTCGCCTTTCCTGCGATAAGCCTCAATATTATCGAATTCAAAAAGGGGATTCCCCTTAATTACCTGTAGAGCAATTAAATTAAGCGACTCATTTGTTTTCGAATATTACATTAATAACGTTTCTTAGCGGGCTAGGTTAAAGGGTTAAAGAGGTCGAGATGCCCCGCGCCTTATCACACTAGGCCTGTGAAAATCCGTTTTGATACCAATTGGGCCGTCTAAGGAAATGATGCAGGCCCCATAAATTGAGTGGCCTAATGCCCTTTACATTAGTTATTTGATGATTTACATGGATCCTTTCAATTTTATTCTTTGCATTAGATACTGTCTCTTCACGAAAATGTTCTTAAGGTACCCCCTTCCTTTTTCTAGGGTTTGCGGCTATCTTCATAATCTTGATAGCCTAGTTGTGATGTTATTACGATCATTCCCTGCTACTTTGATTTCCTAGTAATTTTTAGTCTGTAGAAATCAATAGGAGGACACGCTACCAAAAGTTGTTTCACCATTGCTATTGCTTGTTCGTAGCCTCTGCTTCTGCAGCTTTCATTGCTTCTGTGACCTAGTTTGAAAAGGTGTAAGTTAGACACACAGTCCAGTGGGAGCTAATTCATAACAGTCTGAGACCAGATTTGTAGACTTCTGAAGCTTTTTTGGGACTATTGGGTTGCACGTATCTAAGAACTTGATTTTAGTGCTTATGACTTTAGACGTTATTCCCCTTTTGCATAGGTGAAGTGAATTTTTGCTTCCGAAGGTAATGAACAGGCTAACTTAGAGGGCTCATAAGTTGGCCTGTTCATTACCTTCGTTCGTGGGCTGAAGCCCATATCAGCTTTACACATTTTTTGCTGGTCAAAGTGTTGAGAATTTGGCGATATTACCACTGGTTTAGCTGAAGCTTCCTTCATCTTCTAAAACTGCTTCGCTGTCGCAGTATAAAGATTGTTTCCAGTGCGAGTTTATCGGATGGATGCAGTCTTAATGGGAATTGACTTAAAACATTTTACATCATTTGCAAAGATGTATGTGCTTATGGCTTTTCGGCCGTGTCACGATTCTCTGAACTTCATATTAATGCGCAGGTCTTAGCATTGAAGAAAATTGCGGTATTTAAGGACTCTGCGAAAACAAGCTCCCTGCATTTAATGACTTGAGGATTGCACTGCACATCAGTATTAAATTTGGTGGTTGGTAAGGCTCAAATTTTAAATAAATTCTAAGGCGATAGTGGCTGGAGCTAGTTGTATAACTACAGACAAAGAAGTAACAAGGAGATCTTGGAGTGTCTAGTTTCGATAAATCTTCGGTTTTTCTGTGCAGGATGTAAAGATTTTCTACAAGTGCTTGTATCAGCTTTCAGTGCAGGATACCAACTAAGAATTCTTTTAAAGTTTTCAGCAAGGCTCAGCCTGACTAGTCTAATATAATTAAAGCTTTGTCATTTAAAAGAAAACCTATTTTTAATAACTTTGTTTAGACTGAACCTTAAAAAACTTGTCAATCGGGGCACTCTGAAATCAGATCGCACCTTCTTAATTTTTTCCTGCCGTTTTTCATACAATTCTTTCTCTATATTTGCACATCTATGCGACCATAGACCACTTCAAAGATTGGCGTTTGCTTAACTAAGAAAAAGTGTTAGGACGTAAGTAGTACAAATAGTAGTAGATACAAAGTAATAGTACTTTAATTATTATGAAATACGGTCCTTTTACATCTACATTTTATTTTTCTATAAGGATATTTTCCAGGTTATGGTCAATGCAGAATTATTATGCCTCGGTTGTTTTACTAATTGGTGGTTCACCTATTATAAAGTTGTAAACTTTCAAAGGAATTTAGGCGTCTTCATAGGGGTTCATCTTAAATTACTTAGGTTAATACTTTCCTTTTATATGTGCCTTCGTTAAATTAAACAACATTTTATCATCAAGTGGTTTCCAAAATAACATTTGAGTTTTGTTGCAAAACGAGGTGATGCCTTTCACTATTTGTTTTCAAAATTTAAGATTCGACAAACCTTTTAGATACCACTAAGTATTTGAAACCGTACAAAAAATATATAAATTCATCGATTGAGGCTATGTATTTAAGGCATTATTCTCTTTAAATGAAAAAGCTTCCTTTATATTTTGGGATATTGTAAACCATTTTTTTACTCATTAGTGAGCATGAACCTATAATAACAGAATAATTGGCAGCCAGCGTTTTAATTTCTAGCCGCCAAATTGAACAGCGACCCATACATCGACGAGGAATATAAAAAGTTCAGTACTCTGTGCGAGCGCGAAAAATTGTTGTCATCATTCTGAGTTGAATATGTCGTCATTTAAAATATTTATTCCCATGGAAACAGGAAAAACTTTGTAGTTATGTAGCCTGGTTACATTCTACGCTCCTTTCGCTTTGCTTGTTAAAATAATATGCCTACTTTAGATTTTCTTTTTAGCAATAGAAATGGCAATATGGCACCTGTCACATGTCAAAGCACACATACGTCAAAAAAAAAAACAGACAAGTTTTATACAACCTAGCGACAGCAATAAAATACCATTCAAAAAGCAATTTCCATGGTCGCTCTGCAGGTGTTTGGCAAAAAAAGGCAAACTTGTTAGTCGCCACAATATAGCAATGGCAGGTGTTTTCGGATATATTTATCAAGGCATCCCATACCATTTTGGCGTCTCTATTGATTTGGAATATTGACACCCTGCCACAAACAAATCCATTTGTGTACCTGTCAAATTCTGACTTCCATTATGATGGTCGATGTAGGAGTCGACGCCATTAACAAGCCCGCCAAGCATTTTTTACCAATCAATATTCTCCACGCCTAGCGCTGAAATTCCAATGACTTTCCGATACGCAATTCCTGGGTGTTATTAATTTTTGTCCAGGATACCTATCATCCATGGCTTCTGAAAAAGGAAGCAGGTGGAAAATCCGTAAACGGAGGTATTCCAAACTCTTATCCCCATAGGTAAAGCCGAGAAAAGAGCAATGAGCGTAACTCACCTGCATATCCTTCGAAAAACTGCCACCAAACAAGGCCAGTCAACGACGACGAACTCTATGCGAGCTTAGGCGCGGCCCCTCCGGTCTAAGCCGATTACGTGTGTACGAACAGGACCCAGGTGGAAGTGTGGACCTTAATGGCGATAGCATTAGGTATTTATCTCGGGTTATTTAATTTCATTTCCTAAATGCTTAGCCACAAAAAGGGAATTTCGATACAAATACACACATTTGCACACAAAAATGGTTTTCTTTCCTGTGGAGGAGCTCTGTCCTCGGCCACAGCATCGGCAGAGGATAGGAATTCCTTCCGACTCTATTGCGGAATGTAGATGGCGCCGATGTGGGATGGTTTTTATTTAGTGCGGTTGGCAAAAGGGGCCTCCAAGGGAAAGTCGTAAACGTGAATGGGTAGCTTCTGAGGAATTGTTAGTTCGGGCGAGAGTTGTTGTGTATGTACACGAATTCTCGCAGATAGGAGTCCTGGCGCAGAGCGAGAGTAAATAGTGACATTAATTGCCGCTAAAGGAACAGGTGGGTGTTATATGAAACGGGAACAAAGAATTTTCGTTATGCATTGCCTGCGGAAATGGCAATGACTTGATAGAAATAGACTTTCCTGGAATTTCGTGTAAAAACACTTGAAAAATTTAAATTGAAACAGTTGTTTTCAAATTAGCTTACAGCTTACACTATAGAGCTTGTCGTTTATTTGAAGTGCCTACGTTATCGTTTTTGAAATCTGCCATAACAATGAAGTTGCAAAATCAGTAATAAAAGGACGCCAACGTTCCTTCAAAAGCCTAAACATAAACAAGTTTTTATAAAATTTAAGTATCCAACTTGGCAATATTCTGCTATCGCAAGTTGAAGTTTGAGGGGGTGCCGTGGCGTAGTGGTTAGTGTGTGTGCTTACTACGCCGGAGGCCTGGGTTCGAATCCTGCCATCGTCACCTGAAAAAAAAAGACTTGTTCTTTTTCACGGTCCCCACCTCCGCGAGGGTCTGACAAGCCCTCCGAGAGTATCATTTGTCTTGAAAAACTTCTCAAAGTGCCGTTCGGATTCGGCAAAAAATTGTAGGTCCCTTTGTATGTAAAAGAAATTAACACACCAGCATACATTGTTGAGAAGTTGGCCCTGGTTCACCTCGAGCTGTTGCGCCACTCTATATTTCTATTATATATAAGTTGAAGTTTGAACTAAAATTTGATTAATACTTAAAACCGCCCCCAAAAAGTGGGCGTGGCAAAAAAATTTTCATTTAAGTTGGTAGCTTACGAACATATTTGAACATTTCATACAGAATTTTTTTTGGATTTATAACAAATATATCGAATTAAAACCGTTTATTAGAATGCAAATTAAATATAACCACGCCCGAATGGGGACGGTTTTCGTTTTTTTTTTTAAATGTCAATCACAAAACACTTAAGCGAGGATATCGCATTTCAAATTTCAGCTTACTACAACAACTTTCATTATTCATAGTAATAAGTAAAGTGGGCGTGTCAGTGGGCGGATTTCAAATTTTTTTTACAATTTTACTGCTTCAGGATCTGGAAAGAACAGATATCAAGTTTCAAGTTCCTAGCTCAAAGTGTAAGGCCTAAAAACTACCGACACACGGACTGAAGGTTCTGAACGAAGATTTTATTAAGTGCTCTCATTTTGGGGAACTTTAGTAAGCTTACTCCATCGAAAGCAACCAAAATAATTCTACAGAGCTTTACAAAACTCTTTAATGACTCTTTAGACACACAGTTCGAAGTTGAGTTAACATTTTCCTGGGCATCCTGACATAAACCAGTTTCAACTTCAATCGCGTAGTATATGAGCTTTTCCGTTAAACCAATAATGAATTTGTCAGGTAAGCCATTTTCTTAATTCTCATTGAAAAGATGAAATATTTTAAATAGGTAATCGAAAGAATTATAGGTAATAAAATAAAAAGTCCTTTGACTGAATGCGGCGACCTTAGCAAGTCGTTTGATAGTCATGAAGATTTCCTTCTCCCAGCTTAACATTGAGGCAAGATCATAAGACAAGACTTTTTCTTACACTGACAAATTTCGAAAATTGCCAATCCGTTAAGAAATTAATTTCTGTTTTCTGTTTGCACTATTAAATATACAAGTATGGGCTTCCAATTTGTTTCCAATGAAAATTGAATAATAAATAATAATTGATGAAAATTTGAACACTACCATGGGATAAAATATTTTAAAATACTTCTTTACATGTTGGACCACTGAAAGCTTATGGGAATGACTTCATTCTAAATATAGTTACAAAACTCTATGCGTCAGTCCAGGTAGAGATGTATCTAAGAAATTCAGCAATTGTGGTTTTTGTAAGACACTGGAGGAATAAATTCGTTTCACGCTGTTGACAACCAAGCTTTTCCAAAGCATCGTCTAGTTGCGGATAAACACAATTTGGTAGAGCTATATTTTGTGCAGGGATCTGAAGTCAGCAGCTTATTGAAGTATGAATTAGCTAAGTCCATAGAAGTAACTGAATTTTTTTTTTAAAGCCGCCTAAATCATTTTGATACACACCGCCTTTTTCCTTCGCAAACTTCTAAGGTTTCTTTAAGAAGCAATTTGTAAGATGAGTATACTTGTCTGGATCTCGCAGTTCTATACCTAATCTAAGGATACGCGCTTGATATCAACGAATCATAATCATTTATCAGTCAATGAGGACATTTTGCGTTAACAATTGCAGTCAAGCCTATATTTCATGTTTCACTGTAGATTAAGCCATTCTCTCAATCCATCTTCTTATAGACTTATCTAAAAAAAAAATTCAAAACACAAATGTAATCATTGCCCCATTCTATCCATTTGCACGCTCAGGTAATCGATTTCCCAAACTTGACGTATACCAAACTGAAGTAAAATGAAGCTAAAAGTTAAAAGCTATTCGCTGGATGAGTTTGGTCACTTATAGCCCCTAGAGGCATGAATTCAACTCAAAAGCCTCTTTATATTCCGGTGGGGTTTATCCATTTTTCCAATTCAAAGGAAACAAAAATCAAATGGAACAAAATTAATGATACTGTCCCTGAGGTCGAATTTTCTCAAAACCGTCAACCGAGAACCGCACATTACAATTTCTTTCTTAGTTATTTTTTTCCATTACTTTTTTTTCCAAGTCAAAAGCAAGAACACCTGGAAAGGACACAGAAAAAATGTTTGTCCCTTCTCCAGATTAAGTACCGAGGGTCCTTTTCTTGTCGACTTCTTTTCGCCGGCAACCTCTCCAGAGCCTATGACGTGGCACTCTATTCGCTCCTCAAGGACACCATGAACCATTGAATGACGACTTCATCTGAGTCCCAGCCCCTCGATTGTCGGCTGCAGGCGAAATACCAGAAATAGCCGAGATGATTAAATTATATTTAAAGAGATGACCATCTTAAGTTGCAGGCTTTGTTCTTTTATTCTCCAACTGTGCGGCGCTTTTTTCATTCGGTTATTTTTCTGGCGTGATGATTCCCTCGATAAGTGGTCGTAGGCGGAACAGGAGGTGTAGGACTCTTTATTTCCTTTTTATTCATTTGTGAAGGCTCACTGAATGTTGAATACTTTAAGGTTCTTTTCACTGTACATCTGATACTTAAGGTGCGGTTTCCTTTTCTTTTCTGAACAGCCTTTTCGGTGGCAGGACAAAATAAAATTCGTAAAAGATAAGATTTCCGCATCTTTTCCGCATCGCCTTCTGCCTGGCGTGGCGCTTGATGCGGAGAATTGTGTTTGCTTTGGTTTTTAATTAAGTTGTGCGAGTTGAAAGAAGAAAAGAAGAAATTAAAATGGATATAGCGTATTTGGTCACGGTGCGGTGCCTTTTGAGGAGGGAAGTTCCGGCCACGCTTGAGGGTATTTCCAAGGTAATCTATTTCCATTTCTGTTGTGTATTCCACAAAGTATTTCATCTCACGTAGATGATGAGAAGCTTGATAAGTGCCAAAAAATTCTTTAAATTGAATTGGTTGCAAGAGAGTCAACCAAGATTAAGGATCGCCATGGCAGCCAGCTAATTTGAGTGTTTTGAACATGGCTTGAAATTGATAAATAAGAAAAATAGAAAAGCTATTTGTACCCATGGTCACGGATGTCTGCATTGCTCAACAACTATTTTTGAAACTTGATCATCTGGAAATCCTGCGAATAGAGGTGCCCGATGCCTTAATGATCAGCATATTGATAGCAATGAGTTCATTGTTTTTTTTTTTTTTACAAAAAGTATCTCGTCCACAAGGATGAAAAGCAATGGGACGAAACCCTCCCTGAGGACTTCTTTTAATAGTTTTTACTTCTTCCTTCATTAAAAAGTTTTTTCTCCAGCCTCCGCTAATTAACCTTACCTCGGTAAACAAGAAAGTATGCAAGAAGCCATGGGTTCCCCGCCTGGTTTAACTTCACGTACCAACGGCCTAAGAAGGCCACATACGTCATGACTCATGAGAGGTTTTTCATGTGCTCGTTTAAAATTAACTTTTAGGTTGTTAGTTATTGACTCTCGCTCTTTAGGCTCTATGGAGAATTAAGGCTTGGGCAGCTATCTCATTGTGTTAGCCTACCCTCAATGCGTGTTCCCTGTTAGCTGCAAAATTTTATTTTCAGCAAATAATTTGAACGCGAAATACCAAGACCCTTTTATTGTGTTCCTATAACAAGTAGAGTGAAACAAAAACAAATATTAAATCCGTCAGTATAAGTTTAAAGAAATGCCAGCTCGTTATAGTGCAACAACATGCAATACCCAATGGAAAATTGAGAAAGAATATCACCCCATACGACCATACCCCCGAGCACAGTCCAAGGGGCGTGACGGGTTCGTGCATTTTGCCTGTGCATCTCGTTATAACAACACGTTTCCGTATTCACTTTTCGTTCAAGTATTGTATCGTTAAATATTATTTTGCTTTTACCGGTACAGAGGATAAAATGAAATCGTTATCCTGCATCCTATATCATGTGTGTTTGAAGGAAAAATATAATCCTCACATAAAAAAAGCAAACTGTTGATCCGTTCGTTCGTGTCTTCAATTTTCATTTTTGAACTGAAGCCAACACAACAGAGAAATCATTGGAAATAACAGAAAAGCATTTTCCACGACTAAATCGATATTGAAATACAAGAACGTGACTCGCACTTTTTATCAAAAGAGAAAAATAAAAAAAAATATTTTTTAATTCCACTAACAATGTGTACAGTGCTCTGAATGGAAACGTTTATTTTTTATGCAAGGTCGCTGAATGTATCTATCTGGTGTTTGATTGTTAGGAAATTTGTATGCAAGGACAAGATACGCGGAAACATAATAAAAAGCGGATGCAATTTTGTGACATAAATAAAATTTTGTTTTCTAGAAACAGAAGAGATTTTATTTTATTTTTTTAATATTGCTTTTTAAGCGAAACAAATAACAGAGGCACATGTTCGATATTTGGACATGTGCGTCCTCTAATTAAAAGTTTGCAAATTAAAAGGGTTTTTTGATATTTTTCTGCATGGTCTGCGATATTAAAAAGGCCTGCGAAAAATTACATACGTAAAAAAAAATCAAATTTGTCCTAGGACAGTGTCATAAATTCAGTTGGTAAGTTTGATATTGGTGGAAGGCAAACAAAAAATAATAAAATGGTAAGGAAAGAGGCAATGGCGTTACCATCTGCCGAAATAATGTATATACTCTGCCCCCTGACGGCGATATTCGGTTCGAATATAGAATCTTTAAGGCTTTTATTACTTTTTAATGTCACACTCACATCGGAAAACAAAGCATGAAAAAACATAAACATTAAAAGTTGCGAAGGAGTTTTGCCGTTTCCCATTATTTTTAGTGCAGTTAATATTTCTTCTTAAAAAGGACTAAAAAGGACCATGTAAAAGAAAATCTCCAAGCTCAGATTTCCTGATAACTGGCTGGCGCAGGAAAGCTAAGCTTGGAGTAAGAACAAAGATGGCAACAAAGGTAACAAAACGATAGCAAATCCATAGCAAAGGTAACGTTTCGTAAGACGGGCCGGTATGAATTATATACAAAACATTTAGTTCTGCATTTTGTTGAAAAAAAAAACTTTGGGCCACGCCTACATTTGGAGGCATAATTGAAGAAAGACCTTGAATTTTCCAGAAAGAATAAAAAATAAAAATTACCACATAACCCAACTAACATACTCTTGAGAGTTGCACGCTTAAAACGTCAAAATAGCTCTTATAAGACTCTTGATACTCTTCGAGCATAAAATCTTGTTATAGTATTCAAAAATGTAACACTCTCGTTAAGCGTGTATGACTCCTGTAGCGCTTAACTCTTATTACAAGAGTGTAATGAGCACTTTTAAGACTCTTGTTATAAGACTCTTGTATTAAACTCTTGAAGAGTTTAACTTTTGTAATAAGAACCTTATAAGAGCTTTCATCTTGTAATTAGTGTGCACCTCTTGTAAAAAGAGATTGGCTTTGATACTAAAATGCTTTGTCTTATAAGACAACTTCGGCCATTGTCTGTAAAAAAAATCAAACTTTTTCTTCCTTAAAGGGTTTCCAAACCCTTTTCACCCCAAAATAGACCGAACAGAAGTATGACAATTGCCATCCAGGAAAAGCATAACACTTTCCTCCCTCGAAATCAGGTTAAAAGAAATGAATTGGCTCATCGGAAGATTTTCGAAACAAAGGGAATATAACAAACTGCTTTTGTATAAGCAAGTGCTTAAACCATCTTGGACGTACGGTATACAACTCTGGGGTTGTACCAAACCAAACAATATATCTATTTTAGAAACTTTTCAAAATAAGACACTCGAGCAATCGATAATCGAGATCGAGATCTAGGAATCGCAACCGTGACTGACGAGGTAACAAACTTTGCTCGCAAACTTCGTACTCGTCTTCGCGGACACGGCAACAATGAAATTATCCGAACTTTGGATCAGACAAATCTTACGCGCCGACTACAATGAATGAGACCGTTAGATCTAGCAGCATAAGATGAAACCGCATAAATTGACGGTATTGTAGATGCCTTCGTTGGAAGGCAGCCTGCCAAACGCGATTACTATACAGAAGCTTGAACTACTTGTTAAGAAAACTTAGTCGTAGTCTGACGGAAAATGGGAGGCTTTTTAGTGAGTAAGAATCTCACACTACTATGAGCATGCGCGGCCGGACCTCGTAGTGCCTATGAAGGTTTTTCTTACCCACGGAAAAAAAAACTCTCTTAGATAGACTTAGATGGACTTAAGTCAGCTTTCCGAAATGTTGTTGCTCAATTTCGTTAAGCCTTCGTTAGCTTTTGCTCTCTTAAGTTTATTCCCACTCAAGTGGGAGGTTTAGCACGGAAATTTGACAGCTGGCTAGATACACACAAATTTCATACGTTTGCTGAAGTCTATTATGGGCACCTTGAGCATTTGGCAGACCTTGAGTGGGATTTTCGATGTATTTTGAAATTAGGTCAATCCCACTTAAGTCTTTTATCGTTGAGGCCTTATTCTTCTCCTGGGGTTTCCTGAGTACTCAGTTAAAGGCTAGATTTTTGCGAAACAAAGGAATACGGAGAGGCGAAATTTCTTCTGTATCTATCTGGCGAGGTCCTGTATTTTTCTTGCAGTTAGCGTGTGTTTTAACTACGAGCAAGAATTGCGTTGATTCCCACATCTAGCTCATGAAAAAAAGACATGTTTTTATTTACGGTCCGCACCATCAGGAGGCTGAAAACTAAAATCTTAAACCTAAGCTCGTAAGTTCGTAAGTTCGTAAGTTCTTGCTCTGCAACTCACATAAAAAAATGCACTTCTCTAGTGCTTGACCAACTGTTAAACCTTATTGTCTTTATAAAGTGTTTCATATATGAAATACTCAATTTTGCCGAGTACTAAGAGAATCAAAAGCTTACATATTATTTTGCTACAGGCCTAAAAAAAAACGTAGCCAGTAGCTCTTGATTTTCCAATGCAAGCAGAAATTTTCATTTACATGTATTTTTTATACTTTTAGTTAACCTTTTGAGAAACATTAACCCAATAAATAATTGAATACTGTCTTATTCCCCTGTCAAATTTATATCCACCGTCCGTCCCATGGAGTCACAAAATATAATTCACAAACAGGCAGTCGAGTTAATCAAAAACCTTCATTGAAAACAGGTAGGTACCATGTCGGTTGACAACATAGTTACAAATAACCACTCCAGCATACTCCGAAAGGATATTCTATCCGAAACTTTAATCGTGAATACCTCATCGTCAACCTGGGTTTACGTATACCTAACTCGCACGTACATATACGTTAAGGACATGCAATTTGCATTTTTGATTGCAATTTATCTCATTTGGCTAAATGAAGCTGAAACGTTGCCATTGCCAGCAGAGCAACTGGTCGTGTTACCTTAGTGGCTGCTGTTGCACTCCTGCGATGCTCCTCTCTGAAGCTCTGGTGTCAACAGAATGTCGCATGCAACGATGACATGGTCTCCGTCTCCCTGTGCTCGAATCAAATATTTCGCATGGGTTATGAATAATTAGAAAATAATTACAATGTAATTTGAGTCCTCTGGTGTGCATGTAAATTGCAATATTAGTCGAGTTTTAACGACATGTTGTGCAAAAAAGATCGTTAGATGGTATACCAGCCACAGGATTAACAAGGTGTTAATTAGTACATTAGCGCAGCGGGCGGATGCTATAATGTCATCCATTGGGGCTTGCGATTCGATATTAATGCGAAATTTAGTTACGGTTGTTTGTAGCAATCAGGACATGGAATGATTAGCATAATGGCTGTGACAGAGTGGATATAAATCAGTTAAGGGAATTTTGGTAGGGCATTAAAAAAATGTCTTGTTTACTTCCTTGCGCAGGAGGGCAATCAATTTGTGTCTACCATGACCTTATAACTTTTGGTTTGTATACATTGCCGCTTCCTTTAGCTTCCCCTTTTTGTTCCAAAGACACATATTTTAGTTTCTTACAAACCCGCCTTCTTCTCAAAACGTTCCTTACGTCAGCTTCTTTGCCTGCAAAGCCTGCAAGAGCGCTTTACTTAGGTGACCTTAGTTTAGTAATTACAAAAATCCACCCGCAGTTTCTACGACTACGGGCAGGGCATGGGTAAGCTCAGGCAGGGGTGGATCATCGTTCGTCTGTCGCCAAACTGAGCATGAATAAGGCTGCTACGTTATACACTGCTGGTGACGGTATGACTCGGGATACCTTGATTAAACGGGCTCCAAAAGAGGCCGCCCGTGGGGTGCCGTGGCGTAGTGGTTAGTGTGTGTGCTTACTACGCCGAAGGCCTGGGTTCGAATCCTGCCATCGTCACCTGAAAAAAAAAGACTTGTTCTTTTTCACGGTCCCCACCTCCGCGAGGGTCTGACAAGCCCTACGAGAGTATCATTTTGTCTTGAAAAACTTCTCAAAGTGCCGTTCGGATTCGGTAAAAAATTGTAGGTCCCTTTGTATGTAAAAGAAATTAACACACCAGCATACATTGTTGAGAAGTTGGCCCTGGTTCACCTCGAGCTGTTGCGCCACTCTATTTATTTATTTATTTTTAAAAGAGGCCGCCCTGCGTTACGCCTGGCTAAGGCAAAACGGAAGAGAAAAAGGATGCAGCTGACCAAAATAACGGCGCAAAGAATCTTCACTTGTTGAAGGCGCAAGTACTCCGGTCCACACTATGGCGGTGTCTATGAAATGGGAGAAGTTAGTGGAAGTCTCATCAACCCGAATCAGACCAGTCTCTAATATCGGCACCGCCCCCTCTTTAGCTCATTAAAAACTCAAGAAGAGGCGAGTTTTTGGGGCTGACATGGTGACTAAAGCTCTAATAAAATTAAGTAAGGCGTCTGCATGGTACTGCATGGTGTCTCAGTGCTCTTTAAAAAAAAAAAAAAACAGGTCCTGACCAGGTTTATGCTTCTGAACGAGAACTGAACTGAATGAGAACTGAACTTCTGACAGATGAAAAGTCACATGGCAGCGCATCGGACTTAAGGCTTTCACATTATATAGAAAAAAAAATATATATTGTATGCATTATTAAGGAGACTGGTCCACAGCTTTTCTTCAGAATCGGGCAAACAATACTTATGAGCCTCTTATTCAACGGGCTATGCTTTCGTCCGACCATAGTTTGCAGATAAGTTCCTACATGCTCCTGAGAAAATTGTCTGAGTAAATTATCTGCTGCTTTGATAAATGATTGCCAGCTATAGGTTGAATTTTATACCCTTGGAAGGTTTTTCTAATCCTTGGGTAGAGCTTTCGGACCTCACTCCAGCTATAAAAATAAAATAGAGAGGCGCAACAGCTCGAGGTGAACCAGGGCCAATTTTTCAACAATATATGCTGCTGTGTTAATTTCTTCACCTACAAGGGGACCTACAATTTTTTTCAGAATCCGAACGGCGCTTTGAGAAGGTTTTCTCTCCAGCTATAGCATTTGCTATATCTTCATCTGAAATGTATCCTTCTGATGTTCTTTTTTCCTCTTCTGATACGCTTCGCGTTAAGCTACGTTTGTTTGCCGATATTTATGTTCAAGCCAAGGATTTCGTTATGGTGTCCAGGTGAAACAGCGATCATCAGAAGCTGCATTTCACACGGCATTTTGACAATGTTGGCACTTGCTATCTACTGGCTATCCTAGAACTTTCTAGGATAGACTTCGCAATCTCTAGCGACTTTAGCGTTTCGACGATAAACTTCTTCCAGCTCTTCGTTGTCATCTGGTACCGTGTCGGTACAATCACATCATTTTGCGCGTAACTGAATTACGTTGACTTAATGAAATATCTAGGCATTGCAGATAGAACCGCATTCTGGTATCATTACGAAACAAAGCATTGCTAAGCCGTATAATTTCGCCTTAATATTTTATCCTCCTTCCGCGTAACATCCATTACTTCCACAATCGTTATTATCCATTCCCTTGCATCCACAAGGACAACGTGCCCGCTGTGTGCCTATAAGGCATGTCTGACTTTGAACTCACTTTCTAATAATTTTTACTGATTACCTTGTCGGCGCAGAACAGCCGTTCTGTTTGCTTAAAACCTATATAAAACATAATGAAAAAAAAAACAGCCAATCTTATTCCTCTTACTCATCCCCATCAATGTGTGTCATCACAGACATGTTTTATATTAAAGTCCGCCCCCCGCAAGTAATCACGTGCTCAAGTGTGGGTGGATGAATGGATGGATTGATGAGTCTCATCACATCTTTCTAAGGATTCGTAAGGATTAATTTTCAATGTCACGTACAATGTTTATGGGAATTTCTATTTTGATTACGTCTCTCTATATCTATGGCAAAGTGTCAGTAGATTCCCAATTTATTCATATTCATACTGGGTTTTCCCTATGCAAGGTATTGCCCTGCACAACACGTGGCATGTCTTCATGCCTACCACATCTTGGAATTAACCAATCAAGACAACTACCAGATGAACATATTTGAGTACAAGCATCAACGTTCACTGAGGAAGATCCACCTTCCATGGTTGACGAAATTATATGATTAAGTTAGATCATAATGAGAAGACGCAGTTACTGTTTGTATAAGAGAGACAAAGTGTATGGAGCTTGCCTTTTCTTCTGAATGCTGGCATTATGTAAAACATCCTACCTTCTGGAGCAAATAAAAATACACTTAAGACTATCATTTGCAAAACCATCTCTAGCCTAATTCTATTCAAACCATCTCTACACACTTGTATTATAAATTTATAACAGAAAGAGAACATAAAACCGAAATAAAACGGATTACCGATAAACATGAAATCCTTTACTTCTTATGCTCTTTAAGGAATGCCAAGAAATAAGCGGATAAATGCCAATAACACAGCATCGATTTTCCACAAATGGAAAAAAGGAAAAAGTCCTTATCAGCTTGATGTGGTTCGTCGGTATACACTACACAGTGATGGCCAAAAATGTACATAGTGTAGACCCCAGACACAATAGACGCACCGAAATATGGGTGGGTGTCCTGTTTTTCTTTTTTCGTCTTGTTCAGGCCACTCCATGCTCCATCATTTCGGATTCGGATCACAATGGAAAATTTTGCTTATAAGGCAATATCTATTCAAACCAAGTCGTCCCTGTACCGCAGTCTTCGGTTCCTCTTCTGCTTTTAGTTTCTAAATCCATGTCGTCGACTACATCGCTGTCGCTCAGGATGTATAGAGACTTTTGCTGAATGCGTCTCTCACAATAGGACTGTGGTTGAAGAAGGATGCCCCATATATCCTTGCGAATAGAGAGTTGTAATAATTTTTCTTTTATATGTAAATAACGAAGACTTATGTATCTGCGATTCTTGTATTTGATTTTGAGATCACACAACCCCCGGGGCTACGAAGTATAAAAAATCGCACAACAGCATTTCAAGGATAACAATTGCAACAAATAGTTGCTGGTTTTTACAATAAAAAGCGTAGGTAGCCTGCCTTTTCGTTGTTCATTATAATGATATTCTTTGAAAAGGAGTGGGCGAAGATAAACAATTGCACAAGAAAAGGGAGGAAACGGCGAAACAACAATACCGGGATAAAGGAAGTCCATTAGCGATTGTGTCGGGAGACAGTCTAAACTCCCCTCGTAATTATCGTCTTATAGATAAAATTAGAATCAATTGGAGGGAATTGTATAAATTTGAGCTGACATTTATTTCTTAAGTTAGTTTGAGGACTTGAAAGTTGTATCGCTAATGAGCTAAGGAGCTTATCCAATTATTGCTTTCGAGGCCAAAAGGTTGCTAGTGGAAAGGAAAAAGACTTTTGCTTTGACAAAAGTGACAAAGTGAAACTTTTACGGGGCGTCATTGCAAAGAAGTTTTTAAAAAGCAATATCTTGCAAAGCTTTGCTATCCCTGATTGAATTAGTTTTTAATAAAAGACATTTGAATCCAATTTTATCGCGCTACATTAACAGAGATAGGGCATGAAAGCACTCTAGAGGGCTACTCTCGTATCAAAAAAGATTTCCGAGAAGTTGCGCGGTCTTCGCGTTTAAATTCCAGTTTGATAAGGGCCTAATTATAGCTATCATTGGATTGCATAATTAATGGATTTTATTTCCATGTCTTAAAGTATTGAACAAGAATTTTGGCTTTTATTGGTTTCAGAATAAAGCTTATGAATTGCAAAATTATTTTCCTAAAAATGTATATACATTATGTTTTGAGTTTTCTTTAAACGTGTTTTTCCAATTTCACTGACCATTGGAATCGATTTCCGTCAGTCAAATAGTAAAAATAAATTTTAAGAAAAAGTTTAAGTGTAATAAAAATATTTTTTTAGGATAGAAAAAATCTGTGGCTCATGATTTCTAGCTTCTTGCTCTTAAGAGAATACTTAAATTAGAAGCGATAGGAGAAAAAAAAAACTTGCAAGACACTTTCTGCTAGTGCCGAGGGAAATAAAAAATTTTAAAATGCAGAGACCAAACAAATCCTGTATTCAAAGCTAATAAGTGTAAAAAAAATCATTTTTATCCTTAACGGAGGGTTGAACTCCAATACATATCTGTCAGGCTCTCTAAAGCTAGCGAGCACACTTCTACGGCCACACAGGGGCCCAATGTATTAATTGTAGCTTTTTTGTTACGCCACCCCGAATTATTAATTGTGACGTAACAAAAATAAGCATAACAAAAAAGCTACAAAGAAGCTTTATTTAACACACTGGGCCCCCGCTCCATTTTGGGTCGACACCCGAATACCGCAAAAAATAAACCGGGTCAAAATGTTATCTGCACCTAGCGGGATCTTGTTTTTTTCGGAACCGGTTCAAGCTGCAAATTTGAGATAAGCGTAACAAAAAAGCTACAGTTAACCCACTTGCTTCCATGCTGGGTACATACTCGGATATCTAAAAAAAATCAATGGGCTCAATGTTTAATCCTAAGCTAGTGGTAGGGTTGAGCTATGGTTGAGCTACAAATTCACCATTGGCGTAACAAAATGGCTACAAAAAAGCTACAATTGACTCACCGCTCGCTAGCTTTAGATAGCAGCACGGACAGTCGTGTTTTTTTGGAACCGGGTCAAACTACAAATTTCCAACAGGCGTAACAAAAAAGTTACAATTGACCCACTGGGTGATCCCACCAGCTGTTTCTTGGCCTACCAGGGGGGCGACGCTGACGCTGACGCACTCGCATGTCGAATAACATGACCTGTCTATGAAGTCTGTCTGATCGAAAAATTGATCGTTCCGCTCGGAGAAGCAGCTGCTCAACATTAAGATTCCAAAATTCCGAATGCTGACGTTTCTCACTCATCCTAAGAGAAATAGATAGCAACGCACCTCAGAAATCTCATTTCGGTAGCTTGAACCCACGATCTAATTTTTTCGGTCGCTACCCAAATTTCATGTCCATAGATGAGGGTTGGAACGAAGACTGAATCAACAAGTGAGTACGTGCAAGACTTCGTATGTGACAAACTTCTATATACCCGACCCTATAATACCGTGTAACACTAAATCTTAAAATTTTTTGTCACAAATTCATACGTTATTTTTATAGACACGCCCCCAAAAGTGAGTCTGGGCTAAAAATTTTGACAGACAGACAGACGGACAGACGGACAGACGGACAGACGGACAGACGGACAGACGGACAGACGGACAGACGGACAGACGGACAGACGGACAGACGGACAGACGGACAGACGGACAGACGGACAGACGGACAGACGGACAGACGGACAGACGGACAGACGGACAGACGGACAGACGGACAGACGGACAGACGGACAGACGGACAGACGGACAGACGGACAGACGGACAGACGGACAGACGGACAGACGGACAGACGGACAGACGGACAGACGGACAGACGGACAGACGGACAGACGGACAGACGGACAGACGGACAGACGGACAGACGGACAGACGGACAGACGGACAGACGGACAGACGGACAGACGGACAGACGGACAGACGGACAGACGGACAGACGGACAGACGGACAGACGGACAGACGGACAGACGGACAGACGGACAGACGGACAGACGGACAGACGGACAGACGGACAGACGGACAGACGGACAGACGGACAGACGGACAGACGGACAGACGGACAGACGGACAGACGGACAGACGGACAGACGGACAGACGGACAGACGGACAGACGGACAGACGGACAGACGGACAGACGGACAGACGGACAGACGGACAGACGGACAGACGGACAGACGGACAGACGGACAGACGGACAGACGGACAGACGGACAGACGGACAGACGGACAGACGGACAGACGGACAGACGGACAGACGGACAGACGGACAGATGGACAGACGGACAGACGGACAGACGGACAGACGGACAGACGGACAGACGGACAGACGGACAGACGGACAGACGGACAGACGGACAGACGGACAGACGGACAGACGGACAGACGGACTGACGGACCGACGGACAGACCGACAGACGGATGGACGGATGGACGGACGGACATAGCTTAATTGATTCACCTCGCGGTCTTAGGGATCTACGGTGATTACTTCACTGTGTAACAAACTATGCATGAAAATTAATATACCCTCGATCGGGTATAAGTACTGAACTACTGAGATATTTTCTTTCACTCCAAGTTCAGTTTCTGATGACCGGCTGAGGCAGTTCCTTTACTATTGCTCCAGCTTGGCCAATTTTAAAGGATAACTCAGTAACATTCTCCATCTGTAGTGAAAAAGACTTATTCCTCATAAATTTCCACGGGATTGGAATTTGGAGGCTTGGGAATGATCTTACCGACTTTAAGGTAACAAATCCCGGCCGATCATCCTTATGTTCTTGTTTGTTCTCGTAATTTATCCTTTCCAGTTGAAGATAAAGTATTTAATTATGCTTGTTCTGGAGTTTAAAGTCGTCTTAGAGTCGTCAAGAGTTAAACTCTTGTGAGTTATCGTCTCGTTTTAATATGTCAGGTCATTCAATGTCTTTTTTGATTGTTTATCAGCCTTTTCATTATTTATCTGTTCTCTGGCGTTATAGTCGTCCCACAGTTGCTTCTTATACTCAGTCAATACTGAGTTCATCTAGCAATGTACCAGCTCCTGTAATGTGACTCCGGTCTTACCGAAAAAATTAAGTAGTGGTCAAATACTCGCCACCATTCGCAGCCAAAGTCAGTTAGTACCAAATTTAAGGCTATGGTTACAAGAACATGAGGTCAAAGACCATCACATCCCTTCCGTCCATTGGAAGCTGCATTCACAGAGTGTCCACATTTTCTTAAATCATATACAGCCAAGCTTCACATTAAAAAAGGAATCCATAGTTTCGAGCACGAACTTAAAAGTTTCTTATGCTAAGCATGTCCGATTTCCAATCTATTTCCAAAACAAAATTTCAGTTAAGCTTGGGGCAACCAATTCAAATGCACGGCTCTTCGAAGAAACACAAGCAGCGCTATTCAAAATACTGTTTCAAGCTCAATATTCTTACAACAGAATGTTGCCATCAGCCCTTAAAAAGTGAACCCCAACTATATGACTAAATTATTAGCAGTCCTCCTGCGCTTCACCGCAAATCCAAAGCACTTTGTATTCCACTAAGATAAACCCAAATCGATATTCCCAAGGGAACAAGGTCATCTTAAAAAATATTTCGCTGCTAACTAGGCCAACCAAGAACACTGAATTTATTAACAAGACACCAGGGCATAATAAATTTCGGACATTCTGTGGAAGTGCTGCAGACACATATCTAACATATTTTTCCCAACATCGGTCCCGCTTCGCCCCTGTTAATGGGCTTTGCGCATTAATGGTACGCAACACCATTTCGACGTTAACTTCTTGATTTATTTGCAACATTTATCAAATCTAAGTACTCTTTAAGGCAAGTTTAGGGAAAATTGCTACATCGATTGCAGGACAACTGCCAGAGGGGAATTCTCCTATGCAACTCCATCGCTGAACTCCCATTTGTATTAAGTGCGTTTCTAGGGCAATTATGTTGCCTTTTATGACCTTATTAAGTTCATCCCATCCATTGTGCCGCAGGGAGGGCCAAGGCACTCGAGCAAAATTCCCTCCACAAAATGGTCCTCAGTCGTCGCTGGGAATTATAACCTACCTCAAGACAATTTATCTTCCAAATTACTAGCGCACAAGTAGGTACACCTAGCCGAAACGACTCTTTAGTCTATCCGTTCGCCCTTCAACCGCAGCGCTATGCTTTTGATTAATGATTGAGAAGGACACTTAAAAAAATCCCCAAAAGGGCTGCTTGAATACCAAAAAAAGAAAGAAACATTTAAATCGTTTCCCATCGCCACTTTAATTAAGTGCAAATTAATCACTGGACTTCCTTCCTTGTTCCGATTGCAAGTGAACAGTAACGACTCCGATTTGCCGAAGTGAAATGTCGCAGCGATTTCTCTTTGCAGAAGGAAACGAGTAATCGGAACAGGATGACAGCATATTCAAGAAAATTGTGGCATCCCCTACAATTGGTCTCTGTTCTGCTCATGGAGGTGACTAAATTAATTACCAAAGACGGCAGACGCAAATTACTACAGTAATCCCCTATCGGAAGGACGACACAACGTGTCCCTGCTCAACTCTCCGAAGTGATGTGGGAGGATGCCCAATGGAACTGGCCTCAAATTACCATCGATGCCTTCATTTCGGTTCGACCAAAAGTATAATCGTTGGGGTATTTTGATTTCTGTTTCTATTGATGGGTAATTAGGAGACCGACGCAAACCGGCACGGAGTCGACCAGGAGGAGATTTTCGTCTTATTTTCAAAATGGATTTTCATACGTGCCTGACATTGCAATTTATTCTTGGGGCTTTATCGGGAAGGAGTTGGCCCACCCAGAGCCTGGGTCACAATGAATTTCGATAGGATCCTTGGGTGGGTTGGATTGGAAAATTGATATTTTCTGGTAAGTATAAGATTGCATGTCCTTTTTGATTCAATTAGACTGCGGCGGGCAGCAAGGATCAGCATCGGTGATTGAGTAGGAATATGAATTTTTTAGATTTAGTTGGAAGAAGTTTGGAATTTGATCTCGGATGAAATACAAGCATCCTTTGATTTACGAAGGTGGTAACCACCAGTAGATGGTCTGCTTGGATAAATGACAAGACAGACTTTCAAGGTTTAATCGTAACAGACTGGCGGTTGAATTAGGTAGATATGAAGATACAGGTGACAAAAGTTTACAAACTATCAGGCCTTACATATGAATAAACTTGCGTTTGTAGGAGAGTTATGTTACAACCTGCAAACAACATATTTACAGAAATAGCAATTTATAATAATAAATTATTTGTTGGATCAATCATTTATTAACTTTCTTACAGATTTCAAAATATCCAGGTATCGTTCGTCGATGCAACAGCCACAAAACGAAAAATTTAGCATTCCTCTGCCTTGAACATTGGCTTCACTTCGATCATTTTTGAAAAACGACCAGTAGCACGCCTCTAAACCTAAAATCAAAACAATTTGGTCGTACAGTACTTTGCCTATTCTGAAGAGTTCTTCAACTCCAGCCAGCACACGCCATTCAGCAAATCGAAGTTTTGCTGAGGACAAATACCTCTCTTTGAATATTATTCGACCATACTGCGATATGATTAATTTTACCTTAAAATTAAATAAATTATGAGCCAAACCGAATTCTTACCCACTCACTGACTTGAGACAGGGTGCCAGAAGCTGAATACTTCCTGCTTTTCAGCCACGCTTGGTGAAATTTTGGCGTCCTTCAAATTGAATAATTGTTGCATAATATATTTTGACTCTAAGGTATTGAAGTGAACCTACATTCGAGCAACATATGTGTACCGAATTATTACAACTTCTGAGAACTTTGGTGACACCATTTTTGTTTAAAAAAAGTTTTTTTTAAATTTATCTGATTCCCTACAGAAAGAAATGTCGATTGACATTTAAAATAGAAAAAAGAGCAACCAACTTAAGTTTTAAGAAAAGATTTTTGAGTTTTCAAACATTTGTTCCTAACGCATTGAGTATCAGAGCAGGGTTAAAAATTATTTTTGTGTTTTTAGACATAATGATTTCTGGATGTTTACTTCAGGCTCGACCAAACTTCCTGTGCGAAATGGAGGCAGCAACACAACGACAGAGCTAGCTTTAGAAGCTAACATTCACAGCAAACGGTTGCGCATGCAGAAAATACAAGACAAAACAGTCATCACCCTTTATGACAATTGCAGAAACGTGTGAGCGACCGATCATATAAGGTTTGGTATGGAAAATTCATGTTTTAGTCAATGAAGGTTGTTCCTTATGATTAAAAAAAAGGAATCGCCAAACAGCGCTAAAGAAGAGTGACTTGTCAAGAAGACTAAGTCAAGAAAGGTTGTTCCTAATGATTAACGAAGAGGAGTAGGTGACCTCAGCTAACGAAAAGTGACTTAAAAGGAAGCGTATACACTAATTGCTAATCTAGTCAATCAAGTTCAAAGGAGACAAAGGAAAAAGAGAGACTTCCCTTAAGGAAGAAGTCTGCTCTAAAGAGAGGGATGATGAGCTTGAAACAGTACCTATAAACGAGTTTGTGTAGAGATCTTGTTCATAATAAACCTCTTACTTTTCTCCATTTCTTATTGTCAGGTTAAAGGTTTTCCTACATTAGTCATTCAACATGTGAGCTATCAGAAAGAGATCTAGTCCTCAAGGATTGTAATTAAGCTTAAGCGGTTCCAAAATATCTTTGACTGTCAGGCTGCAACACAATTAAACTATAGATTCTTTCAGAAATAAACAGATACTCAAGCCTGCGGTGCGCTCTTTAAAATCAGCTATTAGCAGCTTTGTCGATCTATCTTGGTAAACTTATTTACGAGATACCACCCTATAGTCCGAATTTAAAGTTATTTGATTACAGCATTCCAATTACTATATACATAGCAGGTTTTTGAAAAAAAAGAGACTTTTGCTATGTTTTTGAAATCAATATATCGAAAATCAATTCCACTTAGTCTGTTATGAATGGGCCTTAAGCCGGCTATCGAGGATTCAGTTTGGTCTAGGAACTAGAGCTACCTATAGTTATAGGTATATGCTCCTCCAGACTGATGTGCATTTGGGCCTCAAAAAATTTTGGGCGTAGCTAACGCAGTTAAAAGTTAAAAAACGGCAGAAAATTAAATGTTTTGGTACCTGGTTTGAATGCATTTTTGTTTCGGCTGGTACAAGGAAGTTTTTCACTCATCCTAGGAAGTCTACCGGAGTCCCATATCTTTTTACCGTGTTAAAAACAGAAAGATTTTTTACCGTGTAAAAAATGTCTATAGTGAGGGATCCAGGGTATTACACATGGAAAGTTGCTAATGGTATTTCCTAATTCATTCATTTCTTTGGATCCTTTTTTCCGATATTAATTAACGCCACACAATGTAGCATGAAACAAAAGAAAGTTAATAATGACAAACATAATATTTCGATTAAGGGTTGGGTCATAACAGTTCCGTGTCCTCAGAGAATTTGCATTTCTTAATTAGTAAAAAAAAAAAAAAACACCAACCAGCCAAGAGTGAAAGGTGCCCATTCCCATACCCATATTAATCAACCCAAAACCGAGCACCAAACTCTCATTAACCACCAGCCGCGAGTTCTCCCTTGATGGACAGATACTTTTCTGCTGATGAGCATAAAAATACGGAAAAAAGGAGTATTCTCGCAGCGACCTTAACACAATTTAAATGTATAAATGAATTATTAATCATCTTCATCCTCGCTGCTTCACGCTAGCTTTCATCCTTCGGCCTTCGGAAAAGGCTTTCGTTTCACCCGACTTTTTCATTACAATAATAATGAGACCTAATAAAGGCTATTCGGCCCCTACCTCGGGTTGTTGTTGCTCCCAGCTTTATGCTATCCATGTTAATTGAAAACCAAATCAACTCCCCAAGGGACTTAAGCTCTCACTAATCGGTTTAGTTTTCTCAACTTTGAGTGCGGAGCTGTTGTTTTTGCCTTCGCTCCTCGTGTGTCTACTGGTTGCTGTGGCAAGCAAAATATTGCAGAAATTTATTGGGCTTGAAATATGAATGGAGCAACAGCCTTTATAACAACGTCTTCATCACTTAAAGCGAGCGCGGAGAGCTCTGCCCCTGTCAATTTGAAATGTGGTAGGGTAGACCTTGTGGTAATAATTTTGATTTCGTATATTTGAAGCCCTGACGACAAAACGGTTAAAGGCAATCATTAGCAGGAGTAATTAGTTTTTAAGAACTTAACCACTTTCGAACGTCGTTCTCGGAAGTATAGACGAGCTGATGTTGGGATAAGGCAAGTGACTCGTGACCTTAAATACTTTATGAGAAAGCAACAAGTATTCGATTTCGTGAACAGCTCCTGTGGCATTTGAGTACGAAGCGTTTTTTGATGCTTACTATAAAATATGCATTGGCCATTAAGGGGAGGAAGTTGAGAACGTACAAGGCAGTTTTTAGACGGAAGAGCTTGGATGAATTCAGACTTATAGAAGATTTTGCCCTTGAAAGACTTATTGGCCTAATCTGTTGCCCATTCCCAAATTCTGTCACGCATATTATTTTAGTTTAACCAATCCGATGCTAAAGCGCACCTGCATATAGCCTAATTACGTCAAGAATTTCTTAACAGCTACTTTAAAAGTGATAAATGGTTTGATAGCTTTCATGGACTTTTTGTCCTCGTCTGAGTAGTCAAATGCATCCAGATAATCTATATCCTCGAGGGTTGTCTTTTTAATATTAATCTGTTCTCATTAAAAAAAAAATTTAAGGCATTGTTCTATGCACACAATGTAACATTTAATTAGAATGGTCTCTAACGATATTTTTTAGCCATAAAACTTGGCCACTAAAAGCATGTTGACATTCAATAATAAATTCACATATCTTTTGTGCATTGACCTTTGAATTCTATGCTTCCGTTACGTCCAAGTACACAACTGACAACTCAGTAAAACACACACGTTCTTATGGGAAGCGACGCACGTCACAAAGTTCTTCTATGGCCCGCTTCCCATAAGAACGTGTATATTTAAAATCCAAAACGCAATGTTGCGTTGCTGCGTGCGTTCGATGACAAGCAGAGTAGAAACAACGGGCGCATATGGGGCAAAACGAAATATTACTTCAAAACTTCACCCCACGTTTGACCGTAAATATCGTAGACGCATCTACAACGCAAAAGTACATCTACTTTCTACTTTTGAACAACCTCATGCTCATTCATTGTGTGGTGAGTGAGTATAGTTCTCTTGTCGTCAGTAGGTTGTGGGGACGAAAAAGGGTTGTTTATGCGTCTTGTCAGAATAAAAAAAAACTGGTTTGCGTAGAGTAGAGAGGTTTGAGTAGAGAATGTGATGTTTTTCGGTATTATTTCAATTTGTCGCGATAACTCGGAAGTTGCTGGTTTTTAGCATGCATAAAGACACGAGTGCATCACCTTGGATATATTTGTGATGGAATAAACAGAAATAATTTTATTTTCATTGCTGGGCAACTTGGTTCGTTTTTAAAAAGCATCTTTTCTGCTCGTTCTTTTGCAAATATCTTTCAACAGAAATTGAATGTGCTTGAGGTGATACTTTACAATTTCCTGCCCCAAAACGCAAAGTTACATTTCGTTTTGCAAATTTGCTGCGTGCATAGTTTGACGTAAAGTATCGTAAAGTTTTGGCAACGCAGGGCAAAGGCCATTAACGTACGCACGCAGCAACGCAACATTGCGATTCCAGCATAACTCAGTTGTCAGTTGTGTACTTCAACGCGACTGGTGCAACGTATTCATTGGGCTGAAAGCCTTATTAGCCCAAGTCAGTAGGAGGTCATGAAGTAATATTCTATAGAGTATAGCTGGTCTCACCCAATTCGGTAAGATATCTCCGGGCTAATTCTGGAGATTGTTGACAGTTGATTGTACAGAATCAATGATTTCGGTAACTTTATTTACAGAGCTATTCCTATACTGTGAAACAGTATTAACAGGGGGGAACAAAATGGATCTAAACAAGTGGGGAAGTGCAACAGTGAGTATGAAAAAGCTGCAGTCCATCTACGACGGATCGCAAAATACCCGACAATACCAAAAAAAAACTGCCACGCCTCCAAAAAGTAGGCGGGATATAAAAATATAACTGTTGAATGCTTTATGCTAGGTGGTTGCATACTTTTCGGCCTAAAACTCCGCCTTTTTAACTAAAAAAATCACTTTTTTTAACGCCACGCCCACAAAATTGTAAGCTAAAATCGCTTAAAAAGTGGGTGTGGACAATAAAAAGGTTAAATTTTTTGGCTACTTCAAAGATAATTCCAATTCAATGGCGCTAGCGCTATTGTAACATTCCATAAAATTTGGAAAAAGTATATTTTTAAATTACAGATGGTCGCACATACAGGCCTGTAGTGGGCGTGTCTGTGGGCGGATTCAGCTAATTTTCAAACTTAACCTGAAGGACTGGACTTCCAGCCAACCCACCAAGTTTGAAGTCTCTACCTTAAAATTTAAGGCCTAAAAGTTGTTTACATACGGACGGACGGACGGATGGTCCTGTCGGTCCCATTCATGTCTCTAAAAGGTCTTAGGGGCCTACGGTGATTATTTCACTGCATAACAAACTATACATGAAACTTAATATACCCTGGGTCAGGTATAATAAGCATTCTCGCTTTAAAGTTTGACCAAGCACGCCATACCGCGAGATTCATACTTCGTTCCCCAAAGGCTATTGCGTTGTTAGCTAAAATATTTAAGAACACACAAATAGTAAACAACAATAAGCATTATATGGGAAATGATTAGGTTTCAAACATTTATCCTTTGATCGAATGAGACAAAGAAGAAAATTTGTACCTAAGCCCACAGGTAAAATTTATACCATATTGCGGGCATGGAATTCTTCTTCGTGGGTTGAACGTTAAAAGGTAAAAGTATCTCTAAATCTAAAAAACAATTTGTTTTCGTATAACAAAATATTTCTCTCTATTATACACTGCAAGGGCCAAGTCCCCTTAGGGGCATTTTCTCCACAGTCCCTTTTCAAAAGATTTCAACCCCTAAGAATCCCAATTTAATACCAAAGGCATGTACTATGCTGGAACTAAAAAAACACGCCGCAAGGCACTATATGGAGCATCTCTGATGAAGCTGTGTATTAGATATAAGCTACGCATCAGTGTATTGGGGTAGTCAGCAAAAAGTAATTTTCACCCCTTTCTTGACCTGAAAACGCGACCTGAATGACGACATGATTTGGTATTGTCGCATGGGATTTCACGCCTATAATACTCCTTCGGAAACGTCTTATTTTTCGGTGACGCATCAGATAATCCTGGATTTTCAGTGGCAATTGCGAATTGCGGAAAGTTTCACAGCGTGTGCGGTATGGGAGCCGAGTTGGAGTGGAGAGCACTGAACTGTCAGCACCTATTATATCCAAGTTAAGGCCAAATTGTGTGCCGAAGGATTTGTGAGTGGTTATATCGAGGGTATGTGAAGGAATTTTACCGTCTCCTGTTCACACAGGCTTTCGCAGCTGCTATTGTTTCGTCCTCAACTTTTATCTCTGGCCTTAGAGGTTTCTTTTTTGCGTTTGCTTTCAAAATTCGAATTGTCTGTTTTGGAGCACGAAACGAATTGAATTGCGGTTCGAAGGCTTCGTGAAGTGAATGTGAAAGTTTTTATCCGCCAATTGCATACGAAATTTTCATGGGTTTTGTTCTTTTGTCAGCGCATCCTTAAAGAAGAATACAATTCAGGAGAATGTGAATGGATAATTTCTCACCATCAAGCGCTGGAAGATTAATCTTATCCTGTCAGCGTAACGTGAGGTATTGTAATAAATACTTTTCAGTAAATTACTTGCGAAAGTCAAAGTCAGGGTGTTTCCATGGTATCAGTTTCAGATGCCAGCGCGAGTTGTTTATTGCGGATTCTTCTCTCATTATCAAAAGATTAATCGGGTTAATTACATTCGATCTGTGCAAAATATCCAGAAAGTTTAACAGTAAATCTTAAAAAGTAGTTCGAAAACTAGCTCCACTGCTTATGAATTCCTCATCACGAACATTTGCACCTGTCAACGTTCAGGAAATCTCAAAAAAGATTTTTCAAACACAAAAACTAAAAGCGTAATTTTTTCCGTTGTGTATTGTTGCACACTTGCATTTGATATTTATTTCATTCAACTGAAAAACAAAAAGAAATACCTTCTTTTTCCAGCTAGTTCCAACTAATTTAATATGTAAGAATCACCATGTGACAATAAGAAAAAATGTATTTTGTTTGCACCGTTCTGCGATTGTAGAAAACGTGCCACCGAAAAATGTTCGCCACCACCCACCCGTTGTGAGAATTTCTGAAATCTGTGCTTGGAAAGAAACAAGAATGTTGAGAAGAATAGAAGTTGCACAAAAGATTGAGAGAAAATATAAAGTTTTGTGTTCGAAAAAAAAAGAGTTGAGATCAAAGCTTTCTATTGGGACTAGAAAGGTTAAGGCGGAAGTTTTGAAATCAACGTATTTTACACATAATAAATAGGCTTATAGACATAGAGCATATAGAAGTTCCAATTCCAATAAAGAAACGTCTTACCTAGTTCAAGTTTGGTGTGAATACGAGATAGGTTTGCACCGATGCGATGCGAAAATTAGTAAATTCTTAGAAGTTAGTAGAGCTTTTTAGTTTCTTCTGAATAACTTATGGAGAATATGCCTCATGAACTGTAGACGCCGATTGAGACTACCCATACCTATACCACGCTTTCCTCGAAACAGGACCGACATTGAAATAAATTAATCTTTCTACAATGTTATCTCATATCCAATAGCCATTAAAATAATATTCTTCCCTAGTTAAGAATTTTCTTGACATGAGAACCTGATCGTGCTTATATAGTCGTAATCCAATAAGGTTTTCACAATAGGTTAAACGCTTTTTTGTTGGAAGTTTCTATGTGCACTACGCTGGGTTCCATTACCATCCTTGATAGCTAAAAGAATCTATTAAACCGTTTCAGCAAAAATTTTAGGTTGCCATGTATGTGAAAATATAAAGCACGAAGCAAACATGGTTTTCAAAAATGCGTATTCTGGCTCACATCGAGTTGTTGCGCCTTTGATTTACCTACTTGCGGCAGCATAACGGTGTTTGGTCCTATGAAGAAGGACTTTTATCAAGCCTAGCTATGTGTCATCATCATCTTCAACATTTTTGTGTAAAGGTAATGCGTAGGATATCATATCTTTGTTATTCTTTTCTTACTATGTCTATCCTTTCATTCTATGACTATCTGAAAGCCAATGGACTATCCAAGCCAATAGTATAAAGAACTTGGAACGAAGCCCAAGGACACCCGCTTTAATACGAGCATTTATGTTCCATCTGGCTTTGAACCTAACCATGCTACCATTTGATGCATTTATTAAATAAAAATACGTGACACACAATAGTAATTATCCTGTAAGGAATTTCGCAGAGAACTAGTGTCTCCAAACTAGCTGCAGCATCATTCCGTAAAAATAACAAAAATTCTGCTCTAAATGAAATCGTCCATCCACATGATTCTTTTGCAACAGTATTGTAAGGATTTATGGATAATCCCTTTTTGTTGTAACATTAAAACTCGAGCAGCTAATAACCTTGCTTGACACTGGAGCAGCTAATATTGAGCTTAAATTGATTACAGCCAAGATAAGAAGACTACAGAACTTCAATCTCCCAAGAAGAGTCGCTAGAAAAGTTCCACTTCAAAGAGCCAGAATACGAAGGCCTGTAAATAACTGTTATTTATTGTAAATAACTGTTATTTATGTTTTCTTTTGACGATTTGTGGTTATGTTGTACTTCGAAAAGGGACGATTTTAACCGCTCTTACTACAAACTATCAATATTAGCATAGATATCTCCAAGTTAGGCTTATATGTAAGCAAATATGTAGTTTTTTGGTTCAATTCAATATGTCCTTTAATTCGACCCCTAAAAGGAGGCGTGACTAAAAACTTTGAAATAGTTGAATCTAGACCGGAATCTCACTTACCCAAAATGCTTATTTTTATTTCTTATTCTTTCATAAATTATGCTTAAGGCCTATCAAAATTGCGTTTTTATGGAAAATTGGAGATTTTTGATCAATTCTACCTCCAATTATGGGCGCGGCCCAATTTCTTCTAAGAATTAAACGTAGAACTAAGTGTTTTCTAAATAAAATAGTTTGTTAAAATTTTTCAATTTGGAGCAAAAATATTGAATTAAATGCATTTGAAAATTTACCCTTGAAATAGTTGCCACGCCGACTGGAGGAGGTTTACCGATTAAATTTTTCTTTTTGATGTCATTGAGAGATGCTAAATGTCAAATTTCAGCCTTTAATACGCCTTGCAGTTTTGAAAGCTCTGAGGTAGTTGCACATTTGTACTGATTGTGGGCGTGTCTGTGGCCGGTTTTAAAAAAATTTAACACTTGTACTGCTTCGGATAACAAGGAACCCGTGCACAAAATTTCAGCTCCTTAGCTCAAAATTTAAGCCCTCAAAACATATGACACACAGACAGACGGACGGAGGGACATGGCTTATTCGATTCAGAATTCGGTCACGATCCCCTAAGGTCCCCTAAGATCCCCTAAGAGCCCTTAAGGTCTTGGGCGTCTACCATTATTATTTCACCGTGTAACAAGCTATGTGACAAACTTAATATACCTCCTATCCTATGGGATGGGGTATAATAAAGGGTCAGTTCGTTATAAGTGGTGATCAATTGCGTGAGAGTATGCAAAGGATTACCTTTTTACCAAGGTATAACATTCCTCCTGAAAAGAGTCAGAAATTGTTAGGTTCAATGCCTCGTCGAATCCAATTTTTCTTTCTTTCTTTCTTTATCATTAAGGCGCGATGTTATGATCTGACGTGATGGATCATAACCCTCCCACTCTACTGCTTTCCTAATGGTCGAATCCAATTAGTTAAGAGAAAATCATAGAAATTACTCAGGTTATAAGTAAGTTAAGAAAAACTAAGAAAGTATCAATAAAAAATAATGATTATAACTTTTAAGGCTTTGGCGGTTGTTAGACGTAATTTTAAAGGTTTTGGGATATACCGCGTGTAAAATAAATTATGAGTGCAAACCGTACTCACCCCGAACGTTTCGCTTAAGTTACATTAAGCGTGGTCACCGGGAAACTGCCTAAAAATGCTTTTGGCGATTAGCCCTACGCAAGTTGTAGCGGTCCGTAGGCGGTAGTGCTGTCTCGTTCTCTCGTTGTTGTGCGTCAGGTGGCTGACAGCAAACAGTGCTCACTGTGTCGCTGGGGCTGGCTAGCCAATTCGCAATCGACGGTGATAAGCCGATTATTGGATCCCATGTTCGCGACAATTTGAAACTGTCGTCGCGATTGATATTATTGTGGCGTTTTATCTCAATCGCTTCACGAACAAGCCGTGGGATGTATTGCGACTCCCGAGCCTGGTCAAATCTGATCCAATGGTGTTCGTTGGGATGGTATAAGACATGCTCGGCTAGAGCGGATTTTTCTCGCTGCTGATTGCTCACAGCATTTATATGTTCTTTTAAACGGGTCGAAATACTTCGTCGCGTTTGTCCAATGTATGATGACCCACAGCTGCAAGGGACTGCGTAAACACCGGGAGTTTGGAGAGGAAAGCGATCTTTGGGTGATTGTAGATAATTTATCACCTTTTTTGGCGGTAAGAAGATTGTTTCCACACCGTATCATTTTAGAATTCGACCGACTTTGTCTGTGACACCTTTCACGTACGGTAGAAAAGCTCTCTTGTCCAATTCATTGCAGTCTTCTTGTCGCGACAAATTTGGCTTCCACGAACGTTGTCTTTTCGAGGAGCCGTTCGATTGAAGGGCGTTGTCCACAAAGGTAAGTTCAGCGGCGAGATGCTCTGTATCGCATACATTGTGAGCTCGCTGAATAAGTGTGGAGACAACAGATCTCAAATTTGCCGAATGATGGTGAGAGGAAGCATGGAGGTACCTTTTTGTGTGTGTGCCTTTTTTGTAAACAGTGTGTCCCTATGTACCATCCGATTCCCGCGTTACTTTAACATCCATCCATTCTGTTCTTGTTCCATCGTGAACTTTGTTTTCGGGTGTTGTGAGTTAAGATGGTTCAAAAAACTCATTAACGAGGAAAGTTTAATGATGCAGAAAGTGTCATCAACGTACCTCAACCACACCTTTGGTTTCTCTTCGCAGCTATTCAGAGCCTTCTTCTCAATATGCTCCATCCACACGTCAGCAACTAAGGGAACTAGAGGTAATCCCATAGCTACACCATCTTTCTGCAGATAAAACTTTAGCGTCTTTGCTTATTTTTTAGGCTGTAAATTTAACAAAGCAAAATTAAGCCACTTAATGGACTAGTAACCGCTCTTCCAGCAGCCTTCTGAATCTGGGACCCAATGAACTATTCCATATCAGCTTCGGTAAAAGATTCATGGTAGGAATGTTTCCACTACATTTCCGCAAAGAATAAATAATAAATAAATGGCAGATACTCGGTTAAACTTCAGACGTAGACCCGTACCTACATCATCTAACTATTTGGGTCCAATTATTAAGATACTCTTCTTCTTCTCATAACTCAACCCGTAAAAGTTTGAAGCAAATCTTAGTTCTCCTGAGCTGTGTTAGTTTCTCCTTTTAGCTAAAAATTTTACTATCGTTTTTCTACCTATCACAATCACAACAATGCACTATGCAGCCGATCACTACGCAGTTCTTGCAAAAGTACTTACCGGGAACGGGTACTTCTGAAAATTATTTTGCAGGACATCAATTTCATTTATTTTGAAACTGTAGCAGCATCTGCATCAGCATACAAGTTCTAACCGCAGTAGCACCCATCATTATACACCCTTAAAAAAATACTCTTACAGCAAGCAGTATGTTTTTAGTACCGCTTGTCCTTAAAAGAATCCGCTTGTGACAAACAGTTACCACTTACACGTAACGGTTTACGTTTGCATCAAGCGTTTCTCACCCTTAAATGCGAGTACAAGAAAAATCGCTTACGAGTATCTGCATTCAATGTAGATGCAACCAGGATTACCCTTTTTGATAAAGAAAGAATGTTGATAATAACAAGAGTTTATACATGTGCAGGGTAACTCAAAAACCGTTTGCCACAAGCGATTTTTTCTATTTATATTATTGATAAGTCCGATTGTAGCAATAGGCATCGAAATGCTAGTCTCGACATGGCGGATTTGTAATGTTATGCGACGTAGAGTCATCGACAACTGCACAGTTTAAAAAACATTTAAATTTTTGCCTATAAAATGTACCTCGAAAGTATGTAAGTTCTCCATTTCTCTTCATGTTTAAATGAAAATTTTGAATGTATTAAAATGGTCGCACGCACTTGTATGTACCCCCAATAAAAAGTACATCGGTGATTTGGTTCTTATGATTTACACTTTGTTATTGCAACATAATGCTTCAAGTAAATGTTGTATCTTAATGGCTATTATATTAAACAATGAATGGTAAGATGACTCAAACTTAAGGTAAGCAAATTAAGATTTCATATTAACCGCGCTTTGCTTTTGCACTTAGAGATAAAGTCGTTTGTGGTAAATGGTTTTACAAATGACTGTCAGCTCTTTGAACCCTTGCTCCAACGGTACTGACTATTAAACCCAAACGAAAAAAATCCAATTGGCTATCTGAAATTCATTGGTAGGAACGATGCTATGTTACCATGCTATGTCAAGCCTGGTATGGGAAATGTCATTTGTGGTGAACTCTTCATAAAGTGCTGTCAAATCTTTTTGCTATTGCTTAAACAATACTTCCTATTACTGCCAAATGAAAAACAACTTAGGGCTATCAGAAAAACAATGAATGTCTCAATTGTAGACTGTTAAGATAAAACGAATATGAGTTATCCCTTACTGTGCTTCCTTAAAACTGGCAGAGACAAAGTCGTTTGTGATAAACGCTCTAAAACTTTATCTAAATATCGAGTACCGTTCATAGCAAACACTTTCCATATAGACCTAAAATATTTTTGTGCTGACTGTAATAGCTAATGCCTCTACTAATAATGATGGAAATCATAAACTACAACCTCGATTAACGCTTGGCCCTTTTTCACGTTTGTGACAAACGACTTTCCTCTTGCATGAAGTGTTTTTTTCTTTCAGTGTAGTGTCAAAGATCGCTGTTATCACTTTTGGTGCATTTAGTAGTCAAAAGTGCACCCTTTTATTGCTCATTATCTCTAAAAGTATTCAGCCAAAGTATAAACTCAATAAACATTCGGCAAGCCATTCGGTTGATATAAACATCATGCAGATCCACTGAGGAAATTCGAGATGACACGTCTTGATATAAATGCAATGCTTCAGTTAGATAACAGGCTAATTAAGTGTAGAAAATTCTTATATGACAGAACTTGCGCGCGCCAGCCTTATACCCTGTGTACCATACTTGTTCAATAAAGAGCTTTACGGTCACATTTGAATAAGCAGACTTTGCCCTGACACTCAGTCAATACAGCAAAAAGGAAATTTCCTATCATCTCTTTGAATCCTTTCTGTATAAAATATCAGAATTCAATCTCATACACAACTTTTTCTTTAGTAAAAACTGCATTTGGGATTAAAAGTTTTCCCATCGGTTTGATCCACCTCAGCACTAGTGCCCTAAATTCTTTTATACTGAATTCTGATATGAAGGATTTCAGTTGGGAGTTTTATCTGTACCTGGTAATGGGAAAAAAAACTTTTCATTGACGATGAAATTGAGTCCTGTGCTTCATAATATGTGTATGTTTATTTTGACCAGGCCTTAAGTGCTCTCTGTGGGTCTTGTAGTTTATGTAGACTGCAGTGATTCGAGCGTAAGTCACTTAATTGACAAAAGCTTTTGGTACAATTACAAAGAGTTCTTTAGCTCGTTGAGTGACGCTTGTATTGACAAAATAGTGGAACGAAAAGGAAGCCAGTCAGCGTGGCTAACATTCAGTGGTGCATTGACGAAGTGTAACTAATTGAATGCTTAATTTCGCAAATTTGCTGCGGCTCGTTGACTTTTAGTGAGGTTTTCGGCTTCATTGTCTTGTTGAGGACCATGTAATGTAGCTATTTGGTTTGAGTGCCACAGAGTGGTTTTTCTTGTATATTCCCTATGCCGAGCAGGGAAATGAGGATTGGAAGTGAGTATGCATGACCGAGTACCCAATGAAGGAAATTGATTTAAAATCTAATTAAGATGAAGCACTTACACAAGGGAGTAGAGTGTGAGGTTTATTCAGGAGGACACACAAAACGTAAGTCCTTCAGGGCGTGGGCCTATGTTTTGTGTGAAATGCGTTCAAATCGAAAGTTCCTTAAATTCGAACCAAACGTCCCATCAAAATTTGTCATTAAGTTTTGAATATATGTAGATACAGTATGAGGCATGGGTTTTTAATAAAAGGCATTTAAATTAAACCAGGCCTGTTGTTTATCTTTTTTTTTTTTTTTTTATCGACAGGTCGCAAACGCACCTTAAAATAGGCATTTTTTAGTGTGGATTTATATCCAGCGGTATCATTGGCTGAACTTCTGGTAGAACAGCCTTCGTAATTATCGCAAACTTTATTTTCAGGTATTAAAAATGTCGGCAAGAACTTTTTCGTGTCCCTTATTAAAAGCAAATGACTTAAGTAGCATGTAAATTTCAACAGAATATTTTACCTTTACAGCGAACCTTAATCAAAAGGACATGCAGATTCTGATAATCTTCTTAGGTTCGGTAACGACCATTTCTTGGATTTTCCTTAAACTATTTCCCTGTCAACTTGTCACAATAATTTCATGTTATAAAGACCCCTTTCAATCCTGCTGTCGAAGTATACTGACACAACATTATTCCAAATTGGATTTCAAAACAAACTTCATGTAAGACTATGCGCAAAGTACATATATATTTCTACCTCTATCCGATGCGGTGCTGCCAAAACATCCTTCTACAAAGTGACATTGTGAATGGTGCCTTCCTTGGTATCCACGTTGGTTGCACGAGCACGCCTTTCTGGGTTTTCATGTAGTTTACCTCTGATATCGTTTTCAATCCATCAATGCTACTTGCATACACGGTGCGGTAGAAATTGCTACAAGTTGCAGTGCAAATTGCTTTATTCAAGTTGAAAGGTTATCTGGGATGGGAGAAATGTGCTGACAAGAAGGACTGCACACACACAGGACTGCACAGACTCGCCGATACATGGTTATAGCAACAGCAACCCGAATGGTTGACAAAACATTGTCAGAACGCTGTGAAGGCTTAAGCATTGGAACAACAACTTCTCCGTTTCTCTCGATTTTCCAACCAATCCTCCAACAAAATGAATCAGTCTTCCGAGTTTCAATTAGCCTCGATAGCGCAGATAAACCAAATTTACGTCCTGAAACTAAATTTTATCATTCAGTTGGACTCTATGTGCTTGGATAGACACTGCAACCCGAGGGCAAAGGCGCAGGTAAATTACCCTAAAGTGCATATATACCGCTTAAACCAAAGATGACCGTTGTGGAAGGTCGGAAACGTGTGCACTCCGGAGTGGATGCCGTGAACCAAACATTCATACAATTCCAGTGAAATTTTAACCAAAAAAAAAAGCAATAGGACGGTACGGATATGGCACTGGCAGGATAGACTTTAACTGCCCCCTCCTTGCTCAAAGCACAATGGGAATTTATTTGGAGATGAACTGCATCGACATGCCTGGTTGTAACTTAAATTTTTGATCTCTGAGCTATGATGAAATAAAAGTTCTGTTTATAGAATTTCTGCGAATTTAAGTGCTTAATTTGTAACATAGTGAAATAAGATCTTCTAGAATATGGAGACATGCATGAAAGCTTTATGATTCGATGCTACAAGGTAAAAACGGTAAAGTATGTATTCAGAAGTTCGTTACAGAAAAATTCTTGCACTTATTTTGACTTTGATTTGTTTTGAATTTACACAAAAAGGGAAGTGTTTTTGACCTTGGGTGATAGATAGTCGTTATATGACAAGGGTATTAATTTTCATGCATAATTTGCAACACTGTTAAATAATAACCGTAGACCTTCATAGAAGGTCTTTGAAGTGAATTGATTAAGCCATGTCCGTCCGTCAGTCGCTGCGTCTGTATGTGTGAAGGCTAGGTTGAGTAAGGTTAATGGATGCCTTTTGACAATAGTCACAGCTCACTTTAGACCAGCAATTGGATCCATTGTGTACATTTGGGAGCCTTCTTGTGTACAAATCTAAGGAGTTCCATTAGATCTGCATTACTTAGATAGATTTTTGAGCTCGTTGAAGAAGGTACTACGCCTGATGCTGTTTAGGACTGGACATTCGCATAGCAGGTGACGAACAGATTCAATTTCTTCAAGGTCCCTGCAGCTTCTGCAGTTTTCGTTATGCCTTGATATCGTGTTTTAGTGCGTTTCGTTTTAGAACTTTGATATCGTGTCTGCACGTACCAAGTTCTGTCCACGTAGGTTAGTTCTACTCAATGATTCAGTTTCTTTCCTGCATGCTATCAGAGCTCAGCGGAATTCTTATAGATTTGATGGCTAAAGAAGAATACATACCTGACCCAGATCCCGCAAGCTTGTCCGCTCTTAATTTCCCAGGATATCGATGTGACCTGGTACCCAACACAGAGTTACAGCGTTGCCAAGTAACAACTCGTCCGCAATTTCCTTGAATAGTTTCAAAGCCCTTGATTTCATGGGTTTAATAGCCGCTTCGCTGTCAGAGTATAACGGCCACGCCTACTACTGGCTTCAATGTAAGACAACCTCTATTTCAAATTTTCTTTCAAAATGCCTTTTGGTCAAGTTAGACAAGGCGTAGGAACTTAAAAAGAAGGCGAAAATTGGACCGCCCATAATATCGACCATGCCCACTTTTAACATGTAAGATCTTTAAAAACCCGATTTCTAAGAGAGTTCACTCCAAATCGAAAAAAAAATGGCATGACAAATATTCAAAAGAGTTTGGTGTATACAAAGTTTTGAGCTCCGCCTTCTCTTGGGGGGTGTGTTTAGGAAAAAAAAACTGTTTTTTTCCGAAATAGTTTTCGGTTTAAACGGATTTTGTCATGATTCTAACGAAATAACAATTAAATGATTTTAATTTTTAGCCCAGACCCACATTTGGAGGCGTGACCTACATATAAAAATAATATATGATTTCGGGACAAAAAATTCTAAGATTTGGTGTTACACGGTATATAGAGTCGGGTATATAGAAGTTTTGTCACAGACGAACTCTTGCACTTACTCACTTGTTTTGTATTAAGAAGCACAAGACTCGAGATCTTCGTTTAAATTTTTAAGGGCTCGTTTTTATCTCTATATCGTCCACACCTTCCCATAGTGGAAACATAAATTTCTTACCTAAATCCAATTTACTAAGGGGCGTAGCAAAAAATACCATTAAATGTTGAAAAATATCAAACACATTAAATGCGGCCTTAATTCTTAATAACATTGATTGCCTTCGCCCATAGGGACAGCATAAGTGATTATGAATTACCCTCCATACTTGAAGCATTTCTTGGACTCAGGACTGGCCCATAAAAGACCAGTTCACAATCCAAACATCCATTTATTTTATTACTTCAACCGGCAGAGGCGGTGGTGGTGTGGGAATGCGCTCTTGTTTTACGACCTCAAGGGTGTGAATTTGCTACCAAAGCCATTTTGATGGTTTTCAATTTGACAAAAAGGTTCTGTAATATTATTATATTGCGACACATACATACTCCATTTTGGTATCATTAATAAAAGAATATAATACAAGGCAGGGCAAATAATAAGAAAAGACGAATAAAAAAAAAACTAAATTGATACCATTGACGTTTCCAGCATTACTCCCAACAGCATATCCTTAGGGAAATACTCCATACAGCAGAGTACAATGCTTTGTGCTGAGTCCTAGGGAGGCCTCACCATCTTCATTGACATTGTCGGAAACATGCCAATTTTCCCTTTTATTCGAGAACAAATATTGTTATTGCTTTAATATAATAATACTACAGCAGTTCTCTTGGTTGGTGGCGGTGGGTCTGGGGTCTCCAGCCGCCCGGCTGTCAGTCTGTCTTTTTCCCAAGTGTAGGTACTAAAAGCTCTTGCAATCGGCCGCCTCGTGCTGGATGGAGCTTGTCGTAATATGAATTTTGCGCGCAGTATACTGACACATTTCATATATGTAGGCTTGACTTCTTCGTGCGGTTTAACAATGGAGTGAAGTCCTTGCGTCCGTCCATTGACAGTATGTCAGATAAAGGATGGGTGCTAAATGTTTGTTTTGTGGGTGCTTATGCTTCATATCTATGGGTACGTTTTTCTTCTTTGTCTTTGCGTTCAAGTGGAGGACTGTCAGACCTTTTTTTCGTTGTTGTTTTGCTTGGTTAAACTTTTAATGCTCTGATGACACTTAGGATCTTTATTATATCTCTTGTCGAATGAACATGTTTTGCCTTGGGTTGTTATTTTTTTTTTGTCCAATTCAAAGTTATAAAGATTAAAGAAGGATGGTTCTTAGACATTTACACTTAAGGTATTGAAGATTTGACAAGTGATTTTGGTTTATAATTAATTGGATAACTTACTGAAAGATGCTTTCAACATTTGTAGGTACGTTGAATCCGCAATTGTTTGATTTCAATGGAAGAAGAGGTTCTGAAATAGTTTTTCTTTGTTTTTTCGCCCATTTTGGTGGGCATGTAAAGTCATGACTTTTTTTTTTTTTTTGTAGAAGACGCAGACTTCTGCAAGGATTTGTGTAAAAGAACATATTTGGAATATATAAAATCTTAAACCAAAGATTTACTTAGTATGGTGGTGTTTCATGTGCGAAATTTTAAGTCATAATTCTGCTTACTGTTTTCGTTTGATAATTGTTTCGAAACATTGTATTCTCTTGTCCAGATAAGGCGATTTCACGTCAACATCTGCAATATTCGTGGCATGAAAAAAAAACTTCACTGCCACGTTCGTCCATCTCTGTCCATACAGCCCATCTGTTCTGACTCTATGCCAAACCAGGTTAGAAATATATCTTGTAACAGGTACCCCCAATGCTGGTTTAAAATTCCTCGGTTATTGATTTGAGCCATTATTTTTTCCCCTCCGTGGCCTCGGCAATACGATCCTTATACAAAAGGTCCACTGGAGATCTGATAGCAAATCTCACCTAAGAGTGGAACCATCCTTTGCATATCTTCTTATTCTTGCCAAAATCAAGGCTGCTGAACTTTATATTGTAAGAGCAATTACCAGAGAAACCATGATTTCTGATTTATTCGATCTGTAGTTATAATTTTCGCACCTTTCAATAGCATTTGCTGCATAGGCCGGCAGACCAGATTCCCAAAACGTAGTTTAAAATGCTCAAAAACTAGTACAGAGTTAAAGTCTTTTGCAGGCACGTATAAAATTTTTGGGTTAAGGGCTCTGTTTGTCTCCAACTCTCCTTCTTATCGTGAAAAATTATCTTTTGTCTGCTACTTCCATCTTTTAATTTTTTTACCTAATACCATGTTTCCACCGAGCACTAATCGTCGATTAATATAAATCTTTACTAAATCCTCTTCAAATCACGCGATTTACCATACAAATTTAAATCCTCTCATAACTTCCATTCACCCTATTCACAAACCTATTTTCTGCACCTTTGTTACAGTTTGAGAGTCAAAAAAGGAAACTGAAACTGTCCCTGTGCGACAGATCTGACACAAGTACGTTTTCTATTGAGGAAATCGATTTTCGCTCCTGCAAAATGACATCGCCACTCTCTTTTGAGAGCCAAATTAATCCTATATTTGTCCGATGGAGCCACTTCAGGATTTGTTTTTAATCGTCTCACGCTAATCTTCTTATAATTGTCGGTCGAGACAAAGTATTAATAATAAAATTAAAAAATCTATAAAATTTACTTAAAAGTGACATAGACATTTTCATTCCAATACTATGACTTTATTGTGCAAAGAGTAAGGCACTGAAAATGCATCTACATATTTTAACCTAAATGTACAAAAAATTCATTATGAGTTTCCATTAAATTCTCTTTCAGTTAATAACTCTTGGCTTTGCAATGTAGATATTAAACTTTTTAATACTTATAAGCAGTAAAATCCATAAACTAGATGCAAAGTTTTCTGTTCAAACTCACATGAAGGTCCTTCCACTTGACTGAACAGACTTTTCCACACTATATATGTATAGGTACGAAATCCCCTTCAAAAATCTAAAAGTCAAAATGAGTAAACTACCGTGTAAATACGTAACCTCTAACAAGCACTACCATGTACAGTCAGGAGGCTAACTATGATATCAACCTGTAGCGTAAATAATGGCTCAATTCAGTGAAATTACAAGGCTCACGGTTCATTTAATATTTTCGTGCTCCTGCTGTGAAACGCCTTGCCCTTTGGTGTAGGCAACGACGACGACGGGAGCCCTGAATAGATTGAATTTTGTGCCATCATGAGAGCACATATATTCACAGCGTTCACGGTTCACTGAACCTATGTCCTGGTGAAACGTTGAAACTCTTTTCCATTTAAGCTGTTTATCGTCCTTTCAATAAGCCAGATAGATGATAACTCAGCACAGAGATAGAGCTATTGAAAAACCTCACAGATACTTAGGTAGCTAGGTAGATACACCCTTGCGTTTGGCGTATAATGACAGGGCCGAATGTAAATTAACAAGCTAACAGAGGAGCCTCCGTGAATTACAAGAGAGTGTGTGTTTGCCAGGGGCTATAACCCTGTTAAATGAAAAGCAAAACAAGCCACATAAACAAGGGCAACACGGGGTAAAAATGGAAAAAGGGTGTAAGGGCTTGCCGTGAATAGCATGCAAGTTGAGGGTAACATGTTAACAGGCAATAAAGCAAGGAAGCTGCAGCTAAACAGAGTTGTCGTGGTTACAGAGCGTTCGTTCAATAAGGCACTTTTTCCCGGAAAGCAAATTTTTTGTTAAACAGGCATGTTGAAAGAAAAGTTAAGATAGAAGTTGCATGTGGATTGCGATTTGACTAGCTACTTATTTCAAATAGTTCGTTCCTGTTTACTGTTAAGGAAGATATTTTCTTTTCTTTGAGTTTTGTTCCAATTTGTGTTCCCCAACAACATCTTAAGAAGAATTTTTCAACAAGGAGGTACCTATCCGATTTGATAATATCCGTGTTTTGACACTACCTATAGAACAGGCCAGGAGTGATGGTACACACTACTGCTCTAGAGGCTTATCTTTTGTGCGATAATCTTCGGAATTCAAAGAAAGAGGTGGAAGTAGAAATTACTTATTTTGAAAATTTGCCCCGATTGGAACTCAGGCTTACATACAACCAAATGTGCAGCAGTCCACACATTGACCACTTCACCAGTGTACTGGGCTGGTAACTCCTAAAACCGCACCGCACCTGCTAGATAGGATAAAATTAATCGGTAATAGAAATATTGTGAAGTCTATTACATATGATTGCCTTCCGCCCCTAAAAATATTCAAACGTACTCGGCAAAGATTGAATGTACATCAGTTCACCCTTGAGCACACTACAACAAAGTTTAGAGGTTCTTTTATAAGCCGTACCACGCAAATGTGGAATGCTCTTCCACGATCGGTTCTTTCCTGCAAGAGGGCGCCGCGCCGGTACCTTTCCTCCTTTACCCCTTCCTCTAGTCCTGTTCACTAGTGAGATGTCAAACATCAAAAGTGTAACCAATTCTGTACCTTTTAATCGCGAGTTAAAAAAAAAAAACCTAACAGTTTTATCTTTGAATGATCCTGAATTAACTCCACCTACCACTGGCAATGCTTTAGCCAATGGATCTATCATTGACCAGTTCACTTCGCGGCTTCATGGGTGTTTCACAACAAGCGCGTCAGCGTTAAAGCGAGACTAGAAAATTAGTGTGCTAATACACAATCAGAGCGAGAACCCGCGACGACTGTTTTGACTGTAAATGCAAAGTGGCAAAGCACAACTTATTTGTAAAATTTTGTCGACTTTGTAACATAGTATGGTTTATTCTTCACAACAACTTTTAGCTTCCAAAACGTCTGGGAGCGTGTTCCAACTCTTCCAAAACAGCGTGTGGCAACTCACAACAGCGAATGACATATTTATCGTCGACCGCGGCGAGGGTTTTTCAATTTTTCGAAAGGTCGGCGTGCGAGACAGCGATAACGCCGGTATTGTCTCATTTGACAACTCGCCCGACACTTGTTGTGAAACAGTCACCACTGGGTTTTTGCCTTACGTATTCACTGATATTAAGCTTTATTTTTTAGACAGGAAAAACAAATAATCTTATACGACGGTTGGAATATTTCGAAGTTTTAGCAAAGAAGCATGGTTTCCGCGTATCAAAAAGTCTGAAGAAGTTCAGAGTTGGTACTGCTGCGATAATTTCCTAAAAGCAATTTAAAAATAAGTAATGATACTTAATCATTTCGTTCTCATTTCCCTCCATATATCCTGCTGCCTGCAAAAAGCTCATCATTCCTAATTTTCCAATTTGAATACCTAAACTTCTAATAAAGGTTACCAATTTGTTAGAAGAAAAACTTTGTCTATTATGTGACTTTTTTGCTAAACAGTACAATCATTCTAGACGACACGCAAACACAAAAAAAATACTCACTGCTGGAATTGATGGGCTTTGTGGGTGGTTACGACCTATTAGTGGAATCCCTGAATATTTGCCTATACATCGCCAACATTCCGAGAAACTTTGAGTCCCAGTATGAAACGATATGCAAACACATTCCCGTGATGGCAGGAGAATGATGTGATCCTACGCCCCAGGATTATTAGGTGTATCCGTGTATCGTGCTTCACCGCTGTACCGAGAAATGTAAGAAACAAGATGAAAAGGCAAAACTTGACAACCAAAATTTATATACATATATTTTTTTATATCATACACCACAGAGAGGTGTGGCAACTAGAAGGACATATTCATTTCATATCTTCAGGGATTTGTCACATTTTACGTTCTCGCATAACTTGTGATGGTTGAGAAAATCGAACACTCAAAAGTCAGAGGAGCACAGAGAATAATGTAATGAATGCATAATGTTGAGCTGTCAATTTGTCCAATGTCATGTGTCTTGTACCTTGAAACGCTCTCAAAAGTAAATATAGGCTGTCGACACGTTTTAAAAGATCTGCAATGTATTTGCAAATGGATTGCCTTCGGCTTTTTTTATCCTTGTCCGAGCGCCTTAAGCTTCATTTTTGTATTTTTTGAATATGGACTCATCCTTAATACGAACTGAGTGAAAAAGATGCTTAATTTCGCAAAACTGTTTATTTAAGCTCAATTTGATTCTTGCGTTTTTATCGTAAATCCATTTAAAAAAAATATTGCATTAAAACTTTATTTTCAATTTTCAAAAATAATCTATATCCAGCGACCGCAACTCTGTGCTGGTGTCATAGACAAGAAACTCAATTTTCCAGAGTCCCCTAGGAAGCTCCCAAGGAAAGGCGTCGTGGGTAAGACCAGCTTCATTTGTATAAAACTCACCCCAAAATTAAAATGGTTTACTTAAGTATACGTAAGTCTTGGGCAGGGACATAAACCCTCTGGTAAAATCACCGGAAAATTAGATTTATTTATAAGCATCGGCTGCGCATACTTCCTGTAGATAGTTTACATAAACTCACAAAAAGAACCCATTTCAACTTGATAAGGCTGTCGGATAAACTGACTATTACCTTGTGGACTGACGGCCATTGTCGTCTTACACTAAACCAAAAGATTCAGTTGATTACTACAGCTCAAATTTAGGCAATACATTTAGTCCAAGTCTTTTTTTGAATTTAAATGCTCCATTCATGTAGCGGTTGGCTCCCTTTCGAATTACTCTAAAACTAGAATAATTAACTAAAGTATCCTTTTTTCCATAAATTGGTTCCGCTCTTTCCCGGTACGCGTTGAAGTTTGGAGAGCACTTAACATTGAGATCAATTGACCATGCTCGATGTAATTCGAAGCGAAACGTTCGGGGTGAGGTCAGAATTGTTCTCATAAAAATTAAAAACGCGGCTTATCCGAAAATTATTCAAAATGCTATCAAACAACCACGAAAGCCTTAAAAGTTTTGAGGTTTTGTTAAAGTTTTACGATATACCGCATTTAATTAAAAGTGAGATCTTAAGCGTACTCATCCCAAATGTTTTGCTCAAGTTTCGTTAAGCGTGGTCACCGGGAAACTGCCTGAAGTAAACTGCCGGGGTAAAATCAATCTTTTTACCTTCAAAAAAGGTGATAAACTACCTGTAGTCGTCCAAAGTTCGCTTCCCACTCCAAACACCTGGCGTATATTCGGTCCTTTGTAGCTTTGGGTCGTCTTATGTTGGGCAAACAAAACGAAGCATCGCCACCCGCTTGAAGGAGCACATCAGTGCTGTCAGCAAACGTCAGCGGTAAAATCCAAATGAACATCAATGGTTACGCTTTGATGCGGCTAAAGTTCTTGCCCTCATTATATCCCTCGTCTAGTTCGAGAAGCTATTGAAACAAAACTTCATCAAAATTTCAATAGAGATGACAGCTTTAAGCTTACTCGAACTTGGGACTTCATAATAAACATTACACGGTCGATCCCAAATAGGCTTTTGTGAAAACCATAATTTTATCGATCTTGCGTTGTTGACTGACGCGGTATTCTTTTGGAATTTAAAATTTTCAGTCAGAGAAACTCTTGATACTCTCGATAGCATGTACTTAGTCTCATCCTCATTTACTTCAAGACCAACCAAATTCGTTTGCTCTACAATCGCCGTACAAGCCTTTATCACGGCATGGCTAGAGCGGGCGACGATATCGATATCATCCGCGTACCCCAGTATTTACAAGGACCTGTTGGAGATAGTGCCTTCAGTTAGTGCCACAGTTCCGAGGAGCTGTTCCCAAACTGTACGTTGCATGTGCATCGTGTGTTTTCTAATGTTACACGACACAGTTTGATCAATTATGGCGGGTTCTTGAATTCGGCTATCGCCAGGTAGAGCTCCTAACGATGAATGCTGTCACATGCGGCCTTAAAGTCAATGAAAATATGATGTGCCTCGACTTAAAATTCATTGGCATTATCTAGGATTGGCGTATGTGCGAAGATCTGGTCTATTGTCGATCTACCGGACCGGAAGCCACACTGGTAGGCTCCGATTAGTGTGTCGCAGAACGGCTTAAGACGCTCACACAGTTTAATAGGATCTTGTATGCGAAATTTAATTCAGATATGCCGCCATAGTTCTTGCAAAACATACGATCGCCTTGCTTGAAGATGCGGCATATGGAACTGGTTGTGCAGTATTCGTGCATGCACCCCCTTGGTTATCGGTGCATGAACCCTATCAAAACATGACCTCCGTATTTAAATAGCTTCGCAAGCAAGCCATCAAAGCCGGCGGCCTTGTTGTTCTTAAGCCTCTTCATAGCTAGGCTTACTTCTTCAATGCTAGGTGGTGGGACTTCTTCTTGGTCGACTGGGTAAGCGGTCTCTCCTGGTATAGTTTCTTATCTCTCTTGTACCTCTTCTACTTTCTCTGCATGATGCCCATTACCGAGCTGTTAGAATCGCTGCTTAAAGCGGGGACTACAAAGCAGCCTTGGCTTCGCCTCGTCCTCGCATTACGAGTTCATCCATACGATCTCAGTGTTTCCTTACACAATGAAGCTCGGCTTCAAAGTTTCATTGGCAAATAAGCTTAGTATTAGCGTGTAACCCACGGATATGACACAGTATTTCTGAGTGAGTCTATACTTTTCAGGGGAAAACTGCGTACTTTTTTATTATTATTTATTGGTTGGACATGAATGTTCCACATAATTATGTACACAGCACTACCTACCAGGACTTTTGGTTGTGTGTGCGTATTTTTAAATTCATCGTGGCATCAAATATCTCTCTCTCCATGAGTGCAATGTCATTGCAAGGCCGGTTCAAAGCGAATCGTATTGGGGCGAAGCCAAAGTCAATGCTGCTTTTTGATCCCCGCCTAAACACTTAAACTATTCCATGTGCTTCGGTGACTAACTTTCCTCCGCTATTTCTAAGAGCCTTTGTTCCAGTTCTAAAGCCAGCAGCCAGTTGCTTAACAGTTTTATCGAACTTTTTGGTCTTGTTTGGATCGCTAGGCTTTTCGATCTAGTGTAGCTGTGAGATCACGTTAGCCCTCGTCTTTCGACGCAGTTACCTTTTCTCCTCCTTTCTCTTGGCTCGATACTACTCATACGCTGCTCTTGTTTTCCTCTGCAGTGTCTTCGCATATGCATCTTTTGTCAAGGACTCTTTTTTTATGGGTGGCTGAAAATTCAGATATTATAGCTGAACTATTTTCATATGCGGTTCATCTCTCTATTAAAGTGCTTCCCTTGATGTGGCTTAAGGCTAAGAGTTTGGTAATAATTATATTTTCGTAAGATCTGATATTCCCCTTCAATAACTTCTGCCATGCTGCCCAACATTTCTTTGCCTGGTAGGTTACCGGAGAATAATAATTTAGAATTTCGACATTGGTATAATCTATGTAAGAAAGTCAGAAAATCATTTACACAACATACACTCGAATTATCTTGCCTTTCCACAAACATAATCAAGAAACTACTCCTCATCACATGAGAATTTCAAACCAGAAGCTTCATCGGCTAAATCACAATATTGTCACTATATGTCCTACCACCTGCCACCTGCCACCAACTGAAACCTAAACCTAACAGAAGACCATGTCACATGGTCGATTTCACATGACATCGTCCATGTCCTGAAGATTTGAACAGCCCTCACACTCATTTCCAGTATATATGGTCACACTTGTTGTCATGCATGATTCACATCCAGAGGCGTACCGGGCCGAAAGTCCCACTCAGTTGATAGATTAATTATACACCAACAATTACTATCAACAACAGTGTTTTTGCTCCGAAAACACTTGTGCTCGATCCACAAATTTCATTTATCGTAATGAATTAATTGTCGATTTCGAATCAATTAAAGCCAGCCTCCCCCTTCCCCTTTCAACAGTTGTATACTATACAGGTACAGGACCTATTGGGGTTTTGTTCTAGGCGAACAATGAAAATTGAATTTAACGATGACAGCTATAAATCAAATAAGAGTCGACCCTACCGACATATCCATTTAGCTTCTACTACCTGGAACGACACGACTTTCCTTGTCGTCCTTGCAAATGTATACGTCGAACAAAAAACTTTGTAACACATAGAAGGCAAATAAATTCAGGCGAATTGATGCTGTAACAGATTACCACCGCATAACGAAGCAATTATTGTTATATCGTCGAACCCTTACACCCGTTTAGGGGAAGCGAACACCTCCTACGTTTGAATAACTTCCGAACCCGCGTCTCATTCATTTCAAGATGTCACACATACAAATTTAACGAACAACCCTTACCCTCACGGATGGGTATGAAATTTATCGTTCCTATCTTGACGCGAGAAATGGGTGTGGGTATGGCATGGGTCCTTTGGCGAAAGAAGGATTTGCGCGTTAACGCATTAACCCATGTATAGCCATAACAGCCCAAGGTTTTGAATGGTTAATTGGGTGACACATTCTGTGTTGCGTAAGACGGGCAAGGGTGGCACACTCATATTAGCTTGAATTTAATAAACGTGTCAACACAAGACATGAAGCATAGAGCCTCCAAGGGAATGACGACTCAAATTCAAATTCTAGTCCACAGATGCTCGAGATATAGAAAAATCGTATTTACCGCCTACATGAGTGTAACCACAACCTTTGGAGTGCCAATGACAGTTGTTCTGTGGGGATATGGGCAAAGCACTCCTCAGATGTCACTGCAGCAGCAGTAATGTGCGAATGGCTCTGGCGTTCTACTTCCCCCTCAGAGCTTAGAAGGTGCCTTTGTCGTCGGATTACAATGCCACTTCAAGTGATGAAATCAATTGCCTGCGGTGAAATTTTAATTATGAAAGCGGAGCGCGATTTAACGGTAACGAGATACTTCCTTGTAACAGAGATATAACGATCCTTATGATTGCAGAATCGTGAGAGCGTATGAGAATGAACTGGATAATGACGTCTGATGTTGTCAATTGACATTATAAAAATTTGCCTCGGGTTTCAGGTTTATTTAAACTTGAACTACCCTTTGGTGCCGTATATAAATCAACGTCACTAACGAATAACGAGTTTTTCAAAGCCATCTAAGTTTCTAGTTCCAGGAACAGCCAATTACTGTTGGAAGGAGAGAGAATCAAATACCACTGCCCAGAAGTGATGAGAGACAAATTTTTCTTTTTTCTGTTATGCTTTCCCACACAAACAAAATAACTTTGATATAGAATAAAATTGCATTTTATTTATGAATCCTGTGCTTGATTGCTGGCAGTCTAAAAAGGACGCACAAGCATTCCCCACAGTCATTATTACTCAGGGTCTTTTATATGCGTTGGTGTGTGTTTTAACTGGATTATAATGTGAATCAGATGCAATCAAGAGTTTATTCAAAGCAATAAATTAAATTTTAAATCAGAAATAGTTTAAACTTCATCGAATTGAGATTCTCAGACTTCTGCAAATTTGCCATAAATGCAACAGTTCAATATTTCATAACTTTAAGTTTCGAACTGCACATTATACAAGTTTTAATGCCTCAATCAACTACAGCAAAATTTCTCAAATATCCTTCTGAAGTGAATAACATATTTTGGATTGACTTAAAATGAAAACAAAGGGTTCGTGTTGTATGGTTTCAGGAAATGTCCTTGAGAGTTTCGAAGATATGTACCTAAGAGTTCAACATGAGTCGGGACGCAAACGGATATGCACATGACCAGTATGAAAAGTGATTTCTGCAGGATACTCAGGTGAATATAAAGGTTATGCGATATAGTTCTCAGTAGAGGGCATAAATCATTAATGTGGTCAGCAGTATGCTGAGTTATGAGATAACCATTTTACCTCGGAATACCATAATCCGATTTTGTATGCACTCAGGTTATTCCGAATGAGACTCGGTAACAATGATAAATTATAGTGAGTATCGGAAAACTAGATTCCGATTAATATCAGATTATAAATTTGATATTATAAAGGCGGGAATTATGTATTCTTATTCGGAAGCTAATATGATATGATGTTGGTTATATAGGTTAAACTTGCCTACAGTCATATAAAATAGAGCAAGTGCATATTTTGGAATTAGTTTACCGTATGTTGTAGTTTTTTATATATGGATTTGGGAGACATGATTCTGAATAGGTATATTTTTAAAAATTGTCGAACTGAAACTACAACTTCAACATACCCGGAGGCCGGACCGATGAAGTCACGTAAACGACTAGCCAAAGCGGAAAGGACAGTTTCGATTCCATAAGTCCCCGTAAGCGGACCACCCAAACACGGTTGTATCGAAAATAAAATAATTTTTTTCACGGAAAGAGAAAGTTATAGTACCTACGTTTACACCGAGCCTAATTTCAGCATTTAAGCTAAATTCAACATTTCACCCTAAATGTTCAGCGTTTCGCCTGAACCTTTTCAGGATTTATGTTGAATTTCAGTTAAATGCTAAATTTCGCCTGGGCATTTCAAAGTTTTTCGAATTGATCAAACCTCTGAAACATTCGATTCTCTTATTTTTAAGAGAATTCAAGGCAGTTGGCAGAAAACACTCAAACAAAACATTTTTTGTAATTTGACATATATCGATAAAAATGCTCTGGGACGCAAAAATATAAGCAAGTAATAACGATAATTTCGGATGTATCAAGGAGTACTTGATGGTTCAGATTTTGAGCTCGATTGTGATTTAAAACGCTCCAGTATAAACAGCAAAATTGGATTTCGAAATTTTTTTACTAAATTCAGAATTAAGAGGTCGGCTTAGGCAAAAATTTAATAATGCACTTACATGTAAAATGAGGCACATTATCATGGAAAAGTTTATATTTTGAATTTATACTTATTTTATTTTTGATTGCAATAAATAATTGGCATCAACAACAATTTTCTAAAATGTTTGTTTCGCCGCTGCCTTCGCCATGACTATCAACGAACGAAGGCAGCTTTTCAGACGCAAATCGCTGAATGCTTTTTGCGTTGCTAATGTACGAAATTCTGTTTCTGTTTCTATTCCTGTTCCTTGCGACAACGCGCCTTCACTCAGTTGTTGCGGTTATTATGATATTTCGAGTGCAATTTTAAGAAGATATTAGCATAAAGGCCCGAACATAATAGACTTGAGCGGGATTAATCTTATGTCGAAATACAACGAAAATCCCACTCAAGTTCTGTCAAAAGAAGTTCTGCCCATAATAGACTTAAGCAAACGCTTTGAAAATCTTATGAGATTTCACTGTGAACGTCTCAAGTATCACACTTCATTGAAAATTTAAAATCAAATTTTAAAATTATGTCACTTTTTCTTCCACTTTGGATGTTAATATCTCCGAAACCGATTGTCAGATCTAAAATACGTTTAAGCTTTTGAGGTCAGCGTACAATTATTGGTATATTCCCTTCCTTCAAGGATTTTTTAAAGCACATTTAAAAATAAATATGGGCTTAAGTATGACAATGAGTGCAATAATGACAAGCAAAAAGAAAACTTTAAGTCAACACAAGCTAACGAAAACCTTACGAAACCCATCATAAGGCTATTATGGTCGTGGCATACGAATCGCGTGTAATGGGACATTTCGGAAAGCTGACTTAAGCTCATCAAAGTCTTTGATGAGCTTAAGTTGGGGCTTAAGATCTGTGTGTACGAGTTTTCAAATGCTGTCATTGCAGTTAAAAATAAACGGGACATCTATGACTGTTTGTGCGATTTTCGGGGTAAAAATTCTTTAAAATATGTTTTTATTAATTTTAAGGTAGGTACCATCTGTTATATTTATACCCCATTCCCTAGGATAGGAGGTATATTAAGTTTGATTCATAGTTTGTAACATAGAGAAATAATCACCGTAGACCCCCAAGACCTTAAGGGCATATGATCGAGACCGAATTGTTAGTCGAATGAGCCATGTCCGTCCGTCCGTCCGTGTGTCAGTAATTTTTAGGCCTCAAATTTTGAGCTAGGAACTTGAAACTTAATATCTGTTCTTTCTAGGTCCCGAAGACACGCCCACTTTACTTAGTAGCATGAAAATTCAAAGTTGTCGTAGGAAGCTGAAATTTGGTACACGTTATTGTCGCTTAAGTATATTGGGATTGGCATTTAAGAAAAAAGCGAAAACCGCCCCCTTGTAGGCGTGGTCATATTTAATATGCATTCTAATAAACGGTTTTTATTTGATATATTTGCCTTAAATCCAAAAAAACTTGGACCATAAAATCTTCAGATATGTACGTAAGCTATCAACTCAAATCAAAAAATTTTTGCCACGCCCACTTTTGGGGGCGCTTTCAAGTATAAACCCAATTTTTAATGTGAAAATGCAATCAAGACGTGTATATCACTTCTGATAAAAAACGTAAACAGAAAAACTATGTAATTAAAAGGGGGTGGATGCCACGCCCCTTTTTAAGGGAGAAGATTCTTTAACTGCGATATTCTAAATACAGTTGAAGTTAATAGAAACTGAAACTTAACAACCAAGATTTATGGCACAATTCGGAGCTTGAAAGTGGTCAATTGGGATGGGGTATTCAACGATTCGCCTAAGCGGATTTTAACCCTCCCAGTAGTTTTTTTTTAAGTTCTTATTTATGTCAAATTTTTATCGAAATAAGAAATTTTTACTTTGTCAAACTTTTATCGAAACGCAGGCTGACAAATACATTTTTTTGATTTTTTTCTTCGTACAAAAAAACTGAAAAAAAGACAAACTGAAGAAAAGAATACTGATGAAAAAGAGAATATTTGTTTTCAAAATTTTTACATTTTTTGGCTTGCTACTTAAGTGTTTTGTCTTTGCGTAAATTTATTTGAAAAGAAAGAAACAACTTAGAAATAATAGTAACTTTTTAGGACTACCATTTTTGTAAATCGATTATGATTTCAAGCGTATCTCGAAAACCATACAATCTTTTAGCCCCGCTACATTTTTCTTTCGAGGCCCAAAAAAACGTGTATGTCTGATAGTTTTTTCGAAACGGTATATATGTATTACCGTTACCGAGATAGTGGCGAGCACGCGGTTTTTTTTTTTGCTTTTATCCGCATTTTCTTTTATTTAAAATCCATAAAACACATATTCAGAACCCCTTTTTCTATACGGTTAAATTTTTTTCAATTGTAATGTACTTTGCGCTTGCAATGGTTAATTTTTCTTAATACCCTGGGCACAGGTTTTTTAGCTATCGGTTATAAATGCAGGTTATTTAAATTGCTTTTTCGTCTTAGAAAATTTTAAGTCAAAAACGTCATTTCTGAAAGATCTTGAAATTTTTCGTTAAAGTGGGTACTACCGTTAAGGTAACAGAATAATTTTTTTTTTTTTTTTTTTTTTTTTTTTTTTTTTTTGAATACTAGGATGGACGGAGACTAAAACTCCAAAATCTTTCAAAGATACCAATACGCCCACTATAGCAGGTACATAATACCGAAGTAGCCGATATTGGTTATGCCCGATTTCCACGTGCTAAAAAACCACCCATTTATGAGAGACACTATGAAACTGCCAGAACGCACTTCATAGTAGTAAATTTTCGCTCTCTCATAATACTTCTTGACTACAACTAAGTTAACTTAACAAGTAGTTTACGCTTCCATAGTGTTGATCGCATTGGATAGGTTGCTTTCCAGTGAATGCACCTACTAAGCCGTTCATTAATGCGGCTTCACCCTACGTCGCTAGATCGAAGGGTCTTGTTCTTTGTAGTCGTCGCTCGTTGTTAACATTGTTAAGAGTCTCGTTTAGAGTACGGATCATTTCATTGTTGCAATGAACATGAAGGCGAGCATTAAGCTTTCGAGCGAAGTTTGTTACTTCTTCGCCCACGGTAGCTATTCCTAAATCTCTGTGAATATCGCTATTCCTAATATACCATGGAGCATTCACAATTGCTCTTAGTGTTTTGTTTTGGAAAGTCTGCAACATGGACATGTTGCTCGGCTTGGTACAACCCCAAAGTTGTATACCGTATGTCCAGGACGGCTTTAACACCTGCCTGTACAAGAGCAGTTTGTTATATGTGCTTAATTTCGAAAATCTTCCGATAAGCCAATACATTTCCCTGAGCCTAATCTCGAGCTCGTCACGCTTCTTCTTTACGTGTGGTTTCCACCTTAGTTTAGCGTCCAGTGTCATCCCTAGATACTTCGCTTCATTTGCATAAGGTATTTGTACAGAATTTATGAACAGAGGCAAATTGTTAACCCTTCTGTAAGTGAAATTCACATGCGTAGACTTGTTCTCGTTAAGAGCGATTCGCCAAGTCTTCGTCCAGACACAAATTCTGTCCAATGCTCGTTGGAGGTTTCTCGTTGATGACTCGACTGATTCACCTGTTGCCAGGATGGCCGTATCGTCCGCAAACGTGGCCACGACTGTCTCGTCATCTAGAGGTATGTCTCTTGTGTAGAGCAGGAACAGGGTCGGACCGAGGACGCTTCCCTGGGGTACGCCAGCCCGAATTTGCTTGAAACTCGAGTATTCACCACTACACCTAACACGAAAGAGTCTGCTTTCAAGATAATTTTCCAATATTTTAAACATGTCTTCCGGCAAATTTTGCCGTAGCTTATATTTCAAGCCCTCGTGCCATACCTTGTCGAAGGCTTGCGATACGTCGAGGAAAGCACTTGAACATATTTTTTTCCCTTCTAAGGCTTTTTCAATTTCATGCGTTATTCTGTAGACTTGATCTATTGTGGAATGGTTAGGTCTGAAACCGAATTGATGATCCGGGATCAAGCGTCTTTCTGCAATTATTGGTTGTAATCGCTTCAGCAGAAGTTTCTCAAATACTTTCGATATTATCGGCAGAAGCGATATGGGCCTATAAGATTTTTTATCATTTGCGCATTTCCCCGGTTTAGGAACCATAATGACTTCAGCAACTTTCCATTGTCTTGGAACGTATAGAAGTCTAAGAGAAGCGTTTATCATATAAAGTAGCTTGACTAATGCCTTTTTTGGTAGCTCTTTTAATATTTCGCCAGTGATCAGGTCGTAACCCGGGGCCTTATTATTTTTAAGTTTGCTAATTGTCTGTCGGAGTTCAACTAACGAAACTTTTTTCATTCTAAAGCTACCAGGTTCCCCGTTGTTGTTTAGAACGTCAGCCAACGGCGGACCGTCGAAAGGCTTGAATGTTTCTTCTAAATGTTCAGCGAACAAATTCGCTTTCTCTTTGTCTTCTCTTGCCCATTCGCCGTTAGCTTTTTTTATTGGTGCCGAGTGGATTATAGGTTTCTTGATATACTTAACTGCTTTCCACAGCGAGTAGTTTGAGGTCCTATCCGCCGACAAGCCTTCAAGGTATTCAGTGGTCTCACGATTTTTAAGATCTTGCAACATTCCTTTCAGTTTGTTAGAGAGGCGGTTCAATAGGGTTTTGTCTGGGGGGGCCCTCGTGCCTTGCCATCTCCTACGCGCTCTTCTCTTTTCACGAATCAATTCTTCGATTTCGAGCGGATATGTTTTACGTACATGCCCGTCGGTGCTAACTGCGTTCTTTTGGGACGAATTGTTGTTCCAAGCAGCGCTCTGAATTGCTTCAATGAATTTGTCAACTGCGGTTTCTAACTCGAAAGGAGTTTTCAATGGCACATTCAAGCCAACACCCTCCTTACAGTCCTTTCTGAAAGCGTCCCAGTTCATGTTTTTGCTAGCTAATCTAGGAGTTCTTTCTATTTTCGCCAGTCTTCCACCCATCTTCAAGATAACTCCTGAGTGGTCTGAGCAAAGATCATAACACTCTTCAATTCGCGTAAGGTATTTGGGGTACCCTTTAGCGATGAAAAAATCGACAAGGTCAGGCTTTTTATTCCTATCGGTTGGCCAATATGTTGGCTTACCCGTGGAGAAAAAGTCCACCCCACGCTTCATACTATTTTTGTACAGTAATCTGCCTCTTGTTGAATTGCATCGTGAGCCCCAAAAAGTATGCTTCGCGTTAAAGTCACCCCCAATGATAAAATTGGACCCAATGAAGTCATACATACGATCAAGATCGTCTTCCACCAGTCTATATCCTGGCGGGAAATAACAAGATGCAATGTTATAATCTAAGCAGTCAATTTTTACAGAAACTGAACTGATCTGCATAGAGTCTAGCTCAACTTCTGTGTTCTTGAAGTGCTTTATGCAGTTCTTAATGTAGAGGGAGGATCCTCCTCTCGAATTTTGCGAAGGGTGATGTGCGTGATAGTCATTGTAACCTTTAAGTTTGGGTGTAGACCCGTTTTTAAGGTGAGTTTCCGTAATCATGCAAATATCAATATTGTTTTTCCGTAGAAATACTTCTAGTTCGTCTATTTTATTCAGAAGGCCGTTTGCATTCCATGTTAGTATTTTAAATAACTGTTTCATATTCATGTTCTCTTGTAATTTTTTCGAGGCTTAAACTCGAGCTTGCTCAGTTTGTCAAATATAACTTTGTTGATTTTAGTCTGATCCTCAAGTTTCTCCAAGATTACAGCGAGGATCTGAGACACTGCATCTGTTGTGGGCGATCTTGCCTTGCTTTCGTTTGCCGCAACCTGTGCGTATGATTTCGGTGCGACCAGTGGTGGTTTCTCCGCTGCACTTGAACTGGCGCCGCTCTTTTGTGGAGCTTTTACGCCTTTTGTCGACGCCTCCTTTGCCAATCTTCCACTTTTGATCGGCTTTGGCGTCTTTGGAGTCTTTGGCTTAGGAGTTTCAGCAGGTTTTGGGCGTCCTAGGCTTTGATTCTGACCTCTAGTATTTTCCTTAAGAGGTTCTCGTCCCTTTTGCAGCTCTATGGCTACTTCGCATCCTCGATAGTTCGCGGGGTGGTTTCCGTGGCAATTGGCGCAAACTGCTGGAGCCTTTATGTCAACCTTGCACTCTGTTGACAGGTGTTTTCCGGCACATTTCACGCAACGTGGTTCTTTTTGGCAGTAGGCACTTGTGTGCCTGAATTCTTGGCATCGCTTACACTGTGGTATCAGTCTATTGCCCTTTCGCATGGGTTCGATTTTAACCCTGATGTTAAGTATCATTTTTATTTTATAAATATCGTTTATGCTCTCAGTTCTTTCAAAGGAGAGCATAAAAATTGGAAGGCCGCGTCTGATCACAGTGTCTCTTTCTCCTTCCGTGCGTTGCTTTTCCTTTTTAATGATATTGACGGCATCAATAATTTTAAGGCCTTTATTTTTTACGTCTTTTACAACGTCTTCTTTTGTGCATGATGGGTGGAGCCCCCTTACAATGACTCGCAGTGGTTTCTCGTACTTATTTTGATAAGTATACCACTCGATTCTTTCTGCAGTCAGTCTAAGAGACAGTGCGCGATAGGAATCGGCGTTGTCAACATTTACTTTCCACACGTTATTTCGGTGCGAGGTAAGCTTATAGTTTTCTGTTCTCACCGTGTTTGCAAGAAGGTTGCGCAATAACCCAAAGTCTGCTATCCCGACGATGTTTATTGCGGGAGGTGGACGAATTTTCGCTTCTGGATTAGCCTTGTTTGAGCCAGAGGGCTTATCTTCTTTTTGTATTACTTCGGGAGAGGAATTCGCCTTTCGCTTCTTGCTAGACCTTTTCCTTAAGACTGAATCGGTCTCAAGTGCAAGTTCGTCCTCGTCCGTGAAGTATTCGACTGCTGGTCGGTTCGGTGTTACACACTCTTTCGTTACCTCACAGTCTTTCGTTAAACGAGTATTTTTAATATCCTCGTTTTCTTTTCGCAGAGAGTCAACTTCCATTTTTAGATCTTGGAAGAGTCGCTCCATTTCAATAAGCTTAGCTCGGAGTTCATTATTCTCCTTTTCTAAGCTCTTAATTTTCACAGAGTCCTGGTTTACCGGTGGACTGCTTTTTCCGGATATGTTCGATCTAGGTGGTGGTGATCGATTTAGTTTTGTCCTTTTCTCAAAAGGATTTATAAGCAATAAAAGGCTCTCCCCAGAATCCGTAGAGCCTGCCTCCGAAGAGGGTGGATTTTCCAGCATAGCTGGGCTGCCACCTGGGGTAATCAAATCTTTCGTTTTGTTCATTGCCATTTTTTTTTTAAATTTTCGTTTTTATGAGAAATAGGTAAGTCACTTCTATTTTCATTTTTAAATACAGCCGCCCCTTTGGAGACAGACGCCGACCAGTGAGCCGCACAATGTGTGACAGACGCTTCTGGATTTTAATTTAACCTTCAGATTCATCTATAAGTTAAAACCTTACTGCCAAAAGTTGCCCCAAATGGAGCAGCATCGACAGCATCCGTTGAAACATTAAAGAATATTTCTTCCGGTGGATTTTAGTCGGCTCTTACGACAGGCATACCTTACCTCAAGGCTATTCTAACCCCGACCTTGCAGGGGTGGAATAATATGAAAAAAATTTTGAAATGGTTTTGAAGTTTTCGATCTAAATCTCAAAACTTAATTAATATTCAAAAATGTAGTTTTCCCGAATATGACAAATAATTCTTGTTGTGTGTATATTTTTCAAATCATTTGGCCTTATAGTACGGAGATAGTGGACAACATTTTTTTCGCGATTTTTTCGAAAATACGTCAAAACTAAAGATTAATAACGGGTTAACCAAAAGTTTATTTTAGCCTTTGATTAAGCTGCGGTTGCTTTATATATTTGCCTAATATCGGCTTTTTGAATAAAGTGATTAAAAAGTTATGACCTTAAACATGTTGAAAACGGGCAAATATTTACAATTCCTTAGTTTTCAAAAACTTTTAAGTAATTTGTAAAAACTCGATTTTATTATGAGAACTCGATATTTGTTTAATGTGTTTTTCGAGATCCTTTTTCCTTTTCTGTAAAACTTTTCAAGATAAAATCCAAAACACTTTTTGTCTCTTTTACCACTTAATTTCAAATTGTAATTAAACCGTAATGTGTTTATAAAAAATTGCCCTTGTTTGCGTTCTGATTTTTTTCATGGACTTTTCAAGTGTGCTGAATATCATGTTTCTACGACTCACCGTTCAGAAATCACAGGTGTGGAGGGACAGACGGACGGACAATGTTATGATATCATTAGATGGGTATGATACCTTCTTTCCATTTTTGAACGGACTACTAAAAAAGGTGATGGAAAAAGTGCAGATTTCCGATGGAGGCTAAAGATCCCAGTTGCTTCAAAAAACCGTAAAACAAATAAAATGACGTATCCAATCCCAGTAAACTTGGAAAACTCTAGCATTTTCTTAATTGGACATAGGTACCTATGTACATGTGGATATTGGCCTATTAAAATTACTTAAGGTGGCGCTACAGTCCGGGGTGGACCTGGGCCTCAGCCAACAAGCTTTGCCAGCCAGCTCTGTCTCAAGCTAGCCGTCTCCAGTTTCGCACGCGATGTTGTCTGAGGTTCCTTCCATTTGCGTGCGCCACCTGAGTCTCGGTGCTCCTCTACCCCGCCGTCCCTGCGGTGTGGGTTCATAGATTTTCCGGGCCGGGGCGTTGGTGTCCATCCGCTCTAGATGACCCAGCCATCGTAGACGTTGTTTTTTGACTCTTTTGGCTAGGTCGGTATCGCTGTACAGCCCGTACAGTTCGATGTTATATCTCCTCCTCCACTCTCCGTCTATGCAGACGGGACCGTAAATCTTCTGAAGAATTTTCCTCTCGAAGCAGCCTAAAGTGTTTTCATCCGCCTTTGACAGCGTCCATGCTTCTGCACCGTAAAGCAGGACTGGGATGATGAGGGTCTTATACATGGACACTTTAGTTGCTCGTGAGAGGGCTTTGCTACTCAATTGCCTTCTTAGCCCAAAGAAACAGCGATTGGCAAGAGTTATCCTTCGTTTGATTTCAGCGCTGGTGTCGTCCCATTAAAATTGGCCCTCTAAAAAAGTTCTATGAAATACAATTTTACTTTTAAATTTGGATTTCATTCAAGCTCATGCGTAAAAGTCGAAACCCTAAAAACCGAAAAGTACCTACATACTGTTAGCTATTCCATCTAACCAGCATATCAATCCTATCCTCACAATAGCTAAACAATTCGTGGTTTAATCTAAAATCCATTCAAAGCCGTAACAACCATCCGGCCGGAAAAACTTTTCCCATTCACTCGCATAACTGTGAAAATTAAAATTAAACGGTGTCACATCTCAAAAAAAGCCAGCCACATAAAGAACGCTTTGTTTTCGAATATACAAGAGTGCGCGACAAACAATGACACTGAAGGCGTCAAATGAACACAAGCTGGGCTGGTTCCATAAGCGTCCTCACAATTGAAATGTACACAAAAGCGCCCCCCTTTGTGCCGCAGCGCCGCGCCGATTCTGCTCCGTTAATAATGATACTAAGCGTGATATGGCGGGGAGTATGAGCGCAGCGTGGTTCTGGTGACTGAGTTTTGAAGTTTAATATTCGCAAAGCAGCACCCACTCAGTTGTGCTGGATAAGGACACACGATGACAATGATTAACACGGCTCACTGTGCCAAGTGGGGGGCATGAAGATCCTTGAGTCCGGAAATAATAGAATAATTAAAACAACAAGGTTTGGAGCTATAACGCTCCATAAGCCTTATTTAAATGCCGAACGCTTCAATCTGCTAGAGGATGATTTCTTTGGGGGCGGCGCGCCTCCAGAGTGCAGCTCGGTAGATTGCACGGGAACATGACTATTTGAGTTGCTAAGTGCTTCTCCGAATGAAAAGTGTTTCTAATTATAGATACGAAAGTTTGTCATTGGATGACTGTGCCACCTACACCAGGAAGAACTTGCCGGGAAAATATCAACAAAATATCTCTCAATTTCTACGAGTATTTAATATTCTTCCGCAAACATTTATTCGGGACCAACCTCCGACATTAATGCCAAAGGTTGTGATTCCTTTGTTCGTCCTGGGACCTGCTTCGTGTAAAGCACGATGGTAGAACTGTGTCGTGCTCGTGTTACGATGCACTCGGATACGACAAAAAGATGGAAATTAATTTTCCAAATGGTTCGCTTTAGCTAGCTATATGGAAAAAGGAGATCGGAAGAATTTGCATTGAGTGGGAAATGTGTGTGCATTTCGTCCTGTGCGGAGCTGGAGCGTTTCCCTCGTTCAATGTCATAATTATTGAATGCATGAATGTGTGCTTTATTTGCTCTCCGCACACAATTTTGGAAATCTACATAAATATGTGAGTTATGATTTGAAACTTCTTGGTTAGAGCAAAAAACGATATAAAACAATTTTGCGACATTCATTTGAATTTTGAGCACAGTTATACTGCTTCAGTGGGAAATGGGTTAAATTGTTTTGAAAGGTTATTGAAGTAAGGCAGCTTGAATTCATTCGATTTCATGCGAAATTGAGATTCAAGCGGATCCATTGTCAAAGAGTAAAACGCCAATTATTCACAAGCAGGAATACGCTATTCCGAGATATAGTTGGAACTTTTAGCAGCTTATTCTGATGAAACCCATTCCATTGCGCAACATGCGGATAAAGCGCGTTAAAGTTACATCAACTCGCTTGAATACTCCAAAGCCCACTGCGGCATCAATTGATAATTTTAGCCATGACCAGTTATTATTAAAGTGCAGGAAATAAAAAATATCAATACCTGATACCTGTAAAGCGAGTTCCTGGTAGCACTAGAAGAAAAAAGAAATGTGGGACTAATATCAACCATCACCAAAACTGAGCCAAGCGTGAGGACAGAGCTATATTAACCATACAAACAGTCTTTTTTAAGGCTTCCTTTAGTTGAGCCGCCGATAGTTATTATCCGCTTAGTTTCCTAAGAGAGGGAAAAATTTGCGTCTATATTTTTCAGGAGCCCTGGGTTAGTGACTTTGCCACAGGCATTTAAATTCCAGGATGCCGATAAGCCTAGAATATGTATACAAACGCTTCAAAAAGTATTAAAGCTTTTCCATTTGTCCCTTAGTAAAAAAAAATAATTGGATACTTTTATAATCTCACATACAAAAATTTGCCAGGAGATCTGAACAGGTCTATGATGTCATACTTAAGACAAACAGCTGATAGGTTAGAAATGAGAGCTTCTTCTGTGGTATCATTTTCCTATTAGAAAAAAATTCTAGAGGCTTAAAAACAGCCGAGGCAAGAGACAAGGCCACCAAATTCAGCCATTGGTGGAGACCTAATTTAACATTTCTGACTATATGGAAGAACAAGGCAGGCAAGTGCTAAGATTTTTGACAATGCATTCAGCTCGTACCAGTTAGAAAGTAAGATGTTAATTACCTTACGTCATTTTTCTAATATTAAACTGATGATTAAAGCGTTTTGAGCACAACTTCTAGGAACCGAAAGCAAAAAATGTTTAATGCGAGAAACAGATTAACCACTTCGTCATCGACAGCGACATTGACAATCACCACCGAGAGTTTTGTAAAACAAATTGAGAACATCGACAGCAACTTTTTGCGTGTATATTTCTTACGAGAGCTGCATTGAGAATTTGGTAGCACTTGCACAGCAACACCGACATTTAGGAATAGGTCTAACGTCGATGTCGACGTCGAAGTTACTGTGGTAATCTATTTACACGACAGTATATTCACTGGGCTTAAAAAATTAGCTGTCAACGTTGATGTTGATGTCGATGTTGCTGGTGTAATCTGTTTCTAGCTTAAGTCTTCAAACATAGCAAGTAACAGCAAAGTACAAGTACATACTGAAGATTATTTTTCAGAGGGGGAGGGGTTGTAGAACTTCCAGCTACCACCAGAATTTCTCTACTATACAGGTTTTTTGGGTCGCTGATCACGAATTTCAGAGTTTTTTCTCGAGAAATTGAAGCTTCACCTTTAAATCACCCAAAAACATCCCTAAATAAGGGGAATTATTACCGATAGGGGCATTTATAACCGATAACTAAAAACCCTGTGTCCAGGTCCTGGGTGTCCAGGTGTCCTGTCCTGGACACAGGGTTTTTAGTTATCGGTTATAAATGCGGATTTTTTAATTTGGTTTTTTTATACCGTTTCACAAAACATTAAGTAAAAAACATCACATTTGAAAGATCTGAAAAAATTTTAGAATTTTCTTTCAAGGTTTTATATACAAACTTAATTTCATTATTATATTCAGTATTACCGAGGATACAAGAATATTTAGAAAAAAAAATTTTAAATGGTTTTGAAGCTTTCCGGCTAAACCTCAGAATCTGCTGACTATTCAGAAATTTCTTAAGTTTTCCCGAAAATACAAATAATTCCTGATGTGGGATTTTTTCAAATCATTTGGCCTTATAGCATCGGAGATAGTGATGGGGACCAAAATTTTTTACCATTTTTGCTCGAAAATACGTCAAAACGCAGTTTAATAACAGCTTAACCAAAAGTTGACTTTAGTTTTTGCTTAAGCTGCGGTTGATATTATGTATGCCCAATATCGGCTTTTTTAATGAAGTAATTAAAAAGTTATGACTTTATAGACGTTGCAAACGGGCACATATTTTCTATTCCTTTATTTCTCAAAAACTTTTTATTAAAATTAGTTCGAAATTATTGTGGAAAATCAGTAATAGGTTAGTGTACTTTTCGATTTTCTTTTTTCTGGTTGCAAAATTTTTTAAGAAAAGCGCCAAAATACTTTTTGGTTTTTTACCAGATGATGATGATCTCGCACTAAACTGTCCTCATAACAGCCAAATAATAATATGTATCCACTAATCCGCGGTTAAAAGAAATCTTAATCCTCTGACGCGATTAACCATACAAATTTAAATCCTCTCCTCAAGCGGTTAAAAATAAATCTTCTCATAAATAAATCTTCTTATTCAACCACTTTCAACCCTTTTCAAACACCTTTTTAACAGTTTGACAATCGAAAAAGGATACTGAAACTGTCCACATATGACAGATCTGCCAGAACTACGATTTCAATTGGGATGTTCACAACGGAAATTTTTTCTCACTCCTGGAAGTTACATCGTCACTCTCTTTTGAGAGCCAAAATGACAGATAAAGAGTACTCTTGTCAAATTAATATTTAATTTGTCTGGTGGAACCACTTTGGGATTTATTATTAATCGTCTCCCTCTAATCCTACGAGGATTATTGCCGGTGGAAACATAGTACAAAATGTGAACGGTCTAGTGTTGTACTCATGCTGGGCGCCGGCCGCTTAAGTAAAGACATGCAATCAAAAATGATGAAACCTACAGCTTAAGAAAATACTTATTACATGGCAATGTTTGCAAAGAAAATACTTTTAACATTGGGCTATTCTCATTTTTAGAAAACGTTATTTTGATGCACTGCATATAACAGTACTCAACATTTGAGCACAATCAAATTTTATGTATAGAAACCGCACACCTATGCCCACCAAGAACAACAAATTGTCAACTCACAAAAGTTCACTTCCATAAAGCACCCTCTGGCGATTCCATTACATCTATCACTCCGGCCAGGACCCACCCAATGCCTTTACTCTTAATCAAATCATGTCCGTGAGTGCTTTACTGGGGTAATGTCCTGCTAAAAATATGCGCGTCAGAGAAACCATCTTCATTAACGTTATGTTTTATTCGGCAAAGACAAAGCAATGAAATTAGAAAAGAAACGAGATTCTTAAGAACACAGGAAGGTCCTTGGTTGTTGTAATAACTTACAGCAAAAAATATTTCAGGACCAGAGTTTTTCTAATTTTGTTTTTCTTTTCGCTCTATTCTTTTTTTTTTTTTTTTGTCAAAAGAAAAGAAAATGTAATGGATTACGGTTTCTATGAAATGGAATTTGTTGTGACATTTATGTTCTTGCTAGACACACGTATACGCGACAGAAACAGGGAATCCTGAAAGAAATACTGCCTTCCTGGTGCGGTGAAGAAGCACCAGAATGGGAGGCGAAATCAGCAAAATAAACAAAAAACAACCTCATAAGTGGTGATAATAAAACTTTCATGTGCTCAAGTATTCTGTAAATACTACATGCTTTTAATGTCCTTGGAAGAGGTGGAACAGGCGGCTGTTCTGTGTGCGCTCTCTCGCTTTGCCTACCTTTTTTTCTCGTCATTCACCTAATTCTCCCGATACCGGGTGCTGGGTGGTGGGTATAGGTAGGTACATACTTTTTGTTGTTTCCACTCGTCGATGCCATTAATTCAAGGATTAGGTAGAAGGTACTTTTTCACTGACAGTGAAAGGACACAGCGGAGCTGTTTTTTCGGGTCCTGTTGAGTTCTTTTTTCTCTCCATGGATGGATTGCCGCACGCTGGTGTGTATACTCTCGACTGGTAATGAAGGACGACAAATGACTATTAGATGGTAACACTTGTGTCGGGATAAATGAGGTAAGTTATAAATTAGGGTTCACGCACACACGCTGCCATGGGAAGCGAAATCCTTCAAAAAGCATTATCGGTGGATTTGTGACAGTACTGTGACACATGTTAAAGGAAAAAGCTTTCATCTCAAGTTTTAAGGACTTAATACGAGCATATTGTACTGAAGCTTAAAAAATGATTTCACCGGACATTAATCTCACAGCCGGTGCTCGGGCTTAAGAAAGGCGATTCTAGATATTTTTTGCGATCCCTTATAGTCGTTCGACGATGATTGAAGGTTGTGTACTAACTCTGGGGTGGCAAGGTGTGCAAACGATGCAAATTTGAAATTCATAGTCCTTAAATCATGTCTTCGAACTCAGCATAGCCCATGTGAAGGTAAGGCTGAAGTTGATGTATTGTTGGACGAAGGTAATAAATAGGCACCCTGACTAGACCGGTCGGTGGTGGAGAGAGAATATGGATAGATTAATGGCAGGGACCTGGAATGACTAGCTGCGGTGTTAATAAATGCTGCGCCCTCTGTAATGTGTGGGTATTTATGTCTACCGTTTTACAGCGTTTTTCTATTAATAAATGTGTTTGACTTCCTGTTTGACGTGTTTTACGTTAGTGTACAGTTTATCGACTTCAACGTGCTATGAATGACCTTTGCAATGTGCTTTTTATATTTAACTTTGAATAATGGAAAAAAAAAATTAAAAAGCTTAAGCTTTAAAAATTAAAAAGTAGGCTTAAGTACACCTTTTTATGCAAAGAGCCTTACCTACGGCGTTCGACAGCAGCACTAACCTTTCAAACCTCGATAGCTGGCTTACCAACCTTACAAACCTAGGATAGTCGTGTTGTGGTCCAGAAGTCGGTAAGAGAGTTTAAAAGCACCAAAAATTCGAGCTCTGGCTTCTCTTTCGAAAAATGTGGAATTTCAATGGAACCGAATCTCGATATAGAAATGTAGGTAGGTAGACAAATGAGTTACGTATATCATCGCAGAGAAAGAGTCCTTACACGTGCAAACACTCTATTGTAGGTACCACTGAAATACAGCTAAATTCTATTATCTGAGCACAAAAGGAACTCAATGAATCATTCTTTGACAACAGAATTTCAAAGATTTCGGTTCATCGAGCTTATTATTACGTCCTCGGAACTTCCACACCTTTCCTAACACATGATTGTTATCCATCACGCATTCGAGCTCAAGTTTGAAAAGTAGAAAATTCAATAAAAGTTTCCATTTCTTTTGAATGTTGATTTTCAAGTAACCAATCAGCCGTAATTAAATTGTCAATATTTGTCTGACAACAAAACGAATCACACCCGCAATCGCCACTTTCCAATTACTCAATTGATTGGATATCGCCTGGCTCATCCTGTTAAAAACTTTGCAGTCTGTGTCACCACTTCATCGTCCGTCAGTCGATGACCAAAAAGTTTGTAGTAGGCAGAGGCGAGGAAAGTCAATCTAACAAATATTTGTCTTTCACAGGACATGTGTGTACTTGACAAAAGAGAAGAGAAAAGTTCAATACGAAAAGTAAATGAAATAAATTTTTTGAATGTTATCCTTTCCTAAATATCCTTATTGTGTAAGGATGAAGTTCACACATCACCCACGACAATGGCCGATCTATAAGTCTGGCACAATACAGAGACTTGGTTTAGTCGTTGCAATTTCAATTACTACCTCCATACACGACACATCCAGTTCAATGGACCGTAAAAATCCTTGGACATAATAGGAAAGAATCAAGGCAGACAACCAGAGCTCCTCGCATCAGACAGTAAATAGACTCAGAAGACATTGAATCACACATTAATAGCATCATAAAAACTCCACCAAGGATAATTCGTATTCTCTTATCACGAGCGTCTTCTTTTCAAACATCAAGCAACGGGCTATAGGGTAGTAAGAGGACGCGCTCTCTGGTGCCTACGATCCCCTTTTTTCTGCGTCTGCATTCCGTGTCGTGGTGGAGCTCCGGGGAGCAGAATAATCGTTTGACAAATTGCTTGTGGTGGCAGTAAATTATAAAAGCAAATACAATGGCGAAATGAGTTTGGCACGGGTACGTACCGAGGGGATTATCATCACACAGGATAAAGGAGACGTGGCACAATTTACTGTAATGTAAAGGACACCATCTGCTTAGGCCAGATTGAAATTTATGCACGGGTTAAAGCTGGTAAATTATTTCCATGTATCTACGCAAGGATATTTGCTTGAACCTAGTTTCTTGTGTTGTATGTTGAATCATAAAAACACACCGCTTCCAGCGAACAAAAATAAAAAATTCCAATGAAGGTAGGTATTGTACTTCCTCGACGTAAGCTGTTGTGTTATAGCTTTCTTCAGACAATATAAGGATTATGCACCTTAAGATGGTAGAGTACATCTTACCCACACAAAGGTGTCTTTGTTGATGACGCTTTTAATGAAAAGGGATCGCGATAAGTTAAGGTGCTGAAGAAACATCGGCGTCGGTCGCACTGTGCTGTGCTCGTAAAGGTATCTCACATGAATATATCTGCGTCTTTAGCTTCCTTAACGGTTTATTTCCGTTACAAACAGTCATTCAAGTTTTTCAAACCAAGCGCTGTAATAGGATAATACTCATCTGAAGCAAAAATTATGTTGCAGAGGATTCTAGCTAAGGCGTTTAAGAGAGCAAGCGACTTTGCCTTCAGAAAGGTTCTTGGATGATGAACATAAGTTTTACAAAACACCAAAATAGGTATAGCCTCAACTTTTCTGAGAAGCACAGGTAAGAATCATTCTTGAACTGGTGACATGGCTATGAAAAATGTCGAGGCTTACGAACTATGGACTAAAATGTAGATGGGAAACTCGGCGTCAATGTGATGTGCGAACAAAATGTGAAAATTTTCAGAGGATGCAGTGTGGCCTGTCCAGGCTTTTTAAGATTCACTCACATAAACTAGACCACAACTACTTAGCGATAGCCAAATGATGTATGATCAATCACCACTCGACCACAGACACCGCTGGATGGATTAATAAAGGGTTGTCTGCCGAGGCCCACAATAGAGTTTTTCGCGTAACTATCTCGCTCGCACCTCTCGTTCTAACCTTTCGCGGAATCCGTTCACTTGGTATGAAAACAATGAAATGGTTGCAAAGGGTAGGCACGTGCGCGAACAAGATAAACAAGTTTGTTTTCATACCAAGTGAAGAAAAGTGACATTTTGGCGAAAAGCTCTATAGCATACTGGGGGTGGCAGTTAATTTGAAGCTTGGAATTGTGAACATCAAAAGCAAAGCTAAGAGATGATCGAATTGCAATAAAAGCAAGTGCCAAAGGCATAGTGCGCCATACGCGACCACAGAGCAAACTTGTTTTTCGAAGTTCTGCGTTCGATGATGCACAATGAACTCGATGACTGCACTGTATGGCGCACTAGTGTAGTCCTAACGCGCCCCGAGGATTTCATCGAGGGAGAAAGCTCGATGAAAATTTAGTTTTAAGATCGCACTAAAAGTTTATTTTTCAGAGCGCACTGGCGCTAGTTCTATTGAATGAACCTACGGCCATGGTGCCAGTAGGGTAGGGACCTTTGGCCGAATTGGAGGCAGTATAAAGTACGTCGGCACGCTTCGATAGGCTCGGTCAAGCTCTTCGGCAGGAAAGGGAATTTGCACCACCCACTCACTAAACAAAAATATCGTGTCTTGCCAACCTTACAGCGGAAAAGAAGAAGCTTAGTTCGAAATGGGCTTTACCCCCTTGGAAACTTTGCATTGGTATTTTTCAACTGATGGTACTTTTCCATTGGTGGGGAAATTCGATATTAAAATTCTAAAGGCCTAACCATAATAGACTTAGATGGGCTAAAGTCGGCTTTCCGGAATGTGCCATTTCACGCAATTCGTATGTCACGGCCATAACAGCCGTTTGCTCGGTTTTGTTAGATCTTCGTTAATTTTGTACTAATTTTAGTCCCACTCAAGTGAGAGATTCAGCACGGGAATTTGACAGCTGGTTAGATGCACACAAATTTCATGCGATTTCCGAAACGTTTGCTGAGGTCTATTATGGGCACCGCAAGCATTTGACAGAACTTGAGTGTGATTTTTGATGTATTTTGACATTAGGCTAAACTCACATATGGCGTATTCTTTTCAACGCCGAATCGTGAAGCTGGTGTGGAATACAGAAAAAATTGTTCTTTTCACGTACACCTGAACGGAACCGTGCTCATATAAATGTTCTTTTGAACTCCGAATTAGTTCGGTGTCGACACCGAACTCGAAATTTCGCCACCGTCGTATTTGACGGTGGAGGCTGGGCGTAGCTTTGATTGTGTATGTGAAGTGACGTTTCGACTCAAATTTTATTCGTGATTTTTTACAACACAACTGAAATTGTAAGAAATCATTCAATTATACCTAACTAAATATCTCAAACTCAATGTTATCAAAATTTATTTAAAGTAAAAAGTTCAAAGAACCGACGGCAACAAATAGTAAACAAAATGAAGTCATAACGGTTTGACACTTAACGTGATAATTGCACATGTGCAGTATTTGCCGTTCTGTACACAATAAAACCGTGTGTACAACACGCTGGAATTGTCGCAAATACCGAGTTTTTTTGGCAGCTCGGTGTGGCAGTTCGGTGTTCAAAAGAATACGCCATTAATCTATTATGATTGGGGCTTAACTTTGAATGTCGTTTTGCTGTCAACTGACTACAATGACAGTAAGGTGTATATGTTTAGGGACTCCTTTATGTCTTTTTACGTCTTGTCACCACATCACAAAAAATTACTTTTTAACTATGCACATATTCAACTTGCGTCCCTCTTCACCTCCAACACCCATACGTTTTTATACCAGACCGAGGGTATATTAATTTTAATGCATAATTTGTGAAATAATCATAATGTGTGAAATAATCACCGTAGACCCTTAAGACCTTTTAGAGATATGATCGAGACCGACAGGAGAATCGATTAAGCTATGTCCGTCCGTCCGTCCGTCTGTATGTGTTAAGGTTTTAAGTCTTCAGAATCAAGCTAGAGAGCTGAAACTTGGTGCACAGCTTGGACCTTCTGCTGCATAGACAGAGTGTGAGATTTGGCTTAATCCGTCAACGGCCACGCCCCTACTATGGCTTCAATGTGAGACAACCTCTATTTCACATTTTCTTTCAAAATGCCCTTTAGTCAAGTTCGACAAGTCACAGGAACTTAAATTTTGGTACTGAGCAATACTGGCCCAAGACCTTTGACAAAGCAAAAATTGGAGCGCCCACAATGTCCAACATGCCCACTTTTAACATGTTAGATCTTTGAAAACCCGATTTCTCGGAAAGTTGACTCCAAATCGAAAAAAATTATATGTACTACAAATATTCAATAAATTACTATTTGAAAAGTTTGGTCCATACCAAGTTTTGAGCTCCGCCCACTTTTAGGGCGGTTTTGAAAATTATTTGGGAAAAAACTGTTTTTTCCCAAATAATTTTCGGCTTTAACGCATTTTGTCATGAATCTAACGAAATAACAATTAATTGATTTTAGTTTTTAGCCCATACCCACTTTTGGGGGCGTGGCCTATACAAATCATATATGAATTATGAAGATTATTATTATATGAATAATGAAGATTTGGTGTTACTATACCATGTAACACCAAATCTTAAAATTTTTTGTCCCGAATTCATATACATCATTCATACATTCATACATAAGGGTCGCGTATATAGAAGTTTGTCAAAGACGAACTCTTGCACTTACTCACTTTTTTATTAAGCCTTTAAAGCTTTTATAAAGCTCCAACTCCTATTTGTTTACGTTTTTTGTAAAGCTTTCAAAAAGCTCACTTTATAAAAATTCCCGTTACATGAGACAAGAAAAATACATGAGACAAGAAGCAACAACAATTTAGCTTACGCGATCAGCTGATATAAAGGCGACTAAATTAAATGGAATGAACGAATTGACGTATTTGCCGAAATTTTTCTGTGTCGGAAGTTAAATATTTGGAAACTGGGAGCGACTGGAAACTGGCAAAGCAGAAGCAAAAAAAAATATTATCCTCAGCGCGCAAGCATTCAAAAATTTGATTTTGATTTTTTATCAGCTGTCTAGCTGTCAGACGCAGCAATGTTTAATACTTTTCATACTGGTCATATCACATTACGTTTTCTCTTTACGGTTGCCAAACGAAACTTTGGAACCGAAACTACAAACAAAACATTGAAATCGTATGGCTTAACTCGTAAACGTCACCTCAATGTCAAAGCTCGTAAGTGAATCCCGCTTAATTTGTTGAAAAGTAGGGTTCTAATTGTGGTGAAGTTGAGTTATTGTAATTGGATTGAAGCTCGAAAAAATTGTGTGTGATAAGAAAAAGTATTCTCTTCGCGCAATTTTAAAAGTAAAAATAAGTTTTATTTAACGAATTCCGTAAGGGAACGAGTTAGTTCCAGATGATCCAGAAAAATGATTAGTCGGGTAGTGGTGTCACCTCTCCTTCTGTCCCTAACTCCGAATTTGATGTAAGGTCATTGCTTAGTTTATGCCTCTCATGGTGTGCTCGATAAAAAGGGCTAGCCACCTGCTTTGGATCTCGTAATAATAAAAACAACACCTCTCTACGACGCAACTTATTTATTAAGCAACCCTAACGACTACACCTAGCACTCTACTCCGTAAACCATTTTGTCCGCTTTTTCTTCTTCTCGACGGCCGCCACTGGCGCTCCTTCATTCGCCCGACCATCAATCAGCTTCTTATATTTGCTCACCAAGTGCGACAACTCGTCCCGGTTAACCTTCTTCTTGCCCTGCTTGGTTCTGTCGATCTGCTTCTTCTCTATGCGGTGCATCATTTTCTCTTTCTTTTGCTTTTGTTTGCGCTTCTGCTCGCCCACCTTCTTCTTGTGTTCCATCGCCTGTTCCAGTATTTTCTTGTTTGACCTCATACCAATAGCGGCTCCCGGCTTGCCAGCGAAGCCAACAAAGTCTTCTGCCTCAGCCTCAGGTTTGGGCGGCTTCTTCTCGGCAGCTGCACGCGACGCCTCTAGCTTCTTGATGTGCTTTTGGAGCCGCTTCTTGTCGTCTTGCTGTGGAGGAGTCTTAGAGGGCTTTTTGGCGCCGTTCTTTCTCGCTTCCTTGCGCTTGTCTAGCTTTGGTTTGTAGTTGGGGTTGTTTAGTTTGGACTTCTCTGTGCGCTTCTCCTTGATCTTGTGCACCGCGCGGTCTTCAATGCTGAATGCGACTATCGGACGCTGGAATGCAAAAACGTGTTACTTAGACTCTCAGAGGCCGACCCTCTTGGACTTACATGGACATTTCCGAATATGGTTGGGTTGTTGTTGAGCTTTCTCAGTGCTGTCAGAGCCTCCTTGTGCGTTGTGAATGACATGAAGCCAAAGCCCTTCGACTTGCCCTTGGGGTGCTCTGGCGTGATCCTGTTCTCGCGCAACACCTTGCATTCGTGCGGCTTGTATCCCGTATGGGTAATCACCATATTGCGGAGGTTTTCGTTGTCGTAGTTCAGGGGAAGGTTGTGGATGGAAAGACGATTTCGGGAAACAAACCTGGAAAAAACAGTTTTAGACTTTCTTTTAGTCAATCATATTCACTCACCTGTTGAGGTTCTTCAGCACCTGGTTTTTGATCTGTTCCAGTTTGTGGCGCCTCGTCATGTCCGATGCAGAAACGCCTTCTGCTGCCTTCGAGCCCGTCATAATTAGTCCTTCCCTTGCCAAGTAGAGGTTCCGGGAGTCCTTGTTCTCGTCTTTGGACGATTTTTTCTCTGCCTGCTGACGAACTTCGTCGCGGCTCAAGGCTGGGAAAGGGTCCAGCGGAGTGTCATTTAACACGAATTCTGTGCCCGACGCGAGGCACAAGTCTGCCGACTCTTTGGTCTTGAACTTTACGAACGCAGTCCCCTTGGAGTGCCCAGAAACTGGATCCCGGTTGATTATCGAGTAGTAGACTGGGCCGAATTTGCGGCAAACCTTCCGCAAGTCATTGTCGTCGGCGTCAAAAGGGATGTTCTTGATGAAGACTGTGCAGCCTTCCTTGACGTCATTTGAAATGTGCTTTTCCTGAGCAATATCCAACTTGGTCTTGACGTCCTTCTTGACGTCTTTCTTGTCGTCATCGTCCTTATCTTCGTCTTCTATGTCATCGTCTGAGCCACTGACTTCATCATCTTCCTCTTCTTCGCCACTTTCTACATCAGATTCTGACTTAATGGTAGTATCTTCCTCAAGACCGTCTTCTTCCTCAGAATCATCCTCCTGACCTGAGTCACTTTCATCCTTGACTTCCTCTTTAGGTTCGACCTTTGGTTTTGCGTCTTTTTCATCACCATCGGCCTCCTTTTTTCTCTTGTATTCATCCTTACCAAGAGCCCAGTCGACGAATATTGTCCGTCCCAGGAAGTCCTTGCCCGAAGTCTTAAGAATAGCCTTCGCCGCTTGATTCACCGTCTCGTACTGGATGAACGCGCACCCAACGAGCTTGCCGTCGGGGCGTTTCAATAAATTCAGGTCATTGATAGTCCCAAACTGTTCAAAGTGCTCCCTCAGCGACTTGTCCGTGGCTTTGTATGATATGTTCCGGATAATGATCCTTGCACGCTTTTGGCGACGTTTTTCTTCTTCCTCTTTGCGATTTGCGTTGAAGGGATTCGCTCGCTTGCGTTTCACTGGCGGTTCTTGCTCGCTAGCTCCACCTAAGAATATGAAAGTCTGAAGAAACACTTTCCTTGCTTGATGGACTGCTTTCTTACCTCCATTAGGAATGATTTTTTCCGTAATTTCCATCGAAATTGTGCGAAATAAATAGCAACACTTTTCACGACTAATATTCCAAAATAAAATGTTTGACGTTTCACCGCACGTGGACTGTCACGCTTTTATCGACCACGGCGCTCCCTAGCAGTCAATTAGAGAAACGCAGATGTAAACAAACAAAGTTGTGGTCAAAATAATTATTTATTTGCTTTCCCCATCTCCACACATCAGATGGAACTCTGATGGAGTTTTGAAGTAATCCAACAGCAGCACCGACACTTTGTCCTTGAGCTTATATGTTATGAGTGACCACGGGTTCAGGAAGTGTTTGCAGTCTTTCACCTCGCCTTTGTTAAACGGGAAATGGTTTACTCCGAAGGGCGTTAGACCCTCGTATATGGCCAAGTATCTGAAAACAAAGACTGAACCCACAAATAAAATTCAGGAGTCGGAAGCTCACTTTTTGTCATTCTTGTAGATCCTCAGCGGGTACTTTGTGATGAAGAGCATAATTGACGAGTTTATGGCTACGAAACCAGCGGCGAAAAGCCAAATGTCCGAGTCGTGCGCAACCAATCCACCAAAGTTAAATTCCTGTTCGAGCTGTATGAACCTGTTCTCGGTGGCGAACTTAAAGAGGGCGAGACCGCTGACGAAAGTCGCACTAAACGTAGAAACTATTTTAGATGCCTTGAGGTAGTTCTCCATTGGGGCGCGGTAGATTATCTTATAGCCATCAGGAACCTTATCCTTTTCGGCAAATTTATCTTCTTTCATGTAACGTTTCAAGGGGATGAGCGACACCGACCGGGCACATGGTAACCTGACAAGGAAAGTGTTATTAAGGACGACGCTGAATGGGACACATACACACCTGGATGGAGACGAGAGGATATTGTGAAGTTTTCCGGTGAAATTGTTACATGACAAACTGGAAAGACGTTGTAAAATAGTCATAACGATTTTGTAAATATCGTTCTTCACGGAATTTATTATGTCAGCTGTCCGGCATCTGACAGTTGTATCCGTATTCAGCAAGTCTGGCGGGCATATGAAAATGTAAGCACAATCTCGGATGTGTTCATTAAATGTGGCTTGAACAGGGTGCACTTTGGTAGTTATGAAAAAGAGCTGCGCTGTTTGTATACCAACATAAAAATATATGGTGAATTTGACATGTCAATAAGTGATATAAGGTAGCTATTCATAATCTCATAAAAGACAGCTTCACCAAGCTTACGGTTACTGGTTCCATTACCGCCAAGCAATGAGAAGGAATAAAGTAACCAAATTTAGGGATTTGTCATCCTCTTTTAAACATTATGAAATAAATTGAAGTTAATTTATATAAAAAATAACGTTATTTTAACTAGAAATTTAAAATTTTTTTAATGTTATTAGTTGTTCTATTATGAGATAAATTCTAGTGTAAGGATTAATTTTGTTTTTGGGCTAGACGATATGTCGTCCAGAGCATTAACGTATTTTATTTTCCAGCCAAGGATTTATTGCATTTTTCGTTATGCGTTTCACAATGACGCCGCCGCGCGTTTATTGTCATGACAAAATATTTGGCAATAGATTTACTTTAATTTTCATGATGGGCAGATTTAAAAACGAAATGAAAATAGTAAAAATTTGGACCTTTCATAAGGCTTCACTCCTTTCCGGTTTGAAATTTATATTTGTGTTTGCATAGCAGGCGTTGAATCCGCATTAAATAAAATAAAGTTTAAAATGCTTTTTCGATCTTATTGCCACTAAAGCTGCGTTGTCACAAGGAACAGAAACAGAATCTCATACATTAACAACAGGAACAGAAACGGCGCCGTTTTTAGCTCCAGAATTAGCTCCAGAATCAGCGACGTAAAATTGCTCTACAGCAACGCAAACAGAAACAACTCGAGAAGACTTGCTTCTGGAACAGAAAATCAAACGTTGCTGTTGCATAGCAACCCTTGTTTATGATTGAGCGAAGAACCGTGATTTTGAAAACAAATTAATTGTCTGTCAATGTCAACTATCAATCGCAAAGGAATTGTTTTGTTTTGGTTTTGGTTCTTGAAGTGACGAAGCAATTGAGAAGCAAATCCAAATTGGAAATAAGTCTACCGCCTTTCACGGTAAGTAATTACAAATGAGAAAAGTTATTCATTTAAGCCTTATTGTAAAAACGAAATGCGTGTTTTCATCATCTTTTCTTGCAGGCAAATAAAAAATATATCAACAACGTTTAAATGGAACTCTTAATGGAAGCTAAAACTTTTGGGGGGTGGTAAGGAGACATGTTGCAGTACCCTAAGCAAACCATCAATACCAAAACTCTAGTTTATGATTTAAGAGACTCGCGGAAGCAAAAAAAACCTCATCTAGCTACATAAATATGTAGTAAGATAACAAGGAACTTGAAGAAAAAAGCAGCGAAAAAGTTTGTTGTGGAAGTGTTGTAGCTATAAAATTGCGCCAGTTGATAGTGATGATTAAATAAATTTTTGCTGTAGTAAACTTATTGTTATAAATTGTTTTGTTTAAAAAGGTGGCCGGTTAAGCCTTTTTTCTTGGGAGGATTTCCTCTCTAAAATCTTGTAGATCTTGTAATAGTAGTGCAAGTGTTTGTTTTTGTTAGGTATGTCAAACATTTCACTTGACATTTATTTGAAGCTCTCTCTCTCAAAATATTTTCAGTTCCTGTTTCTGTTTTTTGTTGCAGCACGAACAACAGAAACAGAATCTCCGACGTAACGGAGCTATTTTCTGTTCCTTGCGAAAACACGGCTTTAGATTTATGGCAATGATTCCTCTACGCATGGAAATCAAACGAAAATCTTGTGCACAGTAACCATAAGCAAAATATATAAAAAAAAATGGCTATCAGCTATACTTATAAAATCCATTTTTTGTTGAAATGGGGCTATGAGCTTTATTTTAAATCAAAGCCCTCCAAACTAAATCTCGAATCGCTTTATTCTATACGCAATCTTTACGCTTTATACCTTGTCTCTACCGGGCACTAATCCGCGATTAATATGAATTTTATTAAATCTTCTACAAATCACGCGATTTACCATACAAATTTAGATCTTCTCCGGAAGAGATTAAAAATAAATCTTTTCATAAATCCCGTTCACTCTTTTCACAAACCTAATTTATGAAGCTTTGTGACCATTGACATCATTGACATGATGTGGACTGCTTATTGGTGTCTTCGCTTATACACAACTCAAGACAAAAATGGTCCCGGTTATGCTGCTGTTTGGTACTGGTGGCTTGTTGCAGAAGCAGCATTCCGTATTTGAACTACCCATTGACAATCCCATTAACAGTCCATATCAATCATTGACATAACATATATGGACTGCTAGTTGGTGTCTCCGCTCATGGTCCCATTCAGGCACGTAAAACACGCTTTGTTCGGTACCCATCCACCCATCCATGGTCAAATTTGAAAGCACTGTCAATGGGTCATTCAAATGGGGAATGCTGCTTCTGCAACACACTACCAGTACCAAACAGTAGCACAAGCGGTACTATTTTTCCATATATCTGTGGCAATAAGTTAAAAGCTTTTATCAATTTCAGCCATTTTTCTTTTTATTCTGTTTAATAAAAAATAACGTATGGAGCTATAGACATAATATAATTTTTTCCCAAAAGAGGCATAAGAAATACCCAAAAAGGCCTTTATTTAGTTTTTTTTTTAAATCTCTTACCAAACTCTGGAGTTTAAAATCTGAATCATCAAGCACTCCATACTGCTTTTCTGTCAACTGCCTTGAATTCTCTTAAAAATAAGCGATTCGGAAGTTTGAGAGGTTTGTTTTATTCGACAAACTTTCAAATGTCGAGGCGAAATTCAGCATTTAACTGAAATTCAACATTTATAAATCCTGAAAAATATATGTATGGCGAAACGCTGAACATTTAGGGTGAAATGTTGAATTTAACTTAAATGCTGAAATTAGGCTCGGTGTAACCGTAGAACCACAGTGATGTAGCTGTGGCGGTAGTAGTAGCGGTAGTAAGCGCTGTCAAAAGTTAAAACACATGTATTCAGTGTATTGCGCACACAATGTGTGTCTGTGGCGGTAGGGCGTAGCTGTGGCGGTAGTAAGAGTTGGCCAACTTTTAATTTTCGTAGCGCTACACGGCTGACAGCGCTACACGGTGGACAGTTCAATACAAGTTAAGTAAACAATGGAGGAAAAGGACGTCGAAAAGTTTATTGAGATGGTTAAATCTAAAGAAATTTTGTGGAATTTGTGTCATCCGTTGTACAAAAATATTAAATCTAGTTCAAATTAACTCAGAGCATCGGCCATTGTTTATAAACGGGGTTTTTGTTCTACATAGCCGCGCCACACCATTGTGTTCAATTTTTTTCCGTACTACGCCACATGGCTCCGCGGCTGTACTACGTACTACTGCTACATACCATCGCTACGGGCATTGTGGTCCCACGGTAAATGTGCCATAAGCTTATACCATATCTCCCCAGCAAAGATGGCAGAAATGTGACTTTTTTTGATTTCCTACGATTTTACGTCTGCTACATAAATGAAGTAACGCATCGTGATTTGTATTTTATTAAATTTCGAACTGATTGATTTTGATCATACGCTACACATTCGGCTCTTTTCACGACCTTCAGTGTTTTCACCCGGATATCATTCTTTAATTCTTTTGGAAATTTATCTTTTTGACGTGTAACAAATGTAGGTAGTCAATGAAACAAATCAGAGGCGTAATTTACCCAATTAACTACGCGTAGTTAATCGAGTAGATTACCTGGCGTATTTCACTCTGCCATCTCTGCTCCCCAGGCACTAATCCACGATGAATATTAATCCTTATTAAATCCTCTACAAATCGCGCGATTAAGCATACAAATTTAAATCCTGGGACATTCGATTTCGCAGATACATATCTACATCCAAGGTTGAGACAAAAGTGATATTCTTTGCTAATTTTATTTAAAATTCTCAAGGCAATTTGATATTCGTGAATCGTGACTTTTACAGTTATTTTGAACGAAAACTACTAGAAAACAGGGGCTCCAATCGGGTAATTTTCAAGGAGATTATCGTCGAAACGATTTATCAACTCGATATCGTTTTCAGATGGCTTCATTTAATATTATAAAAGCATCGTTTGATCGAATCGTTCAACGTTTTCAATTCGTACAGTTTGAAAGATAGTATAGACTTCAAACGAATGAAAGAAAGCTTCAGTTAACGTAAACTGTCAATTGAAAAACCCATATTTATTTTTCAAACTGCACATAAAGACTCTTAAAAGGAGTGCACATACTAAGAATTTTACGCTGGCTTCAAATCTGGAAGCACATTTTACCCAAAAAGTTTGGTTGCTCAGATATTTCCTTCCAAAGATGGAGTGAAAAGTGTCATTCCCCGCAATTTCGAAATTAAATTTTCGAGGCAATATGATTTTCAGTTAAACACAGTAGTTTCAACACAATTTGGTTTTTCTTTCTCATTTTTATTTTAATATACTTTATCTAGGGCATAATTCTTGAAGCATACGATATTGTTGAAGTTCTTTCATTGAAATTACCAACTTATACCATTCAAATCTCGAACAAATAACAAAAAAATTATGAAACGATTGCAAACTAGGTATCACTCAATCGAATCGTTCCGACGACGGAATTTGACACTGAAATTGGTTAGGGGAATCAACCAAAAAATACGGTCGATCAATCGTCACTTATATGAAGGAGTTGCATCGTCGAGACGAAGTCGTTCAATCGCTTTTGCCTTACGCAATTAGAGCCCTGGAGATTCGAAAACAGAAAATTTACAAAAAAAATTGCTATGGGAAAACTCGTGTTTTTGAAGAAGTTTTCGCAGACACAATGTCAACGGTGTTATGTCAATCTGTCATATTAATGACACAATGACATAATGATATGACCACAGATATAATTATGTCATTGATCTCGTTATTCAGGAATTTATGGTCTCAGTTTAACTTAGAAACTCGGATGATCTCGCAATGAAATACATGTCCTTAGAGAACAAACGTTTTGAACACATTTCCGTCAAATGCGACGAAATTTAAACTAGCTATCTCGCTCTTTGATACATGTTCAGCTGCAAAGTCCAGAAATATATTTGACAGGAAAAAAAGAGAACAACAAATTGCAGTAGCGAATATTTATTTATTAAACTTTTTAAAGGCGTAAATATAGCAAAAATCTTGTTTTGTATACGGAAAGTGGTGTCCAAAACACATACTAACAATAAAGCACATAAGTTAGAAAAAATTAATTTTCGGGTGGTTTTCTCTCGTCGGCTTCACTTGGACAATGCTTGACATCGGCTAGTTTCATTTCGCACCACCATTGATTTGTTATCCTTCAATTTCCTTAAAAATGAAGCGCGCAAGTTCGTCAGAGTTTACTTCCGAGACGAAGCGTTTCGAAGGGTATCCATCGTCGTCTCAATACCAACAGCAACAGCACCAGCTCAACATTCACCAGCAGCAGCAGCAGAGGCGCGCACAACAGCAACTGCAGGCACACCAACAACAGCAGTTTCACGCACAGCAGCAGCACCAACAGCAGCAACATCAACAACACCAGTTTCAACAGCAACTCCAGGCGGCCCAACAACAACAAATCCAAGCAGCCCAACAGCAGCAATTTGCATCTAACCAGCAGTTCTACAACCAGCCGCAGGCTTATTTCCAGCCCGTGAACTTTCCTACGTATCCACAAGCTCCAGCGCCGTTACTGTTCAACAACAACCCGCAATGGAATTTCATGTCGACACCGCCACCATTCTATAATACACCTCCGCCTGCTTCAGCGTCCAATACGCATCATCCACCGTTGCCTCCGCCAGACATGAAGCCTGAGAAGCCACCGCTGCCGTCAGATCCTGAACCAGGATCCGACAGAGTACCCATCGGAGAAGCAAATTCTCCCAGGCATTCCTACAATGGAATGGCAGCGCTAGCAAACAGTCCTGGCCCGATCCCCGGAAGCATACCTGGAATTAGATTGGGACCTATGAACGGCATGAATCCTGGCATGTTCAACGGTTTCAACGGTGACATGCGAGGCCTGGTTGGAGGCCGACCTCTCGCGCCGAATGGAGCGCATGGAACGCATGTAAACTCTCCATCCGCAAGGGGTCGTCGAAGAAATACACATTTCTTCCCACAAATTGCACACTATCCACCTCAACCAACTGCTTCGTTGGAAAGACAGCCCGCGGAGCTACAAGACTTTTCGCGACTAGTAGAGGAAGACCAGCCAGCTGGCCCAGAGAAGGTTACTATCTACATGGACGGCAACGAAACCGGACGAATGCAAGTTAACAAGAAGGCCAAGCGTAAGCCGATGTCGACGAGGTACACCCGCACAAAGCAGTGGGTCCGGGAGGAAGCCGAAGCCGCCATCGCTCTCGAAAAGGAGTTCAATCGAATGCAGAAGCGTCCAATGCTGATCCTAAAGTTCCCAGATCCCGACCTAAACAAGTACATCGTCAAGAAATACTCACCGCTGATTGACTCGGTGCACTTCCAGCAGCCCTCCACCCCACGCTACTGCTTTGTGCAGCTTAAGGAGGACGCAGATGTAGAGAAGGTCATCAGCACTATCCGCCAGATCCCATTCGGCACCGGAACTATCAGTGCGGAGCTGAAGAATCAGCACCTGGACGATCAGCCAGTGTCCCCGGAAGAGATTGATCCCTATACCCTCTACATCGGCAATCTGCCGACGCACATCTCCGTGCGGGTGGTCAAGCAGTACTTCCCCAACGCACAGCGCATCGACATCGGATACGCGCAGAGAATGCGCTACACCCGGTATGCGTTTATTCGGTACAACACTGTCGACGAGGCAATGGCTTCTTACAAACGGACAGTGAATGCCCTGTTGGAGTCCAGGAGTCTGATTGTTCGTTTTCGCCGGCAAAAGGGCAACATTGGTCTACCCGGTGAGGCCAAGCTCAATGCGCCTCGGCGCGAGGGCCGAGAGATCCTTCCGCAAGCGGAGCCCATTCCTTTGGACCAATCAGACGGTGATAAGTATCTGGAGGATATAAGCGAATGCGAAGCACTGGAAGACGAAGCTGACGATGATGACGAAGTTCAAAGACTTCCTCGAGAAAAAACAACGACGGCCGGCGGTGTTGGGTTGGAAGCGTTGTCACCGGCATCGAATGAGCCGCAAAAGGCCGCAGCAGAGGAAGAAGGCGTCCCGAAATCCGCAACACCCATTGAGAGATTTGATGCAGCCAAAACCTCGAAGGCGGTGCCCAGTACTTGTGAGACGCCTGACGACGAAGAAGATAAGGAAGACACGAAGGAACATGTGCTGGAGGAGGCGCAAGAATTGATGAGCAAGAAAAATGCGATCCAAGTCCCAACCTACAGACAAAGAGCAATATCGCCCGGAGTTATTGGCATCTACCCCGAACCCGCAGCGTATACCGGTCACGTTGAGGGAGACATAAAGTTGGAAGAAAGCGACGATAGTGATAGTTCCGATGATGGTGGCATCAACTTGCTGGGATCCAGGGTTAAGGATGAACCCTACGAAGAGCCCAACCGAGTGCCGTCGCCCAGCCTGGACGATATCTACCGAGATGACTACGAGTACGACGACTTGGACTGTGGTAAGTGCAGTTTTTGTGCCGCCTGAATTGCTTGTGTGTACCTCTGATTTTTTCCACAGAACCCGAAGAGGAAGACGATGAATGGACAACTGGATCAGAGTTCGGTGGTTCCAACTGGGACGCAGCACGTCGCATGGAATTGAATGCCCGTGAAGACAAGCCGGACTTGGTGCAACTCGACCGCGTTCAACATGTGCCACCCGCGACACCAATGCCCGCCGACATAGAACCGAAGCCAGAGAAGGATGATATCTTTGTGCTGCCAGAGAAAAACAAAAGAAGGACTGAATTCACCGAGAAGGACGACTTGCATGATATGTTTGCTCAGCTTAACTCGGACGGAGAGTGCGACGATGATGATGCATTCTTTGGCTAGTTTTGTCAGCGGTCCTTCAAAGTTACCCCCAAAATAGTCTTGTTGCATGTAGTCTTTTCAATATCTCATGTTTTTTAACCTTAAACTTATTTTATACCTATAACTGTATACATAATAGATTATGCTAGTAGTGTAAGAATAAGCAATGGTTGCAAACGATCTTAAATCACGCATATTGGCGACACGTTTGTTACCGGCTTTAATTTTAACATACCTGTAAAGTTGTACACGAAAGTTTTATTGTATTCATCATAATTGAATTCTTATACATATTCTTATATTATGTTGCTTACAAAAAAAAAAACGTAACGATACAATTAATTCGTTCGTCCATTGTGTAAGTGAATAATTTCTATAAAATAAAATAATGTAATATTAGCAAGGACATTCTTTTTGCTCCGATTCAGTACAACAATACATTGCTCGTACTTTCGCGTTTTAAATTCGATCATAGAGAAATTTAACGCATGAAACTCAACGCAATTTTTCCCAAGGAACAGTCAGAACAACCCTTCGACTGCTGTACATTTTGGCGACCGTGACAGGACCGTGTCCTTTCAAAAAAAAAAAACAAAAACAACATTCATTGTAAAATAACTCTTTCGAAAAGCCAAATATGGTAAGACGTAAAGACAACAAAGTATACGGTGACGTTACCGGTTCGCGTTAGTGCAAGTGCAACAGTTAAATAAGAATCTTGTTACTTGTATATTGAAATACCCGTCATACCACACAAGCAAATAAGAAGGACGAATCCCCATTACCAATCTAATCCAACAAGAACCAATCTAAAACGTCCGTCGCACAGAGGAGTATCACTATGAAGATTCCTGGCCATAAGTCAAAAAACTTTACAGACCAAAAACAAATAAATTTAATACACATTTCTAGCTGAATAACCATTGCATTACATGTTGCAGATACTTAGATGAGTTTTGACACTTCTAAAAGTCGAGATCGTGTAAATCCAAAAAACTTGCACCACAAAATGTTCAGATATGTGCGTAACCTGTCAACTCAAATGAATAAATTTTTGCCGCGCCCAATTCTAAGGGCGTTTTTAAGTAAAAAATCAAATTTTTAATGTAAAACTGCATAAATACTGCATCTGATAAAAAATATGATAAAAAAATAATGTTATTGAAAAGGGGTTGATGCCACAACCCTTCAATAACGCATTTTGGAGCTTGACAGTGGTCGTGGTCAATTGGGATGAGGTATCGAACGATTCGCCTAGGTAACCCTCTCACTAGTTTTAATTTCTATTGTGTGGATAAATTCTTTTATCGAAATATATTTTGTAAGTATATTATCCATACTCTGCAAAGACATACATTTCTATATTTACTATTGGTACAACACAATTTTACATCGTTTTAAAATAACTCTGTAAAATATAAGGATTTTGCGAACAAGCTCAGCTAAAATGCGTAGAGTAATATAATCGGATATTTCTTTCAACGGTTTCCGAAAAAAAGTAACGCATAATCGCACAAAAATGTTTGCCATCAAATTAAAATTTACTGAATTGGCAAAACTATACTGCAAAAAATCTTAAAGCTGCTTGCGGATATGGAGATAGAACCCCGTTTATCCGACACGTAAGACCACTTTGAATTCACGAAAACCGATGCATAGGTATAGGATTATTCAAACCGATTTAAGTGTTCGAATCGCTTTTTTCAAAAGTTGTTTTTAAATAAAATTCAAACCGACTCCAGATCCAGGGCCCTCATTGCGTTACTTTGCAGACGACAGTCGTTCGCGCGATAGCACTAAACGCTATCGTCAACAGTTTGCGCATAAAGCCGCGTTGTCACAAGGAACGTACAGAAACAGAAACAGATTTTCATACATTAGCAACGCAAAAAGCATTCAGAGCATTTAGGTTTCAGTTGCTAATGTATGGGATTCTGTTTCTGTCCCTGTTTTACGTTGCTTGTGGCAACGCGGCTTAACCGGTAGAGCCGGTTTGAATCTAATGACTTGAATTTTTGCCAAAAATTGTTAGTTTGACCAGCGTTTCCATACATAATATAAGCTTATCCCTAAACTTGTTTAGTTATATGACGTTCAAAAACGTGTGTTCAGAGATCTTTCATACTCTCTGACTCAATCATTCGTCAGTCAGCTGTTCGTTTTATTCAAACTCGCTACTTTTAGGCCCCAATGGATGGTATAATCTGAACATTCATTTCCTCTCCATTTCCTCCATTAGATCTCTTTAAGCCTTGTCTTGTCTACAAGTGACTGAAAGGTTAGTTTTGATTGGTTTTGATATTCAAAACCGTTTTATGTTATAAAAGTGCGAGAGGGACAACAAGCTCCTCAACTCGTTCAATTCTTTTTTTCGCGTAAGTATTCGCCTATTTCTACCATTTTTATCTATTTCCTTACTATCTTTTTTTTCAAAAAATGTTCCTTTAGGTTGTAATATTTCAAATCAAGAAAACAAAATTTCATTGCACTTTGGACTGCATTGTTCACGGGTAGGACGTCTGTAGCTTTATTTTGCCCTGCAATTACCAACAATCATTTGAGCGTCTTTCTAGGTGCCCATGAAGCCCATCAAACTATGTGAGCCTTCACCAATGGATTTGATCATCAAGTTCTGGCAGACTTCAAAACAACGTTGTCATCCCAGCCATTTTCAGTCGAGAGACTGTAACTTTAGTAGCTACTTGTTATCATTCCGATAACTGGGAAATTTTCAATTTTTCAATAAGAATTTAGAAAATGGCTTACGCCATATGGGAAATACCCAACAAACATCCATGACAAGTTCAGTGGAGAAGCTGATATGATTTGTAATTTTTTAAGCAGCTAAGAAATAAATAAATCTGCTGGTTTGAACTAATTTTCTTTTATAGGTTAGGTCAACGGGTTACCGAACCCGTTCGCGTAAGTGAACGCAAAGGCAATGGCCTCGTAAAAGGATGGGGTGTTTACCGTTTACGCATCTGTTACTTGTGAGACTGTCTTTTTTTTTGACAACACACATTCACAAAGATGGTTGCTGGGAAAAAATCAAAAAGCAATTCCTGGCAAAGATGGACAAGTTAGCTGGGTGACCAAAATCCGAGGGATAATCAAGCGACCGATCCACACGCCGCCGGCACGATCTTGTACTTTTGTACCTGAACTTAGCTACATCATAATTGAATTATTATACCTATTATTATATTATATTCCTTAAAAATAACGTAACGGTACAACCAAGGAGCTTAAGAAACCAATGTAAAGATTTGAATTCGAGCCTTTGAAAACCAAGATTCACCATTTTATTCGAATTTATAATAGGTACAAAAACTTAAAAACGCATTGTTTCATGTACCAAAGAAGCTCTCCTTAAGTAATAAGGAAATAAACTCAGTCTTAGCATCGACTGCACCAATAAAACCAGAGCTTTTATTCGCAGTCATCCACTCCCATTTTTTTTCGTTTCGCTCGTTTTGCGTAAAAAACTAATTTCTATAAAAGAAATTGAAGTAAGATTAAGAAGGACCCATTTTTTCCTTAAAAAAACCTCACTTTAGCTCTCAACAGTTTAAGAACAAAGTGCATCAGTACCTCTCCTCTATCTACCCGCTTTAATCTTTTCCGCTCGCGTTATGACAACACATCATAGGGTATCCAAACGCTTGAACGGGAGTGCTTTATAAAAAAAGTCTATATAACGATCAGAGGGAACTTTAACCCTTCAAAGATGGCTACGAAATTCATAGAGGAGTAAAAAAACTGAAAAACTAATTGGCACTTATAGCTCAGAGGAGCTTTGATTGACAAATTGATAGCTTTATTTATTGTTTGAAACTGTACTTACAAAACAGCTCTACTGTCAAAATCAGCTCTCGCCTGACCACTCCCAACCATGGATACTGTCTGCGTTTCAGCTGTTTTAAAACACATCGAGGGGACCTAAAATTTTTTGGCGATCCCAAACGGCGATTGAGAGGAGCCTAGTGGCTCGAGAGAGGACAGTTGATATTCAATTTCCTCCTTAGCCCAAAAAAATAGCGATTTGCAAGAGTTATTCTTCGTTGGATTTCAGCCCTGGTGTCATTTTCTGAATTTATAGTGGAACCCAGGTAGACAAAGTCACAAACTACCTCAAAGTTAAAGCTGTCGATCGTGACGTTTTGTCCAAGACGTCGGTTTTGGGTGTCTTTTCTTGATGACAGCATATACTTGGTTTTGCCCTCGTTAAATGTAAGCCCATAGCTATTTGCCGCTTATACTCACGAAGGCTTCACTATTCACTGACATCACTCTTTGTTGTTCTAATGATGTCAATGTCGTCTGCGTATGCGAGTAGTTGAACGGACTTTTGAAAAATTGTTCCTCTGGTGTTAGCGCGGGAGCTCTGCACAATTCTCTCAAGTGTGAAGTTAAAGAAGTCACATAAAAGCACGTCGCCCTGTCTAAATCCTTTTTTGACATCAAAGGGATCGGTGAGGTCCTTACTGGCCTTAACGGAACAGCGTGAATTTTCCATCGTCAGCCTGCACAGACCCTCGAGTTTGAAGGGAATGCCAAAACTAAACATTGCACTATAGCTCATAGAATTAATACAAATGAATTTAAATCTTTTGAGATTTTATACAAACTCTGGAAAACGGGGATGTCTCCTACCAAATCCATTTTTTACCAACTGAGTGGTTCAAATGAATGAAACCATACTTTTTTTTTCAAAAATTTATTACTTTATTAATATAAAACATAATATATCTATATATTTCATTCATTCATAAAAAATAATAATAATTATGATAATATTCGGAGTTAAATATTAATTCCGAAAAATATCGTATATTCTTGGTTTTATTTTATATATTACAATCTATTTTACAACATTTGCTCTATATAAACATAATTCCTACATGCGATTTCTTATCATTATTAACTGGACAATTCTACGTACAAGTCAATATAATCCACTTTGGAATAATAATACAAATTATAAAACAAAACAGTACATACCTATACATTAATTTGTTTCTAACAATTTAAAGCAGCACGATATGGATTCGTTTTCAGTTAATTTGCATTGGCAATAATTATAGTACAAGTTTTAAATTAAATGAAACTAAAATTAATGCAAATTTCTCGTACGGAAATATTCTAGTAGTTTCTTTCAATCTTTCGTTTCTTATAAAACTTAAAAAGCTAAAATACTTAACAATATTAAATTATAAAAAAAAAAACAACTGTCCAATGCTTTCGTAAACTTATTTTCAACGCAATATTTTTTTTTTACTCTAAAATTATGTTTACTAGTATCGGTCCATTTTTGTTTCGCAATTTAGTGTGTTTTCCTATATTTGGAATGTGCACATTAAAAAAAAAAAAACATCTACTGACTAAAAATTTTTTGATGGAATTTTTTCAATAAATTTATTTACAAAAAGGCACTGAGTTTTGATCCGCTTTATGTAAAGTATGATTTTTTCTTCTTCTTATTTTGATGAACGCATATACACACATAATTAAATTTAAATATGAACAAGAACATGCATAGTACGCATTGTGCGATAACAGTTATGGAAACAAAAAATATTTAAATTTTAAATAAATAAAAATTATTCTCCTCTCATGTAGCATGGTTTAGCTTGAAGCTTTGTTAGCTTTTAGCTAAGAATGATTTTCGTAAGTGCCACTAATAGGGCCGTCGATAACAGAACGTATATTGTACTAGACGCCGTTGCAGACGTGCTTCTGCCAGAGTTTTTGCCGGAAACTTCATCATGGGCTCGAGTGTCATCTGAACCTAAATAGAGAGAACATAATATAAAATATGAATTTTATTTTATTAAAATGTTGTAAATCAAAAACAGGTTGGTCTTTTATAAATTTATAAATCATAGAAAGTGCTCCAAAAGGTGCTAATTTTTTCGTTTAAAAATGTGGGGTTACATTTTATCGCCTTATTATCAAAAGTGAAGTAATTTATAAATTTACTGTTCGGTTGGCATACAAGAATTTCTTAAAACTACGAGCGTACTGCAATTCACCAATAAAAATGGTAGAATGACATCTAAAGTCCCCATCGCATGCCCCCTGATAGACTTCCTAGACAGGTCATGCTAGCCGAGATGCAAGCGCGTCGCCCCCCTGGTAGGCCAAGAAACAGGTGAAGGGATCAGGTAAAGAACCTCTCTGAGTCCCGCCTGGGGCTTGCGCCGGAGTCTCTAGAGTTGGTGGCGGAGGATCGTGAAAGATGGAAGGACCATTTAGCCACCCTCGCTCCGCGACCCTTTTAAAGAATAAGCGGCATTTCGAAAATGATGATGATGATGATGACATCTAAAGTGTTTCCACAGGATTAATCTAAGACACTACTTATCCGAAAAATAATTTCTTATTCGATTAACATTGCCGAACATTTTTCCATAGTTGTGGGTCACAGTCCTTGGTGGTGCAGTTCAGTAGAGAGTAGGTATCGTTGCCACCAACTTACAAGCTACTTATTAGTTTAAGTTGCAAGTGTAGTCAATGGTCCGTAATAGGTGGCAGCCATTCTCTCTACTGAACGCCACCGTTAAGGACTGTGATTTATTTGTTTTTTTTTTATTGTTTTTAAGTATAGTATAGTATGTTTTTTTTAAGTTAAGTATAGTATGTATATAAAAAACATAGTAACAACGAAATCTGGAATAGAGTCTGGCTTATCTTATGTGCTAGTTTTTATTTCTTATTCTTTTCTAAATTAGGCTTAAGCCTGGTCGAAATGCACGTTTTTCTAGAAAATTCAATGTTTTTCCTTAATCCTACCTTTAAATGTCATCGTGACCCAAAACCTTGTGTTTTACTTACGCAAAAAATGAATAATAATATGTTTTCTATTCAATATAATATATTTACTAACTTTTTTAAATTTTGGACAAAAATAAAATGTTGAAAAAATGCTGTATGAAATGCATTTGAAAATTTACCCAATAAATCGATGGGGCCTGTGGGCCGCTTTGACAAATTTTAATACAATTGTGCTGCTTCGGATAACAAAGAGCTTCTTTACAAAATTACAACCTTCGAGCTCCTAATTTTAGGCCTTAAAACATGTAATATACAAACGGACGGACGGTCGGACATGGCATTTTCGATTCAGAATTCAGTGTCGAATGAATACGTTGTGTCCGCCACGTCGGGCTATGTAACTGCCAACACAACTTCATACACTCGTTCTTATGGAAAGCGGCCCATAAAAAAAGCAACCCATACGTGACGCACGTCACTTCCCATAAGAAAGTGTGTTTTTCACATAGCCGTTAGTTGTGTACTCTGGCGTGACCGGCCGACAAACGGAGTCGTAGGGCTAGACGCTAGAGGCTTCATGGTCTTGTGGGTCTACCTTTTTTTTTGTAATTAGCATAGAATTACCCAATTTTACAGCTTACTTTAAAAACTTTAAAAAATTAATATTTAATTTTTGGTTCAAGTTAAATAATTTTGTAAAATTTTCCCTTAAAGATGGGAGTATCCATAAAGTTTGATCTTATGAGCTCAATATTCTTTGTTATTCTTCCCTTAATAAGGCTAAAGAAGAAAAAGTATGGCATAGGTTGCATTTGAAGGATTACACTTTGAATGATGCCACGCCCATAGGGGCGGTCTGCCGACTTCATTTTAATTTTTAATGCCTGACAATTATGAGAGGATGCTTAATGTTAAGTCTCAGCTCTTAACGACGTCTTATAGAGTTTTGAAAGCACTGGAAGTTGCACATTTAGGACGATTGTGGGCGTGCCCGTGGGCGGATTTTTAAAATTTTAACAATTGCGTAGCTTCGGATGAAAATGTGATTAAGTACAAAAAATCAGAATTGTAGGTCCAAAATTTAAGGCCCAAAAATTTTCGACATAAGGACGGACAAACATGCCTCATTCGAATCAAAGGTCCTTAACGTCTTGGTCTCTATGCTACATTTTCGCCTGTATCAAACTAAATTATACTCCATTCCTGTGGAAAAGGGTAAAAAAATTGGAATTGGCATACAAAGTTACTCCGACATTAAAACAGGATTTTTGGTCCCAAATAAAGTTAATCTAAAACTAATATGAAATTTAAGCTAATTCAGTTAATCTCTGACTATCAAGTTATCGAACTCTGCACTCACGCACTGTCACTTTAAATAGAAATCCACTATAAAGAGTGACCCGAATTTTCAAAAATGTGTTCCTCGAAACAGCATTTCAATATGGCTTAAACTTAAATTTATGTTAAGTATAAATGTCATTCATATATTCACCATGCGTATGAAAGCAGTGATGAGTTCTTATGTCAAAGATTTTCATTTTAGTACAAAAAAAATTGATTATGTTAAAAATAAGACGAAAAAATAGTTAATCCCACATTTAAAAATATTTATAAGAAAATACAAATAATATACAATTAATATACAAAATAAAATAAAATGTATATACTTAAACCAAACTGAACGAAGAATTTAAATAAAATCGAATGTAACGTACATCTTGTTAGGCGTGTAAAGTTGTTGGCAGCTTCAACCAGTGTTTTTTTAAAAAAATTTTCGGCGTGGGACCGACAGTGCATCCTTGGTCCTCTGCCTATGCGCGTTCAAATTTTGTTTGTACAAAAAATCTTGATTTGATGATTGATTTTTTACAGTGAAGTTTTTTTTTTCTCATATTTCGGAATCGAACTTGTGTTTGGACGAGTTGATTTTTGGTAAATTTTGCTCTTGCGTTGGTATTGGACGTCACTTTTCAACTTATTTACATAAATGTATAAATATTGGCATTTTTCGCGTAGCTATATATAAAACTGTGATGATCATGGCGATTTTTCTTCAAATTTACCAATTAATAGTAATAGTAGACTGCGGTTTTTTGAGGTTTTCGATTTTTGGCAATATTTTTTTTTTTTTTGGATTTTATAGTGTTTTCGTTTGACGTTGTCACACACGCATGTACATGTACAATTTTCCAAAAGAAAATCAATAATTAAATAAAAAAAAAAGAAATTTAAAAAACAAATTTTGTAATGTTCAGGCAAAAAAAAAAACTGATAAAAAATTATGGTAATCACTTGTGTTTTTTTGTGCGCACGTATTTTTATAAGCTGGAAGCTATACAAATAGGGAAAGCTAATTGCTAATAGTTAAGGAAGATTGGGGCTTTGAAATACGCTCTCAACCCCGAGATCTGACGCCTGCAAAACATATTAATACAAAATATAAATAGTTATAACAAATTAAAAGAAATTAGGTATATAAAACACAAATAATAAACAACATGCTTCAGAAAAACTGTGCAAACACTCAGGATAGTAGTTTGTTGTGTGAACTCAAGGGACAAACGTGCAAACATTTAAGTAACTATTTTATTGTTAGGTAAAGTGCAATACGTATTTAAATCTCAGATTCATCCGATCAAAAAAGGACTGACATTTTTTTATACATAGTTAAATTTTGATTTTTATATAAAAAAGACTATTTAGTTGAACACTTGTTTTATTACTTTACAAATTTTGTACATTAAAATTTTGTGGTATTAGAAACTAGTAGTTAAGAACAGTAAAACACATGCCACCTTATGTTTTTTCCCACCGCCAAAAACATGATTGATATGATTTTATTTTGAGCACAAAATGTTTTCAAAATTGGTCTGGATTCGTTATATTTGTCAAAAACGGTTACTTATACGATTTATATCCATTTCACCTCGCGTCAAAATCTAGTTTCTCATATACTAGATTATAAAAATTTACTTTGTCTCAAACACCGCAAAGGGAATAGCTACATTTTCCAATCGTTAAATGTGTCAATGGAGTAAAACAAGAAAGAATAATGGATTTAAAAATGTTCAAATTATTACTACAAGAAAAACATTTTGACTTTTAATTTCGCACAAACCCAAACAGCTGCTTTGTGTTCAGTAATTTTTGCATCAGTCAGCATTTTCTGCTCAGAAATTATTTAAAGGTTTTCCATTGAAGAAAAGATTTGTAGTTTCTGTCATAAGGTTTGATCTTTTTCAATTTTGCTGTTTTATTGAAAATAAAAGAGCTAGATCAATTGTCAGCACCAAATGTGAGTACCCCCGATTTCGAGCGAACTGATCTGCAAACATGTAAGTGTCACTACTGTCAAACGCAAACCGAAGCAATTTTATTTGATTCGAGGGTAGGGAAATGCGTTTTATTAAAACGAGCAGCTCTCGATTTTGATAGTAATTCTTTCAAGTTTTAATGAAACAACTTGTCTTTGGTTTTGACACGCGTGTGTTTGTCAGCAGATTTGTGAAGGATTTACTGCTAATCTAGATACTGAAATCTAGAAATATGGCAGCTTTAAAGTGTAAGTTCATTCGAGTTTAAGAGTCATAAACTGGGTTTTTGGCTTATCAATAATATACTCAGTCACATCTACAAAAGCAGCGCTTAGATGAGCAGCTTCTCAAGTTCTCAAAGGTTGTTCCACACAAACCCTGATGAAATATTTTACGGTTTGCATTCAAAAATGTGGCCCAAGTAAAAGAAATTAAAGAGTTTCATGACAGCGTTCTAACATAGAGCTGCATAAGTTAAAAACAGTCATATATGACAACAAGCAACTAAACAATCTATGACAAAACACAGATTTAAAAGTTTCCGAAAATTTGTTTTGTGTCGGTTGCCATACAAATTCATCGGACACAAGAGGGCAATCAAACCGTTGCAGGATTAAAAGTGTCATGTTTGATTCAACTTTTCTTTTTTTGAAAAATGAAAGTTACGGCTTTTTCGGTTGGCGATCCCGGATCAGGGCGTTCTTCTCCCGGATGGGTCTGTACATCCGAACATCCAAACATGTTATTTTTATTTAGCTATTATCTAGCGTAGTATTTGTGAAGCAAAAGCTATTTTACAGGGGGCAAATGACATTTATTCAAATTGACACATGCGTTGTATGATTGTGTGCGTGCTTCTGGTTTTGATTCTGGATTCTCGGCAAGAAGCAAATTTCTCTTCTTTTTACGAGAAAAACTGTCAAACGAGAGCAAAAAAAAAAACAGTTTCAGGAGAGTCCAGAATGCTCCCAGACGCTTTCAGACGACAAACTAATAAGGCCAATAATTTTGGTGCGACACATTTTGGTGTTTTCGATAATATCATGACTGAAAAAACACTGTATTGAAAAACTGTCCCCGGGTAAACTTTCAATCCGAGTCCATAAATTTTATTTGAACTCAACTTGGACCTTAGGGGTTTCGAACATTCTTTCCCATGGGAATATTATTCCAGCATAGGTTGTTTAATAAATGAACATGTTTAATTTAGACCAGAAAAATCGAAAGGCGTTTAGTGTAATATTTCTGACTGGCGTTTTTTGTGACGTTAATTGTCATAAGTGTCATTTTTGGTGCTTGAATAAGACTGCCATTCAAAAATAGGATTTTATTAATAAAACCCATGATTGGCATTGTTTTTCGATTTCTTTTTTTAATGGCAGCTGCAGTGTAAGAAGCATTAAACTATATTGTTGGTTAAAGTTTTGTTGAAGAATCGGAGAATAGCCGTGAACAAATCCGAAGGTCTGGGTCACTGCCCTAGAAAAATTAGTGGACTTGATTAGTAGTTGAAGGAAATAAATTATTGGCGAATATGAGAAAAAGAACTGGTGGCAAAGAATAAATGTTCTTAGGGCGAGATTAGGTGCAACAAGCATTTTAATTTTCGCATATTCGCTGTGCGATATTGAAATACACTATTACAATTTTTTTTCAGTGTCAACTTGTTTGTTTTTTTAAATATATTTAGTTAATCACACAATTACTTAAAAAAAGATTAAATCTAAAACATGTATAAATATTTTTACAATAGACTCTCAAAAATACTTATGTGAATAGGTTTTCATTTTTGTTTATAACATGCTGCCAAAATTTGCCATTACCAAAATTTATTTTTTATTTTTCATCATTTAAATTTGTTTTTGCCAAAAAAAAAAACATAATGTATGTGGAATTTTCAAACTAAAAAAACAAGAGGAAAAATCTGCCAAAAACGCATGCATACAAGGATAAATTCTACGTTCAGTTGGATAAAGGATAATAAATAATAAAAATAGGAAAATACTTTACTGTCTAAAATGGTGTTTTTTTCTAAAGAATAAAGTTTTTTTTATTTAGAATTGTGCTGATACCAACTAAAAATCTAAAGTGCTAAATAAAATAAGAGTTAGTTTACAAAAGGATAAGATATCATGCAATTTCCTATAACCCAATTGTCTTGTTAGTCATTTAGCAGGGGTATTCAGAAATGTTTTACGAGTTAGTGCTTGTGTGCTTGATTGATTTATATTAAGTTTTAAAAATATATTAATTATAGTATTTCCTGTTGTTTTCCTTTATTAATATTGGTTTTAATCAAAATTTTGTTTCATTAACTATTGCTGGTTAGTGAAACCGACCATCTGAACAAAGAAACTAAATATTATTAAAATTATTTCTTTTTAATAAATATAAAATTTAAGAACATTATAATTTTTTTTTTATTTCAAGTTTGGTATGTTAATTAAAAGAGTTAGTAAGGAAAATATTGTTATGTTTGGGTAATGGAATAATGTAATGAATTACCGCTCCGAATGTATATTTCTTTGTTAAATTCTGTTATGTACATAAAAGTCACTTACCGTTCTTTGTTTGAAGGACACTACATTTAAGGACTAAAGTCGAATACTACATGGATAAAATTTATAGGTTATTTTTGAATAAAGGGGATGATATTGATGGTTTTGCTTTTATACTGGAGTATGCAAGTGTAAATCACCAATATTATCATTAACCAATTTGCTTCCGAAGAAATAGTGATTGAAAATTACTAAAAAGAAGAAATAGATCCTTTCCCAGATTTTATCAACAGTAAAAGAAAATAAAAAAAACAAGAGCTATGAAACAAAACAAGACAGAGTAGGTATACGAAACAGGTCAATATGAAAAGATTCAACTATAAATGGAAAAAACAAAAATACTATTGTTGGTTAAGAGTTTTCTTATTTTTTACAATTTATGTATTTAAACACCGATTAAAATTTACAAAACATACAATGCAATAAAAAATACTGTCGGACTTATACACTGTGTAATAGTATAGAAGAGATTATTATCCTTAAAAATAACATACCATTAAATTACTATTTTGTTAAGTATATATAACTTTTAAATACTCTTCTTAAAAATCTTTATGTCCTTAAATATTACTTAGTATTTTTTCTACATTCTGAAGAGATCATTGTGTGTGTAATGTTCTTATAAAGAATATTAACTGGTTTTTTAAAACACTAAATAAAATAGTTTTCTCATGTTTTTCTTTTCACTAAAATAATTCGTGTGGTCGGTTCCACTCACCTGCATCGAAAATATAATCATCGTTATCATAATTATTCGAATGATCGTGACGAACAACAGTCTCATCGGGCCTTGCAATAACATTACCTAATGAGTTAAAGGATGATGGGGAATTCTTACACCCGAACCACCAATGAGCCGATGGTCGCGGGAATGGAGGATCCGCGGAGTCAACCTGAAATAATGCGCGAAACAGTTTGAGTTTGGTCGATTAAAGATCGCTTGTAGATGGACTTACCGCAAAAGTTCTATCGTTGAACCGATAGTATTTATCACCCTTGAAGAAGTATGTGTAACCATTTGTATACTGCAGCGCAGCATCAATGTTATTTGGCAAGCCTTCCCAATTCGAAATTGGTTTTGGATATGTCGCCTTCACTGGCGGCCTCTTCAATGGATCAAATCGCCAGAATTTGCTACCCTTGTAGAAGTAGATCTTTCCATTGCCACCCCAGACCATAGCGGCATCCAAATGATCTGGAATACCAGTGAATCCTTCACTGATCTCCTTTGGATAGTCTCCGTCGACTTGTCGGCCCGAGTACCTCCAGTATTTTGTGCCCTTGAAGAAGTACGTCTTGCCGTTTTTGTATGTAAAGGCGGCATCAATATCACCTGAAAATATCCGTTAAAATTTATTGTAAATACGCAGTCCACAGTTGAATTTTGATGCTTTTTAGAGTCTTTACCTGGAAGACCTGGCCATCCTTCCGATATGTACTTGGGGTATCCATCAGCCACTGAATTCTCTGTAAGTTTGTAGTACATCTGTCCCTTAAGAGCGTACGTTTGTCCGTCTTGCGAATTAAATAGTGCATCGATCTTCGAATCCTTGCACAAAGTTGAGTCATCGCGGGGTCTTGTTGGCACAACAGCTGGCCTTGGTGTGGTTTTCGGCACATTTGGACCAGCCTGGTTCGTCTTCTTTCCATAAAGGGCCTGTATAGCCAAAACGTCGTCAGAATCAAGCTTGAACACAGGTTCAAAACCACGGTAGAACGGAGCCATCAGCGCCGATCGCACATCGGAATGACTCAAACCGAGGGAGTGACCAAACTCGTGAGCTGCTACTTGGAACAAATTTGTACCACGGGGACTACCAATTGTCCAGTACTCAGCATCGTCAAAATGAGCGTCACCTCCATAGACGGGGAAGTAGGCGTGAGCCAGAGTGCCACCAGCACCATCGAATGGATCTCCATCACCATGCTCGCTCTCCTCGAATCTGTGAAGGAGTACACTTTGATAAAATGCCCTTCGAACAGAAAAATTAGTAGCTATGTCTTACCTGATTTCAATATGAACTGGTCCAGTCTTTTTCGCTGTAAAGGTTAGATCAGTATAATCAGCCCACACATTGAAGGCCCTCGAGATTTCAGCGTCAACATCGGGCTTCTTTAGCCGCTTTGGGTATTTGGAGATTTTGTACGTCAAAGCTTTCACCCTCCAACGGCTGCCCTGCAGAGCATATCGCTTCGATCGGTTATCAGTTCCGAAACCAACTTTATCTTTGACACCACAACGTGGCAGAGACATAAACTGCAGTGTTTCATCGTCCAAATCGCCGGTTACATTAAGGCCGGCGAATCCCTGAAATTCCTGAATAGCTTTGGTCCATGTAGACGCGTCTAATAGTCCGCCATTGGCAGGGTTTCTAGCTCCTGGCGGAAGGTAGCCAAATTGTGAGAGGTATATCTGTAAGAAGAATAAAAAATTACGTTTAATGAAATGGTTCCATGTATAGTTAGGTGTCTATTAACCATAGCCCTAGCATCGACATTTTTCGAACAGCCAAGGCTCAAAATCAAACACATGATACTTAGAATCCATGACCAACAACTCATATCAATTTATCGTTCGATTAAACAATTCTAATTCACTCTACGATCCGTCGGGTTACCTGATCGACAATAGACTGAACTCCGCGGGACGGATACTTCTAGCCAGTTGACCGATTAACATGCATAGCCTGTCCAGCTGCCACATGTTGTCATGATTTCGCTAAGCGACAAGGACGAATTCAGAGATATCGCAAATCACGAAAAAGCAAAGCTTCGACGAAATGTAAATTATCGATATCGATACAAAATTTTTGGCCAGCGTTTTGGTGATGATCGAATGATGATCGGGAACGCATAATAAATAGACGGAATGCATTGGAACATCGAACATGATTGATTGGCAAGAGAATAATACTGATCGGCAATTTGTTGCAGTTTAATAAATTCCGAATGCATTTTTGCGTAAGACCTGCCCGGGGCTACGTCTTCTGCGATCAAGATCAATGTCAAAGCGATATTGACTTGTTGTTGACACTGTAGTTTGTCATCTTCGATTTGTGATGATTTGATGAAAAGTGGTTGAAACATTTTAATATGTAGAATGGCAGACACATAATTGGTCTGGGAATTCTTCTTTTTTAGACCCAGTGCAGCAACAGCTGCGACGTGGTCTTTTCAGTGTAAAAACAATCGTTGACCAACTGTCAAGCGCCATATACCGAAATTATTGCTAACGGTCTTTTGCCAAACATTTCGCATAGGTGTTAATATGTACGACACGGGCCCAATTAACGACCCTCCATTAGAACTATACACCATTAGATTCTTGCTTGGGAAGAGATAATATTCACGTGTCCAATAAACCGCAAGGAAACGTGATGAAGATATAGCATTTCGAAAAGATGGTTATGAATTAATTGACGTTTTTTAATGGCCATTAATCAAAAATGCAAAAAAAAATTTTGCATATATCACAACTTTTTTTTTCAGATTCCTGCTTTAAGTATGAACTACTACCGTCACCAGACTTAAAAAGTCCCTCCTTTTCCATCACAAGAAAAGACTCTTATCGATTTTGCAATCTTATAGTAAAATATAGAAAATATTATTTATTCCGCGTCAATCGATGAGTTCTGTTCTCTGTAAAAGGGGTTGGCAAGAGATTCACTTGGCTTGTTTTTTTTTTCTAACTCATAATAGACTCATGGTGAGTTTTATTTGACTCGCACGCTTCTTCCTACTTTCGATAATAGTAGGTAGGTACTGGTGACAATATTTGAATTTTAATCTATCTGGCAAATGCGCTTTGAAATTTACTAAGCACCCAAGGGACGTTTCGTACATGTTTATACATCAAATTATGAATTGAGATTGTTTTTTTCTAGATTTTATTTTGTTTATTTTATGAATAATGTATCACCCTGTCTCAGAGGTGAGACAGACGTAGATGAAGGCATTTAGTGAAGTTTCTGATTCACCTTGCTATTGATCGACTAATATAGAAGTTATTTTTGTTTGATTGACTTATAAGGATGTTGGATATAGACAATTCACAGCTTATTGAGTGATTGGTTCAATGACTTTTGCGCTTTGTGAGAACACAATAAAGATCAGAAGTATGGCAATAAGTATCAGAATCTTACATTTGGTAACAGAATTGAGGCTTCCGTTTAAAAGGATGTTTTTGTTCTGATTGTCAAAAGAAAAAATCAAACCCACGCTGCACTGAATGGCAACGTCATCTGTTAGGCTAGAAATTTTATTAGAGCTGACTTAGTTTCCTTGTCACCTGCTAGACCAATAGGCAATCATTACATCCGACTTTCACGAGTTAGTGTGGAAAATAGATGTATGAATTGTTTCTGTAAATGTTACCTGTATTATATTCAGACTGGTGATGCCACTTCAAATTAAATATAATTTGAGGACTTTTTAGGAATCATCAGCATCAGCATCAGCGGCTGCACTAAAAAGTCTGCTTAGATCACTTGACTTTATAAAACTGAAACTAAACCGAAAAGAATTCTTCGCCTTATTCTGTTTCGTGCAATGGAAAACAGAAAAAAAGTATAAATTCACACAAAAAAAACTTTACAAATATAGAAAGTCGTCTAACCAGGAAAGTAGTGACATGACAACGAACCCTCAAAGTTTAGGTTTCTGAAATTTCTCTGATCAATTTCAACCTGTACAGAACCTAGTACGACTGACAGCTGACCAAATTTTGGGCTTGTTCCATGAGACACAATTTTGTTATCGGTGTTCTGTTTGTGTATTTGATCCTGTCACCTGTTTAAAATTTGTTCAATAAAAGAATAGAATTGGGTACGGGAACAAAAATCTGCAAATACAAATAAAAACAAAAGGCCTTTTTTAATTTCAATAGAGACAGCGACAAATATGCGTGCTAGATGTTGTTGTTACATGGAAAAACCGTTTTCGTCATGCGAATTGTCAGCTGTAGTATTCTTTAGCTAATGAATTGCCGCAAATTTTTCTGCGAACTTTTTTCCCAAAATGTGAATTGTATTGATGTTCGGAAATAGAATGCAGTGAAATCGAAACACAACAATTAAAAAACAATAATCAAACCGGTTAACTGGGGTTCAAACTTGCCTATATATGTGGATTCTTGAATCGTTCACTGACAATCTGAATATCACTGAATATCATATCAGTGCTCATTCTTAAAACATGCATGGAATGGGCGTATTTTTACTTGAAGTTCCCGGCGATTCGATAGCAGAAAATGTAGGGATGGAGCTACTTACAATCAAATCTTGTAACGGTCAATAATCAAGCTGAATTTATAAGCAGAATATTGATAGGGTTTTATATAAACCACTAGGTGGCGCATATACTAACTATTTAACCACCATAGATTGGAGCCGGAAACATACTACTACTACTACATACTACTTATTTTACTTTAAGGGCCAGTTTTTCAGTGCGAGATCATCCGAGTAAAGCTGCTATTGATCCGGGATCAATCTCGGCTTAACTCGCCAAATTTGGTGAGTTAATCCTGGGTTAAACTCTGGTGAACAGTATGTACTTCTTTGAATGTTTTTTCTGTGCACGATGTGATAAATCTCATCTGAAAATGATTTAATGAAGATGAAGACTCGAACTTCTTTTTTGTATATTCTTATGTGTAGAGCGAGCTGGGAGATGCAGTCATTTCGAGAGTCGAAGATTTTCACAACTTTACTGACGGAGCTAACTCTGCACTGAAAAGCTGTTTGCTGAGTTGAGTTTAGATTCGTTTTGTTCCTGTTCAGTTTAACAGATCTTGGTTTAAGCTGGGCTTAACTCAGCACTGAAGTAGAAGATTAGAAAAAAATTATACAATATTTTTCCTGAAAATACAACCTCGTAACGTATGCGTATTCCATAAATTTAAACAATGTTAATTTTGAGTGTAAACTTTAATTTTTAGGAATTATTATGTGTCAAGTACTAAAGTAAAATATCAAGTATACTCCTCTTTAGTTAATTCGCTGATTAATGGCTGTGCAGGCATGCGGGCCGTGCAGAATGAAGCAATAGTAATGAGGTTTGATCCTTGAGTTCTGATCTAGTAAGACAAAAGGTAGACTGATAAAGTTTTGCGCCAATTAAATCTATTTGCATATATGTCCATTTCAAAACTCGAAGGCATTAAAAATCTTCAAATTCTTGAACAATTACATGTTCGGCAAGACATGGTGACTCGTCAAAAGGGGGTCCAACACAAGTACATTGATCCAACATAAATCTGCAGGTGGACTACAGAAGAGACTTTATCTAGATTAAGGCGACCACACATTTCCGAAAATCTCAACCTGACATTGTTGACCCTAGGGCATTGATCTTCGATTAACCTTAAAGAGGTCAACATCAGAACATTAATCTTACTAGACATACATTGAAACACTTGTTGTGTGTTTGCCCATCTTTATGGTGACATCGTTGTACAAATAGAAGAAAGAGAAGACAGGTCAAGTTTGTTGTTGTTAAAATCTTCTATATCCATGCTTAAATCAAAGCATGAGGCTGCGTGAGGTTGCGTGAGGCTGATAAAGTAATATAAAGTCCTATCAAGTCTTACATCAAGTTGCGTGATTTTTGCATGGACGTTTTACTACCTTCTTGTATTCAAAGCTTTTACCTGGTTTGGCTACGCAATAATTCCTGCTATTAACTAGTTAATACTTTGTACAAGATCTGCATAAAATCTAGCTTATTTCGCAAAGTTCCAGTCAAAATAAGAGCAAACGTATACGGGATGAAAAGTAGGTAATAGTAAAAACGTGCGACTCGTAGAGAAAAACTACGTTTTACAATCCGCTATTGATGAGTACTACGCAAAAAAGTACTTTCCAAATGTAGATCAAATCTAGTTCAAAAAAAAAATTTGGACCATAAAAACTTGGAAATATAATATTGCACAAAAGCTTGAAAATTATATGCAAAAGGCGGAACCTTTTTTTTTTATTGGTGCCGAATCCGATAAGCAAAGCATTAATCACACAATATGGTCATTGTTCGTAAATTAATCTTGATGCGAAGTTTCGTTTTATTTTCAAATCCGACATGGGGGTTGTGAGCTTTAAAATATGTTCTTTTTACGATTCTCAGCATGTTATTAGCAGACGTTCATCGAACTCTGGGTTGCATTTTATCATAATCAAACAGTAGGTAAGTCTGGTATTGTTTTCGAGAACTGTTTTTTAGACAGTAATTAACTATAGCCCGCGACAGTCATTACTCATCTGATGTGTTTTTCTCATTAGACACATTTTTAGTAAAATTAAAATTCAACGTCACCACAGTCATAAGCCTAAGCGATAACACCTGCGCCATCAAAGCTCTTCAAAAGGCTATCTCATCATACATTCTTCCTTTTGAGGACGGGGGTACGGGGAATAACAAATTTTATTTATGTCACACTCGTGTGTTATTGTTTTCATGCAATGATTCGCAAAAGTCAGCTTAATTTAGATGCTCAGTGACCTTGTTACGCTTCCATCTGAGGAATACTAAACAAGTCCAGAGCACAGAGCAGTTGTCCGAAAGTCTTTGGACAGAAAGCAGTATTGAAACGATGTGGCGACATAATGTATAATACTGAGCCAAGATTTAAGCTCTGCATAACAAGCCTTATCTCACAGTTCTTCGAGTGAAAAAAAATTATGTAATTCTTTCGACATATGTTTGAAGCTTCGGAGAAGATTCAGCCCGTTTGTACCTGTGGCTAGTTAAAACGTCAAAAAGCCATGTGAACATGCAGAATGCTTATGGTAATTTAAAGGTGGCTCCTCACCATGTGACATGCTGTCCATATTAATTCGCCTTTGATTCGATTCGATACTTTTTATCACATGACCATCGATTTGCATATTAGTTTACGATAGGCATCAGCTGCTGTTGGTTTTCGTTGGAAATGCCGACGACGACACTTCTTCAACTAGAGGAAGTCCACATGTTAGTGCCGACAGCATAGCTCATGAGTTTCGCTTTTTGACTTGATGTCCCCGTATCGGGAGGGTAATGAACCATGGAAATATAGAAAGGTGGCGTTTTATTTGACGCTTGGGTGTAACTAGTTTGAGGTGCTTTGGAGAATCTTCTGTGTTCGTATTTGCAACAGTACTTAAGCGATTTTGAAAGACCTCTTAAACACCAAAACCGTGCGCAAAGTGAAATGCTGTTTTTGAGGAGATCAATCAAAAGATTCCAAGATTCTACACTACGCTAGAGCTATGTTTCCAGCGGTTATAAAACGGAGATATTTGAAACAAGATTAAAAACAAATCTCGAAGTGTTTCCACTAGACAAATCTAAGATTAACTATATACGCGAGCACTCTCAAGTTGTCATTTTGGCTCTCAAAAGGGAATGGTGATGTCATTACCCAGTACCGAAAGAATTAAGCCCTGGTGGCAAAATTTGGAATGAAAAGCCTGCTTAAAAGTGCAATAACGTAAGTTTTCAAAAACTACCAAGGCTGGTCACCCGTTTGCTGTATACTCGTCGGCATGATTGTCGTTTTAATTGTTAAAAGATAGAAAACTAATCAGAGTACGGACTCAAAATTGAAGTTTTCCTCACTTTTGTAAAATTTTCAAAATTTGAAAAGATGCCAAACATAAAGTTGTTTTATACTAAAGGTCTCCATAATCCTTTTTCTTGCTGACCAATTATTAAATTCTAACTATACCAATCGTCAGTTTAACAGTCAAAATGTAAAGCTCCTTTCCTCACACATTCCAATTTTGACCGTGGAAAAGTCAGAATGCGATACCTGGTGGTTAAGTTTGGACCCACAGCTGTCAACAGATATCAACACAGTGTTGGCATCTGTTCTTAAGTTGCCGAACCATTCAACCAACAAACTTTTGATCTGCCTTCGATGAATAAATGGCTTATGAATTATAATAAGGAAAACAAGAGATTTTATAGAATGACAGCCACGGGAAGCTGTTGAAATGCAAAAAGCTCTTCACACATTCTTAATTTAACTAAGCCAGAGGTACATGGCTCATCAATCGTTGTAGAATCAATTAAAATCATGCCAAGGTTTATCTTATGGAATACTTCAAAATTTTCAATTCTTTTGTCATTTTTGGCCATTTTTTCCCTGAAGATTTAGAAACCTTTAATACAAGCCTAGAAACGATGATTAATGATGTCAGCATTGAATTAGAATTGAATAGGCAAAATACAGAGCTTAACAAAAGTCAATTTCGGAGTATTTAAAGAAAATTCAGAGTATCTTAGCGTATTAAAAGTGCTAAAGTCGAATGGAAAGTTCAATTTCTTACACAAAATCTCCACACCCTGCAGTTCCCATAAAAATTTAGTTTCCAAAATTAAAGGAATAAGCCCACCCCGCATAAGAATACCCTTCTCAACCTTATTTCTTAATCAGGTCAACATTCAAACAAACTTATCTGCTCTAGTCCATTAAGTTTTCAATAAGATTGCTTTGTGCAAAAGCTTAGAGTTTAGATTAGGGGTTATTAGACGCTTTATGAACTTGACGTCCATAACTGGTTGTTATATTTCTTTATGTAGCTGCTACTTCATTTGCATCTTGGTCAATAAAACAGAGGTGATATTGGCGTGTCGCACGCAATCCGATACTAACAGGAGCACAATATTTCACTCATATTGTAGTTATGTATCAGCTGTTGTCGATGAGGTCAGTAAGGTGTGCGTTCTACTTAAAAAAAGTTAAGTTTTCCACTTGCAAATGGTTTGTTAAAAATACTCCCTTCCCTTTAGGGAAGGAACTCCTTTAAAGCCCCTCTTATCGAGTTTTTGTTTTGCAAAATTGCCACGCAAGTTGTTTTTTTAAACCAATGAACAACTTAAACATCACTAGGATCCGCAACATTCGCCATAGCCCCGCAATGACATGCACATGTTTCAAAGCGATTTCTTGCACCCGTGCAATGCATTTTTTTCCAGCCGACGAGATACAATTTTAGATACGAATTTACTGCACGATTCCTATGTTGTTTATGCATTCCAATTGACAGATTGTCAGAACATTTCAAATTGCATTATAATGTGTCGACGCAGGTACACTGAATATTGACAGTCAAGTGCAAGTCCAAGGTATGGGTGCGCGTTATTTTGACATTCGTTTGGAGGCTAACAACAAAACTTGTAATTATTTGATTCATGCAAATCAGATGAATATCACACGAACATCCATTTAAATGATGGAATATTGAGACTCATTATGGGCAAATGTTAGTGTTTGTCACACCTGGATGAGTTGGAAAATGTTGATATTTTCATGGGACATCATGGTTTGCTGTCTATTTGTCGGTAGATTTGGTTTCCTTGTCCGCGATGAGTTTTTTTTGAACAATGGTTAATGGCCTTTTGTGTGAAGGTACTTTCGTTTATTACCTGAGGTAAATTTGGTTATGGTTCAGGAAGTAAGTTGTGGTCTCCAGGTATGAGCAGCCTTAATAGTAAGGTTTCTTAGTATATCAGTTTTCCAGGTAAAACGATTGATCAAAACTAGATTTTCTGAGGTGTATATTTTGTTAGTTGATGGTGTGCCACAAGGTTCCACTTTGTCTACTGCGCCCTTAAAAATGTTATCTTAAGTGGTTGCTTAATAAAGGCAAGATCTATCGATTATAATGAAAGGTTTGGTGGTACCAGTGATGCTTCAGTTAAATTACATAATGTTGATACAAAAAAATAAGGATTTCTATTTCCATTCCTTTCTTTTCGATCGCAAGTGCCTGATACCTTTAATATTCACTTCACTATTGTACTCCTCTCGCAACATCGTCTTTCTTTGCAAGAATTGGAATTAACTAAGTTGCCATTGAGCTTTCAAAATGTTCCTCGATGATCACAAATCAATAAACGCAAAACAACTCCCCGGAGCTCATGTTTTATCCAAACCGCAAATCACATGACTCGCATTATAGATAAATTATCTTCTCCGAGGAATGTTCGAGTCCTCTAATTTAACGATTATTTCTGTCAGTCATTTAAGACTTGGCTCACTTAATCTTCTGATCAATATGCGATGCTATGGTGCCGACAAATAATCGGCTGCACAAAAGTATAATTGCGGCAACTAATCAAAGGAAATAAACTTTCCATTGATACTCCCCATCCATAAGGCGCCATTAAAGGAGAAAACGTATAAACATTGTGTTAAACAATTAACTTTCATGGAACCGTTTAATTATACTCAAATGGGTAGTGGACCTTCGTTAAGCTAGTTAAACAATTAAATGTAATTTTTTTCTGAGCACTTACTTATTGTTACTTAAATGCTTACATGTAAGGAGGTAATGTTGTTTACTGCTGTTAGCTGATTATTTGGTTTTAAAAGACAGTAAACGTGGCTAATCGAACAATAAGTATTCGTAGAAATTTAAAATTCAACAGAATACCTTTAGCAAGTCACTATATGACGACGCGATGCTGGGTTTTGTTCACGTTCACCGAATGCGTCAGAAATTTGATCGGAAGTAAGTCAGTTGAAGCCCTTAAACAGTCAGATCTTTACGAGCGGATGTGGGAACCGGGTGACGCATTTAACATATTTTAAAGAGATTTAAACATTGATTTCAACAAACTGATACCTCACGAGAGTTGAATATGGATTTAAAGGTATGTTTTATAATTTATTGCCTTAATTCAGTCTTAAGAATTAAATGCACAGTGGGGATTATTCTTTCATCAAAAAATAAGTGGAAATATTGAAATGTACTCTGAGAACGTCAACAGCAAATCCAATTAGTCGTTTAAACTGCTAATTGGAGTTCCATTATTGTATTACATAAACCTCAAGAATTTTCTGCAATTAAATAAAACCGCTTTTATTTAACTTGTCCTCGCAGACCCAATCAAGTATGTATTCAGCTGTTTAGGAGTCCTCTCACTGACAGTCTCTTGAAATTTAAAGGGAGTCCTCCTTGGAGTTTAAAACGTTTTAGCTTGTGTACTGGATTCATGGATAAGAATAAAACATCCGCAAAAAAATACGTTTCAATTAACGCCTGCCGTGTCCGTAATTAAAAATAGCTTGACCACTTAGGAGGGAACAGAAACCAATGCATAATATATAAAAAAAAGAGTGATGGTAACCCTAAATAAATTAGAGCCATGGTTGACAGAAAAGCACAAAACCTTATATTAGTTCTACATGAAGCTGGACAGTCCTTCATAGAACCCAATGTTTCTAGAAGGTAATTCAGAACACCTAAAGTGTTATAATGGTGCTATGCGGGCCCTGCACAAGACCTTCATAAAAAAAACTACACTTACAAACACTGACGAAAATCAGCAACGAAGTCAATTTAGAGCTTCCGAAAATCAACCTTATAGTTCGCAATGCAACTACATTCGCAATGCAACTACTTAATACAGGATTTTTAGCGCGAAATCATCCATATTGAGTTAAACGACCTTAACCCCGAAAAAAAGTTTCTTAATCAACTATGATCCAAAGACCTCAATGTCAATGATTTTAAGAGTCTGAGATTTCTACAACTTTATTGACGTTAGGGTTGCACTGACAACAACAGATTCGTAAACCCAGTTTTACCGCTGATTCATTTTGAACATCGATCAAGAGATTTGCGATGACAGTAATTTTTATCCTCTTCATATTTAGCTTAAGAACTTCTTGTCGACGCAATGACAGCATCTTTGACAAATCGGTAGACTGCCCAATGTCGTGTAATCGCCAATACTGAGTCAATTTATGCAATAATAAGCCAGCAAAGATAGCTTTCGAGTAGATTTCCACGAAAGCTTTAGTAGAAACAATATTGAGAACATCTCCGCTACAATTTAATGACAAGAAAGAGATTAGTTTTGGTTGCTATTCTGTTTTTTAAGTAAGATCACACTGAAAGTGTCTCAGTTTCATCATTAAGCATCTGCGTTTTCATTAATCTAGTGTAAATTAATCTAGCTAAAAATTCCTAAACCCTGTCTGACAAATGTACCTAGAATGCGACAATGACTCTTAAGCGACTTGATTGCGTGATGATTAACATGTCCTACATCCATCTTAAAGCAATCAAAGTTGACGTGAATTTATTTAGCCTAGTATCTACGCCCAATATCATTGTAACAGCCAACTGCAGCAGTAACTGAAACTCCCACTAATTGGTTTCAATTTCGTCCTGACCGACATATCCAAGTAATTCCATTCATACACTGTGAATAATACATGAACTCGTTTTTTCAACTTGTCATTGCGACTCATTTACATACAAAAATGCCAGTCTTGTAAGAAAAAGTCCCCACTTAATTTATTTTTGAACATATTATAATGAGCCCTGTTAGTGAAACTTGTCAAAGGATATAAAGAATTACTAGCATAAAAGTAGGATACCGGAACGTACGGCCATTCAACTAACCGGTGGCGTATGCGTAACATTTTCCCCCTCAGATTTCTATTCCTTGAAGTTTGTGTTTTTGGAGCAAAAAGTCTTTAACCTTAGCATTCGTGTAAAGGATTAATTAATTGCGTGGGACTGACCTTTTGACGACAACTTGAGTTCCTCTTAGAGTTTATCGGTTTAGTTTGTGAGCAACTAAAGGAAAACATGTTTTTCTGCCCCTTACGTCATGGCTGGTTGAGGTAAGAAAGCAATGGCCAAGGAAAGTGTTGACAAAAAGAGGGGGAGAAAGTGGCCAAGATTCGTAAATGGATGTAAACACTCTTAGAGGAGACACAGTCTTGTGAAACTCGATTGGTGTTGAATGGACAGCATTCCGTAGGGGAATGTCGGACTTTTCTGGTTTCCCACAACACGTGAACGACGGGGATTATCTAACCAAACTGCTTTACTTATTTTCCGTATTTCATAATTACAATAGTAATCTTGTGTTGAAACAGATAATTTTAAAGTTAGTACCATACGTTTTAATACGAAGTTAGTAAAGCTTAAAGCATTTCTCGTCAAGGAAAATTGGTGCAGTAGTTTTTGATGGATGCAATCTTTGAGTTTCTCAAAACAGAACTCGAGACTATAAAACAGCAAATAGAAAACACCATCAGACACTATAAACAAGATACTACGTAGCCACTATGCAGCCTAGTTGAAAGGAGGGCAAGGCTGAAGGCTTTATAGAGCATATCCCTAAACTGATTCAATGTTGGTACAGTCAAGTAACTTTACGAAGGTCCAGCAAAAATGAATGGAAAGTCTTTGTGTGTCTGAATTTATTTAGGGTTTACCTATTTTATACAACTTTTTTTTTATAAGATGAAGATTCAATGTTTTGTAATTTTTACTGTTTGAGATAGGAAACATTTAAACGAAAAAGATTGATTGTTATCTTTTATAAGTGCAAAAATTCGACAGGTTGTAAGAATTCTTTTACACCTTTTTTACTGCACTGAAACTTGCCAAGAAACTTTGCAGCAATAAATCGCATCATTGCATACCATAGGAACACACCATGACTTCTGCTTACGGTCGTTTAGCCTTAGACCTTATCTTCAGGTGTTTCACCCTTCAATGCAATCTAAGAATTTGTGTAAAATTTTGCTCAGGAAATTGCACACCTGTACAACCTAACTCCTGACGTCTCAAAGTGTGTGTGCAGACGTAGAGAGAATAAAAAGCGAAGAGCAAAAATAAACTCCGGGGGTAGGAAACAACCTTCACCCCGTCAACGGAGTGAATTTATGGGGTTGGTGTTCCACTTTGACTGGTCGGCTGGCAAAGCTGTTCTATATACTCTTTTCATTTTGCCTTGATTAATTATTTCGTTTTTTTTTCTATGATGTTGCCTTGCTACATCAAACTTTTCTGCTACATCTAATAGGGTTATGGGGATTAACTTTTCTCTTTTATATTCTCCGGATGGAAAGGAAATTTCCTGTAAAAAATCCATTTTTTTTTTGTTCTATCTATTTTCGGATGCCCCTTGTAACATGACCGACTACGTAATTAAGAAGAGTTTTCGGTTACTGATTGAGCCTAACAGGGGTTGACGTTTGCTCGAGTTCCCCTCCAAATAAAGAAGCAATAAATGTTCCAATTCGCCCAGAATAAATAGCGGAAACTAACCTTGATTAAGGCATTATTTAAAAATTCAACTCTTGTCTAGAATCGATAAAATAAAATTATAATTATGTTACATACAAGCACAAAGGTAGAAGTAGACTCAAGTCACATACACAAGTGGGTACCAAGAACCACATCACACGTCTTAAACCGTTCCAAGTGGAATTAACTTGGCGACGCGATGTAGTAAAGACCACGCACATGCAGCCCTCCCTGCCAGGAATACCAAGTAGCTTCGCGAAAATATTAAACAAAAGACTAAAAAAAAATTAAGTAAATAAAAAATTATAAAGTCGTGTGCTGTAAAGGCAGAATTATTATCGCACTACATCTTTTGAGTGGAATTTTTAATTAAAAATAAAAAATTATTTCGATACGCGCAAATATGACTGACATGAGGAAGTGTACTTGCGCTATCATCTGGCTCTGACGACTTCCCCCTTTGATTTAGGATGTATCTACACATAGACTGCCCGCTGGCATTGAGTGACCATAATACTTATAAGAAAAAACACCACACAAAGCCGCCTTAGAGAAATATAGTGCTTCGGAGTGAGACGTATGCTAAATTCTAAGCCGATCGTGGCTAAACATATCAATTAGTCTTTATATTGTTCTATTGGAAGTAACATTGGTAGGAATTGAGCTTTTTTTCGTTATTTTTCAAACATCGGCAGGAAATAAATCTCAACTGACACAGCCAAGTGATTCTGATCGGTTTGCATTGTTAGGCGTCTCCATAGTCAAACTGTCTGAGTCTGGTCGCGAGCTGACATTAATCCTCGCATTGTTTCTTAATAAATGACCAGAGGAATGCTGGCGGCCGACAGCAGTGGAGGCGGCTGACGATGCAGATTGAATGTAATAGATACTTTGGACAGTGTGTGCTCAACGTTATTACAGGTGAATTACACTGATTTCGTGGTAATAAATCATTTGCCTTCAACGCAGTGTGTAGAATACACAAAAGCCCGGCTTGCGATACTGCAATTAGGCATAGTTGAGACATGAATTGCATGCTAGCATGCATGCACCGCGGACCAATGTTATGATTGGGTGTGGTAGTCACGTGCTGTCGCTGGTACAAGTTGTCCCCGCTGATCTTTGGCCATGATCATAATTTTCGAGAGGAATTTTCCCGATTAGCTTGATACTTGGAAATCAATGTAGGAACAAGGCTCTAGCAAAAATAATTGACTTTGAAGACAGGGCTTTGGACAGGTAAATGAGATTATAAGACAATACTGTAAATTTAAGAATAATTAAAAGGTCATTAGGCAGCCGCCATGTTTCTTAGAGGAAATGCAAAATCAAGTAAGGGTGAGCAAACAGATGGTGTGGATATTGGCAACCAGTTATTTCCATTTACTAAATTAGAGAAGGTTGATCGTGTTGACAAATTTTAAGAACAATCTTGAACAATTATCGTCATTAGGCTTTTGCCATTGTGTCAAAAAAATACAATCTGTTAAAATTAGAGTTTCTGAATTTTTCGGTCATCACAACAGCTCAAGTGCGCCCAGAATTCCAGCATCAGTAGAGCGTCGTAAAAATGGGGGCTCTCACCACACTTGGGAGAATGTCAAAACTTTACTCTTTGAAGCTCCCCCTTAGCTCCCCCTACCAAAACTTGAACTGCTTTGAGAATCATCTAGGTAGGCATCTTAATTTGACACCGTGTCCAACTACTGAGCCGGATTGACCAGTCATTTTTTACAAAATTGAATTTAAGAAAGGAAGTAAATGTATTGGTCCCGTTGGTGCTACACTTAAAGAGCTCTTCCTCTGAGATTATTTGAAGAGGAAGGTCTTTGCCAGTAAAAACCAGATATGATTGAGGATCTTAAGCACAAAATTAAAACGCCCTTGTTTTTTTCTGATCGTCCTGGCTAGCTGACACCCTGACGATCTCGTTTTAAACAGAATTTTTTTATGTTTTATTTTCCACGCATTACTTTGTGTTTTTTTTGTAGAAAAGTTCGAAAATTCCTTGCTCACTTCCTAAATTTCGAAGTCTTGACTCTATCGACACAATTATTATGTTTTTTTTTTTCAAAAAGAAACTGAAAAAACTACCTGACACTTGCACCTCAGAGGGGCCACCACTTGCGTAGAATAACTTATGCGTTCTGACATACGTGGACGGGGCCTATAATATGCCGTGGCAACGAGAAGGTTCGCCATTGTTGAGAGTAGTGTTTGGGCCTTAGGCCGACTTGGCGACTTACGCACGAATGGACGGACAGACGTGGCCTAATCAATCAACCTGACAGTCTCGATCTTATCTCTAAAAGATCTTAGGCGCCTCCGGTGATTATTTATCTACAAACTATACATTCAACTTAATTTACTTAGGGTAAAAAAAACACGCCACCATCGAAGAAGGACGGAAACGGGGGCGCGCGAGACTACATCTTCCTAACCTAAGCTAAGCCTAAGCTAACTTTAGAACTCCTGACAATCCCTATTCTTTTATTATTCTTACTCTAACTTTTCCTTTAACTTATACCAAATTAACCGAAAGCTGGCCCAGTGTCCGTAGTTCCTACAAGTTGGCACCGGCTGGTACCCAAGACTGCCCGGTGTTCGTGGCAGAATCTGGCAAGCCCACTCTTATGCGGAGAGCACATTCAAGAACACCACTTCCCATACCCACGTTGTAGGAGAATCTGAACTGTCTTTAAAAAAAGAGATACTCTCAGAGTGTTCGTCAAAACCTAAAGGGTTAACAACTTCTTTTTCAGACATCTTGCAGAGTAGTGCGTCTAACTAACCACTGCACCAAGTCGGTCGCCCACATGTCTTTTCTGGAAGCATTTAAAGGTACCCTCTTACATTGTTAGGTACCGTTTAATTTAAGGACTCCATGCTGTACATATACAAACAAAGCATTTCCTATTCGCCTTAGTTTCTTTAAGGTCTTTCAGGCCTTTTCCATTGTTTCATTGTGTTACAAACGTTATTATGCTTCAAACTTGGGAAACTGCCATAAAATGTGGTTTGGCGTTTGGCCACAATTAGCTAGCTACAACTCAATTGATGCCTCACCACACTAACGGTCATTCAATAACAACCAATTAACGACTTGAACTTGAACTCAGCCCGTGTGCATTTAGCTTTTAATTAATTCCCAGAAAGTTGCACTCGTTCGTCTTGATTTGATTAAATAATGAAACACACCGGCTGGCAGTGCCGGTACGGCATGGCAATCAACTCCTCCAATAGTATTGCAATAAATCAGCGCTGAAAAAAGCATCACACGACCCATAAAATAATTTTTCATACAATTTTGGAAAATCACAATTGAAAAAGCCAATTTCAACTGTTCGTCTCATTAAATTACAGATATAAACGTTTTTCAGGGGTTCGTCTCACATTTACTTGAAAATCACTTTTAATTCGATGCACACGCCTCGACTTCCGTCATGGAAACGTTTCGGTGGCGCGGTTTTAATAGACATCACGGTTTTCGATGCACTGCGACACACAATAAAAAGAAAAAATCTCATTGCATGCCACATGCCAGAATGCACTGACATAGGCTCGCATGAGGTAATCACATATTCAAATGAGTTTAAAAGATTGCAAGTGCAGCGCCACCAAACAATGTCGCATCGATGCAATCCTTTTGTATGCAACGGGTCAGGTGTGTATGCAGTGGAGACACTACACCAAATGAACCTTCAACTTTTAAATTGCTTCTGCAAGTCTTTTTATTCCAAGTCCACGTGAGGTAAATATTTTCCCACTGACTGGGTTTGGCTGGTGCAGTGTTTTCTCGGAATTGGTTGATCATAATCAGAATCACTGAGAAGTATTGACTGATGGCTATGAAGAGAGGTGTGGGAATTGAGACAATGTCTTCGGAAAACAAGTATTTTATCATAACCTTTTGAAGGTTAAAAGTGCATTGAATATAAAAATTTCATATTTAAAAAAACGTAAACGCCACGTGTTAGACAAACTTTGAAAATGTGGACTCTGCTAAAGCAGACTTTTATGACATTTTTCACGTATGTAAAATAGCTTCGTTTGCAGACAATTAAAGGAGCCATTTAAGCTTTCAGCCCAATGAATCCGTTGCGTCTGTTACGTCGAAGTACATAACTAACAACTCCAGTTAAAAACACACGTTTTAATGGAAAGTGGCCCATATAAGAATTGTGTGCTTCCCATAAAAACGTGTGTATTTCACTGAGTTGTCAGATGTGTACTTCGGCGTGACGCAACGCAACGGATTCATTGGGCTGAAAGCTTGGGGCCCTCAACTTCATATTCATTGTTTTAATCTAAAACGCATACCTATCTGAGAGCACAGAAGAAAAAAGTGTAGCTTTTGGCAACACTTTTCTCATTGGCTACTAGGTCCGAATTGACGGCGCAGTTTAAAAACTTTTTTGCCAATAAAACAACTAACATTTTTTTCGGCCCCTTAAAATTACAACTACAACTCTATTGACAATAGTAATATTGCGTTTATAATTTGGAAATAGTTGAACCGTAAATATTTGTCAGCTTATCCTCAAATGGACACTTAGCATAAGTTCTGTTACGTCAGGATATCATGTGGCACTTTGCCGTCCCACTAACAAAATTAAGCGTTTATATAGCATAAAAACGATTGCGGCTTCTACACTTTGTCGCTTGATTTCATATGAAAAAAATTAGTCAATTCTCCGAACCGCACAGGTTTTTTTTTAAACTTAAATAGATATTTGAAAAACATGGCAACTGCATTTGAATGGCCAACTATCTTTAATTGATGAACGTTACAAAATCCAATTATTTTCAGTGCACATCGCTGCCGTAAGAACCAGCAGAAAATTAGAAGGAAAAGACGAAGCACGCCACTTGCGGCCAATAATCATGCGATTATTTGCCGCACGATTTTTGTAGTCGTATGAAATAGGTGTAAGCAATTCGTTCAGAGCGGGAAAAGCTTTATTTCTTAAAAAATTAAATAGGATATCAGTGTTCCTCACAAGTGGTTACCAGCTTTCAAAGATTTCCTTCGAACAAAGCGTCGTTTGGCGAATGCAAGCAGATGAATGAAACGCCAGGGATCAGTTATCGGCTTCGGTAAAAGGAAGCTGTCCGGAAGCATTAGTTTGGAGAATATCTCTTCGATTTTTTGCTCATTGAAGTAAAAAAAACTACATATAAATACTTCTGTGGAGGCTGATGATAAAGCCATGACAACTAATCAATTTTTAAACGGTTCTTCTAGCGACAACTAAACAGCCAGGGAGATTCGCCTATGAGAGCTTTCTCAAAACGATTACTAGAGAACCACTGGCAGCTGTCAAACATATTTTAAAAACGTTGAGCAAAATAATATTTACTCAGTCTAAGAAGCAGGGCAAAACTGTTTGGGCAAGTCTAAAAAATATTGCTCAGGGAACTTTCATCGCTATGCTCACTATATGAGGCCGGCACAAGCAAATCATTATGGCCTTTCGCAGAGCAACAATTATGAGAGCGACTAGTATTTATTATCTGTAGATGGTAACAATATTCGTAGCGTTGGTCGTCAGAAATTTAGGCTATGGTGAGACAGTAGATAGTCTGTCTAGTAAATAGTACCTACGTTTTAATAAATAAATTTTTGCTTTTATGTGAGACTTTCGAAAAGGGCTTAAGAAAATTTAAACTGATTTTGAACAGCTGGATCTTATGAAATTTAATTTTGGTTTTGCTAATACGTGTCTATGTAAAAAAATGGAGAAATGGTACTGTTCTAAAATGCGCATAATATCGGGTACTTTGAAAACTGTCCAAGACTTACATATCTCTGATTTATATAATCAAAGTCTTTATTTAACGCAATGACGCAACTATATGTGTGTAAAACCTTAAATTCCGACTGTTGTCAGTCGTTCCAAAACACAGAATTTCCAATCTAACTCCGCTATGGACTCAATTCAAAATAGAACTCCAATCGTAAAGTGACTTAATCACCCTAAATTAACAAAAAGACCACCGATCTACGCAAGTCCCATAAAACTGTGAGCATTGTCCAGCCAAGTTGGATAGATTTATGGCATTGTGTGCAGCACAGCACAGACATTGCGCGTCGCCCAATAAATTATTTTAAATTAATTTTTTACCCTTTCTCTGCATGGGTCGCTTTGTACAATGGGACGCCTGAAAGACGGTTCTACAGGGGGCGCGCGTTGCACTGCTTTGCAAAATTTAAACAATGCGACTCATTCTATGATTAACAACAATTGCTGTGCATATGCATCTAGAATCGAGCGATTTATCATAGATGTAATGCCCTGGCACCTTATCTGTGATCATTTAGCAATAAACAGATGTAATGGCGTCTACCGGGATATGTCAGAACTTGTTTAATAGCCATATTGTGTTGGTTTAACTAAAAAACAAATAAATAAATAATAGTGTTGGCTTTAATTGAAACATATTTGTCTTCTGATGACATAAACCGGCAACAAACAGCCGAGTCTCATTGTAAATCATATGAAAGAGCTGCAAATGAATTGCACGAGGCAAATGCCAGGTCTCCGGTTGATTGTATGGGACTGTTGAATGTAAAAATTGTGCCGAAGCTGTCTTGAGATATGACTCACGGGGCAAACTAATGGGGGACGATGAGTCACTGACGCGAGCGAAAGCCTCCGGAGGCATTCATGCTAGAGTGACACAGGCCGGCGGCGTCTAAACGATTGAATGTTTGAATCGGAAACAGCTCTACGATTTGTCATGCTTGAATCGAAGTGGATTATCACGGCAAGGTATATTGTAGGTGTCAAACTTTCACAGACATTCCCCAGACAGTTCCCAAATTTGACTGAAAGAAGATGAATCGTTTTCGATCATTAAGACTTACCGCAGCTTGTGATGTTGTCTGTACGCCGGAGCTGCCATCCGCATCCGAAGCTACTACTGAAGCTGTTAATATCGTGGTTAAAACTATGAACACACTTTGGCAGGAGATGTTGAATGTGGTTGGACTCCTTCGGCGATTCGATTTGTATAAATTTTGTATTTCGTACATGTTGTTGCTGTATTTAGTATTTGTATGTATAACTGGATAAATTTTCTCTTTTTTTTTAAGTACTCTACTTCGGTTCTATATTAAGTTACACTAAAAGTCCTTTGCTCGTTCTAAATAAGATCTGAAAATAAAAAAGGAAAAACACTTTATTAGAACCTGCAAGTACAATCTACAATTTTTTTTTTATCTAAATATCAGCTGTCATTCCCTCAACTCATTGCTCCTTAAAGGGCAAACATTCGCCTGTAGTTAGCACATTCATTTAAATAGATTCCACCTCCTTTGGTATTTAGTGTCCTGATTTCGAAAATAGAAGCCAACCCGAGGAGAAGCAACAAACTGCCTTGCCAGCTTAAGGTTGTGGTCATATGGGGTTGTTGCAAATGCCAACAGGTTGTGGTATTTTGCCTCTCTTTGCAGTTAAGGTGGTTAGGTACTATGAAATTGTCGGGTATAAGAGAGAAGGGGTGCGCGCGTTGTGTTGCTCGCGGTGTTGGATGCATTCTCCGGAACCACCTTGGAATTATAACCTCATTTTGCTTGTGTTTGTTGTATATTTTAAAATTAGATTGTGCTTGGATAAGCCGATATTTCATGTGAAAATAGGAAAATTTATTACAAGCAGCATGTAATAGATTTATTATTTTCTTTGTCGCCACTTTGAGAATCTTACGACCTTTAGCGGTTCTTGAAATAGGATGGTTACTCTAGAGCGCGATGGTGCGGCTAGTGCTATTAATATCATGTGAGACAAATTATGCATTTTGTCTTCTTTTTTGATGGTGGGAGAGATTCTTATAGACAGCAAATGTCTCAGTTTAACTATGAAGGAAGTTGGATTTAATCTCTTAGTTGTATACACAAAAGAAGACAGTCTTCTAAAATGATATTCAGTTATCAAAATGGCGCAGTCGGTTTGTCTTTAAAAGTTCTTTCCCTAGAAAATTATGTATGCAATAAAACGAAATGCCAAAACAGAAACAAAAAAGGTGCAGTTGGATGTGATTTGCGTGATCTACTCAAATCAAGTAAAGCCGGTTGCACTATTTATGTCAAGAGTGGCGCAGTCGGATTCGTTGGAAAAGTTCTTTTGAATGAAAACTATAAAGGGGCAATAAAAACCACAAAGAAAAATTCCAACCAGTTTTCAATTCAGCAAGTGCATCATGCTACAAAGAAAAGCTCAAACAGGCCACGAAGGCTTGAAATATCTGGTAAGAAACGGAACCATCGGAAATTGTGAATGAAAAGTTAATTTGGAAAAAATAGTTTTTCGATTAAGTTGGAAGGTTGGTTCCATAGTTGGAACTCGACAAATATGGGAGATTTGAAAACAAGGCTAAAATACGTTAGAAGCCCGTCTGGAATCCCCGAGGAGATAGGAATTTCAGTCTCAACTAATTAAAAAATTTGGAACGAAACCCCTAACGAAAAAAGTCCCCAAAAAGGTATGAAATAACTTCCAAATAAGTACGAAATAAGTCCCAAATAGGTATGAAATAAGTCCGCTAATACATTAAAAGAAAAGTAAAACAAGAAACATGAAGATGATGCTCACTGTGTCGCTTGAATCCTGAAAATAAAAATTTGGCGGACTTCTTTTATAGCAGTATTTGGTTACCTTTAAATGCGGAACCCCCAATTTTTCGTATGAAATAAGTCTCCAAACAGCCATAAAATGAGTCGCGAATGTCGAGAGTTTATTTGATATGAAATAAATCCTCACCTTTATACAAATTTTTGGGAGTTATTTTATTTTCATTTTGTGGGGGTTATTTCCCTGAGCCGTTGATTTTGACTTAAAAGACTTATTTTGAAAGGTGCGTGCTATCTCAGGGATTGTGTTTATTTGTGAGGCATAAATTTTTTTTTGTGATGGAATCTAAGAGCTGCTGCGAAACTCGTTTATAAAAGGTATCAGAAGGGTACCTTAAGACGATGGTGGTAATGAGACTAAGACTTCTGTTGACTAACTTAGTTCGAATGAATGATTTTAACATATATGTCAATTGTCTTGATGTAGTTCTTGTCACAAGAAAGTTGAAAACTCTATAAACTTTTCTACACGATAAAAACAGAAACACATTATTCATTGCTTAAACTATTATGCCTCTGGGAATACAACTTTTCAGAGTCTTCTTTTACCAACTTTGATTGGCCACAACTTTGCCATAAACTTCAACTCACTGCACTGCCATGCTTGGGAGAAGTAATACAAAATTGGAGCACCCCACTAAGTAGGTGAGTTACCATCCATTTTTTTCAGGTATTCCCCAACAAAATTATTGATAAAACAAAAACGCAACCTGCCGCTAGGTAGAACGAAAGAAATATATTATATTGCATCTCCCTCAATCAATATTTACAACAAAAAACCCACCAAAACGAATGACAACCTTGTCGTAGGCTTGTGCTATTTGACACTGTGTTGCCACTTAAAGATTATAATCTCAACTAGATTATTATAATTCTGAAGTTAATAGCAATAGTTAGTCGTCGGTAAAAATCGATTAGTCACTACACCGGCCGGACGGCCTTGATAATGCAAGGTTCGTGCAACCCTAATGGATGCGATAAAAGTCGGTTGCCCGAAAGTTGAGTGGTTGAAAAGTGACCAACTTTTCGTAAAAGTTCGAAGGAATTTTTGTTGCAAGAATAATCGCTTATTTTTCAAGTATTGAGATACCACAAGCATAGATAAAGTAGAGGCTAAACATTTCAGATAGCACGTAGCTCCTATATAAGTTTTTCGGCCTACGTACAATATTTTCGGTTACTCAGGTGGCATGAGTAATTTTTAGGGTGGTCTTCATGAAACAACAAATTTTGCAATGCATATTTCATTATCATGCTTTCATTCATATCTCGCTGAGTAGATAATACAAGTTGTGTTTGTTTAAGTAAACATTTTGTTTTTTGTAAGTTTACTTTGTCATGTTATAGGTAGATAGAATTAAAGTCCATTTAAGCTAGATAGTGAACGAGCAGAAAAAAAAACCACTGACATGAGTAATTTGTGAAATTAATTTTTATTCTGAACTTGACTATAGGCTTTTCGGACGAGGTAGTAACCATGACTTGGGTAATCGGTAAACTACGTAACATTGTCTATAATTACGGAATGTCGTAAGACTCTCCCTCTATCGATAACACCTGACCATGAGGATTTCAATCTTATCTAATCGAAAAAGTTAAGGAACCTGTAGCAAAGACAAGTGTTTGTTTAAACTATAAGAGCTCTTGTCGATTTCGCACAAAATTTGTCACAGCAGGCCTGCATATGCCTCATGTCAGAAGCCCTTAGGACTTTTAAGAAGAGTTTTTTGCTTGCCATACAAAACCAGAAGGTTTCTAAGCGTTAGAAAGTGTGGGAAAAGTGTTCTCATTTATCGTGCACCATGTTGAATTAACCACATCCTTAAGTAGAAGTTTTTGGTACAAATAGTAACTGACACCTGTTACAAAGGCGTAAAGTTTGTTTTGACTTTTCAGGGTCAGGGTGCTCTATTTTGGTAGAGGTTGAAAAAAGAGGGGAAAAAATAATCAGGTGTGAGGCCTTAAAATCTACTGTCGACTGCATAAAATTTTATCTCCAGTCGCAAATAGGAGAATCTTTGTCTCTCATTCAAGATAGATGATTGAGGTGATAGACACGACTGAGGACCGTATGGATGAGAAATTTTGAATTGAGGAGGCAAAGAATCATATTTGAAAAGAACCAAGCAACATGTGAATGGTCAGTAAACCTGCAGAAAAGTCCAGCAGAACAATGACTAAAATACTCAAAAAATCAATTTCTTTATCAAACTCGAAAAATGTTTTAAGCCCATCAATCATAGGGATATAAAAAAAGCAACCAAAAACTACAACAGGCATTAAAAACCTACGAATGTCACTACTTGTCCGCCAAGCTTATGACCTCACAAAGAGCAATAATTATTTTTTATTTCATGAAAAATTAGATGACACTCTAAGTCACATTTTGATTAAATAGATTAATTGGACGGGTGTAGGCACTCCAGCGCTTTTCACCACCAATAAAAATTTAAAACGTCATTTTAAATCTCCTTTCTGACCATTACGAATGGGACTTGTTTAAGGGTTTTAATTAAATTTAAAAATTCATTCAAAATTCAATCGCACTGGTTTCAAAGTGGATGCAAACTTTACCCACGTCTATATGTGTGTCATGTAGGTAGCCCAATTTTTTTTTAAAAAATTCATTAACACTCAATCTTGTGAGTCATCCCAGTAAACAAAGGTTTTTTCTTTACAAAACGTTTTTTTTTATTTTGGGCACTACCGGCTTTACACAAAAGTGAATTTGACTTATAAGGACAATGGCTATTGTAAAAGGTATTTAATGTCGCGTTACAAAGGAGCAAATCGCGCAACTAACTAAAACAGGATTTTCTTTTTGGAGATAGAATTGAATGATACTATTTTTAACTAAACTTGAACACTCCAACTTTGCAAAATCCCATTTAAAGACTGCGGAAATTATTTACATTTAGAAAAGTTTACGCTGTTACTCTGTGTGGCTGGAGTCTCCTTCTCGCTGTCTTATGTTTATAAACATAAGAGTATGGTGCCTTGACTTCTAAATGACGATTAGCACCAACAAGGCATCTTGCAATCGCATCTATTTATCTGCAGTATACTGTTCCAAGTTGAATTAGTATCGAGTAGTGCCTAGCAAGATCATCGAACTTTCAAGATACAAGAAACCGAGTTCACTGCACACAATGCACTGCACACTGCACAGTTGTCGTTTTCAAAATAAAATCCTTTATCCACTGTTAGATGTATCTGTGAGTCTATCTCTGTTAGCATCAGACTTCCTGACAAGCGGAATTTCTTGATCAGTTAACACACACCAAAATTTAAATGAAGAAGAAAACACTATGAAATAATATTCGTACTTGTGTCTTTTTATTAATTAATGACTAATCAATTTCGCGATGTATCAGCTCTTGCGTTAAATCGAAACCCGTGCGAAGGCGTACCGAGCTACTCTGAACTCAACTGATCGGTCGGCGACTAAATTAGCAACTGATCGATTAAAGCTCACTACGAACCGCATAAAAGCTTCGAAATACTGGATAGCGGACACATACAATACGAATGAGAGAGTTTTTGTTGTTTTCAAGTCGGAGATATAGATAAACTGATCGCGCGTCAAGTGTATCTCGTTTAGTGGGGCTGTTGTTGCAGATATTCTTCATTATTTTTGTTTATATTGGATTTTTTTTATATTATACTCTTGGATCTCAGTGCGGAACTTTAAGTGCCTTGGCTTGTGCTGGCCGTCTGGGGAGTACGATCTGCGGCTCTCTTTCTCTCTCTGTGCGTTAAGCTATTGGCTGGAACTGTGGATGAATAATCGTTGGGTTTCTTGGAATTATGGGGTTTGTCACAAGAAAAGCGTTTTTTTATGTGTTTCTGTGGTCTTTGTGATATTATCGATGACTCGCTGGATGGAGAAGGTGGAGAAGGCTTTTAAAACAAATTCGGTAGATAGGTAGGTAGGTACCTGGGAATTATTTATTTTTATTGCTTCCTTTTACACAGGTGGAATGAAAAGTTGGTATACGGCTGGTAAGGAATTTTTGTTATGCTATGTTTCATGTAGGCACGATCTTAGCACCAGTCAAGAAGAAGCGTAATGACTTTAATATTTCAGGTAGGTAATTTAAAACTATAATATGGCATGCTGCCTGCATCAGTAAGATTGAAGCAACAAATTTGGAAGCTAATTGGTTGTACCAAAAACTTAAAATGTGTCAATTCATCGCCAACGCCATGTTATTGGTAGAAGGATTCATAGTTTCTAAGGATAGTTTCTAAGGATTCATAGTTGCTAAACTACTAGAGCCTCTGAAGAACTTAAGGGAGTTTAAGTTGCCTTAAGCCTTCAGCCCAATGAATCCGTTGCATCCGTTACGTCGAAGTACACAACTGACAACTCAGTGAAATACAGTACACGTTCTTATGGGCGGCGACGTACGTAACACACTTTTTCTATGGGCCGCATCCCATAAGAACGCGTGCATTTAACTTAGTTGTAAGTTGTGTACTTAAACGTGACGGATGCAACAGATTCATTGGGTTGCAGGCTTTAGACTACCTCCCGGCGCAAGCATGTGTAAAGTTGTCTTTTGATCTATTGGGCTATGCTTTCATCAATCGAAACGCCCTGAGGGTTTAACTAAACTTTTTAAGGACACAAATTTCACGCGCTTACAAATTAAGCTGAAGTAAGATAGCAAAAATAAGTGAGACCTCCAGTCTGGACCATAGAGTTTTTCACCTGCCTTAAAGCGAAATTGATGAACGTTAATGGGAAAGTGCAACAAGCAATAAAGGGTGCTGATGTTCGAATTTTAAATAGGTCAGATTTAGCAGATATTGTTGGCTACAAGAATCCGGTACAACTATTCCAAATCATAGTATCATCTTCATTATCATGGTGTTCAGTAACTCAGTTTATTAATTTAGTCCAATAGACTTTTTAGAGATGCATTTTATAATTTATTTTCCGAAAAATCTTTTGGAATTTACTTTGGGATTCTAATCTAAATATGTGACTTTATTGACATAAGCCTGGGCAATTTTACCACTTTTACAAACTTTTAATCGCCAGTTACCTATGACTAATAAAAAACTCAGACAAGTTCGTAGGTACAACAGATTTAGTTGACCTTCTGCTCGAAGTGTCAAAGTCCAGTGTGTAATCTTTAAAAATTTGGTTTGTAAAAACGTCATGGGTAGGTATACGTCATGGGTATCGTATACCCAGGGGTTTTGAGCAAAACTGGAATTTTAGTAGAGCTTTGAAAGATAATAAAGCAATGTTTTTACGTTTAGTGTGAGTAAAAAAAGAAACCTTAAAAAACCCAGCAGTATAGCTTGGAAACAGTTTCTGTTTAAATAGATTGGATAAGTTCAAATAGTTTATTTTAGGGCATGCTTGAGTTTTTTTTTATTATATGATACGAGTCTCGAGTGTGTCCTGAAAATTAAAAAGGTCATGTCTCGGAAAGTGGTACCAGTTGTGAAGCCTACGCATACCTCATGATTTTACAGTTTAGTAACATTTTTAGTAATCCTAGAAACTTCGAAATTTTTAATGGAATATCACTTGAGTTCTTAATTTTAGTCCGCGGTGAAATTACAGTAGGTATGTTCTTTGAGCTCAAGCAAGAAATAAAGAGAGTTTCCGTGATGTCAACTGAAGGCACAGTTAGAACTAAACCTAATTTTAACTAGTGGGTGGGTCACAATGCGCTAAGGCGAATTATCAAGTTTCGAATGGCTTTTATAGATCATGAAATTTGAGCGTGATCATTTTTTTTTCTTTTGAAATAATAGTACACCGATATATCTAAACATTTTATGAAGCAAGATTTTCTTCATTTCACGCAAATATATTGAATAATTGCCATGTAGAAGGATTCAAATGAGATGTGACCACGCCCACATGGAGGCGTTTTTTTCTTAATGCCGATAACAATAAATTTTAGCATGGATACAGTGCACCAAACTTCACTTTCCTACCACATCTTTTACTTTAAAGCTAACAAGTGAGGTGGGCGTGTCAGATTTCAAAAATTTTCACAAAAAAAATTTTAAGTTCCTAGCTCAAAATTTAAGGCCTACAAACTACCGACAGACGGACGAACGGATGAACGGACATGGCTCAATGGATTTATAATTCGGTCTCGATCATATGCCCTTAAGGTCTTAGGCGTGAGTATTTCTCTTTGCTGCAAAATATGAATCAAACTTTTAAATACCCCCCGTCCATAGGAGGTATTCAATCTTATATATACGCCCTATGGGATAAAGTAAAAAATTGCTTCGTTAAATAGCTCTAGGTAAAGCTAAATCCAGGACTACATGGCTTACTACTGATTTGACTCTTTGTTGAAAATCTTATCCTCAATATTGCGCACAGAAAATTTTCCCAATATATCACTAACGTTAAGCCTTAAAGTTGTTTTAAATTTTATGGCAAATAACACGTAAACCATTGAAAACACCGCGTCGACAAGTGTGGCTTTGTAAACATTAAAAAAAATGTTGAATTTCTAATTAGCACTGTACCGGAATCAATCAACGACAAATTACAGCGCACAATTACCTCTATGAACAGCTATTATCATAGATTTTTCATTTTTAGGTACGTACCTACTCGTATCACGCAGCGCGTCACGAATAGAAAGGGGATTTTGCAAGTTATGAAAAAATTTTCAAGTTATGGAGACACAGGCGCATGTTTTGTGCATTCATGACGACTTTATTTTCTTTCAAAAATATTCACTCCTATTTATTGGAAAAGGTATAAAAGTCTTAATATTTCTTTACTTAAATCGATTTTAAACGTAAATGACTAACATGAGTCAGTCATGTGAAAACTAAAAATTATTTCATAAAGCGTGGCAGCAATATTAGCAAATAGGTTTTGATGCTTTATACATTTTTGCCTTTTACGACAATAAATATTGTTACATCAAAAAAGTCATCAAAAAAATTTCTTTAACACTTCAAGTGCTAACTGAGTTTTTTTTTAACGATTTCCGGTGGTTAAATGATACTCACCCCCAATCTGGCTAACGTATCTTTAAGTAAATTATTGTTTAGATAAGTGTATGCGAAGCTGTTTTACTTGGGTGAATCATTGAAAGAAATTCTTAGAAAACGAAACAAATCAAATATGGTTAGTGTTTATGATCCACTAAGTAGTGGTCTGGTATTATCTGTCGGATTGACACTCAAGTTGTAGAGTAGTACGCTACGCGCGGTTATCGTAGTTTTTGCCCATGACTTTCATTCAGTTTAAGATTATGAATGAACTATAACAATGACGTTGGAGGGAAATTTTTATATATATTTTTAGTTTTAAAATTATGCAAAAAACAATTCCCGAGTGAAACAGGTTTCGGAATTCCAATTTTAGCATGATGCGGTCAAAAGCTTTTTGCCATAACATTGGTTGGACGTTCCAAAGCGTTTTAAGTAAATACCTTGGAAACATTTGTGAGACATTCCAATAAACGTGGATAAAACCAGTTAGGGCCGGCAAAACAAGTTGTAACTATTTTTGTATTCAAAACATATGGATTTGTGCTAATTTTTTTTTGCCTTTTAATGTCTGGGGTAGTGCTCAGAAAAACAGCGTATTATTTAATTCTTCAGTAATTTGAGGCTTACGCACTAAGGGTAGCTAAGCATAACATTCATACCGCATTCCATAAAATAAAGGGAATGTATTAAGTTCGATTCATAGTTTGTATTTGTATCATGGAGAAATAATCACCATAGTTCCCCAAGACCAGACCTTAAAGAGCATAATGATCGAAATCGAACTATTTGAGTCGAATGAAATGTGCCCGTCCACTTCTCATGAAATATTTAAACAGAACCCAAAATTTTATTGAAATGAGTATGACGACCGCCCCCTCATTTAAGTTATTTATCAACTTTATTTTATAAAGTTGATAAATAATTATTTCCCAGCCGTTAAATTTCTTTTCTAAATTGCAAATGAAATATTTAGTGTACAAATTGGTAGAAATGCTTGTCTACGTAACTGTTCTCAGCTATAGTCGTCTTGGTTTCATTCCTGAGTTTAAACCAAAACTTTCCTAGAAAGAGAAAACTTGAGCACCTGATCTCTCCATAGGGAGCAGTGAAAATCAAAAGGATAACTTTGGATTTTACAATCCATAAAATTTTCACTTTACGGGATTGAAAAAAGAAATAGAGCCCATATATTCACCAAATCCTTATCTGCCTAAGAACTATAAACAAAAAATATTTCTCTTAGCTTTTTATTACCTTATCTTAAGGCATCTAGTTGAAATGGCTTGGTGCGTCAAGTTTACCCCAAGTCCGTTTTAAGAACTCGGCAATTTAAGGCTTTGAAGCAGTTTTTTATAAATTCGAGGTGGAATCGGCTAAGGTGATCTGTAATAAGTGATGTCACAAATCAGAAAAATTCGTCTGCATAGACGAATGCGTGATTATCACAATTTTCTTGTGACAGCTCTCGATCAATCACCGTCAAAATCAGCTGGTCTCCAGTTTAAAAACTTTCTGGTTAGTTGGTGTTTTTGCTGAATAAGGCTGACTTTCTGCATGCATGAACAAAAAAAAGTGTTCTTAAATCACAAGCCTAAAAAAGCAACGATTCGGAGCAATATTTTTGTGATCACTTTACGCAGACGGATTATTTTTTTTCATCAAACTGACTGTCACAAAATGTGAAAATTAAAAATTACCATAGCCGATTCTTTCCCTGTTTTTAACCATCAAACAACTGCGCTATTTTACTGTCAAAAAAGAATAGGAGTGAAGACAAATAGGGGGCAAGACAAATCTTTGATGCAACTTACATATCCCACGTCTAGTCTAAGTGGGGTGCCGTGGCGTAGTGGTTAGTGTGTGTGCTTACTACGCCGGAGGTTTGGGTTCGAATCCTGCCATCGTCACCTAAAAAAAAAAAAGACTTGTTCTCCCCACTTCTCCCCAAAGACTTGTCCCCACCTCCGCGAGGGTTTGACAAGCCCTCCGAGAGTATCATTTGTCTTGAAAAACTTCTCAAAGTGCCGCTCGGATTCGGCAAAAGTATATGTAAAGAAATTAACACACCAGCATACATTGTTGAGAAGTTGGCCCTGGTTCACCACGAGCTGTTGCGCCACTCTATTTATTTATTTATTTTTTAGTCTAAGTCACTACCCGTCACTCCTAACGTTCTAAGCTACTTTCACATGACCCTTGCTGTTCGAAGTTGAAAAACTAACACCGTGGTGCAGTGTGGCTAGTGGGTTAGTGTGACGAGAAATGCTATAAAAGCGGCCCTGCGAACGATCAACCAAGCTCTAATCGCCCAAAAACTTAAAATGAATAATCGTCATACCTCGGGTTCGGATGATGTAACATTGCGATTGTATACACCCTCTATATACATACTCTAACACCCATTTCATTGTGTTACTCTAACACCCCAACCTATTGTGAGCTTAAGCTGGGCTGTTTATTGCAACCTGAAGGAAGTTAAAAGAAAATCAAAGCAGAGTGTTAGCAACAGGTCCTAATAGTTTTTGTTCTGTACCCTCTCCCCCTTAAATTTCCATCTACATTTCTGAGGTGTCAATAGCTATTTGGGCGAATGTGCTGTGCATAATTTTTTTTTGCTTTCCAACTATCATTTAAGCTCGCATTAGACTCTACAAGAGCCTTATAAGAGTTATGTCCAAGAGTAAAGCTCTTGGAACTTGATTCTTGTAGTGTTTCTAAAAAGAGTCTTATAAGAGCCTTACAAGCGTTAAATGACCTACTTTTAAGAGTTATCAAACACTGATAAATAAACTTTAAGCCTCTTTTAAGAGCTTTATTCTCATTGCTACCTCGGCCAAGAAGAGAGGAAAATATAAGCTGCAAGAGTGGTTTTCGTATATCTTCATAAGCATATAAAGACAAAAAGAGTGCAAGATACTTTAAAACAAGTAAGTAAGTGGTGCAAGCATTCGTTTGTAACGCCTCCTTAAAGTGGGCGGAGTAATATTAATATCTTGTATGTAACAAGATATTAATATGACTTAGCAAATAGTAAAGGTAATCTTTTTTCGATTTTGAATCTTCTTTTTAAATTTCTGATAAATCTGGTTTTTAAAATTCTAATATGATAAAAATGGGCATGGTCTATGGTGTGGGTGATCCAATTATTGCATAATTAAAGGCTTCTGGCCATTATTGCTTTGCGTCTGAGTCAAACATTACCAAAAGATATTTTTAAATAAAATGTAAATTTGAGGTTGTCTAACACCCAGGTCAATTGTGGGCGCGGCTATGCGCAAGTCTTATTAATTTTCGTACTTTGTCTGTAGTCCAAGTTTCAGTTTCCTGCAAGCTCGATTTTGAAGACCTTAAAACTGCATACATACGGACAGACGGACGGATAGGCTACACCTGTCGGTCTCGATCATATCTCTAAAAGGTCTTAGGAGCTTACAGTGATTATTTCATTGTGTTACAAACAATGCATTAAAATTAATATACCCTGGATCGGGTATAATATATGAAAATCGTTTTATACGATGGCGTTTTATATCTCATTATGGCATCACTGTGTTATTAACTTTTCAAAAGGGTTTTTCTTACATTATGGTGCACTAAAACTTGGTGCAGTTAAAAATAAATCAGATAAAGTAAGCATTATTTTGGTTTTAAATAAAGGGCATCAAAAAATTTGATATTATTCAAAGACCCCACAAATGTTTGATCCCACATTGTTTGCCATGCCACCAGCAATTAGCTGTAATTAGTGTAATTTTTTTGGAAAAATATAAATATATTTGTCAAAAGGTCATACTTCTATTCGGTCTATTTTGAGGTGAAAAGTATTTGGATACCCTTTAGGGAGGAAAAGATGGACTTTTTTTTGTAATGGCCGAAGGAATGAAGTTGTCTTATAAGACTTAAGCTTTTAATAACAGAGAAAATCTCTCCTTACAAGAGTTGCACACTTTTTTACAAGTTTGAAGCTCTTAGGAGCAGTTCTCAAAAGTTTGAGAGCACCATTCGTCTTGAGAAGCTCCTCCATCCGCCTGCCGTTTGCAACTGGTGTTATGGATGTTGGAAAGAAATCAGTATTAAAAAAGTAAACGTTGATTTGTGTTGCCTGACTCTAACAAATTGGGCTAAATTTGGTGAAATCATAATTTGGCGATTTTCCCAAACCTGCCCTTCTTTCCCACAAAAATGTATCTTTATCTCAATGATAATAAAATTCCGTGTTTAACATGCATCATAAAGTTTTCTTACTATTATTTATGGTGGATAGAATAAACATGTTCGCTGTTGTCAAAGTCCACTGCGCAAACCTTTTATTGCAATTGTGCAATAGCATGATTAAATGAGAAGACTGATAGTCTTGGCAAACAAAATATTGATATATTGTAGCCGACTATACTTCGTAGCTGTTAGGGTAAAGTAAATATTTTGTAAGATCTGATGCACGACGCTGCTTATGAAACTTTTGTTTTTGTTTCAGTTATATATAAACTTTTACTTTTAGATCTTCTTTTTATTGCAAAAAAAAAGCTCAAAAAACACTTTTAAACTATGAAGACAATGTCTAGGATTTAGATTTATGCAACGTGATATAGCCGTTGACCTTGCGTTACCTAATAACCTTCAAAATAAAAATAGGTAGGTACTAGTTCTTTGAAAGTGAAGTTGAATTTGAAAAGAGTTGGATAAAATTGTGCACTGTTAGCAATACTCTTGCTTTTATCACAGATAATGAGAAATATGTTTCACACTTTTTCAAAAGGCTTGAAAAAAGGCTGGCTTGATATTTCTACTAGTCTCTATAGTGAATCTTATGCAAAGAAGGGTGTAAGTAAAATTAAAAAAAATTGTAAATTTTATGCAATTTTTTCCGGAGCATAACACATATTCATATACTCGAACATATTTCTTAAGTAAAACTCCATGACATGGTATCAATAAAACAAATGATATAAAAATGAAAACTTTTTTCAAACAAGGTCCTGTTTTGATGAAGCCGTCCATACATTCTTTGACCAAAAGCTAAGCGTGACATAAAGAGGGTGCATTAAAAGGCAAACTAGTGAAAATAGTTTTTAGGGGTGCGCCTACTAATGGTTTAGGGAACGTCCCTTTAAATTCGTAATAGGGAAAACCCTACGATATTACTTTAAAGTCACCATTCCACTAAATACCGGCTAAAAATTATAAACTATTACTGATCGATATCACGCCCGTGAGCCGTGAGGAAATAAAAAAAGTTGCATTTCATAGAAAAATACTATGCAACTTTGCGTGCTTCCGGCACATTATCATATGAAACTTACAGCACAAGCCAATATTTAAGTAAAACTGTCAGTATGCGAGGAACAAACTTCCTATTCATATTAAAGACTTCTTAAAGCTCGCAACTACCTTTTCCTTGGAACCGAAAACAGTACATCTATCACGTTCCAGAAAACCAAAGGCTGTAGAATAAGACAACCTTCACGTACCTGTTTGAACAAAACAATAGAAAGACTACAAATTCACGTCGTCTTCTATAAAGTTTTTCACTTCCCTAACGGGTACCTACTCTGAGGTCAACCCTGATGACAAGAGTGTATTATCTTAGCTAAGCAAAAACTTCGTATGACAATCCTTTTTGAACTCACCTGCATCTGCAAGATTCTAGTTGAAAAAAAACCAAGGTACACCACGTACAGCTTCCGTCTTGATGCAACGAATGAGCTTGGGCTCTTCTCTCAACCAAATTGAAGCACGAATTCGGAAATTTGAAGACACTGCACCAAAATGTATTTTAGGCGAAGAAAAAGTTCAACGGCTCAATTAGAACACAACCGAACGATAGACGTACGACAAGAGTACAAACGCTTATCACTTTTTTTCTGCCGTGGTGGGTGTAAAGATAGGTACGCGATTCTGATAAACGCAAAAGATACTCTTCTCTTATCACACTTTATAGCTCTTTTCACTGATTAGAATTACGAAAAAAAAAGTTTCGTTTGATTGCAAAATAACTTGGTATAAATGGCAGTTAAGATTGCGGCGGAATGTGTTGTACGAAAGTAGGACACCCCTGTACAAAGTCAGTATTATCCTTGTTTCAATCGATTTTTTGCAGTCAAAGTTGGAGTCAAGCAATTGAATCCTTTTCGGCGGCGATATGGAAGTTTAAATTATAAGAAGAAAAACAAAATGATAAAATTCCAAAAACGAATTATTAACGTACAACCGCTGGTGTTCGCGGCTCGGTAAAGACTCTCTCCGGGAGTGTTGTAGTCGGTGGCTACTATTCTCGACGAAGTCACGCGAATAACAAAACTTCTGAAGCTGCCAAGAGGGTGCTTTATTTAGCTTCTTTAGGACTAACGACTCGATACTACTACGACGACGACGGCGATGGCTGTTAGCTGTCGGCAGAATGTATCTAATACGAAAACGTACTCAGGCTGGTAAATGTGGATGTGGTTTGGTAGTATTTTGTATTCAGTTCTGGTCTGCGACGCGACTGTGTGCACTGGTCGTAATGTTCTTTGCAATAAAAAATGATTCACTTCAGTTGAAAAAAATGATGTCTTGGCTTGTTGCTAGTGCGGCCGGTCTTTAATCTGCACTGGATGTTTTGGGGCAAGTCATGGAGGTTCCAAAATGTTGTTTACACTAATTTCGGTGGAGCTCTTCGTTTACTGTGCGCCGCGGTTGGTTAGCTTTTTATTATTTTGGGTTGGTGTTAGCTAGTTCTAGTTCACTCAAAAGAGCTTTTACTCTTTGACTCTTTAGTGTGTAGGACTAAGTAGCTACAATATTGGTATAGTTCGTCAACACTTGTGTATTGGTCTCCGGTTTAAAATCGCGGAATGCACACTGATCGCGATTGATAGACTGAACGCGCTGGAGAGAGATTCAAATACTTTTATACCTAAGGATGACTAGATTGATTGAAGGTGAGATGCTGGCAATAGAAGAGGCTTGGTGAGCTATTTCATTGTGTCAAGACACATGGAACGTGGATGCGGGCTGTATACCTTGTTGTGGTTGGGCGCGATGCGTGGCGAATGTTAATTTGGCTACGGTTGCAGGTGACGAATTTATTGCTATTGTTGCCTACATAATGCATCCAGTGCGCTGATATCAAAGAGGAAAACTAATAATCCGGAATTCAGGAATCGGAAAACAATCAATTATTCAGTATCTCGGAAAGGATAGTGTGCATAAATGGTAGACGATTTCATTGCCAAGTTGGTTGGAAGACTTCCAAATGTGTCAAAATGAAGGAGGTTCTGCTAGGGTGTTATTCAACTGTCACCACTTATGTTGGCACTATGTCAAGTGACGTATAATGTTGTTTTCGGTTGGGGTTAATTATTTCATTTTCCAATTTTTATACAAATTCTTTAGGTGCATATTGATGACAGTGTTTTTGATAGTTTTGCTTCAAGCAGTCAATGCTTATATTACACACGTGGCATGAGTACGAGGTGATGAAGTAGGTAAATGTAAAAGCAGAAGTGCACAGGCTCAGGCAAAGATAACTTTTTTACACAAACCAGTAAAGAATTGCATTGCAGTGGCGCTAACTGTTGCCCATTAAGGCTTACAGTTTAGGCCTAGACTCAAGAGTTAGAGATGAGAAAAACTGTCTCGCATTAAGTCAAGTTTGCATTCTCCTCAAGTTAAAGTATGTTTTCTGAATAAACCTTTAACTTTTAGGCGTAAAAACAAACTCTGTCGAAAAAGGCTGTCACAATCATAGGCGTGACCAGTTTTGGCCGTAGCCGCATGCGGCAAAAAGTGTTAAAGGAATTTTTTTAAAGGACTACTGTTTTTTTGCGTTAAATAAACTATTAAACTAAAAATAATCAGAAAAAAGGTACAAAAGTACATACTAAAGTTTTGGTCGTTCTGCAATAGACTCGTAACTTTCTATTTGTATTCCTCTTCCATACATTGCGGGAAAAGGTGTTATATTATGAAAAATACTTTCATAAGTCTAAAAAGGGACACAGTAATATATATATAAATATTTTATAAGTGAGCAGTAAAGTAATCTGGGTAAAAATATGTCTATTAAGTTTTGCCGGGCCTAGATTGAGATCTTGTTAAGCAAGAATCTTAAAAAAAGACTTGGAAAGTATTCAACAAGATGTTGTTTTGAAAGCGTAATTAACTTTTCGAATTATATTTTTAACGTTTCAAGCTTTTGAAAAATGATGGTAGGTTTTTAATGTTAAACTTTATTTAAACGACATTTAGAAACGACATTTTTGAAAATTTTATACCCTGTGTGAGTGTGAACGTATTTATTCAAAAATGGAATCTAATTGGCAGGTGGTGGTCTCCAAAAGTTTAAAAAAGGTTGTTTCCTTTTCCTAGAATATGGTAAAATTTTGACAGATGGCATTTCCATGTTATTATATTATTCGTTATACATATTTTTTTATCGTTCACTCTTAGGGTAGGCCTTACGGTATGACGCTATTTTTATCACAGGCGGACTGAACATCTTATTGACGAAATATTTCACTTTCTCACTAGTTAATTATTTTTATCCTTAGCAGTTCAGTGTGATTTAAAAATTTATCACCCTTCATCAAATGAAAAACATGCATACCTACCTACGAACTGAGATTTTCATTCGGATGTATTTTGAAATATGTAGGGTAGAGCAGAGTTTGCCCGATCCTGAAGAAAGGAGACCCTTTGAGTTGTGCCAACTACAGAGGCATCAGTCTTCTTAACATCGCATACAAGATCTTTTCTGCTGTACTGTGTGAACGCCTGAAGCCGTTCGTCAACAATCTGATAGGCACATATCAGTGTGGCTTTAGGCCAGGAAAGTAAACCATCGATCAAATATTCACACTGCGGCAGATCTTGGAAAAAAACCCAGGAATTCCAAATCGATACACACCACCTCTTCATCGATTTCAGGGCCGCGTATGACAGCATCTATAGAGACGAGCTTTATAGCGCAATGTCTAGTTTTGGCATCCCTGCCAAACTCGTCAGTCTGTGCAGGATGACGATGGAAAATTCACGCTGTTCCGTCAAGGTCGGCAAAGACCTCAACGACCCCTTCGATGTCAAAAAAGGATTTAGACAAGGCGACGCGCTGTCATGCGACTTCTTTAACATCTCGCGCCAACACCAGAGGTACAATCTTTCTTACAAGTCGGTTCAACTACTCGCATACGCAGACGACATTGACATAATCGGTAGAACAAAGCGTGATGTCAGTGAAGTCTTCGTGAGTATTAGGACGAAAGCGTCGAATATGGGTTTAGCAGTCAATGAGGGCAAAACCAATGTATATGCTGTCATCAAGAAAAGACACACAACACCGACATCTTGGACAAAACATCACTATCGAAAGCTATAACTTTGAGGTAGTTGGGGACTTTGTCTACCTGGGTTCCGCTATCAATTCAGACAATGACACCAGCGCTGAAATCAAACGAAGGATAACTCTTGCCAATCGCTGTTTCTTTGGGCTAAGAAGGCAATTGAGCAGCAAAGCTCTCTCTCGAGCTACTCAAGTGTCCATGTATAAGACCGTCATCATCCCAGTCCTGCTTTACGGTGCAGAAGCATGGACCCTGTCAAAAGTGGATGAAAACACTTTAGGCTGCTTCGAGAGGAAAATTCTGCGGACGATATACGGTCCCGTCTGCATAGACGGAGAGTGGAGGAGGAGATATAACATCGAACTGTACGGGCTGTACAGCGATACCGAACTAGCCAAAAGAGTCAAAACACAACGTCTACGATGGCTGGGTCATCTAGAGCGGATGGACATCAACGCCCCGGCCCGGAAAATCTTCGAATCCACACCGCAGGGACGGCGTGGTAGAGGAGCACCGAGACTCAGGTGGCGCACGCAAGCGGAAGTGGAACTCAGCCAACTTCGCGTGCGAAACTGGAGACGGCTAGCTAGAGACAGAGCTGGCTGGCGAAGCTTGTTGGCTGAGGCCCAGGTCCACCCCGGACTGTAGCGCCACCTTAATTAAGTAAGTCAGAGTAGAGCAGAGTAAGTATTTGGATAACCTTTTTCTTTTATAGCTATGATAGTTATGAAAAAAATTAAAGTTTACGTCCAAAAAATTCCATTCGGCCCTTACAAAAGAGGTCATTCGACTTACAAAGAATTTTTAGGCAGGTTGTTTCTTACTTTAGCAAAAGCATCTCGAAAAGCCCAAATTATTTTGCTGCCGTGGTAAGTCAACTTACGCTACGGGACGTGTTGTTGACTCAAGTTGATCTTTAAAAAAGTGTAGAGTCAACTAACCTCAAAATAAGTTAGTCACCCAGACTATTTGGCGATCAACAAGATTTTTTGATCGCCGTGGTTAGTGTGTAGGATTACTGTTCATAAGGTCCCGGCTTCGAATCCTGACCGGGGTAATAAAAGTTTTGCATGGCCCCACCTCCGCGAGGGTCTGACAAGCCCTCCAAAAGTATCAATTGTCATTCGAGACCTCTCAATTCACCTTTCGGAATCGGCAAAAAAATGGAGGTCCCCTACATGTGTGTAAAAACTCCTGAAACGCACGGAGCATGCGCATGGTTGTGAGAAGTCATAGGCGAGGTCTCTTCTGAACTGCGAAGGCCAGTTAGGTTTTTTTTAGTAGTTTTCTTAAAATATTTCTGCCAACACGTGCACTCCAAGCTAGAGACTAGGGAAGGCTAAGAGGATAGCCGTGTAGAATGTAAACACAGGAATGAATATGCACCGAAACGACCGCTGGTGGCCGGTGCCGGTAAGCCGGCTGCCGGGTATGTGTGAAAAGGGCCTTACTCCTGCAAACAAGTAGCCCTGCTTTCCCCTACTCTGTTCAATGAATATGAAGAAAGTCGCTTGCGAGCAAAAAATACTTTTATCAATCCCAATCAAACAGAGTTGCATACCAACACATAGTTGCAAATAAACAAAATTATAAAGTAAAGAAATGATATGATTAGAATTAGTTATACAGTTAGTTGCATTTGTAAAGGCCTTAGACTTATATGAAATAAACTCTAAAAGGAAATGATATAAATCGGAAGCGCATGCAAACAGAGGGTACGCCAGCGGAAATACTTCGCTGAGTCCATTGAAATAATACTTGTTATAAAAGAACACGCCTTTCTTTGAATAAAAACTTAATAGAATTAAATATGGAATTAAAGAATTCGCTAATAATATATTTTTTTTGTTTTTGCTACGTGCCAAGGTATAAGGAAATTTAAAAATAATAAAAGCTTACCTCGTTTCCACTGGCCTGGTCACCCCAACTGTGATTCATTCACAGAGAATCCTCGCTATCCATTTCGAAATAGCGAAACGATGTAAAAAGTGTAGACACTCTAGTAAACACTTCAACACTTGGCCACAATAGTGGACGCCCGCCCGCACAGGGGTTGTCAGTTACACGCATTTGTTTGCCTCCCCCTGTGGTATACAAGGCACACCGCGATACCACACCTAATTAAGCCGCAGCGCATTTTCCAATGACTCGTTGTTTACACAATTAATCGATGCGAAACCCTTCGGCGCAAAAGTCATTGCCACGCAACTGACAGTGAGTTATAAGCGCGAGACAAGTGAAATATTTAACCGCACGTTGGCAACACGACCGTGTCGACCACAAGATGTGAGCAGACCAAGCATCCGAGTGGTAAAAGATACGAGCTTCCGTTGCGAGATTAAATGTTAACTGTGTAATGTACACAAACGATTCTTAACCTTTCCTAACATTTACTCTACTTTAGGTCTACAACGACAGGGACGGTGGGATGACTAAGCTAAGGGCTTTTATACACGGGAGCCACCACACTCGCAGAACTTTTAATAGACTGACCGCACGCCGCCAAGTCGCAAAGTGACTGAACTATGTTCTAAAATAGAGTCGGTCTTTGGTCAGCCGGATTCTCCATGGGCGAGCTGACTTGCTGAGGGTGGCATTTGTTTGGGCGCTCCATTGCAATACACACTGGCAACAGGCCTGATGTTTTTGGGGTGGCAAATTGGCATACCTTCGTTTGGTTTTTGTGCTACGTATCGATCGGTGTACGGAAAGGTAAGCAATCACGGACCTTATTGTGTGTTGCCTTTCAGGATTTTTACTTATTTTTTATTTTCCTACTTTTCAGGATGGCTCTTTTGTTTCGCTGAAGTGGTGGTTGGTTTCAACCACACCTTTTCATAATATGAATGCGATGCCTCTCTTTTGTGGTTAAATCGACAGGGTGCAAGTTTTTGCTTTGCAGGAAATTGGAAACATTTTTTTTAACAGTCAATTCTGGAAATTGTTTAGTTTACACTTTGAGATGGCCTAAAATATATATGTCGAAAAATGTGTGCATATATTTAATTAATTATACTAATACTATAAGGATAAAACGAAAGGGATAATAGTTATCTAGAGGTGAGCCAGGATTTAGGCCATCTTTTCCAACCGGCAACCACGTATGGTTTGTATGAAATGTATATTCCTTACGCTCAGGGTCATAAAAAACATGACCATTTCATAGAAAACATGACCATTTCTTATGGTCATGTTTTCTAGGTATCCGAAATCAAAGTAAAATAAGGCCCGATATTTCAACATAAAGGGAAAGGTAAAAGACTTAAATAGTTTCTTAAAAGAATTCCGCGAGGCTTTTTTTTTAAATGACTGTGTCGAATCATGCTTCTTCTGACCCGCGAAGTGAAGCCTTCAAGTTGGGCTACCAGAGGGAACGAACCTTTGCCTATATCCGATAGGATTCAATGGTAGTTTATAGCGCGTAAGATCCCCAAAAGAACGAAACACGCAGGAACTTTATGGTTAGCGTCTGTTATCCAGGCAGAGGATGGCCGAATGCTGAGCCTAGCAGCTGCTTTTCAAAGGAGGCATTCACTCTCTTGTTTATTTTGACAAAAAAAGACCGAAAAATTTTGCTTCGAAATGCTTATCTTTTTAGATACTTACTCTGATGCTGCTTAATACTCGGTTGCTTTCGTGTTTTCACGCAGCACTTTTATGTCAGTGGCGTTTCTGATGAAACCCATTTTCTCAGCCTATTTTCGAACATTATTGCTCAAGCATTTGGTAAAGGATGGAAATATGAGCGAATTCAAAATGCTTTTAACGAGTACCTCTTCCACAGATGAGGAAAAAAACAGCTTGAGGTATCCAAGGCCTGACTTGACCAATTAACTTTGTGTGCTTCTGTTCAGTTTTATCTGTGAAATTCTTTTTGATCATCTTTTTTCAGCAATCATATTTTGTAACGTCTGGTAGAAAATACATTTTCTTAGTTAATGTGTTAGAAAGCACTGAAATTGTACGGCTGAATTTGTTCGAGGACAAGCCAAGGCTTTTGTGTGAATCTCGCCTTACTCTGCGGATGATAGTAGTCTTGGGTCTCAGCTCAGCTATTTTTCTCTTACGAAGTTATCGCAGGCATTTGAATCCACCAATGCAGCGCTTACATAAATTTATCCAAAAGAGTCTCAGGGTGCTGAAGTTCTTCCAAAACCAAATTCTGTTCAAAAGGTAAACTCTTCCTACGATGGTATCCATATATGTACCTCATTCCAATTTCTGTAAGCGACAAACTTTTCGCTAGATTACTTATTCGAAGCCACTAAATGCTTTTATCATTTTGCCTTCTTCATCAAATGCTTGTCATTAAGAGGGTCATTGAAATAGTCCATCGATCTTTTTGGTCCGACACCAGCTCTGGCCTTTCAGGTAGCTTGATCCAGGATGGATTGAATATATCTAAGCGTGATCTAGTCACCTAATGGTTAAGACAGAAACTTAACTCTTAGTTACGAAAAGACCACTTAGTTGTCTGCAATTCGTAGCAGTACCGACTTAAGGTTTTACGTCCAAGGCTTTTTAAAGTTTTGCACAAAAATCTAACAGAAGACGGCTGTAACCGACTGATCAAATAGTAAGTAGCCTTATGGCCTTTTTGGTTGGTCCTTATGACATTTATTGAATAATTTTACAACAAAATGAAATAAAACAAAATCAACCTAGAGAGCTGAAGCTTTGTGCACGGCTTCTGCCAACGGCCACGCTTTCTAATGGCTTCAATGTGAGACAAACTCTATTTAAAATTTTTTCAAAATGCGTTTTGGTCAAGTTAGACAAGGCATAAGGAACTCAAATTTTAGTACAGAGCAATGTTGGCAAGAAGCCTTTTCTAAGACAAAAATTGGACCTGTCACACAATTGACCATGCCCACTTTTAACATGTTAGATTTTTAAAAACCCAAATGAAACAAGTGGGAAAGTGCAAGAGTGCGTGTACAAAAGTCAGTCCATCTATGACGGATTGCAAAATACCCGATCATACCCAAAAGAAAACTGCCACGCCTCCAAAAAGTGGGCGGGTTGTAAAAATATAACTGATGAATGCTTTATACTAGGTGGTTGCATACATTTCGGCCTAAAACTCCGCCTTTTTAGCTAAAAAAATCGCTTTTTTAACGACACGCCCACAAAAGTGGGCGGAAGCACATACTACATATAAAAAAAAAGTTAGAAAATGCCAATATCTACAACTTTAAAATTTTTAAGTCAAATTTCATATACATTTATTGATTGTCATTTATTGTCATTTTAAGTTAGGACCCCTTAAAAAGGTGGGCGTGGTCAATGAAGAGGCCAAACTTTTTTAGCTACTTCAAAGACAATTACAAGGCAATGTAACATGCCAAAAATGAATTTGCTAGCACTATTGTAACATAGCTAAAATTTGGAAAAAGTATTTTTTTAAATTAGAGATGGTCGCACATACAGGCCTGTAGTGGGCGTGGCTGTAGGCGGATTCAGCTAATTTTCAAACTTGATCTGAAGGACTGTACTTCCAGCCAACCCATTAGATTTCAGCTCGCTACCTTAAAATTTAAGGCTTAAAAGTTGTTTACATACGGACGGACGGAAATGAACGGGGATATGGCTTAATCGATTCTCCTGTCGGTGCCATTCATATCTCTTAAAGGTTTTAGGGGTCTACGGTGATTTTTTCACTGCGTTACAAACTATACATCAAACTCAATATACCCTGGGTCGGGCATAAAATAAATTATATGACAAATGTTAAACATATAACTTTTTGCAAAGTTTGTTTCGTACAAAAGTTCTGAGCTCCGCCCACTTTTCAAGGAGGCTACCTCTTCGTTTAGATGACGCTGATTCGTACATAGTTATTCTAGTCTAAAAGGAACCCATAGAGATGAATATAAACATTATCGCGTCGACTTACCTCCAATGGATATAACCTTCCACTCAAATTCGAAATTGATTTTGTTCTGCAACTTAAAGTATTCTTCGTAAGGCAGTCATGACGTAGGTTATATTAGATATTTTTAAGATCCAAACAAAGGTACCCATCCAAATCTGATAAACAAAAAGTCATTTCAATCCATTCAAGTCAAAACAAATAGCATCTACGCAACGAAACAGAGATTCAACATCGCACATCCGTAAGCAAATGAATACATTACAACAATGTTACTGTATATTGAAGTCCAGACAAAAATTATTTACTTCCTCGAACCTCGTCACCTGTCACACGTCAAAAAAAAGGTAGCGATAAAAAATTGTATAGGAAAACTTAGACTGAATTAGGAAAATTTACAACACAATTACAATTAATACGTTCGCACCCCTTGGCATACTAATTGGTGGAACACCTTTTCAGTTAAATGAACAGCTGCCAAAGAAAAAAACTGATTTATCATTGCGATGGCAATTTCATATTATTTCTAACTCTAGAGAAACTGTCAATCCACTGAACATTGTCAACACCATGGCCAATGTCAAGTCAACGTCCACATAAAAGATTTTTAGTGGATGCAACTAGCCAAGCACTGTGCGACGAAAGAAAAATTTTACAGACTTGTCTCATCGTCGTTTGGGCTGAACTGAATATTTTTTTATGTGGGAAAGAAGAGGTCAACATACAGACCAGGCAACTGCCATCACTCATGTCAATAGTCATCTCATAACAAACCCATACGGATAATTCTACCCTCCTTGATTCACAATTTTCTTCGGTCAGCTAGAATGAGTTGTTGCATATTAAAAGGAAAATATAAGTAAAATAAATTAGTTTTCTAAAAACAAACAAGACTCTAAATAAAATTGAGAGCAAAGGCCGATTTTTATAGGATTCTGAACAACTCGACCAAGTCATCTAAGATTCCTAGAACTCATGTCCAAATGCTGATACATCTATCTATGTACACGTAGATCATTCTCTGGATGCTTAGCCCGTGCATGCCACATCGCTCAGATTTCCGCGCTTCTGCATCAAAAATAAATCTTTTCTTCAATAAAAGATTTATGGTATGTTGTCTCTACTTTCTGTATCATTAAATAAATGATAAATACACCTCAGAAATATCTAAAAAGGCTGACAGTTTTGGAACCGCAAAAAGCTGTGATGCGCTGCATGGTAATAGTGAGTCACTTGAAGACGTGTGGCGAACTGTCTGGTTAGCATGCGTCATGGCTTACGAGTTTAAAAAAAAAGCAAAATAAAAATACAAAACGAGAGCAGCGCGAGCCACCAAATTTAATTTATTTTTAATTCAAACAAAAGATGGAAAAAGTTTTCGCAGAAAGTTATAGCAGCTTCGGATTTGTTGTGGTTGATTTTTTTTTCGTGAGTTGTAGTAATTGTCCAGCCCACACATAACAAAGTCCCCGAATCTAGGGTGTCGCATGACCTGAATATCAATTGCTTCAAATTAATCATAGGGCCTAAAGGCTTGCCAAATCGATTACATACTGTAATTTATTGAGAATTTTCCATAAATGCACTCCAGAGGGTAGGTATATTTTGAGCACTGCATCTGGGAATATTTTGAGTCACATCTTTTTGGGAAGACCCACATGGGTGAGCCGAGCGATTGCGGTTGTGCGTGGGTGTCCGGAAGTAGAATGCTAAATGCCTACAGTGATGAACATTCTGAGAAAGTTGTTTATTTTTATTTTGGATAATTTTGATAGGCCGACGAACGGGACGAATCTGAGAAGGATCGCAGCGTGCGTTGACGTCAATGTGGGCTTCAGGTTTTCAGGTCACACCGAGAAGGAAATACAAGTAATCTTTATAAGGAAACTTGGAAAAATCCAAACTGTAACTGGACGTTAAGGGTTTTGAGTCATTTTTGAAAGTTCAGAATTGTTCACTGTCATGAAAAAAAACAATCCAAGAGGGGGTCTGTCAGTCAGTGTCAAATTTGGTGTGCGCAAGAGCAAACATCATACCTACCTTTTTTCACATGCTAAGTGCGAATTAAATATGTTTACAATTTCTTGTCCCAGTACACAATTATGTCAATATTGTCGTAATTTAACCTCGATTGTATTTGGAAACTATGAACTTGCATACCCTTAAATTTTCCCTGGTTATATTTACTTTGCAATGCTGAATTCCTCGAATTCACTTTATCTGCCTTATGAATTTTTTTAACAACCCTCACGTTGGCGTATAGTCATTCTCATATATAATTCGAAACTGCTCGCTGCACCTGTCTATGGAAAAAGGGTGGTCCCGTCATTGCCTCATATTTAATTTTCTTCTTCTGAGATGGTGAATCCACTGCCAACAAATCCTACCAAAATTTTTCAGTGAAGTTGCCTTCACTACTCAAATTGCCAGTTTCCCGGTACAGAAGTTCACGCTGTTGCGTGTCGGCTTTGAGAAGTCAAGTTCTTACATTAGTTTCAAACAATGTTGGCCCATTAATTTCCTCAGATAGCTTTTTGAACGTCAAGGCAAACCCAAGCATTGAAAAAGCTGACATTCTTTCTCTAAATTTCATCAATTGAGATTAGTTTCAGCTTCTCCGAAATGTGATGAGCAGATCATTGAATGTCGGAGTAGCCATCTTGTAATCTCTCCCGACCCAACGTTTGCCGGTATCCACAGTACGGGTTTCCGCCCCGATAGCAAAAAAATTCTGTCGCGGAATTACGATTTGCGCATCACGAAGTTGTGACCAGAACACATGTCGCTTACGTTATCTCAAAGAAATTTATACAGGCGTTAACGCAAAAGAAGTCTTACAAGTTCTCTACGTTCTGGTTTTTATAAAGTTTACCGCGCTTCGCAAAATCACACTCGGGCAAGTTGCGAGCATTGAGTATTGAAGTCACCCACACGAGGTGAATATAGCTTCAGATTCGTTCAAGAAGGCCATATACTCTGTCTCTAAATTTGGTGCATTTACGTAAATTAGGTCTAAAATTTTCAAGCTTATGCCCGAAGACTACGGCTCTCATCTTACGAAAAAAAGAAAAATCCAATTTAATGGCTGATAACAAGGGCCTTTAAGAGATGTGTCGCCACATCAAGAGCTCTTACCCATCAGCCAAGATTTTTGAACTACTCTAAAAAGGAACAGTAACATTGAGCTGATTATTCTTAGCTTCCTCAAACAATCCAAGCCTCGAGGCCGACCATAACCGGCCTCGTTATGGCCGAAACGTTCTATGTGTTTTTATACCCTTCCCAGGGTATATTAAGTTTATTGTATAGTTTGTAACGCAGTGAAATAATCACTGTAGACCCCTAAGATCTTTAAGAGATATGAATGAGACCGACAGGAGTCTGTATGTAAACAACTTTTAGGCTTTAAATATCAAGCTAAAGAGCTGAAAGTTGGTGAGTGAACTGGAAGTCCTTCACATTTAGTTAAAAAAATTAGTTGAATCCACCCAAACACGCCCACTGCAGGTGAAAGCCTGTATGTGCGACCATCCCTAATTTTAAAAAATACTTTTTTCAAATTTTAGCTATGTTACAATGTCGCTAGCGCACTAATTTTTGATGACAAGACTTTGTAATTGCCTTTGAGGTAGCAGAAAAAGTTTGCCATTTTCTAGTTTTTTGCATTATAACATATAGGCCTGCCCCCACTTTTGTGGGCGTGGCTTAAAAAAGTGATTATTTAAGTTAAAAATTCAGGAAAGCTGATGAAAGCTTAGAGTGAAAACAAAGATCTCAGTTTTTAATTCAGTGTTCGTTTCAACCCTTATCTATTGTCATGACATTAGGGTAACAACCGAAAGATTTAGATCGTCAATACAAGCTGCCGAAATGATATTAATTCTGAGGCTCGTTGCTGGTGTTACTCATACGTCATAAGGATAGGGTAAGAAACGTCTGCATTTAAAGGAATCTTAATGTTGAGCAGCTACTTCGCCGAGTGATACGATTGAATTTTTTATGGTGTGGACACTTTGCTTGCATGGCCCCCTACAGACTTTCAAGACAGGTAATGCTAGCTGAGATGCGAGCGATTCATGCCCCTGGTATAATGGTTAAGAAGCAGGTGGTGTTACCAGGATAAAAAAACATCTCCGCGTTTTGCATGGCGATCGCGTCTGTGTCCCTTGAGTTGGTGGTGTAGGATCAGGAACGTTCATTTTGCCGACCTTAGTTCACGACCGACCCTTTTAAAGAAACAGTGGCACAATATGGCTTAATTTAGGATATAAATGCAAAATGTATTGGAAAAATATTTAATAGTACGTAGTTTAGTAGCTGCTGCGGTTTTATTAAGCAATATTACTGGACTCTTTTACTCATATAATAATAATGGAAAGGAATACGATTGCATTAATAAAATAATTCATTATGCCTCACAAAGGGACGCACTTTTGCACTTTCCGGTTTCCACTAGACCCCACCCCAAACCTCCTTAAACAAAAAACTGTGTTGGCAGACTCATTTTCACATTAAATAAACTGCGAAAAACACGGGTATTCTAAGTACAGAATCTTTCATCACATCAGAGAAACTTTTAAACATTGACCCAAACAAGGTCTGCGTAATATCAGCTTGGTCTGTGTTTATTCAAAATTGCTGGTAACAAATCACATTGATCTTCACCTGGTTAGGATCTTATATCGGCCCATGGTGTGTTTTGTGTGACCAAGAGGCAGGAGCATTGCGCATTCATTTGAGACAATCTGCGATACTCGGCGGACTCTCACACTGCCGTTCGTTTGTCATTCGCAGTGAGGCGTACGGTGTGCACAAGAGAACAATAATTTTCATCCTCGTCCCTTCTTCATCACTCTAGGATCTTCACCTTGCACTTGTGCGAATTTGTAAAGAGTGTTGACCTCCAATATTCATACTTCTGTGTGCACCAGCCGCCGCCATGCCTTCGTGCCGGTAAGGTACTCTCCATGAAAGTGAAGGTAATTGTAATTCATAGCACACATCCGAGCGTTGTTGTGCGAAATTGATTGTTCCGAATTTCGTGACACAAGGGAGGGGAGTGATGTGACAAGGTAGGTGAGTGAGTACACACTGTTCTCGAGAGGCGACTCTCAAGATCTGTTGTGTCTTACTACATTTTGTGTAATTTTTATTTTTAAGCAGTTCGTGCATGAAATTCACTTGAAGTACATAAAACTGTTATTCGACGGTAAGGGTCTACTGCTGCACGTCTGGAGGAGTCAACATGCAGGCTTGTAACTTCGTACTGTAAAATCCGATCGCATAAAGGTGCTGTGTGATTGTATTTTTTTTACGATCAAGTCGCGTATGGAAACTCAAAAACGCGGAACTGCTTCAATTGCGTTGACTGACAGGTCGGACGCCCTTCTTGGAATGTTTAACAAGCAAACAGAATGTCCCCACAAACAGAAAGTCGAGGTATAGGATCGATACAATTAAAGCTGTTTGTCGTATTTAGTTTGTCTTTCCATTGAATTGTTTGTTAGATAAAAACGGAAAGATTATTCCAAAGTTGAGGGAAAACCCCATTGACATATGACGGGGTGTACGCTGGGAGTGCCTCAATGTCTCTGTGCAAGCAGACAAAAACTGTCGCGGTGAACACAGAAACAGAATGGGAGACTATTTGACACTTTGGTCGTAAATTGTGTGCTACCAGACGTAAATTTCTTGATTTAAAGCAGATTTGGCATGTGCTGGTTTTTTGTCTAATAACTTCAGAAGCATGCTTGAAAATTAATTGCCACGCACCCAAAATAAGTTTTTATTTATTTTTCTTCCTAATATGCAGTCAAGAAATATTTGAATCGGTCCATCATTATCATCATCATCGTCATCAGATGAATCGGTCCATTTTGTCTAAATATCATTTTATGCCTGCGTTTGTTAAATTAGGTACCTATAGTTGTAATTCAGTCTTATTTTGAAGGACCCCACTTTCATATGCTTACTACGCCGGAGGTCTGGGTTCGAATTCTACCATCGTCACCTGAAAAAAAAGACTCGTTCTTTTTCACGGGCCCCACCTCCGCGAGGGTCTGACAAGCCCTCCGAGAGTATCGTTTGTCTTGAAAAACTTCTCAAAGTGCCGTTCGGATTCGGCAAAAAACTCTAGGTCCCCTTGTATGTGAAGAAACTAACACACACAGCATACATTGTTGAGAAGTTGGCCCTGGTTTACCTCGAGCTGTTGCGCCACTCTATTTATTTATTTATGACGTAAAATAGGCTTATGCAGCTTTGAGATATAAATTTACTTGGACGACCACTTAACCCATTAAAATCATTAAATTAATCAATCAAGACTTTTCCTCGAAATTGATAAATTTCTGAACTGCCACACGATTTGTATAGCCACGTGCCTCTCAACACGCTCTTCCAACAATGAAGTAGACTTTCTTTCGAATGCCAGAAGCCCAACAAAGTAAATTGTCAGGTAGTCGCAGTTATCCTTTAAAATTGAAAAAATTCCACGGGGATCGCCTTGCATAACAACACAAATCAGAACTGTACACGTAGTGCTCCTTCATTGATCACCTTTTCACCCACATACAGATAAGATCGCCAAACAAATCAATATTCGTGACTTGTTATTCGGTGGATATTTTTAAACTCAGACAAAACGTTTAACACCCCTGCATTCCTGTAAGGATCAATGCAAAACTCTGGCCATCGCGAGCAACAACCTTTCGCTCAAGAATGAGGAAGTCTCTCGTCAAAGAACTTCAGCGCAAATCAAATATCAAAAACAATATTGTTTATGCCGATCACATCGTATTCCCGAAAAAGGCGTATTCCAAACCCCCTCGGTGCCAAATGGCCAATCATTTTCGGCGTCGTTCGCCGGGTTATTTGAATTGTTGAGAATGATGCATGACAGTGCATCATTGGACAGGTTAACAATGCCAAAAGGCGATATTAACCACAACTTATACCAAAGTTTTTTTTTGTCTAATGGTTGTGAATCACTGGTCTGATCATCAGACGCCTATAATTTTGGGCTGCTTAATGGGAGCTAAAGAAATCTTCGTCTCATCAAGCTGACTAGTTTTGACCACGGAGACGATGATAAGGTTTTGTCGATTCTAGTCACGAATTCTGGTAAAGTCAAATACGATATTTGGTGGCATTATAAATTCATTTTATTATTGAATCACATTTCAATGGATTTATAACGAATCCTCTAAAGGGTGTGATCCTTAGTGGTATACACATTTCCGGACTTTATTATTTTCACACGTTGAAATGGGATGCGAACATTAAGCTGTCCATGTCCATGGCTTTCAGTGATTTCTCTGTTCATTTTAAGTTTACATGACACAACCAAGGCGCGAACTGGCAGTAGTTAGCACGTAGATAAATAGGTAAACATTGATGGAAGGTAAAAATGTTTTCTTTGCGCGTTCCCATATTTACTTGAATTTATTGTCCTTTTAAAAGATCGTGCTGCGAAATAAATGAATAATAAATGAACAAGGCGATAACTATACGTCCTTGAAGCAATGAAGTGGCATTTCGCAGGCATTTAGCATTTTTTAAACTCAGGAACAAAGTTAATTCACAGACGATATTTTCAAAGGTAGAGGAGCTTAACCTTTGCCAAAAACTATGTTGAACGCTGTTACTATGCTCGGAAAATGGTTCATTTGGTCACGTAGGTATCTAAGAAATAAACTCTTAAAATATTTCGTGTCCTGAAGTATTTAAAGAATGTATTTGAGAATAACTTACCCAGTGAGAGAATAAAATGCACTGTTTTGTCACAAATATTTTTTGCCTGATCTGCAAGCGTCATGTTAAGGCTCTGAACATTAAGGTTTCATTATCATCATTTTGATGGTATTAAAATCATCTCATCATTTTTTCATTTCAAAAAATGTTATATATTCTTCTGTACATCACTACAAAAAATGGTATAATCATGAGGTCCATATATGAACCCATAGGTACCTATGGGTCCATATGGACCCCATTACATTATTTGCTATGGAAATGTGAAAGTTCTCGTAGATATCGCAGTGATATTTATTTTTTTAAATTTAATTTTAAAATTAGCCTACGAATGATTTCGCAATTATTTTTCAGTTCAAAAACATTTTTAAATGTTTAACTAAGAACAAAATTATTTCGGTTTTAATGAAAAAACTTGTGGATGATGTAAACTGATGTAAATAAGAATTAGCCAAAACTGCGGGAATAAGGCAATTTTGGCTAATTATTAATGCATAATCTCTAAGCATTAGCTGCTAAGACTAACAGTTTTGTCTACTGCCCTGAAGAAGCTATAGGGGCTTGTTGCTAATCTGCGGCACACGGCTATACTGACAATTTTAGACAGAATTTTAAGGAACTGTTTAAAATGTCTACAAAAAAGTAAACGTGATCTTCGCTGGTATCGTTTTTTGAATCAATAATGTAGCCTAGGAAGACAAGGACTTCATTATGAACCTTATGTGGAAAACCTTATGAGGAAACTCTATGTGGGCAAGGAAGCACCTTACAGTGGTCAAATTTACCCCCTCCCCCAGGTCTTCGCAATAGGACCGGCCTAGTAAAGGCTCATACTGTTTCGGTTGCCTTTACCACTCAACTTTTACGGGAACACTGGTTCAATTCCCCCTGTACGGGTTCATACCGCTTCGGTTACCCCTACCTTTGTTGTCTCCCTCCCCCCTTCTCCAAGGTTAATAGTGACTTGATTCACCAAAGGTACGGGTTCACACCGAAACGATTACCTTACATCAGTGTCTTAACGAAGAATCCTCCCCCGACAACAGTCTCACCGTAATCGGTTACTCCGCCTGCACTCTCTAATCCTTTGAGGCTTACTCTCACTTAAGGGGCAGTAGTAAACAAAAAGATCTAAGGATCTAGTTAGACTTAACGTAATGAGGTAGATACCTTATATGTCCCTCGTACCACCTGGGAACGTAATAAGTAGAATTTCTACAGTTATTGCCATTCTCCCCATCTTTACACTCCCCACCTTATCGCAGGGACTTCCCCTACAGGGTTGGACCAGTGGGGGCTTACAATGCTTCGGTTGGCCTCACCCCTCCACCCCCATGGGATCACCAGCTCATAATCCCCACTGGTACGGGTTCATACTGTTTTGGTTATCCTACCTTACCATTCCACACCCCTTCACCCCCAATTCTAACATGAGTCGCCTGTAGTGCGGGTTTATACCGAATACGGTTACCCTACATCAGCTTCTTGTCTGAGTATTTCTTGCCTAAGCTTCTTGCCTGAGTAAGGGCTTACACCGAATTCAGTTAACCCTGAACCTTGTCATCCTCGAGGATAATTCTTAGCAGAGAAGCAATTGGCATGGACTTATATCGAAATTGGTTGCCTCTGCTGGACTTTTCTCACATAGAAACCATTCCACACTGACCTCCCACCCCCCTGTCTTGGTTACCACTCTACCCCAAGCTACTCCCCAAGAAATCCTATTAGTCTCATCCCCTTCCTCAAGGAAAAATTCCCATCTGGAATCCAACAGGTACGAGACAACCCTTTCTTCAGGAAGTCTCTTACTGGCTCTCTTCCGTTTCACACCGAAACGGTTACCCCCAACCTCTCTTACCCTCGGGTAAGTTTTTGTTATGTTTAGTCTTCCAGGACGTATATGTTTAGTGTGTCTGCTTGATAACATTGCGCTTGGTTATGCACTGCATGACTTCAGCATACAAAAAAGAATGAGGAGCAAGTGAATAAGTGTAAGAGGCTTGAATTTATATATTGTACACCAATTTTTTGCACTGGCCATGCCTCTTTAAATGGGTGTGGGCTAAAAACTAAAATCAATTAATTATAATCTCTTAAGAGTCATGAGCAAATGTGTTAAAACAGGGCAAATGAATGCCAAAAAATTGTTAATACCCCATCCCATAGGATAGGAGGTTTATTAAGTTTGTCACATAGCTTGTAACACGGTGAAATAATAATGGTAGACCCCCAAGACCTTAAGGGCATATGATCGAGATCGAATTCTGAATCGAATAAGCCATGTCCGTCCGTCCGTCTGTATGTCACATGTTTTTAGGCCTTAAGTTTTGAGCTAGGGTGCTGAAATTTCGTGCGTAAGGTCCACGGCTTGCGAAGCAGTCCTAGTGTAAACATTTTTGATATCCGCCTACAGACACGCCTACTATCGGTCTGAATGTGCAACTACCTCCAGAGCTTTCAAAACTGTAAGACGTTCTAAAAAGCTGAAATTTGACATTAAGCATCTCCTATAAACCTAATAAAAGTAAGACACAAAAATGTAAAATTGAATTGGTTAACCTCCTCCAGTGGGCGTGGTATCTATTTTAAGAGTAAATTTTCAAATGCAGTTTACTCAATATTTTTACTCCAAATTGAAAAAATGTTGCTTAATATTTTATGTAGAAAACGCTTAGTTCTACATTTTGTTTTAACAAAACTTTGGGCCACGCCCACATTTGGAGGTAGATTTGAAGAAAAAGGTTAAAGTTTTCCAGAAAAACGTAATTCGACTGGCCGTAAGCCTAATTTAGGAAAGCATGAAACAAAAAATTAGCTGGTTAGGTAAACGAAACTACGTTCATTCAAAGTTTTTAGCCACGCCTCTTTAAGCGGTCGATTTGTCTACAGTACCCAGGTAACTAATTATGAATACCATTCTTCTGCAATGCAAGCCTCATAGATACCCGGGGGCTGAGATTAAATAATGCAAGAAGTCCTTATATTCCTAAGGTCCCTTACTTAAAGATATATATTATATAAAAGTTAAAGACTTTATGGATAAGGGACTTACTAAGGAACTTATTTTTAAATCACAATTTCACAATCAGAATTTCGCAATCACAATTTCAAAATTTCTTGAGAAAATTGCACCCGAAACATAAACGTCTCAGCAGTAAAATTAAAGATTAATTACCTTTCCTCTGTTCAAAAGGCCATAAAAATTCCTTGCATCGCTTTATCATCCAAAATTAATCAGCTGCACCTGATGCCTCATATCAATGCCAATTAACCGATTCATATTCACAATTCCATCGCAAACACTAACAAGCCGAATCCTTTCAGTTTCGTCCAATCATCCGTCATTAATTTTCAAAACAAAAGTCCCAACAAAGTACTATCAGTACGTACGTATATATTCTGCGAAACCCATTAATCTTTTAATTAAACCACTGGCGCGTCTCAGCGGCCGGCAATCCTGCGATTCCATGAAAGTGAACGCAATGAATCAATACCAGTCATCAGTGAGTGAAAAGCATTTACATAAAGACCTGAAGCCTTCAGGCACTTTGCGCCACAAAACGCGAAAAGTGTTGTCAGCATTTTAAGCAGCTCGATAATTTTGTTAAGCAAATAATATTGTTTGGCCAACGCAAAGTGGTGCTACCTGCAAACTGAAGGGTCTGGGAAACAAAAGGATATTCCGATTGATTCGGTGTCCTTTGACAAGCAAGTATGAATTCATTTGGCCGGTGGCAATATTGTTTCCAATGTGAAGGACCTTTGATGAAAGGTGTTGTTGCGAAAAGCAATCCGTCAGTGGCAATCATCTGTCATATTTAGGCGGCAGTAGGAATGAGTGTTATATACAAGTACCGTGGTACAGGTTCAACCACCTTGAGAGATCACAATATTGACGGATGCCCACTCGATTCCCGGGATGGGTGTGTCTTGGACGATGAGGGCGTATTATGCAAATTGCCATTTGTTATGGGTTTCTTTTTTTTTGTGTGCGTAGAGTTGTTTTGATTTGCCATAAAATATGATGGAATGCAAGTATGCGGAGCTTAACATTTCTGGGGTCTTCTTAGGGCAACAAGGCAGGGGTTATTGCATTGCGGAAGATGCATTAATTACGTCGCAGGGTGAGTGTGGAAAAGTTTGTTTTGAGCTGATGGTATTTGAACCATTCCTATATTCTTCTCCCTCAATAAAAACGTCATGTTAAGCCAAATGAGTACCCGCAAGTTGCTTGTGCGCCTTTTAAGGGTCCACAAAGCCTTCAAGCCGATCGAATTCTCCTCACGCATTATTGTGGAGCACAATCTAACTTAATAGTTAACGCTTTCGCCATAAATTTTCCAATACAAACCCTCATTCTAGTAACTTCTGCGTAGAAGTTTCCCTATTTGTGGAAATCAACGACGAAAGCAAAGATTTATGTGACACCTGACGCCGTTTGATAGGTCTCTTGTCTCCAGCAATTGCGCTGTAAATTAACTTTGAATGTCCAAGAGTCTAGTCAGAGTCTCCGATGTGAAGATGCGTGTTAACTGGCGGCTGTCAGCACAAACATTTGCAAGTGATAATTCTCAAGAAGAAGTATATAAGCTGCGCCACCATAATTAAGTGTAACCGCAGACAAAAAAAAAAAATAAAAAAAAGGAGATTCAGTTTACTGTTACATGTATGACTCTGCATTAAGTGACTAATCGGTAGAAGTGTGCTGAATGACAATTAAATTATTGACAGCTCATCAGCGTACTCTGAACTGAAGATGTCTATGCAAAAAATAGCCGAAAAAATCTTAAATCATCTGTGGCTTTTGGACCTATTTGACAGTCTTTATATGTAAATCTTTCCTTCACAATGTGCGTGAGTTGGTGTCATCAGAAAAATACGCTTTGTGGAGTATTTTATAATAAGCTCCGTGGCTTAATCAAAAAGGCATAGATACTTAGTAATAAAGACTGCTTAAGAGTTTAGCTAGTTTCATCCCACCTCTTAAACAATTTGTACTCGTGCAAGAACGAATGCGGTTTTCCTTCGCAGAACCAGTCCCCAGCAGAACCAATCCCCAGTAAAAGCAAAGTGCGCCAGTATTTCTTCAGCGATCCTTTTTATTCGCATTGGGACAAGTCAATGTAAGGATCACCATAAGTTAAGTAAACCCTTACGTTATAAATATTTGTGTGACGACATGACCTTGCAAACTTCTTTCCGCCTAAAACTAAATAGAATCTTGCAAAAGACCTATCATGATTCGTCGATTTTTCAACTTTTATGTCGATTGTTCGATTTTTTTAGCTCCCTATAGTATGTTTGTCTGTTTTAACACTCCTACAAAAACAAACCCTATGCAAGTCGAGATATTCAAACCGTATTAAAGTTTTTATCAAGTACATTCAAAAATATTGATACTTATAAATTTCAATAAATTTAAAAAATCCCTCTTGAACCGACGCAAGGTTTTTCGGAAAGTTTGACTATTTCTATTCCTTGTGATCTGTGTGCATTGCAAAAGGAATGCCAATTGTCAGATTTTAGCTTCTGGCGACTTTTTTCCGGGTCAAAAACTTCACAAGTAGTTACACATTAAGACTTTTTGTGGGCGTGTCTGCTGGCGGATTTGAAAATGTGCTACACTTCTGTTACCTCGAATACCTTACATGGATGAAATGTTTAAGGCCTTGAACTTCGTGACACACACACGCACGGATAGTTCATTTTCGATCGGTATAATTCAGTTTCAACCATATGCCCTAAATTTCGTCTTCATTTCTCTGTTAAATCCTTTTTTCTATAATAATCCAATGAAACAGCGTGTTAAATGTCTGAGGTGATCGTCGATTAAGTACCAAGAACATAGAAAAAATCTTTACAGAACAATCTTTACAAAAATATGAGTTGAGTTTTTGAGTATGTATAATAATGTTTTTGTATTTTCAAATATCGGTCGAAATTTATCGATTTCATTTTTCGAAACTTGTAAGTGATTGCATTGCATAGTTGTTTTTTTTTTTGCTTCGAGTACAGCACTGAGAAATAATGCTTTTATAGTAAAAATGCTTTTTTTCTAGAATCCAAGAAAGTTAAATCCACAAAGCAGCCGATCAGGGCGACGAATGCGAAGAATACCGAATTGAAAAACGGATATGTCATCAGCAATATTCATATCGAGTGCCATAAGTTTTTCAGCGGCTAAAGGATGCCAGGCGCCAAACGTACAAGCTGAATTCATCTAAAAAATAAATTATCAAAGTATTTTGAATAGTTTTTTTTTTTAAATAAAAAAGTTAAAACTTTAAATTAAATTGTTTCTTAAAAACTCACCTCCTTACTGTAGTAGTGACAGCGACCATTTAATCGCGTTGATGGGATGTACTCAATAAAGTCGATATATGGGCAGTGCGGTAGCAGGAGTGAAAGGCCTGAAAGATGTAATCAAGGATCAAGATTTTTTTCTTAGGATATTTTGTAAACGTGAGCAAAATAATTTGAGTTTTGGTAATTTGATTTGAAGGTATCTACGAAATTACCACTTGTAAACAGAACATTGTGTCCTATCAATGCAGAAATGAATAACCCTCAAAAACTCAAGATCAAGACAGATGATGAAAGTGTAGTGATAGTGAGTGGCAGTAATATAGAAGAAATATTATTCTGAAGTAGGTAACAATGTAAAAGCTCCTTTGAACACGAATTCTTTTTAGAGACCTCTATTTTTTAAAACTTGTAGAAAATTTCAAAAGCTTTAGGAGGATTGACCTCAACACTTTTTCTAAGAGTCTAAGCTTTTAAAGACCTTTTTATAAAACCATTTATAATATTAGATCTGTCTTGGGTTACTTTTGGATTGGCGCAGTCGATCAGCTTTGTTTTTTATTGCTAATTTTCAAAAACTTAAACTTGTACTGAAATAATACCTCGCGGTTTTTTTTTAATCTTAAATAGCGGGGGGCTAGCTTCATATTCGGTAAAAATGAAATTATATATCTATAACCTCAGCTAATGAAGAACGTTTAACGGTTAGTGGTGCAGTCGAATCACATTAGGTGATATTGGATTGTTTTAAAATTTTAGTCTTCGATTTCTCGGACTAAATAATCAATATGAACCTATCTGCTTTCTGCATAAGGGTTAGTATTGATAAGCAACTTTAAAACTTAAAGTTAAATTAAATTTAATTTTGATAATACTGTAATATTTTTACGCCCCACTGCTGAATTTAAGAAAACATTTTCGAGAGTTAATTTAAAACATTTAACTGAACTTAAAACTTTCTTTTGAGTTAAATATGATGCGTGTATGACTACTCGACCGTTTATGATTATCTGTTGCATCAGAAGGCACCAGAATTTGTTCGATGGCAAATGAAAAAAAAAACAGACAGATTTTAAGATTTGAAAAAATTTGCAGAATATTGTTTCCAAAATATGCCAAGAAACTCGGAAACTAAGCCAGATAGCGTTGAAAAATCATCGGATCAACCTAAAAATAGCCGAAAAATAATAGTATTCCGGCTGAACTTTTTCGAAAAAAAAAAAAAAATTTTTCGAATATACATGTTGTTTTCCTTAGAAATTAGGTCCATATACCAGAAAGTTGCATGGTTTTGATCCTTTCGATCCTCAAAGTCAAATACTTACCAATAAATCCTGAGCTCGGTGGATTCTTACGAATCGGCTTCCCCGAAAACGTTTGCAGTCCCTGCCATAGCCGCCATATTGAGTGTGGGTCGATAAGATAGGCTCTCGACTTTGGATATCTACGACGATAAATTTCATAATTTGTGAATAGGTCATAATCGGCATTCGTTAGCCAGTCGCCAAGTGTTCCGTTGTATTTTCCTGGATCCCAAGCAGCAATCGTTACATTTTGGAATATCCTTGATTTGGTAAAATTAAATTCGGCTTTTGTTACAACCTAGAGGACATTTTTAGGCACTTTATCATGATTACTGGTTGAAAAAGAAAAATTAAATTCGGTCTTACTTGAGAGTTAACAACACGAATTGTTGTCTTGCTGCCTACATCAACCTCATAGCCTCGAGTTGGCGCATGGTTGAATCGCATAACTATGTCGTGACTATCTGTGGGAAAATATTTAGTTCATAGGGTCAACTAGATAAAATTCTTGTTTTTTTTTAACCGTATGGTTGTTAAATTTTAAATTTTGTTAAAAGACTTATCTTATCTAATCTAAAATCATAGGATCAACTAAGGAAAATGAAGCTTACTTGGAAAAAAATATTAATATAATTTGAAGAAGGACACATTTTATAAATACTGAAAAATATTTAGGTTAGGAAAAGGATGTCACTATCAAAAGTGTTGCAAAAACTGGTCAAATCAATAAAAAAAATCAAATCAAGGCATTTCACATATTTTTTGAAAGATATAACTAAATCAAGTCAGTTACCAATAAATCTGCCAAGCTTCGAGCCAGCCATCGATCCCGAGCTCGAAACGATCGCACAGGTCTTAATGTTTTTGACGTCTCGGAAGATCTTTTTCTTCGGAAACAGTTTCCCAAACTCCAATCTATTGAAAGGTGCGTCCCTTCGACGCAAGACTCTAACACCTGCCTCTAGCACTAGACAACTTGACGGGTAGTACTGTTCCTCGAAACTAGTTCCAAACATCGGTTTGTATTCCACATTGTAATAGTTTGTCTCATTCAATGATTCGCCCATTGATTTCTCTAGAGTTCGAACGATTCTAGCACGAAACGCAATCGTCTTGTTGTAACATCCTTCCATGTACTTGTCGTGACACATAAAAAGTTTGGGATCCAAAGTTAGCTTGGTGTTCTTTGAAAGAGCAAAACGCGGATGTGGTGAAAGTTTTGTTCGATTAACAGCCGGCTTTTCCTTGCTTTCGACAATGAATTTCTCGTTTGGATTCCAGCGAACGTGGAAGACACTACGACGTGACCGCTGGCGGTTGCCTGTCAATTGGGAAATAATATTTATTTAATTAAACAATCAAACTTTCTCTTTAATTCCATTTGGTACAATTATTCTGCAAAACCGTCATGTTCTGTTCTCACTGTGAGAAGGGAAAGTATCCTTATGAAAGGCGGACAAATGCCTGTTTCAGTCAAGGAGCTAAATATCTTAAGCTATGAATAGTCCTACCAACACCGAAAGAAAAAAATACGAGAAATAAATGTTAAAAAGGTCCCTCTAATGGCATATTTCATGCAATTGTCTACAACAATTTTGTAAATTGGTTACTATTGGTTGAAAAAGGAAAAGGAACCTCCTAACAGTACAGATGTTAGTACTATTCCATACATACTCACAGACGAAAAGAATGAAGCTCAATTTTAGTATGAAGCTTAGTAATATCCTTCTTAACAAAATTTTAAAAGCCCTTATTTTTGCAAGCCATACTAATCAAGCCAAACCAACTTTGATAAAAATGTAGCTTTGATAAAAATGTAGCTCTTGAACCTTCCTAAAATAAATAATTTAACTTTTTGTTGCAACAAGAAAACGAAGGCTATTGGAACACCCGAGATAGAAGGGGGCTGTGGAGCAGATTGAAGCTTTATGACCGACAATCGGAAGGTACCCACTGGGTTCGATTGCAGATCTAACCAACCATCTTTTCATTTTTATTTTTTACGATATGTCTTGCTAAGTAAATTACAATATATATGATGACAATTTAGCCGTTCAGGCGCCTCTATTCTTACGTTTAGTCGTAGCCGGTCCCTGCCTGATCCTGCATTTAACTTTTTTTCTTCAGTGTAACCGTTTCGGAGATGTATTTGTTTGATGGTTTTGTGATTTTTCATACCCTACCGTGGATATATTAATTCTAAATTAATTCTGATTGTAACAATGTGAAATAATTGTCGTAGACCCTCGATATATTTTACAGATATGATCGATCAACACCGACAGGAGAATCGACTGATTTGTATCTCTCCGTGTGTTAAGTTTTTTGTCCTTAAGGTCAGTCAAATGAAACAAAATGTTGACAGAGCTTAATTTTGGAACAAGGCTTGATATTGTCGTTCTCAGTGAACTGCCAAAAGTTTCTGTTGATCTGAGAGCCTCTTAGAATTTTTCCGGGAGTCAGTGGTTTTTCGTGAATATCACAGTAACGGTCAAGCTTACATAAATATTTACTCCGACCAGAATATGGATTTGAAAATGTTCTACAAAAAAGATTGAATGATTTTTTTCTGTCCGATGAATTGTTTTTAAATATTGAATTATAATTAAATTTATTCAAAACACAACGTCTACGCTGGCGGGGTCATCTAGAGCGCCCCAGCCCAAAAATCTTCGAAGCCAGCCCGTAGGGACGTTGCAGTAGAGGCGCAATCAGGTGGCGCCCGCAGAGTGGAAGGGGACCTCAGCCAACTTCGCGTGCGAAACTGGAGACAGCCAGCTAGAGACAGAGCTTTGCTGGTGAAGCTTGTTGGCTGGGGCCCAGGTCTACCCCGGACTGTAGCGCCACCTTAAGTAAGTAAGTAAGTAAGTAATAAAATTTATTGTCCATACCTACGTTGTGGGCAATATTTTCAATCTTCCAATTACACTACATTGCATTGGCATAATGCATTCCAAGTTTTGTGGTCTTTGATGCAATGACCGTCATTTATTGCTTTAAGTTTTGTTGCTGTTGAGAAATCTACGCACATATTGAAAACTCTTTTATTCCACTCTTTTTATGACTCCGTTTCCGCACTTTTGATGGACGAAATTAACAAAATTTAAGGGTAATTCAAATGTCGCGTTTAATAAAATATTTGAATGCGAAAATGTGAATTACATCGCCAAGATTGCTTAATCACTTGAATACCAAACAGTAGTTAAATTCACATTCGCACATTTAGTTGGCGTGATGACAGCTTAGCGTGTAAGGCATCTAATCAAGAATGCAGACCTTGAAGGTCTGAATTAGTTTTAATACCTCCCACACATTTCACATACAGGAAAGGAATGCCAAAAATAATGTTTATTTTGTTACTCGTTCGTGGGAATGCAATAATTTTGAATATTCAAATATCTCAGTTACAAACCTTTCCGAAATCCATTACTGAGTCCGAATTTCACCACACCCGATGGTTTGGACACCGAATAATTTTCCAGTTCCGTTGCATATGGCTCAGGCGAACTAGCCAGTAACGTCTTTTGAAGTGGCTCATCCGAGGCAGCCGCTGCAGCAAACGATGGAAGTCTGGATGCTATCACAACAAAGAGCACCTGGTACGTAACGAACACGGATACGGATGCGGAACTCCACCGGACACGTCCATTGAAAGGCATTCTTAAGAACACTTCTCACTAAGCACACAACACTTGTTAGCACACACGCGCATATTATGCTTATATGCGTCCCCCTGCCGGATGGGGAGATGTGTTTTTTTATGGACTTATTCGCAGGCCCGATGTAGACTTTCCCTTTCGACGGTCGACTCGTTTCTGATTTCGCATCACCACACCTGGCGAAGGGATGGTTGGTTAGTTAGCTCAGCTTTGTGTGTTAATTGTGCAGAGCTTTCGCTTTGAAAGGAGCTTTCAAATGAAAGGAAGAGTTTCTTTAATATTTTTTTTTTTCAAATACCTTATGAATCCTGATAGCAATGACAGGATGGTGCGGTGATGATGATAATGAAAACAACCAACCCCCTAACAAGGACTTGTTGTTACGTTTCATCCGAGCAATTTCATTCAAATATTGTCAACTGTGCGGAGATTCGGAGCGAGCACTAAGCAGGAGTTGGCTTGATTTTAGGCCCTCACTGGTGTCCTTACAACACCGGTCGGTCGTCGCGATGTGCCTTCTGTAGTTGGTCTTGGTAGTGTACATTTATTTGAGGTAATTGAAACTTATCTCCCTCGTCTCTGAGAACAATGTCATCATCAACAGCAGCTTACAAATGCTTTGTAGTGGTTGTTCTTCATTTGTGTCCCCCCTCCCTTCTCAATGCGCTCCTTTGGATGGTTTGTTTTGAGTGAATAAATTATATCCTGGAGCACACTTTACGTGCTCGCGAGTTATTTCCAAGCGCCATATAGACATTTTCAGGCATTGCCCCGTGCTTCTAAAGGGCCGGGGAGGGACTCAGTGGATTAATTATTTGTGAATAATTACTGCGGATGGTGGGATGAATTAAAACTATTGTATTGGCCTGGCTCCTTTATGAATGCTTGGCTAATTTCAGCGACACTTTACGCGGCCGTTTAATTGTGTTGCTCTTTAATTCTGCAAATTTTGGGACCGACACCGATGCGTATCTAAATAATATTCGATCATTGGACAGTAGACTGTTTCATATGGCGCAGTTGGCTATCAAACCGAACCAATCAAGGAGAATGCATTACAATCGAGGAAAATATTTTGTAGCAATTATAAAATAAATAATGGGCAAAGCTCAAGGCAATCGTGGATGTTGTGTATGTCAGAGCAGTAGTGCGACTGTTAATGACATTATGAAGCGATATTTCGATGTATGCAATAAATATGCTCGGCAGTTACATTTTTATGAGTGTATTATCGTGTCAAAATCTGAGTTATTATGAAACGCAATGCATAAAAAAGGACGTATTTGTACAACACATACAAGACAGCAACACGTATCCAAGCAAAAGGCAGTGATTTACAGTTTGACGTTATGATATAAATAGGAATATAAACAAGATGTCTATCTTTATCTATCCTTGGATGAAATACGTGGCAAATGCAAGAAAAATCTGTTTTTTTCATCGCCAGCATTGGTTTGTGGTTAGTTACCTTCCTTCAGGGGGCAAAATTGAGATTTGAGAAAGCTAAATTATTTCTTACTCAATTATGTTAATTTCTTAACAATTGATAATGGATAGGATATAGGTCGTCAATCAAATCTGTATATAAATAAAACACCATGTTACACCTCTTCTGATGCTTTCAAGCCGATTTGAGGTTTAAGAAGGTCAAGTCAATATCGTAGTACCAGTAAGCTAAAGTTGATTGAGGGTACTGGTGCCAGGCGCGGATCAAGGAATTCTTTCAGCTCGGAAGGGGCTGCAAACTTGGTTTCAAAAAATATAAAATCATTAAGTTTCCTGTCGAATTCCATTTCGCCAAACTCCATTTCTTAAAGTCCTACTTCGCCAGTGAAATGATGTTGCAGTCATGCATAGTTTTTGGCAAGTAAAATAATCACTGTACCCCCTAAGACCTTTTAGAGACATAATTAAAAGATTTTTCCTTAGTCCACGCCCACATTTTGAATAGAGTCAGGTCAAAAAATTTCAAGATTTGGTATTCCTGGGTGAATATACGGTCGGGTATAATGAAGTTCGTTACAGACGAACTCTTGCAGTTACTTACTTGTTTCTTATAACTTCTAAACCAATTGAATCCGAAATGGGATATAGGTAATCTAAATTGGCAGCTTATCGGTGTAATTTGGCGAAGTGGGACATAAAATATTCCTTGAAGCAGGGTTTTGTGAAATTCTGTTTTTCTGTTGTAAGAAATTTAACTGAAAAGTTGAAAAGGTGTATAGGTACTCGCACATTTGGGAGAGAGCGAAAAATTTAATTACCAGTTAGGTAAGATTTGTCTGTGGGGTGGGTGGGCATTAGAACATGACTACGGATGCAACCACCAGTAATTGTTGCTCATGGTATGTTCAGCTTCACCATGGCGAATGATTCATGAGGAATTTTTCCGAATTTTTCCATAAAAACTTATGCGCACCAAATATAACTATCGTAAATGCAGGCAATGAGATGCATTCATGGTTTTGTGGCGGTTTTGTGGCGGCCCCTATTACGGCACAGACGCAGGATGCCTGCTTCTTAAAGATATCTAGCACCTTCCCTGAGGACAGCGATGAAGTCGTGTGAGCAGGCCCGGCTCCAGCTTAGCAGGCGCACTGTGGATTACTAACAAAAAAAGCGCCCTTTGATACGCACACGTCCATTGGTCGTTTCAACATCACCCAGGAGGTAGGCATTCAATGCGTTTTTTTATGGGGTACCCGCAGTAGGTCTAATCCCCAGTTTAAGACAGGGTGTACATGTAAGCGTATATGTTTATAGAAAATTAGTAAGAAAAATAAGTACAAGCAAAAGTAAATAAAATAAAATAAAATAATAAATGATTAAAAAAAAAAAAAAATTAAAATATATACACATATATATTGACGAAATAAATAAATTATAAAAGAACTTATTTAAGGAACTTTCACTGCCTTAGCCTTGGCAAATTCAGCAATAAGATCATCATAGTCCAAAGATTTTAATAATTCCAATTCTATAGACATAAAAGATAAGCTTTCCAATTTCTCTGGAGTCATCGTTGAGCTAAGATAATTTTTAGAAAATTCATTTTTAATTTTTAAGCTACTGCTACAGGGATTGTGTTAAGAATTTAAAGAGCAATAACTAAATTAGGAGCAATATATTCAAGGCTTGAGCTTTATATAAAATTTAACACTTTTAAACACAAACTTTGTGGTGTAACAAGCGTGGAGTGAGTGCAAATGAGAACAATCTGCACCAAAGTGGGTATTGCACAAATTAAATTCAAAAAATTTCATTTCATTTTCATTTGTTTCATAAAAATTGGATAGTACATTAAGACTTAACATCTTTTTTAGTACGGAGTACAAAACTTAAGCATTATGATTTTGCAATACATGATTATGTTAAAGTCTAATTTACAATAATAATTTTAAACTAAGATGAAGAGAGAGAGAGAAAAATAATTATAAGAAAAAGGGGAAAACGTAGGGAAGTCTAGGAGGAAAAAAGTTGTAAGATTGCACTTTCGAAAATGGAATTACTGGAAATGGTTTTTATATACATTGGTAACGAACTACATAATCTAACAGTATAAATAAAAAATACACGAGATGAGTTAAGATAATTACAACGTGATGTTGTAATCTGGCATGTAATCTTGTAATGTACAACCAAGTAAATCCCTCGCATACACTGAGATATGGTCAAGCCTACGAATGCGGTAAATATATCGTACTGCATCATTGAAAGCTACTTGCAGTTTACTTTGTGATAACGAGTCAAGCTTACTATAAACCACTTCAGCGTATGATATTATTGGTAAAACAAGTGTTATAACAAGCTTTCGTTGTAGTTCCAAAGGAGTATAGTAGGCACTAAGCCACAGTTTACGCAGACATGAATGTATTCGACCAATTACCAAGATGGTGTGGTTATAATCACTAAGCGTACGATTTATAACAAATCCAATAAATCTGACTGCTAACAGTTTCAACTTGCATACGCAGACGACATTGACATAATCGGTAGAACAAAGCGTGATGTCAGTGAAGCCTTCGTGAGTATTGGGACGGAAGCGGCGAATATGGGTTTAGCAGTCAATGAGGGCAAAACCAAGTATATGCTGTCATGAAGAAAAGACACCTAACACCGACGTCTTGGACAAAACATCACCATCGACAGCTATAACTTTGAGGTAGTTAGGGACTTTGTCTACCTGGGTTCCGCTATCAATTCAGACAATGACACCAGCGCTGAAATCAAACGAAGGATAACTCTTGCCAATCGCTGTTTCTTTGGGCTTAGAAGGCAATTGAGTAGCAAAGCCCTCTCTCGAGGGCTCCATGTATAAGACCCTCATCATCCCAGCCCTGCTTTACGGTGCAGAAGCATGGACCCTGTCAAAGGCGGATGAAAACACTTTAGGCTGCTTCGAGGGGAAAATTCTTCGGACGATTTACGGTCCCGTCTGCATAGATGGAGAGTGGAGGAGGAGATATAACATCGAACTGTACGGGCTGTACAGCGATACCGACCTAGCCAAAAGAGTCAAAACACAACGTCTACGATGGCTGGGTCATATAGAGCGGATGGACACCAACGCCCCGGCCCGGAAAATCTTCGAATCCACACCGCAGGGACGACGCGGTAGAGGAGCACCGAGACTCAGGTGGCGCACGCAAGTGAAAGAGGACCTCAGCCAACTTTGAGTGCGAAACTGGAGACGGCTAGCTAGAGACAGAGCTGGCTGGCGAAGCTTGTTGGCTGAGGCCCAGGTCCACCCCGGACTGTAGCGCCACCTTAAGTAAGTAAGTAAGTAACAGTTTCAACTACTTCAATTTTACTCTTATTAAGATATATGCCTGGTAAAAGATTCAAGTGAAAGTTTTTCTTTGAAATAGGGATTATTTGTGTCTTTTTTGGGTTTAGAAGTAATCCATTTGATATTGGCCAACTATTAAAGGGTGATTTTTTAGCTGATTTGGTTTTTGCAACACTGGTTTTGACAGCTGACGTGTGTTAAGTACCTTGTGTCACTGTCAAACAGCTTCAGTTTGGTTTGCAATTTAACCATGGATCGTCTTACAAATGAACAACGCTTGCAAATTATTGAATTTTACTATCAAAATTCGTGCTCGGTTCGAAATGTTCATCGCGCGCTGCTTCCATTTTATGGTCGGCATTCTCGACCTTCTGAGCAGTCTACGTTTCGGGCCGGTCAATTGGCCGCCTAGATCGTGCGATTTGACACCATTAGACTATTTTTTGTGGGGGTATGTCAAGGCTAATGTCTATAGGGACAAGCCCGCTTCGATTGACGCACTGGAAGCCAACATCCATGCATTCATTCGTGAAATACCGGCCGATATGTGTGAAAGAGTATGCCAAAATTGGACTCAGCGGATGGGCTACCTGAGACGCAGCCGCGGTCAACATTTGCATGAAATTATCTTTAAACATTAAATTGCAAGGTTCAAACTATCGATTCAAATAAATATTTCATTAATTTTTTCGAATTTTTTGTGTTTTTTTTTTAAAAAGTTCTCAACCTCTTAAAAAATCACCCGTTATATCTGTTTGAACTCCTCATTAAAGATAAGAACGAGCTCTTCTAAATCCCTAGAACTTTTCGTTGGATGGAGTTATACATCATCTGCATATAGGTGAACTGAAGCGAATTTGCATACAGATGGAAGGTCATTGATAAATATGCTAAAGAGTAAAGGTCTCAAGACTGAACCCTGAGGAACGCCTTGGAGAATTTCTTTAAGGGACGAACAGCGTTTACCGCAAATAACATTTTGTGATCTGTCAGAAAGAAACCTGCAGACTAACTTACACAACCTTTTTCTAAACCAAAGTTCTTTCTTAGTTTAGAACACAAGATTGAATGACTGACACTATCAAAGGCCTTTGAGAAGTCAAGTAGACAAAGGAGCGAAACAAACCCCTTATCGAAATCAAGCCTAATTTCAACAACAACTGTGGTGAGCTCCAAAACCAGATTGGCGGGGGTTCAAAATAACGACAAAAAACATAAATTCCTTAAATGGAAACTAACTATTTATGAAAAAAGACTTGAGTATTAGCGTTTCCATGCGTTCTAGCTCTCATCTTTCCGTTTTTCACAATAGAAACGACTTTCAAAAGCACTGCAATTTTTTTGTGCGCTGTTTTCTACTCATCTCTTCTACTCACACTCTCACAGTCACATCATAATCACAATGCAAAATAAATTTCCAGCTCTTTTTTCTTCGAAAAATTAAAGAGAAATAAATTAATTTCATTAATTTCCTATGTGCAAGATTTCAACCTCGCACACACCGTTTCCGAATGTGAGGTGAGGTGAGATAAAAAGCCAACATCAGTTTCAGAATCAGTATAAATCGAAGAGAAACTACATATATCCTCATAACAGAGTTACCTAATCTCTTTGTAAGAGAAATTTTTTCTTTTTCTCGTAATCGTAGATGAAAAATTCCACACATTGTGTTTTCTTGTGTGCAGAATTAAAAAGTTGCACAATCTAGCCCATACGCCATTGTCATTTAGTGTGGAAGAAATATTATGGCACAGGTGTGATGGATGTAATTTCGGGCTAATTTGAGGTTTGGGCTTTAAATGCAAATGGCAGTATCCGCGTAAAGCAAAACTTTTTTTTCTTACTCCTGGCAATACGCTCCCAAAACTTCGCGCCCTGTGCATTTGCACATTCTGCACTTTATGGTTGGGCCGGCTCTGCGTATGAGTGGCTAAAGCCTGCAGAAAGTACCTAGAGATCAAATCCCTTAAGCCCGCGAAGTGCTCGGAGAAAGTCTGTGTGCTCCGTCTGATCTCCTGCCAATTCCTTCTGAACCAATTTTTTTAATATACTATCTTCGCCCAAAAAGAGTATTTTTTGGGGTATCGAAACAATGATGTTATTTCCATTTACTTAAATAGCCAAATTAAATTAATGTGCTTCCATCTACGCCTTGACCTTTAAGATTACTATATTTTCTCTGCATCCAACAAACACCCGTGTTAGCAGCAATAAGGGAAATAAATCTCCCATGTGCCATTCCTAATTAGCTAAAAACTAGTGGGCGGGTTACAATCCCAATTGACCACTGTCCAACATCGAATTGCGTCATAGCTCTTGGTTGTTAAATTTTAGTTTCTATTAACTTTAATTGTATTTAGAATTCATCAGTTATAAGATCTCATTCCTTAAAAAGGGGCGTTGCAGCAACCCCTTTTCAATAACATCGTACTTTTTGTTCATATATTTTATCAGATGTGGTATACGCGTGTTTGGTCGCAATTTTATATTAAAAATTTGGTTTATACTTAAAAAAGCCCCCAAAAGTGGGCGAGACAAATATTTATTCTTTTGATTGTATACGCATACTTATACTTATCTGAACAATTTATAGTGCACACTTTTCGGATTCGGGGACTGTTTATTTGGATGCAAATCTGACCACGACCACATGGGGCAGCTTACGTTTTTATACTATATATAAGTTTGATACAGGCGAAAATGTAACAAAGAGAAATAATGACGATTGACCCCCAAGACCTTAAGGGCATATGGTCGAGACCGACTTCTAAGTTGAATGAGCTTTGTCCGTCCGTCCGTCTGTCTGTCCGTATGTCAACAATTTTTAGGCCTTAAATTTTGAGCTGAAATTTTGTACATAAGCTCTCTGTCATCCGAAGCAATACAAGTGTTAAAATTTTTGAAATCCGCCCTCAGACACGCCCATAATCGGTCTAAATAAACAACCTCCGGTGCTTACAAGACTGTAAGACGTCGTGAAAAGCTGAAATTTATTACTTAAAAAATGCAGTGTATTCAATATTTTTGTTCCAAATCTGAGAATTTTAACTAAATAAATTATGTAGAAAGCAATTTTTTCTGAGTTTTTTTTTATACAAAGCTTTTGGCCACGCCAACATTTGGAGGCAGAATTTAAGAAAAACCTCTAATTTTCCAGAAAACATAGATTTCGACTACTTTTTAGCCTAACTTAAGTAAGAATAAGAAATAAAATTAAGCACATTAGCTTCAACGTGTTCTACACTAGATTTCGTTCCTACAAATTTTTTGGCCACGCCCATGTTGGGAGGCAGATATTACGAAATTGTTGAATTTTAGCCAAAAAATTACATTTTGGCATCGAATTAAAGAGTAATTGTTTAAATGCAACTTATTCAATATTTCTGTTCCAAATCGAAAGAAATGTACTTAATATGTTATGGAGAAAATACTCTACATTTTGTTCATACAAAGTTTTGGGTCACGCCCGCATTTAGAGGCAGAATTCCATAAAAAATTATAAATTTCCAGAAAAACATGGATTGCGACTTCTTTTTAGCTTTGCAAAGTATAGAATAAGAAATAAAATTTACCACATAAAGAACAGCGAATACTATTTCAGATTTCGTTCATACAAAGTTTTTTGCCACGCCCATCCTTAGAGTTCGATTTCACAAAATTATTGAATGTGAACCAAAAAATTACAGTTTTGCGTACATTTTAGCCGCAAACTTGGATATTTCTATGCTAGTACTGATTTTCGGTTAAAGGGGCTGAGCATGCCACGCTCCTTTTTTTAAAAAAAAGTAATCAAAAACTTATAAAGAATAATTATTTTTTTCTACTTAAAATAATGCAAATGGTAACGGAACGGGGATGGAAAACAAGCAAATAAACGGGAATGGAAAGGGGAATTGGAATGCAGAGGAGAGAATAGGAACGGAAAGGAGAATAGGAATGGAAAGGATAATAGGAATGGAAAGGATAATAGGAATGGAAAGAATAATATGAATGGAAAGGATAATAGGAATGAAAAGGAGAATAGGAAAAGGAATAGGAATAGGGTATACCGCGGTCCGCTACAGACGGACCGAAGCAATTATATACGTACTGTTGCACTTACTCACTGTTTTTTTTTTTGTTCAATGCCAATCACAAACCACTTGAGCGAGGATAATGCTTACCAAATTTCAGCTTCCTGCGACAACTTTGATATTTAATGGTACAAAGTAAATTGGGCGTGTCAGTTTGCGGATTTCAAAAATTTTTAGACTTGTACTACTTCGGGATAATAAAAGAACAGATATCAGGCTTCAAGTTCGTAGCTCTAAATTGGAGGCCTAAGAACTACGGACAGACAGACGGACGGTCGGACGGGCATGTATCATTCGAATCACAAATCGGTGTCGATCATACGCCTTTAAGGTCTTGGGGGTCTACAATGATTATTTTTCAATGTTACAAAATTAATCTAACTTAATATAAGGTACCTCCTATTCTATGGGGTGGGTTATAAAAACAAGTGAAGGGGGTGATTTTGGATAGAGAATAAACGGGTTTAAGAAGGTTGATTGGTTAAAGCAGAAGGCACCCTCTGCTTTACAGGTGAAGGTAACAGGCTCAATTTAAAAAGCGATACATTTTTTTCTCGAAAAAAAAAAACATTTTGTAGTTTTCATAGCATCGAAGTTTCTATATGCATTTTAATGTACATATTTATGTAGGACTCTGATTGTGATAATCCGCTTTTTCTACGTGCTCCATGTCCCACATGTTTTAAAGTGGAACACTCATCCAACCTTACCTAGCGGATACCTTTTCGAAGAAAGATATTTTAAGTGTCCGGGTGCTACGCATGTTGGCAGCCACCAAGGTTTGAGAATCCTTCAAGGATTTTTCCACGTAGAATGCTGTTCCAGCTAGCTATAATCGAAAACCTTAAAAAATAGCTTCATAAATCAAAACACATTTTGGGTTATTTTTAATTTTTTTTCTAACATTTTAATGCTCTTGAAATCGAACCAACACGTACATTTTTTGTTTTGTTTTCTTATAAGGTATAATTTTATTACAGTATCTTTCTATACCATAATTTCCATCATTTAATATTTTTTTTTTGTTTTTTTTTTCCATTTTACTTATTTGTTATTATAATTTCATCTTTATATGTACTTCAATAAAGTTATTCATTTTTATGTTTATCTTAAAGGTATATCAATATATTTTCTGTCATCTATTTTTTTTTTATTTTTTTAACTTAATAATCGTTTGTTTTTGTTATTAATTTATAATTTCATTAATAATCCAATTGTTTTGTAATCTAAATGAAATGAATATCCTTTCATAAATACTAAGTGTTTTATGCTTTTCATATTATCTTTAATATTTAGGTGTGTGTTAAATTTTTGTTTTTCTTTGTTAAGTGTATTTAGCAGTTGTTTTTTTAACACAGTCGCACCATACACAAAAAATATATAGATGTAAAACATTCGCTTGTTTTAGTACTCAATTTTGTTTTATTTTGAGATACGTGTGTTAATTAAATTTTTAACGAAATACCATTCATACAATTACACAGGCACACTGTTGTTATTATTATTATTAAACAATGTTTTCATAAAGTTTTTTTTTTTTTTTGTTTTATTATAATTGTTATATCTGACGGTATTGAATTGTTTTCCTCTATTAAAATGAATTCAAGTGTTATCATTTTTTTGACGCTTTAGAGTTTGTTCATATTTTTATAATCTTGTGTTTTTTCAAGAGAGAAGTTTTTATTTCAATACATACTTTTATAATTTTATAAAATTTCCTTGTCCATTTTTTGTTGATTTTTGTCTTGGATTTTGTATAAAAAATTTATTTATTCTCAATAAATGTTTTTTTTTAGTTTAAATTAAAAAATATTCTTTGTTATAATAATATTCTTAAACATGTTGGGCAGTTTATTAATTACTCACATATTTATTCTCTAGACCACTTTTTTGTTGTTGTTTGTAATAAAATGAATAAAGTGTCTTTTGTTCAAAATTTAAGTGTAAAATATTTAACGTGTGCAATAATTTAATTATTTCTTTGTTAAGAGAAGGAGGGTGGGTCTTTTTTGTGGCTCGAAGAGAACTGAATTTTTTTATTGAAAAAATTAACTAAAAAAATTATTTTAAATAAGATTATTTTTTGTTAATATTTCTAGTGCAAAGTTTTTTTTATATTTTTTTAATTACTAGTTAGCTTGCCAAATGTTTATTTTGTTTTACTTGCTATTGACAGTTTTTATTGAGTTTTTTTCTGAAGTAATTTGTAATTATCTAAAGGTACCATATGTTGTGTTTTTTAAATAAATTTTGACTTGTATTGTTAGTCAATAGTACACGATATTTGAAGTTTTACCTACACAGATGGTCTAAGACTATTCTTTTCATTAATTTATTTTCAATGCCTAGGGAAGTTTTTGTTTGTATATACAGTATGGATAAATTTCCTTATGCCTTTTTGATTTATTATACTATAACTAGTTTATAAAATGTTTTTTTTTTTGTGGCGTTAATTTTATGGTTGATGGTGGTTCCTTGCCTTAATGATTTGCCTTAAAATATTAACGCGTCCTTGCTTTGAGACAAATATATTATTTCTATAAATATACGTTTAACATTTTAATATTGTTATTAGATATTTCTTTATTAACAATAGAATACCTATGTGCGTTTCACGCTGACCTCGTTCCATTTAACTCTCAATCTTGGATAGAATTCTTGAAAATGATTCTTTATTAAAACAACAGATTTAAATGAAAAGGACACATTTTATTGTTGTTATTATTATGTTTAAGTTTGTTTTTTTTGTTTTGTTATTAATATTTACTTAAGGTATAAAAATTTGTGCTTGAAAATTTCGTTAGATACATTCGCTTGTTTACTTTCTAAAATTTTATATTTTAAGAGAATAATGTTATATGTTTTTGTTTTTGTTGGTGTTGTTTCCATTTATATTTAAACTTTAAAGGAATAAACAAGGGAACATAGTTTTAAAGTGTAAATAATATGAATACATTTTATACACCATTTGTGTTACGTCGTATGTTTATATACAGATAACGCCTAGGTTTGCTGAGATACACACAAATATAGTTTCGAAAGAAAAACGAAAATACAAACTATAACCTCATATATTCAACATTTACAATTTATCCTCCCAGTTCTACACAGCTAATATCCTACAAATGTATGTAAATACGTACAAAATAACATTGATTTTTTTATATTTATTTACTTGTTTTTGTATAAAAGAAATGATAAATTTGTATATTCTTTTCCGTCAATAAACAAATGTGTCAGTAAAAAATTATGAAAACATTTCAATTTACTAATCTTTTGTTTTATTATATTTATTATCCATTACAATTACACTATACAATCAACAACAATTCTATATTATAAATTTATAACCCTTACAATTTGTAATAATATATTTTTTACTTGGTGGTTTATTTTTTTTTATAGGTTTACCCTTTTTTAATTATATTTATGATATAATATGCGTTTCACCTATCAGAAGACATCTTTTCTGACCTAGCTTAAATAAAAAATAAATGAATTTCTCATAAAAATTTAACATTATTCGCATAAGATCAATTACTTTAGGTTGCACAATTATTTTTATCTAATAAATAAGAAATTTTAAAGAAAAAGTATTTCAAATGATGCTGTTAAAAAATATATAGAAAAACAAAGTTTGAAATAAGACTATCGGAGTAAACATTAAGAAAAATTTGCTTTCTTAATTGTTTTGTATAGGCATCTATTCATGTTAACTATTTTAATAATTTTATCGACTACTCATTAAATTTTTATATCTCCACTTTTTGTTTTAACGCTATTTTACAAAATAACTGTCATTTTCGCTACAATTTTTTTAATCGTTTTCTATTTTTTTTATACTTTAAAAATGTTGATCAATATTATTGCGTTTAAGGCCAAGTAATAAAAGTTTTATGCAAAAAGACTGCATGCAAATGAAACTAGACATGATGAAATAAACATTTTGATGGAACTTAAGTTTATTTTAATGATGACTTAAAAAGAAATGCTAAATATCATCGTAAAAAATAACACAAATTCAAATGAAGCCAATTTCTTTGGTTTTGCAGCTAAAGTGAAGATAAAATTTTCGTTAAAACACTTTAATCGCGTTTAGAACAAGCACAATCTATAAATGGGGGCTTGCTTATACAGGCTCGTGATATAAGCTGCAGAACGTGTGCTTTTTCATAAGTCTACGTCAGGATTTAAAATGCCTCTAAAATAAAACCTTTTTAAAATTAAGGCCTGAGCTCAAAATTTGAGTTGAATGCATCTTAATAGAGCCTTTCGGACCTGAGCTTTTAGACCCAAGCCTTCTCTTTAGACTCGTGGGCACAAATACAACAGCGACGAAGTTTATCTGCTCTGAAAAAGGGAAGAATTCTGAAGTTTATATCGCCGCCTATGTCTAGTGCCTCTGAGGCTCTAGGTAATTGGCATTATAGTTAGCTAGCTCACCTTTCCCATATATTCCAGCCAAACGTAAGCCTTAATCTTATTTTTTTGGTAGGAAGAGGGCCAAAGTTGCCTGCGGCCAAGGCGCAAAAAACTTCTCTTTGAAGTCAAACGGTCACAAATTGATCACCTTACAATTAGGGCAAAGCAATACACTAGTGGTCGCCCTACTTCCTGGAATCAGCAAGTCTTAGTTAAACCCAGGTTTGTTTGAAAAACTGTTAAGAACTGGAGAATATATGACTTTTACGTACTTGATGTAAGATCGTAAAATCGTACTTTGAAAGGTAACAGTGGAGATGTCATTTCAAACGGTTCGCCAATTTTAAAAAATGCCTGCTTTACCTTTTTTTTATTTTCTTCGATAAGAAAAGGCGAACCTAAAACACTGAATATATACTCGGTTCTTAAGAGTTTGAAGCTTGTTAAGTGTAGGGAAATATGCTTTCAGGTGATGAATTATAAAGTGTACTTGCTCTGTGGAGTTGAAAACTTTGAGAAAGTGTAGTGTGAAGATTCGAGCTGTGTAAAGCGAGGACCAAAAAGCAGCCTGGGCTTGGCCTCGGCCTTGCGTTTACAAATTGAGCCATAAGATTTCAGTGTTACCTAAAACAATGAAGCTCGGCTTCAAAATTTTGCTTGCAAAGAGAAAGAGTGCGTAAAGAGAAAACGTAATCCTACGTAATGATGCTCCGCAGCCCAGCGCTCGTTCAGATTTGCTGAGCCTTTGTTTCGTGCAAAGCAAATGTGTGCTGATTTCGAGCGCACACACGAAGTAAATCAGTCTGCCTTTGTGTCTAGTATGTTGGTAATGCAAGGATATGCAGCAGAATATCTGAGCGTGTCTACATTTAGTGACTGCACTGATAAAACCTCTCTCTCCATAAGCGCAATGTTATTGCAAAACCGGCGCAAGCCCAAAGCCCACGTATTGTTACGGGGCGAAGCCACAGCTAGAGGCCGCTTTGTGGTTCCCAAATATGAGAACACTATTCCAATGTCGGTCTAATCTGAGCTTTGTACAGTAGAAATAAATAAATGTGGATTCGTTAAACAAACTAACAGTGGAAGAAGAGTCCGGAAAAGCCTTCCTAGTACTGTGTCAGACGACCCTCATATAATGAAATGAGGAGAAGATGAAGAAGTTAACAGTAGATTCTTAAGTGGCAATAATTAAGGAAGACAACAAAGCGAGAGGTATGCTAAATAACGAGGCCTTGTGTTTTGCGGCAGAAACCAGATTAAAAAAGCGACGATATGTCTTCATACAGAGGAAACAATCGAAGTTCAGGAAGTTTTATCTAGTGTTGGTGCAGTCGTTCAAGTCAACCGGTCGGGTAGGGGATTGGATATCGTGGACACCCAACAGAGATTTATTTTAGTGATGCCTTCGCAAAAGATGAACCGGTTATGTGATTTACTAAATCATGAAATTGAGAGTTCCGAAAAAAATGATTCCAGTACTAAGAAAGAGTACTTTTTTTTCCATAAGCCGATGACTGTTTAACGGTTGGAAGAAGGTTGGGCAAAGCTTAAATAGAATTGACGGTGCTTGTCAATGTTCAACTACAGACATTGTGAAAAATTTATGCACAAAGCCTTAGATTAGTGAATTATTGTATTCGGATTCGAAGACTCGGTAAGATTGCTCCTAATTAATCTGTTAGTAGAAGCACTTTTCAAGACGTATGACCCCGTTTCTTCAAAATTCGGAAATGATTTACTTTAGGAACGACAAATCGGTTCCGGGGTTGACACAATCTTGTTTTTAAACTAGCAGATAAAATTGTTAATCACAAATAGCTGGAAATTATGTCTTCAACTGTCGTGTCCTATGCTTAAAAAAACTGTTTTTAAAACTGTTCTAGTATAGAAGAAAACAGGTTCAAAGGCTTTTTGCAGGGGCTGCAGAATTGGAGAGCATAAGAAGAGACTTCTCTCCAAATTGAAAAAGTGACATTTTCCACTTGCCTTTGCCACTGGTAATATTGGCTTTGTCTTAAATTCATTAAAATCGCACTGGCGTTCACATAGCAATGATTCCTTTTTTCAATATGTTCTTTAACTTGCTAAGATATTAAAAACAACCTGTTATCTTTCTAATGATCTACCTCTCCAAGAATTCTCTTTTTTCCCGTAAGATGTTCGACTTCATTTAAAAATGCTTTGAGTGAACAAAACAGAAAAAAAAACGAAAAATAGTTTTTAAGAGATTAAAAAAATCAGACAAAGTTGCTTAATATAATTTGTTTTTTTTTTTTTTAAGTAACAATGCTATTCATTTATCTGTTGTTTTAATAGACAATCATTAAATCGGTATCCGTTCAGCTTCTGCATACGATTCTGCTTTTAATTTTCTTTTTTCGTCAGCTATAGTATTTGTTTTTGCATAATTTTTGATATCTACATTTGTCTTAAATTGTAATTTATTAAAAATACTTTTTTTCTTCTGATTTTTAACAAGTACCTTTGTTTTAAGATGTATTTTTTCACTTAACCAAAGTTAGATGAAATAATAGAGTTTAGGTGAGGTGTTGTTTGAAACAACAGTACAGTATAAACTTAAATATTTTTTTGTCCGGCTATTTCCTCTTGAATTCAAGTGTATTTTTGTTTTTAGCTTGAATTGTTTATTCCTAGTTTTACTTAAGAGTTAATTCTAAAAAATATTAATATGTATTTTGTTGTTTTTTTTATTTAATTATTTTTTCTATCAATTAACGTAACTTTTATTAAATTTATTATTTCACTTGATTTATGCACATTTAACTATTTTTATTATATTTATTTGATTTCGCCTAGAAAAAAAAACAAACTAGTTTTCTTTTATTACGTGTTTCTTAATTTATTTATATATTAAGTGAAATTTTAAATTTTCCAGTTGAACGCTTTTTGTATCTCGATTTCATCTTCATTCCTTGAAGCTTATTGTTATTTCGTTTGCCCTTCAAGTGTAATTTTGTTTATATAAAATAAAGTTAACTGTTTCATACACCAGAGATATTTTTTTTAGTTCATTTTATCAGTATTTGACTCAATCTAGCTTTAAGGTTTACTTCAAATGAAAATCAAAATGAATTATATTTTTTTTTTTCATAAAAAACACATTCCCTGTCCATTCCATTTTTTTTTCTATATATATATTGTTTTAACAGAAAAGTGTGAGGACTCTTTTTAACCCCATTTTAACCCCATGAGGAAGCAGTAATAGATTTCTTTGTCGGGAAAAAAAATTTAGGTGACTAAAACCAGCAAGCAAAAATATTTTAACAAAGTTTTTGTAAAAATAATTTGAGTTAAAAAAAAAAAAATGAATTAATTTAAAATTAAGGCAAGAAAACAAAAAGGCTGCCAGCAGCTTAACATTTTGTCTTCAAGTTTTAATATTTTAGGTTTAGCTCTTATTTTGTGCTGATATGACTATTTAGGTTTATCTACAAATCAGGCATAATTTTAAAAGGAATATAAAAGAATTTAAACAATGATTGAAATTAAGACATTATTTGTTTGAGTATAAACTTGATTTATAATTGTGTTTTTTTTTTTACAAATTGAGAGATTTCGTTACATTATTTTTTTAAGGTTTTAAAATTTTCTATGTATGATTTTTCTATTATGCTTTTTTGCAACATTATTATTAGTATTTTAGTTTTTCTGCAATATTTCAATATATATCATTTATTTTATTAATTAAATATATAGATGCTTTAAGGTAATATATGTATTATGTTACTTTAAAACTAATTTTTTTTGGCAGTATTTAGTTTATTTCACTTTGACAGACATTCTTTCAAATATAGAGCTTTTTCTTCTTTCCAAGTAAAACAAGGGGGGATGAAAGCAGCTCCTGCCTACAGTATTCGATATAAAAATTTTTATTAACAAAACATAATGCAAAATATTTCATGAGTTTTCTCGCAAAAATTATGAACAACGTTTTGAGATTCTTGTCTTTTGTTTAATGGTGGAACGACCCTCTGAGAGAAAATCTGTTTTAAGAGAGCCAAAAGAACGAAACTACAGAAACATTTCTGTGACGTACGTTTCTATCCAGTTTGTTATAAGACAATCGTCGCTTTACTGAATTGCCTAGAAGATCCATTTGAGAATTGAAAGACTTCTACATCGTAATTGCAAATCTGATTGCTGCAGCGGGTACCACAAAAGCTATGTGAAATGGACTTGACGACCTACAAAGGGTTCTCATAGTCCAAAGTCTAATTAGCTTGCACGAAAATGCTGCTAGCTTGGGAAGGTAGCTCTTTATATACATTCTTGAAAATCTCAAGCTAGCTCCCTTTCAGGCTACATGCTCTTCAAATTGACCGAGCTCTGTGCAGTTATAAAAATGGCTGTTACCTCGTTGAGTGTGTTCAAATTCGAAAAACTGTTTAAAAGCAAAAGGATCCTTCGGAATGTTTTTATTTATTCTTTTAACTAGGACAAAAAATATTCTTTGTCACCGAGCTTGATCTCACTGAATTTTAAGGATTTTTTCTCAGAAAAGTACAGCTAGTTGATACCGAGGTGCCAAGGAGTATTAATAATTAGGTTATTCCAGGAAGGTCTTGACAAATTGGTCTAAATTTAAAGAAACTCATAGCCAATCTGAACAAATCTCAAGCAAAAAGAATCAACAAAGGAGCTGTTAGAAGCCAGCAACAATCGTGTAAGCATTTAGCTACTAGTTCCTGAGTTTAAACAGATGATAAATCTGGCATAATTTAAAAACATTTTTCTATCAATAATTAAGCCCGTTTTTACTAAAACCGAAAACAAGTTTGGGATAGGGGTGATAGTATATCTGCCAGATTACAGAAGTGTATTTCGGGCAAATCCATAAGGAAGCCTCAAAATACAGTCGTTATGACGAGGAGCAGTATGAAACGCTAATAGGTTATTTTTGTACTCGTATAGGCTTTGAAAAAGGAAACTAAGGAAAAGGAAAATTAGCTATTAGAAAAGGTGAACCAGGCCTATTCAACATGAATTCAAACCAAAAATGATTGGCTCAACTCCTTAGCACTTTCGAGAGCTTTCCTCAAATTAACTTGGTAAAAAAAGAAAAACTTACCAAAGTCGTAGAGTCCCATGGTTTCGAAACTAGCCTTCACTTTATTATTATATTTATAACTTAAAGTTGTAAAAAATAATTTATAAACGGAAGGATATTCAACATGTGGTTTCTCTGAAATTTTTTGAGGCTAATCCTAATTGGTTTTACCTTTGCTAAGCGTCTACAAAATAAGTTGGTTTCAATGGCCTTCCTTGTTAAATTACAATTAAAAGTCAGAACTAAGAATTGAAGGGGCTTAAGAAAGCATTTTATCGTTAAGTTCCAGAAAACTACATTGTTCATAAGGTGATGCAAGAAAAAATAAATTATGTTAATAAATATACGATAATTAAGTTATTATGTACTTATTGAAATGTCTGTGTGTAATAAAAAAGTATCCGTAATTTGAGCCTACCTACGTTCTGGTAATTTCTTTTTTAACGAACTTACAAACGAAATATACAGAAATTTTTATTCTTATAACAAAATTATAACAAGTTGCTTCTTTTCAATGTTAAAGGGTGTACCAAAAATTTTATCCGAATTTTTATAGTTTTCGTCCTGCACATTTCCGTGTGATAATTTAAATTTACTTCCTATTTTTTTTTGTGTATTTTTGTTTTTAGCTTTACCACTATAAACTGATTACTGTTTTCGTCAAACCAATTAACCGTCGCCACCAATCGTTTAAATTATAGCAACAATAATAGTATAATCGATAGTTACTACCATTTTTACTATGTACTGTTACCAGGATATAATTGTTAACTAAATACCAAAATATTGACGACCATATTAACAAGTAGCGTTTTGATACTAAGCTACTGGCGTCTAACTTAGTCGCCGATGACGCGTAATATGGCATCGTGCATCGACTGGTTGTTGACGCGACCGGTTGGCATTCAGCAACCGGATCGCTAGGCAAATCAGTGATGTCATCATAATAGTATACATGGCCCGTGTATGCATAGAATGGCAGCTTCTCGATGTCAGCAATACCAGTTATTGTGGTTGTATTACTTCCAGTTGTGTTGAGGGATTTACTGAAGCTTGAGCCACTTTCGGCAGATGTATCGAGCGTTGAGGATGCCACCGCCGCCGCCGGCGCAAGTCGATCCTCCGATGCCGTACTTGTGTTGCGCAGATGGCTGATGGCAGCTAATGAAGTCCCTGATTCATCGTTAAAGTCATCACAGTATATGCAAATGCCATATTGTGGTTGGGGACAATAACGGTAGCAGCATTCTGGCGGGCCATGATTCGATTTGAGTAGTTGCTCGCCCGTTTCGGGAATGTTTCGATCTGAAATTAAGCGATGTTTGTAGTGTCATGTTGTTAAGGTTTATTTGAATAGCAATATTACTTACCTAGACAGAGAAATGTCGGTTCTCCCGCATACTGCGTTGGATAGGCTGGTGCACGATCACCCGGAAGTAAATATGGACATTTCTGTTCTACCGTCTGACATACGCTCAGACATGGTCGTATTCTTCTTCGCTTTCGAAATTCTACTTTTCTTTTCGTTCTGTAAGGAGAGTTAGAAAAGCATTAAAATAAGGTTATGCAGAATAGGATCTAAAATTTAAGGCAGTTTAAGCTCCTAAAGTTAAAGACAAGAATGGCAGGTTATTGGGGATTTTTCTCACAGAGGGAAGTTTTTTTAAAATCCAACCTGCTTTGAACAATGCGAGTATATTATTTGGATGAGGCAACACTTTTATTGCCATTGACTCCCGGCAATGGCAATAAAAGTGTTTTAACTGCCCCATCGCGGCCAGGGGCTAAAAAAAACCTCGAATAGTATACACAAGCAGGTACGGTGTACGGATACTTGAATGTTCAAAATGGTTTGCTTCTTACAGTAACTAAATAGATATCTTCTATTTGAAAGAAAATCATCATAATTTCATAGTAGATGGCAAACACGGACGAAAAAAGCATATGGTAGCATCGGTTTGCTGCTAAAAGAATTCGTAAGGAAGTCCTATTCGGGTAAGCTGGATCCATACCAACTTAAGTATATTAAATTAGGGATATTGGCTTAGCGAAATTATAGTGCGTCGGTTAACACTTATACAAGACACATTGTGTAACTCAAGAGCATCTATTATTAACTTTTCCAAATTATTACTTGATTTTTCTAAGGAAGTGCTTCTTCATTCGCATTTCCACGTCTTCTGTTGGTTTGATTGTAGGGTGTGATAAGAGTGCACAAGGTAGGCATCAAGAAACATAAGGGTATCGGCCCTGAAACCGTCCACTGTTCTCGGGAGGGATCTTTAGGAATTGTAAATCTGTCAAGAAGATAACAAACAGATCGAAAATTACACAATTTTGCACAGGACTTTCTTACGATCTCTCAAAACTGCAGTTCGCAGATGTTTGAACCCATCTGTTTCTCATCTTTCCCAGCCCTAAACCTCTCGTTGTGATCTCTAAATGTTATAAAGGGGCTAAAAATTAACAACAAACACAATACCCCACAATGACAGTTTTCCATCGCTTCTTCCAACGTGTGAGCCAAGATTCAGTCAGAATATTAAATTAGATTAAATACACATTTATCAAGAAAACTATGCAGAGCTTGAATGACTTATTAATTTTGGTCTTTGCAAGTTTAACCCGCATGATCTCTGATTTGTTTGCCCGATCTGATTTGTTTGCCCGAAAGGAGACCCTCTGAACTGTTCCAACTACAGAGGAATCAGTTTTCTTTACGTCGCGTACAAGATCTTTTCTGATGAACTTTGAAAAAGCCTGAAGACAAAGTCTTGTTGACAATCTGATAAGTACACTGCAGCGTGGCTTTAGGCCAGGAAAGTCCACCATCGATCAAATATTCACACTGCGGCAGATCTTGGAAAAAACACAGGAATTCCAAATCGATACTATCACCTTTTCATCGATTTCAAGGCCGCGTATGACAGCATCTATAGAGACGAGCTAAGGCGCAATGTCTAGTTTTGGCATCAATGCCAAACTCGTCAGCCTGTGCAGGATGGCGATGGAAAGCTCCAGCTGTTCCGTCAAGGTCGGTAAAGATCACACCGGCCCTTTGAAGCCAAACAAGGATTTAGACAAGCCGACATACTATCATGTGACTTCCTTAACATCATACTTGGGAGAATTGTGCAGAATTCCCGCGCCAACACTTCCTGAGTATTGGGGCGAAGGAGGCGAATATGGGTTTAGCAGTCAACGAGGGCAAAACCAAGTATATGCTGTGGTCAAGATAAGACAGCAAACACTGACGTCTTGGACAAAATGGCGACAGCTATAACTTTGATGTAGTTAGGGACTTTGTCTACCTGGGGGTTCCAATATAAATTCAGACAATGACACCAGGTCTGAAATCAAACGAAGGGTAACTCTTGCCAATCGCTAATTTTTTGGGGTTATCATACCAGTCCTGCTTTACCATCACCCCAGTCCTGCTTAGCCATGGACCCTTTCAAAGGCGGATGAAAAGATTTAAGGCTACACTTCGAGAGAAAAGTTCCTCTCGGACGATTTATGTCCCGTCTATTATAGAGGCAGAGTATGGAGGAGAAGATACGACATCGAATTACACGGGCTGTGCAGTGCGACCAACCTAGCTGGCTACAATGGGTGGGTTATCTAGAACGGATGGACACCTACATCCCGGCCCGGAAAATCTTCAAATCCACTCTGCAGGGGTGGCGCTGTAGAGGAGCACCGAGACTCTGGTGGCGCGCGCAAATGGATTTCAGCTAACTTCGCGTGCAAAACTGGATACACAGCAAAACGCAACCTTAAGTGAGTAAATAAGTAATTTTTTTTACTGGAAGCAACCGCTTAAAACTCAAATTCATCGGATAAGTGAAGTGAACAAGTTCAGCTTAATGTTTGAGACCGTGAATTGTGTTTAGTGAATAAGTTCAATCAACTTATCCTTCAACCGGAAAAGGTGCTTCTTAAAATTTCATAAAACAATCGCAGGACCCGGATTCCGGAGTCCTACCATCGTCACCTGAAAAGAAGTACTCGTTCTTTTCCACGGTCCCCACCTCAGCGAGGGTCTGACAAGCCCTCCAAAGTATCATTTGATCTTGGAAAACTTCTCAAAGTGCCGTTCAGATTTGGCAAAAAATTGTAGGTCCCTTTGTATGTAAAGACATTAACACACACATCATACATTGTTGAGAAGTTAGCCCTGGTTCACCTTTGGCTATGTTGGGCCACTCTATTATAATGATCCCGACCACCCATTAATCCACAACTTAAACCAACGTTTGGTGCTCGGAAAAAGTGAGAAGACTGAACATATTTTACAAATCCGAAAAAACACTTTCCAATCGGATGGAAAACTTTTGCCCGAATGAAACGGGCCGGTCTCAGGACACCTGCATAATAGTGCATGATTTATGTAGACAACTTCTACTGAACTGAACTTCGGGTCATGCTAAAAAACTGCAAAAAGATGAACAATAATTACCTTTTTAATAGCCTTGATATCACTGGATCCTCAACGCATGGATCCTCGTTATTGGCAGTCGATATGGAATCTTCACTTTGACGAGCATTGCTCGCACCTCGCTCGTCAATGTTGCTTGTGTTTTTACTATTCGATTTCGTTTGCTTACATCTTTTGACATCCTTAGTCTTACGTTTCGCCAGCAGGTGCGGTGGCTGCTGTTGTCCTTCTTGCTGTAGATGTTGTGGATGCAGTTGTTGTTGCTGATGTTGTCCCATCATAGCTGATGTCAGGGATGATGTCATCGATAACGCGGCCGACGATGTTGATATTTTCGGAGATTCAGCGTACTCCTCATCGTCGTATACACTCAGACTATTACGATGTGATTTATCTCTTTCGAAATTCTCATCGTTATTGTTTAAACTATATTTATCCGAATCGTCGGCTTGTTTATTGTTTTTATTATTATTTGTGGAATTCGATGTTGCTGCTGTGGTTTTGGTTGGTGTGCTTGCTGAACTCTTGGCGTGGTTGGCACTGGAAGTTGAACTTTGTTCCGCGAAGTATGGTATCAGTGTGCTACACACCCACCGGCGATAGGCTTCCTGTAATTGAAAAAATAAACATTTTATATTAGAAAAATTGTTAGCAAAAAGTCCTATGCATTTCGAATTTCCCTCAATTTAAAGTCTTAAAAAAAAAAAACAAATGAACCATATCTTCTCCAAGTGTCCTACCTAGCATGCATTCATTTGCCTAAGTCATCTGACAATTTGAAAACTTTCCAGGGCACTGAAATTGAAATTGATTCGCCACACTATGCAAATTTCCAATAAATCGTTAAGCCCACCACATCTCACCGACCCTTCACTTAGTCAGTCAAAGACACTCAACAGACGCCCAAATGCTCGTGCTCGAGCTCGAGAGTCCTCGTCAATTCGGGCGGGACGAAACGAAAAGAAAAATCGCAAGGAATATGGCAGCTCCACCAGGATTGCCAATTATTTAATCGTGATGTCAATACCTTGAATGCCCCAGAGGAGTGCCTTTTCGTCCACTCGTCCTCCACCTTGGTTTCGAAATCCGGTGGTGTGCTCACTGGGATTGATGAATACTATGCAAGCGATAAAAGCGTCATTTTCATGAGCTTTGTAACAATTTAATTTTTTTTTGTATTCATGTTCGTCTTACTCTAGCTCGGGAGATATTTTAAGGGCACTCAATCCCCCATTGTATTGTATTGGCATTGGCAAAGTGGTTGGGGTGGTTCGGTGATGGTGTATTAGGGTGGTGAACTCTCAGCCATCCCTCCTGCCTGTCAACTATGGCGCACTGATGATGAAGATGATGACAGAGCGTGCATAGTCTTGTCATATTGTTTTGCGTTCACCTCATGGAATTTTGAGATTGGTGAGAGAGAAAAATAGGATATCGGCAGCAGGGGCGAGGTATGAAGATCATCGCTTTAATGATTTGCATAGGTACTTTGGGAGATTAAGTGTTTTATGGTGTCCTTGTTGTCATTTATTGGGCTTTGTTTTGTTATATCTTTCACTTGTTTTCTCTCTTTAGAGTTCTCTGAGTGGGTACATTACGTGGATTTTATGATTTTCTCTTGTTTCTGGACGGAGAGATGACGATAAGGCCTCCCAGTTTAAGTTGTCTAAATGTTTGATTCATAAAAGAACAATAATTGCCTTGCCACGTTGAATTCAAGGTGAGATTTTTATACTTGGATAGTTTGTTTAAGGAAGGCTTTAAGGTAACTGGGAATGCCTGAATTGTTCGATTTGATTTTTAAAGAAGAACACTCTGACAGAAAAATTTCGCAGTGCTCCTAGAATTTTGCTTCTATTGGGCTGTGACTTGGAAAAGTTATGCACACCATCAAACAGAATGTAGGTTAACCGCGTTTTGAAGAGCTGTGAAGTGAATTTTGTCTTGAAAGTAAGCTTTTTAATTTTAAATTGGACGCTGCACAGAAGATAATATATATAAAGCTAGAGCTAAATCAATGGTTCAAAAGTAATCACGACATCCCCACCGCCTAATACTCCCAACTTGATAAATTATTTTTATTATTCCAACTTAATAATAATTATTCCAACTTAAAAATGATAAATTATTTTTTTTTGATTCCAACGCAACCAAAGAACATTTTAGCCTCTTCGGCTACTCTACGAAAATTGTTACAATCACCACAAACTCTGTATCCTTAACTTGTGATAATATATCACGAACAATGCAGATTTCTGCACTATGAAAATAATTTTTGAAAAAAGAAATATAGTCACTTGGACGAGTATAGTCACTCGCTTCACACGAGTTGAGTTTCTTAGAGACATAGTGAGCTCATGGTAAGCATAGTGAGCAATTTAATTCCTTTTAAATATACGCATTGAATATAATCGCACCTTATCATACTCCCACACTCCCAAACACATATTAAATTCTAAGAGCGACGGCTTGGCCCGAAAAAGCTTTTATAATTCATATTTTTAATAGCTCTGCTTTCGAAAACCTGCGCATCAAAATAAAACTTTTTCGCCATAATAAGGTCTGCTTTTTAAAACTTCTAAATAAAGCCATACGAGCCTCATTCTGATTTTAAGCAGACTTCTCACCTTTTTGGAGTAAAACAAAGGGAAACTAGAAGGCGCGTTACAATCCGCTTAGGCGAATCGTTGGATACCCCATCCTATTTGACCCGTGTCAAGCTCCGAATTGCGTTATAAATCTGGGTTGTCTAATTTTTATTATACCCCATCCCATAGGATAGGAGGTAAAGTAAATTTAATTCACAGTTTGTAACACAGAAAAATAATCACCAAAACCTGAAGAGCAATATAATGAAGATCGAAATGTAAGTTGAATGAGCCATGTCCGTCCGTACGTCCGTCTGTCGGTAGTTTTTAGGCCTTAATAAGCTATATTAAGTGCAGCCACCGCCCAATGACTGCGAGCATGTTATAGAAAAGCACAAAATGTTGGCCTTTTTTCAGGAGCGGGTCTTTCGGCTTTTTGCTTTAAAAAATCCTTTTTTTAGGATTCTGATTTTTTGAAATTCTGACTTAAGCACACTTTTCAATATCTTGAAGAAAAGTCGAAAAAAATCACAACCCCCTGAACCCCCCCCCCTATACGCTATGCATAGTGTTGGAAAACAGAATTTGAAAGTAGAATTTCAGGACTACGGAATAATAGTGCGAGCTTCATGAATACCGATTCCGGCTCAACCGATATATTAAAAAAAAGTAAAAATATTTCAATTATTTCGAGATAAAAATATAAACACCTAAGTCCGACAATTTATGGCCGAGATATCTCAAACATGCAAAAAATTAATCAAAAAGCACCTTGAATAAATCGTGCTCTATTAAGTTAAGAGGGGCTAGATAAGATAGTTATTTGCCTGAAAGCAACCATTTTTATCCAAAGCATAAAGCACAAACAAGGTTACCCTCTACTTATTTAAATAAAATTATAAAGGAATAATTTCTTATTATTTAACCATAATACTCCTACTTTGTTAAACGCCAAGCAAAAAAAATTGTTGACTTTCGCACAGAGCTGCCTGTCTCATTTATCAACTTAAAAAAAATACCTAATTGATAGTTCTTGGGCTTTTTGTGATCGTGCAAAATCATGCGCTTAAAATAATATATACTATTAAACAATAAATTAGCGATTAAATTAATAACATTAATCCATAATTTTAACCACGTTTCGTTGGGGCTTACCAAGTTCGTCGGTGAATTTTTTTGTATCTCTTTTACTTAATTATTTACGTAAATAAAAAAAATGAAAAATACGACTCTACGTTAGAAGAAAATATTCAATCTAATAATAGTGCGAAAAAAACAGATTTTCACAAAATTTCTTCAAATTATTACTTAAAATTTATTTTTTATTATTTCAAAGGTAAAATAAGAAAGAGGACCTCGGTAAGAAACTATCAATATATTTTTTTGCAAAAATGCTTTCTCTTAACTAGTATTTATGTATAATTCACATATAAAACCAGTGAGTAAGTTCTACGGTGTGTACGCAGAAGTTACAGTCCGTTAAACGGACCGTTGAACACCCCATCCTATCCCATATTGTAAAATGCTGATGGCATAGTTATTTTTTGACATTTTATAAGTAATGCAAACTTTGAAAAGGGGCGTGGTCCAACCGCCCCTAGTTACAAACTATTAATTATAAGATATTTCCACAGATATTTCCAAGTGACACTTGGTACGTAAAAATGCAATTTTTTGGTTCAAATTCAATATTTTTGAAAAATCGACCCCTAAAAGGGGGCGTGGCTAAAAACTTCATATGAACGCAATCTGAACTGAAGTCTCGTTTACCTAACCTGCTACTTTTTTTGTTTCAGGCTTTCCTAAATTAGGCTCAAGGCCAGTTGAATTAAGTTTTTATGGAAAATTTAAGGTTTTTCTTCAATTCTGCCTTCAAATGTGGGTGTGGCCCAAAGTTTTGTATGAACAAAATATGAAACTAAGTGTTTTCTACATAAAATATTAAGCAAATTTTTTTCAATTTCGAGCAAAAATATCGAGTAAACTGCATTTGAAAATTTACCCTTAAAATAGATGCCACCTCTACTAGAGGAGGTTTACCAATTAAATTTGTCTTTTTTGTGTCTTACATTCATCAGGAGATGCTAAATGTCAAATTTCAGCCTTTAAGAACGTCTTACAGTTTTGAAAACTCTGGAGGTAGTTGCACATTTAGACCGATTGTGGGCGTGTCTTTGGGCGGATTTCAAAAAATTTTACACTTGTGCTGCTTCGCATGCCGTGGACCTCACGTAAGAAGTTTCAGCACCCTAGCTTAAAATTTAAGGCCTAAAAACATGTGACATACAGACGGACGGACAGATGGACGGGCGGGTGGACATGGCTCATTCGATTCAGAATTCGGTCTCGATCATATGCCCTTAAGGTTTTGGGGGTCAACCATTATTATTTCACCGTGTTACAAACTATGTGACAAACTTAATATACCTTCTATCCTATGGGATGGGTATAAAAAATGCGTACCCATCTACTCGCAAGCTACACAAAATATTTTGCGCAGTGTTGAGTTGAGCACAATACATAAACCCAGACAAAAACTTAAGGCCTTAACTTTATCCTGTATAGCATAAATTAAATTTTTTATTCTGTCTTCCACAAAATTATACATCTGCTCAAAATCAAAGGACATTCAGTGTTTTTGCTAGTTAAAAGCAAGTGTGCCGTAGATATGCATAAAACATGATTGACATGAATCCTTAATTTCCATTACCATCTTCATTCATATGCTTTTGGTTCGTTGCACTTATGCCAAACTATTGGATTTTCAGGCACAGGCACCCCAACAGGTACGTACATACCTCCAGTCTCTAATCAAAGTGCTCTCGAAATTCTCATTTATTTTCCATTAAAACTGGGCTCGGTGGAACTTTATTTGCCAGTGAAAGTGAAAAAAAGAACAATATGCTGAGAAAAGCTGAAAAATAAAATGTTTCCGTATTTGTGAAACAAAACTGTCTCAGTTATGCATGAGTGAGGGATGTGCCAGTGAGTCTTGAAAGGATTTATGATAATTTCTTGATAGCATTATTGTATAGACATTTTCTGAAGGAATCAAATGGTATATTAAGGACTTTGTTGTTTGTCGCTTGAGAAAAGGTGGAATTGCATATACTTTTTAGAGGTATTTAAGAGAGCAGGCTTAGTTTTTATAACCAAAATATGAGGTGTAGATATGATAAATAGGGGAAAAATGGGAGCTGACACACAATTTTGAACTGTTTCATACATTAAACGAATCTCCTTTCATTGTGTATTTATTTTATGAGCTTGAACATTTATTCTAGAATGTTTTATATAACGTCGCTTAAGAATTTATTGACTAAGTTTTGACTAATCCAATACATCCATTTAAGAAGTGATAGACGATATTAAATGATAATTCAAAGAGATTCCAGCTTTACGCATATACATAACTTTAAAAATAATACAATTGAAATCATAGATAGCTTGAATTAAGAAGATGAAAAGACCTTGCATCGAAAAAGGTTTTAGAATTATTATATCGTTCCAAAATACTGCTTAAGAATATAACAGCTTCAGACCTTGTTTGAATAAAGCTTTTCTTTGCTCTACGGGTACGAAGTTATTTTAAGTATTCTTTGCTTTCTTAAAGCAGTAGCATTTGAAAAAAGCTATACAGATTCAAACTCGCTATACAAAGTGAGACTAGGGGAAAACGATATGCTTGTATATGCTATACCCACTGTCATCCACTATCTCAAAATAATTTGGATATCCACTCAACCCTAGTTTGTCCCAGGGATAAAAATTCCTAAAAACAGAACACAACACAATCGGATATTGATGCGAAGGACATTTCCTCACTTTGGATTTTCTTCGACAAGCTTTCTAGACAAAGTTTCGAGCATTGAGCATGAGCATTGTTAAACAATGAATAAAAGTAAACGTTTATGCTTTTCGGCCTTAGTCAAGTCTTAAAAATAACTTCATATTGCCAGAGTTATAAAACTCTTTCGACATAAAGCCCCCGAGCATATGTCTTTGTTTGGAAAAACTTCAAAAACCTAAACTAGGCCATCGTCCCTGCTTCTGTCGTCCCATTGTATTTATACAACTTTTCACATAGGTCATCAAACTAGCTTTCTTTTAGCCAATTGTGGTGAAAATTATATCCTGACTCTTCATGCACGAAGAAATGTGTGTATTTAAATCCGGATCGCTTTGATATATTTAGTCCCCATGGAAAACCGGAACCTCCAAATCCCTTATCCGAAATTACCTTAACCTTCCTTGTGTCAATCCAAGTGTGGATGTCAACTCCATCCGAAAGAAGGTACACGAACGAATGAATAAAAAGAGGAAAAACCTTGACCAACATACCTCGGTTGATCATAAATCCGTATAAAATTCATCTCTCCCTCTTTGGCCATATTTTAGCACTTTACAGATACTACCTTTCTGCCTCGCCTTCAGCTATTTGCTTTACTTTTCACATTTGGGATGGACATCGCTACAAGTGACGGAATAGCCTTTATCTTTTCGCATCAGGACAACCTGAGAGTAGTGCATATTTCATCTGTAGGTAAGGGTAGGTATATAGAGTCTACAGTTTTGATAGGTATCCATGTATCCATTCGGTTGAAACGTCGAATTAAAGGTACCGCACCGACATGATGACTGCCATCATCATTGCCACATCGTCATTATTTCGAATTTCCCAAAAGGGTCAAAATACAAAAATAATAAAAGAAGAGGAACTCCACCTTTTCTCCCCGATTAAGTTTTTCTTTCCATAGAAAAAAAGTAACAACAACAGTAGAATATTGGATTGGAAAAAGAGTATCATAAAAGGACATAATATCCTTCGATTTTTATTAGGCATTACATGGACGAAGGGTTTTCTTTCTTTAAATTTTTTTCCTTCATCGAATCAGGTCCCCTACTGCTAGCATAGCAGAAAGACCTCTCCTCCTTTTTCTGTACCATTCAGGACTGAATGTGCACGGAGCATGAAATAAAAGGGCATGTGAAAAAAAGGAACGAACGGCATACTTTTTAACTTTTGTGGTTTGTATCCTGAACTTTTCAACCATTCGCTATACCGGCCGCTGCAAAGCACTGATGTGAAGGGAACGTTAACTTCCGCCAAATTAAGGTATATATTGCTATCTGAAATGGCTTCAACTTTTTGTATCTATGTCGAAGTGGCTTAAAAGTTGCAGCAGGACTCACATTTCATTTAAATTACTTCGCGACTGAATACAATCAAACTTTTAAAGTGGCATAGCAAAACTCCACAACCACAAGCAAACAGCAGAAGCAGGCAAATACGTGCACTTGGCTTCTGGTGAAATGTTACCCCTGGAATGGATACAAGACATGCAGATGCCGATGGGATGATTTACACAAATATGTGAGTTGCCATGAACGATTGCCGTGTGCAGAAGAAGATTCCTGAAAACAGGAGCTGTGCTAGCACGTGTCTATCGCGGATGCATACATTTCTCAATAAGTCGTACGTTTCAGCATCCTCGGGCTCAGGTTGTCGTGCGATGGAGGTGTCACGTGGCTTCATGCTGGTTAATAGACGAGTGCTTGGGTGAAAACAAAAGAAAACTTTATTCGGAAAATGGATAGGAGAGAGCTAGGAAATCTGGTCAAACACGAGGTTCCCGCACAGACTCTTCTTTTTCAGTTTGTTTGCTGCAAACCACAGGAATCGAATTGCACAAGAGTGGATATCCCCAGAGAATGGTCACTATGGGATGGGTGCTGTTGCTTTTACGTGCTGGAGAGATGTGAACTGAGATTTTTACCAACCCCTTCAAAAGAAAGGTTAACGCATAATTGAACAGTTGAAACTATGTATTTTGAATGTCTTTCTGGTAAGCGTAGCGGTTGCAATAATTGTTTTTTTTTCGCTGTGACTGATACGACATTTTAAGAGATGGAATTGTTTATTAATAGTGTTTATTACAAGAAACTCCTAACCTGTTGAACTACTAAAAGAGAAACAAAAGAACGAATAGTAATGATTCCAGGCACTTTTTATTCTTTTAAAATAATTTATTTTTGTTCAGTATTTAAGCCGCGAAGGGAATAGCCAAGTTATAAAAAAAGGTCAACGTTTTTTTGCAAATAACAATTTGGTCCCCCAAACGTTGTTTCAAGGAACGATGAGTTGTTTAAAAACCAATCAGTTTGGATTTTCAGGTATTTAAAGGGTTGAGAAAGACTCAATTATGGGCCTACCTGTATGATAAGGTGTTTATTCTAATTACTTTTACGATGGATGCATGGATAAGAGAGATGAAGAGACTATGCCGCTTTCTTTCAAGAACGAAATCCTCAGTTTCTACAACGGTCGACGAGCATTCTTCTTCAAAAAACTAAGCAATCTAAACACAACTGACCCAATTTGCCTCTCAGATTTCAAAACAATTCAAGGAGAACGTGCAACTCTACCAGAAAACCCTTCAAGCTTGACTTAAAATATCTAAATACACCTGCTAAATATTGCGAATAATCTTTAAATTAAACATAAATCACTTTAAAAAATCCATATACGTGTAATGCAATTTTACAATTTACATAATTGAGAATATCTGCCCTCAGGCGCTTAACTTTAGGGGAAGTTAATTATGATTATTAAAGAGTTTCTGCAAACACAAACTTAATTGTTAATAGAGAAATAAGCTAACCACCACAAAACAAAAAAGCTTACAAATGAAAATGGTTTCGCCGAAAATATGGTGTTAATTATAAAATTCTAGGATAATGATAGGCTCACTTCTGCTCAAAATACTATCATAAAATTTTTTAATTTAATTAATTTTTAAGCAATTTTTGAGGAACGTTTAAGTAGTGATATTATTTATTATAATATTTTGAGCACTTAAAACGTTAAATACGACAGTTATCGAGTATGTGTCATAAGTCATTCTATAAAATCGAGTTTGAAATTCTAAAAATTAAACAACGCACAAAGAACACAAATTTTGATTGATAAAGGTGGCGCTTCAGTCCGGGTTGGACCCGGGTCTCAGCCAACAAGCTTCGCCAGCCAGCTCTGTCTCTAGCTAGCCGTCTCCAGTTTCGCACGCGAAGTTGGCTGAGGTCCCCTTCCACTTGCGTGCGCCATCTGAGTCTCGGTGCTCCTCTACCGCGCCATCCATCCCGCGCCAGCCATCGTAGACATTGTGTTTTGAATCCGTCCGAATCCGAGGCTTGTTTATGCTTCGTGACTGGTGTTTCTTTACGTGGCCGGGAAGTCACCCCGACGGCACGATCCCCAACCTGGAGGACCAGATCCTTTTTTTAGCTCTAAGGACGGAGAGCCGGATAGCCCGCTCCTTATAGACCTGAGCTCCGAATACTCGTAATAGCCCATATAAGGTGTTCACTAAGTAGTTCGGCCCGACTGGAACTATGGACGCCACCGTTGATTCCATCTGGGGAACTCCTCCGCTGCCGTCCGGATGCAAGGAGAAGTGCCTAAGTGGGAACACTCCTCCCCAAATTTAGCGTATGCTAAATAGTGTTCTTTGTGCGCTTTTATGCGCACAACTTTATTTTTTAAGGGCAACTTTGAAAACTCAGTTTTGACACAGATTTTTAAGTTGCTAGTTTTTAGAAATCAATTTTTTAGCACAGGCAGCTCTATGTCTGACCGCCGATATGAAGATCTTTTATTTCTTTTAAGTCTTTAAAATTTAGAAAGCCAAGCGAGAATTTCATCTGTTTGTGTGTAAGGATCTTGAAAGAACTAGAAAAAATGCCCACGTGAAGCTGCTGCTGCCTATTGGTGCTTCAAAAGCTAGTGGGTGATAAACCTTAGGTGTGCGGTAGTATACTCATCTGTCAGTTGAGCTACACTTGAAACCTATTTTGACTCGAATAATCGATTTGGTGTGCGCGGAGACGTTGATCGAGATTCTACTCCTCGACTACTTATCTCTGAAAATAAGGTAATTGCTTGACGTTGATGTCAAGAGTTTCGAACATGGATGCGCTTTTAACAAAAAATAAAAAAAGTGGATTCGTTCAACGTTATCGATTTTATTAGTCTTTAGCATTAAATAAATTACTTAATGCTTAAATGTTAAATTCCCCGCTTTTTCCCCACGCAGCTTCGATTCCCACAAAATTCCCAAACGTGTTGAGAGCATGGGGAATTCCCCACAAACCAGTTACCTTGTCAAAAAATTAAGATAACCTGTTATCCTTCATACAAGAAATATTGTTCACAGGAGTTTGTGTTCCACTGTCATTAACGAGGGTGTTCCAACAAGAATTTTTAATTTTCCAATAAAATCACAACTTTTTTTAAAACTGAGATATTTTTATTTCATTCTAAAGTACCTAGAGATGTTCCCATTAGCCATTGAATTAAATATCCTACATAAGACCTCCGCAGCTTTAATGACTGGCCCTTACTCTTTTCATGATACCTTCGATAATATTTTAACAAACAAGTGGATGTACCTCACCACCAAAGAGTTCAATATCGGTTTTGAGCTCAGGGATGCTGGACTATTCACATAAACCTGAGATTTTAGAAACTAAAATAATCGATTGATTCATGCGCGGTGTGGACAATTCAGGCAGTCTTGTTGAGGCCACAAAAACTGGCTAACGCCATGTGGGAAATACCCAACAAACATCCATGACAAGTTCAGTGGAGAAGCTCACAGTTTTTTAAATGTTTTTGATGTTTTCGAGCAAAATCTCTAAATCTGCTAAATATTCAAAACTTTTTATAGTTTTTCCAAAAATTACAAATACTTCTTGATAGGTGTGTTTTTTTTTCAAACCACTTGGCACTATAGCATTGTCTTTTCAAAAATCTTCGATCAAGAATGCGAATCTTTTTTCTTTATTGATTCTCAGTTTGGCTTTCGCGTTGATAAATCTACGGAAGATGTCTAATTACAGCTTTGTGGGGAAAAATATACCAAATTAGACATCGTGGATCTTAATTTATTGGTTCAGAAGCTTTATAACGCGGGTTAAGAGGTTTCATCTATGATTGGTTTACTTCCTGCTTTTCTGGGGTTGTTGGTTCTCAATCGGGCGCCTTCCAATAAGGTGGGTACCGGCATGGGAAATATCCGGGGCGAACCAAAACCAGCAACAAACAAAAAATCCAGAATCGTCTGTCTCAAAATGAGCGGCTTCCTGGTCGGCCTCTGTTAGGGTCAGCCGAATACAAAACACGTTTTTCTCTTCCAATATGCAAATAGAATGGGCAACAATTGGATACATGCCACACGTTTTTATGAAAAAATTCTGCTGGTTATGCTATTGCCTTTCTCCTTAAAGGCATAACACTTGTGGGGGTAAGCTTTGGTGTTTTTGTGCAGAGGTTTCATGTTTGGTTAATCAGCGTTTGTGTTGGATCGAGAATTACTTTCTTCTTCTTTCTTTTCTATCCCCAAATTATTTCTTCTCGCGATGTGCTACGCATTTTATGGGTAATCATATCCCCTTGATCACGAGCATATTATAAAAAAAACTTCCTTCTCAAAAAATCGTAGTCAGAGAGTCATCATCCGAAATAATTTGATGTTAATAAACACGGTTGTTCCACAAGACATTGTTTTGGGGCCTATTCTGTTTTCGATTTTCGTAAAGTCACTTTTCGTTCTACCTTCGAGGGGAAAGTTACAGCCTTTGCCGATGACACTGACAAGGGCCTTGACAAGGGGCTTATCATGGTTAATTTTACTTCAACTTGTTTTTGGACTTAAACTGTGATATAGATTTATTCCGGAGATGATTTAAACTTCATCAATATGTCATGTAATTACATTTAAAATGGTCACTTGGTCCAGCAGCAATGCACAAAGTTCACATTTCTTATCTCTTCCTGAATTCTTCCATGTGCTTCTCCTGATCCTGAGGTGGACGAAATAGAACAGTGAAAAAACCATTCACCGAGAGATGAATGCGTTAAAGCCGTACATGAGAGCCAAAAAGGGTTTTTGCTTTCGAAATTTTATCCGCTAACAATTTTATCGCCAAGGCATGCTGGTTAAAAAGAATTATTTTGACCTGGAATATCCCTGGGCCTCATGCAAGTACAAGTTTACCAAAGTCGCACTCCAATCTCACGAGTTTAAAAGCCTACTAATCTCTGCATACTTAATGCACAAAAAAGCAAAGTTGTTAAAAAATCTAAAGCTCAAGGATTGCTTCCAGCGTCGAAAATTATTTTCTTTAAAGCTAGCGTCTTGTTGAATTTTTCCAAATTGACTCTCTGACTCTCTCCATGTCTCTAAGTGCTTGACTCACTGACAATAGAAACATTGTAATTTCCTTTAGCATAATATGTTGCTGCGTGGTAATAATTCGAATTCTATGCAATGGTGCATATTTGCGAGCAGCCTCAAGGATTCCCTATTAAAAGAGCATAGGGAGCAGCAGCATCTAGATATCCTGCCGCATAATTCATCATGACCTTGCTTCCTATGGAAGCTCATTAAAACCACGATATGCTTAAGCCTTGAAAGCCTGTTTCACATATCCCTGATGCAGAGCGAACTACTCGCATACACACACCGTGTCGTCGCGCATCTCTAAAGTGTATTACGGAATGACTAAAGACCACGATAGAGCGTTTAACTGACAATTTAGCGAGCATAAATATTTATGTGCAACACTGCGCCCTAAGGTTACATCGTTTACTTGAACCTGAACAAACACTCGTGTACATGAAGGCACAAAGGCCCATCAGAGAGAAAGAGAGGGATAGAGCGAACGAGAGTAGAGGCTGCAAAACGACAGCGCTGGCAATGTTAAGTGTTGCCAGCAAGGGAATCAAGCACAGGGTGGGTGGTTGTTTGTCAACTTGAATTTTGTACTTCATTTTTATTATTATGATTATCCTTCTTCTCTGTTCAGGTATATAATATGGGCTGATGGCGTTGACAGTCGTGGTGGCTGGATTCAAAACTCTCGGTGAATAAGCAGTTCATTGTCATTTGGGGGAATTTTCATATTTTTCTTGGGGGGGATGGATAATTATGATGATCGCGGTTACAAGTGATTTTTATTAAAATTTCATTAGAAACGACTGCGGGGAAGGATAAGGCAGCAGGGATTATGAGTTTTATACCTCACAGCGAATGGAGCGGGTATTAGTGTTCCTTGGGGGATTTGCTTGTGTTCCAAATTATGCTCTTGATGATATTTTTCTTAGCCGGTGTAATGCGTTTGCTTTGCTTTAATAATGTCACTGTAGTTAACTGCTGGGCCTGTCAAATTATCGGATGTTGCGAGAAGATGTTCTGTCTACCGAAACAAGCAATCTTCTTCTTGTGAGTTGGCTCAAATTACTTTCAACACAGGACTATTTGCGGAAAAGATGCAGAATACGCATTAAATAACCCATTTTCTTAAGATAATACCGAATAAGTTTCAACAGCATTTCACTGCTGAAACGTAGATGTTTTCTTAATCCCTTGAAAGCATAACATTTTCTATACACTTTGTCCCGAGTATACCCCCCACTACGAGCTAACTCAGTACTTATATCACTTAGAAATCTTGTTTGCTGGGAGACACACAGAACGCTGGCATCCCCCTTCAAATGGCAGTAATTGAAGGACAAAGAAGTGTCGTACCATCTTGCCAAGAGGCAAGATTAAATTAAGTACTCTCCCTCAGTTCTACGCTATTTGTAGGGTTAATTCAATAGCACAGTCTGGTTAATAGTTATTTATTATTAATTTATATCAATTTCATAGTGGGAGCTCGCATACTCCCCAGCAGAGCGGAGGACTTCGATCACGACACCACTCGAATGTAGAGTCCCACTCGCTGATCATATCCATGGTGGCTTCTTGCAGTTACACCAAATGGTAGGGACGAATAAAAAAAATCCTTACATGATTAAATACTAATTTTCCTCGCAGTTGAATTTCACTTAAATTAAATAAGCGAAAGGCGATGACATTCAGATGCATTCAGTGAAATTAAAACTCCACAAGGACACAAAAAAAAATGTTAAAACTCGGGGTTTTACGAGTTTACATCCGCTTGAGTTTGTAACATTTCTTATATTCATTTAGTTTTTTTCTTTCCGGGAAAAATCGTGATTTTCTCGGGGCAATGACATGAAATCATGGTGGCGCAAGCTGCAAGGATTCTCTCGTTACACATGTGTGCACGTATGCACTTACAGAATACCTAATTGCGAGTGCATTTTAGTGTTTAGTTTCTTTTTCAAACTTCAGTAAGAGGAAAACCTTAAAGGGGTAGTTCATATTTGCGTGGTTTAAAATTAGAAATTTTTAATGTAGTGAGATATATTCTAGTATGGGAATCGGGCTCGAACTGTGAAAGTGTGCACATAAGTTTTCAGAAAATGATGATCGGGCTCAATGTACAAAATCTTATACAAAGAGCTTAAAGTGAAAGTCAAATATATACATTCACTTCTTCTCTGGTTGGTATTTTAAGCCCAGTGGAATCCTGTTAAAGCGCTTTGATATTTGTAAAATTATGAACAGGTTCATATGTTGGCACGATATCGACTTTTGGTCAAAAGAATTTCAGTTTTAAGATGAAAAAATCGTTCGAAATCGAACAAATGGACAAAACAAAGTTGATCCTAACTTAATTTAGGCACCATCTTAGCTAAAACGACAGTAAATGGCTTGAACACGACCAAGCGGAAGATATATCAGTGACCAAAACCTAAAAAGTCCACATTTCTGGGACAAAGTTCTTTTTTCATAACTCTGCTTTCAAAATTTTCTTTTTCAAAATTTTGAAAATACTAGTTTGACAAAGCGGCACAGTGAACAATGCATGCGGGGGCGTTCCTTCCCCCTGCCAGCCTGTTTTTCTTTTTACCTTTGCCTTAATTCAAAGTCAAAAAATTGCTTAAAAAACAGAATTTTATTGCTTAAGTCAGAATTTGAAAAGCAGAGTTATTTTGAAAAGAATAATCTTACAAGCAGATTTTTTTCGAACAAGACGATTTTTGATAGGCAGAATTGTGACCAACTCCCGTCTGATACAAAGCTGCAAATGACGTGGAAGAACATCGAAGCCAATATCAATGCTTCCGATAAGGTTACGCTTAAAAAAAGCAGGGAAATTAAATAAGTGTTGAATTCAAAAAATTAAGGAAGTTGTCCCAAGAGCGGACACGAAGAAAAGTGGGTTGGGAGTCGAAATTTCGCCGGGGTCAACATTATTTTTGCAAATTTCTGCTTTTAAAAATTCAGTTTTACAAAATTCTGGGAATGCAGCTTTTACAAACCGACACAGTGTGATATGTGTCTCCTCCAGCCCACCCTGTCTGCTTTGTTTTTATACCAGACCCAGGGTTTAATAAATTTTAATGCCCGGCTTGTAAATCAGTGAAGTAATCAGTCTTTAAAACTAAGATAGAGAGCTAAAACTTGGTTCTTGCATTGCACAGACAAAGTGTTAAAATTGGTTTACTCACCCGGCGGCCATGCCCACTATTTGCTTCAATTTGAGACAACCCCTAATTAAAATTTTATTTTAAAGTGCCTCTTGACTAAGTTAAACAAGACATAAGAACTCAAATTTTGGTATTAACAAATTGCGGCGATAAATCGAATATTCTAGGCAAGTACACGAGATATTGGCATCTTGAGTTTTTGGGGCATTTACGAGTTTTAAGCATCACCCACTTTTAATAGGCATTTTTAGGAAAACGTTGGTTTTTGGCTTATATTTGAGGGGCAAAAAAAACTGAAGATTTGGTCTGTGATGTGTGAATGGGGCCGGGAATTTAGAATATTGTTACAGACGAGCTCTTGCACTTAATTACTTGCTTTATTCAATTGAAAAACTTACCGAACGTATCGTTGTTTATATTGGGGAGTTACCATACAAAATTAAATTTAATATTGATAGTGAAAAATTACAAAAATTTACAATTCTACAAACATTATAATAATGGATTGTTTTATATTTTTTTTTTTTTTTTCGAAAAAGGCAAAAATTTGCTTAAAAAAGAAGAACAGAATTTGGAATAACAGAATTATGAAAAGTTGAATTTTGAAAAAGAAGAATTGTGACCAGCATTTTATTTATTTAAGTTTTTGGTGTAGGTTAGTCAAGATTGCAGGGTTGCTTGTGCGGAACTGAAGAGCTCAGCTATTGAGGACATAAATAATTTCCTTTTCTGATAATATTTTTTATTAAAATAAATATAAACTAAAGTGATATTTTAAACATCATAAAAAATATTTTTATCTTAAAGGCCGAACGATTGCAGTATGGTAAATCATTCAACTGATGAAAATTTAAAAGTTCAGCTTAAATAAAAAGAATATAATCACAAAAAAAAATATTTTGATTGAATAATTTGTATATTATTTCAATAACTTTTCAAAATCTGTTATTCAAAAATTTTTAACTATCTTATTCCAAATAAAATTCATCATTTTTCAAGCTATCGGTTCCTGTGAAATGAGGACATTTTATCAGCAAATCGCCACGAATGCACCAGAAAAGCTTTGCGAGCCTGCCAATAATTTTCAGGAACTCATGCATTACTACTGCACAAACTGAAATTAGAATTGGTTATGTGTAAATTTCGTAGTTTGCCCCAATTCCTGTAACACAAATAGAGCGAACTGAAACAGGAAAAAAATTCAAACTTATCGCTAGGTTCACGGTTGTCAGGATGTTCACAGCACGTCGCAATGCGGAAAATATTCATTAGCTAGCAGCAGCCCATTTGGAAGCTGCGTAACCTGCGGCAAATAATGATGATTGTGGGGCTGGGGAAAAATGTTGCACATACGCCAGAGTGAACTCAGTCCGAGGAGAGAAAAATTTAGTAGGCACTGGGATAATGACTAACGTAGATACTGTTTCAAATAAGATTAAAGACATACGTTAATACGGACTTTCTTCATTTTAATTACTCTTAAATAGCACGAAATATATACTAAAAACCGAATGAAATTAAACACGAATAAAGCTCCTAAAAGACTCTTTTGCTTTGAATTCTGTATTGACTTTAAAAGCCATGCTTTAATTCGGGCTTAGTGGTTTTTCATTTTTCGAGCGAAGTTTATTTGGTTCATAGAATAGGCATTTAAGTGAAACTAGCCACTCAAGAAATTTGATGATTACAGCTGTTCTAAGCAGCGGCTGAATTCCAAAAAGCCTTCTTTGCCAAATTTATGAATCAAACCCAAATTAAGTAAGTCATGTTTAATAGCCTGGGGGTAGTTTTGCAAAAATTGTGGGCTTAGGTTCTTTCTTTCATATAGTGAAACCTTTAGCTTTTGAAACGTGGAAGGACAAATTATTGTGGAAGTTAAAAACAAAACTTGCAAAAAGTCTAAGTAACAACCAAAACTCAAAAACTCGTACCCTGAATATCGATAATCCGATTCGTGTTGGATTGGATCATCAAAACCTTAACTTTAATACTTTATTGCAGACATCAATACCTTATCTCGTCTACTGGCAAACTGGCTTTAAGGGTATGTTCAACTTTTCGGTACCAGAGATTCTGGTTTACAGTCTTCGACACAAGCATTTGTCTTGTAGGGCTATCCTCAAATCCGTGCTCTTTTATCACCAATACTCTATTAAAAATTTAAAATTGAGAAGTACAATGTGGACAGTTAGCTACAATATCTCTTAAAAAAACTTAAAAAATTTCTTAAATAAAAAAATAGGAAGGTAAATCTCGAAAAAATCTATTTTTTATAACTCATTCATGACAGTGTGGATTGTAAGATTATGCTGCATGAAAGTATAAAAGGATTCCAATAAATTTTTTTTTTTTAAATCACTTCTAAGTGCATATACCCTGTGCGTAGATTCTACTTTAAATAAGCCAGGAAATAGGTCAAAATTATTTGCACGAAGACCGCCTTCTATTGGCTTTAAGATCCATTCCTTTTCTTTTCTACCCGCTTCAGAAGAATTGGATATAAAATAATGCAAAAGGCCAGAAGTAAAACTACTCCTTAAAGGAAAAATAATTACTTTTATTGATTTTTCACTTGGAGTTGGTCTTTCCAGACACGCAATGATAGGTTGGTCGGTGCATTTTGAATGCAAAAAAGCAAATAGGAAACGGAACGAGGAAAATTCTAGAAGTTGAAAACGCAGCACACGGATCCCTATGGCTGTGATTTTTTGCCTCAGGCGATGCGATACTTATTCTGTGAATGTGTGCACAGCAAAGACATTCACAGTTCATGACTTCAGCGGCATAAAGTAGTGATATTCGCAATGTTTGAAGCACTAGAAGTGCTAAGAATACTTGAAGATTGAATCGTCTTTTGTCCAGCAGAAATTTTTTTCGTGCTGAACAGTTTGAACAAGGAAGTTGAGTGCCCACCAATCTTTGTGCAAAAGTTTTGTACAGTCAAACAGAAAGGATATTGGGCAAAAACTCAAGAAAAGTCCTGGGATAGTAAGCAAAAATGGTTTTAATGAAATTTTTGTTTAAAGTTCCATATTTAAAGGCTTAAAAAGACTCTTACAAAATGAAGGTAGGCATTCCTCTTTAAAGTCGTTTCAGTACAAAGTAATGCTTCTCTAAAAGCTCTCCCTGATGCTGATTGAAGTGTCGACAAGAGATAATTCGTAGTCCTTAAATGTTCAAGTACATACAATATTATTTAATATCATGTCTCCGCCTATTAGGACTTCTTCGACGATTGACCACTACAACCCACCAGACCCTGTCCAGAGATATAAAGCATTCCATCTTCGGTTTCAAATTAAATTAAGTCCTGTGCTCGGCATGAAAAGTAAACTTTTACCCCCAATTCGGCGGCGGCAGTATCCGTTGGTGTCGTCCTTTCACTTTCCTTTTTCTGTCCCACCACTTCGGCAGTGGAGAGCAAAAATAAGCGATAAGAACCACAACATAGAGAAAGAAACAATTCCTTGCTTCCTCCTCTATTATTCCATATATGTAGGTACTACTCCCACCAAATCAAGGATAATTGAAAAGTAATTAGACAGAACATTTAACAAGGTTAGACATAAGGAGAGTGCATGCCATGTGAGGATGGATATTCGCCTGTGAGTGTGTAAAAGGGAACAACCAGGGAAATAATTACGCTCACCCAGCCCAACCACACAACTGCCAAACTCCGAAGGCAGCCGTCACGTTTTTTTTTTGTCGTACTTTGCACCTTCTTCTCTCGTTCAACAATTGAAGTGAACTTCAAGGATATGTGAACATAGTCGAGTCTGATGGGTCTAGCGGAGCATTGAGGAGAAGAAGAGGTGGAATTTTGCTGACAAAATGGTTTCCGCCTAAATAGAATAGACAACATCCTTACATCAGGCATCGCACATCCTGTTTTTCATTCTGCTTATTTTTGTGTGTTTTCTATGTGTATGTGTGTGTGTGTGTGTTATAAATGGTGAAAAAGAGGGAAGTCTTGTGCCATAAAGCACAGAATAAAACATCATAATATCATGATCGTTAACTTCGTTTCCTCCGTACGAATTTGTATGTAAGAGAGCGCTGAATTACGACGAGTCCTGTCGTTCGAACCAGTATGTATGGGTGTAAAGAACCCAACCAATTTGTGAGGTTATAATCATTTTCGAGCGCATATACCATCTAGTGGATCCTCTATACAGCAGCTAGGAGAAGTGTGACACACTCGTTTAATATGAAGTAATTATGTTTTCCATTTCTCGTTCCTTGGGCGCCGGGACACTGGATGGTTGTGCAGCTCCTTAGAGTTTCTAATGAAATTCGCCACCACCCCCGTGGCCCCGCGTCGGATGGCAGAAGAAGTTTGTGCTATTTGTGTGTTCCGTGGGCGACGTACAACAGCACAACCCAAACACAACACAACACACTAAACGGATGCGAGAACAAACGGAAATTTTCGCCGATTCGCTATATTTTATAGCAGATAATGCTACATTATACGGTTAGACATACCCGCTGCCACCGCTCTACATGTGGTGTGGCAAAGGACCAACAATTCGCAAACATCGACACACGTAGAGGCAGAACCTAAGTGGGGAAACGAACAAAAAATTCGAATAATAATACTACATATAGGAGGAAATGATAATAGGAAATGGAAAATAGAAAATAAAAGCAGAATACACATTAGTAGCTGATGAGTACAGGAAGTGCGAAACACTCATTCACTCCCGCACACTCCCCGGCTCCAAAGCATATGAACAAAACGGGGCAAGAAAAAAACTATCAAATATTGATGCTATTGTGGTTTGAGAGTATGGTTGGGTGGAGCGCGTGAGTAGCTTCCGGTGTGACAAAAGGGTATTAAAATTGAAGAGCTACTATACAGGCCAGGGCGACGCTGGGAATTGCTGTTGATAAAACACGCGAATATCACCACCATCAACTGGTTAATTAGTAATTAGAAAATGGTTCTTGGAATATATTTAATTGATTTCGTTGAAAAATTCATGGATAATGAAAGTATTTTGGTTTAAAGGATCCGGAAAATTGGTGTTTGCGAACTTTATGAAAAAGTGACACACTCTCCGGCATAACTAACCGCCCAAACAGTTTTAAGCGATTTTAGTATACCTTTATCTGTAGATATTACTTTTTTACTTTAGCGTGTTGCAACCCCGCACAGAGAATGTCAAAATAATTGCCGTCCTCTGCGAGGGTTTCTCGCCGAAGTAAAATTCGCAATTTGCCAACTCGCTCGAGGCTCTCGCTCACTCGCTCGTACTGGTTGTGGAAGAGACATCCGCATAGAGGGGCAACTATATGGGGGTGGATGGAAATAAATGCAAAATCAAATTGTTGGAATGAATGCATTTCTATTGCTAATTGACACTCATTAACCCTATGTACCGTGTGTACAACATTACCGATAAATAACTTATGGCATGCACTTTCGTTATTTAGTGATGTCAGTTGAAAGTTGTCTGTTCAAATGGTTGGTAGTGAGTGTAGTAGAAATGTAATGCCCAGTCGTTTTGTAAACTCTTATAACAAAATAAATAGTGTTGCGGTTTTGATATAGATTTTTTACTTCGAGTTTTTTTGTCTCATTGTTGTCTGTGTCTTTCACAACAATTAATTTTTTTTATCGAATATTTTAAAGTGGCCTACCAGTTGGCATAAAAAAAAACCTTAAAACTCGTAGTCTTTTAGTTGTAAGTGGGGCAAGGTCTAGTTTGAAGAAAACTAAGCTTACCTGAATATCAAATAGGAAAATAAAGCTGCGCGATTTCGCGGCTTTTTTTTATAAATTCGTTATGTGAATAAAATTATAATTACTCTTTTAAGACTTAATTTAAATTATAAAAATTCTGTGACAGCTAGATGTGGTAAAATCAGAAGAAGAGAAATTACGGAAAATCGTTTTAAAAACATTACAAACATATTTATAGGTATGTGTCTGTTTTTTCTAATCGTTTTTTTTAATTGTTTAAAAATTTCAGAAAAAAAAATATTTTTATAAACAATCAATACATGCGATCAAAAATAGCGGTAATTGGAGGTTTAAAAAATGTGTGTCATGTTTTCTTGTACTCTGCCCCAAAGTGATCCCCATGGTATTCCAAAGCGTTTACAATAGAGGTTTTGGAACTGGTGCAACCGCCTGTTTTTAGACCTTACAGGGGGGGCGGTCGGCTCATATCTTAGCTAGCATAAACTGTTTAGGAAATCTGTCCGGCTATGCGAGAAACGTGTCCAAATAATCAAAGCATAGATCGTTTCACTAAGAAAAGTGGGTGCTCAAGATTAAGATTCCTACAAACGCTGTAATTTGTAATTCTAACGCAGCTCGAAAATCTCATGTCGGCAGTCATCATCTAATTCTTTGGGTTATTACCCTAAATTGCATTGAATTGGGTGACCATAAAAACTCAATACTTCGAACTACGATCTTGCGCGCTCAACACTTTTCATCATCAGTTCATCGTCATCATCATTTTCTGTTACCGCTTATCCTTAGAAGGGTCGCGGAGCGAGGGCGGCTAAATGGTCCCTCCATCGTTTTCCGAACCTCCGCCCCCAACTCACGAGGCACAGTAGAGAACTGCAGACGGGTCTTGGAGATGTTCTTTACCTGATCGATCCCACCACCTGTTTCTTGGCCAACCAGGCGGGCGACGAGCTTGCATCTCGGCTAACATAACCTGTCTGGGAAGTCTGTCGGGGGGCATGCGAGCAAAGTGTCTAAACCATCGAAGAATTGATCGTTCCACTCGGTGAAGCAGCTGCTCAACACCAAGATTCCTACGAATACTGACGTTTCTCACTCTATCCCTAAGAGTCACACCAACAACGCACCTCAGAAATCTCATTTTGGCAGCTTGTTCCTGCGACCTAATTCCTTCAGTCATTACCCAAATTTCATGACTATAGATGAGGGTCGGAACGAATACTGAATTAAAAACTGAGATCTTTGTTTTCACTCCAAGCTCAGCTTTCCTGATGACCGGCTGGCGCAGTTCCTTTACTATTGCTCTGGCTTGGCCATAATCCTACAGGATAACTCAGTATCCTTCCATCTTTTGTGAAAAAGATCCCGAGATACTAAGACTTCTCTACCTGTTTCAATGGGACTCCATTAATGTGCAAAGTACACTGCACAGGACTTCGGGAAACAACCATCGCTTCGGATTTGCTCACGTTAACCTTCATCCCAGCTTCACCACATATGGCCGCAAACCCCTCCAGTGTTCGCTGTAGTTCCTCCTCGGATGGTGCCAGGATAGCTAAATCATCTGCGAAAAGCAGATGGCTTAACCTGACGCCAGTCATTACGAAAGATTCCTACCAAGACTGCGATTAACCATCCAGTCCGTATATGCTATGAAAAGGAGAGGCGATAGAACACAGCTCTGGCGAAGTCCAACGCACATATCAAAAGGTTGGGATTTGATGCCATTTATCCGAACACAGCTTCTGAAGTTCCCATACAAAGACTGAATGACTCTCAGAAGATGCACACTCAGTGCATAGCCCTGCAAAACTGTCCAGAGTTTATCCCGAGGTACCCGGTCATAGGCCTTTTCCAAGTCTACAAAGCAAGCGTAGACCGGTTTGGTATATTCACTTCTCAAGAATAACGTTCAGAGTAAAAACCTGGTCGGTTGTGCCTCTGTTAGGCCGAAAGCCGCATTGCTTTTCCCGCAACAAAGGCTCGATTACGAGCGCTAAGCCAAAATGAGGGCAAGATGGTCACTCTACAAATCGACAACGGCACCCATTTGACTCCTGGATAAATTAAAAATAGCCGTGTATAAGCTTTTATGTAGCAAGGCTGCCAGAACCAGATCCGGCGACGTAGCTGCCGTACTTTTCGAAACGATCATTTAGCCAGGAGCATATAATGCACCAAAGCATATACAATGCGTGCCCTGTGAATGGAACTTAGACATTGTTTGTCCGATCCTCCAAAAAGTTGATCCTCTGAATGGTGCCAACTTTTATTAATTACACACTCTCTATCAAACCAGCCTTTCTGAGGTAGCAGGTCCCCGATTGGGCGCCTCCACAAGTGGTGGACAGGGGAATTCTCATCAGATATTGTGGGTAGCAGTATGGAAAATATCCGGAGTGGACCGAAACGAAAAATCCTGAAGCGAATTCCTTAAAACGAGGGGCTACCTGGTTGGCATATCTGTTATCCAGGCCAAGTATTAAATGCCAACCACATTTTTGCGTGTGTGCAACCTAAACAGAAATCAAATCTATTCCCGATGTTTTCATTCAATACTCTGCTGGTCATATCATTGCTTTTAAAGGCATTACACTTGCGGGACTAAGATTTGGCGCTTTTGTGTTCCGTATTGGCTCATCAGCGTTTGTGTGGGATCGGGAGCTCCTTTTCTTCTCAATACTCTTTTATTTCTGCTTGCAACGTATTGTTAAGTGTAGAGGTAATTAATACACGTAATACATTCTGAATGATATTAAAAGAAAAATTACTCGTTGGCTTTTCAGCAAAAATTATTACCAGTATCACAAACGGGACAAAGGTTATTTTGGGTGATTTTAGGGCCCAAACAGGGACTCTCTTTTTTGGATAATCGCTTGAAACAAACACTTTGCTATGGGGAAAGATCTACTGTTTGACAGTTTGCAAAAGTCAAACGGAATGTTTTCATTGAACATAAAATTGAATTATTGCAATGCTGCTTTTAGTATTTTAGAATTATCATGCTTCGAGCATCAAGGATGGAGTCGAATTAGTTTTTACACGGCTGAAACCTAGTTTCGGATGCGAATAAATACTGCGATACACCACGTTTCGATATAAGTTTGTTCGTCCGCCTTCCATCTTAGGACATTGAAGAAGCGATTGCAAAATATTTCTCCATTACGTGTCTTAAAAAGCATGATTTCAGAGAGTAAACGGACATCGACACTCCAGCCAAGAGGATTTAGGTTTCAAATTCTAAGCCAAGTTTGATTTAGTGGTGAGTCTAGACAACGAACTCTAAAAGCGCTGGAGCATATAATGGGCTGAAGGACCTGTTAAGTTGGCGAGTAAAGTACTAACAACTGGCGCAACTGAGTTACTGAAGTGAATGAAGCCCATATAATAAAACGACCATAAAAACAAAAAGGATCAAAAAATGCTGCTAATGACATTTCAGTTTCACCTGACGTTTCCATACCGATGTAAAAAATACATTGAACCTTCTAAGGAATATAATATTTTTAAAGAGTATGTATTCCCCAAATTTTCTTTAAACACGAGAATGGAGCACCAATATATCAGCTAAGAGGAGTTGAATTTCAAGTCCCACGCAGCATGCTAGATTGATAAGGTCAGCCTTAAATAAATTTTGGCAGAAAATTACTACACTTTGCTTTTACTTTTCTAGTAATACAACAGTGATCAGCAGTTTGCCACCAAATACTCGAGTATTTATTCTGAGCCTGGTGTTACTTTTTTACTTAAATATAAATAAAGAGCGTTGCGAAACAGCTCGGTGTGAACCACGGTCAACTTCCCAACAATGTACGCTGGTGTGTAAATTTCTTTGCATACAAGGGGACCTACAATTTTTCGCCGAATCCGAACGGCCATTTTAGAAGCTTTTCAAGACAAATAATACTCTCGGAGGGCTTGTCAGACCCTCGCGGATGAAAAAGAACAATTTTTTTTTCAGGTGACGATAGCAGGATTCGAACCCAGACCTCCGGCGTAGTAAGCACACATACTAACCACGGCACCCCACTTTTTTTACTTACTCACATTAAAAAAAGTGTGCGAAAAAGATTTTGTGCCTATAAAAAAATGGTCGAAATAAACATCCAGCTAAGTTCTTAATGTGCCATGTTTACAATCGAGAACTCTGTCTAGGCAGAACTCTATAGTGCGTTACACTACAGAAATAGTTGTGCAATAAGTACTCAAAAACACATAACAAAACACATAACAGACATAACAGACTTTTCTTGTTTTTCAAATAAAATTCATTTATTCATTTATTCTTTTGGAAAAACACAAAACAAGACCAATGCTTTTCAACTGAATAGGTAGAAGCTCTTGTTGCATTAAAAACCAGCGCTTATCTCAAATAAATGCACTCTTTGCGTTTGTTGCCCTTAAATCCAACTAAATTTCATCGTACATTCAGTGCCACATTTGGTGTTTTTCCATTCATGAAACTTTTAAATGAATTCAAGGATTCACTATAGCACACAAGGAGGCTCCCTCGAAATTCATTAATTGACAATGAAATCTATTTCTCTATGGCCATTTGCCCCAACACCGTACACGATTCAAATCTGTTTTTCGTATTTATATCTATGCCATGGGACTACTTAATGCGCTCACACACACACATAGTCAAGCAAGCACATCCTTATCATCGAATACCACCCGAAAAATCCCTACGTACAAACCCTCAACACGAGAAAGCTTCGATTCCACGCAGATTTTAGTACTTTTCTATGCTCCTTGCGAGTTCGTCTTTCCTTTTTCGCTTATCCTTCTTACTGTGGTGTATTTGCTTTTCGTCCTTTCTTTTTATTCATTTCTAGTTATTTATTAACATTTTGTCCTGTGTATTAGTTGTTCTCTTTTTTTCTATTTCTCCTTTAGAATGCCAGTATAACAGTTTGTGGGCCCCAGTTGTCAGGACTGCCATGTTGTATTCGAAATCTGACCGACAGACTCTCAGAAAGTATTTGAAATTAAAGGATTGAAATATCCTTGAGAGATTAAAGAAATTACAAAAATTAACCATAAAAGATAAAAGAAGGACCTTCAAGTGTGATTTCCGGATTTGAACTCGCCCAATTCGTTGGCTGCCACATATGTGTGTATTCACGATTAGGTGTCCTGTGTTGTGAGCCTGCTCTTCTGTGTGTCACATTCCGTGGCTTCGTGTGCGTACAGTATTAGCGGCACGAGGAAGGAAATGCCGATAAAGTATATGTTCTCTCCGTATAGACGAGTGAAGTGTAAGGACACGCGAACTTAAGCCTAAACGTGGGTGTTGTGTATATCAGCAGGAAATCGACAGAAAAGGTGTTTGACATTGTTGTTGGCCAAGAAACCGACCCAAAGGAAACAAAGTGACTGATGAAGCCCACAGGACGAGAGCAGAAAATAACTTAAGACATTTGTGTACGGCAAACGTGTATCTAGATGAACTGTGTCTTTATTTTCTTCTTTTTTTTATGAATGATTGAGTTTCTGAAATATTTTTTTTTTCTAATTCTTATGACGCTTCTTTTTGTGAGACTTTTTCATAAATTTGGAGAAGAAAATTTTTCGCTACGGACGTCATTCGACAGTTCTCTTTCGGTTTGCTCTTTCTGAAACACCTACGCATTGTTGCTGATTTTAGAAGAAGGGCTGGGTGTTGTGCGTTGTTGGTGTGTTGGTGCACATGCCACACAGGATGGATTTCATTGATAATAACACACATTCACAAAAATTGTCTTTGGCCATAGTGATGGTAAATCTAAGGTTATGTAGGTAGGTAGGTACTCAGATGCAGACGACTCGAATTATGGTGCGTGACGTCAGTGCGGCTTACATGTGTGAAACGGGGGATTAAATATATTACCAGGGGTCTAAATGTGACGGCTATTAAACAAACATCAATTTACACAGTACTTGAAAAAGTCCAAGAAGATTATAATGCGGCATCCATATTTTCATAGAGTTTTTATGGAATTCTTCAAGTGATTGCGATTAGGGCTGTTTAATGGTCGTCTTGAGGGAGACCTTTTAGTGAAGGTATTTAAGTGTCTTCCATAGTAGGTATATTATTAAGCGAAGTTTATTTAGGGCGTACTTTTTCAATAATTTAAAAATATTGTGCCTCTCATAACATAAGATTTTATGAAATTCCTCAAAAGCAAATTGAAGAATAGGGTTTCAAAATCAGAGTTAATAGTTAAAAGGCAGAGTAAAGCTGTTTACTTTTTTTTTCGTGGAACATATTTTATTTTAATGACATAGAATTTCAAAAACGGGCATGACATAATGGCCCCACAGGCATGTTATAAATTTTATAAAACAAACGTTTTGACAGAATGATATTCTGCGCTGGGCTGTCTATTAAAAAGGTGCAAAAGCAATGTAGCGTTCAGAGTTTTTCAGGGAAGGCTTAATAGAATAACTCCTGAATAGTTGTTAAGATTCCCTGAATCGGTGCACCATGATATCTCCTTTTTTTAACTGCCAATTCTTTTTGACCGGGGCGTGTAAAGGTAGCGTAGTCGATTCGAGGTAAGAAATTTCAGACTTTAAATTTAAAGGCAGAACTTTGAAATTCGGTAGATGTCCTTTAAGCCTCGATTCCGTGGTCCCCTAGAGTAGTACGGTTAGTGTAGCATTTTTGCCTGATACACGGAAGGCCTGGTTTAATTTTTACCTCTGTCATCTAAATAAAGCATTGAAAATACTATAAGAATGTAAAACCTTCTCCGTGGAAATTTTTAGGGTGCTAGCTATTTATTTTTACCAAAAACTTTACCTTGTTTATGTGAAGAATGCAACATAATACATCTAATATGGAGGTTGGCACTGAAGGAAGAGGTTTGCACCGACTTACATCGGGCTGATTTATCTTTAGTCTGTTTTTTTTGGAGGCTGATATGTGTAGGTTGGCACTGAAGAAAGAGGTTGTCACCGAATTACATCGGGCTGATTGATCTTTAGTCTGTTTTTCCTTGAAAGCCGAAAAGAACATACGTATTTTGCCTTAAACCGAACATACCTGCTCACTATTGCAGGCCAATATTTAGATAAAGACTATATTTTTTTTATTCGAAACGAAATTTTATAATATGACGCTTTTCAGCTTATAACAGTGAAAAGCGGGATATTATAAAATTTCGTTTCGAATAAAAAAAATATAGTCTTTCTTTTGTTCTTTTTTCTTTTTTTATGTTCTTTTCGACTTTCAAGGAAAAGACTAAACCACGCCTATTTTACCTGAACAGTAAAGTTCTTTCACCGGGATCATGTAAAATTTCGGAAATATTTTTTAAAACCGGAATGCAAAAACCTCGATTGTACAAAATCTCAAATAAACGAAAACCTTGAAATATCTCGAAAAAATCTCGGAGACAAAAATGTTTTTTGGGATTTGTGTTCAAGTGTGAAATTAAGCGAAACCAAAAGGAAGGTAAGAGAAAATTGAAGCACGGGGATTACATATTTCACGTTTGTGTTATAAACGCGGGTCCGTAGGCCTTGAGGGCCCAGGCGCATAGACAAGCTCGAACTCCATTACGGCTGAGTTGCCTGAAAAATAAAATGTAATGGACTCGGTCGGACAAAATACCCGAAAGATGGACTTGGCTCGAAACCCAGACAGAGACTCGGCGTAGGCACGAATGCCGGGAAATGTAATGCAATGGACTCGGTGAAAACCACCGAGGTGGACGTGGACGTGGACGTAGACGTGCACTGGATTCGAAAGCCACTCGGCACGGATGCCAGAAAATATCAGAAACCGTCCGAACTCTGTTGTGAAGTCACTCCTCCAGTGACACTCAATGCTTCAACTAGATTATAAAGCTTTTGCCCTCGGTCTTGGTCGGTGTATTTCAAATCTGTAGGCGAAAAGACAGGCTGTCTGTTTGCCTTAGTCAGGCAAACTTAAAATATTGGAACCACAAGTAGCGGAGTGCTCCTTGAATATATCCAAAGCGGCCTCCTCACTCTACAATTCTTCAGACTGAGAATTTCTGATTTTTTCAATCGTCGATGCTCTATTCGAAAACTTTTTTAAGGAAAAAAATGTGAGCTCAAAAAATGTTCCTATACACTGGCCGCGATGTGGTTTTGTGCAGTCCTCTATCTTTCTTCTAATCACAGTCAGTGCTGCTTGATTTTCTTATCAAAGCGATGGGGTTCGCGTGTATCCATGAACAAATAGCCAACTGCAAGACCAACGCATAGTCGACGAAATTTCACGTGTATTCAAAATTAGGGGTGTGTTAATTTTCACAAATTACAAATCGCCGAAAGAGAGGACATCGTAAACGTTTTTGGAAGGCGCCAAATTTTGCGTGAAACTAGAAGTTATGTCCTCAGTAGCAACACCCGTACGGAAGGCTAAATTTTTCGGCTACTCAACGAAGCTAATGCTGGATTAAGCGCCAGATACTGCAAAATCGCTTTCCAGTAGCTGTAGAAGAAAAGTTTTAAATGACGACTCTGGAAAACTGGTATCCAATTACCTTACGAAAGTTGCGTATTTTATAATTTATGTATTTCCTACCCTCGTCACCTTAAAAAAAATACTAGTTCTTTTTGAAGGTCCCCACCTCCGCGACTGTCTAACAGTCCCCCCGAGAGTATCGTTTTTCTTAAAAAGAACTTCTTGGATTTGGCAAACAATTGTAGGCCCCCTTAAAGAAATAAAAACACACAGCATACATTGTTGAGAAGTTGGCCCGCCTGGTTCACCTCTATCCGTTGCGAAACTTTATTTTTATTTATTTTATTTATTTATTTTTATAGTTTCAAAAATATAGCCAAATGCAGTCCAAATGCATGAATGCATTTCTGGCTTCTGACGGCAGGCGGTAGGTTAGATTCAGTGAAGTTGGTTTATCCTGAAGTAAACCTGGATACCAGGTCAAAAGTACATGTCAGCAACAAATGAGCAAACCACCGCTTAGGACAAAATGTCTTTGTTGGTATCAGTAACTACGAAAAAGCATCAACTCTTCAAATTATACCTTACTGGAACTTCATCAAAGAGTGAAAATAGGAAACTGTTACTGGTTTTCAAAAAACAATATTTGGTTCAAAACTCCAACGACGAATAACAAGTTGTAAAATTGACATATCCTTGCATATTTTAGAGTTTTACTTTATGGCCCGAGTTCTGAAGGCTAAGGCGGAAAATGGAGGAGAGAATTTTACTGTGAATTTATATGATACGTTCTTGAACTTAATGTTCTATACCGAAATGTGGTTCTCGTTGAAAAAGCCAAACAACGAACTCTAAGTCGGCTCGGTCACACCGAGCGGATTAGCAGCAATGCTTTAGTCCCGAAGGTGAACTTTACAGTTTTTCAGCGGAGAGTTAGCTCCGTCAGAAAAGTTTTCAAAATCTTTGACCCCCAAAATTATTGACTCTCCCGGCTCTCACTTCACATAGAAAAAAATAGGAACAAAAGTTCGAGCCATTTTCAGAAGTCATTTTTCACAGAAACACGCAAAGCGATTTTCACACAGAAAAGGCATTCAAAGAAGTTAATGCTGTTCACCAGAGTTAATCCGGGATTAACTCACCAAATTTGGTGGGTTAGGCCGAGTTTAATCCCGGGTCGATATTCACTGAAAACTTCATTTCTGGGGTTAATTTCAGTTTAACTCGGAAACTCGGAGATATCTCACAAAAAGAACTGGCACTTTGTAAGTTATTTATTTAGTAAACAATAACTTTTATGCTAGGAATAATAACAAAGAGAACTGCAATTTTCCAGATTTTGATATGTTTACGAAATCAAAAATATAAAATGTTAACGTTAATACGACGTAATTTAAGACTGGAAATGTGAACGAGTGAGCATATTTGACAAAGAGGATTGGCTGAGATGAATCAAGGTCAAATAAGTCTCGACTATTTGTTGTGGCCAATGGATGAATTACAAATATTTTTAACGTTGCAGTATGTTCCGAGAATCATCAATCATTCATCGGCTATTAAGGCGAAAGTCAATCGAAACTTAAATAGGATCGCGAACATTTTCGATCGAGGAACAAAAACTTGACGTTCAAAAATATTTATTTTGAGATTAGGATGACCTGCCTCGATAATTTTTAATTTTGTTTCAGAAAATCATTATTTCATATTTTAGATAAACGGATTTTCAAAGAATTGGCACAATGATTTTTATACCCTACCCAGGGTAAACTTAGTTTAATGCATAGCTTGTAATTCAGAGAAGTAAACAACGTACAACCCTAAGACCTTTTAGAGATATTATTAAGACAGGCAGAAGAATTGATTAAGCCATGTCCGTCCGTCTGTCTGTAAACAGTTTTTAGGCGGCCTTACATTTTCAGCTAGAGAGTAGAAATTTGGTGATCTGGAGGTGATCTGGTAGGTGATCTGGAAGTCTATTGCACGAGATCGAGTTTCAAAATTTGTCGAATACGTCCACAGGTGCCCACTACAACAAGCCTGTATGTGTGATCACCCCATTTTAAAATCAAGTTTAAGCTATGTTAATTTTGAGTCAGAACATCAATTTTGGGCGTGAGGCACTGTTTTGGAATTGACTTTAAGGCGGTGGAAAAAATATTATCCTCGAATTGACCACGCCCACTTTCTGCTGAAAAACTGCTTATTTAAATAAAAATCTTTTTTTTTTAAATATGTATGAAATTGGGAAAAATATTGTATAACAGAAAATGTTGTTATATATACAAACTACAAATCGGACTCATTACGAAACTTCCTCAAAACTGGTTGTATTTTCTTAGCACTTACAGCTTATATAGATTACCTACTATTTGAGTATTTGAGGACGTACTCCAACTGTTTGGGTGTATTTATAAAAGTATTCATCATTATGTCTGTGTTAAATAACTCATCGTTCGAAGCCTGAAATTTGCTACAAAAATAAGGTTGCGGGTTGTTATTCTGCTTTCAAAAGTCTGAGTTTCAAAATTCTACCTTCTTACCGAAAATTAAGCTTTTCAAAGTTATTTTTTTCATAAAAATCGCCATTTTGACAAGTTTTCACTGTAGTTATTTTTTTAAAATATAAAAACAAATATTCTATGGTGAAGAGGAGTAAACAAAAGCAAGCGAAGTCGTTGCGGTACGCCCCGCCGTACACTAATAACGTATTCTTTTTAACACCGAATCGTGAAACTGGTGTGGAATACAGAAAAAGATTGTTTTTTCACGTCCTTTTAAACTCCGAATTTAATTAGCTTCGGTGTCGACATCGAACTCGAAATTTCGCCACGGTCGTATATGACGGTGGAGGCTGGGTGTAGCTTTGATTGTGTGAAGTGGCGTTTCGACTCAATTTTCATTCGTGATTTTTTACAACACTACTGAAATTGTAGAAAAACTAAAATTGTATTTCACTCTGCGAAACGAAAAAAAGTAAACAAAATGAAGTCAAAACAGTTTGATAAAAAGTGATGATTGGACGCGTGCGGAATTTGCCGTTCTGTACACAATGAAAACAAGTTTTATTTGAGAGTTCGGTGCGGAAGTTCGGTGTTCAAAGAATACTCCATAGCTCCACTGGCACAAAAAGAAACAAATGACAAGTGACATTTCGAGAATTTTGTTACAGGATTTTTTTAAAAGAATTTTGACTCATTCAGAATTTTGACTTCCACCTTAAAAACACGCCTTATAAATATAAAAACTTAAATGTATCCTGAGTTAAGGCCAAACTCCTTTGGCTTTAAAGGAGTTTGGCTTTAACTCAGGATTAAAGGAAAGGAAAAAATATAGTCCTAGGAAAAAGTATTGTAGAAGTGATCTTAGCTTGTTTTTTTTGTTAAAGGGTCTAACTTTAACCAGAAGCCCATATTAATTCTGCACATCTATGGATGAGTTAAAACTTCAAGGTTGTGCGCGTTAACAAGTTCAAAGGATACATAAATTCATTTTGAACATAGGTACCAACCCTTTTGATACCTTTTAAATATCAAAATTCTTGGAAGGCTCATTTACTTTAAACTGTTGACCCTTACACTCGTTGCACAGGAAAGTAAGTAAAGAAAAAAAAAACAAAAAAAAAAAATCTGGTATCATTCTTATCCTTTATTCAAATACGAATAAACATTACTGTCAGAAAATGTTTTAATAAAAAAACACTAAATCAAAAGAAGTATAGCTAACCACTAAATACTTCCAAATTGAATTAAAATCATTGCAACATCCGTCTTGAATCCCCAGCTACCTAATTAGGCACACGCACAATTAAAACAGAACGGGAAAGCCCCAATTCATACCTCCAGGGCGATGAAAATTGGTAACATCAATTAAAAGTGAAACGAACCCATTCCTTCCTACCATCCTTATGCAATTAGTTTCTATCAAAATGAAAATGTTACGCAACTTAGACCCACATAATATATGTATGTATAGTTGTATACCTATCTATACATCCACACATCCTTCTGCTTTAAAATAAAATGAGTACCCACACCCCCTGGATTGTTAGTCTGTGTCGCTGCCGCCGTCGTCGTCGTCGCCGCCACTCACTTTTTCGCAGGATAGAGTAGTAAATCCTTCAACATTTACTTTAATCACTGAGTAAATGTTGTCCATATATCATTTTAAATAGTGGGTGAAAAAAAAACAACCCCAAAGAGATAAAAAAAAGGATCTTTGCGGAACGAAGCGGGAGGGTCAGGGCACTGGAATTGCGAAAGAGAATGAGTGGATGGTGACGGTAAGACAACCCTCAACTATTCCATTCTCCGCAACTTGAAACTTGTAACCCTGACTAAGTGTTGAGTGTTCCTCTGAATAATAGAAAAGGGCCACAATAGCGCTTCAGCTTAGTTTGCCGTTTTTTATTTTGTTTTAGTTTATTACACATCCTTTCCTTCCTGCCTTTATTATTATGTTTTTTTTTGTCTTTACATTTTCTATCCCCATCAAGGCAATGTAGTCTCCTGCAGAGAGTCATCTGCTTGGTTAAACACAAATTAGTACACACACTATATCCTCTCGCAAAGTGTCCTGAATTAGTGTATGGGTACGGCAACGGCTATGGAGCATGTTGACTATGGGGATGACGACGTCAAGGATAACTGACTGAGGAGAGAACCATAACGAATGTCAGACGAAAGGCGAGTGCAAAACGTATACCAGTACCAGTCCATGTGTTTGTAACTGGCTTCTCCTGAATGTTACATGGAAATGTATTAACCTCCTTTTTTGTTTGTGAAGAGTACCCTTATACCAAAGAAAAATGCTTTTAATTCATGTGTATTCAGTATTTTTCATAATCAACTAGAAAAAAAAATATTGAGAGAGGATTTTGAGAGAGCTTTCGAATGAGGATAATTTACATTTTCACCAAACTGTGGTGGGTTTTAAGCCGGATTTCACCTTTCCATTTGGAGGAGCAATTAAATCGAGAACATCAGCGGAACCCGTCTGCGTTTTAGTGTTTGAAATCACGAACAGAAACGGTTGATAACTTAGCGCTGATAAAATCTGGTTTTTTGTATATCTGACCATTTTAATGAAGCGAGTTAATCCACCGCGAACTGCATACAGCTCCCGATGCATCTGCGTGCATTCATTCAGTTTTTCACACATTTCCATTTATGTACATGTGTTCGTGAACTACAGAAAGGACATCAAACCAAAACGTACCAAAGAAAATGGAACATAGAAATTCCATAGAGCAAATGAGAAGAAAATATATAAACACTCGCGATACTCGGAGAGCTTTCAAGGGAAGATATTGATTCGCCCTAATTCTTGGTAATTTCAACAAGCACCTCAAACTTCTCCCCACATACATATGAGCTGAAATTGGAACCCAATACATACGAAACTATCTCTATTTTACTTTTTGCTTGTTTTATTTGTCAAATGAGTAGAAAAATTATTTTCTTGTTCTTTTCAGAGACGTGTGCTTGAACGGAAAGTTTTTCCAGGACTTGAAGGTAAATGGCACAAAAAGAAACAAAGGACAACGTGTAGTAGTGCTCACAGAGAGGAGTTTACATTTCGCTCTAAATGTTTGTGCATAGCTAGATATTGTACGACCCTCCAGGACGTTCTTATTTGCAAACTTTTTCTAGTTTCGATGCGCTTGTAAATGTTAGGATATTAGCCAGGTATAGGTACTTCTTATTTCTGACAGCAACCTTTTTGTTTTTTAAATCATGAAATAAAATTTATTGACAAAGAGTGGCTCATAAGTAGAAACGACATTAAAGCCGGCAAGCTTAACATTTTCTTCTTATAATTTTCTATAAGTTTAGAATGTAGTCATTGTTGAAATGAAAATGAATGTCCTGTAATACATTTTTTACGGGCGTAGGCAACGTTCAGTCAGAGCAATATGGACTACACGTATGAGAGTCCATATGGCGGTAAGTCGCTGCATACTGCCTATTCCAGTTGTGATTTTGGAAGGTTTCTCAGGCCCTCGCGTAGGAGTACTCCCGTGTAACCTCCTTTGTTAAGACTTGTATTTTTCCTCTCGTGATTTGAACCCAGGACCTCCTGTGCGATAGTCGAACACACTACTTTGGCGTGCATCAATGGCCTTGGCAAAAGACAGAGCCCTAAGGTTTGCGTTAGGACTGCAAAAATAAATTAATCACGTGTCTAAGAGCTGTCTGATTAACTCTGAAAATACCCTTGTTTTTTTTTCGGAACTACACCATTTTACACTTGCTAGAAAAGGTTTTGCGGTGTTCCCATACAGTTTTTTTTTTTGCCTGATGGTTTTGTTGAGCTTAATTCTTTGACATTAGGTAAAATGGTCTTGAAAGTGAAAAAAAATTGTTTTTGCGTCTTCGAAGTAAATTTTCTTTTGCTTTTCGATTGGTATTAACAGCTAAAATTAAGCACAGCTAGTTTTCTAGTCAGAAAATACCACATCTTTGTTTGGTATTAACGTCTTAAGTTGACTTATGTCCTTGTGCCGGTTTGAAATGTTTTGAAATGTCTTTTTCCTTGAAATATTTATAATGATACTATTGACTTAAGTCAAGTCTTTTTTTACCAAACGCAAATAGAGAAAAGTCTTACAAATCGGATACTTTGCGATGATCTTAAAAATTTAAGTTAAATAAATAAATAGAGTGGCGCAACTTCTCAACAATGTATGCTGGTGTGTTAATTTCTTTACATACAAGGGGAGATATAATTTTTTGCCAAATCTGAACGGCGCTTTGAGAAGTTTTTTCAAGACAAATGATACTCTCGGAGGGGCTTGTCAGACCCTCGCGGAGGTGGGGACCGTAAAAAAGAACAAGTCTTTTTTTTTTTCAGGTGACGGTGGCAGGATTCGAACCCAGACCTCCGTCGTAGTAAGCACACACTACGCCACGGCACCCCACCCCAAAAATTTAAGTTATCGAAAATAAAATGGTAAACCCTAATTTTTTTTAAAATTGTCTATTTATACTTTAAATCCATAAATTTTTCAAATTATTCAAAAAAAAAAAAATTAAACCAGATTTGCAAAAAAAATCAAAAAATTTCAATTTCATTTGACGGAAAACTGTGGTTTCTGACTCATTCAAGGCTCATTTTACCAAACTTCAAAGAATTTACATTGCAGCGGCCGGCATCTGGTAGTTCGGTCGGTCTATCTGCTCACGCATGCGTAGGACTTTTACGAAGACTTTATTGCAATTGCTTATTTTATTTTTAAGAAGAGCAGTTTAGAATAGGAAAAGGAAGAATAGGAGAAAGAGGACAAGAAATTAAGAGATTCGAAAGAGGTCTAAACTCCTGTTCATCTGTGTCATTAATTTCAGAGCAGTTAAACATTTTGTTGAATTCTATTAGATGGAATAGTAAATCTAAGATCAAGGATCATTTTCTGTACTGGTATGTATTAATGTTTTATGAAATTCAAAAGCTTTCATCAAGATAAATGACGAATGCCTTAAATTTACCAATGTCATTACCTGCTTAAAATTTTTGGAGAATCCGGTTTGTGTATTATAAAGACTTCTCGAAAATTTGACTGTTTTGAAACTTATAACAAATGTAGTATCGTAAATAAGCTATAAAAGCCACCAAAAACTATTGGACGGACTCCATTCTGAATTGAACAGAAAAACGAGAAGCCTGTTTCTGCAAGAAAACGCTAGAAAATTTTACTGATCGCTTTCTGCAGCTAATGAAAATAACTTCTATAAAGCTTCCTGAAAGTCACATCGTCTGTTAATCTGAGCTTGAAATTTTAGAAATTATTATTCACGCCAAAGATGAAGGTGGTTAATAATTTTGAAACCACCTGTAGACGAACATATGCGTACCGATAAGCAATGCGATATTACTAGTTTTGGGCAATATAGGCATCAGGGTAGGCATATAGTTGCCTAAGATGACGGCGGTCTAAAAATGGCCCAAGGCAATTTTCTATCCTAATAAGAAAGTAAAAAACGTCATGTCATCTAATGGACAAAGAGGTTGCACGAAAATCCGCAGTGCGCAAAATTCTGCTTAGGTCAAAATCCTTTTTCCGAAATTCTGTCTTAAAAAATTCAAGAAAAACCACTTTTATATAGTGACACAGTGAAATATGTATGAGCCTCCTTTTTGTTTCTTTTTATGCTCTTGCAAATGTGAAAAGTTTGCAAAAAGCAGAATAAGCTGAATTTTGTAAGCAGGACTATGATCCGCTCCCACGTTAAGTATCAACAATGCTGGCGCATGTCAGCGCTGACTGGGGTCTAGTGGTCAAAGATGTTATTTTTTAGTGCTTACGCAAAGAAGTTTACAAGCTAAATAAATAAATCTTTTGACATCATTTAAACGATAATAGTTTTTGCGGTTTTCCATTATTAAAAGTGTTGAGAGAGGGTGTAAAAGTATCAAAAACTTTGCAAAAGAAACCAGTAGATTAATTAAATCTTAAATCCCAATGTCTCGGGTAATGTCTTCTTCCTCTGAGCTTTTTTGCAGCAAGATCCTGTACGGTCAAGAGACTTATTAAATGGACTTATTAAATCCCAATGTCTCGGGTAATGTCTTCTTCCTCTGAGCTTTTTTGCAGCAAGATCCTGTACGGTCAAGAGACTTATTAAATGGACAAGACAATGTCTGCTTGTCAATGCACTCAAAATTCTTTGATTTTTCACTGCTCCAATCATTCTCAATGTATTAATCTTGTATTATGCACCAATAAAAAGTGAGCCCTTATAAGCAATCAAAACACGATTTTTTACTGTTAAAAAGATCTATAAAGAAGATTTTGAAGAGACTAAAAAAAAGAAAACGGGGATTCTTCTCTCTCGTATGTAATAGTGTGCAAATGGATCATTGCTGTCCAATGGCCGCAAAAGATGCTTAGCTCCAAGGAGAGCAAAATGACGTCACAATTAATAAATCGTCACCAGATATCAAGATAATGTGTGGAACGAACCCCGACTGAAGGTTCGTTAGAAATCGAAGGTTGCTGCAATTTCAAACGGCACGGAAAAAATTTCATCAACTCAAAGGAAATTTCATTAAATTTCGCGCTAAAAGAAGGCCACTTGAAGAATAAAATAAGTATTTGCGGAAAAAAATTTAGACATAATTTCGAAAACACTGATTTATTGAGTAGCCGACGTATTCGTATTCACTTGTATTTTAGCCCCACAATTAAAGTTGTTAGACAAAATGGTTAAAACTCTTTTTACGGATGCTCTAATTATCTAAGTACTCGAAGCTAGATAAGATTAAATAGTTAATTTTGACTAGCACTCACCTTACAGTCCTTGCATTGATGTATCAGCGAGTATATTTGCCGACAGTCGTAGCGAAATAAAATTTCAGCTAATTCGCATGTGATACGCGTGGCCAGTAGGTCCAAATCCAAAATATCCGTTAAAATTCGAACACATTGCGGACCACCGCCCAGTGTCGCATTTAGGGCGATCGTATGCAGGGCACTAAAGACGGTACGCTCACAGCAATGCTTCAATCGTAGCGTGCGTAATTTGTTAGCTAAATCACTTCGAGAATTTTTACATAATTGTGTAGGACTAGAGTCATCATTATCGCCCAAATAATCAAGGCACTGTTGTTGTTGTTGGTTTTGGTTGTATTGGTTGCTGTTATCGTTTAATATTTTATTATTAGTATTAACATTTATTTTATTATTATTATCATTACTATTTAAGTTAGTTTTAACAATATTATTATAATTATTTAAATTATTATATTTATACTGATGATCTTGTATCGACGTTGACTGTGAATCGCTCTGCATTTCCATAATATCCTCCTGAAGCTGTTGTTGATAATGTTGTTGTTGGCGGCGATCCGATGGGGTTTCCACAGTTTTGTCGGCTACCATTTTATTGGCATTTATTGAGGCTGTTGATACGGTAGTAGTTGTCCGCTCTACTACGCCAGGCGGTTTTATCGTCGTTACTTGCGCTGACTCATAAGAGGAGGAACCTCTGCCCTTGGCAGATGCTGCATTCTTCGGGGCTGTCGTTGTCGTTTTCGCCATTGCCGATGATGAAGCTGCCGCTGCCGTTAGTTCACCGATTTCTCTTCGCACTTTCGACATAATATTATGAACTGGATTAAAATTATTGTTATTATTCAAATTTATTAAATAATTATTATCATAATTATGTAATTTTTTATTATTATTAGAATTAGTATTAATATTATAATTATTTTCTAAACGTAATTGTTCGCAAGATTTTGGACACGTTGGCGGACCAGGACCTTCGTCTACCCATGCAACGGGCAGGGAGCCAGCTGTGCACTGACCCTGAAAGGAGAAAGAAAGAATAAAATTAAATTTTTCCATTGCAGTTTGTGTATGTATTATAGTTTTTGTAATTCCGATTTGTACAAATTTTTCAATACAAAATATAATTTTGGATAGCTTTGCCATGCGGCGCTCCCAAAATAAGCAGGGACTCGTTCGGTTAGTTTTTTGCTAAAATTTCAAGCTAATCATTGCGTTGACACATTAATGTAGAAATAAAGGCATCACAGCTAGTTGAGCAAGGCCAACTTTTTCAACATCGTTTCTTGCATTTGTAGGATTAAAAATGTTGATGAAGCGGAACGAAAAAGAACTAAGAAGTTTTTTTGGATAATTTTTTTTAAGCTTGGGAATTTATGCAATGTTCTCGAAAAAGGTGCCATTAAAAGAGCGTGCTTATTTTTTACGCGACTGAAGATGGGAAATCTACCTAATATTGGTGTCAATTTTTCCGCTAATACAAGTGAAAGAAATGTTTAGTTTAGTATTTAGCTATGAATCCTAATGTCATGGGTTTTAATACGTACACTGAGAACAACCTATCGTTCGTTAGGGACGTGGGGTAGAATCGGCTAAGGTGATCTGTTATTTTCACATTTTGTGACAGGCAATGTGATCAAATAAAATAATACGTCTACGCAAGTTAGTCCTAAATATATTGTTCCGAATCGTTGCTTTATTTGGGCTTGTTTTTTTTTTTTTGAATTCATGCGTGCAGAGAGCCAGCCTAGGTGTAGGCAAAAAACCCAACTAACAAGAAAGTTTGAAAACTGGGGACCAGCTGATTTTGGCGTTGGTTGATCGAGAGCTGTCACACGAAAATTGTGGTGATCGCAGTTTACGCAGATGAATTTTTGCGATTTGCGACATCACTTATCATAAACCACCTTAGCCGACTCCACTCCTGGTTAGAAAACTTAAGATGAGCAATGCTTGGCCTAGCCATGTTCCTTGCTGCCCTATGGTAACCGCAAGGCCAAGTTTTTTAACAGCCAATAATATGTTCGCTCAGAAACAATCTCAGAGTACGGCCATAGCCACAGCCTTCACGTAGTCTTACGGCTGGTTTTCTGCTCGCCACATAATTAAGGATGCTCGTTTTGTATACCTTTCAGATGATCTTAACAAACATTTGATTTTCTGTTGTTCGTTTATCGCCCAAGGCAAAAAAAACACATTTTATTGCAAAAGTATTTCAATTGAGGATAGAGAAAGAATATCTAAAAAAAGAATTGTAGAAAGCTTGAAGTTAAACAAAATTTGTTGACTCTTAGGTTTATTTTGTGCTGCTTATAAGGAAGGACATTATTTCCCTGATTTTTGGGAGATTAAAACCGTGGCTTGAACTTTTATATAAGAACATTATGCGCAAGGCCTGTAATTTCAATTCACTAAAAAATTAAGTCAATCGAATTTTTTTTACAAATATTTGTTTTTAATTGAATAGTGCCTTAATAAATAATATTATTTGTTTGTGAAAACTAAATACTTAAAGGTCCTTACAAAAGCGATGATGTGTTTATGTACCCTTAATTATGTACCCTAAATTTATCTGACCAAAGGACATACTTATACGTATTAGGTACGTACCTACAGTCAAAACACACTAATAAGTTCATTTGGAAACATAAAGCATTTAAAAAAAAACGTTGCGGTCTGGCCGTATCCTTCGTTTACAGCATTCATAAAGAATTAAAAATGAGGGAGAAAATATTATAAATAAATAATTGGGTGAAGAGGTCAAGAAAAATCTAAAAACGTTAATTAAAATTATATATTATATAACGAACGAGCAAACGCAAGGCAAAAAACACTCGAAAAAGGTCCATCCAGTTGTTTTACCCCGCACCAGTTTCACATACATTCACATAAGCTATATTCACTGACTGTATTCCTTGGAGCTCGAGCTAACCCGACACCGTGATGGGCCATTGAAGGGATGGCGGCAAAGCCGAATCAATCCAACGAACAACTTCAACTACCGCTTTGCTATGCCAACAACATAGTCAGGAACGAGCACACACAAGGCAAACTGCAGTCAGGATGATTTAATCTGTGCGAAGGGATATGGACACAGAAAAATGAAAAGGATACTAGTAATTGAAAAAGAGCGAACTTTTGTTGTGTGTTTACTTACTCCTCCACATGAATGTACCCGAAAAGGGGTGGTATTGGGAATGAAAAATGGTTCCCGTATTGTTCCGCTGAGCAACAACGGTTGGCTTCGAGGTCAAAATTACTCGAAGGAGCATTGTGTAAATTATGAAGAAAGGAAAAATAAATTTAGGGTGGTAGGTATTTATGAAATACAGACGATTGATTTTAAAAATGAGCTGTTGCCCAACTGTTCTCCTATATAGGGTGATGTATGATTGCGTATAAAACTTTTCAAAAATAATGGAAATAAAAATACGACTATAAAGTTAGCTTCAGAATGAAAACCAAGGCTCAGAAAAATATGTCCTGGGCCACTAATAACATACTATTACTTCCAATATGCAGGTATAACTTAACTAAGTAAAATTTTTAGAAACTTGCAGTTTGCATAAGTAAATTTTAAAGTTGAATAATTCTTTTTAGTACAGTTTTCATAGCATACCCAGGATTAATAATGTATTCCTTAAATGCATAGTTTGTAAAATGGTAACCCCTTGAACCTTTTAGAGATATTATAGAGACCAACAGGTGAATTAATTAAGCGATGTGCTTCCATCAGTCCGCTTGTGCGTATGCGTCAAGTTAGGTCTTTAAGATTGAGTCACAAACCTCCTCAAATTAAGGGTACAAAGGGTTTCTTTTCTACAAAGTGTTTAAATGCTTGTACAGATACGCCCACGACTAATTTTCATTTAAGCTAATCCGAAATCCTCATTTACCTTTAAAAGACCTTTTGACCAAGATAAACAAGGCGCAGTAGTGGAAAGTAATAGTAAAGTAAAGTAAAGTAAAGTAATTGTCACAAGGCGCAGTAGTTCAAATTTTGATGGATAGCAATTGTCACCACGAGCATCAAATGGATCAAAGAGGACCCAGGACTATCGGAAAATTACTCCGTTTTTTTCTCAAATCAATATAAATATTATTGTTTTCAGGTCAGGCTATTTAGTCCCAATTTTGGGCAGAACAAAATACAGGCGTAGAAGTATTGCATGAAGTTGAAGCAAGAAAAAAAAAAGCACACTCCAACTGGCTTACAATGCGAAAATCCACAAATTCAAATTAGTTGCATCTGTCATTCCTTTTTTGGCTCTGCTTTCTACGTCCGATGCAATTCAAACGGCGTTTTCAAAGCCAACTAGGTAAGCCAGCACTCAGATAGGTGAGCTATAGAGGCCACAGCCTGCATTTACGATTAGTAAGATCGACTTAGATGATCAAAATATGACTTCCTAAATAACAAAAACATTGACCTATCAAAGAAGATGTCAGTTACGTAAAATTATTCATGTAGATTTGGTCCTAAAAGCAAGATGGAGTTTCCAGAAGGCAGGCTTAGTAGAATGACTTAATACTATTTAACTTTGGTTGATTTATGGCACGTCGCCCGTGCAAGCAAAACGGGTTGGCGAGGAAATCACATAATGTTCCACGGTCGAAGGTAGAGTTGAAGAATTTCGTTCATAAGGATATAGCAAAATCGGCTTATGAAGAGCCTAGATGAAATACTTAAGACAAAAAAAATGAAGCTAGGATTGTAGATTCTAGATAGGCTAGATTGAAGCTCAAATATTTGAACTTTTGAAAGCAAAACTAGGCTATGAGTTTTCTCAGGTGTTCAAACCAGGAGTTTAACAAAACAACGAAGTATCGCGTTTAACAGTACCAGATGTCACCGACTTAAGCCCATTTTCCACAGCCAAAGTTGATACTTGTGAAAGCTATTAATTGGAGTTTGAATGGAAATTGACAATATTTCTTTCATTTTTCATCCTCGCATTCATTTTAAATATCTGTGCTCCCATTTATATACGGCCGAAATGAGCTTCCTAAGGCTAAGAGAAAAGTAAGAGATACGACGTTTTGCGTGGTCCTCATATCTCAGTGTAGTGCGATCGTTACTTGTAAGCGGTAGTGGTTATGGTGTGCCTTGAATATTAATTTCAATAGACCATTTTGTTCAGATCTGGATTTAAGTGGGTGCATTTAACATATTATGGGTGGGTCTTCTCTCTGAATTGCCTGCTGTCTGCGGGTTGTTTTTATGAATTTCTTTAATTGTAGTTGCATGTTGAACTATGCTTTTAAATTTAGAAATAACCACTTGCTGAGTCCCATGGCTTATGTTGTCTTGTGCGATTCCCTTGAGGTATGGAAAGTTATCTCCAATATCTCGGGAATGTAAGGGATGAGATTTGTCCGTGTTGGCTCCCTAATTAGATTGGGCGTAGAGCTTGGCTCTTGCTCAATATTGGTGAGCTCAGGCCTTGCGATGGTAGTTCCGCTTGGTAGAGTGGATTCATCATAAGCCCGGGCATTGCGATGTACATCCCGCATGTGCTGGTTGGAGTGGAGTTGAGTATGGAGTATATGGATTTTGGCTCACTCACTCTGCTTATGATCCAGGTTCGGCGATGGTTTTACCCGTTGTTCTCGCACTCTATAAAGTGGTATAGCGATGATAGTCACACCTACCATGATTGGATTGGACCCTGAAGAGTGGAGTCTTCATAGGTAGTGTTCCCGATTCCAGACAAATGGCAGGTCGAGGGATGTTTTCTGGGCGGTCACAATGCACAGAGCTGTGATGATGGTTTTATTCAATATTTGTAGGCGGTCATACTCTGACACGCTGAGGTAAATTAAGAGGTGTAAGCTGTCAGAGTATGATACGCCGAGGTATAAGTTGTTGAAGGCTGTCATGTGCTGACAGAGCTGTGATGATGGTTTTATTCAATATTTGTAGGCGGTCATAATCTTTAAAAGATCAATGATCATCGTGATCCTCAATTCAAGCATAAGCATCTGCTCAAAAAGCTGCCATCTTATTGGTTCCCTATCATATGACCGACCAAGTCTTGACCCCGAAATTGAAAAGAGTAATTGAACAGAACATGAAGCTTCTGTTTGGCCAAACAGCTTTTAGGATCTGCTTAACCCACCATGGGGCTAATATTAGGTATGCTTAGATCAACACCATAGTTGAATTGTTCCCTAAGCTCTGCAAGATAACCTCATCATTTACTCCAAAGGAAGCAGGCCTTGATTAAATAATTTTACAACTCCAAGGGGATATGAGTGAGAGTCGTCTCATGCCGATATTGGACACTTTTTCAACCTAGAGCAATTGATCAAGATGGACAGCTCGCAAGGAAGTTAAGTGCCACTACTTTCTGCGTCAAAACGTGGTTAACAAAAAAATAACCTCGCTGATATCAAGAGCCAGGCTTACGAATACTGTCTCTTAGCAATAATCATTTTTGAGCTGAAGCTTCAGAAAATCCCACTCATTCATACACACTTACTTTTATCCTCGACCAATTAATTAAATCCCATAATTGCCAGCACTTTCTTCCCCAGAATTTTATAATTGCCGATCCTGCTATTCAAAATCTGCGGCACAATTTTGCAATATTCTTATCTCCGAATGGAGGTCAAATATGAATGAAAATTAAATTTCTTTTGAGGTTGAGTGGGTATTTCTCTATATGCAAATCCCAGTCTCAGAATGAAATGTGGCCACATATAATCTAAGCATGTGGATGTAAGAGACATCGTTTCACCAACACGAGCCCATCCATTCATCTATGCCCAGATATGCACGATGCACATTCAAAGCAACCATTCATTTTTGGAGAGGTATTTATAAAGGAGAGGCACTCCTGTCAGAAAGAACGAAAACAAAAGAAGTCATTGAGAGGGTAATGTTTATTTCTTTACGTTTTGCCATCAGCACATGCCCCCTTCCCCCCTTTTAGTCAAGCGGTGGCCTAATGAGCGCCCTTCTTTCGAACGATTGTTTTTTATTCTTCCTTTCCCTATCATTGAGTGTGCTAGAGAATACTTGAGCTACGTGGCAAAGATGGGGTTCTTAAGAGACCACCTAAGAATTCAATCACCACCGCTCACAACGCAAATAATACTGAATTATGTTGTAGCATACGGATCCGGAGGGGGGTTTGTGTCCCCAATAGGTGGTCTTTCTCGCCTACACAACGCCGGGACAGGTAAGACAATGTATGAAGGGTGGTGGTTGGATTTGTTTTGCGACATTTTAAATTTTCTTAAAAAATGCATGAAGACATCTAAGATGTTTTTGTGTGTGACATTTTGAGTTGAGGATGCTTACCTCCGTCATACTCTTAGGCAATATGATGGCACTCCATTCTTTTTTATGACATGAAAAACTTAGAAGTAAGAGACCATGTTTCGTTCAAGTACAATAGACGAAGTAAATTAGCATATAATAAATAATGTACCAGAATTCGGAGGATTTTAGGACTTTTATAGTGCATTTATGATAACTGTATGTATTCGTTGTCACCCTAATGTGACAAACAAGTTTGAAGTTTGGTAAAGCTATGCATTTACCAATCATCCCTTAAAAAATGCAGTATCTCAAGTATCGAAGCAGTATTAAGTGTTTTCTGAGCTCTTTTCGATCGAACCGAATGATTTTCGAAACAACAGGTAAAATGCTTTTGTCAATTTTTTTTATGTCCTTTATTATTTACAACTTGTTTTAAATTTCTACATACCTATTTTGAGACACAAGGCTACCATTGCTGATTTTAAACCAGTCAAACCTGCATTTAAAACAAAGTTCGAAGTAAACTACAAAGAATTTCTTATAGAAAAAACACAAAAACTCGACCTATTGTAATTACGTGAACAGAAGGCCCAATATTTTTAAACTCTATGGCAAAACTAACTTTGCTAGATTTCCCCTATCTAAGGTGAGAGAGAAAAATCGATACCACTATACCTATCTCTTATAGAGACATAAAATAAAATCTTTCCATTCCCACCTGAATACTCAAAATTATGGCAAAGAGATATGGCTATGAAAGTTTTCACGTTTCCATATCTGTGTGTAGTGTCCTTATGAACACTCTGCCAGTTTTATATGATTTAAACCCGTATTTTTCGTTCTTCTGCTATTAAACTCATTAGTTGAATTTTTCAATTTTTTTTTTGCTTTAATTATCCTAGAACCTAGAGGACGCTGGAAAAATTTTTAGACACAGGGTGTGAGGCGAAGTAAATTAGCAACACCAAGTAAAAGAAATTGCACAGAAAGGACGAAAAGGAGGTGGCAACAAAATGATAGATAAAAAAAAAGAAAACAAAGATAATATTGACACATTTTCTCTCACTCGGAGGTTCACCTCATATTTCATTGGCTTAGGAACCGTCTTTTTGACGCCATGCACTTTGTGTGCGCCTGTATTTATTTAATTTGTTTGCGTTCTTGTGTGCACAGTTTTCTTAATTTGCCCCTGGGGTGCGCTCTCAACAAGTCCTTTATACACCCACACACCATGCCTACTATGGCTTTAAGGTTGGTGAGGTGCTTGCGCTTTGTTTTATGGTTGGCTATTTGAAGCCCTTCGAGACCATTTTCTGGGCTAACAATTTTTATGAGTCTCTGTCTATTTCAACTATAGCGATGCAGTTTGATTTTCTTGATGAAAGACGTTTGTAGGCGATGTGTGTAATTTTTAACTGTAAAAGGACGTACGGTAATAATAACAATTGTGCTAAAAATTTAACAATTAGATCAAAGAGCAAAAGAGGCCCAAGAAAACAGACTCAAGTAAACAAGATACAGGGAATGGTCAATGGTGTAGATTTGAAATCTGGAATCAACTTGATGACTTCGGTGTACCTATTCTATTCTCACGTTATCCTACGAAAAATGGAGCGCAATTAAAATTGAAATGTTTCTATTAAAATATTCACTCATAGAAGAGACATTTATTCAATTAATGCTGGTGTGCCCCAGGGGTCTGTTCTGTCTCCAACACTTTTCTTAATATTCATCAATGACCTTTTATCCGCTACATCTAATCCGATCCACTCATTTGCAGATGACATCAGTACTCTTAGTCATTCATACATGACCCAAAATAAACGACTGAGCCCCACGGATATTGAAACGCAAGGTTGCGTATGTTTGACTCTTTAAATTCCGACATTGACATCATATCAAGATGGGGTTTTTTAACAGGATGGAATCTAATGCCTCGAAAACACAATAATGCCTCCTGATTTCGAAACAAAATAGGATTCACCAGCCAATATCCGCGGACGGCACTTGCATCGCCGAAACCAACAAGCTTTCTGTACTCGGTACGTGCGTTAACGATAACCTGGAGTAATGTTGATGTTGCCAAGAGTGCTGCGAAATACCTTGGATTCTTGAAGCGGTGCAAGAAATATTTTACACCATTGGATCTAGCAATAATATATAAAGCGTTTATACACCCCAAAATGGAATACAATATTCCACGTTTGGGCAGGTGCATCAAAGACCTCTCTGCACCTTCTTGAAACAATTCAGAAGAGAGCGATAAAACTTATAGGGGACCCTAACCAAGCGAGGTTACTTGACTCCTTGGATCGTCGTCGTAATGTTTCGTGTCCCACTCTGTTTTATTGTTTCTTATATAATGACTGTTCTAGTGAAATCGCTAGCTGTATTCCACCTCTGAAAGAATTCAACCGCAACACACGTTCTGGAACTAATGCTCATAAATTCACCCTTGAGCCAAGCTTTGGTCATACTGCATTGTACTGGAATTCCTTTCTTAGCAGAACAACACGGATGTGGAATAGTTTTCCACGCGGGGTCTTTTCTCCTTATTGAAGTCCACAGCAATTCAAAATCAAAGGGCACAAGTACCTCTCCTCTCTCTCCTCTTATCCTTTCCACTCGCGCATCATAAGGGTAGCCATTAACCCTTGAGCGGGAGTAAATTATAAAAAAAAGTGAGCTCCCCTCGCATTATGATTCATTACTAAATTTTATTGAGGATTTGTGCTCATGCCTTGACAGAAATCATCCTAGGCACCGTCTCTAGTAAAGTTTCACGTAGGAATCTGAGAATGAGAAGTGAGAACAGTAAGGTGAGTATTTCTCTGTCTGGTATCTGGTATTTTCCCAGGCACTTAATTCTCTTTTGGTTCAGAACCCCACAGATTTGCAAAAAGTGTTCCGGAGTCTTATAAGCCTCATCGCAAAATGTGCAAAAGGGTGCCTCCTTTACACGAATTTTCCTTAAGTGTTCCCCGAGTTTACAATGCCCCGTAAAGAAACCTGTAAGGATACGTAGGTTATTTATTCAAGGCCAGGTAAGTAGTAGTGGTTGTTTCCAAAGAGGAAACCCCAAGTAGCACTTAAAGTGCCGTTTCGATCTTCTCTGTTTTCTTGAATTCTGCCTTAAGGGTGCGTTCCACAGAAACAAGTTAAGGTCCTATGAAGGGTTCTGCTACTCCTCGTCCTGCCAAGGAGTCCTCTATGCTTCATTCCCTTCTATTCCAACATGATCAGGCACCCAATGGGTCACCTTACTCAGATCGTTGAGCTTGTTTAGGCCATCTTAAAGATAATTTTTCTGGCCGTTTCCTCAATCACGATATCTGTAATGGCGTTAGGTCCAAAATGACTGCGGTGTCGGACACGTTCGCATAGCCCCGGTTATGCACACTCATGCCAGTCTTTGCATTCTGTTAAGTTTCTCTGTTAAGTGTTAAGTCTCGGCAATTACCCGCAAGGTTACTGCATATCATAAGAGAACGAGTAGCATTCCTGGAGATTTCTTCTGGGTGTGTTTTCTAGTTAAGTTTACTGTCTAGGATTAGCCCTAAATACTTAACCTCTTTAACTGGTATCAGTATCGTGCTCGATAGTCTTATAGGCTTCATTTGAATATTTCTTTTTCCTTGTGAATGGTACTTTGGTTCTCTAAACCGGGTTTCGATTGGGCCCAGGTGTGTTGCACCATTCTTGGACTACCTTAAGTGGTTTTTGAATGATTTCACAAAGCGTTCCTTTAAACTTTCTTCTAGCAACTAATACTATAGCATAAGCATATGCCTGTCAGTTGATGCCTATGTTGGCAAATGCATCAAGTTGTTCATCCACAACAAGACTCCATATTAGTGTCACCATATTAGTAACACTTGCCCCATTGTGGACTCCCTCTTGTAGTGCTGACCTTGATGATTGCCTGCGATGTGTGCGTCTCCCCTGATCTCAGCAAACTGCGCTCAGCAAACTGTGCTGTTTACTCCCTTCCTATCAAGAGCCAGCCTGATGTCTTTGTGTGACGTGTTGTCAAATCCCCCTTCGATATCTTGGAAGGCACAGATTACTGTCTTTTTGGTTTCAAGAGCATTAGAGCGGTCTCGGTAGATCTACCCGCTACGTACGCATGCTGGTGGTGGTGAAGAAAGAAGTTGCTTAGCAATTCTTATCTTAAGTTATTGTCCACAGCTTTTTCCATTGTTTTTTAAAGAAAGGATGTTAAGTAAGGATGGTAAGTAAGAAGGGATAAAGAAGGCTTTCCTTATACAAGTTTATTGTATGTTTATGGCGGATCCTTGAACCGTGTTCGGTTATCAGTTAAAACAATAGTGGGTAAGAGCAAGAGTTCGTCTGTAACGAAATTCCTTATACCCGACCCTATTTACCATGTTACACCAAATCTAAAAGTTTCTTGGTTCGAATTCATATACGTTATGCCATTTATTTTTATTGGCCACGCCCCTAAAACGGGCGTGGGCAGAAAACTAAAATAAATTGACTCTTATTTCTTTCGAATCATGAGAAAAAGCGTGAAAAGCACAAACTTTTTCTGAAAAAAACAGGGTTTTCCTAAAAACGCCCCTAAAAGTGGGCGGAGTTCAAAACTATGTGTGAAAAAAACTTAGAAATAGAAATATGTTTACTATTTGTCATACAATTTGTTTTTAATTTCTTAGGGGTAAAGCCGCTAAAATATTTTTAATGTCCAGGATTTCAGCTTTACTGCTATTTTTAAAGCTTCCCATATTACAGCTTTCTAATCATTTGTTTTTTGAAACGCTGATCAATTAAATTAAATCAGTGACTAAAATGGTTTTAAGAGAGATTTGACAATGGTCATGAATTCAAGGATACCTTGTCAGTGCTCGAGAATGGGCCAATGAACAAGTATATTTATTTCCAAAAGTTTGCTCTGCGCTGTCTTGAGATTGCACCCTATGACTTACAGCTGGATGCACACGATCGAGTAATCTGTTACCAAAAGTGTTCTAAATAAAAAAAATTGAAAGGAATGCAAGAATAATTAAATTTTGGAAATAAATTCTTAGCCACCAAAACTTGGAATTCTCTGGAATTCTAAGTGATTTCAGGTCAAGGCAATAAGGTGAGGTTATATTTCCTAAGTAAGAGAGTTGACATCACCCGGCATTTGACTTATTTGCCACCGATCCTACAAGGAATACTTTTTAACAAACTGTTGACATAAAATCCAAACAATTTGCTATAACTGACTAGCTACAACTCTGTATCGAATCAGACCCCACCGAAAGACTTGTCAATATAAACTTGATTACATTCAATGCTGCAAAAGTCAATCAACTGGATACCTCCAGGGTGACTAGAACATGATGTCAGCTCAGTCATGTTTGTTCAAAGTACATTTTAGATTTCGATTCCCAATGCAGACACCTTAACAATCAGAGGATTGGTAGCATCCCTTGCTTGCCAGACATCAGACAAACCAACAACGCCGCACACTCATACATCTTCGTTTTGCACAAATGGATTGCAATTGCAACTCATACAAGACAAAATAGATTTAAAAGTCCCAATATGCAACACCATTTGGCACTGGCCACACCCCAACTTCGAACCCCCAGTGCAGTTATTTCAGCAAAAGCAGGGAGGGGTTATTGTTTTCTTGGGTAATTACCTCATAAAAGTGGGAATAGTGCAATACTCCCCTATTGTCTCGCTTTCTACACAGCACTCGCAAGCATAGGGAATGACTAAGACGTATTTCTATGGAGCACATACATACACAAGAGAGAATGATGACATCCTTTGTTAGGTGGTGTATAACTGGGATATCTATTCTACCCTTGGGACCAACATCGTCTGGTTGTCAACATGATGACTATTTTGTTAGGACTGAAACAACTTCAGTATGTTTGAGATTTAGACGATGGGGCCCGTTTATTCTGTCTTTCGTTGTTGTGAATTTTTGGACACAAACGCGAATGGAAAACTATTCAAATGCATTTCTATCCTAACTCCTTCATGTGGCCATAAAGACTTTGGTTTATGAAGGATTACTTTATACACAGAGTTGGTATTTGTTTTTTATTGGCTCTCGCTTCGTGTTCTGGAACCCGATGTGAAGCTTACAGTCTTATGTGAAATGTTATTTATTTTTTGTTGGTTTTTGATTATCCTGTCGGTATTACATGAGGTCTGGCTACACGTTTTTAGTGACACACGTTTTGTTTGTGACACCCTCAGAAGGAGCTATCGATGCATTACCTCCAGTATGAGTTCGGCAAAAGTAGGTTTGATTGCACAAGTGTTCGCCTTCAAAAGAAAAAGAAAGACCCCAAGACACTTTTTATAAAAAAAATGAGTTAGTCGCAGGAGTACAAAACATTTAATTTATCCCAGCACGGTTTGAAAGAAAACAGAAACCCAAAGTGATGAAGACAAGAAAAACGTCAGATTGTGTCTCATAACCACTTAAAAGCAACACTAAAACAGGAAGATATAAATGAAAAAAAAAAAAAAAAAACTCAAGGTAACCGCATACTTGCCACACAATTTACATTCATAAGGGATTCATCTTGCGAAATGCCTAAGGGAGAAGGGTTTATGATGAGCTCTAAGGGAAAATAAACACAAATTACTTCAGTGCCGTTTCAAGTCATCCTTGTGAACAATTCAGATGGAATTAAATAATTTCCCTTCATTGTTAGTTCTTGCATTTGGGATTGACTTACTGTGTCGTTCGCATTGTGAGCTGAGTTTTTTCGAGTGTGTAGAGCAGCAAATCCTGAATATCCCTGAGGTATTTTTGCTGATGTTTGCCTTGGAGTTTTCATTTCTTTTTTGCTTCGCGAGGTTGAAAGCATATTACAATGACTTTGTCGAATGCTTTGTATGGGATTAATGTGGGTCATATTTAAATTACGAATATTGATGTTCTGAAGTTATGCTACTCATTTGTGCCTCTTTCTGGATTTGAGATGTTTCTTTTCTCAGATTATGGAATGACATTATGGGGCGTAGAGCTGTGTTTGGGAGATGTATGATTTGATTTATATGAATACATTACTATGGTTAAGCTAAATAAGTGAGGAATGAAAAAATTTGAAAAAAAAACACTCTACAGAAAAGTAAGCAATTTAAACAAAAAAGCTTACTGAGCAAGTTGTGGGTTATAAGAAATATAATAATATAAAAGTATTATAACTGTTATATGTTACAGTTTACAAATTGTCAGATGCATTCTTCACAAAACTCTTTTATTTTAGATTATATCTAAGACCAGCTAGTAGCCTGCCTATTGCTTTTCGTAAATGATTAAATATTTAAATATGAAATTATAGAAATTGCATTATCAACGAGGTTTTAGCCTACAAACCCGATCTTCACAGGTACATTGTGGAAACTCTCTGTGTGGCCACTATAAGTGTTCTGTTCTGATTAGTAGATATCTGGCTTTAAAGTCTAAATATATGCCCTTTTAATGCATCTTTTCTACAACTGCCAAACTCTTTTATTTTGGTGACATATATTGGAAAATAAATAATTTTTAGTAAATGCGTATTTAAAACCAGGACCTTTTTTTAATTAGTTCCAAATACCTTTAAGCTGGGGGAACTTTTTGGATTGTTTTAAAAGTCCTTTCAGCCCAAAATGAAAGGACTTCACGATGTTGCAACTTATTAAGCACAACTAGAATATTTTCTGTAGGTGTAATAATCAATACTTTTCAATGTCGGACAACGGGTCTGACCATTTAACGCAAATGCGATTTTAAAAGTTATTAAAAAACCATAAAACAAAAATTCTTGTCCCTTTTGTATTGTACACAATAGGTATAAGAAAACTAAAAGTGTATCTTTTAAAACTGATTTATTGTGTTTGGACAAAAAAGTGAGGAAATGACTCACATGACTATACTGAACTCACCCATAAAACTGTCTTACAACTGTCCAATTAACAACAAAATAAACAAATATTTCTGCCAAGGCACTGACAGCAACTAACCTCTGGGAGTGCAAGAGTTCAAGTGACAAATGAAACAAATGAGTAAGTGCAAGAGTTTGTCTGTAATTTCTTTATACCCGACCCTATTTTCCGTCGAATTCATATAACGAATGTCAGATATTTTTATTGGCCACGCCCCAAAAATGGGCGTGAGCTGAAAATTAAAATCAATTAATATTGTTGTTTCTCTGGAGTCATGAGAAAAAGCGTGTTATTTATTATACGCTATGCATTAAAATCAGTTTTAAAAAAATGTTTTACTCACTTTATTCAAAAGCCGAAATGGGGCAAACAAATAACGCAACCAAAGCTTAAGCAAAGATTTATATCAAACTGTTATAAAACTGTGGTTTCGAAGTATGTTCGGAAAAAAAAATCGTGAAAAAATATTGTCCACAATCTATGATGCCAAATGATTTGAAAAAAATCGCACATTAAAAATTTTCTGAAATTTTCAGGAAAACTAATAAAACCTCGAGTGTGTAGCAGATTCTGAGATTTACCTTAAATTTCAAAAACATTTTAAAAATTATATATATATAAGAATATTCTCGTATCTTAACGGTTATGCCGATTGTAGCTAAGTTTGGCTTGTATATAAAACGTGTGAAGAGAATTCAAAAAATTTTAAGATCGATCAAAAATTTCGTTTCTAACTTCAAATTTTCTGAAAGGCTTTAAGCAAATGAAAAATTTATTTACCGCTACCGGAATTTAATAAAAAAAAGTGGGAAAGGTCAGCAGTGCGTATGCAAAAGCTTCAGTCCGTCTGCCCGACCCTACCCTGACCCTACTAAAAAGAAACCTGCCACGCCTCCAAAAAGTGGGCGGTATGTAAAAATATAACTGTTGAATGCTTAACGCTGGGTGGTTGCATACATTTTGGACTAAAACCCCGTCATTTTAACAAAACAAAAATCACTTTTTTCTAAGCCACGCCCATAAAAGTGAGCGGAGATATATAAAATATATACAAAAAATGTAGAAAATGCCAATATTTAGAACTTTGTGATAAAATTCTGTATCAAATTTCATACAATATTTATTGAAAAACCGTTACTTTAAATTAAAATTCCTTAAAAAGTGGACGTGGTCAATGTGAAAGCCAATATTTTTCTACTGCCTCAAAGGCAATTACGAAGCAGTATCACATACTAAAAATCAGTGTGCTAGCACCATTATATCATAGCTAAAGTGTGAAAAAAGTATTTTTTTTTAATTGGAGATGGTCGCACATACAGGCCTGTAGTGGGCGTGTCTGTGGTCTAAAAGGTCGTGTCTAAGGGTCTTAGGGATCTACCGTGATTATTTCACTGCGTTACAAACTATACAAACTTAATACAGCTTGGGTCGGGTATAAATATCACGGTATTCAAAAAAGGTTGCTGAATATTCGTTTTATGGATTTTAAATCCAAAAAATGCAGAAAAAACACGTGTCCCCCCACTATCTCGGCAACGGTGCTATAAAATTTTCCAGAGTTTGAAATAAAAATATAGCGGGGCTCCAATATTATATGGTTTTAGAGATAGGTTTAAAAACTTTTAGGTTGCCTTTCTGAAATGGTAGTGCCGTGAAATGCCTATAACTTGTGAACTGTTTCTACCTTGTCAAAAAAATGTCATATACACAGATCTTATGCATATAGCAATCGAAATATTATACAAATATTGTTCAAATATATAAGAAAACTCGCAAGTATACTCAACAACATTTCATATACAAATTAAGCAATATTTGTACGCTAAGCATTAAAAACAAGCCGGATAGGCCGCTCCGTTTCTGACTTGATACTTGACGGTCTTTCTTCAAAACATATGCATATATTTAATATACATTGTTGTAATGTAAATTGTATTTGTACAATGAAGGTTATAAGGTACTCACTCGGCCTTTGTCAAGAAAGTGTGTATGGGTATGGAAATATTGATGAATATCCACTGAAGATGCTCAGTGCCAAGATTTCTCAGCGAAATATGCGTTAAAAAAAGTAGGTTAAGACCAATTTCGATCTTTTTTGATATGCATAAATTATCTTTATAAGTTTTTTCTTTTATATATAAAATACATAAAAAGGAGACCTTATAGGGAGCAGCTTTCGTGAAGATTTTACAAAAAAAAAAACTCGCCAAATAATCACATGCTAAGGTATCTTGAACTTCATAGCATTTTAAGAAGACGATGGATTTTCATTATGAAAAACGTGCATCAAAAATATTTTTATCCCAGTTATTCGATGAGATTTCCTTACCTACAACAACCGTACCTATGGTAAAATAAAAAACCAAGGGCCATGTAATTAGTCTCTGTCTACGTTTTTTGATAACTAAGCCTCTTCATATGCGGCACTCAACAAGCCCAAATCAAAGTTATTTTGCGACTCAATGAAGAGCTTTTAAACCATGAGCCCCACTTGTCAAAAACATATATCATTTCACGAGACAGAATGTAAAAAACCCCTTCCAAGTTGTAGGCTTATTATTTTCCATATTCCAAAAATATTGGAAAACGTGGCATTGCACGCAGACCATAGAACCTATACAGGTGTCGGTTGATAGCAAACGGGCAAAATAACTAAGACCAAATCTGTAAAATATCTATCAAACACCATGTACTCACTAACATATCTTTTTGCTGGGGCGAAAAGGACATTGCCTCAGCGAGTCAAAATACTTCACCCATACGAAACTCTTATCTCCTTGAACCTTCAACGGATCGCTGTTAGGCTTACCCAAAGTTGATTTGATTCTTTCTTCTCAAGGAAGGTGTTAAGGATGCGAAGCAAGGCAGAAGGAACAAAAAAAAAAATGATTTGCAAGTAAAACCGACAGAATAAATATATGTATAAGCAAACGGATAAGTGTATGTATATACGCAAGTATATAATATCCTTGTTTGTTGGGATTCATTTCAGCTGCAAACGAGAATAGCAGCTCTGGCACGTCCTTATACGCATGATTCGCAAAGTGTCATTTGCACACTTAGGTACAATCTATTCACATATATAAGTACAGGTACAGGTACACCTACGATGACACGAGGTATGACAACAACAAACACACATATATATATTTTTTTCTTTCCTCTCTTCAATGACAATGCCAACTACAATGACTGTAATGATGGGTACGGTAAGGAGCTTAAGGAGTAGAATTGAATGTACAAATGCGAAACGACATCGAAGACAATTCTGTGAACCGAAGAAACAGAGAATCAAGTGTATATATATAGAGGGACGTTGTTTATTACGCAATGATTTGTCATTACGACATCGGTGTGCAACGCTATAGTTCCTTCAGTTAGGAAAAAAGGAGCACAATGACAGAATGTCTGTTTAGAACTGCCTCACTGGCAAGAAAAAACCTCATTGGAAGAAAAAACCAACAATCTGTTTTTCTTAGAAAAAACAAAATGCCTATTAATAAACGGACAACTCAATTTTTTTCGAGGAACTAAAAATAGTATGGATTCAGAATATTCGAGAGCTGAATAGGTTTCTACCCACATTTCGTTTCCAAATATGAGATTTATAAAAGTATTCTGGTGTAAGGCGATAAATGTCAAAGAAAAATTTTATTTATGGATTTTTGGTCCTCCAAAGCTGATTAGCTTTATAACAAAGTTGTCGAATCATTATAGCGATCACAAAGTTTATTTTTGTCCATTTAATTTAATAAATATCACATTATATTAAGAGGCTAAAACAAGTAGACCGTTTTACTGCACTGTTCGTAAGGTGCTTTTTTTAATTCAAACCCTTATAAAAGCTCGGAACTTTGAGGTCTGAAGGCATAACATTTTGTACAGATTGAGCTAGCACCTAACTAGGCTACCATCTCAAGAAGCGCAAGCCAAATTTATTTTGATTTAATGCAGAACTTTATTGATTAATGAAGATCGGTCTTTGTTAATTATTATGAAAGCAACGCAGCAGATCATTCGTATATGACCACACCGGCTTCTGTTGCATGTGACTATATAAAGTTTTAGTGAAGTTAAGTATTTTTCCTCATATAAGTCAATAAAACAATATAAGGTACATAACCAATATTGCGTGGGCATAAAAAATACAAAATTTAAATTAATATGAGAAAAGTGAGACATTTTATATTTTCAAATAAAATAGTGTTAAATGTCTATACTAAAAACAGCAAATAAATTATTTAAACAAACTGTGGGTGGGGGTGACCCTTAACAACAACTTAACAAACAAAAAGAACATTTAAGAAAAACAATGAAGAAATAAATAATATATGGGATTACAAAGTTGTAAAATTAAATAAAAATGTAGATCGCATTTAATATAAAAAAGGAAAACAAAGATAGGCGTATTTAATAATTACTTAAATTATTATTTTTTGATTTGTTTATTAGTACTTTCATAATTCTGAAGTTAACATATTGTTGGAGCTCGAGAAATGTATGGGTTTTATCACGTAGTCAATTATTTAGTCCCGCCAGAGAGCTTCAGTTTCGACATTACTAAATTCCAAACTCTTTAACCAAGTTTTCAATTCCTTTAGAAATTCAATATCTGAGCTGATGGTTCTTACCAGAATAGGAAGTTTATTAAATAAACGACAAAAAGATACGTTAAAAAAAAATTAAATGTTGTGCTGCAAAGAGACGGTAGAGATACTACATTTGTTACCTTGAAGATTATAATCGACTGGAATTCATAAATTCCGTTTGCCAGATTTAATAAAGAAAGCCTTGAGAACTTTGAAACAATAAAGATGCGGATTGGAAGAATTTTAAAATTTTTCAATAGCAAAATACTGTGATGCAGACGATTTTTTAGGCACACTTTTCTCACGGTAATTTTTTGGCGAGTTAATAATGGTTGAATTTTGTTAAAGTGCATCAGCAGCTTATACCAAAGTGAAGTTTGGAATGAAAAATTCCCAAATATATAGTTTCTTATAATTTTTATAGACAAACACTACTCAAATTGAAAAAATGTCTCAGGGCAAGTCAAAAATATTCTTTAAAAATATTTCTTAAAGCCTGAAGGACAAATTGAGAAGGACAAATTTAAAGCGATGATTAAACCCAAGTATTTGAACTCATCAATATTTTCAATTAAAAAGCACTTTGCATTGCAGTTAAGACCACTAGAGAAAGTTTCTGGTGCATGATAAAAGAAGTCTACATCAGGGAAACTTTTATTCGAAAAGCTAAAAAAAATAATTTTGTTCTTAGAGCTTATAACAAGTTTATAGCTACTCAAGCTCAGCTACTGTACACTTAATTTAAAAGGGTCCGAATACATCCTGTATTGACAGCAAAGCCCTAAATAAGCCTTTAAACTTTAGGCTGAAGAGAGAGCTTATAAAAAACATAATTTTGGTCTTTGAGCTTATAACAAGTTTATGCTCAGCTACTATACTCTTAATTTATAAAAGTCCGAGTACATCCTATATTGTCATCAAAAACCCTTAATACGCCTCTAAATTTTAGGCTGAAAAGGGAGTTTATATAAATTAAAAGAAGTAGAGGCCCCAAAACAGATCCTTGTGGTACACCTATATTTAAATACCGAATACAACTCCTAATTCTATTTATTTTTACTTTTTGAGTCCTATCCTTTAGATATATGATTTATGCCAATCGAACCTCTGAATGCAGATTTATAAAGCTTGCTCAACAACAGATCGTGATAAGCCACATCAAGAGTTTTTGCTTTATCCACAAAAAGGCCAGGTGTGTTTAATTATTTATCTAAACTTGAACATAGCTGAGAATAGAACTCAAAAAGTGCATCCTCAGGTGATTTTACTTCTGAAATCCAAATTGCACAGAGCTCAATTATTCACTTTTTTTAAGGAACTTCACAATATTTTTATTCATTATGCCACTATCCTGTATGTGTTATATTCTTTCTTGAAATCTTCGACTTATTCAATATAAAATTATTGACTATCTTCCATTTAGCTTTGATGTTACCTTTTGATAGATTTACCACATAAACAAGAATAAAAAGAATAAGCAAGAATTGCTTTAAGGAACTTAAAGATCTCTTTGGCACCACATAGCCAAGAAAAAGGTTTCTTAGACTGCGCCACATAAATTTCGTATTTTATATATTTTAAAATGCGTAGAAATAATTTTTAGGTATTCGTTTCAATTCTTTTAATTTTTAACATTTGTTTTTACATATTGTATATATGAAATGGTTGTTTGTTAACCTTTCCCGATTGAATTTTCGGTCTCACATCTATTTCTTTCTGTCATTCCAATCTCTGGTAGTTTTCATGGAATGAAAAACAAACCAATGTTGTAAGCTAATCAAAGTGAAAACTTGTTCCCGTTAAAGAAAATTATAGGGCATAAATATTTTTATAATTTTTTTGTTTTTAAGATATTATCACATTTTATGACCGGCTCAGTTGGTATTGCCTTGTTCAAAGGAGAGATGTCAAAAATCGAACCCTGGAAAAAAGGAAGGCCTTAATCATACAAATGCAACGACAGCAGCATTTATTTGGCCTCAGTGACGAAGAGATCCAAAACCGGGTGACCTGCCGGTATCTGCGGTCAAATCGACGTACCCCACTAACGGACCACTAGAAATGCAGTAGAGTGGCAGTGCGATTCATATCATAACCTCGCGCCTAAAAGAATGAAGATCACATCTAACCTGATTTTTCATACCCAACCCTTCAGGGTATATATTTATTTTAATGCATACTTTGTAAAATAGTGAAATAATCACCGTAGAAAAATTATGTAACAAGCATTAAAAATATTACCATTTGCTTTGTTTATTACATAAAAAGCATCAATCTCCACCCACTTTAAGGGGGCGTTTTTGGGAGAAAAAACAGTTTTTTAAGTAATAATATTAGATTTTAGCACATTTTCTCATGACTCCAACGAAATCAGATTTAAATGATTTTAATTTTCAGTCCACGCCCTTTTTATGGGGCGTGGCCATTGACAAGCAGTGTATGGAATCAGGCTATGTAATGATCTTCCGACACTACTAAGTTTAAGCTCAGTTTGTCGTAAGAAGAAGTTGGTGGGTACCTTGGTTCCGTGGGTAGTGTATAGAACTAATGTGCACCGGGGTTCAAATCCTGACAGGAACAATGCAAATTTTTTAAGGTTTTACCTCCACGAGAGCCTGATAAACCCCCCAAGAGTATCACGAGTTGTCACGAGACACCTTTTCATTTGCCGTTCAGTGTCGGCAAAAAATTGTAGACTTTAAAGCCACACAATATTCCTGATTTTGATAGTTCAGGTGAGGGTTTTTTTTAGTTAAGAGCGAGTTGAACCAAAATACGATCCTAACACACTTCTTGACTTGAATTATGCAAGGTAAGGGTTTACTTGTACAATCAAACAAAAGGTCTCAGCTCAAACCCCATTTTGTTTATGGGTTTTTTTATGATTTATCATGTACTTCCTTTATCAAAAAAAAGAACAAAGTTATAAAAGAACGAAGTTATGTCAATATAGCTTAAGCGTGGCCAACTCAATAAAGGGCTTTGCTGCTATAAGAAGGGAGAGGACAATTACCCCAATCTGGCATGCCCTTAGTGTTTCCCATCTGTCGAAGTGAACCTTTCAAGTGTGGTTGAATGATTCATGTTCTCTTTCGCCCATATCCTCAAAAATTGGTTAGCATTTCATCCCATACAGCTAAGGAATAGTGATTCGATTGCTCAAGTGACTTTATCTAGTTTTTGTATTTATTTCCGAACTACGAATACTTCCACCTCATTTCAAGGAGTTTGATAATCTTAAATGCAATCTTTGCGCAAGGACAATAGACGATAGACTTTTTTGCCGCCTCTTTAAGTTACAATGCCTCGCGTTTTATAGTTGCTGTGGTGTTCTTAAAAATAAAAAAAAAAATGAAAACTGAGAACACATGGATTAAGAAGCATCAGAATATAGGCTTGAGACAGGGACACGCTGCCCGCTCAACTGTCATTAATAAAATGAAAACTTAAGCCCTTGGCCAAAAAACGTGCATCAACTCCCTTAATGTGGGCCGCATTGAAAAGATCCAATGAACCCGTCCTGTTTTGTAGATATACAAAAATGTTTGATGGATTGTTTTTCATATCGACAGATACCCTACACACAAACATAGTCTGATAGACATGCATATATACACTCTGACACCAGCAATAACATATGACGAAAAACAAACACCCACTCATATGCCTGCATATAATGCGTTCCGCTACCAATCAATCCAACGGATCCTCATTACGTTGGCTGAAAAGATAGCAACAGCAGACGGTGTTGGCGGCGGCGGTAGTGACGACGCGTTGGCATAAGTAAATATTTGTGTGGAGATATTGATAAATTGTTTGCACACAAAATGCTAAAACACATGAGTTGCCACCCCACGAGCTGACAAAACAAAAAACAGAAAACCAGCTTCAGTGAAGGAGCCGTGTATGAAAGGCAAGAAAGGTGCTACGCTGATGAGGACTCCACCTATTATTATGAGCCCGTGTGTGTCTCGGGTGGACATTGCCGTCGCAGCGCATAGCAACCATGTTTCCAATAATTTGTGTCATGACAATCAACGCATTGTATTCGAGTGGATTCCTCTAACCGCATACGAGGTCTGTCATTCGCCTTGCCCACTCCCGTCGTTGTCGTCGTCGTCGTGGAGTGACCAAGCAACACGGGGGGTGGATATTGTTAAAAATGGCGACGACTCCATACGGATTCCATGGTGAGGAGCAAACCATTATGCAGCCGAACCAAACCTAGAAAACTGTGGTATTTGTTTTGGACAAGATAATTAGGTTAGGTACTCTTTCGCTTGTCGTTATCTTAATGAATTTTTTATTGAGTGGATTCAGACACGAATCAGCTCGAATTGTTAACTACGCGACGGACTACCACCTACCTACTCACTCACACACACTCAAGCCATCATAAATATACTGGCTATAGCCATATCGCCTGAGGAGGTATCCAATATCATTTATTTCACAACGTAACGCATAACTCATTGTCAGAGTGTGGTTATATTGTAATTTGAACCGGAATAATAGAATGGAAGTTTTTTTTCCATCCTGCGGATTTGCTTTTCTTGGTCGTTCGTCCTTTTTTGATATTACACTGTGCGGACGACGAAATGGCGACATGGAAGATGGGGTTTTGCCCTACATTTTTAAGTGTTATCACATTAAAATGGGAGTATAAGGACACGACTTGGGTGCTACGTGAGGATGTAGGTAATGCCTTTTAAATGGTGGAAGATTCTGTTTTTCTTGTCAAATTCAACAATGTTAAGGAAAAGGGTTCTCACAATAATTGCAATAAGAAGAACGTGATTGGCATTCTTTATTCATTTCGGCAATGGAATAACATTCCTTCAAATGGATAATATATGTGGAAAACTTTAAGCTTTGATTATAGGGATACGTTGGAGTTTCTTTAGTCAGTCTTTGATTAAAATTTGATTCGAAATTGATGGATTGGCTAGAATGTATAGAATGCCGTGAAAAGAGATACGATTTCCCCTATTACCAACATGCTTTTCCAAATCAATATGTGCAAATTGAGGAAACAGCTTTTGATGAGTACACATGTGCCCGTTTGCCACACACACACACACGAACTCAAACACACCTAATAAGCAAACATACAACGCGCCTTCTGTTACAACTGCGGTAGATAAGAAGCAAAAAAAAAGCGAATCGTGAAAGAAACAGAAAATTATCATCATCAAACATTGTAGAGACTGATAAAAAATCGATAAGGGACGAAATAATTTATATTTCATCACAGGGGATGAGTGCCCTTACGTGGAATGTAGTAAGAAGCAACTCTGGACGAACGAATTTAATGTAATAAATTTAAAAAAGTTCAAATTAAATCGATCTATGAATCGAAGCTAACTTGAGTGCGAATTATATTTTTATATCCTTGATGTCCCAGCGTGCACGACATACATCTCGACACATGCTTGTTATGTACAAACAGGGAAACATGTCACAGAAAAGGAAGAAATTTAATTATTGAGTGCTGGAGTGATTGGCGTTTTCGGAAAGGATATAAGCCCTAAATTACTGGGGTAAAAATTTGCTTTATTTGTGCTAAAAAAATGTTACGCATACGCCAGGGTGACCGGAAAAATTGTCACAGTTTTTTTTTCAATTAATTTGTTCAATTATTAACTTTCTCGTTTAGAATTTTTTTACGAGAGAGATAACGATTGAAAAATGTGTATTTTGCATTTTGTGTATTAGTCACATTGTCCTAGCTTATTTCCTGAACTCACAAAGTACAGTAAAGATTTTGCCTCATTACCAAAGGTGAGTATTTGCTCAGTTATTTAATTATAATACAATAAATTACCTGATATACTTCATATGGTAGGGAATCATATAAAGGTTATTTGGGTAGACCGTTTGCATATACGTGCGTCAACCTTACTTAAGGCGATAAAAAATACTAGCAGAGGTCCTTTGAAGAGAAATAACTTCCTAAGATAACACATAAGAAAATTTTGTTTTTCTTATACCTTCCCATAATGGTTCGACTACAATTTAAAATTTGATGCTTTAAAAGTCAGAAAGTGTTTTGGCAGTTACCTTAAGAAGTTTTGTAGCCAGAAAAAGAAAAAGAAAAAAAATAAAAAAAAAACTAAATGAAATAGCACTACTTAGTTTTTTTTTAAATTTATTTACAATCCAGGGTTTATCATTATGCTGCATAAACACAAGCTGATTGACTGGAAAGAATGAGAAAAGGACCCATTAGGAACTGGTGCACACTCGTTTTGAACGGCTAAAACTACTGGTGGAGTCCCTTTCCACAGAAGTGGGAAACAACTGTGAAAGTATGAAAGGACTATATAATGCATCAAGGAACTTAGCGACGAAGCTTGTCATTAACACAAATACCGATGAAAAATGCCTTTCAGGTTCTGTGATTTCAAGCTAGGGACGTTTGACAGCATTGTATTTTGGACACATTAAGTTATACTCTCATCGCAAACGCCCCCATGCTGAAATGCTGTTTAGGTGAAAGTTTTATGTATTCTATATAAGTTTCCGATAAAAGTAAAACTCATAAAAATTTAGGGACTAATTTATTCAGCTAATGACAGATCGCAGCGAAAAAATGAATTGGATTAAAGTTGGCGGACTAGAAATCGTTAACGAACATCGAGCAAAGCGTTTGAAACTTAATTGAGAAACGGGGCAGACTAGCATTGAGATTATAGACATCACACTCCAAAACATGCAGAACAATTTCGATTTACCGTTCAGAAGAAAATATCTAATCCAATGAACAAAAGACTCATCGATTCGAAATGCACGCATTTCAGAGAAGTATGAGCCTGGTGCGATTCTCTGTCAAACACCTTCAAGGGTCTTGTTTTCACCGAGGAGCTCCTAGGACCGTTTGCACTTTTTGGCTAGATAAGCCATTTGATCACCAGTGGAACTTTTACCACGGCATATCTGTATTGACGGTTATTAAGGACCTTAAGTAACTGAAAACTTTTTGGGCTGTTGGAGAACTAGAGTTATATTCTAGTTGAGGCTTCTAGATATCACTTCAGAAATATTATTATGGGGGAACGACAAGCGGCTTTGTCAGCGCTAATTTTTTTTATTTAGAATTCCTGCTACTGAATGAGTACGGAATAGAATTTGTCTTCGTGATTGCTCTTGGTGCTCAAATAGAGATAAAGACGCAGCACAGGCAATGAATAGTTACCAGAGAAATAGCTAAAAGATTGGCTTAGGAGCTGATAGGCCAATATGAGCAGAATTTTTATATTTGCGTGTAATCAAACATCCTTGTTTCGGGACATGTAGATTCCCATTGTCATTTTTGGCCTTTGTTCATGTTTTTTTAGTTGAAGAATGGGCCTTCTTACAGCTCAAGTTGCTCCACGAATTCTTTAGGTCTGACACCTTTTAATCCCGTTTCATAGCGATTAGAACTACTAAAGCTATCATATCGATGCACAAGGCCCTTGTCAGAGGAAGAGGGGGGGTCACAGGGGCTTGACCCTTGTGTGATATGGGTCAATAAGTTTTTTTGACGTTTAGACTTTTCCCCGGCTTAAGAACCATTATGACTTCAGCAACCTTCGGTTTCCTTGGAAGGTATTAAGGTTTAATAAAAGGCAGACAACGGCAGGTCATCAAACGGTTTGAATATTTCTTCCAAGTGTCCGGCTATCAAAACCTCTTTCCCTTTGTCTTCTTTTGCCCATTCGCCGTTAGCTTTCTTTATTAGTGCTGAGTGCAAAAAAAAATTTTAAAATAAAAGATATTGCCAACTTGAAGTTAGCTTTTTCATATTGGCAAACTTTTTTTTTACCTGCGTCTTAAACTGCATGATTGGCAAATAAAAAAGAGTGGATAAGTTAATGTTAAGTTTTTGTTGTAAATTTTTTTCTTCGACTTTTTTTTAGCAAGAAACGAATAAAATGTGCCCATTGGTAAAATCTTTAAGGTCATAAGTTTTGAAACACTTTTCTTAGGGAGCCGATGTTGGCTACGGATATCCGCAACTTCAGGAATAGCAAAACCTTAAGTCAAATTTTGGTGAATAAGTTTCGAAATTTCAAAAAGTAGCTATTTGCGAATTTCTGACAAATAAAAAAAGTCAAAAATGTACGAAAATTTTTTAAGAGTAGGTTGACGTAGGTTTTAGTCAAATAAAGAATTCATTGATTCATTTATGTTTTTAGAAAGAAACGACTTAAATGTGACCAATGGTAAAGCTTTAAGGTCACAATTGAATCAATTTTTTTAAGGATTGTTTAGAATTGCAGGGAACTAAATTTTTAGACCACAAATATTCGCAACTTCAGCAATAAAGCTAGAACCAAATTTTGGTAAAAAAGGCATATATGTACGAAAAAAAGAGCAGTATCTGCCTTCTATCTTCATATTGGTGACGTAAATTTTAGTCAATATTCTAGAATTTATTGGAAAATTATGGGTTTTTGAAAAAAATAATTATTTTGGATGTAAACTTAAGAAGTGCAGATACTGCTACTTGATATAGCGTTTAAAAATGTTCACAGAACAAGCCATCATTATTATAGTGTTTGTAGAATTGTAAATTGTTGTGATTTTTCACTTCTTAATACTAAATTTAATTTGGTATCATTTTGCCATAGTGGGCGCTCCCCAATAAAAGCAACGCAACGATACGTTCGGTAAGCTTTTTAATATATTTAAGCTGATTAATACATAGCTTCTGAGCTTGGTATTCAAACTTTGACAGCTTCGGTTTACACAAGCATATGCCAATATGATTGTAGAGGTTATAGTGTGCTCGAGTAAATAGTCAAAGATATTTCTTTCCCTTCAAAACCCGTTTTTGATGCAAGACTACGGAAATGTATTATACATATACGTACTTAATTTTTATCTTCCTCCGTCTATTTTGGTGCATGTAAGCTTTTAAGGAATGATTTTGTTTCTACTGTAAATTTTTGAGTAACCTATCGTGTGTTTGTATCGTGTGTGAAAGCAAAATATCTAAGCCAGGAATGTATAAAACAACATTTGACACAACCTCTATCAAGCTAAATTCAAAGAATTCTGGTTCTCCCACAAAGCAGCTCCCACAAAGCTTCTTCAGATTGAGTATACGAAGTTAGACAATTTTCTAGGGTACATCCCATTTTAGGTAAGCATACTTGTAGAGGCTGAAATCACAGAGCATTATGAATTCTTTGTGAAGACAGGTGAAGACAAGCTAAGGCTTAACACGAAGAATTGTGCACAGCATTAACTTTCTCAAGCGGAATATTTTATATTTAGCTATAATCTAAAACTCATCCTTATTTGACAGTCATAATTATTATAGGAAACGCAAAAATGCTCCCTCCTTTTCTCTTCTAGACACTTAATAAATTTCGGAGTTTTTACAGCCTCTATTCGTATTCTCAAAACGTAGGTACTCAACACCACAATCGCAACCTAATTAATCAAAAGACTGTCGTTGAAAACGGAATTTCATACCTACTCGGGAAACTTTTTAAAATCTTTTCAATCGAATTTGAAATTACCCAAACGATCATCAATATCTTCATCCCTTCCAATTGTAAAAGCTACAGAGGGGATTCCCATTAAAGGCATAAATGTAAGAGTAATAACTTTGAATTTTTTTTCCTTTTTCTCTTTCCATCCTTGTATGTCTGTTTGTTGAAGTGTGGTTGGCTTTTTATAAAATAAAAAATACAAATCTTACCGTCACCGATGAATGATGTCGATTTCAAAAGCATAAAAACGGTTTCAATCCAACCGCAGCAGTCACACAAATACCTACACAGAGAAATTTTCTCTGGATTCGACCCCAACCAACACACTTGGTGTTTGAGTTTGAAAACATAACTTTCGTCGTTAAATGTACAAAATAAGTCTTAAGTGTCCCTTTTATTCGCTTGCCAAGAGGACTTTTATCATTTTATAGTGGCTCAAAAATAAAGTGAAGTCGTTGCGCTGAATATTCTTCTGTTGAAAAACCAAAGACAAATCACAAAAGCTCTCAGATTTGTTTTTTGGAAATTTGCCACAAAACAAAAAAAACTCAGCTTTTTATGGAAACCAGGCAAATTTACTATTTAAGTTCAAACTATGAGAACGTAGCACTAAATTAAAAAAAAACCGTTTCACCATATTAAACAAGAGGCTTTAATGGAAATTTATCTGTAAGACTTTATCAAAAAATCTAAGAAATTTAATTTGCTCATCCTCAATATTGAAATAGCATCAGACGCAGAGGTCAGCAATGATTGAAATTGATCGTGACACTTACTTGTAAGCACAGTTTCGGCTGAAATTTTCCTTAATATTTAATACTATTGGCATTTATGGACTTAGCACATGCCTCAAGGATTCAGCAAACAAAATCTTCCACTCTCTCGCACCTCTTTAGTGTTCAAATCCAACCAGAATTTTTGTCAATAATTTTTGCCCGCCTGTGCCTGGTTCGGTTGGTTACTTTTGGTGCCATAAGCAATTTTAAAATTTGTACACAAGCCATAATTTGCTTGCATAACATAGTAGTGGTACCTTCATTGAAAAGGTCAATAGTGGCCACTATAAGGACTACTTGCACGAAGGCAAATGCAAATATTTGGCCCACATGCCATTCAGCACATTGTAGCCACCAACAAGCTCCCTCTGCACATTTCTATAGATGATTATCCTGGAGTAATCAGTTAATAACCACTGACCGTAGCCATAGTCCTGCCACACTTTGTTCTCTCCCATTCAACGTGTGTTACGTGATACAAATAGGCATATGAAGTGTGTAGGTGGAAGCGTAAAGGAGCATTGAGTGAGGCACACATAAAGGCAACTACTCGAGGTACATGAGCAACAGCGAAAAACAGACAAATAATCTCAGGAAAAGGTTCTTTCCAAATGATGTAATCACGCTGTTGTTGGTTACAAATAATTGATTTTGTAGTATCCTTGACATAAATATCCAGTACACTGAGTCCAGGGGCTGAATGCTGGCGAATTGTCATTCGCTTAAAGCTGCTGCTGCTGCTGTTGTTACTGCTGTTGTTGCACATGTGTAGCGCCCGAGTGTTTAAGTGTGCGTTCGTTTGTCGGCTGTGCGGGTGTGCTTTCTACTTATTTTCCTTTGTGTGTCACGAGGCAATTTCGGAGAACTTCATACCCTTACTCACTAAGATTCAGAGAGTCGAATTCACGCCGTGCATTAACGAGAAGAATGAGAGAGAAAGGACCTTTTTCTGCAGCAGGCAAGAATGTGTTAAGAGGATGATAAAAAGGTTGCAAAAGTACCAACACAATAACTTTAAATCCGCCCTTAGCATCCTCCTGCGCTTTCTAGTACTTGCTGCATATGATTGTGCCATGGTTGGCATTTTTGTTGCACTCGCCCGCAGGGCAAGATATGAGTTTTCCTTTTTATTGTTGTTCGGTCGGAGGTGCGGAGGTGACGGCTTCAGTGGCAGTCGTCATAAGTGTAAGGATCTTTTTGCGAGTCCCTTTTGGCCACGAAATTGAATGAAGCAATCTTGAGCTGAAGTGGAGCCACAGAGATTGAAAGAGAAAGAGAGAAAACGTAAGGCGAGAGCTTTAAAATGAGTGGTGAGTATGCATTCTGGCGTTTGGCAATTTAATTATTTCGTTATTGCGGTGATTTTTTTCTTCCTTTGTTGTTATTATTATGGCTTTCCTTTGGCCCCTTCACTCTGGCAATGCCTTTTGGCTGTCAAGTATTTAAAAGGATGTTTTTGTATATTTTTTACGACGAGTTCATTTAATTGTGTACTGGCTCTTCTTCCTACTTAAGGAATGCCATATGGATGTCGTAAATTTTGAGTGAGCGTTTGAGTTTTATGGAGTTTAAGTCATAAATGGTTCGTATGAATAACTTGAGAATCAAATTCAAATGTACCCTAGATCGGGAGTGAGGACTTGTGCGCTGTTATGAAGTTGATAAGAATAAAGTTTTATTCATATTTTTCTGAAGGAATTTTTACTAATTACTGATTTTAGATAAAAGTTCTTATAACCAGAGGGAGACTTAAATTTGTACTTCAATAAGCTGCCCCTTTATAAGCTAAGAGGATCGAAGGAATGCTACAGGCCTAACCATAATAGACTTAGGTGAGATTAAGTCAGCTTTAATAAATATCCCATTGCACGCAACTCGTATGCCACGACCATAATAGCCTTTTGCTCGGTTTCGTTAGGTCTTCGTCAACTTTTGCTCTCTTAAGTTTAGTCCCACTCAAGCGAGAGGTTCATCATAGAAATTTGATACTTGGGTAGATATCCGAAACGTTTACTCTAGTTTATTATGGGCTCCGTAAGCATTTGGCAGAACTTGAGTGGGATTTTGAAGTATTCGAATTTATACTTCAAATAAATATTTTCGAAGTATTTTGACATTAAGTTGATCCCGCTTAAGTATTGGGACTTAAGAGATTTCTTTAAAGTGCTTTGGCCGGGGTTCCTTCAAGGTCAGCGCTGCTGTGGCTTGACTTGTTGTAAAGTAATACAATATAGTGGGATCAAAACCTTGAAATATATACCAAAAATAGATACAACTAGCTCAAGGTAAGCTCTTACATAAAACCAACAAAGACAAAGCCATAGACATATTAAGAGACACGGATGACTATATGAATAAAGATGCACAAAATGTGGGATACAAGCGCCTCCTTTAAGGAAAGCAGGTATCAGCTGGGACGACATAAAGGAAGTACTTGATCTCGTCCTTCGTAACCTGCTTGGAGTAATACTTTTTTCCGAAAGTCTGGAGTATGAAACTGGTTTGAAGTTTGATCTCGAGCAACTCCGGAAAAAAAGCCATATTTAACAATTTTTCTAGCGAACTTAAACACAAACTTCAAGATTTTAAAAGTCGCGGGATTGCTGAATGCCACGAAAGCTTGCCTGCAGAGGTTTAAGGCCTATGACGTAAAGTCTATAAAGAAGCCTATACTATTATGACCTCAGCGCCAATAAAAAAGCCAACGGCGAAAGGTTGAAAGGCAACAAAGTAAAAGTAGATGTTCAGAATATTTAAAGCAAATATTTTAACCCTTTGACTGCGGTACAATACAACCATAGAGTGAAAATAGTTCCACTGTCCGAACTTCGTCAAACGATAAAAAATTTGAAGCATAACAAAGCTCGAGGCTATGGCTTGGGAAATTTTACAGGAGCTACCGAGGGAAGCAAAGTAAACGCCGCAATGAGAATGGGTAATGGGAAGTTGCCGAGGTTCCAAAACCGGAAAAGTAGCAACTGTACTGCGACCAATAGTCGAAAAAACAGGATTGATTCCGGATCACCATTCCAGTTTATTTAAAAACACGCCTTTCCCCGCTATAGATAACGGATAAGGCAGCCGAATCATCAACGAGAAATTTCCGACACGCTTTGGACAAAATATGCGAATGTACGAAAACCTAGCGAAGTAATAATAAGTAATAATTGACAAGTAATAAAATAAAATAAATAAATAAATATGTAAAAAAAAAAAATAGAAAGTTAAGGCTCGACAGTCCCAGGAGTAGGAACTCGTAGGGAGTTAAGTCTACTCTCAACTTCCCGACCCCGACTCCTTTAAAGTCTCTATCTTAAATTTACTTTCGTGACTCTCGAGAGTGGCCTAAGAGCTACTTTCAGTAGTTTTACCCTTAAGTGGTTGCGCACCTCGAGTGTACAGGCATACACTTAGCGTGTCAGTTTGTGCAGGATGACGATGGAAGGCTGACGCTGTTCCGTCAAGGTCGATGAAAACCTCGCCAACCCCCTTGATGTGAAAAAAGGATTTAGACAAAGCCCCGCGCAGTCGCGTGCGAGCATTGTATAAAACTCCTTCGCCAACACCAGAGGCACAAATTTTCAAAAGTCCATGCCTGGGACAATTGAGCAGAACTTGCGAGTTAGCACCGGGGACTTAATGTTTCAAAAGCCCGTACAATAACTTCCATATGAAGCCGACATTCAAAAAAATAAAAAGAACACAGCGTGATGTCAGTGAAGCCTTCTTGAGTATCGTGACGAATAGGGTGAGTAGCATAAATGAGGGCAAATCCAAGTACATACCGTCATCAAGAAAGACAATCAACGCCAACGTCTTGGACAAAACATCACCATAAATAGCTATAACTTTGAGGAAGCTAGGGACTTTGACTTAGGGAAGTCTATTTTTAATTTAAACAAGATAATCTCACCACCGCTGGAAAAAAACGAAGGATAACTCTTGCCAATTGCTGTTTCTCAGAGCAGAGCTCTCTTTCGAGCAACTAAAGTTTCCATTTGTAAGACCCTCTTCGTCCCAGTCCTGATTTATGGTGCAGAGGCACGACGCCTACAACAGGTGGGAATGAAAACGCTTTAGCCTGCTCTTTGAGAGAAAAATCCTTCGGACGGTTTGTAGTAGATTAAAAATAGAAAGAAATTGTTTCTGTAAAGAAATAATGACCTAGCCAGAAGAGTTAAAATATAACGGCTGTGATGGCTGGTTCATCTAGAGCGGATGTATAGCAACGCCCTTGTCTGGAAAGTCTTCGAATCCACCCTGCCAGGGACGGCCGGCGCAGTAGATGTGCACCGAGACTAAGATGGCAAGTAAAGTTCTTTTCGTCTATGTCGCAAATTCGCATGCAAAACTGGAGACTGCTAGCTGGAGACATAGGTGGCCTGGCGACGCTTGTTGGCCCAGGTTCACCCTGGACTATAGCACCACCTTAAATAAGTAAGTGTACAGCCGTACTTCACAAAAAAATACAAGCTACGGTCTGGCAATCTATTTGTCAGATACTGAATACTGTCAGATTCTTAAAAAGGTTTAAGAGCCAGTATTTGCCTGGGTAATTTATAAATACACACCCTGTCCGTAAGCGATGTCGAATATAAAACCATAGGAATTTCAGTGGAAATATACAGGAGTCAGGAAAAATGAATCTGACAGACATATGAAAGTAGTGACTGGACGGAAGCATGGCGTTTTCCCGTTTTCCATAAATGCGCATTAATGAAATTCTGGGAATCCATAAAAATTCTGCGTGAACAATATTCTGTAGCCCCTGTTAAGCTCCTTTATATCTGAAGCAGGTGGGTAGTCTTCCTGGAACTTTAATTTATGTATTTTGTCAGACGATTTTGGCTAAGTTAAGCGCTAGATGACATGCGCAAAAATTACACCTATAATAAGTTTGACGCCAAAAAATTAGTGAGCGCACAAAATAACCTTTTCTAGTTGTACCTATCTGATTAGGCAAAATGAAGCTACGGCCATTATCTATTTAAACGGCTATAGATACTTTTGCAAGGGTCTCTACAAGGCCTATGTGGTCTGCTGGCTTTTAGGAATAAATTGTAGGTTACTAGAGTTTAGTTTTCACCGTTTGCTGCAATCCACCTCAACGGTTGTGTACAACGTGTTCTCCAAATCACGCAAAAGTGGATTCCATTTGTCACATGTCCCTAGGATTAATGTTTTTATTTTGCCGCTGTTTTTTTTTTGCAGGACCAGTCATATTCACAGGAAACTACGCGCTGCCACTGTAAAAAACCCACATTCAAACTAAAGCTGAAAAGCTCAAACTAAAACTGAACGTCGACAAACTTTTCCTAAGCTCGTAACCGTTTAAGGGGATCGGGATCATTGCAGCAAACTAAATAGTTTGACTAATTCTGAGTTGTTTGCAGGATTCAAGTACAAAATATCGATTCTGCTTCGAGTTATCCTGTAAAAAAAAGTAAGTGAACCTAACTGCAGAGTTCGCAAGAACACAAATCCCCCCGTTTATATTTTTCTCTTTATCCTGATTCCAACACCCATTCTACGAAATAGCAACACCATGATTGGAAGACAAAGCACTGGCTTACACCTTCTACACTCAGCCAATTAAAACTTCAACTTGTGTGAATTGCCCCTTTAAAGAATTTCTCCTCAATCGCACTATACAAACATCAAGTGTCCTTTTGCACGATGCGACCCAAGCTGGGGGCGTCGTAGGCCGGCAGGGGGGGAAACCTTTTGTATGTTTTGAGACAAGACAACACAGAGTGAATAAATATATTTTTATGTACACTTTATTTGGATAACATCACCGATTAGATCTGGGCAAATTGCCAAGCGTCAGAAGCCCTATGCAAACTGTGTTGTGTACAGGAGTATTTTTATTAATGAGCTTCATAATTTGTTTAGGTTTCTTTGTGCGGACATCTCGTTTGGTGATTAACGTGATAGACATTGACAATTCATTTAAGAAAATTAATTCATAAAGATAATGATTGGACATGAGGGCTGGCAAGAAGATTGTTACAGTAGCTGCATGTTTCATTTGAGGACGGTGAAGTAGGTGCAACCTAAATTTGGTCGACGGACTCTGTTAAACTTTAATGTGTACTGAGTTCAAGTCAATTTTGATTTTTTCTTTTATCCCCACTCTTCGAAAACCTTGAATTAGGTTAGAAAAAATTTTTTTTACAAGAAATTTCAAATGCAACCTTTCAAGCTTAACACGACCCTCACAACTCTGTCCCAGCTTAACTCGAAAGTGACTGGGAGAAAGGTTGAGTTTGGGCAAAATTCGCTGCTTACAGATTTAGTCTGGCGCTTGAACAGACTGATCTGCTCTGTGATGCTGTGCACTTGCCTTGACTATTTTAAGCTTAACAACACATTAAATTTAAAACTCACCTGAAGATCCGGTGCTGAGCTTGGTTGCGCCAGATCGCAAGCTGATAGCCAAGGGTTTACACGTGACAACGAACTGGTGCTTTCGAAGATGTGACTGTGACTGTGGTAGCCACCTAAGAAGTAACTGCTGCCTCGGCCGTCGTCCTTGATTTCGTCCTCAACACCGCTGGCCGCACTGCCACCACCACTTCCACCACTACGACCAATAATACCAACTTCTTCTATGTTATCACCGTAATCCTCTACGTTGACGTAACTAATTTTGTCCAACTTGAAATTATCAAAACGATAGTTCTGTTCGATGTCGTCGTTACTGCGATCGTAGTTGTATATCGTAAACGGATCTCGATAATCGGACGATAACGATGACGACGAGGGATGATGTTGCGTTGCGACGACTGTTGAACCGGATGATCCTAACGAGTGAAACAATGAGTACGGTGAGGAGAATGCAGATGACGATAAGCCTGACGCTGAGGAAGAATGCGAGGAAGAGAAGGAGGATGATGATGATGATGATGAGGAGGAGGAGGATGAGTAGGGTGGATGTCGATTCCAATGGGTTCGCTGCTGTTCAGGTGGCAGTTGCTCCTCCTGATGATAGTATTGATATTCGTTCGCCGGGAACAACAGCAGGGATGATTTCGACGAAGACGACGACGACGACAAAGAAGAAGAAGATGACGATGATGACGATGACAACGACGACGATGTTAGCGATGAGAGTTTCTGTTGACTGGTGCTGGTGCTGCCACGCCGAGCCCCCGAAATAAACGCAAGCGCCATCACGACCAGCCCGGGTCCTGGCCGCATATTGACCTCGGGTTCGGCGGTGCTAGCATGGTGCAGGCCCGCTTGAGACGCGCTTGCGACTCCAGTTGATTAATGGATATGATGGGCTCATGGCCCCATCATCATTTAAATTTTTTTGGGTTATTTCGTAGCACTGTTCGCACCGTTTTCGCTTCCCTCAATATGTCTTTCGTGTTTGCTTCTAATTTATTTCTCAAAATTTTCAAACGTCCCCGAAAACTTGATTTAATAAACACACGCGCGAGCAATTTTTTCCGAACTATGTTTTTTTTTTCGAAACGTTTGTGCAATTACCTATCCCGATTTGATTCAGTCCTGCGATTCATTATGTTTGTTTTTGAGCGGTCTACGTATTCCAGGATATATGTTTCATCAGAGTGTATTGATTATTACAGCGTTGTGTCCTGAAAATAGTAAATGCAAATATTTTATTATGCTTTGCCCAAGAGAACTGTATGACTGCAAACAAAATTCCCATATACACCCAGACCCTGGACGCAAAAGGACATTTTTCTTCATAAGGGAAAACAAATGAAATTGAATCGAACAACACCAAGCCCAACACATAAATTGGATATGCTTATGACAACAAATATCACCTATGCTTTGTACATTTAAACGTTATTTTATGGAATCCTACGGCATGTATCTACATACAATAATATGTGCAGGAATTATATACATTACTAAAGCAACACATTTCCTTCTTTTGCTAAACGAAGAAAGAAATTCTAGGATGGGGATACAACTATGACAGTTGGCTGGAAGGGCCATAGCTTATGAGTGCAAAAGTTTTGCTTGTAGGAAAAAGCTCTTCTTCTACAGATTGGAACAGAATGAAAAGGATAGCCGAACATCGACAGTAAAAAGGAGCTTCAACGGGGAACAGCAACAACGAACCTTTCAAAGTGTGCATGTATTGTTGTGCGAATTTATTTAAACTTGTGTATTTTAGGAGTATGATGACCTTTAAAAAAATTCCAATGAGTACAAATTTCCACCTACGAATTTGAGAAAAATTAGCGAAGAACAAAATGTTTCAGTGAAACCTTAACCAAAATCAAGACACATGACTGTATAGCAAAATGTCAAGAAAGAAAAACTGGAGATTCAAATCCACTTTTAGCGAGTTCGAAGAGTGAATGGCTTTAATAAAATTGCCTAGAAGCTGCCGGCAGTGCAAAGGAGCGTTAGCCTAAATATAAATATTTCCACGATTAGATAGATACACCCGCGAGGCTCGTTTCGTGTGGCACACCTTTATAGAGAACAAATTTAGACCTATGGAGTTCAACGCTTCGTTGCACATTTTGTTATTTACACATCCTTGCTTAGAAAAAAAGGTATTCTACCTGACTCTTGGATTAATAACCGGCATAGAAAATCAAATTCCTAAATGCATGCAAGCGTGAAACGCAAGGTCACGTTCGTAAAAGGATTCGAGGCATTGAAAGAGGTGTAACATAAAAAACATCGGCGCTTGATCTTCTAACCTTTGATTTTTAGTGTATAAGCGCACATGTGAAAAAATTTCGGATGACTCTTGGAAATAAGACCTTTGGGAAGAAAGACCATCAAGTATGAAGTCATACACGTAGCGGTCTGTCGGCTTTTAAGATTGAATAAAAACTTTTCGATACAAAGGAGGCTAAGATTTTAGAGTCGTTTCAATGACAATCTTCGACATAAATTAACATCTTGAGTGTACACCCATGATCTGCTTAGTATTCTACGTCATTATTCGATTTCTTGTTTCTAAACTATGAACTATATGAACTATTAAACTCAAATTTTGATTTTCTGTCTGTTGAAGGGTTGAACACAAACTAGGTTGGAGTTCTTTGAGGTTTGCTACTGCATATTAGAAGCTTTTTTTAAAAGATGATCTCAAATAAATAAAGATCAAAATATGAATAATTTGTTTTTTTGTAGATTGAAATATACTTTTTGGATTTATTTATTTGTGCCCTGTTTTGAGTAAAATTTTGTTATTGGAATGTAGACAGCTTAGAAGTTATATTAATTTTTCGAGCGGCAGTATTGGACTCAATAAAAGTCAGCTTAAATGATTTCAAGACCTTATTTCCAGCCCGCTATAGATTTTCTAAAAAGATAATATAAAAATTTTAAACAGGGATATGAAATTATAAGGTTGAATGCTTTATACTAGGTGGTTGCATACATTTTGGCCTAAAAATCCGCCTTTTTAACTTAAAAAATCATTTTTTTTTAACACCACGCCCTTAAGAGTGGGCGGAAGCACATACAATGTATACATAAAAGTTAGAAAATGCTAATATCTACAACTTTTGTCGTATAGTTTTTTGTCAAATTTCATATATATTTATTGAAAAGCAGTCATTTTTTTAAGCTTAAATCCCTTCAAAAATGGGCGTGGTCAACGAAAAGGCTAAATTTTTTTGGCTACTTCAAAGACAATTACAAGGCAATGTTACATACCAAAAATGAATGCGCTAGCACCATTGTAATATAGCTAAAATTTGGACTAAAATTAGAAGTCGCACGGGCGTGCGGTTAAGTGTGGTTAAGAGCCTAAAATTTGAGGCCCAAAAATTTCTTACGTACGGACGGACGTACGAATGGGTAGGGTTTAATTGATTCTCCTCTATCCGTCTCGATTTTCCCTAAAAAAATCTAAAATGTATAAGTTGGCCGAGGTTAATAGAGTTTTTAATAGCGTTGCAAACTAAAGATTAAACTTAATACAATCTTCGCAGCTATCTTTCTTGTTTTCTATGCTGGTAGTTTGCTCCAAATTGATTTGATAATACTGCTCTCTAGGGAATGCAATAGAGAATTTTCACTTTATGGTCCCTTCATAATTATGTAAAGGAACCTGAGGCGACCTACGTTTATTCATAACATCTGGTGATACGCTAGAAATACTGGGAATATTCCCAGCCATTGTAAATAATTTAAATAAGACAGATATGGCTCAAGAGCGAAATATGCAAGTTTTTTTTTTTCCAAAATCTGCCTCCGTATGTGGGCGTTACGCTTAAACCTTGTTTGAACAAAATGAAGAAATAGGAGTTTCCTACACAATAAAGTACGTCAAATTTTTCGATTTGGAACGAAAATATTGAAAAAAATGCATTTGAAAAATGAATATTTAAGTCAATCGCATGCATAAAGGAGTCGTCCACCGTTTTCTTTTACTTTTTGTGTCTTAGCATTACAAGGAGATACATTCCTACATTGTCTTTCAAAACACGTTTTTTTTAAAATACTAATGGTACCTATTTACACATTTACACTGACTGCGGGTGGATTTGAAAATTTAAGCACTTGCATGGCTTCGAACTAAAAAGAGCTTACGCACAAAATGTCAGGTCTCTGGCTCAAATATTCTTGATGTGACGGCTAATGGTTTGGAGGGTCCTGGCTTTTCCGGCCTCGCTCGATTATGCTCTTGCGAAGTCTTGAGTCTATCGTTATTGTTTCTGAATGAAACATTTTGACATATATAAAACCTAAAGTTTCCTGCGGAATAAGGTATGGAAACGTTTCGAATTTTCGTAAAAAAAAAGTTGTATAACAGCCGGTTTGATGTATTTTCGAAATAAATGGCAAAAATAGTATCGAAATTCCTTACGCCCAAGATTTTTGCGGAAAGATGAAAAGCAAAGTTTAAAAAATCGGTTAATTCTGAAATTATTCTCGAAAAGAACAGAAAAATTTTCGAAACCAATTTTCCAATGGTTTAAAATGAAACACTCTAACAATAAACAGTTGTTAAACATTTTTCGCCGTTATTTGACATTGTTATTTTATTATTTTAAAGGGACTTAACGCAACGTTTTTAATTTTCACAATATAATGAAAACACCCGACTTATCGACAAGTTTGCACTTGTCGTGGTCACGAACTGACTGACAAACATTATTTTAATATAAGCTGGAACTAGGTATTTTAAACATGCGTTACAATATTTTTATCCTTAGGTTTCCTTATACATATCCTCTATACATTTTATTATATAAGTTATCCTGCTAACATTATGTGAAAACTCTTCTAAAGGCCTCCCATATAATAGAGCAAGTATGTTTAAAAATCTAATAAAAACAAACTAACACCATAAAGACAAACAAATGTGGCTCCCAATGCTGCAAGCTGTGGGTGCCATGGCGCAGTGGTTAGTGTGTGTGCCTCTGACGCCAGAGGTCTGGGCTCGAATCCTGCCTCTGCCACCTGAAAAAAAAAGACTTGTTCTTTTTCACGGTTTCCTCCTCCGCGAGGGTCTGACAAACCCTCCGAGAGTAACATTTGTCTTGAAAAACTTCTCAAAGTGCCGTTCGGATTCGGCAAAAAAAATGTAGGTCCCCTTGTATGTGAAAAAAATATAGCACACACAGAATACTTGGTTGAGAAGTTGGCCCTGGTTCACTTCGAGCTGTTGCGCCACTCTATTTATTTATTTTAATGCTGCAAGCTGCCGCCTGCAAACCTTAGAAACAAAAAAGATAATAACAGTAACCCAGCCTCAGTTTCTCAGGTTTTTGACCCATTTCTCATTTATTTATTTTAAATGCCAAGCGGCATATCCAAAATTGGAAAATAGGCCTCTTGTGGCATTGCTCCTCGCCCGTCCTTTTTTTTAACTTTTGAACTGCAAGTCCACGAAAAAAATCAGTAGTATAAAGCCAAGTTTAGTCAGTTGCTCTTATTTCACTTTCGAAAAGGGAAATAATACCAAGTTGCCTTATTACGCTTTTAAATTATGAAACAGTGAAATATGTATTTGGGGGGGGGGGGGGGGGCATGCTACCCCTCTGCAACCCCCCTGTAAGGTTTTTTTTACCACCGCTTAGGTTTCACTAACTTTAAAACCAACTTGGCATTATTTCTCAAATTAAATTGGCGGTGTTTCACTTTGTCAAAGTGAAATAAGACCAACTGAATAAAGTTGGCTTTATTACACTTTTCAACTGCGAAAAAAGGCAAATTTTTAAAAGTTGGTCTTATTTCTTATAGTTTTTAAGCTCTAAACTCTATAAGGAATGACGGAAAGTATTTTGGAATTTACATTGAAAAATTTAACAGCCAAAAAAACCTTTATTCGGTTAAATTATAGCGAAATTTGAATAATCAGCAAATTCTGACATTCGGGTCGAGAAAAAAAAAAATATATCGATAGCAATAATAATATTCAAAACGTTCTTATATCTTAACGATTATAATGATTAAGTATAAAACATGGGTAACTTTTTTAAATTTATTTTCAAATATGTCGTTATTGACTTCAATTTTGTTTAAAAAAACAGAAAAAAAAGAGCTTAAAAAAACAGAATTGAAAACCTTATAAAACCCGCAAATTTTTTCAATGTTTTCTTGAACTGCTGTGCTAAAATCATCGGAAGACAATTATGCTGGTGCGGAGTACTTTGTAATTGCACAAAAATGGTAGCTATTCGAAAAAGACTATAAAATCTTTTTTCGATTTTCGTGTTACATAAAATAGTGTCTAAACAATATTTTTTGTTTTAAAATTGATTGTCATGAAATTTCCGTATGACCATGATGTTTGTCAAAATTTTGTAAGGAAAATATCCGTCTACATATTTAGTAAAAAAACCGTTTTGAAAAGGTGCACACTGTGACCCTTCAAAACAAATTCGTCGGCGAGTTCAATACTAGGAACTACTTCAAAATATGAAGATAGTATTTTCAAGTAAATAACAAACCAATTCATGAAAGGTTTTTTGCCTTTATTAACTCACTGCAAGTCAAAAATGCGTATGGGTCACGCCCCCACAAATGGGAACTGTCACGCCCCCACAAATGGGAAATGTGAACTTAGAAGAAACACTTGTAAAGTTATTTCGTTAGAACCGTGAGAGAAATATGTAAAAAACGAAAAATTTAGCAATACAAATCAATTTTTTCCTAATAACGCCCCCAAAAGTAGGTGGAGCTTAAAACTTTTAATGGAAAAAACTTCAAAAATAATAACACCTTCAATTTATTGGTTACCAATTACTATGTTGTTCACTTAGTACTATAAGAGACTCAAGTCTTAATGTACATACCAATTTTATATTAATAAACTAAACTAAACTAAACTAAATGTTTTGTCATATAATATTTGATTTAAAGTTAATTTAAAGAGAAATACATTTTCTAAGGACGTAGCTATCAATGTAAAAGTGGGCATGGTCAATAAAGTGGACGGTTCAATATTCGCAGTGTTAAGGGTTTTTAGCCGCGATTTCTATATGGAGTTCAAAGTTGGAGTTACTATGCCTTGTCTAACATGGTCAAAAAGTCTTTCGAAATAAAATGTGAATTATAGTATCTCTCACATTGGCCTTAGGTGAATTTAATTTATTTTAGCATTTTGTTTGTGCAATATAAAAACCAAATTTCAGCTCTCTAGCTGATTTTGAAGACTTTAAACCTTCACAAATACAGACGAACGGAGATTCTTAATCGATTCATTTCGATTCACTTCTCTAAAAGGTGATTATTATAAAAGTGATTATTCGACTGTGTTACAAATTATGGATCAGAGTTAATATACCCTCGGTCGGGTATAACAATAAAGATTTGTCTTGCCCTCAGAAGTATGCGAAAACATATAAAATTAAAATGAATGCAACAAAACTAGTAAATCTGCCCACAGTGTTCGATAGCGAAAGATACGTCTTTAAAATCACTCTAATAATTTTCAAACCTGAAATCTGAAACTCTTTCGTTTGAAATTTCCTAAGCAAATTCACCTGAATTCACAACGAATACCTCTCGAAACCGACAGTCTCGAAGAGTATTTGCGAATATTTCACCGAAAAAGGTTAGATTTTTGAATTAAAAAGAAAAAAAAACGGGAAAAGTTATTTTAGTATAATTTGTATATTAAATCGTTGTTTACTTCCAAATACGGGAATGTTTCCAAAATATATATTTATTTTATATCGCTGACTTAATCAGAAAATATGTGCTGCGATAAGAACTTAGCTCCGATTTCAAAGTGGATCCCGGTTTCTCCTTAGGGAAAAAAAATTGTAAAAAAAAGGTATTTTTAAATTCAAAATGTGTGGTTTTATTTGTATTCGCGTTATTCCAAGTGAACTACTATTATTTTTCTTGCAAAAACGTCAGTTAGCCAGTGATGATTTCGACAAAAACGTTACAAAACATCCCCGGGGCAGCATTTATTTTTGCTGTCAAAGAATAAATCCCACCCACACCACCTGAATAATAACCTATTTTCACATGGGAATTTTGTCTGCATAAGCCAATTGAGCTATGATGGCTATCATAGTTACCTTTTGAAACATAAGCAAATCAATTATAAAACAAGTAAATATCCCTTGCATACATTTGCTGATCTTGTATCCAAAAATGCTGGGAATCCAAGGAAAAATCAAGTAAATTAATCCAGCTATCCAAAATGTCCTGTTGGTGCTAGTAGACTATTAGTTTTTTTTTTTTTTATTAGAAATGCGTTGAAGAAATTTCAAAAAGGTAAAACAATCCAACACAATTGTTAAAAAAAAATCAGGATACACGTAATTTTTTTGTTATTTTCTTTCTTAGATTATTTGAAAATTGCAGGCGAAGAACAGAACGAAACGAAACTGTTATACAAGATAAGAAGAACTTTAGTACTCTGGGAAACTTTTTCCTTATCTTGTCCAATCCGTAGCACAAATACATAAAACCGCTTTCAAATACACAAACACTCATATAGTTTTTCGATATTATTATATGTATTTTAAAAGACCCTTCGTTTCACACTCTCATTCGTCCCGATTTTAAAACTGAGTAATTGTAATCCACTCTCGTTTCACCTTGAATTTTGCATTTTGGTAATATTCCGTTATTTTCTTATCCCTTGGCCTATTACAACACTGACACAATTTTTTATTTATTATTTCTTATTACGAGAAACGAAAACTATTTTAATAGCGTTATTATTCAATTCACTTGGCATTTTTTAATTTTTAAAAAGGATATTTTAAACATCAGAGAGAAGAACCATTTTTATACACTTTATGTAACAATGAGCTACGTATATTTTTGTTGTATTAGGACAGTATAACACATTTGGCACAACTTTCGATTTTTCATTTGAAATTAACTCCTTTTCTCGGATTGCCAAACCACTCAAATTCGATCGTTGTATAATTGCATTTAACATTCAGGACATGGGATTTGCAGAAGGAAAATGGCTTTTTTTTTCTTTTTTGAATTTGAAAAACAAAAAAATGTGTATTTGTATAACAGTATAGGTTCCGTTTTCCAGTTATTTTGTTTGTGGTACCCTAAAGTAGATCCTCCCGAAAGCGAATTTTCAGTACCTAAGTGGTAAAAGTAGTGGTGATGGTATAGTACACGCAAACAGAATATAAAGAAAGGAAAATTGAAAATGTTTTTCCTCCTTCACCATCATCGACGTTCTCTCTTTCTCTCTCCGTAACCATATAGATATTATTTTCTTTTAAAGAAGAAGAAAATTTCTCTCCCTTTTTTCGGTTATTTTTTCGTATTTCGTTTTTTTTTCTTTGCTTAACAAAAGGATTCCCGGGACGGTTTTAGTTACACGACGTTTTTCTTTGTTTCTTCCTTGAACGAGAGGATGGAAAAAAGTAAACTTTCAACTTGAACTCAAAATGAATGACGGTATTGTTTCATAACACATTATCCTTTTATTTTCAAATTAACTGGTTATTGTATTCGAAATGGGGGAAAAACTGAACAAAGAACTATAAATTCCACTTAACGCACACAACCGCACGCACGACGTTGTTAATGGCGAAAGGATAATTTTTATTTTCAAAAAAAAGTGAAAATGATGTGAAAATTAAACGCGGAGCCCGTAGAGTTTGATTAGTCGGACTTGGAACTCATTATCGAGTGTATAGATAGACAAAATCAAATAACAAAAACGACAAAGGATAGGAGAAACGTTGGCAAATCCTTTTGCAATTTTTTTCCTCTTGGGGTTGTCTTCTGGCCGTTTTTTTTTTCTTTTCTTTCCAGGTGATTATCCCATTTATCAACAGTCACTCACAGTATATTTCTATCTACATTTTATCGCATTTATCGCACAAAGACAATTTAAACGGATATTTATATTTTCAGCTCTTTTTGGGGCATTAAGTAATTAGAAAATATGTACTTTTTAACGACCAAACGTTTGCGCGTTGCAGGATATACCGTGGTACCCTGCTTCTTGTCTGATGGCCCCAAATGGCACTGAGTTTAGTTGGTGTAGATGGCGCTTGACTGGAAGAAGGGATAGTTGCCAGTAGTACACCGTTGTGGGGGAAATGTTATCCACAAAAATATGTGAATTGCGAGAGAAAGCTGGAAGGTATCGAGAGCGGAACTGGAAGAGAGTGCGAGCGCGCATAGCGAAAGGCCAAGAAATTATGGATATATGGGCACGTTGATGAAAACCTCCCCCGCTTTTGAGTGAGACTGAGACTGAGAGCCAATGGAATGTGTTCCCTTGAAATTCGACCCCTAAAACAAGCCTGGTAGCCTGACTTTGATAGATAAGGAAGTTTTATGTAAGAGTTCAAAGCTTTTTTGCACGCGCTCACACAGATGTTAATGGCTCAATAAAAGCTCCAGATTTTCGGATCATTCTATTAAGGGATGGATTTTCTTGTGCATTTGCCAACTCTTGTCAAACTACTTTAATTTGATGCTTTATTAGATTCAGACTGTATGGTTGTCTGGGGCTGTTATAGTGGAGGAACATAAACTATGTGTACCCTTGGCGGCCAAAGACAAAGAATCCACTGAAAGTGCCTAACAAAATTAAATGGACAACTTTTACTCCAGATTCTCACCTGCTAAGAACTGTGCTTCAGTTAAATTGTAAGAGACTGAAAAGAACTTTATAATTTTTTCCAATCACTTGTTGAAAATTCAGGTTTTTTGCCCTAAGGCTTAGACGTTAAATATGAATTATGCTCCCCGAGCCCTCAAACATGTCCAGAAATCCACGATTGTTTCGATTTTAGTTTAGGCTAAATCCTAGGTAGTACATTTTTACTAATTTTTCAGATCTCATTATTTTTACTCAGTAGGTTTTGCTCACTATGACTCGGTCTAAATAGATAAAATGGAACTTTTTTTGGGACATACATCCTCCAGTACGCAAAAGTACCGATTCAGAGAAAAGCAGTCTGATGGTAAATCAAACTCGACCTACGATCTTGTTTTTGGTCAACTATTGCTTTAGCGGTTTCAGAGGTAATTTTATGGCGGTTTCTCCACCCTTTCCAGCAGACCGTTCAATCATTACTTGAGAGACACACTCTAATGAGCTGAGTTTTGATTTGGCAATGCTAAGCCAAATCACATACGGATAGTTTCCGATCGGCGGGTTTACTCAGTGCGGGTTTCCTATCCATATATTTAGCCTGAGTCTAGGATCATTAAAAAAGATTTTGCTGAAACCCCATTTACCAAAACAAAATATTTTGCTTGATCAAATTATTGATCAATTTTGTAAGGCTGAAGTTGGTGCACGATAACTCAGCCAACAATTATTGATCAAAGTTCATCATCACGCCTTTGGGTTCCAACTCCTTATGCACTGGATGGTTTTGTCTCTTCAGAAGCAGAATATCATGAATGTAGGTTAGACCTTACTGTAGGTGTTTTTAACAGGTTCCGTTGTTGATAAGCAAAGATCCTGAAAACCTCTATTCAACGCATTTTCCGAGAGTGCTGAAACCCATACAAGGTTCACTTGTTTGTATTGTGATAACAAAGGGTTATTATCTTCTTCCTCGTAAAAAAGCCTCAATTTTTTACGAGTCTAAGTTTGCTTAAGCCTTTTAACAGCTAACAACTCTTAAAGGACATAAGAGTGAAAAATAACTTTTCCTTAGATTGTGGTAAGAATTAGGCTTACAGCTTACATTTAAACAGAAGAAGAAGTGTCGTCGCTAAACTAGGACATAATAGACTTATCTTAATGTCACTTCAGCTTCTATAACAAATTGTCATTCCATCACTCAAAACCAGCTAAACTTTTGCAACCTTCATTCGGCAGTTCAAAATATTTCTACCACTCAGAGGTCATTCCGCAAAACTCTTCCCAGAACAGAAAATCTGCAAACTTCATCACACGATACATAAATTCCACTGGAATAATTGAAAAACCTGTGACTCTCCGAAACGAAAGTGTACAAGCATTCATTAAGCTTTCGTTTCTCAGCTGAAATGTGTGGCACCCAAAACAAAGGACAGACAAATTTAAGGATAACAGGGAATTATTACATTGTCAACAAAGTTTATAAGACAAGAAAAAAATGATTCTAAGAAGCGAAAGCTTTTCTGGTTTAACTTTCAAAAGTTCGAATCCAGCAGCAGTAGCAGCATTTAAAGGAGCGAACAAAGAAATGAAAAAAAAAATATCTATGCGCATAGAAAATAATCAATAATTCTGACACATGCTCCTTGGAATTATACCTATACTTGTCATACTGACACACACCCGGCCTTCTGAAGGCGCGGAACGAAAGTGTGTGCAGATGCTTTTTTGAAAGTTTAAAAAAAAAAAAAATAAGGAGAAGCTCCAATCCAGCGATTGTCATTTACTTATAGTGTGCCACCCAAGTGATGGCTCTGCTCAGGTCCTTTTCATATGACAGTTTGTTCATGTCACGCACAAACTTTAAGCTCCGCCACCTATATCAGCAACATCGGATATCCCTTTCCCACAATATCTCCAACATGCAGTCAACCGAAAGAAAACATGCAGGGAAAGCTTATTTCAACATGTGGCGCCATCACACGGGTAGTCTTCAAACTCGGTAGAGATCCTGCGCACCAAACCTGGATCATTGTGCCAGCGTATTTTTTTGTGAATGAAAACTGAGTTGTAACGGAATTCCATAGAATGGGACACCATCCTGGTTGTCCTCCTTTTATTGGAAAATAAATATGGGCCGCTGACCCATACACTGAGTAAATGCGTACAGCTTTTATGTGCCACTGAAAAGCTTACGAGAAAAAAGAGAAAGTTCGTTTTAGATAGTGGTGTTGTGTAAATTCGGTGAAAGCTTCGTCCATTTTTTTCCACACTGCAGAATTTTGCTTTGAATACTTTTTTTTTAAAAGAGAAATGTACACACAATGCAAGTAAGTAAGTATTGTGTGTGTGTGTGTCTCTGTCGAGGGCTTTCGTTTCAGGTATATAGGTTAAAGCTCGCATTATCGCAGGCCTAGCCATGGCACATTTATAGGAGCACGATTTAAACAATAAGATGTAATTTTGCCTGAGCCATAACCTTAGAAAGGATAAGATAAGATGCTGAGTGTATTGTGCAGCGCGAAGAAGCATTTATTCTGCTTATTAGAAGTGAACTGTTATACAAAAGGGAAAATAGGAAAGACACGCAAACATGTTTATTATCTATTGTTAAGGAATTATAATTTTTCTTAATTGTTAAACGGTGACATCTTAAGCTCTGATGGCGGTTTTATGACTGCGCCATATTAAGGTTAATTTTTATCGCTGTAGTAAGCTACAATCGAGGTCTATAGAGAGAATCCTTAAAGCAAGAACTATAGGACAAACTGTTTTTATAAAGTGAATTAAAAACAGTGAATTTTTTCGTCGCAGTTCTTTCCGCCCGGTTCTTTTGACGACGTTTTAATCCTTAACTTGCAGGAGCAGGTATTTTTAGTAAAGCGAGCATTGTAATAATCAGACAACTCTACTGTGCACTACTACTACTCTACTATGCACTTATAGTTTAGGATATATATGAAGTGATATTAGTTTTTATTAACATAAAGAATTAATCACAGTAGATCCAAAAGAATCTTAAGTTATTATAATCGGGACCGAACGGTGAATCGAATGAGCTATGGCCGCAGGCCTGTTCGTATCCCCGGGTATATTAATTTTAATGCATAGTTTGTAGCACAGTGAAATAATCACCGTATACCCCTAAAATCTCTCAGAGATATGATCGAAATCGACAGGTGAATCGAATAATCTATGTCCGTCCGTTCTTCCGTCTGTCCATCTGTCCATCTGTTCGTCTGTCCGCCTGTCCGTATGTGTGAAGTTTTTAGGTCTTTAAGATTGACAAGACAAACTTGAAGAGTATCTTGGTTCTTATTTTGTTCAGAATAAGTGTAAAAATTGGGTAAACCCCCCAACGGCCACGCCCACTACTGGCTTCAATGTGAGACAACCTCTATTTCAAATTTTCTTTCAAAACGTCTTTTGGTCAAGTTAGACAACTTTAAAGGCCCAAAACCTCTAAGAAGACGAAAATTGGACCGCCCACAATATCGACCATGCCCACTTTTAACAAGTATGATCTTTAAAAATCCGATTTCTCGGAAATTTCACTCCAAATCGAAAAAAAATTCTATGACAAATATAAAAGATATAACTATTTGCTATGTTTAATCCATCCATACAAAATTTTGAGCTCAGCCCACTTTTAGGGGGCGTTTTTAGGAAAAAAGTGTTTTTTCCAAAATAATTTTCGGTTTTAACGAATTTTTCCATGATTCTTACGAAATTGCAGTTAATTGGTTTTAACTTTTAGCTCAGACCAGATTTTGTGTTACACGGGATACAGGCGTATGACTGAGTCCCTCGGGATACACTGTGGAGAGTTTTGCAGGACTATGCGCTGAGTGGGCCTCTTCTGAGAGCCATCCAGCCTTTTTATGGCAACTGCAGAAGCTCTGTGTGGATTAATGGCGTCAAATCCCTTCCTTTTGATGTGCGCGTTGGACTTCGCCAGGGCTGTGTTCTGTCGCCGCTCCTTTTCATAGCATGTATGGACTGGATGTTAAGCGCAGTCTTGGCGAGCAATGTTTCGAATTGGCTGGCATCAGGATGAGCCATCTGCTTTTCGCAGATGATTTGGCCATCCATGCATCATCCAAAGAGGAACGAGCACTGGGTAGGTTTACAGCCGTCTGTGGTGATGCTGGGATGAAAGTAAACGTGAACAAATGTTTCCCGAACTTCTGTGCAGTGTAACCTGCACATTAATGGAGTTCCATTAAAACAGGTAAAGAAGTTTAAGTATCTCGGGGTCTTTTTCACGAATGATGGGAGGAGTGATACTATGAGTTGTCCTGTAGAATTGGCCAAGCTGGAGGAATAGTAAAGGAACTGCGCCGTCCGGTCATTAGGAAAGCTGAGCGGGCAGTGAAAGCAAAGATTTCAGTTTTTAATTCAGTGTTCGTTCCGACCCTCATCTACGGTCATGAAATTTGGGTAATGACCGAAAGAATTAGATCAAGGGTACAAGCTGCCGTAATGAGATTCCTGAGGTGCCTTGCTGGTGTTACTCTAAGAGATAGAGTGAGAAACTTCAGTATTCGTGGGAATCTTAATGTTGAGCAGCTACTTCTGATTTCGCCGGAGTCTCTTGAGTTGGTGGCGGAGGATCAAGAACGATGGAAAGACCATTAAGAACGATGGAAAGACCACCCTCGCTTCGGTACCATTTTAAAGGATAAGCGGCATTCGAAAAAGATGATGATGATGATAACGGGATATAGGGTAGGGTTTGTCACACACGAAGTCTTGCACTTTCACTTGTTTTTTTTCTTTTATTTTGCGGTTTTTAGACCTTACATTTTTAATAAGGATCTAAAAGCTTTGTATCTGCTTTCCAAGTTTCGTGAAAAATATTTTTTGACATATATTAAAGATCTAAACTAAAAGCCCATATTGAGGGGGCGTTTTTAGAAAAACGCTGTTTTTTTGGCTTTAGTCTTCGTTTTTAGCACATTTACTCACGGTTCTAACAGAATAAGTTAAAAGATTTTCGGCTTATTTACCACGTCCATTTTTGGAGGTGTAGCCCATACGCATAATTGACTTCCAATGAATGAATTCAGACCACTGCAATATTTGGTATTGCTGGGTAAATAGGGTTGGGTATTTAGAAGTGCGTTAAGGACGAACACTTGCACTTACTCAATAACTATTACCCGAGTAACTGTTACTCGGCTTATGGATTGAACATGCATCCTCGATCAGGGCAGGCAACTGGGACTAGACTTTCGCCTTATATGTATTCTGAATGAACACGAAAATTGATACTTTAAGTAAGAGATTGGTGAAACCAATGAGGTATGATATTTACATATGTAGGTGCAGTTTATGAATATGAAAAAGGGCATTAAAATTTAATTCGTTATTTTACCCATAAAAATATACTTAATGAGTGAATTTTCATACGAACTGCCAACTATTATGAAATAAGTTTTTTTCATGACGATTTTGTAAAAGATTTTATCTCTTTTATTGATGAATTATCTGTCAGCCCTTAAACATACGGCGAAGAAATGTAAAAGAGGAATTCATGCAACTAGGGAGCAGTACACGATGCTACTTTAAGCGTTGTAAGAATCCGAGATTTAAAAAAGGGATATAGTTATTCTTTACATATTCCGGATCCAGTTGAGTTTTACACTCCATTAAGGAGTATACGGGCTTCATTTGTAACAAAATTGTAATTGTAACAAAAGCTTGTAGCACAATAGCACAGTATTGGCACAAAAATATTGAATTTAACAGTCTCAACCAAATCAGATCAATCTCAAACAAATAAGACCTCATCTACCTACCCACCCTTCGCGTGTTGAGACCAAATTAGCAGTTCCGAAAATTACCAATTCGGAAAAAAATAATTCCGACTCCTTGCAATTTTTCCATCCCGAAAAATCATTGCCTGGAAAACAAATTGATTTCCTTCCTTCTCGACCTTTTCGAACGTGTACAGTAAAGTTCAAACCCACCCCACGCACGTTAAGTTATACAAATCATGGCCAGGACCTTTAATTCTCTAACTTTCACATGCACAGATATGCGCCACAGCCACACACAAAAATAAAGAGAACGGCTGAAAAAAAAAATAGCTTTTCATTAAAAACACAACAAGCCAGAACCGCCATCAACTACATATAAATCACGCAACCACCCCCTTGGGTTATTTCGAGGACTTTTAGATCGAAAGGGCCAGACAAGGAAATACACTCGTATCTGCGTATAAACACCTTCAACCGAAAATAAGGTAACAAGTTCAACTTGTTATGAGGTGAGAAATGTTGTTCACGCCTTAGCATATGATAACTTCTGTTTTCCTTCGTATCGTCCTCGCACATATTGATAAACATATATAAGAAAAAAGTAGGATAGCGAAAAAGAGGAAGAACATCCAAGAATAGGTATTCTCTGATACTTGGATTGAAAGTTTAATCATAAATTATGGCTTCCAATCAATCAAAGATTACTGGTAGCCTCCAAAATACTCTCCATACATATCGGTTGGTAGGTATGAAGGTTGGATGTATTGGTATAGGTGTGTATGTGTGTTTAGACAAAGCTAATATTTCACCCCGAAAAAAGTATAGCACCGGGTAAATATTTCATTTAGGGGATGTTTCACTAATTTTCTCTATTCTACTCAACTTTCCTTCATTCTCTCTTATGTCCTTGCCTTATTTGTTATTGATGATGTTATGGAGCCCCGCATGCATAACCATCTAATAATAAAAATAATAATAATAATCTACCACTCAAGGTGTTCCGACATTGGAAATACGATGACATCCTCTCCTCAATCAGAGATTCCCTCTGTTCCTCTGTCCCAGGCCAGCCCGCAGCTCGAAGCCTTTCCACAAATATTTACATCCTTACTCCAAGCACGCACAGGAATAATCAAAATAATGACAATCTCTTGGCGGGGAAAATAAAAGAATATCATTCTTCGTTATTGTGCTACTATGCGCCGAGGATTTGTAAATGAATATGTAAATTGTAAGGAAAAATGTCTGTTAGTCTAATCCCTTAGCGGGTGCTGGGTGCGGAGAAAGCTTAAGATATTAGTGTTATTAGCGCATTATTACCAATTATTTTGTACCGAAATTTCGATTGCTCTTGTGTGGTTATGTTTCATTGACTTAAGGTTATATTTGAAAATAATCCGAATCCATCATGTTTTAAAAATTTAATTGGAACTGTAGATTTTCCTCACTACTTCGTGGGTGGGATATAAATTCCAAAGGCATTTTAGACTGATCCAGGACCCACAATAACGAGTAATATTGTGGCAGAAAATAAAAAAAATATGTCACATTAAAAAAAATGTTCAATACATAGATTTAAAGTCGACACAAAAGTTTTAAAATTTTGTTTTCCACACATTTTTATTTTATTTTTTTAGTTTTAACATTTTCTTTTGATTTAATATTGCTCCACATTATTCCCGAATTCCAATTATTGGGAAAATAAAAAGTATTAATAAAGGTGAAGCTTGGTTCTGCACGTTACTGGATGCCTCCCAACTTGTTTAGAAATATAATTTACTATCTTATTTTTTGGATCCTTTTAAACATTGACAAAGAGACCGACACGGTGAGCTGAACATATCAGATAAGGATTTCCCAGCTTTTAATTTTTTTTCATAGCCACTCAACGAGATATTTTGAAGATGCATTGTGTTCGGGTTTTTATAACTGACCCAGGGTATATTTATATTAATGCCTTGTAACACAGTGAAATAATCACTGTAGACCTCCTAGACCTTCTTGAAATTACTCGAGACCGACAGGTAAACTGATTAAGCCTGAAGTTTTGAGGTCTTTAAAATGGAGCCAGAAAGTTGAAACTTAGAGTAAGACTTGGTTTTTATTTTGTTCAGACAAAGTATAAAAATTGGTATGATCCGCCTACAGCCACGCCCACAGTTGACTTGGATGTCAGACAACCTCAAACTTACATTTTACTTCAAAACGCAATTAGATCAAGTTAGACAAGGCATAGGAACTCAAGTTTTGGTGCAGAACAATAATGGCCAGAAGCCTTTAATTAGGCATCGACCATGCCCACTTTTAACATGGTAGAATTTTAAAAACCTGGTTTCTCAAAAAATTCATTGTTAATCGAAAAAAAAAAATTCTATGGCAAGTATTGAAGATATTACCATTTGCTAAGTCCTTAACGTACATGACGATAAGCTCCGCCCACTTTCAGGGGGCGTTTAAAAAAACTGATTTGCTTTTAATGCATTTTCTCATGATTCTAACGAAATAAGAATTGATCGATTTTAATTTGCAGCCCCAGACCATTTTTATAGGCGTGGCCAATACTTACAAAAAATTGACATACATGGATATGGAAACAGGTCAAAAAACCTTTTAAATTTGGTGTTAAGGGGGTCGGGTATTTAGAAGTATTTAGAAGAACTCTTCCACTTACATGTTATATTAAAAAAAATTGTTTAAACTTAAAAACGCGCCCAAAATGGGGCGTGGCAAAAATTTATTCACTTTAGTTGATAATATACGCATAAAAAAACATTTTATAGTTTAATTTTTTTGTATTTTAAGCAAATACATTGAATAAAAGCTGTTTATTAGAATGTAAATGAAATATGAGCACGTCCCCGTGGGGGCACAATACACTTAAGCAAAAATATTGCATTCAAAATTTAAGCTTTCTACGATAACTTTGAAGTTAGTAGTAAAGATAAATTAGTAAAGTGGGCATGTCAGTCGGTGGATTTTAAAAATGTTTAAAAGTGTACACCTCCGGGACCTAGAAAGAACAGATATCAAGTTTCAAGTTTCTAGCTCAAAATGAAAGGCCATGGCTCATTCAACTTACAAGTTCGTCTCGTTCATATGCCCTTAAGGTCTTGGGAGTCTACAGTGATTATTGATTGACAAATCAAGTTACTGAATACATCTTTTTGGCATTAGTTTACCGTGTTTCCAAGTGAAATTTACTGTTTTTTGTTTGGTGTCATGATTCCGAATATGCTATATAAAATTGACGGTCTCGATTAGTTTAGAAGTTATTGGCAAAAAAAGCTCGAAACTAGTGCAACTAAAAAATGCCCCTAAAAGGCCACAGGTGCCTTCGAGACAACGGGCACCTACCCTTATCGGAGCGACAAAGACGGGTGAGCGGCTAAACACTGCGAAAAAGAGAGTTGAAACCCTTTAAGCCCGCGAAACGGGCCACCCAAAAAACTGTTGTCACAAAAGCAATTTTTTTTTACAGAGAATCTTGTAAACTTTTCGTTGCATACTCTTAGGCAGACATTTAAAGTCAAAGATGAGGTATTTTGCTTTTAAAAAATTTAGAAATTCATCTTGGCCCTACGGTAAACTTGTTCTCATCTCTATATTTTTATTAAAATGCACATGTTTCGCGAGTAATAAATACAATAAATATTTTCACCACAACATTTTGGAAGTTTCGTTTTTCAAACACAGCCACTCAAACTGTTTATCGAGGACAATATGTGATTACTCCGAAAAAGTTTCTGGTTGTGACATTGGGCAAGGTAGTTTATGTAGCTTTTCTAATGGTGTGTGCATAAGATATGTGCAGGGCCAGGCACCCTTTTCTTGCTGTACCTTTGCCCATTGGGCTATTCTTGTGTCTATTAGTTGAAGTTGAGTAATCTGCGCTTTACGGAAGTTGATTCAATGTTTGTAGCCCGAATCTAACAAAAGTAATTATATTTATATAGTTATAGTTTATTCTTACAGAAAAATTAAGATTACAAATGTCGAACAAAGTTAATGCCAATAATATACAATAATTCATATCAGTAAGAAATAAGATTATGACATTCATTATTTTAGCACAAGCATGAAAAAATTGTGTTGAATGCCTTAAATAGGCTAATTAACACAAAAATTTAACAACGTGGTGGGGTGGCTCATAAAGTAAACCAAAACCAGTGAGTAAGTGCTACAGTGTACGCAGAAGTTACAGTCCGTAAAACGGACCGTTGAATACCCCATCCTATCCCAAGTTGTAAAAGGCTGATGGCATAGTTATTTTTTGACATTTTATAAGTAATGCAAACTTCGAAAAGTGGCGTGGTCCAACCGCCCCTAATTACATCATCATCATCATTTTCGAGGGCCGCTTATTCTTTAAAAGGATCACGAAGCGAGGGTGACTTCAGGCCGGCGCAGTTCCTTTACTATTGCTCTGGCTTGGCCAATTCTACATGACAACTCAGTATGACTCCTCCTATCTTTCGTGAAAAAGACCCTGAGATACTTAAACTTCTTCACATGTTTTAATGGAACTCCATTTATGCGCAGGGTACACTGCACAGGAACAACCATAACTTCCGGTTTGTCCACGTTTACTTTCATCCCAGCATCACCACAGACGGCTGCAAACCTATCCAGTGCTCGTTGAAGTTCCTCTTCGGATGATGCAAGAATGGCCAAATCATCTGCGCAAAGCAGATAGCTCATGCTGATGCCAGCCAATTCGAAGCATTGCTCGCCAAGACTGCGCTTCCCCATCCATTCCATATATGCGATGAAAAGGAGCGACGACAGAACACAGCCCTGACGAAGTCCAACGCGCACATCAAAAGGACGGGATGTGACGCCATTTATCCGTACACAGCTTCTGCAGTTTCCATACAAAGACTGGATGGCTCTCAGAAGAGGCCCACTCAGCGCATAGTCCTGCAAAACTCTCCACAGGGTATACCGAGGGACTCGGTCATACGCCTTTTCCAGGTCTACAAAACACGCATAGACCAGTTTGGCATATTTTCAGGCCTTCTCAAGAATAACCTTCAGAGTAAAAAGCTGGTCGGTTGTGCCTTTGCCAGGCCGAAAGCCGCACTGTTCTTCCCGTAACAAAGGCTCGATTACAGCTCTGTAACGCGTTTCCAACGCCTTCGCGAATACTTTTTCCGGAAGACTCAAGAGAGATATGCCCCTATAGTTGGCGCAATCTCTCCTGTTCCCTTTTTTGAAAATGGGCACTATAACTCCCGTCTGCCGATCGCTAGGTGCCTTCCCGCTATCCCAGGCCACCTTAATGAAACGTGTTAGCCATTTAACACCCTCTTCACCCATTGCCTTGAGCACTTCTGGCCGGATTTCATCAACTCCAGCAGACTTGTCAACTTTTAGCGATTTAATCGCTTCAGTGACTTCGTCTAATGTGGGACTATTCTCCGCCCTTATCTCGTCAGCAGGGGGAATGCCATCTTCAGTGTCCTGTTGGGGGTTGAGCAACTCCAAAAAGAGCTCTCTCCATCTGCGCAAGACATTGCTCTCATTTGAAAGAAGTGTACCGTCCTTGGATTTAACCCCTTGAATGATATTTAACTTCCTTCCTCTGAGCCGGCGAATGATCTGCCAAAATATCTTGTTAGCAGGTCTGTAATCGAGCTCCAACTTCTCGCGAAACTTTTTCCATGACTGTTCCTTGGCTGTTCTGACTGCCAGATTGGAAGTCCTTCGCGCCTCATTGTACCGGGCTCGAGAAGTTGAGTTTCTACATTGGATCCACGCAATGTAGGCTCTCTTCTTTTCTCTGATGGCTTCTTGAACTCCAGGCGTTTTTAACCAAGCAGTTCTTTTCTCACCACCAGCTGCTTCCCCAAGCTGCTTCACTCCACAAACATTTCCTGCAGAAGCAATGACTGCCGATAAAAAGCCATTCCTTCTCTTCATTCAAAAGGTCAGATGGAATTTTGTTTCTCCGAAACATGCTGTGCAAAGCGCTCTCTGAAATCAGAGTCAGCATCCTGCAACCTTTCCGACCGTATGCGGGTCGAGTCTTGGTTCTCGCGAGTTCTATGCGAGTCTTGGTTCTCGCCTGGGTGGCAAAGGAATACTGTCACTGAAAAACAATTTACACAGCACTAAGTGGTGATCAGTTGACAACTCAGCTCCCCTGAAAACTCGAACATCACAAATCATTCTTTGAACACACGATGGTACAACAAAGAAATCAATCAGTGACTTCAGTGACTCAATAAAGGTACATAACATATACCGTTTTTAAAGAATATTAGACATGACATTTTTTTAGTTTCGAAAGAAAAATATAGTGGTGCTTTGAGATATGCTTAAAATCATTTTAATTCATTTACTAAAATGGAAGTGTAAATGAATGCCTCTATCTTCTAAGTTATTTCTATCTTATCAACAAAATTTTACGCAAGCACAAACCATTGGAGTGGAAAGCAAAAAAAAATATACAAAAAAAAATTGAAAACAAAAACCCTGTTTGCAACTTTTTTAGTTTTTTGTGCAAAAAAAATGTATTTGTCACGCTGCGTTTCAATCAATAAAAAATTGAGAAGGTATTCCTAATAGTCCGAGCTCCCACAGCACTGGAAAATACGTCATAAAAACACATATTTTTAAATAGGTGGAAAAGGTAGAAAAACATATAAGAAACAAAATTAAGATGGCAGAAAAATGATTTTTTTGCACTTGTATTTTTTATGCATTTTTGAAAACACTTAAAAAACAACGAACTTACGTCATAAGAACACCTTCGTCAAATTTTGAACGTTGAAAACACATTATATGGTCTGCCTTAACTTTTATTGACATAAAATTTTTTATAAAACTACTTTACAGAACACCTTTTTGGGCTTCTATCCTAAGTGAGGTGTAGTAGGACCGCAAACTATCAAAACTGGTCTGCCATCAAAAAACCGGTATTTACTTTGCCGAACTTCACTTTGAAGGTACAACTCGCGGAAAACGTAAAAAAAAATTACCAACAGTAGTTTATAACTCCAACTTTTTGACGGCAAAATATGGAAAGAACTGATAAAACTAGACAAGGACAAGCTTAGGGCCAAATTGGCTGCTTCACCAGGGACGATGTTTAGGTCGTTTGGCTTTTGAATGTTAATTTCAACTGGTTCCTCAAGGATAGCGATGGGCCCGTTTCGGTGCCTAGTGTTCGTGTGGCCTCTTTCACCACACCCTTGTACAACCTAGCTTTGCCTAACAGTAGTTTTTGGTAACGGTTTAGAAAAAAGATCTTTGAATTTTCTAGTATCGCCAACACGAGGAGAGCGTGATTTTTTCAAGTTGGGTTGTGATGAATCGTAGCTTTTATTGCCATAGCCAAGAACTTTATTATCAGCTTCAATCCCTGTTCTTTTCCCACCGTTTTCTCCGAATTTATAGGTACCTATTTTTACATCGTTGGTGCATCAGCTCTACATATAAGTCACAACCAATAATAACTATTCCATTCTTTCGACAGGTTGCCGAAGTAAGGTAATTACCCAAACTTCCCCCTGTCCCACCAGTATCTGTTACATACAATATTGTAAAATTACATTAATAAAGTTCCTACGTATCCACATTTCTATAGATACAAACATTTTTACCTACGTTCCTATTAGCTTCACGTCATCCGAAAATGCAAGTGAGTCTGGCTGGAATCTTATAATATGTAAGTGGATACACACATTTTATTGGCGTGAATTCTCCAGCCTAGCCAAGGACAAAGATGGAGTGAGATGGAGTGGAATCTATTCCAGACAATACCACAGAATCACTTTTGGTTTCTGTCCAAGAATAGAAAAGTCCACAAGAATCTATCTGGACATGAAAGAAACGCACATGCCAGCGTCATGCGACGCATTGCAGCACGTTCCCTCTGCAAGACCTAGAGCACCTACTTACACGATACGATGGCACCTAGAGCGGAGCATATACAAAAATAGTCACCTAGATTATCGCAGAACTGGACGAGCCGGTTCCGATCCGGCTTAATGCCTCCAAATTCAAGAGCCAAATAAAAAAAGATGCCCACCCGCCCAGCCAGCGGCATGCAGCAACTTATGGGTTTTTGTTTGAAAGCAAAGTGGATCGTTCACATTCAGATTCAGATCCAATAAGAAAAAAAATTAAATTTCTGAAGAGATTTGGGGAACACTCTCTCTTAAAAAACACCTTCTCCGCTCTGTGTGACTGTGTGAGTCAAGTACGTTGGGCTTGCTTGCTTATCATGGATTTACCTGTTGAATTTGAAAGAAAACACTGTTTCGCCGCCTTTGTGCGGGTGTTTCTCTTTTTACCGTTTCATTTCGCCGCATATAAAACTGCCCTCCATGCTCTTCCAGTTTTTTTTTATCGTTTCTTCTTTTTTGTTTTGTTCTGTATTTTTCATGAATTCGTCGCTTCGCTTTGCTGTAACGAAACGATCGCAGTCAATCGCTTGTTCCCTCAATCCACTGTGTACCGTGAATGCGAATAGTTGTTGCTTGCGCGAACTGCCGAAGTGCGCGAAAAAAAACGAAAAAATAAGCGAAGTCAATTGTATTCTTTCTCGTGTTTTTTTGTTGTTGTGTTGAAAAAAAAAAAAATATTTTTTGCGACAATTTAAAATTACATGTTCATAAGTGTTTACCCTTTTTTGGTATGTTTTCAGTTTTGTCCAACTGTCAAAAGTGAAGTTTAGTGCTCTGCTTGACCAGTGTGTTCAAAAAATGCGATCTTCGCTTTACTTTTAAAAATTAGTTTACCTGACTGTTACTTGCATAAGAACATAGGAAAGTGCAGTGCAATGTGTTTATTTTGTGGGAACCTGATTTTGCATGGAACTCACGACTTAGGTGACACAATTGAAGGGAGTTTTTAAACTAGAAAGTCTCATTTGCTAATGCACATTCTTGTGTTTTGTTGGAGAAAAAGGTGATCCATTTAACGTTACAGGGAAAAACTTCTGGTGTGAGGTTAATTGACAGTTTCCTTTGGTTTCGTTGGTTTTTCTACACACTTCCTAAGAAGGATCCAAGCGTCCTTTACGGATGGTATCCAGCAAAGAATAATGTACTGGAAGTTCCCATCGATTATGACGTAGGTAGATCACAAAACAAAGTTTTAATTTAAAAAAATTGTTAACAAATGACTCATCGCACACACTCATCTTACAACTGAATTTTTGCCGGTCGCAAAACAAAATAATTTATACCTATAAAGGTAATTGCCATCGGTTTTACATGTTATAGAACGACTCGCTTTGGTGTGTCTGTTCAATTTGAATGAGCAAGAGAAATTGGTAGATGAATTAAAGTAACTGTACTAAGTCATGTAAGGTTGCCGTATAATTTTCAATTTAAATTTAGTTTATTATTGAAATAATTTGTTTTGTTATTATCTACCTTTGTACTTATACTACAGCGCCGTAACATCACACTTTTACTACCATATTCTTGCTTGCCAGCGACCCTTGAAAGGTCTGGTCTGAGCCTCATACCTACGTCCGTCTCGCGGCCCTCGATCGCAGTTACGCGGTGCTGCTCCCTTAGTTCATTTTAGGTTTCTCTAGTTTCCATGAAGGCTAGGATCTTATGAGGAACTGGGTAGGTAGGTATATAGGTACTTACCCCGATATACAAAAATTACAAACAAAAAATATCGTTACCAAAATTTGGAAAAAAAATCTCAAACCAAAATTGTAGACAAAAATCTCGAACTTTTTTTCCTGATAATCTGCAAAAGTTATTTTTTGCCGAAATATGTACATATATAAGAAAAAACCCCTGCTCAGACCCGATATAAGATTTTAAGTAGGTGCGAGTTTGGGTATATAAACCTACTAAGTCTATTTTTTTGGACCCTCGTTTGGTGAGCTTTGACCCTGCGGTTGGCAAGGGGTAATTCTTCGTAGGTATTTAGGTCAATCCCTTACCTTGCCCAGAATAAAACCTGTCGATTGTCAAATCTCGACTTAGAATAGATAATATTAGTTATTCCCGGATTCCTAATACAAATGAATAGTGACTTTATGTGACTTTAAATTTTGTTTTTATGAACATATATTTCTATTTTTATGTTGGTGGTGGCCTCTATATGATGAGGCACTCAGACACAACTACTGGTCCATTGTACTGTCATGCAAACACCTTATATTAAAGTATTTAGCTAACCTGCTTTCAAAGAAAAATGTAAAGGAGCTTCAGTGATGAAGAGCTTAGGTGCTCGACATTCACCACGTCAGCCCCAAAGATCCGCCACCTTATGCGAGCAAAGGCAGGACAACTATAGAGGAAGTGCTCCGCTGTATCGCCCTCCTCGCCACAGGCAGAACAGGTGATGGTTTTGCTCAAGCCTAACACATACAAATGTCTAGCAAAAGCTTGGTCGCCCTTAAGGACTTCTACAAAAAGTTTGTACTTGATTTTCCTGAGAGAAGGAAAGCGCAGACCTCTCGCAGACGTCCAGGCCTAGTCGCTAAGTCTGTCTGCACCCGCATCGCAGTCACGCCAACGAGCCCTGTGCTCACGAGAAACCCTGTGCTCAATGATACTTGGTTACGTGACATACAGGCATGCCTATATCAAGAAACCTCTTCTGAGCCTTGTATGGCAAGCTCATCAGATATCTCATTTCCCTGGATACCAGCGTAACCTGGTACCTGGTACCCAAACAGGATTTACAGCATTAAACTATCCGACTAAGTTCAAAGAATGCTTGAGCTCGAGCACTAACTTGGACGAGGTAAGAGGGCTGAGCAAAGCATTTGGAGCGGCTTGGCTGTCACTGCAAACGCATATGGTTCTTGCATTTCACCTTTTCGTCACCATATAGCGCATAGCCATTAGGAAAGTGAAGATCTCCGCTAAGAAGACAGACGCATATTTATCTAAGAGGTAGTGGAGCCTTATGTTCTCGCTTTCCACAAAGACTCGAGCACCAGACATATGTCCCGTTTTGGAGCTATCTGTGAAAATACAATGGAATTCTTTTCCTGGCTCAGAGTCTGACCGAGGCCATTCCATTGCCTGAAGAAAGTTGGCTAGGTAGTTTTGTCGCGAAAGGATTTCTGGTGTCATTGCGTCGGAGGGCTTATCCATTAGACAGGAGTCCAAGGACAATCTCGCACAAGTTCTTAAAAATTACTAGTGTCAAAAGCCACCTCTCTTTAAGTGAAAGATGGTTGATGGAAGATGGATGGAAAGACGTACACTCCATGATAATTATATCAAAAGGGGAAGGGTTCACCAGTGCATCTAGAGCAAAGCCCGGCGTGCTAGGGAAGGCCCCTGTGCAGCAAAGACGAGCTGCTCTTTGGAGTTTGGCAAAATAGGCAGTAACACGTTTCCGCGAGAGCCTGTTCCACCAAACAGCCGATGCTTATAAGAGAAGCGGTCTAACCATGGCCGCATAGATCCAAAGAAGACTGTCGATTCTTCCCTTCGCCCCTCAAGGACCCTTTTCGGAGATAAACCCAAAGTTTTGGAAAAAAGCGCCTCTGCACTGCCAAAAAGTGGACAATGCTGTTTCCATTTTGGATTCAACATGGTTGGACCATATCGGATATCAGAATATCGATCAAGTCTAGGGATCTCTGCGCTTGAGAGTGTCCAGTCCCTAGGTCTAAGCCGACAGAAAAAACGGTGAAATCATCCGTGTAGACTTGTGTGTAGGTTCGTCGATGGTTGAGAGCTTATAGCAGAGAGTCTGCTACCGCGCAAAGGTGAGACAGAACACCACCTTGCGGGCAGCCCCTGTTTATACCCCATTTATGGCGCACTTGCCACAATCTGTCTCGGTTATCAGCGTCCTGTGCATTAGCATCACCCTAATCCATTGAACTAATGTTTCATCTTCTACACCACGTTGTCTGGCTGAGTTGCACATACTATGAAACATCGCGTTATCAAAAGCACCCTAAACGCCCAGCACGAACTCCTTCCGGTTAAGAGCACAATCAATCCTTTCTATACCCCATCCCATAGGATAGGAGGTATATTAAATTTGTCACATAGTTTTTAACACGTTGAAATAATAATGGTAGACCCCCAAGACCTTAAGGGCATACGATCGAGACCGAATTCTGAATCGAATGAGCCATGTCCGTCCGTCCGTCTGTATGTCACATGTTTTTAGTCCTTAAATTTTGAGCTAGGATACTGAAACTTCGTACGTAAGGTACACGTCATGCGAAGCTAACTAAACCTCCTCTAGTGGGCGTGGCATCGAATTTAAGGGTAAATTTTCAAATGCAGTTTACTAAATATTTTTGCTCGAAATTGAAAAAAATGTAATTAATATTTTATGTAGAAAACGCTTAGTTCCACATTTTGTTTATACAAGACTTTGGGCCCCGCCCACATTTGGAGGCAGAATTGAAGGAAGACCTAAAATTTTCCAGAAAAACTTAATTTAGACTGGCCTTGAGCCTAATTTAGGAAAGCATGAAGCCAAAAAAAGAACTGGTTAGGTAAACGAGACTTCAGTCCAGATTTTGTTCATATAAAGTTTTTAGCCACCTCCCCCCTTTTAGGGGTCGATTTTTCAAAAATATTGAATTTGAACCAAAAAATTATAATTAATAGTTTGTAATTAGGGGCGGTTAGACCACGCCCCTTTTCGAAGTTTGCATTACTTATAAAATGTCAAAAAATAACTATGCCATCAGCATTTTACAATGGGACCCAACCCAAAAATTAGGGTTTCATTTCCGCCATATTAAAAGTTTGTGCACCTATCTAAGACCTGGAAACTTCTCCCAGTGAACTCAAGAAAAAAAAAAACTCAAAACAGAGAAAAAACTCCCGGTAATGATTTCAAATACAGACTAAAAGTACTTTCACAGCCGGCGAACTTGCGACCTGCGAACTGGCGCTTAATTGGACATTGCTCTATGGAATTGCTTAAAACTGAAATTTGTCAAATAGAAAACTAACTAGAATCCTGAATTCTATAATTAATTCTATGATTTGGCAACTTCAAATCCTTCTTTTTCAAAAGCTTTGTAAAGGTATTTACAATTCGCTTAGTAGTTGGCACAAGTCGCTGCGAATTCGTTTTGAAATCAGCGAATATCTTGAAAGAACTTGTGTATGTATAAATTGATTTTGTAGAAGAGTCAAGTTATAGATTATTCGATCGTTTAAAGATTTTCGTGCTGCGATTTCAATTCTGAAACAGTATTTTGGAGTAGAGTCATTTGTTCGCCAGTTCGCTGGTCGCAAGTTCGTTGGCTGTGAAAGCCCCTTTAACCCTATTGAAAATATTATCTACCCAAATTATGGCATTTGAGTATAGGTATGTGTGTCCAGAACATTGAAAAAAAACTTCCTTTACTAATAAATTCTCTTTTATCTGACAATATTATCCGCTCCTGATGTATTGTTTGTATAAACATGCTGTCGATGAATACTTTATCTTGCACAAGACATGAACAAAAATAAATGTTTAAATATCTATATTGGCATGTTCAGATAGGAATACAAAAAACAACACAAAAAAACAAAAACTTTGTCGATAGATTACGCCTCCCAGTAGAAAACCCCAACCTCAAGATAAATTCCACAATTTCCTTTATGATTTCTTTTGTTTATTTTGTTCAGAAACAGAAATAAAATGCATCAAAACAAAAGAGCATGAAAATATCCAAGGGCCCAGACTGCTTTTTCCGCATGCACGCGTCTCCTTCCAATATCCTCTCTTCCCCGCATACCTACCTTTACACACAATAATTATTCTCAAAACTATAAAAATAAAATCTAATCACAATGAAGTCCACATTATTTGAGCTTCAATGCTCGAGACGCCATCTACACTGTTTCTCTTCAGTTGTGACATCACGCACAGCATAAGACGACGGAAAAGCCTCTCCCATCTGACGTTAGGTACCCGTTTAACCCCTCTCGTTTTTGCAGCGGCAAACTGATCGAATTTCCACAAGCAAGGCATGAGGTAATGGCGGGAAAATTGTGTGTTTCTTTCTCTTGGCATCTCGAGACTTTTCCCTTTCCTTAGCCTCTTTCTGAAAAGTTTTATAATTTTCTGTCAAGTGCCCAGCGCATGCGCTAAATTAAAAAGTAAAAAATACAAAAGAAAATCGGAAATAAACGAAAGTATTTTCCTCGCTTCTTTCGCGTCGTCAATATCACCACGATAATTGTTTTAAATGTATAGCCTGACGATGGCTTATAGTGGTGAATTGTATTCTAAATTTAGACGTTTTTGGCAACTCATAAAACACTTGTTTTCGAAAAGTCGTTTAATACACATAATGGAGCAAGAACATTAAAGAAAGAATTTTTATTCGAAGAGGGGGCTTAATAAATTTTTAAATAATTGAAGAATTTTAATAGATTTAATAGTAAAACAATTTAAAAAAATATGCTTTGGCCTTGCAGAAATATTTTGTTCTTGCGATAAAAACTGCAGGGTTGCCAAGACCAGAAAACTTATGCAGGACATAGCATACATTAAAACTTTCTTGTTATGTACGTATGTGTATAAAAAAAACAATGGACATTAAATATTCAATTGATATAAATATATTTTTGTATTAATAACAAAAGTAGTGTTAAAAGCCATGAAAACCGAGAATTTTAGACAATTCAATATAAACATGGGTCGCGTGACAAAAAAAAATTTGTTGCATTTCTTGCAGTCCCAAAGAAGGGCGTTTTACTTTATTGTATGTTGAAAAGATATATGCTTGGGATTCTAAGAAAGACGATCACAGGTATAGAAGTAAGCAGTGCGATTTTCATCTAATTTTCCGTATTACTATATTCGTATTCCCTGGTACATTTCCCTGTTTTTTTTTCATTCAAGACCGTGTCTAGATCGTGTCTTGATAAAAAAAAATTTTGTGTCCGTACCTGACTTTAATTGAAAAATTGTGAATGAATTTGCTTAAAAAGTAACCTTCCTTTCCTCTACCTGGCATAGTGTGAAATACTGAGCTAATTGAGTCTATGTTCCAAATTAGTGGACCATAAAGTAATATTATGCTGCCTTTCATCCCTTGGATTGTGTGTATCCTTCCTTGTTGTTTTATTTTCGACAAATGACGTTGATTTTCTGTTAATGCTATCAGGGGATTCCCAAAAGTATAAAAGTAGGATCTCAAGAAAAATACAAGTCACATTTGTTTTCCATATGTGATTGTTTTCCATATTGGTCCAGTTATTAAAAATAAAAGCGGATTGCTCTCGAAGCTTGGCAGATTTTTTAACCCTGTGAGTGAACATTTATAGTCTCAAAAAGAGCTTGGGCCAGGCAAATTTCGAGTTTTTATGAAAAAAAAATGTTGAAAGTGTGTGAGGCCCTACCTTTCCCTTTGTGTGAGGCACTCAGTTCACAAAGCCGATATTAAGCTAAATATTTACTTGCATTTAAAAAAAAAGCAAAACATACATGCAGGTTAAGTTAGGTTCAGTAGAAGCAAGGGTTTGCTGGCAGCAAAAGCCACCAACTGGCATAGGCCTATGAGGAGACAACCTCTAAGGAGTAAAGATTTTAATGTAACTATGATACTTAGTCAGTTAAAGTATCCTGAGCTTCGAAGAGAAACTTGGCCAGGCCGGAGACCCTGCTGAGCTTCACAAAATTCCCCCGCATCGTACTTGCAAGCTCGTTCAGTTCCTTAAAGAAGTATTGGCAGGAGTCGAAAACGTTGTCTGCTGTCATTTTGACACTGGCAGAGGAGGTGTTTCACATCTTCGTCCGCTTCTGGATCATGACAAATGTAGTCGGTGTTAGTGATTCTCTATTTCGCTAAGTGTTTTCTCAACAGGTTGCGGGCCTGTTATCACTTGGGTTATGGCCTTTTTAGTGCAATAAGCTTTTTGATTTGCTGCCATATAATGGATGGTCAAAGCCCCTTTATATGGTCGGAGCTCTGCAAATTTTCCCATATGTTTTGGTCTAAATTATAAATAGCAGCAGAAATTTCACCTGTCTCAGAAAAGAGCGGAGGATGCCTTCTTTTGCCCGCTGTAGTGCGGACATAGATATGAGCTAGCTCACCAGCCTTTTCATTCCCGATAAAGTCGCTATTGCCTGGTATCCAAACAATGCGGACATTGTTTGTTTCATTAGAGCCCTCAATTCTGAGCGACATGAGATTTTACTGTTGGTGTTGCCAGGGCTTTAATGGCTGCTTGGCTTCCTACGTATATGGAAATATCGTCATGTGATAGTTCCAATACTCTTGCCTTTTCGGCGGCTATAAGTATTGCTAGAATTTCGGCTTCGAAGATACTGCACAACCTAAGCAGTCTTCTGCTTGTTAGTATACTGAGTTTGCCAGAGCTGGGGCAATCTTATTCGGAACCATCTGTATTGATCGTTACCTCAGAGTTGGTTAAAGCCTTATAAAACGCCAATCAAGACTGGCATGGTCTTGATTGAAGTCAAGATAAGGTCTTATATGGCTTGTTATTCTTGGGCAGCATCCTCTTGTGTGCAGGGTTGGGCTATTGCCTGTAGCTTAAAGTCCTATAGCGCTTCTTTTATGAAGAGATCTATTGGCGTAATTTTTAGGATTGTCTCTAGCCCCATGGAAGGTTTAGATCTTAGAGCACCTGTAGTGAAGAGACAAACCAATCTTTGTACCTTAGTTAAAGATTTGGAATTTTTCTGATTTATTTTAGCTGGTCACCATCAGACGCAGCATCCATACTTGAGTATGGTTCATACTAGAGCTGTGAGGAGCCAGAGTTTTTGGGAGAAGATTCCCATTTCTTCCTACATATTCGGTTGCACGCTGGCTGTGTACGCTATTTAACTCTTTCTTGGGTGTTTGATTCCAGCTTAGCTTACTATCTAGGATGATGCCAAGATATTTGTCACTTTAAGATAGCTGAATAGCTAAGCCTTCACGTGCCGGCAGCTCTGCAACCAGTATTAACCTCCTGTTTGTGAAGAGGACAAGCTCCGTTTTTCCCTGGTTGATGCTAAGACCACATGAGCCGGTCCATCGGCTTAGTTTTTTAAGCGCATCCTCCATCAAATCAACAAGTGTTGACAAGAATTTGCCACGCGCTATGAGCACAAGGTCGTAGGCACAAGCGATGGGCTTTACCAGTGAGCTGCTGAGCTTCATTAAATATGAATTTATTACTAGAAGCCATATGAGAGGTGATAGCACTCCACCTTGTGCCTTGTGGGGTTCTTTTGGTTCTTCAGTGACGCTTCTATACTAAGAACCACTTGCTGTATCTACCGACTTGCCTTTGAGGTAAGCGTGTTGTTATAAGAGGACTAATTGATTGGATTGAGTTTGCTGCGAATGTGGATGTTTAGGAGTCTCTCGGGAGTTTTCGGCAGAAAGGGTAATAGACTAATTATAGGTCTTTAGCCTTTTGCCTGATGGTGGCTGTTTTTGCCTGCTTTAGGAATGAAGATTTTAATTTCCTCAGCTTTTAATATCCTCAATTTTAATTTTCCTCATGCTGCACCGTTTAAGCATACATGAAAAAAACCGGTGTTTAAAATCCGTGCATGACTTTATGCTTGTCAGTCTCTTTTTTACAAAGTTGGTAGCTGTCCTAATGCAGAGTAAAGGATCTCGGGACATTTTCATCAAGCTTTCCCAAGTTTGTTTTTTCTATGCTGCAAAATATCGGGGAAATGTCAAAGTGGCAACTCTTTTTCTAAAAAAAAATTACAATACTGCGTGTAGGTCGCTCTTTGATTTTTTTTTGCTCATCCCTTAATTATGTCAGCGAATTATTGCAATTCTCTTTTTATTCTCTGTCTCTCACCTTTTATCAAGTACAGTCTGATTCATTTTATGATTCCAAGAAAAGAAATCCTCTCCGGAAGAGTCTAATTATGCTCACCGATTATCCTCATCAATTACTTGATCATGCGGCCATACTAATTCAATCATCGATCACACTAATCGTCCGGTACTCTCTCGGCTCGTCGTTTTGTCCGGCTAACACAAATCCTTTCCATTCTTTTGAAGATACGTCAATCTTATCTCAACACATTTCGCTATAGTGTCTGCATGAAGAAGCAATAATAGCCATAACACCAACTGTACGTACGTCTACAAGAAAATAGAGGAAAAGCCGATTTGTGTGTGCACTCGCACCATTACGACTACTCTTCCGTTAGAATGTAGATACTACATTTAACGGTTTACAGAGTGTATTTAATGCCTATGAGCGTGTATGTGCGCGGTTCGTAGAAGAAAATTCGAATTTTCACGATGGATTTTTTGAATTTGCTTTAGTTGAGAGAAAATCGTCGCTTAGTTAACGTCAAGTCTAATAACCACACACTAATAATAAATTATTTAGTTTTTAATTTAATTTTTTTAATTGCAACTAAGGAAAGTGTTAATTATTGTCATCCCTTAGCAAAAGTAAAACGAAGACGCATTATTTTTTTTCCCCACGACAACCTTTCAAAGAAAAAAAGTGCTCAAGTGTTTTGAAAGTGTTGAATAATATAATTTTAATAAATGTACTAATTTTTTTTCCCTTAATTTAATTCCTACAGAAACGAAACGAATTTGATTTTTAAAGTTTAAGTTACAAAAAAAAACACAGTGACTGTGAAAGAGAAAAAAAGATCCCAAATCAAGTGAAACGAATTAAATACGAATTTTGAAAAGCAATTTTCTAAACCATCAGAAAAAAATATTACCAGCCGCAGCAGAATTTTAAAGCAGAGAAAAAAAAAATCGAAAACTTTTCAAGGTGAGTTTATTTTTAGCGTTTCGAAATAGCTGATGAATTTTTCACTTGCTTGTAAATGGGTGACAAATTGTGTGCATCTCTGTCTTTCGTAGCCGTTCTCTGGCCCGAATTCGCAAATCTAGATAGACTAGATAGACACTTGAGTGTTTATTTTGTTGTTGTTTTTTTAAATGGTCGGATTGACAATTGGCATACATCAAGATTTCGTGTAGATACAAGATCTAAATCTGAAGACTCGTCTATTTTTTTCGTAAAGGGCAGAATTTTGAAAACTCATTCATGGGAATTCGTGTGGGGGGAGGCTGTTTTAAAGGTCGCCTTCATAAATCACCTTCCACTGGTTCGAGACATTTATTCCCTTGGACGATGAACGTTTTGTATGAGCCTGATGGAAGGAGTTTTTCGATAGCACAATAAATTTTGTACACAAATACAACAAAGTATCGGTTTTATGCTTGAGCTATTTTCGGCAAAATAGAGACATAAACGAACGGAAAAAGAAAATAATAAGAGCACCGAAAAAAAAGCTGCTGTGGAAAATGTCTGTGCCAGTCGCAAATCGCCTGTCTTTTCTTTTCAATCCATGATGTAATTTAAATGAAATTTAGACCCGCAGCCAATTTGAAAAAAAAAACGACCAATTTCTGTTCAGAGAAATCTATATAACATGTTGCAGACGCATGTGTATGTGAAACCTGAGGATTTAAATGTTTCAGGCAATTTTCGAAAAATGCGCGCCTCTTGTTCTGTTCAGTCAGACGCACGAGGATGTTGTACAACACTCCATCTCGGTGCGAATGACAAGAGAATGTGTTGTGTAGTTCTAATGTTTTTCTCAATGACGCACTCTTTCAACGTGTACACTGACGTCGCTTAGTATTATTTGCGTCAAAATTAGATAATATTTCAATATTTTCGATGAATATATTGGCACTGGCAGAAGGTTGAACCTGAGGAATGTGTTTATTATTAGAATGGCGCTCATGTAAACCGGGGGCTGGTGTTTATTGAAAGACTAATTGAGCGTCCGGTACGAAATTATTTTGCTTAATTATTTGTTACACTTTTGTGGAAAGAAGACTCATGATGTTATAAACAAAATGAATAATAAATTGCTGTTTAATCAGCTGACTTACACAAATTAAATAGCGATTATAGAAGGTGGACGTCTTCCGAAAATCGTTATCATAAGGGCTTTAACCCGAAACTTTTAGTTGACCTCTGGTCAAAAATCGTCTTTTATAAATTTCCGCCAATATAGCCAAGAGAATTTCTTTAAAAGCCGTCACTAGTCACTTGCCCGACAATGACAGATATTCCGCCCAACCAACTTGGATAACAACTGCCGATCATAGAACCCGCACATCCTCAGGCAAACCCTCCCCGATTTTTCTTTTATTGCTGGTTTGGTCGGCTACATTCGATAACCGTTCCCCTCTTATGGAGGGTGTCTAAACAGGGGCCAGAAACCCGCACGGTACTGTCTGCTAAAATATGCAACTCTCACGCCTGGGCTGGTGAAATATCGCCTCTTGTACCTATTTCCAACTAAGTGAAAACTAGCGCAATATAAAAACCTCTGGTCAAGGTAGACGTACTGATTCTCGATGCCTTTCAGTGGTTTAAAAAATCAAGAAAACTTGAGCAAGGCATTAGGTAAGCTAAGTCTAAGAAGCTTCTGAGGAATTGATCTTAATTATTAAACAAGTAAAGTATATTATAACTATATAGTTGGTAAGAGCAACAGTGCGTATGTAAAAACTCCAGTACGTCTACGACCGATTGCAAAATAACCTACCCTACCTAGAAAGGAAACTACCACGCCTCCAAAAAATGGGCGAGATTTAAAAATATAACTGTTGAATGCTTTATGCTAGGTGGTTGCCTACATTTCTGACTTAAACTCCGCCTTTTAACTAAAAAAATCACTTTTTTTAAAGCCACGCCCACAAAATTGAGCGGAGGCATATACTATAAATATCTACAAAACAGTTAGAAAATGATAAATGTATCTTAAACTTTTGCAAAGTAATTCTTTGTCCAATTTTATATATATTCATTAAAAAGCAGTAATTTAAAGTTAAAATGCCTTAAAAAGTGAGCTTAAAAAGTGAGCGTGGTCAATGTAAAGGCCAGATTTTTTCTGCCAGCTTAAAGAAAATAACAAGGCAATGTCACATACCAAAAATGAGTGCGCTAACACTATTGTAACATAGCTAAATTTTTATAAATAAGAGATGATCTCACATACAGCTCTGTAGTGGGGGTGTCTGTAGGCGGATTCAATAAATTTTCGAACTTGGTCTAAAAGACTGGACTTCTAGCTTACTCATCAACTTTCATTTAACTAGTTAACTAATTTTCAAACGTGATCTAAAGACTGGACTTCTGGCTCACTCATCAACTTTCAGCTCTTAAATTTAAGACCTCCGCCTAAGATCCGCCCAAAAGGCGGATTCAATTAATTTTCAAACTTGATCTGAAGGACTGGACTTCCAGCTCAGTTATCATCTTTCAGCTCTCTGGCTTAAAATTCAAAACCTAAACGTCGTTTACACACGGACGGACATGGCTCTCCTGTCGGTCTCATTCATATCTCTAAACGGTCTTAGGGGTCTACGGTGATTATTTCACTGCGTTTTAATTTAAATTAATATAGCCTGGATAGGGTATAAAAAGAAACAGACAGAAGGCGTTTCGCATTGTTAAAGTGACATTTCCAGAATTTTGTAGATTTGAAAACCAAAATTTTTAAAGTTGGGATTTAAAAAAAAAAAAATTGACCCAAACAGAATTTGACCCCAACCCAAAGAAGCTACTCAAATCTTTACTACGGTGATAATTTTCAAGGATATCAAGGATATCCTGACAAAAACAGCACACAGGTAGATGTCTTCCCAAAAAAAATCACTCAAACTGCTACCATACCTTAATAAGGCCATTGGGCCTGTCCTTCTTACTTGTAGGAAAAATCACATTTCTTGCGGTCTAGGCCAATGCTTGTGTGACGAAATCTCAAACAATTGCCAAAACAATAAATGTACGATCCTTATGAAAATTACGAAATTCGCCGATTGGGAAAGATCTGTACAAGAAAATTTTGGCGCCAATCGAAGAATAGCAGGCAATTGGCTGCAAAATAATTTTAGTACATTCGACATTTGAGGTATGTTATGGTCATGTAACAAAAACGATCATTATAAAAATTGGTCTGCCTTCAAAAATTACAAGCGCCGAGCCGGCCGATTGAATATGTTTTCGTTATTAGCACTACATTTTTCATCTATTCTATATAGAATCGATTCCGTTGATTCTTTTGAAAAACATTTTAAAAATAACTTCCAGTACACTTGAAATTAGGGCAACCCCACATATTTGGAATTGATTAGCTTCACCGAACTACACATTGCAGTCCATATAGAAAAACCAGCGTTCCTTCAGCAGAAATGCCTTGTTTCTTCGTCTTCATAAATATTCCTCTATATGTAAACATTGAATCCATTCCTTCGGGATGGATGCGCTTGGTTGCGGTCCCGCACATGCATACGCTAAACCCATCAATTAAAGTTTTTATTTATGCTGCCTCTCGAGTTGCATGCAGCAAATGATGCATATTAATTACCCATGACCGATTAACATAATAATTGCAATGCTCCTTGGCTGCATATAATCCAGAGTTTTTTTTTTTGCGTTTTACCATATTGAATGAAGAACCTCATCACAGTCTGAAGAGTTCCTGATGACTGACATTCGTCTCAAGAGGTTGCGTCTAGTTGTTTTTTTTTTTTTAGATTTACAGAAGTTCGCACATTGGTGTCTCTGTAAAGCCTCGTTGTTTATCTTCAACGATTCGTGAGGCAAAATATGATCATATTCATGGGAGTCCGCATATGGAGAGATAAAGACGAGTGAGCGATCTGGCGCCGATATAGTGAAGAATAGTTTGACTTAAGTGCTCCTGCTGCTGTAGACTGAAGATGTCTGATTGTGTGCTTGATGGCGAATGCGATTTTTTCTTTATTTAAAAACAAAAAAAAAATCAAAAAATTTATTTACATCAATTTTATCCAGCGTTGCCACAGAGAACAATTTTTGGTTTTATGCAAGATTCCCCCCAGACCCGGGTCGCAAGTCAAACCACTTTTCTTCTCGCTTTACAATTCATGCAAAAACATTTTGCGTATTTAAATATGCTTAAAAAAATCCTCAACCTTAATACTTTTTCTTCGATAAAAAATTCCAAATTTCTATGTTTTGATAACCCCAACACAGCCGGCACTCAACACTTAATCGTACGCGTTTCCACTCTCACTCTGCCTCCCCAGTCCAAGTAGGTAAACAAAACTTGTGAATAAATTGATAAGCCGGTTCCTCTAAAAGCATCTGACTCATGTACACTACACACCGTTTAATCATTTTGTGTTTACCGATTTATCAAAAAAAAAAAATACTTTTATAAAAAAATACTGCCAGACGGCGTCGTTTTGAAAGTGAGAAAACATAATCATTGCTTACATCATTTTCCCCGAAGAATACATTCAACTGCAATCAATTCTGTTTTATTTTTTTGTTTAACTATAAGCCACCACATTTTTATTATCTGACGAATAAAATTAAAAAAAAAAAACAGTCATTCATTTGAGTAGAAAGATTGCAGGCGTGCAAAACTATCGGTGTTCAAATGTGTTATCTAACCAAACATTTATTTTGCCTAGTTTTCGTTTCCGTGGTATGAGGCATACAAATATTTTGTTCAATCTTGACTTATTCTGGTTGGTATACCTTACCTATCAAAAATATTTTCCTGGTTCTTGTGGAAGAGTTGGTACACGCTTGATATGACATAAAAATGAACCAATTTTTTAAAATGAAAGTTGTGTAGCGTTTTTATAATGTGTTTTAATGACTCAGATATTTTACGCGAAAAAATGCTTTGTTGTGATAATGAACTTATGGTTATAAGCTCCAAAGCTTCCAACTTTCTTGATAAAAACAGCATGACAATGACAGGTTCACCTAAGTAGTTCTATGATGCACCTTCTTTATACCACGACCCATATGACCTGACTTGGTTTGTGATAGTTCAACACTCTGTGGAGTTGAGGAAATGGACAAAATCTGGTATCCCCTTACCCGAAACAGTGCTGAGGACGTCTAAATGTGGACAGCTCAGCGCACACAATTTGCCTCTTGCTCGCGCCAGACATTTAATAGGAGGGATGAGTGTTGTTTTTCACAGATATTCGGTTGTCGGTCAGATGCGCAGATCTGGATTACAAAACCAGATTTGACCAAACCACGCCAAACGTTGGTGAATTCAACGATTAAAACAGCAATTAAATCAAATCTTCTTTTAGTCCCCCTAATTATCGAGATTTAACATACCAACTTTAGCCTCAGAAGAGATTAAGATTTAGCCGCATTATAAATCTCTTCCACGTATGAATTCTCAAATCAAATCAATTATTTCAAGTTCAATTATTTGTAAAATTTTCGAGTTCAGTTGAAAAATAAACACTCGAACAAACTTTTTATTGACAGCCGTCACATCAACTCAGCTGTGCCTATTTGAATGTGGGTTTATTTGAATGTCGTTAGATGTGCAAAGCATGTGAAATGTCATTGGATGGATGTCATTGACATATGTCAAAAATAGAAGTATGCGTCCAGTTAATCTTCTTTTTCCCGGTGGAAACACTTTGGGATTAACTTTTAATTTTCCCTATTCTCTGCCTTATGTGCGAAGAAAAAACGATGTCTGAATAGTTAAACTTCTACAATGTAAGATACAAAATCAGAGAAGTTTAATTTTCGCTGATAAGGGATGCTGCTAAAAAAGTGAAGCAAATGTCAGAGATTTTTGACAAAAAAAAATTATATTTAATACTGCTCCAGACCAAACCAGATATTAAGCTTCCGAAATTCCAGATTATGTTTTTTCTTTTTTTCCAACGCTGGTTGTGAAGGTCCTTTGTTCTATTCTTATTACAATAGGCCACGTCTGCTTTGATATGCCGCAATAAGTCAGCCCCCTCCATTGGAAGGTGGCAATTTCCAAGAGATATGAGTGTATTTGTTTCTCCACTGTTCCTAGGGGATTGTGGACCCTTGTCACAAGTGAGGCGTGTAGAGCTGAGCCCTGCCTGGCCAGCTCATCTGCGTGTTTGTTTCCTTTTATGTCACTGTGCCCTGGAACCTACAGAAGTGGGACCCTGAAACGTCCGCCCATACGGGCAAGCTCATGACGACACTTCGGCACCAGTTTAGGGGATATGGTGACTGAATCAATAGCTTTGATGGCAGCTTGACTGTCTATAAAGATGGCAATGTTTTGCTTGTGCGTTGTGTCATGCTGAAAATGCGTGCAGGCCCCTTGGACTGTCAGTAATTTCGTCTGGCAAAATCCGACCAGCGATATGATATTGTTATTTGCGGTGATTCCGAGTAGCCACCGGCCCCCACGTCACGGTTCATATTACATCCGTTGGTGTATATGGCCGTGTCAAAGTTCTTTGCCACTTCGTCTCTTTTCCATTCAGCCCTGATGGAAGGAAACTCTACGTAGAAGCCTTTCTTGAAGCTAAATTTGGGTGTGGTGTAATCAGTAAGGTTCGCAACCAAGTCATTTAATAACGAGTCCAGGATGTTGCTATGCCCGTACGGCCTTGCAGGCCAGCACCTAGATTCTAACCTAGTCTAACTGCACTGCATAATGCGGCATCTTTTATGTCTTGGTCAAGGGGCAAAAGATGCAGGAGTATACAGTAAGGGCGCCCGTTGGGGCAGATTTCAGTGCACCCGTTGGGCCTATGCTGGCTGTTATTTGCAGCTTTTTGAGTTTCGTGAGGCTATAACCTTGACTTATCGCAGGCCACCATATAAGTGATCCATATGTGAGATTTGGATGCACTACAGCTGCGTACATCCTTAAGTTTGTCTTTTGCTGAAGTCCCCACTTCTATTCAAAGGTTTTGCTACAGGCGTAGAAAGCGGCACATGCCTTTCTAATTCTGTGATCGGTGTTATGTTTCCAGTTACGTTAAGGGTCAAACATGATACCCTGGTACTTAGCGCTGGAGCATAGCTTGAGACGACAAGGACCGGGGAGGGTAAAATCGGGTACTTTGGTTTTAGTAGTGGACAAAATCAGTTTATTTTTGCTCAAGTTAAAGCCGAGGCCACGTCTTTCAGACGATATTTTTACTCATTACAGAAAGAACCTTTCCGAGATTAGTATCACCACATCATCCGCATACGCGACAACCTTGACCCGTTCCCTGCCATGTTTAACGAGAATTTAGTTCATAACCATTAGCCGTAGTAGGGGAGAGATGACACTGCCCTGACAAATTTTGTTGAGTGGCTCTTACTAAGTATTGCCTGGATAGTTCTTGTTACGAGCAAAGAGGCTATCCATTGCCTAACAGATTCCTCAGCTTTACCAGAAATTTAAGAATAGAAATAGAATAGAAATTCGGAAAGCTGTTAAAAGCTCCACAAAAGCACCACCTCGTAGAGAGCCGTTTCCGTGGATCTTAAGGTAGGCATGTTTTCATTTCGATAGCGATGATTCTTTTAGAAAGCTTCGCATGTCTAGGTCACGCTTCAAGGTTTGAAGAACAAAGGAGATTAGACTATCCGGCCTGAAGTCCTACCCTTGGTATAAACACCACTCTAGAAAGTCTCCAAGAGTGGGACACGTAGGTTAAGTATTGCACAGTTTCCAAAGATTGACACCAGCCAAGATATTGTTAAGTCTTGCGTCTTTAATAATACAATAAAGGCAGTACTCTGTCAGGGCCTGGAGACTTAAACGGTGAGAAGCTGTTAATAGCCCTGTTAGAAACTGGAGACTTCTGGAGGCCTGGAGACTTAAACGGCGAGAAGCTGTTAATAGCCCTGTTAGAAGCTGTTAACAGGCAGTACTCTGTCAGAGCCTGGAGACTTAAACGGTGAGAAGCTGTTAATAGAAATTTAATTTTGGAAGTCGTTGCCTCGGAAATCATTGAATAAATGTTTTTGTGTGGTACAGGTTTTACTTGCTGAGATCTGGCAGAGGCTCCGTACTGGTATAACTGCAACTGGGAAAGTGCAAGTTTAATAGCAGTTCCATAAGGGTCTCCGCAGACGATTCTGTCTATCCTTAAATCACTTAAAAAGGAGGGCTTGGACAGAATCGTTAGGGGTTTCGATTGAATGGCAGTAATCCATTCAAGCCTCCTTCTTTGATGTCTTTATGGCTTTCTTATGGAGACTTAGATAGTCCCTTTAAGATTGCCAGAATTTGTTTTTAAGGCAAATACTAAAAATCGCTCTGGTCATCTTCCTGAGTTTGGAGAGAACTTTATTCCACCATGGGGGGAGTGTTTTTTTGATGCATTTAAACACGCATTGGACTTTGTATGTAACATCCATTGACTTTTCGAAAGTCTTTGCCTCCAGTTCTTCCTTTGCTGCTGTGTTTTTTTTCTGGGTTTGTTCTTGAGTTTTGTCCCAAGGACTTGGCCAAATTGGTCCGATTAACTCTCTTGGGGTCTCGAAATGGTTTATTCGTCTGGGTCCCCAGACTTAAGTCATAAAGGATCCACCTTTGGTCTGAGAGTGATGTTTCTATAAGTGGACTAGCTTATAATCTACCTAAAACTATTAAATGTTTGAACTACTTAGTAAAACTTTTGCAAAAAGTAGGTCCATGATGTTGCCTAATCGTTTTGGGACTACGTTTTATACATCAATAAAAAAAACATGTGTTTGAAAGTGTAAAACAGGGCAATTAAAATTATATTTGTTTTGAACCTTTTAAATTATTATTTGTAAGTACCCATTGACATGTTGACCTCATTACGTACCGAATAACTGCTTTGATAAAACATTTTAAATTTTTGTATTTAATTTTCAGTGATTTATCCCCGGTATGCTACATGTCAACCCATTGATTCGAACCACTAGCTACGTAAATAGTTTATCTCTCATCTGTTTCAGCGATAAATTCAATTACGAAAGGCATGAGGTATCTCAATGTCAGCCAACATGTTTTTTCCTGGCACCTCATCAGAAATCGTCTTGAAGTTTTTATTTTCTGCCCCTCGACCATAAAATATTACGTTTTAACAACAATTTTTAAAGTCCATCATTAATGCTTGAAACATCCAGCTGTTATTTTCAATATCGATTAATATATGAAAAGGGGTATTCATGTTAATGTTAAAAGTAAGAATTTTATCAATTAATGCTCAACATGTGCATACATACGACCTAAATTTTATTAAAGTAATAAATTTATGAGGAAAATATGTATATTATATCTCCGGTATCAAAAACATAAAAGCACATTTAAATATTTATTTAAGGCAGACGTTAATCCTATGTAGGCTGTCATAAATAATTACCCCCGTCAAGTTTAAATCCATTCCCCCAAAATAATTCATAACCCCTTCGGTGGAATCAGGTCAAATCGGAAAGTCAAAAATGATTATTTTCGCATCAATTGGCAACCATACCACGGGTAACATTAATAAACTTTGATTTTTCGAGTGATGTGGCATAGTTAAAAATAGATATTTAAAAAAATATAACATAAACCTAAAAATAAACCCGCGTCAATTTTGATCTGTGATAAAGTTTATTTTTTCTACGGGAACAATAAAAAAAAGCTAAAAAGAAAGGACAAAGCCAAGTTGCTGATGTGCGGCCAAGTGAATACTTGCTGGACTGAAAGACAGCCGGTCGTTAAGGGCCTAAATATAGAACCTGCTGCCTTTTTGCTTCCTCTTCGTGATGGTGAACGTGTATCCCCTTGGTTCGAACTAGCTATATACAGCATGGGTAATGGGTATAGGGTTGAAAGAAGAAAAAACTCACAAAAAATAACCTCTTCACAAGCATTTTTGACATGAAAACAAATTGAAATGTGTCCAAAGTTATAAATGTGCTATTAAATTGCATTAAATCACTCGTCGGTCGATAGTCGTCCACTTGTGCGAGTGTGTTGCATCCTCACCGCTAAGGATGGATATATTTATGAGAGAGTTGATTCTGTTCCCTCTTGGCCAATCGCTACAATACTCTCCAACGTAATGAATAATCGGGTGACAATTGAATGGAAGCTAGTTCTTTGAAAAATTGTTGCGCTATGGATGAATAAAAATATACTAAGATACTCGCTGTGTGTATAGAAAAGGTAGATGTTCGTGATAGATGCTCCAACAGAATTAGATATGTTTTGTGTGCTTGGAAGACGATGTACTCTGAGCTTTTTTTTTGCATGCGCACGTGTTTGCAACTTCATGCATTCAAAGGTAATGGGAGAACTTTTTGTTATCTGCTTAAGTGCTTACGACCTCAGGTTTCGAGTTTTAAATTCAATCTTAGCATGCAGTTGAAATCAGCATTGATAGACTAAATATTTTTTCGCAAGCTTCTAGAGCATAGTCAAGCTTGTCTGTACCAAAAATTTTTATTTTTAAAAAACAAATTATTCAGTAAAGCTGTGAGATGGTGTCCTGCAAGCTTCCAAACAGAGTACCTACTCGCCGCGGTAAAAATTCTTGTTGCATTTTCAAGGCGATCATTATGTGCCCATTTCGAAACAATAAGTATTGGAAACAGCTTTCTGAGCATGGATTTGGCAGCCCAAGCATTTTTGTAAAGAATTTTTGTTTTAGAATTTTGAAATTCATTCATGAACAAAGAATACTCTCTTTTAGGGCCTTATTGATGGTCATATTGTTCTGAAAGGTTTTATAGCACCGTGATGGTGCTAAAGGAGACTTCTGGCAGCACCCTTACCGTGATCCCGCCTAAGTTGCTAGACTTCTATTTTTACGCTACTGGTAAACAGCTATGAGCTGTGCCTGCTTTGGACAAGAGTATCCAAAATTTTCTGTTAAAGCTAAGAAGAAAAGAGGAATTTTGGTCTGACACATGCATCGTACTGCAATTGACCGTCTACTTAAAACGCAAGGAGATTTTCGACTAATAAACTGTTGGTTATTTGAGTTAACTGCCCTCTGGTGACATCAAAAAAAAAAAAACTTCTTTTATCCCCCTTACAAATCGTCGCCAAAGAATTATTTTTTTGCATCGTACACCACTTTTGAAACCTGTGCTCGGAATCACGCTTTGTCTTTCCAATCCCGAAATATGCAATTTCAATTTTGTCCTATATCCACCGAAAACAATTTTGTTTTTGAATTAATTTGGACCATAAAACATTTTTGGCCTTTGAAAAAAAATTGCCTTACGATTTTCCAAATTTTTTTGTGAGATTTGTTTTACTCCATGTGCATATCAAGTGTTTGTGTTTAAGAAAGCCTACGCATATAAAACACTGATCAGTGTTGGTTTGCACCACCTCTATCACAGTTTTACAGGTTTCCAATTCAATAACCCAGTATTTTTTGTGTCACACGTGCGTATAGAGCGAAATATGTATTCAGTAAAAAACGAGCAAATAAGTGCAAGACTTCGTCTGTAACGATCTTCTTTAAACCCAACCCTATATTTACCGTGTAACAATTTTTGGCTAAAGACTTTATTAAATAGACTTTATTATCAGAGCAAATCTCTCCTTACAACAGTTGCACTCTTATTACAAGATTTAACCTCTTAGAATACTCTTATTGCAAAATTAAACTCCGGAAGAATTAAACTCCGCAGTCTTATATCAAGTGTCAATGTCTATAAAGCTAAATAGACTCTTGTTATAGGAGTTGGGCGCTATAGGAGTGCAGAAGAAGAGTGCTACAAGACCATTTTTGGATCTTTTAACTAGATGTTATGCTCGAAGAGTATCAATAGCATTATAAGAGCCTTATAAGTGCTATTTTGGCATTTTTAAAGTCTTACTCTCAGGGGTATGTTAGTTGGGTGGGTCGGTTAAAACTATAAGAGGTGGGACACAAGTAACCTAGCTTGTTAACGGTTTGGCAAAATACTTTGAAAATTCTTACCTAAACTAGTTTTAACTTTTTTTTCTATACTTTTCCCACAGCTTCGGAGTTGGTATAGTTACTATAGACGCAAACCATATGCGCCGAAAAATATAAGCCAATTCTGGGGCGGTGAAGCTTAACAAGCAGGTAGACCACGTTAAACCACACGAACGTCAAAAATCTAGTATTGACAACATGTCGAAAACTGGTTCCAATAACCTCGAATGCACAAAATGTATAGACACCAAAATCTCGAATAAAATCTATAACGCAGCATTTTTAAGCAAGTTAAATAGTTTTATATAAGCACCCAAACTTGCACCTACCCCAAATTCGATATTATGTCCAAGGGGCGGGATTGTATTCCGCCCCTTTACTTTTTCAACTTGGTAAAACAGAGCTCCACATAACCAAGATTAAGAGACATTCGAGACTCGTACAGAATGCATTGTCATAAGAGGCCATGTGATGCGTCTTTTGAGCTGGAAGTGTCAGCATTTTAAATATCGAGTCAGAATACCTTGAAGCTCATAAATTCGGATTAACATTAGTTTCTTGGGGGGGTCTCAGACTTCCTCAGGGCACTCGTTTATTTGTTCACCAAAAATTTCTGTTCTGAGTCTTTTTTTATTATGTCACTCATAAAAAAATTTTCACGTTCTGTCTTTGATGTGTAGGAAGATGTTGATTCTTTTGATGATTTAATTAATTTAAGGCGTTCCAGGAGCTCTGCCTGGCCAAATAAAAATACCTTTAGCTGCTTCAAAATTCCCCATTCTTATACTAAGTTTAATTTCTCAAAATGAATAAGTGAAATCTAAGCAGTAAAACGAACATTTTGCATGGATTAAATTATAGTTCATCACCTAGAGACTGTACTTAGGGTTCATATGAAAAAAAATCTTGGTCAGAAATGTAGAGGAATAATTTTCGTGGGTCTAATTTGCCATAGGAATGTCATACTTAACCGAAACCTTTTTTACTTAAAGTTTGAGCAACATGGTCTGTCAACGTGAAGACTTTCGGAAATGAAGGTGGATATCTACCTTCATCAAAAGAGGCATTATACTTAGCTTTAGATGCGAAATTCACTAAAAGACCTACCATTTAAGCCTGGTATCAAAGTACTTACCAAACCGAACTTGAATTTTAATTATGAGTATACTCTAGCCGCATTGAACCTGTTCCACTGACATACAAACGCGCGTATACTTGTCGTTCGAGTGCGATGAGGAGCTATAAAATTCTACCGTGGCATTAATCCCTTTCAGGCAACAGCCTACTTAGCCGTTCTAGACGCGTTTCGCAAATATGCGACAAAAAAAAGACTTAATTACACTCGAGGCAGATTTTAATTAACGACGGGACATAAAAGTGTTTTTATTCGCTTCAAAGGAATTATTATTTTTTTTTTGTCTTTATCTGAAATACATTTTGTAATGTTCGTTGTGTGGTATTCTGATTAGCATGCCAAAAAGTCAATAAACCCGCGCAGTTTTAAAGTACAAAATAAGAAGCTTTAAAACAGCAAAAAAAAAAAGTTAAATTTTTATAGTACGTAGCTGCTGTGCATAAGTGATTACGTGATCTCCAAACAACACCTTCAGACGTATATGTGTTGCGAAAATTGCTTAACAATCAAGAGTGAATGCAGGTGACACGACAAGCGTAGACAAAATATAACATCTCTCGAAAGAAAACGAAAGTAGACCCCTTGTAGAAATAAATTAGAAATGTGTCATCTACCTGTTTTGCGGATTTTTGTACTTTTGCTTTCGTTACTCAGCGAAAGCCTACACACCTTTTTGACGAGTGGCGGGCGCGCAAAAAAAAACCGTCTTCACAAATCTTACAGGTACAAAAGCACGATCGATATAATGTAGTGTAGGTGCTTAGGTTTTTTTTTTGTAGAAATGAACTGTCATTTGTATTGTTTCCAAGTTGTTTCATGACTTCGAGTCAGAAGGTTTTTTTCCTTGTCATATCGCTGCTCCTTTTATTTTGGTCATACATTTTAATTGAATTTGACTTAATTGTCCAAGTGTCATGTTACAATTTTCAATTGAGACTTTTTGGAATCGACTCTCGACTGCAACCAGGGTTGGATGTTGAATCTTTACTCTTTATTGTTACGAGATCCATATCTTCAAAATGTATCCATATGTAGATACAAGACTGCTACCAAAGCAATTTGCTACGCAATGAAGATGGAAAGACGTGACATGATTAATGTGAACTTATTGCGAAGAGGTTGTGCTCTTGGCTAAGTTTTTTTGTATGTCGAGATGGTATTTACATTCGTGGAGTCAAAAAGCCAGATATTCAAAAAGGACAACAAATTTTTAATGCCTTTAATAATTATTTGAAGTTGAAGTTAGGCAATCAAGTGTGGGACTTTACTGGGTTACACTTCTCCCTATGAGCAATATCATTTAGCCACTTCCCCTATGGGCAATCAGCCGATTTATAAAAAAACGCTGAAAAATATTTTTAAATGAAGATGTTTTGTTTTCACTTAAGGGGGAAACATTTTTATGTTGGCAAAAATTTAGGTTGTTGGTATGGCGTAAGTAGCCTTCTTCTGGAGAAGGCGTCTTAAAAATTGAAGTAGGTACCACTTGTGAAAGAAAGCGCAACCATGGATGTCCGAATTGTTAGGCCCCTTGACTGTGTTTTTAAAAAAACTATAGAAATACCTAAGCCAAGACTCAGTGAGATTTGCATTTGTGACGTGTATTTGGAACAGGTACCGCGCCCTCTAATCTTTTCTACTCACACAATCTTAACACATTATAAGAGTAACCAACAAACCCTACAGCGGTATTGTACCATAAAAAAGAACTTATGTCACAGGTGAGCGGGGACCACATGTTTCGAAACATACTTTACTCCTTCTACTCGAATATACTGATGCTGCCATAAAGCTTCTATAGTTCATAGGCCATGTTTCATTTAGATTAAGACGTTTCCATTTTCATAGCAGTCTTAACGACTTGAAGTTGGTTCATATTAAATAACATCGATTGCCTCTTAGAAAAGATCGATGAACCCTGCCAAATTGTGAAGTCTTCACATTAATTCATATATTTTATCCTTTGACTGCAATCTTCCCCATATTTCAACATACTTGACCTTCGCCACCTACTTGTAATATAAAAATCGCCGAAAAATAAATTTTGATTTTAAGATGAACGTCTAAATTCTTATAGCTTTGACAACGTCTTAGGAACATTTATCTATTTTTAAAGCACAGAGTGAAGGGGGATATAGAAATCATTTCGTGCACTCTCCTACAATAAATAGATTGTTTGAAGAACATATCTTTACAAGCTTAGCACTTAACCATTTCTGGCATTATCTAATCTGATTCTTATGAAGATACCCAAAATAAAATAAATTTCTCTCTCCATGTTTACTTTGTATAATACCAACGGGTATCACAGTATCATACACAAAAATAGACGATAGAAAATAAATAAACACTCTTGGATATAGCCGAAATCTCTAAAGCTTCAAAAGAATTTTAAAAACTTATTTTTAAAGACCCACGCACAACCATTTTGGAAAATATGCCTCTTCGATGCCATAGAAATGAATCTTTATATATTTTTTCGTAACTCGAGAGTCTCTTTGAAGCTCCTAAGTGCTGTAATCGATTGAAATACTTGATTTCTGTATTTGTAATCAAGTTGTAGGCGTATAGTTGGTATACGCGAGGGAAGCAAGTCGATTAATATGGTTATTCGAATTTGTATTTCAATATATTTCAGGTATCTCGTCGTATCTGCATTGCATTTATCTTATCAGACTGACTTACAAGCACCCGTTATACATTTAAAATTGACGTCGCTGCCCGGATTAAAATCCAATCAAGACAAACACCTATCAAAGTCGTCGTACAAGTTGGGGGGAACCCAGAAATTTTTTCCAAGTTTTCACATATTTCGAAAGTCTTAAAATAATTTCAAGAAACTAATACGACTTTCGGTCACTATAAAGTTAAATCCCCTCCGACTGCATGTGCGCCTATCAACACCTCTTAAACTTGTTCTCAATTTTCACGGGATTAGTGTTTTTTTTTCCGAAATTTAAAGACCATAAGATCACACATTTTTGGCACTAATTTCCGTAATTTACTTCAGTCCCAGTGCTAACGATGGCGCGACATTGGATAGCCTTTGCCTTCTTCTCCTCCCGACTAATTGCATATAAATTCTTGAAACAAAATTAAATTCAGAAAAAATATTTCTGAACATTAATTTTTTCGAAAATATGCAACGAAAAAAATAATTCCGAGTAAACAACAAAAAATATCAACGAGACGCGTTAATTAGATTAACCAACGTTCATTATATACGAGTGGAGGATTAATTCAATTTATTTTCGAATCAGAACACTCATCCTTTGTGTCGGAGCGAAAATAATTGAATATTCAACAGCTGCACCTACGAAAATATTGCAAAGTTTTTTTGCGAGCATTTTGAACTTACGAAACTTTTTAGGTAAACATTACCTTTTCACAAAAAAAAAACTATTAAAGCAGTTATGTTATGAAAGAATTTTTGCATTCGACATCATATTTCCTGCTTTTGTGCGAAGCTGCATGTGCAGCCAGCTCTGGGTTTCCCCGAAATGCATGCAACACTGCTTGGCAGTCTGGTGACAAAATATCCACAATAAAGGGTTTGTTGTTCACATTATTCATTGTGTTGGCAATAAATGGAGTATGTGTGTGCAAATCGCTTACTTAAGCGTTTTTTTTTGTGGATAATGGTCTTTAAAAGTGGCTATTTCCGTGGAATGGTATAGAATGAGTAATGGGCATTATGAGGGGTAAAATGCGTGCAAAGGAATTTTTTTCGGAAGCAAATGCAAATACCTATCAGCATTTTGTATTAAATTGTTTGCACACCTGAGAAAAGTGAACAAAGTAAATATTTTCACTCTTGTTCGTAGATCGATGGTTTGATTTTTCAAGCTTTGGGTGCATTGAATACACAATTTTTCGACACAAAAAATATGGACTTGAAAAGTTTTTTCATGCGATAATCTTGTTTTACTCATAAAAAAAGGAGAAACTCTAAGATGAGGCTACTAAGCGTAGTTCGCCCCCGATTTCGGTTATATAGTCAGCAATTTTTGCTAATGGGACTTCATCTCGATGTGAAACTGAGTCTTGACCAACATATACCACGAGTGAGTCAATGTTGGTGAATTAGTCAAATCAAACTAGAAGAATTATGAAGTCCAACAAGAAGATATGGTAGCAGCGAAGCTCCGCGAGGTGAAATGCCCTTCTTTGTAATTGGTGAACGCACTGTTTGAACGTCTGGAAGGCAAGGGATGCAGAGTTATCACTAATGCGGATGGCATTGCAATTGGCATTTAAGGAAAGTACCCTAATACCTTGAAAATGTTGCTGCAAAATGCACTGTACGATTGCTAAAAGGAAGAACAATGAACTTGTACTCTTCACCAGGGAACACAAACTGTCCTCTAGTGTGCACGAGTCACTATTCAAGTTACCAACTTTTCAAATAAAGCTTAATATTTAGGCCTAATCTAAGATAAGAAGCTGAGCTGGAAAACATATGAAATGCATTTTGAAAAAGGGCCTAAAAGGGCCAGTTGAAAATCCAACCCTAAGCCAAACACTGGCTATACAAATGCCGATCCTAAGACCGATACCCATGCTTTGGATAAATTGGTAAACCATGATAAACTGAATTCTTGGGTCGAAACTCAACTTACCACCAATGAAGCACTAAGACACAACTACTGGTCGGTTGTACTAACATCCAGACACCTTATATTAATGTATTTACTTAGTTAACCGGTTTTTCGAAGATAGCTGAAAAGGAGCATCAGTTGCGAAGAGCTTAGGTGTGCGACACTCACCACGTCAGCCCCAAATATCTGCCACCTGATGCGAGCAAAGACAGGCCAACTATACAGGGGAGGTGCTCCGCTGTGTCGTCGTACTCTGCACAGGTAGGGCAGATGGTGGCTTCGCTCAAGCCTAATACATTCAAGACGCCTACAAAAAGTCTGCAATTGATTCTCCTGAGAGATAGAAGGAAAGACGCTGGCCCCTCGCAGATGCCCGGGTGTAGTCGTTTTGTCTGTCTGCACTCATTGCAGTCACGCTAACGAGCCCTGCATTCACGATGCGCACCCAAGCATCAATTGCAGAGATATAAAATATAAGATTTTCACTGACAGCAAACCAATGAAAGCTATGTGCCCAAAAATTAGGGGCTATAGTGCTTTCATATATGAGTTTGATATCAAATGAAAGTTTATATTCAGGGCGTTATGCGGGTGAAATATTTCCAAAATCTTTTGTGAGATTTTTTTTAGATATTTGGCCTTAAAATTGATTAGTTTTAAGAATATCGCTTATACTTCCAAAAAAAATGTTTATATCGTGCGATATAAGCCAGGTAGGAAAATGGTTTTGAGAACCATTAAAGTTTTTTTTATACCCGACCCAGGGTATATAAATTTTAGTGCATAGTTTGTAACACAGTAAAATAATCACCGTAGACCCCTAAGACATTTTAGAGATATGAGTGAGACCGTCTGTCCGTCCGTCTGTCCATATGTTTAAAGTTTTTAGATCTTCAAAATTGAGCTAGGACGCTCAAACTTGAGTGTGCCTTGGTTCAGATTTTGCACAGACAAAGTGTGAAAATTGGTTAAATCTGCCAACGGCCACGCCCACTGCTGGTTCATATGTAAGACAACCTTTTTATCAAATTTTCTTTCAAGTTCGTTTTGGTCAGGTTAGACAAGCCGTAGGAACTCAAAATTCGGTATATTTAAAGCCCGATTATTTAAAACCCGGGATATTTAAAAACCCGATTTCTCGGAAAGTTCACTCCAAATCGAAAAAAATGTATGCCAAATATCAAAGATACTACTATTTGCTACGTTTGGTTCATGCAAAATTTTAAGCTCCGCCCACTTTTAGGGGCGTTTTCACGAAAAAAAAAAAAAAAAAACAGTTTTTTACCGAAATAATATTCGGATTTAACGCATTTTGTCATGATTCTAACAATATAAGATTTATTTAATTTTTTTACCTTAAACCCAGGCCCATTTTTCGGGGCGTCGCCTATACAAATAATATTTGAATTCGGGGCAAAAAGCTTGAAGATGTTGTGTTACAAGGTATTAAGGGTCGGAAATATACAAGTTTTTCACAGACGGACTGTTGCTTTCACTCACTGGCTTTTAATTTATTTTGAAATATTTTGCCACAAAGTGTAGTATATTTTTGACAATTAAGGGTGATCCACTTCTTGCAGCAAAAACAAATATTCTTTGCTAGCATTTTAAAGAATATTTCTTCGTCCTTGATTTAATCTATAATCCAGTGCCAATTCGCATTCAATATGAATATAAAGTGAGAAAATATAAATGATACCAAATTTATTTCCTCAGGTAATTATTTTAACAATTATAGCGAAACTCTCCCTAAAATTAATCAACTTCAAGACGAAATATCTCGAATAGAAGCTTCGCATAGAAAAATGGGCCATCACGTTTACAAAAAAGAATACTTGCTCTTTAAAAAATATTTCTGCTGCTAAATAATCATTTCAAAAGCTTCCTTATTAATCAGAGCGAAAAAAATTATCTTGAGTTTCGACGAAATAAATGGCAGTTTTTTTGACTACGCCAAAATCTTTTGCCTTTTTGAAGTTGCGGTTGAATATTTTGAAATGTCATGTAGATAGTGTTCGTGGCATAGAAACAGAAGTGTTTTAAGCAACTCCCAGAACCGTTTATAGGTTCTACTTCTATTTCTTGAAAATATAGGAAATAACTGCTACATTCGTATTTGTACCAATTATTATAGTGAAATACTGTACAAAGCAGACATTGACAAATGACTTCCAAAATTGTCACGTTCTCATCGTTATAGGTTTCTACATGTTTTTGTAAGTTTTTTTTTTTTGATTTTCTCGCTTATTTGAATTATTTTTACTTTAAACATTTTAAAAATGATTAATTTTCTTTTTTTCTTTTTTAAAATACGCTAAAGACATTAGCAAAAATGTCGACAGCTCAAATGATAGACGATCGCATATTTCTAACTGAAACAAATAAATTTGAAAAGTTAATTAAAATAACGACAAGTGTGTAATTATGCTACATGCGAGAAATGCCCCCGTTGAAAATTGCAATCATTAACAAAAATATAATTATGGCTGCAAGATGACAAAAATATTTCCCATGCACCATGGTGGGCCTGTTCAATTGCAAAAAAACAATTTTTATAAATTGTTGCACAGAAAAACCAATTCAATTAATACGTTGATCGGATTACTGCAATTTAAATCAAATAATAAGTTTGATTGAAAAATTAAACAGGGATAAGTATATGCAGCTGTAAATAGTATTTTTATATTTAATTAAATCAAACGAACAAGCCGATTTAAAATAGGTCGCTTCTGCAGCGGCAATATCTGTGCACTTTTCATCAGAAAATCCTTTCGATAGATACAAATTGTATATTAATCATAATAAATGAGTTGTTTTCGAGATCTGTCGAAGCGACATGGAAAGACGCCCATCGTATACGATGAAAAATATTACTTTACATAATCGTTCTTTCGAAATTAGCAAACACAGTGAGTTAATTGAACGATGTATCTGCAGATTCACGGCGAAAGATATACAAGCTGCTCTAGTTAGCAACGTGCCGTAGTATTTTTGTTTTCCTTTGGGTACACTGGGAATTTTGCCAATTTGTTTGTACAGTTAAACAAATTAAATATATTTTCAAATTTATTTAATTTACTGAAGAAAAACATGAAGCAACAACGCCAAAAAGGATTTATTTCAAAAAAACAGTTTTCAAAATAGCTAAAAGTTGCTGCTTTGACATTTTAACAACTTGTGGTTAAATAATTTAAAAAAGTAAAGGATATCTTTTTATATATCTATTTTTGCATCCGACAGGAGGGAGCCAGGAAAAGCATTAATAACTTTTAAGGAATCCATGACTGTCTGCGACTGCAAGGTCACCTTTTCGCATAGTTTGACTGCACAGCGTAGTTGGCTCTGCCCATCTTGCTGCTTAGACTTTTATTTCTCCAAGAGACACACGATGGAGTGCCGTGGCGTATTGGATAGTGTGTGTGCTTATTTCGATGGTAGGACTCGAACCCCACCGGAGGTCTGGGTTCGAGTCCTACCATCGTCACCTGAAAAAAAGACTCGTTCTTTTTCACGGTCCCCACCCACAAGCCCTCCGAGAGTATCATTTGTCTTGAAAAACTTCTCAAAGTGCCGTTCGGATTCGGCAAAAAACTGTAGGTCCCCTTGTATGAAGAAATCAACGCACACAGCATACATTGTTGAGAAGTTGGCCCTGGTTCACCTCGAGCTGTTGCGCCACTCTATTTATTTTTATTTATAAGAGACACTGACACCTTTTTGCCACATAAGAAATAGTGGACGTCTGGTAGGCTTCCACTCCTGCCATTGCTTTTATTGTGTTTTCCACCTGTTAAGTAATCAGGTTGTTGGACAGGGTGGTGGGATAGAAATCCCTTTAACCAGGTGCGGAATTTCCCACTCGCTTAGATGCCTGGTTCGCAACTCTTATACTTTGCTACATTACATTGCGCCTGGGATAGCAAACCCTTTTTGGTTAACATTCTGCGCACTTTCAACAGTGATGATAAGGCCGCCGAACCAGCTGCTCTCACTTCTTCGTTTCCCAAGCATGTCCTGATATTTTCAAGTCTGGATGTTCGGGCTGTCTTTATTATATTATCGATCGGGTATTTGCCTGACATTAATCTTATCGGTATAACGATACCGATTTGTATACTTTCGAACTCCTTATTAGGCAAATGTCCCGCCACTTCTTAAGCGCCTTTTCGACCATAAGCGAAGTATACACTCGAGATTACAATTCAAGCCTCCGTTAAATAAGACATTCATTGGCATAACCACCGAGAACTGCAAGTCTGCAACACCCTCCCAGCTGCCCCATCAGTCTTCATTAAATCGAAATCAATAATTCTTTAAGGTCATTGGCAGAGAGTAAGGCCCAAGCCTGGCTGATGGGTATTTTGGTCGATGATCTAGAAATCGTTAAATTGACTGCGCCCAGCCCATCACATTTTACACGACGACGCATTAAACAAGCGATAAATTGGCAATTAATTGAAGCACTCATAGAACCGAAAGACTGCTCGCTCAAGATCAAATTTTCATCGATAGGTACACCCAAATTAATCGTATTTATTTGTTTTCAGCAAGACGTCATTCAATCCGATTCTGTTTATTTCGTTTTGAATTTTAAAATTTGCGAAACTCTTGCAAATTGCACATAAGATTGATGGCCTGTAGCTGACTCCTGCGTGTTATGAAACTATTCCCAAAGCCTTTCATCTTCTACGACCTGCGGCGAAATACAATTCCAACCATGGATCTTTTCGCACTTAAACCGCTTTCGAGGCAAGATGTGCAACTCCATTGATGTACTGACTTCGCTTTGTGTACAAAGCTTTGTAGTATCAGCTTGCGAAAAGCATTAATTGGTGTTTTGATAATATTGGCTGCGTACCCTTTGTCATGGAGGCGTAAAGTGACTTTACTGTCACTTTTCAATATGATTAATGATTTTACCTGACTCATCAATGCATGCAGATAAAGGCGACTTAAGCGAAGCTTTGTGTAATTTTGGCACCGTTGTTTGCAAGTTCTTTTTCAAGGTTTTAGTTTTATGGAAATGTCTTTAGCACAGTCAATCTTATTAAATGGGATATTTAATGGCGTTCATAATTTTTAAGCTGCTATAATGGATATGTAGTTCATCAGACAGCTTTTGTATAGGATAAATTTAAGCAACCTTTTCTTTACAGAAATTGTTATTTACAATTTTTTTATTTCTGCGACAAGGTGGTTCATTTAGTTTTTAGCCATTTTAAGCAAGATTTTACACAGCCCGATATAAATCCAATTGTATTGAGTATATCGCTATTGTGATTTCCAACATATAAGATTAAACTCCAGCGTTTGTAAAGTCAACAGAAGGATTATTCCCAGTGTCTTCCATTGTAATAAAATATCGATTTCCGTATTAACTTCCCATTTTATCTCATCCATCTACATGACAAAAAAGCCAAACAAACCGATAGATAGAAATTTTAAGATATTTTTTTTTGTGTGTTGCTGGGATATACTCGAAAGTTTGCCTCTTCGATGAGATAATCTAAAACGAAATAGGAGTGCGGCTTGATTCCCAGAAAGTGATAATGAAATGACATACCTACAGTCTACACGTGAGAGATAGAAGATGATGTAATTGGTTTGGACTTTGACAAATGATTTATCGATTTCTGGTTCGATGAGTTTAATGAATTTTTTTTTATCCTATCCTTGAATGTGGTTTTCGGCAAAAAAATTTTATTTGCACAAAAAGAATATAACGATACTTAGATTTTATATTAAAATAATTCCTTTTGGCATACTACTAGGTTTGGGTTACAATCTAAATTGATTTTTACCCGTGAGTAAAAGTATATTTAAAACTGGAAAGCGATACTGTAGTTAGAACATTCTAAATGTATGATCGTGATGCCTTGGATAAAGCTTCGATTTCACAGTAGGTAAGACGCTCGGCGGTAGCTCTTAATACAAGCTGGAGATTAAAGGGAAAATGACAAAAAACAACGTGCGAAAAAAACGAGAAAAGGGGAGAATAGAAGTGTAGTACGGAATTTTAGTTCATAGTAGTAAGAGAACCAAACATTAAAGCCGTGAAACATCAAGACCATCATCACAAGTGGATCTTATCCCTTTGCGGAGGAAGGCAATCCTATACCAGAAGAGCGTTTTATAACTACAACTCATTCATTTGCATTTTTCCCAATTTGTTTTCATGTTAGATTGAAAGGAAGAAAATAGTATGCCGATCCTCGACTGGATAACAGCGCACCGACCAGGCAACTGGTTCAATGCCTTTTTGACAGATGTTCTTGGATTTTTCTCTTCATCATAATTTTCGCTCACTACTGGCTTTACTACAACTTCAAGACAAAAAATACCTTTTGATCAAGTTAGACAAGTTGTAGGAACTCAAATATTGGTACAAAGCAGTACTGGCCCTAAACCTTTGACAATATCGACAATGCCCATGTCGTGGTTTCAGACATTAAAAAACCCGATTTCTCGGAAAAATTAACAATTAAAAATTAAAAATTAAGTTAAATTAAATTAAACTTTTCTATAAAAAGTTTTGGGCTACTCCCAATTTTTGGGGCGGTTTTTAGGAAAACACGGTTTTTTCCGAAATAATTTTCGCTTTCAAGGCATTTTCTCCTGATAACAACGAAATTACAATTAATTTATTTTAATATTTAGCCCAGGACAACTTTGGGGGCGTGGATTATACAAAAAATATATGAATTCAGGCCAAAAAACTTTAAGATTTGGTGCTACACGGTATAAAAAGGCAGATTTATTTATTATAAATATTAAAGGTTTTACTATTTGCTAAGTCACAAAACTTTTTTTTTCGATTTGGAGTAAACTTTCCGAGAAGAGGGGCCACCTATCCTATTTTCTCGATTTTCAGGTTCGAAATTCTTAAAAATGTTCTTTCTATAATTTTTTGTCCTTATTTTAGTTGTCCTTTTTCTTATAACTAAATTAATTATATTATTTTAGTTAGTAATTGTAGTAAATTTACTTAAATGATTTTACGCGTATTTTAAAAACCGTGCAATACTTATTTCAGTGCCTCCATGTTTTTTCTTTCATTCAAACCCCAAAAAATGTCAATATCTAAGATTTTTTCGAAACGTTATGTACTATCGTTACCGCACGCGGTTTTTTATAGCTTTTTTTCTGCATTTTATTTAAAATCCATTAAACGTTAAGTTTCTTTTAATTTTCAATTTAATGGCTATTTTTTTCCACAATTTTTTTAGTTATCGGTTTTCAATGTGTACTTTTAACTTGCTTTTATAACTGTTTCAGAAAATTTTAAGTTGGAAACGTCATTTTTGAAAGATCTTCAACATTTTGGGAATGTCTTCATACGTTTTATATAAAAACGAAATTTCATTAAACTTGGTACAACCGTTAAGATTACCAGAATATTTAAAAAAATTATTTTTGGAATGTTTTTGAAGCCTAATCTCAGAATTTGCTTAGTATTAAATATTAGTATTAAATTTCGATTAATTCGCTTTTTGGAAAACTTAAACTGATTCCTAATGCGTGTGATTTTTTTCAAATCATTTGGGCTTGTACCTTCGGAGATAATGCTGGAGACAACATTTTTCTTACGATTTTTTTTACGATTTTTTTCTTCAAAAATCTGCAAACCGCAGTTTTAAAACTATTTAACTTGATTCTAGCCTTTGCTTACGCTGCGGCGGTTGCTATATGTTTTTGTCAAATATCGACTTTCTGAATAACGGGCACATGTATTCCATTCCTCACTCCTCAAAAGCTTTCAATATTTTGCGAAAATTCGGAATTATTCGTAAAAATTCGGAATGTTTAGTGAAACTTTTCAATTTTCTCCTTTCTGGCTTATCTTGAAGATAAGTTTCAAAACAATTGTTGCCTTTTTTACCATCAAAATTAAACTATTTTTAAACTTTTATGTGTGTAGGTATATAAAAACATTCCTTTCTAATGCGTTCTCATCTTTTTCATGGACTTTATGAAGTGCACTAAATTTTACCTTTTTCTACAACTCATTGTTCAGAAGTTACAAGTTCGGACGGAAAACGAAGAGGTTATTTTTTCATAAGAGGTCCTTTTTCCTTTTTTGGACGGAAATGAAAAAAAAAAAAAATCAAAATTAAAATGAAACCGCACATGAAACAATCGATTTATGGCAACAATGATTTCCAGACAAAATGATTTAAGGAAAGAATAATTTCTTGGTGTTCTGAAATCTCGGGCCTATGTGAATAATGATTCTCGACAAACAAAAACGTCTTTGATGCGGCAAGAATCCACTATAAGAAGAAATTCATTTAAAATTTCATAAAAAGAGCATGGGTGCTTCTCAGTCTCAAAGAAGCAGACATTTCGCCTAGTTTCAGCCACACATAAGAACACGTTTGTGTCGATATCGCCACCAGTCACTGAATGACGTTGAATTCAAATCAGATATAAATTTGGCCCCTTTCCACCACTATAAGAACTACTATCGAAATGAGTTCATAAAAATAGAATTCGACTGAATAAACAATCATTCAGTACACTGACCAATTTATTTCGATAAACAACAAATATGAAAATATTGTTATTTTTGGGGCTCTTATTCATACCCACACCCCCTGGGCACATCATGCGGATCTTGGGTCAAAATTCGATTAAGCAGATTTCTAGTCAGAAACCGTAAATTTCTCCTCACACCATATCCATTCACTGGCAATGGAGAACAATCAGGCCAAATGAAAGTACCTTCAAAATGTTGTGCTTAATCAATTTCTTCCCGCGAAATGAAGGTACATACTTCACTGGAAAAAAAAATATTTTCGCGATTGGAGGTAAGTGCTATTCCATTCAAAAAGTGATGTCATTGTATAGCCGCGTGATATTCAGGCGAATTTCTGACTCCCTGAGTGGACTGCCGGAATCAATGCGCCATCACCCTGGGAACATTATTCATAGCTCATGCAACTTGAAAAAAATAATAATCAATTTATGTGTCAGCGCGAGTTGTTGTGTTGCATGACTAAAACCATTCAAATGCATCTGACGGTTGCATGTGGCATGTTGTTTGCGAATGCCAACTCCAGAGTAAGTTTTTCGTCATCACTATTTCAGCTACTTATGCAAAATAGTTGCTCGGCTCAAATCTGGCGAAGGAAAACTATATAGTAACTCCCCCGGTGGCGGTGCCGAGCGGCTAGCATGGAAATTGCTTTGCAAAGCTGTTTGGTCTAAATTGCTTTTGTTGCAGCAGTTTCGTGCTGCTGCCGGTCTCTTCATTTGCCCCCGTTCATTGCAGCATTGTCCTCGGGGGTCGAACGCGGTAATGAACTTAAAACACGGCCAGTTGTTTCATTGTTAAGCCGGTTGTGATTTTGTTTTGTCTTCCTTCAGAGGCGTTCTTGAGGTGAGACCTTTGGGTATGTGTCGTTGCTTTTTTATTTCTCTTAACTGTTCGAGACGAAAAGCCTCTTTTGTCTGGTCATGGGGCGTATTTAATCGATTCCAGGAAATGCAATTTTAGTCGCAGAGTGGGCGTGAGAGGTAGAAATACGGACTGTTTGGCAATGTGACGGCAACCAGTGTGGTAGCCTTTGCCATTTCCGTTTTGCAATAAATCAGATTTGCAACCAGTTTTACGATTGTGATTGTAATGGTCGTTAAGGTATCTCAGTTGGGTGCGAGAACATGCAACTCTAATTAAGTGGACCGTTTATGACCGTAAAAGCATTTGTTTTAAGAAACGACCAATCAAGGAAATTGAGTGCAAACAATTGATCGAATATTGGCTTTTAAAGGTGCACTGTTCTTGGGATTACTTTTTCTTTAGCAAGTGTGAACATCTGTTCATTGAACCCGCGTTCAAGGAGAAGGTTGTAATTTTATGTAAAAGCAAAAAATTATGAGTTATGATCGTCTGCATAAAAAATGACTGGTGTCCATTAAGAAACCACCAGGGGACCTTAAGTTACGCTCGATGAATATAAGATTACGGATGACAAAAAGATATATTTTTTGGAATCGGCTTGTTTGATGCCCAGTATTCATTCTGTCTTGTCTTTCTAGGGGTGAATAATGACAGCCCAAGTAGCACACTCTGGAACCACAAGCATTAGTTTTTGAATATTGGACTTATAAGACACCCCAAATGCTTTTCAGTAGCACAGTACAAGTTTTCTTTACCGTGCCATTGGTGCGCCACTAATTTAACTACAAAATTGATAATTGTAAACGTTTACAGCACCATCGTTGTTAAACTTAAAGTGCTAGCTGCATTACTTTGCAAAAGTGGTGCTATATAGCACTGAGGTTATAAGGCTATAAGGGCTGAGGAGCTTAGTTCTCTAGCGCAGGTGCTATAGACGTCTCAAGCACCAATTTTATAACACTGTTATAGAATTGACACACCTGAAGTACTACTTTGTACGCTCGTGGGTTGCCAAAAGTCCAGGTAGCACCATGAAAGCACCATGAAAGTGTGTGAATCTAAAGATTCTTTTAAAAATGTATTTACAGTCAAATCAGTTCTATAAGAGCTCGAAGAAGAACCCTTTTCGAATCCAAAATTAAGTTCAATAAAGTGCCAAGTCGCTTTTATAGGGGTTTTATAAGACTTCTCGTTATTTGCATAAAACCTACCTCAAGAACCTAAGATTTTATGACGCGGTGCTGTAAAGGTAACGGTGACCATTATAATGGTTTCTGTGTTATTTGGAAGATTTAGCTCAAAAGGTTGCCTACCACCTATACCTACCAAATCAAAAAAAATTTTCGTTGGATCTTTTAAATATTTTGCAAAAACGTAATTACTTAAAACTGAATTTTCGGGTGACACACGATAAAAAATTGGCCACATATCATTACTGATCTCAAAACAACTCAAATGCCCAAATTAGCGTCTAACTTGGGATTCAAAAAAAGTGCTCTAACTTTGCCAACTTTGCTATTGTGAGCCATCGCCTACAAAACTGCAATAAAAACTGCGGTCAAAGTTTATACCCTCTAGTACAGTGAATTTTGATCGTTTAAAAATAATAGAGTCTAACGTGGGATCGCCTTAAGGCCCAATTTTTCTGATATTGCAGATCTATTGCCTTCACCTGCTGCAGAATAGGAGAAGGCAGGAGATCTGCCTTCATAGGTTGGGAAGGGTATTTTTGGATCCGCCGCAGACGGCCTAAAGTTTTTACATACGCACTTTATTTGTTGCGCTTTCCCTCTTTTTTCTTTAATGTTTTTTATATTTTCCCGTTTTGGCACCTGATGGGGGGCTTCCTTGAGTAAATTAATCGTGTACTCTCTCATTGCCCAAACTTTATCACAGTCTACAATATTTCCTGTTGTTAACTTAGTAATTCTGATTATCTTAGAATCGTTATTTTCTTCTTTTGATCAACCACAAAACTCATTACTGAACCCGAAATAGCTCAAGTGTTTAAATTGGCGCCTAACGTGGGACTCTAAAAAGGGTATTCTTGCGATACTTTGCCCAAAAACTGCAATTGAAGCTGCGGTTCAGTAAGCAGCTTGGATGTAGCCCAATTTGATATTTTTCTAGTTGCTATATGGCGTACCTTTACACTTACTCTTCTACACATCATCAAATTTTTCCAATCGTTTGCATCTCAAATTTAGCCCATACATGAGCCCTCAAAGTACAATAATTATTGAAACTGATATGATACTAAAACTTTCTTGCTTGTAACGTCCTTTTAAAATTCCAAGGAAAATATGCGCCCACCCATTAGGAATCCTTTTCAATCACCTCTCAGAACAACCGCAAAATGCACATCATGACACCAGAAAAATCTACAAAAATATTATGCTTGCGAAAACATTTCCAAGAATTCACGAAAGAGGATACAAAAAAAACCCTTACAAGAATTTTCCATCTGTCATACTCGCTGTCGAGAGCCACAAGAACATGTCTCCTGGAGTAGAGACAGCTGATGGTGCTGGGTGTATATTTTGCTGATGACGAACTCGAAAGACATCACGGGAAGTGCAGTCTATCATCTCACATCGTCATCATCATCATCGCACTTTTTTAGTCATTTGGGTTTCTGTCTCATATTCGAATTGACATAAGTAGTCACCTAAACGACACACTTGATCCTCGAAATGAGTTTGTAAAGGAAAAGCATTAAGAAAAAAAAAATATTCACTCAAAGAGGAGACACTGCGACGACGATAGACTCACGCCTCCTGGTGCTCATTAGCAGTTTAGCACCTTATAACGACTGGTGTATAAATGACGGTGATGGGGTATACGGTGGTTCTCATGTGGTATAAGGACGCCTCTGCATGCCGGCTTAAACATTTTCCCGGGGGGAGCATAATATACCTGTGTGCTAAGTGGTCTCCAAGTGGAACGGTAGTCATTTGAAAGAAGAAATTACTGCAATTGCACTGCGCTAATGGCCGATATAAATAGAGTTTCTTGGAGGCTCACATACTCATTAAGACGAGCATAAGTGTGCTGAGTTTTATGGCGATTGTGTGTCAGAATTCTTCTTAATTAGCTATTTGGTAGAACACTTAATCAATTGTGGCATCTTGCGTGTGCACGAATCATTTACCGTCTGATCGGTGCAACGTGCTGCGGGAAATAAAATGCAATCGGATGTCCGAGTCGAATTCAAGTCGATTGTCACGTATCAACGTCAATGGCTCTCGGATGAGAAGACGGACCTTCAAGCACATCGAAGCTTCCATTCCTTTTTTCTATATGAGCTAGTCCAAAGTAGTTTCTCAGTACAAAAAAAAACTACTCGACAGAATACAGCGTTTTTAATGACTTCCACAAACTTTCCTTACGAGACTCACCATTACACCACAGCTGTTTCGAGCACAGTTCCCAAGATTTCACCAAATCCGGTATTGCCTTTCGGTGTATATTTCATAGGCATCACGAAAATCCCCCGGGAAGAGCGCTAATGTCATTTAAGAACCAATCCGAGTTTGGTTAGTAGTTTCCATATGGCAAGTAAATGAAGTCATTTGCGTGAAACTTCACTCATCCAGCCTCTGGATGCAAACTCGAACGTTCCCTCTGTTTCTTCAATCTACCTCCTCTATGCACACGTTGTGGTGTGCGTTAAAATGCACATAATTGAGCTGCCATTTTAAGCCGGGTGTGAGCATATCTTTTCGGTGCTGCATCAGGAACTTGAGAACATTTCTAATTATACACGGCAGCATCTCGTAATTGCCTGCCAGAACAATGCTCCTCCGGTTGTTCGGTGGAGGAGCTGCTGGCGGACCGCAAAAAAGAAATGATTTCATCGGTCGTCGTCGTCGTGCCTAAAACGTGTCACTTATGCTAATGTGTTTATATCCTGCTGGGCAGAACAGTCCAGTCGATATGTGAACAGCGCGCCTACCTACGTTTAGGCATCTCAGGTCTGTTGTCTTTCTACCTTAGCACACATCCAATTAACCTCATTTGTAATGCGATCGGGTTCAGAGTGTAGAAGAGTGTCCCTTAGCCTTATCTTCCCTGCGGGAAGGACAAGACTTAAATTGACTATTTCACAGTTTCTTTTTTCTCTTTTTCTTTGCAGATAAATTAAAGCCATGGCCCAACTAATGCAAATTCAACTCCAGAGATTCGACGCCCAACCGTGGGGATTCCGTCTTCAAGGTGGAAAGGATTTTGCTGCACCACTTGTCGTACAAAAGGTATGTTTATATATAGTCTTCTACTCACATGAGTGGTCCCTAGGTCCCCAGGTTCGTCGTGCATGCGTGATGCTGCGGTGGTGCAGATGCTAGTGACGTTTTAATTATAGAACGTCGTGGTTGAGAAAGTGATTAAAAAAATATCTGGGTCCGTGGGTCATGCAGTTTCGTATATACTCTTGATGTTTTTCGTGCCGAGTCAGAGGACCATAAACTAGTATCGTGATATGGGACTTTATGTGGAGTAGGTATAAATGAGGAGGATAGCGAGGCAACGAGTCTCTGGAATGAAACTGCAAGTACTTCAGTGAATGTCGGCCATGTGGGTGGTAATGGTAGATAACATGTTTCTTTTTGACGTCGCCGGATATGGTGGTTTTGATAAGACCCCTTTGGACTTATTTTCGTCAACGTCATGCCTTTGTTTTTTTTTTTTTCTGAAAGAGGGGAAAATGCTACAAGTACGGGTGTGCGAATGTGACCATGAACTGACGACGTGTGACGTGCGTAGCGATAGTAAGTTTATTTGCTGTAATCCAAGGTAGATCGCTTTGTGTTCGTTAAATTTTATTCTGTCACGTCGAAATGCTGGTCTAGTTGTTCATACCTTGGAACAGAACAAGGCATTGGTAGATACGCATAGTCTGTCTGTAAGGTATCTTCTTTTCCCACTTTTATCGAAAACTTTATAATTATGGAAGCCATCATTCTGAAGACTTGATGATGCACTTTTATTCTTGTATTCTAGCGGAACAATTGTTGGGATTCTAGGGCATAAGTAACTAGAACTATTTTTTTTAGTCTTAATTGACCTCATAGGTGCCTCTCACTCGTCTTGAAACTTCTTTGGAAAATAATGACGATTTGACATGGCGCAATGAATTTGTCTAAGACAACAAGCCTTTACCCAGTTGCTTTTAAGATTCTAGGGATGGGAATTTACTCTAGTGACGGTATTTCCTCAACTATGAAATTGGTTGGTGTTCAAATATTTAGGAGTCTTTTGTGTGTTAGCACCTCTCGTGATCCCAGAAGTTCTGGAATTTCGCTATTTTCACAGAAGAATCAGCTTAGGATTTCGTCAGTTGGAAGGAAGGTGTCCTTAAGCTTATAAAGTGCCCCAATTGGGGGGGCAATTCAAGCCAAATCAAATCAAGCCTGTTGAGAGGTTACAAATCAATATTTCTGGTTCACTGCATTACCAGAAATATTGATTGAGGTCATATCTACATTCCTGGATGGTATTGCGTCAGCTTTTAAAAAAATGCGTCTCGGGTTAGATACCCGAGGTTTTGCAATTTTGATATAAATTCAATTAAAACGTTCTTTTTCGCGTTGCATTGTCATTAACTTAGCTATGGAAAAACCTATTTATAGAAGCCTAGAAATATTCAGCCATGAAATGTGAACATTTACTCAATATTTCACTCTGAAGCCCTTTTACTTCGTTGAATTCTTTCAAGTCATTAGGGTATTCAGCTATTTATGCACAGCTTCTGAACACCCTTAAGTTTATGTCGAAACATTTGTTAAATCAAAGCTGATTCTTAGAATCAGTTCCTAATTCTGCTGCGATAATTGGCTTACAATGTAGCGACCTGAAATTGAAGGCATTCTCTCCCTTAGTTACCGACCTTATTCCTTGTAATTCCAATCCCCCACAACACATCAGCAGAGGGTGCTCATAAAAACAGTCTGATTGCCGAGAATTCATGAACAACTTATCCGTTCAAAGCTGAGTTAATTTATGATTCCTTGCCTTGTGCATACATATGTTACAGCAGCATCCACCATTGTTGCCCAGACGACCGACATAATGCGTGTGCTAGGCTATAATTGAATCCAAGGGCAGGATCGACTGCGAGAGCAAGTTGAAGCTCAAAACGGCGACGGCGCCACTGAAAAAAGGACCAAACCAAAGTGCTGTTTAAATTTGCATCCGCACAGTCAAGTAATTTGTTGGGATTTTTTGTTCATCTGCGTGTACAATGGATTAACCAGCATTAATAACGTCATACAATGGCAAGGACTAAATGTATAGATACACTCTGGTATGAAATATGAATTAATATACACGAGCCATGGTCGTAGACAACCCTGTCTGTGCGTACTGCAGATTAATTTTCGTAAAGTACCTGCCTCGCCTTGGCTAAGGGTTGTTATGTCGAGCACTGGTTTATCTTCAAAAGTAGTTGAATCCTTTTTAATTTCACAATTTCAGCGGATGACTTCTGTTTTTGTCTGGCTTTTCTTTTTTCACCAAACATAAATATGAAAAAAAAAACACGAAATCACAGACTAAATGAGACTTATTGTGGCAGGGATGTGAAATCAGAATTTTTGCTTCTTGCGTTCCACCAACCGTGCCATGGACTTTATTATAATTTTTCGGTGTGAGGGTATAATTTCATTAAATCATATTTTTTTTTTGTATGAGGACTCAAAAAAAAAAGGGAAAACTCAACTCGCCCGCAATGGAATAAATGATGAGTAAACGACGCATTTTTGACATTTTTCGATGATTACAAATGTTTGCAAAGGCATTTTCGCCTTTTTAACTCGTTTTTTCCTTTTAAATTATCCTGGAAATGCAGGTAATTGATGAAATTGTTACCCCAAGGGCCAGCCATAATTTGCAGTCAGAACAGCTTTCGGTTGTCTGCATCGAAGACAGAAGCATCAATTTTCTTTTTAATTAATTATGCTTTTCGATTCAGGGGCTTCAGAATTAAAAAGCAGCTTTTCAGCTCGGGGCCTCAATGAATGATTCATTTTCCAGAAAAACTTATTCGTGGGTAAATTGCATTTTGATTTTTCTAGTATTTAAAGTTCCATTGAAGACATTCGAACCCAAAATCGAACTCATCGAAGAGCTCAAAAGTCACCGCCTCTATGAATCTTCTTATAATAACCTCTTTGATGCCCGAATGGGAGGTACAAGGGTGGTTGTTTGATCCGTCTTGGTATCATTTTGTCCGAATACCGATGGACGGCCGTAACTTCATATACCATATTCGTAGTATTGTCTCACCCCGGCTGCCTTTCTCTCCACCTATGTTACCGTCGATATCCATTCAATATTGGATAATTGATTCAATAATGGATTAAATATGACACTTGAGACACCATTATTGCTTCTCACGATTACTCAGAAGAATAGGAATGCGGTGACAGGACACAGCACTTAAATTTAGATATCGTGCTATACAGTCAAGCTTTCACTTAGACCAATGTAACTGTTTTTTCTGCTCGAGTTCGAGGTATTCTTACTTAGCAGCTTTCAGGCGAGAGGGACAAGGCACCAACCTGCACTACCTTTAAGAACTTGCCTAACTCACACAAAAGCCTTATGTTCACCCACCACGTACCCATACTGTCTCAACATAACATACAATGGGCACCGTGGTGCAGTCGTAATTTTTTTAGTCTACTGTGCACGAGGACCCGGGTTCAAACCCCGACCAAGGCAATACACGTCTTTTCACGGTCTCAGATTCACGAGAGTCTGACAAACCCTCCGAGAGCATAATTAAATTACCCAACTAACATACTCTTAAAAGTTGCACCCTAAAAACGTCAAAATAACCCTTGGAAGACTTTTATAAGACTCTTATAACGCTCTTGATACTCCTCGAGTATAACATCATGCATAAAATCCAAAAATGATATTGTAGCAATTTTTTTTAAGGGAATATCACTCCTATAGTGCTTTACTCTTATTCAAAGGGTATATTTAGCTCTCATTATACTCTAGTTTAAGGACTTCAACTCTTGTAGAGTCTTGCAGTGATTGCATTCATATGAATCTTCTGTAATTTCCATGAAGTCATTCCAGTCTTCTTGATTACTTCGTTGAAGTAATTTTGAAGCCATTAAATTACTGAAGCCTTTTTTGAGTCATTGAAAATAAAAGGTTCCAACATGATTGATATGACTTCAAAATGACTTCAATGACTTGAAAATGATGGCAGTAATTTTATGACTTCAAAGAGACTTCAATGACTTCACGTAAATCACAGAAGATTGCATTCATATGAACGTAATCAATGACTTCACTGAATTGAATTACTTATCAATGGATTCAATATTAATGGTGATTTCAAAGTTTGAAGTTTAAATCTTCAAAAGAATTTATGAGTTAAACATTTTCGTAGATAAATCAAATGAGTTAAATTCTGAATTGCTTTAATTCCTTTAAAACTCTGGTAGGTAGGAACACCTGTAGCGCACACGACGTGCATAGTTCCTAAGGTGGTAGCTCTTATGAGCTGCAAGTACCAGACAGTTTCTTGTCTAGCCTGTAACAGAAATAACGTTTAAATTCGCAAAATGAAGAATTCGGCCATGTCGGTCGATTTGAATCTGTCAAAAAACATGTCGGTCGTTTTAAATCAGTTATTTTTTTTCTACCCCAAAAGTGGAAAAACCAAACAAAAATATTAAGAGATATCAAAGATATCTGGTATTAATCCTATCCCTTGAGGAAGGATTAAGAAGCGCTGATGCGGTTTTTTTCTTATATAAACTTGTATCTGCTAGATTTTGGTGAGTAAATTTTGTTCCAACTAAAGCACGGGGCTTGGATAATTCAAAGAGATTTGTGGAAAACTTGTTGGTCGTTTTCAATCTCTCGGATTTTTCGAATTTCAAAAATCTATTGGATTTTCACAAACGGGACTGATTAAAACTTGGCAAATGTTGGCTCATAAAAATTTCAAATTCTCTTTTCGTAAAATTGTTCCTTTTTGAAACTTCTTCAGACTGAATCTGGCAATTAATTTTCTTTTAAATTAATTTAGGCCGCAGCCAAAGTGTCATACAAAAAGTCAATTATTTGATATGTAAATTCATGGGTGCGTAGCGTAGGTAAGGAAACTACTCCTCTGTCTTTTGCAGCAAAGTCCCTTTTCTTTGAACTCCTTTACTTACGAAAAGTTATGATTACGACAATTCATCTCATAGGCTTGATGAGTAAGTTTGTATAAGTTAATTGTAAAGCTAACATCTTGTCTAACCGGATACTAAAATTTTCATAAATTTTGCCACCAATCAAATTAAAACAAAACTTTATTGTATCCAGTCAATACCTCTCCCGGGAAGCCTATACGAATATCTTTTGTTTGTATGTCTATGGCCTGCAACTCAAATCGAATGCATAACAGCAAATATCATAAATTGATATCTTCTGTTCGGTCATCTGTATGTGTCTGACCCGCTCTTGGGGTGGTGTGGAACAATTAGCATAAATGACGACAAACAACACCGACAGGGGAATAGACACGTGACGGACAGATTGAATGATAAACAGAAACACATATGGACCGCTTTGTTGACCAAAACTCCAGCATCATTATGTGGCATAAGCTTACAAGGCAGAGGTAGATAGATGATCGACACAAAAGATGGTAAGATAGTTCGGTATCTAGCATCTTTAATACACAACACGGCATGGATGTGCATACGAACACTTCAATCTGACAGATAGACGGGTACAAGAAAATGAAAAGATAGATTGCCATCTGTCTCAAAAAATAAATGCGGGATATTTTTCAATATTTGTTATTTACTCAGGTGAAGGTTTTTCTTAAAAAAAAATAGCAACAGATTTATTAGAAAGCTGGGGAGAAATTTAAGAAAATAAATATCGAGATAATGCAAATCTTTTTCTTCCTCTGACATCTACGACACACACTAAAAAAAATTGCAAAACTATTTCCATCTTTTGTGGGCGTGTTGAGGCACGCTTAGTGCTATTGAAAACGTTTTATCGAGTATGAAGAGAGGAGCGTGGGCGTTTTGTCTTTAATGAAAACATCCATCCGTTGATGTTCTAAATTTTTATTGAATAATGCGTCGTGGAACGTGTGCAAAAAATATACTATAATCTGCTTTCATTATTTTTAAGAATAAAAACATATTTTTGAGCAATCTATTTTCGCTGCCATGATTTAGGTAGTCAGTCACGCGAGAGACAGGGTCAAGTTTCTAAAAATATTTTCTTTTTATAAGCTACTTCACGACCATCAGAAGGAAAAAGTAAAAAAATCATGTCTTGGTGAGTGAAAAAAAAAAAAATATTACATCCAGTTAGTTTGCTTTAGGGAAAAAGTACATTCCGGTTGTTCATCATGTTCACGGAAAGCATCCACTACAGAGGAAACAGAAAAACCAGCTGAACAAAGGATTTTTGCAAACTTTCATGACAAACTTTTGTTTCCACCCAAATTTACAACGTACGCGAGACTGCCGACAATAATGCAATGGTGTTGATATTCATCCAACTCACGCAAAGCAGACGACGACCGACGTAGACAGACACAGATAGAGTGCACAAAAAGAACGTCCTCATCAGGACTCAGTAAAGGTACATATCTCAACAAAGGACCCCCTAATGTTAGCTGTTTTTGGCAATCAAATCGGCCGAGTTTTTATCGTGCAATTCTCACACTTTTTACAAAGGAAAACTTTTGCGAACATTGCTTACATTTTCAGAAAAAAAAAAAAAACATTAAATTTGAAACTTTAAGAATCAGGCATTCACACTCGGACACGAAAGCCTTATAGCAGAGTGGACGAGTGGATAATGAAAAGATAAAAAACATCTCTTTAAAGAGGAGCACATGAAATGTAAAACCAAGAGAATAATAAAAAAAACTGCATCAAACCAGACGGGCCATTAAATATATTTTTTTGAGCATAAAAAACTTGAATTTGTGGCTCAAGTCATTGACACTTGGGTGTTGTTTGTCGTTTTTCATCATAATTACCGCGGCACTTTGTTTCTCCTTTCCGACTTGCAATGGGTAACAGTTTGGTCTGCTACTAACACAATTGGCTCAAGGGAAAACTGCATTTTGTAATACTTCTTCAAGAGTAAATCTTGTTTCACATAGCAATGGGAAACACTCCCATAAAAATCGGTCTGGAACAAGATTTCAGGTCTATTGACTTTAAATCGAGGATAGTCCGTCCCAGAGTCTTTAATAAGCGAAACTATTCAGTTTAACCATGAGTTAACTGGAGGACAACCCCAAGATGCAAGGGGGCACATGTTGGATACTAGACCACAGAGTTGAGACTACGTAAACATCATTCATATGTGGCATCTTCGTTTATACCAACGAACGTAGACCTATAGGGAAAAATATGATGGCTTTGAGGTAGCTGAAACACCAGGTTTTGATTTTGTGGTACTGATAACAATAAGTTTGATGGGGTTACAAGAAGCAAGTTTTTTTTTTAATTTACTTCAAATAAATAGAAATATTTTCCTATGGAAAAGAAAAGTGTTCATCAAATAGAATAGAAAAATGAAAGGCATCGTAACAGAGGCTCCAGATATTTGTAAACTTGCCGGATGATTACTGGCATATAGCCAATAAATCGCATGGTCTAAGGCCAAGGAAGTCGCTATGTTAAATAACCTTAACTGGGCCCAGCGTCTACCTGGAAACTGCATGATATGGCTGGGCTGTTTCCGCTCCAACCCGACTGCCGCACGTAGTGACATTCGAAGTCTTAATGAATTTAGACGGCAATCAAATATAGGCAAAATATTCATCATCTGTTACATTCGTACAATACTGACTTTCCGATGAATACCACGGAGGTCAACTAGCACTGCTAAATGCTGTGGAATCAGAAATATCATTCAACAGACGCCTGTGGACAATTAAACGCTTCCAGTGCTTTGACTTCCAAAAACCCTTCTTCATAAACTTCAGTGAAGACTTGGAAAAATTCAAATCAAAGCTACTAAGTGCTACATCCTCTGTGCTAATACTCATTTAAAATTTTGGGGTTTTCGACATTTCTGCCTCCAAATGGACGTGGCCCAATGTCTCAACATTATAATATTAAGTAAAGTTTTTTCGATTTGGAACAAAAATATTGAAAATTACCCTTTAAGTCAATGCCACACCCACTCAGGGAGGTAAAGCTATTAAATTTTTATGTGTATCTTACAATAAACATAAATACTTAATTTCAGGCATTTTAGACGTCTTACAGTTTTGAAGACTCGGGAGATAGTTGCACAATTGCACCGATTGTGGGCGTGTCTGTAGCGCGGATTTCAAAAATGTTCACACTTATAATGCTTCGGATAACAATGAACTTATGTACCAAATTACAGCTTCCTAACTTATCAATTTAAACTAAATTTAAACTAAAATTTAAATAAATTTAAACTAAAACTTATCAATTTTCCTGGGCGGAGTCAACTAAACTTGGTATCAACAAATGGTATCAATGTACACAATAGAAGACCATAGCTATTCATCGTAAGACATCCAAACAACTTCTTAAAATCGAAGCATGTTCTGGAATCAAACATAGCTGCGAACAAGCTAAGAACAACCCAGGTCTATTTTAACTAAATCCCAGCCCATAACGCCTTTGACGGCAAAGAATCAGTAGACGTTTTATAGCTGAAGCTGACCCAGTTATAGGCGCACCACTTACAGGGCCTGAACCGTTTTGTCGAATATTTTTTTTTTTGAGAATTTCCTAAGAATCTGGCTCAAATAGAACCAAACAAAGTTTGGCTCTACTCCTGGACAGAATTGCTTCAAAAAATATTCTTGAAACTCCAATAAAAAGTCTTATATTCTTATTAACTGGAAAAAGCTAAACCTAATGTCTCAATGGCCGTGGAATACTGAAAAACCATTTTCACGGCATTTGTGTCTCACCGGAACCTTAATGCAGACTTTGTCTGGAGAGTGATCAATCATCTCTTTACATACTCTGAGAATCCCTTCGTTTCAGGAAGAGCAACGTCGAAAAAGAAATTATTTTTTCGGCAAACCTAACAGAACTTCCGCCAGAAGAGATCTTCATTCGTCTGGTTATCACCGGACCGGAAAGAAGAGATCACTCTGATTTGACATCACGGAAGGAACAAAAGGTTCGTTTTTTTTAAGGCTGCAGTGCGAGAGCCCCAAGAAGGATTTCTCATTTAAAAATCAAATCTACTGCCCACGAAAAACTGAAAACTAACTGGCACTTTTTTCAACTCAAAAGATCCAACCCCTGACGTCTCACAAACCATGCTGTGTGTATTTAATGTATCTTACGCAAGGGGGGCGACGTAAAAATTTTTCGGCATTTTGAAAGGTCTCTCATGACAGATAATACTCTCGGAAATTTGCAGGACCCTAGCGAAGGCATTAAAGAAAAAAACTTTTATTGGTCTGGATTCGAACATGGGAATCCCGGGTCAGTTATCCGGCACAGTAGTCTGGCAAACTAAGCACTGCACCTCAACTGTCCACGTTATGTCCATGTTATGAAACTTAAAAACCACTTCAAAGACTTTATCATGATTCCAGTCATGAATAGATGAAGAAGCGAATATCCTTAGCATAACCTCTATTTTGTGAAACAGTCTTCTATAGCAAGCTTAAGGTAAAGTATCTCTTAGGATTTAAACTTTACCGAGTATACTTTACCACAAAATATTTAAACGACATGATATAACGCATGCTGCTTTAGCTTTCTCACTTTCTCACTTAATTGCCATTTCAAAAGAAAATGTTTGTGCTAATTTCTTATACATAATTCGACTCCATAAATCCCATAAATCACGAAGAAATAAAAACAAAGATTCAAAAATAAATTTTCTTGTCACCGGATGGTGGCCAGAACTAATCCGACCTTCCCCATGATGAATCAACATGTGTAATAAAGTCTCGTCATTATGGAAATTTATGTTAACTTGTGCTGTAGTAAGCCATCATATTACATAAAATTCACAAAACAATAAAATAACTTTTAATTTAATGAGCGATTCGCCGGTGGTGAGTCATTGTCATCGGCGATTTATCGATAGTAGCTATACGTCACCAATATTTGCCGTTCAAGTCGATAATTGATTCGACATCGCTTATTATCGATGTGACAATATTTTTTGGTCATACGGGATGAATAAAAATTAATTTTAAAACATCAATAAGGCTCTGTGCACTGCAACCGAGATTTATGTGCATTTTGTAAAAATGTCATGAGAAAACTATACACAAAGTAATTGAAAATCAACTTTACCTGACCACAAAATAATGTTTAATTGGACAGGGTGGTCTTCGCGCTCTTGACAGTATCCAGTTACAAGTTGTTTTGGTTTTGATTGCGCATTGGCTATGCACCAGGAATGTAAACATCTTACCTCTACCCGGCCCGTGTTGCGGTTTTCATATGGGATTGCCTGTCGGCAATTAAGTTAAGTTCATTATGCAATAAATATTCCGCATATGACTGCGAATAGCAATGAGGTGGTATATGAGTGTCAGTGTGTAGAAACTTATTTTTAGTCTGTCTATCTGTCTGTCTGCCAGTTTTCAATGACAAGTTTAAACGAAGAATTTCAGCGGAATAATTATTAACGACTTGGCTTTGTCGTAAACAGGATAAACGACGGCATTGAACAAAATCACCAAATTTTCGTACGTTATGTAGACTTTCACATGGGTTTACGGGTATCTATGTTGTTCTTAATTCCATTGGTGCCGGGAATGAATAGATGGAAGCAAGCCAACTGAATCTAGTTGTAGAAATACTTATACGCTTACATGCTTTCGGCTTTTATAACCTGTCTCATTGCTATATTTCTTCATGTAATTAGCGTTCTTTTATTAATTTTAAAACTTTACGGAAAAAAATATTGTCACTGGAAAGCAATGAGCCGAAAAATGTGAACGAAAATAAGTACGACTTTCGTAAAATTATCTTTATCTTATTTCTTGAGACCTTATTTGGAAAGTGTAGTCATCATCCTTTTCAAAATGGACTTGAAATGACATCGCAAGTATGTTAACACAATTGATTCGTTTTCAGTCAATTTTGTTTTCAGTCAATTCCGTTTCCGTTTGACTCACCAAGTTAAGTCGGTTAAGCTGGATAAACTCTGAAGCACGATTCGTTCTCCCAGTGGATAACTTTGACAAACTACATGTCCTGTGGTTCTTTGGAAAATAACAGCTGAACAAGGTTTTTCTATGAAAACCGTCAGTAGATAGCGCTCAGTAACTCTATATCAAACTTATTCTTTTTCTCTATAACAAAGTTTCTGTAGAAAATTACATTTGTACAAAGTCTGGAAACAAACTCGAAATTCTCTTAATTTTTTCATGTCGATATTTCGATAAATTAATCTGCCTGCAACAAATTGCTCCGCCCTGTCTCAGCCCCAGCCTATTTTTAATCCGGAATCAGCTAATTCTGGTTTATTCCAGGCTTAATTTTACCATGAAAAACTATTAGCGTTTAAGACGAAAATGTCAAAATGCGCCAAAAGGTATAGATATACCAACTATTCCAAACCGTTTCATACCTTTATGACTTCCTTACACAGAGGACGCTACTACTCCAAACATTTGCTTTAAAACCATAATTTTGGACAAGGTCGTCATGCCTTAATATAAAACTCGATTGGATTACCGCCATGGGACTACCAGATCTCCAGAAGAGCTTCGCTCGTTCTTCAAACCCAATTAGGCTAATGGGGTTTTCTATTGAAACAAAATCCAATTAGGAGCAACCCATGTACCTTTATCGAAGAGACAAAGAGTAGGTAGGTAGGTTGTCATAAAAAAACCCTTCGATCAACAGGTAAGATTTAGCTCTCCTTTTTCCAAACCCTCACCAAGTGGTCTGCATTTTATATTCCTTTCTAAATTTGATGAGCAAATGTCACAACAATTAATTACACACATCGCCGCCGCCTGTAAAAAGAGCTCGGTCGTGAGCCAAGGAACCCAGAATTAGATGAGTCATTTCCTGGGGTTGTCCCCAAATATGCAGAGAATTTCGTTTTGTTCTTTTCGTCTGAGTTCTCAAATTAAACATGACTCAGAGAGCCGCACAAGAAACATAACTTAGAGGATCCATATACGGAGTGACGTTCACTACCTGCTGCATCAGTAGAGCAGGCCGAGTAAAGAAAGAACAAATTGGAAAAACGCATTCCGCAGCCTTTTACGGCGAACCCAAAAAGGAAAAGAAAAAAATATTTCTCTTGAATGCGTGATCATAAATTCAACTAAGATGATTCATTTTCATCTGCAGAGCCACCACACCGCACAGAGTTCATTATCCTTAGGGGAATGGAATATTTCCACGGAAATATTATGGGAAATTCAATCCCAAAATGTGTGTGCCGCAGATAGAATTAATGATGCTTTTTCACGCGTCGATATCATGTTTCAAAACCGATAAACAACATTCATCTTTTCTGCGAAAGGATGTCCCGTCTCTCGCCTCCACCATACCGAAACGCACAGAAGTAGGAATGGTTTCAGCAATATACCTATACAGCTTTTCTCGGTTTGCATCCATCTTTGTGATTAGCAGCCTTAAGTCCATCAAAGTTTATCGCAAACAGGATATAAAATTATAATGAAAAGGGTTCGCACAACTCGCACTCGTAGGATATCTAATCTTCCATCACAAGCTCACACAAAATACACACATTTAACGCACATGACCATAAAATAAAGTGCTTACCAACAGCCCCCACACAGGCCTGTACCCGACCTCTTCGGCGAATTCGGGACCGACCAACAAGGACGACCACATTTAAGCCCTGTCGAACGTGCTGAATCGTTTCAATTGAGGATATTTATTTGGTAATTTTCTCGAAAATATCTTTATGGACGGGTGTGCTCGTGCTTCTCCTGCCGCTGCGTGTGTATCGACCTCGATATGTGTGTGCTTTAGTATCCTTTCGGGCTGTACGGGCGGGGGCTGGCGGGCAACATCAGAAAGAGCCAATAACTTTCCTTTGTAAGCATAAACTTTCAAAAGCCGCCCAGGACCAAGATTCAAGCATTGTTTCTTCTTGTCGGATGATTTGTAAGGATAATGGTCTTTGTATTGGAGTGCCAATGACTGTTGGTTCCAGATTTTTTTTCCGTTCCTTCGGCAAATCATAGCCCAACTGCCTTGGATTTGTCTCTCACGAAATGGCCAGGGCACTCAGTGACAAATTTTATTATTGGTAATTTGTTTCGTGTAACAGTGGGAGGCGAAATGATCCGTAAACGGATGTGGGAAACTTCCCAGATGTTTTTATTGTTCCCGTCGTCGATTAATGTGTGTGCGTTTGTGTGCATAGTCCTTGGAAGTTAATGGTGTGATGTTGTTTTGATGGTGCGCTGTCATGATGCGAGATTAGATGAATCAATTACCTTACAAAATGGAATTTGAAACATCTACCAGCGGCATGTGAAAGTTCCTTTGAAACTGGTTCGTTGATAGGAACATGGGATCGCTTTTCTAAAAGGGGTTAGAAAATTCCTTAATTGGCTTGTTGACGCTAACACAAAGCTGCCACTCGTACACAGGTTGCATATCGCTAATTGTGACCACTCATTGTTTCGCACAATGGTTTGCGTTGCACACTGTTCGGCTGCAATGCAGACAGTATTCATTATGCAATTTTGTTTATTAAACAATGCCGAACACAAACACACAAAAATATCTCCATTCACAGCCTAACGAACCGAACACAAAATTGATTTTAATGTGTTGTCGCATTGTATCAGAAAAACAGAGTGGCCTACGCGTCTCTGTACGTGTTCAAATTGGAACGTATGTTGCAATTAATACGCCAGGACTCGAACGAAACAACCCCCTCAGGCCATAATGGTTCAGTGGCCAACATTTTGTTGAAATTAGAAACTCCACTCGTTTTCGGTTTTCGATTTTTTATTTTTTTTGCATTCGCTTTTCTTGTTCCACTTGTGACCCACATTTTGTGCAACAACAATGCCGCAACAACAAACGAATGTGCGAAAACAAATTAGCGGATTCACTTCCTGGGCAGTGCCTCTGCTTGGTTTACACAAGTCTGGGTTATATATAGCCTTGCAGTGAGCCCAATTCCATTGTTTTGCTCGAATTTGGGAACGTTCATGCAACACACATATCCGAACAAAAACCAAGCAACAATTTGCAAATCGTAATCGAAAACAAGAGGCGCAGAGAGGAAGCGAGAGCAGATTAAGAAACTAATCCCACTTTAGCCGGTGTATGGGATAATGTCACCTTTAATTAGCATTAGGTTCGAGCACAGCCGATAGCACTAAATAATTTTGCCTTAAGTGTGTTAGAATGTGTGTCCTCGTTACAGTTGCCAGCATTTTACCGAAAGTGAACGAGGCGGCAAAAGTGTGGGCCTGACTATACCGACACGACGAGACACACAAGGCATGTGCTGGTGCTCTTGGCTTATAGACACAGTATCGTCACCATGTCACATTGGCCTGTGTTGCGTGGTGGCGGCACAACAGCCAAAGTGTCACTATATCTATGGAAGCACCACTCAAGAGGGAATTTATGAAGTGCTAAGGGATGACGATAAATTTATGGACATTGCTTTGGATGATACTTTGTTTTTGTTTTTGGTTCCTCGGATGGAATTATCTCTCAGGACGAAATATATGTGAGGCACGAGCAGAACATAAAATAAAAGTTAACTGATAGAACTTTATCAACATTGGGTTTTTTATTAAAGTCTAAGAGAGCGTATAAGTGAGGGCTGAAAAATAGTCTATATGGACTCGAAGCAGTGATCAAAAACCTGAAATATGTTGGCGTGTGAAAACGAATACTCCTTCAAAGTTTTTTCTTTCACCCTACCTATAGTGTAAACTCAAGGCCCTTCTAACGTTGCTAGTCCCCGATTGGACGCCTACGCAGATGGATAGGGGAACCAGCACCTATGAAAAATATCCGTTGCGGACCAAAACCAGCAACGGACGAAAAATAGTAACGTCTGTCTCAAAATGACCGGCTCTCTGGCTGGCGTCGGCAAAAAATTGATATTCTCTTCCTTCTTCCCAACACAAATATGATTGAACATAAATGGATAATTGAATACTCTGGTTATAATATTGCCCTTTTTTCGTAAAGGCATAACACTTGCGGGGATATGCTTTGCTGTCTTAGGGCTTACATTTTTATGTTTCATAAGATTTTGTTATAGATCCGGAACTTTTTCACCTCTTTCCTGTAATAACTCCTTGATCGAAAGCTTATTATAAAAAAATGGCCATCTTTATTTTTAGGCCTTGAATTTCTAAAGGTAAAAAGGAGTAAAAAAGCGTTAAATCTGTAAGAAAATGCTCGTATGGCTCCCAAGAGAAGAAGGGCTGCCATTATTTAACTAGAGTCTTGAGCTACTCCGACCGAACCACGTTTGGTATTTATTACAATGCACTTCGCTGGCTTTGACAAGCTGTTAATGAGCAGGTCTCTCTTTCAGTTATCGTTGGTCGCATTATTAGTCAAAAGCTTGGTTTATATGTTTTCTGTACGCCTGCTTAAAAGCTTAGGCCGTAACGTTAAAGATCCAGGGATTTTCCGCTTTTTGTAAGTCACTGGTTCTATGACCGAGTATGTGTACGTGTAGGCCCACACAAAGTTGATCGCAAATGATCTTCAAGAGAAAGTAAAAGCCGAGCCTGTATCCGATTTTTTCGCCTCTAGAAGACCGAATAGAGTTGCGTGTTCTGCTCAACACAAAATTTGACACTATAATGTCTGGGCATTACAAACCTTATACTGGACTCCCTCATACAAGGCACATCTTACCAAAGACTATCGAGAAATTGAGACAACTAGTTGCGCGGTTCAAGGGCTGACAGGCGCCACTCCAGCAGAATAAGACAAAAGACAAAATCATGAGGCTTATTTATTTGGAATTCTTAGACCAAAATAAGAAAGAGGCCTCAAAAATAATTCCACACAATCGATGGAAATTTGAGTCTTCCCCTTTGCGCATTGGCAGCCTCAACAGTCAACACCCTGGAGGGATGAAAATTTTTTTCAAGGCGCCATCCTGTGGAACTTGCAAAGAAGCTGAGTCTGGAAACTTCTCGCCACTTCTGCCTAATGACCTTATTCTTACCGACAAATATTCGAGGAATGAAAACACAAACGCAGGCCTTGAGGTACCAATTTAAGTGTGTTTCAACCCTAGCCTAGAGGCAGAGTTCCAAAACTGTCTTCTATGTCTAATCTGCTGTGCCTCTCACAACCGCTACCGAGACAGAGAGAAAAATTTTTGATATGGCTATTCTGGATATTGAAGCCATAGGATACCTTATAAGGTTTTTTCTATAAGGAAAATCCAAATCTTACAAATAGCTCGCTTATATCAGTTGGAATAATGTTGCTCTTGAGAGTTTCCCACAACCCTATCAAGTGGGAGTTGTGAAAAATATATGAAATTATACCACTCGGGTTTCGAACCCACGACCTCCTGTATACACTAGACCTCACATTGACCACTTCACGATGACTACCAGGCGTTGCATGCAGCTGATGTCAACGGTTGATGTTACCTTTGGTTTGACATTACTTTTACAGATTCGTTGAAGGTTATCGGTCCTTAGTTTAAAAGCTATTATGTTCCCCTTGCTGTAACCATAGATAGTTCTCTTTACTTTTTCTCTCCTTAATTGTTTAGTAAGTTTGTCGTAGGTGTGTGTGGCAATAAAGCCGCCAAGTTCATAAGTCATTCAAAGTCATAAAGTTGTCTTTTGAATCATAAGGAGGTCATCCTCATCGAATCAGAAGGATGCAAAAGTCTCGTTAAACCATTAAGTTTTGTCCACAAGGACTATAAAATTATATTTTTCCACTCTACCTTGAAAAGAAAAACCATTATCTTCAATGTTCCTTTTGTCAGACTCCGACGAATAATGTTTGCTTAAGACCGGTTGTTTCAGGGAAAAAACCAGAACCCATGAAAAAAATCGGTAAAAAAATTCGCCGACAGGATAACAAACACCAAACCGCACCAGTTAAAGTACATATGCAATCAGATATATACCTAAGATGTGGCCATTTCCTCTTTATTCTACCAGTGAATCGATTTATCCTGAAAAATTGACTATTCCCTGTTTCCGATATCGTTGCATCCGTTGGTAAGCTTTGAAAGTATACACTATGATGTTGGCTGGTGCTTCTACTTCCTTGTTATCCTTTGTACCAACAGAAATGAAAATAAAATAAAAATAAAAAAAACCAAAAGACCTTCCTCAGAGTTCCCGCTCTCTCTTCTTGTGGACGAAAGTTTATTTGATGTTCTTATTTATTTTTCGACACTCAAGTATCCTGAGTTAAGTGCACAGAATGAACTACCACTACAATCAAACCGTTTGTATAGTGTAGCAGAGTAGCAGTTATACACAACTAGGTGCTCTATTTGAACAAATAAACACGTGAAGAAATGGAATTATCGACGATGTCGAAGGAGCAGGATAGGGATAATCCAATTTGTTGTTGATCAAGGATGCTATACCTGAGACAATGTATATGGATGGGGTTTCCATTTACAGGTAGTTGACAGTTTAACAAATGTTATTATATTCGACGAGGAGAATGTGACGTCGATTTTTCCCAAGTAACCCCAGCTACGTGCGAGCTGTTGTTTGCTCCTTAGTCATTTGAGTGGAAAGGATGTGGTTGTTCTGATTAAATTCTTAATGGACTGTTATACAGTTCAAGTGAAAATGTGGAAAATATTATGAGGGTGCGTGTGACGATGGTGACTCACTGTCAATGCTGGACGATATGACTTTGATTTGCAAATGCTACATGGCGTGATTTATCTAGATTGACCTCTTTTATGCGCATAGCTTTGGTCAATGATTATGTCTGTCGGTTGAGTAAAAATTACGTGGACGGAAATCGCAATTTAGTCATAGTCTACAAGATGAATCAGGTGAACAACCTGGACATGTCTTGCAATGCCGTGCCGATAGGAGACATCGTGAAAATAAAATATAAATAGGAAGGTTGTGAAAATAGATAAAGTATAACCCGTGACCTAGTTTTGCATAATTTAACCTCAGGGTGGAGCTTAAAATGATTTGCCAGCTGTGGGAAGAAGTGCCTGTTAGTCTGCAAATTTCGGAAGTAGTTGGAGATAAAATTCCGGATGAGTCAAACTCCTTTCTGGCTGAAATCGCGCCACATTCACTTTTTGGTTAAAATGTTCTTTAGAGTCGGAAACCATCGACCAAGGACAAGAAAGCGTATGGATAGCAATCTTGGTAACACCCACTGATGACCATCTTACCAAGTTTTTCGCCGAGCGAAACGCTTTTCAATAATTAATCTTCACGAATAATGGAGTTGAGGCCACTCACCTCAATTTAAAATCAGAAATGCTGCCTTTCAAATTTCTAGGAATGTCACTTAAAACGACACAGTGATATATTTGGGGCGTGTGCCCCTCAAAATTTTTCTTAACCCAATTCAAGCAACTCTTAGTTGTTATATATTTTGGCGATTCCGAACGGCTTTGTCAGAACCTCGCAGAGGTGATGGCCGTAAGAAAATCGAACCCAGATCTCCCGCGGAATAGGGGCACACACTAACCCGGCACTCCACTCATATTCAAAAGCCAAACAACGCTTGAACCTCTCCCTTTCAGGTACCTTTTTTTACCTAATAAAAGAGCAAAGATCCCTTAACTCGTAAAGCAAGCGTTTTACACATTTACAAACTATATATTTACTTAATTTTTTTGGTTACCAAGAATGCACCCCGATTTTCCTAGAAGTCGAACAAAAAATTCTTCTTTGGTTGACAACAGGACAAATTGGTTTCCTATTAACCACCTCATAAATACCGATCGCTACAGTGCACACTGGTCATTCGATGACGACCACAATTAATCCTCTAGTCCTGCCCAACTCAGCTCTGTCCCCAATTCAAGTGTCTCGAAAACACCCACAAAAACTACACAATTTGCAACTCTCATTTTTTCCCCTGTGCGCTGTCTAAAAGGATTACCCAAATTCTTTCGATTTCGATTTGTAGTTGGACAAATTTTTTGTGTGATTCCGCAAATTCCGCACAGCAAATATTCCGCCTCATACTCTCGTCAGTTTGAATACCAAAGGATAAGGCGGAAAATTTAGACAACTTTTATCCACCGAAAAGAATTGTGCTCACATGAAAGCGATATCAGATTTAACGCTGACCACTTTTCCCTTGGCCTCCGCATCAGTCCCCTGAATCCGCAGAGCAATGCCGAAATTGATGTGGCACTTTGTCAAATCCTTAGCGAAACGGGGAGAGGGAGAGAGCTCCCAAAAAGGAGCTGTCCTGGGTTGTGTATAGAATTTTTTTACCAATTTTTTCACTGCTCAATGGTTGGTGGCTTATCTCGGTGTTTTATGGTACGTTTAGTTCCATTATGCTATAAGCCACCCACGGAGGAAATGGAATGCCACCCTATTTCATACGGAACTAGGACGTGGATCTGGAACAAACGTTCTTTTTTGGTTTACTCTCAGTTGCAGGATACATTGTTTTGTGTTCGAAAATCGATGGCAGCTACAAGCAGGAAAAAACGGAGCAATTCAAACTTTGCACAAAGGGCGCACCAAAAGAAAAAAATGTGTTATGTCAGGTCCTTGAAAGAATATCACAAGCCCTTCAAGAAAACATCGAAACGAGGATGAAAAGAAGAAAAAGAAACCAAATAATAGTTAAAATTAATGACTGGTCTTCCTTGGAAGAATGGAAAACTTCTCTATCCTGGCATTCACGGTCTGTTAAGTCCTGTGTATGATTGTGTCGAAATAAACTTGGCATTGGCAGAGAAAACAGAAGTTCACCTTACTATACCTCAACGGAAAAGGTACACACAATACTCGAATCCGAACGTATAAGAGAGTATAATGGCTGAAAGCACTTTAAACTGACAAAAAGGGACTTGGCTGAAATCCTCCTCAGCACTAAGTTGAGAGGGTAAAATAATTGTAATACCCATTTACACAGTACATCGCCATTAAGGCGACTTGTGTGCCGGGGCTTTGGTTATTGTATTAGGAGCACATCGTTCTTTGTTAAAGATGTGCTCCTCCGATGTGATGACCCAAATTTCGCAATTCCTTTCGTGTGTTTTGAATTTTCCGAAAATCCATTTAGTAAATGAGAAACGAAGATTAAGAGAAAATTTGTATTTCCCTGCTGAACATGACAAGGAGGAGGGGCTTTCAAATTGGGCAACAATGTGTAGGACTTATCGGGCATAAGGTTGAAGATGGCTGGCACATGCTCTCATCTGGCAAGGCTTTGTTCCCGGTTGCTGCAGATATGGGTGTACAAATGCTTGTTTTTATGTTCAGTCAAACTTGGAAGGATTCCGTGATGGATGTTTTGATCTTAAGGACATTTATTTTAGGGGACTCATCATTTTCATACCCATAAAAACATTCCAATCTCACGTCATATCCTGGTCGATGACAAAGCACTTCTGACTAACCTACTTCCCATCGGTCATAATCGGCCAAGAGCCGTATGTAATTCCATCCGATTTCACAAAGCCTAACAAAGCTTCTTTAGGCAAAAAGGAAAGAGAAAACAAACTGCGGTAAGCCTCCTATTAACACATACTAACTCCTCCTCGGTTACAAAAACAAAACACAAAAAAAAAACATCATTCAGCAACATATAAAAATCAAATCGAACCTACTACTACTAATTTATTTTTTACGGGCTTTGTTACGTATCCCTCGTTGTAACCTACACGAAAACCCTCGTCAATTTCTTACCTTCCTAAGCTGAGGCCTTTTGCCGATCCTCTCCGAGTAGAACAAAGCCGATTCCATCATTTTTATCACTTTAATCCAAATTGGATGCGCTCAGCTGTGCGTGTGGTGGGCCGGTTTTTCGGGCGACGAGTCTTATGGATCCCGTCATACCAGCAGTGCCACCCTCGTCGGGTGAAATAAAAAAAGACGATTGGCAACCAAGCGCCCCCGAGTATCTTAAACACAATTTTTTGTTCACATTATTTGCTCAGGTGAAGCGTACACATTTCGAAGTGAGAAGGGCATCCAATCCATCCACTGACAGGGGAATTAAAACAGACAATATTGGCTGTGAATGAAGTAATACGCTTATGGCATTTTTTTATGGCTTAGATGCTTTTTTTTCGGAGGAGGCCCATATACATCGTTATACGGGTAGCAGCAGATTGGAGTGATTTTTTTTCCTAGACTTCCACTGCACGGATATATAGTGTTGATGATGTTTTCCTTTCTTTCACTTTAATCCCGTAAAATTGAGCTGGAACACGCATATCGTGACGCGAAGCCCGATTCCTTTGCATAACAATTCTGAGAGGTGTATTGCAAAACCCAAAAAGTGTTCAAAGAAGGTGATGGGATGAGTGTTTCTGTGCAGGCTGCAGATGGATTGCATGCGGAGTGCTCGTTAAATTTGACAAAAAAAGCACCCAGTGTTCGTCTGATGGGGAGACGACGGTCTCGAATTTCGTTGGCCACATTCGGTGGTTGAAAATAATATGTCTGTCAACATTTTGCATGTCCTCAATGATTGGATTTTGGGTCGTTATGACTGACGGTCGTTGTCCTTTTAACTAACAGTATACCACAAGCACAAAGAATGAAACGTATCAAAAATTTATAGGTATTGTTTGGTCGGGCAAAAGAAATGAAGTGGACACCAATGATTTAAAAAAAAAAACTAGTTTTACTGGAGCCTTAAATAAGCACTTAAATAGTTAAATAGTCTTAAATAGTCTGTCCAGTTTGTCCAGTCCCCTGACAAACTGGACAGACAAGTTGTCTCTTTTTGTTGATAATTAACTTGTAGGTTAGTCCAAAAACAAACAGAGACTAGGTATACAGATTTACATCAACAGATTTCGTTAACATTATTTGAACTCAATTGTAGTAGTTTGCCACTTCTGTCACTTTTTGTGGCAGTTAATTTCTCCAAAAAATTTGGCGAGCTTTCCTTGATATTTTCCTTTTTGGTTTTTGGCGTTTTTTTTTCAAAAATTTTGATCCAAAATTTTTTGGCCTTTTTTAGATGAATGAAGATGTAGACTTTTTTAGATGAATTATTCCTCGGCCTTTAAGCGGGAAAGCCTTATAACTTGCATTCGGTGAAAAGATCCAAAAGATGGTCAAACTGATTTAAAATCATCTGTCTGCCCAGCCGGTTTCGAGAGGCTCTAACAAACTTGCAATTTTTTGAGATAACAGAAGAAATTGCAATTTTTAGCAATACAATCACGGTTTTGCGCAAGAAGTTTGTGGAGTGTTGCGGCTTGGTGTAGCATCCATAGCAAAAAAGCATTCTTTCAGTAACCGGTTTTCATCTATTGTGACTATAGGCAGACTATATAAATGGAAGAGCCTTCCTGGGATTTTTCAATCCTGCGGCTTCTTTAAGAAGAGTCTACTGTTCTTTCCATGGTGACTTCCTACAGCCATCTTCTGTAGGCAGTTAGGAAGACGAGGATCTTCTCTTCGGAGTGATTTTTATCTATAGGTTGGAATATATTGTTTCTTAAATGAAGACGTCAATGGTTATGTAAAAATATCAGATTCATCGGTCTCTAGTGCTCATGTGTAGGGTCCGAAGAGAGACCAAAAATGTTTTTTTTTTTCACTGCGACGAAAAATTCCTTTAAAGTTGCCAAATTTACTGAAGGGGACGAAATCGAAGATAAAGGATCCGCTGACAAGGATACCACATTTAATTTTCATTTCTATCGTAGGATGGATATCTGCCATCGAGTAGGTATAGTTGTACGGAGACAAACACGAAAGCTTGACAAGCTTTTAAGTCACAGGGTTGTTCTTGAGAAGTCTAGGAATACCTTTTCTGTTGCTAGAGAAAAGTATTGGCGGGGAGTGTTATCTACCGTATCACTTCCCCTAGGGAGATGGTGTCTATATGCTGGACTATGACGAAGACATACCATATGGAGGCTTAAAATGAGGTGGTTGGACCAAGTTCGAAATCTGTGAGTTTTTCTGGGGTCGGCTGCTAAAGAGCTCGAGCACAGACAATCTAGAAAGGCAAGAACCCACTCAAGTATTCTTCATTCCAAAAATTGATGATGGTGTTGGGTAAATGAATATTTCCGTCAGCAATGTAGATCTTTCCCACCAGTGTGAAACCTTCAACCTGCAAAGGTTCTTGGCTTGTAATGTATATGACAAAAATGATTTGGCTGAGCCACATCCAAATCATTTTAATCCGTCTGGGGGTAAGAAGGGGAAGATCGAGAAAGATGGAACCTTGCATAAGTAATCGTTCCTGTCATCATTTCCCTTCAGCTCAGAGAAAAGCCAATTCTCCCAAGGAACTCCATTTGGTATTAATTTTCTCAAAGGCTAATTAACCTCGTTTGCTTCGTCGAAACACATGGACTTTCGTGCCTCGCGCCACATTTTTCCGGAATTACGACTTTCCCTAAAAAAAATGTCCCCCAAATCCAATCAATGCCCATCGAAGAAAGTTGCCATCGTTTATTTTTCGCCAATTTCGCTCATGAAGTCCCTTTGACGTGCGCGACCTCACTGCATCGATCCCCATACATTTCGTAATTGGGCCAACTATGAAGCACACCAAAGGTCTTCTCGGCCAGAGATTCCACTTTCATATGGCATCACGTTGAGTATCCTCATTCAAGTTCCACTTGTGTACACTTTGAGCCGTTTACGCGAACTGGTTGTAAACGTACATAAGGGAATAAGTACACAATCCTCGCCATCAGGTTCAAGGAGAACGACAATGAAGTGCAACGGAAAGAAAATACAACAACAAGAAAACGAACCAAAAAAAAAAAAACGACCTAAAATGAGGGAACAAGTACAACAATAAAAGAATTGCAAACATTTCCCTCCTGATTTCGTAGAATGTATATAATAAGGTATGTGCGGGTCCCGGTCGGTCCCGCTCTGCAAGTCTTTCTGCCTTACTTCACTTTCTTTTGGTCGTTTTTTCATTATTACGTTTTCGGATGCTAATGCAATCTTATTTATGATGCACTTAAAAATTTCCTTGTAAGAATCCTTTACTACTGACTGTGGCGCGATGTTTTCATTGTTGTAGTTGTGGTCGGGTTTTCCTTTTTGGCAAGAAGTTGGCATATCGGGCTGCAGTTGGTATACTGGTACACTGGTACTGGTGATGATGGTGATGGTACCCTCCTTGATCCTGGCTTGGCGCAATTGTGATGCAGCACTTTTTTCGTGTTTTGCTGCCGAAGATGGAGGAGATTGCGAAGGGGTTGTATAAAACCATTCGCATGTCTCTTAGCGGTTTTGTTTTATTTTTGAGGTTCTTTGGTGTTTTTTTTCGTGAGAGTCTCTTGCAGAGTTGCATGTTGTTTGTTTGGCGGTTGAAGGATGGTTTGGTTCTGGAATGCGCGGTGGAAAGGTACCACGTTGCGGTTGATGTGAGGCGGAAGAAAGGAGTTCAACCAGAACATTCTGATCATTGGGGAATACCTACCTCGTAGGGTAGGATTTACGGTCGGGCCGCCATGGTAGGAGGGCAGGCGAGATTTAAGGGATTGTATTAAAAGTCCCCCTCTAGATTGTATCTTTGGAGTATTTCCTCTATTTTCTCGTCTTGGTTTCGTTAATTGCTGCCAACAGAAACACACATCCAGTGGATGGTTGTTTTTCGATAGCTTTTGGAAGTTACACATGCAATTTGTATCACGCTCAAATAGCTTTACATAAGACCGAAATATGCTGGCCCTTCAAAGAATAAAGCATATATTTTAATGTTAATAGGTACTCATCGATGCAAAAAAAAAATTAATAAAATTCTTTTTCTTCTATTTTCAGGTAACTATAATGTGAAAATATTGCAATGCGTATTTTATTTTACCCTGGCAGTGAGTATCTAAACTTTTATTACGGCAAACTACCTACCGATGCGAATTACAGTAATGTTAAGGCTTAATTAAATTGGCCGTTAAAATGACCCCGTAGGATGTAAATATTTTTGATGGACTTTAAGTACTATGGTCAAAGTCATTGGAAGTGTTCTCGGTAAATCAAAATTATTTATTACATATGTTCATTCGTCATAAAATCGCATCGAAAAACTAGACTATTTGGGTTCAGTTGTATCGAAATTGAGAGAGTCACAAAACTCTACTTAACCATTTTGCTGAAGTAAAAGTTGCAGCTATGCGCGTAGCAAGGTACATACAAGTACATACTTTGCAAAGTTTTCCGAGTTCATTTACTTATTTAAACTGATCATATTTTAGGCTTGAAAACTGATCGCATATGTTTCCATTTTATTTTTACCAATTTTACATCTAAAGATGATAAAATATGATTAAACCTAACAAAAGTATCAAAACTGCTCTGCGTAGACTAATTCAGTTATAGGGCGTTTCCACCGGACACTAATCTGCGATTGACACAAATCTGCTTTCATTTCCCTCTAAATCACGAGATTTACCATACGAATTTTAATCTCTTGACGAAGAGTTTAAAAATTAATCGCGTAATAAATCTCTTCCACGCATGAATTATTGTCGATTCAAACCGTACCTACACTATTATACTTGTTCTGTGCGTTATCTGACGAAACAAATCAAACAAACCTTTAGTTGACAGCTTGATATCATCTACCTACTCAGCTCTGTTTGAGTGTTGTGTAGAGGTATGCGCAAAACGGTTGATGTTGCTGTTGATGTGGATGTGGTTGAACCTGTCAAAACAGTTAAATGCATTGAGGACTGCAACAGAATGATGGAGTTGGTCTACTATCGCATTTGTGAACTAAAATCATAACAACTTATTTAAAGTTTTGTTTTTCTTGTTTTGGATTATTATGTTTCGTTGATTAAAAAAAATGGTGGCAATGATATATGACTTTAATTGTTTCAAAATCTGAGTTGCCCAGAATCCAAAAAAGAAACTCATGATTTCAAAAAGATGCGCAGAGGACGTAACGGCCAGACATTGCCATTTGACAGGACAGGATGTCATTGAGAAATATCAAAACTGAAGTCACACGTGAAGTTAATATCTCCTCGCTTCCGATGGAAACACTTTGGGATTAACTTTTAATCTGGCTAGATTAATCTCTGTCTTATGTGCGGTGGAAGCAACCTATTACATTGGGATAACAAGCGATGATAGATTGCAGGTGTGTCACAAACAAGACCGAATATATTCCGAACAGTACGATAAAACGCCGACCGTTCTCATGAATGATGGGTTTTAATATTGTTGATTTTAATATTCTACATGCTTTTTGTTAACCCTTTTGCATTGTTAATTCTGAACCAAATTTTATAAAAAACTTACCAAACGAGAGATGATTTTGATAATAATTTCGACACAAAACATTATAAAAATCTAAATAAAACACATACAGTAGTGGAAATTGCACTATGAACCATTTAGATAGAGTTTAGATGGTTTGAAATATCTATTCAAAATTTTGATTCTACCTACGTTAAGAGAGTGATGATAGTTTTAAGCAAGTGAGCAAGAGTTTGTCTATAACGAACTTCTAAATATCCGACCAAATTTAGCCAACAACATCACATTTTGAAGTTTTTTGGCCTGAATTTTGGTTTCAAAATTTGAAAAAATCGGCCTTAAAAGTAGGGGTGGACTGAGAAGAAAATATTTTAAACATAATTCGTTAGAACCGTGAGAAAGTGTGTTAAAAAAAAATTTAAACCAAAAAGAAATGTTTCTAAAATTATAATTTTATTTCGTATGCTTTGTTTAACTTGGTCAAAAGGTTTTTTGAAATAAAATATAAATCACAGTTTGCCTCATATTGAAGTCAATAGTAGGCGTGACCGTCGGCAGATTGAACCAATTTTAACACTCTGGCGGTGCAACATAAGAACAAAGCTGTGCCCCAGCTCCCTACTTTCAGCTCCCTAGTGATTTTGCCATTCGATTTAGAGTTCGTGGTCGCATCATAATGCCTTTAAGGTCTTGGGGGGATATGCATTATTATTTGACAGTGCTACAAACTATGTGACAAACCCAATAGCACATTGGGATGTGGTATAAAAATTAAACTTATTTTTTTCTGTCCTGGTTTCTTTTATTCTGACTAATAAATAGTTTTCCTTTTCATTTTGTCAAAAACGCAAATTTTCGCGAGTGCAGTAAAGAATACTTTAAGAGTTGTACAAAAATAAATGAAACAAATGATCCCCTAAGATAATAATAAATTCGTATCCTTATGAGTTCTGAATGTAATACACCATAAAACTTTTTGTGCACCATATCTATCACCATAAAAAAAGAACGTTCTAACTCCTCTTAATACTGTACTAGTTTAGCATTCAATCAACCCTTTTGGTAGGACATAAACTACGGTACACAAAAATTCACGACTTTAACACACAAAAAAATTGTTTAACGTCCTTATAGTCCAATGAGACTCAAATGGAATGACCACATCCTTGTCAGTTCAAATGGTGTTAATTTTCACATAAACGAGTGATGTAATGAAATGAACACTGATGTCGTTCATGTCATTATTTCGTGATCATAAAAACAGGCCAGAGAGGGGGTTGAAATTTTATTAACAAAGTTTTTACAACCCTCATGGAAATGCTTAGAAATGTGTCGGCACCCCAACTTCTACGAAGATTGAAAATTTCGTGATAGTTTTGTCGAAAACTATTCGAAAGGACCTCCGCGTTGCATTTCAACTGACCGTTTAAGACTTAACAGTTCTTTGAATGATTAAATTTAAACATTTCCATACTTAAAGAATATTTCAAAGAAATTTGCCCCAATTTAAAGTTCAAAACGGAAACAGACTTGAACTTTCCCTGATTTCCTTGACGAAAATACCAACAGCTACATTTCAATACCCCACCGACGACGTCAATTAAAATTAATGATCCATTTTGAATACATCGGGTTTCATCATTATTCTGACATTTTCGAGTGGCAGCTTGTGAGTAGGAGAATCCCCCCATCAAGACCCTACTCTGAAAAGTTGCCAAGTAGTGGTACACCGGAGCAAATTGAATTACGTACCTTTAATTATTTTCATTGGTATTCCGGTGGCAAAGTTTATACTCATACAAAAGTATGGAGTTACAGCTTTCGAAAATCCCGAAGGCATTCTCGGGGTGCACGTTCTTTTTGTCTCGTGTTACACGCTGGCAAGCTTTTTGCCAGCCAAACTATGGGAGACTATAAAAAGATGTGGTGCACGCAGAGAGCAGCTCCCTGGGTGCCGGTATATGGGGGAAGCACCAGGCACCATCGACGGTATCCTACATTTCCTGTATTTGGCGCGAGGAAGGTTAGTTTTTGCTGGCAATGAGCGTAGAAATTTCCCAAAACCATAACTTGAGAAGCGCTCCATAAATTTTCGGTCGTAAATTTTGTTGTTTACAACCCTAGGACGATGTTCCAGTGAGGGTATACGTGTAAAAAGCTTACAATTTCACACCATTGCAGCATTTGTGGTGTTGAGGTAGGTTGGGGCTGGCTCCTTGTTTTGCATCACCTCCTTCGCATACACAGATGGAGGATGTGGACGTGGTAGCGCGGTCTGGCAATTGCCGGAATTGCATCGGTAATTTCAATTTGACAAGGCATTCTCTTGTTTACGATTGTCCATGCTTTAGGGCTTATTGTTTGGACTCTTCGAAATTGTTCGAAAGCCGGAAGCATTTGCGACCATTTTTCATAGTAGGTCATGTGTTTTTTTTCTATGATTCATGGAAAGTGTGATAAAGGAACGCGCATCCTTTGTCCCACATTTCTTTCATGTCGGCATTGCTCTCTGGACTTCCACCAAGTGACAGTTGGGCCACCAAGAGTGATGACTTTTTCTCCCGCATAACTCATTTGGAATGCAAAAATCGTATTATTTCCGCTCGGTCTTTTCTCTTCTGTCAAACAGCGGTGGGAGCAGAAAAAAAAATGGAATAAATTCACATGCACGAGTACTTTTGCTCCTTTTTATGATGATTAAAGATTTAAAAATCTGTTTATGACAGCGGGAAAATGCACGCAATTTTTACTTTGTGCCGTCACCTGCAACAAAACACCAATGATTAATCAAGAGTAATTTAATATTGCATACTCGTTGGCGCTGTGAATTATTCCGTCGTTTAAGAATCAGTGGGGCGGTAATTTGGTTCAGACTAAAACTGTTTTTGTGTTAATGCAACGACTAAAACTTGAATAAAGTATGAGTTTTTAGTTTTAGGCTTGACAAATAAAATAAAATAAAATGTTTATTAAGTTTCATTTTGTTATTAATGCTTGAGAAAATCCTAGCGCGAAAAAAATCATTTACTTTGTTATATGCTATCCGGGATTATTTAATTTAGTCATTTGAATGTTCCGGTTAAACTATTTATTTTTTTTATTTTTTTGTTTTATTTTCCCACGTTTGACAGACGAAGATGTTGTTGTCGTTTAAAACTATTTGAAGGACATTCTTATTACACGTTTTTGTATTAATTTCATTTTGGATTTTTAAGGCAAAACTTATGAGTTAATCTGTCTTTTCTATCTCCTTATTCTCCTCTATTCCTTTCTATTCCTAAACTCACGGAATTTGTTTATAGAAGATTTCGGTTGATAATGATGTTGGTTGACTATTAACAATAAAGGTTAACAAGAACAAGTGGAAGAGCCGACTTATTTACATATAAAGGGTTTGGTGCAAGTTGAAACCTCTCTCACACTAGTATCCACATCCCCACCTTCATCGACATAAGTAATGAGTTTAAGTAGTCTTGCACGATTATTCTAGAAAATTAAAACTACTGCCTTTTGAGTTTTTCTATTTTCTATAATTGCCTGAGTTCTTATTCTTAATATTAGAACTATCCATCAGCTTATAGACTACTTACCTTGACCGAGGATACATGAGGAGCTCCAAGAAATGCATTATTAGGGCATTATGTCTAGGATATATGCTTGTTTACATACATTGATATCCTATTGACGTAACCGTGTGTGGTCTAATTTGGATATCTTAACTCTAAAGCTGCTCTATAGTTTAAACTATAAAAAAAAACTGGAATCCATCGAAACGTCTCTCGTAAAGAGAAAAAACAGTTTTGGATCGAGGACGCTATCTTGTGGAAGTATATATTCTAAGTATACGGCAGCGAATACTTAGAATTTAAATAAATACCCGCGAGTATTTATTTAAATTCTAAGTATTCTCTGCCGTATCTTCCGCGAAAGAGTCTATTGTAAAGATAAGACTTCAAGAGTTCATACATTTAAACCGACAGAACTTTCCGTTGCTTGTATTTATTTTATGCCTCCATGCCATACTTTGTCAAGTGCTTATGATACGTGTAGAAAAGCGATCAAACATGTCATTTTCGCTGCTGAGGCTTTTTCAGTTTCAGTAAATATTCGATAGGCCTGGTCAATTATTGAATGTTTGATCCATAAACCGAATTGGCGATCGGAAATCAAACGTCTTTCTTCAATAAGTTGAAGTCGTTTCAGCACAAGTTTCTTGAAGAGTTAAGATAATGTCGGCAGAAGAGAAATTGTTCTATGTGACTTTTTGTCGTTCTTGCATATTCCCGGTTCTGGAACCATTATTACCACTGCGATTTTCCGTTGCATTGGAGCGTATGAAACACTCACTGATGCGTTTATTATGTAAAGAAGCTTGACTAACGTTTTTTCGGTAGCTCCTTTAAAACTTTCCCAGTAATTAAGTCATACCCTTGAGCTTTGTTATTTTTTAGATTTCGGATTGTTTGAAGGAGTTCAAACCGTGACACGGTTTTCATTCGATAGTGTCTAGTTCCGCATTGGGATAGAGATCGTTAACCATGGCACCCCGTGAAACGATTTGAACGTTTCCTCTAGATGCTCTGCAAATTCATAGTTTTCTCTTTTTCGCCTTGTATGGAATGGCCTTTTAACGCCATCCGCCGTTTGCTTCCCTTATTGGCGCTTCGACCCTTTATCGGCTATCAAGTGTTCGAGGTAATCGATTATCTCGCGACTTTTAAAATCTTGAAGAAAGTGGTTTAATTCGTTATATAGTCTGTTCAGGATAGTTTTATCAGGAGGCGTTCGAGAATAATGCCATCTCATTCGCGTTTTTCTCTCTTCACTCCGGTCTCCTGCAAGAAAGTATTGTTCAAAGCAGCATTCTGAATAGTTCTAACGAGTTTGTCGACTTCGTCTTCTATTTCTTACGGGGCTGTAAGTGGTACATTCGGAGGTACATTTTCTTTGCAGTATTTCCTAAACCCATCCCAGTCGGTGTTGTTACTCAGGCGCTTCCTCCTTTTTTGCTAGACTTCCACCTACTTTCAGAACGACTTTCGCGTGATCCGAAAGAGATCCAGCATTCTTCTACGGTCTTAAGGTGACGAGGGACCCGTTTTGCTATAAAGAAGTCGGCAAGGCAAGGTATTTTGTTTCTGTCGGTTGGCCAATACGTTGGCTTCACCGTCGGGGGGAAAACCATGCCAGGTCTCTTACTTGTATTGAAGAGTACTCTACCTCTTGTTTAATTACCACCGTGATTCTTGATTGACCGTGATCAATGATTTTTCGCATTTAAGTCCACGCCGAAGACAAACTTATGATAATTCGTCAAAGAAGGAAGTAAGATGGTCGTCCGCTAGCCAATAAAAAAAAATAAATATAGTGGCGCAACAGCTCGAGGCAAACCAGCGCTAACTTCTCAACAATGTATGCTGTGTGTGTTTATTTCTTCACATACAAAGGGACCTACAATTTTTTTGCGGAATCCGAATGGCACTTTGAAAAATTTTTTCAAGACAATTTATACTCTCGGAGGGCTTGTCAAACCCTCCCGAGTTGGGGACCGTGAAAAAGCTAGCCTCTACTGCGAAGGAAAATAACTCAAGGCTATGTTCTCATCTAAGTGACTTAATTTTACCGAGACTGAACTTATTTGTATAGAGTCAAGTTCTATTTATTTGTTTTAGTGATTAATACATTCTTTGATCCCACTACGTAGGATCCGCCTCTCGAATTTTTTCCCGTTATATTGGCGTTTGTTCTCTGCAGCTTGACAGTTTTCTTGTGGCTCTATTTTTTGTTTTAAGCATACTTGCCTAAACTTGGATCATATGAGTTCTCTCATCTTGTACGTATCGAAAAATTGATCTGGGACCGAATCTGGCATTACTCTCAGGTTAAACAATCTGATCAAGATCAATTTTTCGCTCCTTAAATTGTGGTTGTGTTTCTGGAGCATAGCATGTCAGTCCCTTTCTCATTCCTGGAAAGTTTCTGTACCACGAAAGACAAAAGTTGAGTTTGTGCCCCTACTTGTGACTACTTGAAAACATAGTTTCTAACATTTTCAAATTCGATATTTTGAGAATCAGAGTAAATAAATATCATTTAGTACCTCGGGACACTGTTTCAGTATAACATGTTCGCCTTTCTAGAGATAAGAAAAACAAAAAAAAAACAGCGTATTCTTTTGAGGTTCCCACTTGTTTTTCTTTTCTAAGTACCTTATGTGTCACATTAATAATGTTATGTATTACGTTTTAAATTTGTTTTGTAAAAAAAAAAAAATTGCTTTCGAACAACATGACTCAAGAAAAACATGAGAATCAATTAGCTCAAAACAGCACCTCTTGAAGCGGAAAAGCCTTGTCGAATATGTCAATCTTTCAATTGTGCAGTCACAGCACTTTTTTCAGTCACGATTTATATGCCTCGATTAACATAACCTCCATGCAGACTCAGGACAATCAATAATAATTTTGTGTGATAATTTACAATAGCATTTAGTCAAGACAAGGATCTCGGACAACATGTATCAGCAGAGGTAAAATTACTGACCCTGCTTGCGCAAACAATAAGACAGGTACTCTCCGCCCCACAACTATAGCATATATACGAGTAGTTTCTATCTAGCAGGAGTGTACCCCCAGGTGGGCCATAAACAAAACGCAAATGAATTTTCGGCCCCGATATCCTCGACCAACACACGCAATAATTCACAGAGTGGTTGAGAGAAAAAATGATTTAGTGGCCTGGAATTGGCAGAAGTAGTGCTTGGTAGCAGCGGTGGCAACATCTGGACAAGCAGAATGATCACATGGTGTTGCCGTATGAGCAAAAAAAAAAAACAGCCCACCTGGGCTGAGCGCCACAAACTTTATATGATTTCGATCTAAAAATTTATGCGAATTTTATTCTGTGGGCTTTTGTTGTTTATTGGCGCTAGAGACAGAAAGTTTTCGATTCGGTTCTTGACCCATTATTTTGAAGTGCACCTAGAGGACAGTGTTTTGCTTGGAGGCTGATTCATGTACGCCTGGGGCGTTGTAGGAGTTGCTTCCAAAGAAGCAGACACAAAGCGCAAGCCGACGACACGTCTTATGGTGCTATGTGTGCGAGCTTGTTGATTAATTGGGGCAGTAATTGAGTTGTAATAAGAACAAATTACGATTTCATAAATCACAATCAATTAATATTGCTATGGTGGTGCACACGCCATGGGAGGTTGAAACTGTTATCCTTGACCACACATGAAGTTTGCTGTCGAGGGTGGTGGCTGTGGGCCAGACAATTGAAATTGTGATTTTATTATGGTCGCAGTCACGGGCGGTTAATGGAAAAGTAATAGGCTTAGCAATACTCCACTACGGCAACTGTGAAGTGACGTAAATGCCAACACCGCTGTGTTTGACTTAAGGCATATGAGCAGGATACACATTGAGGATGCCAAGTTGACAAAGAAGTGAGAAGTCAAGTTTCAATTCAACACATTTACTAGTAAAATTTGTTTGAAACTTCTGCATATAACATGGAAGATTTTAATTTTTTGCCTAAATGTAGGCTTTGATAATAATTCATAACCCAGAGTCAATGTTTCATAGAGCCGGGCTATCTGGTGTAGGATTTGGAGCCGCATAAAGAAATAAAACTTTGTTCTGCTCAACTTGGAATTTAAAAAATACGGTTTCACCCGAGATGTCCTTTTTTATTCAACGTTAAGTCTTTTTCGTAGAATGACTCTTTTGGATCACTTTAATACTCCTTGGCTTAGGTTTCGACACAACTCATAAAATGCAGACTCGCCTCTATTGGCAGTTACATCTTGTAGTTTGTCTACAACGGTGTAGGTAAATGTGCAAGGACTACTCTACTAAGAGGATTATAATAGTGAAGTAATTAACATTCCACCTCCAGCAGCGAAAAATTTATGATTGTCTGTACGAATTAAAAATATTTACATATAATATTACTCAAAACACTTACATATGACTCTTATGTGGGCAACCTAAAAAAAAAAATAAAGATAGCTAGACCAGGACGTATCTAAAGGATAAAGTCTCCCCAAAGCGATAGACCACTTAGTGTTACTAATGGAAAGGATTTTTTTTTCCAACATCCTCAAAATAACCTGGCTTCGGTGGATTTTTCATGCAGGTCACCGGGGCTGTTGTTTGTAATCCTTGAATATTGTTTTAGCTAAACCTTTATTTGCTGTTTTGTTTATGCAATATTTTTCCGCCGTTGAGGATAAATCCTTTTTTTTTTGCTGACCAAGGTCTGGGGATTTTGCGAATTGTTTCATGTCGGAAGTTCAGAAAGGTGAGGTATTTTTTGTTTTATATTCCTTTTTTTACGGGGGGAAATTAGGGAGTGCATCTGTCTGTGCTTTTGATTTTTAGTGTGCAGATGGGTTTTAACGTAACGTTTTTTTGTGTTTACAAATGCTCTCGTGCTGTGTTTGCAAATGGTTTTAGCTGTGCTACTTGGCAGATATTTTCATTTGATTTACAATGGAAGTTCCATTTGTTACTATTGATTTGCATAAAGAGATCAGGAAAAAGGGACCTACTTTCAGGAACAGTAACAGTTATGTAATCATCTAGTAGGGCTATAGTGAGAGAAAGCCTGAGAAAAAACACCTAATTTCCTGTATCTTCGCCAGTGATATCTCCACCACTCGAAACATAAGTTGAGCCAGAAGCTTCTTCGAAATTTCAACTGTATCCACTGACCGACATCTTATCTCGTTTATTATGTCCGCTCTGGCCAGGACAACTTAATCATATTTCCTCTCCGAAAACTCATTAATTTCAACGAAATATCACTCCTTCATCAAATCTAATCAGGCGCTGTCCATCTACCGCAAATAGAAACTTTGCCACTCAATCATTGTGCACTGGGCTGAGTTTTAAATATTTATATTTATTATCCTACACCACAACCCGCATCAAGCCACCCTCCTAATCTAATATTTATTACAATTTAAGGTCGGAAAAACTTTACCAGTAGCATTCGTTTTTGTTCTCGTGCACCATCATCGCTGCTAATCACATATTCAACCCCATAAAATGATACCAGATGTGACGCTTTTCCTTATTAATTGCCACTTGTTCTCCAACTATTTAGGGCTTGAGAGGCGACGTCGGTGGTGTATTCATTATCCTTTCGCATCCTGACTTGTATTTTTTTTTTCAAGACAATCCAACACACTTGCGCAAAGACAGCGAAGCCGTGCTCACTTAAAACCTCCCACATATGCCGTGCGCGTCCTCGTGCTGCAAATTCTAATTCCATTCATTAAGCGTGTAAACAATAACCGCCATCTGCAGGCGGAAGACTCATGTCCTTAAATGTCTCATTCTAATGAATCCTGCCTCGATTAAATGGTCTATTATGCGAGCAATGCCATGGTAATAATATTTAAATTGGATAAAGTTGCTCCATTACGTAACACACATTTAAGGACCCGAAATAATTTCAAGGATAAGTGCTGTATAACTCCGTAGGGCGCCTCTTCATGCAAGTAAAAGTCTGAAAATAAAAACAAATATCTTACCCTGATTAGAGGAGTTAGTCTTTAAATACCTACCAGGCGTACTAACCCACTTACAAGGCTTAAATGCGATGAGGTATACTAATTGGATCGAGCTTTCAAAGCCCTAAATGCCGGTAAACGAAGAAAGGCGGGCGCCCGGGCTGAAGGGGCGGTACTCTTTTCAACTTTTTAATGAACTCCCTTATTATCATCATCGAGGTATCATCCTTATTTGTATAGTAAACACTATCGACGTGACACAGAGGCAAATTTAAATATCCTTTGCACCCTTAATTGGAGTTTTAATTGCAGTTACTCTGTCCTTATTACGGCAGGAAATATACATACATAAATATACAAGAATGTTTGTGGAAAAAAAAAATTAATTACTCACTGCGAGGACCAACGGAAATACTATAGCAAAAGAGGAGACGAATAACAAATTGATGTCCTCCTTCCTTTCTTTCCCAGATAAATGGTGGTAGCTTAGCTGAACAAGCTGGTCTATTGCCAGGCGATGCTGTCATTAAAATTAACGATGTCGATGTCTTCAATCTACGACACAAAGATGCCCAGGATCTGGTCGTGAGGTCTGGCAACAATTTCGTCGTCACAGTCCAGAGGTATGTTGTTCACATAAAATGATGCGGTTTTATATTGCAATTGCTGTCGTTTTGTTTTTTTTTTTTTTTGCAGGGGTGGTCTTACATGGCGTCCACACGTTACCCCAACTGGTCAAGTGCCATCCCCCAATCCATATTCAAATCAAATTCCAACAGTGACGAAAACTTCTCTAGCTCACAAACCCCAAGAGGTTCATCATATTGGCAGCGGATACAACAACTCTGCTCGTCCTTTCAACTCGGTAAGTAGAGTGAAGTGAGTGCGGCGGTGTGGTCCTTTTTCTTGTCTTACAAATCGACCGCAATCATCGAGATCAGGAGAGGATATTATGAAGTTTTCTTCCTGATTGCATTGATGATGATGATGGCCGGGTATAGAGAGCTTCTGCTGCCGCCATCATCATCATCATTACGGTTATTATTCTTTCATTGTTCTCGAGTGGGTCCTTTTGGTGAGGAAGAGTGGAGCACAAGTAGCATTTTTTCTTCCACGAAGAATGGCATAATATTTCACGCTTTCTTTGGTTTTTCTCTGGTGCATTTAGGTTAATGGAAACGACGGTCAAGTGAAGAGCATTGTCAATAAGCAGTACAATACCCCAGTTGGCATTTACAGCGATGAAACTATTGCGGAAACCCTATCGGCTCAGGCTGAGGTTCTAGCTGGCGGTGTCCTTGGGTAGGTATTCAAAAACATCTTCAAGAGGAAATGATAGATGCTCTGCAAGGAAACGAGTCTAGGGTGTAGAGGTAATGGTAAGGAAATTGTGTTTTTTCTCCTGCGGTAATATTATATCCAAAAGGATATTCAAAAAGGAAGCTAACGGAGATTGAATTGCGAAATTCATGTTTTCTTTTGGGTGGCTAAGGGAAACTCCATCAATCGATTTAATTCGATAAAACAGATCCGTAGGAATAGGGCCATGACTTTAAGGAAACAAACGACGCTGATGCGTGGCGAGTAAGGCCGAAGAGCAAATTTTAGTAAGGCTTTGAGTCTTGACCACAATTTGCACCCATTAAGGCTAAGTCTTTTTTGAACACAAGGAAAAAAAATTACAAAATCGAGATCGTTGTTTAGTTAGTTTTAGAAAAAGCGCTGCCAAGCCTAATTGTTAATCAATTCGCTGATTTTTTAACCCTTGATAAAAGAAACGCCTCTTCTAAAGGAATTGTCTAATACATATCCACTTATATATTTATTTTCCATTTTCTTTAAGACTTTTTGTGTATACTTTTTTCAAAGTAAAAAGAAAACCCAACAAGTAGCCTCAAACGTACAACGCCCTCTTTGTTTAATTTTTTATAATCACCCAATAAAAATTAGTACAACACACTTCTTCCAACTTTTTGACGGCATAAAACTGTACCCATTTCGCAAGGAATAACATAAATTCATGGTGGCAAAGCAAAAAAAAAGAAAATTGTATCTTCCTGCCACGCAATTTGACTTCAATTAAGAAATTAACATAGAAATTTCTTCTTCGTGTTTCTTTTGTTGGCTGCCGTTTTTTTTTTTGTTAAGGAAAATTTTAATCTGGCTCCTTTATTTTATTATCCTTCTTCAGTTATTTTTTATCTTAAAACGAAAGTCGTTTGCTTTTTTATGACGAGGCTGATTAGCTTAACTTTGCTTTCGGTAATTACTTTGTGCAGTGATTTTTGTCTAAGACAAGGGTATACCTAATAGCTAACAGGCTTTCATGGGGGATGACTATTTTTTAAATATTTCATGTATGCAGAATTTTCTAGGGCAAATTTTCTATATTTCCAAACCGCGAACGCTGAAGCTTAATAAGCTGGCAACCTTGCAGAAAATTCATGGAAATTAAAAAAGTCCGGTGAAAGACGATTTCTCATTTGCATGGGAAGGATTTAAATGTCATACAAAGGGTTAAATTCGAAGTCCGACACTCCGTTCAAATGAGAGTTCTATTGAACGCAGATTGAGTGACCACTTTTCCGAGGTGAGTCCGAGCTCCAGAGCTGTAATTGAATCAATCTTTTGCGAAAAACAGTTTCACTTGCGGGATATGTCAGAATCACAACTGACAGCTAAACACTCAATCGAACAATCGAGAACCCTTTGGTAGGTATACGGAAACAACAATGCTGTGAATCTTCAGGCGATATTTAGGTTGCTTGTCAACGCTTCAAATTGTTTCTTATAAATTGGCCATGATTTTTGTCCATCGAAGACAGGCGGCTGCATTTCGTTCCGTCTCGTTGATTTTCGTTTGAGTGTTCCCGAACTTTCTGCTTCTTGATGTAGTGGAGCTCTTTCCAACTAGTTCGTTCTGTTGCTTCATCTTTTCCGACAGTTACAGAAACTGTTAACGCAAAATATACCATTTCAGTCACCGACGCTATTTTACGCGCAATAAATCTAGAAAATTCCATTTTAAAAACTATTTGATAGACTAACACCATTCCAGAAAACTCCACTGCAGAATTTCCCCACACAATTATAAGTTTTATCCCACTTGTGATACCAATGTAATGTTTTTGCCTGGGGTTCGTCGAATAAAACTCAATTTCAAATTAACCGCTTTTTACTTTACTTTCGATTTTCACTAGTGAACGTTTCAAATATAACTGTCCCGAATGCGAGCCTGTCTTCCGGGTATTTATAATAATACAGCACATTCTAGCACTTTCTATGTTTCCCCTTTGGTAATTTTCCGTTGGTATTTTCCCACTAGTACTTTTCCATTGGTGGGGAATTTCCCACTTTCCAATTCGATATTGAAATTCGAACTTCGAACGTTAGTTTTCTGTCAGCTGTCTGGAATGACAGTTAAGTGTGTTCGCTTAGTGAATCGAGCGGGTGTGCTCGTAAAGTGAAATCCTGCGTAAAGTGTAATCTGCATTATAAATAGAGTCACTCGGAAGCTCTGCTACTAAATTCTTTATATTAATTAAAAGAATCAGGAGTCAATCTTGGAGTTTGAACGATTATCGGTATAACATAATTATTGTAACTCATAGGAAAAGAGTGAAAAATGGTGAGCAACTACTTCTACGATCGAAGAGATCAATACCTCGATGGGTCGGATACGAATCGAAATTCCCGAGTTGGCGGCGGTTTATTGGAAAAATGGAAGGGCTACTTAGCCACCTTCACGACGTGACGCGCTTATGATTTAGAAAACTCATAAAAAAGATAGAGAACAAACCAAAGACTAATAACGTTTCTTATCACCTGGGTAGACAATTTGGTCCTCACTCGCAGAGCATCTTTTTCCAAAACTTCACAATTTATTTTGTGTCTTCAAAGTAGTAATATGTTTTTTGCTGTTACAGAATAAACTTCAAGAAGAACGAGAAACAATATCAAGCTGACAAGTCTGAAGTGTTGAAGTTCTTGCACGAAGAGGAAACCGGTGAACACCAGGAGCCAGGTAAAGCAAACGAAAAACTTGAACATTTCTATCAAATGGCACAAATTTTGTATGCCCTAAATGGCAATTGTAATCCTTTGACTATGGACCAGTTGCTCGAATGAAAATTCTAGAAAAGAACAAAAACTTGTTAACCTTGTTATTACTAAAGTGCCTGCATGTTCAGACAAAGTTATTCAACGCGTTTATTTTTATTTGTAAAGTTGATTAATGTTTTTTTTAACCCAAAATTGTACCTTAATACTATTTGAATAAGAAAAAGAAGTCTAGTGTAAAATTAGCATCAGTAATACTCATTTGACATTGGTGTCTTGCCAACGAAAAATATTTTTAAAAAAACTACCTCAAGACCTTGAACTGTTAATTTACCCTATCAACATACAATTTCTTTTTGGACTTAATCCAAGTAAAAATTCGGACTAAGCTATTGACACTGAAAAAGATTTGCAAATCCCAGCTGTTTAGTACAGCACATAAGATTGTATAGAAGTCCTCACTTCATTGTTTTAGAAGATGATATTTCCGACAATTTAGCAGAAAAAAGGTTTTACTAAGTGTTAAGTGTTGGATATATAGTAAAAGGTTAAAGTCGGTATCTTAGCAACCTTGGCACGAGAGAAAGGGCAAAGAATTATAGACAATTATTGAATTCACCCCTCAATTTCATGGCAATAATAGAAGGGAGATCTGAAGAATGCTCCAAAGATGATATTCTTTGGTAGGACAAGGACTTGATAGGAACACCCTCGAAACACTAACAAAGTCTTTAATTAAAAATGTTTTGATAATGTTCTTGTTTCTAATTTTCTCGTTTCATTTTGTGTGTTTCTTTCACCCAATTCGTTGACACAAACAGCTCCATATAATCCACCACAAATAATAAACAACAACAACAATAACTACATACCCAACCAACAACAGCAACAACAACAATACCAACAACAACAGAATCAGTCAAATGTCACTAGGCATGTGACAGCCCCAATTAATCATCCAAAGCCCCCAAACACTAGCGGACTACCATCTGGACAAAACATTTGCACAGAATGTGAACGTTTAATTGTGTAAGTGTCTCAACAAAACACACCAAACTGTGTGTCCATAATCCTTCCAAATCTAACCACACATAAAGCCTCCACTCTAACTAGTCAAAAAAAACACCAATTTTGTTTTTGTAAGCGTGAATGTGATTGTGTGAAATTGTTACAATTTAATTTTAGTCATTTAAATTGCATAAAAATTTAAATTCAATTTACAAAATATAAAAAAAAAACAAATTTAAAGAGCCCCGAAGTCCGGCAAACTTCTACTGGACTCACAGCCATGCCATTGGAGGTCAGCGACCATCCAGACCTGAAACACCATCAACAAAACCACAGGATGAACGTATTGGAACTCCATTGCAGCAGAACACCCTTGCACCGGGTGCTCTGCATCGACCCAGTCTACCGTCCCATCATCCCGAGTCGAAAGGAGATGCCGCCGCCAACGAAAGGGCGCCACCCGCAACAACTCCAACCGTAGACCCAAGGTTGATTGTGATGCCCATTTGCCCAGCACTGCAATCGCCGGAATATAAGGCCGAATTGGATGCAGCCGCTGAAGCTGCATCGGTAGCGCCTAGCGAACGACCAGCATCAACCTCAAAATTGCCACAATGTGGCATTTGTGGTGTAGGAATTGTGTAAGGATTTAAACTTATGAATACGTTGCTCTCTTTTTTTTTGTTGTTGTTGAATGAATGCAAAAACAGGAGTTGTGTGTGTGGAATGAAATATACCCTTGTCCTTTTTCTTGGCCATCCTGTTCCCGTTTTTTTGTAGCATAGTCCCATATTAATGATTAATATATACATTTGTTTACAATATAGTGGTGTTTTCGTCCGCATCAAGGATAAGAACCTCCATGTTGAATGCTTTAAGTGCGCCACCTGTGGCACTTCGTTGAAAAACCAGGGATACTATAATTTCAACAACAAGTTGTACTGCGATATTCATGCTCGGCTCGCCGCTATGCAGAATCCTCCCAACGGAACCGATGGTTATGTTCCAGTACCAATTAAACCGTAAGTAGCTTTTGCTTTTAAGAAATAAGGTTAATTGCAAAATGGGAAATTGGTCATAGACTTGCCTATAATGATGTTTTTAATCATTTAACACTTGAGAAACTCTTAGAAACTTGACGTCATCATATCCAAGCGTTTTCTTAGTTATCTCTGACGACTGACAGTGTTCACCCAAGGCCAAGGTGTCGCAAAACTCACAACCCAATAATATTGTAGTGCCATTTCGACGAACGATATTTTTTCTTAAAAAAGAGATCGAAAGTCAAACCTTGAACCACCCATTACTATAGTAGACTTATCCAATACAGAACCCGCAACCTACGTCTCCAGGTTTAAAAATTTCTCTTTGGAAAAAAATCAGCTCACGTCAATTTAAAATTCAAATCACATTGCTCTATGGTGAAGGTTCGAAACTTAACTCCCATTGACATCATGGGACCATACCAATGTCAGAGACTAAACCTGTCACCGGTAGCAAAACTGGTTTAAGTAGTACCCTCAATAATTGAATTTACCAGGACTGCGCCGAACCGGTAAGATGAAAAACGGTTTTCTCATTGGTACATTTCTGCAGGTATTTCCCCTCCGCTCTACGACTAAACATTAGAATGTGTCATATTTGTCGTTTTGTTATAATTTTCTCTGGCAAAAAAAGCCACCATTGCTTTGACCAGGTACTGATCTTATGATCTTCCCATTGTCTGTCCGAGGTTCTACCATCTGCAATATGAGCTAAAAACCTAGTAGGTATGTTTTTTCCGCATAACTAGTGCGAAGAAACCAGAAAATTTAATATACAAGGCGTAAAATTCACTTACTTTTTTTATATGCCGTTCCAAATGTGCTACAAAAAAAACAACAAATAATTATAACCACTCATGGCAAAACTTGTAAGGTGTTCGAATTTTGACAGAGAATAAACTGGTCGCAGATAGTTTAATTGGTTAAAACAGTGCCCGCTTTAGATGAAGCTTGCAGGATCGTGCACTGTCAGTGAGCCAAAAAATTCTCCCTTTTCCTTTCAACTCCTTAAAAACATTTCAAAAAATTCTATGGATTCACTGCTTTGACATTGAAATATACTTCAAGTTCTAAAATCAATCAAATCACAAATCCTCTCCACGGGTATTATGTTAGTCACAAACATCTCAACACTGCCCGGTGATTCCCTTTTTCGTTTATTTTCTGTGACCCATCACTATAAGATCTTTTTCTGCCAACTATTCGCCCTCATTGTAAGACCTTAATTGTTTTAAAATCACTTTCGAAAGTACATAAATCGATTTGATTTTATTGTTGTTTGTTTTTTTTTTTTAGAAATACTAAACTGAGTGCCTCAACCATTTCTGCTGCTTTAAATAGTGTCGTCGGATATAATGGCTCTCCATCTAATGGAAACACCACTCCGTCGTACTCTGCACCACCCAGCAATGTAAGTAGAACAGTATACTAACACTGTGTATAATTTTTTTTCTTTTTGATTGAGAGTGCATTCTAACACATTGATTAAAATTTAATGTATGTGTGGTTACGCCAAAAATGTAAACCTACCATCGTCCTTTCAAAATATAAGTAAAAAATATTCGCTTGTCACCAGATCTGTCAAATTTGTGCCGCAAATCCAAAATCTATCACCTGTCAAGCAATTTATTTAAAATGTGCTTTCAGGACCCATCCCATTCCCTCATTAAAGTCAACATAGTTTTCCTTCAACCTGATAAAAATAAAACCAATAAGAATCAAAATAAACCCACAACATGAGAAGCGATTAAAAAAGACAACTCTTGGCACAAAACTTGAGTTTAAATATAGTTTCCTCCTAATTTACCGTGCAATGCTTGTGTAATGAGTATGAGTCTACCCTGCAGATACAACTCTGCTTCCTTGTGCAAATTAAAGGTGTGCATCTCTAAGCACAAATGCATTGGTAAATGCACCAACACCTTTTCACAATCAATTACTGTGCTATGCAAGGAAAAAACTGTCGCTTGGATTGCCAGGCCACCGAATGAAAATGAAAAATTTCAGCCGTTTTTTAGTTCGACATTTCAACGCGTACGGTTAGTGTCCGTGTACTTAGCGGACACTAAAATAAAAATTACTTGCATAACGAATTTACGGCTTGTTTAAGGAACGAGTTTTAATAACGAAAAGTTGAAAATCACACTTAAACACAAGTCAGCTACACAAACAACAAAAAGTGTCTTTTAAAGATTTTTTGAAATCGTTACCGGAGCTGCAATGTGACTTTGTCTTGATTCCATTTTTTAAAATCTCATAAGAGTAGTTTGTACTGAGAGGATCATTATAAGGCTGCTCCCATTGATGACCTTGACCTAATATCGACTTAAGTCAAAAAGGAGAATTCAAATCCTTATTCACCACTAATTGAAAAATATCAAAAATTAAAATGTGTTTTGAAAGCTGAACCGGATGCTTTAATTGTGATGTTGTATCAAGTTTCATAGATATTAAACCAACAATTTAAAAAAAAAAAATCATCGATGCACTTAAAATAAAAATTAAAAAATGCGGAGTTAACCTATCGAGAAATTTTCGTGCCCCAAGTTTTCGAATTAGAGTTCGAATTGCTCTGTCCAAGCTGAGCTGAAATATGGCTACACCCCGGCTTGTAGTGCCACCTTAGACTTAAATTATGTCCCTATTGAAATCGACTTAACACTCGTTTTCGAAGTTTACCTGTGCTTAAGTGGTGAATCAGCCCAGCTCACAATAAAAAATATCGTGCAGCAGGATATTTTTGTTCGTGTTAACAGTTCACACACTGAATGAAGTTTCAATAAGGCACACTTAAGGTGAAACCTTAATTGATGTTCGAAAATGCATAAATTAAACCGCAACAGATCGCCGCAAACTGATCTGTTTCATGAGTTGGATAAAATTTCCCAAACTAGATTAGGCTAAAACTACTAAAATCACTAGGTACTTTTTAAAAATTATTTAAAGAAGCTTTAAGCTCACAAGTGGTGATCTTTATTACAAATTGCAAAACTCGTCGAAGATCCTATTTTTGCATTGATATGAAACACAAATGGGCTGCCGCATTAGGTTCGGGTTGGTTGAATTTGGATTTAAATCATTTTAGGGAAATTTTTTACCAAAAACATGGAACCAACCTATATATAAGCCGTGATTTTATGCTGATCCGCGAGATCGTTAGCGGACTTTTCTATTTATCTATCCGTAATTTAAAAAATTTTTCCCGAACTGAAAAAGAAAAAAAAAGTCAAAAATAAGAACCCCTTCGAAGTAATGCTAACCTGCAAATTTTTGATAGAACATTTAATTCTTTATGCAACATCCAGTCTTACTAATACTTATGTCAAACTGAATTACGAGGTCGCCTTAGGCGTGAAGCCACAAGATCTTACCCTCTTTAAGACCTTAAAATCTGCAATTCAGTAATGGTAAATATATTATAATGCACTTTTGATCTTAAAAATTAGAAAAGCAGTGTATAGCGTTTAGGTGTATAAAAAGTCCTTCAAATTTCCTGAAACTCTTGATATTGACTCCAGAACCTCAGGCGTTTTTTGCGTATCGACATTTATGACCTGTCTACAATATTTGTCAGATGGCATGCGATTGTCGGATCCGAACCGTTGAAGTTGTGATCGTTCCACTTAAGTTCTAGCTGAAGACTAAGATTTCAGCACATACTGACTCCCTTATTCTATCCTTACAAGTCATACCAGCAAAGCACATTATTATTTTTGATTCAGCTGAAAAACTAAAAGCTGATATCTTTGTTTTCACGCCACGCCCAGCTTTCCTGATGATTATCGAAGGTTTGTAAGTCCAACTCACACATATCAAAAGAATGGAATTTGACCCCATCTGTGCAAAAAAAGCTTCTACACATTCATTTAAGGACTTAGTTTAAATCATTAATAACCAGACTGAATGACACTTTTAAGACTGCTTGGCGTATAGGCCTGCTACTATCCAGAACTTCAGAAGGGGGCCCGGCCATAAGACTTTTCCGAATCTACAAAAAAAGTGAACCGGTTTATGCATAGGCTTTTTAAGAAACATATCTAAGAATGAAAGCCTTGTCAAATATAAGAGTGAGAGCGTTGTCAGTCAGTTGTGCTTCCGCCGGTCAAAGCAGCAAAATCAGTTTCTGATATCTTTACGAATAGATTCCCCTGAAGATTTTGGAGGTTAATAACTCTTAAAACTTTTTTTTAAATAGATGCCATCACCCTCTTTTGCCATTCGCTAGGTGCTTCTCCACTCTCAGAGGTGACCTCAATGACAAGTGTTAAGTAGTTAACCACTTCTTCACCGGCCAGAAATATTTCGAACACTTCTGACTGAATTTCTGTAATAATTTTTGAGCAATTTAATCGCCCTTTTTGTTAGAAATCTAACAACCACAATTCAACTGCTTAACATGTTCTAGACAGGTTGATTTTAGCATAATGTCAACAGTTTAATAAGACTAGGTTCAGAATTGCAGGAAAATTCAGTTTTAAACCAATTAATTGAAAGGCACACTTAGGTCGAAAAAAAAAAACAATTTAGTGATTTCCAAAACTCTTATACTGGTGTTTTGTTGATACTCTAATATTACTTCACGTAATATTTTTTACTTTATTTTTAATTAAAATCTACCCAATATATAATACGCGAACTAATAATATTGCATTCAAGCTAACCAAAAATATGTTTTTTCTTTTATTTTGTTTTTTTATTTTATTTTAATTAATAAATGTGTGTGCCGCTTACTAAAAAAAATATAACAACATAGACTGAAATCACCTCCAGTATATCCGACCTACCACTGCCACCACCTCCGTCACCCACACAACTTCAGCAATTCCAAATGCAGGATAGCTTTTCCAATGGTCACAATAACACCACCACAACTAACAATCATTCGCGCACAAATAGTAGCCTATCGACGGCCTCATCATCGTCCTTGTCACTATCCCCCTACTCGTCGACAAATGGAATCAACAACAGTAGTTGCAGTCCGGTGAACATTATTGCCAGTAGCATTGAAAATTCTTTAAAAATTCACAACGGTTACAATAATAACAGCAACAACAATTCATCATCCACTCTGTCACTAGACCGATTTGCATCATCGTCTGCATCGTCACCAGGACACTCAAGACAACAGTCAACATCGTCGTCGACTGGAAGTGGTAACGCTACAGACTTTCAATTGCCGCCACCTCCACCACCCCCATTGCCACAACAACAATACAATTCAGCACAAAAACAGTATTTGAACTCAATGACAATTAATCATAGTGGCAAGCAGAACGAAAACGATATGAACTCGAACAATCGATACGCAACGCCGCCGCCGTCCTCTGTCGGCATGGCCAATGGCAGCAGCTTCCAAAAAGTATATAATGATTTTTTAAACAATCATAAACCCCAAAATAATAATAACTCGAAAAACAACACTGAACACAATGAAACAACAACAACCACTTCGGACGGGATTAAAATGGTTTTTCACCCCCAGGGTGTTGGAAGTGGTGCAGGACAAGCGTCAGACAGCACATCCGCCACGAATGGTAGAAGCGATGGGTCTACGAGTGGTAATCCGGCTGAGTCTGGCCAGACTGCCGGTGCTGCTGGCCCTGGCAATGATCAATTCCAATATGTGACCCTACACGGTAACGTAATAAGAAGTGTTGTCCCACCCGGTAAGGGAGTCTCGGTCAATTACAAGGTAAGTACACAAGCTGTTAATGTACTGCAAATATTATTACTTTCAGTCTGACGCAGCCCTTAAATGTTGTGATGCACTACTTACACACTAAAGTCACAAGACCATTTTATTAGCATCGAACTGAGATTTGCATTAAAAATTAACCCTATCCCCGTATAACCAACAGGTGAACCAGGGCTTTGCTCGTCCATATGGTGCTCCGGTTCCAGCAGCAGCTCCTAAATCACCAGTTTCGTATCCACCACCAGCCCAAGGAGGTAACTGGGGTCAGCCGAGACCAGCTCAGCAGCCAGCACACAACCCGTATGCTACCCTACCAAGGAGCAATGCCGCCGCTCCCCAAGGTATGTACCCGACGACGACCCAAAGTGTCAATATTGGATCGAAATTGGATTAAATAGGTATCTCGTGCTAAATTGGGAACTAAATTTATTGCAAAGTGAATGAAATGTCTCCCTTTGGGCTGTGGAAGTGCTTTCTGAAGAGTTGGTGTAAGGGATTGATTTTTTTTAAAGCTTTATATTTTGTCACGAGGCTGATAAATGGAAAAGTTTCAATTCTTTCAAGGAAGAGGCATTCATTTTTGACTTGAAGACACATGGACCATTTTTTCTCAGATTTGATGGCTGAGCTCTGCTAGAAAAGGAGCATTTTATTTGATTGTAAATTATTAAGTGAGTCGATCTTGTTGCTAACATAAAGTCGGTCAAAATAGTCGGTTTAAAGTCGATACAAATATAAAACAAATTTATAAATAGTTTCCTTGGTTTAATTATAATGAACCTTTGAGATTAGTTTATAGAAGCATTTTTTTCTATTTGATTAAATAAAAATTACTCGATTTTAATCGAGTCAACTCGACTGACTCTGTTAAATTGATAGAGCAAAATTGATTCATATGCGGCAACTAGTGGGTACCTACTGCTGCTCTGAATCATATAAAATAATTTACTCAATTATTCGAATATGTCTGTTTAAAATCGCTTTTGACGCATATTCCTGTATAAATTTTAAACTAGAGAAAGAAATCGACTTTCGTTGAGGCGACTCAAATTAGGAAATCAGTTTAATTAAACCAACCTACAATGATAAAGCTAAGAAATCGCTTTTAACATTGTTGCAAAGAATCAGTTGAAAATTTTAAACTCGATTATAAACATCAAATAGATTCTTTAATTACATATGGTAGCCTGAATAGTAGGATAAACGCAGAAAACGCAGGTTGTATAACAGCCTGAATAAGAAAAATCTGGCACTTAAGTATCTACGCGTCTTAAGTCAGATAGCCGTAAGAGCTCAGTCTCAATTTTTTGGCTGCAACAATATGCTTCTTAAATTTAAAATAAGAAAAAAAGCATGCATCTTCTCGCAGTGGTCAAGTCTTCCTTTTTGAAAGTTTGGTGTTTCTCCGGACCGTAACCTTCATAAAAAAGCAGAAAGACTATGAAATGTCTATAAAAAGTTTATTCCTGTTTTCTTATACTCCAGAATTTAGAAAACGACAGAATAGATTCACATTTAATTATCCTACGGCCCAGTGCTCTCTTTGTGAACTTTGTTGAAAGACAAAAATTAAGCATTTAAACAAAATCAATCGTAAACGTAAAAAGAAAAGCTGCCACCCACATCCCAATTGAACATTTGATTCACTTTCAAAACATTTATTTGGCATAAAAAACCGCAACTCACAGAAAAATTTAAACACTTTCAAAATTTTGTACAAAAAATGATGCCTTTTATAACAAGGACACAACCCGACTAACATTTACCTAAAACAAAAATATCGAAACAAAATAACAAAATGCATCCCCACAATGTATATTGTACATAGGACGTCCTCACTCTTTCTATGCAACACAATACAGAAAGCCTACCGGACCCCAAAATAATTTCTATCGAGGTATGCTATGCCTGAAAAAAAAATACGACTCACTTTTCCCTCCCTAATTGCTTGCTTTTAAGCAATATCACAAACACAGCATTGATTGGAAATGCTTCGCTTAGTATAGAGTGTCGTCCTGCGAGTGCTATAAATTTGCACACACCATGAAATGTTGTGCACACATTTTTTCCCCCGTTTTTCCTTACCCTGGTGTAAAGCAACAGTAGTGACAGTAGCATAAATTATCGTCCTTCCATTAATTGCTTTAGATCATTCATTAAATCATTTAATGTATCAAACCCGGAAAGAATACCAATTTCCCATAACACAAAAAAGAGTCTAAAAATAATCGATAAAAATTCCAGCAGAAGGGAGGATATTTCAATTATCCTTCCCTCCTCGACCCTATTTTTGCAATTTCGTTGACTTTTTGGCGGTACGATCGAACTTGTATCCATCAATATTGTTGATTTATTGAATTTAATAAAAAAAAAGATGAAAATTCCCGATTTTGTCCTTTCATGCATCCTGGATGATGATGAGGCTCTTAACTTCCTTGTTGTTATTCGTTTTTTTTGCGCCCACCCCATGCCACCGTTTATTGGCTCAACAATTAACAGAATTAAAATGGATAGACGATATGTGTACATTTTCTGAGCGTAAATTGATAAAAACAAAAATAAATTACTATTTTCGTCCTTTTTTTACGTCATTGCCTGTTTGTTATTAAGCTTACAGAGGCAATTGATGCGGAAAATGAGAAACCAGCGAGTGTTGTTTTCACTTTGCATATTTACTCGTATTTATTTTTTTTTTTTGAAAATTTTAATGTCCCACCAGGCGCAAGTGCACCATCTGCAGTTTCACTTTAAAGCGTCATTAAAAACTCTGAATGTCCTGAAGCGCCTAAAGTAATAAAAACAATAACATTACTACCTACACTGTGGGAGATAATATTTTTAACAGGATTAATTAGTTAATGGTGCGATACTTTTTAAACCGACGGACGCACGCGACGCACTCTGGCGAATACGTAATATTTGCGATAATGATTCCAGGATCGAATAATGTCATGGATAGCATTTAAGGGGACGCTATTAATTTTGAAATATGTGCGCTTTAGTGGTTAATAGGAAGGATATTATAGGGAATATAGTCCATTGTGCCCTCTGGCCAATTATAATGTTAACCTTTTCTGAACAGGTGATTTTATGGCGAAAACAGTGTTGAGAACAATCCAACTTTTCGATGGAATTCAAACAATGGTGTCAAAGTAGCTGGTGCCGAAACTTACTGAGGCTTAAAAAAGACATATTACCTACGTTGATGATGTCTTTCTTAAGCCTCAGTAAGTTTCGTTATTGAATGACTTGGAGAAGGATTTTGCTGTCTAAGTGTCAAAATAAGTATAAGCCTGAAGCCTTTCTTAGATGAAAAAAAAACAACGAACTGAATAACACTTCATTCTGGCGAACAACCCTTAATGCATCTAATTAAAAATACATTATCCAGGCAAAATGTCAATTTCCATACAATTCAATAAAAAGGTCTGAAAATCAATTACCAATATAATGTCATCCACAACACATCCCCATCAAAATGTGGGATAGAAAACGCCACCCCATCCCTGACATGTCCACTATAGCAGCAGCCAAACCGAAAATTTGAATTCGTCCTCTGTTTCACTCTCTTTTTCTGGTCACGTCGTCATAGATGCGGGAACATTTCAGTTGACAGCACCAACATGGGCATGACACACAGCCAAACGAATCCTCCTTCAACTTCTTTACAGCTCAGGTCCCCAAACATTTGAAATGTGGACATTTTATAAAGTAGTTTCCTGAATGGGTATGTCATACTTTTTTTTTCAATTTTAATAAATTAAATTGAAAAGGAAAATAGGATGGCATATCAGGATATGTTGTCCATGTATCGGAATATTTACACAAACAAAAAAGTATTTCTTTATTTGTATTTGTATCTGTACAGCCCAAAAGAAAAAGAAATTCCTCCCATAAATTAGGTCAATTGAATGATGAGCTCTCAAAATGGGTAGATAATACTTCTTAAATGGGAATTCTATCTGTCCCTTGTCCGAGAATTATCCGGTGTTCCATACCATCTATAGGACATCCTGTGGACATAATCAAAATAAATGAATAGCGTATGATGAAGCTAAAGTGAATGGGGCTTTATTATTATTTTCTCGTTATGGAATCAATTCAAGGAATTTGGTCACTGATTTTGGGATAATTCTTTTATCAGCTCCGATTTGGAGAGACGTTTTGCTTTAGTGGCAGGAGGTTCTATAGATGACCTTAAAATATTTGCTTCAGAACTCAGGCTTCTTCCAATACGGTTGGTTGTTAAAGCAACTAAAAACCGTGTATAAAGGATAAGAAGGACCAACCCAAATGTAAAAAAGAATGGTCAAAATAATTTTTTTCCCAGCGTAGACTTATTTTCTGGACCCTTGATTATGCAGAAAATTTTATCAAGCTTTTTATTACTGCCTCAGAGCACGCTACCATTTTGGTCTGTATAAAATAAATATTGCATAATTTTCGAAAAAAAATCGATGCATCAGGTATCTTTATTCATTATGTTTTTTTCGAACTTATTTGGACTAGTTTTTGAAAACACAGTCAATCAAGCAACTGCCTCTAAAATGTCTGCTTATTGTAAGCTCCTCGAGTCCGTTAAGCGGCAAACTGATAACTTCGAAACAAATGTTTGCCTTAAGCTCATCAGCGGTCTGCGGTTCGCTGGCTTGACTATGTTTTTCAATAACCTAAGTGACTCTTCGTTTTTTTTTATCATCAGCTTTAATTTGATGAAAAAAAAATGGTCTCAGTGAAACCAAAAAGGGAAAAAGGTCATATAAAGGATATCTCAGCTCCCCATTTACCTTGCATGTCGGCCTTTTCATTACGCTCAAGTTTTCATGTCCTGGCAACCGAACAAGTTTAACACTGTTTTTGCTTGCCAGTGTGTTTAGAATTTGGTGACATTCCCAAAAAACCTTGGTGTTATAATTGGAGCTACTCAGAGCTTTCAGAACAGTTCTAGTAAAGTGAGTTCTTGACCCGCGTGAGATTTCTATTATAAATGCAGTGGACTGCCTCGTTAATTGCAAAAAGTTCGGCTTGAAAAATTGGGGATTCTTTGCAGAGGGTGTATGGCACCTTGGCAATACTTTACCAGCCCCGTCTCCACTGCTTGACTTTGACCCGTCAGTTTGCCAATGCGAATTGCTAGTCTATCCTCCTCTTTTCGGGATTATTATTTTGTAGTTTCTGTCTATGGGATCTATGATTTCACTGAAATGTGTCAATTCTCTTACTAGATCAACTTTCTTGAGTTTCTCTAGATTCCCTGGTGTAGATTTCCTTGTTTATAATTTTGTACATTTGCATTGAAGACATATAGGCTGTCTTACTGCCTCTGCTTGAGCAGCTAGTGGTGGGAGGTTTGGTTGGACTTCCTTGCCAGGTGTTGGAGTGGTTCGCAAAACCCCAGTTGTACAGGTGCACGCTAGCCTTTGTAGTTTCCTAAGTTTTTCTATGACAGCCCGCTGTTAAAACTTTTTCCACAATACGGCAGCGCCATAGAAAATAATTGATCAAATTATTTGAGTTTAGACTCACAGGCTCATTTTGGGATTAAGTCCCTATCTTTTGCCGACGAGCTTTGTTTTTTTGGGGTCCAGCTTGAGTAGTTTTTTTTCTCTACAACCTCTGTTAACTTGTGGAGGGTAGTGGTCGTGGATAATCCTTTCTGATATGCAAATTGTAGTTTTTGCAGTGGCGCTTTTTGAAGAGTATCACTTTTCATCTTCAGCTCAATTAGCTTTTCCGTTACTTTAAGAAGCACAGACGATAGGTTTATTGGCCTTGTATTTGGGGGTGTCACGTGGTTTTTACCTCCTTTTTTCAATAAATATCACCTCTACTTCTCTGAATTTTTGGGGAATGTGTCTTGACACTAGACATAATCTAATGCTTTCAACTAGACACGCCTGTTGAAGTATGTTTGGAGAAAAAAAAGGGAGAAGCGCTGGAAAGATACTATCCATTCCGGGAGCCTTATATGGCTTGAAACTTTGGATCCCATTCTAACTAGTCAGACTCACCTCTCGACTTATTGTTGCTGCTCCCCCATAAAGTACTATGAGCGTTGGCATTGCAGCCAATGAGGAGAAATTTATTCGTCTGCTGGCAGTACTCGACCGACTGGTCGATAACCCTCGGAGGTGCTTCCAAATTCTCTCCACGATAGTAGGCTGAGGTAACTACTACCTCCACATTATCCTCGGCAGACAGATTGATGAGGACGTTTGCGGTGTCCCTGTTTGTGAACTTCAGAATGAGAATTTAATCAATAATCTTTTGAATACTATCTTAACCATCTTTTCAAATGCCGACATAAGAGAAGGGCGCATTCGTTATACCTACTGGACATTTATTATAACGCTTCGAATAGTTGCCATTCAGTACTCCTTTATTCCTTCTTTCGTACCATTCCAAGCAACTTAATGCCGGCGATATTTGTGAAACATGCCTGGTAAAAATAAATTTCACAGAAAGTCTCATTAATAGAGGGGATCTAGGATTTTTTGACGGTTTTAGTCAAAACCAAGGTACTAAGTCTCTCATAAAAAATCGTAGTATCGAAGTGTTTAACAGACTCTGGTGGTTCAATCAACAAGCAATTATTGCCCTTGTTGGGACCTGACCAGGAATGGTATGTCCTTAGGTATGTCGTCTCCATTTCGTACACAAAATCTTTGGAATTCTAGTCCTACGACACAGAAGATCGGCCTGTCTCAATTTTGGTTAATAATGGTTTTACCATAAGAAAAAACTTTCAGGTCTAGCTAAGAGTGTCAGTTATCACTAACTCTACCTGAGTTTTGCAGTTGTACCTATTGGTTATCGAAGAGGGCTGGACTTCTCCCTACTTTTATCAACATTCTATTTTATTTAGTAGTCGCAACATGTATTTAACATTGAAGAATACGGTGTTGTGATCACTCTTCTTGAACAATCCATGGGCTCTCGTGAATTAGTAGTTTCTTATACTTTTCTGTACTTTTCACTGAAAATCCTTTGCAACTCCTTGGCTTTAAGCTGATAATATTACCTAGTTTTCTCTTGACACGATCTTAAGTTGGCCTTCCTTTTGACTATGTAACCTGAGGAAATCGGAAGTAGAATCAGGGCTTTCTGTATGGCTGACGACGCAGAATTGGTTATGGTTTGCTGATATTGCTGCCGATTTAAACATTTTTCTGGATTCATATAATATAGCTAGTCCCGGATATAAAGTATCCAGATTCCAGGTTTAAGCTTATGAAATTTATATATGTACTAACTGATCACTTCTCGGTATAAAAAAAAAACAATTACAGCGAGTTTATTGATTCATAGACTTTTAGCTCTTGCGCTTCCCTGGAAATGGTTCTTTGGGCGCCAAAACGTTTCGAAATCTAAGATTACTCTTAAGTTAATTTTATAGTGTGCCAAAACTTATTTACTGATTAAAATCCAATTTGTATCACTAATAATTATATATTTTCCCTTTAAATTGATCACCAGGATACCAATATTACTAAAACACTGGATGTTTGTATGCGAAGAAAGTTCCCAAAAGGAGTTCAAGCGGAACGTTGAAAACCAAAAAAAAACCCTACATTTGTTTGTAAAAAATCCATACATATTTATTTATATAAGAAAATATTTATTTTTCCTAAACAATAAAAGAAATGTATAACTTATAACTTGTTCCTATTGATCTGTCAATAAAACTCATACAGAAATTTGCATTAAATTAAATCAAGTATTTTCCAAATATACATTTCATAAATTCCCAGGTACGTTGTACTTATAAAAATAATTTAACTAAAAAAGCAACCTTAATCCGACTAATTGCTCATGAAATTGCCGTTTTGGTGTCCTAAACTCTTACTCACTCAGTTCAATATTCTGATTCTCTAATACGTAACTAAACACGAGAATATCCTTAGAACAAATTTTACAATAACAATTGGAGTGCTTTTGATATTGTGAAATTTTACTTTCATATTAACCCTTCCAATACTTGTTCGGAAGTTCATGGAAGACTATTTTCCGTACATCGCCGCTTCAATACTTGCAGTGTTGGCATTGTACACAATATTGATTTTTCTTCTATTACTTTTCTTGTTTATTTTTTTTCTTATATTAACAATCTAGTAGAAAAAGAAATATATATAATCAAATGTACGTAGGTACCTAACCCCAATGACAATTTTACGGTCTACCTCACGCTGACTGTAAGTAAGCAAACTACTTATACCTCCTGATAAATAAATAAATGAAAATTTGCTGATAGAACTCTTTCATCATACGCAAACAATACGTATGGAGCACATGATGAAAGGGGCCGGAATTCGAATCGAACACACATCCTTGAACGTACCTAGAGAGTAGATAAGAAGGAGGTGCAGCTTTCCCGGTTTAGTAAGCTGTTCAGCGGAGCATCCACGCGAAACGGCAAGAACAAAAATATAATATCCTTCGCAAGGATAAAGTTTCTTCTTCTATAAGCAAGACTGTATAATATGTAATGTGTGTATATTTTCGTGTATTTTATGGATTCAATTGCTTATATCCTTGGGACGGAAAACACAGAGTATGCATAAGTTGATTTAGGTCTTCGCTGTTGGAAATTTTGTTTAGACTTTAAACAAAAGGTATTTGGATTAGGGATACAAACGTATATGAAAGAAAAGGATACAGCTTACTTATCTATGAAAGGAAATTGAATATAGGACATTTTCGCGAAATGGGTTTTCATCCTTTTCAGCAACTTTTGACACCACATTACACAAAAGAATGGAATATACCGAGAAGTTGATTGACTTGGGCATGTAAGATTGGAGATTACATCGTTGTTTGGATTACTACATAGGTGGAGGTGATGTTCTTTTGGGATATCCTGTTATAATTTCTTCCCTACATATACTATAGCAGGGCGAGGATAGGTGGTGTAGGCATTTTGTTGTAACCTTGTTTCGTTGCCTTCATACCCACTTAAATCAAGATTTTGATTATCTAAAAAGTGGTGGGAAGAGAAAATAATTCATCGCATAACTTGGTTCAATCATATTAAAAGGGGTCGGACATTCAAGGACTCTCATTTTCCAAATTATTTGGTGACACTCGGCATTCAAATTCGCATAATACTAAGAGTTGTTATAGAAAAAATATCCGCCTTTAAAAAAACTTAAATATTAAGGTTTAATGTTTTTTTGTTGACACAAAACAAATCTCACGTAGATGTCCTTAACGTCACAATCTCTGTTACAAATATTAATATAAACACTAATCTTAATCGAATGACGATAATACCTTAAGCCTTCGTATACACATTTTTTTAACTACCTGCTCTGCACCACTGTTGAATTACATAATTTTTGCCGTTTGATTTCTCATAACCAATATTTGAAAATTGTTTTCAAGGTTTTGCATCAAAATTATTTTCTCCTAAATTATTACTAAAGGGTCCGGGACAACAAAACTTTTTATCCACTTTAAAATACGATTTTTCTGTTTGACATTTTTCAAAAACTATCAAATTTCTAACACTGTTGCGTATACAGCTGCTGCCCCCTTGTGTGTATTTGTATCTACATTCACTTTGTTTAACATAAGCTGACTTTCTGTTTGCTAAGCTTAGCTTCTAAGCGCTTTTGTATATATCGCTTCTTTAACACAGATTTTTTTTCTCTTTTTTGATTTTTGAAAAAAAAAAAATGTTCAAAAACATTTTCAAAACTCATCACTATTTGGTGTGATTTTTGATTTTTCACAAAAAACATAAACTCATGCTATACATACGCCATTCTTCACATAAACCCATATACCTGCTCCTCCCCCATCTTCGAATCTGTTGTTGTCTGGTACGTGAATGTGCTTTTCAAACCCCTGGGTTGCTTGTGCCTGTGTTTGTACTGTCCTTCCTGGATATGCTGCAGCAGATTGCGAGCAGCAGCAATACTTCGAATACGAAAGTCAACGCACGGAGGATCACCGTGCGGCATCCTATTTTGAGGAAGATCACGAGGTGTGTGAAGCAAATCGTGACTCACGGGCTTCGTTCAATTGGCCACCACCAAAGGACGATTCACATGATACACCAACTGCTGCGCCTTTATATATAGCTCCTCCAGAGACACAACATGTTGTCGCAAAACCAGTTCAGCCGAGACAAATTGTAGAGACACATCAAGAGGCAGACGAAATGGAACGCTTGGAGCAAGAGCAGCAGCAAAAGCAGTGGCAAAGCAGGTCAGCACCTCAATTGAGCGGTTTGACGGGCATACACGCCCCTGAGATTGAGTCAAGCTCAGATAGCTATACGTCGACATGTACAACGACCACTACAACCTCTGAGGAATATCAGAGAATGTATGCGGCTCAAGTGCAAGCCTACCAAATGCAGGGCTATGACCAGTCTGGGTCAGAACTCGACTATCACATGGATCTAGAGGTGGCCAACATGCAAGGTGACCAGTGTTATCTCAGCTCGTCAGAGTATTTGTCGGGTCGACGAAGTGCGCAGGAATGTGTCGAGTCCCTGGCTGGTACTCTGAATACCTACCGACTTGTGGACATGGTTCGTGAGGTTACTCCTAGTCCAGTGCCAGCAGCCCCAAGAGCTCCTCGTCACGTGGAATTTGCAGATGAGCCTCAGGTAGAATTCATCTCTCAAGCGGAAGAGCCAGTGGAACCACCAAGAAGGGAAGTTCCTCAAAAAAGGGAAGAGCCACCGAGGCAGCGGAAAGAAGTCGAACAGTCGGAAATTGTTGAAGAGACCTTTCAGGCGTGTGGTGAGTCAAACTCCAACAGCGAGCAGCTTATAGTTGAAAACCGCTCAGAGATACTTGAAAGTCAGCGGATTTTCCAGCCAACACCGGAAATAAAAATCGAAATACCACCGGTGAAGCCAATCCCACCAACAAAAATACCCAACCCGATCCCGAAAGAATGGATTAGCCCGATGGTGCGTGCTTTGACCACGGCTCCGGACACTCCAGTGCACATGGTGGAATGTCCATGTCCCAAGCCATGTGATTTTGCTTGTCAGTGTGATCCTGAGTCGTGCGAAAGGCAACAAAAAGTTGAAACGCAAATAGAATGTGAACCGGCGCCAATTCAAGAGCCGAAACCGGATCCTATACCAGAACCCGTCTTTCTACGTGAATCACCCCCTAAGGGATCATCTATGTCACGTGGCATGACCACTGCACCTGACTATACTGTTCAATTCGCACCCAACCCAAATGACGAGATTACTCTTCCCGACGAGACTGAGCCTTACTTTCCTCCTCCAATCGACATGACACCCTATGAGCGGGAGGACCGTCGTCCCAAGTCACCTTTCCTGAAAGCACTGACAACCGCTCCGGACACACCATACAATCCGTTCGGTCATGATGTCTGCTCCCAGCTGCTTGACCTGCCGACTCCAACTGAGAAGCTCACTATGGTCGATGCGTTGATAACTGCTCCGGATCGTCCATACACACCACTCAATCCAGAGAAAGCAACTCAGCTGATGGAAGAAGAGCAGAAGAAGGCTGAAAAAAAGAAGTCGTGCGAATTCCAAATGCTACACGACGACGAACTGTGTGATACCAAATCCATTTCTTCCGAGTCGAAAGTAGAACACGGCCGACCATCCCAGCAGAGAAAGACCGAAGTAAAAATCCTCAAGATGCTTCACGACGATGAATTGTGTGATCCTACCACAATGTCATCACAATCAAAAGCCGAACAACGGCAAAGTTCTGAAAGAAAAGGCTCCGCTTTCGCGAATATGACGAATTTATCCTCTGTACAGCCATTCCAACCCTCTCGTGAACCCCTTCCACCTGGTACTCCTCGTAATTCTATTGTCTCCCTTCAACGAGAGTCTGTCGCCGATACCCGATACGTTTCCTCTCAAGTATCTTCCTCGTGCACTGCTTCCTCCCAGTCCTTCCAGCAATACCAACAGCAACAACAAACTACTTTTTCCGCCCACTCAAAGACCGAATGTCAATTGAGCGCTCAGCAAATCGATGAGATGTTCGAAGAGCATAAGGTTTCCTTTCCGCCACCATCCCCATTGAGCCACCTTAAACAACGTCCCACCCAATCCGGCCTACACAGACCCGACACAATACCACAGTATCAGAGAAATTGGACAGTCTTACCAACACAGAGACCTGTTCGTACCCCGGAACCGCCCGAGCTTAGAGAGAATGTACCGCTTGCTTTCGTAGATATACCACAATCGCCGCAACCCACCACCACTTGCTCAATTGCTCAACAACAGCAACAGCAGGAACTACAATCCGTTAACACACAGCACACGAGCACATCAGCGTCAGTCAAGTCAACGACAACTGCTGCTAGTTCTAGCGCAACTGCCTCCAGGACTATGACGAGAGTCAGCAGCGAGCAAAACCAGCAGCAGCAACAGCTACAGCCCAAACAACAATCTAAACCTATTCCCACAGTTCCTATCATTATTGAAGATCGTTCTGGTCCAGTAACTATGGCCTTCCAATCGCTAGATGAACACCAGCAACAGGACGAGTCATACCCTCCGTCGAGGCCGTATACTCCGTCGCAGATTAACAAGCCGGCTCCTATCATACCGTTTTACCAAACGCCGGAGAAGCTTTGTTTTGAAGAGTGCCCAGCCACGACTGGTCATCTATTCGATCGTCGATCAGTGTCGCCCTGCCCTGATCGAGCTAGGTCTCCAGCTCCCGGCCCACCACCGAATCCCTTGAGTGCCATTCGTGCTCCTAGGATCAGAGACAGTGATTTGCCCCCAGCTTCACCGAGAACCCTTCAAGTCGGCTCCATCACAACAGGACAGTCCTATTTAGGCGCCCAACAGATGCAGCAACAACAACAAGGTCAACTGCTATCGCACTATCAGACCATCAGTCAGACAGGATCGCAGAGCTTCGATGACAAGCCCGAAGTTGTGCAGCAGTCCCAGATTGGGGACCTGACCATCCAGAAGCGCGAAAAGGAATCTCGCATGGCTGAGGAGAAAAAGTCCCAACTGGAAAGCAAGACCACATCACAGGTGGGCAATACTCAAATCGAACGTCGCCGTAAGGTTGTCGAGGAGTACGAGCATACCCAAAACGCAAAAACCATCGAGATCCGTACAGGAAGTAGCACGACCACGAGCAACACCGATGTTCGCGGCTCCTATGGCAAGACTGGCTTTGTCGCTAATCAAGCTCGTCGGCTATCTGGCCTCGAGCAGGAAATCACCAACCTCACCAGTCAGTCGCAAGCTATAAGCGCCCGAGCCGCTACACTCACTGACACCACATTTCCACAGTTACGTTCCCCGGAGGCGGTGTCTAAGTTCCCCATTAGGCCTGTTCTTCCTCCACACGATGAACCTCAGCGGCCAAAATATATCATTTCTCCGTCCACTGGTAACCAGATGGTTGGCCCGCCTCCAGGCTTCCAACAGCAGCAACAATCGTCTGCTTCTTCTTATGCACAATCATCGGTTTCCCAACAACAGCAATCATACAGCGCGCAATCATCATCTTCATTAGTCTCGGCAGCGAGTGCAAGCTGCTCCTTAACCAATGCTTCTGCTACTAATCGCGTCAGTGCCATCCCGGTGCCGGCCTACAAGCCGCCCTCAGTGGCACCAACTGCAGCCCCCTCTGAGGGCGGTCGTTGTCCCATGAGCGGCAAGGTCTGCACCGGTATCGGTGCTGGCAGCAATCTGTGTGGTGCACCATGTTCTCAAATGCAATCGCAGCCAAGTAGCAATAATAACACATACAAGCCGACCGCTTCCACAGGTCCGGCTGGTTTTAAGCCACCGCAAGCACAAGCTCCGCAAGTCCCCCAGTCGCAGCCGCTGCAGCAACAGCAACCGAATTTCGGTGCTACTAACATGTCCTCGTCGGTAACTAATGTTAGTGATTCGCAAAATTCTACTTTTGGTTCCAATTCGGCTGCTGGTCCAGGTCCCAGCAATGTAGGCAAGGGAGGAAAGTTCGGGGCTACATCGGCACCAAAGCGTGGTCGCGGCGTCGTGAATAAGGCTGTTGCTCCCGGTGTACGTGTACCATTGTGCAGCAGTTGCAACATGCATATCAGGTGATGGATTGTAATGTTTGTCTTGTTTGCTGTGATGTTTGATTATGTTTAATGATGGCTTCGTTTTTAAATGTGTTTTTGTGTGATGTTAAACTTACCTTTGCTCCGAAGAACAATTTAAGAATTTTAAAAAATAGTTCCAAGACTGAACGGTCTAAGTGAGCGACATTTGTTGGAAGACTGACTGGTGTTCTGTCTGTAGCACAACACTTTTTGATTTTCCATGAAAAAAAAAACTTTCGCTGACCATAACTGCAATACACAACGTCCTTTTTGTGTTAAGGCAGCGTCTTAATGGCGCAGTCGGTTTGTACCTTTGAAGCAAACTCATAAAATATGCAGCCGCATGGCAATAAATTTTCTTCCAACCATAAAATTGAGATTTATGCGATAACACGAATACGTCTGTTCGTTTAAGCTAAGACACAAACCAGATCATAAGCGTCACATGATACGTTTGCCTATCACAGTTTCAATTATGTAGTTTCTGTCGATAGGTGCTTATTATGGTTTATAATGGTTTTTATGGAGTCTGAGCTTTTTATACGGATATCAAGTCCAAAAACACGTCAAGCTTGGTTAAGTAATAAAATTCGTCTCACAGATTTTTATGGTCTTCAGTGTCTCAACACCGACAAGACATACAAAATATCCCTTCAGCCCTAATAGAAAACGAAATCAAGCTATATATTTAAATAAGCTTTGTAGAAAAACTGGATACTGCTAACTTTGAAAAGCTTTTTTAACATTGTTCTGTCAAATTCTAACCTTTTGCATGTTGATTTTGTTTTTTTATATCCTTGTTGTTGCTCTTTTTTGCGTGTGCTTTTACAGAATCCAATACTTGCCCCACAAGCAAAGCCGCCTTACCAATGATATCTTCATCTACCCTCCCTCGCGCCAAACCGACCATAGCTAAACCTAACCCCAGTCCTAGCCAAACGTCGGATGCAACACACATGCTGACAGACTCAATCGGTAAGGTGAATGTAAACAATAAGAACAATTTTATGGCCGAAGCCGGAAAGATCATATCGAGCATGCTAGAAGCCCGATTGGCTAACACCTCGAAAAATAACAGCAATAATGATCTTACGACGATCGGAAATGGTGTTGGCAATACTAGCACTCTGCCCAGAAGTCCAATGGTTGTGAGAAAACGTTTTGAATTGGACGATTTTAAGAATGTTGATCCGACTGCGCCAGCTGATCTTAAGCCGACTCAAATGGTCATTCCGCCTGAGCCCAAATTCCAACAGACGCAACAGCAAAAAACTGTCATGCCAGTCATAACTGGTGATGTGATGACCCAATCAAATCATCACATGAAGAACTTGATTGAAATCTGTGATGCAAAGCGTTTGCTTGGTCCGAATGTGAATGGCAATAAGCCAGCTGTTAATGGCAATAAGCCGACAATTAAAACTTCAAATGTTGCCCCAATTCCTCCGCCACAGCCTGTTCAACAGCAAAAGGCACAGCCCCAGGTTGTGGCTACACAGCCGCAAACGCAGGTGCCCTCGGCTGAGTTGGCCCCACTAGAGACTGTGATCTTTCGGAATAAGAACAGAAGTGCTAACAGGAATGGAGAGCTTTCAACTCATGCGACCGATCGCCGATCATATATCGAACGAGATGGTCCTTCGGAAAATGCTCCTGTGTTTGAGATCTCAGTGAAGCCAATGGGTGGCAATAATAATTCCACGAACGACGCAGGAGCCGACGAAACAAAAGCTGTAGTGAGTCAGCTTCTAAAGGATGGTAAGCGACCGATATGCTGTCAGTGTGATAAGGAGATAAGCAGGTAAGTTGAAGCATGGCTATTGCTTAATTTTGTGTTTTTGACACTAATCCTTGTTGTCCTGTTTGATGACCAAAACTAACTATTGTCTTCTATCTAGGGGACCATTCATCACCGCTTTGGGTCGTATTTGGTGCCCAGATCATTTCATGTGCGTCAACGCCAATTGCCGCCGTCCATTGCAGGACATTGGATTCGTTGAAGAGAAGGGTGATCTGTATTGCGAATACTGCTTTGAAAAATACTTGGCTCCAGTTTGTAGCAAGTGCAGTGGCAAGATTAAGGTAAGCTCTCGTCGTATTTGTCTTACACTATTTTAATGTACTGTTTTTCCTTAAGGGTGATTGCTTGAATGCCATTGGAAAACATTTCCACCCCGAGTGCTTTACTTGCGGACATTGTGGCAAACTTTTTGGCAATACTCCGTTCTTCCTAGAGGAAGGTCTTGCATATTGCGAAGCCGATTGGAACGAGCTATTCACTACAAAATGCTTCGCTTGCGGATTCCCCGTCGAAGCTGGCGACAGATGGGTAGAAGCTTTGAATCACAACTATCATAGTCAATGCTTCAATTGCTCTGTAAGTATGCGTAGCCCATAGCTAAGCAAGAGTTGAAAAATTTATTAAGGGATTTTCAACCCTTTCTATGAGCGTATCAAGCCTTTTTTGGGTTGATCCAAAACTGATTTTTGTAACAACAATATTGACTTATTTCATTACAGTTCTGCAAAAAGAACCTTGAAGGACAGAGCTTCTACAACAAGGGTGGCCGCCCATTCTGTAAAAATCACGCGCGTTAAGAAGCCACCGTTAAATTTGTGTGAAATACCACTTCAGGGAATGTGCATATTTTAATGAAATCAAAATAAATTAAACAAAAAGAACTTAACACAAAATAGAATTATTTTACATATTGCTTAGCTTATTATTTTATCCGTTCTTGTTTTAAAATTTTCTGTATTTTATTATGAATAAAGATAAACATGTCATTTTAGTCGATGGAAAGTAAGCTGAGAATACATTGGTGATTTTTTTTTAGGAAGTGTGACCATCTTTGTATTTACATAAATATGCGCTGCTGGAAAAATGTAACTGAGAATAAAAATTAAGAACCTAGTTCAGCGATGCCTAACCATTGGCACGTTTGCGAAATATTGCCGGCATGTCAACAACTGAGAAACTCCATTGTCCCCTTGAGTGGCAGCACCTGTCTTCGTTGAGATAATTAAGTGTTTCCACCGAACACTAATCCGCGACGAAGACAAATCTTCGCTGAATCCCCTCTAATTCACGAGATTAACCATACGAATTTTAATCTCTTCACTAAGAGATTAAAATTTGATCGCGTAATAAATTTCTTCCACGCATGAATTCCTAAAGGCCATGTCACAAAGCTGCGTTGCGTCAACGATAATTTGACAACTTGAATTCTCATTCTTTTCATTTAGGCGCGAGGTTATGATGTGTGTGTTGGGGTACTCCGCTTGTGTGGTACTCCGATTTATCCTCAGAATATACCGGCGTGGCCGGTTTTGGACCTCTTCGTCACTGAGGTCAAATTAAAGCTGTTGTCGTTGCATTTGTATGATCCATGAATGTTAAGGCCTTCCTCTAAATTTGGCAACTCAAATTCAAACACACAAAATTCAATCGGATCCTCCAAAACGTTTCTTGTTGATACGGTAGACAGTTATGAATAACCAAAAAAAAGTCAACACGATGAATTACGTTTTTGTGAAGCTGGAACTCTTTACTTTCGATGTGTTTAATGTTATTGTTGAATTGTTGGCATTTTCTATGGTTTTCAAGCGACACAGCTTTGTGAATAGCGGGTGTATTTTTTTATCTATGCCGTAGAAGGAAGGAATCTAAAATGTGGAATGCGAAGTTGGAATATTCTGATCGTTTTAACTCGTATCTACTACCTCGAATCATTCCAAATATTCTGCACGACTAAAGAAATGAAAAACGGAATGACCGGCATATTCTGAATGAATAAAAAACCGTAGATTTTTCGAAGAATATTTGGAGCAAGTAAAGAAACGCAACCAGCCTAAAATCAAGACGTACCGAATTCTACGTGTTCTGTTCGTGTAAATCAAACAAAACTTTTTAGACAACTTTTTTTTGGGTATTATCTACCCAGCTATGTTTGTTGTATTGCGTAAAGGAATGCACAAAACGGTTGACTTTGCTGTTGATGTGGATGTAGTTGGACCTGTCAAAAAAGTAAATGCACTTAGGGGTGCACACTGCAACAGAATGATGGATGTTTATATTGATACTGCGGAATGATGTTGCTCAAGTTTGTCTACTGTCGACTTTTTGGATCCAAATCTCATCATCATTTCTGTTTTTGGGTTATTTCGTTTATTGATTTAACAAATCGCTGGCAAATAATTATGAGTTTTATTTGATTCTGAGTTGCCCAGGAGCAAATAAAACACAAGTTTACAAGGAGATGCGCAGAGGGCGTGACGAGTAGACATTGGCGTTGTAAGCCACAGGAATCTCCTCTTAATCAAAGTTCAAAAGCGTTGCCACCATTTTTTTTTGGTGGAAACACTTTGGGATTCACTTTTCATCTTCTTAATCTCTGTTTTACGTGCGATGGAAACACCATATTAGAAAACATCAAGGCTGCATGTTGGCACGCCAAAGGCTCTACAAACTGTTTATTTTTTTCTAATGGTATGGGGGAACTTTGAAAGGCTACGGCTACAGGGTTTTCCACAACAACACAAATTTTTAACACAAATTTTCTTAAGTAATGTTAGGCTAACTAAAAAATGAAACAAGTTTACCATAGGCCCAAGTGGAATTTAGTTGTTATTTTTATGCTTGTATTTGAGTGTCCTTATTACGAATATGTAATTAAAAATTGTCGGTCTCATTTAGCTTAAAAGTCATAGCCGTTCAGAGTTTCAATTTTTCCATACAAAGTACCTCATCTTAGACTTTTATTTTTGCCTAAGAGTATGCTATAGAAATCTGACAATATTCGCTGTAAAATAAATTTGCTTTTGGAGACAACAGTGTTTGGGTGGCCCGCTTCGCGGGTTTAAAGGATTTCAACGCTAAGGGTAGCCAGTTGTCTGGCAGGCGCCTATGGCCATTTACGGGTATGTTAAAGTTGCACTCTTTTTTTAATTTCTTTGGCTTATAACTTCTAAACTAATCGTGACCGACAATTTTTAATAGCATAGTCGGAATCAGGACACCCAAATCCATATACTAAAATCGAAAAAATCCAATACATTCCACTTGGACCTACGGTAAACTTATGCCAATAATTAATACAAATTTGTGCTAAACGGACTTTTACGCGCCACTGTATGCGATAGTGACAATGGATTCCTGAAGCCTAAATGTATGCAATGATTACAATTTCTAGTCTAGATTGCGTTGAATTGAAGGTCCGGGCTAAGTACTGCCACTACACCAAAACGGAGTTCACAGAAAAGGGGAGAATAACTAGAAAAAATATTTTAGGACAAGCTGGAGGAAGAACATGAGATCAAAGATTTCGGTTAAAAAAGTAAAGAAATAATTGTAACTCTATTAAGACAATAAATACTAGAAAACAGCCTAAGAGTATGCATGATTTTGACCTTTTTGAGTATTTACGGAGTGAAATGAGCCTAAAAGTGGCAATGCGAATTGTTAAAAGCAGCAAAATTAAGCGATGCGATGATGGTATCTACAATGAGATTGTAGCTTAATAATTTTTTGTAACACATATTCAACTATGTAGGAAGTAAGTATTTAGTTCTAAATTAGCTAACTAGTATCAGTTTAGTGGAAACATTGATGTTTACACTTCCTTGTAAATTATAATTACATCGAAACAGTACAGAATAGATAGAGCAGGTATTGCAAACCACGTGGGTCTTGGTACCTTATCTGACACAAACTGCAAGGCCGACACTATGGGCGTGGGTATCTTACATGTGATGTGCCTAGTCTTTTCACGCTTAGTAAATTGTGAAAAATATTATATTACTGCAGAGTTCTTATCGGAAAAGACATTGTTGGGAGAATATATATATGTCTAAGTAAAAAGTAATAAAAATATACCGAAAGCTTTGGAAAGAAAAAATGCAAAATTTTAACAGCGTTCAAGAGGCCTGACGGATGTCATGATCATGAAAACGGACACATCTGCCGCAACTTTATATATGAGGTTCAAAAAGTGTTTTATTAGGAAGAATAATGTAGTAATAGCCCAAAATCCCAATCTTTTGCCAGTTACAACCCCACCAATACTCGCTCTTAGTGGCAAGCAAAAAACCTTAATAAAACTTTACCTTAAATAACACTAAAAAAAGTACGTTTATTATTCTATTGACTCAGCTCTTGCATAGACATAGACCATTCAAGTGGTAAGGCGTATAGTTTCTGATGATATGTTAATCATTCGCCCAATTCAATTGTTCAATTGCGTAACGCAATACGGCCACTAGACTCCGACAAAAAGCCTATACCTAATCGAAAGCCTGCCAGTCATTAATCCGCCGCTGTCCACCTCAAATTTAAATAAAATAAACGTCTGTCTCACTAGTACCAGCAAGTCGTTTACCCATGCGGGGGCACCTTAGAGATATCTCAATTTGTGATGATAATGAACATGCAACCGAGTTAATTTATAAATAATTTTCAAAGTCCACTGTACATAGATACGTTGTGCGTTGGTGTACAATATGAAATGCTACTTACTCTTGACATCGATCAAGGTCACTCAATCGTTGACGGATTGAAGTCTTAGAAACACACTCTGTGGCATGAAAATATTATCTGTTGAAAAGGGCACGAAAGGCCTTCGAACTTTTGATATTTGAGCAAATATTTAGGTAAAAGACAAAAATGAAAATGAACCGTAAATGTGTTAAGATATAAAAGTCAATAGGCTTTGAGACTACCGTATTTCAATGGTCTGTAAAAAAGGGATACCATTATGAAAAACCAATGTACCCGAACCGAAAAGCAGATCGAACATATCCAATAAAATGTTAAGGCAAAACTTTTCTCTCAGGGATGAGTGCCACGAAACAATGTTGTGTAAGGGTCAATGAATGTAATCCTTATTCAAAATAAATTAACTGGAAATTATAATACCTGGGAGCTGAGAGCGTAAGAGTTTGATTAAAAGTTTTGTTTCTATAGGTGGGAGCAGGGAGGTATCCACTATCTATCGACCATGTAATCCGTATAATATCGATTTTTAGGTATTAAGTCGACTGAACCTAGACTCTCTTGTTCAGGAGTGTGTTATTTGCTTGATTTGCACTGGATATATTAAAATTTACGAGGCATGTGCCAGATTAATGTTTTCCATGAAACTGTTTAAGGACATTCTAAATTCTTTCTTGATTTTGTTAATTTTTTTTAATTACTTCTCTCAGGAAAGGCGTAGCTATCACTGAGTAGCTAACACTGAGACAGTGTCCCGAGATGCAAGGAGATTATTTACTTTATTTTTAAAAGTTCGCAGTTTATATGTGTTAGGATATACGTATGTATTCAGGCAGTGAAGTGTGCTTGTTCTATAGAAAACAGAATTTGGAAATAGTGTAGGTAATGATGCAAGGTGTTTCGAGGTGAACATGGAACTGATGAGCGCTTAACGCTTGCCTTGTTGATTGAACAAAAGAAGAGTTTTCACGAATTAAATTTATTAAATCTTCAAAGCATTTGCCTTTCTAATATTTATAATAAAAGACGTGTTATTGATTTATGTCTATCAGTAACACGTCTACGGTGTGTAAATGATTGGAGAATGGTTGCTAATATTAAATTTAATTATTTTAATCATTAAAAATAATAACCAAAGGGGGAGGAATGCACAACACGTAAAAAGCTTCCTAAAATCTGAACCACAAATTCTATAAATAAGATATTTTTGAAAAACTACACATGCCAGCTTATAATTCTTGATCTTATTCTTAAATTGATCTTTTAGTGAACAAAAATAAATATGGGCTGGGTTTTGACAATTATTGATATTTGATGAAAACAAGTTTTTAGCGGTTTGAAATTGTCGAAGGGGGAAAACTGATCGAAACGAGGGCGATGAGCAGACGGTGACGAGAGTTCTGTGAAGAGAGAGTTCTGTGAAGCAAACTTTTGTCGATATCGTTTAAGTCAATCGTGTAGTCGACAATCGTCTCAATATTTATGCAAATGAAATTCTGCAGAACTATGCTCCCCAATACCTTAAGAGCATATGATCGAGACCGAATTATAAGTCCAATGAGCCATGTCCGTCCGTCCGTCCGTATGTCGGTAGCTTTTAGGCCTTAAATTTTGAGCTAGGAACTCAAAGCTTAATATCTGTTTTTTCTAGGTCCCGAAGCAGTACAAGTGTAAAAAATTTTAAAATCCGCCTACTCACACGCACACTTTTCTTATTAGCATGAAAAGTCAAAGTTGTCGTGGGAGGCTGAAATTTGGTACACGTTATCCTCGCTTAAGTGTATTGTGATTGGCATCAAAAACAAGGCAAAAACCGCCCCTTTTGGGCGTGGTCATATTTCATTTGCATTTCAATAAACGGTTTTTATCCGATATACTTTCTTTGAATCCAAAAAACTTGCGCTATAAAATGTTCAGATATGTGTGAAAGCTATCAACTGAAATTAACAAATTTTTGCCCACTTTTGGGGGCGTATTTAGGTATAAACCAAATTTTTGTTTGTTCTCCCACTAGTTCTTTACTGTTTTTATTCGTTTCTTTCTTCTTTTGTTAGTCTGAATTTTTTTCTTTTATTTTAATGAATTTAAAACTGTTATTTCGGCTGTTATTTAGTGGCTACTTGATAATTACATCAAGGCTGTATTTTGGCGCGTCAAAGACACTTCAAATAGTTATTTTTTGAAAATGGCTCTTAAAAGGTTCGGTTGCATACTTGCATAATGCAATTATTAAAAATAATTTTTTTGTTTTTTAATGCAAAAGCGATTGAATAGAGACAAGAATTACAAGTTTCATACCATCAAGAAAGTCTAAGGAAAGTTCCCTTAATGGAAATATTTGGGTAGTACCTTCTATTTTGGACGGGACATAACACCTTGGAGTTTACTAATGCATGCTTTAGTTTCTATGAAGTCAATACTTCATTATGTCATGAACATAACGTATACCTTACGGTACTTACATGTTATATTTTTGAGAAGGCAGTTACGCTCGCCCATTTACTGCAGAAATATTTTTCATTCCCACAAGCCATAATATGAAGGCATGCCTCGAGTACCAATGAATCAAAGAAGGCGTGAAATTAACAGGTTATAACCTTGTTGCTCATATATTTATATTTTGCTGAAGAGATATGAATGGGGAATTCCGAAAAGACTATCGCAGCCAAAATGTATGATTACGCTTGTATTCGCAGCTTCATGAAAATAATCTTTGAATTGTACTTGCAATGTCACGCCAAACATAGCTACTATCATTTAATGCATTTAAAATAGGCTGTGATGAGCAATTACGTTTATCAATCGAATTTCTCCGAATAAGTTTAATAAAAAATTGAAATAGCGATCTATAAATAGGAACAAAATTCTTGTAATCCTCATCAGTTCTTAAGAAACAGAGCTTGAGAGAGTTTCGCTTCAGTGAATAAAAAACTTTTTTCTCTACACAGAGGATCCAATAAAAGCGAGCCTAAACAGAAATTACAAACATTCAATTGATAAGAATTCACTCTTAAAAATCTAGAGAAAACAGTAAGCATTTTAGTAAACAGTAAACATGTTATTTTAAAAACTAACTCAAATCACCTTTCCCAGCTGAAGGAATCAATTTAGAGCACCAAACTCTTAAGTCAAAATGAATACAGTTCTCCAGACCCTATTCCCTAACAAATGGGAGAAAATAAGCGTTGACGAAGTCGATTATGAAGACCTAAGTCGCTCTAAACGTGGCCCGGTGGGTGTAATCGTCGCAGGAGTAGGGTTGGCAGCAAGTGCAATTGCTATTTATGAGTTCGTCATTAAGCGCATTGATCACCTGGATCAAGGTCGTACTTCTTTGCACCGAGCTGCTAAAATGGGCGAATTGGAATTTTTAAAGCGTTCTCTGATTACGGAAGGTATAAATGTTGACGCTCAGGACAATTTGGGCAACACTGCCTTACACTATGCGGCAGCTAATGGTCATTTAAACATTGTTACCTATCTAAAAAGCACTGCCAAGGCTAGTTTAAAGACCAACAGTGCTGGAGACGATCCTTTTCACTTTGCTGCCATACGAGGGGACGTACCCATTTTAAAGTATTTCGTGGAAACTGTAAGGACTAACATATACTCAGGGGATAATGATGGACTTACAGCTGTGCATTTAGCCGCATATTGCAACAAGTTGCAGGCGACTAAATATTTAGCCCCAATATACAGCAACATAAGTTTACGTAATCGCGTCGGGACAAGTCCTTTAGGCATGGCGGCATACGGTGGTGCTTTAGCTGTAGTCAAATACTTTATTGCCGAACGTCCGGCTCTATTCAATATGCCTTATTTCAAAGGAAGGACACCTTTGATTTATGCTGCATACGGTGGTCAGATACCTGTGGTGCGATATCTTTTGGACGAGAGACGTGAAAACCTTAACCAGGTAGACAGTGAAGGTAGTACTGCATTGCACTATGCAGCCATTTCTGGTCAAAAGGAGATGCTTAGATACCTTGTCGAGCAAAGGCGAGCTGATATTAATGCGAGAAACTCGCATGGTGCAACTCCGCTCGGGTACGCTAAACTAACGATGCAGCCGGATGCTATACAATACCTCCAATCGAAAGGAGCTCGTGAGCGTCGTAGTATAAGGAGTAATCACGAGACAAGTGAAAGCCTTCAGTCAACTTTTCCAGTGTTTACAGAGCATACCAACAGCATTTCCTCTAACTACAAGGCAGCCATTGATATGGAAAGTGCTCAGACTTCCAACCAGTCGGTGGCGATCGTTCAATATACCGACATAAAAAGTTGCCTTCTTCTACTCGATACGCTCGTTAGAAAATTTACGCACCAGAAGTTTATCTCCACACTTGATCAGCCTTCATTCGAGCTTGAGAAACAGGTCAATGCATCAAGGATTATAAGTGGCTTTAAGGAAATTGTTTGGCGATCAGCTGCAGAAATTGGCTTAAATTTACACAGGCTAAATATCGATTTCGAACAAATTCAAAAGGATGTGATGAATAATAAATTTCGAAGCGCAGACGTAATAGCAAACGTTTTAATGGATGGTATAAAGAGAGCTTGCCCTGAAAGAGAAGCGGGATGCCCTGGAAAATTAAGTCCGAGAAAATACAATCAATTCTTAGATCTTCTAAGTGCTGAGCTTAAACAATATCTTGGACGATTTTTTTTAACTGAATAAATGTCTTAACCTAAGGTGAATTGGGATTTCTGAACTAAATAAAAAGACTTTAAACATTTTTAAATAAAAATTTTGTTTTTCTTTCTTAGGTGGCATATACCTCCTGTTGAAAAAAATTAGCATTCCAGTTAGCGACAGTTTTCGGTCAAAAATTGCAGTCTCCAATATTCACTACATGGAGATAATCGTCTTGAACTCGGAAAAAACATTATATTTTCTAGACACATTTGAAGCAGGTGTCACTTTGTAGAAATACAGAAAATATTTCTTCATTGTGTTGAAAGAGTTTAGTTTAGAGTAAACCCACCAAAGCTGACGATTTATACCGTGGTTAAGTCTGAATTGAAAGCAACTGAACTTAAATTAAAACCTTGGTTTACTTGACAAAAATGCGGGATAAAAATACATCAAAGTAAACTAGTTCAAGTTCCCGAAAATTACGCCGGAATTTTTTATGCAAAAAAAGCAGGAAATTTTTCCATTACATTTTAATGGCATTTTTCCGAAATTTCTTTCAAAAAATTGTCTGTTTTTTTTTACAGTTTGGAAGAAGGAAAAAACTCCAGAAAAGGCGGTTTGGAAACAATGTCAGAAGCACTTTATTTCTGTTTTCTATTTTGAAGTAAAAAAGATTTCTGACATATTTTTCTACATAAGTTTGGAAATTACGCCAGAATTTGTTGTAATTCTGGTCTAATTTCCATTTAAGTTTCTGGCGCTTTTTCCACATGGCAAAATTTCCGAATTTCTGCTACATTTTTCAAACAAATTATGCTACTCTTTCCAAATTTGGAACCAAACAAGTTTTCCGGCTCTTTTTCAAAAAATCTGGCGCAAATGTCTTGGAGCCCTATTTCGAAATTATGCAATTCTGACAGAAAAGTATTTTATCGTTTTAAGAAAAATTATTTTGAATGAAAAGCCAACCGAACGTATCATTGTTTGTATTGGGGAGTGCCTATAATTGATATGGAGTGGTATCGAGTGTTGTAAAAAAACACTTTATGTCCACCGGATATGCGCAGAATGCATTTGACTTCTGTTGTTATTTCCAGCAGAGCGCCATCTGTGGATTGACCTTTCTTATGCCTGTATTGACAAGATTTGGAGATTTAAAACATTCCTAAATGTGAAGGACAATAATTCTTTCCATTCCTTTTAAGTAAAAAGGGTTTTCACCTGGTTTTTCCCTTTTCTATTGAGTATGCTCCTCGTCAACCCTTCAGTGGTTTTTAGACTGAAAATTGTGTTTTTCTTCACCAATAGCCAAATCGTAATTTCTTCCAGGTTTTTAGATTGAAGACTGTTTTCGCGTTTATTTGACATTTTTCTAAAAATTCTGACTTATTGCGCCCTTTTTTTATTTATTTCCCCGTTTATAACTCGTGGCCACGAACGTTGTAACACGCTCGAAAGGTCGGAAAATAAATGAAAAATGGCGCGGTAAGTCCGAATGCGAATATCCTCTTTTCTTTCAGGTATGTCCTAGAATCGAGTTCAAGTCTATCTCTGTGGTCTAATGTTACACTTTTCTCTGATTTCATTTCATTTGTTAAATCCCGTATCCTCAAATGCATATTTTACAGAGCCGCTTAAGAGCTTCTCTGATTAAGGTATCCTCCGATTAGGGTGATTTTCACCACCAGCTTTTTCTGTTCACACGATCATGATGGCATTTACTAGTGTTGTCGCTTATGAAAAAAAGATATTGCATTTTTTTTAAACAAATTTTATTTTTACTTTCTTCCATTCAGGAAGGACCAATATTTTCTTTAAAATTAATAACATTCATGCACACTATAAAGGATGAACAAACATAGGTAGATCCTTTATGTGATTTCGCCTTAGGGTTGATTCTTAAAACATCATCATTACGTAGTATATATATATAATATCCTTTTCATTTTATACAGAACTATTTATTATCTCTTGTGGCAAAGAATAATAAATCATCAACTTAGTAACTAGTCGTCAATCAAGAAAAATATATCCTTTTTGTTGTTGATATAATAATTTTTTTTTGATTCTTAATTATGTGAATACACAAATTTCGCAGAATAATAATAATTCTACAACAATGATTCTTTATTCTTGTTTAATTATAATTCTTAAGTTTTATTATTTATTTTTTTACATATTTTTCAGCGTGATATACAGTTTTTGCTTTATTTAAAATTATATTACAATCAAAACCGAGCGTAATGTAGCCGCATATAAATTAAAGTATAAATACCTTTGGGTGACGATAAGTTTAGCGAGTGTGCTGAAACACATTTTTTTATGTATACAATATTAAATTTACAAAACCAACCAGGGAATAAACACAGCGAAAAGCGTGTGTTTTGAAAGGATTTTCAAAGGACCGACACAACAAAATCTAACATATACAATGCAAACGCGTAGAAAAGGTTAAACAATAGATTAAGAAGATATGCGTCCATCCTAAAGGACCTCCCGATGGATTAAAAGGCAAACTTCAGCATTTGCTACAAGTGCGCCAAAATTTCCATCTCGTTTGGTGAGCTTGACGAATCGGACTGCATCTGATGTGTGTTGTCCTGTGCTGATATAGTAACAATGGTGACAAGATCCTTACTCTTGCCAGTGGTTGTCATTGAGTCTGGCATCTGTGACGTGGCTGTCGAGTGAATATTGAGGAACCCAATTGTACGATTGTTGGCTAGAACTCTCGGATTAAGCTTTTCACTTAAATGCAGCAGATGCTCCCGTGGGTGTCCCGTACTGTCGCTGCTGTTGTGCAGCGATAATGAAGTGCGGTCCCCAGACGAAGGATATTCTTTGGATGTTGATGATGAGTGATGGCCATCGCTAAGCGTTGATGATGTAATTTGTTTTTGAGAACTCATCTTGCTTGCTGTTGTGTTGTCCCTGTGATGCTGATGCTGGGAGCCCGGATTGTCGTTGTCTGCTGTGATGGAATTCGGTTGGGAATTCCTTGATGAGGAATTTTGCTGTGGTTGTTGATGCAAATTCTCGCTGATAATTGCATTGTACGCTGGTAGTGAGTAGTCGAGGTTGGACGATATTGTGCACATTGATGATTCCGGAATATCCTCGTTAGCTAGCAGACGACCAGATGGTGCTGTTTCGATGCTCCTCTCGCAGGATATCGTCGCTGGGGTGGTGTTTCTCGAGCGATAACTGGGCGGGAGGCTGTACTCAGAGCCGGCTCCCCCTATACTGCCGGCACCATTCCGAATGGTCGTGGTTAGAGGGGCTCTAAAATGACAGGAAAAAAATATGCATGAGTGCTTATAACACAGTGGCGTGGTGTACAATTTAGTTTTTGAAAAAGTATAACCAAAAATAAACAATCAGTCAGGTAGAAGTTTTTGCATTGTGTACTAGACGAGACGCGTATTGTGATTTATGTTCGCACGTAAAGTCTAGCTGCCTCCACAGAATTTATTGCCTCCACAGCCAGAAGGACACTACCTGGTTCTGGGTTGCCACCTTAACCCAATCCAATTACTGTGCTTCATTCGCATGAACCAACATAACACACAAGACCGGATGTAAAACATGAATCGATGAATAGAAACAAAGTTCCTGACTTTTCGTTGCAAGCGAGAACAAGAGCATATCCATACAAGTCACCCAGAACGATGTGATAATAAAGATGAATTTTCATTGTCGTCCTGTACAGGGACTCACCTACGAGTGACAGATTCTCCACTAGCTCACCCAATCTCCTACAGGACTAACAGTTTCAGAGATACATCATCATTGTTCTCGTCAAAAGGTAGAACTGGATTTAGACACCCCGGCCCGGATGCATCCTTAAAATAATTATTAATTTTATTAGGCAACCACTGGCATTACAGATCCACCCGGAAGGATGGAGAACGGACGATGAATCGAATGAGACTACTCGGACAGGAAGTTCTAATCTGTCTTTGTCCTGTTGGGTCTCGGTGGTCTGGGCACTGAATAGCAGATAAATTGCTGGGGGTCGTACTATAGAAGCCACTATTGTGCACCGAGATTAGAGACACCATAGTCGAGGGGGTAAACATTTGCCGTATGTCAGAGCTGTTGAGCGTAACCAACAGGTACACATCCCTTAGGATTCGGTGTTTGTTTTACTCTCCAAAAAAGGGTAGTTTCCTCTGCTACACGGGGACGGGGAAGGAGTCTTTGAATTCGCCAAACATTGTTTTCATGTTCACGTTGGCATTTCGCAGTGGAATGAGGTTAATTTAAAGATTTATGAAATGCCTCTGAATCTGAAGGCGATGCAGAGGGCGGAGAACGTCGGCGGCGGCGTGGCGGAAAAGGACGATTCGTAGATGGTGGATGAATAAATTTGCATTTTGATTGATTATTTATTCAAGGGGTGATTATTCATCGCATCACTGCCGTGATTGTGACACCAGCACGTCGTCCCTTGTTAGCTTTGTCTTTGGCTTCGTCTATGGCTTAACGGTTGGAGGAGTACGCGCTATGTAACAAGGTAGAAGTGCGGGACCGAGTGCAGGACCGAAAATAAATTGGTAAAAATACGGTGGCGAATGCGAAACACCAGAACGTCTTACATTTTGATTTATGTGGGATGGCTGTTCCGAAGGAAATTGAATAAAAGCATTTGTTTGTGTTTTGTCATCGCTGTCGCTCAGTGGGTGGCGGGCGGTCGGTGGTGGTGCGATGGTTCGGTGAAAATTTGAAAATTTATGTTCGTGACATTTGCATGATTTAGGCAAGACTTTAATTAAAAAGTCATGTTTTTTGGCTTTTCGAAAATGGTTCTTGTTTCTTACACATTGAACGGGAATTACAGGAGATTACGGTCGTTGTAGAAGTTTAGGGAGGGGTGTTGGCAAGGGACTCTTTACGGTCGATCTAAAATGAAGGCAGCAATAATTTTAAATCGTCTTCGGGATTTTTAAAGTTTTACGAAGGTCTTAGCTCAGGCGCGAATGCAGGGGGGGGTTTTGGGGGTTGAAACCCCTCCCGAAATATGTGGAATGAAAAAAAAAGAACTGGAAAAATGAATTCGAAACTTAAATTCTCGGATAAACATAAACTATCTTTAACATGTCCCCCAACACCATGGAACTACCTGATCAAATAATGGGGGCTGCTCAAGGGCAGTAGCCAAAAACGTATTTCAATCATATTTTTTTAACCCCCCCCCCCTCGAAATTTTTTTCTGCGTTCGCCCCTGTCTTAGCTTGAATGTTTTAATGAGTTTAAATGTTTTTGATTTTTGTAAAACTTTGTGGAAGTAGGCAAATAGAAGATACCAGTCGCCAAACCAAAAATTCAATTTTAAAAGAGATTCCACGAATTTTTTTTCAAATGGGCTTAAGAAAGCCGGATGGAGAACCCCTTGATGTGTATCTACGTATAAATACGTGGTTGTACGACCTTTAATTTGCTTTGATTGGACAGGCTGCTTCGTGAAGGTAGCTACGTGCCACGCTAAGCTATACGTGCCACACTAGTTGGGATGGGGAAAGTAACACGAATGCAAAAACGAATATAAGCGATTATATAAACAATAAGATAGTCATGTATCCTTTGTATCCATTGTATCCTTAGGCCGCGTGGCAGAAGGACTGAGAGAAATTTTGATACACGTAGTCCAAAATTATTTTGGAGAAATGGCTGAGAAATCTGACTTTTTTGTAGCTGAAACATTTTTTAAAGATAAGAAAATAGCTTCTGTAAACGCTGGAATTGAAAATTTGAATAAGGGATTGCAGCACAGAAGACAGAATCTGGGATAAGTCTTACAAATTTGAGCAGAATATACCGAGGATCTACCGATAGTCTTGGACTTTATAGACAAAGCGATCCAGCAAATCCCACTTTACGGTTTAAAAGCAGAAAATAGCAGTCCGAATGCTTTTTTGATCCCAGAATCGACCGAGCGCCTCTCATTCCAGATGCTTCAAGAGGGAAACAGACTACTTGTCAGCTTCTGGTATAACCAAGGAGATGGTTATAGAACAGACTACTTGTCAGCTTCTGGTATAACCAAGGCACATTATTATCATCAACGCAGCATTTGATCTTATGAACAAAGCTTTGAAAAAGCTGAAAAAGTGAAGTAATCGCAATTCAAACGAAAGAAAACTAACTTATCAAAAAACCCTGGAGAACAAGAACAACTGCTGGTGAAGTTATACGCAGCTTGCTACATCACATAATGGACTATCGTACAATAGGGAGGACGAACGGTAGCCAGGATTCTTCAAAAGCATTTTAAGTATACCTTAAATGGACAAAAGCTTTCAAAAAAATTCCCTGAAATCATTAAAGAGGTAAATTAAAAATTAATCTCAACGCTTTCATCGGTGTTCACAAAGGGAAATATAGACCACCAACGATTTGGGCAGATTATGAATAAAAGCTTAGGTCCCCTGTCCAAGGGATAAAGACAAAAAATTCTGATCGAGATCTAAACAGTCTGTTAACATTCCCCGTTGTTTCCAAAGGGTCCGATTCCGTGTCCGGTTAATAGAAAGCTCTGCAAAAACCGGTGCCTTGGTGTAATGCGGAACTGCGGCGTTTTCGCAAAGAGACAAGGAAACTCCTGAGTCGGTCCTTAAAAACCAATTGAGTAAAAAAAAATTAAGAAATTCTCTATCAACCGGAACAAAAGGATTTTGAGAGACTTATTCTCAAGTCGAAAGCCACGCGCCTAAACTGGTCTAAGAGTGGTGGCTGATGACGCTATTAAATATGAAATAGCATCTATTGTGAGTTGAAGCCTTTTATTGACTGAAAAGAATATTCACTGCAAACCTGACTTTTGGCTTATAAACACAACTTACGCGTAGGGTTTAAGTCCCGTTCATTCCAAAAACTAGTAAGTCTGAATCTATCAAAAACCTCAGCTGCATAAATTTGTCTTCCTTCCTGCTCGAAAGTGATTGATCTGCATGCGCATGGTTGCTCTTCGATCGCACGCTTTTTCCGTGATGCACTACTGCCTATTAGCGCGGAAAATCATGCGAAAATCATGCTCTTGTCCGGAAGCAGTGCTTTTGATAACACGATGTAAATAAAATATTAGCTCAATGGCTTGAGGCAATGATAATGCACAGGACTCTGATAAACCAAAGCTACAAGCTGCACTTGCAAGCCTGCAAATGATGCTGGCAAGAGGTGTTCTGTTTTTCCTTTTATGGCGCTTTGTGGTAGACTCTGCTGCATGGTTGAGACTCGGTTTTATCAACCTTCCTTACGAGGATGATGTCGCCATTTATTCGTCAGTACCCAACTAACATTTTCTCTCTTATAACACTCTACGAGAGTCTTATGAGAGTATTCTCCAAGAGCTTGCCTCTTGCAATTTGTCTCTCATAGAGTACTACGAGAGCGCTTAAGAGAGTCTTACGGGAGTTAAATGGCCCCACTTATGGGAGTTTTTTGATCTGATAAAAAGTCTTAAACTCTCCTTGCAAGAGTTATTCGGTCTCATAACAAAACAATAAGTTCTTCTTATAGGATGTGAAGACCTAGTCTTGTTTGACAGAGAGAGAAACATATAGCAAACAATCTTCGTGTCATCTTTATCATGTTGTGTGCCAAAAATGCTTTAATTTTTCATAAGGATATAAAGTAAAAAAGAGAACAATATATACTTCTAAAAGAAAGTGTTATTTTCAATGCACTGTTTGATGGTACACCATTGTCATCAACATTATTGACTTTAATAATATTTTTTCTGAGGTTATATATGCAAGAACTTTGTGCAACTGAAAATTTATCTGCTAAAGTTAACATTTTACTTCGATAAAAACAAAGCGCCACGAAAACAATCAGTTTAAAAAAAAAAACTATAAATGATAGCTCATCGCTCAACATCATTGCCGCGTGCACATGAATGAAGGAATATAAAGATTACAGCATACGCATGTTATGACATTTGCTCGCTAAAGTAAATGTTAATCTGACGTCATTGGAGTTGACTGTGGGTTTGTTTGCGTGTAGAAAATTTCAGTCAATCCATGCTGGCTAACCAGACCATGAATATGTTTTCGATGACGATTTGTGCTGCAGAGATACCTTCACTTTTTTCTCCATAAAGAAATGCAATAATTAAAAAACTACTGCCACCGCAAGCACACTACGTCCTGACAAAATTACTTTTGACGGATGGTGGAACGCCATTATTTTGAATTGACATGAATAGGTATTTTTCCGGTCTCAAAACAAGAGTGTTAGGCTGAAAAGAGTATTTTTATGAGTACTTCGATACTTTGACTCTCATAAGGATGCTCCTTATAATACTTTTACTCTTTGAGAGTAAAACGAGAGTTGAACTCACATAACAAGAACCAAATATGCTCTCATAATGGAAGTTTACGTCTTTTTTACTCTGGTAGCTTTTTACCCTTCTAATGAGAGTACTATGAGAGTGAAATTCAATCTAATCAAAAAAAATTATGTTCTGAGAGTACTCAAGAGTTTTACGAGAGCCTTATGAGAGGTTTTTCTAGATTTGTAGAGCACATCTCTCGAGAGTGTGTTTGTTGGGTTTGAACCCATAGGGACTGTCTGCTCTGAAGCGCAGATATACGTAGACTTCATCCGTGATTGGTGCACTCCCAACAAGAATTTTAGCTCCTACAAGATTCTGTAAGAGCCTTATAGGAGCTGTGACCGAGAGTAGAGCTCTTAGAATTTCACTCTAGCATGGTGTCACAAGAGTCTTGAAAGAACCTTACAAGCGTTAATAAGATTGAAAAGAGTTATTAAACTCTGATAAGGGAACTATAACTCTTTTTGAAAGAGCTGCTTTCTGGTTGCTACATTTTGCATCTGAAAAAATAAAGCGCATCAAACATAATAAAATGCTACAAGTCTTTGAGTTGAAATCTTATAACAAGAGTCTTATGAGACCTTAATATACTCTTATTATAAGAGTTAAGAGCTATAAGCGTGATACTCCTTTAATGAGAATGCTACGAGATAATTTTTAGATCTTTTCAAAAGAGGTTATACTCGAAGAGTATCAAGAGCGTTACAAGGGTCTTATAAGAGCTATTTTGTGCGTTTTTTGAGTGTAGCTCTCAAGAGTATATTAGTTGGGCTAGGTATGGATTTTTGGGAATGGCGTGAGTTTACCAAATATTACTTGAGTGCTGAACAAGCACTTCATTACTGGATCTTCTCATCTTTTTTGGAAAGACGGAAAAATAAGTAGATGAATGTATGTCACTGCATGCTCCATGCTAGTAAAGTGGACCAGTAATTGTGTCTCAGTGTTTAATCGCATAGTAAATCGATGTCATAAAGAAAAACAAACGGTTAAAGGCACGGACCTTGCCTTTTCGATTGGTTGCCAAAGTATGTTAGAGAAGAATTTCGACGTTACTGCACCAAATCTACTTAAAAACATCAAAAGTAGGGAATTTCTAAAAATAGAACGTATAAAAACCACTTAGCGATAATATTTTCCAATTTTTTACACAAATCCTTTAAATAATTTCGTCATATAAAGGTTGTCAATATGCATACAAACAACGAATTGGTCGTAATCCGTTTTTAGTGCCAAAGCTCAGTGCGTTAATCAGTAAAAGAGTCTTTTTAGTGTTACAAGTCCACTGTATCTAGGAGTGGAAAAAGTGGTGGTTTCGGCAAACCTGAATGAAAAGTATTCCAAGCTAAAAAGAACATCCCTGAAATGTTGTAGATTTTTATGCGATGTCCTTTCTCATTGTGTAAATGCTTAACGAATAATGTAAAAGGCAGTCCTTATAACTTAACCAACTTTTCCAACAGCATACGAAACGACTTTAATAAGTCTGTTGGTATTTTAACCCAAAAAACCACCCTGCTTTTGAAGACCCCACTTCGGTTTTAACCACAGGCTCTTGAGTATAAAATAAACCATGGCTAAAAAAGCCACAAGGCCATTCCGGGTATAAAAAGTAAGAAACCTAACTAGGTTATAAGCCCAAAGTCATGATTCAAAGCCTACTTATCTGCTCCTAGATAGAGGACTCTTCACTTTTACAGGCGAAATTGCCTTTTGTCGTGATTAGCACCCGGTTTTGCCGTCTTAATTTCAATGCTCTTGTCAGCTTCAAAGTCATCCCTTGTGCAGGAGACCCGACTGACATAAGAGAGCAAAATAAACTTCGCCTAATTAGAAGCCATTACGATCAAAGCGGCAATTTAAAACAAATAAAAACGAAGCCTATATAGAAGGCACGTATATATACAAACCGCATACACTTTAATTCCAGCACAAGGAGATAGCGAGCCAAAAAGCCTTACAGAAAATAATTTTAAATGGTCAATTATAAAGGAGGGTGGTGCTCAGCCTCAGTTTAGCTCTGTAGCTCCGCGTTATTTGCTCGCCGGGTCGCCCGGCTGATTGGGTGGATGGTTTTGTGTCGTCGTGCTGGTGAAGTTCTGCAACTTCTCGTAACTTTGTTATTCTGGGTGAGTTTATTAGAAGTCACTTTGAAGTGTTCGGTAGGTGTGGGGCAAAAAATACATTTTCGGTCGAGTGGGTTTGTTTACAGCTCACTAAAAACAATCCCCGAGGGAGTAATTCCCAGCCGCCCTCGCAGAGTGGAAAAACAACAAATTTCAAGAATCCAATGAAAAATGTGACACGGCCATCACTCAGCGCCTGAACAGGGGAAAAAAAGTAAGCCGCTCCACCAATATACTACCCAGACGTCCTTGTGATGGCGCCCAACGGTAGGGTGCTCAACTTTGTTGGCACAGTCATCTCGCCACAGGTGGTGGAGGCTGAGGTTTCAACAGAGTGTGGGGGCTATTGGTCACATTCAGCCATTGTACTGGAATGTCGTCATTACGGGCATAGGGAGGGGAATTAAATGATCTGCCACCACACCAAAGGTTTCTGGTTATTGCAAGAAATTCTTGGAAATGCTTTTCTCTCCCCAGTGGGTACTGCCTCGGCTTCCGCACTTTTCGTCGGAATAATTCATTATACCCCGTGCAAGAAACTTTTGCGATGGAATTTATGGTGACACATTCGAACACAAAAACACGAGAAGGACGGGTTGGAATTCGGAACTTTTAGAAAACACGGGGCGCTGAAACGAGGGTGGTTAGATGAAGGTCCTGTCATAGGAAGCTAAAGTTTTCCCGAACGAACACAGAATGGGAATCGACTGACATTTAAAGTCGCCGAAGGATGATTTGTGTGGCATGGAGTCCAAATTCGATTTCGCATTACTGGCTGCCCTTTTTTATTGATTTTCCATTTCTTACCTTAGCAGACTGCCTGCATGAGATCGATATGTCGGTGGCGGCGAGCTTCCCCGAACTACGCCGTTTTGCCGGTCACGGTCCAGGAGTAAAAGTCTGCAATCGGAAAGAAAAACTTTACTAATGAGGTAGAAGCAAGGGAGAAAATTGTGTGCTATAGTGATTTGAATCTGCTGCACCTGCTTCGGCTTGCGCTAGCTAAAATATAATTTCCCAGGTGGACACTCACACGAAAAGGGTGAATTTTTAATAGCTTGTGGTTTTATTGAGCTTCTCCCAAATCACACCCCCTTTTCGTATCACGCAATGGCGACCCTTTGTTGTGGTCAGTGTCCACCTATTGACTAATTACCGCACACCACTTACCTGAGTCGATATTCCTGCATACTGGCCTGATACGATGGTGGCGGCGGTCGATGCTGAAATTCAGGATACAAAAGTCCATGCGGTGCACCACCACCGCGACTGCATGGCCGTCGACCGCAACGCCCGAGGTCAACACTAGAACCTAATCCCAAGCAGGGTGGACCACCTGGTGCTGTCATACGCCATGCGGCACCGCTTACCGTTACGAGTACAACACCAACGCCTAGAGAAGGAAGAAAATAATAAAAAAAAAAGTTTTAAATTCTAGGATAATAATAAATTGGTCTATACAAAATAACATTGGACACATTAGGTCCTGGCGTGTGTTTTATGGTAGAACATTATGTTTCGCGTCGTAAGCGGAAGTGATATTTTAAAGTGAGGCTAGTCATGCGTGACATAGCTGCCGTTGACGGTTTATTTATGGTTATTGAGGGGATGGCAAGCTGTTCGGGCTGCAATTTGTTACCCACGGGAAAAGGGTTGCGACAACGCGAGAAGAATGCGCGCACGTTTGGATAGTGAATTATTGGATCGGTTACTGAGGGTTTTTTTTGTAATACAACGACTTTATTATACAAGTAATTTTTAATAATTGAGCAGAAACTGCTGCTATGTCCCAGCCAGCCTGAAATGCAATCAACCTAAGCGAATTGATGGGGAGAAATGGATATATGGCAAATAGAGTGGAGGGTGTAAATTCATAAAAATTTACATTGTCAATTTTTCTCAAGCAGGCCAATGGAAATGTAGAGTAAAAAACTTTTAAAGGGGATATTCGGATTTGCGGGGGTAAAAAATTTTCCGGTCCAAAATAGACAGGGATAAACCTAACAAGTTTAAAGTCCGATTTTTATACCCGACCGAGGGTATATTAATTTTAATGCATAGTTTGTAACACAGTGAAATAATAACCGCAGACCTCTAAAACCTTTTAGAGATATGATTGAGACCGACAGGTAAGTCGATTAAGCCATGTCCGTCCGTCTGTCCGTATGTATGCAGTTTTGATGTCTTTAAAATTGAGCTAGGAAACTGAAACTTGCAGCGTTGCTTGGTTCTCATTTTGTACAGACAAAATATGAAAATTGAAAAGATCCGCCCACAGCCACGCCCACAATTGGCTTGAATTGCAGATAACCTCAAATTTACATTTTGTTTCAAAATGCCTTTTGGTCAAGATATTTTTGGAGAGCAATATCGACCAGAAGCCTTTGATTAGACAAAAATTGGACCGCCCATTCTATAGACCATGCCCACTTTTAACATCTGATATCTTTGAAATCCTAATTTCTCGGGAAATTCATCTAAATTCAAAAAAGATTCATTAAGATAGATTCATTAAAGATTTAATATTTGTCATAGAATAACAAATATGATAAACCATCGTGATTCCAACGAAATTAGAGTTAATATATTGAAATTTTCAGCCTACGCCTTTTTTTAGGGGCCGGGCCAAAAAATTTTAAATTTGGTGTTAATGGATAAAGACGGTCGGGAATTTAGAAGTTTCTATACAGACGAACTCTTGCACTTACTTACATGTTTCAACTAGCCTCCTAGTAAAGAATTTAAACAAATGGTGGCCGACAATTATTTGATTTGAATCTTAATATCGAATTTTCCAGTGTGATCAAGATGATTTCGAAAAATGGTTGGAGTATTGGGAACATAACCATGAGTCACGATTGGAAAAGTCAGAACGCGATACATGTCGGTCGAGTATGCAATGTTGTAAAGAACTGCTGTCAATATAGCCGTCAAAGCTACCTAATATTAGTTGACTAGTTAAATATATTCGCGTTGTTTACAGTAGGTTTGTAATGAAACATATTCGTGAAAAAACTAGTTAATAATTTTGTAGTGCCAAGCCAAACGAACAAGGTACTCCTCGAACAAATGAGATGAAAAGGTTCACCTGAAATTGGAATATAGACACTTCAACAGTCTCGTACAGTCAAATACACAACAGTCTCATACACACCAGGCCACACTGGATCTTCAACAAAGCACCTTGAATAAGGGGGCTAAAATCTTCGAAATTGCCGCTCAGAGAAGGAGCGCCCAGGAGATTCGATCGCCAAAGCTCATCAACAATGCTCAGGACAGCTTTTTGTGGATGAGGACAAATTTCTTCACAGCCGGCGGCAGTAATGTGAGGAACTTTTATATGAACAGTTTCGCAGGCAACACTTTTCAGAAGAAACTTCTCCTAACCGGGAAAAAGTACCAGACATCTCATTCGACGAGGTTTCAAAGGCGCTTTTGGAGTTATGTACTCCAAAATGCGAAAAGCGTTTGGGCCGAATCAGATACCCTCAGAGTTCTGGAAAAAAAAGAGACAGCAAATTTTAGGAAGGGATCCAATGCCTAAACGTTGGAGGGAAAGTTATCTTCTTCTTTTGTTCAAAAGATACCGTTCTATCAAGCTGATATCGAACACAATGAAGATCGTCGAGCGAGAACTAGGTAGTCGAACCCGATTAAAAAGAAGGCTATCTGAGGACTACTGTTGGTTTGTCGCGGATAAATCAACCACTGATGCAATCGAAAGTATAAGGATCATAATGAAAAAACATCGTGATGCCCTTAAAGATCAGCATATGGTGCTGATTGATTTTAAAGAAGCTTTCGATAGATTACCACGAAATCTGATATAGATGGCGCTAAGAAAACGAGGAGTTCCAGAAGCCTTCGTCCGGATGATCATGGGAAAACTGACGGACCCGAAAGTACATCAGTTATTCTTCGCTTCCGATGGTGCCATCATAAGTGAAGATCATACGTCCCTGCAGTTATCGCTTGATATATGGATGGATGTTTTGGAGGGGAATGGGTATTGTTTTAGTTAAAAGAAGACAGAATACCTGTGCTGCCCATTCTCTGACCCACCCGAGCCAATTCCCGATATTAGATTGAATGGAAATGTGCTTCCCAAGAGTGAAAAGTTTAAAAACCTGGGATCTATGGTCAAAATCAATAGCAAAGCAAACTGTGGTGACGGCATCAAAACATCGCGTGAGCGTGGGGTGGATAAAGTGGCGAGAAAACTCCTCCATCCTCTGTGATCGAAAAATGCCCCTAAGCTAAAATGAAGGCTCTACACCCCAGTTGTGCGTCCCGCGCGGCGCTCATATATGGTTGACAATGTTGGAATATGGTTGACAATGTTTGACAGCGTAAGCGTATAAGAAATATCGCCAAAGAGAGGAAGGCCTAAACACTCATGGGTCACACAAATGCAACGACTAAAGCATCAAAGATCGAAAAACTGCAGCAGTATTATAATTTTTCATAAAATGCTTTCGTCATTGTTTTCCTTGAATCCTTGTTTCTTAAGTTTGCAGTCGTTGGCGCGCAGTGTAGCCACACTTGTGTGTTTTGATACTGTTGGTTTGCTATTATTTTGTTTTTCGAGTACTTGTTCTCTTATAGGAAACAGTAGGAAGAGTTGTCACTAAATGTTAGCATCATTATAATATAAAGGTTCCTGACCATGTTCTCCTGGCAGCGTTTGAAATGATCAGTAGGACTAGCCATGATTACAATGTTGTAGAATTGTAAATTGTTGTAATTTTTCACTTTAAGATATTAGATTTTATTTTGTATCGTTCTGCCGAAATATGTTTAAGCAACGATATGTTCGGTTAGGTTTTTAATTAATTGACTAAAGCATTTATTTGACCTCAGGGACGAAGAGATCCTAAACCAGATGGCCTGCCGGTATATTCCGAGGTCAAAATAGATATTGAACTTTGCTTACATTAAGGGGGCATTTTTACGAAAAAACTGTTATTTTTAAGCTTAAGTATTTGTTTTTAACGCATTTTCTCATGATTCTATCGAAATAAGAATTGATTTATTTTAATTTTTTAAATTTTTAATTTGCAGCTCTCGCCCATTTTAAGGGGAGTGGTACATACAAATAATTGACATACGGTACATGGAATCAGGCAAAAAAAACTTCTAAATTTGGTGTTACAGGGTAAAAAAGTCGGGTATTTAGAAGAACGTTGCAGGCGAACTCTTGCACTTACTTACTTGTAAGTCTTTGGTATACCTTTGAAAAACGACATTGCTTTTTACGAGATCTTCGAGATCTTGAACGGAGTCGGGTGATCTATTCAAAATTGTTTCCTCATCTCTCCCAAAAAAGGAATTTTTCGTAAGATTTCAAGGTTTTCTTTTAATTTCGTACTTCTTATGTGGGCGTGAGTTTACATTGATATTATCTACAACTATTTTCGTCAGTGTTTTCCTTTGAGTTCTCATAAAAAATTGTTGCTACCTGTGATGCAAACAGGTTTTCATCGGATTTTCCTACTGGCCAATGTGACTTAATCCTTCTTAAACTCCCTTTTAAAACTGTATTTTTATATTAATAACTTTTGTTTTAAATATTATATGATTTTATATTGCTTTAGCTCTCTAGCCCTTCAGTGTTCATAAATTAAAGTTTAAGAAATTTTCAAAAATGTTTATTTAATAAAAAGCGTTTAGTCTAAGTAATTTATTACATGTCAAAGAACTCGAAGCATTTTATAAAAAAATTAGAAGACTAGATCATGGTTTAAGGTAGGCCTACGTAGGTTGTCGTTTCGCCCTTATAGATTTGCTGATAAAGACTAAGTTCGTTTAACAAACGACTCAGATTTGTCTGATTTTCAAGACAATGACCGCCATTGAACAAGCATTAATTAGCACTCAATTCACAGTTTTTACTGAAATAAATTTTGTAAATTTTATAAATAAGTTTCGCCATTTGATGTGCCCATCTGCACACACCAGCACACTGAAGCCTGATGTGATTTTAGCAATACCAAAATGAACCATAAAACCATTTAATTGAATTTATTATGATTTTTTCGTGAAATGTTACAAAAGCCTTAAATATAAGACAAAGAGAAAAATTTCACAAAGTTTTTTTATGTGAATTTTTGCAAATTGAATCATCCAGCTCAATCAAGCTACCTTCTGTCCGTAAATTCGACACAAAGTTTCACCTCAAATCGCTGCTTGCCCAATTGCAATAGTTAAGCCCATAGCAGCACTAAGCAGTCATAATCCGGACAACAAAAGTGAAAGTTATTGCTGCTGTGTAGACAACGGAAAATTAATTTCCTTTAGCCAATTAGATTAGATGTTCAGAGATTTGCTTCGGCATCCGCCTCTGCCGCATTTTCGTGCCATCTATACGTCACAAGGCACAAACGTGATTATCATGATAATTTTCCAGTCAACCACAAAAACTTTGCCCATTTGCAACTTAATGTTGTTGAGTGCAACAATAGCCAACAATCGTTATAACTGATTGCAAGTTGGATGGCTCTCAAAATGCTTGGCAGTAGTATACTACCTCGTCTTCACTCCGGGGACCCATTTATTGTATTTCCCTTTTTTGTTAGTTCATTGGGTCTCGTTTGCTTCCGGCCTGAAACGTCTTCTATTCAATGATAGGATCCTTATTAATGTTAAGATGAAATATGGAAAGAAAAAAATTTAGAATCATGCACATTCTGGCTGAATGTCAGGAGAAAGGACGACGAAATAAGAAAACTCTTTCGATCGACAAGCTCCTTGTGGGGCAAGAAACAGGAAGAACATTGCTGCATCGTGATGCATTTAAATTATGGGACCTCTCTATGCCAATGCGGATGCAAATTTGAAGAGGAGTTCGGGGAAGTTCTCTGCCCATCGAAGCATCCCTAAATAAGTTTAGAGTTCGCAAGAAGTCGATGCGGGTTCTTGGTAGTGTTGTTCTATAGAAATTTTGCTAACCATTGCACGCTTAAGGCAAATTAATTTTCGTTTTCAGTTTGGCTGTATATTCCGAAGGCTGGGCACGTATTCGCCGGCTCAAACTGCGTGTTTAAGATGATTCAGGGAGTAAGCTATATTAATTCTAATTAACATATTTTATAAATTACTGGTGTTTATCTTCTACTGGCGAATTTAAGTTTCATCAAATATTGAAAAGTATTTTTTCTTCATTTATAACTGGAGGAAGTTCTTTAAAAGGTTATTTTATTTTGTAAAAATTGTTTGATTTTCTAAAGTAACTCAATACTGCTTTTTTTCGTCACGTTGCATACGAGGACTATTATTATGAAGGAGACTAAATTTGCTACTCTATTTTTTTTTACAAAGTTGTTGCCTGCCCCATATTATTAAACTTGGCAATTGATAATACAACTCGAGTACAGAAAATGTACAGCAATTCTACAAGAGAGTGCATAAGGAGTTTAAGAAAATACTACAAAAAAGTGAACAATTTTTCACAGATTATTGGAAAAGTTTTTGCCAACATTGTTGTGCCCCAGAATTTGTTAAGCCCTTCGCAAAATGCCTTATTTAAGCCCATGAGAAACAAAAGTTTTTTACCACAGGACAAGTTGGCAATCGAACCCAGACGACTTTCTGGTTAGCACGCATGCAAATAAAACCTTTGTCCGCACCTTGTCTGAGAGTCATTTTTTGAAATTAAAAACGATTTCCAGAATGTTGAAAAGCCACTTACGCGGTGGCTGGTGTACTTGATCTGATCCTCTAAGGACCTCAGGCCTTCCTTAACCTTTGCCAAATTCGGTATATGCCAGCAGAAATGATCAAACTGTGCTGTATTAGAATCAACATTTATGACAATGTTCATTTATGACAATCAAAGAAGAGACAAAGTTGTTTAAGGTATTGAAAAAACCTCAACAAACATTTTCTCGCTGCTAAGAAGATTATGTCACGGTTTGTAGGAACGTAGCAGAGGTATTAATGAATCTCATATTCCCTTGACTGGAGTTAAACTCAACTCCACAAATGGTTTAAGGATTTGAAAAACAATTATTATCTATGAAAACAAAAGACACAATAAACAATTTTGTCAATTGGCTGCACAAAAGACAAAATAATAATCTCTTATATCCGTGTTAGTGATCAAGGCATCGCAGTTGCCAAAGTGCTTAGTGTTGCGTTCACAGAGGATGGCTAAGATGTTCTACGAAAAGAGCCTGCCAGAGTTCCAGAACTCCACTCTACCAGTTTGTAAGCATGGCGAGCCTTGTTTTCTGTCTGACTTTAAAGTGACGCATTTGACTGTTTTTTCATCGAGCCAAGCTCATGTTATATGCCTGGTCATGTCAACTAAAAATATTTGGCAAATTACAGCCCTGCAACACAGCCCACATCAATCAATCAACCAATCACTTTCTGTTGCGCCTAGGCTTTAAAAGGAGGGTGGCTAAGTAGTTCTTCCAGCGTTCCCGATCCTTATACATCAACTCAAAAGACAGAAGTGCGATCCCCATACGGGTCGCGGTGATGTTCTTAATCTGATCCTGCTACCTGTTACTTGGCCTACCAGGGGGGCGACGCGCTTGCATTTCAGCTAACATGACCTGTCTTGGAAGTTTATCAGGGGGTATGCGAACAGCGTGTCCAAACCATTGAAGAACTGATCGTTCGGAGAAGTAGCTGCTCAACATTAAGATTCCTGCGAATACTCACGTTTCTCACTCCTTAATAGTTCACTCCTTGCATCTTTCGTGATGAAACTTCTCTGCCAGTTTAAATGGGACCCCATTTATGTGCAGGGCACAGTACACAGGAGTTCGAGAAACAACCATCACGTTTTCCTTCATCCCAGCCTCAAAACAAATAGCCGCAAGCCCATCCAGCAGTTCCTCTTTGGGCGATGCCACGATAGCTCATCTGCGAAAGCAGATTGCTTATCCTAAGGCAAGCTATTTCGAATGATTCCTCACCAAACTGCTTTTCACCATCCAGTCCATATATGCTATTAAAAGGAGAGGCGATAGGACACAGCCCTGGCGATAAGTCTAACACACACATCGAAAGGATGAGATTTAAAGCCATTTATTTGAACACCGTTTCTGCAGTTATCATTAGTAGAGTGCGCGTATAGTCCTGCAAACCTCTTTAGAGTTTATGCCGATGAACCCGGTCATAGACCTCTTCCAAATCTATAAAACACGCATAGAGTGGTTTGGCATATCCCCGGCCCTATCAAGAATAAACTTCAGCGTAAAAAGCTGGTCGTTGTCGCATTGCTCTTCCCGCCATAAAGGTTCAATTATAGCTCCGGAACGCGCTTCCAACACCTTTGCGATGGGTACTGTAACTCCTGCTTGCCAATTGCATATTCCATAAAATGAGAAATAGTCTGAAGTTAACCCAAAAAAAGTTTTTGTTCATATTGTACTGCTTAAGTGGAATGCATGGAAATTATACTTCTTTCCTATAAAGTAGATTGCTGATTTAAGAACCACCTGAACGACTTGTAAAATTTTTTTTTAGATAAATACAAGACAAACTTTAAGGATAACTAAACACTTCATTAAACATAAAGGTCTGCCCCACGTAAGACTCCAGTCCTTATCCAACTTGTAATAATAAAAACTCTTCCATTGTTCTCCGCACGACAACGTTTAACAATTCAAATACCTTCACTTATTTTTCAATGGAATACCGGGCAACATCACTCAAACCTCAACAATATTACAAGCAGGCCATTACAAGCATTGCTCAATTGAATAAGAAGACGCCTTGTCTCTCCCCTTTTATGCGGTATGAGGGTTATTGTTCAAGTACCTATCAACGAAAATCCACAAAAGCTGACACTCGACGTGCTTTTTACAAAATGTTCCCTCATTATCATTGTGTCCATTTTCAGCACCACCCGACGCGCCGCGCCGCTGGCTCATTGACAGCAAATATTGTGCAACAGTAATTAGCGCCATTAACACCGGACGAGTGTTCGCTCCAAGCCATGTCTTCTTTGGGGTTTGAGAGTATGGGGGCACTATTGGATTACCGATATGGCACAAAAGAACTGCACAAAGGAAAATCACAAAAGTCAATATTCATAGTTTTTTTTTTCTTTGCTCCGTTCGAACACAGTTTCTCTTTGTAATTTGTTGTGTACCGAGTATTATGTGCTACAAGAGTTCAGAAACAACAAGAAAACAATCAGCTCTTACCGACACGAAGCCCCCTCCTGCCACACCCCCTTCCGAAGAGTGCAGCGTGAGCTTTCATAGTTACACGCCAATTTGCTATTCGGGCAAGCGTGAAGTGCGCTGATGCACTTCACATCTTTTATTCCCATGGTCGGGCGGAATCGCGCCGTTCCGTCACTTGAGGGATAAGTTTCGAGGATAAAATATAATAAAAGTGACAGTTTATTATGGGGGATGTACATCACTGTCAGAGATCGGCGAGGAAGCACAGCTCTTAACGAACCCGAGGTCAATGTTACTTTTCTTTTAAACTTGCATTTTGATTTCGGTCACAGCTGGAAGAGTGTGTCGGTGACGTTTGACGTTACAGTGACTATAAAATTTTATTTTTGGAACACGGGGGGTAAATATTCAAACTTCATTGATTGTCAGAGTTCCTGAACTGAGGGGACTGCTGTTGTTTTTTTTTTAATCTTAACAAAAACTTTTTAACAACAACCACTCATGCGCGGCGAATGATACCCATGCCAGGGGAATGTAAATTCGTGTCCTGAGAGCAATGGACAAACGCTGAAAAAAAGAGCTCACCACTTCGTTATGGTTATCCACCACGGCTCAATTAACTTTAAGCTTTCTTCCGGTAGAGTGGAAATACATAACCGTTTCAGGTAGATTCTTTTTTATTCGCTCCCTCGTGAGAGGTTTTAATTGAAATCGGTCAATGGCAGTCCAGAAGAGAGGTGAATGGTTTAGGAATTTATTTTTTATTTTACCTTCCGGAATTCTATTCAGCCAAGGACCAACATCTAACCGCGAATATTGTTGAATTGCATAAATTCGTTTGTGTTTTTCAAAACAAAACTCAGTGCTTGTTCGAATAGAGTCGGGAGAAAAATAAATTGCTGCCCTCCCTGCGGAGTTTCGATTTATTCGTCAAGTGGAATGAACTAGAATTTTTGTTTCGTGGTCGAGGACTTATGGTTTGGATTTTGTTTGCGATTCCATTAGCGTTTTCAAGTTCATTAGTTGTTTGGCAGTCAATTAACAGCGACTTCTCAGGCCCAGCATTCTATTGGGATACCTGCACGAAGTATTTTTTTTTATAAAAATAAATCGGCGAGCAAACTACCTGTTTGGCGGTAAGGATTCATGTGCAGTCATTTTTCAAGCCTGAATGCATGTGAACAACTCTAAAAAATTTTTAACACACATGTCGATATTTAGCTGAATCAAGTAGGGGAAACTCACCGATCATTAACAACGCCGCTGTCAAGTGTGATGACGGTGGACCTGCCAATCCTGTCGCGCCCAAAGCAGCACCACCAAGAGCACACGCCACACCACCCAGTGCTACAACCGCTATGAGCGCACGTAATGGCGGGCCGGCAAACCATTGGCCACAGCATCCTTTCCCCGATCGTTCCGAAGGTGATCTGCAATTAGAAAAAAAAAACATAAAAAATTTAAATAAAAAGTAGCATACCAACAACAAAATTAAGTCATATCAAAGAGTCTGGTCCATTCTAATGTGGTCTAGTTTAATTTTATTGCTTTTCGATTTCTTGAGGCAACATGGCTTTGAACTACTTTCCGTCACCTTAGCGCGGTGAAGTCGTTACGTTTTTCGAATATCAAGTCTGATTATACTTTTTTTTGCGTTTGACGTGCGCAAACTTAAGTATGCATGACACGGCTCACTGACAAGATCAATCATTATGGATTTTTAACGATGAGTGACAATTTATTTTTTCTACCTTTACGGCCTGAACCCATCCATTGTTTGTCTTGTTATGCAACGACTTTCGCACAGAAAATAATGTGGTCAGTGTGTTACTTTCTACGAGTAATTTGTTGCTCATTGGTGAGACATTTAACAATGTCAACGAAATGTGTGCGAAAAATTAGTGAAAACGAGGCTTTATGCGGTGATGGTCTTGTGTCAAATGTGTAGTTAGTTAACCAGTGGTTTACGTTGAAAGTATGTAGGACAAGGGACATGACTATCGTTAACAAATGGATAGTGTCAGGGCATTAAGTGTCATAATAAGGCACACTTCTAGGGACCAGCGAAAATCGAGGCAAATTCAACCAATAGAGAAAATTATAGCAAACTTAAGGACATGCGTATGGCAAACCAAAAATAAATTTAAGTAGCGCTTTCCTAAGAGGCTCTGCTAGACATTTGAAAAGTGAAAAGTATTACACATTAGTAACAAGATTATATTAGCACTATTCTGTGTGCAGGGGATTGCATTTTGTAATGGGCTTTACAGCTTCATAGCTAGTGAAGCAGACTTTGAAATACTCAAATTGAGAAAAATGAGTGAGTATTTCAAATTCCGGCTGGGAAAGGTGCGACATAGGATACTGTCATGGCATAAGTTACCGGAATTGGATGCGAATAGCAAAAGAGGATAATAAGGTAATTGATGCTTCGATGAAAATGAAGTCTTGAAGAGTTTTGACCTTTATTGAGACCTTGAAGTCAATTTTTCTTCGTAGGCTATAACTAGACTGTAACGAAGAACCGGGGAACATGTGCAAGCCATAAGTTTTTACTGAATCCGTCTGAAGCATGAATAGAATAAGTATGTAAGATATGTGCTACCTATGCCCCACTGGCAAAGCAGAAAAATAAAACCCATTCATTGAGAGGGCAGTTTCCTGCGAAACAATGTTTTTTTTTTTCAAATATGGCGCTAGTTTTTTGAATTGAATATCAAGGAACTTCTTCTTACTTTTACAATTGGAGCTCTTGAAATAGAAATTCTTTAAAGTGCTTTACAAGTTGATATTTTTTGTCTTAAGAAACCATCAACTTGTAATAACTGGAGAGGTCGCCAGCAAATTCCTTCAATTTAAGTGCTTTATGCTTCCGTAAGATTTGGTTGATAAGATAGAAACAGATCAGAGGTTAACAGCATTTAATGGCACTAGAATTTCAGTAAACTAAGGTAGGTAATGACCGGCTATAATTTTGTTTCAAACTTCGGAAAATTGTCAATGTCTGAGATTTTTTCGAATTGCCTACGGTTACCTATAGGCAAACGCGTTTTTGCATATTTTTTTGTGTGTGTTTTTGGACTATAAGTAAATAAAACGTCTTTTTAGAATCTTTTTTAGAGCCATTATATTTTTTTGATTTTCAAGTACTCTGCAATAGCAATGGCTTTTTTCAATACAGATTTTTGAGACTACGTTATTTATTTTGACGGCAATAAACGTAAGTTTTCTATATGGTTTTCAAACAATTCCAGACAAATTATAGGTTGAAACCACTTTTGAAAAGTTTAAGAAGTTTCGAAGTTCTCTTTATATTCTTATTATTCTTTATACACAATCCAAACTTCATCTCAATCGGTAGTACCGTTAAGGTAGGTACCAGGATATTTTGAAAAATAGTTTTTTAAATATTTTTGAAGCTTTGGACCAAAATTTCAGAATCTGCTGAATATATTAAGTTCGCTATTTGTCCAGTCAAACTCACTTTACGGAAATCGGTCGCTAAGTTCGAAACTGAAGAATTTACTGTTGCGTTTTAAGATATTGACCAAAAACCTTAACATTTTTGAACTTTTTTAAGTTTTTTTGCTTAGATATAACTTGGAAACCGTGCATCCTACGTGAAATGTTTCTTGCATTGGAAATTTAGAACGAAAGGATATTAAATTTTCCACAAAATTAACATATAAAGTTGTTTTTTTGAGCGTTAGCATTTTAGGGCATTTCTGTAGAAAAAAAAGTTTTCGTCTAGGTTTTCCCAATACACCTATTTAAAGGGAGTTTCGGCATGGCTTAAATGTATTTTTATTATTATTACAAATTTATTTTTGGAGCCCCAGAGACTCCAAGTCATCGTCAAAGTTGGGTTTGCTATCTTTAATATTACTGAATGATGTGCTCTCACAGTTCAAGCGGAGTCTGGAGCAAAACCAGATCTGCCCTAAGTAGCGAAAATGTCACATTATTCTTGAGATATGTGATTTTTTGTTTTAATCATTTGAGCTTATGTCGTGGGGCCACGATCACAATTTGGCACCACGTGGCACCATCGTGGCACCACGATCGGAGGTTACCTTATGGTTACTTTACGTTTGCCAAATACCGGCTTTTTAAATAAAGGAAGTAAACGTTTATAACTATAAAAATGTTGTAAGGGCACACATATTTTCCATTTCTTGTTTCTCAAAAACTTTTCAATATTTTGTAAAAGTTCGATTTTTTTATGAAAGTTTAATGTTTCTTTAGTGCTTTTTTTAATATCTTCTTTCTGGCTGTAGATAGATATGTATCACGATAAATGCCAAAACACTTTTTGTCCTCTTTACTATCCGAATTCAAACTGTAATTAAAGGAATAGCCGTTATGTGTGTATAAAATATTGCCCCGTATGGGGTTTCATTTTTTTGTATAGACTAAAAACGGGTCCATACAAAAATTTTGGCGAGTCTAAGCCGAGACTAAGCACGAGTGCAAATTGAATGAAAAACTCATTTCGGTTACCTCACTCAAACGCACCTTAGGTCAACTCAGAGACTCGGCCACCTCGCTCTGAAAATTTTGCCGTAAGAGCTCCAAAAACTACCTAGCTGGCGGAGAGTCAGCACGATAACAAATATGTAGATCTCGACTTTATTCCAAGATTTTGCGGACTTTAAACAGCTACATTAAAAACATTACAAGGCAAATGGTATAATCGGGTCCTAAAAACTTTAGGATCATCGTGCTACATTCAGCATATTCGAGCCTAGAGAATTGGTAAGAATTTAATTAAGAGAATGTAGGTTCTTTGGCGAACCACAAAGAGAAGAAATAAAGTTTTCCCTGCAGGATGTTTTGAGTTGAAGATAGTTATACAATATCCATCATTCGTTTGCACCATATTAAGATCAAGTTTTATTAGCTTACCAACATAACCACATTAAATAGCCTACGATAAAATCCACCAACGATTGTGTTCACTTCAATAACGAGTACCTACATGCTTGTAGGTAGCTACTTTCGAAAAACAATGCATGGGTCTATACCCAAATCGATGCTGGGCACATATTCTCATCCGATTTAATTCTGAATTGAATCCCCCCCTATGTTATATGAGGCGATAAAAAAATAAATCTCTCCCCTCTTAACAACTAATTCCGACGTCATGATAGTTTGTGAGTAGGGCGCATAATACCCCGTGCGGTTTTTATACCGCCATCATTGTCAGGCATAAGCATTAATGTTTCGCCACTTAATAGTTCTTTCGGCAGGAAAGTTATTTCCCATTAAGGGCAATAAAATATAAATGAAACAAGCTTCTCTTCATTCATATGACATATTCTTGGGGTCTAAAGCGACAGCTTGTCGTGTTATAATTGTTTTCTGGGTGCTCTTGTCGGTTCCGCATTTGGTATAGGTATATTCCATGTGATGTGGTGTTGCCATAAAACTTCTTATTATGAGTTTTACTAAATAACACCACGATGACAGTTGAATGTACCTTGGGTGTAATGGTAGCTGTCGTAGGAACTTATGATGACTAGACATAGTTTCGGGTGCCATAGAATGGTGGGATAAGCTCCATATAAATGTATCCTTTAGTTTTTGAAGTAGGTACATATAAATGGGAGGCACGAGTTTCCCACGGAATAATTTACGTAGGCTTTATTGCCTTTATGAGAAATTTCTTTAATTTTATCAGACAGAACTAAAAATTTACGTTATAAGAAGCCTTAATATAGAGTCAAACGGCTTGTGGCTGTTGACTTTTGAGTATCTATGAACATTAAGAATGAACAGTCGAAAAGAGCTTTTTCAGTGTTCGTTTCAAGTATTATATTTGCTTAAAATTCATTTTAGGAAGCTATACCAGGGGACAAAATCATATTTAAATAAATCACTGTCAATGATTAAGAAAACTAAGCAGTGACAGAAATTACGCTACCATTCAAAGCAATGTAGACCTTTATAAACAGAATGTTCTACAGAACTGTTCTACGACACCGACGACGGGATGAAGCAAGATAACGTCACACGCGGCGTCCCCCAAGGTTCCCCAAGTACTCAAACTCCAAATACCCGGGTTATCGAAAATAATTGGATTCGCTGATAACATTGCTATCTATATAACTTTTAAGGCTTTGGCGGTTTTTAGACATAATTTTAAAGGTTTTGGGATATACCGCGTTAAAATAAAGTATGAGTGCAAACCGAACGTTTCGCTGTTTTCGCGGGAAACTGTTTCCCGGTGACCACGCTTAATGTAACTTAAGCGAAACGTTCGGGGTGAGTACGGTTTGCACTCATATTTTATTTTAACGCGGTATATCCCAAACCCTTTAAATTAACATTGCTATCGTTGTAGTGGCCGAATTTCTTGAAGAGCTAGAACATAACTGTAATAAAGCCTTAGGAATACTATAGGACTGGCTAGTAAGCATGGATCTACGGCTAGCATAGGAAAAGACGGAGGTGGTTCTACCACAGCAGAAGACGAGTAATGGAAACGATAAGAGTGATCGTGGGTAACCATGTTATAGTTTCTAAAGCAGAATTGAATTACATTACATTAAAGGTTAACCTTTAATCAACATCTGCATCATGTAGCGGAGAGGGCAGCAAGATCACTGCCGCTCTGGCAAAGATCAGGCTACTAAACAGAGGAAAAGACTACTACTGGCGATGGATGTAATGTCAACGACACCCTATGCCAATTGACCTCCTTGTTAAAGAAGCTGAATGAAAACATCATGTCGGCAGGTCAAGGCTACTAATAGCAACGATCCAAAGAAGTAATAAAGTCCCACTGAGAACAACTCTAGAACAACGGTTATATAGATAAAGGTTGATCGCTAAAGGCAAGGTTGATCGCTAATATAGACTCTTGGATCAATAGGAAGCATGGGGGAGCTGAGCTTACACCTTACGCAGATGCTTACTGGTCATGGATATTTTGGAGCCCACCTTCACAGATTTGGGCATGAAGACAACTCTTACCTTACCGTACGACAACGTGCATAGGAGTAGTTGAGATCGCAGAACACGTTATCTTTCGCTGTGAGCGATACCACCAAGAGCGTTGCCAGCTGCCGAACAGACTCGGTGAAAGCTTAACTCCAAAGAACGAGCACGCTTAGGACTTGGGAAGCAGTAAGTATAACAGTGTCCATCATTATGAAAGAGCAACGACGACAGCAACGGGAACGAAATGCAGCACAGGTTGCAGCCAATGTGAATAAGCCGAATATACAAGGTCTCCCCTCGCTATGAAGTGCTTGCCGGCGGTGCCGCGAGGATCAGGGATAGGAGGGGAAGTGGGTTCAGTGGATGGAAATCCCACAATGTTGCTCAGTACGGGCCCAGTTTCGTCTTTGAAAGATTCCCACATCTTGCAAAAAAAAAGTAACCGAGCCGACTTATATTTTTTTCTTCCGCAGGGAAACTCACGCTGTTCACCAAAATAGCATTTGGACATCTCTTCATTTTATCCCAATTCTTGAAAACAATCAGTCCCATATGCGTTGGAAGATTTTTCAAAAAACATTGTTTAAACAATCTTTAAAAGTGTTTAATGCCATTGACTCAGTCAAGATAACTTGAAGTCACTTAAGATTTTAAATGCAAACAGAAAGGATAACTATTATTCCGAAAACACTATTTAGTTCAAAACTTTTCTGAAGCAACACCTACTACCAATCCATAATAGTAATCTCCTCCAATTTCCTCCAATTTTGCCTCTTCTCTCACGATTCCCAAATCACCACATGACTTGACAAGGAAAAGAAAAACAAAATCCGTGCAAGTCATCTCCTCATTATCGCGCTAACGTCAACATGGTTGCTTAACCTACAAACTAGATTTTCCCATGTCATCCGGCTTTGAATTAGCCCAGGTAAGAAGCCACCAAGCAAGTTCAGAATCGGAATCCACTCTCATTGCGGGTACCTCATTCCGAGGCAGCACGACTAAACCGATGTTGTGTATTCATTACCCAGTCGGTCATGTTGCGTTTAGGTATATTATTTTGAAAGTGCTGGCTTGGTGACTTCACTTCTCGTTACTTAGTAAAGAGGCGACCTACAAAAAGCCACCGACCGAGTCGTGTCTTGAGAGCTCCTATACCATATTTGGCCGTCTTCTTCTGCTTCTAGCTCAGATTAGAGGCTTGATGAGAACCGTATTGATTTAGATTTTTCGTTTTCCCTGCTGCCATGACGCGCCGGCCGTGGTCGCCACACAATGATACTCTTTTTGCTGCAATTAGTAATTTTCGTTTGTCTGCAGCGCTGGCATGTCTGCGTTTTTATATTTTATCCGTCTGGACTTGCAGTGCTCTGCGGCACATTGAAAGCATCCGGGGCTTAGTGAAATGGGCCAAAGCAATTGAGACTATGCATGAGATTGTTATGGGCGGAGAGGCTCCTCTTGACATCGCCCCACAGTGCCAATGGCTGCATGCATCCGGGAAGATTTTGTATAGCGTGGCCAAAGCGCACGGAGCCAATGTGGGTCGCGGCCGCTGCATTATGATTAGCTATGCGAGTCAGACGCTGCATGTTGCAATCAATCGAGAGAGTTTCTTGCCGGTTTGGATGCTAAGCATGTGTCAGACAATGGAGAGTGGGGCCCATGCAATGCTGAATGGCGGTACTGGCGTATTGATATTTGATTTCTTTGAATCGTGTCTAATTATTGTGATTTTTTTTGTAATTGAGGCAATCGGTAGGCAATAAAGGAATCTGCTGCTAATGATCTGTCGGACAACAAATATGAGCGCAATTGAAATCGGAGATTTTGAAATGGAGGGTAATAATAGGGCGACATGATCAAAGAGTTTCCTGACTGAGCTGTCTCGGGCATTTAGACAATTTATATCACTTAAACGAGGTCATTTTGATCATTGTTCACGGCGCTGGTATTGTTGCAAAACCGAGGATGTTTTGTGGGAATTAAAACTGGCTGAATGTTCAAATAGTTTCAGCCCTTTGAGCTTTTGCTCAGTGAAGATGTTTCGTTTGGTAGTGGAGATCGGTTGTGGACCTTGACATACCCGTTTCGTTCCAAATGAAAAGATAGTTGCAGTGCGTTTCCCCAATGAATTTATAGCCTGATACAAGATCCCAAGATAACAGGCGGTACTCATATCCTTTTTCACGCCTCCTCGTAGGATATTTGGTTTCCTCATCGGACTTCCTCGCTCGAGTCGCGGGCTCATTCATTATCTTTTTATATTTCAGGGTCTGAATTTCGTGGAAGAACCTGAGGAAAGAACCTGGAAGGTATATCTCATCTTGACATCCCACATTTTGTTCTTTTCTATTCCAGAATATGAAACGGAGTGTCACTGATCTCACCAAAATCTTTGAATTTATCGTTGAGTTTGCCGTGGCTGCCTGCTGCGTTAAGAATTCTGTAGCTATGCGTATATTAAGGTTGCAATCGTTGAGGTTTTTAATTGTGTTGAATCTTTTTTGGTTATAAAAGCTTTTTCATTACACGTGAGGTTCACAAGACGCAAAACATTCCTGTTTTGGTACGAATATTAGGCCGACCGGGTTGTCGGTCCCTACTTCAGCAAAGACGATGCGTTTTGACGCTAACACAGCCCAGCCACGAGCGCTACAGATCTTATTAAAATAAATTTTTTTTGGCCCGTACAAAACGATATGTCGTTTTAACAAAACGGCACTACGTTCCACACAGAGAACGACACGTAGGAAGATTAAAGTTATGTTCTCTAAGGTTATCTCTCTTTTTTCTTAGAATTGCATGAACAACCTATTGAGCTTGTGCGAGTTGACCCTGACAGAACTTATTTTTTGAGATTTCCAGAAGTCGCAATCATCCGATCAAATAATTTCGATCCATGCGGCAGACTAATCCAACTCAAAGCCTCTTGGATCCGTGCCACCTTCGAAATCGTTACTGTTTTATATTCGATTCCAGAGTTGGGATTTAATGGGACATCGACCCGCCATTAGTATACATAACCCTTACATTGCACAGTAACTTCTTAGAATGTCTCAAGACTTACATAAGTAGTTTCCCAGGTCTCATCGCTTTCTACCCGCTTTTTTTGCTTAATACGTGATTAAGAGCGTTTTTCCCCTTTGCCACAGAATGGTTCCTATAAGAACACTGTTGGTCCATATTTTACCAAAAAGTCCCTCCATTATATTAAGTTCCCTGTTAAGAGAAGCTTAACCTTTTGAAGGCTTTCCCACAGAAGCTTGGACCTGACTTAATTAGCATTTACTGGTTTCGTGGCTGTATAAAGACTGTCTGACATTTATGTGTCGCAATTTTTTCAATTCGTTGCGAAGACTGATTTAGATAATCTGTGATATAGAAGGCATTTCTAAGCGGCTTAGGAAACTTGTCCTTTGCTGGAGAGTTCTTGTCTATACCCCAGTAACTGTTATCGTTGCTCTAACTGGATTTGAGAAGGTTCTGGCTGCATTCACAAAACCCAACCGAAGGGCTCTGGCGTATGACGAGAGCTGATAAGAGTCTTTTTGGTGTTATAGAATCTTCAATCAGAATCTTGAGTGACTTAGATTGTAAGAGCAGTGGAAAAGCTTCGTTATGTTAAGCACTGAAAAATCAACGACCAACTTCTATATCGGTAGTATCACATATCGGCTGGTTTAGGGCTTCAATTGGAAGAGGGATACTCAGAGATACTCAGTGTTTTGCTTTTTTGCTGGTGCTAAATCCTTCTGCCAACGTTGTAACATCAGGTTGAAATAAAAGTCGCTGAATGTCACAAATCTAATGAGCAGTTTAAAAGCCAGTCTCTTGTTGCTTATTCAGCCCACGCTACTCTTCCAGATTAACTATAACCCAAAAGCATAAATATTAGACACGCCACACAAGATGTTAAAAAAATCAAGTTTAAGGCAGCCTACATGCTCATGTTTTCACCATTAAATCAAAAAATACTCAAAAGTTATGTGTTTTTTCAAGTTCACTCAAATAGCATTCAGAATCTGAAATCTCTGCATCTGACCTACCTACGACGCACGGCCGACACGATGCCTCCAGTAGTCTGATAGAAAAAACGTTAATTTTAGCTCCACATTCGTAACATTCGTAACTCTAGCATAAAAACCAGATTTTACAGTCCATAAAGAAGTTAAACTATGAATACCCTTCCATGTTCCATATTTTATTCTAGACTGAGTAACTTATCGCCCCACTTCAGCCAACGCATTCGTACAATTAAATTCCCATAAAAAATACGCGTGTCCATCTAAATTTAGATAAACGTACAAAATGTGTCCATTGGCATCATGAACCCACTCCAACTGATGCAATTTCACACTATCTGGCCGCGGCGTGGTTCCACTTGAGATGCACCCATGTGGGCATCGAGTAATTGACGTGATTCAATGCCGTGACTTCCGCCGCCAGATAGAACATCCCATAGTGCCAGTGGCTCCGTTCCGCGACGACTTGTGAATGAGTTTCGTAATCGCCTTTCAAGAAGGCATTGACTCAAGGACTTGAGCACATGTGCTCGTTTGTGTGTACGTTGCCTTTAATTACCCTTTAAGCGTTTAATTACCCTCTATGTTAATTCATTAACCCAAACATAGTTTGCTAATCACACTTTATGCACTCGTATATATCGTTGCGCGCTAATAAATGAGGTGAAAACGTGAAATTAATGCAAACAGGACCTTGAACTAGTTTTAAGTGTATAACATGAATAGCACAACCAAAGCGAAATCTTTCGGGTAAGTTTTCGTAAGTATAGAGCTGTGCCGTATAGCTAGTCGATGTGAAATGACAGTCTAATGCTTCAATTCAATGCCAATGACATCGAGTTTTGAGCACAGTCTGTCGGTTGTTAATTAGTCTGATACACCAACGACGACGTAGGTATGTACATGCGTTATTGAAGTCAAGTTGTAAAAAGTTTTGTCAACATAATGTCGCAACTTGTGGAGGTATTTACTTTCGGCTTAAATATCAGTTTCCAGCTATGCCACATATGGGGTGTGTGAATAACCCTCAATCTAAGCCTTGCAAGCAGTCGTTAGTTCCGGATAATGTACTTTGTAGTGAGCAAAGGTTTTTGAGTGTGACCTATGTGGTTTGGGTTGGAATAAATTTTGTTCTTAAACGAGCTGTTCAGGGTGTTATTGTGTGTTTCAAAACTAAGCCATAAACAATAAGTACCAATCTTACTGAAAGCGATTAGCTTTACTTGTTGTGTCAAGTAAGTTTCTTCTTGTAGAAGGACTCACTTTATTGCACAAGTTCTGGGGTCATTAGTTCGCGGAAGTGCATGGAAAGTGATTGAAGATTGAGTTTGGCATCCTGGCATAATCAAAAGTGGTTTAAGTCTGCAATGGCTTAAAAATATGTGCAATCTGCAACCTAGTAAGGAGGTGGCGTGAAAGGTTTGTGGATTGTGGTCAAATGAGAGTTATAAGGTTATATGAGACCAAATTAAGGACAATGTCGAATGCCAAAAAGTAGAAGTATCGCAATATATAGCCCACACAACCCTAACATCTTACGTAATCAATCAGGCATCAAATAAGCCGGTAAATAGCATTTAAAACCTTTTTCGTAGAATTCACTAGCAATTATAATGTTGTGCACCACTAGTAGATTGAAACTTTGAGAACCATTGACTTTCGCCACAGCTAGGTGATCGAGCTGTCATGCCTCCGCTGTCTTGCCTCTATGAATTTGAAGCACCTATTTGTGGTTACGGTGTCTGAGGGAAGCGCGTCGCGCTGTTCTCCACGCATTCAGTGCTGAATTATTCAGAAACTATGCGCAAACATAAAAACCAACCCTGAATCAGATAGTATTTGTCTAAGAAATGAAGAAATTGGGATCAGAAGTTAAAGGACCTTTCGTACAGTAGTTGCAGCTGTTTCAATGGTCGGAAATACAATTTTTTACTTTTATGTATTAGAAAATAAACAACGCTTAATAATTTCGTCCAGATTGTTAAAGTTTTAGTAAGAGTTTAGTGAGTCGACTAACCCCAGCAACGGGGTTAATTGACCCGTTAGAGATACTTTTGTAAAAATAAGAAAAAACTGTCAAACGAACACTTTTATGAAGGCCAAAAGACACTCTTTCGATGTAAGCTTTAACCTTTGTCGTACCTATCATAGCTATAAAAAAACCTTCATTGTTGAGAAGTTTGCCTTGGTTCATATCGAGCTGTTGCGTCACTCTTTTACTCCATTAAGAATTCATATGCTATATTTCAACCATTTGTATTGGCCACGCGCCCACGCCCCTAAAAATGGGTTTTGGGCTAAAAATAAAAACCAATTAATTCTAATCTCGTAAAAGTGATAAGAGAATGCGTTAAAAGCAAAAATTATTGCTTAAAGAAAAAACCTTTTTTCCGTCTCCTAAAAGTGGGCGGAGCTCAATACTTTGCCTGTAACGAGCAACTGGTAATCTTTCATATTTGTCATATAATTTTTTTTTGGATTCAGAATGAATTTTTTGAGAAACCAGGTTTTTAGAGATCTAATATGTTAAAAGTGGGCGTGGTCAATTGTGTGGGCGGTTAATTTTTTGACTTAGGTATTAAAGACTTTTGGCCACTATTGGCGTGAACCAAAACTTGAGTTCCTACGTCTTGACCAAAAGGCATTATGAAATGTGAATTAGATGTAGTCTCACATTGAAGTCAATTGTGGGCGTGGCTGTAGGTCAATTTTATCAATTTCCATGCTTTGTTTGTACAAAATGAAATCCAAAATATACTTCAAATTTCAGCTTTCTAGCTTAATTTCTAAGACCTAAAAACGGTGATTATTTCACAGCGTTACAAACTATGCATTAAAATTAATATATTCGGGGTCGGGTATTAAATATGAAAACATTTAGGTAATGCCTTTGTTTGGTAAAACAAATAAACCGTCAAGAAGCCCAGGCATAAGGTGTCCACATTAATTTTGGAAGATATAGCTTTATCCACAAAGTTTTTATTCGTTATTAGGGCTGAGCGCATATGAAAATAATAAATACTTTTTCAGAGTGCCTTTATCTTTTACTCAATACAACTTTATGTGATTTTTGCAAGGCAATTTTTTCTACATTTGTAGTATTAAAGGACTCAAGAGCTAATGCTGCATACCCTTATAGAAAAATTAGGTCTTTCTCGACGATAAACTAGTTCCGCTGCACATTTAAGCTAATGCGTGCAAGACCTCGATGCAAGGATTCGTTAAAATGGCTTTCGCCTTATGAAACTGTTGGTGACTCATATTAATGAAGTTGAGAGACCAGTTTGGTTTCTCAGCTGGTTTGACTATTGGTGGGTAATTAACATTTACGCTGGAAACATTCATAAAACCTCACGCTTTCAGTCATATACATATGCTTAGCTATTATATACTAATAGCTATAAGGCAGGAAACATTAACATCTCGTCGCACCTGGTGTCTGTTCAGGAACATCTATTGCAACGGGCAGCGCTGTGGGCTGCAAAAGAAATTCGAAAGTTTGGCTCAATTGATTGCTAAACTAGGCACAGGAACTAACTATTATCTAGTTAAATTGAAAACCATTTATTGGGCGCCATAAAACTGAGGTGGAAAGACCCACCTCTATTGGATTTGCCACAAGGTGATTGCAGCGTTGTTAACGGACATTGCATGTTAAACTTTAGCCATTTCTAAGCGGTTTTTAAGTCAAAATAAAACCAAGATGTTGGGCACCGCACTGAACCTCATCATTTTCCTACCATGACAAAATTTATAATTTAAATATTTTGGTGCGCCATATTCTGTCACGGTTCGAAAAATGTCCTCCATTGGCATTCCCTAACCTATACTGCTGTAGATATATGGGTAATTTATTGCCCTCGTTATATGTATACGCAAACCCGAAAAGTACCATTAACGTTTTCACTTGGTTGCCATCTCTAGCTGGTTCATTCAGCCATGTGGAATTCCCTAAACAATTCCGTGTATTTCCTTGAACCATGAATGATGCTTGCCACCTATTTAGCATCCTTACGGTGCGCGCGTAAAACGACTGGTGTTCTCGGTTTTGTGTTTAGTCATTTTTCATACTGTTTTCGTATATACTATATGTACGACGGCGCTGCTCTCTGGATGCTGCTTGTGATTTATGAAATACAGACAATGAAAAGGACCGCCCGTTGAAATGCCGCAACACATCGCATTAGCGAGAGCGGATGCAGAGGTACCATTAGTCTCTTTAAACGTCGGCTTGTTTCTTGAAAAAGGAAAAACATGTTCGGAAGACAATTTGGGACTGCACACACAAACACACCTGGAAAGGCATCTTCTTCGTTTCATTCATCTTTTAAGGAGCGTATCCCGAATACCAGAAACAGAAGAGATATTATAGGAGAGCCTTTACCTGCTTAGGAGAAGGGCGTGTGCCGCACCAGTATCTCGCGTAACATTTAGGACCGCACCAAAACCAATGTGAAATAGTACATCCACCTCGTACATCTGGCTCAGGTGTGTGAATGTATTATCTTAAGTAGTTTTAGAATGATCGAAAAGAATAGGGCATACTTTGCAGTCATTTCTGTGTTTAGAGAAAAGTCACTGGTGACACCAGCTGCATCTTGCGCATCTGTTTGTGGGTAGATTACTAAGAAAGGTGAAAACAAGCCTGTATGATCTTTCACACTGAGGATACATTTATTCGCACACAGCTGGCGTTTTCTTGGTCGCATAACACATACGATGAAATTTTTTTTTATCGAACAATAATTGTTTCGTACATTTAGAGTAATAGATGGTGCCTAATATATATTTGTAAGGCGGACCTCCAACTTCGTTTGAGCCGAGTAGTAGGAATTTTACAAAAGAAGCAGCTCAAAAATTTTATGATGTCCATATTCCGACAAAAACAGACATGATGCAGAAGTTGCACTTTTCTCCTCAAATTGGCAATTTAAACCCTTTTTGCAATGTAATTTCTTTAATTATGATAAAATCAGAGGCCCAGATAATATTTGTACCAATGTATCCCGCCGGCCCCAACTACCTCCTATGCATAACAGTTTTGCCGCTCGTGTTAAAAGGCTCTGAATGCTCACGGACACTTATTTTTATTGACAACCATTCACGGGCTACATAAATGGATCTTAGTAGATCATCAACAGGGATCGGGTCATAATTCTGCTTCAAAAGTTCCGCTTTAAAAGATTCTGGTTTTTCGGAATTTTTCTTAGAATATTTACTGCTTTCAAAATTGTGACTTAAAGAGTAACGTTCTGCTTATTCTGTAAAGACCCATCATCGGAGAGTCTGCTTCTTCGGATGCTATGGCGAAGATTGCCAAATTTTCAAAAAGTATTTACCTAGTTGGATTCCAAAGCCCATCACCTCATGCAAAACTCCTCGCACGTGTATTGCCCCAAATTTGACTGTCCGCATTATTCCACAAAACGTCTAAAATTTTCTTTAATAATGTAAAATAAAAACCAAAGCAATAATCACGGCAATAATCGGTCCCTAAAGGGCTAATAATTATCCTAAATTGCCAGCTTACAGATGATTGGCATCTCAAAATTTCGAAATCGCTGGAGTGTTTGCCTGCAGCATCAAAAGAAACTGGTTCCGTTTTTCCAAAACTGGCGTCAGCATGACGGTAGCGTCTAGTGCACACCAGATTGGCATCTTAATTAATTGCGTACAAGCCCACCAGCAAATTGATTAGAAGAAAGAAAAACAAAGCAAATAAAAAACCCACGACTAGGAAACAAAAGCAGAAGAACTAAAAAAAGAAACTCGTTGATCTAAAAAAAAATAAGAGATACAAAACAAAATCACAGCGACACAACTTTTACTTTTTTCACCAACTACGATCGACTGTGTAAACGGATATGGATGTGGACACGCTGCGATCGCGCACAGCCTCCGAATGTGTCACGGTCTACCCATATTGCAGAGATCAACGAAAGCGAAATTAAATTTCCATAAAGCCGCTGCTGCTGCAGGCAACTTTTTTTTTTCTTTTAGATTTTGTTTAACATTAATGCGGTTTTTATGTAACTGGCAGCTTATAAAGACCGGTTACCGGCTTCGGGAGAACATTCAATTATAACCGGACAAGAAAAGGAAACTTGCCAGAGCTCGTAAAAACATTGACTTTTGTGTTCTTGGTGTTAGCTTTGATATGAGCAAAGAATTGAAGCTTAAAACTCATTTTATGATCCAAGAAGAAACGAGTTTTACGATGCAGTTTTGACATTTTAGACTGAGGTGTTGCCACTAGTCGTTTTTGTTCACCTAGATTTTTTTTCTTTTACAACACTTGCTATTGCTAAGATTGCTAAGAGTTTTTGCCGATTTGAGGTTTGACAATCATAATTATTCTGGTGTGCTACCAAGCGATAATTATTGTTATTACCTACTCTTGTTGGTGCAGGAAGTCGAACAATTTTTTGTATGTCACGAGGTGGCTTTTATCAGTTTCATAGGTACTTACTTGAAATTCAAAAACTTTTCATAGTAATTGACGCAAACAGAAGCCGCCCTTATTTCTCAAGCTTTCAGTAAGCATGTCATTCCATTATAAACAAATCTGATGATAGATAAATTTAGAAATGATCATCGGTCTAACATTATAACTTTTTGATAAAATTGTAAACTCTTGTTAAGTATCAAATTTAAATTTTAAATTGAAATATTTGTTATACCCTTAAGGAGCACTAGTCCTTTTAGAAAAAAGATCGTTTGGAGGAAAATTTATATTCAATTTTCAATGAGCTTTGAAAATATTTCTGACTCAATTCAGTGATTTTATGAGCTACGTACCAATAATCCCAAAACAGAGATAAAAGTGTTTCTTGATATTGGTAGAATTATAACGTTTAAAGCTGGGGTGCAATCGGCTAAGGCGATGTATGATAAATGATGTCACAAATCACAAAAATTCGTCTGCGTAAACTGTGATCATCACAATTTTCTTGTGACAGCCCCCGTTCAATCACCGTCAAAATCAGCTGGTCACCAGTTTTCAAACTTTCTGGTAAGTTGGTGTGTTTGCCTATTCTTAGGCTGACTTTCTGCATGTACGAATAAAAGTTAGTGTTCTTACATCAAAAGCCTAAATAAAGCAACGATTCGGAACAATATTTTTGTGATCACCTCACGCAGACCGAAGATGCAGCCGGAAAGTATGATAACAGGACATAGTAACCAAAGAGTTGCCAGAAGGCCATGTCTTTATTCAGGATTCGTTGAAAGGCTTAGACGAATCTCTGATGGTTTGCGATGACGACCAACTGAAGAGGTAAAACCGAATGGTTACGCTTGATGCTATAGCAAGTGCTTATGACCGGAAGCGAAAGTGAAGCAGCCGAAAAAAAATCAGGTACTCATTTATGATCGTAACGTCTTCGAAAAATAGGAAGTCTTAAGCCTGTCGCACTCACGACGCTTTTAGTCACGCAACTTGAGGGCTTGTACGGGAATGCGCTTACTTTCGCCTTCAATATGAATCCAGTTGGAGGCAACTTTTAAATCTGTGTTTCGCCACCGTTTTTTTAGTTGCTTGTTGCAATATATAAAGGGGGCATTGCCCATCGGTTATGTACAATGTTTTTTCTAAGTGATACCTTCGACCGGAAGCGTAAACGAAGTAGGCGAAAAGAGAGAGATAGAGACATTTTTCTGTGTTCAAAACGCGAAAGAAATATGACGCTGCTAGACTATTGGAGATAATACGAACGGGCCTAGTATCGTAAGCAGAGCTTTTGTAAACCCTCATTGAGAGAGCGCACCAGATGATCTTCAAGTTTCCGAAAAAGGGACTCTTATAATGGCACACGTGGTTTGCACCTTTTTTGGTCCTACCTGTGGCAATGCGCAACCAGCACGAAACTTTTAAATCTGTGATTCGGTACAGATTTTTGAGTTGCTTGTTGTCATATTTTTGACTTTTTTTTTTTTAAATACAGGCACCTTTTTGTTTGAATGCCTCTTTAATTTTAAATGAGCAACCAGTAAAATATTTTTTTTGGGTTTGTGTGTTTTTAAGAATTGGAAAACTTCCTCACGTGGCCTTGAAGAATTAGAAAACTTCCTCACTCGGCCGTTGTTTTCGTATATTGTAAGTAAACTATTGATGTGAAAATTCTTACCGAGGTAAAAACTAGAAAAACACTGTACTGTACTGCACATAATTAATGAACAAAGTTTAACAAAAAACGATGAGTCGCGTTTTGCATAGGTACAAATTGTCGTTGGTTTACGAAATTCATTGCGGCGTAAGACGAGACTGAACTTTAGAAATCACAAATACTTTTTTTGCTGGCGTACTAATGCTGATGTACTACGAGTATTGTTTGATGAACTTGAGCATAGCTTCCTTAGATAGGCGGATGACGCACGTCTGTTTGGTGTCACATAAATAGGTGCTATAAAGGTGCAGCAAGTCCAAAGCAAACCCCACTGTCACAAAGATCCTGCCGGGTTCGGAATACCTTTCGGAATACAATACTCGAACGCCTATACCAAAGAACAGGAAATTAAAAATGTGTATCGGCTAAACCTACCTTTTGAAAATTTGCTGTTTCGTGTTCCATAATACATATTGACGTCACTTAAAGTCTAGCAAAATGTATGGAATTTTTTGAAAGGCTGCTAAAATTTCTAAGGCAATGAACCATAAACTGCCATGTCTGGGCAGGTGCACTAGCGCTTAATTCAATTTCCGCATTCTTATTTGAATCCAAAAACGAGCGTAATTAAAGATGAATATCGATATAAGAATTGATATTCGTTTTCATGACTTTTCAAAATTATTTATAAAGACAGCCTGACGTGAGAAAAGCCCACTGAAATAGGTTTTCAAAAATTTCCCAAGAACTTTACTTTACATATCGCAACCTGACACCGATTCTAGCTTTTCCTCCATAAATCACTCGTTTTCGCTTTCGAAAGCCCCAATGTGCCATAACGATTCATCTTGACATAACTCATTTCTCACAGAGTTAGCCGCCAACATTCAACCCAAGAAGTTTTCCCGGGAGGAGGCACCAACCACCGCGGCTAAATGCACGCAAGCATATCACTTTTATTGTGCATCATTAATCGCATTTCCAAAATATCGTGCGTCCAGAAGAATTAAAATGATATTTGGAACACTTTCGGGCAAAATTCCAAAAGAAAAAAATAAAGAGCAGAAAGGAAGAGGAGTCATCTGAAATGTGTGTCGTCGCCATTTGGTCGGGCGGGCCATGCATCATAGCACCGCGGAGCGCATACAAAACGAGCACGCCAAAATGTGGAAATTTCAAAAATAAACTCGGCGATGAATTATTTTGATTAGCCCCCAAAGGGGAGGCTTGTGGGGGGAGCGGTTTTATTATTGGACGACTCTACTCTACACACTGTTTATGATTGTGAGTTATGAGAGTGCCACGATATATAAAGCGATATTTTTTGTTTCTACACATGTTGCGCGTCTGTTATGCATTTTGGAAAATCTTTGTCCCACATTTTATCCGAGCGAACAAAGCCATAGCGTTGTATTACTATGCATGGAGTGGTACCATGGAGATTGTGACCTCCATACTTAATCCAAAACCGAAATTTTCGAGATGATTAAAAGGGAAATTGCCTTTAATTTATCAACGATTTTGTGGCACTTGCTTGCAGCCATGTGATGCTGATTACAAGATAGGCGGTTCTTGGAATCAGCCCGACATGAGTGATGAAGTATGAATGACCCGCGCAATGGAAGGCTTATCGACATTTATCTTGTACAAATGCATTTGGCGTTGAAATAAAAGTTTTATGGGAGTGATGATAAGTTTATGGGGTCTCGAACACAATGCAGATATCCGGCATTGTTAAAACAACCAAATCGAATTTTATATATGCTCACCAATTTTATATCACTGCAATTTTATTTCGATCCAGTCCTATTCAGTGTTTACAGGGTTGGAAAAAATAAATGTAAATATTGCCTCCGTTTTAGACACTTGCTTATAGAGTAATCCACCGAGTTATGGTGTTTGGTCTGATTAAATCTGAATCAAAACATTACACATCCATTTATGCACGCTTTTCAGCACGCTGGCTGCCTGTATGGTGAGCTCATGCGGAAATTGTATCTCAGTAGCTCTCACACACAAAATAGAAAAAGATTTAATAGAGTTATGCATTTTTCATATCATGTGTTCGCAGTATTTTCCGGCTGACGATGATGTCAATGGAAATGTGTTTATGTTAGCAACTAGTGAAGTGTATACACAACTCCGCACCAGAAAGTATGGAAAATCATTTTTCCCAGGGGAGCTCATATTATATATTTTTCTATAAATACATTAACGAATTACAATTGAAATTTATGCGCATATCATGGGAAAGCGAAAAAATATATCGGTCAAAATGAAATTGAGGATGTGGAATGGATTTAATGATTGAATGCATATTTAATTAATTGCTGCTGAGTGGAATGTGTCAGTGTGTTTTTTAATGCAAATTACATGAGTTCATGTATAGCTTTAAAATATGAATCTATTTTTTTTACAACTTAAATATTACTGAAATTATCACCTACCTATGAATTTTAATAAAAGCCAATGTTTTAAAGTGTCACAGTTGTAAACAACATTAATGATTGAGCAAATATATTAAACCGGTGTTTTTTATGAATTTCCATATCAAAATTTTTGGTTTTTAATAAGAAAAAATTAAAAAAGTGTATGAGCAACCTAAATGCTTATAAATAGAAAATTTAAGGATAATGGACTTGAGAGAATTTTCCAAAACTAAATCGTTTTAATACCTTTCATTTATAATAGCAATGTTGCTGTGAAATAAAATCAAATGCTAAAATACTAAAACAAATAAAATGAAAAACTAAAATAAACATTCTTTGCAAATAAGAAAATTTGCAAAGAGTGACACTAGTAAACCTATTTTTATTAAATTTTTAAGCATGCTTAGAACCAATTTACAAGTCATGGCTTATATTATTTTAATACAATATTAATTAAAAAAACAAAAACTCCTAATATATATCATTATACTATGAAAGGTTCTGAACGATTTTCGGCTGACAGCTTTTAAAATTGTCGTAGTACTAGCCATAATTGTAATGTTTGTAGAATTGAATTGTAAATTGCTTATTTTTTCACCTTGCTTTATTTTTTAATATTAAATTTAATTTTGTACGGTTTTGCTGTTAAGGTCGCTCTCCACTAAAAGGCAATACTACTTTTAAATTAAGAAGTCCTAAGGTTTTTAAAGTAGGTACTACTTCACTTAATGCTGTATAATCAAAAGGTTAAAGGCCGCAGTGAGATTTTTTCGATTTAGGGCTTTTAGATTTAAAGCCCTTTTAATTTAGATTAAAGGCCTTTTAGATTAAAAGCCCTTTCTTACAACTTTTTATAAGGGGATTGTCAATGCATTGTTTTTAAATGAGCTAGTAAGAAACTTAAGATATTGAGGGTCCTATGAATTTGCTTCTCAATAGTCTTCATAGTCCAGCGAAGCAGCGATTTATGGTATTTATCGTTGATTTGATTCATTTTCCGACCAATCATGGAGGTAGTTTTAACGGGAGCAGGTCACTATTCCACCTTAAAAAAAACTTTGCTTGTCAAAATCATGTTTTTTATATCCAACCGAGGGTAAACCTATTAATTTTAATGCATAGTTTGAAATACAGTGAAACATTCACCGAAAACCCCTAAGACCTTTTAGAGATATATCTGTGCCCACAAACCATAACCGCTAAAGTCGACTTTAGACGAAATTGAGATTCTGGTGGCATTAGATTCAGCGTACCCAAATCTATTTTATAAATTTTTTTCAACTTTTTCTCTTTAAAAATGTGGTCAGAATTTCAAAAAAACATAACAGCTAAAGTCACATTTTTTAAATGAGAATAAGGAAAAGCAACCAAACTAAAAAGAAACAAAATTTATTATCTAAAGTTGACTTAAGATTGTTTGTTTTTTTAATTTACAAAAAGGAATAAAAACTTAACTTGACTTTGGTCGTTTTTCCAAAATAAATTTATAAAATAATAACAGTTTTCTGTCGAGGAAAATAGCTAAAGTTGAGTTTAGCTGTTTTTCCGTATTATTTTTTTCCGTTAAATTTTATTTGTTTTGTAAATTTTTTTGAAAGGGAATAATGACCAAACTTCAGTTAAGTGCAATAAGAGCAATAAGAGCAATAAGAGTTTTCTATTTAGGAATAAGAACTAAAGTCGACATAAGAACTGGATAATTTAACCAAATATACAAGGAAAAACAGCTAAAGTGGACTTAAGACCAGAACGATAATTTCTCTAAAATGGAAAAATAGCTAAACTGCAGATAAAATTTCTCATGATGAAAAAACTAAAAGACCCTAAAGACTTAAGTATTAATTTCGTCAATAAAATCGTTTTCAGTTATTTTTATTTTTTTTTATTAATTTTAAACTAAGAAATAGTAAAAATATCCATATTTCTCCAATCGCCCAATAGAGTCATTTGCAATTTCACGCATTTGTCTAAAACTTTAAAGTGCTCTCCTGAAAAATGAGTAAACTTGACTTTAGCGGTTTTTCCTTGTGACCACAGATATATGTCATGATCGCGACCGACCGACAAGTGAATTGATTAAGCCATGTCCGTCCGTCCGTCCGTTCGTTCGCATTTATGCAGTCTTTCAGTGTTGCTTGGTTCCCATTTTGTACAGACAAAATATAAAAAATGAGAAGATCCATTCGCAGCCACTCCCACAATTGACTTAAATGTTAGACAACGTAAAATTTACTTTTATTTCAAAATGCCTTTTGGTCAAGTTAGACAAGGCATACGAGCTCAAATTTTGGTTCAGAGTAAAAGCCTTTAACTAGACAAACATTGGATTGCCCATACCATTGACCATGCCAACTTTAAGCATGTTAAATCTGCAAAAACCTGATTTTCAAAAACCCGAAATTCATACTAAATCGGGAAAAAATTAATGACAAAAAATAGTTTAAATTTGCTGTTAACGGCTAAAAGAGGGTCGGGTATGTAGAAGTACCTTACAGACGAACTCTTGCACTTATTCACTTGTTATTCATTAAAAAGATTAAGCGAAAAGTAAATCGGGCGACAATTTTTGCGCCGCCAGAATTCACTGGACTAACTTAAAAACCAATTTTATCTACCGTGGCCCATTTTTAACATGTTGGGTTTTTGTAAGAAGAAAAAATTGTCATTGAAACTCTAGACATGGTTTTTTTGTTAAGTAAGTCGTAACTTACTTAGAATTCACCAAAATGTGTTTCACCCAAAACCAGTATGAAATAAAAAATCTCCTAAAGCCAAGCACATCCAGACATCGATAAAATAAAACCAGCAGTATCAGAATAATATTCAATTATATGAATCGTCTGGCGCTCCCAAAACACGAAGAAAAACAAATATCCTCGCAGCTATTAAAACAAAACACCTTTGCGCGATGTAATGTAGGGATGAGTGGTCGTGGATAAAAGGTAGCACAAAAGCATAAAAACTCACAGATGGAAAAAACATCATCGCAGAAGGTGGGGTTTCCATTTCTTTTAATGTTAAGGAAAAACGATTAAATGGGAGAAAAAAAAAACAGATTTTCCATCTCCTCTTTAAAGAGGAGATGGAAAGCATAAGGGCAAAAAAAAACTCAATTCACGAAATCTGTGGGTGGCAGGACGATGATGATGATGGCTCGGAAGACCATTGTAGTGCTAGTACCGAACAGAGTACGAGTATCGTGATAGGTAATTCTCAATAAATTGACGAATGAAGAAAAACAAAAAAAAAGAGGCAAAGTCCCTCCTTTTTCGTAACCTCTTGGGGCTGTCGACCCGCTTGGATAGGTGGTTGATGCGCCCCTCAACGACAACAAAACCTCGTCGTCGTGGACACACAATTTTTTTTCTCCAAAGACGCTTGACATTCAATTGCTCCTTGGAAATCCATCGCGCGATTGAGGGCGCACTAAAATACCGACTCAAGTAGAAAAATCAGGAGGAAAACGAAATAATTGAAAATTTCATTCTCTTTCTTTTCGGGTAATTTTCCCACTTCTGCCATGCTCCTTTTTATGGTTCAAAGGACGATGGTAGCGGGGAGCGCCTTGTGACGGTTGCCAGAAACAAAGTGTTTCTGGTTTTGAGATGATTTGAAGTTCCCGTATGTATGTAATCGATGCTTTCGATAGAACAAAGGACGAATAAAAAACTTTTCCGTCGTCCTTTTGTTTTACATTATTCTTTGTTGTTGGCGCCTTGTTTAATATTTAAATTTTCCATCTTTGCTTTGTCGTGGTGTGAGTGTGCACTCCACAAAGTATATCGGGAATTGAAAAACGATCGCCCGCTCTTGGCTGTGTATAACGAGAGATGGAGAGTCATTGTGGAAAATTGGCGATGAAAATTTCTCGCACATGTCACACAAAAGAAAGAAAATTATAAATTTTTTTTTTTTATTCTTTTTTTTTTGTTTGGTTCTGATGTTGTTTGGTTTCTTTGATTTGTTTATTGTTTGTAATGGAATTGGAGGCGGATTTTGTTTTTTTTTATTTGCTATTGTCTGCTCTAACCGAGGGATAATGTTAGCTCGTCGTGGGCAGACGGGGGCTTTAACAATGGGGCACTTTGTTGTGAAGAGCTGCTGCTTTCTTCTTGTTGTTTATTAAAAATGCAAATTAAGCAAAACAAATTTCAAAACAAAGGTGAATCTATGATTTAATATTCGAGTTTAACGGAACTGACAGCTGAATGGGGGGCTTTTGTGTTCCACTTAGGCATCACATCAGGTAACAGTGGAAGTGTGACTTTTTTTCGGAGGGCTTGCGAATTTTTCCACGCTCAAGTGGAGTGCCAAATCTTGAAGAGAAATCTCGTTGAAGATAAAAGATTGTCCCAACAACATTTGAGGTATTTCCGCAGTTAAGTAACGGACTCCGAGGTAGTTTAGGGCTAGTGAGGCAACATTTGATATCCGCCATTTTACAGACTTAATACATTCTTTCTATTCATCCAAATGTTATGAATAAGATTTTGTGAGGGGTTGTGAAAAAACAGGCAAAATAACCGAAACTCCGAGGACTATTTTCGCCGATTGGATGAACTAAGGCAGTGATTGTTAGATCAAATAAAATCTTTTATGTAGGGAACAATTCTTTTTAATGCAGATTCAGCTCTATGAAAAAGGCTACCAGCTGCATGCCAGTTGTATGACCTTCGTTATCTCTCCTCAGTTAGTTGTGTTGAGGTAAAAATTTACCTTTACATGTTTTGATTGTGAATTTAATACATCTTGAAAATGGGTTTTGAAAATGGTTTTTCCTAATCTCAGATAATGGATATAGGAGTGGCATATTGGTTAAATCAGAATTAAAAAAAGGTTCAAATAAGGTGAATCCCCCTAAAATCCGAAAAACCCTTGTTTTAGTTCAAATTATCGAGAGACTACTGTATTGCTCTATTTTTTTCTTCAAACGTATCTTGTTTAAGTGTTTATGTATTTGGAATTTAAAATAAAACCAAAATAGAAGTGAAATATTGTATCACATGTTTTTAAGCCATCATGAGACTGATGTAAATCTGTCTGCCCAAATTTACAGGTGCTTTCACAGACATAATTCAGATGCTGTCTTGGGTAAAAACAGTTACATAACAGACATCCGCCAAAAAGGAAACTTTTTCGCTTAAATAGCATCATTTTAACTACCTTCATCCACACTGGAACCTCAAAAAAACATATAAAATTCTGCACTAAAATCCCACCGAAAATGTGATTTCATCGCCAATCCCAGACAAACACTTTTACTTTTCGCATGACACCGAGACAAAGTGTACAAAAACAAATATTAAATAAATAAACCGACTCCATGCATATTGTATCTTTACATATTGTATCTGCACCAAAAAAAAGAGACAAGAAAAATTGCAAATTGGTGAACGTGAAAACGTGAATTTTGTTGCCATAAAATGCTTTATTACACCCATAACCGAAAAAGAGAGAAAAAAAAACAACAACCAAACTTCCTCATTAAAATATGAATGCAAATTTTTCCACAACAAAAGTGACAACGAAGCGAATGAAGCCAAAGAAACCAAAACCATTTGAGAAAAAAAAAACTTGAATTCATTAGACGAAATGAGCATGGAAAAGATACACGACACACATGCAACGTCAGCATAGCTTAGTAACTAAAATAATATTTTAATTTTTTTTTCTAACTTTCAATTTCGTTTTCGCGAAATCATGCCACCCAGACCTTTTTCGACTTGGTTTATGGTTGAATGTGACGACAATAATGTGCATCGAATTCGGAGCCACATACAGAGAGATATTAAAATTAAGTTTTCAGATAGATTTCGATTTCATCGGTTAGCATTGATTCGAATCAGTCAGCGACCGAAAGTAAGAGTTCATAAACATTAATTTATTCAAGCAGCTGCTGATAAAAAAAAAATAACCTAAAACAAAAGGTTTAACAAAAGCTCATCATAGAAATGAGGGTAATGGTGATTGGCTTTAATTTATTACCACGCAGGTACCTAATCACTGGGGTGTCGAAAAGTAATTTACATATTGTGTTTTAACCCAAAGAGTGGCATCGAAAATTACAGGGGTTATAGGGAGACTTAAAACAGATTAGAGGAAAATTACGCTCTTTTTAAGACTTTAACTTTTAATAAATGGAGTTCAGCTTATGATGCGGTAATGGGTCAAATGAGTGTTAGGAATATTCAAATTATTTTGTGATCCATAATGGAGCAGAGTAAATTATTAGTGGTTACCCACTTGGAATTATTTAAAGATGGTTTTCTTTTTTTCACCGCTAAATATAAAAACCTGGACGGATACTATAAGGCAAACCCAGATAACAGGCCCATCGGACTGAAAAAAAATCATCCTATGGTCGCAAGCACAGGTGAAAATAGACACAATGAAATTAGACAATGCACAGTTCCTGCCTTGTTTAAAAAAACTAGTGATTCAGTTTATTTTTCTACCTTTAGAAAAAATCAGAAAAACGAGATTTTGTTTTGAACATGTTTTACAAAACGTCGAGTTCAGGATTTGCTTAAATGTTTTTAAAGCACAAAATATTCTCTCGGTGTTATTTTATCCAATTATTTTTAAAGACAAAACTTATTATGGTAGAGCTAAGAACGACGACGACAAATTCTACATTTACGAGCTCCCTCCAATCAAGATAACGGAAAATATATGACTTTAAAAAAAGATCAAGAAAATAACAGAAAAAGAATTAACTTTTGCCAGACAGCTTTACTTAGCCCAAGGACCGATAACAGAAGAAAACTCAGTTAGCTTGTTTTGTGACACAAAAAAAAGAAAAACACGGAAAACCTAAAACTTGTTTAAAGCGTCAAACAGCCACTCTATGATGTTTTATGCGGATTACTTAGAAACTTGCACTTCCTTACTTAAGGATGCCCCTATTTCCTGCAACATGTCGAGATATTATTTAAAGCCAGGGACAACCGACGAGAATTTTGTAGCCATTCGTCGTCCGAAAAGAAACTCCAACGTTTGTGTAGCATTCAACAAACTATTGCGGATACGAAACTTTGCCGCACGATTTCATCAGGGGCAATTTTTAAACTGCGACACTTTCAAGACGCGTTGGAGGCAAAATTTTGCTGGTGTCATAATTCTGCTTTCAAAATTATGTTTCACAAAATTCTGGCAATGTAACTTCTACAAAGCAGCACGGTGAAACGTGTTTGGGGGCGTGGAGCACCCTGCAACTCTCCTGCCCGTTTCTTTTTTTGCCTTTGCTTTACTTTAAAAAAGTGAAAAGTTTGTTGAAACAAGTAAGTAAGTGCAAGAGCTTGTCTGTAACGAACTTCTAAATACCCGACCCTCTTTACCCATCAACACCAAATTTAAAATTTTTTTAATCTGTTTCATATACTGAATGTCAATTATTTGTGTTGGCCACGTCCCTAAATAAGGGCGTTGAAAACACGAGAAAATGGGTTGAAAGCGAATATTTATGCTTAAAAAAACAGTTTTTTCCCAAAAACGCCCCTAAAAGTGGGCGGAGCTCAATGCTTGCAAAAAACTTAGCAAATGGTAATATCTTTAATATTTGTCATATAATTTTTTTTTCAATTTAGAATGAATTTCCCGAGAAATCAGGTTTTTAAAGATTTCAGATGTTAAAAGTAGGCATGGTCAATGGAGTGGGCGGTCCAATTTTTCCCTTAATAAAGGCTTCTGGTTGATATTGCTCTCCACCAAAATTTGAGTTCATATGTTTTGTCTATCTTGACCAGAAGGTATTTTGAAATAAAATATAAATTTGAGGTTGTCTGACATTCACGCCAATTGTTGGCGTGGCTGTGGGCGGATTTTCTCAATTTTCATACTTTGTCTGTACAAAACAAAAACCAAACAACGCTTTAAGTTTCAGCTTCCTAGCTCAATTTTGAAGACCTCAAAACTGCATTCATACGGACAGACGGACGGACATGGCTTAATCGACTTACCTGTCGGTCTCGATCATATCTCTAAAAGGTCTTAGGGGTCTACGGTGATTATTTAACTGTGTTACAAACTAGCATTAAAATTAATATACCCTTGGTCGGGTATAAAAAGCAGTATAAAAAGAATTTTATTGCTTAAGTCAGGGTTTTAAACAATTTTGAAAAGCTGAATTTTCCATGCAGAGTGGCCCACTCACTCAAGTCACACACCAAAAATAATGGATTTTTTTCGAGCAGAAAATCGAGGGGGTATTTGTCGCACGTTTTTCTGTCATCCTGTTTCGAAGGATGATGTAATGTATGTATTAACACTCAGGGATTTACACTAGTCTACTTTTTGAACCCGATGAGTAGGTACTTTGAGAAGCTTTTGGCAAAATACTTGACTCGAAGATTTTGTCTGATCCTCGCGGCGTCAGATCCCCTTTTTTCACAGGCCCGACCCTGGGTATCGAAGTAATAAGCGTAGGTACTGGTAGTGTTATTTGGCTAAATAGAAACTCTAAGGTTCATCCCACTGTCTCTTATCCCACCCAACTAATCGGGAGACCAGAACGCAACAGATTACGACTACATCTCAGGGCCAGGCAAGCAGCCTGAAGCGTTAAAACGGAGAATGATATAGGGACAGCATAACTTACTGAAGATACAAGTTTTTATACCCCATCCCTTTGGAGAGGAGCCATATTAAGTTTGTCACATAATTTGGAACAGAGTGAAATAATAATAATAGACCTCCAAGACCTTAAGGGCATATGATCGAGACCGAATTCTGAATCGAATAAGCCATGTCCGTTCGTCCGCCATTCTGTGTGTTACATGCTTTTAGGCCTTAAATTTTGAGCTAAGCAGTTGAAATTTCGTACGTAAACTCCCATGTTATGCAAGGCAGTACAAATGTTAAAATTTTTGAAATCCGCCCGCAGACGCGCCCACAATCGGTCTAAATGAGCAGCTACCTTCAGAGCTTTCAAAGCTCTAAGACGTCTTAAAAGGCTGAAATTTGACATTTATCATCTCCTAATGAATGTTATACATAAAAAAGAAAAACTAAATCAGTAAACGGAGGTTTACCGTAGAACCACAGTGATGTAGCTGTGGCGGTAGTAGTAGCGGTAGTAAGAGCTGTCAAAAGTTAAAACACATGTATTCAGTGTATTGCGCACACAATGTGTGTCTGTGGCGGTAGCGCGTAGCTGTGGCGGTAGTAAGAGTTGGCCAACTTTTAACTTTCGTAGCGCTACACGGTTGACAGCGCTACACGGTGGACAGTTCAATACAAGTTAAGTAAACAACGGAGGAATAGGACGTCGAAAAGTTTATTGAGATGGTTAAATCTAAAGAAATTTTATGGAATTTGTGTCATCCGTTGTGCAAAAATATTAAATCTAGTTCAAATTAACTCAGAGTATCGGCCATTGTTTATAAACGAGGTTTTTGTTCGGCATAGCCGCGCTACCCATTGTGTTCAATTTTTTTCCGTACTACGCCACATGGCTCCGCGGCTGTACTACGTACTACTGCTACATACCACCGCTACGGGCATTGCGGTCCCACGGTTACCTAGTCGGCGTAGCATCTATTTTAAGGGAAATTTTTAAAAGGATTTCATTCAATATTTTTGCTCCAAAATGAGAAAAATTTTGACACGCCTTAAGCCAAATTTATGAAAGAATAAGAAACGAAAATAAGCATTTTGGGCAAAAGGGATTCCGGTTTAGATTCTGAATACTTTACAAAATTTTTAGACACGAACCACGTGAACCAATCAATTACATTTCTGTTTACATTTAAGTGAAACTTGGAGATATCTATCTATGTATGCTAATATTGGTATTTTGTTATAAGGGCGGCTGGAACACGTCCCTTTCAAAGTATAGGATAACCTCGAATCGTCAAAAAATAACATAAATAGCAGTAACAATGTGGGATAGGATGGGGTGTCAACGGTCCGTTTAACGGACTGTAACTACTGCGTGCAAAGTGTAGCGCACTTCCTCACTGTTTTTTATACCCCATCCCATAGGATAGGAGGTATATTAAGTTTGATTCATAGTTTGTAACATAGAGAAATAATCATCGTAGACCCCTTAGGACCAGAATATGATCGAGACCGAATTGTAAGTCGAGTGAGCCATGTCCGTCCGTCCGTCCGTCCGTCTGTCGGTAGTTTTTAGGCCTTAAATTTTGAGCTAGGAACTTGAAACTTGATATCTGTTCTTTCTGGGTCCCGAAGTAGTACAAGTGTAAAAGTTTTTGAAATCCACCCACTGACAAGCCCACTTTAGTTAATAGCATGAAAAATCAAGAATGTCGCAGGAACCTGAAATTTGGTATGCGATATCCTTGCTTAAGAGTATTGTGATTGGCATTTAAAAAAAAGTGAATACTGCCCACTTGTAGGCGTGGTCATACTTAATATGCATTCTAATAAACGGTTTTTTATGCTTTAAACCCAAAAAAACTTGCATCATAAAATGTTCAGATATGTGCGTTAGCTATCAACTCAAGTGAATAAAATTTCACCGCGCCCTCTTTTGGGGCGTTTTTAATATAAACCAAAATTTTAATATGGAAATTCAGTCAACACGTGTATAGCACTTCTGATAAAAAATATAAACAAAAATACGATCTTGTTGAGAAGGGGTGGATGCCACGCCCCTTTCTTAGGAAGAAGATTCTTTACTGAAATTTAACAACTAAGATTTATGACACAATTTGGAGCTTGACAGTGGTCAATTGGGATGGGGTATCCAACGATTCGTCTAAGCGGATTGAAACCCTCCCACTAGTTTTTGCTAAATAGGGCTTCGAGTTCGAAAGAAAATTTCGTCAAAAAGTTTTTTGCATAAAATCCAAAAAATTTTTTGTAATTTTTGGAAAAATGGAAACAAGACCGTTAAGTATGAAGCCATGCAGGTAGCAGTATCGTCGGCTTTTCTTGAAGGCAAAAAGTTATACCTTTTTTCCTTATTAAAAAGTTTGTGGGCAATACTGTTTTTGTATTAATTTTATTGCTTGTTATTATTTAACATATGGTTGTACACTTTTTTTATTATTTTAAATCTACTGGTCTTTTGTTGGGGGAATTTAAGTCTCGCTGGTCTAAATTGCTTCAAAATACAGGTGGCAAAATACATTATCTCCATTTTTTCGATATTTCTTTTCTTAAAAAATAACTTGGTTGGTTTGATGTTCATATAGTTTGTGATTGTGTCATATCTACGTGATTGATGATTTGACTTTTACATTTACAAAGACTGCTAAAGTGTTTTCGAGGACGTCGCTGAAACCATTTATTGTTTCAATATCGCTTTAGTTTTTCGTAAAATTTGAGAATATGGCCCGACTCACTTCAAAATTATTAGTTAGAACTTTTTTCATCTAACTATGCTAGTAGGTATTCGTTGTAATGGAAACCTTGATAACAATCCTAAAAAACGTTACTAAATTTACCGATTTTAATGCGAGTTTACCAAAGTAACCCGAGTAACCTATGAGTATAAAGGGGGGGTATAATAAGTTTGTTTTTAAGAAAATCTTAAATAGGCCTTAAAGTAATGCCCAGTCTAGTCAATAAAATGAAACCTGATTTAACAAAGTAACAATAAATTAGGGGCAATTATGACTAAGTGTTCCGGCTCTGTTCGGTTTTGAATGACAAGTATCTGAAATGAAATGACAAGTATCTGGAGCTCTAAATGCACATTGAATGTTGCCTTAAGCTAAAAAATGCTTAGAAAGCCCAATAAATTTTAATTCCCTTCCAAGCGTCCCTCCAGGTCTTTAAAAATTCCACTTAACCTTTCCCCTCAGCCGAGTTAAAACTTGAAAAACGATTTGAACGATTAAAACCCCAAAAACGCGCCATTAATTACATTCGAATGACCCCGCATCCTTGCTCCCAAATTATCTCCGATGTCCTTCCATAATTTTATTCTAATGACCAAGAGGAATCACAGAAAAAAAGTTTTGACTGTATAATTCTCCCTCGAAGTTGTGGTTTATCCAGCGAAAGAATGAGTAGCAGGGCTCCCAGCTCCATCTCATTTACATTCTAATTGTTTTCGTTTTGATTTCCTATAGTTATTGCGTTTGCTATTCTTCCGCAGAATTAAATTCAAATTAATCGGTCGAGGTTGCTCACAATCCACATCTAGAGAAACATATCTATATACAACTGTCTATTGGATGTAAAACAAAAGGCATACAAGAGTGCGGGTGATATTATACCTTTTTTATAGAAAAGAAAGTAATTAATAAAGTCAAAACAGAGAAAAGGAAAGAAATAATAAAACAAAACCCCACTTCCTCCGCCTTTTCATACCTTCGTAGATACAAACAATAATGAAGAATGGATAAAGTAAAAAAAAAACGGAATTAACAACACAGCGGAAGAAGCTGGAAAAAAACCTCCGAAGAGGTGGCGCAAAAAACAACTCAAAGCCGTGGTTATATCCACCGAGGGGACTATACAATCTGCTGGAGGAGGTCATCTGAAAGAAAGTACTTTCTCTGTTTTCCGATGGATTAAGCATAAAGCTCTTATATTACCCTTGAATGGAAATGGGAAAGATTTCACTTTGCTTTGTTTAGTTTCTCTCTCTCCCTCTCTCTCGCTGGGTTTTTGTTTATGTTTTGTTTGATGATGGTTTTCCCTTCACAATATCCTTTGAATCGGGTAGAATGTGGTAGGTATACGCTCGGGGGAAGCGGGCTCCTTCATATACCAAAGGGGTCCGTATTTTATGGTAATTGAGTGAACATATCTACTCAAAGGAAATACGAGTTATAAAGCAGACCCTCTTACATGTTGGTCAGCACAAAACAGCTGAAGACATGCACAGAGCCTAACCTTTAACATGGAAATCGTTTTGTCTGCCTCAACTTTTGGTTGCGTGAATAAGTGTTACTTTCAATGGGATCTGGTTTTTGTATCTTGGCAAAACGAATTGCCTCATGTTCATTATTTTCACAGCACTGACTGGCATACACACGGTAGTCGAGCAGTCAAATCGTGCAACCGAAAAGAAAACACTATGCCAAACTGACCACCACCACCGGAGTCCGGAGTGATTTCTGCAAGAAAGAAAAAATTGTATCTTTCATCGCATGGTGTGCTCACATATCGTTCAAAAAATAACAAGTATCTACATTCGAATGGACAGAGCAATAATTCATAAAACTCAATAGGAGCAGAAGAATAATAACATGGGAAACAATTGGATGAACAAACCGTGGTTATGCAAGAATTTGCAAACCCGTATACGTAACGCTATGGTGAGTCATGTAATAATAGTTTTTTTTGCCATTAAATTGGACGATTGAGAAACCTGGTTAAGCCAAAGCCTGATAGTTCTTATGGCAAATTGAGTCATAGAGAAGTCATTCAGCTTTAACGTGGAGGCAAGGAGCGTGACTGAGTTTGTCATTGGTCTGTCAAGTTGAGTTTTACTGCATGAAGTGTGTTTAGTACATTTATGTTCCAAGACAGTAGAACAGGAGAACGCATGGAGTAAATATTTGTGTATTCACACTGCCAGAATACACTCTAAAGCTTCTTGAAAAAAGATGTGTGTGAACTTTCCTGACAAGAAATGGATAATTACATTATTTCACTTGTAAGCCATTAAGCCTTAAAGATGAAATTTTGCTCAATAAAACCTAAAAAAGTTCCGACTAATGTTACGAGCTGTCAAATGAACGATTAATACTTAAAAGGTTTGACCCCGAAAATAAAAAAAAAACTTCGAAATAAGGAACAAGGATAAACAACATTTAATACATAACATCGTGTACCTTCACCTTCATACACTTTTGACAAACACAACTTCAAAGATGAACAAATCAAGAGCCTCTTTGCCACATTTAATTAAAACCTTCAAGATCAAAATCCTCTTGGGACATAAAAGAAGAAATAAACCCACAATTTATCGATCCACTTTCCTGGAATACTTTTAATAAAATATTCAAAATTCAAATGAGCTCCAACCTTTGTTGCATGCCCCCTTATCCTTTGCAAAATTCAATGTCAACTACCTCGGGGGAAACCAACAAAAAGAAAAGTTAAGCAAAGTCCTTAAACAGCATAAGCCCACGCAGCAGAGACTCTCCGTCGTCGTCGTCGTCGTCATCGCCGACGTCAACAAGGTGCTTGACCAATATTCCCTGAACAAGATGACGACTACGACAAGCGACAGTATACTTACACGAGCCGTAACCGAGTTCTTAGCAAATTTAACCTTGAGCTTGAAGCATTGTTTATGTTACCTCAACTCTGGATGATGTGGTTACAGCTGAGTACACTGCTGTTCATGCATACGGGATGAAATTACACAGTACAAGAGAGAGTGCATTCACAATATTGACAGTCCTAGAACAATAGACAGAGTATCGTTCCTTGCTTAGTTGGTTCTCAGAGAGAGAGTCATCCACTTGGAATCCGAAACAAACACAGCAAATGTGTACACCCTAGTGGGCCCTACCCATGCCAAACAGTGGCAAAACATACTTGTCAGGCAGTACTACATATTAAGAGCTGGTCTAGGTATGCATTATACAAGGTGTACCTACACATTCCTCGCAAGAGTATATCGCCTTCAGATTCGGATTCTGATGCAATATCCTAATGCACGTCTCTAGTAGGTATGTGTGCTTGTGAGGATATCACATTACACGCAAATTATGTGCATGACTGTGCTCAGGTGAACAGATGCGAAGTCTTGATGGGCCAGTAAATTACATGGGGGCTGCCACCGTATTTATGGTGTACAATCAGACGAGCTACGGCACCATATGTGTTCTGTCTGCGTCGCGCATTTTAAATCTGTTTGGATGTCAGTCCTTTAAGCATGATAAGTGCCTTGGTTTGGGAGTTGCACTGCATTGTGATGAAACTTATTTTAATCAGAAAAAAAACAAAATCTCGTCTTCAAAAGGAAATTTTCGAAATATAACCCCTTAATTAATAATCAAGGTTATTTTTGTCTATTATTCTCAATCAACTTGACTAAAAAAGTTTTAACGATTAGGAACATGCAGATTTTTTAAAGCTTTTGTTCTCGCTAATGTAACACAACATGTGTCTGATCTATTCAAGATCGTTGATCTACACTACCCCAGCAATTCGCCCAGTCATGCAAAGTAATATCTCATCTCATTCATTTAATTCATCAGCATTAGATACGTTGAAGTCCCCCGCCAATCCACAGATAATAACCAAAAAAAAAACTTCAACACACTGCGATAAATTCGCAAATTTATTAACACCCAAGTCTGGACAAAAAAGTGCTTAGATATACAATTTCCCATCAACAATTTATCATTGTGGTCGTCGGACCCACAAAAAAAACCAACACAACCCAACTCTCTTCTTGGCTATTTAACAAGTACTTCTGAGAATAAAATAAAATTGTCTGTAGTCTGTACATTCGCAATAAAAAGATACAATTTTCTCGGTTCTTTGAGTTGATCACCCCATTAGAACGAGACATGTATCAATAAAAAAAATAAGAGAATAAAAGTATAGCACTCGCTCTGACAGACAATTTTCTAATTTTTTTTTTTTTATTTACCCATGTGATATTCTCTTTTGGGTTTGTTTCCCTTTTTTGGACTATTAAAGTGGGCAATTGACCTAGACGAGGCTTTTGCTTTATTTAACAATAATTCTTTGTGGTGTTCAACACATTAACGATTTCCTTACAAGAACAACAGATTTTTGTTTTGGTTGAAAGTGAAAAAAATAATAATTGGTTGCCTAAATTGTGAACTGACATGTTAAGTGGTCATTCGCTTTTTTTTAGAAAATCTTTTGTTTTTTTTATTTGTTAGTTCCGCGGGGTCTCGATGATGAAGACACGGCTGTGTACGTGATGTGGCATAAGAATTGCAAATTTATTTTTGACGGTCAATTAGAATAAATCATTTTTTTGTTTTTGCGTTTTGAACACCATGAACAATCATGTGGAGTGAGATTCAATTAAAGGGCGAATCCGTGCCAGTTTATTGAAAAGTTGATTACTCACTAAGAGCTGGACAAACAGGAAGTATCCGAAATCATTGCTTGGCATCTTACCTGGAAAGAAAAGACAATAGGTTTTGAATAAGTTTCAAAAATGATAAAGTTATTGCATAAAAATAATTAATACAATTTTTGTAAAAAATCTAAGTCAGGCGCTCCAAAACAAAGGGTACGACAACCCTTATGCCAACCATTCAACGTAAGATTTAAGTCTAAATAAACATGTCCAGTTCACGACTGAGGTGATAGTGAATGTTTCAAAAATCGTTTTATTGAATTGCAGTTGTTTCCCGAATACGAATTATTGCGAAGGTTGTAAGGGCTACAGAGACCGCACCTGTTATAAGTGGGAAGATAAAAAGGTTCCTAGCTACTAGTCATTAGGGAGGCTATTGTTGCTTTATAAAACTTCAAAAAAAGATTAATAATCTGCAAGAAGGGGAGTCAACGTAAGGGGGAAGAAAAATAAGGCTAGGGCATAAAACAAATGTGCTGCTAACATGTTACTTGTAACAAATTGCCCATGAAGCTCTTACCACTGGCTAGCAATAATGGCACTCAATATTGGAGCTTAAGCTCACAACACTGAAACTGCGAACCTAATATCGATTGAGTTGGCCGGACTTATTAGTTCGTGCCGCTGTCCTTCCCACTAAAACCCATCCAGCCTATGAACTAATCTCTGCTCCCGAAAAAGACTCCCAACATGCTTGTTTAATGTAACTTAATGGAAGCTGCAGTTTAAACCTAATTTAAAATCTTGTTCTGAGACGCTTTGGATTTTAAAAAAGTAGGCCCTGAATGGCCAGAAAAGGATCTGATATTTTCAGTGTAGTGATGTGAATTTTATATGACGTTAGATTTGACTTGCAGACTATTGACTGATGAGCCTGGACCACTTCTATATCCTCTCACGTCCAGTTTTACCCGAATAAACTCTGGGTTAAGCCCAGATTACTTGATCTTAGAATAAAATTAATCTAAGGTTTGACCAAATGTCCGCGTTCAGTGGTTAATCCCGGCGACAAAGTAAATTAAATCATTGACTCTGCAGTCTCAACTGTCAATTCTCACAGAAAAATACAAAATAACATCGTGTGTGTCCTTAGACTCTGCCCAAATGCTATTTAGTTTTGAAACGAGGAAAACTGCTGTCAAAATTTTTCAAGCGGATAAACCAAAACAGACGTTCACATAGCTCGTCATTAGACTCATTCCAGCGTAAGCTTACCAAATTTTGTAAGCTTAACCGAGACTTACCCTTGGAACGAAAGTGAATTTGTTAATTAAAGAATTTTTAGCACATCGCGACCGGAAAGAATTAGAGTCCTGATCTAGCAAAATCACTGTTGAGCCAGTATTGAACATGAAACTAATGCATAGAAACACCAAAGTTTACACCCGCAAGTGTTATGCCCCTATGGAATAAGACTATGATCAGTCAGCAGAATATTTAATAAAAACTTCTGGTATAGATACATCGGACTGTTATTGTTGCCACTTCTATTTGCAGGATGGAAGAGAAAAGGGTGTTTGATATTCGGCCGACCTTTATTCCGATAACGGAAGCCGTACAGAAAGTCCCTCATTTTGAGACAGATGCTCTAGGGTTTTCGTTTGTTGCTGGTTTCGGCACGGGTATTGTTAATTCCGATACCCACCATATCTGGCGAACGTTCCCCCGTCCGCGATCTGAGGAGGCACTTATTGGAGACCAGCAACCCTAAAATGGCTATAAGCTCTATTCAGGAATCATGAAGGGGAAGAGCCTCAACCGTGTGTAAGCCTCGGATTATTTTTTGCCATTACTGTGAGCACCCGAACAATCAGTGGTGAGATATTTCGCCTTTCGTTCGGATGGGCCTAGGTAAATCGCCAAATTTGAATTTTAGTTCAGTTAAGCTTTGGTTAAGTTTAATTTAAGTTTTAAAATGGAATATCGCCCACCCTTTTACTCTGCTTGCCACTGGTGTTTTCATAAGCTTGACTCAAACCATCTCAGAAGTTCTTTAACCTGCCTACTGGCAATTGGATAAGGGAGTCATGTTGTGTATTTTTATAATTTTATTTTACTATACGCATGGCTTAAAAAAGAAGGACGAACTGTAGTTAATCTGAGTTAGATTGGAGTATCTACGTGTTATTTATGGAAACTCTACAATTAACGACGAAGAAGTTCATTTTAGATTACTTTATTTCGATTTGCATCAGTAACAGTTATAGTATTAAACAGAGCGATTTGAATAAGTCATTTTGACCCACTAAAACGGAGAAAAAAAAATTAGACTTTTGGTCCTTTAGTTATTTTTTTCGTTACAAACTCCTTTCAAAACAAAAGGTCTGAAGGTCTTTGCTGCTTTTGTAGTTTTTTTCGGCTTTTCCAGCTGCTCCCTTTCAAAACATGACTTTTCTTCCAAGACGTCGTTTCTCCGACACCAACCCGCACACAAAAATTGCTGAGCTGACTCGCAATGATTACAGTGGTGCTTCTTACCTCAGGGGGCTGATTTCAAAAAGGATTTCCACCAAGAAACAGGTGGTGGGATCAGGTAAAGAACCTCTCTGAATCCCGCCTGGGGATTGCGCCGGAGTCTCTTGAGTTGGTGGCGGAGGATCGAGAAAGATGGAAGGACCATTTAGCCACCCTCGCTCCGCGACCCTTTAAAGGATAAGCGGCTTTTCGAAAATGAAGATGATGAAGAGGATGAGGACTCAGTTACTCATAATCGATATTAACTGGCGCAGTAAGATTTCAAAAAAAGGATAGCGTTAAAAACTAGTGTTTTTTCTTATTTGATTTTTTGGCAAAAAATAAAGCTAATCTCGCATCTCCCAACGAGCACTTGGGAGCACTTCAAGCCTACAATCGGAGGGTTTTAAGGTGTCTATACTTAAGGCGTCACGAACTCGGGCAATCCTCGGAAGATAAAAATGTGTGGGGGCAATTCATGCTTGCAAATTGAAAATATTGCGAATGACAATTGCCGTAATCCATTTTTCGCAGATTACTAATACGAATTTGTCCAGTTTGTCCCTTATGAAATATTTAATTTAGTGACAGACTTTGTTTCTGAGTTTTTCGACAATTTTTCTGTTAGCAAGAAATTATTTTCAAGGAATTTCAGGATTCAAGCTTCGATCCGTTCAAGTGTAGAAAACATTAAAGTTAATTTTGTACAGCCTAGGTACAAGTCTGTTCGTGTCAAACCCGTGGAATTTTATTAGTCTGACAAAGCAAGTCCAGTTTGCCTGAATTAAATGCTTCCTTAACTACAGCAAGAAAAAATACACACACTTTGAGGAAGTAAATAAATGGTCCTTTTAAAACGTCACACGAACGGTGAACATACGCCTATAGTACACAACTGTTCATATGCTATTCATATCCCTCATTTAGCATCATTCATTAATCAATAAAGCGCTCAAAGCCTGGACAAAATGTTGCTGACATGTATTACAAGCAGAAAAAATTCCATATTGGTATAGGGTGGTAGGTACCTACCTACGTGCTCTCAAAATATGTTATTGATGTTACCCATCGACATGTGAAGTTCCAATTCTCTAGAGACATAAATGTGGACCAGCGAAGTAATAAATAAAGGTCTGCTCACATTTCTTCCAATAAACGTCAAAAATATCAGAACCATTTCAGCTTCACAAAAAATAAAAATGTATTTTGCCATCCATCAAGCCGGAGTTCCACTTTACATTCGAATGAGAGTCGAGCCATTATAATCATTAGCGTCAGTCATAAAGGCATTGCTGCCTCCTACATGTGGTCCATCATCTGGCCAAATGTGACTCAGGGGAAAGTTTGTACTTTCCTGCGAGTGACAGTATCTATGAGCAAATAAACAGAAGCATAACGTACCTACTCTCCCTCGTAAAAATATTGTCTTTCATTTTTACGGTCGTAGTGTTCATCTTTTGGAGATCCATCTGCGGACGGTTTATTGCCTCTCATATCTATCGGCAAAACAAACTGCAGATTAAGATGAACGATACGACCAGACATAAGTGGGCGACACCGATAAAAACAAAGTTTAAGGCATGTTTGATCCATTTCGCACGGAATGGGCACGCAATTATTAACCCAATTCTGGCAGGAAAATAAGAAATATCCATAAAATAAGTAATAATCCTCGAGAGAAACCGCCTCTTTTCCAGCGAGCACCTCGAGCCTTAATCCAATCAAAATAAGAACCAAAATAGAATACCCGAAGGAGCACTCATAAATTCCGCACCAGCTTAACAAGCCCTGCGTACATTTCCCACCCATTTGAATCCGAACATGAACAACATCCAACAGTCTGAACCTAGCCACCAGCTAGCGGCCTGGCGTTTGGAAAATTGTGCAAAACGTTTAGGCCGCCATCGCACACTCATATCCTTGTGGCAGCTTTTATCTTCATCTACATAGACTCCCAAATGACTGGACCGACTCCTACAGCATGATTTTATTTTTAACTTTTAACTCAGACAAAGCAGAGTGTTCTTACCAACTTCAATACCCTACGATGGTATCTGGCTGGCGGATATTCCTAACCTACTCGTATCTGGTTTGGATGGGTTTGGTGTTTGTTGTCTGTTATTGTTGGTTCTTCCTACGGCTTTCGGGTGTTCTTCCTTCGTGCATTTATGGCGAATCCCCGATGGCAAAACAGTAGGATTGAACAGAGACTCATCGTAACGTTAGAGGAGAAATCAAACAGACTTAGATACTCGGCCGCCACAGTGAAATAGGGGGCAAGAGGCGTGCGCAAAACATTATTAATAACTATTTGCAAATACTCGCGGTGCTTGTAGATAGTGTTAATGGCATGGCTTGCTTTCTGGCGTCAAACTACGGCTTTCTCAAAGATAAGTGTGAAAAATGACGACCGTGAGTATTAATCACCAAAGTTACAATTAGTTCACGACCGCAGGGTGGCTTCTAAGCCCTAATGGGTGATGTAAATAGATGGTTTTTATTGGTGTAGAAAGTTCAAAGAAGGATTAAAATTATTTTCTTTTGCTGTAAGTATATGTTCAGAGAATATGTAGGTTATGTGATTCTGATTTTGTGGTCGGAGTAGGCTAACAATTGTAGGAAATACTTCTTTGGGAGCTAATTTTGGTGAAGACGAGACGCACCGCCCGCTAAAAGTAACATTTGGTGTAGTTGCACTGAAGTCGCCTTGTAAAATAAAATAAAAATTGTGGCTCAATAGTGGCTTTCTTCAAAAGTAGGGAAATCCCTGAAGCCAGAAACGAAAAAATGTACAGCTAATTAAATAGTTGCTACAGGTTCCCCTCATTGGAGACCACAGCCAACAGACGATCACTCAACACCTTGTTTTTCAAAATTCTACTTTTTCATAATTCTGACGAAACCAAAGAAAAATCAGCTTATTCTGCTTCCTAGGCAAACTTTTCCCTTTTTTTGTAATTCCAGCAAAGATTTAATCAGAAAAAGGTCGGGGTTGCAGCTTGCACGTGCCCGCAAGATCTCTTATCCTTATTTCAGTGTGTCGCTTTGTAAATATGGCATTACTCAAGTCAATAAATAAGTGATGGTTCTCGTATTGGTAGTTGGCGGCCACAACTGGTGTGACACACAACTTTGGATCAATAAATTGAGCAAATAAAAAAGTTAATTTGCTAAAAGACTTTTGGTGAAAAAATATGCAAAGAGGACATAGGACGTGGGTTTCTGAGTATAGCTACCTGACGATTTAGCACCGATTAATTTTCCAAAATTACAAGCCTTAATTTTCCAAAAGCTAGCAACGAGGAAAAGAGAAGTGCAGCGTTGTATATACGTAAAAATGCCTGCGGTTATAGATCTACTAAAAAAGTAGAAAATAACATAAATTGGAAGCAGAAGCAGAAGTGTCAGTATGCCAAAGCATTAGCTGACACCCAGGTTAAGCCCAGACTTTGGGCTGACGTAAGCCTTGAACAGAACTATGTTTTTTGTTTTATACTATTCTGCATTGCATGCGGAAAACGTATACCTGAAACCGCAGCCTGGTTTAGAATTAATTCGAAAGATTGCAGTGCTACAAGCGCGAGAGATGTCGTCGATCTCTCAATACATCTATTCGCCCTGTATACGATATAAACACATGCTGTGTTCCAGACCAAAGCCAGCTGCAAAGCAAACAGGCTAGCAAGAGCTTCCTAGAGAAGATGCTTAAGGAAATCTAGCAACATGGCGTCAATAGTCAGTATACCTACCTAAATAGTCAGTATAGGACTTAAATAAAGGATCAAATTTCACCTAATTACCAAACCGATCGCACTGACAAATTTAACGTGGAAAACCATTGCAACCAGTCTCCTTCGCCAAAGTATGTCGGGAAAACAAGAAGACTCTATTTCCTTAAGCAAAATTAATCTTTTCAGGAAGATAAGCCAGAAGACCTTATGCTCCGTTCAAAAGTTATACACGCGAAAGGGACCATGCTTGATCTCCAGTGTTAACGATCATATCCAGACTCGACTTTAAGGGCTGGTTTTTCAGTGCTGAGGTAAGCCCAGCTTAAGCCAAAATCTGTTAATTCCGGATCAAAACGAATCTTGAGTTAACTCAGTGAGCAGTTTTTCCGCGCAGATGTTAATTCCGTCAGTAAGTTTGTCAAAATCTTCGGCTCTCAAAACTTTTGTTTCTCCAGCTCTCACTTCACATATAGAAAAACACAGGAAAAAAAGTTTGAGTCATTTTCAGATGTCATTCTTTAACTGTCATTTCACACAGAAACAACATTCAAAGATGTTTATACTGTTCACCAGAATTTAACCAGGATTAAAGCATTAAATTTAGTGAGTTAAGTTTGGGGTTAACCTCAGTTTAACTCGGAAACTCGGATGATCTCGCACTGAAAACATGGGCGTAAGAAGATGATGAGTTTTATCTCGGGTTCAAGTTGTTTAAACGCGGAAATGGCAAACACACCTTGTTGACATGAAATCAGGCATTCTTGCCACTTCAATCACCGATGACACCCTACTAGTTCCCAATCCTTAAATCCTTCTTATTTCAGAAAGTTTATAGCTCTACAAGAATTATTTTGTTGCCCCCAAAAAAAGCAGTGGTTCACACTTTGGAGCACTAGGCCCTGGCCTCAAAAGCCACTTCGACAAAATCTTTAATAAATGTCCCACAGGCTCACCGAAGGAAACTGAGTTGCAGATTCCCAGTGTCTATTCTTCACACTTGAGGTGCGACCCAGAATTCGGAAGTGACCCAGGAGCATAAAAGAACACAGCGTTCATTGCCCGGAGCTTCAAAATTCGCCAAGCGCCATGCGGCTTGGAGTTAATATATATGAGCCATTTCAAACTTTTACCGGCTTTCGGCTAGGTGATGTGCTGTCGATATGGCTATAAGCATTTTCAATTTTATTGCTTTTTCGTTTAGAAGAATCGAACTGCTGAGGTATGCAGATGATGTCGATGGCATTGCATGTTCCAAACGGGCTGTGCTAGAGGCTTTCAAGACAACTGAGGAAGAGGCGAAAGAGAGGCGGGACCTGGTGGTTTTATGATCGAGGATAAAACCCAGTGAATACAATTTTAATTCTGGGTAACTAAGAATTTTATCTATACCCGCGGGCAAGCATGACCTAATCTAATGGCCTGGTTACTTCGTCACATCTCTATGATGAAGTAACCAGGCCAAACTTCACGAAAGAAAACAACGTTTTTCAAAACTCGTAAAATGCCAGTATCGTATATGAAGTCCAAAAAGCAGATGCTATTTTGAAATGCCTAAAAATAATTTTTCCTTCAGATGTTTCGTTCTTCATGCAAGGAAGGCGATTGCAGCAAAAGGTAACCTTACAAGCCTTAAAGTTGAAATTGAAACTAGGAAATACGATCTCGTCAAGTGTAGGATGCACTCCTGCGATCGCAATGGATAAAAGTGAACTCGGAATTTCTTAGTATCGTTTGCTTTACAATTAAGTTAAATCCAGCGTCACGTTTCATACTCTAAATTTGACAATCGTTTAAATTCCGATTATAAGAAAATTTGCTAGAGAAAGTCTGTCTGAAAAGCGCCAACTAATAAAGATATTTTCTATCTTACTGTAAGGATGCCTAGTAAGGCCTTTTATCCAAAAATATGAGAAGCTTTTAAGGTCATTTAAGCTGGGTAAATTTCGTTAAAGTAGGCATAGAGTCCAATGGATTCAATATTTTTCTATGAACGCTACAGCGAAAGCCTTAAGAGTTAAATTTTTTTATCCACTTTTTTATTTATGTTCTATTAATGCCATTCTCTAACACTCTTTCCACCTCCCTTAAGTAATGATGATGCAAAAGTATTTAAAGTTCGCTTAACTCACTCATTTTATGAGTATTACAATGAGTGGATTAAGATAGCAATAGAGAACATAATCCAAGAAAAATACAACTTTTCTTTTCTTTTCGCGTTAACTTCCAAATGTCATCGAATCAACCAGTTCGTTACCTACAAGAAACTGAATTTTCGACAATTGAATCATTTTATGGGTTCGCCTCTTGCTCGCACTGTACGAACCGCGAAACCAGATCTTATGCAAATTCCCCGCCCATTCCCATTTATAAATATCGAACGAAAAAACAAAGCATTTCCAGCCTACTATTTGTTGGTGGATCAAGCCCAAAAAGTCGTGTCCAAATGTTACTTCCCGAGCAAGCCACAACCACGCCATATCACTCGGAGCAAAAAGTGAAAGTATCGCAAATTATGATCACGGCGCACAAGCATTACATTTGACTGCACCGAATGTTGCTTGAATTAACCATCCAAACGGAGGTGTTAAGCCGATGAACCAGCTCTCTACAACCGCGATGGCAGCTTAATCAAAATAGCCTATTTGTCGGGTGGAAAATAGTCTCTTCTTCCAGCGGCAGAGTGCCGTTATTTCGTTTAGCCCCAAGCCAAGCACGATCATCAGTCATTCAACTCTGAACTAAACCTTTCTCCGTCAGTCAATCAGCGCGCATGTGGACTGGATGTGGGGAAATCTTGCATTTGGCTAGGCCTTCGGCCAGCGTGCATAGGATTCGAGGCAAAGATGGAGTGTATACTAGGTTGAAGAAACGGTACCTCAGCTGCCAAACCAAGTACTCGTTGTGGTATAATATCCTGCTGCCCGTTCGTTCTTCTCTTGCCAAGGGTAACCACAGCAGTAAGTCAGCAACCAGTTTATCTGCGATGATGACGCTGCGGAGAAACTCGTTTCTCTGACGTCGTTAATCACGACAATGTTAACCATCAGCAAGATACTCATTCAGATCCATTCACGTGCAAACACTTCTTCTGTGATTCCTCAACACCATCCCCGGGAGGTCCGCATCATCCGCAGCAGTAGGTGGAGGACTTTATACCCATATACAAGCCGGGATTACCATGTGACAATGTTGTTCGCGTTTTGACGTTTTAGCGTTTTGTGGCTCCTGTTTGTGTACCTTCTGCGAGAATGGACAGTTTGTGCGTGTCGGTTGTCTGTTGCCAGGGATGTCAAAGTCGTGCAACGTCGGAAGTGGAAAATCCAGCCAAATGATGTCTGATTGACGCTGCTATGGCAGATCCTGATTATAAAAAGCCTTCCATCAGCGTTCAGCACAATTACACGTAAGTGCACGTGGCCCTCCTTCACAGCCAAACCCCCGTGGGATGTGATGTAATTCGAGATTGCTCTGCAACGTGAAGAGATGATTTTATTCTTATTTTTTCTCCCTCGTTTTTGGATTTGAGGGTAGTGCCGACACGGGGGGAAGATTAATAAGGATTCCAGTTTCAGCTTCATTAGACCTGTTACCAAGGTGAGTTGTTAGTTGTTGCTCGACGAGGGTGTGTAACTATGACGATGTACCTTATGGCGTTCGAACAACAGAATAAAAACTATGCTATATGCACGAGAGAAGTTTTCAATCCTTGTGGGTAATGGAGTGTATATCCGGCTTCCTGGAGTAAACAATTGTTTTTGTTGTTCAACAGTTTGCGAGAAATCGACGAAAGCTGTTGCATTAGGGCGAAGTAATTTTGTAATGTTTGTTTCGCAAAGTTCATCAGGACACCAGGTGATGTTGCTTGAATGCAGCTGAAAATACTTGGCTGCATTACGACGAAACTTTGAGGAAATAGATATTTGACTACATATATTGGGAGAGAGGTCTTAAGTACGAAGTAAGCAAATGTTGAAGTTTCTCAGGATTTCAATATTATTGTAATAGAATAGCTGAGAAACCATGAAAAATCCTTTTAAGAACGAGATTGGTTTTAAACGAGGGTCAAAGTTGGTTAGCTGGATGGGTTCGGAAAAGTTTTAATGAATTCGAACAAAGCTATAAATTCTGTTTGGATAAATTTATTAAAATTTTTTACAACTGAGAGAAGAAGAAGATTACTAGTATCTACTTTATTCGGGGGAGACTGAAGCCATGGATTACCTTTGAGATAAAAAAAAAAAACAAATAAGGAAGTGCAAGAGTTCGCCTATAACGAACTTCTAAATAACGGACCCTCTTTACCCTGTATCACCAACTTTGAAAGTTTCTTAGCCTATACTGTATGTTAATTATTTGTATTTGCGACGCCGGACGAGGGCTGGAAATTGAAATCAATTTCTTCTAATTTCGTTAGAATCATGAGAAAATGCATTAAAACCGAATATCAAAAACAGTATAAAAAGCAGTTTTTTGCCTAAAAACGCCCCCTTAAAGTGGGCGGAGCTCAATTAGCTTTATGTAACAAACGTAGCAAATGATTATCTTTAATATTTGTCACATATATTTTTTTTTTTGGTTTGTGTGAACAAATTGAGAACCAACCTTCACTCTAAGTTTGAGCTTTAAAGCCCAATTTTAGAGACCTAAAACCCTCACCCATACGGACAGATGGACATAGGTTTATCGATTTAGCTGTCGGTGTCGATCATATCTGTAAATGGTCTTGGGGATCTTCAGTTAATCCTTAATCGATACAAGGAGGGTGGGCAGGCAAACTCAATCAAGCAGAATGAAAATGCTTAACGTGAGCATCTGCCTTTCTGGCAGAATCAAGAATCAAGACGAATCAAAAATCTTCCTAGTTCTTAGCACTCTGTCTCCCACGGCGGCAGAATATAGCCTCCGGTCAAGCTTTGCAGCCTCAAAGCCACTACCAGATAGACACACTTTAACTGTCCCTGGCCCGGCAGCCACTCGAACGTTCTCTCTAGAGTTGCATAAAAAAAGCGGAGCTGCAATTCCATTAGGGTGCCGACCGACGTGTCTGCCCAATGTGGACAGACGCTACTCGGATTAACTAGTGTCCGTGGGTTCGGTAAGCCCGTCGCATCAATAAAGTGGATGCACCTGCGTGGGCTCAATCGAGCAGTCAGAGCATGAGTAATGAGATATAAGGGTAATGATATCGAGCCCCACGATGGGTGCCACTCTTGTGTCTCAGTTTTGTCAGATATACTGTAGAGAGCCGAGCTCATTTCATGAGACCCCGAAGAGACATTTCCTGGGACCCCGAGGACCCCGCTGCTTTCAAGATGTAAGTCTAAACCACGGAATAAAGCCGTTCCACACATTACCGACTTCATCCAAATTCATAGAAAATTAATGAAGAAACTACCCAAGTAACATGTTGGGGAAAACGGTTTTATACAAGCTATTTACCCCCTTAAAATAGTTTTCATATGGCCTTACAGAAGTCAATTTGATGCACTTACCGAAACTGTTGTTTGTATAAAGTTCCTGTTAGGTGTAATCGAGGCTGAAACTTTCTTTAAGGTTTTCTGTTCAAAGCTTTACTGAGGCTGTTACTTGTTTACAGTTTTCCAACAGGCTTGTATACAGTTTCTTTTTAGGCTTAACCGAAACTGTTACTTCTCTAAGACTTCCTGTTACAGGCTTTATAGAGGCTATTATTTGCAGAAGGCTTCCTATTGCAGACCTTATAGAGGCTATTACTTGTATAAAACTTCCTGTTGTAGGCCTTACAGAGGCTGCTACTTATATAACGTTTCCTGTTACAGGCCCATAAGAGGCTAGTACCTGTTTGTTACCCTTAAGAGGCTAGTACCTGTTACCTCGTTGTTGGCCTTATAGCGGCTATTACTTGTTTAGGTTTTCCTGTTGTAGCCTACTTCAGTACGTATTCCTACTTCAGTTGGTATTGTCAGTTCCCAAAACCCACCTGCACAGTATTTTACTTCGGCCGGGGCACGGATTCTGGAGGTATCAACATAAAACTATGAAAAAAGAAACAAGTCACTCTTGTGGATGCTTGTAAGACTCGCTCGTCGAACTGTATATAAGTAAAGCTGCTCCGCAATATGCTGCTTCCGGTGGAAGAACTCGGTATACAATTGTGCTCGAGCAGGCTCCGAAAGAGGCACACCCTGCGTTTCGTCTGTTTTGATTCAGCGGAGGAGGAAAAATATTAGCTCGTCGATTGACGACGAAAAGACTGGCCTTAGGCCACTTTGGCCAATTCTTCAGCCGAGTCTATTAAACAGGACTTGCTGGTGGAAACAGGACTCACCCACTGAAACAAGCCCACTCCCTTCTATTGCTTACCGCCTTCTTCTTTGCTCAACACAATGGAAGAAAAAGTGAGTTTCTGGGGCTGACGTGCTGAGTGCCGATGCCGAATATCTCAGTCCTTCATCTGAAGCTCAAAGCTAATTACATTAAGACGTCTGAGTCTGAGTACTCCATCGGATAGTAGCCACATCCGAAAAAAAGACAATGAGCTCTGAGATTTCAGGGTTATTGTTTCGAGCCCTATGTTGGGTGCCATTGTTCTGTGACAGGTTTCGTTGCCATGAGGCCTCTGAACTGAGCCGAGTTCAGCTTTTCTGTGCCGCTTAGGCTTCCAGCAACACCGAAAATGCCCTTGTGCTTGGTTTTGGCGCCCAACATGGGACTCGAGACAACAAAAAAAAAATCTTTTTGGAGGAATTTCCCACCATCCCAGTTGACTATGTGAGAAATAAGTTAGGCGTAATCAATAATTTAGGGGAGGGGTATGGTGCGAGTTTGGTTACATTACATTACATTACACTATTTCCAGGTTAATTTGCTAATTTAAAGAATTTCGATTAATAAGAGATTTAAGAATCGAGATTTTATCTTTGGAAATTTTTGTCAATCTAGATTTTGTGCCATTTGAAATAGTCGTCCTACCCTTAAATTTTAAAAACTAAACTCAGTAAGCTTTCTGGTTTTAAGCAGAGCTATCCACTAGTGAACCGGGACACACCTTCGATGTAGACAAAGTTAATTCAACCTTAACGCAACCTTTAATTTTGTACGCAATATAATATCTTCTAGGCCAAAATGTTTAGCCAGGATATGACCCGTTGTCAATGCTGACACCTCGTTTTGCATAATGCCCCAAGTATGTGTCACGTGATCGTTATCCAACTTCACTTAAAGTAATACAATTTTGATTACCTCAATAAATCGTCTGTTTGCAAGGCCTTAAATTGTCGCTCAACCAAAAGCCATCCCTTGAACCCCATACCAGCAGCTTAAGTCCATTCAAATTAACACATTCATATACGCACCATACCACCCCGTCCATCCCCAACGTAATTATCATATCCCAGCACGAACCGCACACACAAGGCAAACAAATAAATATATCAAAAGCACCAAACGTATTCCCAATTAATTAAGTACATAATTAAATCGGAAATATTGTGAGTGTGTGTATGTGTTTGTGTTTGTTGTTGCCACTGGAAAAACACCGTGAAAGTGTCCGTACGTATACCTATATCAGGGGCAGAATTATATGTATCTATATGTAGCCATCCTCCCAGGGCGACCGTCTTATCTAGCTCGCGAAAGGCTTGCGTAATGAGTTTTGGGATTGGAGGGCATAATTCAAAGGGAAGTCACGTGCCGCAAACATTACCACCCACTCTTCTGGTCGGCTATCCATTCACCGGCTCCCCACTTTCTTTCATCACTATTGCTTCCTGATGCTCTCCCAAGACTATCCAATTACATTACATTCGCAACAGTTCATCCCTTAATTACAATCCGAGTCCCTTGTGGATGAATCGCCACGACATGGGGTGGGAAAAAAACCATACGTACCCAGGGACTTGCTGGCAAAAAGGGTCGAACAATGTGTTTACACATCTAAGACAGGTTGAATATGGCGTAATTGCTGGGACGCTCGTCACGCACCCCTAACGACCGACCCACGTTGATGTCTTACGCGCACCCCTGCATCTTTTGTAGAAGCAAAGATAAGAAATTATGCGGCATTGTAATCGCTTTATGCATGCGGTGTGTTGTATGCACATCTTGCTGATAGTGCCCTTGTCCTGATTCTAATTCATACCTAAGTAAAGCATGATAACTGTGGCTGTTCCCCCCGGTGGCTCATTGCAAAGAGTGTGCATCCTCTGTCCACCCTTGCCTTGATAGAATAAAAGGCAGACTTTTAGAAAAGTGCGTACACATAATCCCTTCGTCTTCGACGACCCATTAACTGGGAGCGAAAAGGTCGTTTACCCGCAGCACCCCTCGTTTAGTTTAGCGTGAAATACAAAAACACAAAGGAAGGTACATAAAGGTGCCTCTGCCTCTTAGACCATTCGCAAGTAATTCACTCGCTTTCGCTCTGCGGTGAGCAGTGTCAGGCCAGGGGGAAACTCAGGTTTCTGAAAAGAAAAGAAAATAGATACGCGATTCGGGGGGAAAGATCGAGATACACACAAATTTATGCTCTGTCACTCATTTCGCTAGCTAGCATATCCGTTTGTGTTTTAGCGGAATAACGTTTCAACCTCAGGTGGTTTCACGGGTGAGATTTCACAGGCGAACGCTGTACATACATGCATGCACTGGGAGCGCACACCTTCAACGGCGAGTGCGCAATTTGGAAAACCCACACGCACAATGCTTGGGGTGTTGTTGTTGCACTTTGGAAAATTCGACGATAGATACGGGCGAGTGCATCAACACATGCTGCTTCACCTCACTTCGATGCCACCGACACAAGAGCAACAGCAGCGGGCTAGAAGAGATACCCAGATGGATGGCTTCAACTTTGATGTATCACATGGCTTTTATGGGGAAATATCCCACGGCGGCGAAGCACACACAGACACACAGTACCTACTTGTCGGCCATAGTTTTTCATTTTCACCTCATATTTCGTTGCTCACAGTTTTCGAAATGATTTATAATTCGTTTGCCGTGTGTGTTCGTTCTACATCAACATCGAGGAAGCTAACCGGACGGCTAACTTATTGAGCTCACAATAGTGATTGACTTCAATTTGGGAGCCGGCAAAGATGGATGGATGTTTGGGGCTGATTGGCTAATGAACTTAATCAATCTGTCAAGTTTGAAGTTTAAGGTTTGGCGTCTTTAAGTTATACTCCATCATTTCCAAGATGTCGAAAAGACCCTTGGGCGACTTCTATAGGTGCTCTTCTTGATACATTGCCTCTGCCCAAACCCGAAAAACAAGTTTGATAGTGAAAAAGGTTCTACAACCTGTCTACTGACTGAGGCGAATGGATCTTAGTAAAGTGGGTCCATCTAGAAATTGAACAGACAAAGTTAAGCTTTCGTGCTAACTACTCTTTTTTAAGATGTTTTTTTAACCAAAATTCTCGAATATGTCGCGAGTGGACCCACAGATTCATGTCAAACGTCCAATGCGCCCTTTGGGTCGGTATTGACAGATATAGAGGAGGCGCTGTCCGATGCAAGGGACAGGGTGTTTTTAGTTGGGACTTCGCCCGACCTATCTCATTTGAAAGACACCGCCGAAGTGACGATCGGAGTTCACACGGAAAGTTCTCGGTGAAAATTTGATTTCGAGGTTTGGAGGTTGCACTACGAAAACGAACGGAGTCCACGGAGTCGCTACTTCCGACATACAAGCTTGGGAATAAAACTTAGAAATCACTGTTCGCTGTGGCCAAATGTGGCCTGCCTTTTCGGTTATCAGATGACTGCTCCTATAAGCTTGTGGCCCGTTTTCAGATAAAGCTGGTCGTGTAAGATCCAGCCTTTATCCCGAAATTCTTCAAAATATGTCAAAGGCGCATCTGGTGCGAAGTCCCTTACTACTACTGAGCAGCAGGACCATTACACAAAAACTATTCAGATACACCAAAGCTTCAATCCGCAAATGTTATGCCAATAAGGGGCAAGCAATGATCTACAAACAATTTGTTTTTATACCTGACCGAGGGTATATTAATTATAATGAATAGTCTGTAACACATTGAAATAAGCATCGTAAGCCCCTAAGACCTTTTAGCGATATGATCGAGACCGATAGGTCTCCATTAAGCCATGCCCCTCCGTCTGTCCGTCTGTATGTGTGCAGGTTTTAGGTCTTCAAAATTAAGTTAGAGAGCTGAAACTTTGTGCGCGGCTTGGTTCTTCTGTTGCACAGACAAAGTATAAAAATTGGCTCAATCCGTCTAGGACCACGCCCACTACTGGCTTCAATATGAGATAGCTTCTATTTTACATTTTCTTTCGAAATGCTTTTTGGCTAACTTTGACATGGCCTAGGAGCTCAAATGTTGGTACTGAGCAATTTTGGCCAAAAATTGGAGCGCCCACAATATCGACCATGCTCACTTTTCAGATGTTAGATCTTTAAAAACCCGATTTCTAGGAAATTTACTCGAAATCAAAATAAAATTATAAGACAAATATTGAAGGTATTATTATTTGCTAAGTTTGCTTCATACAAAGTTTTGAGCTCCGCCCACTTTTAAGGGACGTTTTTAGGAAAAACGGGTTTTTCAGAAATAATTTTCGCTTTTACCGTATTTTCTCATGATTCTAACGAAATTAAAATTAATTGATTTTAGCTTTTAGCCCATGCCCGCTTTTGTGGGCGTGGCCTAAACAAATAATATATGAATTCGGTCAAAAGCTTTAAGATTTGGTGTAACACGGTACACAGTGTCGGGTATGGGGAAGTTTGTTGCAGACGAACTCTTGCACTAATAATCAATAATCCATACTAATTGGCAGTTCATAAACACCAGCCAGCCAAATAGTCCAAGTTGAACGACTTTTCTATCCACGCCAATCAACTCTAGCATATAACCCAAAAATCAGGTAAATTTAATTCTCAGCAATTTGCACACTTGTCATAAAGCCTCAAAAACGTTTGTCGTTGGTCCATCACATGGTGAGGTTGAGGTGTCTCCAATTAACCTTCTTTGCCATTCAAGTTTGCACAATTCACACACAACAGCAATAAAAAGTCATAAAGTCAACAGCAAGAGCAACAATGTTGTTCAACATTGTACCCACACTTAATATTCTTTTTGAGATATCTTGTGTTAACACTTGGAGGAACTTGTCGTCGTGAATTTTTTGCTAATTAAGTGTGCAAAAAAATATATGAGAAAATTGTTTTTCATTTTTTTTGGGCACCATTAAAATAAACCAAAAAAGAACCATCCAGGGAAACAACAACAATGCAGCCAAAAAGGAGTGAGTCACCTTTTTGTGTGTGGATCTCATCGTGTCATCCTTTCCATCTTCAGCAAGAGGAGCGGCCAAGCACAAGGTGATGGCAATGAAAAGTGTTTGGGATTTTTTGTTCATGAAGGAATTGGACTGAAATGGAATTTCAGATGCAAAAACGTAAAGCAGAAGATATACCCCAAAGCCCAACCAGCAAGCAATTCATCTTCGCCTTTTAGCACAGAAGACCGAAATAAAAGAAAACTTGGCTCCAGCGCAGAACCGGCTTCATGATGATGGTATCAGGGAAGGAGGAACGAGTCGGAGTTGACGTTTTTTCTTTCTTTTCTAGAAACGTTTTTTTTTTTTGCGGATAAAGACCAGCACACCAAAGACGACGTTCGGACGGACCGAGACCGAACCGACACTTGGCCAGAACAAAGTGAAGAGATAGACAGAGAGAAACCTGATTTCACCAGAGCATTGCGGTCGCTTGACACACTTTATGAGGAGAAGGTGACTTCCAATATCGTGCTGCTTCTTGTTCATCACATAGCCACTTCCAAATGGCTATCTGCGCCAAGAGTCAACGTAAGGTATTGTCATCGAGCTGCGCTGCGGTGCGATGGTCTCTGTCTTGTTGTCATCTAACGTCGCGTTGGCGGGGATGAACATGGAAATGTTGCTGCAGATGGAGATGGAGACGCAGACGGACGCCTGATTGCCTTTCTTTATTTATTCTGCAATCAACAAAAATTATGTTCTTGTTTGGTGGAGCTTGTGTTAAGGCTGCTAAAAAACTTTTCTTCTTCACAAATTGAATGCAGTCAATGGAGGCGAATATGGCAATAGGATATACCTACCGATACCAGGTCCGACCATCTCGGAGATGTCTATAGCACCGACGACGACGACAACGGACGATGGATGGGTCTTTTCTGAGGAGGAGGTGGGGAAGCTTTGGTTACTTGGACTGCGCTTGTACAAGAAGTCAAACAAAAGAGCCAAAGAAACCGCATTCGACACAAAAAAGCGAAAGAAAAACATTTTTCTTTGAAAGCCAAATCTGGAAAGTTGTCTGGACAGGTTCGGGGTTTTTTGTTTATTTTCTTAGGTTTTTGTTGTGAGACGCTGTGTGTCCGAGTGTAGGTTAGATGCAGTGAGTTTACTGATTTTTTCGCTCATGACTGAGCATTGATCATAGTTGAGTCTCGGGTTACCTGACAGAGAGTGCCTACCCATTGAGTATGGACAGGATGGTGGAAATTAAGACAAAGTGTTGCCAGGCTCTTATTTATTGATTCAAAGATAGGTACCTAACTTACTTTTTTACTTACCTATAAAAGGTCTAGCAATAAACTTTGTTTAACAAATGGTGGCAAATCAGTCATAAGGGAGGCCTACCTACCTAACTTTAATACAGCCGTATTTTCTGTATATTTGTGTACCTATGTAATGGCGTAAATAGTAAAAATGAGCCTGTAATGAAACGATGTCCAAATATAGAATATTTTGTCACGTCACCTATTCAGCAGATACGTGTTGGTATCATATCTCACGTTGCCAAACGATTTATCATAAGTCACGACTAATAATTATGCAGGCAAGGCTGATATACTATTCGATAACACTATATAGGGACGCCAAAGTTTTTTATTTTGGGACAAATTTCTTTTTGTCGCCTGTTTCAATCCGCCGCCAACAGCCATGTCAGTTAAGTGTTTCCTTATCAGCTACCTGCACATCCCAGAAATGTGAACCCATTTTTTGCGGTACGTCCAAAATTGGAAAAAGGATTTGCTATGGTTTCGCTGCGTTGTCCGTAGAGTCCGTTGTCCATCAGTCCGCTTAACCGGTTTATAGCTTCTGAACACTAGATCCTAGAGAGACGAAAGTTGGTGTAATTTTAGAGGTTTTGGGATATATCGCGAAAAATAAATTATGAGTGCAAACCTTATACTAACCCTGAACGGTATATCCCAAAACATTTAAAATTATGTCTAACCACACCGCCAAAGTCTTAAAAGTTATAAAAGCTTTCAAACTGCGAATATAGCATATTAGGACAACTTTTTTATATACAACATGTAACCGCTAAATTATAGTTTAAATTTTATTTCACAAAAGGATTAAACTCTGTTTAGTACCTTTACTTATATTGAGAAGTTTTGCATGGTATAAAAATTATTTTTTTAAAACTTTCAATTTTTTGAGAAGTGAAGGTTGAAAAATGGATGATTAATGGATAATAAAAAACAATGTAAGCCAAGTGCTTAACTCATGTTGCATTTTCGGAAAAAAAAAAATTGGTAAAAATATATGAAAGAACGTGTCCCCCTTTGTTTGAGGAAAGTGGGCGCCTCCAGAAAGTGGAAAAGATGTAAAAAATGTAACTTTTTAATGCCTTTTGATAGGTGATTGCATATATTTTAGACTAAAACTCCACCTTTTTTTTGCAGTCACGTCCACAGAACTTTACTTTATTTTAAAAAAAGTTGAATAATGCCAATATCTATAACATTTATTAGATAATTTTTCGTTAAATCTTATATACAATTACTGAATAACCCTAATTTTAAGTTAAAACTCATTAAAAGATAGGCGTGGTCAATGTAGGGGCCAAAGTAGCCTCAAAGACACTTACAAGGCAGTGCTTCATATCAAAAATCAGTGTGGAAGCACCATTGTAAAGCTGAAGAGTGACAGAATTATATTTTTAAATTAGAGGTGGTCGCACAGACAGGCCTGTAGTGTTTGTGTCTATGGACGGATTTTAATACTTTTCAAATCTAATAGAGCAGGATTTCCGACCCAACGGACATGGCTTAATAGATTCTCCTGTTGGCCCCGGCTGCCCATCTTAAAGGCCTAAGGGTGATATTTTCACTGCGTAACAAAATATACATTAAGCTTAATATTCCCTGGGTAGGTTATAAAAATTACATGTGTCAAATATTATCCACGATTTGAAAGAAATCTATATCGAATTTTATGGTTTCCAAAAAACATTCTGTGATGAAAATAAGCAGAATACATAAAAAAAATTTTTTTTAAATCTTCTAGTATCCTTATGGTCAAGTGACCTTGTTCAGGTTTGGTGGAGGCAAAAACACCAAGCCAAAAGTCGTTTTCAACCTAAGTTTTTCCAAGCCTATTTAAAAAATCGAAGAAAAAACAGAGTTTGTTTTACGGTTTACGAAAAAGTGTGTGACCACAGGATAAAAGTAAAACAGCCAATGGTAGCGCAAGTGGTTGTTCTATTGAAGAGAAAATCCAAAGGATATTATCAAGATCAATTCAAAGTAGTTTTATGGATTTAAAATTGCAAAAAAGCTACAAAAGGTCCAAAGAAAGTATGTTCCGCCCTCTATCTCCCAAATGGTATAATGTAGAATTTGTAAATAAAAAACGGGCGAAACTTAAATTTATTTTCCAAAAAATAATTAATAGTTTCTTGTGTTATCCCCTCTATCTCCCAAATGGCATAATGTAGAATTTGTAAATAAAGAACGGGCGAAACTTAAATGTATTTTCCAAAAAATAGTTAATAGTTTCTTGTGTCTTTACAGTAATGGAGATCTTGTTTAAATTTTGTGAAGAGATAAAAGGCTTACAAGGCAAGTTACTACGTTTTAAATTTTCAAAATTTCCGTTTCCATTTTTTAAGAACGATTAACGAGATTCCATTAACAAACTAGATAAAAAAATAAAACGTTTTTTGCCGTTTTTTTTTTTTAAATCTATTTTCCAGAATTTAAGAAAATTATCAATATACTAAAAGGCTAACGGTAATTTGAAAAGAAGCAAAATTGCTGTTTTATGGATTGAAAAATGGTAAAAATTTCCAAAGAACGTATGTCCTCGTTTTATCTTCAAAACAGTTAAAGGTAAAAATTTTAAATAAATGACAGGCATCTTTTGAAGTTAAACAAAAACAAGTGGGAAAGTGCAACACTGCGTATACAAAAACTTCAGTCCATCTACGACGGATTGCAAAATACCCGACCATACCAAAAAAAAAAAACTGCCACTCCTCCAAAAAGTGGGCGGGATATAAAAATATAACTGTTGAATGCTTTATACTAGGTGGTTGCATACATTTCGGCCTAAAACTCCGCATTATTAACTTAAAAAAATCACTTTTTTTAACGCTACGCCCACATAAGTGGGCGGAGGCACATACTACATATACCTATACATGAAAGATAGAAAATGCTAATATCTACAACTTTTGTCATATAATTTTTAGTCAAATATTTATTAAAAAACAGTCATTTTAAGCTAAAATCCCTTAAGAAAGTGGGCGTGGTCAATGCAAAGGCCAAACTTTTTTGTCTCCTTCAAAGACAATTACAAGGCAATATTACATACCAAAAACGAATGCGCTAGTAACATTGTAACATAGCTAAAATTTGGAAAAAGTATTTTTTAAATTTAGATGGTAGCCTGTAGTGGGCGTGTCTGCAGGCGGATTCAGCTAATTCTCAAACTTGAGAAAGAAACTAGTCCAACGGACTTCCAGCCAACCCATCAAATTTCAGCTCCCTACCTTAAAATTTAAGGCCTAAAATATGTTTGCTTACGGACGGACGGACGGACATGGCTTAGTCGATTCTGCTGTCGGTCCCATTCATATCTCCAAATGGTCTTAGGGGTCTGCGGTGATTATTTCACTGCGTTACAAACTAAACATCAAACTCAATATACCCTGGCTCGCGCATTACAACCTAGAAAGGTTTTGAAACACAAAATGGTTCTCAAGATGTGCTTGAAACACTTAAGTTGAATGGCGAAAATGATTCTGCTAGTAAATATATCGTTACATCTGTGCCACATAGTTTATAACTACCAAATTAGAGGCAAGCACAACCACATCAACGTAAGCCAACACATAAGGCTTAAAAACCAAGATAAACTTATCTGGAATCCAGAGATTATTTTTATAAATAAATAGAATTCTGCACAAGCAAAAGTCGACAGACCGCGTCGCGTATGTGTTTATACTTGACGGTCTTTTTCTTAAAGATGTTCTTTAATATAATCTGGCAATTCAATTGCAAGAATTTCCACAATATTTTTAGTTCTGTTCAGACCAACAAGCCGACAGATCGCAAGCGACCGACATGATAGAACGTGAATTCATGTTTAATTAAAAGCAGAGAAGCAATATAAGTGAAACACGGGGCTGAATTTTGGGCAAAAAGAAAGATCAAATCGGTCGCTTTAACTCTGTCGGGTTAAGAAAACGCGACAGAGGTCGCAGCGCTTGAAAAAAATTTTTCTGAACACTTTTACTTGATAAATATCTTTTGTCCTTAAATTTCAACAGCAAATTTCTCTAAGGCATTAAAAACACAAAAGGTTTTACTGTTTAATTCTCTTTTTCTCTTAAAAAAAAGTCCGTTTATACCCGTTATAAATGTAGTATAGCCCGAAAGTATACCCACAGTAACAAAGTTCATACCGAAAGTATGACCCCATCAACATAAGAAAACTACAAACTTGGAACAGCATACATCTTTGCTCACTCCCACCGCAGCTCATATATAACTTCTACCAATCGATTTGCAGGTCCTGTTCGCACAGTGCACGTAAACAGGTCAAAACATAAATTAAACCATGCACAATCCCTTAAGATAATGCGACTGACTTCGAATGTAAGTAGTAAAAATGTTTTCCAATTTGTCTTTTTCGAATTCTACCTCCTGTGCGCTGATAGAGACGGACAATGAAAACCGTCTTTTGCGTCTTGTTTTCTAATTTTATAGCTCTCGTAAAATGTTAAGCTGTCCTAATCATGTAGATCATTTGCTTTTATGTGCGACTTTTTCATGCATTTAAAAACACCTACACTTAAATTTTATGGACTTTCTCCGAATTTATAGCTCAACCTTGAGCGCACAAGAATATAAAACCATGAAATCTAAACTTCAGTCTCTGCGTGTAGTGTAGGCCCGGAGTCGTCCCGTTCCCAACTGATTAACTGCCATGCACGAACCTTACTTGACACAAATCCCATTGTGTTTGCCATGGTAATGTATCTGTTGGTTTTGTGGTGCTCCCAAATCCAGTGCATCGTATGAAATTAGTATGCTCGTCATTGCTTCGTATCTCCACACAGAGATACACATAAGGCCACAATCTAGAGGCCAGAGATTTTTTTGTCCAATTTATAGTCGCTCTGTCAGGGTAAACGCGATTCTAATCAAATTCCCTGTAATCTGATGAAAAAAAAGCGCAATCAAATGCCACAAACTGAATCACGTAAAAGAGCTGGTAAGGTCAGTTGCAGCCTCCTGGTAGATGCTTCGCACGAATGATATTTGGAATTAAGTGCGTGCTAACTAAATTGCCCAACAGATTGCCCCAACCCTTCCGGGGCTCTGCTGTAAATTAACCATGAAACCGTTCGACTAACAAGCGCTTGAGGTCCGCCTTCAAAACGCGAGCACAATGGTCAAGTAAATCACACAGAACCGTAAACAATGGGTCATCACGCGCCATTATTATCATGATCACCGTCATTATAATCTTCTTCGTCGTCATACTTAAAACACACAAAAGATGGGTAGAACAAAGCAGGAAACTCATTCGCTTGAAATCGAGTTGGCGGTGGAACCTGAAGGCTTATGGGTGCCTTTCTCGAAAGTGGTCTGTGTATGAGGAGACTCAAGCTTCACGCATGGTCAGGTAAAGATCGTTAACTTAACCGGCGATGGTAAATTTGGGGGAGCCGCTTAGGAAGGGCTATTTATTTACAAGAGTGATCAGCGCCTTTTGGCTATAAAACAGGAATCGGAACTGGGTGCAGTTTTTTATAGTCCGATCAAACTTCTCAGTTGATCTGCTTCTTTATACAGTATGAGCTCACAGATACGGTAGTTGAAAAATTTAGAATTTCAAGAAACAAAAGTTTGTAGAAAACATCTTAAATACGTCCATAGAGATTATGTATTGAGAGACCACGGCAACATTCAAAATTTTAATGTTTTATTGTCAATATAAATGAGCCCACACCTTGTGAAGGAGTTCAACGTACGCCACGACTATAAAAAAATTTTGCTCAATTTTGTTGGGCTTTCGTTAAGTTTTTTTGGATTTAGCTTTAATCAAGTAAGGTTCGCCGCGGAAATTTGAAACCTTGTCAGAAACACACAAATATGTCCTTACCTTAGTCTATTGTTGCAACCGCCCGCGTTTGACAGTTGACTGAGTTTGTCGTTATACTGCATGAAATTTTTACGCCACGATCATAAAGGCATATTGGTTAGTTTCGTTAACCTTATGTTAAAGACTAAATAAGAAAGTCAGGAAGTTCCACTGAAGGAAGAGATTCGAAGCGAAAATTTTACTTAGCTAGAGTGAAACACAAAAATTTCATATACGGTTTCAGAATCGTTCACTTAGGTATATTATTGGAGTTATTCCTACATCAAGTCTTGATTGGCCTAATCATTATATTTTGACATAAGGATAATCAGTCACGTAAGCCAAGGATAGTTAGGCCTTACATTTTTATTTGAAGCCTAAAGCCGGTCTTGGATAGTTGGTGGAAATGTGTTGGGTTTAGAGATAAACCATATCAGTTCACAAAACTACCAGCAAACGATTAATTGGCGCGGCGCTTCCTTGCAGTTCTGATGGCATTGATCAGTGATCATCAAAGAGCCCGGAGTTCCGAAGTTTCTCTGACTTCTCAAGAGCATTTTCGGCCGATGCGTCTGTGGGCGACTAGAAAGCGCCGAATTAGCATTTAAAACCATCCCTAAAAAGTGTTTAAAAATTCTCAATCAACTTTGAAAAATATTTAAATAAACTTTGGTATCACTTTTATGCCAAGCAAGGGGTGCTTAATATAATTAAGTTGTGAGTGTGTCTTGCATTATGCTAGTTTTTATATACTGAGAGTTTTTTTAAGCTTACGTTTGAAGGCTTTTTTTTCAATTGCACTATTGCGCCAACTGCGAAATGATATAAAGGCTTAAAAAGGTTTGAAAAAAGCTCATGCTCTTCACTTTTGCAGCAAAATATTAACCGTCAAAGAACTTTTTAATTTCCTAGAAATTTTTGTTCGGGGTAAAACTGTCAAGTGATTAATCAAAGGCCGAGAAGTGGATACATCATCCAAGTGTGTGTTTTGTGCCAACCTTTATAAGTTCCATTAACTCGGATTATTCTCGGTACACATTTACCTCAAAATATTAACCGAAATAATGGTCAAAGTCAATTTCCCAGAACTATTACATCTTTCTTACACTCGCCTTCTTCTACATCGTTCCATATCGTGGGTAACTAAATGCCACTCCTTGCTGCTGACCTATGTGTGTGCAAATTAAATGGCTTATTTCTGCCCTTTTATTCTAGCTTACTCATACAATCCATAAGCCAAAGAGCAAACACACATAGATACTCACAAGGAAAAGGCACCACACACAATATGGATCCAAAACATCACGGAAAGTCACTTTACACCCCAAAAGGAAGACAAGCTAATTTAATACAGATTTCTCAGAGTAGATAATATAAAGAGTGTTGACTTCTGTTGAGGCTACACAGCCTATGTTGTACGGGTACACACAGCTTTATATATAGAGGAGGAGACATTCGGGATCATTAAGGTACAATAATGGTCAATGGCTCGGGATGAAGTACGATATAACTCCTACTGTTTTTTTTTTTTACTTTTACGACTGTAAATGGTTTAAAGTACCGAGACCAGCGGAAGAACTTTGTGGTCTATAGAAAGCGGCTTTCTGTCGGATTAAAAAAAAGATATTTGCAATATTAAAGAAGAGTATAATGAAATTAATGAGTCGTAAAGAAAAAACAATAATCCCCAGAGAGTATGGTTAAAAAGTAGCGTTTGAGTATAAGGCCGGCAGTTTAATATGATGGGCTTTGGGGTTCTTAAGAGACAATACCACCCGCCCTGATACTTAATATGGAAGTCTGCTTCTGGTCCTATGTCGGCGAGTGCATGGGTAAACGACACCTTGTCGGCTATGAGTTTTAAAGTTCTTTAGTTTGGAATTTTGTTTTTGTTATTCTCAACGTAACTCTGTGAGTTTCTGTCTCATGACCCAACATCCGAAAGAATAAAGATTATATGTGAAAATTTAATTTGTGTTTTTGTAGGTGTCCGAATTACTAAGCTGTCCATTTTTATCAGCATCAACCACAATTATATTCCAAAGAAATTATATAAACGCCGGCTTATCTTTTGATCATTAAAGTCAAAGTTGTATAATGAGTAAAACATATCGGTGCGGTTAAGAAACTTGCACAAAGCGGCTTTTTGAAATTATGCTAAGAAGCAAAAATGAAAAAAAAAACTATAAAAAAACTCCTCATGAAAAACTCAATTTTTTATCACTTTAAGTTATATTTATTTTTATTTAAAAAAAGCAAACCCAAAAAAAACTCCAACATCTAGAGGTATCCTCAAAAGTAGGTAAACTTCATGGGTACTTCAAGCTAGAGAAATCTGCTTTTTGTTGTCTTTTATTTAGACGTTTTGGAACAAAGGTAGCTTTTTCTGGCGTAATTATCATTTTCCTTATTGGCAACATTCACAAAATTTTGACATAATTCCCTTAATGTTGGTCGATTTTATAGGGTGTTTCCACCGGACACTAATCTGCGTAAAATCTTCCTTTAATAACCTCTAAGTCTCGAGATTTACCATACGAATTTTAAATGCTATGTCTCCACCGGAAATTAAAAGAGGATTAGCGGGAGATGATTAAAAATAAGTCCCAAAGTGTCTCCACCGGACAAATATAGGATTAACTTGACACGAACTTTCTCTGTCTGTCATTTTGGCTCTTAAAAGAGAGTGGCGATCTCGTTTCCCAGAAGCGAAAACGATTTTCGATGTAAAAATTACAATAGAAAAAGTACTTTTGACATATCTGCCGGGTTCAGCTTCCTTTTGTGATTCTCAAACTGTAACAAAGGTGCAGAAAATAGTTTTTTGAATAAAGTAAATGGGATTTATGAGAAGATTTATTTTTAATCCCTTGCCAAAAGTATTTAAATTTATATGTTAAATCGTGTGATTTGTAGAGGACTTAATAAAGACTTATATTAATCGTGTATTAGTACCCGGTGTACACATCGTATAAGTCTCTTCATGAAGAGTTATTCTCTATTAATCGCGTAATTAATCTCTTCCACGCATGAATTGTCGATTGAAACCGTAAATAAAAAAAATCCTTCATTTGACAACTTGGTATTATCAACTCAGCTATCTTTGCTGTTTTGTGTAAAGGTTGTGTAAAGGGTGCGCTGAACGGTTAAAGCCGCGTTGTCCCAAGGAACAGGAACAGAAACCGAAAAGCAACGCAAAAAGCATTCAGCGAATTTAGGTTTCAGTTGCTAATGTATGAGATTCTGTTTCTGTTCCTGTTTTACGTTGCTTGTGACAATGCAGCTTAATGTTGCTTTTGATGTGGACGGGGCTGGACTTGTCAAAATGGTACTGAGGAGTGCCCACTGCAACAGAATAATGGATTTTAATGTTGGTATACTGCTGGTTGATGTTGATCAAGTTGGTCTACTATCGAATTTGTGAACCAAAATCACATTAGGTAATGTACTGAGGAGTGCCCACTGCAACAGAATAATGGATTTTAATGTTGGTATACTGCTGGTTGATGTTGATCAAGTTGGTCTACCATCGAATTTGTGAACCAAAATCACATCAGGTTTTTTTTTTCGTTTTGTAGATTGAAAAAATCGGTCGCAATGATATATGAATTTAATTATTTTTAAATCAAAGTTGCCTGGAAGCCAAAAAAGACTCATGTTTTCAAGGAGATACGCAAAGGACGTGAGGACCAGAAATTACAATTTCCTCGGTTCGGGTGGAAACACCTTGGGATTAACTCTTAATTTTCCTGCGTTAGTCTCTGCCTTATGTGCAGTGGAAATGCCCTAATGTTTTATGTTACCATGGTTTTTGATTGTTTTGGCAGTTAAGTAAAAACTTTACACAAATATTTTTTTTTTTTTGATTTATTTTCCAAAAAACGTTTTGGCTTGAATTCGTGGGCCCACAGAGCATCAGCCTACAATTTAGTCTTGGGTCTTAAAAATATTACTTCTTTTTTCTGGTTGCGGCAACCAGAAGAATTTTGGCTTGGAACTTCCGAAATCTCAAAGATTTAATGAAGAGAATCTTGCGACTCATTATTAGGTAATTTTTGTTTGCAGAAAAATATTCTAAAATATGTAGTAGTTTGGCCCTTTGATATAAAAATAAATTATGGGAGAGAAGTAGTGATCTTATTTTTCTATTCTAAATTACATTTTTGATTATTGGGCTTTCCAATCGTTGTTTTTTCAGCGGCTAGAAAGTCTCCTAATCCACACTTTCGCAACGTTTCATTGGGAACGTCTTAGTGTCTGCCGAGCGAAAAAAAAGTTAAGCATTTTTTCAGAAAACCTGGTAGCTCCACTCATAGCATTTCGTCAGCTCTTGTGTAGCTATGTTTTCAAAACCTAAGGAAAATCGTCCATTAATAGTAGCTACGCCATTTTTGAATGCACTTCCTGATACTCGATCTTTTTTATGCCCACTTGGTATAAGTCCCAAGAGAGAAACCCTGAGGTTTCGCCAGCATAGAACCACCAGACCATTTAAAGCCCACTGGAAGGGTAAATCCATATGTACCAGCAGAATTGCAGTTAACCATGTCAGCTATCTGGTGAACTTGTACAAAAAGCAAGACTGGAAGTCTTTAGACTACAAAGTGTGATAGAAAAACACACTTCGGTCGACGACTGTTGGATTACCTACTTACAATACCATTTTTTGTTAGAAATTAAATAATTCAGATTACTGGAAAAATGTTTATATTGACTGATCTACCTATACTACCTATATCAAGTATTAAGCCTCCTCCAACAATATATAATTATACGTACCTACTACGTTTTTGTAAGGAAGTGCATACCTACTTGTTTTACAGACCCCAAAATACATAATTGTACAGCTTAAAGTTTCTATTATCGCTAATGACTTAATACCATTAATAAGTGGAGTTGAAAAGGCATATAGGTACCCATACGAAAATAAAAAATCCATTTTCTGCCTAACCACATTTCTCGTTTAATTTTCTGTACCAGAATTGGTTCACCACGAAAACCACACATCTTCCAAATCACTTAATCTCCAACCTCTAAATTTTGCAAACTCATTCCCATTTGTAAGCCAACTCAACTTAGGTTTCATGCATTTGATTCCCCCGAGACATATGGGCGTTCTACCTACCGCACACTGATTGATAAGAACCGCAGACATTACGATGCCGTCTGAAAGCCAGGCGTAGAAAAATAAATCTATCGAACCGAATTGTGTTCGATTCAAATTACAAATTTCCCAAGTGAAAATCTGTAGCAAAAAAAAAAAGAGGAAGAAAAATATGTAGAACGAAATCGTTTTCCGAACATTACACAGCTGAACGTAGTATATAATCTACATCACCGCCGCCGCCGACACACATAGAAACAGAGACGTGGTCTACGTGGGAAGACCATTCGTTTCTCCCTGTCACTGCCACATTGAATCAAGATACTTACGGTGGATACCTGTATCTATAAAACTACTACACCATTTGCAGATAAAAGGTGAATAAATTGATACAAATCAGTAGATGCGGGATGAAGGAGAAGCGATAGCAAAGGTTGGCTTGAGAAGACAACCCAATTAAATGTGCACATTGCTAGTGTGCGGGCGAAAATTTCTCTTTCTGCTGGATAAAAAGTGAAAATGGCACCTTTTTCGGATATATACTTTGCCCACACCCATACAATCTTCGCAATCTTCATCCGGAATATAGATGACTAAAGGCTCCGAGGGATAAGTAACCACCTCCACATGGCCATTTCACAAATAATGGTCACATTTTCGTAGCACTTTTTAATCTTTTCGGTTTTAAATACAATTATTACAAATTTATTGCATGAGTTTACACGCGCAGATTTTTATATCATACAATTTACGCGCACCCCATGATTTATTAATTAGTCTTACGTAATTGAAAAAGCTGGGTTTCTAACTAGCTATAATGTATTTAAAGTGTTTCAACTCAGGTGCTCGGTTGCAAATTTGCATGCGTTGGCGACTTGAACTTGCATAATACATTTTTATATTGCGCGTAGAAGTATTCATATTCGATAATGAAAACTGAAACAAAACAAAAAGTTAATACATAGTTTTAAATTAAAATATTGTGCCACATGCCTACTTACTTAAGTTTATATTAAGGGTAAACATTTTGAAAAAACATTAAATTTTAAGCAAGCAACCGTAATATAGATAAAAACTAATAACGACAGGGTCCCAAGACGAATTCAGGCTAGATCGAAACACCGAAACACCAAATTGAGTCGATTGAGTAATTTTCACCTGCTTGTCTGAATGCCACAGTTTTTCGACTAAATTCATGCTTAAAGCCTGAAACTGCACACATTTGCTCTTTGGTTTACTCTTTTATATGTATAAATAATAAACTAAAGGGATTATTTCAGCAAACATAAACAGCCTGCAAAAAGCGTATGCCCGCAAGTGTTATGCCTTTACGTAAACAAGAAATACTTTAGGCTTAAGAAATATTCAGTTCCAATATTTGGATCAACTTTGTTGGGGAGAGAGAAAGAGATTAGTATGACTATCGGCCGACCATAACCTGAATAGCAGACCCGACCAGAAAACAGCTCAATTTGAGACAGACGCTCCTAGGCTGTATTAAGACATGATTAGTGGTAAGAATTTTTAGCCTCAGCTGTTTAAAATTTAAAAAGAGTCGTTTAACTTGAAAAAATTATATTTAGCATCAACTTTAGTAGTCCGCTACTAGGCGTTCATTCAAATTGATTTTTTCAAATAATTTTTGCTGAAAAAAATTTTATACTAAACTGAAAAAAATCAAGTTAATTTTTTTTTAACGAGTTTGTATAAAAGTATCCATACTTTGTAGACTCCTTTAAACTACCCTTTGAGGCACGCCTACTCTTGAAGGCAGAACTGAAAAGAGAATATTTCGAGACAAATGGGAAAGGCTCGTGATCACTTTCACAGGGTAGGTATATTAAGTTTGCTGTATAGTTTGTAACGCAGTGAAATAATCACCGTCAGATAATAATCACAATCAGACCCCTAAGACCTTTTACAAGTATGAATGGGACCAACAGGAGAATCAATTAAGCCATGTCCGTCCGTCCCTCCGTCCGTATGTAAACAAATTTTAGGCCTTAGATTTTAAGGTAGAGAGCTGAAATTTGGTTGGTAGGCTAGAAGTTCTTCAGATCAAGTTTGAAAATTAGCTAAAACCGCCCACAGACACGCCCTTTACAGGCCTGTATGTGCGACCATCCCTAATATTAAAAAATACTTTTTCCAAATTTTAGCTATGTTACAATTTTTTTTATTTATTTATTTATTTATTTTATGTAACATTGCCTTGTAATTGTCTTTGAAATAGTCAAAAAGTTTTAGCCTTTTCATTAACCACGCCCACTTTTTAAGGGATTTTAGCTTAAAATGACTTTTTTTCAGTTACTATATATGAAATTTGACGAAAAATTATATGACAAAAGTTGTATAAGAATATAAAAGTTGCATAAAAATGCTAATATCCGCATTTTCCTACTTTTATTTATACCTATATATTTTATGTGCCTCCGGCCGCTTTTGTGGGCGTGGCGTTAAAAAAAGTGATTTTTTTAGTTAAAATGGTGAATTTTTAGGCCAAAATGTATGCAACCACCTAGTATAAAGCATTCAACAGTTATATTTTATATACCGCCCACTTTTTGGAGGCGTGGCAGTCTTTTTTGGTATGGTCGGGTATTTTGCAATCCATCGTAGATGGAATGAAGCTTTTGAATACGCACTGTTGCACTTTCCCACTTGTTTTATTTAAGTTCAACAAGGGAAAATATTAAACGTTTCCCAAATTTTTATCTTCTCCCTATCTAAAAAATCACAAAAAAAAAAATACCAAAAATAATGAACATAAAAGGGATTGGTAAATAGAAAAACTAAAAGATAATCGAAAAGGAATGCGAACAGGAATAGGAATAAGAATAGAAAAAGGAAAACGTATAGGAATAGGGATAGGAACAGGAAGAGGAATATGAATGGGAACAGGAATAGCAATAGCAATAGCAATAGCAATAGGAGTAGGAATACCCAAGTAGCACGCTCTGGAACCATAAGCATTGGTTTTTGAACTTAACATGCCCTTTAGTCGTACCAAAGGTTTTGTAAGGTTTCCTTATCATCCCATTGGTGCACAGTTTATTTACTTAAAAATTAGTCATAGAAACGTTTACAGCACTATAATTTTAAAACTAAAATGTGCTAGCACCAATAGTTTCGTATACGTGGTGCTATAAACGTTCCTAGCACTGAAGTTATAAGGCTATAAGTACTGAGGTGTAAGGTGCTATAGTCGTTTCGAAATCAATTCCTTATAGCGGTTTTTTAAGGGGCTCTGTTACTTGTATAAAAACAACTTCAAGAACCTAAGGTTTTATGATGTGGTGCTGTTAATGTAATGGTGGCAATAAAAAGAGCTTCCGTGTTACTTGAGTAGGAATAGGAATAGAAATAGGAATAGGCATAGGAAAGGAATGGGAGTAGAAATAGAAATAGATACAGAAAGTGGAGTAACAATAGGAATAGAAAAATAAATAGGAAAAAGAATTGGTATGGCAAGAGGAATTGCAACAGGGATAGCAATAGGTAGGAACAGAAAAAGGATTCGGCATAGAAAAAATATGGAATAGAATAGTACTCGAACGTGCTGTTGGGCTTAGTAGCCATGTTCTATTCTATTGATTTAAAATAATTAATAAGGGACGAATTAATCCATATTGGCCTGTTATGAGTGATCATGCTCCAGTAAAGTATGTGCGGATCGAAACAGCTGATTATATAAAAACAAGTTCCAGCTGATTTAATGCATAGAATCCTTTATAATGGTTTAAGCCCATTTATTGCTCTGGCGCGTTCTTAAGCATTTTGACTCTTAATGTTTTCTTCTGCCCAGAAAAACAAAAAACAATTTTTGATGCTTTTTTTAAAGAGTTAGCTTGTCTTTCTTGACAGTCTAAACTTGATTAAAAATTTGTTGCATATCTGTTCCAAACTGGTTCGTAGAGGGTATAGCTAGTATCACGCAGGTATATGTAAATCAAATATTTCTATGAAATTAATTAAGTCAAAGTACCTAGTCAAAAGGTCCTTGGACCTTGTCAGGGGTTTGGTGGGTGACATTGTGCCATATACATACATAAAAACAAGATTACTTCAACTAATCAAACTATTCCATTTGGGCATTTAAGCCACCTCCACACTTCAAAAAATCAAAGCTTTTTTTTTGATCAAACATGTATTTCTGTTCATTTTCAAAATTTTCCCTACTGAACTTTCTACGAGTATAAGCTACGACAATACCCAACGAATGGCAGTGTTCTCTCACAATTTCTGTGTCACAGCTGGCTGGTGGGTGATCTAATACCTTCAACAAATTTTACGGAAATTATGTCGTTTTCGTGTGTTACAATAACAACAGACATTTTTTCAACAATCGCTTTTTTTTGTTATTTCAATTTGGTCTTTTGCACTTTTTTCTTATTATTTCAAATGACGAGGTATTAAAATTTTTAAGTGTTTCCTGTGGGAGTTTAGTGCTTTTACATTTTGCTTAACTATGCCCATGTCTGGCTGGATTGGTTGAACCGGTTAACACCTTTCGAGAGAGATGTAACAACAAAATGATGTGAATATAACTAACTATACTTATTGAAACTTGAATTAATAGCCACATCTTTTCCGGCTGTTGTTATAGAATGTCAGTGGATTCTAACGGTAAAAGTTGACATATTTTATGATGATTATGTAAATGAATTTTCTTTTATGGATAGTAAAATGTAAGAAGCTGGCACCTTTTCGGAAGCACAGATGTTTTGATGATTCTTGGTTATACATCCGGTGCGGGAGCTCATAAAAGAAAAGGTCAATAGTTATAGATGCAATTAATGATATACATATGCTCCAGAACTAACTAAATGAGTGGGTAGTTCTTAAGAGGATATTTTGCTTGACTATTAGTTTTTTATTATTATTTCAATCGAAACTAAATTTATGTTTGTGCGGTCCTTTCTCTGCCTTCTAACCTCGCCTCAAATTGGGATAAAAATGTCTTATAATCATCGACTTTCGTTCAAATTAAAGGAAAGTGAATGCCATAAGACTAAGCCATGTCAAAAGCTTTGAAAAAAAAGATTTCAGTAAGGTGGTCAAAAAACTTAAAAAGGAAAGAGCGGTTAGCCTTAATTAGATAACCCTAGACGTAACGAATGGTGGGTGACTTTGGCTCCATCCTCATACTAAAAAAATAATCCTAAATGTGTGGCTCTTCATAACCCAATAAAAGTCGGTGCCCACCAGGGATGATTTCTCAGTTTCTTGCTCTTTATGCACCCACCTTCTAAGTTATGGGGTTTTCGCCTCGTTTGCAATAATGAATAAATGGCCGTAAAAATTTCTCCGTCATCGTCTTTGCTGGATAAATCAAAAGTTCATGCCCCACCGTCCGTGATTCGAAAGGTTTACAGTCCTTGAGCTTTGGTGTATAGGGTTCATAAATATCTAAGCGTTTCAGGTTCTAAGTATTTTGAAATGTAAACCACTTTAAGATCCACAATCTGACACGACTAATTTAATTTATAAAAAAAGGTTTAAGATATTTTTAAAACCTTTTTTTTTTAAAGTGGTGAAACTGATGACGAGACTGATTATAAAAATAAATAGAGTGGCGCAACAGCTCGAGGTGAACCAGGGCCAACTTCTCAACAATGTATGCTGGTGTGTTGATTTCTTTACATACAAGACGAGACTGATTAGGGGCTTTTAAAAATTCTCGTGTATCTTATAAAACCTTTCACGAAATTCAGAACGGTGACCTTGCCATGGGTCGAATTGCATAGAGTCATATTATGCGCGTCAGACACTGCCTCTTCCAAGCTGCAGAAGAGCCTGCGCTGTACCCGCTGTCATAAAACGGAGTGCATGCTGCAAAAGGGAAAGAGTATTTTCTGGCAACTAATTTCACAATATTGTCTGATGCAGAGACCTTCTATGTTTTAGCCCTTAGGACGTCGCTGAGGAAGCACCGTTAAAAGCTAATTTTTTAGTGCGAGATAATCCGAGTTTCGGAACTTAACTGAGGTAAGTTTATTCTGATCCGGGATTGATCTTGGTTTTACTTAGGTACGACTGAATTCACCCCCGATTTGCGTCAGATTAATTTTTATCCGGTATTCCGAGAAACGTCAGTATTCCGTCAATAATCCGAGTTTCGGAGCTTAACTTAGGTACGGGGGTGAATTTACTCCGATTTGGCTCAGATTAATTTTCATCCGGTATTCCGAGAAACGTCAGTATTCCGTCAGTAGCTACATCTTCGAGTGGAGCAATCAATTCTTCGATGGTTTGGACACGTTGGTCGCATGCACATAGAATATCCTAAACAGGTTACGTTAGCTTAGATGCGAGCGCGTCACCCGCCTGCTAGGCTAAGAAAAAGGTGGTGGGATCAGGTGAAGCACGTCTCCGAGACCCATCTGGGGATCGCGAATGTGTCTCTTGATTTTGTGGCGGAGGATCTGGAACGATGGAAGGACCATTGAGCCGCGACCCGCGACCCTTTTAAGGATAAGCGGCCACCGAAAAAATCCACTTTTACTCGGGCTTAATCTACGGTAATAAAAACCTGGGCACAAAATGTTCGAACTTAACATTTTTCTGTAACAATCGATATGTTGTTTCTAGAGTCTATCGGCTACCTATTGCAAGAGAACGGTTTAACAATTTAGAGGCATTTTCGCCAATTTGTTTATCTTAGACAGGTACTCCACATGCCCCTAAGCACTTAGTCAGGTTGTTTAAGAATATCTCAGAACTTTAGCGAACAAGACTCACCTTCGTATAATCGGCAGCGGTATGGTGAACCTTCCGTCGCCGACCATTGTCGCTGTGGCAGCCAGAGGTACCGTCGATATAACCGGTGTGATCAGAGACGTTGCATGCGGCGGTGGAGGCGGCGGCGGTGCACCCTGTGACATGGGCAACGCGCTATATGGTGGCGGAAAGTGACTGTGCAGAATGTCAGGTAGCATTGGACGCAGCATCGCCGCAGCCGCTGCAGACATAGTATGATGCGCGGGATGGTGTATTAGCTGTGGCTGCGGCTGAGGATGCGGATGCGAATGGTGTCGACTTAACCGCTGGTGTTGTTGCATTTGCTGTTGCTGCTGCGCATGCTGTTGTTGCTGTTGCTGCTGCTGGTGTCGACGTTCCCGACGCTCGCGACGTCTTTGCTCGCGCGATAGCAATGCATCCGGATGCAAGTGGGCAGCACGCACAGGCACACTACTTCCGCCACCGCCAACGATAGTCGGGCTGGCCGCTGATGGTGGTGGTGGTGGCGCACCGTCGTCGTCGTCGTCTCTAATCACAATAGGAATATCGTCCGTCTGGCATTCGGTCGATGTGAATGTCCTTGTCGGCGATACGGGCTCTTGTTGTAATCCATTTGCCGAAGAGCTTTGTATATCCGTTTCGGTTTCGTTACTATTTACAACATAAAATTTTTCATTTTTAGGCACTGAACTACAGCTACTGCTTCTATTACTATTACTGACACTACTACCACTACCACTGTTGCCACTATTCACGTATGTGCAATTGACGACACTTATTCCATTATTCGCGATCGACTGATTCACTACGAAATCACTGTAGTTGTTGTTGTTGGTGCTGCTGCCATCATTAACTTGAATGGTTAAACTTGGCGCACTACTGCTCGATAAAATTGCAACGCTATTGTTGTGGTTGCTCGTGGTTCGGGGGATCGAAGTTACCATCGAATTCGTTAGGAAAACACTACTCGTCGTAACGGATACATTTTTGGCAACGATTGAAGATGCAGCCGCTGCATCTATCGCTGTTGCGGGGATATTGAGACGCATCGCTACCGTCACGAGCTCGTCAGCAGCACTACCACTGGAAGGAGGACGTTTGCCACAAACACTTGATTTATTATCCTCCCGAGGATCATTAACTGTTAATTGTACATCACGATGATGCAGAGGGTTGCCACCGTCGTTTGAACCCTTCAAACACGAATTTGTCTCCGTTGCAGTGGTTAGGGTGGGCGAAATAGACCGAGCGACGACACTTCCTTTACCGTTCTTCTCGAAAGCACTCAATGAACTGACTTCACTCGGTTCACCCGACTGCGATCTATCCTCGATTCTTCCATTACACCCAGTTCGTGGTTGCAGCGTTGTTGAGTTTAATTTCTTGTGTGACTGTTTCTCTTTCGGGTTTCTATCTTCACCACCAACACTCGGCTGGTGGGTTGGTGTTTGTGTTGGTGATGTTGATGTCCATGTTGATGTTCTTCTTGCAGCAGCAAGTTGATTGACCTCGGTTTGTTTTTGTTCGTCGTTTGCTTTGTGTTGATCGTCACTGTTGGGCGTGACGTCACTGATCGTTATGGGAAACTTGCTGCCAACAACGTTGCCAACACCATCGTTTTTACATTGCTGTTGTAGATTTTGTTGTTGCACACTGGCAGTGGATGAAGTCGATGATGATGCCGATGGTGATGATGAGGAATTAATGCACTGAAAGAAAGAAAACCTCCGTCAAGCAATGGAATAAGATAATTGATTGTATGTGTACCTAGGAAGGAAAATGAAAAACAAAACCTCAGCAACATCCGTGAGACGATTTTTGTGCGCTATTGCATAAGGACGGTACAGTGTGTGCAGAGGAATACATGCTCCGGGGTTTTCTATAAAACACCTCACTGTGCGGATTGACTCCAAACGAGATCACAGAGCGTGAAGAAATAATGATATAATTTTCTAACAGCGATTAAATTGAGTTTTTTTTTTTTAATTTACTTTAGAAAAATCACTCGTATATTGGTGCCGCCGACGAATGAATGTGTTCATACGTATGTTCGTATGTATGTCGCTACACACTTGCCCCTCGCTCAGGGTGAGGTGGTGGTTCGGAGTGATTAACCCAAATTTACGTTTCGCTGGGAATTCGTGCTGAGCACAGGGAAGGAGTGTTATTTAAATATTTTTAATGGCAGACAGACGCTGAATGAAAATGCTATGAATTTCATACGAGAATATTGCTTTAATTTGTTTGCATATCTATTCAGAAGTTAATTGGAGTAAAATGTAGATACGATGCTAATTACAGGTGTGTTAACTTTATCTGAAATGCTGGGTAATTTTTGTGTGTATATACCTATTCTGGAGCACCTAATAATTTTGCTAAGCAAACATGTGTGTATAGATACAATGTTAATAAGTATATTTTCCTAGAGGGCGTACCTATACCTAACCTTACTTATGTTAGTTTCATCAAAATATCTTGAAAATAGGTATATGCCTTAATAATTAGGTACTCAAATCATTAGATTCTATTTCAATTCATAGTAAGTATAGGTAGGTAGCTAGCAGTTCTACCTATTTAGACGAAATATTTTGTAGGTACATTATGTATTATAATGGACAGAGAATGGACAGAAGCTATAACTTCGGGGTCCTTTAAGGCTTTTAGCTAGCACCTTTATTCAAAGACGCGCGGACATAACAACAAAAATCATCTGTTGTTTCGCTGACCTTGGAAAACTAATAATGTCATAAATATTCCGAGGACTCAAGACCAATGCGTTTGACATCCTTCGTACCCTCCAATGAGTTTTTGAAGATCGTCTGATGGGGTAAGTTAGCGGAGACTTGAATTTCCAAATCTCGCCACTTCACCTCGAAATAGGATTTATTTAAGCGTATCTACTCAGGGTGCTGCGGACAAGGCAAAAATCCAATCCTACTCCATTAAGAATCAGCTTGGCTTCTTTTATAGCCCTTGAACTTGAATAAGCTTCCAAAAACCTATCCAAGGAAGCAATTCGTTAATCGTTCACAAGGCTAGGGGCAAAAAACTATCTTATCCTATTGATAGTTTCCATGTTAAACACTAGAAGTATTAAGGCCACATTATAGAAAGAGCCGCATTACAAAAAGTTCCCACTGTGGAACGCGACAGGGCGGTGTCACCGCACAACGGCGCATAGCTTGTTAATCCTTTAAGAATAAATAGAGAAAGACGAGGTTCCCATCAGGATGACATTATGGTGATGTTAGCATCCCAGGACAGTTCTTTTTCGTGTTCAGCTAATTTATGCAATATCTCGTTTAGGATGGTAATTATACCATGGCCTTCATCTATCACTTGGCCCTACGTCTAGGAATAAAGACTTAAATGATACCTTATTTCAGCATTAATACCACATAACCCGACCACCCATAGTAGGGTGCCGTGGCGTAGTAGTCAGTGTGTGTGCTTACTCCGCCAGAGGTCTGGGTTGGAATCCTACCAACGCCACCTGAAAAAAAGAGACTCTTTCTTTTTCACGGTCCCCACCTCCGCGGGGGTCTGACAAGCCCACTGAGAGTATCATTTGTCTTTAAAAACTTCTCAAAGTGCCGTGGATTCGGCAAATAATTGTAGGTCCCCTTGTATGTGAAGAAATGAACTCAAACAGCATACATTGTTGAGAAGTTGGCCCTGGTTCACCTCGAGCTGTTGCGTCACTCTATTTATTTATTTATTTATCCCGACCATAAAATATGTGTCCACTGTACAGAACTTATGAGTCAAACTAGATCCTTGGCCCAACTGGAGACTAAATAAGGACCATCGCATGACGTAAGAAATTCAGGAAAAGAATGAAAGCCTATCAACCTTATTGATGTACATCTAAAGTTAGCAGGTAACACTGCTGTAAGTTAAGAAGTAAAGTAGCCTCTGGATTAACTCTCAAAAGACACAAATTCTTATAGTGTTGCCGCACCAGAGAAGTTGATTTCTTGGCAGTGAGACGTTATTTACATAGCAATATACCCTACATATACTCATGAAAGCTTTGATAACGTCCTCAACCAGGATTATTAACTCCAAAACTAACGTCAGGATTAAGGATTTAGACAAGGCGGCGCGCTGCCATGCGACTTCTTTAACATCATACTTGAGAGATTTGTGCAGAGCTCTCGCGCCAACACCAGAGGTACAATCTTTCAAAAGTCCGTTCAACTACTCGCATACTCAGATGACATTGACATGATCGGAAGAACAAAGTGTAATGTAAGTGAAGCCTTCATGAGTATTGGGAAGGAAGCGGCGAATTTGGGCTAAGCAGTCCAAGAGGGCAAAACCAAGCTGATGCTCTCATCAAGCAAAGACACCCAACACCGACGTCTTGGACAAAAGGTCACAATTGACAGTTATAACTTTGAGGTAGTTAGGGACTTTGTCTCCTTGGGTTCCGCTATCGATTCAGACAATGACATCAGCGCTGAAATCAAACGAAGGATAACTCTTCGCTGTTTCTTAGGGTTTCTTAGTAGCAAAGCCCTCTCTCGAGCAACTAAAGTGTACATGCATAAGACCCTCATCACCCCAGTCGTGCTTTACGGTGCAGAAGCATGGACCCTGTCAAAAGTGGATGAAAACACTTTTGGCTGCGTCGAGGGTAAAATTCTTCGGACGGTTTACGGTCCCGTCTGCAAAGACGGAGAGTAGAGAGGAGATATAACATCGAACTGTACGGGCTGTACAGCGACAGGAAAATTTTCCAATCCACCCCGCAGGGACGACGCAGCAGAGGAGCACTGTGACTCAGGAGGCTCACGCAAGAAAGGGAACCTCAGTCAACTTCGCGTGCGAAACAAATCCCAAATGTTTTGTGACAAACATATTTGTTATTGATATCACATGTTATTATACATATATGACGCAAGAGAATGAAGAGAATGACGGTGTTATCGTAACTTTGTACAAGTAACAGCTTCGATGAGGCCTGCAACAAGAAGCCTAATAGGATCCTTAAAGGTTGGAGCATGAAACCTCGTACAAGAAGCAGCACCATTTATGTTTTTCATCAAAATGCCTGATAAAAGTATAGTGTGCATTAAAAACACCTACCGCAATTTCTGTCCGGCCCTATAGAGGCAGCTTCTGGGTGCTGCTGGTCCCCACTTAGAATAAAGCTAAGCTTATCCGGCGTATGTTATCCAGTTAAGGGTCGGCCGAATATTAAACATTTGTTTCTCTTGCAACAAAGAAAAATAGAAAGGAGAGCAATTTGATATATGCCAGACGTTTTTATCGAATATTCGGTTGGTTTTGGTTTATATTGCATTTCTTTCTAAAGCCGTAAAACTTGCGGGGGTAAACTGCAGAAACTGTTAGGTGTACAGGTCGAAAGTTATTTCTTTGATGCCTTATAGAACGAGTTGACATGTTACTTAAACCCCGAGGCTGCCCTTAGAGCTCGTAGAGATAGTTAACATCCTGAAACACTTGGTAAACACCAAACCTGGTTACGACTTCTTTGGGGTCTTATCCAACTTATTTTTGAAATTATTGCCTCAGAAATATAGACGCAAGTAATATAGAGGCCTTATCGATGCGAATTTTGTGAAATCAAAAGTTTTGTTATATAAGTTACGTTTGCAAATTTTATAGACTCTTAAACAAAGCTTATGCTAAGGCAACATCCATTCTTGCACATCAGAAAAAACGTCAGCATTTTCAATGATAAACAAGCCCACTGGTTCGGTCTTCAAATCTTCTCACGAACAGGTGTATTATAGGTTCATGGTGTATAATAGTAGTGTTTTGGGCAACTGTCCCACGTGGTCCCGGCTTTAAGTCCTTCTGACAACACAGTCTGGAAACCTTCCTACAAAATAACTTCTTCTAAGAGGTGTACATCTAAGTTCAACATTTGGCATCAGCTAAAAAATTTTAATTTGGAGGGACAGCAAGCATATAGCTATGAGGGTTTTGGCTCCTTATAAGCTTTTCCAGTTAGTTTCTTTTTATCGTAGAGTTGTGGCCTGAAAACAAAAATTAAAAACCTTTTTCCTAAAGACGAGTATTTTTAAATCTAAGTTTCTTTTGCTTCACCCAAATGATAGTCTTTTTCGAAATCACCCAAAGCCTAGAGCCTAAGCCCCATAAATTCTGCTTTTGTTGGGATACTTTTTAAAAATTTTGCAATATGCTTACTTCTTCTTATGTGCGCGAAATTGCTTTTTTGGCCTTAAGAGCTTCTTCCTTTTTATGTCTCTCACTGCCACGCTACACCGAATTTTGAAAAAAAATCGTCAATGATATTCACGGTCAGATTTTGTAAGCATGTATTAAAATTAATTAAATAACCGACGCGACTAAATAAACTCAAGACATTTCGGCCGTAAATTAGCAAACAAACAGCTTCTTGTTTCCTATGTGTTCAAGAACTTAGATCGTTTATCATCCCGACCTCTGAAACTCTAAGAAGAGTCAATAAGGAAAACAGCTTCTTTTCATTTAAACAGAACTAAAAAGAGATACGATCAACAATTGATATAGCACAATTCTTTTTTTATTGCACTCATCATATTGGTGTGAATTTTTGTAAGTTAAAGAAAAAAAAAATTCGCTATACTTTCAGGAGCCATCATCATCTCATTCTTTCCGCTCAAATCCATTCAAAACGAAGACGTTTCCAAAGTGAACTTCAATTTTGCGGTAACTGAGGACCTCTTCTGCACAGAGTATAAGAAACCAGATTCAATGAGAAACATTGTCCGGCCAAAATTTATTAACATAGTCTGGACCACAAAAGTATCTTACAATCAACCAGAACGAATGTTTCGCATAAGCATCTTGAAGACGAAGCCATTTCGAATATACAATTCATCATAAGTCCAATTAACCGAGACGAAAAATTCACGAAAAAAGCAAGTATCTCACCGCAGTGACAGCCATGTTACGCTTCCATCAGCCCTCGGGCATTGAATTTATTGAACCCTAGCCATGCTCTCGACTAGACTATTCCACAATGTTTGCTTTAGCATGTGGCAGTGGCATGAAGTCGTATATAGATTCGAATGAGTGCCTGTCCTTTGGAAACCCTCCCGGCCTAGTGCATTGACCGGAATTGAAATTTTTACATATTTCAAAAACACGGATAGGTATGTGGGGCACGTGTCTGCCAGAATAGTGTTGTCAGCACAATTTCCTGAAGCGTGAATGAGTTTGATTCGTAATGCTATGGCAACGCGCATCAATTAGGCCGATTCCCCCTTTATGATGTGCATAATTATTTTGACTTCACGTGCGCCTTCTGCGCTGTTCCGTCATCGGCACACAACACAGCTACCTGCATTAATTATTACCTACCTTATGCCTACCGCTTTGTGTTTTTATCGCAAACATAGTACCTAGATACAACACGTGGATACGGCCTAGGGTGGTACAGTGGTCATGAGGTCATGATCATGAGTAATGCGTTCCGCTTCGATTTTAATGAGGGTCTGAGGAGGAGATGGACCCGTGTGCATTTTGATGAAACACAAAAAAGACAAGAGCACAACGGTACATTTGAAGGTAATTAGTCATTCAACTCGGTTATTTGTTTTGCTGTCATAAGGCGAGGAGTTATAATTGCTGTTGACACATGCGTATACCGGGAACTAAAAGACCAAAGGCTTTTATCTCGAGCGCCGGGAACTGCCGTCGTCACTCAATGCACTCTTTTGTTGGGAGCGGATTCTTTATCGAAGTGCATTGTTTCTTATTGTTCATGATGGCGGAAATATATGGGCTCTTTACGAGTACCGCTACATGGATATTAAAATGAGCTGATTACACTTTAATTTGTTCCATTTGCCTTTGTTTGGTCTGATGTTGATGCGATGCATGCGCGCTGTAACAACTTAATTTGTTGGTTATGTTATGTCATCTGGCGGTGCACTAGAAGCCGACAGATGGAAGCCATCAGCATTATGTTGAAGTTGTTTGAGTGACCTAAGACTTTTTTGTCCTAGAAGCTCTTATGGATGCATTATGTGCGTTTCTTTTGTGAGAACATTCTCAGATCACTTTGGAAACAATATTTCTGCGGAATTCAAAAATGGGAAGGAAATAGGTTCCTGATTTGTTCAGCTTTGAGTTAGTTCAATGACATCCGTGGTGGCTGTGGTTGTTAACAAATAGGTGTTGCTTCCCCTTCATTTTATAGTCAAAAAGTTTCCTTGACTAAAGGGCACAACATTTTTTTCAAAGAAAACCAAATCCTTATTTAATAATTTGCTGTTCAATGCCTCTTTCAATATCATTAGGGTTACTTCGGGGAATATGGCACACATTTTTATTTTGCATTATAATACAAAACCTACATAATTGGAGAGCAGAAAAAGTGAACTATACATTCATACTTTTTACTTTTAAAAAATTAACCTTAAAAAAAGTATTTAAAAAAAATTGGAGGGTGATATGGCACCAACTGGTGTGTTATATCGCATTTTATTTTTTCTTGTGATTGGGTTCGTCTCATTGTACCGAGCAAGATTTTTCTAATCGTACTGCATAAATCTCGCTCACGTATTGGCCATTTCCACTTTTTAGTTCAATTTAAGCTTGAGAACACGTTTTTTAATAATTGCGTATGAAGCTTTGAAGTCAGGAGTTGTGGCGTAGAGGTTAGTGTGTGTGCTTACTACGCCAGAGGGGTGCGTTCGATTCCTAGTATCATGACCTAAAAAAAAGGCTGTTTTTTTTCACTGTCTCCACCTCCGCGAGGGTCTGACAAACTCTCCGATTCTCTGAGAGTAACATTAGTCTTCAAAAATGTCTTAAAGTGCCGTTCGAATTCGGCAAAGAATTGTAGGTTTTCTTTTGTGTGAAGAAATCAACACACGCAGCATACATTGTTGAGCATACATACAGCATACAAGAGAAGACGGCTTTAAATATGATACCCATTTTACAAATGCTAGAGTGCCCTTAGGGATCTTTTCTTTCTCCAACACTTTTCTGAATTTTCATTAACGACCTTGCATGCGCCACAGCTAATCCTAAACACTCATTTGCAGATGACAGTACTCTAAGTTATTCATACAGCTTAGAGTACTGTAAGAGCTTTTATAAAATGGAATATAAGTCGCACGTCTGGGCAGGTGCATTTGAAACCTCAGTGCACTTTCTCGATAGGATACAAAAGCGAGGAATTGAAATTATAGGGGACCCAAACATAGGGAGGTCACTTGACTCCTTAGATCACCTTCTTAATGTTTTACGTCTCTGCCTAATTTATCGTTTATTTAACAAGGACTGCTTTAGTGAAATTACGAGCTGTACCCACCTCTGAAAGAATTCAACCGCAGCACACGTGCTAGAGCCAATGCCCATAAATTCTTCCTTGAGCCTTGCATCGGTCGTACTGCATTGACTGGGATTCCTTCTTTAGAAGAACAACACTGATGTGGAATGGGCTTCCACGCGAGGTCTTTCTTCCTCAGTACTGTCTCCAGCAATTCAAAATCAAAGTCTTACAGTACCTCTTTCTCCATTATTCTTTCCACTTGAGCTGTGTTAACTCATCATAAGGGTAGCCATAAACAGTGGGAGTAAATTATAGAAAAATAAATTGTTCAAAAGTTGGCCCTGGTTTACCTCGAGCTTTTGTGCCCCTCTAGATTGTGAAGCTTCAGAATTATTTTTATGAAACAATCTGGCAAATACTCTATGCAATTTTTTCCCTGTGCATATCATAAGTCTCCGGCGTTTTTTATGGGCGTGGCTTTAAGAAAAAGTAATTTTCTAAGCTAACTTCCGTTTCCAAAGTTCTTTAGTTAAAAATATATTTTTCTAAGCCACGCTCAAAACTAACTGTAATGCAAAACAACCCAAAATTCATACTTTATTTTAAAATGCCTTTTGATCAAGTAAGAGGCTTAAAATCCGAAATTTTAGTGTATGGAAGTTATAGGCAAAACCTTTAACACTTTTTAACCCACTTTTACCGGGTTCGATTTTTGAAAACCTGATTTTTCACTCCAAAAAACGAAAATAATTTATGGCAAATATAGAAGATATTGATAATTTTTAAATTTGTACAAAATTTTGAGCTCCGACCGCTTTAAAAGGTCGTTTTTTAGAAAAGAAAAACTTGTTGGTTTTTTTTGGATTAAGTTTTCGTTTTTAACACATCTCCTCCTGGTTCTATTCTACCCAAAAAAGATTTAAGAATTTTGTTTTTAGCCCACTTTCTAGGCCTTACTGCGCCAACAGCATTACATACATATTTTACTGCGTCGCTAAGCAAAAGTGACATTTCCTTAATTTTTTAAACAGCATTTGGAAAAAAGTAGGATTTTACATAAAGAATTTTGACTCATAAAAAGTTTTGCAAAAGCCCAGCAAATCAAACATCGACTCTATTTACGATCGAGTCTTTTAATAGTCGATAGGCAAAGCTTTCAATTTTCGATTTTTAACTAAACGATATAACTAGTCGATTTTTAACTAATTTTGATATTGTGTGCAGCTATAGCTTTCCGCCCTTCCACGGAATGCGAAAATGAGGAGCTCAGTAGAGTTTATATTATAAAGTTAAGGTCTCATATTGCTTTTGCCTCTCGCTTCGTACTAGTGTAATTATTAAACTTTCAGTGCACTTGCACAGACATGACAGCTTCTATATAAACGCCCTGACAAGTCAAGTAACACAGGACCTACATTATTTTGCGGTGTGGTTTTTATTGTAGTTAGGTATACACACATTTCTATCTTATTCTTTGAAAGTGTTGATGTTTTTGCATCAATAACTTCGTTCATATTAAATGGTGATGAAATTAATGAGCAAACCGAGTGCATTTAATTAGCAGAAAACAAGGTGCGCATCTCGTTTCTTCGAATAATTTATTAAAATAGGACAAAAAGAAACAGTGCTCTTCTTGAAATATTAAATATAACATAAAATAAAGAGTGCAAGGTTTTATGTAGACCCCACATAGCACCGTTGTAACACTTTAGGTGTTCTGTGATGAATTTTAGAAACTTTGGGTTCTATGTAGCACTATCGAGCTTCATGTAGAACTATTATAAGTTTTGTGTTTTCTGCCAAACATGGCGCTAATTTATTTAGGGTTGCCATCACTCTCTTTTTTTTAGGATATACGTTATTTTGACTACTTGAAATTATTGACATGGCAGACGTTAATTGAAATATATATTTTACAGGCTGCTTTTATCTTATCCATGAATGTAGTTTATACCTTAACAGTTTTAAACCCCAAGGAGGATACCTGTTAAACTTCTACCTTAAAAGTTAGCATGTCAGTGAGCTGATAAAATACTTGAAGTGCTGGACCAAGAGTGCCTAGACCTAACTTATTTGACCAGCTAGAGCATAGAAAAGTGAAAATTTTGAGCAATTCACAATTCTACAAGCATTTTAGTCATGAATGGCTCCAATATAAGCAATGCTACGCTGCGTCAGAATGACACGGCGTGTTTTTGATGAATGTTCATAGAAAAGACAGCATAAAAGCATGAATTATCTCTTGAAATCAAATTTTTATGTATGATATACTTCTCCAGCCTAATTTGTAATCTAGTTAAAATTCATATCATTCCATATCATTCTATAAAAAATGTAAATTTCTTATATTTAGATGTTTGCTTGAAATGTTCTCACAACAATTTCTATCAATTACATTGTTTTCTATTGTATGACTTATGGCAACCCCCAACTGCTATATAAGAGTGCAAAGTAGTACTTCGGATATGTCAAACCTATAGTGTTATAAAACAGGTGCTAGAAATGTCTACAGAACTTGCGCTATAGAACTTAACCCCTCAGCACTTATTTCCCTATAACTTGAGTGCTAGCAACGTTTACAGCACCGCGTTTACGGAACCTTTGGTGCTAGCACTTTTAGTTTTATAATTTTGGTGCTGTATACGTTTCTATGACCAATTTTATAAGTAAATAAGCTGCGCACCAATGGTACGATAACGAAACCTTGCAAAACCATTAGTGATACTGAAAAGCATTTTGAGTGTCTTATAAGTACAATATTCAAAAACCAATGCTTATGGTTCCAGAGTGTGCTACTTGGGTATAGAACTATATAGTACCTTGATAGGTGTTATTCTATTTAACCCATAAATATAGTGACATACGCTTGTTATTGTTCACAATTTTTTCTGCTAAGGTTTTCATATAGTAAATTTTAACTAAAACATTTGTACATAAAAAAGATAAATTAAAAAATTGACATAAACATTTACCTCTATCACAAAATTGTCAGTAAACGAGTGGACCATCCTGCCGAAGCTGTCGTTTGGTTCGATCACATTTCCTCTGTAGGCTGGTCGCAAAACACCACTTTCAGTGGTCGCTGACACCGTCACCAAATTGCTAAGCACCCTGGATGCGTCCCTCGACCGCGAATACAACGAATCATACGACGGAGGCTCAACACTGAGGCATTTCTTAAGACTAGGAATCGGACCGTAGTAAGGATAGCTAAAACGAAAGTTGTCGCACCGGTCCGACTTGCGAAAGTAGTCCGCACTAATGCTGCCGCTGCCATTATTATTGTTAATACTGTTACTACTACCGCTATAGCTAAGGATACTATTATTGTTGATATTATTATTATTTCTAACACTGTCATGATGATTAGTTAAAGGCACAATTGGTGTGATGGGATCATTTGACCCAAAGTACGGCATTATGGCCGCCGGTGGGGCCAATGTCAGGCCCCCATACTGATAGTACTCGTAGCTGCTCTGCGATTTTCTTAGTTTCCTGTTGAGGCGCTCGTCGTCATCGTCCGAGGAGCTATCTGTGGGTGTCCGCTCGTATGGAGTCCATAGCATCGATGAGAGAGCCTCTTCAACGTCAGGTGGGCGCCGATGGTGGTTGCGCTGCTGCTGCTGTTGGTTTTCTGTCTCCCGCTGTTGATGCTGATCCATCATTATAGGTGGTCAGGTGGTCATGCATTTCACACAGATCGAGGACTGGTCACAAGAGTTCGTGAAATCTGTTCCTGATGCTCGATGTCGGGTGTCGTTGCGCAGTGTTTGCACCTGTCACCATGGTTAAGGCGGCGCCAACTACTCCCCTGATTTGAATCGATTGCCTGCAAGTTAGTGGAGCTCATAGCCGCTGCTAAGTGATGCATCGCCTGAACCTAATTATCGTCGCTGCGTCATCTCTCCGCAGGAGATCACACTAACAGTTGACTTCGTCTCAGCAGCCGGCACAGTGATTTCCAAAGTGAAATGTATCTATTAATGGCGCATAGTCGAAGCTGCGTGTCGCCGGCGATAATATTGTGTGTAAAAATACTTTCACCCCGATGCGAAAATTTAATTACGTTACCCGTTTGATTGCACTATCCCACATGGCTCATGGGGAGGCTTGAACTGCTGCAGAGTGATATGAAAATTATTATCTTCGCATGACGATTTATTTCCGTTTCGTTGAAAGGCTGCCCAAGTCCGGATGGAAAGAAAAGCACTAAAGTCCGTGCTGAGAAATATTGTTTTTATTTTTTTTTTCTTCTTCTTCTTGCTTTTGCGTTGCCTGCAAGTAAACAGATGGAGAAAATATTAATAATGGGTTAGGAAGTGCTCGGGTAATGAAGACTTTGCATGGGAAAGTTGTATGCGAGATGTGAACTTAATGAATTTGCTGAAGGTCTTTGGACGGACAAAGGCAAAAAGGCCTTTGAACAGCAGTTGTGTGGCTAGTGGGCTTTTAATGACTTTTGATTAAAACTGAATTAGAGTATGAATGGTTTTTTTATGGATAAGGAACTTCTTCTGGGATATGTATAGAGTTGTTGTTAAAACTACAACATCTTCATGGAAATGTAATCGTTTAGTTAATGTGGAATTTCAACCAAATCGTAATATAGAGCTATGAAAATCTAACAACCAAGATTTAGCTTTAAAAATTTACTATCAATGTTTTTTTTTTGGTTCAACCTGACGAATACCTCTTTGGACGTTTTAAAAAGTTTTGAAGCTCGTAATAGAGTTACCATGGGAAATAGCGAATGAGAGGACAATTGTAATAACGTGACATTATATAGTGGAGACGACATCGAACCACATATTACACTACCGGGTATGAAGACGGTAGCTGGAGACTCATACTCTCTTATTCACGGATTCGTTTGTACGGTAGAAACATTTGTTACGGTGTATTGGAGGCTTTTTGGTATATACGCTTTTTTGGAGCTTGCAGAGTTGTCTTTCTTAAAGTTTAAAAAGAGTATAATAGGGATCAATGGTTAGTGTTGTTGCACTGTTAGTATACAAATGTCTCATGTTGGATACTGCTACGTTTCTTAGAACCATTTTTTACCATTATAAAGAGTTATAAAGAACATAACGCAAGCGGAAATGATCATAGCCGAGCCAGCTGAGATCCTGGTTCACTATGGTATGAAACAACTAAGGAGGAAGTTTCTGGACAGAAAAAACACTTTTCCACATTCGTAGTGTTCTGTTAATGAAAATACCTCAATGGTTGATGAGCATTCCTTCTTTCAGGTGAATTTTAAGGGGTACAATACAGCTGGCTAGCTCACTGGATCTCTATTAATGAAAGACAGAAAGTATCGGGTCGATATCCAAAGAGTGAAACTGCTGCACTTTGCTTATGCCACCAATGAACGAACTGTCGTAGATCCTATCGATAAAGTACAAGGAGGCCTGAGTGCACCTGCCCAGACGCGAGTGTTATCATACTCCAGCTTTGGTAAAATAAAACAAAATACACTTTCAAAACGTTTATGCGTTAAGATGGTGTAAACTTTTTCGTGCCCTGGTTATGAACACCGAGGACACACTGTGCTGCGATTTCCATATTTTCTATTTACAGTTTCCTAAGTTGAACAGATTTACATGAATGGCACGATGGAAGGAAATTTCTAATCCATTGTATGAAACCCCCGACGGTTACATAGGTATGCACGCATTTTCGAAAAGAGAGCCTCTATCAAGTTCTTTTGAAATACCAAACGGAACAACCTTTATTTTACAAAGAAGGTGTAATAAGCGAGGTTTCACTTTTTGGCGAGGTAAGTCATCAGAAGTGTCCGCCCAATTGGTTCGCTTTATTCGAAGTTCGTTATAAAAGTGATGCGTTAAATAAATCATCAAATTTTGAATTTGATGATTTTGATCCTGAACATTTAGGATCTTCACTTACTAATTCGTTTGTAAACATAACGCAGCTTTAGAAAGTACCGAAAAAATCAGGTCGAAAAACAAAATTTTGACGTTATTACAATTTTTAATACAACACATCTTTTTAGTATTCGGAGAAGTCCTGAAAAATTGGGAAAATTAGACTGGACGAATAAGGGTCGACAAAAAATTAATATTGAAGGACTCAGTTTCAGAGTAGGAGATTTTCGGTTTAAATACTGTAAGTATTTTAAAAAAGTCTCAAAATTTAGAAAAAATTCAAATAAAAATCCAAATAAAACTGACTTTTTGTTCGTTATAACCTTAAAAGGAGCTAGCTTTCAGCGGACTCTCACTTAGAAAGGAAGAGGAACACAATTATGGGGGATATACTATCTGGACCAGAAGATTTTTGCTTATGTTGCGATTTTCTGGCCCTGTAAGAGAGCAAAAATGAATGGATCCCATAAAGTATGCGACACGGTCTAGCAAAAGTGGAGACATCTTCCAATTTGGAAGCGTTGAATTTTCAGCAAAAACAGCTGCGGGCGGAGTGGCTTTATCTATAGGGAGCCAATCGAATGATCTTATAAAGCAAGCAAGTCTTAGGATGGAAGAAATAGACAACCCTTTTTTAAGCTTTTGACCAATAACTTTTTTGACATGACAAAAGAACATAATTTCAGTCATTTATGGTTCATCTAAATGAATTTCGGTTGTTGGCTTAGTGTTCTTATTTTTAAACCCCATTCCATAGGACAGGCGAGTATTAAGTTTGTCACATAGCTTGTGACACGGTGAAACAATAGTGGTAGACCCCCAAGACCTTAAGGGCATATGATCGAGACCGAATTCTGAATCGAATAAGCCATGTCCGTCCGTCCGTCTGTATGCCACATTTTTTTAGGCCTTAAATTTTGATCTACGGTGCTGAAATTCGTAAGGTCCACGTCATGCGGAGCAGTACAAGTGTAAAAATTTTGAAATCCGCATAAGAACACGCCCACATTCGGTCTAAATGTGCAACTACCTCCAGAGCTTTTTAAACTGTAAGACGTTCTAAAAGGCTGAATGTAAAGCACAAAAAAGAAAGCTTTAATTGGTAAACCTCCTCTAGTGTGCGTGGCACCTATTTTAAGGGTAAATTTTCAAATGCAGTTTACACAGTATTTTTGCTCCAAATTTAAAAAATATTTCCATATTATTTAATGTAGAAAATGCTTAGTTCTACATTTTGTGGAAATTTTTGGAAGCAAAATTGAAGAAAACCCAACATTTTCTAGAAAAACGTAATTTCGACTGGCTTAAGCCTAATTTGGGAAAGCATGAAGCCCTTTAGTGATTTGGGAAAAGTGTAGCCCTTTTAGGGAGCGATTTTTCAAAAATATTGAATTTTAACCAAAAAATTGCATTTTTACACACATTTAAGCCTAACCTAGGGGCGGGATAGGAACGGGTATTAAACAGTCCGTCTTACGGACTGTAACTTCTGCGTACACAATGTATCTCTTACTCACTGGTTTATAATAAGCTTGGACCGTGAATAAGAGCAAGTCTTTTGGTGTGGTTACCGAGGTGGGAGTGCAACTCAGATTATTCGGGTTTATCTAGGATAGCTCCAAGGTATTTGACATCGCTAAAGGAACTAATAGACAGTTGAGTCATTAACTTGAAAATTTGTTTAATTTTTATTACTTTTCATCATGTTTAGTTCATGGCCAGTTTTTCTGCTGCGAGAATTATTATATGAAGTGTATTGTGCTCACACGAATTGGCTTTCAAATTTCTTTACATTTTTCTGCAAATTAATTACGATTTTAGAAAGCAAGAGCTTGATTTTAATTTTATCTAAAAAAAGCTCTATGTCTATCTCTTAAGAAATGTGAAATTAATTTTCTGTCTAGACATTAAACTCCCCTTATAGGTAGTCTCTAAGGAAAATAAGAACCGAATAATATTTTCAAGAGAAGGATTCATTCATTATTTGAAGCATAAGAACACAAGAAATCAACGAGATCATTTCTTTCGTCCTTTTATGTGAAAATTACTACTTTGATGTTTTGTCTCTCCGCAATGGCCCTTGACATTGTCCACATCTACTCCAATGAATAATATTTTTTTATAATGAATCCTACCTACTTTTCCAAGAAATTTCTCGAAACTCACTGAACCATCATTCTCTTCGCCATTCAAGATTACGAACCTGAAGCACAGAAAAAAAACAAGTTCCTCGTCAATTCAAGACACACCAAACCAACTCCGAGTGCCTAAGGAAAAAATTCTAATTTAGTCCTGTTTACCTTCAGAATTAACCATAGTTGAATTGCTTTCATCCAGCATTACCTTCTCATAGTTATCCTCAGAAAAAAAGGAGAAAAATATGCAAAAAAAAAACATAAAGAAGAAGCAAATCCAAAAATATGTATATTTTCGCCGAAAGGAAACTTTTGAGAATTCTACCCTCTCAGCAAATACCTTAAATTAAATAAATATTCATTCACTCAAATGGAGTGGAAAAGTACCTACTTCAGTCCCTAATTCGAAAGCATCTCTCGTTTGCAGAATTCCATTCCATCGCTCCGTCGTCGTCGCTCGTTCCCGCACTCACCAGAAGGTTATGGCTCCTTCATTTCTTCCGGCAGACAAGCAGACAGTCATTCAAACTAATTCAATTGAATTAATGAAAAGTGAACGAACTTATACCAGGCAAACAGAAATAGTACATACTCTCAGCCGAGAGAGGGCAATAAGAACGCAAAAAACCACGTCAAACTTTCGTCCTTTCTTCTGTCTGCTAAATGGGCGTTTTTCAACGGCAATGGGGTGTGTGTAGGGACTTTTCCTCCGAAAAACAAACAAATTTTCATTATACCTTGATACGCGCCAGATATTTACATTGTTGGAATTTATCAAGTTGGGCCTATTCAGCATCTAGGACGGATCCTCTAACTCGCCATACAAAAAGTAAAAGATTTAGTGTGCATACAAATATTTGTGTTTAATTTTGGCACACGGGTCCTTTCCGCAAAGATCACCATTATTACGGTGATGATGACAGACACCACACCAGCCGGCCGGGCCAACCTAATGTGATTCAGCAACTTTTCGTAATTTCCTTGCAGAGATGTCCTCGAGGGAAATCAGCAGAACTTTTCCTTTCGTTTGGGCGTAAATAAGCATTAAAATTAAATCGCACCTCGAAGCGTAAATTAATTTACTGTGGCAGGGTCCTTTGTGCGTCTTATAGGGCAGCCGCAGGAATGAGAACTAGGTAATAACATTAACCGGGATTAAATGGAATAATTGTTAATAATGACACATCCGTTCGTTTGTAATTAAAGGACAAAAGAGCATACCACTGCCATTCAATTGCTGACGTTAAAGTCATTAGCAGGACGAGAATGAGTGCCGTGGGTCAAGCCTCGAGGGGCCACCACCAGCGGCACACATCGTATATATAGGTCAAAACAATTGGGACTTATTTGACAGAATGTGATTTTGGTTTTGATTTATGTGTTGGGGATGTGTGCAGCTGATGCCAGGACTACATGCTACGTCACTGTGTAGCATCGTTTCGTTTTGCTTTAGTTGGCCATATCATATTGATGAAGGGAATGCCTGATGCCTGCCTGTGTGTGTGTCCTGTGGATGCGGAAGGATTGCAGAAACGAAATTGTTTATCTTTCTATCCGGTTCTTTTGTGCTTTTGTGTTTCATTTTTGCTGGTGATGCTGCTGTTTTCAATCTGACATCTGACATGCCAAACAAGGATGAACGATGATGCTTGTTTTGGCTGTTTAAATGGGTCACAGAGCTTATACTCGGATTATGTGGCTATGGATTTGAAAAAAGGGACAAGCAAGCTGCACCGAAGTGATACTTTGTAATGCGGATGACTTTGTGAAAATGCAATATTGATGGCTGAGAGTACTGGTTTAATCTGATGGTGTTGTACGGTTTGAATAAGTTTTATACCATAAAATGTTGTCTCTAAGGCGGACTTCTGACGTGGACCGCAAAATAAGCAGACAGAGATGGACAGATTCTTATGAATTTAACATGAGAAAATGAAAGCCAATCTGGACTGAGTTATAAACTTAGAAATCCTTTGCTCCAAGCTTACAATAATTCCAGTTATGTAATTCAAAGCTGATCTATGAATGAGTTTCTCCCACCCACAATAGAGAAGCTGTGATAACATCCGAAAAATGGTGTGATCGTCCGTCCCAAAACCGGTTTTATAACGCTGTATAATGTGAGTTCCTATTCGAAGTTCCTGAAAACCACTAATTGAATGTATTCCATCCAGGATGTATTCCTTCCAGTTACAACTTAAGCACAATTTAAGCTTAAAACAGGAATTCCAAATTGATTTCTGATTGATTTATCGATTTCAAGGCCGCGTATGACAGCATCGGTAGAAACGAGGTATGCATAGCGCAATGTCTGGTTTTGGCATCCCTTCCAAATTCGTAAGTCTATGCAGGATGACAGTGGAAAACTCACGCTGTTCCGCGAAGGTCAGTAGAGACTTCACGGACCCCAATGATATCAAAAAAGTATTTAGGCAATGCGACCCGCTCTCATGTGACTTCTTTAACTTGAGAGAATTGTGCAGAACTTTGCGCCAACACCAGAGGCACGATCTTTCAAAAGTCCGTTCAACTACTTGCATACACAGACGACATTGACATAATTGGAAGAACTAAGCGTGATGTCAGTGAAGTCTTCGTGAGTATTGGGATGAAAGCGGCGAATGCAGGTTAAATAGTCAACGAGGGCAAAACCGCTGTCATCTAGAAAAGACACCCAACGCCGACGCGATGTCTTGGAAAAATCGTCACCATGGACAGCTATACCTTTGGGGTAGTTTAGGGACTTTGTCTACCTAAGTTCCACTATAAAGTCAGACAATGATACCTGGGCTGAAATCAAACGAAGGATATGTCTTGCCAATCGCCGTTTTTTTGGGCTAAGAAGGCAATTGAGTAGCAAAGCCCTCCCTCGAGCAACTAAAGTATATCCACTTATAAGACTGTTTTATGCTGCAGAAGCATGGCCCCTGTCAAAGGCGGGTGAAAACACTTTAGGCTAAGTCTACAAAGACGAAGAGTGGAGGAAAAGATTTAACATCGAACTGTACGAGCTGTGCACTGCTGTACAGTGACCTTCCCAGAAGAGTCAAAATACAACGACTACGATAACTGGGTAACCTAGACACCAACGCCCCGGCCTGGAAAATCTTCGGGACCTAGTCGAACTTTGCGTGCGAAGCTGGATATGGCTAGCTGGAGACAGAGCTGGCCGGCAAAGCTTGTTGGCTGAGGCCCAGGCCTGGGCCCAACGTGGACTAGAGCCCCATCTTAAGTAAATAAGTAAGCATAACACAGTAGATAAGAACGTTTTGACATTCAAATAGGACAGAAAAGAAATCGTTTTCCTGAAAAGCATAAAATTCGGTTCAGCAATTTGTATTTATTAGTATTTTTTCAACACTCGAATGCCGAGTATGCCAGAAAGAGATTCCTTTAAACATTGGTCGAATAGCCTGGCCATCCACAAATATTTGTTTGGTAAAGAATAGAATAGGCCTCACCGTTCAAATTGTTGTAGCTCTATACAATGCAACGGAATTTGTTCACGCTAAGACAGAGGAAAAGGTGGCCCACATAAGTGGCGCTACGTGACACAATTTGCTTGTTAGAATCAATACTGAACTGTTTTCCTGAGCTGAGCCGAGAAAAGTTAAATTAAGCCTGCTATAGTTTATGTTAATGGCAACCATTTTTTTTATCGTTTAGACGAAATGAAATCTTATCCTATTACGACAAAATTTGACCTCTGACTTGGCCTCTAGATTTTTATTGTTTCAAAAAACCAGTTTAGTTTTTTTGGAGTTTATTCAAAAATTTATTTTTTATTTGTTCTGCGATAGCTCTTGTGAAGACTTGGCCTTATCTACAGCCAAGATCTAGTAAAAAAATAAATATTTTGAGCACTTTTATTGAAAAAACATCCATAGAATTTAGATATTATTTAATGCAGTTTCATAGCCCCATTATAAAGCTTTTACAATACAATACAAAGCTATCGTCGCTTTAAAGCTATTTGCTTAGCCCTCATAGAGCCACCACATCTGCCAACAATTAACCAATTATGTACAAGGAAATCTGTCACCTTGATATCCCGGTCTTACCATCACAAAGCAACAGTATCATTGTCACTCCAACCAGGAACTTTTGTCACTTAAGTACACCACATGAATGGTAGACACCTTTATACGAGTTCCAGGAAACAGACAAATCTTCAGACAAGAAAACATTCACAGCCACTTTTCTGCAATTTATACTCATGATTGATAGTTTCATGATCCTAAAACCAGCATTCGCAATTAATATCATATTTTTCCTTATGCGTCAAGTACCGACGACGAAGAGACACAAACCTCAAACAAAGTACCACAGCATACCCCTGAAGGCAGCCCTACAGCTTGGGTATTATATGAACGTAGCTAGTTGGGTCGGTTACTTTGAACCCATACCATTGGGATTCATGGAAAGTTAATTGAAGAAAGTGAAATCGCTTCGGGCATGTCATTTTCAAATTTACAATTAAATTACCAGCTTCCTGTTGTTTGTTGCAGATTTGTAGAGAGTTTCACTTGCATTTTACTAATCAAATATTGCATTGAGGTACTGCCTACTGACACTGAGAATTATTAGTATGGGACATTATAAGGAACAAGGAAATGAGGATGCTTTGTGGAGGGTAGTTTTCTCGGAGGTGAAACTTCATTAATTTCAGCTCTGAGGAAAATCGATACATTGGGTATAAAAACGTAAAATCGTTTCACAACTTAATTATAATTATTAAGCACTAAAATTTCATTGTTAGTGGTAAAACTTCAAGTATAGGTATTCTCGTACGTAACCTTAACCTCCTTCTGGGGTTGTGTGCGGTCTCCGATTGGGCGCATTCCCAGGTGGCGGATAGGGAAACCCTCACCAGTAAGGGTGGGTTGGTGGATACCGGTACGCAAAATACCTGGAGTGGACCAAAACTAGCAAGTAACTAGAAATCCAGGAGCGTTTGTCTAGAAATTTGCGGCTTCCTGGAAGGCGTTCTGCAGTACAGGTTAGCGTCGGCGAATATTAAACATTTGTTTTTCTTCTAACAAATAGAAGAGACAGCATTTTAATGTATGGCAGATGTTTTGATTAAAAACTCTGCTGGTTTTATCATTGCTCTTCTCTTGGTTTGATCGGGAATGTGAAGAAGTTCGTCAAAAGTCATGTCGGTGTCTGCAGCTATTCTGCAACTCTAACCAGGAGGCAAGGAATTAGGCCTATCTACGAGCTAACAAAAAGTTAAGTAGGTGCTTTGTATCGGAAAGAGGAACAGGTTTTACAAATTGGAGGCACAGAGAATGGTAAACTGCAAAAGATGATCTGACTTTTGGAAGTTGGTAAAAGAAAGAAATGGTAGTAAATATAGAATTGCACGACACTTAAGACTGACCACCTCACAAGCCCACTTCTAAGCACTTATGTGCCCACCCAGCCCTGCTCCCTGTTTCCATTACGTGATTTCGGATTTCAAAAAAGAGCTGTCGGAAAGGTGATTGATCTGAAGGAAGTCGGAGAAGCACTAACCAACTTTAAAGATAGCAAAGCTTCAGCATGTGACGAAATAGAGTTTTTTCTAAATACGGTACAAAAAAGCTTCACAAAGCTACGCCCGTTTACTCAACCAAAGACCACATATTCGTCCTTAATAGTATTGCTAAGTCTTTCGTGATTAATAAAAAACTGTGTGTATTCTTCGTAGATTTTAAGACAGCTTTTGGCACGGTGGACCGGAATGCGCTATCTTATAAGTTGTATTGTCATTGTTGTTGCCATTACGCAAAAGCTTGGGCGTGTGGTTAAAAACTTATACCTGGACACCAAAGCAGCTGGTATGGGATGGCGAAAAGTTATCTGATTGGTTTGTAACCTGATGCGCTGGAGTTAGACAAGGATGCGCTCGAAGTTCAAGCCTCTTCGCACTTTTATCGAAGATATATTGAAAATCCTACCAGGTGTCATTGGGACGCGCTCAGGTTCGAAAGTCAAAGCACTTCTGTTTGCTGATGACATTGTGTTGCTGGCTAACTCACCAGAATTTCTCCAACTAATGATTTATCAGTTACTTGATTATTGCTAGATGTGGAATCTCGTTGTAAATCCTAGCAAGTCGCAAGTTATGACATTTAAAAGAAGGAATAACAGAAACTAGAGATGGCACTTATGGAGAAACTATCCAAGTTGTGCAGGAGTATAAATATCAAGGAGTGCATTTTACAAAAAACCTTTGAGCATGGTTGCTCTAAACTGCATACTCATGCTTGGACCCGGGCTGCCACCGCGTTTTAAACAATCCCTTAAGCTTCATGTGGACTATATTCTTTAAGAGCTGAGCAAGCCCAAGCACCGACTTCCAAAAAGGGTTATGCTCTTAATGCATCAAAGACGGATTCGATATTAGCACGATCTGCAGCAACTGGCTAATAGTTATGGAACCGAGCTCATACTGGTAGACTCACCAAACAGCTGGAGGTTCAAACTGTATCAGCTTATTTCGAAAGTGGACGAGGAAAAAAAGAGAGGAGTTTGTATATAAGGCAACCGGATCACTGCATAATTTGGTTTATAGTCCTCTAAACCACAATCTACAGTGACAAAATTATTTTCGGGATAATCATACTATTGAAGAAAAAGCGACGGTGTTAAAGGCGAGTGGAAAGCTCCTCCCCTTAAATTACATAACACACTGGGGATTTATCGCTGATCTGCAGCTTATGCAATTCAAGGGAGAGGGAAGATATCGTGCACTTCAATGCCAAATGTTAAATATTTCAGGAAATAAGGACGTCTATTCTTGGCAGCCATATTTTCTCCGAGAGCCAGTTCTTGCAGATCCTATTGTGGACCAATCGATTGCCCCCATGATCAGAACATAATCAAATCCGGGGCGAGCCAAAACGAGATACAATCCTGGAGCGTTTGTCACAAAATGAGTGGCTTCCTGGTCGGCGTCTCCTATCCAGGTTTGAGTCAGCGAATATCTAACACCTTTTTCTCTTCCGACGATCAAATACAATGCACAATAATAAGATGTGAGTATGTCACGTGTTTTTTTTTTTTGAACACTCTGCTGGTTTAATCATTGTTTTTCTCCGTGAAGGCATAACACTTGCGGGGGTAAGCTTTGGCATTTCTGTGCAGGGTTTTCATGTTCCGTACTGGTTAATCAGCATTTGCGTTGGATGATCAGGAAATCCTTCTCTTCTTTTTTTTCCTATCTTTGAATGTTTTCCACCAACGATGTGCTATACATTTTGGTGGTAGTCTTAACCCCTTGATTGCGAGCTTATTATAAAAAAATAAAATGTCTGCGAAATTCGACTTCAGTATAGAGCAAACATAATTAACGGGAGCTTCTGGTTTTGTAATTATTATTTTTGTTTGGCTGTTTATTTTTTTTTTTAATTTGATTTTTCTTCTTCTTTTCAACTTTTTCGTTCTTGCCATCCTTGCAGACGGTAATGCCATGTCAATTGATTTTATTTGTAAATTTTGTACAAGGATCGGAATACCAAAATTAAATCTAAACTAAATCATTGCTTTTCTCCGTAAGGGCACAACACCTGCGGGGAAATGCTTTTGCATTTCTGTGCATGGTTTTTTAGTTTTACTATTTAGCAGGCATCAAAGTTTGTGTTGGATCCAGGAACTCTAATAATCCTCTAACCTCAAATTCTCTCCGGTCGCATGAAGAATCTTATCAACTGTTCCTTACCTCTATGATCCCACATTGAGCTGAAAATCATTTATTGGGAAGATAATATTGATCTCCACGAAGTCAGTGTTTACCTAAAATTTGCCACGTTGGCACATTTGTGTTATATTGCATACTCAGGTATTTATACTTAACAAAATTCAGATGAGAGATGAGACCGGCTCATGTTCGGATCTCTGCACCTTTGCACTCTCTTGGGCTTCTTGAATCTAGGTTAGGTAAGATTAATTTGGTCCTAAGTTAACAACAAAATATCGGTTATGAAAAACAACAAAATCTACAACTGAAAACACTTTTTTGCAAGATCTAAAAGACAACCAAGAAACGCATTTCAAATCATGAGCAATTCGAACAAAACATTTCCAAAAAAAGTATTTTTACAGTGCAAGTAGGTACACTTTGGAATTCACTACCAAAAAACATATTTCCTACCATTTTAAGACTTCAAGTTAATAAAAATAGGTTAGACAAATTTGAATATAGATATCGCAGATTGTTCCAAGTTTTAGCATCTCGGGGCACAAATTTGGTGTTTAACGTCTGCCTATTCTGAGAATAGCCATTAAAGACAATTTTTTTTCGATTTAGAGCTGATTTTCAGAAAAATAATATTTTAAAAGATCTAACACGGTAAATTTGGGCATATAGGATGTGTAATGAGAGTGTTAGCGGTCCTTTTGCCCTTTCAAAGGTCCACAATAATTGCTTACACCAAAATTTGATCTCAATTATGAAGTAGATAAAAGGTTGACGTGGTGCCTATTTCACTGTGCTTAAAATTATGCAACAAAACTAATATAACCCCGTATATGGACAGGATATCAGTACACAGTTAATGTTGTGAGGACCAGGTCCCTAAATATTTTTCTACTCCGCTTTTCGCTATCACGTGGGATAACTACCTGTAGCGCACGCAAGAGTCTATTCAATTTAAACCCTTGAGATTGCCTAAATCGTTCCAAAGATTAAGTGTAATAGGCAGCGAGTCAACAAGCGATAGGAAGCTATATTTTCAAGCCTTCACAGTACAGTAAACCTTAGTTTAAAAGTTTTATATTTATCCCCTGTTTCTACGAGTCCTCCATAATGCTGTGAAAATACATGACAAACGCTTTTCAATAACCCGATTATAAAATCTGTCGAAGACATGAAACACAGTATGGCAATGCGTAAAAGCTCTGCTAAAATTGTTTTCCTTTCAAATTATTTTCAAATAGAAGTTTCATCTCGTGCGCTTTACTCGTGCATCAAATTCATCTTTTTTCTATGACACCCCAAATCTTATCGCCTCACAAAAGTTGCCACAAAACAAGCTTGAAACGGTCCGCAATTACCCAAATTCACCAGTCCCTTCAAATTTCAATTATCGCAATTTTTTTTCCCTTATTTCCAATTTAGCAAAAGACCTACATTTTTAAGAAAGTTCATCAACCTCTTGCCGAACAAATTTGCAAACCATTAAAAGGTCAAAGCATATTCATCCATCCTTGCCAATGGCTGATACGAGACGGATTTAAACTCGCTACGCAAACGTTGGTCCTTGGTCCTCATAGTTGAGCGAAAAGAATAAGAAAAAACCATCATGAATAAACCCAAGGATCCACCGACCAGAAAAAGAAATAACCTAATATTCCTTGGAAAAGTTCGGCTCCTTCATCCGTGTCCCTAGGCCAGCAAACTTACTCCATATACCTTACACAAGAAAAAGCATAGAAAGACTCTTCCTTCCCGAAATATTTCACTACTCAAGCAACAAGAAGAAAGACGAAGCAGAATTCAAAGTACCAATTTGTGCCATCAACCCAAAAAGCCAAACGAGAATAAGTTTTCGTTTCGTCCTTTTTTTTCGTGTCATCAATGCTCCAGGCTAAGTGGATCACCAGCGTGTACAGCGAGAAACCCAAAATCGATATCGCGTACACGTGTCCTCGGTGGCTTTAAAAAACACAATTAAAGTGAACTCGTGCTCGAGATAAGAGTGGAAAAATCAATCTCAATTTTGCACTTCAAAACCACTTGCGGTTGTGTGGCGTATATCCTTGATAAGTGTGTCATCATCGTCGTCATAAATATACCGTGTGCCGTCAATTCTAAACATAAATACTCATGCACACATCCGTCCTTCCTGGTGCTTTCGTGCTTTCCTCATCATTTGCAACTCACTCGTATAATTCAAGGATAAGCAAAAAGATACGCCAACGCAGCGCTCCGCAGGCTGCTGTTGCTACTGCTCCTGTTCACGAAGGTGCTCCGCACTCGTTTCAATTCAGAATCGCATGTAGTTGATGTGATTTGCCATGCACAACGCAAATACTACATACATTTGTATGCACTGAACAGGATGGGGGGATATGGCAAATAAAACACATAAGGAAATACAGCCAGCAGCAAGGACGACTTTGTCTTCCCACCCCACAGGCACAGTTTCAAGAGACTTTTGTGTGTCGACATGAATGTCACATCGTTAGACATACCTTGTGACCTTCCTTTCCTATAGTGGAAACGGCTGCCAAGTGTAGAGCACACCTCAATCAGGCGCTGCGTAACTGCAGGGGTATCCTTTTCATTGTATTTTTCTTCACAACAATCAACACTTCATTAAATAGAAATTCACTGCAAGCACTTGTCGGGCAGCAAAAGGATTCAAATGCCTTGACTTTTATTTATAACTCACTTTCAGGACACTGTCACACTGTTTGTGTTTTATTCTTATACTGGGGTTGGGTGGCGATTGAGGACAAAAAATCGTTCTACCGCGCGCACAAAATTTCAGCGAACGTCACGTATCCTTTACTCGGGCGAAACTAAACTTGATATCACAACGAGATTCCATGATATGAAATGCAGGTCCTGCGAAAACGGATGTTGTGTTGAATGCTCTGGTGGGTGGTGAGTCGGCGCTGTCTGTGTGGAACCCAAGGTGGAAGATGTTCCATGACACTACTTGGAGTGATGGCAAATCTACCTTTCAGTTGGATTAGAGGGCTTGATGGCATAGCGACAAACCTGTGGTGATAGCAACGCCATGGAACCTTTGTCATATCATAGTTTCGTTAGTTACCCATCGCAACCGATACGTGTAATACATTTCTTTTTGGGCAATTCCGAGGGAGGTACAAGTCAACCTCGATGAGTGTTCGAAATGGCCAAAGTGTGGAATTTATAATGCCGCCGCACCGTATTCATGTATCTATCCGAGGGTCATTGTTTACCCGACGACCGACGAAGGATATGTTTTTTCCTTGTGATTTTGTCGGTACTGCCTGAGTGGGAGTCATTAGTTTCGATTATCGTCGAAGCTGAAAATAACATGCGACCCGACGTTGTTGGCGAAAGTTTGTGTGTGTCTTTGCAAGTGGCAGTCGTCGTCGTCCTGTGTGGGTGTCAGAGATGCTTAAGGAATTTAAGTGGTGTGCTCTCTTCCGTTTTGGAGGATGTGTTTACTTCAAGTTTTCAGATGTGATTTTGGGGTGGTGGCGTCGTCAGGAGATACGGGGTATCCCAGTTAAAGGATACTTTAAAGGATCTTTTCGCTTAGGAGTTGATATTTATTAATTAGGGAGGATTTATCGAAGCACCCTGGGGATTTGTAATGCCGAGATGGGCTCCGTATGTTCTAGTGTTTCAAATGACCCAAGTTGAGAGAGGGATGGATATTTTGTATGGAAGGCGGTGATAATTGATCGATTATACATATATAGACAGGGGAGGGAGCTGAGAGGATTAAAATATTAAGACAGTTTGAGTAAACTGTCTTTTCGTGTTCAATGAGCAGAATTAGACGACAGTGACTAGGTGAATTGGATGTGTACTCAAGGAAGGTTAAATACAACAGATAGATGAATATGATACATGTCTAGAGAAATATTGTCTAAGCAGCTAAGGAGACGGTATGAGGTTTCAAAGGAGTAGATACGATACCCTGCACATCTGTGCTCATTCGCAAATGAAAGGCGTAAGGCAAGATTTTGCAGAAACTAAATTTTTAGCTTTTGAGGCCCATAGATTCGACCAAATTACTGCAATTTATGTATAAAATTACAAATAAGCTAACGAAAGAAAGTGTCCCGCACAAGACAGTGCATTAATTTTTGTTCAACTTCTTTAAACATATTCTTTTCTATGTAGGCCTATATTATTATTTATATTACCTAAATCAGTATCTTATGTTTTTATGCATCTTCCTGCCTAGTTTGTGTCCGTTAAACGGACTGTTGAATAATCCCTTCACATCCCACATTCTAAATTGCTGATGCTGTTATTTATTGACATTTTGTGGCAAGTGCAAACTTGAAAAAGGGGCGTGGTCTAACCGTGGTTATTTCCAAGCTTAGGTTTAATGTTCGCAAAAATGTAATTTTTGGTATAAATTCAATCTTTTTGTTGAATTGACACCTAAAAAGAGGCGTGGCTAAAAGCGTTGTGTAAACGATGTCTGGGATAAAGCGTACTTTACTTTATGTGCTAATTCTAATGTTTAATTTTTCCTTAATCCGACTTAGGGTAGGGCTTTTCGAAATTACGTTTTTCTGATATGTTGTTTTTCCTTTCTGCCTCCAACTATGGGCGTGGCCCAAATGAATATGTGTGACTTAAATGTATAAAAATGCAAAAGCTTTTCGATTTGGAACAAAAATATTGAATAAATTGAATTTGAAAACTTGCCTTAAAATGGATACCACGCCCTAATTTATGCCCATTGTATGTCTTATCAATGCACCAAGAGATGCTAATTGTCAAATTTCCTCCTCTAACAACGTCTTGCAGTTTTGAAATCCATGGAGGTTGTTGCCACAATAACGCCGATTGTGGGCGTGTCCGTAGCCGGATCTAAAAATTTAGCCTTGCAGTGCCTCTTATGCGAATTAGCTAACGTACAAAAAGCAAGCTCTCTAGCTCGAAATTTCAGGCCTTAAACATGTGACATACCCGCGGTCAGATGGGCGGACGGTCATGCCTTATTCGGCTTTCAGTTCAGTCTCGATAATATATGCTTCTTAAGTCTTGGGGGTACGCCATTATTATTTCACAGTTTATTATATACGTTATTATTATTTCACCGTTATTATTTCACCGGACATTATATACGTCCTATCCTATGGGATAAGGTATAAAAACCATTAGGCGGGTGATAAATACACCTTATCAGGTTATGGCCCGCTCAGAATATGTTAGAGCCCGTAAACAATTGTCTCATGAGACCACTTTTGGTAGAGAAACCAATTATACTTTTTTCTCGTTAAGGCTTTTATCAAAGTCGTCTGACCTAGCGCCTATAGCTAGACTCTTCTTTAAGTGACAAATTGAGACTTTTTAATTGCGCCATATCGAGCGATTTCGCCCTACGTCTTTATTCGTTGCCTTTTGACCGGAATAAGGGTTTTTTATACCCTACTTAGGGTAAATTAAGTTTGTTGTATAGTTTGTAAAGCAGTGAAATAATCACCGTAGCCTCATATGGCCTTTTACAGATATCAATGGGACCGACAGGAGAATTGACTAAGCCATGTCCGTCCGTCCGTATGTAAACAACTTTTAGGCCTTAAATTTCAAGCTATAGAACTGAAATTTCGTGAGTTGGCTGAAAATCTAGTTCTTCAGAGCAAGTTTGAAAATTAGCTGAACTTGCCCACAGACACGTCCACTACAGGCCTGTTTCTTCGAATATCTGTAATTTAAAAAATACTTTTTCCAAATTTTAGCTATGTTTAAATGGTGCTAGCGCACTCAGATTTGATATGTCATATTGCCTTGTGATTGTGTTTGAGGTAGCAGAAAAAGTTTAGCGTCTTCAATGACCACGTCCACTTTTTTAAGGGATGTTAGCTTAAAATGACTGTTTTTCAATAAATATTTGACTAAAAATTTAATGACAAAAGTGGTATGTAGATATTAGAATTTTTTAGCTCTCTTGCATATAGAGTATATGCCTCCGCCCACTTTTGTGGGCGTGGCGTTAAAAAAAGATTTTTTAAGTAAAAAGGCGGAGTTTTAGGCCGAAATGTATGCCTAGTAAAAAGCATTCAACAGTTATATTTTTATATCCCGCCACCTTTTTGGAGGCGTGACAGTAGGTTATTTGCAATCCCTCCCTGACGGACTGAAGTTTTTACCTATAAGCACTGTGGTACTTTGTTGTCAACATTGAGCTCATGCAGGCAAGCATCCAGGAAGACGGATCAGCATTTATTTTTTACTGGCAGCTTAAAAGCGGAAAAAGTAGGGCTTAGATAATAGATTCGAATCTATTAAGTAACAATTTTACTTCGGTAAGGCTTAAATTTTCGATTTTGGGAAGTTATTGTTTCTATAAGGCCTCTATAACACTTGCCGATTATTTCCAAGCCAGAAATTTCTGACACAATTTGTATAAGACCTTAAAGAAGTTACAACGGTCTTACAGAGGGATAAGATTCTGTTAATCTCCTCTGTTACTTTGTAAGAAGTCTACTACTTCTATAAGGCCTTATAGCAGCTTCCGTACTTCAGTGCAGAATGTGAACTACCTCTATAAGGCCGTATAGAAGTTTCGGAATCACTATACCTGTAGCAGGCATTATGTTACAAGCTTCACCGAAGCAGATACTTCTATAAGGTTTCTTTCTGCAGAGCTTAACCGAAACTGTTGCTTGTATAAAGTTTTCCATTGCAAGCCTTACCGAAACTGTTGCTTGTATATGGCTTCGTGTGACATGCTTTGCAGAAGAAGTTACTTGTATATGCTTTCCTATTGCAGGCTCAACCGAAACTGTTGCTTTCATAGACTTTCCTTCTGCAAGCCTTAGCGAAACTGTAACTTGTATAAGATTTCTTATTACATGACTTATAGAGACTCTAATGTAGAGTTCTGTTGCAATGTTTCTGTTGCAAACGTAACAGAAAATGTTACTTGTATAATGCTTCCTGTTGCAAGCTTCGCAGAAGCTGTTACTTGTAAAAAGCTTTCTGTTGCAAGCCTTATCGAAACTGTTACTTGTATAAGGCCTCCGGCTGCAGTCATAACAAAAACTGTTGCTTGTATAGAGTTTCCTATTGAATGCTTTACCGAAACTGTAGATTGAATGTTGTTTTCTGTCGTAATATTCCTGTTTCAAGTATAACAGAAACTGTTACTTGTATAAGGCCTCCTCTTGTAGTCACTACCGAAACTGTTGCTTGTATAAGGCTTTCTATTGCAGGCCTTATAGAGGCTATTACCTCTATAAGGCTTCCTGTTGCAAGCTTTATAGAGGCTGTTACTTGTATAAGGCTTCTTGTTGCAGGCCTTATAGAGGCTATTTCTTGTATAAGGTCTTGCAGATTGCTGTTGCAGGTTTTATAGAGGCTATTACTTGTATAAGGCTTCCAGTTGCAGCTCTTATAGAGGCTCTTACTTGTATAAGGCTTCCCTTTGCAGGCTTTATAGAGGCTATTGCTTGTATAAGGCTTCCTGTTGCAGGCCTTATAGAGGCTATTACTTCTATAAGGCTTCCTGTTGCAGGCCTTATAGAGGCTTTTGCTTGTATAAGGCTTCCTTCTGCAGGCCTTATAGAGGCTATTACTTCTATAAGGCTTCCTGTTGCAGGCCTTATAGAGGCTTTTGCTTGTATAAGGCTTCCTTCTGCAGGCCTTATAGAGGCTATTACTTCTATAAGGCTTCCTGTTGCAGACCTTATAGAGGCTATTACTTGAATAAGGCTTCCAGTTGCAGCTCTTATAGAGGCTCTTACTTGTATAAGGCTTCCCTTTGCAGGTCTTATAGAGGCTGTTACTTCAATAAGGCTTCCTGTTGCAGGCCTTATAGAGGCTATTACTACTATAAGGCTTCCTGTTGCAGGCCTTATAGAGGCTTTTGCTTGTATAAGGCTTCCTTCTGCAGGCCTTATAGAGGCTATTACTTCTATAAGGCTTCCTGTTGCAGGCCTTATAGAGGCTATTACTTGTGTAAGGCTTCCTCTTGCAGGTCTTATAGAGGCTGTTACTTGTATAAGGCTTACTCTTGCAGGCTTTACGGAAGCTGTTGTTGCAGAACAAATCTCCGAAATAAATAAAGAAAAAAAAACTCTTTCGCCGGGTGAGGCTTGAACCGTGGTCCTCGTTTACCACAGGCAAGCGCTCATCCACTATGCTACATCGTTGCCGTGCAACTCGTCGCGAAAACATCATATAAAAATAAATGGAGCATATCGCCTTATATGAATAGTGGGAGAGAGAACTGTTTTGTTTATTGAACTGAGAGAGATGAACTGTTTTGTTTATTGGTGTTTGTGCATCATTGTAGTATGACTCGCAATAGAGTTTCTGTTAGGCCTTATAGAAGTAGATGCGAAGTCTTACCGAAAGTGTTCATGAAACATCTTCGTTAAAGTGCGCGAGTACACTAATACCAATAATTTGCTTATTGGTATTTGTGTACATTTGAGCATGCGAAACAACCGAGCTTCTGTTAGGTTTTATAGAAATAGATGCGAAGTCTTACCGAAACTGTTAATGAAATGTTTCCTTAAAGAGCGAGACAGCATGTGGTTAAGCTTCGGTAAGGCCTTACACAAGCTGAAAAGAAGTCCTACCGAAGCTGCTTTACTTTACGTATCAACTAATGCCGTTTTCGTTTCCATTATTCATATAAGGCGATAGCATAGTGGAAAGAGTCACGACTGCCACGTCAGAGGACCCAGGATCGATCCGAACCAAGTAAGTAAATATTTCAAATATCAAATGTTCACAAATATAGTTTCCTAAATAATAATTGACATCATTTCAGACAGCAAGAATTAACAACAGCCAGATAAAAGAGGGAAAAGATAAATCAGCAGAGAAGGAAGGAGACTGTACAATTAAACTTTTTTTTTCGTTTTATGCTCCATTTATTTTTATGTGATGTTTTCGCGACGAGTTGCACGGCAACGATGTAGCCTAGTGGATGAGTGCTTGCCCTTGGTAAGCGAGAACCACGGTTCAAGCCTCAACCAGCGAAAGAATTTTTTTTCTTTATTTATTTCGGAGATTTGTTCTGCAACAACAGTTTCGGTAAAGCTTGCAAGAGTAAGCCTCATACAAGTAACAGCCTCTATAAGACCTGCAAGAGGAAGTCTTACACAAGTAATAGCCTCTATAAGGCCTGCAGAAGGAAGCCTTATAGAAGTAATAGCTTCTGTAAGGCATGCAACAGGAAGCCTTATAGAAGAATTAGCCTCTATAAGGCCTGCAACAGGAAGCCTTATAGAAGTAATAGCTTCTGTAAGGCCTGCAACTGGAAGCCTTATACAAGCACTAGCCTCTATAAGGCCTGCAATAGGAAACCTTATACAAGTAATAGCCTATATAAGGCCTGCAACAGGAAGCTTTATACAAGTAATAGCCTCTATAAGGCCTGCAACAGGAGGCCTTATAAGAGTAAAAGCCTCTATAAAGCCTGCAACAGGAAGTCTTATACAAGCAATAGCCTCTATAAAGCCTGCAGCAGGAAGCCTTATACAAGTAAACGCCTCTATAAGGCCTGCAAGAGGAAGCCTTATACAAGTAATAGCCTCTATAAAGCCTGCAACAGGAAGCCTTATACAAGTAACAGTTTCGGTAAAGCCTAACAGGAAACTTTATACAAGCCTGCTATAAAACTTTTAACAAGTAACAGCCTCGGTAAAGCTTGCAACAGAAAACCTTAATGCAAGTAACAGCCTCTATAAGACCTAACAGGAACTTTATACAAACACCGGTTTCTGTAAAGCCTAACAGGAAACTTTTAACACGGCTGTTAGGGCTTTAACAGTTTCTGTAAGTGCGCCAAATTGGCTTCTCTAAGGCCTTATACAAACTATTTTGTGGGAGGGGAAATAGCTTGTATATAACCTTACCGCAACAGAAATGTTACTTGGGATCCTAATTCCAGTTTTTGAGCTCGTGTATTTCTGTTGACCATAGCCATCGTCCTGGGATGAGTTTTGGTAGTTCTATAGGATTACCTTTAAGATTTTGGTATATGTAACTCTTAACCCTTTCCAGGTAGTTGAAATTTGAAAAGCTCATAAGCAAAATGTTAACGTTGGCCTTTCTTAAAAGTAAAGAAAAGACCATCATAGAAGAGCACGAGCTCTATGAAGGGCGCAGGTTTTATAACTCCTTGTTTTCAGTCACACTATTACTCGCAACAGCATTATTCTTGACTTAACCGGCTTACTAACATTTTAGCTCGTAAAAGGACCTCTACAAGAGCCTTAAAAGAGTTACCAAGGATTATAAGAATCTATAAGAGTCTTTTAAGAATATTACAAGAGTTTTTTAAGAACTTTACAAGCCATACTTATAATTGCCTACTTATAAGAGTTATTGATCTCTGATGACTAAACTTATACTCTTGCTCTAAGACCTGTATTCTTTTTTTTCCTCTGCTTGAAGGAGAGGGAGATTAAATGCTGCAAGAGCAATTTGGGCATATTTTCATAAGAACATAAAGTCCTTTTCAGTTCTTTTTTGTCTTTTCACTATGCCTCCAAGTGAAACGGTTAGGGGCCTTTTATAACACACCTAAGCTACAGGAAGCTTATTCAAGAAACTGCTTCTTGCTTTCAAGGTTACAGGAAGAGATACACGGCGAGGTTTGCAGCAGTAAGCTTATAAAAATATTATATTCGGGCAAGCTTTGAGGACTCATACAAGCTAAACAGCTTCGGTAAGGCTTGCAATAGGAGGCTTTATACAAATAACACCTTTGGTAAAGCTTGCAACTGGCACCCTTGAATACAGCATAGATTCGGAATACTTTTGTAGCAGAAGACCTTATACAAATAACGAATTCAGTAGGGATTTCAAGTTTCAAATGAAGGCTTCATTCTAGGCGCTTTTAATATGATATAAACTGTAAAAGGACTTGTTTTTAAAACAAAAGAATTTTATAGTAACTCCTCTCGCCTCTTGTCAGTAATTTGTGATAAACTATCTAGAATATTTTGGTTTTGACTCCCCGTCGAACCGCATTCACTTTATCACCACAACTTGAGGCCTCACAATAACCCTTGACCCAAAAGCGGTATGAGCCCTCAATTATCTCTTTGTCACATTTTCTCATTCATCAACATGGCCACAACAGCAAAACCATTGTTTCTGAAACAGAATTCCATTCATTTCATGAGACACACGTGCTGTCAAACAATACGCCACGACTGTGCCGTGCATTGTCCAAAAACCTAATGACTTCGGGTGACACACACTCCTGCTCCAACCCTGGACGGACAATTATCGCCGCTTAATTGCAGGACTCCGAAAGCAATTTGCTTTCATCTTCGAAGCGGTCGCTGCTCGCAACCCATCAGTCGACATACTCGGGACTTTTTTTGTGGGTCACCCGAGCCAGCAATGTCATGAACCAGGCAAACATGTGAAGTGCATTGTAGAGAGACAAGGTCGCACCTCGCACCTGTCGGACTGTCATGGTAAAACGATTCGATAATTACGCTAAAATTGTTGACGCGTACCTACCTCGCGCGCAAATCAAGCGTAAGGCTAGCGCGGTAATGACAAACGATTGCGTACTTGTTTGCAAAGTGGTGTATATTCCGACCGACACGCTACCCATGTGGTCGTATATAGAGGCGCGCATAGTCGCGTTGACAGCTCTGGAGATAATCAGCATTCTGTTTGCGAACCATTGCACCCTGAATTCGTAAATCACTCGGCGGCAGGTGGGGATGCCACACGACAAGCCGATAGGGCGACAGATTGTTAATTTCGGGCTGAAATTCGAAGGTATACATATGTCTCTGACCGATATTCGGAGAGTGGTGATACACGTCAGACAGGTGGTAATTTATGGGTTTATTAGCGGTAGCATCTTATGCTGAAGTGAGTTCTAAGATTTCTGCCTTATGGAGCACAATAAATAACTTTTTTGATCGGTAAGTGGAGTCGGAACGCTTTAATTTGATTCTGGATAGTAGAAGCTTTAATCAGACCGATATTTTGACATATTTTGGACCACACATAGACAAAACATCTGATTAAAATTAACCAAACCACAATGTTGCCAAATGGTCACTTCCTGGTTGGTACTTAGGTATACTGCATACACCTTGCCTCGGTTACGTGCACAGACCATCGCCAATGTGGCTAAGCGACTGCAATTGAAAATTTCGTAGGCGAATTATTTTGTGCAGTGCGTGTAGCCGCATCGATGCGGGCTTGGCTAAGCAGATGCTCCTCATTGTGTGCCCGGCAGTAGGTAATCTGTTTCTCGTTCGTTCGCCATAACTAATTGTGATTGCATCACAATTTCGAAGAAAGTAGCGCGTTATTAGGCGATTTCAAGCCGAATCGACCATGAGCCACATGGGCTAAATAACTGTGTAAGCCGATTGGGTGGGAAATGACTGTGTGTGAATTTCTGTTTACGGAACTAGGGCGGATATTGTTTGTTTCGATAAGCGGTTGTTTCAAGGCACTGGGTTATATAGCGCCTATTATTGCATGGGTATTGACAAAATTACTTTACCTAACATAGACGTCTTTAGGCTTGCATCAGTGATATTTTAAACTGAATATATGTACCTACCTTCATTTGGTTTTGTAATTTGTAGCAAATTTGTCTATTCATCGCTTTTTTATGGAACAGTGGTGAAGGTGTGGAATATTTGATATACCTAAATTTAATGCAAAAACATTATTGCTGTATATCATAGCTCCTCTCTTGTATAGACGGTATATCCTACTTTATTTAACACACCCGCCGTACAGTCACAGTGGGTTATGGCTCCTAGTTACGAGAGACGCAAGATACCGAATCACTTTTATTCTAAAGAGGTAAGGCATGTAATGACTACGAGAATCTGCCCGGGGAAGCGGTTCAACATTCGTTTTGACTGGTTAAATAAAAAATCGGATACCCAATGGTCTGCGTCAAGATAAGTAGGTATAATGCCTCCTGCACGAGAATTTCAGTTTGGTTTATTTTTTTTATTGATTTTTGCAATTGGAATAGATATAGTCTTATCCATAGTCAAATCGTTTCCGCGATTGTCTGTTTTAGAAAAAAAAAATACAGAAGTTCTTTTTTCGCTGTTTCTATTATGGTTTCGTAGCATACATGGTTGAGAAGTTGGCCCTGGTTCACCTCGAGCTGTTGCGCCACTCTATTTATTTATTTTTTTTATTATGGTTTTCGGGCTGCTGAGTCCGATTTTCAACTTTGCGATTTTAAAAATTTCGAATTTTTAGCAAAACACTAAAAAGGGTAGATTTTTTGCGATTTTCAAGGTGAAGCCATGTCCGTAGAAAAGAGCAAAGTTGGAAATTGAATTCAGCATCCCGATGTTTTGAGGTTGAAAACAGCTGTTTATTACACCATCGAAAGCCTTAAGTTTATATGATAAGTCAACGTCTTTGTTTGCGAAAAACTGGTTCCTCAATCAGTTTATAGCAACTTAGCAGCTATCTACTGATTTCTCTTTTAGGTGGGGGTGGATATCCAAATTAAGTTTGGAGTTTCAAATATTTGGTTGAAAATTCAAATATTTGAATTCGTTCACGGCCTCAATATTTTAATTTTCCAAGTTGCACGTGTCGCTCCTAGACAATGGATGGTAATGTCTCAAAATCATGATATTGTATTTAACAGCATTGATTTTCAGGTCCCAAAGATCGCAATATTGCTTAGGTTCTTTTATAATAAGGTGAAGAAAAAGCGGGCTATCTGACATGACAATAAAATCATCAGCATACAATAGAACTTCGGGATTCCGGTAGAGTTCTACAAAAATTCACCGCCTGCTTTTATTGACCTTTTATTTTCTTTTTAATAAGTTTCTTGTGCAAGAAAGTGTATTTACGTTATTCCTTCAATCCATGATCTGTGCAATTTATAAGCAATGTTGCAAGCAATGTTCCTCCAACTACAGAGGAACATCGATTCTCTGTGGTTTAGAATAGTCTTTACGAAGAATATTAACCATAGGTTGGTAGGCTGGATGGAAAATAATAATTTGCTCAACATTTTCCGAGCCAGCTTTCGTTCTAGGCTCACGACAATTGATCAAATTTATGTTTTGACTTCGGTTGTAAAGAGTATCTAGATGAAAAAAAAAAAAAAATTGCACGCGTTCTTTGTCGATTTTAAGGCGGCGTTCGATTCCATCAACAGAGGTTTCCTGCTTTACAAATTTTCGATGCTTGGCCTGTCTTCAAAGTTCCTACAAATTTATCAAAAGCTTCTTTCTAATACAGCCGCAGCTGTGTGGAATGGCAGCTGCTTGTCTGAATTTTTTAATATCTCGAAAATCCCATCCCTATCCTGCTCACTCTGTATATCGATGACGTCTGGAAAGACGTGCCAGGAGAAGTAAAATTTGTGGACTTGCTACTAAAAATCCTGCTTTTTGCCGACAACCTTGTCATTCTCACCGATAATCCTATCTTACTCCAGCTGCATATTAACTGAAACGCTTTTGTGAATTGTGGGTATTCATCGATGGGTATTCATCGGTATTCATTCGATATTTGATGATATCGAACTGGTACATCGTTTATTTTTCAAACGGATTTTCAAACTACTCTCATCAGCCCCAACCTACGCAATCCATCTCGAATGCGGCCTCCCTTTAATCTACGGTAGGATTCTCAAGGCTAAAGCGCACTACATTTTTTTAAGGGTGTTGAGAAGGCCTAAGTCCAACCTACAGAGGAAATTTATGTTATACGCACTGCAACATAGGTTATCGCCCTTTAAGGAAATGAAATAACCAATATTCCGACCGACAGCTTGCGGATCATCGTATACGATTGTATTGCGAAGGTTGATGAAACCTAGTTTTTGCCGTACGTGCCTCGAACTCGTCAACGATTCAACTCCACTCTACGACTAAACGTAAGAATAGAGGGGTCTGTTCAGCTTAGTTGTCATCTTAATTGTTATAATTTACTTAACAAGACATGTGGCAAAAAATAAAAAAATAAAATAAAAAGATGGTTGGATCTGGATTCAAACCCAGGACCAGGAGTAATCTGCTATTACAAGGATCAACTTCCACTTTACTAATTCGGTTTGTTTCTTCCATGTATAAAAGCTCTCCAAACCTAAGCAATGCCAACAAAAAATTATAAATTTATAATAAATAAAAATTATTTTCTTTGCGAAACGCCCGATCCAAAAACCGAGGTTACGACCAATTTTGATCTTCTTTGTTTAAAACAAATAAACCTCCATTTTTTACCACATGCACATTGGCTAGCAATAGTTAATATGCATGTAAAACTTTTTAATTTTAAATATTTTGTGCTGGTCCTGGCAAAAAATACCTTCACGAGCCATTGTTCGAACTGAACTTTCCTGAAGGGTCTTATAGTTTACATTCTGTTTGCACAATGAAAGTTACAATGGTACTCACGCGGCCTTTGTCGAGAAAGTGTGTATGAGTATGGAAATCTTGGTGAATACCCACTAAAGATGCTCAGTGTCAAGATTTCTCAACGAAACACATGACCAAAAAACGGAGTTTAAGGCCAAATTTGATCTTTTTTTGTTAAAAAACAATTAACACCAATATTTTGTTTTAAATTTTCTTCTCCTCGACTGTCCACAGAGGGTAACTTTTGCGATTAAAGTGACGATTAAAAAACAAGGTGGTCATGAAAAAAAATCTCAGAACGCCTTTGCAAGTTCTCTTCTTATTGTATTCACTTAAAATATGCTTAATTTTTAGGTCATAAACAATTCGATACCATGGTTTTAAACATTCAACAACTGACCAGTCTATCGAATAACTAATGAAATTAAGAAAGCCATAGAGCGAAAAGAAGTGCTTTTCTTGACGTATCCCAAGCCTTTGATAAGTTTTGGCACGAAGGCCTGAAATATAAGCTACGAAAAATGCACACCGGTGTTCCACAAGGAAGCGCTCTCGGTCCAACACTGTTTTAACATTTTACAAGACTACCTCAAGATGAGACAACGACTGTGGCCACGTTCGCTGACGACACGGCTATCCTCGCGACGGAAGACAGTCGAACTATCAACGGACAACGACCTGAAGAATCGTCCTAAATGATACAAAATCGACGCATGTAAACTTTACTTACAAAAGAGTAAACAACCTACCTCTAATTATTAACTCGATACAAATTCCGTACGCAAACGAGGCGAAATATCTAGGCATGACCCTAGACGCAAAACTTAAATAAGAACACACGTTAAAAAGAAACGCGACGAACTTGAAATCAAGCTACGAGAACTGAATCGGCTTATCGGATGTTATTCGAAACACTAAGCGTGTATAACAAACTGCTATTGTAAAAACAAGGCCTTAAGACATCTTGAACATACGGTATACAACTTTTGAGTTTTACCAAACCAACGAAAAACATAAATATATTAGAAACTTTTCAAAATAAGGCACTTAGCGCAATCGATAATGCTCCATACACCCCGGAGAAGTTTCTCAAACTAAATAGGTAAACTTACTAAGTTTATTACTAATACTAACTTCAGGAGGATCCTGAATGACCTCAACCAACAACTAGCTAGGTACTTCTAGTTTTTTGTTTCGTTTGCAGGGTTAGTCACCACGCAGTAAATCCATTCAGTTGGACTCAAATTTCAGCTGGCTGTCCAGATATTTTGGGCTTTGCATCATTAAAGTCAGATCTTATACTTATTAAGCCACCTAAGTTCTAATTGTAACCTGTACAGTGAGAAATTTTGTACCGCCCCATTAAAGATATTTTGCAGAAACTGATCTTATTAGACAGATTCATGATCATACTTATTTTTCGAACCGTATCACACAGCTTCCACATATAAACACCCATATCGAACCCGGTCTTTGTTTCCTATTTAGCAAGGCTTACTCTTGCGGAAAAAGATCATCTACTGCCTATTGGTGTTTATTTCTTAAACTTTCGTGATCCATGTGTGCTGCAACTGTCTCTATCAATACGAAAACTCTAATTATTCAGTAAATTTCCACAAATAATGAGAAAATGTCTCATCGTCATCAAATTAATTATCCACACATGATCCGGGAAAATTCCAAATCCGCACTTCCACCATATAATTCACACGCATTGTCCCAAAACGACTGCAAAAGCAAAGATAATTCTTTTAGCTGAATACTCGTACCCTGTCACGCGTATTCGAGTGGTTAACATACCCTACCCCGTTCCCAGTGATGTATGCTTGTCTGATCGCGGATTTTCCATCCTCCGTGTGGGGCGGCAATACGGGCTGAAGAGGATTCCTAACTCAACGTGGCGTTAAATTAGCGTTTGCAGTAACTGCAGTTCCACTCGAAGAGTCATCGCCAACCGACCTTATTATCATCATCAGCTTCTGCATCCTTGAGACGTCGACGACGACGACACCATGCTCCGCCACATATTATACACAGATTTATCTATGTTTGTGCGCTGCGACAAGCTGCGGATAAATGCGTTTAGTTGCCGCAAACGGAGCTGTAAGTAACTAATCACTCCTGCTGGAACTTTGTTTGGACGGGAAGGGAGACCTTGAAATCCGATTTCAGGGAACTGGTAATGCACCACAACGGGGGAAACTCTTTGAAGTTTTTTTTTCCCCTTTTCAGATGTTTAGCTACGACTGGGTTTTAATGGAGTTTCGCTTGATGGGTTCTTTAGAAGAATTCAGTTTTTTTTTTCTATACTCATGGGCATCGAATTAGAACCATAGAGTCGAAATTTGTTTTCAGTTGACTGTGAGTAATGTTTTTGGCGCTTTGCTTAACGGCTCGGAAAAGTATACTCCGCCGAGAGTGTGGTGTCATGTGGGTAAATCAAGGTTTTACCCCTGAAAAACAAAAATTATGAACGAGGAAGTTAAGTCTTTGATTGAAGGCTAAGTCGGGCCAGTGGAGTGTTATACAATTAGGTTTTCAAAAAAAAGTCAAACCACCGCTACTTAGACATTTAATTCGGCAATGTGAGGACTTTTATTCAACCATACATTCGGCCATATCCAGTGTATATGGGACGTCGCATGTAGCCACCATAACCTCCATACATCAGTGGGCTGGAATAAGTCATTCTCTCGTAGCCGTAGCCATAGCCCATAGGACCATATCCGTATCCAAATTGAGGAACAGAACTTACGCACGCAGTCAGAAAAGCGAAAATTAACAGGAAAGCCCAAAAGTTATTCTGAAAAATAAAATAATGGAGTCTAATGTACCCAGGTTATGCAATGCCTTTATTCAACTTGCCATTCGATGCTCCATTTCGTGGTTAGTTAAGCTCCGGTCGAAATCTGGAATACAACTAAAGGTTGCACCGCGGCCTGCATCAATCTTAAGTATTAAGAGTAGATACCTTATGCTAATTGGATGGTTTGCACGATTTGTTCATCTATCGATTCACAAAGTATTGAATTTAATCACGATTTCTCGGAATGACGCCCGCAAGATGCAGCAAGATAAACGCTCAACCCAATTGCGTTCTGTTATAAGGAAATTACCTATTGACACAGTTGTGTAGTGTTTGCTAATCTGAATGAACGGGTGGGTATGGCATTTTATTTGCATTGCGAAATATACTCAGCTGCAGGCGTTTATAAGTTTTAAGTTAAAATTGAAAACACTAACGAAAACAGACCCTATAGGTTTAGAAGGCAAGACGTGTTCTGAAAATATGCTGTTTCTAATAAGAAAATCTAAAGGAATTTTGTTCTTATATGAACTCATAATATTATTGGCGTCAAAAAACCTACAAACCTACAAAAAATTCAAAAGTAGTTGTATCCCATTATCAACTCATGCTCTTAACAATTTCTTCAACCACTATTCCATAAAAGATGTAGAGGAGTCTATATCTAGGGATGTTGAAGGAAAATGGAGTTTGAGAAATATGTTTTCTTATTTTTGTTTAAATCGATTGATAAAAGATTAAACGATTTCCATCTATTTCTTCACAAAAAATCTTTCCATCTATTTCATCAAAAATTCATTTTTAACCCCATCTCTTAAGCGACAAACAAGAAAAGGTTGGAACAGTGAGACAGTACTAACAGTGAGACATCAATTTTTTTTTTGCTTCCCAGAAACATACACTTGCATGCCGATGCAGACAATAACTTTTTTTTTCCATTCATCAACTTTTGCTCCTTTGCCGAAAAATAGCCAGTTGCGTATCGCTCTCGGAGGGGGAAGGCAGAAGAAAAAGGGCAAACGTATTTTTTTCCTGTCTTTTTTGAAATTTTGTGAAGGAATTAAAAATTTTCAAATAACTGAACTAGTTTTTTTTTAATTTTCTTGTTTTTTATGTGCTATCTTATTTTGCAAAAAAAAAACGTTAGGGATGCTTTGCTAGTTTAAAAAAAAAAAAAACAGATTTATTGGAAATGCTTAGAGTTAAGCAGTCAGGCAGAGTCAATGTTCGAACAGTGAGGCATGTCTCAATATCCTTTCATATCAATGAAAGGAGTTCTTTCATTTCTTTCCGTGGCGCGAAATTTTTTAGCAAATATGTACGCGTCCATCTTTGTAACTGGCACTTGCAGCTCAGAAGAGCCCTGCGTCGCCTGGCCTCTCTAAGAATCATGCATATTGACTGTGTGCGCTACACGGGTTTTTATACTCGCGAAAGTGGTCTAAAATTTTTTTCCGATTGCAAACGGCGAGCTGAGAGATGACAAATGATACTCTCAGGAGGTTTGCCTGATCCTCGCGGAGGTGGGACACCATAAAACCGTGGGACACAGTCGGGATTCGAACCCAGCACCTTGTGCATTGTAGTCCTGCAAACCAACGCCTGCACCACCAATATGACTATCACCATCATATATCATTTTTGCCATAACAATATTTTTTATTTAATTTTTTTTTTTTGCTTACATTTTCGATAGAAAATAAGACCGTCAAGTATGAATTCATTCACGGAGCGGTTCGTCGGCTTTTTCTGAAGGCTTAGCATAGAATTATTGCTTAATTTGCATATAAAATGTTGTTCAGTATATTTGCGATTTTTCTTTCCTTTTAATGACGATTTCGGACTTTATTGCATTTTTCTAACTCATTTGTTTCGCATATATCACATTTATAGAATATTTCGAGCTCAATTTTAAGAGAACATATGCATACGATCTGTGTTCCTCTGTGTGAAGGGAAGATTTTTATTCAGCTTTAACATTCTTAAAATAGATATTTTTCTTTAATTTTACTTAAAGTACCTACTGTAAATATTTTTTTTCAAGTTTACTGTACTAATTTTAGCCGAATCTTTTAAATTTTCATTTAAACGCAGGGTGACAAAAAATATTTTCGATTTTTTTTTTTTAAAAATAACTAAAAAAAGACAAACGCGTTTTTTGTTTAAAATTTTTTTTTATATATTTTGCATTACAGTGGTTTGCGTTTGTGAAAAATTAAGTTGATAAGATAGAAACAGCTTAGAACTTTTAATCATTTTTCAGCACTACCATTTTAGTAAATCAACTTTAATTATTTTTGGCATATCTCGAAAACTGCGCAATATTTCATTCTTGCGCTATTCTTCTTTCGAACCTCGAAAAATTGTCTTTATTCAGTATTTTTTTCAAAATGCTATAATGTTACCGTTATCGAGATAGTGTGGTGGGACACGCAGTTTTTAGCCTTTTTCTTCATTTTTTTGATTTAAAATCCATATAAAGTCTATTCGGAACCTTTTGTGGAACTCCGTTATACTTTTTTTTTATTTTCATATACTTTGCGCTAGCAACAGTTACTTTTTTCTAATACTCAGAGCACAGATTTTTAAGCTTCGGTTATAAAAGCGAGTTTTTAAATTTGGTTTTTAAGCCGTTTCAGAAAATTTCTTGTTAGAAATGCCATTTTTTGAAAGATTTTAAAAGTTTTAGATTTTGTTATATAAAAACCAAATTTCATTATAATCGGTACCATCGTTAAAATTCCAGAATATTTTGAAAAATAAAATTTGAAATGTTTTTGAAGTTTTCGAGCTAAATCTCAGAATCTGCTAAATATTCGAAAATTTCTATAGTTTTCCCGTAAATAGCAAATAATTCTTCATGTGTGTGATTTTTTCAAATCATTCGGCGCATGCTATATCGGAGACAGTGGTGCGGACGAATTTTTTCACGATTTTTTTTCGCAAATACGCTAAAACTACATTTCTAAAACCGTTTAACCAAAATTGTATTCTAGCCTTTACTTAACCTTTGGCTGTTTTATATATTTCATATGAAGTGATAACCAGTGAGTAAGTGCTACAGTGTGTACGCAGAAGTTACAGTCCGTAAAACGGACCGTTTAATACTCCATCCTACCCCATTGTAAAATGCTGATGGCATAGTTATTTTTTGACATTTTATAAGTAATGCAAACTTCGAAAAGGGGCGTGGTCTAACCGCCCCTAATTACAAACTATTGATTATAAGATATTTCCACAGATGTTTCCAAGTTACACCTAATTGTACGTAAAAATGCAATTTTTTGGTTCAAATTCAATATTTTTGAAAAATCGACCCCTTAAAGGGGGCGTGGCTAAAAACTTTATTTGAACAAAATTTGGACGGAAGTATTGTTTACCTAACCTGCTCCTTTTTTTGTTTCATGCTTTCCTAAATTGGGCTCTAGGGCAGTCGAAATTAAGTTTTTCTGGAAAATTTTCGGTTTTTCTTAAATTCTGCCTCCAAATGTGGGCGGGCCCAAAGTCTTGTATGAACAAAATGTGGAACTAAGAGTTTTCTACACAAAATATTAAGCAAATTTTTTTCAATTTCGAGCAAAAATACTGAGATGCTAAATGTCAAATTTCAGCCTTTTAGAACGTCTTACAGTTTTGAAAAATCTGGAGGTAGTTGCATATTTAGACCGATTGTGGGCGTGTCTTTGGGCGGATTTCAAAAATGTTTACACTTGTACTGCTTCGCATGACGTGCCGCTGAGTTCAGTGCCACGGAGTTTCAGCACCCTAGCTCAAAATTTAAGGCCTAAAAACATGTGACATATAGACGGACGGACATGGCTCATTCGATTCAGAATTCGGTCTCGATCATATGCCCTTAAGGTCTTGGGGGTCTGCCATTATTATATCACCGTGTTACAAACTATGTGACAAACTTAATATACCTCCTATCCTATGGGATGGGGTATAAAAAAGCTATGACGTTAAACACGTTGAAAATGGGTATACCTTCTCCATTCTTTATTTCTCAAAAACCTTCCAATATTCTGCAAAATTTTGATTTTATTATGAAAATCCAATATTTTTTTAGTGTATGTTTAAATTTTCTTCCTTCTGGTTGTAAAAGTTTTTAAGATAAAGCCAAAACACTTTATGTCTCTTTTACCATCAATATTCAAACTATAATTAAACCGTTATGCGTGTATATAAAAAATTACCCTCTTTTGATTTTTCTTTTTTTTACGGATTTTATTAGTGTACCAAATTTCATATCTCTACGACTTCCAATTCAAAAGTTACAGGTGCGGACGGACGGATGGACGGAGCGATACCATAAGAGGTCCTTTTTCCATTTTTGGACGGACCGCTTAAAAACTTACTACTTAATTAATTTAAAAAGTGTGTTTAGCTGTCCTTTTACATGAATATGTTTTTTAATGAAAATAATGTTAAACTGATTTTTAAAAATCTGTTAAAGTTTCTTATCAAATTATCGCTGATTCACTCTTCGAACAAGTCAACAGTGAGACAGTTTGTTTATTCAATAAATTCAACTCTACCAATTTAATAGCAAAAGGTAAATGAAAAATGGGCTAACTTACTTACTTTCATAAGGTGGCGTTACAGTCTGGGGTGGACCTGGTGCTCAGCCGACAAGCTTCGCCAGCCAGCTCTGTCTCTGTCTCCACCTAGCCGTCTCCAGTTTCACACGCGAAGTTGGCTGAGGTTCCCTTGAACTTGCGTGCGCCACCTAAGTCTCGGTGCCCTTTACTACGCCGTGCCTGCGGGGCTAAGATATCGTCGAAAATAAAACATTCTTAACTAGGAAGAGCTGGTAGATACAATCGTTTGATAAAAGTGTCTCACTAATCCCAACATTCTCCTACTTATAGCCGATTGGTTTGCTTAAATCTTTATGGTTCAAAATCTTGGCCATGCATATATTCAGTAAGCAACATGTATCAATTTTCTTCAATGCCTTAAAGTTTGTAAGCTCACAAGCTCATACGGACGATGCACAGTGGTAGAAATTCGATTATGAGCAGCAAAATTTTTTTGTTTATTTTTTGAAGCTGGTTTTAATGGTTTTTCTAAATTTTGCAGATATTTTTTTGTAAAAAAATGTTATTTTTAGTAAAGATGCCTTCTTTATATTCTGGTGCATCAGCAAGGACTTTTGGAATTGATACGGTAAAGATTTTCATCTTCTCAGCTTCCCTTATTGGCAACAAAAGTAATCGTTAATCCTCTTAGTCCATGTCCAAAGAGTTTCTTCCTGAGAACCATATATTCCGAAAGGATACCCTCCCATTCCACATGGCGCTTCGCGCGTTTTCGCAAAGCAATTTTGAGATAGTGAACCTGCTGGCCCGACTTTTTGGCCTTAAATGGTCGAGAATTCGTAAAGGATTCTAGCAAATAAGGTTTACTCGCGTGGCAGACAATTTAACCAAGTCGATCAACTTAAAAAGGGTTGGTCGCCAATGAAGCCCTTAAAAGCTTAAAAGCCTTACCATATCAATGCCAAACCTTTTTGCAAATGTATTAGATAATATAGTTTCTAGGCCCCACTAGTTCTTTAGATTGATATTTAAAAAATCAGCAAAATTTAGAATAACCGCTAAAAGCCACATGTGTTAATAATCGAACTTCTACCTATGTAACCTCCTTTCGAGAAACCAAGCAGAGAATGTATTAGATACTTTATATTCCCCAATATTTGACTACCAATCCATCACTACTCGAAATGATATTCAAAGATATTAAGTTATATCAGCAAACTCAACTTGAGCTTGAGAAAGAAGAAAGCAACCATCTCCAAGAAGGATGTCTGTAACCGTCCCTTGCAAGATATTATTTAATTTAAACCAGAACCAAAAACGGCAAGACACACCAACTTTAAAGATTTACTACCAACCCCAGAACTTTTTTTAAAGTTTTCAAGTGTCTTATCAACATCTGACCCAAATACCAAACAAGTCAAACATGCGAGCTAAACTCTTTTTTTTTTTCGGATAAAATTTCAAGCAAAAGTCTCGAATAGCTATGTGGCCCAGATTCCAGTTTTAGGATTTCTTCCGACACGAGACGTAAGGAATAAAAATTGATTACCGCTACATTTTTTTTTTATCCCCATCAAAGCAATCCCCTCATGTAGGATTTTTCAAGTGCGCGCACAAAAGGGAAACTCACAGAACAAAGGATAATGTCACTAGATCCTTGGCACACAAGACAAGGAGTCGCTGCTGCCATGATAAATATGAAACAAAAAGGATGTGAACGAGTCGAAAAAACCACTTCAAATGTAAACGTATTAATTTATCCTGACAAATGTACGCGGAATTGGTTGCAGCCCCAAGTGCAACACAAGGAGCAATTTGTTTCATGCTATGTCCTGGTGGTGTACGTACCACCCCTTTAGACGGATAAACAGAGATGGGTAAAAAATGGTCTGTTTTACCTTAAAGCTAAGTCGGAAGTAAAAGCAATCTGAGTTGGATTATATTACACAACGATTCTCTTAAAAGGACCAAATGCGACTGCATCCATCATCGCAGCTTCGTATCGAAGCCAAAGTGGAAGCATTTTTCCCTCTCGAACCCGGTAGTGAATTCATGACATCAGAAGCGCTTGGAAGAATTTATTTATGACTTTGATCTATCGAATCCGCACACCCTCACACCTACAACACACGAGGCGGTGTTGGCTTCACTTTTCTAGTAGATCTGGATTAAAATCGATTCGTGTCTAGATCGTCGAAGGACTTGCCCCGAATCGGGGATAAGCGTGAATTATTTACTGCAGTGCAACAATGGTGGTTGTGTGTAGACCTTTGTTAAGGCGCGTAGCTGCCGCGCGCCAGCCATCTCGACTGCCGTCCTTGTTTGATTCTAATTTAATATCATAGTAGCGCACTGTAGAGAAAGGACACAAATTCGATTACGTGGACGACGCGACGGTTCCCTGCTGTTGAAAGTCATTTGTATGTTCAACAATTGGATTAAATGAGCCCGACGCGCCTTTTGCGCTCGGAGGGGGTGGCGTTCATCCAATTACCATGAGGATATGCATTGTGCGAGGAGGAGCTGTAATGTCCATAAGGTGGTTCAACCAAGTTTTGTCGCTACATTATGAATCTGCAAAAGGAGGTGGTTTGCAAAGGACTTCTGCTCAATGATGGGGATAAGAATGGAAGGGATTACGGCGCAGTATGGTAAAAAGGGACAATGGAGATCCGTTTTTAATGACAAATATTTTATGGCGATGGAATATGAAGAGTCTGAGGACTGTAAAACCTGAAAATAGCCTTTAGTAAAATGAGGTTTAAGGACGTTAACCTTCTCTTTAAGTAAAAGCTAAAACAAATTATAAACAAATTAAGTTTTCATCTAACCTTTTACCAGACAGCTGTAATCTAACATCCCATTAGTTATTTAGTCCTTAATTGTGTGTCTGCTAACAGCCACATGGTAAATATTGTATCCTTTCTGATATAACTTCGAGTTTATAAGTATTGTATGTATAATATTGGCCACATACAAACATCATAATATACCGAGGCGCGTTGTCCTAGAAACCCAACTGGTCTGTCAACAGCTCTTTTGTTCATTTCTCCATTATAACAAAGTGTGAGCCCCATTAATTTGGCCCACATTTCATTTAGTCATACCATGACAAACCATATCAAAAGCACAACAAATCCATCTCAGCACTTCACTGCAATGCCTGGAAATGTGCCACCATCAATCAGGAAATTCTGCAAAGCCAGAAGGAAAAAATTGGAGCACAATTTCTGCTGTTCTGCCATTTGAAAAACTCATAACTCCCGATTGCAAGTTGCTAGCCGAAACGGAAACTTTTTTATTCACTTTACGATAGAAAAAAAAAGAAAAAAACTGGATCCATTATCTCCTGGATCCATTCGCGGAAGCCTCTCGCTGCACACACCCACCTTTCATTTGCACACTCTCGCACAACAACTCATATTCACAAATTTCATTAAACTCATAACTTTCCTTCACTGGCAGTCACTGTTCCTGTTGCTGTCCCACCCAGGACGAATCACCACAACTAGAAATAAAATAAAACACAAAAGCATACCATTATGCATTGTTTTTAAATTTTATCGTCAACACACCTTCTAGGAGCCAACCCTTAAGCCTCGACGTTGCATTTCCATGGCCACGTTACTATAAAGAACTGTGGTTACCACATAAATTAAAAAATATACAACACACACTAGCAATACAATTTCATTTAGAAAACTATAGTAAACGCACACGAAGCTACGTGTGTATGCAGGCGAACGAGGACTTTCCTTGTTCTCGGTGCAGAGCTGAGTATCTAGAGCAAGGACGATTTTTTTCCTCGACTGTAATAATGTTTATTCTGAATTTTCTTTGTGTATCACAATATTTTTCCTTTTATTTTTTTGCACAGGCTGTGCTCATTATGTTAAATTTTTTATAAAAAAAAAGTGTTAAGTTTTTTTTTTCATAAATAAAATTTTACTTCCCCCCGCCGAATGTAATTAATTTTGCGCCTTTTGTTGCATGCAGCCAAGGCAACCGTATATATAATGAAGTGTGAACTGGAGCAAGGACGTACAAGGTGCGAGCTGAGTCCTTTGTATATTTAAATAAAATATTATGTCAAATTATTATTTGCTTTCCCCATTCGAGAGGATGCCTTATGGCAATATTGAGGACGATATTCTGGGTTGACTTAATTAGGCGAAGCCGCTGTTGAAAAGGATGTTAAGGGCATGTGACTTAATTAAAGTAATGTTTAGTTTCTGCTGCTATTATCAGAAACGATATTCACGTAAGGCGCTTTAGTGAATGTTTAATTATTATTCATTTATTTTACTCCTTGAAGCAGCAAATTCGTAAGAAATAATTTTTAAGAAAACAGGGCTGTAAATAAATGGGGCAGCAAAATGGGAGTAAAAAATAATTACTTATTTTAAGTTAAGGATTTTTTGAGTAAGTACCTGCATTAAACATATTCCGAACGGTCTCCTCAGGGTTATAAAAAAAGTGTTTCCTAAAGAAACTTATTGCATAAACGTGAAAATTTAAGTTTTATTTTATTTTACGGTCCTAAAATGGGCACTTAAAGTAGAGTGCAAAAATTTACCGTAAACTCCCCAAAGAATATCTATATAGAATGAAAAATGGAAGCACACTTAAAAAACAAAATTTAACTAACTATGATTTGGGAGCAAATGGCGTCTATTTTAATTTTTTTTTTTAAATTTAAATTTTGCGGCAAAATTTCATATTTTTTTTCTTCCTTATAACCACGTGTTTCTGTAATTAAAATACAACCTTCTTCCAGTTTTTGTGAAAATCCGACAATATCTCCTCGATTTATCAAGATTTTAGTGAAAAAATAGTATCCATTAAGAAATAAGGAGATTTTGAGGTTAGGATCCTTTTTTTTAGGACAGGAGTCCTATGTATTCAGCGTAGACGGAAGCTTAACTCATTTTCTGAGGCACAGTTGCACAAAACTAAAAAGGAGGCTTATGCCCGAACCAATGACAAGGTGCTTCATCTTAAGAGCTAACACACGTCCGCTAGGAGTCTTATTATAGGGGTCTCCTCTTGAGTCTTGCGTGTACTGCTCTCGTCACTTGAACCCATGAACCGAGTTACCTAAAAGGCACTGGTATGGAAAATAATTTTCTGGCAGGTTAACCGGAGGTAACCAGCAGGTTTCAGGAAAACTAGAAAGTGGCTTTGATAAAGCTCTGGCCGTAATAAATTTAATTTAACGATCACAAAGGAAATTAAAAGTCTGTGAGAGCTTTGTGAAAGAAGGTGGTTTCCTCACAAGTTTCTCAAGAAAATGACCTGCATCAAATTCAGCCCAAGACCCACAACATTTAATGATGGACTGATAGCTCTAGGTTTCATTCCAAGTTCGTTTTCCAAAAGTTTTCTTGACGGAGCTTTTCATCCAGAAATGAGCATCGTCGCAGAATACAGTTTTTCGATTGAAATCTAATTATTTGCTAAAAGCTGTTACTCCAGTGATTTGACAGAGAGACTCAAATAAACGACAGCTTATTTAACAGATGTAGCTTCAACAATAAGGCCACTTTTAACTTCCATGAACAAAGTTCCTTCTACGTTATGCCACAAGCAAAATCCGTTCACAAAATTACAATCAGTGTTTGCTATGTCTACCTTAACAATAACCATAAACCTCAATAGCGTATCAGTGCTAAGCCCAGCCCTATACTTATAAACGTGTATCTTTACACCTGTGAACCTCCTTACTGGATATCTGGCTTTACTGGTTAATGGCGCTTGCATTTCAATACAATGTCTTTTAAAAAGCTGAAACAAGCGACATTAGACCAAAGAGAATACTTCTCTGCGACGATGTATGATGAAAACCCGCCTCACCAACCCAAAACCTCACCCAAGACCACCTCTGAAGAAACTCTGACAAAATTTTTCTCTCTCTGCATACACGTTTATCATGCCATATTAATATCCTGTTCCAAAGGATTGGAGTAGGTACAAGGTACCTTATGTTGAGTTTTATACAGGCGAATATGTTATATGGAGAAATAGCAATGAGACCAAGACCTCAAGGCCAAATGATCACCTAGACCGAATCAGACTCGAATAAGCCTTGTCGTTTCCCGTCTATTCTTGGTGTGTCACCAATGCTTGGAAAATTTGTAAGTAAGCTGTCAACATTCGAAACGCAAGAGTGTTGAGATTGTTTTATAATGTGGATAGCCACAAGCAGTCTTATTTTCCAGAAATTTTTGGTGCTTTCAAAATTGAAAGCTTTGTTAGAGGCTTACTGATTTTTGGCTTGCTGCACGGTTTTAAAATTTTCCTTAGGGCCAAAGAAAAACCTTTTTTTACCCACGCACAATATTTTACTTATTTGTAAAACAAAAATTACGTTCCTTAAAGAAAGAATCTCAAACTTGAGAGAATGAGTGTTTTTGTTCTGGGCAATAGCGTTTTCTAAAGATTGTATTAAGGTACTGTATGTCTTCGCCACTTATTTGAAGGCGTGGCTGTAAGGAAAGTAATTTTTTGAGTTTTAAAGTAGGGTAATCGCCTATCTTGGGTAATCACCTACCTTGGGTAGAAGGTGATTCCCTAAATTAAATCAAAAGTTATAATAATAATCTCGCCCACTTTTTGGAGATAAGGCCTTGTTTTTAGGTGGGTTAGGGTATATAGCAATCCGTTGCTGACAGACTATAAATGTTTTACAAACGCTTCGTCGGCTTCTTCCACTTTTTTAAATGAATTTTAAGCAGTATTTTTTTCCGACGTTAAAAAAATTGCGTAATTGTTGCATTTAATTGCGTTTATTGTTGAGGAAAAACTTTCTTCTCCATTTTGCTCAAACAAGATTTTTACCCACGCCCACATTTGGAGGACAGAGTTCAGGAACATTTTTAATTTTCTTAAATAAAATTTTAAGTATAGGGTAAACGAGATGCAGACCACATTCGAGAATTCACCATAGATGTACAAAGTTTTTTTTTCCGTTTTTTGCGATTTAACAAAACATTGCATTTAAGCTGCACTTAAGCTTAACTTGAATATATTTATACTAATATTGATTTTAGCTGTAGGGGCTGGCTATGGCATGCCTCGTTTTTAAAATAAAATAAAGGAAAAGATTTCTAACACTTTTTTACAAAAACATATGTTTTTGGTTAAAGAATGGCAGTTCGTAAAGGTATGGAAAATAAAAAGCTAAGAATGGGAAGAAGAAATGAAATGGGAACTTGATAGCGCAACGGACCTAGGCTATTGCACGCGCACTATACACACGATTTTGATTGGACAACCTTTGCTTTTATTGACATTCCAAAGACGTTTTGTGCCCTTAAAAACAAAACTGCTACATCCCCCTACTCTTGCCGACGTTCAAAATTTTTCTACTAATTTTGGATAAACTTTTTCTTTAAACTTTGAAATTCGTGTTAAAATGTTTTCTTATTTCACACCTTCGTAGTCCCAAAAAGGTTTTTAGCAAAGTAGTCGTCAGGGTGGATACCATTTCATTTTAACTTGGCTCGGTTGCTACCCTACCTCCCTAGAGCTTAGGTACATCCCTACCAGTACGCGATTCGTTTACGGCAAACTTCTTCTTTTCGGCGACATTTCTCTTATAATTAGCTACCAAAGCTACTTATTGCTCCTTTGTAAAAAAAAACTTTTCATGAACATTTCATTTACTTCTTACGAAAAACTCCTGAGCATATTATTTCCTTTTGATGGAAGTTAAGCGTTACGCACATAAAAGTAACTTCGGCACCTTAATTGGAAGGGAAAAGAACACGAAACAAATTAACTCAAGAATCAAGATAACTTGTTCCACTCTCTAATTAAGGACATTCTTTTTTTTCCGTTTTGAACATGAAAAGGTTATTTATTAAAGTGTATAACTTACCGCATCAATATTTCCTCAAATCCTTCAAACTTGTCATTCAAATGTTCGCCCTTTTCAAGTACCTATACATATACAGTAATGGGCCTTGTAAACAAGTAAAACACAATACCAAAAACCTCATAAAAGCACGGTCTTGGTAAACTAGATTTCACTAAGGATCTGGGCCAAACATTGACTTACATCCCTCAAAACCCCATTATAAACTCCTTGAAACACTTGACGCAAACTTTTCCAATTCGGAAAATTTTCCTCATCACTCCTGATGAATTTATATCTCTGCGGTGCTGCATACTATTGTTTGTGTTATGTGTACTCTGTGTTGCACAAATATTTTCCTCCATTAACCGGATTTTCCCAAATTCCTTTGAAAGCATGCACAACACATACGGTACACAATGGCTGCATCCTTTCGCCACTGGCGGTGGCGGGACCCACACATGAGCATCAGCTCAACTGCAAAGTACAACTTCAACCCACATGCACCGTGTTTTGTTGCTTTTATGCTAACTATACCAAAAGGTGCGGATGAAAGTTTAAAAGTGATGACGATGAATTATTGCCTTGCACACACATTTGCATCGGGACGAACTGAACTCATGGGATAAACAAATTATCCTACCGCAAGTGAAATGACTTCCCTGGGCTGCCTAAAGTGCTTGTGGCACGGTTCGAAGTACGATCTTTATTGCTTGTTGTTGTTGTTTCACAGTTTTGTGCATGGCCCTAAGGACGTGAGTAACCTTATTTGACTCTTATTGATTGTACGCACAAGGATGGAACATTTTGCACATGCTTACCCTGGCCTCTGCCAAGAATGTGCGCTGCGTATCAGGCAAGAAGGATCACCTAATTTCAATTCCTTAACTTTTTGCCTTAAATTGAATTTTCTCCACCGAAAATTAGTAATGGGCAACATTATTCATGTGTAAATTGATTAGAAATTTATTTCACTTCGTTTGGTCCTGCTTGACATGCAAAAGAAAAATTGTCCTTTAAACATTTCATTGACGTCTTTGGGAAATTGGTTTCTCTTCGCATGACACAATAGGACAGCAGGAATTGCGGGAAGAGTGTTATTTATTTTCCCAAATAGGAGCACGCTCCGAAAAATCACAAAAAGGAACCGTAGTTCGTTTCATTCCCAGAGTTAAGGGATAGTAAATAGAGAACAAGCTCACAATTGCCAAAGAAAGGAGGACGAGGAATTCCTGACTGCGGGTTTCTCTTTTGATAAGTTTTTCTTTTTTATTATTTTTTTTGGCAGGCAGAAAAAGAGAAAATTTCGAAATATATATAAATTGGATTCTTTATGTTAAAGTAGGACCTTCCCTTTTACACCTTGCACTATGCACACTTGAAAGGATACAGATATAACGTTTTACAGGGTACTGGTAACGAGTTAAGCTAAACAAATTTTCACAGCTTATTGATATGTATACTCCTTGTTTGTCAAAAATAAAATGCGTAGAGCGAAGGTTTTTTATTGGAACTTTTCAATTGATAAATGTTACATTGTGGTTTTATTATTTTTGAGTGTTTTACGTCTTGCATGCCAGCATGGAACCTTATCTGTCGATTAGTCCAACAAGTGCATTAAGACAATGAAAAAGAACGAATCACAATCCTCTAAGAAGTTCTAAATGCAGTTCGGAAAGTTCTAAAAGTAGTACTTTAAGGGAGACCGGATTGCTTAACAAGATTAAAGCAGAAACTGTTGTTCCCTTACTCAAACACTGCCAGCCAAACCATTTTTAATTTACGAGCCTTGAATAGATGAAACAGAAAATCTCTTTTCCCTCTTTTGGCTTATATCTTATTCTTAACCAGGCAAAAGTAGGAAAAATAAATTGTAGCTGTTGTGGACGCTGCTATGTTTACTCTGTGTCCACTCCACTAAACCAACTTAACCCATCTTCAACTTGCATATAAAGGGCAAATGCTCTTTATTTGACGCAGAGAGCTCGAGCCCCACATTGGGCGCCAGTGTTTCAGAGAGAAATAAGGCCTTCGTTAAGATAGAGATGTATATTTTGCTTAGTGTATAGGAACAAAAATACAACTCACTTGCTAAGGGTACCTATCTTAGGCCCAGTTTCTATTGACAAATTTTGGTCTTTTAGCTTTATTATGATTTTAAAGGGACAAACAACCTTCAAGGCCAATTTCCAAAACTGGCTCTTGCGTTTCCCGTCGACGAACAGTTGACTGGGGGCCTAAGTCAACAATAGGTTGACTGAAAAACGTAAATCCTTTTTTACCCTGCTGTTTCATAAAGTAAAAAAGTCAAGGTCCTACAAAGTCTATTCCTTTTCAAATCACCATAACGCTATTTTATTGTGAGAACATAAAAAGGAAATTCTATTACGATCACTTTCCACGTGGTCCCATTTTCATGTCCTTAAAGTTTAAGCGAATAAAAGGTTTTATGTTCGAAAAGCTCAAGAGGATACTATTTATTTGAATGATTTCCACTATATACTCGAGCCATGAATGTCTGTTAGCACTCTATTCAAAGTGATCCTTTGTACGCCCGCAGGGAATTGAATTCGAACAAACAATTATCCTTTTTTTCTTTGTCAACATCTCACAAATCCAAACTATTTTCATTTTGTTTTTTTTTTCGTCAGGATCTTGTGCCTCAGTCGTAAACAACAAGGGCCATTACTCCCATCGGGGGCGCTGTTTAAATAATAAAAACTCAATCCAATCCCAATTGTGTTGATTTTACGTGTGCTCCCTTGTATACTCCATGTCAAACCGGTTAATTTTACACTCAAAGTTCGGCTTTTGTATTCCCATATAAACGTACACACATGTATGATAGTGAAATGCCGGATGTGTGTCCTTGTGCCTTTTCTTCTCGTTTACAGTAGTAAACAATGTTTTTTCTTCTGTGAATTTCATTTTTAAAGCCTGAAAATAAGTAACATCCCTAGAAACATACATATCCACGGAGGAAACCCATTTATTGAATGTGCACGTACACCGAGGCGGGCAAGGGGAATGCAACAAATACACAGGAAACCAGGATATCGACCTCAATGAAGAGAAACCCATCGTACCATACATTCTGGCGAGTAAATTGTGTCAAATTGGTTTTGACATACTCCCCGAGGACTCGAGGGACTCAATGTCAATGGATTGCAAGTTTGGTCTTATTTTTTTGATTCTCCTTCCCAAGGACTCTGCCGCTGGGGTTACATGAAATTGTGTAGTCTTATTTTTTATACTTTGTGTTGCTCCTCTTACCCACCCTCCAGTCAAGTTTGTTTCACTTTTTGCGCTTGATGAAGCATCTGCACCCCCACTCCGAGAGGATTGCAAGGATGCATTGCGTTGCGGGTGTATACAGTTGTGGCGAATTTCACGGCAAGTAAACTGCCTCATGCCCCTCACCAACTATACCCCTTGTGGGGGTCGTAAATTGCAATTTTATAAATTTGTTATGACGATGATGGCGGGCGGCCGGCGGAAGGATGCGGGTTTGGGAGTAGAAAAAACTTTTGCAGGAAAACCATTTCGTTGATTTGATGGCGAAACGTGAATGGTAAAGTTGGGGAAATAGAAATAGTGATGTGGTAAGTCAAGGGTAGTGGGTGAAATACACATTGATGGATTGTACTAGTTAAATTATTAATGAGGTTGCTTGGTTATAGAACAAACTTTCGGATTGAAGTCCATTTCGTTAATGGGAATATAGGATGGACGATGATCGACAGTTTTTCGTGACTTCCCCCGGATGGATGATGAATATAATAAATTAAACTTTGTGTATTTTTGGTACCAGTTAGCAGTAAATAAAATTAATGACTAGTGCAAGTGAGTTGTGAGCAGTGAATGTTTGCTAATCGCCCTTTGCTATCAAGACTGTTTTAATCAAAAAAAAGTTAAAACAATTTTTAAGACTGGATGATGAAAAACATAAAAATGCTTTTTTTATAAATACGGAAATAGGAGTGGATACTATATTGCCACAAGTGATCGAGTGTGAGCTGCTGCCGGCAATTATGATCTCTGAAGTGATCAAAAATGAGACCCCTGATGCTATTTTATAAGTGCAAGACTGATTTTGTATATGCTTTGATCACTGAACTTAAAAAAAAGCTGAAATCCTACTTTGACTTTATATTGTCTTACAACAAAAGATGACTGTGACTTTAAGTAGATACATCGCTCAGAACGTCATTCGAAAAAGAAGTTCTCACAAACCACAGCTGAAGCACAACTCACTTAAAGCATCACTTTTTGACTGAGAGGAAGACTGAATGGACCCATCGACTAAACGCATCCATCCATTAAACTTGCTTCACATCAGCTGACCGCAAATAACATTAGCTTTTCGAATTTGCATATCGAAATTTCCCCAGTTTCTCCAGTTGAAAAGTACAAATGAAAAATTACAAAAGGAATTTCGAGAACTTGTTTCATTCAGTATAACTTGGCGGATAGCTGGTTCTAACAATTACAGCTGTTTTTAAATCTTGAAATTGTGTACATTCAAAGCAAAGGAAAAAGCGTTTGAATCGAAATTAGGCTCATTATTGACGGCTTCGTCCTCAGTGGTTGTTTCATCCAAAACTGAAAATCGTTAAGTTACCCAAAAACATTCTTGCCCTTTGGACGATATAACGTTCAATTTTTTTGGATGACTTGACATGACGGCAAATATTCACCCAAAAACCTTGCTTTGTATGGGTAAGCTGCGTGTTCAAATAGTCAAAAATATATAAATTTATTGCTTAGCATTTAAGCTCAATTTTACCGCTTTTTACTTTCGTTTTCGATGTTCACCATTCAAAGATTCAAGACCGACTGAACCGCCGCGGCTGTGCCCCTCACTAGACGATATTCAAATGATATGTAAATTCGTCTTGAATTTTATATCAAAAAACGATATATAAATTCAAGACGGTACGAGATGAAACATCACCCTACCTCCTTCCCTATAGTAGAAGAGGCTTCATTAAATCTCAAGAAGAGATTTTGCAGTCATGGATGTAAAGTAGCTATTTTCAGATACTTATGGCATGTTTTAATATCTACACACATTTCATCGCAGAAATTACTTCACTTTCCGCCACACTTTTTTCTTTGTGAAAAATAGGCACTTTGTTGCTCCCCAATTGACGCCTCCCCAGATGGCTGATATGGGAATTATGACCAGATATGGTGGGTACCAGTATGGAAAATATCCGGCAAATAGAATGGACAACAATTAGATACATGCCAGATGTTTTTATGAAATATTCTGCTGGTAATACTATTGCTTTTCTCGGTAAAGGCATAACAATTGCGGGGTTAAGTTTTGCTGTTTCTGTGCAGAGGTTTCATGTTTGGCTCATCAGCTTTTGTGTTATAAGATCGAGAACTACTTTCTTCTTATTTTTTTCTATCCTATCCCCAAATTCTTTCCGCTCGAGATTTGCTACGCATTTTGAGGTTAGTCATAACCTCTTGATCACGAGCATATATAAAAAAAACTCGATTTTTAAAAGAACATATTTTAAAAAAACTCGAAAATTAGTAGCTTTATATAGGCCTGTGCTAAAAAACTGTTCCCTTGGTTAATTCGTACCTCAATTTTCTTCAGGATTACCAGATGTTCGTTTAATCGGGGGTTAGTTCTGCACTGAAAAACGTGCCCCTTAGGGCCGGTTTTTCAGTGCGAGATCATCCTAATTTCCGAGTTATTTCCCAGTCAAACCCCAGAAATGAGAATTTGGATCTGAGGTTAATCGGCTTAACTCGCCAAATTTGGCGAGTTAATCTCGGATCAACTCTGAAGAACAGTATGAACTTCTTTGAATGCTTTTTCCGTGTGGAATAATAGTGCTTCTATGAAAAATGACATCTGAACAAGTCGAACTTTTCTTTTCTTGTCCTTTTCTATGTCTTCACAAAGAGTTGGGGGAGTCAATAATTTCGAGAGTAGAAGATTTTAACAGCTTTGCTGACGTTAACTCCGTCTGAAAACTCTAAAACTCTGCACTGAAAAACAGCTCGCTGGTTAACTCCAGATTAGTTTTTTACGGGATTAACAGATCTTGGTTTAAGCTGGGCTCAACTCAGGACTGAAAAACCGGGCCTTAAAGGTATAAGGAACACCTTTGAGATTACTCTTTACGGGTAGGTTTCGTCTAAAATTGAATTCATCCAAAATTTGCACTAAAATTTTGTTCATAATTTTCAGAGCAGGCTCTGCCCCTTGAATAACATCGTTTTTGTCATTCAATCTAACAGAATGTCTCAGTTCTGCTGATCATTTTTAGGCTGAAGGCATCAAATGTATTGTCCTCTGATTTTCATCATTCATTATTCTTAGCCGCTTTCTGATTAATTATTTGCTTTCCCGAAATGAACTCAACATAAATCTGATGCAAGAAGCATCTTATGCAGGCATGTCTATGCATCTCCGTCAAATATTGACTGATCAACTTTGATGTCTTGAGTCTCATATCGCATACCATATTGAGTAAACATTTGCATTGCATCTCTTCATCATGACGAATAAATGATGCAAAGAAGATACCACTTTGCAAGAATCCTTTGCCTGTGAGTTGCTGATAAACTCCGGTGCATACGAAATTTCCGATTAAACCGTGTCACTTAGTATATCTCCTCCTTTAATAGCCAATTCCTGAAGAGCATCTAACGAAACGAGCATGCATAATACTGCATCTTGACATCTTTCGTCAAAAGATAGGTGGGAAAATATTGTTCCATATCCTGAATGCACTGAATGCGCTGAACTTGTTTATGACAGAAGACAAGCATCTTCCTTGCATTCGTCCTGTGACCCCGTATTTGTGCGAGGAGAAAATGCAACCCCATATGTTTGCCCATCACTTGGAGTGTCGAATTTTCCTTCAATCAAGTGCTTGTCTGTGTACTTTTCAATTTTCCAAGCCAAGGAAAAATTGTGTTGCTACACACAGAGGGCTGTCAGAGTGTCAACAACATTGGCGAACAGGGTTTGCAATTGGGGTTACACTTTGCCAAGGCGGGTGAGTATTCAATCTTCATAAGTGGCTTCCATCCCCAGCCACTTCGTTCTCTAGGTGAACTTATTTGTGTGTTACGTTTTTTTTTTTCTGAATTCACTGACTGCCATAAAGAAGGATATTGCTGATGAAAGTGAGTTGAAAAAAAAAATTAAAAAAAAAATTGTAGGCAGAGGCAAACCTTCAAGGAAGAAAGCTTTCCTAATAAGCTGTATTCATTCGCACAGCAAATATGGGGGACATCGACTCGAGTGTGTGCAGAGGATCTCCCGGAGTAAGAGAGTAAATATCCTGATTGCCAATTTCTTGGTATTTTTATTTCCCATACCATGTCCTGTGATTGAGAGGACACAAGTGTGTAGCATTTTTTTGCTGTCGACCATCCTTGTCCGATAGGATGAATTTTGTGTCTGGCTGGCAGTGGAAGCTCTGGAAAGTTTATTGCAATTTTGACCAGGAAATTGAGGCACACCCATTTTGATGAGATCCCATTTCCGGGGCGGTGAACATATTGCAAATTATTTAGAGGCAACGACGGAGCTTTGTACAGATGTGTGGACACAGTTTCCCTGTGACAACAGATTCGAGGAAAATCTGTTGATTGTGTTTTGTTATGTGTCCGGTCGGATGGGTTCAAGAACCGCTTAGCAGACTGTCCCTTTAAGTAGATTTTTTTTTTTAAATTGAATACGTTGGTGCCCATATCCTGTTTTAGATTTCTTTCAGTCCTCGTGTGAATGGGAAAATGCAATCAATCGTCGACTCATGTTACGACCTTCGACAGTCAATTTATTAGCTCTTCATACACAATTCAGGTCCTAATAATCCACTTCACGTCCTTCCAAATTAAACCCCCAACTGTGTGCCTGAAACACACTCAACCTAATCAAATGCACATCGGTAAGGATACGCCGAGCGGGTATAACTTCCGCGGAACGACATAAATTATTTAGCAACAACGCAGCCCTCAATGTCCTTAATGATAATTGCCGTGCATGTGGAACAATATTAGATTGTGTGCTTGCTTCGTTCCTCAACATAGACTGGCGCGTCTACCTTTGGAAATCTCCCTCGGAATCGGTTGGCAAATTATTAATGTGACAGATGAATCGCGTGTCTGGCACTCATCATCGTCAGCGTCTTATAAGGAGGCGGCGCACCACAAAGCGGAATGACGTAGGGCGAATGTAAATATATTCCAGTAAAACATTTCGTTATCCTGTTGGTGGGAGAGGTATGACGAGGAAAATTAAAATGAATCATTCCATTTCATTGCAAGTGGCTTTTAAGCTAGAGCCATTAATTTGAATAAATTTTTTAGGAACCCAAAGGCTAGGTCCTAAGGTGTGTAATCGGCTATATTCTGTTGCATATCGTTGGGAGGCGAGCGTGTAAGTGTGGAACGATGTGGAACGTAAGAACGATTAGATAATGGGCATTGGGGTATGCAATAAAATTGATTGTGAAACAATACGCTGAAAAGTATGCAGTTTTTTTAAGACGATCGCCGTGTTCCTTCATTATTGGTCGGTCGGAAATCATAGCCGCCCGCAGGGTTTTTCCAGGGCGGGAGGCAAACCATGGTTTCAGACAAAAAGTTACAATGAAACAGTCGTATTTGCGGAGTTCCCTAGCAAAAAATATTTTTGACGATAAATCGCAAAGCCAGGGCGCACAAGCGCTCCCTCTTGCCCCCTCTCCGGGCGCCTATATCGGAAATGCTTCGAAGCTCGAATAAATAAAGTACCTGGATGCCTGGATGAACCCCTGCAGTTTGACTTCACGTCTTTCCCAAGACTGGCGGCTTTGCTGGGCCAGACCTCTATTGAAAAACAAGGTCGAAGAAGGACAAATGCTTCCGGAAATCCCAGAGCGTTCTTCATCTTCATATCTGTTTAATTTATCAATCAAGACTTCGAAGGAGATTATATGAACAGCTAATCGCCAAGATCCCTCATAAGTCCGTTGAACGTTTTGGCAAAAATTGTTAAGACGTAGAATGATAACCGGAATCGTGCGGAATAATGTAATTCGTTGTTAATTTAGACATATTCCCGACATATTTATCGATAGAAACATAATTTCTCAATAGAAGGAATCATTTTTATTCACCAAGAGTTGAGTTGGTGGCGCATTAGAGCTTTGTTAAAGTAGCGGTCTGTTATAAAGTCGTAACATCTTGTAAAGCCGAGCAATGATGCCTCGTCTAGGGCAGCCATCAACAGAAGCATCATTGCGAAAAAGTAGATTGCAAACTAAAAACCCCTGCCAAACAAACCCAAGTGTACATATTTCTGTGGTCACAAGGAAAAACCGCTCATTTTTCAGGAGAGCATTTTAAAGTTTTTGACAAATGCGTGAAATTACAAATGACTCTATTGGGCGATTGGAGCCTCCGATCGCGTTGAAACAAAAAGTGAAATATGGACCTTGTTACTTTTTCTTAGATTGAAATAAAAAAAAATAAAAATAGCTGAAAACGATTTTATTGACGAAAATAATACTTTAGTCTTTAGGGCCTTTTAGGTTTTTCATCAAAAATTCTTATCTGCAGTTAAGCTGTTTTTCCATTTTAAAGAAATTTTCGTTCTGGTCTAAAGTCTACTTTAGCTGTTTTTCCTTATCTATTTGGTTAAATTATCCAGTTCTTATGTCGACTTTAGTTCTTATTCCAAAATAGAAAAGTCTTTTTGCTCATTTTTCTTTGAGAAAAACCACTTAACTGAAGTTTGGTTGTTATTCCCTTTCAAAAAAAATTGACAAAACAAAAAAATTTAATACGGAAAAACAGCTAAACTCAACTTTAGCTATTTTTCCTCGACAGAAAACTGTTATAATTTTATAAATTTAATTTGGAAAAACAAACAAAGTCAAGTTAGGTTTTTATTCCTTTTTGTAAACTAAAAAAACAAAGAATCTTAGGTTAACTTTAGATAATAAATTTTGTTTTTTTCTTAGTTTGGTTGTTTTTCCTTATTCTCAACTCAAAAATGTGACTTTAACTGTTATGTTTTTTCGAAATTGTGACCACAATTTTAAAGATAAAAAGTTGAAAAAAAATTATAAAATAGATTCGAATACGCTGAATCTAATGTCACCAAAATCTCAATTTCGTCTAAGGTCGACTTTAGCGGTTATGGTTTGTGGGCACAGATTTAAAGGAGAAATGCTAAGGGACAAAAAATGGAGGAGCTTGCATTAAAATGAGTTCAGTCCTCAAAAGACGAACCAAAAAAAATTTGAGTGCAACTAACCCCCCAGAAAACCGAACGCAGGCCAGGCAAGCCAATAAAAAGATGACAAGAAATCGCTTATGCAACGATGGCAGCTGGGCAGAATACAATGTGGAGAAGGTCCTTTTCGAGGCAGCTCATTGCCGTCATCCACACTCTGAGGAATCAATGTGGGGTATTTGCAGGGTGGAAAACCTGCGTCACTATAATAAAAGCTTTTTTATCTATTTTTTTTTTGTTAAAAAAAAACTTAACTTAAAAAAATTACAAACCGGTTTTTTGTTTTCAAAATTTTCACATATTTTTTCTTGCTACTCAAGTGGATTGTGTTTGTATTTAATTTAGTAGATAAGAAAAAAATAGTTCAGAAGCAGGTGTTTTATTGCGCTTTTTAAAGCAACTTATATCAAAAACCATACAGTAAGCCCCGCTATTGATTTCGAGTCCCGAGAAAATAGAATTTCTTTGAAACGGCAGGATATTACCGTTTACGAGGTATTGTGGGGGCACACGCGTGATTTTAGTTTTTTTCTGAATTCAGGTATGTTCAGGTATGCATAGGTATGTTTTTCTGAATTCAGAATCTTTTTTCGAATACTATTAAATTTTTCTGATTCTGAAGTACATTGCGCCAGCAATGGCTGTTTTTCTCAATACTCTGGTCACAAGTTTTTCAGTTAGCGGTAATAAATGCGTATTTTTTAGATTTGCTTTTTGTTCCCTTTAAAAAAATTTGGAATTTTCGGGAAGATCTTAAAAATATTAGAATTCTCCTCACACCTTTTATACATAAGCCAAATTTCATTCCACTCGGTATTGCCGTTATAATACCAGGATATTTTGAAAAATTATTCATAAATTTCTATAGTTTTCCCTAACATAACAAATAATTCTTGATATGTGAGATTTTTTTTTCAAATCATTTGGCCTAGTGGTGGGGAAAAAAAATGTTCACCATATTTTCTCGAAAATATGTCAAAACCGAAGTTTCGAAACTTACCAGCCAAAATTTGGTTTAAGTATTTGCTTAATCTATACTCGGCTTTGCACGTGCTTACTATTTTGGGCTTTTTGAATAAAGATTGTAAAAAGTTACAATATATAATAACCTTGAGCTTATCGTCTTGAGCTTAACAAACATACTCTCGAGAAATATGCTCTACAAATCAAGAAAAACCTCTTAAAAGACTCTCGTAAAACTCTTAAATACTCTCAGAACATAATTTTTTTTCGATTAAATTAAATTTTACTCTCGTAGTACTCTCATTAGAAGGGTAAAAAGCTAACAGAGCAAAAAAGACGTAAGTCTCCATTATAAGAGCATATTTGATTCTTGTTATGTGAGTTCAACTCTCATTTTACTCTCAAAGAGTAACAGAATTATAAGAAGAATCATTATGAGAGTCAAAGTATCAAATTTCTCATAAAAATACTTCTTTAAGCTTAAAAGTCTTGTTTTAAGACCGGATGACTGCTGAAAATACCTATTTATGTCAATTCAAAAATCAATAATTGCGCTCCACTATCCGTCAAAAGTATTTTTGTCAATGTGTAGTGTGCTTGCGGTCACAGTTTTTAAATTAATTAAATGCATTTCTGTATGGAGAAAGTTTTACTCTGGTTAAAAGGGTAAAAGTGTGGAAAACAGCCAATTTACTCACACGAGGAGAGCTAATCTCTGTTAAAAAAGCTTAATCGCTCACAAAAAGCGAATGACTCTCAAAAGAAAACTATTTCTTGCGCCATTTAATTTCTCATTTCTCAGGGTAACCAATTAGTAATTAGTCAAGGTATACGCTTATAGTTGATTTGCATCTGTTTTTATAAAAAGTAAATTAAAAAATATATTTTTTTTATGCCGAAAAGTTGTTATTAAGGCCGAAAAGTTAATTAATCTTTTTTTAGGATGGTTAGAGCTATATTCTGGTTCTTATTATGCCCTAAAACTGGAGAACATTTCCAGTTCTTATTATGCCCTAAAACTGGACATGAAATATGTCCTTAAAATATTAAAGCATTTTTGGCACACAACATGATAAAGATGACACGAAAATTGTTTGTTATGTATCTTTCTCTTTCAAACAAGATTAGTTTTTCAAACTCCCATAAGAAGAACATATTGTCTTGTTATGAGACCGAATATCTCTTGCAAGAAGAATTTATGTTTTTTTATTAGAACAAACAACTCCCATAAGTGGGGCCATTTAACTCCCGTAAAACTCTCTTAAGCTCTCTCGTAGTACTCTATGAGAGGCAAATTCCAAGAAGCAAGCTCTTGGAGAATACTCTCATAAGACTCTCGTAGAGTGTTATGGGAGGAAAAATGTTAGTTGGGATCTTATCTAATTATATATTTTGATTAAAGACTTTGTGGCATTGACTTATACCGGGTAGATTTTTTTTTTTGAACCGAAAGACAGTCTTTAACGACTTATTTTACATTTTCAACAAAGTAGGTTTACATTTTTAAGGTTCATTCACTTTGCATATGTATGTTACATAGAAGGACTCTAACGACTTTTTTTTTCTCAAAATCAAATTAAAATATGTAAAGTAAACCGAAATCTACCCTCTCCATAGTAACCACTCTATAATCACTTGAACAAGCTCATTCACGAATTCGACTCATCGCCCAAACTGAAAACAGGGCTCCATAAACTTTCCTTTGATCAGGAAATCCGCAGCAACCCCTTTAGTCTTGATTTGCGACCACCGTCGTTTCCTGAAATCAACCCCACGCCTGAGTCGACAGCCGTTGCCGAACACTACTTTGGTATACACAACATCATCCATGGTAAAAGTTTTAATTGAATCCATAAATTTTCTACAAAAAGCGGAAAGCGTTCACTCTTCCCGTGCATATAAAAACGGAAGTCCATAGGAGGGCGCGAATCACTGATAAACCACGCCGCAAAAAGTATGATTCCGGAAAATGTTCTCCAATTAGCACCCGACTGCTTCAGTCGGCGCGCCGCTCGCTGTGGCGAGGCAAACATTAATTTTCTGCGCGGAAAACACCGAACCGTTTCGGAGTTCCGTTTCAATCCAGCCATTCATTCTGCTTAATTAAACCTCACCTTGGAACAATAATAATCCAGCTCGCAGGGTGACAGGAAGTGAGTACGGGCCATGAGGCCATCGCCGCCATCATCACCCGGCTACCCCGCATTTATCGTGCTAATTATTGACCATGTGGCGAGAGTGGGTGGAATCCACAAATCTCCTTAGGGGTGGTTATTTATGTCTCTCTGCCAACTTACCCCAGTTGTACTCATCCCGGTTTTGAGAAATGTATGAATAAATTTTCATTCATCCCCCAAAGAGTATGCATGTAGCCTATCCGAAACATGCGGAGATGTTGATTGCGGACAGAACGCCCGGGTACGAGTACCCCTCCTTCCTTGTAATGCGCTAAACGCGTTCAATTAGGCTGAGTAGTTCTGTGATTAGATTTACCCTGATTCGGACGGACTAATGCATGGCAGCAAATCCTCTACGGGCACATGGGACTAGGTACGTTATGTATACATGAAGGACTAAAGGCAATATTCATGCGTTCACGCGTCGGAGATGTTGTAGATGTTATACTTTGGGAACGATGAAGGGCGTTTTGCGAAGCCGTGAATGGCACTTAGCCACGCGTCCTTCATATAATTTTATTACGATAACTTGGTTATGTCATATTCAGGCTCTTCGCTGAGTGTCCATTAAAAGTTGAATTTTGTGGGTGGGACAGCCTGCCTAATCCCTTTCTTTGTCATAACTCATCTCGCATTTTCCCATTTTTTCCGAAGGGGGGTGAACAAAGTGCGCGTTTTATATTGTGAGGATACACGTTCGATGGCCCAGGACGAAATGGATTTTTATTTATCTCTATGTGATATGGAAATAGTAGAAGGGTCAAATTATACCACTGAGGGCTTAGAGCCAAAAAGGATTCCCTTTTGCCGAATAGAATGGTTATATGGATGGATTTTGATTGAGATGGAAAAGTACTCAGGATGGTAAAGTAATGTGAGCCTGCTGTGTGTATGGTGCCTTATCTATTTAACCGTATAAGTACATACTTTTATGTACTTATACGGTTACTTATACGGTACACAGCCAGAATAAACTTGTGTTTATTCTGGCTGTGTATTTCAATGGCGCTACATAATATGGAAATAAAATCCACAAGGAGCTTATCGAATTTCTGGTAGCTCGAAATAGAATATAATAAATGTCCTTTTTAAATATCTGCAACGCTCAAGATAGGATAGCCATAATAAGGATAGGATAACCATAAATCATGAGTACTAAAGTCTAATATCCTGCCGTTAGGAACTTCTATGCAATCTAAGCAACAATGTATTTTATCCTTTTTGACATGGACATATCAACTATAAATTTCAGAAAGTTACAAGGTTCACAAAGCTATCCGCACAAAAATGGCAATCTCGAAAATATGCTGGGTCAGTGCTAACCAGAAATACAACCGAGACGAGGTTCGGCCAACCCTAAGCTTGGAGTGTGACTGTAACTTATTAGAGAGTTACAGTCACAACTGTTTTAGCTCAGCCCGCTGTCTTCTGCGCTTCCTCAGCAAACATATAAGTAATACCTAGTGTGTATTGGTTGGAAGCTCCCTTATTATTTTTTCAGGGATACAAACCTGGTTCTATTCGAAGTCAGCCGGATTCTATCTCCTAAACAAAATGTTTGAGAGCTAAAGAAAATGTTTCTTGCCCAGAAAAGATGACCTGCTTCAGGTAAGCCTCCATGGAGGCAGCTTATTATATTCCTGAATCAACTTAAGGCAATACTTGGTTTGTCGCTTATGCAAATAAATCTGGGAGGTGAGAAAGCTCTACACATGGAATAGGAGTTTTAAATTTGCCTTCTGGCCATGTTATACAAGGCGTAGGACCTAAAATGTTGGTGCAAGGCAAAAGTTACCCAAAACCTTTCGTTAGACAAAAGTTGGACCGCCCACACCATCGACCGTGCCTCCTTTTAAAATGTTTAATCTTTAAGACCTGATTCGGAAAATTCATTCTAAATCGAAAAAAAAACTATGACAAATATTAAAGTTATTGCCAATTACTAAGTTTGGTACATACAAAGCGTTGATCTCCACCTTCTTTAAGGGGGCGTTTTTTTGGGAAAAAAAACTGTTTGTTAAGCATTAGTTTTCGCTTTTTATGAATCTTCTAATGATTAACGAAACAAGAATTTTTGGATGAACTTGAATAAACTTCTGATTTACAGGGTAAAAAAAAAACAGGGTAAAGAAGGTCGGGTATTTAGGAGTTCGTTACAGATGAACTCTTGCTCTAACTAACTTGTGTTTATTCCCATGGCCCGTGACAGCTACTTGCTTGTCTAGTCGTGCAAGCCAATATAAGAGCGGATCACCCTCGCATCGTAGGCCTAGAATCAAGTAATGAATCCCAGGTAGAGGACCTCTCCGTGTTAATGAGTGGACTACCTTGCCGCCCTCGCTCTCCTCATGGAGGCACAATAAGAATCACACGATCAGCGAGCTGTAACGAAGTACTGATCGTATATAAAGCAAAGATGTACAGACTTGACTCTCGTAAGTGCGGTTACCTTGAACAGACCTAGCCTTCAATAAACCTCAACTTATACGTAAAGGAAAGTCTTTTTATTTATTTATACAAAATGTGACATAAAGTGTGTGGCTATCCTTATACAGGTCGGTCGTGCTAAGATCGCAAAGACCATTATAGTAGAAAGCTCCAAGGTGAAGATTTCATTTAAGAGAGAGAGCTTGACATGTTATACAGGGAACCTGGCGAGTGGTCTCTTGTTTCTCCTTATGGTTCCAGGCCCTTGATGGCTACCTGACTAGCGGAATAGATTTGTATATCTTTGGCGGATGTAAGGTTATTCTTAAGTCAGGACACGAATTCCTTTATAGCCATAATATCAGCTTGAAAAAACAATAATGATCAGGAAGAAGTAAGATTTAGTATATCTAAAAAGACCCTCCTCCACCTATCCGATCATTTGTATTTGAACCATCGGTGTAGAAATGTATCGATGCAAATCCCAGTGGAGCAATATCATGCCAAGAGGATCCAGAAGGGGTGGTTGTCTGTTGTTTCTATAGAAGGCATCCTGAATTCGTTTAGAATAGCGGAGTGGGCAATCTCGCTATCGGTCCACTGGGAGGTTGCTTTGAAGCGAGTAACCGGGATTTCAGCAATCTGTCTTCAGACGATGTCAAGGAGAATTAGATGGATCAGAGGATAACCAGTGCTACCGAGGCAGGGGTGCTAAATGCTCCGCTCATACATGAGCAAGCTGATATATGGCCCTTGCTCAGCTTGTCATGATTTACCGATTTATCCAAGGTAGTGCACCGAACAACGATTTTGCGGCCGAGATATAAACCTAACCTAACCAGTGAAAAAGTCTTGGGTTAAGGTCCACATTTGTTTCGAATGGCTTTTTTGTAGGAAAATATTGCAAACGTAGCTTTCCGAACTTCTGTTATATACATAAGATTTCCAGCTAAGCTTTCTGTCTAAGGCTCTTTAAGCTTACGTTTCACTTTCAGCGGTTTTTAGCACTATGCAAAGGTTAAAAAAAGACGAGCATATTGTTCATTGCGTCACTTTGTACATTTCCAAGATTTTTTAAAACACAATTTGGAAAGCAGTCTTCTGAAAGTAGATTTTGAAAGTAAAATTTTGATCTTAGCCCTTAGAAGTCGAGACGGATTTACATTAATTAAAAGCTAAGGAACCTTCTTAAGGCAACGGTTTCCGGTGTAAAGCCTTACCACACAAAGCCATTTGTGGGGTAACATTTGCAAAACGTTCGTTGTTGTTTTGAGTTGCAGTTTCTTCTATTTTTCCTCTTTGATCTGATTTTTTTCGTTGCTTATATGCTTACTCGGTTTAAGGGCAGTTATAATCGCACAATTTCAAACTCATTATAAAAAAAATTATTTTTTTTTGTGAAGTTTCTATAGCATTACTCCAAATACAATTATTAATGATTAAATTACTCCACCTAAGTCTTAGGGTTGGCTTGAATCAAGGCATCCATGAGGAACTCTTGCGGTAATTTTGTGTACTTTTTTATACGGAAGCTTTCTTTTGCTTAGGCAAGAGAGCTTAGAGTGCATTAGAGCTTATTGCTCTTATGCACTGACAATATGATATGATCATCCATTCTGACAAGAGCTTTCATGATGAAGGATCGGTTGCCGTGTCTGTCTACACACGTTATTGCTGTATACTACCTTATTGAGCGTTCCTTAAAGCTATCTGAACTCTCTAAAAGCGCGTTCATCTGTTCCATTTTATAGGTAGGTACTGCTCTTGAGTTTCAACGGCAGATCGCCTTTTCCTAAAACCAAACTGCTGCTAGAATTTGCTCATAATCGATGTCTGCTTTCTTCGACATGTATTTTTCGAGGAGTTGTATATAGGCTTTAAAATTTCATACAATCCTGGCTTTGGCTCCACCTCGGCCTGAGGTTTGCAAGTGGAGCCATGATTTCACAGTGAAGCTTCGACTTCAACGATTCGTTTGGCAGTCGAAAAAGAGAGACTTAGCGCATGAAGCCAAATTACATAAACACGATACTAAAATTAAAACTCAAAAGATGAGTGACGTAGTGTATATATCGCTTCTGTTTCTTCTCTTCGGCATAGAAACATTAAATTCTCTGGTGATCCCCTGCAGTTCCAGCTAGGATTTTATCATTGCTCAATATCTCGTCGGACACTTTCCTATTTGAAGATCTGTCATTTCACTTGGAGCCTGTGCTAAGAAAAACCACTAACCTCCACATTCTTGCCTACTGATTTAAATCGTCCAAAACCTTTATCCGAAAATTACTGCTTAGCATTACAACTGCCGTGCGTTACTTCTGGCCTCAAACAACACAAAGTTTTCCTTCCTTAATGACTTTCGTCAGTAAAGCACCTTCACGTCCCAAGTGTGGAAACTCTGACGTTGTTCAGCATACATATGTATATATTCCACAAAGCTAGGTGTAAACACTTTTAGATTCGAAACCCCAGAACAGGAAAAAAAAACTTAAATACAACTTAAGTCGCCTTGCTCAATAGCCATGGAAGGGAGGCAAACCCATGCAGGGTAAAAGTTAAACTCCCTTCAATCGTCGACAAAGGCTACGAAACTTTCAAGTTAAAAGGATATCCATAGGGCCAACAACAGAGGCAAAAAAATACCAAGTGCAAGAGAGTTTAAAACTTTGCCATTGTTGGGTGCGGGAAAACTTTTTCTATGACACGCCCAATCCTTGCATCAGAAACTTGAACTTAATTATTGACTGTAGCAGGTGCATGTATGAGGCAAAGTATCCTTCAAAGAACTTCACCAGACATTATTAAAGCCACAATGCAGTTCACTGAAAGGACAACACGGTGGCCCTCGTTAATGCACTGCTCCGTCTAGTAAAACTATATGGAAAAGGTCACCGCTTTGCTACTGTTTTGCCTCGGATCGCCTTTACGTCAGTCATCGCACAAAGTCGAGGATTTCATTTCATCCGCGGAAAGGAATATTCTTTTAAGTCGATTTATACGCAAAGTGGAAGCAAGTTGTCAACTAATTGATTTTCCTTGTAATTTCCAAAGTGGTTACTGAATAATTGATATCGTGATAACGTCACGTCCCGGCGCCATATATATATCTACCCAAGAGCCAGAGAGTGATGAACAAAGTTTTCCTTCTGTCACTGTGCTTAGCACTAAGTGGGTAAGTTTCCACGACATAAATAAAGAAAACATCCTTAAATTGTCCCGCCAACTTCCTGGACCAACAAAAAAAAATACAAAGTTTCAACGAGACTTTTTCGACGAGTCTCCATCTTGATTTGCCGGCTTACTTTAAGGTTGAGGAATTCTGCATCCGTGGACGAAGAGATCCTGGAAGTCGCGCAAAGCGAAAAGTGTTCCTTTTAAATTTTCGAAAATGTTTATTTTCAGACAAAAGACAAATAACTTGTATAATCCTACGGATCCCAAAAGGAAGGCTCGCAGTAATTAAAATCTTCAAAAGAAAGAAAAAATAAGAAAGTTTGAGGGTGTCTCAAGTGTTGGCGGTCTTAACTATTTTCGTCTCCGAAGGGATGTATACTTGGAAGGACGGTTGAGAAAATCATAAAGTGCTATTACATGCGCTGCGAGCAGAATCTGTAATGAGATAACGGAGATGCGGGACATTTGATGCCGCATGCTGCTGATGCTAGTACGTTAGAGGGAGGACCGACTGGCAAACCTATCGTCTGTGTAATTGGCTATTAGCAGTAGATGAACTTCTAATAAGAAGAAACAATGAACTCGGAAGAGGGATAATATTGATTGAAGTTTCTTTGTTGGGATTTTATTTTATTATTCTCACGGCTGTGGAGGCAGAGCTTAAGAACTTTTACTATCGGGTTGTTTTTTGTCCAATACTTGGACTTGGAGTTCTCTAAAATGGGAAGTCTTGAGTTTTGTTTTCAGGAGCCTGCTGTTGAACCCTTAAGAAAATTATGAAAATGACACACAACACATTGTAATATTGTCGAATCACGACCATTTCACGACCCCTATGTGTTCAATATCTCACGATTTGAGCTGACAAGCAACCCTCCTTTTGATTTTTTCAGAAAAAGTTGCACAAAAAATTAATAAAAGTTTCCCCTCGACATCCGCAAAACGCCAGAAGTTCTGTTGACGCTTTGGAATTCGGAATATGAAACGACTTACCCCAAATCGATAAGTCATCGATCCACCAACCCGTAAAAGTCCTCAACACGTTTCCCTTGGAGCACTTAATGTCAATGGCACAATTAATGACTGGGCTATATGTCAAACTCAAAGGATTACCACTCTCCCGACCACCCAAATTTAGTCATAGAAAACAAAAACAAAAGCAAACTTTTAATTCGTCCTTCCTGATCCTTGACATCCGCCTTGGCAGCGCCCATTGTTTGCACTTACGCAAGGCGAAACAAAACAATCTTCCAGTCAATTCGGTTATTAATGCTTTCCCAACTGTCAAACCCGCCACAAAGTGGCATCCCAAATCAATCACTAATGTAATCCTTGTCAGGAACAAGCATAAGAAATGCTGCAAAACGATAGTCGCTTGGATTCGCGTGGCCAGGGATCCAAAGGACCCGAACGGGTGTCACACAAAAAGATTAATGGAGTCATGTTCAACATATAAATGTATGAGCCACTGCCCCCAGCCCCTACTTTTAAGGGGGTGGAGGGAATGTAAGACAAAATTCAGAACAAAAGGATGGCGGTGGCGTAAACGGAGAGGATCCGCCCTCTATGCTATGTGGCACATTAATCAAACTCCTAAAGGAGAACCGTCACGCAACCCCACATTTCAGCAAAGATTTGGACCGGAGCAGTTCAAACTTTCTATAAGCTGCTGCGGACGACGATGATGGTGTGTGGAAAGAATTCCAGTGTCGGTATGTCTCTGCTTGCAAATCCTGTTCTTCTCTCCTGACCAAAAGCGTAAAATATTTTGCTGACATTGAGCAATTGAAGAACAGATTCCAGGATCAAGGACCAAAGAATTTATCTTTTTTGTATTTATTTAACTGTGAGTCGTTCTTTGCCAGTGGCAATCCTCTCGTTTGACATGATGTTTGCCTGAAGCTCGAAAGGATATGGGGGGATTAAATATATTTGTCTTCGTGTGCTGCCTTTTTTTATTTTCTCCTGCTTCCACTTGCCCGCGTGCGTCGCCGCGTCGTCCTGATAGATGTCACTGTGTTAACACATATGTTATTCTGCAGGAAACAGATTAGCTTGGGTTTTATCCTCTTTTCTTTTTGGTTGGTGTGTTCCCATTCCTTGTTGGAATTCCACCCACCCTTGTCAAATCAAAGCAGCCCGTACAGACAAGCGTATTACTTCCGTCTCGCTGTCATTTTAAATGGAGCCAATATCGTATATGACGTCGGCGACAGCGAGGACGGGAAAACTTTTCAAATAAATCCTTCAATTGTTTCCCAGGATTAAAATTGTAAAATTTTCGTCGCAACAAAAAATCCGTTACATTATTCCAATTCCGTGCTCGCTGCATTGTTAGATGGAACTTCTAAACAATTGTTGGTAACTCTGACGAATGGAATTGGATCGAGTTGGGTCTTCGTCTGCAACAGCTCCGCACACAATTTGTGTGCCGGTGGTTGTTCCTGTCAAAATTTAGCCGGGAAAAGTTCTATCTCTGCTCTGTTCTGCTTTGCCCGCTTTGTGGGTCAGAATATAGGAAATTCGTGCTTTAATTGAACTCGAACGGGAAAAATGCAGAAAAGAATCGTCCGGCAAAAGTTTTTCAATTAGGGTTCTTGCAACTATTAGGAGGCACAGTTAAATGCAGTTTTCGGACGGAAATTGGGTACCGGTGGTGCCGGGGTTGGCGCGTTTCGTGACTGCTGGATCAAAAGTTTTGTCCTTTCTGTTTACTATTATCTACCGAGGGAGTAGCGAAGGTGAGTGCCTGAAAACCGTACCGAGTTCACTTAACCCATTAAAATTAGATTGGATTTGAAAGTTTTTGCAACGATAGTTGTTTTGCGTGTTGTTCTGCTGGATGTTTTAAAAGATAGGATAATATGACCAACAGTTGTAATTACACAGTTTTAGGTTAGTTGTCAAAGTTAGGGGTATAGTTTGCCTGATATAGAATTAATGTGGGCAAACGATATATAGGATACCCAACGAGTCACGTAAATGGTATAAATGGGGCTCATGTTATGTGTCAAAAATACACTACCTGATGCAACTTAATTTGGTTTGGTATAAATTAAGGGATGGATGGCGGAGGCGAAACAATTTCTTATGCGAAAGTTGTACGGTTATTTCAATCACTCCATAAAAATCATTGGGCGAAGCTTGTTGGGTGAAACCCTGGTCCATTCTGGACTAGTATAATTAGTGCTGTGGAAAAAAAATTAATTAAAAAATTCGACTAAAGCGGTGTAGTTTACTAATTTTGTTTTTCGATGTTAATAGCACATATCTAAAATTTATTATATCTCTGCAAGTATTCACCAGAAAAGATTTAAAATAAAAATGTGCATATCTTAACAATTAAACCATCTTTTTGATGAAAATTTCATTCATATCCCTTTAGTTGCTATGGAGCTTTCGACCTCCAATTTTGAAGTGTAGGCCATTAATGTTTTCATTTTTAATACCACACTGTAATAGTTTCCAATGAAAATAGTTTCCTCAACGGAAATTGGAATGTACGTGCCCTTAGAGAGGCCTAAATCAGCAAGAGGCCTATTAATAATTTTAAGGCAGCCTTTGAAATGGGCATGTCTGCGGATGGGTTCAATTTAATTTGAAGGACTGGACTTCCAATCCACCTACCCATTTTCTACTATCTAGCTTAAAATTTAAGGATTAAAAGTTGTTTACATGAAGACGGACTGACGGATATGGTTTCATCTGTTCTGCGACGACCTCAAACATTTTTTTAAGAGCCAGTTTTTCAAAACGAGACCATCCGAGTTCCGGAGTTAAACTGTGATTTACCACAGAAATGCATTGTTCTCTGAATCTAGATCCGGGGTTAATCTTGAACTAACGCGCCAAACTCGGTAAGCTTATCCTGGATCAAATTCTGGAAGCAGTACATGAACTTCTTTGAATGTTTATACCTGACCGAGTATAATTTTAATGCATAGTTTGTAAAACAGTAAAATAATCACCGCAGACCCTGAAGACCTTTTAGAGATATGATCTAGACCGACAGGTTAGTCGATCAAGTCGTTTTGCAGTTTTGAGGTCTTTAAAATTGAGCTAGGAAACTGAAACTTGTTGCGTTGCTTGGTACTCATTTTGTGCAGACAAAGTATGAAAATTGAGAAGATCCACGCCCACAATTGGCTTGAATGTCAGACAACCTCAAATTTACATTTTATTTCAAAATGCCTTTGGGTCAAGATAGACAAAATATATGAACTCAAATTTTGGTGTAGAACAATATCGATCAGAAGCCTTTAATTAGACAAAAATTGGACCGCCCACTCTATTGACCATGCCCACTTTTAACATCTGAAATCTTTGAAAACCTATTTTCTCGGGAAATTTATTCCAAATTGAAAAAAAAAAATATATGACAAATATTCAATTCAATTCAATTTAATTCAATTCAATTCAGTATATTTCTTTTTTTTGTTTTCAAAGTGTACAAAGGTTCGTCTGCATTTGTTTTTCTGTGGGAAATGTCAGTTTCTTCGCGTGGTTCTGTAAAAAATTACATGTTACAACAGCTGGATCTTCTTTTTCTTTGTTTTCTCTGTGAAGAGGTAGTTGGAAGAGTCAATAATTTCGACAGATGAAGATTTTGGCAACTTTACTAACGGAGTTAGCTCTATCTACACTAAAAAAAACTGAAAGTTGAATCCAGGATCTACAGATCTTATAGTTCAAGCTGTTAATGTAATTAATGTTAGCATATCAGATTTTATTTTTCCTCTTTCGGCTGTAAAAAGGATTTAGGTTTAATGGTTAAGTTCTATTTAAAGCCGGGTTATATGGCACCAAGGGAGAGATGACACTCTTTTCAATAACTTTCACTCAAGGAATTAATTTTCAAACAACGTAGTAAGTATTTTCGTACCACCAGCCGGTATTTTACGAGGTAGCTTGTCCAAAAAAAAAGTATTTTTGAAATGCAGCATTCATTTTTTCAGGTAAAAACCAGAAAGATGAATTCAAAAATGAAATGCCATCAGGGTCTGTTGCTAAGATGGGCAACAAATTTAGATAGATAGGATAGCAACATATTTTTTGTAGTTTAAATAACTTTTCATGCCTTAAAAGCCAGAATGTAAGACAGAAAAATTTGCCATACAGCACCAAATCGTAGTCCTGTACCAGTCCCACTCACTACACAATTCTAACAGCATTTTAGGCACTTTTGTTAGGAAGCATCAAACTTGTTCATAAGCAATAACCCGTCAAGAAAACTTTAGCCGATAAAAATATGTATGCGACTGTCCCGACTAAGTCTGCAAGTCCTGTAACTGCGATTTAAGGCTTTTCCTGAGTATGAACATATTTAGCGCAAAGAAACGCAAGCTAAGCGTATGTCATTGTATGCCATCGAGAGTAATTTCTGAACCAATGGCGGATGCTAGTGATGATTCTCCAGTAAAGATGCTTTTTCTATCACCAGTAACTCCAATTTCAAGGAGCATAAAACAGAGGTCTTAAAGCCTCGAGTTTTCTTCACCGAGAATTCAGACCTCTTTATCGAGAATCTTCACCGAAAATTTGGGAAATGAAAAAATACTAAAGTGATTAAAGGCTGAAAAACCTAGAAAAAGCCAAAATATGCCACAAGCTATAAAAGGGATGAAGCTTAGTATACATCAAAAGACGAAAATATTTCGTAGCATAATGAGGACTTTGACGAGAACATTAAGCATGTGTAAGGTTCCATGTAAATTGTGCTCTTGGAACACAGAAGAACGGATTAATATGCCACGTTTGGACACAAGGGTTATGCTCTTTGTTCAACAAAGCATGTGCAACAAGTTAAGAAAAACAACCACAAAGAAATTGCGTAGTAGGTGCCATATCACCCACTAGAAGATGCCATATTTTTTCTAGCCTCAAAAATGAGAAAATTAACGTGCGTTGGATAAAGGCTAAATTTTTTTTAATTAATTTGCAAATAAATGTGCTTTTTTATTTCTTTTCACATTTTGAACTTTAAGCAAGAACAAAAAACGAGTTTCCATGTCTCCCTACTTAATCTGTTGGCAAGACTCAGTAGGATTAAGAAACCCACAGCAATTGGTGTATTGGATATACCACAGCATTTTATAAGTAGATACTCTACAACTACGATAAGAGGTTTCCTTTAGAAGCCAAAGCTTAACCTAGTCTTTTTTTTAAATCGATTCTTAAACCATAGATCTGTCTGACAATCGAGATCTCTACCCCACATTTGATAGATATTAAAAGAGCGTGTGAAGGGCTAAGAACGAAATCTAATTTTAGCGTTAGCTGTCAACGCTTGGCAGGCGGCTTATAAATGCCATGCTTACTCTCTATTAATTTGATATTTGTAATATTTTCTCTTTGAAATAAAATATAATTAACTAAACTAATCTAGTTCTAGCGTCATGCTGGCTTTGGCATAAAATTGACGTTGAAATAAAATTGCCTTTGCAAAAACAACTGTTGATTTTTAAATGTACCGATAATTTTATCTTGCTTTCCATTTTTGTAATTCTTACTTAACCCAATCTCCCATTTTGGACTTACTTCAACCACCTCACTCTTTACATACATCATAGCTAATATCTGCCCTTAGAATCAGGTTTCGTACTGATTATCCGACCTTCGTGACGCGTCTTAGATGTCCTCATTGCTTCCACTATAACATCAACTTTATTGAGGGCCGGTGGGCGGAGTTCTTTAATCAACTTCTTCCATCTTTTTTGGAAAAGACCCAGAAAAATTTAACTTCTCCACCTGTCCCGATAAAACTCCATTTATTGCAGGATGCACTGTACAACAGTTTGCTAAAACAAAAACCGTGTCATGCCGTTTGTTGTATTTACTTCCAAGACCCAAAAACTTTTTAAGGATATTTGCTTCTATTCGTAGTTTCTTTTAACACGGTATTCCTCAAATTGCTACTTTTCTGCCTTAAATATTGTAACTCGTGAAAATATAGTTCGCGTAAGCAGTGTTAACTCTCACGTCTTTTATAACTCAATCTTTCTTGCTTTATTTCCACTAAAATCGCGACTTAAATGTCCTCTACACGAATTCACACCAGCTGTGGACTTAAAGATAACTCAAGCATGGAAAGCCTATTTCCAGAGATCCAGACACATTTCCATAGTTCAGCAACCTTACTCCTAAAATAGTCGAATGCAAACTATTCCGCCACTTTCAGTGCACTTTGAAAATATTTTTAATATAACATTTCACCGAAAATATGAAAGACAGGAGGGGATTCATACCTCTGTTTTTTTAAACACATCCTTTCAACTGACACAGCACCTAGACTGAAATATCTGAATTTTTCTCCATTATGCCTTTCGTATAGGTAAATAACAGAAAAAACGAATATCCTCCACCAATCCTGCATAAGGATATATGCAAACTTGAAATCAATTTCAGAGCATATGACATGGACACAGAGTTTTTGGAAATTCCATTCACTGTCTCTCCGCATAAAGTCCTTCAGTGTTCGCCGCCTTCTTATAATAATCCCTGCCTTGTTTTTTATTGTTGCTTTCCGTCCCGAAGCGAACTGAATCTGCTGAATGTCTGCATGTTGAGAGGAGCTAATAAAAATGTATTTGCATGCTTGAAGAATGACGTCTCAGCTTGACGGTTCGTTGATTTTTCGACCGAAATTCACTTTCTCCGCAGGAGAGAGACTTCACAAAAGGTCGAGTGTGGTATGCGGGGGTGATGGTATCTTTTGGGGGATTCTTGGATGAAATCCAAATTCAGTAGGATGTCCTTTGAATTTATTTGAAAGGTTATAAGCACGAGCTTCTTGTTCGAGGGGATTACTATTAGATTGTAAGAACAAGTGGATAAACAGAAGTCCTTTTTGAAGGACCAATGGAAATTTTAATGCTAACACAGCCCGTGCCAAGTGGTGTAATATTGCTGAAAAGAAGAAAAGGTCAATTAGCTTGGCAATAAAATAAATGCCTCTTAAGGTTGTAATCAGTCTTTATTTGAAATTTAACTATGGATACAATAAATTAAATAAATATATAGGAAAATGGGGCTGGTGGGGATTATACTTGATCTTCTTTCATCGCCAGAATCATTTGTTCAAGTCGCCTCTTGTTTGTAACTTTCCACGTCACGTACGACAACATCGTGATGAAGAAACCCATTCCTTGAAAATATCCTTATGGTAGAATGCATTCAAAACATTTGTCCACAACTTACCCACTAGAAGTATCGCTTCGGAGGCTTCATTATTTAGCGTTTTTGAAACTATGCAAAGCAGCACAAATCCACACAACAACGAAAACGATCCGATTAGAGCCGCAAACGTGATTATGACCAGAATAGGGTCCTTAAAGGGATGACCTGTGGCCCGACACCAGGAGTTCTCTTGCATGCTGCAAGTAAAAGCTATGTGATTAGGATGATGACGATTATGGGTCACTAAATCGCGAACGAAGTGTACTTTGGTGGCAGCATTGCTACTTTGCTCGTGGAATATGCTCTGAACTCACTGACACCGAAATCCAGACTGTTGACGGGCACCCAAATACCCAGTGCTCCATCCCTTTTACGCAGCATACTATTTTCTAAATTTATCCCCCGATTGGAACGGGAACACGGGAGCAGCACTTCGCGCGTTCAAAAATAGATGAATGCGGTCGTGCGCCAACCACCGAAAATGAATCTCGGCGAGGAGCACACATACGGGTAGACACAATTGCTTTGGCGTTAGTAATTGAGCGCGTTTCCTCAACAGTTTCCGTTCGAGTTTGTTTTGGGGAACGCTGGCGCTGCTGGGCATCAGAGGCAACCTCGCGTAGAAGGGCTGCAAACTGCAACACGGGATTGCTCGCTGGTGATGGTGGCGAAAGGAAATTGGGGGAAACTTTGATTAGTCTGTTGCGGTATTTTTGGATGCCCTTCCAAGGGAAGACCATTAATGTGGAGGATGCGCGGATGGGGAGATGTATGATTCAGAGCATTGTATAGAGGTACACAAAGCAGCATGCAGGGCTGCAGACATTTTTATATACAGTCGGGAAAGTTTTAATTACAAATATAAACTGTGAAGAGATTGTCAGTTGTAGTCGACTTACCTAGATGCTGTCAGTTGTTTGTGAATACATTCTTGTCTTTGATGATAGATTGACTTGAGAAACAATTGAGATACTTCGGAAGGTAGAGTATTTTATTTAACACACAGGTATTGCATGATTTATTGGAGTTTATCACAGTAATTTTAAATTAATTGGCATTTAATTTGACTTTTTTAACTTAATATTTAAACAGCGGGGAACAAAAATCACAGCCACGAAACTTAACTTTGTAAGTAGGTTTAGGTAGCACCTACAGAAAAGTTGCGAATAGGTGCACGTCTTGTAATTGTTGTGATGTATCCGAAGCTAAGCATCTACATCTTGTATTTCAAGCAGAAATAACAGCTGTTCGCGAAGCCATGGCCTGGTTTCATTATACTCAATAAACTCAATCGCTAAAGGCCCCAGGGATATTCCAGGAAACTGGACGGCTGACTCAAGCCAGTTACAGAAGATACTAACGCTTATCCGAGTAACAATTAAACGGAACCAGAAGCACCCTTGAATTTGATAAAATTTCACAATTGCCAATAATAATTGGAACAGCAACGTACATCTGCCGCTCTTCCAAAACAGAGGCGCATTTCCTTCAGTACGTTGAATCTTTTATAGAAATTTATGTTGGGCTCTCACTGGGTCACTGGTATACTGACAAGTAAACATGACAGAAGATTACTAAGATTACTCCTTACTGGTCTACTTCCACCTTTTACCACTGGCACTGGTAGGAAAAAATGGCAGAAGACTTATTGCTCGCTTCAACGATTTCTGCAGACCCTGCGCAGTTATGAGGTAGAACGAAGTAACCATGGCTCATCTTCTTGTCCTATCCAACCCTTTCGGCCTTGAGGATCAAACCCTAGGTGAATACATCTTCGAAGATCTTAACGATCTTGGCAGTCTCGTTCTAACGAAGACAATGAAACGCCTAAATATTGTCCGTTATTACAATCGGGAACTCTAGAGCACCTACAAAAATCTATCACGCCATTGTACCAAGTCCAGGGTGTTCCTTACAGAATTGCAGGACTTGTAGCATCTAACACCGACGAGATGCGGTTTCCCCATCTTCCCATCCCTCACGAGATTATCACATTCTCCCTTGGAGAGAGCTTTTACCTCTTTGGTTGGTGCCGTAACATTATTGTGCCAAAGGACGTTAGGACGGAACTCTAGACCACCTACAAAAATCCATCACGCCATCCTACCACGTCCAGGGTGTTCCTTACAGAATTACAGGACTTGTAGCATCTAACACCGACGAGATGCGGTTTCCCCATTTTTCCATCCCTCACAGGATTATCACATTCTCCCTTGGAGAGAGCTTTTACCTCTTTGGTTGGTGCCGTAACATTATTGTGCCAAAGGACGTTACGACAAATATAAAGAGTTGGTATAAATACGCTTTAAAAAGTGATACTAGGTCAAATCATGGCCTAACCTGACAAGCCTAACGTCACTCCGGTAAAGTGTCCTTTTGGCACTATGTCACTTTCTTCTTGAGGACCCCAAGAAAAGCCAAAGGAGGCTATTGCAGGGTGGCAGCATGCCTCTGCATACAAATTCAAATTTTATATGCATTTAATTTGGCCCTACGACACTTTGGTTCTATGACATACTGCCAAATCATAAATGTAGACTTAAGACACATTCACAAACCGAATGCCTGAAGCCGAATTCGCAGATGTGACACAATGTCACGGTACCATTTGGTTACGCCACATTTACACTCTTTCACCAACACAAATTTTCTCCAGAATTGCTTGAGTTACGGGTTCCTACCGGAAACCGCTACAGAACGTTTTCCGCTTCAGAACGCTCGAACTTTCTCGTCACAACTCAATTTTCACGGAGGGGGTAGACACCGAGAACGGTTGCCCCTGCGCTTAAAATATCCCCTCTGGCAAGCGGGTTTATACCGCACTCGGTTACCCCTGGCTCTTCCATCTTTGAAGTAAATTCTTATACTTGACAAGCTATAGACACTGACTTACACTGGTTTCTTTTGCCTTTGTCCTCTCATCTAAGGTTACACCTCACTAGACTCCTACTATCTTGTTAGCTTGGGTTTATACCGAAAAGAGGTTGCCCCTAGCCATCAATATATTCCCTCTGATTCATGCTAATCACTTCTAATATCCTCGAGTCAAACTCACATTATATGTTGCAGTTGTCACAGAGGCACATTTTATGCTGGTACTGGTTTTTACCGAAACGGATACCTTACACCGTTCAACAGCCTTTTCGAGTAAGTCTCTAACTAGTCTGACCTTGGAATACCGAGTCTGATTGCCTGGGCCTGTTCGCCCAAATTGGGAAGTCATCACGTAGATCCCCGGGTTGGTATTCCAGTCTTACCAAAAAGTGGTACTACAATGGACCCCCTCTGTCTAAGTGTACCCCTGGCTGACGGGTGACAACCACCTGGCTTTACTTATCTCCTTTTGAGTTTCTTTTCGAAGCTGCAAAAGTGCAGACCTTCAGTAGCTTTAATAGGAAGACTACACAGTGACTCTGCTGATAATTCATTTCTTTTTTCATTCTCAGGTAAAAACGTTAATAAGCAAAATAAAATTGTCAATGGCGGCAGATCTGTCTATGTCTTCGTTTTTTACTTACATTTTACGATCTTTTCTTTTAAAGTGACTATTTCGAAATTACAAAGAAGAATGTTTTAAAGTGTTGTTCTCCTAGAAAAATTATTGTAGCTTTTAAAACTTTTTTTAAGTAACCCTTCGTTTAAGTTCCAGTTATCTCCTTAAGTATGCCGAAAATGAATACGGCATTGTTCTCCTTAATTACCAACACAAAACCATAAAATAAAATTCCTCATTTAATTGGCCAATAAAATGCGAGCCAATGCACACCAATTCTAAGTCTCGACGCCTAATTGACTAACTCCTTAGTGACACCGCATTGAGTATCTCTGCACCCAAAACAAAGCCCACTGATGCCCAATCGCTTATGCAAAATCCTTTGAAGTGGGCTCTTCGGGTAATGGCAGAAAAACCACAAATGCCACTTGCCGCCGCCGAGCGTATACAAAGCGAGCATCGGCAAGGACGACCCCCCATTAATTAAACAGCAGCCTAAGCTCATTGTAATTTCATTAATTGCCATTTCATTTTGTAGCAACAGCAGCAGCGCAGACAGTCGCACACAAAACGCTGTAATCCTTGCCACAAGACCCCAACTGCGTGGTCCCGAAAAAAGGGTGGCGACCGAATTAATCCATCCTAGTGAATCGAGTGTACCAAATCAATAGCTCTCAATTTAGGGCGGAGGGATTATAATTAAAATCATTGAACTGCGATTATTTAATTGAATTTATTATCAAACGACGCACTGCCAGCACAAAGTGCTGTGCAATTGAATGTGTAGGTACTTCCATCTGGGGTTACGGTCTATATAGGGTTCGGCCCATACTCCAAGTGTGATTACTCAATCGAACGCACTCACAAAAGAGGATTCTCCGAAAAGGATTAGTAACATTCTGGTTAGGACAAGAGTGGATAAATTTTACAAATTGATAGGTTGAATGAGGATGCAATTTTGCATTTCTATGTTTTGCACAAACCATCAGGATCTGGTCCTGATGGACTTTCTCTCTGTATTCAAGAACGTATACGAGTGCCTCTCAAGATATGACTCGCTTTGAGGAATTTCCAGTCATTGCTGTCGGAGATGGAGTTTATGTTAAAAGTCGCTTTGGGCTTCCCATTGAATACTAATGTGTATCGGTTTTGTGTTGGGCAAACGTGTATGGGTATCAATAGAAAAGACTTTCGAGTTGCATGGATCACATTGACTTTAGATAAATGAAAGCAAAAGAAGAAGCCACATTTAAATTACGATTCGTTTTTGGGAATACGTCCATTCTGGCATTTTGCACATATTGTGCTCGGGTGTGCTTTTGTATAACAAAGTCGAGTGGAGATTTCACAAGGAATACAAAATACTGCCTGCAGATTTCTAGTGAAGTACCTAACATGGCAGTACTAAAGTACCTAAAGTTGCGTCTTGTTTAAGGCTGGTACATTTCAGACAAAGGATAAGAGAAGACTAAAAATCAGAAGTCTAAAATAGTTTTGTAGGGCCTTAAAGACTACTCCAAAACAGTGCTTCACCCCGAAAATCAGTGTGCTGATGCAACAGGAACATAGCTCAAAAAATGTATGCTTTTCACCTTAGCACGAGTAATTGAAGGAATACCTGTGAGATACCTATTTCAAATAATTTTTAAATTTGGTCTGGTGTAAAATGGTTTTCTTGCTAAGCTACCAGACTTCAGCGACCCTCCCCACTTTTTACCTTCCCGTTTTAGTAGTAGTATATAAATCGCATGTAACAGGATTTGTCAAACTACTCTTATAAGAACTCTAATTCTTATAAAAACTTCCGAAAATGTTGAAAATCGGATATTTTAATTTTTTTTTACGTTTATGGCATTGCTGAAATTTGATATGGGTATAAAACGCATAGGAGGCAATTCAACTGATTTCGAAATTTTCGGAAAATTAAATTTTTCTAACCTTTCCTTTTCTAATTTTATGTCTCCCTCCACTAGATAAATTTTATAGAAAGTGAAATAGTATTCTATGAAAATTGCTGATTTTGTAAAATGTTGCAATCCACATTCTGGAGTCCACTTTTCAATTTTCAATTTTCCACCTTTTTCCAATTTTCAGTCCACCTTTTAAGTAATATGAATAAATCTGTAATCTTAAACATTGCACTGAGAGTATCAAGACAGCAGCAAAGGGCTAAATTAAACGCGAATTATGATCCTGAAAAATTTTACGGAACAGTTGTTATGGATTCCCGTTTTGCGCATCTTCACAACTCAGCTCGAGACGCGGTTTAATGACCATATTAAACCGTTGAATTATTATTAAATATTTTGAAAAAGCAACCCAAAATTTAAAGAAGAGCATTTGGTTTTTACAAATGATTTTTGGATTCGGATACGATCGAAGACTCATTTCCTACTGTGGAAGACAAAATGTCGTTAAAAACCAGAGTCACATCGTCAAAAGAATGCCATAACAGCTTTAGCACGCTGCAGGCAAGATCTTTCTCATCATACATTAACTTTTAAAAATGTTGCCAAGCCTATGCAAACTTAACGTGCTCACCAGATTAAATGTTTAGGACTACAAAAGTGTTTACAAACCTTTTTCAAAAACACTCCAGCCGTGAACAACAACTTTCAGGATTAGCCTTATGGCGTATTCTTTTGAATACCGAACTTCCGCACCGAACTGTCAAATAAAACTTGATGTACAGAACGACAAATACCGCACCCGTGCAATCATCACGTTTTGTCAAACTGTTTTGACTTCATTTTGTTTACTTTTTTTTTCATTTCGCAGAGTGATTTTGTTGCCGTCGGTTTTTTGAAATTAATTTTGATAGCTTTGAGTTTGAGATATTTTTGATCGATTTCATAGAATTTCAGTCGTTTTGAAAAAAATCACGAGTGAAAATTGAGTCGAAACGCCACTTCACGTACACAATCAAAGCTACACCCAGCGTCCACCGTCAAATACGACGGTGGCGAAATTTTGAGTTCGGTGTCGACACCGAACTAATTCGGAGTTTAAAAGGACCTTGACATGAGCACGATTCCGTTCAGGTATACGTGAAAAGAACAATCTTTTTCTGTATTCTACACCAGTTTCACGATTCGGTGTTGAAAAGAATACGCCATTAGTGTCAATTTATCCAAAAGTCCTTGACCCGCTTGGGTGGGATATAAGTTTAGAAAAGAATTGTGAACTTATAACCCACCTATGTGGGACAACAGTCCACAAGATCTTTGGTCATAAATCCACAATGTTTTAACGAAAATGGGCCATAAGCTCAGAATAATTTTTGAAGGGAACTTGATTTTTTTGCAGTAAAGCAAAGGTAAAAAAAAAAGAAACAGGCAGGGTGGTTGCAGGGGAGCGGCACGCGTGTGCACGCGGCGTGTAGTAGGGTGTAGTGAGCCATAAGACCACAATCGACAGGTCAATCGACAATCGACAGGTCAGTCGCGACACCGCGACATCGCAGACACCGACTCAAGTGGGTCACAAGTCCTGCGCAGCTACTTACTTCGGCGTGTCCCGGACTTTATAAATATTTATTAGCTCAAGATCAATTTGGCCTTCCAAGAAATACCACCCGAAGTAGTCCATGAACCTCCTGCTACTCGTTGCTCCATAATAGCCTGTGTAAATGATTTTCCAGCTCTTCTCCACACTCTTCTCCGTATGCGTCATGGGGTACATGATGATAATTAATCATAAGATCAGAAGGTCTTAAGCTGCAGATTTTTGACCACTGTGTTTCGCAAAAATAATATTGGCCTGTGATTGCAGGCCCAGACTTAAATTTTTCGACTAACGTCGACGATAAGCTTATGGCCTTTGCTGTAAGAACAAAGCGCGAATTATAAGTGTACCCAACACGGATTTTCAGTTGGAACATATTAATCCGCGAATGGATTTCTATGCCGTGACCAGCATGTAATTAAAAAAAAAGTTATTGAAAAACTGCATTTAAAGCTGCTATTTCTAGCTTTCGCGTATGCGTACTCGTGAGTATGTAGCGGACCTCAGTACACGCTATTCCTATTCCTATACTTCTTTCCATTCCTATTTCCCTTCGCTTCGTTTATTTTCTTGTTTTCTATCCCGGTCCCGTTACCATTTATACAACTTTTTAAATAAAAAAAAATTATTCTTTATAAGTTTTTGTTTAATTTTTTTAAAAAAAAGGGGGCATGGCATGTCCAACCCCTTTAACCGAAAATAAATATTAGTATAGAAATATCCAAGTTTGCGGCTAAAATGTACGCAAATCCTTAATTTTTTGGTTCGAATTCAATAATTATGTAAAATTGACCTCTAAATATGGGCGTGGCCAAAAACTTTGTGTGAACGAAATCTGAAATAGTATCCGGTGTACTTTTGTATTCGAAATTTTATTTTTTATTCTGTCCTTAGTAAAGCTAAAAAGCTTTACTAAGTAAAGCTTTACTAAGCTTTACTAATCCATGCTTTTCTGAAAATTTATAGGTTTTTATGGAATTCTGCCCCTAAATGTGGGCGTGGCCCAAAACTTTGTATAAACTAAATTTAGAACCAAGTATTTTCTACATAATATATTAAGTAAAAATTTTTCGATTTGGAACAAAAATATTAAAGAAATTGCATATGAAGATTTACTGATTGAGGATTTGCCGATTTCGTTTTTACTTTTAATATCTTAGATTAATTAGGCGATGCTAAATGTCAAATTTAAGCTTACAGGACGTCTTACAGTTTTGAAAGCACTGGAGGTAGTCGCACATTTAGACCGATTGTGGGTGTGGGCGGATAAAAAAATGTTAACACTTGTTAACACGGATGACAGAGAGCCTACGTTTAATATTTCAGCTTTCTAGCTGAAAATTTAAGGCCTAAAAATTACGGGCGGACGGATGGACGAACGGACATGTCTCACTCAACTCAGAGTTCAGTCTTGATCAAGCCCTTAAGGTCTTGGCGGTCTATCGTTATTGTTTATCTATGTTACATTTTCACCTGTATCAATCTTAATATACTCCATTCCTGTGGAATAGGGTATAAAAAGTACCTTAAAGGTTCAAAATTAATTTCCTTTTTTCTAACTTCATACAATTGCTTAAGAAAATAATTAAAGTAATTGAAATAACCACATGTGCAGACTGAAAAAGTCTATTAACACAAAATACAGCCTTTATAGGAACTATGGAAAATCTCAAATAAACCTGCAATAGGGCTATCATTCAACTTGCCGACTGCGCCACAATCTCTTTGATTTGATTAACTCCTTTGATTGGCAAATGTGCACACAGACTGTCACCGATTACCCTCTTTCCAGCCCACACTATTCAGATGACATAAGAAAAAGCCCAGCAAAAAGAACAAGGCACACTCAATTCCAATTCAATCCAATATCTTCTTTGGTGCACCACTTCAGACGGAATGCACAGACAGAGACACATACCGGTCGACCAACACGTCTTTCCGCATCAGAGGATGAAAAATTTATTCAACTGCAAAAAGTCGGTTTAGTCGCATGGCACTGCTCACTGCTCTCGTCACATCCTTTTGGGATTCCTTCAACACACACAAGAACTAAAAAAAGGATAAGCAGTATCAACATGCACCTCTCGTCTTTGCATAGAGTATAGTGCAGTCAAAGCCGTTGTTGTATTTTCTATGCACGGTACACCTTTTTTGGCAGACACGTATATTTAGTCACACAAAATTGGAGGACAACGAAGGAGAAAAACAGGATTAAATCCTCAACAGATTCATTCGCCTGCTGATGCTAAAGGGTAAACAAAGTCTTGCGATGTGTGCTCATGCTCGAGCATCCTGGTTTTTCGTTTCGTACTAGCAACATGGCTCTTGTACTCTTATATCGGATGCCGTAGGTGCAATTTGTACAAATGAAGATATCAACTTTCTGCAGACGAAATCCGGTAAATTTGGAGGAGTTTTTTTTTTCGATTTCGTCCTGTGTACACTTGTCGTTGCAGTGGCAAGACTATAGGAAAAAGCCAGCAGTACGGTGTGGTTCTCATGTGCCAATAACCGCACTACATGGCCACTTTTTTGCGGTCGGTGTACCACAAATCCATTTTTTTTCGGTTTCGGTCAGCATTTCGGAGCGCAAAGCTGCTGCAAATTGTTGGATATGTGAGAAGGATGGAGTGGGATTTTTTCTCAGTCTCATACTGTGCAGTAAAGTAAGCTTTTAACTAATTAGTTTTTATGTCCAAGGACGAGAGAATGGGCGAGTGCAGAAAAAGTGTTCCCAGGTGCAGACACCAAAAATGAAAGTGAAACTCACCTCATAAATATTCATTTTGCAAAGGATGTGTGCAAAATCTGTTTTTGCGTTTATACAGCCAAGGCCTGGTCATGTAGGTATGAACTGAGGTTTCGTCAGGAGCGGTATAAGAAATGGCATCTAGGATTATGTATTACTTGCAATTTTTTTATGTCAAGAATAAGAGCAAAGAGAATTGCGTTGACAGAACAGAAAAAACGAATGTACGCATCATGGAAGAATTCCATATTTTTAAAAAGCACATCTGAGGGATAGGGTAGGTTTCCTTAAAATAATAACTCTTTAACTCATATCAATATCGGAAAATGACCCATAATAAATCAGACCCAGTAACTTAAGCAAAAACTAAAAGGCTCAAATGGTAATCTTTTATCAACGTGGTCAACTCTCCCATATTTCAGTTGCTTGTTTACAAATTTAATTTAATGCACAGTCTCCTCCCGATGACCTCATCACAATACACCATTTCCCCAAAAGTACTTCGAAAAGTCCTTCCAGTAATATCCTGTCACTAAATTACCTTCATAACATCATCATAAGCTGTTGGCATATAAAACTTTTTTATAGATATTTTTTCGAACACCCACCTACACCAGAGCGCGCGCCGTCCAACCGTGGCAGCTCTTGGACGTGGACAAGGACACTTTGCCGCTTTCCCAATACACTTGGTCCTTAATCCAAGCGCAAAAGGAAGAGCCAAAAAATAAGTTATTACTCTGTCCTGCTCATAAATTAAGTAAATATTTGGATAATTTGGTTGATTCGCTTCCTAGTAGGTGGTGGTTGGCAATCTTGCCAGGACATTATTTTCGCATGGGATAAGCTAGGAGCTCCGAAGAATTCTCTCTGCATCAATGACAGCGAAGAGTAGTTTAGATGTTGGTTCTTCTTTTAATATTTCTTGGGAGAGACAGAGGATGAGATTATGTTTTCGCCCGTATATGACCTGTGAATTCGGTAAATGGGTCTGACGAAAAGTTTTTCGCTAGACAAACTTTTCGTATAAATAAAAAACGAGAATTTGTGAAACTATAGAATATTCTTGCGCATTATTTCTTTATTCACTTTTTGACATAAAGTCAAAGTGCAGTTCAGCTGCAAAAAAAAATACAGGAAATAGTCAGTGGGTATAACTATATGCTGTCATTTAGATTTAATTGAGGAAGTTTTATGAAAACATTTGACATTAGGTTTAAAAATTTGCTTTATTTGTTCATTTAAAATTTTGTTGATCTTGGTACGAGCAAATTAAACTGCAGCAATCATAAAAGGGACCGCCTTCGTCGTCGAAGCTGACGTTAAAGACAGAACCAAAAAGATTTTGTTCCGTCAAAAAAAATTCAACAAGAATCTTAATTCCGTCTTCTATTTTTCTCGAAATCTGGTTATGAAAATTCAATAAGTACATTTCCTGTAGGTGAGACTTTGTCATGGGATCGAGAACTGCACCTAAATATTCGTTATAAACAAATCAATTTGTCCTCGATCATGTTAATACCCTTCCGAGTGTATGAAAAGCTCAATGCATAGTTTTTAAGGCAGAGACATATTCACCGTAGACCTCAAAAACCGTTTAGAGATACCTATGACCAGGACCGACCGGAGAAATTAAGCCATGTCCATCCGTCTGTATGTAAACAACATTAAGGCCTTAATTTTCGAGCTTTCGAAGTTTGGTAGGTGAGCTGGAATGACTGAAAAATTACTTTCGGGCCTGAGACAACTGCCCCTCGTAGCCACAATTTCTGGGAACGCAAATTTCCAATTTCAGTTAGACGCAAACATTGAAAAGCTTAATGGCGAAGAAAACCCAAATTTTAGCGCGTTTAAACTTTAATGAAAAAAAACTGCCGAAGCTAATGTCCCAGCTTCCGAACCTTTGGAAAGTTCTGATGGTTATGCTGCTAATTATTTCGTCAGGAGGAGCCTTCACCAAATTACCTGTCGAAGAAAAGTATTCGCGACGAATGGGTTTTAAGCATTGCTTTCCTTGACGAGGCTAGACCCCCTGGATTGTGCCAACACAAAGACATTCAGTCTAATTTCAATCGCATCATAGTTGTTTTCTACTGCATTGTGTGATTGGTTAAGGCTGCTTTTGAACAACATGATTGGTCCACATTAACGTGGTTTTAGCCCAGACACGAAGTCCTCCATCGATCAAATCTTAACCAACTACAAAAGACTTGGTTAAGATTTGTTAAGAAAAAAGGGAAAAACACGAGGAGTTCTGAATCGGTACCCAATTATCCGATTATTGGTATTATTATTATTATTATTAGTATTGGTTGGGATAGATGTAGAGTTCACCAGCGTACTAATGTTGTAAGATGTTTTAACTGCTGTGGTTTTAACCATATATCAAAAAATTGCTCCAGTGTTAAAGTTTGTATGAATTGTGCGAGAAACCATGACGTAAAAGTGTGTCCAAGTAGTGATATTAAATGTATTAATTGTTTTAATGCCAAAGAAAAACTCAAAATTGACTTAGACTACAAACATAAAGCAAGTGATGTAAATTGTCCGGTTTTCAAGAGAAAACTAAAAATTGCTGATGAAAGAACTGATTACTAGCAATTCAACGCCGCAAGGTGTATTTATTTCAACGCACAGGGCCTGTCAAACAACTTTAACGAGTTGGAAATTTTAGTGCAGTGTGAAAATGTTGACTTATTGGTAGTGTCCGAAACGCACGTTACAAAAAATAGAAACCTAGATGATTTCCAGCTTGATGGATACTACCCTCCATTTATGTGCGAAAGTGAATCTAGTCATACTGGTGGTGTAGCTGTTTATGTTAAAAATAGTTTTAAGTGTCGCGTTTTAAAAAAAATTAAAACTGCCATGCAATTTTGGTGCTTAATCGTAAGAGTGCAATTTGAAAACTATCCTGTGATTTACTTATGTGCAATATATAGATCTCCTAGTCACCTGGCATCAAAAAGTGATTTCTGCGCTGCGCTTGAAAACTGGGTAGACTATCTATCCCGTGATGGTAATAATTTCATGTTAGTAGGCGATCTGAATATAAACTGGCTTGATACGACGGACACATATACGCGACGCATCTCGAGCATTCTAAACGATAATGGTTTGCGTATGGCTATAAATGAGCCAACGAGAATAACTAATAGCTCAAAATCATTACTGGACTATGTAATAACAAATAATTGTAGTGTCATAAGTGCGAAAGTTGATAAAAGTTTGAAAATAAGTGATCATGAAACGATTGATATAATCATAAAAAATCAGCAAAAGTCTAAAAAGAAAAAGAAAATAAGATATTGTGCATATAACCGAAACCTTTTCATCTCTAAAATATCAGATATTCCTTTATTTGAGAGCCTGAGTAGCGAACGACCGTATAATTTGAACATCCTAAGTGAACAATTCGTGTTAAGCCTAAAGAATGTGGTCGGGTCCATGGTGAAAGAAAAACAAGTCCCCTATGTTAATGCTGAATGGTATACCCGTGAACTCGAAGTGGCAAAACAAAGGAAAATTAATTTATATAGGCAGGCAACATGGAGCAATGACATAAATGCGTGGAACCTATATCGGCAATATAGAAACCATTACAAGAATCTAATTAGATTATATAAATCGCGTTTTATAAAAAGTAAAATTGACAATGCGAATTCTCAAAAAGATATGTGGCAAAAATTAAAGAAATATGTGTTTAAGAAAAGTCCTGAAACAATATTTGATGTGCAATTGGAAGATGGTTCTGTGATAAACAATAGTGCAATATTATGTGATAAATTCAACAAATTCTTCGTGGAGTCAATAAATGAAATAACCCGAGCTGTGATATACTGTGATTATACCAACTTGATTGAGGAGTGCAATATAGATTTTAAGTTTAATCTAGTGGACATAGATGCTATAAGTTGTGCAATAGATAGAATTAATAAAAAAAGTGACTTCAATTTTATGAGTGCCAAGATGTTTAAAGACTCTCTGTCCATAATCGGCCCAATATTTGAAAGAATCGTAAATGCATCCTTAAGTTCGGGTATTTTCCCCCAATCTTGGAAAGATTCACTTGTTATACCGATAAAAAAGATTCCTAACCCGAAAAATCTAAGTGACTATAGACCAATTAATATGATGCCGGTCTACGAAAAAATTTTTGAGAAAATTGTTGCCGTACAACTGCGAGAACATCTTGAGAGTCAGTCCCTTATAGATAGCCAACAATCAGGGTTTCGTGAAAATCACTCTTGTGAAACATGCTTGAACTGAGAGAGATTGATAAGAAAAATGTGGTGATTGCTGTGTTCTTAGACTTAAAACGTGCTTTTGAAACTGTAAATCGTAAAATTCTATTTAAAAAGTTAATGTGTTACGGCATCAAATCAGTTGAGCTTAAATGGTTTAAATCCTTTATGACGGGTCGTACGCAACGAACGTCGGTCAATGGCAGCACCTCGCCTCCTATTGATGTAAATGTAGGAGTCCCTCAAGGCACAATCCTGGGAGTGTTGCTATTCCTCTTGTTTATTAATGATATGAGAAAAGTCATAATGTCTGCAAAATTAATTTTATTTGCTGATGATGGTCTACTGTACATAACTGGGAAAAACATTGCGGAGTGCTTGGAGAAGTTGAATGCGGACCTGGATAGAATAGATACGTGGATGAAAATGAATAGGCTGGTGCTTAATGTCAACAAAACGAAGTGTATGGTTTTTGGTAACAATTCTGAGTATGTAAATCTACAAATAAACCATGAGCAAATCGAACAAGTGAAACAAATAAAATACCTTGGGGTTATTTTGGATGAAAACCTAAGCTTTAAGGAACACATAGACTATATTTGTAAAAAAATTTCTAAAAAAATTGGTGTTTTAAGAAAAATAAGGAAAAATATTTCAATGAGTATTGCTGTAAATGTATCTAATGTGTTGATAAAACCTCATTTTGATTTTTGTGCTAGTTTATTGTATTTGTGTCCTCAAAGTTACAAGTATAGGCTGCAATTGTTGCAAAACAAGATTATGAGAAATATATTAAAATGTAGTAGATACACGCCAATAAGATTTATGCTGAATGCTTTAAGATGGTTAAATATAGACCAACGACTTTTTCTGTTATGTATGATATTTGTATTTAAAATTAAAAACAATATGCTTCCCGGTTATTTATGTGAAAATGTACGTACTAATGAAACGGTAGTATACAATTTAAGAAACACTGGAGACCTTAGAATAGATTATTCAAGAACATCAAGAGGACAAAGAACAGTTTTTTATATGGGCTTTAATGATTTCAATAACCTTCCCAGTGAAATTAAAAATACAAACAATTTTAATGAATTTAAAAGAAAAATGATTGAACATGTTAAAACGCTGTAATAATATATGTAATTTATATAATATAAAACATGTATATCTAGATATAATTGAAAAGATGTATAATTGTTAACTAAATTGCTTTTCAAAGCTAAATAAAGTACATTCATTCATTCATTCATTCAATTATGTAGTCCATCGATGTGAAGACCTTTTATGTCCGGAATGTAGTCACGAGCTATATATAAGACAATGTTTGAGTATGAATCCCTTCCAAATTCGCCCGTTTTTCACAGGACGATAATGTTGATAGAAGATATAACATCAAAGTGTACGGGCTGTAGGTACAGCGACACCGACCTAGCTTAAAGAGTCTAAATATCGGCTACAATGTTTGGGTCGTCTTAAGCGGATGGAAACCAAGGTCCCGGCCCGGAAAATCTTCGAATCCACCTCGCAGGGACAATACAGTAGAAGAGCACCGAGACTCAGGTGGCGCACCCAAGTGGAAGGGGACCTCAGTCAACTTTGCTTGTGAAACTGGAGACGACTAGCTCGAGAGTGAGCTGGCTAGCGCAGCTTGTTGGCTGAGACCCCGGTCCACCCCGGACTGTAGCGCCTCCTTTAAAAAGTATAAGTAAGAAAGTGATGCTGATTAAAAAAACTCACGCGTTCCATAAAAGCGATTGAAGAGCAAAGGCCTCTCTCGAAGTTTCCATTTCCTTCCCTCAAAGGCAAAAAGTTTCCATTTGTAGTACCTTCGTCATCGGAGAAGAAGCAAGAACCTTGTGAAGGAATAAGGTTGCTCTATATGCTGCTGCGTTAGCACTTTGCTCGGACGCTAAATGCTGGATTTGTAAATGAAAGCTTTCTTTCGTTGATGGTTATAATAGTCAGAAGAAATAGAATCCTGTGCAGCCCATTGCATGGGACATCAAGAAAAATTTATCAGGAAAATCTTTGAATCTTTGAAAATCTTAAAAATGGCGCATTAGGAGAGCACTGAAACTCATGTAGGGCACGCAAGTGAAAAGTGTAAATCGGTCGACTGGCTAGCTAAGAATTTAACTGGCTGGCTAAACTTGTTGGTTGATGTTCAACTTCACTTCGTGCTCTGGGGCCTTCCTAAGTTATGCTAAGTAAGAACTTTGAATAAGTCTTCGTTGGCTTCTGGAATTGGAACACGACTCGGATTCTGCTCTTCGGTACGAGGTGAAAAAACTCGATTGGGTCTCAGCTGCTCAATCAAGTTTGCTCCTTAAGGACTTCGAATGCTTCTCTACTCCCTGGTAAAATAGGTACAGACTATGGTAGACCTCAATTAAGTATCTGCTTAATCGCTTAAATGTGGAGTGCTCATATGTTTTTTGTCAAGCCGAAATAAAGTGGCTTCCTGAACTGGTAAGTGTCTTAACTAAAGAGTGTGTGTGAACTCCCGGGTAGGAGGCCCTAATACTGACTCTTGGCCAACTTACAGTTCTAGTAGTCTCTATTAAACTCTCTTAAGTTGCATCCAGTTGCACACTCTTAATTGGCGTAAGGCCTCCGCCACTTTTGTCTGCCAGGGGCGGGGTTGTCCCCTTTGCTCTGAGCCGAAGGATATAAAATCTCTATGCAATCTATATTATCGTCTCCACTAACAACTTTCATGTTGATGGGGTGAATGGAAATGATGGTCAGGAAATGGGTATCCTTTCTGCAACTTTTATTACTTTCACTAGTTTTAAATTGGTTCATAGTCCATATAAACACATCACACCTTGAACCAACTTGGGTCTGATGGAAACAGAACTTTTGTGTTTAGCTAAAGTGTAATGATGGAACTTGTTCTTTATTGAATTATTGTTTGGACTTTTGCTAGATCTTCCTATCGGTTGACTTTTCACTCGGCTTTCACGGGCTTGCGTAACCATATCTTGGTTTTTCACTGGTCATTCTTTTTTCAATTCCTCTGTAGACAAAGTCTTTTTCCGCATGGCAACAACTTCATGTGGTGGATCGACTTTTAACGTCACCTTTTTCCTATTCATGCGATCGTCATCTTAACATAGACTCGTTCTTTGGGCCGGCTGGTGGCACAATCTATGCCTTAAGTTTTAAGTTTTCTAAAGTTTTCATCGCTTTTTAAGTTTTAAAGATGATAGAACTGAACATCAACTCTATTTTGAAAATGAAATAGAATGAAAAAAAAGACCGCACGATTGGGCATCTAATGAACCTTAGCTTTAACTGCTAACTAAATTAAAAGCTTGCTGGAAAATTAAGTCTGTTTAAGCACTCTTAATATACAGGTGGAACCATCTACCTTGTAATTCGGCCTCTCTTTACACAGCGAATAACGCCTTTTATGCACTATTTCCGCATATTTATTTATCAAACCGTCTATGAAGTCCAATTCATCGGTCGAATGGTTTAATATTAATGAGCTTTCGGATTGAATTAATTACATTCAGCCAAAATGAGCACCCGAATAACTAAAAACAACTCATTGCATAATTATAATACGAAATTTAAATTAGTTTCAATGTATTTATTAACGGCTCACTTCTCGTTGTCCACACAAAACCACATGCAAGTCACCACCTTATCCAACCGCATAAGCTTCCGTTGAATTTTTGTTTGTCCGGGGCTACAACTACTACAGCCAGATCCGTTTGGCCATATATAAATCATGAAACTATTTTTCGCTCACCCTTTGGGCCCGCTGCAACAGCCAACAAACGGTTTGTGTTTTGCCCAAAATTGGCAGAAGCTAATAAATTTAAATTATAAAATCTCACGCAACATGCCTGCAGCAATTTAGATTAAATCCGTTTTCGGGTGCATTCTAGCGAGCATATAGGAACACATTTATAGCCGTGTCCTTTTCATTTAGATTTTTCGTTTTTCCGCTTGGCGGACGCCCGCCAGGACGTACGTAGGCATGTGAGCCTATTTTTTCTGAACATGCCACTTTTTGTATTGTGTAGCCAATTTCCGGGATGTAACTTTCATGCAATATGACGACTGAGTATTGGGTGTGGAGGGCGGCAGTATAGGACATTGAATTTGTTCAAATGGCTGAATGAATTTGCAATCGGATTTAATTATAAACCAAAATTGCACATTATCCGGTGTGGATCGACTGGAATTAATCGATTTCAACGATGGAAAATTTGTCGACACGGCAGTCCCCCGCTAACCCGGCGCACCTGGTTAACGCTGATGCATATAGTCATAATTCCCATTTGGATTGGCTGTGGAATGTTTTCGAAAAGAATGGAATTTGCTGAGGTTGTGTTATTGCGGCATTCGTGGCTTTAAATTAGAGGTTTTAATTTGCGACCGCGATGCTAGTTTTTTCTTTGATTCTCATTAAATTCATTTCACTGTGATTTGCTCAGTTTTAGATGTCCTTCAATAGAAATTTAATTAAAAAGTGGAATGGTTATTTAGAATTTAAAGTGTATTTCGAATCATTCTGCATTTTTTGCTAACACATTGCAGCACACGAAATAAAATTGCATAGCAAATCTAATCTGAGTTGCTTGTACAAAAAAGATTGTACAAATTATTTGTAGGTAAAAGGAATCCTCAGTGCCTGTACATAAGGAAGGTGTACGCTATTTACCTCTATCTAACCCGTAAAAAATTTAAGATACCGCAGAGCGTTTGGCAAGGCAAGGCTTTACCTTCTGAAACATACGGTGGGTGTAAGCACCTTACTGAGGAAAATTGCAGTGCGCACTAGAAAAAGATCTTGATACAACAATCTCATGGCTTTACAAATCTAGGAAGGCAAATACCTGGTTCTTACGGCCAAATTCTATTTCGGCTTAGATTTACAGAGGATATTTCCCCCACGCTAATTTGTTCCCCTCACGGTGACGCTTGCAAACTGAAAACTTATAGAGACCACAGCTTAGTAGGCTTACAAGAGAAAGCATGCTGCACGCAATATTTTCGATAAACTTACAGGAAGCTTATACGAGCTTCAGCATCGTTCAACTTTTCGTTCATGCAAAAAAAAAAACCTTTTTCTTATAATATGCTCGTGATCAAGGGGTTATAACTGCCCTTAAAATGCGTAGCACATCGCGAGCGAAAAGAATTTGGGGATAGAAAAGAAAGAAGAAGAAAGTAAATCTCGATCCAACACAAACGCTGATGAGTCAAACGTAAAACCTCTGCACAGGAAAACCAAAGGTTTCCCCCGCAAGTGTTATGCCTTTACGGAGAAAAGCAATAGTATAACCATCAGGATATTTCGTAAGAACATGTGGCATGCATCTAATTGTTGTACATTTTGTTTGCATACTGGAAGAGAAAAAAATCTTTCGTATTCGGCCGACCCAGGTTAGGAACAGACGCCGACGAGGAAGCCGCTCATTTGTAGACAGAAGCTTCTGGATTCTTTGTTTAATGCTAATTTTGATCTGCCCCGGATATTTTGCAAACCAGTACACACCATATCTGCTGAGCATTCCCCTATCCGCCACCTGGCGAGGCGCTCAGTTTGGGACCGACAACCCCAGAAGGAAAATCTTGAAATGAATGCAAGGTTCACATCTGGTTAGAGATAAGGAAAGATAACGAAATTATGCTTTTATTGATGTAATTTAACTTTTCAATTGTTTTCGCGGTCTAACACCATAATAATAACAAGAACTTTTCTGAACTTACCGCGATATTAATTATGGACGATTACCCGACGTTTCGAATGGGTTTCACCTTTCGTGGTCACGGGTAAACCGCGGTAAGTTCCGAAAGTTCTTGTTATTATTATTTTATTTATGTAATTGATACCCTGCGCTGAAAAACCGAACATAAATCATGAGAAATTTTCAGCCGACACACAAACACAGAATGTCTGCCGACACATTCTGTATGAAATTGAGCTCCATATAAAAGCCTCGTTGCAGCTTCTTGAAATTTTTTCGTAAGCGATTTCTTGGGCGCATGCTATTTGTATAGTTTAAAGGATCTAGTGAAGACTAAAAGACTAAAAAAGAATGGCTTTCTTCGAATTGATAAAGGCACGGGTAATTATATCTCCGGCGGTGATCAAAAACCAAGAGGGGGACAATGTAATGTGGCAAATAAAATGAGGAATTGGAATTCAAAATCTAAATTTTTTTTGTTAGAAAGTGGTTATTATCCGTTATTAACTGAACACACGGATGGTTTTTCCTCTTATTCTGTATTTTTTCTTTTTTAATATGTTGTCCAAAATGGTGTCTCTTTTAAGTCTATAAGACTCTCGCAGTATTGCGTACAATTCCATATTGGAATGCTCGGTGAGCGCGTTGAAGGTGCACGTCGAGCTGTGATTACATGGAGTAAATATATAAATATTGTATCTTTCATTTCTGGCATAGACCGAGTTTCAGAACTTAATAAAGTTTGATATTAACTTCACAACAAATGTATGTATTTTTAATTCAATGAAATATTTTTACAAACTGCTGGCTGTGAGTTTAACTAAACGTGAATTATTTCATCATTTATAGTGTTTTGTTATTTCAAGATTTTTAAGAATCGGTTTTAGTCGATCAAACTTATAAGTAACACTTTTCATTAAAGTCCATGTTAGCATAAACTTTAAATCTAATACGTCCTTACAAGCTAAGCCTGCATAGGCACGTGCAGTCAGTTCATAGACTAAAATTTTAAATTTCCAGATTGAATTGAAAGATTGATAAAGTATATACCAATTTTTGTATATTGCATCAATCCATGTTTTCTCCCCGACCACAGTTTTGGTGACGAAATTGCTCTCCAAACAGTTTTACTCAAGCAGTAGCTCCTGACTTCTATATTCCAATATGCAAAATTAGCTACATCCCTTTGCGGTCGTATGGCTTTTTGCTCTTCAAACCCACATGACACCCATCCGCTGCCACCAAACCGATGCAACCATTACCCCTGCGGAGTACCTAGACCTAGAAGCCAGTCAACAGCACAGGAAAAAAAGACACCGACGCGGCACACCGCCGCCGCCCGCTGTCACTATACTCTAGTAGGCCTCCCTCTCATTTCTATATTCAAAGGATTCCACTCATCTCTGTGTGTAAATCATGTTTGTTATGCAAATCAAATTTGTTTGCAGCCATAAAGTTTTCGTCATGACGTTGGGACGAAGGACGAGCACACCCAACTCATGATATCTCTATCACTGGGTGTCTTGGAAAGTGAGCAGGATATATGCGAAATGAACATTGTGTCAATGCCGAAGCAACCACCTGACTAATACAAGAGTTCTTGATAAGGAAACATTTTCAGAATATCCTTCCGAAACATGGTAGATCCATATGCGTGGGACGCATGGGATGCCATATCGGTGGAGGACATTAATATTTATGGCACCAAATTCAAATGAGATTGATGAATAAATCATTACAGTCGTCTCTATGGAATGAGTCAAAGGGAGGAGAATTACTGAAGGACCGCAAGACTCAATGGGGCTTGTTTACGCAAATGCAAATTTACTGATTCAATTCTGTGATTTGGTTTCATCCAGATAAGAACCAAGATGGATGGATGACCTAAGGGAGTTCAGTTGTAGCCCACACGTCCCCCCAAAACCCTTTGCTATAAAAATTAATTGGTTGAATGGCATCAAAACGCTTACATGCAACCGTGTGTCCTTATACGAAAAGAGTAATTTTCCTAGAGCATCGTGACTCTATCAACGTAAAATTGGATAATTAAGGCATTCGCCCACTCGCGCGCTTCTCTACCCTTTTTGATATCCTTCCGTGCAAACATCGTATAAATTGTATGTCGGGGCCGTCATTTCCCGTAGAACGCGAAAAGAAACCAACATTAGGCAGGGACACCAGCCCGCGACTCCCATATCGATATGGGAAGCTTTGTAGAAAAAATGTTGCAAAGTGTATCTAGGATCTTCGGCGTGTGTGCGATGGTGGTAAATTCACGTTTTACCGCAAATAAACAGGATTTATCGTCGCAGAATCTTTTACAACTTCATAAAATCCCAACGAAGGAGTTGAAAAAAAAGTACGATCCAAACCAAAGGAAACGCTTTTATACGTTACGCAGGAATGCGAATGTTTGTTGCCAGATATGGCAAGTCGCTTTATGACGCCATTAGAACCGTCGAATAAAGTTTTATGAGGGAACTCTTGCACTCGTTACATTTAATGTTTTCGAAAGGGTGCATAAGAAGATAGGGAAATGATTTGGGGTTTCCCCTCTAGGACCAACGCTAGCACCTCTTTCGGCATTAGGTGTGAAAAACTTTCGTTTTTAACCATTTAGACCATCTCAATGAGACCGCACTGCAAAGGGTCCATACTAAGCTAAGTTTCCCCTAAGAGATGCTTTATTGAAATGACAAGTTTCTTTTTTGGTTTAGAGTGGATGAAATCGAAAAAATAATATCCTGTTTGGCATGCTGGTTGGCCGAGTGGATTGTGTTTTCATCATAAAATCCATCCCAAAGGACAAGAGTCAATAAAACCATCCCAAAAAGGCGACCAGCCCTTTTTCAACAAATTGCTATTGTTGTTCGCATTGTGTTTCTGTTTGTTTTATAGGAAAGGGCGGATATGATTGCTGCCACAAAGTGACTTACAGCACGTACAGACATTTTAAAACGCATACGAGCTCGTAGCCCTAAGGATGCAATAAAGCTAGAATTTGCTGTTTGCACTTTTTTGCGGATGGTTTGCAGTCAATTTCGGTACGTTTTCGCGAGGGCTTTTACATGGTCTTTGAAATCGACAATTCTAGTTGATGGTACGCAGTTTATTGGGGGGAAAATAAGTGCAGCCATTTCCTCGAAAAAAAAAGGATGATGAACAATGAAAGGGAAGCCGAAAGTATTGCTTTGTAAAGTTACTTTGGCTTTTTTTAATTTTCAACCCAAAATATCTAAAAATTGCTTATGATAATCCACTATGCGGAATCAGGAAAGCTTTCTAGGAAAGAATTTGTTGTTTGCAATATAATAAATTTGATGAAGGGGCTAATGATTGAAATGAGGATTTATAGGCTTGAGAGTAAAGTTTGTCATGTAAACACCATCCACTTGCATCTTTAAGGAGACTGTTAGTACCTAACCTCAATTTATGTGAAGAATGCAACGTACACGGAAGTGTTTTATGGAAATAAATGACCAAATCAACTGACTTATGTGCATGGAATCCTCCCATGGAAATTGTGTAAACATTAGTACGTTATTCGAGTCGTACGTATTATTGAGTCGAAAAATGCGTCTAAATTAACCTCAGTGTTAAAGGTGTCTCCATATGGTAGTACAAGGAACCATTCTTGGGTCTAAGTACTCTATCGGATTGCAGCAACCTTCGACAAAAAAAAACCTGAGTGATGCATAGGTTAGGTATCAGATTCCTCCAAAATTTGAAAAATGTTGCACTGATTGAAGCAAAATTTCTTGGCTACACCCCCTTATGAGCGTCAGAGGCCAAGGTCGTTGAGCGAAACACACGTCGATCAACAAACTGGAGTAAAGACCATATTGATCTATTTGAAGCAAATTTTGTTAAAACCCCTTGAACCAACTCCTTGATATTGTAATCTGTTAACTGCAGTCTGGCAAAGATGATTCAGTGTAAAACACAGACAGAAATCCATCCTATCAATGATTGTATCAAGACTCTTTTTTATCAAAAAAAGGCTGCTGGGCTGAACCTAAACCTAAAAATTGTAACTGATAGCTTCAAAAAGTTTTTGTAAAGTCGCTTTTCCTTATTCACATCGTGTCTAGATCATGGTAAAAGTTTCCAGGAAAAAACTGATTTTCCTAGTGACGGACTATGTATACCCAACGCGAATGTTCAGCAGACCTAAATGTAAGCCTGACGTTATCGAATCGCACTGTCACTTTGTATAAGGGTAAAAAAAGTTCGTTTGTTAACACAACAACCTGTGCTGGCCCCTCACAGGTCATCAATCTGTTTGGCGTCGAAGCCGATGGCGAGATGCGTGGTAGATGTAGATTATTTTCTTAAAATGGCATAATACCTACTAATACATACTTTGAAATTGAAATTGAAATTGAAATTGAAATTGAAATTGAAATTGAAATTGAAATTGAAATTGAAATTGAAATTGAAATTGAGATTGAAATTGAAATTTAAATTGAAATTGAAGTTGAAATTGAAATTGAAATTGAAATTGAAATTGGATTTGAAATTGAAGTTTAAAGGGAAATTGAAATGGAAATGGAAGTGATGAAATTCTGATTGGACTATGGTCTTGTGTAGCTACTTCATAGGTTCTACAAGCTTCCGAAGGGCTCAATGAACACATGTTCTCTCATTTAACAGGACACTATTCTATATTTTTCTTTTTTGAGCTCATACTTACCTACTCTCTTTAAATTTTCGTAGTAATATAAACTTCATCTTCGTGAAGAAGAAGAAAACCGTTGAAAAATATTGTACTGACAGACACAAAGCTCTTTAAATAAATAATTCATAAAGCTACTGCCAAACTTTAAAGTTGCCTTTAGCGCAGAACGCCTTATACATTCTTCCTCCTTTGGAATACCGAATATGGACTCAAAGTGAACGTTTTCCATGCAGATAATCCCTTCATGTGAATAAAAGATAAGCAAAAAAAAACCAACACCGAGAAAAGTGAATCGCTAAAAATATACGCGAGAAATCATCTCTGTATCATTTTCAACCCCTTTGGTCGTCTTCCTTAAGGATTGCCCACCAACGCATGTCAGTATGCATGCCAGCAAACGGAGCTCGCTTTAGGTGTACATAGATAGCCGCACCGATAAAAAAAAAAAACTTTGAATTGAATTAGGACTTTTTTCTGTAAACATTTCCAACACTCTGGGGTCTCTAGTCCTGTGAATCTTGGCCTTTTTGTGAAGTCGATTTCCCCACAGGGAGCGCGAGTAACGATTTTTTGCACGGATACTTTTAACCTCATCCTTTGGAGAATATAGGAACAGAACGTGTTAAAAAAGTTATCCGAATAAATTTTAAGATTTTTAGAAAAAAATATTATTATTTTTATTTGTCCTGCTCTGGCATTAAGTTTTCTGATGATAAAAAGAATATAAGCATCACATATGGTCTCCGAGAGCCCCAGAAGGGACCGAGGCTAAGTGGAAAAAATGATTATTTAAACTAAACTTGACCAAACTAGGAGTCTTTTAGCCAAAGGGTTTTAGTTGAAAGAAATGCACATAATCATCATGATAAAAATGTTTATCATACAAAAAATGGCGCCCAACAAGGATCCAGCTAAAAGGGAAAAACTGATATTTTTAACCATTTAAACTAACTTCATTAAAGGAATAAAAGTAAGGACAATTGTATTAAGTTGAAGGGGTCCTTGTATTGTAACGGCTCAAGCACCCATTATACCAGTAATCCAGACTTTGCGTTATCCTCATAAACTCCAAAAGCTCCCATCCGAATTGGGGCTTATAAACCATTTGACTGTAATTGACACCCGGTGATTTTTCAAGTGCCTTCCAATTTGATAAACAAAATCCAATATAATCGGAAATGTCCCTTTTCCTTATCGCCCGACACATAGACTACATGTGTATATCCATATCGTGTTGTAACATTATTAGGTAATAAAACAACGTTAGCCCTCCCCATGTTAGTTGTGTCGGAGCCGCATAAAATCGATTAGCACATAATTCCACTTGAAACAAAGCCTGTGCACATTCCTGGCATAATCCTCAATCCAATGTGTACGACTTTGTTTATTGGGCAATACGTGCCCACTTCCAGACATCTGTTACATTGTCATACGTGTTGTTCCGGGGAGTCGTCGTGTGCTTTTCGGCGCAGGACACGCAGACGGGATTGCGAGAAACGGCCTGGGCTGTATGAGATATGAAGAATTTTATTTTCATAGAGTGTCCTTTTCGTTGCAATATAAGCAACATAACGAGCGAACATAACGACACTGTGGAGAGGGGGGACACTCGCGCCACACACTTAAGGCTAACAACAAGTGCCTTGCGGCTGAGGTACAAAGTTGAAATATGATATTGCCAGTCACAGCCCGGCGTGTGGTGTTGGCCCAAGGAAACCGCGCATTTAGTGCAACACTTGGGACTTCTTAAGACATTTTGTGGAGGGTGTTGAGTGCGAAAGTGTGGAGTGTTACTCGGGGTATACATGAATGAAGTTCACTTGATTAAGTGAGGGGCACTCTGGTTTCATATTCTTTTCCTTGGGATGAGATAAATACACACTGGGGTACCCTTACAGACAATGTCCTCGCGGAGTGAGCGTTGAGTGTAAAATACAAGTGTTGACTTGTGGAAGTGACTCAAATGTCCTTCAAAAGTTTTCAAGTGAATCGTGGTCGTCAGGGACTCCTGTTGTTTCCTTCTTTGACAGAAGGGGTATATCCTTTTTCTGTGAATGTATATTATTTTAATATGCATATATTTCGAGTTATACTTTTCAATGCTTTTTTCATAAAAGTGCGGCCCAATACCTATTGGGCCGCACTTTTAAACCGTAACAACGAAAAGAACGTAACAAGTTTGATGGCCAAGGTTCAACGAAAGCTTTGTTGACATTTTTTTTTGAACTGTCGACGAATCGTCTTCCTAAAAGTCTTTTTTGCGTAAAGCTGCTATCATGATAGAGCATTTTTAAGATTGGTTGCTAGAGCAAGTTCTCCGCGGCTTAGAGTATTAATTTCGAGTACCTGAGTTGTCAATTTAAATCACTTTTTTAGATTTTCGGCTTTTCTGTACAATAACACTGATTGTTGCAAGCCATCCTTGTACCGATGCCGCTTCACTTTACAAACATCTTTTGCAGAAGCGATAAGTTCGTGAAGAAAATCGCTACTCTTTCTTTATAATCGATGAAAAATCTGGAATTGTTTATAAGCTATTTTACAATATTTTGTAAAAGTATTTGAATCTTGCCTTACCTTACTCGCATTGTGCAGTGCCGTGAAATAACGCCGAGCGATTTCGCAAAGCGATTACACTTTGGCAAAGTGAAATAAAGCCGGTATGGCATACATATACAAACTAAGTACATAGTTTAAAAGTAATTTATTTAATTATAAATAAACTCGTTAATTTAAAGATTGTCTTAAAACTATTATTTAAAAGTAAAGAAGATAATTAAAGTCATAATTAAAAATTCGGGTTATTACTCAAAAGTAGTTAAAGAAGAAAATATTTGTTCAAAAATTCGACCGAATGAAAAGGAAAGTTCAAAAATTCGCGCGAATTCGGGAACTTTTATTTTGTCCTTTCCTTTCCCTTTACTTAGATGTAGAGAAGAAACTATAATTTCAATACTCTCTCGAATATAAAGGAAAGGAGAAAATAATAGTTCCAAAACTCGCACGAATTTTTGAACAACTAGGTACATTTCTTTTTAAATAAAGCTCCAAGGAAAGGAGAAAAGAATAGTTCCAAAATCCGAGCGAATTTTCGAACTACTATTTTCTGTTTTTATTAATAGTTCAAAAAAAAAGGAAAGGAAAAAATAATATAACAAAATTTGTTCGAATTTTTGAACTATTATTTTCTCCTCCCAAAAAATTTTAACAGTTTGTTAGCCGTGTTGACTGCAAGATGCTAGTTTAAGATATATAAATTATTTATATGTCTATTATTATATGCTAAATAATATTATACTATTGCTATTATTATTATTTTCTCCTTTCCCTTATATTCGAGCGAGTTTTTTTTTAATTATATTTTCTTCTCTACATTTAAGTTATATGAAAGGAAAGGACAGTAGATAAGAAAAAATTAGTTCCTAGGTTCGCTCGAATGGAAAGAAAAGAAGAAATTAACATAAAAAAAATTCGCGCGAATTTTCGAACTACTATTTTCTTGTTTTTTTCTAATAATATGAAGTTCCAAAGAAAGGAAACAAAAAGAGAAAATAACAGTTTAAAAATTCGTGCGAATCTTTGTTCCTTAAAAGTAAAGAAGAAAATAGTAATGAAAAAATTCGCGCGAATTTTTCAACTTTATTTTTATTTCATATTTTTAAGTAATAGTTTACAAATTATTCACAAGTAAAAATTTTATTCGCGCGCATTTTATTGAGTAATAATCTAATTCTTTATCTTGACTCGTTTCAAAACAGGAAATAATTTAGAATTATTTCAAGAATAAGAAAGCATAATTCATGTTTGCTTTAGCTGGGCCTTATTTCACAAGCAACGTTCGGCGTTATTTCACTTGATCAATGTGAAATAAGACCTAATTTCCAAATTCCCAAATAAAAAACAAACCCATTGCGACAACCTTCCTTCCCTTACCAGCCGGTCTATTGAGCGTTAAAATTGTTCTTGTAAATACTGCAAGATGCTATTATGTTTCTGAACTCATTCAACGTCGTGCCATTCAGCTTGGTCTTTTGTCTCTTTACGGTTCGCCTAGCTATTAAACACTTTTTATCAAACACTCTGCACATAAATAGCTTAATTTTTAATAGGTCACCAGCACCGCACTAATTAGTGCTACGGAATCCTTATTACTCAGCACAACACGTCGACCATTGTATATGTCGGTGTGCCAGGAGGACTGTTAACTCGATACCATTTCCAATATCAATTCATTTCATTTATCCAGCTCAGCAGAAAAAGTGTAGCCCATAAAACATAGTTAACGCTCGTTAAGCTATAGCTTTCAATTTAATTGTACCAGGTTCTTGTGCCAGCTTTAATAGGATATCCTTTAATTATTGGCAGCAGAGAAACCTCTGACCCGGCCACACCTTTTATATAGCGCAAATGCCGAGGCGTCGATTCTGCGGATATAATTTCCACGAGCTTGTGGTTTCATGCGGTGGGTGGACTGGGTTCTGAGTGTGCCTTGATTAACGTAGCAGTTCGCGAGGCGAGAACCTTAACTGACTCCTTTTACTGTCCGAGCAAGAGAAAGCGAGAGTTTGAATGCCATCTACAGGGGAGCATCAGGGGAAGTGTCCCTAATCGTATTTGAGGGCTTGCGGTGGCAGGATGGGAGGACTTATGCTTAGCCACGGACGGTGTAAATTGTTGATGTGCGGTTTCCTCCTTAATTGGATTTAGTTTCAAGCTTGAATGGGTTAATAATGTTTGTGAATTATGGCCCGGCCGATGGAGTGTGAAATGTCCTCGTAATAAAGTCGAATTATAAATTGCAAAAGGTCTAGCTAGAGTCTCATAAATCCGATGGACTTTTCTCGTTGACGTAGGGTTTAGATCAATTCACCGAAACCGCATTGTCCTTATTAATCCGTTTGAACTCAATTTTGTGGTATAACTTCGCAGCCAAAGGACGCAAGCTTGTACTCGACATTCGGAATGATGATTCTCCCGTGCCCCAACCATGTGCGTCAAATTTTTAGTGCCGTTCCGAGCTGTCGAAGCAGCATCCATCTCGGTATATGCAAATGTCCTGGATAGATCTTTTTTACGGGTGGAAGGTATACAGAGTCGCCCACTATAACCGCGCCATCATTTCATTGAACTGTGTTTCTCCAGGCATTGAGCACTGAATGCGGAATGAACTCCTTTCTGGCACTGCTGCAGCAGTATCCTGCCCTTTCTGCACTTTGCATTCACTGTGTCGAGTTTTTCGAAAATACGATTTTGCAAAGAACTGTTGACGACAACGAGCATTCTAACTCTGATGCATTTCAACTCCGACAACTGCCATTGCCAGAAGCGGCTGCTTTTTCATTTTTTTTTTCTTGTTGTCTGATGCTCTACAGTTTTTTTTTACGCTCCTGGTGAAAACCTCCGGTAAGGTATTCCCTCACGTTCTGTTCTGGAAACAACAATCGTAATGATAACTGACACAGTTGGTGAGGGAAATGATTTAAAAAGGATGTGCACGTGATGTTGGAGCATCTTGCGAATATTGATCAATTCCGGATGTGAAAAACGTTCCACCGAACACGAGACGTTTCGTGGTCTCTGGCACGATGCGATTCGGATGGATAGATAGATGGATGGGGTGCAAATGTTATCGTTTCGTTTGAATTTCAATGATTTGTTAAGTGAATTTTAAATTGTGAGCTTAAGGAAGAAAGAGCATCATAGCGATTCAGCGGAACAGATGTATTGATGAAGAACATTATACACGAAAGTGAATTGAAGCCAAGAAGGACGAAACTTAAGGCTTAAAGTGGAATTTGTTTTTCTTTTAAGAAAAACCCTGAGAAGAAAGAACCTTCGGATATTTTTATGTCTCCCAACCCCAACCTAGTTAGCCATCGATCACGAGGAATATTATTCAACTTCACACTCAACTTACTGCCCACATGAAAAGCTATCCGAGCGACATCGTTCAACTGCAGACACTCTGAAGGTTTTCAGATGATGTGTCCAGCCGCCGCAGGGATGATCCGTCAGTGTCCGAGAGAAAGGACATTCTGCAGGACTACGTCCAGTTTTAATTAAATAAATTAATTCGAGATGAGAAAGCCCAGTGCAGCACTGGTTAGATCTGAGTAACTGGTTTAACTAGGTATACCCGGACGTCCCCTATGGATATCAACATGTTCACTTTGATGAATCTTTGCGACGTCTATGATAAAGTGGGACTATGATAGGGATGGGACACTGTCGGATGAGTTTTATGGTGATGACGCTCACACGTTTATCGCAGGCTACACAATAGTCAGCTTAAAGGTAGGTATTAAAATTTTATAGTTTGTCATAACATCTGCCAGACGCGCTGTGCATGTTTTCAGTGTTTTTTTTGCATATGGGAATAATGGGATTATACCAGAAATCCTTTTGGATGTATTTAAAGACATAAGCTAGTGCAGAACTTTTCTCACTGAAAATTTAAATAATTAGCTCGCAAGCAAGGGGCTATGACATATCAGATATCACGAATGGAAAAAAATTTGAGGAAAGAAAAAAGAAGAGAAAAGGACTTCTTGAACCATCACAAACGCTGATGTGGCATTTTGGAACATGAAACCCTGCACAGAAACACAAAACCTACGCTCGCAGGTGTTATGCCTTTACGGAGAAATGCAGTGACTAACCAACAAAGTATTAAACAGCAGACGCTCCTGGGTCTTACGTTTGTTGATGGTTTCGGTCCGCCCCGGATTTTGCATGCACTTTCAACCCAGGTAATTTTTTATTTATTTTATTCCAGTTCAACAAAGAAATCGGCAGAAAATATAACTCCTCCCACCTTAATAGCAGTGCTAAACTAACATCTACTGTAGAAATACTTCGAAAATTCAAAGAAATATAAATTGTGTTCGCTATTGTGCTTAGTGACGTATGAAAGCGATAGATGCAGATTAAGACTCCTTTATGTCAACACTTTTAAAAGACGTAATTTTCTCAGGCCGGCCTATGGATTAGCCCTGCCGCTAATTTTAAAATGTGGGACACTTGCTTAAGGGTTGGCATAATCTCTAAATAGATGTTTTTAAGAAATATTTTGGAGTACGAGAAAAGATCCTATTATTCATCTGCCCTTCGTTTCGTTATCTATGCATAGCACCATCCAATCTTGACCTTTTTTACCCGATAATAAAATGTTTGCTTCGCAGCCAAAGGAAAGATGATTTACTTCTTGCGACTACCAACTGAAGACTCCGCGAGGACTAGCTCCAAGCTCTTTTGTCCCAATCAAAAAACTCAATGTGGTGGCGTATATCTTTAAGCTGGTTGAAAAGGAAGCTTTGAAAATAAAACCTTAAAAGTGGGACTTTTTTTCTTTATATTTTCTTTTGTTTTTTTTTTTACTGAAGCATGGTTTATGAAAAAAGCGATAAAACAATGAGACAAGAGACATTGCGATGATGTTGCGACGATTGACTTTGCAATGTTAATTAACCCATCAGTTTAAATGTTCTTTTTAGTATCCTATAGAGCAGGTGTAAATTTTTCTAAGGAGCTTCTGTCCAGACATGAGAGTTATACTCCAGTTTTGGTCGTATTTACGATTTATTAACGACAGCCAGATCAGACGGTGCAGAATATTCCTTACATGGACTAAGGAATCTTATGCATTTCGCTGCGTTCTTGGTGATGTCGAATATGTGGCCATTATAACGTAAGTTGCCACAAACACATACACCGACGAAGAAAAGCTTTTTGGTTTCAGTGATGCAAGTTCATGGAAAATGGCTAAAGATTTCTATTCAGCATGGAAGACAGTAAACAGCATTGAATTTCGGATGCATTAAATTCCACTCTGTTCAAAAGCCCCCATGTTGATATGCTGCGGAATTTAATAAATTTCAACATACTTAACCGTTCCTTTTCAACGTCCGAATGGCTGGAATGTCTGTATGGAAACGAATATGAGATACTAAGATTACAGTCATCAGCAAAAGAATGAATGGGATTAGATGTGGCAGACAAGAGATCATTTGAAAAGATCAGAAAGAGTGTTGGAGACAACACTGAACCCTGGGGAACACCAGCATTAAAATAATGGAAATCGGACTTGAAACCATCCAACACCAATTGGATTGATTGGTTTGAAAAAAAAAATTCTTATCCAATGAATAAAACACGAATCGATTCCAAGTATTCAGCAAAAGAGCCTGATGCCAAATGCTTCAGAAGTATCGAGCTCAACAACTTTACTTTGACAGCTGAAATGTCTATTTTTGCCATGCTATTATTCTTGTAAATTGCTCTGTAAACTCTAAAACGAAATAAAGAATTTATAATAATAATAATAATAACTTTACTTTGACCATGAAGGCGCAAGGAGCGGTTCCACTTTTCGGTGAGATAAGCCATTAGATCACCAGTGGACCTTTTGCCACGAAAGCCGTATTGACGGTCGTTAAGAAGTTTGTGTGATTCTAGATATTTCATAAGCTGACTATACATCAGCGTTTCCATGACCTTGGATAGAATCGATTTTAGTGCAATTGATCGGTAACTGGTCGGAGAATTTGAATAGAGTTTTTTTTTGCTTCGGGCTGTACAAATGCAGTTTTCCATCTACTGGGAAAGAGAAGGTCGGATAGAAAGGCAAACAGAGTGGTTTTGGCAGCATTTCCATGAACACTTCTTCAGAACTGTGGGGGAAACGCCACCTGGACCTGCAGATTCGTCTGTGTTGTGGTTTCAAAGGACTCCTGCACCTGCTACTCTATGAGAACGAGTGCGAAAGTGAGTTTGTTCCATAAAATGTTCTACGCTCTCAGTTGAAGACATTGCACAATCTAGGAGCGAGTTGATGTTGAAAACGAGTCTCGGGTGATAATGACAAATATTTGTTACGGCAATCTGACCCAAGCCCTGAAAGATATGATTTTTTTATCGAAAGTTTTTTAAACATTGGGGATCCTTTTCTAATAAAATCAAACCTTGCATACTCTAATACATCTCTAAAATCTTTCTTGTTTCTTTGAAATTGAAAAATCTTTTGACCTTATCACAGGTAACGTACACAGGTCTTGGGGGTACTTCTTGATATTTTGCCAGAGATTCCTTGCTATGCAAAATCAGGAAAGACACTTTATATCCTTTTTTGTGGCTTAAATTTACAAAATTGAGGCCAATTCAAAATTTCATCAGGCCCTGCTATATGTGGGGCTTTAAGGGACTTATAGCTAAAGCAACTGTGCCTTTTAGAGATACTTCTTTGGCGCTAAGAAAGGTGAGCTTCTTTATTCGTTTTTCTTAAGAATTTTCAACCCGAAAGCATAAGACGTCTTAGTATGTCCGGTAGTACCCTTCCGACCTTCCACCACAAACTGTAGTGTATTCACTTTCAGATTCTGTAGATCCACCGAAAATATGTCAAGGTCTTAATAAATTTTTTTTTTTACCATTTTTCTCCTTTTTTGCTATTTTTGCGAATTTTCAGTTTTCTGTTTATTTACTTTTATCTAAAAAAGTTTTTTGGTCAGCAATCGCTAAAAAAAGTCGATTAGTTTGGTTTATTTCCGCGGTAGAACCTCGATAAGACGAAATATCAAATGATTTTTTTAAAGACTTAAATTTTTCCCTATTCAGTCTTGACTTATCAACTTCATCGGCCTCCTATTTTTAGCACCGCAAGTATTGAGAAATCTCTTTACTCACAGGATATCAAAGTCAAGCCTTCCATATTGCAGATTTACCAATGCCAAGTTATTTTTCCACTTCTTTTTTTAACCCTGTTAATCGATGTTAAAAGTTAACGGAAGTCAACATTTATACTTCGCAAGGAAGGATGAATAACTCAACTTTTAAGTAATTAGCATGATTCCACTTGAAAAGAGCTAGCTCTGCAGCGGGTTTTCTTTATTTCCATTTTCCCCATTCAACTTTATTGCAAATGTTATTCCAATGAACTTTCAAACTATTACGACTTGCCCGTGCTTGATGAGATTCCAATTTAAATTTAAGTAATTTAATTCCCGTATAATGCAATTGTGGGGATAACATCGTTGTCCTCGACGAGTGCCATATATTTGCATCATCATCCTGATAGGGAGAGCCCATAGTCGAAGTTCATACCAAACAAGTTGAAGAGAGAGTTTCAACGTCATGACCCTCAGTCGAAAGTTTTCCCATTATCCATTCTTATTACTTTGGAAAATATGTATAATATATAACCTCGTTTCCAATGCACACACACACACAGGTCAATGCAGGGCAAATGCAAACCAATGAAGCCTATATTGCGGTATGCAAGTTCAAAGTTGCCAATGTCTCGGTATCACAGATTTTGAATGGAGGAAAAGTTTTGTTAGCTCGTCGTTCATACAACTCACAATAATAATCGGAAAGTTCGATTCATGGCAAATGTATATAGAAATAGATGTGGAAGCTTCAGATGCGGCAAGAAGTTCCATCCTTGAATGTTAGATCTTTAAGGGCAAATAGGGAGAAGCACGAAAAGTATGTGACAGTGGGGTGATGCCGATTGACGGAAATATTTCGCTCAATTGATAACGTAGGTAGGTAAGTTTAATATTTCGAGTATGGCTTATTCCCTGAAAGTTTGGGCGAGCTACAGCTCAGAAAGTTTTCTGGCACACTCATTGGTTCTGTGGAACTTTCTGAAAATACTTTTTAGCCTAGTTCCTGGTTTTGCTTCATTCAAAATGTGTTGCTTACGCAAGCAAAACAAAAGCGCCTATTCGGGAATATACTCACACCAAGTGAGGTTTTCTTTAAAGTTTAAGTTGCTTTCCTGAAAGATAAAACCAATAAATTGTGTGGCCAGAAATTTGTAGTTTTGGTTTTGTAAAAACTAGCTCCTTTAAGGACTTGCTGTGAGCCCAGCCACTACATGGAACTACTTTTGTGGAGTACAAACAAGGGCAAGCAACCTTGATTCAAAAGTTTATTCATGCTCCAAAAGTCACTCTTGGTAACAAAATAATCGGAAGAAATTGAAAGCTATCTTTTCGTGTGCGTTTCTTATGATCATATGAAAAGTTGTAATTGACAGCAGTTCTATACGCGGCAAAACCACTTTGTTGAAACAGTCAAATAAAAGAATCGCGCCAAGCTATTCACAAATTATCACCGAAATTGTAGCACTCCTTACGTCCTTGTATTCATGCCTAATTAAAAAGCAAACATCGAAAAGTACTTCCCGTCGGCAATCGAATAAAATTTCGGCAAACTCAGCAAAGAATTTGATTTATTTCAACTGCAGCGAGTGGATTGCATCGGCGGCGGTCCGCTTTGTTGGTGCATATCTACATCCTGATTCCCGAAGCGTTGCAAGCACCTCTTCCTCTTGATTCTAACCTCTTGCAATAGAAGCTCTTGCTATGCCCGTGGAGTGTTTACCTCTTTCAGGATTAGTGCAGTGGAATATCAAATTTGAATCGAATTTGTGTGTGTGTTTGTGTGGGCGTGGAAGGTGGATTTACCGGCGAATTGGCTCGAAAATTCGGTCGCACAACGTTAGCATGTCTGCAATGAATCTCCTTCCATTCCAACGAATGTGTACACACCCATTAGCAGTGGATTTGAAAACGTTTTTTTTGCGTGTTACAAGCACGCGCTCACGGATACGGCACGTTTCTATTTGAATGGATGTGGACACAGCAGCAGCGCTTTGCCAATTCATTTCGGCCGTGTTCGTGGAATAATTCAAATAGTTTGAACGGCAAACATGGTTTCACTTAAAGGACTCAAAAAGGGCATTTCCAAGCAATTACCGCGTCGAGTTGTAGTCAAAATAACAGGGCCCCGTTTTTCTATTTTTTACGAGGTCCACCCTAAAACAACAAACCCTAATTCACCTCCCATGCAATCACACACACAGTGTGACATGAAAATTCCATTTGCCCCCCGTTTTTCCCTAGAGCAACAAATGAAAGTGTCAAACACGAACTGGTAAAATGGTAAAAAGCCAAAAGCACAAGAGAACATTTATTACGCCAGAAGCGAGACAAAGAGAAAAAAAAAACCATGATATCATTGAGTCCTTTGCTTAGTTTGAGCGAAGACTAAGAAAAGCATACCGACAATTCAATGGATTGTGTATTAAAGTCGGTCCCTTCCATAAGTTATGCCAGAATGAGCCACCAACTTGAAGCAAGGATCTTGAAAATGTAAAATTCCCCAGCAAAACCCCCAATGGCGTTGGTAAACAACGAGAAAGTAAAAAGTTTTTCTCAGCAGTGCGGGCGGTTGGTGCGGGTGTACCGAACAGAATAGAATCACTCAACTGGAGGCGAGGATTAATCCTTTAGTCGTGTTAGCTGCCGAAAAAAAAGTTCCCCGGTTATGGATGTTTCCCTTTTTGGGTGCTAGCTATGTTCTCTTCCTAGTTCATACTGCATTGCTTTTTGCCTAAGAAATGACTTTTCGGTGTATATTTTCCTTAGGGATTTTTTCCTTTTACTGCCTTGAGCGTTGATAATTTGTTCAAGGGAAATTTCCAAGGACGACACTTTCACAAAATGGTTTTCGAAGATTTCTCTTAAAATAAGTTTTAGGTTTTTACTCGCATATCTAACAGCATTCTATGGAGTCAAAATGTTGCTGACGCAGAAATGAGAGGAATCGCATGCGGTTTTTTGATTTATAGTTGCATACACTACATCCTTTCTATGATAAGTTCTATTGGTAAAAGGTTAATAGCACGATGTTGACAGGATGGTGGATCTGATATGTTTTTATTTATTTATTTATACAAGATTGCTTTTTGGCTAACTTAATTATCCTTAATTTTGAATAAAAATTGTTTTAGCTGATTTTAGACAGAAAATATCTTTTATCTAACGTAAAGAGCGCTCTGTTTTTGGCAGAGGTATATACAGCAATGAGAAAACATTTCTTACAACAAGAGTTATATTTACCTTATCAGAGCTTAAAAACTTATCAAAACTTAAAAACTTATCAGAGAATTCAGCCGTTTAACGCTTGTAAGGCTCTTAGAAGATTCTTATAACACTCTACAAGAGTGAAATTAAGAGCTAAGAGCTAAGAGCTTTACTCTAGCAATAAATAAGCTCTTAATAAATCTCGTTATAAGAGCGCAACTTTTGTGAAGAGACTTTTTCTCTAATAACAAAAATATTTTGTCAGGACAATTTAATATCTTCGGCCAATTCCAGTGAAATAGGTCAGACTTTTTCTACTTTTAAGGATGTTCAAAAAACTCCTCCTTGAGATAATAAATAGTAGAAGTATAAAAATTGTCATTAGATAAACATTATATAAACTATTATGTATCAAGATTACATATTCCTTTGTAATTTTTGCTCTACTGCTCAAAAACTTCAATTGACAAAGTTTTTGTAAGCTCTGGGCTCTGGGGTGTTTTCAGATTTTTTGACCATATTTCTAATTTAAGTTAATGTGCCCAGGACCAATTTCAAAAACTTGAAAAAGATGCAGGCCTAAGGCACCAAAAATCCGTTGACCCGGGACGCAGAAATTCCGAATATTCAATATTCTGAAAGGGCATTATGGCTCCTTGAAGTTACGCCAAAAAATAAAAATGGAGAGAAAGCCAAAAGATCTCCGTTTTTCCTAGGAAAACACATCAATTTTTTTTGCCGTAAGTCCTGAATCTTTTGGCACTGTTTCCAATTTTTGCAAAATTTTTTTTTGTGCAAAACGAACACATCCACTAGTCGTGCCATCCGACTTTGGTCATAACCTAAAAGAACTCCATCGGTGCAATTAAATTAGTCCTTCTCTATTTTTGAGGGAAAAAGAAAACCGTTTCTTGGCCTTTTTTCCACACCACATATTTGGAAATTGAGCCAGAAAGAAATTCTTTATTCTGGCGTAGTTTCACAGTTTGGCTCTTTTTCCTAGTTTCCTTGATTTTGGCGTATTTTTCTTTTTGGTTTTTGGCGTTTTTAACAAAAATTGGCGAAATAGGCAAAAAAAAATACTTTTTGGCGTATTTTCAGGGAGCCGGGCAAAATACCGATAATAATATTAAGGCAGTTAAAAGAATGCAGGTAGTGGCGTTGCAGAGCGCAACCTAGATATGGCCTCACACATACCAACTTAACTGACACCAAAACATCTGCAATATTTTGGGAAAACAAGTACGACCCACCAATTACCCTTCGCGGGAGGACGGCGAGGCATACAAACGCGCGGCCACGCCATTTGGATCATAGAATGCTGCATTGCTTATGAGAACCATGTGTGGGATTGGCTTAGGCGATTTGTGCTCTCTAACTTTTGTGACAATCATTGTTATTTGCGTAATTGGATCACAAAAATATTTTTCCAAATTGTGTCTTTGTTTAATCTTGTGATGTAACTAGGGCCTTTTTTTTACTTTGTATGCAGAGAATCTGCCAAGGTGTAGGCAAAAAACAATAAACCATAGAGTTTTAAAACTTGCAACCAGCTGATTTCAACGGTGCCGATCGTGAGCTGTCACAAGAAAATTATGATGATCACAGTCTACGCAGACGAATTTTTGTGATTCGTGGCATTACTTATCCCAGATCACTTTAGCTGATTCCACCCCAGTTAGATTTTCTTATGGTCTTTTCATGATGGGAGGACTCAATGATGTAGAACGGCCTTTTCGTGGTGGCTGTATAAATGAGATCACTAATGCCATTTATGGATTCCATCAGAGGATAACTCCAAACCGAAATTGCACTTTAATTTTTCTCAGAGTACAGCTCGGATGCAGGCGTACACTTACATCCCTGCAACTTCTACAAAAATCTTTTAAATGTAATGGTGTCTATTATAAGTACATCCGAAAAAAGAGTTATTTCTTTTTATGGTCCCCGGCTCCGGGTCTGACAAAGCCTCCGAGAGTTACATTTGTCTCCAAAGGCTTCTCAGATTGCTGTACGAATTTTAAAAAAAATTAAAGGTCCTCATGTATGTGGAAAAAAAAACAACACGAACTTAGGAACTTAAGTTATGAGCGAACTTATCCTCAGGATTGTCCAAAGAATAGCAATTGTTGCCTTCGTGTCCGATAATATAAAATGTAAAAACAGTATTTTTTCCAATTGCTACTCCAATATTTTTACATAAATCAGCTTGTGACCACAAATCAAAGACTTCATACACTCAACCCAACAGGCAACCACCCTTAAAATAACATCATTATCTCAAAATCAACCTCGCTTTCCACCTTTCCCAAAGCGAGCAACAATCTTCCTCGACTGCCCACATTCTGGCCTCTATCACCATCATCAATAGCGCCATCCATCCTTCGACCAAACCCATAAACAGTTGTTATCAATCTCTCACCACAACCACCACCACGTCCATGACGATGATGATGGTGCCAGTCGGGGTTGTATGTGGATTCAGCAATCCACCATTAAAAATCCGTTTTCACATCATTGAGTCCTTCCATTCGAATGCGTATCCTTGGTAAGATGCTCAAGTTTTCGACTGCTGATTGCCGTTCACAACTGTTCCACGCTGCGGGCGTGATAATAGCCGTCAGCTTGTGATATTTCCTGTGAGCGAGTTGCTCGTGCCCTCATTTGAATCACATTTGCTTAGGAATCAATTTTCAGTTTTTTTTTTTCTGTTGTTGTTGTTTTTTCTTCCTGGATCCGGATCCTTGTTTGTGTTGACTTTCTTTTCTAAATTCTATTCACCGCACATCGATTACCGCACCCAGCATCACCACCCCTTAGGGGGTCCTTCCGGTTTTATTACTTTTCCTCTTTGACCTAAGTTAAGCGATTGAGCGTAAATCCTTTTTTCGCCTGGGCTTTGTAATTCGTCCTCCTGGCTTTGATATGGTTTGCGCTACGTGATGGGAGAGATTAATGTGTTTACACACTCTCACCATCGTGTGGCAGTCATTAGCATTTTTATCACCACTTTACTGTACCGCTGTGTGTAATTAGCATCATCGCATTAAATTAGCTTTCATTTAGCTGGCGCAGTCGGAGGAGCCGCGAGCTGCAAACTTTTCCTGCCGCAAATTCTTAGCAAACTTCCCATTGTCACTGATGAAATAAAGCCGGCGCTCATTATTCGAGCATCAGCGTTAATATTTAAATTTCCCGACTCTATTCGGAAAACTAAGAACATGTTTGTGGAACCAAGTGCAGCGTCCTGGCCTCTATGCCTTTGTGTGTGCGGAAGCTTGAAGGTCCTTCCTTACAATTCAACTTCCATTAAGGCACACACATACTCGCTTTGTACTTATGTTCCATATTCGTGAACGTGCACTTCTCCTTTTTTAATAATTCCACTTCCTTCGAGCCCCAGTGTGTGTAATGAGTTTCGTCATCGTCATCGTTGACATCGCCATCTTCCATATTATACCACTGTTGCGCGCGTTGCCGCCGCTGCCATCGCGTTTTTGCCATGTATAGTATTTCCCGACCATCTTAAGGTTATGCCTTAAGGACATCATATTCTATTGCAATATAAATTCAGTTGGAATTTTAGAGTTTGCCTGTGTGGAACAATATATGGGTCGTCGGTGGCGGTGGGTGTATGTGTAAGCAACCAAAGCAAGCTACTCTGACTTAATAGCTACGGGCTGCGCTTTTAAATGAAATTTCATCCTTTCATTGTTGTGAGGTATACTTTGCGTTTTCCTAGTTTCCATTTCGTCTTTTTTGAGTTGCTGCCTTCTCTCAATTTTATGGGTAGATGTACGTAAGAGGTGAGTGAGTAGGTACATATAGATGTCGGAGAAACGATCCGAATCGGGGGAATCGGGTCATGTGCATGGAAAACCGTTGGGCGGATAATTTTTCTTTTCTCTTTTAGCCTGGAGCTCTGATCCTTTTGTTAAATTTGTCTTCTTTGGCTATTGAAGAGGAGACGCAGCTTTAAGAAGCGAGTAATTAAGGTCGCAGATTCTGTTACAGTGAATAATTGAATTTGAGGAACTATAGAGGGCACGTATTTATCGTAAAAAGTTATTTTCTAGTGAAGGCCTTCCCATTTTTCGTAATGGGAGACTTTGAAAATGAGCAGCCATTAAAGCGCTTACAACTTGAACGGTTTGCTGGAGTAGGAACCGGTGGCAACATATTTAACATTTTTTGTTGTGTTGGCCAGTTACACCACAAATAAATTTCCGACCTATTTTCCTTTAGCCAATATATGGAAATAGTGTTTTAACTCGTAACTGCCTCAGATATCTACAACTACGATATAGTCATAGTCGTGATCGTAGTCGTAGTCGTAGTCGCAGTCGTAGTCGCAGTCGTAGTCGTAGTCGTAGTCGTAGTCGTAGTCGTAGTCGTAGTCGCAGTCGTATTCGTAGTCGTAGTCGTAGTCGTAGACGTAGTCGTAGTCGTAGTCGTAGTCGTAGTCGTAGTCGTAGACGTAGTCGTAGTCGTAGTCGTAGTCGTAGTCGTAGTCTTAGTCGTAGTCGTAGTCGTAGTCGTAGTCGTAGTCGTAGTCATAGTCGTAGTCGTAGTCGTAGTCGTAGTCGTAGTCGTAGTCGTAGTCGTAGTCGTAGTCGTAGTCGTAGTCGTAGTCGTAGTCGTAGTCGTAGTCGTAGTCGTAGTCGTAGTCGTAGTCGTAGTCGTAGTCGTAGTCGTAGTCGTAGTCGTAGTCATAGTCGTAGTCGTAGTCGTAGTCGTAGTCGTAGTCGTAGTCGTAGTCGTAGTCGTAGTCGTAGTCGTAGTCGTAGTCGTAGTCGTAGTCGTAGTCGTAGTCGTAGTCGTAGTCGTAGTCGTAGTCGTAGTCGTAGTCGTAGTCGTAGTCGTAGTCGTAGTCGTAGTCGTAGTCGTAGTCGTAGTCGTAGTCGTAGTCGTAGTCGTAGTCGTAGTCGTAGTCGTAGTCGTAGTCGTAGTCGTAGTCGTAGTCGTAGTCGTAGTCGTAGTCGTAGTCGTAGTCGTAGTCGTAGTCGTAGTCGTAGTCGTAGTCGTAGTCGTAGTCGTAGTCGTAGTCGTAGTCGTAGTCGTAGTCGTAGTCGTAGTCGTAGTCGTAGTCGTAGTTGTAGTCGGAGTAGGAGTCGGAGTAGGAGTCGGAGTCGTAGGCGTTGACCTTCATTGGTCGGAACCTTGCCAATAAAGGAAGAATTAAGTTTTGATATTCACAATTTTATAATTTCTCAGAAAAATAAAAATCATTTAACCCTGTCAGCTATATTTCCTCATATTTGTCCATTTATAATACGCAATTACTCGGTTATTATTAACAAAGAGACAAGTAAGTCTCTTGAACTAGTCAAAAATATGGTTAAGCAATTCAAAATATTCTTTTGTTCGAAACTGCGTAGTGTGCATGGATACCAAAGTAAGGAATTAAAAAAAAATGTTTTGATCAAATCTAGAACATCCCGGAGGCAGAAGGAAACAGAAAATAAACTCTCCGTATCCAGCCACCACCACCCATCGTCGTCAAGCAAATGTTACTTACACAAACAATGGGCCGTCGATCGAATACCAAAAAGACCCCCTCGTGGGAGGTACTGGCGAAAGTACTCAGGAATATTCAGTTTCGGTCGGCCCAAACAGGAGAAAAAAACACAGACCACAGCAGTGTTAGGATTTATTGTTATTGATCCCTTGAGTTTTTTCCTAGCGATAGTGGTTCTCCTCGTAAACACATCACCCAGTGTGGAAGGCAGCTAACTGCCGCCCATTTTTTCGTCCTTCTTCGCTGTGTTTTCCTACCAGAAGTCAAAGTTGCCTTATTTATTGAGATTGAAAGCTATACATCTTCTTTTCACAGTGAGTTCTGGTGGTCTGGGCAAAAAATACAACCGACCTACACGAGAGGTAAAGAGCCATTCCCTGACGTAGCCATTTTGACATGGGTTGTGAATTTTGTTCCTCTGAGCAAACAGTCTAAATGGATGTTGGAGAAAGTTGTTCTTTTTCCATGTGAGATGTCTCTATTATCCTGACGATAATTGACATGCTCCCTTGATAAAGAAAATTTCGAGGAATATTTTCAATAATTCCATCTATGTGGCGCAACTTTTTGGCCTTTACAAGACGACTCGTCCTTTTGCACGCAAGTTTCAATCTGTAGCCATTGTGCAAGGTCATGAAGTATTCAAAAGACCAAAACTGTCACTGTCGGCAGACCCAACTTATTTAGTATGCAAACACTGTGCTGGAGCTCACGAATTAGTTTTCGGTAAGGAAATAATTTTGGCTGTTAAGTTAAATGAGTAAAAATTAAATGAAAAGCATAAATTAGTGATTCCGGTCACGAACTGGTGGAACGCAATAGCTCTTTGTTTATGACACTTTGAATGGGGTTTGGAGTGGGCCTTTGACAATGGTTTTAATTTATGAACTCATTTTGCTTTGGGCGAAGTGTAACGTCTTGCAGACGTTTGATGTTCTGTACTCTTATCTCATACACATTTGGACATTACAACCGTAGATGCAGATTTAAATAATTAAAAAAGAAGAACAGTGCGGGTAGGTTTGATTGCCCGTCCGTAAAGTACTCACCTTTTCCTTGGAACAATTTTACTTTCAATTTAATAAATTATGATACGGATTTTCAGATACATTTTCACATTTTGAAGCCATATCGTACTTAAAAATTGCGCCTGGAATTAAAAAATTCGTCTTGATGATGATGATTTAACGATGTTAATAAAAATTTTATGACAGTAATTACATTTCAATTAATTTTTTTTTGGGTTTCCGCTACAAGTTTCCAGCACGGCGCGTGTCATTGAAAAATTGCCTCATTTAAGGTCTTTAAATTCAAAGCTATACTTCCGCATGTTAGTTAGAACAAAAACACACATCTAGGTCGAAGGAGTAGGAGATGTCAACATGTTTCTGGGACTTGTGTTTATTTACGCTCTGGCGAGCTTTGAACTGTCTACGACAACACCAGTTTTCTTTGGGGATATTTATCGTGTGTTGAGTGGGATTTATCAACCACAAAGGATGTCAAAGAATTTCAGTGACACGTCTGGTGGTAAGAAATACTATAAGGACCTTTGTAAGCTGCTGTCCCGCGATGCCTTTTCACAAAAAGTACCAAACAGACAGTGTGTATATTGAAAATGTAAATAAAGGATCATGAATTGTGTTTGTTTAAAAATTAATTACAGTTTTTTTGTACTTTCATTGCATATATGAAAATTATTTACTCATTTTAACAGAGAAAAGAGAAAAATTCTATTTTCAGTGCGGAAAAACAGCCAACGAATGAAATATTATTTCCGTGGAATCCAGCTTTCCAAATGTAACTATCTCATGACCATAATGAAAACTCGAACTAAGTGGACTCGGAATCCAATAGAGGAAGTGCAAATTTTCATTAACTTAAATAAATACTTTTCTCTTTATTTTTTCCAACGCTCTGCACGACTGTCTGGTGGTAATAGTTTTGTTTTGATAACTTCTCCCGACGGGTTTCCGGTCCATGAAAAAATTAAATAATTAAGGGTAAGCAGCATCCTTGTTGGGTTGCGTCCTTTTTTCTGTATTCCGTGGGTATTAATCTTCAATCTGTGGGAGTTCCTTTCCTTATTTGCGTCATGGTGGGTGTGAATATCAGTGCAGAGGTAGTCAACAGTCGGAGATGAAACGAAAATAGGGAAAAAATACTTTTAATGGTAATCTTTGATATTGATATAAAAAGTAATTAACACTATCTACTTAATTCAAAGTAATTAAATTAAATGAATTTTTTTATTAACTCCGATCAAACTGACGCATGAAATACTAGGAGGACAACAAACTGACGTAGGTAGGTACTGGTACTGTTGAAAGAGATATAAATGCCCACTCTTTTATTAAATTAAAGACCCCCCCCCCACGAAATAAGCCTATACAACGGAAAGTTTCGAGTCAGTTTGCAGTGCTGAGAAGAATCTAACTCTAAAGTTTTCTAAAGGTAGATACCTGCAATATTCTAACACATAATTAACTGTTATTATGATGTTCTGCAAGACCTACTACCAAAAAGTACTAGAATAGTACTTAAATAATAGGCGGCAACAACAGAAGAACTTTAATTTAGCGCCTAAGAGTATGCAGAATTTGTGTGTGACTTTAAAACATGGATTTTTTCACTGGGTCTTGTGCACATCGTACCTGGGTCTTGGCCACCATAGGAAAGGTAATTGAATTCTGATGTTAATTTTAAATAAAAGATGGCGAGTTTCATTTTCGGTATCACTTTGTAGAAAATTTTGTTTGGAGTGGAACGACTGGGTAGGCTAATGGTGACAACAAAAAACCCCAGCATGCTGTAGTCGAAAAGTTTTATAAAGAATCTGGAAGAATTAAAGAAATAAGACCGTTGAATGTAATATCATAGATAAACGGAGCGATCGCCTCGTCTTTCTGGTAGGTTATGCTCATCCTTACGACCTTATCATTTAGCCTTTATTGGTTTGCATCATTGAAAATTTTATTTCATATCCTTAGATGTTTGAGAAAAAATTTTGACTTTTACGGGCATCAACCCGTAAGCTTATGCTTATGAGTTAGAGATATTTATGGATAGAAAGTATAGAAATTATCCTGAGAATTTTCTTAAAATTTTCTTTTAATATTTCGCTGATCGTTGGAATGATCCGTTAAACTCCAATGATTAGTGAAATACTGGAAGCCAATTTAAAGCTTAGTCTTTATATAGGGTCAGTTGGGGTAAACGTTAAGCTGGGGTAATTGGAAACGTCGGCTGTTTAGCAGTTTAAAATTAACCGTCGAATACAAAGAACAAACAAAAAACTATTTTGAAATGACGTCATTCTCCTGCCGAACTTCTGCGGCAGTTGCTTGCAATAATCAAGGAAAATTTCACGGAAAAGGCATCGCCTGAAAATGTTGTTAAGCGGTTAGTGAGAATGACTTGTGACTTGTGATTAAAATGTTATTGGAAAAAGGGTAAGAAGAAGCTATTTCCATTTCATTTGTTATCTTTAAGGTGCTAACTATTAGTTCATCATCATAAAAAAAATAAATAAATAAATAGAGTGGCGCAACAGCTCGAGGTGAACCAGGGCCAACTTCTCAACCAAGTATGCTGTGTGTGCTATATTTTTTTTTCACATACAAGGGGACCTACTTTTTTTGCCGAATCCGAACGGCACAATGAGAAGTTTTTCAAGACAAATTTTACTCTCGGAGGGTTTGTCAGACCCTCGCGGAGGTGGGAGCCGTAAAAAGAACAAGTCTTTTTCCAGGTGGCAGAGGCAGGATTCGAACCCAGACCTCCGGCGTCAGAGGCACACACTATGACCACTGCGCCACGGCACCCACCCCAGTTCATCATCATCATCATCATCATTTTCGGATGCCGCTTATCCTTTAAAAGGGTCGCGGAGCGAGGGTGGGTAAATAGTCCTTCCATTTTTCTCGATCCTCCGCCACCAACTTAAGAGACTCTGGCGCAATCCCCAGGCGGGACTCAGAGAGGTTCTTTGCCTGATCCCACCACCTGTTTCTTGGCCTACCACGGTGCGACGCGCTCGCATCTTGGCTAGTATGACCTGTCTAAGACGTCTGTCATGGGGCATGCGAACAACGTGTCCAATCGATCGAAGAATCGATCGCTCCACTCGGAGAAGTAGCTGCTCAACATTAAGATTCCCACGAATACTGACGTTTTTCACTCTATCCCTTAGAGTAACACCAGCAACGCACCTCAGGAATCTCATTTCGGCGCTTGTACCCGCGATCTAATTATTTCGGTCATTACCCAAATTTCATGACCATAGATGAGGGTCGGAACGAACACTGAATTAAAAACTGAGATCTTTGCTTTCACTCCAAGCTCAGCTTTCTTGATGACCGGCCGGCGCAGTTCCTTTACTATTGCTCCAGCTTGGCCAATTCTAAAGGACCACTTTTAGTTTTTTTTTATAATTTGTTGCGTTAAATTAAAAGTTATTTTGGTGTTTTTTATGTTTACATTTACCCCAGTAATTTAAACGTATGGGGGAAATGCGAACATGTTTTTGACCCAGACACCTTTAGAGGCTATGTGATCTGGGCGAACATCTGACATCCCTCTTAAAACAGAACTGGAAATCGTCAACAGAATTGTCACTCGCTCTAAAATGAGAATACCGTGCGATAAACAAAAGCTTAAGACTTAAGTAGGCGAATACATTCAAACCAACCGTCTAAAAACCCCGTTTAAGGACAATGTTCCTGGGGAGGAATAGTTTTTGGGCTTAATGAGGCGCCATCCCCGACTTTCGCCAAAAAAGCCGGAACACGGCTAAAAGCTGCAAAAAGACGCGGGGAATCCGGCAGTGGTCTACGATTTTTACGGGAAACTGGAAAAAGTAGTTAAGGACTAATCCCTGTCCCTGACTAATAAGCCATAGTTCGTATTCAATGCTGAAGAGAGTGGATTCCATCATGATCCCAGCCGTATCCGTGCATTGGGGGTGAAAGGCAAAGCATTGAGCAGGCTTTCAGGGGGATCGGGCGTGAGTTTACTAGGTACTGTTTCAGCACGCGTTTTTGCCGATGGTTCTTACCGTTCGCGGTTAGAATTTTACCTATAAAAAACGAATATTTTGTTTAGGCAATTAAGCTCTTAACTTATAATTTCATAACTCAAAATACTATTAAATTTTCCCAGGATGGATTTCATGACACGGTGCATGACCATCAACCCCTTGATGCTTCCACATTTGGCTTCCGTGCTGCCCGTCCTCGTCATCGGACCATTTATACCACCTGGCTTTCCGTTTTCGAAGAAGTCCACACTCTTGGAAGGCGAAAAAGGAATTAACAATAGGTATTCAACCATTGCTGTAAAGTTAATATGCCTCGATTTTCTTGGGATTTTGTGTTGGTTTTCCTGGCCCTCTCGGAATATACCTATAAGTACGTTAAATAAAGAAATCACCATCCCTTAGCCGCAAGCATATGTTTATGGCAAATATGGTATATGGTATATGTTGCTTGGTAAATTAAACACAAAAACCGTTCAACTGATTTTTTTTTATTTTTGCGCTAAATCGCACAAAGCCAACAAGCCATTCCCGGAAAACTATTATACAATGAATTACCGGCCGTGAATTGAACTTAACCAGCAAGTCCAGTCCAATTTTTGTCAATTCTTTTGCATGATGCGGCGCACACGAAAATTTGTCTACTGTTTCATAATCTAGGTTCAAAGCAAGAACGCTTCCAATCCACAATCAATAACACCAAAATATCATTTTTGGAGTTTATCAAAACAAGCGTCAGCTGTTTTCTTTTTGACATTTAATTTTTTTGCGGGCAGTGATGCCTGCTGTGCTAAACTTGGACCTTTTATTTAATACAAGATAAGTACTTTGTTGGTACTTTTCATTATTTGGGATTTTTTTATTGTATATTTGGCTTTTTAATCCTTCATTCTTGTACATTTGTTCTTCTTGATCAAAAAAAACGGAAACTCTCAACCTGTTAGTATCAGACGATTAAATTTGATACCTAGCTTTCGGAAAACTTAAATTAAGTGTACAGCTAAGCAAAAAGCTGGATACTTATACTGTTATTAGTAGCGCTTTTTTGGAAAGTACGAAGCTTAAATCTTAGCTGTGCACTAATTTTCGTTATTAATAAGACCCATAGAGTCGTACGAGCAAAACAATTCGAAGTTTTCACTACTTATAAGTACCTTCCAACGAAGGCACCACAATACCGTCAATTTATGCGGTTTCATCTTAGATCTAGCAGCATAAGATGAAACCGCATAAATTGACGGTATTGTAGGTGCCTTCGTTGGAAGGCAGCCTGCCACACGAGATTACTACAGAAGCTTATAAGTTTGTAACACAGTGAAATAATGGACGTAGACGCCGTTTAGAAATATGATCGAGACCGCTGGTGAATCGATTAAGCCAAGTCCGTCCGTCTGTCTGTATGTGTAAAGGTTTTAGATCTTCAAAATCAAGCTAGAGAGCCGAAACTTGGTACACGGCCAGGGCTGTCGAAGTACTGCAATTGCAGTACTGCCGTAAAAAAAATTTTACTCCCGTACTGCCGCGTACTGCATTTTTTTTTAAATGCAGTTTTATTTACTGTAATTTTTTTTTAAATGTAGTACGCGGTTTCTTCTGTAAAAATTGGATCAATCCGTTAACGGCCACGCCCACTACTGGCTTCAGTGTGAATAACCTCTATTTTACATTTGCTTTCAAAATGCCTTTTGGTCAAGTTAGACATGGCGTAGGATCTCAAATTTTGGTAATGAGCAATATTGGCCCAAGAGATTTGACAAGGCAAAAATTTGACCGCCCACAACATTGACCATGCCCAAATCGAAAAAAAAAATTACGACAAATATTAAAGGTATTACTATTTGCTAGGTTAACTCCATACAAAGTTTTGAGCTCCGCCCACTTTTAGGGGGCGTTGTTAGGAAAAAAGTGTTTTTTCTGAAATAATTTTCTTTTTACCATATTTTCTTATAATTCTAACGAAGTTACAATTCATTGGTTTTGATTTTAAGCCCATGCCCACTTTTGGGGGTGTGGCCTATACAAATTATATACAAATTCAGGCCAAGAACCTTTAATATTCGGCGTTACATGGTATATAGGGCCGGGTATATAAAAGTTTGTCACAGACAAACTATTGCACTTACTCACTCGTTCGTTTAAATTTTTTGTTTTCTTGTGGTGTGTGTTAACGGCAGTTTGGTTGATGTAAAGAAAGTCACCTAGAAGGAACAATGCATTAATTATAACAGCATCATTTGAGTGAGGCAACTAAACTGTTTTCAATCTCGTTTGCCTCCAATATTTTACTTTAACTTTATTTAGAAACCCCCAACAGGTAAGGTACGAAAAGATGCAAATTTTTGTTTACTTGTTAAATATTGTAAAATTCACCCACGCGAGGGAACGTTTTTTGAGTAAGCATAAAAATGTACTTATACCAAAAACTTTGTGTTCAGCAAATCGTTGAAAAGTGGTGTGACATCAAAATTTAACTTCGTTTCCAGATTTACAAAAGACGTCAATGCCGAAAACATAATACGAAATCACTTTACCAACGGCTGTATCAAACATTTGCCCTTTCTCCGACGAGCCGCGAAAAACATTAAGATCCGTTTAATTTCTGCGGTTGATAGCGACCTAACAACTCAGAACCAAAGATATACTTACTCACAACATTATGCAACGAAAGGAACTCCGCCAAGGAGTTGAGAATCTATTTGCGAATCCCCTATTTATAGGGAGCATCGCCGCTAAATTGCTTTTTAAGTCTCCTCCTATCTCGATCTTTTCATCGTGCCTCTCACTACACAAGACAGGATAATACTCCATTAAATCTTATCATCTCCTTGGAAAAATCTGCCCAACTACCTTCATATACAAAGTACCTCCTACTTCATGTGCAAATATTGAAATTTGTGAAAATTCAATTCAAGCGCACAAATACAAATACCCACTGTCTCTTGTTCTTATAAACGAGAGCAAATAGTATCTTAGAACAAGAATCCTCGCATTTATACGGAGCAGGCCAGAGATAAGCGAAAAGATGAGTGATTCATTGTGAAGACAAAGAAACGTGTTGATAAATTCAATTATGTTCAACCCTCAGCCCCTTATCCTGTCGTTCGAGGCGGTATAGGAACGACACGACGGGAGCCGATGTGATAACGAAGAAGAAAAGAAAGAACACGACCGGGTAAAAGATTTCATTCCGCTTCTGCTGAGACAATATAATTCCATTTCCAACACGGCATTAATGTCTGGGTGAAATTCAAAAGTTAACACAAGACTAAAGCAACAAGGACTCCCTCAAACACAAAAAAAAACTTGGCTGGTAGATAAGAGCGGGAACGCGAAAAACATTTTTCCCTTCAGGAGAGGAGCGAAATTCCATAACGACGCACGGACAATAGAAATGAGGTTTATTTGAATAATCAGCCAGCCACCCACCACCCTGTCGGGAGACAACTCCTACAGGATAAAGGGGTATCCGTGTGGAAGAAAATGGTGATTTGATGTTTGGGCCTGGGTATGGTATAGGTGGCCCGTCACGGAGTGAAGGAATTTAATTTGTTTTCCTTGAAAATTGGTTTGCCTAAGACACTCTGCTTGCGGTTGTGTCTGACTAAAGGATGTTTTCATAGCAGAGGTGTTGGTGCATGATGCTACATGACTATCCGTTTAGAGACCTCAGTCTTTTGTATTTGAGTTACCCGCCACAAGTTAACAATATGTATACAGGCTTGTTGGTTAATAGACCTTTAAATTGGTACGCATTGGTGCAAATAGCCAAAACATGAAGCTAGGGGTAAGTTTCAAACGATGATATCATGTTACTACACAGATCTATGTTAATACAGAAGTGAGTCCTTAATGCTTTGACACTTCTGTAATGGGTATATCGGACGGGTTATTGCCCCTTTTGGAACTCCGTTATTTGATCAATTAAAATGGAATATTAATGAGTCCTAACGTCAAATGAAATCATTCAAGCAACACAGTACATAGTAAACTCCTTAATTGATATCTGTTGTACCATTTCAATATTGATCTACTCAGGCGAATACTGTGACACAAATCGAACACTGAGTAGTTTTGTGTGTTCTGCATTAGGTTGCTAGAGATTGACGTTATTAGGGACGACAGCTTACCTGGACAATTCAACACCACCAGAGACTGCTCAGAAAATACTCACACGTTACACCCCATCCCGCCTAATCGGCTGGAATTTATGCCTTGAAGTCGCCTCTGCCTTTAAAAGCTTCCATCCAAAGTTTCAGTTTTTCGCCCACAGCCATATGCAAATTCCTTCCGCAAATTGAATTTTACAAATTCAACCCGTATGCACCGCATAAGGCCCACTAGGCAGCCGCAACACCGAACATTGTTTTCAATCGATGGGTTAAACAATGTAAAGGACTACGACAACGATGCCTTGACTTGACGACGACACGCTCGCTCTTCAGGTCGAAAGTCGTTGACTGTTAAGCTTGAGAACAAATTTTCAATTTCATCTTACACCGCCGATATTGTTACCCCACAAAAGTGCCGAAAAAATAAAATCTCTCTGCTTCCCCATCCGGCTTGTGGAGGGTAACTGAAACAAAAGCGTCGCATGTCAATTAAAATTTTGAAAATTCAACTCACGTTCGATATTTTCCATTGAATTGTGTGGAATATGGTTTCAGGGCGTTTTGTGGCTCGCTTGTATCCCCAACGTAACGTTCGATGCTATTGTTGTAAAATCACTCTGGATGTTGAATGGTGTGCACCCATTATACACATCCTGCAAAAGACAAAAAACTTACTATCACAGCATAGAGCTCTGCCTAGTGCTCTAAATTTCGTTCAAGTAATCGGATGGTTTTTTGTGAGCTTCCTTAAAGGGGAGGTTGTTAGAAAATCAAGTTATAGCTGGCAGAGGGGCAATCAAATAAATTATTTTGGAGCACCTTACCATTATTTAAAATTGAGAGTAATAAGTGCTTACTAGTGCCTCTTAAAGTAGTACGAATCTAGTCTTAGCTAAATAACAAGAGCCAAAACTTAAAAAAACTACCCACTTTGTAGGGTAACTAACTCATTCCTTTAGTACGAAACAAAGCTTCACCGTATAATGTCGCCTCACTCCCTGCAAGCTGTACCGCAGCAGTAGCATACATTGCCATTGAGGTTGCAAACTCTGAAATCGAACACTCGACGAGCTCAGTTTCCTAGGAAAAGGACTGCGAATGATTTGGACAAGTACCGGGTTGAATTGTTGTATGCTTGGGAATGGGATGTACTATATTCCTGAAACACTCTATCGATCGGCATTTGTCCTGAAAACAAATTGACTTTCATGTCATAATGCGCATACATTGTGTATGATGGTATAAGGCTCTTGATATTAATGCCAACTTTCTCTTTACCAACTGCCTGGATGTGCGGTGTTTGTTAAACCTTTCATTCGAGGATACCAATTTTCTTTCTTTTCGTGTAGTGTTGTTGGTTTTCCGGGTAAGTATACACAGAAATAAATTATCATCAAGAGAAATTTCATATTTTCATTTTCTGTAAAGTAGTAATCCCGGAGTGCATTGATTTCACAAGTAAATTACTTTTACATTGAACATGATCATGAATGCCGGTGAAACTGCGATTCTGGACTTCGGAGAGAATTCTGGAGGCATTTTAATTTTTCGGAATACAACAATATTTTGGAATGCATCAAGTTGAAAATTGAAGAATTTTTTGCTTGCTTTCGTTTTGAATCCGACTGACTCAATATGTGTCAAGATATTTCAACTTAAAGCTCAAAGCTTATGTACCCATATACTTCGTCACATTAATTAAAGTGGCATGAGGCTTCGAACTTTAATTAATTACTCAACATGAAAAACATTCCTTTAGGTAACTTGACCCTGCACTTATTTTTTTGCAATTACTCTAATACTCCACCAGGGTATTCAAACTGGTTGAATATAAAGTCGGCTAATGTCGGATTTCAATGCAGCTAACTTCCTGATCTCTTGCATGCTTTCCGTTTTCGGATAAACTTCCTTTAACAGCTCCAATGTTTTTGCCAATTTTCGTTTTCTTAGCAATGTGTCCTAGCTCCCTTGAGTTCTTCTCCAGGTCGATAGTTCCTCCCTTATAGGTCTCCCGATCTATAAGTTTTGGTTAAGGGACTATTCTGCTACCCTGGGTTAGTGATTTCCATAGACCTTCTGGTATTATCACCTTTCCAAAGAGTGTGACTAATCGACTGGATGATTGTACTTTAAAGCTCCTTTGAGATGCGATCGTGCTATAAACTCCTTTTATATTTCGGTATCACCTTTGAGCGTCAATTCCTTTCGTGAAAGTGCCGGTCGCATTTCAAGCGCTGCACCCAAATACCATTACGAATGACAATACTTACGAATGAATCTTACTATTTAGGCTGATTATAAGGAAGTTTCATCATGCTTTGAATAAAATTTCAAATTCAGACTATCGCCTTCGCCAAATTGATTAGCAGTGTCACTATCGGTTTTACCATGCTTAAATTACATTGAAAGCTTACAACAGTGTCTCCAGCGTTGATCAAGTCTTTTTGGTCTAGCTCGAATCGACATATTTAGTAACGTACTGTTTATCTTACTTTTGTGCCATTCATTTTCAACTTAGCTAAGTTTGTCTTTCTCTTTTATAAGGCTATTTCTGCTTTTCGTGTTTTTGACGAAAAATTGGCTTAAATTGCGCAGCAAAAATACGCCTCCAGTAAATTATTGAATTAAATATACGCCTTACTAATACCAAAAAATTTTTTTTTAGTAAATCCACCAACAATTTTGCTGGCATTTATTTTTTTTTTAAATAAAAAACCATTGAAATCGTTAACATTACACTCTTCTTTCCTGTCAAGAGAAAGCCAAATGAAGTCTCTTTTTAAGGCCTTCTAAGGAGCAGGGGTGATAGTTATGAAAGCATTCTTTTGCGATCAGCACAGGAGACCCACTACAGAATCCTGCTTGTAACACTTTTTCCGCTAGTTTTGACTTTTCACTGGCAGGACAGGTCCACATCTATTCACATGTCTACATACTCTTGAACTTTATGGTTTTTTTCCCACGAGCGGCAAGGCATAATAAAAAAACTAACCTATTAAGTTACGTCTTACTCTGCATCTGCTTATGACTCAGTGTGCATTTACCTGAAATCTTCCGAATTAGTGAGTTAATTGTTTGGAATTTACGGTAGGCTCTATTCAGGATGCCCCTTGTCAATCAATATCAGAACTCCCTATCGAAGCTTAAACTTTTTCGGTTAATTTTCTAGCTCCTTCTTGCTGCCTATATTCCAAACACATTTTTAAGCCACAAATTTGCGTTCCTTAGCGGGTAGCTACTCACTAAGAAGAGCTGAAGAGCTTAACCCTTATTACAGTACCCTTAGGTTCCTGTATCTAACAAGCAGAAAGAAAGAGAAAGTTCAAAGAATTAGCGTCGGTGCTTTAAAAAAGTGTGAGAAAGGACGTCTTTAACTTAAATTAACGGGGCTTCCATAACCTAAGCTCCTATCATTTAAGTTATACGATTACATCGTAAAATTTAAATAACGTGGAAATTCACCAGGCTGCTGGTTACTATGGTTTTCGGAGTCTCCCCTGCAAGATAAACTTTAATCACAGACAACATTTCTGTGCCTGGATGTCGATCAAAAATCCTGCTGTTGAGGACCATTCTCTGAGTTAGAAGCTGTTTTTATTGCTCCAGACTTTAGCCGATAGGCACATAATGTGCTTAAATTCGGGGAAAAGTTTAAGACTGACTTGTTACATCAGGACTTATCAAGACTATCGAACTGCCCATAAACTTTCGTGTACTAAAAGTCGAAAGCTTGAAAAAGCAGGGTGATTGGATGGCTGTTTCACAATGAGAGCGAGCTAGAGTCTCGTGCGAGGCATTATGAAATTTTCGAAAAATTTGAAAACCCTCGCCGAGATCGACGATTATTCTGTCAATCGCTGTTGTGAGTTATGATACGCTGCTGAATAGACTTTTTTTTCTCGAAGCTAATACTTGTTGTGAAATATAAACCATTCATGTGCAATAAAGTCGACAAGTTTTAGAAGTTTTTTTAGTTTTGTCACTGTGCAGTAGATCAACTTGATCAACATAAGCAAGTTGACAACACCATTAACACAAACATTCTGTTGCAGTGTACACTTGCGCATTTTGTGAATCGGTGCATATTTTTTCCGCCGCCGGGTCCAACCACATCCATATCAGCAATTATATTATCAACCATTCTGCGCATCCCATAACACAATTCAAGAAACACAGCTGATCAGCTTAAATAAATTCGTCATAACATGAACAGAACACCCTGAATTCTTGTACGGTTTGATTTGAGAATTTGTGAGTGGCCAAGATTTATTACGAAATATCGTGAAGAGATTAAAATTTGTATGTTAAATTTCCTCTTCACCCTCGCTCCGCGACCCTTAGGATAAGCGGCGTCTTGAAAATGATGATGATGATGATAAATTTTAAGATTCAGGGAAGATTTGACTAGGATTTGTCTTAATGGCAGATTAGTGTGCGGTGGAAACACCCTCTTAGGATAAGTGGCGAGCCTGGTAAGGTTATACCACAGGATGTGTAAGACTTTTCACAAGATGTATTTTGCTTGATTTTCAGCTAAAAAAGATAAACCGTATTTTTAATTTTTGATTGTGATGTAATAAAAAAACATCACTGTGCATGCGTCACGAGTGCAAAAAAAAGGTTGAAGGCAGACATTTTTTTACAATCTTCGGAATTTCTTAATTTGCTTGCATGACAGCTGTGACTATTCAGCAGTTGATAAATGGCGCCTCCTGTTGCTAAGGTAAAGCCCCATTCACAATCAGCAAACCCAAAACCCAGCAAGTTGGTTTTATCCATGGGCTTGAAACAAAGATGGACTACTGTTGAATTTGGCTTTTCGAAATAAATAATATCGTCGTGTGGAATCGGCTATGGTGATCTGTGATTTCCACATTTTGTGACAGTCAATGTGATCAAATCAATCAAAATAGTCCGTCTGCGATGTAACTTGTGATGTAACAGCACTTATTTTTATTCATACATGCAGAAAATCAGCCTAAGAGTAGGTAGTAAAAATACCAACTAACCGGAAAGTTCGCAAACTGGGGACCAGCTGGTTTTGACGGTGATTGATCGAGAGCTTACACAGCATAATTGTGATGATCACATCTTGTGATGATCATCACTTATTATCATAGATGACCTTAGCAAATTCCACTCTCGCTTTATTGTGAAAGATAATCTCCATTTTACCTGGTGATGTTCGCAAACTGTATTCGCAACAGAACTTTTTTTTTAATTTTGGTCGCAGATCAAGGGCCCCAACCCCAAGTGCGTGGATGTGAATGTACTTGAGGGCATCAAAGTATTTAAAACCTGAAGCATTTAAGACCCGAAGGAATCACAAAGATGTGCACCGTGTCTTATTTCATAGATTCTCAAGGTCAAGCCTGGAGCCCACTACGAAAATCAACAACTAGTAATGACTGGAGAGACAAATTCCTAAATAAATCGATACGGCAATTCCACCAACCCAAGGAGGACGCGTTTGCTCGAATCTTTGACCTCTGATTTTAATCAGCCATTCAATTATGTTAACACTCTTAAGTGGTCAATATGTTTTATTTTAGGGAAAATTTCTATTAGAAAATTGGTTATGTATCATTCAAACTTCTTAAAATTGCAAAATTGCTCCAATTTAAAACTAGAAATTCCAGAATATGATCAGCTTATAAATTGATGTACGATTTTTCTCCTTTTGCCTTCAGAGTTTTTTTTTAAGGTTTTATTGAGGAATAGGAGAATTCCACCAATGAAATATTTAACAATATTTTACGTTTTAATGTAAAAAGAAATTCTGCGCATGGTTCTGTAAAGCTTATTACAACATAAACCTCTGTTTATAAAAGTTCATTTTCTCCAAGCAACTTAAATAATGTTCCCAAAGAAATTCATAATTTTAATTGATTTTTATTATTTACACGTATAAAAAGCTTATAAACATAAAAAATAATGCACGTCTGTACAAATTCATAAGGATATACATATTTCAATAGTATTAAAAATACAAGTAACTTTTATGTTATAAAAAATAGTTATTTAAAGATATTATGGCTTTATAAATTTATATTTACAATTTAGGTATTTTGCTTACAAAAGTTACACATTTTACTCTATAACCCCCTGCCCATTCCTGAGTTGAAGACAACATTAAAGCTTAAAAAATACAATTTTCTTCTAAATAGAGTATAAATATAAAAAAAATTATTTGGATATCAGTCATGTCACATTTATCGGAGTCAAAAATGTAAGCCTCTCTCCTTGAGCTTTGTCAGAGGAAATCAGTCTAGTTCCAGGTATGTCATCTCCTTGGGGACGTGATTCTCGTGTGCACCCACACCATTTGTTATCATAGTTTCCAATGTTGCCTGAGTACTACCCGAGTTTGCTGCTGGTGTTTGACTGTTAATCGGCACAAAGACACTACAGTGAGTAAAGTTGTACTTAGTTTTGGCATTCTGAAAAGGATTCTGTAAGGGACTTACCTTAGGGAGTTTGTGGATCGATAGAGTGGAGGTGGAGTATTTATTCTGAATTGTGGGTGCTGTGCCAAGGTACCAGTCATATCGCGATGGAAGAGTAATCTGGAATGAAATGCAATTTGTCAGAACCACTGTCTTTGTAGGGATATTTTTTTTAGTCTCACCCGACAGCACATTCATTCAGACTTGTCAAATAGGACGGTGGCGGTGGCCGATGCTGAAATTCTGGATACAAATGATAGCCTCCGGGTAAAATTCGATTATTGCAGTACGGGCTGTTGCAATTCCGACAAGTTTCCATGTGTCTAAAGCAAGGACATTCATCTACCTCGTCGGGTATGCTGAGCCTCCAAATTGCTCCCGATATCACCAACAGGGAAACCCCGATTCCAATCATTAGCAAGGCAGCGCTCAAGTATTGTGTTGAATGCTCAATGAGTCCTGTGGAGCCCAACACAATGCCGCCCAAGGTGCACGCAACACCACCCAATGCTAGAATTCCAATTACGAATGGAAGTGATGGCCGCGAAAACCATTTGCGGAAGCATCCCCGCTGTATGGGAGTAGCCTCAGGGGTGGATCTGTAATAAAGAGAAGAAAAGGATTTTTTTTTCTTAAAAAAAAGGTAGTTCTTTTGTCATGTGTGCAACCATTAAATTGAGTTCAATAAGTAACATATGTTGTCCAGTCCTGGTCTCCAGACAAAGAAATGTTTTTCAAATCAAAGATAAGAAGAAAAGAAAAGATATCTGAGTTCGGGATAATAGAATAGGAAACTACTAATGTGTGCGGGCAGGTGTTGGATTCTGGATGGGCACTTTTCTATTCTTGCGTCGCGTCGGCTAACCTAAACCTATTATTGTCTCGAATAACATTAAAGGTTTCTTCTTATGAATGTTGTACGTGTGTGTGTAAGTGTATGCTTTGTGTGGCTGTTTGGAAAATCCCTTTTTCCTTGAATTATCTGCGGGTGTCCATGCCAACATGAAATGTTGAGTCAAAGAATAGGACATTTTTAGGATCCCATTAATTTTTTTCCGCTCTATTACACAGTGTGAGGGGTTTTCATTTCTTGTGTTTTCCTTTCCTGAATTTTTCATAAATCTTAATTCCTATGGTTTCCTCCCACTTTTGTATTGCGCCATCTTTGTGTAGGTATGGTTGCAGGTAGACGAGTAGCGGAGCTAACGCGAATGTTTCAGGTTTATGCAATGTTTTGTTATGGAGCGTGGGTATTATTTTGGAAAGAATGACAGACCAATCTGCTACAAGCTACTCAATCAATTGAAATAATTCGAAAAGGATGGTCCTCGATTGTGAATGCTTCTTTGCAACCGAAGCGCATCTTTATAAAGTGTGTCAATGGATTAGAATCATGCCTCCGCTGTTTTTTATTACATCAAGGCATTTTAAACAAGATAGGCGTCGTCGTAAAACAAAACATTTTATTAATTTCGTTTTTATTCCTTCGCCCTCCCGACTTTGCGAGTGACTGATAATACCGCCCATAATGCATTGCCCCCTTTTTGATATCGAACACGCCCTGATGGCATGCATAAAGAAACCTCAGTCATAAAAAAGTCATGTTATCACACTAGGAAGTCAGGTGTAAAAACCATCTCAAATTAAAGTATCTAAATGGAATGATTCGGACCAGTTCCACAGCCTCTCATAAAACCCCCAAATGACTCTGCTTAAAAGCCATTGCGATAAATCATAATTTAACAGAGATTTCCTTTCCGAAAGCCCGGCAATTTCCTCCTAATCCAATATATCTCAAATTTTCAAAAGCAGCTGTGCACATTTATTATTTTGAAAAAGCCAAACTAAACACGAAACATGTCGCCTCTGTTGAGGTTCGTATTCGTGTTTTTAAAAATAGTACAAGTCTTCGCCTTTGTGTAACTTAAGACCCAACCTATTCTTCTTTCTAAGTGATGATTAAGTATTTTCCTAAACTCCAAAAGCTAATAAATTTCCTCAGACGAAATAAGGAAAACGTATTGTTGCTCCGAGTCATTAGCCCCTGCAGCATTGTCATCATCGTTTCGGATGGCATTGCGCATAGTCTTTCTCCCCGGCCGGCGGCGGCGGCGGCGGTGTATGTCCCACAATCTGGAGAGTGCAGGCCATCGGAAAGGTCGCACTTCATATCAACACCCCAGGGTGCAATCGATGATTGTCAGGGAAACTTAATTGAATTTTCCTCCGAAGACGAAATGTCTGTTTTTGGATTTGAGATGATTTTTCAATTTCTTCTTGTCTTATTTTTTTTTTTTGGTTTGTTTATGCTTACACATGCCGACATGCGGTATTGGGGTGTTGATGGAGGCAGTCCGTTTCGGGCTGGATTTGTTCCATGCGACTTTGTTCTCGTCGTTTTACGACCCCCAGAGTAATAAACACTCTTTCAGGGTATCTGTGTGTGTGTTTTAATGTCCCGAAGCTACAAGAGTCAGGGAAAAAGCTTTCTTAGAAGAATTCCTTCCGCTGTTAGCACTTTTAGCGTTTTAACATTTTAATGATGCCCCTATAAAGGACGGAACATTGTACATTAATGCATGGGAATGGTTCCCCGAAATGTGTACCAAGTAGCCCTCTGGAGGGTATTTAGTCGGGTTTTTTTTTCCAATCCGATTATCACACATGACGTGGTAGCAAACATACAGGCCCGGTGTGAAAGATAAACACACGAGGTCCAGTGCGTAAGTGGATGCTGTGTAGGTACTCCGTACTGGATGGTGGTCAGATGCATTTATTTTAATCATTTCCTTCAAACAGGGCGTGGCTGGTGGTCACCGATGCAGATAATGAGATGAAACGATACTGGACGCGGTATGGGATACTTGAACAATGAACCCTTATGCAATGACTCTGATGGTGGTCGTGGTGCCATAGGAAACCATAAATTCTTATCATACTGATCGGAAAAAGGGGTTACCATGGAGGATATGCATATGGAAACCGGAAGTTTTAACAAAAATAACCTCAAGAGAATTGTTTTCTCACACCTTTAACAGAATTTATTTAACTGAGATTGTGTGGTATTGTTTTGTACATTCCCGCGGGAGCCATAAATACTACTTAATACACGAAACCAGTATTGGGTTTATTTATAATTTTATTTGGGGCATTCAAAGGATGAAGGTACGTGCGTTCTCTCTTCTTGTGGGGGGAGTCTTATCTTATTCAAAAGATTGAGTTATATTTGGAGAAGGTCTTGTCCTTGAAGTTTTTGATTCTGAAGGATACAGAAAATAAAAATTTCACATAAATAAAATGTTTAAGTTGGAATAAATTAAACATTTGCCACGACACACCTCTCAATTTCGCCGCTCGGAATCGGCAAAAAAATGTTTGGGTCCCTTTCACCATGTGTGTAGAAACACCTGTAACCCACAAAGCACGCATGACTGCAAGATAGGTTATGCGATGGGTCTTCTGAGCTGCAAGTGCCAGTAAGTTAGCCTTGTGAAATAAATCCCTTGATATGAATTGTAAATTTGAGGTTATCTTACATATAAGCCAAAACTTTGTGTGTGGCTGTGGGCGGATTTGATAAATTTTTATGCTTTGTCTATGCAAGATAAGAACGAAGTAAAACCCAAAATGTCAACTGTAAAGCTTCATTTTTAAGAGCTAAAAACCTCAAATGTGATACGAACGGACAGGCAGGCGGACAATACGTAATTCACCCTTCTTTAGCCTCGAATATATCTCTAAGAGTTGGTTTTTAGTGCTGAGTTAAGCCCAGCTTAAATCCAGATATGTCGATCCCGGAACCAAACAAATTTAGTGTTAACCCAGCAAAGAGTTTTTCAGTACAGAGTTTACTCCGTCGGTAAATTTGTCAAAATATTCAACTCTCGAAATTATTGACTCCCTCAGCTCTCACTTCAAATAGCAAAACACAGGAAAAAAATCGAGTTAGTTTCAGATGACATTTTTATAGAAACACGTAAAGCCGCTGTCATTTTGCACAGAAAAAACATTCAAAGAAACTGTTCCGAGTTGATGCTGGTAAAACTCACCAAATTTGGTGAGTGAAGCCAAGATTAATACCGAAAAAAAAACACTTCTGCGCAAAGAAGTAAACCGCAGATCATGTACATCGGCCATAAGTAAAATTTTAAGCCTCATCTCTACCCTTCAGCTGGACCTCACGGATCTTTCCCAAGTACGATCAGCTGATCCCCCACCACCTTGGCAAGGAAATAAACTGAAAATTGACACCAGTTTGGCGAAACTAAAAAAGAAAAATACGCCAGCTAGATTGCTACATGGACTACACCGAGAGATGATAGCTGCCTCCAAAGCAGATATAAAGATGAAATCTCGTCTTTTGCTGCCATCGAACTTCAATTTTCTGGACAAACTGAGGTTGCTTACCAAGGTATGCTACCAGAATCTGCATCTAGCTATATTGCCGAACTTACAGCAGTGCAAAAAGCGTTGTCATTTGCCCTAGTTCGCCCACAGACTACTATCATTTTTACTGACTGTTTGAGTTTACTTAAGGGACTACTTTGTGGAGCAAATAAGTGTCCCTCGCTTGAACACATTAGAAGCATTCTACAAGCCAACAACAACATCACTTTGGCGTGGGTTCCTGCCCATGTCGGGATTACGGGAAACGAGCTAGCTGACTTAGCAGCTAAGGAAGTCATCAAAATATCCTCTGACCGTAACTACTCCTAATTCTGTTCTTTTCATTAAAAGATCTTTTGCAGCCTCTCAAGATAAGGAAGTTGCGGAAACATGGAAAACATGTCAAACATTCCTGCGATCCTACCAACCGAAACATATTCGTGTTCCATACTGCAAAGCGTTTACCAGAGATGACTGCATTAGAGTGTTTAGAATCAGGTTAGGTAAAACCCTCTTTACAACTCGACACCTCTACAACCGAAAAGCACCGGAGCTATGCCTTAATTGTGGAACTGCGCTTACTGTTTGGCATATGATGGTTGAGTGTCCTTGCTCAAAACAAATCGAAGAAGGTCCTGTCAGCATTCCCGAACAGCTCTTAAAACTGATGAACCCTGGAAACCCTCAAACTATTATTACTTTAAAAATAGTAACATCCCTCCACAATAAGTTTAAGGAAATTTAACACTTAAAATTTTAATTTATTTTTTTCTATACACATTTGTTTATTTACAAGACGTTAGATTTATATACGTTCTTTTTTCACTTCGTTTATTTTTCTTTTGAAAAAAAAACTTTTGTGACTTCCCTTTTGGAAGCTAATCGACGACGTCATATATGGCCTTTGTCGCCCTGATGTCTTAACTTTAAATAATTTATAAATTCAGTTTTTTGGAAATTATTTTTCTTTAAATAAATAAATATTCACTAAAAAACTAAGTTTTGGAGTAATTCTGAGTTTAACTCCGAAACTAGAATGCTCTCGCAAGCACTAAAATTCTCGGGGCCAAGATCTTTTAATTCCGTATAAATATGAATCTGGAGTTAACCAGACGAGCAGTTTTTCAGTGCAGTATTAACACCGTCAGTAGTCGTTTGTTCTCAGATGTAATTTTTACAGAAACACGCAAAGCAACTGCCATTTCACACAGGAAAAGCATTCAAAGAAGTTTATACTGTTCTTCAGAGTTTTATCCGGGATTAACTCACCAAATTTGGCGAGTTAAGCTGATATTGTAATTAAAAGCACTGAAAAACTCATTTCTGGGGTAAATCTTAGTTCAACTGCGAAAACTTGGAGTTTTTCGATGGTTATTTTACTGTGATACAAACTGTGTAAGAAAATTAGTAGTTTGATCGAGATTGATAGTGTGATGCTCGAATGGGGGAAATGGTGCATTTTTGGGAGGGTATAATGGATGGGGTACCCACCGCATTTCACGGTCAACGTGATAACTTTTGCTATGCTTTCGATTTCTTGTTTGTTTCGATAGCGGAATATGGAAATTGAAACTGAGAATCCATTATCTAGTGACAATCAAGCTTCGAGAAATTAAAAAAAAAATTACCCAATAAAACTTTAACAATTCAGGGCATCAACCTGTAAGTCCTGCTGGAAATGAGTTAGCTCCTCGAAGCATGGAGCAGCATTGAAACATATGAAATGTCGTCAACTTTCGTCATACTCAGACGACATAAATCTGAATGTGTCTCTTCACGACAAATCTGACGGTCCAGTTGACTTTGAAGAAAGTCTTTGCGGTCGTGTAGTCAGCAGACGGCTGCATGTGATAAGAAACAAGATGGTTTTTTACGTTGCCGATTTTTTTTTTTTGACAAAAGTGGTCTTATGCCATGTCTGCAAACACGTGCTTTAATAAAGCTAACAGCAATTAGAGCAGTGGAGACTGAGAGCACTGGGGGTAGTTACATACATAATCTGATTGTGGGCGTGTCTGTGGGCGGATTTGAAAGTTTTTAACACTTATACCGCTTCGGACGGCAAGGAGACCATGCACAAAAGTTCAGATCTCTAGCTGAAAATTTAAGCAATAAAAACATATGACACACAGACAGCCGGACGGACGGGCATGACTAATTCGATTCAGAATTCTGTCTCGATCATATGCCCTTAAGGTCTTATGGGGGTCTACCATTATTATTTAACCGTGTCACAAACTATGTGACAAACTTAATATAACTCCTATCCTAGGTAGGTAGGTAGGAAAGTGACTTTTTACATGCATTTAGGCCAAAAAGTAGGCCCATTGTACCGCCACGTGGGTATAATACCAAGGGAGTAGGTTGGCGTGAATTCTATGACAGCAAGCCAGTCTTTTCGATGAATTTTTGTAGCTTTCTGACCGGTGTTTTACTAAGGTCGCTTAGGTAGTCGTAGAAGTAGGAGCCTAGTATGGATTTCCTGTACGACGCGAGTGCCGGGCAGAAACAGAGAAGGTGTTGTACACTTTCTTCCTCTTCCTCATCTAGGCAGGTTCTACAGAAGTCATTTGAGAATAGACCAAGTATTTTTGCGTGAAGACCTATTAGGCAGTGTCCGGTGATAATTCCCACTGCAGTGCTAGTTTTGGATCTCTTTAAGGGGATCAAGCTATCTGATCTTTTTGGATCGAGGCAAGGCCAGATTTGCTTGGAGGTTAAACAAGTGGTGCCTGTCCTACATCTGGCGTTAGTTTCTTGTATGCTGTGATTTTTGAGCTGTAATTTGAAGGTAGCTAGAGGAATACCTATATTACAGGAGATTTTACCTTCAGGCAGCCTAGTGGCGTACTTAGCGAGTTTATCAGCCACAAAATTTCCCATGATGTCTCTATGACCTGGCACCCAGCACAGGCAGGTGTAAAACTGTTCGGATATCTCATCAAGAGATATGCGACAGTTTATAACTAATTTAGAGTTTAACTCCTATCCTATGGATGGATATATTTTATATGGAACAAAAAACCAACTGAACGTATCGTTGCTTTATGTTCGGTTGCGTAACGCTCTTAAATATAATTAAGTCTTCATAATTTCGCACGAAATTGGGAAAGTCCAGTAAAAGAAAGAAAACTGAATTCTCTAGTGCTTTCCTTGACGTATCGCAAGCCTTCGACAAGGCTTTGGCAAGAAGGCTTGCAGTATAAGCTTCGCCAAATCTTGCAGAATAGCTGAAAACTACCTCGAAAGCAAAATCTTTCGAAGTGGATACGGTAATGTCCAAATGCAAGCAACATCAAGCTGGTTGAACGAACCCAGGAAAGCCTTCTCGGCCTTCTGTTTCTTATTCTGCCGAGAAAAGACAAGGGACATACCTTAAGATAATGAGATAGCTACGGACACGTTCGTGTATGACACGGCCATCGTGGCAACATCAACGGGAAGCCGCAAACGAGCTTTGATAAAATTTGCGCCTGGAAGAAGACTTAGCGAATTGTTCTTGTAAATTTTTCGTACAGAAGGGCAAACAAGTTACCTCTTTTCGAAAACTCTGTGCAGGTACCTTATGCGAACGAAGCGAATTACCTATGGAATGACTCTGATTCTTACCTGAGATGGAAGCCATAGCAGCTTGAAATCAGGCGTCCTCATCAGAAATATTGTATTGGCTTATTAGAAAATTTCGATATAAAGCATAAATAAAACTGCTTTTTTGCATAAAACTTTGGGATAGTATTATACATTTGGGATTATACCAAGCCAATTGGTATCTTACGTTCATATTCTTTGCTGTTCTTATACTCGCGAATAAATCCAGCTTAGAATGCTGCACCTAATTACGAATAGAAGCTACTTCCTGAATCTCACTTTTCTATATATGCTATGCATAGTTTGCCTAGATGTCACGTCCTTTTAAGAGGACACATAATCCCGAGGAAAAAAAGTTCCGAGCAACCCTGTTGTTCATTAAAGAATTAAATAAATTTCAAAGGGCTGACCTGAACAGACCGCCTATATGACAAAACCATGAATCAAATATCAAACCTTGAATACATACCTGGGAACCGAATGAAATGGGTTACTTATAAATTAGAGTGTCGTCTGTGCCATTATCACCCGTTGGGGAATTTCGATTAGAGTTGATTAAATTTAATTAACACATTGAATGTGTGATTCGATCTCTGAACAATGTGTCAAGGTGGATAAGAACGTTGACACATTGGTGTGGGGTGAAGGCGAATTCTATGCTGACCACCATTGTGTCTTAAATGAGCACCAATCAATTCGAAAGCAAATATTTGAAACGCCTCAAGTTTGCTTGATGTGAATTTCCAGGAAAATATCCTGTCAAATATTTGCTTGAGGAAAATGCAGTCCCTATTTGTGCTAGGAAAATACCAAGCTGGGCTTCGATATCCACAAAAGCTTGAGGCCCTTATTGATTTTTCCCATATAACATGACACGTTCGTATACGCATATTTATTCGATGACACTGCATAAGCTGGTGGCCAATTTTCCCACACTTGGCATGAAGTCCTCTCGGGAGCCGCATATTAGAATATTTTGTTGGTCAAACAAATCAAAGTCAATAAAACATTCATGCCACCTGAATTTACTTATCACGTATGATTTTCACGTCCGGCGTAACGAAATTTTGAAGCTCCAGTAGTATCCATAATAAGGCACTCATACAACGGTCAATAGGCACCACAAGCGCATATGAACCCGAAACCCAAGTCTTCTCAATTCACATTCGTGTACTTCAATCGTACAGTCACTCATACAGGGGGTCTCCACTTTATACGCACGTGAAGTGCTCAGATACATTTCCATTTCAAGATGGAGATGGGCTCATTAAACTTCAATTCCACTTGACAGAGAGAAAGGAAAAAAAGACTAAAGAACACTTGAGAATGTGGACACATTCTTGGAACAAAACAACCGACTTCATTGTAGCTGCGGCGGAAGTACGTTTGTTAATTGCCTAATGTCCATCACGCAAATGGCTACAAAAGTAAAAAAAAAAAAGAAAAGAAAAACACCGACCGACAAAGAGATACGGAAAGGTTGGGGCTTTTTCTTCCGAATTTCCCTCGGGATAAAATAATTAGTAAAAATTTGATGGAAGACCGGCGAAATTTTTATAGAGAGAGAGTGAAACATCCCATATTTGATGTTGCTACTTTTAAGCTGCTTAACCAACCAAGACCGAGACTTTGAAAGGAAATTACTCCGTCATTAGATGTCTTAAATTTAATCTCTCTTGGGGCATGTCGAAGATCGTATGTCAGTCATGTAACACCTTCCACGAGAACCAGCGGCCAATGTCTTAACAGTTTTTTTTTTTGGCCTTTGAGATATTTTGGATGTCTGAATAGGCATTTTTCTAGAACATTTGACAAATGAGGGTCTTGCGAAGGTGTTGATGTTTCACCAAATCATTGACGTTTTTGTTTGGATTCAATCTTGCATAGAGAAGTGAGGCTATTAGACGCCTTTTACTTGTTGTTTTTGTGTGCCCAAACCCAATGACTTGCTGTTGACAAAATCCATCATCCAATGGTAGACTTTCACATTTGTTTTGTCTATACACCAGCAACGGGTTCTTGAGTTGAAATCATTGAGCTGCAAGTGAAGTAGGTCAATTAGACGAGTACTTGACGTGCATATGGTAACAGAAATGTTTACGCATGTGATAAATTGGTGCGCGAGTTGACTGCGACAGTGTTTGGTGTCTTAATTATTTATGATGGGAACATAATGGAGAACCCTTGCCATGACAGCTCTAAAGAGGGCCCAGGCTTAGTCGGGCAATAAATTTGGATGAAAGTGCTGGGCTTTTTACTGTCGTTCATCGTCTTTAACGCAAATGAGTTTCGACTTTTAAGGGACTTCATTCAGACAGTCAAAACAGAATGCACACTTGGGAAATTTCCCATGCGGATTAAAACTGTATTTGACCGTCTGCGCTTATAAATCTTATGGCCTTTAGCACAAGGCCAGCCAGTTTTCGAGGCATCAAATAACCGAACAGTCATTTAACAAAGCATAATTCTCATTATTTTATTATCATTTTAACAGCCATTTTCTGAACGTACCCACGCTTTTTTTAAGAAATTCGCAGGAAAGCCAAGTTTTCCATCATTTGTTCGGGTCATCTTCTACCAACTCTAACACACTGGGGTGGGTTCCACGAACATGCTCGATAGAGCCCGTGGACATGATAGTCTTAAGTCTCTGTCGGCCTTGAAGTCGGGTATCTTCCTGAACAATTGGTAGGTACTCATAAGCCATGTTAGGGGAAATGCAGGACTCGATTAAAAAGCAGGGCTTGATAAATATTGCACTATGCACGTTTTGTTGTTCCCATTATAGTGCAATACTTTTTTGGAAAATAAAAAATGACTCTCGTCCCTTAAGCAAAGCAAAAAAAAACTAAATAGAAACTTGGCTTACTATTATGGAGGAATGCTCCTACAGGGAACCCAAAATCGTTCTAGATCTGGCATCGAATCTGTGGTAATAAATAGGGTTTATGCCCCAGAAGAGAATAAGCACTGGCTATATTCCGTTCGTTGTAGTGAGACGAGCATTGGTCTATTAAGGCACTACAGAACTTGTCTATATAGCAAGCTGAAGCGCTGATGCCATAAACAGTAGCCTGGGAAATCGAACAGGCCCCAGCAGATAAGGCCCCAAACTCAAAGGCTCCAAAAGTGGAACTCTATTTTATATTGAAATCCTTCAATAATATAAATCGGTGACAGCTATCCAATATTGCGAAATACATGGGAAGGTAGAAACTGGATTCGGTAGTTGTAGGGGGCCATATACCCAACCTCGCAACCATCCGAAATCGGACAGTGGGTCCAAGCTAGGAATTGCACAGGGTGCACAGACCCCATTCATACTGAATGTTATACAATCACGAATTTTGATACATGATAAAGGGTATAAATATTAATAAATAGATTGTAACACCGTGAAATAGTCACCGTAGACCCCTAAGACCTTTTCGAGATATGATCCAGACCGACAGGTGAATTGATTTTAAGGTCTTTAAAATTGAGCCAGGAAGCTGAAACATGAAGTGTGTTTTGGTTCTTACTTTTAACAAAGTATGAAAATTGATAGGATCCCCCACAGCCACGCCCACAACTGACTTGGATGTCAGACAACCCCGAATTTACACTTTATTTAAAAATGCCTTTTGGTCAAGTAACACATGGCATCGGAACTCAAATTTTCGTGCAGAGCAATAGAGACCCAAAGCCTTATCGACCACGCCCACTTTTAGAAAGTTAAATCCTTAAGAGCCTGATCTCTAGGAAAATTCATTCTAAATGAAAAAAAATTATATAACGAATATTAAAGAAATTATCATTTTCTAAGTTTCATACATCCAACGCATTGAGCTGCGCCTATACTTTAAGGAGGCGTTTTTAGCAACAAATTGTTTTTTAAGCAATAGTGTTCGTTTTTAACGCATTTTCTCATTATTCTAACAAAATTAGGATGAATTGATTTTAGTTTTCAGCTCACGTCGAGATTTAGAGGCTTGACCAATACGAATAATTAACATACAGTATAAAGAATCAAGCAAAAAAAAATTTTAGGTTTGGTTTTACAGGATATAGAGGGTCGGATTTAGATGTTCATTGCAGACGAACTCTTTCACTCACTTACTTGTTTGTTAAAAAGAGCAGGTAGTTCAAAGATTGGATAAGGCCCCAAAAAATTAAATTGTACCCAAGTTCAAATATTTAAAATTAATTTTGGGTATATGTTTTCTTCTTTGGACCTAATTTAATTTCTGGCGTCCTATTTTCTGCGGCGTTTATTTCTCGAGCCAACGTTTCCTCTTGAAGGGAGTAGGTAATAATTCTGCTTTTCGAAATCCTGTTTTTCGGAACAAAATCTTCTTTTCAAAATTCTGACTTAATCAATTCAATTCTACTTATTAATTCTGCTTTTTAAGCAAACTTTTCATTTTTTTTTTTAGCTACGCAAAAAGATCATCAAGTATGCAAACATACGTGGAGCCATTGTAGGTGAAGCTAACCTTTATTGTGCAGTTTGTGTAAAATTCTATTTGTTTATAGTTATTTCTGGGAATATCTTATATTCTGTTGTTTTATTTTCGTAGTTGAGTCTACTGTTCTTATATTGGATGATTTTTTAGTTTTGTCACTTAAAAAATAAGAAAAAAAACTTTTCCTTTAATTTTTTTTTATATTTTTTTTCTTAAAAATGAACTGTTATAAGCTTATTGTATCTTTTTTCAAAGCTCTTGTGTTGGTTAACGTTCGTGTGGTTGTGGCTGCATCAAATTTGGTTGATGTAAAATAAGTGGCTCAGAAGTTACGATACAGTCAACAAAAGTGTTTTCAAGCACATCTAGAAAACCATAAACGATTTAAAAAATGCTCAATTATTTTTTTCTAATTTCAAAAGTTTCAAAAATAGCCGGAAAGGTAAAAACAGGCCAAGAAAACATATATTTTATAAATCTAAAATTTAAAAACCATAAAACAGCAATTAAGTTTTTTTCTACAAATAATGTTAGGTTTTTTTTTTCAATTTTAGAATCAGCTGCGTTCCATTGGACATTTTTCTTAAATTCTGCAGACATTTCTGGGAAAATTGTAAAACATGTTGTTTTCTATTTCGTTTATTTAAATAGACACAATAAACTTAAGGTTAGAAACGGCAATATTCAAACTCTTTAAATGCAGTAAACTTGCGTTGTAAAGGCTTCATACTTCAGCAAAATTTAAATTAAATCGTCATTGACTAACAATTTAAAAAAAATCGTTTTTCGAAAATGTTTTAACGCTTTGTGTCAAATCCTCAAAGTTTTTGAATATTCGAAGTTTGGTTTAGCTTAACATGCTGGACTATGCCCGTTTTATTTCGAAGTTAAACTGTACACCGTTTAGGAACTAGAGGGGGAGACTTACCTTCTTTTGACCTTCTTATAATTTGTTAAATTTCAAATCCATGCTACAAATATTTTTTAAACTTTTTTCCAATAGCGCAACTACCTGCGGATGTTTCTTTTTTTTAAATTGGTATTTTGCTAAAACGGTAAAACAAGCTCCTTTTTTATTTCGTTTTTTAAAAAGGCTTCGTAAGATTTAGCTTAAAAACGGCAATTTGAAAACTTTTTAACGAAGCTTGCTTTCTTTTTGTACGCTTTGTACTTGAACTAAATTTGAACAAGATCGATTTTACCGTTAAGATACTAAAAGTTGAAAATGCTTTTCTGTTTATGAGTTAAATTTCAGAAGTTATCGAAACTTTAAAATTTTGGATAATTTCTGATACTTAGGATTTTTTTGAGGTAAGTAAGGGGACAACCACATTTTTTCGATAATTTTTGCGATTTTTTTTCGAAAATGCGTGAAAACAAAAGTACTTCAACTTATTTTGCAAAATATGACTTAAGCATTTGGTTCACTTTCAACGCTATCTATGTGCACTAAGCGGTTCAAAAGTTATGGCTCAAACACTTTGAATAAATTTACCCATTTTCAACTCTTTATTTTTTAGTTCTCAAAAACTTTTCAATATTTTAAAAAAACTAAATATTCGCGTTTAAGTTTAGTATTATCTATCTTCTTAAAAAAAAGTATTGAAAAACATTTAATCGCTTTTCGCATGAAATTTTAAACTGTAATTATTAAACTGTTATTTCTCCTTAATTGCCCTCGTTGGATTCTCTGACTATTACCGCTGTGTTAAGGCAAACCACATTTTCTCTCTCTACGACTTTCCGTTCACAAGTTATAACACAATTGGAAGGACGGACGGACAACGTAGCGATACCATTAGAGGTCCTTTTTCCATTTTTAGACGGTTACATATTTGGGTTTAGGTCAAAATTCTGCTGGGGTCCAAGTTTTTGTAACAGAATTCAGCAACATTTGCTTTACTACAAAAAAAAATAAAAAAAAAAACAGTTGGCTACAAAAAACAGATTTTTATTACTTGAGTCAGAATTTTAAAAAGCAGAATTACGACCCGCTCACCGTGTCGCTTAATAAAAGGCGCTTTTCCAAAATTGTGTAATTAAGAATTTTTGCAAGCAGAATTTCGTTAAAATAATTTTGACCCAAGCAAAATTTTGGTCCAAACCGTCATACCGTTCTGCTTTCAAAATTCTGGCTTAACCAATTAAAATTTTGTAATTAGAATCTTCACCCTGGCACAATTTTGAGACCAACCCTCTTCTCAACGCTCTTACATGAACATATTTACTTGTTTCATACTTATTTTATATATTTATCGGTATCGTCACCGTATATCTGAAAGAACCTTACATTCAGACTTTATCTATGATAAAAGTGGAAAATCCTTTCTTTATAAGCATAGAATCAGCAGACTTCATTCAGGAAACTATTATGTTAAATCTTTCTTCTTTTCTTTAAAGTGTTGTATTTTTTAAGAGATTGCGGTACCACAGCCCCAGAAAGATTATTTTAGGATATGTAATGTACATTTTATTAATGCTTTTTACATTTTCACTTATAACAGCTATGACATTTGGGAACCAAGGATAAAAAAATTGCGATAATTTAAAGTTATAATAATAATAAAAAAGTTGGCGAAACAATGCATTCATTTTAAGGTGTAAGCGACGAATGAACCGGCTATATTCTCTAGTTGCCAGGAAAATATATCCGGCTATATTTTCTAGCAAAGGACCAGGAAAATAAATTAAGTCGCACGAAAAAGGTTGAAATGTCTTAAAAATGACTAAGTGAACCTACCCTTATGTAGCTTAAGAGAAGGGATCATCCTTCCTTAGTTCATGAACTTTCCCGAATCAAAGGAAGACTTTGGGTCACAGATCACAGAGCCATAAAAGATTAAAAATTTTTTTCCTCAACCATTTATCGCACTAGGTACTAAGATATGGTGATGGAGTCTTTATGGTCTTTTAGAAATTAGAGAACAACATTTCATTCATCTATAGGCTGTGCGAATTGGGTATCCTTAATCCATAAAAACTCAAAATTCGTTAAGGAGAAAAGTATAACTTTATGTACGATTTTAAGGAAATTCCTGCAGCCATTGTGTCCCATAAATATTAGTTATTTTCTATAAGCACTCTGCATATCCAAAAAGCTGTTCTCAATACCCTTGACATTGTGTGTCTATACCCATCTGTAGCATGCCCCGCATTAGCCGATTTAAATTTGTCCTCATACCCGATTGGAAGTGGTAAACTTGTCGAATTGAAATTTTCAATGTACTCAATAACCAGGTTAAGTGCAAAACGAATATAAGGATTTGACGGCAGCATCATGATTTGATCGAAATCCGAAAGGATATTCGATACTCTTCGGTTCAGTAGCAGACACTATATACCAAAGCCGTCAGGTAATTTCGAATGCGTGTTGGTTAATGCGATTTACGTTTACTTTTACGACATCACCTCTTCCGAGTGCGCACTGCGGTGTTGGGAGTCACATTTTACGATCCCATTTCCACCATTAGCCAGAGATACAATACAGACAAGATTACATATCAGAGAAGAACAAATCAAATGATTTTTATTCGGGACTTTTACGAGCACTTCCATTTGTTAGCAGTATAACGAATTTTTTATTGGGGATCTTAATTCGATGACGACCGACGCGACGTCTGCCTTAAGATTGAGATTGACTGTTGCTGGTACGCAATTCAATCCATGACCGTCGTCGTCATTCGTTGTGTGGTAGAAATAGGATACGTGCTTATGTAGCTTTTATATTTTTTAATTACCTTCTGCAAAAGGCCAATGAAAATAACACCAGTACCTACCTACCCAGGGTATAGGCACAGCTCTATAAATCTCTTCATGAATTCGTAAGGGAAGTGAGTGTAATAATTATTAATTTTTTTTTTCCTTGGTTCTCACTCAGCAGTTTTAATGGGCTCTGGGTGTGAAAAGGCATTAATTATGCTAGCAGAGGGTAAGTTGTGTAAAAAGGATCTTCGAAGCAACAAAAGGATGGTAGCATCGCAATATTATAGTGTCTTCGCTGGGTAGCTCTGATTTACGGGTTTCGCCTAATTGATTTTTAAGTTCGTTTCGGTGTTTTTGTTCCCAAACAATGCTGTGTTGCCCTCCATGTTTCTCCAAAATCTGTTGTAAAATGCCTAACCGATTCTAGAAAGCAGTATCAACAGTTTGTATAATACTTTTTTGCATTTTTACTTATCTCAAGTTTTTTTTTTTTTTTATAAAAAAAAAACAAGTTCAACATACCTAGTCGACCCTTGTAATTGGATCCTTTGCTCTTCTGTCTTCAAAACGAGGAACAAACATATTCATTCATTTATCTTCCACTTCATGAATGGTCCAGTGAATTAATTAAGATCGGCCATCAGCGTTGAACGTTGAACTCTTCCCCCTTATTTGAGGACACAATAATTTAGTTGAGTGGACTTCCTTTTTGGTCTCATATGACATTGCCTGCTCAAGGAGGTGATACTCAACAGAAAAGACGTTCTATTTATTTTTTTGTTTAAGTTTTTTTCTCTATTGTGTATTTTGGGAGCCAGTTGACCATTTTATTTGACTTTCTACGGCATGGACATGGACATGGAACACACATGGTCATATGGACAGAATATGGGTAACATGTGTGAAACTTTTTTTGGGGTTTTTGTTCCTGATTGTTTATGTATGAGCAGAGCCTTTTACTTGGTATTCTGTTGATTCATGAAGTGGTTCATTTGGTGTTATAGGTTGGATCTATTAATCTTGCTGCAGGATTGTTTTATTGATGGAAAGTGTTCATGTTTGTTTGTTTGCTAACACCCAAAATTAAAACCTTCGTGGAAACGGTATAGATTAAGTAATAAACTGACAACTATACTGGTGCAATATGAGTTCCAATTCTGGTTAAACGCCGGTTCTGCTTATCCCTTTATTCAGTGTAGGAGTAACAGGGTATTTTTTATGGTAAAGTGTTGCTATTACTTTTTGGCAAAACAAGGATAAATGTTGTTTAGCTTTAATAAGCTTCAAAAGGAAGTTTATTTTCAAACCACAACTGTAAGTCTTCTTGATAGATTCGTTGCCATTGTGAATCTATCGGCATGAAATCGATTGGTTTTACGTATAGGTCAATACGGTTCGCGACTACAAACGATTAGATTCTTAGCTTAGGATCAATGATTTCTTGTTATGAAAAACTCACTCATTATTTCTGACATTATCCCTGGTAGTCTATGGTGCCGCCTACTACAGGCCTTGTGATAAGGCCATTCTCCGTCCGCAACCCCCTCGAACTATAATCAATTTTTTTATAGTTCTCAAGAGTCTGAGAATGTAAAGAGGTTTTTTGGCTGTCTTTGTCTGATTTCTGGTGTCATCTCATGTGGTTTAGTGTTGAAATCGAAATCTGCAAAAAGTTTCCACCAAGTTTCCTTACGCTAAAAAAATTATTGGTTGTCATATTGACATTCGCCGGTTGTTAACCTGAAATTGTATTGACGAACAAAATTGTCAATATGACGCAAAACTTTCGATGGCATTGCACACGTTTAACAACCAAATTTTCAATATTACAACTATCCGATTGCAAATTTTCGGTTTTCAATATGACAACAAAAGTTCATCATATTGACAACCTAATTTTCAAGTCGTGAGACGAATTGCATCTGAAGAAGGAAATTGTAATATAAACATCGCAATAGGCAATGTGACGACTAAGTTCGTCAAATTGAATGCCTTGATTGTCAATATGAATACTCAATATGAAGAAAGTCTTCATCATATTGGCAATTGCGATTGTCATATTGAAAACCGTCATATTGACAACCGATAAAATTTGAAGAACAGAATTTCATATTGACAATCGCGGTCGTTGACTCAAAAATGACAACTTTTTCTTCAATATGACGAACTTAGTTGTCAATTTGACGCACCTTTTTGGTTCAGTGTAAGTTTTCCCTGAGCTTCCGCGTAGGTTATTTTAACTATAAAGTTGATGCATGTTTTGAATCTCCTCTGGTTGCAATTTTCTACAAATTTCTTTCCTTGTTTAGGGCCTTGAAGCCTTTCATACGCCTAAGTTTTGTTTATTACTTCAATTGTCCTGAATTCTTCTATAAGTGTCCTCCAATTGCACAGATTTGTAAAAGCTCTATGGAAAATACTAACGCTGCTTGCCGTGCCAAGAAAAACACAGCCTTTTTCTCCGCTATATTCCGATAAGGCCAGGTGGGACTAAATAGAGAGTAAGTTTCATGGGTTGGGTACTAAAAATATTTTCAACTTAATGGGGTGGATGCACTTAATGTTTAACCAAGTGTGGGTTTACCAACCAGCTCCTTATGCCCTTTTTCCAAGATAAGCTATCCTTTGTCTTGCAAGGCTGTGGCATATCCTTGATAATGTTATACACGACATCCTGTCAAACGTACTGTGCGAGCGTCCTATGTCGTTCTGCGACACACTAATTGCTATGTACCAGTCTGGCTTTCGGCCCAGCAGATCGAGACTAGATCGAGATCTTCACACTAAGGCATATCCTGGAAAATACCAACGAATTTTAAAGCAACTTTTAATATATTTTAGACGAATAATGACAGCATTTGTCATCAAAGGCTCTTCTTTAGGATGGATTAATTCAAGATCGCGGCAAAAATGATCAAAGTGTCCCATTTAGTAACCTTAGAAAGTATGCGATGAACAGTCTGGGAATAGCTCCTCGGAATTGTTACAAACATGCAGCCTATTTCGGCAAGGAGGCGCATTGTTGGGTGCATTCATCGATCTAGTTTTGGAGATGATAGTGCGCAGGGCATAGATTAACAGAAGTCCCTCTGTTCAATACATGCCTGTCCTGCTGGGGTACGAGAACGATATTGACATTATTGTCCATTCCAACAATGCAGTGACAGATGCTCTTACAGCGGTTGAAGAACAGGCAAAATTGGTTGGCCTCCATGTAAACGGCGATAAGACTATCCGCACTTTGAGTGGTATCTCATGACATTTGCTACTGTCTGACGGCTTGGCCGACGGTCTTGGAGGTACGTCAGTGACAAAAGTTTCTGTTACATCGGTCAAGTTTGAACCTGGAACCTCGTGCACAGTAGTTCACAAACTTAACACTGCATCATGGCCGTTACCCATTGTGTTAAAAGTGAAAGGTCTTATAATTTCTATTATATCGTATTGTTTACAAACAATCTAGGTATAATTTAAAATAATTATGTACGTAATAGAATTAGGGCTTAAAGCCTTCAGCCCAATAAATCCGTTGCATCCGTTACGTCGTAGTACACATTGGACAACTCAGTGAAATATGCACGTTCTTTTGGGGAGCGACGAACGTCACGAACTTCTTCTATGGGCCGCTTTCCATGAGAACGTGTGCATTCAACTAAGTTGTCACTTGTGTACTTCAACATAACGGACGTAACGGATTCATTGTGCTGAAGGCTTAAGGCCCTAAACCGTTTTACAAAATAGGTTCAACACCTGCCTTCTTCTACTGAGTTCAGTGCTTTTAGCTAACAGTACGTTGCTAAGGCTTATGCAGGTTATCTGCTGAGCAATCAAGCTTCTCTGACATCTTAAGGGCCAGTTTTTCAGTGCGAGATCAGTGAGATTTCAGTGAGATCAACCCGAAATATGAACGGCTTGTATAGCCATCACAGGTGCGCTCCGTACTACACCAACGGAAGCTTTGAACACTCTGCTACACCTAACACCGCTTGATCTACAGATAAAAAAACTTGCTGGCAATAGTGCGATACGGCTCACAAACTTAAACTGTTTCCATGAGCTTCCAAGAAGAGATGAGCTTGCAAGAAGAGGAGGGATCCTCGAAAATAGTGAGGTTTCTAACATCAAACCACCCCTCTGCGTAGTAAGAGGCACTATTGAGGAGAAAATTAAAACGATGGCCAACCAAAGGTGGTCTCGTCTGACTGGACACGGGGTATCTAGAGCTCTCTGGCCACGACTAGACGAAAAAGGATCGAAGGGATTATTAAAACTGAGCAGGGACAAACTAAGGGCTTTAGTAGGAATTCTGACAGGACACTGCCTCCTGCGTAAACACGCAAAGAGGCTTAGGCTTTCTGACACGGATATTTGTCGCTTCTGCAGTGATATACAGGCGGTTGAGGATAAAGCACACATTCTGTGCGAATGTGAGGCAATTTCGCGTATGCGCAGAAAATTTTTAGGGGAATATTTCTTCGAAAGCTTAAAAGAAGTAGACGGCACAAACTTTGAAGGCCTCCTTGGCTTTTACAGGGAAATTGCTGTGTCACGAATGATAATGTTTAGGTTGTTTTTGCCTTTTGAATGTTAAGTTCAACTGGTTCCCCAGGGATCGCGATGGACCCGTTTTGGTGCCTAGTGTTTGTGTGGTCCTTTTCACCACAACCCTCTTTAACCTAACCTAACCTAACCCAAATATGAGTTTTTCAGAGATTTTTTGGGATCTGATGTTAATCTCGGCTTAGCTCGCCAAATTTAGTGAGTTAATCCCACCTGAAAATGACTCAAACTTCTTTTCCTGTGTTTTTCTATGTGAAATGAGAGCTGGGAGAGTCAATAATTTCGTCGAAGGTTTGGACAAATAAAGGTACTGACGGAGTCTACTCTGCACTAAAAAAAACTATTCGCTGGGTTAACTTTAGATTCGTTTTGTTACAGGATTAACAGATTTTGGTTTAATCTGGGCTTAATTCAACATTGAAAACTCGGCCGTAATAGCTACGTTCTGGTACTCTCTTACGCTTTACCAATCTGAGAATTTCTACACCTGAAATGGGATACAGATAGCAGGCAAATCGTTATTTTAGATACTGAACACTCGCACTACCTTTAAAAATCTTTGGAAATCTGGGCGGACTCGAGCAACTGCATAATTGATTACACTTTTAAAAAATTTTTGTTTTATTTTGATTTACAAGCCTCGTTTTACTATAGATTTCTACAGCTAACATCTCAAGTCTTCCTTATTCGATACAAATAGTCCCTCAACACCCCAAAAATCTACTTCGTCCTAAAGCAAATAGCTATCTTCGAAAAAGAATCCATTACGAAACCTTAAAAAATTCTACCACGACATTTATTACTGACTCCCCTATGGGTGGTAGTCCCAATACACGCTCTAATAGTCAATCGAAATTCTTCCACTCATGCTCCAGCACTTAGGCTGAATTCCTGTTCGGCCACATTTATTTCTGGTGTAATAGCGAACAGATTTTTTTTCAACATGAATATAAGCATTCCATTGGTACTTCACACCATACTTAGCAAGTACCTACATCCCCAATGCTTGTGTGACGCCCTACTCCCCGACTCCCAAAAAAAAAATACAAAGAATCCCAATTAGTAAATTCCAGACCTATAGAATATGTAACAGAAATGGATGCCGTCATCAGTCGACAAAAGCCCCCCAAAAGAATCCATCTAATGCTGGCTTGCTCCAAAAACCAGATTCCTTGTAATTTATAATATCCCGCACAGCGCAGTGCCCGTCTTGCCCAAAGACGTCCACCAAGTAACAAGAAGAGAATAAATGGATAAAGGAACGAAACCATAAAACGAAAATGTTCCACATTCTATTCCGATTTATGGTTCAAGGAGAGCGCTGGAACGGAGCAGGCAAATGCCTTGTGAAGATACGGAGATTCGACTCGATAGGGCCCTTCCCGTTGCCGCTATAGCGCGGGAGAATACCCATTATGATTATTGGTATCATTACCTGTGACCGCTTACAGGAACAGCCGACATTATTTGATGATGATGATGTCGGTCCACGAATGGGCTAGCTGCCGCGGCTGCTGCAGCAATTTGCTCGATGGGAGTGCTGGCTAATAGTCCTCCGGAATTAGCACTGGGATCGATGAAGATGGCGGTGTACTGTGGTGGAAAGGTATTTGCAAAGGCTTCCGCCGTTCGCCGCTGCAGCGAGTTGCATTTCTTCGATCTTCTGCGGGACTTTTTGCTCTGGCGGGACTCCCTCGAACAGGTACTCGTGTTTAATAGATCCGCCTGCGATTGCTGTTGCTGAGCGGGCAAATGCAGCTCATTGTAGACACTACTATCGAGGATGTTGCTATCATTACCGGAGTGATTAAGAACAAAATCAGTATTTGCCTCCTCATCCTCGAGCAGAGCTGTGCTTTCGTCCAGCACTTCTATGGAGTTATTTGCAAGGGTATCACAGTTGTCATCATTGGACGAAGTAATCACGATTTCGGGCACTGATACGCATAACGGCGGGGACGCACTATCGCATTCGCGTGCTTCCACCCAAGGGGTGGCGCTTTGAATAGCACCCTCAAGGGTGCCATTCTCAAAGACCGTAACCGAATCACGTTTTGCACTATCGCCACCAACACACGCACTTATATCCTTTGAATTGCGTTTGGTATTCATTGCACCGAGATTCTTCTTTGGTGTTGTCAACATATCGTCGCAATTTTGAAACAAAACAAAAACCACTGAACAGGAGTATCTCTAACCCACGACCACTGTTTTTGAAACACAGATTAGATTCCGAAACAACAACTCGGTGAACATAAAATAAATCCCAAGATAGTTATCACCGAAGACGAACGACGACGCCGCACGCAAGCACGCACTTTCTTCTCAACATGAAGGACCGCCAAAAACTGAATTCAAATCTGAAAATTTTGTTTCGAACCTTCGGACGTTGGGTTGTTTTGTTGGATAGATGCAATCGATTGCTTCTCTCTGTCTTCCTTTGTAGACAGTTGCTTTGTGCTTCGTCTTCTCTGTTTTTCACCCTCAGTTTGTGTTGTGTTTTCTATGGCTTCAACAGAGCCGTTTTTTTTTTCTGTTGTGCCTCTGGTGGTATCAAATTCTTCTATTTTATTATCCACGATGTTCTAATGGGTCAAATGTGCGTTGTTCTTATTGTTTTCCTCCCTGGATGCGAGTGTGAGGGTAAACAGACACGCACACTTTAATGCAATTGGGATCAAATCAATGGCAAACGCATCTTTTTGTTCAAAAACTGTGAGATGCCTCGTGATATGGATGATTTTTTTTTTGTTATTTCCTTCGGGGTATGGATGGATGGATGGTGAGGTGATGTGTTTATGTTAATGGGGACAGAGTTGCCAGAACATATCGAGCTGCCGCGATACTAAAATGTATAGGCTTGAAGAAGAATAACATTAATCAGGAATATAACACTAGCTGGGGTGCCGTGGCGTAGTGGTTAGTGTGTGTGCTTACTACGGAGGTCTGGGTTGGAATCCTGCCATCGTCACCGGAAAAAAAAGACTTGTTCTTTTGCACGGTCCCCACCTCCGCGAGGGCCTGACAAACCCTCCGAGCGTATCATTTGTCTTGAAAAACTTCTCAAAGTGCCGTTCGGATTCGGCAAAAAAATTGTAGGTCCCCTTGTATGTAAAGAAATTAACACACCAGTATACATGGTTGAGAAGTTGGCCCTGGTTCACACCGAGCTCTTGCGCCACTCTTTTTTTTTTATATAACACCAGCTACCATGTTATAACAATTGTTCACATTTTATATGGATGGGGAGGATCAGCCAAAAGGACAAGAGCCACCTGCATTTTTAATCATGCCTCGAACTTGGAATTCTCTTTTCTCGCCTTTTAACTAGGTTTATTAAGCTTGTTAAAGCCAGCCGAAAAGGTAGAAAGCACGGAATTTCTGCTTCCTATTTAGTTTACTTAACAATTTTTTCACTGCTTCTGTGGTTTTCGTTTCCTGGTAGGTACGTAAAGTAGTTTTGGGCGATTTCAATAGCCTATATATTTAAATTTTGGCGCCTTTCTTAAACAGGATCTTAGAACTTTAAAAATAGCTTTCTAGTTGGCTAGACTTTTAAACAATATTAACAAGTAAAGAAGCGCAAACATTCCATCATCAACTACTGACTTAGCATATCTCCAAAGAAAGTGTTCTCAAGGCGTGAGATCCTGGTGAAAATAAACTATAATATCGACGAGGTGTGCCAAACCGAAACATCCGTGAAGAAATGAGTTTTAAAGCCCGGTTTCTTGTCTGTGTAAAGATGTGTAAACACGCTTTATTTACTTCTGATTCCCCATATGGAGCAAATTGCCTCCGACATACCTGCGCACCATCGTTTGCGGGTATAAATCAAGCTAAAATCTTCTTCTTTTTGACCAGAAGTGATGGATCATAATCCTTCCACTCGCCTACATTCCTAATGGTCCGCTTGTGGGGTATGCCGATTTGTTCTCAGAACATACCGGCAGGTTTTACGCGGTTTTGAATCGCTTCGTCACTGAGGCCAAATAAATACTCTTGTCGTCGCATTTGTGTGATCCATGAATGTTTAGGCCAAATAACTCAAACTAAAATAATTTGTGCTAAAGTCAATTTTTTCATAAAAAAAATCACACCTGGCAATACTTCTGGTCTGGCACATAAAGTTGCTTCCTAAAAAAAAATTCTAGTGTTTGATGCGAGATTTTTTTTTTCGTACTTTTTCAATGTAGCTATCTTTCGAGCCGAAACACAATTTAAAACCTCCTCTTCATTCGCTAGGATTATTTCCTTCTCTTTTGGGTTTTTATTTTTCGTCAGCAAGGTAGGTTAGGTACTGTTCCTACCAATTGTACCACATCCATCGATTGGGATAATCACCGACATCATCCGCATCATTATCATCGTGCTTTTATGATATGCCACAATGGACCGTGCTTCATTGGCTGCGTAGCATGGCAGACGAAAAACGAAGTTAAATCCCCCATCCTTATGTTTTTCTATGAAATTTTGAGCTTCAAAATTGCGGTTTCAATCAGACCCAACATAACAATCACGAGCATGCAATCCCGGACCCAAAGAAACCCATTAAAAGAAAAATGCTCAAAAAGCGGATAATGACTTCGACCTCTTCCAAACAGAATCATCACCATATCCCAAGACTTCGATGATTCTTCAATGATGGATCAAAATTGTCTGCAACTTAACAATAGGCTCCCGCCCCGAAGTGCTTGTGGAGGTGTGGGTCCAAGTATTGCCGGCTACGGTCCTATAAGACCGTCGGAATTGAATGAAACCTTGTGCTGTGTAATTTGGTGGTTATAAGATGATGACCGATGGCCATTCTCATCATCATATGGTGTCGAATGAAGAACTTGATCCACGGGACGTTAGCGGAGACGTGTGTTGGCTGACCTCACGTCATGTGGTTGAACCATTATGAATACAATTCCTCTGGAGGTAGAGTAGCATTTTTTTTTCGAGCCCAGTGTTTACCGGGCAATCAATAATTAAAATCGCCTGCTGCGATTTACGCAATTTGACATATGGCATGATGTTGGTGTTGTATTTGACTCTCGGATAGGTGAGGTCACCTGATAAGGGTCTGTTGGGTTTTGGTTTGAAATTTGATGGCGGACGAAGATTGATTCGGACATGCAAAGGGTGCTTAACTCACGTTGTATACCTACAGATATTCATTGTAAACAATTTGTCTAGACTTGAGTGAAGCCTACCAATTATCGTCAGACAAACCGTGCCGTTCTGACACTTCTATAAGAACCATTTCCGGATTTGAGTTATCCGTTTTTCAGAGCTAGCTGATTTTACGTAAGACAAAAGTGATTTGAGTCCCTGCAAAGCGATACGGCTAATTAAAACGCCCTTTGCCTCTTTTTTAAATACTCCGCCGCCCGTTAAATTCCAATTAGGCACACGGTCTGTCTGCGAAGAGAAAAAGTCCGTCCGTTCAATGCTCTTGTCATCTTGTCGTCGGCAAATTCAATTTCAAAGACCTCTTAGTAAACAGTGAACATGACCATGACAAATTATGCGCTGCTGAGCAAAAATGTTGAACAATAAGGTCAAAGAGTCGGCTATTGGCAGGAGGGCCTTCCGACGATATGTCGTTTGCCTTTTCTTCGCTCACCTTGTCAAAGGTTATGCGTTCGAATTGTTAGTGAAATGCTGTCATCTGGAAGAAATTAAGAAAGTATGTTGAGGATGAAGGAGATGGTCCTGCTGAATTCTGTTATCTTTGCACAGTAGCACAGGTGAGAATAAATAAAGTAAATGAAAGGTGCTACCTAGGTGCGTCGTCGGCGGGGGTGTTTGAACTAAAAAAATCAGACAATTAATTTGTTCAGAACGACTTATTTTTAGATCGTGCCGACACAATAGTGCAAAAATTGCTAGACGTCTTAACAATTAATAATGTGTATTTTCGTACAAAATATTCGTTACCTTGTACTATTTAATAAGATACGAAAATCCTTAAATCTGTTATGGGCTCTCGGATTAAGCTTGCAAGATTTACGTTTATTCGCATAAAGACATACTTTGATCGAAATAAGTCAATTGATTTGATTTAGGTATGGTTGGTCTTGGGATCCGAAAAGAATTTTTGTGTAAAAAGTCTATTTCAAAGGAAGTAACTTAATATTGTCCTGGAAATGCTCCTAAAAAGTTACCCGTGTACGTCCACGTGGAACTTATGTTAGTGCACAAGCACCGCTTTGACCGCCTTTCAATGGCTTTCTCATAGTAATTTTTCTTTCTTTCTTTCTCATAATAATCATCTTGCCGATTTTCTAGCCTTAAAGCTCAAAGACTGTCAGCATGTGTCTTATGACAGACTGCATGCACCATAAATCTAAAATTACATTGCCACATCACATTGCCCCTCTCCTAATTTTGTTCATCCGAAATAAATTAATCTCAATTTTTTGTGTCTCTTTGACTACACTAGCTCCGAAAGTCTCAAAATGGTTGTGTCTGAGTTTGGTGATTCAAGTTTTCGTGAACAAAATAGTTTTTCTTATTAATTTTCCAAAATTTTTAGGATCACTGGATTTAAGCCCTAGACTGCGGAGTTGCGTGCTTGGCCATAGGGACATTCCGGGTAACTGCAAGGCTGACGGTCTTGCCAAGCTTGGTTCTACTCTCTCAATCTTGGCTGAAAAAGACTCCTCAAGCATTCCAATTCCCTCATGAAAGCTCTTGCCTAGACTGGATGCGATAGAAAGAACATATCTCAGATGGACGGATGGTAGCTGTCTAGTGACGAAACACATATGGCCAAAGCTAGACCTTAAATGCGCCAAAAGCTTGTTCGCTCTTAATAGAGTGCACATGTGTGCTACGATCGGTGTCAGGACACTGTTTGACAGGTAGGCCACTCTCCACCTTCCCTGTACATGCCTCGCTCTCTCTAAAAACCAACCTGTTCACCTGGGAGCTTTCTTTTGTGACCTAAGCACTACCGACCTAAAACTCCTCTCACGCTTCATGAACCAAAAGGGTTCAACGAGTAGGAGGGATTTCTTGATCGACGTGGTATCACAATGGACCTACACAATTCTAAGTGTGTCTGTATCTTTGGACCCGACTGCCACTTCAACTTTACCTAACCTAGGATCACTGGAATTTAACAGAAATTTCTGGAGTGTTGCATTAAAAAACAAGCTCATAAACTTTATGTCTCTAGTGGCCTAGTATTCTTGAAAAGATGTACCGGGTCGTTGGTGTCGACTCGCTTTAGATGAGTCAACCATCGCAGACATTGCATTGTGACTATTCTTGCTGGTTTTGTGTCTCTGTTCGATATTATATCTCTTTCCCCACTCACAATCTATGTATGCGGGACCATAGATCGCCCGAACGATTCTCCCCTCTAGGCAGCTTATCATTCGCAACCGAGACTGCTTTTGACAGTGCTCTTAAATTTGAATCACCAAAATTTAAAAAATTTGGTTGTAACGCCCTTGCTAAGTGGGTGACGTGGTGCAGTGGTTGGTGTGTCAACTACTGTGCACGAGTGTTAGCTCAACCACTACGTCAAAAAAAATTAAATATAAAGCTCTGGTCATATCAGTGTGATATGGATAAATAGAAAACTCATAACCGCCTAGAGCGCATAGAAGACCTATACCCACCTGGTTCCGTTGAATCTTCAGCCGGATGTTGAAACTTGAAAGATCAAATAAATCGTTAATGGAATCCAGCTACTTTTCCTTTAAAAATTGCAGTCAGACGGAACACAACTGGAAAATATTCAGATATTTAAAATGGCGGTACCCGCGTGGCTGTGTATAAGCATCTGTCTTTATTGGCACATGCCCTTTCACACTAAACACAAATCACTTCCGTAATCAGTTATCACCAAAGGAAAAGAGAAATATTCTTTATAGATTTCTCAGACAGAATCTATTGAGAATATCCATCTGCTCTCCTCAGGATCATACTCCATGACTAGAGAAATCGGCAGCTAACTGACTCAGTGTCTCAGCTGTTAATCCTGTTTCCATGTTTACCCTCGCGGAGTAGCGCTGGATCATATTTCACCCGGCAGCGCCCTTGCAAATCAAATTAAATGAGATGACGAAACAGACGTGTGCACCCTCTGGTGTTGATTTTTGACTTTTCACACAGAGGAAGAGGAAATTCAATTTTTTTCACTCCGCTTTGCTTACCAAACATTACTCTCATTAGCAAACAAAATTTGTATGCGGGTCCTGCATAAGGACCATATGCCACATAGCTACTCACAACGCAAATAGGATTAAAAAATATGAGCACAGGAGGTCCTTTTTAAGCACATTTTACAAACTACAGGAAACCGAAAAAAGTGCATCCTTAAATATTTTTTCAAGATTAGCGTGTCGTACTATGCCGGCCACAAAAGGTGCATGCAATGTGACACCGGATAAAGGAGTACAAAAAGGCTGTGCAAATATGAGTTTTTCACTCTCTGCAATCGATTATGATTTGCTTAAGTCTTTGATCAGTAAAGACACAACGGATGAGTCAGAAGAAAAGGACGATTGAAAGAAAGTATCACTGTCAACCATATGACACTGGTTTTGTGGTGCATCCGTCACCCTCAATAGTAACAGATGGGCAAAACCATAGAACCAGTGCAAAAACACATGTACCTATCTCTGATGCAATGACAATACAAGGGTCCTCCTGATCGATTCAAAGGACAAACCGAACAATGGATAGAGATGTGTTGTGTGTGCCCCATCAAAGTGCAACATGCAATGGACAAATCGAATAAATGAAGATTTTTATTTGTCATCCATGACTTTTTTTTTGGACTGAAGGGTGGCTTTATAATAAAGGGAAAATCCTCCGCACAGCAGGATACTATGAAATTGCAAAAATGATCAAGGGAAAAAAACTGATTGGTCATCCTCGAATAATAACCAGAAAACACTCATAATCCTGCCCGGAATCGGGGTTGAATTAGGCGAGACCCTCTTGTAGTCACCCCAACTCGAATCCTATACAAAAGTTGATCTCGAACTGTCAGTTGCAGTTGGATTTAAGGAGGCCTGTAATTAATAGAAGGAGGGGATAAATTCCCGGAAAGCGTGCCCCGCAACATAAATAGCGTAGGGTGGGACATACTTTTTTTAATCGAGTTTCCTTTCTGTTGAAAGGGATTGAATGTTTACCAGGGATTTTTTCAAGAGTAAAAGGTACGGCAAACAGTTTGGAAATTTGCAATATAAATCGCATTAGCGTCACTTCTAAATCCGAAAGGTTTCAAGGGTTCTCTTAAATTCAAATTAAACGAACTCAATTCAATAAGGGATCCTATTGGACATTCAATAGGCTCTAATGAAATGCAGAGCCCTTTCAATCCATTTAATGTGATTAAGGTAAATCGATGAGAGTTAATGAAAATGCAAAAGCATTATGGTAATTACACTTTTTGCTCTTTCAATTCCATATGATGATGTTTGCATGTAGGAACTTTAGGGCTTTTTTATATTTGTTGACTGTTTTAAGTTAGAACAAAACTCTTTCTCAACAGGTGGCTTGATTGTTGAACATCGTACCTACCTATTCACTTAATTAACTATCCACGTGCACCGTTTTCTATTTGTTTGATTTAAAACATCGAACATCTCCTGATGACCTAAGCTGCTAACCATGATAATCATCACACAAAGGACACCCACGCGCTTCACTTTCGAATCGATTCCGGATGTTCATCCCCAGCATCATTATTAAAAAAAAAATCCTCAAATCATACTTTATTATTATAGATAGATCCGGAGCCATGCGAACAGCATGTGCATACACCGTAACAATAGTGTGTAAATTAATAGGCACACCAACCACCCCTAGTACCTCACTTTGTGCTGAGGACCTTTACCAAGGACGAGGGCAAAATAAAATCATTTAAAGCAAGGCTATAATTCCGAATGGCAAATTACTCAGACATCCCAGTGGTTTTTGTGTATATTGATATTCTTTGGCATGTATCCTTGAAGAATAAAATATCCACACCCAAGTGTGCAATAGATATTATCTGCAGACACACACATGGTCACACGCTACGGTAGACTTAAGAAGTTGTTTTGAATTTGAATATACATGCTATCCACCTTGAGTCCTAGTTCCAGGTAGAATATTGTCTGCAAGGATGACTTCGCATTGGGATTTAATTTCACTCCGATGAAGTGTACAGTGTGTGGCCACAGTTGAGTAGTATGATGCTTTTATCGTAATGAGAAAAGTTTTGCATCATATCGTGACCCAGCTTTGAGAGGTTGTAAATTTTTAAAGGAAATGTGCAGGTTCCTTCTTTCCAAATACAACGCAAGTCAAAACTCGAACGGTTGCTAAAATACTCATGAGATTAAAAAGGCAACAAGCAAGAAACATTCTGTCTCAAAATAGTACATAAATTGATTGGAATAAAAATTTTTATTGAAAAAAGACTCATTTAAAAATATGACCCCATGCATGAACTTTTCTTGGCCTTTTGACTATTAAAGTTGATTTCGAGGTCCTAAGCCTTAGAGCGGCATTGTGGATACAGACAACATATACAAATTTCTAAAAGTCTTTCAGCCACGCCCACTATGGGTTTAATTTAAAACAATATTACAATATTAATGTACCCTAAAAAACTAATTGCAGTCAAGGGATAAAGTAAAATAAAACTATAATTTGAGGTGGGTCTCAAGGTCAAGCCAACAAAATGAGCGTATTTTGACTGTACAAAATTGCTTAGGCAAAGGTTTTTGAGAAATTAAGTAGCTTTTTAGTTGATGATGTTTTCATAGTATTTGCGGCCGTAACTTAAAACCGCAAAAATTCATGAAAAAAGTTCAACATTCAACAACTTTAAAGAATTAAATCAAAAATGTTTTAATCATTTTCAAAAACATATTTAAAACCTCCCGTATCTTAACGGTAACAGCGATCATTAAGTTAAAGTTCAAAGCGTGCAGAAAAAAAGCTTGCGTTAAAAATTTCTCAAATTGTCGTTTCCAACCCAAGTTTTGCAAAGTAATAAAAGAACTTGTTCTACCGTTTCCACAAAAAACGGTGCCTATTGAATTTAAGAAAAACCGCCAATGCGCATATCGTTGTACAATTATTTGATAATGGTCCAATGGCAAATGAAAACAATGGATTTCATTTTGATGGATTTGAATTTAAAAAATTGTTTAAAAAGAACAAAAGAGCGTATGCACACCCTCTATCTCCGAAACGGTTAATAAAGTGTTATTTTAAAATATATAGCGAACATAGCTCATCTGCTTCATCAAACTTTGAACATTCAAAAACTTCGAAGATTGAACTTAGATACCTACTAGAAACTTTCAAAAAATTCTTTTCGAAAAGGATTTTATAATTTTTAAAGTCGTGTATGAATTTGGTTGAAGTATGAACGTTTACAAGGCAAACTAACTGCGTTAAGAACTTCAAAAATTGCCCTTTTCAACCTAATTTTTTTAAGCCTATTTAAACAAACGAAAAAAAAATAGTTTTATATGTCGGCATGACATAAGAACACAATGCAGGAGACGCTGCATGCACCCATCTATTCACTTTACGAACACACCCAACTGTCATTCAAGTCAGCTGATAGCAAAATGTCGTTCGAAGTTCGAATTTTGATATCAAATTCTCCTCTAATGGAAAATTACCAAAGGGGAAATATAGAAAGTTCTAGAATATGCAGAATTCATAAATATAAGGACGACAGGCTCGTACGGACAGTATTTGAAAAGGTCACTTGTGAAAATCGAGAGTTCAGCAAAAATTGATTAAATTGAAATAAAGTTTTGAATTTTATAAGTTAAGTTGAATTTAGTGTGATTTGAATAGTTTTATTGTTTAAGTGAGTGAGTTTTATTTGGTTTATTTAGTGTGAGTGAGTTTTATTTGATAAATCAAATCAAATGTTTCATTTTGTGATTATAAAAGTAAAATTGAGTTTTATTTGACGAACCCCAGGCAAAAATGTAACAGTAGCAAATTTTACCGTTTTTGTTAGAAATCTAGGTATGTCTGCACAATAAAAGAAAAGTGGCCAATGCTAGCGCAACCGCAGGTTGATTGGGTTTGGTGTAGGTATTAAAAAAAAGTCTAACAGCGAAAGGAAAAGGAAAATAGTTGTTTTATGGATATGAAATTTATAAATTGTGGTAAAATAAACCCAAGGAAACGCATGTCCTTCTTTCTTAATCCGAAACGGTTATTAGTAGAAAATTGCGATAATACCGGGCATCTTTTGAAATTAAAAAAAATATTGAAAAGTTTTCGGGCGGGAAAACAAGGAGTTTTGATAGTAACGAATCTTATAAATCACCCAATATAAGAACTGCTAATTGCTAAAAAAAAGTGTTTAACATCCTGTAAAGTAACGTTGCTCTTCTTCGTGTATGTGTTCATACTTGAGGGTCTTTTGTTAATATTTATCTGAAAATTTTGCTTGACTGAAACGGGTTATCAATAACCCTAAAAACTTTTGGTTTAGGGTTATGATATGAAGCCTGTTCACCATTCCATGATCAACGTCAACTCTCTAACTCACCAAGGTTCAAAGGCCAGCCTGCATGAGTAAAACAGGGTCCCTAAGGACCACACCCGACATAGCACTGGAGGTGCTACTCAACCTCACACCCCTGGATATATACTGCAGCAACAAGGTGGCTAAAGCAGCTCTCCGCCCAAGGGGATCCGGGCTGTGGTCCTCAAGATCTTATAGACACGCATCTGTGGAAACTCAATGGATTGCCTCAATAGATACCCCAGTCACGGATAACCTTCCTATATGACATTCGCTTTCAACAGAAGATTTGCTACTAGGACACCTGAAAGATGTGAATGGGAACGATAGACTACCACAGGAGATGACGAGATCGCCGTTTATACCGACGGCTCTAAGATGGACGTTGGAGCCGGAGCAGGCATCTTTTGTGAAGCTTTGGGACTAAGCAAATCTTTCCGGATCAATTACGACTGCATTGTTTTTCAGGCGGAGCTGGCAGCCACAGCCATAATCCAAGCTGCCACTTAGGGCCATTTAAGCCTTCGAATGCGAACTATGCAAGGAAATTCTGGCCGAGTTATCACTTGGCAATACTGTAACTCTGTGTTGGGTGCCAGGTCACACTGGTATCCTCGGAAACAAAGAAGCGGACAAACTTGCGAGATCTGGGTCAGGGATGAAAATGCATCGCTTGGTCTCAGATCTATAGGAACTTCGCTGATTTCGATGGCACGCAGGATAGAAACTGAATCCTTGAGTAGGGCTGGCCTACAGGTTGCACAGGATTTGATACATGCAGACACACAAGGGAGCTATTGCCAGCGGTAAACAAAAAGAGATCACTATTTATGATCGGATCAGCACACAAGAATATCCAATACTTACGGGAATCCTCACGGGGACTGCGCTTTAGGTTAACACGCTAAGCGGCTAGGTGAACCGGATAACGATTACTGTAAAAGCTGCGAGGACGTTGAAGAAATTGAATCTGTTCGTCACCAGCTATGCGAATTTCCAGTTCAGTACCCTCATCAGTTATTCTTCTTCAACGAGCTCAAAGATCTAAGTAATGTAGATCTACCGTGATATCCAAGGATATGTTCACAAAATCGGATGGGTCCAAGAGGGCGGCACTTTGATCTTCGAACAGCGCTTTATTTCTGTTTTCGTTTTAGGTGCTAAGAAGGTTTCTATATGGACACAATTGACCCAACTGCTGGTCTAAGTGAGCCGTGGCTGTTGTCGCAAGGGCATCAACCTAATCTAACCTAACCTCCAAGATCAACAAAATAGTTTTGAGTCTTATCAGAGGCCCAATGCTCTCCCAACTGAAATAGACTTTAAAAGTGTTAGCTGTTTGGCCTTTTATAAATCGAGACCATCACTTAAAAAATAACTTTTGTCACCTAAAGGTGGCCCATTTGGTTTAGAATATTGCGGCAGATGGTAGCTACTCATTTTAATTTAAGGCCACAAAAAGACCTTAGCACATGAGCTAATCAGTGAAGAATCTACTATGACTTAGTGCCTCACATTTGACCTTTGCCTCTTACACTATTTTCGAAAAATTTTGCTTAATTAAACCACTAAGCAAAAGCTTTAATTTTTTTTTTGCATTTAACGAGTGCTATTAGAGCTATTAGTACGATAATTTTTTTTTAATCACTATATTTCTAAAGCAGCACTCCATTTCCGCAGAATACATGGAACATTGCATTCCATACAATATCAAATATCAGTCAGCTAGCTCCGTATCGGTCCAATCATTAGTCTAATTCAGAAAACAAACAACAACGGACTGAAAGCCTTTTCAATGCTCATAGCGCAATTCGCAACGAAGAATTATTTCAAAACTATTTTTGAATAATGAGCAGAATATCCTCGTGGTGGGGGTATTTAATACGAACTATCCAACCCACCACCTTCTCGCTTTCAATAGATATCTGCCCTCGACGTCATTATGCTCCTGGACTGACCGCCCGCAGGGAAAAACCCACCGTTTCTGGTTTTGTATTGTATATAAACCCAAGCTGCACGCTACGGCAACATATTAATTTCGCAGCACACCACCGGAAGCCACCATAGCGTTGCATGGCAAAGGACGAGCCCACGTCCTTACCCCTTCGCCCTGTAACTAGGGTATGCAAACACACCGAAAGCAAAGCTTTGTTTTTTGCTCCATGGCGGTCACGCATAATTGCCAATATCATACTAATTTAAACAACCCTTTGAGGCGTCCAAAAACAAATCCACAGTTGGCATGAAAATGAGGACCAAAGTCTGTCCATATCCTCGGAGCCGATCTATGGCAACGGCGCTATGTTGCTTGGCATCATGTTGGGGTTTTGTTTTTCCTTCTTTCATTTACATTGCAACAGCCACACGATTATACCATCGCCATCAATTGGTGAATTACGCTTCACCATGGATGCTGAGCATCGGGAGGAGAACTCTGGAACAGGAGAGAATTTGTCTCTATCAGTTGCTCTGGTTACGGCGGGGCTTATGCACTGCCACAGGATGGGCACATCGCATAGGAGTGATCAAGTGGAGGATTCGCGATTAAGGCTTACTGAAACATTTCCGTAATTATCTTCCGCCTCGCGCCGTGCGGTGCAATATCAGCGTGAGCAGATTGCGAGCTTTTGTAGAATGTTATGGCTGGGTTGAGGCTTAAAAAGGGTTTCTCTGATATCGACTCTCGGGTTTGACTGACGTTGACACACACACACAGTTGGTTGGAATGATGGAGGACTGCGGTTTGTGGTGATTTAGGACTTAAATAATGGATTCAAAGGACTCGCATCGGGAAGCACCATTAATGTTCGCGAATGCAATGAAAATGTGAGCACTGTACAGGACTCGCTTTATATGGTGAATAATGTGTGCGGGCTCATTTGGGAAATGTGTATTTTGATTGTGGCAAGGAGGTGGGTGGAGAATTCCTATTGCAATCAGCACCGTATGAGGTATTTGCCTGAATGAAAATCATTTGCATGTGTGGTGAAAAGTGCATTCGTTAAGTTATCCTCTGTGAGACCTCGAAAAAGGATGTCTCTTTAGCAGAGGGTAAATTAAAAAGGTTTGGCATTTTAAATTCACAGAATCTTGCGGCAGACAACCACCACCGGTTCTTAAAGCATCTGCGTCCTTGTAAATGGATAACATTGCCTCCACGTGTTGTAGATTTAGGAGCGAAACGTATACTACCCATACGGCAGGTAAAAAGGGTTAGTGTGACTAACGTTTATGTGCTCCACATGTATATGTGTATTCACGCAAACAACGTCTGGCAACGAACAACATTGCCTCCCAGTGGAATTGAGTACTGCCGTGTACGAGTAATGTTTTCATGCTTTCATCCTTGACTTACCCCCTTTCAGTATACTTCCAAGGTATATATGTCAGGACACGTTTTACGTGTTGAGTACTCCCCGAGGGCTACGGACGTATACAACCTTTCAGCAGAAACTCCTCAGGTAAGCTCATTTGATTCTGTTGCAATGAAGCCCTGGCGTTCGCTTATCCTTTCAAAGCTAAAGTGCATTTACTTTGCACACACACACACGTAGTCCACTATACAGAAGCCCAGAAATTACACAAACCTACTTTCAGTTACACCTCATTACGTCCCACACTATACACTCAGCTTTTACTAAATTTCTTCCTGTGTACTACTACTAATGGCGGCGATGTGAATGTCGCTGTACGCACGAATACACAAAGTCCTGTGGGTTTAATTAAATCCTGTGATTGTTAACCCCATTTGGTGTCTGTGGAAGGACTCTTTCGCTGCTAAAAACACAACTCTTCTAGTGAACGTTTGTTTTCTTCACGAGCACCTGCATCATCCGGTAAGTGTTCTTGAAAATAAAGCCACCCCACTCCGCACACAACATGTCGCTATACACGGGTATACACGTACACAACAACAACGCATCCAACGACGACAGGGAGTTTTGACTTTTAATTCCGCTCCAGCAGCGAACAAGGTTAATTCCCTATGATTTAGCGTGTTCCACATTTCCGGAGATTAAGCTATCATCCGGTTGGTAGCTGGTAACTGGATTTATCATTGCTTCCCGACAGTGCTGTATACTTTTTCGGGTAGATGTGGGATGGTTGGGGTGCAATTTTTCGGGGAGAAAATACTTTCAGGTTCATTAGAGTGTGCTTTCATGTGATTGTTTTGCTAAGTGGGTGGTGCTGTGCTGGTGGTGATGTTGGGGCCGTGAAAACGAAGAAGATTGTAAAAATTTGTATGTAGACATGGCAAAGTAATTGATGACGGTTTTTTTTTGTATCCTTTCAGGGGGAAAGAAAAATTGCGAGGATTAGACAAGATCCAAATGGGCTTAAGCGCTCGGCAGTAATTATACTTAGGTTCACTTGCAGAATAGGTCGATGTTCCCGAAATAGTAGCAGAGCGAGTAGGGTTACACGACATTAAAAACGATCCCTTGATAGATTGAAGGCTATTCAGGAGATACCTATGTAATGCAATTCTTAAATTATTTAAAGTAAAGTAGGCCACGCCTCCAGAAAGGAGGCGGAATTAAAACTGTAGCTTTTTGTTTCCTCTGCCCAATGTAGTTACAAAGATTTTGTAATTTTGTAATTTTTTTAATTTGAAAGGTTAAATTTTTTCAAAACACGCCCAAAGAAGTGGGCGGAGACGTATACACGGAACCAAATACGTGTGTCATATTGACAGCAAAGCTCGTCATATTGAAGAAAAAAATTTAAGTTTTGAGCCAACCATCGCGATTTCATTTTATTTTTTTTTTAATTTTATCGACAATTTTATTTTATTTTATTGTGGTAATTTTATTGACAATTTCAGATTTCAAACAGTTGCTTGACATATTCAAACTGACAGCCTCAATTGTTGATATAAAACTCTTAATTCTCAATGATTATGAATACTTTTTTCGTATTGAATTTGATTTGCGTTTTCATATTGAAAATCAAAATTGTTTACATGAAGAATGCTGTTTTCACATTGAAAATCTCGATTTTCATATTGAAAAACGTTATCGTCAATGCGATTATTGCAGTTGTTAAAATTGATTACCTTTGCTTGTTACAACTGAAATCGATAAAAAACCAAAAACAACTTTTACTCATTTTCATTTTTATTCTTTAATAATATTGTTATGTGGCGACAAGAAATAAAACAACATGTAGGAGTCGCTGAATGCACCCATCGATTCACTGAACGAACATACCCCACTGTCATTCCAGTCATCTGACAGTAGCTGGCTTATTCGAAGTTCGAATTTCGATTTCCCTTCCTTGGAATTCAGCGGAAGAGTACCGATGAAAATTACCAAAGGGGAAGTATGGAACGTACTAGAAGGTGCTTAATTTTGTATAAATACACGAAAGACGGGCTCGTACGAGACAGTTATATTTTAAACGTTGACTTGTGAATATCGGTAATAAAGTAAAAATTGATTGAATTGAAATAAAGTGTGGAATTCTATGTAGCAGAGTTGAATAATAGTGTGATTTGGAACTTAAATAAGTTTGGTTGACAAATTAAGTGTCATGTAAAAGTGAAATTGAGTTTTATTCGCCTAACCCCAGGCGAAAAGTATATAAACTTGATCTTGAAAATAGAGAAATATTAAATATAATGACTACAAAGGTGAGAACAATGAGTATTCCTGACTAAAACCTTACAAAAAATATTCCATCGTGGGAATCATTTTCTTTCGTAGGCCCTGATTCCTGAAGTTCAAAACGGTTGACCTAGAAAATTGAATTTAAGGAGACCCTCTCTGCCTTTAACTTTTTTGGCAGTCGAGAATGGAAATTGCATGAAAATTTTTGTAAAGATTGTTAAGCCAACAAACACATTGCTGTAAAAGCAAACAACTCGAGTTTTCACTTCAAGATTTTGTTAAAATTTTATTGAGTCGCTTCACGAATAATCTGATAGCCTATAGGACTTTGAGAAACGCTTTTCTTGGCTATGAGGGGAGCACCACAAGAACAGAAATTAGAATGTTTGTTTGTAGTTATTATATTCTCCGCCAAAAGAAGTCTCAATCCCTCATAACACAATCTAAAGCTTATGAAAAAACATATGCACTTAGCTCAAATAAGCGAAAAAGTGAAAAGCTCTAATGCGCCATATGACCCGATAGGGTATACAGTATTAGCCACTCTTGGGGGAGATATTTAGTTTTTTTAAACCTGAAAGGAGGTTTCAGATAAATACGTTTACGTTTGAATAAGGAATATTCCGGTTTACTGTTTTTTGATAAATTTTTGGTTCGCGAAATAGTTTTCAAAAACAAAAAGAGCTCGCTAACCTCCTACTTACCTTTATTTATTTCAGAAGATTGGAGAGCTTATAAAGGCATAAAGATACAACAAGTGAGTAAAAGCAAGAGTTTGTCTGACGTGACAAACTTCTATATACCCGACCCTAAACTGCAACACCAAATCTTAAAGTTTCTTGTATAGGCCACGCCCCCAAAAGTGGGCGTTAGCTTATTGACTATTGATGTCCCTTGATGCTGTTAATAACGAGGAAAATTTCGAAATAAGGTAATAAAGGCATGTTCCGAAAAAAATGCAAAAAAATGATTAAAACGCCGCCGCAACAAAGAGGTCTTAGAATTAAATTAATTCTCCCCATTAATTCTCCCTACCATTAAGGCCTCATATTAACTTTTTCAGTGTATTTCAATAGTTAATTGTCATGTCAACACTTCCCTTTGCAACATACTCTATCCTTGCTCAAACGGGTTTATTTCATTGTTGTAAACCTAACTTTGTTTAGATTGTAAATCATCCAACATAAGTAGGTACCTTGACCACAAATCATTTTAATATTAACCCGGCACTTACCCTTTCACTGTATACCTTCATTTCCACCATAGCTTACAATAAAAACCCTTTTCCGAAAAGAAAGATGATTAACTTCCACATCGCAGAGGCAATAATAAGGACCACCCAGGTTCGCGGTTCCCGGTGATTCCTCGTTTCTTTGTAGTTGTTCGTTTGAAACAGGCTGCTTGGCGAGGTCTAATATACCTTCCAGCTTCCAGAAATATAAATTTTAATAACCTCACTGACCCACGATGCAAAAATAAAAATTCGTAAATCATTTTTACGACTAGGCTGGAACACTAAACAAAGGCCTAGGTAGAGTCTATGGGTAAGGGAAATTTAAATTTTAACTTCGTGCTGGCCTTCAAGTACTTCAGAAGAGTGTTGCTTGTGATTTTACGATTCGAACGCGGTGATGTTTTCAATTCGACTCTTCCGTTTTGGTGAGTCATTTAATTTTAACACCAACACGGCATTCTTTTTCCGACTCAGGTGAGAAGTGCTTTCTCAGGAAACTCTTCGTTCATTTTATTGCGTGCAGTAAATAGTAGGCGCCGCGTTGGTTAATCACCTGCCGTGGCCGTTACCTGTACCTAAACCACTTTAAGGCGAAGCGAAACACAAGTGCAGACACATTAAGTCATCCTTGTAGAACTCCGTGGATCAGCGGATATTTGGGATAATGGACGTTTTATTCTATATCTTTCAAGAACCTCGCATTCGACCTAGCACAAAAGGAGCAAGGACGCTTGTCTATGGTATATACGCAACGAAAGTGAGTTTCGCTGCAGGAAAAGTGGAAATGGAAATGGATTGCGGATACCATTTATAGCTTTGCTTTGCTTTGTTCGATGTAGGTTAGGAAGGACGATGTGACATAATACATTGTTGTGCGGATGGATTTGTTGGCCTATATTATTGCGTTTACCTGTTTTCAGGAGGGTATTTATTGTCTAAATATTTTGGTCACAAATACCAACCCTACTTACAGTTATTTTGAAGTTGAAATACATTTCGAGTAAAGGTTTTCGTTTCATTTTGTAAATCATATAATGGACTCTCTTTGATGCTACAAAAGACGATCCTTGGCTAGATGTTCCCAACATTACCAAAGTGAGTGGAAACCCCGCTTCCTATAGAATGCAAGAAATCAATTTTCTGCCATAACACAAGGGTACCTACACTCGCCACTGCATGTGCAGAGTGCAATATGCATGTAACAGAGGAATGGGACTTTTTCCATTTTCCCTTCAATTAAAGGCCATTAAATCCCGACACTTGCCCCGGCTGCTATAGTGCAGTGTAAAAGTTCGCTCCAATTACGTTTTCATAAATGAACACAATTTCCATGCATACATCCATCCAACCATCCATCCAGTCATTCAGGCGTGCTGTACCATGCAACGCTTTGATTCCGCACATGCACAGCTTGGCATTCAGTGCACGCGTAAATTGAACGCCTGTCTTTTACATGACGACACGACGTGTTGAACGCACTCATTGGTGCACGCGACCCCAACCCGCCTCCAATCGAATGGAGCCTTATATGTTCGCTGCTGCATTTTGAACATTTAAAGCGTAACCATTCGTGCAAGCAATGGATCAAATTTACACGCGTATCCTTTGGATATTATGTACATAGCAACAGATCCTGTGGTGTATCACAGATGCGAGTGTCTGTATGAAAAGAACAGTCAAAATGACAATACCTTGGTTTGCTTAAAAACTTGCTCTTTAAAAGGATAAAGACTTATCTTTAGATATGGGTTGACTGCATACTAGCAGGCTACAGGAAGGTAGTATTACCTCTCCTACTTCATAAAAGTCCAATGGGTGAGTTACATAGTAGCAACATAACAACATGGTCTAAGGATCACTCCATTACCGCAGCATTGGGGAGAACAGTCAATCTTAGATCACGGGAAAAACGGCCGGGGCCAACCTGATGAAGAGAGTCCGGCTTGTGAACACACCTGTGGAGTGGTAGTCGAGTGCGGGTTAGGGTCAAAATTCTGCCGCGGTCCAATTTTCTTTTTTAAAATGTTTTACTCCTGTAATTCTGCTTAACAAAATTCTGCTTTCAAAATTGTGTAGCTTTCTCAAAACGTCACAGGAAAATATGCTTATAAGGGGCGTGGCGTTTCCCTGCAAGCCCCCTGTCTGTATGTTTTTTTTTGCCTTTGCTTTATACTTAAAAAAAGTCAAAAGTTTGCTTGCAAAAGCAGAATTTTAAAAGCAGAATTATGACCCGCTCCCGTCGTGTGCTCTATGTCTAGATGCACCCAGTCAAGGACTTTAACTACCTCTTCAAAAATATCAAAACCGATAGGAAAACCAGGCCACCATTCACCCCCACAGCAAAGCAAGCTTTAAGGCAATGGATTCAGACATGGACAGGGACATTTAAGAAAAACGGCTTGGCATAATTTCTTTTATGGGCAACTTGGTGCAGTCGTTAGTGTGTCGGAGTACTGTGCACGAAGTTCCTGGTTCGAGTGCCATCCACGGTTATAGGATTTTTCACGGCCCCATTTTTGCGAGGGTTCAAAAGTGTCTAATCTTTTTAAAGTGCCATTGGTTGTCTTCACTGTTGGAAGTCATTTCAGAACATTATATACAAGGCTGTTGCCGTCTGGCATGTAATGAACAAGCTTTAGTGGACTTGTGCTGCAGTCTTATGCGCCACGAACTCTCACTCAAAAACTTTTTGAACCACACATTTGCTTGTAATTAAATATCAAGTTAGTCCTGGCAACTTGGTTTCTGCAATGCCAATGAAATAACTAGAAAGTACAGATCTAAGGCTAAAACCCCCTTGCTCAAAATTTAAGACCTATAGAAACTACGGACAGACAAAGGACAGACAAACGGACATGTCTCATACGATTCGGTCGCAATCAAATTCCTTGAAGGTCTTATGGTCAACGGTCGTAATATTTCTCTATGCTTCAAAACTATGAATCAAACTTGATATGGTCCTTGATTGGGTATAAAAATAACAGTCTCAAATGGGGAAACTGATTTTTGCAGAACTGAGCTCAAGTAAGACAGGAATTTGTAACTATTTTCAAAATGCATTTCTAAATGCATTTAAACGGTTGCTAGAATCAATTTAACATTTCTTTCGAAATGCACCAAAAATGTGGTCAGTCAAATGGTTAACCATGTCGAATTAAGGATTTAAATTCGCACAGCAAGATACTTTAGAAACGGCATCCTTAAAAGAAGAATGTTTCTCATGAACCAGTGATACTATGCGTCATGGGAAACACAATCCCTTAGGAGGGCGAATTAAAATCAGAACGAATAGAAGTGGAAGAGAAATTGTATTACCATGACAAATGGCATATTGTGTAATGAGCCAACATTTGGCGACATATAATTTAATGCGGGTCCTTTCAGCTCAGCCAATATAGTTGGGGAAAATTTAATATATTTCAAGACAAACCAACAATTATTGCTCGTAAATCTTATATGCCTCCTCGTAATTACACATTCCGTCCTTAATCTAAGCCCACCCTCAGAAAACGAGGAATCCCTACGTTATGCGTGTATGTGTGTGATTGATCCTTCGGCAAATTGCATTTTCCATCATAGGTAGGTAGATGTAGTACGGAAAACCCTCGCCCGCCAGACGATTCGATCCGCTTTGCAACAAAAGATTTAATTTGAAAATTTAATAGCATCAAAGAATCTCGTAAAAGGAACAAGAAATAATATTGTATACGTATACCGACAATATCCTGCGCGTAATATAAATTATTACCATGGCATCCTTCCCTGTGTGGAATTCGAACACTGCTCGATATCTCTCCGTGCGCGACAAATTTCGAACCAAAGGACACAGTATTATGGTCCTCCTCTTTATGATTTCATTTTTTTTTTATTAAAGAAAGCATACAACGTTTCATGTTGTTTATCATTATTTTTGATTTCTTCGACCTCTTTGTCGACAATGTAGTTATTTTTTATTGCAAGGACCTGGGGACAGTAACTTAAATTACTGATAGTCTGGTTGGCTCAATGGATGGACACAAAAAATAGAGTAATAGTCCAGCCAGAGGGAAATTAAATATTCCCTCTTCGATCAACATAAGTAACAAAAACATAATGAAAGGAAACAGAACGAACTATTCGAAGCTGTCATGGAGTTGTGGCATCGAAAAATTAATTGTCGTCATGCTGGTAAAAACTGCTCTCGGTCATATCAGCGTGAATCTCCTTTTGTCACACCTTCCAAAACGATTACAATTGGAATGCGTTTCATCCAGCCTGATAATTTGCACTGACATAAAACATCTGCACATCGACTATTGTGTTTTGAATGTAGAAGAGTGATAAGTCACTTTTGATGTCCAGGTAAGGACATCTATCTATGAAAACATAAGGATCGGTTTCGGATAGCCTTATGGGTTTTCCTGTTTGCTGCTGCTGCCAGGTGATGTTTTTTTCTCGATCAACCAGGAGGACAAAAGAAATCAGTTTTTTTTTGTCGAACAAATAATTTAATGGATAGAAGATCCTTTTTCTTTGGCATTCTGCTACACTTTCTTGTATTTTTTCTTATGGGTTGATTCTTATCGACAAATATTCAAAACACAATGCGGGCATAAGAATACTGAAGGAAAACCTTTTTTATGTTTGCTGGTGAATTATATGCCGAAAAGTTTCATTTGTCTTGGTCGTATATCTTTGTAAGGATCGAAAACTCACAGGTTTTCCGTTTTTTTTTTAATTCGCAAGGGAAAAAAAGGTTCTTGGGAAGCAAACCAATTAACAAATGCATTATATCGGTCAATATTGACATTTCTTTGAAGGAACATTTTTGGCTGTCTGCATTTGTTTCGTTTATTGTCTCCTTGTTTCCAATCTATTAGGTCACAGGAATGAAATAGACTACAATATTACCGATGCTTCATTTGGCAGGACATAGCTAATACGAATCTGTGAGATATTAGTCTCTGGCTGCAAATTTTTAATCCAGTTTATATTTCAGAATTTACGCAGCTGTCTTTATTGAAGTGGAAACATAAGTAGAAGTAATGAAGAAATCTGCAATACGGACACATTCCATGCGAACACAAACACAGGACCATCAAATAATGGTCACTTTTCGAAGAGTTTTATTACCACCCTCTATCAGGATATAGTAATGCCCCCTTCAATGTGAAGATGCTCGTATTGATTGCAGTAATAAGGATTATGTACATATACTCGCTTGAATAAACTCTTGTCTATTTTGTGGCCTGGGTTCTCTGCACGTTCTCTGTTTCCTTCTACCCCTTGTTTCGCTTCACTGGATTTAATTGATTAATTTTATTTAAGCGGAGATGAAAAATAAATGCAAACAACGCAAATAGGTTTTGACAAAGTAGACATGGAAACTAGCAAAGGATGCTGGCTTGGCGAACATATACTGCCTATTCAAAAAGTATGCTTTAACAATGATACAAAAAAAAAGCAGAGGGGTATTTTCGGTTTGAGGAGTATCAGTACGGTTGAGGGGTATTTTTGGCAGATTCTTACAAATTGTGTTACCGTCTTATGTTGCCTTAACAGCTGTCAGCACTACACAGGTTCGTAGAACAAGATTGTATAGTTACGACGGCCCTCGCAATTTTAGTATGGTAAAGACGTCAAATAAATTCGGCTTCGAAAAATTCATTTAAGTCGTTTCTTCCCAGTTGCCCTTTTAATTGAATCAATCACAATCTGCAAGAGTTATCGTTTGCTTAATCGTTTTCATTATGAGGGGTTAAAGCAGCACAGAGATAAAGGAAGTCCTTATGTCCGTCTTACGGAAAAGGAAGTCCTTTAAGTATTTCAGAGTTTTAACCTTTTTGTGCGGCTTTTGTTGGCCAAGGTCTGTATGTTTGATACCCTTTGAATAAGAGCATAAGACGGTTTGTACGCATTGACACGGTCAAGGGCTGTAAAAGTACACTTTAAAAACTTCGTGCGAAATTACTATCAAAATGGGTGCAATCTTTTGTATAAAACAAATGAGTAAGTGCAAGAGTTTGTCTGTGACAAGCTTCTATACACGCGACCCTATACTGCAGCACCAAATCTTAAAGTTTATTGACCCGAATTCATATATTATTTGTAAAGGCCACGCCCCAAAAAGTGGGCATGGGCTTCAAATTTAAATCAATTAATTGTAATTTCGTTAGTATCATGAGAAAATACGGTAAAATAGAAAATTATTTCTGAAAAAAAACAGCTTTTTCCTAAAAACGCCCCTTAAAGTGGGCGGAGCTCAAAACTTTTTACGAAGCAAGCTTAGCAAGTAGCGATATCTTTAATATTTGCTATAATTTTTTTTTTATTTGGAGTCAACTTTCCGAGAAATCGGGTTTTTAAAAATCTAACGTGTTAAAAGTGGGCATGGTCGGTACTGTGGGCGGTCCAGTTTTTGCATTGATAAAACTGTGCTCTGTATAACTTGATCAAAAGGCATTTTGAAAAAAAATATGAAATAGAGGTTGTCTGACATTGAAGCCAGTAGTGGGCGTGGCCGTTGACGGATTGAGCCAATTTTGTCTGTGCAATAAACGAACCAAGTTGTGCACCAAGTTTCAGCTTTCTGGCTTGATTTTGAAGACCTAAAACCTTCACACAAACAGACGGACGGACGGACATGGCTTAATCGATTCGTATGTCGGTCTCGATCAAACCTATAAAAGGTCTTACGGGTCTACGGTGATTATTTCAAACTATGCATTAAAATTAATATACCCTCGGTCGGGTATAATTATTAGGCACAATGCGAAATTTTTTCGGTTTTGTCCTCTCCGTTCGCGACTTAAGACCTGCCAATGACAATGAAAATTAGGCATCCTTTCTTGCAAAAGTATGTATGATAAGGAATGTTTTCTCAAAGGAATCATCATCACTAAAAACCGGTGATGGACATTAAACATGGTGAAGTCATTTAACTCTTCTTTATTAAGTTGTAGTTTAATTTTTTTTTATTAATATTTATAGTTTTTTTTTTCTTTAACGCCCGTTTATGAAGGAGGGCTGCACCCGCATGATTGTATTGATGTTCTACAAAGAGCCTTCATATAATGGCACATTAAGCTTAAATTTACTGATGCAACTTTAAGGTTCACCCAATATGCCAGAACTTGGCTTATGTATTTAACAGAGCTATAATATATGGGCCCCAGGTTATTCACACATCTGAGTTTCGGACTTCCTCTCAGGCACCTCCGTACAAATTGCATTTAAGGTTAGCGGATTTCAACTGTTTTGGTTTAAACTGTGTCTCTGTTTGAGCAGTATTTAGTTCGTTGTTATTGTCACACTCTCTCCTCCAAAAACGGGATCAAAATCTAACCCACCTTCGATGAGATCATGATGCTGTTGTGTCTTTAGGGACTGATGAGAAGTGACTTGTAAAGATGAGCTAGAGTTGATCGAGAGGGGGCTGCTCAATTATTTCTTGGCCTTATAAAGGCTTATCTCGCCGAAAAATGCAACTGCTTTTTGCACCTCTTTTATAGAAGCATCGCTTTTCAACTTGATATTTCAAAACCATTTGACAGAATCTCAGGCACGAGGCTCACTTGTCAAATATGTTGCTTTTGGGATCGATAAGGTTCTTATTTGTTGCTTTCGAAATTTACTTTCCAACAGTTCGATCCAAGTGGTTTTGGACGGCTTTATGACTGTTCTCCACTTACACCGAGATCGAAGAAGCTGATGTGCCTCAAGGCTCAATTCTATCGCAAACGCTTTTCTTCTGTCTACTGTTCCTCAAGCGAAATCGAAATCTCCAGCTGTTTTTCATTAAAGGCACTTGACTTGCATCGCTGAAACTGAAAAGGTCTCGCTACTCTGTATTCTACTAGATGCCACCTAGAACGCCGCGAAATTCTCAAAACGACGCAAGAAATATCTTAGAGAGCATATGTTTTTTTAAGCACGTTTACGCAACAACTAAAGCTGCATAACAACTGTCGGGCAAGTGCTACCACCTTAAGACTTAACAACTTGAATTTGTTTAGAGTGAGAACCGAGCTTCAAGACTCATGTATGACTCTAGGTTACCGTATGAGTATGCACGTATGCATGTGTAACAAGCCTGATGATAGTAGAGTGAAATTGTCATATAATTGTCGTATATATTCGCCAGCCAGCTCTGTCTCTAGCTTGCCGTCTCTAGTTTCTTACTTGAAGTTGGCTGAGGCCTCCTTTCACTTACGTGCACCACCTGAGTCATGGTGCTCCTCTACTCTGCCGTCGCTGCGGGGTGGATTCGAAGATTTTTCGGGATTTTTGGTGTTCATACGCTCTAGATAACCCAGCCATTGTAGACGTTGTGTTTTGACTAGGTTGGCTAGGTCGGTGTCACTGTATAGCCCGTACAGTTCGATGTTATATCTCCTCCTCCACTCTCCGTCTATATAGATGGGACCGTAAATCGTCCGAAGAATTTTCCTTTTGAAGCAGCCTAAAGTGTTTTTATCCGCCTTTGTGAGCCGTTGTTAAAATAATAAAATTCGGTAAAAGAATTCTGTTGCTCGGGAAAAGCCGAAAAATGTGGCTTTTCACCAATTTTCCGGAGCCTCGAAACACTTTTTTCTTATTATCTTGGGTTCTAATAGCGCTAGGAAAAAATCTACAACACTGACGGCCAGAGATACCTTACACTATACAGATGGATACTATACAGAATCCATCCACCAAAATTTCTAAATTTCATAATGCTAAGGAATTTTTCACTTAAATCGCGATAAATCGAGGAACTATTGTCCGATTTTCATGAAAATTGGAGGGAAGTTGTATACTGTTGCCAGAAAAACGTGGTTTCAAGAAAGAAAAAAATTTTTGCCGCCAAAATTGGGATTTATCGAAAAAAAATAAAAATGGCCACTAAATCATCGTAGGTCAAATTTTATTTTTTAGACGTGTTTGCAGTTTCATATTCTCTTCGGCGAGCTTATAATGAATTTTTACACTTAACTTAAAGCGCCCATTTTAAAAGGGGGAAAATAAAAAAACTCAATTGTCACTATTTTTGCATAATAATTTTCTTTAAGATAACATTTTTTTATAACCCTGAAAGCATGAAAAATGTAATTTTTAACCCAAGCATTAATAAATCTCTTACTTAATTGTTGTTACCTTAACTGTATGTTAGGTCTTTTCAAAATTAAATTATGGTAAAAAAAGTGAAAATTAGGTTTTGTCTTTAGGATTCATTTAAGCTTTGGTTGGCTTATATGTGGTCCCCATATCGCCTTTCTAAAGAAAGGGCTATGAAATAACATTAAAAAACACGTTTTAAATGAGGCATTATGCGGGAACCACAAAGCAGCCCGGCCTTGGCCTCGACTTGACAGTTACAAGTTCATACGATTTCAGTGTTTCCTAACACAATGCAGCTCGGCTTGAAAATGTTATTTGCAAAGAGAAATAGTGCGCAATAAGAGAAAACGTAATACTACGTAATGAGGCTCAGAAGCCCAGCACGAGTTCAGATGTGCTGAACTTTTGCTTCGTGTGAAGCGGATGGAGGTTGATTTCGATCGCTCACGAGAAGTCAATCAGTCTGCCTTTGGCTATATTTGAATAAGTGTTTTGGTCAAGCACGGATATGACGCAGAATATTTGAGTGTGCCCACATCTTGGGCCAAATTGCGTAATATTTATTTATTAGTTGACATGAATGCTCCAAATAATTATGTACACAGCAGTAGGACCCAGGGCTTTCGGCGGTGTGTGTGTATTTTTAAGTTCATAGTGGCATGCTTGGAGAACGTAGTGACTGCATAATTAAAACTATCTCTCGATGAGCGAAATGTCATTGCAAAGCCGGTTCAAAGCCCACGAAGCGAAGTCGAAGCCTGAGGCTGCTTTGTGGTCCCCGCTTTATGTGTTCATATTCCTGCAAAATTTCTTCGAAATTAAATTTAATTATAAAAATTCAATATTTTTTTGTGCATGTTTTAGTTTCTTGCTTTCTGGCTGTAAAAATTTTCAATTTAAGTGCCTAAACGCTTTTTTCTTTTTTTTAACATACTGCAATGCGTATAAAATAAATATCCTTATTCGCGTTCTCATTTTTTTGATTAACTTTGTAAGTGTACTAAATTTCATATTTCTACGACTCACGGTTCGAAAGTTACAACAAGTGCGGACGGACGGACAAGCGATACTATTAGAGTATGGGTTAGGTCCTTTTTCCATTTTGCGACGGACCGCCTAAAATCTATGTGCTTAAGGGTCAAGTTCTCCAACTTCGATAAATTTTTTTAAATATGTCAATTCTGTCTTGTCTGGCTTTAGAACCAAAAAATTTAGTCCATTGAACGTAATCTATTTTTTTTTAAATTCCAGATCCAGAAATTCCCGTATGAAATAAATCTTAACAATCGGCAACTTGACCTTACTCCCACCACCCTGTTTGCTCTAAATATAAAGACAAATTTAGAGATCGACCAACTCATTACTTTCCCTGTCTTCGTATCTTATGAATTGTCTGTAAAATGGTTATTTTATGGAATACACCATACCTTCCCCAATATAAGCTCTTCAGCTACTACCGTGCTTGGCTAATGTTCACACCCTGCACGAGACTGCATTCCTCGCTTCTAAATTACTCGAACGTGACAAAGCACAAATACCTCGGATTAGCTCCGAACAATAAATAAAACAGAACTTCGACACGAGCAGGCACCAGGGTGAGAGCTGGGAGCAGTTACCAAATCGAACTACACTTCACACGATGGAGTACAGCAAGTACGCGCAATCGAGGCAATCCAACGTTTGTCCCCTCTGCAGCGAATGGTTTAATGAAAATTAATTAAATTCCAAGTGGTTTGCCATTACACACATCAATATTCAAATCAGTCAAGCGTTGAAGATCCTTTTTCTCAGAACCATTAGTTGGCCCCTTAGCGAAAGGGAAACGCTAAAATGTTAAGGCGATCCAAACATTCGTTCCACTTGACATTTCGTTGAGGAAAAATATACGAATTGTCCCGATAGCACTAAACACTCCATTGATAGCGCTGTGCATGTTGATGGAGGTACAAGTCGAGAATACGATAGTGGAATTCGAATGCCAGATGGAGGCCATTAACACACTTAGGATAGGCTTTTCCACTCTGCATCACTCCTGCAGCACTTATCAAAACATTCCCTGCAGCAGCGAGTTGAGAGATGCACGATGACTCAAAGGAATAGATATACAAAAAAAATCCTTGAACACACCCTCTATATTCCAGCGGGACCACTGTAAATGGATATAACAGTCAAGCGTTAATCCTGAAATCTGAAACATTTTAGTTTTGTTTTTTTTTTTTTATTTACCTTCTGGGTCTTCCTTGGGTTGCTAGCCGCCATTAAACCATCATCATGATCTTTGTGTGTCCTCATCGTCTCAGGAAAAGAATTAAATGCAAGAGAAAATGTTGTCTAAGTGGACGAGGGTGACGCCCGAACTGATTATAACTCGGAGCGAGCACCGTTTGATCTTGGATAGAGGTGCCTTTGCCTGGTGCCTCCTTTTTTTCTTGTTTTACTTTGTTTGTGAGTAGGAATTGTGAATTCTAATCTCGTGAACTCAAGCAGATGTTTTTTTTTTTTTTTAATTTTATTCGAGGCGGCTTTGGTGTGGGTACATACGCTCACTGGTGGTATGGCCCAAGATGAGGTTCGTGCACTGAATTAGGAGTCTTAAATCGTTGCAGGTATACGAGTGGAGAGTAGTGATTGACAGGATTCGAAGTTTATTCCTGGTTTTTAATTGGCTTCGATATTCTAATGCAGAGATAAAATAGACCCTGATGTCGTACTTTCTCCAAAAAAGTTGCGCCAGTATTTGTTTATTTTTATTGGACCTGCTCCATGCCAGTAACGTAATACTTTGGTTACAAATGAGGGCATTTGCGGGTGAAGAAAATTGACACCCCTACAGGAACAATGAGATGTTTTAGGAAAAGGAACAATTCATGCAAGCAAACAAAATTCGCCCAAGGAAAACTAGGATTTTTTCCATGAAAATTCCTTTTCAAACGCAAAACATGGACTTATGCCAATCATTCCTATCGGAACGAAACTATTTCGCATCAAAATGACTATTTTTCATCCCATAATGGAATTTTAATATTTCCGCATTCCGCTTCGTTGAATTTGGACAGATTTCCTGGATTTCTCTTTATCCTAGAAAAACACGGATAGGTCTGTCCATTGTCGAGAGAATAATAATAATCTCGTGCCCAAAACAAACCGATACTATACACACTTAGCAATGCAAACACAACGGTATTGTGAAATATTACTTCCTTTTGTTAGAACGAAGAAAGTATCAGGTAGCCTGGTGGTTCGGTAGGATTTCTTAAAAGATCTTTCAATTCAATCTGTAATATTCTACTTAACCGAATCCTTGTCCCGGTATAGACGTTCACAGCACAAAAACTCACGACAAGAATAATGATTGTGATATAAATCCTTTGGTCTTTGCCTTATTTCCATTTCAAGAGCAATACGGCACACAGACACACTTCTAGGGATTATTCTAGTAAAGCCCTTGCCCCTACAATCATTACGCACTGGGTTCGATATGGTTAATCCAAACGTTGGTAGAATGGATTAAGTCTTCAAGAGATTTTCGGTTTGTAGCTGAGGGTTTTATGAGGTAATGGTAGGTACGTAGTTTTGTAAGGAATTTGTCTGAATAAAGTTTCAAAGGTGACGGATGTTCAATGTGCAATGTGGAATAGCTACCTACTCTTATTGAGTGCAGTAATACCAGCAGTTCATACGGTTCGAAAGAACAGCTTAAGCGTAGGTATGATGCGTTCTCTCATAAAGGGATGAAGGAATTGTAAGCTCGTAATGACTCCAAGAATGAAGGTAGAGTAGTATCGTAGTGGTCAGTGTCTGTGCCTATTTGGCTGGAGGTTTGGGTCCAAATCTTAACGTTGTCACCTGAGAAGAATTACTCTTTCTTTTTCACGGTCCCTAGCTCCGCAAGGGTCTGTCAAACTTCCGAGAGTAACATTTGTGCCGTTCGGATCCGGCAAAAACTTGTAGGCCCCCTTGTATCTACAACACAAACAGCATTACATACAACTGAGGAGTCGAGTATTTTGAGATTCGTCAAGGTTTACAAATGTAAAAAAAACAAGTGGGAAAGTGCAACAGTGCGTATGTAAAAACTTCAGTCCGTTTGTGGCGGGACGGATTGCAAAATACCCTACCTTACCAAAAAAGGAAACTGCCACGCCTCCAAACAGTGCCGGATCTCAAGCACTATATAACAAAAGTTGTAGATATTAGTATTCTCTAATATCTCTCTCTTGTGGGCGTGACGTTAAAAAATGATTTTTTGAGTTAAAGAGGCGAAATTTTATGAAGCATAGTATGAAGCATTCAACAGTTATATTTTTATATCCCGCGCACTTTTTGGAGGCGTGGCAATTTCCATTTTTGGTGGGTTCGGGTATTTTGCAGTCCGTCCCGTCACAGACGGACTGGAGTTTTTACATACGCGCTGTTGAACTTTCCCACTTGTCTCATGTCAATTTGTCGTATTTTGCTGAAAATGTGCAAAAGCAATTGCGTCGTAAGAACTTAATAGATTTGGCATCACTGGATAGCCAAAAAACTAGTTTAACCAATACGTCAAGCTAGTGAATCAATTGGAAATGGTTGTCGTCTTTAATAAACGACGAAAACTTTGACATAATATTATGGACTGCTAGATTGTGCCTCCGCTCATGGGCCAATGATGGCCCTATTCAAGCACGTAGAAACTAGCGCTGTTTGTTAGCCGTGGCAAAATTTGGAAACACTGTTCACGGGTAATTCAAATCGGGAATGCTGCTTCTGCAGTACACCACCAGTACTAAATAGCAGCATAAGCGGTTTCATTTTTCTCGCGGGTTGTGTATAAGCGGAGACGTAAACTAGCAGTCCATTATTATAATTATGTCAGTGAAAGAAGAGGTGGAACTATAGTTTTCCCTACTTCCCGACAGGTGGAAGGTAGAAATTTATCACCAGGTACGCTATTGAGGTAAGAGATTTAAATGTGTTCTAATAATTTATATAGACTGATGAATGGAAAAGTCGTTTTATACCTGGTGACAATAGATAAATAAAATATAGGAGTCCAGAAATATAAAAACTGAACATTTTGGCTATTTGTTAAACGTTGAAAAGTATCCAAAAAAGAAATAAATTCAATGAAGAAAACGGGGCTTCCCCTGTCAAGTGAGTGTATCAGTTGAAAGAGGTTGTTGTCTTTAATTCAGAAAGAAAAGAAGCCACCATAGCATTGACATGTGTAATATACAGGTTGCCCCGAAACTCAACGTCAGGCCGATACTAAGTCATAGCGGAGTTTACTGGGAAAATAATAGAAAACAAGTGAGTAAGTGCAAGAGTTTGTCTGTGACAAACTTCTATATACCCGACCCTATATATCATGTAACACCAAATCTTAAAGTTTCTTAGCCCGATTTTATATATTATTTGTATAGGCAACGCCCCCAAAAGTGGGCATGGGCTTTAAATTAAAATCAATTAATTGTAATTTCGTTAGACTCATGAGAAAATACGGCAAAAGCGAAAATTACTTCAGAAAAAAACAGTTTTTTCCTAAAAACGCCCCTTAAAAGTGGGCTGGGCTCAAAACTTTGTATGGAGCAAACCTATTGAGTAGTAACATCTTTAATATTTGTCATAGAATTTTTTTTTTCGATTTGGAGTCAACATTCCATGAAATCGGGTTTTTAAAAGTGGGCATGGTCGATTGTGGGTGGTCTAATTTTTGCCTTGTTAATTGGAGCAATATTGCTCAGTAAGGGATGCAAGATCTAGAAAAATTGCCTGCGGGACACCTTCCGCACTCAAAACAAAATCATGTATATCTATTATGTCTATCATTGCACGCAAAAATTCTCGCTGTTTGGTATGTGTAGCCAAATTTGGAAACACTTTCAACGGGAAATGCAATGGGGAATGCTAATGCAAACTCACCACCGGTGCCAAATAACAGCACAGATTAGTGTATCCTTTTTGCTGTAGGTTTTGTTTGAACGGAGACACCACATTATTATATTATGTGCCAATGATTCCTATGCACTTAGATTAAAGTTTCGGACTTTGTGAAAACCTATGAACCTTGACAGTAGGCCCGATTTTTGTGTTTAAAATTCTTAAAAATATTCTTTCGTTGATTTTTTAGGTTATTTTTTAATAACCTATTAATTAAATAGGTATAGTTTTTAATTTTATAGTTATACGTATTTCTTTTTTGTAAAAAAAGGGAAATATGACAAACTGGTAAGCAAAAAGCTTTAATTTTTTTTTAAAGCTTTTTGCTTACCAGTTTCTGCTTGCGTAAAATTAAGTTCATAAGATAGAAACAAATCATAAGTTATATGGGTTTTTTAGCACTACAATTTAAGTAAATCAACTTAACTGATTTTAATTGTGTATCGAAAAGAATACAGTATTTAAGACTCGCTTTATTTTTCTTACGAACCTTAAAAAATTGTCTTGAAAAATTTTTAAAAAAACTTTAAGATTTTGAAAGTTTTCTTCATACCGTTAAGATACCAGAATATTTTTAAAAATAATTTTTGAAATGTTTTTGAAGCTTTAGATCTTAATCTGAGAATCTACCAAATATCAAAAAAACTTCTATAGTTTTCCCGAAAACTACAAGTTATTCTTGATTTGTGTGATTTTTTCGAAATATTTTTTTTCCAAAACACTTCTTGTCTTTTTCATTACCAAAATTCAAACTGTAATTAAACCATTATGAGTATCTATATAATAAAATTGCCCTTGTATACGTTCTTATTATTTTTCGTGGACTTTATACCTATACTCAACTTCATCTTTCTGCGACTCACCATTTAGAAGTTACAGGTGCGGACGGACGGCCAGACAATGAAGTGATACCTACCATATAGGGTCCTTTTTCCATTTTTGGACGGACCCCTAAAAATTCCGGGCGATGAAAATTTGGCAGTGTTCCATAAGAATATATTTCCATATCATTACAAAACGCAGTTAAATGACTCGAGGGCTTTACAACACCAGATATACCTAGCCTACATTTAAAAATGTATCTATATGCGACCGAACCTAAGGTACTGAAATGTTTTTGCCTGGGGTTTGTCGAATAAAACTTAATTTCGCTTTTTGTAATCACACAATGCAACACTTTATTTATCAACCAAAACTTCGTTAAATTCAAATCACATTTAATTCACCTTCGTTACTTATAATTCAACACTTTATTTCAATTCAATCACTTTTCACTATACTATCGATTTTCACAAATCAACGTTCAAAATATAACTGCCCTGTACGAGCCTGTCACCCGAGTATTTATACAAATTAAACACCTTCTAGTACGTTCCACACTTCCCCTTTGCTAATTTTCCATTGGTACTTTTCCGCTGAATTCCATGGAGGGGACATTTTCGGTATCGAAATTCGAACTTTGAATATCATTTTGCTGTCAGCTGGCTTGAATGACAGTTGGTGTGTTGACTGTCAAATAAGTTCTATAAGAGCCCTAAGTAGAACCCTTTTTGCACCCAAAATTATATTCTATAAAGTGTCAAATCGTCCTTATAGGGGTTTTGTAAGAGGCCCCGTTGCTTGTTTAAAACCAACTTCAAGAACCTAAGATTTTATCATTTGGTGCTGAAAAGGTAACAGTGGCCATAGCAAGAGCTTCTGTGTTACTGGGGAATGCAACTCACCACCAATACCAAACAACAGCACAGATCAGAGTACCCTGTTTGCTGCAGGTTTTGTTTAAGCGGAGACACCAACCTGTAGTCCATTATTATAATTTATGTCAATTTAATAATATAAATTATGTCAATTTAAAATTGACAAACGGGTTTTTTGCTTTAAAATTTTTTACATATTTTGGATTGCTACTAAAACAGTTTCTGCTTGCGTAAAATAAAGTTCATTAGATAGAAACAACTCATAAGATATGCATTTTTCAGCACATTTCAGCATTTTTCATTTTCAGTAAATCAAAGATATGCATTTTTCAGCACATTTCAGCATTTTTCATTTTCAGTAAATCAACTTAATTTATTTTAAGTGTATATCAAAAAGAGTAATATTTAAGACTCGATTTATTTTTGTTTCGAACTCTAAAAAATTGTCTATGTCTGAGATTTTTTTTGGAAACGGTTTAAATGACCGTTACCGACATAAGGGGGAAGGGGGGACACGCAGTCTTTTTGAACTTTTTTTTATTTAAAATCCATAAAACTGCTTTTGAGAATCTTTTTTGAATACCGCTATATTTTGTTTTGATTATGCAGTATTTTTCTCTAGGCACTCTCGTGCCGATTTTTAAATTTATTTTTTAACCGTAAAAACTTAAAAACTTTAAAAGTTGCTATATAAAAATCGGTATACTACCGTTAAGATACCAGAATATTTTTAAAAGAAATTTTTGATATGTTTTTGAAGTTTTAGAGCCTTACCTCAGAATCCTGCCATATACAAAAAAAAAAATCTATAGTTTTCTCGAAAATTACAATTAATTCTTGACTTGTGTGATTTTTTCCAAATAAGTTTTTCCAAAAGACTTTTTGTCTTTTTTACCATCAAAATTTAAACTGAAGCGTTATGAGTATCCAGCTAAAAAAAAATCGGCCGGACAACGAAGTGACACCTACCATATGAGGTGCTTTTCCATTCTATTGACGAACCGCTAAAAATTCCGGACGATGCACATAATAGCAAAAGAACATATTTCCATTCCATTCCAAAACTATATCTGGTATGACTCGAGGGCTTTACAACACAAGATATGGCCTACATTTAAAAATGTATCTATATGCGACCAAACCTAAGATAACTATAACTTTCACGTCTGGGTATGTGCGCGCAATTAGACTTATTTGTTTAGTGGGCTTGCGGATCCGGCGCGTATCTGCCTATTTCAAAGTAGCCCCCTATTCTCTGCGATCAACGTATTCTAAATATCGTGGCAATTATAGTTTTTTCTATAATCCCCATTTTTTTAATTTTTTCTAAATAACATCTACCGAGATTAAAATATTGTTAATGAAATGGATAAATTTATTCTCATACATTTTTATAACATAAGTACAATTATTATTTTTAATTTTATTTATTTAACACGTAGAATATTTAAAAAATTAAAAAAATTAAAAACTTTCTAGTGCGTAGTGTGTTAGTGACAACAAACTTTTACGCTACACAACACTATCTACATACTTAACACTTCGTTGTATGTATCTATTTTTATTTGTCTTGTTTTCCACATCTTCATAAATATTATCATCCAAGTGCAATGGCTAATTTGCTTACAGGCTAGTTTTATATAATTTAACGCAATAAAATATAAAAACAATTTTGCAAAGAGAAACAATAAATAAAAAAACAAATTTCACGTGTATTTTGTTGTTTGTTTTCGGTTTGCGGGTAACAAAAGGACATAAGAATCCTTGATTACAGTCCCTGCAAATACCGTCGTAGTTCCTCTTCTGTGTCGTAAATCATGACGGGGAACGGTGAGCCGGGAACAAACTCTCCGGCCCATTTTACTTCTACCCGATAGTCTCCGGGTTCTGTTGGGTCATACTACAGAGAGTGATAGAGAGAGAGTAAAATTTTATAAGGGTCCTTGGCAAAAATATGGAGAATGAACAAACCTTGCATAGAATCGTCCTATCCTTTTGGCTCTCTCGCTGCATTTCAACGCGGAACGCACCTTTGGGACCACGCACCCTTACAGTTAGTTGGCCAGCTCCAGCGCCTCGTGTGTCACAAATGAAACGCGACTGGAATGTGGCAAGCACTCCATGTTCAATACCAGGACCATAAACACGGACCTGTCAATGGATTCAAAAATAACTAAAACTTTCGTCATTCGAAACAATAAACAAACCTTGCTAGCATCTGGAGCTCCGGCGACCTTCAAGCCAAATGGAGACCCGGGGACATGTTGTCCACCATACTTGATGGTGAGCAAATGCCGCCCAGGCTCCTGCGGCTTGATGTTCAACGTGAACGTTGCATCGCCATGGTCGTAGAGTTCACAATAAGCAACCTTTCTTGGCCCAGCACAATGGGCAGTCAGTTCACCGGGACCAGCGCGTCTGGTATCGATCCACGATTTGATCTCTTTTCCGACGACGCCATGACGCAGACCTTCTCCGGAACATATCACCTTTGTTGAGTCCATTGATGAGCCCACGGCCACTGTCAGTGGACAGCCTTTCACCAGTCGTCCATTCCACTTCACCGACAGCGTCAGTGATCCGGACGAGGACTTTTGTGGGGTGTATGACGCCAGCCAGATGTTTTCATTTGGTCTCGGCTGAGCTAGACTGACAGGGACAGAGGTGTTATCTTGATGGACGAGGATTACCTCCGGCCTTCCTGGTGGAGCATTGGTTGCATCGATCGTGAAGTGGGCCGCTTCGCCAGCTTGTGAGGCTGCCAAGCCTCTGCCGGTTAAAACAACCTTATCTGCTGCTTGTTGTGCAGTTACGTAGGCACTCCTAGGACATTGCACAATCGACATTCCACTCCACGTCAAATCTAAATCGTGTTCTCCGGGAGCTAGGTTATCAGCGGAAACGAAGAGTCTTGCTTTTCCATCACTCAGCTTGTCAACGGGTATCTCGATGCCGTCGATCGTGCAGACCAGCTCCCCAGGACCGGCCTGATCAATGTCGAATACTATGCGTGCTGGCAGAATAAGCCGACCCTCGTGGTCGAGTAATGTTCCCCATCCTCCAACTGGGGTGACCTTAGATGCCTCCACACAAGTAACATTCCATGGTGAGCCGGGCAACGAACCTCTGTTAGGGCAACTCGCTCTAATTTCGTATCGTCCCACTGAGAGGATGGTATAAGAGATGCGCCATTCATTGTTGCCGAGGGCCTGGAAATAATTAATTTGTAAGTCGCCCTAAGAATCGAGCAACATTTATGATGTTACCTTAATTTTAGGCTCGATGCGCTCGCCGAACTCATCGATTCGCTCGATCTGAACATTTGGTGCAATCGGGCTATAAACGACAAACGAAGCCTCCTTGTTTCTCTGACATACTTCGAGTCCAGTTCCAGCAGCACGTGTATCGCCTTTATTCCCAGTCTGCGACACGTTGAAGTTGAACGGTGATCCTTGGACAGTCTCACCACCATACAAAACCGTCAGTCTGTGGTTGCCCGGAACGGATGGAACGAAATCGATCGAATAAATTCCGTCAGTCTGCTCAGTCACGCGGACCGGCAGATTTTGATTGCTTGGTGAAACAGCGTAAGCTTCCACCTCTGCTGTGCCAGCTTGGTCAGTTCGGACTGCAAAGGATAAAATTAATTCGAAGACTCTTTTGAATACTTAAACGACTTACGTGTGAGTGAAATCGGACTGTGAAGTGCTAACTGTCCCTTTGGCACGCCTTGTACTGCTACCTTGCTCGAGTCAAATGACTCGCAAGTGAAGGGGCTTCCAGGCAGCGGTTTGGACTGATGAAGGACCTCTGTAAAAGCATAAGTCGTCAAAGCCTTAGTCTAGTTAAAAAAAGTCATAATTTCTTACCAAGAACACATTGCCCGACTTTGCTGATGGTGAACTCGGCCTGCAGCTGTCCACCCTTGGTTTGGTAGCAACGGACTGGTAGTGCCTGTCCTCCGGGTCCTGATACGACAACGTCAAACTCTCGAGCGGGCCTACCAATTGTGTCGATAGCAAATGAAGTAGTCTTTCCTACACGAGACTGATAGAGCCCCAACCCACTGACGCTAATCTCTTTTCCAGCGCCAGCTGGGAGTACGTTGATCTCGAGGGGCTTCAAAGACACTGGCACCCCATTGTACAAAATCGTTATCTTATGGGGAGCCACCCTTGTCGGATGGTAAACAATCTCCCAGATGCCACTCTTCGAGGGTCCACGAATTGAGTGTGGAACTTCCGAAGCCCCGCATCGAACCATGGCAGAGAGTGTGCCCTGACCGGCGTCGTTCAAAGACACGGATATGCTTGCTGGCCTATGGCAAAGGGCCTCTCCCACCTCAGTGATCTTCACTAGAGATGGATCGAATACTGTCAGGGTGCGCGTTGCAATGTGATGTCTGGTGTCCCGGTCAATGAATCTGATCTGGTAGTTGCCGATCATGTTGGTTCGGAACTCGGCTGTGTGTCTGGTGATGGTGTAGGCCACAGGCTTATGATCTGGCCCCATGATCTCTGCAATCTGATCGTCTGTCGGAAAATCGACGGTAGCCAAGCTGCCGATCTGAATCTGCTGAGTAGTCTGCTGAATGTCCACACGGAATGGACTGCCATCTACCGGCACGTCATTGAATGTTATGTTCACGTAGTGAGGCTCACAGCTCTGGGGTATGAATGTAACGTCATACAGTCCCCGAGCGCAAGCCACAACTTCGGCCTTCACGGTGCTGGTGTCTGTGGAAACAACTAGCTCCAGGGTTCCCTCTCCAGCTCCTGCTGCATCAACGCTAAAGGTAACTGGAACTCCCAGTGGAGATGGTCCTTCATGTTGTTCCAAACCACTAATAGAAACTCGAGACACATCGAAAACATTACACGAGAATGGTGATCCACTGATGTGCTGGTCGTTGGCCGTGACGCTGATCAAGTGGCGACCCACCGCCGTTGGGCGGAATGAAGCCTTATAAGTATCTCCGCGGTGGTTGACCTGGCATGGAACATTATCCCCCGATGGAGATGTGACAAAAATCTGTGGTTCCACACCATCGAATCCATCAAGCTCAAAGACATTGTCCATTTTTACGGCCGCCTGCTTCAAGCCTTCTCCTGATGCCATAGCCCGCGGAAGGGAAACTGGGGCTGCAGCAATATGACACGTAAATGGTGATCCAGGCACCGGGTGACCATTAAATCTCACAGATAGTGAGTGAGAAGCAGCTTCCGTTGGCTTGAAGTTTACCTTAAAACGGGCATTGCCTTCGGATTGCACAAAGTTCGGGACGTTCTTTCCATTGACGGCAACAATGATCTCGAGGTTGCCGGCTCCAGCCTGGCTGGCATTGATGCCAAAACTAACGCTCTTTCCAACAACACCCGGTCGAATATCAGTGACAACAACCTTTTCTGCTGAGTAGGCCTTCAGTAAGAAAGGACTGCCCTCCACGTGACCACCTCCAGGCAGTCGAACTTCAACAGAGTGATCTCCGACGTCAATGGGCTCAAACTTGACGCTATAGCCAACATCAGCGCGTTCAATTTTAGTAGAGACACTGCGTCGAGCTGGACCCAAGACCTCAACCAGCGGCATGGTGTCTGACTCGACAACAAAGTCGAACATTCGACCGACGCTCACCTTGTCCATGGACTCCGGCGATACAATGCGAGCAGCGGCCGACACGCGACAAGTAAAAGGACTCCCGGGAACATCCTGTCCATTGAATCGAAGCTCGACGGTGTGATTTTGTGCATCTCGGGGCGTGAAACTTATTGCGTATGTATGCTGGCCTTGTCCTTGAGCAGAGGTTGGGACTCGCCCTCCATTGACCGTGACTTCTAGATTTCCGGGACCCGCTTGTGAAGTTTCGACAAGGAATGTGACCGGTTTACCAACTGTCCCGGTACTCACATTCTTCACTTTAATCGCGTTGACATCGTAGACCTTTACAAAAAGATGCATCTGATATCAGGATATCTGTCAATGATCCAAATGTGGCTAGAACTCACCTTTGCAGCGTACGGACTTCCGGCGGTTGGTAAGCCATTGACGGTGACATTCACGCGGTGCTCGCCCACAGAACGTGGAACGAACTCAGCCTTGAAAACGCCCTCGGCGGTCTGGTGAACTTGTGCGGGCACTGATTGCCCAGCAGGCCCTGATTAAGGGACAATTTTCGAAGGTAACGTAGTAAAGGGCCGCAGTTTGTTTTGTTTTTTTTATCATTTTTTGTAAATTGTTTTAAAAAAATATTTTTGTTGTTTGTTTTTTGGTTGGTAGTAGTAGTTTGGTGGTAGCAATACAGAGAAGACAATGGAGTCAAAAAATTTGTTTACGGTCAGCAAATACAAATATGGTTTGGATGAGGGTTTTGATGGGAAGGTAGAGGTTTTTTTTTACAAAAGCATTTAGAAGGATAAGGTTGTGACTTCTTAAAAATGGGGGCTTGAGTGCGCAAAACCATAGGAAATTATAACGAAAAGTGCTTGTATTAGTAAAAAGTTTCGAAAAGTTGCAAACTACAGTTTTTATAGAGACTAGTTTTTGTCAGAACCTTCCATCACCATACAAAAACTACAAAAGAAAATAATTCAACTTTGGAATAAATTTTATTAGATTATATTTTATAAAAAAAAAACTTTTACACCATTTTGTTGAATCTTATTGTTTTTTACGTCTATAAAATAAGTCGGTGAAACTGTTAGTTATAAGAAGTTTTCTTTTAACATTGGTTAGGTGTGGTAAATACAACGTTTCTATTCTGTGTGTCTCAGTTTTAAGGTTAACGGTTAGTTTTTAAGTTATTAATAATCTTTCTTTGTTTTATAATCAAGTTAAATTATATTTATAAAAGTCTAGTACAATAGTCTTCGTCGCCCTGAAATAATATACAGATATAAAAGTGAGAAATAAAAATAAAACAGAAAAAAAAAATTAATAAAAAAATTCTTCAATTCAATTTAAAACGCAAAACATTTTTAAAATTGATTTCTTTTTTTACAAATAATAAATAATTAAGAAATATAAGACAGAATGACAGACAGGAAGAGAAGAGGAAGTGTGGAAAAATGTTACAGTAGTGTTGGTAACAGCTCAATATTTAACGAGAGCAATATGAAAGAATTACCAACTTAAATAAGAGTGTAATCTAACCTATAAATTCAAAGGATCAGCGACTCTAAAGTCACTAAAGGATAAGCGCCTTGTCGGTAAGTTGAAAGGTAAAATTTCTTGAGCTCAAGGTCTATCCGAGCTTTTATAGCACCGGAAGGCATAAAAAAGCAATAATGGGTCGCTACTAAGCCAAGAATGTTTGAGTACATTCGAAAATAAGTTGTTCCATTCAGTCTTGGAACTTTTTTGCTCGTAACGAGTACATCAGGGTGTGTTTCGAGGATGAAAAAAAACTAACTGGCACTTATAATTTAAAGGATCAATGGCGGGCTTCTCACAACTATAAATTTTGGTTGCGTTCTTACACATGTTGACCTTTATGGACTTATAATGGGGACCTACAATTCACTTCAATTCCTAGCTCCGTTAATTCCGGAACTCGGGGTAAAAATGATTTATTCTGTGCTTTTGGGGGTTGTGATATCGCATTGAAATTCCATATTGAAATTAAAGGAGGGAAATAAGTTTTGGATGCTTTTAAGATGTATTTCAAGAACGTAGGTACTTTTTTCGCTCGAAAACCCCCTTATTTTACTAAACTAGTGGTTTTATGAGATCCACTTTTAACGGAAAGACTTTTAACTTTTACTCTGGAAAGATTTTTTTTGATCTGCAAGTTGCTAAGCTAAATGAAGATCTATTACTTGAGGATTTAATTCTGGCATCAACCCAGGCCTATTTAACCAAACAAATTAGGGTAAGGCTAAAAAATTAAAAGAACTATTGAGTCATGATTCCTTTTTGTATACTTCTGGTCGAGGCAAAACTTGTTCAAAACAGTTGCCCAAAGAGAAGTGAGTAGTCTTTTGGTCGCTGTGGTGCAGTGGTTAATGTGCCAGATTGTGCACGAGATCGCGGGTTCGAATCCCGACAGAGGCAAAAAAGTTTCTTCACGGTCCCGCCGAAGCGATGGGACCGTCTGACAAACCTTCGAGAGTATCAATTGCCATTCGGAACCTCTTAATTCGTCGTTCGCAAACGGCAAAAATTGTTAGGTCCCCGCCATATACAAGCGTGTAAGAACATCTGCAACACACAGAGCATGCATAGGTAGTTAAGAAACCTCAGGCGATGCGACAGCTCTTCTGAGCTGCCATCTTGTTGTTTTGTTTTAAGCAGGCTTTTGGTACCTTCGATCCCTTAAAATTTATATACCCGGTCCTCTGAAGTGACACCAGAAATTCTTCAGCGACAAAACTATGCCACGTCGAATTTCCTCAGGCAAGGGAATGCCTTTGGTCAGTGTCTGAGTTAGGAAAGAAATGGTTCCGATCCGAAGCCAAGTGGACCACTCTCTTTGTACAGATGGCTTCAGAACCAGACAGAGGTCTAGTGCTGTATATTCTTTTTAAAAAGCGGGAAGACTAGACTTCACCAGTATTTGGGTAAAAATGTGTCTGTTTTCTGTACGACACGTTCTGCAGAAAACGGTTGAGTCCGCTGAAGTTCCAACCGCAAAACAATGGGTAAAATGTTACTTTTTTTTTTAAGGTTTCTATAGCATATTTTTATGCTCTGCACAGCATAGAGCTAAGATTAAGATAACCGTGGTAACAATTTCGTCGCAAACCAGTGGCGAAAAGTTTTGGTTCAGTATTTAGGCGCTTAACTAGTTAAAACCAGACTTTGACCAGATCGCTTCTACACAAATGGTTAAAAGGACTACCAAGTCTTCTTAGTTCCGAAGACAGACACATCAGTGATTACAGGTCATATGAAGTGATTACAGGGGTTTCCCTTTGCAAGCTTCTACAGTATACTAAACTTTAAATTAAGCAGTCTTAAAAAAAGTCTTGAAAAAGTTAGTAGATCAATCAAATGAGGTTCACTTTTGCTGCTTTTTTATGTCCAATCACTGGGTGGGTGATATCATATCATTGTTTCAAGGTAAAAAACGAGCTATTAAATTATAGAAACTAAACTCTATGCCTTCCACGAGGCACAGAATCGAGTTTTGTATCTATCCGTAACAAAACTCAAATTCTAGTACAATTTAATTGTGTTACCAACTTTTCCGTATACGAGTTCCACGAACGTGCAATCTTTGTTACAAGTGAAAACGAAACTAAGTATTTTTAATTACAACACATTCTTCATTTAGAAACAGTGTGCAAAAAGGAAAATGGAATTTTATTCAGAAAACAAAACACACACAAAAGGACTGGGACTCAGGGATGAATGAACCGGATTAGGGGTAAAATGAAAATAACATAATTTTATGATACAAATGCACACAATTCCAGAAATACTGTACAAATTCATAGAAACTTAAAACAGAAATTTTGAATTTTGTTAATTCTATACAAAATGCATTGATGCATGATGTGTGCGAATGTATATAATTTATATATGCGATCCGAACCCTGAAGTTTATTAACACGAGAATCTGAATTCCACCATAAAGTAGTGCGATGCTCCGTTAAGGAGATCATCTTCCAAACTCACCTTCGACATTCACCTCGATATCTTCTAGACGACCGCCGGTGTGATTGATTACAAAAGAATTTGGCTGATGCACTGGGCCGGGCCCACCTAATGATACCTGTGGCCCTGACATGCCACCGCTGATATTGACGGTGATCGGGCAGCCGGGTACGGGCATTTTGTTGAACGAAACGTTGATGGTGTGCTCGCATGCTTCGGCTGGGACAAATGACACGGAGAATCTAAAAGAAAGTAAATGTGTAAGGAACGGTTTCATAGAGAAATGAAGACTCAAGACTATACCTAGCGTTACCCTGCGGATGAACTTGCGTGGGTATATTGAGGCCCTTGGCGGAAATAGTTATTTCTAGGTTTCCCTCGCCCGCGTCTCCAGCATCGACTGTAAACTGGACGGAGCGACCAACCGTTCCTCTGGAAACACTGCCGACAACTACTTTCGTTGCATCATAGGCCTTGGCGAGGAACGGTGTTCCCTGCACGGGGAAGCCATTGTACTCCACATTGATTGAGTGTCCACCAACAACGTTTGGCGTGAATTCCGCTGTGAAGCCAGCATGAATATCGCCAGTAACACGAACTGGCAGCTCGCCATGTGGTCCTCGAACACTGACTGCCAGTTCTGCAGCTCCTCCACCACTCACTGTGATGTGGAACGAAGCCGGCCGATTGACGGGGATCAGCTCCAGGTTTGTGAGATTCAGCATGACACGGCTTGTGTCGGCCACCGAGCATACAAACGGACAGCCTCGAACTGTTTCCCCGTTGAACTTGATGTCAATTAGATGTGGCTTGGCCTGTTCAGGTGTAAACGAAACTAGACAGCGTCCACCACCGACAACTTGCACATGATTTGGCACTTCGCCTTCGTTTATCGATATTTCCAGTTGACCTTCTCCAGCAGCGCTGGCGTCTACACGGAACTGACATGGCTGACCGACAACTCCTCCGTTGACGTCTGTAACTTGTATCAGGCTGGCATCGTAAACCTTTGCGACCAAAGGTCCGCCAGCTATTTTCGTTCCGCTAATTGCAGCTTCGATGATGTGCGTGCCGACTTCGGTGGGGACGAATTCGATGCGCACCGCACCGTTTGCCGCCTCATGGGTAACGCGGGCGTTCAGTTTCGATTTGTTTGGCGTTAAAACTGTGGCCACGCACTCGCCTTTCGAAAGGCTGGCTCCAGGAGGCGGCAGTATCTCAAAAACCGCCGGCGTATTTGCCGGCACGAGGCGGGTGGACTCGCCAAGCGCTGTTAATCCGGGTGAGGACATGATCTCAACGTGCCACGGTGATCCTGAAACAAGAGAGGTGAAACGTGGTAAATATCAATTCATCTATAGATGCACGTAATAGTAACAGATACGCAAAGTAATCGGACTTGAATAAATAATATCTTCTTCGGTCTGGCGAGCCGCGCTATCCATGCATGATGCGAATACCAAGTTGCAATCTCACAGAGGTACGGGACAAGTTGAAGGAACGTAAACAGAAACTCGTAAATTCCACAACACATGACATGGAGTGCGAAAGAAGTACTCGAGGAAAATCTATCTTCGTCATGGTCTTGTGAAGATTTTCTTTTGCTCTTTCTTCATCGCTATCGGCGGGCTAAAGTTTCTTGGATGTGCTTGGATTGTTTTGCATGCTATTGCCGAGTATGCGAGTATCTTGGATTTCTGTAAAATGTGACACAAGGTTGGTGGATTTTCTTCTCGTCTGCGCGATTTGAATTGGAAGAAGGTGTGTAATGTGAGTTATTTATTTATGGGATAGGCATGAGTGGTGCCTTGCACTGAATACAGATAGTTTTGTAAACAGTTCCTTTACTCTATCTGGCTTGACAATCTTTCTATTGTGTAAATCTCTGAGGCACTGCTGATGCAGGTATAGATACAATGTGTGTCACCTCAATGTGGGAAAAGAAAGCATAAAGCCAATGATTTTTTTCAATGAAGAAGATTGAAATTTCCGTCTTGTGTGTATCGGTGTCTTAAAACTATCATCACTCGACGTAAAGTTGCATAATGCATATTGTCGGACGCCCCAGCAAATGGATCATTTCCTTGTTTTATGCGTTAGAGCTGCATATAAAATTTATATGAATTTTAGTTTTTCTCAGAAAATTAAAATAATTACACAATGTTAATGGCGACGAGTTTTTTTTTGTGTACCCACCAAAGACACCGACGTTTTTCTCAGGGAAATAGTGTTTGTTATTCCGGCAAAGTGAAAGAGAAAGCTTTGAAGAAAAGCCTTCAACAGTTATCGGGTAACAAGAGATTATGACCTTGTCAAACTTGTCGAAAATTTATCACCAAATAAAAATAAAATATAATTGTTGGCGCCCTAGGCAAAATAGTTATCACCTGACAATAGACAATGATGACTGTGGCACAATAGTATGTTTACAGATGGGAGATATCTAAAATGTGGTGGTGGAAATCTGATATCGCCCAATAGCGGCAAGGCTATATCTACCCCTCATTTTGAGCTCAAACTCCTAAGATGACAACATGCAGTTCTTGGCTGCCTATATGGGTGAAATCAGATCTTTTGAACAGTAGACGAACAGCTTTTTTTAAAAAGGAATGGAAATAATCGCAACGCTTGCATGTTTTCATAACCTTACCCTAATGCTCGCCTCAGGAATTGGCGGTTTTCTGGGGATACCGATCAAGTTAGTACGGCTAGTGTAGCAACGAACTGAAAAACATGCTGCGTAAAAAAGTAAGTGGCTATCTTTTGTGTCCAAGAGACTAAGCGCTTAACCACAGAGGATCGGGCGCCACAGATCAGAGGTCACATCAGGCAGATAGAAACTTGATATTGTTTTGAATGCTTCAAACGCAAATAATTTTCAACTCAAGGCAATAAGAAGAAGACTAGCAATACTTAAACAAGAAGAAGTTTAAGCAATTATATTTTCTCGGATAATAAATGCCAATCACATATGGAACCTCCCACAAGGTAGCTTCTGCAAAGAATCCACAATATTTAAGATTTTCAAAAAGAAGGAACAGAAATGCATCTGAAGATTCAATTGCTAAAGTTCATCAAGAATGCTAAAATCAAATTTCATGTACTAGATGAGACAAAAATCTCCATATGAGTCGGCAGTAATGTTAGCGAATCATTGCTGCCTCCTAATAAACAGTTTTCCTTGCTTTACTACGTACATACATACAATTTCTAATATGCCGCTTATCCTATGCAAGGGTCGTGGAGCGAGGGTGGCTCTTCTTCGTTACACTTTCGGGGGGTAAGCTTTGGTGTTTCTGTGCAGCATTTGCATATTGGATGGAGAATAACTTTTCTCTTCTATCTTTTCCATCCTCAAATTCTTTCCACTCTCAATGTGCTACGCAACTTAAAGGTATTCATAACCTTTAAGTTGCGTAGGTTATGTAATATGTTTCGAGCTTATCTCAACTGTCAATGGGGGCTGTTTGGTTTTTCGTGGAAAAATAACCTTAAAGACGAAGATGTTGGGATGCCGTTGAAGTGTTTCAAAAAGAGGGATCAGATGCCCTTGCAGAGGTTTGGAAGAGTATGGATTTATATCACAATCATAAGATTCTCATTGTCAGCATTTTTATCAGAGGTGATTCTTAATGCCTTATCTGTAGAGAAAAAGTTTGTGTATTGTTTAAGAAGCCTACAAGGGAATAGATACCTATGTACCGCATTTATCAGGAAAGTCTTCCTTGAGATTCTAGCACTACGGCACACACTCTTAAAAAGGTGCCTGTCGTGCCTACCTTGATCCTAGTGCCTCTATTGAACTAACGATACCTAGAACAACCTTTCTCCTTGCTCTTCTCTGGAGGTATACATTGGCTAGGTTTTCTGATGTTATAATTTCTTCGCCGAGGAAAACTTCTACCTGAGACAGGGGGGGCAAAGATGTTTCTTCAGTTTGCAATGACCCCTGAAAGTGCCGAGTCTTTGATCTCCTGATGGGGGAGAATCTGAAAAAAAAAATTTTGAGCCATACTTCCATGTGTATTAAGCCTGACTTTGCTGAATTCGAATTGAGCTATAGGCTCTCAGAAGAGTTCTTGCAGAGTATTTTACTGACTCCACAAAATGCTTCAGGTCGTTTGAGTGGTTCGTAGTTGTACTAACTTTAACTAACTTTTACTGCTTGTTCGTTGCCGCTAAATCCAATCAGTGCTTGAATTCAGTTCAGTGTAGGATTATTAAATTGTTCATTGCTAGCTATCATGGCCATGAATATTTCCAAAACATGCTTCGATTTTATGACAGCTGAGCCTTGAGAGCTCTCTGTTTATTCTAAAACAGTAGGTAGTTGATGGCAAGGACTTCAGCCTGCAAATTGAATAAATTTTTGGTTGCAGTTAGCATAGCTTGCAAAATTTCTATTTGAATACGAGACCCGGCCTTGTCTCCATTTTTTTTTTAAACCATGTGTACCTACCAGACCAAGATTATGAACTCAAAGTAAGTTGTGCCAGAAGATCTGATAGCATGAGAACAACATAAGGTGAAGTCCTATCCACACAACTTTAGAATTCGGACTCGGAGGTGAAAGAATTGTTTGCAAGCCTATATTATGCGAGAGATGTAGAGTGGTCCCTTAGGCGAATATCATTGTTAGATATTGTCGTTTCAGTGAAATGCCGAAACAACTTAAAACTTTTCCCATACAATTTGAGAGTGAATTGCTTTTTTCGAACGGTGTTACCGAAATTTTTCAATAAAAAACTTGTGCAAAAACTAATTAATTTCATTTAAAAAACAGTTTTTCAACTATTCCTACAAAATCCTGTAAATACAAGTCGGGCGGATATACATATGTGGTCTGGTTGTTATTCATCCGCAAAACTGAGCTCTTCGGCAGGCAACAGAACATCAAACATATCGCTCATTATGGCGGTGAAAACAATTTGGCCAAAGCTGGATCTTAAACGCTTTTATACCACCCATGTCTCCACCGAACACTAATCCGCGATTTAAGTTATTCTTCAATTTATTTAAAAAAAAAAAAAAAAACTGTTCGAGACTTACCACACAAATTAAACTCCTCCGGGCAAGGAATTCACATTCACCCTTTTCACGAACCTCGTTTAAACCTTTCCATACACCTTGTAGTTTACGACTTGAAAAAGGAAATTGAAACTGTTCAATATGTCATATCTGTCACAAAATGTTTCCTATTGAGACCATTGACATACTATGATGATTGAGACTTTTAAACCGAAATCACCTTAAATTTCATTGGAACTTCATAGAGTAAATTTCATCTTAAATTTCATAGAGTGCTCGTGTCAAGTTAATCTTATGTATGCCCGGTGGAGACACTTCGGATATATTTTTAATTGTCTTTTGCTGATCTCAATTTTATGGGAACATTGTACAGATCAGATGCAATCAGTGTCATGGCAGAACACCGTCTCTCTGATAGACAAGCACACAACAGAGCTTGTTGTTGGTGTTTATTTCAATATTATTTTGCAGGACAAGAGGGAGGAGGAGACCACGTCTTACCTTCTCGGCACATGGTCCGATTTCAGTCAGAAACGAAATAATATTCCCGCTTCAAGTGTAGCTTTAAATAGTTTAACGAGTAACTAGCCTACTTTCTTTTAGATCAACGTGGTACCACAATAGATTTTGGGGGTCTATGGATTAGTTCATATCCAATAGGTTCTTTCAACTTAACACAATAAAGTTTTTGAAAACTTTGACTCTCTTACTTTAGCTGTCATCTCTCATAGAAAAACTGCTATGTTTTCTAGACTTTATTCCTGATTGGGTTAACCCAAAAAACTTGGTGCGTTAAAAATTAAAATTATTTATCTGATGTAAATTAGCTAAATTACTTCTGGGGTAACCTTCAGTTGAGCTCTGAAATCCCGATAATGAAATGAGGTGTAGCTGGATACCTATATAGATTAAAACTTTGGAAGATATAGTACGTCCGAAGAGATTTTCAAAGGACAGGTCTTGCGACCTGGCGACTTACCTCGTTACTTGGCATTATCAAGTAATAATTACTGAATTACTGAACTAAAACGGAACAGTCCCACAAGCGGACATTCTACTTCTGGAAATGTAAGTACGAGCGGTAGGGCTATGATAGCTCTTAGTTCAAATCATAATCTCGAACCTCAAAAAGAGCTCTGCGCTCATTTAATGTCATTAATTACAATATTAACACTCGTAGAGGAAAGAAGGTTGCAGTCAAATTTCATTGCTGTATTTCTACGCCTGTGTGGGTGCCGTGGCGCAGTGGTTAGTCTATGTGCCTCTGACGCCGGAGGTCTGGGTTCGAATCCTGCCTCTGCCACCTGAAAAAAAGACTTGTTCTTTTTCACGGCTCCCACCTCCGCGAGGGTCTGATAAACCCTCCGAGAGTAACATTTGTCCTGAAAAACTTCTCAAAGTGCCGTTCGGATTCGGCAAAAAATTGAAGGTCCCCTTGTATGTGAAAAAAAAAATTGCACACACAGCATACATGGTTGAGAAGTTGGCCCTGGTTCACCTCGAGCTGTTGCGCCACTCTATTTATTTATTTATTTATATTTATTTATTTCTACGCCTGTAAGCGCTACCGTATTTTAAATTACATCATCGGTCTAGTGGCTACTTTTAACCGACCACTATGATAGGTTAACCGAACTCATTTTTCTCTTCCAACTCATTTTTCTCTTCCATATTGAAGAACAAACTTCTTAAAAATATAAGGGTTACCGCAATGATAGGTATCTCATGCACTAAGAAAAAGAATAAAATAATTTTTGTGTGAAATTATCACAAACCATGTGTAATGACCTCAAGTATTTGCCATCGAAATCCGAAGGCTTGACGCCTTGAGCATGGAAACCCAAACTAAAGTTCTGAACGGAAGCATAAGAGCCAAATGGAAACTGAATGGAAGCACAAGAACTAAAGCTAAGTAGGCTGAGAGCCTATTGAAGTCAATCCTAAATTGCACCGATCTCATTCAAATGACTTCACATTACAAGCTGATTTTTAGACTAATGCTCTTAACCGCCATAAGGTCATATTAGCACATTCTAATAGCACTCCATCAACACCCCCGCGATACAAGTACGATTATTTATGAACGACCACTCGAGAGATGCCAATTTGTCAAAATACATTCAACGTAAAGTCGGCAAATAAGAAAATATTCCAACGCAAATCCAAGCACCGCAGCCACTTGTAGATACATTTTGTATGACGTGTTTTCCTGCTGACTCAGTCAACTTTAGCGAGTTGCGCTAATTTCAATCGGCGAGCGCGTGCATATTTTTATTTCGCAGTCATTTTGTTTCTGAACTTTTAAGCCATGCTTAAAAATTTTTAATAATCGATTTTATGCTTGTAATTTCACTTTCCTCTGATGGTCTTTTCGTTTTGCAAAAATACACAAGCATAAAGGGAAAAAAATTTGCATCGCATGATGAGCGATCTTAAAAATCCGCCGAACAAACAACACTTTCGCGGCCGAATCTGAATGGTTGAGAGGCATCTAGACGATATTCATTAAGTTACGAAATGCTCGAATTAATTAGTTTGTATCTGCGATGAAAGTTATTTCCATTCCTTCTGGTAGTTTAGATTACCATAGTGTCGGAATCCTAATTATGTCATGACGTTCTGGAGATACTTTTACTACGGCTCATTGCAATCCCACAACCCAGCTGGTTGCTTAAGTAAGTTATTAGTTCACGAGTGCAGACATAATAGAAGTTAATTACAAAAGTTTTTTTTCTGTAACTGCTTGTGTCATCAAAAATCATTGTAGACGTTTCCACACTGCACAGTCATTAGACTGTTTACGTATGTAAGTGAGCACTTGTTTTTCTGGCTTTTAAAGACGAGCAGTTAAATTAAATTACCGCTTCTCTGCTGTAGGTATATACATATAGATACGTTTGTGATTTCTCTTTGGATTATTATTTTCCACTTATGCAATGAGAAAATAATTTGATCGGTAAAGTACTCATATTTTCGTATGAAATTCCATGAAAAGTATTTTAAAAGTAAACGGTTCAGACAAATCTTTTGAAGGTAACATACAAAAATGTAGAAAGTAGGTGCGAGCAGTGTATCTGAAACTAACTTTTGTTTAGTTTGAAGGTTGATTGCTTTGTTATAAGTATTTTTATGTGAAATTGATCGAGTGGTGGGCATGCAGATACACGCTGGAAACACCATTTTTGGTGTAGTTTTGTAGATTTCCTTCGTGGTTTACTTCAATTTCGAATTGAACTAAAATCATTTAATTTTTATAAATGGCTTGATTGCCATAATTGGGCATTATGTCATTAAAGCAATTTTTTAAATTGTGTCAAGAGCCTTGTGTATTGCTTTTATGAGCTTTAAATTGATTTAAACTTGAGAACTTATTTTATCAAGTCCAATGTCATTCTTTGCACACAAATCTATTCCGCTTAGTACCGTATTTCTAGTTGAAACTTCGTGCAATTGGTTAGCCGATTAATGTAACATTTCTAAAACTATTTTCCACCATTAGCGTATGCAACAGATGAAAGAAAGTGATCACGTGTCTTACGAGGTCATATTCATGTTAATCCTTGCGCTGTATTCTTTCTATAAATGGGTACTTAAAAAGCTTTTTGGGAGATGTGGGAATGATTTGGGAGAGGATTTCTCAGAAACTCGCGGTGCACACACAATAAAAACTATGCTATGCCTGATTTTAAATAAGCGCCTATACTCTACAATAATTTGACTAAATTTGGTCAAGGTTGCTTTGTCTTCCCCGCTTAATCCTTTCGGAAATACAATCACCCTTACGCCCGACAAGCTTTTTGGAAACAATGGGAATGGGAAAAAAAAAATAAATAGAGTGGCGCAACAGCTCGAGGTGAACCAGGGCCAACTTCTCAACAATGTATGCTGGTGTGTTAATTTCTTTTACATACAATGGGAATGGGAAACATCCTCGAAATAATAATATTGTGATGCGACGACAAGGCGTAAAAACACATGGAGGGATCGCTGAATTCTCTCATCGATTCACTTTACAAACACACCCGATCGATTCACAAAACAAACCTTAACGTCGTTCCCGTCAGCTGACAGCCAACAGCTATTCGGCTGTCGTGTTTCGATATTGAATTTCCCCTCCAAAGGAAAAGCACCAGTGGGAAATTTATCTAGAAAGTGGTGTATTTGTGTAAATACACGGATGGGTTGGACGACAATCCGTATACAGCTAAATTCAAAATAGTCGATCCTGGCCATCTGTGTTCCTGGCTTTGGTCCGCCACGAGTAATCTTCGCCCTAGCATAGCGATACGCTTCTGCTTCATACCTCCTCTTCAGAACCTCCTCTTTTACTGCAGTGTTTTTCAAGATGAGATTTATGCGGTGAAGAGAGCTGCACAGATAATTCAATCTATGGATCTTCCAGCAATGGAAATCACCATATGTGTTGATAGTCAAGCAGCACTTAAATTCCTGGACTCCAACCTTCATATACTCCAAGTGTGTCAAGGACTACCTCATGGCATTAAAGAAAATAAGCCTCCATACAGTTCTACTCTGCTGGGTTCCTGGGTACGTTGGCGTGGCCGGAAATGAATTGGCGGATGAAGTGGCCAGGAAAGGTTCTGATATGGACATAACGGTGGCTGACCGACGGGTTTATCTCCCTTCCAACACAGCCAAAAGTCTTATAGATCAATACACAATCAAACTAGCCGGTAAACGTTGGCAACAGTGTAAAGATTTTATATTTCAAACTATGGTTTTCGCGGTTGTGGGACATTGTAAATTTTAAAGTTTTTCGGACTTACCGCGACGAATATTAAAATTTTTCATTATATTATGAAAACACCCAACGTTTCGACGTTTCGACAAGGTTGACCACTTGTCGTGGTCACGAGTCTAAAGATTGTACCATAACTCACTGCTTATGGTCAGTACTAACTCGACCTAAAAAGAACAACGACCCTTCTATCTCTCAGTAGAAATTTCATAAGAACACTCGTTGGTGTAGTCGGGGGACATTTTACCATTGGTATCATGGCTACACGAATAGGAATCTTTGCGAACGAACTCTGCAGAAGCTGTAGGGATGAAGAAGAAATAGTCTGTCCAGCTCTCCAAGAACGACAATTAACCTTTTTAGGAGTCAGGTTCTTTGATAGCCTGGACGACCTGGCAATGGGCCAATCTGGCAACCAAGTAAACTTATGCACTAATGCAAAAACAACCTTTCCAACCTAACCTTACTTAACCTGGGGTTCCACAAGGCAGCCATATCGGGGCTCTTTTCTTCATTATAACCATTATTGATTTTGAAAGATTTATAAAACACTCCTCCCTATCTCTATGTGGACTACACCAAAATTTTCAATTCCATCTCCTCACCTGTTTCGTTTTGGTGCTCTAAAAATTGCTTAGAGCTCAATATTTCAAAGTGCCAATCCATTATCTTTTGTTTGTTTTTATAATTTGCACGCGTTCAAGGGTTTATGACTACCCTTACAATGATTTAACACAACACGGGTGAAAAGGCTTAAGGAATAGAAAGGAGGTACTTGTGCACTTTGGTTTTGAGCTGTTGCGGACTGCAATTACGAGGAAAAATGCGTGTGGAAGCGTGTTCCACATCCGTAATGCTCTGTTAAAACAAGAGTTACAGTTCCTTTTGTTGTAGAAACCAAACATTCCCTCAACGCTCTTACATCCTCCATGGTCAGCCTATATCCATTGTTCAATTTCACCGTGACCTCGGAATTCTACTCGACAGAAAACATAACTTCCTATTCAATATTGATGAGATGATTTTTAAAGCCAACTCATCACTTGGCTTTGTCAAACGTTGGTCCAAGGAATTCTCTGACCGCTACGTAACAAGATCCCTTTACATAACCTTCGTTCGTTCCCTACTCGAATACGCCAGTCAAGTCTGGTTTCCCATCATAAAGCTCATGTGTCTAGAATTGAGAACGTTCAACGTCACTTTCTTCGGATTGCTCTTCGTGGTCTTCCTTGAAATTACCCTCTCATTTTACCTCCTTATCACGACCGCCTCTAACTTATCCACCTGAATTCCCCCGAAAAACGTAGAGATATTGCAGACATTCTCTTCATTCACCGTGTGCTCGCAGGCTCCGCTGATTGCACAACTCTCCTCAACGTAATTTTCTTTAACACTTATTATCGAACTGACGTTGTTTTTCTATATTCCCACCCCCCATACATCATATGGCTCCAATGAACCTATCTCCCATACGTTGCGGAAGGTCAACTTTAATCACACCCTCTTCGATTTTAACTGCAGCACTTCCAGCCTTAAACTCATTCTTCTTCATCCTTTCTCCTAGGTTTTAAGCATAATTTCTTAATTTAGTAATAAGTTAGTCTTAGCTTGAAGTAAGCCAAATAAATGGGGGACGAACAAAATCAAAATCGAATCCGCTATCCGGAGAGGTACATCATTGTGCATCAGCAGCTGTCTGAATGCAAAGCCATATCTCAAATTATCTGAAAGTTTTTAAATTTTAGTTTTAAAATGGCTTTCTCATAGAGAAGGAAGCTAAAGATGATTTAATATAGCCCAAAAATATTTATTATCCAAAATTTCGGGAAGAAACATAAGAAACGCCGTCAATTCCACGAACGGGCCATCACTAGGGTCAGCTGAATAATGAAAACCCTTTTCTCTTCTCTATTCCATTTCAACATGCAAACTAGTATGGACAACAATGAGATGCATGCCAGATTTTTCTATTAATGGTCTGCTGATTGCTTTTCTCCGTAAAGGCATAACACTTTCGGTTGCAAGCTTTGGTGTTTTTGTGCAGGATTTTCATGTTTCGTTGGCTCATCAGCGTTTTTTGGATTGCAAACTTATTTCCTCTTCTATACTCATATTCTTTCCTCTCACGATGGGAACTTCATTATTATAAAAAAAGAGAAAAAATAGCTGGACTCTTTTATAACTTCGTGTTCTTCGTGTAATGATTTAAAAAGCAAAAAATAAATATTTAACCAGCGTGAGCATAAAAATAGTCTTCGTTTGAATTCTCATGCAGACACAAGTGCTGCCAATTTGTTGATTATTCAAAAAAGTTCCTGAATTTTGGGTGCACATTTTAAAATGACCGAGAGTAGTCACTTGTATACCGACTATTCAGACGTAGCCGCAGTGAGGTAATTTCAAATCATGTTCTATTTTTTATACATTTCAGTTTGGTATTTAAGTAAACATTATGAATACCTTCTGTCAGATTTGTTATCGGTTAGTCTCCAATTGCCAGCTTTTATCAAACAAGTCAGTATTTTTCACTACAAAGCACTTAAGAGCTATCACCCGAAAGTTGTTCTTTTGTTAACAAGCTTTTTGAATTATTGTTTCTTATCTGTTTAAATTTAAGTGAATGCACAATCGTTGTGTGTTTACTGCCTCTGATGCATCCGCTCTACATGTCTGTCCACAGACTTCACGGAAATCTTTTTAAAATTGTGACAACTTTAAATACCTTCGTCATTTTTACCACCAAAGTAATTTACACGAGTCTGTAAATGGCTTAGACAATAGGATTCTCTTTTACCCTGGCGATAGCTTGGAATGTCAGCTACATCAAAATCAATTAACACATGCCATGAGATATGAGGTCTTTGCACCTTCCGATGGACTTAACTGCGGTAGGTTAGTGCTTTATTTGTGCCACTGTTCAATGGAATAGACAATTTATTGTGCTTTCCCTTACAGTTCTAACAACTATACCCTCTTAAAATACTTTAAACCGCTTTCGTTGACAAAGCGAGAGCAAAAAGTAGATGGGAAAAGTAACATTGTCATTAAGCAATAAATCAAGTTTTTCCCAAGTACCTACACTTTCTTCGAGTACATCTTAAAAAACTTTTCGTATTAAATCTTCTTCATCAGCGGAAAACTGCTAAGATTTCTCTTTGGTTCAACAACTCATCAAAACTCATCTTCAGCTTTAATTTCAGTCAATTGGCAGCATGCCAGACATCAGTCAGTGACTTTAATTGAATTCTTCAGATATAGGAAAATTGTATCTTTTAGCGCTTTGCACTGTCAACAACACTGTCCTTTCACTTAAATCAAACTCAGATCTGTTTGGATGCAATTTTTTTTTCCTGCAACATGTATTTTCATCTTATTTGGAGGCAGGCACTATACCAACGCGATTTCCTTAACACGTTCGCCTCGTACGATTACTTGTCTGGGTACAAGGCATAATCATAAAACACCTTGACTTTCACATTGTGGTCAAGTGGACGATTGTGGTATAGATAGAAGAGAGTGATCATTACAGAAGATAAAACGGGTTAAGCATAGGCTAATGCTTGTGGCCATCGTTGCATAGACGAGTTTTTTTTTCACAAAATCCGACAACGTGCCTTTTTGCCGTTAATAGCTTTGGATGATGCTTAGTTCTGCAAAAACATGCAAATTATATCGTAAGGTGATTTAGAAAAACGTGATCCTTTTATGACTGTTTGAAAAACATAATTGTAGGAATTTAGTGTTTATAGGAAGCTCCAAAGTTCAGATTGAACTGGAGCAGACTCCAGTCGCAAACAAAAAATTGAATATTGTTAAAAAACTTAACAAAAGCTGAGATTTTAGCCTTCACAAGTTAAGTTTACTTAGGTCCGGTTTATCAGTGCTCAGTAAAGCCCAGCTTAAACCAAGATCTGCTTATTTCGGAACAAAACGAATATGGAGTGAAGCCGGCAAACAGTTTTTCAGTACAGGGTGAGCTCCGCCAGTAAGGTTGTCAAAATATACGACTGTCGAGATTATTAATTCGGTAAGGGTTGGGAGAGTCAATAATTTAGAATTTATTTTCACATAAAAAAACATAGGAAAAGAAGTTCGAGCTGTTCTCTGATGACATTTTATTTACAGACACACGCAAAGCAACTGCCATTCCACACAGAAAAAACATTCGAAAAAGTTCATACAGTTCTCCAGATTTGATACGGGATTAACTCACTAACCTAACTTTGGCGAGTTAGGCCGCGATTAACCCCAGATCAGAAGACACTGAAAAGCTCATTTCTGGGGTTGAACTCAGCTCAATCTTAAGTTGGATGATCTTGCACTGAAAAACAGGCCCTAAGACTCTATGATAGATTCTTTTTACTAGTATTACTATTATAAAACTAACATTTAAGGAGTTAACTACTTAACTACTAAGTTGATCATATTTTTCCAGAAGCAATAGTGCGTGCGTCAAAAATGGTTGTTAGTTGGACATCACCAAGAAGTAGTAGATCAGTACAAGGTGTTAAATTCCTCGTTCAGTCCCAAATGCAGCTTTCAATTGACAATTCTTTTTAAGGTTAGAATAAAAGTTTTTAAAATAACTATATAAATAAGAAGAGATATTGAGGATTGAACAATCAAGATCGCGATCGTGCCTTGGTATCTTTTGTTTATTTATTTATATAATTTATTTTTAAAAAATTTCAAATAAAAGAAAACATAAATTATTTGAGCTTGAAACATTCGAAACAATAATTTTCTGAAGGAAGTATGCATCCATTATAAAGGTAAAGCATATTGTTTTTAGGTTATACTACAAGGCGAGGAACTCCAAGGAATTCTGAAGGAAGATTGGCAGAAGCTGGAAGAATCCATTATAAAGGTGAGGCATATCATTTTTCGGTATACTACCATCAGGCATAGGAACTCTAGTGAAGTGAGAGTGGCTAAAGGAATGCTTTATGAAGGTAAAGTATATCATTTTTCGGTTATACCTACCCTATTGAATACTAACACTGAGCTTCAACTATGATGCCTATCTATCTTATATATATAAAACAAAGTCGTGTGTGTTACACTTATTATAACTCAAGAACGGCTGAACCGATTTCAATGATTTTTTAGTTTTTGCATTCGTCTCCACTCAAAATAGGTTATAGGCTATTAAAATTTAAGAAAAGATGATGGACAGAAATTTACAGTTAATTTATACTTATCTATATAAATGAATTCATTTCGTCCAATACGGTTTGAGGAAAGTATGCCGACGACTTATTAGCCCGATCCTCAATAATGGCGATCTTCTGCGAACAACAGAGGCATCAGTCATCTAACCATCGCCTAAAAAATCTTTTCTTAAACCGGCAGATCTTAGAGGAATCCCAGGAATTTTAAATCGATACTAACGACCATTTTCATCGATTTCAAGGCCGCGTAACACAGCATCTGTAGACTCTAGCTATATAGCGCAATGTCTTTTTTTGGTATTTTTACCAAACTTGTCAGGTTGAGCAGTATTACGATGGAAAACTCACGCTGCTCCGTCAGAATCGGTAATGATGTCATCGACGCTTTTGATATAAAATGAAAGAATTTACAAAAGACGACGAGCTGCCGTAAATACTTAGAGAGAATTGTGCAGAACTCCCGCGCCAGCACCAGAGGCACAATCTTCTTTCAAAACTATCAAATCACTCGAATAGGAAGTTCGACACATTATCGGAAGAGCACGCGAATATGGGCCATTGGGCCTAGCATTCAATGAGAGCAAAACTAATATGTTGTCATCAAGAAGAGACACCTAACCTCGTGGTGTTAGCCAAATAACAGCGTAGATCTTTATAACTGTCAGGTAGTTGGGGACTTTGTCTACCGTGGCTCGATAGAAATTCTATAGACAACAACACCAGCGCTGAAGGCAAATGATGATTAACTCTTGCTAATCACTATTTCTTTGGGCTTAGAACGTAATTGAGTAGCAAATCCGTCCTTTTTGGTGAGAGGCACAAAGTAAAGTCAAGCTCACGCCGTACGTTTTGGCCTGAGTAGCTGAGTAGGCAATGCAGTCTTCCTCCAGGCACACGCCACACAGAGTGTATACTACAAAAACTTACTTCGCTTCGGAAGACTGACCTTAACATGTCAAAAACAGAGTCAGTTTTTCCTATGTTGTGTTATTTCGAACGATGCTGCTTTTGGCTCAGAATCCAAGAGTACAATTCAAATTTTATCAATCATAGTCGCGGTGAAAAATAAAGCTGCCAGATTTGGCCAAACACTTAATTTTGCACACTAAAATGTTGCTGAACTGCTAGTCCTTTGGTTGGATTTCTACGAATTTCTGTTTTTTTCAGAGCTTAGACAAAAAAAAACTCAAAGAACCGGACTTAAGATTCGAGCAAACTTTGCCTATAATTATGGAAAATAATACTATTCACGTCTAGCAGTTTAATATACACAAAAAGACTGAGTTAAGTAGGCATAAGGGTATAACGTGCCTATTTTATCTTGGTTACAATGTGATTCTATTAAGCTTGTTGAAAAAAAAAACGAATAATTTGAATCTTTTTAAAAGTTATTTTTAGTAGCTACCAAATTGTTGTGTTTAAATTCCAAGAAGTTAACACGCAGCATACCTGTGGTTAAGGACTAGAACTAGTTCTTAAGAACCAAAAAAACTAGGGAATTCCCTATCACTACTTGAAACAGGCCACAAAACCAATGGTTGGGTAACTAACTGATACGATTATTGGAAGTTATAAGGTATTCGGCTTACCAAAAACCGTTTGTAAGCCAAGGTTCACCTCCCAGCATGTATCGACATAATGCAATTAAAATCATCCATAATAATGCGAAACACAAACTGAATACCTAAGCGATTCACCCGAAACCGTCGACCTTAATTCGAACTGCATTAGCTAATCCAATACGGAACCGGTCAACGATCTGCGCGCAAACTCTCTCGAAGAAAATTTAAAAACAAAATAAATGGCGACAAACTGCTATCGTTAATAATTATTACAGTCGCAGTGACTTCCTCACGTAGACCCGTTATTCAAGTACCTAAGCCGAAACGGTACCGTGATATCTACCAAATAATCATGAAGAAACAAATTATATAATTGCACACCACCAGTGGTGAAGGCATACATCAAACAGGTGGATAAATGTATCTAAATGGGGTTTTCCACATGTTGTCTTCTACCTACATATACATGTTTTGGCTTTTCTCTCTTCTATTCTGATTCTCTTTGTTTTTGTTAAAAGAATATTCTCTTTGTGAAAAGAATTTCATACCTGCTAATTGAAAGGTAGACTGCGCGTTCTTGTATCGACGAGTATCTATGCGTAGTCAGGTAAAATTCTGATACAAGAAACTTCCGGATTGGCAGGTATTCCAAGTGCAGGTGTTCAATGGTGACGATGGGCGAGCAATATACGATGAACTCGAGGTGATAAAACGAAGCGAAGATAATGCAGATACGAAGAAATCCTTAAAATCAATCACACCCTACGGCGGTAACGTAGAGAAGATACATTAAATAAAAAATAAATAACTAAAACAAAAACTCTAAATCGTTGTCACTTTTCAAAATTATTTTCCACTTTTGCACAAAATATTCAACCGAACAAAAAAACGCGCACAGTTTCAAAAACTTGTTTTGGATCTTGGTTGCCCTCTTACTCTTTCTTGCTTTTTTCTCGGGCAACACTCCCTAAAAATTTAATTTCACTGATCGCCGATCAGACTCAAAGCCGAGAAAACGTATCTATTGTCACCCGTTTGTATGGCAAACCAACAAAAAACCGAAAATTCACTTAAAAGAAAAGAAATCTCATGAGTATATCTCGCACGACTCAAATAAAAAAAAAAAACCGTCACGTCATCTCGCAGAAATGTGTTGGAATGTGGACTCGGAATCTATGACAACTTTTTTGCGTGAGTATTTTTCACGAGACACTTTAACTCTTGGTATAATTAATATTAACAAATTCCAACGGATGCAAGTTGTGTATCGCAACGATTTCACAAGCTTAAAACTTTAGCCGCAGATTTCCTGCAGTCAGTTAAATCTGAAACTGCAAAAATAAAAACGTAACACCCCGATGGGCAAAACAAAATGGCGACGTTGCAACGACAAAGTACACTTTCAACTTATGCCCCAAAAGAAAAACTTTTACTTTGAGCCCTTTTGCTCTAGGACCCAGACTGACTTGTAATGGAAGTGAGTTTTTTTCAAGTAAATTTTTGCTATACTACACTTTTCTTATATAATCATTTTGTTTGTTTCAAAATCAGTCTTTATTAAGTTGGTCAAATCAGGTATCTCAAGTTGCATTCAACTAGTTTTTTTTTCTGTTTTATTTTCTTTCTATCGCGACTTTGCGCGTTCACGCCAGGCTTAAACGAACCGAGAAAAGAGACTGCCGGAAAGTAACCTTTTTTAATTCCAGTAAGCCGTCTACGATCGTAGCTCTATACGCTCTGTGTCATGCTCTTAAAGTGTGTCTTTAACTCAAAAGGTGCAAAGCCACTCAGCACAGGTAGCAATACAAGCAGAAACACCGGTTATAACTCTGAGTGCGACAAGAATGAACATCGATGTCTTGAGTCGAATTCATTGGTTTCATTCATTTCTTTGGCCAACCTGTTGCCTTACCTCTTAACACCTACACATATGCGGCCTCTTAATTGAGTGCGAGTGCTGGTAATAACATGTAAGGTAGGCTATCTAAAGATTGCTGCATGAGGGTAGATACAGTGAGTATCAACGGCTTGGTACAGGTATAAAAAGAATGTTATTCTTAGCAACTATTTTAAACAATTTGAATAACAATAATCCAAGACCAGTGATCTTCAATTTGGAGGCGAATCAATTTTTTTCACTTTTCTTTGGTCTGCTACTTCAGATTTCAGTGTAAGGAAAAACAAAATTCATTATTTTAGCTTAACAGAGCTTCTGTTAGCTCCGCTTTCCTCCTTCCCATAGAAAATGAAGCATATCAAAATTGATTTATACTGGTAAATTAGTAACATAGAGATGTTATCACCGTAGACCCCCAAAACCTTAATGGCATATAACCGTGACCGAATCGTTGCTCGACCCGAGGACGTGCCTGCGTTCGGTTACGTGCAAAATGTCTACAGGTCAAGCCATACCTCTCCTACCCACCCAACCTCTTCCACTACTTTAAAAGCCTAAAAGGTCGATGCATGTAAATAAGTCCTCAACAATTTTTGAGGAGCAAAGGTAAGTCGTCTTTTTTGTCTTTTTTTCACACAACATGAAGATTTTGAGGCAGGTAATGCGCACTTTCATTTCACTTTTTTGTTTTCTTTTTAAAAAAATTGGCGTAATTCACTTGATATTCCCAAAACACTTTTTGGCATAATTTCTGTGCCAAATCTGTGATCAATTAAACTTCGATTAGGTCAAGTAAATAATATTAAATTTAAAATAATATAATTTTATAATATTATATTAAATTATTAATAAATAATTATTATTTATATTATATTAATTAATATTTATTTTGAAAATATTTTAAGGATTTTCAGAAATATTTTTTTGGAGGGTTGGAAATTGATGTTATTTTTAGAGCCTTTTAGGCCATAGTTTTTGAACCACTTGCCCCAGAAAACTAATATTGAAAACACTTTAAAACAACTCAACATTAAACAGCCGTTGAAGTATTCTTTTTTTGAAAAAGTTTTGATACTGCCTTTTTAACACATTTTCGAGAAATGTGTGACCCCCTGACGAGATTTGTGGTCTCGTGATCTTTAACTATTTACCCGATTTTCGAATTTTCAATTATTAAAACAATTATTTCTTTGATTTAAAATAAGTACTATAAGTATATAAGTACGAACTTAAATATTTATCGAAAAACAGGGTAAACATTTTTGTTAAAAACATTTGTTGAAAACAAGCATTAAAAAAAATGTCAAACGAGTTTTCTGTTCTCAAACTTTAAACAGATTTTGGCTTGCTACTCAAGTGGTGTTTGCTTGCGTAAATTTAAGTTGATAAGGTACCTAGAAACAGATAAGAAGTTACAAGAATTTAAGGCACTACCATTTAAGAAAAGCAACTAAAATGGTCTTAAGCGAATCTAAAAAACCATATAATATTTCAGCCCCGCCATATTTTTTTTTTTTTCGAGACCTGAAAAATTGTCAACATCTGAGATATTTTTTCTAAATGGCACATATTACCGTTACCGAGATAGTGAGAGTTTACACGCGTTTTTTTAGCTGTTTTCCCGCAGCTTTTGCTTTCAAAATCCGTAAAACGACTACAGCATATTATTTTCGAATACCCTTATACTATGTCTTCACCGATAATTAAAAGAAGTTTAGCGGGAGACGATTAAAATAGATCCCAAAGTGGCTCCATCGGACAAATATAGGATTAATTTGACACGAAGAATCTGTTTCTGTCATTTTGGCTCTCAAAAGAGAGTGGAGATGTCATTTCCAAGGAGCGAAAACGATTTCCTCAGTAAAAGTCACAATAGAAAACGTACTTGTGACAGATTTTTCGTACAGGGACAGTTTCAGTTTCCTTTTTTGATTCTCAAACTATTACAAAGGTGCAGAAAATAGGTTTGTGAATAGGGTGAATGGGATTTATGAGAGGATTTATTTTTAATCGCTTGCCGAGGGGATTTAAATTTGTATGGTTAATCGCGTGATTTGTAGAGGATTTAATAAAGATTTATATTAATCGATGATTAGTGCTCGGTGGAGACATGGTATTATATTTTTTATTGAGTTCTCAGTATTTAGCGCTAGCAATGCCTATTTTGCCTCAATACTTTGGGCACAGGTTTTTGAATAAGTGGTTCCAAAAACTGGTCTTTTATTTTGCCTTTTAAGCCCTTTCAGAAATTTTTAAGTTAGAAACAGCATTTATGAAATATTTTAAAAATTTAAGAAGTCTCTTCCCACCATTTATATACAAACAAAATTTCATTATAATCGGTATTACCGTTAAGAAAGGTAACAGAATACTTTGAAAAATAATTTTTTAAATTTTCTTGAAGTTTTCGAGCTGAATCTCAGATTATGCTTAAGATTCGAAAGTATCTATAGCTTTCCCGAAAATTAAAAATTATTTTTGATATGTGTGATTTTTTTCAAATCATTTGGCCTCATAGCATCGGAGATAGTGGTGGGGATAAAATTTTTTTCACGATTTTTTTTTTCGAAAATACGTCAAAACCGCAGTTTTAAAATTGTAAGGCCAAGATTTGATTTAAGCCTTTGCTTCAGCTGTGATCACTTTTATAAGCCCAATAACGGTTTTTATAATAAGGTGGTGAAAAAATGATGACCTTGTCCACGTTTAGAATGCAAGACCTATTTTGCGTTGCTTATTTCTTAAAAACTTTTCAAAAATTCGATTTTATTTTAAAAACCAACATTTGTTTGGCTGAAAAACTTCTCAAGATAAGGCCAAAACACTTTTTTTACGGACTTTAAAGTGTACCAAAGTTCAACATATTTTAAGCAGATTATATACTCCAGTAAGGTTTGCGGCTTTGGGTGTATACCCTCCGGTCACCATCAGATTTGCTCTACTATTTACAAGTTTTTTGGGTCGCTGTTCACGAATTTCGGGTTTTTTTTCTCGAGAAATTGGGACTTCACCCATATATCAACCAAAAACACCTTAAACTATGGGTGTTTTTGCCATATAAGCGCTTTGAGCGTCTATTGGTTTCAAAAAAATATGTTTTTACCTTAAATTTATATATTAAGTAATATTTTATTAAAACTTCGATAATCATGGTAAGTTAAGGGGGTGAAAAAAAACTTTTTTAAAAACTGTTTTCTGACTCTGAGTTGAAACATTTAATAATAATCTCTAAAAAAAAAAATAAGCCTCTCGGTCAATAAGAGGCTAAAATTACGACTAAATCAGAAAAAATACCCATTAAAAAGGACAATATTTCGAAATTTGCGTTCACTATTCACAGGTAAATGAAAGTTTAAGCAGCAAAATCCCCATTTTTGGGGGTATTTTTGGCTGATTTAAGGGTAAAGCCCCAATTTATGGAAAAAAGACCAGTAATTGGTGATCAGCGACCCAAAAAACCTAATAAAAAAAAAACTGGTGGTGGACCGGAAGGTCTATGTGTATCGGTGGATTTCGCAGATGACCCAAAAATGGCATTCTAAGGACATAACGTCCGTAAGTACTTCAACTCCACTCAAAACCCAAAAGAATCCATCCATCATACCGTGCTTTATACCTACGTATGCTCTCGTAATTTGAAATTACGAATTCGTTAATTTTTAAAAGTTTTGGACGATCTATGATTCCCGAAAGAATTTTTTTTTTCCAAAAGCCAACTTTTGCAATTACTACCCTTCAATGATGTGTAGCTCTTCTGGTTATAATATAAAACACTCCGAAAATCTGCTGTGAGGGCTCTTGGTTTATACTAATAAATACTTTTATACTCTTAAAACTCTGGTGTAAAACAAGTAGCTGAAGCCCTCCACATTGTTTTGGCCATTGAGTCAGATATAGCAAAAGTTCGATCAGCTTTCAACTTTACTTTGCGAGAATCACCCAGCAGTGCAATCGCCTACACAACACCACTTCACCTACATTATCGTAAACTAAGCTAACAAACCCAACCGAAAACCAAAAGAAGCTGAATGGTTCCTATACCTGACTTTTGTGTGCGTCACAAAAGTACACCATGCATGCTTTCATGATCTTCAGATATGCGGGCATAACATTAAGCTTAAATTTATTTTCTGGAAAGAATTCTCTCCAATTGATACCAAGTCTTCGTTTATATTGGAATCAATGCGATGCTTTTATGAGATAGCAACTTCCGGTGACCGACTGGCTTAACAGTTATTGCTTACCTGGCACTGTTTCTCCATTGAAGGTTATTTGGACGGTGTGCGTTCCCGGCTCGTGTGGTGTGAAGCTTGCTACAAATCTTTGACCGCCCAGTGATCGAACTGACGATGTTACTCTGCCTCCGTTCACAAGGATCTCCAGGTTACCAGATCCTGCTTTGGACCCATCGATTTCGAACTCGACCGGCCTTCCAATTGCTCCGTTGGGGATGTCCTGAACGCGTATGGCCTGCGAACCGGTCGCGTTGCTATCTATCGGACGAAATCTAGATAAGGACGAGTAGCCATAGCCACCAGTGTCGCTGGTCCTTTCGGTTACATGACGTTCTGAGGTCTCCTTGATTGTTGTTGTGTAGCCAGACTTTGAGTTGTAGACATTGTCGTTCTGTTTGACAGTAATGGCACTGGGTCTGGAAGAAGACTTATGTCAATTTAGGCAAAGGGATTTGGAGCAGAATCCTCACCTGTACTGATCGGATTCGCTGGATCCACGCCGCTCAGACAGACGCTTCTGTTCAGCTAGAGCGAATTTGTTGTACTGGGTGTTTCGATGCGTCTCATGGTCAATGTCCGGTCGATGATATGATAGGTCGGTGTTAAGTTGCTTTTCTGTCATGTTGGCCAGTGACTCCAGAGAGTTATGTGACAGCATGTGCTTAGTTTTGTTGATCACATCCCAGCTATCGCGACGAGCTGCGGTCGGTTTGATTGACGAGACTCGAACGTTGGACGAATGGTCGATTGCTGGCTCAGGCGAAGCAGTCCGGCGCGTCAGCCCAGTCGTAAAGAGAGGGCTTGCCCGTATATTCGAGTCTGTGACATAGTTTGATGTCGTCTTGTACGTTGATGACTTTTCAACGTGGCGGACACTCTCATAGCCAGGACTCTATAAGGAAAACATCGTTACACCAAAAATAAAACCATCTTAAAATCATTCTGTCACCTTGGCATTGGTCACGGTTGTGATGGGACTACCAATGCGATGAGTGGCCGTTGTGACATAGTTGCTCGGCGAGTTGTTGTTGTAATGACGGGGTGGCACCGGCGATGCCGACATATTCCTCGGACTCGAGGTAAGGTTCCTTGTGGTGTGCTCATAGTGATTTGAGGTTTTGATCGTCAACGGGCTATTCCTGGTCACCTCACTCGATCGAATCTAAAGACATAAAAAAGTTAGCACAAGGCTTAGGACGTGAAAGTAGTGTGCGGTAATATTAGAGGAGTTTTAAAGTGTAAAAGTGTGATTTACGTGTATGGGACTCGCGATCGGACTGTCGGAGATTTTCGCCTTCGTAACGTAACGATCTTCCCGCGGTGGACTGAGCGTTAGGTTACGATCCCGGTCTTTCTTTCGCGCATACAACTCATTCTCTTTGTCGTAGTAGTAGTCGTTCTTTGTCGAGGTTGAGTTGATGAGTTTGGACTCCTTCCGACTGGTCGAGTACAAGTTCTCGTTATTTGTGCTGCTAACATTGTGTCGATGGAGAAGGGATGAGTCTACTGTGTCACGGGGTGGTGAGGCCAATTTTGGTGAGGAACCCTGTGTGTTAGTAGATATTTTTTCGTGTTGGTTTGTGTTTTGTTTGCAATGTTTTAGTTACAACATAAATGTTCATGCCAATACTTCTGCTGGCCGCAGGGTTAAAAACTCTCAACAGCCAGGTAACAGATATGGGCCTTTGAACTTACCTCACTTTCCCGTTTGTAATAGCTGCTTGACCGATAATCTGGCTCATCCTTAGGGGAATACTGTGGAGAGTACGAACGCTGACGTTCCTGATTCAGCAGATCGTTCTTGGCAGTTCTGTAGTCCTTGTGCCTTGTAGTTGTGGTCGTGGTATAGTGCAATGACGGGCTCTCCGAGCGGTGTTTGTTGCTCTCGTGCTGAGGACTGTTACGGGTCTTTCCCGATCGTCCCTTAGTTCCAACTCTCATAATGAAGGGTGAGCCCTTAACATCATACCCATTGAAGTAGATGTAGACTCTGTACTTGCCGTTTTGTCGCGGCATAAATGTCACCCTGTACTTATTTTCGACTATCTTCTCCACTGAGCACACCAACGATCGTTTATCATGGACAATGTCCACGTGCAGCTCACCCGAGACACCCACCCCACGAGCGTCAACCTCAAAGGAATGAGCACGCAGTGGCATTGCTCCATCCAATCCATGGACGGACACACCAGTAGAGTCGAAAACAGCACAAGTAAATGGTCCACCCTGAATGTGACGACCCTGGTAGGTGATGGCGATTTCCCAGATACCGGCTTCATCAGGCTTGAATATGGCACTATGTCCCTCCTCGACCTTTTTCAACGGACAGTTGTGAGAAATCCCCGACGGACTTACAGCTGTCACCAGAATATCCTCGGTTTTTGGTGCGCCAGTGGCGTTGACAAGGACCTCAACCAGGCTTCCAAGGGCACAAGGCGCCATGCCAGGAGGAGGAACTTGAATGAATCGCGGCAATACTCTAAAGAAGTGGCCACCAATACTGTCGTCGCCGACCTCAACAACGATCTCGTGCATTCCGTACTTTTCGGGTATAAAGACGCCCTCTCCATGAGAGTTCAGCCGAACAGGTTGAGGAGTTCCAGTGGGCGGAACGATGACTGCTCGAACTGAGCTTATGTCGATTTCGCGTGACATGACATCTACCCGGAAGTGAGTCTAAAAAAGAATTTAACTGAAGCAAGTTCGATAGAATCTCTGTTCAATTCTTACCTGCTCTCCAACTCTTCCTGACGTGCTCTCCAGGTAAACGTTGATCATGTCTGATAGAGGTGGCCTGGGAGTGACCCACTGCAGGTTGGCGGCGTATGCCATGATTCCAAGATGCTCAACGTCAGGGTTAGCCATATCCTTCGGTGAAAGGAAAGGCTGCACTCCCAATTTGCTTCCAGCTTCCACTGCTTTGCGAATGTTGTTCTCGTAGTGAAAGGGATCGGTACTCAGCTTATCCGGCGCTGGTGCTGGACCGCCGAGGTTCTTTATAATTTCGCAAAATACTCGCCCGTCGTTCCAGTCGCTCTGAGGAAGAAAATTTAAGTAAAATAATGTTCTGCCGAATTTTCATGTGTCAAAACTTACAGTGAAGTTAGTGACCTTCTCCTTGGTCTGGGTATTGACCCACCTTAGCGTAGCATTGTAGCCCGGTGCTCCGGGTTTCATAAAGTACGAGAGATAAGTCATTCCGGACAGTTCGTCTAGCCATGGTGAGGCAAGATACTCAGGTTCCAGCACCTTGGGTATGCCGAACTCCCTCTGCGCTATATTCATGGCGGTCGTACAATTACGAACACTCTGACTAGGATCGATGCCGCGCCAATGAGGGAACAGTCCTGGTTCACAATAGTCCAGCAAGGCCGACAGATTCACGCCGCTATTCCAGTCGGTCGTGAGATTTGAAATCTTGCACTCGGGCAGGGCAGCTTGCAGCCATGCCAACATCAGCTTTCTCGGCGGGAACTTACTTCGGCCGATTTGATACCGAACAATCAGGGACCATATCAGTCCGAGAATAAGTTTGACGTTTCCATTGACAATGTCCACGTTGCCGATGTTCACCAACTTGATGTGATCTGCCTCAATGGCATTCAGCGCTGTCGATGCGTTCTCCAGATAGTGATGCTGGTTGGCAGGTCTCCGGTTCCATGATGGCTTCAGGGGGCGCGTTTGAAGCTTCTCAACCAGTGCGCAGAGATGAGTTCCATCACAGAAATCTGTCGCCCAGTCGTGTACCTGCGAACAGACAAACATTGCCATGAATAGATGCCAACGCAACTCTATGGGAAGTATGTCTAAAGATACTCGTCAAGTGAAATTCAATTGTTCATATCCGGCTTTTGTGCAATTATTATTTTGTGCAGACCACAAAATGAGGAAAGTAATTTCACCATTCATGTCTGGGAGATTTCCCTGGGAGCTGTAAAAGCAACAAGTTTGGGCGGGCTACCGCAGTGGGTATGACTGCGTGTGTCTTGTTTCTAATTGAACCTGGTTGACTTGCTCGTGCAGAGTGGGCTGGTTCAATGAGCTTCCTTAGATGTTGATGTTTTATTCATGTGTGATCTGATGGTGGGAATCTATTTGGCATTCAATTTGAAGGCGAAACCGGAACCTTGCATGTTTTACACAAAACAGTGTTATTCATAGCGAATTTGTGATGCATGCTCGATTGGTTTCCTTTGTTCGGATTTCAAAAACTGGGCTAGTAATGAATAGCATAAAACTTTCGATTCTGATAATGGGAATGTGGAGTTCTCGTTGAAAATATTTCAAAGTCAAATCTATATGATGCAGTTTTGAAATTGAACCTGATTATATGGGAGCATACACTGGATTGGGGTTTTTTTTATCAACATATCCAAAATGCAAATAAGCTTCATATCGCGTTGAAACGGGTGACATTTGTTTGGTTCGGAAGCTCCCACAGACTTTGACTTGTAAATTTGTAATAATCGTAAAATCAGGCAATAGGAATCCAATTTTTACTCAATAAAGCAATAAAAATGTTGTGTTGCATTGGATTGCTGTCTTTAAAAAATGTAATAAAAGCGGCATTTTGAAACTAGATATTTGCGGCATCTCTATGCACACTTAACCAATGTCGTAAAGCAGTTCCGTTTTATTTCATTTTTTTATTTGATTATGGCCGTATAATTATTTATTATCAATTGGTTACCATCTAGGTGATAATTGGTTCATGACATTTTCATGAGTGCAGACGTATGAGATCATAATTTTTTGTGGTGCGACTAAGGAAAATGCTACCAGACATAGATTTAATGTGTTGGGGCTAAAATCGTAATACATTTACGGACTAAATTTAAATAATTAGTGTCTCAAAATCGAGAGTCCTAAACGGGGGTGTGGCTAAAAACTTTTTATTCTTTCCTAAATTAGGCTTAAGGCCAGTCGAAATTACGTTTTTCTGGAAAATTTTAGGTTTTTCTTCAATTCTGCCTCTAAATAAAGATTGAATCAAATGCGTATTTGAAAAATTACTCTTTTAATCAATCAACCCACGCCCACGCCCACTAGGGGAGGTAAAGCGATTTAATTTTTTATTGTGTATCTTACAATAATTATGTAGCAGGCAATAATTAGCTGATTTCATGCGTTTAAGACGTCTTACAGCTTTGAAAGCTCTTGAGGTAGCACCAAATTTCAGCTTCCTAGCTTAAAATTAAGGGCCTAAAAACGTGTGACTTACAGACAGACGGATAGACGGACGGACATGGCTTATTCGATTCAGAATTCAGTTTCGATCATACGCCCAGTTTTTGGAGGCGTGACGATTATTTTTTCAGGAAGGATAGGGTCTGAAATTTTTACATATTCTACAGTCCTTCTGCGACAGTCTGTCTGTTGCAGTTTTTTTTATGAATCTGATCCTAGAAGGAGTTTCGGGTCAATTGGTTACAAAAATTTGGTGCAGACAATTTGTATGACGAAAAGGGCTAAATTTAACTTTCAGTTCTTCACATAATATAGTCATGGCGTTATTAAACCTTGCGTCTTTGAACCTAGAACGGTTTTGACCTGAAAACTTCAAAGTGTCTTAAAAATAAAATCTCTTAAACATTTTTCTATACTTCACTTGAGACCTGTTGAGACCGTTGCCTAGCCTGTACTTGAGACGGCTAGGCAACGCAATAACTTCTAAATGAGAGTCCAGAAATTTCCAGAAAATTCCAAAGCGCCAACTTCCATATCGACGTTTCAAGATCAACCAACCCCACGGTGACGATACTTGTTGTGAATTTTATAAACCCTCAATGCTAATCCCACGTTTCAGTTGCGTTTAGTGGAAAAAAAATTGCGTCATATAACGCCAGATGCAGCATTCAAAGACACGTTTTTCAACCTTCTCCCACGCAGATGATGACTAAAGGTAGAATTGTTAATTCGAAATCAGTAACACATTTTTGCTTCCCATTTTTGAATGTGAATGCAAAATGTTCCACATAGAACTACGAGCAGCATATAGTGCTTCCGAGTTAAAATAACTAAACTCATGTAAGCCTAGACAAGGTCGAATGTCTCATCAGAAGCCGCTCACTATTATAGTTTAGCGAGAGGCGGCTAAATCTATTTTTACAACTGACAACTTTGCGCACAATTAAACGTTCATTGTCATTCGGTCACACATTGAAAACAAGATTCCCTATATGGCCGGCTAACCAGACCAATGAAGGTGAACCCTCCATACTGCTTTAAATCAAATGAACTTGTCAATCAGTTGATCTGTTTTGCAGGCGAAAACACTTTTTTTGTACTTCTGGAGAATATAACACAAAGCAGATACGATTCTTATCCTTTAAGTATCTACAGACATTGGCTTGCTGTGTTGGAGTGGAGTTCCATTATATTGACCGTTTATGTGGGCGATGACGTCAATGTTGACCATTCGCTTTCGTCATTTCCTCCATGTAGACACTGACAAATCAATGACACTTGCACGGTTCATTAACTGTGCGATGCGCCACCTAAATGGGCGGATCACTCACGTATCTGCTCGTCTATGTACGACCCTTGCAGTTTTTGCTTTTCTTTCACTCGAATCGAAAGTGAAATGAATTTTAAATGAGGCCATCGAACGCTCAGCGACTTGATCCGCCCGCAGGCTATCAAGTAGTCTACAAACTTGCCATTTTTCACGCCTAGCCGGTTGGATGTGTAACTATCTTTTTGCGCGTGGGATTGGCGATAAATCTTGAGGCTTTATAGTTGCGCAGAATTCCAATGGTTAAAAAAAAGAGATTTTTTTTTAACCATTAGAAGCGAAAATTTGTTTAGTTCCTGACTGGTTTGTGCGTGGATCATTGACATGAATGAAAACTAGACGACAGTTTTGATATTGACCAGATGCTGACTTTATATATTACGAGGCCTATGTAAAATTGTATTCAAATGAAATTGGTTCCACAAGCCAAAAGTAAATAAAAGTGTGCGACATTCAGGTTGGTTTTTCACATTTTATGGATTTTTGATTTTATGGTGCGATTTGGACTATCGAGTTTACGTAGATCATTGCTAAAAATATTTGACATGCTTCAATTTTGTTTGCGCAACAAGTTGTGGGAGTCGCTATTTTGTTAAATAAAATATGAGTTCACCAATATGGGAATGACCATATAATCTACAACAAATTGAAAAATGTCAATAACTTAAAACCTGATTTGCATCGAAAGCCAACTAAAGTTGGAACACAGAACAACACCTGCAGCTAAGCCTTAATTTGAAAACAAAATTACAAAATCTTTTATGCCAGTTCTTTTTGGCAAACAATTCCTGATTTTATCTCAGAATTCCATCGGAATAATAAATGGTGCGAACAGTAGTTGTCGAAGCTTAACAAGTTTGATTCAATTTTAACGACAATAATTAGATACATGATGACACAAACTTAAAAGAATTTTTTTGAGAATTAATTTTGTTTTTCAAGTTGTGTTCAAAATATTGGGCAGCATATACTTTAGGGTTGTGAACTTTTTGAAACCTAAGAAAGAACTCTCGACACAATCTTTCGTAAGTAAGAACTAATGGATAAAGACACAATTATTTTTAGAGCGGACAAGGCAAGTAAACAAGGAGGAAAATTCCAGGCGATGGTTGCTGCCCATGCACAAGACGTTTTTTAAGCATAAAATACTCTTAACTATCTCTTTAACATTAAAACAAACTGGGTACCCTTGAGTATAGAAGCGAACTGGATTTGGATACTGATTTACCTTGTAAAGGCACAACACCTGAGGTGAAAAGTTGAAGTTTTCTACGAAGGAATTTACGTTCTTGCGCCTTTTTCGCTCTCCTCCCAATATTATGCTTTTCAAGCATTTAAAGGGTTGTCATTGGCCCTTGACCACGAGCCAATTATACAAAATCTGATATATGACAGAAAACAAAGCATAAAAGAAAGGTGAAAGGTAGGTAGAAGTAAGGGGTAGAAGCAGTTTACCTGCTCAGGGAAGATGAAGAGTCTATTGATCAAAACACTACCGGAAATTTTCAAAAGGCGAGGCAACAATTATTTTCGACTGTTTAAGGTAAAAGTAGGTTAGTGGCAATTTTAGTTTGATTATTGACTGGGATACAAAACATTAATTCTCTCCATAGGAGAAGTCGAGCTGCCTTTGGAAGCGGGACACACAGTTCTCCCCTTACCGAAATAATGTAGTTTTCAAGACTTCTACGCAATAAATTGATTGACTGATAGCTTGTAGGCGGTAGCACCATACTCTTAAAACAAGGGATCTTCCGCAAGTGTATTCTTGTGTATTCTTGTGCACTTCTTGGCCAAGCATGATGTTTGACTAGACAACTTTATTTAACGCTTCAGTGTTGAATGAATTCCGTAGTTACGAGTACCCTGGCAAAACTCCAGAATTTTTTTTAGTACAGACTGCCCGTTTTTTAAAAAGTCAGTAACGTATGTGCATCCGTGATAAGGGGCCTCATTCCTTAAATTCCCCAAGATTTTGCTGTTATTTTTGTATGAGGATCATTCACATTGGGTTCGGCAAACGACAATAACTGACACTCAATACCCACACCATTTGTTGGTTCAACTTTCATAAGGCTTTTGTATAAATATAAGTTTTTAAACAGTGTAGATGAAAAAAAGAACACTTTCGATGATTGAACCGTCCACGTTCATATGACCTTTCTACAAAAAGTAAAGGTAGGTTTAAAAGCTGCCGAGGAGCGTATCGCTCAATTTTCGCATGCGAGATTTCAGTCAATATCCTGTTAGCAGTATGGGTGTAGATCTGTTGTTAGCATCCTAATCAACCAATGGTACTTCTGGTTATGACGGATCGACGTGAAGGCAAATTATTGAAAATATAAATAGTCCAGTCCAGCAGATTTGAACGAGCTTTAAAGCCAAATATTACAGTATATCTATGTCAACAAAATCTCCACTTGGTGATGAGTCCATTTTTGCAATATCAGAACATGCACTCTTTGCTGTGAACAATTATCGGGATAAAGTAAACGCGGTAATGCTTAAAGACTTAAGCCTAACGGATCATTCGCCCAGACTACGTTCTGTCACTGAAATAAGCTGCAACCACGGATATTCGATTCCAAGCGACTTCATCACTTCACCACATCCCCTAGGATCTTGGGAAGATATTTTTTTCTTGGAGTATGATTACGATAAAAAAAACTTTCTTGGACAGTCAGGCGGTCTTTAAGTGCCTGGAATCAGTCTACAGTTTCTATGGTAGCCCTCGACTGCTGATAGCTTATCAGCGAGATGTCGGAGCAGTTTAACATTCATATGCAGTGAGTGGTAGGACGTGTGGACGCCACCCTGCGCCATGGTGCAGTCGATATCTTTTGTGTTGGATTATGTGCACTAGGTATCAGGTTCAAACTCTAACCAGGACAAAAAAAATTCACTGGAGTTCACTTGGTCATCATGACAGACCTCTCGATTCGCCGCTGATTTGCAACCGGCAAAAATTGTAAGTTTGTTGCAAAAGTTGTAGGAACCCGCACAGCATATGTATGGCTGTGAGATGCTAGCCGATGGCTATTTTAAGCTGTGACAATAAGTTAGTGGTAAAGAGAGGCAGGGAAAAGTGGCTTAGTTACGGAAAACTTCAAGACTAAAGTTCTTTAAGAATTAAGAAGTAATTTTCTTAGTTTTTAAATTAAGGAAATTAGCTCTTTAAAGAAGTAAATTTCCGCAAAAAAAAAAAACAGATTTGGTAAAATATAGATCTTAAACGTTCTCCATTAAATGTTGCCAATTATTTTGTCGGATTCTTTTATGCAAGGCTGACATATATATTATCTGCACCTACTTTCTCTCTGTTAGCAACTGGAACTTCACCTAGAAGCTATGTTCTATAAATTTATGTAGGTGATCCAAGCACGACGGATCTAACACCTCATACAAAAACTTAGTTCTGACATATTATGGCAGCAGGTCCAACAGGGTATCAGAAGCTGAAAAATGGGCTTCCATTAAAACTTGGAATGCAATGTAGTAAACTACTTTATTCTTGCCTATAACTGTAGAATTTGGGTTGATATGTTTTAAGAAGCTTACTTAAATTAGATAAATGTAATTCTCTTTCCTTTCCTCTAGACACGGTGGACAAATTCACAAAGATGGTTAGGACAAGCGTTTACCCGCCCAATGATTAGTCTTGTTGTGCTATCCAGTACAAGAAATCACCCAGCGCAATGTAAAGTAAAAGCGTGAGCTTTCTCCTTGCTAGAGCGCGGTCTACCCAACACGTCTTCTGGTCTAGAAGCCCGGGAGCCCGAAGGTCAGGACAACTAGACGTTCCCACGATTTTGGGCAACCACAGCCACCATGAATCCCCCACTAAAAGGCCAACCTCTTTAAGGCAGAAACGAAGGCGGCCGCGGACAACAAAAATCGACCTGGCTCATGGGCACTCTGCCTCCAATGGTACCAGAATATTATAGCCTCAAGTCGATCTTCGCAACCAGATGGTCATTTCTAGATGGATGCCCTTAACCGCCCGTGGCCTGCCAACCACGAATTTTAGAAAAGAAGCGGAACTGCTATTCTATTAGGATGCCGATCGACAAGCCGCCCAATGTGGACATACGCTCCTCGGAAATAACTAGAGTCCCAATTGGATGCCTCTCTACATACTCTTACGGAAAAGCTCACCAAATGTTGAGTACCAACATGAAAATATTCTGTGGCATACCAACATCAAAAGCAAAACGAAAAATCCTCAAGTTCTATCTCAAATATAGCGACTTCCAGGTCGGTGTCTGTTACCTAGGTTAGGATTGCTCTATTGTTACACCTGCAAGCTGGATAAAAAAAATGCAGTTATCCTTTCTATCGTTTCCTTCCCGGTAACATTCAAATACTAAAGGGGTTTTAACCAAGTACCTACTCTACTGATTAATTCTTTTCATTGCTTTGGAAGGAAAAGGCATAATGCTTGCGGGACAAAGCTTTGGCGTTTATTTGCACGACTTTTAATTTGCAGCTCTTGTAGCACAGTGTTAATCTTTCCCTTCTTTTATCTTTTTTCTTCCGATATCGATAGTCTTTTGCATTGCGGGGGTCTATTTCCACGAGTCGAAAGTTGATTTTTACACCCTGAAAAGACCCAATGTATCCAAGAACTGTTTCGTTGCTCGCAAAATCTGGCCGTGAGGGTAGTAATCATGAGCTTTTGACCGCGAGCTCATAATAAAACAAGTGAGTAAGTGCAAGAGTTTATCGTTGACAAACTTCTATATACCCGACCCTGTATGTAACACATAATCTTAAAGTTCCTTGGCCTGATTTCATATATTATTTGTATAGGCCACGCCCCCAAAAGTGATCATGGGCTTAAAATTTAAATCAAGTAATTGAAATTTCGTTAGGCTCACCAGAAAATACGGTAAAAGCGAAAAAAAAAGTTTTTTAATAAAAAAAGCACCTTAAAAGTGGGCGGAGCTTAAAACTTTGTGTGGTAAAGTAAACTTAGCAAATAATAATGGGCCAAATTTATAGATGCTTGATAAGCTCTTGCTATGCTGTTCCTAAGCTAAACTGGAGTTAAAGCTATTCATAGACGCGTAATAAACTCATTTTGAAAAACTCGGGTCTGTTTTGCTCTGCCAAATACCAAGAAAGTAATAAACATTGCAGAGTAGCGTTTCGGAAATGTTTGTGACATAAGCACAAAGAAACATTAAGAAATCGCCACAAGGGCATACCAAAAATATTTATTTGTTTTTTTTTTTTTTTTTTTTGTCACTCAGCCTCTTGACGATATTTTACTAAAGAAAGGAGGCCATGTGAAAATTTCATTTAATTGTCATTTTCTGACACCATTATCTCAGAGAATCACTCATTTAAGAGTATTTCTATGTACAGAGCTTCCAAAGCTATGCTTAACCTCGGGTCTAAATAAACACAACAAGAAAATTGTCTATGAATATGAGCTGTCTCTATGCTGTATGACAAATTTAGACCTATATGTAAGTTTATTAAGACTCGGGTTTAAGAAACGACTATGAAAATGGGTCAATATCTTTAATATTTATCACAGAATTTTTTTTCGATTTGGAGTCATTTTTCCGGGAAATTGGGTTCTTAAAGATCTAACATGTTAAAAGTGGGCATGGTCGATATTGTGGGCGGTCCAATTTTTGCCTTGTTATAGGTCTTAAACCAATATTGCTCAGTACCAAAATTTAAGTTCCTGTGCTTTGTCTAACTTGACCAAAAGGCATTTTGAAAAAAAAATTGTGTCTCATATTAAAGCCAATAGTGGGCGTGGCCCCTGACGGCTTGAGCCAATATTCACACTTTGCTGTGCAACAAAAGAACCAAGCAGTGTGTCAAGTTTCAGCTCTGTAGGTTGTTTTTGAAGACCTAAAACCTTCACACATGCACACGGATGGACGGACGGACGGACATGGCTTAATCGATTCACCTGTCTGTCTTGATCATATCTCTAAAAGGTCTTAAGGGTCTATGGTGATGATTTCTCTGTATTAAAAACTATGCATTAAAATAAATAAACCCTCGGTCGGGTACAAAAAACTTATTGTATTTCCCAGTGCAACCAAATTGCTTGCAGGTAAGTCTTTTGAAATGTCAATTCAGTCTGTGCGGCGATATTGAGATCACCGAATGTGACGTCATAGAAGCTATTAAATTTTTGTCAGTTGATTAGTGTTTCGCATTTTTAATAAAAACTTGAATAGATCACCGGTATTGCGAGACTGTTTGTTTCCTGTCTCATGGTGAACCAGAACCGGAATTGTCAAATAAACTAAAATGAACGTCTTGTGGGATTGTCCTACGACCTGCCCATATTGTGGATCATTATGGAAATCATTAAAATTTACTTAATTAAAACTCCATTAAATTGATTGTTCGATTTGTTAAAATTGTAAAAAGAGTTAAGATAGTTTTAACAGTCTTTCAATTTTAGTCAGTTTCTATACTTTTACATGCAACCAAGGGATGACTCCAAACAATAAAAGGAATTCAAAAATGTATTCCTATAGAAAGCAGTGAACAACTACAGTCAACAAATGGCATTCGCACAAAAGGAAGTACGATATTGGGAAAAAAATGTAAGACAAATTATGCAACTCACCTGCATTCCAGTTCCTCGCAAGTGCTCGTTCACCCAGTTCCTAAATGTATTCGCTTGAATCTCCACCCAGAGATCCTCGTTGCCGCGTATATTCATGCCCTTGGCAGCAGTGCCCTCGGGACTGCGAGCCACCAGGCCGGCATGAGTGATCTTTTGAGTGTCTGTCGTACCATCAGCATTGTGCTTCAATAACCCTGCATGGGTAACTTTCGCTCCTTTTATATCCTTTAAATCCATCTTAATCCTTATTCGACGATTAACACACTTTTATTTTATTTTATCTTTCGTATTCACAAGTTACTCCTTGACTTCTTCGTATTCACATTCACTTTCGTTTCGCATATAAGCGACTTAGTTTAACTCACTTGCACTGTCTGTCCTGGGAACAGAATTTTTTTCTTTTTCGATTTTTCGCATTTTTAATTTTTATTCGCGTATTATTTTATTCATTGTATTCTATAAGACAGAAAACACTTTTGTTTTAATTTTTGTTCTTCTCAGTTATTTATCACTTTTGCTTGGGCCTCATCCGTCGGGCTTAAAAGTTGAAATCGAACTGAGATTCGATATTGAAAAATCATTCATTCAGGTGTACCCACAGACGCGCAAAGTGCCTACAACCGATGACGTCATGTTTTTAAATAATCAAAAAAAAAGCCAACGCTCTTGGAATGGAATTTAAGCAGGTTTCGTGTATTTTTTAAGCTTTTTACAACAAGGTACCCGCGCATACGTATGTGTATACCCACCTGACTGAGGCGGGGAAAGAAGACCCAATGGATACTCTATCTGGAAATAACAATATAGTCATGTGGTCGCGGATCGCAGCTCTGAGTGGAGACCGGTTTTGTATCTATTTGTTTAGTTCATTTTTGGATAAAGTTTCTCATCACCACCTTCCAGGAATTCAATTCACAACATTGGACTGGCGGAGAGAGTATATGGGAAACCTCAGCAAGAGAGAGCTTGTTGTTTGTCACTTGTTACAAGTAAGATTTATTGTTTGTAAACAAGCAGAGAGCTTAGCTTTCGAGCCGTGAGTAAATCACTTTTAGTTCCTAAACTAGATGGCTGCGCTCAGATGATGTATCTGGATAGCTATTTCGGCGGATGAGAAACAATTCTAAATGAATCTCATGACAAAACTCGAAATTCTTTTGTAAATCACTTACGGAATGAGTTTTGAATACAAATGACCTCGAAATTAATTCACTGTTGATATGGCCACACAAGGTAAACACAGATTTTTATTGAATAAATTCCATAAATTAAAAAAAAAATCATATAGGTGCTCAGGGGCGTTAGCACGCTGCACACACGCATGTTGCGGGCTTTAGATTTACACTTATGATAAAAATATTTATCCACTTTTGGTAGACTTGAGGAATAGAAAACGAAAACTGAACCTAGCCCAAGATCTGGCGTTAATTTACGGCTTTGCGTACGCTCGTTCCACAGGGAGAAAATATGAAATCGAATCTCTATATAGCCTCGTGAAGATGGGTTTTCCCTGACAAAATTTATTTATTAATATTGTGCTAATGAAAGTAAATTGAAATTTGGCCCATTGTTGAATAAAACAAACATTTGTCCAGATTTGTTAGGCATTCCTAGATGTTTGCTTTTTAAGGTATGGCAAAAAAAGAGTATTCGAAAATAGGAGCTTTCAAAATAGTGTTAAGTTAGAAACCCAAAAAATGGGTGTAGTGTTCGTTCCTCACTATGTTCATATTAATGTTATTGAAATAAAATAGTTCTTCAAAACAAAGGGTTCGATTTTAAATCTTTAAATCGTGCTCTTAAAATGTCAAACCTAATCCAAAAAGGTCGAGCGTAATCAATCCATTAACGCAGGAACGTAAATCTGCTGGTCGGTTTGCTGTTGTCAAAGATGAGTAGCCGGCCAGGGCGGCATCGAAATGACGAGGCCGAATGCTGCCGATCGAGTCTCAATAGCTCAATATAGTAAGGTTTTCCTTGACAGTCTACATTATAGAGCTCCGAGAAACAACTCCCCAAGGAAATAAGACACCAAATGGAAAATTATATGTCCCCCCAAAATTGGGGGATAATTTCACTGCTAAATTATTCCCCAAAGAGAAATGAAGAACCCTAAAAGGTATGAAAGAACACCCCAAATAGGTATGAAATAAGTCTCCAAATACATATTAAGGCAAAGGTAAAAAAAAGAAACTTGCAGGGAGGCTACGGGGAGTCGGCACGGGGGAGTCCCCCCATCTCATAGTGTCGAATTGGAAGTATGAAAAAAGCTCCCAAAAACCCATGAAATTAAGTTTCCAATTATGAGGGTTTATTTCATACAAAATTAGTCTACAACTTCATACAAATTTTGGGGATTTATTTCGTTTTCATTTTGTGGGGTTATATCGTTGGGGAATTATTTAACGGAGCCCCTGTATGGAGCCTTTGAAGTCTGTTCGGAGTAAAATATCAAAGCTTTTTATTGTGAAATCAAGAATCTTCTACGAAACAACAGAAAACGGCTATACTGACAAAAAGTGTTAGTTTTTCATGGCTTAGAATCCTCAAAGCAACCTGGTATTCTTGAGATAGTGGAACCCCCGCCGTATCGTAAATGTGCTTACCGACTCAAGAAAAATCTGACCACTTTTTTGCGGTTGCAATAGTCCAGAGTATCAAGTGTGTACACACAGTGAAAGATAAGTCTTATTTAAGACAGTTAAATGGCTTAATAAAGTATAAGTAAATATATACAAGCAAACAAAAATCGTAAGATTAGTCTAGAGTTGAACTATCCAAAAATTAGAGAGGAGAACGAGCATTGGAATTTTTAAAAGCTTGTGCGAGAATCGTCCTTCGATCCATGTCTAACGCCTCAAATACGTGCTGTGAGTAAATTACAGCAGAATGCCTCTTGCAAAAAAAACTGCCAGGTCATCTTTCCTTGCAGGCATTGGAACAGCTCCCGTCAGGCTATGGAGCTTCTGGGAAAGATGAGCATGCTCAAACCGGACAGAGCATGCTTCAAACCGGACAGAGTTTTGGTGCTGGAGTCTTTGTAGAAAGCGAGAATATTAGACTCCACTACCTCTTAGGTGAGCAAGTAACATTAACGTGTCTGGCAGTCGCAGCCATGCCACACTTCAAGCTCTGCTCAACCCTTTTATTTCGTTTAAGTTAGAACTCACACTCAAGCTATAGTCGGAAGGCTAAAGGCTAGTGTCCATATGAGAGTAAAACCAGTGCATGTAGATCCCAGGCCACTCTCGAGAGTCCCGATCACTTGTTTCAGAACTGTGCTTGCGTCTCTGTTTACCTGTCTGGTCACGTCTGCCCTTTATTCTTGGGCTTCCTGTTTTCACAGGGCTAGTTAGGGTGGCTCATAGATAAAACGACTACGCCCGCATACCTTTAAGGGTTTGCCAGTGTCTTTCCTTCTATCTATCAAGAAAATCGACTGCAGACTTCTTGTAGGCGTCCTTGCGGGCCACTAAGCTTTTCCTAAACACTTGAATGTGTAAGGCTTAAACAAAGTCCCCACCTGCTCTTCCTGGAGAGGGGACGACCGTAAAGTGGAACACTTCTTCTGTAGCTCTGTCCTGCCTTTGCCATGTGCAAGGTTCCGGATCTTTGAGGTTGACGTGGTGAGTGCTGAACCTGAGCTCTTAATCATTGAAGCTCCTTCTCATTTTCTCTTGAAAAACAGAAGACTTCTTTTGAAAACGATACACATTGTAATGCGAGGTGTCTGCAGGGTCGTACAATTGGCCAGTAGCTGGTCTGACTCTGTAATTAGCAACTGTTGCCTTACGGATGCTATATTCACTGTAGTTGATTGCTCATTGCAGCTCATTTTGCTCATTGCAGCTTGCATAAATGCGATCAAGTGACCGAGTCATCACTTTAATGTAAATACATTAAATTTACAAGTTTAAAGTTGTATTTTATGTGTATTTCGTAAGCAGATGGAACATATAGGCTGTTAAAGCACCCGGAAAAAAATTCAACGAATAGAAGTTTGGATCAGAAGATCACGCAATTGTAGATGCTTAGGCAAATCTGGAGTAGGTAGAGTGTGTTGAAGACTTTGCATCCTCCACAAACATCAACAACATCATCGATGGAAGGAGACAAACAAATTTTTACCTAATTTTTCAACTCTAAGTTTCCAGCTCTTAGTATATGTACAATGAAAAGATCGTGTAGTAACTAAAGCATGACATGGCCTGGCCATTAGTCTTATGGTGATAATGTCTTCCAATAATACTATCGAGGTATATCCCTGCTCAACGTCGTTTTACTAGTGCACAAGCCTACTAATCTGCACGTACTAGTGTAGCTTTCAGCCCTCCAGTTTGACTACAGATCTCGTTTTAATCCTGGAGATCATAATTCGGAACACTTCAAAGTCGAGGCTTTTTTTATCTTTTCATCCCCTCAGGCCCCACTTTGCCAATGTTATTATCAGGAAATCAATATTAGAAATGTTCAGTTGTAGAGCAGATCCTTGCAATTGCTGCAAGCATGCGCCTGATCTTGGCAAAGAGATGTATTAATAAGTGAACTTGTTATCTTATGTTTCCTTCAACCCTGTTAAGTTTTTTTGTAATCCACATGAGATCAGTTTTCGATAATGATAGTGTAGCTCAATTTGACACATTATTTGCAATGTCAATTCGGTGGACATTATCCTATTCGATTTCACGATCAAAAGAAAATATGCTGTGAAAATATTGAAAGTCTTAAATTTCCTTAAGTAGTTGTCCGGCCCGGTGACTAGATGTGGTCATTTTGGCAAGCCTTAGCTTAGATGTAATTAAAAGCACAACAGTTAAGGTTCCTGTTCATACGTATAAAGAGAGTCACAAATGGGTGCAAAAGCCGCTGCCTTAAAGAAAACTTTAAACAATCATGGAAAGTGAAACGGCCAACTAATATCCACCCAAGTCATCATTTTATGCTTGCACTGCACAATAATTTCTCTCGTCCGGAATTAGGTTAAATAGAACTCACCACACATACCTGATGCGTGTGTAGCACATATTTGCAATTCCATATTTAATCGAGTTCCCATCTACCACGAACTGCAACTGTCTGCTTTCCAAAACGAAATAACAACAAACATCAGCTGATAAATATTAATTAAGCTAAACGTCCATAACTTACATCTCCGAATCAAGACGAATAGCCTTGGTGCTCATATACGGAATTTTTAAGCTCATCACGCGAATAGTTTCCCATTTTCTACGATACCATCTGAAGGCAATAAATTTCCGCTAATTAAATACCAAATAAATGAATGAACTTTCTATCCACTACCCCAAGTAAGGCGTCTAAGCCGCCTTCTTTTTGAAGAAAGCCATTGCATCGCAATCGCTGCTAAATCAGTTAATAAACTGAATCAATTTATTTGCTTTCTTATTATCATTCCTCATTGTAACACCTGCTCTGCAGCAAGTACATTAGGCTTAATGTTGTCCAATACCTCGGCAGCCACTTGAGTCTTTCGAGATTCAAGAGGCATAACCGCTTCCCAAAAATAACAAATTCGAATGAAATCATCTTTGTGGAAGTCACCTACCAGCAGCAGTGATGCTGGTACCGCATGTGTCGTTACCATGACAGGCAGTGATACAGCAAAACAGGTAAACATCGGTGATTTCATTACGACAAGTATGTCGGCGCTTCCGAGCGCTCACCTTCACCTGAGGAGTCCGCACTCGACCAGACACATGTACTCATTCGAATCGGGGAGTGCTGCGGTGGTGTTATTGAAATATCTTCAGAGCGGCCATAGTGCTTTGAAAATTTCCTCCATTGGAGTGTAGATACGCACACACTCACCGCAGAGGGTGGGGGAGATGGCAATTATCTGTAAGCTCGGTGGTCGGGTGGCGGCACAAAAGTCGCGAGACCGAGTATACCCGTCGAACCCATAAGGTTGTGCCTTGTTTTGCTTTTAATTATCGCAACGACCAGTCTTAATGGCATTTTGCTTGAATGTTAATCATCTTTATTTCCATTGTCGTTGCTGTGTTTTACGAGGGCCCAGAGATCTATGTAGTTACGACCGACGATACGTAAGTTTGTTGTTGAAAACACAGCTTTTTCAGGTAACCAGATTTCTACTTTATATTCTGAGAACAAATTTCACTTGGCGAATTCTTTTATTATTTAATTTGTTTTGTCCGACTTGTTGTCACTTTGCCATAATTGGGACGAAAAAAAGTGAAAAAATATTGTCGTAAAAGTTTTTTTTTTTCTTAATATTATTTCACTCAAGAATTTCGTTCAAATTTAAATGGTCCTATTAAAATCACGGAAAATAATAGAAGTGTCTTATATGTTTACTTTTGGTGTACGGGTGGGATATATCTCACGTAAAGTCATGACTCGTTGTTATTTTTGTTAGGTATACAATGAACCCAACTGTTGCCAATTAAAGATACAGAACTCAAATAATCGCAAACCGGAACAGGTTTTTCGGGAACAACTTGATTTTTGTAAGGAAAAATAATTTTTTTGATCAGATATAATGGAGTGAGAGTTGGTAGAGTCTAAATAATGAGATTTAAAATCGTTTTGTTCTTTAAAAAAAAAAACTCTTAAAAAACCAGTAAAAATGTAAGTCCAAATCGACAATTCGAAATACCACATTAAATAGCGGCCGCGAATATTATGTATCAATAAAAAATGCGATATGCATCAAAGATTTTAATAAAAAGACGGGACTGAATTAGCTTATTTTTCATTTAAATATTATGGAAACAAAAGTAAAGGATAGGCCAATAGATCGTGTGGATGTGGGTTGTCAATTACTATCATTTACTGAATTCGAGTTACGAGTTGGTTGATCTTTTAGATAGATCTCAAGTTTTTACCCAAAATGATTGAGTATTTTTCCACCCATCAAAGAACTTTTGTTAATTATCGGTAGAAACTAAAATTCGTAAATGTTAAAGTTAATATGATTGGGGATACGTTCAGGAAACTGGTTTGGTAGCAACTCAATTTCCATAGCAGTCAGGAGCAGGACGGGTCTCCTCCAGTATCGGAAGCAAAAATTTAGATAACAAAAACAACGAAAATTCGGATTCGGGGTATTGGAGAGTGTAGGTACAGGTAAGTAAAGAAAATTATTTCTGAGTTTGAAGAATCTAAAAAATGATTGCGTGTCTTATATTAAGTAAGTAGTCGCTACTACTACTACTACTACAACTAACACAGCGACAACTTCTCCTTCTACTCCTATTCCTACAACTAACATTACTATATTACCACTGCTGCCACTGCTACTACTACTACTACATTTATTACTACTCCAGTAACGTTATAGAACTTGTTTTTTGAGATTACTATGCTTTTTAGATCGATTACTACTACTGCTACTATACTTACTTCTACTGCTACTATAAATTAATACTAACTATTACTACTACAACTACTGCTAGCCGTTTAATATATGGGTATTTCCGTCAATTGATTTTGAAGAGAGGTTCTTCCTTAAAAAAAAGCATGTTTCTCTCTCGGGATCATAACTGAGCTCTCAGAAGGCGACTATGATTTCATGCCTTGACATGTAATTTGTTCAATGTCTATCGATTCTTCTTAATAATTGCACTACAATAAGCATGTGTGAAGTATAAGTTTACCATGACGTTCGCTTGTTCGATTGAAGAACAAAATGAGGAAAATAATATGCATATAACCTGGCATCAAATTAAGAAATAAAAAGTAAAAACTTGTCTTAAAAATTAACGATTTCTTCTTTAAATTCAAAGGATTTTTTATTTAATGCTGCTGTTTGATTTGCATCAATGGATTTTAGAGAATGTTTCCTTCTTTATTATAAGTATTTCCAAAATGTTTCAATGGAAACAGGTCTGTAGAATGTGATAAGCTCCGAAAAGTGTTGAGAACGAGGATTAAAGAAAGATACTATCCTTTTTAAAAAGAAGTTAACATTTTTTTGGGGAAGCACCTAAACACCCTTAAAAAACTCCTACAGAATAATCTAAACAAGCTAACAAGATGGACTGGCAGTTGTAGTGTGGATGTCAGTTCCCACAAAACTGAATTCGTCCTCTTCACCAGGAAAAATGCAAAATCCCCCATGTCGTCTCCCAATTAAAGGCGCTAGATTAATTTTCTCTGAGAAAGCTAAATATCTGGGTCTCACTTCGATTAAAAGCTTGGCTGGAAATCTAATACATAGGAAAGGGTTCGGAAAGCTGCGATAGCACTTTTTTCCTCCAAAAATACCATCGGTAACAAGTGGGGACTTTAACCCCGAACCGCCCCCTGGCTGTATATCTCAGTCGTGAGAACAATATTGACGTATGGAACGGCCGTAGAATAAAGCGGTAAATCGTGACAAGCTGTCCAAAGGTTGCTTATGTTGTCTATTTTGATGACTTTTGCAGGAGCTGCATGGTTGAGGAGGAAGAAGAGACCACTCTCCACCTTCTCTGCACATGCTCCGCTCTTTTTAAGCACCGTAATCTTCACGTTGGAGATCTTAGCACAACTGACCGAAAACGTCCCATATGTTTCATGAGCAGCTCAAAGTGCTTAAACGAGTAGGCAATGTTTCCAGGTCCAGGTGGTATCATAACGGACCCACATAAGTCTAAGTGTATTGGTTTCTTCGGACCCGACAGCCAATTCAACCTAACCTAACCTAAACACCTCTGGGCTTACAAGGCAACATTTGCCAACGGTTCTTTAAATAGGATTGCGAAACCCCTGCAGAAAAAACATATCTTGAGATCGTTTCCTTTAAAATTTTCACCAATCTCTTTTCAGGATTGCATCTAGGCTACCAAATAAACAAGCTTTGAGAATTTATCTTATGCGCGGGTTGTTATACATCCCATAACTTCTTGCAAAACTATTTTCATGAATGGCCTTTGTCTTTTTTTAATCTTCAAATTCACAGATTGTTTTTTAATCCAGCGGCTACATGAATCCGCTTCTTTCAAAAAAAGTTTTGCAAATGTAAAGACAGCTGTTTAACCAGTTTAACTAGAAATTTGTTCGTAACCGTCAGCCGGAGTAGGGGCTAAATAACGCAACCCTGTGGCGTTTCACACACTAGCAATTTTTTAGAGCATCAATAGTTTAGTTTGAGCATAACTTCTTTAATTAGCAAAGGTACCTACACACAAACCCTGTTGAAATATTTAACTGTTTGCTCTCTTAGACGTCGCCAAATTGAAAGAAATTAAAGAGTTTAATGGCAGCAGTCAAAAACTAAGCTAAAAAAGCATTTATGACTATGCAAGCAACTAAAAAATCTGGTAAAACACAGATTTAAAAGTTGCCGCAAACTGGTTTCGTGTCGGTTGTGCATGTGTGCTCATTCATTTGCGAGCTCATACTACACAAAAAGGCAATCAAATCATTGCATGATTAAAAGTGTCGTATGTCGGTAAGCCTAAATAATTTAGTTAAGTGACTGTTGTTGTTTGGCGCATAGAGAGTATCCATTGACTAACCACTAACAGATTCCCCATTATTCAGCTCAGTCAGAGATTCAATCTGTTCAAATGTAATTTTCCGGAGAAACGTGAGACAGGTTCATCATATTTGGTGAACGTTCCCCTCATAAAAGGAGTTCTTCGTGGTGAATCATTGGGCTGACTCGCTTGATGGGTTTCATATTTGACAATTTTATCGCTAACTTCTAAGTTAAAAAATTTTTCGACTAAAACCATATTGCACTGGGTGTGAGCAATCATAAAATCGTGTTATTTGCAATAAACTCAAACTAAATCTCACAATAAATCTTCCATTTCAACATCAGATTTGGAGAAGATATACTTTTGTAGATAAAGCTGTGAGATCAAAAAACCAACCATTTGGACGTTTGACCTTGTTTTTGGGCTTGCTCTTAAAAGCTTTTATTTGTCAGCTCATTGCCAATGCAAAGGTGGCTCCACCTTATGATGCACTCCATATACCTGAATATTTTTTTTATCTGCATGACAATAAAAAAAATACTAAATCAACTTGTTGAGTAAGACACACATTTCCTGTAGACCGATGATCCAATTTAATGAATTTGAAAGTATTTTTTTAGCAATTAAATAAGGTGTAATTGGTCAAATCGTCGATCAAATTGCATTGCAACTCTTAGTCATGTGGAACGCACTCATAAACGTCAACGTAACCAACTCTTTATCCAGATAACTCCAACAGAATCACCGATTCTACGTTTCTGTTGTATGTCCACAACAATGTTGTAGGTAAACAGTGCACATAAATAAAACTGCAAGCCTCTTGCTAATGGACATCTACTCAAATGCTGTCAACCGAATAAACGGCACAACTCTTCAAAAATGTTTTAAGCAAATATTTTCCTGTCTACGTTTTGCGGTCTTTTACGCGGCCGGTTTTTATACCAATTTTTTGTGTCTTTGGTTGTTGTTTGAGTTGAAGGTAAAACAATAGCAGAGTCTCTCTTTGTTTTAGTGGGCATACATTGGACCGTGTGTTCGAATAGGTACATAGCTGGCTATTTTCTGGTATCGCCATGCATGCAAATGACCTTCGTTAGTAATATTTTGCACCGCTGGCTGCTGCTCCGCCGGTTGTTTTTGAGATACAGGCAAGTTTTCATATTCGTTGTTATGGTATTATTGTGGTAAACACTGCAATTTTTAAAACACTGCCCCTGTATTCACTAAATTTTTTTTTTCGTAGAACTGGAAGAGTTAGGTTTGCATACGGGATTTGTTAATATTCTTTCAGCAAAATGTATTTTACAGTTATTTGTATTCCAGAGATTTGCAAGAGGCTGTCACTTATTTGTGCAAATGCTGCCAAAAGCTGTTGTTAAAAGAAAATGCTAAGCACTGTACATAAAAAAGTACACGCTTCCGAGTTTTCATTAGACATTAAATAAGAGATCTTAAAGCCAATTGTTAAAGTTTCAAGGACTTCAGTCTGACAGTCAGTCTGCCTTACAGTCTAAATTTGAATTCTCAGGAAAATTTATTTGACAGCACAAATTGCAAGGGATGAAAAAAATTGACGAAAGTTGTTGTTAAAAGAAATATTGAGCACTGTTCTGTACATGAATAAGCAAATGCACTCGAGATTACATTAGATATTAAATATTAAGTCAACTCAGAATTGATAGTCAGTCTGTGCTTTGTAGTCTTAGTTTGAATCCGGAGTAGCCCTATATATAAAAATCGGATATAGCGATAAAAATCGGATATTTTTGTTGATTATTTGTACACAATAACGTTAAGGCTGCGGAAATAAAAAGCTCTAAGATCAACCAAGACGATCTGATCCTACAGCGAACGCACCTTTTTGTTGTTATGGGTCAGTAACAAGGTTTCTGGTACGTTATTTACTGCACTTCAGGGCTTTCACTCTAAATTTTGAGTCCTCTATTTTAAGCAGACTAAAAAGATTAAAGCATAAAGCGAGAAGCATTGAACGGAAGCTGAATATGCCAACAATAAAAACACTTTTGTGAATAGTTGCTTAGCATATGAGTTTAAAGTTATTTTGATCCTGGAAAGTCATGTCAATATTCTTTAAGCCAAACGTCATCTCTTCAAAGGAACTCGCGACTAAAAACAAATTTTTGAATCGCTATTTTATCTGTAATAAACGAGAGTATACTATTTGGCATTGCTGATCCGACGAAATATGACCGTACTAGGTTTAGCCAGATGCTAAAAGCCTTTGTTAATAATATTAGAACAAGAACCTTTAACAGAACTTAGTTTTTGTTGTCGAACCCAAACCCTCTTTTTTAAAGTACAAATCACAAATACTCTTTCAGTTCAACACCAAAGCTATTTGACTTTTATTTGACAATTTTTATTTGCCAAATTACTTTAAAAACCCACATATTTCCTTCATCATTCAACGTGTTATAAGAAATGTTTTAAGAGAATGTTTAAAAAGAAAAAGTTAATATTGAAGAGTAAAAACTACAACAATTTACAATTTTACAAACATTATTTTAATGGCTGGCCCTACGATCATATCGAACAGGCGATCAGGCGAACATCATCAGGAACCCTTATATTGGCTTCTTTTTTGCAGTAAACTAGCTTAGTTCAAGAGGCAAAGACTGATTTTTTATAACACTGGACGACAGTAGTTAAAACAACTGAAAATGGAAGTACAATTAAAATTCTGAAAAAATCCTTGTAGAATTTGTCTGATGTCATGTTATACAAAGTTATTCTTCATAACTTCTTTGATTTACACTTATCTGCTTTGGGTTTGAATTATTTATAGAATTCTGAAGCAATCACTTAGTTCAAGAAGTGGCCTGACGACTACTTCATCCCACTAAATTTATATCTACAAGAATACTTAATTTGACTTTACTCATAAAAGTACCTGGTACGATACTTCTCTCAACATCTGGTGACACAAGTGTGAAAATACGATTATATATTAATGAATTGATTAAATACACATAACAACCAGTTCGTGACAGTGACCTACACCAGAGATAAGACTTTAATCGTTCCTTAAGTCTCCTTACCGAATATATGAATATTTTCAACTCATTTATTAAAAATCGATTTCGAAAGCAAAGTGGAAAGCAAAATAAAAGATTTTTAGCTTCCAGCGCGTCTGTTCTTTGCCGAAGCTATTAATTTACTGTATAATTATCACTCATTATCGAAGAGTATTTTTCACAAGGCTAATGGAAGAAAATTAAAGTGGCAAAGGTGAGCTCAATAGCACATCTAACCGTTTCCACCAGGTATTTATTTAGCTTTTTGTGTGTTTCATTTGTTAATTACACCATTTAATCATAAGAAGAGATCATTATCGCGAAAAATTCCAGCAAAACACAATCGACTCTTAAACCGATTTCGAGAGCGCACCCACCCACTAATGACGCAATCCAGTTATGCTGAATTGCTAAAACCAGCACCCAAGCACGAACTCAAATTCGGTCAATACAGCGCTCAGTGCTTGTGAGAAAATTTGTGCCAAAAAGTTGGAGTATCAGCGGCGTAGGTGTTCAAGCGCTTGGCCATTACAATTCACATTTGTGTTACTTATCTGCCAATAGTATCTATTAATCCCGCGCAAAAATACACAAAACGAAGGTTTTAATCTGTCGGCGGCGGGGGCAAACAGCATTTCCCATAAAAGTTCGCACATCAACTCTTTCGTTTTTTCGTAAAGAAAATCTTGTTTTCGAGTTAATTTGCGGCACTTCTAGCCGCAACTGCGTGGTTGAGTGTTAATATGAAGTAGGCCCAAGCACATGATGGGAGTGTTGTTGTTGTCGAAACCGGTATTCCTCTGTCCGGACATTCAATAGTTGTCGTCGCGACTTAAACCTTACGTAACTCTCAACCAGTGTACCTATCATTTTCGCAAAGTCTGTGTTGTGGATATATACCAGTGGGGGGGGGCGAATGCTGTTAGAATTTCCACAATACATATAGCTGAGCAATTTCCTTGCGCCATTTTTTTTATCTCTCTCTGTAAGCAATTATTGTCTGATCGCACAAGTGAATGCAGAGCGCAAGCATTGCTTTGGCATAATGGAACAGAAAACAATCGTGGAAATGGGGTTGCACCTTTGACATCGACAGTTAGCTGCGGCACTGACATAGAGAGTCAAAGCGCTGGTTGTGGCATGAGAAAAGAAAACTCCGTTGGTACAAACAGCTGATGTTATTATGCACCTTCAAGTACACACACTTTAAATAAACACAAGTGCTAAGAGAACGCACACATAATGGAATGGATGGAAAAGTGGGTTTTTAATTTTATAATTCACTAAAGCGTAACCAATGTTGACGTAATAACAGACTGTGAGTGTAATTGTGGTAAGTTAATTGCTACGATTTCGAACACAGCAAGCGAAGAGCAATGAAAGATGAGAAGAAAAAAAATTACATTTTGAATAGAATTAAAACACTGTTATCGGATTCATATTTTTTTTTACACCTTTGCTTTGTGTGTATTGTACAACACTTTTGGTTTGAATCTTTCGTTATTATCTTCGGATGATTTTTTTTTCGAACACGTCTGAATCGTAACACTTGCGAGAGACAACTGGTCGGCTGAATGAATGAAACTTAGGGCGTTGAGACCGATTCGAAGCTTTGGGTTTCCAGTGGAACTGTATGACGTCATTATAATTCTCGCTAGCTATAAAGAGTGGGTTGAACTGCTGGGTGTGTTAGTGAACATTATATTCACCAGTGTTGTGGTGAAAATTGACTTATTCGAATGGTGATTGGTGCGGTATGGTTGTAGCTTCCGGCATAGAGCTCGTTTGACAGATAAGGTTCTTGGAAACTTGTGGGCAGAGAAGCGAACTAAGACGCGCCTTCATATTGCTCTTAGGGTTTTTACTGACAATTTTGGAACGTTTTGAACGCATTTTTTATACGATTTATGCCACAATCAAGACTTTGCTGCTAATCGGCAACAACGAGCTGCTAAACAGACAATCATTGTTTCTTTTCGACAATTTATCACCCTTACAACAAGGATTTTAAATCAATGTTGACGATGAAGACTAAGGAGGGTATTCCTGCTAATTTTAATAAAAAAACAAACTCAGATCTTTTATAACATTTCTATTTTCATTTTCATTTTATTTCATAGAAATTACAATGAATTCTTATTTTGTTTTGTTCTTCGTGGTTCTTTAAAATAAAATTTTTATTTTATTAATTTCGGGAGATTTTTATAATTTGTTTTTTTTTATTCATACTTTTATAATGTATTAAATATATATAACTAATTTGTAATAATAAAACATTACACCTCCTTCACGTCTTATATAATAACATTCCGTATTTTCTTATTATTTTAAACTATTTATCTTTACGCAAGACTATCAAGACATGCATACGAAAAGTTTAAATAAAATGAAATAAAAAAATCTCGGTCTGGCATTTACATTTATTAAATATAATTTTTTTTTATACTTTTACACAATAAAACGATAATGTAAATATATATCTATTTTCTTTTTTCTATGCTTTCTTAACATTTCTTGTTATTCATTAATAATAATATATTTTTTCTTATGTTTTTTTTTCCTTTTTTGGTTTTACTTGCTTTAATACAACAACACAACCAAATCGATGTTTACATTAAAAACAATTTGAAATAGAGCAATGATAATATTAAACTAGAGTTAGAAATATTATAACAACTTGTTGCAACAAATGTTTTTAACCATTTTTTTTGTCTTAAATTGCTTAAGAGTTTGCACTTGAAGCTAGAATATGCAATAAGTACAAGATAAAACTTTTTGTTTTAAGCTTTAAAGTTTCTTTGAGAAAATAAAATTTAAAGTTCATGGAGATTCAGATATGAATAATAAAAAAAAGTTTTTGAGGAGTTCTTTTTAATGAGAATTATGTACAAAATGTTTCCTTATAACTTTTTGTGTTTTTTTATTTTCTTTATTTTTTTTTAATTAAATATATTCGTTTTTCTTGTAATTCTGTTTTGAAACCCCATGAATATGCGTTTTGTATTTTGTTTTTCCATAATATTTAAAGCGTTTATATATAATAATTCAAGTTTTGTTTAACGTGTTTTTTTTATGGCTGCAGAAGTCTTTTGATGAAAAGCGATAATAAGGAAATGTTTATTTCTTATTAGAAGTCTGTCAAAAACCAGAGCTTCGAGGGAATCCATCCTTAAATTTTTTTGACTAAAGCTGCAATATACCTTAACTACGGGAATAATAGAGGGTCGTTATCGTGATCACGGGCGTACGCCGAAAAAAAATTCCGGGGGAGGGAGGGTTTCAAAAGATGAATCTTATATGAATGAACATTTTTTTATTATTTATAGGTTTTTTGGGGAACTACTGCCTCTCTGGAACCCCCTGGTTTGGTCTCGAACGCTGAGGGACTTAATATACTACATGATGTTTGTCCTGGAATTTCAGTTTCTAATTAATTTAATTAGAATTAATTTAGTTTCCAGGTTTTTTTTTTATTCCACATACATATTTTGGGACGGGTTTTTAACCCTTCAAGTCTCCCTGTGTTCGCCGTTGGTAGCGATCATTTTAGACTATCCGACTACTTTTTGCATGATAGAGTAACTTTAAACCTTGGCGTATTGTCCGCATTGTTTGGATACCAGGCTATCGTGAATTTAGCGGGAATGAAAAGGCTGACGAGCTAGCGAAATATGGCTCACATTTATGTATCACTACAGCGGACAAAAGGGCCCATCCTCCGCTTTTTTTGAGACAGGTGAAATGTCATAATAAAGCCCAACACAGATGGGAAAATTTGCAGAGCTGTATTTTCCATCCACAAAGACGCTAGATGATAGGTGAAAGCAAATCGAAAAAAGCTTATCCCACAAAAAAGGCCATCACTGGCCATAGCCACGGGAGTGATATCAGGCCACAACCTTTTGGGAAAACACCCAGCAAAATTGAGAATCACTTACACCAACTACAATTGCCGGGACTGTGATGATCCAGAAGCTGAAGAAGATGTGAAAGACCTCTTCTGCCATCGACCAAGTGGCAGCAGACAACGATTTCGCCTTCTAGGCGAATGCTTCTTTAAGGACCTGAACGAGCTTGCAAGTACACCGATGTTTTTCAGCGGCTGAGCTAAGTTTCTCTTCGAAGCTCAAGTACTTCAACTGAATAAGTATAACAGTTACATAAATATCTTTTCTCCTTACAGGTTGTCTCTATAAGGTGACGCAAGGCATATGCGAGCTAGTGGATCATGGTGTTAGCAACGCTACCTTATCTAACCTAACCCTTAAGCTTAGGGGTGGTTAAAGCTTTGATCAACTCACGACGAATGACTTACAAAAGCCTCTCCCTAGAAGGAGTATACCTTTGAATTTTCAATCAAGACCTAAGTTAAGGGATGTCCACAACGTGAAAATCAGATTTCGGTATTAAAAATGATCGAGGTGGCACCAAACCACTCAGTTCATTAATGGCGAAGAGCGACTGAGGGAAAGTAAAATAAAGCAGTTCGCATCAAAGGTGCGGTCCACAAAAGGCCGAAATTAAACCACATGAATCTGAACGATATGAAGTTCCGGCACGACAGTTTATATGTGTCACAGCGGATGTACAATTCCGCTCGAGCGATTTGAAGGTAAGGTTATCTTCTTTAGGCCACGCCTACTACTATGCTAGACTTTCACCTTTGGTTTCCTGATGTCACAGGTCTAAAGAAAGGAAAGATCATGGGAAATTGGACCATTCGGATAATTTTGTTTAAACCTGCCCCTAAGCTCGTTTTATTTCCTTATTAAAAGATACCTTCACTACAGGAAGACGTACAGATCATAAGACAGCTACTATGTATGACAACTACTAGAAACAAAGTTAACAGAGTTGCTATGACTTCTACAGCCTTTCTATATGTAGAAAAAAAACGGAACTAAAAAATGCACTTTAGAAACAAAGAATTTTTTCACAACTTTTGCCTATCCTTTACACCTGTGGTATTTTAACAAATTTTTAAATATCTAAAACTTTAACTAAATAGCGTTACGAAAAGGAAATTATCATTATTAAAAAGAAATGTGTGTAATTTATTGTTTTACCTAACAATCCGTTTGGGAAGAAAGAAAAAATTTTATTTAAAAATTTGAATAAATTTTCATTTAAAATTTTCAATTAGTCAAAAAATTTGTCTAAGTAAATTTTAAAAATTTATTTAGTTCCCTTAAAGATATATACGCCACTAATCATCATTCCAATGCAATGCATTTGTTTTATTTCAAATTTATATATCTAATTTAATTATTATATTCAATTAATAAATAATATATTGATCCATTGAAGAGCCTACTTAATATTTGGTTTACATTTATTTGATCGTGTAGAAATGGTATTTACCTTTCCATTTTCTGTTTTTTTTTCTAGTCGTAATTTTACAAAATTTTAATTTTTATATGTGTGTATATATAATTTTTTTTATTTGTTTGATGGAATATAGTTTCATTATTACATTTGCACATTTTGTACGCAAATTTAAATTTAATTTTATATAATATTTCTACATCCAATTAGATTTAATTTATAAATTAAATATTTTAATCTTTGGCAGTTTAGTTGAATTGTTTTATTTTCACAAATAATTTATTTACTTTTTGCTACATTTATTTTTTGTAAGTTTTTTGTTTCTCATTTCCAATGATAAAATCTATTTGAATTCTGTTTTTCTTTGGCCTAATAATTACTTTATATCCCTTTTATTCGCAGTTATTTTTAAACATTAAAAAGTAACCATATGTACAGTTTTAATTTATTTAAATATATTTAATAAAATTTTGTTAACTAGTAATGTTGAACCAAAAATAAAGTAATAAGTACAAATTTCGAATTAAATTTGAATTTTTTTTTATATTAGCATATTTCTTTTATTGAAATTTTATTTTATTTAATATCTATATGGATTTTGTTTTTTGAAACAAAGATTTTATATATATACAGTGGTCCCATTGAACCTATCGAATATAATTCCAATTTTCGTTTTTCTTTTTTAATTCAGAAATAGAATTTTTATTTATTTTATCGACATCAGTTTTTCTATTTACTATACAATTATTTAAATGGTTTATGATTTTTTTTTAATAAATAGTTTTATAAAAATGCAGTGATGTATTCCTTTTTTCTTAATATTTATGACAGCTTGATGAATATCTGAGCTCTGAAGTTCGAAAAAAACCTCTGATAGAGTGAAGGATTAAATAAATGTGATTTTTTTTTCATCGCGATTAAAAGTTTTTTGATTGAATCTATCTGCCAGGGCCCATATTTTTGAGTTTCACGCCAACTTAAGATTTTGGATTTATAAAAAAATAGTCTACAAATACTCAATTAAAAAGGAAAAAATCTGGAAAACAATTTAGCACAAATACGCAGCCTTTCACTGTGTGCTAATCTATTTTAACCTGGATGGAATTGTTAGAAAACAAATAACTGCATATCACTTGGCTCTTACTAAGGTTTTTACAATATTTTTTAATGCAGGAAACGATGCACGTCATCATGGGAATATTTACCTGTGTTAAGCATTTCTCTTACTTAAATTGTGTCTAAATTCTTACATAACGAAGAACAAAGCAACTTTTTATTATGTAACTGATTCATAAGACGTATGTGTTTCGAAAATATACTCTTGGAGGGCTTTGGGAGCCTCTTGGAACTGAACCCAGGAACGACAAAATTTTTCTTAAGACTGCCAAGTTCTGGTGTAGAGTTCAGTTCAAGCGCATGATTAATATTTGTTGTGTGTAGATTTCAACACACTTTTTATGCGTAAATTGACACAGTCCAATTAAGTTCTTGAAAATATAGTGAAATATTTTGAGCATCATTGTAGGTTTTTCTGTATAAAATCCTTCTTTTGATAACTCTTTCTCCCATAATAATAGGAGGAAGAGTAAGTCACTTAATAGCTAATTAGCTACTTTAAGTCTCTTGCATTTCAAAAACTTAAAAAAAGAGGTTGCCATAAAAACCCACTTAAAAAATAGAAGAAAAGTAATGACACAAAATATTTCAGTTTATGCCCGCACCTCGTCCGCCTTCACATCTCCTGCTTTTCCTTTTTCTCCGATGTTGTCAAAAGCCAAAAGAATTCATTGTAGATATTAAAAGTTAAAAAATTTAACGATCCCTAGCTTCAGCAACGTCACAATAAGGAATAACCGCCAATTAGTGTCTCATTAGTTTCAAACATTAGGTTCGGTCCAAAGAGTCCAACCAGAAGACACAAACTTTCTCCGGCATTCTACCTTTTCGACGCGATTCTCTACATAATAGTTGGCCTGCTTTCACGAGTCCTTGTGCATAACGTTATCACCGTCAAAATATCATCATCTCTCCAAAGACAAATTAATAAAAAATTCAATTAAGTTTTCTTATGCTGCGGTGCCATTCCTGCCAACTGTGAGCACGCCAACGCCAGAGCACAAATACACCACATCTCACCCAATCTCCCCCTAATATCCTTAACAAAAATTTTCATTCGAATTAATTACAGAACGAAACAAAACCCTTAGCGGGAGACTGTAATAAATGTTTAATTAGTTAGCGGACCATTTTGCACCTTTTGCTAGACTTTATTCCATTGAATGTATAAGAGAGGTCTAATGTACGATGAAGGACTTCAAGATGGTAACAAAAATTACTACACTTACACATACACAGGTAGGAGAGGAAAAAAAATTATAGTGCTGGGTGCTGAGTCACGAATTTCGTTACTTTGCTGAATGTATACATTTTTTTTACGCTGAGTAAATAATTTAATTGCAAATGGGATTTGTGGAGGTGGAACACCTACTCAGCGAACTCAACCCCTAACAGCATTAAAGCATGGTGATCCCATGGCCGACCATTCAGCTGGAAGAACACGCGTCTTGTCTTAAATTAATTATCTGCGAGAGATAATACGCTTTAGCGAATGCATTTAATTAGAGGAAGATAAGATGAAATGACTGCGCATTGTTATCCTTGTTTGCTTTGACAAAAAAATTGTTAGTCCTTTAAGTTGACTTACGAAATAACTTGGATAGAATAGGTAACACGGAAGTGAGCTTTAGGATCTTTAAAATTCTTTTTTTGGCAGGAGAAGTGGCAAAAGGAGTGACGACGGATACCTCTTCAATTTCAAGAGGTTTTATTCAGATCGAAAATTTTTGGGATGGATAAGTTCACGGTTCCTATTTGAGTAGGCCAACAAGAGAAGTTTTTTTACTCATTAGTTTTAACTTAGCCTTAAAAAATTTCTGAATTAACTCTGGGTTGACTCCGAGGAGTTCTTAAAGTTGCCTTTCGTGTCTTTAATTTGAATCATTCACATGTGAACACATGCTGCAACATCCATGAGGATATTTACTCAAAAACCAAAATATTTTCGTGTTTTGGTGACTTGACTCTGAAGATTGGTTGCATGTGCCGTCACACGTTCTTCACGAATCTTACGATTCTAATTTTCCTAATACAGGCTTGCACCATATCCTTCAAAAGATCTGTTTATGTGATCAGTTTGTAGTGAAAGAAGATTCTTTAACGGATCAAATGTCTTCCAGAGGTAAGCGGCTTATACAAAGCACACACAGCATGTGCCACATGTAAGAAAAAATTGCAACCTTTGGTAGGCTTCTAAATCAAAATAACTTCGCATGGCTTTGGCCCTTGCAACCAGTTACATTTTGTCGTTTTAATCACTCAAAACTGGGACTTCGAGAGATTTTCACTTAAATGGAATTTTAAGGAACCCCAGCAGAAAATCCTACCCATATTTACAAAAAATTACAAGACTCGACTAAGGTTTTGTGAAAGAAAGGAAATAAGGGTGTCATTTTTTTTGAACAGCTGCCCGATTTCGATGCCGATTAGGATGGCCTGCACAGGATGACCTTTGGATTGGCAGTAATGTCATGATATGCACGAAACATACATCGCACCAACCGGCTGGGGCAGCTCGCTCCCGTGTTATATGATAGATTCGCGATTTCTCTCCAGTTCGTCAGTTTCGTTTTCCGGATCCAGACTCGATGTCGACGATGCACCACAAATTTGCATTTCGATTTCGGCCAGACGATTCTCCAAATCCCATTGCTGTTGCGAAAGCTTTGTATTCAAAGCCTGATTCTCAGATTCGACCGTATGAAGGCGCTCCCTCAAGCGCTTGATCTCATCCTCTAAGGCCTCGTGAGAACCTAATAGGGGTGTTGCACCACCACCACCACCGGCACCGCCATAACACTCAATATGTGATATTGAGCCGCAAATGTGACCTGGAACGGGGAAATCGAATTAGGAATGTTAAGGATCGTTTTGTGGAGGCTTATCTTACCAGTCCTACTAGGCTGTGATTGGGGACGTGTGGATTGATGGGATGTGGCTCGACTGCGTGGCCTATCATCTGAACTATGTACACTTGGACTCATAGAGCCTGGTGAATCGGACGTCCTTGCTAGACGTTCGGTAATTGTTTGTGTTGATCTAGGACTAGGGGCACGGCTTTAATTGTAACAAAAATATTAATATCCTGAGAGCTATTTTTAAGAATTAATCTCTTACCTAAAAGCTATTGGTTGATTATGCGCTATAGATGGTCCTGGCGGCAGCCACATATCCTCTAATGTTGTTCGACCTTCACTTTCGACTAGGCCCGGCGTTGATTGGCATCGTCCCATTGCAACTGAATTAAAATATTTTACTGTATCTTAATTAGAAAATGGCGTCGTTTTTAAGGGGTTTGTGACTTTTTTTATTTTGGAAAAAAAACACATGAGGCTGTGTGCGAGGAAGAGGAGGTAGTTTTCAGCAATAAAAAAAGTTATCCAAAAGTAATTGAAATAAAATTATTTTATTACATTCGCTTAAAATAAAAACAATTTATTAAACTAAAGGTGAAATTGTGTTTGACATTTAATTCAGTTTAGTTTTAGTGTGGATTTGGGTTAAGGTTCCCACAAGAAGCATGCTTTAGACACACACGAGTATCCACACACTAAATACCTTTCTCCAGTGGAGCTTTTTTGTATTTCTCCAGACGTTTTACAGCTATCGATTCAAGGCGTACCCTCGCCGCTGGATATTCTTTGAGGACGTCCCACATGTCCTTTTTACTAAGAACAAACAGATCGCTGTAGCCCACTGAACGTACACTCGCTGTTCGTCGATTACCTGGTAATGGGTTTGAAGAAAGCACAAATTTTAGAAAAATGTGTAACGAGGTAGGTTTTTTAATTGAAACAAAAAAGAACTAAAATTAAATTAAAATTTACAATTTGATCCTAGGATCTTTCAACGAATTAACAATTTCATATTTGATTTTGTTTTGAGTGCAGATGCGAGACCGTTGAGGCTAAAGAGTCAATTAATTACGAAGACTAGGAAATCCGCGCCCCTAGAAGTGTCGACTTAACTATGCAGATTCTTGGAAAACCTATCTTTAGGGCAACGTCAGGGTGTGGATTGAAGGAAAGAATACAAAACCTTTAGTTGCTGTCTCCTGAAACCAAAAACTAAACGAATTCTATGCAATAAAATAAATGGAAATGACTGTTGTTTTGACTTTATCAATGGTAGTAAGTAATATATGAGATTTCATGACTCTCGTGAGAATCGAACGAAATAAATTTTCGGGACACGTAAAGAACAAATGCAGAAAAAAGATCAGGCCTATTTGAAGTGGAAGCTGTGTCCTAGCTACAGTGGTTAAGAAAATGTATGTTGACCTTAACAAGACATCTAATAAAATACTTAAGGAGGCAAGATATCGTTGCCGATCTGGCTGTGTATGCAAAATAATGTGCTGGATCAAGATCATCACTTTGACTCTTAAAAAAATTTCTATGGATTGAAATTTTAGTTTAAAAAATGCCAATCAGAAGCTTCTTACTTATTATGCTCCTTAGGGAGGGTTATGCGAAAAAACCTTGTCAAGGACATAGACGGAGATGTTGAATATCGTTCAAAGGAATATAAATTTACTTAGTGTGAAATCTGGTCACTTACAATATGCAGTCAAAGCAAAAGCCAAAGAAGAAACTTCGCTTAAAATGTTGTTCGAAGTTTAACCAAAACAACTGTCTTATTTGAATTCTGTTGTATATGGAAGCAGAACCTGAAATATGAACTTAACCCGTCTTCGAAACGTATCGCCGGGCTTATTCTATTTGAGCCTGAATGCTTGATTAACTCTTGGAGTGCTTGGACTCCTTTTGGTTCTTACCAGCTATTTTGCCTGCTCTATTTTCGCTCACATTTCATCTAATAAATAAATTTACTGAACAATAGTCTTGGCATTTCATATGGTTCTAAACAGTAAAAATCCCATGTACTGCAGATGTTGAAACGACACGGTTACATGTGTAACATTGACTAAACAAGCACATCGTCACGAGTCTTAAACATTCATAGGTAGACACTTTTATGCTGGGACACTTGCATTTCGCGGTTATTAAAAACGCAAAAAGCGTTTTTCCGACTTCAAGATGATTTAGAAAAAGCTACCAAAAGAGAGATTAGATTTTCAAATGTGGCTCAACTTCCTCTTAGGCCGCCCTTGACTAGGGTTACGTCGGGTAATATGGCGCAGTAAGAAAATTGTTGCACTGCAGAACTAACCCTTTTCGACAAGTTTTTGGGTTTACATATACAGCACTATTGGTTTCGGTCCACGCATTCAAACGATCAACACCAAAATTATGTTATATTTATGTTAAGTTATGTTTTTTCAACAGAAACTTTTTTCTCCTTTTTTAGTAAGTTCGTGGCGACTACGTGTCTCTCTCATAAAAGAGGTAAACGGCGCGATAGCAAAGGTGGCCATTTTACCCTCTACGCATTCTTACATACATTTTGCTTTAGTTTACTAAAGTTCTCATTTCCATCGAAACAGGTCATACAAACAGTAAAAAAAAGAACAAACATTTAGTACTGTTTTAAAGGAGTTTTTTGTTTTGATTTATTTTTTAAATGGAAACTCGGCATCAAATACCTAAATAAATCACTCTACAAACATTTTCAAACAACTTTTAGCCAATGAGAAAATTTAGACTTTGCAGCAATTGCCAGGTTTACTCGCAGCTGCATAATTCCAAGGAAAAGCCAAATTAAACACGAGCTCTTACTTTACGCAATTAAACATAAAACAGTAGATAAGATTAAGATATTTTAAGTGAAAGGCTACGCTTATATCTATTATATCAAAAGCCAAGAATATACATTTATGAATATACATTTTATGAAATTATAAACTTTCAACGTTTTGTTTCCTTAGGTGTCAAAAACCTGAATGTGTCTTTATACGACGAAGCTGACTAAAAGGAAACCTTATTATGAAAATGAAGGACGAACACTATCTACATAAAAAAATCCAGCGCGCCAAATCACCATATCGCACCCACCATGTGACAACTTGATATAACCCGACTCTTTAGGCTTCCCAAAAGTCTTTCATCCTCTCACAAATCAAATACAAAATTCTATCGTTCAAACACTCTAATGTTTTCTATATTTAATTCAAAAACCAAAAAATTTTAATAATAAAATCTATTTATTTTTTACGCTAAAGAAAAATATTTTAAGCAAATTTTTAGCAACCATGCAAATAGTTCCTAAGATTTAAGTCAGATTTTCAAAAATTACAACAATCAGAAAACGAAAAGATTTATTTAGTTAAAAAAATTTATGATTTTCATTACAAAAACTTAGAAGAAGGAGATTACACACACTTAACTGTTACATTCCGCCAGGCAAAGCAATATTATAAAATATTCCTTTTCAATATTACTTTGTGTTGTATACAAATAAAATTACCGTGTCTAAGAACAAAGGAGTTGTGATCTGTATTTTTTAAAAGAACTTGTTTGCGGGGATTTTTAGAATATTATTGATATTTTTTTTTGGGAAGAAATTAAAATATTATTATGTTGGGTTACATACATTCCAGCAAACATAATTATTTAGGTTTTATCTGTCACTATTTAATGAATGAAATGATTGAAAAGGAAAAAAATAACAGTAGTCAAGTACAACTATGAAATAAAAAAAGGGGTTGAACTTAAGCACGAAAAATACAAAAGTTTCTGAGTTTTCCTTTCTATTCGGAGTGCGCCATAAAAACTTACAACACAAATAAAACTTTAACACCATTCAACCTTAAAATGCTGAACATACCCTCATTCCTTTTTTGGCTTAATCCCGAAATTCTACCCTCCTCCTACCAAGGTAACCCGAATTCACACGTCACTCAAGACCTGGGTGTGAGTATTACATCATCCCTTAGCGCAGAAGAAATGTTACATAAATTCACCCAGAAACTCAATTAGTCGTCTGTCTACCTCCGTGAAAGTTTACGTCGACTGAAAAGATTTCTACTTGTAGAAGGATATACATTTGGCATCTCTTGGCAACAAAGTTGTGTATTTATATCCTTTGCCACCTCGCAAATAACATCGCTTCTGATGCTTACCAATGGGCCGATGCTATATTCAAATTTGCTAAAAAGTTGCTGTCACACACGATGAATAAATTTGCGGAAATGGAAGGAAGACTTTTGTGTCTGTGGTACGCGTAAGTCCTGAGAATCGCTAAGGATAGTTCCCGAACAGTTATGGCGGTGGGCATGCATGAAACTTGAGGTTTGGTTGCATCCAAGACTTAAGGGTTGTATTTGAAGTTTTCAACTTTTTCGCGATAACATTGAAAGTTTTTCAATTTTGAAGCACCTGCACTATGCCAGCTATTTAGAAGAGCGATTCGTCTTTCCAAGAATAAATGAGCTCGTACTCTGTGACCTTCTTATGCAACCTTTTATTTTTTGCAACTTTCTACAACCCATCCCATAGGATAGGAGGTATATTAAGTTTGATTCATAGTTTGTAACATAGAGAAATAATCACCATAGACCCCCAAGACCTCAAGGGCATATTATCGAGACCGAATTGTTAGTCGAATGAGCCATGTCCGTCCGTCCGTCCGTGTCGGTAGTTTTTAGGCCTTAAATTTTGAGCTAGGAACTTGAAACTTAATATCTGTTCTTTCTAGGTCCCGAAGCAGTACAAGTGTAAACATTTTCAACATCCGCCCACTGACTATCTACTTATTAGCATAAAAATTCAAAGTTGTCGTAGGAAGCTGAAATTTGGTACGCGTTATCCTCGCTTAAGTATTTGTTAGAATGACCACATATTCGACGTCGCCAAGAACGCTGCGAAATGCCTAGGTTTTCTCAAAAGATGTAAGAAATATTTCACCCTTTCTGATTAGGCTATTTTATATAAGGCCTACATCCGCCCCAAGCTGGAATATATTCCCACGTCTCGGCTGGTGCTCCAAAAACAGCATTGCACCCGCTAGACAGGATACAAAAACGGGCGATAAAACTGTTTGGAGACAGAAATATTGCGCAGTCAATTGACTCATTAGAACATCGACGCAATGTCTCTTGCCTTTCACTGTTCTATCGCTTTTTCCACAAACAGTGTTCCATCGAAATAGCCAATTGCATGCCGCCCCTTAAGACTTTCAACCGTGATACTCGCGAAAGATCGAATGCACATCAGTTTACCCTCGAGCCCACTCTCGGACGTACAGTCAAGTTTAGAAGTTCTTTCATAAGCCGCTCAACGCGAATGTGGAATGTTCTCCCACGTTCAGTCTTTCCGTCACGTTATAACCCGCAACTGTTCAAAACAAGAGTGCATTGGTACCTCTCCTCCTTTTCCTTTTCCTCCTTTTTCTAATCCATTCCGCTCGTGAAATGTGTAATATTAAAGAGTAGCCAATCCCTTAATTCGCGAGTAAATTAAAAAAAAAAGTATATTGTGGCTGGCATTTAAAAAAAAGCGAAAACCGCCCCCTTGTAGGCGTGGTCATATTTAATACGCATTCTAATAAACGGTTTTTATTTGATATATTTGCTTGATATGTACGTAAGCTATTAACTCAAATGAATAAATTTTTGCCACGCCCACTTTTGGGGCGTTTTTAGGTATAAACCAAATTTTTAATGTGAAAATGCAATCAAGACGTGTATGTGATATACACGTCATGATAAAAAACGTCTTCTGATAAAAAATGTAAACAAAAAAAACGATGTAATTGAAAAGGGGTGGATGCCACGCCACTTTTTAAGGGAGAAGATTCTTTAACTGAGAAATTCTAATTACAGTTGAAGTTAATAGAAACTGGAATTTAACAATTAAGATTTATGACACAATTCGGAGTTTGAAAGTGGTCAATTGGGATGGGGTACCCAACGATTCGCCTAAGCGGATTGTAACCCTCCCACTAGTTTTTATATGTGTCTATACTTGTTGTATAGACATGTTTGTTGTATGTACTGATAATTTTTAAGGTCGTAGGAAGTTTTCTTAGGGTTCGTGCATATTCAGGATTGTTGCATGCCTACTTTCTTTGCTCAATCTTCCCTCATCTATTTTAAAAGGGTTAAGGTCTATGTCGTACTGAAAAATACGAATTGTCCGGACTTCTATATATATGAGAGAGAAAATATTTTGTGGCGCCAGCTTGAGATGAACCAAAGCCTTGCTTCTTGTCTTAAAGGATACAAATTTTTGTGTCAGAGAGCAGATAGGTTTAAGTCTTAAAGCTGAGTCAACTATATCACCCTGGGGAAACTATTTGGATTAAATTTCTGAAAATCCTTAGAACAAGGCGATACAACTAAGCCGGTAAAATTATTCTTGTTTAAGAAAAATTAAAGGCAAAGGTACAAACGTGTTTTGACAGTCTAATTAGGTTTAGTAACCAAGAAACCGCTGCAAGCAAACACTCTTTTGTGGTGAAGTGATATGCCCTCTCTTATTTTAGAGGAATCACCACTATGTTTAATGCGATTTTGTTTAAGTCTGTTTGCTTATGAGACCGAGGGAGATATTTCTGAGGCATCAATCTCAGGAATTTTGACAGACCATAGAAGCAATGTATACATGAAGCTAAGCTTACGCAACAATTTTTTCCAAATAACACTTGAACTCTTTTTTTCTGAAAAGGGTAATAGACTGAATCTTCTGGGAAGATGTTGGAGTACTCAATGAAAACATATTTTAGCAGGTGAGCTTAACGACAAAATTTAAGTCCTCTCTATCCGCTTTTCTCGGTTTAAGACTCGGGTAACTCCTCGCTTACTTAAAATCATGTTACAATAACGCACTTAACAGCACTTTAGTGCATTAACAACCATGGTTAACATTTTAAATCTGTCCATTAGAGAAGTAAACACGAGCTCGAATAAAGATTATTTCCAAATCAGGCAAATAACCAGTCCTTGAAAGTTTAAAGGTTAATAAGTTTGACTTCACTCATTACATAGACCTCGAGAGAAAGATGTGCACAGGCTCATCTTAGTACAAAACCCAGAATCAGTTCTTAAGTTAAGATTGACGAAAAGGACATCTCCGCAATATGATGAAAGGGCACAGAACGAACCTTTTATAATAAAGCTTTTAGGAAATTTCAGTGGGGGTGCCGTGGCGTATTGGTTAGTGTGTGTGCTTACTACGCCGGAGGTCTGGGTTCGAATCCTGCGATCGTCACCTGAAAAAAAAAGACTTGTTCCTTTTCACGGCCTCCACCTCCGCGTGGAAAAAAAAAAACGAACACGGTGAATCCATACACATCGGGTCTTGCGACGATGTAAACAAGATGAACAACTAAGCATTGTTGTTGTACGTCATACTTACCAGAGAACCGAAATAAAAAATGTAAAATGGAAAACATATACAGTGAAGCTGATGTTGACTTTAGGGTAATACATGGTGTTAGCGGAATCGAAAAAAATTTTTTGGAAAATATGAATTTTTGTTGTGTCAGTTTTAACATTAGATCGATCACAAAAACTTGGGATGTATTTATAGCGGAAATTGAAAATGTGCTATGCTACATCGATATATTAGTATTGAATGAAATTAATATACCGATGAGAAAAAATGACTTTTATAGTATTGACGGTTTTAATCCTGAATTTTTAAACCGAGAGGCGACGAAAGGAGGAGGAGTTGCAATATTTATAAAAGACAATATAACTTACACAATATTACCAGCTAGTCCAATAAACTACGAGGGCATGCACCTAGAAATATGCCATAACGGTGAGCAAAAGCATGTTCATGCAATATATAGGCGACCTAGCTCGATTGTTGGAAGGTTTATTGAAGAATTAGATGGAATATTAAAGGGAAATAATGAAAACATCGTTTTGGGAGATATCAATATTAACATCCGTGATGAGAATAACTCACTTGTTTTAAAATACATGGAGATGATGGCTTCCAGAGGGTTAACAAGCGTGATTAAATGTCCCACGCGCGTTGATGTTTTAAATAATACTGCGACAATAATTGACCATGTGTATGTTAGCATAACTAAGCGTGAGATATACTCAGCAGTAATCGAAACTGATCTTTCTGACCATTACGCCGTTTTATATGCAACAAAAATTTCAAATATCTCAGAAACACCTTGTGAAAACAGGGTTAAATATATAAATCAGCAAAAAGTTAATGAGCTTATTCAGAATACAGACTGGCAACAAATACTCCAAGAAAATGACGTTGAGACCCTCTATAATAAATTCGTAGGAGAAATGAGTAAAATTTATGCTGAAGCAAGTCAAACAACCACAACCAAAAGAAAACGGAAACATAAGCCATGGATCACTCCGGAAATAATCCCAATGTGCAAACAAAGGGATGAATTATATAGAAGGTGGAAAAATAGCCCCAGATGTAAGACGTTTGAAGATGAATACAAAAGGTATCGAAACACAGTCACCAAGAACATTCAACTTGTAAAAGCCAACTATTACAAACAAAAGTTTTTAACTGCCAACAACGATCCGAGGAAAACGTGGAGTATTGTGAGTGAACTGCTTGGAAGGAAAAAACGCTCAGTAGACGAAGCAATCAAAAACAATTTTCCAGTTGCTACCGAAGGCTTAAAAGACATTGTTTAGGAATTCGTGGAGCGGTTTTCGAATCAAGCGGCAAACATTATTCATGTCTGTGATACAAAAACTTCAAACCATGAGAACTGGCAACTTCAACAAAGTATCTACGTAGAGGAAGCAACAGAGTTTGAAGTCTACAAGATACTGCGTCAACTGAGTGACAAAAAAGGTCCTGGAGCAGACAACATAAGACCAGCTGATCTAAAAATAAATGCTTTGTGTCTCACTCCTATAATCACGAAGATCGTTAACCGTAGTTTGTGTCAGTCCTATGTGCCTAAGCTAATGAAAACCTCTATAATTCGCCCCATATACAAGGGGGGAATAAAAAAAGACACGGAGAATTAAAGACCGATTTCAATTCTACCAGCGGTTGAAAAATGTTTAGAAGAGGTAGTTGTTAATCGGATTAATCGTTTTATGTCGAAGCACAAAGTGGTTCACCCTAACCAATTTGGTTTTCAAAAGTGCAAGAGCACCCAATCATTACTGGGGGAGTTTACCAACACGGTGAATGCTGGACTTAACAAAAACCACAACGTTCTTGTGCTTTTCATAGATTTCAGCAAAGCATTCGATACCCTTACACCTGAAAAACTTGTGGATAGTGTCAACAGGTTAGGACTTAGAGGAGTTCTGGCAAACTGGCTCAAAAGCTATCTTAGTGAAAGAGAAATACAAGTCAAGGTATCTGACATATTAAGCAAAAAAAGAACGATCAAATACGGTGTGCCACAAGGTTCCAAACTGGGTCCTATTCTATTTATACTGTTCACGAATGAACTATTAAAAACATTTAAAAAGGCTACTGCATATGCCTACGCTGATGACATCGCAATCGTCGTAAAACACAAGGACTTGCACTTAGCTATAAAGATGCTGCAAGACGAGTTCAACCTTGTGTCTGAATGGTGTCATGACAACGGCCTGGTGATCAACGCAAATAAAACCAAGTTGATGCATATTCGAACTCCATCGAAGCCAACGGAAGTTATTGAAATCTTTCATCGAAATGATCGTTGTCCATTGTTGAGGAGCAGCAGCACAATTGAGGTAGTTAAAACCATTAAATACCTCGGGGTTACCATAGACGAGAATTTTCTGTGGCGTGAGCACATTAACGTCCTGCGTCTTCAACTTAAGAGCACTATGTTTGCAATGGTGTACCTTAAGCGTTATTCACATATGGTACCTCCATTAGGGACAAGTGTACTACTAAAACAAGTGTACTACTCGTTGGCGGAGTCACGCATTAGATACGGGATTCTGGCCTGGGGAAACGCAGCGAAAACGCATCAGGAGAAGATATCAAACTTACAACATCGTCTTGTTAAAACTATTCGACATACTAATTCAAGTTTTAAAGTTTTAGACGTAAAGGCAATCTTCCAGATGACTACACTGCTAAGCTATATGGACGACAGACGGTTTCTTCAACCTATCAGCCACACACTTAACACCCGAAGACGAGCCCAAGGTATGTTAGAAGTACCGACAGCTTACAACTCGTACGGAGACAGAGAATTACGATGCACTGTCCCTAAATTGTTGAATTTGCTCCCACTGTCACTGAAAAATATTGTAAATTTTAAAAAAAGAAAAAAAGAGTTAAAAAAACATTTAATTGAATTGAATCATGTAAAGTAGAGTCAGATTAGATTTTTTCACAATTATACTTTAACTTCAAAATTAACTTATTTTATTTAAACCTAATCTTTTAAAATTAAATCACTTCAAAATTATAACAACGTTATGTCCAATCACCTGCAGATAAGCACTTTGCTTTGCAGGTAAAACATTGTAAAAGAAAATTTATCTGAAATAAAAACCCCTTTTGAAAAAAAAAAAAAAAAAAAAAAAAAAAAAAAAAAAAAAAAGGGTCTGACAAGCCCTCCGAGAGTATCAATTGTCTTGAAAAACTTCTTAAAGTGCCGTTCGGATTCGGCAAAAAATTGTAGGTCCCTTTGTATGTAAAGAAATTAACACACCTTTGTATGTAAAGAAAGTCTCCATGCTTGAAGCCTAACAAGGCAACAGTTAGGTACTTAACTAAATTTGCATATTATGGCGGTATGCATATGCACTTGCATATGCGCATGATGTATCTAGTAATTTAATGGAGACGGCTGTAGGCTCAATAAAAATATCTGAACTCCTAGCTGTGGTCCCATTGTTAGCCCGAGAGTGAAAGTTAATGTGCTCTAACCTAGGTTCATACCGAAATTTAAATTATACAGATGTGAATAGGTAAGATGGCAAGTCTTATCAGAATGACTTAAAAAACCTTTTAGAATAATTGGAAGAATAGTTTGACACATGCCTCGAAACTTTTCGGAATTTCTCTTCTACCTATGTTGGCAGCTTTACATAATTTTCTCATAACCATCAAACTTTTGCTTACAATAATAATGTCAGCTGAATAAATGCTTTCAAAGAGGTGAAATTTAACTGTAAGCAAATTTATATAGGTATAAGGGATAAGTATTATCCCCCCATACCTAAGGAAAAAGCCACGAAATTTGAGGAACAAAAGGGGTTTTTGGAAAAGCTTCCATAGAGCATACTTCTAGCAATTTCCATCTCTTGACATCTTAATAATTTCTAGTCGAATTTTTTATAAAGTGTCATTAAACTGCAGCTTTCGTTGCATTGCATACAGCAACACATTAACGAAAATCCTTCTCGTTGTAAAACAATTGAAACGTAATTCACATTGCAGCGTTATCCTGGTCAAACACCGTTTTATTAAACGAAATTCAAATAGGTATTGTAAATCCCTTTTCGAAGGCCATTGAAAGGATTCATTGTGTAGGGTTTTGTGCTGTCCCACTTTTAGGTGCTATAATCCGATTGGGACGGACACATAAACCGCTAATGTACGTACAATTGATTATGCTTCCCATCACGTCGCCTTAACGATGCTAACGATAATCATCCTCAATTTCATAGGGGGGCAAACCCTTTGTTCGAGTGTCCTCAATTCGTGTCCCTATTGCAATGTGGAGCAAATGTATCCTCTATTGTTGTGTCGCAGACTATGAATAGATAGCGTCGCAGTAATTTGAAGGGAAATTACAGTTCCCGCACTACATCAGGACATGGATCAACAAATACTTAAATAATTTCCAATTAGATTGGTATGCACTAAAGGTGCTATGAAGGTCCCTAATTGAATATGGCTTACTGCAGTATGAGCTAAGTGTTATCCGGCAGATAGAGCTAAAGACAACGGAATAAATAGATTGAATCGCTGCCGCTGGTGCATTTAATTTGAATTCCACCATTGTTCCTGCCATCACAACAGTCCTTATGCAAATTACCTCATATATGGGACATGAAATTCAGCAAAAGAATGAGAGAAATCAAAAGGGTGGCGGCTTTCGCTTGTGTTTAAGGTAAACAGAATAATTCAAGCCTATACGGTTCACGTAAGCCTTATCAACGTGCCTGCAGTTAAGTCACTGTCCAACAACTGCGTGTGGGGTCGTTGCTTGACGCAATTAAACTGAAATGACCCGAGAAATGCATTTCATTAAAAAAAATTAAGCTGGTCAAGCCGAATGCATAGTGCACAGATTAAGGCTGCCCTAGCTCGATGAACGGTAAAATTTTATTGGCTCGGTATGTTGACGCGACGTAGATGAATAACTTATTATTTTTGGAATAAAACAAATTGCTTGGTAATTTGGTTGGATTGATTAATTTTCAGTAGGTATTTGAGGTATTGAAAACTGGGTAATGAAAAAAGGATCAGTGGTTTTCATTAAAGTTTTAATGAGGAAGATTTTAAAAATGGGATTTGCCTATAATTAAACTTCAAATATTAAATATTTAACTTTAGTAAAGTACGTACTATGTTATATTTATTTTTATTGTAACCCACGCAGGGTGTACCTATTTTGATACACAGTTTGTAATACAGTGAAATAATCAGCATATACGCCTAAGATCTTTAAGAGATATGATCGAGACTGACATGGGAATTCAATCATGTGAATTCAATGAATTCAATAAGCCAAGTCTCTCCGCATTTGTACAATTTTAAGATTTTAAGATCTTAAGAGCTGGAGGAAGTAGCCTGCAGAATGTTTTAAGCGATGCTCCAACCTTGGCTCGTAAGGTTATGACTAATGGACTCACTGGCCAGCGTTTGATCGTTAGGCTCTGACCAAGTTAGGCTCGAAGAAGTTACGAGCACAACGACAATGTTGACGATATTTATTTGAAGCTGAAGAGAGGCAACGATAGGACAAAATAAAGACTTTGGTGGAAATTAGGTGAAATTTAATAACGGCTTCAACTGAAATTTGCACGTGATACTTCTTATCGTTCAGCGGAATCATGAAACATCACCTGTTTCAATGGTATCTCAATGAATCCGTTGCGTCGGTCACGCTGAAGTACACAACTGACAACTCAGTGAAATACACCGTTCTTATGGCAAGCGACGAAGCACCTCACGTAACTCTTCAATATTCTGCTTCCCATAAGAACGTTTGTATTTAACTGAGTTGCCAGTTGTGCACTTCAACGTGACGGTCAAAACGGATTCTTAAGGAAAGCTTAATCTTCGCCTGTGAGGCCGCTCAAAATTTTGTTTTTGCTTTAATTTATACTTTTCCCACTGACATAGGGCTGCAGCTTCTGTTCAACTCATTTCACTGAGGGACGTCATGTTTAGTCGACTTTTACTCTAATTATGGATTTGAGTTGCTAAAATATAGCAGAATGCATCGTCTGAGAGACGAGCCTTAGTGACACAGGTAGTTTTTTTTTCATTTAGAAATTTTATATGGAACTTAGTTTTTTTTTTAATTTTGTTAAAGTTTTTTTTTTGGCAACGAATGAGCTAATATTTGCTTTTAAGTTTGTAAAAAAATATTTTTTCTTTTATTTTTTGATTTTTAATTAAATTTTTTTTTATAAGACTCGTCACTTTCTTAAAAATTGCAAAACACAAAACACAGAGGAAATTTTGAAAATGACATCTTTGCATTTTTAAATTATGAAAACCTTTTTTTAATATTTTGTCAGAATTTTTCTTCACAGTATCCTCATAGGCGAGTATAAGTGTTTAGCGACAAGAGAAAAAGGTTTGGGTTTTAGGGTAAGGTTCCTATCTAGAGGTATTTTTCTGTTTCGGAAGAAAACAGGACATTGATATATGATACTGGGATATTCTTGATGCATGTCTGAGCTAAGACGAAAAAATAACTGCTGGCCATTGGTAAAACTGAACTTGAAAGCAATGATCTCACTTTTTAGTTCAGTTCTTGCTCCAAGCTTTTATTATATGGTCATGAAATCTGGAAAATTATCAGAAGAAAAAGATTGCGGTTATCAGCTATAGAAATAAGATTTCTTACACTCTACGAAAATGCCATCTTGGATGAGCATCCTAAGCAATGCACCAAAGGAGTTTTTTAAGATCTAAATCTGAGTTGGGTTTGCGTGCGTCTGCCTTACAAGCCACAGAATCACCGCACCGGTCTATGTTTAAATAACATAAATTGGAAAGATAAAAAAGACTGAACAAATTCTTAAAAGATTATGTTTAACATTGTAAAAAAAATACTTAAGGAAAATGTCTCACTAAGATTATTTTAAAATTTACTTGGGTTTACATTTATCTCATAAAAAATTAATAATTTTACAAAGGATTTTGGTTTGGTTTAAAATTTTCTACTAAGTCAAATTCAACTCGAGTGCCTTATATGAAAATTAAGTACGTGTTATGGAAAAATTAACCAAAATAAAATACTAATTTAAAATGCATGGAATCAGTCAAAATAAAAATGTCACGACATAGATCAGGGACACACCATTCATATTACTTTTCATTCACCATTCATTCAGAAGTATAGATAATTTTTTTTTAAGTTTTCTGTTACTTATAGAGATCTTTAGCATTCGCTTGCTTATAGGCACTGATTTCGTTTTTTTGGATTTTTTTTTTTAATTGAACGCATATTGTTCCACCTGGCGTCAGAGTCGATATTTACCAAGTTCTTTACCTGCTGTTCCCATGTTCAGTATACTAATTTCGCCAAAATAGGAACCTGCCTTTAATGAAGCCATCACAGTTTTACCATTATCGGCGACCACCTGCAGTCGGCCTCTATTCACAATATACATCTCCTTGCCAACCTCACCTAATAAAAGGCAGTCGTACATATTAGCATCGCAAGGACGTGCAGTGCATGCGAACAATGTGTGACTTACCTTTGCGACAAATATAGTCACCGGGTGAAAATAGCACCGGTCGCAGTCGTAGCACCAGTTCACACAGGAACCCAGCTTCGGTGTTTTGAAATATTTCGACTCGCTTAAGTGTATCTAAATGGACGTTAATTGCTATTTCAGCCTAAAAGGATGTTGGGAAAACACATACTGATAAGAGAATGTGGCCAATAGAGAAAATTCAGTACTAACCTTTAGTTTATCAGGAAGACAGGATACTGCTCGTTCTTCGTCGGAACACTTTTGGGTGAGCCACAGATAGTCGAACCATTTGATGACTTTCACCTGAAGATGATTGGGTACCCGCCGCATTCGCATATACGTCTTAACACCATCCAATTTCGCTGCAAGTGAAACAAATAAAAAATCAACTGCAATTCGTGCTTAAAGATTATGATAATAATTGCATGTCCTGTCCCAAGCACATAAATCCATCACCTAAACTCCCTGGACATGCCTACACCCGACCACATAAGAGACCTTCTTTATTTGCACGTGAAATATCATTTCCACTCCCAGAATATCCACTCAAGATGCATTGACTGCGATAGTGGATGACTGTGCAGTATTTTGTGACAGCGCACTCCCAGACCAAGGAAGTCCTGCCGTCTGATTACAGCAAATAGTTGGTGTCACAACTATGGCTTTCCTTTATACCATGTACGTGACAACATAAAGTGCTTTCCGGTTCGAGGTAATAAATCTTTTTTCCACCTCCCCAAATGCCACATACACACACGCAAAATCGTCGTCAGCAGCCACACTCCATCAGTCGAGTCGAAGACTGAAAGTTACCTGGGGCGCTCTGTGCGGGCGGATAAAAAAGGATCATGCTTCATTGCGCTAAGATGACAAGAAAAGCGGTTTAAAACACTGTGCCGGTTTTCGAGCTGATTTCTGTGGGACTCCAAGTACCTACATACATTGGTCGAGGGGAATACCTGCCTTCAAACTAAAGTTTGCTAATTTCATTCATACATATAAAACAGCTTGAAACTGTCGATTGTACGCGTAATTAGTAGTAGACAAACATTGATTGCAGAGCTTACAAAACTGAGAGTTTTTCAGATAATGCAGTCCTGTACATGAAAATGTTCGAATCGTGCACAAAACTGGAGACGACGACGACTGGAGGCAGAGCTGAGTAGCGAAGCTTGTTGGCTAAGGCCCAGGTGAAGTAGACCCCGAACATGAATTCATTAAATGGGTGAATTTGGGGAATATAGCGAGCCTTTCATTTAATACATCCAAAAATAATAGGCATTTTCAAATGAAAGAAAAACAGAAAAATTCTTTAGCCTCAGAATAAGTCTTCAGAAAGAAATAAGGCCTCAGGTGGAACACAAACTTAAATTCAGGATTTAAGAGAAGAACTTATGAAAAAAAAACTTTAAGGAGCGGGTGAAATGGTGCACGCTATCGGGTTATTTGGTGCTTTAGTTTTTTTGTTATTTTTGCCTAACTTATGGCGCATATTAAGCACTGTATGCGCGATGGCGCTGCAGCATATCACACTAACATGTCATCACCAGATGCTGTCCAAAGGCTTTCAGGCCTCTGATGGACTCAGATTCAGGTTGGTCAAAACACATTTGAGTTTTTGTTGTCTGATTATGACGTTGTTAGTTTCAAAATTTCATTAGTTTTATGGTTTACCCTTGTCTTTGTCTCACCGCTGCGCCATATCACCCGACTCTACCCATAGTTCATTACTGCTATGACACAAACAAACTTTCTGTGGAAGCCTCTTTCGGATTCGCATTGTGATGTTGTGCAATGAAAGAAGATTTATGGTTAAGGATAAACTTACCGCTATTTCAGTTAAATCGTTTAAGAAAAAACCATCTGGCTTTGCTACACTATGGTCAGCCTCATGGGCCTATAAGGATACACGGTTTCGACCATGTTTGCTTCAGTCCCGATTTTATTAATCCTACTCCATTCGCATACAACAGAGTTTCATAAAACGCTTTAGTCAAAGATTTTCCAAAACAATTACGTCATTAGTTTTCGAAAAATATTGAATTGGAAACGTGCTACCGATGTACGTGCCACTTGTTTTCCTGCATACAAGCTATTCAGACGCCAATTAAAACTAATTAGCTACTCCTTGTAGACTTTCCACCCGCCAAAATATTGCTTTTTGCACCAACACCATAACTCGCAGACAAACATATGGCCAGTACTTCAGGAACACCATATCCGTTGGCCAAAAATTCTCGGTCTCACGTTCCGGTTAAACGACACTTTTCTCTCCAAACGGCAATATTCTCGAAACGAGTTATTACGACGATAAATACATACAGCCCCGCTCCCTATATGCGACATTAATGGCTATTGTTGCAAGGATATGCGGTTTAATGTTCCCCAAGCAGGCAGGATAACACATTCCACGCACAAGAAATATCAATTTCGTAACACATGTCGATAGACAAATAAATTGTCAAAATAACCACCCAATGTTCGAGTGGCGGTCTGTGTGTTGCCTGATGGTGTCTGTGTGCTTTGGCCAGGCCCACAACAACAACAGCAACTGTGCTCCAGTCCTGCGTCACTTTGTAAAAACGGACTTGCTGTATAATTTTCACATAACAAAAGGACTTTTTATTATGAATGAAGCTTGGGTTTGTGTGTGTGTTTCTTATTGTGACAAAGTGTGACCATGGTGGTTGGCTTAAAAATTGGATTACTCGCATATCTGGCCGAAGCTGTATATGGGGCTATAGCGATCTGACTTCATGCTGTTGCTGCAGTCGCCTCGCCACGCATCTCACCCGACATAATATACATCAAGGATATACAGATTGTAAATTTCGGTTTTATTGACAAATTTATTGGGGCAGTTAGCTAGCCTCCCCTGATGCGTTCGTCGTCTTGTTGCTGGGCTGTCGGCATAAGGTCGGCATCCTGCTGGCCATTTTACAGCTTTCTAAGAAGTAAGTCACTTTATTGCCGGGGACCATACCGAGCATAACGAATGGCCCAACGCCAACGGCTCGTATTGGTATAGGGAAATCAATTCCACATTTTCTATGCACACTTGCATCTTAAGGGCTCGTTAGGGATACTCCCTAAGGGCAGTGTGCAATATCTGCAGAAATTGCTTTTGCACAACTTTTTTGCCCATGATGCACTGTGCTTCGTTTTAGCACTTCAGGATGTGCTGTGTACATTTCGAATTTCATACTGCATGACGTGGTATAGGGATTTTATTTTTCCGGAATATCCTGTGCACTGACAATAACATCTTTATGACAAGGCTTAACCGAAATTCAAATATAAATTCAGCACAGCGGAGCAAAGTGTACTTGCATTCTAAGTGGAACCGAAAATAGACTTGGGGGAATACAATCTCAATTATGCAACAAACTTTAATGGACCTAACTCATATGATGTGAGAGTATTTTTCTTTGTGGCCTATAGCCAAAAGGGAGCAATTCAAGGAATCCTAAACATCCCTTGACATGTGTCATGTGCCTACTTTAAAATGCCCTTTCTGTTGGAATGCAATTACTGCTTGTGGGCGACCGTCTTGTACTGCTACCTGAAAAAGGACCTGAAAACCCGTATTAAAGATATAGGAGTGCGATTAATTATTGATTCGGTTCACATTGATTGGGGATGAAAGAGTGTCCCCTCCAGGAGAGAAAGGCAAATAAACAATAACAGGCGGATGGAAATTGCTTTCCGATTCCGATAAATACATCATCTTGGGGATTAGCTTGACTAAGGCACTTGCAATCGGTACTGCAAATATTGGTGTCTGCTTAGCGGAGAAATAAATCGATTTATTTGTCCAAGTGATAAATATTGCCCTGCGGAGGATGTGACATCCGTTCGCTTTCCTTAACTTGCGTTTGAGTAAAATGAAGGATGTTCACTTGGAGATATAATATATGAATCGAGGGTAGCAAAACGGGGATTTATTATTCTGTGTTGAAAAGCGTTTAGAAAACTTAATTCTTTTATGATCGAAACTTTATAAGGACATTGTGATTGAGAAAGACAAGTGAATGGAAAGAGATTTTGGTTTTAAATTTTAAGCCAGTTACTACCAACCCATAATATATGAGACATATTTAACACCAGAGGCGCAATACCTTGTTCATCATTTTGCAAGCGACAAAATTGTCTCTTTCGTCGGAAAAAAATAAATAAAAGGCTGCGTTGCCATTTCGACATTTAAAGGGATGGGGAGCTCTCCTGAGAGTGATTATTAGAAATTAAAAGTAGGGGAAGGTCGTGCAATTCGGACTTTTTTTTTCAAAAAATCGATGATTTTGCCTAATAAATCAGTTTCTTTCAAATCTTTGATTCATATGTTAAAAATGTCCTAATATTTCCTGGGGCATAATGAGGGAAGTTTCAACGATAAGCAGAGAAAGAGAAATTATACTTGGCTCTTTCGAGAGAAAAACCATACAGCGCATTCATGATCCTGTGTGCGAGGAGGGCAAAATAGAGGAGAATGTACTACGCGAACTCTGGGCGCCGTAGCAAGATGTGGATGTGGCTCAAAAGGCCAAAATACGAAGATTTCATTGGCTTGGTCACATCTTCTAACGCAGTTTTTTTGTATCAAGCTTCTCAGTAGCGGCATGCTACGTAAACTGTAATGACAGTTTGGTATGACAAAGTTAAGGTTAGTGGAGAAAAAGCACAGTGGTCGAGGTACACTAGGTTCAAGGTACACAATTTTCCCCTTTCTATTGCTTACAACATTCCTTACAGCCTCTGCTAACGGAGGTAATTAGTTCTCAGATTTGCCTACGCATGATTTACAGAATAAAGGTAAATAAAGATAAATTTGTAGTGACTACAACAGTCGGTATTGAGTTGTACCTTGGACCTGTAGAAGTTATACTGAAGGTGGTGGATCAACACCATTTGTACATTAGGTAAAAAAGTTACACAATCTTCCCTCACTGCTATCAGCAAATTAGTGTGTTCTCTATTGTATGCGCCATGAAAAGTATCATTTATAGAGAAGAAAAATAGTTGTGGTCATAAGACCGATCCCTGAGGAACACCAGCATTAATGTGATGGTTAACAACACTGTAACTGTCCAGAACGACTCCGACTGTACATTTGGACTCCATGTATATTGTATTGTATAATTTTGTTTTCCTCAGTTGGATTGACTTTAAAAGACCGAAAGCTCTTTTCTGTTGACTTGCTTACAGGTAAAATCGCACAAGCAAATATTCATTTGATTTTTTAAGTCCTGTAAAGAATAAAGCACTTTATACCAAGCAGACCAATTTCACTGGGAAATATTAAATCTAAGGAAAAGCAGAAGAATCAATTCCAAAATTTGTCCGTGAACCCTATTTAAAGACAATGAAATATGTATGAAGGACTGACGTCGTTAACTGATATCCCCGCGCCAACAAATCCACACCTGAACTGATTGGTTTTCGGGCTTCTGGAATTGTAAGTCCGTACTTTTGTTAAAATGACGTATTAGGTGAGACAATGAGATCATTCATAGCAAATTTCTTTTAACCCAAACCCTAATATAGAAGATATGATGTTTCAGAGGGACGCCGGGGCGCTGCGTGCCTCACATCAAGTGTGCCAATATACTCTGCATTAACGAATAAGCCGTGTACACGAGGTTATAAAGTGAAGCAAAATCGTTCAAATTGTCTTCCATATCCTCAAAGTCATGATAACTAAGGCAGTCGTTCAAATAAGGTAGGAATGCAGACTTCTATCGAGATGATCTTGTAAGGAAGGTCCTGAAACTTTTTGTAGTTAGACCTAAACAAAGATACATTACTCGATTTTAAAAAGATCACTTTATATTTAATGAAAAGAAAAGATTAAAAATCAGCGTGGATGAAAGGAAAGCAAAAGTCCTAAGTCACAAATTCCAAGCTGTAAAGAATTTCAAAAGAACTGAAAAACCAAAAAGGTTACAAATCTGTACAATCAACGTGCTAAAAGTCCTAGCCAGGACCAACAACGTCTCCCCTTAACGGGCATCAGGTTACCTACTTACATTATAATCATTCATTTACAATGACGACCAGCCAGAAACTTTGACTGCATAAAATCATCCCCTCGCCTGGCTGATGTACAGAGAAGGTCTTTGTTCTCAGTTTGGCTGAGAGAGGTGATAATTAGCGCGTAATACCAACCAACTAATGTCTAACAATTATGATAGCAAATTACGACAGAATCTCGGCCAATTAGCAGCCATTTATATTTCCACACGAAAACTTAGATTTTCACCAGAAATCTAAGGCCAATTAGTTTGCATGACGGGACACAGCGAGACTCTTGCAAAATTAATCACGTTAAGTTGTAGATAATTATTATTATGCAGGTTTTTGCGAAGGAAGAAACAGAGCCACTTTTGACTTCATTCAGCACGCAGGCTGACTTTTGCTCCTACGCTTCACAATCCAGACATGTTGTGTTAAGGATGTCACATTAATCTCTGCTGACGGTGCATATTCAAAGGTAATCGAGAATATTGGTATAGTCACTGTCAGTCTCGGTGGACGAGCTCCGGCATTGTCTTTCTATCTCTCTTGCTTATTGGGTTTGAAATTTATTTTGCAAAAATACACATGAGGACACTTCCGTCTGTGATGTATGGAGGACATTGCCTCTCAGACATATTGTTATGGACAAAGTCCGACAATCGATCTATTTCAAATGTCATTTCTCAAAAAAGAAACGAATTTGGTTGTCTCGTTACTTTGGGACATCTCCAGCTCTGCTCGTCCAGCATAATGTGCGTCTGAGCTCATTTCTCAAAAAATCTTATTTTTGTCCCTTTTTAGTTTGGTTTGCCATCAGGAGTGTCAAGCTAAAGTGATGCTTTGGTTGATAGTTAAGGAGTCTTTTGTTTTATTCTATTGGTTTAGTGTAATCTCTTTAATGGAAGTGCGATATACCGAGGGCGAAAAACCATTCACTACATTTTTCAGGTAGAAGTGAATTAATGTCCCCTCCCTCTTTGCTTTCTGTTTTTGAGCATCAGCAGGGTGTGATTTAAGTCAGGATCATTAATCAACGTCGAGAGGGTTTGTTTTTTTTTTGCTGGGTCCAGTTTCAGCTGATTAGAAAATAAAATTGAAAAGTGGAATTGCTCAAGGAAGCATTTGGAACAGTTCCACCATTCAATCAAGGGTCTTGATCCAACCCTTATAAAACCAATAATATTCAACACACACAAAAATGCAGCCAGCAAGTCCTTCAATTTGTCCACTGAGCCATTAATTGCATTTCCATTGAAAACTCTCTGCAGACCAAAGTGTGTGCAATGCCGCCATCATGCAGTCATTATCCTTTGCGAAAAAAAACGTCCTGCACGCAAAATATCCGGACAGAAACGTGTCAAAGACAACCCAATCGGAACTCTGACATGCAATCTACTTACGTTCCACAAGGATTTTTCATTTTTTCGATTTTTCGCTCTCCCTCTGTGATCCTTTAATCATTCAGTTGACGTAGGGCTGGATAGATGAAAATCCGGAAAATGTGATTATAGAAAAAAAAAAAAGGATTCATGGTGGACGGGATAAAAAAAAATTACTCAAACATTTCAGTTTGATAATTTTATTTAAAAGGGCGGTCAATTATTTTGTTAAATGAACTTGTATCGAGTTTACTGCTCCACTTGCCTGCATCGTTCGTTGTGTTGGAATTTTTATTTTTGGTTTTGAGGTTTTTCCGATACTGTTTATGCACTGATGCATCCTGCTAGGTTGCAGATTTATTGTGATGCTGTCATACGTATTTGCTTGTGGAGATGGTCGATTATAATTTATTCATCAATCGATAAAATGGGTAGATGAACTGTGAAATGGATTACTCTCTAAAGTTTAACTTTTTTTTTTCTAATTGGTATTAAGTAATGATATTTCTGCACTTGTTTGATGCAGCTTTTATATGTTAGAGAAATGTTAAATATTATTAAATTTTTATTTTTCAATTAGCTATTTAATAAATTTGTTTTTTTTTTATTAAAAAAAAATTTTTATAGTCTCGATAAAATTTTTGTGGATTGATTTTGCCGACCTATTTTTAGTACCTGTTTCTATACATATTTGATACGTGTTTTTGGTTTATGTACGTTAGTTATTTAGATAAAACAAGTAATCTTGTTAGTTGGTAGGATCTCAGACTGACATTAGGAAGGCCCCGATTAAATGCTGCAGCTATTGCCTATCTTTGCAAAGGCATAACACCTGCGGGAGGTGTTTTGTGTACAGAGGTTTCTTTTTCCATACAGGCTCATGAGCGGTTGTGTTGCAACGGAAACTTTTTATTTCCTTTTTCTAGTTCTTTCCCTCGCGTAATACCTTCGTAATTTAAAAATAGGCACAACCTCTCCTTGTTGTAAGCATATTACAAAGAAGGTAGACCATGCTCTTTGTGGCGACATAATAGTTTGACTGATGAAATGCATCGCTTTTCGGTATCGAAACGTGCGTACCTACTTTTTTTGGCCAGTATATTAATATTTTCAAAAAGCTTTTGTTGAAAAGAGCTTCGATTCCAAATTGCGTCGTCCAAAATATTTGGTGGTTTCTAAGTGTTGCATGTATTAGGGCTTACGAGTTTAAACTTTACGCCGTATAGTTAGACAGAGAGATAGCCAAGAACTCTCCTTTTCCTCACAAGCTTTAAGTGACTGTCGACTGCAAATGTATGTTCGATGGTCTACCTAAGACTAACTAATGGGTACATTCTTAGCTAGCAAGTATTTACAGGCAGAAAATCAAAGGGAGATTCTGTGTTGTTGTCGTGTGTGTTTTTTCTGCGCGTTTGAGAGCAGAGTGTTACATTTACGTTTTGCAATACAATTTTTGCCTTTTTAATGATATCTTCTATTCTGGTAATTTTTTAAAGCAAATTAATGTAGTAACTAAATGTACCTACAACGTTATTTCGACTTGCGTCGTTTCGTTATGCGTCGTTATACTCCTTTTCATCTTCCTATTTCTATTCCTATTCCTATTCCTATTTCTACCTTCTTCTATTCCAATTCCAATTCCTATTTCTATTCCTATTCTTATTCCTATACATTGTCCTTTTCCTATTGCTATGCATAATAATATTTCTATTTCTATTCCTATCGCTGTTCCTACGCCAATTCCTATTTCTTTTCCTATTGCTATTCCCTTTCCTGTTCCCAATCCTATGCCTATTCCGATCCCTATTCCTATCCTCATGCCTATTCCTATTCTTTTTCCTATTCCTATTCCTATTCCAATTCCTATTTCTATTCTTTTCCTATTGCTGTTCCTAGTCCTAGGAATTTTGGAACAGAATGTCGTTTAAGAGACATACTTGGGAAAGGTATTTAAAAAACTACAAAGGACTAAAATGTAGTGCCCATACAGAGGTCTCTCCACCTGGAACACTATTTTCTTGACTATGTACATTTATGATTTAGCTTTTTTTAAATCGAACACTAACCAGATTAGATCTGAAAACTGCACAAACATTCCATGTTTTGAAATCAGTCACGAGACTATTTTGAAAGCGCTTCGTTCACACATTCCTGAGACTGTATGCATCAGATTTCTTCATCAACAAAGGACACTATTTTTGCAAAGCAAATTCCAACCGCTGCTTCTGCAACAAGAAAATGGACTGTGTTGCAGAATTTAAATACCTTAAACAGAATTGTTACCTTAGACAGAGGTTCTGTAGGTATTTGTTATATTGTTTTATCAAAAAATATGTGATAAAAGTACGTGTAATCATGCGAAAAGTCCTCTGGAAGGATCGATAATCTGTCGTAAGTGACATTTTTATCTTCAGAGTGATTTTTCTTTGACTATTTTGATTAAAAAAAAACTATTTGATAAAAATTCCACTAAATAGAGTAAGTACAGGCTCAATGAAGGACAAGAAAAGGATCTAACCTTTAGCAGTTAGCGAAAAATAGCTGACATCTCAATAAATTAAAACTAATACTTTTTGTTCTAAACACTCATTTCAGGACGATGAATATAAGATAAGAATCCTCATACACGAAGCTGCCTAATATCTTATCCTGTTGTTGTCATTCAAAAAACCAACAATTACCCAGATAGATTAAAGTTTCTCAAGGATTACAAGTGCTGCGGCGTGGGCAAACACTCACAAAAGAAACTAAAATTCCCTCCAATGCCAATGGGTTCTGCTCTTCTCCATAGAGAAAGTGAAATAAATCAGGACATGAGCCCTGTCATCATACTCTGCAGGAATAGCAACAATATGTCTATTTTGATGTAGCTTTCATTCCTTTGCACACACCAATACACTCACATTTAGTTTTACCTTCAGCGGCGTACACAAGTGCCGTATAGTTTAACGAGCGCTAAAAATAGAACTGCAGTCTCTAGGACGCGAAGTGATATCCTTTTTCGTGGGTATCCTTTTTTTTCTGTTTGCATCAGTAGAGTAGAATAGTATCGCAAAGATGCTTGCAACGCAACATGTATTTTATATGCAATCTAGATTCTTTCGTTGTACGTGTACGAGAGCGTCAGTTGATTTATGAAAGGAATACCATGGGGAATTGCGCGCTGGGACATTGTGGAAGGTGACACCGAAGTTGAGAATGCGAAGGTTGCTGAAGCAACAGAACAGAATTGGAAGGATAACTAGCAAATAGAATTACGATACAAGCTAACTGCAAACAGAGCCATTGTGTGTAAGAGTATACAGGGGTTTATTATAAGGGCGCGATATTTGGCATTAAGACAGTGTTGCTGTTGGTGTTTTTGAGGAGCCGAAATAAATGACGTAGGTGGAAAAAATTAAACTCAGGGCGACAAAAAGTATGGACCTGGCTTACGAACAAGGAAAGCTTGGCTTACGCACATTCCTATAGCATCTGCATACACGGAGACTTGACACTCGCTCCCTATCCAATTTAAGGAGAACTTTACAAATGTGACGTTTCTCTATATGCAAGTTTGGTTAAGTGACGAAACGGAAAATGTCTGTTCCGAGCATAGGAACTATGTTCATTGACCAATCAGAGACTCGCGAAGATACCTAGCTGCTATGTGTTACTTTTTGAAAGTGCCCTCAATGTCGATAAAGGAGACTAGAATATATTCTTTGTAGCTTACGAACTTATTAATTATTGGCCTGGCCGTACAACCTGGTGAAACTAAAAAGCAATTTCAGTGGATCTCCGTCCAGTGGATTATCTTCCATTATGCAAGTACAATGGACAACAATTAGATGCATGCCAGATGCATTTATGAAATACTCTGCTAGTTAAATTATTGCTTTTCTCCGTAAAGGCATAACACTTGCGGGTGTAAGAGTTGATGTTTCGGTACTCTGCACCGAAACATCAACTCTTTCACATTCCGTGCTGGCTCATCAGCATTTGCGTGTTGAATGCAGAATTACTTTTTTCTTCTATCTTTTTAATCCTCAAATTCTTTTCGCTCGCGGTGTGCTACGCGTTTTAAGCCTAGTCAACCCCTTGATCGCGAGTTTATTATAAAAAAAGAGCGAAAGATATTGAAATAATCGTCTTGAAATCCTTTACGGGCTTTCGCGTTTGTCGACCATCGGTATAAATACGACTCTAGCGTTGTTTCAGGTTTAACTTGCCGAGACTTGATGGTCCGTGTTTTCAAAAGGAACGTTAAGAACGGGTTTACACACAACCTCTGTTCATGATATTAAATATAGTCAACAGTATAGTGCTATAATGTGCTTAGATGTCATGAAAAATCAAATAAGGTGATACCCCCCTTTCCCCAGTTTCAGTATTAAAAACCTTTCCGGATCTTTCAGCATTCAAAATTTTTCCGGAATGCATACAATTTTATCTTGAAAAAACAAACGAAAAATCCAGAGGCTTCTATTTCAAAATGAGCGGCTTCCTAGTCGGCATCTGTTGCCCAGGTTAGGGTCGACCGAATACAAAACGCCTTTTCTCTTCCAATATCCAAATTAAATGGACAAAATAAGACACATGCCAGATGTTTTTACGAAATATTCTGCTGGTTATACTACTGTTTTTCTCCATAAAGGCATAACACTTGCGGGAGAAAGCTTTGGTGTTGCTGTGTAGACGTTTTACCTTTGGCTCACCAGCATTTGTGTTGGATCGAGAATTACTTTCTTCTTCTTTCTTTTTTACCCAAATTTTTTCTGCTCGCGATGTGCTACGCATTTTAGGGTTAGTCATAATCCCTTGATCACGAGCATATTATATAAAAAAAAATGCAATTTTATTTTTAAAGACGGAGAGATTCGGAGACTAGGATTGGCAAAGTCATCAGACGTACATCTGAGTTAGGATACAAATTCCAGATAGTTTACGTACCGAGTTTCCTTATTTCTGGTATGGAGACCTATTAAAAACAAGCCCAGTGCTTTATGAAAAACACTTTGCAATACGGGAATGGTGGTCGCAGTTTAATATAAATTGTTTTTAAATAATGCTTCTACCAGACGCTTTTTCTTTTTTGGTCTTTCTTGGGAACTAAATGGGACACAACCTCTCTTTTTTGTAACAACAATCACCTCTTTCTCGTTAATGAATAACAGAGCCTCGGGTTTTGTTATAACCTCACACTTGTGTCCTATGGTATGAAAACGAGCCTATGGCTTCTAGATCCAGCTCTCCTTGCAAAGCCATCGTGCTAAGGGTCAATAAGCTTTGCTGAATAAAATGGTTTTCATTAAAATCAACCCAAAAAAGAAAATCAAAATCTGAAGGATCTTGCAGCTCAAGTCTTCCCATTGAAACTGGAGCTACAAAGGTTCTTCGTATGAGGCAATAATGATTAAATCTGTCTGAGTTCCCAAAATAGTTCCATTCTGGTTTTAAATTTCTTTTATATCAAGCTACCGGTTTATTAAGTACCGAGTAGATCTATTCTTATGGAAGCTAGAACAAGTCTACATCATAGCTTTCATTGCCTAAGCCGAGCAGGTCCTCGAGGGTTAATTAAAAGTAGCAGAAAACTTAGTAGGTTCTGATTTGCAGTAGGTCCTAGTACTTATCCTCGGATAACCCATCAGCAACACTGTCTGTGGCACACAAACACAAGCCAGTTGTAAAAAAGCAAGAAGGAAATAATTCTCCAAGGACCAAACGAGCGTAACCTACTTTCCATGGCTCTCCTCCGTTATTCTATTTTTTTTTTGTGCCATTTTGTTTGTGTATCCCCAAATGTACTCTCGGAGTGAGAGCTAAAAATAGAATCCCACGATGTCGCATGAGGTCGATCAATATTTTGACCGGCGATTCTATTTTTAGCAAAATGGTTGTCCATGAAAATCCTTGAATGCAAGGATAACCTACAAACACATAGCACTGTGTTTTGTGTGTACATTATCCGTGCGCACAGAATGCTGCTGCCAGCTTTGCTGATGATGCTGCAGCATACCACACAGTGCAGTGCAGTGTTGTAGTAATCCTTGTTCGTGTAACATCAACATGCACTTACGTACGTCGTTCGTTGCAGCTCTGCGGGCGAAGGTATACTCACTCTGTGCTGGCGTACACATAACGTGCATAGGTACGTAGTGCAAGCCCCCAAAGGGATATTGGAAAATAAATTTCCGCACAGGATTCGAGAACCAAGGAATCTACAAAGAAGCACAAAAAGAAAGAATTCATTGAAGCTGATATCTTATGAGATTGGGGTAGCACAGGGTACAGCGGCAGGGATACCTCTACCAAACAACCGTGGCGGTAGCGCGGAAGTATTGTAATCGTGTTTCGAACTTTGACTTGGGTATGCATAACCGAGCTGCAATCTAATCAGGGTTTAACGAGACATGAACATTCTCAAGTGCTTCGCAATTCAAGCGGATTGCTTCAATGTTTTGACATTTTCTTCAAGTGCGACATGAATTTCGTTCGCGTTGCGGTTCTTGGTCGTTAAACAGCATTTAGGAGGAGGGCCAAAGTGGGTTCACATATACGTAGTACATATGTGTATTGTTGGCAACGGTTTAGAGTGCACAATTCGAATTTGAACTATGCCATACGGACTAGAATGAAATCATTTGGAATATTTTACCCCAAGGGTACTTTAAGCAACAGCAAGGCCATGCTGGGAGCAAGTGTATGGGGTAGTAGTGTCGCATGTATGACACGGTTGGTGTCTTAATGGTATGTGGGGTTTCTTCCCGGCTGTGTTACCCGTTCAACTCATACACATAGTGTATACGCACACCTTAAGAAGGCTATAACGCATTTTTGAGCTCATTTCTAGAGCATAATAGGGGTGGATTGGATAAGTTTTAAAGTGGGCTATGGTTGAGGATGGCGCAACACGGCAGGGAGCTCAAGGACGTCGAGCAAAAAGAGAACATTGTCGAAATAGTTTAGCTTCTCGGATTAGATACACGAAAGTTATTTTCGGTAGGTATTTATGCAAGGGTTTCTTTTGACTAGAACCAAGTGGATCAAGTCGTCAGGTACCTACCCATATAGAGTGTGTACACCTAGCGAGGCACATAACTTTCCCAATTGATAGAGTCAAAGTCTGGGGGTGGATTTTGCAAACACTTGAACAATTTCTGAGTCACCATCCTGTAGAAATTTCCCCATCAATGTGACGTCTTTTAACAGGAAACAGGTGGTTTTAAGGATTTCCAATTGATGAAGTTTCTGTCGTCAAGTATAGTTTTGTCGTAGATAATGAAAAAGATGAAGTTAACTCTGATGATGAGAACTTATTTAACAGGAGGTAGATTAGATATATATATAAAGATAATAAGAGGAAGACTGTATAAAAGAGGTCGAATGAAGGGCATAGGTATGTATTCCATTAAATTTAAACATTATTTACGCAGAAAAAACACAGAATTTGTTGGAATGCAGAAAAATGTTACAGTCCCTAGTTTAAGTCTTTAAGAGGCAAAAGTGCACGAGCCCTTTCTTGCCTTCTTACCTTTCCGCTGGCTTTAAAATGTGCGTGAGTAAAAACAATGTAATTCTTCTACTTGATAAAATTTCATTATTTTCGTTGCTCAATCTTTTCAGGGATTAAATAGGAAATCTCTGGCGGGCAGGGCAACTTGTTTCTTGTAAGACCACCAAGCTGCCTAATTCTTAAAAGCGGCTTACGAATATTGTTGGGGCAAATCCGCCTCATGAACAGACCCTAAGAACTGGTGTCACAAACCTTAAGAAAGAAGACCCTATAAACTGTACCATCTACGGAGACATCGGTGTTCTTAATTTAGCCGCAAATATTTTTTCTTTTGGGCTGTATAAACGCTGTTCGTAAACATTTTAATATGAATCGCATGGAAATACTCATACACTGGTAGAGTTTAGGAAAAAACCCGGAAAAATCGATATCTTTTTTATTTCTCCATCGATCAAAAGGATGCGTATGGTATCATGCATAAAGATGATCTACATACAGCAATGTTTAATTGAAAAACTCAGATTAAGAAAGGTGAAAGCGGGTGTCATGCCACTTCTTCAACGTTCCAAAACTGTACAATCTCTCAAAACTCAGTAAAAACAGCCTTAAAACAAACATCTTTGATTTAAGGCACTGACGGTCTTTGTCTATTTAGGCTCCGTCAAAATATCGATAACGACACCATCTCTTACCAAACGCTGCTTCATTGGGTTAAAAGGTAATTGAGGCCTTCTCTCGAGCAGTTAAAGTGTTCGTCTATATAACAATCACCGCCCCAGTCTTGATTTACAGTACATAAGCATAGACCTTTATTAAAGGCAGATAAGGACGCAAGGGTGCCTCAAAGAGAGAACAGTTCAGGTAATTTTTGGTCCCGTCGGCAAAGATGACTGAAGGATGAAGTATAAAATCGAATTGTAAGGCTTTACAGCGAAACCAAAGTATCCAACAAAAGAGTTGAATATAATCGCTACAATGTTTGGTCCATATCCAGATAGGATATGTGCGCACCCACGCAAGGCGGCGACGCACGGTTCGCAAAATCTTCGAATCCACCCCGATGGCGTGCTCAAGAGGAGACAGAGCTGTCTATCGAAGACAGTCTGTTGGGGCCTAGTTCTGCACCCCGGACTGCAGACAACCTAAAATTAATCCATTTCTTTTTTTTAAGCTCTTCGATAAAGGTTTCATCCTGAATTTTACTATAGAAGTAAAATCGATTGAAACTGAGATTGGGTGTCAGGTTATTACAAGGTCAGGGCGACCTACGGTGTTGGTAGGAATTCGATCAGAGCAAACAACGAAATTCTGTGCCATTTCGAAAAATCTCGAACAGTGAAAAACCCAACTACTTATGCCTTTTCTGACATCGGCGCTGAGCACATTTCTGATTTCGTAACCGAAACCGCTGTTTTTTCTGACATTCGTGCCGAGTTTTTTTTGTTTATGCACTTAATTTGTAGTACCCTGGTCTTTCTACCGAGTCTATTTTATTTTCTGGCAACCGTTTCGAAGCCTTTTAAGGTTCTAGCACCGTGTCCACCTTTGACGGAGTCCATTTATATTTTTTAGGGACTGATCTGATCCAGCATAGTTTTAAGGAGTATTTTAACGTAAGTTAAGTTAGCAATTAAGTAACGACAATAAACTGAATTCGAAAAGAGGATAAACTGGTGTATTAAGTATCGCAAACCCAGAGCTACAGTCTTCTGTGGGAAAACCCTGTAACTGACGATCGAGCTCCCAGCTATGCAAAACAAAAGCACCCTTGAAATTTTCGCTCACAAATTAAAATTGATAAACAGATCTTGGAATCCAGTATGCTGCAGAACACTGCCATGATGTTTCTTATTAAAACCTGATTCATTGCAAAAGACTTTTGGAGGTACGCATTTCTTCTCTATCGGGGCAGTAAGCTGCTTTTAAGCGCTGCACCAGCGCTAAGACTCACATTGATTTTGCATATGGCTTAATTTCTGTACAGTCTTGCGCGGGCACCTTTTTTGGTGCTGAAGTCCTTCAGATGTCAAAAAAATTCGTGTTGTCCAAAATACTGTTTTAGCCATCAGAGAGTGAATAAAATATTGTTTGTAAGATAAGGAAATAAGGCAACTGCGGAACAAATGAATTTAATGTAACAAATAGACAAAAGATATCCCTTTTCTATTTCCCTTAAGACAACCTCGCAGAGCCCACCTTCCATATGGGTATTTTGTTTTATTATTCGTTCAATTTAAACGAGCAATAACCCCTTCGCTGAGCACCTGTGCCATTACACGTTGACACGATTCTCATAATTACTACAAAATGTTAAAATGCAATTAGCGTTCATCTCTAGCATAAATAAAGTGTACCGTTCCGGGACGAAAAGCTTAACGATAATCGCCTGCAGTGTAATTTGTATGCAGATTATATGATGTTTACGTATTTTTTTCCACATTTACATTTTTAAACTGGAAAATTGCCAACGCAATGTCCCACGATTATACGCGTTTACGCCAAACGCATGGCCAAAGGCAATATAAACTTATTCCTTTTTACAAAAAGAAAATAAACTCAATTTTAGTTAAACAAAATAAAAATGAAACGGAGTGTATTGATGTTCATAAAATGTATGCCATTTATATTATCCTGATTGGTGATTAGGTGGGAAAATATTCAAAACTAGACTCGCCATCAGGACGAGGAAGAAAAGCTGGAGTTAATCCAAAAATGGCCACACGACAGCACATGGAAATGAAATGTGAATATTTCAAAAAAATTTAAAAAAAAAAAATACGGGCTTAATGCTAATGGAAACCTGGTCGCATTTTATATTTTCAACACACCTGGATTAGGGTATAGTAGGCGTTACGTATTTTAGGCGCAACGGACAAATTAAATAATACAATGGGGGATTTGGGGGTTTTTGAAAGCAGAGCGCTATTGAATTGAATATTTTTAGCTTTATTTGAGTTTGGGCTTCAATTAAAAAAAAAGAAAAAAAAGCAAAAGGACGAAATCCAATAACCAGCAATATTGCATTAAGTGCAGTTCAATTATATTTCCATGGCAACTAATTGAGTGCCATTATCGAAGCTGCTACAAAGACGGTAGAACGTTGTTCCCTGTACCAATTTCGGGTGCTAATTAGAGTCTATCACCATTAAACGCGTAAACTTAAAACTTTTCCAAATGGCACACAAAAGGACCTTCCAATGGCGGTGACCATACTATGGCACTAAGAGCCAGAATGGAATCGTACACCATCAATGGGTTTTGTATTTGTATTTGTAATAATAAACCAAAACTCAATTTGGAAAAGCTCCAAAATCAACACCGAAGTATGCAACGTTTAAATGCGAAAGACAAACTTTTCGCAAGTAAGAGTAGGAGTGACGCCCCTGCTTCTTGGAATCTCGGGAATGGGAACTATTGAATTTCCGTCCGTTTTCGTTCAGTAATTGTATATCTGCCCGAAGAAGAAATACTCAATGTCATGTCTGACCAAACGGAAGGAACTTTGTAAGTTCACATTTAAGTTTGTAAATAGCCTGAGCTATTATCCTCTGTCCTCTGTATCTAGTAGCAATGTTCAGAGTGAGCATGTGTTTGGACTTTAAAAAAATAACTAGGTGAAGTACAATGAAAACATTTCCGAGTATGTAAGACCAAAGTATCGGAAGGCGCGCCGAGTCACTAAAAAAACGTTCAATTGCAGACAAAGCGATTTTTTTAACTTGCGATGACAAATCCAATGTATGAAACAGATGCTAAAAAATTTCCGCGAAGAAATGATATTTTACGCAAAAAAGATTGCGAAATACTGACCAGCGGCATCCTGTCGCCAATACTGAGAATAGAATTGCAGAGAATCCCAAGAAGATGTCCAAGTGTAAAAAATATCAGCTAAATGAAATTAGCTATGACACATGTTTCTGCACCAAAAACCTGCAGCTGATGAAAAATCTTCTGGTTCTACATTTTTCATGGCAGCACAGGCGATTGTGTGCATGCTCGAAAACTCCCGGATGAGGGATAATGTATTGGACATTGTTGCGGGACAGAGATTGCGGTGGGTGGCTTGGTATCAGTATAAAAAGACGGCGCTATTCATTTTGATAGGCTAGGCTACATCGTTGGCAAAAATAGAGATCATCATCTTTCTTTCCTCGCATTATACCCACAAAATGAGCAAAAGCGCCGTGTTTTTGGTAGGTAAACCTTTACGCAGAACAAGGAGTAGCTCAAAGGAACTTAAGTAAGACAGTAGGTTATGAAGAGGTTATGAAGGTAACGTAGTGTAAGAAAAAAAGATATGTATCTTGTTAAATACATAAAAATTAATACCCTGGAGGAAGAACGAAAATAGAGCATAGCGCTCTGAGCCAAACTGACCTAGCAAAACTCTTGAGGTTCTGCACAGTGTTTGAACTTTCTAGACGCTAATCTTTATAATAATTTAAACTCAAACTCTACTCTTACCTAAGCAAAAGATGCCCCTTATTTCTTGGTTCTTCCTAATAAACCTGGTCTTTGGCCAATAAACCCGCCACAAACAAATTTATTTCGTTTCGAGTCGGAGTAGCGGTCCTGAAGCTTTAATTTTAAGAACCAACTTTGACTTTAGCTTAGGTGTATAAATAGTATCTAAAATCACAGCATACAGTCTTTTAGAAACGGGACGGGATTGTTCGGGCTTATAGTGTGGGCAAATTTTACTTCAGCGTGAGAATTGTGATTCTCTACCGAGGGCCAACCATAAGATTCGTGGGCGACTTATATTATAGTAGGGTGCCGACTCCGATCTATGACACAAATTTGCCCAATTTGCAACACGTTTTGTAGAAGTTTGAAAAAATTTAAGCTGGTCCAATGATTATTTCTCCCAATGACATAGTTTTTCAATGGTAATTACTAATTTTACAAAAGATGATTGTGGGGTGAAGCGGTTTGGTGGGGCGGTTGTCAAAAAAGTGTGTTTTTGAGCACTTTAATTAAAAAAAAATGTTTTTTGCCTTAAGTGTTGAGGCCTTAACTTTTCAATCTGCTTCAGTGATACACGAAGCGTTTGCAAACTGACAGTTAAAAATATCCGGGAAGTTAGAAGCTTGGAGGACGACTATAAGCCTGTGAGTGAGATGTTTTTGCAGACGATTCACTTTCTAAGTTAAATGAGTAGCATGCTGCTGTCTTGACCTGTGATGGGTTCCCATAGTCGTTATTTACTGCGATCAATGCCTTTGCAATCCAGGCATAGCTGGCTGCTTCCAAAAATAGACCAAGTGCTCTGGCACTTTGATGGTTTGACCGTAAAAAATGAAGATTCAGTTTTTGTGGTTCCTTTTTCTTAAGACTCAGGGCCTTCCGGGTAGTCATCGTATTTTGGCATTTAGAATCACACCCTTCCCTTTCTCTTACATGAATGATTATAAATTGGCCATATAATTGTTTTCTTTTTCTCCGCTTATCGCCCAGCACTGGGCCCCACGAAGCTTTAATAATAAAATAGTTTTGTACAGAGTTTAAAGTATATGTCATTCGCAATAGGAGTCTTGAACCCATATTTTTGTCAAAACGGTTGTTCCTTTTGTTATTCTTCGATGAATCTGCACTAAACTGTCATGAAATTTATGCTAGCTTTAAGCTGCATGAGCTGTCTTTAACTATAAAATTCGAAGTTGCTGTTACAAAGAGTAACGTTTTGTCCTAAGCGGGTGGACTGATAAAACGAGACGACTGTGGACGGTAGACCAAACGAGAATATCAGCAGATCCTGCACACTTTCATCTGAAGAACAAGATTGAAGAAAACACATGACAAAGCATCTAGTTTGGTGCATGTTTAGAACGGTTCCGAGGAGCTGCTCCCCAACTGCTCATTGCAAAGCGTATATTTTAATGTTACTTGGTACATTTCGAACAGATCACTAATCTGGCTTACTTGGAGCTTAAAAGTTCAATGGTGTGCTTTCAACTGATTATGATTTTAGTAAAAACGCGTTACTAAATTACTTTGATGGCTTATGTTCTTGCAAGACACAGAACAAGTTTTCTTAAATAAAGGGCACATGGAGCTGATTGTGCAGACATTTAGCATTCTTTGTGTCGCCTACAATTGGTTTATTATTTGAGGCATCCATCCCATCAAAATATTTCCTCCGAAGCTAAAGAGATCAGCAGGTAAGCGACATGAGTCGGTGCGGTGGTCTGGTTGTTCTTAAGTGTTTTTTATAGCTAAGTTTCCTTCTTCAATACAGACAAACAAAGTACAGGCGACTTGTTTTTGGTCTACTAGAATGAAGAACTTTGGTTTTAAACTTGTACATCTGCTCCTCTCTAGTACTGTTTCCAATCTTTCTCTACATGATGCTTTTGAGGCAGATGTTGATCTGTTTTATCATTGCTTTTATTCCCTTTGCAGGCGTGACTAGGTTCTAGGTTTCCATCGATATTTCGGAGCGTCCGCTCTCCGATTCTAAGGTCACTAGAAATGGGGCTTGATCATTTTCAAGTTCTTTTTGGTTTGTTTCGATAGCTGGGAATGCTGGGACGAAATAACCCTTTTGAAGCGTGCTCTGCCATAATTAATAATCATACAAGGACTCTTTTATGTGGTGGCTGAAAGTTTGAAGCTATAGTTAAGTATCTATCGTAGATAGGGGTAAATCTAACTATAGGGGATAATTGAGAGACTTGAGCCAATTTTTATTAAATCGTAGATAATCGTATTCATCTTCTTTCAGATTGCGTTTTCATATTTAAAAAAAAAAGTTAATGGTTTTCTTAAAGAGCAAAAGAACCCAGAGCAAATTTTATTTAATAAGAAATATGACTCAAAAGTCTCCCTTGCTGCTCGCAGAAACAGGGTTCAAGTCTCCTATATGTTCAAACCTCCCGCTTTCCCCTTAATTTCCCTCAATTACAAAAATGACTTACGCAGATGATAAAAATTTTCTCGTTTGCATTTGGAGACCAGGCATTTGGAGAATCGGGGCAATTTGAAGAATTTTGCAGGAGTATGGACAAATAAGCCCTATTTTGAAAGTCCTTCCACATATCTTTGGCTGTCTTAACCGTGAAAAAATTAATCCTTTTTTACGTGAATAGCGTGTATTAGAGGAGCTATGCCGGCCAGCACGAGGAAAACTTAGTTCCGAGTGCAAGTAAATGTGTCAGTTTTAGTTCACTCTTTGTTACAAACCTCCTCTATAGACATAGAATTTGGGTTTTGACCAAAAGCAAAAGATTGCGGCTTTATTGGTGTGACACAAGGTTTAACAGCTACTCTCTTAAATGCAATGTGAGAATACTAAGCTGCTTCGGCTGAAATGTAGTTTTATTTTACCTCACAAGATTTCCAAAACACGAGCATCACAAACCTATTTGAAGCATGGCCCGTGCCTAGACAAAAGATAAAATGATTTGAACATATTCAAAGCTGCTTTTAAGCCCGTTTTAAAATTTTGTCTAGAGAAAGTAATGAGACAATCACTTACAAGTACCCTCTTTCCGGGACCTTTTATAATGGGCATGCTGCAAGGAAAATGTATAGATGATGATGTACCTATTTAGAAAAAATTTACGGACCCACGGGCCAATCATTGTAAACCAGAAGCTTTGACAAGGTTTAAGCGATAAAATAAACCAAAACATCCTTTTAATTTTATTGATTGATTTTTGTGCCATTTCAAAGAAAAGCTTTTTTTGTTGCCACCGCTCGATTGCGTTTCGCACAGACCTTATTCCGATTGTTTTCTCTCTGCGAATTGGTCAAACGAAAGAGAAGTTCCCCTCTCATTTATTCCAATAAATGATGGATCAAAGGATTGACGGATAATACCTTGCTTCATGGATAAAAGGTTCAAGCGATAAGTCGGAAATTTGTTTACATGCAATAAAAAAACTTTTTCAATTTAGTTGAAGAAATATAAAACACAAATGCGAGTTGAAAAAGGACTTTGCCTCTAATACAAAACGAATATCCTACCAAACACAATTTGTATTTCAAGGAATAATTGAGAAAAAAAAGCGAAAACCTGTGAGGAGCGGATGGGGGTAATTAATCTATGTTAGATTTGGTTGAGTTAAAGGTAGAAGAAATCACAACAAGGAATGAAGTTAAGTCCCTTGGCGGTTATTTAACCCCTTAAAATTGATTTATTAATTGAAAATATTAATAAACAAATCAAGTGGAGACTTCTGCAAATTATGTATTTTTAGGGCTGTTCCAAAAAAAATTTTATGATGCTCTAGTCCCATATCAAAAATTTGCCACTTAATTTGTTTGACGCCTACCTATAGTCTTCCACACCGTGTAATGTATCAGAAGCTGTCAGACACGTGCCCTCCAACCCTACTTTATCATCTTCATCGTCTTTCAAGGGGGATCTTAGTGCCTGCTGTAATCAGTCAATTTCGCCCATTAAGTACTCTGTCACCGTACCTGTGCTGTACTGTGCATTTTGCCTTGTAGACGGTAAATGTAAATCTTAATCCAATCCTGCCACTTCACTAACCCGATGATATCATCGATACTTGTCTTAGCTTCCTGTCAGAGGAAGATTACTTTTATTTTTATGTCCTTGATTCACAGTATTTGGCAGAGAGCCAGAATTAATCCTAGTTTGTGTACATATTACATGAATGGGTAACCATGGTTCCACGAAATGCCTACTGGTTGTCGAAAAACGTTTTCTTTCGACCTGTAAGGGTGGCACTTATTAGTCAAATGCGAGTCTGGATCGTAATAAGAGGCACTGCCCCTGGCTCCCTTTCCCAGCAAAATGTCGAGCTTCGCATGTTATTCAAGGATTTTGGGATTAAGTATCGTTAAAGAACTCTTCATTGACAACATGTTTTTGTGATTTGCCTAAGAATTAAAATTTCCCCAACTAAATGTCAAGTCTTAGGGGTAAAGAATTGAAAAACGCAAGAACTTATGTTGATTGAGCGATTTTTTCACATAGTGGGAGAATAATATCCCTTTATCCTGACCGTGAAAGAAGAATAATCGACTTGATTTACCATCGATTCGAAGGCTGTATGTTCACAATTAAACAATGTCCTTGGGCTTAATCAAAAAGCTCAACCAAAGAATGCATAATTCACCGAAAATTCCACTAAAAATAAAACTTAATTCTTTAAGTTGAGTCCTTGAACGAGTGTGTTTCATACCCCTACATTTTTATGAACAGCATCTTTTTGTCTACTTGCTGCGCTGACTGCATTCCACAAAAAGGACAATCAGCAGCATATCAAAAGTGCAAAAGTAGCATAAATTCAAAAACTTTTCTCATAGAAAACCCGCAAATTGTAGTTTCATTCAAATATTTTTTTTTTTTGCAAAGCAAAGATTTACAAAACGACAAAATCTTGGGAATATCATCTGCTTAAAAGCTAAAACGCCCTCTTCTGAGGATAATATTTAAAAAAAAAAAAAGTACCAACGTCTATCCGTCCTAGGAAAGCTTATACCATCAGACAACGAAAAAAAAGTGAATAAATTTGAGATCAGGACGATGATAAGGACGAGTGCAATGCATTCACCCCGCACTATATATATGGATAATGTAAATCCCGCAAACGGCATTGCTCCCTAGATGTCAATGTATCGCCATGCCCAGACCAAGTGCGGGAAACTTTTTTCGAACCAATGACTACAGAATCCAGGACGAAACACAAGAAGGCACTATGCGCGCGGATTGAAAACCACAGCATTCAGTTCAGAGTTCCAATGGAGATTTTGCCCGACCTCCTAGTTCGAGTCGAATCAAATGATAATGTTTGGGGGGGAGTTGATAAGTTTGACTTAGGGATCAAGATTGAGTGTAAAGGATGAGGTTGTTTACAAGTTTAGGATGGCTGGCGTCTAGATTTATGGACCAAAGGACGGATTTTAATGCACAAAATTTATCGGTACTTGGTTTTTATGTGTCTTACGACTCCAGGAGAGTGGAGTGCAATGACGCTGAAGTAGCATAAGTTGCTTTCGAAAAATCCTACAGCTTTACAAATGCACTCGGAATAGTGAGCTCATTCTGTGGAAAGTTCAATGTATGGACACAAAATTAGGTGCACAACTTTTATAGTGTTATCATATTGTCTGAGTGACAACAGCTCAGGCAATGACTGGTACACTTTCTTTTGCAGATGAGATGTTCCACTCTGATAATATCTTTAAATGGCCAAAACATCCATTAAATATATTCAAATACACAGCTCATTACGCAAAACATAATTTTGCCTCCCGAGGACAAAATGAAAATCATTTTACATCGATGCGTAGCAATACTGGCTTTCAGGACATGTGCTCGCATTAACCCAATAAGGATAACGTCAACGACATCGAGAGGTGATGATGACAAGTGCGAGTTGACGCCGAAAGGGCATTCACACACCGACCAACACGGCAGCCCCTAGTTGGCGATGCGCATTCATTGAACCCTTAATGGAATGAAAACGACTGAGTGCTCAAAGTTGTTGACATGCGAAAAAATGTCCTTAATTCTGTTGATTTTGATTCCATTCGACGTGATTGACGGATGATTTGCGACGACGACGTTGAACAGGCTTCATCTGAGGCGACAGTTTTTTATTCACGGAACTCATCGTTACATCTTTGAAGAAGTTTTAGCACGACCATCGTGATAACTCCTAGAAGTGACTTGACGCATTAAACATGAGGGCAAACAGAACGAAAGTAAGAAGAAAACAATTTATTCATCCTGATGAGTGGGTTTTTTTTTGCCTCCGACTTGGTATAGAAAACTTGAGAAAGATTTACTTTCCGATTCAAAAGTTTGCCCGCTTAAAGTTTTTCTGTCGCCAGTGGCGCTAGTAAGTGGTTAAAGGAAAAAAAGATCCTTGCACACGTAGAAACTGAAATCTTTACTTGAGAATGTTTTTCATTCTTAGAAACTATATTGTCTGATTCAAACTGGAAAAAGGCTTAGACAGGACACTAAATCGATAAAAAGAAATTAATAAAAAAATATAAGGTATAAAACTTACCTTGAAATTCCTTACGCGCCGCACTCACCGATGTCACTATATTCGCCACATGACCCAGCACGGTGGCAAACAGCATCAAACCGAAAAGTAGCTGCAATATCACAAACACATATTCACCCTTCGATCGGGGCTTCGGCAGATCACCGATCGTCGTTAAAGCTAACGTACACCAATAATAACTCTGTAAATACTGTTTAACTACATCGGCCGATTCCGAGTCATGGTACACCCAGTTCCGAGAGCCGAAACCATTGTTCTTATGTATAATATGATATAAACATCCATTCCAATGGAATATCACAAGTAGATAATGTATGAGCGCCGTCGATCGGAATAAATTCGGATAGTTCGTGTGGCGTTCGGTGCGATCCATAAACGCCCAAAACCGATAGATCTTGACCAGCCGAAACGAACGCAATATCGAATTAAAACCGATCGATAAGTATAAAAAATCTAATGGCAGTAGACACAGGCAATCAATGTAGAATGTCGTTGAGTTCATGTAGTGTTGGCGGAGCTTCGAAGAGTCTGTCTGGAGGACACCGTCTTCCAGGTAGCCGGTTCGAAAGTGAAAAAGTATATCTACAAGATATAGAAAATCCGAGAGGTAGTCCAGGCAAAACCACACGACAATGGTCTTGCCGTTGATCTCTTGGAAGGCGAACCGGTAGATTATCACCCAGAAATTGTACAAAAACGCTAAACTAACAACCATTGACCAGTAGTAGCAGAGCCGACCCGCCGGATCGAATACGAATGTGAATTTGGCAGCCGAGCCTGTGGTCACCGCTGAGCTTGTACTGTTGCGAAATCGTAGATTTGAGGTGTTGCCACAACTTGGATTACCGCTGCCGCCAGCTGTTGTCAGACAACCGGGACGACGATTTAGTCTGAAAGGAGTAAACAGAAAGAAAAAGATTAGAGTTTTCAATAACGTTAAGGTTGGTTAGATTTGATTGGTGTTCTTATGCTTTTGCCCTTAAATATTGAATATTGGCAAAAATGTTTGCCCTTTTGAAAAATAAAACGTTGATATCCGATTTGAACGAAGCTACCTGTACTCTGTAACGCAAAAGACTATAAGCTAGATCCAATTTCACATGCTATCTGAGGGTCTAAACTTAAGCTATGAGGTTCCCCATACTCTATTTAGAGGAGCTGATCTAATCTATTTTAGGAGCTGTGATCTTTACGACTTTCATCACGTTTAATGGGACGAATTCACAAGCATAAATAAACCGTAAGCATTTCCATGGAAAAGGGTCTACACAGGCGCTGCAAAAGTCCTACAAGAAGCGGACCTTGGGTTTGAAGTCCATCAGTTCCGGGTTAGAAAGGAAGGGCTAAGACTCACCAATTAGAAAACGGTTACCAAAGCGACAATCCAGTTTCCTATAGATTTGCATGAGGTAAGGAAGTTCTTGAAGTTAACTGCGTTTTTTTTAAGGGTAACTACAAAACCTTGAGACTTGAGAATACAAGTCTGATGTCTCAGCAAAGCAGAATTATGTGATCGATTGACCAGAATTGGGTATTCAGTAGCCTGAGGGATTCAGAAGCCTTTCTTTCGGATATAGCGCTCATTCACACGCTTGTATTGCAACCTTTTCACCCAAAGATAAGAGGCGGTCGATGAGTTTTTGCTCGGCCTACTGACGAAACGAGGTCACTTGTATGAATTTGTGAAATGAAGTTGATCCCTACAATCTGGGGCTAGACTCACTAGGCTGGGACTTGAGGGTACCACGTGTCAAAGAGTTCTGTATCGGCAAAGAAACACCAGCAAAAAAGGTGTCATCCGAAGTTGCAGTTTCTTTTGTAGGGATTAGTGGAGGAGCCTACGAAATGAAGGATTCTAAGGCTGTCAATATGATGACTAGGAAAACGTTTTGATTCCCACACGTGATGGCCTTCCCAAAGATTCGCATCAAGTTGAGCACTGCTTAAAGTAGAGGCAATATCGGAGGTAGGATAGGTTAGGTTAAACAGGGGTGTGGTGAAAAGGACCACACAAACACTAGGCGCCGAAACGGGCCCATCGCGATCCCTGGGGAACCAGTTGACCTTAACATTCAAAAGGCAAAAACAACCTAAGCAATATCCCCCGTGACACAGCCAATTTCCCTGTAAAAGCCAAGGAGGCCTTTAAAGTTTGTGCCTTTAAAGTTTTGTCTACTTCTTCTAAGCATACGCGAAATTGCCTCACATTCGCACAGAATGTGTGCTATATCCTCAACTATAGGATTCCTACTAAAGTCCTTAGCTCCCCTGCTCAGTTTTAATAGTCCCTTCGATCCTTTTTCGTTTAGTCGTGGCCAGAGAGCCCTAGATACCCCGTGCCCAGTCAGACGAGACCACCTTTGGTTGGCCATCGTTTTAATTTTCTCCTCAATAGTGCCCCTTGCTACGCAGAGGAGTGGTTTGATGTTAGAAACCTCACTATTCGGAGGTATATACTGAAATATTTTTTCCTGGGTTTCGTCGAATAAAACTCAATTTCAATGTCATAAATACACAATGAAACACTTTATCTATCAAACAAAACTTGTTAACATTTAAATCACACCTGATTCAACTACGCTACTTAAAATGCAACATTCTTTTTTAATTCCATCACTTTTTACTTTACTATCGATTTTCACAAGTCAACGTTTAAATTATAAATGTACCGTTCGGGCCTGTCATCCGTGTATTTATACAAATTCACCGTGTTCTCGACGTTTCCTATCTGGTTATTTTTTATTGGTACTTTTTCGCTGAATTCCATAAAGCTTTCGATATCGAAATTCGAACATCTGTTTGCTGTCAGCTGACTGGATTACAGATGGGTGTGTTATTACACAATGAAACATAATGAAATCCAGCAGGTGTGTTTTTCTAAAGTGAATCGATTGGTGCATTCAGCGAATCCTGCATGTCTTTTTACTTTTTGTCGCCACATTACAACACAATGCATTTCACTTATGCCTTCTATAACACACACCAAGATAACCTCCTTGGAAGCACCTGCCCTGATGCTCAATAAATAATAAGCCTTAAGTAAAGTTTGGGGGGTTCTAGCTGAGCTTGGACCAACTATTTTGAAATTTCATCAAAAAATGAACGCCAACCGAGAAACCTTCACATCGGGAATGAACGAACAGTGCTGATGGTCAAAAAATCAGATGCAGAAAATTAAGACTGCTGTCAGGAAGCCTCGTCGTATGTTCAGGTGGAGAGATGTAGTTTTTGTACCATGCGTGCATGGGAGACTCGAAGGAAAAAGAGAGACTTCTATGGGAGCATATTAAGTTTGTAACACGGTGAAATAATAATGGTAGACCACCAAGACCTTATGGGCATATTATCGAGACCGAAATCTGAATCGAATAAGTCATGTCCGTCCATCCGTCTGTATGCCACATGTTTTTAGGCCTAAGATTTCAAGCTAGGGAGGTGAAATTTCGTACTTAAGGTCCATGTAATGCGAGGCAGTACAAATATTAATTTTTTTTTTTTAAATCCGCCTACAGATACGCCCACAATTGATCTAAATGTGCAACTTCCTCCAGAGCTTTCAAAACTGTACGACGTCTCAAAACCAAATTAAACATTTAGCATCTCCGAATGAATGTAAGACATAAAAAAGAAAAATTATATCGGTAAACCTCCTCCAGTGGGCGGGGCATTTATTTTAAGGGTAAATTTCTTAATGCATTTTATTCAATGTATTTGTTCGAAATTGAAAAATTGTACTTTATGTTTTATGCAGAAAGCATTTAGCTGGTTGTAGATTCAACTCATAAAAGAGTTTGAGCTACGCCCACATTTGGGCAACCTTGCATTTGCCAAAAAAAAACGGTATTTTGACAGGCCTTCAGGCTCATTCATGAAAAAATAAGAAATAAAAATTAGCATTTTAGTCAAACGAGACTCCGGTCTAGATTTTATTCTTGCAAAATTTTTAGCCACGCCTCCTTTTACTGGGTCGAATTCACGAAAATGTTGAATTTGAACCTAAAAAGTAAATTTAAGCTTACATTTAAGCAAAGCTTGCAGTTATCTATGCCAATATTGATAGTTTTTAAAAAACGCTGTTTGGCCACGCCGCTTTTCAAAGTACAAGAAAACCAAAAATCGCCAAAAAAAAAATAACATAAATAGCAGCAATTTAGAATGTGGGATTCGATCGGGAATTCAACGGCTCGTTTAACGGACTGAAACTAGTGCGCACACACTGTAGCACTAACTCACTGGTCATGTAAAAATTCGACTTAACTTTGATGTCTTGTAATTAAACCGTTATGTGAGTACAAAAAATTGCCCTTGTAGGTATGTGTTCTCATTTTTTTCATCGAATTTATTTGTGTATTAATTAATGACATCTTTACGGCTCACCGTTTAAGAGTTACAGGTGCAGACGGACGGACGGACAACAAAGTCATTGCATGATGCATGAGAGGTCCATTTTTCGTTTTTGGACGGACCGCTAATAAACTAGTGGCGCAACAATCTGCTTAGGAGAATCGTTTGAAACCGCATCCCAGTTGTGCACTGTCAAGCTTCGAAGCAAAAAGTTGCACCCTTTTTTCGATAATGATATGCTCAAAGAAGCCGACCATTGTCAGCTGTTTGACTTTTTAAATAATTTCTTCTAGAAACGAGAGCCCCATTTCGAGATTTGTCACCAAACATGACCAAACGTGGCAGAATTTAACTAAGCTTTGTTCTAGCTGGCTCCTGAATTTCGAGAGATTTTTTTATTTTCAAGGCGTGTGTTTTGAGTGAAAGAGCAAACATATCCTTAAGGCACACCACTTTAACCAAACGATTGAAAGGATATAAATTAGAGACGAGAGACCGTATTGTTGTCTTAAAATTTTCGCACAAAAATATGGAGAGAACGGTAATTCGATTTGTCAGAGAGTATTGATTAAAAACTCAACTTCTGGCCACTTTAAAATATTAACATTTTAGTTTTTGAAAAACGAAAATGTTTATTTATTTGGTTTTATCTTAATTTACATTTTTTTAAATAATATTATATTTTTTTTTTTGTTATTTTTATTTGGTTTCACAAACAAAAACGTCAGCTTCCGGCTACCTGTGTTACAATTTATTTTTCCTGTGTCAAACCTTTCCTGTATTCATGAAAACCAACAGCGAAATTTATGCCCCTAATATTATCAGATCAGTTCACTGTACACGAGGTTAGCCCCTCACCCTCTCCATGCTTTTGTAGGCCGAAAAGTCTGTTGATTTTCTGTTCCATAAATCCCAATGGGGGATAGACACAATTTAGCTTTCGTATATTCAACCGACACTATTTAATAATTAACAGGAACCCTCGTCGGCTGAGGCATAGTTCCTCTCCAAGCCCTAAGAAACGACTGCAGTATATTTAACATCTACATCAAAAGGATAGTTCACGTCCCTCATTTCAAGGACGAAAATAAAATGTAACCGACAAACACTAGGGACCTCATCATGGCGGACGTATTTTTATAAACAAAAAAAAAAAAACGCAGAAAAAAATTCTTTTGTCAGGCGCAAAAAAAAATTAAACATTAATGAAGTTAAAATTATTTTAAATTATAATGAATATGTATTAAAATCACAGTGACGCAGTTGCCTAGATTGAGGGACAGCCCTCGCCTGCCTGTGGTTACTTCTCTTGGCTGAATAATTGAATTTTAATTACACATTGCAGACTGCAATAAATTCTCTTTGGTGAAACAAAAATGAAATTTTCATTCTTGCTTTTGCAGGTCCTTGCGCAGGGTTTTTAATTTTATACGATTGCCTTATAGGCTTGCTTCAGTCATCCCTGATGGGCACAAGGACGTCTGCTGTCAAGTTTTAAGTGGATTTCAAATTACTAGACGAAAACACCATCTTTGGTGGTTGTAGGTGAGTGGGTGTGTGTTTCTGGAATATTCTTAACTTAAAACTGATGGAGGCGTTGAGCTACTATTTTTTAAATTCACTTACCTATCAGTTCCATTGCAGTAGTTCCCGCTATTTATTTGATTACTAGATGCTAAGGTGCCGCAGCCCAAAGCATTATCTTGCGAGCCCCTCATTCCAGATCGATTCCATGAGCCGAGCAGCGGTTGCTCGCCAGCTTTCAGTCGTCCGCGTGATTTCCGTCGTTGTGGTTTTCGTGTCAAATCCATTTCGGAGGCAGTGCTGGCTACATGCGGATTCGAGGCACGCGTCACACATGGTGCTGTTAGGCTGTCGTGTGATGAGAAGAAACCTTGCTGTGAAACGCTCTGACCGAATTGTGGTCGCGACATACCAAATTTCGAGCCAAGATCTGTGAATAATGGAAAAAAGGACGTTATGTAAGTAACTTAAAAAACCTAAGAGTTCTTATACTTTTTAAATCTAGTGATTATCCCTAGGAAAAAAGACCCTTGGAATGCCCTTGTGTCCAACTTGCTTACCATTAAAACTCTGACGGTCTATGGAGAAGCGCCTGAGACTGCCCAAGTCAATGTACTGCTCATCACCAGTGACCGATGGTGTTATTGACAGTTCTGTCGTATGCATGCCACCACCCCTCGTTGTGCCTGTGTACGTGTCTAGAAAGGGCTGAATCGACCGCGAACTCTGTTCCCTGTACAACGGCCGCGGTGACGGAACCAAGTGCCGGTGAGTATTTACGGCTCCGTTCAACGAGAGTCTAGGTTGCAGCAGCTCTGGGTAGCTGCTACGAGGCTTCTGCCCGTGGCCCGGAGTCTGTGGAATCGGGCTCTTAAGGGATGTTAAGTAGCGATTCGTGCTACTACTTCCACTGCCACCGGCCGATACGGATGCCGATGCTGTTGCCGCAGCATTACCACCCACCCTATGGGGCGACAAAGTGCCATTGGAAGCACTGAACTGCTGGCGTATATTAGGCATTTGGATTAGGTTGCTGTGCGAGGTTGAAAAATCGGCCAATTGTTGATCAAACTCATTGCCACCTGATGATTGGGAAACAGAGAAACATTGAGAAAACATCGCAGAGGGTTTGGTCTGATGGTCTGTGGACAGTGGACACAATCAAAGCGTGCAATTCGTGCATTTGTATCATTTCGTTTGAAGGATATTTTTTTTGTTTTTGTTTTGGGTCACGGTGGTTGTGATGGGGGTCTCTACAAGCTCACAAAACAGGCTAGTACGTCGGTGAAATTTAATGACAATACACAACATAGGCATCTAGCATCAGGCACACATGCAGCACTATTATCTGAGGGTGTTTTTGGGGTTGTGGTTACAGCAATACGGGGTACTAGACGAGGGTAACACAAAATAAATATATTTTACAGAGAATTTACAGAACTGTATAACGAAAATATTTTCGCACTACAGTTGATCGGTGAGTGGGGGGGGGGGGGGGGGCTGGTGAGAAAGAACGGTTTTAGGGGTTGACAATTGGTTGCAGTCTATACCATTGAACCATAAAAGCGCTACGTAGCTGCATGCGGTGCTGCCACATTGTGACAACAATGCATATCAACCACGAAGCTGTTGGGTGATTTCAATATGCCAATGCAGGCAAAGCTTTCCTTGCACAGGCAATTCCCGCTCAATATGCGGCAGCATAATGCGGTTGTAAATAAGCTTTATGTGTACTTTACACGTTGTAAATTTTGTGTGTAAATTTGTATGTTTTGTATGTTGTAATTGCTCATGATTAAAGTGGATGGGGAGGGTCTGTTTACACTACAAGTTGCGGAAGTGACTTTAAAGTATCTACAATGTGGTTATGTCGGAATGTGAGATTTTTCATTGCTCATCGATACCGCAATTATGTGGGAAGGGATGAATGTCCGCAGGGTATTATCACTACAACATAAAATTAACTGGGGTGCAGAGAGTAAACTGAAAAGATAAGGGGAATACTTTTTTAACAATTCGTGTATATATTACAGGAAACATGGAAAAATATACCCACAAGAGACTAAAAAGAGGGTAGCGGTTGAAGTGAGCCATTTGGTCGATACCCTGACAAGCCCTTAAGACATTTTTGTCTTGTTGCATCTACCTATTGTTTTAAGTTTAATCCATAATGAGAACTTCAAGGATTATTAATTTTACTCCGCGAACTAATACTCAGCATTATGTTTCTAATGTTGCCCATTCTCATCCCTTTCAACTTTGATGACACATATTGCAGAGTGTTTATCTTCTCTTTTCTTCTTTTTGTTCTATTTTCTATTTTCTTTTTTGGATATAGACTGTTATGGCACTCTATATACAGTTAAATCTACTTAAGGCAAATAAGCCTTTTCTGAGCACCGTTTGAGGACTTTCTTAGAGACCGTTGAATAATTTTGATCTGGTAGGGGGTGAAAAGACCCCCATCTACCTTTTTTAAGAGCCAGCAACTGGTTGAAAATATTCAATAATATAAGTACACATGGCCCATCTACATATTGTCAAATCACTGGAGAACTTTATTGGGTAACTTAGTTCGGCAATTAAAAAATGAATACAATATTGTATAACATGTAACTTCCGCGGATTCTGTTACGAGAGCCCATCTTAAGGTCAAATCTAACGATGACTTTTGATGCATGGGCGATTTGTAATGCCATTTGAAAATTTCTTACAAAAAAAATTGATGGCTCCTGTGGACACTGCCCTGTTGTAACCAGAGATCACACAGACTCAATTTTTAAACTGTTGGGGGGAAAAATAGCCGGGTAACATGGCCCAATGACTTGACCTAGAACTAAGGTGAAAACGACGAGTTGAGGAAATAGGTTTGATCACACAGAAACAGTTTATCATTGCACGAATTTGGGGAACCTAAAAATCCCGAATTTTTAAAATGTTATTTGTACGAACCGCCCCTTTTCCGTATTTTAATATTGAATAACAAAAGTGGGTCGTACACATCTCCTTTCCTGGAACTGCCAAGGATTGACAGACTTTCGAAAATATCAACGACATTGAGCTCAGTGAATGACAGCAACTGTCAAGAACTTACAAGAACTGTTCTTGATCTCGAACACGCAGAGCATCTGTTTGCTTATCCTAAACTATCATTATAAGTGGCCCCCCAATTAGGGATTGGAAGATCACGGAAAAGTACGCATTCGGTCTGTCTGTGCAAAATTGCAAAATTGTTATCGAATTCTCGAGACGGTTTTCAAGGTCTTTCAGCTTAAACCACGAATCGTTTTGCTTCTCGTCGATTTTTTCCTTGTTCCTGTCGAGTTCCAGAAGCTCACATTCAACCATCATATTATGGAATATCATTGTCTCTCTGAGTTTCAATTCGTTCATTCTCAGCATCATGCACCCAGCCGCTTCCCTCCACAAAAATGTTTTGCGGGGACAATATGCTTTGCTAAGATAATCTAAATTGGTTCAAATAGTTGGAATCTCCCAAAGCTACCTTTCTGCTTGGGTTTTCAGCCGCTTCACCATACAAACATATTTCGCAGACACGCTGTGTGCGTCGTTTATACAAATATGCGTCGACCCGTTCAATCTTCATGAAACTAAATCTCACTTTCTCTTTGATGGTTTTCAGCATTTCGGGCAAACATTACCTGGCAGGTGTTAAGTGTGTTAAACTAAATCTCAAGACTTTGCATCTATTCGGCAAGTCTTTCAAAGGCCTATATCCATGGGCAATGAACATTCTATGCACCTAGTTAGGACCCTATCGAACTTTAGTGCTTCCTCATTCGGTTAGTGAGTAATCTTCTCAGTTTAGTCAGCTCCAGAACTTTAGTCGCTATTTCTAGGCGAGTTTGATCTGACCTAACCACGTGGCTCTACAAGCAAGGGCGCTCCGCTTATATTTTGACACTGTCGAATTCAGTTTGGCATTCAAAATTGGCATTCCAAACCGAATGTCCTGTATTTTTCTTGTCGCTGGCTTTGGTTCACCCAAGTAGTTTCCGTGTCGGTGTTAATCGTTGTGAAGTCAGCATTTAAAAATTTCGACCTGGGAAGGTACTTGCAACTTTTTATTTCAAAGATTATGCCGAGAGTCACTATAAATTAGGAACTGGCTTCTCCTGACTAAAGTATTGCAAAACATTTTCCTATGAATCAGATTAATGTCTTCTAAGGACGGAAAAAAGAGTGATTACTTCATCACGAAGGGAAAAATCTTGCTTTGGAACAAACGAAGAGTTCTCTCTTTTAATCAAAATTAAGAAAACTACACTTTTGTGGGGTGGTCATATGAGTTGGTCTATTTGAATGAAATTTTGAGGAGCATTATCTAAAAATCCTTATCTTCGCAATCAGCAATTTGCCAGAAATTGAGTATGGTAATTAAATGGCCTCAGTACCGGTGGGCCATTGCATTTTATCATTAACACAATATGCCGTCCTACACTTTGGAGTACCTATGGCCTTTTTGTGGTTTGAATGGGACTCCTTGAGGTAATCCGCAACGACCTGCCACTTGAACTCTATTTAACCACTCAGACTGCGCCATTTAATTGGTCCTGTCTCAAAATCATACTAGCTAATGAATGTTTGTAGTTAATTAACTCCCCGAAACAACGTCTGATTATATCCTTTTCTTTCATAACGTATGAGTGTTGCTCCCCTTTAGCTTGCGATTAACACAATTTTGCGATGAAACTTGAGAGAAAGAGAGACCCCCACAGCCCTTAAGCTCTACGTATTGTTACAGGAACAGATCCATTGACTAAAGTGATTGTATCGTCGTCATTGAAGAAAAAAATTGCCCACTTGAGAGGTTGATTTCACATCCTTGTATCCATACAAAACACCGCACTGATATGTATAATATTCGCTCCTTACACCCCCTCTTATGCTTAATGAAGTGGTTCTTCATCGCCGCAGGTAAGCATTAACCCTCTCCGCCTGGCCTTTCTCTTAATTAGATCCGTTGAAGTGCATAGCATATCCATCCCAAGAATATATGCCTACCTATATCCCTCAAGTGAGTGTTTTCTTCCTTTTTCGTTTTGATTTATGGCCTGGTATGTGGCTTAAATACAGAATACGAAAAGGATGCACAAGCTTTGGGAAGACGATAATAGAACTTTCGTGACATTGCACAAGTTGGCCTGCGAAAGGGCAGTCAGAAAGAAAAGAAAGAAGACTGAGCCGGTACGGTCTGTGCTGTGTGTGTGTGTGTATAGTTTGTCGTATATAGCACTCGGAAGGATATTCGCCATAAATGTCAAATGACTTCCTTCGTGTGCTCGAGTACTGGTTAGTGGGGTGCTTCACTGGATCTTTATTTTGTGTCATATAAAACTGAAAATTAATGTGAAAATATGTTTTCATGCTGCTCGGGGTTAAGGTGTTTCTTTTTTAGCAGCAATGTGCATCAGGATGTTGCAATATCATTAGGATTATGCTTTTTGTTAGCAAGGCACTGAAGTAGATGAGTGAGAGCCGTGTTGCTTGGAAGTTTTAAAATTTTAAAGGATTTGTGATCGTAAAAAGTTGCATAGTTGCACGTGACCTACAATGAGCGAAGTTGTTGAATGGCGTACATATTGGGTAAAATGATGAGATGGCATAAAATGTAAACATGTAGAACGATGTAAGCAACTGTTGCATCTGACATCCCGCGGATGCAGGACTATATGCCAGTTACATACATTGCAGTAGCCATGAAGATACAGAAGAAGATTTACGCGAAGCGAAAATGATCTTAAGTTCTAACATATATAATAGCATGAGTGTATTTAACGGAAACTATCTAAAAACAATAGAGTCAACAAAAACTTTTTAGATTGAAGCTCCAACACAAGTTTGTAAGCAATGAGGCTACTTCAAAGTACCGTCGTTATGAGTCGTTAAGGCTAGAAACTATACTTACTCGAATAGAAAACCAAAATAGAAAAAAGGAGTATTAACAGGAAAATGAATAGGAATACGAATAGAAAAGGAATAGGAATAGGAATAGGAAAAGGGATAAGAATAGGAATAGGAATAGGAATAGGAATAGGAATAGGAATAGGAATAGGAATAGGAATAGGAATAGGAATAGGAATAGGAATAGGAATAGGAATAGGAATAGGAATAGGAATAGGAATAGGAATAGGAATAGGAATAGGAATAGGAATAGGAATAGGAATAGGAATAGGAATAGGAATAGGAATAGGAATAGGAATAGGAATAGGAATAGGAATAGGAATAGGAATAGGAATAGGAATAGGAATAGGAATAGGAATAGGAATAGGAATAGGAATAGGAATAGGAATAGGAATAGGAATAGGAATAGGAATAGGAATAGGAATAGGAATAGGAATAGGAATAGGAATAGGAATAGGAATAGGAATAGGAATAGGAATAGGAATAGGAATAGGAATAGGAATAGGAATAGGAATAGGAATAGGAATAGGAATAGGAATAGGAATAGGAATAGGAATAGGAATAGGAATAGGAATAGGAATAGGAATAGGAATAGGAATAGGAATAAGAATAGGAATAGGAATAGGAATAGGGACAGGAATAGGAATAGGAACTGTGTAGTCCCCCAAATTTGTCGAATTTATCCGAAATCGATATCAAAATTGACTGAAAATGTGAACTCGGTTAATGAAAACCGGTTAATATAGGCTTATTTCCAAAGCCCAGTGCTGCCGTAGGTACACTTCGGTTCTCGGCAGCGTTTCCGTTTTCATTTTTTAAACGAAATGTTTTTAAGTTTTATTCGAGTTGCCTAGATTTCCATCGATAATCGTCCCTCTTTAACAATTTGTAATTAAAGAGGGAAGGCAATCTATGGCATTATTATAATAATCTTTATTTGTTATAGAAAATTAATTTTGTTTCAGTCGTATATAGTCGTAAGTACCCTTATTGCAACACCAATAAAGTATACTATAAAACTCGATTTATGACGTTCGTAAATTTCGAAATTAATTTGTGATGAATAATCAAAAATACTCCGTCAACCTTGGTGAAACTCTATTTTTGTAATAATAATTGTACTACGATTAGCGATGTAATATTTTTTGAATGCTTTTGGCAATCTAACCGGAGGTTGATCAGCATTAGTTAATTGATTAACAAACTCATTTTATTGATAAAATGAAATTTTATTCGCCTAAAGCTGTGGGATGAATGGTTTCAGTATATCATGGTTAGGTACAATATCGATTACAATCAATGTGTAAATAATGAAAAAGGACGAAAATCGTATAAAGGTAGATAGCCGGCGGCACGATAACGCGTATATCGACGCGGGGGCTATAGAAAAGTTTTATTTTGGATTTTCGAAAAGCAATACAACCATTTTCTAATTTGATATGCTTAATGAGTGGTTTAGAAAATTATACGCACATTTGATTATTTGCAACTAATTAATGGGAATATAATGAGTTTGTTAGGGTGTGAATGGTTAGAAATTAACAGCTATGAAGCTTACTTCTTAATCACATTTTAACTGTGAAGCAAATGATGTAAATTAACATTAAAATATTGCAATTTTATACTTTTTTCGATGTCCTTTCCTGGAGAGATAGATCAATAGGATAGAAAAAATTAAGGAAGAACAGTATATATATGAAGGAACATTCTATGACGCCAACTTGACCAAAACATCACAAACGGTAACAACAGCTTTAAAAAAGCTTGGGACATTTCGTTAGTTACCAGTCGAAAAACTAGTTTTGTAACCGTTTTAGAAGACAATCCTGCAACAACTACGGTGATAGTTCACGCCGTATCGTTGATCTTTTCAGTCCTTCCCTATGAATACATAGCCTTAAACCACTCTCGGAAAATAGTATATAAAGACATCTAGAAGCGTTTTGATAAAAATTGTTGGTGCGATGTAACTAGACTATTAACAATAAACTAAACGAGCTGAACATTTCACTTTTCAAAGAGTGCTACGGAATTCAATGCAGCAATTGCCACAGTTTTCAAAACTTCCATTTCACCGTCGTCGAGGGCAGGATCTAGCGGAAATTAACAACAAGATCGTATTTGACAAGCCAGGACCCAGCCTTAGGGGTGATGGGGCAGTGATGGGGCAATGATGGATTTTAGGCTCTCGGATCTAACTAACAATATTTACATGCCAAAAGCACTCCACCATTTTTTGGAGACTAGATTTTTGAAGTTCAGACAGATATACTTAACTTAGCGAATCGCCTTGTTGCAGAGTTTTTGTTAATGATTTTATTTACACATGCAATTACATGAGCCTCAGGCACTCCCCTTGCCGTGCGACCAGTAAAGGTTCTTAAAACAGAATCGAATCAATCAATTTATTGGGACAGAAGCATCATCGCCAACAGGTAACTTCTAAAAACGAAAACATCGCATTCTCAAAAAGCTTAGTGTTAAACTCCCACCAAGCAATGAAGCACGCGGTTTCCGGTTACTTGACTTCTATCCAAAAGAGATGTTGATTGTGTTCCAAATGTTGGTAATAAAGTTCACAATCCGGGTCCTTACAGCCATCCAGATGTGCATGTACTACAAACAGCAAACATAAAAGTTCAATCGATCTTCGTTTTATGCTTCGAATAAATCTCTATTCACAAACTATGAATTGAAATGAACACACCCCGCATCCCTTAAGGGATATAAAAAGCTAATCACAAGGACACAGCTAACTTTGCCAACCACACCAGCAGATGGACCAGTAAAAGTCACTCGAAGAGTACAAGCTATCTCTAACACCGCACCATTTACAACAACCCTTTACCATATAGGCATACGTATACAACATCCTATGGCCCTCATTGATTTATTCCCCAGCCTTATCGCAGTTAAAGCATGAAATGCAGACGACGACAAAATTATTCATTGTCCCTTATTATGATTATAACTACATAAGCATTGGTCCGTTCGAGCTACATATAAATGTGTGTCCGAGTTTGACCATTACCATCCCAGCAAGTCTATACAATTAGGGTGCTCACCCCCAACTCAAACACAAACTTCTTTTAGTACAAACGGGATAATGGGTAAAGGAACTCCTGCGGTTAATGACATATATCTGAGCAATGGCCTGATGGCATCAGCTCATTGGTCTGAGGGGAATATCGGGTCACTTTAATCCTTGAAAAGTTACTCGCATTAATTTGAGTGTAACGCAAGAAAAGTTTTGTAACGTTAGTGATACGCTTTTGATACTCCCTTAAGACTATTTTTTTGGCAGACATGTCGACCCATGGAGACGGATACTGTCCTGGTATTTGACTTGGGATTAAAAGAGAAAAAAGGGCATACCGCATTTACTACCACTTTACGAGTTCTAGTGAATGCAATGGTCAATAAACGTCGTTGCAATTATTGCAGTCAGGTCCTGGAGTTCTCGTGTACAGTTTTTCCCTGCGCGTAATCCTATGCACTATATTCAGGTCATCTCCCGGCCTCGGTACACCCTAAACGACAATGACGTTTCCTTGTCGCCGCCGTTTAACGATGCAATAAACGTGTACGTGCTATTGCCCTGTAGTCCTTTGTCCCACTAAAACGCCACTACATTTATTGTTGAACAAATACCAAAGCCGACACTGCTAGGCCAGGATTTAAATGAACGTCCTGCTACCCAAACCGGGCTACTAAACGCTCTGGTTGGGTCTGCGGCTGCACTATACGGTGAGCTAGTCTGCTAACTTCCGTGCAAGGACAACAGCTATTTGTCCATAACAATTACGAGCACATGAGATGAAAATGATTGCAACTGGCAGACCAAATGGGCAACACCCAAACAATCTCGGTGCGGAGCCCGGCTGGCGCACAATGATGGCTTGTGTGTGCGATGGGTTTTAATGTTCCGAACAGGCCATTTGATCGCTTGAGAGGATTGTTAAGCCAGCCCCACATGGCCACCGAACGCAGAGTGGTTAAATTATTTTATCCTCAAAGCCAACTTTCACTTTGATGAATTTTCAATTTAGTGAAGTCCTCAGTTTGCAATTCAAGGGACATGCAAGTGCCTTCTCTGGAGGTCGGCTTATTATATATTTAGTCCTCTGAAGGGATTTTTATGTCAGTGTGGATTAATGCTGCTATTTTGGGAGAAAAGGGGCTTTTCTGAGTGCTCACTTAGTGTGCACATTTCATGTGTAATTTTGACGTCAGAATTTTCGGTGACGTATATAGCGGAGGGGTCCTTGAGGAGCCCAAACCCTTGTCAAATAAAGGGGGCTTCAAATTTAAAAGAAACCCCATACTCCAGCATGGGTAATTGCCAAAATACTAATCAATTATACGATGTTAAAAGGATTCTTGTAATATTCTACGTGCCTTATTCCTTCCATCCAAAAATACTTCATTCCTTCCATCAACGTCTATTAACGCATCAGGGCACGTGGGTCATCGGCAAGCATCTCTCATAATTGACCGATTGTTTCCGTTCTTTTGAAAAGTTTCAGTCAATTAAGTTGTCGAAATGGAAGGAAGCAAGGTTACGTCCTTTTCAATGTTTCCCAAAAAACAAAAATAAGAATAAAAAAAAACTAGGTCGTCCTAAATTTGTGCGCTTTTCGTTTTTCATTCGCCCGCCTTAATGATGTAGATACGAACACGAGGAGCAAGAATAACATTGCCCGTCGAACGTCTATGTCTAAAAATGAAGAGAAAAAGGACGAGCCGGAAGGTTCGTGGCGGCGACCTACAAAATGTTGGTGTGGCTCTGTTTTCTTTTTTTTTTCGTTGTGAAACTTCAAAAACAAAACAATTTGTGTGCGGATCCTGCTTTCTATTCCACAAACAACTTTTCGACAGCCATCGTGATGGGAATATCAAATTGGTTCACAATTTCGTCTGTGATGGAACCTTTTCATTAGAACGAAAAAAGTTCAAGCTTCTCTTTTTGTCTGCCCGCTGGACGCGCTGTCTGTTGGGTCACTGTTCATGGAAGAGGAAAATACCTAACGAATTCATTACGCTGCCGAAAACAAACACCTTAGAATCCTTCACACCTGCTGGCAGCACTCCCCACATAATCCCATAATCCAAGTCAATATGTTGCGCATTGTAGGTACATGTGAAGCTGTTTTGCTTTGTCGATTGTCCTCGCTATAAATCAACATCAAACAAAGAATTCAACAGGTGATAGAGGGCGAAAATTGTTCAACCCTCTGTCGAAAAAAGAAACGAATCCTTTTTCTAAATCCCAATACACATGTGCCAGTGCCACATCCAAACATCTGTGCACGACATTCAACTTTAATGAAACGCTTGTGCTTCGGGTGGTTGGTAGTTGGTTGCGTTAGTATTCCTGGCTATCAATACCAAAAGCAAACAGCCACTTAAGAAGTTTTTCCATTCTTTTTCGGGCTCAGACACATACAATCGGGAATTCTTTGTCTCGCTATACCCACATGCGAGTGGTGGTGTATAGAGTCACTAAAGCCTGATCATCAAGACATGTTCAATATTGGCAGATAGTTAAAAGAAGTAATAGTTTCACCCTGTATAGTTGTGTCATTACAAAAGAAATAAAGAAACACAATATACGCTTTTGAAGGACATGCCGCCGCATAACTTGGAAACAATGAACCCTTACCCGCATTCTACAATAGAGTCACGTTTTCCACATCAAAGGGGACATCAGCTTTTTGTCCCACTTTAAGCATAGAAGAAGTCCTGGCAGTTTTACAGCATGACAAAGAACGAAAAGCACAACAAGAGAATGCCTGAAGGAAGGACGATGGAGCCAGAGAGCGAGTCTGTCGGAAAGCGGACCGCTTCGTCGTTGACGACACAGTCTCTTGTGTTTATTTCTAACCGGGCATATTGATGAAATACGTGACTGGAATTTGAAAAATAATTTTAAATCCTTCGATTGTTGTCGTGAATTGGTGCGGTGCGCGTTGGGGTCAACTTACGAATACATTCCCCTGACGATTGAGTGAATTAAACGCGCTGGAAAAAATTCCTCCATGTCCTTTGGCTGTATTCATGGATAGAATTCCATTTTTAACATTTTCACTAAAATTTCGTTGGTTGATCGAACCAATCAGAAAAGCTAAAGCTATTAAATTTGACTTTTTGACATGTAAAATGGATGAAATTTTGTCCCATACAAGCTACTAAAATTGATATAATCGGCCAACAGCCACAACCACAATTGACTTTAATGTGAGACTATATTTAATTCACATTTTATTTTAAAACGTCTTATGGTCATGTTATACAAGGCGTAGGAATTCAAATTTTGGTGTAGACTTAAAATGACCAAAATACCTTGATTAGATAAAAAATTTACCACCCACACAATCGACCATGCCCATTTTAAGCCTGTCAATCTCTAAATATCTGAGTTCTCGGAAATTTCATGTAAATCGAGGAAAAAATTACGACAAATATCAAAGATATTACCAATGTCTAAGTTTGTTACAGACAAAGTATTGAGCTCCGCCCACTTTTAAAACTGTTTGACTTTAGTTTTTAGCGCAAACCCATTTTTAAGAGCTTGGCCAAAACATTGGCATACCCATACAGCATATGAATTCAGGTCAAAAAACTTGAAAATTTGGTGTTAGACTTAATTTTTTTCAATATAACAGACACCTGCGCTAGCATAAGCTACTTTTCGTCAATTCTTTCGACAAAAAATTACTTAGAAAACTATAAAACATGCTGCTGGCTCGCTGATCATGAATTAAGGGATTTTTTTCCTCGGGGAATTGGGGCTTCACAAAATATAAGGTAAACTTTTAATTTTAATAATTAGCAACATTTTATAAAAATATTAACATTTCCATTTAACTAAGGGGGCCAAAAAATACATATTTAGGGGTAGGGGTTCAACCCCCTCTTATGACGAAGAAATACTTTTTTTTTTAATTATTATTAAATATTTCAACTGAGAAACAGTAAAACAATTTTTGAGCATAATGTATTTGAAAAAGTGTGGATGAAGATTAAACCCCCATTTAGGGGTACTTAAACTTTTTACCCTCTTTATTTAACCCGAATACTAAAATTTTTATTTAATTTATTTTATATTCAAAAGTAATACAACATTGGTTGACATAAATCTAGCACTCAAAACGCCACTATAGCAAACACACCCCTTTTTGGAGTATTTCTGGCTTTTTAGCGGTACGTCTAAAAATGGAAAAAGGACCTCTTATGGTATCGCTCCGTTGTCCGTCCGTCCGTCCGTACCGTCCGTACGCACCTGTAACTTTTGAACGGTAAGTCGTAGAAAGATGAAATTTGGTACCCTTATAGAGTGCGTGAAAAAATTGGAGCCACTACAAAGGCAATTTTTTATATGTATGCATAATACGCTGATTAATTACAGTTTGAGTGAAAAACATGCAATAAAATCGAAAAGTTTTTGAAAAATAAGGAATGGAAAATAGATACCCATTTACAACGTGTTAAACTTTATTTAAGAAACCGATATTGACTTAGCAAAGGCTAAAATCAAATTTTGGTTTAAGGGTTTTAGAACTGTAGTTTTGGCATATTTTCGAAAGAAAATCGTGAAAAAATTGTCTCCCCACCTCTATCTCCTGTAAAGCATCGGCCAAACGATTTTAAAAAAATCACAAACATCAAGATTTTTTTTTGTTAATTTTGGGAAAACTGTAGAAACTTTCGAGGCGTTAGGTATTATCGCCCAAAACCACAACGCCCAAATTTTAAAATGTCAAATGTGCGATAAGACCATACGCCTTTCCGTGATAGGTCTTATCGCCCAAAACCATAATTTTTCCGTGATAGGTCTTATCGCCCCGATTATAATGAAATTTGGTTTGTATATAAAGCGTACAAAGTGAATTCTAAAATTTTTAAAATCTTTCAAAAATGGCGTTTCTAACTTAAAATTTTCTAAAACCGTTTAAAAAAACAAATTAAAAAAAAAAAAAAACTCGTTTTTGTCCTCGTGTGTGTCCCCACACGAGGTAAAATATACCGTTTTGAAAAAAATATGACACAGAAAATTTTTTTGAGGTTCGAAAGAAAAATATAGAGGGGCTGAAATATTGCGTGGTTTTTGAGACATGCTTAAAATAATTTAAGTTGATTTACCAAAATGACAGTGCAAAAAAATGCCTTTAACTTGGAAGTTGTTTCTGTCTAATGAACTAAATTTAACGCAAGCGCAAAGCACTGGAGTAGAAAGCAAAATATTGCAAAATAAGTAAAATACAATAAAAAATTTGAAAACAAAAACCCGTTTGTAATTTTCTTTTAGTTTTTTTTTTACCAAAAAAAAAAATCAAAAAGTTTTATTTGTCACCCTGCGTTTCTATTAAAATTTGAGAAATTAAACTTAATATTCGGCTAAAATAAGAACACACTTGTAAAAAGAAATATGAACAGTACCTAATTCTACCGGGCAAACAGTCAAAAATCTCCCCTCTTTTTTCTATTCGACACTAGGACTTAAGTCAACTTAAGACGTTACTACCAAACAAAAATGGTATTTTCTGACATATGTCCTGAAAACCAAATAATCACTATGAAACCAATTATGCTAGTCTTTACTCGTTAATACCAATCGAAAGAAAAAAAAATGACTTAAACACAATTAAAAACCCAAAATCGGATTTTTTTTGACTTAAGACCTTATTACTTACTTACTTACTTACTTACTTAAGGTGGCGCTACAGTCCGGGGTGGACCTGGGCCTCGGCCAACAAGCTTCGCCAGCCAGCTCTGTCTCTAGCTAGCCGTCTCCAGTTTCGCACGCGAAGTTGGCTGAGGTCCCCTTCCACTTGCGTGCGCCACCTGAGTCTCGGTGCTCCTCTACCGCGTCGTCCCTGCGGTGTGGATTCGAAGATTTTCCGGGCCGGGGCGTTGGTGTCCATCCGCTCTAAATGACCCAGCCATCGTAGACGTTGTGTTTTGACTCTTTTGGCTAGGTCGGTATCGCTGTACAGCCCGTAAAGTTCGATGTTATATCTCCTCCTCCACTCTCCGTCTATGCAGACGGGACCGTAAATCGTCCGAAGAATTTTCCTCTCGAAGCAGCCTAAAGTGTTTTCATCCGCCTTTGACAGAGTCCATGCTTCTGCACCGTAAAGCAGGACTGGGATGATGAGGGTCTTATACATGGACACTTTAGTTGCTCGAGAGAGGGCTTTGCTACTCAATTGCCTTCTTAGCCCAAAGAAACAGCGATTGGCAAGAGTTATCCTTCGTTTGATTTCAGCGCTGGTGTCATTGTCTGAATTGATAGCGGAACCAAGGTAGACAAAGTCCCTAATTACCTCAAAGTTATAGCTGTCGATGGTGATGTTTTGTCCAAGACGTCGGTGTTGGGTGTCTTTTCTTGATGACAGCATATACTTGGTTTTGCCCTCATTGACTGCTAAACCCATATTCGCCGCTTCCGTCCCAATACTCACGAAGGCTTCACTGACATCACGCTTTGTTCTACCGATTATGTCAATGTCGTCTGCGTATGCAAGTAGTTGAACGGACTTTTGAAAGATTGTACCTCTGGTGTTGGCGCGAGAGTTCTGCACAATTCTCTCAAGTATGATGTTAAAGAAGTCGCATGACAGCGCGTCGCCTTGTCTAAATCCTTTTTTGACATCAAAGGGGTCGGTGAGGTCTTTGCCGACCTTGACGGAACAGCGTGAGTTTTCCATCGTCATCCTGCACAGACTGACGAGTTTGGCAGGGATGCCAAAACTAGACATTGCGCTATATAGCTCGTCTCTATAGATGCTGTCATACGCGGCCTTGAAATCGATGAAGAGGTGGTGTGTATCGATTTGGAATTCCTGGGTTTTCTCCAAGATCTGCCGCAGTGTGAATATTTGATCGATGGTGGACTTTCCTGGCCTAAAGCCACACTGATATGTGCCTATCAGATTGTTGACAAACGGCTTCAGGCGTTCACACAGTACAGCAGAAAAGATCTTGTATGCGATGTTAAGAAGACTTATGCCTCTGTAGTTGGCACAACTCAGAGGGTCTCCTTTCTTCAGGATCGGGCAAACAATGCTGAGGTTCCATTCGTCGGGCATGCTTTCTTCCGACCATATCTTGCAGATGAGCTGGTGCATGCTCCTAACCAGCTCATCGCCAGCGGATTTAAAAAGTTCGGCAGCTAGGCCGTCTGCTCCGGCTGCTTTGTTGCACTTGAGCTTAGACACAGCTACTTTCACCTCCTCCAGGTCGGGTGGGCGGTATCGTTCGTATGCTTCGTCGGTAACGTCTTCGCCCGGGTTGAATGGTTCGTTCTGCCTGACAGCGGTATTTGGTTCTTCCTCGCCGTTATACAGTCTGCAGAAGTGGTCTTTCCAAATCCTCAGCACCGACTGCGATTCTACAACGATGTTCCCTTGATGGTCCTTACAGGCTTCAGTTCGAAGTTTATACCCTTGGCAGGACCTTTTGATCCTTTGGTAAAACTTTCTAACCTCATTCCTGTTGTAACATCTCTCTATCTCTTCAACCGCGCGCTTCTCGTGCTCTCTCTTTTTCCTTCGGAGAAGCCGGTGCTCCTCTCTCCTCCTCTGCTCGTAGAGCTCGCGAGCAGCTCTAGTCCTTCTGTGCAGCGCCGCTTTGTATGCTTCCTGTTTAGCTGCATGTGCTTGCCGGCATTCATCGTCAAACCAGGGGTTTCGTTGTGGTCGCCGTGTGAAACCCAGCACTTCAGAGGCGGCGTCTCTGATGGCATTTTGGCAATGTTGCCACTGGCTATCAATACTTGATGCTGGTTGCATAGGACTTCGTAGAAGGTTTTGAGAGACTCGGTTGGAGAAGGACCTGGCGATCTCTTGCGATTGTAGTCGGCCGACGTCAAACTTCCTCACAGTATTTCCATTACTTGGCGCTGGTCGGGATATCCGCAGCCGTACCTTGGCTACAACAAGGTAGTGATCCGAGTCAATGTTGGCCCCTCGGAAAGTTCGGACATCCATGATACTGGAGGAGTGCCTTGCGTCGATCGCAATATGGTCAATCTGGTTGACGGTTGATTGATCGGGAGATCTCCATGTCCCTTTGTGGATATTGAGATGCGGGAACTGTGTACTAGCTACCACAACGTGTCGCCCCGCAGCAAAGTCGATCAGCCTGAATCCGTTATCGGAGGTCGTGTCGTGCAGGCTATACTTTCCGACAGTACGACCAAAGATGCCCTCCCTTCCTAGCTTGGCATTAAAATCGCCTAGGACAATTTTAATGTCGTAGCTAGGGCACTGCTCATAAGTTTTGTCCAGGAGCTCGTAGAACATATCTTTGGTCTCGTCATCTTTCTCCTCTGTGGGGGCATGTGCGCATATCAGGCTAATGTTGGCGAATTTAGCCTTGATGCGGATCGTCGCGAGGCGCTCGCTTACAGGGTTGAAGCTCAAGACTTTTTGCCTAAGTCTGCCTCCAACAACGAAACCACATCCAAATAAGCGCTGTCTTTGATGCCGATAGCAGTCGCCGTAGTAGATGTCGCAGTTTTTCATCCTTCTTTTGCCCGGCCCGTCCCACCGCATTTCTTGGATGGCAGTAATGTCTGCCTTGCAGTCGTTAAGGGCCTCCGCTAGTTGCTCGGCTGCACGTGGTCTGTTAAGGGACCTAACATTCCACGTGCAGATCCGGAGCTCGTTGTCCTTTTCTCGTTTGCATTGGTCGTCAACAGTAAATCCGTCCGAATCCGAGGCTTGTTTCCGCTTCGTGACTGGTGTTTCTTTACGTGGCCGGGAAGTCACCCCGACGGCACGACCCCCAACCTGGAGGACCAGATCCTTTGCTTAGCTCTAAGGACGGAGAGCCGGATAGCCCGCTCCTTATAGGCCTGAGCTCCGAATACGTCGTAGTAGCCCATATAAGGTGTTCACTAAGTAGTTCGGCCTGACTGGAACTATGGACGCCACCGTTGATTCCATCTGGGGAATTCCTCCGCTGCCGTCCGGATGCAAGGAGAAGTGCCTTAGTGGGAACACTCCTCCCCCCCTCTCTCGTCTGCTACCCCCAACAACCTTCCAAAGGGGTTGGAACCCAATCTCCAGTTGAGGTACTAGGCACCCGGTGTTCACCACGGGGAGGTGAGAGTAGGAGTTGATAGACAGAGGTGGGTTTAGAAAACCTGTGGATGCTTGTATCCTCTTGAGTGCACATGTCTATCCTTTGACCACCCTTAAGACCTTATTACCTAACGTCAAAGATATATCTTCCTAAAATTCAATTCGAAATACTCTATTGAGACGAAACAAATGAGTTATCAAAATTTGCTTGGAAAAATGCCATAAAGTCCGAAATCGTCATTAAAAGAAAAGAAAAAGAAAAACAATAATTCTAATATAAGCCTTCAAAAAAAAGCTGACGGACCGCTCCGTGTATGACTTCATACTTGACTGTCTTCTTTTAGTATGAAGCCCCAATTTTTCGAGAAAAGAACCCCGAAATTCGTGATCAGCGACCCGAAAAACCTATTGTAGAGCAAATTTATTGGTGGTCGCAGACAGAGGTTTTCACCACAATTCGCAGAAAATGCATAATTAATGCTTGTGTGCTGAGTTTATCACAAAAACGCTTTGAAACCTTGTTGTTTTCCAACGAAGAAAATTAAATTTCTAGCTGACACGAAGCATTATGGGAAATCATTATGCCTGTGTTGAGTATGCTTGCTGCAGAAAATCCTGCAGCTATTTGTTGCACGTTTCTAGAGTAACGAAAAATCTACCAATATTTTACTTATACTGCATAATCAAGACAGTCTTGACCTTTTGCAAAAAACGGAAGACAGGCTTAAGGTATTACGGGTTTTAAATTTCCCTTTGGAAAAAATTTATTAATCAAATCTATTTTTCATTATTTATTTTATATTAATCCAGTAGTTTCAAAGTGAAAATCAGGGGAATGACTTCAAAACCTACAAAAGTGAAGGAATCCTATAGATGCTTGGTCAGCACTTTAGCAATTAATTCGACGAGGCCATGAAAAAGTCCGATGATTCTTTAACATCAGTCAATATGGATTGAGAACTTGTGTAAGCCCGTTTTTTTAACTCAACTGTTTATTCAAAGCTCAAATTTGTTCCAAAAAACTCATGCAACATAAAACCCTTGTTTTGCCTGAACAGAAACATTGATTTCATGGTTTGTGACAGGCCAACGAACAAGAAAAAAAAAACTCTTTTATCTCATGCAAATAAGACCAACAGTAAACAACCCAAAAGAATGAATATAACATCCCATTCATCCCAAATTGGGTAAAGCCGCACAAAATGCCTAAAAGACAAACATAAGTCATCTCTTTAACAAGATTGCTAATTTGGCTGTCTGCCAGTTTTAAAAACTCCTGACGCCCAAGGAAACAAAAATTCAACAAACGATAAGATACGAGCATTCTTGTCATTCTTGTTAAGCCCCTAATTATTTAGGGACAACTGCACCGTGTCATGTGCTCTGGTGGAACAAAGTTACAATATTCCAATTGGTTACACACTGCGGTTGTACCATGAACGTCCCAGTACCCTACCATACCATATACAACACCAAGAGCTCAGCCATTGTCTAGAAATAATTTTCTGAGCCATTAAACGCAGTTAATGGATTCCACCCACTTCAGATTCCATTTTCAGATTCTCTTTGTATTGGAAATGGCCCTGGTCGTGTCGTCGTCGTCGTTGGTCATTTGAGGGCGGCTTCCGCATACTGGAGGTGATGTTGCGTTATTTCGCCCTTAGATAGGGGCGATCCTTGTTCTTTTTTGTGGTGGTTTTGGCCCAAGCTACTATTCAGCCTCGCATGTCTACCGGGAAAGCTTTTATTGTATGAGCGATGACAATGAATTGGTCAACTTACCCTCAACCCCAATAAACTTGCTGTTCCTTGGACTGCAAAAAAGCCACGAAGGAAAGACGTTCAATAAAAATTGTATGGTGTCACATAAAATCCTTTGAATACCCAACGCAATGCAACACAACGGCTATGTACATGCGTAGATAGTGTTCTTGGGAGTCTGGGCAGTGCCTGGAAGCCCTTCGTAGGGACGTGCAGGACTATAGACTCCCATTTGGATAAATGCTTGTGCGTGAGTACAAGGATGGGATATGCGGGTGTCCCAATGGTGCCACGAAATTAGTGCGTCGTCCTTTCTTGTCGGCTTCGGGCCAGTGCTGTGGGACGCCAAATCCGGCCGGAATGGCCGCACATTATTTGCCGATTGTGCTGTGTGTATTGGGCCAGTGTGGCAAAGTGATAATAAATAGCAAAACTCTAGGCCGAAATTGGTTCACGCCAGGGGAGCAATATCCTAGCGGTCGAATGGTAAGCAGGTCGATATCAAACGGTGTTGGAGGTTAGCTATAATTTAATAATTTTAGGCGCATAACATGGGTCTTGCATAAGTTAACATGGGGAGTCTTAGTTCGATCGGTTTGGCGAAATGTATACTTCAAAATCAGGTGCATTATGTACTCAGAGTCGGTTTAATATTCTCGCAGGATAAACTATTCAACAAAGGATCGAAAATGCGCTAGATGCTTTCACCAGCTGAATCGTGTTCAAACACACTATGAAAGGACTTTCGTGAAAACATACGGAGCATTCACAAAAAAGGATGCAAAAAACAAGAAAAATTTTCATCTGAATTAAGCCTTTGTGTTGGTACGCAAGCTGACCTTTTGTCCTGTGGCGCATTGTTTTCAATTTGCCGCTGTTTCTCCAAGCGCACGTATTATCGTATACACAACGTCCTTGAGCTCCAATCCAGAAACCAGAGGCGAGAATAATAAACATTAAAAACAGCAACAACAGGAGAAAACCGAAAAAAGGATATCAAATGAAATAATAGAAAACAAGCGTCTCGGCGTTTCGGGACTAGAAATAGAAAAGAACACCAAAACCGCAAAGGAAAATTATAGCACTGCCAGGATAGCGCTGAAACCAATTCAATGGGTGCCGTGCGATTGTGGGAAAACACAAAACAGGTGGCATCGAGGGTGTTGAAATGGCGGCTTGAATAATTAAACTTTTGCATTTCGATGCGGCTGATCTGTGGTTGCTTTTGTACGAGTTTCTTTCCGACAATTGGCTGACAAAGTGACAGCCAACACCGCAAAGGATTTTGAACGCTCGGGAATGTCCTTAATTGCTTGTGATGGTTGCATTTATACGCCTGAGCTTTTTTGAAAGGATTTTTCATTTTTTTAATTTAGCTAGCTAATGTGGATCAAAGGCTGACACATTGTCCTTTTGAAAGGACAAAGCTCCTGCAACAACTGTTTTAGTTGTAGCAGGAGCTTTGAGGCTGCTTCGGTGTTATACAGCGTAATAACACCGATGCAGCCTCAAAACAGCATCATCCCCACATCAGCGTGGTACGGACACGTCGTAATACTCCCTTAAGTCCATCATAAAGGGCGGGATAATTGTTGAAGCCTTCCTGCAGCAACCAGCCAGCGGCCTAGGTGGGGAATTTTAATACCTCCATCAAATTGTATGAGAGGATTTGAGGCTTTACCATTATGAATGGTAAACAACTACCACTGAACAATACAGTGTGCATATCAGAACTTAGGCAAAGTATGTGGTCATGCCCGGATGTGATTATGGTAGGCTTGCGTTATTATATGAACGTTGTACCGTCAAGAGCTCCTGAACTTCTATTTTAGGATGGGGGATGGGGATTTAAAATAGATGAAAAGTGAATAAATTTTGTGCAGCGATTTAAAGTTTAATGAATTAAAGGTGAAGACTTTGTTTGCTCACATTTTGAGATTTAAGTTTTGTGTAAGGGGTTTGTAGCAGTCATGTCGACCGTTTTTCGCTATAGAAAATCTATGGTCCTGGCGCAGTTCACATTAAGACTTTTTATTCGCTTGGTAGGTAGGTAAATTCGTGAGTTTTCATCCATTAAATTCGCGAGACTGCACATTCCTTGTGAAGAGCCACGTTTGCCTTAAAGAGACTGACGTGATCTATGGGGTCACCTCCATGATCTATAATGCCGCCTGTAAAAAAAGACGAGCTCGGACAAACCGGTGAAACCTTCTATAGTCCTTGAAACAACATTTAAGAAGCTACACAGAAGCAATATCGTGGCTGGTTTACTTCAGGTGGTGTTAGTACTGCTCCTATGTTTCTCAAACTAAGTTATGGGAAAGACGTGCAGAACAGTTACTAATGGATAGTTTTAGTATCGCTGTTCTTCTTCTTGCATGAGTTTCGATCAACCGAGTCCTTCCTAGAGAATTCACTCACGGATGGAACTAACCTTAAACCTCGAAGGCAGTGTTATCCCCTTAAGCTCTAGTATTGAGTCCCTTTTACTGAAAAACAAAAAATACCTTATTTACTACAATAACCTCTTATTTACATGCCTGGTTTAGCAGGGGACACACTTATAAAGGTATCCTTCCCAACGAAAAGACAAGGCAAAAGCCTCGGTGTATGCCGGGTCAGAAGAAGATTTGAGCCCTCAAGAACACCATAATGCTAAATTTTAATAAATTTCTTAAAAGCCTCTCGTGTAGTTTAGGGCATGTTTTGGACTTCGGTGTAATCCCGAGCCTCAGGATACTCAAGTAATAATTTGCCTCTAAGAAAAGGGAGAGGCGGAGTCAGTTGCATTATGAATGAAAACGGTATCAGAGTAAAGAGGTGGGGGCAAATATTATCGGTGTAAGCCCGTGCCAAACTAGCCCAATAAAAAGGAAAGAGGGAGCTCGGGTGTTGAGATACTTGGCGGCTGTTGTAACTTATCTACAAGGGTTTGGCCATGTGAGATTTCAGGGTATTTGAAATAGTTTGAAATTTCATTTCAAACTATTTCAAATTTGTAAAGAGATATCTACTGGTAGTCCAGCTTTTTTTGATAATAAATGTCTGTCATAGTGAAGCCAAAGAGAAGTAAAAGTCATATGAAGGGAATCTCAGCTTCCCATTTTGCTTGCATATCGGCCCTTCATGGCCCTTTCAATTTCCTTCGTCTTTCTGTGTAACTGCTGCAGAGCTCGACCAAGGCGGGACAAAAATTTCTGGCATGTTTCCCTGCCAGGCATCTTTCCCAGATTCAGTCCTTTTAATAAGTTCCATTTCCTACAATCCAGCTTAATGAGGCTTGTTTGGGAGAAAAATACGTGCTGATGTTGTTCCACACTTTGTTTGCCATTGAGATGGGTGACGACGGCTTAGCTATATCGGGATAAATGACATAAGCGCAGCGCACCCTTTCTCGTTTGCTCGTTTGCTCTTTCATCGCCCAAATTATTCATGTGCGTTGAAAACATGGATAAACCGCACCTGAAAGCATAGCAATCTCGTTAAAAGCTTAACCGTATCGTTTTATTGGCGATTTAAAGGCTTTTATCCAACTTGATTGTCTTCCTATATAGAAACAAAAATCGCTGCAATCTTTTAATTTAATTGAAAACCAAACCGCGGTCAGCCGCTTCTCGACCAACTATAACTTCGGCTTGAAAAGCAGTAAGCTTTTTGATTATAACCTCGCTATTAAGGGATTAAAACTTAAAACTCCCTTTAAGACTCTTAGCACATCGTGATCGTTAGTAGTTAGAGGATAGGGGCCTTAAGAGTTTCTGATCCAGAAGCAAGCGCTGATGTGCCAGAAAAAAAATACGAAAAATCTGCACAAAAACATCCAAGCTAATTCCCGCAAGTGTTATGCCCTTACGCAGATAAGCTTTGATATAAGCAGCCCAGAATTGATTTTAAACTCGTGCAATATATTTGAACGTTGTAAATTTTATTGTTGAAGAAAAAGGTGTTTCATATTTGGCCGACCCTAACCTTGATAACAGATGACGACCAAGGATCCGCTCAATTAAAAACAATCACTTTTGGATTTTTCGTTTGATACTAGATTTGCTCCACCCCGGATATTTTTTATATCACTTATACCCATATCTAATGAGCGTTCTGCTATCCGCAACCGAAAAGGTGCCCAATATATCAGAAGAATTGCATTATTCTAGCAGTTATTTGGAGATGCAAAAGTGCAAGAAAAAAATCCTTTTATCCATGTTTTAAGGTTTGTTCTAAAACTTTGTTTGTAGAGATTTCCATTGCAGATTTGATTACGATCTTAGCCAACACATAGGACAGGAGACAGAGCTAGCTGGCGAAGCATGATGTCTGAGGCCCAGGTCCACCCCGGACTGCCGGTCCATCTTAAGTAAGTGAGTAAGAGAGCTTCATAAATCTAATAAGAAATTGTCGTTCAAGTTTGTTCTGATCTGATCTCAATGATCAAGTTTTGCAGTCTTTTGGTTAGAAGGAAGATCCTGAATGCGGTTAAATGCTTCCACATCAACCATCCGTTCTTAACCTGGAAGCTATTAATTCAAAATAGTTGGAGGCCTGAATAGCATTATACCCTTATACGCACAGATTTACTACATTTATATCTTCACTTCATCACTTCATTCAGCTTTATTCAACGTCACTGATTATTGTCAGTTGTTGAATAAGTCTGCGTATAAGGGAAGGAGATATTTCCCTCGTCTGAAGGCAGTCCAGAAAAACACACGTTTAACAGAGTTACTCTAAGCGGTGTATATCTGGATAAAACTAAGTAGACAATTTATATGAAGTGGTTTCCTTTGCATTTATGCCAATCCTCTTTTAAACATAGGGTCTAGGTCCCCATGAGCACTGCATCTCGATCTTTAAAGACATCTGTGCCAGAACAACCCTAAATGTCGATCGATAAATTTTCTACTTATTCATTATTCTAGGTAAGAAATCAAAACATGAAAAAAAATTCTCGCCGGAAAGAAGCTTTAAGACTTGAATTTTTTATTATGACTATGAAATAATGACTAAACGTCTTTTTTTTAAATTTAAACTTTTACTTTTTCTTTTCCTGTAACCTATGAAAATTGACGAATAAAGCATGAAAAAGCCTACGGCCCACTTAGGATGAAGTGGTCCTCCGTGACACACCTCTGATCAAGATGCCTTTTAGAAATCAAAGGGAAAAACACATGCGTTTACGAAAGCGTATGAAGATGTCCTTCACACCTCGAACACTTGACTCTAGCAAGTTTTTTGCTGGAATTCTATAGAAATTACATGTCTATTCGAAGTACCAACGCTCGAAGGCAATAAAAGAAATACAAATCGACCTTCGCATCTCGATGAAAACTTCTTAAGTAGTCACTTTCCCTGGGGCTGACTCAATAATTTCCAATTCACAGGCGACTTGGACAGTACCAACCGAAACGATATTATCCCTACAACTATGTCGCCACTTAAGGATAAAACTCTCGATTTCTAAACCCTCGCCCATCCCCGTTGCACTTGTGACAGCAAACGTCGACAATAGTCCGCACAACTAGTGATAATCCAATAGAAATGAAACTCGCTCACCAACACCATAAAGCAGAAGGAAAAACTTTTAACCTCTTTAATGGAAGTTAGTGCGGCAATAGTTAGAGCTGTTGATGATGGGGCCCATCATCGTGCTTGCCTTTGTTCCACCACAAGCGTGGGTGTGGCTGGCTGCGATGTCCTTTGATGCCTAGATTGTTTTTCGTTGTTGTGCCCCTCTATGTGGATGGGGGTCTGGGTCAGTTTTTATCTCTTCATCCTCTTTGAGAGTGAAATAAACAAGAGCATACCACTTAAGTAGGTATAAGCAAAGTGCAGAAAGAAAAGAAAATATGTGTACATACTTGGCAACAATGAGTGTTATCCTTGCAGGGGTGAGTGTATGACGAATAGGAAATAAGGCTCTAAGCATGCATTGTGTGTCCATTCTGGCCGACACTTTAACCGTCAATTCAAGTGCTGCTCCTTTCACAAGGAGAGTGACAGCGATTGTAAACTGCACCAGAATCTACTTGTACGCTTGTCACATGTGTAAAGTAATGCCGTCCAGTTGTTTAAGGATAATACGTCCTGACAATCTATTAGAATTGCAAACACCTCTGACCGCCACCAACATCGTTCGGTAGCATGTCCTGTACTCCTCTCCTTTTACCTCCCTATGGCAAGGAAAAAATATGTCAAGAAAAGTTATGGCGATTTAGACGAATGAACGGAGAGATAACCAGGCAAAAGTTTAATACTGGATGAGAGGGTTAATTGACTTCGGACGGATTCACGATTTCGTGTTAACGATCAATCGAACCCTAAGCGAAGGGTTAATTGTTAAGAAGAATAGTTCAATGAAATCGGGTGTGTTCGACCTTGTTGTGCCGGTTTGGTGATTTATTTATGAAGACCGAGACTGAAGAGGGATAATTGCGCTGAATGATTTCGGAAATTTATTGTCGATTTGATTATGGACAGCTGGCGGCGCGGCGGCAATCAACAATTCATTAATCAGAATTCTGCTATTGTGAATTGGTTTTAAATTCATACCAACAAAGTTTCCTGTTGAGCCTGATGCTATTATCTGTTTGAGGTTGAGTTTGATTTTTGTGATGCGACAGATTGTGGAGGAATCTGGAATTCAATTTTAAATCAGAGAATGTTTAAAATTTCAAACCACGATTTTTAAGTGAAAACTAAAAAAGAGGGTTTAAGCATGACACTTATGTGTCTCGAAAAGGAAATGGTAAGACCCTGAAATTCTGTTGTATTCAGGCTTAAAATATTCCAGATCATTTGTCGAAATTCCACAGGCATGCGAGAAATATTTTTGACTTAACGCAACATGTAAACCTGCGCAATAACGGTTGCGATGCTGTTAACCAGTCTCTCCAAATTTGTGCTTCACATTGAAAGTCTTAGACTGAGATGGGCGGCTAATAGACATGAAGTTTTTTTCATTATGATAATTAAACAACCGTAAAACTTTGCTATAATTATATAACCAGAAACATTACAGAAACTTGCCCAGGGCTAGTGTTTTTTAGGCCATAGGACCTACTGCAATCCCATGTTCAGTTGAATGCTACGTTTTTATACTGAAAGAGCCAAAAAATAATATTCCTTCCCACTTATTCTCTGGGTTTTTTACTAGAAAAATGCAGGCAATTTTTTCAAGTGTAATGCCTTTACGGGTAAAGAGGGCCCCCCATATACCCCGCTTATTTTTGGGGGGAAGAAAAGAAAAAGAGATAAATTACCCTTCATCTATTTGGGAAGGGATATTTACTTATTTACTTTACTTTAGGTGGCGGTACAGTCCGGGGGGCTGTACCCATAACCAACAAGCTTCGAAAGCCAGCTCTTTTTTATGCTAGTCGTCCTTAGAATTACCCGTGAAGTTGGCTCCCTCCACTTGCCTGCACTACCAGAGACTCGGTGCTCCTCTACTGTGCTGCCCCTGTGCGGGCACGAAGAATTTCCGGGCCGGAGCGTTGGCGTCCATCCGCTCTAGGTCCGTTGGCAGCTATTGCAGCCGTTGCACTCTTCTGACCAGGTCGGTGTCGCTGTCTACGGCTGTCTACACCTCCTGCGATTCGGTGGTACATGTCCTCTTTCCACTCTCCGTGTATGCAGACAAGACCAAAAAAACACCCAAAGCATTTGCCTCTCATAACAACCTAAAGCGTTTTCATCCGCCTTTGAAAGGGTCCATCCTTCTGCACCGTAAAGCAAGACTTGGATGATGAGTGTCTTTTAAATAGACAATTCAGTTGCTTGAGAAAGGGCTTTGCTCCACAATTGCCTTCAGCACGAAGAAACAGCATTGGGTGGTGTCATTGTCTAAACTTATAGCGGAACCCAGGTAGTCAAAGTTCCTATTTACCTCAAAGTTATAGCTGTCTCTCGTGATGTTATGTTCAAGACGTCGGTGTTGGGTGTCTCCCCTTGATAACAGATTATAATCAAAAATATTGCAAATAGCTCCTACATTTCAGGATAGAAGCATGTCACCTCACTTTAAGGTCTACCGGGTAAGTAAGAGTAGCCGTGTAGGGTTTGCGGATCTTAATTATATATTTTTCCCCCTTGTACAATTTTATTCAAATTAAATTAACAACTTCACTGTCTAATGAATCATTTTTGATGCATAAAATCTGTTCCTTTCGAGTTTCCTACGTTCGTGAATCACATTTGATTCACATTTCTTTTTAAATGAAAATCATTTTACGTCCCTATGCAAACTGGTCTAAAAACTTCTGTACGCTCATAATTTTTATTCTAACAACATGGCACCGATATGACGTCCTATGAATCACATATGAACATAGAATATTATTGGAATTTGGTTCAAGACCTTTTTGTTTTTAATGACAATTATTTTAATGTAATTGTGTAGTTTGTGTATACCACTTAACTTTTGCTTTAAGACATCTGTCCTCGTGTGTAAGTCTTGAAAAATTGTTAAGCAGAATGCTTTATTGCATTGTTTGCAATCTGTGAGCACCTGTTTAGCTTTTAAGCATTTGTTAAGGCTGAATTATGGAAATCAAACCTTTACCTTTTAATTTAAATGAGTCTACGCAATGCTTTCCACCAAGAAAAGGCTGGACGTCGAAATTTGTGCCTCATATATAGTTCGTATTGTGCCTCATATATAGTTCGACGCTAGAAACACGGAACACAAAAGCCTTAAGAATCACATGAGATTCATGCGACGTGAAGATAATGCCTTTATTTCTGATTGAAAATCATGAACGCAGGGTTGTTTTTCACTACTTTCCTATGGGGAAAGTGAAGATGTTGAAGGAATTTAATTTTTATTTTTTTTGAAATTTGATGTTGCTTCGTATATTATGAGTCCTCAAGTTTTTAAGGGATAAAAAGCATGTATTACCATAGGTTTGCCTTCTGTCTTTTAGAAACTTTACCGCAGAATCAATCAAAGCCTGATGCAAATGGCGCCCAACGTGACGTTACGACCCAGTATGAAACATGACAAAATAAGTTTGCATTTCAAGGCTCGATACATGAAATGCAAATGCAATACATGAAACACCTTAAGAATTAATTCTGCAGAGGCAAGGACGTATTATAAGCCTCAACAAAAACATGTCTTTATTTTCTATAGGCTTATTAATCTTACCTTTGCCATATTATTATCTTGGGTACCATTTTGGCTTAATGAGCTTTCTTTTTTGCTTTCTTAATTTTTCAGCTACGTTGAGCATCCATTAAAATTGCAATTTATCTTATTTCACATTCCGACTGTAAAATTAAACCAACATTCTTACCTGCTAATTTCTTAAGATACTTTACACAGAATTCCTCTTTAGACCACGAAAGCTTCCGCCAGGACCTATGAATTGACTCATTTCGGGCAAATTTTATAACAAATTAAGACTCACATAAAATGTAATTATTCACTGTGGAATATCCTCGCATATCTACAACACAGGCGTCAAGTTGCAGGAATCTTTCAACATCATTCGCGCGCCTTTTCTTCATTTCCGAAATGAGTTTTAAGTAATTTATGTTCTGAATAATTTAATTCGAACGAAACTAACCTACATTCACCCTCGCGCTCACACACATAGGTACATCCTGGTTGCCCCACAATTTTGTGAGAGCAACATCCTTTTCGCATACATAGGTACACACAAATAGCTTGTGCAACCAAACTTAATGACTTATTCACAGTGGAGCAGTAGGAATCCATGTGGCTGTTCGTTTTCAGTGGCGGCAACGCGCTCTCACAACGACGAGATGTGAAAATCAGAAAAATCACCCAAATGGGGATAATAAACAATTGTATTTACTAATTTAGATCCTCACAGAAGGAGATGAAGTGGGGGCGGTGCGGCGGCCGGCGGCCGGCGGCACAAGGCATAGAACAAGGCTCTAGGGCTAGCAGCCAGCCGACATTTGCAGCTGTGGAATTGCTTCGGCTCATAACAAATTAAAATGCTCACCTGGTATCCTGGTGCGCTGGTTTTTTATTACATTTTGTTGCTCCATTTCTAATAAAATGGCATCAGGATGGTGTTGAAAAATAACGGGGTTGGATTTATGTGCGCATATATTTTCCTTTCACATGAGGACATAAAATGAAGTCAGGAAGCTCTGTGACTTGCAGCAAAGTAAAGAGGATTTTCGTTTGCTATGATAGAACTCTTTTTTTAAGGATAATAACTTGAAAGTTTTAAGACTTTCCAGTTGACAGCGGGTTTTGCATGCAAGATTTATTTTCTATTTTTGTCTGTGTTAAGGATCCTTTTTTCTGACGAACGAAACAATTAAAAAAACTTTTTAATTCCTCTTGTGTAATCGATTGCGTAATTTCCAAACTGTATACTCGACTGTATACTCGCAAGAGTATACACTGGGGTGCCGTGGAGTAGTGGTTAGTGTGTGTGCTTACTACGCCGGAGGCCTGGGTTCGAATCCTGCCATCGTCACCTGAAAAAAACGACTTGTTCTTTTTCACGGTTCCCACCTCCGCGAGGGTCTGACAAGCCTTCCGAGAGTATCATTTGTCTTGAAAAACTTCTCAAAGTGCCGTTCGGATTCGGCAAAAAATTGTAGGTCCCTTTGTATGTAAAGAAATTAACACACCAGCATACATTGTTGAGAAGTTGGCCCTGGTTCACCTCGAGCTGTTGCGCCAATCTATTTATTTTATTTTTTTTTACTATTTTATACTCGCAAGAGTGTCCCTTTGATTTAATGGGCTTAGACCGAAAACGCTACGATGAAGTGGTGTATTCTACAAACCGAGGAGTCGACGGCGATATGCTTCAAAAGCAGATGAGTACAATCGATCGCCCTTATGAACTTTGCGGGTTCCCGATCGATATGGTGCCTCCCCACGACGTGGCGAAAAAGCGAACATTTTCCAGATGATCGGCCTGGAAAAAATCCGGGAGTGGCGAAACCATTCAGCGCACTTAGTCGATCTATATTTTTCCCAACATGAAGAAAAGAAAGATCCTTGCATCAATTTGCACTTTTTCAACAAAATTATGTTTAAGTATTCAGCAATAGTCAAAAGAGATGAATGTAGCTACTGGTGGGCATTCTTGGAAACACCCACTGAAAAGTATTCAGAATTCAAAGATTGTTGAACGCAACACACATCCATCAAAAAAGTTGGGTCAATACCTAAATGATCTTTCATATAAGGCAAGATCTTGCTGCTGGTTTTGAGACTCCCTTTGATATTTCAAGAAGTTTTTCGTTGGTCATGATGCTTTTTAGCGTAATACTTTCCTGCTTCTCCTTAAGCGCCATAGGACCCCCAAGACACATGGGAACTAGCTCTCTCTAGCTCTTCTGCTGTTCTCTGCGTTCTGGTCAAACCCGAAGGCCATGGCGTAGAACCTACTACTTTGGGCGAGTGATTTGAATTCCATTGTAAATCTGGCAATGGAACTATCAATCTTTCTAAGATTATGGCCGATTCAACGCTGTCCTGACCTGTCTTCGAAAAGTATGGGTGCCTCCTTTATTTGTATTCCCTATTAAAGGCCTTGAAAACTATAATTGCCCCGCTCGGTGTTCACACCCGCGGTCTCGTGCACAGTAGTCCGACACGCTAACCACTGCACCAGGGCGTCAACACCGTAAAAGATAAGCTCTGTAAAGTTTGTAGAAATTAACAACATAAAACAAGGCTTTAAGCCGCGCCTCAATAAGAACAAAACTTTCCCGTTTTGGACAACATTTCAGTATTTGAATGCCGTGATAGTAAGGAACAATGACATCCTTTTTGCCACTAAATCTTGGTGTGCGTTTCTGCCGTAATGAACGATTTCCAGAACCTTGCGCTTCCGATACCACCCTGTGGTGCACCTTAAAATCCATTTCAGTTAACACCTCGAATAGTTGCATCAGCTTCACAGGACACCGAATGCAAAAGCACAACAATTTAACATAAGCATCAAGTCCTAACCAAATCCTGTCTTGTGGGGTATGTGCAAATTTATCGAAGTGTAAATTGTTGATAGCAATAAGGGGTGGGTTGCTTGCATCCAGTGTGGTTATATGGGATATGTGCGGCACTCCAGCCCGTAGAACATGCGATATCAACAATATTCTTGACAATATCCGTCTTTCGGTCCGTCAAACTCTATCTGTCGCTCGGGCATAAAAGTTATTCCACCGAACACACCGGGAAGGTTTCATCTTCGAGTAGAATTTCACGCAAAGGATGGCTCTCACGAGACAGCTCCAAAACAAACCCACACCTCTGCGTTAGCAGAAATATGTGCTCGGTTGGTGTTCGCCTCCTGTGTATCTGAGACTTTAAAAGAGAGTCGGATGAATGCACACGTTGATGGAAAATTTTGTGGCTTAGCGTGTTCCGTTGCGCTCTCGTAATCGGGATTTGTTTCGAATTCTCCTCAACTGGGGGGTTGTTGGGGGTTTGACATTTTTTGGAAACTGTAAATAATGAAATCTTCAATGTCGAGCTTGAAAATTGAAAAAGTTATATGTCTTGAGTTTGGTGTTTTGGGGGCCGGCTTGGCCCAGGGTGAAACGTAGTCGCCTGTCCTTACGGTAATTGCGTTTTGGATTGCTTTCTTTTTGCGTCGACCGGAGCTGGAAGGGCCAGAAATATGGACGGGAGTTTAGCCAACTGTTTAACTTCGCTCCAGTCGGGGGAGTCCCTTTTCGCATTTTTTTCCCCGTCGGTTGTGTCGGTTTGTGTGCGTGTTCCGAACAAGGTCCGAGGTAATTTAAATGTTGGCTGCAGAAAGTTTTCAACGAAAAGTGGAAACCCCCATGGGCCCTCGGCGGCGCGCAGGGGTTTTGCAGTGCGTACAAGGAGGTATAAATATTGAAAGATGTTTACAAGGTACACGGCTATACCCTTCTTCTGTGGAAATTTAAGAAGGGCTGGTAAATGGATGTAATGATGTTGGTAAAAGTAGTTGCGCTATGGGAATTCTTGTTCTTGTTCGAAAAAGTTTATTCTGCTTTTTTTTGCATCGGCGAGAGAGACTTACATATTCCAAGGTGAGAGGTGAAAATCTAGTTTGATGGCAATGGAATTTCTCTGGAGAATCAGGTAATGGTTGAAGGGCTGCGAAACTTTAAACAGTGATTTTCGTTCTTATTTTCATAATGCGCAAAGTTTTGTGAACGCACGAGGACGTTGCTGTGGATGCTTTTATGCGAAATTCTTTGCTCATTCCTTATCGACAGAAATTTTATTGCTTCTCATCCTTAAACTTGAGTAATTTGCTAAAGTCATATACTCATTCACATAATTTTCGAAGGATGGTTGAAAGAGAGTATTTCGATTGCATAGATGAAAATTGGATTCAACTTAATGTTTTTCTTATGGGCCCTGTTTTGAAACTACCTCAGGGTAATGTGTGCACATTTTTTATGAATTCTTGTTCCATAAACACATTCGCAGTTGAAAGTTTTTTAAGATATTAATTAAAAGTTAAAACTTGTTGAGTTCATTTTGAATAATGTCGTCTGCAAGAGGGAAATAAAACTTCGAGAATAGGTACTTTGGAAAAATTAATAATAAAAAGATTCGTTTATGTTTTTTAAGAGATTCATTTTTTTTTTGTTTGATTACAAAAAATTTCATACCAAAAATTTCACGTAACGTCAAGCTCTATTGAAGAATATCCCTATGATTTCCGCTCTTATCAGCTGCGCTGCGACTTCTTCGAATCTTTTTTTGTCGGCTGCGCCACTAATTTTGGGAAAATGTGAATTTCTTAAATGGCTCAAATAGAGCAATTGCATGTTGTTATCAAATTTTCAACAACCAACATTCTTGTAAGCTCTCAATTATTTACTTCTACTAATTTAACTGATTCAGAAGCATCGTAACTAGGCTATTGATACACTACCACGCACTGACAATTAAACACCGTAGCATTTACGAATGCAAGTTTGATAAATTAAAATTTAGCCTCATCGCTTAATAGGTTTGAAATTTACCAGATATTGGGAAATGCTTAAAAAAAACGTATAACGTCACCTAAGAAGTCAGATGCGAACTGGGAAGACCAGATTGATGTTTCTTTTAAGCCCCTAAACAAATTCAATTGGAAATGCAAATGCAAACATTTCTTTCGAAATCCCATGAGAATTTGATATATTCAAGGGAAAAACCCGCCAAATACCCAGAAACTGGCGTGAAATATAAAAGCTGATATTGATGGTTAATGTAAGTTTATTGGCTTAATTTATCGTTTAAAAAAAAATACTGGAAAAATTAGAAAAGACAATGACGAATCTCAACTCTAAGTCTGCGTTGTTACCGACAGCGCCAAAAATACTGACAAGTGAATGAAAACAATAGAGTTTAATGCACTTTGAATAAGTCAGACAGACAGAATGGGGGGTAATAACCACATTGCTTTTTTAAAAGTCTAATCAGCCTGCACCCAACTGCGCCAAAAATTGTGGCAAATGAAGCAATGCAATAAAAAAAAACAGCTAAATTTTTATTTTATTAAGTCCGTCTGTGAATTCTTCAAAAACTAATACCAGATACTTCAATGAGATTTTTCGCATACGATTTCCCTTAAAGCTTATTAGTCGACTGCACCAAAAAGGGATTTAAGCTTAAAACAAGTAGAAAATTGCAACAGCGCATATTAAAAAATACCCTACCAGCCTTATGCTAGCTGGTTGCATACGGACCAAAACTCCATATTTTCAACAAAAAAAATATTTAAGTTAAAATATTAATATAAAAAAATATTGCACTTCTTTTTTTAGGCGCGAGGTTATGATCTGAAGTGATTGATCATAGCCCTACCACTCTACTGCATTCCTAATGGTTCGCTTGTGGAATATTTATAAATAAATATTACATTTTTTAATAAAAGATAAATTAAATATAAAATAAAATAAATATTTAAAAACAAATTTAAACTATGATCCATGCATATTTTCACCATTTTACAAATTATTAAAACTTTCATTCGGCAATATCATTGTTTTTGAATAGTGACAAACGAAACATGTACAGACATGGTTGGCTACTTGCTTTTAATAGAAACTATCCTCCGCAAAATGCGTATAACGCATTCAGATAATCTGCTGCGCCAAAAACCTTGTCAACAAAGCGCAAAAGTGTGAAAAGCGTTTTAGCAAAAAGGTTAGACTTAATTCCTTTCAGACCCATTTGCTATCCTCTTTGACATTTATTAGTGAATGACTTTTCTAACCGACTGACTGCGCCAAAAACAACAAAGTGTTTGTAAGAAGAGAAGTTAAGGACTAGTATCGCTTGTTTGCTAAAGCCATATATAAGCAGACAGTATTACTGGCAAAAGCAAAAGAACAACTGCTTTGATTGAATCCATTGAAGGGTCCCTTTATTCATGTGAATTTATTAAAAAAAAAGGTTTAAATCTTTAGTTACTTACTGTTTCCCTAAAAATCATTCTTTGATATTCGAAAGGAGTTCCGCTAAATAACTTTATCTATTGCAAGTTTCCACAGAACAATAATAAAATTGGTCATATTTGTGAGACTTATTTATGAAGGTGGTTGACTACTTTATCGACTGCGCCAATTCTCTTAACGTGAAACCTTAAACTTCGATAGATTACTTTGTCGTTTTTGTTCCTTAAATCATGAAAATCACCAAATTTTGACATTTATTGTGTGTGTGAATGTTCAACTTCTTCAACCTCTTTAAAGAAGATTCACCTCAATGAATCCTGCTTGCTGGCAGGTGTTGAGTTCCTTCACCCATAAACAATACTGGATGCCATTTCTTCTCCTCGATTACAGAAGATTACTTTGCTGTGTCTGATATGTTTAAGAGCTGTGAATACTTAAATCCTATTTTCTCCGTTTATCCTTAAAACAGTTTACATATGTTTGAAAATTCAACCTTTTCGTAGAATCTTCCAACGCTTTACAGAACCTCCAAAAGTCTTCCGGAAAACAAAAGTTCACTAAACACGAAAGGTCGCTTAAATGACCAATTACCGGAATAAGTTTCTTAAACATCCTGTAAATGCTTTGTTAATATGGAATACTATAGATATAGTTACCTGATCCTGAAACAACCTGTAGCAAACTACAAATCACAAAACACCATCAATGAAGCAACATTTAAAGGTTAATTAATTCATCTCCTTTCAGGCATATGCCATGAAAAATATAAATTATCCCTTTTGCTGCCGCTCATTCTCTCTGCTCTGTCTCCTATTGCCACTAGTCTAATTCATCACTCTTTTGTCCCTTAATTGCCATAAATTATCCCATCGGCTTTGGTTCGAGCAACCAAGTTGATGTTTTTGTACTGCCCTCCTGTCTATAAATAAATACTCGGCAGTTCACAGTACAAAAGATGAAAATTCATCGGTTTGTCATAAAGTTAATTGCTACACATAGCCCAAAGGATATTGGCCTTGGAGGGCCTTCCATTTGTCAGCACAAAGCTGAAAGAAGCAACAAGATGGCCACTAAAAAAAAAAAAAACTAAACCAACAAAACCAACCCCCACTTTTCAGTGTTCCCTTGCCTGGGTGATTAAATAATCACATTTATGCAAAGCTAATAACTTTATCCTTTTGGCCATTGACTTTGGCAATGCCTTCCTTGTGGCACAGAGGTAGGGATAACTTTTAGCCGCTGCTGTCTATCCTTTCTCAGCTACTGATGGTTTCGTTGTTTTTTTTTTTTTTTTTTCTATTTATGATTTTATTATCAGTGACAGGATGTCTGTCTTGAATAAAATTAAGAGTCCATCGCAACAACATCCGTCAAAGGAAGCTCACAGGCCAACACTAGGACAAGACTTTCTCCGTTAATATCTTAATCGTATTATAAGTTCGCTGACGTTAACTTTCTCGTTCTGTTTCATGCCCACACCTCACGACCTGCATTTCTTCTGATCATCGGCTTTATGAAATCATGGCCACTTGGCATCCTTTAATTGTTGTTGGACTGTCTGGTACGCGCACAGCCAGTTGCGTGCGACTTGCAGATTAATTTGAGCAAGTGTCGGAAGGGCGTTCTATTAGTCAAATTTCAAAAACTTATTTGTTTTGAATGAGGCTATAAAGTTTCCCAAGAAAGTCCGGCGAAGACATGCGTTATTGACTTTGGAAATTGCATTTAATTAAAAAATCTCTATCCTCGTCGAGAAAGTAAGACCTTTGGAAAAAGTGCCGCTACTTGGACTTGCGGAAAACTTTGGATTGACACTTCAATAATTACGTTTTCACTTTTAGTCTGCGGTAACGGACTTGATGAATTTTGCGGCCTTTCTCTGATTATAGAGAGAGAAAGTTTGTGGTCATGAGCGGTCTTAAAAGTAGCAGGTGCAGTCTGCTTTTAATTTAAAGTCTGCAAACTTAATCTCCTATCCATCCCATAGGATAGGAGGTATATTAAGTTTGCCACATAGTTTGTAACACGGTGAAATAATAATGGTAGACCCCCAAGACCTTATCCGAAATCCCAAGACCGAATCCTGAATCGAATGAGCCATGTCCGTCCGTAATATGTAACATGTAACATGTAACATGTAACAGGTAACATGTAACATGTAACATGTAACATGTAACATGTAACATGTAACATGTAACATGTAACATGTAACATGTAACATGTAACATGTAACATGTAACATGTAACATGTAACATGTTTTTAGGCCTTAAATTTTGAGCTAGGGTGCTGAAACTACGTAAGGTTCACGTAAGGTTCGTACGTAAGGTTCACGTCATGCGAAGCAGAAGAAGTGTAAAAACTTTTGAAATCCGCCCAAATACACGCCCACAATCGGTCTAAATGTGCAACTACCTCCAGAGTTTTCAAAATTGTAAGACGTTCTTAAAGGCTAAAATTCGACGTTTCGCATCTTCTAGTGAATGTTAGACACAAAAAAGAGAAATTTAATTGGTAATAGTGGGGGTGGCATCTATTTTAAGGGTAAATTTTCAAATGCAGTTTACTCAATATTTTTGCTCGAAATTGAAAAAAATTGCTGAACATTTTATTTAGAAAACGCTTAGTTCCACATTTTGTTAATAGAAAACTTTGGGCCCCGCCCACATTTGGAGGCAGAATTAAAGAAAACCCTAAAATTTTCCAGAAAAACTTAATTTAGACTGGCCTTGAGCCTTATTTAGACAAGCATGAAACAAAAAAAGTAACAGGTTAGGCAAACGAGTTAAGTAACAGGCTAGGTAAACTTCAATCCAGATTTCGTCCATATAAAGTCACGCCTCCTTTTAGGGGTCGATTTTTCAAAAATATTGAATTTGAACCAAAAATTGCATTTTTACGTACATTTAAGTGTCGCTTGGAAATATCTTATATTTAATAGTTTGTAATTAGGGGCGGTTGGACCACGCCCCTTTTCGAAGCTTGCATTACTTATAAAATGTCAAAAAATAACTATGACACCAGCATTTTACAATGTGGGATAGGATAGGGTATTCAACGGCCCGTTTTACGGACTGTAACTTCCGCGTACATACTGTAGCACTTACTCACTGGTATTATATCTTCTTATTCCTATGTTTTCTAAAAGAAAACGACAACGAGAATGGGCTATTGAATGGATAGTAGTGAACTTATTATCTTGGCCGTACGAACCTATCAGAATTGGGCAGTAAACATGGTCGAAAATTATCTGCAGGGTACATTGCTTTGAAATGTTAAATGAAAGGATTTCAACAGTAACTAGAGCCTTTACCCTTCATTTAAATCTAGAAGGTTCAATTTTAACTCAACATACCATGCAGCTGTCTCCATATATCATGCGATTAACTTTTCACTTCTTTGTGAAGAGATAAAATTTCGTATGTCAAATCTCATGATTTAAGTTAGATTTGTCTAAATCGCGGATAAGTATCCGATGGAAACACCCTACTTTTGTGTGACCCCATGATTGTCTGCTGCGACCAGTGCTTAAAAAAATGGATAACATTTCGTATTCGGTTGTAACATCAAAAGCGAAATTGAAGCACGCAGCAAATGATAAACTACAGCAGTGTTTGGGATGTTTAGGATGCCCCGTCACAGCAAAGTACTTTGAAAATTTAACCACCATAACAACACCTCTAAGAAAAAACATCGCCACATAATCCTAAATCTTACGAGAGCTCAACGCGGCAAGATTAATAAGTAGGTTTTATTTCTTGTGGACTTAAAGAGGCCTGATTTAAATACCTTTTAATTTTCATCATAATCGGATAAAGGCTTGCAACACTTCAGTAACTGTTCCAGATTAAATGTGGTTTTAATCGTAAAATCTTCTCCCTCCGAAGAATTTTATACAACTTTATCCTTTGCCTTCTAATAGACAAAAACTATTACTAACTAAAGGTACCTATACGAAAAGCCCTTTCATTATAAAACCTGTTTATGCATCATCCCTTCCCTCAAATGAAACCTTCCTATAATCCACATGTAAACTCCGAGATCTACATCTGTCCATCTACCACTTTATCCACCGGCAAGGGAGTGACAGCATTCCCCATATCGCCCCCTTCCATGTAACACGTGAAGTAAATTGCTTTTGCCGTTGGCGCTCAACTTCAATTACTTGGAATAAACTTTATTGCTCACCGCTTCTGTGCTTAATTCATTTACATTCACCCAAATAATCCACTTACAATTGCAACAATTTTCAATTTCAATTTGAAAGGCTATACACATCACATCCTTAAGGTTTACTCTTATTCTCTGCTCCAAGGAAATGGTTTAATAATTGAGTTTGGCACGCAGGTGCATGTAGGACGTATCGCAGCCTGTGTTCTGCAATGATGATGTATCAGGCATAGGCGAGTGTTGAAAGGAAAACATCTTTAGCCCCCCTCAACAGCTTTGACCTCCATTTGCCACCCAGACTCTGATCCATATTGTTATGATGGCCTGTGGTACCTGCAAGCACCGCCCGCATCTGCACATAAACGACCAGAGTCCTTCGCTATATAAATTTTGCAACGTCGAAGTTCATGCTCCGAAAAGTACCAGATTGCCATTCGAGGTTATGAATCGCAGGGGACGGCAGCGGTGGGTAGTTTTACATTCAGGACGAAGAACGATGCTAACAAAAATAGCAACAATAGCAGAGCACAACAGCAGGACCAATTGTCGTAATAATAACCACGCCAGTATAGTTGCAATAAAAACAATGAAAGCAACAGTGTAGTCCTTTTTGAATTCGTATTCCGAATGCTGATCCTTTTCACTTGCACATGCCATACTTTTCATTAATTTACCATAACTTGGCTAGGTGGGCGTCATCGTCGTCGTTGTCGGCATCAGCATCAGCGTCAGCCGCCAGAGAGATACACGAAGGACAATGCTAAAGGATATTACACAATTGCAGGGAGGTTTGGCTGGAAGAAGTTTTGCACTTTCTAGAAATGCGTTCCAACTGAACAATTGTTTTGTTTGTTGCACAAACAATGGTTTGTGGCAAAGATGTTACAGGAACAAATGTATCTGTGTATACCAACGCCGGAAGAAGGATGAGGGGCCGGCGAAGGAGGATATTGTATTATGGTATAATCTATGTTGTTGTTGTTGCTGCCAAATGTTACTACTCAAGTTGAAAGTTTATTTGAAGCAAGTCTTTTTTTTTAAGTCGAATGAGCTCTATGCCACCACCACCGATTGCGACGGAAGTGGTAATGCAACACAATATACACGGTGTTATGGCTGATATTATTCTTGGCAAAGTTTATTCATCTTTTGAGTGTATGCTCCCGGTGGAATATATCTTAAATTAATATTGTTTTCCTGTTCTGTAAAGAAAGACAGGATCATGATGTGGGGTGCTTATCTCGAAATGAGGTTAAGTAAATGTCAACAGAATATAAATTGTTTTTAATGTTGTGATGAACTTTTGGGCATCTTGTTCATAGTATACGTTCGAAAAGAGGGAGTTCTGACAATGCTTCTTCCAAACTAAGATTCTTTGAGTGGGTATAAAAGGTTAGGATCTCGCCGATGTGTTACTGTCATATGATGGATAAAGTTCAAAAATATTCAAGCTTAAACTAATGTTTAAGTATTGTCACTACCAAATTATCAATGCTGCTACTTGCAGAGTGTACAAACTCATTTAAATTTCCTAAAACAGTCAGATGGAAATAGGTAAGGGTCTAATCCAAGGCTATTAAATATGAAGTGGCAACAGAAAACGGCTACCGACGAACGGACCTCTGCTTAAGCAGCTCGAGTCATGGATAAAACAGTCTTAATAGACAGTACAAGAATTGAGTATAACATGCATGTCAATTAGAGTCAAATTTGCTGGAATATAAAAAAACACCCTATTCGGGAGAATGAAAAAAGCTAAACCGGGTTTTGATATTACAAAACCTTCAAAAAGGAGGTAAGTTAAGAAACTCTTAGGGAATTGCAACGAGAATAGACTCAGAACATTCTTCGGCCTCACTGAAAACAACCTACGTGTCCGACAGAATGCCAAGTGGTATATTTTGCAGATCACAGAGACATGGTTTAAGGCTTTTCACATGCTGCGATAAGACCAATGAGACAATGGAACACTTCAAAGTAGTCTCTAAAATATGGAACAACCCTAGACTGCCGTTTGTCTCTGAAGGAGATGTCGGAGCAGTTCAACATGCACCTATGCTGGGCGCCAGTACATGGCGACATTCAAGGTAACTGCAAGGCTTCTTTCACACTTCGTTAATAGTCCAGAATGGTTCAACGAGTAGGAAGGATTTCCAGATCCACGTGGAATCACAATGGACCTATTTAGGTCTAAGTGTGTCGGCTTTTTTGGACTCGACTGCCACTTCAACCTAACCTAGCCTAACTTAAGCTATGGAACACTTTCTGAAATATTCTAGGGAACTGTCTGGAAGTAATGTCTGGAAGTATTTCAGATATTACCGAAAGATGTACACACAATAGACCAATTCGCGTTCCCAGAATCCTTCATGGAACTGCACTAAAGGAACCATTGTGAACTTTCCCAGTAAAGGCCAAACATGGTCACATTCTTTCAAATAATATGATTTTCTGAAACCGCTTGCCCTTTTGAGAAAAAGTTGCGGAACGTGCGGCGACTCGTGGTACTACTATACTTTAACGGATAATCCACTATGAACTCCAAAACTCGAGCGATCCCTCGATCTGTTTTGAACTCTGTTTCTATTCCTAGCAAGAGGGGGACTGATTGCATCTCGGCTAAGAAGTTTGTATTCTGAACCGATTCTTTCGGTTTGACCGAATTCTTTCGGTCTTCATGCAAATTTCATGGCCATCAATGTGGGTTGGAAAAAATAAAATGAATTAAAACCTGAATTATTTACAATTATTTAACCCAAGCTTAGTCTTCATGATTACTGGCCGACGAAATCATTTGAATGGGAAAGTGGGAAAGTGCAACAGTGCGTATGCAAAAGCTTGACTCAGTCTACGACAGATTGTAAAATACCCGACCATACCAAAAAGAAAGCTGCCACGCCTCCAAAACGTGGGCGGGATATAAAAAAATAACTGTTGCATGCTTTAAACTAGGTGGTTGCATACATTTCGGCCTAAAACTCCGCCTTTTTAACTAAAAAAAATCACTTTTTTTAACGTCACGCCCACAAAAGTGGGCAAAGGCACATACAATATAAACATAAAAGTTAGAAAATGCTAATATCTACATTTTTTAGTCAAATTTTATGTATATTTATTGAAAAACAGTCATTTTAAGTTAAAATCCCTTAAAAAGTGGGCGTTGTTAATGAAAAGGCTAATATTTTTTAGCTACTTCAAAGACAATTACAAGGTTATATTACGTACCATTGTAACAGAGCTAAAATTAAGAAAACAAAGGCCTGTAGTGTTCGTGTTTGCGGTCGGATTCAGCTAATTTTCAAACTTGATCTGAAGGAATAGACATCCAGCCAACCCACCAAATTTAAGTTCTCCACCTTTAAATTTAAGGCCTAAAAGTTGTTTACATACGGACGAACGTACGAACATGGCTTAATCGATTCTCCTGTGGGTCCCATTCATATCTCTAAAAGGTCTAAGGGTTCTACGGTGATTGTTTCACTGCGTTACAAACTATACATCAAACTTAATATACCCTGGGTCGGGTATAACTATACTTGCAACAAACATCGTAAGATTCTTTTTTTCTTTCACAAAAAAAAAAACAATCCTATTTTAAACAACAAATAATTGACAGAAAAATTAATGCTTCCATGGAAAAACAGAATTTATTTTGTGCAAAAAGCTCCCTTAGTCATTTGAATTACTTTCTAAGAAACCCTTAAACTATCTTCACCCCATTACAGAAATGATTGTGTTATCTGCATAAGAACCAAGCGAATTATTTGCCTAAGAACCAAGCAAACTATTTACCTTCAAGCAAATAGTTCAATTTCCTTGGCTGATTAAAAAAACCCATTTTAAACACTTCTGTGTTTTCAAGGAAAACGAAAAACGTTTCTTTACTTGAAACGAATTTTTGTGTACTTTTTTATTTATACAAAACATATTTGCATTTTCATTTTTGTAATCAATTATAACTTCTGTGGCTGGTCTCAGACCCTCAGTCATGGGTCAATGGAGATTTTAAAACAAGCCTATGCCACTAGCATATGCTGTTATTATGTTTTGGATAAGTTAAAAATTCAAGTATTGGTACTGAAGTTGTTCTACTTTCATTAAGGGACTTCAGTGGATTTCCTCTTTTGTCACTGAATACAAAACTTCGAGGTACTAACTTAATACACCTCTTATTTGTATGGTTAAAAAATGCCAGGAAGGTACTTACCCACCACGCCTTGAGCGTACAGATAACTAAATTCTTGAAAAAATGTAGCAGCTTCGAAGAAATAAACACTGAGAGTAGGTTGCTCCTTAGAAATAATATCTAATGTTGTAGTTTAAAAAGCTTTCCATTAGGATGATTGTCCAAGAATTACTAACGAATAAAAATATGTTTTTTTCGCACATGCAGAAACGATGGTACCGGAAAAAATTCTCTTACATTCTCCTTTAGATAGTCTCTCCAGTCCTGAAAGGAGTTTTTTTATGCAGCACAATTGCCTTGGCAACTAAACCCTTTTCAAGCTCTTTTTTGCCATTTAAACTACACAATATACCTACGTGTGTGTACCTAAAAAAATGCTGCAACCGAAGTCGCATAAATATTTCCTCAGGATACAGAAGGATATCTACAAAATGCCAACTTCATCGGAGAAAGGAAGCAAAATTAAAGATTCAGCTTATCTGAAAGACAGCCAAACAGACAGGATACACAAGGAAGCTCTTCATGTTTCGTTCTGTTTTCGATTTAGCTTTTGCCATATAGAAGAACCAGATACCAAGTTTATACCACGAAATCCCACTCACTCTGTCATTGGAAGGTGTCCCGCATACATTGTGGTGTGGCGCGACGGCAACAGACGTTCAAATTACTGCGGTTGGACCTGTGAGCGCATCCTTATGGTGAAAAGCAATAAAATATAAATGTGAGTTCTGTGATTGTTCTTCGAGTCTCTGAGTTTGTTTTTCTTTCCCAGCCCTTATCGCTGGCTATGTCATGTCCTTTCCCTGTCTGTCTATCGCCGGTTTGTGTATGTTTTTTTTTTTTCTCATCCCCCCACATGAAAGCTCCTACCTGTAGTCTGATTTGGTAAAACTCCCTCTGCGGCTAACAGCTGGCAAGGCAACAACGGTAGGTATTCGTTTATGGATTATTGTGTTCGTGCCGGGCTCTGATTTTGGGCCTGCATAGTGAACATCCAGGGAGAGGTTAATTATTCACAAATTCGCTGGTACAACCCGAAATCATTCCCAAGGCAGGTATAGCATAGTTTGGGCCTACTCGACAAGTAGTGGATTCCTATTTGCAAAGCGTTCCGGTTATTGGATTTTTAGGTTTTCCTTCGGCGCAGAGATGTACTTGATTATTCAATTATTCAATTTAAAAAAGTCCTTGTTGGTGTATAAATAGGGCAATTGTGGCGAACTTTCATTCACAATTTATGCCCGTTCTACAAGAGCAGAAAACTTATCTGAGAAAATTGGCTGAAATTGGTTGAATGGCTGGATGCAACTTTGTGGTTGCGCACGAAGCGACGTAGAAGGATTTGAGAAGAGCAAAACTTTGGGGAAAACTTCCATATTTCCCTCTTGAATATTTGAGGCAACTTTTCCTGAAGTAAGTAATTAGGAAGGATTCGCATAAACGGGGCTCTCCCTCGACCCTTGGCAAATATTTTCCCCGACTGCATGCGACTCCTCATTTATGCACCACACTGTCGACGGAAAAAGGACCAACCAACTGCCACCTAGAGCAAACAAACACACACATTCCTCCACGTTGCGTTATTGCAGCATTTTCCACCATGTGTACTGCTGCGGGCCATACTTTATCCTGGTTGTGTTCCGTTTGTTTGCTTATACTGCTGGACCTCGGACAATATACCCAAGAAATTTCAGCAGTAAGTTCCTCGCCTATGACCTCATGTGTCAGACGGCAATACACACATTCCGAATGCCCCGAACAAAGAAATGTTTATTCCGGCCGTTGAATGCTTTTTTAGTCCACTGTTGGCCACAATCAAATACTGAATTCAATAACAACAATATCGAAAGACGGGACATAAAGGAAGCCAAACTGACAGGGATCTCGCTTCCATTGTGACTCCACCAGAGCAATGCTCGTTCAGCAGTTACAATGGGACACAAAATGTGTGGACAACAAAAAAGGATTGAAGCTCCCGTTTCGGACACATGTTACAGTAACAATAAATACGTTTTAATGTTAGGAATCTAACCCATGCAGGACCACGACCAACTCACGAAAACAATAGGACACCACGGCTACACGATTTATTACAACAAGAAGCGGGATGGGGAAAAAAGCTTGATGCTGCTTCTTCAGCAACCTATGACAACTCGCCATCAACCGTCTAAACAATGCCAAGATATTTCAAAAGGACTTTTTGTGCGTCAGCTAGAGGTTTTCTTTTTCTGCACAAAAATTGTTGTCTTTTCGAGAAGCATCATAGGGGGGTACCTATACCTATAGTCGTCTGTTTGCTTGCCCGGTGTCCTTTTGTCTGTGGCAGAGGCAGCAACAACGGGCCACATATCCAGCATCCTTCCGTCACAGAAATTGATTTTACCATATCGCTTTTTTGCTCGTTAGATTATACATGTTTCCCGTGAACAAGAAATAAGGACTTGAATGCGGATGTGAGAGATTCCATATCCAAATGGGTGGAGACCGAGAGCGTTTTGCACATGGAAATCGCTTCAAATCTATACGCCAATCGATACAGGAAAGGATTATTTATTCCTTGCACTCTTGCAAATCGTTTGCTGATGTCTAGCGAATTGCATCCAGCTGAATTGATTGCCTCAGGTAATTGGAAAATATTTATTTGGTTTCAATGGGGAAGTCCTTTTTGGCTGCACAGTGTAAAATGATTAACGATGCAGCAAATTGTATGATCCTCTTAGACGTGATTTGCGAGTTTACCAAAAATCTAGGCAGCAATTTATGGCCTCCGAAGCAGATTCAAAATTCAAGAGGAAAATTTTATCAGAAACGCAAGGCGTCTAAGCCTTTCGCTGTTTCTTTAGATGGTAGACACGACGCAGCGTGGCATCGCATAGATGTAATTCAGCCCGAGAATTTATTTCCTTAGTGATTGGATTTGGGAAAGGGTGCATTCTTCCTATCTCTGAAAAATGTTGTACTAGTCACAACAACGCACCGCAGGAAGCTAGGTTTACGAGCTCGCAGTATTGGCATACGTTTTTTTTCACAAGAATGTTTGCCCTCGGGGGGAAGTGGATAACAAGGTTTGGGCCAAAGCCCTCAACAAGAAAAGTCCAGACTTATTTATCATATTCTGGTGTAACCCAGAAGCGAGGCTTAATAAGTAACCGTACTTTGATGGTGAAATGCAACTATGACCTTATCAGGAAACTCGACGTTAACGCACAAGGTGTTGTTCTATGCTCTATCTATTCCAATGCTAAGCCTTTACAAGACTCTTAATAATGGTATTAAAATTCGACAAGAACTTAAAAACAGCGCATGGTTTTTCAGATTGAGCTGGCAAAAATATGAAATACAAAAAAGAAAAACATCTACCCAGCTGCGTAAAGATATCATGGAATCAAAGATTCAAATTTGCAGCGACTCGTTCAGTCCGGTGTGCTAGCTCAATTTGTCTGCTCTTAAAAGCGCACGGTTTCGTTTTTTTCTCATCAAAATTAAGCTTGACAGATCTATACTAGCTATTTTTTTGCTTTATGTACACGGTTTGAATCTGAAGTCAAATAGCAAGTTTAAACCTGCAGCAAGCAGTCTCTTAAGAAAAAGAAAGATCTATGATCGATTACACGACTTTCGTCACAAGACCTTAGTTTTGATATATGTTTGTTTTGGTGTAGGTATCCTTAAATTAAAAATACTATTTTTGCGAGTCATGTCCGTTTTTTTGTGATAGCCATTTTTCCGTTTCTGAACGACAAGGTCTGTGTCATTAAGATCTTCCTATCTTTAACTTCAAATAAAATAAATTGTGTGTGAGCTATCATCGAATTTTTTTATTTTATTAAAAGGTTTATCTATGCCATTGTGTGTGGACAATAAAATTGTTCAAATGTCCGTCTCAGCTTCTTTGAGTTGGCTTCAAAAGACGCTATGATTTGTGGTTTAGATCGCATAGATCTTCCTTTTTGAAAATTTCTACAGGAAAAGTTTAACTGGGTCACGTCGCAGGATCCCGGTGACCAGTTCAAATCACTTCCATGTGAGATAACTATGCCCTCGAATACTCTTGCAAAATTTTCAATAAGTCTTGACTTTTTTCGGCGCCGACAGGAGAAGCCATGCCCGTCCGACCGTCCGCAAGAGAGCTGAAATTTGGTACCTGAGCTGGATGTCCATTAAACCAGATCAAGTTTGAAAATTAGTCGAATCCATCCACAGCCACGCCCACTACAGATATCTGTGTGTGACCATCTTCATTAAAAAAAAAAACATTTTATTCAAGTTTTAACTTGAGGCACTGCATGGAACTTTCTTTAAGGCGATAAAAAAAAGAATTTTATCAGAGCATTGACCACGCCCACTTTTTAACCAATTTTAAATAAAAATTCAGATTTTTTCTTAAAATGTGTAGGCATAAATTTTGGAAAAGTATTCTATTCATTCAAATAAAAACTTAGTTACACAATTTTAATGTATTTTAACAGCTTTATTTCTCTGCCCACTTTTGTGGGCATGATTGAAAAAAAGTATAGTTTTTAGTCAAAAGGCAGGGATTTCAGTCTAAAACCGCATTGCATACAGCGACTAAAGGTAATATATTTTATCCCGCCCACTTTTTGGAGGAGTGGCGATTTTGTTTTAGGTAGGGAAAGGTATTTTTTAGTCCGCCACAGACGGACTTAGTTTAGAAGTTATAAGCCAAAGAAGTTCAAAAAGAGTGCAACTTTAACATACCCGTAAATGGCCATAGGCGCTTGCCAGACAAGTGGCACCTACCCTTAGCGGAGCGCCGAAGTCGCGTGAGCAGCTAAGCCCTGCGAAAAAGGGAGTTGAAATCCTTTAAACCCGCGAAGGGGCCACCCAAACACTGTTGTCTCCAAAAGCAAATTTATTTTACAGCGAATCTTGGCAGATTTCTATAGCATACTCTTAGGCAGAAATTAAAAGTCTAAGATAAGGTACTTTGCATGGAAATATTTAAACTTTGAATAGCTTCAACTTTTAAACTAAACGGGACCGACAATTTTTAATAACATATAATCAGGACACTGAAATTCATATAACTATAAACATAAAAAAACAACTAAATTCCACTTGGACCTACGGTAAACTTATTCCGTCAAAAGTTATGCGGCAACAGAATTGCGTGGACTTTACACACCTAATTTGGAGAGCTGAAACGTTTTACGAAGTGTAATCCTAAAGTACCTGAAATTTTAGTTCCTAAATAAATACTAGTGAAAGAGGACGGATCTGATCAGAAATTTGACACAATTCAATGATCTCATGAGCCCTTAAAATGACAACAGTTTTATCTCGAAAAGAAAAGCGTCCTTAATCTCTTCCTGAAAGAGGATGCTTAGAAATGTAAATTCATACTTAAAGATAGAAATCATGCATTGGTGCAGGGCCTGGTTAAAGCTATGTTACATTGCTATACACAAATACTTCTCTGCAAGGAATCCATAACCATTGAAGCCGAACTCTTTGCGATGAACAAAGCATCCCACCCTTTGAATTACAAAATGAATTAACAAAGAAGCTTCTGTGGGCTCCATCGTGCAATGAAGGAGTAAGTGCAATAAATCCTTTTTTCACTGTCCCACCTTCACGATTTGACAAACGACCTGATAGTATCATGTGCGATGATAGGCGCCTCAATCCGCACACGACATGCATGGTTGTGCGAGGTCAGTCGATGGCCCTGTGAGTTTGCCACTTTGTTTCTTTTTTTTAAGAAGCTTCCAGAAGTTTCTAAGAAGCTTTTACAGTGAAAACGGTGTAAAATTGATTTGGGAGAAAAAAGGTTTAACTCTCACCTGCAAGTCAATCTAAGATCGGTAAACTTTGTTCAAGCTGAGTGATAACTTGCGTGGACCGCATGAAGTATACTTTTGTTGCATTCCCTTATACAACGCCCCTAATTGGATTCGAACTAGAACTTTTAGTGTGGCGCCTGCGCCAATGTTGATGTTGCAGCCTTTGACTTAAAAACTTCAAGGCAGCCATGTACAATAGTGATGGAGTATGATGACGGGGACTCGGGACAGTTCAAAATGATGAACGATGAGCATAGATTGTTATACTCTGTGCGACATAAATTGTCAGCATATGAAAAATATAACGTCTGCCATTCACTATTTCTGTAAATAAGCTTCTCAACATAACCCCCGCGCCTTTTTATTACGCTATAATATCGTTATTATACTTTCAGACTGTAAAAGGAAGTAATTTTTGTCAACTCTCTTTTTCAGACACACTAAACCTGTAGAAACGACAAGCAAATGGCTTGTCTCCCATCCCCTTGTATGTAAAGTCCCCTTGTATGTAAAGAAATTAACGCACCAGCATACATTGTTGAGAAGTTGTCCCAGGTTCACCTCGAGCTGTTGCGCCACTACATTTTTTTTTTTTTTTTGATTACAGAACCCAACACTTGAAAATATGTAGCAATCATCCTACCATAGTCAAATTTTTGTGTTTTTTCTTTGTAATTCATACTTTGAATTTATTTTAACCTAAAAGAATAAGTTCTGTTGAAGACATAAAGTGCATTGTTGTAGCTCTGGGTTTAAAAAATTACTCCGATTTGACATCCTTTCATCAGTCCTTTAACTTGAAAAAAAGCATTGAGTGAATATATTTATAAGTGTTCCTTAGCCGCTAACAGTTTTCCATTCATTAGAAAATTGCCGAGGGCCATACAAGACTATAAGAAAATTAAGAACTAGCAGTTTAAACTGTTCTGGTTTTTTATAAACGGGCAATTACACAAATAGCTCTGTTTAACTTTCGAATTAAGTGATGTGAACTCATGGAACAAAGCTGTAAATTGCAGGTATTATTCCGAGACTAATAAGGCCATGTCATAGGGAAACACAATAATGACTCTGACACGTATTGTATTATCCTCGACGGCATTGTCCATATATACAATAAGGTCTGTGTATGACCCATAGTAGTGAAACTATGGTTCCTGACAGTTGGGTGCACACAAAAGCTTATGATTTTCCTTTAACTTTGCCTTTTTTATTTTTTACCAAACATCCTTTCCTTTTTGAATGTAAGTAGTTTCAAAGTCCACGAACTTTGTGCAATTTCATTAATAAAGGATGGACACGACCACGGTGCTTTCTTTTCCTGTTGTTAAAAAGTTTATAGGTATCATGGATACCATTAGCATTTAGGCTAGGCTAGGGTCAAATCTACCTTAGTGACGTTCAAGCCACATTCTCTACCGGATTTAAAAAAATGAATTAACATTTTTTAATACAATTCCTCCCATCACAAAGCTTTAAGGCCCATAAAATCCATGGTAGTTATGAAAACAGCTCACATGCTGTGCCATCATTAAAAAGTCTCATCAAAATTGAGCACCGGATCACATGCGTGAAATTCGAACAAATTTAGGGAACAATTGTGTCCTATTGTGAGATGCGATCCTGGATGCTATAGGTTTGCCGTCTCCACTTACCCCATCAAGTACGCACTTCCTTGGCTTCAACATAAAAGCGTAACACACGTACCCAGTAGGTAACCTACACGCAATCATGGCATTTTAAAACACACTCCCGACTTTTAATGACTATACGTTTAATGAAGTCACACGATAACAAGGATTCCAACAGCAGCAAATATGACACAAACCAGCTTTATTGTTGTTCTATATACGTCGCCATGCAGGATTTAGATTTTTTCCTCACCCCATGCTCCTAAAATAGTTTAGTGACTCGTTAAAGCTGGTGATTTAATCTGAAAAATGTCCTTTTTCATTTCATTACAGCTGTTTACTCTCGCCGTTTAATATATAAATTTTGAACGCATTGCAAACGTTAATGAAATGCAAATTCTTTTTATCAAATAAACAAACTGAAGAGCAGACAACGTGAAACAAACCGCACAGCATATCGGGGAATGTCGCCTGGCAAGGAGACAATATTTACAGAGGCTAAGTGTTGCCAACCATTCCGTTTCCGCTTAAGTAGGCGTTTTGCTTTGCTTGAGTCTTATTTACATAAAACTTATCTCACCCTTCTGTCAGCGGACGTCACCCTTGTCTTTGAAAAGTGTCCTGCGGTTTTCACGCAATAACAAGAAAAAAAAACTTTTGATGAATGCTATACTTCTGCAATGCAGGAAATGAAATTAGTCCTGTGTAGTAATAGCCCGTAGTCAGAGCACTGTAGAAATATGCGAATTTTTTTCTTGGCCTTGTCAGAAATTGCAGTCAAATCGAAATTTAAGTCTGATAGAAATGAGGCGAGAATGTGTTTAAACGCATACGTTTTTAGCCGGGTTTTAATATTGGGCTGCTTTATACTGTTTTGGGGTTACTATTGACACAGGTTTTTACGCGAATGCCGATAAAAGTATAGTATTAAAGATTCAGATTACTTTCAGAAAACTCACCAGAGAGCTTATGTATTCACTGCCACAATGGATCGTTATTGGCATTCTTTTTTTTTATCAGAAATCGAAAACTATCATTGAGACGCTCTTATAGATGCTCATAAAAATTAAACTATCGACTGCGCCAAACACATTACAACCTTAAGTCTTAAACGGATCACGCGATACCTTAAATACTTGCTTAAGGTGGCGCTTAAATACTGCAAGTCGTATAATGTTTTTCCCAGGCAGATTTATAATCGGTACTAAACCAGGTTTTCAAATGCTAATTTTTACATTTATGTGGTTACCAGACTTGCCTCTTCTAGACTAGATTTGCCTCTTCAAAAATATTAAATTACTCGATCCTTTGTGGTTGCAAATAAAGCTTGTTATTGTTAGTTAGTCGAGACAATAATCTCAAAATATTCATATAATTTATCCCTTAATCGCCTTATATGATTCTTTTTGGTAGCACGCATCCTCACGACGCGCTATAAACAAAAGATGCAGATGCTTGCCACCAACCCAAAGAATTGTGGGTTAGTGGCAAGCACAACTTCTCTGTGATAGAAGATTTTTATCGTTCAAATTGGGATCTTTTCGTCGTTTTTAGGGTAGGTACTTTCACAAAAATGAACGTGCATGACTTCTGTTCGTTTTTATGTACCCCAACTGAGCCAGTCATTTAGTATGAGTGTAGCTCAGAATAGAATCTCTAATACTATGTCTCCACCGATAATTGAAAGATGATTAGGGGGAGACGATTAAAAATAATTCCCAAAGTGGCTCCACCGGACATATATAGGATTAATTTGACTAGAACACTCTGTTCCTGATATTTTGGCTCTCAAAGCCAGGCGATGTCATTTCCCAGGAGCGAAAAATTAATTTCGCTGTAAGAATCACAATAGAAAACGTACCTTCTTGTGAGGGATCTGTCGTACAGTTTCAGTTTCCTTTTTTGATTTCAAACTGTTACAAAGGCGCAAAAAAGATGTTTGTGAATAGGATGAAGATTTATGAGAGGATTTTTAATCCGAGAGGGTTGCCGAGAGGGTTTAAAATTTGTGTGGGAAATCGCGTGACTTGTATTGACTAGAGATTTGTATTAATCGCGAATTAGTGCCCGGTAGAGACATGCTATTAAAATTCAACTAAAAGTCCCAAACGTTAGCTGCAAAAAAAAACTATCTGCAAAAATAGTCGCTTACATCTTTTATAAGCTTAAAGTTTGACTGACTATTGACTTGGAATCCCTCAACCGTCTACAAGGTTATACACACATCCTCAAAGCACTAAAAAACCAACCGGCTAACTTTCCGAAGGTAAATTGAATTTATAAATGAGAAAACTATTCGTGCGCATTTAGTCATCATAACTTCTCAGCTTCTCCCCCATAAAAAGAAAAAACCGTTTTCCGAAAACCTCAGAAAAACCAATAAACCCAACGGACCCATTCATCAAACTCGAACAAATCCCATAAACTTCTTATTTCTGATGGGACAAATTAAATGCTAAGTAACCCCACTGTAATCAATTTTCTCTTGTTGCCATAACCACGTTTGCAATTTATTTAAGCCCCTACAGCCCCTGGCCTGGCCCATTCCTGAGTGGTTTGCATGACTCTCCCTCTGCCTTAGTTATATGCATAAACTATAAACGCGCCAGTAGCGGAGAATCGTAAATTTATCTCAAAGCGTCTTTATACCTTTGCTGCCATCTGCGGAACGAGGATATGGAATTCACTTCCGCCAGCGATACGGCAAAGATGGCCTCATAATTTAAGACCGTGTGAGAAAATTGCGTCACTATACCATAATCCTTGCTGCTGGGTCGTAAATAATCCCCTCGTCGTCGGGTTGCCTTGAATATTTGACATCCTCGTACTGTTTGCAATATTTTCCACTTGCCTTGCAGCTGTACATCATAGCTGAAAAGTCCTTCAAGAATTGCATTTCAGTGGCACTTTTTGTTTTAACCTTCGATCGATACAAAAAGAAGGGTGGCTATTGAATTACGTTCAACATCGATTAAGGGCTGCAATATCCAGCAACGCCTCTGCGTTCTCACTTTGCTCCGAGACCCATTTTACACAATGTCGCAAAATAAAATGGTTCCAAAGGAAGATATACAATATTTTCCACTAAAAGTCCTTCCTTTGGCAAATAAAGATCCTAGGTTCCAAAGGGTTTGACATTTAATTTCGTTTTAATGTGAAAATAGTGTTGAATTTTAATGGCGCCATTGTAGCGAGGGCCCAGGACATGCTTACACCCAATATGAAAACGAGAGGGAAGCCGGAAAAAAATAATGGCTTGCGTCTATTAATGGCCATCTGGAAGCCACTTATTTTGGGTAAATTTATCGGAGGCTAAAGCATACCCTTTCAGGTATGGCACCATGTTTTTGCCCGTTTTAATGATACTAAATTTGCATCAAGGGAGGTATCCTCTGACCGGTGTGTGTGTGCGGGCGAGGTGAATGTCCTTTAATGTGTTTTGATAAGGAATTTAGGGAACATTTGTGCTCACATTAACATGTGAAAGCAATTACGAAATGAACCAAACACTTGCCGGCTTATTTTGCCAATTTTAAAAGGATTTCGAAGCTCTTAGATCTAGAGGGAAATGCATGTTTGCAGTAATATTTAAGGCGAATAAAAAGGAGGAGCTTAAAAGAGCCATCATGAACCATCGATGAAGTTATGGTTCGATTTCTCAGGTACCTCCTGCCTTAAGGACAAGAGACATTTACTACTTTGAGGAAAGATTCGTAAAAAAGTGGGGTTTTAATACTGAAAGGTTTGCGCTAACAATACCAACGTTTTAATCTATCAAGCTTAACAGCAAATATTGGAGCTATCAGTATATTGACTCTTGGGTAGGAGGAGAACTAAAGGCTACTGGACTTATTCGATAAGTCAGCTACATTGGTGCCAGCGTTTAGAGAGTTAGGCCAGTTTGGGTTAAAGCCCTCAATGCCATGTCAGGCATCTGCAGAAAATTTCAGTGAATTTTTATTAAGACCTAGAGTAAAGCTAAGCTCATCAAATTTAATTTAATTTAATGCCAGGAGGCAGAAACATTTCGAGCCTGAAACATTGCGTTCTACCTGCGTTGGACAAAATCACTTCAACAATCCTGGTGCTATTTTGAGACTTCTGCAACCAAATCAAAGAGCTAAGACAGTTTAGATTACCAAAGCTGATCTTTGGTATTTTTAACTATCAAAAAAGGACGCAATCCTCTCGGATAACCTGATAAACTGTTGTAAGCGTATAATCTGGCAAGCGGTAAGATACTGCCTAGCATCCGAGTAGGCACTCGCTCTCCCGCGCCCCAGTTTATATTAGATCCTTCTGTGCTTCACTTCATCTTTCCTCCTTTGGGGCAAACCTACGTGGAAGTTTTTATTAACGTTTAGTTTGTGCGTAAAGCGTAACAAGTTCCGACAGAAAACATGCAAATTTCAGCTTAATATCCATGACACTTACTTCGTACCGATAAACTTGACAAAAGGAATAAAGTTCCTTTTCAATTTGCCCCATAAAATGCCGCACATCACATTTCATACAAAAAAAAAAAAATAAAAAATAAAAAGAGGAGAATTACTGCTCAACAGACAGCTCCGAAAAGTTTTATCTCCAAGGATTTTCAATATAAATTCACCAAATACCTACCACCGCAGGATTGTGTTTGCATTCCCCATGTCAGTTACATTTTGTCACTTGAGTTTAATAAAATACATAAATAATAACAAAAGAAACCCCTCGAATGAATACCTTGTCAGATGACGGCACGGCAGGATAAATTATTTCCATCGAAGAGATAAAAACCAGTGAAACCGCACCCGTTCTTATACGCATATCACATTTTACGCCGACACATGTGTAACGAATATTTATGGCGCCAACCCCTTTCGTCCTATCTAAGCTTATTTCACGCACAAATTCACAAAAATCATAGAATCCCCTCGCATGCATTATTCATCTTTGCAATCAGTCGGAGCGGTTTAATCTTGAGCTGCAATTTGAAACTGCAACCTCTGATCGTTTATAAAGAGTCCTTGGGTGCGTCCGATGTCACAACTCATTTCAATCACAAACAGAAAGCTTTCTGTTCGTTTTCCGATTTTGTTCTATCTTCCCAATTCCTATTAGGATACACCACCATATCGTATCAGTTTGCCTTTGCAGTATGCCCGAAGGACAAAGGTTAAGTCCTGAAATCCGATTTGAATTTTCCATTCATTTTCTCCGCCACCGCGCCAACTGACTGAAGAAAGACACACACGCGTTACGATATTATTCCTCTTTTTTTCTGCTTTGAAACGAAGGACGAAATGCGTTCACTGAAGATTGCCACATATTACCATAAAAAGGACCATCTCCTAGCAGTGAACGTATATACTATACACACACACACAGCGTGCCCCTACTCTGTGCGCGTCCATATGAAATTGGTTAAAGCCAAATGGACAAGACAAAAAGGACAAAAAAAAAACCAAGGCGAAAGGACAAGCAAACGAAATCGAATCCAATATTAAGCTGATTATGGAGGAGAGAAAAATTATTATAGGAAGCTTATGTGTCCTTTTTGTCTGGTTAGTTGAGTGAGGCCGGTTCCGCTGGACCGTGTAAAGTGGTCGGGATTAGTGTGAACTGTTATTTGAGTGATATGGGTAACGAGAGACAAAGGAAATGATTTCTTGCAAGCAAATTGAAATAAATCAATTGTCTCACCTTGCCAGGATTCATTACCATCGCACCGCAGACCGATTGTAATGATACACATGCCACACGGCAACCGCACAGCTCGTAGCAACTGACTGACACTCTGACGTGCGTCCCCAAAGTGTACATGCACACCATCTCCGGTAGTAAACAACAAAATTATCTGCCAATAATTCCCCACAGGATCCAGCAACAAAAATCAACACAACCTCCCTCCCAGGTCTCCAAATCGAATAGTGTCCTCACACTGCTCATGTACCTACTCATTGGTGTGTTGTCGTCAACAACCTATCATCACAAAGCAAGAGTCTTGGGACTGAAAGCGTATATGAACACAAGTCCTTCCTGATCCTGAAGCCCTGTCGAGGTGACTTCCCCCATCATATAGTGGCTGTGAGAGGAAGATGCATCCAAAATTTCACATGTCAAATTGCATTTTCGGGGAAATTGAATAAACGACTAGTATGCGAATGGAGACGAGTAGGGATAGGCTCTATGGTTGTGGCTATGACAACCTTTGGCCAGCGTTGAGATACGCATCAGACATTTTCTCTCCGCAACCGGATATGATGGACATAAAATTGATGTGCTGCTGCTGGACGTCCCTCTGTATGATGCAATGAAATTTTGAAATAGCGCTACACACAGAGTAGGTGCTTCTGCTGCGTGTCCTTTGCCAGTTTCTGACAATATGGCAGATGAAGTGTGTGCTAAGTTGCTGGAATGAATATTTTCTCGGTTGGTTTGATATTATTAAGGGTCGATTAATATGGCATTTTGGAAATCAGGTTAAGACCATCGTGTGTGTGTGTAGTATCCATATCCACTTAAGATGTGTTTAAGATCTGAGTAAGTCCTGTTCAATAGTCGTAACTTTCCCAAAATGGAAATAGATTTTGTTCAAAATTTTTTGGACTTCATTATGACCTAGAGGTGGAGGTCGATCTTCTTCAAATATTCAATCGTTTTTGAGTGATTTCCACTCACTTATCATGATAAGGCTCACACATGTCCCATGACGTTAATTTTGCTTTTCTGGCTTAAATTAAGTCTGAAATCTGAGAATGAGCTCTTTCTGTATCATCTCTTTGATCATTTGATTGGTATAGAATGGTACAGTTTGCTAGAAATCCAGAAGGAACATTGGTACCAACTTAAATGAAATTTTCTTCAGAAAAATTTTATTTGGGGTTTTATCCGTACTGGCTCAAATATTCCTTAGAGTTTGGTTCCTCCTATATATTGCGAAGTCCAAAATTTGATATTATGTATGCAATTTAATGTAACAAAGGGTAAAATCGGATGGTATAGCTCCCATGTTCTGAATTTTGAATACTTTCTAAAAGAACTAGCACAGAACTATTTTTTAGCATAAAAATATTGGAAGGTAAACACAATTTTCAGTTCATGTTCAAAAAAAAAATTTAAAACAAAAACTGCTGCAAAAACCATTTCAATCAAGTCTGGGTAACATGGTTTATTCTATCGGGTTATTTGGTGTAGTTCTTTTTTTCATGGAAATTACATGGTTGAATCGTAGGGAGCTCAAGTGCCACGAGACCACTTTTGGCAGAGGATATACTGCAACTAATTTCCATTCTTTCTAATATAATTGTAGACCACTCCACATCCTGTACAAAGTGTTTTTTCAAAGTCATTCGGAATTGTCGTAAGACACCCCATCTAGATTGTTGTCATCTGAGGATGAAGAAACGTGCCAACACGCTTTAAAAATTGTTATTGAAGCTTCAATAAAATTATTCTTTTCACCTTAACTTTGACTTTTGCTTTAAATGCTTCAATTTTGGTTCTCCATGTTTTCTTGTCATGTCAGAAATCGAGTTATGTGTTTCTGGTGACGTGATTTTGCTTGGTCCCACTTGGTTCCCAGTTTTGGTTCCATGCCCACCTGTCAAAGCAAATACGAAATCGCAAGCAGAAAAAATTCCTTCAAACATTTTTTTAAAGCTTAAGCTTTTTTTAGTTTCGACGTTCCATGATTCGGTGGATTAGCAAAAGTTTGACCAAACTCATGTCAGTTAGACTTTATCTTTGGTTTATGCCGTTTATAAGTAACACATTTTGTTGAACCTTTGCATTCATGACCCAGTCATTCCCAATCAATAGAGCGTATTTCAACGCCCAACTCAGTATGGACTGTTGAGATTTTCTTAACTTTGTCGCCGAGTTTATGTCATTTGTGTGCATGTTGCGCATGAATTACGCAATAAAAAAAACCTACGTAGAGAGCGAAATGGTATCCCTGCCATATCACCCTCATAACACTGCGCCGTTTTCTCCTTTTGAGCATTCCATGGATGATCAGGTTACTTTTTTCACAGGCAAAACTTAAGATGAACTCAGTAGTTCAACCCGTGACCACGTTCGTTGCAACACGATCGAAACGTCGGGAAGTAAATATATAAAGATTGACGCGGTAAGTCCGAATTTAATAGTTTAAAAATCTATAACAACCGCGAAAATAGTCTTAAATCTAAGACTTAAGATGTTTTCATTTGCACATTTTTATATTAGTAGGACCAAAAGTCGGCAGACCCGACGGTGAAACGGAGCACGAAAATGACAACAAAAAAATGTTTGAGGGGAAACTAGCCATCAAATTTAAAGGTTCCTGCCGATGTTCACCTGTCAGCGTAGGATTGTAAATTGTTGTAATTTCTTACTTTAAACTAGCATTATTTTTGCTCTTTTTTTTTTGTTTTCGTCTCTTTCAGACCTAAGAAATGACTTGAGTAATTATTGGTGAAAGTGTGTATAAACAGAATGGGGCCGTGGTGCATTGGTAAGTTAAGTGTGTCGGGCTACTGTGCAAGTGGTCCGGGGTTCGAATCCCATCCCAACTGCGAAGGACTTACAAACCCTCCTGTCATTTGTTATGAGAGACTTTTCAATACGCCAGGCGATGGCTTTCTTGAGACTAAGGAGAAAATTAGATTTTTTTTGTTTGTAAGAGGTTTGAAGTGCGTCTGTTTCAGTGCTGTGCCATATCACCCGACATGACCTGAAAAAAAAAGAATTTGACAGAACAATTCTTAATGACAGACAGACATTTTGCGGAAATTATCCTTTTATTCTTTTGTGAAAATGAATCCATCTGATTTTCAGCGTTGCACTTGTCAACATTTCTTAAGCGATACAGCTTATGACAGTTTGGATATATTTTTCTTTTTCATTTTTCACTGTCATTCCACTTTGTCATAAAGCAGCGTTTTCTGCAACGAGCAAGCTTACAAGGCGTCGAGTTAATTTTTTTTTTTCTAAAATTTCCTATAAATTCTGTTTGTATACGGCTCCATAGGAGTTTTTGACCAAAACCAATTTAGGTATCTCACCTTTAATGTTCAAAAACTCATCACTCCCGATTCCTACTTAACATAAAGTTATTTGAGGTCCGAAGTCATGCTCACCTACTTGTAGCAATATTGCAATATAAATTCTTGTCACCTGCAACAGTCAACCAGCAAAAGCAAGCAACACGTCGCTGCTTGAAAGCTCGACCCAAACACCTAGATCCTAGACGATTAGTATACATCCCTGCCATGATGGAGAGAAAAAATACAAAGCTTTTGAAAATTGCTCTATAACTCCATTTCCGAACCACACTGTCAGCACCATGAAATCGTTCTTTTGTTTACCTTAAGTAAAAACGCCGAGCAGACAAGCTAGAGCATCCTTCGCCTTTCATTTGCCCGGTCACAATCTGGTACAACACTATGTGTATAGTAGCAGCAGAGGCAAATGAGAATCTCCAGTTCCTATAATAAACCTCTAGACCTGGCAGCGCTGTAAAGGCAATTTATCATTCCATCTTTTCCGTTGTGTAAGTTTGCGCTCACAAATATGGTCATGCTCGTAGTGTTTGGTCCTTTTTGTGTCACTGCAGGATGGCAGTGCATGTGTGTCTACAAACTTGCGTCACACAAAAAATAAAACAAACCACAGGCGCATTTACTGTGCAAAATAAATTGCACTTGGCCAGACCACATACACATATTATAGTTGACCCGTCACTAACAGCGTTCAAAGTGAGATAGGAGCGAGTGTGGCACAAAGATGCCAAGATGGGTCCTGCCGACGCCACCGCCACCACCGCACCGCCTGCATCTGAAGTGAGGCGGTAAATGAGCGCACACACACACTTCTGCCCAGTGTTTCGCAAAGGAAAACTTTATCCACAAAAAGGTGCAACTTTTGGCCGCATTTAGGTGCAGCCAAAGAGTTTCGGTGACGGAGCTGATTTATTTCGTGTTGCACTTGAACATATACCCCTTTCCGTTGGTGCTTTGCGAATAGGGATCTACAGAAGGATTCGGGACACTTGGCATTTGGCTTTGCTCCAACCAAACACAGCTCCAAATGAATGACTGTGAAAAGATAATAGAGTTAAATCAGGGAATGTAAATGAGCGCGGCAGGACTGTGCATCCTCGAAGAATTTAATTGGATTTGTTTTGGCTCGGTTGCTGGCTGCCGCTGCTATGTGCTTAGGCCTCACTGTATGTATGTGTTGATTTTAACAACTCACTCCTTTTCCTTGTTTTGTTTTGAAATTTACTCCCTCTTCGATCAAAGGGGTGAATAAAAATTGCAGAACTTTGAATCAAAGAGAGATGTATAGTACTGCCCGGGGTAGGATATACCGACTTACTTCAGAGGTTATTGCTCGAGCGTAGCCGGATGTGGTTATTCTGGGAATCTTGCAACCAGAATCGGATATGTTAGAAACTTCATGAGTCAGCAAATGATGATTATTAATAACTTCGTAAGGATTCACACAAATGTAGCTTTTATTGCTGGGAGGGAAAATTTCTATTGTGCAATTGTAGAGATACTGGACATTGGACATTGCAATTCAGAAAATTGAAAGAGGAAATTACAATTTCTCCTTGGATACAGATGACTTGCAATAGATGGACACCAATAAAAGATGCAGTATCCCCGAGTACCTGATGATATAAGCATCCTAGAAGGGTTTTTCGAAAATTTGGTAAGCAGTATTTTGAATGTTTTGATTGCTCAAAGGGTGAAATTTGGGGAGGAGGTCCTTGTTTTATAACATTGGCAGAGTTATAAGTCTCATATATCATTGGGGAGAAAGGTAAGTAATATTTTGAGTAAAGAATCGGTTTCTGTTTTGCAAGAAACCTGCAGGACATGGCATCACAATAAAGGCTTAAAAGGCTTGCGACCAGCCAGATCCTTCTTCCCATCAGGAAAAGCGTTCGCACTATGTTGGCAATGGATTTTGTGAGAATACATGATGCTCCAAACTGAAAGCGAACTGTATTTAAGATCTTAAAGGACTAAAAGTTTTTTTTATATTATAAGTTGTGTAACTTTAGTGAGCAGCTCCGTTCTTACATTGAGTTTCAGTGAAAAATACTTCACATGGTGACCGCAATAAAATCAACCTGATGTCAGCAATCTATAGGCCCAAAATGGGGTAACAGATCATTTGATAAGTACTCGTTAAAAAGGATTTAATAAAAAGAATTTAATTTCTATTTGGAACCGCAGCGGGTCTTGATTTTCATAAACAAATAGAATTTTACACAAACTGCGCAATAAAGATGAGTGTATACATTTGGGTGTTTAAAAACAGGTGTGACAATTTTATCGTCAGTTGTGCGTCTGCCACGCCCTCCCCAAAACACAAACTTCACTTGATTTCAACGCAAGCCAAAATGAAATGTACAATTAAGCTCTTTGTAACGAAATGTCAATTTAGCAGGCTGATATGTGTGGGTGCACCACTAAAGAATGATTGTTTAGCTGTAACTACACTGCACCGATTTTTCTCTTTCGTGCTGGAAAAGTTCAGAAATTCTATTAAGGGAGCTCTTGTTTCGGCCAAAATAACTCTTCGGGACAACATCACGTTTAGGTAAACATTGCAGGGCTATGTCCCAGAGAAAAGCAAATTGCTTTAGTGCTATTCAACTTCATCTTACCACTAAGAGTCCCAATAGAGAGGCCTATACTGCTTAAAAAATTCTCGTCATAATTGTTATATTTTCAAAATCAAAAATCAAAAAATAAGTAAAATAGTTGGCTGGACCTAGGGACCTTCATATTACCAGTCTAGCCTTAAAACTCAATCAGGCTTTGGCCTCGCCACAAATCGCTATTCAGTTAACAAAGCCAATCAATTAGTGCCTTTTATCCCAGGACAACCCATATAACAATCTATTGTTTTCTCCTTTCCGCAAGTGTCGCTTTATTGTAAATCCAAGTCATAACTTTCAGTACAAATGCAGAAAAACAATCAGTCTTCCCAAAGCCAACAGCGAGACTATAAAATAGACAGTCACCTTATTAAATAAAACCAATCTCCTCGCATAAATCTTTGAAAGCAAATCCCTCCCAAACGAACTGCGAACATGCAGCTTTTCGCTGAAACGAAAGCTCTTAGCTACACACCCCTTATCCGTTTCCTGGTAGGAAAGGTACCTTACTTATTCTTGGTTTTCAATAAAAGTAAAATAGGACGAAAGAAAGAAAACAAATGGAATCTAGAAATTTTGCTACAATGAAAAATATGAGATATATTCGTTCGTTTGGTCCCGACCCCCCTTTTTGTGGATGGTGTGAGCTGAGGAAATCTCCTTAAAATGTATATCCGCACAAGCAAGTGAAAAAAGAAAACAGAACCGAAAGTGGCTTATGTAATACCTGGTGAGCTATTATACGAATAAAATATTCGTCATCCTTGCCGTAGTCATCATGTTTGCTTATATATCCCCTTAAGTGCTCCTGCTTAAGCGAATGAATGATGCTTTTAGCTTTTAGCCGTGATTCTTCATCGCATCAATGTACTAGGGTACCTAAACCTTATACCATGGCAAGGTACAATCATTATATCTCACTCGAGACTCAATGATGATAATTTTGAAATTTAATGTTTGACTGTATACAAGATCCATTAAGCAAAACACATTACATCCCAACAGCAGTTCAAGGAGTACCAAGAGCCTTTGTGGCTCTGGCACCCTGTCCACGACAGGGCACACTATTCTCCTCAGTATTGCCCGATTTGTGTTAGATAGCCGGCTTATGAGTTGTAATTGGTTGCAGATAGCATCAAGTGCACCATAAATTTGATGTCTTAATTGGTTGTGCTGAGATTGATGTGAAGCACCCAACAGCAGAGGCGTCCTTGCGATCATGCTTCTTAGTTGAGTGTATAATAATAATTATCAAATTTAATCCCTGAGAGATGTCCATCAGTGGTAAATGAGATGACGAGTGGGTGTGTGATGTCGTTTGTACATAATTTGTTGACGTGATGACTTCAATTCCCAAATTTTACTGCATTAGTTTTAATTGAATGAGCTGAAAACCTGAAGGACGTGCCTACGAGCACATCGTAAATTGACTTGCGAAAATTTAATAACAACATTGGATTTGCTATTGCGAATTTGCCATCGTAAATTGGGCTGATGAAAAGCTGAGCAAGAGGAAGCACTGGCGGCTATAAAACTAAAAAATGCCCAACTGGCCATAAAGTAGAAAACCATAAAACGACAGCAGCATTGTTTTATCCCATATTTAACAGGACATACTGCAGTAAAACTACATTGTTTCGACCTAATGGAAGCAATGCGACTTTCCTTTGCAGGAGTTTTTTTTTTTTCAAAAGGCTTTAAGTGCATCTAAGTCGGCTGGAAAATCACAGGAAGGAGGGGGGAGTTCTTGGGTGCTTGGTTTGTTCACAATCATGTGGTGGAGAGTTATGACCGCGAAACTTCTGGTCATAAACTTTGACCAACAATAATTTATAGCAAAAGCAATTTATTTTTAAACTATCGTCCAGTAACTGTGCATTTTTTTAGGGTCATATCATAGACATGATTTCAGGTTCGGAAAAAGGCTTTTGAGACTAGGGTCTGAATTTTTAATTGTTAATACATCTTCGTTAAGCTTCAAAAAAGGCAATGGGCACCGGATTTATGACACTGTTTTTACATATATATAAGGAATTTATTTACATTATATGCATATAAATATAAATTATAAAAAATTAATAAATAATATATTAAAAGCAAATATATATATTTTTTTCTGCTGTATTGTCATAAACTATAAAATTTTGCCAAACCCGGTCATCCCTTTGAGGAGCTTTCTAGACAGATTTTGTGCCAGAAAAATTTTGCAAGATCCTCTGCGAGGTAAGATCGTGAAAAATAACGAGTCTTTTTTTGAGTATCAGTAACTTAGGTGTCATATAAAGTAGCAGAATTTTAAAGGGTCCTTTCCATTTTTTCCCTTTCCCTTTTTTTAAAGGGTCTAATTTTAAGGGGTCTAGATTTCTCTGCAAGTACTCAGAGATGCTTAAAACCTCACCTGGGCTTTTTTTGTCGCTTCAGGTTTCCATACATGCCCAGGAAGTAATTTTGACTGCTTGATGCAGGACCTAGACAACCAGATCGATTTGCTGACTCTAAATTACTTTTAGCTATGAAGCTCACTGTTTTTCCTTTTAGGAGTAGCTGTTCAATTACCGGAACTGAATACGTTACTTTTGGCTGATAAAATATAAACACGTGGATATTTACGTGTGCTAAGTTGGAGGTAGGAGGCAGATAGCAAAGATCAGACATGTCTAGAGCAGCTTTTTGATAGGAGCGAAAAAACACATTGAACTGCAAAGCAAAACCTGGAAGATCTTTTGTGCTCATATATTTATTGTGAAACGATTGCAGAATGGAATCAACGTGCCAAAAATATGGGAATATTGAAAGGTTTCCAATAGTTATTTCCCAAATCGACACAAGATTGCGGCCATATTGCTTAAGTAGTATCAGGCTAATTGGTGGTCATGTTTTTAAAATATGGGCTCTTAACATTCTTCCAGGTGAAACAACCAATTTCCCTGAAAAGCCAAAAAGGCCTTTGTAGTTGGTGCCGCCTACTTTTGCTAAACTTACGAAGAAATATTCCCCTAAAAATTAACCTTAACACATACATACCCTGGGTAGGGTACAAAAAATATTTTTTATAGATCAAAACCCTTACAAGCATTACTATTTTAGTGAGTCACACTACTATGAGCCTGAGCTTGCGGTTGATCCTAATAGAGTGCCTGTGAAGGCTTTTACCTACCCAAGAAAAAAAAACAAGCGTGAAGGGTATCTCAAAAATATTTACCAAAAATAGTGTGCTACCCCGATTAGGATTTTAACTTAAGACCCTATTTATATATGCATTTTTTCCGAGACCAGTGTAACAGCCCAACTAACATTTTTCCTCCCATAACACTCTACGAGAGTCTTATGAGAGTATTCTCCAAGAGCTTGCCTCTTGGAATTTGCCTCTCATAGAGTACTACGAAAGCGCTTAAGAGAGTCTTAAGGGAGTTAAATGGCCGCACTTATGGGAGTTGTTTGATCTGATAAAAAGTCTTAAACTCTCCTTGCAAGAGTTATTCGGTCTCATAATAAGACAATAAGTTCTTCTTATGGGATATGAAGAGTTTGTCTTGTTTGAAAGAGAGAGAAGCATATAACAAACAATTTTCGTGCCATCTTTATCATGTAGTGTGCCAAAAATGCTTTAATTTTTCAGACATGAAGTGAAAAAGAGAACAAGATATACTTCTAAAAGAAATTGTTATTTTCAATGCGCTGTTTGATGGTACACTTTTGTCATCAATATTAATGACTTTAATAATATTTTTTCTGAGGTTATTTATGCAAAAACTAAGTGCAACTGAAAATTTATCTGCTAAAGTTAACACTTTACTTCGATAAAAACAAAGCGCCTCAAAAATAATCAATTTAAAAAATAAATTATAAAAGAACGCTCATCGCAGAATTTTCTCTGTTTAAAATGTGTTTTTACGTCAACTTACAGGGTAAAAAGTAAAATAGGATGTAGGAGGATATGATCGCGGCCAAAATGTGAGTCAAATGACCCATGTCCGTCCGTATTTAGGTACATGGTCGATTATGTATTCGGTCTCAATCAATAAAAATGCTAAGTATGCGATTACGCGGTGATAATTTACTGTTACAAAACGTTTCAAAATATGTCCTAGTTTTTGGGCATAATAAGAACCAAAATATAGCTCCTACCATCCTACAAAAAAAATAATTAACATTTCTTCGTACATTCATAAAATCTTTTCGGCATAAATTTTTTTTAATTTTATTTATAACAAACGGATGCAAATCAACAAGATGCGTATACCTTGACGTTGGTAACTCTAAGAGGTAAGAAATTAAATGGCGGAAAAAATAGTTTTCTAATAAGAGTAATTCACTTTTTGTAAGCGATTAAGCTTTTTTAACAGAGATTAGCTCTCCTCGTGCGAGCATATTGGCTGTTTTGCAAAGTTTTACCCTTTTAACCAGAGTAAAATTGCCTTTGTCTTCCCGAATCAGAGTGAATAAACTGTTTTTAAGAATTTAGAAATGACTTGGTTTCGTACTATTTAAAGACGCATTTCTGTTTTTACCAGAATTTTGCCGCATGCACATGAATGAAGGAATATTACGGCATACGCATATTATGACATTTGCTCGCTAAAGTTAATATAAATCTGACGTCATCGGAGTTGACTGTGAGTTTGTTTGCGTGTAGAAAAAAGTCAGTCAATCTATGCTGGCCAACCAGACCATGAATATGTTTTCGATGACGATTTGCGCTGCAGAGATACCTACACTGTTTTCTTCATAAAGAAATGCATTAACTAAATTAATTAAAAAACCTCTGTCACCGCAAGCACACTACATACTGGCAAAATTACTTTTGACGGATGGTGGGACGCAATTATTTTGAATTGACTTAAATAGGTATTTTTAGCAGCCATCCGGTCTCATAACAAGAGTGTTAGGCTGAAAAGAATATTTTTATGAGCGCTTCGATACTTTGACTCTCATTATGATTCTTCTTATAATACTTTTACTCTTTGAGAGTAACACGAGAGTTGAACTCACATAACAAGAATCAAATATAGTCTCATAATGGGAGTTCACGTCTTTTTTACTCTGGTAGCCTTTAACCCTTTTAATGAGAGTACTATGAGAGTAAAATTAAATTTATTCAAAAAAGATTATGTTCTGAGAGTATTCAAGAGTCTTACGAGAGTCTTATAGGAGGATTTTCTAGGTTTGCAGAGCACATCTCTCGAGAGTATGTTTGTTGGGAGTGATGGCTGCTTGCGAGGAGTAGCTGCATAAAATAAGCTTTCTGAGACCGCAAAACAAAAGATTGCTTCATCGAGCAAGCAGCAAGCAGTTTTTTAGGCAGGGCTTCTTCTATTGATAGGTCTTTTGACATGCTCTGTTCAAATGTAATGTTTCATAGAAACACGTTGACTGCCTTAAACGGTTAGACCTATCCACGGTTAGGACGGGGTTACCTAACTATACTTTGTCCAACACAAATTGGCAATACAACAAAAGTATATAGGGATGTTTGTCTCCCATTTCCACTCTTTTGTTTTCCGTAAGGTGCTACTCTAACAAAAGATTTTACAGGGTTTCCGTCGTAAGCATTTTAAATAAGCTTAATAAGACAAACACCTGAAATTGGTATATAGGGTCACCGTCCTATTTTTTTTAGATTGAAATTTTCGGATTTTATTGTTTTTATTTATAAACAGTAAAGCATAGTTATCTTTGTCCGTATAACCAAAAGGTAAGATAAAAGGCTCGTTTTTTAAGGATATCACAAAAATTTTCCTTTAAAACACAATTTACATGAAAATACTTAATTTAAGATTTATATATTACAATCGAAATTTGGAAAAACACACTTTATATCAAAAATCTGACTCTGCGCTATTTAAAACCTACGCAAATAAGCCTTTCCGTAAAGATATCAGCTTACAATTTTGTAACATCATTTCAACGCACTTTCCGCACATTAAAAGAAATGCAAAAAATCGAAGCAAGACTTCCACGACAACACTTTTTCAAAGCTCTCATACCCAAAGCACCTCAACAGAGGCACGAGGTAGAAAAATGGAATGAGTTACCCAAACAGACAGTGCGATAACTCTGAATGCCCATGAATTAAATATGGGGGTTGAAAAGCAGCAGCCACAAACCTCAGCCAATCAGTGCACGATGTGCTGTGAATAAGACGTTGGATTTACGTCAGATGCAATTGGAAATTCACTGGCGGGTAAACACTTTTCATGGGAGGTTTTCTTCAATTAAGTACGCTGCAAAGTTATCACGCTACTGATTTTAAAAAGCTCCGCTATAAGACCGTACCGCCAATTTATGTTGGACAGAGTCCCAGAAAAATAAATATCTGAGAAAATCTCTTCTAAATCTAAGTCCTTCATCTCTAAATTCGACTTTAATGTCCCCTCAAGATCTGACAAACGAAATTCACTCACTCTGATGTACTCGGCATACAAACTCCCGTCATCAACCTTGATTAAAAACAAGAAGCACTTAAAAGTCGCAATATTTTATTGATTGTCTTACACCCGGCGCGTATCCATTTTTAAACATCCACAAAACTTTCCATCCACAAAACATCCACATCTAAATACGCTTAATTCATCCATCTACTCCCACAACTATTTAACCAGCCTAATCACAATCAATAACATCAGATTGAAAACAAACAACCTTCGTAAAACCCTATCATTAATTCTCAAATCCTTAGCGCAGCGCGCCGCTCTATGAATATTTAAATTTTAATCCTCCCACTTTGAGAGCTGCAAAAGCCTCGCTAATAAATCAGCCCCAAAAGAAATTGATTAAGTACCAAATGACACATCCACGTCAGCAAACAAATGATCGTCAAACCGTATTTAAATGTCATCGTCTTGAAGCGAGTCTGGCGCGTGTATAAAGCTTCCCCGCATATCCTTTTCTATACAGAAGCTCTGGCATCCCATTCACCATTTACACCGCAATCAACAGCAAATAAATTATGTAATGAGGCAGAATTACAACGGAATCGAATCCAGATTGAACAAGTCAGTATACGCTGCCGGCGTCAGGGTGGGCCCTTCCATTTCTCTAATACCACCGTGCTCCACATCCACCCGGCAACAAAGCGAAAATCGCTCGAGGCAACCAAAAAGGACAAGACAACGAAAACACTCCACCAGCTAACTAACGCCCTCGGTGGTATCCTACCATTACCCTTCTTGATGAATCGCATTTGGAATTTCTTTGCAATCCGCTCTTTGATACGTTTTCATTTTTCTGTCTCCTTTGTCGTGGCTCGTGGCAAAGCAGCTGTGCTCCTCCTTCGACCTTGTCTACTCTTGGCACAGAGGCAGAAGCAGTGTTTACTGACGAATTAAAAACCCTTAGACCCAAAACACATCACCATTCAACAACACCACCACCATAAGGATCCATCTTGATTTTGCTGTTGTTGGTTGGCTGGCTGGCGTACCTGGGTTTCCGTTACCCGCACGCCGCACACCGCACCGAACCGGGGGGTGGCGCAGCTCAAGGAACATCTCATTTCCAACTCATTTCTGTCTTGGGGCGCGCATCCATTCACGACGGTGACGGTTGGATGTTAGCTATTAAAAATCCTGTTCGCCTCGCTGTAATTCCTTGCCGGGTAGGCAGTTGGCAGTGTCTCGAAAGAGAAAAACCACTTCCTACCCGGGGAACTTGTATAATTACAAGAGCCCTGCACAAGGTTAGAATTTCGAACAATGTAAGCTCGGCGCACCGACGACGACACGACACGGGGAAAGCGCCATTAGGGGTGAAAAGTCATTCGAGGCGAAGATGGAACGTTTTTAATTATACGCTGAATTACGTTTCGCCCTCGGGTTAGACAATGTGTACGCCGTCGGCCTACCGAGGACAGAGCGAGGAACGTGCGTTAGCGTTATCTATGCGGCACGGGATGACGTATTGCTGGCCCCATAGTCCTCATAACATCGAGCCGAACTCTGCACCTCGTCCTTGTCTCTTTAGCTGCTGCTATTTTCCGGTGGATTGTTTCTATTTGCTTGAGTTATGGGAATTCTTTTCTTTTCTGGTTTCCTTAGTGCCGAATAGGCTAGAGGTGGAGGCAGTGCCATCTGCTGGCGGATGGGTGGTATTAATGCCCTGGAATCCCATTCGAATTCGTTTCGCTTTCGCTGAAATCCTTGCATTTAATCGAATTGAATTGAATCCATCAATCAGAGAGTGCGGGCAGTCTCGTGTCGATGTGGGGGCGAGTCCTTGGCACACTCTAATCAGTTGGATTGAAAACACTGCGGATGGTTGATTGGTTTCTCATCTATTTGCTGCTCCGGCCCGCATCCAGTGTGGTAAGAATAATGAGGCAAATCTAGGTTGCGTGCAAGGATGTGTATGTGGTGAATCTATTCCGATTATGGGAGACTCCAACCCCATTGATGGGTTCATTTAAGTAGGTCTATTTGCTATCCACTCTGTGATGGGGCATCTGTCTGCATTGAAGATGCTGTGGAGAGGGACTCCTTTTTCCCATCCGTATGAGTCTCTTGTGGATAGGATTATTGGCGGCCTAAGCATTGTTTCATGAATGAAGCCAGCTCGGTGATTGATAATATCAACGTTATCTTCGCCGCTCAGCGCTGTGGCAGGATATTATGCAGAATCGATTTCGGTGGCATTTCGAAATGCCATCGGCCTTGAAGGTCGCCCACCGGCACCGATGTGGCAGACAAACATCGAAGCATTATCTGCTCTCCGCATTGGGCCTATTATTGATCCATATTTAGGCTTAATCTGCAAGACAAATTGGGAATATTAATGGAACGACTGCTGTTCGGCGATGACGAAAGTGTTGGTTTACCTACGCAATGTGTAATCAGGGCATAATGTAGTCTTGGAAACGGCAATCTATTTCGACTGGTGTCTGCGCATCTAATATTCATGTAACGACTTCCAATTGTGTGCAAACGTTCGCAATAGCTACATAATATGAGTGTATGGCAGATTGCTGTTCCTTGAATTATGAATCGCATGCGATTGTGTGATGAGATCAAATTCATTTGTATGGAACTCGTGTGGTGTCGCAAGTGTTCCAGCGTGGTGGTACAGACACATATTTACACAAACATTTTCTTGAAAGGATTTTCCTTTTATTATTATTTTCATGGTGTCATGTCTGGATCGGGAAAGTTCAGAAGGCTTTAGATACTTCAAAGCAAAATTTTTCGATTCCGAAGTTCTCTTGGATAAGGTTAGACTAAGTTGGTAGAAAACGGCCCTTCAATAAAAACCTTGGGGTGTTGTCAAAGTTCGTTAATTTCGAATATAAGTAATTTAGTACTTTTTCAAAAAGCTATTTTACGAAACTTTCTAGTACGAAAAAGGTTTCAAGAAATTCAACCTTTTTCTGTGAAAAATTTAAGAAGAATGGTAATTTTTTTAGTATCTAAAAAGCTAACCACAAGAAGCATCATGAAAAAAGTGCGGCGAGAGTCTCAAGAAAGATTACAGATCTTCAAATGAGATGCCTAAGCAGGGCACCAAATAGGAAAAAAGTAAAAACCAATGACGGTAGACCTTAAAACTATTCATGAAATGAGATTCATGGATCTCCAAAATAGCACTGAGTATAGCAATCTCCCCACCCGTGGTGGGGCATGAAATGTTCCCAAAGTAAATCGATAAAATTTGACGAGTCTGCAAGAGTGGATTCTATCTGTGATCAGAAATAATGGAAAATGTGTTAATTAGTTAGTGTTTCAGACTGGAAAATTATTCTGAGACCAAAAAGATTAACAGGAAAAGCAACGATGGAAAAAAAACTATTAAAAATTAGGAAACATTCAAACATTCAAATTACTTAAAGAAATCTTGGCATGAGCACCCCTTTGAGCACCTCCCTTGACGTTGAAAACCTACTTTCAATCCCTGACAAAACAAATCGATAGGATCATTGAAAGCATTTTCTGTGGCATTTTTTAAAGAACGGTTTTATAAATACGGCAACACACCATTCCTATCGTTCTTAGATGGTTCCAAAAAGAAGGCCACTCCACATCCAAAAAAAAAACGACTGTCGAACTTTTTACTAAAATGATGAGAACAGACCGGCTTAATCGGCTCACATTATAGGGTAAAACAATAGAATACGCATTCTAATGGATGCAGGACTGTTCCATTCAAACAACATTGACCCTCATCACTCCAAAAAAGGTGCAATTAACAGGTTTCAAATCTGGTTTTATCATTTAAAAGTTATTCGTACTAATCCCTCCAACAGAAGGCTGAGAAAACCACAAACAAAGCCCAATTCACTGGCAGTTCTAAGATGAAGACGGAGATTGGAGGCTCTGGGACTAATATAGTCTTGGTAAAAACTATCAATTTTCCAGTTTAAGTCATTAAAAGTTCAGACAGATCTCTATTCTAATTTACGTGGATAAATCATAGTCATGTTCTCGAGTAGCTAAACAGTTTTTATAGCGCTTCCCTCTTCAATCATGAAATCAAAGCTTATATAAGCTGAAAATATGGCCATCCAAAAACTTGCTAAGAGCCATACCTAGTCTTTCTGCACTAGATCCCATTCCATAGCGGCTTTAAAAGTAATTGCATAGCAGACTCTCTAAAAAAGTTCAGTGAAAAGACCCAAGTGTTTGCCTTCTGCAGGGAAAGCTAAATACTTTCTAAGATCTATTAAAAATGTGGGTAGAATTAAATCAATGAAACCTGTTCAAATCACTTGAACACAACTGTTATGAACTTTTCTTTCCAATATTTTCCCCAGGGAGTCCAAAACCTTAAAAAAATGAAAATCTTAACGGGTCTACCCTGATATCGAGAAAACCAAAGCCTAAAAACCTAAAACATAGAACGACAAAAATCTCGATTTGCTCTTCATCTTGATTATGCTAACGAGCTTTTTTTTGCTAGTGAAGTATATTGGGGCATCCTGCGAAGTCGGAATACAAAACATTTCTAAATCTTATTTTCTAATTTAAAGAATTGAGATTTTTGACTTTACATTTTGCCTCATACGAAAAATTCGCAACCGATTTTCGGGGCTTTTTCCATTCTAAATTTTTGTCGTTCTAGGTGATCCCAGCCCAGTCCAAGCAGATCACAAAGAAACTTTCACTGTACTGTAGTCTTTCAATGGATTTTACCTGCAGTTGGAAAGTTGTAAACGCTGAAAAGACGCCAAGAGCACATCAGATGACCATTTCGCTCTTACAGTTGGTCTGAACAATTTAAAGTATGCAATATCGGTTCTGTTCTTTTTTGAAGATTTGGAGATTTTGCTCGAGTTAGTGACGTATGACCAGAATAGATAGGATAAGCAAATGAGCAGCTTTCAAGATATTAAAGCCTCTTAACAAAGGTGCAGTAAACTAAAAACCAAATCAAAAGCTAATCACTTTGTCAATAAAGTTAAAATGCCGATGGAAAAACGAAGGCGTCAGTTTTAGTTTTAAAGCTGCATGCCGACAACATTAAGCTTCACCCACATAAAAGTTTGTTAAATATTATTACCAGGTTGTGGAAACAAACAAAGAATTTTTATTTGTTTCAAAAATTGTACAATCACAATTATGCGATTGCAAAAATGCGATTATAAGAAAAATTTTGTGCATAAATTCACAAAATCGTTTATATGACCGACCTTCGAGAAATTTCGTGAGTGCTATGACTTCATTGAACTCAAACTTCCCACGTCTTTGAGTTTTTCTTTTTTCTCGTCACTTAAGGGGTTGAAGAGCCACTCAATTAAGATTGTCAGAAAAGCAGCGGTTTTTTCCTTTTAAGATAAAAAGTTGTTTACGAAATCCTAAAAAGCTTATCTTAATTTACGTGAGTAACACCGTAGCAGGGTTTAATTTTTTGTTAGTACTTGGTTGAGTTTTACAGAAGGTGGACTTAATTAGACAGAACTTAAAACAATGTCTTTTTCCAAGCGGTTGACAATTTTCGCTGTTCTTTGCGCTTGTGCGTCTGCTGTAATACTGAAACTATAAAATGTTCGGTTTAAGTTCTATAGTTCAAAGACCGGAATTTTTTTTTAATTCCAGGCGACGTACACTGTAACATCAGCAGCTGAGGACTACTTTATGCTTGCTCAACGTCAACTGACTAGTGATATCTCAGTTGCAGAGTTTAAAATCGCCGCTGTAGAGGCAAGGAGTGAAGATCGCATAAGTGTCATCGCCTCTCAACATATGGCTGTCCTTCAAGAAATACACCGAGCCGAACAGAGCCTTGCTCCACTGCAGGCACTTTCCATAGGTCGTAAGCATTGTATTCAGAAATTCAAGTCGAAACTCATTAGTCTGGATACCGCGAAGAAGGAGTTTGCCGTTTGCATTGCCACAGCACAAGTCCGAGTTGGGACACTGACAACTACGGCTAAAGCATCCTTGACGGCTGCGAAGACTGCTTCAACTACGGCTTTGGCTTCGCTAGTAGCGACGTGTAACACTACTCACGCCGCTAACAAGGGCAAGCTTGAGGAGTGCGTCATTGCTGCGGTAAGTATCTTAAATTACAAATCAATCAATCTTGATTGAAATTTAACATTTAAGGTTGAAACAGCTTCCAAGACTGTTTTGGGAAATTTGAATACGGTAGGCAAGAACCTAGAGGCCAGCCTTTGCACCTCTTCGGATATCTCTCAAGATGCTGTGCAGTGCTCATTCGAAACAGAAAAGAACGCACTGGAGAACATTGGCAGCGTACTAGATTCAATAAGCTCCTGCATCAAAGAGGCAGATAAGGTTTGCAACTGTCCCGATACTAAAGGTCTCAAGGCAATCGTTATGGGTGCGAAAAATTTGTAATGAATAGAATGAATGCGCACTGGTTTAAATATAAGATTCAATAATCAATTACAGTCTTTTTTTATAACTCAACCGATATTCCGCCTCTCTAGATTTGTCAAAAGAAAAAAACTTACTTGGCACTAAGAAAAAAAGGCTTTAAAAACAATAAATTTTTAAACACTATATTTCAATCAGTTCTTTTTCTTCTTTAATGTGTTCACTATAAATTAGTGCATTGATTAAAATGAGTAATTTTATAGTATATAATAAAAAGTAAAAAAAAAATGCTCATGACAATAATTTCGCACTATTCACATCATTTATAATTTTTCTAAGATTTTAGTTCTTACTTGTCAGCTCGCTGAGCGGCTAGGTCTCAGCTGAGCGGCTAGGCATACCGCATAACGATTACTGCAGAAGCTGCAGGGACGTTGAAGAAATTGAATCTGTTCGTCATCTGCTCTGCGAATGCCCAGCCCTAAACAGCATCAGGCGTAGTATCCTCGGCAGCTACTTCTTCAACGAGCTCGAAGATCTAAATAATGTAGATCTAAAGGACCTCCTAAGATTTGTATACAAATCCGGATGGGTCCAAGAGGGCGGAACTCTGAGCTTCTAACAGCGGTCTATTTCTGTTTTCGTTCCAGGTATTAAGAAGGTTCCCAATGGACACAATGGACCCAACTGCTGGTCTAAGTGAAGCCGTGACTATTGTCAAAAGGGCATCCATCAACCTAACCTAACCTACTTGTCAGCTTCTTAGTACTTATGATATTACAATGTGGCTCACCACAGAGAAGTTATAAAAACTTTTTAATTCGCAATTTGATATTTGCTATAATTGACGAAAATACACAAAAGTTCAATTCCACTTGTTCGCATTAACTTAGTTAGCTTCTTTATAAAATTACAAAATTCCCGCATACATAAAGTGGCATACCCCTCATCAGTTTTGTCATGTCCACAAAAGCTATCGCTAAACAGTGTTGTCGCTAAAAACGAAATTGTTGACACAGTCAATGCAATTACAGGCCTGACATTTAAAGCTATTTCAATCCTAAACTGTTTCCGATGCTAGTTTTGACAACCTTTCGAAAACAACTGATAGCATTGCAAAGGCGTAACACGATTCCTTGGCTGTAAGCCTCATTCAATGTTATTTCGTTGCCATTTAATCACGTGTAATTGCACTGTAAAAGCTGACAAAATTTAAACACATGATATCCTTCAGAAGGTTCCCTACGACCAACAAGAAAGCCGTAAATCATAGTTCCATTTGTCGAGGAGCCATATACAGCACTTGCAATAATCGATTTTTAATAGTTAATAAACTATTGTATAAATTATAATCTTGCATAGTTTTACTTGTAACTTGTAACTTATTAAGCCGTTTAACTGACTGCTACTTGTGTTTAAATACTTTGAACTTAAATTAAGTAATGCAAAAAAAGTGTAAAATGTCGGACCGCTAGTGATTATATTTACAATTTAGTTGTTTTGCAATAACCCAAGCCTCAGAAAAAGATGAACCCATGTTTCAAAAACGCTTCGAAAACTTAAGAGATTTACGGGTGTGCACCATGTGGGACTCAGAAACATTAAACTTTTTGCGAGCTCGGTAAGGCGGATATTACTGCGGTGCGGTCCAATAAGTATATCGACAAACGCTTCTAAAACGCTCCGTAAAAAAAATGCTTTGCAGGTCCTATAAATAGTTGCACGATATATCCAGATTCATGTTGGGAAAACAGCTTGGAAAGTTTTGCTTTTGATGAGTCTGGAGACTGAAACGAACAGCGGGATTTGATAGTATTGCGCAATGAGCTAAGCTACTTTCTCACCAGGTACATGGACGCTTCCAAGGAAAAGCTGCAAACGTACTTGACATCGCCCGACAAACCAGTAGAACCATTCGAGCTGCCAGAGCCTATTTCACATCCGACTGCGTGCGGAAAATGTGCATATGCCACGATTTGCTGCGCCTTTGGAAAGACTGACCCAAGCTTAGTGCTCTCTGAATCCCATCCGCTGAGAAAGGTCACGTCAGAGACAACTGGCTAAACTGGCATAACTACAAAGGACAAGTGTTTATCGTCGACAACTGTCCACTGAGAACAGCACTCAGCCTTGTTCGGTTATTGTTCAACGGTCTTAGCCCACATTCTCCAAGCAAGTCTCGAGCAACGTACTGTCTGAGGACGGAATGAGGTCGCTTACCTCAACAGTGTCCAGCGGAAAGCAGTTGTAGCAGCACTCACCACCGACAGCTTTATGCTAATCAAGGGTCTGCCTGGAACTGGCAAAACCCAAACTCTGGTCGGAGTTATCCGAATGCTCAACTTGATCGGAAAGTCGGTCATTATGACAAGTCACACACACTCTGCCGTGGACAATCTGTTGCTCCCCTTGAAAGCACACCAGGACTTGAAGATTCTCCGACTTGGTTCAGAGACGCGCATCTTGGCAACAGACGCAACTTGGCAACGTGGAAGTTAACACTGTTGATCAGTACCAAGGGCGCGATAAGGACGTGATTTTCTATTCATGTACTCAAACAGGACCAAGTTCCTGCAAAGTCACGGAGAAGACAAAAGGTGTGGAGATTCTAGAGGATAAACGACGTCTTACCGTCGCCATTACTAGGTCTAAACACAAACTGGTCATTGTTGGAGATTCGGCGTATCTCAAACAGTACACTCCGTTTAGTGAACTGTTGGGTAAAATTCCAAGTTCCTGCAAGGTCGTCCTTGAAGAAGGGAGAAATGGGTTTAACTGGGAAAAAGTTCTCACCAGTATGGGTGTGGCGCTTAAAGGTGGCGTAATTTTTTAACAGAATAAATTTGAATCAAACATGTATCATATTACGTGTTGAACAAGCCTATGAAACCTGTCCTTAGCGCGTCGCCAAAAACGTTTACAACCAGATTTCGCAAATTAAAACATCAGCTTCCGTGCTTTGGCTTAAAGACTTTGCGGCAGGTATTGGACAGTGGTTGATATCTCAGTATAACAATCAGCCTGAGGTGTCAACCACTGAGCGCAGAGATACCCAAAATACGATCAGAATGTAGAGAAATCATGGAAGGGATGAGGCCTACAAGGAGAAGAGCACTTTGCAGTCTCCCAGTAGCTTATCACGCTTCAGAGGATAAACTTAGGGTCTTGAGGCTAATTGATCATTTCAGTTGGGTCTCACTTGCTTTGACGGGTTATGGAGAATATGATTATAGTAAAGAACATCTCGATGTACAGCAACATCAGATTTACTTTCATCAGAACCTCCATATGAGGTATAATAAGAGAACATGCATGCTTTGGTTTACAGAGTGCTTTTATCTGCATAGGACGGTAAAAAGGATCGACCTCGCCGCCGAAGGTGGCGCGAGCAAGAAGAGTGCGCGTTATACTCACTTATCAGCAGGTACCGCTGTGGCAATTCGGCGAAGCCGACAAAATTCCCACACCACCCCCGATCGTGAAAAAAAACCAATGAATTTAAAGTCTATACGCACCACCCTTTTTTTAAAAGAAAAAAGGGTCCAAAAACCGCTCCATCAAAAAAATATTTCTTTGGCCAAATTGTTACAATCAGGAGCTTTGATTTTTTTTGGATAAACGTCTGATACAAAAACGATAATTTGGTTGAGATCCGACTCACAGTATCGCTGCTAGAAAGCCCAAGTAGCCAAGTAGGAAGCCCAAGTCGGTAATCCCTAGAAGAGTTTATTAGCTTTTAGCAAGCATGTCCACAATAATGCTCAAAAAAAAACCTAATTCGTAGATATTTTACTACATGTTGGATGCAAAGTAAGAAAGAAGAGCTTATTTTATAATCTTCTAAAAGAAAAATGAAGCGTTTTCTCCATGAGAGAGCTCCATGAGAGAAAGTCGAATAAAGCACAGAAGTGAAGGTAAAAATCCGGAATACATCAAAGGAATCGATAACGTCGCTTTACACGAAAAACAGTCTTGTTGTTTGATCATCGGAGGCAAGTTTTTTCGGACCAAGACTTCCGGCAGATTCAAAACAGACGATGCGATAAAGTTCCCACAAAAGGTGAGTAGGAAAATTTTAAAGGACCTGTGTTTGAATTAATAAGTTGCAGCCAATTTATATTTAAAATACAAAGGCTTATTCCAACATCTATAAATTTGGTATAGAGTTGGTTCACTGTTCAACCCGGCGAGCATGAGGTAGGACTCAAGTCCTTGAAAATGTTATAAAATCAGTATTTTATACAGACTTCAAATGGCAACTCTATTGTGCTCGGAAATAGGTGCTATAAGGGTGCGGTAAAGGATAGCGGCCGAAATATTTGTGTAAAATAATGTCTCGACCAAGGATTTTGCTATTTTCTACAGTGCCTCAATTGTATCCTTGATTTGAGGAAACAGATTATAACATAATAAATTATAACAAAATCGTGAATTAATAGTGATAAGTTTTTGATCGTAGCTCATTGTTTACAATATCAAAATTAGCTACAATTTAGCATATATTTTACATAAAGTTTAACTTATATCAAATCAACAATTTGAGTATGTTATATCCTGCTACATTTTTATGCAACTTTTTTTACCTCACGCCTGCCGGGCTAGGTTTTAAATTTCATGCAAATACATAACAGCTTTAAAATCCACCTTTCCACGGTCAATGTACACAGCTTACAGAACGATAAATTAAATTTTGCAGAACCAACCGCACCCTAACGACCTTCTGCACCCATTAACATTAAATCGTTCAACATTGAAATTTAGCTACCGAGCTTGCCGATTACACGCACTCCTCATGTTCTCCGAAACCCATTAAGGACTACCTTCACAGCTATCGATTTTGCTTAGTATTTTTTTTTCTCTCTCTCATTTTATATCCCTTTGGCTCTCCATTAAAAGATAAACAATGAAATGGGGGTGTATGCCCGGAAAAAAAGAAGCGAACCTAAATCCATAAATTAGTTGAAATTATTATAGCTCCCTTCACATTGAGTCCTTTTTTCTAATTTTCTGTTAGAATTCCAGGATGAAAAAGAAAAAAATTAATAACGCATAAAGTTGGAGCGACTAACGTCCCTTTATTTGCAAACGTTAAGCCAAGGAAATGCAAAAGTGTATAGACCGAAAAGAATACATCCAAAGAAAATGAGATGCAGTCGAGAGATAGACTTAAGTCCTTAGCAAAGGGAAAAGCCGAGAAGGGACAACTAGCAGAGGATAAGCGGCCTCCAATTTTAAAGGGATTGCATCACACTCGTAGATTGCTTCTTTTCCCTTTGAAGTCTTTGTTTTTAAAAAAAAGGGAGGACTGGCCGCGTTCCTTTCCTTTTTCCTTTCTGCAATAGATGCAAATAATGTTTAATCTTTCTGTTCGCTCCTTGTTTTTTTTATCCCTTTTAAAGTCGATCCCTTTGATGTTGCTGCGGTTTTGTAAGGACTCTTTTTTCGTTACTGTTTGCAATTTCCTTAATTCTCTAGTGGGTTGAATTTCATTCCTTTTTGTTTTTTTTTTTTTGGGGAAAGGAAAGAGTGTCACCTCGCAAACAGTCTGCTCGCACTTCAACCCTCCATCGCAGCCGCGGATCAAATCAAGGAGCAGACAACGCCGCCGTGGCGATATCCTTTGCACATGATAAATTTATTTGTTTGTACACATAATTTTAGAGGAGGCATTGCCACAGGCACTGCAGTAATGGGAAAATTAAAGTATTTTCAATTTCCCTTAAGTCCACAAGACTCGTGCGCAAGAAAACTGCCAAAGGATGAAGAGCTTTCTCGGAAATTGTTTGCTTTAAACCGCATTGAATGACACTGGAATCAAACCTGCAGCGTCGTTTTATCCAAGGGTTAAGAGACAGTAAATTGCATATAGACGTGCGGATAACTTATACGTTCGCTGGTGGTATGGCAAAGTTACGAGCGACTTTTAGATCCACTTTCCAAAGAGGCGAAGGATGTGCGCAATGCATCCTTCGTTGAGGGATTCTCATTCAGCTTCGGCTGTCTTTTCCCGACGCAGTTGAGTGCACTAAGGAATTACTTTTGCATCAAGAATGTTATGGTGTTATTTTTTTTTTTTTTAAGTTTATTTCTGTTTTTGTGGTGTAGTGTGTATAATGGAAAACCTCGGGGCTGGCACACTTTAAAAAGCATATAAAAGAAGGTACTTTTGGTTAATCCATTAGCACAGTAAAGTGTGCCAGCTATAATCATAATCATGAAGTTTTAATGTCAATTTTACATATGCAGGTGATAATTTTCTTATAAGAAGCATCGAATACAGATAGGGACTAGCAATTTCTGAATTCAGCGGATAATACCGGATTCTACCAAAAATCAATGCAGTCCAGGATCTGCATCTATTTCATTGCAGGCAAGGATCTGCGAGGGTATTCTATTGATTAAAATGTCACCGAGCACATAACTTATTTGATAGATCTTAGCTCATGATTCGGCACATGCCCGCAACAAGGGCGATAGAACATGTTCTTCTATAGATTCTTGCAATAAATAAATTAATAATAAATATCCGAGAATAATCCGCACAAAGAGGAGCCCCCTACAACAAGATTTGTACATAAACTCTTAATTTCGTAAATTTAATCCTCAAGTGTTCCAGCCACACCCCTATCAAGCTCAACGCAGTATTTTGTTTTTCTTATTTGCTAAAGCTGACCTTTTGCCTGGCTTAAGATAAAAATTAGCCTAGAAATACGAATGCTTATCCTTGCAAGATACCCTTACAAAAGATAGTAATAATATCATCTATGGGAAGCCTGAAAATATGCTCAATATTAAGTTTACTGTACTCGGTAACTAGGAGAAAAAGTAAGCTTCATCATCATCATCATTTTCGAATGCCGCTTATCTTTTAAAAGGGTCGCGGAGCGAGGGTGGCTATGGGGTCCTTCCATCTTTCTCGATCCTTCACCACCAACTCAAGAGACTCCGGCACAATCCCCAGGCGGGACTCAGAGAGGCTCTTTACCTGATCCCACCACCTGTGTCTTGGCCTGCCAGGGGGGCGACGCGCACGCATCTCGGCTAGCATGACCTGTCTAGGAAGTTTGTCAGAGGGCATGCGAACAACGTGTCCAAAAGTAAGCTTTTTTGCAAAATATGTCAAGTTTTTTGACAGTTTTTTTTTGTAAATAAATGTAGAAATTTTTCAACGAAGATGTCGTACAGAATCTGTGCCGCAATTAATAGCATTCGGTACGTTAGGAGCCCTAAAAAGGCTAAAAAGTAAAGGCCCAAACATAATAGACTTGAGCGGTATTAATCTTATGTCGAAATACAACGAAAATCCCACTCAAGCTCTGCCAAAAGATAGTGTTGCCCATAATAGACTTAAGCAAACCATTTGAAAATCTTATGCGATTTCACTGTGAGCGTCTCAAGTATCACATTGCCTTGAAGATTTAAAATCAAATTTGAAAATTATGTCGATTTTTCTTCAACTTTGGATGTTAATATCTCCGAAACCAATTGTCAGATCTAAAATGTGTTTAAACTTTTGAGGCCAGCGTACAATTCTTGGTATATTTCCTTCTTTCATGGCTTTTTTCAAGCACGTTTAAAATATGACAATGAGTGACCTAATGACAAGCAAAAACAAAACTTTAAGCAAACACAAGTTAACGAAAACCTGACGAAACCCAGCATAAGGCTATTATGGTCGTGGCATACGAATCGCGTGCAATGGGACATTTCGGAAAGCCGACTTAAGCTCATCAAAGTCTATTAAGGTTGGGCCTTAAGGCTTCTCTACAAAATATGTCAAGTTTTTTTGTAAATAAATGTAAAAATCCTTCAGCAAAATTTCTATAATGTCGTAGAGAATCTTCGCCGTAATAATCGTTTTGTTTCGGAAAACACTTCTTTTCCCTTAGTTATTTCATCGACTAGAAATAAGCTTAAGTGATGGACACTGTTTACAGGCCTTTTTCTGATACTTTCAGTCTCAATTCTACAGATACCAAAGTTGAATCACAGAAAGAAGTATTTTGACCTCTTTACCAGCTTTTGTGTAAATTTCCAAGCAACCCGAAGAAAGCGCCAAAGTCCTTCAATTTTCCAAGGAATCCCTAGGAGAGAGGTTTTATTTTTTCTCCTCAATGCCCGCCTCCTCCCAAATGAACAAGTGATACACCCGCTTCTTATAATGACGAAAAGCATTTCCCTAAAAGAAAATTCTTCCTTATTACCTAGTTTATTACGTTTTCCATGAATTTGAGTGTCGGCTGTAGGTACATCCATACCCATTAAAAGAGTCCCTCTGCCTTATGGAGGAGATATTGTTATAGACAGTGATTGTCCGTACTAAAAGCACCACGAAACTACCTTCCATTTTGAACTAAAAACATAAATAAGAGCTATAAACTCGTGAATAGATTCTTTATGGCAATCATTCAATAAGGACTTTGCCCCATAACTCAGTGGCTGCCATTAATTGTAGGCACCCGCACCCGCACCACCGCCACCACCGCTATCCGCAGACGAGTATTTGCGCTATAACCATCTTGAGGTTTCAAGCACCCTGTCACCTCGTAACCTACTTTCTCTGTTTGCGCATTGTTTGTGTATAAACTGAAAAGTGTTCTCCTCCGGAGCAACCCTTCAGCAGTGGCTCAGCTCTGGCCGGGCTTAGAGTGTTGGTAGGTATTCCATATTCGTATTCATCGTCAAGATCAGGAGGACGTAAGCCCTCTCCTTTATATCTCTATCTGCATTCAGACTGTGCAAACTTTTACGTCGAACAAAAGGGGCAAAAACAAATAAAGGGAATTAAAAAAGCACCAAGTCGTTCGGTCGGTTGGTCTAGAGAAAACGTGAAAGAGTGAAACAAAACAAAAGGAAGAAATATTAAAACAACATTTCTCTCCCGAGTCCTGTCAGAAGTTCTCGAGAGGTTGCCGTTGAGCAAAATAACCCGAAAACTCCTGACACATAATTTATTTTTCTTTCGTTCTACGTCCGCCGAAAAAGATGAATTTCGCTGGAAGCTGGATGCAGGAGTAGACGAGAATCGACAAAAAGCCAGAAGGAAGCACTTCTGTGTGTGTTACGACCTACAGTGGTTCAGGTGAGGACCTGCGTCACCGTCCTCCTCCTAGGTGTTGTGCTGTCTTGCTGCCGGTCCCGACGGTAGGTGAAATAAACAAAAGATGAAAACTCCGGGATTGGGGATTTGTTGAATGCCAATCGTTCATCGTGTTGGCAACTGGAAGAAAATTTCTCCGATTGGTTGGCAAATGAGAATGATCAATTGAACGAGGAGAGTTAAATGAGAAGGAAATGGTGTGAAGGACAACGTAAGCTAGTATGTGCTTCGGACATGGTGCCGAATGTGAATGGTTGGAACTTTCCGTTGGCAATTGGATGTAAAAGTTTGTGCAACGTCCCGCTGCCGAGCTTAAGATTGATGGCAATTGCAGCATGTGGTTCGGAAATGAATCATTTTCATGGATGACACCTTTATCGGAACATGCTAAAGGGTATGTGGCTTGAACAGGGTGGTATTGACCGCACTACATCCCATGGTTGTTGGGTCACGAACAAAATACATGCTCAATGGTCTGGAACAGATGTGTTTTAGAGGTTTTGCAAAACTTAAAAGAAAACCTTTTACACTCAACTCACCTCCTAAGATCTAAAATTATTTTAAAACTTATTGAAAGCTTAGGAAGCTATTATCCACAAATACCCCATATTGGGCTTAACGTCGATGTATTGGTAGATTTACTGGAATTAAAAATTGTACTTTTCTAAATAGGTTGGTGCGAAAGTTTCGTCCTAACTAAACTTAGATACATTTGAAATTTTTCACCTAAATTTTTCAACTAAATAAATAAATAAAGGTTCCGTCATCTAAAGTTTTTTTGGTCAACTAGAGCTTATTTTGTGAATGGTAACACTAAGCTCATGTTTGATTTGATAGATAATTAGTTTTATCCTTCCGCTGAACGAATATGGTTGTGTACACGCTTGAACAACGCTGGGAAATATGCGTGTTCGCTTCGCTACGTAGGCCTGCGATCGTCTTAGAGAAGATGCCGATTTTGCCAAAAAAATCATCTTTTCAGGCGGGTATGAAAACAAGCTAAATTGTCGCATTTGGGGCACAGAAAACCCGCACGCATGCATTGAAAAGCCAATAAGCCCAAAACGAGTCACGGTTTCGTGCGGATTTTGGTCCAGAGGCATAATTGGGCCATTTTTCTTCGAAAATAAGCAAGGAGTGGCCGTAACAGTCAATTGCGATCGTTATCGGGCCATGTTGAACGAATTTTTGCTTTCTCCCAAAAATTAAAGAGAATATTGGCAATATTCGGTTTCAACAGGACGGCGCCACGTGCCACACAGCCGAAGCTACACTCGATGTTTTGCGCCTGGTTTCTGAAGATCGCATTATCAGCCGCAGAGTAGATGTCGTTTGGCCACCTCGAAGCTGTGATTTGACACCGTTTTACTATTATTTGTGGGGTGCCGTAAAAGACAAGTGTAACGCCGACAAGCCAGAGAAAATTGACGCTTTAAAGGACAATATTCGTGAAGCCATCAGTGAAATACAACTGCTCACAATCTATAATGTGCTTAAAAATTGGACCGATCATGTAGGCTACTGCATGGCGAGCTGATCTTCCATTATTAACCGGAAAGATTTTACTTTCAACTAAAAAAAGAAATTCGAGAAAATATTCGGTAGTTTTTTTTTTTATAGCATTCTCAAAAAAAAAGTTATTTGTCGGACCCTTTAAATAGAGTGGCGCAACAGCTCGAGGTGAACCAGGGCCAACTTCTCAACAAAGTATGCTGTGTGTATTAATTTTTTCACATACAAAGGAACCTACAGTTTTTTGCCGAATCCGAATGGCACTTTGCGAAGTTTTTCAAAACAAATGATACTCTCGGAGGGCTTGTCAAACCTTCGCGGAAGTGGGGACCGTGAAAAAAAAACCCAGACATATGACCCACTTTTGGGACACATGACCCACTTTAGTGGAACATAAGTCCCGAAGAGTGAGTTCAGGACTTATGTCTTCGGAACGCCTGCGCCTTAAATATAGCTTTAAAAATTTACTTACGCCTTTTTTTTCGTGCGTCATCAAAAGCTTAATTTTCTTGTGCTAAAAATCAACAAAAAGTGGGCGTGGCTAATTTAAGGTTGATTTTTAGGAACATAGGCAAAATGTGATTTACGTGTTTCCTAAAAATAGAGGTGGTCGCACATGCATCCATGTAGTGGGCGTGTCAGTAGGTGGCTTCAAATAATTTTCAAACTTGTTTTGTAGAGCACGATTTGCAGGATTTCAATTCTCCAGTTTAAAGCTTACCGCCAAAAAGTTGTTTACAGATAACAGATTTACGGACGTATTGATCAAATTTCTGAAGGATCTTAGGAGGTAACGGTGATTATATCACTGCATTACAAACTATACATTAAACTTAAAAAAAATAAAAAAATAAAATATTACATTTTACTAAAAATACAAATTTACAACTTATTAAGCCTTTTTGTAGGAAATTTTTAGTACATTTTACCTTGACCGCAATACTTAAGAGAAACTATTTTTGTGACGTTGAACCCGAGTTAGAGTTTTTGGCGGCACTCGGATGGGGACTTTCAACGGCCTGTTGAGAACGAAAATATGCTTGGCTCTAAAATCCAGATTTCCGATAATTTTTCCGAAGTGCAGTGTCTATTTTCCCTGGACTTATGGGGAAGTGAAGACTTTACTCAAAGCAGACTTCCATACGAGCAAGCGAACTGACCTAAGTTCTAGAGTCTTTCTTCGTCTTTCGCCCAATTCGCCTTCCTGGTAACAAGCCAGCTGGTTACCAAGAAAGTAACAAAAGTGGTGAAATAAATTCCAATACTAAAGTTTCAAAACATAAATATGCTGAATATGCTGATTTCCAGCCTGAACATTGAAAACAGAGTACAAGATCCATTTTCAGCCTTTTAACATAGCTCCTAGTAGCGTAAGGCTGCAAACTAATTGCTTGTAATGACGACATTGACTTCACTTCCGCTGAGCTGAATGCAGCTGCTTATTGGGATTCAATTAGATCAGTTCCGACTGCGGGTAGGTATCTATTCAAACAATTAGATCTTCATATACCCAGAAGCCATTGACGTGCTAGGACAACTTGTTGGAAGTCATTGTATAATTCTTCACGAGCGCTGGCTGCTTAAGTGCTACTCTTTTTCGAAACAACGAAAAAGAGTAGGCTGAATCACCATTCCAACCACTCAGTTTTATATTTGTTCCAACAAGAAGGAAAAACTCAAAGGCTTTTAATATGAGGTGTTTCGAGGATCTTAAGGTTGGTCTTAAAAAAACATTCAAGACGTAGAGACCAACTTCAGTTGCAACGCTTTTCAACCAAGTCCAATACAATTATGATACCACAAGAAGAAGGATAGTCCATTTATTTTCTGTTCGACTTCCATTATGGATTTGCCAACATAAGTTGTGAATGTTGACTGCCCATAATTATCAAGTAGGGGGGAAGCGGGAGACTTGAGCCATTTTTTGTTAAATCCTGGATAAAATCTTTTCTGTTAATCTCAACTGCATGGCAAGTGCATCCTTATAGAGCTATACTCATCTTCTTTCAGCTTGACCTTTCATATTTTAAAAAAAAAATTAAGGGTTTTCTACCCAGAGCAAATTTTATGAAATAAGATTTTTGGCTCAAGTTTCTCGTTCTGGTGGGAGACTTGAACACACCCCCGATAAAACTTTGTCTATTGGAAAACCTTCTTATTCGTGCTACAACAAATCTTTGATTTAAAGTAAATAATGTGGGGAGAGGTAAACTTGCACCACTGTTCAACTCTCCCATCAGACAGTGGCTCAACTCTCCCGTTCACACTTTTCAGAACAAAACAATCAAAGACTTTTTTATTGTTAATGCAACAATTTATTGTTATGATATTTATAAAATAGGACATTGCATGAAGAAAATAAACCTATTCACGTTTTTATTTATCGTGCGAAACAAAAGTTTTACGAAAAAAACAAAGTTTTTTTTTACTTTTGTCCTGCACCCAAACTTATCTTTCGATTTCCAGTTTAGTTTGCTTCCAGGTTAAGGGTGTTTGAGCTCATAGGTTTCCCTTTTACTTGCAGAATTTGTGCAAAAAATGAGTAAAATTTTGCGAGTGGTTTAAGTCTCCCATATGTTCCAGTCTCCCGCTTCCCCTATCTACAATCGGGTATGTTTATTCAACAGATGTCAAGTACCACGATCTTCTGCAATTTCAGTTTTGCAGTGGTTTAGTGAAAAATCTGACACCCAACAAGCCCTTCAATAGATCTAACTCATACTCTGTAAACATAGACAAAAGTGAAATATAAAAATAAATAATAAGATTAGGATGATAGCAAGGTACACCTCCTTGTTCAGTTTTGCGCTGGTCTAAAACGTTCATTTTTAGTTCCTTATAAACAGTTCTTGTCGTAATTAATCAAAATATTTATTAAGCACAATCTCCTAACACCTCACGCTACAAAATTAAATCTTGACAATGACGCGATATCTGTAAAGGATAAGGTAATACGGAATGCTGCAATTTTTGTGTCACTGCGTCAGTCTGACAGTTGAACAAGATTACTTAAGGAAGATACTTTTTCAGGCAATCACCGCACTTGCAAAAAAGTCACCAGTTTTTTCGTTCGTAAAAGTGAGCTGTGATGTGTAAATCCCATTTCACAGATGAAAGAGTAGGCACGCTGCAATAAAATTATCGGTTCTATGGAGACTAGAAAACCTACAGAAATTCATGTTAAACAATCATAGCGACAAAAGTTCAGCAGCTTTTACCCCCCTAATTTTACCTTTCATTGAATTGCCTCCATTAATTCCAATAAGGTGCCGATTTTGGTTTGTACTTTTGGAACAAAATAGAAAGTATTTCATTCTTTTTAAACTCAGCTGTCAGTTTAAGTCTAAATGATCATCTCTAACCTCAATTTTCGGTTATTTTATGGAAGGCTCATTTAAACAATTTTAAATTATTGCTACAAGCTCGATCCCCTGATTTTTTCAAATTATGAATTCAAAAATCTGTAATTAGTCCCTGAGGTTTATGAATTGATGAGGATGAAATGATTCCGAATCGGTCTTTGTTTAATAATATTGTGATAATCTAGTAGCGAATACATGCGAAATCCATGCTTTTTATAACAATTAATGTTTGAGAGTTGTATTGGCAAAACCGTTAAGTAGGTATGTCTCTGAATATTCCTTTTCCTTTGGTCACATATATTCAGTTTTCACTTATTTCACCCACAAATATGAAATTTGTAAAACTTTATTCACAAAAAAAAATGACAACGGCACGTGCTCACGTGGCATCGAAATTCAGCAGATGTCTTCCCAAAACCAGACACACAACAGAGTCCCCGAATTTCGCCGCCTCTTCCACCACATTTTTGACTTAAAATTTTTGTTCATTTCAAGGGCTCTCCATGGAATTTGCCATCAAATCATACACTCATCATCAATCAGCGCATATAAAAATGAAATATTTCCTCAAAGTACACCACCCAGGAGGATATCAATAATTTGCACCGAAGCTCCTATACTTTTATGTCATCCAATAAAAAAAAAAGTCCTAAAAATATTGAAAACCCTAAATCTTTTGAAATGGAAGCACACACACATACTATAACAGCTCCTTGTTGTGCTGCCTGTATTGTATAGGTTTATATGTGCGTTCGTTCAATTGAACGGCCGATCAAAATTCCGTCAGGCACGGCTCATTGGATATTTTTGATTCCCCCGGATAAATTGAGATGATTCCTGGGAATTTACTCTGTTATATCCCTCCCGGCCGCAATGACATGTGTGTTGTGTGATGTAAGAAAAACGTGGCGAGTGCGTTCTGCTACCGCATCCATAACATATTTTCTTCTTTACGTTCGCAAAGACCCTCAAGGAAAGTGGGAAAATTGATGATATCCCAACTTTATAAAAATAAATGCGTGTGTGAAGCCGAGCTATACAGGACTCTCGTACATACACGCACACAAAAAAGTGTGTGCGGCAAAAAAATAAATGTCAAGCAATTCCTATTCTTCTCTCGCAATGGCTTTGGTGAGCGTTGGGAACACAAGGACACTTCTCCTTGGGACGTTTTTTCCTGTGTTTTTTTTATTAGAATTATTATTTTAGTGCGGGCACTTTTCCCTCTGGAATGGCTTTGGTACTGACATGTCTGCTCTTCAAACTGTTTCGGATTTTGATTGATTTATTTCATGGCAACTTTAGGCTAAGTTGGGAAATGCTTCTTCCAAACATTCATCCCTGCCTGACAGATAAATGTATAGAGAGAGCCTTAAGACAGTGGTTTTCTTTATGACTTATTTTATTCCATACAAGTATTTATGGGTAACAGTAAAGGAAAACATAACTTTGAAAAGAAGTGCTCGGGCAGATGGTTTTCGGATTGTTTTATTAGCCCTCAAACCTACCCCGGCCAATGACCTGTTGGCTGGATGAGGATAGACAAGCAGCTCTGACACTGACATTGACAAGCACCACAAATGTTGCTCAGATGTCAAAAGCTAAATTTGTTTTCAGGGAAATGCAAAAATTATTCGCAATCAAAATGATGCAACCCACGTTCGTAATGTCATATTCATTCGCACATTCATAGAAAAAAATTTATAAAAATATGTGTAAAAGGATCTCAACAAAAAACCGCGCGCACTCTACTGCCATTCAGGCGGTGTGACAGGAAAAAAAATTAAGCTGTGAATATTTCATGACACAACTCATCGTTGAACTGTCAAATCTCATTGTAAAATGTCACTTGTTGTATTACGCGATACATGTTCGCAATTTAACATATACCAACTTTTTGTATTTTGCGGATTTTGTTTTGCTATACGGAAAAGGTGGAGTGTTGTTTCCATATCCTGACAGCAGTGTCTTTTAAATGACATGCCCACGACGACAAAACCAGTCGAGGGATGCGACAACATGTTGTGTGGTCTAGTAGAAAAAAAAAAATGGAATGACGAACAAAGTGTGGTACTCAGTAGGGTAATCAATACTGATGGAACTCTTGTTAGCAAATAATTTTCTTGACGAGTATTCATCGCACCCTATTTATTGTAAAGGATAAAATATGCACGCACTTATAATAGGGTATAGTGTCCGATGTTGCTTATATGTTGGTCGGAAATTTCTTATCTGTCATAATTGAGTGGATCTTGTTTTTGGCACTCATTACTTAGGCCACAGATATAGCTGTCATTGGATCGCATCATTGAAAATTTGTTTTTATGTTTTTAGACACTTGAGCTTGACCTTTATACAAATCAAAATAAATCTTAAAAATTACGGACTTTTTTCCAAAAAATTTATTTATTAATTACAACTTTACATTAAATTTCACAGATCATTGTAATCGATTTACGTCTGTAAAATGATTAAAATATTTATCAATCGGTCGTCTAAAAACATGAAAATAAACGTTTCATTGCAATGGACTTTTTCCTAAGCAATGGACTTTAAAAATCGGGCGGTGCAGCTTAATTTTCAAAAAAAATTGTGGGAAGCAGCTTAAAGTGAGCTTGAGGGTGGCTCCTAATAACAATGCTTGCTTTTACCGTGTCCTACAATGTTTGCAAATCTTTGAAGAAGCTCGGGACAAACTTTCAAGACCAACACATCAGCTTTAAATGTACAGAAGTAAGGTATAACTTTTGATAGAGATATATTCTTCAGTGGGGTTCGAATCCTGCCTCGTCACCTGAAAAAAAAGACTTGTTCTTTCTCGCGGTCGCCACGTCCACGCCCTCCTGACAAACCCTCCGAGAGTATCATTTGTCTTGAAAAACTTCTCAAAGTGCCGTTCCGATTCAAGCCTGCTCGACATTCGTGATATTCTGTTTAAGAAAAGAAGTGATAGCTGAGTTCAAATCCAAAATTGGTTTTAAGGATTAAGTGATATGAGACTTAATATGCTGGAATGTAGCTGGTTGTGGCACGGAAATACTTTTTAATAAAACTGGCAATCAAATGTCAAAGTACTGAAACGAAAATTAAAGCAAAACTTAATTGGCACTGACAACTCAAATAAGCTATGACCTGGCCTCTTAAAAATGTTTTTTTTTATGATAAGAGATTCAGATTGGAGATGTCCTGAGTTGGTAGAGAATTTACGCAAAAATGAAGGAAATGACGTCGAGGAGCCAAGACACGTGGCACGGCCTCGGCAATCGGAATACCATTCGGAATGGCAATTGCGAGAAGTTTGTGAATGTTTGCTAAGCCAACGTCTTGTCGCGGGTGACACCATGTTTGAGAACAAGACCTGCAACAATATCAATTGGATGACTATGATCTGTCGACGAATTGCCACAAAACTATGTTGGGAGGTTTAAAGCCAAGCAGCCTTAAATTGAAGGACCACCTTGTTTTAAGACACCGTTTCAGAAGCAGCTTCTTAGATATGCATTAGAGAAGGGTAGTGGAAAAGCTTAGCTTGGAGTGAAGCAAAGATCTCAGTTTTTGATTCAGTGTTCGTCGCAACTCTCATCTATGATGGTCATGACCAAAAGAATAAGATCGTGGGTACAAGCTGCGGAAATGAGATTTGAAGCACATAACTGGTGTTTCTCTTACGGATAGAGTAAGAAATGTCATCCTAGAATCTTAATGTTGAGCAGCTATACTTCTTCGAGTGAAACGATCGATTCTTCAATGGTTTGGGCACGTTTTCACCATGAACTCCAATAGACTTTCTAGACAGGTCTTGCTAGCTGAGATGTGAGCGCGTTTCCACGTCTGCTAGGCCAAGAAAAAGGTTGTGTGATCAGTTTTAAAATCTCAGAGGCCCACCTGGGGATCGCGCCTGTTGTCTCTTTAGTTTATGGAGGAGGATCGGGAACACAGTAAGGACCAAATGCAACATTGATGGATTGGAGAATCCTTCAAAACGTCAACAAAAAGGGTCCCAGCTTTCACAAAGAGCTCTGGCTAAGAAAACAGCCTTTGGACTGCCTTGAAAGCGGCTTTCACAGAATATGTGATAAAGGTGTTCAAGTTGATTTCAAAGAAGACACAATACGTGGCAGACAAAAGATGTCTGCGCACAAGACTCGTGCAGCATTGCTCCATTCATTTCTTCTCGTGACTAGGGAGGAGAGAACTTGAGTCCTTGTAGGTACCGCTTAAACTTAAATAAGGCTTAGCATACTGGAAGGAATACGAAGATGATTTGGAAGAGTCAGTCTCCCGAGCAGCTCTAAAGTCCATTTTCGTGCACCCAAGATATAAATATTGATGCAAGGGTGTACCCACTAGAGTACTAGACCATGCCCCGATTTAGGTTTAAAATCATGAATACATAATTTTAAGTTACTATGAGTCCTGGTGTCAGATTCGTAGCAATGAAAAATACTAAGAAGAAGAATATTCTGCAAAATAAGCTTAACTAAAATCGTTAGTTAAATTCGTAAACGTAAAGTTAAATTCAATGAAATGCTATTTCTTTATAATCATATGAATGAAAATGGGAAAAACAAAAATTTATTCTAAAAAACTGTTTTTTTCTAAAAACGCCCCTTAAAACTGGGCGGAGCTCAAAACTTTGTGTGCAACAAACCTAGCAAAAAGCAACATGTTTAATATTTGTTACAATTTTACAACTTTTTTTCCGATTTGAATGGGGTTTTCCGAGATATGGGGTTTTTGGAAGTCTAACATTTTTAAAGTGGGCATTGTCAATGATGTGGGCGGTTCAATATTCACCATAATAAAGGTTTCTTGCCAATATTGCTCTGCACCAAAATTTGTGAGTTCCTACGCCTTGTTCAACTTACACAAAGGGCATTATCAAAGAAAATATGAAGTAGAGGTTGTCTCACATTGAAGCCAGTAGAGGGCGTGGCTGTTGGCGGATTTAAAAAATGTTCACACTTTGTGCAATGGAAAAACCATTGTACGGCTTGTGCGCCAAGTTTCACCTCTCTTGCTTGATTGTGAAGATCCTAAACTGTCGGTCTCTGTCACATCTCTAAAAGGTCTTTCGGGTCTACGGTGATTATTTCACAACTATGCATTAGAATTAATATTTTTCTTCCGCATTTTTGGCAAAAAAGAGACTTGAAGTCTCTCTTCTTTTCTTGGGCAAGGAAAAAAGATTCGACTTAAAAGCAAATATCTCGAAAGTTCAAAAAGCCATCAATTTTTTTTTTTTTAAAGATTAAAAAAAAATACACTAATTCTTCTAAAATTTAAATTCCAAATTAAGTGCCTGCTGTAAGTATTAGTGGAGATATTTGATTAAGTATGGGTCAAGTTATCTCAAAGAAGGTGTTTTAAATTCCTTATACATTTTGTCAAAATTAGAGATAGGCCCAGGCTGTAGAAGGATTTTTTTCTTCAATTTTTGAATTAGGAAACATCCTGTAGAAACAAAGAAGTTAATAATTTCAGTGCAGCTTAGTTAAAGGATTACCTTGCTCTTGTTGTGGCCGATAAATTATATGAACAATTACTTTACTTTCTTGTCATTAAGCCTTTTCGACTTCAAAATGTGTTACAAAATTATACCCATTCATCTTTCCATCAAGAAATTGACCACGAAATTCTTTTTCAAGCCTCCTGCTTTGGTTTTTTGGATCAAGCATCGTTTTAAAAACTCACAAAGTCATGTCCTCCAAACCAATTTAAACCTTCCAATTAACATTTAAGTAGTACAAAATACTGCCTATACGTAATTTCCATTTGTTGATTTTCCATCCTGCCGCAAACCTACTCCTGTTTAGCTTATGGCTTATATTTCTTTTTTTATTCGCACCAGTCATTGATGATGACAGTTGGCGTTGTTTGCAACTTCGTAAAAACAAGATGGTGGGGCACCCCACATCTTCCATACAGATGTCATTTTTGCACAAAATAAAAAATGTGTCCAACAATATAAAAATAATGAGTGAAAAATTCACAGGATATCCAACAGATTGTAAGTACCCAAACCGAAAATACATTTCATTCCTGATGTTTGTGGTCGAAACGCGTCGTGTCACGACACGGAGCTGATTTTGCAGATACATCATATATTTCAAAAATAAGGAAACCAGCAACACAAAAAGGCCGCAATGTTGCGAAAAAAAACACACTCTGTAAATGTAGTCCCAAAACCCGAAGGACTCACACCGTAGCTACGTATATAAAAAAGGACATTGAATGTAGTATTTTCATTTGAATAGCAATATCAGATGAAGACGTAAATTTTTTTGTATGTCTACGCAGAGAGAGGTAATATAGCCGCAGGATATACACCTTGAGGTGGTGTATATGGGGCGAAGAACGCACATCATATCCTTCCAGCGTAATAAGATCGGAAATGTAATGATGGCATTAATATCCTTGTTGTTGTTGATGTGTTGTATCTGGTCCCTTTGCTTTTTTCCTTGGGAGTGCAATAAAATATAGCTCGTAAAGTAAGGATATCATCAAGGGTATTTGTGTGCGTATAGGTATACCGAAATATGTGTAAACAACATCGCATATTATACAGAGGGACAATACGAACAATAATATAAAATGGGATTTTTTTTATATAGTTACGGACTAAAAATGAGATGAGTCGGTGCGGTATAGCAGGTGAAGAAGAAGGGAATATGATTTGGACACAACCACAACACCAAAAATTACGGTAGTGAAGCATATATGATAGGTTTTGATTTTTCTCTATATTCCAAAAAGTAATGAGGACACCTTAGCAAGGATATATACCGAAGGAGTAAACTCACCTGTCGAGTATCTTGGACCATTACTGCCGCCACCATAAATTAAATGATGACTCGAACCGCCGGTGCCAGAGACAACGGCGATTTCATCCAATTCATGGCCTGGTGATGTACCGGCGGATACAAGGCGCGTGGATGAAGTCGCAGTCCCAGCTGTGCTTTGAGACTCCTTACGACCTCTTAGGGAGAGCACCAGCCGTTTGGCTGTTGACATTACACTGCTAACTGCAAAGAAACAAGTAAATTTCATGAGGTTATTGTACGATTATTAAATGACATAAAAAGGCTTTTGGATTTGACAATGCTAAGGACGAAGGTGTTTTTTTTTGAAAATTTTAAAAGCTGAATGTTCCCACTTTTACACGAAAAAGCTTTCATGACATAAGCGCGTGTTTCGTTATAGAATATCGTCAGTAAAATTATTGCTATGATTTATTTTGACATTCCGAAACTAAAATACCACCTTTGGGTGGGCTCAAAAATAAAATCGTTAAAGTCACGTATGTTGAAAGTAGCGGCGGAGGTACCATTCCCCTTGTTGCTGTGTGAAATCGGTTCTTCTTCTCTACCAAGCAAAATATATTCGCTTGCGATGGCCCATTCCCTACAAGGTGATAATTTTCCAAATTACAAGAGGCCCTTGGCCCTTTTCACGAGATAATTAAATCAGCAGAAAAATTTCTTGCAAGTACCTACCAAGCCCCATTGAATAATGTCTTTTGAGTGATCAGTTTAGGGCACTATTGCGTGCTATCTATATAGTTCTTTGGTAGTTGAAATTATTTTTTTTAATAAATAATAAAATAACTCCTCGAACTCCACAAGGTGCCAACAAAACTGTTCACTGTAAACTGGACATTGTTGGTTCCTTTTATAATAAAGAAATAAAATGCTCTAAAAACAAGGATCATTCTGCCCATTCATAAAAATATAACTATTTTAAGCTTTATTATAACGAACATAATAATTAAATGAAACTACACATACAGGAGAATTTCTTAAAAAAAGGAAGAATACCTTCCACAGTTGTCAGCCCAAAAGCAACACAATTCAAGCTGAACCCATCACAGGATAAAGCATCTCGTCTCGCAATATCAAATGCCGTAACCCAAGACTTTTGTCAAAAACTGAGATGAACAAAAGTTCATCCAACGAAAAGCAACAATTCACAAAGAAAACCCAAAACTCAAATAAAAAAGTTAATCCATTGACACATGAAATATTCAATCAATACTCGCCTACAATAGGCGCCAAAAAACCCAATATTGTAAAATATAAATTCCCGCAAATATGTGTGAACACACCCTTGCGTCAGTCTTTAAAATTAAAAAAAAAAAGTGCTCACGAAGTTACTGTGTCAAAAGGGTGTAAAACAACGGTCGCGTTACGGGTGCGAAAAGGGGGTCCTTTATATTTTCCCTTTTATCACTTGTACTTTTGAGGATGAGCACATCGCATCCTGCCTGACACTTTCGACTTTTCGAGAATGATGAATGCTCAAACAGCATCAGCAGCACAAAGGACTTTTCTTTTTTACCGTTTTTTTTTTTTTTGTTTTGCTGGAACAAGATAACTTTTATGCGCCTTTGTGGGTAATGAGTCGCGGCATGGATATCACTTTTCTGAATCATCATCGTTTTTGGTTTCGTTGCTCCTTTACGCAATTGAAAGTTTTTTGTTAAATGCTAAAAGCGTTACAATTAGCTTGTGGAAGATATTGCTACTGAGAGCGAAAAAGGCTTATGGCCTGATGAATCAATTAATTAAAAAATTGTTTTTTTTTTCAATCAGACATCCTTAGCTAAGGAATTGAGATTGAAAGTTCCTGCCGCGGATAACGAAGAAAGCAGAAAGAAAGTTGCTAAAGGGCATTATGTTTCAACATCAGAAGGAATCCTTTTGTGGGTTGTGCCGGGGAGTTTTAATTACGCTCCCTTTGTTGCGATACTGCGAGAGCTACTTTTGATTAATTGAAGTATATTGCTAATAAGAGAGACGGTAGGATGAGTACTTTTTTCAAGGGTCTATTGATCGAAGGCTCTTCCGAAGGCGTCTTATTTTATTTTCCATAATCGTTGTTTAATAAACAGAATTATTGGTCTAATCAAATTAAGTTCAATTATTTTCGTAGAGTAGGTAATCGCACCTGATTTCGCCTCAAATTGAAATTGGCTTAAAAGTTTTTAAGGATGCTCATCAAAAAAAAAACTTTTTTCCTAAGATTCACCAAATCCAACTGAACAAAACCTTGAAGTTTTGACTTTGCTCAAAATGTCTTTTGATTTATTTGGAAATCATCTTATCCGATAATGTGGTTCATTAAAAGCGTTCCGCATTCACATGGATAGAAAGAAATTATGCCGCTTTTAAATGGCAAACTGAGAAGCCGACTAAAACAAATGAAACTTCTGATCCGTTTTGTCATGCTTGTAGGAATGGAGTGATGGAAAAGCTGTTAAGACTGCCCCAAAAGGAATTGGAACCCACGACCTTTCACGAACCACTGCATCAAACCAAGAATTTTAATTAAACTAAAATATCTGCATGGCTTTGGAACAAATGTGGGTCCGAAAAATTTACGAAAACAAAAAAAAAATATTGGAATCTTTTTAAGCCCTGAAAAAGTGACCCTGCGAAGATAGTTCTCGCGATCATCTTAAGGAAGAAAAAAAAAAAACAAGATTTTGTCAAATTCAACATGAATATACAGCCCAAGCGAAGCAGCCAATTTCTCAAGCCTATGCTGAGCTGGTCTGATAAGAAAAGGTCAACGAAATTTGGTCTCACACTTACTCAAGCACCTTAAAACATCCACCTTAACACATCCTTAAAAAAGCAGGGCTGATCATTTACCGTCTGCACCACTCGACTAACACTGACTTCCATTTCTACAAAAGTAGCCACTTAGCTTTGCTTAATGTATAAGAATCTTTGTTTCTTAGGCCCACTCAACATGCCTCTCGCGGAACCTAGATGTGCTTCCATTATTCTGGCTTTTAGAAAAAAATTCTTTATTTAAATCGATCCAAGGTATGGATGGGAAATATAAAAACAATTCCATCTCGGTTTTACCTTGTCTGGTACGCAAATGGTTCAAATATGGCGAAAGGGATCTTGTCCGGTAGTCATGGAGAACTACTTTAAGCGGACTATTTGGTAAGCCTTGGCTTGCTCTTCTAGGGCAGCCAAGCAGCTCTTAAGGCGCTTGGCTCACCTGTCGAATCAAAAAATATTTTGAAACAGAAAAATTGAGAACAATTTTATCATCCTTCTATGTATGTTAGTTCCTTTTGGTTTCCACGGCAAATAGGCTTTTTGTAGAGGCACCAAAAAGCCTCTTCAAATCTTCCAGGACTATTTTAAAGGCCCAGCTTAAATCGAAGCCGGCAAAGTCTTGTTCACCTGGATCACATTGCTGCAAAAACTCTTCTCCAGATTCACTCCTAAGAGGTCTTATACCCTGTTCAATCTGGACAGGGGTAAATTAAAAATTCCTTGAAATCCAACTGAATTTTCAGCGGCCATTATGCAAACTTAAGAAACACATCTTCATCACATCAGTTTTCCACCAGATTCTACATGAAAATCTTGTCTAAAGACTGATTAATCCTTTTCCTCATAATCATGGATTGGACAATAGGCTCCTTTCTAAGAGACCGCAGTGCCAGAAACCCAGAAAAGCTCTCCCGATTAAAAATGCAATCTAATTTAATGTGTCTTGAAATTCTTCAAATCTCTCTACACGTTTGCTAGGCAAGGCCCAAAATAAGCTTTCTCAGGACCAAAGCCTGCGTTGCGTCTGCATGATTTGAAAACATCTTTCGTTAAGTTTTAGTTATTCAAGTGCGCGACCATCCGAACTAAACCACTGCACTCGGACGGCTTGGGGAATTAAACCCCCCCACGCAATAAGTCCCCAAATGGAAAACGATGAACCCCTAGGATTGGAGGAAAATTTTCGCTCATAACTCTCCAAATCGAAAATGAAATAAGTCCCCATAGAGGTATCAAATAACCTAGAAATAGGTATAAAATATAAAAAATAAATAGAGTGGCGCAACAGCTCGAGGTGAACCAGGGCCAACTTCTCAACAATGTATGCTGGTGTGGTAATTTCTTTACATACAAGGGGACCTACAATTTTTTGCCGAATCCGAACGGCACTTGGAGACAAATGATACTCTCGGAGGGCTTGTCAGACCCTCGCGGAGGTGGGGACCGTGAAAAAGAGCAAGTCTTTTTTTCAGGTGATGTTGGCAGGATTCGAACCCAGACCTCCGGCGTTATAAGCACACACACTAACCCATACGCCACGGCACCCCAGGTATAAAATAAGTCCCCAAATACATATGAAAGCGAAAGTAAAAAATAACAAAGCAGACTTCGGGGCGTTTTTTCATAAAAAAAAACTCCCAAATCAAAGTAGGGAATTAACTACCCTCAAAGCACATGAATAAAGTCCCCGATTTTAGGGGTTTAATTCATCTGAAATAAATCCCCACCTGGGGATTTCCCCAACAAATTTAAGGGAGATATTTCATTTTAAGGTATTATTTCGTTGGGGGGGTATTTCCCAGAGCACACTCGGACACCAATAGTAAGTCGGCTTCTTCACTTCTTTTTCTCAAAAAACTTAACAGCCAGGCTGGTCCTGTTCTCTTGACAAGGCATACCTTAACACTTAGATTAGGATCGGTTGATGATCTTAAACTGCCTGTGAAGAAACGGCGATACAGCAAAATCGACCATCTAAAGCTCTATTTTCTTCTAATCCTTCTTAGAAATCAGAGCTGTCATTTGTTTCAGGTCCAACTGGTTAATTGTTCACCTTTTACAAACGCCTATGCTGCCCCATTTTTTTTTTTTTTTTTTTTTTTTTTTTTCGTGGGTAGGAAAAACCTTCATAGGCACTACGAGGACCGGCCGCGCGTGCTCATAGTAGTGTGAGATTCTTACTCACTAAAAAACCTCCCATTTTCCGTCAGACTACGACTAAGTTTCCTTAACAAGTAGTTCAAGCTTCTGTAATAATCGCGTGTGGCAGGCTGCCTTCCAACGAAGGCACCTACAATACCGTCAATTTATGCGGTTTCATCTTATGCTGCTAGATCTAACGGTGCCCCATTTATGAATCGCTAATGAAACTTGTCCTCAACTATGCTTCTAAGACTTTCTACCATTTTTTAATACTCTGTTTACGAAGTCTTCAGAAAACCAAGGACCCTTTTTTGAGCTTAAGGCTACGGTTTTTAATTCTGCCACAGTTATTCGCCTTAAAGAAGTTAAATGCAAAGAGAAAAGATTTTCTTAAAATTACTAGATTCCTTCAGTTTCTGCCCACTTCATTTAATTTAATTTGATTTAATTTAATTTAATTTAATTTAAGAGATTAAAAGCTGGTTTCTAACTTTGCTTGGCAGAGTATCGGTATACTGCTTCTTAACATAAAATAAAATAAAATAAAAAAACGTCCTATATATTTTTTTTAGAATGCTTCATTTTGAATTTCCGTCTTTTGCAAATCTCGATCTATTACAGACTAAAAACTCGTTAGATCCCAATAAACTCGCTCTGTTTGCTTTAGGACCAATTAATTTCAATGCACAACCGCTGAGCATCAAGTTCCTTTGTTAATTATTAGATTCGATCCAGGAGGTCATCATTACTCTCAACTTAATTACCATTCAGAAATGTCAAAGCTTAACATCCTGCGAAGTACTATTTTTCAGCCAATTTCACTCATTTAACATGCACCGACAAACTTGCTCAGCTCGTTTTACGCGCCAACTTAAGCCAAATTATGTCCAATTCACTGGAAAGTGTTGGCATTTAACCCCGCGTGCAGAAACCCAACACCGACAGGTTCGGTGGCCTTTTGTTAATTTACTTAGTCGAATGAAATTTTCTTTCCACTCCGAGCCCATTGTATACGAGCATAATCAATTGGACATCCTACACCGCACCAGTTGGTTTACTGTTAAATTATCTTACGCAAGCGTGTGTATATAAGTACATCCTTGAAAAGGGCTACACAAACATGCATTAGGCCAGGATAATAAGGCGCAAATATTTACCGTACCAATGGTGTATTTTGCCAAGCTCTAGTTACAAGTCCTCCATGTCCTGACGGGCGGACTGCAGAAGAAAACCAACCGACAAATGTTGGCTGACATATTTTTGGCAGCAAAATGGACACTTCTTGCATCATTATTTTCTCTGTGTGCGGTTTAGGATTAAACCACTAATTACGTTGAAATGCTCACGTCGGTCGGTGTATAGGTACCAACTATAAGGACAACTTTTGATGCCCACCACCTCGGAATGTGTGTGGGGGGAAGCACTTTACTCAGGCATACGGCACAATCCATATGTGCGGTGTTCTAACACATCGATTTGGCAGGAGCTCCTATTTCGTGCCGCAAGGATGAGTAGTGGGCCATTACAACACACGGCCCTGAGGAGCCTCGATAAAGGTTAAAGTTGTATAGTTTTGTTGTTTCGGTTGTAATGAAGCGGCGACGACGACGACTACGATGAACGATAAAACCTTGGAAATGATATAGTGGGAGGCGTGTGTGTATATATCTGTGTGCTGAATATAACGACATGATATCAAATTAAGCTTATAACTTGATCCTCTGTTCGTCAATAGTTTACACTTGTTGTAGTTGGGGATGATGGTAGGGTGACAGGCTTTGGGTGGACTTTAATAAATTAACAAAGGCGTCGTGAATTTTTGCTGATTGAAATTTTGGGTGAGGCTTGTGTGAGTCGGCATAAAGTTTATAGTGAAGATGGTAATTTAATTAACATGGACAATAGCGAAACGGGATTTTGTTTTCCAACTTCTACCTGCAGAAGCTGTAAGGGGATATTTGTCGATTTATGTTTTTTCATTTGTAAACTACGTTTTAGGACTATTTTGGAGTTAAACTTTTCTTAAGGTGTTTGAAAATCAATAAAGTTGTTACTCTTTAAAGCAAATCAGGTAAGGACTTGGAGTCTTCTTTAAACACACTTCATTACGTTAGTTTTACTTAGAAGTATGGATCTTCAACGGTTTGGTCGTTTAACCTACCGAACATTGACCACTGTACTGAAAAAGATAAAGAATCAAACAGATCTAAGCGCTATAGGAGCGTTTTTATGCATCTTTGTGCACCAATGGCATCGACCGAATTAAAATCTTGCGAAAGTTAATTGTCTCTACAGAATTCTTATGCCTTTGTCCTGTTTTGTCCCTGTTGACTTTCATATTAATACTTCACGCTTAAAAAATAAACCTAAGCTCCCATATCGGAGCTTTCGAAGTCCCGAAGCAATACAAGTGTGAAAATTTTTCAAATTCGCCCACTGACACGCCCACTTTACTCAAAAAATTCAAAATGGTCGTGGGACACTGAAACTTCGGAAGCAGTATCCTTGCGTAAGTGTTTTGTGCAAGAAAATAAAAAAAGGCCCCCATTGTGGGTCGCATTCAATTTGCAGTTTTTTAAATCGTATTTGCATGCAATATGTTTGCTTGTATTCGAAAAAATTCGTGCCTTATATGCAGACCACCTACTTGCTGTTTCGTAGCTCGTCTGTGGAGTTGGTCAGACACGATCATAGAAAATAATTCTTATTTATTGATCTTTATTCCGTTATGGATCTATGATCAATTCTGAAATTTCTATTTTCAGCCGAAATATTCAAAGTTTCAATATCGAGCTTACTCCGGCTAATTTAGCTGTCAAAAAAAATACGTTTGTAAAAGCTGGTCAAATTTATTTTTTAAACTTATAAGGTACACCGTCCTCCCCTTCACCAGACTTGATTATAGATTCATTCATACAAAATTTTTATCCACGTCTATTTTTAGTGGTCAATTTCAGAAAATTATTGATTTGAAGCCAAAAGCTTACATTTTTGCGTACATTTCAGGCACAAACTTGAATATTTCTATGCTTATATTCATTTTAGGTACATTTTACTCCTTTAAAAAAAAGATAAACTAAAAAAACTAATAAGGAATAATGGTTTATCGTTTATAAAAATCGGTCAATAATAATTCTTACTTAAGGTGGCGCTACAGTCCGGGGTGGACCTGGGCCTCAGCCAACAAGCTTCGCCAGCCAGCTCTATCTCTAGCTAGCCGTCTCCAGTTTCACACGCGAAGTTGGCTGAGGTCCCCTTCCACTTGCGTGCGCCACCTGAGTCTCGGTGCTCCTCTACCGCGCCGTCCCTGCGGCGTGGATTCGAAGATTTTCGGGCCGGGGCGTTGGTGTCCATCCGCTCTAGATGACCCAGCCATCGTAGACGTTGTGTTTTGACAATAATAATCCAAAGTTTCCTAATAAAATCGCATTGCATATGATTTTAAATACCCTCCGCGAGAGATTTCTTTTAAACTATCGGGAATAAATTAAAAAAACCTTACACTACAGACTCTACATATTTTTCACATGATTAAATTTAAATTTCAATGCAGCAGCTTTCTCACATTACCAAACTCGTAGACTCAGAAGGCCAGGACTTCTTTTGTTTAACAATTCCGGTGGCAAATAAATTTTTTGACGTTTACTCTTTTCGATTGGATATAAATGCCCCAGAGCTAGAAACACGTACAAACATACAGTTTGATATGTATATTGCTCTTGCTACTGTGTTCGCTTTAATTTACATTTGCAAAAGCCGAGGGCACAATTATGTCAGACAGAAGCGAAATTCCCGATGTGGTGACAATGTGTCATTGCCAAGTCACAATGTGTCACATTTCAAGTCAAAGTCTTCAAAGGCAGAATCGTACACCTTAAGGCGTAATCAGGCTATTTAGGGCGCAAACCGAGCAACAAGAGTATCCTTTAATAAAAAATAGGTACATATAGCTACATCTCCTTCAAGCTGTGGTTTACTTCGACTCAGAGTTTAAAAATAAACAGATGACTCTTAAACAAATTTTAAGTGCTCCCCATTCTCGTTGAATTTCGCCCTCAACTCATTTAATTTCTATACGTATCTACACTCGAGAAAGGGGACACCTGCCGTCTACTTTCACAAAAATAGACCAAAGTCAAAAGTATTCCGCAAGAAATACTTTTACTTACAATTCCCAAGTGCTGAGTATTCGCTGTCTCCAAAGGATCATCCAAAGAAAAGAATTCACAATTTTCTTATCTCTATGGAGAATTCTACCCGAAAATTCTTCAACTAAATTAAAGTCCTTAATAAGTCCCAAAACGTACGTTCATATTCAAAGCCACGCCAGCTATAAACTGATGGCACATTGGCAGGCGGCCTACCCCCAAAAACTGTCAGTCAGAATGGGAAAAGGTACATCGGGTGGCATGGCATGGGAGGCGAAGTTCTTAAGGGAAACAACAAACATCTCGTCGGGTGGTGGGTGGCATGGCTTTACAGCTTTTACAGCTCCCACTGACAATGGTAAACATTCTACGAAAATCATCCCTCTGGGAATCCTTACCAATAGAACCAGAGCCGTCCCCCGCCTCGTTGCAGTCAAAAGTTTAAACTCGTATCGCGTGTTCAGAGCATGGCCTTCTGGCCCTGAAAGGTTTGAAAGGCCTTGTCTTGTACACATTGGGGGAAGCGAAATAGAAATGTGTGTGAATGATGTGTATTGAGGAAACTAGTGTTATTGTTCCATGTGTACCTACTTATCAACACGCTTCCCTTATTGACAAAGACACTTTTTTATACATGTGTCATCATCACTGCAGATAGGCATCAATATCCTTTTTTTATTAGATTTATCCTCTATCGTAGATTGTCCACCTTCCATAGTGTACAAGGGTCATCGTTTTCAAATAGCTTTCGCCTGAAACCTTGACTTGGCTGGAGTACCCTCAAACAAACAGTCACACAGAGCACTCAGCATCAAGTGTGAAAAAGATAAGTGCCGACCGTTCAGTCTAAAGAAATGTCCTTTTCCATTTATTTTGCTCTGCAATTCCGCCTCGTATCTGGAAAAATGATTAATTTTTTTCTGCTCGTCCTGCCTCGTTTCCACTAAACGAAAAAGCGTCCCATTTGTTCGAAGGGAGAAAAGAAGGAATTCCTTTCATTTCAGCGTGTACTACGCTAACAAAATAGAACCAACAGCACCGGAATGAAACGAAGACCAACACCACACAGGCCCATGCTACGATAGGAAAATGAAATAATGGAGGAGTATGCTAAAAATTATTATGATTATTATTATTATTATGGCAACTATCCTTTTTGGCTTTCGCTATTAATATTGCCTCTTTTTGAGTCCTTGTCGGTGTCGCTTTGGCTTGTCGTCCGGTGTATTCGTTCGCGGTCGCGGTCGGCCGTTCTTGCTTGCGTTCGCCATGAGTCTCGAAAGGGTACTTGAGTGTACGGGCAGCACTAGTAGAATAAAACAGAGATGGAAGGATAATGCGAAATAATTGCCGTCTAAAAATACTCAAGGATGCGCTTGTAATTTGATTAAACGCACAGCCAGCAAAGGCTTTTCGTGTGTAAGAAGTGCTCATGGCGTCGACGGCAGTCGTTTGTAGTCGCTAGATTTCAGGCCCAATTAAAGAGATAAACGACGCGTCTTGGATAGCTTGGAAGGCTTATTTCGACGGGAATATGAGTGAGATTAATTTCCGTTGGAAATTTAATCACCGGGCGTGCGTCTTCGCATCAAATCTTTTGCGCCACTAAAAGACAGTGTAATGGAGGTATGTAGCTACCTCCTTTGTGTCAAAGTCTGTGTTTCACATGGGCAGTGAGTTACAGCAAATTTTTGAAGAAATTATGCTCCTTTGAAAACTTTAACATTTTAAACAAGTGAAGACCTGATCGGTCGATGTTGGCACCACCAACAACCTTGAATTTCGATCTTGAAAGACTCCTTAGAAGCTGGGATTTAGAAGAGGGGCTTTAGCCAATAATTAGCAAAATTGTTGGCTTATTAGCCATAAAATGCAGTTGTATATATAAAAATGTTGTTAATAAAAATTTTATTTACAAAAATAAAATAAAGTTCAGAGTGGCAAGTGAAGTTTAAAATTTATTATTTATTTATTATTTTTTGTCAAAGTAGAAAATTCATTACTATTGACACGCATCGCATTGAACAGTTTGCACGACTTAAACATGGGTTAACAGTATCATTGTCAATTTGGAAATGTGATAGTCGTAATTTCTCAGTGTTCAGTCCATAGGCCCCACGTTTCTATTAAGCATGCCCAGGCATAAAGTTTTCACGACCTTTAGAAAATCGAACTGAGCCAGATAGATTTTTTAAGCTTTTGAACTTTGTATTTGTAAAAGTTGCCTAAAAGAACCAAGAAGTTTCATTGAGGAAAGAGAGAACATCGGTCTTAGATAAAGTTACGAGTTCGATCCATATCCAAAACTCCTCGATGTCGGTTTTTCAAGGACACTGCAACAGAGTCCTCTATGTGAAAGAACTGTATGCCTTACTAAAACTTTACTAACAATGAGCCCATTCATCAATACGGCATCATTTCTTTTTTATATAAAAAACCAGAAATTAAGGAAAAATAAAACTAAAATCTACACAAAAAACTCTCGGTGGTCAAAATCAAAATATGCACAAGACGGAATCGTGAAGAAAGCGCAAATTTTTGCTCTGCATTGCCCGTAAAGGGACTAATTACCACAGAATACCTAACCTCACGACCATTCCGCAGTAGGTAGAGTAAAATGCTGGCGGATTGTGCCCCTGACAGGCCGAAAAACACACTGCTCCTCCCGTAACAAGTGCTTTATTACAGCTCCAAAACGCACTTCCAACACCTTCGCGTTTTCCCCTTACTTAGAGCAATTTCTATTGCGACCATAAGTGAAAAAGACCACTGTTTGCAAATCTCTAGGTGCTTCCCCGCTGCTTTTTTACCGGCGCTGCTCCTTCACCCATTGCCTTAATCATTTCAGGCCGGATTTCTTCAACTCCAGCAGACTCCCCAAATTTACACGAGATCATCTTCGTCTACTGTGGGCCTTTTCTCCGCTCTAATTTCATTAGCAGTGGGATTGCGATCTTCGGTTTCCTGTTGAGGGTGGAGCAATTCAGAAAAATATTCGCTCCATCTGTGTAAAACATCGTTGGAAAAAATGTACTGTCGTTGGGTCTTACCCCCTGTACGACATTATAGCTTCTTTCCTATGAAATGGCGAACAGTTTGCCAAACATTCTTGATTACAGATCTATAATCGCGTGCTCCATCCTCTCGCTGAACTTTTTCCATGCCTGCTCCCTAGTTGTTCTGACTACGTGTTTGGAAATTCTGCGTCTTATTGTGCCGGCCTCTGTCAGTTGAGTGCCCACACTTACTCCACAACAATATTAAATTTCTTCTTGAACTCCAGTTGTTTTGAGCTAAGCAGATCTTTTTCCTAAACCACGCGCCACACCAAGCCGCTTCACTCCACATAATTGCGTGCAGACAATAAATTTTCTCGTCATGTATCCTAAGCTAAAGTCGGTAGTGTGTTTTTACAAAATTTTATGTAATAAAACTTTTTTAATTTAGAGGTAGCTCTGTACCAAATCATACATCCCATTATTTTTTTCTGTTGCCACGAGCCTCAAAAGCGCGGAAGAATAGCTGAAATTAGGGTGACTTAATAAAAATGTACTGAGTAATTTGTCATTTTTTTCGTACATGGGGTAAATCTAAAAGTTGACAGTCACCGTCCATAATTTTCGCGGCTATTACAAATGAAGCGCTTGGAAAAAAGGCTTATTTATATAAAAAAAAGACTTAACAAAATTTAGGACCTCAAACGTGTATAATTTTTGGTCAAAAAATACGCCCTGTCAAAAATGCAGATGCTCGAAAAGTGGCCAATAGATTTAACTGGGAAAATATAGGAAAATCTTGCGTCTATGCCAAAAGACCAGAAACAATTTCGATGAAATCACACATTTGTCAAAAGTCATGAAAACTCATAAGAGCTGTGCTTCTTTTCAACGCCCAAGTCGATGCCACACCAAGCTCTTAAATGTAGACATCGTTTTTTATGTTTAAGGATGTTTCAAATTCAGTCTGACATAATTTTTGTTTCAGCAAAAAACATGCAAGGAAAAAAAACAGACTCAAAAACTTTTACTATTTGCTCATTACTTAAAATTGCCATTTTGGTCGTTTCTCCAAAACACCGGAGAAAACCGAAAAACCTCCTTACCCCCATGACACATTCGAACCATTATTTGGGATTCTTCCAACACTTTTCTTAATTCTCAAGAGTTGTTACCTTTTCCCAAGATATGTAAACTTCAAAAGAACCATGAATATCCCTTAAAGCCCCTTTGCAAACCTCCATTGACAGATGTGTGGTTTTTCAAAAGTAATCGATCGATTTATCCTCGCCTCCTTCCAGGCGTTTTTTTTTTGTGTTTTCTTAGGATTTGTTGTCTTAGTTCGGGCTCTTATCTCTTCAAAAGCACAATCCCGAATCCGTACTTGACTCAATCAAATAAATTACAAAAGAATTTTGCCTTTACCCCGAAATGGATAAAAATATTTACGCATGTGTTAAATTTATAACACATCAAATATAAACTTATACTTCAATAAATTTCAAAACAATTTAACAGATAGCAGTTTGGGATTCATTCTCTTTTTCAATGGTGCCGTTTTCCACTCGACTTCAGCGCAAAAGATTTCAGAATAAAAGTGGATCGGCCGTGATAAGGGATGCAACCTAGAAATAAATGTTTTCGCTTATCAGCATTTTTCAAACCGTTTAAGGAGACGGTAGGTGGTAAGGACACAGAATATTCTTTCCTACTCGTCTGTTTTGTCTTTCTTTGTTGTTGGTAGTATATATGCGTGTGGGAGGTAGGAACCCCAAGTCACGTATTCCTTTCTCTATGGTCCTAGAAGTAGGCGACCATATTTCAAAGACGACAAATCCAAAAGACACCAAGAAGATGTACTGTTTGGCGGCTAAATGAGGCAGAAAATATACTATGTATGCATGCGTAGGTCTTTCATCGGTGATGCCAAAAGAAGAAGGCGCACCTATATTGCCTTGAATATTTTAAAAAATATTCCAGTAAAAATTGTTTTCTTTTTGACTGTTTACCGTGATAGGACAATGATGATAGAATGTTGGCTGGTTCTAGCTGCTCTGTGTACCTTTTGAATAAAACAAGTCGATATGTATTCACTGCTGTATAGTGTGGGTCTCCTGTGAAAGGATCTATACAACGACATTCTCGTCTACTGAATGGTTATGTTTGTCGACGCAATGCGTAGAAGGTATCCTATGGTGCTTGCAGGACAGTTGGAACTTTTTTTTCGTGATTTAATGTAATTGCTTACTGGAGGAGGAATGGAGAATTTATATGATTACATGGTTCGTCGTTTGCCTTCATGGAATCGTTACTCATTCATGTGAATACCTGCGTTATGGTTATTCTTTATACTTCTTCATTCCGAATACGTTAGTCACGAAAAGATTCTAAATTTCCGCAGAGATGTCTTTGGGGTATTTTTCTTCTTATGCAGAAACTAGAGATAATAATGGCCTGAACATATTTTCTTCTAAAAAGTCCTACGTCCTTTATAAAAATATGAAAAAGGGTACGTTAGCAGCACGCGTAGACATAGCATTCTGCTTCATACCAGTTATTTTTCAAAAAGTCATCAAGTTTTGATGTTCCGATGTTCGCTTGCAGGAGAAGCCATAGTCGTCATGTGAGCAAAGTTGTATCCTCCACTATAATTGCCACAAACCGAACTTTCAGATTTGCTAAGGTTCTACACAAATTTCACAATAAACTTGTGATAAATTTATTGAGAACTTCCACACAATCTCTTTGCTCACACTTTAGCAAAAAATATTCACTTCCTTAACGCATTTTACATCGCCAGAATCTTTTTAAAAAAAACAGAAAAACCCTCTTATTCAATCTTAGTATGGAAATACAAATATTGACACCATAATCAATGTTCTTAGATGGTTTTGAGTTCATTTTCCGAATAAATATTGCCGTGACTCGAAAGTAAGCTTAACCTCCTAGTCTTCTTATCTATTTTTTTCACAGGTGTGTCTGCCTTCTGAAGTCTAACGGTTTCATCTTCTAATTATTGGTTAAAGGTGGCTTGCCTACTGGGACTAATTTTGCAGTATGGAAATAAAGCTTAAAGCTAATAAAATTTGAGTGAAAAATGCTTAGTTTTTCTGGCGTACTTTCTGGTTCACTTTATGCCGTATTTTACAAAATCTCGGTGTCGTTTTTTTGATTAAGGCGAATTCTCCCTTTTGGTTTTTGGCATTTTTTCCATAAGCATTTTTCCAATGTGTATTTTTTTCTTGCGTCGTTTTAAGGAGTCTGCAGTTTTTGCAATATGACAACAGATGGTTTTATTTAAAGACCTGCATTTAAGACCAATTACCGTGTAATGTCAAGGGCCAAGTTTAATTCCCGGAAAGTAGTTTACCTCGTTGACAAATAAAGCAAAAATGCTAGTACGAACCAATGCGTTAAACATTTGACGTGACACCCTTTTGGAGGTGAGACCACTAAGGTTTTTTCACACTATATATTTTGTTAAAAAGGTCTTTGAGAAGGGCACTGAATACTCTGTCACTGAGTTTATATCGCGCATTTATAGGATTTTGTGCAGGTTTATAAGATCCAAAAACCTTTCGCATACTGAAAGTATGCTCAGTTTAAAAAATTGACAGCATAAAAATCTCCAAAAACGCTTTTCAAAACACTACGAAATCATACGATTTTTCAAGCGGTCCAAAAGGTAATCGGCCCATTTTTTGTTGGCCATATAAAGCTGCGCAATCGATTGACCTACATACGACTTCCATCTTAATAAGTTGCGTATAACGGCTAAACTATGTCAAGAGAGTATTTTTTTATGCTTTGGCGCAGTCGATAATCTTTTAATATTTCTGTGCAATAGTATTTTCGCTCCTTGTAGTCTTAATTAAGTGGAAGAGCAAAGAGTGGCTACATCTGTAAAGTGCGAATAAAGGCAGTGTGATAAAACAAGTTGTCCAACATATTAAGGCGCAGTCGATAAAAAAAAAAAACCTATTAAATTTGCACCATTTAATTTTCCTTTGAATATAATGGCAGATCAGCGTCAAGAACTATTTTTTTTTCATTTTAGCGCAGTCGATCATCTATTTTAATTTCTGTCCAATAGTATTTTCGCGTCTCGTAGTGCGCGAAAGACAAAATTAAGTGCACGAGCAAAAAATGACTACATTTTTGAAAAATGCGAATAACACATTGAGACGAAGGGAGCTTCCTACCATATTTTGGCGCAGTCGATAAAACACCTATTTGATTGTCATGCAATCTACATAGGCGGACGTATTGAGAGAACTCAGTGCAATATTTGAATATCACGACAAAACTGTATCAAGAAAGTATTTTTTATATTTAAGCGCAGTCCACGCGTGCCCGCCGAGGTTCAGCGATTAGTTTGTATGCTTACCTTAAACGAGAGGGCTGGTTTTCCGGTCACATTAAAGCGACGGTCTGGTAAACTCCTTGAGCCTTGAGTGTGTTGTGAAAAGCTTCTCAAAGTGTTGTTCGAATGGAGAAAAAATTTAGGTTTTTTCTGTAAAGCAATTCTTTTTGTTGTGGTCTTGCTAATTAACAAGACCTGTCAATAAGTAAGCCTACACCCGAACCACAATTTAAAGGCACCCGAAAATACCTAGTGCACCAAAACCCATAATGCGTTTGCTCGACACAACCTCTAAGCCTAAAAATAACCAAACAACTCGCCTGACTTTATCGGTAGGGTTGAGACAAAATGATTATCAATTCAACATTGAACATAATTTCAGATGGCAGTTTTTATTTTAGCAGAACATAGTGAATGTGAAACAGACTTTGGTTTAAGGGTCCTTTTTTATTGTAAGAATATCACAAACTTGAAACAGGCCTCCACATGAAGCTCACACAAGCTGCCTTTCTGATACTTTTTGATGGAAGTAAGCTTAATTTGTTCGTGGGGTGCCATGGCGTAGTGCTCAGTGTGCTTGCTTATTTCGCTGGACGTCTGGGATCAAATCCTACCCTGGGCATCTAGAAAATATACGGGTTCATTTTTACGATCCCTACCTCCGCGAGGGTCTGACAAACCCTTCGACAACTACATTTTGTCTCGAAAAACTTCTCCAAGTGCCGTTTGAAATCGGCAAAAAATTTTAAGTCTCCTTGCTTGTGAAAAATACAACAAACACAGCATAAATGGTGGCTCTTTACAAAACTTTGGCCTCTCCAAAGGGTGTATAAGAGCTTGCAAGGAAAAAACTAATTATTACATTATTATAACCTTATAACATTTTTAATAACTTATAAATTTTTTATTATTAAAACTTACAATAATAAACAAAAGATTATTGGCTTACACTTTCGCCCGGAAGTTTCTCCTAAAAGGTTCGAGGCAATCATAATATCTCACCATATCAAACTTTATCTAAACTTTGCGGCCTGGAAAGAATTTGAAGGCCGCTTAATTTCTACTTGGAATGTTGTGAAAAATCGTTGCGACAAACTTATTCAAGTGAAGGATATTTGAGTTATTATTCATGTGAATGTGAATACACTACTACTGCTACTATTCATGTGAAAAAGAAAGCGGACTTATGCCCAAAATAACTCACCTACAATTCTGCAAAATTCCAGCTTTACTTACAAATGAACAAAGCCCGCCAGCTTAAATGCAAACGTTCCTTATCTGCAGTTAAGCTTACGATTGTCCCTTCTAAAAACAATCATCCAAACTATCAATAGCCAGACCAAATCGATTCAATTCTGGCAATTAAACTGCAATATGTATGGAAACACCCTCAGTCTCCCAAAGTGTAACACCCATACTCGCAACTGTGGCTGGAGCATCCACCCGTAAATGCAAATTCTATAATAACACTTCGAAGCGATGTCATCCCAATCATTTTGCAATTATTTCTGCATTAAGTGGAGTTTCGTGCGAATTACCGCTAAATTCCCATTCACAATCGGCAAAGCAGTGTTGCCCGTTGAAATGCAATACAACTAACACACCAACAAAAAAATAATGTTTGCTTGTGGAATAGTATTCAATCAAGGGAATCGATACATCGACAAGCCAACGAAACGTGCACATAACACGTCGCCCAGAAATGTGAAACCATTTGTAACTCGTCGTAAATCTGAAGTAAACTACACTCAATCACTAACCTCAAACAGGACGGCGAGAATTCATTTTTCTCAAGGATATACAGCGACTGTAGACGAAAGCGATTTTGCTGGCACATCAAAATCCCCCATATCCCATGACGCCGCACCATATCCTGACGTTTGCCGATATCGACGACGACGACGACGACCCAACTGAAGAGGAACACTATCACTTGGCTCAATCTTATTAAAACAAATTACAGGAACACGAGAACGAACCGGAACCGATTTCAGGCGCGGCGTCGTCGGCGGTAGGATGCACAGCAGTGTCAACATTTGTGGTTGAGATCAGTGGAAAATCCAAGTGAAAAAAAACGAAATTTCCAACCGTTTTATGTGTGGAAAAAATCGCAAAGATATTGTGCTGTGCTCCTGCAAGGACTATAAGTTATGTGCACTAGGTGAGAGGTATCCTTTACACTTTCTTACCCAACATCGTCGAGGAGCGCGGTGGGCACAATGCAGTCGCTGAGTATTGTTTTTACTTTGTGTAACCATTGTGTTGTACAACATTGTGCACAAACTGCTTCGAAGGACGAAATTGACAAAAGGAGGTATAATATCGAGGATTTCGTTGCAGTGTCAGTTTACATTTTCCATTGGTGAGCGAGTGTGGAATTGTGCCAAACTATCATACTGAGCGATGTGTACAAGTAATTTTATTGTTTAGCTTTGAAGGAGTATTTGTGTAGGGGATTTTCCAGTGCACGAAGATTGCTCATCCTTGCGATAAAATGTTTACTGTTCGCATTGTCTTTCAGCGGATGGTATGAATGCAAATAGACTCGTTTCCGTCATGATGACACATGGCAAGGATGCTTTGATGGCTTAGCCGACTAATTTGAACGAGATGTCATTATTGTTTTCGATGAATAAAAATCGGCTGGGAAAAATGTTACGCATACGCCAGAGTGAACGAGTAGATAGTTTTTAATTGTGTGGACGTCTCATTGATAGGGATTAAGGAACATTAGTGTTGCTTACCTATAAGGAGTCTTATATCTCTTTCTCAACGCATGTCAAGTAGGCCCCGAAAGCAAAAAGAAGTATTCAGTATTATTTTATTGAGAGACTATTAATTTCAATGCAACATCTTAGAATTTAAGGGAAAATTTATTTGGACTTGTACATGGATAAAGGCAAGGTTTTGAAAAAAAATCAATTTATCAACCAACGCTCAGAATTCCACCAACGAGAGATTCCTTTTCACGCCACTTACTAAAAATCGCTTCTATGTATTTATTTTAATTTTCCAAATGCATAAATTATTTCATCCACATTACAGCCAACACATTAGTAATTCATTCAGAGGCCTTGTAATCAAACTGATAAAAAGACACTTTCCCGAAAAAAAGCCCTAAGAAATTCGGGAATACTCTGTACCCATATAAAATTTCTAATTGCTCTTTTTGTGTGTGTGCGTCACAACGCAAACAAAAACAACAACAATAATAATTGTCCTCATAAATTATGTATTTCTATACAACACTTATCCCTAATGATTAATTGTTGAGCAATTTTCCCGTTTTACTTTGGCGGCGGCAGCGCTCAATTAAAATTCATCGCACATAATGTTCGCCCATAGGAAACCATATCTAAAACATGCACGCGTCTTCCCAGTGTACTTCTCGCTCACCTCTATTTGTGGCATCGCATCTGTGAATTTGCGAGTCCTTCTCGATTCTGGAGGAGCTGTTTTGTGTGGAAACGTCAAAGTCGCACGACAATTAAAATTCATTAATGGAAACTGAAAAGTCTCTAAAATCACTACCTCTGACATAGATACCGTGTCGTGTGCGGTTGAAACGTGCCACCATGAACGAACCTTCAGTGATCCTTTGTCGAGATATACGGATAAATTCCTGCAGTGGCTTAGCACAGCCATACGTCATTTGTTACCGTTGGCGCTGTCAAAATCCCACTTAATCAATGTGGTGGGATGCGATGCTTTGTTTCCGTTTTTTTCCTCCACTGTCAGTGCAATTCAATCAAATAAAATGGAAATCGTATCCATTAATTAAATCTTCTCACCTTGTTCTAATTGAGGTTTAGGTAAATCCTTCTCTCTATGCACATTGTTTGAAAAAGAGGAGGGGTTTGTTTGAAATTATTTAAACAACCAGAGCGAGTAGCCATGGAACGGAATTAGAAATGGATTCTTGGTGTCGGGATTTCCTTTATAAAAGTTTCACTCGTTTCATCTCGTTTAAATAAATCGATAAAATCATTTATTTTCTAGAAAATCAATGTAAATAGTCGCGTTCTAGATACTGTGTTGGTTTCAATATTTAACAACGAAAGTCTAGATAAAAAAATAAGCTTTCGTTATTAAACATGTCCCACGGGAATAAGGCTCCAATGGTGGAATCTGCACTCCGCCGAGCTTTCTTGAAAAAATGTTTGAAAAATATTAACATGCCTTTAATTTCCGTATATGTATAAGCTTGAAAGAAATCTTGTATAAAATGAAACTAAACGCAACTTACAAACCGCAGAAGCCTACGAGCATTTGGAAACCTTGCAGCTCTGAATTTATTACAATTAAAGATAGATTAGTTAAAGATTTACTAGTTGTCATCTGTTCGGCCAAGAAACAAGGATTCTACTTTTTGCAATCTTAAATAAAGGATGCAGAATTCTCGTATACAAGTATTTATTGGGTAGCGATATTCCAGGTGATAACAGAGAAAAGAACGATAATTCATTACAACAGCCATGTCACCCCTTATGATGCCTACCATCAGAAGTATTAAACGCTGGATTTCGTCTACAAATAATTTTAAAAAAGAGGTTTTTTTATTAAAGAATGCATTTACAGCAGCTATTTCTAGCTTTTGCGCATCCGTGGTCATTGGGTATATGACAATTAATGAGAGGATAATTAAGGTCGTAAGCCCCAGACTTTTTACCAAAATAATATTGGCTTCGGATTTGCTCATCAAGAAGCTTTTTTTCCAAAAGTATAGGTTAAACAGGGATCAACATTTTGAGATTTTTTGAAATAATTGTTTATTGCGAATGCGAGGTCTGGTTGATAAGGCAGTGACTTTTAGAATAGATGGCCCTGGAAGAACACCAAAGATACTGAGCTCCATGGACGTCCAAATGTCGTTTCAATAAGGAAATTGTTTTTCCATGTATTTCTTTCCTTGAAATAGTTTTCCAAAAAAAACTTCAAAAGCACAGGTAGATAAACAGATTGATATGCATTTTTATTTTTATACTTTAAAGCCTTACATATATCCTAATTTTATATCCTGTTTATAGCCTTGCATATATATTAGCAGCTGCCCACAGCTTTGAAATTAAAATTATATCTTACAACAGAAATTTTTTTTAATTTTTGTTTTGGCTTTTGAATTTAGAAAAATTTCAAACAAATTCCTGGTCGTAATATCTGGTCGTAAGATTAAAGCTACAAAAAAAATTAAAAATTAATTAAAAATGAACAAATGAATGGAAGAAAAACTAATTACATATAAATTAATAAGAAAGTAAATAAATACTTTACTAAACAACAACCAAAATTTACTCATAAAAATTAATTTATCATAAGAACAAAATAATAATAATCTAAGAGAAAACAAAGTAGGAAAGTGAAACAGTGCGTATGCAAAAGCATCAGTCCATCTACGACGAATGGCGAAATACCCGACCTTACCAAAAAAACCGGACGGATGGAAATGGCTTAATCGATTCTCCTGTCGGTCCCATTCATATCTTTAAAAGGTCTTAGGGGTCTACGATGATTATTTCACTGCATAACAAACTATACATCAAACTTAATATACCCTGGGTCGGGTATAAAAAGTTAAAAAGTTGAAAAAATTACATTTATTAACTATAAATTATAATTTATACCGTTCATTAGAACCCAAGCTGCAATTTTAAAACCTTTTCACCAAAAATTTATTTAAGTCTTTGCCTTTACCGTTGCATATTCGTGTGTACAGTATCGTTTTTGAATTTGACAACATAAATAAAAATGTAAGGCTATAAACACTTTGAAAAGGACTGCAAAAAAGGACTCAATAACATTCTGGCACATGCAGCTCAGAAGGTCCATCGCCTGACAACTCACCAACCATGCATGTTGTGTACTTTGCAGGTGTTCTTACACAAATCGGATGTCTTCCGCACGGCAAATTCAGAGGTCTCTCAGGACAAATGATTTTCTTAGAGGGTTTGTCGAACCCTCGTGGAAGTTCCTGGTCGGGACTCAAACCCAGCGTCTCGCGCATAGTTGTTGGACAGATAAACAACTGCACCACGAAGCCGATATTTCAATTCCTAGGTGGGGCTCGGATATGTTTCTTACCTGATCCCATCGTCTGTTTCTTGGTCTAAAAAGTCTGTGCGGGGGAAACTATCGAAGAGTTGATCATTTCTCTGAGGGTAGTAGCTGCTCAACATTAAGATTCCTCACTCTATCCCTAAGAGTAACATCGGAAACGCACCTAAAAAATTCCATTTCGGCAGTTTATGCCCGCGACCTAATTCTTCCGGTCAGTAACCAAATTTCATGACTATAAATGGCTGTTGGAATGGACACTGAATTCAGAACTGGGATCTTTGTTTTTACTCCAACCTCAATTTTGTTTTGCGTCAAAAATGCAACTTCAAAAACTTGTTGTCAAATTACTTTGCTTTCGCACATGTTGCCTTATACGTGTGGCCAATATCAGCTTTTGACTCGACCTAAATAGAGAGCAAATAGACCTAAAAAGAGTTATTACTTTAACCATTGGAGCTTAGGTTAGGTTGATGTGGCTGCCAAATCTTAGAATACTTACAGTCTTTCACCTGTTCACTGTGGTAGCAAATGGATCTATAAGTTGCGCCTACTCATTAAACCATTTTGTGCAACTAATGAAGCGTGTGAGAGACAACCTGGATAGGTTGGGTAAGATATCGCTTAGGTCGGTGTAGGAGTAGGCTCAAAGTCTTAGATCTGGTTTCGGAGCTATAACAGGGCATAAGCAGAAAAAGTGAACTGGTGGTCTCTTTGTCTTCTTGGTTCAAAAATTTTCTGCAAGTGTCATCAGAATAAATACTAAGCCTTTTGCAAGCTTCCCTCATAGACAATCAACTTTAATGGCAAAACTATAATTTTAACCTGTGGGTAAAAAAAAACAATCCTACAACCTTGTTAGCAGAGCCATTATCGTGATTCAATCTCTGGCTTATCTTGTCTCATAGCTGCTTCTCGGCTGCTTAAACTACTTGCTTGCAGAGCCGTTACACTTCAGTGAATCGGATCTAAGAAGTATGGTAACCACATTGAATTCACAATAGATAATTTTCTTCTCTTACGGCTTCTTAAACTACTACACTAGTGTTTTGAATCATTCAATACTATTACCTAGCACTATCAAGGGTCCTCGACTCCGTGGAAAATTTCTCACTGCCTACAGTGCTTTTAGCCAGCATGGCTATGAGCAGTCAGTCCTGGCTCACATATAGCATGTTCCCTTTATTTTGTACCGAGGACCCAAGCCGCTTCACTCTACAAGCATCTTCCGGAGAGACAATGACTTCTGTGGAAGAAAACGGTTACACTTTTACTACATGAAGAGATCCGATTTGGACATTTTTTTTAGCAAAGCAGCTCGCCCAAAATCCTAGCAAAAAATTTAGCAAATGGTGCCACAACAAATTAACAGTGAACACAATGCAATGGCAAAACTATAAGCTGCTCAAAATCCTTACACATCAAGTAAAAAATGTGATGTGAACAACATGCTTGCCAGTGTAAATGTCAAGTTAAAACACAGTTTGTTTTCATTTAGGATCGATAGAAAGAATCAGCAGCTTTTAACGCAAATTTTGGAAATGTTTGCAAAACACAATATTTGACTCGAAAACACATTTTCGACTGCGAATTCGTTTATGTATTTTCCACACCAGGAAAAGCGAAAACATTTCTGCCAAGCATTTCTGTGCAACAAGAATATTGAATTTACCTTTCGGCAGCATAAAGTCTATTTTGTGATCACCCGGGCAGAAGGCTTCCAGTATAGGACTTTATTTACCCACAGGAAATAGTTTGAAATGGATCGGTATGGACACAAGAGTGCCCCACATTTAGTTATCTTTAGGCCGGATTCAGAGCGTTCCATCTGGCCGACCGACTTCATCTCCACACAGGCATTTTCTAGGAACGTTAGCCGAATTAATTTACTCCCAAAACCTCAAACAATAGCCCAGCTCTACATTGATTTATAAATAAATTATTATTGTTAAATAAACATAATTAGATTTTCCATTCCTCATTTGGTTTACTATATTTTCAGGACAATATTCAAGTCCCTGGGCCCGGCACAGAGTTAATTTAAAAGTTTATAATACGAAACCGCCACACATGTCTATCGGACATGTCGGTTCAGCAAATTTAATTTCCATTCTCCGCCATTCAGAACCAATTCGTTTGAATTCCACTTACGGATTGTGTGCCGAACGTAAAACCAATTAACGCTGATCTAATTTATATCACCAAGAGGGATGGGGTTTTCCAAAAAATTAATTTTACACAATCACCCCCCAGGCGCAAGCCATGGAATCAAAGCAATAATTTATTAATTTTCATAACACGGAAACCGGGTGCTGTGCCGGCTGCTCGCTCCCTGAATAACTAATTCATTTCGATTGTTTTTGGGACGGGAGCGCTTTGGGGGAAAAAATCGCTGCATTGATGTGAACAAATCGACAGGCTGCGCCTGGATGCGCGTTTTCGCAATAATCGCTCATAAATTGACCTACATTCGGGGTGGGAGCATCCTGGATGATTTATCGTGTACACTCGAGGAGATTGATGAGCCTTCCACCGCCCGAAGGTCCACCAGATGGAATAGGGAATAAAAATACAATGCGAATGTGAACGCGCCCATTTATTTGTGCTCGTGCTGTAGGTAGTCAATCATCTGGCGAAATGAAGGCAAACACTATCGGGAACACCGGAAAAAATCGAAGAGCTGTTTATTCTTTTCTTCATCATACCTCCCTGGAGAGATAAAGAGTATTGCCAATCCCGACTCATGTCATAGCCGAACCCCTGCTTATGTTCTCAATAATTCGTGATCATTTGAAAGGATTCTTGCACGCCTGCTGGCGTATTTGACCTACAGCTTCTTACGAGAGTGTTTCCTATCCTGCAGGACATGGTGTAGGTACACACCGCACCACTCTGCACTGATGTGTGCACTCGGTGTGTGTGCGCAAATATAAACTTCAAATAAACACAAAAATTCATCTATACTGTAGTCGGGTGGTGTGCTCAAATGTTGGTCCGCCTCCACCTCCCCAGGGCCCCACTCGCAAGCCGCTATATTGATGTGGAGATGCTATTTTTAGGAACATACAGCAATCTTCACTCCGAAATTGTGATATCCTGAACACACATACACTCTGGTGTTTGGCATTGTTCTGCGGGTATATCTGCGCTGTTGTTGCCCTTAATGGCGCTCATGGTGTACGGAGCACCGAAGCAACAGCGCCTGTGTTTGTGTGGAATCGAAGGGATTCCTTTCTGGTGTGATATCTCTCGAGTGTCAAGGATAAAACATTTCTGTTTTACATTTATCCGCTTTTTTTCGCTTGACGTCATCGCGTCATCGCGCGTAGTCTTGACGCTGGTTCTAGTGCCATAATACTGGATCGATAGGTTTGTGGATACACGAGTGTGTAAACGAGATAAATGCAGTTTATCCTGGGCGAAATGAGAAACGAAACTGGCTGCAGTCGGCAAATTGAATTGGGACACACGATATGTATTTATGGACATAACATGGGAATATTTTAAGTCCATCAGCGATAAAGCTCAAGGAGTCGCCTTATCTGTATCCGCTTGATTTTTCACAATTGGCAGAACATTGCATGCTGTACATAAGTGTGGTCTGATCCGATGACGTATCGTATTGTTATGTCAATTGGAAGCAATAAGCAGGGATATATTTGGGTAGCACATAAAAACGTTGATTTGCTGAGATTTAGTGTGCAGTGTGTAAGCCAAAGAGGAGTAATAAATGTTTGTCTTCGAAGAAATAGAAATTGCTCCTTGAACTTTTTATCTAAATATTTCAGAAAGGCGATTTCTTAAGGTTGACTAGTTTCAAGAAATATTGACAATCAATTTCATGACAACATTTTGAAATTCATAGACACAAGAGGATACAACAGCTGCGCTACACATAACGCCAGAGCTCCAAAAATATACGAAAAAAAATGGAAAGAGCAGCACTAGCTCAGAAGTAACAGAAAAGGCGCAAAACCCGTCTGATCAAAAAATAGCGATAGATAAAGAGATGATAAAGAGAAAAAAAAACTTGTTCTTCTAGACTCCGCGAGGGTCTGACAAGTTTTCCGAGAGTATTATTTGTCTTAGAAAAACTTCTCAAAGTGCCTTTCGGATTCGGCTCAAAATGGTAGGTCCCCTTGTATGTGAAGAAATTAACACAAACAGCATACATTGTTGAGAAGTTGACCCTGGTTCAACTCGAGCTAGTGCGTCACTGTATTTTTATTTATAGATAAAGAGATGCTAAATAAAAATTAGGCCAGGAAGTTTTACCAAATAATATAAGGACCCCATCAAGGCGATTAGCCTAGAAGCGAAGGCCGTTAATACGGCCAAATAAACATCATGGCAGAATCGCAGTCAATTTTGATAAGCAACGGCAACCAACAACCTAGTCGAAAAAGATAAACTAAATCTTCCAGTGGTGACCAAAGGAAAAAGTTGCTTCTTAACTGATAGTATAGTTGCCAAGCAGGACATGCTTAAACGGATTTATTTGAATTAGGTCACCAGATAATCACCAGAATCATCATCACCATTTCTAATGCCGCTTATCCTTTAAAATGGTCGCGGAGCGAGGGTGGCTAAATGGTCTTTCCATCGTTCTCGATCCTCCGCCACCAACTCAAGATACTCCGGCGCAATCCTCCAGAGGTTCTTTACCTGATCCCACCACCTGTTTCTTGGCCTACCAGAGGGTTGATGCGCTCGCATCTCGGCTAGCATGACCTGTATAGGAAGTCTGTCAGGGGCATGCAAACAACGTGTCCAAACCATCGAAGAATCGATCGCTCCACTCGGAGAAGTAGCTGCTCAACATTAAGATTCCCACGAATACTGACGTTTCTCACTCTATCCCTTAGAGTAACACCAGCAGAAAATGCTTTTCCAATTTCATCAACTAAAAGTGGATCTAGTAAGGACCCCTGCCCTGGCAGTACCATCACCAATTTATTTAATCATTTTTTTAGCCAATCATTTTAGCCATTCAGGGTAGTTTCAACCAACCACGACTTCTTTAGATTCATGAAAGATTGCCTCCTCTTCAGTCTCATTATACATAGCTCCTAACCTAATCATACATAAAGTGTTATGCGCCCCAAAAATAGTTAACAAGCTCACTGCTCTTGTTTCTCTAACTCCACTCTCTTGATTTACACAAGGGATCAAGATCTGGCGGTCACTTCGGTCGATTGACATTTTTTCTCTCATTAGCTCTCATCCTTCCTTTTAAGCTGATGATAAAAAAATTTCGTAACATTTCTCTGATGATTCCTGCTCTCTCTCTCTAACCCGACTTAAAAAGGTTCTCTTTTCATGTCATATCATATCATATCATATCGGTGATCGCTTATCCTAAGAATATGGTTGCGGAGCGAGGGAAGCCAAAGGGTTCATTGATCGTTCCTGATCCTCCGCCACCAACTCAAGAGACACAGGCGCAATCCCCAGACGGGTCTCCGAGATATTCTTTACCACCTGTTTCGTGGCCTAACAGACGGTCGACGCGCTTGCATCTCGGCTAACATAACCTGTCTAGGAAGTCTGTCGGGGGGCATGCAAACAACGTGTCAAACTATCGAAGAATTAATCGTTCCGCACTCGGAGAAGTAGCTGCTCAACATTAAGCTTCCCACGAATACTGAGGTTTCTGACTCTATCCCTACGAGTAACACCAGCAACGCACCTCAGAAATCTCATTTCGGCAGCTTGTAACCATGATCTAATTATTTCGGCCTTTACCCTAATTTCATGACCATAGATGAGGGTCGGAGCAAACACTGAATTAAAAACGGAGATCTTTGTTTTCACTCCAAGCTCAGCTTTCCTGATGACCGGCCGGCGCAGTTCCTTTACTATTGCTCCTACAGGATAACTCAGTATCACTCCTTCCATCTTTCGTGGAAAGACCCTTTTCGTGGAAAGACCCCGAGATACTTGAACCCGAGATACTGATACTCTACCTATTTCAATGGGACTCCATTTATGCGCAGGGTACACTGCACAGGAGTTCTGGAAGCAACCATCAGGATTTGCTCACGTTTACCTTCATCCCAGCCAGGCCCATATATGGCCGCAAGCCCATCAAGTGCTCGCTGAAGTTCCTCCTCGAACATGCCAGGACAGCTTAATCATCTGCGAAAAGCAGATGGCTTATCCTGACGTCAGCCATTTCGAAAGACTCCTCACCAAAACTGCGGTTCACCATCTAGTCCATATATGCTGTGAAAAGGAGAGGCGAAAGAACACAGCTCTGGGTAAGTCCAACGCTCACATCAAAAGGTTGGGCTTTGACGCTGTTTATCCGAACACTGTTTCTGCAGTTCCCATACAAAGACTGAATGGCTCTCAGAAAAGGCCCACTCAGTGCATAGTTCTGCAAAACTCTCCAGAGTTTCCAAATCTACAAAACACGCGTAGACCGGTTTGGCATATTCCCAGACCTTCTCAAGAATAACCTTCAAGTAAATAGCTGGTCGGTTATGCCTCTGCCAGGCCGAAAGCCTCATTGCTCTTCCCGCAACAAAGGCTCGATCACAGCTCTGGAACGCGCTTCCAACATCTTCGCGACTACTTTTCCCGGAAGACTTAAGAGAGATATACCCGATAGTTAGAGCAATCTCTCCTGTCCCCTTTTTTAAAATGGTCGCTATTACTCCTGTTTGCCAATTGCTTCTTTCCCAGGCCACCTTAATGACACGTGTTAGCCATTTAACACTCTCTTCATCCATTGCCTTGAGCATTTCTGGGCGACTCAACTCCAGCAGACTTACCCACTTTAAGCAATTTAATCGCGGCAGTGGCTTTATCTACTGTAGGACTTTTTTCCGCCCTAATTTCGTCAGCAATTTAATTGCCATCTTCAGTGCCCATCAGGTTCTCTTTTAAATTCTGGAATTTTGGAATTCTTTACTACGTGGCATGCATCCTTTAGTCGATGATCCCGTTGCCGGTAACATTGACCACATTTTCATACTAGTATTTCCGGTACTACTAGTGTACTAGTACACCGGCCTATGTAGAAGATTCAAACTAAAACGGCTGAGACCTCTGAGTCACCTAGGGCCGATGCATACCAACGCTCACCCTGACTGAGGCGCACTTAAGGAGCACAGAGACTCAGGTGGCACACGCTTGTGGTAAAGGATCTTAGACAACTTTGCGTTGAAAACCGAAGACGACGAAGCTTGTTGCTCGAGACTCAACTCCACCCCGGTTTGAAGCACCACCTAAAATAAGTAAGAAAGTAGCTTGTTCGTTTCCATTATCGTCGTTAAAGACCTCACCGACGCACTGCTACTCTTAAGTTTTTTTTTCTAAATATACAAAGAAAAATAATTATTCCTAAAGGACTCAATACATATAATACCATTCTACCATTCTTCAATCATTAAGGTGTCATACAGACATTTTTTGGCCTACTTACTCTAGGGCTGTCAAAAACTGTCACCCTGCACAGTTTCATTTTTCTTTTTTAGGATTTCACTACGAGGAACTAAGGGCACCCTACAGTTTTTATTGACATCAAATTCCAACTCAGGATCTGCTTAAGACAAGCATCATGAGTTGCGCAACAACTGCCATCTGGTAACGCCATATCGAGTGTTCTTAAATGTTGTCTCCTGGGTATTACGTAACTTTTGCGACTGACAGATTATCGTATTAATAGTCTTTCAGACGAACGTCAGACTTTTTAAAAAATGGCGTCCAAAACTGATAATAAAAAGATACTGCTAGACAAAACGAGCATATACGTGCATATACTAATTTAGGAGGAGTCTCCTCCAAATACTAATTTTGGGGGAGACCTTCAAATTTAAAAAGATCTTAAACCATTTTGTTAGGCAGTGCCAAATTTCACACAAAACGGGTTGGCCGCGCTCCTTAATCGTGGTTCAATATTTTATTTTCATGTACACTGAAGGATAGTTCTGATTTAATTCTTTGTAGTTCTTAATTGGCAGTAATAGATCCTATTGGATTTTGAATTGCGTTTCCAGATCCTATCCCAAAGGTTTCTGTCCCATAAATTCGTGTCCGAATTAACCACACTCGTACCGCATCAATCAAATGCCGGGCAACGACAGCGATAAACCACGTATTATCTGAAAATTACATGAGCTTGCCATTAATGAAATCACATTAATAAAACAGCTCCAGCCAGGCACGTCCTGTGTGTTCTTTCGCTTACAACATGAATTAGTTCCAGAACAAGACTATCACAATCAATGTACCTCAACCTATATGCAGCCATACAAGCATGTAATTCTCGGCAGACAGTAAATTGTGCTACAATGTTCCAAATGTGGGTACATCATGATCCTAACATGACAACCTTTAAATCATTGCCAAAACACGATGGCCCGCCGTTATCGCTCTCTTTTCGAAAATCGATTTTCCTAGTACTACATCATTTTTTTGCTGGAACAAATAAAATTTGAAAAAAAATCCAAAAAAAAAAAACCAACATCCCCCGAGATTGCATTGAAGTAAATTGATGTAATTTTTCCCTCGGGAATGATGATGGACTAAATAAAGGATATACCTACACAAATATTACGTGTATACATGGACAAACTAGAAGCAACAACAGCCAGTGTATACAGTCTTTTAATGTTATAGGTGGTCATAAATTTCTTCCACCCATCAAAAGCGGGGCGCGGCCTTAAATGCGAGAAATTAAACAAGCGAAGCTTCATGTGCTCGGCCATGATAAATTGACTCTTAAATCATCTTTTGCGTCAAATAGATCATCGCGGACGCGTTTTTTTTCCGCAGTTATGTAAAGTGTTGATAGAAGAGGAAAAAAATTGCGAAAATGGGTGCGGTATAGTGACTATCCTTCCGCAGGATTTTATACGAATTAAGGCCAAGCGGTTTTTCTCAGAACTGGCACAATTTTTGGGCGATATATTGAGGTGAATTTGTTATTCTAGCAGACATTTATCGTGCAGATTTTTTTTTTCAACCCTTTTAGAGATTATAGCAAACAAGGTCCTTAAATGTGGCTCATGGTCAGTGGAATGGTTCAAACCCCAGATACGACTATATAATATTCCTTTTCCAGGAGGTGACATTTTCCCAAGAATTTATAGCAGTACTAAAGATTGTTGGATATAGCTGACGAGTGATCTCCACTTTTGTAGACGCCTCAGGGTACTTCAAACAAAAGATGACCCCCTTAAAAAAAAAAAAACATTCTTCTAAACTTGAAGAAGCAGCTTAACGCAGTCTCCCAGTAGGGTAGTCTCCCAGTCTGCAGTAGGTCACCACTAAGTGTGGAGCTTATATGCTTGAGGCACATTAAATACTGCGATTGACACAGTTGTGCTGCAAATGATTCAAGCAAAGCACAACCACTAAAAATAATGTCCGACTGCACATTTACGTCTACATTATATTAATAGCTCTCATCCGTTATTGTGACTCCCAGAACTCCTTAAGTCGTGAATAGATCTGCATGACATTTAAATAAAATTAGTTGTTGATGTACTGCAATTTGCTGAATGTCTTTAATTTTATATTTTTGCTGAGTACTTTCAGTGACATGAACAACTGAAAAAAATGTATACTTTTTACGATGGAAAACACCAAAAGTGATGACAGTGAGCTACGACTATGCCCATGCGGAAGAAGTACCTGTTTCCGAGTGTTAGTGGCAAATTTTTCGAAACTCTCCGTGGTTTGGTTCTAAACGAACTGTGTATGAGTATGCTGCATGTCGATAGCTGATAGAAGTCTCTATAATGAAGGGCGCTGCCACGCGGTTGGTTCTTGTATGAAATTTATATTACAACATTTAGAAAAAAATGCACAATGTCCGGGATTGTTAAAGTGCACATAAATTGGACTCAAAGGAGCCTTTTTTATAAGCACTCTCTTATTTATGTCGAGGAACCAATGAAGAACGTGACAAAATAGGGCAGCTAAAGCTAAGTACAACTAGCGACCATTGAAGCCAGCCTAACCGGACCTTAAATACCAAATCTTCGGCCTCATGCCTACAAACTACACGAGATCGTTGCAGCTTGTCAGGCTAGTTTAAATTGCAAACCCAAAGAAGAAATGAAATAAAAAAAAAACTGGCACGTGCAGCTTAGAAGGGTCATCGCCTGATTTTTCACAGCCATTTCTTTCTTACAGCCATTGAAAGACCTAAAAATCCGATTCCGAATGGTGAATTCAAAAGTTTCTCAAGACTTACACTCTCGGAAGGTTAGTTAAGCCCTCGCGGAGGCGAGGCTGTGCAAAAAAAAATCATTTCCCCGGTGGTGATTCAAACCCGGGACCACATGCACAGTAGTTCGCCACACTGTACCACGGCGCCCACAAGTAACAACAACAAAGCTATGTCTTAATATTCGCCTCTCAAGCTAAATTTGAAGACCAGGAACTCAGCCGTGTAGTCGAAACAAGACCACTCTACGTGCCATACAACAATGCAACAATAGATCGTTACCGGAAAGATTGCTCCGGAAGCACTGCTTCGTATTAACATAACGTCTACATCCCGATTGTTGTCCAACATAATTAAACTCGCTTATTATAAGATCCTTAATGTAGAGTCTTCTGCTTCTGCCTGCTCATAGATTTTGAGCCTTGTTTTAATTCACGAAAAGCCGAAAAACAAAGTCTAGAACCTTGGTCTTTGACCTCCTCATTCAAATGATGGTTCCAGCCTTTATAATAGTTTTAAAATTAAACTTTGTTGTATTTTGAATACTGAACAGAGCCTTGGATAGCTTACACTACACGTTCATTTAGCTTTTTAAAAAAACAAAAAAGTGCTTCCAAAAAAACATTGCAATCAAGCAACTGATTGAACTGCTCTGTTATAGAGCATTCGACTTTGCTCTTTACCTTATAGCTTTAATAATGCCAAAGAATGAAGAACGTTACGCAATTTCTCAAATAAAATATAAATTATTCCTGCCCGAACTAAAAGCTTCCTAAATAGCACAACTATTACAACGGCTTTTAATCAAAAAAGCATTTCATGAAACTGATACAAAAAAAAACTAGAACGCTTTTCTAAGAACCGTGATAAAAAAAGAAAACTCTCAGTTATTTATTTCCTGCAAGGATGCATTTACCAACGCATACCTCTACTGCCCCAAACTACCTTGTGCACAAAAGGGGATACTTTCCACGCTTATGATTCCTAAAATAAATCTCATATATCCTTTGCATACTATATCCATTAACGAGAGTGAAATCCTTGGAAAATCTTTGCTATTTCGCAACGATTAGGTACCCTTGAGAAAATGCATTACCCTCTTAATGCAAGCAATATGACAGCAGCAAGCCGGAACTAGAAAGCTCCTTAAATGAAAATAAGAAAAATCTCTTGCACTTCCCTGAACAAAAATCATGATGAAAATTTTAGTATAATGCAGCAGCCATATCCGCATGTCAAGTATGGCTGCTTCACTCAACAGCAGTAAAAGGGTCAAAGGAGAAGGGTTGGCGGAGCCAACCACAAGTAGACAGCAAAGTTTGGAATTAGAAATCCTGCCCTTACGATCAGGCCATCACTCTGATGATTCATTAGTAATAAGGAAATTGTGTTGCAACGTCCTTGCTGAATGAACCAATGCACATGATGAACAACACTTTGGAATAAATAATTCATCAAAAGTCCCATCACTACCTGCTCTGATGAGCACGAGCGATGACCTTCGATTTCAGCACTGAGAAATAAATTTTATAGCAAGGAGATATCATTATCCTTGCAAAGCAAAATGAAGAAAACATCAACTTCAAAGCCAAGGGAAGAGTAGTTATGTTACATTTTGCGCCATCCCATCGTCCTCGTAAAAAACAATGAGAGGATCTCAAATCGATTTGCTCGATAGCCAGCTCGGCAAATATAAGAAAAAAATATATTGAAACAAATTTATACTCGTACTTGTGGGTTGTACATAGTATCCAAGGTAGAACAAGGAGGCTAAGGATACTGAAATAAATTTTCTACGTGGCTCAGCTACTGGAGTCCATGCAAAGGACCACGGGAATTTGCTTTGGGATCTATTCGCCTCGCGCGTAGTATTTTCTTCCGCAACAATTGCTTTCCAGGTTAAGGTAGACGAAGAGCCAAGTGTACTACACTCCTCTGGAGTACATACCTCTTGGACGGAAATGAAGAGGGAAATATTAATGCCAAGAGTGTGTTCTTTCGAATTTCTTCTACCGACGGGTGGATTGTTATCCTAGAAGAAGCTCTGAATAATTCCAATGGAGCTCGGGAAATTCTTCACTTGTAGTGGATGCGCCAGTGTGTGTGTTTGCAAAAACAAGAACTCGATTTGCAGTGAAGCCAAGCGAGAGATATCCTTTTGGTTGATGAAATCGAGTGGGAGTCGAAATGGACTCACACACTACATGAAGCGTCAGGGAATTCTTTCATTCTTCGGAACTGCATAGTGTCAGGTGAAAAAGTGCAAAACAATTACAGTTGAAAAGAGGAAATGTGTGCAAGTGATGGAGCGAGATACTTTGACACGACACGTTTGTTCTCATAGAAAGCGCATACCATAACCTGGCGATGTACGAGGGCGATAGAGGTGTAAAATTAAGGCGATAAAGGCTGATGGAAGCGAAGGAGCTTGGAAATATTGCAACCATGTGTGGGATGGCTTTCTCCGGAATATGTGGTATACAGTCGTTGAAAAATTTCCACCCTTAAGGGAATTCTACAGAATGTCCCTAATATATCAGGATTATTTTCACCAAGCGATTATCTCTAAACGATATTGCTGTACATGTGTAGTTTTTTACAGGATAAATGATGACTCATTTAACATTAGAACAATGTAGCAAATGCGAGAGAGCTGTGTTTGCTGGAAAATTTTCAAGCGAATCGAAATCGTTTTTCGGTTTAAGACACATTTTGACATGCTCTCAATTGAAATAAAAGCAACATATCCTTGGTTTTAGGAACAGAATGGATTTCGATTAATTTTATATTAAAATTAATTTAAAAAAACAATCAGGTCCTTGAAAGCAATCAGGTTTATAATGCTGAATTCGTCTGAAAGTAATTTAATTGTAATTAAGAAACTGCTTCTCCATTCGAAGAGAAATCAGAAATATACCGAGAGCGCGCAATCGATTTTGGGAGTGGTTACAACTAAAAAAAATTGTGTATTATTGGGAAGATTTTTTCAGCTATAAACTATGAATAAAACTTAATATACCTCATATCCTACTGGATGGGGTATAAAAAAGACGGCGATTTTACTCAATAGCAGAAAAAGGAAGATTAATTCGACAAAATGGAAACAGACAGCAGCGATAATTGTAAGAAATAGGGGGCAAGCTTTCACATCTACTTCTAAATCCAAGTGACAAATTGAAACAAGGCCCTTGAAACATCCGTGTTCTGGAAAAGACAGGCTGAAACGTCGAGAGAACATCAACGAGGATCAATAAATTTTTTAAAATTTTTAAAAAGTCCCTGATATGGTTCTTCAACGTTTCTTATATCAATTCTTGCATAACCAAAATAGCTTCAAAATACTATTATTCCAATGCACAGAATCCAAGAAAACTTTCTTTCATAAAATAATGGAAAATGACGAGTGTATAAAACATTTTTCCTGCACTTTTTGGGTATAACTGATCGAAAGATTCGCAACGTTTAAAGCTGAAGCAGGATAAACCTTTAAGCAAGCAGATCTAAAAGGAAAACATGCAGAACACCTGAAAGTTGTCGAAAATATTATTTTAGATATAAAAGACCACATCAACCCCCGGATTGAGTCTCATTATTTAAGGCCACAAGAAACACGTGAGTATATTAACTGCAGCAGAGATTATGTTGACAATCAAAATAAAAATAACAAGCTTTCTGGAAAGTTAAACAAATTTTACGAGATCTTCAAGACGGAGCTTAATACAAGCTTTTTTAAAACAAAGAAGGATCAGTGCAACTTGTGTAGGTACTCAATATTTACAGTGTCCAGAAGCTGTAAGACAATAAAGTCAAGAAAAATACGACATTCATTTGGAGTAGAAAAATTTAACAAGGGAAGATTTGGGCGGTACAAAATTTCACATTGTACAGGTTGGACAGGATCGTGAAAATGTAGGCGAGACTACTTATTGTGCCGCTCTTGATCTCGAAGCCGTTATGCAATGTCCAATGGCCAAGTCTGTGCGTTCCATTATAAATCAAGGCTGAATAGCTTCAATATTACTATTATATAGAGTAAGGAGAGGAAAAGAATAGAAAGAACTCCTAGATTTGCTAACAAAAAGACGAACTGGGACGCCTTCAAAAATGACTGTGTGTCATTGATGTGTCATTGAGAACACCATTCAAATTAGAAGACGAAGTTAATAAACTCATTGAAGCAGACAGAAGTAAAGACTGACAGGCATGTACGCACAACATATCTGCTAGAAACAGAAGAATTGATTTGCACCCCCAAACAAAGCCCCCTTGAACCACCGCTCTAACAAGTTGAAAGAAATGTTGCAGGATTATAAAAATCGTGTGACCATTGATTCCCTTTAAGGCTTGTCGGTGGATAGGAACTCGAGCTTCTCGCTGCTGAAAGCCGTTAAGTCCATCAAGAAACCTTTAAACACTCGGCACCAATAAATAAAGGTAACGGCGAATAGGCGAAAGAAGACAAAAAGAAAGAAACACTTGGAAGAAACATTCAAGCCGTTCAACGGTCCGCCGTTCAAAATAAAAACTCGGAACCTGATAGCTTTAGAATTAAAAAGAGGTCATTAGTCGAACTTCAGTAGACAATAAGCAAACTAAAAAATAATAAGGCCTCAAGATACAACTTGTTCACTGGCCAAATCTTGAAAGAACTACCGAAAAGGCAAACCGTAAATGCTTCCTTAGACTCTTATACATTCCAAGGCAATGGAAAGTTGCTGAAGTCGTTATACTTCCAAAACCGGGGAAGCGACCAAATGGCAAAAAGTCTTATAGGCTATATCTAAGGTCTTTGAGAAACTTCTGCAAAAGCGATTACAACCAATAATTGGAGAAAGATGGTTGATCCCGGATTCGGCTGGATGAGTAAGAGATCGGCTGGATGAGTAAGAGATGAGTAAGAGAATCCTGGTTGATTACTATAACAGCAGGTCTATAGAAACCTCTTTGCTCCTCCAGCTTAGCGACCTGCCAATCGTGAATCGGAAGTGGGGGATTGCAAAGTCTTCTGACTTCAAGGATGTCTTGTACGGAGAGGAGTTCGATAGGTGCGCGCTCTCGCCCAGCAATTACCTCGCCCAAACTGTTTATCGCGAGCTTGTAGAGGTCACATGATCTCATATCCTCGCACGCGATAAGCTTTACATGGCCTTGATGCCAACCGCCATTGAAGGTGATCGGAGGTGGTCCGGTGTGTTCCTGCATGAACGTCAAAAAGTTGCTGGAAAGCTTCAATATGACCATGTTCGACCTTTCGGGAGTGATTGATCCATCCAGGTCGCTACGATCAATCACAGAAACTACAATGCGGTCTTTAAGAACTTTGCTGAGGGACTTATGAGGTGTGACGGAGGACGTCTAAGGGGCGGTGGTAGAAAAGTGCATGAAATCGAAAGAAGCCTTAGAAGTGAAAAACATATATTTTAGTGAACGTATAGCAAGCCTTCGAGTTGTTCAAGAAGTTCAAGCTATGGCAAACCTTGCCGGAAGACATGTATAGAATATCGACAAACTAGCTTCCGAAAACAGACCCCTTCGTGTTAGGTGTGGTACTCAATAGTCGAATTTCAGCTGTTGTACCCAGGGTGGCGTCCTCGGCCCGACCTGTTTCGGTTCTTTATAAGAGACGTTCCTGAGGTATGGTATGTGTATAATGATCAGACAATTATGGCCACATTCGCGGACAATACGGCTATCCTGGCAACAAAGGAATCATTCGAGTCATCAACGTGTGGCCTCCAACGAGCTTTGGACAAAATTTGCGTCTCAGCGAAGACTTGGCGAATCGTTCTCAACGAGAACAAGTCAACGAATGTGAACGAAAGGTGAACAACTTACATCTGCTCATGAACTATGCACAAATACCCTATGTAAACGAAGATAGATATCTGTGACTCTAGACGCTAAACATAGGTGGAAGCCACACGTGAAGAAGAAGCATGAAGACCTTTAAAATTAGACTTAGGGAAATGAATTTATTTGGAAAATTTCGAAACTAAGCATAATAACAAACTGCTCTTGTACAGACAGGAGCTAAAGCCGTCCTCGACATACGGTATAAAAATTTGGGATTCTACCAAGTCGAGCAACATATTCAAAATAACACACTGGAAGCAATTGTGAATGCTCCAAATATAAAGAATAACTAACTTTGACGACGAATACAAAGAACAAGACCCTTCGACCTAGCGACGTAGGCTGGAACCGCACGAACTGGCGGTTTTAGTTGTTGTATTCACTGGATAGAAACATATCAAACGCAAAAAAAACGTACGGAAGCGTAAACTAACTTGTTAAGTTCGTTTAGTTGTAATCAAAAGGAATTATGAGAGAACGAAGTTTTACTACTATGACATGCTATGTCGCACTGCGTGTTCTGGCATTTTCCATAGTATCTTTCAAAAAAAGTGTGGTTTTTTAGGAAATCGCGCATAACCAATATTGGCTACTTCGGTATTATATACCTGCTGAAGTGGTGCATATTGGTATTTTTTTAAAGATTTTGGAGGCTTTTGGCATCCATCCCCTTCAATATTCAAAAAGACAGAAAAAACGGTTAGGAACTAGAAACTTTAAAAAAACAAACCCTTTTCGAAAATGCTGTCACGTGTTTGAGTCAAACCTTCGAAGTTTTTAAATTTTGAAAGATTAAGAAGATGGAATATGCCTGTTATTTATTCCAAAATTATACTTTATATCGCTTGAAAATAGAGAGGGGGAGACATTATGTTGTTTTGACCTTTTTTAGCTTTTTTTAAAAATAAAATCTATACAACAAATATTTTGATTTTTAAACTTCCGTTGGACTTCTTTCCAATAATTCAACACTCTGCACTAGCGTTGGCAGTTTTTATTTAAATTTATGGGCGCCAATTTTGGTAAAACAAGCTCTCTTTTACTTCGTTTTTCAAATAGGATTAGAAAAACATAGGTAGAAAAAGATCAACTTTTAAAATTTTGTACGCAATTTAGTACGCTTTGTACTGAAACCAAAATCCGAATATTTAAAAAAAATTTAAAATGTTTATTTTTGCTTTCGAGTTAGATCTCAAAAGTTTTTGAATCTTCAAAATTCGTAATAGTTTTCCTCAGAATTTTAGATGATTTCCGAAACTTGTGGCTTTTACATATAAGCTCTCCAAACAACACTGGTGATTATTGAAAATGGGTCAAAACAGTGGTGTTAAAACTCTTTCAAAAAAATATAACTTCCACAATTGGTTTGCTTTGAGTTGCTTTATCCGTGTATTGAATATCAACTTTGTTCACCAAGTTGTTCAAAAGTTATGGCCTTAAACACTTTGAAAGCGACATATTCTTCGATCTCTTCATTTGTCAAAAAAAAAATTCAATATATTCGAAAAACTATATTTTTTTCATTCAAGTTCAGCACTTAAGAAAAAAAGTGCCCTAGTATGCGTTCCTTGGCTTTTTCCGCAGTTTCAAAGCACACAAAATTTAGTCTTTTTGCGACTTAGCCTTCGAGCTTACAACGCAATTGGACGGACAGACTGACAGAAGGACGGATTGACAACGCAGTGAAAACATTTCTTTTGCCATGTTTAAAGAACCGCTAAAAACCGTCAGTGGTTCACCGGCAGCGTATGATCCTATAACCATAGCTTAAGGAAATGCTGCAGGTACCCACTGAGCTACGATGCAAGCACTTTATTCTTTGTCCAAATTTGTTCACCTAACTAGGTCTTACCTTACGTATGCTGAATGTTGGTTGATTTTCTTTGTAAAACCGATTAGGTTAAAATATAGTTAATTAGGTAAGACAAGCTGTCTGAATGTCGGAGAATCCTGATTTTTTTATTATTAAAAAGTCTTCCTTGTCAATTTCAAAGAGTCGAGCTTAAAAAATTGTAAAAATAAAGCATTAAACGTATTAGTTTTTTATTTGATTAAGAAAAATTGACCTTGTCCCATAGTATCTAAATATAACACTGCCTTTCGTTAACCCATTATTTCGGGCGTCACCAGGAAACTTCTGCTCTCCTTAAAAAAAATCCTTTCAACGCAAAAAATTTCCAAAAAAGCATGTAACCAAATTATCTAAAGTCTATTTAACCCATAAATAAATTCCTAAGCGACTACCATACCTTATTTCCTATCTTATCTTTCAAACTTGAGTGGCTCTTTGATTTTGACGCAAAATACTCAATCAAACACAATTGACGCGAGACACGCGTACCCTTCAAAGAGTCCCCTTTTATCCTCGCACGATATCGATGGCTCTCGAGCACGTGTCTATTGGATTTAACTGAAGAATGTTCAATTCAATTTCAATAAATTGAGCTTCAAGGCGCTTATGAGTAATGTGTTCAGCAAGTGGTGAAAGATATCGAAAAAACCTGACGGAAAAGTTCTTACAGACGCACCAATAAGCGCACTTTTTTACATAGTGCTTTAACATCAGCTTTTAATTAAACATGGTTACAAAGTATCTCAAAAAATGTATTTTTTTTAGCATAATCCTTCGCAATACGTCACACTCAAAATGGAATTAGTTTTCAGCAGAGTCGTCAGTTATCTACCAAGGGACTCTAAATAAATTCAACAGCCCCTCATGCTAATTAAACTACCGCCCCTAATGAGATAACTTTGAAAAAATTACATCACTCTTGATAAAAAGGTTAAAACAAACAAACAGCACTTTGTCCTTACAAGTTAAGACCCCCACACCCGCTTGAGGTCAGAAAAAAAATAAAAAAAAATATATTTTTTCTGGAGCAAATAAGATTTATTTTAACAAATCTCTTACCGCTCCACACCTCGACCAAAGTCCCCCGACCTTACTCAAGTGCCTGCGTGATGTTTCACTTCTTACGGTTTACAGTTATTTTTTTTTTTTTTATTTTCTCACTTTTGTGGATTTTATTAAATCCCCACGGCGAAATGAAAAAATTTCTGTTTATTGTTGAAATTAGAGAGCAAAACCGAGCGAGCGCGGCGTGGCGGCGGTGGATGGATGGAAAGTAGTGAATGCTCTCGTGTAGTGCCTTACGGAGAAAAAAAAAATATCACCCTCTTTATCTTACGTCAACCACCCCCTTGGCCCGCTGCTGAGCTTCTCTAACACCAAAAGATAAATATCCACGGGATGACGCGCGGCAGGCGCACGGGCATCTTCCCTTGTAAGTGGTTGAACAACGACGACTCTCGAACGTCCTTCGCGCGCTCTCGGCGCCTGATGACAAGCAAGAACCATAAAGGATTTGATTCGAGAGTTCCGCCATGAATGTCGACTGAACCGGGCGGCGCGCGGGTTGAGAGGCTGCTGTATGTGGGATGCTTTGGTATTTCGATACAAGTGGCAGTTTTCGCAAATGTCTTATAAAGGGGGTGGGCCATACTTTAGGGGTAATAAATATTGTACTAGATCTCTGTCTCTATCCCCAGGGGGCCTGGTCCAGGCAATAACAAGAGCATGAAATTCCTATGCTCTCGACTGAACACTGCGGCACGGCAAAGTACTTAAGTGCGGTGTATACGTCAGCTCCAGAGCATGCTGCGTCTATGTGTGGGTTATATGGTTTAATTGATTTTGCCAAAGAGTAGCAAGGACTCACGGCTCTTATGCGTTGGGAACGTGAAATTTTTCTATTTGCACGAATTAATGTTTCAATTAAAAAGTTCATTAGAATTTTCTTGTAACTTCTCTGAGTGGCTCAAGAGTCTCCTTGGGGGGAAATGTTATTTTATGCGAGTACTTTTTGCTTTGGCGGCTTCTTTGAGCGCGCTGATGGATTTATCCTTTAATTTCCTGTTGGCTGGTGTTGTTTTCAGAATGGAGGGGCAGGAAGACATAAATTAAAACGATAAGCAACTTTTGTTTTGTCTGTGCTCCATGTTTACATCTCGTCGGATTGAGACATCGCAACCGGACATCTGCTTGGCATTATAGTTGCCTCATTTATTTAAGTAATTGGTCTGGTATCCTTTTAGGGTGCTTATACAATTTCTTTGATTGGCATACTATTTACGAGTTAAGGCACTGAGATTGTAGCTGAAAGGTTATGAATACAGATTAAAATTCATAGAAGAGCTAAGCAGACTATATTTGAAAGGCGCTTCAACTTCTTAACTAATAAATAATGTTCGCGTTCTGAAGAAAATAATGTTACTGAACATGATTTTGAGAAGTTTTAAGAACTTCGGACACAGTTTGTTCGCCTTCAACTGTCATTTAGGGCAAACTCAAGTTTTCGATCTGACAAAGATATTCTGATGTGGCGACAAGAAAAGAGACGTGGGAGTCGCTGATTGCACTCATGGATGAACATTCCTGAACGACCACACCTTACTGTCATGTCAGTAAACTGGCACTCGATATTCGAGCATCTGAATTTGTCTTAAATCTAAATCGAGCAGTCTAAATTGCTCAAAATTTTTCAAGAATTTTAGAAAATTGTCTAAATTCGTGAATGACAGACGACACAGTTGTTTTTGAACCTTTGAATTGTGAATATTAACAGTTGTACAAAGCGATTGAATTTAACAGAAATAAAGTGTTGATTTCTATGTGATGAAGTTGAATTCAAATTTTAAGTAAGTCGAGTTTAATTCAAGTTCAAGTTTTTTTTTTTGTGTAAAAATTATAAAAGTGAATTTGGGTTTTATTCGACGAACTCTAGGCAAAAATTTTACAATATAAACCAATGGCTGAACTCAATATGGCTGCAGACTACTTAGCGCCATGCATAAACTTTAACGGGCACTTTTCCATTCAAATGTCCAAAACGCAAGACTGGGATGAAAATACCCCAAAATTGAGGAGAGAGCAGGAGCTGCCGTATTTTGGGATTCACTTGTACAAGGTCTAGGAACTCAAATTTTGGTATGTAGCCAATTTTGTAAGCTTTCAAATGGTCAACTATTGGAACCGCACTCTATAGACCATACCCACTCTTACCATTTTAAATCCTTAAGACTCTGGAGCTCTTGATCAACATTAAATAGAACTAACAATTTAGTCAAACAGTGACTAAACATCCCTATAAACAAGATGAGAAGGATCTTTGGTTGTCCCCATCTCCAGACAAGACCTTTCCAAATTTTGGAGACACACTTTTTGGAAAAGAACTGCATGATCTGGAGCTGCAATGAACCCTTCAAAGTGATCTTCCCCTTGCCAGTTTTATATTTATTATAAAACGAGGGATCGCTACAAACTCTAGTCAATTCTTCTGAGAAATAATTTGAAAGACGCTAATCTTCAACAGTTGTCCGAGCACATTTGACTCTTTATTCATGGTAAACCAACATAAACACAGGTAAAACAAAACAAGTATTAATACGTTGGTCTAGCTTAAGGCAGAGGTTTTGTTAGGCTTGTGTGCTGAGAAATCCTCTTCTGAACCTGGCATTGTAACCTGCCAGTCTAACCTGTGACCCAAGCAGAAGCTACTATTATGAAGCTTAGCAAAGATTTAGTTTGATCACTCTTCGCAGCGATTTAAACGCGGCTTGCCTATCACTGCCAATGTTTTTTTCTCTCCACTTTTTGGTCATAATATAACGCATATACCCATTGGGGTGGCGAAAAGCTTAGCTAGAAGAACAGCCGAAAAAGGATAAGCTTGGCCTAGACCATAGCCTGAGCTTTTAAACTTGTAATATTTGCTGAGAATTCAAATGGCATCGCATTTAAAAACTGCTCTTTAAAATTGATCTTTAGATAATTTAAGTGCTCCTCCCTCGCTTTTATTTTCCCCATTATCAGACTTAAGTCGTATAAGAAACTCAAAAAGGCTGCTACAGCCCGAATCTAAGACCCTCGAGCTGAAGCTATTTAAAAAACCTCTTCATGGCAGCCAGATTCAACCTACAGTCGCCGCCGCCGCCGCCACCTTGTTGCTCATTTCTTTTATCGACATTGTCAACAGCTTTGCTTTCGCACCACACTCTGTTTTCAAATATCGAAAGGATGTTGAACTTATTTCTCCATATGTTCAAATGAAATTGGTTTATTATCCCTTTGTGGGGTCCTGTCTCAGGGTAAATACCATCTACACACATGTAATACTGTTCTTCTGATGAATTTTCTGCGTTCTGCATGTGAACAAAGACAAATATAATGACATCAAGGTGGGATTGGAATTGAGTGAGGGCACAAAAAAAGGATAAATAGAGATAATAAGGATAATGAAGTACTGAGTACTTTTCTTGTTTGTTTGATTTTCTCTTCGTTGTTATTCTGATCTGGAAATTGTTATGAAGGCGATGGTGGTGGCTGGTGGTGTTGGCGGTGCCAACATTTCCAATTTCCGTACGGATTTTTTTAGGGTGAGCTACGTAATGACTTGCCATTCATTACAGACGTGTTCAATGTGCCCCATGGGAGAGTGTCGATTCGTTTGTATTGTAGCTGTCAAAAGAATCAGCTCAATCAGGTTGGCAGCATTCATGATGTAAGCTATTTTCATCATTAAGTTAGAGCTGGAGAAATTTAATATTGTGAATAAGCCATCTCCACTAGCAAAACGTTTCGATCACTGTCTGTTATGGTAAGGGGTGGCAACCAGGACATATCCCTTTACATATACTGTCGCCCTTTCGGAAGAGTAATTAAAGACAGTTTCTATATTAGTGCTGCAACAGTTGCCATTTAAGTACTTGTGCTTGTACCTATATATAGGACATTCTGTAGTGTGTCCTTTTGTGTACACTCACGCACAGAGGGTACTTAACGACGTCAACTCACTTAATGAATTTCGCAAGTAGACGATAAAAAGTAGAACGGATAAAGACAAAAGAGTCGGCACTAGGAACGGGCCTAGGTGAAGGAATGCATGAAAAGAGCCTGGCGAAATATTTTCCAATATGGCTGGGCGGTATGGCGGCGAGGAGCACAAAAAGTACATCGAAACCATGGAAGCGGCTCTAATGAATATCCCATTAGTAACAGCCGTCAATGAACTTATGTCTACTAAAGTCCTTTTTTCTCGTTTTGTTCTGTCTTTTGGTTGTAATTTTTTTCTCTCACTCTCACTCTACGGGCGTGTAGGAATGTCGTAATTCTTTTGTTACAGAGAACTAATTCTTTTATTTTTTTTACTTTTTTTCGGGGGCTGAATGAGTTCTTAATGGTATTTTGAAGGATATCGCTTGATCACGTGATTTTATATTTGCAAACAGAAGAGGCAAGGAAGACGGATGCGAAAAGGACAATCATTTCAGTCGAGAAATGGTAACATTTTGTGAAGTGCCTACCTAGTTGTTTGCTTTAAGAGAGTGAGAAGTGGGTAGATAGATACGTAAAAACATTTAAAAGGGAGTTTGAGAACAATAACAACACAAAAACTTTTTTCTTTAATTTGGACCAACACTCCAGGTGCATTTTTAAGGAGATGAAAAACATCGTAAGAATTCAGGAAAAAGATCTGAATGCAAAAACGTTATGGAACAATATATTCTTTTGTGCAAATGTGTCCACTAAAGAGAGTTTTCTATAAGGTGTTGTTATTTCTTAATATTAAACATTAAAAAAAATATAGTTATATCAACTTCAACTACTGAGCTTGATACTACTTCACTTTACGCCTATAGATATTTATCATTGAAGAAAACACTGCATATAACACGATTTCAAGGAGCCAATAACTAGTGAGTTCGACTTCTATCGACTTCAATCGAAGCAACTAGATTCGCCTTCCAAGCTTAGAAGACTGGAGGTTGAGGAGCGCAACAACTAAAGCGGAGGTAGATCGAGTTCACGAAAATAAAGGCAAGCAGAGGTAAAAAAAAAAAACAAAACCCATATCCCCCAAAGGCCAGTGATGTGGTGCACCCTATGAAACGATTTGAAGCATAAGGTCTAAAATTTGATTGCTGCCTTGCACGTATTTTCAGGCGTAGATGTGCTAAGAGACCACTTTTAGCAGGGAAGATGTTTGAGCTAATCATTCTTCTCTTCTCATTCTTTCCCATGTCCTGGACCATCAGAAGCACAATCGATAACACCAACTAAATTTGCGGAAAAAAAAATGTAAACACCCCACCACCTGCATGAGCTTCCAAGCGTTTCGGTGGCAAATCTAGTAATGTTCAGCAGGACCTCTGTCTGGACTTTTTGAAGCTCAAGATACACCTTTTATCTAAGTACCAGCTCTGGCTTTCAGCAACTCCTTATTAACCACCTCACCTTGATACAGGATTTCTATACTTTGCATTATGCTGCGTATAAATCCACTTTCAAAAAGTAGACTCTTACTCCCTACAATATGAAAAAAAGAAAGACTAAGAGGCTGGTTCGTTGTTATATTTTTAATGGTGTATACTTGCTCATGGGAAGGTTGAGTTATACACTACAACGTTAGGGTACATTATTTGAAACATGGCAAAATTACCCGGCAAAAAAGTCAACGCATCCCTTTTTTACACAAAATAGCTAATACCCTCTAGGCACGAAAAGGTCCTCACAACAATATTCTATCCACCCACAGCTACTGTCAAGCTTTATAATTGATGATGTGCCGTAACCACAGACTTCAACACAGACTTTCAAGTTCCAACAAATCATCTGATACAGAATTCATGTAATGCCTGATGCCAAAGCGGCTTTTTTAAAATGTCAGACCCAAGTCATCGCAAATCTTATAACTAATACGAACACATGTATGTATTCATATTTATTATTACGTTAAACAATAACTTCCATGGCATGACTGATCCGGTCGAACTATGTACCTACAAGGAAAAAAAGTTCCGCATCACGTATCCATGGCCCCCTCAGTCGAAAACGTGTTCAGGAATGTCCAAAAAGTTTAGTGGGGCTGACAAGGAAAACTCGCAGGAAGAAGAAAATAAAAAGTAAAAAAAAATAACTTTTTAAACATCTTGAAGGCATTTCTCCCAGCCAAGATATACAGGATAAAGTTTTTATTTCGTCCATATGTGTATGCTTCCAAACATTTTCCGCATGGTGTATGGATTTTCCTGTGATTTGTTCATTTCGTCCTTATGCAGTAATATTCCCGGTCTCTTCGATTTTACTGCATTGAAAGTCTTGTTGTAAGAAACTAAGGATGTAACAAAGCATCTAACCAAACCAGAGTGCTTTCTACTTTTCCTAAGGAACACGAAAGGATCGAATTTTTTTCAAGGAGTGCCGAGTAGTCCCCTTTCATTTTCAACATTGTCTAAATTTTCACGACTGTGTTCAACTTTTTGTGTCCGTGTAAGGAACTTCTGTGAACACTTTGGCGTTCATCCTTGCCCTAGGAGCTGTTTTTCTGTTTTTATGATGCAGTAAGCCTGTTAAACGAAATGAAGAGCACCTCAAACGCCGTCAAGCATTACAAAAGTGCCAGCCAAAGCATGCTCCTGCACTGCATCGAGTGATGCAGCAGAAGAATGAACCATTCCAGTCGTGCCTTGCAAATGTGCAATTGCTGCGAAATAAGTGAGTTTCTTCTGATTGAGGGATTGATGTTTTGAATTATTTTTTTTATACGTTAATAGAAGAGAAAATTGAAAAAAAAGTCTAATGGATGTTTGTGGCATACAGCAAATTGGAACGCAACAAGAGTTGAAAGCAGCATAATCAAAACCGATAAAATTGAAAAATTAATTGCTGTTGCGCAGAGTTTTTCTTTTTCGTTTAATTAAAAATGGTAAAAGGAAAATTTTATTTTTAAATTATTTATGAAATCGATTTGGATCTGCAGCTACACTTTGAAAATCTGCTGCATTTAGTCGTGTTAGACAGGGAATGAATTAGGTTTGAACTTTTAAAAAGAGTAAACAAGTATTTTACTATAGTACCTGAAAAGTAAAACCGTTTCGTAATCAGGTTGGTATATGCATGCACTCGTAGATTCAGGGTTAACAAAATAAAAATTTTGTGTGTGAAAAATTTCAAACAAATCTCCCGAAGTTTTCCAAATAGCCAGAAAACGTGGGAGTCTTCTGCAGGTGAAGCAAATAAAAAGTTAGATTTATGTTTTTTTTCTCACACAGTAATCATAGCCAGAGTTTTTTCATAAAACAAAAACACTTTTGTTTTTAAAGTACAAAAAAATTAAAACAACTCATTAGTCAGAAAAACTTGAGTGTTTCATAAAAGAAGCAATACATTAAATTTGCAAAAAATTGGTTGGTGCTCTGTTAAAGAAAAGCACCCTGTGAATCAGCCTGAATCATGCAATATTAAACGATAAGCAACACGATCTAAGACCTAAGAAAAGCTTCCGTTTTCATAAGGCAGGCATCAATCGTTTATTCATCGAAAATTTTCAGAACCCCTTTGAGACTCGCACTTAATGATGAGTTTTTCTTTTCAATTGTAAAACTCTTTACAGTTATGGGAATGACCATCAAGTGTGAAGTCATTCACGGAGCGATCATTTAGCTTTTGTTGGAGGTTAAGAGTACAGCTCTTGCTAAAATTGTATAAAATGTTGTTCAGTTTATCGGCGCCTTTATATTTTATTTTATTTCACTATAATTTTCCAACTTTTGTGGCATATTTTTTATCGCATCTCGATGGCTCAATCGTTTCGCTCTACTTTTTAATATTTTGAGAAAAATTTTAGAAGATAGCCCTTTCTTTTTGCCTCATCTTCTATATATTTTGAAACTCCATGCGCGGCTTTGCGTAAATTTCTTTGCATGCGGTTTCTTAGATGTTGTCATTCTAATGCAGAAAACCAAAGGGGGCGGCTTTGGTAATTTCAGATTAAAGATTACAAATTATTAAAGCTATTTTCTGATTAATTTTACAATGCTGTGATACAATTTTTAAACTTTTTCTTATTAAACGTTAATAGTGAGTTTCGATACTCAAATTTTATTTGGTATTCAGGGTGCAACTAGTTTTTGTATGATTTTTTCCAAAGATTAATAATGTCAAACGCGTTTCTTCGTTTTCAAAATTGTAACATATTTTGGTCCTTAAGCAGGTTGTTCTTCCCAAAACTTTAGTTGGTCCAATAGAAATAAGTTTGCAGATGAGTTTGGCTAAACAAGAAGCATACAAAGTGGCTCTGTACAGAAGGACTTGAGCTGTTAGCGAGATCTACGAACAGAGGAGGAGAGAGGAACACCTGATGTATAGATAGAGAGAGCACGAGAAGCGCGCGGTTCAAGATACTGAGAGATTTTACAACAAGAACTAGGTTCAAAAGTTTTACCAGAGGATTAAAAGGTCCTGATGAAAGCATGCCCGATGGAACGAACATCGGAACCTCAGCATTGCTTGCCCGATCCTCAAGAAAGGAGACCCTCTGAATAGTACCAGCTACGGAGGAATCAGTCTTCTTCACATAGCACGCAAGATCTTTTCTGCTGTACTATTTGAACGCCTGAAGCCGTTTGTCAACAATCTGATAGGCATATATCAGTTTGACTTAAGCCCAGGAAAGTCCACTTTGGATCAAATATTTACACTGCAGCAGATCTTGGAGAAAACCCAAGAATTTCAAATCGATACCCTCCACCATTTCATCGATTTCATACAGTACCGCATATGAGAGCACAATATATGTCTCGATGTTTCTAATGTCTAGTTTTGGCAACCCTACCAAACTTGTCAGTCTGTGCAGGATGACGATTGAAAAATCACGCCATTATAAAATCACCATTTGATGTCACAAAACGATTTAGGCAAAAGCGACGCGCTATCATGCGACTTCAACATGATACTTGAAAGAATTTTTTTAGAATTCCCGCGCCAACACCAGAGGCGCAATCTTTCAAAAGCCCATTCAGCTACGCGCATACGCAGACAATATTGACAAAATTGGAAGAACAAAGCGCGATATCAGTGAAGCCTTCGTAAGTACACGCTAAGCGGCGAATATGGATTTAGCAGTCAAACGAGGGCAAAACCCAAGTACATGCTGCCATCAAGAGAGGACACCCAACACTTACGTCTTGGACAAAACATCACCATCGACAGCCATAACTTTGAAGTAGTTAGAAACTTTGTCTGCCTGCGGCTACGTTCCGCAATATATTATGACTCAAGCGCTGAAATCGAACAGCCTAGATGTATCCGCCAGCTGTTTTTGGACGTAGTCTTTTTTAGTTAAACACTTGTCCTGAGTCCAAAATGTATGCAACCTTATTTCCCATACCCTATCAGCTTATAATAATTAACTTATCGTATAGAAACAAAATGTCTATCATTTGATCTCGCTTACATCTAAAAAATGCTTATGTTCCATAATTTTGAATAGAACTATCATGTCTGGCAAGCGCATCAAAAACTTTACTGTATTTACTTAATAGGATCCAAAATCAACCCAAGGTTTAATCGTTCTCTGCGTTTGCGCTGCGGTGCCAAGGAAACAACTTCGGTTGCAACAAATAGGCCCAAATGAGAAAACCTCCACCAATTATGCTTGCGCCTTGCTTTCATATCGCAGCGTTCAAAGGGCGGGTATTTTACGTCTCTTAAGTTTTTTTAGGACAATGGAATCCCCGTCTGAAATTAATTAAAGTCCCTAACAATAGTCCCGGCTGATAAATAATTAAATCCGATTTCTGCATTATCTGGAAATAGGCCATCAAAAGGCCATCATTTCGAGGATTTCGTTTTCCATTTTGGTATTTCATTTTTTTAGTGCCAACGCATGCATATTTTAAAATAGGCTTTATATCCTGTGGAAAAATAAAAATCTGCCGGAAGAATCAGAGTCCAGCAATTAAAGGACTCCATATACAGGATGAGAGTTAATTTATTTGATTACAATCATCTGTCCCCAGGAAACAGTCTCCTGAGTTGGCTACGAAATGAGCTCGAGTTCCGCATGGAAACGCACTCATCCAGTAGGTAGTAACGGGCATAGGCAACAGCAGCGTTAAATAATTACGTTCGATTAAGAGCACGCACGCACATGCCCACACACAAGGCTATAACATGCCGACAACGTAAAGTAATTGTAGCAACTGCCTCGCCACGCTGGGTTTATTCCACACCACTTGGTGAAGTATCGATGTGATATTCCCTTTCAGCAGGAACAATTCCGACGCCCATCAGACAGCCTCAGCCTCAATCCAATTTTATTTAGCACTTTGCTCTGACGTAATAGCCCCAGCACTAGGATCCCACTCGTGCATGTGATGTCCTCTTAATGCGAGTGTGTGAAGAAAGAAACGGCAAAAAAGAAAAATTTTAGCGAAAAGTCCTCACCTAAGCAGGACAAGAGTGTCGGTCGTAGTCGTCGTAAGCGCAATCACAGGAATCTGTCGCATTTGCATGATGCGATAGGTCCAAGGGGGATACTCGGCCAATTTTATTTTCGGACCCTATGCAGCCAGAGGGACGAAATATTTCAGTGGACAGATCGGACAGTCACTGGTTGTTCGTTCTTTTTTTTTATTAAACACGCGAGCTCCAATGTAACCCGCTGAGGTTCTGATGTACTCAACCGTCAATACCTAGGCAGGACATTCATCCTACAAAAAGGAATCGCTTTGGGTGGGTGACACATTTACCTATAGATACAACGGACTCGGTGCGAGAGGAGTGCTCGGCGCTGGCGCTGGCCAACCATGTGGGAAAATTGAATAATTGATTGGCAATGGGTACCTTAACAGGCTTTCACACTTTGTTGTTGCTGTGCCCGTGAATGATTTGAGAAAACTGCGCTACTTTTTGCTGCTCGAAATAGAACAGACTACGTCCTGGTCGGTGGTTAGTATTATGGTCAAGCGAACTGTGTGTATCAGAGGGTGTTAATGGTCAAATGGTGATAGTGCTGATGATAATGGTGATGACGACAACGTGCAGGTGCCAGTCGCCGTTAAAAAGAGGTCGACACTGATGCTGTTCCAATTGGGAATATACACATCCGTGCGCGTATGCATGTTCACACAGTTCGATCGAAACAGCGAGGATGTTTTTAATACTTTCCCATAATAAATGATTGATGACGCCGCCGGAGTGATATATGGGAAGTTCAACGCTGTAAATGCAATGAGGTTTGTGGGAATGGTTTCACCTTTCACAATTTGTGGAATAGCAATTGCACCATATGGCACGGCATTCGTTGATTGAATCGTTTTATGCGCTGGCTAAGTGCCGAAGGTCCTTGTGCAAACTCATTTCTACAGTCCGGGGCCTGGAGGTAGCAATTTGCCACTGGTCCTGCTTTGGAAAGGGGGTTATGTACGTTTTTTTCATTTGCCAACAGAAAATTAGTTTTTTTTTTGTGAACATAGAATTTATATAGCTAGTTTGGAAGAAAACAACTTCATTTGTAATTAGCCTGCGAGGTTAAAAAAAGCTTAAAGACAACGTCATATGTTCCTGATGCTGTTAAAAAAAAAAGACTTTTTGCGCACCGCGTTTGGAAAGGCTAGAACGAATTTCGACTATATCGATTCAACCTAAAGGACATGTGTAGGAAAACTTGCGCCTTTTTCCTTGGGCTAAAGATGCTTGTAAGGCAAAGCAGCTTAGAGTAGCCTTACATTATAAGTATTGCTAGGGTAAGATTGTGGGGAGGAGACACCAGCTTTTGAATATGTTTTACTGAGATCCGAAGCTTTCGAAATGGCAGAATAAGAGCAGCCAAGTAGCAATCGTAGAAAACGTTGGACAGAATGTGGGAAACTTATCCTAATATACGACACGGTTGCATGGTGGAAGTCTATAGAAAGAAAGTTTCATCAAAGTCCAAAACATGGGAAGAGAAGGGTCTCTAAGAAATAAGGATCACACCAACCGCAGCAGGTGGGCATACTACTCAACCTCACACCCTTGGATGTTTGTATACTGCTGCAGCAAGGCAGCTAAAACACCTGTCCGCCTTATAAAAACCGGACTATAATGTCACGGACTTCATACCTCTGATACTGGTAAGAAGTGAAAATGAGAGTTAGAACAACGAAGGAGGTGCCGCTGGGATTGACAACCTCATTGACGGCTCTTAAATGGTCGTCAGAAGAGTCACAGACATCATATTATGTAAAGATCCGAGAATAAGCAAATCCTTTCGAATCAACGGCGGCTGCAATGCTCTTCAGGTGGATCTAGCGGCCATAGTTCAAGCTATCGAGGAACAAAAGACGTTCAGGTCCAAAACAAATGCCATAACCATACTGGGACAGCAAAGCGGCCACTAAGGCTATGTATGAAGGTATCATGAAAATACTATGATATTCTGTGTTGGGCGCCAGGTTACAAGGATATCCCAGGTAACGAAGAAAGGTCAAGTGTGCAAGATAAGGAGAAGAAAGGAATTAACCTCTTTTCTTAAAATCTCTAAGAATACCTCAGAGTTTGAAAGTGAATTCACCTTACTTTAAGAAGTCGAAAGTAGTGAAAGCAGACAATTAAATCTAGTTTCAAACCAGTGTTAAAAGCTACACCGTTTTTACCTTCAATTAAAATTTGTATAAGACTTCGTTAAGGGTAAAACGGTACACCGGTCATGTTACCCGCAAAAAATTTCATTTTGCCCTTTTTACCACACATTTTGTATTAAAGGACTTTCTAAGACTGAAAAACCCGAGAACAAAAGTGATAAAAGTTTGTATATTCCGCTTTTTATAACACAAAATACTTTACTCAGGACCACTTAGTAATGATCCTTTAAATCCCAATTGAGGATTATGCATGTCTATCCAAATAATAATGATGGTCGAAAAGAGATTTAAAGTGCGCCATATTACCCGTGCATACGCTAGAAGAGCTATATGCCTCTAGCTTTCATTAAAATTGTTTTCACTAATATTTAAAAAACGCGTTCCTTTGTAAGGAAGCAAACAGATTAGCTTCGCTCTGGTGGAAGAAGAGCTAACACGATTTTAAGGGTGGTTCTGACCTGAAAAAAATTGAGCTGTGTTTGCTCATATCTTTCACATTTGACGAATAAATATCTTGGAGTCATGCTGAAGTTATCCTGCAGAGCAAGGACCTTATAAGGGCCATTCAGTTCTGTACACGAACTACCACAGCGCCTTATGATGTTAAGTCAAATTTCTTGAACTTCATCTTCACTGTGTTGCGCCTGGTTTTCATTATATTCAAGGCGAACAAGAAGAAGGTTCGTTTTTTTTGCTGATTCGAAATCCCCATAAAGATAGATCTGGGAGATCTCAAAGAACCTGAGCCCCAACACTTAAGTAACTTTTTTCGGGTGATAAAAAACTACCTCCCTTTAAATTCGGTAGCGATGCATTTTTCTCGTGCAGCAGAAAAGTACCCTGTCACTCAAAAGGAGAGGGCAAGAGGAAGCTACCACACTCAAAAATTACTCAAATACAACTTTTTAGATTGAAAAAAAAATGGACCACCCCCAAAGGACAATTTAAAGCCAGCCAGTAAATCTCCGAATAAAAAATGATTTATTCATCCCCAACGAGATAAGATAAATTACCCCGATTCATTTACTCCACTCCTGTGTAAAGTACTCAATCTATTAGCTTTCTTTTATATTTATCCCATCAAACCTATGAACCAGAATACCCAGAAAAACCCCAACGCTGTGTTCATTTCTTATTTAACAATTTTTCAGCACGATCCCAGCGAATGAAATAAAGGACCATCAGCAGGACTCTCTCCCGCTCTTCGACTCATCTATCGCGCAAAACTTTTTTATGACTTTATTCGTGCAATGTTATGTGCATGGCGTCACATTAACTTAATGTATGACCACCATTGATCAAATGGAGCCGCAATACATCCTTCCCCCATGGCATAATCCTGACATGTTTCAAATTTTTTCAACTCCACCACACTCGCCGTCCCCATATTTTCGTCAGTCGCCTCTGTCAAGACTTGGCACAAAAAAATCGCGGTTGAATGATGATGATTATGACGGGAGAATGGACTTTTGCCATAGAACGCTGGAAAAAAGGGTGCTGCTACACAGAACAAGGGATATTTATCTCGTACATCCACCACCCGCCCGCCAAAAAAAAATGGACTAAAAATCTACACGATTTTTCGCTTTGTGTAGGGATTTGAATATTTTCAAAAATTTTCGGAGCGTGAAACTAATCGAATTCAAATGCAAACGAGGGCAAAAAGACGAAAAGTCCACCCGGGCCACGGGGGGATAAAAAGTGGAAGAAATAACATAAAATTGCCACTTGGATGTGTCCATCGGACAATGGACTTACTCGAGTGGACACTGAACGATGATAAGTGTGTATAATATACACACCCTGTTTTCGCAGAGAAAATTGTAAAAAAAAACCCACTGGGAGAAAGGCGAGTAGTGTGTGCGGCATGGCTAAGGGTTAGGCCGGGCTCTAGAGAGTTAAATGTGGCACGAAAGAGTTGCACGATGCTTTTTATTTAACCCAGTTAAGGGAGCGTGAGAAAAATGTAAACACCTGACGCGGACGGTATGTTCGATTATTTTAATGCACAACTGAGCTCAAGGGTGGAAAAGCGTTGAAATGAAAATAAACACGAATTTATGCGAACTTTGCAAGCCGCAGTATGTGTAGCACAACAGGAAATGTTTTTCGAAAACAATAGCCTTGTTAGAGCAATATTTTCGTAGAATTCTATCTTTCTTGGAACTGCAGAATCGCATAAAAGTTGAAAAGGAAACGTTGTAAGGCACAACTGAACTATTTCGTTAATAAAATAAGAGTGGTTAAGTTTTACAGTAGGTTTGTACACAAAACCTACAGTCCGTTTATAACGAATCGTTTACTCCATTCCATTTAAATAAATTAACCATCAAAGTGCGAATGCGTTATGCATAGTTTTTATACTCTAAAGGGTGTGTGTACTTACTGCGCACTAGGTTCGCACTAGATTCGTTTTTTACGGTCCACCTCCTTGATGGTTTGACAACCCTTCTGGCACCTGCGAATAAATCTTTCCTTTTCCCTCTGTGTGCCGAAAATACAGCACATACAGCATAAGTTACTGTGATTTTATGGCGATACATGCCTGCGTCTACCATCCTCGACAGAGGATTGTAGCTAGCGTATAAAAAGTGGGCTATGAGGTGAGAGACCATTATTGGTTGCACGAGATCTGTGTTTAACCTATGGGTATACATAAGCCCCCGGATCCGGGTTCATTGAGTATTGCTCTGGATGTCTGGATCTGTCGCTCCCACAAGACCCAAGGCTTTCCGAACTTATCTTATCTGGAGCCAGTTTTTTCGGTTATGTAAGGATTTTCAAAAGGAAGAGTTGTGGCTATATAATCACTTCTACCGACCGATCGTAGCCGCTTTCCTAATTTTTTTTATACAAGCAATTATTTACGACAACAATTGCATTTAACAAAGAAAGTACCGACCATCACTCTACCCTCGGTGTGTCCTTTATTTCATTCATTTATAGGCTTCACGGTAACTTGTGGGTGGAAAACCGTTAAGTACGCCTTGAAGTTTGATTAGCTCGAGCAACGTATGTGCGGGAAATTTGCGTACACAGTTTTGATGACTTGCAGTCAGTTTTGCAAGTTTTCCTGGCCGAGTCGATTTTTTTTCCTTTTTTTTAATTTTTATTGACCGTGGGTTAATGTTTATCTACTTTCAGGAGCTTTTGTGTCACTGGCTGCACCACAAAAGGCGGAGAACTTTTCTGGTTACAGAACCGGGAGTACCTACTTTCATAGTCACCAAACTGAGACTCTGCGTTTATCAAAAGAAAAGAAAGAAAAGAAGAAATTTCAACGTTGCAAAACTGAAACTACTTTTCTTGTCACCAGTCCAAAAATGTTACTTTTTGGCTGAGAACTTTCCTGGTTCCTAAGCTGCGATCACTTTTCCGATCACCGAAGCGAAGCGATCACCTATCCCAGCCTCAGTTGAAACTTTTCCTGGTGAGAAAAACCAGCTTTCGGCCGAGTGGAGCTCAGGTTAGATCAACCATAAAGCTGATTTCGTGAATATGAGACTGGTGTACAGGACTTCGAACCCTCAAAGTCTTTTTTGGCCACTACCCTGTGTCTAACGAGCCATACCTAGCTTTGATCAAACCAAAGCAAAGGAGGCACGTGGCAGGGGGTAAACACAATGCAAACTTAGAACGAGTAAAAACCATGATTCGTTTGAAAGACTGATCGTAGCGTTCAGAAAATTCAAGCAAACATCTTGGACTTTTGAAAAACTAAATAGAGGAAATCAGATGCTTATCTTGCACATCACTAGATGCTTGCAAGTTGTACCAATCGGTATCATCCTTCCGGTAGAGCTTGTTAATGTCTCTTCTTTCTTAGCATCATCAAGGCGGTCCCAAAAGAAAAGGCCGCTTTTTGTTACACGGAGAATTGAACGTGTAAATCGATAAATTAAACGAGGAAACAAAGAATAGGATGCGATTACCAGGACGCTTCTCGAGCAGACGTCATAAGAGTGTAGGTACATGTCTAAGAAATAAGGTAATTATTCACTCATCCATCAGCAGTGCAGTGGTGGGAATGAAAGTCGGATTGACTGTCACTTAGAAAATCACAAGTTTCCTTAGATCGTAAGGGTCAAAGACTGCAAAGTGATTTTAGTACAGAGCGTAACACACCTTTCTTCTGGGTGTCATTTCGATAAAGCCGCTAAGAAAGAAAGTTTAGCAGCCAAGAAACCTGAGAAATTGAATCAATTTCGGCAAAGATTTAGTGTCTTCTGTAAACATGACGAAAATCAATCAGAAAAACGATCATTGAAACAAAAAATGATGAGGAGTTCAGAGCACAAGACTTGTGGGGATGGCCTACATCAAATGTGCGTGGACAAAGCCAAATTGTTCGTTAAAACTTCCAAAGGCTACCACAAACCAGTTGAAAGAAATATTATTGTAATTAAAAAATCGGAATTCATCGTCGATGTGGTAAGGACTGCTCATTTAAGCTTCAGTATTTTTCCACAACGCGAAGTCTTGTGCACCTGAACAACTGCCCAGCAGATATGTTTTTGCGTTCGTTAATTTGCACTGATCAGCCTATAATGCAGCCTCAAAGCAAAAACAAAAATTATTCAGCTAAGACCTAAGAGTACGTTTTCCTCAATTTCTTTCGATTCTCAGGTTGTTAAACTTTTACACTCATGTTCTTCCAAGTTCCAGAAAACGCGTTAGGCCAAACATATTGTAGAACTCGTTTTCCAACTTGAGTTAGCCCCAAAAAGACCCTCTTAAGTTCTAATGATTTCTAAACATTCCATGGGACATCACTCAACCCGTCCTACGGCAATGTACAATAATTACGGACGGGCATCAATCAAAAATTTCATTGGACGCCTTTTCCGACATGTTCAATTTCCTATCCTGGCAAAACACAACATAAAGTAGCAGAAACACTATTGTGTAGGTGTGTGTGTTTGTGTGTGTGTGTGTACCTTTGTTAACGAGTTCATATGCCCACAGAGTTGTATCTCTGCTATATTTGGAAAAATCATTTCTAAAAAAGGAGCCCAACAAAAGTGTCATTCATATGGAATTGAAATAGGATTCCAACAAGTTGGACGACACAACGATACCGTTTCTGCTCTGCCGTTTGCTGATGATGATAACGGCGTCGACAATGATGGGAAATGATGCTTCATTTTTAATGCCAAACCCTCTTCAGGATCAACACGAAGTTGAGTGACAAAACCAATGTAAATGGGTAAACAGGAAAATCTGTTACGGCTCAGGGTCTACATTTCCGTTTCACTTTTGCTCATTGGAACGTAACTCGCTCCATCTAACAGCATCAAAGAGATCGGAATTGGTTCGAACAATAGATGCGACACTCTGCGATGGTGCGCGCATGGTTTTGAGTCCTTTTGAATTTTCCCAAAAAAAAAGTGATTCAATTTCGTTGATGAAAGTTGACTGCAGGGGACACGAGACTCGCTGGATTCCATGTCCGTTTTGTGGTTCTATTTCCGTTTTGTTTTTAGAAATTCATGTATGGTAGTCTGTCGTGACATTCAAAAGAGTTGGCTCTTCAGACATTTTCGTTTGTCTGACTCGTGTCGGCAAAAGTTGAATTTGACAGCAAAAATTTGACGATTGAATCTTTTAGTGGATGGGTGTTGAAGGGATTCCTTTAGCATTAGATGATGGATTCTTTTATAACCCACCAGCTGGTGTTAAGGCAGGAACTGTTGATAAATTCTTGCAGTCTACTCATTAAATTACCGCTATAAGCGCGATTGTAGATAAAAAAAAAAACCTTAAATGAGCCTCAGCGTGTCATTATTTTGACATAAAAACGGCGGGATTTGCAGATTACCTATTTAATATTCTGTCTAAGTCAACCTCTCAAGAGCACCCGGCTTAACTGCCCTCAACGCAAATATTTTAATAGAAGTAAATTTGATTTCCAATCAGAATGGCGAAAGCCTATAAAATATTATTGAAAACGATTCTTAACGCTGGAGCTTCAATGAAGCGAATCCGGTTTGAACTCAAATCCAAAAGCGAAAGCATTTATTTAGCCACGCATGTTGGGCACGTGTTGAGTTTTCTCCATCAAACTTTTCAGTCTGGTGTATCATTATAATAAACATTTAAGTCCTTTCAGGATTGCTTTCACAGTATAAAGTTTACAAGTCGAGACCGAAACGCACTCAAGGAATTATACCTACCCAAGCGGCCTACCATAAACATGATAGCCTCCAATAAAAGTGTCTATAATTTAGAAAGTTTATTTCACACACACACATATACACAAACACTTGGGGTAAAATAAACTTCAAAATTCCAATGAACTCGAATCGAACTTTTCACATTATTGCAGACATTTTCGCCCAAATGACTCCCAAAACAGAAAAATTCTATAAAAACCTAAAAAAACGCGATTCTGCCTTCCTACGTGATCCCTTAGCCATAAAATTTTCTAATTTGTTTCAAGCCAAAAATACAAGAGAATATATAAAAAAAAAATCCTCTCGTCCTCATAAAAGTTCAACATCGCCGCACACACCTTCGAAAAGAAGATTTATTAAACCATAAATAATTTTTTTTTCTCCAACGACACCAAAGTAAATTAAAGTATTTTCCGGAACAGAAAGTCAAGAGGAGGGTGTACCCCAACAGTTGGGCATGGCATGGAGGGCAGGAGCCAAATCCAGGATAAAAGCAAAAAAAAAATAAAATCAAACAACAGCCAAACGGTTGTACATCTTCCAATTCAATGAGCGGTTAACCACATACTGTATAATGCTATCGAACTTGCGCCAAATCGTTCCAAAGGGAGACATCCTTTTCGAGTTCTCGTTTTATTTCACTTCCCCCGCTGTATCTGGGCGAGATGATCAACAATGAACCGCAAAACAAAATGGAAAAAAGTAAATAAATGCTGGGCAGAGGTTACAATAGCCACCCACCCTCAAAACAGGAAAGATTTTGGTTATACGAAACTAGGCCATAAATTCACTTGCGATAATTTAAACTTCGCGGTAGTTACAGTGGAATCATTGGGGAGGAGGCTCCCCACAACTGATGGGCTGTGTTATCGTTTAAGTCCGTAAGTCACGGTAGCGTGCCTGCACTCATCTTGGTTGGCAATTTTTTATTCTGCTCAAAAGCAGTGTCTCTCCCTCAGGGCGTGAATCCACGATATGTTTCCATTTTCATTTAAAATTTTTTGGCAGAGGACGTGAGCACGTTTTATTTGAAAAAGGCAAAAAGCCTGGTAGGTACTTTTGCCAAAACCCATCACCTGGTAAGCTTAAATGCATGCTGCGCGGATGGCGAGAAAAGGGAACGGATTTGCTGGCAGCTCAACTAAGCCACTGCAAGTCGTTAGCAATAATACACTTCGATTTAAATTTGGCTCTACAAATGGTGTTGAAGGAGGTCGTTGCATCGGAGGATAAGCTTTGTAGGCCTTTTATGCCCTACCCAGAAAATTTTAATTTTTTTTATTCAGAAGCAACTCAATTCTTAGTAGTGTTTCAGTTGCGGAAGGACAAAAATTAATATGATTGTGTCAAACTTAAGCGTATTTTTAGGGCTTAGTGTCTCATGCGATAAGAATAAAGCAGAAACATTGGCAATTTAGTAGATTCACAATGTGGTAAAATAGGAAAATCCGATGTAAGTAAATTTAACAGGATGGGACCCAGAACGAACCCTTGGGGAACACCAAAGCTAAAAAATCCACGAGTTGACAAACTACAATTAACATAGAAACACTTTAAAAGAAATGTCCGTCCGTCCGTATGTAAGCAACAAGACCTTTAACATTAAGGTAGAGAGCTGAAATTTGGTGGGTTGGCTGGAAGTCCAGTCCTTCAGATCAAGTTTGAAAATTAGCTGAATACGCCCACTACAGGCCTGTATGTGCGACCATCTCTAATTTAAAAAAATACTTTTTCCAAATTTAGCTATGTTACAATGTAATATTGCCTTATAAATGTCTTTGAAGCAGCCAAAAAAGTTTGGCCTTTTCATTGACCACGCCCACTTTTTTAAGGGAATTTAGCTTAAAATGACTGTTTTCCAATAAATATACATGAATTTCGACTAAAAATTTTATGACAAAAGTTGTAGATATTAGCATTTTCTAACTTTCATGTTTATGTAGTATGTGCCTCCGCCCACTTTTGAGGGCGTAGCGTTAAGAAAAGTAATTTTTTTAGTTAAAAAGGTGGGGTTTTAGGCCGAAATGTATGCAACCACATAGTATAAAGCATTCAATAGTTATATTTTTATATCCCGCCCACTTTTTGGAGGCGTGGCGGTTGTTTTTCAGTATGGTCGGGTATTTTGCAATCCGTCGTAGATGGACTGAAGTTTTTGCACACGCACTGTTGCACTTTCCTACTTGTTTTTAGTTATGTTCTTAATACCAAATAAAAACTATAAAACCAATTATGCTAGACTTAAGCTGTGATTACCAGTCGAAATAGAAAAAAAAATTGCCTTAAGCACAATCAAAAACCCAAAATCCAATTTTTTGACTTAAGACCTTCTTACCTAACGTCAAAGGGTGGTAACGTCAACGCGGTGTTTTTTCATACCAAATAATAACTAAAGGGTCCGCCAAATAACTTTTCATACCCGACCGAGGGTATATTAATTTTAATGCATAGTTTGTAACGCAGTGAAATAATCACCGTAGACCCCTGAGACCTTTTAGAGATATGATCGAGACCGACAGGTGAGCCGATTAAGCCATGTCCGTCCGTCCGTCCGTCCGTCTGTCCGTCCGTCTGTCCGTCTGTTCGTCTGTCCGTATGTGTGAAGTTTTTAGGTCTTTAAAATTGAGCTAGGGTGCTCAAACTTGGAGTTTATCTTGGTTCTTATTTTGTACAGACAAAGTGTGAAAATTCGTTAAGTCCACCGACGGCCACGCCCACTACTGGGTTCAATGTAAGACAACCTCTATTTCAAATTTTCTTTCGAAACGCCTTTTGGTCAAGTTAGACAAGGCGTAGGAACTAAAATTTTGGTATAGAGCAATAATGGCCCAAAACCTCTAAGAAGGCAAAAATTGGCCCGCCCACAATGTCGACCATGTCCACTTTTACCATGTTAGATTTTTTAAAAACCGATTTCGCGGAAAGTTATTTGTCATGACAAAGTTTGTCTCATACAAAGCTTTGGCTCCGCCCTTTTTTAAGGGGCGTGTTTATGAAAAACAGGTTTTTTCTGTATTTCTGCATTTTGTCATGATTCTAAGGAAATTACAATTAGTTGATTTTAATTTTTAGCCCAGACCCACATTTGGGGGCGTGGCCTATTCGAGTCATATATGAATTCGGGACAAAAAATTTAAGATTTGGAGTTACACGGTATATAGGGTCGGGTATATAGAAGTTTGTCGCAGACAAACTCTTGCACTTACTCACTTGTTTTTTTTTTTGAAAATGCTATAAAAAAACTACTGAATATTTTTTCAAATTCCTTTTTTGTTTGAAAATACAATCCTTCCCGTTAATAATGGAAAATAATTTCATTCCAATGGCTGCCTCGGCTGGCCATGCAATAGCCTACACGATCGGTCCAATTTTTAAGCACATTATCGATTGTGTGCAGCTGTATTTTACCAATGGCTTCAGGAATATTGTCCTTTAAAGCGTCAATTGTATCTGGCTTGTCGGCGTAACACTTATCTTTTACGGTACCCCACAAATAATAGTCCAACGGTGTCAAATCGCAGTTCCGGGGTGGCCAAACGACATCAGCTCTGCGGCTGATAATGCGATCTTTAAAAACAGGGCGTAAAACATCGAGTGTTGCTTCGGCTGTGTAGTACGTAGCGCCGTCCTTTTGAAACCGAATGTTGCCAATATCCTACTTTTCAACTTTTGTGAACAAACGTTCAACATGGCCCGATAACGATCGCCATTGACTGTAACGGCCACTCCTTGCTAATTTTCGAAGAAAAATCGTGACTCGCTTTGGGTGTATCGGCTTTTCAATGTACGCGTGCGTGCATTTTGCATGTTTACATACCCGCCAAGATTAAAATGAGCTCCATCTGAAAAGATGATTTTTTTGGCAAAATCGGCATCTTCTCTAGGTCGATCGCAGGCCAACTTAGCGAAGCGAAAACGCATATTTCCCAGCGTTGTTCAAGCGTATACACAACCATATTCGTTCAGCGGAAGGATAAAACTAATTATCTGTCAAATCAGACATGAGCTAAGTGTTACCATTCACGAAATAAGCACTAGTTGAAAAAAAAACCTTAGATGGCGGACCCTTTATAAGCACACAACGACACAACTACAAAATGCACCACCAATATTATGGAATTTCAGTCATTATTTAATGACACTTTTTTTGTAAATAAAAAAATCAAGGATAGAGACAAAAAAAGATGTTTACATCGAACAAATTCCTTGAAATTTTGCAACGAACTCTCCTTACTCCTTAGCAACCTTCTGTGATGAATATCAGGACGACGCGGGCAGTTTGATACTGTAAGTGGCACTTCCGGGCCATTTGCTCAACAACCTATACACTGAGTCCTCTGTGTTCGAAAAAGTCAGTCCTAACCTCCTTTGTAGAAGCATACTAAATCACGCTTAAATTGTTTTGAAATTTCTAAGCAGGAATGCTGCCGACTAAAAAAAAGTCGGAGTTAGTTAAAATAAATCGCTTGAAATCGCACACAATGTCGCTTTCTCTGTAATGGAGATTAAAGAGTGATAACTTTTACCTCCACTACCAATTCTGTAAGGACAAACTAGTTGAAATATTATAACAACTGGAAAAATTATAGCTGTAAGAGGAAAGCTGCTAAACAAATGAAAATCGACAACAGTATGTTAAAAAATAAAAAAATTACTAGTTATACACAAAAGTTATGCTTATATTTCTCAACACTGTTGGGCTTAACGATTTTAAAACATTAATATTGCGATTTGGAACAAAATAAAGCTTTCCTTTTATTTTAATTTTAATTTTTCTCAATAGTGCTTTTAACAACAAAATTATCATCGATGAGACATCTTGGTCACAAACTATTCTCGACACTTTTTTGCACACTAGCAAAGGTACCTTCACTACTTCGAAGGACAAAGGTCCTTGCTAAAATCGTGATATCCGCATGGGCTAACCAACAACTCCCGTTCGACGGCAAAGTAAGAAGAATACAAATTATGCAGCACAATGCAAATTGAAGAAGGTGTGATACTGTAATGACCATAAGGATAAGAAGTACTAGTGCTTATTTATGCAGAGAGCATTCCTTTTAAATGGCACACAAACTGCTAGTCTTTTATATCTCATTTGGAACATCTCCTCTTGCTGAAGTATTAAGCTTAATTCACATCCGTTTTTGTACAAAATGTTGCTTTTTTATGTGCAAATGGGACTTAAATTATACACAGCGATAAACGACGTGATAAGTTTCTGTTTAGCGGATATTAAACTCAAAAAGTCCGCACATTGGCTGGGCCCATTAAAACCCTAAAAGTATTTTAGGAGGCGTCTTTGCTCGCAGCATCGCAGATAGAAGAATAGATGGACCCGGGCTTTCGTGCGCAATAGCGGCAACAAGTGTTGCTGTGACATTAAAATTCTTGCGCTAGGAAAATTTAATTTTATCTTACTAGGTTAGGTGTACCTACCATGATGCCCTGCCGAAACATCTAAATGAAATGAGGATGAAAAATGAGGAGCGGAACATCAACAAACATCAACCACGCAAAAGACATTACAGTGGTAATGAAAAACGTAAAAAGAAAGCACAGGGCCGTAAAACAGGCGCATAAAGAATTTCAAAACTGTCAGCTTGTGTATTAGGACACAACAAGTACATAAATTACGAAAAGTGAATTAAATGAGATTTTGTATGATACCAACAGTCCTTTTCAAAAGGGGTTGCTTACTGACAGGAGGTGAAAGTGTATTTTAAGCAAGCAAAATGGCGCCGCAATTAGTCTCGAGGCATAATTTGGATATTACACTTGTTCGTACTCAAAATAAAGAGAACATTACTGCATTCTAGTAAGGTACTTCCTTGGTTTTAAGCAGTGAACGTGACTTTCTATTATCCCTACAGGATGTGCAATGCAAATGATATCCGAAATATCATATTAGAATAAGTTTACATTCTTCCTTTAATTACTGGGAACCAACACAAAAGGATCGCCCTACTCCATTGAATGAAAGCATGACCACTTGATATAAACCCTTACTTGTCGCGCCAGGTTGCAAAAAACAAGGACAACATCCAAAAGAAAATCTAATTACTTAAAAATTCACCTCATCCTTGCTAGATTCGTAATTAATTCACCCAACTTTTGCCACCTATTTCCACTTGGCAATCTCCTAATGAATCGTTAATAGCTCTCAACCCAACTTCATTCCCGTGTGTGTGTGCGAGTGAGAGGGAGAGTTTTCTGGTGATAACCCGAAAACTTAATCCAACACAATTGGCGACAAATGTAGGCACCAAGAAGCGCAAATGCCTCTAGCTACCTCAAACAGCTTTTCTGTCTTACAAAAGAAAAAAAAAAGCACAGAAAAGGACACCCGCACAGGAAGGATAACGATCATTACGTTAGCGTGCTGTATAATACATACACTGGCTCCGGCTGCGGCTGCTGCTGCTGCTACTGCTTCGGCACAAATTGTATTAAATAATAAATTCACAACCGCAATCATTAATCATTCCCTGGAAGCCCGAGACCGGATATCTTTCGCCCCAATAATCCTAAGTAGGGACCTTAAGCATAATCACCCTCGCCTTATGGTGGCTTGTTGTGTTATATCCTCCCACTTGTAGTTGCCATCGTCCTCGTCACCGTAGCCCAGTGGCAGTTATAGCCACTGCGGTTGCAAGGGCTTGGTCGGCCTTAGCTATAACCACCACTGCGTCCGCCAGTTTCTACATGTATAGCTAGTTGTTGTCGGGCGCAGACGACTGACGAAGTTGATGCGAGCAAAGCCACCTTTAAGGACATAAGGGTGACACTAAAGTAAATGCCGTATTGCGCCAAATGATTAATCCCATGAGATAGTTAAGAGTTGATGACAATAATTACCTGGCGGAGAATTGAATACTTCACATATTAATGTAGGTGTAACTCGATTGCCAACGGCTAACGAAAACATGATAGGGAATTTAAGGGATTGGCCACCACCTACGTTGGCGCTCATTAAATTTTTGTCTTCCCGACACCACGCCGCCCGCACACCTCGCCGGCCGTCTACAATCCCTGTGGCGTCTTGCACTTTGCACGAGAGTGTTTATCCTGCTGGCTGGATAATGAATTATTAACTCGGTTTGTGTTGATTTTGTGTTGCAATGGCAGGAGAGGGAATGAAACTTTGCGCTGCTGATAACTAGTAAATAAATTAATTTTCAGCGTTTGGTTTTTAGTCTGGGTAGAAACCCAATAAGTCTGCGACAGACGGTTTGAGGAATATTTTATTCAGTGCAAACAAAGCAAAGCGATTTCCAAAAGGCTTCAGGGGAAGTTGCTGTTTAACCGATTTAAATGTAGAGGTCGTCCCAGGAAAGCTATAAGTTTTTTACCTTCAGCGATTGTGGTGCAATAGTCAGAGCCCACTCTTAAATTTTTTATTGGTTATCGGTGGGCTTGAGCCTTAAGCTTAAGAATTGATTAAGACTTAAGTCTATAAATGCTGTACGCACACACCACCCTCTAAGTCTAAGCAATGAAGCATAGGAACTAAAATACAATGAGATAAAGGAAATTTTTGGCACTGGATTTTAAGCAAAAGTGTCTCCGGATTATCTTGAAATCGATAGTTAAAACTTTTTACCAACGCAATATTCATCGATATGTTTAGCTCAATAGGTTTGGCCTGTGATGCGAATCAGTTGGTGTATAGATTTATGGCTTCTCACCTAGACACACATACGTCTGTCTCAGACGAGCTTACTTTGATCGTTTTGTTATTTGCAATCCTCTTTCGAAGAAAAATAAATCTGAAAATTGTTTGGCATATTGGCTTGCAAAAGGTCGTATTCCTGTTAAGGACTGACTGTACATGAGGTAAAAAATAAATAGATTTTGTTTTTTTCAAAAACTAACGGTTTTCGAGTTACCTACTCGGGATTAAAAGATTTTTCAGAAAGCAACGTTTTTTGCCATTTAAAAATACGTAAGAAAAAATGCTGATTCGATTCTGTTAACTTTTAATTACTTTCACCTATGACCCCTTAGCGGGAATAGGACCAATTACAAGTCACTTTGTATGGAGCTCTAAAATTAAGCCTTACCTATTCCCAAATCATCTCTTCTTTCGCCGCAAATGTGTTTACCGCAGTTTTGAGGATATCCTTTGCATATCCCAATACTTCGGGACTCAATTACAATTTATTAAATGACGCAGTATCACCTTTTCTTTAATATTATGTGTAAATGGACCTTTGTTTCCCCATCTAAAGTTTAAAAAGCTCCGAATAATTTAAAGCCGAAAACCCCTAAATTATCCATACACAGTTAAATTATTAAAACTCTTTACCCACTAAGCAAGCGCTACCCTATATTCGAAATAATTCCCTGGTGGTTGGAAACTGGCAAAAACAGCACCCACCAGCAAATCAGATAAGCCAGTAGAAGATCCGAATTGCTATGACCTATCCTTCTTCTTAGGAGTCTGAAGTCAGTAAGATTTTCAATAAAATATGGTAAGAGTCTAATTTTTGCAATAAAGATCCTCTGAAGACGATAAAAACACCTACGGAAACGTCGGGATAATACAATGAAATAGTGAAGTTTATCATTAGTTTTTACTTTGAATAAAAAAGTCGAAGAGATTTACAGTTACAGTTTTCAAACAATAACACTAAAAAACTCAATCTGTCGAACTACATCTCAAATCAAAAATGTTTTGCTGTCGGACTGCCGCGTACTGTTTTTTTTTTTTTTTTTTTTGAAGTTTCGCTCTCTGGAAATATGAAAAGACAGCCCTTGTTATAACCCAAAACAAAACTTTTAAATTTATGCCGAACCTAGTTCGCCACTGTTCTATAGGTGTTTTCCGAAAGAGTTTTAATGTTTAAACAAACGTTTTTTATAAAGTAGGATATTTCAAGCAATAAATCTTCAATTTAAAACAATTTCAATTAACACAATCAATTAAATAATGTTTTTTTATTTATTTTTTGTGTTGTTGTATTATAGTTGTTTATTTATTTGTTTTTGTTTTTTAATAATTTAAAATTTCTTTTATTTACCGTTAAAACAATTATTTTTTTTATTTATTTATAATTTATTAATGCATACTTTTTATATATTTATTGATTTTATTGTTTATTTATCATTACATTTTAGTTTGTTTTTTAGTTCTTTTTTGTATTGCCATTAAATCATACTTAACTATAAATAAATATTATTGTATATAAATAATTATACATATATATATTTATATTATAAAAATATATAAATAATAAAATACCTACGTAAATAAATATTTAGTAAAAATATATATTAGAAATATTGAATGTGAGAAGGAGTTGCGATCTGTAATGACTTTCGTCCTGCTTATGAAAGAGCTACATTTCATCAACCAACTAAAATATAATTATGAGGTGGAATTCTCATCAGTTTGCTTACCCAGAGTTATGCTCAAGGGAAAGCAAACTTATGAACATTCCTCCTAGCATATGGCTTGCAGTTAAATACGGGTACCAAAGGAATCGCGTTTAAAGGGTGGACTGCAGCCGCCTATTTTACTTTGTAAAAAAAAAACTAGTGGGAGGGTTAAAATTTGCTTAGGCGAATCCTTGGTTACACCATTCCAATTCACCACTGTCAAGCTTCGAATTGCGTCATTAATAATGGTTGTTAAATTTCATTTTCTATTAACTTTAATTGTATTTAGAATTTGTCATTAAGAATCGTCTTCCTTAAAAAAGGGGTGCCACAACCAACCCCTTTTCAATAACATCGTTTTTTTTGTTCATATTTTTCATCAGAAGTCGTACACACGTGTTGATTGCGTTTTCACATTGAAAACTTGGTTTATACTTAAAAACAACCTCAAAAGTGGGCGGGGCAAAAATTTATTAATTTCAGTTGATAGCTTATGCACATTATCTGAACATTTTATGGTGTAAGTTTTTTGTATAATATCGAATAAAAACCTTTATTAGATTGCAAATTAAATATGACCACGCCCATATGGGGGCGCATTTGTTTTTTTTTTAAATGCCAATCATAATACACTTAAGCGAGGATAACGCATACCAAATTTTAGCTTTCTCTGACAACTTTCATTTTTCATGCTTGTTATAAGTAAATTAGACGTGTCAGGGCGGATTTTAAAATGTTTACCCTTATACTGCTTCGGGGCCTGGAAAGAAGAGATATCAAGTTTCAAGTTTGGGTCACCAATAAGTCTTAGCGGAGAGAGCTCGTTTTTCGAGAAATAATAAAAGGCGGTTTTTATCACTGGTTGCAGATCGTGAAAAGTCTTCATTTGTTACGAGTTTATGATACTTTATGTTGCTTTTACTCACGCATTCTTGGAGTCTCTTCTGCCAGCCTCTGGCCTTTAACAGGTCTAAGCCCGGAAAACCTATTTCTGTTTACTAGTTCTAGTTTCTTTGAATTCTCTCTTTTGGAGTTTTTCAACTTATTTCAATATAATAGATCAAGCTTGATCAAGCGTTTTAATATATAAGCGTTCTGCTGTTTTGTCTGGTCGGCGTCTGATATCCAGGTTATGGTGGGCCGAATACTAAACACCTTTTGATCTTTCAATATGAACGGCCAAGATTCAAATGTATGCCACATGTTTAATATTCTGCTAGTTAAAAAATGTATTTTCTCCGTAAAGGCATAACACTTGCAGGGGGAAGTTTTGGTATTGATGTGCAGGGATTTCATGTTCCGTACTAGTTGAACAGCGTTTGGATCAGAAACTCTTATTTTTTTCTGTCGTCCATTGCAATATGCTACGGATTTAGCGGTTGGTCGTAACCCCTTAAAATCGATTTTATTATAAGAAATATTCTGAAAAGGACAGGCACTCAATAGAGAGCTGACCCTGCCTAGACTAGACAGTTTAGCTAGCATGTAAGTTTTTATTTTGTTGTATGGACATTAAGTGCATTGGTAGCTGCCCGACATAGACCAGTATTTTCTCTCGAGATTGATTTGATTCAAAGTATTTGCTCTTTGTCCAAACTTTCTCATACACCACAGTGTTACCGATAGACAATTTGAAAATGTCCCCAAAAAAAGTCGCCAAAAAATGCGTCCCACTTAAAAAAATTCACACGTGATTAAATTTTACAAAAAAAAAATCGTGACACGATTGAAAAAAAAATACTGAAATTTGTAGTCTCAAACCCGCCGCTCACTTAATACCCAAAATAATAAAAGAGTTTAATGTGGAATAAAAACTTACTTATTGCAAAATCTTTTAATAGCGACCTTTAATTTCTACATACATATTAAAATATTGAGTTGAAAATCAGACAAGACATGATCATCCCTAACATAACATGACGTAGGTGGCTCACCTGCTATTAGCAGAAAAAACTGAGAGCTACATTGCACAGTAAGCTCCGTCAGTAAAGTTGTCAAAATCTTCGACTCACGGAATAATTAACTCTCCCAAATCTTACTTCACATAGAAAAGCACAGAAAACGAAGTTCGAGGTCTTAGATGTCATCTTTCATAGTAAGTCTCAGTTTAACTCGGAAACTCTGATGATCTCGAACTGAAAAACCAGCCCAGGAAGGGGTTATCCCGCTCTCCGCCCTCGAGTAATTAAAAAAGATCTGTTTCTCCAGGCAGGGGGTCATCCCGTCAGGGTAACCTCCCGGCTACGCAAAGAAAACACTAGACGGATTTACTGCTGATTAGAAAATTTATTCAACTCATTTATTTCGTTTTGTGGAATTGGTTTAGCAAGAGGCAGGCAATAAAATTTTTCAATTTGTGGCTGTTGTATGCATAACTGACTTGAAAATAAAAAATGCGTCCCAATGTCGCCTGTTTTTAAGAAAAGTGTCCAAAAACCGCTTATTTCAAAATGTCGTCGCCTAGTGTACCGACAGTAGAAAAGTCGCCATTTGGCGACATATGTCGCCCATCGGTAACCCTGCATCTCCATGCTTCTTAATGATGATGGAACTCTCCTAGCGTATTACCTCTCCATATAACTCTTTTTGCTGTTAGAAAAGAGGAAGTTTTTCTCAAAACCAAACCCTTTTAAGGGAATAGAAAATAAGATGGCAAGTTCCTCAAAAACCTTTCTATCCGTCTACTTTTCCTTCTTCGGACATCCGCATGATCTTCTAAGCAACGTTTCCTTAACCAAAATAGTTGCAGTGGGGTTTGCTTCAAAAAAATCGATCCTAGTATTTTCGGCGTAAATCCTCAAGACTTTCACTTCTAGGTATGTTTACTGTCTTGAAGCAATCGTCGACCTGTACCGTCCTGGTATTGTGTGCCAAACTCGCCCCTTAAAACAGAGACGCTTAAAAGGTTTAATAACTATTCTTCTTAAAAGGTGGTCGCTTGAGGCCCAAACACCTAATAGGCCATCACAGGAATATTAAATTTGTGTACCATTCACAATAGAAAAGAAATGAAAAACAGAGCAAGTATCGCATGAGGATATGGACTAGCCTTGGCCACAAGGCGTAGCTCGCAAGATAAAATTGTAAAAAAAACTCACCTCTGATGAAATAATCCCATTTAGTTCTTTGCTGCTGGAAATAATACGATTTTTTGCCAATTCTTTGCCGAGTTTATTAAGAATATTTTGAAAATTATTTTCAATTAGACAATTTTTAAACATCTACATTTGTAGAACACTGAATATTATTAAAACACATCTAGTACATTGGCCGTACGAAATTTGTTAAGATATCAAACCTGAAAGCAAAAAATGTATCAATTATTCAAATAAATATTAAATTAAATGTTGCACAGTATTAATATAAAATGTTATTTATAAATTTAAAATAGTTTAACAGAAACATTACATTTAAATTTGATCTGTGACGAATGTGCCCATTATATTTTTTTTATTGCTTGGTCCTTGCGTAAAATGTAAACTTCTCATTATGTGAAAGCTAAGAGATGGTTTGAGAAAACTAAAGACTAACAACCGGCTACAATTTTAGGTGGGAATCCCCAATTTCCTCTCGTTTCAGTATGTCCAGTTAAATACCTAACGCCTCTGTTGAAAGAAAACACTTTAAATCAGTTACCACTATCAATGAAATTTAAATTAAGCCATTTTCTACGTCGTGTTTGTTTTCCCATGCCACAAAAAAGGTCTCTCGTAACTAACTGAATCAATTTCCAACTAGAAGCTAACTCAATTCCAAACGTTAACTCCATCGAAATTACGGTTTTACAAGCTAAATTTAGTTAAAACTCTCTCCTGCATAGCTTCACCATTTCATGGCTTGTAGCGAAATTCCAATAGACTGGACCTATTTCATTAAAAACTAAAAAAAGAAAACCAAACCTAACTTGTATCTGAAATTCTAAAATAATCCTTTTCCGAAATTCAACCACCCTTCTGGTCCGGTCCTTTGGATGTGCTGACTTCAATGACACATCCCAAAAACTAAGTGCATTTCCAATGAAAGGGTTTTTAAGTGGTTGGCTTTTAGTGAAGCTTTTCATGCTTTGACAATAATTTGTTTTTGACATACTCGTAGGGGTTATTACTTTGAAAATGTGAGAAGTGTCCTTGGAACAGCATTTTATGCCGAATATATTAACATGCATATAGCCCTTTAGTAGACGGTAGAAATTTTGTTGACGATGCTGGGTGTGATTTTGGTAATCTGTTTTTGTATGCAAGCAGTAAAAAGGCTTTATTCAATATTTGAAAAAGGCTCAAAGGACCGTCAGTTATAAATATATGTGCAGCACTGGCATTCGAAAATGTAGGAGTTTTTGGGACAGCATTTCAGGCTTCAAGGCTTTAATTTCAAAAAAGTACTGCGGGAGCCTATTTCTGTCAATTACCTGCGTTCTTCTCAAGCGATTTTATACTGGCACATTGTGAGAGAAAATAATACAATGCCAGACGTAAGGAACACATAGAGAACACATAGAGAAATTAACCAAAAGACTTTTTCATAGGTAATTCCCAACCCGTCGAAGAGTGGCCACTCCTTTAATGCGGTGTCCTAAGATGGACTTGAAGGTGCATTTATCGGCAAAAATTCTGTAGAAGAAATAAGAATCCGATGTGGTAACCTAATGCGAGATTTTTAAAAGGATGATTGCTTTCCTGCGTTAAAGCTCACCAAACGAATTGACCTACGGCTAAATGGAAGCAAACTGGCATTTCTGTTAAAGCACAGACAGCAAATGACATTGGAAACTCCTGCCTGGAAATTAACCCCGAAACAACTATATTGAGTTTGAACCACTTGTCTATTTTAGTCCAAGAATCCGCCCCAAAGCAAGGGGAGTAGTAGCTGCATTGCTGTCTCAAAGGATATTTTCAACAATTGGTCTCCTTCAACACCAAAGGTTCTTTCTCAAGGCTCCGTAGATAACCCTTTATTCTCTATTTTTACGTGGCTGAAAGCATCGGTTCTCAAATAACACACGAGACAGTATTTATTTTGGCTCTTAATACAACTCATGAATGTATTCACATAGATAAATCTATAAATTTAAGCCCATACCTTCTCTGTACATTAAAATGAAATTTGTATGCAAAGCTAGAACCAGTCAATAAATAAAATTTACCTAAGAGCATTTTCCCCCCTTATATAAAATAAGCCCTCATAGGCTAATGGAGTTTCTACAATTCACTTCACACAATACGAAGTGGCAACACGAAAGGAGGAAGACCTACACGTTTATAACCAATAACTTATTGGCTAAATGAACCTTCTCAGGCAATGCGTATATCCTTAAGAGTAGAAAATAAGAAATAAGTAAACAAACGACCATGTCCTTTGGGTCGGAAGCTTTTCCCCCCGTATCAAAGTATAAAACTAACTTCAAGTTTTTCAACAAAATGCGATCGCCAATAATTCAGTCACGTAAAGGCCGCACTCGGATTTTATAGTCAAAATGTTATAAAAATGCGCTCCACACAAAAATCCAGAAACCAGAATATACATCAGGAGGATAGTCCTTGTCCATGCTCTTGTATGGTTCGAAATCGTCCACCTTCCTTCTGACGCAAGAGCAGATATAAAATACACATTGAAATCCAAAGGATGTTCTCCACTAATTAAATTTTGTATTGCATTCAACATCTATATACATCTGTTTTTTGAATATACCTATACATACTCCTATCTGGCCATCCTCAATTCACTGTTCTGACTTTGTTGCTTTAAAGTCCTTTTTGGTGCAAAAATATGGAAACCTAATTAGTTTTATTTCAATATTTCTATACTAATTCTAATTTATTTTGCGCTTCCTTCTTTCTTTCGGCGGAAAAAGAAATATGACTGGCGTGTAACGAGAGAAGCCTTTAAGGATTGAATTATTCCTTCGTTGCTTTGTCCTTCGAGTCAATGCAGTAAATTAATTAATTTAGGACGAATTTTCGGACACAGCAGCTAAACAAAGCAGGAATGTGTGTGTTCTTATTCTTTGTAATAAAAAGACACGCAGAGAGGACCTACTCCAGCTCCACCACCGCACAAGGAACCCCGAGAGTCACACACAGAGAGAGAAAGAGCGCAAAAGCTTGTCGAGCTTTATGGCAAAAACCACTTTGCATTTTAAACAAGGGATGGAGATTCGATAAGAGGACCATCATGGGGCATGGAGATGGAGTCCCTTTTTACGATTTTTTTTTTTTTTTGCTATATCCCATTACTCTCCATTGTTGTGTTGCCTTTTTTGCGTTAATTTCCTCCTTGATTAAGGAATTTCCATTAAAGCACTAATTGAGTGCTGTGTGGAAAGTTTTTCAAATTCCTTTAGACGACCATGTCCTAGGACTATCTTCGTTTTCTAATATATTGCGTGTAGTATCCTTAAATGGTTTTCGCAGTCATAGGTTTTCTCGTTTTTTTGCTGCCTCTTGCTACGCACCGAGTACGCATGTTTCTTACGTTTTATGACAAGAAAAGAAAAACCAAAGGCAAAAGGCAATAGCGGAAAGAAAATTCGAGAGGATATGCGATGGAAAATAAAATAACAGCTGTGGTATAGGAAGTGTGTCTGGGCTTGTCTGATAAGAATGACGAGGGAAAACACAACAAAAACAACACCGAAAAACAAATGCAAAGGAAAAGGACCCCCAAAAAAGGAGCTCTAGTTTCTTCTCCCCGTGTAGTTGTTGTTATTATTTATGGTGGCGAAACGCCTGCTTGAATGACGGTGACGGCAGAGCATCAGAGCGGGGTATTGATTGAGAAGGAATTTCTTTCATCAAATTTTATCAACGGCCTTAAAGCTATCTCGCAAAAGCCGAGTCAAAGAGAAATTTAAATAAGTAGGTACCTACGTACAATTCAAGGGTATATTTATGAAGATGGGTTTTCGAGTCCTTAACTATTCATACATTCCATAATAATAAATAACGAAACGAGCGATCCTTTCAAGGGCTTCCTAAAACGAGACAAGGAAGCCGAAATGCACTGACATTGAAATCAGGAAAATGGCCAGGGGCCGAAAAGATTTTGGGTTTTCTGCCACGAAGTGTTTACACAATTTCATACTTGTGGCATGAAAATGGAAAACAGAAGTGAAGTCAATCTTTTTGTGAAGTTTAAAAAAATGTTCGTTTCGTGAGTGGAGTTCTTAGAATTTCAGACGCTATGGGCAACTGAAAGTCGAATAAAGTATGTGATCTTCGGTTTGGTCCTTTTGTGTCTGCAGTGAAAATTTGCCACAAAAAAACACTCTTGGCTGGTTTACGTTCCTATAACTAACTCACAACGCTCTAGGAATCTCACGTTACCGTTGATAATTATACTAAGCTACTACACAGCTGATGTAATCAATTCACAGCGAAGTTTTAATTATATCCAAGATAAAGTGCCCATTCCCTCGGTCAACGAGGTTATATTTTCCACCTGAATCCGACTCAGATATATTGACATTCACAAATGAAGATGCACATTAGTCGAAATTGATTTTAAATTTGTCGCTTAGGTTCTGTCAGTTCGCACATCTAATTGTTCACTTATGGCCTTTTCGGTTGGCAATCCCGGGTTGGGGCGCTCTTATCCCGGATTGGTGCAGTACTTTCGAACAGTCAAACACGTTTCTCTTGATTTTGAAGTTTGTCTGGCGTTGAATTTGTGAAGCAAAAGGGAGAAAATGACATTTATCCAACTTGACACATGCTTTGTATGATTGTGTGCGTGCTTCTGGTTTTGATTTAGATTCTGGATTCTCGGCCAGAAGCAAATTTATCTTCTTCTCAGAAGAAGAACTATGTCAAACGAGTGCCAAGGAAACAGTTTCAGGTGAGTCCGGAATGCTTCCGGACGCTTCTGGATGACCAACCGAAAAGGCCATTAGGCAAACTGTCAGTCAATATCAAGGTTTGGCCTAATTGACGATTGGAAACGTCAGAATGCGATAGCTGGTGGTTAAATTTGGAATATGTGATAAACTTGAGTTGTCAACACAAGCACAGTTGCCGAAGTTGACAAACGTTTAAACGTTTGACCTGCTTTCAACGAATGAATTCGCGTATTTCCGTGTTTTATTCACCGTGTTTATACCCTACCCAGGGTATACTAGGTCTGTTGCATAGTTTGTTACTTATTGAAGTAATCACCGTAGACCCCTACGACCTTAGAAGACCTTTTAGAGATATGAATGGGATGGACAGGAGAATCCATTAAGTAAAGTCCGTCCGTCCGTCCGTCTGTCCGTATATTAATAACTTTTAGGCCTTAAATTTTAAGCTAGAGAGATAAAAATCGGTGGGTTGGTTGTAAGTCCAGTCTTTCAGATTAAGTTTGAAAATTAGTTGGATCCACTCACATACACACATAAAACAGGCCTGTATGTGCTACGATCTCTAATTTTAAGAAATACTTTTTCCAAGCTATTTTGCAGTGGTGCTAGCGCACTCATTTTTGTTATGTAATATTGCCTTGTAATTGTCTCTTAGAAAGCAGAAAAAGTTTGGCCTTTCCATTCACCACGCCCACTTTCTTAGGGGATTTTAGCTTAAAATGACTGTTTTTCAATAAATATATGTGAAATTTGACTAAAAATTATATGACAAAAGTTTTAGATATTAGCATTTTCTAACTTTTTGTGTATGAAGTATATGCCAACTCCCACTTTTGTGGGCGTGGCGTTAAATAAAGTGATTTTTTGAGTTAAGAACGCGGAGTTTAAGGCCGAAATGTATGCAACCTCCTATTATAAAGCATTCAACAGTTACATTCAATATCCCGCCCACTTTTTGGAGGCGTGGCAGTTTACTTTTTTGGTAGTGTAGGGTATTTTGCAATCCGTCACTAAAATTTTTAATCTACTTATTTAATGGTACTTATGTGCGCTCCTACCATCCTCACCTGAAAAAACAGACTCTCACGGTCCCACCTCCGCGAGAGTCTGACAAGCCCTCCGAGAGCATAATTTGTCTTGAGAACTTCTCAAAGTGCTGTTCGGATTCGGCAAAAAACTGTAGGTCCCCTTGTATGTGAAGAAATCAACATACATTCTTGAGAAGTTAGCCCTGGTTCACCTCGAGCTGTTGCGCCCACTCTGCTTTTACCTACATACGTGCGCTGAGGATAATTATTTTAAGGAATGGTTCACATAAAATCAAAAATGGCACTCGGAGGACAAAGGGAAGCATTTTGTCCTAAAAAAAATATAAATTTTTCATACATCAGAAAACCGTGATAATTCGATCGATCATTGATAATTATATCGATGGTCTTCCTCGCTTTCTCTATAGGTTTCGACATTTTGCTAAATAGATCCTTCTCATAAACTCTCGAGCCTCGAGCCACAAAACAGTTTTTTCGTTGGGCTCGGATTGTCAGAACAGAAAATCTTACTTAAATCGTGGAAGCTATCGGGCAAGCTTTTGAGTTCGGGTTCATGATTTAGCCCTAAGTTACCCACCATAGGGACGTAAGTATAGTAGTGGATAGGACAAAATATTTGAAGGCTTAAAAATGGTTGATGACACCAGTCTTTCCCTCCTTAAAATGGGAACTCTCTTTTATTCCTAAAAAAAACGTATTACACAGGCTGAAGGTTTCTCTTAAGGAAGTTTTACGTTGAATAACTTATGTGCCAGTTACGCGTTTCAAAAATAATAATAATCCCTACAGGCTAAAACCCAAAACATGTTTTCCCCATTTTCTTTTTAAACACAAAATTGCTACTTCCTTCCTCTTTAGTTCACCACACTTGGCAATATTGAAATCAAAACGAATTTGTGATCCTACTTGCAAAATTTAATTCCTAAGACGATTTAAATATTTCAATTATAAGCAAAAAAAAAACCTTTTGCCAATAAATACAAAAGTAACAAGTCCTTCTCAAATACGAATTAAAATCCATAAATAAAAGTACACAACTGAAATTAATAAATTGCGTTTCTCCATTAAGCACACGCCGGCCGTCGTCTTTCAAATAATCATTAAACTCAAAAATTAATTTCCCGTCTATACACCGAACTAATATTGCTTTGCCCAGACAAAGAAAATATTATAGGACGTAGGGAAAAACTTCCATTTTCCGTCCGCAGAAAACGGAGAGCCAAATAGATAAAAATAACAGCACGCGACCTTTAAGAAAATATAAGCTTTCCAATTGAATGAGAAATAAGATTCTTTGTGCAGAATTGTTTCTTCTTCGCAATGTAGAACCCTCGTCCTCGTACTTGTCCTCATCTACATCGTCGTCCGATTGCCTAGCGACAGGACTTTTCTTCTCCGTTTTCCACTCTCGTCGTCGTTTTGTTTCCCTTCTTCGGCAGGCAGGCAGACATCGTCAATCGTTTCTGTCCACATCGCCGCCATGCCAATGGCCAACCCCCATTCATGGTTGCTTAAACGAATGGAGTTAAGTGCGCGCTTCCCCCATTCCTCCCTTGAAATCGTCTGATAGGTCAAGCCGCCTCCCACACAACTCTATACACAAACACACAGCGACAGGGCCAGCAGTTGTATCTTTAAAGTTCAGACCGTTGTGCATTCAATCTGCAAACTTGCATATAGACACAGACACTGTGTCTGGAAGTTTCTCTTCGGTCTAAATCTATTTGCAGATTTAAACTTTTGCGGTTTTGACGATGGGGTGAAAAACTTTAAACTCATTTTGCCTGGCAACATTTTGTGCATCCAGCAACACGAAATGCAGTCGGTCAGGGAGCAGACCTTGAAAATGGTTGCTTTTGAAATGACGACTGCATTTGTGTGAGGCGGACAAGTTCTAGGTTATCCTTGCAGAATATTATTACTATAGGCTCGACAGGAATGATAACTGGAACTGCCCTTGTACTAGTTGACCCTTTTCACTTAATAAATAAATAGAGTGGCCCAACAGCTCGAGGTGAACCAGGGCCAACTTCTCAACAATGTATGCTGGTGTGTTAATTTCTTTACATACAAGGGGACCTAAAATTTTTTGCCGAATCCGAACGGCACTTTGAGAAGTTTTTGCAAGACAAATCATACTCTCGGAGGGCTTGTCAAACCGTCGAGGTGGTGGGGGCCCTGAAAAAGAACAAGTCTTTTTTTATTCAGGGGACGATGGCAGGACGCTTTTCACTTAGTTACGCCTTATATTGGGGCTAAATGATACGCATTGGCTTTCGTCTGCAACATCCCTATGAGTGCTCAATTGGTGTGAGGCTCTTCAATTGTTCAGCAGAGAAAATATTCGTTCATTGTAGGTACGTGGGTACTACGAAAATTCGTGTCCATTGATAGCAAATATGGCGGAAAACCATACGTTAGCAACTAGCAAAGACAAGTAGCAGAGACTTATCGCCAGAAATCTCGCAAGATGTCACGCGGGGTATTTATAGCTGCGTTAAAGAAAAAACTGGTCCTTATCCTCTGAAAAGATAGAAGCCAACCCATGTCTCTTCAATGCGTCATCGCATGTGACTTCCACCGTTTCCTTGCCTTAAACGTTCAACTAAACTCTTATATCAAACGATTTGGTGACGCCTCCAAAGCCCGACCTTAAGTAAAAGCATAAACATCGCATAGCATAGCATCGTCGTCGTCATCATCTCTTGAACCTCAAAACAACGTAGAGTCATCCCTGACTTCATTTTCCTTAAAAGTTTCACGAAAGAATAATAGGATTTTCGCATAGCAAATCGGTGCTGTCTGCGCTTTTTGTTGCCAACCTAGGCAAACGCCACACTCGGCCCCACTCCCGGCGACAAACACGAAATTAGATTCCAGTCCTCCCCCGCCCGATTCCTATACATCCACAATCCAACTTTTCGGTACCAAAACCACCAAAAATAAATCATTGTGTCACCGAAAGTGGATTGAAGAAACTACGAGTATGTTAACAGAGAAAAAAGGGCGCGCTATGATAAATGGTTGAAAACCATTTAAAAAACGCTCGATATTAAGTACTCGACAACACACACACATTCATGCAGTATATATGTTGTGAATGGAAACTCTTTTCGGGTCAGTGAGTACCCTTACACATGGAGCGCTCAGCGCTTCCTTGAAGAACAGAAGAAAGAAAAAAGTTTGAAAATCTCACATCATATCGCTCTCCATACATCAGAAGTGAAGCATTACTTCGCACTTTTATTGAACACATCCCGTGCATCACCATCATAATAATATCTAGATATTTCGTGTGGCGTGTGAGGCTTCTCATTTTTTTTCCTTTGTGCAGTGTATATCGGTTTATAACCTCAGCCCCCGCATTTATGTCGTAAAAAAAACTTTTCGAGGTTGCTTTAAATTCAGATGATGTCCTCCTGGCCAAAATGAAAACGAACCGTTTGCCCATAAAGAATAAAAAATATATACAAAATAATAATAATAACGATGATGACGATCGTTTTGCGTGAGTGTGTGCCAGGATGTATGGCGCAAGGACATGTATCTTATGTTCTTTTCATATCGTGCGGATGTGTTGTAAAATTGTTTTTTATTTGTATTATAAAAATTCTTCTTGTTTTTTTTTGTTTGTTATTTTTGGTCTTTTTCACTTTGGCCAATGGGAGGCCTACCGTATGTTACCTATGAATATTAATTTTATTTAATTCGATTTTCTTGTTGCCTTTGAATAACAAATGAAGAGTATAAATTTTGATTTACTCTCCACTGTTTTTTTGCAAATAAACTGTGGACGTAAAATTCGCAAAACATAAAACTTTGTTTTTCGTTCGTTTCTTAATTGAGTTTGAGAGAATTATAAATTAAAATTAACAATTCCATTGGTGCGGCGCTGCGGGCGGATGGTTGTATAAAACAAACTCATTAGGTACATTTCTGGCAGTTTTAATACCTACTTTTTCCAGTGTAATGGAGGAATTTTAAATGTGATAAGGCGAAAATGTAGCATAAAGAAATAATAACGATAGAACTGACGTTGGTCTAAAAGCTAGAAAAGTGTAACTACGTGCATAGGCTCCTTGACATCGAAAGCAATACAAGTGTTAAAATTCCCAGGCCCACTTACAGACACGTCTAAAATGGGTCTTAAGATGATCAAGGAGTTATGGCAAACCTTGAAATGGGTAGTGCATCGTGAGCAGAAAGAATTGCAGGATAAAAGAGAAAAAAAGTTTTCGATCCATCCCAAACGCTGATGCAAACGCTGATGGGTTTTCCAGTTCCACCCAACCCAGTATGGAACTTTAAAACTCTACACAGAAAGCTTACCACCGCAAGTTTTATGCTTTTACAGGAAAAAGCAATACAGCAGCGTGTTCAGTAAAAACATCTGGCATATTCTTATTGTTGTCCATTCTATTCGCACGTTGGAAGGGGAAAAGATGTTAAATATTCGGCCGTGCCCTAAGCTGGATAACAGGCGATTGACAGGAAACCGCTCTTTTTGATGCAGAAGTTCCCGAATTTTTCGTGTGTTGCTAATTTTGGTCCCTCCGGATATATTTTCCATACTGGTACCTACCATCACCAAGTCTCGTGAACATACCCCTATCCGTCATCTATGCAGGCTAGGGGTATGTTATATTATATATATATATTATATATATATTGGGTAGCAGCCACCCCAAGAGGAAAAAAATATATTTTCTCCAAAACGAAAACAAAAGTACTTAACATGTTGTGTAGAAAACACATAATTCTATATTTATACATTGAAGGTTTTGGCCTTTTGGAACACGCCCAAATTTCGAGGTAGAATTAAAGAAAAAATTTGAAATTTCCAGAAAAACGTAGATTTTTACTGGCCTAAACCAATTAATTAAGTGATAAATAGGAAACAAGATTTAGCTATAAGGTAAACAGACTCACTTTTAGATTTTATTTAAACAAAGTTTTTGCGCACGCCTATTTTAAGGGGCCGATTTTACAATACTGTTCTTAGTAGAGTATATCGTGGTCTGTTACAGAGCTTGTGTTTTCTTTATGTGGCCGGGAAGTCACCCCAATGGCTGTAGGACCAGATCCTTTTAATGACTCCAGGAACTGAGATCCCCTAACCTGCTCGTTATAGGCCTGGGTACGTCGTTTATCAGCCTAAGGTGTTCACTAAGTTCTTAGACCAGGGCAGTCGAGAGGGGTGAGTAAAGGGTAGATTACACCCGGGACGTACCTAACTAACATTTTAGCTCGTAAGAGATTCTACAAGAGCCTTATAAGAATTATGTCCAAGAGTAAAGCTCTAATAATTTCACTCTAGTAGATTGTGGCAACAGTTTTATAAGAGCCTTACAAGCGCTAAATGGCGTACTTATAAGAGTTATAAAAGGTATTTCAAAGCCCTTTAAAGAAGAAAAAGTGGGACTTTTTTTACAGGCAATGGTCGAAGTAAATAGGTTCCCTTATCAGACTAAAGATTTTATTATCAAAGCTAATCTCTCCTTATTGTGGGGTGCCGTGGCGTAGTGGTTAGTGTGTGTGCTTACTACGCCGGAGGTCTGGGTTCGAATTCTGCCATCGTCACCTGGAAAAAAAGGCCTATTCTTTTTCACGGTCCCCACCTCCGCGAGGGTCTGACAAGCCCTCCGAGAGTATCATTTGTCTTGAAAAACTTCTCAAAGTGCCGTTCGGATTCGGCTAAAAATTCTAGGTCCCCTTGTATGTAAAGGGGACCAGCATACATTGTTCAGAAGTTGGCCCTGGTTCACCTCGAGCTGTTGCGCCACTCTATTTTTTTTATTTATAATCTCTCCTTACAAAGTTGGACCTCCTACAAGTTTTTCTTATTACCTCCTTAAGAGTCCTCCTACAAGTTGAACTCTTATTACAAGCTTAAGCTCTTATAAGACTCCTGTTAGAAAACTTAAACTCTACAAGAGTTGAAGTCCTATAACAAGAGTCTTATGACATCTAATTACACTCTTGTAATAGAAATTAAGCGCTATTCGAGTGATACTCTCTTAAGACTCCTTACAAGAGTTGCATTCTTATTACAACATTTAAGCTCTTATAAGACTCTTATTAGAAAACTTAAACTCTACAAGAATGAAAATCTTATAACGAGAGTCTTATACTCTTGTACTCTCATACTCTTTGATAAAATATTTATTTTTCCAATTTAGAACTAATTTCCCGAGAAATCAAGATCTAACATGCTAAAAGTTGGCAGGGTCGATCGTTTGAATGTTTCACTTCAGTCTAATTAAAGGCTTCTGGTCACTATTGCTCTGTACTAAACTTGAGGTCCTACGCCTTGTCTTACTTGTAAAAAAGGCATTTAAAAAAAAAAATTATTTGAGGTTGTCTGACAATTGACTCGGATCAATTGTTGGCGTACCTACTTTGTTTGTACAAAATGAGAATCAGCTTGACAATCCAAATTTTAGGTTTTCACCCTTAATCTTCATGCATACAGGCGAACGGACATGGCTTAATTAATTCACCAGTAGGTCTCGAGATGGGACAATAAATCGTTTTTATCCTACTTAAACATGATCCATGCTTCTTCACCGTAAGGTGCAAGGCAAAACTGGGATGACAAGAGTTTTAAAAATGGATCCTTTTGTTGCTCGAGAGAGAGCTTTGCTACTCAATTGCGTTCTTAGTCCAAAAGCAGCAATTGGCAAGAGTTAACCTTCGTTTGATCTGAGCGCTGGTGTCGATGAAATTATCATGGAAACTAACTAGCCTATATCCTGAATATCTTCAAGCTGTGTCTCAAAACACAGAATATGAGAGGTAAAGATTGTGGGCAAGTGTTGTTTACTGCCCTTAAAATGTTGCTCGTAATAGGTGATTATTTCACCGTAATGCATGTTACAAACTATGCATTGAAACGAATATACCCTGAGTGGATATGAACAGGGGTGCACGCTCCAGGCCCGTACATTCTCTCTGCGGCCCTGAGTTCGACTTAACTGGAACTGTAGACGCGACCGTTGATTTCATCTGGAAAATTCCTCCGCTGCCAGCTGGATGCAAGGCGAAGTGCTTTAGTGAAAACAACAATCCTACCCACAGCAACCTTCTTAAGAGGTTGAAACCCAATCTCCAAGTCGGGGAGGTGAGTGTTACAAGCTTATTTACATTCACGAGTTGATGGACAGTGGTTGATTCAGAATACCTGTAGACGTGTGTATTTTCTTGACGTCTTTAACCGCAGACACGTTGAGCCTTCGCTTCACACATGATTTTTGCGAGCTTTTTTTGTAGTCTGGCGTAAAATCGTGTGAAGATTGTGTTTTGGGCAGGGCGTGACAGGCGCCCGACTGACAACCAAACTGTCACGCATGTTGTGAAACCAAATAGGGTATAAAATACCTTCAGAATTTCTTTGCAACTAGAGTATTCTCAAAAGACAAAAATACTTAGATAATATTTTTTTGGAAGTTATTTCAAGGCAGATTTACAGCTGGTGTAAACGTAACGGGACAAAGACGAATCTGAAGCGTGAATCCAGGTGGATTTTTTTCAGAAAGTTTCTCTATGCCGTTTTTATTAATGATAATCTCAAGACTCAAGTGGGGTGCCGTGGCGTAGTGATTAGTAAGTGTGCTTGCTACGCTGGAGGTCTGGGTTCAAATCCTGCCATCGTCACCTGATAAAAAAAAGACTTGTTCTTTCTTCTCAAAAACTTCTCAAAGTGCTGTTCGGATTCGACAAAAAATTGTAGGTCCTCTAGTATGTAAAGAAATTAACACACACCAGCATAAATTGTTGAGAAGTTGGCCCTGGTTCACCTCGAGCTGTTGCGCCACTCTCAAGACTCTTTTCCAACTTGGTTCTGCTAAAAAGTCAAACAGCAAAACCAGCACTGAAATCAACCGTTAGTTAATTCTTGCCAATCACTTCTTATATAGCAGTGAGTAGCAAAGCCCTCTCTTAATCTTTATCAACTAAAGTTTCCATTTATAAGACCCTCATCATTACAGTCTTCCTCATACCCCAAATCTGCCAAGATGGCATGCAGTCGTATAATCTTAGCTTCAAAGGTTGTTTCTAGTCTTATAAAATCATAAACAATTTCTCCTTTCCAGTCATATTTTGTCATGTTTTAAAGTAAAGAGTTTTGGATACCTCTATAAGACCAGACGGTAAGGTGCTTGTTTTATCGGTTCTTTCCAATTCTGAGTAGCTGAACCAGCAGCTCGTACAGGTACCGTTTCAAGAGGAATCTTTTTTGAGTTTTGGTTCATTCATTCACACAAGTCAGTTTCGGTAGTGAAATTTGTTCTAAAGTCAAATTTTTGCGATGAAAATCCCGAAAAAAATTGGAGAACTAACAAAATCATACCAGCAGTTTTTAGGATTTTTCTCATGATGTTGCTAAAATTTCTTTATATTATGTCAAAAGATCAGAAAAATTCATATTGAAATTGGAAGAATAATTGTGGATCTGATCCCCAGCAACAGAACTGGAATCAATATTTCGCCACAGATTACAACAAGTGGATGACAAACAAGGAAAAATCTTACAGTCAGGTCATCTGAGTCCAACCAAAACTAAATACAGCGGCCACTTATTCAACCAAAAATCATTTTATATAAATTTGTATAATTAAATTAATTTAATAATTGTTAATTACCTATTTTTATTGAACATTAATTTCCACCATTTTACTCGAGCTTTTTAATAACAAACAAATCTTACAACTTTTATTAGATAAATTGTGTTAATAAGACTCTCAATTAATTTAAATAACTTTTTTTTACACACAATTATTTTTTAATTTACACACGGCAGTGTTTTCTTGTAATTTATAGAATTTTCTAAATTTTATAGTATTTTTAAATTTAACAAACTAATTAAAGTTAATTATCTATTTATTCAATTTATATTTTTCTATTTACATTTTTATTACGTAAAGATAAGATTTTTTACACTCACTAACTGAATAATTCACTTTTCCATTATAGCCTGATTTTTCATATAAACTTTCGTTAGAGTCGAGTATAAGTCTTTTTTCGAGTCGATTTAAGATAAACCGGCCTCGACAAGGCTACAGCAGCGAGAGCCCTGAAAGCCTTTCGGTCAGGCCATAATTTCTCAGACAATAAGAAGTTCACGAACGTCGAATACACAAGCCTCCTCCAGAGATGTCTTCATTTTAGAAAATAAAAAATAAAAAAATGCGTAACAGTGAAAACCCCAGAGATGGAATGGAGTTTTCTTTGATTTCTCCTTTGTCTTTGACAAAAAAAATCCACCGACACGACACGACACGAGAAAAATGAGATGACCCCTAGTGCTTAAGGATGAGAGGGCACACGAAGCCACAGTAAGTAGGGAAAAAAATGCCGAACCAAAAACCGACCGAGATCTGGAACCGAATAACTTGAGACCGTAGATATTTTGATTTTATTTTTTTTTTTCGAGCGTATCGGCACCCACAAACGTTTTGCTCATTCACTTCGATTTTTCGTTATTTTTTTTGTCGAAAGTATGGCAGTAAGCAGATGGAATTCGCCTTTTTTTCCTGACTACTTTGCTATACTCATCCGGCTGGAAGTTTTCTCACACACACTGATTTCTCAAAAATTAAAAAAAAACCCTTTGTATAGCGGTTTTTCCCGACGCGTCAACGTTTTGTTATTTGGTAGCACTTGGCGTTAAGTAATAACTTATTATTTTTCCATGTTTTTTTTTCGGTTATTAACTATTTTCTTTTGAAAAAATAGGGAAAAAACTCAAAAGAAAAAACAGAGAACCGAGAGCATTCGAAGCTCCAGAGAAGCGAACAGAAGACCGCACAAACTCCGACTATTGTGCGTGTTATCCCACAGACGACATGATTCCATAGAAGCATCTCTCAGGGTGGAAGCTATCAGCATCATCACGGTATCGTCTACGAAGGCACCACAAAGTCACATCATCCGGAGCGAAAGAGAGATAGAGCGCAGGATATATAGTTTTGCTCTAGCTCCTCCAGTGGTATCGGCGGCGGCAGATGCAGAGCTTTTGTGCTCTGTTTTCCTGAAGGCATATTGTTGCTGAAAATCTCTGGGAGAGCACGAAAGTTCTGCTCCTTTGCCTGGGATATGAACATGTGAAAGGATAGATTGCGTTGACAGTTTTAAGGCATGCGCATTTTTGGTACTAGGTATACAGGTAATTTGTTGGGCACCGACGAGGATGGCTGCGCCGAAGCTCCATCTAGTGGAATTCTTAAATTGTATAGCAAACGTTAAAAACTGGAGACAAATTTAAAAAAAAAAATTCTAATAACACAAATAGCAAACAACACAATTACACAAATAGAAACTAAAGACAATTCCTACGGCCGCATAATTGACGACTGGAAATGTCAGAATGCGACACTTGATAAATTATGTAAGTATCAACATAAAAGTTTGCAATTTGCAAACTTTGAAAAATGTTTGATATGTGTCCGTCTTTTGATTTTTTTCTGCCGACCTTACGTGCAACTACCTGCCAGGTAAAGAGAAACCTAATGGCAAAAATACCGGTTTACATAACGAAGGGGTGTTCCTTCAATCGCTTATAGTTTTCAATGAAAACCATCGGCGAACCAAATTACTTTAAATATGATTTACTTTTGTACGCAAGGTCAGCTCTAGGAGCCATTGAAAAATTGCTGACGGTTAAACCTGACAGCGATTTTAAACTGAAAGGTATTTGAGTTGAAGTTGATCACTGAAAGTGGGCTGACAGCTGGAAATCATCATGAGTTCATCCAGCTTGGAGTTAAAATCAACTCCGCAAATGAAAGCTTTCATTTTTTTTATTGAAAATAACATCTTCCAAAACTGGTGCAGTTTACGACAGGATTATACTTATAAGAGCCAATAGGTAAAAATAAGTTGATAAAAAATCAAACAAAAAGAAAACAAAACCAACACCGTAATCGATTTCCTAGGGTTTAAGTCATCGATTAAATAAATCACTTCTGCTTTAAGACTCTGTCCGAGTGCCGAACGATATTGCAGTTTCACATTTAGCGCGAGAGCGTCAAACCAGAGCGGCAGCGACAATGAGAGACCAGAAGAATCGTTTGGTAATACACAAGGAAAGTGAGACACCGCGACGACTGTTTTTACTGCAGAGTGGCAAAACTAAACAAATTTCTAAAATTTGTCGATTTTATTGCACATTGCACAAGTATTAGCTTCGAGAAAAAAAAACGTCATTCAACAGAATAATCGTCGACCTCGACGAGGGTTTTTGAATTTTTCGAAAAGGTCGGCGTGCGGCACAGCGATAACGCCGCCGGTATTGTGAACCACCCCGGCGGCGTGGTGAAATTTGTGAAATTCATTTGACAGCTCGCCCGAGACCCTCGCTCGCTTTCTCGCTCTTGATGTAAAACAGGCATGAAACAAGCATAGATCAGGCATGAAACAGGCAATAAGAAGACAAGGATAAATTATGCTCGGCTTTTTCGAGGGAAAATTCCACAGCAAATTGTGTTTCAACCCCACAAACTCTGTGCGCTGTACGCAATGAAAAAGGAAACAAGTAACTAGTCCCAATCAACTGAGAGCTTGAAGCGAAAATTTAACAGCTGATCAGAGGCAGACAAATTTCATACGATTTTTTACTCGTTTTCTTTAGTAGTTTATTATGGTTTTATTACATAGCGCGCGTTTGGCAGAACTTGTATGCGGTTTTCGATGTACCTACAGATTTAAACATAAGGTTGATTCCACTTAGGTCTATTTTGGTTGGACCTTTAGTGTATATGCGTGGATGCAGTGATTCTATTTCGTAGAAGAAATGGAAAATGTGGAATACGCAGTTGGAATATTCGATCGTTCTAGTTCGTTCTAATATTGGATGGTTCTTATTCATACTATCCCGGAAGGTAGTATGGAAAGAATGAATTCCGAATATTTTGAACGAATACAGAAACGCAAAGCGAAATGATCGGAATATTCCGAATAAATAGAAAACCGCAGTTATTTCGCCCAGAATAAAAATACTCATGCAAAACATTTGTAATTTGACTTAAATCGATAAAAATACTCGGGCGTATTTTAAAACAAAAAATAAGCAAATAATAACGGCAATTTCAGCTGTATGGAGTACCTACTTATGATTCAGACTTCGACGTCGATTGTCATTTGGAAATTATTTCTGGGGCAAGTGCACAGGGAGCCCTAATGATATACGAAAATGGACGAAATTTTTTGGTACCAATTACTTCTTACCGTTAATGAAAAAAACCGTAAATTAATCTCTCTTATACTTATAAATTTTTTTAGGCAAAGACCGATTATCATTTGCCTATCATGTCTAGCCTCCCATAAGCCCCGAAAGCAATAATAATTTATGAATGACAAAAGTGAGAAAATTTTGTACTTTCTACATCTTGTTTGAAATGTAACACCCCTGTTCAAAACTTCTTTGAAACAAGACTTCTTAGATTTGGTATCACTGGCAATCTGACAACTCCAAATTTGTTTACCTTCGTGCAGTGGTTTTGCTTCTCGTTACTCTTGTTAACCAAGCGTTTCTCTTGAAATTAAATTAAGCATAAAGTTGAAGATTCCGTAATATAGCAAAACACTAGTGTCAGAAAGGAAATTGAATCAATAAATCAGCAAAATTAAACCCCCGTAAGTACTTGTGCAGTGCAACATGTTCAGTATAGGAAAGAGTACATTCAACGTGCGCTGTCAAAAACATAGACAAGTAATACGAATAGAAGTGTAGGAATCGAATTTGAATCTACAGTGAGTCAAAAATTTTTCTGCGAAATAAATTGTAAACTTGTGAACTGTTATACACGCAGTAAAATAGCAAATTGTGAAAATTTTTAATACTTTGGTTTCCAAAGACCAGTTAATTATTACCCAAACTTTTTTATTCATCACAATTTGGTGTATTCAAGACAGCAAGCCTTTTTAAATTGAAAGAAAGTTTCTTTTAAGAATTTAAGACGAGGATCAAACGAAAATAGAAATTTGTCTTTTCAACTATTGCTTGAAAAGAAGTCATCTTTATGCTATTTCCACCAGTTCTAAAACTGAGATTAGTGATTAACTTTAAAAAATATCAAAGCCCTTTTACAGGAAAAACATAAAGGCTGTTTTTTCCTATTTTCCTCAGAGCAGAGCACGAATTGTCAACTAAAAATTGTGTTTCTTTTTTCACTGCTAATTGCAGCAGCTAATTTCATTCAGCAGCAAGCATTCAAAGCTAATTGCTGAGCGCATCAAAATGACAGATGAAGTAAATTTGAAAAAAAAAATTGTTGTCAATACGCCTATATGAAACTATTTTCTGCATTAATTTCATCCCAAAACATTCTAAAATCCGACCGAAAAAAGTATCTTTGTGACAGATCTGTCATACTTATACAGCTCCATCCTCTAAGCAAGCGATAAGTAAATTACACAACTGGTCATATAACTTTCAGTGTGCGTATCGCTTCGGCGAGTTTAATATAAATCTTTATGCGATTAATATAAATCTTCATTAAATCCTCTACAAATTGCGCGATTTACCATACAAACTTAAATCGTTTTTTTCAAGCGATTAAAAATAAATCGTCTCATGAATCCCATTTATCCTATTCACAAACCTATTTTATGTACCTTTGTAACAGTTTGAGAATCAAAAAAGGAAACTTAAACTGTCCCTGTAGATCTGTTACAAACGTTTTCTATTGGGATTTTTACAACGGATTTTTTTTTCCGCTCCTGGGAAATGACATCGCCACACTCTTTTTAAAACCAGTATGACAAATAAAAACGTTTCTTTCTTTTGCCGTATAAAAATTAGAATTACCAAACGTAGCCCCATACTAAAAGCGATTTTCGTGAATACGTCAAAATTGCGTAACAACTCAGCTCATAAAACTCTGCATCTATGACAGTACACTAAACTTCTTTATGTTTTAATGAGAGCATTTTTTTAAATCTATTTTTTGGGACAATATTAACACGATTAATCCAAAATATGTGGAAATATATGCTCAAATGAATCAAATTTGCAAAACGAAATGCCGCGTTGCGTTGGGGGGTAGGAAATTGTAAACTATCAATTCAAAGACATTCAATTTCTGTTGAAAGACATTAGCAAAAGAACGAGCAGAAAAGATGCTTTTCAAAAACGAACCAAGTTGCCCAGCAATGAAAATAAAATTATTTCTGTTCATTCCATCACAAATATATCCAAAGTGGTGTCTCGTATATATATCCAACTCGTGTCTTTGTGCATGCTAAAAACCAACAACTTGCGGTTTATCGCGACAAACAGAAATAATACCGAAAAACATCACATTCTCTACTCTACGCAAACCTGTTTTTTTTTATTCTGACAAGAAACAGACACAACCCTTTTTCGTCCCCACAACCTACTGACGACAAGAGAACATACTCACTCACCAAACAATGAATGAGCATAAGGTTGTTCAACGGACGCAAAGTAGAAAGTAGACGGACGAAAAGTAGAAAGTAGATCTACTTTTGCGTTGTAGACGCGTCTACGATATTTACGGACAAACGTGGGGTGAAGTTTTAAAGTAACATTTCGTTTTGCCCCATATGCGCCCGTTGTTTCTACTCTGCTTGTCATCGAAGCAACGCAACATTACGTTTTGGACTTAATAATTACCTACGTTGTTGGGACAACAGATGTCAGGAAAGTACTGTTAACGAAAGCGTAACTGTTATAAATGTCAGCGAAAAGGTTTTAAAGCGGCCTAAAAAGAGTGTGAGAAAAGGGAACAAAATATTTATAAGGAAATTTATTTTTAATGTGTTTCCAAGTGGGTTTAAAATTTGTATGGTATATCTTACAATGGTTGTAAGTATTCGAACAATATTGAAGGTATTTGGTAGAGGCTTGACGTAAAGAACAATTTGTCAATTTTTATTTTTATTTACAATTCAGATTTATTCTTACATTTACCTCAATAATAATTTTGTATGTATAAAAACGAATCAATTTAAATTTTCCATAAGGTTCATCATGGATATAAAACTAAACATCAGCTTGAAACACTTCAATCCTTCAACTGTTTCTTTTTATGACTTTATTTTCGAAGAAAAATCGAAGTCAGATTCTGTAATCGGCTCGCACATATCAATTCCCAATGTAAACGAACTATTGCTTAGCATCGAACAGGAATTCGAAGAGCTTCACACTCCTTCGACGCTGGCTGGAATTTTGAAAATCCTTGATCTAACTACTCGTCACACAAATTCTTCCCCGGACGTATGTTTGAACTTCATGAACGGCCTCCTCACTCAATATTCTTCAAGAGAAGATAATCATCTCATTGCATTGCAGTTACTCTACCAAATCTTGAGCTCCCTTCCCAATGATTTCCCAGTCGAAGTATTCGATGCCACCGGATTTGTCACAAGAGTCTTACAGAATAGTCATTTTGACAGCACTAAGATTGAGACACAGCTCGCGCTTTGCAGGGAGCTCATCGTAAAAAAATTCAAAGTCGATGGTTTTCTTGAAAGAATTTGGGAACAATTGCTGAGAAAAAATAACTCAGTTGGTGTCTTGCTTCACTACATTGACTCACTACTCGCGGATATAAAAATTTACGAGCACTGCGACTTCTGGCGGATAATCAAAGTACTTCTGTCCTCAGACGTAAGTGACGACCGGAAGTTAGGTGTTTTTCTAGTTCGAAAAACTCTTAAATTTCTGTCAGTTACTTCCACATTCGTCGAAGTTGATGGGTTCTTCTATTGGCCAGATAAGCTTGCCGAAAAACAACTGTCTTCTTGGTTGACCTATCTAACAATTTTGGAGAATCTTGAAGAAAAGCAGTCACATCTTATTCTGCTGTCACTGGAAACTCTTGAAAGCGTCAAGCTTGACAGCTCCACGCCGTGGATTCGAGTTCTTCTTTTGCAAATGCTGAAGCACAACAATAGCCTCGTCATTGGCTGGGTGGTTAACTACCTTTTGCGTAACTTTACGAATTTGGTTCTAGAAAATGAGATCTTATCAGAGTTTCTTCTTGCAACGAACAACACCTGGCTCTATAATGAAGGCGCTAGCAATTCGTTCTCACTCCCAGCACTCGATCAACAGATGTTTCTGGAAAACTTCGCAGGGATCCCATGGAAATCTGTGCCAATGCACGCGTGGCTAGAACATATGAGAGCAGTTCATTGGGAAGATGTTGAGCCAAAACTGGTCATTAGCATCGCTACGAGGCTTCGACAGCTTCAAAATCGCTGTATTCGCTCCGAATGTAGAAATCTTTTTACTGCATTGTTTGAAACAACTATTGATGCAATGGATTTGGTGGATTTTGTTGGATTCTTAGACTCTTTCTACAGCAGCACAGACTCTCTATCAAACAGCCTCCTTGGCATGTTGGTCCGGAAAATAGAAACAAATCCTCAGCCTTTCATTTCTTCAAACTTGTGTGGGATACTTCGACGACAAGACATACGAGTTGACTACGAATTGATCTTAATAGAGGCGTTTGATAAATTAAAAGTAGAGGAACACAAATGGTTTGGCATACTTGTAAGATTCGGATTTCATTCATCGAAGGAGAAACAAGCCTTCTGCCGGAAACACTATGGCCTTCATACTATCGGACCAGACGGGCCTATTTTGCCTTTGAGTGAATCAATGTCGGAGCACGTTTCAAAGCTTAGCTGGGACGATGTCTCAGCAGCTGTCGTTCGCGAAGCTACAGTTGATTGGTTCACAAGGAATCCGGAACTTATCAAGGAAAGTGAGTTTGAGGACGTCTTAGACGCCGGAGGAATAGAGACTCTAATAAACGTTACGCGGCCAGTCGAAAGAAGCCTTACAATAAACAAAACCTTGCTGTACCGACTCTTAACTCATTTCCGATCAGCAATCAAGAAAATCAGGGATACCAGTTTACTGTAAGTCGATGTTTCTAGGTATTAAATATCAAAAACTTACGCTCCTTTTTCAAGAATAAGGCATCTCGTTACCTTATGTGCCAAGAACCAGTCGGATCTTTTATATGACTTTGTCAGGGAACTGCTAGACACAGATGAAACCAACGGTCAACTTGCATTCAATGTCTTTCAAGTGGCGCTACCCTTGACAGATTACCGTCTACCTGAAGGAAGAGACATACTCATTCGAGGACTTTTATTCGGAGAACCGCTAAGTGGAGACTTGCGGTAAGTCTAAGAATCTATATTCCCTTTCTTTTCAACATTTCTAAATATAAATTTAAAAAGCCTTGAGAACGAATACGCAACTCGAATGAAACTACCGTGCGACTTAGCATCCAGCTCCTCATGTGAGGTTCGAAATTATTGTCTCAAATTTCTCGAATTAATAGACAGGTCAGCAGTGAAGCATTTTAAAGAAACCCTGATTCAACAAAGTAAAAGGCTGAGCTTAAAGAAGCCTAGATACTTTGAAAACTCTAAGCATCATCGACTGAAGCTAAGGATAGCGCATGCATTAGCTAAGCTCAATGGACTCTCGCCTTACTGGGATGAATACTATCTGTCTGCACTTCTTGAGGAGAACAATCAAACAAATGTCACATTTATATACGAACTTATCGTGGCGGCAACTATCTCGGAGGCGCTGGTTATATTTAAGATGGAGAACTCGGCAGCTCTGTCCAACAGTGGGCAGGTGTCGATATTTGCTATATCGTTCTTATTTACGATATACCACAGAAAAAATGATGAATTCGTGAAAAAGCTTGTCGAACTTTTGATGCCCTCGACAATGGGTGCCAACTTTAATACCAGGCTATATGCCCAGATTACAATCTTTCATCTGTTGCAAAGGTTCGACTTGAAAAGCTTCGAATTCTTAAGAATTGCTATCGAGAAAAGTCTTAGGGAAAGCCCAAATGCATTCGAAAGACTAAGAACTGACGTGCGATACAACTTTACTGGTGAAATCGACTTTCTGAGGGTCGAGCCTATTCTATACGTAACAGCAGTACCCGAAGATGAGTATCCAAGTTCGCTGCTGGAGTCTCTTCTCTCAGATTTTGAAAAATTTAAACAGCTGAAAGCATGCCGCAACCTTAACATAAGTAAGGGCGAGTTGAAAAATCATAACGACAACAAGTCCGTCATTGAGGATGTTCAGAGGAAGATGAACCCTGACATTGGTCTAAGAGAAGAACATACTTCCGATCTTATTGAGGTACTATAGTTCATGTCTTATCAGATGACTCGTTGCTCATTTTTCTAACATTTCAGCATAAATCTGATATGATTGTCATAGCTAGCCTTATTGATAAGCTACCCAACCTTGGAGGAATCGCTCGGACTTGTGAAGTTCTAGGTATTAGGAATCTAGTACTAGATTCGGTTAAGCACGCCCAAAATAAGGAGTTCAGAAATTTAAGGTAATTCTATTCATCTTCATCTACATTGACGAAGTGACAGTTTGGCGAAGAACTGTATTATGGTATAACACTTTTTACCAGTATACCAGTTTTTGAATATTTCAAAGCTGGTTTCATCAATATATCTGTTAATACTTCTTTTTGGCCCTTCGATTATTTATTTCGGGCATCGAATGCCAATGAGGTAGGAGGGTTTGTTAATTCGGGTTTTCCCCGAACTGTCAAAAAAAAGTAAAATCCTCAAATTGCACAATTTCGTCCCGGGTGGGAACAATATGCTAATGGGTTTTGTTTTTCCCAATAAATGTTTAAACAATTTTTTTGCAGCATGACTGCAGAAAATTGGATAAACCTTTCGGAAGTTAAGCCAAAAGATCTTCGGGACTTTATAATGATGAAAAAGACTGAAGGCTATGATATAGTAGGGGCCGAGCAAACTTCAAAAAGTGTAAACTTTATGGATTTTAAATTCCCCAAAAAATGTGTTCTCTTACTAGGGTAAGTTGCTATTTGAGTGCTCTGTTCCGAATTGATTTTTGCACTTTTTTTAATTTAAGACACGAAAAAGAAGGAATTCCAGCAGATTTGATTTGCTTTTTGGACTACGCAGTCGAAATTCCACAATTCGGCATGGTACGATCACTGAACGTTCATGTGACTGGCGCGCTTTTTATGTACGAATATTGTAAACAGCATTTGTCGCGAAATCAAATTTAAATTTTGTAAGGAAATCGATAAGCCCTTTTTTAAGCTTTTCTAACTCGTCTTCGAGGGTTTGTAACTAAACTGAATGAGATTTGATAAAGTGAAGCAGAATGTAAGACAGGAAGAATTAAAGTAAACACCAAGAAGGGGAGCTTTGTGTTAAACCACCTGCGGAGATCATTCGGAATTTGGCCAAAACAATGCAGTACGAACTCTTTTGGTCCGGGGGGTTTATTTGCAGCTTAATTACCTGACAATACGAAAAACATGTTTCCACCAGACACTAATCCACGGTAATCATAACAAAGGTGTCGCTCAACAAATCTCGAGACTAATACGTTTCCACTGAACACAAATCCGCGAATCGCGAATAACAAAAATCTTCAACAATTCCTCTTCTTTATTATCCAAATCTAAGTCCTCTCGGCGAGAGCTTAAAAATTGATCTCCTTATAAATTTCATTCACCCTCTGCACATCTCTTTGGTCTTTTAACGCTTTTCGTACAGCATAATAACAGTTTGGGACTTGAGAAAGGAAACTGATACGGGACTGATCTTCATCACAGATCTGTAAAATGTATGCCTAATGTTATTTATTGTGATTTTTGGATTGCATATATTTCTTCACTCCTGAACTTTATAAAACGGAAAATGACACCACTAGAATGCTCGTGTCAAGTTTATCCTCCGTTGATCTGGTGCCGCCACTTCAGAGTTTGTATTTAATCAACTCCCACTAATCGCTATCTTGTGGGTGCTTGTGGTCAATGGAGACGTATAAATAAATCCCATTCAATATTTTCACACAATTATTATTTTTTTTTTTCACTTTTATCCGTGTTCGCACACCTTTTCCACACCAGTTTCCGACTTGAAAAAGTAAACTGAAACTGTCACAACTTATACCAGATCTGTCACAAATAATTTTTCTATTGGGAAATGTCATTGTTGCTCTCTTTTGAAATCCACACGGTAAGGAGAGAGTACTTAACGTATAATTAGCTACACAACGTTGCTTCGACCATCCGTCGTTATGTTTTTTTACGTAAGGAAGTTTTGAGAAAGCAGAAAAATGCAACACGATGAAATTTTGAGTTTGACGTTTCTGTCAAACCTGCCCTCTAAAGCCACGAAATCACAAGGAACAGACACAGAATTTCATACATTAGCAACGCAAAAAGCATTCAGCGAAATTAGGTTTCAGTTGCTTATGTATGAGATTCTGTTTCTGTTCCTGTTTTACGTTGCTTGTGACAACGCGGCTTAAGCAAATTTCCGAGTCAATTTTTCTGAAACGATTTGATTTGTTTCTAACTCAAATAACTCTCCACAAACGAGTTTGTTTTTTGTGTGTTCCACATGCTCACACATATACGAAACCACGAATCGTGAATCTACACACGTTCTCTCTTAGCAAAATTCTGAGTACATTTATTTGAAACCGATTTGACTTGTTTCTAACTCTACCCTCTCAAAAATGTGTTTGTTTCAGGTTCATTATACGAATACGAACACGAATACTCTTCGGGTTCGGTCGGCGTACATCTACGCGTTATTTATTACCTCGAATTACATCATCGGTCGTTTTGCAGCCTTTTTCAAACGTTGTATGATCAACGCTGAGTTTAATTAAGTTCTTGAGTTCTGTGGATTAGTGTTTTACTTTAAATTCATGTTCCACAGAATTGATAATCTTTTTTTGTGCAATGTTTTTTTACGTGCAGTGGCATTGCAGATTTTTGAGAAACCTATAAAAAATGCGAGTTCATATTTCACAAAACAAAGTCAAAGCTGTGTTAGAATTTTCAAACAAAACTAACACCAAAAAACGGTGTCAAAATTGAGACAAATTAATGAAACAATACTTACACCGAAAAATGGTGTCAAAATGGAGTCAGATTTTTGAAACCGTTGAATTTTGGTCGAAAAACGATCTTAGTAAAAGGCAATCTTTTTATTTTCCCAATAGTATTAAACATTAAAACTAGCAAATTGCTAATGTAACAAGCTAAATGCTCCACACCCATTTGGTGGTTCACAATAGGAATCCACAGCAATACACAGCGGCAAGCTTTTAAGACGATCCAAATCCATAGTGTTTTTGTTTCGTAGTGGTTTAAGGAAAATGAGTGTATTGTGTGTTTTAAAATTATATTCATTAATTTGTTTTGTGATGGTTAATTGGTTTTTATGTGACTCATTAGCCTTATTAACTGCAACGTGATGGATGCACAAAATACCCTCACACGCATCAACAACAAAGAAAATATATATTTAATTATTTGATTGGACGTATTGCAAATGAATTTGACAATTCACATCCTAACAAAATATAGTTTTCTCAAAAAAAGAGATGCCGTGCACGTGCTAGTAAAATTAAGCGGCGAACTTAGAAACTCTATATTGCCAAAAGTGTGTTGAAATTTGGAAAAGTGGGCTTCAGGCCAATAGATCCGTTGCGTCCGTCACGTCGAAGTACACAACTCACAACTCTGTGAAATACAAATGTTTTTATTGGAAGCGACTTTCGTCACGTTCTTCTTCTATACTTACGCTTGCCAAACGAATGTGTGTATTTAACTGAATTGAAAATTGTGTACTTCGGTGTGACGGATTCATTGGGCTGAAGGCTTTAGTTATAAACAAAGCCGTCACAAGCCCTAGATACTGAGCAACTGACGTACTACAGTGTGGAACTTTCGCGATTTTTATGATTTTTTTAGGTCTACAAAAGCGATTGAAGTGTTAACGCATCAAAAATCACTACAATCGTCAATACATATTCAAAATCCTAATCGATATCGCGGGGAACTCGCGAATAATGTTTCGGAATTCTGGCTGACCGATCGATCAAAATATTATACTATATCTCCACCGATAATTAAAAGAAGATTAGCCGGAGACGATTAAAATAAATGTGGCTCCATCGGACAAATATAGGACTAATTTGACTCGAAACTCTGTTTCTTTCATTTGGGCTCTTAAAAGAGAGCGGCGATGTCATTTCCAAGTAGCGAAAAATGATTTTCGCTGCAAAAATAGAAAACGTACTTGTACAGTTTCCTTTTTTCATTCTCAAACTGTTACAAAGGTGCAGAAAATATGTTTGTGAATAGGGCGAATGGGATTTATGAGAGGATTTATTTTTAATCGCTTGCCGAGAGGATTTAAATTTGTATGGTTAATCGCGTGATTTGTAGAGGATTTCATAAAGATTTATATTAATCGACGATTAGTGCTCGGTGGAGACATTTTAATATATATTTTTCATAATATCTTGGAACGTTTCCCTCGCGTTAATAGAGCGTATTTTTTCAATGTTTTTATCGTTCATTGTAGATTTTTTTTTCGCTTGATTTTGGTTTTGTGAATGTCGATGTCGACCCAATCGTGCCTCCAAATGAATATCTCTTCCGATATCTTCTACCACAAATGAAGAACTTTTTATATATATTTTTTCGTGTGTCAAATGTGTCGCCGCCCTTACCCACTGAGCTCAACGAAAGAACCCCTTTTTGACATTTCGCTTGACACATCGAATCCAACAGTACACTTCAAACTTTCCACTTTTGAACGAAACATCAGAGCAAATCAGAAATTCACTTTCAAGAGAAAACCTTTACCGTGCGAGTAGAGTGAACGTGAACGTGAATAATTTCTGGGCAACCATCTTTGAAAAATACTAGAGAAGTGTAAAGTTGGAATTTTCATCAAATTAGGAAAAATGTCGCTCTTGTCCGCACGTTTGGCTTCCTCCGTGGCCCGTGGCCTCCCCAAGGCTGCTGCACAGGTAAATAAATCTTTAATTTATTTAATTCATTCAATTACATTCGTGGAATCTCGTGAAAAAAGTGAAGAAAAAAAAATGTCGGTAATCTATTCTGTTACATATCGTCTAATGCGGTAAGCCGGATTGAAAATTGTCCATCTTCCGGCCGCTAATTGTGTATTTGTTGAAAATCCTGTGAAATTGCTCAGAAAAAATGTCCTGCAAAATGTGAAATGTACGAGAAATCGAAAAAATGTTAACAAAGTTACGCAACGTAGTCGCATAGACGGCAAGGGTGGTTCTAACCGTAATTATGTAACATGTGATTGGAAAAATTGCACTCTTTACCGAGCTAGAAAATTGCCTATGACTTTGGAATCTTAATTTTATTCTAACTAAAGAAAACGCCTTCAGTTGTTGAGCTAATCAGATGAAAATTCTGTTACATAACATCTGAGACGGTGTGAGGGCAGACTGTCATCAAATTGAGGTTATGGGCCTCTACACAGCTTCGAGTGGTCGTTCATCGCCTCAATGCAAAATGCATTTACAGACGAGTATTTTCGATCAGGTTCTTCTGGAACACATCTGATCCTGCAATTGCTTTGTGGCGTTTTATCGACCCACTATTTACTTACAAAATTGAACTTACATAAGTTTAAGGTTAGCCTTGCCGCTATACGGAGCCAAGTTATGCAAAAGAAGTTTTTTCCTTACCAAAATCTGTATAAAAAATAATATAGTTGCAAATATTCCATAGCTTTCTTCTGAACTTTGCTATGGGCTGTACAAAGTACAAGTCTTGTCTAGGTCGATGGAATACATGCACCTACTACTCATCTTGCATAGAAATTATCTATGGTCTTTTGATCTTCATGGAAATTGAAACGTATCCGGTCTGAAAAAATTCATGTTGCTGTTATTTTAAAGATGGTTACTTCCTTCTAATTTAATTCAATAGGTTATGCCTATTCGGACACGAGGAAGCAAATATGTCCTGTATGTACATATTCGAGTAATCTATGGCCACGCCTGTGTCCCATAGATGTTCTTTGCTTAATTAGTATGAGTATATCCTTTCTACACTCCTACTGTGAGCGGAAGTTCCTCGAACCATGACTGCAAACAGAATACCATGTTCCTTATTTGGCGTTTTTTTTTTTTTTTTGCTTGGCTACAACTTGGGGCATAAATCTACGTTTATCAGGTAATCTGCAAGATGTCGGTTGAAATATGCCAGTTATATCATCTCCCAAAATCGACTATGGTTTCCAACACTAAAACTACATAAAGGAAAAAGAAAAATTAACAAATTTGTGAATTTTAAATACGAACTATTTATCAACAGCAGCGACGAAACCAACAAAGCATTTTTTAGTATCGAGCCTTCTGGCAACAATTCGACGATCCTGTTGGCTGGAGCGTTATTTGCTTCCTTATGATGTGAGAAATAAAATATAGTCTTCGTGTTTTGGCACTTCAAACCACCTCTTGATCCAAGCGGTTTGTCTTTTATTTGCGGACTTTTTCTCCCAGTAGAGCCGACAGCCTATAATTTTTCTTTTGGCTCCGGAGAGCTGTTCTTAAACTTCACATTGCACCGAGTTGTTTCATAAGTTGTACCTGGATCCTGAAATTAGCCATCGCCGAGTTATGTTTTATGTTTCGAATCGGAGCGTTCTTCTGAAATGCCAACTGAAAAGATTAAAAATTATCGGGTATATTTTAATTTTTCAATAAAATTCTACGCAGAAGCTGTGTACGGATAAATGGCGTCAAATCCCGTCCTTTTGATGTGTTCTGTCGCCGCTCCTTTTCATAGCATATATGGACTGGATGGTGAGGCGCAGTCTTGGCGAACAATGTTTCGAATTGGCTGGCATCAGGATGAGCCATCTGCTTTTCGCAAAAACGAAAAGGAACTTCAACGAGCACTGGATAGGTTTGCAGCCGTCTGTGGTGATGCTGGGATGAAAGTAAACGTGAACAAATCGGAAGTGATGGTTGTTTCCCGAACTCCTGTGCAATGTACCCTACACATGAGGGAGTTCCATTAAAACAGGTGGAGAAGTTTAAGTATCTCGGGGTCTTTTTCACGAAAGATGGGAGGAGTGATACTGAGTTGTCCTGTAGAATTGGCCAAGCTGGAGCAATAGTAAAGGAACTGCGCCGGCCGGTCATCAGGAAAACTGAGCTTGGAGTGAAAGCAAAGATCTCAGTTTTTAATTCAGTGTTCGTTCCGACCCTCATCTATGGTCATGAAATTTGGGTAATGACCGAAAGAATTAGATCGCGGGTACTAGCTGCCGAAATGAGATTCGTGAGCTGCGTTGCTGGTGTTACTCTAAGGGACAGAGTGAGAAACGTCAGTATTCGTAGGAATCTTATTGTTGAGCAGCTACTTCTCCGAGTGGAGCGATCGATTCTTCGATGGTTTGGACACGTTGTTCGCATGCCCCCTGACAGACTTCCTAGACAGGTCATGCTAGCCGAGATGCGAGCGCGTCGCCCCCCTGGTAGGCCAAGAAACAGGTGGTGGGATCAGGTAAAGAACCTCTCTGAGTCCCGCCTGGGGATTGCGCCGGAGTCTCTTGAGTTGGTGGCGGAGGATCGAGAAAGATGGAAGGACCATCTAGCCACCCTCGCTCCGCGACCCCTTTAAAGGATAGGCGGCATTCGAAAATGATGAATAAAATTCTAAAAAGAAACAAATAAGAAGTGAATGGCAAAACAGCGCCTATATCTAACGATTCATATTCCTTAGAACGGGTCAAATGCCGTTATACTAAAAGTGGCGGTGGATCGGCCACACCAACTTCAAAGACTTTTCTGTTCCTGTATTTACACCACAGAGGCTCTTAGAACAACTCCCTCGATTTCGCTTGACACAATGCTCCACCTTCTTCTCGTTGACAGCAAGCATCCTGAATTGCCATGATACCATCCCTGGTAACTCGGACTACGTTGTCCAATACCTCGACTTCAACGTCTAATTCAAGACCAAATTTTCAAGCATAACTGCCTGGGAGCCAGGTGAAGTCTTAAATGCCTCTGCAATAGAAATCTACACAGACGGATGAAAAACAGGACTTGGAACAGGAGCAGTAGCCTCTTCCAATACTCTTGACCTGCATATCTCAAAACGCCTGCCGGGTCACTGGTGTTTTTCAAGCCGAAATTGCAGCTGTTCGTGAAGCCGCGACCTTGTTTTCAATTAACTCAATAAATTGCAGCACTATTGTTTTCTATATATACAGCCAAGCTGAGATAAAAGCTGAGATAAAAGACATTGAATCGCCAACGGAACCCGCTGTGCTGGGTTCCAGGCAAATGCAGAGCCTAGGAACTAGCTAGAGAATGTGCCAATGCTAATCCGACTTGTGCAACCGAACCGGCAGAACTTATTTACTCGCTAAAGTTTTATGTGGACACCGAAGGCATCACAATGGCAAACAATAGGTGGAATAGCATCAACACATGTCTTTCTTCCAAACAAATCTGACCAGTGATTGATCGTTGGAAAACAAAGAGGCCCATGTCATTGAATAGGCTGAATCTTAGAAAGATAATTGGGGCCTTCACAGGCCACTGTCTGGTAGGGCGACGTGGCAAAAGACTTGGTGCTCCGACTTCTGCAGAAGTTGCAGAGACGAGGAGGAGGAAGAGACCATGGTTCATCTTCTGTTTAACTGTCCCGCCCTATCGGCTCTGAGAAGGAAAACTTTGGGTGAATACTTCTTCGATGATCTAACTGATTTAGCACGACTGGATATAAAGAGGATAATGAGCTTTATCTCCAAGTCAAATCGGCTAAACGCCTTATTGGTTCTATGTGTTGGAGGGAGCAACTGAAGTAGAGCGCCAAATATTACACATCACTACACCCTACTCCCTACTACATCCAAGTTTTCCCAACATCACCGACCTGGTGCTCATATCGCTCAGGATACCGTTTCAGTTACTCATACCTTCCCATTTCCCCCAGAGTCAATTCTAACGTGAGTCGCCTGAAGTACGGGTTTTGGTTTAAACAACCGAAGACGGATACCCTGCATCAGCTTCTTGCCCAGAAATCCCCGCCTCTGCAATGGTTCACACTGAATTCGGTTACCCCTGCACTTTCCCATCCTTAAGGATAATTCTTATCAGAGACGCAATAGGTACGGACTTATACCGAAATCAGTTGACCTTGCCGTATCTTCCCATATAGGAACCACTCCAGCGCGGCAGCCACCCAACCTTATCTAAACTACCTATCGTCCAGTCGCCGTAATTACCTTTTTTTTCTAAGGTCTTGGAAATGCAGAAGTATCCTGCCTGGTGCCCCAAAAACAGCATTGCGCTTCCTAGACAGAATTCAAAACCACACGATAAAACTTATTGAAGACAAAAATATTGCGGAGTCAATTGACTCATTGGACAAATTGACGAAATGTCTCGTGCCTTTTTTTTACTAGCCGTGTTCCAACGAAAAAGCCTGCTGCATTCCGCCCAAGATCGAATGAACATCAGTTTACAGGTTGTAACTTAGCCAATTCAATAAAATTTTAACGATAGACAATGACATTCGTCTTCGGCGTCACAGAGCTGTATTTTTTGTTTGTCTGGGATCAGTTTTCTCTTATGTCCGAAAGTTTTTCCATACCTTAAACCTTTGCCTCATAGCTGAAATATCAATATTTGAAAAATTTTTCTCGTCACCTTGTGAAGCCTCACTTCACTCGTAACCCGAAAGCATCTCACAATATCCTTAAATAATTTCACACTAGTTAAAAACAATAGCAACGCAAGAAACTGTAACAAATCAACATTTTCCCTTTATTTTAGGTTGCCTGCAAAGCTGCCTACCCAGCCGCTTCTCTAGCTGCCCGCAAGCTGCATGTCTCATCACAGGTACGCAGCGCCGAGATTTCCTCCATTTTGGAAGAAAGGATCTTGGGTGTCGCACCAAAGGCCGATTTGGAAGAAACCGGTCGTGTGTTGAGCATTGGTGATGGTATCGCTCGTGTCTATGGCTTGAACAACATCCAAGCCGATGAGATGGTGGAATTCTCTTCAGGTTTGAAGGTAAGACGAACGCATTACGCACGCATTGAATTTTTGTTTGAATGCATTTTCTCAACAGGGTATGGCCTTGAATTTGGAACCCGATAACGTCGGTGTTGTCGTCTTCGGTAACGACAAGCTGATCAAGCAGGGTGACATTGTCAAGCGTACCGGCGCTATCGTCGACGTCCCAGTCGGTGATGAGCTCTTGGGCCGTGTTGTTGATGCTTTGGGTAACGCCATTGATGGCAAGGGACCCATCAACACCAAGGATCGTTTCCGTGTGGGAATCAAGGCACCCGGCATCATTCCACGTGTGTCTGTGCGCGAGCCTATGCAGACTGGTATCAAGGCCGTCGATTCGTTGGTGCCCATCGGTCGTGGTCAGCGTGAATTGATCATCGGTGACAGGCAGACAGGGTACGTTATTGTTTTCTCATGCATTTCAAAAATTAACCTTGTTTCTGTGATATTTTTTGCAGCAAAACCGCTTTGGCCATTGACACCATCATCAACCAGAAGCGCTTCAACGACGGTCAAGATGAGAGCAAGAAATTGTACTGCATCTACGTCGCTATTGGTCAGAAGCGTTCCACTGTCGCTCAGATCGTGAAGCGTTTGACCGATTCCGGAGCCATGGACTACTCAGTCATCGTGTCGGCTACCGCCTCTGATGCTGCTCCTCTGCAGTACTTGGCCCCATACTCTGGCTGCGCCATGGGCGAGTACTTCCGCGACAAGGGCAAGCACGCCTTGATCATCTATGACGATTTGTCCAAGCAGGCTGTGGCCTACCGTCAAATGTCGCTGTTGCTGCGTCGTCCCCCAGGTCGTGAGGCCTACCCCGGTGATGTGTTCTACTTGCATTCACGTCTGTTGGAGCGTGCCGCTAAGATGTCCCCAGCCATGGGTGGTGGTTCGTTGACCGCCCTGCCCGTCATTGAGACCCAGGCCGGTGATGTGTCCGCCTACATTCCAACCAATGTCATCTCCATCACAGACGGTCAGATCTTCTTGGAAACTGAATTGTTCTACAAGGGTATCCGACCAGCCATTAACGTCGGTCTGTCTGTATCGCGTGTCGGTTCAGCTGCCCAGACCAAGGCCATGAAGCAGGTCGCTGGTTCCATGAAACTGGAATTGGCCCAATACCGTGAGGTCGCCGCCTTCGCCCAGTTCGGCTCAGATTTGGATGCTGCCACCCAACAGCTGTTGAACCGTGGTGTTCGTCTTACCGAATTGTTGAAGCAAGGACAATACGTGCCAATGTCCATTGAAGATCAGGTAAGCTGCCCAATTTCAACGTCGTAACATTCTTTTATATATTCCTCTCTCCCTCCAGGTTGCTGTCATCTACTGCGGTGTCCGTGGTCATTTGGACAAAATGGATCCCGCTAAGATCACCAAGTTCGAGAAGGAGTTCTTGCAACACATCAAGACCACCGAGCAAGGTCTGCTCAATCAAATCGCTTCAGAGGGTCAAATCTCTCCAGCTGCCGATGCTAAGCTTAAGGATGTCGTGGCGAAGTTCTTGTCCACATTCACCGCCTAAAGTGTAATTGTTTATTTATCTATGTCCCCAGCATAGCGCAGTAGAAACGTAAGATCTGTAAGAAAGTCTATTGCAGTCTCGCCACCACCATCAATGCGCGACGTAAGGTTCATCCCTGTAACTTAAGAGTACGATTTAAAAGTTAAAAAAACAAAACAACAAATAAAAAAGAAAAACAAAGAAAAAACTGTAAACGAAATTTGCGATATCATTTGAAGTTAAATTCCTATGTTTGTCCCAATTCCCTTTCCCCGTTCCCAATCATAAACGAACACACATGCATCCCCGAAAACAAAGAGTTCTTGTACTAGGAAGCGTGCTTTTTAATCGTTTGAAAATTAACACCGAGCGAGTCACTTTTAAAGAGCATTCATTCTTAACAAGTAACAACATTGAAATCTGAAAAAAAAACTGTTCGAAAATCTAACGAAGTAAAAGAGAAGAGAATAAAACAAGTTTAAAAAAAAATTTCAAGTTCTCGTTTGCGTTTTGGTATCCCAGTTTGGAAGTAGAACAAGAAAAGCCACGAGGGTTAAATAGTGTTATAAATCTCCTAAGCTATCCCTTCTGGAGAACACTAAATTTTGACATTATCGATCTAGTGGACAAAAGTCGAGAGTACCTATTACATGACACCATCTGTTGATCAATAGCACTTATTGTGAGGAATAAATTGCGCCTTATCGTGTCTAAAATGTGTAAACAACTGGTGGGAGCAGAGGTTAGGCTAGTGTGTCGGACTTCTCCGCACGACAAACGACTTCTCCAAATACAATCCGTGATACATTCAATAACCTTACGTCCCCAGCTTCTTAAGTCACTTCCTAGGTGATACGCCAATAAAGCAGCACAGGTGCAACATTTTAACGGATCAGTTGGAGCTAAGCATTAAGTCTATCAAGTGTATCTAGTCCCTTATTTGAGCTGGAGGTAGGTACTGGTCATTTAAATTTTTTATGCTTTGGGCTACTATACAGTGGTGAAAATTCGATTATAAACAGTAAATTTTTTTTTATTATTTTAATGCAGCTTTCGACGGTTTTTCTAAATATGGCTTTACATTTTTCGAAAAAAAAATGTCAACCTCAATTCAGAATGGGCCCTCTCTTTATTCTAACGATTCTCCAAGGTGGTTTGGAATGAATATGGTATGACTTTTATGATTCTCAGCTTCTCTGATTGGCAACAAAGCCTCTCGAATAGCTTTTAAGGCACAAACCGCCTTAAAGTTACCTTTAAATTTTTACTCTTCCTATGTAGTGGGTATGTTGGAAGACTTTCTTCCCGAAATCTTTGTATTCTAAAAGTTTACCACGCCTGTCCACAACGCAAGATTCGTAAAATTGGAGAGCAATTTAGAGGAAGTGACGGTGCTGGCCCGAAATTTAGGCGTTAACTTCATCGAGAATTCGTGAAATATTCTTTCACGTAACATATACCCACATAGAAGACAATTTTACCAAGTCGATCTGCATAAAGATGCTCGGTCAGCTGCAGTCAGCCTTTAAAAGCCGTACCATATCAATGCCAAATGTTCTGGTTAGTGTACCAGAAAATAGAGGAGGCTCCATTCATGGTTAAGATTGACATTAAAAAAATACAAAACAGCAAAATCACGAACAACCGTTAAAAGCTGCATGTGCTCATAATCGAACTTCCAGATTTTTTATCATTTTGAAAAGCTCGGCTTCTGCATCCTAAAATTTTATCGTACGTCAAGATGCCAAAATGCTATAAAAAAGTTGGTAGAGTTCTTTGAGTTTCTCCATTACCAGCTGACAACCCTGTTCGGAGTTAATTACTAGTCCCAGCCAAGAAAAGTATTGTTGAAAGGAAGCAACCTTTTCTTACACGGCTTCAAATATTAAGTTCAAAACGCGACCTTTCGACTCATTGTAAAAAGCCTTAAAAGCAGGCCACAATGAGTGTCTGTGTCTGTGTCTCGCCTCATTTTTCACCTTTAATCAGAGACACAGCTAGATACACATTGTGCTGCTATAAACGTGTTCTCGTATGCTAAACTTCGAGACACAGACAGAGATACTCATTGCGGTCCAGCTATTAATGATAGCTGTAAGCTTTTATGTAAGGTACTACCATAAATTATTGCATAACTAGATATTTAACTTACGTTTCTGTTGCCATCCAACACCTATTTGTTTATTTTTTTTATAAAGCCTTCAAAGCTTTTTAAAATCTTTAAATTTCCATGTCGGTGAATACGTGTAAGAAGGTGCAACACCAATTTACCTTACGCGATCAGCTGACGTAAAAGCTCCAAAACATAAAAGCATGGAACTTACGAATTGACGAATTTACTCATATTTGTTAACATCTGTCAAAGTATGGGTAAAATGGTCAATTTCAGCTTGTGGGCAAATGTTTTGCGCAACCGAAATTGAAGATCTAGTTATTCAGTAATTTTTGCTTCTGTACAACATGCCAAGAAACTCTTTTGACATTAGGAAACGAGTTACAAGGTACTAGAATTCCAGATGAAAAATTTTCCGAAAACGAATAATTTGTACTCTCTTTTTCGAAAGCGAAATGAAATGTTCTACAATCGGATTAACAATTTCGATAATTTTGGTACCTTGTTACTGGTTTCCTAATGTCAAAAGTACTGAAATACGGAACGTTTATTTCGACAACAATTGCCACAACTGAAATTTTTTGTATTGCTTTGTAGGTTTCTGTAAGACCACTTATATGTTAATTTACTCGTTCCATGTAATATTTTAACTCGCACAACCGTCCACGATTTGTTTGTTCGTGACCCAAAACAAAAGAAACGGAAAATGTATTGAGTACTACTTTTTTTTAAAGAACTACCGAATGCCAACTCAAAAGCGGAATGAAAATCAATTTCCTATAGGATTGACTTTCAGAACTAAATGCTACACAGAGAGTATTCCACTTCCAGTCAAACAAAATCAAACCAAATCGTAATCTGAAAAAGGGAGCAAAATTAAATTTGACACTGAAAAGGCCCTGGAAAGGAAAATTTGATACATATTATAGGATGCAAGATGTGGAAATCCAGGATGCAAGAGAAAAATTCGTCAGTTTAAAAACAGGCCTCCACCCTGCTAAGGAAATGTAACTTTTTTATATTTAGCTTTTAGCTAGTCAGGTTCTAGTCACGAAATATTTCAGATATCCTTACAAGCTCAATAGATTAAGATTTTTTTCCCATACAGCCCCCAAGTTGTTTAGTCTTGCCTCATTGGAAGTGGTCAGGTAGTTGTTACAAAAGAAGATGTATCATACTATCTGGAACCTAGGCTCGAGCGTTCCAAAAGAGTCTTTTGGATGGCTCAACATCATGCATAACACATAGTCTATGCCACGCAGAACATTTACCCATTTATGCAATAAAAGAATCGGCAGTCAAACACGACGTTCAAACTTTGGCGAGACTCGTAGAACTGGAATTCTTAAAGTTCTGGCCTATTTTATCAAACTTGCGTTAGCCAGCCAAATAATGTTTTCAATTTATTTTTGTATTTTTAAAACGAATAAAAATATCTTCCAATCACCAGGCGGTAGAAAAAACCTACAGTTAGTAACTAATAACTAGAAAAAACCTACAGGTAGTACCTTAAACTTATACAAAGCCTGAAGCATGCTTATTAGTTCTTAAAAAAAAGAATTATATTCGTCAGAGTTTGTTGGATCTTATTTTTTGCCTCTGCACGCCTTTTTCCTCCATGTGGGCTTGGGGTGGACGTAAACCAATCATGAATGCTTAAAGAACTGCATTTAGCGTGCAAGAAATTTTAATGTGCCATCAGACGTCCAAAGGTAGATACAATAGATCACAATGGAACAGCAAACAGACTAGAAATCAATGTCATAAGGCTGTCCATACGTTCCAGGGTATTGAGGGAAAAATAAAAAAGTTATATCGATTTTCTTTAATGCGAAACAGGGTTGATTAAGACTGAGGTTTTCCCAATTTTATCAAGTGAATATATTTAAAAGATTTAGGGTTTAAATTCTCGATCCTGTAAAGACTTGTACAGAGAGCCAAAAAAAGAGTTTAACGCCAATGACACACCATAAACTTGCCTTTTGCAAAAAACCACTATCTAATAATAGTTTTACTTTTTTGATGCGGTGGCGTATACGTAACATTTCTTCTTCGCAAATCAAATGGATTGTCGTGCCAAAGAAATTCGTCCTGTACTCTATCCCAGTCCGATTAAAAAGGTTAAAGTAAATTGAAAATCTAAAAAAGAGTAGGTTCAAGCCCAACAATAATTGCACCATGCAGTAGCAGTGGGCGGGCTCTAATTCTTATTACAAGTACAATAGTTCGAATTAAGACTACAAAAAATGTTTATGTTTATGGTAGGATTTAAAGTGGTTATGTGCATTCTATAAATAATTATGTATTTGTTTCCAGCCCTTTTTGTGTACTTATAATACAGCTTATACAGATTACACACAGAATAGAGCTCTGACCGGAATTTTAAGGAGAAAAAAAAGGAAGGATTGGACAAGGATTTAATTACCATGAACACTTTCTCATGGCAAATTAGTTCGTGGCCCCTTGCTCGGCAAGAATTATGTAAATGCACAAGGAATTTTCAATGCTACTCCACAAACTTACACAAAATCCAGCTCGCTCTGAAATAATATCATCCTTAAAGACATAATTCCATCGTATGTATATTCCCTCTCGAATCACGAGCTGCATGTTAAGTAGCCTCATGACATCATTGTTTAACATGCCAATCTTACTTTTACTACTTTTTGTTATTGCCAGTCTCGTTGTCACCGAAATTTCAACCTCAATCACCCGTCTGAGTTGGGAATCCTTAAAATTTAAATTCTGTACCTTTAATCTACGACCAATATGCTTACTATGAACTTTTTCAATGTATGCCATACCGCTAGACCTAAACGGTAGAAAATTCAAATGTGTTCATCCTCACCTCGTGTTACATACCTACAGTTTAGTCCAGATACTTAAATGTTGCACGAAGAGCTGACTAAGAAAAAAGCTACTCTCTGTTTTTAATCTTATTAAGTGACAAGATTGTGTGTGAAGGTGTGTAAAACCTATTTTCATTCTTAACTGACCACGTTGGTATACACCTGCTCCATTCTCCTTATATATGCGGCAATTGCAATCACTCCTATATTATATCCTTCCTGCGGCCCACACCACTCCGAGCAAGAATGTAAACAAAATTCAGTAAGGATACTACGAAAAGTTTACAATGCCTCGCACTAACGAGCACATGTAACCGGAATCTGCGCGGAAGATTCTTGAACATTTTAAATTTCCCCAAAAGAGGACATACCATTCAAATGACTGGGAAAAGTTCGCCCTTTCTTTGATGAATTTGTTGCAGTTGAACGAGCTTTCTTTACAACTTGTTGAATGCGTGAGCGCTGTTGTGTCAAATACTACTCCTTTCGTGTCCTGTTTGGAGGATGTTTTCTTTTTTGCTCATGTTACCTCAAGCTCGTGCGTGCGTGCGTGCGTACTATATTGTAGGGAAGGAAAGCAATGAATGAAATGTAATCACCCTCCTTTCGGTTCATGCTTTGCTAAGATTCCTCACATTGAGGAAGAAATATATATCCTCATTTGTGGATTGATTTAATAATCACTTACTTGCTGGGAGTGTGCTATCCAAAACCAATGGACTATCGACTATCATAGGCAATTGTACCATAATTCAGTGGCCCTGTCAAATTAATTGTTACTCATTAACGTTTGTATGGAGTTGAAGTGTCGAATATAAAAGTTCCTTTCAAAAAACTCGATGAATGAAAATTCTCCTCGTTATAAAACTATTAACAACTCAGCACAACAACTCAGAACAACAGACTAAAAATTATTTTAATCTGATGTCCTACCTTATGATTTCTTCATCAAAAATCCTTCCATGTCTAGTCTTAAGCAATTTTATAAACACCCACACGCACACACGTTCGGAACCTTAATAGTGGCGATGATAATGAAATGCTTAATTGACTGGCAGTGCGGAATGACCCCAGGCGCTTTGGTCCCTATCGTACTCATATAGACATTGTCATCCGTCCACTACAGCTATCAACCAAAGGACTCAGGACTAACTCAAAGTATTCCAACGATAATGGGTGAAAGGCGAATCTTTGTGAGAAGAACCATCCATTTGCAGTCCACCCTACATTATTGGTATGATACTAACACAGGAAAACTTTTAAAAGGAGCCTCTTGATAGGTGAAAAGCTCATTCGTTGTCGGTCGGCTGTAGCGAAAGGATCTGCTCTAAAAGTATTCTCCCTAATCTCGATTATACTTTCATCCTTCGGTGGTGGTGTTAATCTTTTGGGAATACACGTGAAAAGGACTTTTGATTTAAATTGAATTTGAGCTATGTAACTTAAAGTGCTTCACGCAAAAAAAAAAACTGAAATAAAAAATTGCTCTAGTGAATGAAAGGATATCGAAGAGAAAAGAAATCAAGTGGTGGTGGATTTATACTTTTGAACATATTGAAAATTGAAAGGACTGTGTTATTGGGGGACGAACTGTGGCTATTGCTTAGCCAGTTTGAATTTTTTAATAACAAATATTTGCTCAAGTGATTGTGGTGGATATAAGTGGGATAAGGTATTTAATTGAAATTATTTTTATAAAAAAAATTCTTTGTGAAGGTGAGAAGGTGAAAGATTATACAAGTAAGTTTAATTTGTTACAAAAACTGTGAATGTAACTTCTTTTTTAAATATGTTATGATTTTTTATTATTTTTATTTTATTTTCTAAAAGATCCTATTAATATTCAGGGTATTCAAGATACGGCTAAGATCCAACTAAATATTTTTAATTTGAATTTTTATGCTAAATTATTATTACATATAATTACTTTCGTATAAGCCCCAACATATATAGCAAGTAAAATTAGAAAAATAAAAATTATTTTAATTATTTAATCTAATTTAATTATTTTATTTTTATATTTAACTCGTTTCATATTAACTCTTAACCAGCCCATTATTTTATAAATCAATAAATGCCAAACTTCGAGGTTGTAAATACTAAAAACTTCAAAATCTAAAATTGAATTCATCTCATTTTCGTTTAAGTGAACGAATAAATTAATAAATTTAAACTTGTTAGTGATCTCCTGGACGGAATATCAATCTTGTAATTTTTTTAATAGTTATACAAAAATACAACTACGAGTATCTTATTAGAAAAGGAATAAAATCGCTATTTTCTTTTAAATAAAACAATTATTTCTGTTTGGCAATAGAGAAAGAATCTTTTTCCTGCAGTTTCCAAATCAGGCGAAAAGGACTTACGAAAGTTATAATTTCATGAAAACCATTCATGAAATGCATCAGAAAAATAAAAGTGTATCTCTTTATATAGCTAACTTGGTGAAAACCAAACTATTTGTGTTAAGAACAATATGAAGAGGTGGTAACTGACTTGTTACTGCGTGTGTCCTTGGTGTGACCTACAGGGGTAAAACTCTCTATTTACACTTTTCCCAGAGGCTGAAGCTATAACAGCCAGCTCACTCAGAAATAAAGTCTTTTTCATATTCATACTCCCCTAACCTGGGCATTAAATGTGAGCTGGCTCCAGGATGAAATCATATCTAGCCCAGTCGAATGTTCTTACGATCGCATCACTTTACAAACTCTTCAATACCTTCAAGAGGAAATATTAATTTTGGTACATAGTTTGTAGCTTAATGAGGTATAAACTCAGATTCTTGAAAAGAAATTCACCTCTTTAAAAACTTAAAACTTTTTTTTTTAAATTGTACAATTTTTAATTTGCCAAAAAGTTTGTAGCTCGCTTAAAACTTTTTTTTTGCCAGAAAACACCATTTTAAGGCTTCGGTTTTGGAGAAATATGACACGTTTGAAACGTTATGAAACTTTTACTATGCCTGTGGTCCCGAAATAGTATTTTAAATACTGCTTATTATTAACCTAACCAATCGAAAAAATTTATGTTAATCGAAGTGAAATTTATAACCTAATAAGTGCCACCGAGCCTAAATATATATTGTAATGTTTTGGCCTGGGGTTCGTCGAATAAAACTCAATTTCATGAAGCACTTTATTTATCAAGCAAAACTTACTTAAATTAAAATCACACTCAATTTAACTACGCTTAGAATTCAACACTTTATTTCAATATAATCACTTTTTACTTTGCTATCGATTTGCAAAAGTCAACGTTTAAAATATAACTGTCTCGTCCAAACCTGTCATCCGTATCTTTATACAAATTCACCGTGTTCTCGACGTTTCCAATCAGGTAACTTTCCATTGGTACTTTTCCGCTTAATTCAATGGGGAAGTTTTCGATATCGAAATTCGAACGTCGAATATCAGTTCGCTGTCAGCAGACTCGAATGACAGTTGGGTGCATTCGTTTAGTGAACCGATGGGTGCATTCAGCAGCTTCTGTATGTGTTTATACTTCTTATCGCCACATTAAAACGTTTTGAAGTCGAAGACAATCGCTATTAACACTTCTGTCTCATTTCCTTTCTAGTCAATCAAATATAGCCTCGCTATTATACTTTATTTTCGTAATTTTTCCAAAATAAGTTTCCAACATTTTTCCAATAATAAGAATGGCTTTATGAGGTAATAATTTCATCCGAATTTCATCCCGAAATTCAATGGAAATGCCATTTGCATTAGAAATTAGTTCTTTATGCAAGCCAAATTTTTTTGCAGATCGATTTGTTGCTTCTTTTAACCTTCGTGATTGTGCCATGTTGCCTAAAGATGAGCACATTTAAAGCGTCATGAGACAAATTTGCATTCACGCTCGTATCAACTAAAGATACTATGATGTTGCTTCTAAAAATCTTGATCATCATTTATACGCTGGTCCATATGGAATATTTCCCATAAAAACATTTCCACTTTCATTCAAAATTCTCTTTAATTCTTTACAATTTCAACCTTGGTTTATGGTTAGAATGAATAAAAAAAGTCCTGAAGGCTCGAAAGGACTACTCTTCTTCTTTAGTAAAGCCAATAAGGCTATTCATCACTTTCATCAAATTCATCAATCTCTTTTTGAGATAGGTCATTGGCCAATTAAACTTGCAACCTGAACTACGAAAGGTCCTTTTGTTCATTTTCATTCAAGAATTCAAATTCTAGGAAGGAGTAATTTTGGTAAAACTTCTATTCGTCAAATAATTATTTCCCACACAGGGTTTTTTCTGTTTTTCTCCTTAGGTAAACACCCCTATTTGGAATAAGCCCTTTTTCACTGACTTTTGCATTTATCCCTTTTTACGAGACCCGTAACCCATTCATTGATTTTTTTTTGCGTAGAATGGGTGCCTTTAAGGTCCAGTTAAAAAAAAAAAAATAAGGAATGGCATCCCGTAGGGAAATAAAATCTACTTTTGAGTGACAGAAATAAATAATTATTGCTGAAATTGGGCAAAATTGACATGACGAGCCAAAGAGACGTTCTAACTGATTGTCAACAACAGTGGCTATACATTTTTTTCCTTTCGCAATTTTCAGGATAACACATTTTCAAAATATCACCACATCCCATAATGTACACCATATGTATCCTGGGTAGTTCTCACTTTTATTGAATCCATCAAGAAGCACGGCTCCGCACAATTGTAACCCCACAAGTTCTCGGCAATATTGGACGCATATTGCAATGCGACTGAACTTATTTCTGACGACCGGTTTTTGTCTGCTCGTGGCCATAAGGACATTTGGAATTGTGTACGAATCAAAAAAGATTTACTTTGACGATGGATTTTGGGAAGAGTTACCCAAAGATGTCAACGCAACAGGATCGGTATCTATTACCGGAGCTAGCAGCATCGAGCAACAAGTGGTGGGTGAACAACAAAGGACATGGAGACCGGCAAAGAGGGAAGTCGCCGCCGATTACGACGACATGGCCATGACAGTGTTCAATGTGGGTGTTTTGATGGCTTCACATTTGGGTGAGCACCAACAGATAAATCAAGTGCGAGGAGTTTATAGACCGAAAATAAAACAACAAAAAAAATTTCTTTTCCCTTTTTTGCTCCTATCCTAGATTCACCTTTTGATTTGGAGCGTTGCGGGCCAGCTGTCGATCTAGCCCTCGATGTCATCAACGAAGAATTTCTAAAACCGCATAATATTACACTGAGAAAAGTCCAGGCGAGGTGGGTATTAACCAGCATACAATCAGGATATTCAAATGTCTATCTTGGAAATATTTGCACACAAATGAAGATGTTCTGGAAGATGGTCGACGTCATTGTCGTCAAGTGTTTTTAGTGATGTTTAATTGCCCGTGTGGAACGATTAAATTATGCGAAAGAGAAGAGAAAATCCTTTGTTTCGAAGGGATTATCCTTTAGCACATCGTGACAAGGCGATAAAGTCTTGAGCTGCACCATTTAGCCATGACCTATTTAGTTATTTTGCTTTCGTTTATAGTTATCCTTCTTGCTCGGGCGCTAGGGCTCCTGGCTTGGCTGCCGATATGCACTTTAAGGACGATGTGATAGCGTTCATTGGACCAGCTTGTGCTTTTGCTCTTGAACCTGTAGCAAGGTTGGCGGCGTATTGGAATACACCCATCATTACTGGAATGGGTGACCAGGTAAGTTAGCTAAATCAAACTAAAATGAATTTAAACACCTTGTACGACAACCAATTTATTGCCTTAAACATTAAAACATATTTTGTTAGCCATTCTTCTGTAAACCAACCCTAAGTGAATTCAAATAAAACCAACCCCTATTCACTCAGCAGCACAGCATCGAGGATTATCGCAATTAAATCAACAAATGAATGAAAACGTCGACACCATTACTCGCTGTGAAATCACTTCCCACATAAATTTTCAACTTTGATTGAAAAAAGAACGAATTGTGGTTTTGCCCGCCACAATACTTAATTAAAATGTATACAAAACCCCTGCAGGTTTTCCCTCGCAGTCGAGTTCCAGGCATTCTCCTTAGTTATCCTGTGTTTATTAAACACATTTTCTGTTTGCTTGCAAAGTTCACCGAATCGGTGAAAAAAATAAAACAGCTAAGGGTTCGTTTATTTACCCTCGGAAAAACTGTACAAAAAACGTACGGCTTAGCCCCAGGCTTACGCAAAGTCCTTAAGCACGTGCTATAGAAAGGAAGTAACTTTCTTTGGAAGCTCTTAAAAAAATAAATACGATTATGGCATTTTGACTTCCTAACCTGGGATGCATAGAAACATTGTGGTCAAGTGTCACATTCATATTTTGTATTTAGGTTGCGGGTCTACCCACTTTAAGATATTGGTTTTCATTGGGTAAAGAAAACTCTTTCCCTGGTGGAAAATAAAAATTAAAAGTAGAAAACTTTGTCATGCAAAGAAACCTTAATATCAACTTTAATCGTGCACTTGAAATTCAATACTCTTTGGTTCACAAAGTATATCCTTGCGGGCGGCTGATACTTGTTGCATGTCTTGCTGCAGTCGCTATGATTCTACAGTCAGTAGTGAGAGTTTTCCTTTAGTTTTAATTCTTTTTGCATAAGCGCACGTTTAGGACACGAAGGTTATTAGGGATCGTCTCAAAACAAGTAATATTTGCTTCGGTACAGGCATTACGTCCTTACATTTACGGTGCACAAAATGATAATTTGATCACCTTTTTATGGAATACTCTTTGACAGATTTGAACCTGTTGAAACACTGTCATGATATGATTTTTGATCATGTCAAGGTATAGAAAACAATACACATAGGACACAGTATACATGGTTGAGTAGTTGGTCTGATTGTTCAACTCGAGCTATTGCGCCGCTCTCATTTTTTGGAAAAAATTACATTTTCAGATAAATTTGTCCCTTTTCCACATCAACCAAACTCTCGAAATAAAAAACCTTGTGCACCGATTGCAGATAGGTCGTATAAACAAGCCGCGTGGACAAAACGTTATGATTGCAGGCTTTCCGTGGTCAGGATCTACATTTTATGCTTCAAGCGTTCAAGCTAAATTCTCCAAATTTATTTGAGAAGTTCCATTGCATTCTGGCTTGACAACTTAGAATGACATATGATTTCAGAATCATCACAAAACAGCTGCGCATGTTACTCTTGGAATAGCCTTAAAAAATTCTGAGCTACTTCTTTTACAGCAACTTGAAAAAATACTTAAATTGTCAGGCCTATTTATATTGAGCCCCATACGCAGCAGAAATAAAAACCTGCACCACTGTTAGACTATTTCTCATAGTAATGAACAAGTGGCATTTAATCGTGCGGACATATCCTTTTACATTTTATTATATTTAGCTTAACAAAAGTTTTCTCTTAGCTTATCCCTTGACTATTACCCTGGTACCTCCACAGTTCTTCACTGTTTAGCAGAAACTTTAGTTTTGGAGCGTTATTGGGTTGCCTTCTGGTATTTATTGGCACTCCTGGCCTTGGTACATATTTATTTGTTTTTCCTTATTTGTCCAAAGTACTCTGGGGGTGTATACGATGCTGTGTCGTTAAAACTCTTGATAAACTTTAAGCACTTCTTTTGTCAATCTGCTGTTTTTCCTCATCATGTAAGGTTACATGACGAATTATATTACATGTAACAATAAAAGTTATATTTAATGTCCTGCATTTTGTTGTTCATATGTTGAAATCACAACCACAGCAGATAAATTTCTACCTCACGTTGCTAAAACAAAGTACTGAGTGCTTCTTTTATGGGGTCCTCAGTTGTGGTAAAACATCGACTTCATTAAGGCGTTAGAGGTTAAGTATGCAAGCATCGGGGACTCTCTTCTGAGTTCTTCAGAAGTAAAAGGTAACTTTTGTGTCGCATTGACTTGTATGCCTACTTACGACTTCGTAAAGGTATAGTAATTAACGGGAGATTCCGTACTATGTACTATTGTTAAAAAGTAAAATGTGACATAAAGCCATAATGTTTACTTAATTAAGTAGTGACTGATGGTTTGTTACATGTGTATTTGTGTACAGGTAAATTTCTATAATAATCTCGTAAATTAATCTTAATGGATTTCCTACATTAATTTCTTAGAAATTTCTAGAGTTTTCTATGGAAAGTTCTTAGGAAGATCTAAAAAGTTGACAGCTTTAACATTTTTTTTTCTTTATGTCAACTCGATTAATTTGTCAGTGTATATTCGACAGATTCGAATGTAAGAATTTTTAAAAAGCTAACCAAACGTATCGTCGGTAAGATTGGGGAGCGGCCCCTATGGCAAAGCCGCAAAATTAAGTTTAATATTGAGTGAAAAATTACAACGATTTATAATTCTACAATATTATAATAATGGCTAGTCCTATGATTATTTCAAACGCTGTCAGGAGAACATCGGCAGATACCTTTATATTATAATGATGCTGATATTAACTGAAAACTCTTTCGGTTTCTTATGGGAAACCGTAGGAAGACTTTTTTTCACTTTTCAATATTAAATTTAAGTTTGTATAGCTTTGCCATAGGGGCCGCTCCCCAATAAAAGCAGCGATACGTTCTTAATTAGCTTTTTAATTAATATATGTTTGCGTAAAATTTTATATACATTTATTGTATAACTATTAAGTTAAAACACCTTAAAAAGTGGGCATGGTCAATATAAGGGTCAAGCTTTTAATGTTGTCTCAAAGACAATTACAAAGCAGTGATACACACAAAAAATCAGTGTGCTAGCACCATTGTAACAAAGCTGAAGTGAGAAAAAATTATTTTTTTGAATTAGAAACAGGGCGTGTCTGTAGGCGAATTCAACTTTTTAATTTTTCAAACTTGATTTGAAGGATCGGCCTACCAGCTAACCCACCTATTTCTTTAGCTATTTTTTTTTTTTTTTAATTTAAGGACTAAAAGTTGTTTACATACGGACACGCGGACGGGCCTGGCTTAATCAATTCTCCTGTCGGTCTCAATCATATCTCTACGGGCCAGTTTTCCACTGAGATTAACCCCAGTAATGATTTTTTCAGTGAATTCGGATCTGAGGTTATTCTCGACTTAACTCGTTAAATTTGGTAAGCTAGTCCCGGATCAACTCTAAAGAACCGTATGAATTGTTTTGAATGTTTTTCCTATGTAAAATGGCAGTTGATTTGCGTGTTTCTGTGAAAAATTACATCTGAAAATAAATATGTGAAATGAAACCTGGGACTTCGTGAGTCAATAATTTCGACAGTCGAAGATTTTCACAACTTAACTATGATGCAGTTGAGTCTGCACTGAAAAACTGTTCGCTGGGTTAACTCTATAGATTCGTTTTGTTACGGGATTTGGATAGCAGATCTTGGTTTAAACTGGGTTTAACGCATCACGGGAAAACCGGCCCTAAAAGATCTTAGAGGTCTACGGTGACAACTTCACTGCGTTACAAACTAAACATTAGACTCAGTACACCCTTTGGAAGGGTATAAAATAATCATAATGCAAACCATGTCATGCTTTTTTGTTCAGAAAAAAAAACCCTTTGATTTACAATAAACATGAATGTCCTGATTACAAAAATTTCAAGATGTTTTTCCAAAACATTAAGTCTATCACGTCATTGTTATATGACCATTTATCTTTATTTTCAAGGGCAAAAGTCTAGCGTCCCAACCCAAAATCTTAACAAAGAAATCTCTTTTGCGCAAACTTAACTTCATTTAGACTCATCTTTAGAGTACACATCGCAGCCTTAACTGATATGCGTGTCAATGCCAGGCACATCAGTAAGGATTCGTAAGGTTGCTCCATTTGCATAATAACACTCAAAAGCAATGACCTTTTTTATATTTTTCCCCCATTAAGTTGAGTTTTCCATTGAATTTTAACATCCTTCCTCCAGATGTTTTCGAAAATTCAGTAGGTGAAATTAGAGAAATAAAAAAATTCCAACAAAAGCTTGATGGTGTACACCAACTCCTGTCGCAGACTGTCTCTCGTGCACTTGAAATAATATCAATCTGCCCAGAGTGAATTTTATTGAAAAGTTCAGCTTCACCTCAAGGATTCGCACAAGCACTTTACAATCGTTTACCTCCCCGGTTTCATACCAAAAAAAAAGTCAAGCTTGCATCATTGCTTTGTTGCTTTTCGCCTCCAGAAAGCTCCTCCGAGGATAAGGATGCAGAAAATATTAAAATGAGCTCCTTTTTTGCCTTTTATCTTTTATTGGGGCTAATTCAACACTTCGAGACATTGAACCGTAAAATTCATTCAAATTATCCCAATTAAATTGATTGCCTGAGTGATTCGTGTAAAGGTCCCTTTGGACAATAATGGTTATACATTTTAATAATTAGAACCGAATTAAAATTTGACTTTCAGTTATGCTTTGGCAGAAGGTATTTTTTCTCTGTCACTTGGTGTAATTCGAGACGTGGATGTGGATGTAATTTATTACTCGGAAGTCGCCAGACCGTATTTTTGTCGACAGGACGATATAGCCTAAAATTTGATTTCTCTTAGAACTAGAAGGTTCGTTTGCTTTTATGGCCATTAAAAGACAATAATGTCCGAAAAGGCAAAATACCAATTTGGGGTGTTTATTGTAGTCCTTAAAGTGCGAATCGATATTCGATGGTAATGACTGTGATTCAAGGTCGTTATCTTTTTTAAAATATTGATTTATCACGCCCTTATGATAAAGTACTCACTCGATTTGGGTACAACAGACAAAATACACACATAATTATCCTTATAATTCAATTTGCGGTATGGCTGTGCGAAAATTGAATACGAATAAACTTGGCCGGCACCATCAAGTAGTTTTGATTACTGATTTCACAACAATTTTATGGCGGAAAGCAAACATGTTTTTCATACCGGGTTTTAATGAGGGGCCTTCAACCCTTTAATAAAAAGAAAGCAGCCTGGCAGACTACGTTTATGTCCATTAATTATTTTTTTATCGTCTCACAAGAGAGGCAAAACATTTGTTTTTTAAACCCTTTTTTACTCATAACAGACCTGAACAATTTATTAAAGCGTATCTGCAAAGCATTGAAGAATTATTTGCAGGCTTGGATAAGTGCATTAAATACCACCTTGCAGGTAACATATCACACTACAAGACTCGCTTCAAAATAATCAAGGATGGCTCTAAACCTATGTCTTTAATTTCTTGTTTTCTAAATTTTCAAAGCACTTAACCCTAAAATTTAACTGCGACTCTCGTGCAAGATGAAATGCTCATCATTCCTTTAATATTATAGCTCTCATAGCTATTTGGCCGCACTAAATGCGGTCAACTTTTCTAGTTTAAGATTGGCTTTAACATTTAACTGGTTTGCCTATATACTTGATTATGTCCTTCAAATAAATCGTCATATAATATTCATACAATCTTGCACTGGAGCTAAAGTGTTCTTTAAAATCCCAATAAAAACAAACATTTCATTCCTCTTTCTAGCCACCATCCGAGGGTGAACTAACAGTAACATCCGGAATCCTTGGCAAAATTCACAAATGGAAAAACGAGAGCACGGTAAGTAAATTCCTACAAACATTGCTTGTTTTTTTCCACATACTCAAACTAGCAAAACAGAGCTTCAAATTAAAACTGAAGTCCCTCACATTCCAAGCATCAATTAGTGTGTTTTTCGACACTTCATCCCTTTTTATTGCTGTTTGGTTAGGATTGTGTCGGTTGTAGTCCCTCCGGTGTGTACCTACTGTGTTGAAACGTGCCACAAACAAAAGTTAAGCAGAGTCAATATTTCTCCAAACTGTGCGATCGTAAAATGTTATTACTACCAAAAAGCCGCTGGCCAATATGCGCTCCAGGCCAGCTTCTGCCTTAACCTTTCAAAACATAAGCGTTGACGAATATTGATTGATTTAGAGCAAAAATTAAAAAAGAAAAAAACTTTTGAGTTTTGGTTTAAAATTAACCCTTTTCCGCATTTAATTGATTTGAAAATAATGTTCACTGCGTGTCCTTAAGATTGATTAGTTCACAATCTGCTGCAGAGTTATGGAGCTTAACTCGCCGATCATTCAACAGCAAGACTACGCTTGAATAGTAGGAACAAGGCATCCAAGGACGATTTACTGTAGGTACTACTGGTTCGCTGCGAGTGAGGGGTGATTAGTAATAATCGCTTTGGTTTATCTCCCCCTGTACGGTTGGCATCGCCGCCAGGAATTCGAAATGAGTTTCAAGTCCACACAAGAATAATTAAAGCTAATGGAATCGGATGATTGTGTTCATCGCCATTGAAAGGATTCTGAGGAAGGGAGTAAAAAATCCTGGACAATGAATTGACACAGTCTTGGTTGAGTTCGAATGAAGGTGTAACAACTTTATTTTGTTATCATATACAATGTCCTTCCATGCCAATAAATTGTTTAGCAAAAACGATGCATTGTATTCGAAAAGGGTTATCGCCCATATATGTCTGCTGTTAACAGGGATCTGACAAAGGTTGTCCTTAGAGAGCATTATTGAAAATTTTCGAACCGATATGTGTTTGATGCCTTTGGGGTTGATTAAGCCATTTGGTTGGGTCGACGAGAGTCGAGACACCATTTATCAGGGGACTGAGTTTGACAAATCAATAATTTAAAATTTCAACAGTTACCAGTGGGGAAGAGTGTCTCAAATGCGGAGTATACCGATTAGGTTCCATAATACCTTCTAAATTATTCAGTGGTTTTATGTTGTATTATAAAAGGTATTCAGTATCCATATAAGGCGTATTGTTGCTATGATGTGTAGAAATGTCTTGGAGCAACACAAAAACTATTCGATGGCCTATTCATACCTGTGCATTATTGCTATACGTGACTTGAAAGGCCTGTGCTTCGGGTTCCTGCTTTGAATTTAAGGTTTTGCCAAGTTCATATCTTCTGCTGATTGTGAGGTATGATTCTAATATTCAGGAATCCTCACAGAAAACAAATACACAAAAGAGAAGGATGAGTCGATTTAAAATTAATTTAAAGGGGCTACATATTCTGTTAGCGTGAAACCAAAAATTAGTGAAACTATATAATTAAGCGCCCCTGGCGCATTCATAAGTTCTTGTAAAAAATTATACTAATTAGTAACAAAAAATTTCCAACAAAATTGGATTCAGGTAATCTTCTGCAACTTAATCCGATCAGCAACTAAAAATCAAAGCGCATCAATATACCTTCCCTATGTCTCTCCACTTATCCTTTCCACTCGTATCAACTCAACGGGTGTGAACTGTTAAGTTAATCGATGCTCATGTTACGCAAATCAACGCACGGCTTACTTAGACCAACAATTAGGTAGGTCCATTTGTGTTCATTTCGTTACCGTCTCAACACATAAAAAGAAAGAAAAACTTTAATTTCCTTAACGACGAGTTCCGGCAATAGTCGTCATGCTCCTAGGGTATAATGATAAAGCGCTATGTGCGTAAGTATGTCACACACAACCACCAAATGACAAGTTCAAATAATGTGGCTTGTTGTCGCGTTTCTTTCCTCTTAATTTAATTCGATACGAAGGACGACAGGCTTGTAGGATGTAAAAGATCATAGCCCGAACTTTTCTTAACGGATGGCCATTTTAGGCGCTTTACAGCTGCTGCAAAAGACCAATAGTGTGTGTTTGAATTTGAACAGAGCTTCCAAGGCTGCTATAGGTGTTGTTCTAAGGGACGCTGTAAATTCCATCCGAGTCCACCTCCTGTGCAAGCTGCCTATACAACCGTAACGTATTAGAAGACGTCATGCCCACTATGAACATCCAGTGTACTATATGCGGCTTAAATCCCCACTTGTTACCAAAACCCAAAAAGACACCAAGGTTTCTAATTCCTTTGGAAATCGAAAGCTTTATTCCGCTAACTCCTGGTGGCCTTAAGGTCGGGGTTTCTTATTTTGTGGTAAACAGCAATTTAATCCCAGTTTTCGACTCTCCACCCAGATTACGGATAATACGAAGTGCAACGATCGCTGAGAACTCAGTAGAATTTGCCAGGAATCAGGATTGCTACATTCATGATGAAAAATTAATCAATTACCAGGATTCGTATGAGCGGGTAGGAAACACTACCTTTGGATATTCTAAGATTTTCTGTGTGGTGTGTACTGTAGCTAGGCAACTTTTTATATTAAGGATGCCTATCATTATTCCAATCCGAACGTATAGAAGCTGCGCAGTAACGCGTCTGATTCGATGCTGCTCGGTCTATGTCTAAAGCCGCCCTCCTTATATACCCTAAGGATCACTTTTACCACTACTGTTTCTACCGTATGCACTGTAATTTCCAAGGATCTGCTTTGAATGTGCGCTTGTTGTGATTTTGAAAGATAGCCAAAATCGTCAGTCACTTCTCTAACATACAGGTAAGCCATGGAATCAGACGTAGTAAAGTCAAGGGCTGTGAAACTATGCAGGGAAATTCTGGACGAGTTATCACTTGGCAACACTGTAAGTGTGTGTTAGGTGCCAGCTGCCACTGCCAGATCACACCGATATACCGGAAAACGAGGAAGCGGACAAGCTTGCGAAAAATCAAATCTATAAGAATCCAGCTGAGGTTCGAAAGCACGTAGGATAGAAACTGAATCCTTGAGTAGAACCAACCTACGTTTGACAGAACTTGATATGTGCGGACACACAAGGGAACTGTTGGCAGCAGTTTTCAAAAAGAGATCACTATTTTTGATCGGACTAGCCCGCAGGAATATCCAAGTACTCACTGGAATCCTCACGGGGCACTGCGCTGTGGGACTACACGCTGAGAGGCTAGGCATACCGCATAAGGATCATTGCAGAAGCTGTAGGGACGTTGAAAATTTGAATCTGTTTGTCACCTGCCTTGCGAATGCCCAGCCCTAAACAGCACCAGGCGTAGTAGCCTCGGTAAGTTACCTCTTCAACGAGCTCGAAGATTTAAATAATGTAGATCCAGAGGACCTCCTAAGATTTGTAGGAGGTGGAACTCTGAGCTTCTCTAAACAGCGGTTTATTTCTGTTTTCGTTCCAGGTGTTAAGAAGGCTCCCAATAATACACAATGGACCCAACTGCTGGTCTAAGTGAGCCGTGACTATTGTCAAAAGGGGATCCATCAACCTAACCCTTACCTCACATACAGGTTAATAAGCCACTCCATCGTCTTGAGCACGAACGATTACAGGCTTATCGATATCTATAGCCCTTTGCTGTGGTACGGCTATTGTCTTGTTTTCGGGATGAATACCTCGGAACTCTTACCAAGTTCTAAGAACTTACAAAAGCCCTAAGTAAAGCCCTGGCAATGAAACATTTTTCAACCTCTAAATTACATATTATCTCCCCAGCTTTCTTGAGCATTATTGGGCGATTATTATCCGCTGCTGCGTACTTTGAGAGTAGCTTAGCAATTGACTTTTCTGCATCGGTGTTACCCCTTAACTTTTCTTCCTTCATTCTCCTCCGAGAACCCCGAGAACAGGGAGCTCGTGATGAGCTCCGCCATCTTGGAAAATGATGCATGTTGGAATATTAGCTGCATTTTTTTCATAATTTGGCTAAATTCTTACAACTTGGCTACATTTGTGCGAAAATGATGTCTCAACGTCTCTATTATCCAACCTTAAAAAAATTAAAGTCCTTGTTTCGTATCTAACCAGGCGTTATGTCTGAAGGCTCAGTATTTAGCAAAGTTTAAACTTTTTCTTCTAACTTAGGTTTAGTGTCTCCTCATTTCTTTCCCTCAATGCGTGTAATTTTCCAAAAAAATTTGTTGAAAAACCTATTTGGTGATATCTCGCTTTAAGAATTGTATTAAAAATCCTATGTTAAAGGTTGGAAGAAAATTGCTTTGTATACATTATTTCACTGTAGACATCACACTAATTGTTGTTCGCTGTAGCAGCTTCGATGGACTTGAGAAACAACTCAATCAAGTCTCTTTGTCACTAATCGAAGCATCGCATGGTACATCACCATTAATCCATTAAACTTTTCTTTTCATTTAATTTCCCTAAGACCTAAATGTAATTACCATCCGGGAGGTAAGATCTCCTCATTTCCTCAGTATTTTGCTGCAAACTTAATTACTTCTTCGGGGCATACTTATACTCTTTGTTTTGATTTTTTTTGTATCTTATGGGTTCTCTTGTGCCAATAATGTTCTACGACATCCCTTTTTATCACCGGAAGCCTAGTAGAAACCCATGTTGGTAGTCCTTCAACTCTTTGTTCGATCTCAAGGTTAAGGACAGGCAAAATGTTTAAAAACCAAACAGGAGGCCATTTAGCCATTTCGACCCTTACGATGTGCCGAGACATTAAGGTTTTACATCTATTTTTAGTATTATTTGGACACCCCCTTACACTCGTATCGGTTTCTGCCAGTCCTTCATGACTCTTGTGTAAAATGCATCGTTAGGCCACCACTATAAAGCGAATCAATCTTTACGCGACTGCACAGACGTGCATCAAGTGATTTTATGGGCATCCTTCATGTATGTATTTGACATAAAATCCCGATATCCTCGCAGAAACCATTTTAATGGCAACACAACATATTAATGACTCTATGGTAATTAACATTTCGTAGATTGCGTGCATTTTCCTGTTGATCCTTGACGTATCCCTATTCGTCTAATTGCATGCATTACAGTTTGTGTCATTCGCTTGTTTTTAATTGATGTCGTGTCTCAGATGATATGATTAGAGCCCAGAGGAAGAACAGTTTAAAAAAAAGAACTAACCTCTCCCGAACTAATTAATGAGCAATTAAAAACGTTTTATCTTCCAGGGAATGTTTAAGGACAAATCAAAATATCCAACACTCACGCGAATGTCCTACTGCCAGTGCAGGCTCAAATTGGTCTTTGCAAGTGTTTTTCGTCAATTTAATTGGAAACATGTTGCCTTGATAGTAGACAGATCCGATTTATTTTCGCTTACTGTTGGTAATGTAGCACAGCTGTCAAGGATACTTCTTCCGTATACAATAAGTCGAAGAGTTTTTTTCGTTAGGTAAAAATCTGGAGTATGGTCTGAGGCAATTGGGTTTGCTGAGCTTTGTACGAGAACTCAACGGAAACGAACAGGAACCATATGAAAACTATCTCAAGGACGCTAGCATGTATGCAAGAGGTGAGTTAGAAAAACAAGACGTAAAGAACCTGACTAAATATTTCCCAAACCGAAAAGTTGTAATCCTTTCGGTGCGAGGAACTTTGGTGCGAAAATTTATGCTGGCGGCCCATGCCCTAGAGATGACAAAGGGTGACTGGGTTTTTCTGGATGTGGAAATATTTCAGGTGAGCAAACGCACTTTACTCAAACAGCCCGCAGGATGAACAGTGTGAATTTCAGAGCTCCTACTGGGGTGACCACGATTGGGAAATGGGCGATGCCGATGACACAAAGGCCCGCACTGCCTACGAAGCCTTGCTACGTGTGTCGCTGCTTCAGCCAACCAGTCCCAAATTTCAAGGATTCGCCGACATGGTCCGGGATATGGCCACGCGAAACTATAACTACACATTCAGCAAAGAGGAAGAGGTAAGGGTACGATAGCCAAACAAAAGCATTCGCACTTACTGACATACACACTTGCCAGGTAAACATATTTATTGGCGCCTTTTACGATGGAGTGTATCTCCTTGGGATGGCATTAAATGAAACCCTTACCGAAGGCGAGGACATACGCGATGGAGTGGCAATAACCAGGCGGATGTGGAATCGTGATTTCCATGGTGTGTACATAATAATAGACTCGCATAAGAAAGGATAAATTTGTTTGATTTGATTCTGGCAATCTTGCTCCATAGGTATTACAGGACATGTGCGAATCGATGACAATGGGGATCGAGATGCTGATTACTCAATTTTGGATTTGGATCCAATCACTGGGCGATTCGAGGTGGTGGCCCATTACTACGGACTCAATCGGTAAGTCTCAAGATGGACTAATTTACTTCTTCTGTCTTGTCCCATATTATGCTAATCCATTTTGCTTCTTGCGCCCAACTTCCTACACTGTGGAAAATAAAAAATTCGTCGTGTATCCACTCGTGCAGAAATTATTCGTCTGTAAATGGGAAACGGATTCATTGGCCCGGTGGATGGGAGGGTCCTCCACCGGATATACCAAAATGTGGGTTTCTGGGCAATTCGCCTGAATGTCATGGCAATGGTGGGTATATATTAGGCTGTGGTTGAATTTATGAATGAAATGTGAATTAATTTATTCTCTTGTTGTGGGTCTTTTTTTTAGAAATGATCATCATGTACGTAACGTTTGCCTTCGCCATCTTTTTGGGGTTCACAACGCTCGTAGTTTATTTGATGTGCAAGTGAGTATCTTTGGCAATAAGAAAATTCTTTTAGATTTGGGGTGCATGTTTATTTATTGACAGTAATTTACTCAATATTGTCGACCAAATGAGATTGTTTGAACAGCTTTCATGTGTTGATAGCCGTTTCGTAGATAGGTTGTGTGCAACTTATACGACTTTCCTGGGGCTGAATTTATTCAACCAAGAATCAATTCAAATATTATGCTTTACAATAATTAAAGACAACAAATAAAGAAACTTCACTTCATTACAGATTTAAATCTTCTAAAGCGTAAAAAATTTATAGTGAGAGAGTCAGCAACTTTACTTTAATTTTACAATACGCTTCATGATACACTTCATGTTCCTGCAATTTATACCCGGGCCTTATTGTTTATTCTGAACTTCGCAGTGCGAGTGCAAATATCGATTTGTTTCGAATCTGGTTTTCCTGTCTAGTTTGGGCACCTTAGAAATCACCGTCGTATTTTCCCCGCTGTAATTCAATATTTGGTACCTTTTTTGTGGTTTTATCCCGGTAAAACATGCGTTACATGGTAGCCCAAGTCTTAGCCATGACTAAGAGCATTATCCTTTGATATAACGTCTAACGAAAAGAAACTTCTCTAAAACTAGTAGTATACATTCATCATTTCCCGTATATCGAGAAGTGATCTTCCACGCTGAAAACACTACTGAGTTAAAGTTTTGTCGGTTCTAATCTTCAGACTATTTAGCTCGTTCAATCTTAAGAAGTAAATTATGGTCTAGTATGTAGACATGTCAGAAGACTTGGAACTCCCTTGAGCAATTTTTGCAGAAATTGAAAAGATAAGAAAGAGAAACCGTAGTTCATCTTCTGTCTAACTGCCCCGCGCTATACTTTTAAAAGGAAAACTCTAGGTACTTACCTAACCCACTCTTTATGTCTCCTTTAGTGTAGATGGGAAGCAGGATTTTTTTGCGGCACAGATTTCCCTTCTGTCTAAAGTATCAAAAAGTTGGCCAATTTGAAGCTTATGATTCGCGAAAGCTTTTCTATAACCAGCAATATGGGATTTGCAGTAAAAGGTCCACTGGAGATTTGATGGCATACGCCACCACAAAGTAAAACCTTGTAACTCCTTGGTGAAAGCATAGATCGCTGCAGTTTTCTATGTAAAACTTAGTCTCTAAAGAGAACTTAGCTGGTTGATGAGCATCAATAAATGGGACTTATAGATATAATCGAGACCGACAGGTAAATTAATTACACCATGTCCGTCCATCCGTTCATCTGCATATGTGAAGGTCTTAGATCTTCAAAATCAAACTATACAGAGCTGAAACTTGGGGCACAGCTTGGTTCTTATGTTGCACAGACAAAGTGCTAAAATTGGTTAAATCCGCCTACTGCCAAGTTTGACTTAAATAGTGTTACTACTTTTAAAACCTGATTGAAATCTGAAAACTTCTAAAAATCCATCATTCCCTTCTGGGGTTGCAGGTCCCCAATTGGGCGCCTTCCCACGTGGCGGATAGGGGAATGCTCACGAGATATGGTGGGTACCGGTATGAAAAATATGCGGGGCGGACCAAAATCAGCAACAAACGAAAAATCCAGGAGCGTCTGTCTCAAAATGAGCGGCTTCTTGGTCGGCGTCTGCTATCCAGGTTAGGGTCGGCGGAATATTAGATATAATCAATATATACTCTGCTAGTTATATTGTTGCCTTTCTCCGTGAAGGCATAACACTTGCGGGGGTAAGCTTTGGTGTTTCTGTGCAGAGTTCTCATGTTCCGTACTGGCTCATCGGTATTTGCGTGTTGGATGGAGAGTTACTTTCCTCTTTTTTTTCTACCCTCGAATTCTTTCTGCTCGCGATTTGCTACATACGCATCTTAAGGGTAGTCATAAAACCCCTTGATCGCGAGTTAATTATAAAAAAAAAAAAATCTTCGGCTTACTACGCCGGAGGCCTGGGTTCGAATCCTGCCATCGACACCTGAAAAAAAAAGAATTGTTCTTTTTCACGGTCCCCACCTCCGCGGGGGTCTGACAAGCCCTCCGAGAGTATCATTTGTCTTGAAAAACTTCTCAAAGTGCCGTTCGGATTCGGCAAAAAATTGTAGGTCCCTTTGTATGCAAAAGAAATTAACACACCAGCATACATTGTTGAGAAGTTGGCCCTGGTTCACCTCGAGCTGTTGCGCCACTCTATTTATTTATTTAATTTTTCTAACGAAATAAGTTTAAAACATTTTCTTCTTAGTCCACGCCCATTTTTGGTGGCACATTCGCATAATTATTGAATTCCAATGTATGGACTTAGGCTGCTGGGTAAAGGGGGTGGGGTTCGGGTATTTAGAAGTTCCTTAAAGACCTACTCACGTGTGTTGTTGCACCTACTGCACCTACTCACGTGTGTTGTTTTTGATTACTTTATAAGATTTGCGAAACTTATAATAAAATGTCCAGATTTTTACTCTCGATCAGGCATAGTAAATATTTCTTTCTCATTAGACAAATGAAATTGAATAGTGAGCTTAACAATATGTCCTGGCGAGTCCGGCCCGACGAAGTACTATTAGAAGTTGGAAGGCTATTCGGCAGTAAGGTTGGTCTTCAGAAGCTTAATGTTGAGGTAAATACTAAGAGCTTTTCGGATTTAGCTTCATATAATATTTAATACATTTTTAAGAACTTTTCGTTACAACAATATGGAGTGCACTCTGGACGAGCCTCCATAGCTAGTTGCACGTCCTTACCCCTTACACAAGTCTTCACCACAATTGGCATCTATAAAGGAGAACGGGTCGCCATTAAGAAGATCGCGAAGAAGAAGGTCGACATTACTTCCACCCTTTTGTGGGAAATCAAACAGGCACGTGATGTTAGTCACGAAAACACCGTTAGATTCGTAGGTGCATGCATTGATCTTCCCCGACCGACTGTGCTCATTTTAACTGAATACTGCCCTAAGGGAAGTCTGAAGGATGTTTTGGAAAACGAGGCTATCCAATTGGATTGGAATTTTCGAATGTCACTAATCCATGATATTGTCAAGGTGAGTCAGAGTCCTTGCGTGAAGCACTTTAACGGTCTGCGTTTTTTTCTAGGGAATGGCATATCTTCACAACAGCGATGTTCAGGTGCACGGAAAATTGAGATCCTGTAATTGTCTGATTGATGGAAGATTCGTGTTAAAAATATCGGACTTTGGCCTACGGACGCTAACAACCCCCTCGGAATTTATAAAGGATCAGAATTACTTTAACAGTATGTAGAAAACCCCGATCAAAGGAGTTGCATACCGCCAACGTTCTCAGATTTTCTCTTAGATTTCCTTTGGATAGCACCTGAGCTGCTTCCTTTGACCGTTCTTCCTGGTAATCCGGCTACGCAAAAGGGTGATGTTTATTCATTTGCTGTTATCCTTGAAGAAATCGTGGTACGGGGTGGTCCATACGAGACTGCTCGCCAGTTTATGGACATTCAAACAATTCTTAACCGCGTCGAGGCACACGAGTCACCGCCATTCCGACCATTTGTTGGCCAGCGGGATTGTCCGCCAGATGTACTGGATTTAATGGACAAGTGTTGGGCTGACAACCCAGACGATCGGCCAGCTTTCGTCACTATACGCTCCACCGTGCGCCTGATAATGAAGTATGTTAGAACCAGAAAAAAAACTCTTGATTCGAATTTTAAACATTGCATACCTACAGAGGCTTCTGTGAAAACCTAATGGATGATTTGTTACGTCGCATGGAGCAGTACGCAAACAACTTGGAAAGCTTAGTCGAGGAAAAAACCGAGCAGCTCAGCATGGAAAAGCGACGAACCGAAGAACTGCTCTATCAAGTTCTCCCACGACCAGTGGCAACTCAACTCCTGGCCGGTGAAATGGTACAACCCGAGCAGTTCGAGTGCGTAACCATATATTTTAGTGATATTGTGGGCTTCACAGCCCTGTGTGCTCAAAGCGGTCCAATGGAAGTGGTAAGCTTCCTCAACGACTTGTATAGTACATTTGATAGGATAATAGGATTTTACGATGTTTACAAGGCAAGTTGTCATTCAGATTCCATTGAATTGGAAGCCCGCTAATTTGCCTCCCTTCATTAGGTTGAAACTATTGGTGATGCTTACATGGTAGTATCTGGTCTTCCGGAACGAAATGGAGATGATCACGCCCGTGAAATAGGCCTCATGGCACTAGCTATCCTAGATGCCGTGAAATCCTTCAGCATAAAACACAAGCCCGAGTGTCAACTCAAAATTCGAATCGGCATACATGCTGGCCCAGTGTGTGCTGGCGTAGTGGGTCAGAAAATGCCTCACTACTGCCTGTTTGGAGACACTGTGAACACGGCTTCTCGTATGGAATCATCAGGATTGCGTAAGTAATCGTTTCTGAACTTTTTCTCCCTGTTATAGAAATTCTTTTGCCACAGCACTGAAAATTCACGTGTCCTCTGCGGCCAAATTGATTTTCGACAAATTCGGCACGTTTGAATTGGAACTTCGTGGTGAGGTCGAACTTAAGGGTAAGGGAGCTGTGACAACCTACTGGCTTCATGGTTGCACCGAACCAGATCCAAGACCTCCAACCCCGCAGAAAAATCAAGAGAACGAGTCTCCTTTTCCGATTTTGTTTCCAGCTATTGGAAAGTAGAAAGGTGTGTCAAATGTGCCAAAGAAACAGTTTATCCGTACCTATAAAGTCAATGGAACCAATTGTATATTAAGCATATGAGATCAATTATTATTATTCTAGAACTTAATCGTAAGCCTAGGGAATGTGTTGAGTATACAAAGATTTGATTGTACAAAGCTTATTTATACACACGTGAGGACGGTTTTTGTGGTCAAAGTATTTGTGTGAATGTAAAATGTTTTTTGGCAGAAAAGTGGACGATTTACAAGATATTTTAAAATAAATGTTTTAAAGTGGAAAATTGCTTTTGGTTTTCTTAAAAGGCTTAAAGCCCTTGGGCCTTGGTGAAGGAACTTATGATGCGAGAGTAGCCACGAGCAAAAGTCCCGTAACACTTAAACCAATCATCGTAAAAAGCTTTTTTGGGACGGAAGCTGACACAGTTCCCGTAGCTGGGATCAGAAGAATCTAGAAGAGCTGCTTTTAAAAGTGACTAAGCATGATACACGAAGCAGGGGGTCACTTTCTTCCCACAGTTGCCACTACGAAGTAAAACAGAAGCTACCTTTTAAGTGCACTTTACGTCCAAGCCAATATGCTAATCGATGTCTCTATAAGAGAGAATGTGCACAGTCGAAGTACCTCATCAACACTAATACGAGAATCGATGATGTCAAACTACTTGATTGACTTGCCAACAAGTTCAATTATATTTCTTTGACGCTGTACATTTTAACATCGTGAACGAGATGTCCCAACTTGGCCACAGGAATTCGCTCCTTGATTTTGAGTCTTCCTATGGTCGCCCCGGCTCGGACTCTATGTTACCATTTCTGCAGCCAAGTTCACCACCATCATGGGCTTTTATAGCACTTGGGTGAGAAATACTTCCAACATTTCTGATCATAGTTCCACAATATAAGCACGATTTTTGGGTCATAAATCAACAATGACTCCTTACATCCTTACAGATAAATGGAATTAAACTTGAATTCAAAACCTAGTTTCAAGCGGGTCAAAAGTCAATCGCGGATCTTTGGGCTGTGGTCTTTACAACGCAGCACCTTTTAAATACACTCAAAAAGGTGCTAGGATTGAGAGAATTGCCAGATTCATGAGAGAGTTAATACTATTCCTTTCTCATAAAGAGGAATCATATAAAAATAGTATTTGCCTAAATTAAATGAAAACTAAAAAAAAGTTTCCCTTATCACCTAGAAATTCAATATAATTTTTTTCCCCTTCATTCATGAGCGCTACTGAACACATCCCAAAAAAGCTCACGAAAAAGCTTAATTCTTGGAAAAATGTCCCATTTCGTCCTGGCACGGTGGCAGTATTGATTTATCCCAGTATTTTTCATTCATCCTTCAAAAGGCATACACAAATATCCTCAAACAATCAGAATCTTTGCAAAGGCACAGAAAATTGTGTATTTTTCCTTATTTCTTCAGGACAATACAAAATGTAAACCCTCTTTATCCCTTTATTGAAACCGTAGTTAAGTGAAAGAGTTCATTAAAAACCATAGAGCTTCTGTGTTAAGTGTTAAATCGTAGAGTAGAAACCAAAACTTGTCCAACCACTAAATGTGTAGTTAGTTAATATTTGTAGAGAAAAAATGAAGTCACCTATCCTGGCGAAAAACCCTAAAAAGATAGTAACAGCAAACTTTACTAGATAAATTCATTTAAAGGAGTATAAAAAAGAAGTAAACACAATGAAAATAATGCGTCTGCGGCACGCAAAACTAGTTATTATCCTTATAGTGCTGGTAAACCTTATACTCTTCTATTACACTTGGAAATCTGTCCTGTGGAAATCAATTGTCGACCCAGGCGACGACGGCAGCAATCAATTGCAGAAGCCGAAGTCACCCCAATCGCCTAAGGATAAATTGAAAACCGCCAACAAACACATTCGCAAATCGATAACAATCGTCTTCAGGACCTTCTACACATTCGAAAATGATATCAAAGCATCGATTGACAGCATCCTAGAAGTTGTTCCTAATATGCCAATTCTAGTGATGCAAGACACCCTACCCTACCCTCCGGTCACCTACGACACAAACCTGACAGAACCGAGCACTGTACGTTTCCTGAATCTCGGATTTGACATACAAAAGTCATCAAGGGAGTTGAACCCACTGTTGGCCGTTAAGACTAAATACGTACTCTTTATGCCTGACAGCGTTCGTTTGAATAACAAGAACTTGCTGCAAAAAGTCCTGAAGGAAATCAATAACAGCCACAAGGAACAGGGTGCTTCCAATGGGGGAGGAATTATTGAGAGCGACGATGTAGTGCGAAGGGTGGTTATAGTTCCATTTGGGGGTAATATGAAATCCTTTAGTAGTTGTACGCAGTTGAATTTAGATCTGCCTAATTGGACAATACAGTATGTAGCGGTAAATAGTAGTGACAAGTGTGATTTGGTGGGTTTTGCGTTTTTAAACTGTGGGGACAAAAGTTATTTTCATGCTTAATTTTGATACATTTTAGTACTTGCAAAAGCACGCAATCTTGGTGGACACTGGAGTTCTGAGGGAGATGCCAGATCCATTTGGAGCTCCGTTTCCTGAAATGTTTTACATACAAGCCAAAGCGGCTAAAATTGGAGTAAGTTTTTCACAGCAAAAGAAAATGGACTTTTTGTAAATCCTAATTTTTTTTAGAAAACCATTTTTCCGAACACTTTCCAGGATGGAAGACGGCTTTTCGCATCATACCACACTAAGCAACGACGCATGGAGAACCGCCGGCGACAGTTCAAGGAAATGTACAAGAAACTTCAAATCAAACGGATCGTAAGGAGGTCCCACAAAATAGCATCGAAGACTGATCAAAAGGAATCACTTGGTCCCACGCATAATCTCGTCTTAGATGGGCAGTTTTCGTCGTCGAATTTTTCGCTGCCTCAGGTGACGGAAATCGACTTGATTGGCTGTGAGAGAACAACCAAGTCGTGCGTGGGTCCAGTATACAATATGAAACCATTCTATATGTACCTCAATAAACACACCCCACCGTGCTGTTTGGACAAGTTGAGGACCACTTTCAATCATGTCCTCGAGGAATTGGAAAACGTCGGCATACGATATTGGCTGGACAACTACGCTTTGAAAACGGCCATCGAAACCAACAACTTGTCGCCCGATGCCTATGACATTGACATTAGTTTCAATGTGTTCGACTTGGAACGTTCCAACTCCCTGAAGAAATCACAAACGAAACCGTTTATCGATAACGAAGGTTTCTACTGGATGAAGGCTACCGATGGCCATTACTTTCGAGTGCAGTTTTCCAAAGTAAATCAAATCGGTTTGAACCTCCTTCCGTTCGAGATATCTGGCAATGAAGTGAAGCCGAGTGCGTTTTTTGGTTGGAAAGCTAAAGAGTTCTCTGGTGATTTTCTTCATCCAATGTCGACGGTACTATTCCTTGGCAAGAACATTCAGTGTCCGAATAATGTGCGCGAGTTTTTAGAATTTAAAAATATCAAATGATTCACCTTTGATGTATCAAATACAAACTACAATTAAGAAATTTCAAACGTTTTCCGTTATCATTTTAAGAAAAACAAATCAAGTTGTGATAATGAAGAAGTTGCACAAAAATAAGTTTTATTTTATTTAATTTTAGTTAAAGCTAATTACAAACCAATTTTTATGTCAAGGATATTTTATGTTGATGTGAATTTTCGGAAAATAAGAAAAAAAATGTAACTTATTTAACAATTTTAACAGATGTGGACATTCAAATTTTGAATACAGAAATCAAAGACTTAAGTTTAGCTATACGAATTTTCCTTCTTAAACGATTATGATGATAAATAATAAAAATTAAACACTATAAAAAGTATTTTCTTTTCTTCAACACACTGGAATTTGACTAAAAAGCTAACCAGACGTATTGTTGAAAAGCGAAAAATTACAATTATTTACGACTCTACAAACATGCGCTGGCCTCATGCTCATTTCAAGCGCTGAAATGCGAACATCGTGTGTCTACAACATGATTTCAAGGGTTTTAAACGTTTGAGATATATTCGCTTTCGATATCAAAATGAAGCTTCAACTTCGACGTTCAAAGGACCGGACATGAACAACTTAGATGTGAATTGTTGTCAGCTGTTGGGTTTATAACTTAAAACCATCCAAGCCCGATTCGATTGAACTGTCCATAAGGAAGTTCTAATAAAAATTCAATTAATAAGAGACTCGTCAGTTTCCAATGCATGCTTTTTCGACAAGAGGGCCTCATTCCAGATGCCATCAAAATGTGAAAAATCAAGCTGAGAAACCTTTTTTTACCGAGAAATAAGTGACTTAGCTACTCAGTGAGACAAGATCAGTGAACCTTTTACAGGGATAGCCGCACTAACAGTCATTAAAAATCTTTCGAGAATCTAGATTTTTCATAGCTATTTGGCTATTTATCAGCATTTTCATGTCCTTAAAAATTATGGCTATACAGGGTGTTTCCAAATTCGATGCAAATTTTTTGACACAAGATTCTTGGGTATATTTGAAGAAAAAAATTGTTCTACAGTATGGGCCTATCTCAAATTTTGATACCACTTATTGGGAATTTAAGAAAACACCTACTTTGAGGTACCTTGACCCATACTAACACAAATATCTCCGCTAGCACTTACAACAGGTACTTCATTTAGGACTTAAATTTTAGAAGAAATAGTCCTTTTAACTGCATTAAAATAAAATTGATGACTTTTTTAACTTTCGAGATATTTGATTTTAAGTCGGATCCTTTTTCCCTGTCCATGACATTTTTTTGACTTTCAAGACACATTTCTGCGAAAAATGCGTAATAAACATATCAGTATTTTTTTTTCTAGTGCACCTAACAATACTTAGTAAAAATTGCTAAGACAAGTTACCCGAAAAACCCACAGATTTTATGATACTTGGGAAATTCCATAGCAGGTAAAATTATGGAAAACTCCTTTCACGAAGCCGCGACAGGTATAAGGTGGAAATATGATTTGTTACCTACTTTTATAACCGCGATTGACAACAAGAACGATTTTTTGACTATGTATTAATAATTTACGTAGGTTTTAGAGCATGCATTTTTATTAGACTACCTGATAAAAAGGTAATTTCCCTATTATTTTTCTGTTAAATCCCAAAAAGGATTAAGTTTGAGGTTGGTCGCCTAGTTGGAAAATTTACCTAATGTAAATTGTATAAAAGGTTAGAAAACAAAATTAAATCCATCAAAGTCATTTTTGAAGCCGAGGTGACACAACAGTTGTTAAGAAACCCTACTTAAAATGCCATCTTTTACTAACGAAGAATACGCCGATATTATCTACGTTTATGGGATGTGCAACGGAAGTTCTATTAGAGCACAACAAAGATACCATCAGCTTTATCCTAACCGAAGAGTACATAATCCCCGCGTATTTACAAATTCGTTTCGAAGACTTCGGGAAACGGGATCTGTTTCAAGAAGACGACCTAACGCAGGAGCTTCACCAGGAAGAATTGCAGTTGATGAAAGAATACTGGAAGCGGTTGCAAATGATCCATCAATCAGCATCAGGCGCTTCTCCTTGCGATTTAATGTTTCAACTCATAAAATTGTTCGTCTCCTGCATACGGAAAACTTGTATCCATACCACCATACACCTGTGCAGGAACTGCTTCAGAGTGATTTGGAGCCGAGACTTGAGTTTTGCAACTGGTTGTTAGAGCGGAACTTGGATGACAACGGTTTTATAAGCAGAATCCTATGGACGGACGAATCTCAATTTACTAGAGATGGGATTACAAATTTTCACAATCTACACACATGGGCGGCGGAAAACCCACACACAAGGAGAGAGTCATCATTTCAACACAGATTTAGCGTCAATTTGTGGGCAGGTGTTATTGGAAACAACTTAATCGGTCCCTTCAATTTGCCTCTAACACTGATTGTAAACTAACATTTGATTGTAAAGTTAACTTAATGAAATAAAAAAAAAAACATAAACCAAACACAAGCATTTTTATTCAGAATAATAGGAATTGAACACTATGAATCGAGTTTTTCATAATTTTACCTGCTATGGAATTTCCCAAGTATCATAAAATCTGTGGGTTTTTCGGGTAACTTGTCTTAGCAATTTTTACTAAGTATTGTTAGGTGCACTAGAAAAAAAAATACTGATATGTTTATTACGCATTTTTCGCAGAAATGTGTCTTGAAAGTCAAAAAAATGTCATGGGCAGGGAAAAAGGATCCGACTTTAAAGCAAATATCTCGAAAGTTAAAAAAGTCATCAATTATTATTTTAATGCAGTTAAAAGTAGTACTATTTCTTCTAAAATTTAAGTCCTAAATGAAGTACCTGTTGTAAGTGTTAGCGAAGATATTTGTGTTAGTATGGGTCAAGGTACCTCAAAGTAGGTGTTTTCTTAAATTCCCAATAAGTGGTATCAAAATTTGAGATAGGCCCATACTGTAGAACAATTTTTTTCTTCAAATATACCCAAGAATCTTGTGTCAAAAAATTTGCATCGAATTTGGAAACACCCTGTATAAGTGCAATTGTTTGGCAAAATGGTCGGAGAAGTAGAATCACCTTTTTTGGGGCGGGTTAAACAAAAAGAGTTTCCCATCAACTTGGACAGACAGAAAACCATCGACAAAAGAAACATCACTTCAGAGCTAGAGGTTTGTGAGGTCTTTAGGCTTATGTATGTAAGATTTTTTGGAGCACGAAAGTGAGTTTGGAATGTTCTAGACTCTCAGGGACAGGTAACACAAAATAAGCAGCAAGCTGATTGGCTTTGTCGGCCTTGTTTAAGGATCTGACAAATGGGATGTAAGCAAGTTTTAGGTTCAAAGATGATATAAAATTTTAAATCTTCAGGCTTTTGTGCTTCATTTTGGGACATTGCAGGATTTTTCGCCTTGATTTCAGATCTTTCTGACCTTAATTTCTGATCTTGCAACAATTTGGAATGACAGATAACTCTCATTGGGTATTGAGACGGAAGACTCCATTTCTTAAATTAATGGCCCAGTCGCACCATAAAGGCTATTTGGGTTAGAAACCTAAATTTTGTTTTTTTTTTTTTTATAAATGTACCTATAAATATTTGGGTGGGACATGGTCGATTTTGTGTGCCGTAAATTTTTTGTCTACCTTAAGTCTTCTGGTCACTCTTGCTCTGCACCAAAGTTTGACAAGCTTTCTAGCTGAGTTTTAAAGACCTAAAAGATACTTCACATAGACGGACGGGCGTACGGATGGGTAATGGACATGGCTTAATCAATTTACCAGTCGGTCACGATCTCTAAAAGATTTTAGGGGCATTAAAATTGATATACCCTGGGGCATAAAAAAAATGACCCAGTGCTGTAAAATGCGTATTTCTTGAAATTTGCTTTTTTTTTACATATTTGTTTCTTAAATATAATGTTACATAACTTGTTTAAAATTTATATTATTTTATAGGGTATTGGTTCAGATCAATTAATTCAAATCGTCTGTCATGATGTCAAATTATGTTTGAAAATATTTATTTTTGCGTTTGAAAAATAGGGTCCATACTTGTTTTTCTTTTACATATTTGCAAATCGCTCCACCAATTCTTCAGGAACAGTGGCAGTCCATTTAATCTTGTCTTCTCAAATTTAAAAATGAACGCTCGGGATTAGGTGTCACAGATGTCACTGGGAGAATACAAAAAACTTGGATCTTGTCTTCTCAAATTGGAAAATGAACGCTCGGGATAAGGTGTCACAGATGTCACTGGGAGAATACAAAAAACTTGGAAAGTCTTTCAAAGTTTGGAAATAGATCCAATTTGCAGAGCTTCAACGAATTCAAAGCTGATGTGTTTGGGACATTTTCTGCAGCTTCATTCTTCCACAACTAAAATGAGAAATAATAATACTTTTACTGGTTACTTAACAGATCTTACTAAGTATTTCATATCTCGCAAGGGCGCTTCACTTTAGTGAGGTGACGGGAGTGACGATCTAGTTTCTTTTCGGAGTTCAACACCAAACCCCGAAATTATCCCCCTATTCCACTCATTCCCCATCCCATGCAAAATGATAAATGAACGGAGAACATAAAATTTTTCAAATTTTTTCGTCGGGGCATGGCGTCTAGAGGCCCTTAACATTTATTTATGAATACCCAGAAACAAGCTGCTCTTGTGAATCTTTGTTTGACTCTGTCGGCAAACTGAGGCTGCTACTCTATGCAATACTGCTGACGGTAAGGCTCGGGATACTTTTATGGTTGCGCTGCGCCAGATCAAGAAATAGCGAAAGAGCTAAAGGAAGCAGCTGACCGATTTACGGCGCAAAGAAGCTTTACCGGCTGAAGGCGCAAGCATTCCGGTCAACCGAAGCTTCGGCGGCGTCTATGAAACGGGACAGAGATCGGTGGAAGTCTCACCAACTGAAACAAACTAGCCCCTTACATTGGGCACCGCCTCCACTTCTGCTTAAGAAACACGTAAGAAGAAGCCAGTTTCTAATCACTGAAGCCCTATCCAAATTAAAGAAGGGTTCCTGCATGGTAGTACAACGGACCAATACTTGCGTCTGAGTGCTCCGAAAAAAAAGTATTTCGTTCAACTCTGATTCGAGTGCAAGGTCACCACCTTGAAGTATAAGTATACTTAATAGATTCTAATGTACTCTGCGTATTTTTCGGGTGAACTGTTGGTACCTATTATTGAGCTCCAGCCAATTTCCGGAGTCAGTGCGGGCTCCTTTATAAGCTGGTTGAGTTGTCACCACAGCAAATCGTTTTCACATACACAATTTATTATTATTTACACACTTAAAAACACAAATTACGGAACCGGGAGCTTAGCTGAACATAACCTTTGTTAGCCTTATTGTTCTAGGAGATCAAAGTTATCGCTTTATAAAAATTACTACTTCCTCGAATCTCAAGTCAACTGATCAAACCCTCTTCTGCTTACTGAATATTTAAAAAAAAAAGTTGCTTTCCACGATGGATCTTCAGCGTATAAATAGTAATGTGCGGGCCGCCTTCAATACTTATAAGACACCTGACTTAAGTACTGTCCTTAAAACTGAAAAATACCGCACAATCTTCGCTGAAGACTTTGAAACTGTACACGTCCCATCATTGGCAACAATTTGTCTCAAGATAATAGCTCAAAACTACAAAGGCCGCCCAATAACACTCAATCTTAAGACAATTCATATGAGGACATTGTATGACTTTATCGATCCAATGCTGCCAATCGAGAAATGTGTCAACATCGAAGATGAATACTTTTGGAAGAGGGTTTATTCGTCTATGTGCTCGGACAAAATGCTGCTTAAACAAAAAAAAATGCTGAAAGACGTTTGTTGGAAGGAATTGGCGCTCACACTTAAGTATCAAGACTTAATTGAGACAACGCCCTATGAAATATGGGTCCCAGATAAAATGAAGCTAATCTCGAAAATGGTCTCGCCATACGTTACTGAATTAAGAATACGAAAACTTCAAGCCAGGAGGGAATCATCTTTTGGAAGTATACCCTCGATGTCTGACACTCCTTCTATTTCTCTGGAAATAGAAGGAGTTCCAGAGGAAATGGAAGAAGATAGTGCAGAGTCCGAAAATAGACACATCGAAAAGTCAAGTGGTTGTACAACCTACCCTATCGAAGAATGTCATCACGTAGATTTAAGTGTTTTAAAGCATCTACACCGATTGACCAAGCTAACCATAGAGTTTCTGCCACCTGAATTAGGCACAAACTACCATAGTCGGTATTTTGATTTTTCCTACATGGACATGCAGAATCTAGCAACTGGTATACTGGTGCTCCCAGATTTAAAAACTTTAAGTATTCGCCGAAGCCGCATGGACTCTGCAAAACTATCGACTATTCTCGAGGCATTAAAGATTATGTCTGTGGAAGACCTGGAATTTTACTTTTGCCAATTGAACGATGAGTGCGGGGAGTCTCTTTATGAGTTTCTAGTTGCAACAGAATGCCTTGAGCGTTTAAACCTTTCTGGCAACTATTTTATGGACTCGGCAATTGATTACATATCGGATGGAATCAAAAACACCAGCTCCAAATTGAAATTTCTTGGCATGTCAAATAACCCTATTTCAGACGAAAGTCTCCCCAATCTTATAGACCACCTTCTAGAATGCAACACGCTAACTCACATAGCCCTAAATGGGGTAAGAGTTTCGGAATCGGGAGCCGCTTTGATAGCCAAACTTGTTAGAAAACACCCAAGCCTCTTAGAACTGGAAATTATTGCTACGCCCATTAACGGTTCTGGCTTCGTGAACGCTTTGGACTTTAACAAAACTATCCTAAAAATTCTCTGCCGAGGCTGCGGTATCAGCTTGGAAGAAGAGTTCAAAATTGAGCTTCTTCTTAAGCGAAACCGTTACATGAAAGACAATCCATACATTTTGGATCAAACCAAAACCGAAGAAGAAATCACTGAATTTGTCAGCAGAACTAAGCACGTGAACTAACAAAAATCCTTCAACTTGCTTCTAATAAACAAATCATTTTTATTATCTTGCAGAAATCCAATACTGCTCAAAGCCTTGGCAGCCAGTAAAAAGAATGCCCTTTGCTTAAGCAAACAAGCAGAGCAGATGGAGGAGCTAGATGAGCGCAAAGCATCAGAAGAGTGAGTAACATAATTACCTTTTTAGAACAGTTATATTATAACCATTTTAAAAAAAAATTTTAGCAAAAAGAAACTTACGGAAGAAGATCTCCAAAAGCGTGTCGTTCTTTTTGGGCAGAGTGATAAGATTTTCTTCCATAAAAAGGACTATAGAACGAAAAAAAATCGATAAGCTATTAATAAACGACGAAGTCTCTATAGAAACTTGAACTATTAGGGTTTTGACAAATAAATATCGAATTGTCAATTTATTTAGTTGTGAAAGTTTTGTGTCTTTATTTTTGCTAAAAGATCTTTATGGTGTCGTCCTAAAATTGTAAAAATACTACTTGCAGTTGTACAACAGTTCTTATAACTCGTAGAAGAAATTTGAAAAATGAGTAAACCAGACAGAAAACGCATGTCGGTGAGTTGGTCTAAATTTTTGTGATGTTGTGTTTTTTTTTTTGTGAAAATATTTTGATGAAAATTTTGATTGAAAAATTATTACACCAGAAAGCGTGTAGGTATTGGTTTTTTTATTAAAAAAATTTTATTTCGGGTGGTATTTTTTCTTGTAAAAAATATTTCGATGAAGTTGGAAATACCATAGAATGGATAGAATTTATTGGTTTGTTCATTGCAATAATCAAGTTGAATTTTCTAAGAAAAAAGGAAAAACGCCTAATCCATCACTGACTGATAAAAGACAGTAAACATTTCCTACTTTTTATTAGGTATGAAGTTGAAAAAAATAATACTTATGGCTGTGGAAGCTCTTCTTTTTAAAAGAAAAGAACGTTTTATCTTTACTTTTGGGTAGGATACGATAATACTCGTATGTCTTCTTGTCATTCAATAGTATAGTCAATTAACTTAGTCGCCACAATATTGTTGTGTGTTGTATACTTTTTTCGTAGTACAGAAGGAACAGTGGACTTCTTTATATTGGGTGATTCTTTGGTTTCGTTACTTTAAAAAATGGGTGGCAAAAAACTTAAATTTTTATACCCGACCCAGGGTATATTAAGTTTGCTGTATAGTTTGTAACGCAGTGAAATAATGACCGTAGACCCCTAAGACTTTTTAGAGATATGAATGGGACCGACAGAAGAATCGATTAAGCCATGTCCGTCCGTCCGTATGTAAACAACTTTTAGGCTTTAAATTTTAAGGTAGAGAGCTGAAATTTGATGGTTTGGCTGGAAGCCCAGTCCTTCGGATCAAGTTTGAAAATTAGCTGAATCCGCCCACAGACACGCCCACTTCAGGCCTGTATGTGCATCCAGACAAAATTATGTGACAAAAGTTGTAGATATTACTTACTTACTTACTTACTTAAGGTGGCACTACAGTCCGGGGTGGACCTGGGCTTCAGCCAACAAGCTTCGCCAACCAGCTCTGTCTCTAGCTAGCCCTCTCCAGTTTCGCGCGCGAAGTTGGCTGAGGTCCCCTTCCACTTGCGTGCGCCAACTGAGTTGTAGATATTAGCATTTTCTAACTTTTATGTATATATTATATGTGCCTCCGCCCACTTTTGTGGGCGTAGCGTTAAAAAAAGTGATTTTTTTTAGTTAAACTAGTGGGAGGGTTACAATCCGGTTAGGCGAATCGTTGGATACCCCATCCCAATTGACCACTGTCAAGCTCCGAATTGTGTCATAAATCTTGATTGTCAAATTTCGGTTTCATTTAAATTCAATTGTTTTTAGAAGTTCTCAGTTAAGAATCTTCTGCCTAAGAAAGGGGCGTGGCATCCACCCCTTCTCAATAACATCGTATTTATATCCCATCCCATAGGATAGGAGGCATATTAAGTTTGATTCATAGTTTGTAACATAGAGAAATAATCACCGTAGACCCCCAAGACCTTAAGGGCATATGATCGAGAACAATTCGTTAGTCGAATGAGCCATGTCCGTCCGTCCGTCCGTCTGTCGGTAGTTTTTAGGCCTAAAATTTTGAGCTAGGAACTTAAAACTTAATATCTGTTTTTTCTAGGTACCGAAGCAGTACAAGTGTAAAGTTTTTTTAAATCCGCCCACTGACACGCCCACTTTACTTAATAGCATGAAAAATCAAAGTTGTCGCAGGAAGCCGAAATTTGGTGTGCGATACCCTCGCTTAAGTGTATTGTGATTAGCATTTTAAAAAAAGCGAATACCACCCCCCCCCCCCCCCCCCCCGACTAACCCCCCATTTTATAGTGCAAGTTTTTAAATCAAAAAAACTTGCACACTATAAAATGTTCAGATATGTGCGTAAGCTATCAACTCAAGTAAATGAATTTTCGCCACGTCCACTTTTGGGGGCGTTTTTAAGTATCCAGTCAGGCCGAACTATTTAGTGAACACCTTATATGGGCTACTACGACGTATTCGGAGCTCAGGCCTATAAGGAGCGGGCTATCCGCTATTAGCCCTTAGAGCTAAACAAAGGATCTGGTCCTCCAGGTTGGAAGTCGTGCCATCGGGTGACTTCCCGGCCACGTAAAGAAACACCAGTTACGAAGCAGAAACAAGCCTTGGATTCCGACGGATTTACTGTCAAACGAAGGATAACTCTTGCCAATCGCTGTTTCTTTGGCAAGGCAAAGCCCTCTCTCGAGCAACTAAAGTGTCCATGTATAAGACCCTCATCATCCCAGTCCTGCTTTACGGTGCAGAAGCATGGACCCTGTCAACGGCGGATGAAAACACTTTAGGCTGCTTCGAGAGGAAAATTCTTCGGACGATTTACGGTCCCGTCTGCAAAGACGTAGAGTGGAGGAGGAGATAAAACATCGAACTGTACGGGCTGTACAACGATACCGACCTAGCCAAAAGAGTCAAAACACAACGTCTAGGATGGCTGGGTCATCTAGAGCGGATGGACACCAACGCCCCGGCCCGAAAAATCTTCGAATCCACACCGCAGGAATGGCGCGGTAGAGGAGCACCGAGACTCGGGTGGCGCACCCAAGTGGAAGCGGACCTCAGCCAACTTCGACTGGAGACGGCTAGCTAGAGACAGAGCTGGCTGGCGAAGCTTGTTGGCTGAGGCCCAGGTCCACCCCGGACTGTAGCGCCACCTTAAGTAAGTAGGTTATTTTACTCAAAAATTTTGTCACGAATAACCATCGTAGATTTGAAAAGTGACTGCCGAGACCGCAATGCTAGTCAATCAAGTCTGAAGTTTTCCGAAACATACACACTACTTGCACAAACAGCTCAATTAAATCTACATGAATTCAAGTATTCATTTTGTTTACAATTGTCAATAGAAGCTCAAATTGTCATAAGAAGTAGAACATATAAGTAAGTAACGACAAAGCCATACTCTGTTTGCTAGGCGCGGGTTTAATTTTGCGACACTACTGCATCTCGAAAATTTACTTGGTACGTTTTCAGATACGCCGATGTCTTAAGGCAAATGTGGAAGCACAAAAGATTATGTATATAATTTCTTTTCAAACTATATATCGTGCTAAAAACTCATTCTCTTTCAAATTAATCACGAAAACTTACCGCATGAAAGTCTCTTTATTTATTCACCGTTGACAGAAGTTTACAATAATGCCAAAGGAAACCATTTCTTGGTGGTTTTAAAATATGATTACTTAAAACGTTTCATTTGTCAGAAGTCAATTTCCGGTAAAGTAATCTTGATTTACCTTTATGAGTGTTCGTCATGAAATCCTTGCAAGGACGTGGCGTTCTCTAAAAATAGCAATGAGAACTAGCTGGTTAAGCAAAGGTGCTCGCAAAAATTTGTCTTATTAACCTATCCTCGCACTTTGTATCGAACACAAATTTCACATGCCAACATAACTGTACACACTCCAATCTTATCCTTACCAAAGACATCAACATACATCATGCAATCGTCCTTCATTATGACATGTCACCATAATTAAATTCTTTCGTGTATCATTTATTCAACTTTCACTATCTATTCGACATTTTTACAGGCATCATCGACGACGCTAGCAATTCTATTGCCACAAAAATCCTTCTCATCGAAGTTTGGGGTAGGTCATGCGGGGTCCTACATCATAACCCTGTTAGTGAATATACACATATGCACTCTTTAGTTAGCTTTAATAAAACTCTTTTCACACACACACGTGTTTTTCTGTGTTAAAGTTTAAGCTAACTTTTGCGGAAGGTTCAACACAACTCCTTTGCGTTTTTTCTCCCGGATATACTGAAAAATATCAAAGGTCCTTTTGCGGAGAAAGTCATGCAAGCCCAACAATTATTGGGCTTTGTCGGTTTAGTTGCTTTTTAACTGAATTTGAAAAAGGATGTGGAAGTTGGTGAATGCAGCCGCGGTACAATAATCCTTTTTGATGGAGTAGTGATAGTTGGTGTTTTTTCTGGTTTTTCTTTTGTAGTGATGTTTATGAAATTGCTAAATCTATTGTTTTGTACATAATTGGCTTAAGTATCAAAAATCTTTTGTAAATAATGAACTCGGAAGATAGCATTGGATGTGAGACGAATTTTCGTAAAAGTGAAAGTTTAAATGGTGAAGAAAATTGTGTTGAAGGTGTAAATACTGAGGTAGTTTAAGTTTCAAAAGAATACCTTTTTTATTTTGTTTGCATGTAACTTAAAAAAACCTTATTCTTAACGAACTTTTTGGACTTTAATATTTGAATTTTTAAAAATATTGATCCTAGAATGACTTAAAATATGTCTTCTTTATAATACTGTTTCAAATAGTATGGTAAGTAACATGTTTAAGCTGTTATTTCTAAAGTCCAGCTGCAACTTACAGCCTATAGTGAAGTGGCCAGTTTAAATTTTTTTTATATCGAATATAGATTGTATAATTTATTTTTTCTCACATAAAAATGTCCTTGACTTTAAAAATAAAATAAAATAGAATTTTTTAGTTTAAATTCTCTTAGCAAAAATATTTGAGCAGAAAATATTTGAATAACGTTTGCAAAGCAAAGCCTATAAACGTTCAAGTTTTCGACCGCGCGATTTCACACGAAACGACAGCCCATTCGACACACTTGAGGTTTTGTGATACCAAGATGAGGCCGCACAACGAAAATATGCATAAGCTATATCTAATCGAAAGATTTTTCCCGGACCTAACATCTAACTGATGGTTTCAAGATTGCCCAGATGTGTTTGGGCAGAATCCCGGAAGCCGAAATTCCGAAACCCTTAACAACCAAAAAAAGTAGATAGGTAGGTAGGGAAACAAGAGAGATTGCGTCAACTATAGGGGCATATGTCAACTATAGGGGCTTGAGTCTTCCGGGAAAAGTATTCGCGAAAGTGTTGGAAACGCGTTCCAGAGCTATAATCGAGCCTTTGTTACGGGAAGAACAGTGCGCAGAGGCCGAAAGCTTTTTACTCTGAAGGTTATTCTTGAGAAGGCCTGGGAATATGCCAAACCGGTCTATGCGTGTTTTGTAGACCTGGAAAAGGCGTATGACCGAGTCCCTCAACAAAAGTAAAGGAAGTGCGCCGGCCGGTCACCAGGAAAGCTGAGCTTGGAGTGAAAGCAAAGATCTCAGTTTTTAATTCAGTGTTCGTTCCGACCCTCATATATGGTCATGAAATTTGGGTAATGACCTAAAGAATTAGATCGCGGGTACAAGCTGCCGAAACGAGATTCCTGAAGTGCATTGCGGGTGTTACTCTAAGAGATAGAGTGAGAAACGTCAGTATTCGTGGGAATCTTAATGTTGAGCAGCTACTTCTCCGAGTGGAGCGATCAATTCTTCGATGGTTTGGACACGTTGTTCGCACGCTCCCGTCGCCCCCTGGTAGACCAAGAAACAGGTGGTGCGATCAGGAACCTCTCAAAGAACCTCTCTGAGTCCCGCCTGGGGATTGCGCCGGAATCTCTTGAGTTAGTGGCGGAGGATCGAGAACGATGGAAAGATTATTTAGATTATTTATGATTATTTAGCCACCCTCGCTCCGCGACCCTTTTAAAGGATAAGCGGCATTCGAAAATGCTGATGATGATGATGGGCGTAGGTTCCCTGTTATCCCATGCAATAAAAGTGTAAAAAAAATTTTAAATCTGCCCACAATGGGTGTAAATGTGCAACTACCTCCAGTGCTTCAAAAACCTTTAGACGTCGTAAAAAGCTGTAACTTGCATTTGACATCTGCTGTCCTGGTGATTGTAAGTGGGTAAGTGGGCGTAGCATTGATTAAAAGGCGAGTTTTTCAAATGAGTTTTCTTCAATATTTTTGTTCCAGATCGATAAAAATTGACAAAATGTATTATAAACAAAACGCTTAGTTCCACATTTCCTCTATACAGGGTTTCCTTACATGCTCACATTTGGCAGAATTAACAAAAAGCGAATTTCGACTGGGCTTAAGCCAGGCAATTTTGCAATATTGTAATAAGACGAAGAAAATAGTCAGTATTTCGTTGATGAAAAGTTTTTAGCCACGCCTCCTTTTACAATCGTTCATTTACAATCCGGTAACATTATTGCGTGCATGTAAGCCTAACTTGGAACTATTTATGCAAATATTCATAGTTTGCTATAAAAGGAGGTCAGACCACGCCCATTTTCAAAAACCAAAAAAAATATATAGATTTTTCGGCAGTGAGACTCTCGCTTATGTAGATGCGCGCAGAGGAGGCGGACGTCTGTGTTGTGGTGGCAAATTCAGGATTATGGAGATGATTTTTGATTTGGGAGACTGATATAGATCTGCTTGCACGGAAAGCGGCGAGTAATGCTCTCTGTTCGGCGTGTGAGGAGAGCCGAATAAGAAGTGGATGCGGGTAATGACTGTCGACACTCCGAGCTTTGAGGCGAAATGCATCGACATGTGGCGTTAGTTGATGGTTTATTGTTGCGGCGACGCTCTTTGCCAGATCAATTGCATTTTCCTTGGGTGTGTGTGGTACACCGCGCACAATAACATCGCACATGCGCTCCTTACGGTGCATGTCAGCTAGCTGCTCTTTGACTTTGGAATTCGCTTGCTTTAGCTCTAGCTCTGCTTTCGAATTCAGCTAAAAGTGATGTGAACTTCGAGGTTAAATTTGCGTCCAGATCCTTAAGTTGGACAGATAAATTAGATTTTTTGTCTGTAACTTTGGAGGCTGCTGATGGCTTTGACGAGGCGTGGGCGGGGGATTTGTATATAGAGGGTGGCGGGGCAGCAGAGCTCTTCTCTTTCGACAGCGAGCGTGTGTCAGACATAACGCGAGGAAATGGTAAAGAAACAAAGAAACTTGAATGTTTGTACTTTTTCACTGGTATATCGTTCTGATTCACACTGATGATAGTCACTTTGAATGTTTTCGTCGTGCAAAATACTTTAAATAAAAAAATGACGCAAACTTATGCGTGAATGCCTTTGGATTTGCTTGCAGCGGTAGGTAATATGCTTAGTGTCGGGAGCAGATAGAGATCACGTCTAGTTTGTTTGCATTACACTGAAATACTTATGACACTTTGCATTACACTGAAGTGCTTATGAAGCAGTGAACATGTTTTTCATTTTTTTATTTATTTATTTTAATCATGATTGCTCAAAACTGTAAGATAGATCTTATGAGGCTTAAGCTAATTGTACAGTGTTACAAAAAGAGTCCCAATCAGAAAAAAATTAAATAAGGCCCCAATATAAAAATTCCAAGTTGTTGTTGCATTTCGTGCTTCCTTTTGGAGCCTTATTTAATTTATAAGTTTTGGGCCTTATTTCATTGGGGCCCGTTACAGGATTGACTTTTTCGATCGGCTCTGATCCTAGTTTGTGTCGGAGTTCGTTGTTGAGCAAGACTGTTTTCGTAACTTAGTCAGTAAAGCTTGTTCCCGGTTTGAAAATTACTATGTGTCAGATTGGTTGGCCATAAGGGCATCTGCTACAGTAGATGTGGAAGTTTGACTTATTTTAAACACCCACACCCACTATTGGTTTCTATACCCGACCCAGAGTGCATTAATTTTAATGCACAGTTTGTAACACAGTGAAAAAATCATCGTAGACCCTAAGACTTTTTAGAGTTATGATCGAGACCGGCAGCTTAAAAGATTCAGATTAAAAAATTTAAATCAATTAATTGAAATATCGTTTGAATCATGGGAAAATACGGTAAAAGCGAAAATTATTTAAAAAAAAAAAACCTTTTCCTTCTTTTTCCTGAAAAGGCCCCTTAAAAGTGGGCGGAGCTCAATACTTTGTATGGGGCAAACTTAGCAAATAGTAATATCTTTAATATTTGTCATTCGTTACTAGCCCGGAAGGGTGCTTGACTCAACATACTTTAGGGTGACCGAATTAGGCTTTATCTGCGTAGAGCTGAAGTGGGTACATTTGAAGTGGGTACTACACATCGAAGACCTCATAATAAGGTATCTGGGGCTTTCATAAGTTTCTACATAGTTATCTTTGCTTTTCTGTAACAACTCCTGACGGTGTTGTTCTTATTTTTCAAGAGAATTGTATCCCGCTTGGCACAAGTCTTAAGTGGTTCATTCAGGGCGACATTTTTCTTTCTTCTTTTAAAGCTTTCTTAGTATTTAGGGAGGATACTAATCGTCAGGGCTGGCGAGGTCTGCTAAAAATATCTTCTTAGGTTTTTCAATCACAAGAACTGTGGAAAAGCAATAAGTTTTTTGTAACGTAGGTATTCAAGCACTAAAACATCAACCATGCTTACGTTTGATGCTTTTATATATTTTTATGTGCATGCAAACTTCTGAAACTGCATGGATAGCTTAAAGGCATGTTTTCTTGTTTCTTTATTTAAAAAAAAATACTTTACTACAGTAAGTACCTTTTTCAATAATATCTTTATTATACAAGATATTTAAATGTTTATACCTACCTACACTTTGGACTTACGATTTCTTAAGCACATTTTCCAACTTTATTTTTTACGATTTTTCAATACCAAAATTATCCAAAACTAGAACTTTTATTCGCTTTAGATTGCCAAGCAAGGGTCGCAGTTTAAGCTCAAAGCAGCACCCGGGGATGATGGTGGAGGACAAGGCACTGCTGCAGAAGACTTTGAAGCATGGATGAAATCACGTCAGCTTGTTAAGCCTGAAGACCAGCTTGACTTGACCGAAGCCGAGTTGGGCGAAGAAATTACCAAAGCTCTCACCCCAACAAATACAAACGTTATTGAGAATTTAGTTATTTACAGCTTCAAGGAAAAAGCCTTTATTGCGGTATTATATTTGTTTCCAATCGTACTTGAAGGACTTGACCTGACAAAGCCTTTTGTACAGCTTCCACTTGAAGGTAGCATCGTAACTATATTCAGCTTCGAAGGAACATGCTTGCATATTGATTCGGAAGAGGCCAAGAGGCAAATCGAAGAGTATGGCGATGCAGGTAGGGTGGAACGACTCATAAGAACTACTGAAACACTGTCAATTTACTATTTGTTTTTATAATCTTTCATCGATTGCATGATTGCATGTCCTTCTTCTACACACTTTGCATGATATTTCTCGCTTTCTGCCGAACAAAATAACTTTTCTCCAAGCAAGGCTACGCAATACCACCTCCAAAGACAGCTAAGGCGATTACCTTGGCAGAAGACACAGTGGCCCCAGCTGCGGGATCAGATGATGGTGAGGAAGAGTTAGTTGCAGAGGAAGCCGAAGAGGAAGCCGGAGAGGAGGCTGGCGAAGCTGAAGAAGGCGAAGCTGAAGGCGAAGGCGAGGTAGAGGCCGAAGGTGAAGAAGGAACTGATGGGGATGCAGGTGCCAAAGGTATACTCTTCTGCACGGTTTCACTTTTTTCTCTTCTTCCTTTGCTCGCTTCAATTTGAGTTTGGTATTTTGTTGGCATGTTACGCTGAACATTTTAATCCGTTTTAGAGGCTGCCCCCATTCCAGGAGCGTCGAAGAAGCGCAAGCTAATTAACCAATTTAACTTTTGCGAGCGAGCAGCCCTGACTTTTACAAATCCAACAAGGGTAGGATTTAGTAAGGGCTAAATGTGTCGGAAACTGTTTATAAATTTATTTTCAGTGTGTGGAAACCCAAACCATTCCACCACCCAGGTCGACCTTTGGCAGTAATGTAATGCAATGGACAATATACGATTACTATGCCGAGGACTTTGCCCACCAGCAAAAGGAGAAGGAAAAAGATAAAAAAGTTAAACAAAGCCACACACAAGAATCCTCAAATCCGGTTGATTTTTTCTTTACCATTTTAGCTACAAAAAGATGTTAGGAAGGACTCAAAAAAGCGTAACGACCAAAAGGAAGCCGCTGTAGAGTTGAACAAAAAATATCTCAAGTGCTGGCAGATCCTTGAGCGGATGATCAATCAAAATATCTACGATGATATTGCAAGTGACTATAGATACTGGGAAGATCCTTCAGATGAGTTTCGTGAGGGAGAGGGTACACTGTTGCCGTTGTGGAAGTTTTCCTTCGATAAGACAAAGAAAATGAACGTCACGGATGTGATGTTTAATCCACATTATTACGATTTGTTTGCTGTATGCTTCGGATCACGTAAGGCGTTGCTTTCATTCTTTACAGTTTTCTAATATTGGTCATTCGATGTAGATGAATTTATGAAACAACCTTCTGAGGGATGCATTTGCTTATTTACGATAAAGAATCCATCGTTTCCGGATTACATAAGTATGTGGTGATATTTCGAGCTCAGGTAGTCTCTAAATTAAGTTTTTCCTTTAGTATCGACTGAGAGTGGCGTCATGTGCTGCGATATTCACCAAAAATATCCATTTTTAGTTGCAATTGGTAAGTTTTGTTGTCAAATGTAGCTGAAGTCCATCCGACAATACTATATTATATTTCATTTTGAATGCCTCAGGGTTTCCATTTTTAGTCAATTGAAGCTTTCTGATGTGTAGCTCAGAATATTGCACCCATAAAAACGAGTGTAAAGACTCAAATCTTTCCCTATTACTTAAGTTCTGACAAACTTTACTTAAATAATATACAAGGGTTAATTAGATCCGCAACACAGTTTGTTTGGCATATGAAGCCACTTTAATTGCACCAATGATTCTTTCAGGCATGTATGACGGCAATGTAGCTGTGTATGATCTCAAAAGCTCTTTCAAGGAACCGCTGTACATGTCCCAAGGTGTCAAGGGCAAACATTCAGAAAGTGTTGCCGAGGTAGGGAACCCACTAGCATAAAAATTGCTTTTTTACAGAAATTCTTCTTTAGGTTAAGTGGGGTCCTGACTTGGCAGATGGTGAGATAAACTTCTATTCAGCTTCTTCGGATGGTCGGGTCTTCAATTGGGTCCTAATGCAGCACAAATTCGCCATAACGATAATTATAACATTGTTTTTGGAAAATGGTATCGTCGAAGGTCCTGATGGCACTCAGATGCGTCTCAAAAGCTGTGCCACCTGCATGACCTTTCACCCAACTCAGCCTGAGATTTTCCTGATAGGAACAGAGGAAGGCCTGATCTACAAATGCAGTACAGCCTACAGCTCCAAATACTTGATAACTTACGATGCGCACTTTCTTTCTGTGTATCGCATTGATTTCAACAAGTTCAATTCGAATATTTTTGCATCTTGTGGCGGCGATTGGTCAATCAAAATTTGGGAAGATATGCGAAGTGATCCACTGTTTATTTTCGAGCTAGGTTCAAGTGTGGGTGATGTCAAATGGGCACCCTACTCAAGTACAGTTTTTGCAGCGGTTACTAGCGAGGGAAAAGTCTTTGTTTTCGACTTAAATGTGAACAAGTACAAGGCGATTTGTATACAGGCAATTGTACCGAAAAGGAAGAACAAGCTGACGAGGATCTCTTTTAACCAGAAGTTGCCATTTATTGTTGTTGGAGACGATAAGTAACTTACTCAAAGGGTATAAATATCATTCATTGTAACTTTTTTACTTACAGAGGAACAACGACTTCGTTAAAGTTATCACCGAATTTGCGGGTTATGGTTAAACCACCCAAGAAACAACTATGGTTGGATCAACGAACTCTTCAAATACAAAAGTTGGATAAGATACTTTCGCTTGTGCGAGAACTTCCCGAAGGAGAGATCATTAAGGACACTACAACAACTGTTCAAAGTTAGGTGTAATAATTCTAACAACTACAATAAAAAATAAATATCCTGAAAATATAAAAAAAACGATTATCGTATACATATTGGGGTCGCTATGAATAAGTTTCCCGCCGATTCCATCCCCGATCCCGGTATATGTTTTTTCCTCTACCGACAAGGGGCAAAGATTTTTATTAAGGGGTAATAAGCTTTTCATTAAATAAAATTAGTTTGCCAAAATCGTAGGTAGTTAGTAGCTTAGCATCTCGTTCTGTTTTAAGAAAGGTTTTAGCATTAATTTCAGTTGTGCTACCACAATTCTCGTCTTCAGAAGGCGGATACAATTTTATGAGATTCAATCTTAGTATGTACTTGCAATTTATACTTACCATGAGAGCAAATCTTTTTTACCCAGCCCTGTAGTCCTTATTTTTATTAAATAAAATCAGTTTCGTCTTCATATTGTGCGGACATAAAAGCATATTATTTTTTATAAAATCAAAGCATACATTAAACATTGTATGAAAATTTCTCTTACAATAAAATATTATTTAAAATGTTTCGAAGCTAATCTGAAAATTGTGCCTATCGAAGAAGTCGAATTATTCGAATTGGAATTTCAGGTAAATAAATGCAAGCAATAAAAATTATTGGACCAAATAAAATTAAGAAAATGATCCAAGCTAAAATTGGCAAAACTATATTGTCCATTAATAGTAGCAGCTTATTTAAACTTTATAAAAAATGTCTTTGTACCTTAAATCACTAAAATGATTAAGTCTATAAACTAGTATCACTTAATTGTTATCAATCATTAATGTATAAATACAAGTGTATACACAAGTGTATGATCATCGTCATGATCGGTTTAAGATCGCCACCTAAAAATAAAAATAAAACAAGAATTCAAGCATAAGAACGTCAAGTTATTTTTAAATGTAAGAAGAAAAAAAGGCAGACTATTTAAAACGAGTTTCAAGACTAAGTGTCTTCACACAAAGTACCTAAAAAAAATGTACCAAATATAGCTCAGATCGAAGCGTCTCATGAGCATGAGCTCATAAGACTTATGGAAAAATAAACTTGTACTGATTGCTTTTGAGGAAAATAATGCCATGTAGATGTGAATATCTTTTTTTTAAAATTTGGAATCAAAAATTTACTGAACTTGACCTGATGGTCATTGAAACCAAAAAGTTGAAAGTATTATTTGCTCTAACTGAATTTGAGTTTATTCTACATTTCAGTTTATACGACAAGGTCACACCTAAATTTGGTTCTCATATTTTATGATGTTTAATGGAAAAATAATTATTGAGTTTGAGTGTACACAACAAAATAGGTCAAATACCCTAAGCTCCAATCAATTAAAAAGTTTGTTTTCACAACAGAGCCGTTCTGCGCAGTTTGGTTGCACCATAACAATTTAAATCTTTCACTTATCATAACAATAAGTAAAAAAAAGCAATTGAAAAAAATAAGGCCCCATAAATCTGCGCATACAGGTTATTTTTTGGCAATCAAAAACAAACGTCAATATATGCGTCAGTCAGCAAATAAATACCATCTCCAAAATAGAAGATCTAATTCCATGGACAAACACAGCGGAAATATGTACGTTTGAAAACATAGAGTCAGCCTTCAAACTCGCTAATCTTGATAATAATGTCATACCATTAGATACCATCTAAGCTTTGTTGTAAAACAAGATTTTAGCATATTTAACTCACATTATGTAGAAATAGCTATCACTGTCCTTCCTTTTGACATCGTGAACTATCTTTCCATCAGTGCTTCCGCTTCCTATTGAGTTGACTGCACCATTATTGCTGGGAGTCCCGAATCCATTTTGCTGCTTGCCATTGGAGAAGGATGTTTTATTGTTTGCGAAAAAAGTTTTAACAGCATCCATCTCTTCAAACTAAATCTAAAAATATAAAAGATAAACAAAATCATAAAATATTATAAATTGCGGCACGCGTAGCGAAAAATAGAACATGCATAGTGGGTGTGTCAAATTATAAGATATCTACACCCTCAAAAGTCTTATTTTAGTTCGTGACAAATGTAGTCTGACTTATTTTTTCTATCAACTCAGCTTTCATAGAATGCGCCATGCATTTAGTTTTATTGTAATCTTATGTGCTTTGTGATAGTACGAAATATTTGGTAACCGTTTTGTCGAGTATATTGGTATTGTATCTAGCTACGTTGCTCACAAAATTCATATTACAACACTTTCGTAGAGCGGGCTTTGGCATAAAGAGGTTGTGGGGTGAAAAGCGTAAGAGGCGAAGTTACTGGCGTTGCGATACATTGAATTATAAGTAATGCGATGCACTGTTAGCTCCACAAAAGACTAACAAAGATATCAAATAAATCTTATACTTTATTTGAAAGCCTTCTTTTAATGACCTCTTACCCAGGAGATCCACTATAAAGTTAGAAATTAAGAGAAATATTTTCATTGAGGGTTCTATTTCTAGTATACAAACATCGGAATTTAGGCGTCTAGCTCAATAAATCCGTTGCTCCGGTCACTTTGAAGTACAAAACTGAAAACTTTACTTAATACATATTGTTATGTGGCGACAAGAAATAAAACAACATGCAGGAGTCGCTGAATGCACCCATCGATTCCCTCTACGAACACACCCGCTCAATTCACTGAACGAGCATACCCAACTGTCATTCCAGTCATCTGACAGCAGCTGGCATATTCGAAGTTCGAATTTTGATTTCCCCTCATTGGAATTCAGTGGAAGAGTACCAATGAAAAATTACCAAAGGGGAAGTATGGAACGTACTAGAAGGTGCTTAATTTTGTATAAATACACGGGTGCCAGGCTCGTACGAGACAGTTATATTTTAAACGTTGACTTGTGAAATTCGGTTATAAAGTAAAAAGTGATTGAATTGAAATAAGGTTTTGAATTTTAAGTAGTAAAGTTGAAAAACAGTGTGATTTGAATTTAAATCAGTTTGTTTGATAAATGAAGTGTTTCATTGTGAAATTATAAAAGTGAAATTGAGTTTTATTCGACGAACCCTGGGCCAGATTATTGCAATATATTATTATTGAATAGTAGAGCTTCCCATAAGAACTTGTGCAGTTTACTGAGCTGTCAATTGTGTACTTCGACTTGACGGACGCAACGGATTCATTGGGCTATCTTTAAGACTTGCTGAGCGTGTAATGTGACGTGTTGCTCTTAAGCAAGCCACCAGCCTTTAACGAAGGGATAAGGCATCCTTTTTTACGTTGGAGGCCTCTAATACCATGTTTCCATTAATCGGGCGCTAATGCGCGATTAATATATTTAAATTTGTATCGCACTTCGCATGAAAAATTGAATGTTGAGTTTCATTATAATTTTTAAACAAGCTAAAAATTGCTTTTCTGTATTTATTATCTATTCATTTTCTGGAATGACTTTAAAAAACATAATGCAGGCACAAAAAACAAAACCGTTGTGACCCACTTTAAAAGACGAATTAGTTTATAAAAAACGAAATGAAACTGATTTTTAGACCTATTTCCGATGGCCCGATTTCGGACGAAAGTCTTGCATCTCCCGATTTTCCCAAATTTCAATATTTCCAAGTTTCAGTAACTTTTTTAAAAAGCCGGAAAGTGACTTGCTGAAAATTAACTATTTATCATTTATTTTCCGTCAACATGAAAACATAACGCCCTTTCTTTTCTAGATTGTCAAACTGTAATAAAGCTGCGCAAAATGGCTTAAATGTGGCATAAAAAAGGTTTGAGCATAAGGTGAATGATATTTATAACGGGACTCATTTCTAAACACTTGCCGAGAAGATTTAATTTGTATCGTATATCTCGAGATTTAATGGAGATTAGTTTAGTATTTATGTTAAACGCAGATTAGTCATATTTTAGGTTGACTGTCATTTTTATATGTTGACTGATAGCTTGTCAAAAAAAAAATAGCAGAATCCATTTTATATGAAATTAAATGTTTAAGTTTCGTTTTATGCAATGCATAGAAGAGCATATTCAAAATTATTCATTTGGTTTTAAGTTTGCATACGCGCGATATTCGAAAAATATTTACCTATTTAGATATGAGTTGCAATAAAAAAAAATGGTTTCAACTGATTTTCCGAACACCGATTTCTGATGTGGTAGTCTCCCGTTTTGAAAAAACGTTTCATGGCAATACTGACAGCTGCTGTTGGGTCGTCTTCACCATAAATTACTGAATAACTAGATATTCAATTTGCGTCCCTCTTATCCTCCAACACCCATTTGCTTACGTTTTTTATAAAGCCTTTATAAAGTTAAAGATTTTACAAAGTGTAAGAATCGTGTAAGAAGATACAACAACTATTTACCTTACGCGATCAGCTGACGTAAAAGCTCCAAAACGAAATTGCATGGAAATGACGAATTGATGAATTTACTTACATTTATAAAGAAAACTTTTTCATGTCCGAAGTTAAATATCTAGTTATTCAGTAATGTTTGGTCTTCACATACAGATTCCAAATTTGACGATCAAAGATATCGCATTCTGACTTTTCCCAGCGTCAATTGGATTCGTTTGAATTCAGCCAAGAAACGGAAATTTCAACCAATAAATAAATAAAAATAACTTATTTTCTACGATATAAAAATTCGTTTTTGTTTTGATATTTACCTTCTTATTATGATTACTATTAAATATAGCACAAACTAAACTACCTATACATATTTCGTGTGATTAAATTTGCAACACCCACAGAACTTTCTTTCTTTACTGTACTTAGTTAAATGTCAGCACCACATTATCGCTGTTACGGTTGAACGCCATATTTTGATATGACATTTACTCTGCCTGTGTAGAAAAGTCAAGTGGATTTTATTTCTAATCGGCCGGCTGTGAAAATATTATTTTAGGTTGTTCTGAAAATTTTACTCAACTTTAAATGTCTGAAGTGGAAAAAGCCCAATCAGCATCTGCTGGTGGGGATACTATCTTTGGAAAGATTTTAAGAAAAGAAATACCATGCAACTTTATTCACGAGGATGACAAGGTGAGTTTTTTTTATGGCAGCGCTAGAAATTTCCCTTCTAAAGTAGTTTTTCCCCAGTGTGTGGCATTCCACGATGTCAATCCCCAAGCTCCAATACATTTCTTGGTAATTCCACGCAAACCAATTGCCCAACTGTCCTTAGCTGGAGACAAAGATGCTGAACTTTTGGGTAAGATGCATACAAATTGGAAAGCAACACTGTCACTTAATACCTATTGGACTTTATAGGGCACCTCATGATTGTGGGAAAGACTGTTGCCAAGCAGCTGGGCATGGACGACGGCTTTCGTGTTGTGATCAACGACGGTAAAATTGGAGCACAATCAGTTTACCATTTGCATTTACATTTCTTGGGAGGCCGTCAAATGCAATGGCCACCCGGTTAAAATTAAAGTTTTATTTTTCATTTATGTGAAGGAAAAAGAAATAAAAACTTGTGAAACTTGATACGTTTGACAGAATCAAGAAAATTCTCATTTTGACAGAATCAAAATAATATCAAGAAAAGAAAAAGGTTCAAATAGTTAAAACTTATTTAGACGCCATTTTCTTTACCGTTATTAATATTGGCATCACCAAAAACAGAATAAGTCTTTAAAATACGTTGCATACGCCTTGTCAAAATGCACTGCCAGTCTTTATTTTATCAGAGTCTAAGTTTTACAGAGTCTAATACTATGTCTCCACCGGGAACTTATCAGAAATTAATATTAATCTTTTAAATCCCCTACAAATCACACGATTTACCATATACAAATTTAAATCCTCTCGGCAAGCGATTTAAAATAAATCCTCTCATAAATCCCATTCATCATATTCACAAACCTATTTTCTGCATTCTGCAACTTTGTAACAGTAAGAAGAATCGAAAAGGAAACTGAAACCTGAAACTGATCTGTCGCAAGTACATTTTTTATTGTGATTTTCACAGCGAAAATCGTTTTTCCCTCCTAGGAAATTACATCGCCACTCTCTTTTGAGACCCAAAATGACAGAAACAGAGAGTTCGTATCAACTTAATGCTATATTTGTCCGGTGGAGTCACTTTGGGATTTATTTTTAATCGTGTCCCGAATCGTGGAGGCATAGTAAAAGGGAATCAAAGACGTTCTTCTTTAAAATTTTAGGAAAAACCTAGGAAATCTCAAAGTAATGCCCTCTAGATACCGAACCCAAAACTGTGGTTTCGTGAAAACATGCGAAAACTTCTTCAAAAACATGAGTCTTCCCATACATTTTGGTAAATTCTTCAATTACCTTGAGAGTTTCAAATTAAATATGCAAAGAATGTCACTTTTTTCTCAACTTTGGATGTAAATATCTGCGAAACCAAATGGCCCTTCTGTCTGAAATCAGCTTGTAGTTTTGAGGTCAGTGTAAAATCCTTGATATGTTCCCATCTTTTATGGATCTTTTAAAACACCTTTAACAATAAATATGGGCTAAAATTTGATAACTAATCAACAAATGAAGAACAAAAACGAATTCTAGTCGGCGTTTAAAAAGTGTGAATGGCAAAAAATGACAAAGTCTTATTGAATAACCAAAAAACCCTTAAGGTAAGTCTTATTGTAAGGAAAGTGACTCATTCGGAAGCGAAAAATCACATGATCGAAACCAGATCTTTGTTATAGCTTTAAAATGGATTATGGTAATGCTTAGGCTATGGAATAAATAAGGTTTGATAACTTATACCTGATTCCTAGGACATGGCCTGTGTTTAAATAAGGTATAAAATAAGCAAGAACTGTCAAACGAGTGCCAAGAAAACAGTTTCAGGAGAGTCCAGAATGCTCTCAGACGCTTCCAGACGACCAACCGAAAAATTTATAGCGATTTGAAGCTTGACAGGGGCCAATTGAGATGGTCAACCCACCCACTACTTATATCAAAAGTTTATTTCTTTGGGCTTGGTGAATTTTAAGAAGATAATTTTATATCCGAATCAATCAAAATGCAGGTTTTGCTTGATTTCAAGCAAATAAAATTAGTAAACCTCCGTTTATAAGATCGCAAATGAAATGTGACCACGCGCACATGGGTGCGTTTTTTGACAGCACACCAAATTTCAGCGTCCTACGACAAGTGTGATTATTCATGCTAATAGGTTAAGTGGGCGGATTTTAAAAATGTTTATAGCTACTTCTACTGCTTCGGGGCACAAAAAGAAAAAAGTTCCAAGTTCTTAGCTCGACACTTTAGGCCTAGCGAATATCGACAGATGGACGGACGAACATGGCTCATTCGACTTACAATTATTCGGTCTCGCTCAAATCCCCTTAGGCCTTGGGGGACTATGGCGATGGAAATCGATGAAAAGGTGGTGTGTATCGATTTGGAATTCCTGGATTTTCTCCAAGATCTGCCGCAGTGTGAATATTTGATCGATGGTCAGCTAGGCCGTCTGCTCCGGCTGCTTTGTTGCACTTGAGCTTAGACACACCTGGGTGGGCGATATCGTTCGTATGCTTCGTCGGTAACGTCTTCGCCCGGGTTGAATGGTTCGTTCTGCCTGACAGCAGTATATGGTTCGTCCTCGCCGTTATATAGTCTGCAGAAGTGGTCTTTCTAAATCCTCAGCACCGACTGCGATTCTACAACGATGTTCCCTTGATGGTCCTTACAGGCTTCAGTTCGAATTTTATACCCTGGGCAGGACCTTTTGATCCTTTGGTAAGACTTTCTAACCTCATTCCTGTTGTAACAAATCTCTTTCTCTTCAACCGCGCCATTCTCGTGCTCTCTCTTTTTCCTTCGAAGAAGCCGGTGTTTCTCTCTCCCCCTTTGCTCGCAGAGCTCGCGAGCAGCTCTAGTCTTTCTGTGCAGAGCCACTTTGTATGCTTCCTGTTTAGCTGCATGTGCTTGCTGGCATTCATCGTGAAACCAGGGGTTTCGTTGTCGTGGCCGTGTGAAACCTAGCACTTCAGAGGCGGCGTCTCTGATGGCATTTTGGCAATGTTGCCACTGGCTATCAATACTTTGATGCTGGCTGCATATGACTTCGTAGAAGATTTTAAAAGACTCGATTGGAGAAGGACCTGGCGATCTGGTGGTCAAAGGATAGACATGTGCACTCAAGAGGATACAAGCATCCACAGGTTTTCTAAACCAACCTCTGTCTACCAACTCCTGTGGTGAACGCACCGGGTGCTTAGTACCTCAACTGGAGATTGGGTGCCAACCCCTTTGGAAGGTTGTTGGGGGTAGCAGACGAGAGGGAAGGGGGGGAGGAGTGTTCCCACTAAGGCTCTTCTCCTTGCATCCGGACGGCAGCGGAGGAATTCCCCAGATGGAATCAACGGTGGCGTCCACAGTTCCAGTCAGGCCGAACTACTTAGTGAAAACCTTTTATGAACTACTAAAATAGCTACTACATATTCGGAGCTCAGACCTGTGAAGAGAGGGATATCCGGCTCTTCGTCCTTAGAGCTAAACAAAGGATCTGGTCTCCAGGTTGAGGGTCGTGTCGTCAGGGTGACTTCCCGTCCAAGTAAAGAAACACTATAGTTACGAATCAGAAACAAGCCTCGGGTTCTAGTACTAAACACAGAGCCTATTAATTCATTCACACATTCATGTTTCAATTCCATGACCCACTATTTCCAATTGCTTTTTTTACAATAACCCAAAAACAATTATTGTAATTTGTGCTTAGCATAAGGGGAAAAACATGCCGTCTATCTATTGTCTAGTTTCTAGTACAGGACTTAAATGTTTATTTACTCCGGGTAGTGAATACCTAATGCTTTCTATCTGAATTGAATTGCGATCTAAATTGAATTGCTTAACTAAAGTAATAAAGATAGCTAGTTCATTTGCTATAGGGATTTAGACCACATTTTTGTAGTCAAAATCAAAGCATCTAAATTTATCGCTATCTGCGTCACACTGCATGATTTATGTGTAAAGCAGCTAAGCAAAATATTAATTGAATGCTTGTGGCCTAAATTTGCTATCGTGTTTTTTTAAAGATAATTTAGACTAAAAAAAATGAATGAAACCAGTGATTAAATAATTGCACGCTTTTTTGAGGTTCACTAAACGACGCAGATTTTAGATATTTTTTTTCCATATGTGGAAATGAACTGTGAACCCTTTATTAAATCAATCATGCAAGTTTTTACATTGATTTTATACATAAATGTCTTGTTCATTATAAATGCATACTTAAATGTTTATATATTTTATAAATATTGGGAAAACTGCAAATTTCCGCCTAATCTGAGCCACGTTCAACTTGATCTTTGATCGAATCTAGTAAATTTATTGCACTTTTCTAATCTTTGAATGAACATTTGATAACGATTTTTATGAGGGAAAAATTCAAATGCGCATTTGAATACGAAGCTTTTATATTGTCTTTTTAATTTTTTTTTTTAAGTAAGTCACACCAGTGATAGCGATTTTTTTGTACTTGAATTATTTCTAAATATAAGTTTATTTTGCCAAAATAATATTATTTCGTGTATACGCGTGGTCATCACGAAAAAAAGGTGTCTGCTCATTTTAACTGATGACCTCTGAATTTTGTTATCTGCCTTGCTTAATTTCTTGACACTGTGTAGCTACATGTTGTGTTGGTAGAATGCAAAGGTATATTTTTTTTTACTAAATGTTCATTTTGATATTTCAATCCGAAATTTAACAAATTCGAGATGTATATTTGTAAAGTGACTAAATATTATTTTGACCCTATTCACTTATTTCGAAGATAAAGATTTTTAATTAAAACACCCGATGACTAATATTTTAAACGTAATGAAAATAAGATAATTTGTATCTTCTACATTATTGTTCTTTTTGTTTTGAAACACGGTAAGAAAAGCTGTTCGCTGAATACAAATGACTCATTTCATTGACCTCATTTATTACGTTGACGTTGCATACGAATCGAAAGCAGGAAGTGCATGGTAAAAGTGGACTTGGGACTTATTGCACAATGTACTTAAGAACATCGGCAGTTAGATAATTTTGATTGACTTATATACGTATGCTTCAAGCATTAGATTCACTGAACTCAAACTTGTTATTATATTTAGGTGTAACAAATGAATGAATATAATTTTATTCGAAAACATTTCGCGGCATGGTTTATTGTCATAAACTTTAATCAAGCTACTTATTTCCGATAACAAAACAGTATGTATTAGGTTTGCTTCATGTTGCCATTTTAATTAAATGCACCCGAGTGCAGAATAAAGTTTATTGTGGGTTTTTTTAATTTGTAAGGGCATAAACACGAAATGGGTTTTGGAAGCACATTCTATTTCGTCAGTGGGGTGCCACTTAGTTATTTGTGGGATTATCCCACCATATTTGATAAGTTAATAAATTTCAAAACGCAGATAATCTTGCAAAATTGACCTCTTACTTCTGAACTGGCCTTTTTTCCCTACGGCAAGACCATTTTTAATCGATATGTAAGAGTTCACTTCATAAGAGTGTCATATAGTAGCATGGTTCCTGCTCCTAAGATGGAACTAAGTGTGAACAAATCGGTAGTGATGGTTGTGTTTCGAACTGCTTCAATCCGCAATCTGCATTTTAGTGGAGTCTTACTAAACACAGATTAAGAACTAATAAACAATGTCTTTTTGAATACAGATGAGAGGATTGTAAACTATCAAGAACTGAAAGCTACTTTGTAGGCATAGCCCAGCGGCTAAGTCAGGCAAAGTCCTAAACTGACGAAAGTCAACCTACATGTAAAGTAGTCACGTAAGTTGAATTTCTGTTTTTTTTTTTTTGTAACCCTCATCTATGATCATAGAAGGTTATAGCATATTTATTCACCAGGCACTAGTCTGCAATTTATACAAATCTGCATAAAATCCTCTTCAAATCACACGAGTTACCATATACAAATTTAAATCCTCTCGGTAAGCGATTAAAAATAAGTCCTCTCAAAAATCCCATTCACCCTATTCACAAACCTATTTTATGCAACTTTGTAACAGTTTGAGAATCAGAAAAGGAAACTGAAACTCTCCCTGTACGAAAGCAACTCAGTGAAATTCACACGTGCTTATGGGATGCGACGTACGTCACGTAGTTTATAGCTTTAAGTATTCAGTATTCAATGAATCCGTTGCGTCCGTCATGTTGAAATACACAACTGACAACAGAGTTAAATATACACGTTCTTATGGAAAGAGGCCCCTAGAAGAAGTGCGTGACGTACGTGCTCTTCCCATAAGAACGCGTATATTCCACTGAGTTGTCAGTTGTGTACTTCGACGTAACGGACGCAACGGGTTCATTGGGCTGCAAGCTTAACGATCGAACTAACAACTAAAAACAACTAAAATAGGGTTTTCGTTTCAACTGATAAACAGGCATGTACTTCATTTTTAAGCCGATTTTTTGTAAGTCGGTGAAATAGTGTTATAGCAGAGCAAAGACTAACCAGACAAGTCACATGTCTATTCATCTGTTCGTTTGTATGCCTCCAATTCCAGGCTTAGATATGAGTTTGCTTTCTAGTATGAATTTTCTAAGTCTCGAAGCAATGAAAGAATATTTTTTCAGTTGGTTCACTGCCCACTTTTACTCATTAAAAGGAAATTTCGAAACATATTGACAGTAGGGTAAAACTATCTATGTAATTGGTAGATAGGAATCTAACCTACCCTTCAGAAGACGTGACTGACCTTAACCCAGTACGTACTTCATTTTGCCTTATTCGATGTAAGCACATATTTATTTGAATTTGAAAAAAAGGTGCTAATTTTACGGGTTGAGATTAATAGCTGGGACACAATGAGTATCTGTGTCTGTGTCTGTGTCTCGCAGTTCAGCTTACGGTAACACGTATATAGCGACACAATGCGTATCTCGCTATGTCTCTGATTTTAGGTGAAAAATGAGGCGAGACACAGCGACAGACACCATTGTGTCCGGCTTGTAATGGATGCGATTCAACATCGAAAAGGAGTTTAAACAACAGTTTTGTTTGCTCCGACTATCTATGGAGCTTCGTCGAATTCAACCCATTTTTACTCCGAACTGTGCATTATTTCCTGCGAGTAGTTGTACCTAATGTATTTCGCAGTATTCGTGTAGGTATTTTTACAGGGTAGATGTTCCCAGGGAGCGGCAAAAAAGTTGGGCCCCGGCACTTTGCAGGCTGCGCTTTAACTTAATATGTCCCTGAGTAAGTATCTAGGTAGTAGGCAGATGCCTACTTAAGAGCCTTTGAATATCCGCACAATACAACATTATTATTATCGCTCCTTATTCTTATAGGAACTGAATTAAAATGTTGTTGAGGACACTTTTCAGCATCCCATTCTTTTTTTCATTTAGGCAATGATTACGATCATAAAGGTACCTATCACCTCTGACCGCTCTGACCGCATTGCAAATCGTGCACAATTAATGAGTTACCGGGCAAGTGACCTGCTTTTTGGTAACAGGTTCTTTTTGTGATTTTATCTCAAGATAGAATTGATATCTTCAAAAATATAATAAAACAATTCTTCAGATATGGGTATCATAAAAAACGTCACCACTTTGGTGATATTGAAAATACTCTAATTTCAAAATCAAATGTGAGATCCTATCAAAATATTTTGTTGAGTAGGCATTGATAAACTTATCAAAATCTAGTCCGATAAAGACCTCTTTCCAAAAGTTATATAGGTACCTAGGAGGGGTACCTGAAATTGGTAATCTCTAACATCCACTTGAACGAATTCTTTAAAAATTTAGCAGCAATGACAAAAACAATGTGAATAAGTTATTTATTGAAAGATACCTACCTTGCAAAATGATATTGTTTGGGCGTGTGACTGGTTGTCGCGTAATCCAAAATAAAAAAAGATCGATAACTTATCACTTTCACTCCGTATGTACAATAATTGTACTCACACCGTAACGATATTTCGTAATTGAAATACAAAACCAAAACAACAATTGTTCAATAGTACAAAAATATGCTTAGGTCAACACTTTGATTTTGTTTTTGTATTTGATTTAACAATAGCGTAAAGACACTCTTCAACTCTCGGTTTACGTATGCGTGTGATTCGGCTCTTGGCTATTCTTCAGATACTCCACTTCGTTCAACGTCTGCGATCAAACTGCGGCTAACTAACAGTGTTTCGGTATAAATTGCTCCTATGCAACGTCCTCCGTTCAATCGAAATCGTGTGTAGTGTAGCTACATATGTGTGTTTTATCAAATTGAAACAATTAGTTTAGCCGAAAACTGAATTCTTGCTGCGTCTACTTAACTGGGCGTCCCTGAACAGAATGAGTTCATTTTAAGCAAATCACACAGACGTACTAGATTCGATTGAGTTTTTGTCACAAATATGAGTTAAAGTTCTCTCTATTTGTGTTGGCTGGTTTGAGTGGAATTCATACAACTGATCTGTATTATCGACTACAGTTGATCGTTATGTTTTGTTATTGTTTTATACTGCTGCTTGCAGTCTATATCTGTATGTGTGTATCCGCTTTGTATGGACGCTGCCGATGTTTGTTATTGGACTTTGTACCGTCATCAAACGAGCCCAGCCTGAGTCCAGTTCCAGTAGGATAGCGCCCTCGCCCGCACTTAAGTTGTGCTGCTGGTTCAATCGTATCTCACTCTTATCTGGCAGGTTACCGCATGTTGCAGGTTTCACAGCTGTGAACCATATGTGGAGCTGTGCACCAGTACTTTTGTAATGCAACAGAATGGGTTATGCCTACATTGGTTCCCACCTTTTAATCAAGAATAGAATAGAAAATTTACTTTGATACGTACCTACCTAGATATAGAATATTCTCAGTAGGTAAATTATAAACTATTGGCAATTCTATCGTCTTAGATCATAAATTTTTCAAATAAAGTGGATAGCCTTGACTTATTGAAGTGCAGCCACCTTTGTTTAAGACAGTAACGATATACATATTCGTATAATGCTAATTATGTTTTGTATCTATTTTTCTACATTGTATTTAAATAAAACCTGCAGCATTGAAATGTTGTTATGTGCGTTTCGTTTGGAGTCAAAAAAAATTTGAAGTGGGTATGGGTATGTCAAAACTGACAGATCTAAATTTGAAAACGTTTCTTTGGTGGCAAAAATGAGGGGAAATTAAGGGGAAAGCTGACATTTCTTGAATCTGAAATCGCAGAATAAAATCTCGATTTTTAGCAAGATTCATTTTCAGATTTACCAATACCAACAGATGAGTTGACAGTTACTTCGTGTAAATTTGGAACGGGTTGGTCATTCTACAGAAATAATTTTGTTTTGTTTTATAAAATGTTTGTATTTAATTAACTAGTGCAAAAACTTTAATTTCAACATGGGCTTGAAATGGAAAAACTGTATTCATCCTAATCATGTTCTTCGACAGTCACAGGACGCGGTATTCGTATATTTTTTAGGCGAAGAAGCACCCACGACTTAGCCGAATGTTAAATAAAAGCAACCAGGCTTCGAATTGCGTATATTATAAAGGGACTTGGTGGACAAACATAGTAGCAAAGAGTAAAGTTGAGGTTTTTTAATGTAAAAACATAACAAGGGCTTATTTTTTTTTCTAGTTTCGTCACAAACAAGGACAGAAAATATCCCGCAATAAAGCCACAGCAAAATGTAAACAAACTAGGGATGGGAAACAATTTTTTCAGTTGGTACCCAACAAAGTATTGATGGAAAGCAATTTTTTCAATTAGTCCTAATACGGAGCCAATGTACTCAGATTAATTTTGCATTAAAAAAAATAACTTGCCAATTAAAATAAAAGTTTTTTAATGAAGAATATAGCTTGAATTTTCGGTCAAGTAAAAAGTGTATTTCAAGCTAGGCTGGTATGGTACATCTTCAATGAATTTTTTGAAACCTTGAATGTTTTGAACCCCATTTTCATCTTGAAAATGAATTTCAAGACATTCAGCTCTTTTCTCGTATTTTCTCTTTTCTCGTAAAAAATATTTGTCATAATTTCGTAGTAAAACGGCAGCAACTTTAATTAAAGCAAAGTACTATTTTAAACGTTTGTTAACAGAGTATTTCGGCGTAGTTTGATTTCAATACCTTAGATATTTTTGGCGAATGTAAATCAAAGTAAAAATGTAACACCATTTCGCATCAAAGTCTCTCTTTTTGTTGCGCTAACTTATAAGTAACGATATATTTACGAAGCATTGTCATTGTTTTTGTTTTTAAAACAGTCACTTATGGTTATTGTTGCATAGTGCCGTCAACATGTTGCTGAAATAAAAACATTATGGTTAAGCAAATTACCATTTTACCTTGAAGAAAATATATTTTTTACAAAACATTGTACTTTTACTCCGATTGTACTTCTTTGCTTAACCCGACCCAGTACAATTGTATTGGCCTTCCCACCCTTCAAACAAAACTAAGTTATGGCAGGTCTCACCTATTCCCACCTATACTATCACAAAAAATCTCAATTTAATTTTTTGTTTGATTCAACCACGAAAAAATAAAACTTGGTTTTTAATTTACCCGATACCAAAAAAAAAACCACATAACGTTCTTAAAGCTAGAGGAAAAAATTCGGATTACTTTTAGAAAGCAAATAGATAATATAATTGATATAGACTTTATTTTGTATAGGTATTATGCTACCATGTTCAAAAACGTTCGAAACATTTTATTTTACAAAATCATTTCCTTCAGTTTTGTGTCGACCTTAACGAGGTATCCCTTTGCAGATTTTATGCAGGAAAATTGCATAGGGCATGCTCGCCCGCTAGTGCGTATGAATGCAAGGAGTTGAAATTTTGTAACCAAGCTGAAAGCTCTACAAATCCTTTTTGACTGTAAGGCAATGACTACGTTTACTTTTAAATAAGTTTGAATTTAAAATTAAGTTTTTCGTTTATATGTCTCCTTATTCATTACCCTACCATAAAAAAAATTCTCAGTGAGCGAACCCCAGATTAAAATTATTCTGTTTGTTAGATATTATTTTACCCCGGGGTAAGCTATAACTGAGCACTAAAAAGAAAATATAGTCTCAAAAGATATCGAGATCGAGGCTGAGACAAGCGAATTGATTAATCTACAACTTCCTTGCGTCCATCTATTTGAATCGTTATGGTTATGGTTCCTTCCTTATAATTGAATAAGAGAGCTGAAACTCTGAAACTGAAAGAGCTACAATTGCTCTGTTAGTCAAAAGACTAAAATTTTTTTAATTGAAACTAATGTGGGAGTTTTTTTTCGCTTAGGCCTTAGGGGAATCGTTGGATACCCCATCCCAATTGGCCCCTGTCTTGCTTATAATCGGTTTATAAATGAGAAACATTCTATTGCGTGCACTTAATTTACATTTAAACTTTTTCAGTTAAAATTTTTCTTCAATTAAGTGGGTGTGGCATCCGTATCTCTTCGATAAAACTCTATTTTTGTTTAAATATTTCATGAGATGTTTTTTTCTCCCAAAAGTCTACTCGATTTTTAATACCCTACCCAGGGTTTATTAGTTTTAATGCATAGTTTGTAGTGAAATAATCACCGCTAGAACCCTAAGACCTTTTAGAGATATAATTGAGACCGACAGGTGAATCGATTAAGCCAAGTCCTTCCGTCTGTCCATATGTGTGAAGTTTTTAGGTCTTTAAAATTGAGCTAGGGCGCTCAAACTTTGAGTGTATATTGGTTCTTATTTTGTACGAAGTATGAAAATTGGCTCAAACCGCGAACAGCCACTACTGGCTTCAATGGAAGACAACCTCTATTACACATTTTTTTCAAAGTGAAACTTAATTTCAAATCAATACTGACCCAAAACCTTTAAGGAGGCAAAAATTGGACCGCCCACAATATCGACCATGCCCACATTTAAAATGTTAGATCTTTAACAACTTGATTTCTCGGCAAGTTCACATCAAATTGAAAAGAAATTATCTGACAACTTTGCTAAGTTTGCTCCATACAAAGTTTTAAGCTCCACGTACTTTTACGGGGTGTTTTTAGAAAAAAAAAGGTTTTTTTGCGAAATAATTTTCGCTTTAAACGCATTTACTAATAATACCTTACCATATTTTCTCATGATTCTTACGAAATTACAATTTATTGATTTTAATTTTTAGCCCAGGACCACAATTGGGGCGTGGCATATAGAAATAATAAATGAATTCGGGCCAACAAAACTTTCAGATTTGGTGTTACACTATACATAGGGTCGGGTATATAGAAGTTTGTCACGCATTTGTTTCTATTAAGTTAAAAGTATACATAAATATATGAACATTATGATTAAGTTTTTTCTTAATTTAAAAAAAAAAATTATTGTAAATAAAATTTTGGCGGGCGTGGCGAATATATTATATTTTTATATTCGCCACGCCCGTTTTTTGCTTTATTTTTGAATGCCAGTCACTTTAAAAGAAACCACCACTTAACGAGCAAAGGAAAGGGATGCGTTTAGAATTCGCTAGACTCCATATGAGTTGGAAAAGTGAATGACGTCACGCGGTTTTTTCGGATAAGAAGAAGTTTAATTTTGATGGCCCTGATGGGTTTAATTATTACTTTCACGATATGAGGAAACAAGAACGTTTTTAGCGCGGCATCATAGTCGAGAAGGTGGTGTTATGGTATGGGGAGCAGTTAGCTAGTATGGCACTGTTGAGCTTGAGTTCCAAACTTCAAAAATGACTGCGATAAGCTATAAAGGAATCCTGGAAAGAAATTTTCCTAAATTTTCGGACATTTTTGGACCAATGAACTGGCCTTTTTGGACCAAGCAAACAGTACGCATCATCAAATAATACATTAACGCACAATGTTTGGTAAAAATGGACAACGTACCGTAGAAAAAATTTGTGCTTATTCAGTTGAAGCGAAGTGTATAACTTCAGCAAGTATGCAGTATTCCAAACTTTGAATTTTTATGGTGGTAAATTAAGTGGGCGTGTCAGTGAGCGTTATTGTGAGCTTACGTTTTCTTAAAAGTGGGAATCCCAATAAGTCTCTTATGAGCTCGAATTTCCAAATAAAACCTAAGACTAAAGCATTAATGCTCAACAGTTTTTAAGGAATACCAATCCGAACGAAGAAGAGAGATACTTTGCTCGCAATGTTCTCACTCGTCTTATTTGATCCCATGAGTCAGGGCTCGGCTGTTATTAGAAAGTACTAAAAAATTAAGCTTTGCTGTTGCTGTAGTCTTTTACTACTCCTGCTTTGTGCGCCTATGGATGAAAATTTGCGGTATTTTGGTGAATATTATTAATTAACTCATTTTTTCAATTTTTTTTTCAAACTTCGCATAAGAGTACAGCTCGTTGAATTATACCCTCTCTTGGCCTTACAGGCTTATTCTGCGGCACTTATGTATATAGGTGATTTAAGCAAGATCAAGGTTTATAATTATTACATGCTTATCTTGAACGGCAGAATCGTTACAAGATCAAAATCCACGCAAGAAAAAAAACATTCATTCAAATAAAAAGATATATAAAAACTATTTACCCCGGTTTACTTAATAATCATATTGTACTTCAGATATAAATTGTTTTAATTACAACTGTTGACCATGACGATCTCATTTGCGGCCTAAACCCATATGTATAACCCATTAAAACTTCATATCTCCGACCCCGGAAACTTTGTTTTCAACTTCAAACTAACCCGCACCTGCGCTGTTTCATCTGCCTTAGTGGTCTATTTTTTTATTATAAAAAAAAGTCTAAAAAGCTCACCCATTAAAGTGGTTTTGTTTGCCATTATGCAGTAATTAATTGTGCAAAACTGTGTACATTAGTCTTAACAATAACTGATCAAACTGAACTGCCCCCTCGTAAACCTTTCGTTTGTTCTAATAAATGATTACAGTGATTTCATGATTGGCCCTTGCTGACCCACTATATACAGACTCAACCTGCCTAGGTATGTTGCTGCTCTAATCGAAATAGTCACGCTCATTGGAGAGATAACCATCACTCCAAAAATTAGTACGATACGACTGAAGGGGTGTCGCATCCAAAAACGCCAGTATGATCAGTCTATCCCCGATCGCGGTTATATCAGAATATAGCTTCAGTGCGAAAGCCGCGACTAGATAAATAATGAATCACAATCGAATACTGCGTGTCTCAAATGTGCTTTTCCTAAGCTGCGGCTATCAAGTTCAGTGGTTTAGCGTAAATGTGCGAAAATTCCGGCTCACCCTGATTGGTTTTATTTACTTTATTTGTTTGTGGACTTGGTATGGCATCTGCTTCGAGCAGCATTTTGGTGACACGATATTCGCCTTCCTCCAGGAACTGGCCCCAATCCTGCACAAAATCATCCGTTTGCACCTGTACATGGGCTTAAAGGTCATGCTGTTTGCCGCATTTGAAATGAGACACATTGTGAGAGCTTTAAATGACCTAGTTCAAGCGTTGCCAAAGAACACCCATCCCTGTTGGTCGTGGAACGAAGTTGTGGTCTATATTTGGCTTTTCTCGGGTATGTTCCTCAATTTTGGAGTTGGCCTGTATATTTTGGTGGAACTGGAGTTCCCGAGGCCAACTCTACAGCAGGTTATGCACGCTGTGGCAATGTTCCTGCCTCACTTCGCATTGGCATCCACCTTTAAACTGCTAAATGTGACTACATGGATCGCTCGGTCTGAACTTAAAACAATGCGTACTGTTATGGACGAAGTCTTCAGTACGGAGACAGATCATAAGCCAATGACAACTCTTCCAGGAGAAACAAATAACGTCTTCTCGGTGGAACTGTCTACAATTCCAAAGCAGCACAACATTTCGGAAGTGGTTCTAGCATTAACTCAACAACTAGAAGCCTTGGCCAAAGCTACACAACAAGTCAGTGACGTCTTGCAGAAGCAATTAGTGCTTCTAGTTTCAATGAACTCGGTTTGCCTACTCGGAGGGACGTACCTAATAGTCAACTACAACATAACGTGGCATTTTATCTTTGTGGGTGCACTTGGACGGAGTCTTTTGGCATTCAGCTATGGTATATTCCTATTCATAGGCTGGGACTACCTTTGTCTGGTTGTTGCAAATTACTTTTTGGAAAAGGAGGTAAGTAACTGGCAATGCATATGTATTATGCGATCTCTTAAAATTTATGTTAATGAGGACGATAAATTGGCCTTTATCTTCAAGACTTTTTACGTTCTAGTCTTAAGCTTAATATTATTATTTATAGCCAGTATAAATAATAATGTTAAGCTTAAGACTTAGCTTAACATTATTTTAATGTTAAGCTAAGTACTCTCAAAATAGTACTCTCTAGTACTCTCAAAATAATTAAATATAATAAAACATAAGGCCACAAGATCACGATGTTATCCGCTTTGAACCAAGGAAAGCAAAAACGGTGATGTTTCCGGTTGTTCAGTTTTTAGAGCAATACGTACAGTATACACAGGTTTATTTGACTTATCGGGCTCTAGACCCGTTTCGAGTAGCCTTCTCTTTTTTGCGTTTCTTGGCCCTACCTGAAGTTGTCCAGACCAAGCGCTCTGGAATCCGCGAAGGCTTGATCCTTTAAACCTTCCTTCTCGAACCTGGGGCCTTGGATTCGAAGACAACCTCGGCAATTTACAAGCCGGGCACAATGTGTGTCTGTGTCTATGTCTGTCGCTGTGTCTCGTCACATTTTTCACCTAAAATCATACCGACAACGAGATACGCATTGTGTCGCTATACGTGTTCCCGTAAGCTGAACTGCGAGACACAAACACAGATACTCATTGTGCCCCAGCTTTTAGTCTTCATGTTTTGGTGCAGTGCATAGAGTTCGGCTGTAGAGCGGTTGTAGGTAATGCTTTGTTTTAAAGTGCTTCACGCTTCACCAATTAGGTACTAAAAAGCTTTTTCGGCTTAAATGCATTGGTAAGGATTTTCTGACAGCTAAATGTCGTGTGCTCACACGAATAAGTTTATAATTGCATTGACACACAGAGCGAAAGTGAAGATTTTGTAGATAGCCATCGCGTCGCTATTGGTAAAGGATTTCCATACAGAATGTTTGTACTTTGAAGGTAAATATTTCAAGTCAGTCCTTCATCCAGCAGATTTCTTCCATTTTGGCTTGTATATGTTTGGTGATACTCCAAACATGATTTCGGATTACATCCGAAAAGGGAACCACATTCATCTTGGTTTTAAAGTTTATCTAATGTTATATTTGTGAAACGAAAAGCTATGCTACTACAAAGCTTTGATATTATAATTATTATGTCATATAAGGAAAATTACATTTCTCCAATTTGACACAATGTGCTATATGATTCATGAAAGCTTCTGCTTTTGATTCTGGATTTAAGAGCAGAAGAAAATATCTCTTCGAACAATAAAACGAGGGCCAAGAAAACGTTTTCATGAGAGTCCAAAATGCTGATCAGGATCAGATTGATTCTAGTATACATAAGCATAATTCGTTGATCGCTGCTGTAAAAATTTACTAAATCTAAATAAAATAAATAAAATTACCTCAATTATGAACTTGAAATTCATGTATACCTATACATATCTCGAAAAACCATTAAGTTAGGACTTTAAGTAGGCACAATTTTGTTCAACAATTCGTATTGTTCTATGGGTTTTAAAAGACTATGCTTATAGGGTTCGCAAAATTATAAAATTGTAAAAGGCCAAAATATCTGTTTTTTGAAAGGCTATCTTTAACTACTTTTGGTTTTATTGAACTCTTTTCTGTATACTTTAGAAAACGACTTTTATCGATGAGACTGTTGGAATCTTAAAACGTTCCTCAACCATAAAAAAGGATATTAAATCACTTCTAAAGGATATTAAATACTCGGTGGAGAAAAAATTTAAAATGCAAATATTTTTGAATGCTCCCATCACAGTGCAAACTATGACAGTGGTAAGTGGCTGAATCTTTTTTATTCGCAAATATTATTGGCATTTTTTTCATTTCTTTTAAGGTGAATGCGCTAATTGGACTAGGAATCGCTCTTTTTATGACTTACCATTATTTTAAGGATCAAATGTTAGCCCTTCAAATGCGACTAGACGATAGTTTGAATGAAAGTGATGATAGTCCATGATCAAGCACAGTGTATTTATAGCAAGCATCTGATAATTTTAATACAAGTTGAAAACCCAACTTTCACCTACGGTCACTTGAAAAATACGTTTTTGAAACCAAAGACGAGTTGAAATTATTACTTAAAATTAAGTTAAGAGCAAACGGATTCAATTTCAACGGAGTGCAATGTAAACTTTTAGCCACAATCTCAAAGATTTAAGAACAGAATATATAAATATAAAAACATATAAATAAAAAAGTGAAAATACATTAGACATAGCGATTCCTTCTGTGCACCTAATCATTGGTATTTAAATTTCACTGATTCATTTATTCTTTGAATTGCCAGAAATTGTTCACAAAACTACGGGCTTCTCTTACGCTCACCATGTACCAGTGACGCCACACAAATTCCAAATTTGGATAAGTGAACGGGACTCATGCGCCTGGTATAATCGTTCCCTCAACTTGCGTCTCTTTTGCCTCCAAAACCGATTTTTTTTCCTTTTTCAGCCCAATGAATCCGTTGCGTCCGTCACGTTGATGAAGTACAAAATTGACAACTCAGTTAAATACACACGTTCTTATGCCAAGTGACGTACGTCACGCACTTCTTCAATGGACCGCTTCCCATAATAACGTGTGTATTACACTGAGTTGTGGCGTGCCGTGGCGTAGTGGTTAGTGTGTGTGCTTACTACGCTCGAGGTCTGGGTTCGAATCCGGCCATCGTCACCTGAAAAACAAAGACTTGTTCTTTTTCACGGTGTCCACCTCCGTGAGGGTTTGACAAGCCTTCCGAGAGCATCATTTGTCCTAAAGAAAACTTTTCAAAGTGCCGTTCGGATTCGGCAAAAAATTGTAGGTCCCCTTGTATGTGAAGTAGTTAACACACACAGCATACATTGTTGAGAAGTTAAACCTGGTTCACCTCGAGCTGTTGCGCCACTCTATTAATTTTATTTTATTTATTTAACTGAGTTGTCAGTAAGATGTATGAAAAAATACAACAACAACTTCGTTACGCGATGAGCTGTAAAACTGCAAAAGCGGAATTGTACTGAACGGACGATATTGACGAATTTACTCACATTTGTAAACATGTGTCAAAGTATGAGTAAATTCGTCATTTTAGCTTGTAGGCAAGGCTTTTCCGTGGCGGAAGCTATATGAGTAACTGTCAAATGAGTGCCAAAACGACAGTTGCAGAAGTATTCAGAAGCAGACTTTCAGACTCTTCGAGTACAACCGAAAAGTCGTAAGATACATTTACATTGTAACCGTTGTTACTACAAAAAAAAAAATCTGACAATAAAAAGTGACACCGTGTGCCTGACTTAATCATTATCTGATTCACGTACTCAATATTTTTTTCTATTTACCTGAATGCGATGGCAGCACTTTTGCTCAAGTCCTATAAAGAAGCATTGAATAAAGAGACAATGTCTCTTCAATGTAAAGAAGAGGGAAAACCGTTATAGTTGTCAGAAGAAATAAAAAAAAAAATAGAAGGCTTAGATACCACTCCTCCTCCCTTCCCTCTTCTTCCAATCCTTTCCGCTCGTGAGATCTTCTGCATTAAAAGGGTAGTCTAATCCCTTATTTCGCAAGATAATTATGTATATAAAAAAGAAGTCATGAACGACAAACCCATTGTCGTTGAAGTCTCTAATCAATTTGTCCCAAACTTTAACAGCCGCAGTCAGCCTTTCCTGGAGGCATGGCTATTACCTACCTCAGAAAATATAAACATTTTATATATAACTTTGGAAATATTTTTGACATAAATCTCCATTAATGCACCCTTAGTACTTCCCCCGGCTAAAGGAAATCAAAAATCAAAGCCTCGTCCTCGATCGGTGGAATTCGAGCAAACCAAATATGTACCGACTAAGTTCCTTATGAACAACACAAAGGTTGGTCAACCTTCTGGAACAACGCTTCTGCATCTTATTTTTAAAATAGCAACGCCTAGACTCTCATAGGTTTTAAAACAAACTTTTTTTAGGGAAAGTAATTTAAAACAAAGTTTTAATTTGAAAACCTTCATGGCAAAATCAATATGAAAAGGTAATTCATAACATTTACATGTCGACTATTTCATTTTCCAAGGTCTCAACAATGATATCTGTTATATCACCGCCCGCAACATCAACTTCGTTCTTCCTAAAATGTCCGTTCATATGAGCTGAAAAAGGAGAGCGTGGTTTATTACTGCACATTTTTTTGTGAATAAAAAACGCACCTTTCAGAACACCCAACTGTCGGAATCCCTTGTTGCAAACAGTGCAAATGAATGGCTTCTTGTCCATGTGCTTTAGCATGTGTGTCTTGAGAGTCTTGAGAATGGAGAACTCTTTTCCACAAAGTTTACATTTGTGTTCCTTTTTATCTATTGGATTGAAACATGTGTTTAACGTTCTTCTGGATATCATGTCTTACCTGTGTGCTTGGCAGCATGGTGCTCTCTTAGGTTAGCCCGCTGTGGGAACGTCCACCCACAGATGAGGCACCTATGCGGCTTTCTATTCAAGTGCACTGAATTCACGTGTACTTTAAGATGCGCTTCACGCTTAAATGACTTTGAACAAGTCTTGCAGGAGAATGGTCTATCCTCGTCGTGAGTCTTTAAATGTTTCATCAGTTGCGTGTGCAACACATACGACTCCGGGCACTTGCTGCATTTGTACGGTTTAATAAACGTCTGTCTTGTCAGGCGCTTTCTTATGATGTTTAGAACTGCGGCTGAGGCTGGTGCACCATGCCTCTTGTGATTATGCAGGCGCAGATTCATGTTGGAGCGGAAAGGCTTGTCACAAAGTTCGCAACGAGGCACTTTTCTGTTTGGATTGTGGATTTGCATGTGAAGTTTCAAGCCGTGTTTATGATAGAATTCTAAAAGAAAGAAAGTTATTCGATGCAAGCCTTTCGGCAGAGCAGATTTATACTCACTTTTGTCACATTCCGGACAGTCCAACTCTTTAAGTCCGTGAATTTTGAGATGGTTGTTTAGAAGGCCAGAGTTTTTAAATCCGGCTCCGCATTCGTTGCACAAGAAGGGCGACTCACCGGTGTGCGTTCTCTCGTGCACAACCAGGTGATTGATTTGGATGAACTTTTTCTCGCAATACTTGCACTTGTGCAGCTTGCTTTCATCATGCCAGCTCTGGTGGTAGTGGAACCGCTTCAGGGTAATTTTTTCAAACTGCTTGCCGCACGTCTCACATTCACGGTTCTTCTCGACGTGATGCAGCTCTTTGTGCTGAGCCATCATGCGTTTGCCGCCCCTCACCTTTTTTCCGCAGATCTCACACTCAATGATGATGCGGAAGTGGACTCTGGCATGTGTATTTCTTTTGGCTTTGGAATTAAATGACTTTTCGCACTTTGGGCAGTGGAATGGCGTATCTGTCGAGTGCCGGAGGTTGTAATGCTGATTCAGATGGTCCGGGTCGTCGAAACTCACAACGTCCATGCAGTACTCACATTGGTACCGCTTGAAGACGGGCAACACAGCGTTCTCTTCATCGAGAGCTTCTTTTCGAGCCTCTTCCAGGCGTCTTTCTTCATCCGACTTCACGGTCTCGAAAAGTTTCGAATTGGTTTTTGGATCAACGGCCTGTTGCAGTTCACATGCCTTTGATCGTTCATCTCCGGGAAAGTGATAGTGTTCTTGAACAGTAATCGTCTGCTCGCCCTCGAAATCTTCGGGCCACTCTGCATCCAAATCGCCGAACTCTGGATCAACTTTTATTATGATGTCGAGGCCAGTGCAAAATTCTCCAAAGTTTGTTTGGGCTTCTTGGCAAATCATACGAAAGTTGTGAATCTGGCAGAAGCTGTCGAAGCAGGTTAGGCAAATCTTCTGGGGCAAACCGTCGTCTTGAGCAATCTAAGACACGAATGAGTGGACGACATGAAGGGACAACTCATGTTATTTCATTCTTACGTTTAAGTTCCATATGTCAAACTCCTCCAGAATCATTTTTAGTTCTTGGCAGTACTCCGTTGAGGTGTACATGGGATAGAGATCGGAGCCATCTTCGGTCTGCGATGTTTTGCCACAAGTCCTGCAAAGTTTCTCAGCGGCATTCATTGCTCGCGTTGTCTATGGTTTATTGGAGAGTGTTGAAGTCGCGTTTTCACGTGCTAGGCTGGTTAGGTTCCTGGCTCAGGGAATGGAAATAAATAGATGCACTTTGAACACAGTTTTTTTTTTTTTTGTTGTGGCAAATCTCATTGCAAAAAGCAAAAACTTACGTGAAAGTTACTCCTCTTCGTTATTTTTTTTTTTTTTGTAGGATTTCAAATTTGTATAGCTTTACGGACAAAAGTAGTTGTTTGTTATAGTTTTTTTTTTTTTAATGGAAAAACACCAACTCGCAAAAGTTAAAAATGTCAATGAAAACTTCAAAACCCGCAACAAAAAAATAACTCTGTTTGCTGTGGAAAAAGGGGAGAAAACACACGAACTGTTTGTTCCATATGATGACGCACCGAAAAGAACCTGGGGGCAGATCACGAATTCAGTGAACGTGCACTCCTGAACGGAATTTGAATCTATGACATTTTGGATGACATACGTTAACGAATAAAACCAAACGGAATTTGGAATCACAAAATCCGTGAACGAATCAAATTTGGTTTTTCCTAATCGAAATATCATCCGTTCGATAAGAAGCAGACGTAGTGTTCAATAACAGTAAATTACTGGTAAAAACAAAACAAAAACGAAGAACGAATGGTCGATTCAAAATCTTACAGCTTGTAAGAATAAAATGCACATGAAAAAACAATTTTAAGCAGAAGAACCTATGGCTTGCTTTAGGAAAGAGCACCGCCGAAAATCTCGTGCCAAATCGTAGCCATGGAAACGCTCTGTCAAACGTCAATAGCCTTCCCCATAAATCATTTGATTTTAGCCGTCCAAAGAAAGCAATAAATTGTACCGATTGAAACCGATTTAAGTTTTCGAATGGCTTTGAACAAAACCGATTTTCAAAAAATCGGATTATCAAATTCAATTGAATCGGTTTGAATCGATTGACTTTTGAATTTTTGTCACAAATTGTTCCGGTTTGACATAAAAGTAAAACTAATTTTCAAACCGGCTAATTTGAAACGACTTGATTAGTTTGCGCAAAAACATGACAGTGGTCGATGTGAGTCAACCGGTTGCAATTCAATTCGATTCATTTAGTCGGATAAACAAGCTATATTATGGTATAGGGTGTTTCCACCGAACACTCACATGCGATTAAGACAAATCTTCCTTAAATCCCCTTTAAATCATGCGATTTACCAAACGAATTTTAATCTCTTCACGAAGAGATTAAAAATAAATCGCGTAACTAATCTCTTCCACGCATGAATTGTCGATTTAAACTGTGCAGAATTCTACGTGTTCTGTGCGTTATCTGACGAAACAAATCAAACAAAGCTTTATTTGACAGCTTGGTATGAATGAAAGAATATAAAGATTACGACACTCGTTTGTTTTGACATTTGTTTGACAGGCCTAGCTGTAAATCTGACGTTATGGGATGGAACTGTCACTTTGCAAGCATGTAAAAAAAATTCCATCTATTTACGCAACAATCTGTGCTGGCCAATCACAGATCAGCATTTAGTTTGCTAGGCATCCAATGACGATCGACGCAGTAGGTGTACTGTTCTTTTCTCAATGTGGCATAATCTTATGTTCTGTGATTTTTGGCTTGGTATCGTCAACTCAGCTATGTTTAGTCTCTGGCAGACGGTTTCAAACCACGGCCAAATTAATTTTTATCAAAATTTAAAAAGTGTATATATATGGATCAATAAAATTACTTACTAGTTACTAATTAAAATTACTCAGCTATGTTTGCTGTGTTGTGTAAAGGGATGCGCAGAACAGTTGATGTTGCTGTTAATGTGGATATGGTTGGACCTGTCAAACCAAAACACAGGAGTGCCCACTGCAACAGAATGATGGATGTTAATGCTGGTATTGCAGGTTGATGTTGATCAAGTTGGTCTACTATCGAATCACGACAGCACATTTGACGTTTTTTTATTTTGGGTTATTCGTTTTGTATATGAAAAAAAATTGGTGGCGATAATATATGAATTTAATTATTTTTAAATCTGTGTTGCCCGGGAGCCAAAAAAAAATCACGTTTTCCAGGTAATAAGCAGAAGATGTGATGACCAGACATTACCATTTCACACAACAGGACATTATTAAGAAATGTAAAAAATTATAGCATACGTAAAGTTTATCTTCTCGCGTCCGGTGGAAACTTTTTGGGATTATTTTTTAATCTTCCTACGCTAATCTCTGTCTTATGTGGGGCGGAAACACCGTGTATATTTTTGAGTATATTTTTCGCAATGAGAAGTGAGGTGCAAGTACAGAGGGTTGGCAGCATGGCAGCGTTGAGATATCAGAGACAACGAAATTGGGCAAAATAGGGCTCCTGTTTATAAAGAAGTCCTGCATTATGATGAATTCAATTCAGTTGAAATTCAAGTCGACAAATAATATCAATAAGTTTTGATGTAGCCAAAATCTAAAGGTGCGAACAGTTATTCAACGTTCAAACAGATCTTCTCATTCCGAATAGCGATAAAACCGAACAACGATAAAAACACATGGAGAAACGTCAACTGTGAAGATTTTGCCGACTCTCCGTTATCAATTTTTAGTCAGGTGTACACATTTATTTCTGAAGCTGCATCATTCCCCGCGTTGTGCTGTCGTTGTAGGCCGAGATCTTAGTTAAGAAATATGACTGCTACATTGAAGGCAGGTTCAAACACGAAATTCCGTTCTGAGCCTTTTGTTTAATAAAAATTATTACTCAGATTGGCATTATTGGAGGATCGGGCCTAGACGACCCTGATCTGTTCGAAGACCGTCAGGAGCGTTTGGTGGACACTCCCTTTGGACGACCATCCGACGTGATAATAGAGGGGAAAGTTGATGGCATTTCTTGCGCTTTGCTTGCGAGACATGGACGATCCCATTCGATATTGCCGTCGAATGTTAACTACAGGGCCAATGTCTGGGCTCTAAGGACAATCGGCTGCACACACTTGATTGTGTCCACAGCAACAGGTAACATTGTACAAACCCTCTATCTTACTGTCAAGAGTTAATTGCTTTGTTAGGTTCTCTGCAAGAAAAATTCAAACCCGGCGATCTGGTCATTCCCGATGATTTCATCGACCGAACCACTCAGCGCAAGCAAACATTCCATGATGGTGGCGAGTCGAGCCCAGTGGGTGTCTGCCACCTGCCAATGTATCCAGCGTTTTCGGAAAAGACCAGGGAGGTGCTCATAAGCACGGCAAAAGAGTTGGGCTATTCTGTCCATGAAAAGGCCACAGTTGTGTCAGTTGAAGGCCCCAGATTCTCATCTCGTGCAGAAAGCCTCATGTTCCGACAATGGGGAGGCGACCTCATTAACATGACAACTTGTCCTGAAGTCGTGCTAGCAAAGGAGGCCGGTCTTCTGTACGGAGCTGTGGCCATTGCTACAGACTACGACTGTTGGCGCGAGGGATGTGACAGTGTCAACGTCGCTGAAGTTATGAAGACGTTTGGTGAAAACGTTGTCAAAGTCAAGAGCATTCTGCTCAAAGCCGTGGAAAACATCGCCAAGCAGGATTGGACCGAGGATATTATACAAGCGCAGGTAATAAGGAAAATCAAAAACGATTTATGAAGCTAACCGTTCCTTTCCCCCCCAGAAACAAGTCTCCGACAACACAATGGGAGGACACTAAGCACAAACCCCACCTAAACGCATTGAAACAACCGTCCTTGAGACACAAATCAGTTTGTATATTACTCTTTAAGGAAATATAAGTGTTACGGTTCTAAAGTGAATTCAGGGGCATTTGCGTTCCACCTGGCTCTTGCCAGATTCTTCGTATTCCTGCGACGATATCCACATTTGCTGGAATGTTCCTATGCTGGCGAGTATCGATCCACCAATCCAAGCTCCAAATCTCCGCTCTACGCTGCCATTTGCTGAAATCATCTTTAATCTAGTGTTGGACGGCGCTCGGTGCTGCAGATCTCGGTTGAGTCGTTCGGGGAAGCCCTGAAGCAGAGTGTTGCCTCCGGTTACCACAACTGAGCCAAAGAGTGAGAGCCTCACGTCTGCATCGCACATTCCCACACTTGTCGATGCAAGCTGTCCGGCTCCAAGCATTGTGTGGTCGAACAAGCTCTCGGCCAGCTTGAACCTCTCCGAGCTGAACTCCTGGTGGTACCCGTTCGGGAATTCATAGTGCACTGATGGAATTTGGGCAGCAACCCTCTCGTCGTAGGGGTTCTCTAGTACCTGGAGTATATTCATTTGGAAGTCCTGTAGCAAGCTCTTCAGCATGTAGTTCTGCCACGACTGGGTTAGGTTTTCCGGTAGCTTCCTCAAGGTAAAACGAGCGTTGTCTCTCTCCTTGACGACATCCTTGGCGGCGATCTTATATACTGGAGTCAAGTCTATGCCTTGGTTTTCTAGATATTGTCGACACTGCAGTGAAAGATAGTCGCCACCAAGTGGGGACTTAACAACAGCCTGCGAAAGAACAAATCCCTCGTGCACTGGTACCGCCGACGTATGTGTAGCTCCACTATCGACCACCAAAGCAGAAGCACGTCCGCTGGCAAAGGCTGCAAGGACGGCATTTTTCACTAAGAAGAAAGCGGGCACATTGTACTTTTCAAACATCAGCTCAGTGAGTTTCTCTCGGTTGTTGCGAACGTTCCACGAAGCCTCGGAAAAAAGGACCGGGTGGTACTCCGGCTCTGATTGTATAACCTTGGAGTAAGTGTAATCGATCACCTTCTCGAACAGATCCCAGTTGTCAATCATGCCGTCTTTCATGTATGTTTGGATTTCCATGTTCGCTCGGGGAACGTTCACGTAGGTGGTGTCCACATAGTACTTTCGAGCGTCGTTATCTAGGGGGGGAGAGGTGTTAGACGTAGAATATTTTAGTATTTCGTATCACTTACTGTTCTGCGTTATGTTGTTGTCGCTTTTTGTTTCCAAGTCCGTCGAAGTCTCGGGGTCCTCGGGGCCTACACCAACAACGGAGGGAATCTCGGCCTTTGGGGTGTCCTCCTGAGCGTAGCCAACACGTAATGAATGGTGCCCAGGATCGAATACTAGGGCACCGATTTCATCCCCGCCGTATAACATATTACCAGCACTCATTTTGCGATGGAAAAACCTCTTATTTCTTTAGTAGTTTATTTCTTTTAAAATTGTTTTTATTTTGACAAAACGCGGCGTTGCTTTGGCTTTCGGCTTTTCAGCATCTACTCGATGTGTCAAAATATTTTGCAAGCGAAGATGGCTGTGGTTGCATATTGACGTCTTCATAAGGTACCCATTACATTTTGGCAAAGTTTTGCGCTTTTTTAATACACTCAAGCCGTAATATATATGGACATCTCATTTTTGTGTGAGTATTATTTTATATTGAGAGTATTTATCTAAGCGCGTAAAAGACCGATAAACTATGCAAACGGGGAAAATTAGCCACCTTATCAACCCGGGCACAATGGTGTCTGTGTCTGTGTCTGTCGCTGTGTCTCGCCTCATTTTTCACCTAAAATCAGAGACACAGCGAGATACGCATTGTGTAGCTATATACGTGTTCCCGTAAGCTGAACTGCGAGACACGGACACAGACACAGATACTCATTGTGTCCCAGCTATATAATTGAAATGTCAGATAAAGAGAGAATATGTAAAGATATTCTCAATAGTATTCTATTAATCAAGTACATTTACGCAGCCCAGAAATTTCAAAAACAAAATATGTACACATCAAAATGACAAAATCGAGCGAAGAGAAAAAATTCAAACGGAAAAATAATAAAAACTACAAGAAAATAAAAGTTTGACGTTTTTGAAGTCGCGTAACTTCAGCATCATTTATCATTTTGCGGTGACCGATTATTCGATTAGAAGGGTCGGGGAAATCGCTTTACTTTACATGGGTAAATTTCGACCCCAAATCATTGCGGAAAATTTCGAAAAAAAATATCCATACAAAATCTGACAGTTCGATAATGGGGTGGAAAAAGTGAACAGCCTTAATAATTTTTCCATTTATAAAAATGTTTTATCCAATTGGATAAAGATAAAGTGGATAAAGAGACAAAGAAAAGCTCTTTTTACATATACATTGCCTGTAGGTGAATCATTTACTTTGACATTAGTCCTCCAAAAACGGGTATAGACATGTAAGGGTATATGCGCCACCAGTGAAGATCTAATGTCACTTTAGCTCATTAGTTAAACAAAAAAGCTGGCTCCCAGAAACGTATGAACCTCGGGGCATCTCTCAAGACATGCCTGGTCAAACACATAGGTAGTTTACACTTATAGCGTTTTTCATTAAAACTTAAAAGAATTGCTCTCAAATTCGAGAACTGCTCGTTTCAATAAAACATGCTTCCTCGTTTGGTGGCAAAAAAAAATTACACACACGGGCTGGCAACCAACAAACACGTCCGCACATTAATTCGAAACAAATAAAATTGTTTCGATTTGGCGTTTGACAGTAGAAATATTTCCATGTGTATGTGAGTTCAGATCAAATCTCCCAAGATCGGGAGATCGCATCTTTCGTGTTGAGAATTGATCTAGAATTGCTCTTTCATTTTCAATGAAACATGCAAAATCAAAAAAGATCAAATCTTTTGACAGAAAGAGCAAATCTTTTCTTCAATGAAAAACGCTATTACACAACTTAAACATATGCTTCACTTTTCTGCCGAAACAATGTTTCCTTGCCTCTTTATTCATTGGTTTAAGGCCGATTTCACACGATAAATTTAAGCATCGATTTTGACACTTCTTTATCCAAGCCGCATATGTCGCAAGGAACAGAAACAGAGTTTCATACATTAGCCACACAAAAAGCATTCAGCGAATTAAGGTTTGGGTTAGTTATGGGATTCTGTTTCTATTTGACGTTGCTTGTGACACCGCGGCGTCACTCGGGTTTATATTCCGATTAAGAATTATTTTTTTTATCACACACTTTAGCCGCGTTGTCACAAGTAATAGAAACAGGAACAGGCAATAGCTCCGTTACGATGCTGGTGCTGCAACAAGAAACAGAAATAAACAGGAACTGAAACAGAACTTAAACAAAAACCATTGAAAATTTATGGCAAATCGCCAAATGTTTTGATAGTTTTATTTTGTGTTAAGTTCCATGTTGAAATTGGTATGCTGTTCAACCTAATCGTTGACACATTGTCCCAAGACAACATAGGTTATAGGTACCTAACAAAAAGCACCAGATACTATAGACCCAAACTGAGTATCCAACAAAAGCCCAGTTGAGAAATATGCTGCCTTAAAAATCTGGGAAAAACGATTTCGCACAACCATTTCCTCTGACGAACGGGCGGCAACAAACAACGTTCGACGACTTATCATGCAAAACAAACAGCAAACGCACATCCTCAAAAATAATGTGCTGGCCAACTCTCCATGCCACGTAACTAAGAAGAAAACTGCTATTTTTCTTTTTACGTCAAATATGCCAAAATGGCATGCGGTGTAATCTAACATTTACAGCACTCTCGCACGTGCAAAAAGAATTATTGTTAACACAAAAACACGGTCCAGTATAACAAACACACATTTTTATTGGAAGGGACACTACGCACGAATACACTAGTACTAAAAAAATTTCAAAACTCCCCCTCCAACAACACTGATGTCGACCGCGGCAACTTAGTTCTTCTTCACAAAAACTGGTAAATCTGGAAGTGCGGGAAGTTCTTATCCTTCCACGGCTCCCGAATTTTCTAGCTGCACAAAACCTTTGTTTTCTTCTGCAATCCATAAAAAATCCGAGGAAATACATCGAATGCACTCCATACGTCTGCCTACCAGAAAAAATAAATAAATAAATAGAGTGGCGCAACAGCTCGAGGTGAACCAGGGCCAACTTCTCAAGAATGTATGCTGGTGTGTTAATTTCTTTACATACAAGGGGACCTACAATTTTTTGCCGAATCCGAACGGCACCCCACCAGAAAAAAGGATCAGAAAATGCTACGAGTTTCTTGGATTAATATAAATTTAGTTAGCTAATTGACTTTTTAGATTTGTCATTATACTTACGTTATCAATGGCCTAGTTTTCACCGACGACTATGTTTGGTCTAGGACTATATTTTTTAGTCTTGTTATTTTGCGTTTACATAGAATTGGACCAAGACCCAAATCAGCGACACCTATCGTTTAATAATTTGATTAAAAGCAATTTATTGAATTATTTGATCGGAATCAATTAAAGACTGTGGGCACACGCCCAATTTGACATCTATTGTCTACTTATTCTGGATACCAAGTATTGCATTCCAACTCTTCACACAGAAACCCACTCCGAATGTTATGACTATTTACTATCACTGTCTCCGCTTATACAAAACCTGACACAAGAATAGTCCCAAATCGTTGCTGCTCTTTCATTCCCCTTCGACCTAAGGAACACAGTGATGTAGCGTCAAGGGCAATAGCAGCGGAAGTAAGAGCTGTCAAAAGTTAAAACACACGTGTTCAGTGTACTGCAGCGGCAGTAAGAGTTGGCCAACTTTTAACTTGTGCAGCGCTATACGGTTGACAGTTCGCTTCAAGGAAAGTAAACAATATTGGAAGGACGTGGAGAAATTAATTGAAATTGTGAAAAATCAACAAATTTTATGGAACTCGTGTTTTAGCTTTAAAATAAATAATTGCTTTTGCTTACCTACAAACTAGGTTAGGTATCTGTCTGACATAAACGCGCTTCACCATTGTGTTCGAAATTTTAATGTGTCGCGACGTACAGGTCGGCGCTTCATACGGCCGCCGCTAATACTACCGCTGCGGGCATTATGGCTCTACGTGAAAGTGTTTCCACATTTGGGCATCCGCATGTGTACCAAGCAGCGTGAGTTTCTACTTGTTTGCACGGGACCATGATTATGATCAATTCTTTCTAGTTTTCACTACCAGGCATCGCATTCAAACTTTTGTGCGATATGCCTAATGCAACTCTTAAAAACTCAACCGAACAGATCTGCTTATCAAATGGACTCCAATAATCACCAACACGATCCACACGCACTCCGCTTGTCAAAATCAAGGCTTTCGGTTTGTTGCTTACGGGGACAATAAATAACTTGTTCAAAATTTCCTAAATTATTCTTCAATTTTTTCTTAAATTGTACAAATTTTACACTCGAACATTTCGTGGAGTATTTTATCTTCAAAATGACTGATCCTAATATTATTGAAATAAATGAAATCACTGGATTCTGGTCATTTCTCTTGAGCGTATGTCTGTGCTTGATTTCAGAACCGTAAACAAAAACATTCTTTGCTTTAGATCGATTGGAAAGATCCTTGGCTTATAGGCTTGGTAGCCCTGCACGTCTTAACTACCACGACTGCCTTAATGACTCGCTACAACACGAATTTCCAAATATTCCTATTCCTGGTACTGTGTAAGTACAAACTCAATTCGAAGTGGTAAAACAATTTTTCAAGTTCATTTATTGATTCAAGTGTCCATGGCCTACTTCTCTGAGAGTATCAACGAGTATGCGGCTTCAAATTGGAAATCGTTTTCCAAACAACAGTATTTCGACAGCAACGGACTCTTTATATCGACCGTATTCTCGATACCCATCCTGCTCAATTGCATGTTATTAATTGTAAGTATAGAAGCAGAAGGGCCGGCCTTCAAGTCCGCCGCACTACTTTTTGGTTTGCTTTAGGGATCCTGGCTGTACAACTCCACTCAACTGATGGCAAAGCTCAAGACTCGACAACTCAAAGAACGGGCGAGGCAAGGCGAACGACTGAACTTATCGAAAACCGAATAGATTGGGACTTGGTTCACTGCCACCACTGCACACGTCCTCATTACACTTGCGTTCTGCGTTGTTTTTTTTGTGATTAGTACGGTTTTGTATAGCATTTGTTTTTCCTGCATCATTCTTTCTTTTTTTTCATAAGTTTGCCATAAACGTTTTAAGACGATCGGTTTATTGCAATAATTTTCTTCTATCGGGCAGTGCTTACGGAAAGGAGACTGAAAAAAGAAGATGTTTTTTTGTGTATAGTTGAACTTGGATCCAAATCTTAAGAGCATTGATAAACTCAAGTAAGTGGAGTAGGTCAGATAAGTAACTATGGGATTCTTGAGACACAGTAAGTAGTCAAAGCTCCAAACGGTTTAAATGGCGATTGTAGTCCTCAAGAACCTTGACGGGTACCACGATCCCTTTTGTGTTTCAAGTACTACTCTGCGGTTGGTGCATATAAACTTCTAACATCCCGGTGCTTTACACCTGGAAATGCGAATTACTTGTCGGAAGTTGAATATGTACCTAGTTATTCAGTAAGTACACAATCATAAATTCCTGAGTATTCAACTTCGAACATATGAAAGCTTGGCCCACAAGCTGAAATTGAGGAATTTACACATCCGACGACATTTATTTACAAATGTGAGTAAATTCGATTTCCAAAATGTCAAAACATTTTACAAGTAAACTAGCAAATTGCTAATTTAACATGTAAAATACTTGTGGGGTACATTTAAATAGTTACAAATAAATTGCGGGAGTAGTCTCCACCCCAATTGGTGTTTCACAACAGGCGTGACAGTTTGATCTTCCCCAAAACAAAAACTTCTCTTGATTTCAACGCATGACTTTAGAAAAGTCAGCAAAAATTAAATGTCAAGCGCACACCTCAACGGGTCTTCGGATGAAGACGAAAGAAAAAAATCTCAAAAGAGAGTGGCGATGTCATTTCCAAGAAGCGAAAACCGATTTTCGCTGTAAAAATCACACTAGAAAACGTACTTGTGACAGATCTGTCGTATAGGGGCAGTTTCAGTTTCCTTTTTTGATTCTCAAACTGTCACAAAGGTGCAAAAAATAGGTTTGTGAATAGGGTGAATGGGATTTATGAGAGGATTTATTTTTAATCGCTTGCCGAGAGGATTTAAATTTTTATGGTAAATCGCGTGATTTGTAGAGGATTTAATTAAGGTTTATTTTAATCGACGATTAGTGCTCGGTGGAAACATGGTATAATAAAAGATTATTGTATTTAATGGGAACTTCACTGTATCTAAGTATTTCCAATGCCTCCATAATGAGTTACATAAAGCGGGGCCCACAAAGCAGCCTCAGGCTTCGGCTTTGCCCCGTTACGATACGTCGGCTTTGTGCAGGCTTTGCAATGAACTTTCGCTCATTGGGAGAGAAAGCTTTTATTATTGCAGTCAATACCTTCTCTAAGTATGCCACATGCCACGGTGAATTTATCGTATGGCTGAACTTGCATACACCAGGCCGAGCACAGGCTGCTTTGTGTTTTCCGCTTAAATTACTGAATAACAAAATATTCAACTTGCGTCGCAGGTTTTATGAAGCTTTAAATTTTCGTGTCGGTGAATACGTGTAAGAAGATACAACAACAATTTACCTTACGCGATCAGCTGATGTAAAAGCTCCAAAATGAAATTGCATGGAAATGATAAATTGATGAACTTACTCACATTTGTAAACAAATGTAGGCGGATGGGTAAATTCCTCAATTTCAGCTTGTGGGCAAAGCTTTTACATGTCCGAAGTTGAATATCTAGTTATTCAGTAATTTATGAGTTTTACTAACAACTGCTCATCGAACTGCCCATGTAGAGCTTTCCCTAAAGCGTCAGCTCAGCTGTTTTCGTGACAGTTGGAAACTTGGAATTTATTTCTGTTTGAGTTTGGGATATGGGAATTTGGTATTTATTTACCTTTTCAGCGGGAATAATTTTATTTTTATTTCTTTAACGTAAATTTACACAAGAAGAGGATGCAATTCAGAACCTATTTCACTGCATTCTGCCTTTTGTTATATTCCCATGCAATCATCTGTGATATGATGCCAATAATTCGTGTTGAAATGAACGATGCCGGTTTCCATAGGTAAGAAATAAACTTTTTTGTATCTTTGCTCTCATCGTAGTCGTCATCATTTTTTTTTTGATCATCATCACACTTCAAATGTCGAGGAAAGAAATGCTTAAGTGGGCCATGTATTATTCTCAAAAGCGCCTAATTTCAAAGGCGTATGCAGTTCGATAACCGCACCGGTATAGAGGTGTTCTACTTGAGGAAAACTCTTCCGGTGTTCTCTAAACCCTTTAAGGTGCTTTAAGGTGGCGCTACAGTCGAGGGTGGACCTGGGCCTCAGCCAACAAGCTTCGCCAGCCAGCTCTGTCTCTAGCTAGCCGTCTCCAGTTTCGCACGCGTTGGCTGAGTTGGCTGAGGTCCCCTTCCACTTGCGTGTGCCACCTGAGTCTCGGTGCTCCTCTACCGCGCCGTCCCTGCGGTGTAGATTCGAAGTTTTTCCGGGCCGGGGCGTTGGTGTCCATCCGCTCTAGATGACCCAGCTATCGTAGACGTTGTGTTTTGACTTTTGGCTAGGTCGGTATCGCTGTACAGCCCATACAGTTCGATGTTATATCTCCTCCTCCACTCTCCGTCTATGCAGACGGGACCGTATATCGTCCGAAGAATTTTCCCCTCGAAGCAGCCTGAATTGTTTTCATCCGTCTTTGACAGGGTACATGCTTCTGCACTGTAAAGTAGGACTGGGATGATGAAGGTCTTATACATGGACACTTTAGTAGCTCGAGATAGGGCTTTGCTACTCAATTGCCTTCTTAGCCCAAAGAAACAGCGATTGGCAAGAGTTATCCTTCGTTTGATTTCAGGTGTTCTCTAAACCCGGACATTCCAAATTAAATGAGCAGGGGTGGCAGTTGAAAATTCTATTTCTGCAGCTCTAGAACGAAGGCCGATTAGCACCTAATTCTGTGAACCAATCTAGAGTTTTTCTATGAGACCCCTGGTCGCAGAATTACTCTGACAATCCCTTGACTATATTTTTCAAAATCGGATCTGACAACTTATCAGACTTTCAGGATAATGCAAAGAGGTTTACCACCTTATAGCCCTTCCTATTGGTACCTTTATGTTTGAATAGATTACCTATGTGCCCATCTCTAGGTGCGAGAGGAATTACGTCATATAGTTGCTTTCCTGTGAGTTATCCCTTCAACATTTTCAGCATTGTTGACCCCCCTCGTCCACTCCAGTAAGTTTGCCTAGGATTAGAAATTGAGAAGCCGCATTCACTGCAACAGTTCTACGTGCCTCTCATGATTGAACCGGTCGTAGGATTGAACAACTCTGGAAAGGGCTTGCTTCTTCCTTCCAAAGAAGGTCACCATCCTTGGCTTTAAATCCTTCATTTCGTGTGTGTGTATATTTTTAACTAATTTGGGTATCTGCTTTCTAGGGATCTACAATATACAGTCGAGTTTGACTATCCTCTAGCAGGTAAAGACTGCGAGTATTACCTTGAGCAGACCCTTCCAGCTGCTGTTTACGTTAGTGTGGATCAACTTAACGACCTCAAGAGACTGAAAAAGGTGAGTTCTATCTCATAAAAAGGTAGCGGCAATTGACCTGTCGGTTATGTTTTTAGTTGAATGCAATATATCCCAGCTTCGTGGATGTAGAAGTTCCGACAGAGAAAGCATCCGAGTTCACAGTCCTGCTTCATGGAGTTCCCAAAATAACCGATAGCCTACGGCTGCCTATCCACTTTCGGTATCACGCACCGGGCGATAAGAGCTTTGTTGATGTAGAAATCACTCCACCGGAGATATACATGCGATGTCCAGATGAGGATTTATCCAATTACGATGAATTACTTGAGGACTCCAACAACAACTATTGCCTGCACGAAAGTAAATTCACACTACCACAGCATTCAGCTCCGGATGACTGTGATTGGAAGTTGTTGAAGAAGACAACTCGTTTAAAAGCCCCTCTAGTGGCGAAAATACCTATTGGTGACGCGAAATCCTTTCCACCTGTACTGTACGCAACCATCGTCATAAGTTGGATCGCATCCATATGGTTCGTCTTTGGGTCACAGGCAACGCCGAGAAAGATAAATTATAAGCTAGAACAGCAGCGGATCCTGGACAAGAAATACAATTGATGTTCCATAAATACAAAGTTTTTTTTTATTCTATTTGCTCGTAAAAAACAACTTAATTAAATTAAATGGCGAGATCATGATGCTTCAACAAGTCTGGCTACGGCTTCTTGGAAAGAACGTTTGGCAAAACCAGAGAGGGTGTGACAGAGCGTCGAGACAGGCTGTCTTCCGTATTTGAAGATTTATTCTTATTGTCTTCCATATTTGAAGACAGTCTGTCTCGACTAGACCATTCCGCTGGTGGGTCATTCCATTTTTGCACCTTGGCTGATCCGAAGATGAGAAACACCGTGTTGCAGACAAGATAGACGCCAGCTGTGATGTAGAACACCGTTCGCCATTCTTCTGCTTCGCTCTGCAAAGAAGATTAGATTAAGGAGTCACATTTTATAGAAACAAAAAAATGCAGAATAAAAATATCCGCAGTTTAAAAATTCTGGTGAGTTCAGATGGAAATGTATATGCGGAATGTAAATTATAGTTAACGTCTGTTTCAGATAACATGGTATTGGCCCAAGTGTTCAATAATACACGCACCAACAAATCCACTGTGATTCTCAGTTTCCCGATTTCTGACGTTGTAAACAAACTAGTCGAAGCCGCTCCAAGGTTAAAGGGCTCTGGTGTCGTTTTACACAGGGAGCAATCATTAATCACCCGAATGAAAAGAAAAACACTATACGAAATAAAAAATAAATTAAACGCGATTAACCCGCAATGCAAAATCCTTTTAAGAGGAATAAAGCTCCAAATCGAAAACTTAATTTTTCCATATAACGAGGCGGCACGAAAACTTGTTATTAAAAATACCAACGAATTGACATTGGTGTCAACTTTATTTGGCGATGCAGGCAGGTGTTTTTTTTGTCAACAATTGCAACGCACGTGAAAATGACAGATGCCAAATCCAATCCACCGCAACCGAAGAGACACCAGCGACATCTCGCCACCAAAGTTCGCATACAGGAAGCAGCTCTCATCGACAATAGGACAGGGTTGCCGTCTGCCATTTTTTAAACTCAAATTTATCAATTTTATGCTACAATATCACAGGACTTAAATGTAAATTAATTATGCCAGAGTTTTTCAAGTTCGTAACTCAATATGATATAATAATACTTTTAGAAACATTTGTTGAAAAGGGGAAGGAACATCATTATTTCAAATACTTTAAAGATTTTAACTTTGATTTTATACCTGCCGCAAGAAGAAATGTCATGGGTAGGGTAAGCGGAGGTACTTTGCTGGCCATTAAAAACAATAATAAGCATATTTCACTTAAAAGTATAGGTAACAGAACTTTTTTTGAATTGTTATTTAATAATGTTAAATTTTATATAGTTCCTACTTATTTAAATTTCGGAAATTTGAGATCTGATTTTGAAGAGTTACACGACTTTCTTGCGAATATCCCCAATGAAAATGTTTTAATAATTGGCGATTTAAATGCTAGAATAAGCAGTTTTAATAACATCTTTCATTCCTCCAATCCAAACTTTGTGAGAGAAAATCTAAAGATAAGTGTCTAAATGAACGTGGAAGTCTCTTGGTAGAAATGATTGCGGATTATGGTTTTTTTGTTTTGAATGGTGTTACAAGAGGGGATAGCGAGGGGGAGTTCACATTTGTGGCTGATCAGGGCTGCTCGGTGATTGACTACTGTCTTGCCAAAGGTAAATGGCTGGACTTAGTAAACGATTTCGAGGTTTTGACTGCCGGTTTCTCGTCTCATTTGCCAATTTCACTATCGTGTGAGGCCAAGTCACCAAGTCAAGGTCACGTCAGTAATAATCCACTTGTACGTTCTTGTGGTTGAGCCACCAAGGCCAAGTCAGTAATACTCAGCCACAAGAACGTACAAGTGGAGGTCTTAGATGGGTTTCAGCAAAAACAGATCAATACAGACAGAGACTGGGCTTAAGAGTGAATTTTCTACCGGCGGTTTCCTCCGGTAATATCGAGGTTACTGTAAACGCTGTTTTTAATGTAATAAAAGACTCAGCAATCCCTAGCTCGGCGCCGCGTTCAAGTATAACAAAGGCTGTGTGGTATGATGCTGAATGTATCAAACTTCGGAAAAAATCGTTTGCTTTCTTAAACCTCTTTAGGAAAACAAATAACAGATGGTTTAAAAATCTTTATGTACTATCAAACAGGGTATACAAAGAAGTTTGCCAATGCAAAAAAGCTATGTGTCTCAAAAGGTCTGCCTCGAAGCTTCTGCTGTGTAAGGACTCCAAAACGTTCTGGAAGACCGTTCGTTCTGTTGCCGGCCTTGAAAATAAAACTTCTTCGGTAGTGTGCGTAGATCTCCTTGCTTCACACTTTAAGAACCTATTGACTTCAGACCCCAGCCAAAAACACATAAGTTTTGCGCTACCAAACTGTGTTGTTCCCGAACTAGATGACGCTTTTGTAATGTCCGAGTTATTAACAGCATTAAAAAAAATGAAAAATTCAAAGTCGCCTGGACCTGACGGAATCCCTGCAGAGTTTTTCAAGAATGCGACCGCTGAATTCCTCAGCTACCTCTTGGAGCTCTGTAATAAGATTCTTAAAGATGAAATAGTTCCCGGGAGCTTCTTGTGCTCAAAAATGTTTGGTATTTTTAAAAAAGGTGACCCGAGTGTCCCGGAAAATTACAGGGGTATTTCAGTCCTTAGCTCACTCAGGAAGATATTTACTCAAATGCTTTACCACAGGCTTGTAAGCTGGGTTGAATCAAATAATGCACTCAGTGCTTTTCAAGCAGGTTTTCGTCCAGGCCTGTCAACAATTGACCATATTTTCACCCTAACGACTATTGCGAGTCATTTTATTGGGAAGAAAAAGAAACTTTACTCCTTTTTCGTCGACCTGAAAGCAGCTTTTGACACAGTAAATAGAAATCTACTTCTTTATAAATTGTCAAACCTAGGTATATCCTCCAAATTTATTAGATTATATGAAAAACTGTTGGCTAACAATTCTGCCTCAGTTTGGGATGGAAGTAAGAAATCTTCGGAATTTCTAACAAACTCTGGAGTCCCACAAGGCTGTATTTTGAGTCCCCTGCTGTTTGCTTTGTTTATCGATGATGTAATAAATTTCTTGCCAGGTGGAGTAAGATTTGGAGATACTCTAGTAAAGGTACTTCTATATGCCGATGATCTTGTTGTCTTATCAGACAACCCTCTTACTCTTCAGCTTGTCATCAATAAGCTAAAAGATTATTGTGATCTTTGGGACCTAAAAATTAATGTTTTAAAATCTAAAATTATGATTTTTAGACATCACCACAAATTGAGTAGGAGCGAAAGGTGGACCTTGGACAACGACAACATTGAAATTGTGAATGAATTCAAATATCTAGGCTTCCGCCTGAAATTCAATTTAGACCTTCGTCCTTACATTAAAGAAAGATCGGTGGCAGCTAAAACTGCGATCAATTCTATGTGGAACAGGTTTTTCTCCAACAAAGATGTTGACTTGCGGTCTAAATTCAGGGTTTTTGAGGCGGTAGTTAACACCTGTTTTCGGTATGCAAGTGAAGTCTATGGTCACCGAAAGCTCGACGAGGTTGAAGCTATCCAACGTTTCTTCGTAAAAAGGATTTTCAGGCTCCCTCGATCATCGCCAAACTACGCAATAGACATTGAAACAGGTTTATCTCCAGTTTTTGTAAGAAATGCCAAATCAAGTGCCGACTATTTGTCCAAAGTTATTATAAGATCTGTGAATAACTTGCAACGTAGAGTTCTTTTGGTTGCACTAGAAGGGAGCTTTTCACCTTTTAAGGAATGGCGTGAGCTTGCTGGTAACCATAATTGTCAATTAAATCTTGACGAGAGAAATTGCCACGAATGGCGAAGTATATTCTATGACTGCCTGGCAGCCATTGACGAAAAGCTCTATCAGCAGTCCTTGTGCAGAGCGAGAACATCACTTACAAGAGAACTTTACAAAAGCCTCACTCACGATTTACACACCGCCAACTATTTTTGTGATAAGCTGAACGCGTCCGAAATTAGTTTAGTATTTAAGGCACGCACTGAAATGCTTGATCTTAACTTCAGACCATACCGAAATGACTTAAACCCGCTTTGTAACCTCTGTAACCTCAATCAGAACGAAGACACCTTCCATTTCTTAGCTTTATGTCCTATCCTTCAAGAGATCCAAAGATTATTTTTTGCCAAGAGCTTTCTCTCGATCCAGGAATGTCGCTCCTTACTAAACCGCGGATTTGGTTGGAAGATACTTACATGCTATCTAAAAGAAGCAATTGCTTTTCGTAATTTGTATCAGTCTCCGTGAGCTAAATCAGCAAAGCAAAATCAGATCTATCCACGAAGAAATCCCTTTTGTTCCGTTTTAAGCTAAACCAAAAGCCCATAAGTATAGATGACAAAGAAGTCACAATCTTTTCTTTTGTATTACAAATTAAATTAACAAAAAAAAAAAAACCTAATATAAGCACTAATTATTAATTAACTTTCTCGGTCCTATCATTCAACGGCAGACGGCTCTAAGCCATGTTGTATACTACTTTTTGTAAACTTCTTTTTGTAAAACTTATCGAAATGAAAATAAAAAGTTTTTTGAATTGAATTGAATTGAATTGGCCCACAGTCACAAAATGAAAGCAGCATTATAAAACTGCATAATTGAAAACACACTATAAAAAAGTGAAAGCCAAAATTTCTGAACTTCTTAGGGCCGGTTTTTCAGTGCTAAGTTAAGCCCATCTTTAACAAAGATCTGTTAATCCCGGAACAAAACGAATCTAGAGTTAATTCAGCGAACTATTCTGTGCAGAGTTAACTCCTTCTGTAAAGTTGTCAAAATCTTCGACTCTTCCAGCTCTCACTTCACATGGAAAAACACAAGAAAAGAAGTAATTTTCAGATGAAATTTTTTACAGAAACAGGCAATGCCACTGCCATTTCACACAGAAAAAACATTCAAAGGAGTTCATAATGTTCACCAGACTTAATCCCGGAATAGCTCATCAAATTTTGAGAGTTAAGCCGAGATTAATCCCGGATCAATATTCACTGAAAAATTAATTTCTGGGGTTAATCTCAGTTAAACTCTGAAACTCGGATGATCTCGTACAGAAAAACTGGCCCTTAGTGTCAGTGAGGTTTACCGTAGAATTGCGTTTTTCAGTCACTTTCGATCCGGAGTTAACTTGGGTTCAACTCAACTGGTTGGTTCATCTCGGAATTGACTCTGAAGAACAGTTTCACCTTTTTTTCCGTTTTTCTATGTGATATTATAGTTTCTCCGCGTGTTTCTGTGGAAAATTACGTTTTAGCGTAGGTCGATATTCTATGTCTGTTTTTTTTTAAGGACAAGTGACGGCTGTGAGGTGATGATTTTTTAGTCATCTTTAAAAGTTTCCGACAAGAAAGGTTCAATAACTTTTTTCGTGAAAGTAACCGTTTTCTGTACAAACCACGAGTGAAAAGATATCGCAAGGTAAGCATATAGGTTTGTTCCTTCACTTTCTACAACGTTTTAGGCAGAATTTCTTATCTGAAGGAATGTAAGGGAACGTTTTATGCCCCGAAAAATGCCCACATTTTATACGTTAAAGTCAAATGCTAAGGAAAGTGATAAGACCTACATGCAAAAAGAAATGCTTGAAATATTTGATTAAAGTCTGCAGTAAAATATTCAACTTTGGGTCTTTTATGTCAAAAATTGATATGAACATTTGTTGACACTCGAAACTTAACATAAAAACGGCTCAAATCATAAAACCAGCAGAAGTTGTTCAAAAGTATAAATTTCACTTTTCAATCCACCTTAATGTCAGTTGCTGCTGTTCAACTCAATTTTTTTCCTCCTTGACTTTTTTCGTAAATCTTTCCAAAGAAATTTTTTAGGCTAAATTCCGTAGGGATGGAAATTTCAAACTCTCATTTTTGCTCTCTCACCTGTTCAAAGCTAAACAAAAACTGTGTACGGGAACAGGATTTGTCTATTTTTCGTAGGTTTATGTCATTTTGTGTAGCTTCACCGTTTAGTAGTCACACCGTAGGGTGTTTTCACCGGACACGATTTCGCGATTAAGACTAATAGCGTTTTTCATTAAACAAAAGATTTGCTCTTTCTGTCAAAAGATTTGATCTTTTTTGATTTTGCATGTTTAATTGAAAATAAAAAAGCAATTCTGGATCGATTTTCAACACGAAAGATGCGATCTTCCGATCTTGAAAGATTTGATCTGAACTCACTTACACATCCAAACATTGCTCCTGCAAACGCCAAATCGAAGCAATTTCATTTGTTTCGAATTAATGTGCGGACCTGTTTGTTAGTTGCCAGCCCGTGCGTGTGATTTACATATTTTGTCGGCAAACGGGGAAACATGTTTAATTGGAACGATCAGTTCTCGATTTTGAGAGCGATTCTTTCAAGTTTCAATGAAAAACGCTATCAGTATCCCTCAATCACCTCTAAATCACGACATTAACCATACGATTTTTAATCTCTTCACAAAGAGATTAAAAATATATCGCGGAATTAACCTCTTTCACGCATGAATTTTCAAATCAAAAGTTACTAAACTACATGTTCGGCTCGCTTTTTTGGAGAAACAAATCAAGCAAACGTTATGTCAGCTGCGTATCATCAGCTCAGCTGTGATGGTAAAGAAATGCGCAGAACAGAGTCGATCGTGATTTGATGTGGATGTGGTTGGACCTGTCAAAAAAGTTAAATGCGCTGAAGTGTGCACGCTGCAACATGGTGGCTGTTAGTGTTGATACGCTGCTGGTCTTCATGAATCAATAATGTTTGGTCCACAAGAGAACCTGTTTATCGGAGATTGCCATCTTACACCACAGAATGTCATTGAGAAAATGAAAGCATGTATCAAACTTATCCTTATTTGTGCGGCGCAAACACTTTGGGACTAATTTTTAATCATCCTATGTTAATCAATGTTTTATTTGCGGTATAGAAACACCCTTAAAGGAACACCTTTCTAAGTTTATCCTTTCAGGTTGTGCAGTTTATTTTTGTTTGAAATTTTTTCAAGAATAAACTTATTTTATTATTAAAGAGGGGTTCCTTTTAAGGTGTTTCTATACCGCAAATAAAACATTGATAGGGCGTTGCTTACGCACATAATTTTCTCACCCATTCTTCATCACGTTGAAAATAGCGCACCTTGTGAAGCAACAAAGGTTTGTCGCGTGTCTTGACTTAGCTTGCCGAAATTGAGGAGATCGCGCCATTACCCGAAAAATATCACGCCCCGTGTCTCGATGCTAAGAACTAACATACATAGGGTAAGTCGAGCTTTATGTTAATTTCCCGGATCAAACTCTGGAAAACAGTTCGAGCTTCTTTGCCTGCACTTTGTATGTGAAATAGCGGTTTCTTTGAATGTTATTGTGAAAAATTACTTTTGAGAACAACTACAATTTTTGTGGGTGGTGTGAGCGATGTGAGCACATCTCACTACCTTATCCTCAAAGAAACTGGATTAGAAAGGGAGCGCTTACAATTTGCCAAGAAGGAGCCAACAAAACTCCTTGAAATTGATCTTTTAACACCGCGCTTGGGCGCCATTTGGTATAAAAAAAACTGTCAAAAGCCTGATGAATGACGTTTTATCATATTTAGAAGTGATTGCTATGTTTACATAGGTATATACCTTAGAAGGCTAACTGATCCCAAAACGCCTTGAAGAGTAAAGCTATTTTCTTACAATAAATGACGTAAAAAATTGTAGTTTGGCGATAGTAGTTTTCGCTGTAGTGTCTTCACTCATAGCAAAAAACATTTTTTTTTATTTTTTCGGAACAACGTGGCGTATATCTACGCAAGATTTTATAGCTTTGAAATTTAAGGTCTTCCAACCATATGACTGAACTCTTAATCAATGCTTAATTATTTAGCTCTGTGAAGAAATTATTATGTTTATTATCCTTTGTAAACGGAACGGAAATATCGTTTTTTCTTTTCGTACAAGGCATTTCATATCACTGCGCATTTCAGATTGTGTATCCTTTCTGAAAGGTCTTCCGGAAGTACACACAATATACCCAGGCTCAATGCCGATCAATTACAAAGATATCTCAATTTTGAAGTAGGCTATACCCTTTATCAATATTTTCCGGTACCAGCACTTAAAAAGAAAATCACCTCAATCGCTATGTTTGACTGATTACAATACATCAGCGAAAAAATTATGAGTGTTATAAAAATTAGCTCACCGCTTAAACACAAACACAATAAGACTTACCAGATTTGATTAGATTAGACAATAAGACTTACCACATCATCAATAATGGCACCAACTACTAAGGGCGCAAAACACGACATCAAGTTCGAAAAACCGTTAGTGATTCCCATCATAGTTCCGGCAAAATTAGGTGACAAGTCCATATGATTCACCAAATATCCTACAAAGGATGCTGAGTTGAAGCCCACACCAACTGTCAGCAATGCGATCGCTGTGACTCTTCTCTCATCTGTCATATATCCTAGAGCTACAAGACATACCATTGGCACCCATTGTCCAATCGAATTGAAGATCTTCCTTGACGCCGTTACACTTAGGTATTTGCGATTTATGAGCCAATCCGAGGTCGGGCTCACAAGTAAGCACATTATCCACATAGCCAAGTACGGCAGAGCCGAGAGTAACGCATTAGCTCTGACCTCCAGACGAAGAACACTGTTCAGGTAAGTCGGTAGCTCGGTAAGTAACGTGTAGAAACCCCATGTAAATCCACAGTGGGCAAAAATCAAAGCGTAAAATGGAGCCGATGTAAAGAGCGCCTTCCAGGGAATGGGCAATTCCTATAAAAAAAATACAGCAAATGTAATGATAGGTGACATCATGACTAAATATAATGATGACTGATTGCGAAGAGTGTAAACTGATGTTTACGGCGAGCGGTGTAGCGTGTAGGCCATGAAGTCGTTATCAATGACCCACATTTCTCGTGATCAGTGTTTTCGCGGTGAACCTAACGACAAGCCGTACTCTCCTATCTTGAGGCACAAAAGGTCTTGCCACACTAGCGTGGAAAGTTTTTCAAAACAAATCCAGAGTAAGATTCACTTTGTATATACTAAAAATTTAAAACATTATTCTTACCTGAGTATTCGAACAACTTCCAGTCAAGGAAACTATGTATTCCTTTTCTTCTTTAGAAATATGTTTCGACTCCTCGGGAGAATCAGCTCCAAATATGAAGAAGCATACGGCCCACACAAACCCGATTCCACCAGAAATGAAGAAAATTCCTGGCCATCCCATCCGCGAGTCAAACATCAGTCCACTGGTTGCTAAAATGAGCGCTGTTCCGAGTTGTGCTCCTGAATACACTGTGGTGGCTAGAAAGCCTCTTTCTGTGATTGGAGCCCACTTTGCCAAAAGGGTATGTACGCAGGGATACACGACTCCTTGCATCAGTCCACTGAACACTCGAAAAACACACACTAGTTTCCATCCACCAGCTCGTGCGGCCAGCGGTGTGAGCACAGTCAATACTGAACAGATCATAGTGGCTAGCGAAAGGATGATCTTCGGTCCGTAACGCTTTGCCAGTATGCCCGAAGGTAACTGCGATACCACGTAACCCCAAAAGAAACTGCTCAAGATCAGTGATCTTGTTCCATTATCCCAGTCATAAAAGGGTATGGATGGATTTTTGGACTCCTTAGTCATCGGCACCACTGCAGCGGAAACATTAACACGAAGGAAGTAGCTAAACACCAGGCCCAAAAACATAAGAGCCGCCTGTACATGACGCACTCCAAAGCAATTTGCTGCAAGTAGAATTTTTTTTTTTTTAAATTTATTTAAACAAACTCAGCTTCGGGTTTAACTTGCGCTTATTCGTCTGGAGGTGTATTCTTTTCGCAAGGAGCAAAGGTGTTGTCTCCAACAAGTCGTATACCATCACGACGGAACTAATTAAAGTGATCGCAACGATCAAGTAATCGGAAACGTTATGTTAGTCGGAACATGGAAATCCATTGCATTTATTTGCCGGATACGCAACGCTAAACACCTTATCGCCATGAGAATCAAGTCGGAACGCATCTCGGAAACTAGTGTGAACCATAACAATTCTACTTTTCCCACATGTCCCACTGAAGGTGGGTTGGTTATCAGAACGCATTTTTGTGAAGACGAGGTATTAAATTCACATCACAAATCAATCGATTACCTTAGTAGTGTACTTGCCCTTAGAGATAGGGTTGTTGATGTTGAGACTCGTGTAAAGTGTTCTGTGATGAAGTATACTACGCGTGTATAATTTAGCTTAGTGATAACTAATCTTGGATTTCTTTCTTGGGAATCTCATCTGTTTACATTATCGCTGAAAGAGCTCTTTGTAAAGTTTTTAACTAACAGCTAAGAAAGTTTTTTTTCCTAAGGGTTGTAGAATCAATGATAAGCAATTTAAGTGGGTGTAAAATGCTTCCGCATTTTAAGTGAGTGTGTATCTAATAAAGTTGATGGCGTTTTCTAATAGTTTTCATTTTCTAAGTTGTAAAAGCTGCCAAGGTAAAATTAATAAAAGAAAGAAATACTGGATTATATTTTTATCCAACACAATTTTGGGTCGTGTTTTTTAAAGGTTGGTTTTAAGAAATCGATTTTGAGGGTAAGATTTTGTCTTCAAATAGATTGGTCAAGCTTCACAATGCGTTTGTTTCTGCCTAAAACACAGTAAGCTTTCTTAACACTTTGTTAGGCACACAAAAGGTCAAAAGCTACCTAAGCTAAAGGTTTTACAAGACAGAAAGTCAGTAGAGGAACACCACATCAAGGCGGTGTCATTTGCCGGTCACATTGATCCTGGCAAAGGATGAACTTTAAAAAGCCCAAGTTTAAGTTCATTTTGAGCGCATATGGCAATCTTCCCAGGTAAATTCAATTCCCCAATCACAAGTTCTAATAGCGTTTTTCATTGAAGAAAAAATTTGCTCTTTCTGTCAAAAGATTTGATCTTTTTAGATTTCGCATGTTTCATTGAAAATAAAAGAGCAATTCTAGATCAATTCTAGATCAATTCTCAACACGAAAGATGCGATCTCCCGATCTTGGGAGAATTGATCTGAACTCACCTACACATGGACTTATTTCTACTGTCAAACGCCAAATCGAAGCAATTTTATTTGTTTCGAATTAATGTGCGGACGTGTTTGTTGGTTGCCAACCCGTGTGTGTGTTTTATTTTGCCACCAAACGAGGAAGCATGTTTTATTGAAACGAGCAGCTCTCGATTTTGAGAGCAATTCTTTCAAATTTCAATGAAAAACGCTATAAGTTAAAGCATGTATACTTAGGATCATAAATTACTGAATAACTAGATATTCAACTTCGAACATGTTGAATATCTAGTTATTCCACAAGCTGAAATTGATAAATTTACCCATCCACCGACATTTGTTTACAAATTTGAGTAAATTCATTAATTCGTAATTTCCATGCAATTTCGTTTTGCGGCTTTTACATCAGCTGATCGGGTAAGGTAAATTGTTGTTGTACCTTCTTACACGTATTCACCGATACGGATATTTAATACCATGTCTCCACCGAGCACTTATCCTCGATTAACAGTTTGAGAATCAAAAAAGGAGCCACTTTAGGATTTATTTTTAATCGTCTCCCGCTAATCTTCTTTTAGTTGTTGGTGCAGACATAGTATAAAGCTTTATAAAAGCTTTGAAGGCTTTATAAAAAACGTACAGAGTAAGAGGGACGTCTAAACGTAAAACGGTAAGAGGGACGCAAGTTGAATATATAGTTATTCACTAATTTATGCTTACGATATAGGTATTATTTTTATTTTTTTCCTTCCTAAAGGTAAGGTTTATGTCAAAATATGACAGAATTGCCAGTTAACAAGCTTTTAATTTCGTCGCGCAAAAAGTAAGATAATGACAGTTGTAAATTTTAATCAAAATATTTAAGTCTGCATGTACCCTGTTTTATATTTTCTTTCTTTATCAATCACAAAAAGACTATAAGGATAAAAATCTGCGATAGCATGCACACGACAATATAACTTTTCATACATTTAATATTGCTTGAGAAAGTACTATTTTTAGCTTCAAGTGTGACAACAATGAGTTTAACTGATTTCACGAAGAAATCAATGAAGGACACTTTTTATGTATGGTTTGATTTAGGCTCCGCATTGGTGACATGCCTAATGGTTGTCTGGCCTAGTAATTGTGTTCCTGATACCTGACTTATACCGATGTTTTGGTAGCCCTTTTTTCCCACGGACACAAATTGATATCGTCACCAAAAAGTCAAATAACGTTTTACCCTCGGTCTTTTTGTGTGCTGGTAAAGTCCTTAACGTCACACAAATAAAACACACAAATAAATCACACAAACGTCTATAATTGTTATGAAGTAACTTGTGCTTAGTTTGGTGATTTTATGAGTGCATTGACCACTGAGTGACCCAGCTGTATGTCCAGCAGAATGTATGTCCAGTTTTTGGTCTGAAAGTCTGCCACGAGAGATACATAATATTAGATAATTTCTTCTCAAACTAGGTTTAAGATTGAATAAGAAAAACGTTTTTGTGATGCACACTCGCATAGAAGAGAGTTAAACTTTTGAATTGATATTTGGTGTTTCAAAAGCGGAATCCACATTAGGTGATTGATTTGTATGGCAGCAATTTTTTGTTTTTATAATTATTTAAACGATCCTTAAAAAAAATTCAACCCACATTTTGATCCATTTTCAACTTTGTTAGCCGATTTTCGACTCAAGAGTCTGGGAGGCGGTAAGATTACCTACCTCATCGGAACCTCAATGATTCGCCCTTGAATGAGTAGTTTGTGGGCAATTATTTACCAAACTGTTGGTCGGGCAAAGTTTTTCTTGGTAAAAAACGGTAAAACTAGCCACTTCCGGTCACATTTTTTTTGTGTTGAGGTAGGTCATAAGGTGCTAAACTTTATTTTCGAAGGAAGTTCAAAGGTTGAAAACTTATTTTTTTCGGAAGGGTTAAAAAAGTTGGGGTACCCCTAGAAAATGTGTATTACGTTTTTGACAAAAAAACTTGCACATTACTTCAAAGTCACTAATTCACATTTACATTTGATAATTTTTTTTTGTAAACAATCCGTTACGATTTTGCTGCATGGCCAAAACTCTTTTTTCGTTTGCTTTGGACACATTTCGACTGACATGACCCGCAAAAAACTGTCTGCGTCTGGCGGATTTATAAAACTCAAAGTAATTGAAATCAACCATATTGACATATAATGTAGCTCGGACAGTTCTGTCGTTTGTGTCGAGAGGCCCTAAACCGTCAACCGGAAGCAGTACAAATACTACGGAAATGCAACTCACTGCATTCTTAATATACACACTCAGGCAGTTTTTAACGAAAGCAACGAAAGAAAAAATTCCAACATTTTTGTTGGGCTTACAATTCAATGAGTAACATTTCATTATTTACATAAAAAACAAGTTTGAACCCGTAGCTGAACAACAAAATCGAGTTCTTTAATGTCACTGTCACAACTTACGTTTTTTAATTTCACTCGGGATATTTTGTATTTTTAAAACTGCTTCCGTCATTTTAGATATTTTACTTTAAATTTTTAAACTACATACGTATGCATAGGTTCGTTTTTTGTTTATTTATTTTTTTTCGACCACAAATCAATCCTTTTGGCTGGACTGTACACTTTAAACCGAACACCACAAAACCCAATAACAATCACTATTACACCTGTCAACGCGAAACTGAACACTTCAAGAAATCATTGCCAGCCCACGTCTTATATTGAATCAAGTTAGAATCTACCTTTTTATTATGTGCGATAGATGGATGATACGCGGTCTTATCAACAACGGTAAATAAGTGAATAAAAAGCCCAAGAGTTTGAATATTTGTAAGCCCACAGCACTGAGAGCGATATGCTTTTATTACACAGTGTTGTTAAGAGGTTTTATGGAACAACTATAAGGGCAGAAGACCTATTTTGGTCTCTCCGCTTACATCAATGCCAATTGATTTGTGGCTTATTGCCTTTAGCGAAGCACTTTCGATACTGTTTGGATACGTTTTCTGGTAGGTTTGGACGACCTTGTGTTGTAAACCGCGCACGGAAGAAAACTCTGGACTCTTGAGAATCGTGTCAGATAAGAGCTCAGACAGATTAGGTAAAAACAAGGAATCTTCCATTAGATAAACACAGTGGAATGCGGTACCGTATTGGCTATTAGTCACCCTGTTATAGCGTAGGATCATAGAACTTAGACTTAACACTGACTTCTAAAGTATGAAAGAGAAAGTTTGCATTCTCCTCATAAGCGGAGTAGGTACATGCAATCAGCTTTTAACCGTAATAAAAAACGCGTGTCTTTACATTTTTAAAATGAGGTGCTTAGCCCATAATAAACATTTTATTTGCCTAATTAGATTTATAAAAATCTCTCCTGATTAGGAACCAAGGACAGATACGGTTTTTTTTTTCTCATCTGACGTATAAAGGTACCTATCTACATAGATAAAACAAATTTGTGTAGCCAAAAGATGCAATCTTCACATTATGAAACTTAACGATCATGTTTACAAAAAAGAAATCTTAAATTGTCTTTATTAAAAAGGTTCATATATATCACTAGAGGCTGCCGTTCATTGTGTTGTGAGGGCTTAATCTTAAAATCTTGCGGAACGGAAGGCATTAAGCTTTGATTACATGCGGCACGTGCATTTTTTTTTTTTCATTCAGTTCTATCTAGGGTTTCCAAAAATTTAAGAAGATGGACCATGCCCGGTGTTAATTTAAAAATTATACTTTATACCGTTTGGGAGATAGAGGGGGAGACATGCGTTCTTTTGACATTTTTTATAATTTTTTAAATTTCAAATCCGTAGATCTCGTTAGAATTTTATTCCAATAGCACAAGCACAACCACTAGCACTAGCCTTGGATGTTTTTTTTTTTTAATTCTATGGCCAACGGTTTATGCGATGGTAAAACAAGCTCCTTTTTTATATCGGTTTTTAAATAGGCTTCTAAAAACTCAGGTTAAAAACGGCGGTTTAAGCCTTCCTTCTTTTTGTAAGCTTTGTACTCTAACCGAATCTGAAAAAGATCGGTTATACCGTTAAGCTACTAGAAGATTTAAAAAAAAATGTTTTTTAAAACGCTTTTATGTTTTTCAGTTAAATCTCAGAAAATTTTGAAATTTCAAAATCCTTTATAATTTTCCTTAAAATTTTGAATTATTTTTGATACGTATGATTTTTTTCATAGAATTCCACCGAACAGCACCACAAACATGTTTTTCAATGCATGTTTGCGATTTTTTTTCGAAAATGCGTCAAAACTGCAGTAGTCAAACTGTTTTTGAAAAATATGACCTAAGCACTTGATTTACTTTGAGTTGTTTTATACGTGTGCTCAATATTGATTTTGAGCAATAAGCCGTTCAAAAGTTATGGCCTCCAACACTTTGAAAAACGTCATGCATTTTCGACTCTTCATTTCTCAAAAACGTTTTGATATTTTCGAAAAGTTTTATTTTTTAATTAATACCATGTCTCCACCGAGCACTAACCTTCGATTAATATAAATCTTTATTAAATCCTCTACAAATCACGCGATTTACCATACAAATTTAAATCCTCTCGGCAAGCGATTAAAAATAAATCCTCTCACAAATCCTATTCATCCTATTCACAGACCTATTTTCTGCACCTTTGTAACAGTTTGAGAGTCAAAAAAGGAAACTGAAACTCCCTGTGCGACAGATCTGACACAAGTACGTTTCCTATTGAGAATTTTACTAAGGAAATCGATTTTCGCCACTCTCTTTTCAGAGCCAAATTGACAGAAACAGAGTTTTTGTGTCAAATTAATCCGATGGAGCCACTTTAGGATTTATTTTTGATCGTCTCACGCTAATCTTCTTATAATTGTCGGTGGAGACATAGTTTAAAGCTTAGTATTTCTTAAACCTAAGTTTCGTTTTTCTAGTTCTTGCCTACTAAACTTCGTGAAAAAAACATGAAGTCCATTTTCACATGAAATTTCAAACTGTAATTAAACCGTTATTTGTGCTTAAAAAAATTGCCCTCTTTAGATTCTCTGACTATTTCCGCAGTTTATACGCACACCAAATTTTGTCTTTCTACGACTTACCGTTCAGAAGTTATAAAGCGATTGGATGGACGGACGGACGGACAACGTAGCGATACTATAAGAGTTCCTTTTTCCATTTTTGGACGGACCGCTAAAAATTAATTCCAAATGGAATTAATTAATTAATTCCAAACTCAACATTCCTAATGACGGGCACCGCAGTTATGCATGTCGATGAAAATATTTTACTGAAAATAAATTTTCAATTTTAGACCTTCTCAGCACGGAAGATGAGCTCATCCTATTTTGTGAAATTCGATCTGACCTCAATAATGCGTTTTTAAAAAGAACAGAGGTTCTAAGCGCTTAGCCGTTTAGCTTGGTTTTGGTGAAAAGAGAATTATTAAGAGTGTGGTCGGCTGTTTAGAGTGAGTCCCTAATTCATAAGGCCTACTTCTAAAGTCATCTTTTAGGGACTAGGCTATTCTTTACTTGGTTTGGGCTTAGCCTCATCCTATCCTGTTGCATAACAAGTTGGTACGACTTTTTGTTGGATGAGTAAATAGTGCGTTGTGGAGGGCGAACAACCTATGGCTCAACCCCTCCTCGCAGAAATTGGTAGGGCTAGTTTTTGCCATTCTGACCGCAGCTTTATCATTTCGTGGCTTGAGTTAGTTCTGGGCAGGAAGTATGCTGAAAGATTTGCCGCTCCGATAACAAGTGAAAAAAAAAACATTTTATTTAAACATTTATAAGCACCGTTATAGCATATCTACACGACTTGAAATTCATTTCGGTCCCTGTTAAGGGATTAACAATAAAAAAAAATACAAAACCAACTATTCGGTTCCTTAACTAATATCCAAACTAGTGTCTAGTTGTAACCCGCGTGTCTCTCATCCATTCTAAAACACAAAAAATAATTGACATTCAATTCACTTCACAGTTAAAGAGAGATCATGGGGTTAAATGAAAAATTCGACTTCTAAGCAGTCTCGGTGTCGTTGTCATCCGTTTCTACGAGCACTTCCCGAGAGCTTTGCCTAGCTCCGACGGGTGGGAAATTCCATGGTTGCACTTCTGTGCGTCCGAACATCAAGAACAAAGCGTTTCCAATGAGGTAAAATCCTCCAGTGATGAAGAAAACCATTCTCCATTGGATAGGATTCGTCTGTAAGAGGAGTAATATTAAACGTTTCTAGATTGGACCAATATCCACTTACCTCATCGGTGACCACAACACCAACGGTGAGCGGAGCCACAATGCTCATAAAATTGGCAGCACAGTTTGTGATTCCCATCAAAGTCCCGGCAAAATTGGGGGACAGGTCGATGTGATTGACTTGGAAGCCCAGATAAGTCGCAGAATTCATTCCCACAGCTATGGTGAGCAGAGCGATGGCCAGTTTCGTGTATTCGGCAGTGACGTAACCCAGGGCAATCAGCGATACCATAGGAATCCAATGACCAATTGTGTTGAATACCTTGCGCGAGACCGACAGCGACATGCAGCGCCGCTTGTTTAAGGCATCGTTGACGAAAATGAACACGTAACTCAGCAGGCACATGGCTAAGTATGGAAGAGCAGAGAGCATTGCGTTCTTTTTGATATCCATTCCAAGGATATTCTTCATATAGGTCGGAATCTCGGTGAGCAGCGTCCAGAAGCCCCAATTTTGGCCGCAGTGCACGATTAGGAGTGAGATAAACGGCAGTGACGTAGCAATCTTAAGCCATGGCGTAGGAAGAGCCAATCTGTGACTATCTCTCGACTGGCCCAACGATGATTCTATGTATTTGCGTTCATCTTCCGAAATGGTCTCGTGATCGGATGGTGTACTGGCGGCATAGTACAACCACACAAACGCCCAGATCAAGCCAGCAAGGCCCGACACGTAAAAGATGCTGGGCCATCCTAAGAAGGACGAAGCGATAAAACCGCTCGAAGCCAACATGACCACAGTGCCAAACTGCGTACCCGAGTAGCAATATGTCACCAGACGTCCTCTCTCGTCGACAGGTGCCCATTTCGAGAGAAACGTGTGCGTTGACGGGAAGACGACTCCTTGACAGAGACCCTGTACCACCCTTAGTATAAACACCAGGCGCCAGTCTCCGATCTCCGCCGCCAACGGAGTAAGTAAGGCCAGGAAAGAGCACACGAGTATGCCGATGAAGAGTGTGTACTTCGCTCCATACTTGTGCGCTAGGAAACCGCCCGGTATCTGGGTCACCACGTAGCCCCAAAAAAAGCTGCTGAGCAGAAGAGATTTCGTCTTTTCGTCCCAGTCAAATTCCTGCAAGAAAAACACTCATTGATAAGAATACGAGGGTAACGGGTCAAGGTTTACTTCGAAATCCGGATTCGTTGAGTTCCGATCGGTCATTGCGACCACAGCCACAGACAGATTGACGCGTAGGGCGTACGCCACAGATAATCCACAGAAAACGAGGAAACATTGCAAGTGTCTGATGCCAACGTTGGCACCTGTTCATAAACTCGATCTAAGTTACTTTGGACGAAGGGGGAAATATCTAAAATGCGTAGTTACCTTGTCCAAGACGTCCAATGGGCTGGTATCCACGACGACTAAATCTGGAGAAGCAGTCTCCAAAGAAAGGCATTTCTTTGTTGTCTGCTGGAATGTTAGGGTAGAACAAAAACGAAAGAGATGCACAGTGGGTGCAATGCTGAAGTTACATTGGGGTGGAGCTGATAAAAAAGCTAAACTTCTCAGATCTTAAAAACAGATTGTAGAATTGCACTGGTGACGCTGTTTAATCTTTGAAGTAATAAATAAACACAAAGCGCAACAGCTGACAAGTGTTGATAAACAAATGCAGGTGTCGGATTTTTGTCGGCAATGCAGTACTGCTTGGACAGTAATGCTAGAGTGTTTGAAATTTTAAGAATGGCTGCATTCAAATAGGGATTAACGATTTAAGAACAGTTCGAACTTCTCTGCGAACTCAGAGACAGTTCGAACTTCTCTGCGAATCCAGATCTGTTTTGTTACGGGATTAATGTTGGACTTTACTCTACACAAAAAACTGGCCCTTCTTGTTTGTTCCACGAATCACCTCCTTACCTCTTTTTTATTTAATATTATTTTCCTTTATCTTGATGGAGTACTTAATTTTTTAAAAGAAAACACTATTTTTTTGGTCACTGAAGCTGCATTTCTTTCGGAATGATAAACCATTTTAAAAGAGGCATTTATTGGCCCTACATAAAAAGTGCTCAAATGTGCGTTTACACTAAATGCCTGAGTTGATAATTTTATCTGTCAATTTAAATGTTATATTTAAAAATTTGTACAGGTTCAAGTAAAAAAATAGTCTTAGTTAACCTTGCATAAAGTTAAGAAAAGAATCAAAGCAAAGCTTTCTACGTCTGCCAGAAGTTCAGCTTTTGTTCACAACAGCTCAAAGTAGCTCATTTAATTATAAATCAGCTGCCAAAACTTCTTTAATAAGTCTATATCATTTTAATCAGAAATAAAACCCCCGAGACATACTCTCCTCTCTAGCGCCCCAAACGCGAAGAGTGTAGTGAGGAAACAACTATTACACCTTGTCCTGATTTGTTCATCCCAACTTTTGTTCCAAAATTATCACAGTCGATAAGAAACTTATTAGAGACCACAAAAACACATTCCTTGCCCCTATTCCTTATGTCTTTCCGAACATGTAAAAAGAGAGGTTAAAATAAGTATCCCTTAAATGCAGTGTCCCTGGGGCTGCAACCAACAAGCTCTGCCAGGCAACTTTGTTTCTAGTTGACCCTCTCCAGTTTTTCGCTCGGCGTTGGAGATCCACTTCCTTTTGTGTGCGTCACCCGAGTCCAAATGCCCCTCCTATACTGCGCGGGTCTTTGTCTAATTTAAAGCGATTTCTAGGTAGACAAAGTGACTAACTACCTCAAAGTTGGAGCTGACTATGGTGATGTTTTGTCTAAAAATTCGGTGTTGGGTGTTTCTTTTTGATGACTCTAGACAGCATAAACTTTTGTTATGTCATTTTGTATGTCAATGTCACCTGCATACGCGAGTTAATTATAGGGACTGACCTTAGAAATATCGAGCCTCGAGTGATGGCGTTGGAGGCTGGCACAATTCTTTTAATAATTATGTTAAAGAAAGTCTCATGAAAGCGCGTTCATGTCACATTTTGACACGTTTTTGACATCAAGGGGGTCTGTCAGGTCTCAACCGAAGCAGTCCATCATCAACCTAAAAACTAGACATTGCCCCTTATAGCTGGTCATTAAAGGTGCTGTCTTACTTGGCTTTGAAATCAATGAAAATGTGTTGGGCATCGTTTACCGCTTCCTTAATTTTCCACAAAATCTGCCGCAGATCTATGATGGACTTTAATGGCCTGATATGGTGATATATCAATAGGATAGATAGATGGCTTGCGGCGTTTACATCCATCTCCTTAATCGCGCTTTTTCGGCATACTGGCTCCTAGAGAGCTGTTTTAAGAGACCAGGTTAGAGAAGGACTTGGTGATCCCTTGCGATTGTTGTCTTCCAACGTCAAGCTTTCTCACAGTATTTCCGTTTCTTGGCTTTGGTCAGGATATTCGCAGCAGTTAATATCAGCAGCTCCTATCCAAACTTGACAAAAAATATAGTTCTTAGACTCAACCATCAGCAGAAAAAGTAAAGCTTCTACTTCTTCAAGGGAGGCAACATGCTTTGACTCCAAAATTGGTACATAAATCTGCACCTAGCGTCAAGGTCAAGGAGACTTACAGAGACGTGTCAAAGAGTTTCTACTCACGTAACTAGCCCATATTTCTATTTGTTCATCATTTATTCTCTGTTTATTTAAAATTATACATTAAATAGTTTAATACGTTTAATCATAATTTAAAAAAAACATTTACAAAGACGTGCGGGTACTCACTAAAGATTTTCAATAAAATAATAAACAAACTTTAATAAAATATACTACAATAATATAAACTTTCAGACTTAAAATTTGTATATACCCTAAATCGTATTTCTAAAATACTGTATACACATAGGAAGTTTGTTCTCCATTTTAACGTGAACAGCCTTAAATAAGCATTTACAATGTGCCTATAAGATATTTATATCTAGGAAAACCCCTACCGTTTAGGGTTGATTGAGTTCTGAATATGGCCAGCAACTAGGTTACCGTGAACCTTACTAATTTGTTGTTATTTTAAATGCAATCTGCAACTACCTTAGCTAAAAAGTCTTTTCCGCTTTTTCTAAAAAACTTTTGCACGTGCACTAGCCTTTTTATCGAATGTCGGCTTTTTTTAACTCGTCTGCACAGTCTTCTACATCCAGCATACTTATTCTCTTTGAGTTTCGTTTTGATGCATCATCCTCTACGGAGTTCCAGCTCTGGACGTCTGTCTTACCTAAGATGATGAATAGTAAATTGCCGAGGAAGTAAAAGCCTGCTGCTATGAAAAACACCATTCGCCATTGCCCTGGATCTTTCTAAAATACGAAAGGAAAACTCTTAAGTCCTTAGTTTGAATGGAAAGCTATTAGGGACCCACCTCATCATGTACAACGAATCCAACGGCAAGTGGAGCTATCGAGCTCATTATGTTCGCCGCTCCATTTGTAATGCCCATCAATGTACCAGCAAAGTTTGGCGAAAGATCTATATGATTCACTTGGAAGCCTAGATACGTCGCCGAATTTATACCCACGGTAAGGGTAAGTAAAATTACTGCCAGTTTTGTATGCTCCTTGGTAACGTAGCCCAGCGCTATCAGGGAGACCATCGGAATCCAGTGACCAATAGTGTTGAAGAATTTTCGATTGAACGACAATGAAACATTGTCCTTTTTCCCCACAAACTTTGACAGAAATATGAAAAAGAAGCTTAAGATCCACATTACGGTGTACGGCAGGGCTGACAGCAGAGCACTGTTCTTGATATCCATCTCGAGTATGTTCTTCATATACGATGGAATTTGCGTGAGCAGAGTCCAGAAGCCCCACATGTGTGTACAGTGAACCACAAGGAGCGACATGAACGGCAGAGATGTAGCAATGCTTAGCCATGGTGTCTTCAGATGGACCTTGTGCGTATGCTCGGAGTGACCTAGCGAGGTCTCTATGAAGTTCCGTTCCTCCGGAGATATTGACTTGTGATCAGCAGGTGAGCTAGCACTGTAGAAATACCAGAATATCGCCCAAACCAATCCACAAGATCCGGAGATATAGAAGATTCCCGGCCATCCGGCAGATGATTGCGCGATGAAACCACTCGTCGCCAGCATGACCACTGTGCCAAATTGCGAACCTGAGTAACAGTATGTTCCCAGCGCTCCGCGCTCTTCAACGGGCGCCCATTTCGCCAACATGGCGTGGGTGGCAGGGTGAACACATCCTTGCACCATTCCTTGAATTATTCGAAGGGCTAAGACGAGCTTCCATCCACCGAGAGCTGCGCAATGAGGTGTCAGAATAGCCATTAGGGAACAAGTTGTGATTCCAAAGAGAAGGATAAACTTGGCTCCATATCGTTGTGCGATTTGACCTCCGGGTATCTGCGTGACCACATATCCCCAAAAAAAGCTGCTCAACAGAAGCGACTTGGTTCGTTCATCCCAGTTGTACTCCTGTAAGTAGATCAAACATTTTTGATGAGATGTGATACAATGTAATAAATGCATTTGAAGCTTACCTCAAAATCGGGATTTGTGGAGTTGTTATCTGTCATAGCCACAATGGCTACAGAGAGGTTTACTCTCAAGGCGTACGCCACCGAAAGGCAGCAGAAACATAGGAAACATTGTAGGTGTCTTGTGCCAAACAAGGATTCTAAAAAAAAAATGAGTTAAAGTTGTGGAATTTAAAAAAGTAGTAGATTAGTGAGACTAAATCATTCCGGGTTTAAGTGCACTTTGGTTGAGTCTGGTAATTCGCAGAAGACAAAGAACTGTGCAGAACAAAGAACCTTCACGGGTCAGAAGACTGATAGAAAATTGGACACATTGAAGTGCTGTGCTGGCTAATGTTCGTGCGTGTGCACGAAATGCAAGGTATAGCAAGGAGATATAGAAGATTCCGGGCTAAAGAGAATATATGGAGGAATATGGTTGAGATATAGAACACCAGCTTTTTACAACCTTATTCCTGGCGAGTATTCTATTTCTCACATACATGATGGAGACCTACATCCTCCTACAGGCGCTATCCCTAGACGGGTCTCGGAAATGTCCTAAACCTGATGACAACACCTGTTTTTTGGCCGACCAGGGGGACGACGCGGTCGAATCTGTTGAAGAAGCTTTTCAAAGCAGAAATTATTCACAGAGAATTCGTCAGACCGTGTAAGAGGCAGAGTCTCTGTTTTCAGATGACCGAGCTGGAAATCAAACCCAGATGTTTATTTGGTTCTAAGGTGAGGTTAGATTAGGTTAGGTAAGGTGGCTGTTCCCGCTCAGCAGGGACACATTTAGACCAAAGGAGTCTATTGTGATAAAACCCTCTTTGTGAGACCGGAGTTGCGAGCCGGAGTATACCTCAATGATGACTCCCCCATTTTGGGTGAAAATGTAAAGGCAACCAGTTTCGCTATAAGCCTGTTCCGAAGGTCACCAATCGATGGTTGATTGGCTAGTGACCCGAAAAAGGTAATGAAGGCTGGGTATAACCATTTGGGTTGAGGACCAGTGAGGAACTTTACTAAAAAAATAGGGTCCCGTAACTATTCGACCCCAGATATAAATTTGCCTTGGGGATGGGAAGAGCCTTGTTGGTATGAAATTGAGGGAGTAACTTGTAGTATGAGCCCGCGTCAACAAGGTAATGGGAGTTGAGTGCGGAGTAGTCTTAAATGAGAGGACAAGGCAAGGGCAACCGATTTTGGTATAAGTGAGTGCCTTTGCCCGCAAGTTAGAATATGCCTCATGTATAATAGAGTCCAATGGTAACCGATTTCAGTATGAACTGCTGGGGGAGAATTCTCAGGCAAGACGCTGATGTAGGGTAACACGTTTTCGGTGTAAGCCCGTGCTTCAGGTGCCACAAGTCAGAGAATGTCAAAAGTCAAGAATTAACCTTGGGGAATGGGAGAGGGATAATAGAACCCGTACCAAAAGGAATATACATATATATACCTTCCTTTCATAAATGAAGACACGGTCAAACAAGCCTGTGAAAAGTCTAAGGATTGTATCATAACTCACTGCCTATGGCTAGTGCTTGACCTACAAAGAAAAACGATCCTTCTATCTCTCAGTAGAAACTTCATAACCAGTGGTCTCATTGCTACACGAATGAAACGACTCCTGTAGAAGCTGTAGAGATGAAGAAGAAATAGAGTCTAAAGAACACTTTCTATGCCACTGTTCAGTTTTCCAAGAACGACGAATTACCTTTTTAGGACTCTGGTTCTTTGAAAGCCTGGCCGACGTGATTGCAGGAATATCACTACTGTTCAGTTAGTTAGACATATGCCCAACCATGTTTGTCTACTATACAGGGTCCATCTGGCAACCGAGTGGACTTGCACGAGTTAAATACAAACAACCCTTCCAACCTAACCCATACCCTAAAGCTAACTTCCCGTAAGCGCGGAGAAGTGAGGTCAGATTAGCATAAGCACCTTCTAGTTCATCATCCCCGCTGTTGCCTGGAATGTTTCTGTGGTCTGAATCCCAGTAAATCGGTTGTATGTTGTGTCGCACTTGACAGCAATTTCATTGAGAGGTTCTGTGATAAAAGCTTAGACTAACCCCGGCACTAAAGATGTGCTGCATACTGCTTAAACAAAAATGCGGAAAGGAAAATGAACTGATATCAAAGAAAATAGATTCTAGTTGTGAGACCGCATCGCTCAATTGAATCCACCTCTTTGAACTTAATTTTTGTCCTCATTTCAAGTCACAAGCGGGCGCTCTTGTCTGCCTGATTACATACTTATTGATTCCATCAATAGGAAACCGAAAACACTTTTGTGACTTATCGCGCTCAAGTAGTCACAAATATTGGCCTGTAAATTAATTAATCATTTATTGGATGTGAAACAATAAATTTATCAGCTGATGATGGTAGGTAGATCACCATTGATGGTGATGGTCAATGTACAGAGTAGTCGTATAAAAATTATTAAAAACTTATACAAATACCACACGACGTCATGTTCTAAAAGATACAAGTCCTAATAAAACAATAATACACCCTGATGTCTTTTGGCTTGATAAACATGCAACACATTTTGGGGGTATTTTGTTTGTTTCTTATGACCTTAAGATAGTGGCAAACAAAAGCACAACAGAGTTTACTGTCCACTTCATGAAAATTGTTAATTTTTGAGCACATATTGTCAAATGGCATTCGAAGGTCTAAAACTGTTGATAAGACTCTACAACTATAATCTAAAAACTATAGGGTCTTACTCACATTGTCAAATTAGGACCTTTAAAGTTTGTTGTTCGCATTTTGTGATACATACAGAAGACTACCAAAAGCAAAAATTTTTTCGTAGTGACGGATCGTAATGACGCATCAAATATACCTTTTCGTTGACCTTTAGGCTACAAGTATTTTAGAGAAAATGTTTGAGTTTGTTTTTTAAGAAATAAGTAGAAATAATAAGACCTATAAATAAGGACTTGAATAGGTCACTCACATATGCATTAAATAAAAATACATAAAATTTGTGACATATTTCAGGAAGTGTACCTCTATTTAAAATGCATAAGCGAGGGTGCAGCGAAACTAAAAAAAAGTGTGATTGCCAATTTTGTTCCATCTCAGAATAAATGTAAAAAGTGACATTTAGCAAAAATAATTAGAATCTGTCAAAAAGCCCGTTGAATGCTAAACATTTTAAGATTTCATTGACAGACGTAATATTTTTACATTATCTTGTTTGCGATCATGAACTTGTTTCCTGATAATAGCGGTTACGTTATGACAACCACTTCGTCATCAATTGGTATCTGAATGCAAAGTTATTCTGATGTTTTAAGCACTGATAAGGATCCATTATAATTATTGTTACACAAGCTTAAATATTTTTTTTCGCCAGTAGGTGGAACGGAATTAATGAGGGTACTAGCACACAGATTATTATCGCACGACAACTGTGAATCAATGATATAAAAGCAACGTTTGAGTTTTGGTATCATCCTATAAGTTAATTTGCTCATGCAACAATTTGTTCATAGGCTAGACATTCATTTTTGTTTGATTTTTGAGCCCTTTTTCTAAGGATAGTTTCAAGACGTGAAAGTAAGTTTGCTCCTTTTCAATCCATAGTAATTTTCTTACTTGACTCTATTTGTTTTCAATTTTATAAATTTCTCTCCAGCTGCTTCAAAGTTTTTTTTTATAACAAACCTTGAAGCCCTTTTTTAATGAAAGCTTCCAAGGGGATATAAATATTCTTATCCTTACTTCATTCTTTCATAATTCGAAAGAAACAAAGAAGTCAAAGTGTACCAGATGCAGAAAAGGGGCGAAAGATTTCAGAAGCAGAAATCATGAAGTGAAGCATCCGGGTGGCATATTGGCACTTTAATGACAATCCAAACGAGAAGGTAAAAGTTTACCCCGGGTCGGGTTACCCTGGTCTCCTTTTACCACTCGAAAATTTGCAGGTTTGGTATACTTACTCAACAAGTTTTCGTCACGTCATCCACCCTGAAAGTTAATTCTTCCTGACGTTTCGGATTAAACAAAAACGGTTATCCTACCGCGGACTGTAGCGGCAGTAGGTAAGATTACCCACTCTTAGCTTCTTGTTTAAGAAAGTTTGCGTAGGCTTACAACGAAAATATTTAGTTGCCATATTGAGGGCATATTACCCATATACATAGCCAATTCTTACATGGGTCTCATTAGGCGCGCCGGTTATCACACCGATAATTATTTTGCTGCCTTGGCTTCTCTTTTCAGAGAGTACTTTACTAGCCCACATTATTCTTTTGGCAGATGTTCACTCCGAAAACGGCTTCCCCATAATAGCTTTTCGGGTAGATCTCTATCTTATCTCAATTGGAAAAAGCCTACACCGCGACTGATTGCATCGTCCAGTTAAGAACTCTTGACATAGGTTCCGGTGCAGGTCGAATTTTTTTGGACCTTCTATAGTCGAACTATTTCCCTGCTAAGTGGAGACAGCCACCTAACATAACCTGATGGAAAGACTGAAACATAAAAGTTTGGCATCAAAGCTTTCTCCCACCCTTTCTCAGTCCTAAGACGCGTTGTCACAAGGAACAGGAACAGAAACAGAAACAGAATTTCATACATTAGCAACGTAAAAAGCATTCAGCGAATTTAGGTTTCAGTTGCTAACGTATGGGATTCTGTTTCTGTTCTTGTTTTACGTTGCTTGCGACAACGCGGCTTTACGCCTTGAAGGGGGAACGAATTACTTAATAATTCAGTTGTTCAATAAGCAATAGAGTCGTTTACGTTAAAGTTTTGAAAATTGGCGGATCCTTGTACTGTGTCTACACCGACAATAAAACGAGGATTTGGGGGAGACAAATAAAAATAAATCGCAAAGTGCTCCACCCCACTCCTGTTGTTCTGGACAGATCTAAAGATTCAAGAAATGTGACAGATCTGTCAGACGTAAACAGTTGCAGTTTCTTTTTTCGATTCTCAAAATGTTACAAAGATGTAAGAAATGGTTGAAGTGGGGCATAAAAAAGGTTTGTGAATAGGGGGAAAGAGATAATGAGGGGATTTATTTTTAATCGCTTGACGAGAGGATATAATATTTGTATGGTAAATTCCAAGATTTAAGGCAGATTAGTTGAGGATTTATGTTAAACGCGAATAATTGTCCGGTGAAGACATGATATTACTTCGAATATAAATTCTACGGATGCATCCAGGGGCAATCCAGGGGCACATTAACAAGTCATTGAATATCCTCAGAAGTACAAGAAATTGGCACCCTGTTGTTTCCTCTTTAACTACTATTGTTCCCTGTATAACTACTCAAATACTTTCTGATACTTTCAGATACGTTCAGATTTGAATAATTTAGCGTTATCTTTACATTAAATTAAAATATAATGACATGAAATATGAAATATATTTGACTCTATTAGAAACGAAAGGGGTCGGGGTATTTGACTTTTTATTCTAGCAGGTGTAACAATATGTGTATCTTCATACACAGTAGAATGTTATCGAAAGTATGGCAGTGCAATTAATTTTTTTTTTAAATTAACTTCCACTCAAGGGTTTCTAATGAGTTAATAAGCCGCGAATGGGAAATCAATGTCAAAATTGTTCTTTTTATAGGGTGAGCCTATAGATTGTGTGGAAGTTGCCTGTCGATAACTATCATTTATCAACTAATAAGATTGATATTCTTGACAGATGTCAAGAAAAGTACAATCGCTCTCTGTGAGCGAAACCTAAAATCCAAACTAAAACTGCGGCCATTAACCCTCTTCAGAAAGCCATTGATGAATTTCAGTCAGTGGTCTAATGAACGGTAAAAGGTTCGCTTCATAATTCTGATTGTCTCTGTAGAGTGTAATCCTGACAAAAGGAAAAAAAGTACGATCAGCAAGGTTCTGAAAAGAGAAACCCTTACTGAAAGCTGAAGATACACTTGAAGACACACTTGATGCAGAATAAGCTAGCGGGGTTTGAGGTGGAACTTCTTTGTTGACCACTGAAAATATCCAATGAAATATTTTCGAACACTTTGCCACTTTACCTTCGCCAGACTTCGTAAATGCTTTGAGAACGCAGTGTCAACCGAGCGTCAAACCTTCTGGGAACTTCTGTGTTGACCACTTAAATATCCAACGAAATATTTTCGAACAGTTTACCACTTTGCCAGAACCGTAAACGCTTCGAGAACGCAGTGCCAAACGGGTGTCAAACCTTCTGGGGAGCTGGTCCCCAATTGGGCGCCTTTCCAGGCCCAGGATAGGGGAATGCTTAGCAGATATGATGAAATCGGTATGGAAAATATTCGGGGCGAAACAAAACCCGCTAACATTTGGAATAATGGTGTGTATTTTGGAGAAAAGCGTGCGTTCATTATATCGAGAGTTCTTTTGTTCACTATTTAGATAAGCCTGCACAATATTTTGTGTGTTGATTATACTGGGTATAGTTAACTTTGACGAGATTCACCACTATATCGAGCATTTACTGTACCTATATGCGCCGGTAATATTGAAAAATAACTTTCTTTGCTTGTATTTTTGCAGGGCAGCTTAAGAGTTTTGGCAAACTGTCGTTTAGATCCTTCGGTATTGCAAAATACTTTTTAAATTATCTTAGGTCGTTTCGAGATTTTGATGTATGTACATAGTATTCTGAAGGGAATAGCGTGCTCATGAGCAGCCCTATTGGCGAAGCCCATGAGCGGACCAGCAGCAATGCAGTAGGGTGGTCAAAGGATAGACGTGTGCACTAAAGAGGATACAAGCATCCACAGGTTTTCTTTGCCAACCTCTGTCTATCAACTCGTACTCTCACCTCCTCGTGGTGAACCCGGGTGAACCTCTTTGGAAGGTTGTTGGGGGTAGCAGACGAGAGAGGGAAAGGAGTGTTCCCACTAAGTCACTTCTGCTTGCATCCGGATGGCAGCGGAGAAATTCCGCAAATGGAACCAATGGTGGTGTCCACAGTTGCAGTCAGACCAAACTACTTAGTGAACACCTTATATGGGCTAGTAAGACGTATTTTGGGTCTCAGACCTATAAGGAGCGGGATATCCACCTCTCCGTCCTTGCAGTTATACGAAGGATTTGGTCCTCCAGGTTGGGGGTCGTGCCGTTGGGCGACCACCAACACCACCAACGCCCCGGATCGGAAAATCGGCGAGTCCACCCCGCATGGATGGCACAGTAGATGGGCACCGAGACTCAGGTGACCCAGGGTCCTTAGAGTCTACAGTTATTATTTAACTGTGTTACAAAATATACATTTAAAGAATTAGCACTGGTCAATGGTCATAGTATAAATTTAGGTGGTGTTGTTGTGCGATGACATATTTCTGCATGCATTGAGGGAAAAAAGCCAAAATATGCATTTAAACTTAGGGTGTGACATCACTGTTTAACTTACAAATCAATCCTTATTAACTGGTGTTAGAAACGTTCGCCATGCTGATGATGCGATGATAGTTTGCAATGACCGATTTATCCTATTACTTAGTAAACAAAGGTTGTCCGCAGATTTTTTTCATGCTGTGCCGTCACATCTGCAGTATGACATGATCAACCAAGTCAGTTAGACTAATCGCACAATTGCAATTTTATGAAGCATCAATAGTTTACTCACGATCCATGAAGCAGCGCTCACATGAGCAACTTTTCCAGCTGTACACATAAATACAGGTGAAACATTTTACCCTTTGCTTTCTAAAACGTCGGCAACTTGGAAGAAATTCAAAGGTTTCACATCCACGCTCGAATATAGAGCTAGCCTGCGCTAAGAAGTCTTTTCTGACAGCGAGCAGCTTAAAAGTTGCCCAAAATTGGTTCCATGTTGGTTGCCCATGGGACTCAAAAAGGCAATCAAACCGTTGTGTGCGATAAGCCTTAGTCAACAAAACAGTGCAGCATCGAAGAAGAAGGTATGAAATATAATGGTGGGCATAGTTTTTGTGCACAGCACATAAAATTATGTGATAAAGCACGTCTACAATTATATATTATTTTTTATCAGTTGTCAACCAAATATCTGGCGCTTGTGCCACTAGACTGCTGTTTAACAAGGCCTTGAAATTTTCTTAATTAATAAGCTTGTGTTGACTTTACACAGTTCAGTTTTTTCTCCTACTTTTAATCAACATAAAAAGGTTGCAACAGCAGGTTAAATATTGCTAAAGCAAAAGTCGGCATCACACTTGGTTGGCCGCATTTGTTAGTGATAAAAAATCTAACAGCCCCGCTTTTTGTAAAATGCTTTTCAAATGAATTTAAATTCAACGACGACATAGAAAAATATCGAACGATCGATTTTCAGTGCTTTGTACTGCTTAAAGTTTTAAATGTTTTAATCACTTAATTGATGAATTTAATTTTACTTTATGACAATCACCTTTCGAGCCAATAAACTTCACATTATCACACTGATAGCTCAATCTAGAACAGATATAGACAGGCCTATTAACAACATATGGCTACACTATCGCACTATTGTATATCTGGCCTAAGGCTTGGATATAAATTTAATCTTTTCGGGCGGTTTTAGTTCAAAGATAAAATAAATCGTTTCCCAGAATGCCATTTCTTTGTCAAAGTGAACACTGAACTGAACACCTATCTGTAGCACATTTTAATTGATCAAAAGAAATCCCGACGCGCTCTTTATATTTAGAAAAAAGGAAAAATTTTAAATTCTTGTATTTCTCATGTGACTAACATAAAGTGGCGACTAGACACAAGAGGCGATTATATCCACTAAATTTATGAAAGACACTTTATAACCGACGATTTTTTCCGAGTTGCTCGAGTTGATGATCACCAAATCTGAAGATCAGTTCTCCATTCTTACCTCCCTCGTATCTCCTATTCTTAACCATCTTGTGCTCTATTCCTTTCGATTAATCCAAATCAAGCCCAAGGTTCCTTGCGATCCACACAGGTATGCACTAAGCCCTGTCCCGTAATCACAACTGGCCCTGTGTCTATCCCAGTGCAGAGCTTTTAAACCGCTAGATATCCCCAAAGATGGAGCACACAAAGATACCAAATTTTGTAATATCGAAGCCAGTAATCTTTGGCTAAAGATAACGAACGGCACCGTGCCCGATACGCGTTAACACATTTTCCATTGAAGAAATAGAAAAAAATAAAATAGGGAAAAACACCGAACCGGACGACAGATCGTAAACGAATAATTATCGTAGATACTTTTTGTAGCGGAGTAGACGCAACGCATGGTTTTGAATGCTGAAAAAAGAGCGCGAGAGCCGTTTGTTTTTTATTGCACTCATTTCAAGTGTGGGTTTTTCATTTTCGGTTATTTTTGTGAAAGAATTTTGGGCTCCCTTTGTGTCCAAAAATCTCGGAACTACTACTTGTTGTCAACAAAGTAGCACAGTGTCAACTGCATGAATCAGAAGAGCCTCTGTGTGTGTGGGAGTATCTATGCGAGTAGTGCAATGTCGATAGTTGATGGAGTGACTTGTTATCATGGAAACTGGTTGTTAAGAGAGCCCGCAGGAAAAGAGCACAAAAACAACCTGATAAGTGCTATCAATGGGATCCCTTTGAAGTAGGTATTTGTGAAGGGAATCGAACCAAGCCTAGGTAGAAGGGTCGATCTAGCAATTCGATACCCGATTAGAAAAACTGAGCGAGAGAATGACAAAGCGGTCTGCCTCTTTGCTGAACACACACTGACAGTTGGCTGCACTTTGGAATGCAGTTTTGAAGGTAATATGGTGGTAGGTAATTGCCAATGGATTTCTGTTGAATCTCTGTGTGGGCCATGCAGATGAATTCTGACGCATATGGCAGCGCACTCAAAAGTGAAAACAGAATAAACCTGCACAGAGAGGAAAATTGGGTTTTAGGTTAATCTTTGGTTTGTTTTCGTCTAAATTATGCACACAATCGATATGTGATAATCGCGAAGTTCACACTTGATCTTTTCGGCGGACAAATTTTAGGTTTTTTGTTTAATTTTGTTCGAAAACACTTCTTATTAAATTTGCTGGTGAACTTGCTGCAGCAGTTGCAACAGGTTGCTTGTGTTTGTGCTTTTTCTCGACGATCATTGTCGTCGTTCGTCGGTGGAGATTAATGATCGTGGGTTTACCCACACGGCTTCTATCCATGTGGACAGGTGTCGACGATCTTTTGTGATTCTGCACATTCTCATACTTGATTTTATTTTAACGGAAATATTTTTTCTTAATTAAAACGTAAATGACAGGAGACGAAGAAATTTAATGACATCCACGAGTTGTTTAACCGTTTTAAAGTTGACTCGAGTTCGATGCTGCAACGACTGAATATTTTCTTGTTTTCGTTTATTTTTTATTTTTAGAAAATTTATTTCGGGTATAAGTTTTGTATAGGGATGTCTAGTTTTTTAGCTGTGGGAACTAAAAAAGAGGCTTGCATAAACAAAGAAATAAATTTATTTGAAATTTATTTTCATTGGTCTAAATCCTAAAATATTTACAGTGGTTTGTAAAATAATTGTGTCAGTTTTATTAACTACATTTGAAACAACAATTTTGGTAAGTTAAATCTGGATAAATTATGAAAGCCTGTAACACCCTGTTACACCAATATTAAAAGTAATTCGACTTGATTCCATATAGGTAGGTACTGCATGATAATTGTTATTCGTGTTGGCCACGCTCCCAAAATGGACAAGGGTTAAAAATTAAAATCAATTAATTCTGGTTTCGTTTGCGAAAATTGGTAAAAGGCGAATATTAAAGCTTCAAAACAGTTTTTTCCTAAAAACGCCCCCTAAAAGTGGGCGGAGCTCAATGCTTTATATGTAGCAAGCTTAGCAAATAATAATATCTTTAATATTTGCCATATAATTTTTTACCGATTTATAATGAATTTTCCGAGAAATGAGTTTTTTAAGATCTAACTTGCTTAAAGTGGGCATGGTCAATAATAACATTGGTCAAATTGTTGTCTTATTAGAGGTTTTTGGCTGCTATTGCTCTGCACTAAAATTTAAGTACGCATGCCTTGTTTAATTTGATTAAAACGTCTTATCTTATCAATTTTCATTGTCTGTGAAATATGAGGACCAAACCACTGTTCAAGTTTCAGCTTTCTTTCTTACTTTAAGAGACCTAAAACCCTCACACGTACCGACAGATGGACGGACTGACGGAGCGACATGGTTAAATCAATTCGCCTGTAGGTCGCGATCATATCTCTTTAAGGTCTTAGGGTCTACGATGACTATTTCACTGTGTTACAAACTATGCTTTAAAATAAATATACCCTGGGTCGAGTATAAAAAAAAACCAAGTCAAAACGAATCAATAAAGTTCAAGTTGTTCTTTGGATTCTGTTCAAATGGAGTTTAATTATTCACAGAAACACCCAAAGTAACTGTCATTTCGCATAGGCAAAACAGGCGAAAAAGTATCAACTATTCGAACTGTTTTCCAGAGTGTCATCCGAAATTTTTCCAACAAATTGACGACTTAACCGAGATAAACTCCGAATTGAAATTGACTGGAAAACTAACTCCTTCCTGAAAACCTGTCTCTGAGTGGCTCCTAACATTGAAGGATAATCTGAGCTTGGATTCGATTTAATTCAATCAATTTTTTGAACTAAGTGAGCGATGTTACGTTGGTTTTAATGTGTGTGCTCACTGGAGACTTGGATAAGATTCCCACGTGTGTCTTCTGAGAAATACAAAAGTTTGGTTCCTTTCACTATTCTATTTCTATGAGGGTCTTGCAATTTCTCTGAGAAAGGGGGTTAGCATCCCATTTACAAGTGGAGGAAAGAACTCACGCAACACATCAAAGACTGTCCGTGATTCACATCGGATTTAGTTTTTCTTGTACAGCATAGGAGACGTCGTATGGAGTTTGCTCGCTTTCACCAGGATTGGACCGAGGCCGATTGGGGCAGAGTTCTTTTTACCGATGAATCGAGGTTTTGTCTGAGCTCACCAGATGGACGTTGCAGAGTGTGGAGACGACCAGGTTAAAGATTCTGTTCGGCAACAGTTGCACAGCGGGAAAATTTTTAGGGAGGGTCCGTCATGGTATGGGCAGGAATTTCGATGTCCGGAAAAACCGAACTATGCGTTGTGGAAGGATCGATGAACTTCAGCTTTGTGGAAGGATCGATGAACTGCACCATTCATTGGACAAAACTTCATGCTGATGCAGGACAATGCTCGACCGCACGTGGCCATATGCGTTAATGAGTATTTGCAAGAGGTAGAAATCGATGCAATGGATTGGCCTGCAATGAGTCCGGACATGAATCCCATCGAACACGTTTGCGACCTACTAGGGAGAAAGATAAGGATGCGACCTGCCCTTTCAGAGACACTTAGCGGCCTGGGAATCGCTTTTTGGAGGAATGGGACAAATTGGACGATACATTTATGACCAACCTTATCCGAGGTATGCCCCGGCGAATAACTGCTTTATTAAGTGCTCGTGGAGGCAACACCCACTATTAAAGCAACGTTAACTTGTTGAAAAAAAAAAATCAAGAAAAAAATTATTTCTCAAGCCGTTGGCCAGTTTCTCAAATTTATTGTTTATTTTTTTCCTTTTTCTTTTTTTTTCTTTCCGTACGTAGATTTCTTACTTTTTTATAAATTACTTCAAGTTATAGCAAAATTTCAAGATGCGCCACTTTTTTGTAACTTTGTAAATTATTGAAAAAAAAAAAAATATATATATTTTACACATAGGTACCTATAAATCACAAAAATATTTTTCTAAATCGTTGCTTTATTAAGGCTTGTGATGATCCTGTGAAGTATAGTCTTGATGCTAACAAGCTGACGAGTGTAAGAAGAGGAGGGCTCCTTAAAGATAGTGAGGCTTTTAACAGCAAAACCACCCCTCTGCGTGGTAAGAGGCACTATTGAGGAGAAAATTAAAGTGACAGCCAACCAAAGGTGGTCTAGTCTGACCGGACACAGGGTATCCAGCGCTCTCTAGCCACGATTCAGGGTTCTCTGGCTTCGAATCAAAATAATCGAAGGGACTATTCAAAATGAGCAGGAACAAGCTCAGGGCTTTAATGGAAATTCTGACAGGATACTGCCTCCTGAAGAAACATGCAAAGAGGCTCAGGCTTTGTGACACTGATCTTTGTCGCTTCTGCAGTGATCGGCAAGCGGTTGAGGATGTTGCACACATATTGTGCGAATGCGAGGAAATTTCGGGTATGCGCAGGAAATTTTTAGGGGAATATTTCTTCGAAAGTTTATAGGATGTAGACGGTACAAACTTCAAAGGCACTCTTGGTTTTTACAGCAAAATTGGCTGTTTCACCAGGGAGAATGTTTACGTTGTTTTGCTTTTTGAATGATAAGTTCAACTGGTTTACCAGGGGTCACGATGGGCTCGTTTTGGTTCTAGTGTCTGCGTGGTCCTATTCTTCACACCGTTGTTTAAACTAACCTAACCTCGGCTTGTGATTTACGACAATTTTTATTACTTATGCATGCAGAAAGTCAGCCTTAGTGTAAACTAAAAAACCTAATAACCAGAATGATTGATCGTGAGCTGTAACAAAAAAATTGTGATGATCACAGTCTACGCAGACGAATTTTTGTGATTTGCAGAGCTAACTCTGCACTGAAAAATCCTTTATCATGACCATCCGCTTGATATGATGTGAAATACTTAATATATGCGCAGAAGAGTTGAAGTCAATTGTAGAGACTGGGATTTCTGTGCTGGGATTTCTATGGGATTTCTATGCTGTGTTTATAAATCGAATGTCAGCCTAAGTGTTTTCAACACTCGGAAAATAAGTAACGCACAATTTAAAAAAAAAAATTAAGTAATAGTCAAGTCTGCACTTTGAATAAGCTGTGACTGTTAAGGATATTAATTACATCTTTAATCAGACGTTACACAATACCTTGATAATATTTTGCAATTAGCACTCAAGAACGAACGGTTTCCTAAGTTCGTGTTGTTTTTCTAATTATTGCGTCTTTCTATCAGGAAGTGCAGCCAAGCTAACATTGTAATCAGCTGCTGATAACAAGCTGAGTGCAGCTTTATCTCGATTAAACTGACAACGTTCAGTTTGATAAAGTTTATAATCAAAAGAGATCGTAACGATCTGACTATTTACAATATAATTCTTAGGATGTGTGCCGACAAATCCTTTTTGTCACCATATTTACTGCGTTCGCCTAAAGGCTTATCAAAATGACGTCAAGTGTCAAGTTTTTAACAAGTCTTCAAAGCGAAAAACTTTCCATGCCGTTCGAAAACACCACCGTCTTACAGTTTGAAGTAAGTTCACTCTTTAGTGCTGTGTTGTTTGTATCGATGTAATGTAATGCAATTGTAAAAAATTTAGTTTTTGCTCTTTGTTTCAGAAAATGAGACAAATGGCTACCACTCGCTTACTATAAATTCGTTGTCATTTTACATCAGAGCCATCGTAGCGATACCAAGTCGAGTCCCATAAATTGACTGTTCTGCTCATCTGAAATAGGTGATAGCTTGTGTAAGTTTCTTTTTTAGTTCTTCGATAAACAGAAAATCTCCAAAATATGTCTACCTGGTATTTGACACCGAAATAGATAATGGATTGGTTATGCTCTGTATCCTAGGATCAATTTGGTTACTTCAGGGTTTTTTACATCAAAGGGCTTCGGTCATGTCTCATTTCAGGACCATCGATTGCTTATAAAAGGTGGTCCTCCTCCTAACGGGTGATTTTTTAGCTGGTTTGGTTTTGGCAACACTGGTTTTGACAGCTGACGTGTGTTTAGTACCTTGTGTCACTGTCAAACAGCTTCAGTTTGGTTTGCAATTTAACCATGGATCGTCTTACAAATGAACAACGCTTGCAAATTATTGAATTTTACTATCAAAATTCGTGCTCGGTTCGAAATGTTCATCGCGCGCTGCTTCCATTTTATGGTCGGCATTCTCGACCTTCTGAGCAGTCTATTCGGAAGATTGTCAATTGGCCGCCTAGATCGTGCGATTTGACACCATTAGATTATTTTTTGTGGGGGTATGTCAAGGCTAATGTCTATAGGGACAAGCCCGCTTCGATTGACGCACTGGAAGCCAACAACCATGCATTCATTCGTGAGATACAGGCCGATATGTGTGAAAGAGTATGCCAAAATTGGACTCAGCGGATGGGCTACCTGAGACGCAGCCGCGGTCAACATTTGGATGAAATTATCTCTAAACATAAAATTGCAAGGTTCAAACTATCGATTCAAATAAATATTTCATTAATTTTTTTGAATTTTTTGTGTTTTTTTTTTAAAAAGTTCTCAACCTCTTAAAAAATCACCCGTTAAAAAGCATATTTCGCACTTGTAAAAATCTCAGTTAAATAAAAAAGCATTTAATATAAACTAGAAATAGTTTAAGTATAAGGTAATTTTTTCCTTTTTTTTTTAAACCAGGATTAGTTGATTTCGAAATAGACCGAATCCTGTGGGTTTTTTTTTTAACTCTTATAAGACAAAGACTTCGACTCTATGCCCTCTCTGTGCTGTAATTTTTCATAGAAAAATAGAAAAAGTTATTTGGGCTATTCTTCATACTTGTTTCAGAGTTTTGCCCCAAAATGTATGGTTTGTGTGCAGATAAGACCGCAAGCTCTATGCCCTTTCGACCAATATGATCTTCGAATCCATAGTTCGAGTCCAATAAAACCGAACCTCCGTTTAAAGGATCAAGCCATCGCAGGTGACAGCACTTGATCTGGGGAACTGGTATTCGCTTATTCAGGATCGCAGAGGATGGAACTTTACTGCAAATCAAGTAAAGAAGCTAAAGGGGTCGTAAACCCACTGAAAACTGAGGGTTACTACCCTCTAAATTTGGGGAGTTACACCCTTGTAAGTGGAAACCTAGCTTACACTGAATTAAGCCTGGTTCGAAACGTATCGAAAAACTCGTTTCTTCAATTCAAAAATGGAAAAAATAGCTCTTATGTAACTTCTGAACGGTGGGTCGTAAGAAAGATGAAATTAAGACACTTATAAACTTAAAAAAATATGTGAACGCATACAAGTGCAATTTTTTAAATACACACATAACGGTTTAATAACAGTTTGAATTCGGATGGTAAAAATATGCAAAAAGTGTTTTGGCGCTTATCTTAAAAATTTTACAGTCAGAAAGAAGAAAATTGAAATGTACATAATAAGGAATGGAAAATATGTGCCTATTTACAAAGTGTTTAAGGTCATAACTTCTTAGTTACTTCATTAAAAAAACCAATATTGTCCAACAATATAAAACAACCGTAGCTTAAGCAAAGGCTAACATCAAGTTTTGGTTAATCCATTTTTATACCATCCCATAGGGTAGGAGGTATATTAAGTATTAAACCCCCAAGACCTTAAGAGCATATGATCGAGACCGAATTCTGAATCAAATGAGCCATGTCCGTCCGTCTGTCTATATGTCAGATGTTTTTAGGCCTTAAATTTTGAGCTGGGGTGCTAAAACTTCGTACGTGAGGTCTACGTCATGTGAAGCAGTACAGGTGTAAAAATTTTGAAATCCGCCCAAAGACACGCCAACAATCGGTCTAAATGTGCAACTACCTCCAGAGTTTTCAAAACTATAAGAGGTTCTAAAAGGCTGAGATTTGACATTTAGTATCTCCTGATGAATGTAAGACACAAAAAAGACAAATCTAATTGGTAAACCTCCTATAGTGGGCGTGGCATCTATTTTAAGGGTAAATTTTCAAATGCAATTTACTCAGTATTTTTGCTCGAAATTGAAATAAAATTGCTTAATATTTTATGTAGAAAACGCTTAGTTACACATTTTGTTCATTTAAGACTTTGGGCCCACATTTGGAGGCAGTATTAAAGTTTTCCAGAAAAACTTAATTTCGACTGGCCTTGAGCCCAATTTAGGAAAGCATGAAACAAAAAAGTAGCAGGTTAGGTAAACGAGACTTCATTCCAGATTTCGTTTATATAAAGTTTTTAGCCACGCCCCCTTTTAGGGTCGATTTTTCAAAAATATTGAATTTGAATCAAAAAATTGCATTTTTACGTACATTTAAGTGTAACTTGGAAATATCTGTGGAAATATCTTATAATTAATTGTTTGTAATTAGGGGCGGTTGGACCGCGCCCCTTTTTGAAGTTTGCATTACTTATAAAATGTCAAAAAATAACTATGCCATCATCATTTTACATTGTGGGATAGGATGGGGTATTCAACGGTCCGTTTTACGGACTGTAACTTCTGCGTACACACTGTAGCACTTACTCACTGGTTAAACTGCGGTTTGAAGTATTTTCGAAAAAAAATTTTCAAAAAAATGTTGTCCCCACCACTCTCTCCGATGCTATATTGCCAAATGATTTGGAAAAAAATCACCCATATAAGGAATTATTTCATATTTTCAGGAAAAAGTAGAAATCTTTGAATATTTGGCAAATTCTCAGATCTAACCCGAAAGCTATTCTGGTACCTTAACTGTCTATAATGAAACTTGGTTTGTATATTAAACGTATGAAGAGTATTCTAAGACCATGAACAACATTTTATATGCAAATTATATGCATGCCGACGGACCGCTCCGTGTATGACTTCATACTTGACGGTGTTTTTGATTTCATGCTATATCCTCACAAACTTATTGGAATTCTTTAATTATGGTGGTGTAAAAAAAGTCACCTCCCTAAATCTATCTTCAAATTTCTATAATCTCTAGAATTTATTGAATAAAATTACTCAATCAGATATGTACGATAAGGTTTATATTTATGATCAATGGGTTATAAATAACTAATTGCTATTTTAAGCATAAACATATTAAATTGTGCTACACGATTGCAGACATTTTTGTAAATACCCTGCCTTGCGGCAAACAGAGCAGAAAGAAAATAAAAGTGAGAAGAGAAACGTGTGCAAATATTGCAGACATACTGCTCAAACTTGCTTCTTTTTTTGCCGCAAAATATTTAAACCATGAACGTCCTCAGATTCATATGAGTGCTTGGTAACACAGACTAAAAATTTTTCTTCCAACTTACCCGGTTTGAAAATATTTTTTGTTGCTGTTACAATCATGATGATTTTGCTCCAAATCTTTGCGGTGATAATTTCTGTATTCACTATAGTTTCACTATAACACAATGGCTTGACAATTTTATTCTTTCATAATTAATTTTCACTTCATCACTTTTGTAGACGCTTAACTTGGCTCTGCACTCATTTCATACCACGCGCAAACTAATTTTCCTTCGAAGACGACAAGTGCATTTAACATGTAAAACCCGATTCAAGAAGGCACATAGAAAACTTCAAGAAATATCGAGATACATCATACCCACAAGCCACATGTGCGAGGAGCTACGTCATTCAAGTACAAGATGCAGCTCCACTTGTAGTCGAAAGCGAAAGTGTGTACATTGCACTGCAGGTTCTTCTTGGGACGACTCTGGGATATTCCAGAGTCCTATGGTAATTCTTTCAAAATCATTTAGAATAAAAAAAAGATAAGTTGGATTTAAACCGGATCTAATGCTATTTACTAGGAAATTTCTGCTTTTGCACTTCAGATAAATAGCTAAGTCCAGTAAAATGTTTAAATTAAATCCACTAGCGAACACGACACACTCGTTTGAATTATTAATAGGTTCTGTTCAATAAAGAACGCTTTACCAGCGATTTCATAATAATTATTGCCAGATACTTAACACAAGACGAGAAGCGCGCAGTTGGGCTCAAAGCTGTGACAAATAGTTTCTGTCGAAAAAAGCTGTAGGTAAGGTACTTCCGGAACGAGCAATTTCAATTACGGAAATAAGTGTTCTCATTGACTTGCTATGCATGGACTGACTTCTAGATGCTTATTTTTGCCGGCTCGAACATTAAGCAATGGCGCAATTGAGACATAAAAATAAGCATTGCCAAAATAGTCGAAATAATGGAGAATTATTTTAAATTTGCATATCTGGTTGTTGTTTAAAGTAGCAAATTCGTATTGTCAGTATAGCCACAAAAATATTTACCTAGTGAATGTGCCTTCACAATACAATCATTACTTTGGAGAAGGCGTTAAGAAAATGATGGGATGGTTAATGACTACTGCAAGGAAGCAGGTATCCTTTATCGGACTGAACATTTTAATCTTATGTGGCAGCCTAGCTTAAGGAACAAAACTGAAAAAAGAAAGAAAACTGCAACTCAGTAGGCAACATTTCTGGCACGTATTTTTATATTAGTCGTCAAAGTAGAAATTCTAATTCGCTTAATCTCAACTCTTTGGTCATGCTTTTATTGCGTCAATCCTGCCAGGGTTAGTAACAACTTCAGTTATTCTAAGTAATTTTTGTTTATGTTAACTTAAAATTGATCTGTTACAGGATTGAAGTACATTAAATTTCATTCAGGCGAAATTTTGACGATAGGTTCCTCAAGACTTTTAGCAGCGAGTCGAATAAGCAATATCCACCCTTCTGTAACTATTTTTAGTCCCTATACATTTGAAGCTAGGAAACTGAAATTCTGCTTAAGCTTTTTGGCATCCAAATTAATACAATGGCTTAAATTTTTAAAATCCACCCACAATCACGCTTAATGTGCTATGTGCTATACGCTATTCACGATAAAAAGTCAGTACAGGGAAGATAGGGCAATTACTTCTCAATCTGGCTTTAATATCTTGCACTAACTTGTCACTCTTCAAAGCTCTTTCAGGGCTGTCATAGCGGCGAATTAAAACCGTAAAAAACCAAAGTGAAGGAACAACTGGCTTACCATTATGTTTTCGTCGACTCAAGCACAGGTTTTTATGCTTCGCTATATGCATGCTACTCCAATGCCATGGTTCTTAAGCTGTGTTCCTGTGGTTCCGTGAAAGAGTTCTTAGGGTTCTACCAACTTTCTTAAAAAATATTTGCCCAATCTTGTGGTAAGAAAATTGCCGACTGATTAAAAAAAAATCTGATAAAGCTGTGTGTTCGACTTACGTCTTGTGCACACGGAAGTTAGAGCGATTTTGAGAGGAAAAGATTTCTTAAAATTGTTTCAGAGTTCAAAGTTATCCAACTGGGTAAAAAAAACCACTTTAAAGAAACCTTTTTTATGAGCGGTGAACATGAAAATATGCATATCTTGCAGACATTTTTGAAAAGTCTAACGCAACAACTTTTTGGAATGTAGGGAAAATTGAAAACATCGAGGAAGGAGGAACATTATTAAATGTGTTCCAGTTCTACATGAAATCTCCAAGAAAACATGGTAGGGCTCAGAGAACAGGCATTGGCAATATGATCGGTAGACATTTGGTAAGTCTACAGAAAGATCTGTATAACATTACTGTATAGATACAAAAGCTGACATCGAGTGGGTATAAAATGGATTTCTTGTGAAAACTCAGCCCACGACACTAAGAGCTCCGGGAAACGGTTCTCTTTTGCAAAGTTCGTCTTCATCCAAATGTGTATTTAATTCTGTATCATTAAACGAATTTCGGGTTGGTTTTAGAAGTGATTTTAGCCATATGAAGATTTTAGCCAGATTGAGTTTGGACACTGCTCCAAATGTACGATACAGCTTTCGGAGACAAGGGCTACGATGGCTAGATAGAGCGGATGGACAGCAAGGCCCCGGCCTGGAAAATCAGGAGCACCGAGACTTATGTGGCGCACGCAAGTGGAAGGTGACAGGCTGGAGACAGAACTAGCTGGCGAAGTATGCTGGCGGAAGCCCATGTCCACCCCAGATTGTAGCGTCACCTTAAGTAAGTAAGCAAGTAAGCTTTCAGAGATAGAAGCAGATTAAAAAAAATCAAACAACGTAAGAAAAAATATTTGAAAATATAGAATTCATATTGATATGTATTGTTTTTAATTTTATTTTTTGTATCGTTGAGAGTTGAGGTTCCGAAATGTATTTCGGCCTTCTATATGTATAGGGTTCCACAGCTGAATAAGTTTGAGAACCGCTGCCCGAATACATAAAATAATCCATTTTTTTTTAAAGAAAAAGGCTTAAGAAAATATACAAATTCTTGAAGCTCTTTGTTCAAAATCACAGAAAGCTCCGACAGAATGTGGTACTGGCAACACTCTTTTTCGCTTACACTTTTAAAAAGACAAGCTTGAGTTGATTTCGAGCGCACAAAGTCAACTTGTGCTCGTTTCTATGGTATTTTAGTCACGCACGGACATTATGCAAAATTTCTATGTATAGTGTTGACCTTTTACTTAAGGACAGTCAACTTTTGTTAGCACGTGATTTATTTTTTGCTTTTTGTTTTAATTGTAGTAAAAACGAAACTAGTTAGTGCTGCTGCAAAGCAATTTTTCGCGCAATTCCAGAGAATGTTTACCATGATAACGAGGGGTCTTATACCATGCCAACCGAAGTCGACGTTTTAGATTTTTTTTTGAAACATGTGTTTTTTCGGGATAAGCATCCACGAGCTCCGTTGTCAAGGATTCGGCACGCACCACTTTTTTTGATACCCCATCCCATAAGATTGGAGGTATATTAAGTTTGATTCATAGTTTCTAACATGGAGAAATAATCACCGTAGACCCCCAAGACCTTAAGGGCATATGATCGAGACCGAGTTGTAAGTCGAATGAGCCATGTCCGTCCGTCTGTCTTTCGGTAGTTTTTAGGCCTTAAATTTTGAGCTAGGAACTTGAAACTTGACATCTGTTCTTTCTAGGTCCCGAAGCAGTACAAGTGTAAAAATTTTTGAAATCCGCCCACTGACACGCCCACTTTACTTAGTAGCATAAAAAATCAAGTTTGTCGCAGGAAGCTGAAACTTGGTATGCGAAATCCTCGCTTAAGTGCATTGTGATTGGCATTGAAAAAAAGCGAATGCCGCCCTCTTGTAGGCGTGGTCATACTTTATATGAATTCTAATAAAAGGTTTTTATTTGATATATTAGCTTTAAATCCAAAAAACTTTTACTATAAAATGTTCAGAAATGGGCGTAAGCTATCAACTCAAGTGGTTAATTTTCGCCACGCCCTATTTTTGGGAGCGTTTTTAAGTATAAACCAAATTTTTAATATGAAAATGCAATCAACACGTGTATACCACTTCTGATAAAAAATATAAACAAAAATACGATGTTGTTGAGAAGGGGTGGATGCCACACTGAAAATTTTTGGATAAGGCCTTTTTTATTAAAAAAAAAATTTAAAACACATGAAAAATAACACTAAGTAGGCAACATTAATATGAACCTTTTCTGCAAAATGAAATTAGAGTGCCTGAACTTGTCTTGTAAATTGATTCAAACGTACTATAAATATACCTATAGCGTTCATTTTGATTTCAAAAATATGAGTCAAATATTAAAATATAAATACATGAGTCCACCTGAAAAAATGAATCCCATCGGACTCATATGAGTCCAAGTGGTAACTGTGCTTGTAACCCTACCACTAGTTTTTGTTGAAGCTTTTCTGCGAATGTATCTAGTTGCAAAAGACGTGTGCCACATTCAGTTGCAGATTTCAGTGCTGATAGTAGATTTTGCACATCAGAGTTTATATTTCTCGTAAAGCTTCAACTCCCTCAACTCCTCGCGGGCCCGGCTCTAAGCTTACTTACTTACTTACTTACGACTAGGGTGGACCTGGGCCTCAGCCAACAAGCTTCGCCAGCCAGCTCTGTCATCAGCTACCTGTCTCCTGTTTCGCATGCGAACTTTGTTGAGGTCCCCTTCTACTTGCGTGCGCCACCTGAGTCTTGGTGCTCCTCTACTGCACCGTCCCTGCTGGGTGGGTTCGTTGATTTTTTGAGCCTGGACGTTTATGTCCATCCGCTCTAGATGGTCCAGTCGTCACAGCCGTTGTATTTTGACTCTTCTGGTAAGGTAAGTGTCGCTGTACCTTGTAAGAAACCATCTCTGAAACTTTCAAAACCTTTTTTAGAAATATAGAACACAAAAAAAAAAATAAAATAAAATAAAAAGGATAAACCCCTAGAAAAAAGGCATCGGTAAGCCCTGATTGTATAGGGCTAGGTAGATATCAGCAGGTTCCTTGCATACCCTTTAGGACCAACATCTAGGCTCCCAGAATTTCACCTCGTAGATCTCAATTGTCAAGGGGGTAGATCATCGGCCAACGGTGAAGGTGAGTGTGCGTCCTTGCTGAGAGTACCATAGTTGGGCTAAAGCAAACAAAGGGACTTCTGCATAGATTGGGACGGAGTGCGGAGGACGTACATTATCCCCTGATGCGGTACCATCAGGAGATTGGGAGCGGTACTGTGTGGTGTGGTGCGATTGGACGGTGCATTTTGCACACGGTCAAACAGTTAAGCTAGCTTGGCTTTATGGTAGCTCTGAAAAAAGAGATTCGGGAAAAAGTCAGTCAGTAACTGGGGATTTCATAGAGTGGTCTATCGCGATCGTGCGGGTGTTTTGCCTTGAAGGCTTTTCCATAAAACCTTAAGGTTCTGGTCCTCGCTCAAATGTTTGATACGCGCACGTAAAGTTAAGAGGTTCAATTAAGTACGCGAAATAAAGAAAAGTCTATAAATATAAAAGACTAATTAAACTACGTAAAAAGGGGGAGGGGGGGGGGGGGTAATATAGGGGGGGGAGTAATATATGTACTCGAAAGTGCCTAACCAATGCTGCTGTGAAGATTGAAAGATATCACAACGAGCTAGTTCGCGCATCCAACATCATCATTGAACATCATTGTAGAATCAGTGTACGAGATTAACGACCCTGCCGATCCGTTGCCCAAACGGGCTGAAGGGTCCTGTGACCTTCATTCCTAAGGGTGACTTGAGGTTTGGCAGGGATGGGGCGCAGCTATTAATCCGGTCATAGCACTCACTTGGGTTCAGTTGATCAGCTGATCTTGTCGACTGTCTTCAGCGGTACCCTAAAGTTTATTTCTGCTGTTCCACTCCAGGGAAAAAAAAACCCAATCGTTACAACTTCCACTCTCCGCCTATGCCTACCAAATGGGACCATTAATCGTCCGAAGAATTTTCCTCTTGAATCAGTCATAAGTGTTTTCATTCGCCTTTGACAGGGTCCATGCTTCTGCGCTGTAAAGCAGGACTGGGATGATGATAGGGTCTTATAAATGGACACTTTAATTCCTCGAGAGAGGGTTTTGTCACTCAATATATATCCTTTGTTTGATTTCCGCGCTGGTGACATTATCTGAATTGATAGCGATACTCAGGTACGCCGGATTCTAAATTCTTCCTTCCCTTTTAAACTGGTCAATTATTGTGTGCGCCGGCGATGGTGGAGTGTCTGGCGAAAGTGCAGAAAGTCTTGCGATCTTATCCCGACTTAAGCCATCTTAAATATAGAGCTTAAAACCTTTTCCCACTTCGACCTTAGCGATGGCCTGACAAAGCCGTCGTGAGTTTTATTTATTATAAGACGTCTGTATTAGCTTTCAGAGTCCTTGATATTTAAGGTCCCTAAAATGTATTGAAGGTGCGTACCTTGTATGGCATACCACTGTTGTTTCCGTCTATTATCCTTTGTTCATTTGTTGGGACGGAAGATTCTCTACTTGACTGGAAAACGTTCGTTGTTTGGTATTTATTGCCGCCGGCCGTATAACGTTCGCGCATGTTTTGTGCTGGGCAACTTGCCCAAGTCTAACTTATTGTAGTAGGCACATATTGTATGCCAAGGATACGATTGGACTATTTTATATAAATTGTAGGAGTTAACTGCTATGCGAGCAACTTGCGAGCGCGTCGCCCTCCTGGTAGGCTAAAAAACAAGTGGTGGGATCAGGTTAAGGACATCTCCGAAACCCGTCTGGGTACCGCTCCTGTATGTCTTGCGTCAGTGGCGGAGGATAGAGAACGATATGGAAGGACCATTTAGCCGCCCTCGTTCCACGTCCTTTCTAAGGATAGGCGGTCACCAAAAATGAATGATTGACTGATTGATATCTGCTATGAAGTAGTCCAACTGGAAGCTGTATATTTATTTAAATTTTCATAAATTTTTGTCTATTTATATTCACATTGACTTATAAAGCCATCACTTAAAATTGTTTGTTTGTACAAAATAAAACCACTTTCGGATACGACCAAATAAATAAAGCAAAATCAGAAAAGAAATTATCTTTATTTGCAGTCCGCCATACGTCAATCCGCGAATAGAAAAAATATCCATCTAATCTTTAGATTACTTAATAAATATAAAAATAAATAAAGTGGGAGGGGTTTTGTGGCTATATTCATTAGCTTTTCACGTGTGCTCCATAGAACGTGTTCGAAACGTGTATGGGGGCCAACGAAAATATGAAATTCATCACAACAATGTCGTCTGGGTCGTCTAGATATCGCTAGTTCTATTATTTTAGTTTTTTATTTTTATTCCACCAAACAGCTTTTGGCAGCTTTCGGCAAGTTGGATGTGATGGCAGCTGTCATCGCCATATCCATAAAATATTAGATACATAATATTGTTGACACTTGCTGCGAGATTTGGTTGTTGTTCTTTTTTTCTACAACGCGGTATACTTTTTTTCTACAACGCGGTATAGCAAGTTACCTTGCGTATTTTTTAACGCCGGACATAAAGATTGAAAGTAAACTAAAGTTTAAATGCAATTCCCATGAAAATCTGCGTAACGAAAAAAAATTACCAACTATTTGCCATAAAATAAACCGTCTCCAGTCCCCAGTATGTTAAATGAAACAGCCGCCTTAATTAATTTAACATTTTATTACTAAAAAATAAATTTCATCTTAGCCTACTTAACAAAAATGCATTTGTTTACACTGTCTAATAGCTACGCTTGAAAGGATAATGAATACAAGACTTCTACTACCTGTACTCTCTGCAATTCAGTTTAAAAATTCTTCGCTACTCCCGGAAACAGAAATAAATGTTTCCGGAAAACAATCGGACACTGTATTATCGACTGCTACTCGCACTTATGACTAGATCACGGATTTCTTGTTGTTTAGTAAATTTGTTTAGTGTTTTATGAATTTAACAAAATGATTCCTGTTCTAAATATTTTAAGTGTTCATGTGAATGCCTCAGTTTTGTGACTCCATATAGACTGGGTTCTGACTATTGGACTCATTCTTCTTCGCCACGGATTTGGGCTCGTTCCAGTATTGGGTTTCAGTCTTTCCGAAACTGACAAACAGCAGGTTGCCCACCAGGAAGAAACCGGCTGCGATAAAGAAGATTATCCTCCATTGGTTTGGATCTTTCTGAAAGTTCGAAAAGAAGTCGATTTTAGTAAACATCCTTGTTGTAAAGGTTTTTTTAATTCTTACCTCATCGTGAACTATAAATCCAACGGTTAAGGGAGCGATAATACTCATGACGTTAGCCGCGCAGTTTGTGATGCCCATCAGTGTACCAGCAAAGTTTGGCGACAAATCAATATGATTCACTTGGAAGCCTAGGTAGCAGGCCGAGTTGATTCCCACTGTCAGGATGAGCAAAACAATAGCCAGGGTGACCTTATCGCCGTCAATGTATCCCAGACCGATGAGTCCAATCATCGGCACCCATAAGCCGATCGAGTTGAAGAATTTGCGACTGAAATTCAGCGACATGCATTGTTTCTTATTCAACACTTCCGAGAGGAATGCAAAGAAGAAACTCAATAGACACATGGCCAAGTAGGGCAAGGACGATAGCAATGCGTTCTTCTTGATATCCATGCCAAGGATGTTCTTCATGTATGTTGGGATTTCGGTTAGCAGAGTCCAGAAGCCCCAGTTGTTGGCACAATGAGACGCCAACAGCACAAGGAATGGTACCGAAGTCAAAATATCCCTCCATGGGGTTGGGATCTTTGGTTTGTGTTCTCCTTCCAACTTGCCCAGTGAGGTTTCGATGTACCTGCGCTCTTCCTCGGAAATGAATCGGTTCTCAGAGGGACAGCTAGATGCAAAGAAGTACCAACATACAGCCCAAATAATACCGACACCACCGGAGAAGTAGAAGATACTTGGCCAGCCCATTGATGATGAAGCCAGCTCTCCACTTAGAGCCAACATTAATGCAGTGCCAAACTGTGTTCCAGCATAGCTGAATGTTCCAAGTTTTCCTCGTTCCTCGACTGGAGCCCACTTAGAGAGCAACGTATGCGTTGAGGGAAAGATGCACCCCTGGCAGAGACCTTGGATAACACGGAAAGTGCATATCAATGGCCAATCTCCGATCCTCGCACACCATGGGGTTAGAATGTTGAGTATGGCACAGATTAGAATACCATAAAGCACGACCAACTTGGCGCCGTATTTTTGAGCGATTTGTCCAGCAGGTATTTGTGTGATCACGTAGCCCCAAAAAAAGCTGCTCAGAATAAGCGATTTCGTTTTTTCCGTCCATGGATATTCCTGTAAATATAAAGGAGAAAAAAGTTAGAATTCGTGTGGTGAGACGTATTTTATGTAGGCCTGATATAGGGTGATAGGTAAATACACAAATGGCAAGTAGAACCCCCAGGAGGTAGGAAAAGAATGACGTGGCTAGATTAAAGCCTATATGTTGGTCTAGCCAGGGAATACAAGTTGAAGGTCTAGAGTTAGTAATGGTTGCAGAAGAAGGATGAAATCACCACACTTTCTTCGTGGAAAAGCAGATATAATCATGATGATGAAATAAAAGCGTGATAAAATATTGGATTAAAGAATATGTAGCTATTCCAGCGTTTCTGTTCCTGCATAAGGTCGGATTTTTAAGATGCGAACATTTAATGAATGACTGCATAAATATTTAGGTGGTACTGAAGCACTTTATTTAGGGGCGAGGTTATGATCTGAATTTTACATGCCTTGAGGATATATTCAGGTAAATTAGATCCTCTTCTATATTCGTTTATAGCTGAAAGTATACCATGGACCATAACGTACCAAAGTATGTACGAAGTCATTAGGTTATTTGTTCAGTTAAGAAAAAGAGCACAAAACATGCCCTGGTTTTGAATCTCAGTCTGGTTGCTGTACCCTTCGCAGGTCGCTACCTTGTCGCTCAAACGATCGATGGCAGAATGTCCGCGTGCGATATCTCGCTTACTTTGTGCTACTACGAGTGAATCTCTAGAGAGAAGACGATGGCACCAAAGCTATGTTCCATTGAGAGAGTTCAAAACAGTCGGAAAACACAGCCTGCGCGACACCACGCCCGAAAACGTTTTCAGGCTGTTCTTCAGCAGATTGCCCTAGCTCGACATTGTCCTGGCAAGCACACATTTCTCATGTCACATAAATACAAGGAGATTTCTATGTAACCAATTGTCAACCAGCTAACATTCGATGAGAACCCTAGTGCGCCATAATAGCACCTCGATGCGTTGTATTATCTCAGTTCTTTGTGGTTCGATGCAGCGAAGATACCAACCCAGTGAATAACCCTGTATTTTTTGATGAGAATAAAAAAGAAGGTACCCCGAGAATTTGACTGACAGAAAATTTGTACGAAGGCTTTAACGTTCCGTTGTTTCTCAGGTGTTTGTTTGGCTTTGACAGTTTCATTAGTCCGCGCCATTTTGTATTTAATGAGTACTGAACTTTTGACAGTTTTTTGACATATTTTGCGCTATTCGGAATATTTCGGAAACTATCACGGTTTTTCATGACAATTTTGATCATGGCACGATTATCTGATGTTTTAAAGGGTTACACCTTTTATGCTAACTTCACAACTGAACAACTTCATATGATTTCTCCAGTTTGATGCTGGGTTGACCCAGTTGAACCGAGTTTAACTCCAAATCAAAATAAACTCAAGTCCTTATTTCTTGGGTCATAAAATAAATAAAAATAAATAAATAAATAAATAGGGTGGCGCAACAGCTCGAGGTGAACCAGGGAAAACTTCTCAACAATGTATGTTGTGTGTGTTAATTTCTGCACATACAAGGGGACCTACAATTTTTTACCGAATCTGAACGCCACCTTGTGAAGACATATGACACTCTCGAAGGGCTTGTCAGACCCTCGCGGAGGTGGGGACCGTGAAAAAGATCAAGTCTTTTTTTAGGTGACAAGGGCAGGATTTGAACCCAGACCTCTGGAGTAGTAAGCACACACACTAACCACTACGTCACGGCACCCCACTATTTCTTGGGTCAACCTCATTTTAACTCAGGAGCTCGGGTGATCTGGCAAAAAAAAATACAGGCCCTAAGAAGTCAACTAAGTAGCGTAGAACTCTCTCGAGCATTCAATTCAATTAAAGTTTAATGATTCTGCTAAAGTCGATAACGGTGGAGAAAAAAATCCTTGGTGTGAATTTCGCTTAAGTCCTCATTAACGGTGACAACTATCTGTTCGAGTTGGCTAGAAGAGGTAAAATCCAACGACCCCGATGGATGAGTTTTGGACACCACCAATGTTCCCGCCTGGAAAAATCTTTGACTTTCCAGATCTTATTTAATTTTTAATCATTCCAATTCTTAAAAATATATGAGACACTATAGAGTAAACGTTTTTTATCTTTAAATACTTTCATAAGAAAGTTTATGTGAACATTTGAGAATTCCTTAAATCTAATCTGAGTTGTCCTCTAGGTCCTCTAAATCTAACTGTCGCATGCTCTTCATCTGCACTGCTGGCTCACTCTTAAGGGATGGATTATTCCAATCCTGAGTCGAAGTTTTTCCAAATAAAACAAAAAGTAGATTTCCAAAAAAGTACAACGCCGACGCTAAAAAGAACACCGACCTCCATTGTTCGGGATTTTTCTAAAAATAAATCAAATTCAAATGCGAAAACAGTTTTACACCCCGGTTTTACACCCCAGCCAAATGTACCTCTTCGGTCACAATAAAGCCCACTGCCAGTGGTCCAATGACGCTCATTATGTTAGCCGCACAATTTGTGATTCCCATCATAGTGCTGGCAAAGTTTGGCGACAAGTCGATGTGATTGACCTGGAATCCCAGGTAAGCAGCGGAGTTTATTCCCACGGTAAGCGTGAGCAGCGTTATGGCTAAATATCTATCGTTACTACCGACATAGCCTAGAGCTATAAGGCTTATAGCTGGAATCCAGTGACCAATTGTGTTAAAGAGTTTCCTACTTGTTGACGTTGACACAATTCTTCTTCTGTCCATTAGTTCAGCCAGCAGAACGAATGCAAAGCTTAGAATCATCATGACAAAGTAGGGCAGCGCAGATAGAAGTGCATTGCTTCGTATGTCCAGTCCAAGGACACTGCCCATATAGGTTGGTATTTCTGTGAGCAGGGTCCAAAAGCCCCATGTATGGGTTGCGTGCACAACTAACAGCGACAAAAAAGGCACAGACGTTGCCATACTCTTCCATGGAATGGGCAGCTGCATGGAGCACGTTCCTTGACCCTGACCCAGTGACTCCTCAATTAAACGTTTTTCCTTAGCTGAGATTGTCCTGTGTTCACCTGGAGAACTGGCAGCAAAGTAGTACCAGAAAAATGCCCATACAATTCCGGCCAAACCAGAAACGTAGAATATTCCTGGCCATCCACTTGACGACGATGCAATGAAGCCACTCATAGCCAACATAACAACAGATCCAAACTGGGTGCCAGAGTAACAGAATGTACCCAAACGCGCACGTTCCTCGGCCGGTGCCCAAGTCGACAGAATACTATGTGTTCCCGGATACAAACAGCCTTGACAGAGTCCTTGAACGAATCTTAGAGCACACACCAGCTGCCAGTTACCTATCGAAGCGAAAATCGGGGTTAGGACACCCAGCGCGGACGCAATACCTACGCCAAAGAAGAGAACATACTTTGCACCGAATTTCTGGCAGAGATACCCTCCAGGAACCTGTGTCAGTACATAGCCCCAGAAGAAACTGCTCAGGATCATCGATTTGGTCTTCTCATCCCAGGAGAACTCCTATAATTCAGACAGTTAGCGCAAAGGTAGCTGGATAAGGGGTTAGTGGCGCATCGGTTAATTCATGAAACAAACAACAAGTGACATTTTTGATACACATATAACAGCGAAAGATATAGAGATAGAGAGGCCTGGCTTGATACACCCCGAGATAAGCGAAAAAAGAAAATTTAATGAACTCTGATGGCGTAAGTAATCAGTTGCCAACCTTGTCAGGCAGGTTGACATCTTAATGATTTGTATATTCAAGAGCAAAGGCAAGTGTCTGTGAGATGGTGGAAAGCTTGTACTTACGTCGAAGTTTGAGTTCGTTGTTCTGTCAGTCATTGCGACGATAGCAACGGACATGTTTACTCTCAGCGCGTACGCAACGGCCAGCCCGAAAAAGATAAGGACACATTGTAGATGCCTTATTCCGAATATTGATTCTGAAAAGAAAAATATGAAGAAGCTGGTTAGTCAATGAAATAACAAAAATATATGATTGGAGGCTTGTCGTCCTAAGAACTAAAACCAAACTGTGTGTTTTTTGTGCCTAATACGATCCTTTGTGATCGTGGCATGGTTTTCATACAGAGTTTCAACAAGTAAAAATCTTAAATAAATTCCGTATTAGTAAGTAATATTCATTACACTTTACTTCCTTTTAACTACTTAACCTACGGTGGGGCTAGGCAGCACTGCTCAAGTCAAAACATCCGAAAAGTATGCAATTTTTTTTAGTTTACTTACAATTTGATTTTGTAGAGAAAGATTAATGGTTCAAGTAGTTATTTAGTTTTAGTTGGCCGTTAAACGCAACTGACATTAATTCAAACAAGGAAGTGCTCATGTTTGAGGGCGCATTGCTGAATGGTTGTCTATAAACTGATAACACGCGATAGTAGCACTGAACTGAAGTTCAAAATAAATATTTTTGTTTGCATAATCACTTCGCGTTTAATTACCGGATTCATGTGTTTAAAATCCAGCAATAAAAAAACATATCAATCGTTTAAGTAAATATTTGCTTTTGATTGATGGCGAGACTTTTTTATTTAATATTAAAAGTTATGCGAAATTAAGTAATCAAAAGCGGGTGCTTTGCTTTGGGAGTGTGTGGCTGGAGAACTGAAGAATAAATCAGAGCATCTTTCTGGGGTTTTTCAAAAATAGAGCTGTGAACTTGATAAATGTTTTTGTTCTTATAATAGCAAGTGCTCTCAGTTTTTTTTCTGCTAAGCTGTGACGGGTTCAACTGGTTTTATGTGGCAACTTCTGATATAGTACAAAGTAGTTTGTACCGGTTTCTATTTTTAGAATTAATATATCTTTTTCAGCTTTTTCCAAGTCTATTAATGAATTGAAACTGCGATAGGGCCTCCTTCAAAGGAATATAAGAAGCACTTGATGGTCAATATTGACATATGCCACTATAGTAACAGTATTAAGGGCTTAGTAAAGGGTTTACCACAATCAATAACCCAATGTTAAGGTGCAGCGAAAGTCCCACGATTAGCAAAACCTGTGAGATTTGTATGTATAAGCTGCCGAATTCCGTGCAGAATCTTACTTTATTCAGATTTATGGCAACAAAAGTCAACGAAAACTTGACGAAGAGCCATTACTACTTGCGTGAAAAACGCAAATTCTGAAAGGACACTTCTGAAAGCCGACTTGAGCTCATTAAAGTCTATTACGGTATGATTTTAAAAGCAACATGCTGCGGACTTAAACATTCAGAAGTTAGTGCTGATGTTGTGGAAACTAAGGCGAAGTCCATACATTGTCAGCCAAAATGAAGTTTTAAAACAAGTCGATGTCAAATACGTTCTCATATCAAAAAATTATTCTAAAAAGTATAGGGTCATCCAAACATATTTAGGTTAATAACAGGTGGGGTTTTGACATCCCCGTCAAACTCGCCTGTTTTCGCAGGCTTACTATTGAGGCACGCTTCATGCAGAGTACTGTGCAGAAATCCCTTGCCAAAAAACCAAAGAAATCATGGTACAAAGAAGATTTTGAAGATTTCAAAATTGGTGCCACAATTAACGCAGAAGCTCGTGTTATGGCCACCGTAACGTTAACAGAACCACATCATAAAACCTTAAGTTGGTTTTATTGGTTTAACAAAACCCCTAAAACGGCGATTTGACATTTTATAGAACATAATATTGGGTGCAAAAAGAGTTCTACTTCAAGCTCTTATAGAACTTATTTGGAAGTCAATAAATTTTTTAAGGAATCTGTAGTTTTTACTTGCGGAAAAACAACAATGAAATTCCACTTTGACCAATGGTAAAATCGCTCCAACCTAACCCGTCAGCATTTAAAGACAAAAAACTTCAGTGCTAGGAATGTATATAGCACCACATTTAGGAAACTAATGGTTTAAGCCCTTTAAGTTTTATAATTATGGTGTTATAAACGTTTCTATGACCGATTTTATTAGTAAAAAAGTTGCACACTATTGGGCTAATTCTAATATTCTAATTATTAGAAAATCAATGCTCATGGTTCTAGGGTGTGCTACTTGGGACTAGATTTGACAGTAAATCTGAAGGGCCATAGGCAAAGCAGAGCTGTTTTATCGCTTCGAAAACTATGGATAAAAAACACGAAGCCTTTTGAATCCAAAAAAAAGTATTACATTTATAAAATACATCAATGAGAAACAAGGAGTATACTTCTTTAAAATATTCTGGATTTGAATCGAAAAACAAACGTCCTGAAATTCGTACATCGACAGCAATTGAGCTATTTTTTAAATCTATATTGTATTTAAGGATGAAAAATTTAAATAAATATTTAAGAATTAATAAACTTAGGAATAGAAAATTAAACAAAATAATAACTTGCAAAAAAAAATCCGTTGTGTTCCCATCTTTTTCGAAAAATCAAACACCAATTTTAAACTGTCAAAAGATCGACCTTAATGTATTCCTCGTGCCATGCGGAGCGATGAACGATCTTTTTGAAACCCGAAAAAATATTTTAATGTGCAGGCGACATTGAATTAACAAAATCAAAATTTCCTAAGAGGGTTTAAACATATCTAAGCAGCCATTTAGGGCAAAAACAAGTAATGCTGTCGTCAAGAAGAGACACCCAACACCGACGCGACGCCTTGGACGAAACATTACTGTAGAAGCTGTTAATTTTAGATGTTGGGAATTTTTCTGCCTGGTCTCCGCTATACATAGATAGATAAGTTGATAGATAGATAAATTCTTTATCTTAACAAACAAAATTAGCTGTACATACAATTATAATTTAAGGAAAACTGACATGGATAATTCATCCTTCACCCTGATATGACATTTAATTAAGTGAGAAAAACAAAAAAAAACAAATAAAAAGAGTGATAAATAAATTTACAGATAATGAGTCTTCAGTTTTAAGCTTAATATTATTAGAAAATTTTGGATTCAAAAGAAACAATTTTAAAAGTAAAAATAATAGAATTCCATTCAGTTTTTAATGACAATCTTTCTTATTAAGTTTAAAGTGATTTGAAACACAAAGAAACCAATTTTAAAATGATTTGAAATACAAAGTTAATAAGTGGGTCAAGACTACAATTACTGGCTTTTTGTTTGAAATATAAAACTATTGCGAAAGCTATTATTGCATATTCGCAATACTTAAAGTGGGAAAATCATCCCCGAGTTCCCGCGTTTTCCGCAGCTGGTCGTTTATATTGCAATGACAGTATCAGCCTTTTTGACACTGTCAATTTTTTTAAATGGCCGGTATGCGCCGCGATGGCGATAAAACTCAGGCTTTTATGAACCATATCGGCTAACTGGAATTATAAGCCAGGCTTGTGAATCTTGTTGAATAATGCAAACCAGGAGCCCAGGTCGTTGGATAATCCTAAGACTTTGCATTTCATTGTAATCTAAGATTATCTGCTCAGAATCAGAAGTTTTATGGCTGATGATGTCGTCATCATAAGTGACGATCGAGAGTCCCTGCAACCAACACTTGATTATGTATGGGTGAATATTTTGCAGGAAAGAAGGTATGGTTTAACCCTAAAAACAATGAAGTTTTTGCTCTGTGCATTCTCTGACCTGGGCCGGATGCAGTTCCACCCAGACATTACATTGAATGAAAATGTGATTTCTAATAAGGAAAGGTTAAAGTAACTGAGGATCAATTGCGGTGGTGAAGAAATTTAAATGCGTAAGACTATAGAGTGAATGAAGTGAGGAGAAAACTCCTCTATATACTGTGACTGAAAATGGTCCCCAACATTTCAACGGTGTAGACTGGACAGCGCTGTTGTGCATCCAGAACTCAGATATGGGTCATAAGTTTAAGCGGCCTTAAGGAATATGAGCGAAAATCAGCTGAGATGAAGATGTTTAGAGTAGTACAAAGCTCTTTGGAATATGAAGTATGAAAAAGAAACATATGAAGAAGAAGAAAATGATACAAAAACTATAATTGGCTGAATAAGCCTCAAAAATCCCTAAGATCGGACTTAAATATAAATAAAAAATAAATAAATAGAGTGGCGCAACAGCTCGAGGTGAACCAGGGCCAACTTCTCAACAATGTATGCTGGTGTGTTAATTTCTTTACATACAAGGGGACCTACAATTTTTTGCCGAATCCGAACTGCACTTTGAGAAGTTTTTCAAGACAATTACTCGGAGGGCTTGTCAGACCCTCGCGGAGGTGGGGGCCGTGAAAAAGAACAAGTCTTTTTTTTTCAGGTGACGATGGCAGGATTCGAACCCAGATCTCCGGCGTAGTAAGCACACACACTAACCACTACGCCACGGCACCCCACCGGACTTAAATATAGCTTCGACTAAAACAGAAAAGAAGAATTTGCATGGGACATGTTGGTGGGGTAAAAGGAAGACGCTTTTCAACTGTATTGGTTGTAAAACTAGACATATCCAAAATTTCCAAAATTTATTGAAATTTATTCGAACGTTTAGAAAATTTTTGTGTTAGCTTATGCTCATTAAATTTAAGAATGGTATAATTATTCTGTGGAGTTAAAATACAATTTTCAACGATTCTGCTGTAAACAAATCGTACAGCTTTAACCTTTGAGCGGGACTCACAAAGAAGCCTTCGCTGCGCCTCGGCCTTACTTTAACAGGTTCAGATATACTTACTATTTCAATGTTTGCTTATATACAAAGTAGCTTTGGCTTCAGCTTCTTGTTTGGCACTCGTAAATAGAAAGAGTAATGTTACGTAAGTTTTACGAAGCGTAGCGTTACGAAGCTTTAGTTCAAATGTACCGAACATTTGCTTGGGCAAGGTATATGCGAGCTGAGGATTATAACTTTTAGTAGTGGCACAAATCAGGCCAAATTAAGCGCTAAGAATACGAAGAAGAAACATCTTCTCCCGAAAAAAATGTATTTTTTTGGAATGCAGTTAAAGCAGATTCAAAGCTGACGTATCGCGATGGGTCGAAGATGAGGCTAAAGCATCTTTGTGACGCCGCCTTCAAGCTATGTCGTGAACAGTTTATTCTCTGCCCGAATTCGATTACTTCACTCCTGTTCAGTCGATTATTTCCTATAGCTAGTTGGGACTGGCACATAGAAACTGGGTTGCTACTTGACCACGTGTTTGGAAATTCTTACTAATGACTTCAAAGATTCTTTATCCCCTTCAGAGAGGGGATATGTGTATAGCTGATGTAAACTCACAACAAGTACAGCGAACAATACTCAGAACAATACTTCATGGCAAAATTAAATATATTTTTTCTTTCTTCTTCTTCGGAAGTAAGTCGAGAAACGTTTCAAAACAAGACAAACTCTTGATCTCTTCTTTCAATGATATTTTTCGTTGCCACTTTTCATTTCTTACTAAACAATCAGTAATAATTAAATTAGCAATCATTAAATGCTAAGAAACTTTTGTGTATTTTTTAAGGCCCACAAAAAGAGTTTTGAAAATAAAAATTCACATTCCAGAAACACGTTCTTCTGAGCTAAGAGCAACATAAATCCAATTAATAGTCTGCTAATTGAGCAGAAAACAGCTCTTTCGCTACAAGTGGGTAAAGTTCAAGTCTAGTTTTTACTGAGTTGTCAATTTTTCAAACATTGTCAATGAGATTGCTAAAAGCCTTCCCAAGTAAAGTAGCTCAAGGAGACCCCTTTGATGATACCTTTAGCAAGCACGTCATAACAAATAACTTATCACACCTGTCAGAATGTCCTTCACACTGTATAAAAAATACCTTTTGCTTTGGAATTAAATACTTTTGGGTATCGTCATCAACGTACTGGCGCGACCAAAGTTTTATTTATCTACCACGCATTTCAGCCCACTGATTCCATGAATTTATCAATGAAATACGGAATAGATTATGTCGTAGTTTTACCGAAAAATGTCAGTAGATTTACAATCTATCACTGTTTGACATATCGCACTGACTACTGTCAATGCAGTTCCCGATCAAATTAGGCCAGCGCCTTGACACCTTAACACAATTCTTTCAGTTTTTTTTCGTCAAAACAATTCTGTAAATACCTTTATCTTCGAATCGCCGATTTTTAACCATCTTCAGGCACCCGTTTTCGGTTTCGTCCTAGTGTGTTCAACTACTTGTCGCTTCAACGTGTTATCACAGACTGATGATCAGCGTCAGTCGCTGATAGTGACTAAAAAAAGAAGCCAGTGATACCGCAGGGAAATCAACTTAAACGCCGCTCTTAAGTATCGATGATAGTAATAACACGAATAAATATTTGCTTCTCTTAACAGCGAAGAGTTGTGAAACGAATTAATCGAAATGTTAACGAATCTTGTGTCAATCTGCAATGGAAGATGCCGCAAATAGCTAATAGCTCGCCTTTTGTCAATCACTATTGGCACATGGTTGAATGGCTATTTGACTGATAATACCACAGTCGAAGTTCCGATGACATCTCATTAACTTAGTCTTCGAGAATTGCGTCTTGGGGGCTGTGGCATGACGTCTCAGCAGTCAGCCAGCGGCGAGACATTACTTCATCCATCGGACAGAGAAGCGTGTTATCTTTTGAGAACGTTCTAAAGTGTGAAGATTGTTGACAAGTTATTAATGGTTGGGTCAATTGAAAAGATGACAAATTTATCAGCTCCGCGATTGTGGGGTGTGAAAAAATAAATTAAAAAGCGGTTTTGGGGTCAAGAGATTTGTCCGATCTCATTTATAAACTATGAGTTTGAAGTATTTTGAGAATTTTGTTAATAGCTTTCGAAGAAGTCCTTTGGCATTCGGTTCTGGGCGATTTCTTATTTGCGGTACGCACCGATAACATCAACTTAGTAAAAGTGCGACCATAGTTTTTACGAGAGCTGTAAAAAAACGAACGCAAACGAAACTGTCACTAAGTAACGATTGGAACTATTTGAAAATAATAGAAGTTTCGTATCTTTTTGATCCCATGAACCCTAAATGTTTGTGCTCGTGTTTTGTAAAGACGATAGTACAGCAATTCAAAGTGGTATTTAATAGTTTAAAAATAAGACAAAATATGATTTTTAATGGAAAAAACTAAAATCTGTTTATAGACTCCTACCAACGGTGATCTACTACATTTTTTAAATTTGCAACATATTTCTATTTTCTGTGGGAAAGCATTATGTATTTAAAAACAAGATAAGATAAGAATAATGGCACGAAAAGAAGCCTTTCCAAAAACTGAGAGTTACAGGAGAGGTATTCTGCGCCTTGGGTTCGAATTTCTGCGAACTATAGTTCTTTAAGTAGTGGTTATAGGACTTGAGTCAAACCATAGAAAATAAAAATTTAAGAAATGATAAAGAAGGAAACTGTTTCTTAATTCCGGTTACTTTGTTGAGGTCCCTATTAGTATACCTGCTGGCGGTTGAGTTGTATTAAAAATAAAGGTGGAGCCTTCAATAAAAGATAAGGATAAACAGCACTCTAGCCTGGCGCTCGATACGTCAGATTCATTCCTTGCCAATTTTCGCGATTGGAAAGCGACTGACAAAAAGCAACAATTGTCAAGCCTCTTTTAAGTAATTTCCCATTAATCTTCCATTCAAAAGCCATAATCCAGGCTTTTGTTAATTCCACATTTACGAGTGTCAAAGTGTATTCGTTTCATTGTGTCGGGGGATATGGCGCCCCTTTTTTCTTTTATATTTCTTTTATAAGTCTTTGAAAGATTTTAAAAAGAAACAAAATCAGGAACACCAGGCTAAAGAGAAAAGAAATTTCCGATTCAAGGTTAAAAAAAAACTATTACAAAGAAAATATACTCTCAAGAGAGGGTGATATGGTACACCACATATTATCATGTGATTTGAAACATTTTTTGAGTTTAATTGATTTTTTTTCATGTTATTCTTGTCTTAATACATGCGCCATATGGGACCAACAGAAAACACAGTGCAACTAGGATTGCTGCAAAGTCCTTTGGGGCATGAGATTCTTCGTGAAGAGACAAAGAATGATTTCTGTCGTTTAAAAATGTCAAATCGTTTGCAGTTTCAGAAAATTGTGAAGCTTATTTTTTGAAATTCTTAAAACGCTCTCGCAACGTCTCTCGTTTTAAAGTTTCCCGTCCATGTTTTCTGTTGAAGTCAGTTCTTGATTTTTGTTTCCAATTTTTTGAGATAGCCTGCTGGAGCTGGAAGCTTACATAGTAAATCTTATGAGTTTAACATTTTTTTTAAATAATTTCCTGTGTCCATTTCCATATCTGCCTACGAAAGCAAACAAAAAAAGAAACATAAGAAAAATCCTTGTGTTACCTATTTATTTTTTAATTTCGATCTGACTTGTTACGGTGGATGTATGATATACAAAACTATGTGATACAAAACTACGTAGAAATAGTGCACCAGCGTAGTGTAAAATAGTTTCCACCCATATCATGGACAATGCCGATTGACAATCAAGACAGCCAGATAAACGGAGCATAAAAATTTCGTTTTTACTACCCTTCTTATTGGTGAATGCAAAAGACTCGCAACTATCTGCCGTTGATGCTTTCAAACGAGTGAGTAAAACAGAAGAGAATAGTGCTATACGTGAATGTAAAATAGGCGCATCCAAACACTAGTTCGTTGGAAACAAATTTGAAGTGGGCCAATTCCTCCGCTGCGCCATATCACCCGACTTTATGCTAGAGCTGGGCTCGAAGTCTAGATGCAAACAGATTGGATGTGTGTATGAAGTTGAAGCTTAAAACGAGCAATTTTCGAACCATTAATTTTTTGCGTTTAATTCTGACCATGACCATATTCAAATTAAACATGACGGAGAAGTTTCACAGTAATTTCTAGATCGGTTATAATTTTTACGATTTTTTTTAGCTTAGTTTGTTATATAAAGTGAGTCTTACTTGCTGAACTAAGAAGCTGAATCAGGTCAGGTTGTACTAAAATTTCTGTTTTTGTCTGACACTTTAAATTTTGCTAGTGTTATAAGATTTCAATTTCATTACAAGGAAGTACCAATTAAACTGAAGAAATTACGAAGAACTTCCCTTGGTTGTCCCATTTTAAATGCCAGAATACTGTTCGAGGAGTACGTATAGGAGGAGCACAAATAAGTACTTCCCCGGTACTTATCTGTGTGGTTTTGCTAACCATAACGTGTTATTTTTAGATTTTTCATTAAAGCAGCTGAAGTGTTAGTATTTTTTATAAGTGGAGTTGATAACCTATTTTGCAAATATCCGGGAGAAGTTGATGTTTTGGCCTTAAGTATTGACTATGGGCTTATAAACCTTAAACCTTAAATTTAAACCTTAGCTCCAAAGTTTCGTCTCTGTTTATGGACTTGATCAGGGACGACAGACAGAAACAAAATAAAATTAAAAATCAGAACTATCAGTTCGGAAAAAGTTAATCCTTAAACAGCATTATATAAATTGAATATATTACATAACAAAAAATATATTAAGATATACCACTGTGACAGCGATGTCAAAAATTTATAATGATTATGACAGTAGGCGGATCATTTAGCGGAACTATCATTCGTTTTACACGCAAAGCACATCGTACTGCCCATTTGGATAGCTCTTCGGTATAGTAATGAGTTGCGATTATTAAGATAACGCCATGCGTTTGTAATGACATTTGTTGACAAGCAGACCTTTCTGTAAATCTGACGTCATCGGATGAAACTGTCACTTTGTACGCTTGCTAAAACAGTACGGCAGTACGGTGCTGGCCAATCTCGGATCATCAATCTGTTTAGCTTCGAAACCAATGACGAGTTGCGTCGTAGGTATAATTTTTTTTTTTTCTACAAATGACGTAGTCTTATGTCCTGTAATTTGTGCCCATGACGTCTTTATATAAATGTGATCACCATGTATCACCATGTATAAATCTTCTTTCAGGATTATAAGTAGATCATTATCTACCAAATTCCTATGTGGCGCCTCTTTTAGCAGATTTTCTAAATGGTAACTGTCCCAGTTTCGAACATTTAATTCTCTGACTAGTAAGCACCACTTTTATAAACTGACAGTGAAAGCCGATATGTCAACAAGATTAAAAGCTCCCCTCTGTCTAAATAGCACTTACTTAGCCCAACAGAAAAAAAGTTCCTCTCAATTGTATAATACTAAATATGGCACGCGTCTAAACCATGTCCCAAAAATCAGTTAACGGTTATGTGTCACATTAGTCTGTGAAAAAAAAATTTAATCTTATTCACTAGTGTTACGCTATATTCAACATTGTTGCACCAAGCGGCGAAATTAGTTTCGCCGGTCGACAGCTTATTTTCAAAATAAAGTCTTCATGCCATGGCCGATTTTAAGATCTTTAACAAAGGCAAAGTTAACTTCAAGAAAAATTCATAATAATTTTTATACTTACTACGGTTTGCCGTCACAATTGCGGCGCTTCTGACGCAATAGCTAGGGCACATAAGTGTGCAAATACAATTGTAGCTCGTGCGCTTTTGAGAATTTTATATTGTTCTTCGAATTTCAATAATTGACAAGAGGACTAAGCTCGTGTCCATAAAAATTAAGAAGTGGCGATCCTCAACAAGCAATGAATGGCGAAAATCACGTTCAGTAATAGTGACTTCAATGCCACTTCAAAATTCAACAAGAACATCATACAGGGTGTAACAATCGCGCCGCTCAAATTTAATTACAAATGCGCGGTCTTATGGAATTAAACAATCTCAAATTGTGATCCTGCCATAAAAATGCCATTGTCCACTTTATGACAGTGAGTAAGATTATAAGTTTTACTGAGCGCACTTCCAGCAGTTTTTGTCAGCAATTATAGCCGTATTTGCGAACTGAGCAAACAATCGAACGCATTCAGCTGCCTGTAAATGGAAAAGAATTATTCAATCAACAAGGCAGCACCATGTTGTCTAAGTCAATTTTATGGCAAATTATCCACCATAATATCTCTATTCGATGCTTGAAAATGAATATTAATTGACTGCTGACGGGTTAGGGATTAAACCGTCCAACTTAAGCATGTAATTGGCCAGAAAAAGAGTGTAAGCGCATTAAGCTAGTAAATACGCGTGAAATTCGATAAGACATTCGTACTGTCACTTGTTGACGGGTGTCTAGTGTCATTATTTTTTTAATACCATGCGAATTGCCACCCTTCTCGGTTTCCTAATTGGCATCCAATTAGCGAGGCACAATAGTCGTCAATTCTGGCGAATATGATAATTGAATAGACATTTTTTCGGCCGAAAGAGTTGCCGTGTCACAAAAGATGTCGCGGCTAATAATCATTGATCGTAAATTAAATTAAAAAAAGCATTGTTGTAAAATTACTGCATAATTCGCGTTCTTCTCTGACACCTGTAGCAGTCGGCGGCGGCTATTCAGGGAAATTATTGTATGGAAGCATATGCGGAACCGTCAATAAACAATACAAAAACAAATAGTAATTGTATGTATAAACAGATCAGCAAGATTAATTGCGACCGCAATTAATTCGTGTGTATGTCATTATCACTCGATGATCAACAAATATGAGTTATGGTGGGATCTCCACCGGGTACCGCAGATCTTTGGAATGTAGATCGCTTCGGAATGGAAATTAAAAATTGAAATAAATTTACATTATAGTGTGATGTGCTGCCATAGTTTTTTTTTATTTCGCAAATTATTATAGCTGGCATCGAAAGCGGATATGAGCGAAGATCACTAAGCTTAAGCCTGATCAGATACCAGATCACTGACCTAACCTAAAGCGTCATTTGACTACGGAATGAGTTACTTTGCTTTAATTCTTGGCAAAAACTTGTGAGGCTTGCTGAGAACTTTGTTTTAATCGATCTGGTCTCGTCAATCTTTAATGTATGTATTTCAGAAAAATCTTAAAGTAAGTGTTAAAAGTTTATCTTACCACTACTGGTGTCAAAGCCAAATATCAAATCGCTCCTCACTTTTAAAAAAAAAAAACCAAAACAACATTATATTGAGCTGTGCATTTTTGAGTGCACATCATGGCAATTTTCTTACAAGTGTGACAATATAGAAGGACCTTCTTTGCTTGAAGCTCAGTAGTTCGCTGATGTTTGGCATTAAGAACAAAGTCTTATTTCAAATGGTTATTACTTTTGTGTTGGGTTAATTAAGCGACCATAAAAATATATATTTCTACTGGTGTATCGAATTCTCTTTACAACAAATGAATTTCAACTGAAAAATGTATTAGTTTATTGGTTTTAGAGCTTAAAGTGCGTAAGCCATATTTGCCTTGGCCAGCGTATGCAACAAGGGGCTTAAAATCTACACATTTGGTTCAGCATTTTCTTTTGGTGGTGCGAACAATTTTTGATGTTAGTTTTAATTTTTAAATTGTTAATTCTCTTTTATTTATGGAAGATCTTCAATTTTTGCCTCATTTCTGGGAATAGGTCAAAAAGTTATGATGAATTGGACAAAGACTCGAATATGATATCACAGGCGGAAGTGGTTTTTCATAACCAAAGTGGCAACAAAATTGTCTCAGAATTTGTAGTGCAGCGGAGATTATTGAAGTTTTAGAGTAGGGAACTAAAAACTACTTTTTTTAAATTTACTCTTAGAAGTTTTTACGACCTCTTAGGAGGTGAAGTATTGAAAAAACTTAGATAATTTGGATGGGATTAGAACGCCCGTACCACTGAAATTTTTTGAAAGGTTGCTTCAAGGAAGTAAAAAGATCGCTTAAAACAAAAAAGGCCGCTTTGGTGATGAACTGATCTAAACACGCTAAACACGCAGATTAGATACATTTATAAACGTCGTTTTATTGAAATTTCTTGTAACCCATTCCAGGTTTGATAGTTTATCTTTATAACATAGACAAAATAGATAACGTAGGCCGCTTTCTATAAGAACGTGTGTTCATAACTGTGTTGTCAGTTGAGTACTTCGGCGTGACGGACGCAACGTATTCATTGGGCTAGTAACCTTTTTCGTATTTCGGAAAAACTTGTTTGAAATTGCGGTTAAAAATGTGGAGGTAATTCCTAACAAGTGTTTTTAAAAAAGTCGCTTTCATATAAAGGTCGTCTCTTGGTCGCTTATGAAAAAAGGGTGCTAATAGCGACTTTAGTCGCTAAGCGGTAACCCTGCACCCGACGCCTTCGGAGAAAATAAGAAAATGTACTCTTAAACAAAAGTTCCTCGCCTAGACGAATGAAAAATACCAAAGAAATGTAACTCCCGATTTTCACTATTAGAGTGTTCAAATACAACTGTGTCGTCCAAATCTGTCTAAATCTGTCTACAGTGTTGCCAGCTCTTTTGGTTGAAATTCTTCATCAGTGATCTTCATTTTCCCCTTTTCCAATCAAATTACCCACCATAGTTTTTCGTAGTAAAAAACGTAAATGTGTAAGAATCGAATTAATGTTCTAACGAATAATATTAATGTCAAAATGTCTAAAATTAAAAAGCATGCTAGTCAAATTTTAGTTATTGTAACCTGATAACTGAAAACAAACACAAAAAAATTTATTTTATGAATAATAATAATAGATTGTTTTGGATGTGAAATCTCCCTTGGGTAAATTTAAATTCATGCTTTCCTCCTCAATTTTTATAACCTCTTGTTTTGAAGCGTGATCTTAAAAGGCATAATAGCGGTATAGTAAGGCACAGCCGAATTTGTTTTCTATTTGCACTTCGGCAAGTATTGAAAACAGGCTCAGGCATTCGAATTTATAAGTTTTAGAGCACAATCAAGCATATCATTTCGAGGATATAAATTCGGAAACAACTTTTTTTAACAATCCTTATTTTTCGACTACTTTTTGAATTATTTGTGTTGAATTTAGAAGATTTAAGCTTAATTTAGAGCTATTCAAATTCTTCTGTTATTTTCGCCACAAAGGAGCACAGATTCCCTTTTCCCTTTCCTCAGTTTTCGAATTGATTTTGCCAACGAAAAAAATGATTTCGCACGACCTGGCAACACTAGCTTGTCATCCGTGAATTAATACAAACTCAACAAATTCTTGAAATTTGCCTCTTGGTAATTTTCCATTGGTATTTTTCCACTAAATTAAATGTAGGGGAAGTTTTCCATGGATACTCGAATGTGAACTGACTGTAATGACAGTTGGGTGTGTTAAGGTTTGTGAACAGAGCAGGTGTGTTTGTGAAGTGATGGATGAATTCAGCGACTCCTGAATGTTTTTTTCACGTCTTATTTCTACACCGCAGAATAAACAAAAAGTGTTTGAAAATAAGCGGGTTCGGTTTATAATCGTATCACCTCTGATTATATAAAAATTACAAGTCGAAGGCCTTCGCGAGTTAATGAATGAGCTAAAAATTACTATTATAAAAGATAGCAATGATGTGATTAGACCTTAAATACCATAAAATAAATTTTCGTGAACATCATTGAAGATTTAGAAGTTAAAAAAATCTCATTTGTTATCAAAAAAGTTATTACTCTCACAACAGGTCTCGTGGGTTCAGCTGACTTTAAATATTTCTAATGACTTAAAAGGTGTATTTAAAAATAATCTTTTATCACAGGCTTGTAAGGCAAATAAAATACATCTCTTCCTAGTATCGGAGAGATGTATTTCAGTGTGGGGGGAGGGGCATATGCATATGAACCAATGTTCATAAGATAAAAACGCTGTAATGCAATCGATTGCGTTCCTTTGACTTAAAATCAGACAAGGGTCAAAACAAAGTCGCTAGAGGGCGCCAAAATGTTTTTTATCACTGCTACTCGAACCTTCATCGAATTTCTGTTTTTGGAAAGTGGAACTTAAACACTAGCGCATGAAATTTCGGAAAAACCACACTCAACAAGATAAAAAACTCTATGTGGGTACTGCTTTAACATGAAATGAAAAGTTGATTTATTAACTAATGAAGAATGAAAATTCAAAAAATATTAAAAAATTATTCATTTATTTAATCTGTTCTCTCAAAACTCGTTTCTTTACACACACACAACAGAAAGCCTGGGGATTTATTTTATTTAATCTAGAAAACTTTCCATGCAAACATCTTAATTTAAAAGCGCCAGTAGTCCATTTTCACTTGCATGGTTCAATGGAAAGCCAAAAAACAAAACGTGACATCCTGCCTGCGCACTCCAATTAAGAACATTATTGTTACAAATTCCATTGAAGGTGTTAAACAGAAACATCAGCCCTAACATGCTACCAGCTATGTATCGAATTAGTTTCTCCTTGTTAATAAAATTGCGGTTTGTTAATTAAAATCATTTTGTTTTTTCGAATAAATTTCTGGAGTAATTTTTAAATAAAAACATTTATTTTTAAAATATTTACCCTCACAACTAAAATAAACTTAATTTATTTGAGCCTCTTCCTTGCCTCGTGGCAACTTGTTTAACTTGTCTTCGGTTAAAACAAAAAAAAATAGAACGTCTGGCTGTTCATATTTAAAACACTAATATTAAAAATATTCTTAAGTTTAAAGTTCATTGAGTTGAGTTCATTTGAGGCAAAGTTTAAAATAAAAGTCTTTGTTAGTAAGCTGCTGGAATTTCTCGCTATCTACAGTCAATATTCAGCTTAGTTTAACTCAAAGCTATAAATTTATAAATTCTTATGGTGGTCTTGATTTTAGTACTTATCCGTTAAATAAGTCCCGGTAAAATAAAGTACGAATAATTTATGTATCTAATTTTCTTTTTAAGGGGGATTTCGGGCAGCCGTTCGTTTTTTATTCTCACCAGCGGGAGCCGGCCTTGGTCTTGTTTGATTCGGTGTTTTTGCAGGTTCATGGGGAAGTGTTATCACTGCCTTCATGCACTTCCAAAAGTAGTATCCAAATACCAGAACGTGAACTTTTTACTTCGAAAAGTTATGCAAATCTATTTTTCCAAAAACAGATAACGGTATTTTTGTTTACCATCAGGCACTGAATATAATTTGCCCCAGTTGCTTGAATATGTGTTGAAACTCAAACTTATTTACTTTAAATTATTAATATAGAATTTTAATTAAAGTGTCGAAAACAGTAGGTAAATATGTAATAGGCTTTCGCATGGCAGAGGCACTCCCAACCAGCTTTTTGCCTTAGGGTTATTCTTGAAAAGGCCTGGGAATATGCCAAACCAGTCTACGCGTGTATTGTAGATTTCGAAATGGCTTATGACCGGGTTCCTAGGGATAAACTCTGGAGAGTTTTGCAGGACTATGCGCTAAGTGGGCCTCTCATTAAAACCATTCAGCCTTGGTATGAGAACTGCAGAAGCTGGGTGCGGATAAATGACGTGAAATCTCATCCGTTTGATGTGTGCGTTGGACTTCGCCAGGACTGTGTTTTTTCGCCTCTCCTTTTCATAGCATATATGGATAAAGTGTAGAAGAATGTCTCTAAATGGCTAGCCTCAGGATAAGCCATCTACTTTTCGCAGCTGATTTGCATCTGATTTGCATCGCAGCTGTCCTTGCATCCTCCAAGGAATCGTATTCCGTGGAATCTTACAGTTACTTCTCCGAGTGTAACGATCAGTTCTTCGATGGCTTGGACACGTTGTCGCATGCCCCCCGACAGAAAGCCTTGACAGGCCATGTTAGCCGACATGCGAGAGCGTCACCCCCTGGTAGGCCAAGAAACAGGCGGTTGGATCTGTTAAAGAACATCTGCGAGATCCGCCTGGGGAACGTTTCTGTGTCTCTTGAGTTGGTGGCGAAGGATCGAGAACGATGGACGGACCATTTAGTCGCCCTCGTTCTGCGACCTTTCTGAAGGATAAGCGGTGCAGAAAATGATTGCGATGAAAGATAAAATGTGTAATATTAATTTAACGATTGAAAGCCGGGTTCTTAGATTTATTTAGAACAAAATACCCACAAGGGTATTATACCCACAAGTATAGTACTGGCGATATAATACCAGTCGTAACAAAATACCCACGGATTAAATGCTTCAAAGAAGTTTTCAAGTCAGAATGCATCCCTCCTGTACGAAGGGGACAAACGTCTCTTGATAGAGTTTGCAGAAACGGGCTTCATTGTCCTTGCTCATCACGAGCGACTTCAATGCTTGTGTTAGTACGGTCAACATGCTTTAAAAATGCGATTTTTGGGAGACACCCTGATACGCTTCCCAAACAGGAAAGGAAAAAATTAATCGAATTATCAATTGAGACTTTGACGACGCTGAGAAAAGTAACAGAAAACAGCAGCTGACATATTACGTCTTTAATTGCTCGTTTTGCTTGCATTAATCAGAGGAATTCCAATAATTAGAATCGTTTTTAATAAGCATTAGGCGAGTGCCTGTTTGCAGATTTAAACACTGAGTAGAATTAACTTTAGTGATATACTTCATTATTTTTTTTTTCGTTTTGTGATAATAATTTATCCAAGGAAAATTAAAAAAATTGCGTAATAATTTCAGAAAACCAAACGATTATTTAACACTTTCACACTTTACTTTTGAAGAAGAAGAAATGATAGATGTAAAAGGTACGATTAACCGTCGGACAGATTTTAACGACGAAAAAAAACCAATGAAATTTGTTATTTTTAATGTCTAAATAAGAAAATTAATATAACAATAAAATTGAGTTTATATGCAAATTTTTAAACCATTCGGCATTTTATGATCATTCTTTCTCACAACACAAAACATAAAAATTTTTGTACTAGGTGAAGCTCACCGGGTTGACCAGTTTTCCATTCAAATTTTGTGCTGGCTCAGTTTGTAAATCAATTTACTGATATGTAATTGTTTCGCCTTAAAAAGGAACTGAAGAACATAATCACATCAATGGCAATTTCATTACCATTTGTAGTTCATCGAATCGAACGAACTTAAAGCGGATCACCATAGGTTTTATAGAAGACCACACAAAATCCTTTATCTGCACTGATAAAGTGCAGTTTTAGTATCTTGCAGACTGGAATCATTTCCAGTAAATCCATCAAGAAACTTTACGCAAATGCATTGAACATTTTTTTATCTTTGCAGGAATAATTTGAAAAAACGAATCCGGTTTCATTTTAAGAGAAATATCTACTCTGGAATGTTCACGTTGCAACCAATTAAGATTAAATTTACAAAAAATTTTCTGATTGCATTCCAATAGCAAATTGAGTTGAATTATTCATCGTTCTTACTGTATTTTGTTTGTAAGTGAAAAGGTTGAAGTACCTATCTATCTTTTCACTATCTGGTAAATAGGGAAATAAGAACTTGTTTGAAGAGGAAGAGGCTTATAATGTGTTAGTCATAAGCTACTCCATGAGGAGTGTTAAAAAGTACAACAATAGTATAACCCAAGGATGTGAATTTTTCACTCAAATAAATATAAAGTACTCTTTTTCAGTTTAGCTGTTGAGCAATTCCTCCTTTCCTTACTAACGAAATAGGAGTTTTGCTCTTGAATAAAAACCCAGGCCCTACCTATCATTAAGGGCCTCATTTTGGTGATGTGGGCAGATCCCCCGTCAAACCTGTGACTTTACCTATAGAGTCTTTCTTGGAGCATAAGTCAATAAATATTTTATTTAAAGATGAAATGACGTGTTTCGCCACTTTGAAAAAACACTGGAATCACGAAAACGACTCCTCAAAAAGAGCCTAAAATACTGAAACGTGTGACAGCAGGATTGTTTACAGGATCACCAAAGAGCTGACAGATGTTCAACATTCTGTTTAGCATAGACTGATGTCTGCATAATTTACCTATATGTCAGGATCCGCTCAAGAGGTGGAAGTAGCAGTCCACATAATTTTAGTGATTTCACCCCAAGCCAAAACGGCTAAATCCCAAGTAAGAATTTCTCGACAACCAAACTCAGCATCCACCAAGAAAGAGAAAAGATCTGCAGTCAAATTACAAGGCTGCAGGGCAAGACGAAAACTAAAGAAATTTGAGCTTTGATTGCAAGATTTAGATTTAGTAGAACGTAAAATTAAAGAAAACCAAAACATAGTTTTGACGTCATTGCGTCAAAGCTTCCATGCTTAACTTAACATTTAAGTCGTAGGTAGAATGCCTAAAATAACTTTTCAGCTTTTACTTGCATGGCATGAATCGAATATAAATTGTCATTTAATTATCATTTTAGGTGATAAAACCAAGGACGAACGAACGTCTGGTTTGATTTAAATTTCTCCCCCAAAACAGAATTAAAATTAAATGTAGAACATGAAACAGTTAAAAACACGGATGTCGTCTGGATTTCGGAATAAAAAATAATGCATAGTGACAGTGGTGCTCAAAAGCATGTATTCGTTCACTTTATACCGCTGAAACTATTGTTCCTTTTCTAGGGTAGCTAAAATTAAATTCCTCATTTCACAAGTTCAGAAATGTCACTATAGTGTGAAATACTCAGAAACTAAGGCCTTTTAAGTATACAAGTTTCTCCTGATCGGAAATAGCGCATCTCTGAAGTAGAGTAGGAAAGGAATGTCAATCGAGACTACTTTATTTACTTTCCAAGCTGAGTAAACTCCGAGTAAGTGTTCAATCTATAGCATCATTGACATAGTAAAGTACTTAATAAAGTAATCCTTGTTTAACTAACCCAACATTTTCACACAAATTTAAATCCTCTCAGCAAGCAATTCAAAATAAATCCCTTCATAAATCTGATTCACCTTATTCACAAATCTTTCTTATGGCTACATTTAACGCTTTAAGCACACCTTTGTAACAGTTTGACAATCAAAAAAGGAAACGGAAACTGTCCACGTATGACAGATTTGTCATAAATACGTATTTTTTTGGGATTATCAAAACAGAAATCTTCTTTCGCTTTTGGGAGATGTCATCATCACTCCCTTTTGCGAGCCAAAATGACAGAAAAAGAGTATTCGTGTCAAATTGGGTTGGGTGCCGTGGGACAGTGGTTAGCGTGTAGGACTACTGTGCACGAGGTCACAGGTTCGCATCTTGAATGGGATAATAAGAGATATTCATGATTATCGTTTGTCATGAGAGACCCCTCAATTCGCGCAGTTCGGAATCGGCATAAAATTTAAAGTCCCGACCATTTGTGTAAGGCCTTTAGCGAAATGAATCCGTGGTGTCCGTCACGTTAAAGTACACAACTGACAACTGAGTTGAATATACACGTTCTTATGGCAAGCGGCCCATAGAAGAACGTCGCTTCTCATAAGAACGTGTGTATTTCACTGAGTTGCCAGTTGTGTACTACGACTTAACGGATGCAACGGATACATTGGGCCGAAGGTTTAAAAACACTTGGAATGCATACAGTATGCATGGTTGTCAGAAGTCAGGCGAGGGCTCTTCTGAGCTGTAAAATATTGGTACTTGGAATATAGTTTTAGACAAAATATTTGAGTCTTATAGCCAAAGTTTTAACTCCTAGCTTTGCTCAATAATTTTAAAGAAAGTTTTATGTTCCATTTTTTGAGGAATGAATTTCGCCATGAAAAATAAGGGCAGGGCCTAACCCCTATTCACAATTAAGAATTTTACGCATTAATTCCAACTAAGACTATAATTTTTCAGCATTTATTGAAAAAGGTATATAAAGAAAGGTAACAAGCATATAAAGCAACAAAGTGACCTTATTATTTATAGAGTTTTCAAATGTTTTGTAAATATATTAACAATTCACTAATTCTGGCGCTAAACGGAGTATGTATGTAAATTTTCAATTGTCTATTCATTCGAATTGAACATCTGAAAAGTATTTAATTCAGCGTGTAAAACTATAGAATCCACCCTCTAAAGTCTTAAACTCCCTATCCACCGAAACGAAATCCAAGTTTAAGTGGTTTAAATTCGCTGACTGTGCTTGGGCCTTTAAAAAGAGCTTTTCATATGACAGTTTGCGCTTTTACTCAAGCAAGCAATAAGTTACAATTATAGCAAGGACAGTGTAGTAGAAGTAGATAATGTAGTGGCTTGTGCCAAAAGGATTGTTGTAGTGCAAAGCAGAGTTTTCCTGTGGCTGAAAACAGTATGTATGATTGTATGATTCAAATTGGAAAAAATTTTACATTTTCGTGTGATGTAAAAATGTAAAATTGAGAAAAACTAATTTCTGCAACTCGTCTACTTTTTCTTATTTTCATTCACGAAAAGTGTTAAATTCATAATCAACATAAGGCATAAGCAAAGTCCATTTTGAAAGCTCTGGACGACTTCTTCACTTATTTAAAGTTTCTTTTGAACAAAAATAATAGCCATAAATTTTCACGACTTTCTTCAATAGTGAGAAGATCTATTTCGGGTGATTAGACATTTTTATTTTTGGGTGAAATGTCAAACACTTAAAAATAGATGCGACAGTTTTTAGATTTGGCTGTTTTGGTTTTGGGTGTTTTGAATCAAGACTTATGATTTTGAATAACTGCAATCTTCCTTTGATTTGTCCATAACTTGCATCGCCCGCGTGTGTTATTCGAACGAAACTTCATACGCCGACACGCCAGCTTCCATGCATAAATGAACATTAATTCTCACTCTTCCTAGACACTTCATTGATTTCTCTAATAAATTCCGTGAGTTCGCCTTCCGCTCTCCATTATGATCCTAAGGTGAGAACATTGATTAAGCTATACCTGCTGTCAGTTATATTATTACCCATTTGTACTCTTTGATTTCTCTAGTCACGTGTCACCATATTTCACTTATGCCTACCGTCACGCCTGATAACCCAACACTAAAAACCTCTAATAGCTGCTCTTGCAAATTCATATGAACAAAACCATCATGTGACAGCAAGAGACATCACGGAACTATTGACTATAAAATACTGAAATTGATGTGTATTTCAGATAAAAGTCATTGACTGTTACCGATTTGAATATTAATCGAAAAGAGCTACAATAAATTTTATGCAAACGTTCGAAATCAATAGCGCCGCCCAATGTCACCGAGGCGTGATGTCTTGCAAAATTTTTGTTTCATTTTCTACACTCTTTAGAAAGTAGGTATTGCTCGTAGTTAGTCAACGCATTATTAATCCCGTAGACATGACAATAATAATTAAGACACCCAACAGCGCCGTTTGCAATTAAAACGATCTTATGTTCCTAGACAAAGGACTTGAACTCCTGATCGCTCGCTAATTGACATCGAACATCAAGCGAACCAGGCGCCACCATATTTGGTGGGAAATTATCGATTTTAATTGGAACCAAAACCAACCCTCAGACAAGCGATTTTTTAAAATTTACCACTTTTGGCTCGATCTAGTCTAAGCTTAACGGTACAATGTGTGAACATACTTGGTTTAAGATCTGCAGCAGAGTCACTTCCTGCTTCGCGGGCCTTAGCCAACTGCGTGTTGCCCGTGTTAGACGCCACTACGTCCAAGGCGCTTGGCTTCTTCATGGTTGGTCAACGGAAATTTTATTAGCACCAGGCCTGTATTTTAAAACAACTTCACAAGTAGCAACTTCCGGAAAATAAGCGCGCGCAATCGCGATCTTTTTTAGGATATGCGAGCAGAACACTTCTGGCGGGTTTACTTTATAGGCGCGACTCACGTGTGTGTTTGGCGAAAATTACTTTTTAATAGCAACGACTATGACGAGGATGAAAGCAAGCAAGGAAGACACCCTCCAGGCTTAAGGTTTTTAGTTTTTTTTTTTTTTTTCACTGAACCACAACCGACACGACTAAACGTAGTAATTGCACATTTGTCGAACTTGAACTGAACAGAGTTAAACGGCGAATGATCGACTGTGGGCAGCGCTACCACCGTGCTAAGCTTCAGTGAACAGGCTGACAACAACGATGACGACTACGAGGCCTGGAAGTACTGGGTAATGCGATCGAACCGTGTCGTAAAATTGTTAATAACTTTTGATTTTATTTATGATTTTAAAGTCAATTGTTTGCGAATGCGGTGTCAAGCGAAGACTTAAAACGAAAAAAATAGTTTGACAAACTCGATCCGGTGGAGGCGCGAATAGAACTCGTTCCGAATCGATTGGACATCGAAGTGCTCTCTGCTGAGTCTATCCATGCTGTCCATTTATTTTATATAAACGGTCAAATTCGCCAGGTAGGTTTACTTGGTGTTGTTGTTGGTTTCTTCATTCACGTTACTTAGCGATATCGGCGCACGGCTGATGGTGGTCGTGTGAGGGTAAACACGGGGATCAACCTATCTCGTTGATGTACCTGTTCGACAGATATCGGTGATCTGAGATAATTTTACGTGTCATTTGTGCAAACACGGTTCAGATAGTATAGGCACAGGTACTATGATGATTAGGCAGGGGATTAAGCAGAGGCAGCGGCATGAAGCCGAAGTGATGTTTGTGGTTGGGATTATTAAGAGATTGAGGAGATATCGATAGCGCGATAGTTGTGATGATTGTTCGTTATCGCCTGGAGACATTTCAATTTATACGAATACGTTAATGATTGGACTCAGGTTGGTCGCACTTTTTTTTTATAATAACAAACTATGTGCGTGTCTTTGCGAAACTATGTGTGTGTGGGGAATTGCATATGGCCAAAAATGGGTCAAGTGGTAGCAGAAGGTATCGGTGGCTGATGAAGTGTTGAACGGTTTTGATAGACTTGTTGATGGAGTTGGCTTTGTTTTCAAGGGTGGTGATGTGGGTCGTAATTTTATTGTGCGGCGTAAAAGCGTATGCGTCTTAAGTAGATCATTTTTTATTTGAGCTCGTTTATTTCTTGTTCTGTCTTTGCTGAGGCTTAAAAGCCAGCGGGATTTGCCGATTGGGCATCGTCTTAATATAAGCCTATGATCAATAAAGCCTGCAGTCAATGCTACATTTTTGTAATCCAGAAAGGTTAAGCCACCCGCTTTTCCTTGTCACCCATGCTGCCCTGTTGAATGCTGAGTCTTTAAGGGTAATTAAAAATAAATACATACTGTGGCGAAACAGCTTGAGGTGAACCAGAACCAAATTCTCAACCATGTATAGGTTCTTAACTGTATAGGGGACCAAGCCCTTAATTTTTTGCCAAATCCGAACGGCACTTTGAGAAATTTTCAAGACAAATATTACTCTCGGAGGGATTACCAGACCCTCGTGGAGGTCGGGACCGTGAAGAAGGACGTATCAATCAATAAAAAGCTAACCGAACGCATCGTTGCTTATATTTATTTGAGTTAAATTTAATATTGAAATGTGAAAAATTATAAAAATTTACAATTCTAAAGACATTAAAATAATGGCTAGTCCTATGATCATTTCTAACGCTGCCAGGCAAACATCGTCAGAAACTTTAATACGTATCATAATGATGCTTACATTAGGTGACAACTCTCCCTACGGTTTCCCATAAGAGAGCAAGTATTTGAATTGTTTTGTATCAATTAAAAGCCACTAGTATGGCTACTAATACTGCGAGCTATCGACTGCAAACTTAAGAAAGTAGAAAGACAATGACGTTTCAATGCGAAGACCGAGTCTTTTGCTTTTAGGTGACAGAGGAAGGATTCGAACCGAGATCTTCGGCGCAGAAAGCGCACACATTGAGAACTCTACACCATGGCAACTCTTTTGAAAACGCCTTTGGGCGTAAAGGTAACCAGTTGTTTGCTTATTCGATCCTGATGTGTGTACGCTTGAAAAAAAAGTCATAAAACGCTGTTTCCAATCTAATTATTTACAAGAAAAAACTGTAAATGAGTTGCATAAGCGATATTTTCTTACACAAAAGCAACAATCCCGTCGTGTGTGACATAAACTTGATAGAACGAAGGCCGACGCAAGTTATCTTTTAAGAAGCGAACTTTTTTCCTATCCAAACAAAGGCATTGGGTTCATTTTCCACTTTCTTGATACTGACTTCCTTCCCACCCATTTGAGTTAAGGTCCTCAACCTTCATGCTTATTGAATCGTTGACTATTGATTCACAAAGTTCACATTTTTGACGGAGAACTATTTTGAATTGTCCAAAGCATACCAGAACTATTTGTCAACAGAAGGTTCCACGTCCGTATTCTTCAGACAGCGGGATTTGAAAAGTTTTTTTTCCGTCTCACAACCATTGGTTTATTATTGATAAAAAATTATAAAGAGGAGCGGACCCAAATGGCTACCCTGTAATACACCAGAACCACACTCGAAGAACCGTGAGAAGCGATCATCAATCTTAACCGTTTGAGATAATTAAGAGGCTAACCATTTAGGCATTTTTGAGTGGAAACCATGATGCCGCGACAGTATACATACGCAGTCGACCTGATAACCATCTTCGCATTTTGTGCAATTTCGATATTCTTTCACACGTTCAAGCGACATGCAATTATTTTTGCTGATTCCGAACCACGAATTGAGACAGATTGCTTTGACCAGGACACGAACATTGCACCTTCTGGGCACTAGCCCGTCAAGAAAACACTTTTAAAGTCTACACATAAATAAAAGAAACTCCGGAGAATCAGTGATCCTGATCAGTATTGGTATATACTATGTCTCCACCGATAATTTAAAGAAGATTAGAGGGAGACGATTAAAATAAATCCCAAAGTGGCTCCACCGGACAAATATAGGATTAATTTGTCACGAAAACTCTGTTTCTGTCATTTTGGCTCTCAATAGAGAGTGGCGATGTCATTTCCATGGAGCGAAAATGATTTTCTCAGTAAAAGTCACAATAGAAAACGTACTTGTGATAGATTTTTCGTACAGGGACAGTTTCAGTTTCCTTTTTTGATTCTCAAGCTGTTACAAAGGTGCAGAAAATAGGTTTGTGAATAGGGTGAATGGGATTTATGAGAGGATTTATTTTTAATCGCTTGCCGATAGGATTTAAATTAGTATGGTAAATCGCGTCATTTGTAGAGGATTTAATAAAGATTTATATTAATCGACGATTAGTGCTCGGTGGAGACATGGTATAAGATAGTTTTAAATCCTATCTTATAAATAAAACAAGCTAACACGACAATGCACGCGGCGAACATCGTGCCGCCTAACCTAATGCATTAAAATTTTATGTATCGTGTTGTAAAAAATAATGAAATGAATGATCGTCAAATGTCGAATGATTATAAAATTTGCATTTAATATAAATTTGCATACAAACTCAATTATATTTAATTTAGCCATAAAAAATGACGAATTTTATATGTAAAATTATTTTTTTCGTTGTTTAAATTTATTTTACAATTAATTCCAGGCGCCTATAATATTCAACATACTCTTCTTCTTCAAAAGCGGAAAAATAAAATATGTAGTTGAAGTCGTTAATTTTTTTCAAAAATTACTAATTTTCTTTTTATGTTTTTTTATTTTTCTTTTCTTGGCATCGCGAGTCGTAAGCTGTCTAATTACGTCCTTAACCAGTCTCCAGAACATAACACGCAATACAACTCCTCCTTGTATGTATTTCGTTCTTATCTCAAACTTAAAGTTATCTTTACTGCTCTGAAGATCGGTTTTTTTTTTTTTTCAAAAATCGAAAGTTGGTTCCACAACTATAAAAGTTTTAATGAAGATGTCACGGAACTGTTATTTTTAAGGTATGTAATTGATCAATTCAAACGGCCCGATCTGTAATGAGCCGACCCATCTAGAACTAAAATTTGGCAATTGAAAATTGTACCCTTTTTGGCGCCCTCAAATTAAGGGCTCTGCTGGAAGTTGAACCTACAGTTGCATTCCCCCTATCCTATCTTCTTCTTCTTTTTCATTTAGGTGCGAGGTTATGATCTGAAGTCGCGTACACAACTACGCTGTTTGTATTATATCCAACTTCATTTATTGAGTATTAGTTACTCACGTTTTGCTGGATTTTACGTTTTGCCAATAAATTAAAAACCTTTATAATTAGTGTAGTAATTTATTGAAGTTCTCAAATCTTCAGATTGGAAGGGTTTTCGTCAAAAGTCTTTGGTTTTAAAGTAATTTTCGTTTTCAAATTGAAATTTTGAAGTGTATTGAAGTGAAACAAAATAAAAATGAGTTCATACACCTAATTTGAATTCCTGTTTTAAATAAATTCTTTAGAACGAGAATTTGAGAACAGTGAAAACCCGTTTCATAACAATAACTTGAACTTACAAGTATTTATTGCATAGAGCTTATCAATTATGTTTACTGTTGACATTCACGCGCGTGGCAAATGCGTCAAGTTTTAAAATTTTGTGTGAACACACTTTGAAGTGGAAACATAAACATAAGTGCGGTCTCATTTCCTGCAGACTATGGAGGCGGTTGTCTTGCTTCCATATTTAATCTTAATATTTAAACAAATTCCTTGAAAAGAATCAATATTGAAAAACGGAAAATAACTAAGTTCGACTCTATACTCACAGAGTTTCCATTAACTGTACCTAGTGTATGTATATATGTCCATAAAATTTTAATAACTTTCCGCCGCTCGATTTAATTTTAATTATATGCTTATCATCAAAAGTTTAAATGTAAACAGAGCATGTAACTTCCCTTGATCTTGTTAATCACTTTGCGGTTTATTGGGATTCTCTAGACACAGGCCATGTTGATTGAAACCTTAATGCCTCGTTGATGATTTTATAATGCGTCGATAGACAGAACACTTTTCCGTCTTAAACATTGCTCACCCAGTCGGAATTGGATTGCACTGGTAATTGTTGATTGGCTTAAGCTGATAACGAACTGCGAAAGGTTGTAAGAAGATACCCAGAACAAGATTTGTTTCAAACAGTAATTTGAAAATTTCCCATTACTAGCAATTGATTTTCTGAATATAACTTGTTTTTTGATACACCCAATCTTTGCGCATGTTTTCTAGACCGTATTAATCAAATTGAATGTAATTAAACCATAAAAAGAATATAACGGTCCTTAAGGAAAAATTGTTCTAAAGCCGCGTGAAATCAATTGCAAAATTTGATAACCTTCTTCGACTCTCACGAAGTATGATGGTTTTCATATCAATCTCTGCGTGCAATATTGGCTTTCAGCAATTTACATCGTAAAAATTTCATTTTAGCATCTTCTAGCTATACCCGTGGTATAATTTTCCGGATCACTACTCAAATTGCATGAGCACAGGGCTATGAAAAAACTGAGAATGCTTCTACTCCAGGTTCAGTATTAACGATTTCCAGGACTCGGTTATGACTGCGAACCTTCTTGTGAGCGAACTTTTCGGCAAGATAAACATTTTGCTGACTGAATTTCTAGAGAACTAACTCGCAAATAATAGAAATCGGTCTAACGTTTCAGGGCCATTATAGTCTTTCAGGACCATTCTCCGAGCCTATTGAAGAATCCGTTTCAACGACCCATTGCTAGCCAAAATAATCTTCTTCCAAGTAGCCAAAAAGCGACTCTCTTACAATTACTAATTTTGCCTTGACCTACAAGTTCATTCAATCTTTTAAGATCTTCTGAAAGATGCAGTACACCTCGGAATTTTTTTTTAGTATAATAGGTACATGACTACTGAGTCCGTCTTGCCATAATCTCCCCACCAAAAATATTTATTTCCACATAATACAGGCTCTCTTTGTCTCTATCATAGCTAATTTAGACGGCTATCTCTAAGCCTTGAAGATCTTTTTCCCCCAAAGCTTGTATGATATAGATAGGCGCAACAGCTCGAGGGGAACCAAGGCCAGCTTCTCAACCATGTATGCTGTGTGCATTCTTTCATATACAAGGCGGCCTACAATTTCTTGCCAAATCCGAACGGGTTTCTCAGACTCTCGCGGAGGTGGGGACCGTGAAAAACGCTTCGCCAAAATTTCACTCTCATCCACTGTAGATTGTAGATTGTAGATGGTGTAATAAATCCCAGATCACTGCAGCCACAAGTGGGCTTATTGTGATATTCTCCATTTAAACCCCATCCATGATGCCGCAGTTTGTTATAAAGGCGCTATTGTTCGGGTGTGCTGGCAGCTATATTCGCTGCTTTAAGGTAGAACTTACCTAGAAAACGTTGACGTGTTTTTATGGAACAGTTACAGTCGCATAATATGTGTTCTGCTGTTTCTGCGTCTTCATTGTAAAGTCTGCATCAGGTGTTTTCTTACTCGACAGTACCCTGTGAGGAAGGCTGTGAAGAATCGAAGCTGACTTTCGTTTTGTGGCAGCTATTTGGCATGAAAGCTTTGGCTTGTCTGTTTCTTTGGGTTACCCTTCAGAAATGGAGTTTCTTTTTGTTCAGCCAGGTTTTGACACAACTTTTTATGGTGTTAATTGGTAGCCCAGAATGGTCTTGATGTTAAGCTGATAAGAACAGATACTACACTTTGATCTTAGCCATAAGGCCGAGACGCGATCTCTCTCTCTCTCATCCGTAAAAAAGGTCAACTTTAATTTGTTTCGTTCCTTTTCATCCATATGTACGTTCGTTTGGCTCATTTGTCTAATCGTGGTATCAGCCATTAGCTCAACCCAACTACTGCACCTTTTTCAACTTGACAGCGCACACAACAAAACATTGTTCGTTCCAATGCCGTCAGACTCAATGAAAGTTATGTGAGAGCCAGTGCCTATTCTTGAAATCACTGAAGATGCCAATATCTTGCCACTTTAGCGGACTATACCAGCGTGTTCCATGTGAAACTATTAGCAATCCAACAGGTACAATGAACTCAGTTATAAGTTGTTGAGTACTCGCAACGTACAAAACAAATATTGCCTCTTTTGCAGAAAGCCAAGCAACTGTTAACAAGCCTTTCTTGATTCGACTAACATACATCCTCTTAACTGGTGTAGGATTTCCGTATCGAGCTTGGATTAGAGACAGTGCTCTGGATTCCAGGGCACAATTGAAGCAAACCTGCAGCTGAACTGGCCATACTCTCACCACTCCTATTTTCTTTATATACCGACTTTTTTCACATTCCTCAATACATTTCATTACCCATGTTACAGGACGTGTGATAACAAAGGCTACTTACTTACTTAAGCTGGCGCTGCATTCAAGGCCAGCTGCGCTACACCTGTTCCTCAGCCAACATGCTTCGCCAGCCAGCTCTGTCTCCAGCTAGTCGTCTACAGTTTCGCACGTGATGTTGGCTGAGGTTCCCTTGCACTGCGTTCGCCACCTGAGTCTCGGCGCTCCTCTACTGAACCGCCCCTGCGGGTGGATTTGAAGTTTTTACGGGCTGGGGTGTTGGTGTCCATCCGCTCTAGATGACCTTTTAGACGATCGTAGCCTTTGTATTTTGACTCTTCTGGCTAGGTCGGTGTCGTTGTACAGTTCGATCTTATATCTCCTCCTCCACTCTCCTTCTATGCAGAAGGGACCGTAAATCGTCCGAAGAATTTTCCTCTCGAAGCAGACTAAAATGTTTTCATCCGCCTTTGACAGGTTTCATGCTTCTGCACCGTAAAGCAGGACTGGGATGATGAGGATGTCCATCTTATACATGGACACTTTAGTTGCTCGAGAAATGGGTTTTCTACTCAATTCCCTTCTTAGCCCGAAGAAACAGCTATGGGCAAGAGTTATCCTTCGTTCTGCACAATTGTCTACATCTATACAGAAGTCACGTGACAGCGCGTCGCGTTTTCTAAATCTTGTTTTGATATCAAAGGGGTCGGTGAGGTGTTTAGTTTGACCTTGAAGGAAAACCTTGAGCTTTGCATCTTCATCGTGCACCTATTGACGATTTTGGCAGGGATGCCAATACTAGACATTGCTAGTCTCTATACATGCTGTCATACGTGGTCTTAAAATCGATGAAAAGGTGATGGGTACCGATTTGAAATTAATGAGTTTTCTCCAAGATCTGCCGCAGTGTATGAATATTTGATCGATGGAGGACTTTCCTCGCCTAAAGCCACACTGATATGTGTTTCAATTTTTTTAAAGAGAATTTTTTCAAGACTCTGCCTGCACAATTTGTAGCTAGGTTTTCCTGTATGTTTTTCACAGAGGCTTACGAATGCTGAACCGAAAACATTGGTGAACCTTTGCATGTTTTTGCACTCCAATATTAAGAAAGACCTTTAAAGGCATTTTTTTACGAAAGTTTGTCTTTCGTAAGGAATTTTTATAATGTGGGGATATTTTACCAACTTAATGTCTGCTTCTTTTACTTTCTTATGCATATGCAAAAGGCTAATTCTAAAACACACGTTAAAGAATTTCAAACGAAGGCTAAACGCTGATTACCATCTTGAATCTTATCACTTTAGTAATTACCGTATAACTTGAATATTAATTCAACAAATTCGAAGAAATTGATTTGCCAAGAAATTTACAATAATTTACAATGAGAATAAAACTTGTTGTTCTTTTCTTGTTAATATATTTTCTACACTTAAGAAAACATAAGATGCTTTTGGTTCTTTAAACTTGAAGAAGTGTTTTTTGATAGTTACAATAATTTAACTTAGTTTAGTAAAAATTTAAACAATGGGACTGCGGCTATAGATTTAGTTTTTATTCATAGATTTCATTACCACCCGGACTTAGTTAAGTTCCTTTCATTTTCGATATAGATTTTCTCAAGCATTTATGAACGTTACAGACAGCATTCCTGGAATCAGCAGACTATGTAATATTCCTGGTAAAATTAGTTGATCTTTATACAAGGCCGAACAAACTTCTCCCTTCATTAAAGAAAGGTGATATACCTACCCTGACTGCATTATAGGTGCATTCTTCATTACGACCCACAGTCCATAAAAATTGCAGTTTTCAGAGAAAGTAATTACAAGCGCCGACTGAGTCTACCTGTGTCAATTTCCTTGTCACAAATGTCACATTAGCAAGGCGTCTTTCTTTGCAGCTCTCAGCAAACCAGTTGCGTTAAGTAATAGCCCACAATACTTGTTACAACAGCTGGAATAATGATTCTTATTATCTAGAAAATAAATAAAACAGAAAGTGTTGCGCCATAAATAAAGAATAAATTACAAAAGACACTGACTGTTGGCATTGAAGAAATAAAATCAATTACTTTTACCTAAGAACGATTCTATTACCGATGACTATTGTGCCACTGACGTACTTACTTCCAAAAAACGGCGTACACAAGGCACCGTCATTCATCAGGAAGGAAGTTTAATTCGAAAACAAAGAAACGATTTCTGCCAAATCGGATGTCTGACCGCAAATCGAATGCAAATTTTTCCTGTGGTTGTGACTGAGATGCTACGTTACGGATACGCGCCGACCGCCACGACCCCATACTCAAGCCATAGATGTCGATCTGTAATCAGCCGATACGGCGCGCTATGACTTTTTCAAGTTCATGATTGTGGCTCGCGTTCGAAATATGTAATTTTCGCTCGATCATAGTTTTCCGGGCGCGCTCAGCTAATTTCAAATTCACCTGGCGACCGAGTTAATGGTCGAATCCAAGGCGAGACTCTGTGTAGCTTGAGTTGCATTGCGGTGCCCAAATCAATTCATGACGCACTCAAATCGTTGACTTTTATGTAAGCGGCGCGGCGTAAGGTGGAACTCTGTTGATTTTTCCTGTAGGTACTTCGCAAGCCGATTGCGGGCGTATCCAAAGGGATTTGGTCTGAGGCGTATTGTGAATGTCTTCACCGAGCAAATGCAGTTCGCTTGGATGGAAAAATACGGGTGACATAACAATGATTTACCTGCCATGGAATGGCAATTGCTTTAAGTGATGCTTGTAATTTATTTCTTTGCTGCTTGGAATCTTCAATGCGCTCGCTGGCTGGTACCTTAAGAGAATTTTCGATAGATAATTCAGGTGGCGTAGTATTGACATCATTTGGCTGGAATTGTTATGACAATTTGATTGAAGTTATCTATTGCGAACTTTTCAAACCATTCAATGGCAATTAGGATTTATTTTCGCCACCCCAGGTAATTGAAGTTGTTTTGTTTCGCTGTGTAAACATAGTTCTTAAGTGTTAAGACTAACAGGCAGTGATTTCGATTTCGTCTTATCTGCCAGAGGTATGTGGGTAGGTGCCTACTTCAGCAATCTCCTACCAGCTCTACGGGTATGTAGTCAAGGATAGGTGGAAAGTCATCACCTAATCAAAGTTCCAGATAACAAAATTTGAGTGCATAGACCTTTACCCAGTTGCACGAGGGACTGATAGCAACTCTAAGTATGAAATTTTATGGCATGTATCAAAAGCTTTGCTTGAAAAATAAGCAAACGCTTGGCATACTTTCGGGCGCAGCGAAAACTCGATTGGGCGATCTCCTCTGATGCCTAAGCTGCAGTGTGGTACTAGGCTTACTTTGCAGTGACCGCAGCTTAAAAAAAGTTCTTGTTTAATTTAATATTTTAAATTTCAAGCCAAGGCTAGATACCGGATATCGGTGGCATTTAGCAAGAGAGAAGTTTGAGAAGCATGCGTATGGATGATCTTATATGAACTGTAGGAGGTTAAGAGGCAAAGACAAACGTGAGAAGCCTTGTTTGGAGTCATTGACGAACTCCAGTTGGCAATGTGAATGTGAATTTGCAAATACATGTCAAGTAATCTCTGAGATTTCAGGATCAGGTGGTATTCATCAGGATCATAACCACATCCATTCCGTCTTGCCGGTAAACACTCCCTTTGTTGATTGAACTAATGAAATTCTCAAAAACAAAAGACAGAGCTTTCCTCTCGAGTTTAAAACCTCGATCTTAGTTTTCGTTTGGAATTTCTACCTGAATTAGCCCACGAAGATGACCCTGGACTCTTTCAAAGAAAAGTTGTCGGCTTTTTTGCACCTAGTGAGTAGAGTGACCCCACATGTCAGTCTTATGGTCGCGGAGTTTCCAATATCTGCTCAAAAGAGGGACTCTGGCATTCATTGGATTTCCAGCAATTTCTTGTCCTTTTTGCATCCTGCAGAAATTTGATTTTTGGGAATTATTTGTTCTCGTTTTCCTTCTTTTTGGTATCCTGGAGAAAGTGCTGTATAATTTCAACACATCTGCGATCTTGGCTGCACTGTCGGCTCTGAAGGTGGATGGCTCACTTACTGAGTTAATTAATCAACTTTTAATGAGAGGAATTACAAACTCAAAGCTAGGTGTGACCACTGCCAGAAAATCTGTCAGTAGGGGAGCCCCGCAAGGTGGAGTCCTATCCCCACTCCATTGGAACCCCTTCGGGAACGAACTGCTGGTCATCCTGGAAGGAGAGGGCTGCAGACAATTCTTGTTTCGGGGAAGCAACTAAGTACCTTAGAAGAACTCCTTAAAATGCTCTAAACAATTGTTAGCTTGTTTAGAGCATTTTAAAGCGCTAGATTTAGGCATCAAACCCTACAAAATGGAACTCGTCCTCTTCCCCAGGAAATACAAAATCCCTGATATTCCAACTGCCTCAATTAAAGGTAATCAATCAATCTTCTCTGATGAAGCTCAATATCTGGGTCTTATCGTTGACAGAAGGCTTAGCTAGATACCTTATATACAGGAAAGGATTCGAAAAGCTGCGGTAACACTCTTTTCCTGCAAAAAAGCTATTTGAATTAAGTGGGGACTTCAACCCCAAGTCAGCCACTGGTTATATACCTGTGAGTAAGGTCCTATATATAGAGGATATATAAGCGGAGCACTTCGCACCACTGCCTCAGCAGCACTAGACAGCCTGTTCCATCTTATTGTTAGCTTCTCTGTCCGTCTTCCGGATTATTGTAGTAATTCGCAAGATGAAATTAGGGCGGTATAGGAAGTCTTGTCCTGGCTTAAGAAAAAAGGTTATATAAGCCATGGATATAAGAATATTTTCCGACAGCCAGGCGGCCATCAAGTTCCTGGAATCAGTCTCTATAAAGAAACACTGAACTAGCCTAGTCTGCCGATTTTCTCTAGAGGAGATGCCGGAGCAGTTCAACTTTCACCTGTGATGCGATTTTTGGCAGATTCTTGCAAATATTTGAGTATACCAACGACATTTTTTAACTTCCCATTTTAATTTTCAGCCCTTTAATGGAAATTCACCTAAAATCTAGAAAATCAGATCTAAAGTTGTAAGTCTTTAAGCTAAATGCCTATAACCATGTGACAGACATGATTTATTCGACTAATCATTTGGTCCCGGTATTATGGTAAATGATTAACATCATTTCGCCACATATAAAATTTTTTGATAACCTGACTTAATAAAATCCCATGAGTTTATGTTATAAAGAATCTTAATAAACACAATTATCCTTTGTTTCCAGTCATAGTTACACTGTCAGTCGTTTATGCACCATCTAAGTCATATAAAAAAATTACTCTATTCATACAATAAATTTAAAACTAGGCAATGGATTCATTTTGTCTGCTTCCAAAGTCGGTGTCAATGGTGGTGCCTTTTCAGTACCATTTTGGTTCACATCTGTTCCGTTCGGGCTCTCGTTCCAAGATTGTTTCTCCATTTTTCCAAATATCACATAAATCAAGTTACCAATAAATAATATCACAGCAATAACAATAAAAACGACTCTCCATTGGGCTCGATCACTCTGCAAACAAACAAAAACATTGATTACATCCTTTTTTTTTGTAAATTTTCTTAACTTACCTCATCCGACACAATGACCCCAACCAATAAGGGTGAGAAGATGCCCACAGCATTTGCCAGCGTATTCGTGATGCCAAAAAGTATTCCAGCGTGATCCGGTGCGAGATCGATATGGTTTAGACTGCTTCCGATGACTTGAGCTGCGCACGCCGATATCGCCACTATGAGTAGAGTAACACTGGTTGCCACATTCTCAACGCTTACATATCCCAGAGCTACCAAAGCAACTGCCGGTATCCAACAGGCTATAGAGTTGATGGTCTTTCGAACCAGTGCAAGGCGAACATCATCGCCCTTAGTCAGCATATCAGCAGCGATCAAGAAGACGTACGACAGGACGCACATGAAAACGTAGGGAACGGCAGAGTAGACGGCATTCATTTTGATGCCCACCTTAAATATCCCGTGGATGTATGTTGGCACCTGCTGCATCAGAGTGAAGAAACTTGCCGCAATGCTGATCTTGACTACAGTGAGCGCCAGAAAAGGGGTTGATGTAAAAATGGCCTTCCAAGGAACCGGCTTGCTCCCAGAGGAACTAGTTGTTTGTTCAAGCGATAGTTGAATCTTTTTCTTCTCTGCCAGCGAGATGATCTTGGACTCTGCGGGACTATTTGCACCAAAGTACATCCACAAGAGAGACCATATAATGCCCAGTACCCCTGGAATATAAAACATCCCGGGCCAGCCGAGATCTGAAGCCGCAACCAAGCCACTCACAGCGAAGCCCAAAGCCGATCCAATATCCATTCCAGTTTGAGTGATGCCACCTAATCTGTTTCGCTCCTCGACCGGACACCACTTGGCCAAATGAGAATAGAAACAGGGAAACATAACGCCCTGGAAGATGCCCTGAAGTACGCGTATGGCGCAAAACATTTGCCAGCCCCCATAGGTGACGGCAGCTGGTGTAATCAGGCTTAAAACAGCTACTCCTAAGGTGCAGGCTAGCAGCAGCTGCTTTGCTCCATATTGACTTGAAAGATATCCACCCAAGAACTGGGTGCAAAGGGAGCCCCAGAAGAAACTGCTAAGCATGAAGGATTTTTCCTTTTCGCTCCACGAAAATTCCTTAAAAAAAAGTAAATTCCTTAAAATCTTGATGAAGTAAATGGAAAATAAAAAAAAACCTTACCGGAAAGTCGGGATTAGTAGTGTTGGCATTTGTCATAGCGACAATGCCAACAGAAACATTGACTCTCATCTGTATGCCCAGGGTGCAGCATGTGAAGAGGAATAAAGCTTGAATGTGGCGTACTCCAAAAACTGGAGCTGGGAAAAATTAAAAGTTATTTATTTAATATTAATTTAATATTATTTATTTAATCTTAAGAGCTTGTTTTAAGGCATTCGGTTAGCTTTTTAAATAAAATGTATTTATTTGACTTAGATTTTATACGAAAAGGAGTTACTCCTAGGAACTTCAAAGGTCTACTACAAACAGGTCAAGGAAACATGGGGAAACATGATTTGTGAAAATAAAGTGACATTTAAGGCATGGAAGAAAAGCTTCTCGAACAATAGAGATGATAAGCTTCGTCTGAAATCTGGAATCTAGACGCCGCGCCGAGGCGTAGCAGGGACGCTAACATGAAGTTCGCTGAGGTTTAAGCAAAGATAATAGAGGGCCTATATTGGGCATCGAGGAAAGTTTCTTTTTTGGCTGCTGATACACACCAGGCCATAAAGGACCTTCGACAAAGCACCTTTAGGGGGCTACAATCTTCAAAATTGCTGCTCAGAGGAGTAGAAAAATCCATGAGATTCGTTCGCCAAAGTTCTTCATCCATGCTCAGGGCCAGCGTCTTGTGGATGACGACAAAATTCTTTACAGGCGGCTGCAGTATTGTGCTCGAATTTTGAATGAACAGTTTCCCAGGCAACACTTCTCCGGATAAACCACTCCCGACCGGAAAGAAGTACCAGACATCACAGTCGAAGAGGTTGGGAAGGTGGTTAAGTACTCAAAAAAGCGAAAAGCGGTCGGGCCGGATCAGATACTCTCAGATTTCTGAAAAAAAGAGAGACAGTGGGTCTAGTTGGCTCACCGCATTCATCTCCAAACTAATAAGGGATGATCCAATGCCTTAACAGTGGAGGGAAAGTTATCTACTTCCTTTACAAAGGAAAAGCTGATACCCGAAACTGTGATAATAACCGTTCTAGTAAGGTGATGCCAAACTCAATGAAGATCGTCGAGCAGGTACAAGATTGTCGACTGCGATAAATAATAAGCCTATCTGAGGACCAGTGCGGGTTTGTCGCGAGCAAATCAACAATCTGATGCAATCAAAAGTATAAGGATAATAATCGTGATGCCCGTAAAGATCTGCATATGGTGCTAGTTAATTTTTAAAAAGCTTTTGATAGACAACCACGAGATCTAATATGGGTGGCGCTAAAGAAACGAGGAGTTCCAGAATCCTACGAGAGTTGGTATTTCGTTGTATAGCCTTCATGATCTCAAGGCACGGGCTCAATATCGGGCACAACATCATTTCTGCTGCGACTCCTCATGTCATCTTTCCTTTAATTGCTTTTACTTGCGACACGATTAAGCATTCTTAGTCAAAAAACTAATCAAAAAACTCCTTTACCGAGAGGTGATATAAAAAGCGGACTGCCAAGACTTGTACGACTAACTTTTGAGGAGCCTAACCTATAGGTTAGGTATATCTTCTCACCGGTGTACAGCTGAGTTTGCCTCTTAACGTTTGTGACTGGGCTTATGGGGACCGTATCGAAATCAGTCTGTTATAAGAAGAGGCAACCGCTGCTATAAGGTTTGTCTGACAGCTCAAGATTTAGAGCGAATGGTGTTTGTTACCTTTTTTTAAAAGTTCCACATTAAATTTTTAAGGCCTACCGCCAGTTATGTATTCGTACGTTCGCCTCCAATTCCACCAGGGTTTCCCACGCTTCTATCCGATTATGAATTATTTCAAAGGTAACATTTGATTCACAGACTTTTAACTCTTCTCAAATAGATCAATGCAGATACAGATACAGAGTTCGATTTATGCCCTATCAATTTGCCTTAAATGTTTAATTGCACTGACACTGGTACAATTCTTAATGGATTACTCTTTATCACTTATCTCCATTAGCCTTGTCTATTTGGTCAGTCTACCAGGACAAAAGGATTGGCAGACTGACTAAATGAAAGTTGTTACAACAAATACATCGAAACTCCCTAAAGCGATAGAGCTAAAAACACCTGCAAAACAACATCATTTGGCGTTGACTCTATTATTCATATGAAAACAGCCGCAGCTTAAATTGTTGTCGCACTCCAGCCATCTTACATGAATCATTGAATTTTGAATATTTCAGTATTATTGTAATCTTTTGGCAAAGCTATGAATACCAATCAAGCTTTATTTTTACGTGCATCACCTTCGGCACATGGCTTTGAAAATGTATCAACAATTAAGGCTGTAATACAAATGCTGCGAATAATTAATTTTTGCGAAACTCGAATAGCAAGTTTTTGAATACAATAGGTACAGTAGGCTTCATTTTCAACATCATTTTCTTACAACTTTTCATGTAAGACGATTGCAGTGGACGAATGGCTTATAGGGCCTTCCATTTGTGCCTTTCTAGTGTCTAGTGTAAGAAGTAATCACAGAACAGAACCCGAGACAACAATCAATAGTAGAGTTCTATGATGAACGTTCTATGAACGTTCGTTCTTCTTAGAAGAACAGCGCCGATTGCTTGTGATGAGTTTCTTTCCATCAAATGAGTGCACCGACGAAGAAATAAATCTTCAGATTTTTGTACATCGTTTAGAGTCATTTCCTTTTCAACAATGGAAAACAAAGTATGAGACTGCATTGTAAATCCTAAGGTGTACTTCTCATTCTCTTGTGAAAAGGCATGATACCAAGCTCTACATACGCCATCGCCATATCATCGTCCTTTCAATAATAAAGTTTCTCTCCCTTTTGGGTCAAGTGTTGCCCCAAAAATATGCGAATACAAAAAGAAAGTCAGTAAGTATCACCTTTCAGAAATGGTAAACAAAAATCCGAAAGAGGAAAAGTTGACCCTAATCGATAAATCTTGTTAGGATACCTTCCTGGTGTAGAAGCGTAAAATTTAATATACAATGACAATATAAAGGGAATTCGACTAATATACAACATTACTTAGCCCTTGGGTAATAAACTGCAGTTCCCTTAAAAAAAAAACTAAATAAAGAACAGAAGATCTTTAGCAGATCACTTGCAGATATGAGTTTTCCAAAAACCCCAGGTGAATCACCCAACAACCAGTACAACTGCGAAAATGTACTTAAGACGATCTAATGAACTATTAACTTGTTTATTCCTTATTTTATTGATGTGGTTACATCCTCTCGTGACTATTACCAGATTAGAATCAAATGAATATTCATACTACAATGAGAGAACGTAATACGCCTCATGATAGTGTCCACTGAACTTGCAATTTTTAACTGCCAAAATAAATTTAAAATAAAGCTCTTGTCAAAGATTTAAATAATCAAATAATATTTTAGTTAGTAAACATCTCATAACGTGTTTTTTTCTGGTTCACGCTAAGCTTGCACAAATTGCCGCATAAAGCTACTTCAATTTATCTCTTGACAACAACGCACGCATTCAAAAGAGCCAATTGAGTCCACCCCAGTCCGGTGAATATGAAACAAGTTAAGAAATTTCTCCAAAATGCATCGACATACGCGCGACACCACGTCCATAATAAAATTGCAATTCGTAACGAATCTGCTGCGGTTCACTAAACCCCACGCAATAGGTTGCTTCGAACACGGTCACTACGATTAGTAGTCCACTTGAAAATCTTACAATCTAATGGTCGGTTGAAAAAACGTTTCAATTTACCCCGTTTGATAAGCGAAAACGATTTGACCGTCATCGTTAGGTGCTGCTCGGGGCTTATCCAACACTAATTGTCGTCGAAAATCAGACAAAGTAGACACACAGCAATCAATCAATTCGACAAAGAAAACTCATCAAAAACACTGGAATATAATGCTCGTTCTTAACCGAAACTATATACAAAAATTGACTTTTTGGTCAAAACGCGCACCAAAATTAATCCAACAATCCGATCAGAGACACAACCGCACAAGAAATGACCACGACGATTCTTTTCCCCACTTGACCAACTAATGAAGTCAATCTTTACTCACAGTCTTCCTACTCCCATTGCCGCATTTTGGCCAGCAACAGCAGTAGGACTGCCCATACTAGTGTAGCTCCTCTAAGTGCGTGAGGTGACTTGGATCGCCTGCTTCTTTTTTATTTCAATTTGTCGCGCAAGCTTTGATAGTCAACATGCTTTCGCACTGTTAAACTGTATGCAATTTAGATGAGGGGGGAAAAAATCAAAGATTAAAATAAAACATCGAACAGTTGGACGAAAGAGCCACAGATGGCTTACAGCCAAAAACCCGTATAAGAAGTCTGCGAGAGCCATTTGAAGATTTCATAACGACCTTACCAGCGGACTAGAGGAGATGAAGGCGACAAGAAAGTGCTAACGATTAATGGGATAGAAACACCGGCAGCTTCTCCGCCCCATACACTGTTGGGTGGGGTATATAGATGCTTGTATCTGAAAATAGAATAATCCAGAAATAGATCTGCGATACGTTGCGATGGTGTGTGCAGAACGTCCTTCTCTTGTCTAAGGCCATAAAATGCATTTCTTCGTAGAGGAAGGTGTTTTGGTACACTGCTGATAGACTGGTCAAACGGGAGAGGACCCATGCAATAGCGTGTACCATAGACTGTGCCTGCGCAGCACATTCGAGGGCGAAAAGTGTGCGTGCTTCAAATTTGTTGGGACTGCAAACATTTGGAAACAAAAATTTGGTTAGATTTTTGGTTTGCATTGAAATTAGTAGCGAGTTCGCACATCAGCTCTTTTGTTTAATTTTCCAGAAAAATATGCGGAATTGAATAAAATTGGAACTGCACAAATTTTGGTATAAATATTTGGCTGGCTTTTTGCTTAGCATTGAAAACCAAAGTGAGTTTGCCAACCAACTCTTTTGTTTTTATTTTGAGAAGAGCAGAAAAGGCGTCTTCTAGGCAAAGCTGCAATCAAGCAAAGTGACTTATATTAAAGTCTCAGAAGTTAGGGACTGTCCACTGACTCATTCGAAACGTTGAAATATTGGTAGACAGTTAATAACGGGGCATTAGAATTGTTATCAAATATCACCCAAGCTCAATAGCTTAATTCAGCCTAGATATATTTTTGCGATCTTTATTAAATGTAAAATCTTATTAAATAGCAGCATTTAACACGCCAAAACCAGGCATATACGAAAATTGTGCCGCAAAATGTCGTCCTAATCGATTTCTCAGACTGCGCTCTTTTAAGCCACCCGACAAAAGTAAATTTTTTAAAGATGAAAAAACAGTTTTCGTCAAATATTGCAAGAATTGTTCGTGTGTAGAGAATACTTGCGGCAAAAAATTGTGACATTGTTTGTTGCACTTGTTATCTGTCATCGTGTGTCCCCAGGTCTAAGAGCTTCATAAGGTCATTTCGATTTGATTCGAGAATTAAAAAAAATAGTATTTTCGAGATTTTTGTCATTCGTGATTTTTGATTTTTTGTCGATCACGATCGCAATTCTTTTGCGATGTCTAACAAACATATTAGTGTCCCTTGTAATCCTGAAGTAGTTTTTTTTTTTAAACAAATAGTTCTTCTTATTTTATTGATGTAGGTTCCCCGTTCTATGAGAAATTACTACTTTATCTAAAAAGGTCTGAACTCTTTTATGCTAGCTAATTTGGCTTTCAATTGGCAAGAGTGTTTTTTGTAGTTTGGGGTTAAGTATACTTAGCATAACCCCGATCTCGTCCTGCTTCTCAAACTTGGATCTCATCATTCTTGGATGAATTTATAAAGTTTACCTGGATCACCAAACAGCTTGATCGCAGTTTGGTTTCTTCTCTGCACTCAACTTAACTTAGGTTCATTGGACACAAGCTTGTGGATTTCTCAGGTATTGAAATAATCTTCTTTAATCTTGTAAGCACCGCCGTGGTGAAGTACTAAATTTGTAGGACTATTGTGCACTAAGTTCCTGGTTTGAATTCCAACCGGGCAAAAGAAACCGGGCTTAAACGAAAATTAAATTTAACTCAAAAACATAAAACCCTTGTCAAAATTCCAAAAGTTTTTCTTTAAATCTTTTTGAGATACTTCTCAACAGTAAGTGATCATCTTATTTATATTCGGTCAAAGGACAAAGCGTCAAAAAGTGGCCTGAAAAGATTCTCAATTTGTCGTTTTTAACCTAAGTTTTTCTAAGCGTATTTAAAAAAAACTGCAAATTAAGCAAAAACTGGAGCTTGAATACTTTTAACAAAACTTCGAAAATTCGACTTAAAATCGAAAAAAGACTTGTCGAAAACATTTTTTCAAAGGTGGCTAGTCCTTAAACGGTTGTGACGATCTTAGTTAAAGTTGTGTGAAGTATGTAACGTTTACCAGGCAATCTTGCTGCATAAAAAGCGTTTCAAAATGTCTGTTTCCAACCTAAAGCTTTTAAGGCCATTTAAACAAACGAAACAAAAACCCGTTTTTTACCGTTTTCTGAGAAATCCATGTCCGCAGATTTTAAAAAATAGGTCTTCAATAGGTAAAATTGAAAAAAAGTATAATAATATTTGAAAAGATAAATTATGGATTTTCAATTTTAAAAATGGTAATAAAAACTAAGAAAACGAATGTCATTCCCTCATTTTTCGAAACGGTGATAGGCGAAAATTTGAAATAAATAACAGACGAAGTCAATGTTAAGGAACTCAAAAAACTATTACAGTTTTGAAATAGTAAATGGTTTCCTAGAAGTGCTTGAAAATACTTTAGTTGACTGACTAAAATGACGCTGCTAGCGAATATGTAATTGAAAGTTCTGGAACTTATTTTACGTCAACCTAATTTGACGCAATCATATCCACATGGACGTTAACCAACACAACAGATTAGAGAAAAAAATATAAACTTTTTTTCAAGCAAATATTTAAAAAAAAAATTAAAGGAAAAGTTTTTTTCCCGCCCTTATGTAGATTTTCGAAACTAAAAAATTACCCAATATAAAAACAGTAGACTGCACTACGAAAAAAGTATACAACAGACTGTAAAATATATCCAGAGATAATTTTAATAAGCAAATAGAGTCTTACACAAACTACGCGATAAAGACGAGCTTAATCTTCAACAAAAGTCGCGGACTACTTGGCGTATGTCTTCATACTTAACGGTATTTTTTTTTAATAGTAGCCTCGCATTCGTCAGATATAAATTTTTATCGTGGTCCAGATTGTATCTTGGATGAATTTATAAAGTTTATGGCCAAGGAAGCTTTGTGTAAGAATTTATGGTTTTTTTGGTCTTCAACTTTTATCAGTCGAGACCTAGAATAGAAGACCATACCTTATTTCGGCCGGCTGGTATGGTCTCGCTGCTTTCACAACAGTCTTTCCGGTTCAATCGGTCAGTGTACCAACATTGGGATATTTCGTTTGTTGCTGCCGGTCTTTGACTACGCGGTGTGGATCAGCACAGGCTGGGGGATGAATGAGTTGATAGTAGGTCCTCGCACAGGTAGACTGGTAGACCTCGATTGAAATCCATGCTTAGTCCATCCAGTATCAGATCGCTGGTTCGATTTCACACAAAGATCAGCTTTTCAAAGACTTATGCAGCCTATTCATTATAGGTTTTATTAAGTTAAGAGCTATTCCTTCACGGTATTGCAATAGAATGAAAGAATAAAGAGCCATAACTAAAAACCAATTTTCAAGAAGAAAAAGCTTATAAATTCATTCCATCAACTGATTGCGTCAGTTCTTAGCTATTTTGATCCACAACAGTGTCGTCCTTAGCTTTCGTTTTCTTCTTTGAAATACTTTCCAATTCGTGTACGCTACTATGGATTATGGGCTACTGTGGACCAGATGTAGGTACCCCCCCAAAGGTAAGTAAATAATCCTGAACGTATGTACAAGAGCTTAAAACTTATGGAACGACAAAAACTACTTAAGAATCCCCACAAAAAAAAAAAAAAACATATTTAACGGTGCCAACAAATTTAATTGTTGGCAACGAAAAACAACATGACATTGCAGTTCAAATCAATAAATCGCTATTTTCTGTTACCAGGAAATGAACAACCTTTTTCCTTCCCTTTGTAAGCCTTTGTAAGCCAAATGTCAATGACTCATCGCGAAAAATGGCTCAACACGCGGATATCTCCATCGATGTAAAGACACAATTTTTCGCCCTTTTTTCTGATTCCAGCACTCTCGCTTAGCAACTTCTTCGCCACAATAAGCCATCGTGGACAACTGACCACGACCCAGTGTGTTGAGGCCATCGCCATGTCCATGTAGTGCGCCAAAAAAGAACCTGATTGGACCTTTCTTAACTGTGCTAAGGAGATTAAATTATTTTTAGCACCCAGTCGACACGATTAATCCCCTAACCAAGGTATATCATAAATCATTCCTTCTTCATTCCCGGTTGATAAATTTATTTGACGACCTGCCAAATTAGTCATATTCTTGAGTTGTTGCCAGGCCGCTCAGATAAACATATAAACGAGCGACACGAGCGGCGAACGCATTCGATCACAGCGCCGCACTCCGCCCACATTAAAATGCCGGTAAGACACTTTCTACGTAATTTATTGGTAACGCAGTGACGACGCCATGCCTCGCAGATTTGCCTGGGATTCAGTAGCTTTCCGCAGATTGTTTCCGCTAATTCCTGTTTTTGTGACTGAACACCCAGCCAGCCACCAATCATTAGTATGCCTAAGACGTGTGATCGGGTTAAGTTGGTCACCGGCCGTCCACACGCGACGCTTCTGCGCCAGCCGCAAGGTGGTAATGCGGCCTGTCGGGCTACTTGCCAATCGCTTGGAATTTTTATCACGCATTTAATGGCTCCTTTCGAGCGATTTACAGGCGCTCAACCATCATTATGTAGATTAATGGAAAGGTTTGTCTACTTTGCTGAATGGACTTGCGGCAGCAAGTGGCGCTAGCGAAAGAGAGATGTTACAGAGGCGGTTTGGTCGATTTGCATTTCTTTGTAGGTAAATATTTTGAATTTTTTTCTGTTATGTGGATAAAGTTTTTTTTTGCATAGGTTTAGCATTAGTCGTAAGAGTTTGCAGACTTGGCTTCTCGTTTTGCTATGAGACGACATCTGCTACAGGTATAGCTTGATAAAGAGAATTTAGTCGAGTTTGTGATCAGGTCTGGAAATTCAATGACACTATTAGTATTTTTTTTACAAGTAGCTTAAAGTTTTAAGGGTTAGGCATGTTGGATGGCTTTTAATAGCAATGCTGTTTGCGTATTTCATGGGACTATAAATACCAATATTAAAAAACGGCAATGTGAAGGCCCTTTTAATCTTCTTGTATTGTAACGATCTAAAATTTATCTAAATTGAACCTTTTGCAGTGAAAAGCTTTTGACTTAAAAAAGAAATCGACGAGAGTCTCATTCTGACAAGCAAAGTCTTCCAACTTAGGCGTATTAGATTTTTCATGTTATTTGAATAAAAATTATTGAGATTAAGCAACAAGACTCATACTCACTCCTCTCCTATGCCTGGCATTAGACCAGGGCACCTTAAATATTCTTTTTATGTTTATATTATGCTCCCAGTAAAAATAAGGAGCAGAAAAACGCCTCTTACTCCGCAAACACTTGATATATCTTTCATAATTTTGAAAAAAGGGTCTTAAAAAAATGCAATTAAAACATAATACAAATAGTATTAGGTAATTCCTATATACTCTCCAAACTTTAAGCCGGGTTGCTCCTTAGAAAACCAGTCCGAACAGCAGCACAGGAGGAAACAAACGTTCTGCCTGGTGGGACTCAAATATCTTAATTGAGCAAGTCAAGGACTCAACATCTAGATGGAAAAAGAGGGTTTCATCGAATGGACAACCTAAAAGGAGAGCGTAAAAATAAAAGTTTGTGTAAAATTCTATTTATTTATTAAAATTATGTCTGGATATGTTTTACATACTGTTGTAAACCTATCTCCTCTTTTTTAGAAACAACAGACTTTTCTGACAGTTTTCTGAAATTCTGGAAACATGGACTTCTGTGCAAACGGTAAAGCATTTTGTTTTCTATTTAGTTTTTTTTAATGGTTGTAAAAGCTTGAGGTTGGAAACGGTAATTTTAAAAGACTTTTGATCAGTCAGCTTGCGTTGTAAACGTAACATACTTCAGCCAAATTTGAATAAGATCGTCATAGCCGTTAACAGACTAGAAACCTTTAAAAAATTGTTGTCGAAAATGTTTGTACGTTTTTAAGTAAAGTCTTCGAACTTACTGAATATTTGAAGTTCGCCAAAGTTTTTTAAAAAATTTCAGAAGATGGAATATCCCCCTTATTTTGTTCAAAGTAATACTTTATACCGTTTAGGGGATAGAGCAGGAGATAGAGCGGGAGGCATATCTTCTTTTAAACTTTTTTATATATATTTTTTTAAATATGTTGTTCAGTTCCTATGAACAGTTAGAGTTTTTTCCAATAGCACAACCAACTGCTCTCGTATTGGATGTTTTTTCTTCTTTTGATTCTATGGACACTGATTTTTGCGTAAGCAGTAGAACAAGATCCTGTTTTATTTCGTTTTTTAAATAGGCATAGAAAAACTTAGGTAAGAAAATGCAATTTAAATTTTTTTTAACGAAGATAGTTTTTTTTATACACTTCGTACTTTAACCCAATATGAACAAGATCGCTTTGACCGTTAAGATACTAGAAGATTTTAAAGAATTATTTTTGAAAATGATTTTCTGTTTTTGAGTTAATATTCAGAAGTTTTTGAAACTTTAAAATAAAGGACAATTTCTGATACGTGTGATTTTTTTTCATACGATTTCTTTCAATAACACTGGTGATAAGGGGGGGGGGGGGGGTGTGGGCACACAATTAAGTTACTTTATACGTGCGTGGCTTTGTCTACTAAGTGGTTCACAAGTAATGGCCGCAAACACTTTGAAAAACGTGATCGAACTCTTCATTACTTGGATTTTTGCGGTGAAATTCAGTAATAAATCCAAGTTTAATTTTTCTAGCCAGATTAACTTCTTAAAAAAAGTTTTGAAAAACATTGAGTCAATTTTCCCAAGAAATTAACTGAATTTTAACTGCAATTTAACCGTTATTTGTCTTTTAAAAAAATTCCCTCTTAAGATTCTCTGTCTGTCTTTATTTCGGCAGTTTAAAAGCAAATCGAATGTTCTCTTTCTAAGACTTACCGTCCATAAGTTAAAACACGATTGGACAAATAGACGAATGGACAGGTCCTTTTTCCATTTTTGGACGGACCGCTAAAAATATATCAAATTTGCAAAGAGGAATTCATTGAAAATGTCTGCGAATCAATCAAAACAACAAGTTAAGCGTCTCGATTAAGAAAGTCGTCTCAAATCGATTGCGGCTGAACCACATTACTCGAGGAAACGCTGGATGAACCCATACGAAAATCCACCTCCCACGCTACAAAAACGTTAAAAATGACACAGTACCACAGGTGTCTCGGAGGAGAATATGGAGGAAGAAAAGGTCAGGGCTGTTACGGGTGCAAAACTGTTGGACTGAACGATCAACTCCTACCCTCAAAACACCAGAGAAGAATCATATTTAACCAATAATGCTCCAAAAAGTAGGGGGAATTATCATTCCGTGGCTTAAAAATTTTAAATGGCTGCTAAAGGCTGCCTTTAGTTCCAATCATATGGTAGAGAAGTTCGAGTGATATCTATCTCCATGGCAGGAAAGCTTTTCATAGGATAGCAAATGACTAAAAGATGCATAAGCCTGCGCATGCTCAAGCCGATTGAGCAGCCTATCGGGCTCCGTGTATGTCAAACGGGTGATTGGCGAATTGGTCAGACTGATGAATAACATCGAAGCAGGAGTGATATTGCGCAGCTTGAGATATGCTCTTCTTGATAGCAGCGGTCCATGCGTCTGCATCGGGCTTACTTTAGGTACACGAAGGATCATTACCTTGGTGGATTTTGCAACAACGAGGGATCCTTTTTCCGCTCATATGGATGTACTGTTAATGTTAATGGCTCTAGAGAAGGAAGGCTTCATTGTAGGCGCATATGCCGACGATGTGGCAATCCTGATACCAGGCAAATCCCCATCAGACCTCAGTGGTCGACCTAGCTACGCACTTCGCATTTTTGGTAAAAAAAACGGCAATTCCAACTTTTAGGACACCAAGAGAGGGAGAAACTGATCTACCGATATCGAAATCAGTTAAAAGCCGGGCACAATGATTATCTGTGTCTGTGGCAATGTCTCTCCTCATTTTTCAGCTAAGATCAGAGACACAGCGAGGTACGCATTGTGTTGCTATATACGTGTTCCAGTACTGCAAGACAAAAAACACAGACACAGATACTCATTGTGGCCCAGCTGTTAGATACCCAAGCCTTATGTTGGACTCTTTACTCAGGGGGAACATAGAAGATCGTGTCAAACGCGCATAATGTGGTTCTATAAGCCTGCCGGTTGGTACCATTAAACTAAACATTTCTAGATGTATAGACTCTAGGGCCCATCCTAGCATTCGCCATGGTTGTATGGTGAAAGCCTACAGAAAGAAAGTGTCGTATCTTTAACCTCACCAACTTTCAAAGGGCGGTCTTCATCGAAATAACAGGGTCTCTAAGGACCACAGCATTGCTTTGCATTGTGCCTCTTCAGTTACTCTAGTCCTACCTATGGCATTCACTTTCAGAAAGATGTGAATGGGATAAAAAGACAGTCGCAGGAGATGACAAGAGCGCCGTCAATATTGATGGCTCTAAGATGGCCGTCGAAACACTCACAGGTACCTTCTGTAAAGCTCTTCTCTGGATCAAAAACACGGGTGGAGCTAGCGGCCACAACACAAATTGCTCCGGAAATGAAGACAAACAAGCTCGAAAACAAGCCCATCAACTTTGGCAGCCTAGCGGCCATAAATTCGCATCACCAACTATGGAGTCAGATTTGGTGATGTCAAGGGCGGTAAAACTATGCAGAAAAATTCTAAACGAGATGGGTCCGAGGTCATACCAATATCCGGGGAAACGAAGAAGCGGGCTAGCTTGTAAGATCTGGATCAGAGATAAATGCAATCTTAGCGCTCGAATCCGCTAATCAGAAATAAGAATACCACACTGAGTTCGATAGCATGTAAGGCCGTAAGATAGAAACTGAATCCTTGAAAGAGAACTTGACACGTGCAGACACGCAAGAGAGCCATGGCCGGTGGTAAATAAAATGATATCCCTATTTAAGATCAGGCTAGCCCGCAAGAATATGCGAGTTCTTATATGGGACTGTGCTATGGGCATACACGCAGAGTTAACGAGCATACACAATTATTATTGCAGAAGCTCCTGGGGCTTAAAAAAAAAATTAATATATTTCTCACCCGCTATGGAAGTACCCAGTAAGGAACCTTGACCACTTAAAACGGAAAAAGAAACCCTTGTTAAAAGCTGAAAGTGCCGCCCTTTTGTGGATCCATTTCAGTTTATATACACGATATGCCAAGATTTGTAGCCGATCATTTAGGTTGCAATCTCATCCCATATATTTTTAGCGGTAAGTCAGGTTTTATTCCTCCAGACTACATTAGTTGCACTAGTTGCAGGTTAAAACTTTTACCACGATGCCGAATCTTGTTTACTAGTAGTAGTAATATTTGGCATGCACCCACTCCTTTTTAAAAAAAATCACTTCCTCTATTTACCGATGTGTGTTTGTTTACTTTCAACAATGTAACCCAGAGTTAACCTACAAGTACGGAGATAGGGCATATTGATAGCGTGAGTGCTAATTGTTATAAGCACCAATTAGTGCTAATAGGTTTTTTATTTACTTCTTAGACTTCAATCAGCCGAAAGATGTCAATCGGCCCTATTTCAATAAAGAGTGAGTAGGGCAAAAAACAAGCTTTGAAGCTGATAATATCTGCGGGCGGAATCTTAAGATTGTACGAGAGACAAGATTTTTTCACTGAACTTTTGTTTTACTATTCTTTTTTAACAATTACGTTCCATTTTTATTTGGTTTTGTCGTGTGTTTTGAACATTGTTTGGCTTATATTTAATTACTTTTAACGATAGGTTTTTTGCATAAATAACTTTTTCTTATATGTACTATCATCTAATACTATTAACTTGACTAACCTAAGGAGCTCAATTGACTATTCTACATACGTTATATGACTATCTATTGGCTTGTCATTCTCTATCACTGAATCGACTGCAGTGTCCTTGGGATTTTCTACGCCACTTTCTATGTGCTTGTCTTTCAGCAGGAAATCCTCTGCATTCCATGACTGGGTTTTCGTTGTACCAAGGCAAATGAACTGCAAGTTACCGACAAAAAAGACCACAGCTGAGATCGCAAATACAACCTGCCAGAGCGTTCTATCCGACTGCAAAATAAGCAAAACATATAAAAGTCAGCTTTGGCCAATAATCGAAATTATTCTACTCACCGCATCGTGAACGATAACTCCGACAAATAGCGGTGTTATTAAGGAAACAGCACTTGTTGCGGTATTGATGACTCCCATCAACATGCCAGCGTGATTCGGTGACAGGTCGATCGTGTTAAGTGCACTTCCAATGGTCACCCCGGCATTGATGCCAATGGTGGCAGTCATCAACGCAATCGCCAAGGGCTTATCGTTTTCACCCAGAAATCCAACCCAAATTAGAGCACCCGCCGGGATCCACATGGCAATTGAGCTAAAAGTCTTCCGCACATTCGTAAGGGACAAAACTTTTTTCTTGATCAGGATATCCGCCGCAATGAGATAAACATACGACAGTAAGAACATTGCAAGGAACGGCAGCGAAGAGTAAAGCGCATTACTCCTGATGTCCATATCCAGCACACCGCGCAGATATGATGGTATTTCTGCCTGTACGGTTGAATAGCTCCAAGCTTCAGCTATCCGCACAACGATTAAAGAAATGAATGGCACCGAGGTAAGAATCGCCTTCCAAGGAACAGGAATCTTTCTGTGCTTCGCCATGTCGACCTTCTGCTGCGACGCTAAAATATATTTCTTCTCTTCGATGCTGATAAATCTTGAAACGCTTGGGCTGTTATCAGCTAAGATCATCCAAAGCAAACACCAAGCCAGGCCCATTGCACCAGAGACATACGATATACCCGGCCAACCCATACTGGATTCTGCTATGAGACCTGTAACCGCCATGGCTAGAATTGTGCCTATTTCCATGCCTGTGTGACTCAGCGCTCCCAGACAAGTTCGTTCCTCGATCGGAGACCACTTAGCCAAATGGTCGTGAACGCATGGATACGAGAGGCCCTGGAACATTCCTTGCAGAACTCTTATTCCGAAGTAGGCCTGCCATCCACCAGAGGGTATGCAAGCAGGTGTGATCATACTGAGCAAGGACCATCCCAACGTGGAGATAAGAATAGTGAGTTTGGCACCAAACTTCCGCGACATGTAGCAACCAGTGAACTGTGTCAGGACATAGCCCCAGTAGAAGCTGCTAAGAATGTATGACTTTTCTCGTTCAGTCCAGTCATATTCCTGAAAATTTTAAATATTAGTTTTTGGATTTATTTCAACAGGCGAAAGAACTGTTTTGTTGTGGGGCTCGAATAAGTCGCACTTTCCCCGAACCTTAAAAAGAGCAGTGTCTGTTGATTTGTATAGGATAAAAACTTACATCGAAATTCGGATTTGTTGTCGCTGCATTAGTCATGGCAACCACTGCGACGGATACATTCAGTCGACCCATGTATGTCACAATGAAGAGCAAGAACAGCAGCAAAGCTTGCATATGGCGAGCCCCTATAATGGGTCCTGTAAAAGAAAATGAAATTAATATTGTCAGTTGCGAAAATTGTCGGAACTACGAAATTTTTAAAAGATTTGTAGCTAAAAAGCTAACTGATCGCAGTCCTTTTGGCAAAACTCTTAAAAATCTTTTGATATTGAAAAATGGATAACAACAACACTTTAACGAATTTTCTTCACTCCCAAAGCTGACCTTTTTCCATACTGACTGTAGTCATTTTTTAAACTTGAGTTAGACCAAAGACTAAGGCCTTTTCTTGCATATAGTCTGTCCGATATGTTTAAAAAAAAAACTCTAATTGCAACAGCAACCCTAGGACTGGCTGCTACTGACAAAACTTTGAGCTTTTGGCACCGCAACTGATCATTGCGAACATCTTTGTTGAAGCTACAACAGCAATCTGCCAGGAAATTTATAACAGTCTTTCCGCTATTCTAGTCGAGACATTGACATTCAATAAGCTATCACATCACTTATCAGGAAATTTGTTTCATTGCCTTTGATCTTAGATACCGATCTTATCAACTTAAAATTGAGGGGACCCCAAGATATAGTGAAAGTCTGAGTCATGATTTTTTAGTAAAGGGTGATGGAATATAGGTATGAATGGAATTTCTCTATCGTCTAGTAAAATCTTTTAAACACTGTTCTACTCTTAAGGAAATTGTTGCTTATTTTTGGAATGCCGAACTTTTATGAGTGATAACTCTAGTCTAGTCTGACACAAAAACTTTAGTATCAGAATTTCGCATTGATCAGAAAAGATCCGTAAATATTTTGTTTCAAGTTTGCTCAATTATTTATTTTCGGAAGCAAGAAAACATTTTTTTTGAAGGGTTTCTAGAAGTTAGTAACATGAGTTTCAGGACGATGTAGAAGCTTCACATTATTGGTGCTTTACCACATGCGGTTGGCAAAAGAAAGCAACGAAAAAATATTGGTTTTTCGGTTATTGAGGAATCAAGTACCGTTCGAATTCAACTTGAGAAGCTAAATATAAAAAGCTAGTGAACGCGTTTTTCCTCAAGTTCAATGTGGGACATTATAATTTTTCAAGTGCCCCAAGACTTTCCCTTCAGTTTTTTTCTTTCAAGTATAAAATCACAAATTTTAAATATCAAGTCGGCTTGCTGTCTTTAAGAGGCACTCCAATGATAACTTTTCCACTACAAAAGGACGCAAGACCTGCCATAATTACTTTACTAGTTTCTAGCCCCTCGTATTTCAACCCCGGATCCCAGTTGAAATAAAGTGTTTCCTGTTATTGGAAAAAAATGCTGCCTATCAAAAAAATAGATTATACATCAGCATATCGTGTAGCTACTTAAACATAGGCACTAGACAGAGAGGCGACAACAAAAAATGGAGCTAATAAATTAAAGGGTGGTTCTCTCAAGGTAAATACCATTCGTTGCGATAATCCTGGCGCAAACCCGTCGATGCGTCCAGAAATCGATCACTTCGCGGCACTAAAACTATGCAGCACTTTTTATCCCATAAGATAAAAAAGTTAATTAACATAATAGGTTTCGCCGCTGACGATAAAAATATGGGATTGTCTTTTTAAATCCTGTCGGAATGGCTTGGCAACCCTATTTGAAGTTTTATTTTTTATGAAGTAAATCCTACCCCATTAGAATAAAAAATTATATTTGAGGCCCATGAAGGGAATATGTGTGGTTGGGTGCTATAGGAACCTGGTAGGTACTGATCGCCGTTAACCAGACGTACATACCGCATGGTAACCGCTGGGTTCTGGCCTTGGCTTCCTTTAAACTTGACTTGCTGAGCCTATAAGTGCACGTGGTCAGTAAGAAGAGTATTAACACTAAAATTCTCCAAAATGACTGGTTGCTCAACCAGGCAGGCGTGCTGTCACAGGGTATAAAAATGGACCTAACCCTCCAAATTTTGGGCTTGTGCAGTCGAAGTAACCTCGCGGCTATGAAAATAATACTTGTTATGAGATGGGCACAAGTAGCTGTGGATAATAAGTCTTACAATAATACTCAAACGACAACAAGACCCAAAGCATTTAAGGAGCAAGATTTGAGGGTTTGTGCCCAGAACACTTTACAAACCAAGGTACAACTTCAAAGCTTGAGTCTGTCGTCCTGCGGTAAATAGCGGATGATACTGAAATCCAGGATATACGATCGATAGGAAAAGGTATGAAGAAAAGAAAAGATCTAGACATTTATCACAACTGCCATAAAAGGCTGCAGATTCGTCGTTCGGCATTGGCTTAATGTAATTGGCTCTAAGCCGGTAAGTGATCGGGTTGCTATGATCCGCATCAAGGGTACTCTCCAAGTCGTCAGCCTGATAAGAAGGCATTTTAACAGCTCCTAGACAGAACTTACGGAGCCTATCCGGAAATCTATTAACATCTTGAATTTGCACACTTTCCAAGGGCAAAGAGTTGACGCTCTGACCATTTTCTTAATTCAAAGCTCAACTTCCTGACAAGAAATAGCTACGAACAGCCCAGAAAAAGAAATTCAATGGTGGATAACCTCGGCACAATTGGAGTAGAAAAAGTCTACAGAGAGCGCTTGAGTGAGAGACTCCCGCCTTTGCATTCACTCTCCCTAGACGTCAACAACCAGTAGAGCCAGTACCGTGACACCATTAAAAGAGAAAAACACAAGGAAGTAAGTGCAAGAGTTCATCTGTAACGAACCTCTAAATAGCCGACCCTCTTTACCCATTAACACCAAATTTAAAATTTTCTAGTCTGTTTTATAAACTGAATGTCAATTATTTGTATTGGCACTAAAAAAGGGCGGCTGAAAATTAAAATCAATTAACTCTAATTTCGTTGGAATCACGAGAAAATGCGTTAAAAGCGAATATTAATAATTAAAAAAACTGTTTTTTTTTTCCCAAAAACGCCCCCTAAAAGTAGGCGGAGCTCAAAGCTTTGTATGCAACAAACTTAGCAAATGATAATATCTTTAATATTTGTCATACAATTTTTTTTCAATTTAGAATGAATCTCCCAAAAAACCAGGTTTTCAAAGATTTCAGATGTTAAAAGTGGGCATGGTCAATAGAGTGGGCGCGGCGGTCCAATTTTTGTATAATTAAAGGCTGGTCGATGTTGCTCTCCATCAAAATTTAAGTTCATATGTTTTGTCTATTGACATTCAAGCCAATTGTGGGCGTGGCTGTGGACCGATCTTCTCAATTTTCATACTTTGTCTGTACAAAATGAGAACCAAGAACCACGCTGCAAGTTTCAGTTTCCGAGCTCAATTTTAAAGACCTCAAAACTGCATACATACAGACAGACGGGCGGACGGACATGGCTTAATAGACTTACCTGTCGGTCTCGATTATATCTCTAAAAGGTCTTAGGGGTCTACGGTGATTATTTCACTGTGTTGCAAACTATGCATTAAAATTAATATACCCTCTGTCGGGTATAAAAATCCTTAGTATGACGATTAGGACTGACCAGGAGCCCACAGCATATTTTGGGTGTGAAAGTGAACCGGGAAAAAAGTAGATGATTCGAGAGCTAAGGTCGAACTTAATTCAAAAACCAAAGTCTGGCAGGTGTGGGTGTGGGATTAGTGGGGTATAGTACTTCGAAAATGTAATTTTTTCCAAAATTGAGATAGTTTGGTTAACCCGACAATATGATTTTATCGTATAGAGTTTATTTATTTAACCACGAAATTTCAGTCCCCTGTGCCTTTTTGAAAAAACATAAAAAATCATTTTTTGTAGTTTTTGATATAACCAGAAAAAAACAAAACCAGAGACATCATCTCTTACAACCAATATGAAGGTCCCAGACCATTTGAGCGCGGCTTTCGTCGTGCCAGACGTTTTCCACGTTAGACTAAAAGAAAAGATACATTATGCGAAGCCGTCGAAATAAAAAAAGGCGAAGTATGAAGTGTATCAAACCAAGAGAAAGGAGGGGAAAAGTTACTGCCCAGGAAAAATAGGGCCACTCCCAGTCTCGAGAAGAACAAACTTTTAAACGATCGAAACTGGACCAAAAACTTCTATGAAAGCGCCAAGGTACTGGCTGTAGAACCGGAATGTAGACCCTTTAAAACAGCGAAGGAAGAAACCCAGTCACCGAAGCACACGAAATAGCTGTTTTAAACCGCACTTCCAGCAGCTGCTTAATGGGTATCATAGAGGGAGAAGACGAAGTCGAAGATGGATCTTCAAGGAAGCATATATGCTCTCCATATGCTTACACAATTTTGACACACATAAGCGCATGCTATTTTGTTTTTTCTTTCACTTCCGCGGACACGCAAGATCATTTAAACCAAAGGAAGGTCTGAAATAACATCTTAGACAAAAAACTGAAACCTTTAACATGTAGTCGATCTAATATCTTGTAAAATTAATAGATTTCAGGATGTCCTGAGAAGCTACATCATCCTGGAAAGTGATTTTAATTCATATTTTTTTGCTTCAGAGTACCTGAACTATATTTGAAGCAAATAAATATTTAGGCCGTTAACTGCTCGTCCAATCAATTTGCAATGGCCCCCGAAAAATTTTCGAATGCGCAAGTAGGCATGAATGAAGTTTTGCCAAAAAATCACGATTGCAGTGACCTTGACATGTTTAATATCCAATGTCGTCACAAGCAATTACGTCAGATTTAGTGTCCCAAATATGTTAACTCAAAAAAGTAAAAAGGAAAAATCGAACGACGTGACTGGGAATCGTCACGTACATATTTCGCGTTGGACATTCGTGTTTTTGCTGACTGTTAAATTTTTTTGAGTTTGAACACCACATTTAAATTTTTCTCCACGAAAAAAAGTCCCACGAAAGCAAAATAATAAACGTGTAGGGAAAAGTAGTTATAATTTTTTCGAGAACCAGACTCTCACATTTAAATGCAACGTTTCGACTCAAGAAAAAAAAAGTTCCTACTTTAGTGCATTAAGAAGCAAAACATATTGTAATTTTCAGAAAGAGTCTGGGTAAAAAGAACTGTTTGGGTTAACCTGTTCTATTAATTAACCATTTATATTTATGCATATCGGCAGGTATTATCCACTAGCTCTGCAATGATCCAATTTAGGCAAGGATTTGAAGACTTGTACCCTTCACACAGTAAACCAAAAAAGAAGTAAATAAGCTTTTTAGGGCACTTTTCACTGTCACTTAGTATAGGTATATTCGAGTAAATCAGTATCAAATTTCCGAGAGTAATAAAAATTATTTAACGGATCACTAAGATCTATCATTTTAATCGTAATATTATACTCAATTTTTACACGATCGAATGCGTTAATCCACTCCTTTATTGTAGCAGCGAAACACTTTACCTTTCCCATTAATGGCTACTGCCATTTTCGCTTTTATTTTGGACCAATTCAAATGTCCCCGACCAGAAGCACGCCTAGACAATCACTAACCACAGAACAGTGCTCCCGGGCAGTTCACGCAGTCCAAGGAGTTGCTGTTTCAATAAATTTCACTCAAAAGATAGAACCATTTCAATCCATAACCACCAATAGATTTTTGTTTTATGACAACAGAAGCTTTAAATGTATTTCAACTCAAATCATAATGTCAATCAGTTAATTTAATTTATTATCTACTTGAGTTGATATTAAATTTAATACAGCCATAAAGATTAGGCATGCATTATTCCCAGAGGAAAATAACTGACAAAATATTCCATCACCTGGGGGTTACTCCATGTTGAAAACAGTGCTGTCATTTGATATAATATATTAAATATAAATAATAAAGACTGTATTAAAGTATAAAAGGAGGAGCTCTGTTTACAGCCTGTGAACAGCCCATACAGTTCGATGTTATGTCTCCTCCTCCACTCTCCGTCTTAGCGGACGGGACCATAAATCGCTCAAAGAATTTTCCTTTCGAAGGAGCGTTAAGTGTTTTCATCCGCCTTTGACAGGGTCAATGCTTTTGCATCGTAAAGCAGCACTGGGATGATGAGGGTCTTAAACATGGACACTTTAGTTGCTCGGGAGAGGGCTTTGCTACGTAATTGCCTTCTTAGTGCAAGAGATTGGACAACAACATTAAATCCGTCCGGTTCCGAGGCTTGTCGCTGGTTCGTAACTAAAGGTTTTCTTTACGTGGCCGGGAAGTCACCCCGACTGACGCGATGGCATGACCCCCAACCTAGAGGACCAAATCCTTTTGATGACTCCAAGGAGAGAGTCGGATAACCCGTTCCTTTTAGGATCAGATTATATGAACTTTACAAGATGATGTTTGGACTACGCAACGCCATATGGTCGACATATAGACGAAATCTATTGCGTGTCTTATGGGCTATGCACGTGCTTGTATCGATCATATACTTATTGCATTGCCCAACACGAACATCTAAAGCATCTTCGAGAAGTCTTGCCTTGCAATGCCATAATCAATGTGAAGCATAGCTAGTTCGGAAAATCTGAAGTGCGTATGATAATATGATCAGGGAGGATGGTATACGATCCCTACATGCAAAAAATATCATTGTCTGGAACTTCAAACGACCTGAATTAATATGCGAGTCCTTTCCTCGCAATACTTAATTTCTATCGTAGACTTTTGCCGAAGATCGTGGAAGCCCAAAGTTGTCTACTAAGTCTCATCAAAGGCAACAAAAAGAAGCAGAATTGAGTGGACAGACGTCACAACTTTAGCTTTCGAAATATGCAAGCAAGCAGCAGTAGAAGCACTCACACTCACACTGGTATGAGAGCTTCCAGCGGCATAATGCATGGATGAAGATTTCGCTGAATCATTAAACCAGTCAAAAATATATTTCTTTTTACTATTGTGATATGGCGACAAGACGCAAAAATACATTTATGAGTCGCTAAATGCACCTATCGATCCACTTTACGAACACACCCGCTCGATATACTAAACGAATTTACCTGTCATTCCAGTCAGATGACAGAAAACTGACATTCGAGTTTCGAATTTCAATATCGAACTCCCCTCCAATGGAAAAGTACCAGTGGAAGAATACCAATAGAAAATTACCAAAGGGGAAATACAGAAAGTGCTAGAAGGTGCGGAATTCTATAAATACACGAATGACAGGCTCTTACGGGGCAGTTATATATCAAACATTGACTTGTTGTTTGAAATATAACGGCAGTACAGTAAAAATTCATTGAATTGAAATAATGTTTTGAATTCCAAGTAGTTAAATTGAATTAAGTATTTATTTGCATTTAAAAAAGTTTTGTTTAATAAATAAAGTTTTTCATTGTGTAATTGTGAATTTGAAATTGAGTTTTTTTTCGATTAACTCTAGGCAAAAACATTGCAATTTACACAGGGTTAAACTTTTATATTATCATTGGCCCAACAACTTAAACGTTTGTCGATTTCCTTTGTATTTTCTGCCATCTGCCATGGCATGAAATAGAAGATTTGCAATTGCTTTATATTACTATCAGTATTCGACAGTGATTTAAAGAAATTATAAGAATCGACTTGACAAGCTTTTGTAAAACGACAGCACTGACATTGGCTGCTGTCTTTGCGAAACCGTCGGGCGTCGTGCGTTATTCTTGTTCACAGGCCGATTATATTAATCTAATCAAATTGTATACGAGAACCTGCAGGGTTTTATTCATTACTTTTGTTTTAAATACAAACAATGAATGGGGTCTCTACCCTTTGAAGATTGGTATCCGCATATGTTGTCATATTTTGTGATCTGATCTGTCATGTAAAAGTAAGTAATTGCTTTGTTTCAACTCGCATTTCGTTGAAAATTTTCGCAGGAACAGAGTTGCGTTTTAATGCCACTTTAATGTCAGTTTAAAGTCAACGTCAGAGCGCTTTAGAAAAATGTCACCCGAAATACTACTTGCTTGCAAAAATTATTAACAAAACAACAAAAGTTTATATTGTGTTTGATAGAGATCACTTACCTTTTAGAAAAGCCATATTGCATCAAGCAAATAGCATTCGTAGTTCCCATAAGGCAAAAAATTGTCAGCAAACCCCCACAACACTCGCGATAACAAAAAGCAAAACTAGAACAACATTAAACTCATAAAAAATGCGAACAAATCTTGAATTACATAATTTTTTGCAACCTTTCGTTTTGAAAAAGTCAGCAAAGATTTTGCGACTGGCCATCCGCGATCGTTGTGAGTATATATCCGACGCGACGCCTAGTTGAACACTGCACAAACTATGGAAAGAAGAGGCAATAAGAAAAATAAAGCGCCGACACATCATCTCTGTGTATACCCATCATAATAAATATAAATAAAAAAAAAATAATACAGACTTTTCTTTATAGTTCCTAAACAATAACAAACAAAAAAACTTCAAAAAGTGAAAGCCTAGACAGAAAATAGTTTAAACAACTACTGTCAACCGTAAATAATCACATAAACAAGATCAATACTGATCAAACATTTTTGTGGTATTGTAGGCTTGGAGGGTTGTAAACTTTTGCGGTATTGTGCCATCGCCTTTAATGTGAAACACGTGAATATTTACATATTTAATGACAAATTTAATCTACTTCCGTATTAAATCCTATCAGTTTTGTATATCTCGGAGCAGCTTACATGGAACCTAGAAACTAATTATGTCAGCAATTAGTGGGTAAGAAAATTCACATTCTTGGTGAAAAATTGACACTTGAACAAATTCGTACGAAAATGACTCAAACATATTGTCTGACTTGAGAAATTAAATTTTCTCACTTTTAAGCCATGCATTATTATTCTTGTGAATTAGCTTGTAAGATTACGGCTGATCAAAATTACAATCTTCATTGAACAAAAAAGATTTTGGTCCACACTTTGAATACAATCGAAGAAGGTACACGTGCTAACGTCAATGACCACCTGAAACAAAATTTAAAATAAAACACTTTGGTTAAAAGCTTCGTGAGACACAACGAAGATGCTTTGTCAGGAAAGTACCTACAATTAGACTGCAGTTCTATAGGTTTTACTTGAAGCTTAAGACGATTTTGAATGAAAGTTTCAACAGCTATACATTTTATAGCGAATAGCTTCTGCACACGAAAATCTTACATCACAAGAGTCTACCTGAGCTGAGGTAACCTGGTCGCATCACTTTTTCAATATTTTGGAAAAAGATAGAATGTTATCTCCGGGATAGTCCGGATCAAAGGAGCTATGAAAATAAAATTTGGGACTCTATACAAAGGACTAAAATATTTTTGAGCATGAGAGAATTCGAAGAAGCCTTTAGTAATTCTGAGTAAACCAAACTTTCAGATGCAGTTATGAGAGAGCATCATAATATACATATGTCATTGGATAAAGGCTGCGAGAAAATGTTTCTACCTTTTATATTTGCTGTCCCTTATAATCAATTAATTCCCTCATGAACTAAACTTACACCCACTTGCTAAGCGGTGCATTGTCCATAAAGGTAAACTCTTCTTAAAGCAACCTCAAATATAAATTTTAGACAAAAACGACTGCATGACATCTAACCTAGTATGGAAGGAACGCCATTAAATTTTTAAGGCTTACAAGCACAGAGGAAGTTCATGTCATTATGATGCCAAAACAGAGCGGACATTATAGGAACAAGAAGGTATGACCTATTTACCCTTTAATACCACATTTTTAGATCCGTTCTTTTGAATTCATATATTGTAGATATGTATGCGAACTATTTATTGTATATCCCCTTAAAATAATGTTGTTTGGCGGAAACGCATTTTTTAAAATATAATATAAAAAAATATGGGTTATGGCCAAAAACAGGTCATTAATTTAAATTTCGTAAGATTTTATTCCACTTTTGATATGCGTCTAACGCGGAAATTATGGTAATTTTTTTTTTTTGCTTTTTAAAAAAAGTGTTTTCGGAAAAAAAACGCGGAAAATCATAAAGAAAATTTTATCCTCACCACTATCTCCAATTCTGTAAGGGCAAAGGGCTTCAATTAATACAATCACTAAGAATTACTTGATATTTTTAAGAAAATTTTGAAAATTTAGCAGATTTTGAGGTTGGGCTCAAAAGCTTTAAAAACATTTCAAAAAACTTTTTTCAAAATATTTTGGTATATTAACGGTTATAATGATTCTAATGATTATGTAGCTTAAGTATAAGACCAGAAATCTAAAATTTTTGGAAAAAAAAATTCAAAAATGTTGTTTTTAACTAGATATTTTCAAAAAGAATTTAAAAAGCAAAGTAAGAAACTCCTATTTTCAATGTTATCATTAAATTTCAGGTCAGAGCATTACAAAACAATCATTTTTAGCGCAAAATAGGTATGTACTTCGGTATCACAAAATAATATAACAGCTTCTGTCTCGTAACAGTAGATAATAACGGGTGATTTTTTAAGAGGTTGAGAGCTTTTTTTTAAAAAAAAACACAAAAAATTCGAAAAAATTAATGAAATACTTATTTGAATCGATAGTTTAAACTTTGCAATTTAATGTTTAAAGATAATTTCATGCAAATGTTGACCGCGGCTGCGTCTCAGGTAGCCCATCGGCTGAGTCCAATTTTGGCATACTCTTTCACACATATCGGCCGGTATCTCACGAATGAATGCATGGATGTTGGCTTCCAGTGCGTCAATCGAAGCGGGCTTGTCCCTATAGACATTAGCCTTGACATACCCCCACAAAAAATAATCTAATGGTGTCAAATCGCACGATCTAGGCGGCCAATTGACCGGCCCGAAACAATCTTCCGAATAGACTGCTCAGAAGGTCGAGAATGCCGACCATAAAATGGAAGCAGCGCGCGATGAACATTTCGAACCGAGCACGAATTTTGATAGTAAAATTTAATAATTTGCAAGCGTTGTTCATTTGTAAGACGATCCATGGTTAAATTGCAAACCAAACTGAAGCTGTTTGACAGTAACACAAGGTACTAAACACACGTCAGCTGTCAAAACCAGTGTTGCCAAAACCAAACCAGCTAAAAAATCACCCTTTACATGTCTCAGACATAGAACATTTCTTAAGTTTCAAAGAAGTTTTAAAGGTATTCGAGATACGATTAATTTAAGTTGGTAAACTTAAAATAATGTTAATGTATAAGTAAAATGGCTTCTTATCTGTTCCTAGTAGTGGGTTTTAAACCCAATACTGTTTCTATTTTAACGATTAAATTTTTGACATGGTCAAACCAAGAAAAGAAAAAAAGTGTAAGGCATTTTTTTAATTTTTTTTTAACAAAAAAAAAATCAAGAACAAGTGTTTTATCACCCTGTGTTTCGGAAAAAAATAGAGTACCGGATCTTGGAATTTATCTAAAATATAATGGGCAGACTTAAGAAAACAAAAATGTATAACCTTGGTAGCTTAAAATAAATAAAATTTTGAATCTAAAAATCAGGCAAATAGTTAAAGATGCCCTGTGTTATTTTCTACGTTTAAAAAACTTAGGCAAAATAAATGAGCTCAAGCCTTCCGCAAAAGCCGACGGATCGCTCCGTTAATGACTTTATACTTGATGATCTTTTTTTGTAGTTATTCACAATAAAATAAAATAAAAAAAAAAACGAAAACTCAAATGTTACAAGAGACAACATGGTATAAGTATGACCGACATTAAAAACATGATTTTTTTGGCAGGTGGATTAGTCCATTTAAACACTGTAAAAAAAGACCGTCCAGTATGAAGTTATACACGGAGCATTCCGTCGTTTTCCTTTTTTGAAGGCTTGTCGTACAATCCCTCTAAGCAAATTTCGAGTCAATTTTTCTGACCCCGATTTGACTTGTTTCTAACTCATATAACTCTCCACAAACGAGTTTTTTTTTGCCGTGTTCCACATGCTCACACATATACGCAACCACGAACTCTCATCGTACATGTACACACCTTCTCTCTTAACAAAATTCTGAGTCAATTTATCTAGAACCGATTTGAATTGTTTTTAACTCTAGCCTCTCAAAAATTGTTTTTGTTTTATGTTTATTATGCTCACACTCACACACATATCCTGCCACGAATACTCATTGGCATCGTTTGTTGTACGCATTAGTTTTACCTCAAATCTCATTATCGGTTGTTTTGCAGTCTTTTTTAACAATTTTTCAATCTAGGAACTGCACTTAACTTCAAATTGACTCAAAATTGACACTCAAATTTGACACCGAATTGACATGATGTATGGAGTGTAGACTTCATTTCTGAGTCAATTTTAACACCGCGTGCTTAGAGGGATAGATATTCTTACAATAGATATTTTTTTTCATTAATTTTTTTTTTTTCTAAGTACTGCTAGTATTTTTTACAAGTCTACTGAACTTATATTCGCCGAATCTTGAGTTTAGGTACTCAAATTTTTATTGAAACGCAGCGTGACATGTAAATTTTTAGATATTTTTTTTTGGTTAAAACTATGACAAACGGGTTTTTTGTTTTCAAATTTATTTTTATTTTTTGCTTTCTGCTCCAATGGTTTGTGTTTATGTAAGATTATGTTGATAAGATAGAAACAACTTAGAAGTTTTTAGGCATCTTTTGAACTTCTAGCACTACCATTTTAGTATATCAACTTAAATAATTTTCAGCATATCTCGAAAACCACGCAATATTTTATCCCCTCTATATTTTTTTTTTCGAACCTCAAAAAATTGTCTATGTCCGATATATTTTTTAAAACGGCAAATGTTACCATTATCGAGACAGTGTGGGGGACTTTTTTGTAAATTTTTTTGCGTCTATTTTAAAGCGTCTATTTGGGACTTTTCGTTAAATACCGTTATATTTTTTACTATAGTTTTTCTATGATTTCTATAGTTTTTCCAAAAACTACAAATAATTCTTGATGTGTACGATTTTTTCAAATTATTTGGCCAATGCTATATAGGAGATCGTGGTGGGAACAAAATTTTTTCACGAGTTTTTTTAAAAATACTCCAAAACTACAGTTCTAAAACCGTGTGGGCTTGATCTGAAAATTTATTTGATGAAAAGGGCATTGTTGTGTTTTTTTTATATTTTTCTTTTGGTAAAAAATAAACTAAAGTTCTATTTCTAAAAGTAGTGATATTAAGGCTTAATTAAACGTAATCTATTGCTTAGCTTTAGACTTTCATTTATTTTCTGAGTATATTGGTATCATCAGAAATATGAAATAAAATACATTCAAATACATCCACTATTAATAGTTGACAATGAGCCCTATGGGATCTGGTCCTCCAGGTTGGAGATCGTGCCGGATGGGCGTGACTTTTTATGGACAAGTCACCCACAAAAAGAAATATCAGTTACAAACCAGGAACCAGTTTCGGATTTGGACGGCTTGACTGCAACTGTGAACTGTACGGGCTGTACAGCGACACCGACCATGGCTGCGATAGCTGGGTCATCTAGAGCGGATGGACCCCAACGCCCCGGCCCCGAAAATCTTCGAATCCACCTCGCAGGGACGGTGCAGAAGTCGACCACCGAGACTCGGGTGGCGCACGCAATCGGAAGGGGATCTCAGCGAACTTTGCGTGTGAAACTGGAGATGGCTGGCTGAGACCAAGCTGGCTGGCGAAGCATGTCGCCTGAGGCCCAAATCCACCTGAGACTGTAGCGCCACCGTAAGTAAGATAAGTAAGTAAGTAACTAGGAAAGGTTTCTCAATTTGATTTTCTTTTGAATGTTTAACAATCGCTGGGAGGTGCTTAATGCCAATTTTAGTCTCACACAAATCGATTTGAAAAACTAAAGCACATATAGATCCGTTGTAGGAGATTAACTTAACTCAACAACAAATTTCATTAATATTGCTTAATGTATTGCTTTCACAGTGATTGATTTCCTTAGTACAATGCCTAAATTTTCCTTAACTAAGTATACCCTTAAAACTAGATTGAAAAAGTCAGTTTCACGGTTGTTTTTCGAGAGTTGCATCTGCTTCTAATTTTGGGTCAAAAGACACATTGTGGGCTGGTGGTTCCTTCTCTATAGCTGGGGGCTGCTCTTTTGTGTGGCCATCTTCCCCACTATCCTGTTTAAGTAGGAAATCCTCGTCGTTCCATTTTTGGGTGTCGGTAGATGCCAAGAATATGTACTGCAGGTTACCCAAAAAGAAAAATACCGCTCCGATAATGAACACAACTTGCCATTGCGTTCGTTGACTCTGAAAAAGAAAAATCCAATTAAAATAAAATCTTTAAGGCAGTTGACTGGTTTCTACCTCATCATAAACAATGATTCCCACAATCAGCGGCGTCAAAATCGGGATAAGATTTGCAATTGAGTTCACTATGCCCATTAGAACACCAGCGTGGTTCGATGACAAGTCGATCGTGTTCAAGGAGCTTCCAATTGTTTGTCCGCCATTCAAGCCCACATTTAGTGTCATAAAAGTAATGGCCAGTGTCTTCTGATTTTCGTCCAGAAATCCAATTCCAATAAACAGTGCCGCTGGCACCCACATCGCAATGGTGTTGCAGGTCTTTCGAACCACGCCCAAGGAAGACCACTTCTTCTTCAAAACAAAGTTTGCTGTTATGAGGTAGACATTCGAAAAGATCCACATGGCCAGGTATGGAAGCGCTGAATACAACGCATTGCTTTTGATATTCATTTTGAGAACTCCGTGGAGGTACGCTGGAATCTCTGCCTGCATTGTAGTGAAGCCCCATGCTTCACTGATGCGCACGGTAAGCAGTGACAAAAAGGGAACTGACGTGAATATTGCTTTCCATGGAATCGGAATTCTCCTTTTTGGACCTGATTCATCAACTGTCTGAGATGCTATAATGTACTTTTGCTCCGCAGGTTTTATAAAACGAGCCACAGTCGGATCGTTATCCGCGAAAATCAACCAAAATACGCAAAAGATGATTCCAAAGCCACCAAACACATACGATATCCCGGGCCAACCTAGGTCCGAATGAGCTATGATGCCAGTCAGCCCCATCGCAAGAATCGTCCCACACTCAATGCCAGTATGACTCAGGCCACCCAGCAGTGTGCGCTCCTCCATGGGTGACCATTTGGCCAAGTGTTCGTGAATGCAGGGAAAGAGCATTCCCTGGAACAAACCCTGACACACTCGAATGCCGCAGTAGATTTGCCAGCCACCCCATGGCACGCAAAACGGAATGATGACGTTTAGTAGAGATGACCCCAAAGTGGCTATCAGCAGAGTTAGTTTAACACCAACTTTTCGTGCCATATAGCCGCCGGGAAATTGTGTGATAAAATAGCTCCAGTAAAAACTGCTTATCACATAGGACCTCTCTTTTACATCCCAATCGTATTCCTAGAAAAAGAAAAGACCATTTATGAATGACTTGGTGATATGTAAATTTGTTTGATACTCACTTCGAAGTTAGGATTCGTTGTGTCTGCATTCGTCATGGCAACAAGAGAAACGGATACATTGAGTCTCCCCGCGTAATTGACAACGATTGAGAGGAACAGCAAAAATGTTTGTAGATGTCGGGCCCCAAGGAGTGGACCTGAAATGTTAAGTTAAAAGTTATTAAAAAACAGAAAAAAATCGTTGCCTGCCTGCATCATTATTGTTAGGAGACATCACTTTCAGTAGTGGTTTGTTTCATCTGTATCAGAGTCATATCAGAGTCAAAAATTGTAATCAATGTTAAATTTACTTTAAGGAAAACAACATCACTAATAACTAACAATATGATTGGTATAGATAACAAAGAACTCAGAGATAGCTCAATCATATTTTTTACGAGTATTCCAATGTATCTGGACGTTCTGAGTAGTATACACATTAAGTGCTGATAGCTAAAGGCAATCATGGCGTGGCAACTTTGCATTCGTCACCCTATACATAAATTAAGAGTTTCAATCGAAAATTACTCTTTTAGTCAAGTAACGTGCAGATGTATGATGCATTCGGCATCCGAGAAGTCAGTATTAGACTAAGTAATGTCTTTCGGGCACTGCTCATCTTGGAAAAACCATTGGCAAAGCTAAGGATTCCCTGTGGACCAGAAAAAAAGGCTCATTGGTATAAGCATAAGCAAAAGAAGCATAAAAATTTTTAAGATTTTATATGAGGACATTTAGGCAAGAAGAACACAGCAAAGAAATCCTTACGGATCCCTGGGCCGAATCCAAAGTTTTGTTGGATAAAACGCGGCTTCAATCACATGAAAACGCGGTTTGAGTTAACTCGACTATGCTTTGCGAGCCGAGTCGAAATTATGCATGGAAACGCAAATCTGTTCAAGGAGCCGAGGAGTCAGATTTTCGCGTTTCTGAGAACACTTTGATTTGACAAAATTCGATAGCAAATCTCTGGTCGCCCTTTTCGACTGGTTGCCCTTTTTCGTAGTAAGATTACTAAATAGTAATACTTTATTTCCACCGGACACAAATGCGTAATTTACGCAAATCTTCAACTAATTTCCAACAAATCTAGAGATTTTCCATACAAATTTTAACCCTCGGCGAATAATTAAAAATAATTCTCCTCCAAAATCTCCTCTTTTAACCCCTGTCACTTTTAAGTTTTTTCGCACATACTTAGAACCAGTTTAAGACTAGAGAAATAAAGCGGAAACTCATCAAGTATGATAGATCTGTAACAAATATGATTATATTAGAAGGATTCCAACGAAATAACCTTGGGAAATGTCATTGTCACTGTCTTTGGAGAGCCTCGTATTTAGTAAATCTTATGTTTGTCCAGTGGAGACACTACGGGATTTGTCTTTAATCGTCTCCCGCAAATTACAGTTTAAAAAAAACTCTTTCTAGGTCTCAAACAAATAAAATTTAAAAAAAGTTTCACTAGACATTTGAAACAAATATTAAAATCGTTGTTACACTTTTTTTGTCATGTTGTTTTTTTCATAAGAAACAATTCATGTTTTTGTATCTCATAAAAAAACATTTTCGTGCTCCGCCATCGAGATCTCCTTTTAAAAGTGCTCCGGGACCGAAAAAGATTGGGAACTACTGTACTAAACATTACTCTCATGGGTAAATGTCTGCCAAGACTGCAACACTGGAGGTACTACTCAACCTCACACTATTGGATGTAAACTGCAGCAGCAAGGCTAAAACAGCTGTCCGCCTAAGGGAATCCGGCCTACGGTCCTCAAGATCTTATACGCTTTTGTGGAAACTCAATAGGTTGCCTCCATACCCCAGCCACGGATTGCCTTCCTAAGACACTAGCTTTCAACGGGAGATTCGCTACTAGAAAACCTATAATTGTCAATGTGAAGAAAAGATGACGACATCTCCGTCTATACTGACGACTCTAAGATGGACGTCGGAACCGGAGGCATCTTCTGTGAAGATCTGGGACTAAGCAGATCAAAGACGACTGCAGTATTTTCCAGGCGGACCTGGCAGCCATAATCCAAGATGGCACACTGAGCTGAAGAAGCACAGCCTCGTAAACAAGGCCATCACCATATACTCTGACAGCCAAGCCGCCATTAAGGCTATGGAATTAGATGCGGTGTAGTCAAGGGCTGTGAAACTACGCAGGGAAGTTCTGGACGAGTAATCAATGGGCAAGACTGTAACTCCGTGTTGGGTGTCAGGTCACTCCAATATTCCTTAAGAAGCGCACAAGGTTGTGAGATCTGGGTCAGGGATACATGCATCTCAAGGCCTCAAATCTATTAGAATTCCGCTAGCCCCATAGCACACAGGATAGAAACTGAATCCTTGAGTAGAGCTAACCTACGTTGGTCAGATTTTGGTACGAGCAGACACGCAATGGAGCTATAACCAGCGGTAAGCAAAAAGAGATCACTATTTATGATAGGACTAGCTCGCAGCAATATCCGAGTAGGTACTCACGGAAATCTTTAGGAAGCACTGGGCTGTGGGTCGACACGCAGAGCGGCTAGGCATACTGCCTAACAATTACTGCAGGGACGCTGAAAAATTGAATCTGCTCGTCATCAGCTATGCGAATGCCTAGCCCAAAACAGCATTAGGCGGAGACCTTCGGCAGTTACTTCTTCAACGGGCTCGAAGATCTTAGTAATGCGGATCTAAAGTATCTCCGAAAATTTATACGAAAATTCGGATGGCTCCAAGAGGGCGGCCTCATGAGCTTATAACAGCGGTTTATTTCTGTTTTTGTGGACACGATGGACCCAACTGCTGATCTCAGTGAGCAATCTTGGTCTTTGGCAATCAAAGATAACCTAAAAAAATATGTCCATATGTGTTTACGGGGCTATGCTTGTAAGACTATTCCTGCATAGTCTTACAAACATAGCTTTGAAATACCGAACTAGATACAATTTGATCTTGCTGCGCTATAATTTGGCACTTAAGATAATTTAAAGAGCGACGGTTGACTTTTTTCCTCGCTCAAAGCCTCTAATTTCAAACAGCCATAAACCAAGTCTGCGATTTGTCTGTTCATGCACGAAAACCTTATCATATAAACAAAACAAAAAACGTTTTACCATAGCCGGGATTATAATATCGCTTCACGCGCTACCCATGATTAAAAAACTTTGTTTTATATCGTTTACCGAAATAAAACAATTTTTACAATTAGTGAGCATAGGTTTATAGACACCAATATAAATGGAAATTATTATTTCCAAGATATCTGGGGTTGATAGGAATATTATCTTAAATCAACTATGGCAAGCTGCCTACAATCACTTGTTCAAACTTAAATCTAAAACGATTTGGGCATAGTAAATACTTTGTTTATCATTTAACATTCGAGAAGGTATGTTCCTGCGCTTTCAGCCACTTGACACACTTGTTGAAAAGGCAAGTTTTGATTAGTGTTAATTTAACAACCCTTTTATTCATGATTTAACTTATTTCAAATAATAATTGCTTATTTGTGAAAGGTGGCGCACTGGATAAAGCTTGACAGTTTTCAATTGAATTCAAATATATTGAAAGTGTATTGCATTCTGGAAGCTTTGGACAACTTGTGTGCGGGGTACGCGTACGGTTATACCCGTTACGTAAATTAGTGAATTCTAATACCGACTGAAGCATGCTAAAAATTACGCACGATAACACTTCTATAAGGGTCTGTAAAACCCTTCGAGAGTACCATTTGTAATGAGAGACATCTTAATTCGTCGTTCGGAGTTAGCAAAAAATTTAAGGTGAGTAATTTTTAAAGGAGATCCTGGAGCCTTAGCATCCAGGAATAGATTGAGTTCGACCGAGTTTTGACAACCAGAAATTTTTGATATCGCCTGTTTTACAAAAACCGCAGATTATATAAAAATTCTTTTTGATATGAATTTGAGGTTCTGAAGTTTTGTGGTAAGGCTAAACGTAAGGCTCTACCTTTATCATATGGCAATGATAAAGGTAGATGGCAATGATAAAATACTTTTCTTTTACAGCTTGAAGACGTTAGTCAAAATTGGATCCTTCAATCTTATTTCGTTAAAACTTTAAGAAAATGTGTAAAGGCCCAAACATAATAGACTTGAGCGGGATTAATCTTATGTCAAAATACAACGAAAATCCCACTCAAGTTCTGCCAAAAGATTGTGTTGCCCATTTAAGACTTAAGCAAACGATTTGAAAATCTTATGAGATTTCACTGTGAACGTCTTGAGAATCACATTGCCTTAAAAATTTAAAATCAAATTTAAAAATTATGTCGCTTTTTCTATAACTTTGGATGTGAATATCTCCGAAACCGATTGTCATATCTAAAATGTGTTTAAACTTTTGAGGTCAGGGTAAAATTCATGGTATATTCCCTTTTTCACGCATTTTTTGAAGCAGGTTGAAAAATAAATATGGGCTTTAATATGACAATGCGTCCTTCTGTGCAGCGCCGCTTTATATGCTTCCTGTTTAGCTGCATGTGCTTGCCGGCATTCATCGTCAAACCAGGGGTTTCGTTGTGGTGGCCGTGTGAAACCCAGCACTTCAGAGGCGGCGTCTCTGATGGCATTTTGGCAATGTTTCCACTGGCTATCAATACTTGATGCTGGCTGCATAGGACTTCGTAGAAGGTTTTGAGAGACTCGGTTGGAGAAGGACCTGGCGATCTCTTGCGATTGTAGTCGGCCGACGTCAAAATTCCTTACAGTATTTCCTTTGAACTAATAACAAGCAAAAACTCTAAGCCTACACAAGTTAACGAAAAACCTTACGAAACCCAGCATAAGTCTATTATGGTCGTGGCATACGAATCGCGTGTAATGGGACAATTCGGAAAGCCGGCTTAAGCTCATCAAAGTCTTTTATGGTTGGGCCTTAAGAAGCGGAAACTTAAGCAAAAAACAAAGTTTAAAAAAAACGACTTCTAAAATATGTCAGAGTTTAAAATTCAAAACTCGTCGGTTCGTCCGCCCGTACATATGTAAACAACTTTTAGGCCTTAAATTTTCAGCTATGGAGCTGAAATTTGGTAGCTGAGCTGGAAACCTATTATACCAGAAAAAGATTGAAAATTAGTCGAATCCCTCTACAGACACGCCCACCTCCATTTAAAAAAAGCACTTAAGCCAAGTTTTAGCTAATTACTTTTACGTCAGAAAAAAACAATTTTTTCTCGAGGCACTGCATTGGAATTGTCTTAAAGGCGATAGAATAAAAATGATATCCCAACATTGACCACGTCCACCTTTTAACCAGTTTTCATCTAGATTTTAACCAAATTTTAACCTTGTTACTGGTTACAAGGTTAAAATATTTACCTTACTTAATATTTTTTCTACTTAAAGTGGGTTTCTAGGAAAAGTTTTTTTTAAAGATTTTACTCGGTGAAAGTGGGCATGATTGATAGTGTGTGTGTGAGCGATCCAAATTTTCGTCGTGTTTTAAGTTTCAAGCCACAATTTCTATGCAAGAAAATATGAGCCTTGCGTAACTGGATTAAAATGTCTTAGGAAATGAAATTTTGACCGACGCAAATCTTCTTCTTCCTCTTTTTCATTTAGGCGCGAGGTTATAATCTGAAGTGATGGATTATAACCCTCCCACTCTACTACATTCCTAATGGTCCGCTTGTGGGGTACTCCGATTTGACCTCAAAATATACGGGCAGGCCACCCGGTTTTGGATCCCTTCGTCACTGAGGCCAAATAAATGCTGTTGTCGTTACATTTGTGTGATCCATGAATGTTTAGGCCTTCCTCTCCTTCGCGATTGCGCTGGAATGTTGATTGACTTTGCCTTTTTGACGGGGTTCGTAGGATCTCTCCTTTGAACGTGGCAATACCAACTGAGCCGGTCGTGCTCTATTTTTCTGGAGATAGGTTCTTTTACATGGAGGCTTCTTGGGATCTTCGTACTTCTTATTCTATCTCGCTTTGCTACTCCTGCAGTCATGCGAAGCATCTTCATCTCAGCTGCCGTTAACTTGCTCTCATATTTCTTTTACGCTGTCCAACATTGTGAACCATATGTAAACGCCGGACGAACAACTGCGGTGTAGAGCTTTCCTTTCAGCTCCTTGGCAATTTTCGGTCACAAAAAATTGCGGAGTTTTCTCGCCACTTCATCCACAAACTATATAATTTCCATACAACCAGTCCTATACGACTGCTGGTTTTCGATTGACTGTACTGGATCATGCGATATCGGCACAACTGAACAATCGAGCCCACAACGCATCCAAACGCGGCGGCATCTATGAACCAGCAATTAAGAACACTCACACTATGATCGGCAACAACCTGTAACGAATAAAGCTCCCTTTTTCGCAAAAACGAATTGGTTTGCTTGTTTTCGTTTTGGAAAATTTGTTATGCATAATGCAGTTACGCACGAGCACCCTGCACATGCGCAGTAATTTTTTTCGCTTGGGTATAATAGGTCACAGCTCAGTGTTATCTTTTTTGGTGTGTCTTTTCATATCGTTCATAACTCTTACAGAACTCAGCAAAAAATTAAAAATTAAAACATTTGGCACATCGAAATAAGTCAAGCATTCATTTGATGTAAATATCATGCAGATTCATTCAGTACTCAAGGATTCTGGGAGCCACAAATTTAGGTGACAGCTATTAATATAAAGATTGGTTTCAAATGTTTTGTTCCACACTTAAACCTTCTTTATACCTGTTGGTATTCAAAAAGAAAAGGTAATTTCCGCGAATTTTAATATTTTGTCGAACTGGATGTTGACTGGTATATATGATAAAACCAGCTCATTTTATTGACACACGCAATTCTTTTTAGAAAACGAGAGAATTAATTTTTTTTAGGTGACAATGGCAGGATTTGAACCCAGACCTCTGGCGTAGTAAGCACACAAACTAACCACTATGCCACTGCACCCCACGAAAACAATTTAAGGAATTAAGGAATTTCTTTAAAAAGCCAATAATCTAGCCACTTTTTGGTTACAAAACTGAAAATTACAAAACTGTCACGTTTTTCTTTTTATTACTCATTCCACTGACCTTTATTCACTTCACTTGCAGTCATGTTTCAATATTTTTACTTTTCTTGAGTTTGATCAAAAAATTCAATCACATTAAAAAAAAACAAACGACAGCTCCACCAAACTGGAGCGATCTAAGCACGAGCTGTACCGCTCTTCTTCGCGTAAACACTACTCGAACCCGAACATTTTCGTATTCGAAGATCGTAATCCTACTAACGTGTTAACTTGAAACTTGTTATTTATATAAAGCTTAAAGGTAAAATAACTGCTGGTAGATTAAACCAATCTACAGTATCAAGTTTATTGGTTAAGCGTACAATTGTTTTATTATCAAACAAACGTATCTGCGTCGATGTGAAGAGCTACGACCCAGACGGCGGAGCACTCGAGCGCTATGCGATACCATGAAGATCCCATATAAAGGAGGCTTCGACATATTCTGTCCCAAGCATTACACTGTTGTATACTAATTACTGCATTTGTACGTGATTCCAGTTTTATTTTCGAACTTGGGAATGCCGGTTTGATTGCGTCGAAAGGTTGGTCAAAAATTCTTTGGAAAGTTTTGCACGATTCTTTGAGTTTCCTAGGTGCCCACAATTGTAATAAATAATTATGGCATTCGTTTTATTGTTAGTAAATGGCGTCAACAAACGAGGTATGTACACACTTACCTGTGGAACACGTTTGATATGTATTTTTAATTTTGGTTTATTTTGAGAGATAAGGTTGCCAGACGTGCAAAAACTGGAAGGCTATTGGCTATAATTTTTTATATCGAGGTGGAACACTTAATATTATGCCAGTAGTCTGCCAGTAGTCTGTTAAATATGCAAATATTCCAAAAAGCTGAATATTTAGTTTCCTAACATTATTACATTTGTATACTCCCCTCGTCTTTATATGATGGTGTTAATAACGGGATACTCGCAAAAAAAAAGTTGATGACCAAATTTATTTCTTATCTTTTTCAAAAAAAATGTCAGAGTTTTATTTTTGTTATAGATGTACATATTTATATACGTTGTCAAAAAAATTTGGGATAATGTCTTCAAAAATGCCATTATTATTTTTAGCACCTATTTTAGCACATCGATTTAGTGATCACCTTTAAAAACAGCGAGGATGTATGCTAAAAATTTATATAATCCCAAAGAATAAATTTACTTTACGCCTGAAAATGTGTTCCATGATAATCAAACTGGAGCCATTATTTTTTATGTCTGCACTACAATAATATGATATGAAAAATCATCCTGTCAAGATGATTTCCAATGACAGCGAATAGGACAGCATATAGTAATCCTGTTGCCACAACTCCAGAGTTTGCAAAACTGTAAGACGTCTTAAAAGGCTGAAATTTGACATTATTTTCTCCTGGTAGTTGTATGGTATACAAAATCAAAACAAAATCTCTCACATCGACTAATAGGGTAAATTTTCAAAAGTGTCTTTTTCAATATTTTTGCTCCAATTTAAAAAAAAATTTACGTAATGTATTATGTAGAAAGCATTTAATTCTGCATTTTATTTATAGAAAATTTTGGGCCAAGGCCATATTTGGAGGCAGAAGAAAAATCTTGAATTTTGTATAAAAAAGCAATTTTGAGAGGCCTTAAGCCTAATTTATAAAAGAATAAGACATAAACATAAGCATTTTAGGTAAACGAGACTCCGTTTTAGATTTCATTCTTGCAAAATTTTTGACCACGCCTCCTTCAAGGGATCGAATTCACAAAAATATTGAATTTGAGCCAAAGAATTACATTTTTGCGTACCTACATTCAAGCGAAACTTGGTGATATCTAAGCTTATATTGATAGTTCGTAATTCGACCACGCCCCTTTCCAAAGTTAGCAATAACCACAGATCGTTAGCAAATATTAATAATAACAGTAATTTACAATGTGTGATAGAATGGGGTATTCAACCTTTACCGTTGTTTTCTTATGATTTCTCTAAACACCACCGGTGAAAAAGGGAGGGAGGCACATGTTTTTTCATAAATTTTTGCGATCTTTTCCGAAAATGTGCCAAAACGGCAGTATTAGAACTCTTTTTGAAAAATATGACTGAAGCTCTTGGTTCATCTTGAGTTGCTTTATAAAAGGTAAAACGTTTGATCGTCGCACACTGGCCTTATAAACGGCATCTATTTTCAACTATTCATTTCTCAAAAACTTTTGAATATTTGAAAAAATTCCGTAAAAATTCAATATATAATAGACTAATGGCGTATTCTTTTCAAAACCGAATCGTGAAACTGGTGTGGAATACAGAAAAAAATTGTTCTTTTCTCGTACCCCTGAACGGAATCGTGCTCATGTAAATGTTCTTTGGAACTCCGAATTAGTTCGGTGTCGACACCGAACTCGAAACTACGCCACTGTCGTATTTGACAAGCTCGGTGTGGCAGTTCGGTGTTCAAAAGAATACGGCATAAGTTTCCTTTTTCTCGTTCTTGCCTGTAAAACTTTACAAAATAAGCAGATAAAGCATTTAATCCATTTTCCCATGAAACTTCAAACTGTAATCAAACCGTTATCATGTGCACGAAAAATTGCCCTAGGATGCGTTCTCTGACTATTTCCGGAGTTCAAAAACACACCAAACTTTGTCTTTCTACGACTTACCTTTACCCTATAACGTCATTACCACGTACTTACATTACCGCACTTACAACGTCATTGACGAGTAATACTCGTCCAAGATCGAAAGCTCATCAGTTCACCCTCGAGCCCTCTTTCGGACATACGGTGAAGTTCGGAGGTTCTTTCATAAGTACAATAAGTCTTTCCTACCCATTACAATATGCAGCAATTCAAAACAAGAGTTTACACTGGTACCACTCTTCCCTTTACACTTGTTCTAATCCTTTCCGCTCGTGAGATGTGTAACATGTAAAGTGTAGCCTAATTTTTCGCTCGCGAGTGTATTACAAAAAAAAAGTGGAGGTAAGCTTTCAGAGCTTAAGCGTTTATTGAGCCCTGCCTTGCCACATTATTTGCCACTGCTCGTCATTTTTTTTAAACGGTATGCTCCTGAAACTATCCTTCGGGAAAAGGAATTTCAAAATTGAAAATAAAAACGCCCATGTTTAGGAACACGCAAATGCGAAATCTCCACAAGTCGAGAATAGAAGAACGCTTTAAGGAACGCTAAAAGGGGAACGAGTTAAAGTAAGTCCCAGAATAGAAAGTACGCGGGGAGGCCCTGCATATCAGGAAAGGTGAAAAAAGTCTTATATCGCTTAAGTATTTAAAAAAAAAAAAAACAATTAAATTATTTCATAATTATTAAGTCTTATAAAACAACTTGCACTACTTCTAGTGCTCCTACACTTAACCTAGCAACATCTTTTATAAATATATAAACTTATGCCTAAAATACAATCGGTACTAATTTTTCCCACTAATTTCGTTTTCTTCTTTTGTCACACTCGAAATAGGATGTTCCACAGCTTGCGCTTCCTTATCCTTCAGAAGGAAATCTTTGTCATTCCAGGGCTGCACATCCGCTGAGCCAAAGGTGATGTAGAACAAGTTGCCAACAGCGAATACCACAGCTGAGATTATAAAAACGATTTGCCATTGGCTTCGTTCATGCTAGGAAGTGAACAGGCAGAATTAGAATGCTCAAAAGATTCTTAACACAAGTGATTTGACTTACCTCATCAATAACGATAAAGCCCACCAGAAGGGGAGTTATAATTGGGATCACATTGGCGGCTGTGTTTACGATTCCCATCTGGATGCCGGCATGGTTCGGTGACAGATCAATAGTATTCAAAGTGCTTCCAATAGTTGCACCCGAGTTGACACCGACCGTCACGATCATCAAAACAACTGCAAGTGTCTTCTGGTCTTCCTCCAGAAATCCGATTCCTATAAGACCTGCTGCAGGTATCCAAAACGCTATCGAATTGAAAGTTCTCCGGAGCCCGGTCAGTGTGAGGATTTCTCGCTTTAGAAGAACCTCTGATGTCAGCAAGTAAACGTATGACATTATCCACATGGCCAGGTATGGCAGAGATGTAAAGAGTGTGTTTTTCTTAATGTCCATCCAAAGTACTCCATTTAGGTAGGATGGGATCTCCGCCTGTAGGGTTGAGAAGCCCCATGACTCTGCCGAACGTGCTACCAAAAGCGCCCAGAAGGGCAACGAAGTCAGAATCGCTTTCCATGGCACGGGAATCTTTTTTTCTTCTTCTTCACCAGAATGTTTTTGATTTAAGGACGACGCAATGTACAGCTTTTCTTCGTCCGAAATCCATGTCGACTCTGCTGGAGAGTTTGCAGCGAAAATTATCCAAAGAACACACCAAACAATTCCCACCGCGCCAGAGACGTAGGATATTCCCGGCCATCCCATGCTCGATGACGCTATTACACCACTCACAGCCATTGCTAAGAGAGTTCCACACTCTATTCCGGTGTTACTCAGGGCTCCCAATCGGTTTCTTTCGTTGATTGGCGACCACATCGCCAGATGAGCGTGAATGCAGGGAAACAAAAAGCCCTGAAACAGCCCTTGTATCACCCGTATCCCGCAGTATATTTGCCACCCTCCCAGGGGTATGCAGAATGGCGTAACGACGGCAAAAATAGCCGAACCCAAGGTAGACACAAACATGGTAAGTTTGGCTCCGAATCGCCGGCATAGATAACCGCCAGGAAACTGTGTTATCACGTAGCCCCAGTAGAAACTACTCAGTATGTAGGACACCTCCTGGTTAGTCCAATCGTATTCCTGAAACAGATCAGCAATAGTTAAAGTTCTGACGAAATGGTGAAAGCTATTGTGACTTACATCGAAATTCGGATTGGTGCTCTCGGCATTTGTCATTGCTACAACAGCGACCCCAATATTCAGCTTTGCGATATAATTTACGACAATTGCGAGGAAGAGGAGAAGGGCCTGCAAATGCCGTATGCCCAGTAGGGGACCTGCAAATATTTATCTTTTCAATATGCCATGTATTTCAATTAACTTTCATTTATCTTATCGGTGAGTGTGTATCGGTTACCGTACCTATCCTTTTAACTCGAGATCTATTGCACGCTTAATCAAATCCAATTAGATTTGTCAAATTTAAAAGATAGATAGACGCAAGATATGGGACTTATTTTGAGGAGGCTATGATTAGGCATACACTTTGGAGCTTTTGTTTTTGCTCGAGAACAAGGCCGTGGACTATTGAATGCTAATTTTGGCCAATGACGTATTTAAAGAAAGTGCGATAAAGCAAAAAAAAATTGTCGAAGTTTGTGTATTTGCGCCTCGAACCTAGCTTGCATTTAGAGGTAGCTTAGGAGTTTATATTTCGAGCACACATAAGCCTCGAGTGTAAAGGAAAAACGCTTATCTAGTCCTAATTTATAAGAACCCTTTTATTGAACATTCTAAACGAGTGTTAAGTTATCGTTTAAAACAATTATTAAGTTTCCACAAAACAAAATAACTGTTTTTGTATTTTTCCATGCCGGTGTCCCTGGGGAGTCAACTCTTAGGTTTGTTCTATGTAATGTTAAAACCTCAGATTTTTGAAGCAGTCATCTATTCTGATGACATATATACTCGTATTTTCAACTTAGAATATACACTGTAAATTTGGCAGAGCTATGATCACCTGGAAATTAGATTTAAAAGACACGGAAAAAGCCCAAACCATGTCTTTCTGGGAAATTCAAGGGTTTTCTTAAATAGTGCCTCCAAATGTGGGCGCGGCCCAAAACCTGGTAACAATACAACTGTAGGATGAGTTTTCTACGTCTTCCAAGTTTGAAAACACCGCAGGTACTTAGATATTAATATCGGTTGTAGTCAGATCTGAAAATGATTAACAATTTTACTTCTTCGAATTCTCTTCTACTTTGTTAAAAATTTTAGCTCTCTAGCTCAAACTTTAAGGCCTTTTCGAATAGACGCCTTATTCGACTCTAAATTCTATCTCGATAATTTGCCCTCAAAATCATGAGGGTCTGTCGTTTGTATTTTCCTATGTTCCATTCCTGTAAAAAAGGGTATTAAAAAGGTACGCAGGAAACTTTCTCAGCAGCTGCCGTGAATTTTACTTATAAAATATGTTGTTGGTTCTTATATGCATTAATTATGCAGAGCGAACACTTTAGATTTTTTTAATTGCCCGAGATGGAAGTTTGATTTGGTACAAATGGTAACATCACCTCGGACTGACATTCGGTCCAACAGTCGAGGTGAGAGGTTGGAGCACGATTACTCAGAGGAAAAGATTTGAATGTCATACAAGACGTTATCTCCAAGGATGGTACACTTCTTAGAAATATCTATCAAGTTTTCCGAGGAAAGTATTCGCGAAGGTGTTCCAGAGCTGTAATCGCGCTTTTGTTATGCGACAATGTGGCTTTCGGCCTGTCAAAGGCACAACACAACCATATCTTTCAACTCTTAAGGATTTTTTTTAAGAAGATTTTACCTGGGAATTCGCCAAATCGGTCTATGCGTGTTTTGTAGATTTGGAAAAGGCTTATGGCCGGTTCGATCGGGATAAACTCTGGTGAGTTTTGCAGGTCTATCCGCTGAGTGGGCCTATTCTGAAAGCCATTCAGTCTATGTTTCAAATCCCGACCTTTTAATGTTTGCGTTGGACTTCGCCAAGGGTTTTTTCTGTCACCTTACCATTTCATAGAATTTATGGACTGGATGATGAAGCGCATGGTGAGAAATTTTGCGAAATGGCTGGGATCCAGGATAACCCATCTACTTTTCACACATGATTTGACCGAAGAGGAACTTCACCGAACGTTGGATGGGTTTGCGGCCATCGGTGATGATACTGATATCAAAGTAATGGTTGTTTCCCGAAGTCATGTGAAGTGGTGGAGAAGTCTAAGTATCTCGAGGTAATTTTCACGAAAGATGGAAAAAGTGATACTGATTTATCCTGTAGACGGGGCCAAGTTGGAGCAATGGTATAAGTGAATCGCGCCAACCAGTCAAAGATATCAGTTTTTTATTTTTTATTCACCGCTCATTCTCTTTCCGAAAAAAACAGATCGGGATGAAGCTGCAGAAATGAGATTTTTTAGGGCTGAGTTTCTGGTATTACCCGTTCGGATAGAGTGGGATTTTTTTTTTATATATTAGCTCGCGATCAGGGTTATAACTTCTCTTTTAATGCGTAGCACGTCGCGAGCGGAAAGAGTTTGAGGATAAAAAAGATGGAACATGGAAGCGAAAAAAGGTTCTCGATCCAACAAAAATTATGATGAGCCAGTACTGAACTGACACCCCTCCATTGAAACACCGATATTTACTGCAATGGTTATACCTTTACGGAAAAAAGCAGTGATATTACCAGCAGAGTATTCGATAAAAGCATCGGGTGTACATATAATTGTTGTCCAATCTTTTTTCATGATGGAAAAGAAAAAGGTAACTTTTGTAGTAGTTTTTATAACAATTCTTTATAATTCTCTTTATTCTCTACAACATTTTATTATAATGACTCTTCTACTCTGACGTTAAGTCGTAGTAAGTTGAAAAACTAGTGAGGTGGTTGAATTTTGCGAAAGATTAAATCCGTCACCGATTTGGTATGAGCACTACCAACGATAGGTGAAGGCAGCAAGACATTTCTTTGGTTTAATTTCAGAGAATAAGAAATGAGCTTACAGTGCAAAATATTAGTACACTGTAAACAGATCAATTTCAGCATAAAATTTCTAGCAGACAAAATAAGTTAACATGGGTCATACAAAAACCACACATTTGCTTTAAGAGTTAAACCACACATTTGTTAACTTAAATACTTTTCATATTTTCACACTTTTCCGAAATAAAAATAATTTCAGATTCCTTGAAAAAAAAAACAATTTCATTTAATCCAATAAAATTTCTTTTCCGTTTTGTAGTCCAAATATTGTAGCATCTCAAATCTGATCCCGCCTTAACAGATCCGGGTTTAAGTACATTAAAATTAGGAAATTTTTCCCCAATTTTCGCAAATTGCAATTTGTAGGTACCTTTGTTCACTGCACTCGCACCCATCCTGTCTTATATCCTTCGCTTTAACCGAGTGCTTATGTCACCACAATTTAAACTATATCCGTTTGGCTAAAATGGTTAGCTCTTCCATCAACCGAAAACACCAACTAAGGGCTTCGCAAAAATCGAAATAACCTTTATGTTATCACTTCTTGTAATCCACTAACAAGAGCCTATCAAAAAGATTATTTTATCTACAACCCGATGTGATAATCGAAATCTCAGCTAAAAACTTTTGATTTGAAGACAAAAAATTAATCCTACATTAATACACGCGTTAAATCACAATACAACCAGCAGTGGCATCCAGCCATTCAAAATATAGACATAAATAGTTGAGTATAGGTACAATGAACTATGCGCCTAAGGCAGATAAGTACGGGAAGATTAGACAGCACAGGTTCTATTAACAATCAAATCCTTGATACGTATCTATGGTAATGGCCGTTAGTTTTTGTTTTGCTATCTTTTGCTATAGTCATCGATAGCGTTTGGGAAGCCCTTGCCACTTTAGAGTGTGCTATAAAGATAGCGCACGGCTATAAAATATTATTAAATGTGTTTGACAGTTGGCACGCTAATAGGAGAACTCAATGGGGTTCCGCTTTCAGGAATGCTTTTCAACATGGGATCCAGCTGTTGCAGTGAACAAGAAAATAAGGAATCGTGCACAGTCAGAGTGAACGAGCTAAGTATATTATAATGACTTTCGCTGAATCTAGGCGATTCAAACACTCTTTAGCAAGCGTCAGTTCCACTCAGGAATGAGAAACACGGCGACAGAAAATGGTGCTACAAAAAACGCGCGATTTTCTGCAGGAAGCAAACTGAACACGAAAACAATAATTTTCAGAGCGGTTCCTGTTAGTTGTGATGAAAAATTTAATTTCATCATTAACCAGTGAGTAAGTGCTACCCCGCCATATCCCACATTGTAAAATGCTGATGGCATAGTTATTTTTTGACATTTTATAAGTAATGCAGACTTCGAAAAGGGGCGCGGTCCAACCGCCCCTAATTACAAACAATTAATTATAAAATATTTCCACAGATATTCCCAAGTTACACTTTAATGTACGTAAAAATGCAATTTTTTGGTTCAAATTTAATAAAGACTTTATGTGAACCAAATCTGGACTAAAGTCTCGCTTACCTAACCTGTTTCTTTTTTTGTTTGATGCTTTCCTAAATAAGGCTCAAGGCCAGTCGAAATTTGGTTATTTTCAAGTCTGCCTCCAAATGTGGGCGTGGCCCAAAGACTTGTATAGACAAAATGTGTAACTAAACGTTTTCTATATAAAATATTAAGCAAATTGTTTTTCAATTTCGAGCAAAAATATTGAGTAATGCATTTGAAAATTTACCCTTAAAATAGATGCCATGCCCACTAGAGGAGGTTTACCAATAAAATTTTTCTTTTTTTTTGTGTCTTACATTCATTATGAGATGCTAATTGTCAAATTTCAGCCTTTTAGAACGTCTTGAAATTTTGAAAACTCTGGAGGTAGTTGCACATTTAGACCGATTGTGGGCGTGTCTTTGGGCGGATATCATGTACTGCTTCGCATGACGTGGACTTTTTGTACGAAGTTTCAGGACCCTAGCTCAAAATTTAAGGCCTAAGAACATGTGACATACAGACGGACGGACGGACATGGCTCATTCGATTCAGTATTCGGTCTCGATCATATGCCCTTAAGGTCTTGGGGGTCTACCATTATTATTTCACCGAGTTACAAACTATGTGACAAACTTAATATACCTCCTATCCTATGGGATGGGGTATAAAAAGAAGAGCTGTCAAGGGTTTCTTGGTAAACTCAGTACACAAACATTCACTACCCGTTTATTTCCTGTGAGTTGTGGTGAAAACCGTAATTTTTGTCGTAAAATTGAAAAATATTAAGCTTTCGTTAAGCTTTCACGAAAGTTTAAACTCAGTATTTGAACCGTTGGTGTTTCTCGGTAGTACTTGTCCGATCGCTAAGCTAAACTTCCGTTTATTTTTATTATCTGTCATTATATCAGCCCATATTTATTTTTCATGTTGCTTTAAAGCATCCGTCAAGGGATCAATTGAGCCAAAATATATGACGCTCTTCGCAAACTTAATTTAAATTTTTTAAGGCAATGTGATAACTCGTGACGTTCACAGTGTTTTTGAACAAAAATTCATTCCCGCTTTCATTGTCGTGGCCGCAATCGTGTTTTGTCCAGTTTTTAAGCACTTGTTCTAGCCAGACAATAATTAAAATAAATAAATAAATAGAGTGGCGCAACAGCTCGAGGTGAGCCAGGGCCAACTTCTCAACAATGTATGCTGGTGTGTTAATTTCTTCACATACAAGAGGACCTACAATTTTTTGCCGACAATTGCCTACAATTCCGAACGGCACTTTGAGAAGTTTTTCAAGACAAATGATACTCTCAGAGGGCTTGTCAAACCCTCGCGGAGGTGGGGACCGTGAAAAAGAACAAGTCTTTTTTTCAGGTGACGATGGCAGGATTCGAACCCAGACCTCCGGCGTAGTAAGCACACACACTAACCACTACGCCACGGCACCCCACAGTAAGTAGTAATAGACAGTAATTAGTCGCGTGTTTAACTGTCGCCGTGTATCCGTGACGCGTCAGGTACAAACGTAGGAGACATAATGCTTAAGTAGTTAGCACTTTACGGATTCATTAACTTTTTAATGTACGTTTTATTGAAGTCATACCATTTACTAAGAACTGAATGAGTGAGTGTAAGATAGATGATGTTTAAGCAGAAAATTACTAAGTTTTCAACGAACTTTATATTTACTAACCTGTTAAGTGACGGATAACCTGTTAAGTGACGGATAACCTGTCAATGACTGTCAATGCTGTGCCCCAAAAAAGTTTTCTCAAAACCTTTTCTCGAAAATTTACATATTCAAAACTGTGAACCCCATTTTTGAATATCGAACATCTCTTTACGTGTTTTCGTGAGATGCTTTGCTTGTCTATTCTGTCTCGTAAAGTTATTTAAATTACTTTTGTTTCGCCCACATATTAGACAGAGCGTGATGGACACATTAATTAAAATAAATCAAAAACTAGTTCAGACACTCACTAAAAATTCACTGACGTACGTCATTTTATAGCCCTCTTCTGTTTGCACGCTTGTGACTACCGTTGTATTACCTTTAACAGTTTTTTTGACTTGTTAACACACTTTATTACAGATGCAACACCCATGTCTCTCTTCCTTTTATTTATGGAGGCTTTACTATGGCTCATAGCCCTCTAATTTCGATGCCATTCCTACTGAAGTATTTTCGATAAATCGCATTTCAAACCAAACGCTTATAATTGCCAAAAAAGAGGGCCGCCATTATACCCTCTGTTTTGATTGAGTTCAATTGTGAGCCCGCCAAATCTACCTACCCACCCTGTTTGACGAGCCAAAATGATTTGATCGTCATCCTTAAGTTCTGTGGGCCTCTTATTGCAGAATTTATCACAATAATAAGTGTCAAACAAAGTACATTAGCACGACAATCAATACTTTTCGTTAAATTATCTTTAACACTTAGTCCGAAACTGTACGCAAAGTGACTAATAGCTTTGAGCAAAAACGCGACCAAAAATTAAGTTAATTCAACAATCCGATCAAAGATACCACAACAGACTACATGGTCTTGGTCTTTCCCACTTAACTGTGAGGACAACTTGATGCCTTGCCAAAATTGAGAAAAAGCTCTCACAGCCCAGCTGCTGTATGGTGATGTTCTATCTTAATTTATTTTTATCTTCATCTAATTTACGCTAACATGTTTGACTTAATTAACATATGCTCTTAAAAAACTGGCCCTGAGACCTCTTTCTTACAAAACTACTAACAAACGATACAACGTAGCTTAATACTATACAAAAAAGCACAGTAGTGAACATGAAAACAAACAAAAAGTCGCCATTCCATCGGAATTATTACTCTCGAAAATTGACACGGAAAAATATGTTTCAAACTCCTCAACGATGTTCATCTTCTTCTTCTTGTAATCGCAGAATATCAGCCTTGTTCATGAAATAGTAGCTCGGTTGTCGTCCTTTTAGATCCTTGATAGTTCGCTTGGCACCTTTACGAATTAGCACTCGACTTACACCCTCTACGGAATTTGTTCCCATTGCATAGTGCAAGGCTGTTCGTTCCAGCTTTAAAATAATATAAAAAGGAGAAATTTAATAACATTTATAAAAACAGGAGGATTTATACTTACGTTGTCACCAATTTTCAACGCATCAGGACAGGTATTGACAAAGTACTCAACCATTTCATCGAGCTCCTTGAGAACAGCAATATGCATCGCAGTGCGACCTAGAAGACAGTAAAAGCGAAATTTATGACGTTTGTAAAATAATAATAATGGAAAATCATAGATTCCCAGACCAAAGGTTGATAACCACGATAAGATTATAGCCAAGTGCTCGCCTATCATTGGGGAAACCTCAGTTGGTCAGTTTCTAAACAAGATTAAGTTGTAAAAGTGAATGATATCAATGTTCTTGAGTCAAGAGCTGTGTCTTTTGCAATATTTAAATTTTACTAATCGTATTTATATTCACTTGATCAACAGAAACTACACCTGTCGGTTGAGTGCTTTAGGGTGGTTTCTCCTGTTTAAAAAGGAACTTAAGTATATCATAAGTATGTAGGGTCCCTACAGTATTATACACATTACGTCGGGTACTGGAAAAGGCTCGCTTAGAGAATTCATGCTGCTATACCACCAAGGCTAATATAGGTTATGATCGAGAAAGTACTTGGAGTTAAATAGCCGATGTCCATCAATCCATTTGTCCCGCATTTTAGGTATCTTCTTATATTTTGTTCTATGACACTGTCTTCACGTTTCATCCATTTGCGGTCGTTAATATTTTTCTGAAATGCCATTGAAATGTGCGGTTGATGTCCGAATATAAAAGTCAGCATCGAGGAAAGACGTGGTTGGTATTAAGTCTGGAGACAGAAAGGTCTGGAATTTTAACTAAACGGGTTAACATGAAAGATATCGCCACATTATACATATCGCCATCGTCTAAGGCCCTGAGCTGCGAAACACGAATGTCTAAAACGCTGAATCGCCAAAAGAAGTACAACAATCTAAAGGCCCAGTGATAAACCGTCCTCATATGGATTTCAGAGAAGCAAACAGAGAAAAAAAAAGAATTTGGTCTGAACTTAAAAGACGCCAAAGATGATGCTTAATAGAGTGCTCATATTACAGGAAGAAACTATGTTCAGCAACTATGTTCAGCCACATTTTGAAGAACTCTAGATGCAAATGCTCCGAGCTATGACAAAATGAAGCAGTGCAAAAACATCACTCACATCGACTGCAAGGACCAGGCATCAAGTGCGACTGTATCAGTTCTCACTAAAAGTTCTCTAGTTGACCAAGTCCTATACAGGGAAATATAGCCGCTTCGTAGATGAAAATAACCAGAAAAAACATCCTTGCCGTTCTAAAAACTCAAAATTTCCGGTACAGAATTGGGGAGAGGTCTGGATTAAGAAATGACACTTCAGGACACAACGGTTAAGTAGAGGGTCATAATAAAGGTTGGTCCAATTTACCCTTCTTTCTGCTGCCAGTAAAGCTGCCTCGGATGAACTGAGAATGTTTAAAACGGGAGCTGCTTAATTTTGTGCTTACTCGGGAACTCTGATTTAGCAAATATCATGTTTTTAAGAATTTGGAATCGGAGTCGTTAAACTACTATGTATGTAATCATTACTGCATCCGTGGCGTAGTAGCTGGGTTTGATTTCCAACTCAGTAATCTCAAAAACAAACTTTTCTTTTTCAAGTTCCTCACCTACGCGCGGGTCTGCTGACAACCCAACCAGTAGTCAAATTTGTTTTCAAAGTAATGATTGAATTCGACCAAAAATGGGTTGAGATGGGAGAGACTCCAACCAGGTAAGCTGCAATTAGGAATGTCTTTAAAAGGATAAAACCCCCTTTCTAGACAGTCAATAAGAGGCTCAAGAGAAAGCTTAATGGATAGAATGGTCGAATCCCTCCTCTCCACAGAGGTCTCAGCACCGAACTTGAGATTGAGTATGCATCCGAAGCTCTAGCACCTTCAAAAAATCGCACCCAAAGAGGGAAAAGAAACGCGACCTCACGTCCATCATACAATGAAAAATTAGATTAGATTCCCTTGTTAACATTCGTGGAAGAGTTTCGGCAAACCAATCCAGTCTACAACCGAAACGTTTCGTCTGAAATGAGTCTTCTCTAAGTCACCGATACTGATTTCCTTGCTCTCGAATATAGTATAGAAATTGAAGTCCAACCTTGAATACAAGGCCAAGCTTGAATCTTGGAATTGAAGCTGGAAATTAAATTTGTTCGTTACTACTATACCAATACATGCCCCAATCCATATTTAGGCTACGAGCCTTCAGCCTTCCATTATTTGGGGGATATTAGGAAATAAAGCTGAAAAACTTCCCAAGATCTGAATACAAATCCTGGTCTTTCCAAGCAAACAACGCTTGTGGGCGCCACACAATGTGGGCGCCACAATGGAAGGGCTAAACTGTAAATCTTGACTAAAGCAAAAGGCTTACCAAAAATATTAATTGGACAATTAGCGCAACTTCAATTGTCAGGAATAAAGTTTTCAAAACACCTGCTGTTTAAATCTCATCAAAAATCTTGGCTCCATTAAAGACTTGAATAATAAAGCACTCCACTCCGGCTGTTAAAAAGAACTTGGGCATGAAAATTCAGACTTTAGAAACTTAAGATTCAGACATAGTACCAACGAATTTCGCGTTGTGGGACGTAAAATATGCCACTCCCTACTGCCAGTAGTATTTAAGAGACTAAGCTCCATACCTTGTTTTGACGAGTTACAAAAAAGTAACTTGTTTCCTCTGAAGAGCTAAGTTTAAATACCACATTTTCCTTAAGATTTTATTGACTGTATAACCTATTGTCAAGATTTATTATGATATTTCTGCACTTACCGTAATAGTTTTTGGCTTTAATCAACCACTTCCCCTTTTGAGTTGCTGTTATTTCTTTGACTTTCTCAAAATCTCCGTCCCTAATTGCTTGATGCAGCTCTTCGCGTGTTTCCTAGGCAGAGATTCATTTGGAATCAGAAATTCTTATAAAATACCAAAACCCACTTCTAAGTTGCGAAGGTCGTTGAAAAATTCTAGCAGCTTATCGTGTCCTCGAGAATCCGCAACATCACTTATGGATGTTCCATCGTCATCGACAACATCAAGGATGTGATCGTAGCCTGCGTAGGCCATGTGCTCAAAAGGTTTCGTGTCACCTAATGTCGACACGTAAACTAGTAAGATCATTGCCTTCCAGAAAATCAAACCTACACTTACCAACAACAGCCAGCGATAGCACATACCGATCAATCTCCTTGGCGTTCCCAGGTTGATTAGCCTGCAATGATACATCTCTCGCCGTGCGATACAACTCATCTCGGTAAGTCACATCGATTTGTGACTCTTCGATGAGGTTCAGTAGGCCGTTGCGTCGATGCGATCGTGCGCATGCAAAGTGTAACATACTCTGCCCATGCTCGTCTCGATCTTCATTTTTCGGTGTAGATTCTGGTGATGAAACCCGTTCTTCCACCAGAGCCGAGTCAATACGTTTCGCCTTTTTTGGTGAGGCCATAGCTTCAGGTTCGGATTTTACCACGGCCGTAGAGTTGGTATCAATATCGTTAGTTTCATCACTGTGAGATCTCGATCGGATGAAATTTTGCAGAAAACCAGCTAAATACGCGACTGGATCGACGGGACGTTTCTCAGCAATTTCAGTGAGTCCTTTTATTAGAGGATCACCCAAACCTACAAAGTTTTAATAATTTTTTAATTATTAAACCAGAGTCAGTTTAATTTGTTGAAATAATTTTCTCAATCATTTATAACATTTTTACAAAGCACAAAGCTTTTTAAATTGATTTCAAACTACTTACTACTGGCCAAATATCTACCCTGCTCTGTTTTAAAAATTGCATTCTGAGAGTAGTTTTCAGCTTTACCTGTGTCATTGAAATAAAATAGATTAACTATGCGTCATTATACTTTTCTATAGGAATACTTTTCGGACATTATTACGAAAAATAAAGATAAAATTTTCCACTATTAAGGGGGGAAAAAATAAGCTTTTTGCAAATAAAATTTAAAGATGTAAAAGGATTATATATATATATACAGAGTAGGGTCGGTACAATGATATGTGATTCAGACAAGTTCCACAATTGAGTTCAGAACGGTGCCGAAAAAAAACTCACTCTGTGATTGATAAATTTAGTATTTGTTGTAAATTGGTTATAATATTGCTCGGGAATTCATGGTAAATCAAAATGCCGGAAAGCAACTTGCCACATTGGTAGCATATAAATATGCACATTTACAAGCAGCTTCCATGTCGCTTACAATAGTTTACATGCCCTCAGCATATGATATTTTGTGTGCTTGTACGGTTCAATTAAAACTATTCTCGAATCAGCAAATAGTATAACCAATTTCAGAAACTTAAGATAAATAGCTATATGCAACAAAATCCGTATGAAAAAAACTCAATCCAACAGAAAGGAACAACAAAAGCATTTTAAAAGAATAAAACAAACTTTACTAACCCTTAACAAAGCTGATAATTGCTTTTGCATCTCAGAAGCGGATGGATTTTTTAGTCGACATTATTCTCAAAGGAATGATAATAAAAGGATATTTGTTGTTTTTATGAAAATCTTTGTATAATACAAGAACCAAAAGCACTTATTGTAAAACAACGTATAAGACATACTGCAGGACATAATTACAAAAAAAAGAAAAACTAAATTAAAAGTAAGCACGACCTATGTGACAAACAAAATTTATATCGAATGATTTGGGGCTCCTCAGTTTCGATCCACCAAACTGTTTTTCTTCCGTCGGAATATCTTCACCAACATCGTGGCTATGTGCTTTGAGTTTGTCAGCGACATATCCTTCTCGAGCGAAATAATATTCGTAACCGCTGTGCAATAGTCTTGGAATAGGGTGAGCTCCGTCGCACCTAGACTCTGCATGTTAATGAGTCGCACGGTATTCTTCGTTGGACTATTCAGCATGCTCAAGCCTCGAACGGAACACAAGTGCCGCAGATTGTCTACTTCCTTCATAAGGTTTGGCAAGTGTATTGTGGTGGTCATCTTGAGACCAGTTCCCAAAAAGGATGGTCGCGCGGCGAGGTAACCCAAGAGGTAGCTCTCCTTGAAGTGCAACTTCGTCTCAAGGTAGCCAAGGGCTCGGCCTACTTTGCTGTATACATTTCCTATATTGGCGGCGTCCTTTCTGCCACTGGACGAGATGACTCGCAAGTGTTCCTGGCAATTCAGCCACAAGGCAACATTTTGTTCACAGTTAACAAAAACACCACGACCATAGGGCCAGAGCTGACCATTTATGGCCAGAGATTCGGCCTCCTGCATGCGATCGGACACATCGAGGATCGGTATCATAAGTCCCCCATCTTGCAGCATTTTCATAATGACAGAATTCGGCTCCAATACCTCGTTCAACGTGTAATAGCTGCCTGCTTCTCGATCTCCAATGGCCTTAGCGAAACTTGTCGTGAATATCTTTCCCATCATCGTGCGCTCAGCTTGTTCTATTTGAGCCACGTTTAGATTCAAAGGCAACTCAAAGCCCTCAAGGTTTCTCGAACATTCCACCGTGAACTGCGTTATCAACTTTGATTCGTCCTCCAGCAAGTACGAAACACTGCTAGTGCGCTCGCCATTTACAATTGGAAAATAGGCGATTCTGGGGTGCGGCTTAAAGTTACTACTCAAGTTCAAACAGTGCATGTCCTTGATAAGCGGCACCAAGAACTCCTGAAACACCACGTACACATCGTAGTCAGGCGCTATGATTCCACTGTTCAAATCCTCGTCAAACTTGCGTTCCTTCGTGATCTTTCGCATCGCTGGCCAAATAACGTCGAAGAGGTTATGATCCAGCCGCGTTTGGCGTCTCTTGATCTTGTCGAATACGCTGCGACGCAGAAATTTTCCCATGTAGCTTGTGACGGTTACTTGCAAGGAACTAGCACTTACGGGCTTTCGCGTCGCCACTGCTGTTGCTGATGCGCTACTCAACGCCTTGCTCGACTCCTGGATGACGGTGAAACAGCGCTCCAGGGTTGAGAGCACATCGACGTCCATCATGCGACGACGAGAGCTGTGCAAGTCATCCGGTACTAAGGTATGGACATATGGGGTTGGTGTTAAATTTTGATTTTGGTCGTGTGGCTAACTCTGTGCTGTTGAAGTGGGTTGCTGAGTTTTTTTTAAGAATCAAGTACAAAATACACAAAGTGGTTTTTTAAATGAATGACAAATGAGAGGTGGGCAGAAAAAGATTAAGGATTAAAGAACCAATAGAAGAAATATATATTACAAAACATAGAAGTGAACAAGTATTTAATCAATAACAGCAATTCTTATTTGTAGAAATTTTGCATTGAATAGTCATTGATTAATGATGGACTTTATTACATCTAAATGTCGAAATAAAACTGATTTATAGCCTATTCTATTTTATGAGGCAAGTTCAATTACGCTATTTCAATTAGTATAGTTTAGGTATCTATTTGTCACATTTAAGCACATTCCGCCCACAATGATTTCGCAGTCAATAAATCTACTCCCACAGGGCTGAATTGCAGAATACAGCTTATAGAAAAAAAATATTGCTTTAGCCATACAATCGTTGGCTAAAAAGGCGTTTTTGTGAGCAAGAAATTCATATCGTCGGTACTTATTAGAGCTCACGCAATGTTCAATGCTGCCTCTCTTACAGTCTAGCGTAAGTTACTGAAAGAAATTCAATCATGGGTGCCATTTATATGGTATATATCAGTCATATCGACAGTTATAGTTCACTGGTAGATCACAATAATCTTTTCTTAAAACTTTTGTTTTAGTTTTTACAAAATTTTTCGAAGCTTAAGCGAACCACCCTGTAAGTTTGACTTACGAGAAAGGCAGACAATTGTATTTATACTTTTTTTTAAATTTTGTGTCAAATTGAGTACTTAAATATTCTTAAATAATCTTAAAAAAATCTTAAATTTGATCGGTCAACTCTTCGCACTTCGTTGCACAGGGTGAACTGTGTCGTTAGTATCAAGACTACATCTAAACCTTTAAATATATCAAGACTTATACTTTAATGCAGTGTTTAAAGGCATTACAGAAAGACAAGATTATTATTCACAACTTATATAACTTTTAGGACGGACGCGTTTCGGAATAAATGTTCCATTTTCGACGTGAAAACAAAACCTAGAAAACGAAGAAAAAAAATCTTATTGAACATAAAATCAGCCGCATTGATTCCTTGGTTTCTATTGAAAACATGGCTCGTTGACAAAAGACAAATCCCGGAAAGATTTATCTGCATCACTCAAACTGCCAACCGTCGACCAGCTGCTGTTCATGGCTTAGGAGGGTATAGATGAGGCTAAGGATAAGGATCCAGAAACCGTGGCTTCCAAAAGATAAAACCCAGGTATTAGGGTCAAAAATATTTTCACTCCTCAACACCAAAAAGGTAAACTAAGGAGCTGAAATCACTTAACTTTCATCTTTCTTGTCATTTCAGCAACAGCGACCTAGAAGTGGCGGTGTGCGATCGTACGAATGAGCCACAACACATTCTTGCATCCGCGTAGCTGCCATACAAAGCAGAAAATCCAACATCGACAGGACTATGTGACTTGGAACTCCACGCATGGAACACCAAGGCTAACCTAATCATCGCGGTAAATGGTATAATGCCCATCCCCCTCACTGGGGCACCAAGGATATGAACAAGAGGGTTGAGTCTGTTTTTGAATCTATTTTGATATCCAATCTAAAAATTTGTTGCAGGGGTAATTATCCTTCTTTCCACCACAGAATTAGGGAGGATGTCATTGATATAACACTAGTTCACTGTACTGAAAATTTTGAAGTTAATGACTGGAAGGTATCCACCAAATGCTCCTTCTTGGACCATTACAGGATAACCTTCAATATAAGCTTTAGAAAAGATAAAGAAATACCTTTGAGAAACCCTGTCACAAGCCGATGAGAGCCTAATCAAACAGGTTAGAAGGATCCGTCAACCTTATCACTATTAGGCACTCTTAGCCTCTTTTAAAAAAATCCTGACCCATAAGTTGGCCTCCCAAGAGAACCCATGCAACATGATGGACAGCGGAACTTCGACTTCTCATGAGAAAAACAAGAAAGTTTTCAACAAAGCTAAGCTTAGAAAAAATTCTGCTGATTGGGATGCTTAACGCAACAGCTTCAACGATTACAAAGGAAAAACTAGAATAGCGAAAAGAAAATCATGGATCAACTACTATGCCTACATGGAGACCTCAATGGAAGCGCTAAGATTGCGCAAAATCCGTGCGAAGAATTCAAGCATAACCAGGAATTAATGCAAAGATACCAACTCCTGGACGGTAAACAGTCATAAAACCTTGGAACTTCAGCTCAATACACACTTCACCGGGCTGCGAATACATAACAAGCGAACAAACGCTCGTTATACAGGCTGCCATCCTCCGTTGCCCAACAAAGAACAGCCAGTTATCGCTAAGTTCTTGGTAAAGATAAGTAAACCTGGGCACATAATACCTGCCATGGCTCCGAAAACTAGCAATGTAATTATTCCTTGCCTCAGGGACATCTTCGTAGGGTGCATAACTCCATAACTCTGAGATATGTCCCAAAGAACTGGCAAGATGTGCGTGTGGTCTTTATTCCTAAAGCGGGCAAATGCGGTCGCTGCAAAGCAAATGATTTCTGACCTGTAAATTTCTCATCTTTTCTACATAAAATATTGAAAAGACTAATAGATCTGCAAATAAGGAATCACCTCGAAATCAATAAACACCTCATCAATGCACAACACGCCTATGTACTAAGCGGAAATCCGTGGAAATGGCGTTGCTTGAGGTGACGGGTACAATTGAGAGGTCCTTGGATAACAAAGAACTCACATTAACAGCCTTTCTAGACCGAAAAGTTTCCGGCTTTATTCAACACAGCCAAAAGTTTCATTGATCACAACACGGCCAAACTTCACGGTAAAAAACTCACTGAACTCACTGCTTATGGCCAATGCTTGACCTTAAAAGGACTACTCCTTCTATCTTTCAGTAGAAACTTCATAAGAGCACTCGTTGGTGTATTCACAGGACACTGCACCATTGGCGTCATGGCTACATGAATGGGAATTTAAGAAACGACTTAGCAGGAACGACAGTAAATATGAACAAGAAATAGAGTCTATGTAACACTTGCCCTGCCACTGTCTAGCTCTCCAAGAACGACGTTTAACCTTTTTAAGAGTCAGGTTCCTTGATATCTGGCTGGTTCAGTTAGTTAAGCATATGCCCAACCATGTTTGTCTATCATACAAGGGTTATCATAATGGGTCAATCTGGCCACCGAGTCAACTTGAACCAAATGCAAACAACCCTTCCAACCTAACCTTACCAAATCCCGGAAATCTGCGAGGGGTCAGCTTCTTTCCTTCTAGTTCTGAAGGGGATCTGCTTATTTTGGACGACTGAAAGTAATGTGAAGCTGCCAGAATCACAGAAAAAGGAAAGACGGACTGGTTCACTGTAGCGACCCAGGACTGAAAGGCTGGAGGTAATCATGGACCTTTTACAAACTTGAAGCCTGCACTTGGTATTTCAAAATTCGTTTTAGGAAATTGCAGAATCTCACAGGAATCCTGCAGGAAAGTAATTGAGCGGGACTCAAATCGCATATTATTTCTTGGACTGAATGAAAAGTTAAATAGAGAGACTTGCTGATTACGGCAGACCACAATAAGACTAAAATATGAAGTTCGGAATTTATAATATCTCAAATAAGAGCATTCTAAATTCGAGCTGCGAATATCTTGATAGAACTTGTGTCAATTGATTATGTAGAAGTGTCAATTATAGATTATTTGATCCTTAAAAGATTTCCGTGTTGCAATTTTTATTTTAGGACAGTATATTGGAGTTAAGTCATTTGGTCGCCAGGTCGCTGGTTGCAAGTTGGCCCCTGTGAAAGCAGCTTGCCTACTCAAGCTGCCAAAGATTTTATAAGGAAGTTAGAAGGATCTCTCTTTAAAACTCAACGAAAAGGCAATAAGGTAAAAACATGTTTCATCCAACGCTTAATTTGTACTAGTTTCCGGTGATATCATTCAGACCCCAGAATTGTTGCGAACATCCTGGTAGAAGACCATGTTCTCTCTTATTCGAGACACTCTATAGACTTTAATTATTCTCTTCCACATGTAAACTTGGAAAGCAAAGTTTGTGGCCCAAAAATTTTCTAGAAATAGTGGCTTAAGGTACCCTTTATATTTTACTACAAAAATCAGAATAATTTTTACGACAGTACCGGCAAAATTAAGTTTGAGTGAATAGCCTTTCTATAAAATAATTAGGCCTAAATATGCCATTTACAAAAATTAATTAGTTTTTTTAGAATAGTCGTTAATCTAATTGAGTTTCATTGAAAGTGGGGTAGTTAAATGTTTGGTATTTTGTACCAAAGTTTAACTACACCTTAAAATCCACCGAAAAAAAATAATACCAATTTGACACGTTATAAGCTTACAATCGCGATAAGGCACAGAAACGTCAATCTCAATCTCAAAAGGTTGAACAATTACTCAGTGCCATTAGCAGATAATCATATCACAAATATTCTTACATAACCAAAAACACAAAAAGTTTACATTTCAATTCATTTCAAATGCAATTACTTAAGCACGTCACATCACCATACATACCGAACACATCGTCAATGTTATTGATTAAATGCTGCAAGAACTCTTCATTTGCCATCATTATGTCGGACATTTTAACACGCAAACTGCAAACACAATGTCCTTGCAGCCCAAAAACCTTTCCACTTCAATAGCACAGATGAGTCCACAAAACAATCTTAAGTTAACATAAAGATTATACAAAAAAGCAATAAAAAAAACTCTTGTATTTTGACAAACTCAAAAGAAACTTTTTTTTTTTTAAGAGAAGAAAAAGCCAAAAGACGCAGTGGTGGAAAAATAAAAGTCACACGTCGTGAAGTTAGCCAACGAATGCTCTGACGGCAGTCAACAAAATGACAATGGAATAAATATTGTAAAACAATGTAAGCCACCAACCACCACTCAGCAGCACAAACACACTCAACACTCAAAGGACTCGCTGTGGTAACAATGTTCACTCGAGTCAATCGCATGTCCATACCTTGATCGCTTAGCATTTCCTCCTCGAGGGTTTCGGCACCGAATCGTCGCAGCAATTGCTTGTACGTAAGGACACTCTTGGCATGGTCCTCGTTGGTGTAGAAGTCTGCTGTGTGGCCGAACTGAAATGAAATGTGTGCGCGCCATTAAAGTTGATATATTTTTTTCTAAATGCAATTAGTCTAACGGCCTACAGCCAAAGAGACAACACCGTTAGAGCGCTAATAATTTTTAAGTATAAATTTTTTAACGCATTGTTAAGGTATAACGACACTATAATGGTCACGTTATATTGCGTTTCGTTTCGTTGAAAGTAAATATTGATTTTGGAACAATTTGAACGACTCTGGATGGACTCCTGCATGTGGGCCTGTTCACAGAGCGTTCGACATTTCTTTTTAAAATCTAATTAGTAGGCCTGCGGAGCTACAAGTAGCTGTTTGTATGACATCGCTTAAATTCTTAATGTAAAACTTATTTAACCTACTTTATCGGTTGCTTTGGGATTCCCACCCAGATGCGATAATAGGTTGAAAAAGTGTCCATTGTCCTTGATGGTTGCGGCATAGTGTAGGGCTGTGCGGCCGTCATCATCTACGGCGCTGGTTGTTTCGGGAAATCGTCCTGCGAGGTACCGCACTATATCTGTTGGGAGAAGAGAGGTGGGCTTTTGTTTAAATTGATGGTTTGTTATGTGATTCGATTTTATAACCCTAGGTTATATTTTTGGTAATGACTCAACCCAGGGGCTGTGACGATTATCTTAGGTACTGTTCTCGCATAAAATATAAATGCTTATGATATCTAGCGTGCATTACGTGCACACATGTTCCTTTGGGTTACGGCTTTTAGAGTCGAATTGCATGTTAGTGGTTTGCCGTAAATAGTCAGGGTGGAGCGTATGAAATGTCACAAAATTTAAATAGCTCGCACATGTATTTGTTATAACCTGTCATTACTGTAATTTTGGGTACGCTATAGGAAAACTTTTCACCCAGTTTAGAAACTGGTTTAAATAATTTTAATAACCTTTTTGAAATCGTTATAATTCTATGCCTCAAAACCTTTCCAACTAGGTTCACATGTGTTAGTAAATGACTTGGCATAGTTTTTAGCTTATTTATGTTTATAAATCAGGCAATAACTGGACCTTATGAAAATTGAGTTTAACTGCAAGTATGTCAGTCGTTCAGACAGATAACGACGTTACACCATTAGCGATCATTTTTACATAATAGCTTATAAGAGAAGAAGAAATTATGTAGCCTAACTCTTACTAGTTAACTTATTTCTACTTGATTTATTCAAATGAAATGACTACAAAACATCAACGGGAAAGTTATTCTCGTACGTACATTGGTCTCCTTGTGGGGGGTTAGGTTTGTTTAACATTGGTTCTTTTTTAATTGAGAAAATTTATGTTGAAAAGTTTAGTAGGCGAAAGTTAAGTAAGCAAGTAGAGAGCTTAAGCTTGGAACACGACTTAGCTGTTCTTTTGCACAGACATAGTGTGAAAATTGACTGAATTTGGCAACGGTCACGCCCACAACTGGCTTTAATATGAGACATCCTCTTTTTCACATGTTCTTTCAAAACGCCTTTTCGTCAAGTTAGACCGGCGTGGGAGCTCAAATTTTGTTACAGAGCAATATCGGCAAGAAACTTTTAATTAGACAAAAATTGGACCGCCCCCACCATTCACTATGCCCAGTTTTAACAAAATAATAATATATGAACGGGCGAAAAAAAAACTTTAAGATTTGCTGTTATATAGGGTTGGGTGTATAAAAGTTTGTTAAAGACGAACTCTTGCACTAACTCACTTGTTTTTAAAAGATTATAAGAATAGTTCTAGAAGGGTATATAATTAACTCGTTTTGAAGTGACTGCAGGTACTTTTAAAAAAGATACAACCCTTTTTAGGCAACCACTAGAAGTTTAAATCCTCTTAAATGTGTCTTTTGTTTGTTAGTCCTAGACGAAGTTTTCCAATGTGGAGTAAACTTTCATAGCTGGATTTATTTTTACCTTTTGTATTTAAGCACTGCCCAATCGGCAAAATCATTAAACCAGATGACAGATGGCTGATATGTGTATTGCTTTTATTTACATTTGTTTTAAAACAGTTTTTTTTATAGCATAGTTTACTTAACGTCAAAAGTTCATCCGAAAACAGAAATATATGTAAATGAAAATAGAATTCAAGAGCATGGATCGAATAAGAACAATATTCAGGCGTTAAAATTGCGGAAGTAAATGAGCTTGAATCATCTTTGAATGTTTATAAAGTTTGCAAAAAAGGAGTTACGGCAATAATTTGTTTATTAACCCATTTCCAAATATGTACCTATAAAAAATGTTTGCCAAAAGAACAGTTAAGGCATCTGTCTGCTTAATCCGCAGTCAACTCACCAATGCCAATTATTAGCACTGGATTCACCTGCGACTAAGCCCGAATCTGAAAAACTCAATTCTGGTATTAACCTCAGTTTAACTCCGAAGCTATGGTAATTTCGCACTAAAAAATTCGGGCAAAATTCATCCGGTGAATGAGCTTTTGAACTACATAATTTTTCAGTGCCGAGTAAGACTTTACAACTAGATTGATTTATATTTGTTTGACAGCACTGCATACTCTCCGAATTTTATAAAATTAGCTGACTGACAACTGACTTCCTTATTATATTTTTTTGAAAAAAGTAAAAGTAAAGCAAAAAGAAACTGTTAACTCTCTGAATTTTGCGAGGTAACCCTAGGTTAACCCGAAATTAATCCCAAATTAAAATTGACTAACATTTTTCTTGGATAAGCCTCTCTTTAACTCGTAAGTTTGAAAGTTTAACAATCCAAAGTTGAAATTTAACTTAACACAACTTGACTTAACTTAGCAAAAGGTAAATTCCTGCTCACTTACTCTTTTTTAACCACTTCATTTGCATTTGTGGCAAAAAGAAAAAGAAAAATATGTAAATTATTCGATTGGATACTAACTTAGGGCGATTTCGAACACTAATTTGGGTATTTTGCTTCCGGATCTTTCGTTTATTGCTGGCTTTTGTCCGCCCCAAACCAAATACAAACCTAATCTCGTGAGTGTTGCATGATCGGAACCAGCAACTCGCAACCCAATATCTAAGTTGTCACCAGTTGCTATTCACTGATAATATCCGTCAAATCTAGGAGCCATCCTTAATAGAAAACCAAAGTGAAATTTTTTAAAGCTAGTAAACCATTATGGTATTCAAAACACTTAACAGGATGTTTGGTGAAAATTGGGTCCCAGCCCGTTGTGTAGCTTAGCATGGTGTTAAAACGACTAACACTGACGAAAAAAAAACTCAAGTTCAAACTCAAAACTCAGCCCAGATCACCTGCGCAAATGATGGTTCACGAATATGTGCATGAGAATACTTCACAGTTTTAAAGTCACTGACCAGCACTTTATCATATTAGATCAGGGATGCAAGACCTAGAAAAACAGCTCTGACAAGTCTTCAAAAAAAATTGTTTTATTTCGTTAAAACGGTCGGTTTTTTCAACAAGTTCTATACCAAATATGGGTGGTGACGTCCTGGGACATCACTAATTGATCACCGTGTGACGCGTTTAGATCAGATCTTCTTGTTATATTCCTTAGGTGCTTGATTCACTATTGGCACACAGATTGGTTTAAGTTTGATCACATCTCAGGAAAATGGAATTCTATCTTCTAATCTTAAATAATAATTAATCTCTCTCCCTGAAAAGTATTAACAAACCTAAGGTAAAACTTAAAAATGCAGCTTGCGCTTTTCCTTCTTTCGTTTACAGCAAGCGAAAAGAAGTATAACTTTCTTGTCCAGCAGGTTGTTACTAACAATTTCGCTTCAGTATGGCTGAAGAATATTTCTGAGTCAAAAAATTTGGTCGAAATTTGTATACCTATGACCATAAAGAAGCTATAACTGGGCTCTTAAGAGGGTAAGGTTTCGATAAGTTTTCTACGCGCGATGTCAACTATTTCTATAAGTTCTGATAGCAGTGCATTGTGCATTGTGTGCATGTCGCCTAAAGAATCACTAAACTTTTTTGGTTTGTTTACTCATATAAAAAAAATTTTATGTTTAATATACTTTAGAGGAGCTTTTCCAAGGCATACTCTTCAAAAATGCTCCTAGGGAAAGATTAAAATTGTATTTGTTATCTCACCTGAATGTCCAAATAGAACGGCAACATGCAATGGTGAAGCACCACATGGTGACATCTCATCCTTAGCGATAGCGAATTTTCTCCGATCCAGTGCAGACTGTAACTGATACAAGGTTCCTTGGCGTGCAGCTTCGTGAACGCGGGAAATTTTACTCTACAAATGATTAAATTGTCATTAAACGTAACCGCATCAGCTTCAAAAGCTACAAAAGCTTTCTGTACCATATAAGCTGGCACATTGTGTAGAAAAGCCTGAATCTCTGGTTGCGTGGATGTCCTATTCAAAATCTTTTTACCATCACCATTGAGTACAAGTGCTGCCAATTGTTCCATATCACCCGAATCAATTATAGCTTGGATATATTTTTCCTATAATAAGTTTTTTTTTTTTGAAAGCAGAAAAACACTACTTTAGAATAAAGTACAAAGCTAAATTCATTATACTACGATGTGCCCTTGAGATAAACTACAAAAACAAAGCGGAAATGTTAAATATGCAACAAAAATTATCAAAAAATATATAAATTATGAACAGAAAACAAGAAAAAAAACAGTAGATACAGAAAGAACTATATAGAAATGTATACTTCATCGTCTAAGTAAGCTGCACTTTCTGACTGAACTTGATTATCCTCGGAGTCGCCCAACACAAAGCCTTCGATTGCAAGTGATGATGTCGGTGAATCGGTTGTCATCTTGTCATCGAATTCGGGTAGATTATCATTTTCGTCCAACTGAAGTTGTTCCGGTGGCTCAACGGGTATGAGTTCTACATCCTGGGGGAATGTTTATTTTTTTTTTTTGTAGGAATTTTTATGGTAAAATATGTTCGCGGAGTGCAATTTTAATGCAACGCAACGCATTTTTAGCATTTTGACAAGTGAACATAAAAAGGCCAAATTAAAATGTTACCACTGAAGGTCACAACACTGTAACAATGACTACAAAATTTACTGAGGACAACACAAGGTGCAACACTGCTATTACAGCCTTTCTTTCGGCTTATTTGGCTGTCTTAAGTATTTCTTCTTGAGTGTGCATTTAAATCGGTACATACCTCTTGCGGATTTAAATTTAAAGTTTTTAGCCCTTAAAAATGTATGTCGAAGCCTGTAATTAGTCTCGGAAAGGAAGTTATGATAGTTGATAACGGAATCAACTCACGTCATCGAAAGCTTGGAATGTTTGCTCATGCGACTAATACCAGCTCAATATTACTGCAATTTATCTAAAACTATGCAGAGAGGTTCTGGTACCACCAACTTGCTCGATGTATTGAAACTTTTTTCATCAATACAGATAGGAAAGGACGATGCGCCAGCGTTAGAATGAAAAGCACAGTTCTTGAAAAAGGCCCACCTTGCAATGAAGGCTTGCAATAGGAATATTCTTTTTTCGTGCAAAACTTACAAGTGCGTTACATTCAGACTCCTTTGGGAAGAATGACAGGGAACTGAACAAAGCACTGAGCAAATTATGCTTCAAATTTCTCATTGAAAAAGATATTCGTGTTTCACGTCTAATGTAGCTGCACTGGTCGATGATCAGAAAATGTTAGTTTGGAATAGAAGCTCAAGAAGATCTCAATTTTCATCTCAATTTTTGTTACAGAATACACTTTCTAACTGTTGCTAGAGACATGGCCTTTATCCATGTGGCTTTTAAAATTATTTAAAAAATTTATTTTCTAATCAAAAACACTCCACATGATTTTTGGTTTACCTGCAGAATTGTCCAATTTTTAAATTTTTCTTTTTACCTAAATTTTTAAAACAAAATTTAATTTTAAGACAAGACTCAACTTAAAAAACCTAGTCAAAAAGAACTGTCGCAGAATATTCCCCAACGCGTCTGCTCTGGCGTATGTGTAACATTTTTGCTCTCAGGATCTTATTTTCTATTTTGTACCTTCTGGGTGCCGATGAAACTACATATTCTAACAAACTTGTTTGCATAGTGTTGTCAAGCTCTCCTTTACTTGCCTTCGAAATATGAAACGAGAAATCACGCCCTTTATTTCATAGAAATTTGATATCTTAAAACAAATCCACATGCCAAGCTCATTCACGGTGGAAGGGATTATTTCCCGTATTGCATGTGAATGTGCAATTTAAGCAACTATATCCATCGATAAGGTTGACAGTGTGCTAAAAATAATCCTTTTAATTAGGTAGGTGCGAAAGTAACGAATCGAATTTTATGTGTTTGTGAAGCGTCAAATAACTTAGCACCTCATGCACGGAACTCGGATTCAAGATTCATTCAATCTTTAACTGACTGTGTGAGGACTTAATTTTTCTATGGAGTGGAACAACTGACAAAAAGGAGTTAAAAGTCAACAACGAAGAAATCCTAGCATTTCCCTACAAGACGCCAGGTACATTATATTTAAACTGATTTCATTTGATTGAAAGGATTGATAAAATTTTATTGCATGTATTTCAGTATTTTAATTGGAAGCGCTACAGGGAACATTAAAGTGATAAATTATTTATAAGATGAAATTTTGTCAACTGCCTTTTAAATGACTTTTTTGTATTTGAAATAGATTTTCGATAAACGAAATCCGAGGGTAATTATAGTGATTGTTGTATTTGAAAATACATTTACTATCATCCCTTTCAATTCGAATTTGTAGGGATGTGCATTCTAAGGCAAGCATAAAAGGGTTGTCACAAGTCAAGGAAAAAAGAAGGAGACAGCAATAATTGACAGCAAGAAATGTCATTATTTCGATTGGTTCAAAAGTAAAGTTTTTAAAGTCTTTAAACTAATCTCGACATGAGCTTACCATATCGCAGCTATGCAAAATACTGAACTGGAAAACCACTAGAAATTCCTGGACTGAATTTTTCCAGCCGAGTTTAAGTTACGTGTTTTCCTCTCAGATTGAATCGCTGTTCTAAAAAGTCTTTTAAGTCTAAGTAGTTCTTGGAAAAAAAAATTAAAATAAACTAGTAAAAGAAGATGAAAGCTTCCTAGTTTTAAGATTGAAGTTGTATATATGGATGTTCCCAAGATAAACTTTTGACCTAGTCAGCGAGAACATTGAACAAAAAGCATGTAAACCTGGTTTGACCAGTTTACCTAGACTATAGGTGATTTTGCCAAACCGCCTCTGATGTACTCTAGGTCCTAGAGCCATTCTATACGCATTTCGAACCAGTTGTACTCATCTTCCATGTTTGCAGGAAATAAGACACCCAAACAGGCAACACGGGGATCATGATGAGTTGTGGAAGTAACAAAAGCTCTAAGCGAACTGTCAAAGGTAAAAAAGGGCTCCACTAGTCCAAAGGTAAAAAGGGCAAGCAAGGAGTATGCAAATTTTTACTTTTTTAAATTTCGTTAAATTAATTTGACGAAATCTAATTTCTTTATAAAATAGAACCCCGCTTTTGAAGTCTTAAAATGTCTTTTGGTAATACGACGACATTGCCTGCTCCTCCACAAGGCTCCACCTTTAGTTTGAGATTATGGCACAAGAGTGGAGGTCAATCGAAGACAAAATCTTACTAAAATTTGTCTCTTTGAGCTTAGAATGCAATTGAGTTGTAAAGCCCCCTTTCGGGCAACTAAATTGCTATAACAAAGGCCATAATTATTTCATTCCTGCTTAATCATGCAGGAACATGGACTTTGCTAAAGGTGGATGACAGGCCTTTAAGCTTTTTGCCTAGTTTAGCATCAACGGAGAGTTGGAGACTAGGTATAACACCGAACTAGTCTGCATAGCGACACCTTGACCTTGAGTAAGAAACGACTGTAAGAGAAAATCTACAAGAAATGTAATCCAGGAAATTCTTTAAATCTAATTCAGATTGAATATGGGACAGTAGAAGATCAAGGCTCCGGTGAAGAGTGCAAGTGGAAGGAGAGCTCAGCCAACTTTGCACACAAAGCTAAAGAAGCTAGAGACAGACCTCGATGACGAGGCTTCTAGTGGCAACAAGGAGCATTAGAAAATATATTGAAATGTGGGTCTGCTCCTCAAGCAAGTTTCCAGTGGAGAAACTTCATTTTGCTAATGACTCAGAAGCCCTTTAGCAACCAGCCGGGGCACGCTTTCTGACAACTCCAACAAACCATCAGCGATCAGCCCGAAGATTGCTTACAATTTAAGATCCGAGTGCCGTACCATGTAATCATAACGTGGCGGCAAATGGATGCAAAGTCTTAACTAGCCCTTAATTGTCCCGTTCAAGCGTTATTGTGGAGTCAAAGAGATTGTTTTTGTACTTAATACAAATTTGCTCAACACAATCAACAGTGAGGTGCACTCCAAACTATCAATTAAACAAGTCTGTACACCCACTCAAGTTGGGTTCTCAAGAAGAATCCTGTGCCATTTTTTTTTCTGTGTTAATTCCTGGGGATAAAGAGTGTATCAGACTCGCCTGCAAACCTTTATCCAATGAAGAAGTTTACTAAAAAACATGGGCCTTGCGCTAACTCAGGAGCCATATTTCCTGAAACAAGTAAAAAGTCATGGGATGCAAAGGATTTTCAGAATGTTCACATTTTTAATATTTGTGATATTTTTCCAAGCGATCAAGAACCTCTTTTCGTAGACTGGCCTCATTTAATATTCGACATATACAAAAATTTCAAGTTTCAGTTCTAAGCTTTAAATTTTTTTCTTCATTCTGCAACTTAATAAGCTCTGTACTATCTGGTTTGAGTTTTTATGAAGATGAAAGCTTATAGAATTTTCAGTTTTGTCCAAAGCCTAAGATTTGTTACTTATAAAAGCCCTTAAACCCTTAGCCAACAGCTTTTGTAAGGTCTGCAGAGTTCCCTAACTCTGGGGAAAGAGGCAAAACACTTAAAAACAAAATATTTAAAAAAGAAACATATTTTTCTGATTTCTCTTAGAGTGGTAAGGTATGTAACACATATATATATATATATATATTTTATTTAACATTTATGTAAAAACAGAACAATAATGATTGTTAGATTACAGCATGGAGTTTACATTTTCATAACATCTTTTACTCAAATTTGGTGCAGTAGAGAAAAATCAAACAAACGTTTTCTACAAGCGTCTAAGACTTCACAAATGTAAGAATGGTTGATAGGTCGTGGTACAATTTCATCTTTGATGACAAACGATTACTTGATGGCTATATTATCCTTTATGATAGACATAACACATCCAAAACTGTTGAAATAGGCTTAAAGGCTTCCAAATTGTACCTGATCATCGTCGTCATCGTCGTTTTCTTTTCGATGCTCCTTATCGGGTTCGTCCTTGTTCTTATTGTCTTTTTCTTTGTCGTTTGCATCGTCACTTTGCGTTGGTTTTTGAATCTCTTCATCATCTTGTTGGGGCTCTTCATGTTGAATCTCCGTAGATTGGGGAGCTTCTGGCTCGTTTTCGGTTTCATTTTGATTCACTTCGCCGGGATCTGGGACGGTCTCTTGATTTGTATCGTTATCGATTTCTTCGGTTTTGTTTTCAGATGAGTTGCCTTCTTGGTTGGCGACGTCATATTGTTCTTCAATTTTTTCGTCAGTTTCTTCTTTTTTCTCTTTAAAATCTTCTTCTTCCTTTTTATCTTCAGTTTCTTTTTCTTCTTCTTTCTCTATTTCATCTTCTTTTTCATCGACTTTTTCTTCTTCTTCTTTTTCTTCTTCGTTTTCTTCTTTATCTTTCTGTTCGTTTTCCTTATCAATCTCAGTTGCATCAGTCTTTTCTTCAGGATCAGCTTTTTCACCGTTTTCGCTATGATCACGTGCTTCTGTATCTTCAGCAGTTGCCTCAATACCCTCGTTGGTTGATTCTGCATGATCATCATTATTTTCTTCTTTTTCTTCTTCATTTTTGTTTTCATCCTCAACACTACTTTCCAGCTTTCCATCCTCACTCTTCTCTATTTTGTCATTGTCCCCTCTATTTCCATCTTCACTTCTATGCCCCTCACTATTATCCTCATCAGTTTTGTCTTCGCTTTCATTAAAACCGTTCGCATCTTCGTTATTCTGTTCATTCAAAGCATTCGAAACATTCTGTAAAAGTAAACAATTGTCGACTGATTCTCGGCTGTCTTTCATTGTATTTTTATCAAAAACGAAAATCAAAAAACAAGACTCAAAAACTCACAGCTTAACGTTTAACAAAAGTCGAAAGCGATCAAATCAACTTTCAAGTTCGCAAAATTAGCAAAAAAAAATATTTTCAAAATGAAGGATTTTGTTTAAATTTTCTTTTTTCAAAATGCCAAACAAAATTTGAGTATGAAAAAACCACGCCGACAATGGCTTACTTTTGAGATTTTATGCAAGATATTTGAACGCCTTCAACCCATTTTACATACACTCACGCTTACATAGGATTTAACCAAAAATTTGATTCTTTTAATTGTATTTACAAAATGTTCCAATTGTCTCTAAAAAAAATAATCATGCAAAGCATTAATATCTTATTGGTGCTTTACGGCCATATAAATATTCCAATCAATAATCATGCACTTTATGTTTTACAAAAATAACAGTAATAATAATTCTTTGGTTAAGTAAAGCCAAGCCAGGCAGTGCAGTTTTTTAAAAATTTACCTCTTTTTCAGGGGCCTGTGGTTCGTCGACCATTTCCACCTTTTCCTCCTCGTCCGGCTTTTCGTCAGGAGTTTGGGGAGGAGTTGGCGGTTCCGAAATACTGTCATTCCCATTTGTCAGGTGGCCATTTTCGAGTGCGGGCTCGTCAACGCCATTAACCTCAGGTTCTTCGGACGGTGGCTCTGGCAGCTCATCGTTTCCATTAACGCTTTTTTTATAATTAACAAAATGTTTTGAAAAAAATTAAGTGCAGAATGCAAATTGTGCTCTTTACTAAAGTTTTATTTTTTTTAGTTTAACCTTTAACTTAGCAATAGTTAATTTAAGCAATAAATTGAAATAGCTAGATTTACTGTTACTACAGGTGGCCTATCTTTGACTGACTCTCTGTCAGATTAATAAACTTCTTTATTGTTAAATTATTTTTTTTTTATTTATTGCAGGTATTAGATGATTTCATTCCGGACCATGTCCTTAAAAGCCTTAAGTTAAATAGACCACCTTGGAATCATCAAAAAAAGAAAACTCCTACGAAAAAGCTACTAAATAAACTGAACATGAAGCGGATCAAAAAGCTTGAAAAGCAGCCTAACTTTTCAAAAGGTACAGAAACAGAATCCTGTGATATTGTAACAGAAATTGAATGAGCAACAGATTGTTAGGAAAATTCAGCAAAGATCACCACTGAGATCATCATAATCGTTTCAGCTGTAAAAATGCTTTTAAATCAGCATTACTCAAGTTACAGAACTAAATTTAACACATTTGAAACAGAATCTGAATCAGCAACATAATATATGGAAGTAAGGTTCTGTAGAGAACTTTACTTACTCGTGACACAAGATCGTTTCAGCTAAGTATCAAACTGATTTCAAAGGAGCATCGATTTATCACAAGTAGCCGAAACTGAATTCCTGACACTTGTGCCAGAATCTGAATTAGCAAAGAAAATTTTGTAGAGAACACAAAGGACAAGATATTGACTCTCGGTAATAAATCGTTTCAGCCGTCAGACTTCTTTCACAGCCAGACATTTAAAACAGAATCTGGAAACAGGAAAGGTCAGTAGAAAACATCATTAAAAAAAAACTTGAGCTTTTGATATTCGTTTCAGTTGTCAGACTACTCAAGTCCCTTATGACAAGTTGCAGAAACAGAGTACGAAATATTTGCAGTATGAGCAAGAACATGATACTTGGGAACTCTCACTTCTATTGGCTGAAGCTCAGTGATTCTGATCTAAATCTTTGGGTGTTTTAACATGATTATTTTATGATTAATTTTAACATAACATCCGGTGTTGCGGTATTGCTTTCAATGAGCCACTTTTTGCATAATCAACTTCTTTCAAAGGAAAGTTTTTCAATACTCTCTAGCACCTTATATGCTTAAGTGAGAGGGAATCAAATAAAAGAAGGCTTGAGTTTCGAGTTATTATCCTTAAGGCACAAAAGGGTCGTTTTCCTAGAATGGCATCACCTCTAGAAGGCAACCTTGTTGTCGGTACTTTGACTTTCAGAAAATGTTTGTCTTGGCATTTATTTAAGGAGTCATTTGCTTTTCTTTGCAAAAGGCGGACGAAAACGCTTTGGGCTACTTCGAGAGGAAAATCCTTTATGTGTTCTATGGTCCCGTCTGCATAGGCGCAGAGTGAAGGTGGAAATTTACTGGCGGAGAGTGAAATAATGTCGATCAAATTGCACGGGCTGAACAGCGACACAAACCAAGCAAGAAAGACAGAATACTAACAAGAATTCCAAAAGTCTAGAAGACAAAGTAGAGAATTTAAAGTATGGGATCTGGAGCATAGTCGTTAATCGTTATGTTATGGAACTTTTAGCTTCAGGGACGTTGAAGAAATTGAATCTTTCGTATAGCCGGCTGCGAATGCCCAGCCCGTAACAATGTTAGGCGAAGTACCCTCTGCAGTTTTTTTTTTTTTCAACGAGCTCGAAACTCTTATAGTAATACGAATCCGAATCATTCTGAGCTTTTAACAGCGATTCATTTCTGTTTGCGTGACAGGTGTTAAGAAGGATCCCAAATGAACACAATGGACCCAACTGTTGGCCTAAGTGAGCCGTGGCTATCGTCATAAGGACAATCATTATCAACCTAACCTAACCTTTTGAATTTTGGATTGTTATGTCGTGACCACACTACCTTAAAACACCAAACAGGGCCAAGGGAGAAAAAAAAGGACTTTTCTTGAGCAACTAATAAAGATTATTTAAAATATCATTATGTCTACTTTAGGTTTTTCAACAGTTACCATGCAATATTAAAAAGGAAACTCATGCTTTTCTAACCTACTTTATTATACGCGAGTCTAAAACTGCCAATAAAAACAATAATAATTATTGAGTAACTACATACCCTTCGGATAAATCTGGCTCTGAAGTATTCTCAATACTGTTGGCTTCCGAACGTGATGTCAGCAAGTTCAAGGCATTACCGGTAATGTCAGACCTTCGTCTGCCATTTGGAATCTTTATCTCGGGCTTCTGGAATAAGATAACTATGAATTTTCAGTTTCTTTAGGTGCTTGAAAACTTACCTTTCTATCGTCACTATCATCATTAGCCAAAGCCTCCCAGTCACAGGGAATGTCCTGTGACACACGTGGTGCGTCGGGCACCAGTGTTAGAAACGAACGTTCGATTTCATTATGCTTCTGCTTGTAGTAAGCAGGAGTTTTCATTTTCTACAAAAAGGAAATAACAATAAATTCCAAAATCAGTTAAAGTCCATGATGACATCCTTACGTAATCTAAAACATCTTCCTCGCATCCTGCCTGTGTGAGCAGAGTATAACATCGCATATTATTTTTGGCACTAGCCGCCCAATGCAGTGGCGTCTTTCCAGTCATATCGGTTTCATGTGCTCCATCTGGCCAAATGCCAAGTAGATATTCCAAAATCATGGTGTGTCCTAATCCGGCCGCTTTGTGTATCACATTCAGGCCGTTTGAATCTTTGCATGTAATCAAAGACGGCGGAACAGGTGGCTCCATTGTAGATTGGAGGGTTTCCAAACTATTATCGATAACTGATTGATGTACATCCTTAATTGTGTTCTATAAGCAAAAATCGGGTAAGGATACAGTACACTTGGTTTTTTTTATAGATTTACCATCACATAAGGAACAGCGGCTAAGAATCGCTTTACGCGCGGGTTCGTGCTCGCTTGTTGTCGCAAACGGTTTCCTTGACCCGACCACAGAACTCTTGTCAATTTGCCGATATCCTTTTCGTGCATCCATATTCGTATTGTGGACAATCGAACGGAGAAATCTAAAAGGAAAATAGAAAACAGGCAAATTATTCAAATGCTAGACCTGTCCGCCGCTGCTGCTGAAAGCATTTACGTGCACCGTTCACGTTCCACCAATCACAGGTGTTCAATCAAAATCAATTTAAATTCTTGCTCATGCTTTATTCAGCATAACTGTGAATATTCAAAATCACAAAAAGAATTCAACTCCGTGAAGGACACCCAACTATAGGTGTGGTGCTGCCTACTTGTCTGTGCCTTTTGCAATACCGAGTGCAGTAGAAACTATAGTTGATAAATTTTCGATTCTTTTCACCGACGGAACGTTTAACGTGTAATCAAATTTCAGGATCGATTTCCTGCAGTGGCTTTTTCTATACCTTTTGAAAGCTATACCTGTGCAAGTCCTTATTTTAGAATTCGGTGGTAGAGGAATGCTCATGTCGGTGCAAGTGGGAAATAATTCGTGCCCTTTAGTGACTGATACTAGATTTGACTGCAAAAATATACTGATTGGCCTAGCGACTTTGGATGGTGATTTAAATGCTTTTGTAAAAGGAGTCAGTCATTATCGTCTTAAGGTGAATTAAGTAAATGGCTATTGAGTCCCTTTGAGTCTCTCGGAATTTATAAATAAAATCTCAAATTGGGAAGAAATCAAATTAGCTGTTTTATTTCATAAGGGACTGTGAACAGAGACTTAATGCTTTTGCAGCCTTTGACAGCTCAGCGGTCAATCCCACGTCCAAGAAAGTTATGCTTTTCTAACTTTTTAAATTAACGATTTGAAGGCAGCTATTATATCATTTTATTTGAGGAAGCTCAACATCTCCTGGGGACAACGAAAATAGGTTTACCCCATAGCAAGTCCTAAGTGTTTTTAAACAGGTGAAAATAATGTCAGAATTAAGCAGCTTCGAGCTGACAGCAAAGAATGCTTTGAGGATATGAGCGTTGTCTGAAAAAGTGACATCTAAAATGTTCTGTTAGAGTCTTACAAAATACTTTCAAGAATGCACTCTCAACCATGAAGGTAAAGGGGTAAAAGCAGCACTTAAGGAAGACTTAGACTACGGATTCAAATTTGGATTCAAATTTTCCGTCAAATACAGTACTCGAATTCCAATTAGAAACGGTGAGGGCGAGGCAGTAATAGAAATCTAAGTACGTGCTTCAAAAACAACGCTTAGAATTTGCAGGTCTATCTTCTGAAGCGTGTTTCAATTAACTCGATAGTTTGAACTGCAGCTTGAAATAACCAATTGTAAGATTCAACTTGCTTGAATGATGCCTCATTTTTATACGGGATCGTTGTTGCTAGCACGTCCCCGTGTGCAACTGAAAATCGGCGAATTAGCAAAGATGTACTTGGAAATCTCCCTAATCATGAAGAAGCTTCAGTAGTCATAAAATCCATCACGTCCCAGCTAGATACTGAAACCAACAGAATGGTGAGCTTTAGGTAAAACAAAATTAGCCATTCATAAAAACATACCGTTCTTTTTTAAACAAACCTGGCCAGAGCTGGGTTGCAGAAAGACCAAGCGACTCATTACTTTGAATTTGAATACATCAAATGTCTTGCTGCTGGCTTTGAAGATTTCTGCGGAACCTAGGCAGTCTTCAGTCCACCTGTCTTAACCTAACGGGCTTGAGAAAGAACTCTGAACGATTTAAGTAGTAAGGCTTCATCAGTGGACTCTTGACACATGGAGGGTTCTACCTGGTTTGCACCAGCCTTCCATCCTCAGCCATCCTGGTCACGCTCATGTCAGTTTTCCAGACCAAGCACTTTTGCATGAATCTCGAACATGGCATAGGAGTTTTGAAACCATTTGTATTGACAAATCGAAAAAGCAAAGGTTTTCTAGGCATATTCTTCAACGAATATCCACTAAGGTATCTTTTGCAGAGTTGATGTTAACTCCAAGGTAGGTCCTTGAAGTTAACTAACCCTCTAGCCAGACTCGTCTAAGCAAAAACATAAGTTTTGTGTTTTTAATACCGAAGTAGCCGATATTGGAAATCGAGTACAACCAATATCGGCTACTATTGGCTATACCTGCTATAGTGGGCATATTGGTATCTTTTAAAGATTTCGGAGTTTTAGCCTCCATCCAACCTATTTAATATTCAAAAAATTGTGTGTTCTGGTCAATCAATCGCTTGAACGCCTAATAGGTTAACTCAAACGCAACCTATCAGAAAACTGGTCATGAGTGGTAAAATTTCTGATAGTAACAATGACTTAACAAGTTTATAAGTCAGTCATATCTGGCTCGCTTGGATTGACTAAGCTTTTCCTGAGTTGAACTGACCTTTTGAGCCAAAAATTTCAGAGATCGAATAGTAGCAAAAATCTCTTTTGTTCTGTTACTATTAATACTATAAGAAAAAGAGACAAAATGTTTATGCCACGATTAAATGCCACTTTGCTTAAAAGACTCGATTAAGAAAACAAAGTGACTTATTAAGGTACTTGGATAAATTAATTAAAAAGTTAACCGAACGTATCGTTGCTTATATTGGGGAGTGGCCCCTATTTTAATCAATGTACTTGAAATACCATCATATGGGCTATGATCTGCTTTAGTATTCTCCTTCTTCTCACTGATTGGAAAAATACTCCGACTTGAGTTTCGAAGAGAGAGAAATGGATCAAAGACCGAAAAACTGCAGCAGTATTATAATTTTTTATAAAATGCTTTCGTTATTGTCTTCCTTATTTCTTAAGTTTGCAGTCGATAGCTGCCAGTGTTGGTAGCCACACTTGTGTGTTTTGATACTGTTTGTTGCTTTTATTTGTTTTTCAAATACTTGCTCTCTTATGGGAAACCGTAGGAAGAGTTGTCACTTAATGTCAGCATTATTATAATATAAAGGGCAACGTTTAAAATGATCATAGGACTGGACATTATTCTATGTTGTAGAATTGTAAATTGTTGTAATTTTTCACTTTTCAGTATTTGGATAAAGTAGGTTTTCGAAGCTAGATCTTTTGCTTGTTGGTTATTGTTTTAGAAACATGTCGATACTTTACAATGATCCAACGAGACTTGAAACCAAAGCTAGATGCCAGATGTGAGTTAAATTATTGAGCTAAGCAAAAATCTCCACGTACCTCTGGTGTTGACAGCCCAGAGTGTTGGAGGCACTGGGGATTGTTGACATTAAAATAAACAGCACTGATTACGGGAGCCACATTTCTAAAGATTTGAAGGAAGCTTGCCTAAATTCACACCTACCTCTCGACAAGTATGACTGAAACAGAATAAACCACTTTTAATTGGGCTCTTTCTCAGTTTACGGATGTTACAGGCTAAACTCCAATGAAAACTCTCACCAAAGTGAAATGATTCTTCTCGAGAACTTACCAGTCTCAAAATAGCAATAATGGCGTAATAAATTTCCGTCTCGCAACGGAATAACTGCCACTGGCGAGAGGAATGCAAATGCTAATGATAACCAATTTTTATGGCCCTGATTAGGACTTCATTTTACAAGATATGAGTTCAACGAGATGGCACTACATGGCACACAGAGCATGCAGCAATGGAAATACTCTGTACAAAAAAATTGATTCAATTCAATTTAAGCTGAAGGTTAAAACCAGTTATAAGCGTCAAATTTGTTTTTACGCTTTTGCAAGCCGAATTCAGTTTCACAGATATTTGCATCCAAAGTTAGCGAAAAAGTTGCATACTTTACTAATTTGATTTGAGATTCCCAGGGCAACGTGAATCCGGAAACTCAAAGGTCATGGATTCATGACATTCACAATGGTTTTGAACATAAACTCAATTTTTTTTATGAAGGTTATGTGAGATTTGCGCAAAAACTCAGTTAATGGTCTAATGTGAATAGAGTATTAGATATAATTATGTTTTACTTGGCAAAGGTTTTTTTGCTTTTTGTTTTTCCAAAATATATTAAATTATGGTTCCCTTTGCAAGTTATAATTTAAAATTTTTTCGGATACCAAATCACTACCCTTCGTAGGATGTCGAAATACATCATTAAGAACCTACTTTAAAAACTAATGTAGGTATGTATATGTATATTCACCTTAAATTCACATTTACCCTTGTGGCTCGTTTATACTAAAAAAAGACAGGATCCACTTACCATCAGCGCTCTTCTTCTTTATTTCACTCGATGCTTGTCCGTTCATTGGTAAAACTAAAAATAAAATCAGAAGAAAAATAAAAATAATTTGATTATCCAATAATTTGAGGGCAAAATTCAAAATCAATTCAAACTAGACTCGAAAATACCTTCCAAACACGTTGCCTGTTCAAACAAGACTACTTTGATATGTGTCGAAAATATATTTTTTGGAGCTCCCTGACTAACACCAAAGACTCAATTTATGTACAACAAAAATAAGAAATGACAAATCAACATCCTAGAAGAAGGTAACAAGGACAATGCGTTTTTTTTTTCTGTTAGAATGTAAAGAGCTCATCGATTTATTGATATTATCCATTGGCGGTACGCATGAAATATTCAACAGTGTGACCTCATATTCCATTTCCGTTTCCCACGTGCCCCAACGGTATTACCGGCTTTTCTATGGGGTTAAGCAGTGGGCGTCATTTCAAAAAAATTTCCTAGAATTACCGTGTTTTTTTAAAAAGCAATTGTTAGGGCAGTATACAGGAAATCTAGGACATTTTCATTCAACTTAATTACCTGTTATCTTAGCTAGGCATATCATAAGTCGGTGACATTGTTATTCATTACTTTCAGTCTTTCGTATTTAATTTTGACACAATTTTTCCATTTCCGTTCCGTTCCATTTCCGTTTCCCACGTGCCCCAACGGTATTACCGGCTTTTCTATGGGGTTAAGCAGTGGGCGTCATTTCAAAAAAATTTCCTAGAATTACCGTGTTTTTTTAAAAAGCAATTGTTAGGGCAGTATACAGGAAATCTAGGACATTTTCATTGAACTTAATTACCTGTTATCTTAGCTAGGCATATCATAAGTCGGTGACATTGTTATTCATTACTTTCAGTCTTTCGTATTTAATTTTGACACAATGTCAAACACCGCCGTCATACACAGTACAGACTGTACATTTATATTGGGAAAAATCAAGCCACACACTAACTATCCTCCACTTTCGAATCACTCACCCCATCCTTTTCTATCCTAGATGTCTTCCACGTGTCACCCCTAACTATGTCAAAATAACAAATGACTGAAAAGAAATGCAGGGAAGCAAGAAATCCAATGCACCTGTTGCTACTTCCCAAGCCCACATCATGTGTATTTAAATGAGTTTATGGTTCCAGTCATTTCCAAGGACATGTTGTTTTTTCCATTTACCCCTAACGATAAATCAATCAATGGCGCAAGTACATGTGTGCGTGTGTAGTATTATACGCCTTAAGGCGTCTGAAAGTCAATCCTTATGCAGCCTCAATCCATTGTTATAATAAATTTCTACGAAAACTTCTTTTGCGTGACAATCGCAACACCCACGACTAACTATTATAACCTCCTCCGATTGATTCGTCAACTGGCTGCTATGTCTGTTTAGCCAATAAATTGTCGCATAGAAAGGCATAAGTTTAACGACGAATTTCATAAAAGCGTTCCATTAAGGAGACAAGAAAATATAGATTGAGTAATTTATCGAGGGTGATTAAAGTTGAATACTAAGTCGTGTTCGATGTGTCGCTCTATTAAGTGAAACACTTTGTTTCTAAGAGCAAGAATCTGCCACGTGCATATTTGAAGAGACTTGAGGCGCTTATGTCTACCTATACGAAATAGAAAATTAGGGCGAAAGTATTTTGTAGAACTTTTGTAAGAAAATCTTGAAAGAGGGTTAAATTTAAATGGGCGGGATGTATTTAATAAAAAAACAACTTTATTTTTCACACAAATTTAAAAATCTTTACAATTAAAAGGACAATAGATTGGGATGTACTGTTCTGAGAAAAGAATAATAAAGTTTCCTATTTTTCTTAAAAATTTTTTTGTTTTCGTGTGCAACTATTTACCACTAAGAGGCTGCAGTTGATAAATTAAGCTAATTTCTTTCTATACGAATAATGATTTATTAATATTATAATTTACTATTAACAATTTTGAAATACAAATACAAATAAAATGTTTCAAAACATCTTTTAAAACTTTGTACTAAAAAATTACATTGAAATTGGGTGCATCGCTCCATTTTCAGGAAAGGCCATCTGCCTATATATGTATTGTACCGAAACTCTTATTCCAACGCTTTACCACATTGGAAAACTTGGTTAAAAGATATTTTGAAATAAAATTGACAAAGCCTTTAGAATCGCCACACTTTTTGATGTAAAAGAAATGTTTAATACTTTAGGATTGAATCCTAATATTACAAGTCTTTTCCAAGAAGGAAATATAATCTCCTTTTGACGGTGGAGTCGTCATAAGATTCCATGGCCAAATCCTTACCGGAGAAAAGACAACTAAGATTTCCCAGGCCGGAATTCGAACCCATGATCATCTGCTAAGAAGGCCCTCAAAAAAAAATCAAACAAGCTTTCGTATAATATAAAATATTTGGCGTATTCATTTACTTTTTTAAAACATAGAGTGGGCGAGATAAGAAATATTATTTTTCAAATAATTTTAATAATTTTAAAGCTTGAGAAAATTTATAGTTAAGTCAAATACTATTAACTGGAATTTTTCTAACTTTAATCGTAATACGCTCTTCACACAGAATCAAAGACTGAGTTTTGTTTGGGCACAAAGTTTTCGAAAACTCGTTTATACTACGTTTTCATAAGGGTTGAAATGAGTTCATTATGAGATTCAAGAAAAAAGTGTTTTCATATATAATTTCTAATTAGCTTTGGCAGCTGCTCCAGGGACGGAGCTGGAGACTCATTGCAAAAAAAAACTCAATGGGGCGCCCATTTTGAATTCATCGGCATGATAAATCTATTTTTTTGCTAATGAAAGTGCAGTGCACGATTTTGGTTGCGTGGAAAAGCGTTTGGATCAATTAACAATAATGATGAATGAATTAACCATAAAAATTAAAATCCTATAAAATTTTTGTTTTCTCTTCATGTTATTTTACAAAAATAGCAGCTAAAATCCATGGCACTCGCACAGGCGCTCATGTTGAAAAATGGTGCAGCCAGCTTTCCAACGTTCGATGCATGCCGAGTAAACAAATTGCAAAACATTAAATTACGCCAAATCGGAAAATTTGTCCTTTTACAGCTCACAAATTTCTCTGGTATTTAAAAGACACCGATTTATCATTAGTGATTTGTTCGTTTCTGTAATTCCCAAAAACTGATGGAAACGGGCGATTTCTTTCATAGATTTCAATTAACATTTAAGGATCAGTGACATTACCAAAACGTCGAGTTCTGTCTATATTTTATGTTAATAGGACATTATTAACAACTGGTATATTGCATTAGAGCAAGGCTAATTAGTTTTCATTTTCATAACCTTCGTATTTAAACCAGAAGGTAGGTAAAGATAAAGTCCAAATATTTGCTTAAAAATTTCGTGATACAGAAAAAATACATCGCTGCAAATGGATTTATGTATTGTTGCTTGTTCTTTAAAACCTGCACAGATTTATATATTTTATTATGTCTAATGTCACCACAATGTATATGGTGAGCGGGTCTTTTAAATTCGGAACTCCCAATGCCGTGGGCTTTGAAAACCATCGCTGCGGCACTGACTTTTTCTTTTGTCAAAAATGCTTATGTGATGATAATGAGGTAATTTCGTAATGAGAATCAGTATGCGAAATGAGGTCGTATTTCGAAATATTTTGCCAAATGATCTCGTTAGCTCTAGTGAAAACATAGTATTAGATATTCACACTTTCTAAACGCTGACTGAAATTCGTTTTTGTTTTTCATTTGTTCATTAGTTGTCAAATTTTAGCACATGTTAATTTTAAAAGGTGCTTTCAAAGATCCATAAAAGATGGGAAAATATGAAGAACTTTTCGCTGACCTCAAAACTACAAGCTGCTTTCAGATGGGACATTCGGTTTCGCAGATATTTACATCCAAAGTTCAGACAAAAGTGAAATTTTTTGCAAATTTAATTTAAAATTTGTGACTTTCACCGTGATTTTGAACGAAAGCTACTTAAAAACTGGGGTTACGAAAACAGAACATTTACAAAAAAGTATGGGAAAACTTATGTTTTTGAAGAAGTTTTCGCGTGTTTGCACGAAAACACAGTTTTGGGTCCGATGTGTAGAGGGCATAAGAACTACAAGTTGCTTTCACTATGTGTAACGAACTCTATAGATTCGCTTATTGCTCCGCATAATAATTTAAAAAAATTTGACAAACTGTGCATTAAAACTTTACCTTAATACTAAAATTCTGATCTTTTTATCAATATTTTTATCAAATTTCACAGAAAACTTGATGTTCGCTATATTTCGATTGTAGTGTAAGCGGGAAACCCCCAAAAAACCTTTAGGAATATAATCGACAAGTGAATTGAACACATACAGGCGGGTCCTTTCGTTTTCCCGCCTGTATGTGTGAAGTTTTTTAGATTTTTGAATTTGTTACAGAGAAAGGAAGTCGAAGTACTGCTTGGTTTCTATGTTTCAGATGAAATATGAAAATGCAGCCTATTATTAGCCAGAAACCCAACAGTCATGTCCACAATTGGTTTAATTGTAACCCAACCTCAAATCTAAAATTTATTTCGGAATACGCTTCGAAAAATTATGCAGAACAATTATGGGCAGAATTTATTTTCTAGTTAGGCGCAAAATATAATTATTTGGTTGAAAAATCAATAGTTTTCAAAAATCTATCCCTAAAAATAGGCGTGGCGGAATCCAGAATGCAGCTTGGTTTGCCTAATGGGCAAAATTTTATTTCTTATATCTTATGCTTCCTACATTACGTCGAAATGAGGCAGTCGAAAATCATGTTTATCGAAAAAAAACAAGGTTTCTTAATGTGGCCCAAAATCTTTTAATTGAGGTGCTTCATTCATCGTATATTATTAATCCATTTTTGAGCAAAAATATTAAATTAACTTCATAAAAAAATTATTATCTGGGAGGTTATTTATGACATGATTTAAATGTTTCGATTTCGAGAATTTGTTTGTTTTGCAATAAGACGGTATTGGCATAGCAAAGTACCGATTACTTTGCTCCCATAGGATGTATAGTTTATTGCAAGGAGTGTCGTTTAATTAATAGTTAAAAGTTAAAAAAAAAAGTGAAAAGTCTTATAACTTTTGAGGTTTTCGCCACGATCGTTTCGCTCAAGTTTCATTGAGCGAGGACACCGGGAAACTGTCTGAAGCTTTGTTTTTTTTTTTTTTGGTTCAGGTCTTGGGGTAAGTAATTATTATTTTTCTATGTTACATTTTACATCGGCTGCAACGATAGGTACTTGCGTTATATGTTTAGGTGAAGAATTGTTTGGAATTTTCGATGACAAAATCAAGCGATTTAGCGCGAACCGTCTCACTGTCTGCCAAACGATTGGAAATTTTTCTACTAACAAGGCTCTGCGGGCTATGACCTTATTAATCCGACGAAATTTTAGAAGTGCTACCGAAGAAAGTATTAGTCAAGCTATTTTACACAATTGACACATTCATAAGAACTTTATACGCCTTAAGGATAATGGATAGCTGCGTAATTATTTTGGGTCGAAAACCAACAAAATGTGTGAATAACAAAAAATTATACAAATCGACTAGGTCTTCTTACCAAAAGAAGTCTATAAAAGGTTGGAGTGAGAACCTTAAAAATAGGATATTTCGTGTACGGAGCGAAAATGAGTGCTCGGAATTCAAACGCTTAAACAGTGGTGTCCCGCAAGGAAGGATTCTCGGTCCAATCTTGTTTTTGGTATAAACAGAGCTGAACTCCACGATTATGAACCGTATTTACTATGTTAACCGATGTCTATCCTCGCTGGAAAACGGGTGCTTTTTTAATAAGTAAAAATATCAAAATACGCGACATACATACATACGCACGGACGTGGCCCATTCAACTCAAACAATCTCGATCTTAGGAGTTTAGACTTAGGAAAGACTTCCTCCTCCGTATTCAGAGATCAAGCTCTAGAATATCAGATAAGATCGAAAATTTAAAGACGTTCCAAATTTATTTGAGAAAAAATGTATTTTCGGTTTGCATCCCACCGAAAATTTGAAAGTTTTGAAATAAAAAATTTTACCAAACTGACAAAAACAAGCCTCCACGATTTCGGACAACCAATAGATAATTTTTAAAGCTAAAAAAATTATGATAGACTCTAAGTCGCTTACCATAAAATTGTTCATTAAACTCTCAAAAATATTTTTTTGATTTAAAAATTGCAAAGTTAAAAAACATGTTTGAACAAAAAAAAAATCAATTTTTTACGTTAAGCGGTAAAAAGTAAAAAAGTGAGATAGCAAATCCACCGACATGGTTCCGATTTTGAATTATAAATGGCCTGGAAGTTTCCAAAAGAAATCTGTAAACTGTTTAAATCCTTAATTTTAACGCCCTAATTGGTAAATCACTCTTTTTAATTTCACTTTTAAGTAAAGAGCAAACTTCTACAACCTTTTGCTAGAAACAACTGCGCAGTTAATTACACTTTTGTCCAGACAAAAAAAAACAGGTTGTTGTCATTATCTATACAAAACAGTATTCACTTTTCACAAAATAATAATTAATAATTTTTGATGGTTTTCTTAATTAAAATTGTAATAAAAAGCTTTAGCCAAATTCAACTTACCTCTCGGAGGTGAAGAATGATAGTACAATCCATGGAATCGTTTTTTCCTCTTTGGTGGCATTTTATTGCAGCACTGTTATGCTCTTAAGTCAAATCCACACTTCACTATTCAAACAGCTATAGCTCTGGCAACAGTCTATCACAGTCAAATGGAGTGCTCGCAAATGAGCTTAAAAATAGTCCTTCAGGGGTAGTTTATTTGCCATTTAGAAACTCCTACCAGTCATGCATTTTTCTGCACTTGTCAAAAAAATCCATTTGAACTAGTAACTTAGGAAATGGCACAAAAAAATATATTTTTTTCCACAAATCACCGCATATCCTTAATAATTATGAAGACACATACCGTCATACAAATAATCAGCCGCACTCACGAACGCGCTACGTTTGAAGAGATATTGCCACACACCGCACTAGTAAAGCACTGAATCCTTTTTGTCTATCCAGGCAATCTCCTGCAGACTATTGAAGCGAACGACCACCACCAACCGATAGTAAATTGATAAATTTTTAATAATGATTGCATTGCATGTCCCCAACTAGTCGGACAATTCATAAGTTTCGTCGTTGTTGTGGCCATGTATTACATGGCCGAAGGACATGCGATCTATTCCAGCAGACATGAGAGGACAGACGAGTGTCTATGTCTACATAATGCGCATTTATTGGTCATATGGCCGGAGACGACAAAGGTATAAGACCAAATCAATATTTCCAGTTCAATTCTCGTTCATAATTTAGTGCAAGACCAAAGAAACTAATAAAATTGATGGGTGATGGATGGCATGCAAAAGGACTTCAACCCCATTTCCTGGGCACTTCAGTGGGAAGTTGAGGCAGTTAGTGTCGTCTTCCTGGTGAGTGGGTTGTTTTCAAAATTCGAATAAAATTCAGGTTATATTTTTTTTTTTTATTTGACTTTTTTTTTCAATTACTTGGTGTGGACAATTCAATTGTCGGACACGCGGTCCTTAAAAGAAAATTACTCATTCAGAGAGGGTAAATGGAAATCGAGGTCAAAAGAATGGAACCAACTGCTTATTGATTTGAGTCTGCTTTGAATTGATGAGTTCTGAGAACTAGTTCACCGAACGAGAGCCCTAATTGCGGGGGTCTATTATCTATGCAAATAAAAGGAAAAACTATACCAGTGAATCAAATTGTGGGCCTGCGACCTGCCTCGTACCGATATGTTAAGGTCCTTAGTCTTTACCATTTTAAATATCAAAAATAATGACCGATGTTCCGGAACACAAAGTTCTAGTTTGAGAAATTTTAATAATCGTGCATGAGTCATGCAATTCATGAAGGCTTCGAAACTGGGCTTTTCCTGATCCGTTTTCTAAGCTGGATGGGTGCTTGAGTTCTAAAGGCCTTTGTACAGCTTTTGATCATAAGCAAAATATTTTGTTGCATAAGCGATAGTTTTAGAAGTAAATTTTTGCCAAATTATGAAGAAGTACAAATTAGTGAGTATATTTGTTAAAAATTAAGGAACTATTTTTCGTGGGTTGGTGACTAAGACCTGATAGATTTCAAGAAGGATTTCAGTCGGGCTACCCTAATGGGAGTAAAAGCCTCTACATGGGGCTCTATACTTCTTTTACGCCTTAGCCCGTAGGCGTTGGTAAACTCTTTTACAGTATTACTGTGAAGAAGATTGTAAAATATCCTTATTTATATAGAAGAATGTTGAGCAAAGATGTGAAGATTGCAAGTTCCCTAAGATATTTTAAGCTCTGAGACCAAAGGCACATCTGGCCGACCGCGATGGTTATGCAAGCCTTTTTTTCTTCAAGTCCACTTATATAAATCTTAGATTTTTCTGTACCTTTATGAAAGTTAATCTGCATTGCTATAATGAGAGCGGTTCTACCTCTCTATCTTAGTCTAGATAAGATTAGATTGTTTGCATCCTTCGCGGTACAGGCCAACGACGAGCATGTATAACAAGTATATCATCCAGGTCCTTCGACCCCAATTGTTGCCGCGAATTTCACGGCAGATCCACAAGCATCTGGAGCCATTGTTTACGGTGCGTTCTATCTATAGTTTGGGTTCCATTATAGTTTGCTATCAAGGACTATTCCAAGGTACTTTGCTTCCCTTGAGAAATTTATAGTCAAGCCGCCGGGATTTCCACATCATCAATGCGGGTTTGAATTATTCTTCCATTGAGCATTGACATGTTCCCTCTTCCTATGATTGGGGAAATATTCTTGTTATTGAGAACCCTGTTGGTTGCCTCAAAACATGTATTGTTGAAGGCTCCTTCAATGGAGAGCTACAAGGCGAATTTCCTTGCAATTGATCGAGTCTTCAATTTTGGTTATTAAGTCGTTTAACGCTGACTCAGTAGATTTACCTGGTTGAGGACTGTTGCGATTTGCTTAGAGAATACCTCCTCAGTGCTGTGTCCCGTATGTGTCTATCAATCAGTTTTTCGATGCTTTTTAGAATAAAGAACATTGGGCGATAGTATTTCGGACTTGAATCCGAAACTTTTCCTGTCTTAGATATAGGTGTGACTGTTACTTTTCGGCAGTCTTCCGGTGTGTGACCGTGGACCAGGCTACAGCTGAACAGCTTGCCAAGGATGGGTGCCGGTGTGTCTGTTCTCTTCTGTAGCAGGGCCTTCTCCTGCTGCTTTACATGGCTTTAGATTAGAAAGGGCCTATTTCACGGAAAAGGTGTACGAAATTTTCCTCGCAATTTTCCGATCTTCCTTCGTCAGCCGACTGATCCGCTCAATTCGGGGAGATGGAATTATTGAGGAGATCCAGGGTTTTTGATCCAGGAAAATGGGTTTTAAAAGTAAGATTTCAAGGGTTTCTTTCTTATTTTGTGTCTGACGTCCGCTTACGGCAGTCAGCAGTCTTAGTCTTAGAGCCCACAGCACATTTTTAAAGTGGTTATTATAACCAAAAAATATTTGCATGTCATGGGAAAGGCCTATTTCACGCGATGTCAAATTGTAAAATCTGGCAACTTTTCCTTGAAGCCGTGGTAAGTTGTTTTAACTTAAGAATGGCACCTTTGCCGTGGATAATGGTTGAAATGTATATTTTTGCAATCAGGATACTGTATAGCTACCTTATTTTAAGTCTTATTTGCAGTGATTAGACCTTCGATAATAAGAGTATCATTATTTAGTTAACATATAAGTGTAACATGAAAATGGTACTCTTATTATCGAAGTGGGGTGCCGTCGCTTAGTGGTCAGTGTGTGCATCTACATATCACGCGGGAGGTCTGGGCTTAAATCGTAGGGATTAAATCTTCTGAAAAAAGGACTCGTTCTTTTCATGGTCCCCGCCTCCACGAGGGCCTGACAAACCCTCTGGGATTAACATTTGTCTTAAAAAACTTCTCAAAAGTGCCGGTCGAATTGAGCAAAAATTTAAGGTCCTTCGAATGTGAAGAAAACAAATGCGCACAGCATACATGGTTGAGAAGTTGGTCCTGGAACACCTCGAGCTATTTCGCCACTCTTTTTTTCTGAATTGAACTACGAAAAGCTTATTGCTTAATCATTGCTCTTAGATCTTACATAATATAAATCAGTATATCCATAAAACTTTTTTTTCTCAACTTAAAAATGGTAGTTCAAGGCTCATTCATATAAATGGAGTCTGCCTTAGCTTTATGTATAAAAATAAAAACACTACTATTAAATAGCTTATGGGCAATGTACTCATTGAACTCCAAGGACCCATATACAAGCATACTGGTATTGTCTATTCTTCAATGTCAGAATAAATGTCCTTCACAAATAGTAATCACCGGGTAATCTAATCCATCGGTGTTGATGGGCAATCACAATAATGACACCCCTTATTATTAAAAGACGCATTTGGGAAACTTTCCAATTTAATTCAATGTATAATCAAGGAGATTTTTTTCCATTTTTCCTTAAGCTAAACAAATAAATCCTTCCAATGGCCGGTCTCTGTATAAAAGTCCCTTTATGCAGTGCATTTCTAAACACAACACTCCTTTGAATGAAAATTTGCATGACTGGCGATTGTTATGCAAATTAGGATCAATAGCCTACCAGAGTAAAGTTTGTTGCACTTTTGCACTAAACTATTCCAACACCACCCGTATACAATGGCGTCGGATTTTCATTGACTAAATTTGAAATTATCCTTGTGAACATTTGCGCTAAACACTGCACTTGACAATCACTTCGAGTAGTACTCTAATTATTGAAAAACACTTATGTCCTTCGTGAGAAGCGCACTGTCAGACACTTTTAAGTTTTCTTTTATTTTTTTTTTCTAGTAGAAGGACACGTCCGTTTAGCAGGAGCAACTATCGATAACTGTAGAGTATCCACGCTAAGAAGGCGTTTATCTATTGAAGGAACTTAACTCCAACAGTGCTAGGTGAACCCTTCCTTTAAGGACAATTTGTATGTGTATTCTGGGGGCCAAACGAAATGAATGAAGTGAAGGGGTAATTATACGCAAGAGAGGTTGGTTGAAAAAATAGAAAAAAAAAATTCTTTCAAATGAAAATTGGGTCAAAGGAAACAATTATTGGAGCACTTTATACAAACGGTGGAGTGGTTTCCAATATTTTGAGTATAATTTGAGATTGCTAGCAAAAACCGAGCGGGGTTCTTTTGATGTGCCGTCTTAATTTACATAAGGTTGAGGGGTTTTTATTTTTAAATTGAAGCAGAGGTTTAATAAATGTTATTTTTTAGAATCTGAGGAAAGTCGTGTGGGCGTAAGCATGCGATAAGGGATCCAAAAAGAGGATTTTCGATTATTTATTAGTCAAGCTAAATTTGCCACTACTACTATAAGACAGGTTGGGTTATTTTTAGTCACACTTTTGACATGATTTTTTTGAAACTTAAGCACTGGATAACTTAAATCCTTCGAGTCAATAGCTTGGGTCTACTGTATAAGCCGGGACTTCAAGTAAACAGTAGAGGCTCAAATGTGGAGCTTATTTATTTAAATCTGAGGAAAATTAATTACACTTCAGTCTGCTGTTTTTAAAATATTTGAACGCTTTCATATTTCAAAATCTCATGATGTAGTATGCAATATTGCAAGGCCTAAATTGTTTCTTATAACATTTAAAAAAAAAAAAGTTTTGTAGGCTCCCAGGCATTGTGAAACTTAAAAGCTGTTCGCGTGCAGAAAATAAAATTTAAATTATTTCGGAGAATAATTTTAGCTTCGTTTATATGCAAAAGTTGAGGGTTTGAATTGAGCTACGTTTCTCAGCACAAAGAGGGTTGAGTTGGGTCGATAAGTTGAAATAACAGAAATTTTAAATTGAAACTGAAACAAATTGCAAATTGTTCACATTTAAAACGAAATACTCTGACTGTAATTTCAACCTAGGTATATTAGCGAAATTTCGAGTCAACCCCGCAGAGCGAGTGCGATCGAGTCGACTCGACTTAACTCCAACTCGATCCCCGTTAATATGGGGTCAAACATTGAAGCTCGTTAAAACTCTGCATATAAACGAAGCTTTTTATACACAATCATTTATTATCGCTTTAAGAAGGCTTATAATAGACAAATATAGTTCAATAAAATCCTTGTACCTATATCTAAAATTTAATGACATAATAGATAACACGTTTAGCTATATAAAAAATTGAGTGGCGCAACAGCTCGCGGTGAACCAGGTTCAACTTCTCAACAATGTATTCTGATGTGTTAATTTCCTTACATACAAGGGGACCCACAATTTTTTGCCGAGTCCAAACGGCACTTTGTGAAGGTTTTTAAGACAAATGATACCCTCGGAGGGCTTGTCAGACCCTCGCTGAGGTGAAGAACGTGAAAAAGAACAAGTCTTTTTTTCAGGTTACGATGGCAGGATTTATCTATATAGGTTTCCAAATTTAGTGTAATGCTCTCTATACACCGAACTCAAAACTGTGTTTTTGTGAAAACACTTGAAAACTTCTTCAAAAACATGAGCTTTTCCATACATTTTTGTCAATTTTCTGTTTTCGAAACCCCAGTTTTTTAGTAGTTTTCGTTCAAAATCACTTTAAAAGTCACGAATAACAAATTGCCTTGAGAATTTTAAATTAAATTTGCAAATAATGTCACTTTTGTCCCAACTTTGGATGTTAATATCTCGGAAACCGAATGTCCTGTCTGAAATCAGCTTGTAGTTTTGAGGTCAGCGTAAAATTTTTGTTATGTTCCCATCTTTTATGGATCTTTTAAAGCACGTTTAAAAATAAATATGGGCTAAAATTTCACAACTGATAAGTAAATGTAAAATAAGTAAAATGGCTCAACGAGTTTTCGAAACTTTTAGCTCAAATCTCAGTTTTCGATTCAGGGCGTATAATGATGTGAAGGGCGTATAATGAAACTTAAATAAAACCTAGTTTCAAAAAAACTATTCGGGGCACATTTGGCTTAACTATTTGGCACCAGACGTCATACATTTTTTTCGACTCATATTGTTCTTGTGTCATTTTGAGTCTTATGCAAGACTGCTGCTTTGGCCCCTAAAAAATTTGGTACTGGCACCGAGTGTTGTTTTTTTAGCTTTACGTGGTCACCGTTACGCTTAGTGGTATCTTCTATCTAGGGCTTAGCTTGTTTAAATGCTTAAGCATTCCTTAAATGGTTTTTAAAATACCAATCTCGTGTCACCTTCAAATTGACATTTAGCACAATCTTCTTCACCACATAGCCAAAAGGAAAGCACAACCAAATGAATTCTGGCCGAAGTAATGTTGTTGGGAGCTAGACTCTTGTTTGTATCCGTCAGAAGAAAGGTACACGCTCTGGCCGGAACTTTATTTGGGTTAGCTTTGCATTTCTTTATATCTTCGGTGGTTTACCTTTCTTAGTTTTCCCTATTTTTGGAAGAAGTTTCCTCTTTCATTCTCAGTTTTCCTGTCAGGCGGTGTTTGGTGTACAATCAACAAATTCGCTACAGTACTGAACTTAGCCGAACTCATTGTAAAGGCCTTACCATATTAAACTTTTATAATCTCAAGTGGTTTTATGTCATTACAAATACGCTATTCGAATGTCCATGCCACGAACATATTTGCATTTTGCTCGATTTCGTTAGGTTTTCGTTAACTTAGTTAAACAGTTAACAGCTGGTGAGAGACGTACAAATCTCATTTATGATTTCCGAATCGTTACTTATTTTCTGTCTCCACCGGAATCTTACTTAAATCTTCTACAATTCATGCGATTTATCGTACAAAGTTAAATCCGCTCGGCAAGTAGGTAAAAATAGATCTAAGATCTCATAAATCTTATTCACTCTTTGCACAAACCTGTCTTTTATGTCTATTTTAACCGTTTTCAAACTTCTTCATAACATTTCACAACTTGAAAAAGGGAACGTAAACAATCCCTGTATGACTAGTTTTGTCAGAAATATGTTTTCTACTGAATCTTTAACAACGGAAATCTTTTTTCGCTTCTGGGAAATGACATAAAACTGACAGAAAATAACATAAAAGAGTGCTCGTGTCAAATTCATCTTATATTTGTCCGCCACTTCAGAATCTATTTCTAATCGTTTCGCTCGCAGTTTTAAGGTAGGTGGAAACATAGTAGGTAATTTTACTATGACCATCACAAGTGTTTGGTAAAACCTGAGAAGTTTGAAGCCTCCAGAAGATTGCTGGCATTTGAGGCTCACATTGTATGTGCTTTGTAACTGGAGTGCTTTTATTTTAAAATATTATAATGATATAATATTAAAGTAATATTAGAGGAAACACCAAATCTTGTTGCATGCTTACCTATCTGTAACGACACTGATTGTAGTAGGCACAAATGTGGGATCTTAAGGGCGAGCAAAAACTTAGGGCCGATTTCACAGAGGCAACTTAAGTAAAACTTAAGTTGAGGACACTCAGCCTTCGTTCCGATCCCGCTGACGGTTTTGCATATAAGCCGTAAGCTCCTAGAAAATGCATTCAAAACAATTTTGTTTTGTAATTTTTGAAACATTCAATAAAAATTTTCAGTGATGGTTTTAAGCTCCTTCCATTCCTAATTGTTATATTGATGTGCTTTTCATCAAAATTAAATTAATTTACATTGTTTTTTTGTGAAAAACTTAAGTCGCCAATGCTTGAGACTTAAGTGTGTGATTGAAAAAAAGTCAATGTGAAAACAGAATTTATATTACCTATACTTAAGTTCCGATTATGAAATCGGCCCTTAGAGTATTTAAGAGGCAAACATGTTTTCTAAACAAGTGCTAACACCAGTCTTTCTATTGCACCTAGCTGTAGCATGATTTTGCATTATGGAGATAAATTTTAAAATATTTTGTCTTGCCAAAATAATATTTCAAAATTTAGCCGAAAAATAACCCAGGCAAAAAATGGCGCCTTACTTTAAATCAACATTGTTGCCCTCTACTGAGTACTAGACAAAGCGTTGATCCATTCACAATAGATGTGAACTCTTTTCTGGCTGCGGTTGTCATTACAGTTTTGACATTTCTCACTTTTGTTTACAATTTTTTCAATTTGTGCATGCACACGAAAAATGGAATCATCGATCGCTTCTCCGGATAACTTAATCGCAGAAACCTTCACCAAACATGAAAAATGTTTGACCGACGAGGAGAAGCAACAACTAATCACACAAAACAGCCGCCTGGTGTCCGAGTTCAAGGCAAACCAGCTGGAACAGAACGCCCAGCGGAACTGGGATCTCTTCTACAAACGCAACGAGACACGTTTCTTCAAGGACCGACGCTGGACAACCAGAGAGTTCGAAGAACTACTCTCCGAGCCAAGTACCACTCAGAAGAACCTTTTCGAGGTTGGCTGTGGCGTCGGAAATCTCATCTTCCCACTTATCGAAGAGAGCCACAACAATTACTTCTACTACGCGTGTGATTTCTCGCCCAGAGCTGTGGAGTTTGTGAAATCAAATCCACTGTACAATCCTGCTAAAGTTAAAGCGTTCCAGTGTGACATCACTACAGAAACGGTGTTTGAACACATTCCCGAGGGGACTCTAGACATTGTGACGATGATTTTCGTTTTATCCGCTATTCATCCGGACAAGTTTCTAAAAGTGATTCAAAACTTGTGGCGATTGCTGAAGCCAGGTGGTGTGGTACTCTTCCGGGATTATGGACTGTACGACATGGCTCAGTTGAGATTCAAGCCAGGTCATAAAATAGGAGAGAACCTTTACATGCGACAAGATGGCACAAGAAGTTACTACTTTGCCGAACGAGAACTCTCCGATTTGTTCACCAATCACGGGTTTGAAGTGGTCAACAACTCCTATGTGCACAGGAGAACAATAAATCCGAAGGAGAACATTGATGTTCCCCGTATATTCCTTCAGGGTAAATTTAAAAAATTAGCCAGAATGGACTAGTGCGAATAAATTTATATTTTTTAAAGTTTTCGTTTCTATTTTGTTTAATCTATTTTTCTATGGTCAGGTACAGTGATGATCAAAACATTTGGTACAGTTGAAAGCTAATCACAATGAGTCTCAGTGTTTCGCCTCAGTTTTCACCAAAAATCAGAGAATCAGCGAGATACATGTTGTGTTGCTATATACGTGTTCTTTATGCTGAACTGTGAAACACAGATACTCATTGTGGCCGAGCTATACAAGCAAACCTGGTCAAAAATTCTGAACAACAAGATATTCAACTTCAGACAAATGAAAGCTTTGCACGCAATCTGTAATTTATGAACTACCCATGCTCTGAAATTTGTTGACAAATGTAAGCAATTCCGTTTTGGAGATTTTACATCAGCTTATCGCGTAAAGCTAGAAACAGATTACATCAGCAACATCAACGTTGACAGTTAAATTTTTAAGCCCTGTGAATATACTGTCGGAATATAGATTGCCACAGCAACTTCGACATCGACGTTAGACCTAATCCTTAAGGCCTCCATAGTTTACTCGCAATCCTCAAAGCTAGCGCTCACATCAGCAACTTCTCTTTTTTGCAACGGTTGCCCTCTTAAATGTCGGCGAATTAGACGAAATTAAAGAGTTATACAGTGCTGCCTGCGCTACGAAGTCATTTCTGACAGTGAGCAACTAAAAAAGCTGTGACAAAACGCAAATTTTTAAGTTGCCCAAAATTGGTTTCATATTGGTTGCTCTTAGGCGCGTATTCCCATACAATCGAACCGTTGCGTGAGTAAAGATGTGTGCGATTGGCCTAAGGAAAATCGTTCTCTTCTGCGATGGCGAATTGAGTTAACTTTCACGTAACAATCAACTCTTTTCTTCTGCAAAGAAGTTGAATCTTTTCTGTGCGCAATCATGTGGTATTTTTTTGTACCTTCTTTGTTTTGGTTTTGTTTTCCTGTGAGCAAATCATAATTGTATTCGGTATTGGCCGACTGCGTATTTCTGTTCAAAAAACTTATAAACATAAGTAACGTACCCGTCATAAACCGCTTCGCACAGCTACCATCATTGCTTCCCGCTCTTAATTTAGATTTTCTTAAAACAATGATATGGTTGCGAAGGATTAGAAGAAAAAATATCGAAATATATGTATGAACATACATACCTAAATACATTAATATATTTTTTGCCCTGATAAAAGCGTAATGATAATAATAATTGAAAAAATCCCTTCAATGAAAAACATGCCTCGTTTTTCAGATTTGCAATCCATGTTTCCAAATTTTGCTACCAGGGGGTGATTGTGAAAGCGAATGTAGAATGTCATTCTGCAATTTTTGATACAAACAGAACTACAGATTGTCAACATTCTCCATAAAAAAAATTCACAAACCACAAAAACATTCACGACACGATCTTCTTTTGCTACGTGGGCAAGTGCTAAAAATCCTGTTTTACAAAGAAGTTTGCTTTTTGTCAGAATGAATGTAGGTACTTCGAAAACAAGCCCTTACAGACGAATACTTTTTGTTTATCCATCTGTTTCTAGGAAGCAGATATTCCAATTGACATTCACACGCTCAAACTGCAAGACTGGCTGGTGAGCAGACGAATTGTCCCCAAGAACATTCAGCCCTACATAAAAGATATACGCAACAAAATCAGCAATGCAATCCAGGATATGCCCTCGAATGAGCAGCTTATCAAACTGTTATCTGGAGCGCGTGAGTCCCACTAGGAGCAAACCCAGCTCTGCGAATATCCAATTGGAACAATCTACATTTCAGATATCAACTACTATCACTGCAAGGAGATTGTGGAAATTCTAAAGCAAACGGAGAAGGACACCAAAAGCCTCTTTGGCAGCTATGGCAGTCAAAGGATGAAGGACTGGCAAGAGGTTGTCCGATTGTACGAAAAGGAAAGCATTTACCTTGCAGAGACGGCTCAGATCTTTGTGCGGAATATCAACTACGAAATTCCCGGAGTTAAGAAGCAGATTGCCAAGTTGGATCAGCAGAGTGAAGAAGCTCTCAAGCGTATTCAGGATCTCTCTAGACCAGAGAATCAACTCCTGCACGAGCATGCTGCGCTTCTACAGCAGTTGGGCCTCAAGGGAATCAACTTGAGAGAAGAATTTACCGAAGTTCTACAGAAACTGCCAGAAATCTACACGCAGTCCATTCGAAACATTGGAACGCTCAATGAAGCTGTAGAGTTGTATGCCGATTTCTCGAAAAACCCGAGTTGTCTTCCAATTGTCAGGCATCTAATCAGGTTTGGGAACACCACTGTGTACGAGTATATGCACAAAGAAGCCCCGTTGGCAATTGAAGAAAATCCAATAAGCCTCAACTTGACCGAAGATGAGCCAACACCCGCAGCAACTGATACTGAAATCGACTTTGGCCTGGACGACAATGGCGACTCCTCCACTATTTCTGCTGAGCTTATTGATTTTGGTGATTTCAACGTGGACGCACCAGTAGATTCTGGTGGGGATATCGACTGGGGCATTGAAAGCACTCCCACGGACGCAAAGGAGATTGACTTCGATGTTCCCATGGAGGAGTATGGAATTGTTGTTGAAGGTTAGCATTCTGGTGGCTCATAATAAATTTGTTAAACTTGAACTTTTTGCAGGAGTTGGCGTTGATGGTGGCACGGCAAAAGGCGACCAGGCTTATACCATTCTTGATTCGCCGAACCATCGCGATAAGTTCATAGATGAGCTTTATGAGCTGGAATCATTCCTCAAACTGCGGATCTATGAGCTCAAACAAGCTGACTCGGTCAGCAACATTTTATTCTCCTTGATGGACAGCCTTTCCACTCACGACACGGAAAGCATCACAAAGATGCTGGTCAATGTCGACGCTATTTTGGAAGAGGTTCAAAGCGAGAACACCCGTCATTTCTTCCAACTGAAGCATTCGAATAAGTACGCCGAGATCTTGGCCTCAAAGCTCAGGCAGATGATGAAGGCAGTCGAGAAGATTCGAGCCACCAAGGAAGTACTGAAAGTAAAATCCGCTGAATTCAAGCAACAAAGCAAAGATTTGATCCCAGTTTTGGAGGAACTGATAAAACAAACAAAGACGCTGCAGACTAATATTGAGAAAGATATCTCAAAAAGGTATAAGAATCGAGTTGTAAATTTGATGGGTGGGGTGAATTCCATTTAAAAACATCAAATTTTTGAAGATTTGTGTAAATAAACGTTTAAAGCAGTTTTATAAAAACAAAAGGATGTGCTAATGTTTTGAAATTAACTTTAAAGAGCTCCTCTTTCAGGGCCATTTCGGGGAGCAAAGGCGATTTCTTCTCTAGGAAACTAGTTGCTGTGATCACTAAGTGAGCCTTGAGCCTGAAAAATATCTGCCTTAATTTATCCTTTCTAAATTTAAACTAAAAAGTGTAAGCAGCTCAATTCAAGCGGTCCGTCCGAACTTTGACACAGACCTGTTTTTCAGTGCGAGATCATACCCCAACAATTAGTTTTTCAGTGAATTTTGATCCGGGATTAATCTCGGTTTAACTCGCCAAATTTGGTGATCAACTCTGAATGAACAGTATGAACTACTTTGAATGTTTTTTCTGTGTGAAATGGTGTGGCCATTGACATAACATGGACTGCATCCCATTATGGTCCCACTCAAGCACGTAGAGACTCTGCTGTTTTGTTCCCGTGATCAAATTTAGAAACACTGTCAATGGGTATTTCAAATTGGGAATGCTGCTTTTGCAACACACTACATACCAGAACCAAACAGCAGCACAAGCGGAACCATTTTTATCGCAAGTTGTGTATATGCGGAGACACCAACTAGCAGTCCTTCTGTATTATGTCAATGGTTTACTTAACTCAATAGAGCTCTTCACCAGAATGTCACTTTTCGTCACAGGGTATGAAAAAAAACTTTTTCATCTCGCTCGCACTTCTTGTTGCACGGTTCATGGGCACCGCAAGCATTTGGCAGAACTTGACTGGGACTTTCATTGTATTTTAACATAAGATTAATCCTACTTAACATCGGATGCGTACAAACGTACAAACGGACATATGACGCGAAACAGCGATCACATAATGTTTGTCATCAAGAGCGAGAGAGCGAGCGAGAATCTCGGGCGAGCTGTCAAATTTCAATCAATGGCAATGTATGGGGTGGTTCACAATACCTGCGTGTTCGCTGTGCCGCACGCCGACCTTTTCGAAGAATCGAAAAACCCTTGCCGCGGTCGAAGATTATTCTTTCAATCGCTGTTGTGAGTTATAACACGCTGTGAATAGACGTCTTTTTTCTCGAAGCTATTACTTGTTATGAAATATAAACTGTTCATGTGCAATAAAGCCGAAAAAATTTAGAACTATGTTTTGTCTTGTCACTGTGCAGTCAAAATAGTTGCCGCGGTTTTTCGGTTTCATTGTGTAGTTACGAACGTTTTCTCTGGTCTCGCGTTGTCGCTGCCGCTCTAGTTTGCCGCTCTCGCGCTAAATGTTCAACACGCTGAATGTACAACTTTTTTAAACTGATTTTTAATATTCACCATTGGGATGATCCGTGAAATTCCAATGATCAGTTAATTATATCAAGCCAGTTTATATTTTCATAATAAAATAAAAGTAATAAAATCGAAAAGTGCTATGTCAATCGTCAATTGGCAAGGGCAACATTTTCCTGCTTGACGTTTTGCAGCTCGCGCAAATTCGAATTTGGTTTAAGATGCCTTAGGACCGATACGAAACTCAAATCGTAGAACGCTTAATAAACTCAATTAATATAACAACATAGTTGAATAGTTGAAGTCCTGCTGTTAAATAAATTGAAACAAAATTATTAAATTTAATATACAAAAAAATAAAATCGTTATTTTGTTTTTTTTATTTATATATATACAAAATACAACAATAATAATAATTCGCAGTATAATCGTACAATAGTGTTTTGTTTTTGTTTTTGCTTAAAATATTTTCATGTATAGTTTATATAATATATTTTTTCATACGCAATAAAATGTAAAATAGGTAAAAGTTGCATTGCAAACAAATGGTTTTATAAAACGGGGCAGCACTTTATTTAGTATTCTGAACTGTTACGTGATTTGTTTATTTTTTTGAATATCGAATAATATCAATTTTTATCGTATGTTTTTCGGTTTTAATATCATAATAGGAAGAAAACTCAAAGCACAAAGTGAGTTAACGAGAAAAGAATAACAATTGAATGGATGTAGACAATGACAAACATATTTTGGAACATAAAAAGAGGATTTTTTTTGCTTAATATAGTTTTACTTCGGGGAGTTGAAAACACTCCCCTACTTCCAACAAAACACAAAATTCAAATCGCTTAAAAGCTAAAAAAATTAGAATAAATAATAAAGTACGCAGAAAAATTTTATATAAATTGTATAAAAAAATATAAGAAATCTAAAATAAAAATATTATTATTCTAACGGTAATCCTCGGCATTAGAAAAAGCATGGAACAGGGGGATTATTTTATTTTGTGGCACCTTGTCTCTAAGTCTACGTGAATAACTGATCAGCTAGTGTTCCGATAAATGAAGTTAAATTCATGGAAGAGCCTTCTTTGAATTTCAGTCCAATAGTTTTTCCATAGGCTTGAATGAAAATGGCACGAACAGCGTTAAGGCGTTGTTTTCGACTGCACAAAAGAAATATAGAAAATTATAAACATCTGGAGAGATAAATTGTACTTAAGACTCACGGCGTTGCTGTAACTTTAGCCTCTTTGGCAGCGGCGGATCCACTTGAACCGTTCGATGCATCTTGTCGATATACATAACTACTATTTGCAGTCGAGTCGAGGCTCCCAGCATCGGTTACAACTTGCCAGCTGCCGTTCGATGAGGTTGATTCTTGGCGATGGCGACTACCTCCAGGAACAGATATCGGACTAGTTTTCGATCTTTTCAAAAGAAAAAGTTCGTTAAATGGGTGAGAGAGGATTCGTGCAAGTTTTTCTTACCGTTTCGGGTTCGGAGAACGACTAGTTATGCTATTGCTTGCAGGATAAAAGTTATCAGTTATTGACATATCACAGTTTGAAAAATTTGAATTGCTATCATTGCTGTCTTCGAAGTTTAGGTCTCTGTAGAATGATCAAAAGAGTTGACAGTTGAGTTAAATATTTTAAATTCGGAAAGTCAATAAAATAATAATAAGGGGCGCATGGTTCAGGAATGCGGGAGATGAGTCAAAGGTTTCCCGGAGTTTCTAAAATCAGTGACACTCATACCGCAGGTGGGCAGATTTTATTCGGAGTCTTACCGTACGGGTAGGTAAAATAATTAAGTTCTACTGTAAAACAGAGAAAAAAGGTCGAGGTAATTGAGAAGACTGAAATGCTCATTGAGTATTTGAGAAGATCTTCCATAAGGAAAGTAAATGTGTCACTTTTTGTACTTCGAATTTAAAACAAGCCGTTCAATGCCTGGAGAAACCAGCCAGGGAAATTACAGATAAATAATACACGAAATCTCTATAAAAACTTACTCTTTGGGTTGATCTTCATCACCGCCATCTGAGCGGATGACAACTACGCTACTCCCACTGCTGCTGGTAGTCTTTGTACGCTTTCTGAAATCATAAATTAACGAATTAATAACTCACTCGAATATGATAGTTGAATTTGTCCACCCACCTGTGTTCCACCGCGCTATAATCATCGTCAGTTAGATGCTTCAGCACATGGAAGCAAAAGAACATAATGTCTTCGCTCCGTCGCAGCCGATCTGGCAATTGATGGCCAAACAAATACCAATCGTAAGCCACGGTAAAATAGGTCATCTGTAGCGGAGTTAGTGATTGATGTATAAGGCCGTCCGCCCATAAAGACAGTCTCACAAGTGATATGAACAGCGGGGTGCGATCCCACCCACTAATGCAGTGGATCAGCACTCCCGAACTCTCCTCCTGAATGCACTTGAGGGTGGCTTTCAGGTAATTCTGTGTGATCACAACAAGATCCCATTTCTTGTACTCCTGCCAATTGACATCGATGTCGTAGGCAGGTCCATTCCGTGGGATACTAAGCGTTGCATCGATGAAACCCTGCCGCCAATTAAAGAATAGGTTCTTCGCCATGTAGTTATTGTCACGGAACTTTTTGAAGAACTCACAGCCGGGATATGGTAACGACAGAATGTTGAACTCTTCGTAGTGGTTTTCGGGATCAGCCTTTTCAGACGATGAAACACTAAGAAACGGTTTTCAAATTCCATCAAAAACTATCACAGACTTTTGCAGATTGTAACTTACGTCATGAAGTACTTGACTTTGCGCTGCTCCACCATCAGGTCGACAATGGTCGAGACGTTCAATGCCTTCAGCAGTTGGATGTCACTTTTGATAACTTCATCGTACGAGAAGGGTAATGGCTCAGCGGCGTTATTTATAAGGGACTCATCGGTTGGATCGTTGTCGTCATCAGCCGCCGCACTACTTCCTGTACTTGTGCTTGCTCCACCGTTCAGACAATCGTAGGCAAAATCGACCACCTTCCGACCATAGGTCTCTGGCATCACTGATATTGTTGCCGAACGGCAAACATACTTTCCTTTGTACATGATCACAGGAACTGCAAAGCGCTGGCGGCATCGCGCATACTTTGCCATCGTTATGAGGTCACGAATTTTCGCCGCGTCGTAGAGGTCCTCGTAAATGGTTTTCTGTTGCTGCGGCAGGCTATTTGTTGGGGTGTTGGCAAATGTGACGTAGGCCTGAATACCGTTGGCCAAGCCATTTACACTGGGGTTGCTGAAGCCATTCGTTAAGCCATTGCTGAGACCATTTGATAGGCCGTTTGAAAGGCCATTGGCAAAGCCATTCAAACTAGGATTTGATAAGCCATTGGTCGCAGCGGCACTTGTACTCGGCACATTTGAATGGCTTGCCTCGAATTCAGGGATGAATATGCGACTAGGATAGCGTGGGCTGAGGGCTCCATTCGAGTTATCCAACTCGATGAGACTGTAGTCGGATTTAAAGAGCCCCTCGCATTTTTTCGTTATAATTTGTTCCTGGAAACAAAAGAGGGATTTGATTAAAGTAAAAATAAACATAAACGCAGAATATACAAGGTAAAAACATTGTAGGTAGAAGAATACATTGTATTGACTCTAAGGTGATGAAAGTGCTTGTTTAATGCTTCCAATAGCTAGTTGTAAAAATTTGTGGTGAGTCCAGAGGAAGAGCCACTTCTAAGAGGTAAAAAAAACCTAAGTGATGAAAGGATTAGTTGAAACTAGAAAAAATTAATTTAAGGCTTGTAGTATAAGTAATCGAACCAGAATAAAGACATGACAGTATTCTCCACAGAGGAATGCTTAGTACGTCGGACTAATGTGCACGGGGTCGCGGGTTCGAGTCCCAAGTGGGACAATAAAAGTTTTTTCAGGATTTGACAAATCGAGAGTATCATATGTCATGTACGGCCCGTGTGTGTAAAAACATGCTTTAAAGCACACATAATGCATGGTTCTGTTGGAACAAGTGTGTTTTTTGTAGAGTTTGCTCCAAAAAGTGTGCCCTAACTAATTTCAACAAAATAAATACACATCAGACCCTAAAGCAACTTGGAAAAATAAATTAAGCGAGAATCTTACAATCTTTGGCAGTTCTTTCACTCTAAGCGTTTTGGATGACAACAGAATTTCTCACAGTTCTGGAGGAACCAGGATTTTCTATGAATTAAACTCTGGAAGAAACGCGACATCGATACCAATATAGTTAGACGGCTTAACCAGAAACAAAATTTTTAAAATGTTATCATTATTCCACACCTCTAATTACGGACCACTAGTTCCGTAATTAGAGGTGTGGAATGTAGACGAGAAGATCAACAGGAGATATAAAGCGAGTTCAAAATGAGAAGGGATTGCAAAAACCACACACGACGTGGCTACGAAGATGTTGAAGGCCGTAGACTGTGTTAGATAAACAGAAACTAAAACTGAATAAATATTTTACAAAACAGCCCCTAAGGCTTGACGTCCTAAAGGACAACAACTAACATTCCATGTGCATTCCCAGATTTTTAGAAATTAATCATCGATTAAAAGTCCCTCAGATAATACATATCACGGACGATATTACACGCGCTGCATGAACTTAAAACATGTGGTGAGCAATACGTCTAAGGCCTCTACGTGCAGCAAAACATAAACACCACTCCCTTTAGGCTTAGCCTTGAAATAAAGTGTTTCTCCAAAATGATAGCACAGCGACACACCGCACGTTGCACAGTGATAATAACCACATTCGAGTTCCAAAAATAGACTTACGATATCTTTACTATAGCCAGCAAAGTTCCGTGGAACTGGTCGCAGATAATTGCTGAACAAACCGGGCTGTGTGTGTTTTGTCGGTGCAAGGAACATTATAAACCGTTTTTATGCGGGAAACGTTTCTGCAACTGCCATATTCGGAGGTCGCAATTGTGGCAGTACTATTTTTATGGCCAACTGCGGCAAGTTTCTATACAATTAATCAGTGGAGAAGTGGTAGCGTCAAGTTCCCCGACTATGCTACCGAACATTCTTCAAGCATGCCTTCCGGTTAAACCGGGTGTGTACTGAAAACAAGTTCACCCAACAAATGCCTCCGCTTTGAGAGTGAAAAATGCAATTTTACAATTTTTACATATTGAACAGCGATGGTGACGCCCATGTGCCACCCATCAAGCCAGCACATTCTCCTTGCCATTGCTTGGCACAGAAATAGGAACACGAGTGGCGACTGGCAGTCAGTCGCGGTACAGAATGGTGGTTGTTCAGATTTTCTTGTTGACCCAATGCACTTGTGTTTTTCGCTGACTGTTTTGGTGCAAAGCTACTAGGCGCTCAGTACCTTCGAAGAGGAGCATTCCGTTTTCCCCGACCACGTATTGGTGACGCCGCTACCACCACCGCCAGACACCCTATAGCAGTCTCTATTTATAGCCGTCCTAAGCCAACCGCGACTGACGTCGTCGTTCATATTCAGTACGACAGGGCGGACACACGCCGCTGATAATCGGCGCAAAATAGACTCTACTCGGCTCCTCAAGTGTTTGCTGCAACTGCTGCTGGCCAAGGTTCAAAGTCAACATTGTTTCATTGACCTCATTGGTGGTGCATTTTCAGTTTTGTTTTGCTTTTCTTTCGACTGACGCCCGACGACGACGGTGAATGCATGACTTGGAACCGCATACTACGTTTATGGAGAGGAATTCAGACTCAAGTGCGAGAGTTGACATCCGGCTGATGCTGGGAGTCCAGCAGCAAGCTGCGTTTCGCTTTGGAGACACACTCGTATTTTTCCCCATCACATCCTCTGATGAATGGAGAGGTATCGATTGGCTATGCACAAGGTGCTTGTTTGCTGATGATGATGTCGACGATGATAGATAATGTTGGATGATGCTTTTTGACGGCTTTACAAGGTCACTTGACTCCTATCTTATAAGTGAGCGCCGCATTGCAAGCACATAGCTTGGAATTTCGAACGTTTATTATGGTACTTCTCCGGAGAAATCATTGTTGACCTAAAAATGTGCAGTCACGTGCTTCGAATGATCGAGTGTGCTCTGTACGGTTGTCGAAAATAATTTATTGGCATCATGCGGTGAAGCTTATGTGAATTATTTATTTTTAACTTTTGTGAGTTTGTCGTGCGCATCATGGGGATTTTTTTTTTCAGCTTTGGGGCTTCACAAGAATGTTTCCGATTTGTCCGGAGTTTCACTTGGGCTTGGGTTGGGTCACTAGTGCACATTCTCCATTCTGCTTCTCACGCCAAATGTCGAGGTGTGACATTCCATTCGGTTATGGAATTTTACATTAATACACCCATGAATAGAGGCACTCTTATCCGGTCCAAGAAACAAACGTTGACAACTTGTCTACCAGAGACTTGGGTTCCAAGAAAGGTCCCAGATGACATGCTAATTTATTGACTAGTGGTAGCTGTCATTCCGACAAAGCTTGTATTTAACAATGTTTCATGGTGAACGGTTAGTAACAAGAAACTTATTTGCATTAAACGTCAAAATGATTTGCATTCATCCAATAAATGTTTCTTTTTATACATATGTATGCGCATTTGTATGATCTAATCTTTTGAATTCATGGCAAACCCACAAGCTCAGATATGCGCTTGAATCACGCAATAAGTCATCTATCTGTACGAACATAACCAGGCACTAGTTAGAGTTATACAACGAGATACTCGTGCATATCTTTGGATTGAGTTTTATTGTTTCAAGCTTTCGATAGTGCATTCTCAAGACACGCATCGGATTGATCTTGAACTTGACTAATGAGTCAGGAAAGTGTGTGGGAACGCATGCGTAGCGAGCATGGCATTGATGCTAATTTAAATAAAGACTATTTTATGCGAATCAGAGGTCTATCGTAACTAGCCGAGATTTTGTACTAAAGGGGAACCAGTTTAATTGCTTATCTTAAGCCTGAAGTGTGTAAACAGTGCAATCAGACTTTATTACATTCCTAGGTATAATCTAGATTATGATCTTGTGGGAAAGTTCTCGCACAATCAGGAGGTTTGTCTAGGGTGCTAAGGCTTCGTTAAGACCCCATTCATAAGTTATAAAAGGAGCCACGACACTAGCGACCAACTGAGGAAATTAAAAATGGTTAATGGTTTCACTGATGCTCGGTAATGACTATTACTCCATCTGCGATAGAGTTCAGTGTGCTCATACACAGTATAGGCAAATATCCTGTTCATATGATAAGCAGAATATGACTTTATTGAACAATCTAAAAGCGAACTGCCTACCTGCGATACCAGAGAAAACCTACTCGAAAGCATTCTGTTTTCGATTTTTTTCCCATTCAAGGTTAGGTTAGGTTGAAGTGGCTGTCGGGTTCGAAGAACCCAACTCATTTAGACCTATGTAGGTCCATTGTGATACCACGTAGATCTGGAAAAATTGCCTACTCGTTGAACCATTTTGAGCTACTAATGAAGCGTAAGAGACGTTTTGGGTCAGTCGTGCTAAGATCACTAAGATCATTAAAGAAGAAAGCTTCAAGGTGAAGATTTCGCTTCTTAGAGAGAGCGGGGCATGTGCAGAGAAGGTGGAGAGTGGTCTCTTCTTCCTCCTCGTCCATGCAGCTCCTGCAAAAGACACCAAGCCTTGTCGCATGCTTGCCTATCAGACAGTGTCCTGTAATAACACCGATTGTAGCACTTATGTGCGATCTATTAAGAGCTATCAAACTCCTAGAGCGTTTAAGATCTACCTTAGGCCAAACCTGTTTCGCTACTAGACAGTTACTACCACTTGTCCATCTGAGATTTGTTCTTTCTATTTAATCCAGTTCTATCATGAGTTAACATGTCGAAATTGGAATGCCTAAGGAGCCTTTATCAGGCGAAATTGAAAGAGTAGTTCCAAGTTTGGCGAGTTCGTCAGCCTTACAGTTGCCTGGAATGTCACTACGCCCTGGCACCCAGCACAGGAGAATGTTGAACTGCTCTGGCATCTCCTTTAGAGACGAACGGCAGTTGAAGGCTACTTTAGAGTTTATAGAAACCGATTCCAGGCACTTTATGGCCGCCTGGCTGTCAGAATAAATGCATATATCCTTGGCGGATATAACTTTATTCTTAAGCCAGGACCAGGCTTCCATAATCCCATGGTTGCAGCTTGGAAATCACTACGATGATCCGGAAGACGGAAAGAGAGGCTAATATTAAGTTTTTCTGAGGAAACCTATCTCCACCTACCCCATCATTTGTCTTTGATCCATCCGTGTAGAAGTAAATCGATTCGCATTCCAGAGGCACACAGTCATCCCAAGAAGACCTTAGGGGGATAGTTGTCTGGAAATTCTTGTGAATATATACTAGTTAGTGTAAATGTTTGGTTTACTGTTGACAGTCCCGGCCGAAAACGCGCTTGAAAACTACTCAGGATACTGTTGGACTCAACCCAAGTAGAAAGCCTTTTGTATAAAACATTTGTAAAAATCTTTCCCTAGATTGGCGTAGCAGTCAACGAGGGCGAAACCAAGTATGTGTAGTATATGCTGTCATCAAGAAAAGACCGAAGGGTTGGTCAAAAAACCATCATAGACTGCTATATAACTTTGAATTCAATTCAGACAATGACACCAGCGCTAAAATCAAACGAAGGATAACCCTGCCAATCGCTGTTTCTTGGGACTAAGAAGGCAATTAAGTAACAAAGCCATCTTTCGCGCCTCTAAGTGTCCTTTTATAAGACCTTCATCATCCCAGTCCTGCTTTACGGTGCAGAAGCATGGACCCTGTCAAAGGCGGATGAAAACACTTGAGAGGGAAATTCTTCGGGCGGGAGTGGAGGAGGAGATATAATATCGAACTGTACGGGCTGTACAGCGACACCGACCTAGCCGAAGAGTCAATATACAAAGGCTGCGATGGCTGGGTCATCTAGAGCGGATGGACACCAACACCCCGGCCCGGAAAACCTCCGAATCCACAACACATGGACGGCGCAGTAGAGAAGCACCGAGACTCAGGTGGCGCATGCAAGTGGAAAGGGACCCTAGCCAACTTCGCCTGTGAAACTTGAGACGGCTAGCTGACGAAGCATGTCCACCCCGGATTATAGCGCCTCTTTATAAGTAAGTATGTAAATTAGGTTCCTGACGATGTTGGCCTGGCAGCGTTTGAAATGATCATAGGACTAGCCAATATAATAATGTTGTAGAATTGTTTAGAATTGTAAATAGTTGTAATTTTTAACTTTTCAATATTAAAAACATGTTTTCCCTAATCCAATTATGCCATTTGTCTGCATGGGGCTTTTGTGATCAAAGGCTTTAATGTTGGCAAATGATAAAGTTTTGAGTTCGACTGCCAAATTTTTGTACTTCTAGACTTTAAAGCACTATAGTACCATCCCTACTTGTACTCTATTTTTGGCGCAGTCGAACTTCTTTCTTCTTTTCATTAAGGCACAAGGTTATGATTTGAAATGATCATCCACAGCGTTCCCACTCTTACAGCATTCTTTGTGGTGTCCGCCGTCAAATGCACCTTCGACTTTTGGCGCAGTCGATAAAAACGTTGCTTCAACTTTACTAAACATAGACTTTTTACCAATGCCAAACTTGCAATTTCAGAAATTAAGTCAGAATACTCGAATTCTCTGCAGCTTATGTCCGAGCATGCATTCCCAATTGCTTGTATTAAAAACGAAAGAATTTTAATTTTGTTTCCTGGGTAATGAAGTTTATCTTATAATACGTTGTTTACTTAATTACCGTGGTTTAAAAATTTAAACAAACTAACTTTTGCTGACTAGCTAATCATAACGACACGTCTCCTTTTAAAGACGTATATTCGGCAATTAAAAACTTGGTTGATTTTATTAAAAAAAAACACAAAACAAATAAAGCCAAATTATTATCTTTTCTTTTTATCATATCTTTTTTCATAAACAAGCATTACCTAATTTTAGACTTTATTTTGCTAAAAACAATATAAAAATAAAACGATCAAACATTTTGTGTTGATCTAAGTCTGTTGATATGTTTCAAATTCAGCTGCGTATGTACCACTTAGTTGGTGCGATTAACACTATACACGCCTTTTTTGCAGAGATAACGCAGAGCTACAGAAGAAGTGGTCTTTTTTTATAGACTGCGGTGCGGGGGTACACAAATTAACCTTTGCTCAAGAGCTATAGCAATTATTTTCTTTCTCCCACTTATCTGTTTGTTTTTTAATCAATTAGACGTTAGATGTTAATAAAGCAATCTTGACGTCAATTTATTTCAAATGAGCTCCCTAATAATCAACATGCGCTTCATAGAGATTCAATCGAAGTGCAAGAAGTTCAACTACCCCAAAAAAGACGCGTGGGCCATGTTTTCAAAAACCACTCCCACACAACAATCGAAATCATGTCGAGCAGATTTTAATCGCTCAGTGGTGGGCAAACTAAGTAATCGCTCCATTGGATACGGGCTAAATTTGTTTTGTTTAATTTGGAGACAGAAACAGCTTAACTGCCTATTGGCATCCGTTTACCACATTCAACCGATTTATGGTGTTTTAGTGCTGGGTGTGTTGCTTTTTCCAATTCTTGGTATTTCAATAAATTCTTCTTGAATGCAGTCACCAAGTTAGCAGTGAATTTTAAAACAAACAGATAAGTAGCAGCTATTGTTGATGGTGTCTAACCAGGCTTTTAACCCCAATTTTAATATACTCAACCAAAAGTCATTGTCAACAAGGCAAACTTATCTCCTAGCCGCACACAAACTTTTCCGTTCGAAGGTATACACGTAAAAATGCTTAACAAACTTGAGGGTCAAATGTCATCGGCGGGTATTTATAAACGCAACACATCTGACGTCCACAGCCAAGTGATCTTTTTTGATTCGCGTACAATTACTACCTAACCTCTAGTACTTGACAACAATTTGTTTATTGTTTTCAGTCGCGTGAGTGATAGCATACGGAATCGCCTCGATTAGGAATCCAAGGTACCTATAACTACACTGCTGTTGCACCTTGAGAATTGATGATAAGATTCCTCTCTTATCGGGTCGGCGCGACGATAAGTAGCTCCAAATAATAAGGTTGCACGAGGTAGGCACATTCAAAATATTATCATCTCTAAAATTTATATATTCTGGACTAGTTACCTACGTTTCGGTTCTATTTTTGTGACTTAATCGAGCAATGCTGATCCCATGACATAATGAACATGAGCCAGCAATGTTATAATGTGAAAAGTAAACAAATTGTCATGAAAAATATAAAAATATGTTAAACAAAACATGAACAAGCAAAATGGAGTTTTATTGCGATAAGACCGGAAAGGTTTTGCTCTTTAAAAATAAAAAAAAGTCACTTCATCCAACGTAAGAGGGTTTGAAGATGAACCTCCGTCCGCTCTTGCAGGAAGCCATATCGCTGTGATACATATAGCACCTTCCTGGTGAATTGATGAAGCATTTTAGTAATTGCCCAATGATTAGCAGGTCGAAGTGTGCATAGAGACCCCAGCAATTGCATGTACTCGCAGCCGTAGGTATACCTCACTAAGTAGTCGCTTATTATCTTTGGCGCCATATAGAATCAAGTGGGAGTTACGTAACGTCGACCAGTAGGTATGAGTGTATAAGATATTGCATGCCAGGGGTAGTGTTTCTTTTATAGATAAAACTTGTTACACACACGTTCTGTTTACACGGTGGTGGCTCGAACTCGCTATAGTTAAGTATTCCCAGGTAGTCACATCAACATGAGTTTCAAATCTATTGGAAAACATTGTAGGTTTACACAAATATACTCAATCACTTTCACGCTAATTAAGGCATGTACGGAACCAGTTACACAAAAACAAGTAAGGAGAGAAGGTGGTAGAGACGCTGGTAAGCATGTAAACAAAAGCTTAACACCACAGTGTATTTAAGTTAATGATAGTTTAAAGTACAAAAAACAGTTACTAGAAACTTATTTAAACTAATTTAATGCGCGCTTTCTATGGGTTTTACTTTTTGAATTCTTCCTATGCCAAAGGCATTGTGACACTAGTGCTTGTAAAAATTGCCACCATCAGCACACTTCAAGAGAATGCCAAACAATTCATTAACTCATTTATTGACATCATTTTCTGTTGCCACCTATCCTTTAAAAGGGTGGCGGATCTAGGGTGGCTAAGTGGTTCTGCCATCGTTTCCGATCCTCTGCCACCAACTCAAGTGAGATGCTCAGCGATCCTTAGACGGGTCTCGGAGATGTTCTTTACGTGATCCCACCACTTGTTTCTTTGCATACCAGGGGAGCGACGCGCTAGCATGACCTGTCTAAAGGAGAGCTGTCGGGAGGCATGCGAACACCGTTCGACTCGGAGAAGTAGCTGCTCAACATTCAGATTCCTATGAATACTAACATTTCTCACTCTATCCCTAAGAGTTACACCAGCAACGCACCTCAGAAATCTCATTTCGGCAGCTTCTACCCGCGATCTAATTCTTTAGGTCACAGCCAAATTAAATGACCATAACTAGATGAGGGGTGGAAGAACACTGAATTAAAAGCTGATATCTTGGATCTCAATGCAGATGGCTTATCCTAACGTCAGCCATTTCGAAAGATTCCTCACCAAGACTGCCCTTCACCATCCAGTCTATATATGCTATGAAAAGGAGAGACGATAGAGCACAGCCATTACAAAGTCGAACGCACACATCAAAAGGATGGGATTTGACGCCATTGCCCGAACACAGCTTCTGCAGTTCCCATACAATATACATACAAAGGCTCCCTCTAAGAGCTTACTCAGTAAATAATCCTACAAAACTCCCCAGGGTTTATCCCGAAAAACCCGGTCACAGGCATTTTTCAAATCTACAAAAGACGCGTAGACCGGTTTGGCATGTTCCCGGGCGATCTCAAGAATAACCTTTAGAGTGAAAAGCTGGTCGGTTGTGCCTCTGCCAGGGCGAAAGTCGCATGTTTTTGCCCGTAGCAAAGCTTCGATTACAGCTTTGGAACGCGTTTCCAACACCTTAGCGAATAATTTTCCCGGAAGACTTAAGGGAGATATACCCCTATAGTTAGAGCTATTTCTCCTGTCCCCATTTTTGAAAATGGGCATTATAACTCCTGTTACGTGCTCTAACTTCTCGCCGAACTATTTCAAAACCTGTTCCATGGTTGTTCTGACCGCCTTATTGAAAGTTCTCCCCGAGAAATAGAGTTCATGCATTGATTCCACACAATACTGGCTCTCTCTTCTCTATGATGGCTTCTTGAACTCCAGGAGCCTTAAACCACGTAGTCCTTCTCTCATCACCAGCCGCCACACCAAGCCGCTTCGCTCCACAAACATTTCATGCAGGCGGCAATGACTGCCGATGAAAACAGCTGCCATTCTTCCTTTACATTTAAAAATAAGCTATGTATGCTTTTAGGAATCCTAACGGGGCATTGTAAACTCAGGGAGCATTTACGGTAAATTGATTTAACGGAGGAAGCCTTCACAAGATTTTGCGAAGAAGTTTATCAGACTCCAGAACAAATTCAGCAATGCTGTGGATAAAATGGCTGCGTAAATATACGCTACCAGACAGAGGGGTAACCACAATAGATCCACTTTTCATTCCCAGATTTTTACGCCAAACTGGACTAGAGAAAGAGCTCTAAAGCGAGCTCTTAAGCCTAGTCCAAATATGAGAAAATCGGTACTTTCGATACTGTTTAATTTGTAATGAACTATGCGAGCGCTAAGAAACATGTGGTTGGAACAGGTAAGGAACATCTCCGAGACCCGTATGGGGATCGTGCCTGTGTCTCTGGTGTTGGTGGCGGAGTATCCGCAACGATGGAAGAACCATTAAGCCAACCTCGCTCCGCGACCCTTCTGAGGATAAGACGTCACAGAAAGTGCATGTTTGTATGTATGACCTATGATACGAGGCGAGCTCTTTCGAGGTGACTTAATTGTTCTTTATTTGCTTGAGTTGGAACATTGTTACATTGGTAAACCTTTTCGGTCTACAATTCCGTTAAACGTTATCCAAATTAACGGTTAAGTTGTATGGTTATTGTGCGTGGATTTCTGGTTATGATTATGATCTCGGACGCAATGCCTAAAGCTTATTTCTCTTTTTTTCTGAATAGGAACTAAAAAACGCGTTTCAAACAAACAGTTTTAGAAGCGCTCCAACCGAAAACTCCATAGTTATAACAAGTCAAGAGACCTTCTTAGACCTTTTTAAGATTTGTTGGTTTCTTCAAGCCAAGTTTAGGTATAAAAATTAAATGATTGAATTTTCTTTGGGTTAATTTTACAAGACCCAAAAATTTTTTTTCGCCCATGAAGAGAAACCCCAAATTTTTGGCAACGTAGGCATCTGTGGAGGATGTGGCTTTGAGGAATAGGATTATTTACTCAAAACAATCAAATCATTCCGTCAACACAAATGTCGCGGTTGGCGAAATCTTTTAATAGCCACAGCGCAAGGTCCAGCCGAAAACGTGTGCGCAAAAATAACTGAATGACGACAATCAAAACCCCCAAAACGTATATGAAAATTATATAAAAACCAAACATTTATCATTTGGGTCAAGTTTGAGTACCTACCAGTTTTAGAAACGTCATTTATTAAGAGTTTAGCAGTGATCTTGTTGCTATTAAATTTCCTAAAAAAAAATTGCATAATTATACTTAGTGACGAGTTATTCAAACAGTTGGAACGCGTTTTGCACAAATAGATGTCGCCAAAATGAACCTATGACGTGGATGCGGACACACAATAAGCAAGTATTTATGAGCTTTTTGAGCGTGTCAACAAAGTGATTTTATTTTTTGCATTTTGTTGTTTACACACACAAAGTTGTAAACACATTCCTCATTTTGTTGTCCCTTCTTTATCTGATTATTGTTGTTTTTTCTTATTCCGAAGATCTTGAGGAAACAGCGTTCGGTGAAAAGTGGAAATTCACAAGAATTGAATAAAAAGCGAATAAAGCCACAAAAGTAATGACGGATAATAAATCAGCGTCAACGTCATCATCAACATTGTCCACACCGGCAACGGTTGGAATGGAAACCAGTCTACCTTGAGCATTACCTTTGCGGTGCCGCTTTCTTTCTGTTGTTGTTGTTGTGTAAAGTGCCCGATCCTTTTAATCCAATGTTAAGTTTAAGCCCTTTTTTGTTTTGATATCACTTATGCTTTGACAGGTAGGTAGATGAAAGTGTACCTTGGACTCAACAAACAAATAACAATTCCCAAAATAGTTCGCATTCCTAAGAGCAGTTACCTACCCACACTATGGCTACGCCCTTAAAGCACTTATTCCGCAGTCACGACAAGACATAACTCTCTTGTAATGACTGTAAAAATGCCGCAGGACGCTGCCATCGGCTTGACAGGTTGCCAAAAATGAGTTCATTCACCCGCTGTCGTGCATTACGTACAGTCGGGACGATGGCGATGCACGTGGTTGTGTTGTCCTGACAGGGACAGTGTGACATGTGAGTAATTGTTTGTTCCACTCCACCCATACGACCACATGTAAGCTCCCTCTAAAACCGCACAAGATGCCAAATCCAACTCATACTATTTACTGTTAGCTACAATTGGCCAATAGTCCCGTCCCAGACGAGTCTATTTTAAAACACGTTTCAATTTCTATAAACAACTCAAGGCCAGACGGCGCAAACTTATGGCCAGCTCGCATTTGCACTTCCGTCACAGACTAATGACTTGAGTGAGACTTCCAACTGGAGAAGCGGTCACCGTATTCACAGCTAGGTAACTGCATCTTTGTAATAAGAAACGAAAGAAAAAAACAACTTACCGTTGAACTTTCCTCACATAATCCCGCCTCGAATGCCTTTTTTTCGAAAATTTCTAATAAATCGTGCAAGTCTTTCTGTGTTATTTCGATGCTGCACATTTTTACAATTCGACATTTATTTTCTTCGTAGCAAAATGTTTTATTTTGATTTGGCTTTGAAAATTCAAAAAAAACCCGAGTATTTCCACGAACCGAACAGGAGAACCGCCTCGAGAAGTGGTGGATTCCTCCGCTTGTGTCGTTTAATTGATATTCACACTACGCACACCGCGAATTTTTCTTCGTTTTACTTTTTTTTCACTGATTAGCACCAAAAACTTTGGATTCTTCGTCTTGGTTTTTTTTTTTTGCGAGCTGCTTTTTGCTGCTGGGGGTTTTGTTTGGACACCTAAAACCTTGCTTGATTAAAGATCTGAGCTTTCACACTTTTTCTAGCAGGAATTCGTTGAAATTTAGCGAGAAAATCGCCCGCACGATAGAAAATACTTGGGAACGAAAATTTTCTCCGCGTTTACCTTTTGACAGCGCACACGAGATGAAAAGTTGACGTCGTGTGGTGGTGGCAAAAACGCCTTAACTTTTTCGTTTCCTTTTGACTGCTAGTTTCGTTTTATTTTTTGTCTCATTTTATCGCTGGCGATTCGGAATTTTGCGGCTGCAAAAGGGGGATGACCAGATTTGGGATACTGCGTAGATTTTACTTTTTCTATTTTCGATTGCATAACTTGGCGGAAGAGGGATAGGTACTGTTGTACGAAAGAAGACGTCAAAAGTGCTACACATGGTGCGGTGGTGCCAGACTTGATAAAAAAAGGTATCAACTGGAAAATAGTAAAGTACGAAAATCGCAAAAAGGAGGATATTTTATACGACTATTTATCAATGCTATTTGTAAGATAGACTATGCAAAGATTTGGACTTATTTTTCAAATAAAAAAGTTAGTAAGTTCCTAGTCAACCAAGTAACATTGACTAAAATTAGTGTTCATCACAAACGATGTGGTTGGCATGAAAACTCTTTCGTTGTCATTTTGGCTCTCAAAGTAGTGACGGTGACATCTTTAATGAACGAAAAAGTGCTATACGTGGAAAGTTCCAGTCTCCTTTTTCAAGTCGCAAACTGTTAGCTGTGCAAAAAGCGTTGATAGTGGCATAAAAGAGGTTTGAGAAAAGGGTTAATTAGATTCATAGCATGTCTCCACCGGCCATAAAACAGCGATTAGCGGGAGTCGATTAAAATATCTATAAGTGGCATTAATTTGACAGGAACAATTATTTTTCTGGTGATTTTGGTTCTGCGAGGTTACATTTCGTTGTAAAAATCGTAATAAAAAAAGTTTTTGCGGTAGATCTGTCGTACTAACGTGAGCAGTTTCTGTTTTTTTTTTTCTTAAAGTTTATGCTGTCATGCTGTTATGCAGTTATGAGTGAATCTGGTTAATAATGAACTCAACATGATTTATGAGGGTGTCTATTTTATTCGCTTGTTGAGAGATTTAAATTTGTGAAATAAATCTTAAGATTTGAGAGTGAGTAGTTGAGCATTTACGTTAATCGCAGATAATTGTCAGGTGAAGACATGGAATTATAAGGGAATTTATTTTAAAATACCTTGCCAAGCATATAATTTAGTATAGTTAATCTCGAGATTTAAGGGAGATTGGTCGAAGATTTATTTTAATGGGTGTGCGGTGGAGACGGTGTTAAAAGGCCTTGTCGGCAATGACAGTGAAATAGATTGACCAGGAAGATTTTTTGCCTTTTGGCTGATAATTTAACTGGTTCTCCAGAAATTACAATGGGCCGATTTTATTCCCTAGTGTTAGAGTATTTCTACCACACCCTTGTCTTAACCTAATCCATAATTCTACAAAACTCTCCAGGGTTTGCACAGCATAAAATCGGCAGGTATACAAAATGTGTGCTAACCAGACTGGCATACTGATATGTTCGTCAAACAATAATAAGCTCGATTACAACTCTGAATCGTGTTTTAAACTTGGGATTTTCTTAGACTTTCGAAATAATTACATTAGTACAGCATGTTTTTGCGCTTTTTTACCCCTCTTTCTCCAAAAGATTAAACAATTTTAAGCGGTCAAATCACAGGAGTCACTTTATCTTACTACTTGTGATATTCAGGATTTACTAAATAAACATATTCTTGTCTATGCTACACCAAGTCACTCCGAATCAAAAAAAGTCTGCAAAGGTAGGTCGATTTCAGAAAGAGTCTAGCCCCACTGCAATTTTCGGCAATAGGCTCCTGACCGTTTATGTATATGTTAGAGATAAGATTTGTCCAGGAAACCTTTGGGCACCTTTTTGTGATTTTCATTAATTAAAACCTTTTTTGTTTTTCCTGGAAGACCTTTTTAGGTACTCGTACCACGTAAGCACAGTTGGATTTGCTCTCAAAATGGTTTGCGTACAAAAAGTGTAATGTAAAGCATGCAAAATCTACAACAGCTAAATAAATTTGTTAAAGTCTACTTTCTCATCATTTCCCTGTAAAGGTCTGCCCCCTTACGCGCTAATCGATCTGCCTTCTCATTGCCCACGATTCCTTTATGTCCCTTAACGTAATTCTGAAATGAAAACTCCCTCAGTATGACCCCACCTTAAAATGTGTTCGCAGTTCTCACCCATTTGATTTGAACGCTTCCGTCCAAAAGTTTTTCTAATATTATGAAGTCATCGACATTTTTAACAGGTTCGCCACTTCTCAGTTTCCAGCCATTTCGCTTCCATCCCTTTATCCACGCTGTGACGGCGTTTATCAGGAACTGCGAATCTGTGCTCAAGCAGAGCTTCTGTATTCCAAAGTCTTTGGCGATTTGAATGGCATGTATGGCCGCTTGTATTTCACCAGCATTATTGGTCACTCTTCCATTGACCGGCTTAGCTGCATTCCTGTGTTTGCAGTGAGTACAATTTAGGATAACAAAACAGCCGTAACATGCAACTTACAAAGCGTGATCTTCTGTGAAGTAAACACCAAACCCCGCAACAGCATCCGGTTGGCCATTGTTTATGCACGAGCCATCGGTATAGACAATTACGTATCCTTCTGAGTCAATTGGGAACTCAAAGTTCCCGATTTTCTTCAATCCTATGGGTTCCCAGATCTTCGAGTCATGCTGATACTTTTTGAGTACTTTTGAACTCGAAGCATCACTGACTAGACTGGTGGATTTTCTCTTGCGACTACTCTGTGAAATTCCTTCGACCTCTTCCGCTGCTGCCAACTAAAGAACAATCTACAGAAAAACTATTTAAGTCAGCTTGTTTCACTAACCAGCAGACCCTCGTCATCGTCATTGATCTCCACGTCATCTGGCCAATTGTCTTCAATCTCTGGCTCCTCTACTTTTGGTTCCTGGAGGTACATTGGGATTTTACTGGGCGACGTGGCTGCTTTCATAAAATCACTGAAGGATGACTTCTTTGTTGTCCCTTGACGACTGGGCAATGCCACTGGTTCGTCATAAGCTGGCCGATCTAAGGAATCCAAGTTCACCCCATGTTTTTGCAGAAATTCCTCTGCTAGCTGGCGAGATTTAAATTTTTTGTATTTTGGATTGGAGTATCCTTTTACTTGGACTTCGCATGCTGACCTAAAATGGACCACTTAAAAGCCTTTCGGATACTGGGAACGGGATTCTATTACCATGTATCGAAGATGCCAATTTTAAAGCCAGCGGCGACCGCGTAGTAAGGCATTGCCTGCTGAATTAGTGGGACCAAATGGCGATGAATTCTAACAACGTTTGATAAACGCGAAAATAACGATTTCATTTATAAAAATGTTGCAAAATATATATAAACACAAATTAGAAATATTACGAGAAACTACATGCAAACAAAAACACTCCTTCAAATCAAGGCCAGTAAACAGCTGTAGCGATGAGTAACAACAGCTCTAGATGGGCGCAAATTATTTTGATATCAAAGGCTCCGTTTGTTTTGAAATTTCATTTTTGCGTTATCGTTATTCCGCTATGAGTTCTTTTATGCTGAATTTGGAATAGATTTGAAAACCACCTTTAGCTTGTCATAATATACAAGTACAAGTCATAATATACATATACAAATATACATACTTGTCAGTTGGGTAAAAGAAGACTGGCTGCTTATCTCGTTTGGAAGTTAGCGTCTGACAGTGTCGCAGTAGGTAACTACATTATTCTATTTTTGTCAACGAATTCTGAATTTTCCATAAGTCGATGGGCGAAAAACGAATTGAAGCTTTTTTTCATTTCAGAACAACTCAAATTTCTTTGCCTGTTATTTTTTTTTTCTGTGTGGAGTGATTAACAACCTTATTGAGTCAGTTAACTCTGCATTGAAAATCTACTCGCCCGGTTTAACTTTTGTTCCGGGATTAGAAGATCCTGGAAAACCTGCCCTAATACTACGGTAAGCATTAGGGCTGGAAAGAGCTCATTATTAGATTCGAGAAAAAGGTGTTTTTATTTATAACTTATTTTCGTATTAGGTTTGGTAGCTGTTCCAGAGACACAGCTGGAAGCTCAGCATTTTGATTTCATCATCATGATGTATTAATTTTTTTCACCAAATACTAATAAAAGTGCAATGTGGGACTTTGATTGAGTGGAAAAGCTTAGCTTAGATTAGACTGCATGAAATGTTGGCATATTTGACGTAAGAAAAATATTTGCAGCATTTTACTCCTAAGGTACGTTAGATATGCCAAAACGTCATGTAGTCTAATCTAATGCTATGTTTCCACCGGGCACTAATCCATGATTAATATAAATCTTCATTAAATCCTCTACGAATTACGCGATTAACCATACAAATTGAAATCTTCTCGGCAAGCGATTCAAAATAAATCCCCGCATAAATCTCATTCACTCTTTTTTTCACAAACCTCTTTCAACATTTTTCGAACACGTTTTTAACAGTGTGAGAAGTGAAGAAGGACACTGAAACTATCCACGTATGACGAATCTGTCAGAATGCACTTCTAAGCGAATTTCCGAGTCTTTCTGAAACCGATTTGTCTTGTTTCTTACTCAAATAACTCTCCACAATCGAGTTTTTTCTCTGTCATGTTCCACATGCTCACACATATATGCAACAACGAATACTCATCGTGCATCTACACACGTTCTCTCTTAACAAAATTCTGAGTCCTGACACACAAATCCTGCCACGAATACTCATTGGCATCGGTCGTCGCAAATCTACGCATTAGTTTTTACCTCGAATTTCATTATCGGTTGTTTTGCAGTCTTTTTCAATCGTTGTATGATCAACCCAGAGTTTAATTAAGTGTTTGTTTGAGTTCTGTGGTTTTTGCGATTTAAAATAAAGTGTAGTCTTTTACTTTAATTCGCATTTACCACAGAATTAATATTTTTTTTTTGCGCGATGTTTTTGTTATGTGCAGGGTCATTGCAGATTTGAGAACAACCTACAAAAAACGCGAGTATTTCACAAAACAAAGTCTAAGTTGAGTTAGGATTTCTAAACCAAACTAAAACCAAAAAACGGTGTCAAAATTGACTCAAATTAATGAAACAATACTAACACCGAAAAATGGTGTCAAAATGGAGTCAGATTTTTGAAACCAAATTGACACCGAAAAAACGGTTTTAACAATTTTTCAATCTAGGAACAGGACTTAACTTCAAATTAACTCAAAATGGACACTCAAATTTGACATGATGTATGGGGTGGAGACTTCAATTCTGAGTCAATTTTAACACCGCATGCTTAGAGGGTACCGATTTCTATTGGGATGGTTACAACTTAAATCGTTTTCGTTCCTGGAAAATGTAATCACCACTCGATTTTGAGAGCCAAAATGACAGAAAATGAGTGCTCGTGTCAAATTAATCGTATATTTGTCCGGTTGAGCTATTCGGGATTTATTTTTAATCGTCTCCCGCTAATCGTCGTTTTATTGCCGGTGGAGATTAAGTATAAGTTATTACAAATTTTAACTTAAATTGATGCCGTTAATCTTTTTTCAAACACAAAAACGTCTCTCAAAGCGATAAAGTTAGTTTTGTTCGTTTTGATTTTTCCTCATTTACAACCGAATTAAATGCTAGTGTGGTGATAATGAGGTAATTTCATAATGTGAAACAGTATGGGAAATAAGGTTGGCTCAACTCATTAATTCAAGTGGAAACATAGTATAAGAGATCTTGGCTTAATCAACACTGTGCCAAAAACAAACCTTGATATTCGTATGTTTAAATAAAAGATTTCGCTTTAGTTGGCATATGTATCTGTCGAAAATGCTAGTATCTCGTTTGATTTTGACAGGTTGGCATTTAAAGGCATTCAGAAAATTAGCAATCACACTGCATGATGCTGAATGCCAGCAAAAGTTACAGAAAAGAAGCCTTTGTGCATACAAACTAATCTATCGTTTGGAAAGAGTACAAGTCTTCAGTCTTATTCAATATTCTGCTCTTGCGGTCCTAGTTGACTTTTTAGAAATAAACTCTAGTACCTATTCTATTAGCTCGTCAATTATGTTGGAAACGTCGTATAATAACTGTCCCAAAAGCGAAATAAAAAGCGAAACAAGATCGTAAATTTTACTAATAAGTATTTTTTTTATGTATTTGCTTCTCGAAATTTAATTGAGTTTCTGTTTTGTATTTTGTTTTTATAATTTTTGCTTCTCTACTTACAAACTATAAAATATATTAATATAATAATAATAATCATAATAGTAATAATAAATGTATTAAATAATTATTTAGCATTATAGCAGTGTATAAATACTATAATTATTATCAGTATATTATACTTTCTCTGCGCGTTTGCTATTATTAATAATTACAGGACACTCTGTGCGGAGTGCCTCTTCTTCCGTCAAGTCATCTGTCTATATATATTTTGAATACAAAATCGAAACGTAGTTGATGAAGAAGAACGACAACAACAAAGTTCTGCATGTTGCTGTACAAACTTAATGATAAAAATGGGGTAACGCAGTCTCGCACACGCCTCGGAGTACCTCTTATCTTCACAGAGTGGCGAGAATCCGGGTAAAGCCCAGACACGCGGATACTATCGTCTGTCCAACGCCCCAGACCATTGCGTAGATCGGTGACATGGGCAGGCTCGAGGCTCGATGCACGAACGCTATCACGGCGCTGCTTATCATACCGCTGGTGGCTGGCGAGGCGAAGCCCATCACCAATATGAGTATGGAGAAGAAGCGGCCGAATTTGTGTTTGCGCAGGGTTACGAAAGCGACCAGGGCGGCACACGTGTGTATGAATATCGAGGAGAAGAGCGCCCACAGGAATATGTGATACCACATCTCTTTGAATGTGTTTAGACGGCTCTGCGAGCGCAGTCCCATAACATCGGCGATTGTGTCGAGCTCATCGGAGTCATCAGCATCGGACAACATTACAAAACATTTGCTATCGCGTTGTGTCGGGCGGCAAAGGATACACCGTAGCGTGGAAGTTCAACGTGTTCTAGTTCCTTGTCTCGTGTGTGTGTGTGCACCAGCGCAGTCCTGGCTTTAGTTTTCAAATTTATTTGCAGATGCGAGACGACGACTGTTGCAATGTGCAAAAATTATTCTTATTAGTTTGCATCTAGTGGAAATGTTGTAATGGGTTAGTTTCGGATCACATTACTTGTGGATCGTGTTCGCTGCAGATCAATCGACGACGATTCGTATTGGATCGCCGCTTAAATGCACTTGCTGTGTGCCGTGGTGCTGCTGCTGCTTCTGTTGATTAGTACTTAAGTGTAGTTGAGTTGTTATTGGAGGCTCTACAAAGCGCCACCAAAAGCGCTTATCAAATATATTTTTTTGTTCGTCGTTTGGCATTATTCTCTGCTTGATTGATCTGTGTAAAGTGAAAAAAAAAAAATACGGAAGCAAATGCTATAGAAAGATAAACGATTAAACGGTATTTAATAAAATTACAAATATTTCAGGGAGAGTGCTTAAGAAATTTACTGCCGCTAGCAACTCAGATGAAGCGCATGGCTTGGGGATGCTGATGAGTAAAAGATACCATCCGTAAGACATTTGTTGCAAGAACTTGTGGGTCTTGTACTAAAGGCACATCCAAATCATGTAACAGAGAGAATTTTAAAAACCTTTCAGAAGCTCTTAAATGTATCCAGAAGGCACATTTTTGTCTACTCCTATCTAGACTTAGCTTAGAAATACCTCCCTAAAGTATCATTTCTACTTCAGTTCCTCAAAAGAATCTGAAAATGAGAATAGTTGCGTGGTATGTATATTATTGTCTGGTATGCTATAAGGATTTCGAGAGAAGAAGGCTTCCTTCCAAGCACAAACGAGGAAACAAGCTTCATCTAATATATTAAAGCTTCATCTCCCAAGTTTTATGCCTTCGCAGGGAAAAGCAATGGTGCAGCCAAAAAGCTGTTATTAGCAGGGCTATCGCTGAGTGGCTAAAGTTTTTTTTTTCTTAGCGACCAAGACACGCGTTTCTTTTGAAAGCGACCTTTTTTCAAAAATATACGAGGACTGTTCGATAAGTTAGTGACTTTGATGCTAGGTGGCACTGAGATTGTACAAAGGACTTCTTTCTGATTTTCTGTTTCTTTTTGGCGGTTTTCTGGGAAGAACAATAATTGCTGTTGTACCACAAAATGGACCGAGCGGTTGGTTAGCAGCAGTACGAGCAAAATTAGCTGAATTGACACAAAAGCTGCCCTGTTCATCCCATTTTCTACGGTGAACTCTCTATGAGTGTATTTACTCCCCCAAACGCGACGATTTTTATTTTTTATGGTAAAAAAGGGGAACATTTTTAAATTGTTTACGCCTGAACTGCTAGCGGACCGAAATAGCACAGATAAACATAAAGTTTGCAGTTCGTAGCTCAAAATTAAAAGCCTTAAGGCTTCTGACACGCGGGGGACGGACATGAGTTATTGGACCCGCAATTGGGTCCCGATTTTAATTTATGATCCCGATATATCTCTATGCTACATACTATGAATAAAGCTTGATAATTATGCTCCCTATTTACTTTATGAGGGTATTGGAACTTTAATAAAGCGTATTTAATTAATTTATCTACTTAGCGTGCTAAGCGATCAATTTATCACATTCAACGACATTTGAGGGTTTTAAGCGACATTTTTATTTTTCTTAAATTACCTTCCAAAAACTTTGAGCGGTAACCCTGGTTATTTGTTATACCTGGTATTTTTTTTTAGATCGTTCTTAACTTCTAAATTTCGCTCGCAAATAAGGGTGCCTATAGAAAGTTTCTTTGACTTCAGCCCAATGAATCTATCGTGTCCGCCACGTTTTACATAGAAAAAGACAGGCAAAGAAGTTCGAATTGTTCCCAAATTACATTTTTCACATAAAATCGCATAGCAATAGCTATTTACCATTGAAAAAGTTGGCTAAGAATCTTGAAATGCTTTGCAGAGTTTAATCCCGGATTAACCAAACAATCTTGGTGAGAAAAGCGTAGATTTACACCGGATCAAAGTAGCCGGATCAAAGCCTGAAAAACTAATTTATGGAGTTAATCTCCGTTTATTTTCGAAACTCGATCGTGATCTCGCACTGAAAAAATGGCTCTTGAAGGAGCAACACAAATTCAAAAAAGCTGGAAACTTATGAGAACTTCTATAAGCTTAGAGTTGTCGCCCTGTTGTTTAGTGAAGCAGACTTCGGGTTTTAACTGTAAAGGACGAATAGATACGAGACAAAGCGCGCGGCGAAGCCTGTTCCACATCGGTGATTTCTGCTAACGCAAGGGTTACGGAATATTAACTGGTCTCAAGAGTCAATTCATGAGCAACCGTTCTTGTAGGCGTATTGCTTCGGAATTTTTTAAGGAGTGCGATGCGACATGCTATTTTTATCGGCAATCTTTGTAAAAGAACCGAGAAATTTCTTTTCTTTTGCTTTGAAACAAATTAATTATGGCTACAGCATAAATTACTGACCACAGTATTGCTCCTTTCTGTTAATGAGCTGGGTCAACACGCTTTTCGAGATTTCTTCCCTGTATGCTATGGGATCGCTCGTTAGATTACAATTTTTTGTATGGATTAGTTTGCATGCGTTTTTAGAATTTAATGCATACTCCCCATATAAAGATCCCACGTCAATTCGAGGATCCTTAGCCTTTTTGTTTTTTTACCTGCCAAATTGCAATGCCTCCTTTCGGTTAAAAAAAAACTCCTGGCTAAACCAATAGACTATCTAAGAGATCAAGAGTAGTTTCAAAAAGTAAAAATAAGCAATAAGGCCTTTAAAAATCAATCTAAATCTTATCGTAGATGGTAGCAGCAGTTTTATACACATCTCTTATTTTTAAGGGCTTAAACGGTAGCAGTACACAACTGCAACGTTCAAACAGACTATAGCCAGGGCCCAATAAAGTGCATGGATTAATAAACTAGACCTAGAGAACGATTTTGATTCCCAACTTCGAACTAACGCAGCACTCAAACGTCAAACCCGATATAAAATTAACTTAAACTGTATTGATTGCAACAACCCCAAAACGAAACTATCTTATTCCTTTCCACAAGTTCTCAGTTTGTTTGTTAACAAACAAATCGATTACCAATCACCTCCACACTAGCACTCACTCGCCACTTTGGAATTATCAATAAATATGTCGAAGAAGAAAACAGCGAAACACACACACACAGTTCATAAACCCCAATCGAGCAAGACTCTGTTCTGCACAGAGCACCAGCACACCAAAGATAACCCAGTTCAAGTGAATTAATAGCGATTAGCTTTATCGCCCCAATTGGGCTGCACATAAAGAAAAGTTGTTGAATCTGTGATCGAGATTAAGACGGGCTGAGTCACACTCACGATACGTAAGGCATTGGGCCCAAGATCGGGTTCCATGCTTATGGAAGAACTTATGGGGGCTATTGGAGGGTAACAAATATTTTCCGTTTACCTGTAATCAGCAAACCAACTGGCTCCACCGTCAACACACCCCTAATGATTTTTCCTTCTTCGTATAATCATTTTCCATTTGCGACGACGAGGGCGATTTTTGTAAATTCACTGCTCGGATTTTGGATTTGTATATTGAAATTTATTCGTTTTCGACTGTGGATAATGATTGCACTTGCTTTAAATTGTTTTTCACTGTCGAGGGCCTTGGATTTAGGATTCTTTTTTTGTTAAAACTTTACTTTATCTTCCACAAACCATTTCCCTTGGATTTTACTACACTTGAAGTTTTTTGCTGTTTTTTTTTTTTGTATGTTGGTACGAGCTTGGTTTTCCTATTTTGACAGTTTTGGCATTCAGTTAAAAGAAAGAGGGAGTGAGATGTTTGTTTACGAGGCTCGCATGATCTACTACAATTTTACCATAACTTACCAAAGCCATCGAAAGGGCACGGAAAAGGCTCTCGTTGTGAATTTTGAACAAGGCCAACGAACTTCCAGGTTGGTTGGGAATTACGGCAGCACCTTCTACATCGGTGCGCACTTCCAGTTTTTTCATTTCAGCTATAAAGAGAAGTTAGTACTTTTAGACACCATTTATATTTTTGGCTATAGGTAATATTGCTTAACAGAGTTGGATGTATCCACCCCATCCGGCGAGCTGAGCCACGCATCGCAATCGAGAGAGATTCAGAAAAGTTTACTGAACATATAAACTAATAAATTACTGAATAACTAGACATTCAACTTCGGTCATGTAAAAGCTTTGCCCACAAGCTGAAATTGAGGAATTTACCCATCCGAAGACATTTGTTTACAAATGTGACTAAATTCATCAATTCGTAATTTCCATGCAATTTCGTTTTGAAGCTTTTACATCCGCTAACCGCGTAAGGTAAATTGTTGTTGTACCTTCTTACACGTATTCACTGACACGGAAATTCAGAAACTCACAGCTCTATAAAAAACGTAAACAATATAATGTTGGAGGGTAAGAGGGACGCAAGTTGAATATCTAGTTATTCAGTAATTTATGATATTGCATAAAGCTTCTTTTTATTATGTCTTCTCTCAGGAAAGGCGAACCTATAACACTGGAACCGTGCCCCGAGATGTAAGGGGATACTTATTTACTTTATTTTTAAAAGTTTGCAGTTTATAAGTGTTAGGATACATGTAATCAGGAATTGAATTTCAAAGTGTACTTGTTCTATAAAAAAAAGAATTTTGAAACAGTGTAATGCGAGGTGAACATGAAACTGATGAGCGCTTAATGCTTGCCTTGTAGATGGAACGAAAAAAAAAGAATTTTCAGAAATTAAATTACTAAATCTTTAGAGCATTTGCCATTATAATAGTTATAGTATTTATATATTTTTAAGTAAATATTTATTTATTTCTTACACGAAAGACCAATAAACAGCAAGGTTAATTCGACATCTGCTGTCTTATTCAATTCAACCCTGAATCTTGAGAGCTTTAATTTAATTTTTATATTAGGAAAAAAATTAGTGCTAAACCAAAATTAGCTCTATAGATATATGCTCCTTTTATACACAAAAAAAACAGAGTGAAAGTATTACAATTTCTTACAAATTAATAAAAATTACTCTTGGCAGCTCTGATGAAAATATTGTAATAGATTGTTTGTATTTTCCAAAATGCTAGAGCGATGACATTTCACACACACAAAAACCACCAAGCAAAAAGTTTAATTGAAAATCCTTTCTCCCGGCATTCTTCGAAAAATCTATATAATATTTATTTAAAACATTTCGTATCGAAACTCTCGCTTTTAAGCAAAACAAATAATTCCTAGAAATACTATAAACATGAATAAGGAAGTAGATTACGCCTCAGACAGTGATCAAAGTGACGAGGACTTTTGTCCAGACAAAGCCGATAACTCGGATGCACCAAGCGAAGAGGAATCGGATGATCCTATTTCGGACAATGAGGAGAGTTCCAGTTTCAACAAAAAATCAAAAACAAAGACAAAAACAAGTAAAACAAAAGCCAAAATACTTAAACCGTCGCAGCAAGAAGAACATGTTGTGTCGACTCGTAACCGAGCTGAGACAACGTCCAAGTCTACAGTGGAGAAGGATGAACTAGAGTCGGATGAAGAGGATCCAAGTAGAAAAGATGCACTTTGGGCAGATTTCCTGAGTGACGTTGCGACAACAACGCCAAACAAGCCAGCCTCGACAAGTAAACGGGCGCAAGCCAAGGAGGAGAAGCCGCATTCTGCGGATAAAAGATCACCTCAAGAACCACCCAAAGAACCTGAAAAAGTAAAAATAACCGAAATCTTTGAATTTGCCGGCGAGGAAGTTCGAGTGGAGAAGGTTGTTGGCGCCGACACTCTCAAGGAGAACGGCGCTCGTAAGACAGCGGGAACGTCGAATGGTAGTGAGCCCGCTCGAGGTTCTATCAAACGACCCGGAGGTGGAGGCTTGGGTTCGATTCTAGGACAAATCGGCAAGAAAAAGAAGATTTCTGTGCTGGAAAAGACAAAACTTGATTGGGACACTTTTAAGACCACCGAGGGCATTGACGAAGAGCTGCAAACATTCAACAAAGGAAAGGATGGGTGAGTTTGTAAAGATTTGGCTAACCTAAATGTGGTTTATTGTTTGTGATTTTTGTAGGTACCTGCAAAGGCAAGACTTCCTCGAGCGCACCGACCTGAGACAGTTTGAGATCGAGAAGAGCATTCGCATGTCGCGGCGCAAACCAATGTGAGCAGCTTTTTCTGGCTGTCGAAGAAGACTTCAATAACTATTCCTTATACTGTCGCAGATCAATTAATTACTCGAACGGTTTTGATTTTCTATTTCTATTCAGTCGCGTCGAGTGTACCCCACAAATGGTGGTACGACACCTCCAACTCGTATACTAGACAATGTGCCCATACTTTGCAAACTGTTCGAGGCTTCTTTTTGAAGTTTGAAAAAATAAATGTTCCAATTGCTTGGATAACTATTTTTATGTCGTTATTTGGGACTGTGTTTTGTATAAGAAGTTGGTGGCAAAAAGGGTGCAAGACGAGGTAGGTATAAGAGCATGATGCTGTGCAACGTAAAAGGAAGGTTTTCAGCGATTTGAGATTTCAGATTTCACTTTCGTCCCGCTAACTATTAAGTGAGCAAAACAAAGTTCCATAAATGAAACCACACAAGTTAACCCGCCGACAAAGATTTATTTTATTTTGCAGAAGTTAAGGCTACAAGCACCGTTAAAGATTTTAGATTTTTAACAGGAATTACTCGCTTACCATGTATTCACAGGAGCAGTTATTCGCGCTTAACTAATCTACAAGCCTGTATCCACTGAACACTAATCCGCGATAAAAATAGAAAAATCATCAACTATTTCCGTACAAGTTTTGAAAACTCGAAATCTCATTCACTCTTCTTACAAACCTCTTTCATGCCACCCTGAAACTTTTTAGCATAAATAAATGAGTAACTAAATATTCAACTTGCGTCTCTCTTGCCCCCCAGCACCCGTTTGTTTACTTTTTATAAAGCTTTCAAAGCCTTTATAGCTCATAAATTACCAAACAACTAGATATTCAACATGTGTCCCTCTTGCCCAACACGCATTTTTTTACGTTTTTTTATAAAGCCTTCTAGATATTTACCCTGCGTCCCTCTTACCCTCCAACACCTTTTTTGTTTACGTTTTTTATAAAACCTTTAAAGCTTTTATAACACTTTAGTGAATACGTGTAAGAAGATACAACAACAATTTACCTTACGTAATCAGCTGATGTAAAAGCTCCACAACGGAATTGCATGGAACTGGCGAATTGACGAATTTACTCATATTTACAAACAAATGTCAAAGTATGGGTAAATTTATCAAATTTCAGCTTGTTGAATATAACGAATGAAAGCATGGAACTGACCTTTACATGCCCATAAATTACTGAATAACTAGATATTCAACTTCGGACATGTAAAAGCTTTGCCCACAAGCTGAAATTGATGAATTTACCCATCCTCCGACATTTACAAAGATGAGTAAATTATCAATTCGTCATTTCCATGCAATTTCGTTTTGGATCTTTCTCAAACATATTTCCTATTGGGATTTTGTAAAAAGATTTTTTTTTTTCGCTTCTTCCTGGGAAAGGTGATCGTCACCCTGGGTTGTGAGAGCAAACATTACAATTAAAGAGTCCTTGTGTGAAGTTAATCCCAGTTCTATGACCGGCCGAAACATAGGATAAGAGTTTTCTTTGAATAAGCTTATAGGATTAAGGCTATCCGTACAGCCGTATAACAGTTCTCTCATCTACTTGCTACAAATATCACGGTCGCGGGTATCAAAATGTAAGGGTCTTCACATATTCCAGACCGCCATGGGCAAGCTTCAATCGTCCATTGTAAATAACCCCATAAAATAAGTGTGAAACGTCAATATGTATTAAAAATGCTCGTTTAGATTGCTTACCTTCGCGCAGCTTTTGCCATAATCAACTTTTCGAAGATGTTAACGGGTAATAGATGATAACGGGAAATTTACGAAATCCTGAACGGCTAACTATTAATTCTGCAAAGATGCTGTGGCTTAACAGCTTTTAAGTGTGAAGCGTCTTTTTTCTGTGACTTGGTAATACCCGTTGTTTGATGTTCCAAATCATGTTAAATTGATATCACGTCTTACTATGCAATTCATTTAAATTGTAAGAAATCTAAAAATTTTCCAAGGCTGTAGTTTAGTAAACATGATAAATCAAAAATGCCTTATTTCATGCTAAACATTATTTAATAAATGAGATAATATTAAAGGCACCTAAAGCTGGGTGAATCTCAAGAGTTGAAGACCTGAATATTGAACTAAACCTAATCATAATGAGAAAACATCTTTTAGCAGAATGTTAATATTTAACTACCTATTCTTCATCGGCAAATTTTGTGTTAATGCAATGAAGTTCTTCCAAAGTTGTGATAGGCTTTTAGGTCGTTAATTGATGTGCAAAAAAAGAAAATTGTTTTAAATTAATTTGTTAAAAACGCCACTGAATAGGTACACAGTTTATGATTTAATTATTTTATTGATTCTAAAAGTAATCGTAAGTGATCTTTAAAGTGTGCTTAATACTTAAGCTTACGTAGGAAACCAAAGCTTTTCACGACGTCCCGCTCTCTCATTCAGAGGACAGAGTTATTGGATTCCGTATTCGCTGTTTATTGTATAGAAAAATTGCAAATGCAAAACCAAAAATTGACACAACTAAAGCAATCCACTTGGCAATGTCCTTAATCATAAGGGTCCTGTGGTAAAAAATATAATGAAAAACTTTTTTCATGTTGTTTAAATGTTTTTCCTTACTTAAAAATACCCTTCAAGCTATCTGTAATAGCTGGAATAAGGTTGATATTTTCATCAATCCAAAATAGTGGCATAACCACACTTTGTAGATTTTCCATGCCAGCTACCTCAGCTACGGGTTCTACGTCCAAGTTAAACTGAACTCGCTTGTAGACAGAAAGCGGAGTTCCTGAAATCTGAAAGTGATATTTCGTACTGACAAAGTCGTCTAAATACGTTTCAAATACGTTACCGTTTCGAAATCAATATGAGTTCCATGTAGGCCATCGTTAGGATGCAGCCCCCCCACGTTTTTTAACAAGTTTTCGTCTCCGTGAAGAAAATGTGGCATTGAAGCTATCATAGGAGTCTTGGTGCAAGGGGATAAGTCCATAGTTCCCTTTGCGGGGCAGATTTCAGGATACGACTGACAGTAGCAGTTGTTGTCTTTTTCATTCTATTGAAAAATTATTCTAAATAAAACTTGCAACAAGACTAAGGTCTCCCCTACCCTTATATCGCCAAAGTCCATCACAAAACGTACAGCCGGAAGTCCATTATAGTGAACGCTGCGCCTCATCTTTGGTGACATTGAGCGACAGAGGTCTGGCGAAAAAGACCAAAGCCCCAGTTGTGGATCGGTATAAGGAGGAAATACTGTTCCATCAGTTCCCTTGAATTGATTGCACTCTTCTCCGGGCCAAACATCTAGCATAGTTTTTCCATTGAACTGAAGCACCTTGCCAATATCCTTCGAATTTTTGCGCCCGCGTAAGACTGTAAATCGACCTGCGTCACTGTGATTATTCTGTAAGGACACGTGGGGTAATTATTGAGGATAAGAGATATACCCTAAGACAATTCATACCGCTCCCATCAAAGAAAACGTAAAGTGGGTGTCATTAAACTTGCTAGCACCCCTTATGGCACCTGATTCAAACTGTCCACAAACTGCCTTTGCTGCAGGGTGATCTGAGCTGCAGTCAATGAAAATGCCTCGGAAGAATAAGTCCATGAACGGTGCTGTTATGAAAGGACTTGCATTCTTGAATACTATCCCAAGTCCCGCCCCAACACCTGCTATCATTTCAGCACTTTGACGTTTTACCGATATCGACATCATCTTAAAATGAAAACAGGTTATTGGACACCATGTGGCGACTTTATTTTGTGCACCAACCTGAATTATAGGATGCGGCATGGTGATAAGTTCCTCGCCAGTAAGTCCCTTAGATCTGTCTGCTTGGAATAAAAAAGTGTTCCGCATATTGAAGGCAACAGTGTCATCTTCGTCATTGTCAATAAGGTCATATTTATCCTTAAATTCACTGCAATTCGTTCAAGTAGCAACTTTAAGATGGGTTCCTTTCATAAGATCATTACTTACTCAAAAACAAACGGCCCCACATCCTTAACAATAGGTGTGCGACCTTCTTCCACTTCCAATGGATTGGTGACGTTGAAAACGTGTAAGGAAAACTCGAATGGTAGGGGAAAGGCTTGCCATGCGGCTCGGGTAGGTGTCTCAGGAGCCAGATTAATTTTCTAAATTTAGTTCTTTATAGTCTGCTTTGGTTGCTTGGCGTACTTACCTTTTTGATGAGACTCTTAAACAGAATTGGGAATCCTATCCATCCCAAGCTAATAGAACAGATAAGTATAAAAGCTGACAACAGGGCTACGGCTTTATATGGTATAGCCATAGTGTTAAAAAGTGTCCGACTGAAATGTACAAAAGCAGTAACGCGAATGACTATCCCACATGGAGATTGTATACCTCGAAAGGTGTGCAAGTTCCGATTTAACGCTTAATTATTGAAAATTTGTTTTAATTTGGGTATCGAGTGTGGTGTCCAAAATAATAATTAATTTTAAAGGTATTCCTTTTTTAACCCTTAATGAATGGTAGCTAGAATTTTAAATTACTCCGAAGGTTGTAATGTAATACACATCGTACTCATGACGAGTTCGGATATGTAGGGCAATGCAAAGAAGTATATATTTCAATAACGGGACTGAGAGAACGTGTCCTAGTTTGGTTGAATTATTTTAAAATTCCTGCAACGAAGGTCATAGGTCTGTCTCGTGAATGGTAGCTATGTAACGAAAAGGTCAATAATTATGAACCTTTTGAAAATTATTAGCTGTTATTTTGACAAGTCTTAGAGTCGCCCTCCAGAAGCGACTAAATTGTTTTTGAATACACTGAATGAGAGGCCTTCCTCTGTCGTTGTCTGTCGTTCCCATAAGATATTAAGTTTAATGCATAGTTTGTAACGCAGTGAAATAGTCACCGGGTTTACGGTCTAAGACCTTTTAGAGTTATAAATGAGGCCGACAGGAGAATCGATTGGGCCATGTCCGTCTGTCCGTCTGTCTGCAAACAACTTTTAAGCCTTAAATTTTAAGCTAGAAGCTATATGTTGCTGAGTGGGCTGGAAGTTCAATTCAGATTTGGTTTGAAAATAAGTTGAATCGGCCCACAGACACGCCCTCCTGTATGTGTTGTGACCATCTTTAATTTATAAAAAAACTTTTTTCTAATTTTAGCTAAAAATGCTGCTAGCGCACTGATTTTTGGTATGTGACATCGGTTTGTAATTGTCTTTGAGGTTGCAGAAAAAGTTTGCCCAAATGGTTGTTTTTTCAATAAATATTCTATGAAATAAGACAAAAAATAATATTACGAAAGTTGTAGATATTAGCATTTTCTAACTTTTTTGTATATTTTATGCCTCCGCTAATTTTAGCGGATTTTTTTTTTCAAGCACTCAACAATTGTATTTTTACATCTCGCCCACTTTTTTAGGAAGGCGAGAGTATTTTGTAATCCATCGCAGGCGGAATGAAATTTGTACGCACTGTTTCACTTTCCCAATTGTTTTTGTTTAATTTTAGCTATAGGTGCAACTTTATATAGAAATAAATATTGAGTAGTGTAACGAAACCTCCAGTTTAACAGATTGATTTAACAGATAATTCCCCGGGCATGTATATGTATTCGAGGCTGAGCTTGAGAAAATAACTCAGTATAAAAGCTCATTCCAGCAGTGTGCAAAGAGTGACATTTTTATGAAAAAATTAAGTAAAATATTTTTTTTTGTATTTCGCCGCTAAATAGTCCGTATAGTTTTTAAAAATAGAGAAAATAAAATCCTTTTAGCGCCTCAGTGTAGTGTTTTGTCAACACAGAAAAAACCTAAGATCAATACATGTCACATTTGTGACAAAACCGAAAACACGAGACACTTGCATGCAGTCAATTGACGAAGTATTCTTCGGGAGAACGAAAAATTCTTCCGAAGAAGAGTTCTCCCAAACCACATGCGGCTTGTTAGTAAATCTACATTTTTATACGCTATCCATTTATGGCAAGACTTCTGTATGTATTCATGTGACACTGTACGTGTATAAATGTCTTGAATCCTGGTGGTAGCTAAGATTACTCGTTCTGACCTGGGATCCAATAAACTAAAAAAAATAAGTTAAACGGATTTAAGACAAAGATTTTACATTTTTCTCGAAGGATGCACGGGATGCCTTCGAAACGTCAGCTGAAAAGATTAAAAAAATTGAATGAAACTTGAGTAGGTTATTTCAGCCATATCGAACTTATGATTGTGCCATTGGTTCATACAAAATAACTCTCAATACATAAACACAAAAGGGCAGTAAAACCAAATTTGCATAAAAGGCAAATTCAATAAATTTGAACCTTAAAACTTGATCTCCTCATGAGGTCCTTATTTCTATGAGTAACGATGGGCGTAGTTCTCTTAAAACGCCGCATCCTGTTTTGTTAATAAAAATAATCAAAACTGTTCATTAAAACATTTTATTTCAATCGATAACATAATTTTTCAACATACAATAAAAATCACAAAGTTTTTGATTTATTATATCAGGAATAATATTCTACATGATTGCAACGAAATCTATGATGAGACATCTACAGTAGCAGCTAATGTCATTGAAAAATAAAAACTAATTTGTATAATTATAATATATTTATCCACAAAATAATATATAAATTATTTAAACTCACACATCAACCGATTTATTTATCTACACACTAAGTTTAACAAAAATTAAATGAGAATAAAACAGAAATCATTTCAATTCGAAAATGTTTACCTTTGGTCTTTCACTTTTTCTTTAAATGTTAAACATGAAACAAAATACAATTTATTTTCTTTTTTCTATATAGAATTAACCAGATTAATACTAATTAAGGCTAATTTATTAATATTTATTTAACAATACATATTTACAGTGCATACAAATGTTGTAAATAAAATTTGTTAATACATGAATGGGGTTGGGAAAATTTTAAGTAAGCCCACCACTTCGGTTAAACAAACTTAATTTACATTTGTATAATAATTTTTTTTTTAAAACAACAATAAATATAAATTTCTTAAGTAAAAAAAAAACAAGAGTAACGGTGATTTGGACCATTTACAATAAAATCAGTGATTGTACAATTTTTGCTTTGCTTATATCAATGTGTACCGAGTTTTTTTTAAATATTTTCTTAAAGTTTCTTTTCTTTGTTGGTTAGCGATACTATCACATCGGCTCGAAGTAAGCGCTTTAAAATGTATACAGCTAAGGCAAAGACGGCCAAGTAAAGGGCGGCAACATCTAACAGATAGTACTGTATCCAACTGGGGGGATTTAAAATGGTTGGAAATCGGACATTTACTAAAACCGATAAAAGCCTTACCTCAGATTACGAGCTGGTGATTGTAAGTGATATGCCCCATTATACTTGAGTACGTATTCAGTCCAGTACACGGCTGTGTCAAGAGCGGAACTTCTTTGATCCAAAAGAAGCCTCTGACGGAACCTGGTAAAACAAATAATTATGTCTATTAGCATAAATAACAAGGATAATCTTTTAAGAATCAATGAAATTACACCCTTAAAATGGCCTTGGCAGTGTTTTAACAACCTATCTTATATGCCCCAATGTAATAATTTCCTAACACATTGCCGTTCAAGGGCTTTTGGTTTCTCTAATAATGAGTTAGTGGTTTAAAGCATTCGACGACTTTTAATATGATCCAAAACCTTATAGCGAGTAGATATATTCTTTTCTACATGGGTGAAGCTAATAGAGCAATTCTGCCCATAGCGTCATAAAGGCTCTAATGAATTTTTTCTATACTATATCTATACTTATCTTATCATTTACTGCAACCTGAATCAATAGAAACTAAAAAATAGAGCACGCATTATGCTTTAAAACAATATTTCTTAAAAATTTTCTCTAGTTTCCGTAATTCAGGTTAAGGATTGTTACGAAGATTCACTAGTTACTGTCGCTTTTTACTTTGAAACCTGCCTGATTCTTCGGGCCTAAGAGAAACTGTCAAGTTAGTGCAAAAACTTCTTCTGGACAACCAACCGAGAAGGCCATTGTTAATGCAGAGTATTTTCGAGATGCATATCTAATGCTTTTTATGTGCAGTTGTATTGCAGGTATAAGAAAAACCTATCAAAAAAGTAAAAAAACGAGCATTTCACAAAACTTAGTCAAAATTTTGTCAAATAAATAAATGTCAAAAAAAAACCAAACTAACACCAAAAAATTGTGTCGAAATGGAGTCATGTCTGAGTTTTAAGACCAAACACAAAAAAACTGTGTTAACAATTTTTCAATCTAGGAACAGCACTTAACGTCAAATTTGTTTAAAAATGACACTTGACATTTGACACCGAATCGACATCATGTATGGAGTGGAGGCTTCATTCTTGTGTTAGTTTCAACAACCCGTGCTTAGAGGGATTAAATTTTCGGCAGATGCAAATTGCCAAGCTCGTCTTTTTTACTACATACATGAAATTTTACAAGAACTATTTTGTAAATAGAGAAATTTATCTATCCATTAATGTTTTATCTGTCTTTTTGCCCATCACTTCTAAACTAATCGAGACCGACAATTTTTAATACCATATTCGGAATCAGGACACCCAAATCCATAGAGGATGAAAATATCCAACAAATTCCTCTTGGCCGTAAGCTTATGCCGATTCCCCTTCATATGGGTATATCCTCTTCCTTAACGGGTAGGTAAACATCACAGTAAAAAAGCTAAGAGCTTGAAAAAAAATCTGAGTTGCAGTTGAACTAACTTGTCACATCTATTGCACGCTTTAAAGTATGTTGAGAAATTCTGGCACGACCTGCTTTTAAATGATAAATTCATCGGCTCTAGGCTATGGCGCAAATGGGTAGTCCTAAAATTTCAAAGTTCTGCAGGTATATAATGATTTATATCGTCCGCACATGTCTTAGAGATCATTCGTAATTTCGTAGTCATGCATGACGTATACGTAACATTCTTTCTTGTACCATAAAAAAGTTACGTATACGCCCCGTATACTCAACAAATGGTGAAGCAAGAAGATGTTCACTGCGCTATAAATGGCCCACTAGTTTCGACTATAGCTACTGGGTTGTATAAGGTATATGAACTGTGGGCTTTGCACAAGCTAGAATTGAGAGTAATTTCGTAGTTAAGGGCATGTTAATGATGTGCTAGACTTGTTTAATGGTTCTCAAAGAAGATGTAACGATCGAGGTATCAAAGTTCTGGAACTTTTTCTGCACAAATCGGTAAGTCCCTTTGAATTGGTAAGTCTCTAAAAATCTTCGGTATACTCGTCTGCTGATCGATTAAGTCAAGTCAAGTCAGTCTCAATGAGAATTGTGAAATTATTTTACTTAAAATAATAAAGCGTGTGGTGGATCGTTTTCTGAACGATGGTTTTTCTTGCAATAGTTTAGAGGGGGTAAGTCAGAAGTATACTAATACGGCTCTAACAGCCCCTTCACTCCAAAAGCGTGTAAGGTACAAAACCAAACTAAAAGCTACATGGTACCACATGGTATGACCTTCATTTTCATAACCTGGGATTCAGGTATGGTCTGTTTTACGAAAGCACCATTCAACAGCCACTGAACTTGTCAAGCTGATTCACTCAAATAACTAGGTGACCTTCGATATTGAGTTCCCTATACCACTTCTCTATAACAATTACAAGAGATTACAAAATTGTCTCGGATAGCAACTCCATCCATGCATTACTTACCTTGCAGCTTGCCGGAACGCTGGCTCATGTATCACCTTCATCACAGACTTGTACAACTTTTCGGCCGTTAACGTTTCCAGGTTCAACTTAACCGCATAGCCATCCACCTCCGCCTTTGCAGAATTTACATCATGGTCGCAGAAAACTGGCATTGTCACCACTGGCACTCCATGGTACACAGTTTCGTACATGCTCAGCAGGCCACCGTGGGTGACAAATGCGCGCAATTTGCGATGTCCCAGTATGTCCTGTTGCGGCAACCAACGACTCAGCTTGACATTAGGTGTTAGATCGTGCATTTCGGATGCACTTCCTTCCCACTTCCAAAGAACATGATAGGGTAAACGGGCGAACGTCTTCACCAGCAACCTACGCAGCGACTCTGGCATATTGGATGCTTTCACCGAGGAGCCCATCGAGACGTAAATAAAACCAGATTCCCCGGCTGAAGCGATGAAATCTTCTAGGTCCTTTGGCAGTGGTCGGGCCGGTTTGCAGTGAATGCACGCAACCTCAGCTATATTTGGGTTTAACGCCCGCGGGTAGGAGACCACTGCGTGGCCATTCTGAAGGATAAAGCTGACATTCTTCGAGATTTCATACGGATGAGGGTGATCGGCGCCAAGCCGATCCTGCAGCACCTTGTACACAAGCCCTATGACAACCTGAAAGAAAGCGCGATTAAGTAACCAGCTCAACTGAATGCTTATGGCACCAATTGCTTACCTTATGCAATGCGATGAAAAACAACTGCATTGCGGTGTTCATGGCTCTTTCGATTAGATTCATGTTATCCGTGAATGCAGTGTAGAAATTCGGTGTAACCGCAAACGATCCTGGGTTCCCAGCCACCGACAGGCTTCCAGTGTAGAAGCCCACCGTGTTCATGTACATAAATGGTATCTTATAAAGGCGCACCATACCAAGGGCGCACTCGGGGTAGGCACCGTCCAGAATGGCCAAATCGAAGCTGCGATTCATCAGCTCCTTCGTTTCTGCATCTTCGAGCATTGCGTCACAAGACTGTAAATATTGCAAGGAAACATTAAGTTTGCAGTTGATGGGAAAAATATTTTTGCGTAGTTTCGCGTGCTTCGAATGAAAAGCGGTTACATAGTGGTCTGGAAAATACCCTCCCTACTCGAGCTTATACACTCCACATAACCGGCCTAACAACTCGACACGCTAAACGCGCGCGCGCGCACCTTCGCCGCAATATGGCGGCTACGGACAGCTACGTTTGGGCCATTTCGAAATGAACGTTATTGAACTCGGTGCAAACTTAATGCAGCTTTCTACTACTATAGCGTGTAAAGTACGGTTGGTGGATTGTTTATATTTTTATGCTGCCGCCACGCGATATGTAAGGAATTTCGTAGCGATGGCGCTGCATATCAACGTGTGTCGGCTCACAAATGATATCGCAACTTGGCCAGAGATGAAGAAACTTGTTGTGGGCATGCCTAGATGATTCGATACAATTGGCAATTTGTCGATGTGTGACATGTAAATGGCTGCCTTTCATGGACGCAATTATTCGGGTCAGTAAATTACAACGAGTGTATTTTTTTCTCCTTAATGAGAGTTTAAAAGGCCGAGTGAGCATAAGAAGACGCAACGTGCCTAATGATGGAAACATTGCACAGTGCTAGTTTAATATTTCTGATATAATTATATGTGGGGTTAACTGACTACAAGCAACCTTGCGATTGTGATCTAATTTCTTTACGCTGAACTATTTTTTCTGCATGGTCGAGCTAGTTTAAGCTGTTTGTGTTAAGAGGGTCACTTTGAAGAAGTATAGGAGGTATTGGAAGGTAGTGGAAACCCTTAGTTTCAGAGACAGTAATAACAGGGATCTGCGGAATAGAACAATTACTACGAAATGATCCTCTCATACTGCAGACCCTCATTGGACTCTTAAACCCTTGACGACAATAAGGTATTCTTAAGAGTACAGTTTTCTTTCTATACGTTTCTCCATGGGTAAGTTCAAACAACAAATTCGTTATCGAATTGTGTTTCTTGAAACCAACTTTTTCTAAAAATGGGGTGTCAAATAACGGTTGGATAAAAACACTCCTCGAAAAGACGCTAGATGTTTGTTCGAATTTGGAAGGAACTTGATTTCAGCTTGTCAAATGAGGATGAGGATGCTCTAAGCTGCTTCACAGGAAAATGCTTTGGTTTATTTGTCTGCCCGTCTGCATTGACGCTCGGGTAAACAGGGATACCGACCTTGCCAAAGGACCACCGAGCCTCAGAGGGTATGCATGCAGTTGGAAGGGGACCTCAGCAAACTTCACATGCAAAATTTTAGCGTCACATAAATCAACATTTTTAGAGACTGTTGTGATTCACAATTATTTTGAGAAAAAGTTGAGCGAATAACAATCTAGCATCATGTTTTCTCACAGGGCACCTTTTGCTTCAAAGCTTATAATCAGTACTGCACTACTTTTTGTTGTCTACAGATTGGTTGAATACAGTAAACCAGGGTATAAGTCTCGTACAAGTTAGGCTTAGCAAGGATTTTTCCGGTCGATCCTGGAGTCTGTACTGAAAACTGCTATGTTGAAATACAGCATCTGGAAAATGACCACCACTATTGCCACTGGATTCTCTCAGAAAACATAAAATATTTTAGGCGACTGACCTATCCTTGGACTTAACCATAATCAAAAACGATTAAGGATGGCTGTTTCGACATGTTTATGTGCAATTTGAAGACAGGGATCGAAGTCTCTAGGATTCGACCTCTACGATCGAAGCTATTCTTGATCCCTGAGACGAGGTTTTTCATGACTTTTCAAAAGAACCTTTATGATTCGATTCCATACCGTTACATCGAAAAATAACTGGCGTACGCATTATTAATGTATGAAAACATAATAAACCAAACGTAAGGAATCAGAATCCTTTTTAGACCCTTTTTCGATATCAGTATCACAGGCTCATTACAATAACGGCCCTTATGTCTTACCTTAAAAATTGGGCGTGTCCAAAATCATAGAAAAGGCGTTTAAAAAATCTAAAAATTCTTATGAACAAGTGTGCAGCCCTTTTTTGCCTATAAATTTGTTGTGCACAGAACGGCGGCGGTGGAATAACTTATTATCAGTTTGAGTCAGGAAAGATGAAGAAAACACGGTGAACAAAATATTGACTGAACAAGACTGCGCTCTTGGAAAAATGGCTTTGCCAAATCAATTTGTCCCAATAACTGATCCTTTAACTTTTACGTCTTGGTAACGTCAACTACCACCAAGTTAATGTAATTTAACGCATCTGGACTTGTTTTGTGCGGTTTTTAAAAAGGGTAGGGCTTACAGAACCAAGCTTAAAATCTAAGAGCAGTTCAAAACCAATGTCCAACCAGTTTTATCCCAGAAAACAACCCAAGTTCGCTACTAATTCAACTCGAACGAATCGAGTGCTGCAGAAAGAAGGGGTCACTAGCTCCTGGTAATGTTTCAGAATAAATGTTAGATACTAACCCCTGATAATATGGCCGAAACCAATGACATCTTTAAAAGAATATAAGTGTGAATATAGTAACAATAAGGTGAAGAGATTTAAATTGGATGAAACAAGAAACTTAACATTTAGAATAGCTCCCAAAATCAAAACGCGTCAATTAACAAACCCCACCAACGCACCTTACAAGGTTTCAAGCGAAAAAGTTTAGCATCTTAGACCTTACAAGTCACTTCAGAACTTGCTGCCGTACCGCCTCAAATAACTATTTTCCGTGTGGTGTAAAAAAAAAGTGCCTATGATTACATGGCCAACAGAAGCTTTCATGAAGGTACTGATCATGAGCTTATGAATATGAACCACTTGGGTTTTCCTATATTAATCGAATCCGTGTTTAACGTTGTTATTAAATCGAACCTCGAAAATACACTTCTGAACATGATTTTCCATTACTGTAAACACAGTGCTGCATGCTGGGCGATTGTGCTGATGATTTATGTCCATAAGACTACGCAGTTTTTACCAACCCAACTTTATAGAATTTTTTATTTACCTGAAATGCATAACGAATGCCATCCCACATTGATATGGGCATTTCTCCAGACATTCTGGCTCCCAATAAGTCCCAATTTGTATAATTTTGTATATATTCAACCAGTCCGGCTGGGGTTATCTCATGCAGCCCGTTCATAGAGAAATCCGCTGGGAAGCCGCTCAAAAAAGTGATGTTATGGCCCCTGGAAACGAAAAAAAAAAACAATATAAAAAAATGCAAATTAGAAACTAAATCAATTCAAGTTGAATGCAAAATCAATGCAAATTTGTCAAATAAATTATTTTCGGTCACACACTAGTCGCGGACAGCTTTCTACTTCTCAGATTGACTATAGCATAAATTTAAGTCTTCTTTGGCTGCTAACATGCATTCGGCGAAAGGGGGCCAATTCGTCATTCTCGTAGGAAATGAAAATCGATTGTTCAATTAAGGAATTGAAGTCATTAATTTATTAAGTTTTTTTGATAGTGGCATTACGAATGTATGACAGTTCTTCATCGTTTTCTTGTGTTTGCCTCAAGAGACTTGTTAAAAATTCAAAATGCGTGCGCCTCTTCTAATGCTCCGTTGCCAAAGATGCACGGGCGCGCTGTCTATGCCTCATAGAATCTTGGAAAGCAATTGCCTCTTGCGGCGCGGAAGAGAGTCTTGAAAACAAACTTCACATTCATTGATGACACTTTTTTATTTTTAAAAATAACAGCACGTCCATTAATCAATTCGTTTATTATGCAAATTGCATAGGTATGACGAAATGTAATGAAATAAATCATAACCTTACAAGAGCTACAGAAATTTTATGAAAGAAAGAAATTGGAACCGAAAATGGGGGGAAAGACACCGGAGAAAATGCAAGAGAAAAACGAATTAGACCGAAGAGACAATGGAAGTTTTATAAGTATCGCTGTTTGAGGCAATGTCAATAGCATTTTTATTGCGGTTATGGTGGTGCTTGATCATGCGGATGATTTGATTCAACGATCAGCGAACATTGTCAATGGATCCTGCGAACAAAGATTTAATCGCTCGAATTGGAATGACAAGGTAAGAACGTGACCGTAGTCTTCATAAAGCTTATCGATGTGGCGACACCAATCACAAAGGAGTAGATTCTTGAGAAAATTCCGTAATATTTCGTAAGAGCATTGTCTATACTTGGTTGCCAATTCCTTAATGAATCACGATTATTGTATGATTCTTTAATAAGTGAGAAAGTAAAAGATGTCCGAATTTGTTAAAACTGTATAATAAAAGTTTTATTATAGCTTAGATCTTAAATTCTGTAGCTCTATTAATATGTATTATGTGCGGAAAAAATGCTTTAAAAACTCCACATAAGAAGATTAGTCTTTTCTGTAACCTGCCCCATAAAAATTAATACCATCCTTGAACACTATTTTTGTTGGAATGATAGGGACAGCACCTGTCAATAACAAACATTTATTTTGGAAGTTTTTTGCAAAAAAAAAATTAGAAATAGAAAACAGTTTATGTTATTTTAAGGTATGTATGTTTTTAAAGTACATTTACATCGCTTCAAAATCACTATTTTAGCCAAATTCAGCACTCAGTCCAAATATTCGCTATACAGTATTTCAGTACCTATTCAAAATGTTGAACTTTGGCTCTGCATTTAGAAGTTAGTCAAACTCAACAAACCTTTTAATCTTTTATAAATTTTTTTATTCTAAAAAGAATTTAATGCGGCAAAATATTCAAAGTACACATTTGTAATTTTTGATAAATTGACGAAAAAGGATAAAAGTATTGTTATGCAAAAAGCGCCTGTAGATGCAATATTATTAGGCGCCAATTTTTTTTAAATTTCAAAATTTTAATGTTAAATTGTGTCATTTGTTAAAGTAAATGTCAATAAATGTATTTTTTGATTTTAAAAAATATATTTTTTAATTTTTTTGTCAACGTATATTTTCATTTTTATTTTAGAGTAACAATACAAATCAAAGACATAAACCAACAAAAGAATAAGTGAGTAAGTGCAAGAGTTCGTCTGCAATGAACTTCTGCAATGAAATCTGTCGTAGAGTATTCTCCTTGCCTTTCCTATATAATATTTCTCGCAGTCGTCGCATTGTATTTTGTAGACTCCTGAGCATGTTTTGTTGTCTCTGTTATGCTTCGGTCGAAGAATATTTTCAAAAGGCGCGTAGCATCATCCGCTTTTCAATATCATATTTTTTTTTTTGAAATATTTTATCTGATGTGCAAAAATGCGCGTGATAAAACTTTAATTTTATTTATTTCATCATCATCATTTTCGAATGCCGCTTATCCTTTAAAATGGTCGCGGAGCGAGTGTGGCTAAATGATCTTTCCATCTTTCCCAATCCTCCGCCACCAACTCAAGAGACTCCGGCGCAATTTCCAGGCATGAATCAGAGAGGTTCTTTACCTGATCCCACCACCTGTTTCTTGGCCTACCAGGGGGGCGAAGCGCTCACCTCTCGGCTAGCATGATCTGTCTAGGAAGTCTGTCAGGGGGCATGTAAACAACGTGTCCAAACCATCGAAGAATCGATCGCTCGGAGAAGTAGCTGCTCAACATTAAGATTCCCACGAATACTGACGTTTCTCGCTCTATACCTTAGAGTAACACCAGCAACGCACCTCATGAATCTCATTTCGGCAGCTTGTACCCGCGATCTAATTCTTTTGGTCATTATCCAAATTTTATGACCATAGATAAGGGTCGGAACGAACTCTGAATTAAAAACTGAGATCTTTGCTTTCACTCCAAGCTCTGCTTTCCTGATGACCGGCCGGCGCAGTTCCTTTACTATTGCCCCAGCTTGGCCAGGACAGGACAAGTCAGTATCACTCCTTCATTCTTTTGTGAAAAAGACCCAGAGATACGTAAACTTCTACACCTGTTCTAATGGAACTCCACATTGCACAGGAGTGTTGTTATTGAGTGAAATTTATTTGCTAATATACGAATATATCTGAACATTTATTAAGCAAGTTTATCTCGAATTGAAACAAAAAAATTGACTGACCAGTCCAACCAGTGTAAGTTCAACAGTGCATATGTAATAGCTTCCATCCCTCTGTAAAGTATCGCGGTTTACACTATTCCTATTCCTATTCCTATTCCTATTCTGAAAACGACTTTTAAAAATGGGTGTGGCCAAAAACTTTGTAGATCACAGAGACAGGAGTACCATATGCGTTTAATTTTACTTCATATTACTCCCTTAGTCAGGATAAACTACATTCGAGATCACATTTTTTGGCATATTACAGATTTTTCCCAAATTCTACCTGTAATTTCGGGCGGGGCTCAAAACTTTTTATGAGCAATATGAAAAATATTGAATTAAATGCATTTGAAAGATTACTCTTTAAATCTATGCCACGCCCACTAGAAGAGGTTTTCCGACTTTGTGTTGCTTTTCATTGTCTTACAACCCAATGCAAAATGTTATATTTTAGCTTTTTACAGCGTCTTACTGTTTTGAAAGCACTGAAGGTAATGCACATTTACTCCGATTGTGGGCGTGTCTTTGGGGTGATTTATAAAATTTTTGCTGTTTGTAATACTTCAAGATATCAGGGAACCTGCGTACAAAAGCTCTCTTGCTTGATTAAAGGCCTAAGAATTTGTGGCATACAGACGGACGAACGGACGGACAGACACATCTCACTCGACGCAGAATTCGGGCTCGATCAAATGCTCTAAGGGTTTTGGGGGCCTACCGTCATTATTTATGTAGGTATACTCGATTACATTGTATTTCTAGTTTTGAATTTTGGACATTTCAAGCTTGTAGCTGTATGCCGAGAACAAGATGGAAATCGAGAGAGGGAGTAGGAGCATTTTTATGGTATGTTTAAGGCATTTAACATTTATTGAAAGATAGGGATTAATATTGTAAAAATTGTTTTTCGAAAGGTTCCGCGTTCATGACATCCAAGAAAACTGATTCCTTTTCGCGAAGGACCATAGTACCATTCAGTTATAAGAGACTTTTAATTGTAAAAACAAAATCTTTTTTAAAACACAACAATTTAAAAATATTTAAACAAAAAATTCCACATAATCTCTGTGTTTTACCTGGGTGTTAAGTCATACAAAACTGTACATACCTCGAAATAAGGCCTTTCGCCAGTTCCCAAAAGGGTATCTTATGAGACTTTGTGCCACCCATAGTCACCATAAGGATGTCGGCTGTGAATGTCCCACCAACACAAATAAGGAGCAACAATCCCGCGCTTCTTAGCGGCGTCATTCTAAAACGACAACAAGAAAAAACAAACATGCATTTTTATATTCAATTAACATTAAGTACAAAAGATTTACATTTAATATTTCAAGCGATAGTTTTGACACGAAGCCAGTCTGCAATTTGCATACAACAAAAAAAAAAAAAAACAATCGCAACAACTACTGCCAATGGTAAGCGTTGACAAATGAATGGCGGAAAAACTAATTTACCTTCGCCAAAATGGTTGAAAAATAATAAATAAATTATTATGAGCTACCTGGCCGGTAGCTGATGCGATCAAAATGGAATTTAATTGCCGCGTGTCAGAAACCATACGCTTCAGAGAAGTGCCGGTCGAATCAGACCAACGATTACCCGAGGAATTCAATTATGGCCGCAATTGGATTTTGACCGGTAATGGAAATTTAAATCATTCCAAATGGTGTCGTCAGAAAATGGTCAAAATTTGTGCGCACTGACTTCCTCGATGTGCCCGATAAGACGTGCTGAGATCAAAGTTAATTTGGTCATAGCTAAATGGATTGTAGATTTGTTCTATCATAAAACTGTAATTACGAAAAATATGGGTTTGTTTTTCCTCTTTTGGGGCAATTAGTTGCAATTAATTTCGGGCACACCAAGTCAAGCGAGTCGTACCAGCACCACCGATCATATCTTTTGCCCCACAAGCTGATTTGTCCACCTGACAAGTTCTACTCCGCCGCCGAATGTACCTGTTGGTTGCTGACGGTCGAGTAAAAAGTATCTCTATTAGAATGCAATTATAGCAGCAACCTTTATACCCAGCTCAATTGCCATTAAATAGTGGCAGTGATAAAAATTTCTTGGGGCCTTTTCCAAACCAACCTGAATTCATATATTCTAGTGGTTTGATTTATGTGCCCGTGCCATGCATTTAAATGTGTTGCAAGAAGTTATAAAAAATTAAGATATTCAAGTCAAAAAAAGTAATTCAGATAAAAAAATCTTTTTAATTACATATAGCTTGCGCATACAGTCGATCTTTAACAAAAAAAAAAATTAGGGCATTCGATTCAATGGCAGTGCAGACTTGATCTGCAGACTTAATTGAAATTAAACTGAAAGCCATCGAGTAAAAATGTGACCCCATTCTTGTGCAATAAAAACGACATCGTCGTAAGTTATCACCTTTTGTTGGTTATGGTATGATGTTGGTCTGTAATTGGCTAAAAGACAAGTTCAGGGGAAAGTCATACATTTGAACTTGACATTATTTGATCACTTTATCACCTGGTCTTAGAGGAAAGGTCAAGATAGTTCAAACATGATTCGTAACAAAGAATTTGTTATATGAGAAGCGATAAAACAATAAAAGCAACATATACAAATAGTATATTTCCGGTTACAAAAAAAAAACCGATTGGGTATTTGTTTTATGGAACATGTTTAGTTTCTGGGTAAATTATACTTTTTGCAGTCATAAACTCAAGGTCTCTTTATTAACTTTTATTTTCGCAATGCAACTTTTACCGCACGAAAACATTTTGCTTTTTTATTTTATATCGAGAGTTTTATTACCTGGAACTATTTTATATACATATTGAAATCTTTTATCTTTTATTTAACAAAGTTTAGTCTTTGAGAAAGTATATGGCAAATAAGTGGATAGACTTTAAAAAAGGTTGGCAGAAAATGCGCAGCGATGCTAACGACTCGAAGGGTTCGTCACACCCTTTTTATACAGACCAATTTTTAGGAAAATTATTTGAATCAGTCCACAGACACGCCCATTACAACCCTGCATGTGTGACCACCTGCACAGACCAAAAGAAGATCAAATCAAATTTTAGATGTATATGGCATCAGAAGATCAATTTTGTGTGGGAGGCACAGCATTCGAATTGTCTTTAAGGTGCAAGAAAAAAAATTTATCGCAGTATTGACCAAGCCCACTTTTTAACCAGTTTTTAATAAAAATTCAAGTTCTTCCAAAATATATATAAAATTTGGAAAAAAAAATTATTTAATAAAAAATTTAGGTATAAACCCTGGAAAATTGATTACCAAAAAGTCGAGGCACAAGTCTCGGTATAAGCCGGTTCTAAAGGTGGTTTAGTCAGAGACCTACTCGAAAAGGGTGTTAAAGGCGGGGTAACCGTTTCGGTTCATGTGAACTACTGCCAGCTGAATAATGGCGAAACGAACTACTGGAACCCATGTAGAGAATTTGCCTTGAGGATGGGAGAAGTATAGTTGGCTTCAGAGCGAATGAATAGAGAACAGGGGTAACCGCTTTTGGTGTGAACCCCCGTCAAGGGATAATGCGAGACCAGTGGGGAGTAGTAGTAGATGAAATGAATATGCAAGGGCAACCAGCTTCGTAAGGCCCGTACCTATTGATACTCAAGAAAAATTTTAACTCGAGGACCGTAGTAGCTTTGTGGAGGCTATGACCTTGAAGTCATATTTCTACAAGATCGGAAGTTATTCGTTTACTACAGGAGTCATTGCATTGGCAATATTATAGGTACTTCACCGATACTTATTATCGACTGATTATGAGCAGACTGATTATAAGCACCGATCAGTCTCTCCCTGTTTAATAAAAGATATGCTCGGGTAAAACTAACTATAAGAAAAATTTTCCTTGCTTCAAACTACCTCGAAATGATAACTCAAACGCGGACATTATGTGCCGCAATATGCCTAGCTTCCCTGTGTGAGGTCCCTAAAAATGTTAAAAGTATTGCAAGCTACACCCCCCAAAGCTCTAATTCAGGCAAGTAAGTAAGTACCATTCATAAAATTGAATACAGTGCATTTCTGATCTAAGAGACCACTGCACCCGCTGCAGAGACATTTTGAAACTTATTTAATGATAGTGCAACATAAAATGCTAATTTTACATGATCCGATGTGTTGATTAAAGTGTTAACAGTTTACCGGTGACCCTCTTGAACCCACGTCAAACAATTTGTTACATAACACTTGCACAAAAAACTTAAAACCCCAAGACCTCTAAGCTTTTACTAGCAGTGAGTCACATCTTATATTAATTGACTTTTAAGCTCAGCTTCGTTTCTTAAATTTTAATTTTTCAAAATGACTGGATAAAAATTCAAGTGAATTCCCCCAAAAACTAATGATGTTTTGGTCATTGAATTAGATAAATAATTCGCAAGATGGAAAAACGAGTTCATGGTCTTAACTCCATGTAATTACTGCTGACACGTACTTTTAGTTGCTATAAACTGTGAAATTATTCCCATTTAAAGGGTAACAACCTGTTCTCTAATGCTTGAGTACTAAAGAAGAAAACCATTATAGCGTGCGCTACAAATTGGCTTAATGGTCTTTAACGACTGAGCGAATTCGTGCGGTTCGAAGACAACATTTATATTTTCTCAAACGAAGGGTGCAATGTATTCTCTCTTGTCAATTATTGTTTTTGTGATAAAATTATCTGTACATACAATACAAAAATAATAATAATCGTCGATATGATGAACCAGTATGACAATCTGATTATGAAGTTGAAATGCGAAAAGAAATTCCAAAATCAATCGTTAACAAAGCCTAAGCTGCCTAGTGTTTAAGTACTTTCTACTCAATGCTTATGATTATGACGTTTGCATAAATTTACATCATAATTTTACAAAACAAAATAGTTTCGTATTTTAATTTGAGTACATACCAGCTTGTGCAGTAATAAAAAATAATTTTTAATAGTCATTTAAATTTACGGACTCAGGCCATAAAGGCACTGAAAGTAGTAAGTACCAAGAGATTTCTTAAAATGTTAAACAATATCCATAATGTTTAAGGGTATGCAAAAACAAAATTTTGCACAATATTTTATAACCATTTCGTCGACTTAGTTTGTTGATTTCATCTTTTCGCAATACTCTTAAATAGTGTTGTACAGCTCTTCGTGCAATGACATTTTTGTCAGATACAATAACAGCTAACATATATAGTGTGACCTTAATTTATGGCAAAAGTGTTATAATAATAAGTTAAGAATTTTATTTGATAAAGTAAAATCAACAAGTTAGTTAGCATGAAGAACTGCCCGGAGCCAGAAGGGAAGTAATTAATGAAAAAGACATTAGAAATATCTTCGACATTGTGGGATAATAAATTAAAATTCCATATTCTATTCTTTAGGTCCCAAGTTGAGTCTTAAGGTCCCAAGACCAGTCTTGTACTTATTTTGGTAAACCGGGGAAATCGTGGAAAGAGGCATGAATAGCATCAGCATACGAGCGCTTGATGGCCGGAATGTCTTTTTCAGAAACGGATTCATCTGGAAAAATTTTCGAGTATTTAATTAAGGAAATATGACTTTAACCCTCGACGAAAATTTCAGATTCTGCTCTGAAAAAAAGTAACATGGAAGATAAAATATTTCAATTCGGCTTTTCCAGCTTTTTTAGTCATGTGTGTTGGTTTCTTCACATAAAGAGAGACCTCCAATTTTTTGCCGATCCGAACGTCACTTTGAAAAGTTTTTCAAGACAAATGATACTCTCAGAGGACTTGTCAGACCCTTGCGGAGGTGGGGACCGTGAAAAAGAGCGAGTCGTTTATTTTCAGGTAAAGATGGTAGGATTTGAACCTAGACCTCCGGTGTAGTACGCACACACACACTAAAGATACCACACGTCACCTCACGGTTAAAATATCACATCTTTAAAATCAAAACTGTCGACTCTCCAGAATGCCGATTTTGTCTTGGAAGAAAACGAAAGTGCTGAACATACCATATGTGAATGTCGAGCCCGAGCCAGTATTAGACGGAACTTATTCTCGAAAGAACAATTGAGTACGTAAGACATAAAGATTTTTTCTGCTAGCAGTGTTATCAAATTCGCACAGAAAGAGAATTACTACGCCGGAGGTCTGGGTTCGAATCCTACCATCGTCACCTGAAAAAGAGCTCGCTCTTTTTGGTTTTTGGCAAAAAGTTTACACAAAATCGTTTAGCTATTCACACTTCTGAAAGGGGACCAGGTTTTTTATACCCCATCCCATATAGTATAGGAGGTATGTTAAGTTTGATTCATAGTTTGTAACAAAGAGAAATAATTACCTTAGACCCCCAAGACACCTCAAAGGCATATGATCGAGACCGAATTGTAAGTCGAATGAGCTATGTCCGTCCGTCCGTCCCTCTGTCGGTAGTTTTTAGGCCTTAAATTTTTAGCTATAGGAACTTGAGACTTGATATTTGTTCTTTTTAGGTCCCAAAGCAGTACAAGTGTAAAACTTTTTGAAATCCGCCCACTGGACACGCCCACTTTACTTAATAGCATGAAAGATCAAAGTTTTCGTAGGAAGCTGAAATTTGGTCAATATCCTCGCTTAAGTGTATTATGATTGGTATTTAAAAAAAAGCGAGAACCGCCCCATTGTAGGCATGGTCATATTAAATATGCATTCTAATAAACGGCTTTTATTTGATATATTTGCCACGCCCACTTTTGGGGGCGTTTTTAAGTAAAAAATCAAATTTTTAATACAAAACTGCGATTAACACGTGCATACTGCATCTGATAAAAAATATGATAAAAAAAATTATGTTATTGAATAGGGGTTGATGCCACGCACCTTTTTTAAGAAGGGAGATTCTTTACTGACAAATTCTTAACGCAATTAAAGTTAATAGAAGCTGAAATTTAACAACCAAGATTTTCGACGCATTTTGGAGCTTGACAGTGGTCAATTGGGATGGGGTATCCACCGATTCGCCTAGGCAGACTGTAACCCTCCTACTAGTTTTGTTTGCCATTACTACACCATTTGTCATAATTTATGCTGGAATCGCAATGTTGCGTTGCTGCGTGCGTACGTTAATGGCCTTTGCCATGCGTTGCCAAAACTTTACGATACTTTACGTCAAACTACGCACGCAGCAAATTTGCAAAACGAAATGCCGCTTTGCGTTTTGGGGTAGGAAATTGTAAAGCATCACCTCAAACACATTCAATTTTTGTTGAAAGATATTTGCAAAAGAACGAGCAGAAAAGATGCTTTTTAAAAACGAACCAAGTTGCCTAGCAAAGAAAATAAAATTATTTCTGTTTATTCCATCACAAATATATCCAAAGTGGTGCACTCGTGTCTTTGTGCATGCTAAAAATCAACAACTTACGAGTTATCGCGACAAACTGAAATATTACCGAAAAACATCACATTTTCTACTCAAAACTCTCTACTCTACGCAAACCGTTTTTTTTTATTCTGACAAGAAACAGAAACAACCCTTTTTCGTCCCCACTACCTACTGACGACAAGAGAACTATACTCACTCACCACACAATGAATGAGCATGAGGTTGTTCAACGGACGCAAAAGTAGAAAGTAGATCTACTTTTGCGTCGTAGATGCGTCTAAGATATTTACGGTCAAACGTGGGGTGAAGTTTTGAAGTAACATTTCGTTTTGCCCCATATGCGCCCGTTGTTTCTACTCTGCTTGTCATCGAACGCACGCAGCAACGCAACATTGCGTTTTGAACTTTAAGCCCATATTTATTTTCAAAAGGGCTTTAATGCGGCCCTTACACCACGCAATTATATTGACCGTGTAAGGGCTTTATTGCGCAATAAATTGCGGCAAAAAATTCGGACACAATATTTTTGGTCAATATTTTGCGCAATAATATTGCGTGGTGTAAGGCCGCATTAGAGATCCTTGAAATATTGAGCACATAGAAGTTGCGAAATATAGAACAGATAGAAAAAAAATTTTGTTGGAGGGTATTTTTCGAGAGTTTGAAAAGAACTGGCCTTCAGTTATCCTGGAAGTCATTCATATTTTTTCTGTAAAATTTTCGATAACCCACGAGTTGCACGCGTGAATAGAGTTAAAAATCGTCAGAGCTCTCCAAAACTTTAACGTAGCAGCTAACTCTTCTATGGTTTGACCTTGTTCCTTTATGACGGGTCCTTGAATGAATGATCAAAAGTTTCGTGATCAAAAGTTTAAAATTTCCCTTTAACCTGAGGATCACTTAAGGAAGGTTCATAAGGTTAATATAATCTGCACAGTCTTTTTAAGCATCTTTTCGTTAAATCAGCCAACAACATAAAGCAAGAAGTTGATTTGTAGGCTGCATGGTTAGGCTGTGATTAGTTATTATTCTACAAGTTTTTTCAGCTTCTTAGTCCCCCAAACACAATGATTCAGTAGGTGGCAAGTTTTGAGGAGTCATATTGCCTGAGAAATTCCAGTGATATTCGAAGGCTCGTTCAATGATCAAAATCATCACACAAAATGGCAGTAGGTACGCCTATTAACGAATCTTCAACTGATAGCTTCTTAGTAGTTTGCCTTTTGTAATACAAAGTAGGAAGTACTACAGTCAATGAATATATTGCCAATCTATGTCTCTGTAACTGGTAGCTTGCGCATAAATTGTTTTCTCACGGGTACATGAGAGCTTTAGAATTAATTAAAATCTGCGGTGAAGCCGTCTGTTTTTATCAGGCAAATTATGTGTATAGTAAACAAAGCCTGGCACAATTAGTTATATTTTCCGTCTTATGTGCGGTACACGTTATTTGAATTTCAATTCCCTCTCCAAAATTAATTACCATATCACAAAGGTACCTCACTGCGGGGCATCTTGTTTAAAATGATTTTTTTTTGTGGATATAGTGCCTTGAGTGGTCAACAACAAAATTCGCTAAGTAGACTTCAACAATATTATCGGACTCGATCAATTCGAAATTACCTGTAGCATTACCTCTTAAGACACTCGATTATATGTGCGTATGTAGCTTTGTATCTATCTATTCTCTTCCTCGATTGTTTGCAAAGTCAACAAGAAATCTTCAAACCGGCGTGCGGCGTTCACTAAAAGCCCTGTTCAGTTTAATTATCTATTTATTTTAGCTGGTTTTGCCATCCGTTGGTAATTTCTTCTACAGTCTTCGGTCTTCAACTCATTGTCAAGTTCAAGGTAATCATAGCCATAGATCATATGAGAAAAAGACTCATAGTAGCTATACGCTTCCTCTTTGTAATCACCACCAGTCTAGACAAGCGAACGCACACACATTTTTTGCGGCAAACAATAATGAAACAATTAACTTTGACGGATGTCAAAATCGGAGCCCACCCAAACTCAACTTCGAAATTCGCCCCAAAGACATCTGCGACCTAGACTGGCAGTCTTCAGCAGAGTGACGATGAGGAACAATCGTCACATCGACTGATCATCGTTCGTCGGCGTCGGTTAACTATGCCACTTTCACGAAGCACTACAAAGAGCATTTCTCTTGGTGGCGGCGGCGTGGTGGCGTTTTGCTATTGTATAAGCAGTATCTGTAACCTCTTCGGTGTAAGCCACAATCGTGCGATTAGTTTGATTACCACCTACGGACTATGAACGGTTCGGAGAAGCCAAAAAGATACACGGATCGAGTTATTTTACCCCCTGCGATCGATCGAGCAATGATATCCGGAAGAGCAGAGACTCTTTGTTGATCAATATTTAACAAATAAAAGCCAGATACAACAAACTACGGTACCTGCTTTGAACGTGGTCTGGTCACTGTAAAAAAAATAGAAAATTGAAAGAAAACAACAGAGCGAAAGACGGACGGACCATGCAGTCGGCCAAGAAGAAGAGGAAAATGGTAATAGTATTGTTAAACATTTTCATTAACGAGTTTTTTGTGGTCGGGATGATGTTGTTTGTTTTTTGTTGTTTTCCTCTTGGACTTATGCGACGTGTGATGGTATTTGTTTAGCGGAGCGTCATTATGTAATGGAAATTGGTAACAGCTTGCAATTAGAGAATAAACTTTGGCTGAGGTGCAATAAAACATAATTTTTTTTCCAGTATACTCTGTAGAACAATATAACTTATGATGTGGGCCTGCATTTATTCAATTAATGAGTAGGATTATGAAATTGGTTTTGAATTCGAAAAAAGCCCCGAAAAAATTACAAAATTCAATGTAAGACCTGAACAGCACTGACCACATGCGCCTGTGATATTGATGTCACGGTGTGTAGTGGCCTAGGCACTTACAGGCTATAACTTTACAAATAAACTCAGCGTGACAGCGTAATGCATGCGTAGCACGTATTGAGGTCGCTTTACAGTTTTGTTGCAACTTATTTTGGCATAAACACGCGCCAGTGTGATTGTGTGTGTGTTGAGTGCACTTTATGCTATGTCGGGGATTCCTGACACGAGCTATTGCAGCAGACTGACAGGTCTAGGAAGGGTATTTGTAATACTTGGACTTGATGATAGTGTTTTGGTTTTCATAATTTTGAAAATCGTAGGCATTCGGCGCGTAATTGCTTCATTGCCAGAGTGTCATATTCGAAGTGGACAGCTTTCAGGGTTAAGGATGGTCACTTGCGCGTCAACCTTGACATCCTTTCAATTCGATTGCCGACAATGTCAAGGCACAGCGAGTTTGTTGATCGGTAAACAGAGTTGTTGGCGTGAGTTTGAAACTTCCCTTATGCTTCTTTCTGGAATTTTTCACAAACGACAGAATTCTTTTGTATATGGAGAATTAGGTCTTATTGTAGGAGTAAAAGGACAGTCAAATTCCGTACTTGTCCGAGGAAGTAAATTCCTTACGTTTAATTTAAACATGCTAACTGCTAGCACTAATGCACTGAGTCCAGCAAGAGGTCGAACAACTCACTTACTTTTACGGCAGAATACGTATGGGACCCGATATGGGATTCTGATGATAGAAAGAATAAACTTTTTCAAGCCAGTTTCAAGTTAAATAAAAAAGCTTTTAAGTGGACACTCCACTTTGCTGGGGCAGGACTTTTAATTTCTTGCAAAAGTTGTTTGAACGTACTTTGTCACGTGCTCAGGCAGTGATGAATAAAATGTATCTATTATCAAGTAAGCCTTTCTGACAATTTGTCTAGCTACTCGTTTTTGTGTGTGCAAAGATAATTAAGTCAAAATTAATGTGATGGCAGAGGTTTTCCTGGTTTCTAGTTTCAGTAAAACATTATTAACCAATTTAGATATCTGGCACGTACCACGATGTCTTCCCTATATACAACAAAATATTTTATTGTAGAAACACTTTGAGCAGCTTTAAATGGCACTTGCGAGGGTATTTCTATTTATAGCTCCTAGGCACGAGCCATTTAATGCGATTTAAAAAGTCTCTCGGACAAATACGTTAAAAACATTTCAATTTAAAATTTTCACATGTGATCTAACTTTTTCTTAGATAAGCTCTTCTTAATAAATGAGAAATTCAAAATATGTTCGTCGCTTTCGATTTTGAGGACCGAAAAGCTACTAAATGGTGTCTAAGGAATCTTCCGTCGTAGGATGTCCTACCTGGACAAAATTTTGATTGCGGACTAACGAACTTTCAAACTTGATTTCTAGATCAAAGAAATTCCTGAGCGGCGGTAAGTATTTAGTGGCAACGGCTCATATTCATGGGTTCGAATACCGGCCATAGCGATCTGAACGTTTTTTAATGTTCTTTTGCGGAGACTGAGATTTTTCATCCAAGACTGAGAATTGGTGACCGCAAAATGCAAGCAGTTTTAAGATCCAGTGGGACAAGGCTATAAAAATAGCAATATTTTCTGGTTTTTGATTAACATCTTTTCTAGTCTTCTTGGATGGTCTGAAAATCACAAAAAAGAAAAAGAAAAATTCTAGTCTTCTGGGATGGTCTAAAAATCACAATTTCAAATCCATTTTTGTCTGCCAGTGTTTCGTGACAGATACAGATTCAGCTGTAGCACTTCTTATACCTGGATTTGTAAATGTCTGTCAAAGTCGACGCTTTGGTGTTACCTTCTTTTTATCGCGGTTTTGTACATATTTTTAATATTAGTTGTATAGTAAATATATCTCGGCTATAATTCATCTTTACAATATAACTTGCACATTTTCATTCTCAAAGTACAAAAAATAATTATTATTTTTGATGTTTACTTTTCGACTGATTAATTATTTTATCATCAAGGCCTCGGTAAAAAAAATAAACAAGTAAAAAAAAAGTATCGGCTTTAGATCAGTTATAAAATTACATAGAAGATATTTTAACGGCAAATGTTCAAAACCTGAGTACGTAAAGCAAGCTAAATGCTCAAAAGAGAGGACAATTTATTGATGTGTCATATTTGTAATATTTTACTTCAAAAGGCAAACTTTTTCACTCAATCCGTCACTTTTCAACTCAATTATAGTTCATTGTATTTTTTACCAAGGAATAACAACAGCTTTGTCGTCGGTTGAAGATTAATAATTATAATAAATGTGAATAATGAAGATTCACAGGACAGCTGCATAATATAATGAACTGTCTAATAAGAATCAATTCAAACTTGAATTAGACAGTATTTCTAAAAATATTTTTGACAAGAGTGCAATAGATATGCGCCTGTATAATTAAGTTTACTTATCTATCAAATTTGACAGCAGATGTGATGTGTTTTTTCGAAAAATAAACAGCCAGTGCGCAGTGCAATCTTGTTTTAGAAACAATGGACACGTTTATTTACGTAAATACAATTCAAAATACGAGCTTTTCTAATATGAACTTGAAAGATTTTTAAACATTATTATTAGGCTTCAGTAGCTATAATTTGAGCTTAATCGCTTTATGTAGGCGTAGACTGATTGAGAGAAGTAATTTCTACATAATTTTGATGGTTTTCCTTATTTTTTAGTATATATAGATTAGGGCCGGTTTTTGAGTGTTGAGTAGTACCCAGCTTAAACCAAAATATGTTAATACAGGAACAAAACGAAACTAGAGTTAGACCAGTGTGCAGGTTTTCAGTGCAGAGTTAACTCCGTCATTAAAGTCATTGTCATTGTTTTCAGTCGTCATTGTCAAAATTTTCGACTCTCGAAATTATTGACTCTGCAAACTCTCACTTCACAAAGAAAAACACAGGAAGAGAAGTTCGATTTGTTTTCAGGTGTCAGTTTTTACAGAAAACGCAAAGAAATTGCCATTCCACGCAGAAAAAAAAATTAGAGAAGTTCATTCTGTTCTCCCGAGCTGATCCGGGTCTAACTCACCAAATTAAGCGAGTTAAGCGGATATAAGTCCCAGATTTAAATTTACTGAAAACCTTATTTCTGAGGCTAATCTCAGTTTAACTCGGAGATTGGGATGATGTCGCACTGAAGAACCGCCCTAACTGACACTTTTTTAGCGATTTATTATCCGAGCTTCGGAGTTAAATAGAGATTAATCCTAGAATTTAATTTTCTAATTAATTTCAATTCGGGCGGGGCTTATCTTAGTTTGGTGGGTTAATCCCGGATCAAACCTTGTTTTTTCTATTTGAAGTAACATTTGAAAGAATTAATATTTGGAGAGTCGAAGGTTTCAAACGCTCGTTTTACATGTGTAAGTGAGCTCAAATCAAATCGCCCAAAATGGGAGAGCGCATCTTTTATGTTGAGAATATTGATCTAGAATTGCTCTCTTATTTTTAATGAAATATTGTTAAATCGAAAAAGACCAACAGACGCTATAACATAGTGAATGGAAAGGTTATTCGAACAGTGAACGTTAAATCTGGATAGATGCGTAGCGTGATATGTTTTGATTAAAATCGCTTTTGTCTGTCTTTGTGAAATTATGTTGTTTAATTTAGAAAAAACAATTGATTTATAAAATCGTTAAAAAAAATATATTATATAAAAACATTTGCCAAAAAGAGTTGTTTGGAATATGGCAGATATTTTGCTGTTTTTAAAAGAAAAACATATTTTAATGCTGTCCTTCCTCTCACTTTTTCCAAAGTGAAATCCGACAAGTTCAGGTCATCTCTTTAGATCCTCAGCCTGTGACGCGTATATCAGTGCTGCCATATCGTTACTTTTTCTCTACTTATGTTACTTTTAACAGAAGTAAAGCATTATGTATACGAGGGCTGTTTATGTAGACACTTGGGCATTCACACTTCCTACACACAAATCTAATTAAAGATTTGGTCGAACCTGTTTGTTTATTCGAGTCTGGGAAAGTTCTTATGAATGAACTTCCAAACTTTTATGACTTTTATACGACAGACGCTTTTGTAACGATGAACTTCATTTGCATAATGGATTCGACAGCGCAGCTCATCATTGAAGTGTATATTAAAAAGTATTAAAAAATTGTAAAGTGATTTTGATCCATCAATTTACTTTCTATGCCAACAGCGTGTAGTAAACAGATTAACACGTTTGAAGACACCCTTTGAAGATTTCATTAAAAATTCCTTGTTGCTACAGGCTCGACACTTAAGAGTTTTTGTACATAATTTGTTCCCGAAAAAATGTGCATACTCCAAGTATCTATGCAAATTATTAAGACGAAAAGTAAATACAGACAGTGGCGTACGTGCAAAAATATTAAAAAATATATTTTGTACATAACGCTCGAGAATTCATTGTCCGAGATATTGTTGGACACATTTGTTATGCCATATGAGATGGTCGATAAAGCAAAAAAATATATAATCAAATGAGTCGTAAACACTTATTGTTTGACGTCAGCCAAACGCCTTCTTAATATGGTCTATGAATGGAGCACACTTTGTACTTCATTATTATAAAAGTGTGGCTTTAGTGATGGCGGGCTTGTATGGTATTGGAATTCAAAGAATTAATTAGAAATACATATAAATATTTGGTCAAAGACAGTTAGTAGATATATTCAGTCGTTGCTATAAAATGCAACAATAAGAAACCCAAATTAATTTGTAGAAGACTCTTATGCGTGTTTAGCTTTGGAGTCATTGAGGCAAAGTTGTAAACATCTTTGTCAAGTCATTGATGCCAAGGCTAAATAGTTTGATTCCATCGGCTGATGGGTCTATGGTTGTGACAAAATTTGCATTTTCACTAAAACTAAATCGTAATAGGTTTTTTTGTAGATTTTTTTTAGATGCAGGGCAAAGTTTTGTAACATTACTCACTTTACTTAAAAAAAGTTGAATTGATTTAAAAAATCATCAGAAGTTTCATTAATGATCTATTGATCTTCTATTCTTCCTTAAGAATATAATGGGGTCTAAAATTAAGCAAAGCAACTCTAAAATTTTATGTCTTACCCATACGACTAAGCTACGATCTCTTCACGTTCCAGAACCTATATTTAAAGGCACTTATTGTGTTGTCTTAGCTAACGGTGGGTCGATCTAAGCTCGATGTAGTCCCATAGGGCATTAAAGCAATCCAAAATTTGGAGCATCCTCAATTACCAGTGTAGCTGACAAAACTCTATGAAACTTTGTCACGTAAACTCTACGTTTAAGGTCTGATGTCTATCTAACATTTAAAGACTATGGATCGTCGGTTGAATATCAATTTCGCGCGCCTTTTTATCAACAAGTGCAAGCCACCATATACAATATGACGACTACAGATAAACTAACAATGACCAGCAGGTGCTAGATGATGGATAATAATTACAAAATTCCAAATTGAATTTAAATTGAGAAAAAAAAGTAGAAATCACCAGCATTTTGAATGGAATGTAAACGCAAAGCATGTCCGTCCGTTGGCGTACGTGTGCCAAAGGCAAACACATACACCCGCCTTCAATACAAACACTCACACAATGATGCCGAAAGTTGTACTTTCAGTTTCGAATTCGTCAGTTTCGTATCTCATGCTGAAGTAATGAGGCTTTTGGCGACGCTACTTTCGCAAAGGGTACGTGAGTATACACGTGATGTGAGGAAAAATAATTGCATCAACAACAATAAAACAGCGCGACTACAGCTGGTTCGGTGCAGAGGTTTTGCTTGGCAGTCAATTGGAGGCGAATTGTGTGCTAACTGCTCAAGCACGTCCATTAGTTAAGGCTCTTTCGACAGCTCTTTTCGAATGCAATTTTTAAAAATTTATGAAAACAATATATGTATAAAAAGTAGGCGTAAATTGAACAGTTAAAAGGAAGGAAATAACCAATTGTAACCGATAATGATACAGTCAGAGAAATTTCTTAGAAAGCCATCGTTATAACGAGATGATGGAAAATCAATGGCCTAATGCCTTCGATGCTTTTCGATCCGTTTATTGCGGTGAAAGGACAGTAATTTTGCTACTTGGACCCGCACAAGAATACTTTAAGTGAGTCAGCAGAACCTGTGCGCCTAAAATGGGGTACTTAAAATTTTATTGCAGGAGGAATTGGCGCTTTGGGTCCATTTCCTGAGGGTTTCAGATCTGTCTAGGCAGATAGGTTAAATCTAGTCTTACGAGTACGGCACATCAAGCGGCCTTGAGCATAACCAAGGCATAACCTAGGTGGTAGACCAAAAGCGTTAAAAAAAAATAAAAAAAAATAGAGTGGCGCAACAGCTCGAGGTGAACTAGGGCCAACTTCTCAAAAATGTATGCTGCGTGTGTTAATTTCTTCACATACAAGGGACCTACAATTTTTCGCCGAATCCGAATGGCACTTTGAGAAGTTTTTCAAGACAAATGATACTCTCGGAGGGCTTGTCAGACCCTCGCGGAGGTGGGGACCGTGAAAAAGAACTAGTCTTTTTGTTTCAGGTGACGATGGCAGGATTCAAACCCAGGCCTCCGGCGTAGTAAGCACACACACTAACCACTACGCCACGGCACCCCACCAAAAGCGTTGCTGTATATTTTATTTTCATTTTCATTTAACCTTATTCAAATAAACAAATTAGTCCCCGAAGAAAAAGCCTCTATCTTCCACCCTTGGTATAAGGAACATTTAGGGATCTGAAATTACTTGTGGATGAAGAGAAAAACTTCAAGTCGTGTGTCAATCACACGATATCCAGCCAAGCCGTCATAGCACACATAAAATCACAGACTACACCATTCCATACCCACCATCAGTTTGATAAGCCCTTCCAGACCACCACAAACTTCATCTTGATTTCTTTCTTTCTGGGATACCAATCGATCCATCGATACAACCAAAACTAGTGATGGACCAGGGGTGTTTGTTCATATAGGCTTAATCTTAGTCTCTTTTCACTTCTTCCATTTGGTTTTCTCATTTATCAGGTGGTTATTATGATGATGAAAGAAGTCTCGTTTGGCTATAGCCATCTTCAACAAAAAAAAAGCAGCTTCAAAAACAGTTAATTGCCTCTTTGTGAACTGGTAGCGAGGTAGGCCTTTCTAAATATATTAGGATCTCTCCTAGAAATGCAGACCACACCATACCCCAACTTCAATTTGATAAAACTTTCAGATCACCACAAGCTTCCATCAGAATAAGATCCATATCCTTTAGATTTTTTTTGGTGATCTTGTCTTCCTCGAAAATGAATCGATCCACCGAAGGATCAAAAAGTTATAAATCCTCGTCATTGTTGCATTTTTCAAGAAGGTGATAAAGGAAGTCTTGTTCTGGCTTAAGAATTAAACAACTTAGGGACAATCATATCGTTACGGACAGTCATGTGGCCATCAAATGCCTGGAATGTGTCTCTCTAAACTCTAATTTAGCCTTAGACTGATTGTCTCTCTAGGGAATCTCGAATCAGTTCAACATTCACCTGTGCTTGACCAGGATGTAGCAAAATTGAAGAAAACTTCAAGGCCGATGAAGTCGCCAAACTTGAAACTACTTTCTCAATTTGGCCTAAGACTGAGAGAGTAGTTCCAAGGTACACTGATCTTCGCATTCAAACTCCTTCTATGGCTGGATGCAAGAGAAAGAAAAAAACCTCGGATGGACAGGTGGACTCAGGTGGCGAGTCTCAGGTGACTCAGGTGGCGCACGCAAGTGGAAGGGGACCTCAGCCAACTTCGCGTGCGAAACTGGATACGGCTAGCTAGAGACAGAGCTGGTTGGCGAAGCTTGTTGGCTGAGGCCCAGGTCCACCCCGGACTGTAGCGCCACCTTAAGTAAGTAAGTAAGTAAGTAAGGACAGGTGGACTGGCGCACAAAACCGATTTTCCAAGATAAGATATTCAACAATCTTAGGTCTAAAAGATTGATCGTCCTAAATATATCACACGTAAGTGCTAAAATCGGTGTTATTACAGGACTCTACTGTCGGATATGTAAGCATGTCAAGAAGCTTGGTTATTTTTATAATGGCCGTTGCAGGAGGTGCAGGGATGAGGCGATAAAAGAGTTTTTTTTTCTTCACCTTAAGAAATTTTCACCCTAGTGGTTTCTTCCTAAACTATCAAGCAATCTAAACACGAGCGTCTCATTATGTCTTTCATGCTTTACTAGTACCTCAAAAATATCCACGTGGTACTACAATGAATCTTCCTAAGTCTAAGTGCGTCGGTTTCCCATATCCGACAACCACTCTAACCTTACTTAATTGATTTTATGATGCAAATTACAATTTTCTCAAAAACGCCTGCAAAGTGTTCATTTTTGGTTTAGTAAAGAAATAATCAGAAATAATTTCTGGATTGTCTTAAGCGTTTCAAATGACAGAGGCAACTGCCTAAAGGGACTTTTACAAAACACATTTTTTGTCAAAAGACTCCTTTGATTTTGGTGTTGGCAATTTTACTAATTCAATCGTGGCACACTCCATGGACATGTGTACATGAGTCTGAAAACCATGTCCATTCCGCACCCATATAAGAAAGAAAAAAACTTTACCACTCGCACATTTTTCGCTCTCCTCACCTCCCGGCATTTATTGCATAGTAATGAAATTACTAAATTTTTTAATTAGCATGCATATCACTCCATTAAAATCGGTCCATTCGTTGATACGATCACTCCGCCCGATGACTAAAACAAAACATTTTGCAAGCTTCTGTGGGCATTTAATTGGAATAAGTGTTGAAACCTTTCAAAAGTGGCGGGAGAAAGCAAATAGAGGATTTCCCCCAGCCTATACCGCAACTACATGTTGTGCATCCTTCAGATGTATCATAAACGTTCCGAGTAAATATCTTTCGTTGCTGATCAGTGTTATTTCTTTTCATTATATAACGCGTTCAATGTCGAAATCAATGGCATGGTTTTCATTGCTCTCCCGCGAGACTTAAGGTTCGAGTCGAGTGAAAGTGTTCTCATTTTCTTGGGGCTTTTGCAAATGTACGAAAATGTGGAAAAACATACATATACATACGTATATAAAAAATGGTAACAAAAGAAAATAAAATAACTGTATCTTGTTGGCGATTCGATACTGGAAGTTATAGATGTGCCTTTTATTGGTATTTTCATCTTCCCCGTTTCGTTGTTCCGCATCACGCGAAAAAACCAAAAAAAAAAACAGAAACAAACTTTCTATGCAAATCTTCGAGTTGACTTTGGATCTTTAACCGAATGACATTTTTTAAATGAGGTAAGAAAATTTTGCAGCAACAAAAAAAAATACATTTGGCCCGCGGCTTTTTGGACGGTGTCTGTGACATGTGGATTTTGACAGGAAGGTGCAAACTTTGGGCTATACTATGCTTAATGGCCTGTGTCTGTTCGTTTTGGCACCGGACGATAACAGGTCAGCTTTCATTTGGGAAAGCGCGGGGCATCGTCGGGTTATGATACAATTCGTTATATGTATCTTTAAACTGGAGAAGAGAATGAGCCCGAGTGGTTTTATTGCGGCAGCACTTTGATCCTACCGTTTTAAGAGTGAAAACAAAAGAGTTGGTGTGCGAACTGCATTACTCAAGCACAGGCAATTTTCATTTCATCTTAAGTATTTAGGATCTTAAGTACTCTTTTTTGTTTAAATTGATAGAACAAAAAGGTAAAAAGGTTCAGATGACTATATGGCTGTACTATGATCCGAATTGTGCAGTGAACGTACTTGCAAAAAAGAAAAGAAAAAAACAGTTGTTGAGTTTGTGCTGAAAGAGCAATTGTAGATTTGTGTTAAGTTTTACTTCAAAGTACTGCTCTGAATCATACAAGTTTATTACTGCCGGAAGAATAAGCTACACAGACATGAAAGAGAGTTATTGAGCTTTATACTAAGTCAATAAGCAACTAGGATACCCAGGAAACAGGAATTGTAAGGCTGCGAATATTGGATATTGATCCAATGCTTTCTTTTTTATTGCATATCTTGGCAGAAATATTCAAGGTTGAGTTAGAGGTATATTTCTTATGGCTTAGAGTTTAAAGTCATAGAAATATGACTATGAAAGAACCTTAAAATAATAAGGAGCATGTTCAGGTATAGGAAATATGCTCCCCCTGCTGATTCCCTCACTCTTCCATAAGACCCCTTAGTCTACGAAACTCTAATCCACCTTAAACTGAATTCAAAATCGGTGCTTTTTTAACCAAAAGCAGCAGTTGTGATCAGTTGCATGGCTTACAAGTAATGAGGTCGGCTGTACAAATTCCATATTCTAGTAAGATGTTCAATATTATAACTTCTGAAAAAAAAGCTACCATTCATCCTCTGTTGGTTGGCACCTCAACAGAGAATGAATGAGTGGCCTCCACTTCGAAAAAAAAAATAGCCTGTCTAGCAATTGACAAGAGTCCTACGGCTAACTTCTCGCTTGTTAATCAACTAAAGACACACAAAAAAAACAAGCTCGCTGATAATTCTTTGAAGAGCAATAACAAGTCGATTATTTTTATTTTAAACAAAAAACGAATCCGCTGGACGACTTAAACGTTTATGAAATGGACCGGGCAGCTTACGACAAACAACAAGAGTTTGCTAATGAGCACAGTAACTAAAAAAGTAAACTAAGACCAAGAGACCAACAAGCAAAACCCTAAGCTTCATGTTTAAAAACAAAACAGAACCAAACAGAAATAAAGTACAAGACGCCATAACAACCAATCCAACGCGCCGTTGGCTTTCCAAAAAATATTTTTTTGTATAGGTGCTCACAGATCCTTTAGGTTGCACTGGTGGAAGAGTTTTCGATAAACGGAAAGGCTTCTTAAACAACAAAAAAGTGCCTCCGCCTTACTTTGATCCCAATGAGATGGTTTGGGGATATCGGCTCGTCAAATGCGAAAAAGAATTTTGCAAAAATTTTCTTAGTGCGCGCGTTGTTATAGTTAGTGACGCTTGGCTTGAGGATCAACCTTCGATGGAGGAAGATTACTCAAATATCTTAAACTCCGCAAAACACAGCAGTACCAATGGATTACCATTATTGGACTATTGGATTAGGAATCTTAAAGCCCTTTTTTTACTGCACCTGGTCTGAAGCACCAAGAAATTTCGAACTGTTCCGCCGTGCGTGAGCCTATAACTTGAAGAGGCCTATAACTTGTAAGCCTATAACTTAGAAAAGCATATATTTCTCATTAAAACACTGATTCATCACTGAATCATAGGCAATCCTAGAGTCGAAGGAGTGAGAGCAGCTTCATGGTCTAAAATTATCAAAAAAAAAATTCTAATCTATTAATCTGAATTTAAAAAATATTTGCGGAACTATGAACAGAATGGAGCTGAACGACGAAGTTTGGTCCTACTACCTACATCTTTCGCGAGTACTGCTCCAATTGAACTATGGATGACCGATTCAACTTTTGTTTAAATTTGAGCACCTCACTAGTTTTTGCCTTAGTTGTATTCAATATTCGATACTATTTTCGACAGCAACATTTCATACGATAGTATTTTCTTTCGGCATATCGTCAGCTAGTGTTTCAACTCCACTCTACGACAATACGTCAGAAAGGGTCTGTAAGGATGAATTGTCATCATATTTGTTTAAGTTTACATTAAAAGTCTGACTGCACTTTTAGCTAACTCTCTGAGCTGTTTTCTGGAATATATAAAAATATTAATTTAAGTATCAATTTTGCAGGCATACTGAAGGAGGTTGGGAAATTAAGCTAGAGTTAAACACGAGTTAAGAAATCTGATGATGGACGTCTGTTAGTGTCTGAAATAGCGTTGGAACCATTCAATTATATTTTTGCGCTCGCAATTCGCAAAATGTTTTCCACGTCTTTCGTCAATTGCACAACTAACACGGACTCATAGTACAATAATGCCTCATCCATAAGAAACCGAAACAACAAAGTCGTTACGATAGTAAGTTAACTGCTTTTTGCAATTGCGTTTGCGGTTCCTAAAATAATATTCAACTTCTATTCCGTGTCTATAATGTGCCAATTATGGAAGAAGAATTTTGGCTGGCAACTCAAATAAAATCAAACTATTTTTAGGCTCTCAATACTATTATTAAACTTTAGGCATGTTTGCACAGAATAAAAGCTATACAAATAGCTTGACTAAAGGAAATACTCCAGAACGTGTGCAGAATGAATGAATCCCAATGTAACACTTAACTCGGATCTTTTTTCTTTTCAAACACACAAGAAAAAAACGAGCTGGACCATTTTTGAAATATGACCAACACTTGGTATGATCACCACTTCCGCCAGTATAATGATCTGTCGTTTCGCAAAATCCAATGAAGCATTTTCTTTGGCTTGTTTGGCAATCTTATAAGATCTCTAATTGTGGATAAATTGGCAACAAATACTCGATGACAACTGAAGCGATTAGTTACGCAGCAAGTTTTATTCCACAAAAACAGTTAACACTGTCAAACAAATAACACAAATGTGACATGGACGTGATGTAACAAAAATATTATAATGACAGTTGTAGATGTCACCTTTTCACCTACCGGTGATTTTCGCAAAAACCGATTGTTCATTATATCCTCACAATGCATTCTCATTTGCATTATGCACACTCAAAATAATGTTAGATGTCAAGATTTTATGACCAAAACTAATCGATTTTTGTTCTATGTGCGATTAATTATTTTGACATAAACTTATGATGCGACAAGTGACTATAATGGATAATTTAGACACAACCGCCATGACCTAATAACTGTGCGGGTTTTCAGTTTTAAAAAGTTATTGCCACAAGATTTTAACTTCAAAAACACACACACAAACACACACTTGCACATAAAAATGTTTGGTCCATTAGCAACTGTCAACAAGAAATGCAACATCAACAGGTAATATACACTTATTTACAAAGTGACCGTTATATCAAGAGGCATCCGGTTCTGCATTTTGCCAAAGAGTGGTGGCGTTCAGAGAGTGTTTGGAATGAAATCTTCATGTTTAACGTTAAATCCCAAAGATATCTGAGCGAGACAAACCTTTTTTGCTTCTTTTTTGCTTCACGAGTAAAATTGTGGATTGGTCTGCAAAAATTGTTATCTCCAAATTGTGTTTTGCTGTTGTAGGCCTGTGCGCATGCTCTGTTCACTTAATTTTTTTTTCCTTCGTTCACAATCACTTGATCCGACAATCACCGAACCGATTTCCTGTTTCGGCTTGGGGGACTTTTCCTTTTTATTTTATTTTTTGCACAAAAATTTTCTCGTATTGGGTAGCACTTTCAGAAAACAGCCATCTTAACCGTTTTTTTTTTTTAAGAAATAACAATCTCACTCAAAGATCACTAAAATCGATGTTTGGCAAATTTTTTAATAAAATTTAATTATCTCGCGTCCGAGCTATTAATCAACGGTATTTACTTGAACTGGCTCCTGGTACGAACGTTCGACTGCGACGGTTAACAGTGGTTTGGCTGCTATCGACCAACAGGTACGATAGAGTAGGTGCTGTGCTGTGAGCCCCCATTTGGTGCCACTACCACATTTCGCAGAAAGTATCGTTTTTTTCTCAGTTTCTTTATGGACGATCGACGCACCTCATGTGGTATTTAAGTGGGGTACTTAAAGCTGTATTTGGCTTCATTGAAAAACGACTAAGAAGAGACGAAGAGAACGACTTTTTGTGCCTTTAGTGTTTGGTGTGCAAGGTAGACTTTAAGAGTAACAAACGGAAAAACTATGCTGTATACGCACCGAGCATGTTTTGTGCATTTTTTTTCAGGTTTTTCTTGTCACCGGTTCTAGTTATTAATTGAACATCTTTAACGTAGCTTGAATATATTAAATCACGGTATTTTGGGGCATTGCATTGAGGTTAATGTATTGTTTGGAAAAAAATCGAAAGTGTATCTTACACGTAATTTCCTCGTGACTGTGATGAGCAGAGATATCAGCGAAGGTAGTACAAAAAATTGTTTTAAACTACGAAAAGGTTTGGTGACACGAATTTTGGACGTTGGGTCAGGTGAAGTTACACTCTAATTTTACGTGTCAAATTTCTTACCATATTTATATTGCATATTTCTACTAAAGGCTCACTTTAATGAATTGATATATAGAGTCTTCTCGCCCTACGAACTTTTCAATGTATTGTTTACAAATCCAATTGCAAAAGAACTAAGGTCTTGTTCATGTCTATTTTGTTTTTAAAAAAAAAGTGTTGGCACAAAAAGGAACGAATTGGAAATGCTTTACTTAAAACTATGTGAAAACTAAAACTAAAAAACTTAGGAATGACTTAAGACTACAGGGTTAAAAATGACTAAAGAATATTTGGGCAGTGGAAGAGTCCCTCCCGTACATATTTTACTTTTTTAACACAGTGGCCCCTCAAAATGAAACGCTTTTGGAGTTGGTGATTAGACATTTAATATTTAAAACGTAATCGGCCACTGTTCAAGAATTGCACTTATGAACATCACTGAAACTGAAAAGCTACCCGTTCTCCTTCTCGTTAAGTGTGTTAACGAAAACCCTGGTTGGAATTTTTTCAACAAACAATATGAGGGTTAGACATCGGCACCACAGTAATGGAATGACTTAGGTCGTTTTACAGACCTTTCATATTTTTTTAAGTTGTATAGAAGTTTGAAATAGAAGATTGTTAAAGTGAAGCTTGTCTTCGAGATATCTTTAAATCTAGATACAAGCACGGCCACAATTGATTGGCAAGTGAAACTTTTTTCAATAAAAATATATTTTAGTTTAATCACTATGTGGGCACCGCGCCGCGCCGTAGTGCAGTGTTTATTGCTTCTGGAGAGTCTGCACAAGGCCTCAGTATCGTGTCCTTAGCGAGACTCCCTCTTATAGAACCTGGCAAACTTTCCGAAAGAACAATTTGTCATGAGCGCCTTCTAAATTAGCCGTTCCTATTAAGCAGGGGTGTGGTGAAAAACGCCACACAGACACTAGGCACCAAAACGGGCCCATTGCGAACCCTGAGGAACTAGTTGAACTAAACATTCAACATGCAAAACAATCTCAAAATTGTCCCTAATAAAACAAACAGAAGGCCTTTTGTTTGTGTCGTCTAATTCCGCTAATCATTCGAAGAAATATTCCCCTAAAAAGCAAAGGCAATTTCAAGTTCTTTCTGTGCATAAGCACTTGAAATTGCCTCCCATGCACACAGTATGGGTGTTATATCCTTAATCACCTGCAGATCACTGCAGAAGCGACAAATGTTTGATTCAGAAAGCCTGAGCTTCTTTGCGTATTTTCGCAGGAGACAGTGCCATGTCAGAATTCCCATTAAAGCCCTAAGCTTGTCCCTGCTCATTTTTAATAGTCCCTTCGGTCCTTTTCAGGCAAAACGTGGCCAAAGAGCCTTGGATACCCTGTCCAAACAGACTGGACTACCTTTAGTGGTCTTATAGTGCCTCTAAGCAGAGGGGTGGTTTGATGTTAAAAACCTCACTATTTCTAAGGGGTCCTCCTCTTTTGGCAAGCTCGTCAGCTTGTTCATTTTCCTGTATACAAGAACATCTATAATGCACAAACCATATGTATGCTTGTATCTCATATGGATCTCAGGGCTCAGCTCTTCTTAGCCTTAACCACAGTTCCTGTAAGCGTAAAGACTAGGTTCTATTTAACGAAAATTCTACCTGGTTCACTTACTTGCTTATAGGGCTTCCGTTTACCATGGAGGGTCTCTATCTGGTTCACAGTAACCTAAAGTCCCTCGCGATCCTGGGCACGCTGCTTTCAATTGTCGCTGCTTTCCAGGCCAAGCATTCGGGCATCCGCGATGACTTAGTCCTTTTAACGGAGGTTCGGTCTTCCTGGTCACATCGAAGCTGTGAGCTTGGATTCGAGGACCCTCTTGGCTGTGGCGTTGTCATCCATCCGCTAAATGTCACCGAGCCAACAATGTACTCTTCGTGTTTTGGCTTTTTGAACTACATACATCCATTGATTAGTACAGCACCACATAGAAATCGCGGTTCTCCTCCATTTGTCCTCCTCGCACACTAGACCATCAAATCCTCTCTAGAATTCACAGGATAAGCATAATTTCTCCTGCTTATCGTGCAGCATTCGAATTCATGACAACTGAGAGAAAAGGGTTTCTGAATCGATTTTTTTTTTTTGCCAAACCCAAATAGCAATGTCTTCCTGGAGTAAGATTTCGACAAATCTCCACTAAGGTGTTATTTGAGGAGTTGATGTTAACTCCAATGTACATGAACTCCTTATCTGCTTCGAAGCTGCTGCTACCAACAGTGACGTTTTGTCCTATGTGGCGGACGGATGTTTCTTTGCTTATCGATAACATTGTACTTGCCCATTTACCAACTTTAAGAATCAAGACCAACCAACTTCGTTTGTTCTTCAATCGCCCTACAAGCTCTGTTCCCTCCCTTGTATCTCTTCCACTAAGCAGCTGCTGGAAATGCTGCTTAAACACTTTAAATATTTCCTGTGCTTCAGTGACTAGGTATTTCGAAGAGCTTGCGTTCCGCTTCTAAGGCCAGCAGACAGTTGCTTGGCCGTTTCATAGGACTTTCTGGTCGTATGTATTTCTATTTTCTATCGCTAGACCCTTCGATCTCGTTGATCTAAAAGAACTTTGATATGATACTTGACCAAAATTTCAATTATTCATGTTGATGTTGACGCAGGTATCTTTTGTTTGTATTTCACTGTTTCACAAAATAAAAATCGAATTGAAAAACTTTACAATATGCTTATCACTCTTTTAAGACAATAGGCTTTGCCTCCGTTTATTTATCGACACTTAGCACATTATGGGAATTTTCCTTTGCAACCGTGTCGTGTCGTTTAAACAAACTTTTCCTGTTTATGACAACGTAGCTATAGCCTATCAATGACATTTCTCGTGATGTGTTAATTATGAAACTTACATTAAATGCACCAAAATTTCTTAAAGCTCAAGAGCTTTTAAAAAATGCAGTGACTTATGTATTTAACTAATAATGTTAAGTTCGCTTGAGCCGAAAAGCCGTTCACTACAAAGCAGTCATAGGGGCAGATGTGGCTACGATGTGTTTCAGCTTAGACGAGGATTAGCCGTCTAGCCGCCCTCGCTTCCTGACCCTTCTTAAAATAAGCGGCTACAGAAAATAATCATGATGATGATGCAAATTTATGTATCGGTTATGCTTACCTAGACTACGCTCACCAGAAAATTATTTTCGCCAGAGGCTAAGACTTCACTCATCCATTGTAAGATAAAAGTTTCAACATTTTACCTCAAATAAAGAACAAACCTTAGTTTTGATAACTTTACAAAAAAAAATCAAAAAAAAAAAACAGAGTTATTATGGTAATATTTGGCATTTATTTAAATATAAGTATTTATTTTTAGTATTATATAATTTTAATTTATTTGTGTATAATATTGCAAACTATGAACAACAAAGATAAAATTCTCTATATTCACATTGTATTTCATTACATATAATAATTTGTGTCTGATATTTGTACAATCTAAATACATTCTACAATTGATTAATTTTTTTCCTTTTTTTTGAATCTTAATAAACTAATAATTAAATCTATCAACATGCAAGCAACTTGCTAAAGTTATATTTGTTTATATATAATTTTTGATTTCGCTTAATTTCCTTTTAAACTTAGTATCAAAATAGATAACTTTGCGTAAATACTTGTAAAAGTTTTTTGTTTGTGTTTTTTTTTTCTCTTAATTTTTAGTTCACATAGATTTCCTTAAATACTTTAAATTGTGCGTATTTGTTTTGTTCGATTCCATTGTAAATCAATTAATACAGTTTAGTTTTTTTGTATTTCAAATATTTTGTTTAACTAAATTTTCTAGATAGGCTGCTTGCCTAAGGGTAGTATTCCTAGTGTAATTTTATGAATACTTTTATAAAGGTTGCTCTTTGAATAAATACATGGTAACATTTAATAGAAAATCTGAATTTTTGTTTAATAACAGAAAAACTAATAGTTCGTGGTTAAAGTATTAATATCTTTCGGTTAGAAACATTTGAAAATTCTGAAAACCCCATAAATGTTCACAAATACTAAAAAGTTGTAAGTCGTTAGTTTGGTGCTCCTTCGCGATTAACATAAATCTTCAATTTATCTCGTACAAATCGTCATATTGAACATAAAAATTCAAATTGACTCGGCATTTAATTTAAAATAAATCTCCTCATCAATCTAATACACTCTTTTCAGCGGGCACTAATCTACGATTAACATAAATCTTCATTAAATCTTCTTCAAATTAAGTGATTAACCATACAAATTTAAATCCTCTCGGCAACCAATAAAAAATAGATCCCCTCATTAACCCTTTTTACGAACACCCTTTAAACAGTTTGAGAAACGGAAAAGGACACTGAAACTGCCAGAATTAGGATTTCTATTGGGATATTTACAACGGAAATCCTTTTTCGCACTCTCTTTTGAATCGTTTTAGATTCTCGAATTAATCCTTAAGTTGTCTTGTGGAACCACTTTGGGACTTGTTATTTATTATCTCCCGCTAATCCTCATATTAAGCCGGTGGAAACATAGTATTTTGCTACTTTTAAACATTTTCACACACCTTTTTTAACGGTTTGCTACTTGAAAAAGGAAACTGAAAATGTGTTTGTATGACATATCCGTCACATATACGTTTTCTATTGACCTTTTTACTCTCTTTTGAGAGTCAAAATGACAAACAAAGAGCGTTGGTGCCAAATGAGTCTCCCGCCAATCCCATTTACCCTTCTCACAAACCTCTTTTATGCGACTTTTACCAATTTTGCAGAACTTTTTTTAATAGTTGGATAAAAGGAAACTGAAACTGTCCACGTATGACAGATCTGTCACAAATATGTTTTCTATTGGGATTTTTACAACGAAATTAATTCTATTTCGCTGCTGAGAAATGTCATTCCCCAGAAGCGAAACACACCCTTTTAAGAACCAAAAAGGGTTCCATCTCAAGTTGATCTTATTTTCGGTTGGCGATCCCGGATCAGGACGTTCTTCTCCCGGGTTGGGGTTGTACATCCGAACAGCCAAACAGGAAGCTTGTATGCCGTATTATTTGTGGAGCAAATGTTATTCTAAAGGGGACAAATGACGTTTATCCAACATGACACAAGCGTTTTATGATTGTGTGCGTGCTTTTGGTTTTCATTCTCGATTTTTAGTCAGAAGCAAAATTCTTTTCTTTTCAGAAGAAGAACTGTGAAACAAGTGGTCGTTTTGGACGCTTCCGGACGACCAACGGAAAAGGCCATAACACACGTAAAATTTTCTTCTTGTCAAACGTCAAACTGAAGCAAATTTATTTTTTTGAATTTTTATGTGAATGTATTTGTAGGTTCCCAGCCCGTGTTTGTGATATTTCATGCTTCAGGAAACATATGTTTCATTAAAACAAACAGTAGTTCTCGACATTTAAGCCTTCAGCCCAATAAATCCGTTGCGTCCGTCACGTTGAAATACTCAACTGACAATTGAGTTAAATAAACACGTTCTTATGGGAAGCGTCCCATAGAAGAGCTTCCTGACGTACGTCGCTTCCCATAAGAATGTGTATTTCAGTAAGTTGTCAGTTGTGTACTTCGACGTAACGGATGCAACGGATTCATTGGGCTGAAGGCATTAGCGCAGTGACAACCTGCACGCTATAACCGAGTTGAAGTTGAGTTTAAACTTGAGTTAAATCGAGACTGATTAATTTTGAAGTAAGCTCATAGTCATAGATTTCGCCCTTATGTTTTTTAAAAAATATTTTTGACTGCTCCAAACAATAGCCTGAGTATAGCGCCTGTTGTTTAAATTCTAGTAAACTATTATAAACCCCATGGAAAATGTAATAAACTTAGGATTTCCTTGTTTGTTTTAGCTTTGAATTTGGCTAAAAGAGTTTCGCTTGAACTTTTGAGCACTCAGGCCTTGTTCCTTTTTTAATTATTGAACTTATTTTTTCCTTTATTTGAAGGAGTTTGAGACAGTTTGAAGAGTGAACATTGTATCTACCTAAAAACTAGCCTTTAATAAGGAGCATACCTTAATACGCTGGATTGACTTTCTCAATAAAAAAAAACGTAGCTCGAGTCAAAATTGGATTTAAAAAGAATTCTCGGTTTCTCTGGATTTTTACATCAAATGTTGACATTTTTTTCTCACAAGCTTACAACAACGCAGGCCCTACTTGGCACCAAGCAAAAGCAAGTGGAAAAAATACTGTTCAATATTAAACAAACAAAGAAATAAATCTGAATCTTCTTACAACTATGTACTCGCTTCCATAGCCACCAGCTTCAATGCAGGTAGCACCGGACAAGACAAACTAATACTTTCCCCAAAACACCTAGTGTTGATAAACATTATAATATAAGACATCTTACTTACAATCGACAACAGTCTTACGAGCTTTGGAACACTAGTCCGCGCTTCTCGGCGAGATACTCCTGCAATTTTACGGGTATTTGCAGTTCCTGGATGTCTTCGTCTTTGACATGCCGCTGTATGACCCGACGGCAGAGATCCTGCAGGTTCATTATGTTGTTGTACCGGCTGATGGGGTGTTTCAAAACAACAGGCAGAGGTGGTTGCATCTCATTCGGTACCCGAACAAAGCACACAAAGTGATCTTTCGTGCATCGATGCAGAATGTCCTCAATCATCTCCACAATTGATTCATATTGCAGTTCTTCGAATTTCCAGTAATTCGATTGATACTCCAGTCGATAGTGCAGTGTAGAGTTGAGAATCCGAAAGCTCAGTGTATACCACGAAGTAGACGAGCCACCAGTTTCAGAGTCGCGCACCAGAAACGATCCCACTGGTTTATCCTTCAGCTGACGTTGTGCGTCATGTCGTGATATTTCACCCCAATACCAAACTTGACTGAAAAATGAAAAGAAAGTTTATAGGGATCGCGTCACTGAGAGTGCAATTGACTCATCGCAAGTGGATCAGTTGATTACTCACCTCAGCATTTCCGAACATGCGGTGTACATGACACGATTTGGCCTGGAGCCATTTTCCAGCCACTTTTTCGCCACGAACCTTCGATAGTGGTGCGTAAAGGGAATCATTTCGGGTGGCTCGACGTAGTTAGCTGCCGCACTAGCAGCACTTTCGTTGGAAGATGTGGGGTCCTTTGGATTTAGATCGACCCCATTGGGGTTGGAAGAAAAATTCTCCTGACTGTTTTTCTTTCGTCGCACTGAGAAGTGCACGCCAATCCGCTTCTTAAAGCGTTGGAAAACATTTTTACGATCGTCCTTGCGTTTACGGTCCTTTCCAACGATTTGACTATTACTTTCGGTGGCGACTTCGGGGGAAGACTCTTGGTTTGATGTTAGCGCTGACGTTGCTGCTCTGGGCGATTCACTGGATTCATTGCCTTGGGATTTGTGTGACGCTGAGTTTGTAGTGGATGTATATGATTTTCTTCGACGCGAAAGCGAGTGGAACCAATTCTTTTTGTCGTTTTTATCGCGGGTGCCCGAGGTTTCGGTCTCATTAGTCATGTTTTTGTTGTGTAGAACAAGAAATCAAACAAAAAAATAATAAAATTGGTGCAAAATTATCTCCTCAAACGCAAAACATTGCTGTTTATAGAATTTATTTATTATTTTTATTGCAATGCAAACTGGGACTGTGGAGGAATTTCTTTTCTTTGCTTTTAGTTTTTTTTTGCTATTTGACAGATGACATTTGAAGTACAGAAAGAAACGTCAATCCAACGCGGCGAAATGAGAAGGCTGCATTAACGAAACTACCTACGTTAATTACTTGGTTTGCTTTTACATATTTACTTTTCAAATAGCTACTTTTTCTCTTATGGGAAACCGTAGAGAGTTGTCACTTAATGTTAGCATTATATTAATGTAAAGGTTCCTAACGATCTTCGACTGGCAACGTTTGAAATGATCACAGAGCCAGCCATTATTATAATGTTTGGAGAATTGTAAATTGTTGAAATCTTAGTCAACAATAAAATTTTTTGAAATCATAGTCAATAGAGGGTTCACACGGTACAACATGTTGTACAACATTGCTTGATGAAAAATTTACAGTGAAAGGAGCCTTGCTTTCACGTTCACCAAGCATTCAGTTTTTTCTTTGTGTTTTTTCCCTCAAAAAATTTCCCCCGATACGCTTTACTTGATATTGCTGCCATCTTCTCCACACGAATTTTTTTTCCAAATGGCAAACGCAAAGGAAGTTTGACCAACTCACACACGGGTCGTATGGCTTGACAAACCAGCAGAAAAATCAAAATTCTTTGAAAACCATTAAGCACGCTTGTCAAGTTGTTGTTTCTTTCGTTCATACGATATAACATGGGATGTTGTGCTACATTTTGAGCAGCATGTTTAATCGTATGAGCCCCCCTAATAATCTGTCTAGCCGAGTTCCCATTTTTTGAGTATTCCTTTCTCTGCTAAAATTATTGTCGACTGTGCAGAAAAGAAAAAAAATATTACAGAAAAGCAAACCCCAGCTTTTCTTTCTTTGTTTACAGCTTCAGACGTCAATTTCTTCCATCAATCTGTTGCAAAACTTGTCTGAAATCAGGAGCCGGCAGTCCACTCCCTCCTTGTGCCCGTAGACTGCATTCTTGCTTTGCAGTTTACTTAATACAAATAAAATAAAGATCGTACATGATTTTGTCGAAATGATTTTTTAAGTATTATTGGAAGATAATATCGGGTTATGTCTCCACCGGCAAAAAATTGCGGTAAGCTGGAGCCGATTTGAAATTTCCCGAAGCTGCTTCACCGGACTAACATAGGAATGTATTTACACAAAACTCTCTTTTTCTCTTTTTCATGACACTTTGGCCCTCAAAAGAGAGTGAAGATTTGACCTTTCATTCTCTTTGACCTTTTTGATTTTTGAACTGTTACAAACCTGTGCGAACAGAGTTGAATGTGGCATAAGAAAGTTTGTCAATAGGCTGAATGAAATTTATGAAGAGATTTATTTTCGCCTAAGAATATGCAATTGAATTTGAACTAGCGTTTTCGACAGAAAAAATTGCTTCTGGACTTAAAGGATTGAAGCTCTCTTTTTCGAAGGGCTAAGCTGATCACACGTCTTAATCGCTTCGCTAAGGGAAGATACTAGTTGTCTGGAAGGGGCTGTGCCCAAGTACGGGGCCGTAAAGTTGCACTCTTTTTCAACTTTTTCTGCCTATAACTTCTTAATCCTCAAAGAAATTATGGAGTTAGTTCCCATCCCATTTGGTGTTTCACAATAGGTGTGACAGTTTGATAGGTTGGGCGCCTGTCACGCCCTGCCCAGAACACAATGCTGAAGACTACTTCTTCCAGTGGATTTTAGTCGGCTTTTACAACAGGCATACCATACCTCAAGGGTATTCTGGCCCGCACCTTGCAGGGGTACGGTGAGGATTTCTTTGAATATTTTTTAAGGGTCCAGAATTATTTTATGTGTCTTAAGCTAGCAATTTGCCAGTCGACTAAGAATATGTTTAATTTCTTATAACTATAACTTCTTAACAAAATGAGACCGACGATTTTTAATAATATTTGTGTTCGATCAGGACAACCCAAATACATCCTCTTCTTTTTCTTTCAGGCGCGAGGATATGATCTAATATGATGGATCACAACACTTCGAAAACTTATACAAATAATATAATCAAAATTTAACAAATTCCATTTCGACTTACGTTAAACTTATGCTGTGGATTTATTTTAATCGCGGATTAAGCCGTGTTGTCACAAGCAACGTAAAACAGGAACAGAAACAGAATCCCATACATTAGCAACTGAAACCTAAATTCGCTGAATGCTTTTTGTGTTGCTAATGTATGAAATTCTTTTTCTGTTCCTGTTCCTTGTGACAACGCGTCTTTAGGAGAGTCCAGTGGAGTCATGGTATTAAATAAAATATTTGACTATAGCGTGCGATTTTGATTATGGTTTTCCATTAGATCAGTTTAATAAAAGCTCTACTACATTTTTCTATTTTAGTTTGCGCGTCACCATAGATAATTTATTTTTTGTGGCGAATTCACTTCCATTTGACACATTCTCTGACACTCGTTATTAATCAGCTGATTTGTTGTGAAAGCTACGAAGTGCTTTGATTGTAAAATCTTCTCCGCACAAAAAACAAGATAAATATAAAAGGATTTTATAAATTCCTGCCAGTTCTCCAGCTATCTATTTTATGTGCAATTTAAAAAATAGTCAACGTGGCATTGAAAACTCAAAATGGTAATATCCGCCGCTGCACATACTCCTACGCTGATTTCTGCTGACGAATTGATAACAATGGACAAACAAGTAAAAAAAAAATAATAATTTTTATCTTCCAGAGCTATCAGGATGAAGAGGAGGGCTACCATGTGGACTCATTCCCAAAGGACTTTGGCTATGGAGCTTTTGAACACGACAACGACAACCAGAGTGTCAGTGAATCGAAGCCACGAATTCTGCTAATGGGATTGCGGCGATCTGGCAAGAGTTCCATTCAGAAGGTGGTATTCCATAAAATGTCTCCGAACGAAACCCTGTTCCTGGAGTCGACAAGCAAGATCGTCAAGGACGACATCAACAACAGCAGCTTTGTTCAGTTTCAAATTTGGGACTTTCCTGGCCAAATTGACTTCATCGACCCGACGTTTGACTCGGACATGATATTCGGCGGCTGTGGCGCATTAGTTTTTGTCATCGACGCTAAAGACGATTACAATGAGGCGCTAACCAAGTTTAAAAATACCGTAATCAAGGCGTACAAAGTCAATCCGAGGATAAAGTTTGAAGTTTTCATACACAAGGTGAGACTCGGATCCATTGTTTTCTGTTTGTGTAAGGTAAATGGGTGTGAGTGTGTTTGCGTTGACGTCTTATCAGAGAAGTCTCCGGATGAGAATTCGCGCACATTGTGCTATGTGCATTCAAATTTGTCATCGTCGTCATTGATGTAACTCTTATCAGAACTACTTGGGTTAAAGTGTAACCGCTCGTTGCAGTGGGATCAAATATTTACAGGGCGTGGGAGGCCAGTGCAAACTAATGACTGGGTTTACAAATGGGCTCTCTATGATTGGTTAACTAGTGATTTTAAGAATAACATTTTTCAATCCACAAAGAGACGATACAGCAATGTCAGAAATTCTAAACACGTAGAATAGTAGAAGCAAGTAGTAAGTAAATGACTTTTTTTGAACGGGACTGACATCTAGCAATAGGCAAATCGATTTTTTTTTAAAATGCCATAAGAAAAATTGCATAGCTCTCGGGATTGTATTTCTATTACGATTTAAGGCTCTTCTTGAGTGATTTAAAAATTGAAGTTTCTAGAATCTCAGAATCTGCTAAATATTCAAAATTTTTATAGTTTTTCCGAAAATCACAAATAATTATTGATATGTGTGATTTTTTTCAAATCATTTGGCCAAGCATCGGGGATAGTGGCGGGGACAAAATTATTTTTACGTTTTCTTTTTCGAAAATACGTCGAAACCGCAGTTTAAAACGGTTAAACGAAAAGTTAATTTTAACCTTTGCTTAAGCTGCGGCTGTTATATATGTTTGCCCGCGCCTTTTTGAATGAAGTATTTAAAAACGCATGACCTTAAACACGTTGCAAGTGGGCACATATTTTCCATTTCTCATTTTTGGACGGACCACTAAAAAATAATTTTTAGAAACGCAAAAATGGCAAATGAGCTGCGGCTAGGAGCTAAATTATGGAAGATGTGTAGAGGAGAAGTGGGTCACATCGGCTTGATGACACTAACATTAAGTGATAACTCTTCCGACGGTTTCCCATATGAGTACAAGTATTTGATTCTGTTTCTGAGGTTTGCAGTCGGGTCTCGCTTACACTAAAAAACGAAATTGAAAAAATCCACTAAAAAAATTCACCCCAAACATTTTGGATAAGTTCTGTAATTTTAAGCATTTGTTCCAAATTTTTTTAGACATTTTTTGCCCTTTTTAGAAATATGAAAAATTATGATTGTTTGCTTGGACCAGTATTAGAACTTATTGCCATTTTTAATTTTTATACGAAAAGAGAAAAATCTTCTGGTTAATTTTTTACTAACGTTTCGTCGGTTATTTTTGACTTGCTCAGGGGACTTCCTAATATGAATTTTTATATTTTTAGTCTATTTTAAGTAACTGACGCCCCAACAAATAGTAAAGTAAAAAACATTACTAAAAAATGTCACTAGTCTTTTGCAGCCCTCAAACTATTTCCCAAGTCTTATATTTTTTAAGAATTATTATTCAATTCATAAAGAAAAAAATGGTGAAAATTGAACACAAGCCTTGCATTAAATCTAAAGTTGATTTATTTTTGGCCAACACTGTTCGTCGATCTACTTCCTTGTATTTATTTTATTAACATGAGGTAATGTATGACTTTGTTTCTCTATTTCAGGTGGATGGTATCAGTGATGATTCCAAAATGGAATCCCAGCGTGACATTCACCAGAAGGCCTCTGACGATCTAAGCGATGCTGGCTTGGATCAAATCCACTTAAGCTTCCACCTGACCTCCATCTACGATCACTCGATTTTCGAAGCGTTCTCGAAGGTCGTCCAAAAACTGATTCCGCAATTGCCGACACTTGAAAACCTCTTAAACATTCTCATTTCGGTAAGTCCCTTCAACCGCAAACAGCTTTCCGCCCCTCATGGGAAAATACAATGTCCCCTAGAACTCTGGTATTGAGAAGGCCTTTCTCTTCGATGTGGTGTCAAAGATATACATTGCTACCGATTGCTCGCCGGTTGATATGCAGAGCTACGAACTTTGCTGTGACATGATCGATGTGGTAATTGATTTATCAAGTATTTACAGGTATGACTACAAATATGAGTACTTGACAAGCCCTTTTTTTTAACAAATTTCTCCTTCTAGCTCCGAGGAAACGGCATTCGATAACAAAAGCTCTAGTCTAATCAAACTGAACAACAGCACGATACTCTACCTGCGTGAGGTGAATAAATTCCTAGCACTGGTGTGCATTCTGCGAGAGGACAACTTCAGCCGGCAAGGCGTCATCGACTATAATTTTCTTTGTTTCCGCGAGGCCATCAGTGAAGTATTTGAGCTTCGAATGAAGAATCAAAAGCTGGAAACCCTCGACGAAGAAGACGAGGACGAAGAGGATGATTACAAGAGCGTGACATTAGCGAATGGCGGCAACTCGATTGTTAACTCGACCAGCAATTCAATAATCGCTTAAAGTGCGGGTCTTCGACTGGCCACTTCTTTTGCCCGTTACTTTTGTTAGAAGGAAACCTTTGTGATTTCTAACTGTTGCCTTTTGTTTTCTTTTCACTTTTATTTCTTTTATATTGAATAATTATTATGTGCCTTGTTTCAGTTTAATCAGTTTTTGTTTTTAACTCAGAGAAAATAACATGAAGGTCTGTTGAACTAGTTCTTCCTTGTACAAAGCTTTTAGCCATGCGAATACATAAATAAAACATTTAAGTATCCATTTGTAACGTCAAGTACCTAGATACTTGATATTATGCATATTCACTATACTACAACATGAAGTTTTAACGTGCTCATCACATTTCGCAAGTGGAGAGGAATTTAAGTCAGTTCGAATGTCATGATTTAAACTTTGGCTTAGTAATTAGTATTTTTCTAGAAAACTTAAAAAACTTATGAAAAAAACTTAAAAAACATGTTATCCGAACAAATTTATTACAAATATAAATCTTTTTTAAATATGTAAGTTCAATAAAAGCGTTTAATTTTTAGCGGCCCGCCAAAAAAGGTAAAAAAGGACCTCTTATGATATCAATCCGTTGTCAATCAATCCGGCCGCATCTGTCGTGAATCATAGAAAGATGAAATTTAGTGCACCTTAGTGGAGCGCTACGAAAGTTAAAAGTTGGCCAACTCTTACTACCGCCACAGCTACGCGCTACCGCCACAGACACACATTGTGTGCGCAATACACTGAATACATGTGTTTTAACTACCGCTACTACTACCGCCACAGGTACATCACTGTGGTTCTACGGTCAGTCGTATTTTCCTCAATTGACATTTTAAAAGTTACTTCAAGTGAACATTAAAAAAGTAAGCTCTAAGTGGTGTTTTCCACTTTTTCACTTTTGCACTTACTTTTTGAATGTAGTTAGGCCTTAACAGAAACATTAAAATAAAGCTTTTTTTTAATGTTTTTTTATGTTTTCATACCGATATGTTACTGGGTATTTCCTTTAAATGCAATAATATTTGAAAACATTGGCGGTGGTATTGCTAAAGAAAAATAGTTTTCAGCGCTTGTTTAATATGCTCCTTTAGCGAAGAAACGGAGCACAGCCAGCAACTTCATAATTTATGCGACTGACGTTGTGTGTACTCTTTTTATATTTTTGGTAAGTCGAAAAAAATTAATAAAACTGCAAATAATTTCTTGAGTTCGAAATCGGTTTAAAATTTTTACTTTAAGAAAACATCGTGCATTCGGCGAATTCGTTCGGTAGAAACTCTCATGGCTCTGCGAATATTTGCCAACCGTTGTGTTTGTTTCTCTACATACTCAAAAAATAGGGCGATTAAATTGATTCTCTTTTTCGTTGTTCAATTTGATTACTTACATAAATCACCGAACCTTTCAAGATTGCTTTGACTTTTTTCATCTGAAATTTTGACACCATTGTGTATTTGAAGTGCGATGGAGCCATATTCAATGCATACGATACGATACGAGTACGAGTCGAGGTGACTTTTTGTACACGACTTGCGTGATTGGATGATTGTTTCGAACCGTTGCTTTATTTAGGCTCGTGATGTAAGAATAGTTTTTTTAATTCATGCATGCATAAAGTCAGCCTTAGTGTAGGCTTTTGCCTACTAACTACCTAAGAAGAAAGTTTTAAAATTGGAGACCAGCTGATTTTGACGGTGATTAACCGAGAGCTGTCACAAGAAAATTATTTTGATGATCACAGTTTACGCAGAGTTTTTCTCAGAAACACGCAAGGCAACTGATATTTCACACAAAAAAACATTCAAAGAAGTTCATACTGTTTTTCTGTACTTCCAAAAACCTTTTTCAACGTAGTCTTGACGTCATATCTACCAGATGACAATTCTGTCCCACTGTAACGCACCACTTATTTTAGAAGATGCTTATCCATCACCTTTTTTTAAGTATTCTTTGTCATGTTGATTCAATTGATCATTTGGCATTCATTTAATTTTGATTTTAAAAAAGCAAGTTTATATAGCGTAATTTCTGAAGAGCTTAACAGTTTTGACTGGATTATTATTTGCCGTTTATTTGCCAGGATATTAATAACGTAATTTTTTCCTGTCCCTGTAGTTTGTGCTGAAGAGTAGTATTGAACGCTCTTTTCCATGGGATAATCACCTAACTCCTCACCTAAAGGGTTTAAAAAAGAGTATAGAAAATGGCATTCTAGCTTGGCTGATCAGGATGACATATTATATCGAAGTCTAAAATACAGAAAGCCTGGAATTTCATAAAACCCGAAAGAAAAAGTGATGGTACCCTTCATCAAAAAACACAATTTTTTTTGGTTGATCAATCGAAGTTAATTTCCATACTCGATACTTGCCAAATGGGGGTTCCTTATGTTTAATGGCGCCCAACGAAGGTTATATAATTAATGTCTTTTTTCCAAAAATATTTTAACCTGCTTCAAAAAAATCAATAAAAATTAAACAAAATATTCTTCCAATACTTACGGGTTTCACCTTAACTTCCACATCATGTTTAAATGAAAAATATATGTTTCTTTTCATATGCATGTATTTTTATATCCACTTTTTTATTGTTTACATTATGATCGGTCATAGGCAAAATAAGCCCCATGCATGCCAAATTCGACAGGACTTTTGTTCTCTAAGCTTTTGTTAACTATTAGTTTTGTATCAGTAAATATGCCTGGTCGTCTTTTTTTCGGAATGAATGAGGCTTTTTAGATACACAAATTCATAGTTAAGAAAGAACTGATTATTGTTTTTTGCTTAAAAACTACTGAATTTCGTGTTTATTTACTTATTCGCATAATGTCACTATTTATAAGTTTCTAATCTGTGTACATTTTATTTTCTATTGGAATGTTTCTAAGCTCTGATAGAGATTTTTTTTCAATTAGTTAGATAAACGCTAAATAAATGTTTATAAACATAATAAAATTTTTTTTTTTTTTCGTTGAAACCTTACATTAAATTGTGTTAAGCATTGCAATTGAAAATTTTCTTAATATTTTTGTTTGACTATTATGAATAATATGGCAGATTTTATTACAAGCTATACGTGGTGTAAAAACAAAACAAAAAATAAAACTTAACAATTTTATTTAAAAGAAATATTTCACTTAGAACAACTTATACAAAATTGCACATAAAGTAATTGTTGAATTTAAACGTTCCTGTTTAATTTGTTCTACTAAATTTTAGTTTTAATAATATTTCTTTAAGTATTATAATATATTCGAAAATAGCCCTAGCTAGCCTTAATCTAAAATATAAATTCATTTTAGTATGTATAATAATATGATATAGTATGTATAAACATTATGCATGTTGAAATTCTATTGAAGAATATTGGATTTCAAAAAAAAACTATATGGGTTCTATATAATTTTCAGATGATATTTTTATGTGAATGTGTTGATACGTTTTATTTTTATGTGTATATATCACGCACAGAGATCATAAATAAGTTTGATCGTTGATAAATGTATTTAACAGATCATGTACTTCTTTTAAGGGTAAGAATTTTTTTTACAATACTTGATAGGCAATGTAAGTCTTAAAAATAAAAATATATAAATTCGTTATATAAATCGATTATTTAGTTTTAAACAGCATAAAATAATTTAAGTGTTTGTTTTTTGTGTTTTCAAGAAGTTTTTATTCAGCGTACTAGAATTCTCGGTATTTTATGCTAAATTGTGCTGGCAAATGATTAGAAAAGTAAATTTTCCATAAATAGTAGAGTTTAACCACTTTAGTTTACAGTTAAGATTTTGTGAATTTCCTTTTTGAATTATCATTTATTTTTGGCTTTAAGGTAACTTTTTTGTGACTAAAATATATTATGCTTTCCTTTATATAGGCATAAGGGAAATGTGTTTTCCTTTTATTATAATTTTATTCTGAGCCCTTAAACCTTTTTAGCCAGAATTTCGAAACAACTTCTCATTAAGAAATGATTTTGCCGGGAATCTGGCGAAGCCATCAGCAAAAACCCACCCTTTTTAGCCAACGAAATTTTTTACCTTGAATAGGTGGGACCTGGAGTTTAGTCGCCTCTTACGACTGGCATGACTACCATGGGTATATTCTTTCTCCTAATCCGCAGGGGTACTTAGAAAGAAGAGCAGCTAGATAAAATATTGTAGTAGCAAAACGGCTGAGCTACAGAAAGTTCAACATGTGGTACATCGCAGCAGATATACATTTAACTAAACGCGGCAACGCACGGCAGCATTACCATTATTACAACATTAATCTCTTTGGCTGAGCGAGAATGCCGTAAACCAGTTTTAATTGCACTGAACAAGTCACTCCTACCAACAGGGGAGTGACTTGTTCAGTGCTCCTACCTACTCAAGGAACAGCTTGGTAACCACACTCAGCGACACACACAAAATTTTTTTTTACCTCCGTTTCATACCTACCGTACCGCCAGCATAGCCATATGCACAGCTGCGAGTTTCTTCTATATAGAGTGTCTCCCATGCATCACGCATCATTCTCGTGACCAAGCGCACATTTTAAATCCCCCTCGCCAGCCAAAAAGAAAACGACACGACCCATTTCTGTACTCGCGAGAGACAGGACGCCAGGAAACAAAACGGTCGTTTGGAGGCGTGATGCCACTGTGTAACGCAAGAAACGCCACTGTGTAACAAGAAAGGGTATAAAAGCAAAGGCGAAAGTGCATTTCGAGGCTCTTCCTTGTTTACTTAGTCAGTTCATCATCATAACTCGTCGTGAACGGAAGTCGACTAAGTGGTCGTGGTGCGTTCTGTTGTCGCAACCTCCACCAGCGCGAATAATAATGCTTTTGTATCGCGCATTTTATTCGTTTCATAATTAAATCCTTTAAAGTTCAATGAAAGACCCAAAATTAACAATTGGCGAAGTACCAGATAATATGTGTATCTGCGATAATTAACGAAAAGAAAAAAAATTCCGTGAATTTCGTAAGAGTTCTTAATGTGTATATCTACACCTGTGTGACACGATTTTTTTGCGTGAAGCCTGTATAGTGGAAAAACCTGTAGAATAAAGTCAACCAGAGGAAGGGGATACGGGAATTATACCGTCTCCAGAGAATTCGTGAACGATATAGAAACCCTCGATACGAAGATGACAGAGCTGGAAATAGCAGTCCATGGCGAAGCAACACGGGAAAAGCTAACCGCCGCTAATGATCGCAGGGGCCTAGCGTTCCTTAAGAAAGGGGTAAACGATCGTTTACGAATTGTGCACTACGCAGTGCAGCACAGCACTTGCTCGAAGTCGACCAAACTACAGCTACTCAGACAGACCATATAAAATACTACAGTGAACCCACCAATATCGGACGATGGGACACAAATTATCAAAGACAAGACATGGGAAGACCACCATATAGAGGTGGTGGAAACCACGATTTCCGTGGTAACAATAGCACTAGCGATACAAGGGGTAATTTTCGCTACAACAACTTCAGGAACCGAAATGCTGGTTTCTCTACAGATAGAAGGCGAAATAATATCAACAACAATTTCCAACCAAATGGTAACTACCGTTCCTCAGATTCATACCAACAGCATGACAACCAGTTCCAGGGTAGAATTACTAACCCAAGTAGGGGAAACAGTAATAGGGACCGTAACAGCCAATCCCGACACTGGGGACAAAACGGTCAACAGCATAGGGAACGACTTAGAATAATGACATCGGGCAACGAACATCGAGGGGATCGCCGACCCGTCGGGGGGAGACCTTTAAACACCCATGTGCCAAGCGCAGTATGCACAACGGGGATAGAAAACGGCATTTATGTGCGAATACCATTCAACAAACAGCAAGTTAGGTTCTCGGTAGACACAGGAGCCTCAATCTGTGTAGTTAAGAACCTTATGGTAGACAAGAACATTCCCATTCGCACCCAGAGAAGTACCACTATCGCAGGTATTTCTGGTGAACTCCGATCACTAGGAACCTGTATCAGAATTTTACAACTCGGACACGATCTGGAACACGAATTCCATGTGGTACCTGATTCTTTTCCGATTCCAGTCGAAGGAATCATTGGAGCCAACCTCCTTTTAGAACTTAGCGCGATAACCTAGAGGACCTACAATTACAGTTGAAGATTAATAAAAAAACCGTAACACTACCGATACTTTCTCAGTATAGTCTGAACACCATCACTATTGCTCCCAGATGTGAAGCTACATACTGGTTAGCCATAGTACATACCGACACTAGAGTATTCCATCCCCAGGAACTGTGCAAGGATGTCTTCATGGCCGGATCACTATCCACAGCCATCGAAGGAAAAATTTCCATAAGAATCCTAGACACCCGCGATAGAAAAGTTGTACTAAAATGGGCGGAACCACCATCTTTGCCCGTAACCGAATATTATGTTATGCATAGTAACGAAAAGAACGCTCCTACTACACCTAGAAAAGCGCAATTGAAGCCATTTGTACGAAATTTCAAGATATTTTCCATCTTGAAAGCGATAGGCTCACTTATACCCACATAGGACAGGCGGATGTAACACTCAAAGAAGGAGCAACCAAGAATTACACAAAGCCTTACAGGCTGCCGCACACACAAAAAAGGGATATACAAGAAGAAAATGACAAAATGTTGGATAACGACATAATTGAACCATCCATTTTCGCACGGAATTCACCTATTTTAATCGTACCTAAGAAAAAAGATCCAATCACGTGTGAGCAAAAGATTCGTATGGTAATTGATTTCCGCAGTGTCAACGAACGGATTGAAGATGATAAATTCCCTCTAACCAATATAAGCGACATCTACGACATGGTAGGAGGGTCAGCATATTTTTCATGTATCGACCTGAGTCAAGGATATTATCAAATGGAACTTGACCCAAAAAGCCGACCAGTAACAGCATTTTCTACTGAAGGAGGACACTATCAACTAAAACGACTCCCAATGGCACTCAAGTTCTCGCCAAGCAAATTCTCTAGAATGATGTCAATCGCAATGGCGGGACTGACTTACTCAAGATGTTTTGTCGATTTAGATGATCTTATCGTCTTTGGCAAATACCTCCAAGACCACAACAAAAACTTGGTCGAAGTGTTTAAACGACTACGGGCGGTAAATCTTAAGATCCATCCAAGAAAATGTTTTTTCCTTCGAAAAGAAGTGCTACATTTAGGGCATGTTATTTCAGAAAAAGGAATATATCCCGACCCAGAGAAAGCAGCAGTAATGAGCAATTACCCAAAACCGACTAACGCGGACGAAGTGAGAAGATTTGTGGCATTTGCCAATTACTATGGCCAGTTTATTTTAGATTACTTCGTAAGAACGTAGAGTTCAATTTTTGTGAAAATGCGAAAAATCTTTTAAACTTCTGAAAGTAATTCTCTCAAGCAATCAAGTCTTACAGTTTCCGAATTTTGAAAGAGAATTTATTTTACGAACGGATGCTTCAGGCTTTGCCTTAGACGCTGTACTATCTAATTTTGATGACGCACCCAAAGGCTATGCGAGCAAGACCCTAAACGGTGCCGAGAGAAATTATAGCAATATTGGAAAGGAGCTGCTCGCCATAGAATCGGCCATCAAGCATTATAGACCATACCTTTTCGGAAGAAAAATTAAAATAATTACAGATCATAGACCACTAGTGTACCTTTTCTCACTTAAGGAACCATCTAGTAGGCTCACCAAATTTAGATTACTTTTAGAAGAATATAATTTTTATATTGAATACTGTTAAGGATGGCAACCCCGGCAGTGCAAACGTGCCGCAACCCAAGGAAAAATTCACCGTACGAATTAACACAAAAAAACACTCAACGGGCAGAGATCCAATGTTGTTCTTCACGACATTGGATCTTACTTCGGGATTTCACCAAATCCCTATGAAACCATCAGACATTCCTAAAACTGCCTTCTCCACAATGAATGGGAAATACGAATTCCTTAGACTCCCATTCGGCCTTAAAAATGCTCCCGCCATTTTCCAAAGGATGATCGATGATGTCTTAAAGCAATATATCGGAAAGATATGTTATGTATACATCGATGATATCATCATCTTTGGGGGAACTGTAGAGGAGCACCTTAAAAACATAGAGACGATCTTTGCTAGGCTACGAGAGGTCAACCTTAAGGTTAATCTCGAGAAAACACGATTTATGCGAACTGAAGTAGAATTCTTGGGCTATATCATCTGTCGCGATGGCATCCGAGCTGACCCTAAAAAAGTTACGGCTATACAAAATATCCTTCCACCTGAAAATCTAAAAGAACTTAAAAGTATCCTTGGCCTTACATCTTACTATCGCAAATTCATCTGCGATAACGCAAAGGTGGCTAAACCATTGACAAATTCGACTAGAGGCGTAAATGCCCAGGTTAAGGCAAACGCTTCGAGGCGAGTCGCCATAAAACTGAACGAAGAAGCGTTGCAGGCCTTCAAGGACTTGAAGACTCTGTTAACGTCATCAGAAGTTCTGGCCTTCTCAGATATAGAGAAACCATACAACCTTACGACTGATGCATCTAACTACGCTATTGGTGCAGTTTTATCGCAGGGCGAATCCGGCAAAGATAGGCCGATAGCGTATATATCGCGATCACTTAATAAGACCGAAGAGAATTACGCGACCAATGAAAAGGAGATGCTGGCTATAGTCTGGGCACTGGATAATCTCCGATTCTGTCTATATGGGGCGAGAAAAATTCGAATATTTACCGACCATCAGCCTCTCACCTTTGCCTTAAGCAATAGAAACTATAATGCTAAGTTAAAACGGTGGAAAGCGTTTATAGAGGAATATAATATAGAGTTAATATATAAACCAGGTAAGTCGAATGTCGTAGCAGACGCCGTCTCAAGATTGAAAACCGAGGTCAATCACCTGTCTGCTACAGCGTCAGACGCAGCGGCTCATGGTTCCAATGCGGGAGATGATAACTCAAATACAGACACTGCGGCGGAGTCTACTGATTCCACAGAAACAGCTTCTGAAGGCAGCTCAACGGTGTCCGCTAGCGAAACCATGCACAGCGCGGACCAAGATTCATCGGACCTGATTCCCTGTGTAGAGGCACCCATAAATGTATTTCGTAATCAGATAATTATTAGAATACGAAAAGGAGTAGAAGCTTACGAGGAACCACACCCAGGATATTCTCGACACTATATCTCGACAGAGCCCTTGGATAAGGAAGCACTGACAGATATACTCAAAAGAAGGCTAAGACCCAACATCCTTAACGGAATTAAAATACCATTGCCCTTTTACAAGAAGTTTACCTCGAACATTTTAGCAAGTTCAAGATTAGCCTTACTCAAAGATTGGTAGAAGATGTGGCAAATGAGGATCGAATTTGGCAGTTGATATCCGATGAGCACAAAAGAGCTCACCGTAATGCTAGGGAAAATAAAGAACAACTGCTCGAAAATTATTACTTTCCCAGGATGAATAGCCTGATTAGCAGATATACCCGGACATGTGAGGTATGCAAAGCCAACAACTATGACAGACATCCTATCCCCCCTGAGCTTCAAGCGACACCCATTCCTTCATATCCGTGCGGAATCCTGCACATTGACATTATCGAGATACAGAATGAAATGTTTGTTAGCTGTATTGATAAATTTTCCAAATTTGCTAAACTGTTTCACATCAAAAACAAATCTGCTCTCCACGTTAGGGATAAAATCCTGAAGGTACTGCACTACTTTACGGTGCCCAAGATTATGGTAACGGATAATGAAGGAAGTCTTCTGAGCCCGATTGTGCTTAATTTTATGAACATTCTCGGTATAAAAATCTACCATACGCCCGTTCATAGGAGTGAAGTGAATGGGCAGGTGGAACGCTTTCATTCAACATTCCTAGAAATTTTCAGATGCCTCTAGTCCGAGCATAAGTCTCTCAAGTTCATGGAGTTAGTTAACATCGGTGTCGATAGGTATAATATTTCGATTCACTCCGTAACCCAGAAGAAACCTTCGGACTATTTCGGAGGGAAATCGTAGCGATACGGAGGGAATCGTATAAGACACATATTAAAAATGTGTAAGCATAAGGAGAAATTGAAATGAAAAAAAAAAAAAAAGAGGGGGAGTGTGTGCACTGCAAAAATGATACAATACACCTAAACTACCTGCCCGACCTATTTAAAGGAATGAAAAAAGAGAATAAAACTCTTGATAAGTAAAAAATTTTCCTATGATGTTCCTTAATTCTTTGTATATTGAATTTTTTAATATCTATAATTAAATTTTTTCCTCAAATATGGAGTTCCCGTAACAATAGCTTCAGAACAGAGTTCATAAACAAAATCTTCAAAGACATGTGTAGACTATTGAAGATAGAGCAGCTACAATCCACTGCTTACCATCATGAAAGTATAGAAGCATTAGAAAATTCCCACAGTTCTTGGAGCATACCTCAGGTGTTACGTGTCCGAAAAACATACGGACTGGTGTAACTGGTTACTCTACTATGTCTTCTGTTATAACACCTCCATACATTCGGAAACAGGGTATACACTGTTTGAATTAGTATTCGGAAGGCAATGTAAATTGCCACCCAATCTTACGAAACAGGTTGACCCCAGATACAACTACGAAGACTATGTAATTGACTTAAAGCAGAAATTACAAACAGCTCACCGGGATGCTAGGGATCAGTTGGTTGAAAAGAAAAATATTAGAAAAATGCATACAATACAAAGGCTAAGAGTAAGGAAGCTAGTTTTGAAGTTGGTAGTTTAGTTTGGCTGTTGAGAAACGAAAATCGTAGGAAGTTAGATCCAATCTACATAGGACCATACGAAGTATTATCAGAAGAAGGCGTAAATTGCGAAATAAAATACGAAGGAAAAAGGACTAAAGTCCACAAAAACAGGATAAAGACACCTTTGTATTATGGCCCACCGCAATATTTTCTGAATAAAACATAGTAGCCACTGAACTAACCGTTCAAACCTAACACACTCAAACTCGTTTCGCATCATTGTGTTTTGGAGTGGGTGAAAAGTATTGGAAGTAAGTGTATTTTATTACTTTGATTCGATTTCGTAATAATTTTCGGGTTAGTTTACTTAAGGATTTTTGAATAAAAATTTTTAAAAATTAAATGGATTGTTTCGAAATATACATAGTGTTATATTTTAAGTTATTGAATGTGAAATAAAAATTTTGATTGTAGTGGATTGAGTGTACTAAGAATTAAAAAAAAAAAAGTGAATGTCATCGTGTCGATAATATGGCCCATTCCGGGTGTTGATAATATGGACCAGTTTTGAAACATGGTGTAAACTGAAGTTTTATGTTTTGTTTTACGGATTCATATAATGGCTTCAAGTACCTAAAAACCAACAAAACAGCGACAAAATTGGATAAAAGAAGACATGATGAAAGCAATCACCGCTTTTAAAGAGAAAGAAAATGGGGTTCTTAAGGGCATCTAAAGAATTCAAAGTACCGAAAACCACATTACGGCGTTTGGTAGCAGAGTCAAATAAGCCTTTAGAAAAAGTGGTAAATGCTAAGCTAGGCAGAAAGCCTACCTTCCCGCCAGAACTCGAGGAGTCTTTGGTAGAATATACTCTCGAAATGGAAGGAAAACTCTTTGGCCTCACACGAAATGGCATAAGATCGTTGGCATTTCAGCTTGCATTGAAAAACAACATACCAAACTCGTTTTCATTGGTAAATGAAGCAGCAGGCAGAGCCTGGTTGCGCTTATTTCTGAGGCGCCATTCGTTGCTGTCGGTCCGCCAGCCGACTGGAACGTCATTTGCTCGAGCAAGTGGATTTTCAAAAGAAAACGTGGAAATTTTCTTCAACCAGCTTGGAAAACTTATGGTAACGTATCACTTCTTTGCTGACAAAATATTTGGACCACCCTGGTCCATATTTGAAACTGGCTGGTCCATATTACCAGCATTTTTAATTATTTTAAATTCGGACAATTCTCATCTACTACATTTATAACATTAACATTTTCATCTAGCTATTGTTTCATGCATTCGACTTTTTCGATCGGTATTCTGGTTTCTGATTTGAAGGTATTGCTTAAATTTTGTGAGCTCTGTAAATCCTCCATCCCAGATCAGGCCATGATGGTTTTGAAGCAACCATCGGGCTTGTCTTCTTAAGGCAGCAGTCAAATGCGATGAGTTGAAGGTATTGAGCGACATTGCACGGGGAATAAAAATTATCCCTTTTCTCAGTGGACTCAATCAGAAAATCAAGAAATTACCCTCTTCTTCGAATAGAAGGGAGATTGGCCAACGACCGGGCGGTCAGAGGGGAATGAGTACAGAGTCAGTCGTCTCTGGACTTAAAAGGGCACGGTCGTTGGTTGTCTCGGCGGTAACATTTGGTGGATTTTTCATCGGTTTTAATATTTCAGAAGTGGGATACGAAAACATAGCTCACGTTTAGATAATTGTTAATTAAAGTGGATATTGTTTAATTCGATACAGCGTTATGTTAGCAACAAATAGATAAGCGCCGTTGGCGATTATAATTTCCTAAGTTGTTGCGCTTATTTCGAAAAAAACACACAACATGTGGGATTGATGTGCCTCAATCCCCCTAAGTCCGTCACAGAATCGAACGCTTCATCGTATCAAAGTCGAACGTTTGTCAAACGGGTCAAAACTTAAACATTAAAAAATATTTAAAATACTTCTTATCCTAAATCTAGAGAATTGAATAAAACTTACCTAGTTATCTAGATGGATTTTATAAAAAACGTGTGTTCTGACTTCCCTTTTCCTACGCCACATACATATCAACCCCTTTCCCTAGTCCCACCCAAAGATTCGGTGGGGTTGTTGTTGTGGGCAACGGTTAATGCCCTGACCCATATTCACTGAAAGGTGGTCAGAGGCATTGGCCGTAGTCTTTCAAAACAGCAAATACGTCGTTGTCAGCGTTATACTTGCGGACGTGCAGAACGCAATGTTGTCAATGACCACATCGCTTGATTGCACTTTCGCAGTAATAATTAGGTTAAGCGACAACGACCGGATCGCTGACCTCCGCCGACGGTTCCAACTGGAATGCGAATCAACGAGTCTGAGTTAAGCTACGAAACAAGTCGGTTGTCTTTTGTTTTTCTAGTGGATTCACATCATAAATTATAACAGGATGATTATATTACATTCTGTCTAAATTGCGTATGTGTGGGATGAGTGACTTCTAATGTGCATGGGGAGCGAATGCGGAAAATTTCTTACTTCTCCTTGATGGGGAAATTCATGTGTGATTGCATAAAACGTTTATGAAGACTACAATTGATACAAAACAAGGCAATGAGATGTTTTTTAAAGTGGAATAAATTCACACCAATTATCTTTATGTTAAACTCATTAAAGTAGCTTTCAGTTAAACAAAGAATTTGTATGAATGTTTTAGTGTATGTTTTCAAAATAAAATATAATTTGTTACCTATACACTTAAGAAGATATGTGCAATATGTTGGCGAAATGCAGCCGTATTCTTTAAGAAATGCAATCCGAAGGAGATACTAATTGCAAAGCTACTGAACTCGGTGACCAACTCGATATCAACACATACAGAAAAAAGAAAGGAGAAAAGGGCGATCAAACCATCCAGTTTCACCTACAGCGGCCAACATCACCACTAACTCATAAGCACTTTTAAGGCAACAAGCACGAGACAAGGAGTATTTGGATAGACATTTCCAACTCCTTACCGTTGAAGACTCTGACTCGGAAGAGGAGGGCCAATTACGTACAACATCAAGGGAGAACGTAAATTTGTAGCTTCAAAAACGGTGTTATGAGGCGGGCCAGCAACATGGCAGTGCAGCAATCGAGTTGACAAACCTTAGCGAAACAGCACCCCGTCCAAGTTCATCTGCATGAAGCACTATCGAAGACCCAACCTCAGCTCCTCCAGCCTGTGCTCCTACATGTGCAATTCCGTCAAAAAGTTGATGAAGCACTTTCTGATACAGAGCCCAATTGTTTGTATGCTCAACGCTTGACATTCAACCAAATTGCAGCCAAACATGCCCTTCCCAAAGACCTCCAGACATTTGGGAGGCAGCAACTAGAAGACTGCCCCTTTTTAACCGGCAGCTACGAAGTTGCCAACAAAGTTTGTGGGTTCTCGAATGTGGAAAACCTTATACGCCTCCAAAGATGCTTAGGCTGTAACGTTCCAATAAAGTACCAGGCATCACCCCGAAACCCTGAAGATGAGATACGGGCGTCCAGAACTCATAATACAAACTCTGTTGAAGAAGGTTAAGAACGAGTCTAACTATTTCTGTTATCTAAGGACGCGATACGTCTACTGTTGTTGTGTGGCCTGGAAGTAGTGAGTTCCAGTTACACTGCGACATGCCGACGTGCTATTGTATTATTGTCGGAAAATGTAACGAGAGCGCAAGGAATTCTACCAGCTGCCAATTCTTGAACTGAACGCTGCCATAGGTCTCCTTTACTTGCCTGACTGCACCATTTTCTTTAGCATGGGTGAAGCCTTTTTTTATGTAATTTACCGGCACTTTTTTCGTTGAGATTGCATTCGTCAAGACTTCAGCTTGGGGATTTTTCTTTTTTTGTCTATGATGTGAACAGGAATAGCGACGTGACTGGCAAAAGTGCGAATGAAATCACTAAAATGTAAGCACATTTCATTTCAAAGTAAAATCATTTGAGCTGGTCGTTGATTATATGACAAATCTCCTGCTTATGTACGAATTTTCGTCTCCAATGGCGAATGCTATTAAGAATTATTTTATGTTATAGTATTTTGGGTTAATTCCTGATAAGTTTTTAGCACGTGTATCGGTTCCCACCGATTATGAAGACATCATGTCGCTGTTTTGGACGCACAGCCTAATAATAATGATAACTTTTCTCTCTTTTGTCAACCATCAACTAAAGAGGACGTTTTTTATTGTTTCTAAGTTTAAACAGATTAATACCAAATATTTTCAACAGGTTATGGGTATAGAACGCTAGAAACAAGCAAAAAAGAATTCTACAAAGCTCATCAATAAAATTGTTTAAAAAAAACACCCAAGGATTTCTGAGATTTTTTACTATAAACAACAAGACCGTAGAAAAGCTAAAGTGTAGCGAAGACAATGACGAGTGAAGGTTCTTAATAAAAAATTTTCTAATCCATGAAGACCTTTGGGAATGTGCTACTGGCGAAAACGAAGATCCCAAAAAAGAGCTCAAGGTGTCAAAAGTACACTACATGTACACAAAGTGACATTTCTTTTTATTAAATGTGTTAAATTCAAACCGAACGGTCGAGGCTCTTTTTTTCTTAGTAACTTCTTTCCAAGTCTTTTAAAAAAACACCGCAATTAACACAAGATAAAAACATAAATTATGCTGATGATTGAGCCAATCAACTTCGTCTATGTCAAGGATGCTGTATAAGTTGTGTAGGAAGCTGCGTTCGACGACACAACGCGAGGGACTTCTGAGGCAGTTGGTTACAACATACCTAAGCGATCGACTCATTCGTTAATCGTATCATAAATGCAGCGCACAAGTTGAATGTAATAGGAATGACGGTGTCGGATCAGTCAGTTGGCTTATTACTGCTGGGTGGCCTCGGAGATGAATATAGGCCTATGATAATGGGAATCGAGAGGTCGGGAGTAAAAATTAATTCAGATTCTATTAAAATGAAGCTCCTGCAGGATGTGAAAGATGAGGCGGCTGGATGAACGGCGGCTTTCTTTGCTGGTGGTTAAAAATTTGATTGGCGCGATCGTGAAATAGGCAACAAAAAACAATATGCAAATGCACCGTTAGTTCTTTCAGTGCAAAAAGCATAGACATATTGCACGACTTTGTCCAAACAAACAAAAAAATTAAGCAAAAGATAACGTCGTTTTAAACTTCATTAGTGATTCAGGAAAAGCAGTTTGAACCTTCGAGATGGTATGTGGACTCAGGTGCGTCGTCGCATATGACCATAAGGAAATTTTGTGCAACGGTTAATGCCCTGACCCATATTCACCGAAAGGTGCTCAGAGGCATTGGCCGTAGTCTTTCACAACAGCGAACTCGTCGTTGTCAGCGTAATACTCGCGGAAGTGCAATACGCAATGTTGTCAATGACCACATCGCTCGATTGCACTTTCGCAGTAATAATTAGGTCAAGCGAGCAACGACCGAATCGCTGACCTCCGCCGGAGGTTCCAACTGGAATGCAAACCGACGAGTCTGACTTAAGCTACAGCACGAGTCGGGTGTTTTTGCTTACGTCTTGGAACACATATTGTATATTATAACTTAATATAACAGAAAGACTGGCTTCAAAATGAAGCAAAGGTGAGCTTGAAGGATGTCAAATGGGCGGATAGCAATCGTCTTAAGGCAAAAGCGATCGGTGACGTTCAGGTTAGGCTTTTTTCTAGACATTCTTCCATGGAAGCATTCATTAAAAATGTGCTTTACATTCCGAGCATTTGTGTGAACCTACTTTCTGTAAGTCAGCTTAACGCAATAAAAGTAGATATTTACAACTACTCACAGATCTGCAATCTGCCAACAGGCAACACTGAGTTCGACTTACTTGACGCAATCGCCGGAAGACCCGAAGGAGCAACTAATCAACAAGCTGATCAACATACAATCAAAAGAAAAAATAAAAGAGGAAAAGCCGGTAAAATCATCTCATTTTTATAACGGCGGCCAACAGCACCAGTGAACCATGTCGGCAGTACAAGTGCGTGATTAAATTCTAGTTTTAAGACTTAAATCGAAGCAAATATTCAAAATTGTGTTAAAATGGTAAACAAAAAGTTTTAACAACGTCTTTGTACGATTCGCAAATGTATTTTTGGCAGCCTGATCTGGCTCTTATGATTTTTAATTTTGCACTGGCGAACATTTATGAATGTTATTACAATGTTGAAAATTCAATGAGGGTCATCGAGCCACAAAAGGGAACGCAGCCCTAAGAACAGATTTATGCTGGCAATGCCGGGGATGAAATCTTTTTTTTTTTGAGCTAATTTTTTGATCTGTCATTTCGTTAAAAAGAAGACGAATTTTTTCCATTTCCTCCGAGAACAGAAGAACACGTTTTTTTGTGACACATTTTCATCCCCGACGTTGGCCGCAGCAAATCGATAGAAGTTGATCACCAATGTAACTATTAATATAGATAAGTGTTAGAGCTTGTAGAATTGTATTTTTTCTTTTTGTGAACAGCAAATAAAATCCTACACAACCATCAAGAGGATTTTTATATTGGAGAAAAAGCCGCGGGCCAACAATCTCATTTTTATTACGGCGGCCAACAGCACCAGTGAACCATATCGGCAGTGCAAGTGCGTGGTTAAATTCTAGTTTTAAGACTTAAACGAAGCAAATATTCAAAATTGTGTTAAAATGGTAAGCAACAAGTTTAAAGAACATCTTTGTACGATTTGCAAATGTATTTTTCGCAGACTGATCCGGCTCATGTGATTTTTAATTTTGCAGTGGCGAACATTTATGAATTTTATTACAATGTTAAAAATTCAATGAGAATCCTAAATTTGCTCTTAATTTTTTAGTTTGACAATAATTCAAGATTAATTAAGCAATTTCTTACAGATTTTTCCAGCCCTGCAAGTGGCTGATGCTTATTTAAGTGGTTTTATTTTTGTTATGGGCAACCAAAAAGGTTGCTTTGCTCACTGCATACATTTCGGCGGATTTCAAATGCAAGAAAGCTTTTCATGAACTGGAACAGTCTAAGTAAGCTATATCTACCCCTTCCAAACGGACAAGTTACCTTGTAAAAAGTTGAGCGAAAAATACAGATTTCATATTTCATACAGAAAGGAGAAAACACATTTTCGTGCAAGTACTTAACTTTTGTGGCGAATGTACCTAGTTAGACCTCAAATGCAAGAATTAAAAAACCTTAGTCAGTTGAAATTGAAACTGTGAACAGTATTTTACTTCAATTACGGAACCAAGGCGATGTTTTTTGGAGTCGGAGATAACTTCAACACCGACACTTATGCCAAAGAGCTGAAAAGTAAACCTGCCTATTCAATTGCCAACACAATAAAGAAAAATTATACGTTTTAAACTATTTACAGAAGATTATAAAGAATAATAAATAATGTACTAGAGTTAATTCATCTAATAAAGACACCATCATCACGTGGAGAGCAAAGAGCCTCGTGCTCCCGAGCAAATCTACTCGGGCACTCGGGTATTACAATTGCCATGATATAATCTAATCTTACCCTCACAATGGAAATACGTATCGAACACATCACTGTAGCCGTGGTCCTTCCACCAGGTGCACAACTGCCGATTCCAGACGCAGTCCAGTCGATAGATGAGACTCGGGAACTCGTAGCCGAGCAGCGTGTAAAAGTCTTGATCTCCCAGATGGCCTTTGAACGAGTACTTGTTGGCCATTTTGCGCACGTTCACCTCCTTCAGATTCTCCTGGTACAGAGCCGAGTGCCGAATGTGTCGCAGGTGCAGCATAACAACGCCCGAGTTCAGGCCCGGATAGCCGTGCTTGATATGCTTGTGTTTGTGTTTGTTGTTGGCGACCAGCGCCGCCGAGCTGGGGTAATACGGACTACCAAAATTCGTATTTGGATAGTTGGCACGATAGCGGTAGAGTATGTGTCGATAGACGGGCGTCAGCTCTGGCGCAAGGCCGAACAGGTTCTCCGGCGAGAAGCGCTCGAACTCGTCGAACAACAGGCGAACATCGGTGCGGAAGACGACATCACAATCGATAAGGATGGCTCGCTCCATCTGCTGGTCCACGAGGCGGTGCAGACCCAGCGACAAGTAAAACAGTGCGTCGCTGTAATATGAGCCGGGGTTCGAGCTGAAGAACGGCATCATGGCGTGCACAATGTCGGCGACCTTCTCGGCGCACTCGTGCACATCGTACAGCGTGTAGAACATCGATTTGCGGTAGTGGCGGATCTGCTGCTTGAGGATTTCTTCGGCGGAAGACTCGCTCTTGCTGTCGGCGATTATGTGCAGGTGCAGCTTGATGCTGCTGTACTTGAGCAGGCTGCGGGCAAAGAGTTCGAACTTCTTCTGCAGCTGGTAGTTCTCCTTGGTGTAGATCACGAATATGTTGTGCTCCAGCAGCGCTGAAGCGGCGGCAAACGGGTGCGGGTGATGAAAGAGCGACGTGTCATTCTGCCGCCAGCTAATGTACTTGACTCGATTCGAGCCGGAATAGAGATGTGACGAGGTGTTCTTCGGGCGCAGCACCAAGGCCTCAGCAACCAGGTCGTTGCGGTAGGCATAGTGCTCGTTGCCGGTTTTTCCATCGCCACTGCTGTTACCTTGGAAGAGCGCCAGCAACGATTTGCGACTGAAAAACTCCGAATTGGCGTAAAATATGACTAGAAAGCCGCTGACTATGATGAGCAGCAGCAGGATTTTGTTCATTTTCGTGAGCTTGCTAAATCTTAACGATTTCCTGCGACGTCGGCATGTCACGATGGTGAAAATTTTCCTAGAATCTTGCTTGCTGGGCACAATTTTCACAGCTACTGCTGGTGTCGGATTTCGAGGCCACCACCGACGTGGCAGAGCGTAGGCGCTTTGCTGCCTCTAAATGGGTTTATTTTTATTGATTTTACTGCACCGTCAGAAGGGTTGACTGCATTTTTGTTCACTTTTTTCGATTCACTGCGGCGACCCGATTCACTTTTCGTTATGCAATACCGCGGCTATCACTTTTGTGGCCACTAATTTGCCAATTTAGCTTTTTACATATTGTCGGAATGCACAAAATATGGCGCTGGGAATGCAAAACTCCATTTTGGAATGCGTTTCTTTTGATGGTCGGTCTGCTAATGCATCAGTCAAGGAGCCAGCCGACAAATACACACACACACACAAGCTAAGATTTTGAGAAATGCCAACCGCGCCTGGTGGTAGGTAGTCGAGCCAGTTATGTTGAAAGTTTACTAAGGACGTGCCCTCATCGGTGTATTTTTTATTTTTGTGTTCATAATTGCCGAATGGAAAAGTCGATGTGCGATGCCTGGTGGACAGTAAGGAAATATGTATAGACCTGCAACAACGTCAAATTGAAAATTTTGTCTGTTTACTGACGGACAAAAACTTCAATGCTATTTTGCCGCTTTAGTTTTATTTGTCAGTTTTTGTTTATTTTTTCACCAGTTGACAAGTAAATCAAAGCCGGATGATAAACTGAGGATTTTTTTGAAAGCTGACGTTGTTGCTGGTCTGGTGCTTGCCTTCAATCGCCAATACGGAATTGTTAAAATGTAATATGGTGCACAGTAGAGTAACACTCAGTGTCTCCACCGGCAATAAAAAGAGAATGAGAGGGAGACGATTAAAAAATAAATCACAAAGTGGCTCCACTGGTCAAATATACCAATATCAATATATTTTTATAAAAATATAAAAATAAAGGAGAGTGGCGATGTCGTTGCCCAAGAGCAATATAGGATTTCCGTTGTGAAAATTCAAATAGAAAACATATTCTTGACAATTCTGTCATGCTGGGACAGTTTCAGTTTTTGATTCTCAAACTGTTACAAAGGGACATAAACTAGGATTATGAATAGGGTGGTCCTCTCAATAGGATTTATGAGAGGATTAATTTTTAATAACTTGCCGAGAGGATTTAAGTTTGTATGTTTAGCATACAAATTTAAATTGCATGATTTGTAGAGGACTTAATGAAGACTTATATAAATTGGGGATTTGTGACCGGAAGAGACAAAGTATAGGGCTTGAAACGATATAACGAATCGTGCCAGAATCTGCATATTGGGTGGCGACGGCGGGTCTTATGTTTAATATCGGAGCATTTTTTTTTACCTTTGCATGCAGAAAGTCTGCCTTGAGCCGCGTTGTCACAAGGAACAGAAAAAGGAACAGGAACAGAAAATAGCTCCGCTACGTCCGTGATTCTGTTTCTGTTTCAGTTGCTGGTGCTGCAACAAGAAACAGGAACTGAAAATAATTTCAGAGTTGTCAAGCAACCGTCACTGAAAATGTATGATATATCGGCAAAACTTTTTGACAAAAACCATACTTATTGTACAATCACAACAATAGCATATCGTCAACCAATAATAATACTCTATTCGTGGAAAGACACTTACGACAGTCTAAGAACTTGATTCGCTAGTATGCCTGTCTACTTTCCCTGCCACATGCGATAAATATCACAGAAATAACAAAAACGGGGTCCAGTATTGAAAAAACATTTGTTCCACATAATTACAGCAAGGCTTATATGACACTACGCACTTCCACGCCATTACCCAGCACGGAGTTCGTGTTCTCGTTCCCAAGATCCGTTAAATCTTGCAGCATTAGCTTTTTCTTCTTGTATCATTCGTCTGAAGCACTTCTTCCCCGATAGCTTTGTTTTGATTGATGCGTCGGTTTTTGGTTCCTTTCTGAAACCATTTTTCGTTCGTGGCCTAGAAATGATTTATGTAATTAATAAAATGAATTAAACACTTTATTGTTTCTCAAATGCATACCTACCGATACCATTGCTTCGACTTCAGTATAGCTGTCCAACTTTCCGCCACGACGACTGCGATCCGTACGTTTGCCTACAGCGAATAAGGAAAAAAAAACTGTGGGTTACTTCGTCCAATATAAATTTAATTGAATTACTTTTTAGATTTGTAATAACCTGCATTAAATTATGTGAGCTGGTAGTTTTCTTTTCGTGTTGCTCCTTGCGCACCCGAAACCAAACAAAACAATTAAAATGATTTGTTCACATTTGGCAATCGAATTCTCGATATTTGTCAAAAGCAAAAGAGAGCCGCTCGCCAATGGCAGTTGCTCGCTCAAACATAAACAAGGGTTGCTATGCAACAGCAACGTTTCATTTTCTGTTCCAGAAACAAGTCCTCTCGAGTTGTTTCTGTTTGCGTTGCTGTAGAGCAATTTTACGTCGCTGATTCTGGAGGTAAAAACGGCGCCGTTTCTGTTTCTGTTCCTATTTTATGAGATTCTGTTTCTGTTTCTGTTCCTGTTCCTTGCGACAACGCGGCTTTAACATCACAAGGATAAATTATGCAACGATTCGAAACACTTTTCTTTTGATCCCATATCCCCATGACACAGACGAATTATTTACTTTTATCGCATTGATTGTCACAAAATGTGAAAATTTCCGAATCACAAAAAGTCGATTCCACCCCAAATGGTAAGAAAACAAATTCCAGTCAAAACTGGTTGCAACATTTGAATACTTATGTAAGCAAACACTGATTTCTGTTCATCGAGTTCTGTAGCAGGCTTCATGTTACTGCCAGGTCAAACTAATATGCTGCAAATCGTTCCGTTATTTTGCTTCTACAATATAAATTTCCTGCTAGACCTGACAGGAAAAATGATAAATTTATGACATTGCTCATTCATACGAAATTCTACCTTTCTTTCTTTTTTTAATTTGTCATACCAGGCCGAGTTTTGAATTTATTCTTATTCACGTAATCTTTATCGGTATAATAAACATGCATACTAAATAATTAATAAATAAAATTGCGACAAGTTTAAAAATTTAATAAGTTTACCAAATGTGTACTCACCCTTAAACATTCCACATTGACAAACACGCAGTGCACATTCCAGTTTCTCAATCTTCCACTTCCAGGGAACAGCAAATAAGAAGAAAAACAGAGATAGCATTATATTTTATATTCCCGCGTCAGTTGGAGGAAAATTTGAAAATTTTTGTAAATTTGTTTCTTCCTTCCCTCGGTTGACTTGCATCGCGTTCCTTCGAATGATTTTAAGTTTCTTAATTTATTTATTTTAAATTACCAAGTCTACCATTGTCCAATTGTTGTTTTAAAAATAAAATTTATCGAGTCGTTGGGACCAGGCAAGAAAAAAAAAAGATGGAAGAACTCTCCCAAAACCTGGAGGAAATCATAAAACGGGCTGATGCTTGCGGAGCCGATTGGGAGAATATGTTTCAAGTAAAAAGCTTTTTTAAAGCGAACGAGAATCAATTGATTATTTTTTTTTGGGTATAGGTAGTCAAAAAAAACCTCCATTCCATACTACACGGAACACCGGCACCAGTGTCGCAAACAAATGCATTTATCGTAGCTGCATCGCCACAACAGAAGAAGAAACGTCCAAAGCGTTTGTCCGCCGTTGCCGACCATGATGGTAAGTTGCCCAAAAAAAGCGAACCGCAGATGTGTGATCTTACGAAATGCTTCCAGAAGAAAGTGAGTGCATCGAGTCGAGCTCAGTTATAGTCAATGAGACAATCCCGGCTGAAAGTAAGCCCCTGCCAGAACCAGAACCAGAGCCAGAGCCCCTGGCCCAGCAGCCACCGGAGCCTGAACATGTTTTCGCTCGTCCAGCTCGTGCTGCTAAGCTCAAAGTCGAGAATTGTTTGGTAAGTCTTGTCCCTTGTTTTCTCTTTTTTCGAGGCCCTAAGAACTTTACTAAAGAAGGAACCGTCCCTCAATACGAAATTGAGACGTGATGCCCCTTTGGATACCACAAGGAAAGTCAAAAAGGAGAGTGAACAACGTCCATCGCAGGCAGCCTCGTTAAAGTCGAACAAATCGGCCTTAGAAGCGTCGTCAGCTAACGACTCTGTAATCAGCTCTAAGAAGGTACGTCGGGGAATTCTTTTCCGGTTCTTTGCAATTAAGTCTTTCACCGTTTCTGTAGGCAGACGAATCTGTTGTGGTTGTTACCGACAAAGCCACTCCAGTGGTGCAGCTGTTCTCCGACGAGGACGACAGCTCTTCAAGCGTTGTTGCTAAAAAGAGTGAGTTGGTGCTGCTGAAGCGAACATCTCCAGAGTATTTCTTAAATCAGCTTCCCTTACAGAATTGAAGAAGGACACAGAGTCTCTCAAGAATCCTGTCGTCAAGGTGAAAAAGGAGAAACTCAGCCTCGAGGACGCGCAGAAGACATCTGCTCCGATTGTGGCAACTGAATTGCCTGCAGAAGTCCCACTAAAGCACGAAACAACGTCCTCCGTCGAGGAGACTATGCAGTCAAACAGTTCAGATACAACAACCACAGCACGCACCAAGCGCGGTCGAAAGAAGAAGCTCATCAATCACCGCCCCATCAAGGAAGAGCGTCTCAGCAATGAACTAGCCGTCCCGTCGCCAGTTTCGACAAGGACTCGCAGTGGCAGTATCAGCAAACTTAGGCCTGACTCAGTCTACGAAGACGCAGTCGATAACATGCAGCAGGATTCAATTGTCGAAGAGAATGTGGTCGCTGAGGTGAAGAGTAACCAACCGACCCCAGTGGCTCCTGTCGCCCAACCCTCGCCTGCCAATGAAACGATTGCGACCAACAACGTCACGACGACTACTGCGTGCGACGCTACTTTTGTCACAACCCAAGGGAATAACACCTTTGCCGTCCCGGCACCCCAAACCACTTTCATAACGGAGAACAATCCCAACGCCACGGTAACGGTGACGTCCCAGAAAGGTAGCGTCGGTGACGCCACCTTTGACGTAAGGGGTGCTCCGCAAAACGACAGCATCATGACGGAAGACGATTCGTTCGACAAACCGCTGAGACCACTGCAGAAACTGCCACCTCCACCACCGCCACCGACCAAGGGCAAAGTCCTAAAGGCCAAATCCAAGCCGCAAGAGCTGTTCAAGTATGTAGACGTAGGTGTAGTCCCTAGAGCTGTGTCAAGACATCTTATTTCCAGCCCGTGTGTGCAGAGTCCGGTCAAAAAGAAGGTCGAGGCGTTTGAACACCACGCTCAGGCGGCTTCGCAGGAATCGCGTCTTAAGACCAGATCCAAGAAGACCAAGGAAAACACCGAACCCGAGTTGCCCGTAAGTATCCAGTGGTTGCCTACTACTTTCTCAATATGTAAAACGACGCCTCCTTCCAGAGCATCAGAGATCTTAAAAGCGGCACGGTGACGACTCCAGTAATTGGCAAACCACATGCCCCGGTGCTTGGCCGGTTCCTCACGCCGACACAGCAGTCAAATGTGACCCCAACAGCTGGTCAGGCCAAGAAGCTGCCCAACAGCGCATCCAAAATAATGGCATTCCCCATGAGCAAGCAATCATCAGCGTCCAGCCTCAAGAGCAGCAGTTCCTCCCAGACTCTGTCGCGCGAGAACAGCGAAGACGACATCAAAAAGGGATTCAACAAACTTCAGGTAATATTCCACTGCCCTTCATTAGTTCTTTCTTGATCGTAGTTATCCTTGCAGCAACTGGCCGAAGAGCGCAAGAAGAAGCGCGAACTGAAGCACCAACAAGCGGCACAACTGCGCGAGGCCAAAGAAAAGGAGCGCGCCGAACGTCTTTTGAAGCTGATGAAGGAACGTGAGGAGAAGAACCGCAAAAAGGAGCTCGAAATGGAACAGAAGAAACGTGAACTCGAAGAAATCCATCGCAACCTCAAACTGCAGGAAGATCGCGAGGCCAAACAATTAGCCTCGGCCAAGACGAAAGTGAATGCTGCCGATGCAGCCCGACAAGAACGTGAACTCCTCGAACAAATGAAGGCGGCCAAGATAAAAATGCCTCCACCCCCAAAGCAGCAAAACAAATACAACTTCAACATGCTGCACAGTGACGATTCCACCGACGAGGAAGGCAAAACCTCACACAAGCGACCCACTCCGCCACTATGGAGCAAGAGTTCGCTCCGAGCCGAGTACATTGCCAGCCAGTCGTACCTATCGTCCGAGGTGGTCGACAGCTTCTTCTCGGTCCAGCCGATGACACCCGACCTCAAGGCCATATTCCCGAACATCGATCCACGCTACTTAAAACGGAACTCCAGTGCCATTTGGCAGACACCGCCTCGGTACTCTGAAATGCCCAAGTACTGAATGGGGATGAATTATCCATTAATTTTTTTATTTTATTTTTACATTTAACTTATTAAGTTTCGTAAATTCGTTTGATTGGAATGCTTTGTCGTTCCTCGTGCTTATGCGTCCGAGTAAAAAGACGCATTCGTTGCTAGTTCTCTTCACTCTCTTGTTTCATCAATTATTCTTTTTTATGTTGTAAATAAATTATAAAACTAAACCGAATAAATAAATAAAAAAAAAACAAACAAAGGAATCACACTTTGTTTCGAAAACAAATTATCGACTTTTTTGTTCGCTTTGTCCCGTAGCCTTTGTTTCAGATACAAGAGAGGACGTCTCAAAAGAGACTCGAGCTTGAGGTGGTTTGGTTTTCACTTAGTTGTCAATTGTGTACTTCGGCGTTATGGACGCAAGTTATTTATAGGGCTAGAGGCCTTATATCTGAATGCTGCGCTTTCCCAAAGGCGCAAAGTATCGACTCTGACCAGCCGCAGTCTCTCAGCTCAAAAGGATCGAAGCGTCTAGTGATCGAAGACCAATAAGTTCTATAAAACTGCCAAATAACTGCCCCCTGGCTTCAACCTAGTCAGTCAGCAAAGCACAGAGGAAGGTGTTTCAGCCAATTTCGCAGCAGCTACTTAATGAGCGCCATGCAGAGAGAGTGGATGAGGTACATACAACAGAAAGTAGAAAAGCTTCAAGAATAAAACCAAAGTCCAATCGACCAAGGACAAGTTTCGCTGCCCAGTGTAGAGCAACGAGTTGAACCCTTTTTAGAGCGACTTTTTATTTTCAGCCTGTCTATAAAAAGCTTCAAAACAACAAGATCCCTGAATCGGATGGGGCTTACCTGACTGAGGCCCTTATACGAAAGAAACCATGATGCCCGATCACTATAATGTTATGATTAAGAAAATCAATCTCTTGCCAGAATCGAGGCATATTTCTGCTTAATCTTACTCCATTTAGGCCAGGGACGCAATCACCATCATTTAATTGTGCCAAGGGCGGCTAAATGCCCTTCCATTGTTTCCGATCCTCTGCCACCAACTCAAACGACACAGCACACAGGTGCGATTCCTAGATGGGTCTCGGAGATGTTCTTCACCTTATCCCACCACCTGTTTCTTAGCCTACCAAGGGGGCGACGCGCTCGCATCTCGGCTAGCATGATCTGTCTAGGAAGTCTGTCGGGGGCTACAGCTTCTGACAAAACATCGTGCCGCAAATCGGTCGGTTACAGACAGATAACCAACGATTTCGATTTGCGACGATACTTTGTCGCACGATTCAATTTGCGAAAGTTTTTCTGACTCCTCAGGACTCTTTTAAGCTGGACGTCGAAAATTTTTTATTAATGACAATTATAATTTTCATGAAAAATTGATGCGCGGCAGTTTTTTTCGTGTGCTAAATAGGCTTGCTTGCGGCCCAAAATCGTGCGGTAATTTGCCTCACGTCTTAGTGTCGTCGTATAATCCCTAGACTTACACGTGGTCTAGGGATTGCACGACTAGTAATTCTTTGTAAGTCTAGGGAAAACGTTATGTAAACATTTACATTTGTGAACCTTTATAATTGCTCTGCAACACACAGATCTGCACGCACAAGTATATAGCTTCCTGTCCGCCAGAGCGACTATAGATCAGATCTTCACACTAAGACAAATCCTAGAAAAGACATTCGAATCTCAAGTCATGAAATATCTCTAAAGACCGGGCATTGCTGAGTTAAGCACAGCTTAAAGCAAGATCTGTTAGAGTTAACTCTGCGAAAAGTTTTTTAGTGCAGAGCTAACTCCATCAGTAAAGTTGTCAAAGTCTTCGACTCTCAAAATTACTGACATGCCCAGCTTCCACTTGGCATAGAAAAACCCAGAAAATGAAGTTAGAGTCATTTTCAGATGACATTTTTTACAGAAACACGCAAGGCCATTACACACAGCAAAAACACTCAAAGAAGTTCATAATGTTCACCAGAGTTAATCCGGGATTAGCTCACCAAATTTTACGAGTAAGGCCGAAATTCATCCCGGATCACTTTTCATTAATTTCCGGGGTTAACCTCAGTTTAATTCGGAAACTCAGATGATCTAGCACTGAAAAACTGGCCCTAAATAAACTCTAAGGGCGCATATGTTTCGATTCATCCTCAAGAGCTCTACTATAGGCGATGGCCAAATTCGAGATCGCGGAAAAACTGATCAAATTATGCCGTTTTCCCCGTAATAGGGTGTTTTCACCGCACATAAGACAGAGAATAATGTAGGAAAATTAAAAGTTAACCCAGGAGTGCGTTTCCACCGGAGACGAGGAGATTAACTTGACGTATGCTTTCTTTTTAGACATTTCTCAACGATGTCCTGCTGTCGGAAATGTTCTGGGCGTCACGTCCACTGCGCATCTCCTTGAAAACGTGAGTTTTTTTTGGCTTCCGATTTTATTAATCTGCGAAACGAAATACACTGCGTCTATATAGTCAGTGATCTTAGTGATATAGTCAGTGATATAGTCAGTGAAGGCAATGGAAATGGACCCAATAGTCATAAAAAAAATAGCTGGCAATTAGGTGCCCAATCATTTTCAACATTTAAAACGGAATGAAAATCGTAAAAGATTTAGAATTTCATAATGTCATGAAGAGATTAGAATTCGTATAGTAAATCTTGTGAAACCCCTTCCGAAATATGTGGAATGAAAAAAAAAGAACTGGAAAAATGAAATTCGAAACTAAAATTCTCGGATAAACATTAACTATCTTTAACATGTCCCCTAACACCCTTGGAACTACAGATCAAAACATGGGGGCTGCTCAAGGGCAGTACCCAAAAACGTATTTCAATCATATTTTTTGATTTTTATTTTCACGGTCATTATCTTACCCGCTACATGATCTAATCTGTGTGACATGCTCTTGATATACCACCGTATCCTTTGTAAGAAGACCATTTTCCCCTTCACTCTGGATTACCTCTCACTTCGTCATTTCGTCCTTCTTTTTCGTCAACTCGAGTATATGTTCACGTAACATAAGTTTCCCCTTGAAAGACCACCACAATGTTTCTATCACTTGCACTTGGCCCGATTTTTTTTGGCTCCTCACTTTCTGGTCTGCTCTTGTACGTGGTAGAAGATAAGACTTTATAGGACTTGCGACCTGTATGTCATACGGTGTGTTTTCATCAGAAAATTTCCTGGCGTAGGAGGTCTTCTTGGAAGTCTTAATAGTTCTTGTAAGATTTACCGAAATGTGTCGGTGTCCTTCAATAAAATTTTACCCACATGTCCTCCCTCGGCTGCAAATAAAAGCTTGCGATAGCATTGATGAGGTTTTAAAAGTCTAGCTCCGAATACTTTTTTCTTTCCTCTACTAGCACCGAAGTTGGGGAGCATAATGCACGGTGTGGATATTCCTTGACCTTACCTCACCTGTTCAAGAGATTTACATACATGATTTATATACATGGTTGATCACCTGCTGGAGAGATATGACCGGTGTCCCTTGGTTTTCAGGTATTCAAAAGCTGCCATTATAAATACCTACTCTGCCATGCAAGAACGGTACTCAATACATTCTTATCTTAAAGTAGGTATTACCTAGCAAGTAATAGTAGTAAACATCTTGTAAGGTATTGTTCTCGTGTTCAAGAAACGTACCTACTCAACCATGCTCTCAACGTTCCAACTCTCGACCTCGCGAGCCACAATTTGTAGTGTTACAGGTGATTGCATTATGCGTCGCTATCCCTCATAAACGGGTGAGCATACTTCAACTTGAAAAATTGTTAAATCTTAAGGGTAACTTTTTTAACGACTAAATTAATTTCCTTAAAAAAAAGCAATTTTGACTTAAGTTTAATTGTTTTCTTGATTCTATAATTTTTTTTTAACTTTTCACACTCAGAACTTAAATTGCATTATTAATTAATTTATTACATTTTTACAAAAACTTCCAAACGTGTACATTTTTGAATCCATTATTCTCTATGCAGCAGTTTTCAGGCAGTTCGTATGTGGCCAGTTTCTTCATAAATTTGAGGCGATTCTCCGTCAGGCCGTGCCTACCTGGATCACCGACAAAAATCAATTTACCCTGGTTATGCAGCTCATGCAGCCATGGTAGGAGAGTTTCTGCAAACTCTGTGTCGTAAAAGACATCGCCAAGTAAGACTACATCCGCCTTGATGTCCAGTTTACCAATGAGGTTCTCCTCACAGGTCTGAATCACAACTCTATTCAAATCCGCATTTAATTGGGCAGCGACCGAGGCAACTAAAATAGAAAACGCTTCATTAGCATTGTCTACCATCGAGGGGATGTAGCTCAGTGGTAGAGCGTTCGCTTTGCATGTGAAAGGCCCCGGGTTCGATCCCCGGCATCTCCAAGTTTTTTTTTTTTTAATTTTAAATTACCTGGATCGATATCGTTAGCCAGTGCAGAACTGGCTTTAACCATAATAGCTGCTATGGAGGAAGCTCCGCAGCCACTGCCAATGTCAAGCACTTTTTTGTATCTAACTAGGTTTGGGTTGTCCAATATGAACCTAAAATTTTAATAATGTATTTGGGGAATAAAGGTAAGCTTATATTTTGCACAGTAATATACATATCTACCTGCTCAAAGCCTGGCCGCCAGGCCAGTAGAATCCCCAGAAGGGATCATTTTCGAAAACCTTTTCAGTGTGCTCAGTTATTGGCTCGTTGAATAACCGGCATTCAGGGGTTATGAGTCGTAGGGCGATTTCGGGTGTCATGTGTTCACGTGAAATCTGCGTATTTTCGGCTATTCTTTGTGTTAAGTTTGAGTGGTTTCTATAAAATACGAAATTGTTAACATTTAAGTGAACCAACATGAATGATAAATTAAACATTTGCAACTAATACAGGGTAAAAACTTTTTTTTTATCGTCGTTCTTCGGGAGCAAATTTAAAAGTAGACCTTTTTTTAAAGAAGTTACGTGATGTGTTAAGCCTTAAGCCATTTTTATACTCCATCCCATAGTAACGGAGGCATATTAAGTTTTTCACATAGTTTGTAATACGGTGAAATAATAATGGTAGACGCTTAAAAGTAAATTTTCAAATGCATTTTATTAAAAAAAAATTCCAAATTGAAAGAATTTTGCTTAATAGATAAAGTAAAAGTTTAAAATACACTTAGTCTTACATTTTGCTCATAAAAGATTTTGGGCCACGCCCATGTTTGGAGGCGAAATTTAAGAAAAACTTTGAATTTTCCAGAAGAACCCAATTTTGACTAAACCTTAAGCCTTATTTATGAAAGAATAAGGAATAAAATTAAGCATTTTTGCTAAATGAGACTCCGGTCTATATTTTAGTCTTGCAAAATTTTAAGTCACGCCATTTTAAGTGGCCGAATTCTCAAAAATATAGAATTTCAACCAAAAAATTACATTTTTGCGTACATTTAGGCGAAACTTGGGGCTATGCTATCCTATACTATCTATTGATAGTTTGTAAGGCGGTCCATGACCATGCCCCTTTTCAAAGTTGTCACATTTAACGGACTTTAACTTCTGCGTACACGCTGTAGTATAGCACATACTCAGGGGTGTAATCGGCTAAGGTGATCTGTGATGTCACAAACCACAAAAATTCGTTTGCGTAAACTGTGATCATCACAATTTTCTTGTGACAGCTCCCGATCAACAACCGTCAAAATCAGCTGGTCACCATTTTTCAAACTTTCTGGTAAGTTGGTGTTTTTGCCTATTCTTGTGCCTATTCTTGTGCCTATTCTGTGGCCAAGTACGGGCTCTTAAAGCTGCAATCTTTTTTAACTTTTTTGCCTATTATTTCTAAACTAATCAATTTTTAATTTAATTCATTCAATACACCCAAATCCTTACATTAGGATAAACTTATGCCGATTTTATTTGTCCCACTAACGCGTAAAACGTTCTCTGTAATAAAAGTGTAATATTTTTGCACTATTTCGGATTTCGATTTTATAATAACAAAAGGAAACACTTATAAGGTATCCGACTATTTATAAAAATGAACTTTCTCTTTTGGTAACTTTCCGCTGGTATTTTTCGTCTGGGTTCGAATCCTGCCATCGTCACCTGAAAAAAAGAGTTGTTCTTTTTCAGGGTCCCCACCTCCGCGAGGGTCTGACAAGCCCTCCGAGAGTATCATTTGTCTTGAAGAACGTCTCAAAGTGCTGTGCGGATTCGGCAAAAAATTATAGGTCACTTTGAATGTAAAAGAAATTAACACACCAGCATACATTGTTGAGAAGTTAGCCCTGGTTCACCTCGAGCTGTTGCGCCACTCATTTATATTTTTAATATTTATATATTTTGCGACTGGAGTGGAAATTCTTATATCGAAATATGAATATGAACGTCTTTATATGTCAGTTTGCTGTCAGCTGACTGAAATGGTGAGCAACTGAGTCGATGGATGAGTTCAGTCTATTTATTTATTCAGGGACCCCCAAATTGTTGTTTACACCGGGGTTTAGTAACTGTGCACTTAAACTTGTGCGGGGTTGCACAAAAACAGTTGCTCTACACTGTTGCAGCGGGGTTTAGTAAGAGTTGCAGGGTTTAGTAACTGTGCATTTACACTTGTGCGAGGTTGCACAAAAACAGTTGCTCTACATGACAGTTGCTTAAAATATGATTCTGTGAAAAATTGCATATAACAAGAGTGTGCAGAGCAACCCAATTTTTGTACTGACTTTTCTATGTTAAAATAAAGTTGACAGTCTTTTTTTAATTTGAACCTTATTGATTAATTAGGCCCTGTGCTAAAAAATTGTTAACTCCATATTCGATTTATTGCGAGATGAATTAATTTTGGTTTACTTTGTGGCTTGCACAAAGTAAAGAAGAAAGAATTGCACTTCCTAACATCGGAATGCTTGTATTGCTTCTTCCAAAATCTAGAATAAGAGGAATCGCACAACCAAGTGTGGATACATTCTTATGTGATGGCCACCTCGTACGTTTTCTCCAAACTTACCTCACAAGGTCTTTTTGGCAACAAACTCGGATGCATAACAATAAATCAAGACGAATGAATAAAAAATAATAATATCAAAGGTGGGACTGACAATGACTAAATTGGTGGTTCGCCATTTCCCGAAAAGGCAATAGTTGTACGTGCGATATGTCGGCGCTTTACTTCGACTTAACCTTACACACGAAGCTACTCTTTAAATTCACAAACATAAGCAATTGAAAATGATAATCAAATCAATTTCTATTAGCACTTCACTTACAGTGACAATAGCCAGGTGGCACACAGCGAAGAAAGCGGCAACCCTGTCATTCGTATTTAATTGATTTCACACTCTATCAATTGATCAGTAAAACGATTGCTCTTACAAGCGCTCTCTAAGCTTGAAGAGACCACCACAGGTTCAGAGCACAAAAGCCCCAACTATTTGATATACTCTGAATCCGAATAGGTCGTGTTCGTGACTACGTAAAGTGAATTTTAATCACGTTCCTAACATTTTTTTATTTGAATAACCTGAACGTTAAAATACGTCACGTTTGTTTACTTAAATCAGTGCGACAAGAAGTGGTGAACAACACTCGAACAGAGTTGTCTTGGTTGGTAGACCCAGATTCCAATGCTTCTATGGTTAACGATAAGGCGGCGCGACGATCGGCTATGCATGGGGGGCTTCTTCGAACAGTCAACTTTTGGGGTTTCACATTACCTTTGTGTGTCTACAACGCAAGTTAAACTCAGTGGACAGAGAGACATGTGGTACCTGCTGGGTACATCGGTTTGGTTTCCCTTGCACCAAAAATGGTTTCATGGCTAAATGCCGGACACCAGTCCGAGCGGGCGTGCCAAAATTTTAGTCTGAGACTCGAATGTCAACCTTGGGTGGTGTGCGTGCATTTTGGGTGGATTTCCACTTGTTTTGGTATAGGTACCCCACGACTGATTGTTGGCTTCTGTGCTGTTAACTCTCGGATTTAGTTATTTTTTCTACAATGTATTCATTTCGTTTTATTGGACTCTCATGGAAGGGGAATTCCAGTTTTTTAACCGCCAAGTGAGGCTTATTTAAAAAAAAAAAAAAACAACAATCAGACGAAGGCAACGGTTGCACACGGTTGAAAGCGATTTTGTGGAGCAAGCCATGGGTATGTCGCACGATTGACGGATGGCGGCTTGGGTCTTGGAATTCCCATTCTGGCTCCGCTAATTGGAAAAATATTATCGCATTGAATTTACGTTCTTTCTTTCCTCGAAAGATGTAGGTACACAGAGATGGAGATTTCATAACATAATAATTGTGGCAAGTAAAACAAATCTGGGGGTTGCCATAAGTACCTAGCGCCACAGTATTTATTTTTTGTTAGATACTGTGAAGCAGAGGGCAACTACTTACCGCTAGATGCCTAATAAAACTAATAAGTGAAAACTACAACAATTTACATTTGTTGTTATAGTTGTCGAGTGTTTCTATGATACCTATTATATTAGAATTTAGTTTTGTATGACTTTGCCATAGGAGCCGCTCCGCAGTAAAAGAAACGATACGTTTCTGCAAAATAAACACATTGTTGTACATTTGGCGTGCCATCATGCAGTCTTGCTATTTTCTTTTAGGGTGTTTTCATCCCACATTGAACAAAGACTAACATAGGAAGATTTAAAGTTAATCCCAAAGTGTTTCCAAAGTGAAAAGTGGAGAGGTGGATTAACTTTAATTAAGAGGAGACATCCTGTAGTGTAAAATAACAACGTCTAGTCTATCTACCTACATGACCTCTGCTCATCTCATTGTAAACTTCAGCTCTTTTGTTTGACTTCCGGGCAGCTCAGAATCAGAAATAATTAAACTCATATCTAATTGACACAGATTTTTTAAATCTACAAAACAAAATAATCCAAATCATGAAATATGTTGTTGGGATTTGGGTCAACAAATTCGATAGTACACCAAGTTGATCAACATACCAGCAATACAAGTAGTACTAATAATCATCATTCTGTTGTAATGTGCACTCCTCAGTTCATTAAACTTTTTTGACATGTCCAACCACATCCGAAGCAACAGCGAGTACATCCCTTTACCCAAAACAACAAACACAGCTGAGTTGATGATATCCAGCTGTCAAAAAAGGTTTGTTTGATTTGTTTCGCCAGAAAACGAACAGAACACGTAGTTCCGAACGGATCCGTTAAGTGGCGCGGAAGAGATCTATTGCGCGATGAATATTCAATCTCTACGTGAAGAGATTAAACTTCGCATGGTAAATCCCGTGATTTTTTGCCTTAATCACGGATAAGTGTCCGGTGGAAACACTATGTTATCTAAGGTGCAATCAGGTTTCTTAACTGATGACGTGCCATTGTCATTATAAGGCAACACAGAGCGAACTTTTTTTCGCAGATGTGATAAAGCGAAGACAGTTTACTTTGCACTGTTTTCGATGACAGCACTGTGGCACACTACCGCAGCATTAAAGTGCCCCGAGAATTTCTCTGGGTCGAAAGTTCAGTGTTGAAAACTTTAACGGTTCAGTTTTTTTTCCAGTTTTATTCTTATTTTTCTTTAAACGTCATCGAATAAAAATCGTCCTTTTTCCGTCCGTCTGTCCGTGCGTGTCAAGTTTTTAGGTCTTTAAAACTGAAACTTGGAGTGTAGCTTTGTTCTCACTTTTTCCGCCCACAGCCACGCCCAAATTTGATTTGACTCGGCCTCCATCATATCTCTTACAGATTTCGGAGTCTACGGTGATTATGCATGTTACAAGCAACCTGCCCTTGCATCAAAATGAATATACCCAGGGTAGAGTTAAATCAGAAGTTGTGCATTGTAGATGAAGTTTATGTCACTATTCAAAAATGTTCTCAAACATTTTTCAGTAATACAAGTGTTGCAGGTCTATACAATTTTTTTTTTATTCGCCCGGTTTCGCGTTCTGACTTTCCCATTCGTTAACTGGAAAAGGGGCTAAATGACGGTCCTTGTTTTTGAAGGTAATACCTCTTTAAAACGGCAATATTATGCGGCAGTGTTCAAGTGTCCCCTAACTTTATTTAACGATCTTTTGTAAAATTTGTTAAAACGGAGTTGCCACATTGGTGTAGCAGTAGCAGTGAGCAGTAGTAGTAAGAGCTATCAAAATTAAATTTCATATAAACTCAATGTGCACAATGCGCATAGTTAACATAGTGGCCTCCCAACTAGACATAAATTAATTAATAGATAAGCAATTTTTCCTCAATTTCCTTTTGCTCATGTTTGACAGTTAAGGCGAAGTCCTAGGCGAAGCATTGATTCGCGCCCTTTTGATGAAACTGATTAAAAATTCAGATTTGCACTGAGTTTTTCACAATCAACTGATCACACTGAAAAGTGAGAGTGCATTTTCAGTGTAATCCCAAACTGTTGCAAAAGTATGTTTATTTCTTTTTTGATAAATAAAACTTCAAACCTTACTTCCATACTCCACGTCTTCACGTCATTTCAACTTCAAACCAAAGTTGTAATATCAGTTGTATATGGGAATTTTCCTATACCTGTGCTGTAAGTACCCCTTTTGAGAAATTAAATGACATCCGGAAGCAGTTTACACATTTCCCGTAGCGAGCTATATGACAGCCGACTATTTGCAGTTGAAACAGTGATCATTTGAACGCGCAATGGAATAATACTTCAAAGTCAACCACCGTGAAGCTAAGTACACTTAACGTCACTGCGAACGGTTAATGACCGCGTAAGAACGCCCACGTTAGTTGCAGAATAAAAACCTAATTATGGAATTTTTCATCTGATCCGCCCCATCAGTGTTATGATGCCGGGTTTATTCCAGAGTAGCAACGAGCATTAAGTGACAGTTCACGTTTCGAAAAAGATAACACCGTAACGGGGTGCGTTCAGTAAATGCAATAAATTCCATTTAACATGCTTTTACTGCCTACAAGTGTATTGAAAGTGCATATAGCCACCAAGCTGTCATTTCATTATGAAGTCGGACGTGTTCAAGCTGTAAAAGTAAATTCGAATCACAAATTAGCATTTTGATTTTGTTTATACGACGATTTGCACAAAATAAAAACCTTCTTACCGCCCGCCAGCGACAACTTTGCGTGACTGACAATGATAAATCAGTGTTTTTCACCATAAGACGTTTTGATGGTCTTTAAACCCAGCTGACTCAGCGTAAAATCTACTCCACACTAGATTGAAATGTATCTATCTGTGCTCTATGGCATTGGTAAGACTCTCTGAGCGGAATCAATAAAAAGCTTGAATCCGATATTGACCCCCGCGCTAGGTAGCGCATTATATTCAGCTAACAGCTGAATTTTTCCATTCCAGTTTTTCGTGTTGAGCTCATGTGATCCGCCTTCCGGATGGATAGCGATTCAGACACTATTTTTTCTTTTGCTGCACTTGGCCGAGTGGTTAATAGCACTACTTGCATCTGTTAGTGAGTACAAGTCGTTACTGCATTTCCTATTCATTAAATATGACCTTAGAGCGAGGCGAAACCTGATCTGCGATTGAGCGGAGATTTGAATCAGACAGACACGCCGCAATCTATGAATATTAATGTAAAAGAAATATAATCTGTCCTTATGTGGGGTGTGAGTGTGAGAACAGTCTTAAAACACTTGCCTTGCAAATCTGGAAACACCCAAAATAGGTAGCTTCAAAGGGTATAAAATATATTCCCTAAGAATTTTTTTTTTTAAGTGCAGATTTGTTTTTAACCCTTTAAATCCTTGTTCGATTATTGACTTTTACGGTTCTTTAACTACAAACAAGCTACTACTTATAATGGGTCTGAAAAGCAAGAATTTTTCTCCTGAACGCCGTCATTTAAAATTTGAGCACAAGCTTTAATGACGGCTATGAATCAGTATAGTCGTTTTTGGCTGTTAAATTTGTTGTGCTGCAAATTTGACCTGTGTGGCGAATAATAGTTGAATCGGCGGTAAACCAGGATTTGTTGATCCCGGAATAAACTTAATCTGGGAATAGATTCTTAATACAGGGTCGACTTAGGTGATGAAATTATCGAAATAATCGACTTGAAACTATGCATTACTCATAGAAAAACAGTAGGAAAGGTTGATTGATAGTTTTTCTCGAAACACTCCTCAAACGTTATTTACCACAGCAACACGGAAGAAAAATATTTTTTTAGAAAAACAGAAAAACAAAAAAGGAGGTTTAATTGCTCTCCACACTAATCGGGGTTAGCCCTGGATTCGAACATGTTCTAAAAACTAATTGGCACTTGCAACTCAGAAGAGCCATCGCCTAACCTCTCACAATAATGCAAGCTGTATGCGTTACAGGTGTTTTAACACAAATGAAAATGACCTACGATTCTGAGCGGCGAATTGAGAGGTCTCTCATGACAAATGGTACTCTGGGAGGGTTGGTCAGACCCGGGATCTCGTGCACCGGGGTCCCACTGCACAATGGCGCCCACAACATCAATTGTTCACAGAAAAATAAAATGAATTCGGGGTTTTCCATGGAACCGCTTTTTCAGTCCAGGCTTAACTCCTACGATTAAGTTGTTTAATCATGTCATTTATTATAGTATAAACATTTGAAACCATGGGAAACATCTTTCATTTCATGAAAAAAAAAAAACAACGGAAGTTCGAATCGTTCTCCAGACTGAAACCGGGGTTAACCTACAAATTGGTGAGCTAGATTAAAAGCGCCGGATCGAAATTGACTAAAAACCTTAGTTCTGGGGTTGGATTTATCTCCGAAACCAAGACGATCTAGTACAAAAAATCTAACTTTAAGCAGCATAGGTATGTTTAAGACAAAATTCTAAGAAAAAGCACAGCATACAACATAGGCACATAATGTCCGTCTGCCCAATGAATCCGTTGCGTCCGTCACGTCGAAGTACACAACTGACAACTCAGTTAAATACACACGTTCTTAGGGGGCCCTCTTATAGGGGCCATTTCCTATAAGAATGTAAGTATTTAATACCATTTTTCCACGGGAAATAATACGAAGATTAGCGGGAGACATTTAAAAATCAATCCAAAAGTGGTCCCACCAGACGAATAAAGAATTAATTTGACATGAGCACTATTTTTCTGTCATTTTCAAAAAAGACAAGCGATGTTATTTTCAAGAATCGAAAAAAGATTGCCGTTGTAAACATCCCAATCGAAATAGTAAATTCTGACAGATCTGTCATACGTTCACAGCTTCAGTGCCCTTGTTCGAATATCAAACTATTAAAAAGGTGTTCGAAAAGGGTTCATGAAAAGGGTGAATGAGATTTATGAGAAGATTTATTTTTAATCGCTCGCGGAGAGGATTTAAATTTGTATTGTTTATCACGTACTTTTTAGAGGATTCAATGTAGGTTTTAATCGCGGATTAGTACCCAGTGGAAACAGGGTATAACCGAGTTTTCAGTTCTGTACTTTAAAGTTGCAGAGCCAACGGATTCATTGGATTGAAGGCTTCAGGCTTAACTTTTTGACATTTACGCGTGAAGCTAATATAAATGTTTTAAAAATCTTAAAATCTAAAAATGTATAATCCCTTTTCTTATTGGGAAAACAAACTTAAGTTAGGTTGAGACTATGATCCCTATAGTTCATGCTAGGACCGACCATGAAGAGTTCTTTAACAATGCGCTTAATCGAACTTTCTAGCCTTGAGGTGCGTTTTCTTAGTGGTTCTGCCAATTGAATTCGAGCGTAGTAACGAATGGAATGCTGTTCTTTTGGTTCCTTACGCGGCTCAAACGTCTCTCCTTGTTGCCTTACTTTTGTTTCGAAGAAAAAACACAAAAAGTTCTGCAAAATAATCTCGCCTAATTTGCATAACAGATTCAGCAGATACCGTTCCTGAAATTAACTCAAGGAAGTACCAAATAAATTATACGGCTTTTATGTACTTTCCAGGCCTGGGGATTTTTCCACAAGGGGATTGTGTCTTAAAATCTACATGACAGCTGTTACGTGCATATTAATTAGTCCAAAAATCACAAAAGCCCAGCTGCCATCATATCGGTTATCCGGAAATTTACAGAGAAAGTTTACCCTTGCTCGTGATTCATTGCAATCGTGCTTATCTCCTTGGCACTACAAGGAGGCTGGTACATCTGTCACTATGGTCAACAAATCCGAGTGTGGCATCCGATTCAAATTAGTGATGCTATTGACCTGCGCTGGTAACTTCCTAATTGGATTGAAAAGCTAGTTTCCTATCCTTGAGTACGATCGTAACAAAAAAAAAATTATATAAACAAATGTCAACAATCAGCTGTCATCAAATATTGCAAGCTCTTTCGAATGTCTCTTTAAATAATTATCGTTGTGCTAAATGTGGGTAATTTACATTCAGTCAAGGTCTTGCAAATAAGAGTTTCTATTTCTTTTTCGCTTGGATATTAACCAAATGGGTTTAAATTTCCTTAAACCATAATTCTTTTCTTACTATGTATCTTAATGGTGAATAACCTTACGAGTTCCAATAAAAATTCCTCTAGGAAAACCCAACAAAAATCCGCCAGCAAAGATTTCCCATGGAGAAAACTTGCGTCCGGTGTGCGGTGTGCCACATAAAAGTTTTTATTTCGCCATCGATTTCAAAGAGTGGAAGAAATATTTTTTTAAGATTTAATCTAAAACCAGTTCACACTGCATTCTTCGAATTCCACTCCTGTATATCACGCTTTTAAATTCGATTTACACACGGTTAACCTAGAAAACGGTTGCACCATCGCACCAGGGCTGGTTCGAATTTCGTAACAAGCTGAAAGCTGTCGGAAGAACAAATTCCATGGACGACACAGCAACAGCCAGCTGTTGGCCGGTTCGTTCATCTCCTCATCCTCATTAGTATTCAGCAATTTAACACGAATTCAGCGAAAGTATTTAAAGCCGTCGTCACAACGCGCCGGCCGTCAGATTGTTTCTAATTATTGTTTGCATGGTGACACGACGTTTTTACCTTTTTGTGGACTTTTTTACGTAGTACGTCCAAATTCCAAAGTTCTTTTGCTTAGGGTTTACCTGATGAATGAATCGACGTTTTTGTGAGTTTTTTTTTGAAATTTTCGACTGAATCGAATTAATAACTTAAATCCACTGCAGTCACATTCTTGTTTATCCAGTCATTGTTGCTATTTAAGGTTTACCGTATGGAATTCTTTTTGTTATTAAGAAAAATTGGCGCCAAACTGTACAGTGACCGGTAAGGTATCTTAATGGTATCCGTATCCGCAAAGTCAGGGTTAAGAGAACAGATTTTTTTGGCGAGGTCTTGTTGGAGTGACAAGGCGTCACGCACGTACTTCACGTGCCTTACGTGATCTCGACGTTGCGAATTCTCACACATCACATAATCAAAGATCTTTTGTATTCAGCTATCAAGGTTTTATCTGAACAGCAAGAGTGGAAAGACGGTAGCTTGTGAAGGCTAAAATGGTAGTGGTAGATTCTAATGCATACAACATGATTTAGGAATATCCCAGCTATGGTACCGAAAAAAGCTTTGCAAAGAGGACGGTTTTCTTAATTTACTTGTTTAATTCAAGTCTCATTATCTAAAGAAAACTTCCTTTATGAAGTTTGCTTATTGTCAGACCTTTGAATTGACGATTGGAAAAGTCAGAATGTTGTAACTCGTGTTCAAATTCGGAATATATGAAGAATTATTATAGCTGTCAACACGGATGTTTTTATAAGTCAGCCGTGTTGACCTGCCTTCGATGAGCGAATTCGCATATTTCCGTGAAGCTTCAACCGGCTGAGGAGTAAGATTGCTTTAGAAGAACTCTTTCCAGTCCACCTATTTAAAATAAATTGGTTTACTATTTTCAAAGCGAGTTAAAACTTGAACATATAAATCAAAATTCAAAATGTATTACCGAGGCTCTAAAATGTGGGAAAATGCAACCTATCTGACAATGGTCAATATGACTGATTGTTATTAGTAAGAACCTATCAATAGTAAGACCAACATTTATGGTTTTGGAAACCAACAAAAATATATACTAAGAGTGGAAAATAATTAATCTAGAAATATGAAGGAAGTACGTAGCCAATCGTCAGAGAAATGTCAGCCAACAAATCGCTAGCGATGACCATCAAGCACGTCATCAAGAATGAATTGTATGAAACAATCAAAACATACTGAAATTTCAGATTTATGGCCTTGACACTAATGCTTAATTTATGGTATGGCAAGCTATTAGTCTATTTGAAAGTGTGGACGTAGCCTTAAGTTTTTATGTCTTAGCGCAATCAGAGTGAAGTTGGTGTTGAACCCTAAGCCTTCAGCCCAATAAATCCGTTGAATCGGTTACGTCAAAGTACACAACTGACAACTCAGTGAAATACACACGTTCTTATGGGAAGCGACGTATGTCACAAAATTCTTCTATGGGCCGCTTTTCATAAGAACGTGTTTATTTCACTGAGTTGTCAGTTGTGTACGTAACGGACGCAACTGATTTATTGGGCTGAAGGCTTTAGCCTAGTGAATGCGTTGCGTACGTCACATCGAAGTACAAAACTGACAACTCTATGACTGACAACTATGGACCGCTTCCCATATTGATGAATATGGGAAGTATGACCGTGTGTATTTTAGATGAGTTGTCAGTTATGTACTTCGACGCAAAGGATTCTTTTGACTGAAGGCATTGGTTGGTTGACAAGTCCGGCAAAATAATGCATAGCATGTGCTTTGAGTCTAAGTTTGGAAGAGGATTTAAAAATAAGTAGCATTGTCACTCGCTTGGGACTGGAAATGAAAGACGAAAATTTCTTATTCGACATAATGCAAACTTGTAGATTTGAAGTTGATAAATGCCAAATTTTTTTGGGTAATATTGAAGAACGGCCATGTAGAAACGCGCCTTCTTCTTCTTTTTCTTTTAGGCGCGAGGTTATGATCCGAAGTGATGGATCATAACCCTCCAACTCTACTGCATTTTGATTTGACCTCGGAATATAACGGCAGGCTACCCGGTTTTGGTTCTCTTCGTCACTGATCCTGGAATTTTTAGGCCATCCTTTCTTTCGCGATTGCGCTGGAATGTTGAGTGACATTGTCTTTTTGACAGTGTTCGTAGGATCTGTCCTTTGAACATGGCAATACCAACTGAGCCGGTCATGCTCCGTTTTCCTGGAGATAGGTTCTTTTACATGGAGATCTGAGGCTTCATCGGATCTTCGTACTTCTTATTCTATCTCGCTTTGTTACTCCTAGTAATTTGTTCTTATATATCTTATACGCCGCGTAAAGCCTTCCTTCCTTTCAGCTTAAAGCCATTTTTCGGTCACAGAAGATGGCCGAGTTTTCTCGCCACTACATGCACCTTACGCTTACGCGATGATTGACGTTGTCGTCAGTTTACTGTCGTCAGTACGACAGTTGACATTGTCGTATTCTCTGACTCGGGTGGGTCAGAGAATAGGCAGCACAGGTACTGTGTCTTGTAGAAACGTGTACATAATTGACATAAAGAAGAACTGTCAAAGTTTGCCAGCTCATCGAAAATCATTGCCAACTATGCATTGGGTATGTGGGCGCCATGGTGCAGTAGTTAGTGTGTAGGAACATTGTGCACGAGGTCCCGGGTTCAAATGCCGACCGGGCCAATAAAAGTTTTTACACGGTGTTCCATCTCCGCGAGGGCCCCATACCCTCCGAAAAAATCAATTGTCAGGAATCGGCAAAAAACTGTAGGTCCCTTTCATGTGTGTAAAACACCTGTAACGCACACTGCATGCACGATTGTATCGATAGACATACTCATTCGACTCACTAATTGTCTAAGAGTTTGTTGTCAAAAACAGGTTAAAATGATCGTCATCTGCCAGGGATTAATGCAACCATAGCCGGTGACAATCTCCTATATCAGCTATAAAATAATCTCTACTTTAATGCACGACTTGCTCAACCAGACCTACCTGACCAAGTGACTGCGGTTTTTACACACAGCTTGCTTAAGCCAAACCTTCCATTTGTAATGATGAATTGTGCACGCTTGCAAAAAAATGCATCCTAGGGACTTACCAGCAAGGTCCACGGTCGTACGACGTGCTGTTCAGTGTTAACAAGAGGCGCCAGGCCAAGGTAGGTACTAATTAATTAAAGTTTATCACTGTCCATGTCGCCTTCGGCAAAGTGATATAAAACAATTTCATTCAACCACGACGTGTTGGCCTGCTCCCGTGTCCGAGAAGCTGAAACCAGTTACGTGCGCTAAAGAAGTTATTATCGGTGCAGCGTGCTATTGTTTGTTTTTGAGTCAACCCAGGATTAACTACACAGAGCTCATCATCACATGTACTAAGCATTAAGTATGGAGATTACACTAACCGGCATCCACACAACGGTAAGGTCATTGCATTACCGCATAACAGTTTATTTCTGTTGCATCCCATTTAATGACCTATGGATGCCATACAAGGCCAACTAGTGTGCGGCTTCAAATCCTTTGTTTGCTATAAAAGACCCTGCGGAGTGTGCCTATGTCATCAGTTGATCACAAACCAAGTATACCTCAGCACAAGATGAAGACACTAAACAGTGTAGTAGTATGGACCTTCGTCGGGGTCCTTATTGTCATTCTGCATCAAGGAGTTAACTGCGATACTTTCACGTATTCCGGACGATCGTCATTGCAGTCGTATAGCCCGGCGAGGGGAGAGTTTCCTGTGCAGAGCATCTTTGGTCAAGGATATTTTAGCTTCGTTGACATGGATGGAAACGCAAAAATCGTCAGCCTAGAGCCGAATCCATTATTGGGCGTGCGAGTGAGTGCTGATGGGCAGCCACAGATTGACATAGGACACAACATTGATTTGGAGTCTCGGATATCTGACAAACAGAAGCAGGATAGACTAAAGCCAATCAAGGAGTTCGACGAAAAGCCTTTTGTTGATTCAGCAGAACCAAACCAGAGCTCACTGCCACCTCTGTCACTATCGACCATTACAGTTCCAAAGCAACAAGGGCAGATATTTATATACACCCCCCCAGCAGCAGCTTCAGGGCTTGATAGACGTATTGCAGCACCAGCCCCAGGAACAAGCGGCAACCCCTTTTTGCCACTGGGAATAGTATTCCCAAACCCATCTCCACCAATGAATACAGGAGCAACCGTATTCAAACCAATAACTTCACCCGCACCAGGTCAAGTTTTTCCAAATCCACAACCTTGTACGGAAAACTTGCTTATTAATCATATTCCAACAACCACAGCTCCGCGGCCAGCCATTCCAGAGATAGTTTTCCCGAACTCCCCTCTTTTGCCATCAGGAGCAGAACAAACGATTACTAACCCACAATCACCTCAATTTGCAGGAAATCCATTCTTGCCTCCCGGATCAATACCAACCACTGCTGCACCAGTTTTTTCTTCGTCCCCCGTAACGCAGGCCGTTATTTTTAAGCCAACACCCTCTTCAGGTAATCCCTTCCTTCCAATTAATAACAAAAAAGATCAATCTCCACCGTGGACATCTGTCAGCACGCCAGCGGCTACCCAATTCATTCCTGACAAGAATAATCCCTTTCTGTCAAACCTTGCTCGTACCGATCTGACACCGGAACTTCCGACACGCATTGTCACAGAGATGAAATCGTCTTCTGAGACGACAGTAATTCCTTCCACCTTAACAGGAGATGAGACAGCGAACCCAGAACAAGTGAAAGATACACCCGAAGTGGAACAAGCAAAGCGCGAACACTTTCTCGCTCACGAGCTAGCTCTAGCCCGTCTAGAAATGGCTCGACAACAAGGTGACGATGAATCATCATCATTGCTGTCTGCGTCTTCTAGCAGCTCTTCAGTTTACTTGTCAACCGATGCAGCATCTCCTCAACCCGTCACATCCGGACCACTAGCGGATGCGATAACTGAGCAAACAACAGTGGCAGCTGCTGGATCGGATGCTGTGCTCGAACGTAGTTAAGAATAATAATTAAGTGTTTGTGTCGCATAGTAAAAGCCTATTTCCTTAATAAACGAACAAAAGGTTAAACTTCTAGCGCCATTATTATAAGTGACGTTTGAAATAAGTGGAGTCAATGAACTTAGCTTGAAGATACTTGCTCTTAGTCATGTGACTTGCCTTCACATTGTGGGTTCAATTATTCCTGAAAGTGTGATTTTGCGTAAGCCATTTTCGATATTTATCTAGTGTCATGTGTCAAAAATTTGACAGGCGATGGTGAGATATTTGATTAGAGATTATGTAGGGATGTCTGGCGTGTCACGTGAGACTGTGAGTACGCTCGATACTTTTTCATGCATAATTTCACCAAAAATGTTCTGTGTTTCTAGGTCACCTATTTTGGGCTTTAATTTGTTTCTAGGCAGTTTCCAAAGTTTACTACATCAAGACTCTAATAAACACACTTTCATGTAGCCATAACGCATAAAGGTAATACACAAGTGGAGAAACTTTTTGTAGACTTTTTGTATTTTTAGTTAATGTAATTCGAACAGACTAGTTAAAATTCATTTCGTTGCATCTTTTCTTAATCGAACTTTTCGCTTGTTTTAGTACGTTGGTTGGTATGTATATCCAAAATACAATGTCAAATAATGACAGATGACAAATTATAATGTTATAGGTTAACGACGGATAACACATTCGTTTCCGTTGGACATCTATCGATTTGGCACCAGCCTTATAAAACGTTTTCGTGCCGCTTTTTAACATTTAAGGACTTCTCCTTTTAGGACCTGTTTTCAAGGTTTTTATGTTCAACACAAAGAAAAAAAAATTGAACAAATTCCAAATAGGGTTCGGTGTGAATCGATACATTTTTACATTTTTCGTCGATAACATTCTTTCTATACTCAATTTTTAACGAAAAATCACCGTCGTTATTACTTTAATCGATAACTAGAATCACTTGTCAAAACCTACATCAACTAGGTCGAGGACAGAAAATGTAGCTCACATTAAATTTGGCTTACGTTCTGCAATTCATACCCTGCCGTATAGTTTCTCCTGATTATACTGCGCAGTAATAGTAAATCCATTGACCTATTACATCAGATAATTCCTAAAATGCGTCGTAGATAATCGAAATCATACAAAGTCTCGCCACCAGATGGTGTAAAATTATAGCCTTTATCAGCGTAAATTAGAATTAGATACCGCATTAGATACTATACTAATTACGAGCTTCGAGTTGTATAAAAAGTCTCGATAATGCGTTATCGCAAGAGTAAAATGCGGAAAATCCGTGTCTTTGGGGGGCATTTTCATGATTAAAAGTACTTGAGTGGATTTATCGTCTGGCTAAACATAATTTGTTTGCAAAATGTGAAATACCCCCTTATCAGTCTTGTGTTGGAAAGGCCTTGATACGAGTTATCTATATACAACCCATTGTAGAGAATTGCGTAGTGATTCATTTGAATAAATTTATTTCTCCTAAAAATGGATTTTATTTTTATCAGCCAACGACTTTGAACTTTGGGGAAATGATTATGTGTAGTTGAAAATATGAACTGATTGGATCTGCATACAAATCAAACATCGACTTTGACTTAAACGGTATGGTGTTAATTGATTTTAATTTAGAAGAATTTCACATCTCGACCTTTTTTTAAGTTTCTGCTTTCATTTGCTCTTTTCGACCGCATGTGTCAAATTTCTTTGTACACCAGTACATTTCCTTCTGTTAGTAACTCTTTCTGTAATGTGTACTAATGTACAGCGTGATAAGAAAAAAAACAACAGATTCTCACCAAGGCATAGCAAACCAAGCACATGTCAAAACAAAATCCGTCCCTGCAAACGAACCCCAGGCGTGGTGGCGTTCACAGCACACCACTGACACATTCACTAGCCGTGGAGATCTGACATATTGACATGCAATGAGTCACACGATCTAACCCTTACTATTGAGGATATAACTTCTACACGGGCCTCATTCATGCCATCTAATAATACTGACAACATGACCTGAACATCCTCCCTTTCAGTAACCTATATCGTGATCACAAAATGTCAGTTAACGGAATTATATTCAACGAACACGAAACACTGTCGTCTGCGCGTTCCGCCACCTGCGTTGTCAATGAATTATCATTTTATCATGAATCAGTCGGGTGTTAATTGCGTATTTTACACTTTCCTATACATTTGGACTGCAATTGTTGCTAAATTATTTAACCTAGCAACTATAAAATTTGGGACAGGTGATCGGCTGTGATCACATGAAACTATGTTCTATAATCAAGTTTTGGCACTGACCTATAGCGGCTGATTTATATTATTTATCCATGCGCGAAGAATCGTCGTGATGGCCACTCATGTCAGACGTAGTTAACGTGATAAGGCTTTTCTGATAGTGGGGGTTGGCGCCGCGCACGGAGGCACACTTACGTTTAGACTTCAGAGTTATATCTTTGTTTATCCTTTTAGTTCAAATTTTGATAAAATTGATAAGTGTTTTCTTGATAGTTTTTTAAATATTTCGCTACCACGTATACATATTATACAGTGCTTGGCACACTTATTGTCGAATGATTGATAAGTCAATGGCGCTTATCTCAGTTGTCATACAAGAGATGGCGCTTTCTTGATATCGGGCTCGATTTCGATGAAAAGAGACACACTGAAATCGTGCTTTAACATGTTTTATTTTATTTTTAGGACTAAGATAAATCTAATCTCTACGTTCATGCGTCAAAATGACATTTAAAAAAACAATCGAGTGTGTGATTTTGTGTGTGTTTATGCCGCGTTGTTACAAGGAACAGAAACAGAATTTCATATGTTAGCAACGCAAAAAGCATTCAGCAAATTCAGGTTTCAGTTGCTTATGTATGGGATTCTGTTTCTGTTCCTGTTTTACGTTGGTTGTGGCAACGCGGCTTAAGTGGCGAAATCACAAAGAATTCTAAGCAAGTCTATTGTTATTGTAGCTATCTCTTCGACAATGAGAGATTTAAAGATGGAGAGGAGAATCTGTCAAACAAAATTTGTCAATCCCTTGAGACTGGGTCGGCAAAACATGTGGAGGATCATGGAGATGTTGACATAAACAGATCAACATCAATATCATAAAATTGAAGATTCGAACAGGAAACAGATCAAAAGCAATGGCAAAAATATGTAGTTGATCAAATGAGATTAAAAACTTTGCCAATAATGGGAGTTTAGATTAGGTACGAAAGAATGGAGACCGCATATCAGGTATTGCAATTGCTTCAACAACAAAGTTTCAGCATAGTTTCATTATGCCACATGCACATCTCAAGTTGAACACCTAAAATTATTTAAAATTCCACTTGTTTAAATGACAGCTGGTTATAAAAAAGCAAGTAATGTTCGTGCGAAAAAAGCTTACATTTTAATGCCTTTTGAATTCCTACTAGTGTAATTTTAAAACTTCCCCGCATTCCAGCAAAGTCCCAGTACATGGAGTGATTGTTGACGTTTAAATCTCAGAAACCGAGAGGTTAATAATATATTTACACACCGAGTCGCGTGTAGGGAAATTCCATTTGCACTCGCTGGCAATCGCAAATTTCCCTTGTTTAATAATAAATTAATGCAAATAGCACTATTTAACTTCTCTATCATTCGAGAGATATACTCTATTCAGCAATTGCAATCGAATCGAAATCTATAAATAAAAAATATATTTTCTCAATTAGGAAGCCATTATGTAAGCCTATAAAAGTGGCTGACAGGGCTCAGGGCTGGACTTTTGACACCTCTTGTTGTTGACAATACGCTGCACACAATAAGATGCTCGAGAGCTTACCGTTATTTTCGATAAATACAAAAATTTGGAAACATTGTGGTTTCATAAAATTTGAAAACTATTGGAAGAGCTGTACTCTCATTGGGTTTGCTGCTATTATGAATTTAACTGAAGTTTTGTATTTTTGGAAAAATTATGGCAATGTAGAGATTGTGATTTTGAGCTCATTTATGTCAGCGATTCTTTTTAACTCGATTGTACGAATTGTATCGGTGCTGGTTAATCAAAGCGACTTTATCGGGTTCATGGAAGAGATTGTGCAGTGGCATAGGGAAGCTGAGGTGATAAGGAACATTTTCAAATAATATTTGAGTCATAATTGACAAATATATAAGTGTCTTGGCTTTAGAAGGAAAATGACACTGGAACGTTGAAAATTTTAGCCCGAGCTGCTTGGAAGGCTGACAAGATGTCCAAAACAAGTTTAATTTTCGGTAGCTTTGGAGGACTTACGACAGCAATTGTGCCCTTGTTGTTAAAGGAACGAGGTAAGGTCACCTGTTACCCTGGTCCGTATGGTTAATGAAAGTTTGTCTTCTTAAAATTTAAAATTTAATGTTTGTCACGCACAGGCACAGATCTGTCCTCGTCAAATTTTACTGCGTGGCTAAATTTTGCTGGTATTTGAAGGAGGAATGAATGTTTTCATCCTCTTGAGCAGACTGAATTTTTATGTCAGCTTTACGTCAGAGTTAGACTGATAATTGCCAATAAAACTTTCGCAATGAATTCACACTATTAAAATTTGTTATTTATGTACATATATTGTAATCGTTTCTTCATTTAGAAGCTTATCAAATTGAAGAAAGAACACAATTCTTATATTGTTTTATTTATCATGATTTGATGACTTTTCTGCTTATTTCATGTTTCAGCCATTTTCATGTTTTATTTAACATGATTTGATGACTTTTCAGCGCTCTGACAAAGTCATCGAAACATGTTTGAAAGTAAAGGAAATGTTTGAAACATTGAGTTTAAGTAACTTTCGTTTAAGTTACCTACATGTTTGAAAATGTTTAGTTTGAAGCTGTCAAAAGAGGTAATCATGGCAATGAAAATTTGGCAATTGCTGGAACTCAGTTTTAAAAATGTGTCTGAAAGAAAACCCGGGCGCAAAACACACAACCTCCAGACCTGATTTCTGGATCACAACCAAAAATATGCCTTAATAGTCAAAAACGGTCTCAGAAAATCCTCAAAAGTCACACAAGACGCTGTATTACCTTATAATTCCACGTATTATGATTTTGTTACTCGCCAATGCTTTCCATGATTCTATTTAGAGAAAACATTATACAGTAAGTGTCGAAAACGAAACTTGAAAAATTTGCCAAATATTTGTGACTAAGACGAAAATAATGCAAAAAGTTTGTTTCAAATAAAAATTCTTCAAATTGTTTTACTTTCGGAGTTAGAAGAACAAACCTCCGCCGCCATTAGTTAAAATTTTATTTCAACACTCATCTATCATTTCATTGTGCTGAACTGCTGAGTGCTCAGCAATTAGCTCAGTACGCTCGACCTCGAGAACAATTTTTGTTTGACAGTTCGAGCTCTACTCTGAATGAAAAAAAACAACATCTTTTCTCTCAGCATACGGGAATACGTATAATAATGTTTTTACCTGGGGTTCGTTTAAAAAAACTCAATTTCACTTTTATATTTATAACACAATGAAACCCTTCATTTCTCAAGCAAGACTTATTTAAATTCAAATCACACTTGATTCAATTTAACTACTTAGAATTCAACACTTTATTTCAATTCCATCACTTTTAACTTTACTCTCTATTTTCGCAAGTCAACGTTTCAAATATAACTGTCCCGTACGAGCCTGTCATACATCAATAAAGCACCTTCTTGCCCTTTCTATATTTCCCCTTTGGTAATATTCCATTGGTACTTTTCCATTGGAGGGGAATTCGAAATTCAAATTCGAACTTCGAATGGCAGTTTGCTACTTTCACTAAAGCAATGTCACTTTGCTTTAAACCGTAATTAATTTTGACAAGTGAACAAATCTGGTAGCTCAATTTTTTTCGTAATCCGAATGCATATCTAAAAACAAGTTACGTTTGTCATCACTTGAAACACTTATTATTCCTTGAAAGCCTTGCCTTCTTTCTTGTATGTAGCAGTAGTACGTAGTACTACAGCCGCGGAGCCATGTGGCGTAGTACGGAAAAAAATTGAACGCAATGGTGTAGCGCGGCTTTGCCGAGCAAAAACCTCGTTTATAAACAATGGCCGATACTCTGAGTTCATTTGAACTAGATTTAATATTTTTGTACAACGGATGACACAAACTCCATAAAATTTCTTTAGATTTAACCATCTCAATAAACTTTTCGACGTCCTATTCCTCCATTGTTTACTTAACTTGTATTGAACTGTCCACCGTGTAGCGCTGTCAACCGTGTAGCGCTACGAAAGTTAAAAGTTGACCAACTCTTACTACCGCCACAGCTACGCGCTACCGCCGCAGACACACATTGTGTGCGCAATACACTGAATACATGTGTTTTAACTTTTGACAGCTCTTACTACCGCTACTACTACCGCCACAGCTACATCACTGTGGTTCTACGGTAAAACTCTTTGTATTTTCGAATTTCCACAAATTTCAGTTTTGACAGCCGCAAGTCTTCACTTATATTCTTTATGTAACCACCAAGTGCCGCACTGTGACTCTCCCCGCACTGTTACAAAAAAAAAAAACACTTTCTATAGCCAATGGGTCTTATAAGTTTCAGGTTTAAGGTAGGGAATTAATGCTCAACCGATTTCTCGAAATTACAAAAGTTTAGGCTTATACATCTTTTGCTTATGGCTTTTTAGAGCCTTTTCGGGTGACAATCCGGAAGAAGACCCTGATTTGAGATTGCAACAGAATAGACAAGCACGTCCTCCTGATTTTGAAGGTTGTCTGATTTTGAAAAACAATTCTAATATGACATTAAGTGAATTCGACTGTAGGATTGTATAAAATAAACAGGCACAGAAGAGTTCAGAAAACCACCGGACGCTTCAGGACGACCAGCGAAAAGGCTTTTAAAGCAAACCCAGTCTTAAAAATGTCCAAATCATTTTTCGTTTCAGAACTGCCATATCCAGCTTGGATACCGGGAATCGATGTGCGTGAATCTCCTTATTATGAACTTTTCTTTGGAGTTCAGGCTACATTCGTGATACCTTTCATTTTGGTCACTTATATTCCATTTACCAATTTGTTCATCTCTTGGCTAATGTTTGGCATCGCTAGTTTGCAGGTTTTGCAAACGAAGCTTGACAATTTGATGAGGCAACCGAAGACATTGGATGAAATTGAAACTGAGCTTGCTGGATGCATTCAGTATCACAATAGAATCATAAGGTAAGCTCTAAAGCTAGATAAAAGTTGACATTCACAATTGATGGTCCACGCGTGTTCATAAATATCATTGCATGTTTTTGTAGCCTCTTTTCTTCTTTTTATTTTAGGTTCCGGAATAAGCTGAATGCTATGCTGTCTCTAACAAATTTGCTGGAGTTCCTTATGTTTAGCTTAATGCTTTGTGTCTTGTTGTTCTTCATTTTAATTGTGAGCTTAAAAGATCTTTTTAGTTTAGCTTTATAATGCAGTGATTTTGCCCAGGTTGACAGTTTTATGTTCAAGATGAACGCAGCCATTTACATCGGGTGCATATTCTATGTAGTTCTTCTCTTTTACTGGCATGCTAACGAGTTTTCACACGAGGTAAATATAGGCAATAAAGCTAAGAATCAATTACTTCTGGTATTATAGTAAAAATTTGTTGTAGAGCCTTAAAATTGCTGACGCTGCCTACAACACCGACTGGACTAGTAGCAGTATCAAGGTTAAAAAGAGCATTTTGCTAATCATTGTTAGAAGTCAAAATGCACTGCAAGTAAGTATGACAGGTCAATGCTTGGTTTCAATGTCAGAATGGTCTTGAGCTATTTTACTACAGATATCTGCTGGAGGAATGTATCCGATGACACTTGAGACATTTCAATCGTTGTTGAGTGGATCCTACTCATATTTTACTATTTTGAAAGGAATGCATCAGTAGAATAAAATAACTCAATTAAAAGATTTCAATTAGCAGTAAGCACTTGACGTGAAAGTAAAAGAAATTTTCGTAAACACTTTCGTTCAGGTTATTTATAACCCCATCAAGGGTTTATTTATTTATGGAGGAAATAAAGTGTTTGGTTTTCTTTGGAGTCTTAGATAACTTGAACGTCATTTATAAGCCAACGTTCGTTTGATTAATTTGAACTGAAATTTTGTTGAAGTGTTACCGTTTTGGGGAAGTTATTATAAGGTTAACCACTTCATAGAATAATTGTGACAGATATAAGGCCGAATTTACAATGACTGTTAATTTACAATGACTGACTATGGGCTTAGTAGGAAGAAATAAAGAGGGTAGGTAAATAGACTTCCTATTTCACTTTAGAATAAGAAGCAAGTTAGTCACAGCTTGAAACAGTGCTAAATGTTTAATTCGTTGACTCTGATATTCTTAAATCACGGAATTTCAGGTTTTCAAATATTTCAGTAGAGACATAGATCACAGACCCACCCAACAGCCGCAACAGCTCCAAAAGAAATCTGTCAGGAATCTTCTTAAGCTTAGATTAGTCCACGAAAGGCTTTTGCAGACCTTACATCGAAAATTGTATGATTTGATTAAATGCGCGTTTACATTGATTGTCTAAGTTGGCATTTGTTATCTGTCAAAAATGCCAGCATTTTCTTTCATTTTGACGATTGGCATTATCACGCATTGGGAAAAAACAATCACACTGCATTGTACTACAAATATGCTAGCAAAAGTGAGTGAATAAATACCTCTAGGCATAATCTCACCTTAACAATGCGTCAGCGCAAGCCGTTATAAGAAATTTGGTTGATTCTTCTGTCATCCTCCGCAGATGACCAATAGAGTGATAAAAGTGTATTATCACTGTGGCAAGTTTTCACTATCCCACGGCAGTGCAGTAAGATTGCATAACATTCTACAAAATTCTTTTATATTCGATTAACGGTTTCAAACCTTGACAGCGGATAAGAAAAATGCAAAAAGTGTATTAGTCATGTTATTCTGTTGACAGTGCTTCAGCTAGACGATGCGCACTCTTTTTCTTCCTCTTATCGTACGCAGTCACAAATTGGTTCAGTGCTATTGTTTCATTCAGCAGATCACAGACTTTTCGATTAAATTTTTGAACCAATATCAATAATAACATGTTTATCTGAAAGGACTGAACTGCACTGATCACGCTTGCAGTGGGTGCTAAGCTAATGTGTTTATGCCTTTGTTTGGTAAATATTCGGACTACAAAATGTAGCTGACTGCTGTAAGGTGTCAGATGGAGACCTCTTGTGACCTTTTGACTAATGTTACCCTGGAAAAATATGACAATGTATTTCTGTGAAGTGACATGACTTCGACCGAGTTTTGACAAATTATCATTATCTTTTACTGTATTTAATGCCAAACAGTCAATAGAACGAACTCAGCCTGACATACTCCTGGCTTTTTTAGTTGGTCGTTCGGAAGCATCAGGCGTAAGGTTCTGGACTCTCCTGAAACTATTTTCTCGGCACTCGTTTGACAGTTCTTCTCCAGAAAAGAAGAGAAATTTGCTTCTGGCCGAGAGGCACGCACACACTCAAATCATTTGCTTCACAAATACAACGCAAGACAAACTTCAAAATCAGGAGAAACGTGTTTGGCTGTTTGAATGTACAACCGAAAAGACCACAAGTTGTAAACGAATTTAGCATAAAAATAAAGATTTTTTTAGTTCAACTTCTCCGAGAATTATTTCCACAAATTTGATGTCAAAGAAGTGAGCTCGGTTTATATTAGATAATTTCAAAGCAGCAGAAGCTAAGGTCTCTCAAACACTTGCGGCTCCTAGCTGCAGTTAATCGATTTTAGTTATTGCTCAATAATACGCTATTCACAATGTATCATAAACTGAGTTTTTGGTAAAGTTCTTGACATTCATGGTGGTTTTGAACAAAAACTACCAAAAACTAAGGAGTTACAAAAACAGATAATTAATAAAAATGTTTGGGAATACTCATGTTTTTGATGAAGATTATGCGAGCTTAGACAAAAACTTAGTTTATGATCCAGTGTGACAAGACTTTTATTGTTTTTCTCATCAACTCTCCAATTTCGGTATCGAATGTAGGTTATTTCTTTATCATTCAGGCAATTAAAGAAAACTTATCGAAACGTTGACAAAATCGAGCAAACTTTTTTTATGGTTAAAGTTATAGCATATACTATGCGCCTTTTGAGACATTTACAAAGGCCAACACACATAAGCCCGCTTGCCTACTCTGATGAGTTCTGGTATTATGTTTTAGTCCGGAGACTTCGAGGACCAAAAGTCACTTCGTTTACAGTTGGTAACAAGCAGATGATTGCAAAATTCAAACTTTCAGATCCCTACGCGGCACTTTCAACCTTTTTACTTTTCACGTTTAATCGAAATGCTAATTTAAAACTAACAACTCATTCACAATAGCTAAGAAGATAAAATAGCTCATAAAACTAATTAACGGTCTTTTAAAAAAGAACCTATTGTTAATTTTTTGGAAATTCCAACGGAACGTATTTCTATGTACATTTTCAACGTCACGCTTAGTTAAGTCTTCTGTCACAAGGTAAGCGTGACCCGCATGAATCAATCTCTACCAAAAATTGATGGAGTGACTAATAGCGTCGGCGTTGGTCGCTCAATAGAATTATACGCACAATCAAATTGATTAACTCGAAAAAACCAGTAAACGGATAGATGAATCAATACTTACTTGGTATGACATGAAGCACGTCTTATGATCGAAAACAATCGATAAGTTCGAAACATGGTAGAAACTCCAATGTCCATGATTGATTTGATTTTGTTTAAAAATCTGTAACTTAAAAAATGTATATTTATTAGTTTGGTCTTTGTGTAGTTGAAATTGCATGAGAGAATTAATTAATAAAAGTAAAAATAATCAGCGTGTTCTAAAGAGGTTCTATTTATTTTAATGGCTTTTTTGGTTGGGATTTTGGGAGCCGAACATCTATCCTCTAACCTCTATACACGTTCTTTTTGATTTTGAAGTTTATCTGGCATTTTGTCTGGACCCCAAAAGCGACTCTACAAGGGGCAGATGACATTTCTCCAACTTGACACATCAGCTGTACGATTGTGTGTGTGCTTCTGGTTGTGATTTTGAGTTCACGGCCAGAGGCAAATTTCTCTTCTTTTCAGAACGGGTACTGTCTAACGAGTTCCATGACAATGATTTTATAATAGTCCAGAATGTTTCCGAACGACTAACCGAAAAGGCCATAAGTTTCCTGTCACTGAGTTTGACTAAAGAAAACTGTCATTTTTTATTTATTTGAAAAGTGGCTTTCGATCGTATCATTCCTACTCAAAGGAATATTAATCTTTAAATGGGCCCCCTCTTATGTTAGACGTACACATAAGATGGGTTGGAAGCACAAAATTTTTGCACATATGTTGTTGAACGCTATAGGTAAATATCTATATGTTCATTTCGCCTGACAGACCAAATAAGTGAAAGGCAATCTGACGGATGTAGCTGTTACAATATGGCCACAATCACCTGTCAAAATTCCTTATACCAATATTATATTTGTGAAAGTTACATTTGATGGAGTGTTTAGCATGTTAAATGTGAATGCAGGTAACACAACGACCAGTTCGCGATCTCAACCTAATCGCCCTTCGAAATGACGCTACGCGATTAGATATGGGATGGTTTTGACAGAAAGACGATTTTTTTTTAGTTTTTATTAACAAGAATGGGTTTCAAGAAGGAATGGAAAATACTGTTATTTGTACAAACGTAGGTAATTGCCCTAAATATCTCATAATCTTCCTTCCTCCGTCAACTCACCCTCATTCTGATAAACAAACACAACTTCTAACAATGCCTTTCGAATTGCGCACATTTCTCAAACTCCAAAGCTTTTGGCTGACTTGTTTACTTGCGCATTTATTAAGGGGTGAAGAATTTTTTCTTTCAATTATCACGTTTCGAAATCTTCTCTCCAAAATAACCGTCGACGAGCGACCTTTAAAATTAGGCAACCGCACCCCCCACTGGCAACAGGCCGGCGCGACGGTGTGGCGCAGCAAAGTTTTCCATTTTTGTGAAATTTTAAAATCAACATCACCACCACCAGAGAAGGTGAGCTTAATCGGCCTGGTCACTGAACCAATGCAACAATGAACATTTTTCGTCTCCCTGTGTTGTCCTTTGTTGTCCGAGGGTAAATTTTATTCGAACTGCAACTGGCCATATTCACAAAAAACAAACTGTTCTCCTTATAAGGTGAATACCACAATTAAGTGAATTTATATAAAGTGCAGACATTGAGCAATGTTAAAATGTCTGGGAAGTTTGCTTATCTTGTCCCAATCGGGAGTGGTGGGTACGCAATAATTTTGAAATTCGATGAAATGTCGTACGACAACACTACAGGGTGTGGATATGGTGTGGTAAAAGTTTAAACCTTGCAAGGTCTTAATTTCCATAAATGGGTGGCTATTTTTTATTCCTTCACCAGCTGTCAACTGTAAATGGAAAAATCGGCTTTTTCCCTTCGAAAGGATGTCAGATTAAAAATAAAATTGCATGTAGTTGTGTAATTTAATGAAGGTCGTTAAGGGTCACTAAACAGTTTCAAATAAGCTTAATGAATGAATTTGAATAATGAAATTCTTGACTAATTGCCATTTAATGGCCTTTTTATTTCACAAACGTGACAATCTCCGTAATTGACAGAACTTGTCTCTGACGTTACAGTGTTGTGGACACAAGTTGCCGATTTATTTAATTTCAATTAGAACTTACGCAAAATAAATTGATATTGCAATGAATGTGGGATTGGTGTTTTTCAGAGGGAATATATTTACTTTCGAAAATGTATCATAACTCATTGGGTATCAGAAATAAACGTCCCTCGTAGGTATAAGAAGATGTGAGATTTAATCTGCTGCTGAGCTTATCCGCTGTATGCATATTGCCTATTAATTAAACCGAGAGAACACTCTTTATTTTTTATCGTCCTGTAGGTGGCAAAAATAACCGATTTTCCAAGTAATCAAGGTATTTCCCAAACCCAGAAAGGTGGATTGTTTATCAAAATGGTTTCTGCATACTTAATTGATTGCATTGCGATTGAGGGGCTCGACCTGACGTATAGGAGTTCCATTAATTTTGGCAAATTTCGGTGTTGAATTAATTATTCAGATAGCTAGAGTACATAGTCCACGAATAGGTGAAGTAGTGTCAAAGTACCTACCTACTGAGAAGATAAGGAATCTCTTTTGTGATTAGGTGAAGAAATGTAGGGTTTAATTGGCGATGAAAGCTGATTAGTATCGAATGATTAAACTGTTAATAAACATAGCGCTCTTGCCTCAAACTACTGGCCTGAGAGAAGTTCATGGAGTAACAAATACAATGCTGAAATAATGACAAGACGTGGAAAAACCACATGTTTTTGACAACCGTCATATATAATCATTAAGCAGTGCTACCGTATGTTCAATTGTTTTTCAAAAAACGAAATAAATTTATACCTACAGATCTAGCAAAATCTCTATTGCTGGTGTTAATTATTGCACACTATAGTTCAAATATTTAACCTTAAGTACGCGCTTCTGCTTTAATTACAATGCCACATGAAATGTTGCGAGTAAACGAGAGGCGAAATGAATGAACTGCGCTAATGAACTCCTCAATAGCACTGTTTGCGAATCAAAATTGTAATAAAAATTAGTCTTACGGTGCGAAGTAAAATCTGTTGGAAAGTTTTATAAGATCGGACCTTATTCAACATGCTCCTAATGGGATTTGCAGGATGTGAAAACGATTTCGTAAACTGCGCAATTTAATCTGAACACGTTTAGAACTAACTGGGATTGGGGTGTGATTTCTCCTTAAAAGGTAATTGAGACGGCTCCATTGTACTTTTGAGCAAAATTTGATCTTAATTACTCTTACCAACTTTAACAAGCTTAGGTCAGATTAACGACACATAAGATTTCTTCAGGTTAAGGTGCCTTACCTCCTCGCAGAATCCGATTAACGACTCAAGCTTAGATAAATGTGCTTAGAAAATATGTGTGAATAATTTTTTATTAGAATTAACTTCAATTTCAATCTGACACAAGATTTTTGGAGGACCGAATTTCATTTCTCTTATGGCCGCTTCGGTTGGTCGTTCGGGAGCGTCCCGGTGCATTCTGGACTCTCCTGAAACTGTTTTCTTGGCACTAGTTTGACAGTTCTTCCACGGAAAGAAGAGAAATTTGTTTCCGGCCGAGAATCCAGGATCAAAACCAATATGAATCAAGTTGGATAAATGTCATTTGTCCCCTGTAGAAATAGCTTTGGCTTCACAGATACAACTCTAGACATACAACCGTGTTTGGCTGCTCGGATGTGCAGCCCCAATCCGGGAGAAGATCGCCCTGATCCGGTATCGCCGACCGAATAGGCCATTACTTATCTTCGTATTATAATTTTACAACGAAAACAATTTTACAACTAAGTCAGTGCATAATTCATTAATGACAGATAAATGCTGCCTGTTATACGTTTTGATAGTGATCGCTGCAGGAAGCTATTTTTTTTCAACAACATAAAATCTTAGTGAAAGTTTTTGTTGAATTTAGAATTATAATTTTATTGATCCAAAGGAATTTCGATACGCTTTTGGTGGGTAGAGAAAACGGTACGCTTTTCGTGGGTATTGTCTAGGTATTCCCAAATTGAAATTAGTTGTGCCTTAAAAAGCTGTTTGGGCTTAATAATTTTGGCACTAATAATGTCAAATGGGCTTTTTGATTGGTCGTCCGGGAGCATTAGGGACTCTCACAAAACTGTTTTATGGTTTTGGTTTGTCCGAGAAGATTTCAAAAGTTTGCATTCAGGAAAGAAGAAAAATTTGCTTTTGTCTATGAGTTCAGAATCAAATCTATGCATACACACCAACACCAAACACAATTTAAAAAATACAATAAACAAATACAAATACAATACATAAATACAACGCAAGATAATCTTCAAAATCAAGAAGAATGTGTTTTCCTGTTCAATTGTAATCCCCAGTCGTTCTTCCACATTCTAACCGAAAGGTCTTAAGGTCTCCACTGGCCATAAGACTGGGATTGGCGGGAGGCGAGTTAAAATGATTCCCGAAGTGTCCCCACCGGATAAACATGAGGTGAACAAGATACAATCACCCTTTTGTAATCATTTTTGCCCTAAAAGAAAGTGAAGATGACATTGCTAGTGCCCAACTTCAATATGGTTCCATTCAAGCACGTAGAAACTCGCGTAGAAACCCGTGGCCAAGTTTGAAAATACTTTCAATGGGAAATTCAATGAGGAATGCTTCCGTAACTCACTATCGGTACCAAATAGCAGCACAGATCAGGGTATATACCATTTTTGTCGCAAGTTTTGTATGAGCGGAGACACTAACTAGCGGTCCATTCCATACATATTATGTCAATGGGGTCTATAAAGTGTCATAAAAGAGGGGCTATGTAATGTGTAAGGAGTAAAAATTATTACCTTTTAGAAATTTGTACGGCTAATCTCTAGATTTGCAGCAGAATAGTTGAAGATTTATATTAATCGCGGATAAGTATCCGGTAGAGACATAGTAAGCGTTTTTATTCGCCTTTGAGTTTCTTTTGTAGAAACGCTCTGTGTCTATAGGATAGGGATGGAACTGATTAGATTCAAATAGGCAAATCAGCTTAGGTTTATTCCACTTGCAAAAAAAAACGTGTGAAAATATTCTCTGTTGCCTTTAACTTGTCAACTATCGGGTGCGTCAAACAAACCAAAGTCCGACAAGATTTCAAAAGCTCTTATCGTTCTTTATCCTATTTTGGCTAAAATCAAAGCAAACTTCTCTAGTGTTACAGCTGAAAGCTATTCATTAATTAATTTTTTTTGCAACCATGACTAAGCCTTCCTCAAAACGCCCTTGGCCGTGATATTTTTTCAAAGTTACCTGCAGATAGATACTTTATCAAAACTTCAAGTACTTTTTTTATCAAGTGCTTCTCTGAATCTAATCACGAGTCTGCTGTGTTTGCTATATTTTAGGAAAAAAGCTGTAAAATAGTTATCAATCAATTAGCACCTTTTCACGGAAATATGGAAGCAAATAATTTTGCTTATCTAAACCTGACCATGGCGGCGTGCTCTGGTTTGATTTGTTATTATTTTGGCCGGGTAAAAAAGTGAACCCCCTTAAAATTCACCGAAATTGTGGGATATTTGAACCCATGGGTCTTATCTACAAAGTATCGATGATAAATCTTGTTGTAGATTTAGATAGCGATACAGGAAGTCATAAATGGCGGCCGTGCATGCATTTATGAAAATTTTAAGGTGGCAACAGACTAAACTTTAGGGCGATCATCACAAACGCCCCATCTGTCAAACGAAGCTCTCTGTAGGTGTGTCAGAGCGTAGTTGGTATGTTTTTTTCGTAAAATTTATGACGCGACCGACAGTGAACTTACGATAATAAAACACCAGCACAACCGGTTCTTTTTGTAGACATTTATTTTTGGAAATCTTTTTAAAAATAGATTTCATACGAATCACAAAATTAAATGCTTTATGACAAATGCTAAGCTCAATCAGAAATTGCCATCGGCGCCATCGTTGAGTGGGATTTTGTTTGTACTTAGATAATAGAACTCATTTTTTTTTTGGCACAGAAAATGTGGTCGGGTAAGTTAAATATTTTGCTAAACGAATTACACAAATAATTGAAAGTCGTACTCAGCGAAAATTGAAAAGATCATTCAACTCTTTTAGGCATTTTTTTTAGATATTATAAACTTATCAATCTTATCTCTAGGATGATCTATAAAATGTTATTAAATTTTTATTTTGCAGTACTTTTCCACTCAGTTTGTTTACCGAATTTAGTTTAAATAAAAATATGTTATTCTGATTGCATTTTTGCAACTGGGTAAGTAGAAGCAGATTTTGGCAGTGTTATTCGAAATTCGATGTTGACAGTGGCTTTTGCATACAAAATATTTTTATCTAAATTATTTATTATACATATAATAGTAAAATTTATTTTAACGATGTTTTTAATACGTGCTTGTTAGAAACGTAGGAGAATATTTCATGTTAGATTATTGGAAAAATTGTTGTTGTCCTCTGCAGGGTTTACGGTGAGTTTTAACGATTGAATTGTAAAAGTACCGAAACTATAATAAGAGAAAGATAGCTTCAGTCGATCCGGCACCCATCTTGAATCTCAAATACAAGCTGTTTCACTTAGCAGAGACACTCTTCGACTACAAGCAACCGATATTAAGGGCTAAGAGGCATATAATAAGAACTTTTTCCCAAAAGGGATTAAATGGTGGGGTATTTAGTTTCTGCATAAATATATCACTTATACAAATAAGGATTTGTCCTGACATCAAATCTGGCCAGGTCTTTGAGGTCTTCGAAGAAGGAATCGCCTTTTTTCGCGAGACTTATATGAAACAGAAGTACACAGAAGATGTCTGTCTTTTGGCATTTGACATGACCAGACCATCATACATTAATAGATCCCCGTGAGAGACCCAACTGTCTTTTTGCTAATTACTATTAAAGGGTTCCTAAATAAAAACATAATAAAGTTAAAATCGTTTAAGTAACGTTAATAAGTATTTCAGTGGCCATTATAAAAGGGATGGTCACTTTTCTCGGGAATGTTCCGCTCCTAGGAGAAGTTTAGGTTGTGGTCAAGCCCATCAGAGTAACGTCACATCTTACAGCATATCTTTTTAAGAAATCGACGGTATTATGCTACCAACTTAATTTATTCAAGGTTTTAAAATCAACAAAAAAAAATCATTCGCTTCATGAAGTTATTGATTCACAAAAGTTTATTTAAATAAAAAATCTAGCCGTTACTGCGGAGCAATCTCTATTGATTTTGCTTGTGAAACATATGTTGAAAAAGTAACGTCAATCAGGCTCCCTCGTATCTTAAAAAAAAGAGAGCAGCCTGGTGTGTATACTAAATTCTGGATGCTCTGCGTGAATACCCTCCAAACTGCCCCAGACAGAATGCCCCAAAATGCATAGGTGGTAGGTATGCTCTGTGCTGAGGATTTGGAAAAAAAAACATTTCTTTAGACAACGAGCCGATCCCCGCTGTCCGGCAAAATATACCACTAAACCTGGGCGAAGAAGTCTCCCACGAAGCCTAAAAATTAATCCGCCAACCGAGGAGGATGAATTAAAAGTATGTAGCCCCGTTTTAGCTTAAGTGGAACAAATCAGCAGGATCTGACATCCTAACTACCAAACATTTTAAATCTGCTGGCAATGATCTAGTTGCTTGCAAGCTCAATCGGAGGAAAGCATGCCCGACGAATGGAAGCTCAGCATTGTTTACCCAATCCTCAAGAAAGGAGATCCTCTGAATTGAGCAGCATCAGTCTTCTTAACATCGCATATTAAGTCTTTTCTGCTCTATTGTTTGAACACCATATGTTGTTTGTCAGGAATCTGATAGTTCCATTTCAGTGTGGCCAGGAAATTGCACCATCGATCAAATGTTGACACTGTGGCATATCTGGGAGAAAACCCAGGAATACCGAATATCGATTTGAGTGTCGACTCACCACCTTTACATCGATTTTTAAGGCGAGTATGGCACCATCCATATAGAGACGTCAAACTCGTCAGTTTGTGCAGGGTGACAATGGAAAAGTCACGCTATTGCGTCAAGGTTGGTAAGGTCCTCACCGACCCCTTTGATACCAAATAAGGATTTAGACAAGGCGATTCGACAGGCAGTCATATTACTTTAAAATACTTGTGAAGAACTCCCGCACCAATACCAGAGGCACAATTTCTCAAAAGTATGTTTATTTCCTCGCGTACGCAGACGACATGGGTACCGAATATGGGCTTAGCAGTCAACGAGGGCAAAACCAAGTAAATTTTGTCACCAAGAAAAGATACCCAGCACCGAAGTCTTGGAAAAAACATCACCATAGACAGCTATATCATTGAGGTAGTTAACGAATTTGTCTATTTAATAAGATCAGACAATGACACCAGCGCTGAAATCAAACAAAGGATAACTCTTAGCAATCGGTTTTTCTTTGGGCTAAGGAAAAAATTGAGTACAAAATTTCACACTATACAGGTTGGCCACGCCCCTTAATTGTGGTATGAAGTGTGTACACAGCACAAAGTGAAAGATAAGCCAAACTCAAAACAGTAAGGCCCATTTCACGACAGCCGGCTACCCGGTCGTTGGGAATACGTTCTTATGGGCGCGTTCACACCCGCAAACCCGGTTGCCCATACAAACAACCGGGTAGCCGGTGCCGGTTAGCCGGCTGCCGGGTATGTGTGAAATGGGCCTTAGGCTGCTTTAAGAGGAAAGTTCTTCGGACTTTTTATGGTCTTGTCTACATAAATATAAACGGAGCGTAGAGGAGGAGATATGACATGACACCGACCTATACAGAAGGTTCAAATACAACAGCTGCGATTGATGGGCCATCAAGAACGGGTGGACACCGACGACTGGCTTGAAAAATCTTCGAATCCACCTCACAGGGACGGCGCTATAGAGGAGCACCGAGACTAAGGTGGCGCAAACAAGTGAGAGGACCTCAGCCAGCTAAGCGTGCAAAAGTGGGGACGGCTAGCTGGAGACAGAGCTGGCTGGCGCAGGCTGTAAGTAAGTAAGTGTCCCTCTTGTAGGTTGCGAAAGAGTTGGCTGAACTCATTACAGAATCTTTTTTTTTACCCGTATGGAGATCGCGCGGCCGAAACTAGCCCTTGTGGCGGTGATTAAGAAACCCATTCTATTTGATGGAGAACTACAATATATTGTGCTATAGCTGGAAATTATGCTGTGTGTACCAAACCCAACAAAAAAACCCAGAAGCCTTTTCTGAAAATGTGTGGCATGGTCGACAAATTGTTACCTCATATAATTTTTATATTATTTTATGTAGTGTAGGTACTATTATGTTTTATTTTCTTGTATTATTTTTTTATTATATTATTTTTTTATTATGTTACTGTATTATTACATTAAATCTTGTTGTATTAAAGTCAAAGTATTTTTGTACTTGGAATAAATTGAAAAAATTTGATAGAATAGGGTCCTGTCAGGAACTTGTTGAACTCGGACCATAGTTTTTTTTTTACATGATCGAGGTGGAACTAATACATATTGCTTTGCCCTCGAAAAAGCTTAAAAAGGGAGGTCCTAAGTATTTCTTAGCAAGGTTTTTATAGTACATTTGTACTAGCAAGGTTACCTAAGCACATTTGAGTTGTGTAAATCGCCTTGGGTTACTAATAACCTCTAGTTTGTAGGTAAAATTTGCTCATTAAAGAGTATCACACGACGATTTATCCCCTTTCTTGTATCATGGCTGGACCAGGCTCATTGCAAATGTAATTCCCTTAACCGTTTGGTCTACGTTAGGTCTTGAAAATGACTGAGGAGTTTATCATGGTTCTTCTTCTGTTTTCCTTGGTAAGGCAGTTGAAATTTGTTGTCTATTCTGTCTACTCTGTCTATTATTGTAGCCATCTAAGGCTGTGTCGTATCAGAAGCTCTATGCACAGTTTCTGAACTAGATCCATTTCAATTGAATCCCTATTAGGCTCTTTGTGGTTTTGGAAACAGATAAAATATTTAATTTTCAAATTTTTCGAACCCTAAAGTTTCGTAAGCTTCAAAATATATTGCTTCATTTTTAACCTTATAAATTAATAATATTTAGTAAAAATCGCATCAAAAATACAAATTAGTTTCAGAAAGGTATTTTTTTTTTATAAATCTAATCAATTCGTGTATCCTACAAATCAGAACTTCAAAATAGGCCATATTTCTTCCTCAGAAGTAGTCACATGATTACACAGGGGCAGCAAACCGCAAATCGAACTTTGTTCTCAGTTGTGTGATCAATATATGACTCTGTACGATTTCTTCTCTACCAAAATATTCAGTGGATACACCCCTCGCGTGCACACCCCCAATTGTCTCAAATATAAAACGTTTCACAACGTTGTGACATTGTGTTACTTATCGCTTGGCGTGCTCCGTGTTGATAAAAAAAAAACTAGTACATTCACGTGAGCGTAACACCACAAGTTTCCGTGCTTCCCCGGGGCTGAGCCGACAGTGGAAATGCCACAATTCATGTCCCCCCCAAAAGTGTATGAGTAATAAGCGACTGGTGAGGCAGATCATGAATACGTCGACACCGCATGCCCCGTGCCATAGTTATTTAATAGTTCTATTAGGTTCATCAGTGTCAACTAGCAGGTGGTGGGTGTTTCAAAGTCTGTTGAGATCAAAGTCTGGCACTTTTGTTTATTAAGTGACAATGCGACTTTTTGCTGCACTGCAGTTGGCAGCGTAAAGTGTTTATTTTGCTGACTCGAAGAAATCTGCTTCATCGGCGTATTTATAGAAAGAATTCCCCCAACTACACCCACAAACAGTAGCCACGTGAGGATGTAAGAAAAAAACAGATGTACTCAATTTTCAGAACAACTAGGAGAGTCTAAAATTGAGCGAAGGAAATTATTTTTGGAATTCGGCCAAATTTGGTCTGACGAAAGGGGGCGTATTTCAACGTAACTGATGGGGGAGTCCTCTTCGGATTTGTAAGAATCGATAAAAATTGCAAAAATACTTTTCCGAGAACTTACCCAATGTATACACAAAAGAAAGTTTTTTTTGTTCAAAAACACACAAGCTCTTTTGAACACGTTTATAAAAGTGAAAAGTCAGCAAAAACTACATAACAGCAACGGAAAGTCACGCTCTATCGCAAAAAGTTACCACATATCTATTGTTTATTAAACAATAATTTTGTTAATTGCTCCAGCCAGAGATAATAGTAATAATTTCGTAGTCTGCCCCAAGCTTGTTCATATCGGTTGCTACTAGAAGATAATAAAGCCGTCGTCGTCGTGACCTTATTCTGCCCGCCACACTTTCTTTGCACATTCATCGCCAGAGTAAACAATGAGAATGCTTTTCTGATTCAGTGTTTGGATATCTTTTGAAATTTTTGTTTTTTAAATTGAATTTATGATTTAGTTGAGAGGATTCCCATGGCAGTAAAATAAAGTTAAACAAATAGTAAAAAAGTATTCATTGCAAAGACCTATGTCGGGCCATTGCCTCGTTGCATTTGTTGAACTCATCTAAGTCCAAAGTCAACGCAGATTGATTTTCACTCAAAGGGAATGACGATGCCTGATGTTTAGAGCTCAATAACTTTACGGTAATGTGACGAAATTTTTTTAAATTTGTTTATTGATTTTCGAAGAATTGGCGCTTATATTGTTGACATACCTACATGGGTAGATAAGCACTAGGGTGCTAATTTCATTGAACTACGATGTATAGCATTAGTCTGAATAATTTGGCAGAGTCATGGGTTTATCTCGGAGGCGAAGAATGTATTTTTTTTTTGTACAATGCAACGCCCTTCAAGGACTTTGCGCCGGTCAGTAAACAATAATATTATGGCTTAGTAATGTCAAAATACTTTCAGATATCCTCAAGGACCTCGCGGTGGTTAGTACACAATAATATTATGGTTAATAATCTTAAAATGTTTTTTTGGGGTTGGCCGTCAAAATAGTATAGGTCTGGAGTCTATTAAATGCGGCCAACTTATGAGCCATAAAATTTTGAATTAAGGATAATCCAGTGCGTGTCTGATATTTACCTTAGGTGTTCCACTAGCTATGAGTCTTTTATAATAAGCTCGCGACAAAAGGGTTAAAACTGCCTTAAGAAAGCGTAGCATATCACGAGTAAAAGTACTTACAGGCTGGAGGAGAAAAATTTGCCGATCAATATGAACAGGACATGAAAACCCTGCACAGAAACACCGAAACTTACCGCGCGCCGCCAGTGTTATGCGTTTACGGAGAAAAGCAATTGTATAACCAGCAGAGTAGTTATAGTAAAAACATCTGACATAAATCTGAATGTCCTCTTTTGCCTATTGGAAAACAAAACTTGCAACGCGATTTCTGCAATTTTAAACGGTTTAAGTCTTAAAAGAATCGCAGTTTGAAATATTTCCGCAGAGACATCTTGTGGCAGAGGTGGTTTGTTGTCTAACAAAGGCTTATGCTTAACACGTCGCTGTGTATCTCTGGCAAATGACCGCAAACTGAAATTTTCCATGCGATATAAATTCATGAAGCTGAAAAAAGTAACGATTCAAGAAATTTTCGCAAGTAAAGCCCGCCTTCAAAGACGGATAAAAAAAATGTAGGTTTCTTCGAGAGGAAATTTTTGACGGATGATTAATGGTAAGGGTAATGTCTGCATAGACGGAGAGTGGAGGAGAAGATATAATATCGAACTGTACGGGCTGTACAGCGACCTAACCTAGCTACGATGGTTGGTCATCTAGAGCGGATGGACACCAACGCCCCGGCGCGGAAAATCTTCGAATCCCTTCTGCAGGGACGGCGCAGGAGCACCGTGAGTCAGATGGCGCACGCAAGTGGAAGAGACCTCAGCCAACTTCGCGTGTGAAACTATGGACGGCTATCTGGAGACAGAGCTGGCTGGCGAAGTTTATTGGCTGAGGCCCAGGTCCCCTCCGGACTGTCGCGCCACCTTAAGTAAGTAAGTCAGAAACCTGGACTATCGCAATCATTTGTTTTCTGCTATTTAAACGTGTGTTTCCTTGGCCTAATTCTTTTTTCCCGTGCAAAAGCAGCGACCCAAAGGCCTTAAAAAAAACATTTAATGTTTTTTCTATTATGCGTTATTATTATGCCTTATGCCAGCTTAAAAATCTTCCAAATTTGTTGAGGTATCATGGCTGTAGTTTGTATTTGCATTAAATATAGATTTAAACTAGTGGGTGGGTTACAATCCGCCTAGGCGAATCGTGGGATACCCCATTCCAATTAACCACTGTCAAGCTTTAAATCAACAAATGTCAAATATGACAATCTCGTTCAGCTAAAAAAGGGACGTGGCATCAACCCGTTTTCAAAAACATTGTAATTTTTGTTCAAATATATTGTCCAGATGAGCTTAACATGCGTTAGGTGCGCATTTTTAACTAAAAACTAAGTTTTTATTAAGTTTTTTTTGCATACAAACATACCTACAGTTTATTGAACTCAAAATGAAACGTGACCACGGCCACATGGGGGCGTTTTTATTATTTTTTAAAATGCCAGTTTCAAAAAGTTCAAGCAAGGATACTGCATACCAAATTTTATCGACCTACGAAAACTTTGATTTTTATGCTATTGAGTAAAGTGGGCCAGTCAGTGGGTGGATTTCAAAATGTTTTACATTTGTACCGCTTGCGGACCTAGAAAGTAAGGATATCAGGTTGAAGTTCCAAGCTCAAAATCTAAGGCCTCTAATCTAAAAACTACCGAAACACGGACGGACGGATGGACATGGATAATTTGACTTACAATTCAGTCTTGATCATAATGTTCTTGAGGTCTTGAGGGTCTACGGTGATTATTTCTCTATGTTACAAACTATGAGTCAAACTTAATATAAAGGGTGGTTAAATTTTAAGGGCCGATGTTGAATGTGAACCACACCTAAACGTCAAGTTTTTTTCTGCATTTCATTCTACATTTCTCAATTTCAGACTAACTTCAGCGTTAGTCTGAAATTGAGCGTTCAAGTTAGGCCATTTGGCCGATATTTTGTTCCATACATAATTGAACCATACCAATATTATCATAATAAAAAGAAATGACAATAATTTCCTAAATAATTTGTGTTTTATTTAAAATCAACATCGGCCCTTTAAATTCAACCACGCTTTACGTCCTATCCTATGCGATGGGGTATAGAAAAATCATAAATATGTATAAACAACTCTCTTGAAAGTTGATAAAGTAATCGATAAAACTTCGCAAAAAAAAAAATGGACTAGAGAATTTTTCTTTTTATACCCGGCCAAGGGTATATTAATTATTTTAATGCATAGTTTGTAACGCAGTGAAATAGTCACCGTAGACCCCTAAGACCTTTTAGAGATATGAATGGGACCGACAGGAGAATCGATTAAGCCATGTCCGTCCGTCCGTCCGTATGTAAACAAATTTTAGGCCTTAAATTTTAAGGCAGAGAGCTGAGATTTTGTGGGTTGGTTGGAAGTCCAGTCCTTCAGATCAAGTTCGAAAATAAGCTGAATCCGCCACAGACACGCCCACTACAGGCCTGTATGCGCGATCATCTCTAATTTAAAAAAATACATTTTGCAAATTTTGGCTATGTTACAATGGCGCCAGCGCATCCATTTTTAGTACGTAACATTGCATTATAATTGTCTTTAAGATAGAAGAATTTTAGCTTTTTTATTGGCCACTCCCACTTTTTAAGGGATTTTAGCTTAAAATGACTGTTTTTCAATAAATATATATGAAATTTGACAAAAAAATATATGACAAAAGCTGTAGATATTAGCATTTTAGTATGTGCCTCCGCCCACTTTTGTGGGCGTGGCGTTAAAAAAAGTCATTTTTTTAGTTAAAAAGGCGGAGTTTTAGGCCAAAATGTATGCAACCACCTAGTATAAAGCATTCAACAGTTATATTTTTATATCCCGCCCACTTTTTGGTGGCGTGGCAGTTTTTTTTTGGTATGGTCGGGTATTTTGCAATCCGTCGTAGATGGATTGAGGCTTTTGCATACCCACTGTTGCACTTTCCCACTTGTTTCATTTATGTCATGCCGTCGAAAATAGGCGTGGCTTTAAGTTTTGTCTTAAAAATTTAAGATGGGTTTTGAATTTGAAAACCTCAAAAAGAACCACAGCGGAGTTTAGAAATATTATTTCATGCATTTACTTATTTTTCTCTTTGTTTTTACCTATGTAAGAGCTGGTCAAAACAGCCTTGAGATAAGGTGTTTTGTCGAGAGAAAGATAATGACTAAGATATCTAAGCACCGTCTTGAACTCCTGGCAAGGACCATCTTCAAAGTAAAGTAGTAACTGAACGAAGATAAACTTAGATTCTGAAATCTCTGACTGTGATCAACTTCAGGTGTGGAATTAATTGTCCTTTTTCTAGGAAATTTAAGAAATGCACCGTGTTTAGAGCTCAGCTCAATGGATTTATTGGAGGGCAATTCTTTGCCTTTTTTTGATAAAAAAAACCAAAGAGAACCGCCTAAGAACAACAGGGCATTGATGTCGAAATTGATGTCATCATCTTTTAAAGAAAAATAGTTATGTGTTTTAACATTTTTAAGATTGAAAATCGCCAACAATGAAATGGTGAAATTCAAAACCCTGGATCAAGTTTGTTGGCTATGCCCAACACTTTCGAATGGTATACGAATAGTATAGTACGGGCGTCAAGATGTAAAGTCTCAACGTCAAAATTTCATATTTGATATAAAATCATAGCCTGATTTATTGTGTGGGTAGACTATTATCAATACATTTTTGTGTCAGCCGGCTATGTATTGATAATGATCAAATACATCAATTGCGTCAGCCGGTTTTCTCTAGTTAATTACCCAGACAAGCCCCTTATCCGCGTCAATACGAAAGGGCTTGATGCGTGACAATCTTTAATATTACTTACGCTCGTCGTCAGTTAGCCAGCCGGCATATCCAGAAGGAACCACGTGGAGGTGACGATGCGATTTTTCCCTCCATCCTACTCTATCCTAGATAAAAACCTAAAAAAAAGCAGCTCAAAAACTGTTTATCAAAGTGGAATCAAGTGAACGACAAAAGCATCTGGAAAAGTTTAACCAAATACAACAGAAGACTAGAAAATTTTCTTTTTTCACATATTTTTTTTTTTTATTTTTTCATTGTTACATCAGTAGTTGTCTTATGATCTAACAAACACACTAGTAGTACATAGTATCTCTATGTTAATGTTAAAGTATCTCCTCATTACATTGTGTAAACTATTACATTTCTACAGTTTTTCTTACATCCCTACACAAAAAGATATCATGTATTTACAAACATTTTGTGATGATAGAAAAAGATACATTATTGCAACATCATTGAGTTAAAACAAACATTTTTTTCTTCTTTGAATTTCTTTCCAAACGTTTAAAGTTAAAAAAATTTCTTTCTACACACGCTGGCATACTTTTGAATTTCACCACGAGGCACACTGTGCCAAGCGGTAGTGTGTAGCTTCAGCTTGTATCCATGGTGTTGAGTTAAAAATGCGGCACCTCACGCCTCTCTGCTCATCTCTCCCCTTAGTAGTTGATTGCTCCAACGTCGGTTGATATCCGTTCGTTGTTAACCAGAGCTTTTTGTCGTCTTTTTTGAACTGCAGCTTGAATGTGCGCCAAAGTTTTTTTTTTGGTTTTTAGGTGTGCACACGCTTGAGCCTTTTATAGGTTTGTTGTGGGTTTTTTTATCCAGAAAAAAATACAAGATTTGCAATAACTATCTCCCTCCTCACACGGCGGGCAACTTGACTACGGGATGAGTTGGTGAATCCCAGTAAGCTTCGCAGTAGTCCACCAGAATGTTCTCCGATTTGTTGAGATTCTCGTTCTGATCGTCCTCCTCCTCGGTCCAGGTCTTTTGGATCAAACAGCACGATTCGATGGTGTTTTTGCCCAAAATCCTGCTAAGTTTAGTGGCGCAGTCGACCTTGATCACATAGATGTCGTTCTCGTAGCAGAACGCATCGAGGAGCACCTCATGCATGTGGGTGGCACTGTCGCCGGCTTGTGGTTCGGCCAACAGGCAGAATAGCGATCCTTGGGGGACCTTTGATAGCATTTTGATGGCTGCACTTAGTCCAACAATGACACGCGACTCGGCGTCTGCCTTGAGCAGGGCCGTCTTTACTGTACGACCGATGTTCGGGTATTCCATGTCGGCTGGAGTGTTGGCGCTGTTATGAACTCTAGTCTCCTCGAGAACCATATTTGTAGCGAGTTTAGTGTTGATTGTCAAAAGATGGGGTTGTTTGGGGCTGATGGTCGGTTTAACCGCGGCACTTGTTAGATTGATTTGGTCTAGTTTAGCACAGATAGCCAGTTTACACGATTCACTTGGCCGAGTGTCTTTAATTGTTTGTAGCAGTTTTTGCTTGTTTATTTCACTTGTTAACACTGATAATCCGTAGTGTGTGTCAATATTTGAGATTGTTTCACTTGTTCAGGGGTTTTTAGTTTTTAGAATGATTTTCTGTTTTCTTTTCTTTAAATTCAATGCGAGCTCGTACACTGCTCTCGGATACGTATCTGAACTTGCTTCAATTTTGAATTACTATTTCACAATGAATGAAATTTGTTGGGAGCAGTCGCTTTTATAGTGGAGGCTCTCTTTATCGCTTGGTTTGAAGCTTTTTCATGTCAATAGCCAGTGCGCCGAAGTAGAAATTCCCCAGCAGAACTGGTATCGCAGTGGATTTACCAAGAAAAAACCCCAGTCGCTCACTCTGCGGAGAATCGCAAAAAGTCGTTTTATTTGAATTTCCTCCGAGAAGTGCGAGTTCCGTGAAACGATAAGAGGGCCTTGAGGGGGGCTGGGGGGCAGGTCGAAAATGAACATGATTTCTCATGAATGTCTCTTTTACCTGGCGACACGCGAAGAGAGACCCACAGAGGTGGGTGTGTACTCTTCGGTCTACTACAGATTGAGATACATTTTGCTTTATTTGCTGCTAAGCTTTCCATTGAATTAAGCTGACTCTGGCGAATGGTGAATTTTTTTAGCGATGGAATTGGGACTGAGGCAGCAAGTGGATGCAAGATTTTATTTGTTTTGTGACTTTGGGATTTCGCAGATGATTCGCAGATTTGGGTCAAGCTCGGGATTCCAAACAATTCTTTTTTTGTTTCATCGTAAACGATAAGGAAGTGTTTGGCGGGGATTTCGGTGGATAGAAAAGTGTTGTGAAGTTTTAAATAAGAAATTCAGTCGGTGCTATAAGGCATTGTATAAAACATTTAATTGTAGCTTGAGGATGTTCGAAACACACCAAAACATTTAAGTATCAGAAGTTGTTTTAAAAGGAGGCAGAAAAATTTGCATATTCAGAATCTTAAGCGTTTTAAAAGATGATTTGTCTGCTGCGGAAATGCCATTAAATTAAATCGACAAGCATTAACTGCAGGTTAGACTTTTAAACCGAAGTATAACAAAATTAAAAAAGGGACTTAAATAATTAAAATAAATATTAAAATAAATTTTGAATTACAAAGTTGGTAGGTATTTGGTTTCTCAATAAATACTTGGATACTCGAATACTAAATTCGAAAGGAACAGGCAAGATCCACCATCTCATAAGTTTAAATTGGGCTAGGATTTCAAGAATTTTAAAATTTTTCAAATCCTGCTGGAAAATTGACAATCGCATGCTCTCCGACTAGGAAAAGTTAAGAACGTTAAATCAAAGAATGTTTCTGGACCATTATTGCTAAAATGGTCCAGAAAAACTTTTAAAAATAAAGAAAAATAAAATACCCTTACATTTTGGGGTATTGTTTTAGTGTTATAGGTTCGCCTTTCCTGAGAGGAGAAATTAAAAAAAAAATGGAGAAACTTGGAGAAATTGTTGTTGTTTGAAAAAAGCTTTGCTTCGATTTTAATTCCATGGTGGAGAACAGTATGAACTTCTTTGAATGTTTTTCTATGTGAAACAAATCAGTTGCTTAGTGTTTCTGTAAAAAATGACATCTGAGAACAAGTCAAACTTCTTTTCCTATGTTTTTTTATTGGGATCATCAACAATTTCGCGAGACGAGAATTTTGACAGCTTTACTGACGGAATTAACTCTGCACTGAAAAACTTCTCGTGGGTTACCTCTAGATTCGTTTTGTTCCGGGAAAAACAAATCTTGCTTTAAGTTCAGGGTACTAAGCACTGAAAAACGGGCTCTTAGTGGTTGCGGGTGTAGCGAAGCAAAAACTGTCTAAAGTGATGAGAAAATCAAGGGGAGCTAGTGAAGTCTTTAAATAAGAGGGTTTTTGGTCGCATCTTTAATCCATATTAAGATCGGTGAAGGAGAGTGAGACAGTAGTTGGGCCCATATTGCAGCCGCTAGAAAAATTCAAAAAGCAGTGTTGGACATATGCTGAGCCTCCCAAGGAAGGGCGAAGCGAAGTTAATTTTGAAAGCGTTGGTGTTTAAAGTCTCCCGCTCAAAACCGAAATCCAGGAATCCGTTTTTGATTTTTCTAAGGGAAACGTTTTTCTTAATTTTTGATTTCATAAGAATTAAGTTGGCGTTTTGATATGTAACAGTTAACATGACCAGGCTATGGAAGTATATTGCGGGCAGGGATAAGATCCAGCTTAGGATCATTTATGTTTGAGACTTCTTCGAGTGTGTAAATAGCCTAATGGGTGTTATCCGGCCTAACCTAGTGCCGGGCAAGTGCACAAAACGTTATTAATGCCTCCTTCAATTTTGCCGTTGTAACTATGATAGCGAGTATTATTGTTTTGTAATTGTTGCCCAGTTCATAGAAATTCTTTCAGTTTTTGTTTCGATGAGTTTCTTATTAACATTGTGTGTCTGTGGACTTCTTTTACGCAAAATTGGGCTTTTCGTCCTCGTCGTCTTAAGTGAAGTAAAAGTCCATTCGTCCGTTAGTCCATTTCCATGAGTATGGGGCCTGGAGGTAAACGAGCGTTGGTGATCAGGGTTAGATGTCCACTCAGACACTTCTGGCTCTCCAATAAACCAAAGAGATGGTTGTCATTGGTTCTAATCCTAACCCCTAAAAATTTGTAAGGCCATAGAGCCCCTGCTGATGCCTCTCGATTTTGCAGCAGCCTGCATTTTGGTTCCCTGACCTCACAATACTCTTTGGCAGACCTCGATTCTACGACCGCGTCTTGTTATCCACTTGCTCTAGGCGTACGGATTGTAAGGTTTAGTTCCGAAGTGGTTTCCAGTTCGGAGTCATCTTGGGACAGAAAAGTCAAAATATAAAGAAAGGAAAATTAGTCGATGGCAGTCCAAAGCGATTTCATCGAATTTCAATGAAAATCATTCCTTTGGAGTGACATCAAATCCTATATTGTTCGTGCATCGTTTGGCGCCAATGTTATCTGATCCTTGTTCTGTAAACCTTAACTCTGTAGGATCGAGATGTTTAAAGATCCTCAAAAGGCAGCGGACACAGAAACTCATTTTTGAAGCATGTGTCGCGGTAGATGGAGACTGATGTCTCAAAATGTCTGAATACTTCCCCGATTTCCTATTTTCCGAAAAGAAAATATACATTGAAGTGTTTTTTAAAGCTATTTTTGGTACTGGTTAGGACGTGACCAGATCTTTCAGCGCCTTAGAAAGTGTCCTTTCCATGGACATGGGATTTTGACTTGGTGTTATTATTCTGCCGGGTTTGACTCAAATATTTCCAGAACTTGCTAGTTATCTCTCAACTAGATCAAGAAGCTTAGAAATAATAACAGCTTGATAAAACTATGGTTTTCTGAGCTAATTGTGGAGGCGTTGGGAAGCATTGTTTGTCAATTCCAAGGCATCGAACAGTAAGTAATTGCCATTTGCATTAGGAGAAATGGATTTAACTTCAAAAACTAAACGATTGACTTGCCGGAAAATTATTTCCACTAACTGGGATTCTAGGCTTCGGAGTACGCGGCTAAAATGAAAAGAGTGGCCTTTGCTTTTGATCGAGTGGACCGGCTTTGATACTGACGTAAGTGACTACGTCGACCAAGAGTCATCGTGAGCGACACAAGGGGGGAAGGAAAGAAACTGTTGGTTACGTTGAACCTCTCTCATAGGGGTAACCATGAAAAAAACTTCCTTTTATACAAGAACACGCGGTTACAGGTATATTACGGTTGTTTTGTTCCTTAAGAAAGTTCGAAGTTGCTGAATACGATTTGATGTTGTACACGAAACTAATACGCGTGATTCACATAGTGGTGGGACGTTGTACTATTTTCGAGTAACTTTTTTTTAAAATCGTACTCTTTGGTGTTGCTAGGTCCTCACTTTCAACAAGCCACCTATACCGTCAATATAGTAGTCAACGACCCGTAAGAAATACGAATTTAAAACTTTTACAAAAAAATTGTATATGGGAACCCATGGCGTATGCGTAACATTTGTAAACGTAGTTTTTCTTTAGTTTTCAAAAAGAACTCTATGCAGATTTTAAACTGTAACAAATCCGAAGCCGTAGTTTCTAGAAACAAAATGACTCAAATCTTCATATAAGCATTCATACACTATTCAATGAGTTGCATTTTGCTAAATTTATTTAAAGCGGCATTCGAAACATTACTTCAAGGGCATCGTTGTGATGGCAACTCTTTCACTCTACCTAAACAACAAAGTCTTCTTCGCAACAAACTTTGTTATTTCTTTTTGCGCAGCAAGGACAATCAAAGGCAGGGGTTTTCTTCGAATCAGGGGGTTCACTTGAATGACAAGCCAATTTTATTGAAAGCGAAAACTGTGTGGAAAGAAAATTACTCAACATCTGCTGTAGCACGCGAATAAAAAAACCTCGTCTTCCCCAAAACTAGTCCATAATTACTCTAAATAATAGTAATAACCCCACAATTAGCTGAAACATGCAATATTCACATTGAACGTAAAATCCCCGCTGCAAAGCACATTTTCCAATCTACCAAAGCGAAAAGTTTCGCAGTACTAAAAATAGTCCGCACATCCTAACGTAAACTTTTAGAGAAAATTAAATTTTCTCCGAACATCATTTTGCAGCAGAAAGTTTAAAATATTTTCTAGTATAACTTTTACATATCAATGGACCAGCTTCGTTTGATTTTTCGGTGAATTTATTAAGAAAAAAAAAAAAACGGTTGACACGGGGTTTTAAGCAGAAACGAAAAAAGTTCCTAAAAAGTGGCCACTTCTTCTAAGTGGAAATAGTGCTTGACTGTGAATTTGACATTTCAGAGGAATGAAAGCAAAGTGATTTATTTTTTAGATGAGTAAGTTTTATTCTATTTTTTGCACGCACAATTGAATGGCCATCCTCCAAAAGAGGTCAAATCGACAAAGGATTGGCTTTGTCATCCACTTCAGACACTGACTTTATTTGTCATCGCTCATCTCACTTGTCAAACGCATGACAGAGTCCTATGAACTTTCAGCACGTCACAAGTTCATGTTCGAATTTATCGATACTCCAATGCGGTCACGTAATTATTGTGAGTACTCCAATTGCATTCGTTTTACTCAGCCCGACAAGGGTAAGAACACCTGGTTTGATCAGGTGGTTGACCGTTTCGTAGCGTTGTTTTGATTCGTTTTCCCGCGCAAAGTTTAAGCCAGTACGAAGTTGTGTTTATAAATAGAATAGTAGTAAGCGATGCACCACATGCTCTGGGTTGCATTCGGCCAGCCGGCTTATCCTACCCCGAGCCATAGAGGTGGCATTAAACTCTGGGTTATTGCACCAAGCGGGACGTGTAGGTCAGTGTCGGATTACCGAGCGCGGGAATTTTCAAAACAAACTGTGCTCACACACCGGTTGCGGGTGTTCTTGGAAAATCAAACCATCAAGAGGGTTCTGCATTCTGGATGTAAATTGGTGATTTTTTTATGGATGATGCGGGTCAATCAACGAGTCGTGCTGACAAAGAATTTGATTGTGAGAATATTAGAGTTGAATGAATTTGGAGTCATTACCCCATGAGGCTTTGAAAAAATGAAAAAAAGTGTTACAGACGCGAAGTGTGTTCAGGGAGTGTAATTTGATTTGTTCTTGAGAACAATGGGTAGCTTTAACGTCATTTGCGGAAAATGAGAACAACATACCAGAGATTAAAATTGATTTTTGTTTGAAGATTGCCGCTTACATGTAAACATTAAATTTTAAATTAAATTAATTAATTAAATTAATTTAAGTAAAATTGAACATTATTTAAATTAAGAAAAAAGAATAGTTTACCTTAAAAGAAGTTTCCAAATTTCCATTTCATTCAAGAAAGAAAACTGTCAGAGAGTGGCAATTTAGCTTTACCAAATAAAAAGCAGATTTAAAACGTACCACAAGAAACCAGACTTTTTTCAGTTGGCAATGATTTTATTTGACAGCTAGGAGGAATATCCTTATCATTTAAACGAACTACATATTGGGTTTTCGTTGAAGGCCTGTCTAAACCAGATAGCCTCAAATGCCAATTCAAATATTTTTCCAGTTAAAAATTTATTTAATTGGTAATCCAAACAAAAGCATTCAGTAGTAACTGTCATTTAAATGTATGTAGGTATGTCTGTTTTGAATATTCAGAGACTTGTATCAAGTGTTGCTCTATTTCAATTTGCAATTGCCAATTGGCGGCAATATCGAAAATTGTGCAATTTCACCAAATGAAAACATGTCATTAAAGGAGTTTTATTCCCAGTGTAACGTCTCTTATACCTCCTTTTCCAAATACATTTCTAATCTCAAACGACTTAATGGCGCACACAGCAGTAAGCAAGTAATTGGACTCGTTTCATGTCTAACGACTCGAAAATTTTTGCCTAAGCTTAAAGCAATTCTAATGCTGAAGGAACGTCATCTACATGCCCTAATCTCATTTAAAAAAAGGTTGGAGTAGTAAATCAGGATTCTTAAAACAAATAAGTTCATGTATTTCACAAGAGTTGATCCGGGACTAACTAACCAAATATGGCGAGTTAAGCCGACATTAATCCCGGATCGATATTCACTGAAGAATTAATTTCTGGTGTTAATCTAAGTTTAACTCGACAACTCGGATGATCATGTACTGGAAAACTGGCCATTAGTTGTCAAAATGTTCTATCATTAATAAAGATTAAATTTATTGTAGCGCTTCTGATGGTTCAATTGAGAGCAACACAGACACTTGACAGCTAATATTTATTTAGTAAAACATTAGCTAAATTGAAGCTAATATTCCAGTAAATAAATAACAGTTTAATAAAAATCGTTTTGTTGAATTTGAAAAAAAAAATGCATTTTGCAGCAACATTTAATTTTTCTGATGCCTTAAACCTGACATACAGACCCCCTTTATTGTTGCACTCATATCTTCGAGTACTTGATCCATTTATCTTATTTTGCAAAAGAAATTAAAGAGTAACATTAACCACTCATATGATTTCCCAGCCCATAGTTCATAGACACCATCTTACGTCAACGATACAAAAAGCCACTTGACCATGGCTGCGTTTTGGACATTTGCCAAAATAGACGATTCTCAGACTCTCCCCGTGAGATCCGAGAACAATGTCAATTGGAAAGACAAAATTATATTTTAAGTCTCGTGAGTTTTCTGCGAAGCAAGTGTTTCACTCGACAAAAGGTGGTATCGGTGCCAATTTATACATAAAGCTAGATAGATTTTCTCTTCAGTTCCCAGTAAACCAAATGATAAATGTCGCAAAAAAAAGAAATAAAAAAATTAATCAATCTAAGATTATCTTTTCTTGTTTATTTTATTTTTACATTTAAACTTAATTGTGTTATGAGGCCTCTTTTTTAAAAAGAAAATTTGTTGAATATTATTTTTTGATTCTGAAAAACCATGAATGAGAAGGTTTCCTTGAGCCATATCTTTTGACACTCTCTAATGTCGTGTCGTGTGGCGCTGGGCACAATTATTTGTCATGATGTGAATCGGCCTTGTCAGAAGGGAACGGTTTACGTTATGACATGGTTGGCGAGTAAACACCGCCTAGATGTGAATCATATGGGTATCGTGTCTGATTTTGACGTCTATGCAGGCAATTGAGTCATCATAGAGTTGGAATGAATGATTTGGGGGAAACCGATATTTGACAATTATATATTAAGACATTAAGAGATAAAAAAATTCGGTGTTGAAGATCGGGAAAATTGAATTGATTTTAAAAAATATTTTTTTTTTAGCTTCGAAATGAATAGAACCCTGTGGAATGGGTACGTTACGGTTATCTGGAACGCATCATTGCTAATATTGAAGAGTGCCTTGATGAACAGTCTTGAATGATGGTCAATTCGTTGGTTGTCAAATGTCCATTCAGATTCTTTTATGTAGAATGATTTTGACATAATCATAAATGAACATGAATGAAAATCAAAATAAAAGCAGATCTAAAGCATCTAATTACAAATGAAGCTATACCAATTGATGATTGGTTAAGTCAGCATGCGACACCTAGCGATAAAATTTGAAATATGAGAAGATCTATGGTGCTGTCAGGACAGCTATTTAAAGTGACAAACTATCAAATGTACTAACGCTTGATTTGCCTTCAATAAACAAATTCGTTTTTTTGCCTGTATTGCAAAGAAAATAAAAGGAAACAATCTTTTGCGAGCAATTAATTTCGTACTCGTTTGACAAATGTGATGACAACCACGGTCAGCTGTAAAGCTTGACATTTGTTCAAAATTTAACACTGGTGATCAAAGCATGCTCACAAAGAACCATGACAGCCACTGTTTTTTTAGACCACACTGAAATGTGCGTACTTGATCTTATCCATGTTGGCTTTCAATACCTAAAAATATTCTAAAACAAGGGAAAGAAGGCTAAATATACTCGACCTTTTCTTGGCGAATTTCTCGATGCGTGGATGAAAGATAAGGTAAACAACAAAACATAAGCAAAGTACAAATGTTTTAAGCAAATGTACAACTTGTTTTAAAAAAGTATTCATAAACTCGATGTTATTAGACACTCAATTGGAATAGAAAAACTGAGTTATCAAAGCGACACATGCAGAACTGAAGTTTGTAGGAAATAGGGAGATTTGATCTGAATGCACTTACACATGCAAACATTTCTACTGTTAAACGCAAAATCGAAGCAATTTTATTCGTTTCGAATGTGCGGACGTGTTTGTTGATTGCCAGCCCGTCTGTGTGATTTATTTTCTCGCCAAACGGGGAAACATGTTTTATTGAAACAAGCAGTTCTCGATTTTGAGAGCAATTCATTCAAGTTTCAATGAAAACCGCTATAAGTGTAGGCAAAAGCACCAAATAACCAGAAAGTTTGAAAACTGGCGATCAGCTGATTTGGGCGGTGATTGGTCGTGAACTGTCCAAAGAACATTGTGATGATCACAGTTTACGCAGACAAATTGTGATTTGTGACATAACTTATCAAAGGTCACCTAAACCGACTCCATGCAAAAAAAAGGTCCATACGGGCTCAGTTTCAAATGGCCCAAAACAATATCGCTAAAACTGAAAAATATTAAATTGATCAAACAGACAAAGTTAATCCCCTTGGCCTTGAAGGAAATTCGTGCGTCATTGTATTTTTAAAAAAAAATTCAGCTTGACTTTTGTGTTGAATGATTGTGTGCGAGGTTCTGGTTTAAGTGCGGGTTTCACTGCCAAAAGGAAAATGTGCTTCTCTTCAGAAGAGGAACTGTCAAACGAATCCAAAAAAAACAGTCTCAGTCCAGAATTATCCCGGATGTTCTTACCGAACAGAAAATTTGTGTAATTTCAAGAAACGTTTACGCGTGGTTGGCTGAATTTAATGTCATATACCCTTGCAAGTTTTTATTTTTATTTATCGAAAAAAGTTTTTACATCACTACAACAATTTCAACAAACAGCTGGCGTCATTTTAAGGCCTGTAAAAAAAGCCAGGCAATTGCTAATAAAACCTTTCCACCGGACACTAAAGGACGATTAACATAGATCTTCTACAAATCTCGCAATTTACGATACGAATTTCGCATCGTCAAAAAATTAAGACAAATTTCCTCATCCTTCATCAAAATTCATCCTTTTCTCCACTCCGCTTTGAAACCTTTTGACACATACATATTTTGCTCAGCTGTAACCTTGAAACTAATCCTACCCAAATTGACAAGTTAATCAAGTTAAACTTGCGTTTATCCAGTGGAAACACTTCCACATTTATTCTTGATCTTTTTTCACGAACATCACATTGACCATTGGTAATGACATAGCATAAGAGAAAATGAGCCTGGCATTTATAATCTTACAAGAATTTTCCAAAAGAGTATTGTATGCGCGAAAAAAAGCTTTGAATCACACATGCAAAAAAAAAAAAACAGATATTCAATTTGCTTCATTGATAAAGTTGACGCACCAATGAGATCCACATGGTGAGATCTACAAGCCGTTAAGTATGAAATCAGTGAAACTGGGTGGTAAAAAAAGAAGCCCTCAGTTCAGATCATACAATTGTGTTTATCATAGAACCAATAATGTCTATCGTTAGCTTAATTTCTCAGGAAAGCCGAACGCAAAACACTGAAATAGTGCCCCGAGTCGCTACTCTAAGAATTTGAAGTTTAAAAGTGTCAGAAGATTTGTTTTCAGTTAGTAGTGAATTCCAAAGTATACTTGTTTGGTTGAAAGAGAATGGATTTATTTTTTTTCTGATGGCAAAACACTGTTGAATTAAGCTTTTAAAGATAAATTAAATAAAATAAATAAATAGAGTGGCGCAACAGCTCGAGGCGAACCAGGGCCAACTTCTCAACCATGTATGCTGTGTGTGCTATATTTTTTTTCACATACAAGGGGACCTACAATTTTTTGCCGAATCCGAACGGCACTTTGAGAAGTTTTTCTAGACAAATGTTACTCTCGGAGGGTTTGTCAGACCCTCGCGGAGGTGGGAGCCGTGAAAAAGAACAAGTCTTTTTCTTTCAGGTGGCAAAGGCGGGATTTGAACCCAGACCTCCGGCGTCAGAGGCACACACACTAACCACTGCGCCACGGCACCCAATTTAAAGATAAATTGCTTTGGTGAAAAATCACAAAATGTGTATCAGCTTTTGCCAGGATGATTTTTCCTTGGCCTAAAATCTTTTGGGTAAGAAATCGCTTCAAAGCTTTTAGCTTATGCAGTCTCTCCTACTCCCCAAAGTCCAAAAATTTTACTCGTGCAGCTTGTACCAAAAGTGAAGGAGTTTAGATAAATCCCCTGATTATTTTATCACCAACAGAAATAGTTCCCGTCTTTGTTAATCATAAATTTAAATTGAATGGTTCCTTGATAAAGGCACTAAGTTAGTAATATCGACCAGCGCACAACTGACTGGCATTTCCTATCTCTATGTTTTCGTAAGGAAACAACTTTTTGGCGTTCAATTTCACACTTAAAATTTTAACGTAGGTTCCTATTTTTTGTATTCTATTGTGAAAACACCAAATAAAAAACAAAGTCATCGAAAAATAACCATATTTGACAGATTATCTTCAACCATTATATTGAAGCTCATCAAAGTTTGTTTATTTACGAACGATTTTGGAGCAAAACATCTAAAAATCCAAGTTCGAAAACCCCCTTTCACGTAAACAACTGCCCAATTGCTCGTAAATGTGCACGAAAACTGAGTCACTCTCTGCAAGTTCGCATACAAATATTCACGTCATTCAAAAATCCTTTCACATTGCATATGCAAATTCATGTTCAACTAGTCATAAAAACCGTGAAGATTCATTGTTATCAGAATCTCTCAACAATTTCCTTCAAACCAGTCTAGGTTTTTGAAATTTCGTCACGTGCAAAACCCCCCATCAAAACGATACAAACCGTGCACAGCAGAATAACCCGCAACTAGCCGAGAGTAGGTCATCGAACGAAGCATGTGAGTCAATTGCGCTAGGTAAACCCCGACGACCTACCAAGCCGGGCTTTGTGGTAAGCTATGTATATCCACTTAAGTCGTTTCCCAATCAAGCATAATTAACCCAACCGAGCCAGTTGAGCAAGATAAAAATATATTTTAAGACTCACTTAAGCTCAATTAAAAAAATAGCACGCTTATCTGGTCACCAGACCACACAAGCTTTATTATTCAAGACTTAAGTGGAGTCTAAGTGACAAGCTAGATGTACTCAAACAGAAAAGTACAACTTTTTGGGGCATAAGATTGCTTTCTTCAGAATTCCCCTCGGTCGAGGACGGATAAAAAGTTAACAAAACCAACAAGTGAATGCAGAACCTGTTCCTACAGCTCACTGCACACATGCGGGAAACCCCAGAGCACCATATCAAACGTTTTCCATTTGCTTGACGTCAAAGCACGCGTTTGACGCCGGATTCTGAAAAGTAGTTCATATCCAACAACTGGCGTTACGAGATTTGATTAATAGAGTCGCTAATTTATGCTGGGAAAGTTTGCTTTGCGAGAAGAGCGATACGCAAAGACTTCCTGCGAACTGTATACGCTTGTGGCCATTAAATTCATATCGCACGACCATTAGTAGTGGTCTTTGGAAAAACTTGCTAATTTATCGCAGAGCTTACCTTGGACTATCGAAATCGATTTGCCAACGGAAGCCCCAACAATAGGCACAAAATAATGAATCAACATTCTTGCCCAGCTCTCTTTCGATCACGATTTCACAGCTTGATCGCGCTTTGATCGCTGCTGTTTCATTCGGCGAGCTTCGATAGGGCGCTGCGAGAAGCATGTGCGGCATTTGACCGATCACGGGCTTGGAAGCTTGTTTGCTCAAGTCGATTCAGATGAAAATCTGCTAATATTTGGAATTCTATTGATGGGCGGTATTCGCGAGTCAACATTTGTCCAGACGTTGTACTTGCGACAGGTTGAGTCGCAGTTTAACGTTTTTTTTTTTTTGCACGATAATGGACACCATTAGCAGGGAGTTTCCATAAGCGATAGGTACGCATTCGGTACAGGAGTGATACAAATTAACATAAGGCGATTAGAAATTTATTGTAACACGTTAATGGGATTTCGATAAAATCAGTTTTAACTGGTTTCGGAGGTGGTATTATTTGATTTATGGATTTGGCGGGAAATGGCAAGCAAAGAGAGTGATGCAGGTGAGATGGTAAAACGAAAAAGTTTACTGAGCCGAGCCACAAAACTTATATTGCTTATTGTGGCTAGCTCTCTGCTGAAGCCATTTATTATGTGTTTCCCAAAGCGCCGTGCTCTAAAGTATCTTTTGTGAGTCTCTGACTTTAGAGAAAAGGCCTGCGCTGATTTTTTTTTTTATGACTTAAATCGACAAAGAGTAGCATCAAAATCAACACCAATAATCATGTTAAGTTTAGTTAATAACTTCGGTGCATTTTACTTTTTGACAAGTTCAGCCCGATGCACATTAGCATCCACCATTATGCAAGGGCCAACACTTGCCAGAGGAATAATACTCAGTTAGGGGTATTTTTGGCTCATTTAAGGGTGAAGCCTTAATTTATCGAGAAAAAGAAACTGAAATTCGTGATCAGCGATCCAAAAAATCTAAAGTAGAGCAAATCTGGTGGTGGCCGGAAGATATACAACCAAAGCCGCAAATTAACTGGAGTATAACTGAATACACAATTTTATTTATTCCTGTCAAAGCACTGTCAGCAACCGCATTGAGTGTATAAGAAAACGGAACTCCAATTTTGACATGGAATTCACTAGCTTAAATCTGGTTATTGACATATTCACTTTGGCAACATAGGCATAGTATCAACATCGGCCTTTGTACCTATTTAAGCCGTAATGAAAGCCGAAATTTCTTCTAAAAGTCACCTTTTTCACATTGACCATCATTTATCCTAAATGGTTTTGATTGAGACTTGAAACTGTTGAGTTAATTTTGTTTGACATTTCGAAAGACAAGTGTGATTTCGAGGAAGGTTTTTATTGTTTTCCCCAAATCTTTGGATTCTTTGCATCGTTCAGTGGCTGCTCAATGATACTTGATATAAAATTGAAAGGTTTTTAACCGGTTTTTCAGCGGTGCGCTAAGCCCAGCTTAAACCAAGATCTGTTAATCCCACAACGAAACGAATCTACAGTTAACCCAGTGAGCAGTTTTAACTCCGTCAGTAAAGTTGTCAAAATCTTAGAATCTCGAAATTATTGACTCTCCCAGCTCTCACTTCACAGTAATTTTCAGAGAAATATCATTTTCTTCAGAAACACGCGAGGTCATTTCACACAGAAAAAACATTCAAAGTAGTTCAAACTGTTCACGAGAGTTGATACGAGATTAACTGGCGATTAAATTTGGCGATATTCGTCTCGGATCAATTTTCACTGAAAAACTCCTTTTTTGGTTAATCTCAATTTAACTCCGAGACTCGGACGATGAGGACGAATGAATTTTTCAGTTAATTTCGATCCGGGGTTAATCTCGGCTTAGCTATATCAAGTGATAGTTGGAAGAGTCAATAATTTCGTGACTCGACAATCACAACAACTTAATTGACGGAGTTAACTCTGCACTGAAAAACTGATGGCTGGGTTAGCTCCAGATTCATTTTATTCCGGGATTAACAAGTTTTGGTTTAAGCTGGGCTTTATTCTGCACTGTAGAATCGGCTCTAAACGTATCAAAATTTATGTTGGGTATTTTCCATGTGGCGTAAGCCATTTTCTAAAATCCCTTGAAATGTTAAAAAATTCCGAAAAATCGTAAAGATTTCAACTATCAAAGCTGTGAAGTCTTTTGACTTAATAAGCCTGGGATGGGGTTCACGGAAACACCACCAGACGACAGCTGTCATCCCTGTCAGATGAAGTCAAATCAATGCAATCTTAACGTTTAGTTTAATTATACAAGATCAAACAATCGTTTCAAAACTTAAAAAATTACTTAAATAAAGCTTAAAGAACCTAAAATGGGGTCCAAAATGTTCATCCAAATCTGTTTCCAGCGCACAAAGTGACGCTGTATCAGAACACAGAATTCGTTTTCCCACATTTTCATTGAATCTTACCAAACACAGTATTTTATAGCTCCGCGATTAACATAAGTCTTGAACAAAACTCCCACAACATCTCAAGATTTACTAAATTAATTTAAATCTTCTCCGCATTCGATTTAAAGTAAATCTCCTCACAAATCTTGTTCACCCCTTTTTTCTTAGATATACCTAACAGGAATTATAGTTTTTACCTTCTCATAACAGACGGCATATGAGACATGACAAATCTGTCGCAAATATGTGCTTTTATTTTGACTTTAAAAATGAAAAGTTTTTTTCCGATCCTGCGAAATGACATCTTCACTCTCTTTTAAGATTTAATAAGACAACAAGAGAGTGTTTCTTTCAAAGTTATCTTATTTTTACCGAATCTCTGTTTTATAAAAGGTGAAAATAAATTTAGTACTGAACTGACTGTAAGTAGCTTTTTACTTATTACCTATAGTCCAGTAAACTAAAGCTACCATGTGACAGCACTAAAATTTTCAAAAGAGAATTTCATACTTTATAACTTCATTTGCCTTCCGAACCAGCTTTCATCTATAACATGTAACTAGCCACTCGAATCGGTTAAGGTATAAAAATAGAACATGGAATGCGTACAATTTTATCATATTTTTCAATCACCAATAGCATTTTCTCTCGTTACATAAAAACACAATTTTTATGTTGACACAGTGTGGCATTATCGTGGCCTTCAAGGTCTTTATTGACTTACCTCTAATGTCTAATCACCCCGGTATTCACATGTCATTTCACTGCGTCAGAACTAAGAAGACTTCCCCATCAGACACAGATTGCGTATCCCACGAATAACTGGCTTTCCTCTCCAGTTTTATATCTATTATTAACTAAACAAATTTTCTAAACACGAGGTAAACAAAAACCAGTTTCTACTAATCCGAAATCAGCTGTTCCAGCTGTCACTTGTCATTCTGCCAAACGCAACCCAGCGCCTAAAACCGCACTTAACTAAATTAACTTTACATTAATATAGCGTTAAAATTAAATTTCAGTTAGCGTTTGAATTATCCCGCCAAAAGCTCTAACGCCACCTACCACCTGAAAGCGTCAACCATTGGAGACTTTCTTATCATACAAACACAAACACCACCTCCCCAACTGTGGATACTTGGAAACAATTTCCACCTTACTGCGCCGGCGGCGGTAGAACTACGGGCTACGACCACTGCCCAGCAGTTTCATTCAACCGCGATACCGCTTGCTCGAACAAGTGCACCGCACAGTGCAATCCGAAACGATGCACGCAACGGTTTACTCCGGCGACGACGACGGTTCTCGTATCGGTTAGAACAACAGACGAAATCGGACTTTTCAAACGTGCTCCACTCGCCGCGTCAATGGGGCCCTTGTTCCAGTGGCTCCGGAACGTGCTCAGTATCACTTGGTGAGTATGTGTTGTCGTTGTATAACATTTCGCGGAGAATTATTGTTCGCCAACCGAATGTCGTCCTCTAAGAGCAGCCCCGTACCGAAGGTTGTCGCGTTCGGAAATGTTTTACTCGATGCAACGGTGCAAATCACTGACTTGGAGATACTCAATCGATATCAATTGTCATTGGATTCGAAGGGCGAAATCGATATCAAGACGCTGACGAAAATATCCGAGGAAGTTTGCCATAGGTGAGTGTTACACATAGACATGCGAATATATTTTTTGTACGTCGATGACCGAGCGGAAAGACGAAAAATAGACAAGCGAAAAATGCTCTCTACACGCTGAACTAGAGCTCGTTGTCTCTGTCAGAGGTGGGCAAAAAAAAAATAAAACAGAAAAGTTCTTCTTCGGGCTGTCCACTTCGTACAATATAGTTTTGTTGTTGTGGGGAGCATTGCTTTATTTTGACAGTCTTCTCGGTCACGGCTGGGTTGATAAAGCCATAGTGCATGTGTGGTTACTCTAAATTCATGTGTGTGCGTTTGTTTTTGTTGTTCTTTCAGCTTGATGGCACCTGTGAACAGTGGTGGATCTGCACTCAACACCGTCCGCATACTGAAGCAACTGGGGACGGATTGCCTGTTCTTTGGGGCGATTGGGAAAGACTCGCTGGCGGATCTGCTGAAGGGTATCCTAAAAAAAGCGGGCATACGCACAAGGTGGGTGTTTCCTAGGTTTGTTGATGGTGGGTGACTGGACTGGGAATGGTGGTCACGGTGGTGTTGTAATTTGAAAATTTTGTAACCTTTTTTCGATTTGCTCACGAATTGTGTAAATTTTAACGGTGGACGAGTTTTGTTTTTTGAACACTTACATTCGTATGTAAGGGAACATACATACATTCGTGTATACCGTTGTATGTCATTCCTCGATCTGTCTGGGGTGCACCTATTTGTGCATAATAAAGAGCCTCTTATTTGATATCTCCTGCCGAGGAACACTTTGTCTGAAACAAAGTCATGCCAACTATTTAATTACTTTTGTGGCATTATTTCTTTATTTATCGCTGTAGTGTGAACCAGTCATTCTTTAATAATTCAAATCGGACATCTGGATTTTTTTTTCGGTGTAGATAGGTACGCACATTTGTAGGTACATGTACGAATTTTTCGAATTTTTTCGCCACATCCGGATCCGGTATTAATTTTGTAGTTCAAGTTTTATTTATTATTGTGCACTCTGTAGTTTGTATACGCCAGCAGCACGAGTTGAGTAATTTAAGTTTGTAAGTAGGTGGATGTGGGCGAAAGGGAAATTAAAACACACCTAAATTTTTCATTCTGAAATTATACCTTTACCTACACCGAAAATCACTTGAATGAGGCCACACTTTTCGCCATTTTATAAACGACTTACATGCTGTGTGTGTTACAGGCGTTTTTACACACATGAAAGGGACCTAAAATTTTTTGCCGATTCCGAACGACGGACTGCATTCAGTAATTTATGACTACACCTAGGGAATCGTAAACCTGTGATCAACGAAAATAGGCACATAATTAATTGAAAAGTATTCAATGAAATCAGATAACTCAATCAACTCACCTTACTACTCTAAGAAAAAGTGCATTCTTTTTTTCTGCTTTTTATAAAACACTAATAACACCATGTCTCCACCGACCGAACACAAACCGAATATCAACTGCGATTAAGATTAATCTTCAACTCATTTGTTAAGATTTATCATACAATTTTGAATCCTCCCGGTAAATAATTACAAACTAAAAATGAATACCTTGTCTTCACCGGGCACTAATTTGCGATTAATATAAATCATCATTAAATCCCCTACTAATCACGCGGATTACCATACAAATTTAAATCCTCTCGGCAAGTTTTTGCGCAAGTATTTTTTATGCCACTTTACAACAGTTTAGGACTTGAAATAAGAAACTGAATCTGTCTCTAGGTATATGATAATGATAGATCTGTCACACACAAATACGTTTTCTATTAGGGATCATTACAGCGGAAATCTTTTTTCGCTCCTGGAGAATACTGAGAGCTAAAATGACAGATAAATAGTGCTCGTGTCAAATAAATCTTATATACATATAGGTAGACGATGGAGCCACTTAAGGATTTATTTTTAATCGTCCCCTGTTAATCGCTCTTTTATTGCCAGTGGAGACATAGTATTAATCACCTCATTAATCTCATTCACCCTCTCCACAAACCTCTTTTATGCAATTTTTAAACCTATTCGTGCACCTACCAGTTTGAGTCTCAAAAAAGGAAACTGCTCACGTGCTTCTATTGGGATTTTAACAACGAAATTGTTTGCTCGCTTCTTGGAATTGTCATTGTCATTTTCTTTTGAGAGCCAAAACGATAACAAAAGCATGCACGTTAGGCTAATCGCACACATGAACATGACACTTTTATTCACGCAACGGTTTGATCGCCTTTTTGAGTCCAATGGGCTTGTATGGAAATGCGCGCACACGAGCAACCGATATGAAACCAACTTTGGCAACTTTTAAATCTGTGTTTTGTCACAGATTTTTTATTTGTTCGCTGTCAGAAATGACTATCTAGCCAAGCAGCTCAGCTCCATATTCGAGCGTGGATGTGAAATCCTTAAATTTTTTCCAAGTCGCCGACATTTTAGAGAGCAAAAGGTAAAATGTTGCTCATGCAAGCGCTGCTTTCGTGGATCGTGAGTAAACTATTGATGCTTCATAAAGTTGCAAGTGTGCGATTAGCCTAGGGTGGAGGCTCAAAACGTATTTTTTTCCCATTTAAGTTTTTAGTACTAAAAGGCAGCATAATGAAGTGAACGTTGCGTAAAAATATGTTATAAAAAATACATATTGCCCCTTTTTAGATGGGCTATGCTCCACAGGGGCTTTTTGAGAAATGCTCCAAAATATTTGAAACATAAAATATTTTACTTTCTCTAAAATTAAACAAGTGGAAGGTATCGGAAAAGTGGTGTTCCGGAACGGTGGTCTCCTTGAATTTAGTAATACATACCCACTTATTGAAGTCATTGTCCCTGTTCTTATAACTCAAACAGCATTTTTTTAGGTTTATGTTTCAGTTGCTAATGTATGGGATTCTGTTTCTGTTCCTGTTTCACGTTGCTTGTGACAACACAGCTTTAGAGTTTAGAGGAAAGCACTGAACAGAGCTTGAGCTCTCTCAGCGTACTCTGAACCGAGTGCGTTCAAAGTAGTCTGTGATTGTTTTGTAACGAACTTGACAACATTTTTTGACCTGTCAGAATGCACAATGAAAGAAAAGAGAACTTAAAAAAACGGCAACATATTTTTTACCATACGACCCGAAAATGATGCCGTGAGCGGGTTACAACCCAACTGCCAAGCTCCAAATCGCTAAATGTCAAATCGCCAAACATCAGTGTATTCGCTCTTATGAGAAGAATCGTAATAAGTTTTTTTTTCAGTTTCAGCTATGCATTGGGATAAGGCCTTAAATTGAAAATTTTGCGTTGAAATTGAATAGAGCCCGTAAGGCCTCAGAATATGAAAACTAAACTAAATCTTGAACATTATAGCAGCCAGGTAAATAGGATCACGACAAATAATTGTTATTCTTTAAAATGTTAACTATAAAATGTGGCTTGTTAACTGTTTTTAAAGACACCACCAATTTTACTATAAAATTTGTCTCTTACATACACACATATTTATAGTAGCGTAATACTGTTTTCATACAGTCGTTGTTCTCAGTGACCTTTGACAAAAAAAAATTATAAGGTAATGATTTAAAAGCTTCTAATTCGTAAAAATCTATATCACGTCGGTTTTGTTTAAAGCCCAGACAGTCTAACCTGGAAGCTTTCTCTCTGCAACTTTTCGGTAAGTTTTCATATGAATATGTGTCTTTTTAGAAAGAAGGGACATTTTAGCAGGTTCTGTTAAAGATCTGTTTCCACTTTCTTAGATTTGTAGGTAAAAAAAAATACTTTGTTGTAGGCAACATGCTGATTTGCACATAACTATTTAAAACAAATAATGCTACATACTTCCCCACGTCATTATACAACCGCTTCTGTTTGAGTTTGAGAGACTATTCGGTGATAATTCTGTCCAGAAGCTACACTCATTTCACAACTTAGCACTCCATAGTCCATACTGAAATCGCGCCACACCGCGTCTAGTGATAAGTGATGCCACCAATTAGCAAATCTAAATCATTTGTAGAATTAAACAATTTATGAAAAAAAAAAAATTGATAAAGCAATGTCAATAAGATTGTAGTTTAACGAGCTTAAAGATACCGCACTTCCACATTTAGCTGAGTCATATAACGCGAGAAGATTGACCGAGTTAACATTTCAAAACAATTGATTACGTACCAGGAATTTAATTTATCCTCAGTTATGTCAAAGCAGAGATGTAGTATCAGCGGAAGATTGCATGTGTTTATGAATACGAATTATGTAATTTTAGGAGCTGGCCAGTATGAGCGATATATTTCGGTCATCTTTGGGTTTGAAATCAGTCTTCAGATCACTCTTACTTACTTACTTAAGGTGGCGCTTCAGTCCGGGGTGGACCTGGGCCTCAGCCAACAAGCTTCGCCAGTCAGCTCTGTCTCTAGCTAGCCGTTTCCAGTATCGCACGCGAAGTTGGCTGAGGTCCCCTTCCACTTGCGTGCACCACCTGAGTCTCGGTGCTCCTCTACCGCGCCGTCCCTGCGGTGTGGATTCGATCACTTTAGATCACTCTATCGCAGTAAAAGGAATGCATATGCAATGAATGTTTGATGTCATTTGACTAAAAAAGAACAGAAAAAATTATGGATTTAAAAAACAAAACGTTAATAAAAATATAATCCATTAAGTATGCTTTGTATTCCTTGTAAAATGACTAAACTCTATCACTCGAAACCAAATGCAACATAAATAATCATAAGGAATAGATAACTCAGCTTAAACTTTCTTAATACTGGGATATAAAACCGAGATTGAAATTAAACTCTTGAACATCGAGATTTTATTTGTTAAAATTTATTTTACATGCGTATTTATGCAGAAATCTTTTGATGAAACTCAAATTTTCGACTAATCGTGGGACCACAATGCCCGTAGCGGTGGAATGTAGCAGTAGTACGTAGTACAGCCGCGGAGCCATGTGGCGTAGTACGGAAAAAAATTGAACACAATGGTGTAGCGCGGCTATGCCGAACAAAAACCTCGTTTATAAACTCGATACTCTGAGTTAATTTGAACTAGATTTAATATTTTTGTACAACGGATGACACAAATTCCATAAAATTTCTTTAGATCTAACCATCTCAATAAATTTTTCGACGTCCTATTCCTCCATTGTTTACTTAACTTGTATTGAACTGTCCACCGTGTAGCGCTGTCAACCGTGTGGCGCTACGAAAATTAAAAGTTGGCCAACTCTTACTACCGCCACAGCTACGCGCTACCGCCACAGCCACACACTGTGTGCGCAATACACTGATTACATGTGTTTTAACTTTTGACAGCTCTTACTACCGCTACCACTACCGCCACAGCTACATCACTGTGGTTGTACGGTAAATTAAAACAATGGGGTGTTCAAAATTGTATATTTCAATATTTTCATGATAATTTTCAAAGTCACGATTAGAAAATTAAATTCATTGACAGCAAGTCATGAAAATGCCGCATGACTGCACTTCTGTGCACAGGACAGAAAGGTGAACATTTTTTCCAATAATTCTGTTGCGTTTTTTTTCACGGCCTGCGATCTCTCAAGGTAAAGTTATGTTATAATGTTCAAACACGTGGAAATTTAAAACTTCTAAAGTCTAAAACTTAAAAAATATAATACCATGTCTTCACCGGGCATTAATCCGCGATTAATATAAATCGTTATTAAATCCTCTACAAATCACACGATTTACAATACAAGTTTCAATCCTCTCGACAAGCGATTAAAAATAAATCATCTCATAAATCCCATTCACCCTATTCAAAAACCTATCTTATGCACCTTTGTAACAGTTTGAGAGTCAAAAAAGGAAACTGAAACTGTTTCTGTACCACAGATCTGCCACAAATATGTTTTCTGTTTGAATTTCTACAACGAATTTTTTTTTTGCCCCTGGTTAATGACATCGCCACTTTCTTTTGAGAGCCAAAATGACGGAACAAGAGTTTTCGTGTCAAATAAAAACTATATTTGATCGGTGGAGCAACTTTGGGATTTATTTTTAATCGTCTTCCGCTAATCCTCTTTTCATTGCCGGTGGAGACATAGTGATTAAATGCAAGAAACAGACTGGCAATATCTGCGCCCGATAGATGGCGCTTATTTCAAGTTACTAGCAGTTTTAATTAACGTCATAATTTAGCTTTGAAAAAAGACTAATTTCAAAAGTTAATTATAAATTCATTCGTCAAAATTATGTTTTGTTCATGTGAAACTGGATGTGGCTGAACATGAGACCGAATTTCATGGCCGCATGACTATTTATGTGATTTTTTCGAAAAGCTACATATTACTGGTACAGACATAGGGGGCGATTAGTTTTTTTCTGCATTTTTTGGATTCAAAATCTTTCCTCGAATACCGTTATATTTTCTTTTGATTCTCAGGTAGTTTGCGCTACTAATGGCAATTTTTTTCCTAGAACTTTAAGCACAGAATTTAAAGATAACGGTAATAAATGTGGGTTTTTGAATTTTATTTTTAAACAATTTCAATTTTAGAAATATAGAAACGGCGTAATTAAAAAACCTGGAAAATTTTAAAATTTCTTACACATGTTTTATACACAAACCGAATTTCATTACAATTGGTATAACCGCTAAGACACTAGAATATTTTGAAATATAATTTTTGAAATTTATATTGCATCCTTTGAAAATAAAATAAAATATAATTTTTTAAATGTTTTTTATGCTTTCGAACGAAATCTAAGAATCTGCTAATTATTCAAAGTTCGCTACAGCTTTCACAAAAAAACTTTTTTTCAATTTTTTTTTAAAATAATTTTTTCAATAACACGTTAAAGCCGAAGTTTTAAAATTGGTTCTTTGCTTTAAATATGTTAGCTTTATATGTGTGCTTAATATCAGCCATTTGAAAAAAGCGGTTCAAAAATAATGACCTTCAACACGTTGCAAACGGCCACATATCTTCCATTCATCATTTCTCAAAAACTCTGACTGTTAAAATTTTCGAGAAAAGTGCCAAAAACCTTTTGTCTTTTTTACCATCAAATTTTAATTTGTACTTAAATTCCCACGATATCTTTAAAGAAACAGCCTCTAAACTTTTTATTTATCCAGCAATTATCACTTTTTTTCTTGTGCGAATTGTGGTGTTTTATTATAAGGATTTTCAACTCAAATTCTAATTCTGTACTTCGACGTGACGGACGCAACGGATTCATTGGGTTGAAGGCTTAAGTGCTACAGTGTGTACGCAACGCACACCATTGAATACCCCATCCTATCCCAGATTGTAAATTATTTCTTGGTTAGTGCAAATTTCGAAAAGGGGCGTGGTCGAACTGCTTCTTTTCACAAACTATCAATACTAACATATTTATTTCAACGCTACTCTTAAATTTACGCAAAAATGCAATTTTTAGGTTCAAACTCAATATTTTTGTAAAATCGACCTCTAAAGAGAGGTTTTGCTAAGAACTTTGTACATATAAATAAAATCTTGAATGAAGCCGCGTTTACCTTTCGCGCTAATTTTTATTTCTTATTCTTTCCTAAAATATGCTTCAGGCCAGTAGAAATAACGTTTTTTTGGGAAAATTTAAAGTTTTTCTTCAACTTTACCTCCACATTTGGGCCCGACCCTAGGTCTCGCATCAACAAAATGTATAACTTAGTGTTTTTACAAAATATACCTCGTAAAATTATTTCGATTTTAAACAAAAACATATATTAAAAAAGTGTATTTGAAAAATAACCCTTTAAATCGATGCCACACCCACTATAGCTTTTTTATTTCTAATAATAACCAGAAGATGATAAAAATCAAATTTCAGGCTTGTAAGACGTCTTACTGTTTTTAAAGCTCTGGAGGCAGTCGGACATGTACTGTTTCGAACCAAAATGAGCTTATGTAACCAATTTCAGCTTTCCAACTCAAAATTTATGGGCTAAAAATGTGTTTCAGATAGACAGACGGACTTACGGGCATGGCTTTTTCGATTCAGAATTCGGTCTCGATCATTATGCCCTTAAGGTCTTAGGAGTCTAATATTATTATTTAACAGTGTTACAAACTATGAGCCAAAACTAATAAATATACCCCCATGGGATGGGGTGTGCAATCTTGTTGTCTTCCAATCTCACCTTTGAATAATTTTCTAAACCACTTCGATTGGAGCCGCCTCTTTTTGTGGGTAAGATAGGAAGCGTCAGTAGATTTTCATCGTTTTTCATATCCATTTACTTATGTCTGGCCCCCCAACAGACCAGAGTTGGTGTATCCAAAAACATGACCAACATATTCTCGTAACGTTTTCGTTACATTTCAGTATAGTTACTAAGGCTTAAAGAATTTTCACTTCATTATGATTTCTAGAGTCTATAAGTTGTGTACCTGCAATCGTATCCTGTCATTGTCACCTGAAAAAAAAGACTTGTTCTTTTTCACGGCCCCCACCTCCGCGAGGGTCTGACAAGCCCTTCGAGAGTATCATTTGTCTTGAAAAACTTCTTTGTTCGGATTCGGCAAAAAATTGTAGGTCCCCTTGTATGTAAAGAAATTGGCACACCAGCATACATTGTTGAGAAGTTGGCCCTGGTTCACCTTGAGCTGTTGCGCCACTCTATTTATTTATTTATTTATTTTTATAAGTTGTGTACATAAGAGTCTATATGTACCTATGTGTTCACTCTCGTTTCAGTTTGGAAGTCATTCCCGACTCCTCTACAGGACAATGTGTTTGCTTCGTGTACGGCAGGCGTAACGCTCTCTATGCGAACATTGGCGCATCAGCAAAATTCAGTCTCGAACATCTGAAGCATGCAGAAGAACAAGAAAAATTCATTCGAAAGCGAAAAAAGCGCCAAATATACTATGTCGAAGGGTTCTTCGTTCCACAGCGAACTGATGTGGTGCGGCACATCGTCCGGAACTACATTGCAGGCCATCGAATTCTAGCATTAAATCTCAGCGCACCATACATCATCGAGGAGAAATTCGACGTTATGACGTTTCTGGTGCACAGTGCCGATCTGGTATTCGGCAACAGAGCCGAATTTACAGCACTAAGTAAAAAGTGTGGTTTCCGCACCATCGAAGACTTTTCCAAACAAGAACTGACACAAAAACCGCGGACAGTATTTGTCATAACGGACGACAAGAAGGCGGTTCAGCTTATTCGAAATCATGGTAGCCGAGAGGCGCCGCTTGTCGTTTTCGACTCATTCACTGTACCGATGGTTCCTGTGGTAGATTCAACGGGTGCCGGCGACTCCTTTGTCGCCGGGTTTCTCAACTCGTATCTGAAGGGCTGCCCCCTGACTAAATGCACCCAACATGCAATTGTCGTAGCTAGTAAAGTTGTGCAACAAGTAGGATGTAATTTACCATAAGTACCGCATCTATAGGTTTAAAAAAGTACAAATATTGCGATATGCAGTCAGCCTTGAGATACATTTTAGAATAGGCTAAGTATGAGCGAATAGGTAGATTTTGACTGTTAATGGCTGACGTCTAGTTTTTAATCTATGATAGAATGCACAGAAGATCTTTTGTTTAGACAATAAAAGTTGTTTTAAAACATGGAAGTGACCTATTTTTTTTTTTTAATTGTCTTTGGGTAAAAATTTGGCTGGATACGTCATGTTTTATCTTATATAAACAATTTTTACAACAGTTTGATAAGGTGCCTTCTACTAATCGAGAAAGAATTTCCGTAATTCATAATGAAGTCGGATGTTATATGATCCGATAACGTAGATCGCCAGCTTCCAGCCTTAGTAAAGTAGATGCACTTTTGTTATGAGCTCGATCACAAAAAAGCCGCACGAGTGCTTAGTCATGCAGTTGGAAAACAAATCAATCGATGCACAAAAACTATCGATAACTGGTTGATTTTATAAAAGAAGATCGGACAATTGAATTGATAGACTACCTATAAGTTGACAAACATTCAAGGGACGAATTTTTATGCATACGATGTGATTAGAGTACCTACACTCTAGAAAGTTTTCCGTTGTAGTTTAACCCTTACGTAGTGAAAATGAATCGCTTTGGTATTATTTACTAAATACTTAAGCATCACCTCACCCCTTTCGCTGTGTTTGTATGATAATGATAAGGCAATTCATTACACAATTTGTGATTATTATCAACTACGTCTTCATTACTGCTCATAGAAAAGATCTTATGAAAACAAGCAGGTAAGTGGGTTATCTACCTCCACAGCTTATCAAAATTTAAAGATTATCTGCAGGTGGATACACTTCATCTAAATTTGCAAGTATGTCATTTAAGTTAAGAGTAAATAATAAACTTTTCGTCTGATGTCTTTGAAAATTCCTGATATTGGCGCATCAGCTTTAAAAAAAATATCGCGATTCCTAGCTTTGGGCCCAGAGGGTAAAGACACAATACCAACTAGTATTGACTTAGCCGATTTTAATATGATCTGTTTTCCAACCCGAACCGGTTGGTCAAAGGGTAGACATGTGCACTCAAGAGTATACAAGCATCCACAGGTTTTCTAAACCAACCTCTGTCTATCAACTCCTACTCTCACCTCCCCGTGGTGAACACCGGGTGCCTAGTACCTTCTCCTTGCATCCGGACGGCAGCGGAGGAATTCTCCAGATGGAATCAACGGTGGCGTCCATAGTTCCAGTCAGGCCGAACTACTTAGTGAACACCTTATATGGGCTACTACGACGTATTCGGAGCTCAGGCCTATAAGGAGCGGGCTATCCGGCTCTCCGTCCTTAGAGCTAAGCAAAGGATTTGGTCCTCCAAGTTGGGGGTCGTGCGTCGGGGTGACTTCCCGACTCGGATTCGGACGGATTTACTGTTGACGACCAATGCAAACAAGAAACCCAGGATTTCTAAATCGATACACACCACCTCTTCATCGATATCAAGGCCGCGTATGACAGCATCGATAGAGACGAGCTATATAGCGCAATGTCTAGTTTTGGCATCCCTGCCAAACTCGTCAATCTGTGCTGGATGACGATGGAAAACTCACGCTGTTCCATTAAGGTCGGCAAAGACCTCACCGACCCCTTTGATGTCAAAAAAGGATTTAGACAAGGCGACGCGCTGTCACGCGACTTCTTTCACATCATACTTGAGAGAATTGTGCAGAACTCTCGCGCCAATACCAGAGGAACAATCTTTCAAAAGTTCGTTCAACTTCTCGCATACGCAGACGACATTGACATAATCGGTAGAACAAAGCGTGATGTCAGTGAAGCCTTCGTGAATATTGGGATGGAAGTGGCGAATATGGGTTTAGCAGTCAATGAGGGCAAAACCAAGTATATGCTGTCATCAAGAAAAGACACCCAACACCGACGTCTTGGACAAATCATCACCATCGACAGCTATTACTTTGAGGTAGTTAGGGACTTTGTCTACCTGGGTTCCGCTATCAATTCAAACAATGACACCAGCGCTGAAATCAAACGAAGGATAACTCTTGCCAATCGCTGTTTCTTTGGGCTAAGCAGGCAATTGAGTAGCAAAGCCCTCTCTCGAGCAACTAAAGTGTCCATGTATAAGACCCTCATCATCCCAGTCCTGCTTTACTGTGCAGAAGCATGGACCCTGTCAAAGGGGGATGAAAACACTTCAGGCTGCTTCGAGAGGAAAACCTTCGGATGATTTACGGTCCCGCCTGCATAGACGGAGAGTGGAGGAGGAGATATAACATCGAACAATACCGGCTGTTTACCGGTAGCGTCTACGATGGCTGGGTCATCTAGAGCGGATGGACACCAACGCCCCGGCCCGGAAAATCTTCGAATCGACACCGCAGGGACGGCGCGGTAGAGGAGCACCAAGACTCAGGTGGCGCACGCAAATTAAAGGGGACCTCAGCCAACTTCGCGTGCGAAACTGGAGACGGCTAGCTAGAGACAGAGCTGCTTAGCGAAGCTTGTTGGCTGAGGCCCAGGTCCACTCCGGACTGTAGCGCCACCTTAAGTAAGTAAGTAAGTTTTCCAAACCACACACAATTACCGATCTTGCCAGGCTTGGAAGATTCTAAATATAATTACCAAGAGGTAATTCTGGTAATAGAGCCAGAACGCGGGATCAAAAGGAGCGTTGGATCAATTCTCCCACAATCTCAACGAGTTAGGAAAAGGCAGAAGTGATTTGGATCATAATGATGCAAAAGCGAGACTTTTCAGCCGATCATCCAACTAAAAGGTACTTTTCAGTAAGTCACGAGGTAAAGAAAAGATTCGCTTCTTACAGGGCATAGTCCCAATGCCGTAAGCTTCAAATAAGAACAACTGACACTTATTCGGTAGGAGGTCTAGTGGGCGTCATTGATCTCGGTAACCTTTCAAATACTTAATACTTCGATATTTAGAAAGAATGTAAGCCTGAAGGGTGGAGTAGGAACCGTGGGCCAATTTTTTTTCTTTCTCAAGAGGCCTTAGAAATTGGAAAAAACAACGACTGCTCACTCTGTGTACTTGGGAAGTACGTAGTAGAAGAGTCAATTCAAAAAGGTATCTTAAGTAGGGAAAAAAAATTCTCCAAGAAGTATGTCGTATGCGTTCTTTTCGTTTCGGCAAGAATGGCTGAGTACCAAAATCATAGGTTGTCTATGACTATCCACAAGCTTCAACTTTAGGGAACGCGGAAGAATGGCTCGAGAATTTCGTAAATCAACTTATTTCTACAACTTTAAAGTAATTAAGAAGTTAATGCCCCTATACCTAAAAGGGAATGTCCATGAAACCATGCAAGAAAAGGTTCGCTTCTTGGGACTAGTTTTTCGGTGCAAATTTACCCAAGGTAAAGCTCAACCGAGGGGGAGTTTTCCACACCTCCCAACGTAAGCCCGCATAACCTTAATTAAAAACATAAATTTTCTGTTTTTTTTTTCTGTTTAGAATTTGTAGCTTCAACTGTTCTTAAAGTTATAAGCGTTACTAAATATCCAGGGTTAACAGCATTCTTACCGGAGATCTCTTTTCCTTTGAAAGTGAGTTTTCCGTGGAGTTAGGGAACAGGTCTTCGGCAGGCATTCATATCTTTTTAGGGTAAATGCAATAAAATAAATTAGATACACTCAACGTTTTTTGCGTTGCAGTTTAAGTCTAGAATAAAGTATTTGAAGTTTAGTAAAAAGAAATAGATTAAGGAAAAACGAGCTAAATTTTTTTTCTTTAGTTGCGAAAGGTGAAATGTAGATTCAAACTGGGTTGTAAAAAAAAGTGGCATGTAGATGCTGCAAGTTTCCCATGGTGCAAGCAGTCTGCTAGGATGCGAAATGAAATGAACCCGACCCGCCAAAAGAGTTATTTTGGTCGGTTTAATCGACCAAAAATTTTACCCCACAAAATGTGGCTGTGTGCCAGACATATCCATACCAAACTTCAGTTGTCGTTGGTACAACCCAGGATTTTTTCGCTACTATTCTAAAAAAAAGTCATTCAAATATTAAAGTCAGGACAAACAACGTATCAGTTGAGGTGCTTGTTTTAGGAAATTCTTTATTTTATAGATACGAAAACTCGAAACCATCACGCGCAAGGACGCACCAACAAGAACAACAATATCCAGAACATTTTAACGTCTTTTCAGATGTTCCACTACAATTATTTTGTATATTTTGTCTTCAGCTTGTTGTAGGTGTTGCGTGGCATCTGTAAGAATTCAGACACAAACAAATAAGCCTTAAATAATCACTAATAAATTATTACAATTCTGACCTGTTGATCCTCATTTTTTAAATTTCCTTGTTCTTTTTGCACCTGCCACTTTTCGGAAACGTGAAAAATCTCCACATTACTATTAAATGTAACAGAACCCTTCATGGATTTCCAATTATCGGAAGAATTATTCGAAAATTTGTCCTTTCCCATTTTTAAATTATTATGTGTATATGAGCACACTTTAATTAAGATTTAAGAATTTTTGCAATCGAAATAAATGAAGTTTGGTCAAAATAAGGCATTGAATTTTAAGGCAGTGGTTTCTCAATCGATTTTAAGAAAGGTGTTTTTTTTTTAACTACTAAATTTGAAAAGAGTCTTGGAACCTTGAAAAGAGTCCTCATCTTCGCACCAACACTAGTTTGGAAGGGCGTCCCAGTTGACGTCTTCTAAGACAAAGACAATCTAATGTTTGTCTCTTCACCAACCCAGACATGGGAATTATATTCTAATTTGTCTAGTATTAACGCATTGTAGATGCTAGATCAGATGTCAGATCTGAAGAAGTAAAGTATTTTTTGCATCGCTTTAAGAAACTTAAGCATTTCGAAGGATTTTTGGGTCCGTGAAATATGTGATCCTACCATCCATTGTCACACACACTTTCCGAGAATAGAAAGCTTTTCGGTTTCAGCATTGAATTCAGCACTGTTTGAGAAGCCCCTCGGTTTTTTTTTTTGGAGGTCAGAATTCAATGAGTCTAATGCGGCCCTTACACGGTCAATCGATTGACGTCAATCATGTCCATGTATTTATGAAAATTTATCTGTATGCGTCACACACATTCGATTGAAGCTAATTGACAATTTTGATTTTGATGTGGGTTTAATTTATTAATGATTGACGAAAAAATCATTAATTTTTGTTTTCAAGCGTGAAACAACATTCATTTTAAAAATATTTGAAAGTGCAAAATTTCACTAAACAAAGAACTAAACATTTTTTTTCAATCGATTGAACTGCTGATGCTTGAAGTCAATCGATTGAAAGTGTAAAGTGCGTATAACGTACGCGATCAACATCGATTTCAACATCGATAGAACTAGGACGTTTAACGGAAAACGAAAATCTCAGAGCACTGTCATTAGCAAAGGCACGTATTGGATTGTAAGTGGCGGACAAAAAGTGATTCATGAGGATTGAGAATAGCGTTGGAGATAATACTGAGCCTTGAGGCACACCAGCACTTATATGATGGATTTTAGATCTGGAACCTTCTAGAACGACTTGGATTGAACGAATAGAGAGAATATTATGAGTCCAACATATAAAATATACGTTAATTTCCAATGCATTCATTTTAGACATGAGAATTCGATGCCAAACTCGATCAAATGCTTTAGAAATGTCAAATAGCTTTGTTTTCACCCTGATGATGCAAGGAACGGTAATACATTTCGGTTAGATCAAATCACCAGTATCCCTCTTGCTATGAAAGCAGTACTGATGGACATAAAGAAGCTTTCCTGACTCAAGATATCACATAAGCTGACTGTTCTTCAAAGTTGCCATAACCTTTGAAAAGATAGATGTGAGCGTAATTGGGCTGTAGTTGGATGGAGAAGAAGGCTCTTCTATTTCCTTTCTTCGGGACGGGCTGAACATAGTGCTGAGTGAAAAAGAGAGAATATATGGAGAGTGAATAATTTCGAGAGTCGTAAATTTTGACAATTTTATTGGCGGAGTTAACTCTAAACTAAAAAACTGCTTGCTGGGTTAACTCTAGGTTTGTTTTTTTCTTTTTGCTTCAGCGGGGCTTAAACCAGCACTGAAAAACCGACCCTTAGAGACATCGAGAACGACAGGTGAATCGATTTAGCCTTGTCCGTCCGTATGTAAACAATTTTTAGGTCTTAGATTTTAGGTTAGAGTTGAAATTTGGCAGTTGAGCTGGAAATGCTCAAGTTTAAAAATTATTGAAATCCGCTCACTGACACGCCACATACCTGTATGCGCGACAATCTCTAATTTTTAAAAATATTTTTTTCAACCCTCAGCTATGTTACAATGACATGATTTGTGATTTATTTTCCGTATTTAACACTGCCTTGTAGTTGCTTTTGAGGCCACAGAAAAAGTTTGACCCATACATTGACCACGCTCAATTTTTAAGGAGTTTTAACTTAAAATGACCGTTACTCAATGTAATTTGTTTGAATTTTTTTCAATCGCTGAATGCACCCATCGATTCACTTAGCGAACACACCCGCTCGATTCACTAAACGAACATACCCAACTGTCAATCCTGAAACTGAAAATTTCCCCTCCATGGAATTCAGCGGACAAGTATTAATCGAAAATTACCAAAAGTATGGAACGTACTAGAAGGTGCTTAATTTGTTTAAATAACTACATGGGCGACAGGCTCGTACGGGACACAGTAAAGTAAGAAGTTATCGAATTGAAATAAAATGTTGAATTCTAAGTAGCGAAGTTAAATTAAGTGTGATTTTTTGGTTGATAATTAAAGCGTTGCATTGATTGTAATAAAAGTGATATTGCGTTTAATTCGACGAACCCCAGGCAAAAAACATAACAATACATATTACTGACTAACTTTAAAAAAATCTTTTCTTTGCCGCTTTAGAAATAAATAATTGTTTTTAGTTAAAAAGTCGGGATTTAAGTCCAAAATGTATGCAACTACCTAGTAAAAGTTATATTTTGGCATCCCGCTTTCTCAAAACGTGGCAGTTTCTTTTTTAGTCAGGGTGTGATATTTTGCAATTCGTGAAAGACAGTCTGAAATTTTTTTCCTTGCAACCCTAGCTTTTATTTTTTCTACTTAACAATTAGCAATAACAAGTCGATTTGTATTTTTAAAATAATTGTATTTATTTCAGTTTTACCTGATTTATCCATTGTCCATTCTACTATCGATACTTTACTTAGCTACATTTCAAAAAGCCTATTTACAAATTGCTTTTCATCTAATATATATCACACATTCAAATTTAAGTTTGACTCTAAAATCTACGAATGATGAAAATGTGTTGTAGTAGGACCAGTATTTGGTTTTTAAAAAAAAATTTAAGAATTTCATTTTGTATTGTTTATTTTTGAGATCTATTTAATTTCAATTTTAGATATGAATTTCGGTAAATTATTGGTTTTTCCCGTTTGTGGGTTGCTGCAACTCATTTCCGGTTACCGTTTTTGTTTTAGTTTCGTTAAAGTATAGGCTTTTTTGCTTTTCTTGTTCTTTATATTGATTTGAGTATTTGTTCACATATTTTTGTTGTTACTTCTTAAATATTTTCAGGTTTTCTATTTTATTTTATTTTATTTTTTCTTGTTTAATATCACATTCATTTTAAACATATATATAATATTCTAAGAAAATATAACTTATTTTTACTTATCTTATTTATTATCCTGATTTTTTTCATGTTTTAGGATATAGTTTTGAGATATATTGAAAGTTTTTTGTTGCTGTTGTTAATTTTAAGAAAATAATAGAAGGATAATTGTTAATCACTTGCATTAGTACAGTAGGAAGAGGGAAGGTGTACCTATGTGTATATTTGTTTTAAAATGTATTATTCGATGGCAGTGATTACTACAGTAACTAATTAATTAGTAACAATAGACTACACATTGATATATATGTAATTAAATAATTTTATTATTTATAAGTATCACTTAATATATTTTTTATCAAGTTACAGTTCGCTACATTTTATAATAAATTTCACAAATTAGTACTTAGCAATTTATTGGGTTTTTATTTTACTTTTTTTATTATTAATCATAAATCTTGGTTCGTTGTGTCGAGGTGTAACTCGCATGGTAAACAAAAAAGGGTTTTTATCACTTTTGAGTAGTTCTTTTTTTATTAAGTGTGAGAGTTTGTTCCTCATAAAAATCCAATTTGGAAAACGTGTAAAGAAATTCAAATTAATTTAACTGAACTGATATTTCAGTGACATCACAAAGGGACATTTTACAATCCCACATTTTCGATTTTTTTTTAATTATGCACCGCTCGTGGATAATTTTTCCTTGTCGTTATTACTAGGCCTTCATTATGATCATTATTGGCAATTGAAGCTATTTGTCCACTGGGCACAAGGCTGAAAAAAATTTGTGTTTCCAATGGATAAACAACAGGCGGTTGTTTCCTTAAATTGATTATGGTTGTCAAAAAGTAAGCTCAACAGTGGCGTTTCTTGATATCAGAAATAAGTGAAAATTTTGTTGTTTTGTAAAAATGCCCAGACAAGGTGTCTGGTGTCATTTGGTCCATTTTCAATATTAAAAGGTATGTCAGAATTTCTTGGTGAAGGCCCGATAGTCAATACAACGGCTGTTCTCCTAGCAGAGGAAGTCCTGACTTTCCCTCACTAATTTTCTTTTATATGTTTTAATCAATTTTTTGACAGGTTTTACATTGTTGACATTTCGAAAAAGACCATGCAGGGTTAGATTCTTTTTTTGCGGTCTGAATTGAAAGATATTGATTTTAAAAGAATACAATTACAACGAGGTGGGAAGTTTACAACACATCGGGGTTCGGCTGCGCCTTGATCACCAGCAAGGTTGTGTTAGGTTGTGCCAGACATTTTCCCACTCCTTTTGAATAAGAAAAGCTAGATGCCTGAAGTAGTAAGTTCGTTTCTTAGAAAACAGTGAGAAGCCCAAGTAGCCCTATATGACCTATGTATCCGCAACCCCCTCATGAACCAGGCTAGCCAGATATAGATGACGGATGCATGAAAAAATTAAAAATGCACCGGTAACAGAACCATCTCTATAATGTCACTAAAAAACGATTTGTTCACTTAAGTTTTCCATTAGATATGAATTCGACTATCGCTCCAGTTGATTGACTATCTTATCACGTCGTGTTTAAAATTACTAAGCACAGCACAGCAAGTCCCGGCACTAAGTACTGCACCTCAGCACTTAGGTCCTACTTTTTTTGCTTCTTTTAGAAGCTCCACCGCCTCAGATGTTTTGCAAAAGTGAATGATAGCTAAGTTTAAAGCAATATGGAAAGGGTGCATGACTCAAATCAAGACACATCAGATAATATGGTTAATTGGGGCTTGGTTATTAGCTCGCTCGAGTATTTCGCACGGTTGAATTGTCAAATGAATTCAATTCAATGGGGTTTCATGACGCCAACGTAATCGTGGTCTCGCACGAGGCCTTCTCGAAAAATTAAACAAACCTCGCCTAGCTCTGCGATTATTTTGACATGCTTGTGAGTTGTGATATGCTGTTAAATACATATTATAATGACAATTCAAACTTGCTGTGATGATTAAATCTTTCATGTGTAATAAAATCGATAAACTTTACAAATTTTGGTTATGCCCTGTCACTTGCATTCAGAACAGTCTAGTTGTCACGTTTTTTCGCTTTCATTTGGTCTGTTCGTTTACTTCCCAAAACGACGAATTTTGACAAAATTAAGCCAATTCTTGTGCGATTACACACAAATTAGGCACTTTTGCACAGATGAGAGAGCGATGAGATTAAAACATTTCGCCTTCGTGACAAATTTAGCCCCAGAAATTTCTTCGGGCAGGACGAGGAATACGAGATCTGTCAAAAGTCAGATTTGACAGTTAAAATTATAAAAACTATTGATATGGGACTTTCGTAATTCATGTGCGTTCTACGTGTTGTTTCTTTATTCTTCTTCCTAAAACAAAAACAAAATAAAATATTGTTTCCACTGGAATTCCAATATTTATTCCACTGGAATATACTTAAAAGTCATCTCACAATTAAAGTGTGTCAAAAAAAATATTTCTCCTTTTGATTTTATAAACAAACTTCATCAGTTGTCTTGTCTTCTTTTGATTTATTAAAAAGGTGTGTTTCCTTTTAGTATCGGGTGATTCGCACTAAATCAAATACAATCTAGTACATTTGTATTCGATTTTGTGGGAATCTAGATTCTGAGTTCTACAAATGAATGGGAAATCGAGATTATGATTGGGTGTGAAAAGGGTATTAAGGACAAATTTTGTTTGGAAAAAAAGCTTTGCAATATTGCTTTATAAATTACCATCAATGTTTAATTTCCACTTGAAGAGCAATCATTTCCATAAATCTACATAAATCTACGCGTCAAATACATTTACAGATTAATGGAATCAAATGCATTTTGAATTTCAATTTAATATTTCCGCCTCCAAGGACTTCCTTACAAAAAAAAAATAATAATATCGAAACGGAAAACAATGTAGATAATTTTATAAAATTTAAAAACTTTTACGATTTTTTTTTACGTTTTAAATGGCTACATTGAAAAAGATTGGAATTGAAAGTTGTGGTCGCCGCTTTATTTTTTAATGGCGATAGTCATGTTCATTCCCATTGCAATGGGCATTGACTGTGTAGACGCAGCGGAAGATACAGTCTAGGTTAAAAAAAAAAACTCTTTTACATTCAAAGTTACATCAATTGCTGTCGATGTGGGACTCTTGTTTTTGGATTTTTATTAGTCCAGAATGTTGTAAATAAATATATTTCTTGTCTCTTATTAATGTTTTTTTTTTCAAAAAAAATTATACTTTTGTCGGATTTACAGGACTAAGGTTTTTTATCCATAATTTTTAGAACGAGAAAGCTACACTGAATCGCACATAGCCCTTCAGATTAACTTTCAAATCGGGCACTAATTTTGAAATCTCGAAAAGATCGAGCATTCCTTGTACCAAGTTTACCAGTTTATTAAAAGCTATAATAAGAGTTGAGTTGTCGTCCAACAAAGTTTGCTTTGTTCCGTTACAAGAACAGAAACCACCGCAAAAGCCGAAAATTCCAGCTTCACAGAAACGTCAAAACGCACGCAACAATTTTTCGTGTTAAATTTTTTTAGCTTTCTCAAATCTTATCTCACGTCTAATACGTAACGACGGCGACGCACGGATAGTCTAAGCAACGTTGTGCTAGTGCCCATTGATTTTAAAGCTGCGTTGTCGTTTGCTTTGACCCGCGTTGAAAATATGCCATTCGAAAAACGATTAAAAGCTACAGAAAATGCCAATAAATCAACACAAACCACTGCGAAAGCCGACAATTCTATCTTCACAGAAACGTCAAAACGCACGCATAAATTAACCGCGTTGAATCTTTTTTGCTTTCTCATAACTTTCTTACGTCAAATGCGTAACGACGCACGGAGGGTTGATGCAACGTTGTGGTAGAGCCCATTGAATTTAAGGCGTTAAATCAACCTTGGTGCAACGCAGCTTTGTGAAATAGTCTTGATTCATGTGGAGCATTAACATTATGCTTAGAGTTTGAATTGTTTTGCTTTGTGAACTTCACCGCAGATTTGTTAAATCGTAGAGTGGAGTTGAAATGTCGAAAGAAAAAACAGTGTGCGGTTCACCGGCAGGGTAAGATCCTGCAACCTTTACTTGTTGCGAACAATGCTCTACCGTTGAGGCACAGTGAACACGATTGATTCGTTGTCTTCGATTGAAATAATGCACTTAAACCAACAACATGAGATTTGTTGAGTCTTCACAAGCCAAAACCAAAGGCGAAGAATCTGGTGGCATTACCAAATAAAATACAAAGAAATAAACCGAGTTATTTTATAAAATTTTAACAAATGAAAGGCTGAATTTTGTATTTATTTTGAAGGCTTGGACACTTAAACCTGGACACTTAAAAATGGAAGGAAGTGTGCATAATACGAAATTTTTACTTGTTCATCTAATTAGGAGAGGATTGTAGCCGTCGTCAACTGTCTTATTTTATCTCGTGTGTTTAGTTGTCTCCATAAAGGTAACGCTAAGGCTCACCTAAGGGCCCGCATCCACAGGTCAGCCTTATGACTTACCGATTTCCAGGTTTGGAAGATTACTGAAAAATTACTGAAAATAGTCTTGTCAATTGGTGTCTCCATTGGATATTTTCGAGTCGTTTTCCAATCACTTTCCAACCGTGGAAATCAGTCAGACATAGCCATGACTTAAGGAGACACTAGGAAATGTAGGTTCGACCTTACATTGCAACAAATTTAGGGAAGATGTCAACTTTTGTTTTGTTTGAGTCTGACTTTAAACTTTTGTTTCATCAATTCGACCAAGCTGAGCAATTTACCGTTAGTTAATTGAAAGATTCATTTCAGACAAGAAGCTTACTCTACAAAACAAAAGAATAACCAAAAATAAAAACACAAAAAATGTAATTTTTTAACTGGAATAAAATCGGTAACGTATATTTATTTGTATATATTTGTTATTAATCCTTTTTGTTATCAAATATTTTGAAACAAAAATAATTGAATGATATATGCATATGCAAGTGTTTGTGTGTATTTAAAATATTTTCCATTCTTCTCTCGATAGATACAACAAATTTTTTGTTTTCTGAAGAACATAATGGGCCAAACTTGTAAAACGAAAAAAATAATTACATAAAACTTTTGTTTTTGTTAGTTCATTCACAATATTATTTTTCTGTGTGTGATAAAATATATATTTATATGTTTATGTTTATATCTATAAGTTTGTTTTCCTTTTTTGTTTAGATATAAGTTTTTTAAAATTATTTTGTTTTCTGAAAATGTTTTTCATTTTGTTTTCATTTTCGTTTAATCACAAGATACATTGATTGTTTTGTTTCGTGTTATTTTTAATATTTTTTTTTTTGTTTACACAATTTTTTTTATACCCAAAACAAAACTGAAACCTTAAACCTAGAGTATTTTTTTGTTTTTTAAAAAAGAAAGACAACGAGAAATATGTTATGTTTTTTCTTAACGTTTCTATGTGTGTAAATAGAACAAAAAATGTTTTTTTTATTAACAAAATGTTTTGTTTTTCTATACATTAGTTTCGTATTGAAAAAGATAAACATAAAAACTACTAATCACTAGTAAACAGGCGCTCATATCGTATCACAGAAATGCTTCACATCATTATGCAACTTTGCGATTGGACTTAACTTAATTATTTTATTGCTAATTGTTATTTCTTATTGATTTGATGGTGAAGGGGTTAATATAAATTTGGCTTTTCTTCAAATTAAAGTAATGAAAGACTAAACGTGAATGAGTTTTAGAAAAGCAAAAGAAACACTTTAAGTGCCGAAGTGGAACCTTTTTGTGTTTCCAAAAAATTTAAGGAAATTAAGTGAAGCACGAAAAGAATAAAGGTTTGTGTATTAACTTTTTTTAGATGCTAACAATACCTAAAATAAGCGCTTTTGGGCACAGACAATACTATAAAAAGTCTGCGGGCAAAAAGCGTCGAAGCACATTGATGTGAAAGCGATTCAGATGCATTCAAAACTAAATTCATTCATTCTCAGGTTTTTATATGTCTAGGTTAGCTCGTTAATTTTGAACGGTGCATCAAAATTTGTTAAATATAATATTTCCGTTCTTAAAAATTTACATAGATGTTGTGGTTTCAGCAAGAGGATAAATACAGGTCATCATAATTTGTCAATGGTTAATTGAAAGTATAAGGTTCAAATCACGTTTGAACAAAACGTTTGATATTGCGCTTAAGCTTCTTCACTGTAGGGCGATTCCATAGACATTATTGCCACGTGTCCAATCAATCTTGAATGCTGTTCTTATGAAAAGCAAGATAGACACCGGAAAACAAGTTCATGGTTACGATGTTCGCTACTCAACTCTTTCCCATTACCACTAAAGGGAAATAGAATACAGCCGATTCAGCATTGGACTTTTCGAAATCCTAGGTGACCGCACAAAAGAAAGTTATAGACCATATGCATCAGTTAAAAAATTCGAGAGTTCAGTATTCACTTTGTTAATACTATATTTAACGGTTTTTTTTCGAAATTTTGCTTAAAGCATTTTTTGTCTTCCCTTTGGTGTAAACTTCGTGGATCCAGGAGCCAGAGTCGAACAAAAGAAATATGCTCTGTGTATTTGCTCTGTATAATTTCAGGCCTGTTATAAATTCAACTTAAAAAAGAGATGTTCTCAATTCAATAACTTCTCGATTTAGTTGCAAAAGTCGGGAAAGAACACAGCTTTCAATAAAATTACAATAAAATAACAATATTATGGCCACTAGAAGGCCGATAAATATCCAAAACACATCCGAAAACGGATTACTAAGGGCCGCTTTTTTAGTGTTGAGTTAAGCCCATCCTAAACCAAGATCTGTTAATCCCGGAACAAAACGAATCTAGAGCTAACCCAGCGAGTAGTTTTTCAACGCAGAGTTGGCTCCGACAGTTAAGTTGTCGAATTCTTCGACTCTCGAAATTATTGACTCGCCCAGCCTTCACTTCACGTAGAAAAACACAGAAAAAGAAGTTGGAGTCATCTTGAGATGCCATTTTTCACAGAAACACGCAAAACCACTTCCATTTCACACAGAAAAAAAAAATCTAAAAAGTTCATACTGCTCACATGAGTTGATCTGGGCTTAACTCACCAAATTTGGCAAGTTAAGCTGAGATCAAACACGGATCGATATTCACTGAAGAATTCATTTCTGGGGTTAATCTCTGTTTTACTGGGAAACTCGGATGATCTCGCACTGAAAAACCAGCCCTAAGAATACAAAATAAGGTGAAACTGGGCAGCAGATAAAGTAAGTGCTCCGGGGCGAGTTCTCTCAACCTTTGCCCTCGACACTGTTTAGAAATTAACTTAAATACGGTGGATCACTTTCGAAGGCTTACGGGAACATGTATTCCCAATTAATCGCCTTCTTCTCAATTATTCAACAATTCGGCCGAAAACTCCGACCTAAAACAATAAGTTTCAATATTTTTTGTTCTAAGTCGTTTGTTCTAAGTTCACTGAAATTTTTGTTAACTAAGTGGCGACCAACGTGGGGCTATAGACAATCAGGAATGAGGGTGCCAGCAAAACTTTGATGAAACGTCAGGAAAAAGCAATAAGTTTTTATTTTCTAATCGGATGTCACAGCTTTAGACTTTCTTCTTTGGTGTTATTTAAAGTCAAAAGTCTTCGCCGACAATATAGCTACGATCCCAGATTTGGAAGTCATTTATCACGTAGGCTAATACCAGTCAAAAGACTGGAAGCAACAGTTCAAAATTAGACGTTCAGAACGAAATATGTACGGTACAGTCGCGAGCAACATTTAAAGTAACACATATTTCGTTCTTTCAGACTATTGTTAAGTGCCAACTGTCAGGATACATTTCATGCGTATTATTTAAAATTATTCAACAAAACAGGCCCTCAGGAATAACCCTTGATCCTTGAGTGTTTTGAATGATCCTCTTTCGTAAAGGATTACTAAAAGAGGACGTTAATAATTTTTATAAACTATATACGTGTCAGCACCGTCACAAAAAAAGAATGAACTTGTTCTTTGAACTTTCAATTGTCCGTCATATATATACATTCTTTTTAAACAGATCTCGTCAGCCTCAGGATTCTATAGAGGACCACTCCCTCTCAAAAGATCAATAAAATGAGAAAGAATAACGTATTTGTTATTTTTTTACATATGTCAAAATTTCGAAACGTTGAGCGACCCTATTGCGTCTACAATTATTGTGTGTTTGCCTTTTCCAAAAAGGATGTGTGCTCACAAAGTCTTTGGTCACAATATTTGGAAGCAACAGAAAACGACGCTAGTCTTTTGTTGGGCGCCACTTTAGCAGACACACGAAATTTAGTTAACGAGTTCTAGGCATTCGTCTATAGCTTGATTCGTGCTTATAATTTTAAATTACAATCTTTTTTCTACCTTTTTTTACAAATTTACTTTGATACAAGAAAGAATTTGTTTGCATAGATCTTAATATTTTCTTGATTTTTCTCGATTAATATACACATTTGCTTTGAAAAAACACTCAAAAATAAAACATTTTTTGAGAAACTAACAAATTTATCAATAGTAATACAATATAACAATAAAACTTCCTAAATAATTATCACCCATACTTTGTTCATTCTCATTTACAAGTTAGAACACAATGTCCCGATATTTTTGAACCTTTATCTGGGTTTACCACCCAAGTATGCCTGGCACCCAGAACAGTTCTCTAATACCAAGAATCACACAATTATAATATAATATAAAAAATAATAATAATAATTTGATCGATATGAGCGCCTTACATCTAAGAATTCACCTTCCAAACTGCCCGGTTGCACTGTTTTTTTTTTACTTTAATTTTTGCATTTCGCAAATTTATACAAAACGTATTAGGAATTGTAAATTATTATTCTCTTCAATTTAAAAAATGTTTATAAACACATTTTTCTTTTCACAATTCACAAAAATAAAGTTCAAAAATAAAAGGAATTATTTATAATACGGAAAAAAAATTATAGAAAATGATATAAATCAAAATAATCAAAACAGGAATTCGTGTAGAATTGGAATTCTCTTTTGATTATCTTTTGTCAATTTGGATGAAAATAGAAATTTAAAAAAAAAATGTTTTTTACGTAATTCCATTCACTTCTCGTTCTCTCCTCTCTTTTTCGTGTAGCAGGACTTGACAAGATCAAAATATAAGACTTTTAAAAAAAAATAATAATAATGAGTATGGAAATTAAAAAAAAAAATAATAAAAGAAAATTATTAACAAAAATAAAATTTGCACTAACTAAAAACTACGCAAGTGATTAAATCGCACTTTCAAATTGTTATAAATAATAAATAAATAATGCTGCGATTGCATTTTAATTAAATTTAGCAACTACTAAATTTTATTTGGATTCTCCTGACGGGCGCTGTATTTCGGATGGTTGGGCATCACTGTGTCGGTGGTCAGATCGTTGGGTGCCTCGAGCACCCCTTTGGCATGTGCCGCCGCTGTATCACAGTCGGTGCGACGTGAGATCAATAGACGAATATCTGTGTGAAGGGTGAGTCGACCAGAGCGTGTTGTTTGGAATCTAAAAGCAGAGAAAAAATGTTGTTAGATCTTGAAATTCCGTTTCTAAATTTCACGTGATATTTCTGTTCGGGTCAAGCTTAAAATAATAAAAAATACGTTTTCACCCCTCTTTTCAAAGCACGGAAAATAAGATATTTAAAAATTTGCTCTGAATCATAAGAAAACTGAAAATGTCTCGTTTTTTTGTACCTACACAAAAGTCCCACGGGTCATGGACGGTATCTAGACAGGAACCCTTAGAACTATTAATTTTGACGTATTTTGATTTTCTTTCTTAGTACTTTTATTCCACTCTCTGATTAAGCTTGTGAATGGCCCCCTGACTTTGCAGCATTTTTGCTGTCGTAATTGCTATAGTTCGCTTAACAAGACATGGAGATAAAAAAGTTAAATTAGTTTTTTAGGGTAACTTTTGCGACCTCAGAAACAAATTTAAACATCGTTTTTTAAAGAAGTTTGAGAAAATTTTAATTGTACCGCTTAATGGCTTAATGGTGTAAAGGAAGATCGGTAGCCTTTGTCAACAGCAGAAATTATTTCTGCGGAAATTGTTTGTGAATAGGAGGCGTTACGGCCTCCTGTTGGTTACAAGGAGGATTTCGAAGGAAGACGGATCTCTGATGCTGTGCATTAGACAGAGGTCGAAAGACAGTTCTTAGTTATAGCCTGTGGTACCAAAAACAACCTCTCCTTAAACCAAAGATGGTTTAAGGCGTACACCCATAAACACATCAAGGGAAGAGGCTCAGCAGAGCATCTAAAGAAGAACGCGACGTTCTATAAACGCACTGTGCTGTTCATTTAATACAAGCCATCTTTTACAGTTTGGAAAATGAGGCAGTAACACGTTTCCGCGACAGCCTGTTCCACCAAATAACTGATACACATCAGTTATTTGGTGGAACAGGCTGTCGCGGCTGTGTATAAGACAATCGGCTACGGCCACGGAACAGACTTTTTTTCCGTGGCCGTAGGTATTTATACATCCAAAGGACCCTTTTCGAGATTACCCCGATATTTTGCCGAAGCGCCTCTAGACTGCCAGAAGTGGACTGTGATAGACAGTAGCTGACAGGACCTTAGAATTTTTTTTCAAGGGTTACTCACAGATGTTCGAGTTTATAGGAGATGGGAAGAGTGACACCTTTAAACACGAGTTGAGTCAGACCTTTATTACAGTACTCTTACGAAGCATTTTTTTTATCGAACTTTGCGAAAAAACCAGGTGGCGCTAGTTTTTTTTAAGATGTAAAGAGAAAAGCACTCTGATTATAGATCACTCTCTCTTTCTTTTTATTAGTGACGAAATCCGCTTTTTTCTCTGTACAGCGAATAGTTTTTTGTTAGTTTTTAGTTCACTTTGCGCAGACCCAGATGGCGCTTTGGGTTGTTGTGCATCGGAGACTACTATTGAAATATGACAAAGGTCAGACCAGTGTCCTTCCTCCTTTCCGAGCTTTTTTAAAGCTTTTTTTAACCTTCAGAGGATTCACTGAAAGCCCGTTTCTTGTGCACCAATCATCGACCAAATCTAGGTATCGTTGTGGCTGATAGCAGAACGGCATCATGCCGATTAGTTAGCAGAGTCTACTGTGATTCGCAAAATTAGGCATCATGGACCATAGCCTCTATTACTACAGTTATGACACACTTGCCAGAATCTGGTCCGGTAATCAGTGTCCTCTGCTTTTTCCACTAAATTGATATTTCATCTTCACCGCGTTGTCGCACGCGCTTTTAAATGTTGCCTCACTACTCAATATCGCCCGCAAGAGTGCTTACTTAGGTAAGTTGGCGGGAGTGACAACTCGGCAGACCCTAATATGTTTTGGGGTGCAGCCCAAGACTGCGAAATCAACCCATTCCCCTGCTTGTTCAAATAATAAATAAATGGAGAACCTACATTTTTCTACTCCAGATGGTTTTGACAATTGTCAAAATCCACCCACAGTCTCTTTGGATTCGGCCAGGGCATAGCTTCGGGTGATCTCGATATTAATTTACGAAAAAAAAACAAGGAACTCTTGTGGTTCTTTGTTCGACTCGTTTGGCATACAAAGCATGAGCTGTTACCCAAAGCAATGATGCTGAAGGTATGACTCGGGATACCTTTATAGTTCTACGGGCTCCAGAAGAGGCGGGCCCTGCATTGTGCATGACTAGGGGGCAGAAGATGAGGAAAAGAAGGAGCTGACAGCAGGTGGCACGAAGAAGCTTAACTGGCTAAAGGCGAAGCACTCCGTCAAATCTTCGGCGCGCAGTTTCTTTCAAATGGGACAGGTCGGTGGAAGTCTCACCAACTGAAAAAAAACAGTCCCTTGCCCGAGCACCGCCACGTCGCCTGCACAACCAAAAAGCAAGAAGAAGCGAGTTTCTGATATGGTGAGTGCCTTTGTCGCTAAAGCTCTAAACGATTTAATGTAAGGTGTCTGCAGGTAGAAAAATTGACGAGTAGCCGCGTCTTAGTGCTTCATCAGCTAGTAGAATCCTACGAACAAAACAATTCTCAACATTTACGAAAACCCCAAGTAAGTACTCCTTCCAGTTCAGAGCAGTTTGAAAGTTTTGAAGCGCAGTTTTTCGGGTAATTACTAGGTCTCTTGCATCTCAGAAAGGGGATGAGATCGTAGATCGTGTGACTCAACCGTTGGAAGGGGTCTAATTTTTAATCATCAAGACCATAAGGTCTTAAGCCCCAGATTTTTGACCAGTGTGTTTCGCAAAAATAATATTGGCTAATGATTGCTCAAGATAATATGTCTTACTATGCTAGGATTTTAAGTAAATAAATAAACCTTGAGCCATACTGAGGTTTGCCGCCAAGTCTTCACCAAAAAGGTCCCGTTCTTAAACGCAAAGTCTGACCACAAAGTTAAGTTATTTCAACACCCGCGAAAAGTTGATTTTTGCAGGGTTCAGACTCTGCACACTCCACCATTAGGCCGACCGCATGCACAAAAAATTTTCCGCGGTCTGCCTGTATTGGTCACAACACAAGGCGCTATACTTAGCATGTCACAAGTGACCCCCTCTTTTATGTTTCACGATAATCCCATTGTTGAGTTTCTTGGCCATAAATACTCAGCACGGAGATCAGCTCTAAATCTTTATTTTAAAATAAATAATTCAAGCTAATAAAAAACTCACCTCAAATGGATTGAATACCGTAGTCGTTTCATATGTTCACTCGAAATCATGTGTCCCAAGCTGCTTCCGCCGTGCATTCTTGACATCATCGACAGAGCAGCACCCCCATATCCAGACACTTCTGCAGTTCTTTCGCCCTGCGACTGTGACTCCTCGGCGAGTATACGTTGGCGAATAAAAGTCTGATGCAACGGTGGCATGTCCCTGAAATCGTACGGTATGACAAACATTCGAACAACCGTTCCCATCGGGTTGAGTAGGGTCGCCTGTACGGTTCCAGTGTTCGGAATCAGGTATCCCTTCCGTGGCAGACGGATTTCACACTAAAATAAAATAGAAAAAAGTGCTCAACTTCATCCTGACAGAGGGGACATGCCATCTAGTTCTTACCACATAAGGAGTGCTTAGAGCCTCACCACGGAGTTCATAAAAATACGCAGATGCGGGAATCGTCTGTTGTGTGGGACAAAATGCGCCTGATGCCCCAAGCAACACTTTGAATCCGGTCACTTCTGTTTTTGGAACGAAACGCCTTTGCAAGAGGCTCTCTTCCAAGTTGCCAAGCAGCGGCTTTCGGCCGTAGGCCATTACACGCGAACGACCCTTCATTGGCGACGATGCCGGACTGTAGATCCCCGCCTCCAGCTCCTCATCAGAGAACTGTTCGTCAGATCCCAGCGACGATCGATCCGAACGATCGGAGAGATGGCGAGAACGTCTCTTGTAAAAGGCAGCTTGTTTAGCGAATCGCGGCGAAAGCGAAGGCGAATTTGGCAGTGTTGGCGCCGAATAGGATTTTTGTACGGGGATGTTCGCATCGGGAGACTGTAGACTCGCGCTGGTGCTCGTCTCAAAGGTGAATGTCGCGTCCGGCGATGGACAGCTGATGGGTATCGGCGACGATGTGGCAGCGCAGAATATTTGTGTTAGATTGACTTTTGGCAGATTCCTCCTCTTGTCTGTGCCGCTAAAGATGTGCAGCAGGCTGGGCTTCGTGTTGGGCGGCTGTGCTACACTCGTACCGTTTGCAGTTATTTGCGAATTGGGAGTTTTGAACTCACCTTCCCCTCCTCCTCCTCCTACACCGTTGGAGATGTATGTTGGGGGTGAGTTATTCTCTTTTATGGCAGTGCAGTGGTTCTCATCATCTTCGTCCATTCGAAGTGACGTCTTTCCACAATCGCACGATGGCCCATCTCCATTAGCGCATTTTCCATTCGTTCCGTTGCTGCAAACGTTGTTATTGTTCTGCTGTTGCTTCTGTTCTTCATCATTCTGCTGATCGTCTTCCTTGCGCCGAAAATGGTGCTGTGTTTTCTGACGCTTGCACACCTGGCAATCGCTCCCGTTGCGCGTCGCCTGATGCGTCAAAACAGGCGGCGAGTTATTGTTGTTCTTTAGAGGTTTTCGATTCCGTGCCGTCTTAGGCGTCCGCTGAATAGCTTGCAATAGCAAGTCTGCTTTGTTTAGCGGAGTAACCTCGGCGAAATTCTCATCACAGTTCATGCACACCATGGACATCTCTCCGCCGCACAGTCCACAGCTAGGGTAGGCGGCTGACTGAGGAAAGTTCGCCGTCTGTGTGCCCGTCGAGATCATTTCAACCACCTGGGTTTGAACGCTTTCAGCTATACTGCTCGGTGGTGGAGTCGGCTGGTATAACGGTGGGCGAATAGAATTGATCGAGCCGTACTCGGGCAAGGTCTGTTGTTGACCATTGCTCGCCACTTCAGCGAACGTCTCGTCGATTGCTCCATTGATCTTCTCGTCCAGCTGCATCGGTTGCGACTTGAACGACGTCGACGAGGACTCCTGTGACGTGTCGACATTGTATAAGCTTCGAAGCTCTCCTCCGCTATCCGAAGTCGTCTTTTTGCCGGTTTTCTTGTCCCGCTTCAGCATCCGTTTCTTGTACTTCATTAACTGCCTTTCGCGGTGAGACAGCGTCGCGTCCGAGCTACAGCAGCCATCGTCGTCGTCGAACATGCACTTTTGCTTGTCCTTGTCCATGGAGTCATCGTGACTGCTGCTGGTGGACGCGACCGAAGTGGATGGCAAGTGACTGATGGAAGCTCGACGCGTCTTGCACTCGGACCCACTACTCGCCGCCGGCGCTGCAATGATCGGTGTGACACTAAACAAGGCACCAATTCCGGCGACGGCGACTGACGGTGGTGTAGCATTTGCGGCAGAGCATTCGCCAACTCGCGGAATGCCACCGTTAATGCGTGGAAGACTTTTCACACAAACCGAGATGCAGGTGCTCTCCGAAATAACCACGTTCGGGAAGTTGTGCACAAGCGGCTTCGAGTTAAAGCTGGCGGTCGAGTCGTACGGTTTGATGCGGTAGAAAACATTCAGACGTGGTCGCTTGCCCGACTGCGTGGGCCCCGACGTGGGTGGGAAGAGGATGCGTCCAGTATCGTAGACGGCTCGATCGGATTTCTTGATCAAGTCACACCAGGCACTTATCTGCGAAAAGTACAGCTGACTGCGAATAGCACTGCACAGCGAGGGCAGCGTCATCGTGGGGGCAGGAGACCTGAAAGTAAAACAGATAGGAAGCTGTTAGTTTAGCTGTTGGCAACAAGTTGCTAAGGGGCAATAAATAGTTTGATAAAATACCGATGATGAGACAGGGTTCGACAGTTCAATAGCGCATCTTTGCTATCATTTTTAGTACTATTCAGCACTGATCAGCACTCTGCTAGCCGATTGATATCTGCCTTTTTATAACGAGAAAAACTTTTTTAGATTGATTCAGCTCCATTTGACACTTTGTAAGGTAAAAACTTCACGAGAGTTTTTGGAGTTGGGTTATAAGATGCCTTATTTTATTCTCAATCAATTTGATTTTTGCTTATTCAGCAGCATTAAATTATTGTGCGTTCTTCATTCAGAATGTGTTTTTAGGATCAAATTATTTTTTTTCCGTAAAGTTTGTTCTACTCGTCGAAAATGGTGAGTTCAAATAAGCTCGAATGTTTTTTATAATTTCCAAGAGATATTCGAAGAGGAGTTTCACAGCAGTAAGTCCCAATTCAGCGGTATTATTTCATATTCAGCATCTTGTTTCAGGCAATATACATTGTTGGAGGTTTACGATTATTGCTTTTACTTAGCTCAAAAGCTCTGGTTATTGAGATTAAATTATTTGTCTTTTCTCGCACATTTTATTTAATTGATCGAGAATGGTGAACAATTTTTTTTAAGCTGTGTTTTTCACTAAGTCAGTCGCTTTACAATTCAGCCAATCTAATTACTTTGATTCCAGAGAATTTACGATTTTTGCATTTTCTTTGCTCAATAGCTTTATTCAGCTACATTCAGCACCTTTTAGTATTTCTTCCCGCATCACTTTATTTAATGTTTTCTGTAAAGTTACCTTAACTGATTGTGAATGGTGGATAAAAGTTTTTGTCTGATTTCGCGCGCATAAAATCAATTTTTACAGAAGTCAGAACCTATTCAGCGCCACTATTTTGTATTCAGCATTTTTTTGCAGTCGATATAAATATTACTTACTTGCAATTCTTGCATTTTCTAAGCTCAAAGTTACTAGTTAGCTACATTAAGCACTCATTAAGCATGGCTTTATTTATTTTTCTGGTAGAGTTAACTTAATTAACCAAAGACCGTAAAATACGAGTTAAAAGCGGCACGAATATTTTTAACATACGTCTGACTCTTGTTTAGCAGCACTTTTTCGTATTCAGCAACTGGCTAATATTATTATTCTCTATTTTATACCAAGAAACTTGGTAAGAATACTAAGTTTTGGTTAATGACGAAGAAAATAACGCATTCCGACAGTTAAGCATATTGTAAGCAAAAGATTCTCAATCATTTTACAGCGATTTGCAGGTAGGACTATTTATTTTGAGTGTCAACAGATTAAAGTGGCAGCATTTTCTTACAGGTTCTTCTTTATCAACTGTATTCAGCACTTTGTAAGCAAGTCAAAAATCGACGCCTGATGAACGGTTTCATGAAACTAGCACAAAAATTATCAAGTGTGAGACACATATTTCGAATAAAACCTTCACAGACCACAAGAGTAGAGTAAACATACTTTTCTTTCTGTGCGATGATCCATTGCTCCAGCAGAATCTTATGCCCGACCGGCCCAAGGTACACTTCTATGCAAATCGGTTCACCACGCGCCATTATTGCTTCCATTTCTTGACAATGTGTGCGCCAACGTATGCACTACAAGAGAGAAAGAGAGTACACGTATAGTCCACCATTCTAATGAGAGAACAAACACAAGGATACTTACTATTTTAATACCATAAGATATATCACAGATGTGATCCTCAGCGTCAGCGGCTTCGCCCTTAGCCAAGCCCAACTTCCTGAGGAACTGATCACAATGTGGCCCCTGTTTGGGATTCGAACTACAACTACTGCTGCCGCCGCTATCGCATCCATTGCCCTTGCTTGACTGTTGCGACTGCTGCTTCCTTGCACTTGAGCTCGATGGCGAATTGCAGCCATTGGGACTCTCCAACCCGCTGCAGCAACTCGCCGGCGAAGACGACGATGACAACGATGAGCTCATGGTGAACGGTGTCGCCAAGCGTGGCGGCGATGTGAAATATGTATACTTGGGCGATGCAGTAGCTGGCACTAGAGGCGATGTTGGTGACGACGACAACACCGTGTACCCGTAGTTGGGTGTATTGTCTGGCGATGCCCTCAGACATGTCGTGGCAAGTGACTGTAGCGAATGTAGCTTCTCAGCTATTGGCGAAGGCACAGGACGGTGATGGTAGACAAGTGTCATCCTGCGATCCAGATCCGATTTGTCATCTTCTACGCCGACGGCAATCGCTTCGTGAGCCATCATCTCACGGCTGACTATTGGCGATGATTGTCGCAGTTGGCAGATTTTCTGAGTCCAGCGCTGATGGGTCGTGTCCGGTACGAAGCTAGCTGCCGTTGGTGTTGTTGTTCTAGCCGATAGAAAGGGCATGGGTACAGCATTCGGATTCATTGTGATGTTGACGACTTGTGCGGAGCGTGCGCTGCTACCACTGCTGCTGGTACTCGTGCAGCTGCTGCCGACGTCATGCCCTGCCGCTGCCTGAAGGTGATGGTGGGCGTGTGATCGTCGTTGCGCCAGGGATTTCACCAATCCCGATGGTATGGCGAATTCATCCTCTGACATGGCACGGCCTTCCAGCACGAGCGAGGCAATGCCAATCACCGCCGAGGACGACGTTTGGGTGGTGGGTGTATTCGAAGCTGTTGTTGGTATCATTTTGGCTGACGATTGACACGACGACGACCACGATCTGAGGGCAAAACAGGAAAAAAATAACGATGTAGTACAGTTATCTGCTAACATTTGAATACATTTTTTAAATTAACGTAGGGAAAATGCCAGGACAACATGTTTGCGCTGTGACTGTATCCGTTAGTTGGTTGCACGGAAATGATGCTCCTATGCTAGGGTTTTTGTCACGAGAAGACAAAGTAGGTCATGGTCCGGTGGTGGCAGTGTAAAAGAAGCACACGACACCGATGAGAAAAAAATACCCACAGCGAATGTAACGCTTTTCGGAGCATAAAAGCTCGGTGCCACATGCTGTTGGCGCGGAAACTAGGTCAAAGTATTATGCCTCACAAAAACGAGGAGTGTTGGGTTGTGCAATTTGAGAGGAGCTACAACGATTGTATACACTGTATAGTCACAGTGTTGAGGATTTTCTGCTTGGCAACCAGGCTAACAGATATTTTTAGGCAATGTACACATTAGTTTATCTTTTTTCTTGGGGCTCCTCTTTAATGATTCTATTCGAGTCTAGTGTTTATGCAACCATTTTGGGTGTTTTTATTTAAGGATCTGGTTGATGGTAAGTTTTTTTGTGGGGGACATTTGTGGACGAATAGTTAAAGTGAACCTAGCAGCTGAGGATACACAGGATACACAGAAGAAAATTAATGCTATTGTTGAGCTGCACAAGACCAGGATTTTACTTTCTGTTTTGTGGGGAAACTACCTGGATTAGTTGGCTTTTTTTACGACATTACATGAGGAATTTTTTTACATTCTTCGAGAGGCCAGTTTCAACCTTATTTTGGAATGTTACCTGATACTTGAAAGCAGACAGAGAAATATTACGTGGGGAGTGGGGGGCATATAAGGTTTGGTGGCATTTGTAAAAGTTGTTTACCTTTTCTTATTTAAGTCACTGTTGCAAAATTATAAGGACATGGTATACCAGTGCACAGTATATGAAAATTTTATTACAAAAATTAGTGTTCTTTAGTTCAAACTTTGCGCCCATTGTACGGTGGCCATAAGTTTTTAGTCAAGAAACCAAATTTCATAAATGAGGCGAGCTAATCTAAAAGAGGTTCAAATTACTTCTGTGATGAATTCTTTTGAACGCCGAAAACCTGATAACGAATCAATCAATTAAACTAGCTCATACCGTGCAGGGGTTCCGCAAAAGAAAGACATTTCACCTCTACACTACACATGGTAAAATATTCGTTTAAGATATAGATTCGTTTAAGACCTCACCCCAAGCACTGAAGTTAAACCCATGGAAAGCAACACATCGCAGTCTTCGAATCTATCCTGGAGGTACAGCGATGTAAAGGACGACTTGACTTTATATGACTCGCAGAAGTTGATGATGAGTTTCTACAACCTGGACTGCAAAACTGATCGCAGTTTGTTGGCACTGGTTGATGCCTGCTTTACAATCAATCAGCGCGTTGACGTCAAACCAGAGTCGCAGCGTCAACCCGAGACTAGAAGAAATTAGTTTATACATAATCAAAGCCAGAAACCGAGACGAGTGTTTTGACTGCGCCACGACATAACAAATTTGTAAAATTTGTCGGCTGGTTACACACGTTTGTCTTCGCAACACGTTTTCGTTTCAAAATAAAAAAAGAATATGCATAAATTCATGTGACAAAATCGAATGTCAAAACAATTATTGAGAACGATGTTGTGACACTCGCTGTGACGAGCGAGTCTCGAGCCGACTGGAGACTCTCGTTCGGTCTCAGCCGCTTGGTGTGAAACGGCCATGAAGCTTTTATTCTCCCCGATCTAAAGCGCCACATTTATTACGTTAAAGAAAGACAAAAAATCGTTAGTCCAAACCTAGACCAAGAACCCACAAAATCAATTTGTCACAATCTTTGATTTCTTAAGCTGTTCACACCAAAAAGGATCCAAGCTTCGTTTGACATTTTAGTTAACTTTGGTAAGTAGCAAACCAACACCAGTAAGTAGGTATCCAGGCACTTTTAATCTCGCATGCACAAAAGTTTGTATCTGTCTAAGAACGAACCCAATTTGCATTATCAGATTATTTGTGAGCCAATTGACGAGACTGAGTGATGAGGATCTGCAAAAGATTTCGCCATAATTTTTTTGGTACTTTTTGTTCAAAACTACTGCGAACGTCACGATTATTAAGTTGTCTTGAGAATATAAAATTCATACATATTGCAAAAAATGTCACTTTTGCCTCAACTGTGTGTGTAGTTACCGAATTATCTTTGAAATCTGCAAACTTTTTTGAGGTCAGTGTAAATTCTTAACCTACCTATGCGCCTTTTATGATCTTTTAAAGCACTTTTATCAATAAATACAAGCTTAAATATGATATTTGATGGGCAACATGACAAACAAAAACAAAACCTTTTTGAAGTTCGATAAATACCAAAATGGTATTATCAAAATGGTAATATCAAAATGGTTAAAAGTTTTGTGTAGGTAAACTTTTTTTAAAAACTCTTGGAAAAAAAGGAGCTCATGACTCAGTGTGAATACATATACCTACCCACCGTAGGTAAAAAACAAGTGTACCTGTTTTTTCAGTTTTCATAAGAGCTCAGAGGACGTACCTAATTTTTGGCTTAAATTTTATTTGGTTAGAACACCTTGCTTCATTTTTTTAAAAGGCCTAAAGGTAAAATTTAACCCCCTGTATTTTTTTGTGACAGCATTTGTGAAAAAATATTTTTTTCTTCCTTCAGCAAAGCATGTCAAGTCCATTGACCTCAATTAAAATTAAAATAATTATCCTCCACATTATCCCCTAATCCGTACTCATTTCCAAACAACCCGTATCATCCTCAACATAACCCCACAGCAAAGAGGTCGCAAGAAACATTACATGTTGTACCCAGCAACATGTTTGATACTGATACATGACCTGCATACACTCAATCGTATTATATCAAACCCAACACATTCAAACAAAGTAAAGAACCAAAACAAAAAAGAGCACACAATAACATAACACACCCACCAAAAACCATATGATCGACGAAAGACGTAACACATAACTATTTGCCTTCCTCTTCCACTTCCACAAACGAACCAAGTGCACGTGCTCTTTGCTATTTCGAAATTTCATGTTCGACTTTTCGAAGGTAAACTCGTTTTTTCAACCCCGCGACACGCCACACCAAGAAGCTAGCGCACAGCACAAATTCACAGACAAGTTTGTCTAATGAGCACGCGTCGTGGGGAATGGGGCAACAGCCAACAGCCTAGCAGCTGACTGGCGGCTAGAGCGAGAAAGAAACGTAAACAAAGTAAAGATAGTCGCAGTCTGCCTGTGGGAAGACAAGGAGAGCGACAAACAAAGAAGTGTATATGTATGCAAGCATAAAAGGGAAAGCTTTCTATGTGTTTTTCTTTACACCTTTTTTCTCTCACTCTACAAATGCGATAAGAAAGAAAAAGAGGAAAAAACAACTTGAACTATTTTCTTCGTTTACCTTTTACAGCTGATTTTTATTTGCAAGCAAAAAATGGCCTGGCCAAACAAAATGAAATAGTTTACAGCCGAAAGAGCGAAGGGGAAGGGAAGAGTGGAGAAATGACAGTTATATGTTCCGTACATTTTGGAAATTTTGACAGACTTTTGTTGTTTCTTTGTTTGGATGGAATGTTGAAAGTGTTGATTGATTTTGCACACTTTTTTTAGAAGGGGGGGCTTGATGTGAACGCACCCTTTCTTTATGTTTTACAATTTTTGCTCGTATTGAGATCGAGACTTGAGAGTTTGTTAGTTTTTTTTCTTGTTAAATGTCAAAGGCATAGAAATAATGTTCATGTTAACAATGAGTAAAGCTTAGATACGATTTGCATTCAGACAATAATGGGTCAGGGCCATTTTTTAATGTAGATTTGTAGGTAGGTAGGTATATACCTACCAGATGATGTATTGATGATGTCTCAAATGTCAAGTTTACCAAATGACATTCGTAGGTAGGTAAGCGAAAACAATAAGTCATTTCATTTATTCCTAATGTTCCTACCCAGATGCAATTTGAGTGCAATGCTAGAAGACAGGTCGATAGGTATACCTAGGTAGAAACGCTGAAAACCTAAATTAACATAATGTGACACTTTTGGTCTGAGGTATGTGGGTAATGTAATGAGTGTCATGCATAGGTGCCTACATAAATATTTAAAGGCCACTTTTTATGATGAAACATTGTATAATGTTTGATAAAGGTACCCACCAAGAATAAGAATAAGATATTAAGACAGAATAGGTACCTACATACCTATTCATCTAAACTAATATACCTACCTAACTACTCGAAATAAAATTCCGGCCGGTTTTTCAGTGCTGAGTTGAGCCAAACTTAAACCAAGATCTGCTAGTCCCGTAACAAAACGAACCTAGCGAGCAGTTTTTCAGTGCAGAGTTAACTCCGTCAACAAAGTTGTCAAAATCTTCGACTCTCGAAATTATTGACCCTCCCAAGTCCCAACTTTCACTTCGCATAGAAAAACAAAGTAAAAGAAAATCGAGTTATTTTCAAATGCCAGTTTTCACAGAAACACGTAAATCAACTGCCATTCCACACAGGAAAAAACATACAAAGAAGTTCATACTGTTCTCCAGAGTTGATTCGAGATTAACCCGAGATCTAAGTTCGCTGAAAAACTCATTTCTGGGATTTATCTTAATGGCACTCGGAAAGTCGGATGATATCGCACTGAAAAACCGGCCATTACAGGTGGGTATGAAGGAAGGTAAGCTATGATTTGATTAGATGCTCATTAGAAACGCTCGTTGCATTGACGAAAAAATTCTATTGTAAAAATGTCAAAATATGCTCTCAAATGCCCAATCATGACTTAGACATTTCTTTCCTTGAGCACAAGGCGTTTTTGAACAAAAGTTCGATTTTTTTCGTCTGTTGGCTGTTTTTTTTTCTCATTTTTATTTGTTGCCAAGAATTTTCAATCACACTTCAACTGGGGTTTAGGCTTGACCTGACGCTTAGGCTTATCGCACACTAGAAGGCATACTAGACACTCGTGAGTAAACTTCAATAGTTCAAGCTCAAAACAAATGTGCAGCTTGCCGGTATACTGCTAGCAGCACTGCACCTAATACAGATGCCAAATTCTGTCCAAGTTGTGTTATCCGATTTTGATTTACTTGTCAACTGGGTGAAAAAAAACTGATCGATAGAACAATAAAAAAGGCGGGAAAACAAGCAGTGCTCACATGAGCAACTTTTCTAGTTCTCTCTATGTACCTACATACAGATTCACCACACCCAAACCCAGTTGAAAGATTTTTATGTCTGCTTTCTAAAATGTCACCGAACCAAAAGAAATGAAAGAGTTCCATGGTGATGTTTAAACATAGACCTGCCGGTGTTAAAATTTTCATTTATCGCAACAAGCAACTAAAAAACCCGTGGCAAAACACAGATTTAAAAGTTACCTCAAACATGCTTGTATTCCCATACAAGCTTATACAACTCAAAAAGGCAATCAAACCGTTGCGTGACTTAAAGTTTTATGCGTGCAATAAGCTCATTTTTGAAATTTCTACAACAACACAGTTCATGCTTTAAAGTTGAGACCCAACCGCGAAGTTCTAGTTGTTGAATTGGAATCTACTTTTATTTTCTTTGATAGCTGTCAAAAAATTGAATAACAGATACATATTGGTGAGTAAATACAGAGACAATATTACGTAAGTAGTATCGTTTCATTACGTCCAGTAGAAACTTGTTAGCAGAATATGAACGCACAAAACTAATACAGGAAATAGATGGAAAACCCAATGGCGAACCCAAAAATTATTACCTTTTGCTACTTTTTGCGTACGGTCGCTGCTGTTAGCACAAGCTAAATTTATTCCGTAATTTTGTGTTCAAATGGACCGAATATCATTGCAAAATGTCAAAAACAATAGACGCTAACTTCACATGAACCCAGCCCACAGGGTTTTGCATATTGCCGCAGATTCCATGGGGTTCGGTAGAATTCGACATGCGAAAACAACCGCATGTTTGCATGCGACCACGGCACATGCAACAAAATATAACAACAGTCACAAAGATGGCTGCAGCTCGGCTTTCAAATTTCAAAGAAACTCACGAAGCCAGCAACCGTCAAAGGCGAGCACTGCACGCACCCCAATTTTGATAATTTTTTTTTCGACTCTATTGAACGATATGGATGTGAACAACATGTGTTTCTAGTAGAACGGCGCTACGTGCCACACAGCGAACGGCTTATTTCACTTTTCACTAATTTTCACGAAGAGGTGATTTAAGTTGGCAACACAAATCGTGCGATTTCTTATTGCTAAAATGTTTACTAAATTTGCAGGTCATTTAATTTAGGTTTCTGATTAATGTTTCAGATAAGAGCGAAACTTCGGAATGTGAATGTTGGATGCCTATGTCAAATGGCTGTTTCGCGGAGTAAAATTAATTGACAAAATAATTTCCTTAGCTTTTACCTACACTTAATGACGCAAAAGCGACCAATTATTAAAATAAATGATTTTTCAAATGTAAATGATTTTTCAAAAATCTACACGGAAACGAACTTGAAACGTTTCATAAAAATGTAATTTTTTGTTTGCCGAGCTAATGTGTATAATGATGACCTTCTAGCTACGACAACAAACAACATTAGGAACCTTCCTACCTACACATAACTGGTCTTCTATCAACAGACAATTTGACATGTGAGTAGGCCCTAATTACAAGATGACACTGAAGTCGATTAAACGCCCGGGAAAGGTTACATCGACGACGATAGAATCGACTACACAGCTTCGCAATCGTTCAAGTTGATACTTGAGTATGAGTATAGAGTATACGTTCGAGTGCGCAGCGAACTGAAATCCTTCAGAGTTGCACTCTCCTTATCGCTGAGGCATCTTATTAAATGCATCGCATGTGTATAGTCACAAAGTATGTGTGTTTAAAATGCACACGCCAATGCAATTGAACCTATTTATACTCTTAGCTATAAATATGCATTTCAATGAAAATGAAATATGTTCGCCATTTCGAATAGATCGCAGTTTGGGGTGTCTTCGCTCGTTTGAAACATAAAGAGTGAGACGAGTTGCTGAACACTCTCCACGTTGTTGTTTGAAATGCATGTGCGGTTTCATTTAAAATTCGTTTGGCTCGTTGCTGGCATATAGAGCGCATTTTGTTTACCTTGTATGGTTTCGTTGGTCATCTTTATATAGGCGGAGATACCTTACCCACGAGTGTAGAAATTTTATTTATTTTTGTTTGAGAATGCTTGGCGTCGGCCAACGGATGGACAGTATATGGGAGATGATCAAAGGGAAGGTCAATGCTACAGCGTAGTATAGTTTGGGAATACACAAAACAAAATGTTTCATAAAGCTTTAGCCAGGCGTTGCATAAATCAGGTAAAAGCAAAATTAGCTTTTGATTAAAGTTCAAGTACCTTTATATAGAAGTCATAGGATAAAAAGAATATTGTGCCAATGTGTTGTTATGTAAGACATGGGCAACCGGGCCGTTTTCGCTGCCTACAATCCCCATGTCATTGGTAAAAAGCCTTTAGTATAAACACTGGAGCACCTCATGGTTCCATATTCTGACCAACACTTTTTCTAAAACCAAAAGGAGTTGCTTCTTTTGTGCTGACATTTTTCAAATAATGATTATCGATGGGCAAACATGCGAAGAATTTCAGAGAGTGCGAAAAAAGTCAGATTATTTACTAACCTTATATGTAATAGTTAAGGGTTTGTATGAAAAACCAGGTGAAAACAAAAGGGTTGCACTGTCTGTCCCCACAACATGCAGGGTCTTGTCACTGGTTTCGAGATGTCAACAAAAGGTAACGGTTATGTTAGAAAAGCAGCTTAATGATGAGAGCGCTAGGCCTGGACAATTGAACATTGTGACCAAGACCAAAGAGAAGATGGAAGCCTGCAGTGATGCAAGTAAAGAAACTCAGCAAAATAGCAAAGGGGTGCTGCTGATAAGCCATCGTCAGGGAAGAAGATGTTTGTGGAGTGAAGCGGCTTGTGTTCATCCAGTTTTCCAGTAAACAAAACTTGGATTAAATTTGATATTGAAAAGTGAAAATTTACAATTTAACAAATATATGGCTTTGCCATAGGGCCCGCTCCCCTAATAAGCAATACGTACGATACGTTCGGCCAGCTTTTTAATTAAAACATGGATTAGCTTATTCCAGGATTAACTATGGAGAATAATTCAAACAACCTTTCACGTGTTTCTATGCAAAAAATTACTTTGAACAGTAATTTCGATAGCTTCATCGACAGAGCTAGCTCCAAAATGAAAATATTCTTTTTAATCCGGGATCAAATGATTCTGCTTTAATCGAGAGTTTACGCTGCATTGAAAAACTGAGATCGTTGAAGGAATTTCGGGCAGATAAGCTTAACGCGTTGAAAAAAGTTAAAGACTCGTATGGCTGAGGTTGCCTGAGAAGACACTAACCATTGGCAAAAGGGCTCGCATCCTTTTTCAAAAACGAATAATGAGATTAAATAACCTTGAAGTGTTAAATTTCTCTAAATTGTTAGTGGAAAATTCTACGCGAAATTGATAAAAGCACACTCAAGAGCAATTTCGCTTATAGGAATGGCGGGGTTTTCCTCCCAAAAAAAATTGCGAATTTGCGTGCGGGTCAACACCTACTTTGCAGATTTAACAGAGTTTAGTTTAGTTTGTGTTTTGCACAAGTATAAAGCATACCCTCCGTCACTAAGTCTGCAAACAAAAAATTGCAAGCGCCGTTAGATCAAACTCTTAGGGCCAGTATTTCAGTGCGATATTATCCGAGTTTAGGAGTTTAACTGAGATTAATTCTGGAAATTATTTTTCCAGTCAATTTCGATCCGGGATTAATCTCAGCTTAACTCGCAAAATATTTTGGATTAATCCCGGATCGAACTCTGAAGAAGAATGGAGAAGAGTTCGAATTTCTTTGTCTGTTTTTTTTTCTATGTGAAATGCCAGTTGCTTTGAGTGTTCCTGTGAAAATGACATTTGAGAACGACTCAAACTACTTTGCATGTTTTTTTTTATGTGAGATGAAAGCTGGTAGAGTCAATAACTTGGAGAGTCGAAGATTTCGACCCCTATACTAAGGCAATTGATTGCCCTTCGGTATTCGGTAACCTCTCCATGACAGAAAGACAAAGAGTTAGAGAGGCCTTAAGCAAGCCCTTAGTTCCTACTTTAGTAGCCTTACTTGTTGTTTGACATGATGACTTCCGCAAGAAATTTTTGTGAATTGCATTTGCAAATAGGAAACCCAATAGTACAGACCCAAATGTTTCGACGGGGATATTTTTCTGTCCGAAAGAACAGATTTGCAATCAAGAAATTCAAATATGTGACGCATTCATATCGTTTGAAAGCCCAAAACTGTTCGTTGCTAGCCTGAACTTTTTTAATTGCATCAAAAGGAGTGTGGCCTTCTTCGCCGACTTCGCCTTTTAAGTACCTATCTAGAGCACATGGGCACTCAATCTAAGATCCCCATAGCAACTAAATCAACGCCCAACCATTCTAATACTGGTTTTACTTTTTGTAGCAAGATCCCTCAAGGCCTAAACACATTAGAAAGCCATGCCAACTACCTGCAATCAGATTGAATATAAAAACCCAAACCACACACAATCGCTACTGATTGCACGAGAATTATGCAACAACAACAAAAATAATTGAAAACAAAACCTGAGCATTAAAGACAAAAATTATTTAACCTCCTCTCTCGTCATAGATGAAGTGTGCCCCAAAGCCCCTACCAGTTTTACAGCTTTAAGCATAAAAAATAAAACAGGCTTTGTTTCAATAAAAAAAAAGTATATAGGCATAGGAGGTTATATTTAAGGCCCTCAGCACAAGTGTTTTCCTCTTTTTCGCCTGCTTAAATGGAGAAATGCACAGAGCAAACAAGAAAAAACTGTGCAGAGAATTTCCCAAATGGAGCGTCACTTGTCGTAGTGGTGTTATGTGGAACAAGAATTGTAAAACCAAAGTGTGCTACCTGGCCAGCCCCCTTTTTTTTGTGTCCTTCATCTGTAGCTTTTCTGTGTGTAGCAAGCCTGCTTAAGAAAAAACAATATTTATTTTTTGGGTTCACTTTACCAATGCAAGTGTACCTCAACGGTACTCGCAGTCCCTGGCCTAAATGCAAAAGTCTTTCATTCAGCAAACAATCTCACGAGACCGCAATCGCCAAAATTCGTTCAACTGGTCACCTGAACGCTGAGAGCGCGTATTTGGACATTTGGTACACCAGTGTTTGTTGTCGTCGTGCCTGTGCAGCGCAAGGTTTCAACATGGTTTTTGGGGGCAGCTATATAAGAAGTTTGGATAAGTGTAGCGCCGCGGGGTGATTGTGAATAAAAATTTTCCACCATTTCTGGTTGTGGTGGCCGGGAAAGAAACTTGCTCGAAATGGTGGTTATAGGTGCCAAGCTCTCGGTGATTTTGCAGCAAAAGCTGCGATTCGATTTTCTAACTCATTTGGGGCTTTGATGTATTTCGTGGGCACTTTTGGTATAGTTGATGGCAGTGACCTAGTTTGCACCGCGCATTATGGAAGTTTTGAAATCAGCAATGAGAACGTGAATAATTGAGGCGTCTTCTATCCAATCGATTTCGTGCTGAGATTGCAGTTTATTTGGGTTTTGTTTTTGCAAAAGTCGAAGCAAAAGCTTGTTTGAACATTTTTATGTGCTGTTAAAGTTTTTTAAGAGCTCAAATATTTTTTGAAACAAGTTTAATCTGGGTTGTTGGCACAGGGTAAACCTAATGCAGAATCGTAAATATCGAAGGAAAAACTATTTTGGCTGACCCGCTTTAATTTTTCTTCATCTTCAACCAACTTCGACCATTCGAACAGTGGTTTTGGGTGCAATTGTTCTCTCCATTAATTCATCAAGCACGCACAGGGCAATGTATTCTAAGACTAGCGAAGGCTTCAAGTTCAATAAAAACGATTCGAGAAAAACCAAAAAGACCATCTATTGCCGAGAACAAGGTGGATGGGACTTCCACCTTGTGTGAGATGAATCGGTGTGAGAGAATTGGGATAGACGAGTCGAGCTTCTACTTTATACTTTCCAAAGAGCAAGGTGCTGCGACGGAGATTAAAAGGGAAGCCACAAATACTATAAGCGAACCGTGCTACAGTCAGACACTCCATGAACAACTCTATATCACAAATTTCAAATGAGTAAGTTTGTTTTCGAGACGCTGACAGTTTCGAAACAGGTAACTGCCTTCCTCAATTCATTGAAAACGAAAAACACTCCATATGAGCACACTGGGGTGCGCACTCACGCCGCATAAAGATGTAGGGTAATTGTCGGGGAATATGGCGCACCATTTTAATTCAAGCAAGTCTGAACATGGTGTTAGGCGGGCGTGTTTAGGTGAAGTACGATTGACAGTCGTAAAATTAACAAAAAACAGTCAGTAAGTGCAAAAGTTCGTCTCTAACGAACTTCTATAATATACCCGACCCTATTTAGGTACCTTATATCGCCAAATTTAATATGTAGGCTTTTTGACCGAATTTATTAACTATTTCTATTGGCCACACCCCAAATATGGGAGTAGTCTGAAAATTAGAATCAATTAATTATTATTTCTTTAGAATCATGAGAATAAGCGCGAAAAGCAAATTACTAAAAAAAAAAAACAACTTTTTCCTAAAAACGCCCCCTAAAAGTGGGCGGATCACATAATTTTGTACGACATAAACTTAGCAAATAGTAATATCTTTAATATCAGTCATATAATTTTTTTTGATTTGGAGTAAATTTTCCGAGATATCGAGTTTTTAAAAATCTAACATGTTAAAAGTGGGCATTAATAAAGGCTTCTTGCCAATTGATGTAAAATTACTTGTCTTGCTCTGCACCTAAATTTGAGTTCCTACGCTTTGTCTAACTTGACCAAAAGGCATTTTGAAAGAAAATGTGAAAAGAGGTTGTCTCACATTAAAGTCAGTAGTGGCTTTGTATGTGCAACAGAAGAACTAAGCCGTGCATCAAGTTTTAAAAACAATGATTGTTCTCAAAGTTTTTACAAACATGTTTTTATAAACAAATTTCTTACCCTACAGATAGTTTGTTGTTGAGCATTGGACGCGGAAATGTTTTTTAGGAAGGTACTGAAAATTCTGTCTGTGGCCGAACTGTTCGTTGTGGTCAAAATATTTTGATAAAGTAGCCAGGTACGTTGATACCTACACAAGAGTTAAATCCTAAACCCTATGACCTTCCCTATGACTCTAAAGTATACTTAACTTAGTGCTTATTAAGCAAATGAAAGAAATGTAAAGTGCGCCATTTCCTCCGCTGCGCCATATTACCCGACTTTACCCAACTCGAATTTTTCATTAAAAATTGTGCAAACTGTAGAAATGATGTATCATTTGCTTTAATCGTACAATTCTATTGACTGTGTAAAAACCGCCACAGAGTTGATAATTTAAGTTCAAGAATTTGAGAGTTGCCAAACACTTAGGTGCTGGACAACTTATGGAGCTCAAGTGTGCTATTTTCCCCACAGTGGGTAAATTATTTTGCTAACCACTGTCTAATGAACGCCAACTCGTTTGCAATAACGATAATTTATGAAAAAAAAATAAAGCACTATTTTCTAGTATCAAAGTCCCCCTTTGTCTGGCATTTGTATCAAACGCCACAGTCGAGTGTTGCTATTTGTCTTTGTTCGACTTAATTAAAAATTCACTGAGCACATTGAGTGGTGTTGCCTCTTTACACTCGTCGTGTTATCCCCCGCGCCATGACGCAAATCTTAAAGGCTGGCACACATTCAAAAATAGGAAACAAATCGCACAATTATCTTGTAAATAATGTAATTGCCATTCCGAGTTGTGATTTTTAAAATTTATTACAACCAGCTGATTGGCTTTGGCAAACACTGCACCCAGTGCTCGTGGTGTGGCTAACATGAGCTCTACAGATGTGGCTATTTTTTTCGAATTTATTTCCCCAAAGACACTCGTGCTGACCTTGTGCCTCTCAGCTGTGCATGCAACTCACACCATAATTTTTGTTTCAAGCTTTTCCATGCGGACAGGGGGAGACAAAAAGCCCCCCACCACACTTATATACGTAACTATCGGCCAAGTAGATACATTTTTCTAATTACCTATAGTTGCACGTCCATATAGATACTCTCGTACTCGTTACCCACCACTTGAGGGCAGAGCTCACAAATTCCTATTCACGTAATTATTAATGCTTTGCTTTTCAGCGTTAGTTGGCGAAATTAGAGTTGAATTACTTTTCGATTTGTGGAGTGGCGGTGGCTGGTTGGTGTTGTCGTTGTTGGTGCGGTGGTTGACGATGCGGTTTGCGGCAGACGGACGGAATGACTTTTTAAGGTCGAGTGATTTATAAAACTCGTGGTGATGTAGGCACTTTGTGGTAGTCGCTTGCCACTTTCGACTTCCATCAAACTTTATGCGAAGCAAGATAAGTGTTTGGGGTTTTTTTTTTTTGTTTCTTCCTCCTTTTTAATTTATTTCTCAAGGAAAAGATGGATTTCAGTTCACACGATGGAGTTTTTAAGTTTCTTATCTTTGGCTGTTTGTTTGTGTTTGAGTCGCCGTAAAGTTTTGAGGTCTATACTTAAAGTTATGAAATACTTGTGTCCACCGCGTCGTCGTACGCTGGATTAAACTTGACATTTTCTTTGATTTAAATAAAAGCCTTGAGATTATAATTAAGATGTTTTTTTTTTTTTTTTTTTTAGAGCTAATGACATCTTTGGTCGAGACAAAAGCTACGTTGAATAGAAGGAAAATGTTGAGAGGAAAAACGGGCAAAAATATAATTTATAGATGTCGTCGAGAAGACTCATTTCTGGTGGTATGTCAGGGCAAGGTCAGTCAGATTGGATACATTAAAGCTCGTATGAAATTTGAAATGACATAATTTTGGTCGGCAGAACACTACCTGGGTGACTTTATGCGGGTAAAATCAAGTATTTTGTGCATCGTTATCCTTGCAATAAAATATCGCAAATCTTAATTGACAACTGGAACTGGGTATTTGCAGAGGAGTCTGCCTCCAGTTGTCAGCTATTGCAGTCAGAATTCATTGAAAACTAGATACACGCTAACATATAGGCGATATACGGTTAACTTCTGTTTGCAAAATTTGGTTTATTATGACAAGGCACACCGCAATGACAGCTTAGTCAGTTGGGCTTTTTTTTTATTTTGGGATGGCGAAAAGATCTTCAAATGATTCCAATATCTACTAAATTAATCATACCTAATGTATGATCAATTGTATGTCAGTTGGGTGAAAGCAAGAACAGGAAAAGGAAAACACGTCAAGACAAGAAAAGAAGAACTATTCATCGTTTTCGCCACTATTAAAAACAGTTGTCAGCGTTTTGACAATCATCATCATTATCATTTTCTGTGACTGCCATATAGTCCTTCCATCGTTTCCGATCCTCCGCCAGCAACTCAAGAGACTCAGGCGCGATCCCCAGACGGGTCTCGGAGACGTTTTTTTTTATCCCACCACCTGCTTCTTAGCCTACGAGGGGCGACCAAGGCGCTCGCATCTCGGCTAACATTATCTGTCTAGGAAGTCTGTCGGGGGGCATGCGAACAACGTGTAACCATCGAAGAATTGATCGTTCCACCCGGATATACCATTTTAGTAGACAGTTTTTAGCAGATGTCTATACCATTTTGTAATCAATTGCGGAAGCCTGATTCGAATACTTTGTCACAATTTTGCTCATTGACAATAAGTCAGTTACGTTGTTACAGTTCGCGGAAGTATTATTGTATGTACACAAAAGTAAAGTTATTCAATCCATTCGTTATTTCAGTTGTGTCTTAAAATATCGGCAAGCAAAAGAAAAAACTTCTATACTCGTTTGACATTCGATAACCCAAGTTTGTGTTTGGTATTCGTCTTACAATCTACTCAACAAATGTCATAAGTATTATTTTCCTAGAAATTGAAGTCTTCGGTAATGTGTATAGAACAAGCTGCAAACACCTCTTACCTCACCCTCAACCATAATTGTGCCGTAATGATTGACAAAGGGGGGTGGTGAGCCCATACAATTTACAAACACATTCCGAGAACTTTGTGGGGCAGGAAAAGCAAGATAGGTCACTTAAGCACTTTTCCGATTGTACGAGTAATTTGGGTCGAGTTTGTTTTCAAACACAGGTTTGGATGTTAATTCATGATCACAACATTGTTTTTAGGGATTTAGTGCACAAGATATTGTGAAATCATTTTTTAGACGGCACATTGACATACGAAGCCCCATCTATCGGATTTTTCAATAGGGAAATAACAGTCCTTAGTATGATCAAGAAGTCCTGAAAGGTTCTGGAATAATAAGAGTTCTATCGCAGAATTCGAATAATGTCGGCAGCAAACCACACACATTTTTTTGTAATGCAGGTAAGGGCAGGCTGAAACAACCAACTCCTGCCAAAATAGAAAATCTTTCCGCCCAATAAATCTGAAACGTAAGAATGGCGTCCAACGTGGGGCTCGCTGGAACAATCAGGTGGCCACTTTAATTACAGTAATGTTGACATTTTATTTAAAAACGATACACATAGGCAGGTTGTCCATGCCGCCACCAAGCTGTCTACTGACACGTAAGGATGGCGTGCAACATGGGACAGGTAGAGCCAGGTGACTGTTTAGATGGAAGTAGAGTTGACATCATGTTGAAAAGCGATGCGCAGGTTTTATGTTTCTGCCGAACAACTCCCGCTAAAAAAAAAAAAAACTCCCACCCAATTAAGCTGACACGACGTAAGAATGACATCCAACGTGGGGCTGGTACAATTAAGTGGCCCTTTCGATTATAGTATTGTTGACATTTTATTTAAAAACGATATAGATAGGCAAGTAGTCCGTGCCGACACCGAGCTGTCTACCGACACGTAAGAATGGCGTCGAGCATGCGACTGGTAGGGACAGGTCCTATCTGTCTACGCCACCCATTAAGCTTTATGCTTACACATGAGAATGGCGTCGACCATGGGACAGGAAGAGCCCTTTATCTATGCCGCTAAAAAGTAGTCTGCCATCAAGGCCATCTTTTTCCACATTCAGCACCAGTGTTGCGAGACAGGTGTATTGAACGGGCGCTTTTTCACTGCTGGTGAGAGTAAGTCAGTCAACTCTATATAGCTCGGCTTAATTCAGCTCGGTAAGGTACGTTGGCCAAGAGCTCCCAAATTTCTGTCTACCCACAACCACAAGCCACATCGCGATACAAGCTCCTCGCAAAATGCTTTGCTACAATATGTTAAGAGCCCCGCCGTTAACAGGAGGTTTGCACAATGTTTTTTGCACATTTAGCCTTACTCAACCGACAGTCTATTTAAATTCTATAAACCTAAATAAATTTCGAAAATAAATCAAACATTTTCTGCGCGAAATGTTCAACTTTCGTAGCTTCTGTCATCGTTGAACAAATTTTGACACGCAAAATATCTATGAAAAAGTGTTCGCTTTTATCTTTTCCTATGCTCCACGTGTAGACAAAATGTTTGTTGCGTCATCTTCTACGTTGTCTGGCTAAAGTGGCACATGAATTTGAATTTACAACCCAACCACATAAAATTTGTGTGAAGAATGTAACGTCTCAGGCATAAGCCCTTGGGAAGTTGATTTTTCTGTTTGTTTATATTTTTTTTGTTCCGAAAGAGAAATGATGAAAATTCTTCGAAAATAGATTTCAATATTTTTTTGGCCGTTTTAAAGCGAAGAGAGAGAAATGCAGCATATTCTATGTTACTTGTGATTTGAGGGTAAACATGTCAGCGAAGACCTTAATGTTCATACTTGATGGGTGTCATGTTGGTAGTTGCCTGCTTTTGGGTTTCAGTGTTCAGGTAACGAGTTGGTAAATAGGATTGACGACGGAGACGTTTTATGGTTATTTTCCCTTTGTTTACAGGGATTATCAACTCAAAAACTGGAAAAAAGGATAAACAGATAGGTAAGGTATGCAGGTAGATACATGTGTTTGTGCATGTATGCATCAAGGCTCTTGAGGCAGAGGTGATTAGGCATTGTTAAGACAGACTAGTGTCACTGACTTTCGTTTGAAGCAATTTCAAAAAAATACATTTTTTTTATTTTATTACTTAAGCGTGCAGGTTAACTTTGAAGAAAGTCGTGAGTTTCTCAGATAATTCGACCCCGAACACAGTTACAAACTGAAGTGTAATGGGTATATAATAACAGCAATGACCGCGACCGTCAGACCCATCCTTGGTCATGTAGTACGAGTTGAATGGACGGCAAATGGCAAGAAAAACAATGTTACAATGCTTTATAAGATCGTCCTTATGAAGCGACAGCCCATTACTCTAGAAGCTTTGGCCCATTTTCTTTTTGGAGCACAGCAATCGCCTCTAGGTTTCTAGAGGCGATCTTCTTCTTCTTAAAAGCTGCACTAGAAGCTTTGCCACAAGCCACAACTGTTGTCGACTAATATCCTTTTCTCAACTTTTCAAAAACTTTGTTTCAACGAAAGTAAAAGCTTTTCTATTTTCGTAACCTTTATTTTATAAATTTCAGCGTTAACCACTCATTTTACAACATGTCAGACACAGCATTTTTTGCAATTTTTTCACAAAATTGTTTTCACAAAAAAACTTTTTTTAACTTCTTCAATAGGGAGTTTAAAAATTACAACACCTTAACAAATAGGTAAATACTGAAATAATGGCTGAAATGTTTCATTCTTTCCAATGTTGAAAGATGACAATCAAGTTATCTCCTCCCACGTGCTGTGAATCGATCTTGCGGACCTCAGTTTTCAAACCGAGCTCAGAGTTTTTGAAAAGCTTGTTGAACCTCTCTGATTCATCATGGAGGCTTATGTTAGACTCGATATTGGTAAAAATTTATCTGATTAATACATACAGGGCAGCTCAAATAGAGGCTAACGTAGGGAAATCCAGAGTTTGTGAAACTACTAAGCCCCTTATGCCACCTACAGATAAGCCATTTGGACTCAGCAAGCCCCTGGGGTTTGATTGCGAAATATGTAGGTAAAAAAAAATTGGACCCGAGCATCCGTTTTCTGTAATGTGCCTGCGTCGAATTTCTGGGTGATCTCCTCGTTCGAATAAAGGCAGTATCCTCTCTTAGTCGTCTACGTTAATTCGTTCTTGCTCTCTTTAGTAAAATCCTCCAATTACCAGCATAAATCGGGCTCTTAAGGCCTGGCAGGCCCTTTTATACAGTGATGTTGCCCTAAAGTGACATCTCTCTCTACGGTTTTTCAGAAGAGAGCATACATATTGATTAAATGTCAAATAAAAGCAAATCCATGCCTATCCTCAATGCGGGCGTGGGGGCATGGCCTCAAACGATCAATTCGATTAGATTTTAAATGCTCGCTGTTTTATTTCATTTGTTCAAACTTAGTTGAAAAACATTACGCAAAAGCAATGGAAATGGCTTTTTTTCAAATGCATTCTACTGCAAATTTATTCCGTTCCACACAGAACTGTCGATTTGGAAAAGCCGTTTTGATTTTGAACCTTTTTTAAGTTTATAGGCAGGTGCTTAAGACTTTGAGCTTGGTTCGACCCAATATGTACATCTATGAATTCCAAATATGTAGGTAGACATGTCAAATTTTAATTCTGTTGACGTAAGAGAGGAAAATATCGCAAAATGATGGCTGACTAATTTATCAAGGTGTACCTAATCGCAAACGATAGATAATTATCACGGACATGACTACCATGAATCACCAAATCCTATCTCGAACAAGGTAGGTATGCCCAAAATTACGTCATAGATCCCTTCGAAATTAGCTGAGAGTGACAATAACAAAAACAGCCAGCTGTCATCTTAATATTTGTCAATTTCTACACAAGTTATTGATTTAATTAGAAATATCAACAGATACGTGCACAATGTGCACTAACAGTCGTATGTTACCTGCGTACCAATTAAACGATCTGCACCGAGTTCAGTTGTCGTTGATACTTGAATTCATCCGTCAATTCTTGATTTAACTCCACTTCTAAAGCAATAAACCAGAAGGAAAACACGATAGCAAACACGATAGGTGGCTATGTTGGCCCCAAAATGAAAGAATCTATAGGTATGTCGTAATCTCCACTTTTTAGGTCACACAAATTCAAAAAACTTTCCACACATGAACCCACAAAAATGGTGTATATATAATTTCACTTAATTCACTCGATCTTAAAAGACTCGCTATAATGTCGATCGTTCAATTCCTCCTCAGATTCCATGAATTAAACTAAAAGTCATGTGATTAGAGCATCATTTTTTCAATTAAACAAAGAAAAAAAAATAAACAAGTTCCATTTCTAATGAAGAAAAATAAATTCACTTTTCATACAAAATTTTTGCCAAGTTGTACAACTTTTCTGTCGCGAAGTGTATTTCACTTTTTTCCGAGCGTTGCCATTGAAAATGTGCTTTCAACACGAAAAAGTAATACAAACTGCCAGACAAAACTACCATTACGTTGTGTCGAGAGGAGCAGCCACGGATACAGTGTTACGGATGAGGAAAACAAAGCAGAATAAACAAAAAAAAGCAAAAAAAAAAACTATCCACAAGCAGAAAATGTGTCAATTTTTCCCCCACAACCACTACAGTCAAGTTGACACACTACTCGCCTCTCCATCCAACATAATCACGGACGTGTGATAAAACAAAACCACTCGTCGAGTGTGAGTGAGTGAATACGTGTGATAGAGAGGCAAAAAATATGGTTATTAGACAGACAGTTACATCACAAACACTAATAGCGTTCTGGTGGTGTGTGAAAACAGCAGGAAAATTTCCAAAACAAAATGACCACACAGCTGAGATATGAGTTGATTAGCTACAAACATGTGTCATGTGGCATAGAAACATGTTGCCAGCATAATCATATGGTTTTCTGCTTGCTTGTGTGTTTACCAAAATAGAACTGTGAACGTGTACGGATATGGGCACTGATTGTGTGTACACGACTAAACGAAGAAAAAGAGAAAGAGGGGGGAAACAGAAGTGGAAATATAACCTGAATTAATTGTTTAATGACTTGAAATTTTCCTGGTCCTGCCGCGGACATGATCCATACATTCAAACGACAACCAACACTTAATGATGTAACAGAGAGGTCTTCAACGTTCTTTCGCGAAAAGGAAGACGTTTTTGACACCAAAATTGCCATTTTCATCGTTATGGATGAACAGTATACTGAAAAGCAAAAATGTAATTTGCACAGGGTGGCTGAGAAGTTGAGATTAGGTACTTTTAAAATCTATACCTATGTACTCACCTATGTATATTGTGAAGATTATCCAGTGAAAGTTACTTTAATTGAAACGCTCTAAAAAGCGTTATGTTTCGTCCGTTTAACAATAAAGTAGGACTGCCTCGGTAGGTACCTACCTTATCTACTAAGGTATGGTGATTTTGTTTAATCTAGGGACAATTTTCTTTATGACTGGTCTTGTATACCTACAAATCTTTGTTTGAAGTTTTATAGATATGTATGTACCTACACCGAACCCAAAACTCAGTATAGTAATCCAAAAATTACCAAGACTGGTTCCTAACTAGGAACATAAACTAAAAACAAAAAAGTTTAATAAAAACCTGCATCAAAATCCGAGAAAAACTCAAAATATTCCCCAAACGTGGTGTGACAATGTGCCAACTATTAAAATTGGTATAATGATGCATTTGTAAGTGACACTGTCATAAAGTTATGGCATATGACATAAAGTGACATTATTTGGGACAATGTCACCATCAACTTTAGGACCCAGAAAAGTAGTAAAAATTAAACAGGCCCATTTATGAGTATGTACCTACTTATTTAAAAAAAACAATCCAAGTTCTGCATTCTCTAAATTTGTCTGATTGTGTTAAATTGGAGGAAAAAAATGTAACACAAGATTCTTTAGTTCACACGAAAACTTCAAAGTGATACAGCTGAGTTTTTAGTTAAACAAAATCTAGTGGCTAATTTGAGATTTTGATATATTTTAGTCAAAATCTCGGATTTTAATGCGGTGTGAAAAGCACAGTATAGTTTGAGTTGGTTTTCAATTTATTCGCCTTTAGAAGTTACGTGGAACCTGCGATTTAGACTCAAGTAAAGCATGGCTGAATTTTTTTTTTTTTTTTGCAGAACTTATTTGACAGTTCAATTCACTTGCGCATAAGTGTGAATGGCTAACCTATTTTGCGTAGACTATTTACTAAGAACTCAGTTTATGATTCAATGTGTATAGCGTATAATAATGGGTTTTGTATAAACTATTTGCCGAAAATTCAGTTTATAAGAGCTTTCCAAGCTCTTAAAGCCAAACTAGCGTAAGCAAAAGTCTTTTCTGAAGCTTTTGTGCGTCAGGGGTGAGATACACAATTGGCTTTGAAAACATTTCACTGGACAATCCGAAAGAAAGCTTTGAATCGGGATGCCAATAACAAACGCCAAAAAACAAACCCATTCGAATTTGAAGATTATCTCTCGTTTTATTTGTGAAAAAAATTAATGCTACAACACTACAAGGCAAAAGTTAGATTTATCAAACCTGACGCCTGAGTTGTATCGTTTCGTGCATCTGTTATTTATTCTTGATTCAAAGTGAGCAGTAAATTTTTCTCCTTTTCAAAAGAGGAACTGCAAACGAACGAATAAAAAAAATTAGGCGAATGTGAGTGCATAATAATTCCAGACCCTTCTTTAACGACGAACCGATAAGGCCATAAGCTAGTTGTATAATTTTCTGGATGTCACATTTTTGTTATCATTAACCAAACAAAATTTACATAAATTTCTTAAAGTTTTTTATCTATTATTTGTTATTGAACAGGGTCTTTGTAAAATACTGACTATATTTATTATATTTACAAAAAAGGGTGATTTGTTAAATTTTCGATTTAAAATATGTAAATAAGAAGAGTCAAAGCCTCCAAAACATTGCTGCTACGCATATGAGTGTTACACTTTGTTCCCAACGGCAACAATACGATTGGATTGAAAGGAGACGATTTAGAACAAATCCCAAAGTGGTTCCACCAGACAAACATAGGATTAATTTGATATGAGCACTCTTTTTCTGTCATTTTGGCTCTCAAAAGAGAGTGGTGATGTTTTTTTTCAGGAGCGAAAAAAGATTTTCGTTGTTCAGATCCCAATAGAAACCGTAATTGTGACAGATCTATTGTACGTGGAGAGTTTCAGTGTCCTTTTTCGAATTTTAAACCGTTAAACAGGTGTTCGAAAAGGGGTTGAAAGTGGTTCGTGAAAAGGTTGAATGAGGTTTATGAGGGGATTTATTTTTAATCGTTTGCCGAAAGGATTTAAATTTGTATAGTTATTCGCGAAATTTGTAGAGGATTTGGTGAAGATTTATATTAATCGAAATTGTAAATTTTAGTAGCAAATCGATGAAATCGATGAAGGGACACCTACTAAGATTACAAATGTGGTAGGTAGGTAGGTACGACGTGCCTTCAATTTACTCGTTCACCCGTGCCATAAAACAAGATTAAATATGTTGTTACGATGTTGTAATTTAATTTTTGTATTTTTAATGTCAAGTTTTCCGGTTTCACTCTACTGGCAATGCATAAATTTGCCACCGCACTGTCAACACAGCCACAGCACCTACGATTAAAAATGTTTACTGATTAGATAACACATCCGTCAGCTCAAGTGAGAACAACACAGTGCATACAAACAGCTGGTTTAAATGAAACTCAAACAAGGTATACACATGTTATGTGCGGACTGACTGCACCCTGTTTTCCATTAATCTATGTATTCATTTTCTTTCTAACGATAATATGCAGGGTGTTTGAGCGAATCGAGGTCACTTCATGTTTACATTCCGAGTGGGTATACGACTATCAAATGGGATTTCAAATTCGGTCTAGGTATACTCTTTGATCTTTGAACTTTGATATTATACAGAAGATAACCGACTTTTATTTAAAATACAAAACAGTGATCCATTTTTTGGGGTGTGTTTTTGTTTCCTTCCAATCTAAGCCTACACAAGCTTTCATTGGTGAAGATGTGTATAGCATAGATTGTTGGCCGTCAGCCAAGATGAGTTATTCACATTCATAAACAAAAAACAAGTTTTTTTCAAAGAAAGTCCACAACTATCTTAATAATCAGAGGCAGTGACCAAACGTTCACACAGCCACACAAAACGAAGTTTGACACATAATAATTACGGCAATTGAAACTTTTCAAAGTTGATTGTTGTCAGTGCAAGTGATTCATTAACTTTTCCTTAAACATTTCACTTACTACACTTTGTGCAGTAATTATATAAAGTGGTTTTGCAAGACTCAAATAATAAGTACCCTTCGTTTGACCCTCAAACAAACTTGGAGCACCCTGTGTTTAAGTATTCAAAAAATAACCCGATAAACACCATTCCTTCTGAAGGTTAAGTCATTTATCAGCATTTCGAGGAATTTGGTCCGTGTTTCTGCGAACCAGCAGCATCGTTGGATAGGTTTCGGGTTTTTTTTCGTATTGAGTCTTTCAGGCAAGATTATAAGATTTTGATATGTAGACATATTTTTAGAATCTTTAAATGTATAATGGCGAATTGAAAGATCATTGAATTACTTTTAAAAGCAAACAAAGTCTAATAACAATTTGTCTGACGTATGCTACGGTTTTAGCAAAATCAACATTATGTGGGAGAACAAAGCAGAAAGCATGAACGTGGGATAAACACTGGTACAAAAAAGTATGTCGACTGTTTGAATGAAAAGATTGGGCATAAAAAAAAATCTTCGCCTCAACAATGTGCCGAAAGTCAAATTGGTTTCTGCCTAGTACCTACGCATTCCATATAGTACCTAATATTCAATATGTCAGCTAGTGTATAAATCTTTTCTATTTCCAACGGTAACAAGACGAGGATTAGCGGGAGACGATTCATAACAAATCTCAAAGTGGCTAAATTGACAAACTTCTAAAAGCAGAGACCAAAGTGAATTTTTTTCTAAGATTTTAAAAGTCAAAATTTTGGAAATCTATGACGAATCTATGACGAAATGATAAACTTTTTAAGCAAAATGATTAGTAGTAGTAGTAATAGTAGGAGTAGTAGTAGTAGTAATAGTATTTAGGTTTATTCATTCCTCAAAATGTTTACATAATTAACAAAACCATTAAGCATGGCTTTGCCGTCTGCCTGGTTGACAATAAAGATTTAGCTGATAATAAGAAATCTTTATTATCAGCAAAATGACGAATTTGACTGAAATGATAAGCTTCGGCGCGGTATAGAGAAAATAGATAATGTACTTTTTATTACCTTTCTGAAACACGGAAATTTAACCTTAGTGGTCTTTTTACACCAGCAACAATACATTTACCGTCGAAAGCTCTAAAACATTAAGCCTTATTTTGGAGCGACAGCTGTAGCTCGTATAAGGCCTCTCAAAACACTCAGCTCAGCTGAAAAACAAACCCAGTAGACCTTTTAACTTGGTTCACCGTAGCTTAAGTTCAATTTGAGTTATAAAATAGACTCCAACATATTTTTGTGTTTTTTAACTAATTTGTGTATGAAATTTTTTAATGACAATTGATTGCTCTCATTTTATGTGAGTAAACAACTCTTGAGAGCAGTGAAGTTTATTACATGTGACTTTACATTAACTCAGACTCGCCCTCAGCAAACTGTTAAAGCAAACAATCGACTCCAGTCCACTGCATGTACGATGTCGCCGTCTCGCACGCGCGCCGACCAGTTCAAAAAATTGAAAAACCCTCATCGATGACGTCGATTGTTTTGACGTTCGCTTTTGTGACTTGTGACACGAACGTTGTCACATTTTTTGAAGGTTCATCATCATTATAAACAAACGATTTTTCAAGTCTGACGTTCAAGCTGCTGCTCTGGTTTGACGCTGATGTGGTGATTGCAAGACAGGCGATTGATGATTCAATTAGGCCTTTACTGATTTTAGCACGTTTCATTTGAGCTATTTGATAAGTTAAATTTAACGTATGTGGCATAGGCTCCTACGTCAGTTTTCTTCTTAATCATGACAGCCGTCGGCATAATTATGGGTCGTCGTGAACCCCAAAACAGGAATAAATCAAAGTAACAAATTGTCAGCCGGCCATAAAACATGGGATTTGCAGAAAACGAAAATAAGAATTGAAAATAAATATAAATTTTAAAATAAAATGAACCGGGCAAATATAAGATTAACTTGACACAATCACTCTTTCGTTGTCATTTTGGCTCTCAAGAGAGGAATGACTGTGACATTTTCCAGAAACTAAAAGAACGACTAAAAAGCATATCTGTAAGATCTGTCATACGTGGACAGCTTCAGTTTCTGTTAGAAATGTGTGTAAAATGGGTTAAGTTGTTAATAAACCAAAGTGTGTGGAAGATCTGCAAAAAAGGTGAATAAGATTTATGAGAAGATTTATCTTCAATTTCTTGCCAAGGACTTAAATTTTTAAGGGAAATCTTGAAAAATTGCGAGAGAAAAATTGAAGATTTAAGCTAATCCAGGATATGTATCCGGTGGAGACATAGTACAATTAAAGAACTAACTGTAATCATATAATTTTGAACTGAACTCATACAATTTTTTTTTAGAGGTAGCGTTCTATGAATTTTTTTAAAGAAAAGTCATACCAAGTTTGTAACTTAAGATTAAAAAAAGATAAAATTGCTGTAGGATTAGTAAGGTACCCCAAGTAACACACAAGCTCTTGTTATGTCCACAACTACTTTTACAACACCATTTTATAAAAGCTTAGTCTCTTGAAGTCGGTGTTATGCAAGTAACGAGGTCCCTTACAAAACCCTTACAAGCGCCATTTGACACTTTATGGCAATTAAATTTTGATGCGAAAGGGTCTCCAATTCAAGAACACATTTGGCACAGAAAGGAAAGATTATAAGACCATAAGATTTTCTAAAGACGATTTTGAGTGTCTTAATACTTTTTGTTTCAGGGTGTGCTACAGCTATTTGTGCCAACATTTGCGTGGTGCATATAGCAATTATTTATTTAAAAGAGGCCAAATCAGCTTGTTTACAAAAATTACCCGAGATAGTATAATTACTGACCTCTCATGTTGTATAGTCATCGCCGCCCATTTTTTTTTTTTATCATCTTTCGAATGACTTTTATTTAAATTTTGTTGACAAGAGCTACATACCTACCTACTTATCGCTTTTGGAATTGCTCACACGTTAAGGCCCGACATTTAATATAATGGTTTTCCCTTACTTTAATCTCTATCGTATCGTATAGGTATCTACATAGCATTGAAAAAAAAGTTAATTAAAATCGCCATAAGGAGCAGTTGCTGGCAAGAACATCGAACCACATTGTGGTTGTGGTTATCTGATGCAAACAAAACAAAAATCGAAAGAGTTTCATAACTTTCGCTTATCACTGTAATGTAGACACGCCACAAGGAAAGACGATAAAGATGGAAATACACTCGTAATTTTCAGATAAATTTTCTGTTGTTTAATGATTTGTTCTTTTTTGTATTTATTTTGTTCACCTCCTCTCTTATGAGAACACAATGGTTTACGCAATAATCGAACACAATTGCTACTTATATTCTGTATCTTATATTTTTTTTGTTCTGCTTGGGTTGGTTTTTTTTTTACTTGCTTGATTAATTTTTTTTTTAATTTAGCATTACCCAACACAAAGCACAATAATAATTGCGTCGTCGCCATGGAGGGCTTGGGGGAGTGGTGAATATGTCTGACACATCCACCATACAGAACACAACACAACACAGGAAAAGCAAAAGATAAAAACAAACCTAAACAGCTGGAGCAGCACAAAACACGGATACAGAAATTTTGTGTTCTTTTTTATGCTTGCCGTTTGTTCGTTTCACTCTTGCTTTTCGCCATTTCTTTCTCTTATCTTCTGTTATTTCTTTCTTGGCCGAGTAGGACGATGGTGTGCGTGATTTGTTGGTTTGTTTATGTTTGAATTTACTTGACATAAAAAAATTGTTTTCAAACAAACATCGATGACATCGCGAGGTAAAGGGGGCAAAGAAATTTTTTTTTTTCAACGTCTGACACGACATGCTTTGATTCCCGTTCGTTTATTGTTTGTTGTTGATTTCAACAACAGAAATCTGGTTTTATTGTGAAAATTATTAAATGTTGCTATATACCTACACATGCATACGCAGACGAAACACAGAACAAACATGAAACACGTGTAAATGTACATCATTGGTGGAATTGATCTTTGGTTCTGTATATGGTGTGTATCTTTCGCCCGCAGTTAGAAGAAAACTCATTTGTGTAAAGTTTGTTCTTGTAATGAATGCAAAATTATACCCAAATACTTTACATACTAAAAGAACATAGCCTACACATTTGTAACTAGGTAGATAGGTACAAAGAATAATTAATACCTAGACACTGGATGGATACCTATATGTAGGTATTGGTTGCCTTCTTTGGGAAACTGGATAGACAGCAGGAACCAGGAAGACTTTTACTGCAGTGAAAATCGATGAACAAATAAAAATCCATGTTTACCTATGATGGCGGCGTAGGTATCCACAGCTACCTACCTGCATTGTGTCAAAAAGACTTGTTTTATTTATAAATGAAATTACCTATCTTGTAAGAATTTAAATACAAAAATAGGTACCTATGTACCTACGGACCTACCTATTATAATTATTAAGTTGGGTTTTGCACTGCGTCCTGTTGGTCTATAGTACCCCCTACTAAGCCTTGGGGGTACAATAGACCCACGGACCTGCCTAGGTTTCCCATCCAAACGAACTTAAGGGAAAAATTTTCAGTACAGAGATAGGTACCTAAATTAGGATAAAATCAGATTAAAATAATGTCGGATTAACTTCTTTTGATTTAACTGTCTATCACAGACGATTTTCAAATATACACCGGGATTTTCTTGCATAATCGCCTCGATTGAACTATTCAGTCGGCCATTGTAAGAACTCATAAATTTTTCACCCTGAAGTCCTTACCCTATAGGTACAAAAGTTCTTTTCTATCGAAACAGTTTCATCATACCTGTTTGGCAGCCAAGCAGGTTTTAAAACTCTTGACTGATCCGCCATAAAATCAAAGTTTTCCCTGGAAGCTGGAAACACACACGGCCATTCACTAAAGGACAAAAACTTATCGATGCTTCACTGGAGCCTTCCTAGCCTAAAAGAGGCTTTGGAGGTGCAACCACATCACCCAACTAAAATTTTAGCTTGCATAAGACTCTACAAGAGCCTTTATAAGGTAATGTTCAAGAGTAAAGCTCTTCACTGTTGTATAATTTATAAGAGTCTTATAAGAGTCTTACAAGCGTTAAATGGCCTACTTATAAGAGTTATTAAACTCTGATAAGTAATCTTAAACTCTAGTTGTAAGAGCTGTATTCTTAAAATAATGACCGCGATCGGTGAATTTAGCAGGATCGTTACCTGCCGGTAAGAACAATTTTTTTCCATTTTTCCTCCGCTCGTATTGGAATTCCACTCTTTGACTAAAAGTCAAAATAAAGGTCTCTATATAAAAATATAGAGACCACTCTATTCAGACGTTATATAAGGGGGTCAACCTGGTCGAATTTCAAAGAAGTCTGCCCTTCAGCGGTGAAGATTGTGCTCTAGGATGACACAACCGTGCTTATTAGGGATGACACAACAGGGTCCTTTAAGAAATCGAAGTACAATGTTGGTGCTATGATGACAGGAAAAGACGAGAATGTTTAACGTTTGACCCACCCTATCCCGGATAAGAAACGCTGACAAGGTAGCCGCTCATTATGACACAGGCTAACTGGGATTTTTTTTTTTCGAACACCTGATGGTATTTGTTTAAGCTATAATAATGGGAAAAGAAAAATAATAATGGAAAAATATAGTTCAGATCGGTTCTTCTTTATAACCAGCTGACACCAAGGCGCTGATTAGTGAAAATTGTTGGTGTCCTATGGCTCTGCTGGCACGTAAGAAAGCTTCGAAATGTCATGGGGAGTACAAATAGTTTTAGTTGTAAAAAGGGATACCTGCCTTAGAGCAGGCCCTAATATCGAAAACTCATAAAGCGGGGAAAATGGCGCACATTAATTTTTCCCCAATCAACATGTGTTTAAATTACACACACTGAGATTTAGTCTTCAGTCTTGGGTTACTGGTCCCCTAATTGGCGCTTCTCGAGGTGACGGATAAGGCAACGCTCACCAGATAATCTGGGGGTACCGGTATAAAAATTATCGAGCGGTCCAAAACCAGCAACAAACAGAAGAAGTCAGGATTTTTTGCCTCAAAATTTACCACTCAGGGCCGGTTTTTCAGTGCCGAGTTAAGCCCAGCTTAAACCGGGATATGGTTATCCCGTAACAAAACGAATCTGAACTTTTTCAGTGCAGAGTTAACTCCGTCAGTAAACTTGTCAAAATCTTCGAATTCCCATATTACTGACACTCTCAACTCGCACTCACTATTCAGATGTCATTGTTCACAGAAACACCCAGCCACTGCCATTTCACACAGAATAAACATTCAAAGAAGTTTATACTGTTCACCAGGGTTGATCCGAGATTAACTCACGAAATTTTGCGAAATATTCACTGAAAAACCCATTTTTAGGGGTTAATCTCAGTTTAAAACCGAAACTCGGATGATCTCGCACTGAAAAAACTGGCCCTTACTGATAGACATATGTGTTTCAGGTAAGAACTGACTGATTGTGGTATTAAAAAACCCCAGCTTCACGACACTTCTACTAGGAAGCCTCATCGTTTCTCCGGAGGGTTTATTTCGTCCAGCCTTGCCACGCAGTGTAACTGTTACACCGAGTTCCCACTTTCTTTTTAAGGAGTATGCTGCTTACCTAGTTAAAAGGTAGTCATAATCCCTTAATCACGAGCCCGTTGTAAAAAAAATTCTGAATGGGAACAAAGAAACACGCCGAGTATCGTCTTATCGATATTAATTGTGCCATGATTGAAAGGAGGAAATGGATCATATGAGGCTGATATGGCTGGGGTACCATTTCACCCCTATATACCTACTTCCCTCGAAATTGAAGTTTAGAACTGATAAGCCTCGAACTGCTTTAACAATGTTTTGCTGTACACAAGTGAAATTTAACCCAATCAATCCTCAGAATGCTTCCAAAATTTTGCAGCACTCGGCTAGCACTGCGAAAAAACCAATTTTAAGTTAAATATTTTTCACTGCTCTCGAAACCTTGCTTATTTCGACAGGTAGGCTTGGATACTGGAAGCCAAACACCCAGCAACATCACTTTTTCTGTTTTATATCACAACTCCGAAATATTTAGAAAATCGTCTTCCAAGCCCTGCGGGATCAACTCAAAAAATGCAAACCACTTAAGCTTTGACTTAATTTTCAGGAGCAGCTTATATTGTGAAGTAATAAAACTGAAGGACAATCTACAGATAAACCAATAGTATCCAAATCTAAGTTTAACAGTCGAGGGTTCGAATCTCAATCGGAAGCAATCTTAAAAGAAATTTTGAGGCTTCAAAGAGGCTTACGTCAGCGAGCAAGATATATAAATATTATCGGAATCGGCAAATGTTTGTATGTTGCCCAAAGCACAACGTATGCAGAGCTGCAGGAAGTTAGGCCTTATTCGTAGCACGTGTTTTTTAAGACCCGGCTCACAGAAAAAGCCATACATCGCTCGGGATCATTAGGTTTTAAGGAACGTTTCATGGACGTTTTTTTTTGTTGATTGAGAATAAATTCGCTTTAGATCTTAGCCCACCAACTATGGAAGTATGTTATTTAATTGCTCTCGCTTGAAACTTACATACCATGGTTAACTTATAGCAATTATTCGACACCGAGGTCGCCCAAAACATCAAAAATTAGGTGTAATTCCCCCAAAGTCAGTAAAAAAGTCTAAGCAACAAGATTTCGTCTTTACGAAATGTTTTAATTAACCTTGCACTTAACTGTGGAAAGCCATTGCCAACCTTCACACTTGAAAAAGTCTATACAAGGCACAGCCATTACGTAAGTAATTTAATAAGCAACTTGTTTAATAAGCACTTCGTTTCGTAAGCAAAAAGGTTTCTAGACTTTCGCATGAAAAAGCTGTTTGTGACGCAATCACAATAAGACCTTAAGCAATCCATCTTAGTAGGTACTAGCAAAGTTCGTTGCGATAATTTGGCATCTTTACACGCAAAAAAAATAGAAAGTCCAAAAGGCTTCAAGTAGCCGTACAACTCAATTATACTTGGTGGCGCGTACAACTTTCACTCGAAATTGTACTGAGACTGTTTGTCGGTCGGTCGATCGGTCTGCCGGACAGTGTCGGTAGAATTGGTAAAATTGGATTCGCCATTAGAAACCACCGAAGTAAAGGCTATTCGCCATAAAAATTTATCGAGTAGATAGACCGTTATAGCCCCACACACACACTTACCGTGGGTTACTTCTTTGGTAGGTATACTTAATTAGTTTGCTGGGGCTTATTTCGAAATTTTCAATTGGCAACGCGTAAAGCTTGCCAAATGCTTGACGCTGATCGTGATTTACGTTCCAAACATATCGGAGGCGTAATAGATTCATCGGCAAAGCTCGAAACTGCGCATTTTATGTATTTTTAATGTGGCTATACTCCTATGTACCTATACATTTTCATTAAATAAGTCTTTTGTTCTTTATTCACACTCGACGTGATTGGGTACCTACTTCCAACCTATCTATCAGTCTTTTCGTATTTGAAGGTTTTCTCCTCAAATAAAATTCTAAACTTTAAACAGACAAGTTCAGAAAAGCTTTCGAGCAAGTTGGATTGTCTCGTGAAAAATTTGCGAGAAGCAAGAGAACAGACGTAATTAAACTGGGAAACGAGTAAAAAAAGAACAGAAACCGATTGTGTCGTTGGAGCTCGGGGGCACTATCCTGCATAGACAGTATGGCAGGCACAGGCAGACTTTTTTTTCAAGTTTTATTTTTGTATAATTTTCTCTTTATCTTTTTTTATATCACTTTGGGTTTGCCTCTGGTTCTTCGTTGTATGTAGCTGTTAACGTAGATACTTTTTGCTGTCCCTTTGTTTGTTTTTATTTATTTTTTATTCAGGTTATCAATACAAGGTCGGTCGGGCGAAAGGTACCTACTCTACAGAGTGCTACGTTCGAGCTGTGGTCCGATCACGGACCTTATCAGTAGTCAGGAGTCCAACTATAGTTTTGTTTTTCTTTTGGTTTTTTCATTCCTCTGCTTTTGCTTTTCTGGCATTGCCCTGTGTTTTTACAGAAGTGAGGAAGGTACGGCTAGATAGGTAGGTACCTATACTGAGTAAGTGACAGATCAATGTACTTTGAGCTAATCTGATGTCTTAACCCAGAGGCATATAGATAGCACGAGTAGGAAGGTAGAAATATTTTTATAAATCGAAATTTAGTGCACGACTGTAGCGCGTGGCATTTTCTCACATGATCAGACTGTTCTTTCGAAAAACAGATGCGTAGGTAGGTTTGTCGGTTCACATGCTCATTAGTAGTTGTTTCCCAGCATATCGGCAGGGCGCACGAGAGGTCAGGCATAGATCAAAGGTTTACTTCCAGAATAAATTTGGTGCAATCGCATGTAGGTTTTTGTGTTATCTGGTGTTCAAGGGAAGTTGAAACAGGGGAAGAGTGAAGGAAGACAAACATGGACTGATGGCTGTGGATCCCAAAAATCCTAAGCGCATGATCGAGACGGAATACCTACTATCTAAGTCGACAGTCGAGTATGTGATGTCTGCCTTTCGGGAACTTTGGTTATAAAACTAAAATTTAATGGGTCACCACTTCTTTCAAATGAGAACTTTTCTGCTGACAAAAATCTAAAAAAATATTTTGTTGTTGGTTTTCTAATTTTTTTACTTCCTCAGTTCGATTCCTAATAAATTTGCTTATTTTTCGTTGCTTCTTAGAGGTTTTGCTGTTTTGTAGTTCGTCTTGACCTCAGTCACAAAGTTTCCTATCAGAAGAAATATTTTCGTTTGCGATGGCCCAAAAGCTATCGTCTGGTAGAAAGCCTTGCGAGCCAACTCATGGTCCGAAATTAACTACATATTTTGTTTAATTTGATGTGTAAGTAGTGGCTGTCCCCGCTCCTCAGGGACAAACTTTGACCAAAGGAAGTCCATTGTGATACAACTTTTCGTGAGAACGAAGTTGGACCCCAAATAAGAATTTGCTGAGGATGGTATGAGTTCGAGGAAATAAGTCGAGGTCGGGGGTATACGTTTTCGCTGTGAACCCGCGTCAAAAAGGGAGTGGGAGGTCAGTGAGGTCCTTTAGGTATAAGTGGCAAGGCATAGACAACTTTAGCTTATTTATCAAGTTCCACAACCTTTCAACAATTACCTTTTCTCGAAAGTCAGTTTGGCAGTAAAATTACGCCTCTTTCTGAAGTAATCCGTTACTTGTTTAAATAAATAAAATTGTAGGAAACATATTTCGCAGAATAGACAATCACCTGACATCCAATGTTCATTATCATTCGTGAGTGCACATCTTGCTTACCTAAAACGAAAAAATAGAAGAGATTTATAAGACTATAGATTTCAAAAAATAATTTCAAAAATACTTAAAACACAATAAAAAAGATATGAAATGAGATATGCAGAAAATGGCGTTAAATGCTTAAGAGCTAAAAACGAAGAAAGCCACAGCATAACTTTATGTACAGCTTCTGAATGAATAATTGGGCCCACGTTGGGCGCAATACAGAAGACGGGCACAATTAGTTACACGTGGGTCAGAGTTGCCATATGTGCTACATCATTCGTTTTTTGGACGCTTCTGGAATTTTAGTTTGTTTCTAGTTTTGGTCCGCCCAGATACCCATCGGTGAGCGTTTCCCTATCCGCCACCTGGGGAGTCGCCGAATCGGGACCTATAATCCCAGAATAGAAAGATCTTGTCCATCTTTTGAGGCTACTGAGGTCTTTTTATTATTTCAATTTCTTTATGTTATTTCATTTTAGCTACAAAAAACAGCAACGAATATTAAGTCAATGGCTGAAAAAACTACTGAAGTGGGCGACAGGAATGGATTGTCATTCCGTTTGAAGTGTTGAATTTTTTTTTTCGGCCGATTCCTCTTTTGCAAAAACACTTCACTTTTTTGACTACACAATTTTTGAGTGTAAGGGAGCTTTTCTTTTAGTTCAAACACTAAAGACTAAATTTAAAATACCGCATTTCAGCCTCCTGCAAAATATTTGATTATAAAAACAAATCATACGACCAACAGCACACTTGGAAACGCAGACTTGGATTCTTTTAGGCGGCCTAACGTTCGAGCTTAGAGAACTGAAGTTAGTGGCGGATTGCCTCTCTATCAATATCGACAATCTTCGACTTTGAAAACTTGACTCTCCTAACTCTCCTAATTCACATTGAAACTAGTTGTTCTGAAATGTCTTCATTCACAGAAACACATAGTTTTGGTCTATGGCGTTGAAAGATGTTAGCTCAAAATGTCAGGACTAGCCTAGATTATGGGAATATTTCATAACAAAAATTGGAATGAAATATCATGAACTGCACTTTCCACCGCACATAAGGCAGAAATTAACGGGGGAAGATTAAAAATTAATCTTTCATCGTTAATCCAAAGTGTTTCAATCGGAAACGAGAGATTTACTTCACGTGTGCTTTCATTTTTGACATTTCTCAATGACATCCTGTGCTGTCAAATGACAATTTCTGTGGTCGTTACGTCCTTTGCGCATCTTCTTGAAAACGTGGATTTTTTTGGATCCCAAGCAACATAACATTTGTTTTAAAAACAAATTAAAGTCATATATCATTGCCACCGACTTTTAATAACAAAAAACAAAACTTTAAATAAGTTGATGTGATATTGATTCACAAATTCGATGGTAGACCAACTTGATCAACATTAACCAACTGTACCAACATTAACAATTATCATTCTGTTGCAATGGGCACTCCTCAGTGCACTTAACTCTTTTAACAGGTCCAACCACATCCACATCAACATCAACCGTTCTGCCCATCCCTTTACAGAACACAGCAAACATAGCTGAGTTGATAAAGCCAAGCTGTCAAATATAGGTTTGTTTGATATTGATTAAAATTTTTATGGCAAATCTCGTGAATTAGAGGGGATTTAACGAAGATTGGAAACACCGGTGGAAACATCCTATAGAGGTTGAAAGGGGAAATGAAGAAGGCAAACGGAAACAACCTGGGCGAATTAGGGCAGAAGAAACCGGGCACTAATGGTTTAATTGGCGCAATAAAAGCCACGATATGTGAAGTAAGCAGGATCGTGCCCTACCGGTGAGCCAAGACAGTTTTTATTTTGACATTTCGCCCACTTGTATTTTAGATCCACTCAACGACTATCAGAACAGGGGGGATTGTGTTCTTATTTGCCATTATAGTTATTATTTACTAACCAAGATATGCTGGCATAAAAAAAAATGGTTTGAAGTTCTATTTTCCATCTCGGGAGGTTAGATAAAGACTTTTTTTTCTCTTTGCATACCTAGCGGACAATAAATATATGAAGCATTACCAAATACACTCTGGGAGAGGAGACAGTTACACAGTTGAGAACACTTCATCCAGAGTTTTTTTAATGAGTTACATCTCGCCTATCTAATGTGGCAATTGATTGAAGTTAACTTAAATTCATGTTTTTGCACGCTAAACAATTGATCGCCCCACGTCGGGTGCCAAAAACAGTTGCCAGAAGGAAGCAGGACATTCACTAAAAACCTCAGCCAGAGTTGTCGGTTAAAGTTCGCTTTATAGATTTGAGGCTCGTCCATTAATAAGAATAACAAAGAAACAGGGTTGTCCTCCTGTCAACTACGGGAGCTTTTTTTCTCACCCCTTCGAAATATGTAATGTCTTTTATTTCACACAGATATTTAAAGAATGGAACCAGTGACGTGCTGTGGAGTGGCTTTGAATTTTGGAAGTTTTGTCTATTGACAGAACGACTGACGGAAAACTTAAGCTGAAAACACTACAATACAAAAATTTTGAACTTATGAGAGTAATTGTAAAAGCGATAGCTGTCTTGGTTGCCGCGACTGCAAAGCCTGATCAATACTGCTCACAGCAAAATATCTTTTTCGCTCATAGAGCAAGGGCTATGCTTCCACACAAGAAAGTCTTAAAGCAAACACGGTGCAGTAGTCTCTTTGAATCTTAAGGAAAGCCTCTTGAGAAAACCAAGACTAAATAAAGTGTCGAAAAAGCTCATGACGTAGACGCAACTAATTCTATTGATATGGCAACAATCACTTAAATATTTGCAACATCCAAGTGAAAAAAGGAATATAAAGCAACATCAATTTAAGATTTACAAGATGGCAATGGCAACATGAAAAAGGATGTCATGAAGCCCACATCCTTAATCGATCAAATAATGATAATAACGACTACTTAAGAAACTCGATACATGCCTATCGGCAAACATTTAGAGTGTTCAACAACCCCATATAGAGGATAATCACGATATGATAAACAACGATAGTTCCGACGATATTGAACCAGCCAACAAGCCGAGCCAATAAACTGTCATTAGTCAAACATAGAACCTATGTCAACTATGCCTACCACCTACCTACCTATTCCACAAGAATGAGAAGAGCGCATGACTTACTTTTAATGCTAACGATTTCCAATTTACATATCACATGAGTCATTCGGTGAAAATGGAAACTACCCAATGCCATGACGAAATTAAGGATTTCTTAATTATTACATATATTCCCAGAAGTGTGGCTCTTTGATGTTGCAGGAGAACTTGTTAATGTTTTGCTAATCATTTGGAAGGATTTCATAGGTACGAGAGTTTCGGCATGCCAAGCAACTTAAGGACTGTTATTAAGTTCCAGGTAATTTCAAGTCTTAAGGAATACACCCTGAAACAGCACGCCAAAGGAAAGTGAATTCAAATGACTTTGCTTGGCCGAAATTACCGAAATTTTCTTAAGAATTTCATTATACGCCGCCCAGACACTCATTAGGAGTGAATTAGTGGATTAAACTTTTACAGCGGCAATAAAATAGGATTTGTACTTTCAAACACATTTGCAGAACGACTTTTCTCATTAGGGTGACTCAAAAACAAGCAACTCCCGGCGAGAAATTTCAGTTATGATTTATTTTTTTTTTGTACAGGTAAATGAGCGAGGCTATCTATACCTCCTCTTTTGATTGTTGTATACCTATAGAACCCGACGGATTACTTTTTTCTGCGAACTTGGTTACCTACCTACATTTCTTCTTTGACTGGTTTTGCTTAAAGGTTACCTAACCAAATTTATGAAACTAAGTTTCAAACATAAGAAAAAGTATAACCTCTTGTAGGAGTGGGAAATATTTTTTATACCTGCCGTTGGTGGATTTATGGCTTATCATGTAACGAAAGAACGAGGACTTGCCGGAGAAATATTACGCCATTGCCGTCTTGGAGAGGCCATTCAAACCTGTCCTTAAAGATGATGTGATACTTCAGTTAGGCTGGCTTGTTAGTACGCACAGATTACACTGCATGTTGGGCGCCAAACACTAAGCTGCCATCGGATCTCTGCTAGGAATATGCTCAACCTAGTATTCTAAATTGACTGGAACAAGATAATGGCTCGGCGCAGGGTGTTCGCATAAAAATAATTAAATAACCTGAGCTCATTTTCGCAGATGATGACACAACTAACCCCACGTTAGGCGCCAAATACGCTGCCAACTTGAAGACCCGGACACCGTAAGATCACAATTTCAAGATATGTCAATAGGGAAACTTGAAATTCACATGTGGATAAGTTAGCTCATCTATTTATAGATGGCAACGAATGTTTGCCGCCCGGGACGTTAACCTCGAGATCGAACTTTTTTATCAGATTCTTTTACGAGAATCTAAGACGAAGCAACTCAGACCAATTTGTCTAGACGCACTTGCTCACACATGAGAGTTATGTTACATTGATAAACGCCTTAAAGTTTAAATAACTTGAATTTAAATATGTGTCTTCCTCCAACCCATATCAAAAGAGCTTCTCCCACATGAGACTTGCTTTCAACTAGGTGTGGTCGTCTAATTGAATAAACAAATAAGTTCGCATGTCTTTGTATTCAAATGTTTAGAAACTCGATCGACACGTTAGACACACTCTGACAGCCTAATGAATTCATTGTAAGAAAAAAAAAAAAAAAACAATGTAAATATCTAGGTCATTGTGTCGTCATTTTATTTTTCCACTAAATTACTTTTTTGTTTACGGATGCCCCATAACCATCAGGAACCATTAATCCGTTCTAAATTAAGAAAGTGCACATTTCGCAGCCCCCATCATTATTATACATCACTCCTTTGGTAAATCCTTCCTTCGTCAGTAATTTCTTTTAGTCCGCATTTACATTGCAAGATTTAAGTAGACGAAAATAAATTTATCCCCCGGCATGACGGAGGACGAAGAAAAAAACGAAGACGACACGTCGCGTCGTTCGATTGAACAGAAAAATAAAATTCTAGAACGACTGATGCGAGAGGTTGATGCACGACACTTTGCGGATGTTATCGTATAACACACACAACACCTTTGCGTTTTATTCCCGTCGACGACTCCAGAGATTAAAATAACTACTGCGCCAGAGTTCGGTCCCGGCTCCAATGCGGAGTAAAAAAGGGCGACGCAAATGTTGGAGTAAAAATTAGATTTTAAATTGAATGGAAGAATGAATGTTCGGGGTGTTGTTTACATCAAAGAAATTTAGTTTTACAGTCGAGAATAGAAAATTCAATACACAGGCGAATATACCTTAAAAAATAAAGAGTCAATAGTTTTAGCCGAGAAAAAAAGGTACAAATTTAGCTACCAATTTTCTGCAAATATTCAATTTTGCAAATATTCACTCAAAACTTATTTCTATTCCACCTTAATGGTGGAATAGAAATCCTAATTTAATTTAAACAAAAGTCAGCGCACGAATAATTTGAGGATTTTTAGAAAAAAATTATATTATCAAAAAGTTAGCCGAACGTATCGTTTCTTATGTTGGGGAGCGGTCCTAAAGCAAAGTCATATACAAAATTAAATTTAAAAAATTCGAAATTTTGCTTATGAAAAAAATTTTAAGCGAAAAGGTTTTGGTTACTAGTCAAAAAGCTTTCCGCACCTATCCGAGCTTAATATGGAGGCCAGCTGAACCTACTTGAGTCAGATATATGACTCCGATATTACCCAAGTAACAGTTTTAGTTCGTTAAGGCTTTAGTTTTCGATTGAGAAGCTATTGTTTCTATAAGGCTTCTATAACACTTGCCGTTCATTTCCGAGGCAAACATTTCAGACACAATTCGTATAAGACCTTAAAGAAGCTACAACAAGGTCTTATAGAGGGATAAGATTCTGTTAATTTCCTCTGTTACTTTGTAGGAAGCCTACTACTTCTAAAAGGCCTTATAGCAGCTCCGGTATTTCAGTGCAGAATGTTTTACGGTGCAGGAGCATAGACCCTGTCAAAGGCGGATGAAAACACTTTAGACTGCTTCGAGAGGATAATTCTTCGGACGATTTACGGTCCCGTCTGCATACACGGAGAGTGGAGGAGGAGATATAACATCGAACTGTACCGGCTGTACAGCGATACCGACCTAGCCAAAAGAGTCAAAACACAACGTCTACGATGGCTGGGTCATCTAGAGCGGATGGACACCAACGCCCCGGCCCGGAAAATCTTCGAATCCACACCGCAGGGACGACGCGATAGAGGAGCACCGAGATTCAGCACACAAGTGGAAGGGGACCTCAGCCAACTTCGCGTGCTAAACTGGAAACGACTAGCTAGCTGGCTGGCGAAGCTTGTTGGCTGAGGCCCAGGTCCACCCCGGACTACCTTAGCAAGTAAGCGCTACCTTAAGTAAGTAAGTAAGTATGTTAACTACCTCTACAAGGCTGTATAGAAGTATCGGTATCACTATACCTGTAGCAGGCATTGTGTTGCAAGCTTAACCGAAGCTTCTATATGTATAAGGTTTCTTTCTTTCTTTATACTGAAATTATTTCTTGTATAAAGTTTCCCATTACAAGCCCTACCGCTGTTGCAACCAGTTCCCTGTGGCAAGCCTTACCGATACTGTTGCTTGTATAGGGCTTCCTGTAGCAAGCTTTACAGAAGGTGTTACTTGTATATGGTTTTCTGCTGCAGGCTTAGCTAACTTTAACTTGTATAGGGCCTCCGGTTGCAGCCATTACCAAAACTGTTGCTTGTATAAATTTTCCTGTTGAAGGCTTTACTAAACTGTAGCTTAAATGTAGTTTACTGTCGAAATTTTCCTGTTTCAAGCATAACAAATTCTCTTACAACCATTAGGCGCTATCGAAACTGTTGCTTGTATAAGGCTTCCTGTTAAAGTCCTTATAGAGGCTATTACTTCTACAAGGCTTCCAATTGTATCAGGCCTTATAGAGGCTTTTAATTGTATAATGCTTCCTGTTGCATAGGGGCTATTACTTGTATAAGGCTTCCTGTTGCAGGTCTTATTGAAGCTATTACTTATATAAGGCTTCCCGTTGCTGGCTTTATAGAGAGGCTATTACGCGCATAATGCTTCTTGTTGCAGGCCCGATAGAGGCTATTACTTACGTAAGTCTTCTTGTTGCAGGCCTTATAGAGGTTATTGTTTGTATAAGGCTTCCTGTCGCAGGTCTTACAGAGGCTATTACTTATAGAACGATTCCTCTTATAGATTACTACTTGTGTAAGGCTTTCTGTTGCAGGCTTAATAGAGGCCAGAAAAAATTTCTAATCAATTAAATGGGGAATTTATAGCGAAGCAAGATGTTGAACTTTAACCCAGATGACCTTAGGGAGCTTAGGGAGTATATAACAAGAACGGAGTTGGATAAAACTTAAAGGATAATACATACATATAATACATGATTAGATCAGGGCAAATAGTCTTAAAAACCGGATTTGCTCTTTGTACAATCACATACTGCGGACTGGCATCTTTCCTCACTCTTGGAAGAAAGCTTCACCAAAAAGAAAGCCAAACCAAAGATCGCGTTTACCTGTTCGCTCTAAAGTTTTGGAAAAAATTGTTGGGCGAAGAAAAGACTGTCTGATGCAGAATTTTCTAAGCAATGAACAGCATGCTTTCAGGCCGAACAGCGAAATCCAATCTTTGGTCCACCTTTTGGAACATAAATTAACGGACAACGTTTCATCCGGAAGACACACCGTAAGTTAAGTTGTTAAGTTCTAACATTATAGCTTCATCAATCAATAATACCTACCTCGATATTGACTTCTCTGTTTATTTTTTCACCCTTAAAAAGTCACTCGAACCCGCCCACCCCTTGCCGGCAGCATAACAAAAGTCTCCTCCAAAGCAAAATTCATCAAAAATTCTTCAACCATTTCACTTTCATTTCAGCCAACTTATTAATGTTACATGCTTTTTGGAAACCGGAAAAGGGGTGGGTAGGTGCACACTTTTTTTTTTGTTTCTAAGTGCTGGCTGTCTGCCTAATACCTTATGTATTTTTAAATTCTGCTCTTTATACCGAAAAGGTGACCGCAGAGACGACAACGAACGAACGACTCGAGTGAAAAAAGAAACCTTGCTGAAAAACTTGTTTTCCCTTTAATCCCTCGAAATGCTTATGGCGTAATGCCATTGATGTTGGCGTTTCCCCCTTTAATTACGGGATATCTCAATGACTTCGTTCGCGACAATAAAGCCAACGAAAACAAGAAAAAAGGGGAAAACCCAGCTTGACAGGACTTGGTATTGGTAGGTACACCTAACAAGGATGCAAAAATGCTCTCCCGAAAAAATGCCAATACATGGTTACAACACAACAGTCAGATGAATCCAGATCTATATGGGTAGTCACCCTATTAATGCGCACACAGAGACTGACTGACAGCCAGCCACCCCTAATACCTACTTGCGTGCGAATTTTAATAAAGAAAAGACAAAGGATTTCACCCTCCGGCTTTGCTGCCCTTATGAGCTTTCACTGTGCTCGGATTATTTCTCAAAGTATGCACAGGAAAAACAAAATTATGAACTGTGTATCTCCAGACCGTCATGTTGTCGACAACGACGACACTCCCCCCGAAAAATCGGCAACAAAGAATAAGGAGAGAACCCGGTTTTCACTTCGTACATAGGTAGGTACTACGCAGAGGGTAGTAGGAAATTTTCAAATAAAGTGAATTTGAGTCGTAACGTGTAAAAAGGCAGCACAACCGTACAAACAACCGTATACGCAGTATCAGCGCTGACTTGGAAAGCCATTCAACCTAAAAAAGGTCAGTGTACTTGTACACACTGTGGCACACCATATACCTATACTCCTCTATACGAGCTGAATATACGCCGTAGCTGTCGACATATCACCGTTCAGCGCCGCACTGCTGCTCCCAGCCATCAGCGCAACAGTCGGCGCCCCGCTCCTCGGTGTTTTGCTGTATGTTTTTGCGCCGCACCGTTTCCGAGCAAAACACCACAAATAAAAAACGAAAAAATAATAATAAATTATTTATATCTACATATAGAGCTGGTGGAGCACGGCCGGCGGATGGCGGACGTAGCCCCACATAGCCGTTCGAAAATGGTCATCATCATCTGCTAAACTAAGCACGGCCAAGGTGTTCATGTTTGGCCGTTTCAATATATAGGCAGACAGTCGAAGTGATCAGATCATCATTGGGGCAAAGCACGACTCAAAGTTCCAGAAGTTTGTAAGTTTGTGTGTTGGTGGAGGCGAGATGATGACTCCACCATCCAGTGATCTAAACTTCATAGAATCACATACTGATCGGGGAGCACCGTCCCAAAATGAGAAGAAAAAACAAAATACACCGACTATCACTTCCTATAGCTATAATAACTCTACGCTGTCGAAAAATTATTAACGTCTCGGTTTTATGTTAAAAAAAAACGAAAACAATTAAACGAAACAAGTTTGGCAGGGTATACCTACTTAGTTGGAGAGATAACACTGACATTTGGGTTTAAATGCTTTTGACACATAATCTAAGCTCTGTCAATGCCAAATGGGAACAACATTAAAAATGCAGACAATGAGTTTTTTTATGACTGAAAAGTTCTATTGTGTACAGTCGAGGACAGATAAATTGAATACATTCAGATTTTGTGTATGGCATTATGTTCTTCACGGTGTGGTTTGACGTTTCACTAGGTCATTTGCTGTCGTGATAAATCCGAGTGCAACTCAATTGTTCAATATGTATATGTAACTAGGCACATTGCGTGATTTTCAAGTGCTTGCTCTCTTCTGGAAAGTGATGGGAGAGTTGTAAACAGCATTACTATTTAGTGAGAGTTATGACAGCTGGGCATTTAGTAATGTCTAAAGTTTCCTTTTACGATGCGTTAATTTTCAACTTAATTTTTGCTCCGAAAGTCACTTATAATGTAATTCCAAAACTTAATGTAATAAAGAATAAAATCAAAGTTGCAAGCTTGGGCGCTCGTCCGCTCAGTAGAGACACATTATTTTTTTAACCACTTAGACCAAAGAAGCTTAAAAAAATAGTACGTACCTACATATAATGGGGAACCGCATTACCAGCAGTAGACATAAACCCAAGAAGACCAAAAATTTTTTTCAGATTAAAGCTTAAAAAAAAATTACGTACCTACATATAATGGGGAACCGCATTACCAGCAGTAGACATAAACCCAAGACGAGAATTTTTTTCAGATAAGAATAATTAATACCAGTTCTCCACCGGCCATTAAACTGCAATTAGCGGGAGGCTATTAAAAACATATCCCGAAGTGTTTCCACCGGACAAACAAAGGATTCATTTGACACGAGCACTCTTTTTCTGTCATTTTGACTCTCAAAAGTGACGATGACCTTTCACATCGAGCAGCAGATCAGACCCTAGAGCGAAAAAAGATTTCCGTGGTAAAAATCCCAATACAAAACGTATTCATGACCGAAATGTCATCGGTGAACATTTTCAGTTTCCTTTTTCAAACAGTGCAAAGGGGGTTTTTATTTATTTCGCGTATGGATACAAAAAAGGAAATTTCAGGACAGAAAAAAATGTTTTACAGATGCAGTGATTATAGCCAAGATACCGCTTCTGTTGTTAAGGCGTTGATATTATCAAAGTAGCTCTTGTATGACAGCTCAGAGCATTCGAGCAGGATATATTCTATGCTTTGAACGGGAGCGCCGCATGGGCAGGATGGGTCAGTAGCTTGGCCCCATCTAGCTGAGGTAGCATCGCATCTTCAAGTGCAAGTTCGTATACGGTTCAAGTTGCACCACACTTTCCTCGGTAGCTCAAATTCTGGTTCTGTTATCTTTTATGAACATTGGTCTTTGCCTGCCTAGGGACTCTTCCAGGGTAAGTTTTTCGGCGCTTAACTTCTTTGCAAGTTCTATCGGGAGGCGCCTTGAGCGATAGATATTCAGAGGAGTTTCCAATATCTGCACAAAGTGGGATTCTGACGTTTCTTTGGATTTTATGGAATTCTTTTATCAATGCTTGCTTCCTTCTTAGGTCAGGTGGGGCTATATTACAGAGCATAGAGAGCCATTCAACTGGCGTTGGTCTCAGGATGCAAGTGTTGAGTTGTGTGTCAAACTTGTTTGTTCGGCAGCCAAACGGGGGCCTTACATTCTGCAGTCGAGTATACCAACGGGTTAGCTTAGGAGGTGCGTAGGCATTTTGCAGAGGCATCCCCGGAGGTGCCTGCTAGTTTTTTAATCACGTTGTTCCTAGTCTTTATTTTTTGAGTAGCTTTGGCTAGGTGTGCCTTATATGTAAGCGTTCAGTCTGAGGTGATACCGACATATTTTGGAGTGAAGTTGTGTCTTGTGCACCATCAAACGTCACTCGCAGCTCTCTTCGGGCCTCTCTGTTATTGAGGTGGAAACAACGATTCTGATTCTCAAAAGTAGCATGCAAAGCAGTATTGTATTAATTTAAAAACGGCACATAAATTGCCAATGGGCATTTGAAGTACTTTTCCGATTGCCCCAAGACGGCAAGCAGTCTTAGCTTTAGATTAAATTCACGCAGAGAGCAGAAGACGTTTTGATACTCGATGCAGCAATTGCCAGGTTTTTAATAACACGACAGGAAAGGTATTAGCTAGTTATTTGGGAAAAGCAAATTTTCCCTGATCTGATTATGGGCAGCCTTTGAGTGGTGCTGCCAGGCTATAATCTGGGTCGATGCAATCAAATGAGTCTCCTGCGCTACAGACATTTTGGCACCTGGCACAAGTCGGCCTATTAATTGATTTCTATCATCAGATAATCTATTGCAACCTCATTTAAACACCTAGTAGTCCCAATGTTTTAAGTCTTCGTTGGGTTTTAGAGAGCTCAGGCTCTAATCTGGATCTCTTGAAAGCTCGAAACGATGAGCACTTACTTATCTGAAAACCAGATTTTCTGTGCGAGATTCGAGTGTCGGGCGGGAGGTAGCTTGAGGTTAACCTTAGAAGCGAGGTTTTAGTTCGATTTTATTGGGGTAGGTATAAGCTCGGTGTAACTTATCAAATTTGGAGACTTACCTGCAGATTTACTCTAGGTTTCAATTCAAACTTGTTACCTATTCCGTATGACGACAATGTTGACGTTCGATAACTTGTTTGAAATCGATAAGAATTTGCATCTTCCACATGAGCTGGTTCTGATTTGAAACAAGGAAAAACCAAACCAAGTCTTTCACGTTACACACTAGCTACGCTGTTCTTCCCTAATTTACATAACAATTACGACACGTTTCCAAAATTTTTGACGATTTATTTCGAAAAAAAAACCTGAATGTCTCTTATGTCACAAAAAAAAACTTTCGAACAAACCAAATGATGAAATAATAAAAACCTGACAAAGAAAATATTTTTTAAGATTTTAAGGATTTATTGATAAAAAAGGTTAATATCCTGTTTGGCTATAAAGCTGCAAAGACAAAGACGTCCATTAACACGGAAGTCAGTAAATATTTTGTCAGTCATGAAGAGTCAAGGTTATGCTTTATTTGAGACGAAAGAAACGATTTAAGAACCCCATCAGGTCCCGCTGATCACAGGTCGTAAACACCTGACATAAATCACTAAATGACCCGCACATTAAAATAAAATAGTCTGTGTGCGCTTCATTTACCTATATTTCCTCTGGCTAATGGCTACCCGATTGAGCATAAGTGGGCGGATGCCTGTTTGATGGAAAATATACACTGAATGAATACGTCTTTGTGCTCCAAATTAGATGCCCCAAATCGAGTACAGAAATTGGCAGAAGTTTTCCACAAAGCACAAACAATACTCTTAAGTTAATTACAGTTTTATTGCGCGAGCTCCATGCTACGACGAATGCGGTGCCCCGCTCGCAAGACCTTTCGAGTGGAGGTTGTTATCCTGCTAAAAGCTAAACAGGGAGATACATAAAGCAATGAGATGTTCCACATCTTTTTGATGGGCAACTAAAAACGTATAGGTGGCTGCTGGTATAGAAACAAAAGGAGGAAGATGCGTTGCGTAGAATAGCCAGACAAAGAGCGCAAGGATGAATGACCGACTGTGTGGCGGTGGTGGTGGCTACGGCTGCAACGACTCAAAACAGCGAAATACGAAAAAACAAAACTCGGCAAACCAAACGACTCCTTTTGTAGCTGACAGTAGTGGGGCTGCTTGCTTTGACTCTGTTGTCTGGACAACGCGGCACTATGTATTGTGGTGATTGAACCAAGATGCTGGTTCGCAAGGGTATTCTCAAAATCGTTGTCGTTTCTTTGGTTTGGTCCCCTTCTCTCAGTTAATGGCGACGAAAAAGTATATCTGAAATGTGATCGAAAAACCAACAACTCGCAGACATTGTCAAAGTAGGGAGACAGAACCACTCTATGGTCAGTGACAGTGACGTAGCCGACAACAATAGAAATAAAAAACTGCATGTCACCGCGCGTCGCCTTTGTGTTTGAGGAGGATGTAAAAAATTCATTGGATATTTTTGCCAGCATATTAGACAAATTTCAGTATCCGAAGATTTCGCTTTTATCAAATGTTGATTCACACCTTTGTTAAATGAAAACAAGTGACTTCTTTCTTACCCAAGGCCAATCTTTTTTCTTTTGTTAATCAAGGTTTAATTAAATGAATCAATTTTGGTTTCCCTTCTTTGACTCACCTTCTGACTTGTGTATTTTTTTTTTGTGTATCAAACATTTTCGGGGTCTTTCAGATAAAATGGGAGGAGATGAAACCTTCCTACCACCTAAATTAAAAAAAGAAGCTCGGAGGAAGTTTTAAAAGATAAATTTAGCCAAGGAATCATAAAATGGTTACCTAGAGTCGTAAATTTTTGTTTTTTGATAAACTGCAAAAGGCGAATGAAAAACAACTACAGGACACTTTGTGAATTCGTTTATGCGCAGTGTTATCGTCAAAATGGAAAACAAGGAAAGGCTCTATGTAATGATGAGCCATTAATATTAGAACATACAGAAGGTTATATATACTACACATGAACACATCTCTTTTCTTTGTGTAACGCATTTGTGAAAGTTTTGCTGACTATCTAAGTCTAGACAAACAAAGGACGAATTCATGAAATTTTCGATGACTGTTGAAACTAAATTTTCTTTTACATGCTAGACACCTTAAAACCGAGACACTTGAATTTCAACAAAAAACTATTCTGAAAAGTGTTGAACAATAGCAAGTGAAAACAAGACAAATCAAATGCTTAATAAGAATTACTAACACTTGCACTTGCGGTTTGCAGAGTCGCCATGACCCTGAAACGGAACATGTGAAACAACTCTTCCGCCAGAGTCCAAGCAGCATACTACAAGCTTAACTTCTCTTCTTCTTTGATGAGGTTAAGGAGCTTGCAACTTAATTTTTGAAGCCCGGATACGTATATCACCGAACAAACAGTCACTCTTCCTATCGAATTGTATCGTTTTCCTGGTTATATTTATAAAGTAACGCTAGAAGTAACCAACCCTTCCTATCTTACCTTGGAAAGAATACAGGAGCAAGAGCAAGAGAGCGATCGAAGATAATGTTGAGGCAAGATATATAATTTATACAAAACTAATGCCATGTTTCCACCGAAAAGCAACTTGTATAAATCTCCAACAAATACTCTTCTAATAAATAATCGGATTAACCATACAAATTTAAATCATCTCGGCAACCGATTAAAAATAAATCCCCTCATTAATCTCATTCACCCTTTTAACTAACCACTTTCAACCTTTTTCGAACTCCTTTTTAACAGTTTGAGAATCGAAAAAGGAACCTGAAACTGTCCGCGCTTGACAGATCTGTAAGAATTACGATGTCTATTGGAATGTTTGCAACGGAAATCATTTTTCGCTCTAGAAAAATGATTTCCGTCTCTTTTGAGAGCCAAAATGACAGAAAAAGAGTGCTCATGTCAAATTAATCCTATATTTGTCCGGTGGAACCACTTTGGGATTTATTATTCTAATTCTCGTATTATTGCCGGTGGGAACATAGTATTAAAACTAAAAGTGAATGAAAGCTAAAAGAAAACATACGTAAACTTACTTAATTGATGAACGCTTTTGCGATGCCGCTCCGTAACGCATGCTGCAATTCCCTAGCACTGAACCACTAATTCAATCGTTGACTGTCATGTCACCAGTCCTTAAGAGGTTCTTTTTACAGTCACCAAACCAGGAAGACTTAATTTGTAGGGAACTTTTATATGGGGAGACGCACTGTATTTTGTGTTGTTTGGAATCATTTGGCACATAAGGCCCGATAGGATTCCTTTTTCCTTCCTTAGTCTTATCTTTTTGATCACCAATTGAGTTCAACTTGGTTTTGTTTAGACTTCAGAAAACGGTTTCAAAACAAATAACTAATGGCCTTTCGGTTGCTCGCCGGAAGCGTCCGGGAGCATTATGGAATCTCCTGAAACTATGTGCTTTGCACTCGTTTGACAGTTTCTCATCTGAACAAAGGAAAAATTTGCTTCTGGCCGAGAATCCAGAACCAAAACTAGAAAGACGCATGTGACAAGTTGGGCAAATGTCATTTGTCCCGTGTAGAACAGCTTTTGCTTCACAGATACAATGCTAGACAAACTTTAAAATCAAGAAAAACGTATTTGACTCTTCGGATGTACAGTTCCACCCGGGAGAAGAACGCCCTGATTCGGGACGGGATCGCCAACCGAAAAGGCCATATGACATTTCCATGCAGAGTCAAACATAGCTTCAAATCCATCAAAACGTGAATTGAGTCAACTCGACTAAACTTTAAAAGTCGAGTCGAAATTGTCCATGGAAACGCGAGTTGAAGAGTCGGGTTGTCGAATTTTTGCGGCTCCACCCACACCGAATGACAAATGTTATGTTGTGTAAGTAGCTTCGACCTGTATAAAAGTGGAAAACAGTCTCCTTTGAATGCACATGAATGCTTCAGCAAGTGTGGTGGCATGATGATCTGACTTTCGACTCGACTCGGTGTACGCGGAGACGCGAATCGAAATGACAACAAAAAAAAAATGACAATATTTTTGAAAAATGTGAGAAGAAAAAAAGAATAAAAACTGATAAGTGACAACTCTTCCTACGGTTTCCCATAAGAGAGCAACTATTTGAAAAGCAAATGAAATCAAACCAGCAGTATCAAAACACACAAGTTTGACTATTAATAATAAAACAATAATAAAAATAAAAATTGACAATTTTCGCATTTTTTTCTGTTTCTTTTGAGACTTGGTAAAATAAAAAAATTTCAACAAATTAAAAAAAAAGCTGATTTCAGCCGACATGATATTGTTTTTTTTTGATAAGAAGTGACATTAGTCGAATGTATACACCTACACGGCATAATTTCATCTATTAAATTAATTTTGCTTCCTTATTGACAGATAGTGATTTTGTCTGTCAAAATGTCAAAAACAATACAAAACTACCCGCGAAAATTAACCAAATCTAATTTTCGCGGGTCTAACGAACGCGAAAGTTAACCAAGTCTAACATGTTCACTCTTTACGAAATTTATTAAATATGAAGTATTGCGGCTATGGCAATTGATTTGGTGATATAAGATCTGTTCTTCCCGGAACAAAACCCGGAGTTAACCCAGCGAGCCGTTTTCCAATGCAGGGTTAAATCCGTCAGTAAAGTTGTCAACATTTTTGACTTTCGAAAATATTGACTCTCTCAGCTCTCACTTCACATGAAAAAACATAGAAAAAAAGAAGCTCGAGTTGTTCTCAGATGTCGTTTTTCACAGAAACACACAAAACTGCCGTTTCACACAGAAAAAACATTCAAAGAAGTTCATTGAGTTCACCAAAGTTAATCCGAGATTTACTCACCAAATTTGGGGAGTTAAGTTGAGATTTATTCCGGATCAATATTCACAGAAAAATTTATTTCTCAGTTTAACTCGGAAGCTCAGATGACCTAGTACTGAAAAACTGGTCTTAAAAAGACATTAACATCAGTACCTACCTACGCGGATTGGAATATGTACAATAATTGGGAATATTTTACCTTTTAAATGAATATTTAGAAAAAGGCTTAGGTACCTACGTCTTATGGAAAAAACCGAACAAACTTCCACGTTCAGTGAAGGATATGAAAACCATTTAAATTGAAAATATGTTGCGCATAGTGTTGCGTAAAATGTACAAAAGGACTGAATAACAAAAAATCTTTCATGAACTAAGTAAATAACGATATATTTTTTTTAAACGTCAATAAAATATAAAATTGAGATTTTATCTTCTACCTATACCATATTTACCCTTTCGTGGTAGGTAAAGAGCCCGGAATAGACCAGATGAAAACCGGCCTTAATATGCAGTTCAATTACTGTTTTAACAGCTGTTTTCTAATCGTTGCTTAAAGTACATGCAAATGGACAGAAAAAAACTTCCTTCAACTTAAATTTAATAAATTTGCTAATTCCCAACAGGATGTGACGCTAAATTGTTCAGTCAAGATTTGGTGACATTCTTATAAAATCATTTCGTTCTTGTTACTCAAGTCAATGCATGTACATATGCGCGCCTCCTACACATGCACACACACTGTATAAATATCGCTCTCATACCTCAACAGTGCGCAAACAAAACAAAACTCACACTTGCTCTCTCACGTCTCACGAAGAACAGCTGACTCGGGGGTTCATCACGAAGGGAATAGAAAATGGAAGTCCGATCCGAGTCACCTTGCCGCCCCCTGCTGAGTAGGTACAGAGTACGATTATACCCATGTATAGAGAATTTTTCTTCCCAACGGATTAATGACGTAATAAACGTTAAATAGTGACAAGTAAAACTGTCAAGTCTCAAGACTTACTCACCTCTCAAATCTTCACCACAATTCTTTTCCCTTCTTGAATCGTTTTTGTTCGTTCTGCTCTTCTTGAATTCGATTTCAATATCGAAAACGATTAAAATTAAACGAAATCACTGACGTTTCCTACGAAAATTCACAAGTCTTCATTTTTTACGAAATCATTTTGAAGTCTTCACTCGAATTTGTTCGATTTCTTCTTTGAGTCGAGTATTTTCTGCTGACCAAAAATTTCACACAACTGTTTAGCAGGTTTTTTTTCTTCTTCACAATTTATCCGTTCGTTTAGTCCAGAATGACATACACGCAAGGGGGCGCAGCTGATTGCTTGCCAGAGAGATGTCACCTTTTCTCCTCACCTACCCCTCCTTCACAACGATCGACTTTGCAACGGAAAATCAATTTTTCATATAGTTAATGCAATTAATTTTATTCTCTCTACACACATACAATTTATGCTACAGGGTGACGACAATATTGCAATTTTCCACGTCTTATAGATTTATAAAGAAAAATAACAAAAAGAAAAGGCAACTTCAACTTTATCAGCCAACAAAGGAGATAATACAACTAAATTATGCTACACACAGCGATTCTCCACCACATCAAAGTGGAGACTTAACAGTGGTGGGGGAGAGTCTAACCTTTTTCCCACAGAAACCACAACCAAATCTATTATTGTCCTTGTTCTCTGTCTCTAGTATGGCTGCAGCTGAACTGGAAAATGATGAAAATTTCACTAATGTTTCCTCACTCAAACAAACGATCACCGACCAAATTTGTCAAAGATTATTTTTCGAAAATGTCCGTCGCACTTGCACCGTTGGCTTCCAGTTGTTTATAGATTGCATTTTTCTTTGATTTGTGGAAAAACTATTTTCAACTTGGAAAATTTTTACTACGCACTGTCGCACTGTCAATCGAAGTGTTCTCTGGTTCACTCTTCAATTATTTGTGGCTGTTCACTGACTCAATAAACGTCAAATTCGCTAAATATGCTTGTCTCACTTGCACTGGGAGAATTCATGAGCGCACTTGCTTTCCTCTGGGATATTGTTTTTTTTTAAGACTGTGTCTGTGTGTTGCAAATGCAGGTTTTTTTTTGTTGCAAAAAATCACACAAAAGGAAACGAAATTAAAAATTTCCCGTTTTCACCAACACCACACAAATGTAGACAAGGGAAAAACAACAAAAATTACTTTTCCAATATGAAAATCAATCTTACACAATTTACTGCACAAACACACACACGAACACTGAGGGTGAACTCTTTTTTAATTTGTTGTGTAATTCGTAATTCGAAATTTATTTTACTTTTCTTTCCCCTTTTTTGCTTAAAACTGGAATTTTCACTCGCATCAAAAGAAGCAAAAAAAAACACTTGCGAGACGTAATTTTTCCCGTTCTATTAGCTTGAACAAGATAGAAAGACGACAAGTAAGCAACGGGAACAAACAAAAAATAGATAAGTCAACGAAAAATAAAACAAAGTGTCACAATTCTCTTGTCTCTTTGATTTTGTATTGCTTTCACGTTCACGAAATCGTCCCGCTAACAACTGCACACTACCGAGTCCGTTTTTCATCTGAAATGACAGACAAGCAGAGCTTAAACGAATTCGAAATCGGTCGAATTGGAAACGAAAAGCTGGTGGGTTCCGTTGTTCGCAAAGTTGTTGTTCTTCTTTGCATATTGTACTTGTACATCGAACTAAAAAGAGAGTAAAATCGAGGAGAGTTGGAGCGAGTCCAACAACAAATTATATACATATGTACAATGGAATTTTCCCTAATTTCCCTTTGTACGTCTACCTACCTACGTCAGAGGAAAAGTGCCAAGGCCAAAAGTGCTTATTGCGGAAACAAAGAAATTTATTGCTGATTTCAGTCACTGTAGCTCAAAACCAGCCACTGATTTAATCTCTTTGGTGGCTTTTATAAAGAAACGCAAATTAAAAGACCATTGCAATTTTTAGTGAATTTCATGAAAGCTTTTTTAATTGCATTGATACAAAAGACTCATCAGTTCTATTGCACTTTGTGAAGTAATCAATGCATTGTCAGCAGGAGAAACAAAATTTCACCTCGTACTGTGGTGAAAAATTGGTTCGAACTTCGAAATCTCTTGATTGATCTCTCTCATCAATATTACAAAAAAACTACCCCAATGCTTGAGAGCAATTACCAGCTGATTGAAATGAACTCGAGAATGGCCTTTGTTGTCTGTACTCGTACCATTATTTTTTTTTCTAAGAGTATGAGTGGTTAGTTTTGTATTTTTTTTTTAAGTGAGGGGAAGTCTTATCTCAACCCTTTTTCGTTTGCATACATTGTTATCACAACAAAAGAGATGAAATGGCAGTTGAAGGAGGTTGGGAAGTTTTGATTTTAGCTGTCAAGTCAATCGATTAAACTTTCACAGTGGGTTTCAATAAATACATTTTTATTCATCGTTAGATTTTGATACATAAATCAATTTATTAATCTTGAATATTTTCATACAAGGTTTTTATATGAGGCGCGTGGGTACTACTTAAGTTTAGTTCGAGAGAAGGGGTTAGACACCAATCACAACTTGGAATTCGTCGTGATGATTAATCAACAATCATTTAATCAACCAGCCAAGCTGAGCTTTTTTTAAATTTCGATTTATAACCGAAAATTAACCCCTATCAGCCGAAAGGCCAATCTAAGATACACGGTGCATAAGCCGCTAAGTAAAGGTATAGTACCTACCTATGCACCTATAGGTTTTGACCTAAGCTCATATAGGTATGTAATTTATATCAATTATTTGTATTAGCCCCGCCGCCAAAAGCCACTCCTGGGTGTTCGATAAAGAAATGATTCTAAACTATGCATTGAAATTTATAAGCCCTGGGTTGGGTTTAAATGCAAGTGTTTGGGTTGCCTGCGGTTCATTCGCGAGCTTTACGTTCGAAGTGAATTCTGACAAAGTAAATCACGGTTTATAAATGGCCAACCAGTTTTGATAGATTAAGGACACGCAAAACTTAATTTAGGACAGAAGTCTAAAAAGGTGTTCTGTTAGGTAAGTTCATTAAAATTTTAAGAACAATAAATTGAAAAAGAAACAAAAAGAACAAAAAGAAACAAAAACAGTTCAGGCAGACCATAGTAAAAAACATTTTTTTCAGGCAAACCAACATTTTTAATATTAACCAGTGCCTCTTTTATGCCCTCTACACACCGGATCAAAAACCATGTTTTCGCTAAAACATGCGAAAACTTCCATGAAAACTCGAGTTTTCCCATAAATTTTCTCGTGTTGTTGGTAGTTTTCGATTAGATTTCCTTGCAATCGCAAGATTTCATAAGCAAACAAATCTTTTCACGCATTCTTGCTGAATGCTGATTTTTTGCCTAGCTGATTTTTGCTTGTTTTTCTGTCAAAACAAAATTGAGTTATATTTGTTTCTCGAGGACGGTAAAAAGAAAAAGGGCTATTTAATTTCTGTTAGTTTGCAGTGAGTATCTTGTGTGAAAAATGAAAATGAAAAATAAAATGCCCTTCTTAAAAGATAATGGATGAAGATGAGAAAAAAAATGTGCGTATCTGCGCATAGAAAAGGTGCAACTAAATTCCTTATCGTTTGAAGTCGAAGCTGTTCTTATATTCGTTGGCGACGTTTTCTTTTGTAGAGAATATCACTGCTGGTCAAAATAGTTATTTATGTTTTCAAAAATTATTGTTTTCAAAACATTCGAGTACATTGTTTTCCTTTGTTTACAAACGCCAGTTAACAATTTCGCAATCAGTGTCAGTGTGACTGAAATGTCAACTAAACCTTGGTCGTGTTCAGTGTGAATGATTCAATGAGTTTTCGTAAACTTTTTTTTGAAAACTGAGTTTTCGAGGCAAACCAGAGAACGCGCTTACCACACCCAGACACTATTTTTTCACTTTCCCCATCATACAGATTCGAGGGGGAAATGCAAACTATTACCATAGAAAAAAACTGTTCTTAACTTTGAAATTTGCAAAATCGAATAAATGTCCTTTGAAAATAATATTTGAATATGTCGTGACCATTTTTTTTTTTTGTGAAACTTCTTAAATATTCTTCACTTGGAAGAACACAATCTGAAGGTCCACCAACTTTGCACACAAACCAAAAGCGAAGCGAATTTAATAGAACACTAGCGCTGCGCTGGTGCTGCCAACTTTTGGTAACACAAAGAATAAAATGTGTTCCTTGGCCTTGTTACTTTACTCGACATTCATTTTGAATATTTCTTTAGATTTTGTAGAGCTTAGGTCACACTTACGCTGGAAATGCACTAACTCCACCTCACCATAATTTCGTTATTTAAAGATGAAGTTTTTTCTCTAACGGTATCGGTAAAGAATATAATCTCATATACAATTTTTTAATGTACTGAATGAAAAATCACTGCAAAACTGCATTGAAATTTTTACGCCTGCAAAAATATTTATTTTCCGCGTAAAACACTGTCTAATAATATCCTGTTTTAGTCACTGACGAATCATTTATTTATCAAAAGTAAATAACTTCATCTGGCAATGCTGATATCCGACACCCCAAAAACAACCACCAAACACAGAAGAAGAATTTTCATCGTTCCTCACTCGTCGTCACTTTCGCACTCAGCAGCGATACCGAACGAAAATCCACATACAGAAATCAGTATCGTACGGGAGTTTGTTTTGAAACTGTGTTGTGGAAGCAAATTTTGTTGCCATTTTAATGGAGAAAAGAATGACTTCCTGTTATCAACGATTATCATTTACAAATGATGAAGAAGCACGTTTGATTCAATATTTAAAAGAACATCCAGCTCTGTGGGACGCTAGTCATGTGGATTATGGCAATGCGGAATTGCGGAAAGCATACTGGCAAGCCATTGCAACAGAATTGAAAAAATCGGGTGAGTGTATGTGCGTGCGTAAAGAATTCCGAAAAGCAGGGATGCCATCGAGGTAGATCGGTTGCTTATTTTCCAGAGGCAGTGCAGAGCTGCCATGCAGGCGAAATTTTGTTCTACTTTTAAAATTTTTTTGTTGAGTACTTAATTACGTTAAATAAGAGTGTTAACAAATTAAATATTTTTAAAACTAGTTCATAATTTGAGAAAATTTACCTTGCATTGAACTGAAATAAAGATAGTTCTTTATTTTGAAAAGGCTGGGCAATGTAATGTTAGTGTTTAATTTTTTCTTTACGTCATTTATTGGTTTTAAACTTTTTCTATTTAACACTATTCCAAAATCCAGAGTTAGATTATGACCAATTAGATTTAAACAGCATAAATAATATACATTTCATTACTTCAATACAAGCTGTGGAATCATTCAGTTGTTAGAAATAAAAAGAATTTGAAAAAGGAAAAACCAATCGCTGCCATTTTCTAGGCAATACCTAAAAAGTTTCGAGTTTTTTATGATTAAAAAATATTAAGAAAATATCCGTTTTTATTTTGTGAACATGAACCATATGTTTTGTGCTTAGCAATTATAAAAGTCTGTTATTATTCACATTTGTGTGTTTTTAAAAGCAGATTTATACTAGGTTTTGTGGAAATCTATATAATATTAAAAACCCAGCTGTTTTGAATTAGCTTAAGACTGCCATGCGAAACAGTTTCAGTTTGATTATTTCGTAATTCCTATAACAAAATTGATTTACTAACTTTTATTTATTCATTTCAACATTTTATAGTTATGGATACGCGTCGCAAATGGCGCTTTATAAGGGACTATTATGTTCATAGAAGACGCAGGGGCCAAACTAATGAAAGTACAAAAGAACGCGATGGAAAATATTTTAATGTCCAATTTCTAGATAAAGTAACTATCCGAAGGAATGCTAATTCCGCGAAGGAGCAAAATTTAAATAAAAGGCGAGCGAAAAAATTGGAAAAATCTGTTACCAATGACAAGATTCAGAAAATCGAAATTGAACTAGGCGATTCGGAATTGGAATGCAGCTTCCCACCAGACGAAGATTTTGAAAATGTCACGATGGAGAACTTAGATCAGACGCATGAATATTTGCTGGACGATAGGGATGAGCAATCAAGCTATCCAAATCAAGAGCAATTGGCAAACGAGGAGGATATGAGCAATGAGGATATGAGCAATGAAGATTTTTGTTTTGATGACGCCAATGTAACCTCTGAGCCTCTGAATGAATACAAAATTGAGGACAGCCACGGCGGCGAGGAGGAACATTTGGTTGAAACCCAATCGGAGCCGGATAGAGAACCAAAGACCCAATTCGACGATTCAATGCATGCTAGGGCAATTGACTTGTTTTTTGAAAGCATGGCCGCAGCCGTAAAAACGTTCCCGCCAAAATACGCTGCCGAGGCCAAATATAAGGTTTTCACCGCAATAAATGAGCTGGAGATGAGGGTGCATAGTAGTATGAGTGGAAATTAAGTTATTTGAGTTTTTACCTAATTGTAAATAAAATAAATTTAATATTTAAATGTGTCTTAATCGCATCTAAGTTACGCACACAATCATGATCGCACTTTGGACGAAATCGCTTTTTTATGATCAATTTGAAAAATCATGACGCTATTCCCGGTGGTAACCGTTCGACAAAATGTGATGGCAACACTGCTAGCTGTCAAAATGTAAAGTTCTCCACATTTTCTGTATTTGACCAGCAGGGGTAAGCCCTTAATCGTGAGCTCCGCATTTTTGAAGGGGAAAAAGTTTTTTTTTCCGTGATAATGTCAAGGCGTTCTTCAGAATTTGTTAACAGAAACTCATTAATTAAACAAACATGTTCTTAGGGCCAGTTTTCAGAGAGATCATCCGAGTTTTTAAATTAAACTGAGATTAACCCCAGAAATGAGTTTTCCAGTGAACTCGGCTTAACTCGCCAAATTTGGTGAGTTCATCTCGGATCAACTCTGGAAAGCAGTATGAAATTCTTTGAATGATTTTTCTGTGTGGAATGGCAGTGTTTCTGTGGTAAATGACATCTGAGAATAACTCAAGAGGTGGGACGCACGTAACTTCACATAAAACGGCCATTAAACGTCAAAAATGTCAAAATGTAAAGGTCTCCACATTTTCTATATTTGACCAGCAGGGGTAAGCCCTTAATCGTGAGCTCCGCATTTTTGAAGGGGAAAAAGTTTTTTTTTTCCGTGATAATGTCAAGGCGTTCTTCAGAATTTGTTAAAAGAAACTCTTTAATTGAACAAACATGTTCTTAGGGCCAGTTTTCAGAGAGATCATCCGAGTTTCTAAATTAAACTGAGATTAACCCCAGAAATGAGTTTTCCAGTGAACTAAGATCAAGGATTAATCTCGGCTTAACTCGCCAAATTTGGTGAGTTCATCTCGGATCAACTCTGGAGAGCAGTATGAAATTCTTTGAATGATTTTTCTGTGTGGAATGGCAGTGTTTCTGTGGCAAATGACATCTGAGAATAACTCAAGAGGTGGGACGCACGTAACTTCACATAAAACGGCCATTAAACGTGTGGACTTAATGGCTCTGACCCAATGAATCTGTTGCCTCCGTCCAGCCGAAGTACACAACTGCCAACTCAGTTTAAAGCCTTCAGCTCAATTAAGCCGTTGCAACCGTTACGTCGAAGTACACCACTGACAACTTAGTGAAATACACACGGTATTATGGGAAGCGGCCCATAAAAGAAGTGCATGACGTACATCGCTTCCGATAAGAACTTGTGTATTTCACTGAGTTGTACTTCGGCGTACTGAGTGTACCGAGTGTACTTCATTCGCATCTTGCTCTCATCCGCTTTTACTTTTTCCTCCCTTTACATTTTGAAGCTTTTCCACACCCGCTGTTAAGTCCAGGCACGACTGTCAGACAGATCCAGAAAAGTTTTGGACTTAATGCAACCAACTTATTTTTTGGATTGTAGTAAGTTTAAAGTGGGGTGCCGTTGCGTAGTGGTTAGAGTGTGTGCTTACTACGCCGGAGGTCTGGGTTCGAATCCTGCCATAGTCACCTGAAAAAAAAGACTTGCTCTTTTTCACGGCCCCCACCTCCGCGAGGGTCTGACAAGCCCTCCGACAGTATCAATTGTCTTGAAAAACTTCTCAAAGTGCCGTTCGGATTCGGCAAAAAATTGTAGGTCCCCTTGTATGTAAAGAAATTAACACACCAGAATGCATTGTTGAGAAGTTGGCCCTGGTTCACCTCGAGCTGTTGCGCCACTCTATTTATTTATTTATTTTAAGTTTAAAGTTCTCCAGATTTTAAATAGATTCAATCAATGGAAAGTTAAAAAACACATTTTATCATTTCAAATATTTATTTGTCATTAATAATGTATATAAAAAGCTTGTGTAAATATTGAATAATTTATTCATTTTTTTTGTTTGTTTCAGTATTATGTTAAGGTGTAATCCTTTTGCTATTCTTGTTCTATTCTTTTCATTCCATTTAACACAAACATTTAAATCCAAGATGGTAGATTAATATATTTTTACAATTCATTCTGTGTGTTATTTTTTGTTTTTAATAAGTAAATCAAGTATACAGTTTTTCGTTTCATTAAATTATATTTTACACGAAAGGTTTAAACGCAACCACTACACCATTATTCTAAATGTATTTTCGCATCGAAATCTCAAGTGGTAGATAGAAAACACCATTGCTAACGTGTTTATAATAAATTTAACTAAATTGGTACAAAAATAAATTAATTTTAACTTAATTTAGAAAAGTTGAAACCCCTTATATTCAATACACATACATCGTTTACTTAGACACAATATTTAGTTCGATTTTCTTTTCTTTTAATTAAATATATAATCAAAACGATTTTCCGAAAACAATTTCGGTGTTATTAGTTTTTTCTTATTATTATTAATTTAAGTTTAATATTTACACTACACGATAATTTGAATATTATTTAGATAAAAAAAATCGAATTCATTTTTATACGTGGTTTTATTTGGTATTATTACACTATTTTTTTTCTTTTTTGCATTTTTTATATTTAATTTTTTGGTATTGTATATGCAACTATACTGATCTTAACGATGTCGATCACTAATATTTATATTGATGATTTATTTTTTATGGTTTCATGTATTTTTTATATTTAATATTTGTGGTTAATTTATTAGACAAAGTGGTAGGTTGCTTTAATTCTTTACTTAACCAAACGATCAAAATGTACATAAAGTTCTTAATACTCATGTGGCTTGTGTATAAGGTTTTTTAATTAAAGATTAGCACCTTATAGCTTTGAATTTCGTTTTTATTTAATTTATTTATTATTACTTCCATGTGTGTCATTTTTGATTAAGATGAGAAGCAATCGCTATTCCAAAGTCGCTTTGCCTGATAACTTTGGTCATGCTCAGTAAATGAATGAAGTTGGGTTAAATTGTTAAATAAAACTTTGATATTTTTTGTTTTTAATTAAAAAGAAAAGAAAGAACGAGTTACAAATGTACTTCCTCTGATACAAAAGCCCTGTGGAAAGGCTTTTTTTCCTGTTGGTATCTGCAGTTTTTGCGATGACAGTAAAGAGGAAATCAGCCAAATGAATATATTTTAACCAACCTACCGAAAATTCCAGCTAGCATCTGTGCCCGTTTTTCGCTTTTCGTTTTTCGACAGCTCGAACTGTCAAATAAAAATTGTTTCTTTATCTGCTCAGAGTCATCCAGAGCTCTGGATTAGTGTTTTTTTTCGCTCAGAGTCATGCTCAGAGCGCACTCTACATGCTCGGAATAAAGTACTTTTTAGCAAATAACAGCATTTTTGACGTAAGGCTTCCAATGCCCAAATGTCTCTTTTGAAAAAATTGAGCTGGCTTTCGATGTGGGAATGATAATGCCCCAAATCGATTTGCGAGTAGAAACACCGAAACTTTTATGCCATTAAGAGGAAAAGGAATAGTATAAACGGCAAATTTTTATGAGTCCGCCATAAATTTTAAAGTAATCCAGTTTATTTCAATGATTGGGTAAAAAAGGGGGAGAAACAAATAAGTTGGTTAAGCAAACGGGTGAGAGTGACCTAGATAACAGGCTGTTTTTTTTCTAACTGAAGTGTTAGTTGGGAGAGTCAATAATTTTGAGAGTCGAAGATTTCGTTAACTCAGCACAGAAAAACTGATCGTTGGGTTAACTCCAGATTCGTTTTGTTTCGGGATTAACAGATTAGTATAGTTGATACTGGGCTTAACTCTGCGCTGATAAACTGGCTCTAGGGGCCCAATAACTTTTTTGACGAACGCTGTGCAGAATGTTTTTGGTTTGGGATAAAAAAAAGGTTGATAATCCATTTTGTGACAATGTAATCAAACAAATAATCCGTCTGCGTAAGGTGAAAAACAAATAACCAGAAAGTGTGAAAACCGGGGACCAACTGATCGTGACGTTAATTGATCGCGAGCTGTCACAAGAAAATTGCTTCGATGACAGTCTGATGATCACGAATTTTTGTGAGGCTTGGCATATTTTGGCATTTTTGACGTATCTAAGAAGAAAAATGCAGGTAATATTTGTCTTTTTCGGTCAAATATGCCATATTAGCATGCAGTCTCATCTAAGCTTGATTCGTGACACCACTAGTCACAGATCACCTTAGCAGATTCCACCCCAGATCTTGGTTGGACTCGGGCTTAAATTTGCACCGAAAAACTGGGGCTAAGATTGGCAAATATATTGAATAAAATGAAAAACGGTCGGTATTACTCACGGATTGCTATAGGATGTCCTCCTTAACTTGGCCTTTTGGCATCCTTCCTGCTAGCGTGACAAGCACCTCGTGACCAAAAGCCAGGAGTTTGTACTCTTTTTTGAAAAAGGGGATAAGGGCCAGTTTTTTGATGTGAAGTCATCCAAAATTCGAAATCAAACTGTGGTTTTCCCCGGAAATTAATTTTTCGCTTAATTTTTGATTTGGTTTGTCTCAGTTTATTAAATAAAAAACCATTAAATTTGATAAGATAACCCCGGATTAGCTCTGTTGGACAATTTTCTCTTTTCCTTTTTGAATAAGTAATTAAATTTGTTTCTTGTATGTATTTTGAAAATCTTTGAAATTTAAAGATTAGTCTGGTGCACGGATCCGACGATAAACAGATAGCCAACTCTGCAAGCCCCTGCCCTCTAAAACCCACAAAAACACATACAGGAAACGAAACGGAACGTAGTGGGATCTGCCATGGGATTTGCCTTCGATTTCCTGTCTATGTGAAACACTTGCCAGCTGAGAATGTAATCGTGTGCTAGAAAACATAGAACACATATGCAGTCCTCAGTCAGTGAAAGCTTGATGGGGACAAAAAGAGAATTTTCGTCCCGAGTTTAGTCTGTCTTTACCTGGTCTGTGGTCTGGTGTAAAACTCAAACTTGTTATTTTAGTTTTGCCCAGATAATTACAGTTGAGATTGCAGCGAGTTGAGGATTTCGAACTCATTGTCCGGAGGAAACTCTGCAAAACTGAAAAAGTGTCCTTATACTATTTCTCCACCGACAACTGAAAGAAGATTAATAAGATTGGGATTAAAAATAAATCCCAAAGTGGCTCCATCGAAAAAACATAGGATTAATTTGACACGAAAACTCTGTTTCTGTCATTTTGGCTCTCAAAAGCGAGTGCCGATGTCATTTCCCAGGAGCGAAAAACGATTTCCTCTGTAAAAATCACAATAGAAGACGTACTTGTGACAGATCTGTCGCACAAAAACAGTTTCAGTTTATTTTTTTTTTATTCTCAAACTGTTACAAAGGTGTAGAAAATAGGTTTGTGAATAGGGTGAATGGGATTTATGAAAGGATTTATTTTTTTTAATCGCATGCCCAGAGGATTTAAGTTTGTATGGTAAATCTCGTGATTTGTAGAAGAATTAATAAAGATTTATATTAATCGCGGATTAGTGCTCGGTGGAGACATGGTTTAGTTAATGCCTGGATTTATTTTATGACGGGTTTAACTAATTCTAGTTGAGGCCAGGACTAATTCTGCACTATAAAACTGGCACTAAATTTGAGAAGAGAAAACCCACATCTTCGCAAGTCCTCGCCTTAATGTAAAAAAGCCATTAAAGAACGCGAAAAAAAGAAACCAGAAAGAATGCGAATCTGAGCCTCTAATACTTTTTTTAGTCGTTATGTGAGCTTCCCCACTGAACTTTTCATGGATGTTTCTTGGGTATTTCCCATATGGCGTAAGCCATTTTCTAAAATCTCATTGCAAATTTGAAATATTCCTAGTTATCGGAAGGATAACAAGTATACTAAAGTTCAATACAGTCTTTCGACTAAAGTGGCTGGGATGACAAAGATTGTTTCGAAGTCTGCCAGAAATTCATCATCAGACCCCTTAGTGATTTATTTTGAAATAAATTTTATAGTGGTTTTTGAAAAATCTTGAGTAAAACAGAACTACTTTCGCAGGCCTTATATAATGATCTAAGAGGATTTTGCTGGGGCTTAACACAAGCGGTCCTCTTTTGAGTTGTTCAGCCCTTGACCTATACCAAAATTGCAGGAACTGTGAGTGCGCGGCTAAGGGCCACATCCTTTCACTGTGGGTGTTGAAATTCGTGTGATATGCATTCTGGGTTAAGTTTTCTAAAGTCTTTTCGCAATTAAGAATCTAACTAGCGGATCAACGATACACAAGACCTCAAGACTGTTCTTTTGTAGTCTATGTAGGCCATGTTGTTTTTCACTTTATTTGCCAGCCACCAATTCGGTTCGACTTCCTGTCTAGTTTAGATATTGTGACGTTCACAAATAATATCAGTTTTAATAAGCAATACATAATGTACAATTGAGCACAGGGTGATCACTTATTAAGCGACAATAAAAACAAATTCTAAGCACATTCAAAATCATGAAAACATATTTTTTCAAAGTTAATTTAAAATGGAATGCCTCACCTTATTGATATTCTTATTTATCTAAATATTTACGAATAACGATATTAATTTTTGTTTTATTCAACATTTGTTTTTGGATCGGAGTTAATAACTGTAATTTGCTTGTGTTTGCCTAAATATTTGTGTTAACATCCGGTATTTGTATGTTTTAGTCGAAAAATATAAATGTATACACTATTCCTTTTGTTTTGGGGTTTTTTTTTTTTGAAAAATATCTTTTTTTTAGTAGATTTCTTTTTGTTTTCTTTAATAAATTTAGTTTGTGTAGTAAATAATGGGATATATTTTTTTTGGATATTTGTTCGAAAGATTTTAGGAAAATAACAGGAAGATTTAATTTTTATAATGACAGCTTGTTTATGTTGTAATTTGGTGACAAATATTCTGTGTATATAAGATATTTTGCAGCTTTTGTTTTGTACCTGAATTTTTATGAATTGTAATTGTAATTTTTTTTGCTTTTCTGCATTTAAATACGTTGTCCATTCTTTTACAACTGAAACAGAGTTTTAAGATAAAAAAAAACACGTTGGGGCTTATATTGACAAAAGGTTAGGAAAAAACACAACACAATATTTGGTCAATTCGTAACCTTGAATGACAGTTTGTTTGAGTTTTTTTATACTTTTTTTTATCTTTTTTAAAATCACAGACCTAATACCAAATGTGTTTTGTTGCCAAGGCAATTATTATTTTTTGTTATTACTTTTATTTTTACACGATACAAGTATTAGCCTAATTTTTTAATAAGAGAAGAAAAAGACATCACATTCAAGTATGTATATTATTTTTTCTAAATATTTTTGTTAAATATGTTTAAGTTGTGTAGATTTTGTTTTAGCCTTAATAGTTTAAGTAAGATAAATCATGATGGTTAGTTACTGGTAATACATTATAATACTTAAATCAAAATATAAATCCGAAGAGGGGCACAGTCTTTAATTATTCAATCATTTCATGCTAACTAACTTAATATGTTAATTGAATTAACTTGTTAACAAAGTTTACAGTTCAAACTGCTCGGAAATAAAAATAGAGAAGACATTTTTTAACAGTTTTCTTAACTGGTTGCAGTTTCGTTAAAAGCTGAAAGCTGCTTTAAGGCCCGGTTTTTCAGTGCTAAGTTAAGCCCAGCTTAAACCAAAACGAATCTTGAGTTAACTCAGCGAACAGTTTTTTAGTGCTGAGTTAACTCCGTAAGTAAAGTTGTCAAAATTATCGACTCTCGAAAATATTGACCCTCTCAGCTCTCACTTTACATAGGAAAATACAGGAAAAGAAGTTAAAGTCCTGTTCTTATGTCTGTTTTCACAGTAACACCCTAAACCAATGCCATTTCACACAGAAAAAGCATTGATCCGGGACTAACTCATCAAATTTGGCGAGTTAATCCAAGAATTATCCGTGAACCATATACACTGAAAAATTCATTTCTGGGGTTATTCTCAGTTTAACTCGAAAAATCGGATGATCTCGCACTGAAAAACCGGCCCTAAGGGTGTTAAGTTTCACTAGAATATTTTTTTGATTTTTTACTGGATAGCGAATAATGTGGCGCTGTCGGATATTTGAAGCTTCTTTCTCAGCTTCTTAGGTGCAATTCTAGGTTAATTAAAGCTTTTATTCATTATTTTGCATTGATCAAGTTTTATAGATAAATACTTAATCTTGTTTTTAAATAACAGGCTGCGCCATCAATTCTAACTTTAGCATACATTATGTTTCCTAATTAATTATCATACACCAAATGACCACGCATACGCAAAAGCTGGAAATAGCTGCTGCAAATGATTTTTTTTAATAACTTTTCATTTATGTTTCTCTTTTTTAGTATTCAACGTTAAGAGTAAGCTTTATGTGGACTTTTAACAGGCGCAAAATTTCAGGTTAGCTCTCTGAAGCGCTTGGTAAACTCAATTTGCTTTGACGAGAGACACGCACGAACATGGGAAATGGTTAGATTTTGTTTTAAGAAACCTTTGGGTCTTGGTAAAAGGTATGCATTTAAGCTTGCTGTCAAACAAAAAGTAAACATCTATTTTAATATATAAATTTTACAACCATTCAGATCAGCTGTTGGAAGCCTTAAGAAATAAAAACAACTGAAAAAAACATCCTTGTGATAAAAAGCAAATATATACTTCCCTCTTTTTATAATAATATGCAAATATATATATTTTTTGTTAAATTTTTATTAAAATGTAAATATTTGACTTAAGAATCACAATAGAGTTATGTTCATAGAAGTAAACAGAGGAGAGACTAAAAAATTTTGCTTTTCTTTGCGAAAAGATCTAGTTAAGTTTTTGTGTTTGACAACATAAGACAAATTTACAAAACTAAAACAGAAACAAACTACTGCTATTTTTTATAAAAAAGTTTAGTTTATCATAATTATTTAACGCAGTTTATTATGAATTTTCTTTAATACGTTGTTTGTTAATGTTTTTTTTTTCATTTCGAGCCTTACATTTAAATAGTTTCATTAAATTGATTTCTTTTTTATGTATGTTTATGAGTTCTTAAAGCTAAGTTAAAAATGAAAAAAGCTGTTATCACATCTACTTAATATTAGTTTTGTTTCTTTCATCTTATTTATATAATTTCGTTTTGTCATTAATCTTTAATAGCTCGCTTTTTAAGATAATTTTTGTGGTTATATTATGTTGTTAAATTTTAATTGTCGGTATATGAGAAGGACTTAGTTTGCTTCCGAACAAAAATTAATATAAACTTGAAACAGATTTCAAAAAAAAAAAAAATAGTATTAAAATTTGCTTTGAGATAAAAAAAACTTGATATTTTATTTAAAAAATCTTTCACCAGTCAATGTACGTCTTCTTAATAAAATTCTATTCTGCATCTCAATAAGTTTTTGAATGTAGTTTCGTGACCTCTGAATTAAAAAAAAAAGAAAAAACGAAAATAAGTTTAAAAATGTGTGTAGTAGGCGTTTAGTAATTTTTGTTTCGTTCACATTCAGAATTAATTAAAGCCAAATTGTCTCACGCATCTGACAAGTATTAAGAAACCCTCATGGTAAACTTGGCAAGTATTTAAAAGAAAAGCTTTTGTTGTTGAAGGTCTCTACATATTCGATATTTTGCCATTAAAGGTTATATCCTTGTCACACCAGATCATAAACTGAGTTTTTGCCTAAAAGCCGAATAACCTTTGTCGAACAACCAATCTCCACACACTTACACCTACAATTACACACCGTAAACGTGTTGCTGACTTATGTCTTTCTTGTAATGGCAAATGCTCTGATGATTAAAGAAATTTAATTTCTGAAAAATCTTCTTTTGTTCGATCTACAAGGCAAGTTAAGCGCTCATCAGTTCCATGTTCAGGTTCACCTCGAAACACGTCGCACTACACTGTTTCAAAATTCTCTGCGATATGTTCACTTTTTTGCCTGGATTCGCCCAATATCGCATTTACTTGGAGGGCTCGATAACTTTGACAAATGGAAACTGGAAGGCTAGCGATTCTGTTCGTATCGTATGATAACGAACTGAATCGCACCAATTCGAAGCGGATCATAAAAAGGCGGATTGGATGCGATGCTCTCCTTTTCCTCGTTTCACGGATGTTTAAAAGCACTTTATGTACTTTAGTACGACAAACTACTTAGGCAGATTTTTCAGTGCGAGATCATGCGAGTTTCCGAATTAAACTGAAATCAACCCCAGAAATAAGTTTTTAGTGAACTTGGATCCGGGGTGAATCTCGGCTTAACTCACCAAATTCTGTGAGTTAATCTCCGATCAAGTCTGGAGAACAACTCCAGAAACTTTGTTGACGGAGTTAGCTCTGAACTGAAAAACTGTTCGCTGGGTTAACTCCAGATTCATTTTGTACCAGGATTAACAGATCTTGATATAATCCGGTCTTAACTCAGCACTAAAAAACCGACCTTTACAAGCTTAACCTAGTTGACGTTCATCTGGTAGGTTTTGGCTAAACTGTTGTGTGAACTTCGCCAAAAACTTGAATCAAGATTCGGTGAGAATAGCGTATTATTCTTCAATAAGTTTTTCTAATTTTTGATATTTTTTTTTAATTTGGGTGTTCGTTAATAAACCCTTAGAAAATGTACTTACCGTTATCGAATAATAAAATTGTGCCAAAATATATTGTGCCATCAGAGTGATTCATATTTCTTTTTATTCTTTCACTCCGCATTAAATCTGATGGCACTTTTCCTTGAAACTTGAAAGAATTGCTCTCAATATCGATTTATGCTTTTTTCAATAAAATATGTTTCGCCGTTTGCAAGAAGGAAGAATCACAAAAACATAGCCAAACGCACACAAAATCCAAAAAAATAAAATTGCTTCGATTTTTCGTTTGACAGAAGAGATTTTCGCATGTGATGGAGATAATACTCTTCACACACCGCATTAAAATCTGAGATTTCGTTTGACGTTTCAACAAGCTGTGCCTCTATTTTTATTTTAAGTGATTTTGTTGCAATCGACTAGGAGCAAGAGACTTTGAAATCCCGAAAGTGTATGGAAAATCGAGTAATTTCAAATAATTTATATTTGATTTTTAGTACAGAACTAATATTATAAAGGGCAGGTTAAGAGTACCTAGTTTATATCAAAATGAAAAACGCTTTGAGATATCTAGAAAAAAAATTGATTAGAGGTTAGTGACTTGTGTTCAAATTTGGAACACGTGCAGACCTATACATTTTTAAACTGGTATGGCAACAGCATATTATTAAAGCTTAACCTGCCAAATTGGGTGTCATTCAAGAAAAAAAGGTCCGATTTGAAATGACAACAGAATAGACAAACGCATTCCTCTTGATTTTAAGGTTATCTGCCGTTGTATTTGTGAAACAAAAGCTATGCCTCAATTCAAAGATAATAGGTCTGATTGTTTATATTTATGCGCTTAAATGGGCAGCCTGTCGAATTTTGAAGGGCGGGATGAAATCCCCTTAGATAAAGAAAAACTCTGAAAAAGTAAATGAACGCTTTAAGCAACAAAATTTGTACATGATAATGTCAACAAATTATAAACGAACATTCCACTTTGAAATTCATTGCTGCAACTTGATTGATGGATTTTTATTATTTTAAATTAATTTAAGTTTTTTTGATCTTAGGAAGAAGAATAAAGAAACAAAACGAGGAACGCACATGAGCGTTTTGACGTTTCTGTGAACCTGGAATTATTGGCTTTCGCATTGATTTGTATGGAATTTTCTATGATATTTAATCGTTTTTCGAAGGGTATATCGTCAACGAGGTTGTTAAGGAATCGAAACATAAAGGGACAAAGCAAACGACAACGTGACATAGCCTTAAACCACAGAGATGACCGATTTGACATCCTTTCATTTATAATTTCCGTAGTCCATATTAGTTTTGACAGCTGTTGCAGCGACGGAGCTGGAAACTGGGGAGGCCTACCGTAAATATAATAATAGGGTCACTTGATTTTGTCACTATGATTTATTCTTTTAGTTAGCAAAACCTAGAATAGTTGTAACACAGGATTAAAGTGTTGTAAAAAATCAAAATCCTACAACTCTTTTGTCATCTTTCCATGACGTTTGCAACAATAACGCCAAGAGATCCATGGACATTCGACCTTTTGAATGAATCCTGCAGCTGCAGTGACTGTTTGACGCTTATACTTTTACCCAAATTGCAGAATATCAAGGTTTTGTCAATTTAAATGAACCTTTAAATGACAATGTTTCTGTTCTTCGATCCATGACGTGCGTTTTTTCAAACAGCTGGAATTACATTTAGGTTAAGGAAAATAAGGCGGTTTTCATTACCTTTTATTACATTCATTGCCAACCGAAACAAATCCGCTTGACATTAATTGGAGATTCATGGAGATTCTCGGCAACAAGCGATAAAAAAAATGGGCGGATGAGAGCCATTTTCATACAGTTCAATAACAGAGAGCGTTTGAGGCTCCGAAGGGAAAACAGATCGACAGATCTGTTAAAAATATGTTTTTCATTAATATTTTTAATCCGATTTTTTTTGCTCCTAAAAAATGTCAACGTCAAATGTCACTCTGTTTTGAAAACAAAAATTACAAAAAGAGACTGCTTGCGTTAAGTATCTTGTGTTTGTCTAGTCGGAACACTTTAAGATTTGATTTTAATCCTCACTCATTTATCTTCATTTTATGACCAGTGAAAGTATAACATTAAACAAGAAGATTGGTAAAGGCAAAGTCTAGATATTTACTCAATCATTTTTCGTGGAGTAAAAAGAAATAATGTAAACTTAAATGGGTTCGTAGCTAAGAATTATTGTTTTTAAACAAGGATTTTGTATTTCATTCCTGCATTTAATGAGTGGGGGTCGATTGCTCTAAAAAAAAACGGTGCACATTTATCTATCCATATGATGTTGCTACCATAAATAATGGTGAACGGGCGCATTAAATTCGAGGAACCAAGTGCAGTGGGCCCGTCGGGTTATCAGCTGCGCCCCTGGTTTTTTTTTTGTCAAACGCAAAAACCGTCCATCAACCTTTTGAACTTAGTTCTTTTTGTTCCTATTCTATTCGCTCATTTCATGATTTCATGATTTGAATCGGTATGAATAAGGAGAAAAGGAGAAGTACTTGGAAATATTTTGCGAAAAGAGCTCGTTAGCTCTAGTAAAAACAAAGTTTACTCACAGTTTGTTTTATTCAAATTAGAACGTCAGCATCGAAGTCTTTTGAATCTTTGGTATTCTTTGTTATTTTCTGCATTGTACCATCTTTGCTATTTTTCTTTATAGCTTCTTTTTGTAAATCTACTGGAAATTTTTAAACATTGTTCCACACCGCGCGAACAGACTTCCTCACTATGATGTTACAGTCCCCTCATCTGTCTCAAACGAACCCCTGTCTCTCTAAATCTTGATACCGGTAGAAACTGAGAACTTGTCATGTCACAATGAAGAGAGTAACCGAATTCGCAAAACTAAAATCAAAATAAGAAAAAAAAAAACAAATGTTTGTGTTTTGTTTTGTTTAAATGAGACCAAATGAATAGTGCTTGGAATCTCAGAAAATTCATTATATAATTGTAAAACCAATGTTAAAATTTAAATTATCTACAAAAATATTAAAAATAACCGTTACACATAAAAAAGTTTAACAAGAACAATTAAATTTATCTTTATACACGTAATTAATTAATTTTTTTTTGTTTATCATCACTGTCCTATCTCATACACACATTCGCTCAAAATTATGTTCTCCCGAGCACACACAGCCACACCAACAACACTCTACACTCATGCTGTATTCCAGAGTGCGTCGGCGCGCAATTTCAATTAATTAAAAAAAAACCTAAAATTCTTACAATTACTAGTTACAGTTATAATAATTAACTTATGCTAACAACTAATTCAATAATACATCAGAGGAGGAGAAACATTGGTTTTTGTTTTTTTTAGTCCTCTTTACACAGGGGGTTCGTCGTGTTCTCCTTTTGCTATCAAAAGAAAATCGTATCCTTACACATGTTGGTGGTGGTGGCCGAGTAACCAAAGTCGTAATCGTTAAGTAAGTAATAACTTAGAGTGAGAAACATAAGATAAACTAACAACAATAATAGAATTATTACGAAAATAAAAACTATTGTAATATATCAGTCATCACGGCTTTTGCACAAAATCTTTCTGGCCAAGCCTATGGCCTGATCTCAGAGAATCTCACAGCAGCGACAATACCTAGGTCGATGTCCGGTGGTGACTGGTGGTGGTGTCACCGGCGCAAAGTATGCGTGAACTTTAATATTTGGTAAATGATTCTATCGAGGGAGGAAAAAAAACGGTTATATACAGAAACGATGTTTTAATTCGTTGAAATACAAACTTTTAACTTTCGTATTGCCGCTCGTGTTATCATTTGGCAGTCGAATAGCTCGATTCTCTGTAGATTGTGACACGATACTAAATGCTCTAAGGTTCGATCGGTTATTAGTGGACAATTATCCAGCTCTAGGACGGATAGACTCTCAGCTGCACAACTACCGGCGGCTAGCTGACGGATTCCATCGTCGGTTATAAGCTCACAATGTGATAAAGTCTAAATAGAAAATATAACGCCATATTTTTATGAACGAGAAGTATCGTTAAGGCTTCTTACCAATTTCTCTAAGCTCGGGCAACCAGTGGCCAAGTGGGCCAGCGTCAAGTCGGTTATCTGGTTGCACTCTTCCAAATCCATTCGCTCTAGGTATTTGCAATTTTTGCCCAGTGCCTGGAATCCAATGTCGGTGAAGTTTCGGCAGCCGGCCACCTCTAGAGTATTCAACAGCGGATTGTTCTGCGACAGAGCCGTCAGGGTAATGTCGGTCAGTTCGCCACACTTTGATACGCATAGCTTTTGTAGTTTACGGCAATTCGCCGCAATTAGTCGGACTGACGAGTCTGTGATGCTCTACAAGAGAAGAGACGGACATTGTATTATTTCCATCTCGCTATAGGTAACTTTATCTACTCCAAACATATTTTGTGGGCCATAAGGGCTTCATTCCATGGACAGAATAATTCTTATCATTCAATTTAGGCACAAACACTGCGTGTTGCTCGATTTGCTCGTGGAAAGAAGCCCTTATCCTTGTCAGTATTTTAAGTTATCTTAGAACTTACCTCACAACTATGAAAATTAAGCACCATTAGGTCGGGACAGTACTCGGCTAAGCAGCGCAGTGCGTTGTCGTTCACTTGTTTGCAGCCTTTACAGCTGAATTTTCTTAATTTAACACAACCGCGAGATAGGGCCTCGACTCCGTTTTCTGTTATGTGATGACACCATGATACATTTATCTCTAGAAGATTCTAAACAGAAAATGAAAACAATTTCAAACAATTAATAGTTTTGAATAAAAAATTTTATGGTTGATTAAGTAGCGCCCTCCAGATTAAGCCTTATCTATTACACTGTTAATCTCTGTAAAGACTGATTACTTTTCTCGGCTGCTCGTGGGTCAAAATTATTAAACCTTATAAGAATTCAGAGTTTTTTCAAGACTGACATCTTCAAGGCCAAATAAGATAACCAAAGGAACTTAAAAGCTCCTGCTACGAAAAAGGGTTCGATTGTGGTAACTCGTGTTACACACTGTACTGGTATTAGCAGAAGCTCAAGATCTTAGAAACACAACTCTTTCTTAGCATAAGTGGGATCGTGGCACTTTATAGCCGGCATCAACTCCAAAAGAGCTCTTCGCTCAGCTCTAGACTCAAAAAGTTTTTGGAGATATTCTGGAGAAAAGATATTTGTAGCCGAGATTTCAATTCCAAGGAACAGAAGTTTGAGAAGGAAAGAGTTTCGATTTCTAAACGCCCTAAGGTGCGAAATAGCATCAGACAGTATCCTAATGCCCCCACCGTTACATTGTTTACATTAAAGATCGTATTTTAGTTGCCGTTACTGACGGCAGTATTGACGACACAATTTCTTCCGAAAGTTGGCAACTGGTCAGTTTTAAGCTCTCCAGCAGTTTCTCGTCCTTTATGCGGGATCATCTAGGCTGCAAGGAGGATGGCATCGCAAAGCTCTAATATAACTTTTAGTAATCTCTAAAAGCTAGCGATAGGCAGTTTCGGAGAAGTAAGGCATGGAGTAAAACCTAACAGTAACAGCCATGATCTCCTTCAAGTCATAAGACTGTGGAGAGCAACTAAGAGAGTTGCTAAGCTTAGATCAAAAGGTTTCTTCAGAACTGCCAATCAGAAAAGCGTGTGATGAGATTTGGCTGGTATCATATTAATTCCCGAGTCTCTAAACAGGACGAATGTCGGACCAGCATGTTGGCTCCTCTCCTCACACATTAGAGACTGCGATACTATAGTCTCGGAATCTGGATCATCAGTATCAGTTACAGTTTTGACCGACAACGAAGCTGCCATAGATTTTATGGTTTCAGTTTCAACCCAGTCTACTGCCTCTGTATCTGACACTCTGTCACTTGGCACTGTAAATATTGTTCGGGTCTATGAGATTACGCCTGACTTGATAGGTAAGGTTCAGAAAAAATTAGTTGGGTTTGCCTGCACTAGTGCCTTACCTCAGCAGTATAGACGCTCCGGTGGATGTGCCTTTTTCTTAACGGCTTACTCGGAGAACCAAACATGAACACTCAAAATATCTAGGACGAAAACGGACTCGGATTCCAGGGCGTCATCTCCTTCGGACCCCGCTCCCGTAATCCAAACTGCTCCAGCGAGAAGTCTTGTGGAAACAAAGCCTTGAAAGCTAAGCCCTACTTTCGAAGAGTTTTACAAAAACTTCAGATCTGCGAACCACACTCTAAAGCGTTTCCTGAAAAAGGCAGATGCGAATTGGACTGACCAAGAGTCTTGCGAGAGCACTCATTGATAGTTGTCAACCTACTTAGAGAGGACATTCCAATGAGAGCTTAGCAAATCAGCCTGGAAATGCAAATTCTAGGAGTAAGCCTAGGGACGACAGCCCTGCTGCTAACGGATATAACACAGTTCAGGAGGGCTTAGCACGAGGTAGAGAAGTCAGCTCTCATAGAAAGTGAGAGCTAAGGTTTTACCTATCGTAAAACCAGGAAAACCACCTGACATGCCAACTAGCAATAGACCAGTTAGCCTTTTGAGCAGCATAAGTAAAGTTTTTGAGAAGAGTTAAAAGAAAAACTAATAAAAGTAATTAAAGACAAAAATATTCTTCCGAACGACCAATTCGGGTTCAGACGAAATCACGGCACATGCCACCATTTGCTAAAAAGTGCTTTCAACGTTTCAAGAGACAACGTTCCCTAGGACAATCCACTGGACTTGGACTTGTCTTGCTTGACATTGAAAAAGTTTTTGACTGTGCTTGATACTCGGCCTTATCCAAAAGATGTTGATTCTGCATCTTCCCCCTCATCTCATCAAGCTTGTGTTAAGTTTTCTGTCAGAGCATTTCTTCAAAGTGTTTGTCAATTATTACCGTTTTATTCCTGGTAGTGTTTCAGGCCATATCACTGGTTGCCTGGTCTTTGAACGCTTAGAAAAGTGCCACCTTGAAAAACTTCAAATTTCGCAAAACCAAATTCTGAAGATGATGCTTAATCTTCCCTCCTACCTATACTTAACCGCTGATCTAGTAAATCTATTTCGTATTTTTTTAAATTTTTTATCTTTATGCACTTCATAGCTGCTTAGCTTAAGTCGACTTAGTTTGGTTTTTTTGCTGCTTGGTTTGTTGGTTTTTTCCAATTGTGTTCTTAACCTTTTTTATACTTAAAATAATTGTTCAGTAGAAAGTGTAGTTGTTGTATAAAATCTCTTTATACACACTGCGTGGTCGCGGTGACTCACCAAATGTTACTGTAACACTTTGGGGTCTTCTCGTTTGGGGTCTTCTTCACAAAAGAACAATAATTGAGGTCACGAAGAGCGATTATCCCTGAATTTACGATCCAATTCAGCCTTTCCTGATATGAACTATGGAAAGTTTGAAGCTAACGTCCCTTTCTGCGCTCCTTAAAAACCCACAATCACTGCAGATACAATCGAATGGCTTGCCACCAGTTTGAACATTCAAATAACATTAAGGAAGGAAAACCAAAGCTTTTACAAAATTCTCCTCCCTTTGGTCCTGCAGCGTTTTCTGCACCCACTCGCGTAATGAGTAACCTAACCAAATGTTGTTGGAAAGACCGCTGAAAGTCAACACTCTTACACACCCTCCCCCTTTTAAAAGAGGACTACCATTATTGATCTTGTGTCCTTGTGCAGCAGAGTGCCGAGTACTCACATGTTCTTAAGCTCTATAACCAACCAAAATACCAGTGGAAGCTATTACAGGACATATAGTAAACAGGCTGGCAAACAGCCACCGTTGTCGTCATCGCTCCCACTCAACAAGCACACATAAGTCGCCTCTGGTGATGTGAAGATAGTTTTCGAATCGAAATAACCACGACAAGAAAAAATGAGTAAACGCCACCAAGAATGAAGGCGACTCGTGCGGTGCAGCAGTGGCAGAGTGATTCTGCTGAATGTAGGCCAAAACTTTTGTGCATTATAATCGTTGGCCTCTATTTGGCCTAAAAACGTAACCGAACCGAGATAACAAAACGACAACGACAGTATTGCAGGAAGTGAAAATCGAGTTGAACACACAAGGTTAAAGAGAACGAGAGTATAGTGCCACGCAACGCTCGTCATTTGGGGTGGTACGTACTGGTTTGTGGAGAGCAAGAGCAAAGTGCGCGCCGCTGAAGAGATGTGTGTGCTTCATCCTTTTGTCGGAAGAGAACTTTATTATATATTTATAGTTATGGACACCCAAGTTTTGCAAGGAACGTATTAAACGTTTACTTTCAGGCAAGGAAATGCATTCTTTTGTGCAAGGATTTTTCAAGGACTTGACCTAAAAAACAGTTTCATGCATAGTTCGTATACTTACAGGACATCCGTCGGAGATGTATTTTAAACTATTGTCGGTTATATTAGCGCACGAGTCTAAATTAATTGATGTTAATTTTGAACAGTAACGGCTTATTGATTGCGTTGATAGGTCGGTTATCTTCTTACATTCTGATAGGTCTAAGTGCTCGATATTATGGCAGTGGTTGGCTAGGGTTCTGCAAGACAGTCGGAAACACTTTCAAGTATATAAATTGTTGCATAGACACACGTGCTAAGGGCAGACTTACCGTATTGATACATCTCCAACTGATTGGCAACCTCGCAACGAGAGGAATTTCAAAAAGCCACCGCATCTCTGGGATATATTCTCAATGACGGGACCCTGAAACGAACAAACAACGGGGCTACAGGCAAATTGTCAAAAGGTTTTACGTTATGAAAGGATTACCTCGATGTCCCGTTGAAAGTCAAACAAATTGATTTTTTGCCAACTCGAGCCGTCCAGGGCGAGGACGTTCCAGTATTTGCAGACCTGTAAAAGTGTTGAAAAAAAATAAAACAGAAAATTTGTCAATAAGGTAAACAAACACACGGGGGCTACTTAAATGCACATGAAGGACAACGTATTCTGGGTCATTGTTTTCGAGGATATCCAGTTCGCTTAGTTTATGGGGGATGACAAAGCTCTGAAACTGTATGTAGGTCATCCAAATTTCACAGACCCATCCTTAAATGTAGGTCACACCAGTACATACTCAGGAATGTCTCGCGCATTTATGGCAAAACATGACCTAAAAGTTCACTTTTCCTAACCAGGACTGGAACACAAAAAGTTCTTTTGTTACATTCGGTCAAGTCATGATGCTCTGACACCATATTCGAACAGAGCTTATGGTGTTAAGGGGATAGTTATGCAATCACTATAGTAGATTGGAGCAGTATATTTCTTTCAGAGTTCAAACGATATCCAGGGAAGTAAGGCACATCTGTTGAATTATTCATAAAACACAACAACGTAGGTGCTTGGAGCGTTCTTTTTTACGCGAATTTTTCAACATTCGCTTCAGTTAGCCAAGATTCAAATAGCTTGGAGCGTGGGAATAGTCCAAGTGTTTTACAGCGTTTACCAAATGAATTTGTGGGAATTTGAGAACTCTTGGAGATCCATAACATTTTAGGATGAGGGAAGTTTTACATTTTTTGCAGAAAACCTTTTATTAAATTAAAAATGTTCTTACTGAATTGGAAAAGAAATTAAGTGAGTTCAGGGAGCTCTCCTATTAAGCTGAGATGAGACCGTTATTAAAAGTTTGACAAGAGGGCAATGATGTGTGGTTTAACTTATAAATTTAATCGCAAAGCGCATCGACAGTCAGTAAGCATCAGATAATGTGATCTGATCTAGCTCAAGAAAAGACTTCAGCAACAAAACAAGCGAAATGTGTGTACGCTCTGTGAATGCATTGGAAAACCGAGCTTAAAACTTGGATACACATTGTTAAAACGAGCCCATAAATTATAAGGCAAAGACAGAAATCTCATTGTCAATAAACTGTCAACGTGTTATTTTATGCTTAAGGCAATGTCATCCATTTAAAACGATCGCGAACTGTTTGCATTCGAATTGTGAAAACCTTTCTTCTCAATTTGTTTTTATACTATTTTTGATTTTCGGTGGCGTATACGTAACATTTTTTTCGGGATAAAAAGTTTTCGCGCTTTAAAATGTTAAAAAGTTTAGCCTTAAAAAAGTGTAACCTGTTTTCAGATTTTATAAAAAAAAACTAACTGGCAATTTATTGCAGCTCAGAAGAGCTATCGCCTAACCTCTCACAACCATGCAAGCTGTGTGCGTGACAGGTTTTCTGACACACGCGGAAAATTTTTTAACCAGTTCCGAACGACGAATTAAGAGGCCCCATATGGCAAATGATACTCTTGGAGGTGAGAACTCCAGCTCCAAAACATTATTGTCCCTATTGATTCGAACTACGTTTTTAATGTCAAATATAAGAACAAGATATCAAGCAGAAATGCCTGGATGCCGGTAGAGAACTTTATTGACTCTTCTGAAATCTATACAAACAGATCAAAAACAGCATGTGAAACAGGGGCAGAAGTCATTTCTCGTGCAGCTACTTGACGTGTGCATCTCCAAACGAAAGCTGGATTTTTGATCGAGAGCTGTGACAGGCTTCGAGCAGCTGGCTGCAGCTGTTCGAGAAGCCGTACCGGGGCTTTTAGTTAGCTTAATGAATTGAAGCGCAATTGTTTTGTCTATAGACAGCCAAGCTGCTATAAAAGGGTTGTAATCGCCAACAATAGGTACGACCCCAGATCACCGATCCATGTTCCACTGCAATTTAAAAAGCTTAAGGAGGTTTTTGACTGCGTCAATAGAGATTTTTTCCCCATTGTACTGTTGCATAGAGGTCTCCGAAACACTTAAACGCTCGCATCACAGAAGTGGATAGACTCCACCGTTCAGAAAGCTTAAATTTCTAAGATTTTCAACGGAATCTAAGCAAGAGACGGAACCAAGGAGATATGCAACTTGGCCCGCATATACACTTCAAATTGGAATGACCTTAACAATTTTTTAGAGAGTTTAAACTTGCTTTCTTATATCCGTCGTGTAAAATTTTGGTACAACAGAAAGTTGAGGCAGTAAACTCTACATTGTATCTAAGGTAGAAAGAAATTTTGGTCTTTCGTTAAAAATGTGAAATGTTCCTCACCCTCCATCTCGATTCTCGTCTGCAATGTAACCAGGTGTCAGATTCCTTGACAACCGGCAGTTTCAAGTAGAGACTTTGAGGCCTCGCCCCGTTCCGAATTGTTCGATTTTGAGATTACATTAGTCCCAGTATTATACATTAAAAACAAATAATTTTTTATTTAAAATTATTTTCTATTTTTTGGTTAACTGTTGAGCTGTCAGAGCAAACAAATTTGAACTAGAGCTGAAATTGCACATTTGAACTAGAGCTTCGCTTCGGAGCCTCATTACGTAGCATTACGTTTTCCCTTAACGAATGGCAAACGAAACGTTGAAGACGAGGCTGCATTGTGTTAGGAAATATTGAAATCGTATGGCCGAACTCGTAAACGTCAAGCCGAAGCGGAGCCCAGGCTTCTTTGTGAATCCCGCTTAAATGTTCCCCTGTTGTACAGTAAAAGAAAGTACTTAGGGGAGATACCAACAAATCCGCTGGTACGGATGGAATTATTCCGATTGCTCTTCAGAGTTGTTCTTCCAAGGATGGCGAAACCATTCTGTTAGCATTTACATCGGTCCAATTTCTAAGCTCTCTTTCGGAATAGATGGTAAAAAGTGTTAATTATTCATAGTTAATTTATTATTTTTTAAAAAGTAATTATTAAAAGTACTAAAATCTCTTGAATCACGAAAACTCCTCAAAGACCGGTAAGTAATACGGTTTTCGTAGCGGAAGGTTCCCTTGTGATTTGATGGCATGTCTTACCGAAAAGTATAACCTTTCCTCGCAATATTCTTAGTGCAAGCAAGATCGTTGCGCTCGATTTTCGAAAGCATTTGACAGAGTTAGGCACCAAGCCCTATGGTCGAAAATGCGTGCACTTGTAATCGACGAATCTCTCTTTCAATGGATACTTTTAAGCCTTTCAATTCGAGTTGTTTCGGATGATTTTAAATCTGCAGTTTAATAATAAACTCTGGAGTTCCCCAGGGCTCTCTTTTGTCTCCGACTCTCTTCTTCTTTTTTTTTATAAACGATGTCTTGTCTGCTAATATTTATCCAATTCACTCCTATGCCGAAGCATACACTCCAATTCACTCCTATGAAGCATAACCGCAACACCCAGCCGTGATCCATGGTTATGTTTCAATAAAAGGTGCAAGTATCTTACCCCTTTTGATCTGGTGGATTAGGCATACATACGGCCTTAATTGAATGACAACTCCCATGCCTGGGCATGTGCCCAAAAAACGGTCCTGCACATGCAAGATAGGATTCAAAAATGGGCGGTACTTCTCCTCCTTTTCCGCTTCCTCTTATCTTTTCCGCTTGTCAGATGCTTAAACACTAAAAAGGTAACCAATCCCTTGTTCGCGAGTGAATTATAAAAAAGAAAACTTATTTGTTATTATTAAATGTCTAATTCAAGTTAAAAAACTATTTTTGTTCTCTTTTTTCAAGGTGCACCGAAAGCCAAAACTGAACAAAAATAGATTGAATTTGAGATTTTCCGAAAATGACAAAACGAATACGAACTGATTACCGCTAAATCGCGTAAAACTCGCAGGTATAATATTTCGCTGCTTGCTTTATTTATATTTATAAATATACTTGGAATACCAATGCGACGTTCTACTTATAGCTAAGCAATACAAGTTGTATAAATGCAAACAAGCAAGCAGTACTTCAATCTATTTTATTTTTAGCACGAAACAATCAGAACAGTCCTGATTGTCGAGGCTAAATTTATGCAAAGTGCGGAAACACTCGCTTAATCTCTAGCGAATTATTGGCTTCGGCTAGGTGCTGATGCAAAAGCAGCCATAATTATCCAACACACCTGCAATTATTCTCTCCCCCTGAGCTCAATAAAATCATATCATAATGTTCACCTTCTGGTGCGAGTTGACCAGACGCAAACGTTTTACAAAGGCTGCCAGCTCATTAAGTCAGTGCTGTCATCTTTCACCATTCCACTTAACAGAAAAACCTCGAAAGCTAAATTCGTACATTAGATTTTTTCCCTTGCGAAAATCACATTTGATTCCCTTGAGAGTGAAAAAGCACTGTCAAGTCGAATGCCGAGAATTTTAGCCTCCTCTGTACCTTACACGCGACACACGCTTTCGGTTCAGGTTCAAGTTCATGTAGAATTGTAGAATAATAGAACGAAGAACTGTATGTAGGAATACGCGCGCGTATTCAAGTAAACAACGGTATTATGTATGTCAAGCACCTCCGAAAATTAAATTTTCAGTTTGGTTGGTTATTTTGTTGTGTGGGAATTTTTGAAGAAAAGTTCAATGAATCACGTGGGGATAAAAATAAATTTAAAAAACGATAAAAAAAAGCCGAAACACCGCAAAATAAAAATAAACTACGGGCACCACTGACTGCATTGCGCTATCGAAGAGAGAGCGACTTGATGTGTCTCTTATCGAGGATTACGGGTGGTTTAATGACATTTGGGAATGTTACATCGTGCTTCACACCCCCTACCGGAATGGGGGTGATTGACTGAAGTGACACAATTCATTCACGGGTCAACAAACAGGTTTTTTTTTTTGTTCTTTTACTGTCGGGTTCTGTCAAGGGGGAAGTGAATTTTTCAGAGAGAGGAATATACGCTTTATATAGGGGTTGTAGTTGTACTCCCCATAGCACCGACAATTTGAGGAAATTAGGGGTTTCGATGTACTCTTTTCTTGTTACGTAAAAATAAATAACAGAATTTCATTACCTATTCCACGGGCGGGTAGGCCTCCTCAAGAAAGACGACCGTTTGATAGCTAACAATGGGACTCTTTTTTTCGGGGGCTTGTGTTTAATGGTGGCCTAGAGAGAACGTGGAAGGAATTATTCTCGCTTATGCTGATTAATGGTTTGATGTCGATTCGTATTCAATAGATTTTCCAAAAGCTGTTCATTTCCTGCGGTTCATTTAAATGATTTTCGGATTGACACGCGACGAGATTTGGCGGATACACTTGCTGCGATTCGCTGAAATCTTTATTGTCATTGAAGGAACGAACATCTTTTTACTAAGCAGAAAAGATTAATGAAGAGCGATTTCATATCTAACTTGTATGCGATGTAGGCGTTATTAACAGGTAAGCCTTACTTTAACTATGTGACATAACTAGGTGGGTGGAGATTTTCCAAAGGTAGCAATCTCTACAACGTTCACACTCAGATATTTGTGCGTTAAAAAACTCTAACTAGAGCAAAATAGCCCTTACCATTAGAAGTTGCATCATGCTCGTTTTCTAGTATTCACAACTGACTTAATCGGGTAAACGATATGTCAATTGTACTGACAAGCCAAGCAAATGTTTCACAAATGTTTTCACTGTCATCGGATTGTAATAAAAGATGCAAAAGTGGTTGTCATTTTATTGATAGTTCCAATACGTATTCGAAGTAGTTTTGACGTCGCGCAGTCAGTCCAATGACGGTGTTTAATGGTTGTCAAATCTTAGCTTTGGTTATAAAATATTTAGGTTTCTAAGACGTGAGAAGTACGAATGAAGATGGCGCTGAAGATGGCAATAGTTTAATGCACTTTCTTGAGAACGCAGTGTCTGGTGGACTAAAAAAAAAAGAATATATAGAGACCTGATGTCAATTACTGACGGTCTTGGCGATCGGAAAAGAAAGAATACCAATGCATAAACTTCGAGCGATGTCAAAACTAAATTTAGGAGTTGAAAATTTATCTAAGGTTTAGATTGTTTGTCGGGGGTGCCGTGGCGTAGTGGTTAGTGTGTGTGCTTAATACGCCGGAGGTCTGGGTTCGAATCCTGCCAACGTCACCTAAAAAAACAAGGCTTGTTCTTTTTCACGGTCTCCACCTCCGCGAGGGTCTGACAAGCCCTCCGAGAGTATCATTTCTCTTGAAAAACTTCTCAAAGTGCCGTTCGGATTCGGCAAAAAATTTTAGGTCCCCTTGTTGCATACATTGTTGAGAAGTTGGCCCTGGTTCACCTCGAGCTGTTGCGCCACTCTATTTATTTTAAGATTGTTTGTCGGGAGAGCCTTGCTGGGGCTCTGGCACTGTGGTCTCTTAAAAGGATCTTATTTAGCCTCATGTTATCTAAGGATACAAATAATTTAATAAGTCTTTTATCATACTCATCAGCTGGACTAAAAAAGGAAAAGGCAATCATTTTTTTTATTATTAAATTATTATCTAAGAACACAAATAATTTAAAAAGTTTTATAAGCTTTTCCTTTTTCGTCCAACTGATTAGTATGACGAAGGCCTAATGAGAAATATGACAAACTCTTACTTAGCTACTCGCATTGGCTTATTAATGGAAGCAAGTGTCGCTATGCCGTAATGTTAAGCTACAGAAGCAAGCTTCAGCCTTTCGACCCATTTTTATCTGCGATTTTCGGTGGTGTATACGAACATTTTTGCATTACACAAATTGGTTTATTTTTTCCTTGTCATCCAGAAAGTGCAAAAGCAATGGTTAGTAAAGAAAGGGATAAAACATTTTAGGGTTCGTCATTGCTATTGAGATCGACTGTCAACGCTTCATTGGAATGTTGAAGAATAATTAAAGAATTCAACAATTCTTCTTCACCTGCTCACTGAAGCATTGTTGAAGACATTGTAAGCGAATGCCTTATAACAATGCGTATGAATATCCGTCCAATATGTCTGCAGTGCCAAAGGAGTAAACAGACTAGTCGTTTTCTCTATACGTTAAAAGCGAAAATTAACGACTAAAAATAAACAGTTTTTTCTTTAAAACGCCTTTTTTAGATCCGCCCACAGATACCACAATAGGTTCATAGTGCAACTACATCCTTCTAAATTGTAAGCCGTCGTAAATAACTGAATGTTTATGTTTAGCATCTTCCTATGATTTTTAGACATACTGCCTCAGCCAGCAGCACTGGACTCCTGTTTCATCTTATTCCTCTTGACATCTTCAGAAGACAAACAGCTGCAATCATCGCTATTAGCTTCAAAGAAACCTCTCAGTTGACCGATAGAGTAATAGGACACTCTGCTATTCTGAACGCTTCGGTTCCCTTCTAGAAACATAGACTTCACCCTCAACTACAGTTTGACAAGAACTTCCAGACAAAAATCCTCCAAGGTCCTCTCAGGATGGGGGTGATCCTCTGGAGTGTGAATCGATCCATTTCTACACCTATGGATCAAAAACAAAGGATGGAAAGACTTAGTCTTATGCCCTTTTCACAACGCCTCGAAAACTGAGTTTTCGAAAAACCATTTACGAAAACTCATTGAGTCACTCACACTGAATACGAACAAGGTTTGGTTGACATTTCAGTCACTTTGACACTAATCGTGAAAGGAAAACAAATAACTCGAATGTTTTGAAAACAATAATTTTTTAATGAAACAAGTGTTCAAACTAACGTGAAAACATTAATCGCTATTTTGACTTTGGAAATGCTAGTCTCTACAAAAGAAAACGTTGCCAACGAATATTAGAACAGCTTTGAATTCAAAAGAAAAGGAATTTAGTCCCAGCTTTTCTATGCGCAGATATGCACATTTTTTCTTTTTCTCAGCTTCATTCATTATTAATAGATAAAGGGCATTCAAAAGGGCATTTTATTTTATTTTTCATTTTGATTTTAACACAAAATACTTACCACAAACAAACAGAAATTAAATAGGTTTTTTTCTTTTTACCGTCCTCGAGAAACAAATATGAACTCAATTTTGTTTTGACAGAAGGAATCAGCTGGGTTGCTGAATGAAAAGGTTTGTTTGTTTATGAAATCTTGCGATTGCAAGGAAAACTCATCGAAAACTATCAAAACACGAGGTTAGGAAAACAGGCAAATGTTTGAAAAAACTCGGGTTTTCGGGGAAGTTTTCGCATGTTTTCGCGAAAACACAGTTTTTGGTCCGGTGTGTAGAGGGCATTAGATTTGTAGTGTTTTTCAAGCTTGAAATTATGGCGATAAAGGAAGTTTTGTCCTGGCTTAAGCATAACGTTATATTTTCCAAGGATATACGGATAGGATATATAGGAGGATATATAGGAATTTCTTCAGACATTAAGTGCCTGGAATCAGTCTCTATAAACTCTAAAGTAGCCCTAGACTGCCGATCATCTCTTAAAGAGACGTCGGAGCATGTCAACATTCACCTGTGCTGGGAGCCTGGGCACAGCGACATTCCGGGTAGCTGCGAGACTTACAAACTCGTCAAGCTTGTTACTACTCTCTCAATGCGTGAAAATTAAGGCATCATTATGCACCCCAATTACCACATGTAAACTTTTGCTTAAACTGAATGCAATAGAAAGAACAAATCTCAGATGAACGGGTGGTAGCACCTGTCTAGTGACGAAACAGATATGACCAAAGCTAGATCTTAAACACTGCAATAGTTTGATCGCTCTTAATAGATTGCGCACATGAGTGCTACGATAGGTGTTGTTACAAGACACTGTCTGATAGTTAGGTATGCAACAAGACTTGGGGTCTATTCCAACGACTTCTGCAGGAGCTGCCTGGATGAGGACGAAGAAGAGACCACTCTCAACCTTTTCTGTATATGCCCCGCTCTCTCTAAAAACCGAAGTATTTACCTGGGAGATTTCTTCTATAACGATCTTAGCGATCCAAGTACTACCGACCCAAAACATCTCTCACGCTTCAACAATAGCTCAAAATGGTTCAACGAGTAGGCGGCTCTCTTTTTTGTGTTAACTTAAAACTCCGTTGAAGTTTAATCAAATGAAGTAATCCAAAATACGAGGTTCAAGATCTTTCGCCCCTCGAAAAAGCACAAGGAAAAAATTTAAATCAAATTTTAAATTCTTTCCATATTGTGGCATCTTACACTTGCTGGAATGATTAAAATATAAAACAATTTAACACAAGAAACGAAAGCCAGTGTTATGGTAATTTTGGATCTTCAAGTTTTGAAAAGATAAATAAAAGGCCAATTTTTAAAACGTTTAAGGCCATAAATCTTTTACGGTTTAGTTCACAAGACCAACATTGTACATAGACACATAAATAAAGCCACCCAACCCAAACAAAGACTAAAGTGAAACTTTCTGAAAATATTTAAAAAAAACTGCGGTTTTTACAAAACGTGTGCCCCCCTTTTTCACCTACTTCTATAGAGTCCCAAGTCGTAACATAAATAATATCCAAAGTTTTAAGGAAAATTACTGCGAATTTGAAGATTCAAGAACTATGTAATGTGATTTGACATGAAAACATACAAACGTTTTCCTACACGATTTTTGAAAGTTTCTAGAATCTTAAATGATCTTGTTTGAATTTTATTTAACACTTTATTTAAAGCAACACGAAAAATAGATTAAGGAAAAGACAATTTTTACGTATCTATTCTTGGTATAACTCTAAGTTGACCCTAAGTATAAAGTGTGTAGGCACAGTTAAATTTATATGTTTATTTTATGTTTTTTAGTTGATTTCGATCAGGAAGCGTCTCAATTAACTTACCAAATTTGGGAGGGTAAATCCGAGTGCATCTTTCGAAATTAGTTTAAAACTTCTTTGGTTTATACTAATCTAAAATGACAGTTGCTTTGAGTGTTTCTGAAACAATTTAATTTCTTTGTCTGTTTTTCCTAAAAGAAGTGACACTTAGGAGAGTCAATAATTCCAAGAGTCGCAGATTTCGATGACTTTATTGACGGAGTCAAAGTGTAATTCGGCACTGAAAACCGCACCCGCTTGTTTAACTCTAGACGGTCAGAGATTTAATGATCTTGGGTTAACTCGGACTTAACTTGAATGCACTTCTGGAAGACAGTTTTAAACTTCTCTGTCTTTATTTCAATGCCAATTTACAGTTGTTTTGTTGTTTTTGTGGAAAATTGCATTCGACCAGAATCTACTGAGCAACTCGAAATTCTTTATCTGTTTTTTGGATGAAAAGTGACATTTGGAAGCTGTATTCTTAATTCCGAATGGATTTGTGAGTTTAAGTTCATAAGGGAAAATGTTTTTGTATTTTATGGGCACAATTAAAATTTTCTGTTTTAAATAAAAATATTTTTCGAATCGTTTGAATTGGCATAAAAAGATGTTGCCTATGTAGTGTGGCAACACTGACTTATCCAGTTCCATGACCATCAATTAATTGACAGAATATCACAGCATCTAGCGCATAAACAAGAGCGTTGCCAGAGCACATTTACTTGTGACTATCCTGCTGTGCTGCACCGAATATTACCAGCCACATGCGGCTTATTATACAAAACAAAGAAGCTTGATAATGTCAGATACCGTAATTCTTTTTGATTACTCTGTTCATGAAATGGCGCAATCCGTCCACATATGAAGCGGAGATACAAAGAACTCATAATGTTTATATCGTTATATAAGCTTCCGCTTTTATTATCAGCAGAAAATCAAAATACCTCAATTAGCATTTTAAAACGAAATAAACAACAAAGGCCATTTCAAAAGGCATTGCCCTGTCATTCATAAACTTTAGAAAGGTTTCCTCTCCTCGTTGAACCTCTCACTCTGTCCTATCCTAATCCTTTTCACTCAGTCAGACAATTTTCAAAAACCCTCACTCGCAGTGTGTGAGTGCAAGCGCCGCAAAACATAAAAGTCTGCCATTGCCAATAAACGGAAATTCCAGACCAATGACCCATTATACTTCTCACACGTCTTGAGATGGGAATCAAAACAAAGCAAACAGAGCTCCATTCAACTATGGAAGCCATAAAGTCCGCTCCATTGGCATTTCTTTGTGTGGTGTACCCCGCAGAGGTATGAGCGCGGCAGACAAACTTAACCATCTTGACAGCTTTTTTTAAAGTTGCACTGCACCCAACACACCAAAACACCCTGCAGCCTTGCAAAATTAATCAACAAAGGAAGTGACGGAATCCCAATCGAAATTAGTCTGTTTCAAGTTTTTAAAATGATATTGCATCCATGTCGCCAGTATCCAAATAGAACAGCGGGAGGCGCCCGAGGGCGGAGGCATGTCATCGCACAACAAAGGAAGTAAAGTGCAGCCAACTACTTCTGTTACACACAGTCGTCTCCAGAGAGTTTTTCGATATCATGCCGACAGTCGGACTGGATGAGTTCAAGAATTCCCGACAGGAAAATAAAATAGAACCTTGGGGAACGGGCGTGGGGTTTGGCGGTAGCGCCAGAGAGTAGAGGTATGTGCTCTGTGCATACACTAAAAAGCCAAAGGGAGTTCTGTGACGTGTACACAAAGACACAGCAGTTCCCTATTGCTGCTGCTGCTTTTGTTAATGTCGGGGCGGAGGTCAAAGGACGACAGCAGCCGCCAGTCAGTCAGCCACAATTAAACCCTTATATTCCCAGTTAAATTAACTCGAATGAATAATCAAGCGCACAAAGCACTCAGATCTGACTGGAAGAAATATGTTAATTATCCCGGACTTGTTTCGTAATGATGTACACTTTTGTTCCTTACATGGAGAGCATCCAGGAAAATTCTAGATGAAAGCAGGCGTCGTAATATTTATTATTGCCTCTAATTTTGGATAACTACGGAACAGTGTAATCAGCATTCTCTTGTCTAAGCAGCGCGCTCAAGTTGTGGTCTTGAGAGTTTTAAAGGCAAAGCCGTTAAAGACATTTGTTAAGGTAAACTTTTATGTAGGAGGAATCGGACCTACGACTATCTAGGAGTGTCATTAAAAACAAAACTCGTTGTACTGTTTCTGAGGGACACACAAAAAACCACATGTGCGTACGTTTAGTTTTATGATTAGTGTTGGAGAAAGTGCGGAACCTTGAGGCACTGCAAGTTTTCGATTAAACTTTAAAGAAAATTTGGCAATTCGGCAATTTCGCCATGTTCGTGCTTTCAATCACAAAAATAATTGTAATTTGTCATGATCTGAAACAAACGTTTAGTTTTTGAACCCGAATCGAATATGTGCGATATGGTGCGGCTACAAATCGGAATCCAGCGAGACGATTATACCTTTTTAAGGTAACAATTTCAGCCAGAACGTAATGTTCTAAGCACTCCAATCTCATTCACCCCACGATTTGCTTAGATTTTCTCCTTCTTAAATCTGCTATGAATATACAGCAGCCTTCTTATGCATCTTAAGCCACTACAAAGAAACCCTTTGTCCCACCCAGTTTCTCTACACGGAATTGTCTTCTATATGTGCACAATGTAGTACGTTGTACGCCTCATAAATAACGATTATTATAACTTATGCACTAGTTCACTCATTTTAGTTGCAAACAATATTGTTACACTCATTGTCTTACCTGGGCGCATCTGCATAACGAAACAACGTCTAAGTATGAAAAAATGCGAAGTAGGATTTCCTTTGGCAGTTGCTTTATAGGTTCATCATCCGATTCAGGTGAGCTGAGGAATGTTTGCTGAAAAGATAAACACAAGCGAAAAGAAAAATATTATAAGAAGAGTGAATGGAATGGATAGAGAAGAAATTCAAACAAAATGTTTTCCTGTTTAACGAGGAGGTGAATTTATGGGGAACACATTTGTTTATGTTGGCAACTGGAGTACATTATTAAAGGCGAAAAAAATATAAACAAAATCTGTTTCGTTTTTCTTCCGTGTTGGTTTGTAATTTTTATTTCGAATAAATAATTCTTTTTTCAATTCAGGAGAACATCAAAATTGGGTGGCAAGTAGCTTGCGGCTTGTAAACATCTCACGAACTAGTAGAGAAGTACGACAGAAAAATAGGCGGCAAAAACCGCACGATTTTCCGCACACGAACAATAGTTTCTCCTACATTTCCTGTAAATTTGGATGAAAACAGTAATTCCCGTAGTAGAACTAAAAAAGTATTCAAGCTTTTTGTGGTAAACTCAGCGAAGTTTGATTTTTCGTGTGATTTCTGTGAATTTTGCGGAAACCCGCAATTTGTATCGCTAAATAAAACTACACTGTAGAGGCCTCGTTGGTTCCTTAACATCGGTAGTAATATTTTTTAATATAAGTTTTAAGGCTTTCGCGGTTGCTTAACTTGCTTGCTTAACTTGTTGGTCAACTTCTCAACAATGTATGCTATGTGTGTTAATTTCTTCACATACAAGGGGACCTACATGCTTAACATGACAAAAACTTTTCGGATGAACTACGTTAACCGCACTCAAAATACTTACTAACGCGGATCACCCGAAAAGTTTTTGTCGTGTCAATTTTTTAAGTTAAATGCCTACAGCCTTTCTTCGGGAACAGTAAAGCAAAGCCGGTAGAATAAATTAAAAGGTGTTCTAAGTACCTTGCTAAAAAATCATACCAGAAAGAAAGTCTGCAATCTAGATCAAACTTGTTGAGTTTGAAACATTTTTTTTTTATGTTATATTTAGGTAAAACCGCAAGTGCTTTTACCGAACTTACATCCAACTGCCTTACTAAATACAGATCGTTACACAAAAACTGCCAGTTTGTTTTCGATCGATCCGAAGAACCTGCGTTACAGACACTGGTCAGAAAGTCACTCAACTTTTTAGGATTCTTCTTTAACTTATTCCTGGATGTGGCTTACAATGAGTTATTTTAGTCCCGGCACCCTCCTAGTGAACGTTTCCCTATGTCACCTGGGGTGGCCACTATCAAATTGCAACCTTAAGGCTAACCCATTTACAAATCAATCTTTAAGCTATATAAGTCCTTAAAATGAGAAATGAGCTTGGCTAAAGCTGGATAGGCTCATTAATGCTGGATTCGCCCACTGGCACGCCCACTTTACTTATTAGCATGAATCATGAATAAAATCAGAGCATTTGGGCATCATGCGGGCGTGTTTTTAATTTGTGGGCGTCATATTTAATTTGATATCTAATAACTAAACGGTTTTTATTCGATATATTTGCTTTAAATCCAAAAAACTTGCACTATAAAATGTTCAGATATGTGCGTTAACTATCAACTCAAATAAATTTTTGCCACGCCCACTTTTGGGTGGAGTTTTTAAGTACAAACCAAATTTTTAATACAAAAATGCAATCAACGCTTGTATTTGGTATAAAAAAGACCAAAAGTGGTATGGTCTGATAAAAAAATATGAACGAAAAATACGATCTTATTGAAAAGATGCTAATGTGACGCCCCTTTTTTAAGGAAGGAGATTCTTAGCTGATAAATTCTGAACACAATTAAAGTTAATAAAAACTAAAATTAAGGGACCAAGAAGGTTTTTACCTACGCACAGAGAAAATATGAGCTATGCCCAAAATTTTTGGCCGATTGCTTGCATAGCCTGATTTTAAGTAGGAGAAGACCCTTGGTTGAGGTCCACAGGTCCGCCTTGGACTGTGGCGCCACAGTAAGTAAAGTAGAGTTTATCAGAGATGTGGCTGAAAAATAGAAATCAGGGCCGATCTTAGAGCACGAAGATGGCTCTGCATAGAAATTATGGACTCAGGGATAAATCACTCACTAAAGAGTTAATTCATGTTTACACATATGTTCTGGCAGGTTTTAATGGTATTTTTAACCAGTAAAGCTGGTACTGCTGTGGATGAATCAGCTTCTTATCAGCTTACTGGAGAGGGATGCAACATTATGATGGCCTTCATAGGAAAAAAGAAAACACGACCAGTATTGAAGCTATTTTTTTTTTTTTTTGTTAAATCGACGCCTAAAAATGGACGTGGCCAAGAACTTTGTATGAACGAAATCTAGAATAGAATCGGGATTCATCTTATTTTTATTTCTAATTCTTGAACCTAAATGAGGCTAGGGACCAGTCGAAAGCAATATTTTTCTTGAAAATTCAAGGTTTCTTTCAATACTGCCTCCAAATATATTCTTTCAATACTGCCTCCAAATATATGCGTGGCGTAAAACAAAGTGTTTTCAAAAATTAGTTTAGGTTTTTTTTAAAGTGTTTCTTCAGAGTGCAATTTGCAATAAAAATAATAATAACTTTTATTTTTCGAGTGCTTTGAGTGCTATTAAGACTTTCAAGTTTTGGCAAGGCTCGAATATAGCCCAATGGAGATCTATCTATCATGTGAGTAAAATACCTGGGCTAGAGACTACCATTAGTACCATTTAAAACATTAAGACTTTCGATAAATGCTCCAGTTCTTCATCTAGCCTAACTGGCAACTGCTTCTACTCGGCGCAGCGTCCTTAAAGTTACCCTTGATATAATCGTATCTTTCTCGCCAAAAGTTAGAAGGTAACTACTGAGTTTTGTTTTTATTTCCACAAAATTGGTTCGCCCCCTTGTTTTATGGTTTGAAGTGGCTGTCGGGTTCGAACAACCCTATGACTCACTTAGACCTATGTAGGTTCATTGTGATTGATATTTTCTGTTATGCTTCAAGAAAAATCGCTCGCCCACTTGCCTAAGCATTTCATTAAAAGCTACAAAAAGGACAATCCGAAAATGATGAATTTTCGCAAGAAGAAGCAAATCAGCCAGTAATCTTATTCGAAGACTCAGTTCGGCAGAGTTAGCAAAGTGGAGGAGGAGATAATTCACCTTATTCAAAGCTCTTTTCCGTTGATCGAATTTTTTAAGAAAAACTTTAGTTCTGTTGCTGCTCGTTTATATTACCCCGGTTAACAGGTTAAATCTTGAAAGACAGTTGAAGCCTTTATGGTCCACTCTCAGAAAAGCAGTCATGCCGAGCTGTATAGCTCTGGAGAAAAATAATGGTTTTTCTGTGCAACGTCCTATCTGGTTCTAGGTGTGGGGTGCCGTGCCGTAGTGGTTCGTTTGAGGCCCTTTTACGCTGGTCTGGGTTTAAATCCTACCGTCGTCATCTGGAAAAAAAGTTTCGTATTTGTTCATAGTCCAAACCCCCACTAAGGCCTGACAAGCCCCCCGAGAGAAACATTGCCTCGGAAAACTGCTGAAAGTGCCATTCGGATTCGGCGAAAAATTGTAGCTCGCCTTGTATGTAAGGAATACAACGCACACAGCATGCATGGTTGAGAAGTAGGCCCTGGTTCACCCGAAGCTGTTGAGCTACTCTATACCAATCTGTTAAAATTGCATTTTCTGCCAAATTAATTTATAAATTCATTACATTCATACATTCATAAAGCTCATTCGTAGCAATCCATGATAAAAACCATCGACCCAACACTCACTTAATTGCTGTCAATCACAAAAGCTTAAGCCCTTTCGTTTCGCCCTCTTTAGAGGTCATTCCTTACCGGCAAAGACCAGCCTGTGGTAATATTTCATAATCTCGTGCCACATTCAAAGTTACATCAGTTGTCATATATACAACTTGGGGTTGATATCCGAGTTTTCTAAACAGACATGTCTCATTATTTAATAATTTGCCTAGGACATGACATTCCACGTACTTAAATATTACGCAATAGACATGCACACAGTAAACGCCATTCGACCATGCCAGCCCACTTTGGGTGGTAGGGGGGGGGGGGGGGGGGGGTATTGTTGGCTCCTGCAGCTTTTACCCACTTCGCAGTTTTCCGTTTTAGTCATGGGTTTTCCTTTGCACACACTCAACTCTCATTATGGCGTTATAATAACATACCCATGCAGAAAAATTAATTAACCCTTAATTATTCTACAAAGGTACACAAAGAGACCCCATCAGCACTCGACAGCGGCAGAGCAAAGTGTGAGAAAAAGGCATTTAAGCCTACCTGTGTGAGATGCATTTTTACTCTCAACCTGGCGACCCATTATTACACAATCAATTGATTGACAAAGACCCCAATTGACATCTGGGGCTGCAGCATTCGTGTATTGAACCCTGAACTCGTATTTGCTTCATCATCGGAAATATATATGCGATTTGATTGGCAACTCGCTTGTATCTTTTGAATAACAACGCTCGGTCATGGACCGATAATGGTTCAAAAGCACTCTGGGACATGTATGCCAATCGACACCTCCTCTTGGTATGTAGATAGTGGGAACCATTGAAGTGACTATGTATTCCCTCATCCACAACCGAGATATCGATTTATAATTAGAGCTTTGTGCCTGGGCTGTGCACTACGGCGCGGCAGCCGCATACATATGCGACATCGAATAAAATGTAGAACGGGCCATGCGGCAAATGGAATACTTTATTAGCGGAATTTCCTTTTCTTTTATTATTCAATCAATTGAGATTTTGATTGAAATTATGCGAAGAAACTATATCTACACGATGTGTTGCAAAAGGGGGGAACATTTGGACTTGGGTCAGGGAACAGTAAATGGTAATCTTTAGAATAAGGAATAAGACTCCTTACCCTTTATTGGGATTAACAAAATGTCATCACATAGTTGTGCTCCCTTCTGTTATCAAAAATTGAAAAACCTGTCAATGCGCAAAAAACGCATTGACAGGGTGATTAAACGGTCATTACCAACTATTTGAAACCAAAAACGCTACAATTGTGAGATAAATATTTTCAAAAATGATAATACATATATTAAAATCAACAGTATATGTTGTTGATAGTTTTCCCGAGTAGAAAGAGGAACTTTGGTGCAGATGGTAGCACCTCGGACAGATAAGCAGGTCAAACCATGCTTTGTTAAGTGAACTAGGCATACCAATATTATGATGACAACTAAGCTGTGCAGGCCCTCTATTTTGAAATGTTAAAAAAAAAACAGTTTTTGGCTTATTGACCAGGCCACGATCCTGTTCACTTTACCAATCGGGAGAACTTACTGAACCAATAAAGCTATCGGTTATCGCCTTAATTTGTGAGATATAGAATAAAATACTGTTAAGTGCTTTATGGGGTCGTTACTGAGCATGTCTGAAGTAGTCTCCAAGCTCAATTGACCTTAAGTTAAAACAATATAGTTCAAAAGTTTATGTCTCGAATGGACCGGTTCCTGGTCGGTCTGTTTATCTTAGTTAGGATCGATCCTCAAACAAGAAATCGATCCGCTCAATACAAAAAAACAATTACTCCAAATACATATATGCTGGAGCACCTATTGAGAGATTCTGTAAGCTTGAACTTTACTGCTGGTAGAGAGTTCTCCTGATCGGTATCCTATATTCAGTATATGTAAAGATAGTCGTGGAGTTTAGGTTTGTGTTATTGAGGATCAATGTTAAGCTGATCCAACGGGCCCTTTGAAGGTGTAGTTATGCAACCCAAATGGTTCAGTTCAGTACAGAACTCTGTACTGGGCTGTAAAAAGGCTTGAAAAATTACACCCTTTGAGTGGAAACTACGAATACTATCCTAGGAAGTATTACGTTTCCATCACGGCTCTTCCGCGAGGGACTGACAGTGATTATAATAAAAAAAAACAGCGTTTAAGAATAAACAAAGAGCGTAGACCAAAATTAAACGAATAAGGTTCTGCTTGCTCTGATTAATTTCAAAATCAGCTGGGAAACTGATAAGACCCTGTGATGAAAAACAAAACAATTTATCTGGTCGTATTTATATTGCTGCGCTATTTTGCGAAGTTAATAAAGCCTCGGCCATATTTCACCCACAGCTGATGAATCGCCAAAACGCGAAGAATTTAGAGCCATTACCGCGACTTTCTCTGACGATGTTTTGTAAATAAACACTTAACCGTAGTAGTCATGCGATGTCTAATTGAATTGAAACGACTTCGGCTCTTTTCTTTCATATGACAACGCAATGAGTAAGTGCGACAGTGATCGGTCACAAACTGTGTCGTTACCAACACAATATAATTAAAATTTTATTATTTCCAAGACTATAAAAGCAAAAAATTAGCAAAGCTGCTTACAATCTATGCAAAGCAAGACAAAGTGATAAGACCCCTGTGATTTTTTTTTTATACAATCAAACATTTACGCACTCCCTATAATGGGGATGGTAATCAATCGATTATTTTTACGATGGAAACCCACTTATTAGGTGGTCATGCTGATCCGAGGATTGATGGTATCTGTGCACAAAGTATTTGCCCTTGGAATTACGTCTGCAATCGACTTACTATTCACGCGTAAATTATCCGTGCGAGTGTGTAAAGAAGATTACGAACGTAACCCAAACCGATGAGGCACATTGTACAACGGTCTTTAATTACGATGTGACCATGATGAGTGTTTGATTTGATTCATCCCCCTCCTCTACGATTGCATAGTAACCACAAGATAAGATTAGAGACAGAGAGAATTCTGCTGAACCCTTTTGTCTAAGCGGCCTTCGTTTCGGTCTACGGCCTTTGGAGCTTTATTAACCTAATGACGAAGGGGGTGTGGTGCGAGCATTAAAAGGGGTTTTTGTGTACAGCACTCATACATGAATGATTGATGATTCTTTGTAAATTAGAGGCGATGAATTATTTCACATCCTCATTGGGAATTCTAAGTAAACTTTAGGGTAACCCACGTGTCTATTGGTAACGAGAAGAAAAAAAACCGGTTCCATAGAATTTGTTTGCGCTCACGACATGTTTTGTAGCTTTAACCATTTCAATATAACAAATTAATTAAATGGCATCACAGATGATGGCCACGAGTGTACAGATCGATAGCAATTATTATCCAAGAAAGCAATTAGTCTAGGCAGGCTTCAACTGGCAATGAGACAAATTTGGTTTGAATCAATTCAATCGGCCTTGAATTGGCAGAGTCAAGTGGCATATGGTTTCTGTGGCGTGTTTTTGGCATATCAATTGTCTGGTTTCACTCAAGCGGGCATAATAGAATGGAAAATTGGAAGTCCTATAAGAAAAATTGTTATAAGGGAATGAGATAATGAGGCAAAGGTGCCAATAATTATCCCTTTGTAGTTATAAAGTCAAAACAGTATACCTACAGTTCGAGAAACAAGTGCATGCATGAACCACATTTAATTTGCGAGCTCAATTCAATACCTTTTCTAACATTCCTATTCTTTTCCAATTTCTTATGCCGTTAACTATCTGTTCTCCGTCGTAATTTTATTTGAAAAGGTCTTTACGACCTTCAGCATGAGACCTTACAAAAATGACTTCGAGGATACTTCTCATACGAAAGAGACAGAGGACTTTTTAAAACTTTTATACAATTCTTGTTTTTCGCGTCACGCAGTTTTTTTATAATTCTAACATGATCGATAAAATTATTTTTATAAATGTTTGTCCGTTAAAAGCTCGAGTTTGGCAACACCAATTTTAATCATCTTTATTTTAAAACTTTCTGATACTTTTTTGAAGGTCAATAATTCAATAATTTAGAAGGAAAAATTAAGCAAATTAGATAATTTCAAAATACTAATTTAATACTTTAAGCCAAAAACAAAAAGTATTATCTAATGCTGCCCTTTTTAAACGAAAAACAAAACTACTTTTTTTTAATTGGTCGATAATGTAGAAATATCGACACTCATCGGCAGTTTGTGTACCCCAAATACCGTGACATGTTTAAATTGTTTATGGAAGTAGCTATGAAGTGCAAAATTATGACCAAAATTTCATTGGGTGAAGAAAAAGCTTGATCTTGTGTAAAATTAAACAAAACATATGAATTTCGTTTTTTCCAGAACCCGACAACAGAAATCTCAGTCTTTTCTTTAGGCGTGTGACCACTTGAGAGTAATGGTAAAATTACTGCTAGTAGTTCTCAGAGCACTCTCGAGAGTCAGAAGAATAGCTCGCAGAGAGAGACTTTCAAAAAGTCGGGATCGGGAAGATTAGACTTGAGAGCAGATAATCAGCTCTCTGTGAGTATTCTCGTGGGACTTTCGAAAGAGGTCGTCTGAGAGCTACTCGCAATAGTTTTACTCTCATGTGGACACGATAATTTAAATTTAGTTTGTTTGCGGGGTTTTATCTTATTTAAACTTGAATGGACGTGCAGCCGTTTTTCGATGGTTTGAAAAAAAAAGAACCTCCAGAACAAAGTGAAGGAGACTGGTTCTAGGTAGGATTCGAAATTGGCATAAATTGTTTCGGAGAAGGTCAAAAGCGATGGCATTGGGTCGTATTTCGTATCAGTACAATGAGTGAAGTCGAGTGAAACTTGAGAGAGGCTTATTTGATTAATAAAAATTCTTTTACCGCCTTTGTTTTGATAAGTATAGTAAAAACCTTTTGACAAACATGACAGACTTGTACTCAGCTACAGCGTCCTAAGCCTTTATGCGGCATGAAGTTCATTGGGTCGGCTAGTTCTATTTATTTATTTTTTAGGCTCAGACTAGTCTTTAAAGCCATTTGTTATGGTTTCCGCTAAACTCTATGGTTTAAGCCTTTTACGATCGACTATTTTTTTACGATCGACGAAGGAGGAACATGTTTATGTATATTTTTTTAAATACTTCAAATGAAATAGACTTCTTCCCAAAATTTAAAGGTAGCGCTCTAGAAAGTACTTTAGTAGTACTCTCTAGTGTTAACAAGAGGTCATTTTTTTAGTGCGAGATCATCCGTATATAATAATTAAATTGAGTTTAATGCTAGAAATGAGTTTCAAAATCAATTTCGGTCCGGGTTAAAACTCGGCTGAAATCGCAAATATTTAAAGGGCAACATCCGATAGAACTCGCAAAAATTCAGGCTTATTTTCCTCTTTTTTAATGAAAACTAAAGGTGATAGGAGTGTTTCTGTGAAAAATTACATTTTACCAGAGACTGGAGAACGAATTGAACTTGTTTGCCTGTTGCTCCATGAGAAATGACAAATGAGAGTCAATCATATCAAGAATCGAAGATTGGCTTGTTTTACCCTGAACTGAAGAACTGCTCCTTGAATTAGGCCCAATTTCTTTAATTCCGGCTGAAAAGCCAATTATCACGCAATGTATTTTAGTCATTCTATCTTCATATAACGAAAATATGAAATGTATGAAAGTAATGAATTATTTCGATTGGAGGAGAAGTTTTTTAACCTCGAAAGGCTGAAAGGCGATTTGACACTTGTAAACCTTTTCCGATGAGGTTGACAATACAATATCTCAAACATAACATCCCAAATTGCCTGCGGCCAGTTCTTCTTCAAAAAGATGATTCTTCAGATGAAGAACCTAATTTCTCTTAAGTAAATGAACAGCTATATACCTCCAAGAAGGAACCCTCATAAAAGTTCCTGAGACAAAAAGGAATATGTGATTTTTTCTTAAGCGGAACAGGCTTCTGTGTGAGTTTGTTTCTCGTCAAAGCAGTTACAAGAAGCTCAAATCATTTTCCTGATTCTACCCTTTCGCGTTATGTTTTACACAGTACAAAGGCCGCCATAAACGATTGGAAGAATAAAGCCAAAGACTCGCTAAGGTTGGATAACACTGCAATGACTAACAATGACTCAGGTATTTTTTCTGTCATTCTTACTGACATATAATGTCATGTTGTGTTATTGCAATTTTTGTTAATGCATCAAAATGGTAACCTTAAAACACCAAAGACCCCATTTTTGGTGTATGGCCAACAAATGACTGAATAAGGCAATCGCCTCTGTTGAAAAACAGTCTCTGGCATAGATGGAAATGCTGCGATGTATTTTCCGTTATTTTGTAAGGGTCGGGACAAAAAAGACTACGTTTTCCTATAAAAATTAAGTGCGGCATCAAAATAAAAGAAAAAAACGTAAAGAGGTAATAAACTTTACAGCTGGGATTTATGTTTTAAAGAGCTCAGCTTATTTGCCAGCAGAAACTTTGTGACACGTGACAGTAGGACCAAAAAACAGTCTTTTAAATTTTAACATAAGAGCAAACATCATTTGGCAAGGGAAATTTTCCTGCTTGTCTCAAGAATGCCAAAATGGAATGCAGTCTAGTCTAACTTGAATGGTGCAAGAACGGACGCTCGTGAGTTCAACCCTAACCTCGGACAAGCGGCGTTGCATCGATTTTTTCCTTAAGCAGAGCATTACGAATGCGGTACAAACCAAAGAACCCCTCTCATTTCCTCCGATGTATTTTTCCTGATTTTTTTTTTTAATTAAAAAAAGGATCAAACATACGTCAAGCTATTTTTCCGCATACACCTGTGAAAGCTGTACAGTAAGTAAAGTAGGTATAAAAATAGCCTCACTTGAACAATATCGTTTTACAAACACCACAAGGTCAGTAAGCAACTTGCGGTAGTGCTTTTACGAAAAAAATTATAACATTCTTTTAACTTCGAACCTACAACTTTAAAGTAATGTCACAGAAAAAAATCACTTAACCACGGCGACCACTTTAATTGCTATCCCCCACAACCTTCTTACTTCCGCCACGTGAATAACAAAAAAAACCTTCTTTGTTACTACAAAATTAAAAATTTACTTTGAAGTAAAGTGAAGGTCTCGAGCGTTGTAAAATTAATCCACTTTTCAAAAAGAAGTGACAAACACACGAAACAATAACGAACAAAAACTTCTTAATCAGATCACATTACTCGCTCTTCTATTCCTATATCTTTAGAATGCCTCAAGAACCTCCTATTGCAGTAAACAAGGTGCTTCTAAAAGCTAAAATAATAAAGTATGTCACCCGAACCGCGCTGTCTGTCAGACTTTTGCATTGTTTACAATCTGATATCGCATGACGGCATTAGCTACTTTGCTCGTTCGCAACCGATATACAATAATCATGAAGAATCAAACATTGACCGGTGTCACATCACAATATTAATTCCAGTTCCCCACGGAATCCGGTTTATGCCGCCCTAAATTCAAAAACGATAAAACAATTCCGCACCAGTGTGAACAAATCCCTTTGTGGTTTTTCACATAAAAATATTCACGTCTCGATAACGATAAATTGAAAAAAAAAAAAGAAATTATAAAAGATAGTCTCGTGTGGTGTGTACACCAATAAAGGAAGTTGTAGACATGAGGTTCTTTTTTCCAGTATTTTCTGGCCCCACACAAAGGAGAGGACAAAGAAATAAATCACACAAACACATGCACTGAGGGGGTGGTTCACACACAAGCTCATACACCGCCACGACCACAGAAGCGGAAGTGCAACCCCGGCAAACACTCTCTTTGTATACACACAAAGGAACTATTATTATTGAATGAACGTTATGAATTTAATTTTTAATTTTCAGATAGAAAAAATGTATGTATGAAAAATAATATATTTACAGGTATTTCCTCATCCATTGAATCGTCATCCATTTTTGTTGATTTTACTATCCCCTTGGATGCACTTGAGTGTGTTACTGCAGCTATTGGTAGAGTGGCTGCTCGCAGTGCTGAAGTTCTAATTATACTCGTTGTTGTTGGAGCTATTGTCGTCTGCTGCTGTTGTTGCTGGAGCTGCCTTAGATACTTGTCACCCTTGCCGTTGCCGTTGCTGCTGCTGCCGCCACTGCTGCAAAACAGCTCGCTATCTAGGTGTGAATTATTTTTGATAAACATTTATTTATCACCGCACAACACCGCCACAGAGAGAGAGAAAAAAAGTCGAAAAAAAATTTCAAGCGCTTTTTTACGAAAATAGACAGCAATAACGATCACACACTCCTCCGCTATAAATCACAAAGTAATTTTCGAAATATTTAAATTTTTTAAAGAACACGCGCGCGACCGCTGCAACCGATGATGTGCCGGCAACTGAAATTGAATTTGAAGCAGCACCGCGTCTAACGAACCGGCGACAACGTTTCTGTTTCCTCAAACAAGCAGCTCGATTTTGACACGCACACACTTTGCTTTTCGAATAAAATAAAATCAAATCCTTTTATATTGGGGAAGGTTTTTTTTATTTTCAAACTTTATTTCCCCTTCACTGTTGGTTGTTCCAAAATCCTTGTTGTCCTCACTGCACTCGACGTTGTTCATTTAGAAACTACGACCGTCGACCGTCCTTCTCGGAGCTTGCTGGTATGATGAAACTGATGTCGACGACACGTTCTTGTTATCTGTTGCAGCAATGTGAATGCCCCTTTAGGAGAAACAAAAAAGAACATAATAATGTAGCAGCACAAAAATTTTAGTACTCTCTGCGGTGGTGATGATGATGATTGATTCTTTTGTGTGCATGATGGCAATGATGTGAGGATGATTATGGTGATTACCCGACACGACTCGAAGAGAAGAAGGAAGAACAACCTGCCCCGAATTACATAAAAAAAAATCCACCAAACTGTCTCGATCGAGTTAAAAAGTTATTACCCCCATCGACAACGATGACGATGACTATACACGGGGAGATTGAACCCGCTGTCGCCGCGTGTATTCGCGAGAAAACTCCGAAAACACAAAGTGGGAGCACAAGGAGGGGAGCAACGGGGAGGTATCCACTATCCACTTAATCGCCAAAACTCGCTCCACAACAACACAAATAGGAAAAAAAGTATCGAAATATTACGTCGTAATATCGTAACCGGGTATCTGAGAGCAGAACGTACTTTCCGTCCATACGTGCAGCCGTAAACAAAGAGTGATATCTTGAGATAGATTAGGTGGTAATAGAAAGTGCACCACCCTCTGTCGCACTTGTCGTTTAGTCGTTCGCTCGTCGCGTCGCCGGCAGTCCGATCTCCACTGACTTTACACACTGTCTTGTCTTGTGTTGTTGTGTGAGCGCGGCGCGTTCAGAATATCAAAAAGCAACCTCAGCCAAAGAAAGACTCCATTCCGAGCAGCAGAATGTTCTCTATCGAGTTCAATGCCATTTCTTTTTTGTTCCAGTAGCTATACACCAACATCACCACCACCACGACCAGCAAGAACCAAGAATTTATATTTACATTCTTGTCTTCCTTTTTGGTTGTGTTTTCCTGCTTTTTCTGTCGTAATAAATACTATTAGCAACTCTTTGCAAAAATAGACGGAATAAAAAAGTAAAAAGTATCTATGTCTTCTAGACTTCTTTGTTGTGCACACACACGGGGCGGCCGGTAGTGGTGCACACCGGAGGAGCACCGCAACAATTGCGCGAGAAGTTAAAGAAAAACTACTTGGAACTTGGAAGTAGTGCACACAACACTACCTCATGCCGAGACAGATGGATGGTGGCGGGGGGTTGCAATTGCAACGACAAGACCCGATAGCATATGGACAGGCATTCGGAATGCAACCCACAGAGCAGGAGGTGTCTGGGGCTCGAGGTGAAGCACGAGCAGCATGCAAGGTACCGCGCGCTGCCACAGCCCCCGCATGTGGCGTTGTCGACCCTTGTGTTGGTGTGGTTCTCTCTACCTTTAACTTAATATTTGCGGTAATTGTGAGGCACTTACTTTTGTTTTTTTTTATTATTTTATTTTTAGTTTGTGCTTTTTTCTTGCATTTATTGTAAATGTAAGAGTGAGGTGGAGTGTTGCTGTGTTCGCTTTACACTTTGCTTTGTTCAGAGCACAATTGACTGCTCGGAAACTGTTTAGCGGTAATTTTATTGGTTAGAGATGTCTTTAAAAAAACTGACCTTTAATGGTAAATATGTGTTTCTTCAGTAAGTTGGATTAGTTCTCACCAATGACAGCAGACTTTTATGCCCGGTTTTTCAGTACTGAGTTAAACCTAGCTTACACCAAGATCTGGTAAACTCGTAACAAAACGAATCTGGAGTTAACCCAGCGAGCAGTGCAGGGTTAACTCCGTCAGCAAAGTTGTATACATCTTCGACTCTCGAAATTATTGACTATCCCAACTCTCACTTAGCATTGAAAAACACAGGAAAAGAAGCTCGAGTTGTTCTCAGATGTAATTTTTCACAGAAAGACGCAAATCGACTGCCATTCTACTCTACACAGAAAAAACGTTCAAAGAAGTTCATTGTTTTGAGTTGATCCGGGATTAACTCACCAAATTTGGCGAGCTAAGCCGAGATTAACCCCGGATCTAAATTTACTAAAAAATTCATTTCTGGGGTTAATCTCAGTTTAACTTCGAAGCTCGGATGAGCTCGCACTGAAAAACTGGCGCTTAGATGCCTATCTTTATGCCTATCTCGTTCTTAGTGTTGAGTTAACACTAAGTCAACTCAGGATTAACTGTAGGGGGTTCCACTGTTTACCTGTTTTTCAGTAAAAATTTTTGGTAAAATTATCAACATTATTGGCTCCGTAATGTTGAAGTTCCTGTTGCATTTCTCATAGATACACGGGATAGGTAGTTTGATTTTTTCTTGAGCCCGAGTTAAACCAAAACTAACCTAGCGTAAAAAACATTGAGAATAGTTTAAAACCATGTTTAAAACTTTGTTTAAAAATCGACAAAAGTCTCATAACCATGCGTCTTTAAGGTGTTTTCTAACACATGGAATCGTTCCTTAAGTTTTTACCAACTCTGAACGGCGAATTGAGATATCTTTGCCGGCCATTGTAAGGGTGGTGAACTTCTTTGCTTCGGAGTTAGTGCTGTCATGCTCGTGGTCATCTTTCGCTCAGCGAAGGATTGCGTTCTTTAACTCAATTCAGCCATAAGCAAAAGGCATACCCGTCGTTTTTAGCGTCATAATTTTCAGACACTTCTGGAATGTTGTCTTATCCATCCCTACATAGTTATTATCGTCGGTTTCTCCATAGTATTTTCCCAGGCCTTAAGGTAAGTTTTTCTGTGTAAACTAAAACCAGAGTTAAATCAAGATTCATTTACACATGAAAAAACTTATTTTAGGTTAATCTGGACCCAGCACGTGTGCAGTTTTCAGGGCAGCGTTAACTTCAAAATATCGACTCTGCGTCTGCACACTGTTGAAACTTAAACTACATTTCTAGTAAATATTCGGGCAAAGTTTGCGGTAAAGGCATTGGTTTTGATTTCGCTAGTTAAACCGAGAATAATCCGGGATCAAAATTAAGGCAGTTTCAATTAAGGAAACTTTGCGATGCATTTCGTTCTATTTTGACATCATCATCACTGTCGTAAATTAAACTTAACAAGACACGTTGGGAAAATAATTAGTTTGACCTGGCATTGAACCCAGAACCTTCCGATTGTCAGTCCAAGGTTCTACCATCTGCACCAACGTCCAGGACCCATTTCGAGAGAAAAAAAAACTTTTTGTTCTCTCCGCACAGCTAATGCACATAAAGCAATAACATCGATAGGTGTTCCATTGTTTAGCTTGTCAACAGTTGCTTTGAAGAGGTGATAGCTGTCTGAGATCTGATCTGTCAAGTTCTAAAGATACTTAGACCTTTGTATGGTCTCGTTTGGAGTAGAGAGTTTTTGCATAGTGGTATTTATAGTCCAACTTTCTTTGTTATGATAAACATTAGCCTGAGTTAAACCAAAGAGAGAAAAAGATTTCACAAAAGCGTTTTCTGTATCCCCCATTTGTCTTATATGTCAGCCTTTTGGTTACCCTCTGAGTTTTCTTGTCTTGGCACTTAAATGAATCACGAAGGCAAAGAGTATCCTAATTATACTTTCAAAATTCTGCTTTTCAAAATTCTACTTATTCAAAAAATAATCTGCTTTTAAAGTTCTGACTTCAGCAATAAAATTCTGCTTAACCATTCTGGTTTTTAAGCAAACTTTTATTTTTTTTTTTGCAATGACAAAACAGCATATTACTTTGTTAAATTTCTTGGTTTATTACAACGTGGATACGGTTTCAACAATTTTTCAATTATTCACTACGATTATTCAACTGTGTTTCACAACTCACAACAACAGCGAATGACAGTATAATCGTCGACCTCGCCGAGGGATTTACTTTTTCGAAAAGGACGACAAGTGCGATACTGTGAACCACCCCATACACTGCCAAGTGCATACATTGCCAAGCGCTCGCTGGCGCTTATTGTGAAACAGCTATATCTCTGAACCTCCTTGGAGGTCCATGTTGGTCATTTCACTGTGCCGTGAAATTGTGCTAAACGACGTTATATCAAAATTTGGCATAATAAAGAGACACTAGGCCGAGTGTCACTTTATTAGCATTTGGTCTAATGTCACTTAGGTAAAGCCAATTCTCTCGCCTTTCGGATCCAAGTAAAAGTAAAAGAAAAATCTAGCTGGGGGGTTGCAGAGAGGCAACATGCCCCCCACATATAATTCTACTTTTGTATGCCTAATATTTGGGCCTATTAAACTTTGGTTAGTTGGGCATATGTCGTTTTACAAAGTTTCAATGTCAAATGATAAAATTTAGTCTAATGATACTAATGATACTTTTACAAAGTGACTTTCGGCAAAATTCTGAGATTTAGAACACTGTCGTTTGGCACAATGACACGTAAAAAAAAAACAAATTAAATTTTAATGATAAATAGGTTTTTTAACTTTTATAAAAAAATAAATAAATAGAGTGGCGCAACAGCTCGATGTGAACCAGGGCCAACTTCTCAACAATGTATACTGGTGTGTTAATTTCTTTACATACAAGGGGACCTACAATTTTTTGCCGAATCCGAACGGCACTTTGAGAAGTTTTTCAAGACAATTGGTACTCTCGGAGTGCTTGTCAGACCCTCGCGGAGGTGGGGGCCGTGAAAAAGAACAAGGCTTTTACAAACTTTTATAAAGGATTTCCTTTATTTTGAAAAGTTTCACAAAAAGGAGTTTAAAATATATTTTTTTAACATTTAAAAACCTATGAAGTTCTAAAGTCTAACGTTTCTTTGTAAACCAATAAGGTGAAGCTAACAAAGGTAAACTGGACTTTTGATAACAATTCACTTTCAAAATTAAAAAAATAAAATCTACAACCTCAAGTGTACCTACTCTATTCCAATTCAAATATTGTTCATCTTATTGCAGGTCGTGCTAAAGGTTGCAATTGCGGTTAAATCTATTTAACTTTACCAAATAGAAGATTTCCTTGGCATTCAAGTAAATAACATTACGTCTACCTGCGATTTGGACAAACAAAAGACCAAATACCATAATGGAGATGTAAAGTAAGTCAGTGTTATTTTGCAAAAGATTTAAAGTAACAAATAAAGACTTTCAAAATTAGTTAATATTAGCTGACTCGTTATGTACTTTGCTTTCAATTTATGCTTCAAAAAAATGTTAAGAAACTTTTTTTGTTTGATTTGGTCGTTGGGTTTACTTTGACATAGTGAGAAAGGTCAAAATGTTGCTGTAGTAAATCGTCCAACCGCAACATAGTCATCTTTGCTACAAAGTTAGGTTGTTAACACAGGTTGTTTGTTGACATAGCGTTTTATTCGGCATGAAAGTTTTTAAGGCTTCAGGACTTGGAAGGACTTATTTGATTTAGTCATTGAAGATTTATTGTTGATTACTTTGATCAAAAGCCGAAAGGTTGCACGTCACTTTTCCATTTTTTTTTTGTGCACTTCAATACCTCTTCCAAGTTTGGCTGACCATACTTTTTGTGTGTTCGACGCAATACATTTTCTGTTTTTTTACCCGGCTCCAGGGTACCTATGATAACTTTAATGCACAGTTTTTAACACAGTGAAATAATCACCGTAGGCTCCTAAGGGTCGGCTTTTCAATGCGAGATAATCAGACTTTCCGAGTTAAACTGAGATTAGCCCCGGAAATGAATTTTTAGTGAATATTGACCCGGGATTAATACGGGCTTAACTCGCAAAATTTAGTGAGTTAATCCCCGATCAACTCTAGTGAACAGCATGAGCTTCTTTAAATGCTTTTTTCTGTGTAAAATAGCAGTGAATCTGTGTTTCTATGAAAAATGGTTGGAAAATACTAAGGACACGGTTTTGTTCCTCTGTTGCACGACAAAGTGTGGACATTGGTTAAATCTGCCAACGGCCACGCTCACTACTGGCTTCAATATGAAACTACTTCTATTTCACATTCTCTTTCAAAATGCCTTTTGGTCAAGTTAAACAGGGCGTAGGTACTCACATTTTGGTACAGATCAATATTGGCCAGAAACCTTTAATAAGGCAAAAATTGGACCGCCCACACCATTTACCATGTCCACTTTTAACATTTTGGATCTTAAAAAACCGGATTTCTCGAAAAGTTCGCTCCAAATCGAGAAAAAAATGTATGACAAATATTAAAGATATTACTATTTGCTAGGTTTGTTACATACATAGTTTTGAACTCCGCTCACTTCTGGGTGACGTTTTTAGGAAAAAGCTGTTTTTTTTTCGAAACAATGTTAACGTATTTTCTCATGATTCTAACGAATTACAATTAATTGATTTTCATTTTCATAGATATCGAAGTTTTTTACAGACGAACTCTTGCACTTACTTGATTTTTCTAACACTAGATCTTCAACTAGCAGTAATGGCCCCTCGGTCGAACCTCGTTGGTTACGATATCGCATCTGCGCAAAGCTCTCATACAGGAAATTATAGGGAGCATGTTACACTTAATTGAAGCATCGCTATGCTGAAGGAATTTGACGATGGACACGGACAGGGAGAGTGTTCGAAATGATCATAGTTCATAGATCGAAATGATGATGATGAAGCTTTTGTGATTTTTCAACTAGTAAATCTACAAAAAGTGGGCAAAAAGTACTCAAAGAAGACGGCTATTTAACAAACATCGGTTTCCACTTCAGCTTGGAATGCGTCGTTATACACTGCTGTCTTGCGTTTGACCTGATAATAATGGAAAACGAATAAAATTGTGATTTATGAGCTTTTAACAGATAATTTTTTTTTTAATCTTAATTTAAACGCCACAAGGCACTTGATGCAATGTTTCTCATGAGGTTCCACAATGTCAATAAATAAATTAAATGGGTTCAATAAACACTTAAATTAACTCCAAAGACACTATTCAAGATAGGCGAAATCAATAATGACAGTTCAACTTATTGAAATTAATTTTCGAAATGCCGATAAGAAGATGACCTTTTATTTAAACTACGCGCAAGAGTTGCATCACTTTTAAGCCTGTAAGGAATATTTTTTTTGTATTTATCAATCAATAAAATAAGGGTGTTATAAATTTGCTACAGGCATCCATGTAACTTGGAGAAATAAGTGAGTCCATCTAACTGTTATAATCTGAAAATTCGCATAAATTCATTGATTAACCAGTGAGTAAGTGCAACTTCATTCCACATGCGGCATACGCTATTCCTATTCTTCTTCCCATTTCTTTATTTTTTTTTTTGTTTTCATCCCCTTCCCGTTATCATTTATTGAATCATTAATCAGCATAAGGTGTTTTAAGTTTTTTTTTAAAAGAGGCGTGGTATGTTCAGCTTAAAAAACCAAAAATCAATATTAGCATAGAAATATTCAAGTTTGCGGCTAAAATGTACGCACAAATTTAATTTGTTGGTTCAAATACTGCTCAATAATTTTGTAAAATCGACCACTAAGGATGGGCGTGGCCCAAAACTTTTTGCGAACAAAATGTATAACCAAGTATTTTCTACATAATGTAAACATTTTTGTAACTGAAAAAATTGTATTTAAAGGATTACTCTTTGCGATCTGCCGACATTATTTTTATTTTTTATATCTTACAACCATTAGGAGATCCTGAATGTTAGATTTCAGCTTTTAACGACGTTTTTTCAAACTGAAAGCATTGGAGAATTTTGACAGAATTTTAACACTTGTATTGCTTCGGATGACAGAGCCTATGTACAAAATTTCAGCTTTCTAGCTCAAAATTAAAGGGCTTCAAATTGGTGACATACGGACGGACGGATATGGCTTTTTCGACTTAGGATTCGGTTTCGATCATATACCCTTCAAGTCTTGGGGGTCTATCTTTATTATTTCTCCATTCCTGTGGAGAAATCCATTCTTACGAGCCCGCAACTGGGCTATCTGTGCTTCTTTGGCTTTTACTAAGCATCATAGGAATCTAGATTCTGAGCAATCCGATTTCAAAATCGAATTGACCCTTTCACACTGAGAAAATTATCTAGATTTTGTTGACTTTTCCATCAGTTGAACACTAACTGTCCGATTTTTCACAGTTGTCACAACTTAAACAGCTTCAAATAAGTAAAAAACAATTGTAGATAACTAAAGAAGCACTGGAAAATACGTAATAATCACTGCACAATTAAAAAGTATAAAAAAACGAAAATATTTCTTCTTTTTATTTTATACAGAAACTTCATCGGCTGTCATTTCTTCTTTTGATTGAATTAAATAAGTGTGTTTGCTTTTATTTTCCTATAATTCCCACAAAATCGAATACAATCTATTACATTTGTATTCGATTTTGTGGGAATCTAGATTCTGATCTAGATTCTGAATTCTACAAATGTATGGGAAATCTAATAGATTTTAATTAGATTTGGCTCGGTCTGAAAACCGTATAAGACTGACAAAAATATAGGAAAAATTCGGGGTACCCCTCTTAATTAGCTTGGAAACGGTTCAAAATTCAAAATTTTAAAACTATATTTTTAAAATTGAATACACCTAGTAAAAAGAGCGCGTAATTTTATTTTTATTTTTTAAACATACGTGCCTGGACTTAGAGGTGGAAAAGCTGTCTCTGTTGGCGGATTAACTTAAATATCAAACTTTATCTAAAGCAATGGACTTCCAAAAGCTCTTACAGATATGTAGTTTCTGCGAATGTCTGAAACTTAAAAAAGATTCTCCACAAAAAAATTCTAATTGCTTTTAAATTGAAAAACTGCATGGCTAAAGATTTGCTCACTTTCAAAGAAGGTTAACTTAAGCCCTGTGGCAATATGTAAAAAAAAAACATGCTGTGACGTAGTGGTAGTGTGGTGTGCTTACTACGCCGAAGGTTTGGGCTCGAGTCCTACATCTGTCACCTGAAAAAAATACTCGTTCTTTTTCATGGGCCCATCCTCTGCGAGGGTCTCAAAAACCCTCTGAGAGTAAAATTTGTCTCAAAAAACATCCCAATGTGAAATACGGACATTAGATTTATTTATGACTATCAGCAAAATTAAACTTTGAATGAGCAAAACGAGTATTTCCGGTGCAAACCACTGCCAAAAAAAACGTGAAAACTCCCAATATGATATAGCTTGTGCCATGTTTCCACCGGCTATAGAAACGGAAGCTATAAAATTATCGAAACAAGATTAGAAATATATCTTAAACTGTTTCCACCGGACAAACATATATTTTAAATCTCTTGCTGAGGAGATGGTAAAACACGAGATTTTTTAAAGACTTTTTTTCTTTGAGTGCGTCGGAAACAAGGTACTGCTTCGCATTTATTTCACCTTTACTGAGAAACGCCATGGTATTACCATCAGCAAAATTTTCGAACCCGGAATGCGTTCTAAGGTTACCTGATTTATTTTCATATTGCGAGAAGAGGACTGTTTCCACAAGCTTAGCTGGGCCCTTACCTTACAGAGGCCGACTAAAGCCGCGTTGTCACAAGCAACGCAAAACAGGAACAGAATTTCATACATTAGCAACTTAAACCTAAATTCACTGAATGCTTTTTGCGTTGCTTATGTATGAAATGTTCCTTGTGACAACGCGGCTTAAGGCCTCTCGCGGTATCGCGGTACAGATGATCTTGCACCAGAAATCCCTAAAGGAAAGCCCCTTCCTTAATGAATTCGATCTTTTCTTTAAGTAATTTTCCCACCCAATTTGCTCCTGGAATAATGTGGTTGTTTTTTTTTATTGAGAGCTTAAAAAGCGGAGCCAATTAATGCTCTTCAAAGAGGCTTTGTCTAGGGGAAAAAAAACTGGGGAAAAATATATCTGACATTTCCGGTTAAACCTCTAATATTCCATCCTGCGAAACATTTTTCGCTCAAATCACCAGTGTATTGGGACTAGGAATCGAATCGCTTGCGCTAATACTTACTGAAAATCTTCACGACTCAATGTGAGGGACAGAAGAAGCTCTAATTTTTGATAAAGTTTTTAATAAAAATTAATAAATAGGAAAGGAGATACCGAACAAACATGCATGATACGTTCAGTGGAGGAGTTAATTGGAGCTCACTGGCGTGAGGTTATCAACTCGGCACTTGGAGATGCAGGGAAAAAATTTGCCAAACATTTTTTTAGAACTTTAGAGCGTTGCCTGCACTAGAACTCTGTATTTGACTTTTTCACCTATAAAGCCGCGTTGTCACAAGCAACGTACGCAACAACGTAAACAGAATCCCGCAGACATTGGAAATTGAAACTTTAATTCACTGAATGCTTTTTGCGTTGCTTATGTATAAAATACTACTTCTGTTTCTGTTCTTTGTGACAACGCGGCTTCATCGAAAAATTTATAAAAAGAAAACTAGCATTGAGTAAATTTGAAACACCCGCGTTTCCTGTCACGGCAACACTGACCCGATGCAGTCAGACTCGCAGTGGCAGCTCATTTCATTCACAGCTGGTTTGAAGTTATTTTTCGTTATCCATTCCTTCTTTAATGTTTGTGTTTAGGTGTAGACATACTCTTTCAATTTTTATTCCTTTTTGCCAGTTCATGTCTGCCCTTCTATCTTTTCTCCTCTTTTTTGCAATACTTTGGCTGCATTGAAGAATGCATTGAAGTGGTTGAATTTTTTTTTTGAGCGAATTTTTCAATCAGCTTAGCACCTATTCACCACAAAACTTCCTCTATCGAATGTTGGGTTGGGGCATTCCCTTGTGCAGTGGCCGTGTCCATGACCCCGTCCTGATTCTTGAATAGCATGTACATACGAGAACGCAATTCCAAAGTTATTACAAGCAGTCATCCGATGCAAATAAAATATTTGAACAGAGCAGCAGTAAAGTAGTTTTGCACAAAATAGAACTCAACCCCTGGACCATCATGCACAAGGACCGGGAATAAATTCCAGGGATAAGCAAGCACACCTTTGTGGTGCACTCTTGCGGGTGCATGGTAAGTGAGTAGGTACTCCCCCAAACAGAATAACGGCACTTGGAAACAGCACGTTCGACAAATAAGTGGATTAATCGGAATACCCACTTGGAAACAGAGACACCTTTTTCCTCATCGAGTGGAGCATTTTTTGCGGTGTAACGTGGTGGGGGTGGCTCAAACTAAGCACAGTTATTTTTATAATTAAAGGGTAAAGCTTACTTTCACGCCATGCTTCTTCCACGTCATTCCTGCGGCGTTAGTTAAACGCTTTTTACTTTAAACCCAACACACGAACTGGGTGCTCAAACACGTAACACAAAATCACGACTGCACTGGGTGGTTGGAAAAATTTTAGGAAAAAAAAACTGTTAAAAAATGTATTTATTTTCTGCGTAATATTTGAAACGAAAAAAAAGAATACGGGAAAAAATCGTTTTTCTCTTGCTGTGCTCTAAATTAGCAGCCAAATGTTTATTTGTTTGGATCTTTTTTTATTTTTGTTTTCTATTCTCAGATGCGTTCGCGATAAACTTTGGCCCGACGACGACGTAGCTCACGTCCTCCCGATAAAGTTTATGTTTGGAAGTTTTTTTTCTGTTTCATCGAACAACAGCCGACAGTTTCTGGGGAAACAGCTGATTTTTGTATTTTATTTTCGTATTGTTTCGCAAGAAGAAAAATTCTAAAGTCGTGTTCACGGAAAAGGGAGAAAATGTCAAAACCATTAAAAAAAAATTTATATCTACGTCCGACTGTGGCACAAACACAAACGGAACACACAAAGAATCGTCAACAACAGCGCGCAACAGAACCTCTCTTCTCAACTACGTGGGAATTCGAATTGGTTTTACCAGTTTTGTAGGTTTTTCGTTTCGGGAGAGTTAGCTGCTCCAAAGAGCGGACGCCTCCAAGCCAATCCGATATTGTTTTTCATTACGATTGAGAGCTTTTTTTAAGAGCATACGGAGAAGCTCCCCACTTTGGTGGGAGGCTCACCTTGTCACTCTCTTTGGGATGCACTGGCACACAGCTGCCACCCCCGTGCATGTAAACAAGCCAAATAAGCGATAAAGGTGGATAAGATTTTTTGTGTTGTGTGCATGTGTGAACTTTCGAAACTCATCTGGAAACAATGTTTGTATAGAGTTTGAGTGATTGATTGTGCTGGGCATTGTTTTCACTAAACTGTTTTGCAGAGGCTACACAGACGAGCTCTGGCCATAAATATTTTAGGAATTGTATACCTTTGGATCAGGGAGTGTAGTAGGGTGTTGGGCCGTTTTGTTTTGGGTCACGATAACAACAGTGGAGCTTACGCAAAGTAACTTGTTGAAGGCTTATTTGTTAGTGACCTTCACTGTTCAATCGTAAAAGCTCCAAGTGAAAGGTGTTAGCTATTCGGATCTGTTTTATTTCCGAGCACGACTTTAAGTATGGTAATTAAATGTGTCTGGCTACTTCAAAGAAACAAACCGCTTTTTGCATTATATTTGCTCCGGATTCAGATGTTTAGATTAGTTCAGATTGAAATCTTAAATTGAGGTTAAAAGCCTGACTTTAAATATCGGTCTCCGCAACAATTTAGATATAAATCATGTCTTGTTTCAAAGTAACGGCAACACAGTTTAGTGACAGCTAAGCAAAGGCATTTTAATTTGCTCTGGTCTAAATCGCTACGTTTCAAACTCAATGTCAAATTGCCCGACGTGGTGCAGCGGAAAGTGCATGGATTACTGATTACGGCTTAAATCCTTCAGACAGAAGTGTTTAAACCAGATTCTATTTCTGTTTAAACACTTTGAACCAGATTTTAGGAAAATGGAAAAAGAAGTGCTGAGCCGCCGGGCCGGCTTGAGAAGCCTTTTTTCACGGCTTAATATCGACGAATTGTGAGGTTTAAGCTGTTGGGAATCCGCAAAATAGGTCTCATTCACGTGTTTTAACAATTTTCTAGTAAAGAGAGTGCCTGGACAGTAAATTTAAGCTAGTGAGCAACTGAAGGTTGACAACGGACCGCTGGATTCCCTCTTTCTATTCTCATTCCCATTGCTATCCTATTTTACAGGAATGGATACAGGTAAAAATATTATATAGAGAAATTTGGGATTCATGTCATCAATATTCAGGGCTTAAACTTTGAGCTGGAGAGATGCAATTGTGTGCGTAAGCTCTTCGATATCCGAAGCACGAAGCAATGCGCCCACAATCGGCTTAAATGTGCAACTACCTATTTTTCATTCAAATCATAAAAAACAAGTAGGAAAGTGCAACAGTGCGTATGCAAAAGCTTCAGTTCATCTACGACGGATTGCAAAATACCCGACCATACAAAAAAAAAACTGCCATGCCTCCGAAAAGTGGGCGGGATACAAAAATATAACTGTTGAATGCTTTATACTAGTTGGTTGCAAACATTTCGGCCTAAAACTCCGCCTTCTTTCTAAAAAAAAAAGCACTTTTTTTAACGCCACGCCCACAAAAGTGGGTGGAGGTTCATACAATGTATACATAAAAGTTAGAAAATGCTAATATCTACAACTCTTGTCACATAATTTTTTGTCAAATTTCATATAAAGGGTCCGCCATCTAACGTTTTTTTTCAACTAGTGCTTATTTCATGAATGGTAACAAATTAGCTCATGTCTGATTTGACAGATAATTAGTTTTATCCTTCCGCTGAACGAATATGGTTGTGTATACGCTTGAATAACGCTGGGAAATTGTTGCCAACACTTCGCTTAGTGACCCTTCGATCGACTTTGAGAAGATGCAGATTTTGCCAAAAACAATCATCTTTTCAGATGAAGCTCATTTTGATCTTGGCGGGTATGTAAACAAGCAAAATTGTCGCATTTGGGGCACAGAAAACCCGCATGCATACATTGAAAAGCCGATACACCCAAAACGAGTCACAGTTTGGTGCGGATTTTGGTCCAGAGGCATAATTGCGCCATTTTTCTTCGAAAAAGAGCAAGGAGTGGCCGTAACAGTCAATTGCGATCGTTATCGGGCCATGTTGAACGAATTTTTGCTCACAAAAATTTAAGAGGAGGATATTGGCAACATTTGGTTTCAACAGGACGGAGCTACGTGCCACACAGCCGAAGCTATACTCGATGTTTTGCGCCCTGTTTTTGAAGGTCGCATTATAAGCCGCTGAGCTGATGTCGTTTGGCCACCTCGGAGCTGCGATTTGAAATCGTTGGACTATTATTTGTGGGGTGCCGTAAAAGATAAGTGTTACGCCGACAAGCCAGAGGCAATTGACGCTTTAAAGGACAATTTTCGTGAAGCCATTGGTGAAATACAGCTGTACACAATCAATAATGTGTTTAAAAGTTGAATTGATCGTGTAGACTACTGCATGGCCAGCCGACGCAGCCATTTGAATGAAATTATTTTCCGTTATTAACCGGAAGGATTGAACTTTCAAATAAAAAAAGAAATTTGAGAAAATATTTCGTAGTTTTTTATAGCATTTTCAAAAAAAAGTTATTTGGCGGACCCTTTATATTTATTAAAAAACAGTCATTTTAACCTAAAATACCTTTAATAGTGCGCGTGGTCAATGAAAAGGCTAACTTTTTTGGCATCTTCAAAGACAATAACAAGGCAATGTCACATACCAAAAATGAATGTGCTAGCTCCATTGTAACATAGCTAAAATTTGGAAAAATTATTTTTTTAAAATTAGAGATTTAGCTAATTTTCAAACTTGATCTGAAGAACTGGACTTCCAGCCAACCCACCAAATTTTTGCTCTCTACCTTAAAATTTAAGGCCTAAAAGTTTTTTACATACGGACGAACGGACATGGCTTAATCGATTCTCCTATCGGTCCCATTGATATCTCTTAAAGGTCTTAGGGGTCTACTGTGATTATTTCACTGCGTTCCAAACTATACATCAAACTTAATTTGGCCTGGGTCGGCTATTATTAATTTAGTACTTTTACTTGTTATGTAGAATACACTTCGGTCTACATTTTCTTGGTGGTAAAGTTTTGCGCCACGCCAATTTATCGGAGATAGAATTTAAGAAACACCTTAAATTTTTTGCTGAAAAAACATAATTTTCGACTGCTCTTAAGCCTTAATTAGAAAAGATAAAAAAAATTACTTACTTAAGTTACACCAGAGACCAGACTATTCTAGATTTTGTTCGTTTAAGGTTTTGAGACCATTTTTAGGGATCGATTTTGCATAAATTATTGAATTGGAATCAAAAAATTATTATGGGATGGATATTACCATTCCAGTCCCTAACTGAAATGCATTTAGTTAGGGAATGGGCATGCCACGATCGATATAAAAGCAAATTTTTCTAAATTTGCTTTTATAAAAAAAATTTTTCTAGTAAATGAATGATTCATTAATTGCAAGGGGTACAGGAAACAAAAAGACAGGAACAGAAAGGAGAAAAGAAATGGAAAATTTGTCGTATAAGGTATACCCCGGTCCGTTACAGACGGACTATTGCACTTCTCTATTACTTACTTACTTAAGGTTGCGCTACAATCCGGGGTGGACCTGCGCATCAGCCGACAAGCTTTTCCAGTCAAGCCAGTACTGTATCCAGCTTGCCGTCTCCAGTTTTGCACGCGAACTTTGCTGAACTTTTTTTCCACTTGCGTATTGCACCTGAGTCTCGGTGCCAATCAACTGCGCTACCCCTGCGGTGTGGATTCGAAGATTTTCCCGCTGGGGGTTAGTGTCCATTCGCTCTAGGCGACCCACCCATCGCAGTCGGTGTATTCTGACTCCTCTGGCCAGGTCGGTGTATCTGATCAGCCCGGACAGTTTGGTGTCATATCTCCTCCTCCACTCTTCGTCAATGCAGATGGGACCAAAAATAACCCGAAGGATTTTTCTCTCATAACTCAAAGCGTTTTCATCCGACTGTGACAGTATACACGCTTCGGCACCGTAACGCAAGACTGGGATGATGAAGGTCTTTCAAATGGGCTCTTTAGTTGAGAGAGGGCTTTGCTACTCAATTACCTTCTCAGCCCTAAGAAGCAGCGATAGTAAAGGCCTAAGCATAAAAGACTTAAATGAGCTTAAGTCGGTTTCCAAAAATGTCCCATACTGCACACAATTGGTATGCCACGACCTTAATAGACTGTTGCTCGATTTTGTTAGGTTTTCGTTAACTTTTCTTTTGGCTCGAGTGAGTGGAATGATGAAATTCGACAGCTGACGAGAAGTAAACAAATCTCATACAGTTTCCGAATCGTTTTAGTCCGAACCGAGAGCCCACAGCATATTTTGGGAGTGGTTATACATATAACCAAAAAAGTTACAGTGATATTGTAAAGGTCTATTTCACGTGATGGAAAATTGCGCAGTCCGGCAACTTTTTCTTTCAGTGTTAACTTAAGAATGGTATCTTTGTTATCGAGGGTGTAGTCACCTCAAAGTTTAACTAAAATGAAGAACACGTTGTCCTAATTGCAAATCTATAGGTTTCAGACCTTTTAAGTCCAACCTTCCCTATGTTATGTACCCGTGATAGTTAGCTTATTTGGCTTTTTCAAAGCCAGTAGTGGGCTCTTATACTATTTTTTTAATACCCTTTTCACACCGAGCCAGAATCTGGATTCTGAGCAATTTGATTTCAAAATTGAATTGACGCTTTCACACTGCGAAAATTATCTAGATTTCGTTGACCTTTCGGTCAATTCATTGACGTTTCGGTTACAAGTTAAATGACTAATAGTTAGGTAAAAAAAAAACAATTGCAGATAAGTAAACAAACACTGAAAAATATTTAAAGACCGTCTCACAATTAAAATGTATAAAAAAAGCGCCAGCAACATCGACATCAACGTTGACAGCAAAATTTTTATGCTCAGTGTATATACTCTCATATAAATAGATAACCACAGCAACTTCGACGTCGACATCGACGTAAGACCCAATCCTAAATGTCGGGGTTGCTGTGCAAGTGCTACCAAACTCACAATGCAGATCTGGTAAAAAAAACACACGCAAAACGTTGCTGTCGAAGTTCTCAGGCTATTTTACACAACTTTCGGTGCTGGTTGTCAATGTCACTGTCGAAGTGGTTAATCTGTTTCTCGCATTTTTTTATTTTGTGAAAAAAATTTCATCAGCTGTCTTGTCTTCTTTTGATCAATTAAAAAGGTGTGTTTGTTTCTATATTCGGATGATTTCCACAAAATCGATAACAAATCTAGTACTTATGTATTCGATTTTATTCTGAATTCTACAAAAGTATGAGAAATCTAGATTTCAATTAGATTTGGGACTTTCTACTTTAAATCTAGATTCTGATTCGGTGTGAAACGGGTATAAGTCTGGGCATCGCAAGCGCTTGGCGAAACTTGAGTGGGATTCTCTATGTATTTTAACACAAGATGGACACAAGTGGACACAGTTACTAACTACCTCAAAGTTATAGTTGATTATGGCGATGTTTTGTCCAAGACGTCGCGTCGTTGTTGGGTGTCTCTTCTTGATGGCAGCATATGCTTAATTCATGGTTTTGCCTTCGTTGACTGTTAAACCCATATTCTTCCCTTCCTTCCCAGTACTCACGAAGGTTTCACTAACATCACGCTTAGTTTTTGTTCTTTTAATAATATCAATGTCGTCTGCGTATATCGACTTTTAAAAAATTGTGCCTCTGGTGTTGGCGCGGGAGACCTGCATAGTTCTTTCCAGCGTGATGTTAAAGAAGTCGCAAGACAGAGCTTCGCCTTGGCTAAATCCGTTTATGACATCAAAGGGGTCGGTGAAATCTTTATACCGATCTGACGGACAGCATGAGTTTTCCATCATAATCCTCACAAAAAGACGAGTTTGGCAGATGAAATCGATGAAAAAGGGATCTGCCGAAATATGCATATTTAATCGAAGGCAGACTTTTGTGGCCTAAAACATTTCCATTCACTTTCCAATCCGTTGAATGGAGGCACCAAGTTAGGGTAACAAGGGTCTCCACAAGCAAGATTCAAGGCTCACCGATTTCCAGGATTGGAATATTACAAAAAAGAATCTCGTAAATTAGGGTCTCCTCTAAATGTTGTTAAATCGAACGAGTGAATACACCAGGTAAGTATGCGCTTTATAAAACGGAACAGAATGCGTCGCTGTGTCTGTGTCTCCAAAACACACGAGAAACGTATTTTGCAACACAATGTAAGTATGTCTCGCTGTGTCTCTGATTCAAGACTTCTATAAAATTACTGAAAAAAGTTTTGGCATTAGTGTCTCCACTAGATGTTTTTCTAATCAGTTTCCAATCGGGCAAATCGGCAAGGCATTAATCTAACGAATGGAGATGCCAAGTTATGACATAAGACTTGTTCACTGCCGGGAAAAACTCTTGTGCGATGGCCGATGGCCAATGTTCTAAGTGTTTAAACAATCCTGGGTACGCCCTTACTTTAAAACTTAACTTTTTTCAGTATGCACAATCCTTCTCTTTCATTTTATATTTTATATTTGCAACGAACAAGGCATAATGCTGTTAAACATTTCGGAATTTCCCGTCAAAATCGATTTTTAAAGTGTTTCCCATTGCGTGATAAATAAAATTCTACCCACATTCGACGAAACACCCACTTTGACATTGACATTGAACCGAGGACATACCAATAGTTAAAAATCGTCACACTCGCACGTCTCCAAGTGTTCGAGTTACTTATCGTTGGAAGGAGTTCCTTGACCATAACCTTAACCACCAGAGCTTATTAAAATTAAACCAAATTCACTGATAAATAAGCTTCAAATAGATTTCTTTGACAACTTCTATGTAAAACGCAAAAGCCATTATCTGTCACTGATACGGCAGCCGCATTTTAAAAACGAAAAACCAAAACAAACCCCCCAGAGAGGCAGAGGAACTACGCACAAAAGAGATTTGCTCGCTCTTTCCAGCAAAGAGAGGGCACCACAACACACACTTGCATTTTTGATTGACATTTTAACACAATCTCAGCCAGCCTGTCAACCACCCCCGACCACAGATAAGAACGAAAGCAAATAGGCCGACAAGACAAGACAGCAAGACGCAAAATAAGTGCGACTTTGTTTTGTTTTGGAAATTTTGATTAGAAGACCTCAGACCTCACTCTCTCACTCTCCCTTGCTATTCTCTTTATTAACCCTTTCTCTTTTATAACAAAATTTTATAAAAACACACACACACTTGGAAAAAAAAATTCAATAACAAATAATTTCACCAAGCAGCAACTGTGTGATGGATTGTCAATTTTATCGAAACCGCAGCCCCGCGACCGCGACGGGATGTAGCGATGTAGGCGGCCCCTTTCTCCCAGCCGAATGACATTCCCAACAAAAATGTGCAATGAAATAATGAAACGCGTAACAATATTAATTTGACATCAAACGCAAGGGCAAAGGATAAGAAAAAGGCAAAAAAAAACTTACATCATATCGATTTCGTCCTGAATTTGTCATTTCCACCAATTTGACGTGCAAAAACAAAAGCGAAAAAGTTTTTCTTTTCCACTTTTAATTCCCCCTCCTTGTTAGCGTTTCGTCACACTGTCACACCGAAAACGACTTTTTTTTAACAAATTTCATAAAACATTTCACCTTTTTTTCACGAAATAAAAAACGAATAAAACTAAAAATATATTTTCATCACGTCGACGTCGGTTGTTTTCGGAATTTTTTCACAACACTAGGGAATAAAAAATTTGATATTTTTCACTTGTCCGTGTTAACAGTTTCGATTCCGATTCGATTTTGATTGCTATTGCACTTTATTTGTTGGGTTCACTTGGATCAAACTTTGTTGGATTGCACATCACGGTTTTTTTCGTTCGCAGTTTTTTGCGTGTTTTGATTTTTTCACTTGAACACTTTTTTTGGGTTTTGCTTTGCTGTTGGGGGAGAATCTGGGCGAATTGGTGCGAACTTATGCGGGTTGAGTTATAAAATTTATTTTAATATCCCGTATCGGAGTGCTTTTGTACTTTTTCAAGAATTTTTTTGTTAAGAAAGTTTCTTCAGCGAGAGTTTTTCCGTACGTCTCTGTTTTTCTTTCAGCAATGTTTTTGTTGTTGTGGTCTGTTGAGTGGGCGATGAATTCATTGCAAGATTGATTCATCGGTGCTTGCATTCAAAGAGAGTTCATTTGGTGAACAGGGCTGTTATAAATGCTAGCAGAAAAAAATTGTGCAAAATATATTGGCTTAAAAACTTTTTGACAAAAATGCATAATTGAATGCGAGTCCATAATGTAATTTTTAATGATTCTAAAGATTTGTATTTTTGTTCGTTTTTTTTTCAACTTTATCTTTAGATTTATTCAGTGAACAGGGAAAAGTGGCGCTACTGTTTCGTTTCGGGCGTTCATAGTCCCAGACTACATCTCTATCAATATCAATTAGTGTAATAACATGGATGCATTTTTAGTGACGAGTCTAGTCTAAATTTTATAACGCTTAAAGAGAATATTTAACCAATTAGGTCCTCAAGACCAATAACAATGAGTTCTATGTCATTAGATAGGTATTTTTGTGTATAGTTTGTATGGCGGTTTAGTTGTAAGAGCTGTGTGAAAAAAGTTATTCACCAAAAGGTGTTGGACTTGGTCAAAGGTCACCGACAACTGTTTTAGAGCAGTACCTTGCTAACGATGACTTACACAGAAAAACTTTCAGGCTCCAAATAATAGCTCTAACAATTTACTACAAATAGCTTCGCTTATATGCAAAAGTTGAGGATTTGATTTGAGTTGAGTTGATATTTCGACCTAAGTTTTTGAATTGAATCGAGTAGTTGAAATAACAGGTTGGGTGCCGTGGCGTAGTGGTTAGTGTGTGTGCTTGCTACACACTTGTTCCAGGACCAGCTCCCATACATTTTTGGCCACCCTCAATTTTTGGCCAGTCTCAAACGTGGTGAAGATGCCACAAAATTCAACTGCCAACATGTGTATTTTACTATTTTACCCACTTTAGTATCTATCAGATACCATACGTGAGTACTTTTTACAAGAACACCTTTAAACAAACACATTTTACTGATCTTTTCTTCGGGTTAAACACAACCAAGACTATCATTAAGGAACCGTTCCGTTATCAATGACATCCCACCACGTAAACCCTGAAGTGCTGACATCGGCACATATTAGTTTTTGTAAAAAACATAATCTTTTTTCAATATATTTTTCAATTAAATACACAGAATACAATTTATAAACAAGCATCAATTAAAAAATGTGTAAATTTCTGGTGCTTTAAAGGAGAGTGCGCCCCTTGGAAATAACTTGTGTAAATGCCACAGCTGTTCATGAAATTTTCAAATTAAATATAACAGAAGGCCAAAATCAAGAGAATATTAAACACTCAATTAATTTGTTCAAAAACATGCAATACTCAAGAAGTATTTACATAAGCGGTAATTGGGAAATTCAAAAACGTTTCGTTATGCTGTTTCTCCACCGGTAATAAAAAGAGGATAACAGGAAACTATTAAAAATAAATACCAAAGTGGTTCCACCGGACAAATATAGGATAATTTTGACACGCACAGTCTTTTCCTGTCATATAAGCTATCGAAAGAGACTGGCTATGTTATTTCCCAGGAGAAAAAACAAATAATAAAAAAATTTTTAATTGATGTTGCACAGCAGCAGGTTTTTAAGGTATGCGGAACAGCTGGCTACCTTGCCAAAATAGGCATAAGTTTACCGTACCATACCAAGTGGAATGTATTGAATTTTTTTATGTTAATAAATGGATTTGGGTGTCCTGCTTCCGAATATGCTATTAAAAATTGTCGGTCTCGATTAGTTTAAAAGTTATAAGCCAAACAAGTTCAATAAGAGTGCAACTTTAACATACCCGTAAATGGCCATAGGTGCCTGCCAGACAACTGCCACCTACCCTTAGCCGAAGCGACAAAGTCGCGTGAGCGGCTAAACCCTCCAAAAAAAGAGTTGAAATCCTTTAAACCCGCGACTCGGGCCACCCAAACACTATTGTATCCATAAGTAAATTTATTTTACAGCGAATCTTGTCAGATTTCTGTGGCATACTCTTAAGCAGAAACTAAAAAATACATATATAAGCATCAAAATAATAACTTAATTCCACTTGGACCTACGGCTAACTTGTTCCCATCGTCCTACTCCTTCCAAATATACCAAGAAAGTATGTAGTCTGTTCTAAGCTTTATATACAAAAGCACGTATTTATTTATCTAAGGCGAACAGAGATTATCGAATATCGATTTGGCAGCCTCAACTTATTCCAAATTTAATGGTGTCGCATCGTTACGTTTCCAGTTATTGTTTATATCGGTTTTTTATTTTACTGTGTGTTAAGAGTAGCCAGCATTTAGATTGATTATATACTTACATATAAATTAAAAAAATTATTTATATTGCATATCGCGAATATAGAAATGCCTTAAATACTTTTACTCCCCTGAACTGAGCCATACCTGCAAATAGTTTGCTATAAAACAATTCAACGTCAAAAGTTCATTCGAAAGTTCATTTATCGCCTTGCCATAAAAAGAAGATGGTGAACTTTTGTATTGTTCAGCCTTCATCATCAACTGTCGGTGACACTCTGCATTTATCTCAACAACCGTGAATATTTATCAATTTTAATCAAAGAAAATGGTAGTCTTGATAAAAATACCTGCCAAAAGTAAAATCCTTCAATTAAATATAAATTTGTCTTCCTTTTTTTCAGGGCAACTACACAGAAGATCAATTGGCTGGTGAGTTTCCAAAAAAAATCTTCCAATTTCTAGCTGTACACGTTTCCATGTTTTTTCTCAACCCGTGACATTTAACAATTGATTCGGATAAAGTTTAATTGATTCCTTGATCCTCCACACCCTAAAATTAAAAACGAACTTTCGCAAATTTAAATCTTATCGCCGCGGTATGACTCACTCCCAAAACATGTCTTCTGATGACACACAGAGTACATCGACGTCGTTGCCACTTCATCCGCTGAAGAAAGACCAACAAAACACAACAAAAATTTGTTCAACAAAAGAAATTCCCATGGCCAATGCAAATGTGTTAACAAATTCGTCACTCAAAGTAAAATTGTGAGCGTTCCCAGAATTTGCGCTGAGTTTGCGAAACATCTACTCGAGCAGCACCATCCAACAGCACGATCGGCTGGAGCTGGTCAGAGCAAAGTGCCGCTCTGATCGGGCTATTTATAAAAAAAACAGCAGTCGCCCAGAGATTCGATAAATCAAACAGATAAAGAAAAAGTACGCATTGCAGATATGTTTTCGTGCGAATGCTCCGCGGTTCTAGTTGCCTTATTCGCGGGCAGCGCAACTGCACAGCTAACATCTGCCCAACTGGGAGTAGAATCGATTATTTTTGTCTAAATACGGAGAAAACTTCTTTTTGTGTTGCTCCTCGTTTTGAGTTATTTTTTCGCTTTGTGGTGCGCTTGTGCAACCTCGTCTGTTTTGCTACCAAATATGGAAGCATTTGGTCTACTTATTGCGGCGACAAGTATTTATGATCGTGTCTCTCTCTGTTAGGAGCAATAAAAAAAATATTCCATGAGTTATTGCACTTGTCTAGGAATCGTTTGATTCGATTTGTTGCTACAAAGTCTCGAGATAGGCCCAACCAGCGAGATATTAGGTAACTCCGATAAGCCAACTTGTTTGTTATCGATGTGGTTACCGATGATAGAACTGGTTTGCTTTGACGTATGAGCCACTTTGGAGGGATTTTTTGCCTGAAAATCAAAAAGATTAGAAAATCTTTTAGTTTTATTTTATTTGGAGATGTTGCTGGACAGCAGCCGTGTTCCTCTGGCCCTGGCGTTGAAGTCAGAAAAGAGGTTAATACACGCCAAAGGCAGGACCTTCATTATTTACCTCTTTTGTACACATGAAATATCTTTGACGCGTTCGTCCACATAGCCATTGACAGACCGGCTGTTTTGCCCCAACCAAAAAAAAAATCGTGTGTAGGTAAGAATGTAGAGATCCAAATACATCATTGGAAACCTTCATCTGCCTTGTATGTCATTCTCATCCTCATGAATGTGACCCTGCGTAAAGTCCTGTATAAGAAAATATTCATTGAATATACTACGAAAAGAACAGTTTGCCAAGACAAGAAAAAGAAGTGAGGTGGATTAAAAAGTTTCTTGAAGACCTTTTTGGCTTACCATCTGTCAAATCCTTAGACAAGGCCAATGTGCATTATGTGCTTGCAGCTCATTTTGCTGCCAACTCCTTCGCTCCCAGATTAAGCCATCTCTTCATCTGTAATTGAGAGGGTAAACTATTCCATACGCCAAATTTACTTTCGCACTCAGTACAGTAGCAGTAGTCATCAAAAACCTCAATTCATTTTTTTCTTCTTTCTTCTAGTAATCGCCAAAACTACTGAAATGAAAAAAAAACAATTAGTTTTGTTGTTTAGCTTAAGCACATCTAAAGCCGAGCTGTCACAAGCAACGTAAGACAGGAACAGAAACAGAATCCCATACATTACCAACTGAAACCTAAATTCGCTGAATGCTTTTTGCGTAGCTAATGTATGAAATTCTGTTTCTGTTCCTGTTGCTTGTGGCAATGCGGCTATAGACAATTTATTTCCTGGGTTTAGTTGCTTCTAAGCATAGTTTTGGAAGCTAAAAAACCTTTAATAAAAAACTTCAAGTATGAAGTCAAACACGGAGAGTTTTCCCGGCTTTTGTTAAGGGCCATGCGTACAACTTTTGCATAATTTCTTTTAAATGTTGCTTAGTATGTTTGCGACTTTACGTTTTTCTTTTCTTTAACTAACAATTTCCGACCTTCGTGGCATATTTTCAAACGCATCTCGATAGATTAACTTCAATATTTTTAGTGAAATTTTAAGAAGATATCTGCCTTGGGCAGATCAGTGCTTACGAGATGTTTTGAAGTTTCCGTCAATGTAGTGAAGAAAATAAAGCGGGACATCTTTGATTTGTCGGATTTTAAGATTGAAAATTATTACAGCTATTTTTTGATTAATTTTTAATATTGTTATACATTTTCTACGTTATTTCTTCTATTCTAATTTGAGGTGGGTTTGAAATTTAAATCAAACTTTTTTTTTAAATGCAGGGTGACGAATAACTTCTTCCTGATTATTCCTGTTAAAAATGCTATAAAAGAAATAGCAGAAATGCTTAATGTTTTTTTAATTACACTAAATAGGTGCGATAAAACAGAAATAACGAAATAAAATAGGTACAACCTTTTCAAGTCAACATTAAATTATTTTGAGCGTACCTCAAAAACCATTTCATATTTCAGACCCACTATTATTTTCCGTCAAAGTTTGGAAAATCATTTGTGTCTGATTATTTTTCGAAGTGAAACATATTACTCTTAAGCCTGCAATCCAATGAATGCGTTGCATCCGTCACTTTGAAGTATACAACTGACAACTCAGTTCAATACACACGTTTTTATGGAAAGCGGCCCATAGAACAACTTCGTGGCGTACGTCGCTTCCCATAGGAACATGTGTATTTCACTGAGTTGTCAGTTGTCTGGGTCCACTTGACGGACGCAAGTGGACGGTTTTATTGGGCTGAAAGCATTACTGAGCTAGAGAGAGAACAATCACTTTTTTTCAGATTTAAAATCTATAAAACGGATATTAAGAATGATTCCGAATATCGTTATGTTTTTTGGTGATTCTCAAGTATTTTAAACTAGCCATTGCTATTTTTTTTTCCTATACGCTGGGCACAGAATTTTATGATAACGGAAAGAAAGTGTTGTTTACTTTGTTTTTAATGCGCACCTTATACGGTCAATCGATTGATGTCAAGCATCGTGCACTTGTAGATTGATCTCACCTCTTACACAGTTCAATCAATTGGTAAATATTTTCATTTTTTTGTTTAATTTCTGTAGTGACCGCACTTTCAAATATTTCTAAAATTGATGCTGCCTCACGCTCGAAAACAAAAATTAATAATTTTTTCGTCAATCTAGTCTTTACACACATCAATCGGCATGACGCTCATAATGCAAAATCAAAATTGTTTTGTTTTTCGTCAGTCACTTTCAATCGAATGTGTGTGGCGCATACAGACACATTTTTACAAAAAAAAACGGACGTGATTGACGTCAATCAATTGACCGTATAAGGGCCGCATTAAATTAATTGAGAAAAAATTTAGTTGGAAACGACTTTCAAAAAGTTTTGTAAATTTTGGAATTATAATTCACGTCTTCTACATAAAGCAAATTATATTAGAATCAGTATTTCTGTTAAAACACCAGAACTTGGAAATTTTTTATTCGTTGTTTCTGAAAAACTTTTTCTGGTAGACGGCCCTAAGCCAAACCATAAATGACTGACCATAAATTGTAAGATTGTAAGCAATACCAAATTGTATGAAGTAAATAAAGTCTATCTAACTAATTAACTAACTTCAAAACTTTTCCAAAATTGACCCATGTACGAAGTGTAACAAATTTCACCTTTCTACGACTCACAGCTCTAAAATTACAATAGATGCGGACTGACGTACAAAAAAAGGTTTTCCATTTTTTGACGGACCGCTAAAAATTAATTTAAAGAAACTTTTTTTTTATGATTGTTTGCTTGGACCAGTATAAGAATTTTCTAGTATTCTAATGTAATACTAGAGTAGTAGTAATGAAAAAAAAGAACTTTTATTCCATATTTTTCCCGACGTTTCATCGATTATGAGGAAGTCGACAAATAATCGACGAAACGTCGAAAAAAAAAAATGGAATAAAAGTTGACAAGAAACTCCAGAATAGAACCTCTTCAGTGTACCCGTGACCACGAAATGTGAAATCATTTCGAAACGTCTGGATACATAAGAAACGATCGCGGTAAGTCCGAAAACAAAAACGTTTATAATTTTAAAAATGTCAACAAATCGCGATAAAATCAATTTAAAAGCTAAGAAATAAAAATTCTTTATTTTTTCGCATTTACAAAAACAACGACCGGAAAGCCCATTTAAAATACTACAAAAGTCGTTTTATTTATGAAAAAATCTTAAATCTGTAACTCATAAGTTTTATTTTGGTATCAACAAAAGCCAACATTGTTTGCTCAATCGCCTAAAAACAAACACGCGAAACAAAAACCAAATTGTCAAGTCGACCATTTGGTCGTCTCACTAATTGGTTGACTCATTGTCACTTTAAGCCTCCTTGAAGTTGAAGCATAGCTATGGGAAATGAGATCGAGAACGATATCATCATTCTGCCTTTTCATTCTGGAAAACAGTTTTTTTTAAATCCAGCTCCTTCTGTTAAACTTTCTAAAGCACTCGTCCAGCATGTACACCCTGGCAGCTGTTATCTGTTTCTGAACGATTCTGAAAGTAAGTGATTTGGTTTGCATGAAGAGGTCATCGATAAAAGACAAACCAACTCACTTCAAGGGCTTACTTTAAAGGAAACGTTGAATGAAGTGAATGATGCTAAAAAAATAACGGGGAAATCGAAGAAAAGAAAGAAATTGTGGAAAATCAAGCTTTTTTCAAAGTTCCTAAATTCAATTATCAGGGAACTACTTGCTCATCCTAGTATAGGGTGATCTATGCTTGGCATTTTGCTCAACAGCATTAATATATTTTACATTGAACCCTTCTTAACTCAACTAGTTCTCTGTTATGACAGGAGCTACCGGGATTTGCTTGAGACATAAGGTCAGGTGGGTTTTAACACTTTTAACACCTCTCAACATGAGATTGCAAAGCATCAGGATTTTACTAGCTGTTAAAAGTCCTTCTCGACTATACTTCACAGCCTTGGGGATTACTCGGTGTGATATCTAGAGTTGTTAAGTTTAACTTGCGATATATTTTCTGTTAAATACCATGTAATAAACTCATTTCAAAAGGTGGGTATCAATATGACTTCAATGACTTCAATGATTTCAAAATGACACCAATAGTTTCATGACTTTAAAATTACTTCAATGACTTAAAAATGGCTTCAATAATTTTATGACTTCAAAAAGACTTGAATGACCTCACGGCAATCATAGAAGATTGAATCATTGAATTCACTCAATTGAATTACCAATCAATGACTTCAAAGTGAATGGTGATTTAAATTTTTAAGTTGAAGTACGGTATTGAATTTATGTGATTGAAGTCAATTCAAAGTAGTTTTCACTATGACTTCTATTAATGTAACCCAAAATGATTGCATTCTTTTACAACTCTGGTGTGTAAGAACATCTGTAACGCAGACAGTATGCTCTAGTGCCAATGCTTTTTTTTAGTTTTGCAAAAATGGGTGGATTTATTCAAAAAATCTACAGCTTTGCTAAGTTTGCTGTCACAGATACTTAAATTTATTTTACTGACCTAAATCATCCCAGGTTTAAATCGCAAGGTTGGCTGGTATCGTTCGTTGAACTCATTTCTGTATTTATCTTCTCACTCTCTGTTTAAGCAACTGCTGTTCAACGAACAATTTAGGTCCATTGTCGCCTCTAATTAATATTTTTACGAACAGCTGTAAGATAAATGTTTCATACCTTATGTTTTTTTTTAATACTTTTTTCTTTGCTTACTTAGTTCATGTTCGTTCCGCATTTTATCAAAACTGATTCCTTAAAAAGAATGTGAAACACATCCTTGTGTGGAAGAGTTCCTAACTGAAGACGAGTTGATACATCACATGCCTCCACCTATTGACGATAGCGCTTTCCATTTTAGTCTCTCTTATTCTCAAGAATTCACTTGCGTCCTTATGAGGAGATTTTTTAGTCTCCATCGCAACTTTTCTATTGAATAACATTTGAACACACATATCGCGGTTTCGTGTCACAGTCACATACCTACACTGATGTTGTTTAATCATTTGCGCTGTTTTGTGTGCAGCTACCAACAGCTTTTTTGTTCGCCGCCTCTCCTTGCTGCTGTGTTTTTCTTTTATTTTCTTGTTGCGACTTTTTCGCGGTTGTTCACGTAAGACCTCGTTTTGTGTTACACAGTTGTTGGGTATTTAATTCATTGAAAGGTTGTGTTGTCTCGCAGCTAAGTCAGTCGTATTTCAGCAATAAATCGAAAATAATAACAGAAAAAATTAAAACATTCAGTGGCCCAGTGTGTTGAATAAATTTTGACAAAAATGTATATGTACGAGCCGCCCAGCAAGAACACCTTTACCACCGTCGAAGGTGTGTTGTTTAAATTTAAAAAAAAAGGCTTTCTTAAGCCTTTGTGTGTCCTTAAAACGGTTGAAATTTGTTGCAACAGATGCTTATTCTTTTCAGAATTAAAGTGCTTCTAACGAAAAGTGAATTAAGAAAAAAGCAATGACCAAGGTCTAGTTTATTATTCCCTTATAAGGGTAAGGAGACGGCCTCCAAATTGTGCAAATAACCCTCAAGTGCAAAGGTTCTAAAGCGGTTACAAGTTTAAACAGTCAGCGTACCAAGGGGGTGAAAAACAAACTGCTAGGGTTTCTTCCCCACGTTACAGTCTGTTCACAATAATAAATTAAATTATGTTTCTCTCATTGATTTTGCTTGTGCCACGGAATTCATAATTTAAAATTATATATGAGCTCATCACGGGGTGATAATTCATATTTATGAAATGGATCTCAGTCCTTAGTTTTATCTCAGCCAAGCCCCAAATTGCCATCGGCCACTCCTCGTGAATGATTGTTTTATTTTGAGGATCAAATTTTAAAGGAATTTCGCAGGCAACTCTGACCATTTGAATAATTTATTTATTAAACGAATGTGACACGAGATACCACCACCAGTGTTTAAATTTGGCGAAGGTATTTATTTTTTGTTAAAGGAATTGGCTTTTCGCGATCTTGTACGGTTCATCAGAACTCGTCGCTGTACCAGGTTTTTACCAGCGATGTGTAGTCAAAGTGCCTCTTAAAAGCCACGCGGAAACCATATGAGAAAATATATCTTCGCCTTTCAAGGTCCTGTAGTATTTGGTTCGATAATCCCTTTTTTAGTAGCTTCGATATCCTGTTTTATTATAGAGCGGTGTAGAAAAAGGGTCCTAGAAAAAAAAGCCCAACAGGACGATAATTGAAAATGTAGTTATCGAGACGGTTATTCCCCTGCCCTAAAGCGGTTGCATTGTGAGCAAAAGCGACATACCTTGCAGCTTTCTCATGTCCAAATTTGTAGTCAATACGAGATTTACAACATTGTTGGAAGTGTCGTCCGTCAGGCTTTGTGCTTTTTTTTTTCCATTTCGGGCTTGGTCATCGCATGCGATGTTTATTCTGGCAAATAGCATAGCCTCTCTGCTAATCGATATTTAATTATTGTTTGTTAGTTAATAATCAGACTTCTCTGGGAGGACGAAGATCAGGTTTTTGGCTAGCTACCGATTTTGTTAGATCACACATGCCTTTAAGGCCCAGTTTTTTAGTGCGAGATCACTAGTCTCAAACTTAAACAGGGACTAACCCCAGGAATGAGTTTTCAAGTAATCTCGGTTCAAACTCTGCAGAACATTCTAAACTTCTTTGCCTGTGTTTTCTATGTCAAGTGAAAGTTGGGAGAGTCAATAATTTCGGGAGTGGAAGATTTTAACAACTTTATTTACGGAGCTTACTTGCACTCAAAAATTACTCGCTGGCCTGGCTCCAGATTTGTTTTGTTCCGGCTCTTGGTTTAACTTGGACTTTACTCTGCAGGTGCACTGAAATTCCAGGTAAATCTAGGTATATAGAAAAACCCAGTAAGTAAAATAAATCGAATATCGAAAAGGAACTTCCCCAGCCTGAGTTCTTCTGAGCGTTGATTCTCGTCTTCTTTTACCTCTGGTTCATGCATTCTCAGCAAATGTAGTAAGCATTAGTGATTCCTAGTCTCGCTGAGTTGTTTTTTTTACATTTGGCCAGTTATCACTCTTGTGGCTTTAGAAATTAAGGGCTGTATTGTGAAGCTTAACGTTAAATATTTCCTTTTGAAGCTGGAGGGTTTCGCAGGCCCACGCAAAGGACTTAAAAAAAAACGTTTTTTTCATGCGGCGAAATTCAGAACTCCCGTGCACACTAACTCTTACGCTTCGGCTTGTACCCTCTTCCCTGTTGATAAATGACAACGCAATACTTTGCATCGCAGCGTATTTATGCAATATACTTAAAATTGCCTTTCGAGTCGTTGAATCCAAAAAGTTCTCGATGCAGGGCTCTAAAGAATACCTCCTGTTTTTGGAGTGAAGCGGATTAGTCCGGGCGGCGGCTGGTGGTAAGAAAAGAACTGCGTTATTTAAAAATACCTGAACTTTAAGAAGCCATCAGAGAGAAGAGAGTCTACATTGATCTCCTTTCTGCGCCCGGTACAACGAGCCGCAAGGAACTTGCAAATATGGTATGTAAACAGTTTGGCGGAAAGTTGAATCACGATTACAGATCTTCAGCAGACTCAGAGGAGATAAGTTGAACACTGCAAAAACCGTTAAATCCAAGGACGGTACATACACTTTTTTTTGAATAAGAGTGATATCTTACGCTAAAGAAGCGAGCTCTTTTCAACACACTTGAAATAGCTCAAACCCAAACTGCAGCACTGAAAACGGTAATCCTACTTCTGACGAGATTAGGGCGGGGAATAATACCGCATTGGATGAACTCACTGTCGCGATTAAATCGGTAAAACTTAGAAAGTCTGCTGAAGTCAATTAAATCCACCCAGAATTGCTCAAGGTAATGGCTGTGAAGAAGGTGTTAAATGGGTAACATGTGTCGATAAGGATGCACGAGATAGCTGGAAAGTACCTAGCAATTGACAAGCAAAAGTTATAGTTAGAAATTGCTCTAACTGAAGGGGTATATCGTATTACGTCTTAAGTCTTCAAGAAAAGTATTCAAGATGCGTTCTGGAGCTGAAATCGAGCCATTGTTACGGAATGTGCAGTGCGGATTTCGGCCTGGCAGAGGCATAAATGACTAGTTTTTCGCTCTTTAAGTTGTTCTAGGAAAGGTTTGCGAATAATGCAATGCCAAACCAGTCTCCGCGTGTTTTTTTGGATTTGGAAAAGACTTATGACCACGATACTTTGGATAAACTTTGGAGAGATGTGCACGGCTATTATACTGGGAAGATCTCTTTTGAGAGCCATTCAGTCTTTGTATGGGAATTGCAAATGCTGTTTGCGGAAAAATAGCGTCAAATGCCGTCCGTCTAATGTGTGCCTTGGACTTTGTCAGGGCTGTGTTAGGTCGTCTCTCAACTTCATAGCATATACGAAATCGATGGTGAAGGCAGTCTTGCTTCGAAATTGCTGGCGTCAGGATAAGCCATTGATTTTTCACAGATGAGTTGGCTAACTTCAGCGAGCCCGATTTTATGTGCAGTGTACCCTCGCATTAATTAATCATCATGGAAGTTTAATCATCTCGGGGTCCTTTCACGAAACATGGAAGAAGGATTGAGAATGAGTTAAGGATTGGCAAACTCAAAGCGAAAGCTAAAAATTCAGTTTTCACTTCAAAGTTCGTTCGGCCCTCATCTATGGTCATGAAATTTAGGTAATGACCGAAAGAATTAGACCGCGGATATAAGCTGCGGAAATGAGCTTTCTGAGGTGCGTTACCATTGTTACTCGTAAGGATAGAGTGAGAAACGTCAGTATTCGTAGCTAGTTCTCCGAAGCGATCATTTCTTCGATGGTTTGGACACGTTGTTCGCCTTCCGTTGGGTTCGCCTTCCGACAGGTCATGCCCGCCGAGATGCAACTCGGCTGAGAAACAGGTGGTGGGTGCTGAGAAACAGGTGACGACCACTAAGCAGGCATCGCTAGACGCGAAACAGTTCACTTTAAGTATTGGAAGAATTTTTCCTAATAATCCTATCACAATGTCATACATACGCAAAGTCTTTAACATTAAACGCCTATTTGCTCAAGGTTAGGAGTCTCTCTTTTTTACCTTGAACAAAAGCAGTCAGCGCGTCCTTGGAGGTATACAAAGTACAAATTACCCCAGCTTAGCACGGAATACCTGCCACTAAGCATATGCTTAATCCAATGGCAAAGATACAGTCTTTATGTCATAGAGTGAGGTAGAATTGAAGGTAGATTGTTTCTGTTTTGGCACTGTTCCAACTTAACACATCTTAAAATCATTTTTCTCAAAAAATACGTCAATGATTCCTAGCAATGAGTTGCACCTAGCACCAGTCTCTACCGAATATCTCTCGCAACATGCGTGATGGAGTTTAGAGAGGAGACTGCTGTCAATTTTGTTCTGACTTAGATGTTGATTAGTTCCCCAATTCAACAAAAAGTACTTAAAAAAACACTTACAGACATTTAAATTTTAACTAGTAAACGAATTAACATTAATTTTCTTTTTTCTTCTTAATTTTTAGAATTCCAAGAAGCTTTCAACCTCTTCGACAACCGTGGCGATGGTAAAATCCAACTCAGCCAAGTTGGTGAATGCCTGCGAGCGCTGGGTCAAAACCCCACCGAATCGGATGTCAAGAAGTGCACACACCAACTGAAACCAGACGAGCGTATTTCCTTCGAAGTGTTCTTACCAATTTACCAGGCGATCTCGAAGGCACGTTCAGGTGACACCGCTGATGACTTCATCGAAGGTCTGCGTCATTTCGACAAGGACGCAAGTGGTTTCATTTCCACTGCTGAGTTGAGGCATTTGCTGACCACTTTGGGTGAGAAACTTACCGACGAAGAGGTCGAGCAATTGCTTGCCAACCAAGAGGACTCACAGGGCAATGTCAACTACGAGGAGTTTGTCCGGATGGTGATGAGCGGTTAAACAGGATCCAAAATGCATTTTTTCTACCAACACAAATATATATAATAATAAAAAAGTTATTTCCGTTTGTTTTTTAATTTTTTTTTTTAATGACAAGTATTTAAAAATCTTATTATGTTGGGTATTATATATTTTTTTCTTTGCTTTTTGTATTCTTTGCAAAAACTGTTTTCCAGTAGGGAAAACTTAATTAAAATAGCAATTCACGTTTTTTTTTAAATATTTAATTGTATGCGTATTTGTATGGTTAAACAAAAAGTATTAAAACAATAAAATGTGTTTTAAAAAAAGAATAATCTGATATGAAAATGACTTATTTTTTTGTTGTTCAAGAGCATAACGTTGATCTAAGGCGCTACCGTTTTTTAACAGCGTTTTTATGGAAAAGTTTTGTATTCGTCTACAAGCGCTACGATTTTTCAGTAAAACGTTCTTTTTTTTAGAAATCCCATTCAAAGTTTCCGTTCATGTTTATGTCGGCAAGCTCGTTACATATGGCAAGACTATCATCTGGAAAAAAATAAAAAATAAGAAAAAAGCACAAAAAATAAGAGGAATTTAAAAAAGAGAATTATTGCGTTGGGATATTTTTTTAAATAAGGATTTTTTTTAAAACAAAAAACAGATACTTAAGGAAGAAATTAGACGCAAGATTTTGTTTTTAATTTAGATAGATAGATGAAAAATGGCTGGTTCACATACAAAAAAATGAAAAACACAAGGAAGACAAACGGTGGGGAGCGTGAAAAAGGAGTCTTTTTTGAGGTGGCAGTGAAAGGATTTGGACCCGGACATCTCGCGTAATGGGCGTTATGGGCGTAATATGCAGCAAAACTGCGCCCTGAGCACCTGCATGTGAGGCCGAAGGCTGGCCGGTGCAATAGTTCAAGAGCCACCGGAGTCTTTTTTTAAGGACCACCCCCCAAACACTGCTTGACTTCCGTGACTTTATGTTCTGGGATCTACTATGAGCTTGTTTTGCAGTTCAAAGTGGTCGCACTACATAACAGTTGTTTTGCCAGTAAAACTTGCAACCTAAAAATGTTTTGTTCCGTTTGTAGACGGCAAAATTTTTGCTTTTCTTCAGTGTACTTTTAAGCATTTAGTACTTTTTTGTACCATTTTGTATGTTTTAAAAGTTAAATTGTTTAAATTTTGCGATTTGTTGCAAAAGCATTTTTCAAAAGTGATCAATTTCCGTTCCAGTTTTTTGTTAAATCATATTTAAAGATGGATCGAAAGTCTCCTGCTCTGCTGAAGAAAAACTTACAAATTTATAGCGAATGTGCTTGAAAGGTCACAGAAGTTCGCCGCCAATGCTCTAAAGCCAACAAAGGAGATAGAGAATTGAGAAAGGTAAAAAAAATACTGCTAATATTGACGGCCGCGCAACTAAATAAATTTGTTTCGTCACGTACTATAGACGCACAAATTGGGGCATAAACAACAAAGACAAGAGGACTTCAATCTCCCAGAAAAAGTCGCCAGAAAAGTTGCACTCCTAAGAGCTAGAAATCAAAGGTCCTGAAAAAAGTTTGCCTTAGGCCGTAGAAGTTGGAACGGACCAGACGGAGTGATCAAATGAAAGAAATGTTTTTTCTTGTTCATGTGTCATGCCCGAGTCAGGCGCAAGCCTTTCAGATTACTTAGAAATTTCAGGCTTTTAGAAGTTAAGTTTCGTTGCGGCAGAGCCGATTGGAAACGAATATCAAGCCCTTCAGAAAATGAAGAGGGAGCGTTTATCAGCACCTTACCAAGTAAGGGGAACTGCTCATATTCGAAAAAAGTGTTCCATTTTAGTAATTAACAACACAAGATAATTTAAAAGTCGCTGCACAATGTAAATTTTTCGGAACTCTTCTCAGAAATAGTCACATAGCTGCAGAAGAAGAGAAGGTGATATGCGTGACCTTTTTCTTCATAGAAACAAGCTGTGATCAAAGTCGTTTTGTTCAGTTTTCAACAAACTTCCTCTACCTGGTCTATAAATGAGCTGATAGAATTTATTGCTATGCACAACTCCAGTCTCAAATGATGTGCAGAACTATTTGCAGACATCAGCTGGTTATGTGTGTATCTGGAAGAGTTAAATCAAGGATCTACCCAAGGCAACGCTTTATTATTGGGAGCGCAGATGGACTTATTTGACTCCGAGGAAACAATTTTTCAAAATTGTCGTTCAAAATTACCTCTCAATTGTGTGTAATCTAAGGTCTCCAATCCGAAGCGCGTTAGCTGGTCCAAAATGCTTGTGTAACGGCACTGCTTGAAGAAGGGATGACTTAGAAGTTGCATAGCACTGCTCCGGCTCGATGGACGTTTTTCCAGGCAGCTCTCGGTGAACTGATGAAAATCATCAGAAAACACACGCTGACTGTAGATTTGTCCCGCTTTAACGGCAATGCTGTTCTCCAGAAGAGTCGCATCTAAAACGAGAATTATTCTTGACCAAGTCACATAACGCAATGCCAAGTCCTATTTACCCATCGTTTCCTGACTGGGACATGTCGATCGATCTAGCAACGTAGGCACATTGCCCCGGACTTTTTCGGTGAACATGAAAGTCGGTTCAATGTCTGCGTAGGGTTCCATTCCGTTGGCCAGTTCGCACGATGTGATGCCTACACTGTAGATGTCCGATTTTTCTGTATATCCGATTAGGTTTTGCTCCAGCACTTCGGGCGCCAGCCAGTTGAGACTCTTCGCACTGAAAGGAGCCAGATTGTGCAGGGTCTTTGCCCGTTCGCCATGCGCCACAATACTAGTGCACTCCCTGAACCCGGATATGACTGCTTTTGTCTGATTCAGAAGAATGTGACTGGCGCGAATCGACCGGTGTATATAGCCTTTTCGATGGATGTACTCGAGTCCGGCAAGCACGTCCCGCAGTATAAGAGCAACGAATATCTCTGGAAAACCTACAGCACCACTAGTGAGTTGGTAAACTAGTTTTACAAGCCTTAAACCTACCTGTGCTAAAGCAGTTTCGACTAGTATCCTTGCAGCTACCGAAGCACATTAGCGGAGCAACCAAGTGCATTTCGGACTCATACACGAATGCTGTGTGGAATGATAGAATATTGGGATGATTGAACTGGCGCATGGTGAGTATCTCCTCTTGGATCATGTTGCTCTCATCCTTGCTGGCCTTGTCCATTCGATATTTCTTGACAGCGACATGCTGAGAGTTCGGCAGGTATTGGCTTAAGTAGACGGTGGCTATGCCGTTGCAGCATTTCGCGAGTTCTATTTTGAGATCGTAATCCCTGGGATTACAACCAAACATGTTAATTGTTTGTCGAAGGAAAAAATATTTTTTCTAATCACTATCGAAAGTGTAAACAAAAACGCCGACGAATGAAGTTGGAAAAAAGATTTGTGATAAAATCTGTCAAAAGCATATGACTGCTGGAAGCCAATGGAAGAATAGTCTGATTGGAATGGCTGCTTCCAATGAGTGTATTCAGAAGAAAACGGGTTTCGGTATGGTTCAGTATATGAAAGAAAGAATAGAGCTTTTCGTCAAAATCACAAATCACAGAACATAAGATTATGCCACATTGAGATAACAGTATACCTACTGCGTCGCTCGTCATTGTATGCCAAGCAAAACAGGCCAGCACAGATATTTTTTACATGCATGCAAGGTGACAGTTCCATCCCATGACGTCAGATTTACAGTTAGGTCTGTCAAATAAAAGTCATAACATACGCGTGTCGTAATCTTTATATTCTTTGATTCATGCGTCAAAATGGTACTTTTCGTCACTTGCTATGAAAACAAACTTCTTTATCTTGTTTGCCTTCATGCCTACTCTTTGCAGCCATTTCATTGTTGTGAACGGATTTCGCTAAAGGTTAGAACGAGAGGCGCGAGCGAGAAAGTAAGGCAAAAAACTCTTACTAAATAGAGATTACGCCATGCGTTTGTTGTGACATTGTGTATCATACTTAGGCCGCGTTGTCACAAGGAACAGGAACAGAAACTGAAACAGAATTTCATACATTAGCAACGCAAAAAGCATTCAGCGAATATAGGTTTCAGTTGCTAATGTATGGGATTCTGTTTCTGTTCCTGTTTTACGTTGCTTGTGACAACGTGCCATTAGCTGTAACTCTAACCTCATCGGATTACACTGTCATTTTTGTATGCGTGTAAAAACAGTCCGTTTGCATATACAGCAATCTGTGCTGGCCGATCACGCATAATCAATCTATTTTGCTTTGAAACCAATGACGGAGTGCAGGAGATGTGAATTTTTTCTCAAAAACACAGCGATAAGACTGCTTTCATGAGGAGGCGGCCTGAATTTGCAAAAACATAAACCACCTCAGTAGACAACACTTCCAGCTTCAGAAAGACGTCACAACATGCGCAAAAATGTAGCGACGGCATAGTGAGAGTAGACTTCTTAATTTTACGTTTATGCGAGAAACAGATTACACGAGCAACATCGACATCAACGTTGACAGCTTAATTCTTAAGCCCAGTGAATATACTGTCGTATAAGTAGATTAACACAGCAACTTCGACGTCGACATCGACGTTAGACCTAATCCTAAACGTCGGGGTTGCTGTGCAAGTGCTACCAAATTCACAATGCAGCTCTCGTAAGAAATATACACGCAAAAAGTTGCTGTCGATGTTCTCAATCTGTTTTACATAACCTTCGGTGGTGATTGTCAATGTCGCTGTCGATGTCGAAGTCGTTAATCTGTTTCTCGCATTAGAGTAACAAATTTTTGTGTCCGATGTTCCTGTTGCTTGTAGCAACCCGTCTTAAGAAGAAAAATGCTGCAAATATTTTTCTCCTTACGTCAAATATGCCAAAATGGCAAGCAGTCTAATCTAAGCCTTGCTTATAACTAACGCATCAAGATACTTAAATCGTTATTGGTAGCGGTTTGTTTTTTTAAAGTATAAAGATTAAAATTAAACTGTGTACTTATTCCGTTATAATTAAGGCCCAATACTAGTAATACTAGTAAGGCCCAATGTAAGTTAAATAATTCTATCAGTCAATTAAAAGTTAAGATATTGTAGCATTTGGCCGAAATTATTCGAAAAAACAAGTTTTATTTCTTAGAAGTTGTTCATTTGATTTGGCAGCACTTCTTCTGTTTCACACTGCAACTGGAAGTGTTCCCGTTTATTTGTTCATCCTCTACTCATTCCAGCTGCACTTGTTCTTCTACTATTTTTCCTTATAAATATCTGCTGGTCACCACAAACTGGAAAATTTGTTTCAGTTTCAGTTTCATAGCGGAAGGCAACCCAGAAAGTTCGCAAGCGGATAAAGTCGCGAAAGTTTTTTTTTGTGTTTAAGACAAAGAAGAAAAAAAAGTTTCATCTTTCGACCAAATTTTTTGTGTTTTAAAAATTCCCATTTTAAGTTCAGTGAAGTTTCAATCATTAAGTTTGAATATGCCATCAAACATGAATAATAAACTGTAAGTAAAGCAAAGAACTGTGTGATGAAAATTGAAAAGGAAAAAAAGTGATAAGTAAAAGAAAATTTTGTGAAATTTTTTAATAATCTTGATGGTCTTTTTTTTGGTGACGGGTGTGTGAGGGAGAGGGTTATATTATATTTCTCATAGGAATTTCGAATTTCACCACAGTTGAATTGGAATTTGGAAGACGTGTTGGAAAAAAAAAATGTAAATGAAAATTTATTGTGGACTGTTGTAGAACTTTTTGGATTGTAAGTAAAGTAAAAATTATTTCAAAAACAGAATTTCTTTATTTGGTTGAATTATGTTTTGATATAATTTTTTACTTTATTTTTTTTTTGCTTGATTATTTCTGCGCAAATATTAATATTTTCGCAAGGCGGCCATTTTTTCTTCGCCATTTGCGTAAATTGCTGCAGAATTGGGGAAATGGAAGAAAACTGGCCGCCCCAGTCATATTGGAAAAAATACGGGATTCCTTCCAGAAAGGAATGGATGGATATTTTATGTATAAGAGTGCGTAGGGTTTTTGTTATTTTATATAAGACGATTATGTGGAATTTTTTTTGTTTCTATTTCATTATCAAATGCCGCACATGACGATATTAAAATATTAACGTGATCCTCATTCTACAAAACACTTGTTTCTATTGCACGTGTTTGTCCTAATTTTAACCTTAGCTTATATAGAGTCTGGAGGTCATCGTAACCTGACTGGTTAGACCGTTAAAAAGAACGGTTGCCAGGTACCTACTTACGGTCTTACCGGATCACCTTACCTGATTCTTGTTTTTGTTTCCTGGGTTAGCTAAAATGTTCGTGAAAAATTCATTAAATCAAGCAATTTGGTCGTCATTGTCATCGGTTAATAATCGGTAGGTAGGTATATTATGTACTCTAATCCCAACCTATATAATGTAGTAGAGGGGAACACAATGACTTGCTATTTACCTTGATTCTGTATAAATTAATTCGTTGTTCACCTTAGAAACCGGCTCTGGCAGACGATAGATAGAATCTCACAGAAGAGTAGACAAAAGACTCGAAAGCAGGTTAAATTTAATAAGATAATTGGGTTAGATACATGTCGGCCCATACCCAGGTTGTACGTAGTCTAGACTTATGTGCTCCATCCATAGTGTGGATAAAATGTAGCTCAGCAATTATTGTAATGTTCTAGGTAGCTACGTTTTTGTATGTTTTCTGTCAGCAACAAACTGGGTTGATCCACTTGGCCCACCCCAATGCCTGCCAGAATGCGACTCTTCAGGCCCTGTTTACACATAGAATGAACAGTTTCTTGTACCTTGCAAGCTTACCTACCTATTTACCATAACATCTAGATTTCCACTTGCTTGTACGTGTACCTAACCTAGTCATAAAATGTTCTTGCTTGGGGAAAACGTAGGTATAATTTCTCACGATTTGCTTATCGCCCAGAATTTGCATAAAAAAAGAGCAATTTTGAAATCATCGACTCTGTAAACTCAAATGGAATTTCTCATGAGAAAGTAGAAAAGGAAGTTAATTCCCAGTTCTCTAGTGTCACTGCAGATTTAGTAGACATTTTTAACTCCGAATCTTGGACTATCTCGCACTGAAAAACAGGCTCTAAACAAAAATATAGAATAAGTATGTATTTGATTGGCCTTCTGGGCCGGGTATAAAAGTCTTGAACAAATCCCAAATAGTTTTATTTGGGTCGGTCATTAGCTACTTTCAGGTTTTTGCTCAAGTATGATTTTGTGTAACAGGCTTTATTGGAAGACACAGACTGTCAAGCGGCTCCAAAATATTCATCCAATGCTTCAAAACTCTTACAAAAATCTAGCTCAAGGGCAAGATCAATCTCTAGTGGGTTTTTTAGGAGAGAGTTATCTCCGTCAATAGAAGTTTCGACTTTGGAAATAATTGACTGTCTTAACTGTCACTTTACATAAAAAAAATCAGGCAAAGGAGTTCGAGATGTTTTCAAATGTCAATTTTCTCAGAAAACACGCAAAGCAACGCCATTTCCCAGGCTTAAAAAATTGAACGAATACCATATGTGGCGAGTTAAACGGATCCAAATTGAATGAAAAACATAGGTATCTGGGGTATTTTAGTCCAACTGAGAAACTCGAACGATCTTCGACTGAAAACCTGGCTCTAAATCGACACTTTTCTATAAATGAAGTCAAAAAACTGGGAGCAAATAAGATGCAAATCATATGTGGTGGGAAGCCACCACAGGCTGAACGAGCCAAACAGTCCTTCACTAAATGTGCCAAACCATGCCTTAATCTAAAAAATAAATAAATTCCGTTTCAAATAAAACTTCGTCAACCTTCCATAATGCTTACTTTGTTTCGAAGAAGAAAAACTGCTGAGCTCATTCCTAGTAAATGTTCAGCCCTTTTACAAGAAATTAATACCTAGTCTGCTAGTAGCGTTATCAACTGCATGCAATAGGTAGGAACAAACTTCTAGTCTAAGCTATTCTGACATTCACTGTACAAAATATCTCTTTACGCCTAATTCAAACAGTCAGAAGATAACAAAAAAATAGTCTTTTTAAGTACGATAAAGCCAACTTACCCATGATGACAAGAGACAGTCGGACCCGATCCAGATGGCAAAAAGAATTCGAGAGAGCTTAAACACACAACTGGAGAGCTCTTTGACCGTTTTCTACTTGGCCAATTGTGGCCCTTGCGAAGCAGCCCGCTGCCAAGCTTAAAAAGTTCTGGACTGCCACTTTTGTTGTTAGCGAATTCAGATATTTTTTCACCTTAATTACTGAAAGTCCTTTAAAAATCAATCTTTAAATGCATCTAGCAAATACTGTGTTCCAAAACCTAAAATTTTAAGATTCATGCTGAGGGGCCCGGGGCCCTTGAAATGAGTTTGTGAAACCAGAATTTGATTGGTTATCTGAAATAATTGAATTTGAACCATATTTAATTTTGGCTTCGTCTAAAAAGCACTTTAAGGAGCTTAAAGATTTGGTAGTTCTGACTTCAAACTCAGAAAGCTTCGACGTAACTATGTGTGATGCTGCTACTTTTTGAGCGGCTGGCAAGGGCAAAAAGCTCCCAGAACATCTGATCTGTTTCGTATTCAGGGCAAGCCTTAAAATATTTCATTTGATGGCAAAATATAATCAATAATACTATACGCATTCTTTTAAATGCTCCCAAAAATATTTTAATTTTGTGTGTACTGGAGTTAAGCCTACCAAAAATTAATGTTATTTCGATAATTTTAACTTTCTCTTGTTTCATTCAGTTTGAAGTCATGATTGAAGCAATCAAACTGTTGAAGTCAGTGAAGTCACCTTGAAGTCACTAGCATTCATGAATGCATTCAATCCGTTGAAATCGTTTGAAATCACTGAAAGCATTCGATTTTGGGAAGTCACTAGTCTTTAAAAACAGTTGAAGTCTTCAAAGTATTTGAAGTCAGTGAAAGCATTACATCTTTTTAAGTCACAAATGATGTCTTCAATCATAACTTCAAACTGAAGACTGATTATTTTTGAATTTTAGTTCGGATTTTTTTTTTTTTGTTTCTGCTTGAAGCACTAAAAGGTTGCGTATGAAGTGAACTTGGCGTTAAAAATAATAAAATAATATATATGATTTTTTTAGCTCTCTACCTGGGCCCTACATTTACATTAAATATTTAAAAAAATGTACAAAAATATTATTTTTTTCCGAAAAATAAAAACTGAGTTCATGGGTAGGCGGAAAGGCGACCGAAAAAAAAATTGGAGCAAAGTGTTTTCTTGCTTAGTGTTGCAGTTGCTTACAAAACCAACATTTTGCGTTCCAAATGCGTATTTTTGTTTGAAATGCAACAAATTCGAAGTTACTAATCGAAGCCAATGCAAAACATTTACCTCTTGACCCATTGACCATTGACCCTATTCCCCAAGAATCCACGAATTTACAGCCCTGGTAGATAAGACTACCAGACTATCTACTACAGACTGGTTTTAAAAAACTTCATATGCGGTATATTTGCGAAAACTGCACAATTATGTAGCCAAAAATATATGGAGTGCGTTTCGATCAGTTACAATTTTCTCATGAGAATAAAAGAAAAATATGAAAGATAGAAAAATATGAAATCCAATGAATGCACGTTTTCATCAGCTCAGAAACACGAGTTTAATAAAAATAAAAATGTATCTATCGACGACACGTTACGCGCTAATTAAGCAGCTACAACAACCGATATTGTTTACGAAACACTCTTTAGTTGTTACTACGATGGTGGTGGTGATGGCAATAATGACGTTGTTTGCCAGTCGACGATAAATTCGCAATCGATAATAAAGTTTTACTCGCATCAAGGTTAATGATACAAAAATATGTAAAAATTAAGAAGAAACAAATAAAAATAACGTGTGAGTAATGCTTTATGACTTTGTTGTCTTCCAATGGAAAAACAATGCTGTTACTATGGTCGTATTGTTTCCACTCAATAACAAAAATTTTTACATGCGAGAAATATTCATTCAATGCATGACATATGAAAACTTACTCCCTACTTTTTTTTGTGTTTATTGTGTTACCTTGTCGATATGCAACTGTCGAAGAAAACAGACTAAGCCGATTGGCTTAAATTTAAGCGGAAATGCTTAGCGGCATTTTATTCTTGAACAATTTGGATTATGCCCATTTGGGTCCTAATCAACTTGATCTTAAACTAGGACCCGCTTTTATTTTACTGGTTCCAATAGCGCACTCTGGGCTTTTTGAGGTCAAGGGCACAATTCTGCTGGATTAAGCACTGGTGTTAACATACTCTACGAGCCAATGGTTTTTTGACCAAGTTTAATATCATCAAACTTTCACCGCGGCGTAATAACTACTCTTGGCAGAAATGTCTATTAAATGTGCAGTAAATTTCATGGTTACCTTAATTGAAAGAGCCTGTAGACTCTTGTGTCTTCAATTCAAATCAAAACAAATATTAGGTAATCCAATCTAATAATTTTGGTAACATACCTAGACCCTTCTGGACCAATTGCTTCTTCTCGTTACAAAAGAACCTGGTTATAAAAGCCGTTTAAAGTGACAGCAATTTATACAATTAACTTTCAATTGAAAACATCTGCCATGTTGTCGATGAACCTTGATTTCACAAGAGTATTGCTTGACAACGTCATTCGCTGATTGTGTTTAGTTAAACATTTTTTTAAAGCAATAAATGATGCACACTTACTGAAATGATAAAATTATTTGAATTATTTCATTGCAAGAATGCAAACACAATGTTTATGTGGTTTTAAAGACTGAAGATGTGATGAACTGTTTTTTTTTTCTACTTTAATCCTTTTATTTGTCGAATACGTCATGACTCACACCTAAAAGCAAACAAAATGTTCTCCCAAAGACACGGTTGTTGACTCAGTTTTTGAGATAGCACATTTGAACAACACTCAGTACTTTTCCACTAAACAAGAAAGAAGAATCAAATAATTGGACTGCAAATAGAAACACGAAGAAAAGGTATAAATGAAATGCAGAAAAAAGATAAGCGTAATGAAAAGAGAATAATTTTGTAGTTGTTCCACAATAGGCAACGTTTTCGATTTAACTGCATTTTTACTACGGATATACTTTTAACGTTTCAACAATAAATAATTATTCAAGAATTAAAATTGGCAGTGATATGTGTTGACATTTCAGTTTGAAGGCTGGTAGGTAGAATTGTTAATTCCCAAATTTGTTTTCCACAAATAAATCAGACTCGTTTGTTTTAATGATAGATTTAAATTCATCTTAATTACATTTGAGTTTTATTTGGATACAGTCGTCCAATGGGGGAGTGACGCCATATTCTTTTCGCGATAAAAATAAATCCGATAGGTCCAAAAAATATTTGTGAAGCAATTTGGTAAATTTTAGTTTTAATTAAATAATTTCATGCAGCTCTTAAATCATATTTTTTATGTGCCTTTGTAAATTCTGTACAAATTGACGATTAGTAAGATAGAAAACATTAACTATTCTTCTAGAAGTCGAAACCCTTAAGGCGCGTGCCCACTTGAGAGTAAAAATAGCTCAAAAGAGTAACTTGCGGATAGAGAATTTTAAAGAATCCGAGAGTTGAGATTGAGAGTAGAAGATCCAACTAGGCGAGTACTCTCGGGACTACCGAATCTTGAATCGATAGTGGTCTGAAATGAGAGCTACTCGCAGTAGTTTTACTCTCATGTGTACGCGCGCCTTAGGAATAAAAATATGTTTAATTTTAACAAATTATTTTGGATATCATATTTCCAATGCTTCCAAAAGACGTCTGCATCTTATAAACTCAAACATAAACTCAATACTTCGAACTCAAAGTTTGTTAAATTGAAAAAAAAAATGTGTAGCATAACAACCCTTTTTGCAACATATGCTATAAAGCCGATGAAAATAGAAGCGTTAATTCATAGTTTACAGCAAGCTTGCACACATAATAATAATTAAATAATTGATCAATTTTGAACAATCACTTTTGCTGTATCTTACGACTTAAAATGTTTGACTCATTTGAGCATATTCAACTAGTGTGAATATGACCTCATGTCCAGTGTTCGATTCTTGACCGGGGAAGTAGAGTTTTTTACAGTCAGATCTCTGCGAGGGTCTGGCAGTATCAGTTGTCAAGAAGTTTAAGTATCTCAGGGTCTTTTTCACGTGAGATGGAGAGAGATACTGCGTTATCCAGTACGATTGGCCAAGCTGGAGCTATAGTTAAGGAACTGCGCGGGCAGGTCATCAGGAAAGCTGAGCTTGGAGTGAAAGCAAAGATCTCAGTTTTTAATTGAGTGTTCGTTCCAACCCTTATCTATGGTCATGAAATTTGGGTAATGGCCAAAAGAATTAGATCGCGGGTATAAGCTGCCGAAATGAGATTTCTGAGGTGCGTTGCTGGTGCTACTTTTAAGGATAAAGTGAGAAACTGCAGTATTCGTAGAAATCTTAATGTTGAGCAGCTTCTTCTCCGACTGGAATGATAAATTCTCCGATGGTTTGGATATGTTTTTCGCATGCCCCCGACAGACTACCTAGGCAGGTAGTTATAAGAATTAAAATATTGCTTTTTTGATACAAAAAAAAATATAGGAATTGGAAGGAAAGAATAGGAATACGGTAACGGACCGAAGCTATTAGATGCGCACTGCTGCACTTACTCACTGGTTAATAATTTTTTCGTAATCAGGACACCCAAATACATTTATTAACATAAAAATAAAAAGGAAATTCCGCTGGGCCCTACGGGAAACTTGTTCCCAAATGAATCCTCCCGCGTGCCCGCGTATTTGTTGTCTGCTATATAAACGCTTGAGCATGTTATCGGATGGCAATTTGTCGCATGTTTTTTCTCGTCGTGTATTTCTGTTCTCAAAAGAGAGTAGTAAAACCTTGTTTTCGAAATTTATGTGACGAAAAGGTGAGCTTCGGCTCGCTATAAAAGGGTGAACCAACAAATCAGTGGATGTTGTTTAACAATAACTGTCATTTTTTGAATTGAATGTGTTGGAACATTTGACAGATGTCAAAAAAAAACCTTCAACAATTTAAGTCACAAGATTTATTTGATGAAACTAGCCCCCAATCGAGTTGAAAATGCATTTTTCAGACCTAATCAGCTGATTGCAAAAAAGCTCAGCGCAGACCCAAAAAATAAAAGTTTTCATCAAACGCCAAAGGGCTCCCGCGAGCTTTGAAATGAAACTGCAAAAAAAGCCGCAGCATTTTCTGCTTATCCAGTCTGCCCCGACTTTATTCTCAAAGTTAGGTCGGTGCTCCAATCTTGTACGGGACTGCCTACACAAGCTCAACGATCTGAGCAAGGTCAACAAAGTGACCCTGTAGTGGGAACCTGGCCAATGTTGGAATAGAGGAGAATGAAGCAGCGGATTCCTTGGCAGGACGAGGAGAAGCAGAACCTTTTATATGACCTGAATCTTGCCGTGGGATACGGGAACACAGCCTTAGGCCCATTTCACACATACCCGGCAGCCGGCTAACCGGCACCGGCTACACGGTTGTTTGTATGGGCAACCGGGTTCGCAGGTGTGAACGCGCCCATAAGAACGTATTCCCAACGACCGGGTAGCCTTAGGGTAGAATTCAGGAAAACAGAGTGAAATGGGCCTTAGGGTAGAATTCAGGAAAACAGAGAAGGTAAATCGAACTAAGATGTGGTTAGGCCTTCAAGGTCTCAGGCAGGCTAAGAAACTGCAAGTGAACTACGACCAGATAAGGTTCAAAGCATGAACCAGCCATAAACTCAGTGAACGCTTAAGGAAAATTGGTGTAACGAAGGAACCCTTCTACAGATTTTGCGATTAGGCTAATAGAACTCCGAAACACATTTTGCAATCCTGTGGGGCTCTGAACCACAAGAGGATAAAATGTCTCGGCAAATACCAGATACCAGACAGAGAGATACCCATCTTGGACCCACTTTTCGTCCTTAGATTCCTACTGGAGAAGAGAAGGTCCACTTAGAGAAGGAATACTAAATGAGGTTCTCTCAGCCAGGGCCAAACTTAAGCACATACCCTCTTCGATATAATTAAGTAATGAATCAAAGTGCGAGGGGAGCTCCTTTGAGGGAATAAACCTCTCTAAGGTCTTCTAGGGGGCAAAATAGACCAACTCGTCGCAGTGCAACTGCAAAAAAAGACTGATGCCATGTGGAGTACTAGGCGGATTTTCGCTTTCTTCGAACAAACCTATGGAGTCGTTCCTCCATGCATGAGCATCCTTTCATTCTTTAATGAAAGAACTCATTTTTGTTATTCAGCCAACGAAAGCGAGCATTTTTATCTTTTCCGACGATGTTGGCTCTTTGCTTATTCGCTGGTATATTCGGCAGCAGAATACTGGCCCATGTTTGAAGATTTGTTCGTGATGTCAAACTTTCCAGTTTTTTTTTTATTGTGCTTCTTAAGCCGCGTTGTCACAAGGAACAGAAATAGAAACAGAATTTCATACATTAGCAACGCAAAAAGCATTCAGCGAATTTGGGTTTCAGTTGTTAACGTATGGGATTCTGTTTCTGTTCCTTTTTTACGTTGCTTGTGAAAACCCGGCTCAATACTCCCAGTTTTGGAAGGATGTGTTCAAAATCATGTTTGGAATAAGGCTCTAATTCGGCAACCTGTCAGAGTTGCTTAGAGTAAAAGTTACATTTTATGAAAAATACTCAAACGTACATCAAAAAACACCATGAACTTGAAAACTTGAACTCAAATAAACTCAAATCTTTAAAACATAAGATATATGCATAAAGCAGATATTTTGAGATCAGTTTCAAGGTGCTTATGGACTGGCAATAAAATGAAAGATAGGTCTAAGCTCTTAGATCTCTGAGTATTGAGTAAGATCTTTATCGGGCTGTGGAAAAGTGCAAAAATAGGGTTGCTTGATACTGTCAGAATTCATTCGAAGCATTTTCTCATTAACTACGCTTCATTGACGTTTTAGCTTTAAACAATATTTCTCAATTGTTAACATCTGACATTGGTGTGTGCTGCTTTTGTTTCACAAGAAAAAAAGAAATACAAAAGCATGTGGCTTAACGAAATAAAATTGTGGCATTGAAAGGTGCTTCACCTTACAGTTCAGCTCACGTTCCACTTAATTTTTGCATAGTTTTTCTGCTTAAATGTATAATTATGGACATTTACAAACATTTGATAGCTCGGGTCATGAATTTGATTTGGCATCTTAATTCGTGTTCTCTGTTGTCTGGAATTGAGATGAAGTTCGTAACAAAAAAAAAAAAACGACAAAATTGCCAGCTAATCTCATACGTACATATACAAAAACAATTAAAGAAGGCTCTGAAAAATCCCAGATAATCGTGTTTTCCTCGGAGTTTCATTTTGTTTTGTTGAGAGTTCTATGCCCCTACAATGGCCATCCAGAGACTATCTATGCATTCATCTATTTTGTAAAAAGCCAAGAACAAAACAAACCGGACAGGATAACATTGTTTATTCAAGACAAATGCCAATAAAAGCCTAATAGGATTAAACTTTCCTCGGGATAGCAACGTTGTTTATTCGCCAACTGTTTACTGATGGTATCTATATCCAATTGAAGATAAACAAAAATAAATTGCTTTGACGACATTAACCAGGGCAATAACAGAAGAGAGATAAAAACGAAGAGCAGTGCCAACAATTGATAGGGCCACCTAAGCCAATTTAACTTTATAATATCTCATGAAACTTAAATTAGTTAGCAACTTAAAAAACTACCCAATAAAAGTTGTGTTTAGTTTTGAAATTTATCACAACCAGCTGAAATTCATCACAACGACAATTCATCCAACAATATGCAAGGGAAATTATTGCAATTTAAACGACATGACAATCAAGTTTTATTAATATGTCAGTAAACTCCCTTAAATAATTCATCAAATCAAAGTGGCTTTGAATGTGACACAAGAGTCTCGTGATTGCGTTGTTGTTTTGCAGAATAACTAGCTGGTTTCGGACGTGTGTATTTTGGCTTTAATTTTTTAAAGACGCATAAGCGACTCAACTTATCTCTAAAATTTGATAAACAAAATAACTCGGTGCGATAAGTGGAAAGGGCTGTGAAACGATCTTTATTATTTCCTTTGAAAATTCCATCTGAGTTGGAGGGTTTTTTTTGGTGGATTCCTCACGAACAGCAGCAAATTTACCGTCTTGAATTTTAACCGCTTATTCAACATGGGCCTTACAAGCACCTTAACATTTTTCCTTTTATTGTATTTAACAAACAAACACTCGACCTTTCAGAAAATTGCATTTTATTGAGCTTTTATAGGGCCACACGTTTACGATTATGTAATTTTGAACAAGAGGGGAGGTTTTTAAAGAGGTAAAAAACGAACGACTAACAATCTTCTTAATTAATCCTTCAATTGTGTACAGTAGAAATTATTTTTAAACAATGGCGTGGTAGTCATTTGGAAAAAGCTTTACTCCTGTGTAAAACCTAATGTCCATAAGCAACAGCATTAATTACATTGAAAAAAGTATTAAAAAAAGGCTGCAACCTGCATTAGTCACCTTATCAATTTGTAATTGACGGGAAATAGTATGGCTTAAAATGTGCGTTCATAAACCAATTTGCGATTGTGTCGATAACGAACTAAAAGAGAGGAACTGTCAAAGTTTGCCAATTCATCGACAAGTGGAAGCTTTATGCGAGTTTCTAAATACTGCGTCAATGTAGCGTTCATCGTGCAAGTTTCTATGCGTGAAGCAAGGCCTAATTTTCGTCAAATTTTCCAATGAGCCAAAATGACATATTTTGCATTGCATCATTGCAATGACAAGCCTTCATGTATGATTACACACTTTTGACACATCACGCGAATTTCCGTTGCACTATTTTTGTCAATTGGGGAATTAAACTCAGTTATTTCCAAACAAGAATCAAAATAATGGACAATTTCGATCGTTGTCACCGGAAGACGTTTTTTTTCAGTAAAAACAGCTTTTAACGATCAATAGGGATGTCAGGATATTCCTACTATACAATTCACATTTAATTTCTCTTGATTTTTCTTAAAATCTCGAGTGGGATTGGTTGATAGAAGACGTGACATATGTCCAACTGTCATACTAACACCTAATGGGGTAGAGGCTGCTCTAATTTTTCTTTGAAATGTCATGTATCTAAAGTTAATCACTGAAAAGAGGATTGATAGTACTCACGACCGAAATTCATTCTCGATGGGAATTTCTTGCTGTGTTTCTTTTCTTGCACGCAATAATGTGATGAACAATGACGTGACAAGAAATTGCGCTGTTGTAATCATGTTAACACATCATTGCCTAGACAAAGACATTGCGTGCTACAAATGCACTGACGGTTCGATCAAACTTATTGCATACTCAGAATGCGATGTCATAAATGATTAAGTTATTAAATTTATTGCTCAAACATTGACATGACAGAACATCGACAAAGCATTGGTATTTTTGTGGCAGCCTTTGACTCAGATGCAATTATGGTTTTCTGCAAATGTCGTAACTTAAACTTATGTAGCTGCGATTTATATAAAAACACCTCTTACCAGTACTGCCTAAACCTTCTGTCTGGTGAATAATAGTTGTCCGAATTCAAACACTTCTCTAGTTTTTTGGTTATTCTATTTTTCGTGAGGAGTTGAAATACTGGCGGACGAAATGTCGAAATAAGAAACCTTGTGTGGTTCGCCCGCAGGGTATGATCCTGCAACCTTCACATATCGCGGATAATGTTTTTACCATTGAGCTACGGTGAACACTTTTTATTCTTTATTTTTATTCGATATATTCCACCACCTTACTATAGTTTATGTCTTGCGAATGCTGAATACCCTTTTTTATTTACTGTGAATTTGTCTTGCTACTCTTTGTGGTTTGTTAAAAAAAACTCAAGTTTTCCAAACTGTTTTACGGATGCAAAAAAATAAAATTATCTCCACCAAATACGATTTACTCGTTTCGTTTTTCAAAAATCCCTTTAATTATCTTATTCGAATTTATTTTAATATATGATTAATTTGCGATGCAAAAGTCACATAACTTAAGAAATCTGCAAACTTAATGCTTCCAATTTTAAAACGCATTTTTTTTAGCAATATAATATGGTTGCATCGTTTCCCGACTCGCCTCTTGTTCCGACCTCTAACCACAATTCAAAGTAACCCCAATGAAGAGCTGATTCAACAGGCAAATTAAATCGTGTGCTCGTCACGCGGTTCTTATAAAAAATTGCATGCAGCGAGTGCCAGTCACATGAATTTGCATGGATAATTCAATATAAAATTAATTTAATTTCAGCTCCATTTGATTGCTGGAAATGTTTAATAAACCGGCTTAAACGCGGCCATTTGCTTTGATTAAATGGTTTATTTCGTGTTTAAAGGGACATGTACATGATTGAGCTAAACCTGGGGTTTTCTATTTTATTCAAATTTCATGCATATCAACCTTTCCGAACCTAATGAATTGTATGACTCAATAAAATTATTGTGAAAAGCTATTTCGCCGTTGCGTTGGCACGAAATAAGTATTTTCTTATCCCATTAGGAGTTCCAGAAAAAAATATGAGATACGTTCTATAACATTCTATAACGGAGTAGGGTCTATTTCCATGAGCGACGGAAAAGTGTCCGAAAGACACTATGGGCTTTATGGTGGTGACTATACGACGGCTGCTGTCGCTCGTGGAAGGCCCCTGATGCGACTCAATGTACCCAAAAACGTTTTTCGTCGCTCGTGGAAGGGGGCCGTTAAACTGGGTATGCCACAAGGATTTGTGCTAGCCCCTGTTTTATTTATTTTGTGCATTATTTTCCGCATGTTTTAAGAGTCTCATCAACGTACCGGTTTGCTTATGATTTTCAAATCCATCTGAGTTGCAAGCTTTTAGATTAACTAAATAGGGATCTGTCGCGGATACTGCTTCAACCATTCAAGCTACCGCTTACCGGCTTACATTATGTCCCAATTCGACCACCTCACGTATTATGCTAAATGTAAAAAGTTCTTTTTTCGCTTACGTTTTTTTATTTTCAACCCATTCGTTTCTATTCATTATTTATGAGACCACGGAAAATTAAAATTTACGGAAATAAAAAATTGCCTTGGGGCCTTTTTTAAAAAGAGGGCATCCCTTGTATAGGATCCTTACTAGAAAATCGTTCTTGTTATAAATGGTTAGCCCCATTAATGCCAGAAACAAAAAACAGGAAGTCCCACTTAACTGAGGTCTTTTTTTTATTGTGAAAAATAAATTATTTTGCTGCAGCTATTTCGGAATTAAATTCATTTCATTCGAAAACCTATTTTTCCGCTTAATCCGTAACCATATAAACACAAGTTTGTATACCTTTGTGCAATATTTCCGGCGAATTTATTCCACCGCACGTGGAATTCCGTTCGCCATGATTTCGGTCCCGAAATAAATTTTTATTAAAATTTTAAAATTCTTCTCTTTTGTGCGCATTAGCTTCTCGTTAGCGGTGTTTTGCTATTTATCAACAACCCCTACAGAAAAATTAGTTAATAGAGATGATTGTTTTTTTCTCTACTGCTTTTCCTATATGTATAATCTTTTGTTCTTCTATATTTATATCTAGAGGGTTTTACATTCAATGACTCTTCAACGTTTTACCCGATGCCTATAATACAATCCGAATTTCGATGACCACGACTACCCCTAATACACTCGTTAGTCTGATGGCGTAGCCGGCGTAAACATATTCATTTAATGCCAACTGCGTTCGTCGTCCAAGCTTGCTGTCGTGCAATTTGCAAAACGAATCTATACTCGACCACTAAGTGGTCCCAGACACGAAATCCACATAAAAGAGATTCTGCAAGTCTGGGAGAATTAGTCTGAACCATATGTGCGCAGAGTACACAGGCCTTAAGGGTTAATAGCACACGGTATTCGCAAACGTATCTGTGATATTGAGACTGTGATAGAAGAAAAAGGAACGGAATTTTTTTTTCAGTGGAATCCAGTATTTTAAAAAGTCTATAACGGCGGGTGTGGTATGTTTAAAAAACCCTTAAATTATTAAAAAGAAATTCTCGTAAAAATTCTCGACTGGGAGTGCGTGATAAGAATAGAAAAATGGACTTTGCTTGTTTTGATAATTATCTCACATTGATTGGTCGTGGTGTCTTTAATTAAATTTGTTTTGTATTGATTTGTCGCTTTAAATAGCTCGTAAACAAATTTGACATTGCGCGATTGACGAGCAGAGGGAAATGCGTTAATTAAAAGTGGAAATAAAAATCTGGTTCACGAATGAAAATAAGAACGTTCTGTCGTGGGGTGAAGGAAAACGACCTCCTTACCTAATTGACTTAAATTGCGACGCAGTGTTTAAAAGGATATCTTAAAATATCATCAGACTGGATAAGCGATTCGATGAAGCTTTCTATGCACTTATATTATTTTACGCTATTTTGAAAACCCTTTCCGGGGCTTGGCAGTCTTTTCTATGCTAAAATTTACCCGAGAATCTTGAGTGAAAATAAAGTGCAACTTATGAAAGCCAATGACAAATTAAACAAATTGCATTTTAGTGCCCAACGAAATTGAAATAAAATAAATTTTAAAACTCAGAATTTTTGAAGTTATCTTCTTTTCTCTTCGAAAGCCTTTTACAGTGTGCGTCATTTAGAGCCCAGTGTTTCAAGGTCAATGTAGCTCACTTTTCACTCTCCTTGGATTCTTTTCGAACGTTTTATGTAAACCCCCTAAAAGTGTAGTTAAGGATCATAAACGGCTATGAATTCGGGTGGAATTGAAAAGTATATTCAGTTGTGACTTCAACCAAAAAATAGAGCACTTCACAATCTCTTAGAATAGCGCTAAAAAAAATAATATAATTGCAACCCACCCCAACGAGTGTTATACAAGCCAAATCCGATTAAAGACACACGTACGCAATAAAATAGTTAGTGGGTAGTTTACAACAGCATTACATGATGCAAAGCTGAAAAGCTGTGCCTTTTTCCTTTTTTATTCGGTAACACTTATTTCTAATTCAATTATTATCTGATAAAAATACTCGTCGACTTAAATTTAAGGAAATCTATAGTACCTTTGTTTTGAAATTCTGTCTTTATTCTATAGACAGGGCAATCGTGGTGTCGGTTTTTAATGACCCAAGAGGCCGTCCTTAGAATTATGAACCAAACAAAACGAGCTTGTAAAAGTCACTATTATTCAAAATCAGAGTGTATCTGTACCTCTCTTCAAAGTTTCATGTCATGCAATTGTTTTTAGGGCGAAATGAATTGAAAGAAGTCAGGCCGATTGAGTTTGGGCCGTTAGAGCCTCTTTCTACGAGCTACAGAAACAAATTTCCTTGAAGGTCCGTATCGAGGAAGCATGCCCTAAGTTTTATAGACAGAAGGTGTGGAAGGGTGACTTTCTTTCCATTCGAAACGGTTTAAAACGATGCAATGTATGATTTGTACCTGAGGTAGGTAAAGTTTAACCAACTATAAAAGCATGAAGGAATATAACGATTACGACACGCATTTATTATGACATTTGTTCAACAGACCAACTGCAAATCTGACGTCATGGGATGGAACTGCCGCTTTCAGCTCGTGTAAAAAAGCCGTTTGTTTACACAACAATCTGTAAATGGTGAATCACTCACAGGTCATCAATCTGTTTTGCTTCGAAACCGATGACGGTTCAACTCAGAGGTGAACTATTTTTTTCTTAAAGTGGCAAAATCTTGTGTTTTGTGATTTGTGCTATAAACGCATTTCTTAAATGCTTCACTTGTGGGGCTTGTGGAGGAAACTCAGAATCTTGCGTCTATTCAATTGAATTTGATTTTCTACATGACCGTGCCTGACCAACATACCATAGTGCCGGTAGAAGACTGCTTGACAGTGTAGGCCTGTCTTTTATGCAAAGAGATTTTAGGATTTGTGGAGTGCCGTGGCGTGTGTGCTTACTACGCCGGAGGTGTGGGTTCGAATCCTGCCATCGTCACCTAAAAAAAAATAAGACTTGTTCTTTTTTACGGTACCCACCACCGCGAGGGTCTGACAAGCCCTCCGAGAGTATCATTTGTCTTGAAAAACTTCTCAAAGTGCCGTTCGGATTCGGCAAAAAATTGTAGGTCCCCTTGTATGTGAAGGAATTAACACACACAGCATACACTGTTGAGAAATTGGCTCTGGTTCACCTCGAGCTGTTGCGCCACTCTATTTTCTTTTTTTTTTTTTAGAATTTGTGTTTTCTTTTAAAAGCTTATAAAGATTTTAAAAGAAAACAAATTGCAAACAGATTTTGACTTGCCATTTATTTGTTTTATTTTGTTTTTGGTTTGTGATATAAAAACACGTGGATGTTCTGGCAAAAGCATGAAGGCAACCCAGTGGTTGTTTGCCTTTGATTTGTCATGGTTTGTATAGAAAACCATTGCAGCCCTTAACTTTTTTTAAAAAGAGAGTCAAGGGTATGCAAGTTTTTGACATCAGAGTGAGAAGCTAACATCTTTTCCTGTACTGACTAATTTTCTTGAACAGCGATGTAAATTCTCGCTAACCTAGTGTCTCCTTTTTAAATAAAGATTTCGTGGAGATTTCAAAAATTTCATTTTTTCATGACGATTGTTTGATTATCTGCACGATGATTGCCGCCTGTCACGACAAGTGCTATTTACTAGGTGGACGCTGCAGTGCTGTTCTTGCCGGTTGGAGGTGTTGCCAGACACTATGTAAGTCAAAGGATAAGCAATTTTTTGTACACTAGTGGAATTTAGAAGAGTAGAGTAAACCCGCAGAGTATTTTTACGGGTCTTAAACTCATTGTTTAAATAAAAATTTACTGGAGCCACCTTCTCACAAACTCAGCTATGCGATTATTTAGGAGAGAGGTGAGTCTCTGAAAACAAGTGTTGAAACGTTCTGTTCTTAATGCGTAAAAAATGTGTTCTGTAACGAGACTATGGATTGATAAATTATTGTTTTATAAAATTTTTCATTTGCCCTCATTCTTTCTTCAAATAAAATCTAGTTGTTTGCACTAGGTGACATTCCAACACAGTCGCGAAAGAGAGGAAGGCCTACACATTCATAGATCGTACAAATGCAACGAGAACAACATTTAATTGGACTCAGTGATGAAGTGATCTAAAACCGTGTGGCCTGCCGATATATTCTGAGGTCAAGTCGTCGCGGCGTACCTCATAAGCGAACCATTAGGAATGCAGTAGGCGTGTGAGGGTTAAGATCCCTCAATTCAGATGAACCTCACGCCTAAATAAAAAGAAGAATAAGTTTGCACGGGTCCCTGCGCCTATAAAAACTTAAAGTAGAAGGTTGAATGCTTCCTGTGCTTCCCTTGAGGGTTGTTTATCCGCTCAAACTAAGTGGCAATGAGGAATATTAAGCACAGCCTGGAATTTTTTATATGAGATTGGCCACCCAGTTTGGTGGTTCTCAATCACAAAAGAATTGGCTTTCACTGCAGTCTAACAAATGGCTTAGGTACTCAAGAGTTTTTCCATCACTCAACCTTTATAATTCTCTGTTGTTCTGAGTCGAACCGTGAACCATTCACGAGTTTAACAAAAGAGTATCATTCACAGCAATTACTAAAAGAAACAAAAATTAGCTGGTACAAGTCAGCTGGCTCTGCCTGACTTCTTACACGCACGTATGCTGTGTGCTTCTTCTCAGGAGACATTTTACAAACAGGAGGGGAACCTATGATATTTTTTTTTTGCCAACTTCGAATGTTGGGTGAGGATGAGCGATGAGCGCAAGAGCTCGAAGTAAGTCCGGGTTTAGCTTCGTATAACCAAACACACTGCGTGCAGTGTACCCCTTAAATGGGATATATTTGTTTTGCATATTTAATTCTTAAAGTCCCACAAGAGAGGCCATCTTAAAGGACAAGTCGATTTTCAGATGCCCATAGACGGGAGTCGAAACCGGTCCTCCCGCCAGTGCTAAACAAACTCATACCTAAGCCACTTGCCAGACAATTTTTTTTCGGGTGTCTATCTTTCTATAATTTTTTTTGCGCATTATTTTTCTTTGCGTGCTTTGAAGCACGTACTCCATCTGAGCATCGACGTAGTTTCTTCTATCTGCATTTAATGCAAAGAATTATAAAAGAAAAATTATCATTCGCTGTAAACAACAATAAAGTTTCGTTTTGGTCTCGAATGTGCTTATGAACCCGCTTTCCTTAATTCAGGTCAACAAATATACGTTCGTTCTCTTCTATTATTTTTATTTGTAAATGACATTAGCATTAATTAAGTTTACACACTAAGTTCTTGGTATGCATTTAGTTTGATGGTATAGAAGGTTAGTGAGACTAAGTGATTCCCCATCTATTGCAGAGAATTTAGAAAAAAAAATAAATGCATAAACTCAAGCACCTACTATTTAAGGGGTTTGTAATTATTATAAATAGATTACGAAGTAGTTTTCTGTGGTAAAGTCCTCATAGAAATCACGTGACATAAAACGTTAAAGTGTGTAGACACCAAAATTTGAAACGTAGTCAAAAACAAATCGCACCTTATTATTATCAATTTTAAAAGTTACATAATAGTTCAGTTTTTGTTGGTTGTATTTTCAAATATCAGTCACAAACATCAGCCACATACTCTAATACATGTCGTCTTCTATCTGATACTACTTGAAGTGGCTATTAATTTTTTATCAACTGAAATACGTACCTACTTGTCGGTCCAACACTTTTTGTGTGCCTATGTTTTTGTATACGACTAGTTTTCGTTGTTTAATTAAGCCCATAAATAATAATAATCATTTGTAGGATGATCACGTTTATAATACAAAACAAAAATTCTTATCAAACCTCTCCTATGAGCAAGTCAACGGCTTTTTTAGCCGCAGCACGCCCTATTTTGTTTTTTATTTCTAAGTGTAGAAACATGATAAGTTAAATGAAATTTGTTGAATAAAATTTAAATCTCTATGCAGCGAATGAATGACTAAGAGCAAAACTTTGCACGTGCCTTTCATTAGAACGCCTTGAACTAATTCGTTTAGCTTTAACTTTAATCAAGTTATTGTCGAGCAATAATTTATGTTCTAATTGAGATCTGACGCTCAGTGTAAAGTTTTTGTTGCATAAAAAACTGAACCCTTAGATCAGCGTTTGGTTTTTTAGATTAGCACACAAGTTGGGAATAATTTAATATGGGCTATATATGGGCATTACCAAAATTTCTATTAAAAATTCAAATGTAACGGCTCGGCTTCTAATGGGGGCACGCTCACGCATCCGAGTGGTCCAATTTTCCAATTTAATGACGTCCGCTTAGACTTGGCTTCAGTTTAGCGATGGCCTAACTATATTCACCTTTAAGAACATCGGTCAATTATGGTTTATTGGCATGCATCTGTCATGCATTCTTTGTGAGAGATAACCGATACCCTCAAATCGTTCATGCATAATGTCAATCGTGGCGTCCGCTGTGTGGAAAGTAGCGTCGTCCTGCTTAAATCACATTTCGCTTGGCTCCATATGGTTCGATTCGGGCCATAAGAAATTATTTACCACCATTCTGTGGCGCTCCCACCAACGTCATTTTCGAACAAGAAAGCGCCAACCCAAAATCAACACCAAACGGTATCCTTTCGAGGATGCATTGTCACCTAGTGATCTTCTTGTGGGTTGGTGTTGCCGCATTGCAACTTTTTCCAACACTTGAAAGAATAATTCGTGTCTAAAAACTATGTTTTGCACTCATGAACACTCATTTTGATAATGAAGTTTTATCATTTGGACGTGCTGTTCAATCGTGTTTTTCTCAGCTGATTTAACCATCGGTCACCTAATAATAAAAAAAATTTCACAGATGTCAACAAAATACAACATGATTACCACATGCCTCAAGAATCTAGTCGCTGTCGTTGAAAACCAGTAGAAAGAAAACTATAGTTGTGGCTGGTGCACAGCACCAAGCCGATTTACTCCACAAGCATCTTCCGCAGAAGCAACCACCGCGCGCAGCTGAAAAGCTCAATTTTTCTATTAAATTTTTTGAATGGCGCATTTGGAATTGTGACAATCGTCTTAAGTCGACATGAGCGTCTATTGTCCCTTTGTCCCTTTGTTTTCTCCTCATTGACGTAGGGGTACTATAGCTCACAATTTGTAAAAACTCAGCCCCAAACACCACATATATGTATCTATGTACTTACGATGCGTTACCACCACATTTATCAGTCTTCTCTGATTTAAACTTTGTATTAAGTACCAGAACTTGAACATTAGATGTTTATGGTTGACAACCCATATGCGGGACAAAAGTCCAATAACATGTTTCCTTCCCTATTTTGGTCCGGGTCACCATGTCTTATCACGCACTCTTCCAATTCATTATGTGTGCTTTCGCATATGTCCATGTCTGCGACTCGATCAACAGCAACGTCAACTTAGTCCAAAAAAGTGGAATATTCTAAATCCAGGTTCGGTGCATATCGAATGGGCGCAGATCGCGGGCATTGCTCCTAATGTGAAGGATTTTGGTCATATAAGTATTCCCACGTCACTCCGAAAAAAGTGTCCAACCATCATTAAAGCTATTAGGTTTTAGAACCCCTCCACTCAAGCCGCGTTGTCACAAGCAACGTAAAACAGGAACAGAAACAGAATCCCATACATTAGCAACTGAAACCTATATTCGCTGAATGCTTTTTGCGTTGCTAATGTATGAAATTCTGTTTCTGTTTTTGTTCCTGTTCCTTGCGACACCGCGGCTTGAGTCGAGAAGAACCTAATTTTATAAAGCTGGTACTCACTGGTTTCAATATGAACCACTCACGTTACTCAAAGCTCGTTGAATGTTTCTCTTAAATAAGAAAGACTTATCGGTTGCTGCGATAATCGTGTCATCCACAGACGTGGCTGTGATGGACTTTTAACCTTGGAAAACAAGATAGGACCAAGAACGCTCTCCTGTGGAACGTCGGCATCAATTTTATTGTGAAAATATAAGTTCTCATTTATGAATCAAAAGTTCTGTGCAACCTTTTCCGGGCTAAAACTGGAATTTTATTTTATTTTAAGGGCAGTAAAATTACCTCGTGATTGCGATTATAGTTAAAAATACCTGAAATCCCTTAAAAATTACCTCAAAGCAACAGTCTCAGCACTTTAATGTGTTTAGACACCATTTTTTCATCACTATTTAAAGGAAATTTAAAGCAAGCTTTTTTCTAACAACCTTTGAGTGCAATTCAAAAAAACTGCTTTCGATTTTCCCATAACTAGAAGCGTTTTTCATTGAAACTTGAAAGAATTGCTCTCAAAATCGAGAACTGCTCGTTTCGAATAAAACACGTTTCCCCGTTTGGCTTGCAACCAACAAACACGTCCGCACATTAATTTAAAACAAATACAATTGCTTTGATTTGGCGTTTGACAGTAGAAATGTTTGCATGTGTAAGTGAATTTAGATCAAATCTCCTATGGTCGGAAGATCGCATCTTGGTGTTAAGAATTGATCTAGAATAGCTCTTTTATTTTCATGGAACATGCAAAATCGAAAAAGATCAAATCTTTTGACAGAAAGTGCAAATCTTTTATTCAATAAAAAACGCTATAAGTCTCAACATTGGTCATTATTGCCAATGGAAAGCATCGTGGTTTTCAAACGCTGCAAACCCAACAATAAGGGCTCTTTATTGCGAAAAATAAATTTTATTCTATGCATCCTATACGCATTGTTTTAGGCCTTTATAAGTTTCATTTATCTCTTTGTCAATGTTTTTACAGTCTTCTTTGTGCGAACAGTGTACACGCATCAAAAGGCAATTTAGCACACGCGAAGCTTATTTATAGCCGAGAGAAGGCAAACCAGCACTTAACGCAATGCTGGCAGCTTTATTGATTTTTCTTTAACGCACACGAGTGTTTATGTACACGTATGCGGCTGTTAAGCACAAATAAAAAAAATATTAACAGGCAGCGAAATTTTTTATTTTAAAATAAAAAAATAATTGTCACGTCACGTGTCTCATTTTTATTTAAAAATACAATATTTCCCTGAAGAGCTTCAACTCTGACGATAAAAGCAACACATTTCAACAAGGCCGTCAAAAGTTATATTGCATTTTAATTTGCTATTCAAATAAATGTTTTAAAGTAATCAGATGTTTTAGATGACAATTTAAGTGATTAGATAAACAATCTAACAGCAAAACATGTTTGAATTGTATACATATTTGGTGTTAGAGATTGCGAAGATTAGATAGGTCTCCAGAACTGTTTTAACATGCTTTGCATTCCAGTCATATATTTTCTGTCATTTGGATTTCATAATTTCGAAGCTTTCAACTTGCTTAAACTTGTGATGAAATAAAATGTTAATCCTCGTTTGCGCAAAATTTAAAATAGAAATTACTATTTGGCAAAACAGGTCTTTTTCGCGATTAGTGAATTTTTGAATAAATTAAATGAGCATATTGTTAGATGTATGGCAAAAAACGCGCAGCTTCGATAAAATGTTCTAATCTATACTCTAGGCATGCAAATATCCACGAGTCAAAGCGAAAACTTGAATTTTATAAAAGGTCATTGGATGTTCTAAGAAAAAGAGACAATTTGTACAAAGCCGACAGGTTCTATTCCGCTAGTCGACCAGGAAGCCATTTGCTAGACGTTTCATTCTCATTTTGATACTTACGCTTATGAGCTTTTTATGTTTGCTCTTTGGCCTGTTTGGCCTGAGAAAGTCTGCTTTAGAGACCTCTAAAGTATACTCATCGGGGAAACCCCCTAAAGTAAACTTATCGGGTAGATGTAGATCTGCTTGGGAAGATTAAATGGTTTTATAACTCCCCAAATGGTATTCAACGCATTCACATCTCTAAGGATAATGGCAATTGCAAGAAATGAAATTGCACAATACTTAAAATATATAAAGAACTGAATAATGCTCCAAAACATGGCTTGAAATAAATATAGATAAGCACAAAAAATAGAGTAGAAAATGTAATGGAACCTTGTGGAGCTCAATTCAACATGTAAGCTGGGGCAACTTCTTTCTTATCTTCTTAGGATATTATGTTTAGTTACTCGCAGAGTAATTTATGTTTATTGAATTCTAGGGTGTAGTTGTTTTGATTCGAAAATAACATCAAGACCATCAAGAAAAGTTGCACAAAATTTCCTTGCTGCCATATCTGGCTACTGTCACGTGCTGAAATTTAAGGAAACAATTAACTAACTCATTATTTTCTTTATCTCCACAGCGATCCAATGTTTAGTAGTAGTGGTGGTAGAAGAGAGTATCCAAGTTCAAGCAGTAGTTGCGTCAAGTCGCGCACCATGTCTACCTCGTCTAACGCCACTACCATGTCGAATGAGTCATACTGCTTCTCTCTCGGTGTAGGGCCTCTGTGGTGGTCCTGATGTCCCTTCCCACCACAGAACAGATCACGATAGGGCGTCACTCTTAACCGGTAAGTTGATACATAAAAATTATTCTTTTTTTTAAACACGTGACTAATGTTTGTTCAACTGTAAAATCGTTGCAGATTACAACCGTAAAATATCCGTCGGCTCAGCTGGAAGCTTCATCTCCACAACATCATCTGAGTTCTCCGATATTGAATTTGCTGATTCGACACCTGACGATGTTATTTCAACTTGCTCCGATGACGATTGCCAAGAGGTTGTCAAGAAGATTCTTCACAACGCACGACCAATGCGCATCACCATCAAATTGCACGTCACCGAGAGCAAATACACTAAATGGGATACGGTAAGTTATTTTTACTTCTATTTCCTATTCATTAAGGGTTGGATAGATTGAATATGAGTGGGAGTGGGTCGTCACGTGGAAAAGTCACGTTTTTCAGTTAGTACAATGGTAGTTGGTTGGCAAATTGAAAAGGATCCAATTGCTTTGTTGTATTGTTTTCCTCAAGCAACCCATCCATCGAACCAACGAGCTTGCATAAATCCATTCGAGTGGGAATGAGTGGTTTGTAATGTGAGAAGGGTTTAGTCAGCACCAGGCACGTTGCTGATTATAATGTCGGTGCGGTGCAAGTTTTTATGACAACCTATTGTAATTTATCGGAAAAGGAAGAAGCCATTGCTCGAAGAGCCTATTTATGCTAACGAAGGAGGAAATAACCGAGTGGCAATTGTGTATTCATAGCGATACACGAAAAGAGGATTTTATCATCGTCCTTATAAGTTGATTGCGCTAGTGTGATTGGGCTATGGACTGTCTTGGGTATCGTTTAATACTGCTGTCATGGCAATCAAATAAATAAGTTTTGCCTTCAACTTGCTGGTGGATATTGCAAACGTCCTTGAACAAAATACATTTATATAATGACTGCACGTGTAGCTAAAGCCGGTTTTTTTATACTTTCCGTTCAGGGTATCAATCACTTTTATCAGGTGATTAATAAAACATCTGAGAAGACGAACTTCCACGCCCTTGAAAATCTTCCCCTTTTTAATGGACGCCCCTACCATCATACATGAGATCTTATTTGCTCCTTGAAACTTCCTCTTTTACCAATTATTTTAGTTCATAATAATTAATTGGCGATCTTTGCTGTCGTTTTCGATTTCCAGAATTTATACCCAAGTCCTCAATTTGACTAAGCACTGTCATTACTGACATTTTTAGTCATTAGAGTGTCGTTAAAAAAATTAACGCGTGATCGCGATTAAATGGGACATCGTCCCAAAATGACTTCTCACAAAACAAAGCATTTAGCTTAACTTGTTTGTTTCTATTTTGCGCTTTTCTTTAAAAAAGGACGTGTTGCGTGTGTGTCTCGGTACAAAAATATTCTCTTTTTTGTTCTGTTGCGCTTGTGTTGTTCGGTAACCTGAGCGACATGAAATAAGAACCCTCGCTGTCAAGTGCCGAAAGTTTGATTGAGCCAAGTACCAGTACGAAGTCCCGCAAATTGCAAAAGCCTGGTGTGAGCCGCGATAGGAAAGTTGGCTATTCCTTGAGCGAAGAAAGGGATTCGCGTTAGATTGTGGCGGTGCAAAAGCAACGGGCACTTTGGGATATCTCGTTTCGGAATATGAACTTCGCCATATCAAAACTGATTGGGAAGTTGTTGCATAAGAGTTGGCCATTGACGCAGTCGATGTAACCGAAGCCAAAAAGAAATGTAACTGCATGCGCAGCAACTTCAAGGTATTCGTTACCAAACTGCGCAAGACAAAGTCCTAGTCCGGCCAAGGTGCAATCGATGGGGAGAGAAGTTATATACCCGCAGTGGAGCAATCAACCCAGTGGGTACAGACCATGAAAAAAAACTATATCTGATCACGAAACCGAAAAATGACTAAAAATCGAAATAATTGAATCGGAGTCATTTGCCCTTTTAATGATTAAAGTCATTACCGTGTAATCGCCATTTTTTCGCTCGTCATTTAATGGCATCCCAACAGAAAATTTAACCAGAAAATTTTAACCTTCTTCCAATTTCACGACCCTTGCATCGCTGAAACCAAATAGTTGTCGGTACTCGGTATGTTTGAGTGCTGCGAAATGCCTTGGATTCCTGAAGCGATGACAAAAATATTTTACACCATCTGATCTGTTTTTAAAGACCGGACTCCACTTTCTTGATAGGATCCAGAAGCGGGCGACAAAACTGATTAGGGAGCCAAACATAACGAAGTCTCTTGACTCCCTGGAACACCGTCGAATGTTCCTCTCTATGTTTTATCGTTTCTTTTACAAGGATTGTTCTAGTGAAATTGCTAGCTGTATCCCAAATGTGAAAGAATTTAAATGCAATATGCAAGAACGAATGCTTATGAATTCCCCTTTGATCTTTGCTTACTTTAGGTGGCGCTACAGCCCGAGTGGACCTGGGCTTCAGCCTACAAGATTCGCCAGCCGTCTCCAGTTTCGCACGCGAAGTTGGCTGAGGTCCCCTTCCACTTGCGCGCGCTATCCGTGTATGTGCTGCTCGGTGCTGCTGCGCCTTTATAATTTGACTCTTCTGGCTAGGTCGCGGTCACTGTACAGTTCGATGTTATATCTTCTCCTTCATTCTCCGTCTAGTCTATGCATAAATCTTCCGAAGAATTTTCCTCTCAAGGCAGCCTAAAGTGTTTTCATCCGTCTTTGACAGGGTCCATTCGTCTGTACCGTAAGAGAGGCTTGGGATGATAAGGGTCTTATAAATAGACACTTTAGTTGCTCGAGAGAGGGCCTTGCCTTCTTAACCCAATGAAACAACGATCGGCAAGTGCTATCCTTCGTTTTATTTCAGCTTAAGTGTCATTGTCTGAATTTAAAGCGGAACTCAGGTAGACAAAGTCGCTAACTACCTCAAAGTTATAGCGGTCGATGCTGATGTTTCGTCCAATATATGACCAAAATTGCTTAAGATTTCACTTGATATCTGTTTAAAAAAAACTGTAATTGTAAATGGTAAACGGTAATTGACTGCCAACATACGCACCATCCGTTGGCTCACCGCCTGGCAGAGAGTCTGCCATTTGTAAACTCAAAACCACTGTGCATAAAACGAGAAGCTGACCCTGGCTTACCTCGAGCTCATAACAAACAATACCGCGGACAGTTCTATATTTTATTCGAGAAACACTTGATACCCGGCCAGGTTATGTGCCTTCTTGCGAACACTGTGTTGCATTTCCGCGTCTTGGGACCAACTAATCCAATTTTCGTAATTAAAAATGATGCGACGCAATCCCTTAAAGGCTGGAGTTGCTGCCAAAAAAACATTCTTCTCTTTCTTATAATCTGCAAATACTAATGGACTATTTTTGATTTCCTCTTCTCATTATAGGTTTTGAATCCGTCAAACAACATCTTGTACGTCGTCATGCCGGAGGTTCTTCCTCCAGAAGCTTCTAAGCAGTCTTTCATCTCTCTGCTTGAGTTTGCTGACGAGAAATTGGACGTCGACGCAGTAGTATTATGCATGCGTAAGGACCGTCCAGACCGTTCCCGTTTGCTACAGACTTTTTTGATTCTTGGCTTCCAACCGTTGTCGCGCAAGTCACCTTTCGCGCCACCAGCTGAGAAGGTTGACAACAACAACTGCTTCCTCATCTACAACATCGAGGAGTAGACCAGAATCAACTTATGTCAAATCACAGCAAATTTGATATCAGATGTTTTCATCTTGTAACCAACAAACTGTCATCTTAAAAGTGTTCAAGATTCGAGCGTGGATATTTTACAACACATAATCCTCCAAATCACCATCATTTTTAAACATCTAAATGAACTAACAGCATAAGTAAGAGTGTAACCTTTAACAGGCGTGCTATATCGTATTTAAAAAATAAAAAAAAAATCCCAAAAAAAAATTCGAAAAAACTTAAAAAAACGTAAAAAAAAATTAATTAGTTATAGGAAAATTGTGCATCATTCAATATTTCTTTTTTTTATATACTTTTTGTCATCTTCTCAACAGTATCTACAGTTAATTTTTTTTTATTTTCTAATTTTGATTTAACTTCTTTTCTTCATATTTGATCATCAAAGTATTTATTATTGTGACCGTAGCTATTTCATTGAATAATTATTATTTTCCTTCAGACAAACAACTTAAGTATACATAATACTTTCTTTTGACTAAAATAAAACTTAACTAACCTGCTAAGCTATAAATTTAATAAAACCTACATATTAACTGGTAAATTTAAAAGGTTTCTACTTTTTTTCTTTTCTTTAAGATATTATCACTTTCTTAAAGCACTTTACATATATATATTTTATCCATATATACTTTTATTACGTATTATTCAATATATCACATACAATATATTCATTGTTAATTATTTTTAAATACGATATGGTTTCTGAACTTGAGTATATAAATTAATTAATCACAACAACAACAACAACAAAAATATTGAATTTCTTTTTTTATCGAACTTGTATCATCCATAAACTTTGTATTGATAAAAATTGTTCCGAAATAAAGTAATTAATTAAAGAAATTTAAAATGTGTTTACGTTTGTACTTTATTGTTTTGTCAATCGGTGGTGTAATTAGATGTCTTCATAGTCGCAAAAGCTGTCGTCCATATGGCATACTTTATGGGCTAGAACACTTGATAATGTATTTTAGAGACCCGAAAAGATGAACAACGGTCTTTGCCATAACAAAGAAGTGTTTATGTTTCGAGAATCGTAGTATTTGAGCTCTCATCTTCGCGAACTGATCGAAGAATAAACAAAATTTGCTTGTCGAAACATAAACATTCAACGCTGGGTTGGAAAAACAATAAACACTGGGGAAGGTGATGATGCGTTTCTTATGCTGGCATGCGATGAGCTGGAATGAGTTCTCTGAATGATGTGGTTGGCTGTAGGACGGTAATCTGTGCTCGGTGGGTGGATATTTGTTCCTCGGAACTTTGTTTGAAAACTGCAAACTCGGTTTAAGTTCGCCTTGTCTTAATATGCTGTTCGGAATCGGCAAAAAAATACTATGTCTCATTCACGCTAAAGGTCTATCTAAAGGAGCATAAATTATTGAATAACTAGATATTCGAAGATATTCTTTGTCCCTCTTGCCCTCCGGCACGTGTTATAATGCCTAAAATTTCAGTGTCGGTGAATGCATGCGAGAAGATGCAACAACAATTTACCTTACGCGATCAGCTGATGTAAAAAAGCCAAAATGGAATTACATATGGAACTGATGAATTGAGGTGCGTGTTTGGTGTTAACCTTATGGATAGGGTGACAAACGTCAGTATTCGTAAGAATCTCAATATTGAGCAGCTACTTCTCCGAGTGGAACGATCAATTCTTCGATGGCTTGAACACGGTGTTCGCATGCTCCCCAACAGACTTCCTTGACAGGTCATGTTAGCGGAGTTCCGAGCGCGTCGCCTCCCTGGTAGGCCAAGAAACAGGTAATGGGATCAGGTTAAAAACATCTCGCGCCTGTGTCTCTTGTGTTGGTGGCGGAGGATCGGGAACGATGAAAGGACCATTTATTCGCCCTCGCTCCACGATCCTTCTAACGATAAGCGGTCACCGAAAATGATTGATTGACGACTGACGACTGGTGAATTGACGAATCTACTCACATTCGCAAGCAAATATTAGAGGATGGGTAAATTCGTCAATTTCAGCTCGTGGGCACAGTTTTTACATGACCGAAGTGTGAATATGATCCAGTGTGAGAAGCTATTAGGAAAGCTTGGGTTATTAATCTGCGTCTACAGTCAATGCCCGAGGCAATGCAAATGGACATGGCAATCGCCATGAAAACAGTAAATTTTCAAAAATTTTCAATGTGGGCATTTCATTGCCTTCAGTGCCACATTAGAAATGGAAAAAAAGTCGTAACAGTTTTGAAATTTCATAATGTCTACATTGTTTCCGGTTTGAAATTGAGTTTTTTTATTTGTACAGAAGGCATTGGAGCTGAAAAAAAATTATTTAAGGTCTATATTACATCTTAGATTGTATGGTAATGATTGCTCTTCAAATGGAAATTAATCATTGATGGCCATTTTTGTAAATCAATATTGCAAAGACAATTTCCAAAGTATATATACTAGCAATGAAACAGTCAATGGAAATATTTCTTTCAAAAAATTGATTTTCCATTGCAAGTCGAGCTCAATTGCAAGTAGGTCCATGAATACAAGATTATAAAGATTACGACACTTGTTTGTTATGACATTTGTCTGACAGACCTTACTGTTAGTCTGACGTCATGAGATGGAACTGTTATTTTGTACGCGTCAGAAAAAAGCCCTTTTGTTTATACCGTTTTCACGCCGCCCCAGAATCTAGATTCAGAGTAAAAATGTCCCAAATCTAATTAAAATCTATTAGATTTCCCATACATTTGTAGAATTCAGAATCTAGATCAGAATCAAGATTCCCACCTAAGGCCAGAGACCCACGGCGACAGAAAAACGCGCGACTAATTGCAGTCCGGCTACAAGCGTTCATATTGTAGAAAACACACGACTGCGGCTGCGGCAATTAGTCGCGGGACTTGATTTACGACAATTTTCCGCTTTGCGACACATTCAAACCGCATAAAAAAAATAAAATTTTTGTTTTTTTCAACGATGAAAATTACAATTTTCACCACAATGCCATTGTGAAAATTAGTGTTTGTGTACTTTGTTTACCACAAAAAGCTTTCAAACTCTTTTTTTTCAACAATGAAAATTAAATTTTCATCAAAACTGACAGGAGCCGCACGGAAAATTATTATTCGTGTCTTGAGTATGCTTGCTGCGCGTTGTTTTGTCGCCGTGTGTCCTTAGACTAAATAGTATTTTCGTTTATACTATTTAATAGTGTGATGATTTTTATGTATTTTCCAGTGCTTCTTTAGTTATCTACAAATATTGTTTTTTACTTGTTTGAAGCTGTTCAGTTGCTAATGTATGGGATTCTGTTTCTGTTCCTGTTTTACGTTGCTTGTGACAACGCGGCTTTAAGTTGAGTCGAGTATACGCAGTTGAAATATAAGCAAAATTAAAACTGAAACAAATTAGTTCCTGTTTTTGCATATTCAAGTTGCAAATATGCCTAATGAATGCCAAAAAGCAAACAAGTCCCAATTAAATGGCAAACTATGCATATTTTAAGCATGCTCTGAGTGTAATTTTAACCTAAGTTAGATAGCGTTCGAGTCGACTAGACTCAACTCTACTTGATCCATCATAAATTACTGAATAACTAGATATTCAACTTCGGACATGTAAAAGCTTTGCTCACAAGCTGAAATTTATGAATTTATCCATTCTCCGACATTTGTTTACAAAAGTGAGTAAATTCATGAATTCGCCATTTCCATGCAATTTCGATTTGGAGCTTTTACATCAGCTGATCGCGTAAGGTAAATTGTTGTTCTATCTTCTTACACGTATTCACCAACACGGAAATTTAAGGCTTTATAAAAGCTTTAAATTTTCATTTCTCTGATGATTGTGTTTTTGCCGTCATGAAATGTAAAATCCAAAAGAAAATTTTCTAACTACCTGAACGCAAACAAAGCTGTCAAAATTGACACTCAGCTGCTGTATTTTTTAAGGAGTTGTTGTTTGAAAACATTTTTTGAAACAATTTGTGGAAAAATTATATACGAGAAAATGGTAAGTTAAGTTTTCTTTTGGAAACTGAACTGTTTAATATTGAAATCAAGTAGTCTGTAACATTACACACAGATTGCGGCGACATCAAAATCGAGCTCTTCTGCGAAGACTGCCCGAAGGCGTGCGAGAACTTCCTGGCACTCTGTGCCAGCGATTACTACAATGGTTGTGTCTTCATAAGGAACATCAAAGGATTCATGGTGCAGACAGGCGACCCAACAAACACCGGCAAAGGAGGCACATCCATATGGGGCAGCAAGTTTGAAGATGAATTCAAAGACTCGTTAAGGGTAAGTGATTCGCCTGCACCAGGTGACTGTGATCAACCACTTACCTTATGTCGCTCTAGCATTCCGACCGGGGCATTGTGTCTATGGCTAATAATGGACCCAATTCAAATGGCAGTCAGTTTTTCATTACCTACGCAGCACAACCAAATCTGGATTTGAAGTACACTGTCTTTGGAAGGTGAGCTGAATACTGAGTTGCAGTTTTCTGAGATGTTAAAAGTTTTATTTCTTGCTTTTAGAGTGATAGATGGTTTGGACGTGCTCGACGAACTAGAGAAACTCACAGTCAACCCCAAAAACTATAGACCACACGTGGAAAAGAAAATAAACGGGATAACGATGCATGCTAATCCGATTGCTATTGCCCAAGAGGGGAATTGATTTGATTGTAATAAACAGTTGATTTATAATGTAAGCAGCATGTTTTTTTGGCTATAAACTCGTCGGAGGTCCCTGCCTGGTTTACAGTAGGCTTCTACCCTCTGAAATTCTGGCTGCTTTTAGTTATCTTGACATGGCCCCGTCGGTTTACGAAGAAAAACGTAGGTTGGGTCTTTCTGGTCTTGATCCAGAAATTTTTTCTATCCAATATTTTAGCTGGAGCGCTGTTGTTTAAATACAGTCGTAATTTTTTGGGTTTATATTTAGCAACATTCACATCTGGCCACATATTTGCAGTAGAAAATTTCTCTCGAAAGAATCAAGTATCGTTTCTACTTCTCTGCTTCTTTTTCAGGATTCGACATGGTTGGTCTTCTGTAAGAAGAGGTTTTACATAAGTTCGTTTAGCCAAACAGTAAAAGCAGTTGTTTCCTAGGCGATAGGTAGATGAACTCCTTTATCAACCTTTACCTAGATTGCTGCTACTAAAGGTTTGTCAACCTTAAACCTATATTGCTGCTTCTACTGTTTGTCCTAGCCAGTGGAAGTCCTAGCCACTTTGCCTGCCCTTGGAGCACCGTAACGGACTCTATGGCAGTACCAGAGGACTGTGCAATGAGGTTGGTATCATCGAGGTATCATCCACGTACAAACCTCATAAGTGGAAGTTTGTTCTAGGTTTTGTCTAGGCTTGTCGTAGAGAAAGAAAAAATAAAAATTATTTCGCCCTGATATTGAACCTAGGCCATCTCAATTGCCAATCCGAAGTGTGAGTTATTCAAACAACGACCATCTTTAGACTTTAAAAATTGGAACACCGACATTAAGAAGACTTTAAAAAGAGCCTCTTACCTCGGCTGCATTGTAAAAAGTAAAAAACTTCATTGTTTCTTTAAAATGATTTCTTTATTTATTTATATTTTTTTTTTCACTTAAAAATAAAAACAAACAATACACAATATTTCTTTACATCTTACAAACCTAGAATCAGCTTAACAAACGATAAATTATGTAAAAGTTTAAAATAAAAAACTAAAAAGAAAAGCATCTAAGTAACAAAACAAAGAGTCTTAAAAATAATAATAAAAACGATTGTGAAAAAAGTACACTTTGTCGCTAAACTTCAAGAGAAATAAAAACTATTACGTCTAGTACAACTAATGAGAAGTAATCGCGAGAGCATGTGGCATAATTGTCTCAAAAACACATTCACAATCATAATAATTTCACTAGGTAAAAAAAAGAATTTAACTTTTTGTTTCTAGACTACGTAACGGTCGGTATACAAAAGACTTGCATTACAATAATTGTTCTTCAACTTGGTTGCTTTGTATAATATAGATTGTTCTCTGTGTTTGAACCGAACAAGAAGACTACTGCGCTTGTAAACACTACTTAAATGCACTCTTCACTGCACAAAATGTGGAAAATATAATCTCCTCAAAAAAGCCTTGAGGAAGAGAGTGAAAAGAACGTTCCAGTCTCTTAGAAGATATAAATACGTATCGTTGTTTCCTTTCATATATGCACTGAGGTATGGAGTAGTCGATATGTTGTTCAAATAGAATGGAACGTGTCTCTGCATTAACTATACTCTTACATCCTAGATCAAAGTCTTAACATAAAACAGTTCTAATTATGTGATTTTGTTTTGTTGCTGTGGAGTTGGTTCCTTGTCCTGGGATTGTTCTATTTTTTAATAGCCCCATTTGGTTTTTTAGGATTCTCCTTGATATGCTGCTCGAACATGGTGCGGATATCGGCGAGAGCTCGGCGGATATTCTCACCAAACCGGTGGGCGCTCTGAAAATAGTAAAAGAAAATTGTTGAAAACAAGTCTAACAACTAACAAGGCCATTTTTACCGTAGTTCCACAGCTTTTCTTTGCTGAAATGTGGAAGAAAATAAGATCCTCTCCAGCAATAATGTACGACACTCCGTAACCATCATCGGCTACTGGACCGAAACCACCACCAGCACTGATGCAATTCGGATACTTTTTCAAGTCCATTTTGGGTGTTTGTCCGTGCGGTGTTTGACTAGTTGACAGACGCCACGGTTCGCTGAGTACTTCGTTCAAGAACGGTGAGTCCACCTCCAGGTACTTTGAAACAACGTATAAACAGAATAAATGGCGATCAATACCGCGACCGGACATTGCGTCTTGATAGCCCAATTGGTGACGTTCGCACGCCTTAAGAAGCAGATCCACACGATCTTTGTTCTGGAAAGTGTTTTTTAATGTAAAACTGTGCATTTTGATCAGATGCCCTTATTGACTTACTGTGGTTTCTGGGTTCTCCATGGCCTTGACCCATGCACTTGATTCAATAGTGCACGGACGAACTGTCTCAGTGCGTCCTTCACGGAACAACCTTGTCATGGAAGCTTCGTATGTAAGTGAGAAACGCTTAGCGTCTCTATAGTAGGCCAGCTGCAGAGCCATTTGAATGTATGCATCTGGAGATAGACGGCACTTCTTCATGAATCCTTTACCGTATTCAGTGTGAACGAGAATACGAAGGTCAACATCCTGAAAAAATATATGCAAAACAGAATTAAAGCAAGAATTAACACTTCAGAAACACTCATATTGCTAATAAAGTAAATAAAGTTCATGGTAACACAAAGTTCGGGAATTGAGAAGGTAAGAGAAGAATCAAATAAATTATTTCAACAACCTTAGGTTGGAAACGAAAATTTAATTTGTTTTTAAAGCATTTAGCTTTCTTTCTATACGTTTTGTACTTTAACCAAATCCGAACAAGATCGCTGCTAACGTTCACATAACAATTTTAGAAGGTTTAAAAAAATTGTTTTCGAAAATTCTTTAATGTTTTCGAGTAGTTTTCCTTAAAATGTTGAATAATTTCGAAAAAGTGATATGATTTCCCAAACAAAAATAAGCAGGACACAGGTTTTTCCGTTAATTTTTTCGATTTTTTCCAAAATGCGTCAATGCAGAAAAATATGACTTAAGCACATGGTTCACTTTGAGTTGTATGATACGTGTGCACTAAGTGTTCAAAAAATTATGGCCCTAAGCAATTTTAAAATTTCATCTATTTTCAACTCTTTATTTATAAAAAAAACTTTTCAGTACTAAAAAAAACTAAACTTTTCATTCAAAATCACGTATTAACCAGACCTAAGTTTCGTTTTTCTAGTTATCGCTTGAAAAACTTTTCATAATAACTGGACGTCTGTCCCCTCCTCTATGGCGCAATAATAGGTAAAAAATTCACATAAACAACGGGAGTAGTCCGTCTTATGCCCCGAATACATATATTATTTTTATAGGCCACGCCCCCATAAAGCGGGCGTGGGCTAAAAATTAAAACCACTTAAATGTTATTTCGTTAGAATCATGAGAAAATACGGTAAAAGCGAAACACGTAAGACCCGTTTTTTCCTTAAAACGCCACTTAAACGTGGGAGGAGCTCAAAATGTATGGAACAAACTTAGCAAATAGTAATACATATCTTTAATATTTATCGTATAATTTTTTTTTTTCGATTTGGAATGAACTTTCCGAGATATCGGGTTTAAAAGATTTAACATGTTAAAAGTGGGCATGGTCGATATTATGGGCGGTCCAATTTTCGCCTTGTTTAAGCAACAGCCTGGTAAGCTTACGCCCTGGTCGATTCACAAGGAATTAAGGAAGACACAATCCACCTCAAAGTAGCGACTTTATGTTGGTAAGGCGTGAAGTGAAACTGGGAACAAGAGCAGGCGAGGAAATGGTAGGGAAATAGTTTACAAAGGAGTTGGTGTATGTGTTTGGGAACTTAAAAACAAATGTTTTTGGATTCTCCGACTCGGAAAAAGATTGACTTTTGAAGTAAAACCACAATCTATAGATGCAAAATGTAATACAACAAATTGCTATACTCACATTCAACAACTTGGTAGCATCAACTGTTGCTTCCTCGATTTTCTCCTGGCACGGCTCCAATTCCCAATTCAATCGAATCGGTGATGGGGGTGTAAATTCAGGTGTTCCCCTAGTGTTGCCATCCTCGTCATATCTGTGGCACAAGAAATTATTGTTTAAGCAAAGCCATCGAACGGCGTTCACGCTCCGCTGTTGTTAGTATTAAAAGCGCAATATACATCCAATTACAAAAAACAATTGTTACTTAATTACAAATATTTACACGCGCCGAATTATCATTAATTTAACAGCAGTTTGTGTGTTATGTTTAACAGCATATTAGTAAAATTTAATAAATACTATTTACCCATGAATATCATCACCATAAATGTATTCCCATAAATGCCCCATTACCGGTGCGTCGGCCCTAGAAAATTTATTTCATATTCGATAGTGAATCATGTATTTATGTACAGACGGTGTATGTATATCAAAATAAATATAAATATTTGGAAGAAGGGGAGTTCTTAAAAAAAAAAATGAGGATCTGGGCCCAACCAAAAACAGGGGAATATGCATGGGGGTTAACTGCCAATGGTGCCGCTTCCATAAAACTAGAAAAGAATTTCGTTTACCCATTCAATTGGATCTCATCCATGATAAGGTTCTCCCACACGTGAGAGCCGACAGCAGCATCCCCCCTTTTTTAACACAAGAATTTATTAATTATATTCGAAAAAGGAGCCCCAGAGAGCCGTGTTCTTCCAAAAATCGTAGGATACGTAGATTTGGCACTTACCATGTGTGTTCGGCGTTGAAACCAACTCTGCCATTGCTGCCAATGCAAACGGTGAACGACTTGTCGAACCATCTGTCGTAGCCCTTGCCGTGGAGCAGGGTTCGTCCGAATTTGTCCAGCAACTCGGGCTTTGCCATGTCAAACTCTAGGGGTTCCTCGTCTAGCGAAAGCACAAAGGCGGAAGATTCCACCGCATTCAACGAGACACGGTTGACACCTCGCATAAAGTGGTTGTTGCGCACCTCAGCCCATTTCGACCGGTTCCAGGCGGTGAGGGCAGCCAAGTGCTTTTCGTGTGGCAGTGGGGTCGCCTTGGAGTTCAAAATTTCCTCCATTTGCCTGCGGAGGAGATGAAGTGTCACTAACGTGAATTATGGCAGGTATTACCTTCTTACAATTGCAGTTCTGATGGTCTCAACAGGCGGCCCTTGAAGTAGATGATGACCTTGTAGTAGCATCCCTTGTGCAGCACCACGATGTGGTTGGACTCTTTGTAGTGAATGATTCTGTCGGTCTCTAGGCCAGGTACACGGACTGTGTTAAAAGTACGTTCGTACTGCCATGAGCACAGTGGAATCATTCCCTGGATCATGATCTGCAAAAGAAGAACGATTTCTTAACTTTCATTCTCTTCGAGTCGCAAGGTTCACTTACTGGTTGTAATTCCTGTCGTTCAATCATCCGACGGAAGGCCAACAACAGATAGACTACATTAGCGGCACGAGCGGCTGGGTTCGTTGTCAATTGCATAAAGATCGCGTCGGTACCATAGAAGTTGCTGTTAACCATCAATGGACTGCGACCGCGTAGGTAGACATATTCCTCCCACCAATCGGAAACATAATTTGTGGACCACCAACTCTTTAGCACCAAGTACCACTGCAACTTTTTGCCAATCGAGTTCTCGAACTCTTTCGCCAGTTTCTCCATACGCGAGTAGTTGTCATCATCTAAAAGCGGACGCACCGATCGCAGATACCTCTGCATTGTGTCGGGCACACTGGGCAGCGGAAGACGCGGCAATGAACCCTGAAAACTGTACAAACCGGGGGTGTTCCAGCTGGACAGAACTTTTACTACTGCCGTCCAGAGGATTGTCTTCATTGACACCCGACTGCCAGGCGCACGCGATTCGTACATCCATCCCTTGTACATGAGCAGCAGTTTGAGTGTGTAGCGCATTGTGAAACATATCGTAAGCCAAACGATGAGGGACGTTAGGAAGCACGCAAATATCTGGTAGTTGACGGTATTTGATGGAAGATGGACTAGAATTCTGTTGGTAAGGTTGAATGGGGCGTTATAGCCGGTAAAATGCAATCCAATCGCTATGGCCGTTATCAGCCAAAGGCTTTGAATGTGCGCAGGATAGACACCATTACGAATCCCATTCTAAGGGGGATAAAAACTAATTGATTTTTGGACCATAAATGAACTATTATAATTAGGACTTACTCTCGCTCTAGCGAGCCGTTTTTTCCATGAGCGAACACCAGATTCCCAGACAAGATTAAGAACCTCCTGGTCGTAGTTGATGTCCCATCCTTCGTGAGTGATGGAGAACTGAAAGGCTACAGCTGAATGGGCTTCGGCCATAGCGGCTGCTTGGGCTAAGTCCTACGAAGAAAGCAGCAATCGTTGGATCTGTAATGAAGAGAGGAAAACACGTTGTTATAAAACTTTTTCCAAAATTTGGAATTTGCCGAAAGAGTAAAACTTTATTGTTTTTTTTTTAACTTTTCGATTGTTTTTAAAAAGCTGTTAAAAAATTGTAGATAGTCAATATCATAAATGTGAATGTCCCTTAGTGGGCGCCACAGTACACTGGTTTGTGGTTAGTGTGTCGGGCTATTGTGCTTGTGGTCCCGGGTTCGAACCCTAAATGCGACATGAAAGTTCTTTCTTGGTTAGTTTTAAGTTTTTTTTTTTCACTTCCGTGAGGATCTGACATACCCACCGGAGTATCATTTGTCATGAGAGGCCTCTCAACTCGCCCCCTTTTGAAGTGTCCCTTTACAGAAAAATTTTCAAATAGTTTCAACGAAACAATAAATAATTGTTTTTGAATGCATAACAAACCTGTTGAAAATTCTTTTACCACAGGTTTTTTTGGTCATTTCGAAACGCTAATTGCAGTCAACTTAACTCCAAGAGGTCATCTGTAGGTACTTGTTCCACAGCGAACCTTTACTCACTATTACCTTCTATTGGTACACCAAAAAAGCATGTTATGGCGGAGTAATAAACCTACTAATGTCCTAATAAATGTTTAATTTGATATAAATTACCGGGGTTGCTGTTGAGGTGTAATAAGCGGTACAACTTGTCTTTAATTTGTTTAATAAATTAAAGTGAGCATCGTAATGCAATGACCATTTACGCGCCCTGCGTGAGTTATTTTATGGTTTTATTTTATTTTGGTGATTTGAAATATGTTGTGTTGATGGATGGCATGAAATGCAAGACTTACTTAAATTACGTTTACAGCAAAATTAATTTACGTGTATATTTTATATAAAAACTTATTCAAAAGACAAATTCGAAAATGGAAGTAAGATATCCCATGGGCTTGTCATAAAAATGGATGGATTACTTTTCTTTAGATTCATTGAAGTGACACTACTGTCTTTTTGCCAGCTTTAGAGAGTACATAATAAGTCTTTTGCAGTACACCAACGGAATTAGCCTGTTAAGATGAAAGTTTTGTAGCACGGACCTTATTTAAAAGCTCGGTGTAACACCGATTCGGTGTGAGGTGTTTAGCAGAATTTAGGAATACATTTCAAACTAAAAAGAATGTGAGCTATCTAAAAGATCCATGCGAAAGTTGCATTATACAATTTCCATATTTACACGAAAGTAATGAGCTAATGCTGATGCTACAGCATGCGACAATGTTGCTAAATTCGTTCGCACTGAGCGACCAAAGAACGTATTGTGATGTGGGGAAGGGAAGAGAAAACACATGCAGGAGTCGATGAATGCAGCCATCGATTCACTAAACAAACACACCTAACTATCATTCCAGACAGCTGACATTCGAAGTTCGAATTTCGATATTGAATTTCCTCTCTATTGAATTCAGTGGAAAAATACAAATGAAAAACTACCAATTGGTAAACTTCTGGAACTTCGTGAATTTGAATAAATACACAGATGACAGGTTCGGACGACACAGTAGTATTTTAAGCTTTGAATAGAAATATATGGCCTTTTCGGTTGGTCGTCCGGGAGCGTCCGGGAGACTTCTGTATTCTCCTGAAACTGTTTTCTTGGACTGGTTTGACAGTTCCTCTTCTGGATAGAAGAGAAATTTGCTTCTGGTTTCGAATCCAGAATCAAAATCAGAAGCACACACACAATTATACATGAGTCAATGTCAAGTTGGATATATGTCATTTGTCCCCTGTAGAATAGCTTTTGCATCACAAATACAACGCTAGGCAAACTTCAAAATCAAGAAAAACGTGTTTGGTTGTTCGGAGAGTAGCCCCGATCCGGGAGAAGAACGCCCTGATCCGGGCGATCAGGGCGTTCTTAATCTTAATCTTAATAATCCCTGATCGCCAACCGAAAAGGCCAATAGTGTCGGACTCTTAGTGGTGTTAATTGATTTATTTGTTATATTTAGTTAAAAAAGGCGTATTTGATAAACAATAAGTTTCGTTATATAATATAAAGAGTCAAATTGAATTTAATTCGATGAACTTCAGACAAAAATATTACAGAATAGATTGGCTACTTCTACCAAAAAAAAACCATTCATAAATTTTTCAACAAGGGCATGCGACATTATCTTGAATATCATATATTTTTCGTCAGAGATGTAAGAGCAATACTGTAACAGTTCACATAAGTAATAGGTGTAATTCTGATTTACCCATTTAGCGCGGCTTGTGAACCTGATCGACATTTAAAAATCTCCTCTATTTAATTGACAGGATTTAAAACTTGAAGTTTTAAGTATGTACATTATATTCTTACTCATTCAAATAGCAGAGGTCAACATATTTAGTGCTCGTTACACAGAAGTCTTATACTTAAGACGACCATAAACAGTTTAGCGAAGGTCATAAAGTGTCAGTCCCCCGTTTCAACAGTCAAGTCAATTTGTCAGCTAGAACAATTAAGTATAAAGCAAAAGTTTGTTGGGACTTGTGCGGGGTTAAATGCCAATAGATAATGTTATGCTTTTAAAAATTATATTTATAATAAGTTATACTTTATCGGAAGCGAGGTAACTCTTTATGGGACACATTCTTTATTAGGAACTAGACTTTAGTATTTATAAATAATAATCTGTATCACGTTCCTATGCATGATCACAAATTTCATCTGACGGATTAACATTGTAATTATAACTCATTATCAGTCGTAGCCTTTTTTCTACATTCTTTTTTTTATTAGACCAAAGACCGTCTTTTACGTCATTACAGATAGTCGGTTCGATAACCTTTTCGTACTGTTTGATGAATCTGACAAGTAATGACACTGTCCCAGAAAGATGAAAGTCACTGAATTTTTGTTTGTTTGTTTTTTATTTCTGTCGTTCAAGCAAAACATTTGTGTGCATACATATGTGATTGTATTGTTTCTTTTTCAATAAAAATCAATTAATTACATCCCTTCTCCTTATGGCACACTATTTAATTGAGAATTGTTTGTCGAATGCTGGGGCGGCATCTAGACAACTCTCTACGACGCCATCTACGTTGACACGATGATTGAATAATGCTTATAAATGGAAAGGCTTTTTCGATTTTTGTTGACGTAAAGGGCATTTTAATCGGAATGTAGAGTTGAAAACTCTTATCGTTTTGATTGGGTCAAGTTCATCAAAAAAAAAAAAACTTTAGTATTCAAGACTTGGTGGAGGCGGCTTAGATGATTTATTTATGATTTTGATGCACAATTAAACCAATTGCGTTTTAAGGATGCAGAAACTCAAGGTACAGAAACGAAAGTCGATCGGGAAGGTTGCACTGTGACTTATTCGCTATTTTAAGAGGCTTGTCTTCTCGTTAGAGCTCTCCTCACTCAAAAGGCTCTCTTGATAAAAGTCAATTTTTTCACAGATTTTTCCGGTTCCCTTTCTCGGCATGTGTGTCAATAAAACTTTATACAGTCCCCAAGAACGCTGCGAAATGCCTAGGTTTCCTTAAAAGATGTAAGAAATATTTCACCGTCTCTCATTTGGCTATTTTCTGTTAGGCCTACATACGCCCTAAGCTGGAATACAATTCCCATGTACTGGCACTCCAAAAAACTCCTGCTAGACATGATACAAAACACGCGCGATAAAATTTATTGGAGACAGAAATATTACGAAGTCAATCGACTCATTGGATGGAACGCCGACGTAATATCTCTTGCCTATCACTATTCTATCCACCAGCTCGTATAGGCCTATGAGGGCCCTTAGCGTTACCCTAATGGGGGCAACCCATAAGGGATAGAAATGTTAGTATAAAAATGATACTTAGTTAGTTGAAGTATCCTGAGCTTCGAAGAAAAATTGGCCTAGCCGGAATCCCTGCTGACGATATTCGCCACCGGTATTCTTGCAAGCTCGTCCAGCTCAGCTCCTCCCAGAAGAGTTGGCCTAGAATTTTAAAACGTTACATGTTGCCACTTGGACATTGGCAGAGGAGGTGATTCACATCTTCTTCCGCATCGGGATCATGACAGCCCCTGCAAATGTAGTTGGTGTTAATGATTCTTTATTTTGCTGAGTGTTTTCCTAGCAGGTTGTGGTCTGTTCTTATCACTCTTGTGGCTTTTGGCCAGTGATGGCCTTTTTAGTGCTATACGTTTTTTGACTTGCTGCTGTCTATGGATGGCCAACTCTGCAGATCTCGCAATCTTGTTTGGGTTATATTTATAATAGTTGTAGACATTTTGCCTGTCTCAAAAGAGAGCGGAGGATGAGCCTTTTTGTCCGCTGTAGTGATGCATAGATGTGAGCCATGTTTCGCTAGCTCGTCACCCTTTTCATTTCCGATGAAGTCACTATGGCCTGGTACCCAAACAATGCGGATATTATTCTGTCTGCATAGAGCCCAAATTTCTGAGCGACAGAGTCCTTACACGAGATTTTACTTTTGGTTTGCCAGGGCCATAATGGGTATGGCTACTTGCTGTTCACGTAAGTGGAAATATCTTCGTGTGATAGTTCCAATACTCTGGCAATACTCGGCGGCTATAAGTATTGCTGGTATTTTTGCTTGAAAGATACTGCAGGAGTTGAACCCTATTCTGATTGTTAGGATACCGAGTTTCTCAGAGCATACACCTGCTTTAGTACCCTCACTTGATTTAGAGCCGTTTGTGTAAATTGCTATCTCCGAGTGGGACTACAACGTTAGCCAGTCTCCTCTGCTAAGAAGGCGAATAATGATGTAGAGTCTTGATTGAAGTCAAGATAAGTCGTTGTGTTGATGTTGTACTTCAATTGCCTGTCCGCTAAAGTCTTATTGTACTTTTGCAGCGCTTTTTATTCTAGAGTCGCCTTGTCCAGTTTCACAGAGGCGAACCCGAGAGTGAGAAGTGCTGTCTCTGTCTGATATCTGGTACTGGTAAATTGACACAGAAATTTTATTCTCGGATTACATATATGAATTTGTGGATCAGAAACAGAAATTAGGTCTGGCATATCCCAGGATTTACTGTAGCCAATTTTTATCAGCTCAATAGTCCAAAGTCTTGTTTTTTGCTTGGAAATGGCACAGCCCACACATACCTTTGCAGCGTTTTCCATACAGAAGCCAAAAACAAACAAAACTGATGCATAATTTTTGAAAAAAAAAAAAATCCACTGACACAGTATGGCTACAAGTTATGCAAATCAAAATCATTAATTCCAAACAAAAATTTACAATTTTGGACCTTGAACTCAGCGACTCGACTTTTGTTTTTTTTACCACATCATCACCACCACTCACCGCACCAATTAGCTTATATTCGTCAACATCCACGTTCTTATGTGGTTAATCGAATAAAAGTTTCCACAAGCCCCACATGCTGATTGAATAGTTCGATATGAAAAAAATTCAGTTCAACCAATTTCCAAATGATAAAATAAATTTGTTAACTAAATCGCGGACTGATAATGACAGCAACATAAAAATGCCAAACAACACTTTGATAAGCAACAAAAATACAAATTTATTTTGATTTATCGATAGGCTGTGTATAGGTACCGTGAATGAGGGTTTTTGTATACTTTTCGGTTGTAACAAGTGTTTTCGTCAGCAAAATATTTGAGAATTAGAAAACACTACATTAACAGTTGATATTTACTCGTCTTGTCTTATATAAAAAAGAAAATAAATAAAAACAGCTGGACTTTGCACTCTCAGAGTTAGATACAAACAAGACAAATACAAGCCAAGACAAAAATAAACAATTCATCGGATGGATGGCGGACGCGAGTAAGCTTTTGAGTTACTTTTGTATCTCATCACAAGCTGGTTGCGTTGGTGTGTCTCTTTTTAGATACTATACAACTGAGTGCGATCTTGAAGCCCATTGAAATGGCTGACTGTTCAGTTTTATTTGCGCCCAACTCTGATTTTTTTTTTAAGTTTTATTAAAAATGCGACCTTGTGCTAGTTTACCAGCTGATTTGGCATTTTCGAGGAAAGAAAAAACGCTATAAAGTTATAAATAGTTGCCAAACGCTGTGCCGGCGTTTGAAGTTTCGCAACCTTATTTCCGGAAATTTAATTCACAGGTATGCCTAAGTCTACAAGTCTCTCTATATGTTTGGAAAAAAAAAGAAACGCTTCTATAGGTTGTCGCTGTTCAATAACATTTTTCTGCGTCTCGTAATGGGACGTCATGAAGTGATCCAATTACGTTTCACCTTCATTTGACGAGTAAACAAAACAACTCACGACGGTAATGAACGGGTGAAGCATTTGAGGTTTTCCCACATGGCGTACAGTATACTTCGTAGACCACAAAAGTATATTATTATCGGAACGACCGACGTTATTCTATATGTAGGTAAGCGAAGCAGACGCGAAATTGCAAGCAAAAACAGTAAGGTTTACGTTTAATAAGCTTTGAGGAGCATACAAGAGAAAATGGAACAAGCACACATAAAAACGTTTATTTTTAGATACCTTTTGCGAATTTTGTTTGCAGAAATTTGATGACAAGGCAACAAACAATTTCGCGCACGGAAAGATAACATAGCCTTAGCAACAAAATCTCCAAATTTAGTTGTGAGAAATGAACAGCTGAACCTGTTGGTCTTCAGAATAACTTTTTTACACCAGATTCATACGATGACAGCACTAGTATAGTGCACATTTTTTCACAGTTCTGCGTTCGATGAAGCGCAGAGAACAACCAAGAGCACCCACAGTGCAACAACCAAGTGCAAGCACAGTAAACGATGAAGGCACTGTGGCTAACTAGTGCAACACTGAGGTAATATTGACAAAACATCTGGAGTCAGAAAAATTTAGTGCTATGAAAACTTGTGCAAACATTTTGGTTGTTTGTCCGCTGTACATAAAACCGATACCTATAATGAACCTGCCCAAATCGGATTGCCAAACCGAATGCTTAAAAAAGAGTAGCATAGCGACATTGACGCAACTGTGAAACTTAAGAAGTCAGGAAACTTTTACTACTGTGACCAGGGGCGGCAGCTTACAGAAAATATCAACCCTGCCGAACAGGCCTACTATAAACCCAAACGAAGTTTTGGTAAAAGAATTTTTCTGTTAACAAAATCTGTCTGTAAGCGAGCTCAAGCTGAGGTTCTCAGTAAAGAAAAAAGAAAATGAACGATTGCTCGAGGTGAAGCAGGTCCAACATCTCACATGAAGAAAACGTAAAAATGTTTCGTCAAACCCGAAACAGTACTTCAAGGGACTTTCCGGGACAAATTTTATTCTCGTTAAAAAAGAATGAGACGACCGAGTCTAATCCGGAGGACCCGCAAGAATAAATTTCTTGCAAAAATACTATTTTTATCGATTTTTATTCGAAAAAAATACTATTTGAAAGTTTCAGTATAATTTAAGTCAGAGTTAAGTGATAAAAAAGTGGAGAGCAGCAGGGATAAAATTACTCAAAATTCAACGCTGAAATAATCGGAAAATTGAGATCCGGATCAGAATGGGACCTAAATATATATTATACAAAGTTTATTATTAAAGTGATTTTATAAATATTATTAATTAAAATGAACTACACACTTCAATCAATGTCAATATTTTCCTTACTGACCGTTATCGATTAGCAAGATTAGTTACGTTTTAAGATAATGATACGCTTGCAACGCTTATCTGAGGGCATAGTATGACTTTTTGTCCAGACGTCCTTGAAACGGCATTGTGCGCTTAAATCGGCCGTAAAACCGTAAACAAAATTAATTAATTTGATGACAAATAATATTTATAAGCGTAGTCATTAACGAAAAGAAATCCAGCCCGAAAAGGGGAATATAACTGCCACATTTAAAATGTTTACTATGGGCGATTTGAAATTATCGGTTTAGATTATACAAAATTCCGGAATGGAAGCGAAGGGTATATTGCCGGGTGTTTAGTGAACTATCACAATGCATGTGGAAATATTAAGAGGAGCGAGAAAATTGTAGCTAGCGCACAATTCATAACAACTTCAAACAAATTGTAATGAAATAGCGCCTTACTACATAAAAATATGTGGCGAAAACTCAACTCATACTTTTTTATTTTAGTGAGGATGGTTACAATGAAAAGACTTTGATACAATCGACAAATATTTTACTGTAATCAGACATTGGCGCAGTCGGAGAAGTCAGACAACTGCTTCAATCACACGCGCATAGTGTCAGCTAAGGAATTCCACTTTTAAATTCATATTGGTTTAATAGTATAACGCCAGAAAGAAATTACATAATAAGTTCAACTAAAAAAAACTTTTCAAACTTCAAGCAAAAACGCTATGGGTTTTTTAAATACAATTGTTACGACGTTAACGAATTCTGTGAGACTCCAAAGTTGTTGGTAACATTTCTTACTCTGAAACTATTTTTGAAATAAAACACAATTGTTTGTGGCTTTGACACTTTGGAGTGAAAACACCCTGACAGTGACATTTGCTAAGTTTATTGGGTAATCTTTACCCATTTTTCTTGACGCCTAGAAAAAAAAAATACGAAAAAGTCAAGCGGGGCGGTCTAAACAATTTGTCCAAACCCATTAAATGTGCTCACTAAATTCATTCTCCTTGGCCTTAAAGCTTTTGTTCCTACCAGAACCCAGGGTGAACTATTGATGCGACTTAAGCTGCAAAGAGGTTGAAAGAACCAAGTTTTCGGTCCCCCCCCCCACCGAAAAATTAAAAAAAAAGTCAAAAAATGACTGCTTTGGAGCTTTTGGCATTGGCGCAGTCGGCAGCTAAATCAAAGAGCCGGTCGATCTTATTTATTTAGTGGAAGGTGACACGAATATGGGCGCGTGCCGTGGTTAGTATGTCGGTTGTGGTGCCGGGTTCGAGGTCTGACCGGGCCAATAAAAGTTTTTTTCACCTCCACGAGGGTCTGAGAAATCATCAGAGAGTATCATTTGTCTCAATCATTTGTCTCTCAGTAGGCCCCCTCCATGTGTGTGTAAGAACGCCTCTAGCGCACACAGTTTGATGGTTGCGAGAGGTCAGTCAGTTTTTTTTGACAGAAAATTACTTTGATGTAACTTATCCTTAAAAAAAATAGTTACTTAGTTTTACTTTGCACATATATATTAAGCAATGGCGAAGTTGTTCAACACAATTATTGTTCATAAATGGCGCAGTCGAATGTTCGAATACAAAATATAAAACTGCAATCAATGATGCGTCGGCTTTTCAAACGCAAAAAAAGCCATAAATAAGATGTCGGTCAGACAGGCGCAGTCAGATGTTGAAATACAAAATACGTTTAAGAAATATATTATTGAAAACGACGCAGTCGGCTGTTTAAAAAACAAAATATGTAGTAAAAAGGAATATAAAAAAACGAAAATTAACGACACGATCATTAGTTCTTAAAATACTCAGCAGAAATATGTCCATATAATGGCGCAGTTGTCGAATAACAGCTGTAAGTCAACGAATTTATACATTTTCTAAAAACGAAAGAGTTTTGTGTCGAATTTCGAAGTCTAGACCGCCGATTTTGTGAGCACAACCGGCAGTTTTTCTTTCTATGTCATCTTTTATATGATGCAGCGTCTTTCACGTCGTGTGTTCCTATCAGCTTAGCTCGAAACTTAAATCTGGGTTTGATGAACCTATAATTTCCCAGCTTAAAACGATGTCACCTTTCCAATAAGCATATAGACAATCTCACAGTTTTTCGGATGCAGCCCTTCCCGACCGTTAATTGCTTGTGCCCCATAATAATTGACACTTCGTATAGTAGACCATAATTACAATTCAACATTGACAGTTGGTTTAGCAAGTTTTTCGTACTATCCTACTATATTTTCAGCATTCCACCAGTCTGGTTATTCACACTCGATAATAAGGCTGATAACTTATAAATAATTGCCTAATGACAGCATTGGGCATATGCCGGGTTTTCGCAGTCACCATTTCAAAGTGATTTCATTTTAATGTGACGAAACAAAAAACTTGACAAGCTGATCGTCATAGACGGCTTGGCGCCAGGCAGCTCTGGATCCGCCAGTAAGGCATCTTGTGTGATCTAAGTTTCAGCTTAAGGCATTGGAAAAATCGTAGGTAAATCTTTTCCAAATTTTAAGAGATATGTCTAATGTTTCAGGATTCGAACCATAAACCGGTTGATTTTTAGTTTTATATTTTCATGGCAACAACGTTTGTTGGTTAGGTAGCCGAATATTTCAATTTTTCAGGAGCGAGTAGACTGTTCTTAAGACAGCTTTTTATTAACACTACAATTTCATTGGAACCAAGCGGCTTGTCTTAAGCTTAACTTCCTTTTACTAAAGCTTCCTCTAGGGCTTCGATTTAAATAGTCTTTTTTTTTTCAATTTTCAAATAAACTAAATTGACCGACAACGAAGTAACAATAATATGTCCTACAAATCTTTGGAATATATTTGCATGAGCTTGAGTTTATCAAGTTCCATTTGCTTGTTTTTAATTAATCCAACAAGTTTCACCTCTGAGTCGCCTTCAAAGAGGTGAAGGCAGACAACCCAGGAAAGGCAGCAAATCAAGTTCAGGTTCCGAAAACGATTAGACCAATAATTGTGATTTTTTAATAAATTCAAAATCAAATAATGAAGCTATCAGCACGGCAGTGGTGTGCCAATCACTCGTTAAATTTAACGAAAATTGCTTTTTCCCGTGATAAAAACCAATGAGAAGCCATTGCGAAATGTGGGGGAAAAACAAATTACACACAATCACTTATGAGTTATCGGATTTGTCGGTGAATTAGAGACCTGTCATGCAAGGAAGACACATGGTCGGCATTGGCATAACCCAAAACAGAAAATCTGACTTTTTTCACTTCACTTTTCATTTCGTTCCCTTCATTTGCACCCACGTGGTGGTAAGGGCCGATAGTGTAACTTTTGTTGATTGAAGTTCAATGTTAATTAGCTTGTAAAAATGTAATAAAACAGCGGCCCACCTACCTTATTATCGTGTTACGATAAAAACCGTCGTGTAAACACTTCAAATCACTTCACAATTAGGTCTATTTAAACACAAAACACTTCACTATTCAATAAAAGTTATTTATGAAAAAACAAGTAAAATATTCTCTCCAACTTCACAAGTGAATCACGTAAATTAAAAACTTCTTATCGAAGAGCTAAAAAAGCAAAACAATAGCCTTGTCTGCTTGCGATTGCGTTTTGCAAACGTCTATTCTCGACGGTCAGTTGTATTATATTTTTAAACAAATCAACTTGATACGATACCAGACAAAAACTGACTGATTACTGAATGTCAAGCCAAACAACCGATCGCATAGGTCGTCAACACATTCACATGTCCGCAGCACTACTACTGCAGCAATTAAAATGAAGCTTTTAAGACCAAGTGTGTGAATTTGACGCCAACGCTGCGCTGATGCGAGTGATAAAAATCAGGCCCCCATGTATACAACTCGAGCTCGTCAGTCTTTCACTCTACCACTAAAGCAAGGCATGATGGGAAAGCTTCTCCCATAAGCGGAGACAGGACTTTGACCCGCCTGTGGGGTAAATAGAAAAAAAATGGCCACAACCACCTCCCCCCGGTATTTGATAACAAAAATAAATAAAATAAAAATTCTACTATTTTGCGAATTGTTTGAACAATTTGAATTTGCTGGGGAACAAGGCGCAAAATAATTAATTAACAATGATCGTTCCAATCGATTTGATTACGGGGCAAATTTCGTAGTTACTTGTTGTATCGCGAAATGATTAGCCTGACTTCTGAAGTTTGTCTACGTTGAAGGTGCTTTTTCTTAGATAAAAGATAGGAGTAAGTAGGTCTCGAGAAAAAAAACAGGCAAACTGCTGATATCGTGGGCGTCTTCTGGAACATTTACGTAACTTGTTTTTCTAACAAATTTGTTGGTGAAAAAAAAAGTAGAATATTATTAAGGGCTGTCAGGGCCGTTATTTTTAAAGTGAGTCCCCTGCTGATGTGACCTTGTGGGGCTATGAAAAATAAAACAATACAGAAACACTGTTTGGAAGTCGCGAAATTTTCGTCGATAAATCGAAAATTTCGCTGACAGTTAAAGCTTTTTGGTACGGAAAATACGATTCGAAAAAGAGAGGAAAGAGGAAACAGTTTGCGATAATTCGGGACCTTACTAATCCAAGAGAGGAATCGGCTTCAGTGATTTGTGATCACATTATGTGACAATCACTGTGATCAAACAGGGGTGGAATCGGCTAAATTAATGTGAGTTTTTCATATTTTATGACAGTCAGTATGTTTAGAGCAAACAAAATAATCCGTCTGGATAATTGATAACAATGAAATCGTTCCGAATCGTTGCATAATTAAGGCATGTGATGAAGGAGTAATTATTTCTATCTGTGCATACGGAAATTCTTCCTGTCTTCAATAAACACAAGGAATCAGAAAGTTTTAAAACTTACGACCAGTTGATTTCGACGGTGATTGGCCGTGAGATATCAAAAGAAAGTTGTGACGATCAAAGTTTACGCAGAAATTTTTTTATATATCTGAAACATAGTCGATTCCACCCGAGAATTTCCAAACATGTAGTTCCCAAAGAAATTTTAAAGTGATGAAAAACATGGGGGAAAGTACAACAGTTCAAAAATACCCAACCCCATCTTAAAAAGAAATGGCAACGCCCTCCAAAAAGTGGGCGGGGAGTCGTGTCAGAAGAAGTAGCTTCCTTAAGTTCTTTTACTCAACTGACTTAGACTGTACAGTGGCACAGAAAGTGAGGTGTCCTCGCAACAATCCATATCGCCACATCCTCTGCAGATGTTGTCATTGTCGAGATTTAATTTCATAGCATGATGTCTCAGAAGATTGTAAGCAGTTAGTATAACTAACTAACCACGACAGAGTCTTCCTGTCGATCTTGATTAGCGCGTTAGTTCGGGACTTATCATATTTAGGCCACATTTGTCTTGAGTTTTCACAGGTGGACAAGGACGTCGTCCATCTTGTGTTTGCTGTCATCCGGATCTTGTTTTCAACTCGCCTTCTGAGGTCACAGAGAGGAGGTTTGATCCATTGAAGGGCTTGTTGAGGTTCTAATGCTGATCCCTGCCGTGCAAGCTCATCGGCTTTATCGCATTCGATGAACGCCCGCCCTATAGTGCGCCATTAAGCCAGCACAAAACGCACTTTTTCGGCGTTTTACGTTCGATAAAGCGCAGACACCAACCAAGTGTGTTCGACGACCCTGTACCTGTACCACTCTGTGGCAGGGATGGAAAAGTGGATCCAATTGTATCGAATTCGAACAAATGAGTTATCGTCAGTCGGCCTCGTAAGGTCGGAGACTAGAGAAATATCAATTTAGGCAGGCTTGAACTAAAAACTGTGTTAAAGCAACCACGATGAGAGGAACAGATATAAGCGATAAGTATATTAAGATTATTTTTGGCTCAGAAATAGTTCGTCAATTTACCTAATCCTCTTTTTGATGCAAAAAAAAAATATTTCAGTACAATTGGTTCTATTTCAGTACAATCTGAAAAAAATTTCAGTACAACTCAGAAAAGTCGTTTTCCATCCTTGTCTATGGTACATTATTGCAGCACTGAAATGCCCCAAGCATTCTTGTCGGAGGAAAAGGTAAGTGCTGTAAAAAATATTGACGTTTTAGTTTTTTTTAGCTGTGCACTAGAATTCCACAGTTCTAATTCCAGTGGGCGCTTTTGCGTTCAATGAAAAAATAATTTTAACGGATGCACTTCGTTTTTGTCAATAAGCTGTTCGAGTGCGAAAAGGCGATTAGCATTAATGATAGATTAATAGACCACCTAAAATATACAACCAAAACTGACAATTTCTGTCATTCGCAAGCGTCACATAATTTTTCGACTTGGTGGTACATTTTGGGCCACCAAGCACAAGTGTTATTCTACATTAAACAAGAGCTTATACGTACATAACGCGCCCAATACCTATTTTAATTCAATCTCGCAAGATTAGATTGTCCCAATAAACAACCTTGTAGTCTAATTCCAATGCGGAAAACCACAGTCTTGAAAAAAAAAACCACAATGAGGCAGGTTGATACTTTCCTCATGACATTACGTATAGGAAGCACATGTAGGCACTAACTAAAGACTAAACGCTTGATGCTTCATAAGAATCCGCTTCTCGCAATTTATTATTACATATGCCCAGTGGTGCGGGTAGGTATTTATTTTGTAACGATAAATTATTCATCAATTAACATTGTCGTGTATATGTTTACTTTGCTCGTGTTTGCATTTGAACAAAGCGAGCTTTTTCGCGGGAACACTGGCGAGTTTATTCCCTGCTCACGTCATCATGTCTGTAAAGCTCAAGTCCGAGTTCAAAGTCCAAGAATCAACTTGATTGGTTTCCCCAACCCTAAATACACTCATGCTTTTTTTAGTTAAGCGAAATTGCCGGTATTTGACGCAAGGAGGAATAAAAATTGAGTCAATTTTGCAATAAAATCGAGGAAACTCATACCAACACTAGCAGCTAGCAACTCTCATTCGTTTCATATTATGTACCAGACACTAAATCTAATTGCAATTGTGATGTTGTGTAAGTTTTTATGACTAAATGGAAATGGGTTTTATCGTCTTTCTCGTTAGATTTTTAAATGATTTGTTGGAAAGTGTTTGTTCTGAGATAGGTTCTAGAGGTTTGTATTAACATTCCAATGGCTTGACTTGAATATTTAAAAGTCCAGTTTTTATTCGCAGAAGGGCTGTTTATAGGGAAGTAAGTATTTGAAAAAAAAGGAGATCGTTTTTCGCCTCTTCATTAGATGTCTCATAACTTTGTCACACCGTATCGAAATCTAGTCTAGATTATGCGTGGAATAAAACTCCAAAGTAGCAAAAATATACAGATTTTTTTGTGAAATGTTTAATTTCGGTGTGGTATAAATGTAAGGTGTAAGAAGCAACTTATACAGGGTGTTTCCAAATTCGATGCAAATATTTTGACACAAGATTCTTGGGTATATTTAAAGAAAAAAATTGTTCTACAGTATGCGCCTATCTCAAATTTTGATACCACTTATTGGGAATTTAAGAAAACACCTACTTTGAGGTACCTTGACCCATACTAAAGAAAATATCTCCGCTAGTACTTACAACAGGTACTTCATTTAGGACTTAAATTTTAGAAGAAATAGTACTCCTTTCAACTGCATTAAAATAAAATTGATGACTTTTTTTACTTTCGAGATATTTGCTTTTAAGTCGGATCCTTTTTCCCTGTCCATGACATTTTTTTGACTTTCAAGACACATTTCTGCGAAAAATGCGTAATAAACATATCGGTAATTTTTTTTTTCTAGTGCACCTAACAATACTTAATAAAAATTGCTCAGATAAGTTACCCGAAAAACTCACAGATTTTATGATACTTGGGAAATTCCATAGCAGGTAAAATTATGAAAAACTTGATTCATAGTGTTCAATTCCTATTATTCTGAATAAAAATGCTTGTGTTTGGTTTATGTTTTTTTTTATTTCATTAAGTTAACTTTACAATCAAATAAGGTGTTCAAAGTGTCCTCCTCCATTTTGTATGCATGCTAGAGCCCGTTTTTGGATTGCGCTGTCAACGTTTATTGAGGATAACTCCTGCCTCACTTGTGACGAGGCTTGGAGAATGCGATCTTCTAAATCATTTAGAGTTGATATTTCTGTAGAATAAACAAGTTCTTTCATTCTCCCCCATACAAAAAAATCCATAATTGTAAGGTCTGGAGATCTTGCAGGCCAGTGAACTGGTCCATTTCTTCCTATCCAACGACCAGCGTACTTTTCATCCAGCCAATTCTTAACCTCGCGACCAAAGTAGGCTGGGGCTCCATCCTGTTGAAAATATGACGAAGCTCGTTGAGTTACCGGAACATCCTCCAGTAGATCTGTTAAATCATTGCGCAAAAATTCCAGATAGTTTGCAGAATTCAGTGTGGGAGGCAGTTTGAAGGGACCGATTAAGTTGTTTCCAATAACACCTGCCCACAAATTGACGCTAACTCTGTATTGAAATGATGACTCTCTCCTTGTGTGTGGGTTTTCCGCACCCCATGTGTGTAGATTGTGAAAATTTGTAATCCCATCTCTAGTAAATTGAGATTCGTCCGTCCATAGGATTCTGCTCATAAAACCGTTGTCATCCAAGTTCCGCTCTAACAACCAGATGCAAAACTCAAGTCTCGGCTCCAAATCACTCGGAAGCAGTTCCTGCACAGGTGTATGGTGGTATGGATACAAGTTTTCCGTATGCAGGAGACGAACAATTTTATGTGTTGAAACATTAAATCGCAAGGATAAGCGCCTGATGCTGATTGATGGATCATTTGCAACCGCTTCCAGTATTCTTTCATCAACTGCAATTCTTCCTGTTGAAGCTCCTGCGTTAGGTCGTCTTGTTGAAACAGATCCCGTTTCCCGAAGTCTTCAAAACGAATTTGTTAATACGCGGGGATTAGGTACTCTTCGGTTAGGATAAAGCTGATGGTATCTTTGTTGTGCTCTAATAGAACTTCCGTTGCACATCCCATAAACGTAGATAATATCGGCGTATTCTTCGTTTGTAAAAGATGCCATTTCAAGTATGGTTTCTTAACAACTTTTGTGTCACCTCGGCTTCAAAAATGACTTTGATGGATTTAATTTTGTTTTCTAACCTTTTATAGAAGTTACATTAGGTAAATTTTCCAACTAGGCGACCAACCTCAAACTTAATCCTTTTTGGGATTTAACAGAAAAATGATAGGGAAATTACCTTTTTATCAGGTAGTCTAATAAAAATGCATGCTCTAAAACCTACGTAAATTATTAATACATAGTCAAAAAATCGTTCTTGTTGTCAATCGCGGTTATAAAAGTAGGTAACAAATCATATTTCCACCTTATACCTGTCGCGGCTTCGTGAAAAGTGTTTTTCATAATTTTACCTGCTATGGAATTTCCCAAGTATCATAAAATCTGTGGGTTTTTCGGGTAAATTGTCTTAGCAATTTTTATTAAGTATTATTAGGTGCACTAGAAAAAAAAATTACCGATATGTTTATTACGCATTTTTCGCAGAAATGTGTCTTGAGAGTCAAAAAAATGTCATGGACAGGGAAAAAGGATCCGACTTAAAAGCAAATATCTCGAAAGTTAAAAAAGTCATCAATTTTATTTTAACGCAGTTAAAAGGAGTACTATTTCTTCTAAAATTTAAGTCCTAAATGAAGTACCTGTTGTAAGTGTTAGCGGAGATATTTGTGTTAGTATGGGTCAAGGTACCTCAAAGTAGGTGTTTTCTTAAATTACCAATAAGTGGCATCAAAATTTGAGATAGGCCCATACTGTAGAACAATTTTTTTCTTCAAATATACCCAAGAATCTTGTGTCAAAATATTTGCATCGAATTTGGAAACACCCTGTAGAATTTGTTTACAACGCCTAGTGTCAATGTAAACGAAACGTCAAAATGTCAGAGTATCGGAGAGAGCATGCGGTGATATTTTGACGCATCACTGTGAGTTTTTAAAATCTTTTTGCTCGAACTATAAATTTTAAACCAACTATGAAATGGCTTCACCGCACCTAAAACCGAGATTTACATGCAATTTTAAGCCGCACCGAAACTAAAAGATGCATTATTGTTATTATGATAATTGAATATTGATTATTGATTGTGAATTGTGATTATCACAATTCCGTTGTGACACCGCAATCGACCAATCACCGTCAAAATCAGCTGGTCTCCACTTTTCAAACTTTCTGCTTCATTACTGAGGAAAAATTCCTGTATGCTAAGATGCTCTTACATCACAAACCATAATTATGCAACAATTCTGAAAAATTGTCTGTGATCACATATTCACATTAGGAAAACGGATTATTTTGTTTGATCATATTGATTGTCACAAAATGTGATATGTTATCACAGATAGCCTTAGCTGATTCCACCCCTTAGAAACCTCCGGAGCATTTGACCAAACAGTTGCTGCTTGTGAAAAGAAGCACTTAAGTCTAGTGAATGCATTTCATCCGTCAAATTGAGGTACACAACTGACAGCTAAGGCTATGTTACAAAGCTGCGTTGCGCAAACGTTGATTTTACAGCTTAAATTCAAACACGACGGAAGATACCACAACGATGCTAAGAACATCCATCGTTACGTTTTTTTACATAAGAATGTTTTGAGAAAGCAAAAAATCAACATGATAAATTTTTACGTGTGTTTTGACGTTTCTGTAGAATTCTTGGCTTTCGCTGTTATCTGTGTTCCTGCTGATTTTTCGGCATTTTCTAAAGTTTTGAATTATTTTTCGAATGGTATATTTTCAACGCAGCTTTATAACATTTATGTTGAGTTCTTGAGTGGAAGTAATTTGTCGGGGTAGGAAAAATGCTGACCGAGCATATTTTTACGTAAAATGTTTTACTGCGTAAAGCAAAGTAAGCGTTAAGGCTATGTCACAAAGCTGCGTTGCGCCAACGTTGATTTGACAACTTAAACTCAAACACAATAAATTCATTGGCAGCTACCACAACGTTGCTTCGACCATCCGCCGTTACGTTTTTTAACGTAAAAAAGTTTCGAGAAAGCAGAAAAATTCACCACGATGATTTTTTACGTGCGTTTGACGTTTCTCTTAACCTGGAATTGTTAGCTTTCGCGGTGGTTTGTGTTCTTGTTGATTTGTTGGCATTTTCTATGATTTTTAATATATTTTCGAATGGTATATTTTCAACGCTAACAATCGCGTTGGGATTATTATGATCGCAACAGGGACATAATACAATGTCTCCACCGACAATTAAAAGAAGATTAGCGGGTGACGATTAAGAATAAATCCTAAAGTGGCTCTATCGGACAAATATAGAATTGATTTGACACGAAAACTCTGTTTCTGTCATTTTGGCTCTCAAAAGAGAGTGGCGATGTCATTTCCCAGGAGCGAAAAGCGATTTCCTCAGTTAAAGTCACAATAGAAAACGTACTTGTGACAGATCTGTCGCACAGAGACAGTTACAGTTTCCTTTTTTGATTCTCAAACTGTTACAGAGGTGCAGAAAATAGGTTTGTGAGGTGAATGGGATTTATGAGAGAATTTATTTTTAATCGCTTGCCGAGAGGATTTAAATAGGTATGGCAAATAGCGTGATTTGTAGAGGATTTAATAAAGATTTATAATAATCGAGGATTAGTGCTCGGTGGAGACATGGTATAACGGGACAAAGCAAACGACAACGCAGCTTTCTGACATAGCCATTATAGCTTCGTATTATCATTCAAATAGTTGTCCCTACTTCTTTTTTCCAGTCCAATCGGCCGTTTAACACTCTAGTTCAAGATGATATGCGTTTTTTATTATACATACCTTTTTCAGGAAAAATTTATTTTGTACATATGTTAACTTGGAATACAGTGGAAGAAAGACCGAAGTTTACCCCGTAAGACCTTTAGGGAGTATATTTAAGACTGACAGAATATTTGTCTTGATTATAGGTCATGTAGTCCGTCCGTCTCCCCGGATGTGGGAGATTTTTGGCTTCACTTTGAAAAGAAGCATCAAAATTAAGCCGAAAGAAATCGTTAAACAACAAATTTCTATATTTTTCGACGGCTTTCTTTCTCATAATGTCTGTTTTGCAAAGTATGGTCTTACGTCATGTTTTCTTAGTACTGGAGTTTTTCTACCCTGCAGCTTATGCCAGTTCCTTTTACAGCACTGTTTCATAAATGGCGCGACATAAAGTTTGTATATTTTTGCTACTTTTAAATCCAAATCCACACATAAGTATTCCTCGAACTCCACTTTAATTTGTATTCCACTGGCGGAAACACTCGGCATATAGCGAGAGTGTCAATGCACCTAAAACACATGCTAAGAATAGAATGGAATATTTGCCGGCCGACCGATGTTTTCTATCGCCAAGAAATCGCAAACGAATTCAAAACTGCACTGAACTAAAAAAATATTACACTCTGCGACGTTGCCGATGTATACACTTTTTTTTAAACTATGTCGTTTGTACGTCAACACTTACCTCCCTGCAAATCGATTTGCAATAAATCGAAGCGTAAAAACCAGCGGTCTGTCTACCTTTTTACGACTGGTTTCTTTAACATTTATCAGTTTGCATTTTTGGACGTCTACCGATGAGTTATCGGTTTAATAAAAATTACCACTCACATTGGGGGTCAATTTAAAGTGAGGTGCCGCGTAAGCGATAACGAATAACAAGAAATAAAATTTAATGCCTCTACACGTTTGGTCGAGATTAGGGAATCGATTTACGTTACCGAATAGTAATATTTTGGGTGCACACTATCAGTGCGGTATACGCAAATCATTTTTAGCCAACGAATTTTTGAAGTACGCGCGTGACTTTATTATCCGGCAATGTAGATGTTAATGCGTTGGCCAAAGTATAAAATGAATGTATAGAACTCGATGTTTATTTGCTAAGAAACTATTTTTGGCAAATGTGTCCAATGTGCGAATGTTGATAGGAATAATTACCCCACATCGGTTATAAAAGTGTCAACAGATAAAGTTATCTTCGTTTGGCAATCCAGTTGGGTTGGAAACTATTTCTAGCTAGGGGGGCATTGTGTGATTTATTTGTTGGATATTTTCCGTGGGCATGACTTTTACCTTTATGCGTTTATGTATGTAAACGGTGGTTTTTGTAAGTCTTATCATGGACTTTTTCTTTTGAAGGTTAAGATTCTTTTAGATTAAATCATATGAGGCAGGTGTTTTCAGGAGAATAGAGTAGGATTTTAGCGTAGTCCAGTATTCGTTTTTGACATTTCTGTGCTTCGGAGAAATATGAATCAATGAATGTCTAGTGTACTTAAATTGGGATTCTTGAGTGTATTAATTTATCAATTCTTCAATTGATTCGAAAAAACTCGTAAGAGAACCACGAATCTTGATTCGTGAAACGGGCAACGTTAGTTCTGTTACTCTATTTACGGATGGCCACGAAAACAGAAGATTGTTCTGCTTTTTGCGTCATTCTCAAGTGCTTGCTAACTTGCATCAGAGAAAAAATCACCTTTGCCTTTACTTTTGTACCTTTGAAAAAGCGTCTTTGTAGATTAGATGATCAGCATCAAGCTACACCAGCATCGGCTACCTAATTAGTAAGAAAGAACTTGGGATCCCTCATGTCTTATTCAACATGAAGGATTATACAAACATTGATAAAATTTCAGCACATGGATAAAAAAAATTCCATCTGACACCGGAAAACTGTTATTCCGAAAAAAAAATCTTTCTAAAAAGGTGTGTCATTCAGCCCTAATGACCACCAGTACAGCTGGACATGCCGTGCCGGTCACAGCGATTTCATGCACGCCCTGCAAGATCATTTGGGATAGCCGCGAAAACCTCGATTTTTGTCAGTTTTAGTGGTTCTAAGACAGTTCATGCTGGTGCGGATTTGGCTTTTAAATCTTGTTCATAAGGCAGCTCGCGCTTGCGCGCACCAAAGAAGAGTTAAACAAAAGCAGATTACTGGGTCACCCAAAACAAGACCTCAGCCAAAAAAGGCAATTGCTATAGTTGCTAACATCAAAAAAATACACCTTCTCAGGTGGCGGGTATGAGAATGCTCACCAGATATGGTGGGTACCAGATGCGTGCCAGATGTTTTTATAAAATACTTTAACGATTATATAATTGTCTCTACCGACAGTTAAAAGAAGATTAAAACAAATCCTAAAGTGGCTCCATCGGACAAATACAGGATTAATTTGACACGAAAACTCTGTTTCAGTCATTTTGGCTCTCAAAATTAATTTCATTTTCGGTCTCCCAGGAGCAAAAACGATGAAAAACTGCTTCAGAACTTTTCACTGCCCAGCCACAAGTATGCATTGTACCCGTTCTATGTAAACGTCGCTGAGTGTATGCGTAAAAGGCGCCAAACTTAATGCACTGCCTGCAGAAGTGCAGACAGAAGTAGAGCTGTTTGCCTTGGTTGTCCAACATGATTGCAGTTCGATAAAGATTCTAACTTTTAATCCCCTGACGGTCACTAAACCATTCGTGTCTGTCCGTCTTTATTTCAATGCAATCAAATCAATACACCCACACAGTAGTGAGAAGGTGGGGGATACCCAACCACTGGAAGAAGATCTACAACTGGTGCGTGTGTGAGGACTGAAGACTCCTCCTTCCCCCACACGGCGCGCAGCGCCCTTGTTTACGCGGTTTTCAACCCGAAGGCAACCTTCCATCGAATTTGCTTTTATGTTTGCTCTTCGTCTTTGGTATCACCTTCGCCATCCAAAAGACCGTTTGTCTCTTGAGCAACCGCCATCGGCGAGGACCGAGGAGTGTGTTGTGCACCATAACAACAAGAGAAAAAAATTGGTGAACGTGGAGCAACAGCAAACCAGTATACTTGGACTTTGGACTTTGTGGTAAATCATTTGGCGAACAGGTAACAGCGGAATTAATTAAATACCCGGGGACTATGTATCAATTTAGTGGATTTCGTTTGTCACAGAAGACAAATCCGCGGATTTGCATACAGAGACGTTGGCACTGCTCTATGCAACCAAAACAAGTCGATGACAACTTTGACCTAAATATGGTGTTGCGGCAGAAAATCGAAAGTAAACGCCTCTCCGCCTAGCCTAGACAACAAAAAAAGTGGTCCACGGGTTTTATTTAAGGAAATCAAACTTTAAAGGAATTCCGTGGACTACAGGATCAAAACAGGTGCAGATGCTGACAGATTGACCAACAGCATCGGAATTCCAAATTCCCGGTCCAGCCAGCAGGGGGTGTTGTTGCAACCAGTTGCATAGTAATCAAACAAATTCCATAGTAACACATCGAACAAATAGATAAAAAAAAAAACGATTATCGAACTTACCTTCAAAAACTATTTATTTTTTTTATTTTTGCAGAATGGGCGGCAACACTTTCAACACAGCACTAATTACGCACAGTTATGAAAGATTTACAAAGTAAAACTTTGTTTCACTTTAAGTTTAGCTTTTATTACGTTGTAAATTTTAATATTGCAACACAAGAATATCAACAAAGTTTATAAAATATGAAAATTAAATAACAAACTGAAGCAAAACGCACGCAGCACACATCCGACCACTCACAGAAAATAAATCGAACTGGAGAAAATTTTGTATTCCTCTATTGCATGAAACTGAGAATATTTCTCGCATGTGATATATATGTCATTTGTGAATGTCACCCAATGGGGCGGCTACATTTCCAATTGGATAAAATTGGATAAAAAATTTTCAATTCAATAAAAATTTATCACTGATAATAAGTATTTATCTTGCAGCAAAGATAATTTAGCTGTGACTAAATTAATGCAATTTAGCACATATTTTTACGTTTTTTTTTTATAATATGCCCGTGATCAAAGGGATATAATTACCCTTAAAATGCGTAGCACATCGCGAGCGGAAAGAATAATTTTCGAATAGAAAACGTAGAAGAAGAAAGTAATTCTCGGTCCAACACAAACGCTGATGAGCCAAACATGAAACCTCTGAACAGAAGCACCAAAGCTTACCCCCGCAATATGACCAGCAGAATATTTCATAAAAACATCTGGTATGTATCTAATTGTGGTCTATTCTATTTGCATGTTGGAAGAGCAAAAGGTGTTTTGTATTCGGCCGACCCTAACCTGGATAACAGAGGCCGACCAGCAAGCCGCTCATTTTGAGACCAGACGCTTCTGGATTTTTCGTTTTTTGCTGGTTTTGGTAAGCCCGCATGTTTCCCAAACCGGTAGCCACCATATCTGGTGAGCATTTTCCTATCCGCTACCCTGCTGTGTGTGAAGACGCAAAAATTAGAATCTTCGGCAACTTGGCTCTTCGACTTACGTTTCACAAAATTGACTCGTGATTGACTAATGAGTCAACTCAAAACGCTTTTCCATGCATTTGAAATCAGGTTCGAGTATGCACAGTGAACGTCATAATCTGGTTATACATTATTTTATAGTCACAAATTTCTACTTGGGTACTCTGGCTTTCTATTGCAAAGCCAATAATAGTTGAAATAAAAGTGACACATTGTAGTAATAATACAGTTTCAATACCATCATTTTAGTGACATATTTTATGAATATATAGCTTCTTAGGTTTTCGGGGTGGATAATAGAATCTTTAAATGTTCCGAAAAACATTTAAAATATTTTACGGAAATCTAAATTTTGACCAAGTTGATAATATGTAATCGACAGTTTCAATACGATCATTTTAGAGCCATATTTTGTGGGAATCTGGGGTGGGGTGCCGTGGCGTAGTGGTTAGTGTGTGTGCTTACTACGCCCGAGGTCTGGGTTCGAATCCTGCCATCGTCACCTGAAAAAAAAAACTTGTTCTTTTTCATGGTCCTCACCTCCGCGAGGGTTTGACAACCCCTCCGAGAGTATTAATTTTCTTGAAAAACTTCTCAAAGTGCCGTTCGGATTCGGCGAAAAATTGTAGGTCCCCTTGTATGTAAAGAAATTCAACACAACAGCATACATTGTTAAGAAGTTGGCCCTGGTTCGCCTCGAGCTGTTGCGCCACTCTATTTATATATTTTATTTATTTTATGGGAATCTAAATTTTGACCAAACTAAATTTTCTTTGTCAAAAAATGGTAACCAAATCGTAGCATTTTTGGAACTCCACAGCTGGTTAATTATAGTGACAAAACAACACAAAAATGACGGCATGACACTAGACTTTTTAATTCTAAGTTTATAGTCACAAATTTCTAATTGGGTTATTTTGCCAAAAAGTTTTGCGAATATGTCTAACGTTTTCAGTGACAGTTATTTGAAAGCTCTATGTCTAAGATTATTTTCAGTTCCTGTTTCTGGTTTTTGTTGCAGCACTAACACCTGAAACATAAGCAGGAACGGTGCCGTTTTTAATTTAGTTTTAGAGTCAGTTTCTGTTTCTGTTCCTGTGTAAAAATATCTTCCACGCACACAGCGTTCATGATTGTAATGGAGATCAGGCGATTGGTAGAGGGAAAATAAACCAAAAATTAAGTGAATATGGATGTAACTTAAGCCGCGTTGTCACAAGCAACGTGAAACAGGAACAGAGTCCCATACATTAGCAACTGAAACCTTAATTCGCTAAATGCTTTTTACGTTGCTTATGTATGAAATTCGGTTTCTGTTCCTTGTGATAAAGCCGCGTTGTCATAAGCAACGTAAAACAGGAACAGAAACAGAATCCCATACATTAGCGACTGAAACCTTAATTCGCTAAATGCTTTTTGCGTTGCTAATGTATGAAATTCTGTTTCTGTTCCTGTTCCTTTTGACTTCGCGGCTTTAGAAAGCAAAATAGACTTATTTATGTGTTAAGTTAAAACGTTGCTAAAAAATAAATATTCGGTAAAAAAACCTGCACTGCTCGCGAAGAGCGGGAAGATGTGGCCTTTTACCAGTGATGTCAGGAAAATGGGGTTTCAAGGAAGAAAAAAAAATTTTTGTGCCATAATCGGGATTTTTCGGAAAAAATAAATCAAAATGGCCGTCGATTCCTCCCAAATCATGGTAGGTCAAATTATTATTTTTTTTTTAAATGCGTTTGCATTTTCTCATACTCTTTGGCGAATATACGACAAAATTTTCGCTCTTTATACCATGTCTCCACCGGGCACTAATCTGCGAATAATATAAATCTTTATTAAATGCTCTACAAATCCCACGATTTGCCATACAAATTTAAGTCCTCTCGGCAAACGATTGAAAATAAATCCTCTCATTAATGCTATTCACCCTTTTCACAAAACTATTTTCTGCACTTTTGTTTGTGACGAATTTGTCACAAGTACGTTTTCTATTGTGATTTTTACAGCGAACAATTTTTCGCTCCTGAGAAATGACATCGTCTCTCTTTTTTGAGAGCCAATATAAGAGTAACATATTGAGGACTCTTGTCAAATTAGTCCTCAATTTTATCCGGTGAAGACAGTTTGGGATTTATTTTTAGTCGTCTCCCGCTTATCCTTATTTGATTGCCGGTGAAGACATAGTAATACTTTAAGTGTCTTAAAGTGTTTTAAGGGGAGGAATTTAAAAAAAAAAAAAACTCAATTTTTACGTTTTTTGCCATAACTTTCCTTAGAATCCAGGGAAAAATTCGTTTTTTTGTGTATAAAGTATTTTGTTAAAAATTATTTTAACTTTTTCGGAACTTCAAGCCCAACCTAAATAAGGTGCTGTTAGTTATAAGATCACAATCAACGGGTTAATAATTCACAGAAATAGTCTTTGGACTTTTGGCTTATGAACTTATATGACCCAGCATCGCTTTAGCTAAGATTAGACTGCATGCCATTTTGGCATATTTGACGTAAGAAGAAAAATATTTGCAGCATTTTTCTTCTTAGGTATTGCAAATATGCCCAAATGGCATGCAGTCGAATCTTAGCCGAAGGCTATCTTTTATCTTATCCTTACGTTAATTTTCCAGCGACACAATAGATAATATTATTTTTAAGTTTTTCTTCGAACTTTCTTGCTGTGGGCAGACCCTAAATGGGTAACAAAAATTTCTTAATGACGGTAGCGCTTATTGTGTGTGGTTGAAGAAGCTCATTTGACAATTATTGCCTGCCAAAAAATTGTCGGCAAAACAAAGCGATGAGCCTCCTCGATTCTGTAAAATTCAAGAGTTTGTAAGTAAACCAACGATTAATTTAACTTTGGAACAGTGCTGTAGTTATTTCTATTCATTCTCGTACAGGGTCAGCTCTGTTTTAAACAAGGACGTCAAACAACATGGTAAAAGCTTTATGTTTGACTGCGAGGAAGACACTTCATGGAGTTCCAGTGAGGTAAACAAACATTTTGCACACAGTCTTACCCTTGTACAATTGTTGCTTTTCAGGGCAAACCCCAATGGATAGCACTGCAATTTGAAGAACCACAGACTGTCAAAGCTTTCAGCTTCCAATTTCAAGGTGGATTCGTTGGCAAAGATGCCAAAGTAGTTATCACCACCAACGACGGCACCGATTTTGAGGAACCCTTCTATCCTGACGATATTAACTCAGTGCAGACGTTCAGCCTTAAATCCCAAATAACTAATGTTAAGAAGTTAAAGTTTGTCTTTGAGTCGAGTACAGATTTTTTCGGTCGAATTATTGTTTATAAATTAAAAATTCTTTGAAAAATTGTTTTTTCCCTTGAGTCGTGTGGTCTTCCTATCATCCGTTTGGGGTCGCCTTTAACGCCAAGAATCTTAATGACAGACGGATGTTTCTCCATTTTGGATCTGCGCTTTCCTTCTCTCTTTCTTTCGAAACGTGGAAACGTCAACATTGGTTGGATTTCACGTCGTGCTGCTGAATTTTTATAAAATTTTACCAAATTAACGCAAAGTAAGCCAAATTCAAAGCAATCCATCCAAACAATATGATCTAATAGACGTAATTAAACGTTTTGCAGATGCCGCGTGAAATTAAAGAAGTCAAGGAATTCCTGAACACGGCCCGCAGGTCCGATGCTCGTGCCGTGAAAATCAAGAAGAACCCATCGAACACCAAGTTCAAGATTCGTTGCTCCCGTTTTCTGTACACCTTGGTTGTTCCCGACAAGGAGAAGGCCGAGAAAATCAAGCAGTCTCTGCCCCCAGGTCTGCAGGTTAAGGAGGTTAAGTAAAAAAGTTGCTACCAGCAGATGCAGTGTACCTCTAGATTTACTTTAACCTAAAAAATGGATTCCACCACTCCAAAACTTTTTTCATAAAAAAAATAATTTAACACAAAATAAAGCCGAAAAGAATGTTAAAAAGCTGAGACATGTGCTGATATTATGTGAATTCCAGTTTTCAAGTGATGATTTTGAAATGAAAATCGTTTAATTTGGTTTGCCAACTGCACTAGGAACAGGATGGACGCCTGCTTCATTTTCGTAAAGAAAAGCTACTGTGAATGGTAAGCAATTTTTCTGCTTTCACGAGCAAGTGTAATGATTGGCCTTAAAACAGCTGAGGCGTTCTAAAATATGCAAAATTATGTTTTGCAGCTGATCTCCAGGTAAAGTGAGATGTCTGGCGCCAAAATGCTTCTCTTCATTTACACTTGCGCAGACATGCTCGTTGTTTTCAAGGACGAAGATGATTGAGATAGCACGTTGGGCAATGAGGACTTCTTGCGACAATTGACTCAAGACGAAAGCCCTGTGCTGATTCCGTGACACTGAGGCCGCGTTTGTTAGCACAAGCTACGATTCTGATAGCGATTTTCAGGCTAAGATTAATAACAGGGCCTCGCTTAAAATTCGAATCCGCAGTACATTCTCAGGAGAAGACCAATGCCGCCGAACGCAGCTTATGTTACCCAACACGGGGATTTGCCCAACACGGGCCTTTCTCGTCTTCTGTGTTCTGTGCTCACTTTACTTTACGAGCTCCCGACTAGTGGAGGTGGTCTTCTTGAAACATTGCAGCTTTAAATCCCCTCGCCATCCTGTAAAGTACACATTTAAAAAATTAGAGTTTCTCTATTTTCATGGCGTGTGGCGATACGACCTGGTCAAAAAGTCAAATGGTATCGCCGGCTTTGAATTTTTCGATATGTTCTGCGTTGCTGCTGAAACTTCAAGTGCTCACGCTCGCGCTGTGCTGATTCTTTTACTCAACGTATTAGCCTTGAAGTAGCTTTCCGCTCCAGAGTATTGTTGGGCTTTCTGAACTTGCTCGCCTGTTGCCTGTGGATTTCCACCTCGCTATGCTCAAAAGGGAAGTTTTTCTTGAGTCCCATGGCCAGCTGACCGCAAGTCGTCCAGGATTCACACGAGGTGTCCTACCAAAACTTCGCTGGACCATGCTTTTTGGCTGCCGCTGCCACCAGCAAGGCTTTCTCGTCCCACTGGCATAACTTAAACGAAACTGTACTCGGTCAATCCAACTTTCTGCTGACATCAAAGAAGCATCCCGCGGCGAGAACATCGGCATTATATCTGCAGTGTCTTTAACACTGCAGGGCATCCTGGAGGTCGAGCCTGTGCTCCTGTCTGATGCATTTCATTTAGAATACAGCCTAAGCTTGTCCATCATCAGCTCCCTCTCTCTGGCCAAGGCAGCTCGCTCCTCATCAATAAGATCACGTTCCCGTGTTAGCAACTCCTATTCTCTGGCCCGTGGTATTTCGTCGCAGACTGGCTGTGAACATCGGGCGGGTCGGTACAACTTCGATCACTCAATACAGTCGATATGCTGCTGTCTCTCGGTGGTACTATCTGCGATAGGCAGGGAGCCGAGGCTGACTACTAAGCGTCAAATTCCTTGAGCGGATTAGTTAAAAGTCGTTTACTCCCCGTCATTGTAAGCCCGTGAGCTTTTAGCTCAGCTTACTTATTTATTTGGGATATTACAAACGGAAGAGGAGAGGTACCGGGCGCTCTTGTTTTGAACAGCTACAGAGGTTGTATTGAACCGGAAAGACTGATCGTCGTATAATTCAACTTTCTTGTGGTATATCCTTTCATAAAGATCACAAAGCGTATCCTTTTGAAATTTAAAAGTTATTTACTAAAATATCGCATAAACATTTCGATAAATTCCTCTCCTTAGATCGATCGATAGATTAAATGCTAAATCTAATAATCCTAGTTTAATGATATGTTTATGTTGATGCCGTCATCCTCTTCGCCCACTTCCAGCATCACCTGCATGATCTTTCGTTTCAGTTTCTTTCTCGACAGCTCTGAGTTGAGATTTCTAAATTCAGAGGCGACAAATTCGCCAAAAACATCCCACTGGTCACGTAGTTGTTCATCGGAAGTATCCAATCGGCGGCGCTTCTTTGGTTGAATTGACTCGACTCCTCCAAAAACTGGTGCAGAATGGTTGGAAGTGTGCAAAGGGCGTTGTTCTTCAATGTGCAGGACATCCTGTGACGGCTGCCGGCGCTCATGATGTTGAGGCTGTTGCACTGTAGTAATGTACTCGTGGGTTTCGATAGCATCGGTGCTCGGCCGATGGAACTTGGATTCAAGGATCTCCTCACGACTCACAACCGGAATGCTTGTGTACTCAAGAGGACCGTTCTCGGCTTCTGTTGTTTCTTCGTAGGAGATATCCGCATCGCCGTTGTCTGGGGCTTCCTCACTATTTTGTTGGTCATGATCTTCGTCTTCCTCGACAAGACTGTACTTGATTTCGTATTTCTAGAGAAATCAGTAAAGATAAGATACTAAGAGAGGCATTATTTAATAGCTTAGGACTTACTCTGGGTCCTTTCATCGTCATCGAGTAGCCTGGTCGAGGCGCGATGACTTCCCGAAGGAACTTCAGGGCGTCGTAGTGCTCCCACCGACTGCGATACACTTCCGTGGAGGATTCATTACGTTTGTCGAGCTTTTTCATTTCTGCATTAAACTGATTCCGTAGATTGTGAATCTTTTTGCCAAAATCAACTTTGCTGATGTTTAACTGACTGCAAATGGCATCAATGGCCCTGTTCCGCTTGTCCTTGTTCTTATAAGCTTCGATGAAGTTGTTCCACAGACACTGGTGTGATTGGTAAAGTGAAATCAGGGTCGCGGTTTTTTCGCGACTCCACTCACAGGCTTTCGGGACTTTAGCGGATTCCTTCATTTTTGCAGAGAAGTTCTTTTTATTCATATGCGATGCGAAGGACAACTTTGCAGGAATTTCTGTTTTGTTGTTTAAAAAGGTTTGTTTTGATTTATATTTCGCTGAACATAAAAATATCACGAGAAAAATAGATGTATGTCATCGAAATGCTACCATGCAATCGATAACATTTTTCTTTTTTGACACTGACACGTGAAATCGTTTTATTTCACTTTAAAAGTGTCGTGAAACATGGAGTCACGTGCGATAACTGAAGGGTGTGTTCAAATGGTGAAAATATTCGGAGATTAGTACATTGACATTAAAAAGATATTTTGTTGCAAGATTTCCTGGGAAAATAATTATTATTTACAGCAAGAAGAAAAAAACTAGCAGGGAAGCTCGTCACACATATTTTTGAACAAGCTGGGTATATGGATTGCTAGTTGGCGTCTCCACTTGTACACAACATGCGAGAAAAATAGGACCGCTTGTGCTGCTGTTTGGTACCGGTGGTGTGTTACGGAGCGTTCCCCATTTGAATTACCCATTGACAGTGTTTGCAAATTTGGCCACGGGTACCAAACAACGCGAGCTCCTACGGGCTTGAATGGGACCATGAGCGGAGACGCCAACTAGCAGTCTACATACACAGCTTATATATTTGCGTTGCATTACCATTTTGTAAGTTTTAAAAGCTGGTCATAAAAATAGGCGTGTGATTTATTCAATTGTTTAAATTTAGCGATTTTTTGCGGTTAAAGGTACGCTTGTTTTCTTATCACTTTACAGCAGTTCTCGTTTAAGTTAATTGTATCAAATCATATTTTAAGATGGGTCGAAAAGTCCACTGCTGTGAGGCAAACCAACTAGTTCTAAGGGGGTGGGGGCTGGAGTGAAACCTGAAAATTTACAGCCCATGCCCTAAGAATGTCACAGAACTTCGTATCCAACATAAAAAAGATTCAAGCCAACATAAGAAACAAAGAATAGAGTCAGACCGAAAAAAATACAGCTAATACTGACCGCCGCATATTTCTTTGAGCAAAAAAAATCCGTTTGTTACGTCACGCACTACAAACGCACAAATTGGGGATAGAATCAACACCCCAAAGAGGCAGACCCAAAAATAATTTGCCTAGACTAATAGAAGAACCGAGACGCAAGTGGCGCACGCAAGTGGTAGGGGACCTCCGTCAACTTCTCCAGTTTCGCGTACGAAACTGGAGGCGGCTAGCTAGAGTCAGAGCTGGCTTGGCGAAGTTTGTTGGCTGAGGCCCAGGTCTGCAACTTAAGACGACCAAAAGGAAAATAGTGGAGGTAAAATAATGGTGTGGGGCTGTTTTTCCTTATTCGGTTTCGGTCCTATATTACGTGTCAACAGTGCCATGACAAAATATAGATATAGGGACATTTTGAAAATTCTTATGCTTCCATTTTCCGAAAAAAACAAAGCCCTCCCATTGCATTTCCAACAGGACAGAGATCAAAAACATACACGCGGGTCTTATGACAGATTGGTTCCGGAATCAAAATAACTCTGTAGTTCCATGGACAATATCCAGGTCTTTGTCCTAATAAGAACTTGTGGGATGATCTACAAAGAAAATTAAGGGTCAGTTCGATACAAATGGGAATCAACTATGGGAAGCAGAATGCAAAATCGGTAGGATCGATGCCACGTCGAATCCGATAAGTTTTCAAAAATTGTGGAAGATACTTAGGTTATGAGTGTAAGGTAAAAAAAAACACCGAGTAAGTGCAACAGTGCGTATGTAGCGCGGTATACCCTATTCCTCTTTCCATTTCTGTTCTCATTTCCATTCCTATATCGTTTTTCTTTTCTATCCCATTACCGTCACCGTTCACGAATCATCAAGTAACTAAAAAAAATATTTTATTCCTTAGGCATAACGTAAAATGTATGCGCAAAAATTTAATGTTTTGCCTCAAATTCATTTATTATGTAAAATCTACCACTTAAAAATGGGCGTGGCCTTATACGAACGAAATCTAGATTAGTGTCCGGTGTACATTATGTTTTAATTTTTGTTTCTTATTCTTCCCCACGTGAGGCTAAAACAGAGTCGAAATCTATTTTTTTCTGGAAAATTTTAGGTTTTCTTAAATTGTGCCTCTAATTGTAGGCGTGCCCCAAAACTTTGTATCAACCAAATCTAAAACTATGTATTTTCTAAATAAAAGAAAATATTCCGTAAATTTTTTTCGATTTGAAACAAAAATATTGAATAAATTACATTTGAAAGATTACTCTTTCAATCGATGCCACGCCCACAAGGGGCGACCAGCTGACTTTATTTTTATTTTTTATGTCTTATAAGGGGATGCTAAATCATTAGGGGATGCTAAATGTTAAATTTCAGCTTTCCACGACGTCTTACAGTTGTGAAAGCACTGAAGGTAGTTGCAAATTTAGAACGATAGTGGGCGTGTGTATGGGCGGATATGAAAAATGTTAACACTTGTGATGCTTCGGATGACAGAGTGCCTACGCACAAAAAATTTCAGCTTGCTGGCTAAAAATGAAAGGCCTAAAAGTTGGTGATATACGGATGGGCAGACGAACGAGCATGGCTCATTCAACTCAGGGTTCGGTCTCGATCATAATGCCCATAAGGTCTTGGGGGCCCATCGTTATTATTTCTCTGTGTTACTTTTTCGCTTGTACCAAGCTTAATAATACTCCATTCCTGTGGAATAGGGTATAACAATAGAATCTATAATTAATGATTTTTTAGGAACACACCAATTTAGCCAAGGGGAAAACATTGCTCCGAAACTTTTGTCGAGAAATATTTAGATTATTATTTTCCATATTTCTTAAACAATGTAAACTTTATAAAAATAAATGTTTAAACATAAAAAAATGTTTTCACACCTATTTTTTTTTTTGGCCTGCTGTGTATGTTATGTCAATGCCCTGGAACTATAGCCCCACCACTAAATTTCTGCCCGAAAGAATCTTCTTGTGCTCTTATCGAATACAGTAAAGGGCATTTGGGTTGTTATATCCATGGTAGAACAGCGAATAAGGCAGTCCTCTCTTTTACGATTGTGCCGGAACTGCAACATGAATTAAAATCGTCTCTTTAAAGGCACGGCAACAACAGCTGAGCTGTTTTTTCTGTATAACATCATTTTCTAGACTCTAGATATTGCTGCCTTGGAGTAGGCACCTACTTCATCCTCTAATCATTAAAAATTTCTTACGCTTGATTAAAAAGTCGATTGTATTTCCATTGAAAATTAATGAAAAGCATTGCATTCAAATAAAACTTACAAACGAATAAAAAAAATATAAACGGTAAAATCTACAGTTAACATAAATAAACACAAAAGAAAAATTAAGTACTACTCTCATTACAACGCGCTCTCCTCAGCTACAGCTGCTGTCACAAGTGGATCTCTTGGAATTTCTTCTTCCAACACTTCAGCGGCTATTTCAGCAACAACACCGCTAATGATCTCGTCCACAATCAATTCGAGGACTTCAGCTTCCTCCTCAGCTACAGCTGCTGTCACAAGTGGATCTCTTGGAATTTCTTCTTCCAACACTTCAGCGGCTATTTCAGCAACAACACCGCTAATGACCTCGTCCACAATCAATTCGAGGACTTCAGCTTCCTCTGCGTAAAAGTTACTCCATTTGTCGTCCTCCTCGTACATCTCCTGGATGATTATCTCGCCGATGTGATCCCTCTTTCCCCTGTGGCCGTACACTGAGTACGCTTGGCTGCGCTTGGAGGTATTCTTGTCCATGGCTAGGCTCTTGCGCACCTCCTTATATATGAAATCTTGCATGCATTTCAGACGATCTGGTGGATTGAAAAACGCCATCGCACTGTGAAAGTTATTCGGGTCGGCTGAGGTTAAGACTGCTTCGTATTCGGTTAGATACTCTTTGCAGATATCTAAGATGATTCGTTCGTAAATATTTGTTATGTTCTCGTCCAGCACGGACGGTGGTTTGTTTCCTTGTTCGTCTGTTGTAACTGACAAAGAAAAGGGGTTGTGAAAGGTGGGAAACTTTTGTGCGCTCCGAAACTTACCTATGTTCAGTATCTCATGATACAACTCTTTCGTTCGTCGATATGTGATATCTTTGATTCGTTCTTCTGAGGGAAAAATTGTCGTCATCGGGCTGCCATGGGCCGGAGGAACATACGGCGGGGGTGGCTTGTTGGGAATCTCTCGTACGTACATGTATGGCACAGCGTGCTCAAATTGTTTCATCTGTCAACAAGTCGTTAGGGGTAAGAGAGGTTTTTGTTTTGTAAATTACTTTGCTTACCTCGTTTTCCAGCATAACCTGCTGTCGACGGCGGAGTTCTACTTCGCTAATTATGTCCGGCATGAGCGCACTGTCGCAGTGTTCCTTCGGGTGCTGCTTCTTGGACGTTTCGTCACGGGGAGGACTCAACGCCTTTTCGGGACTCAGTGCTTTTTCGAAAGTGGCATTCAGATCCTTTAAACTCACATCCAGGTCGATGAGGCGCTTCTCTAAATCAGTTTTGTTCGATGGCGACGATAAGTTAAACTGATCCTCTTCAGCTGTTGTTTCGAATTTGGGCAGGGACAGGTCATCGATATTGGTCTCCTCAGCTTCGGTAAAGTCCGATTCGTAGAATGGACTCTCCTCGACGTGTGTTGGTGACTCTCTCGTGCTGATAATTACACTCGAGCGCTGCTGATTTGAACTTACACTTTCTAGAGGTTCTTCGAAAACTGAAGAGTAAACTTGGTCTTCCTCTGCTGTTTTGTGCGACACATCGCTTTTCATGGATGAGACGCTATGGGGACTCCTTGAGGGTGAGGGAAGGCTTGCGATTTGCTCTATTGAATGTTTTGAATTTGTACTATTGTCAATTGATTTAATACTTCTCAGTGTGGTGCTGTTATCCATTGACGTGATAATTTCTTGTGGCGACTCTCCGACTAGTGTGTGTCCATTTATTTTCAGCGAATCATTAGCGCTCATGTTCGCTGCACTTTGCAGCAACGATCTTACTATAGAAGAACAAGCAGTGTCATCCAAAGAACGCTGGGAATTAAATGCTGAGGAAACAATGCTGCGGCAAGTGCTCGACGGGCTCTCTGGCAACGAGAGCGATTTCTGGCTTTCGTCTACATTTGAAGTAGAAGTAGCTTCGGTTACAATTTCTGGTGAACCACTTTGATGAGTTTCTGTTTTGCGACTAAAGCCGCTGAATGTCGATGTACTCCAGTTCGCCATTGATCCACTATCAGTCGCTGGAGTTTTACACTGATTTGAAGGAATACTTTCTGCTTTTGTTGCAGAGTTGCCCGTTTTCAATGATTCGCCATCGTTTGATGTGGCATTCGAAGATTTGATGCTGCTTCCATCACCAATTGGAGCGCTTTCGTCTGAATTAGTGCGCTCGGTCGCAGTATTAATGATTGATGAGCTTTTTAATACGTTTTCGGGCAAGCTTAGCTGATCACTTTCCAAAGGCACCTCTGAAATTGTCCGAATATTATTTAAGCTTGGGGCACTATCCGGCACGTTAGTTTGTTTCGATGCTGTTGTGGCAAAGAATCCTGAATAGGAGGCGATTTCTAGAAAATTTTCTCTTCGACTGTCCGAAGAAGCATTCGTTTCACTTTTCTCGGAAGCTAAATTCGCAGGGAATTTACTGAGTTCCACCGAACTTGTTTTAGATTCAATTTTGAGCGCGTTCCTTTTTACAGATACCGATTGCTCGCTTTTCAATTTGTTGCTGGACTCGCTGCATGGGCTCCCGTTGCCACCCCGTTTGCTGCTCTTCTGGGAAGCTGCACTCCCGATCGAAAGAGAACTCAATGACCCACCACTTCCAGCAGGCAAGCGTTCACTTACTTTCTCACCAGAACCAGAGCTGTGGTCACTTTCTGGAAGCGATGAAGATGTACCACTTCCAGCTTTTCTATTCGAAGTGGACGGCGTCGCAGGTCCGAGTAACTTCTCCTCAACAGCACTTGGGCTGTAGTTTCCTCCCGTCACATCAGCATCAGACTGTCCAGAACTAAAATTCAAATTCAGCTGCGGGACCTCTTCGCATACATTAGACGTCTGCGTGGTGCTGACGGACGTTTGGCCGAGAAACACCTCCAACTGGCCAGCACTGTCGCCAAAATCGTGCAGAACCGCCAGCTTCGCCTCCTCGTAGAGCTGCTCCAAGTCGCTCTTACACAGCTTATACCTCTTGCTTGGCTCAAACTTCTCCACCCGTTGACTAGTGAGCCGCCGCCATAGCTTATTCAATTTACAGCCCGTTGTACGAACGAAGCCGCCACCAGAATCACCATCACCCTCAGCTGCCGAGATGGTGCTCAACTCTCGCAAACTTCTGTCGATCTCCCTCAGTTTCTTTTCCTTTTTTGTAGTTTGTTCGGCACTACCAGTGCCCTCCTCCTGCGGCTGCACATGCACATTATTATAGTCGAGCAAAATTTGCTCCAGCTGTAGAACCTCCACCTCCTCCTGGTCTAGTCGTCGATGCCATTCCATTAGTCGCTCTACATGCTCTCGCCTTCGCCGCAAATCTTCTTCACGTTTCTGGAGCAATTGCTCTAAGCTGCGACTGGTCTCTAGTTCGTAGCCTCTCACTATAGCCGAGGACTTTGATCGGGCGCTCGTGTGCTGCTGTTGTTGGTATACGGACGCTGCTGCCTGCGAAGCAGCTGATATCTGGTGGATTCCTGCTCTACGCTGCAGTAACGTAACATCTGAGGACGAGGGACGGGTTTCTGGGATTCTTAGTTTATGGTCTGTGCGCTGGACCTTCGCCTGCTGGAGGAGTCTGCGGAACAGAGAAAAGAGAAGAACTAAAATCGAAATCAAGGTTTCATGGATTACAGACGGACGACGCTGTATCGCTCGCGCTCGCTCTGACCACTACTACGCGCGTGCTGTAATTCTAAAAATACACAAAATATAAATACCGTATACACAGGAGGAAGATATTTACGCGAGCGCCGCTAAAATACGAGGGTTATACACGTATATGGCATACGAGGGTGGCCCTGTGTATACGCGCGTCGATTGTTTGGAGCTTTCCTGGCCTCCACTAAAGCTCGTATGGAAGATATAATGCTCAACTCACACAGGGACCTACTACCACGAGATACAGCGATCGCGATCGACTGCTGCTGCTGTTCGAGATCGGGACGACCAATGCGCCACCCAGTGCCGCAATGTGTGCTCTATGTTAGAACAATCAGATTATTGAGACAAAAAATTCTCGAGATAAGATTAATTAGTGCGTCGTCGTCGTCGGTGGTAGTGGCACGTCAGACAACTGCTTGACAGAAAGCTATCCCAGTTCGGTGGGCTAGCTTCCAGCTGTCTTGTTTACATTTTGCTTGCTCGATTGGATCGGCTGCAGGCGAGATCCACACACGCACTACCATCGAGCGAAAAGAGCATCACCAACCAGGCGTTTATGAATGGAGCGAAACTATTTATATCGCATCTTTGTGGCGGATTTCCTATGAGTTTACACATTTGCACAATCGAACTTGTGCGCGCGAGCGTATATTTTTATGATCATTAAGTTTGCCTGCTGCCAGCCAGTCGTGTACACCCCCTTCCTAGAGTGAAATTACTTTTAGCAGCTGTGTGTGATGGCTAGATGAACAGCGGCTGACTCTGGTGTCTTCGTTTCAATTTAAATTTATGACTACGCTAGATCTGGCGCACATATAGAACGCGATCGCAGATCATGGACAAATTCGCCTCGTTCTGGGTTAAAAGCGCTTAAGCAGGGCAAAGACCCTATCTATATAGGCAGCGCCGGCTGCGGTTTATGTAAGTGACATATAAATAACACAGAAATTACGCCAATATCTCCAAGGATTTGTCGAGCACTCAGCGAACGCACACTTTACAAATTTTGGCATGCTTACAAGTCGTTTTTGAGTGTGTGATGAATAACAATAATTAATGCGTCAGTGAGCTCTGACTGATTAGGAAAGTATTTTATCTCACATGTTTGTGTTTATTATCTAAAAGTGTGGCGGCGCGTTTTCGACCGGTAAGAAAGTGTTCTTACTTAGGGGCAGCATTGGGCATTAAAACTTTATGTAAGGCATTATCGAAAAGGTTAGCGGTAGGCAGGCTTGGGAATTTTTTTCCGTTGAAATGTCCACACAAGATTAACACTGTTTCATGATCTGGTACAGAATTAACTTGAAAGCTTTGTTAGCACGCGATAGATTAAAAAGATTAAAATTCCCGATAAAACAAGATAAGTAGTTTCCATCATAAAAATTATTAACGAGCTGTTTCAAGCATTTATCTGAGTTTCAAATTATATTTAATTATCGGGATTAATGAAGAGTAAAGATGTGGGAATTTTCCAAAGAAATTTCTATCAAAATTGCCGTAAAGTGATCTTTAACTAATATCTCTTCAAAATATTCTGCTCAACAGGTTATGGGCTTAGATAACCAGAAGTTATGGAGAAACCAAACAAGATTTTCAAACAGCAGCTCTTGAATTTGTTTTTCAACTAAGCGTATTTTTAAAAACATAAAAAAAACGGAATCTGCATTCGTTGCAAAATAAAATAGAGTACGGAGAAAGCTGTCGAAAATTCTGATAGAAAATAAAATTGATGGCGTCTAACCAATAACTTTGGTCGCAGATTACTAAGTTAAAAAGATCCGAAAATTACCATACATGGGCAATGGCTATGAAAACCATGTTTGAATTGCATAGTTTGGAGAAATGCAAATAAACGGAAAAAGGGCAAGGAGATGTGGATCGCTCTGGAAAATTTGTTTAGTAATACAGGCGTCACACATAAGATTGGGTTGATCCAAAAATTAATCAACGTTCGTTTGGAGAATTGTGATTCCATGACTGATAATGTAAGTCAAATTATAGGAGAAGCAAACAAGTTGGATGGATTGGTTGGAGCCATCAGTTGGTTGGAGCTATCATGTTACCCGGACTAACCAACGATTTCAAAGCGATGACAATAGGTTTTGAAGATGCTGGGATTAAGACGACTACTGAGGTTCTTAAGTCAAAATTAGTCGATAGTGCATACAGAAGAAAACAGGCAACGCATTTGTCAGTAAAATTAATGCTAAATTTCCGAATTCAAGCATCCAAGGAAAAATTCTTTAGAACTGTGGAAAGAAGGGGCATCTCTCCAAGGAATGCTGAAGTAAGAATAAAAAAATTGAAGAGCAAATTCAACACAACGTCTACAATTGCTAAACAAGAAAGCAGATGTGTGCTTAGGGCGGTATTACTTTCGAACGACCTTATTTTAAAGAAAGATGATCGGAAAAGTTCGTGACACGATATTAGCCTCACGATTGTAGCATTAGACCCGCCGCTCACTTGATACCCAAAATAGTAAAAATGAACAAAGAGTTAAATGTGGAATAAAAACTTATTTGTTACAAAATTTTAATAGCGACCTTCAACTTCAACATACATATTAAAATATTGAGTTGAGAATTAGATAATACATGATCATCCCTAACATAACATGACGTAGGCGGCTCATCTGCTATTAGCAGAAAAAACTGAGAGTTACATTGCAGAGTTAGCTCCGTCAGTAAAGTTGTCAAAATCTTCGACTCACGGAATTATTAGGTCTCCGAAATCTCAATGCCATTCCACACAGAAAAAGCATTCAAAAAAGTTCAAAAACCGGCTCTAAGGAAGGGTTATCCCGCTCTCCGCCCTCGAGTAATTAAAAAGGTTCTGTGCCTCCAGGTAGGGGTTCGTTCCGTCGGGGTTACCTCCCGGCTACGCAAAGAAAACACTAGACGGATTTACTATGCTGACTTGAAAATTTATGGTTTGAAATTGGTTTAGCAAGAGGCAGATGCAGTAACTTTTTTCAATTTGTGGCTGTTGTATGCATAACTGATTTGAAAATTAAAAATACATACCAATGTCGCCTGTTTAAAAAAAGGGTCCAAAAACCGCTTATTTCGAAATATGGTCGCCAAGCGTCCCGATAGTAGAAAAGTCGCCATTTGGCGACATATGTCGCCCAGCGGTAGCCCTGTAGCCCTGTAGCCAATTAGGGTAGTCTATTGTATGCGAGGCGAAAAAGACAAAATGTTTATTGTCAGCCGGGAAGAGCAGTGAAAGCAAAATCTTCACTGGTAATGCCAATGAAATCAAATTCTAGGAAGTATGCATGAGAGGAAAAAAAGCTAGACAACCATTCCAAAGTTCCGGAAGTCGATTCAGAGACAAACTGGACTTGATTCGTTCCGATCTCTGTGGACCAATGGAGATAAAATCAATTGAAATCAATTATTTTACGTTTATTTATTGAAGATGGAGTACGAAGTTCTTAACACGTTCAAAAAGTTGGAAAAGCTGGTCGAAAGTCACTCTGAAGCTAAGTACACACGATTGCCAGATCTGACAATATTGTCATGTATTTTATGGGAAAAACGTGTCCCAAATATAAGGACAAAAGCATTTCAAGGTATATTTAGGACCTTCTGCCTGTGGAAAAAATGTCTAAAAAATTTGCTCAAGTATATTTCAAGGTATTCGGGGCCAATTTACGACTGACAGATCTGGCAATCGTGTGGAATTGTGCTTGAGCGTAAAATAAAAATCATACAATCTGACAATGGGAGTGAATTTTGCTTAAACGATTTCGAAGACTTTTGTCGTAGTCAAAGTTTCCAGCAACACTTCGAAACGTACACACCGCAACAGAACGGAGTAGCAGAAAGAATGGATGGTTAACACGGCTACTTATGTGATAAGCAGGTGCATTAGTTCTGCATTGAAATGTTTATCGCCTGAAGAGATGTGGACTCGTTAAAAAGTCAATGTGTCAAATTTCAATATTTTTGGTTTTGGCAGGAAGAGTATGCCATGGTACATATTCAGGATGTACATATTCAGAAGCAAAAACGTGTTAAATGGGAAGCTAAATCTTCAAAAATGCTGTTTATTGGTTATGCTTGCAACACGAAAGGATATACATATGCATTGATCCAATAACAAAGAAGGTGAATACAAGCCGAGAAGTGAAGCCTCTCGAAAGTAATTCAGTATCGTCAAAGGCTGTGTGCATTGACGATGACTTAACTTCAATGAGGCATGAAGTTCCGGAAAATGTCGGACATATCGATACTGAATTTATTAATCTATCTGATGGTGGTGCTGACGACACTCTTTTGAACGACTCGTTTGAATCATGTTTTAATTCAGAATCTTAAAATGAACCTTCGGTTTCATCGAAACGAAATAATATTAGGATTTTGTTCTTAGTTGCTCATTTTTGGAGGTTTGGTATAAATTTTCCAAATTTTATACATATTTACTGAGATAGAGAGGGAGATCACCCACATTTTTCGTTTTTTTTTTATATTTTAACTCCATAATTCCATCACTTCAGATCATAACCTCGCGCTTAAATGAAGAAGAAGAACTGCACAAAATGACTATTTAAAATAACTTTTCGGATTGCGTTATTTTTTTTTTTGTTATTTTCAAATACTTTGCGCAAGCACCAGTTATTTTTTTCTCATACTCTGAGCACAGAATTTTAAGATATCGGTTAAAAAATACGTGCTTTTTACTTTGCTTTTTTAACTATTTCGGAAGAATTTAAGTTGGAAGACATTCTTGAAAAAATTCGAAAAAGGAAAGAGCTCTCTATACACGTTTTACACCAAAACCAAATTTCATTACAATCGATCGGTATTACTGGTAAGATACCAGCATATTTTGAAAGATCAAATTTGAAATGTTTTTGAGGTTTTATGTTTCCTTTTTTCAAATCATTTGCCCTTGTAACAAAGGAGGTAGTCGCGGGAACAAATTTTTATTCATGATTTTCTCATTTTTTTCACGGACTTTATATGCGTACTAAATTTGATCTTTCTACGACACGGGCGGACAAGGAAGTGATACCATGAGAGGTACTTTTTCCAGTTTTGGACGGACCGATACAAACATCAAAGGTAAGACTTGAAGAACAGGTTATATTTATGAGAGCATTCGTTTAGCAGTCTGGGATCCCCATCTTAATTTAAGGCTTGTAATAATGGGCTGTTTTTAAAGAAAAGTCTTTTAAGAAGTTACATATAAATTTGAAATCCATAAAGCAATCTCTGGAGTATGTCATGGCTAATTTTCGTCAAGAAGTTATGGGAGAGTTGGAGAATCGTTTAAAGGCTTGTATAAGGCTAAAACGTGCCAAATTAAAAAAATATGTTAAAGTCGTGTAAAGCATACATACATACGTAATTTAAAAAAAAGAAACCGCCAAATATGAAGAAATACGCGGACCTGTCCGTCGGATTTTGTTGAAGGCTAAGCTCATTTTTATTATCAGTTTTTGTAAAATTCTATTTGTTTTAAAGTTATTTCTCAATATTTTTACATTCGTAGTTTGCAGTCTACTGTTTTTAAATTGGGTGATTTTTAAGTTTCGTTACTCTAAAAAACTAAAATAAGGGTGGCAAAAAAAACTTATGTTTTTTAAGCTTTATCTGTTTGGCTTACTGTTCATGTGTTTGTGCCTGCATCTAATTTGCTTGATGTAAAATTAGTAGCCGAGATATAACGATACCTTTGCTAAAAAATCAGCATAACTTCAAACAGGCAATAAAAGTGTTTTCAAGCACAGTAAACTATTTACGACACTGAGTTACAAAAAAGTGGTGTACCTTGAAATTTCGTGATGACTTTAAGTAATTCATAAAAAAAAACTTAAAGAAGAAATAAATCATAAATTCGTTGATAGTTGCCAACAGCAACGGAAATGAATTTTTGAAAATTTGCCATTTTGTTGGCACCACTTCTTTTGTAACGCAGTATATTTTAAAACGGCTGTTTATTTTTTATTTCAAAAGATTGACTACGCCCGTTAATTATTTGAATTTTTAAACTATAGGGTCAAAATAAATAAATTTTGTTTAAAACTAATATAACTATAAAGTCCGTTAAAAGAGACGAACAAAATAGAAAATCTATTGAATTTTATTATAAACTATGGGAACTAAACGCCATAAACACGGTAATGATAACTTCATTGCACCAAAACTAAAAATATATGAATAACATGAAAGAGACTGATGTGTTTTTCGTGATTATCTTAAAATATTCGGTGAATACACAACAGAACCCCTGACTAGAGAACATCAGCTTTTTTGTTACGAAAAAAAAAAACGGGTTTGATGGGGAACAATCATAAAAAAGTTCTCATTTATCTTTGAACGTCTCGAGAAAATTAAACGGATGGGCCTCAGCTACGACGGAATTTCGAAGCCTAACTTCATTTTACAAACAAGTTTTTTAAACCCGACCCAGTGATGCAGTGAAACAATTACCGTAGACCCCAAGACCTTTTACTGATAAGATCTGCATGTGTGAAGGTTTTAGGTCTTCGAAATAATATCTTAATAATCTTGCAATTTTTTGTTTGCTTGTATAGTTTTACTTATACTTTATTAAGCCGTTTAACTGTCTGCAAAAGACTTTCTCTGTTACTTGTGTTAAAACCTGTGCAGTTTGAAATGTCGGACCGCCCTTCGAAATAGAGCTAGAGTTGAAACTTACAGCACGGCTTGGTTCTTATGTTGCACAAAGGTTTAAAATCGGTTAAATCCGATAAGGCAGACAGCTTCTTGTTCACATTTTATTTCAAAAGATCTTTTGGCCAAGTTCGGCATGGCTTAAGAACTGAAATTTTGGTGTATAGGAATTCCGTTAAACACGACGAAAATTGAACCGCCCACTATCATGAACACTATCACAATGCTCCCTTTTAAAGGGTCACTTTTATATATTTAAAAACGTGATTTCTCTGAAAATTCAGTTTAAATAAAAAAAAAAATATTATATTCAAAATATTAAAGACATTAGCATTCTCTAAGTTTGTTCTATACAAAGATTTGAGCTCCGCCCACTTGAGAGGGCATTTTTAGGAAAAACCTGTTTTTTACTTAAGTTTTTGTTTTTAATACATTTCGTCACGGTTCCAACGAAATAAGATTAAAAGATTTTTTCTTAGTCCATGCCCATTTTCGGGGCGTGCCCCATACGCTTAATTGACTTTCAATGAATGAATGAAATGCTCCTGCATGCAGAACTTCTCGAAATAACTTAGAAATATCTTAATTAGCCAAGAATTTGCTTATACAATTTCAATGACCGCCAAAAAAAGGCGCGTTGCTGGAGTATATTGATTTGGAACTGGATCGTGTTTATGTAGCTGCCCATGACATTTTATGAATTTTGCGTCAAAGTCACGAGTTTTGATCAAAACTTCTCGGTTTTAAGTGGTGGTAAATAGTGTAACTTCAGAATAGTCAATACCGCAAGGGAGTCTCGGCTGCTTTAAAAAATGTTGTTTCTCATAGGGATAAACAAATTGTTACAAACAAAATAGCTTCCGCTAAATTTTTGGAAGGTGCCTTATTTAAGAACCACCATTTGCACTCTTGCTAGGTAAAACTTCTTTTTTTTTTAACATCAAGGGAATGTCCCCCTTGTCATAAACGCTAAGGTCTTACAAATTTTTAAAAATGAAACAGCTTTCGTCAAAATAAAGCAGATTCACACATTTTACTCACTTTTTAATCTCCTCCCGTTCCTTTTCCATCTTTAAAAGAATACCCCTTTGCTTCTTTTTCACAGCAGAGATCTGAAGAGTCAGTCCTTTTGCCTTGTAACGTTCTTTTTGCACTTCCAACCATGCGATTTGACCCTTTGTTCGATCGATTAATGCCTTCTCTCGCATTTTCAGGAGCGCCGCGAGGTGCTCTGATTTACTGGTTTCGCTTTGAATCAGCTTTTCATACTAAAAAAAACTTCCATCATTAACGTCTTACGATCAGCTTCTTGTTAACTTACCAATCCGATGCTGGAATAATTAACAGTCGATTCGGACACACTCCTATTTAGTGACAAAACCGATATTTCCATATCGGACTTGTTGAACACTCTTACAAATTCGTTGTCCATCGAAGAGTTCATTAAATCCAACCGACTGCGATCGCCTGTATCTTGTGATTTGCTTGTTGCCTTATAACTAGGTGGTGGTCCGGCGGATAGTTCACTCGCCTCGCACTGAAAGTCGCCACGAGTGGTGTTTATGTGACTTTTTACATAGTCCTCGCGAAAAGACGTTTCAAGGGAATCTCTTGAGTATTGATTGGCTGACATGTTCTCCTTGTTTGGCGATTCTTCGATTGCTTCTTCGTGGATGGTGCGAGTTCTTACCGAGCCTTGTGCAGGTTCTTCTGTAGAGACAGTAAAAGTCTGTGTTGCCACAAGAGATTTATCCAGCGATTGTACTTCTTCATCAGCTGAACTCTGCGAAGGGGAATGTTCTTCGGTGGCTTCCTCAGAATAAGAGGATTGCTGTGCATGATTACCACTGGAAGCTGTTTGCACTTCCGGGATACTGCTGCTGGTTTGGGCCTCATTTCTTTCTTCCTTTTGTTTATCTCCAGGGTCGGATGATTCTTCAAAGTCAGACAAATAATCAGGCAGTTCTACAGACTTGGCTGAAGGAGTTGCCTTATTCTTTTCAGGGCTGAAAATTTGATGCGATTTCACGAGGGTCGTCTTTAGTTGATGGTTTACCTCGATGACCTGTGACAAGCTTCGATTAAAGTCATCGAGTAGTTGACTGAAATCGACACTAGCCTCTGATCGCGAGCTTTTCGCGCCGATGTCGCTGCGATGCGTGGCAGAGGGCTCTTGAAAGCTGTCGCCTCTGCCGAGCGTTACGTTCTGTAGTCTCGACTTGGGCTTAATGTGCAGGTTTGATATATTCTCCACCGACAAGGGGCTGAGAGCCTTTGCATCTGATTCCAGTAAATTTTCCGACTTCTTTTTCTTCTCTGGACTGGAAAACACTGAGCTCGATACTGTAGTGTCGTCTTCATCGAAACGTAAAGGCTTCTTTTCAAATTGGTTCTGAGCCTTCGATTGTACTGTACTCAGAGTATTCGATTCGGGGAGTTGAATAGAAATCGAACTAAAGTTCGATGTGACTTCGGAAAGGCTCTTTGACAACTGGTGTTCCATTGTGTTCTCCTTAGATGAGACGGACTTTCCAGCTGGCTTTGTTAGAGATTTATCTTCGTTGGCTATGAGGCGACGTTTAGCGTTGTTGCTTCGATTGGAATCATGTCCCACGCCAAGTGGAGTTTCTGAAGATCCCCTCTTCGATCGCCGGTCCGCGGAAGATGTTGATGCTGCCATAGCTGGGGGATTGGCAATAGCTTCAAGTTTTTTCCTCACAGCCATAATGAAGTTGTAAGGGTACGCCTGAACTGCTGTCGGCTTCAACCAATAAGGAAGCTCTGCGGTTTGCTGCTTGGGTATGCGAGATATCTCTGCGGATTTGTCTACCTGGACCGATTTTTCATGCATTGAAACGCGGGATTTAAGCTTCACCTCCGGAATTTTCAAATCTAAATCAGGAGTAGTGCTTTTTCTGCTTATTACTGACTTTTGTGACTGCGGGTGGTCAATAGACTCACTGCTTTGCTTTGGGTCGCTCAAAACAATTTCGGGTTGCTTTACTTCTATCTCTTTAACCATTGGAGTAGGTACATTTTGGATTTTGGGAGTCAGCATGTCTAAAATGAGATTCTCCTTATCCATGTTAAAGTCTGCTATGGCGCTGAACGAATGATCTTTGTACTCTGGCTTTCGCAGCAAACCAATCTTGGTATAGTTCTCCGTGAGTGGAATATGTTCTGGCTGCTTAACTGCCTCTTTCTTCGCCGCTCTTTTCGGCCAGGCTTCTATTCGGGCTGGAAGTACAACGTCGTTCTGTTCAGGTCTTGCTTTGGTCATGATTGGTGGCACACCAGCAGCTGTTTCTGGTTTCTTACCAACTTCCCCTGGCATGGTTTTCTCCTCGCCCTGCTTTTTCTTGGCCAGTCTCACGTTCTTATTCAAAATTTGTCGGGTACTCAAGCGCAGATTGTCTAGGCGCCTTTTGATCTCATTTCTGTCGATAGCCGGCTTTTTGTCCGATGCCAACTCTGCCGTTTGTAGGGACTTTCTTTTCTTTTTCTGTTCTTGCATGAAACGCCGTGTTTCCTCCGAGCTGTACGCCTTCTGACGTATCTTGGACGGCGATGTGTTTTCCTTTTCTCCAGTTTGTGCTGATTTTGAGCGCGCTGTCTGAGATGCTTCCCTCAGCAGACTCCTGCGAGCCGCAGGTGGCCGTAGATTTGTTTCAGTCTTACTTCTCTGGACAGTTCTTGATGTAGAACTTTTTGCTATCACAACCTCGTCCTCTTTTTTCTTCGGATCTTGTTTGGTTTTCTTCTCCTTCGGCGGAGTATTTGTGATTTCATTGAGCATTTCGTGGATTTCTTTGACTTCCCTGTCGCGGTCTTCACGCTTCTTTTGGAAATCCTCTTCGGCGACGGGCGCCGTCATTTCGTTTTCATTCACAACAACATTTCGATTTGGTTTGGTCGTTGGATCGTAAACTAGTTTCGCTATTTGGGTTTTCATCTTTCGGGGGCTACGCATTCGAATGGTGGCAGTAGTTGTAGCTGGAAAAGTCAAAAGAAGAAAGTGAAAATCAAGTTTTGTTTGTGTCGTATCTGATAAGGAAGGTTCAAGTATACATTATGGCGTCTAAGTGGAGCAGTGTGCAGACCTAAAACTGATTTGTTCATTCATGGGCCGATACAGATTTCCGTAAATGGATGAGGGATTTCAAGAATGCAACGCGTACTAGGTGCCGCATAATGTGGCTTCATTCGAATTTGGAGTATTACGTAAGTGACAAATAGTCGAATGAATGGTATTTGTTTTTTGTAAAAGGGGATCGCATTGCACACTGCAGAGCTCTAACAGGCGAAAAGTCATCAGACTTACATACATATCAAACATTAGCAAGATTAAGATATTTCCTATTGTTATGTGATCTAGGTCGAACTATGAACTAAGTTAATGTGAGTCTTCCTGGTCGGCGTCTGTTGGGTTTGCTTCACTTTAATACAACATGAAACATGTTATAATTAATAGCCTTGTTACCTTATCGCCATACATGCTAATATAATAGCCTTTTGGAATGCGATAGAAAGGGGAGACAGTAAGGACGGTCTCAATAGAAGAATATGTGTAAATTCTGGAATCCCGAAATGAAATCAAGTCGGAAGTCTCGAATTTCCAAGGAAGTGACGTATTCACACTTGAAATGCTTCATTTAGGACTTGATGGAGTCCCTTTCAATATTTAAAAAGGCTTTGGACCAATGAATTTTGGAAGTTTCGGGAAAATTATAGCGAACTTGAATCTAATTATTCAAAATGTATTTGAATCTATATACTATAGATTCAAATATATTTGAATCTAATTATTCAAAAGCTAGAAAACATCCAAAATTCACATTTCAAATATTTTAGTATCTTAACGGTAAAAACGATTTCGATTAGTAAATTCGTTTTAAATACAAAACGTGTGTTAAGATTCTGATTTTTTTTTTTTTTGAATACTAGGATGGACGGAGACTAAAACTCCAAAATCTTTCAAAGATACCAATACGCCCACTATAGCAGGTACATAATACCGAAATAGCCGATATTGGTTATGCCCGATTTCCACGTGCTAAGAAACCACCCATTTATGAGAGACACTATGAAACTGCCAGAACGCGTTTCATAGTAGTAAATTTTCGCTCTCTCATAATACTTCTTGACTACAACTAAGTTAACTTAACAAGTAGTTTACGCTTCCATAGTGTTGATCGCATTGGATAGGTTGCTTTCCAGTGAATGCACCTACTAAGCCGTTCATTCATGCGGCTTCACCCTACGTCGCTAGATCGAAGGGTCTTGTTCTTTGTAGTCGTCGCTCGTTGTTAACATCGTTAAGAGTCTCGTTTAGAGTACGGATCATTTCATTGTTGCAATGAACATGAAGGCGAGCATTTAGCTTTCGAGCGAAGTTTGTTACTTCTTCGCCCACGGTAGCTATTCCTAAATCTCTGTGAATATCGCTATTCCTAATATACCATGGAGCATTCACAATTGCTCTTAGTGTTTTGTTTTGGAAAGTCTGCAACATGGACATGTTGCTCGGCTTGGGACAACCCCAAAGTTGAATACCGTATGTCCAGGACAACTTTAACACCTGCCTGTACAAGAGCAGTTTGTTATATGTGCTTAATTTCGAAAATCTTCCGATAAGCCAATACATTTCCCTGAGCCTAATCTCGAGCTCGTCACGCTTCTTCTTTACGTGTGGTTTCCACCTTAGTTTAGCGTCCAGTTGACTAATTTTTTTGAATTATTAAAAATTTTCGTTTCTGTCTTGACTTTTCCTGAAATTTTAAAATTCAAAAAATTTGAAATTTTTTAGCACAAAAAATCTAATTTGCTTTTTTGAATAAAAAATAAATTAAAAAAATGTTTTCATCCAGATAAAATTTTGAACTTTAGAGAAAAAGATTGCAGAACATTAAAAAAAAAAAAAAAAAAAAAAAAAACGGAAAAATAATTTTGAAGAACGACAAATTGCAACAATTTAAAAACATTATTTCCATTGGCTGGAACCATGATAATTTCAAACTTCGCCTCAGGTACCTTTGTCTAATGATTATGTGAATATTAAATGCCAACTCTCCCTAAGGTTTCCCATAAGAGAAAAACCATTTGAAAATATAATACAAATGTGGCCACTAATACATCGAGCTACCGATAGCAAACTTAAAAAATAATGAATAGAATGACGAAAGTATTGAAGAAAATTATAGTACTGCAAGCATCTCGATCTTTAATCCACTTTCTTTCTCTTTTCAAACTCAACATAAGTAACGATACGTTCAGTTAGCTTCACACTAAAAAAAATTTTTAATAATTTTAAACTGAAATCAAGCAAATTTGTAGTACGATTTCCTCCTCCTTCATATTATACACATTTACAGCATTTGAAAAATCTATTCGCACAGAAAATCAGCGAAAGTTTTCTATGAATTACTAAGAAATTCAATTGAGGCAATTCCGCCCTCGAGATGTGCATAAAAAATATGGCATGAAAGCCGAAAATTTCTAGTAAAAAAAGGAAAAACATAAATGAAATACGGCTCAGAGAAACGAAATTTTTCACTTTTAAAAATGAAAATATTAATTAACTTACAAATAAAATCAAAACTGTTTGTCAAAGTTTGCAATTATTCGCTTGACTACAAGTTCCAAAATCTAAGAAACTATCAATCGTTTTCTCTTCAGTTTAAACACATTTATGACGGACATTAAGGCCTATAAGTTGCAATTAAATATTAACAGAGTTCCGCGTTTTTTCTTCTTTGTCCGGAATAGGCTCAGAAAATACTGCCGATACAAGAAAAAAAAAATGACTCTAGCTTAAGAAAGACACAAATGGCTATGACATAGGCTATTTTTTTCTCTCTAACTTAAGACTTTTTATATAAATAGCCAAAACTTAAGTTTTATTTTAAAATGTTTCATAAAAAAATCACTAGACGTCAAAACAAACGCGCGCAAATACCCCTCAGTAGATATCACATCACGGTTCCATGGAGGGTCGGGACCAGCTTCAACCGGGCTTCAGATTCATAGAGACGCAGTTTGAGTCGACGTGGAAACTCGAGTTAGAATAAAGAGAGACGAATAAAGTCTCGAGCACAATGAATCTTTTTCCTAGCCTAGATTCCTTTTTTCCTTCCTAGAATCGAAACTGGCCTTCGTACAAACATTAAGTTTAAGCATTGCAGGACTAAAAGTTAACGGAACGAAACTGTATGTAACTGAAATTATCACGGATAAAATGCTCGATGCTTTCGTATTTAAACCTACAGTATTCCCTTTCCAGGCAGATGCAGATTTCGTCTCACAAAACCATAACCAACTTACTGCGCACGGAGAGCTTGTATTGTTGATTCATCAAAAAAATGTCAAATAAAATATTTGGAAACGCTCATTCTCTAAACTGCGCTTAATTAATATTAATTCGAATCGTTAATGAATAATAGCACAAAACAAAACTGATAGTGTTATGCTAACCTACAGTCAAAGAGTGAATCATTGGCAATGCGGTTGGGTTTGCTGACAATACTGCTTCTTCAAACGAGTGTAAATATTTATGGTTCATCTTTGCCTTATAAATTTGCCAAAAGTCAAACAAAATCAAACAGGTTTCTATTCCACCTTTAATGTTTACTGCCATCGAATGCAGCAGGGATAACGACATATGTACAGATTCGTTTTGCTTTCTGTCAACGAAAAGACCAAATCTAAACCTGGCAAACTATGGATTCTACATAGCGAAGCCACAGGAGTCGGCTTATGCAAGTCTAGAGCAACAATAACTTGACAAAGTGTTTTTATATCCTTTCTTGACCAGGTTCGCACGCAGTTTTACAACCGATACGGGGGAAAGTATGTACCAGTTGGTCCGAGGTTCTATGAGGCCATTTGCAATATGTCCATAGCCAGGTCCCGCTCACTTGCTTTCGTCATAAGGCTCAACAGTTTGAGCGAGTATTCGACAAACTTTCAGTGCCCCTTTGTGGTGAGAATGGTTTTGTTATTAAGTAGTTGTTTTTCTCTTTATTTTATGCCTCTTTAAGAATAATGTGACACTTATGGACTTTCCTCCGGACGTCATGCTTTTTCCTAGTTTCATCACAACGAAGCAGTATAAGTTGACATTCAGCGTTGGCAACCTTGCAACCAATAAGTCTTACTTCTCAGTAAGCTTGTACCTGCAAACAACTTGGGTATAATAAAGAAGAAATTTAAAGACGATGCTCCTGATTCCGCTATTGGTGTTCATTCTTGGAACACAATTATGAGCAGGTAGACGCTTTTGTGCTGTTTTGTTTCCTGTTAGAAGGTTCAAGACTGCATGTGTGATACATCCGATAGTGTTGCTGACCTTGAGAGACAAAAGCAGCATTCCAAATGTCTCCTAAACGAATTCATCCAAAGACGTAGTTTGCAAGCGTGTATTGGACTGGAAAAACAATAGTTATACCTGAATAGCAAGTCGGCAATCTTTCCCTAGAACACCGAGGGATTGGCATTACCCGACAGGAATGGCAGAGAACCTTCCCTTAACGACTTAAGGCTAAATACATACACAGACATGGACTTTGAATGTTAATCCTTCCATCTTTCAGGTAGACCACCAGTAAGTACTTAAACTTTAACATTTTTTACGTCCCAACCCAACGCGTCCTCCACAATCTGTTTAACTACTCAAGTCAGCGTGACTAAATTTGCGACCGAAATTGTTTACGTTTACAGAAAAACACTTTCAAGCGACACCACCAGAGACACACTAGGCAAGGTCTGGTGGTCGATTGGAGAAATGCAAAGCCAAAACCAAAACACATTGGTCAGCCATAAAAAAGACGGAAAAAACGCCAAGGTATAATTTGCAATGCAAACACAATCACTCGCGTGTTGTGTCAATTAATTAAATCTCCAAAATAATCTTAAATTTGTATGCAAAAAGGGTAAATAAGAAACTTGATTCTTACCCGAATTTCGATTTGTTCCTCCTGCTGATGAGGCAGTTTCATCTTTGGTGCCATCGCGACTTGGATCAGAGGCGGCTTGTCTCCAAATTGCTGGCGGCTTTAATCGATCGGTGGACATTATTACTGCATGGTAATGAGTATTTAGGTATTTCGTTATTCGATTTAACAGGGGAACTTTAAAATGTAATGAAAATTGATTCGCAATTAAACGCGAACGCTTAACAAAAATATGGAATGCAAAAAAATTGTGATGAAAACGTCAAACAATTTGAATCCGCAACAACTTGTCAAACCGGCTGTTGATTGGGTGACAGAGATGGCATGCGTTGATAATGCATGCAAGTGTCTGGCAACATTCAGATGTTTTCGTCAATTCTGATGGGTGAGAAGGAGATGACAGAATACGCGTTGTCGGGCAATGTGCTGGGATAAAGTTGAGAGACAGACAGCAAATTTATTGGAAACAAGTAGGATTATTATTTGGGCGGAAGCACAATGCTCAGAAGGAAAAATTAAGATATTTTATTGGGTTGTGTTATCATATTTAAATTCATTTAATTTGTTTTTGACCTCAGCAAGGTTAATAAATGATGCGTTAAACTATGGAATAAATTACTGATTAAATCAATTTTTAAAAAATTGATTAATTCAATCAATTTTTAAAATTTTTGCTAAAAAAAGAATAAATTTACCCATACATTATTTCTTTACAAACGTGAGAATTTACACTTCATTGCTTTAATGCACTTGGCGGGCTTTCATCAGCTGCGTATAAAAATTGGTGGTGCAGTTTACCACACGTATTCACAAATATCTATCGGTGGGCAGGAACGCTTTTTAAATATCTTTTTATTCGGTAATTTCTGGCTTTGGCATTTTGGGTTAGGTGCCGTGAAGCATCCAGAAGCATTCTGTACTCTCTTGAAACTGTTTTTTTTAAGTCACTCGTTTGACAGTTCGTCTTTTGAAAAGAAGAAGCACAGAAGCAATTATACAGCGAAGTTTGATAAATGTCAGTTTTGCCTTGTAGCATGCGTTTTTCCACTCGAATAAAGACAGACAACATTCAAATTCGTGACTGATGAGAAACGTGTGATGTTTGTTTGTTCGATTATAGTCCCGGAATCAGAGATTTCTTCCAGATCAACCACCTTAAACGTCCATTAGATAAGACCTGTTGCCCACATTAATGGGGCAGGCAGATATATGCTGCAAATGCTCCTTGCTTTAAAATCGTAGCTTCGAATAATATGAGCTACGGTTAAGGACTCTGGTTATTCAATTCTAACTACATATTTTTTTGTACTTATGTTTGATTCTTTTAATTTATTTATTAACCTTATACTTAAATAGGAATAAATTTCTTGTAATTTGTAATTTATATTTGGGATAGAAGCTTGCGTGTTAAATAACTTTACAAATGACTTAACAAAGGTCAGTGTGGTACAGGCGAAAGAAAGAAATAAAATCGATATTCTCCCAAGACCCCGCATGGACGTATGATCATTCCGTATGGAATGAAGAAAAACAAAATCAGAAGCCTTCATTAGTGGACTTATACTATGTTTCCAACATCAATAATACGAGGCTTAGCTGAAGACGATTAATTATAAATCCCAAAGTGGCTCCACCGGACAATTTTTCGTCGCTTGGATACTATCGTGTTCTAATATGATTTTTTTTACGAACTTGAGTTAGCACCAAAATACCCTCGCCAAGCCCTAAATACCCTCGGTAAAGCAATGTGGAACTGGAAAAATTCCAAAGATTGTTGAAGAAATGGAAACACAAAGTTTCAATGAAAACACAAAGAAAGTGACACACACAGTTTTTTTTGGCAGTGATTTCTATTTATTTCTCTTAGGTGTTACGAAGGATCCCAAATGGACACACTGGAACTGCTGGTCAACTGTGAGATCTATCACAGGGACATCAATGAACCTTACCTAAACCATAAATTACTGAATAAAAGTTGAAATTGACGAATTTACCCATACGCTGACATTTGTTTACAAAAAAAATGAGTAAATTCGTCAATTCACCAGTTCCATGCGATTCCGTTTTGGCTTTTTTCACCAGTTGAACGCGTATGGTATACTCTTGTCGCACGTGTGGTGTTTGTCTGTATGTATTCACCGACACGGAAATTTAAAGCACTAAGCTTCTATTTAAGGCCTAATAAAAAACGTAAGCAAATGGGTGTTGAAGAGGAAGAGGGTGTTGAGGGAAGTTGAATATCTAGTTATTCAGTAATTTATGCCTTAACTAATGCACCTTTTACACCAAGTCAAAATCTAGATTTTGAGCATTTAGATTACAAAATCTAACTAAAGCTTTCAAGTTGCAAAAATAATCTATAATGACGTTTGGGTTACTTGGTCACATGCCGTCAAATTTGTCACCGTTGTAAAATGGATTAAAAAAAGTAAAAAATAAACGATTTCAAATAACTAAATAAGAACTGAAATATACCTAAAAGTTATCGAATTAATAAAGTGCAAGATGAAGACAGGGAAAATATTTCTCTTTTTTATTTTGTAAACCAATCCCCCAGCTTTAAGCATGAATTACTGAATAACTAGATATTTAACTTCGAACATGTAAAAGCTTTGCCCACAAACTGAAATTGAGGAATTTACTCATCCGCCGACATTTGTTTACAAATGTGAGTAAATTTATCAATTATTCGTCATTTCCATGCAATTTTGTTTTGGTGCTTTTGCATCAGCTGAAGGAAAATTAAGAAAAGCGTAAGGCAAATTGTTAGCAAGTCATGGAGCAGTTGACTTACCCAGATTAAAGATTATAATTTGACTAATAGGCAGTGAATAAACCAATTCGCAAAGTAATTTTTTGAATTCAGACTTTTCAATGATCACACACATTCCAAAAAGCGCCCTCTATTGGAATATATAGAAAGATATTGAAACAGTTGTCTACATTTTTTTTATGGGTCAGAGCTTATGTATTCTTCAGCATTCTAATGCCCTTGAACAAATAAAATTACATTCCTCCTACAAGAGCTCTAATAGGTCGAACAAAGACTATCGTATATTGTTGTTGTCGTGTTGTATGTATATTGTTGAACAATGACATCTAACTATTGAAAGCACACATTTTTTTTACGAGCCATTGACACAACGACTTATTTTCAACTGAGTGATTTTTATTTAACAGCTCATTTAAGCGGCGAAAAAGTTCGTTGAACGTTCAGACACTTCTCACCCAAAGTATAATAGATCAACAATGAGCTCTTTATCTCAACTTCAAGTTGGAGAAACTCATTGGTCCAACACATTGGAAAGCGGTCTTGCTGTCCCGCATCACATCGAGTGGTCTAAATTCAGACATTTGTTTGCCTAGATTCAATTGCACAGTGTAATTGATGGACAAGCGGCTTCCTTCGGAAATAACACATCGCTCATGATGTGAGACCATTCCTCGGGTTCTCATTGTCATATATTTTATTATTTGTTATGCGCGAATAACTTCCCCATGTGAGCTCACCCATCACCGTCGTGTCTCGTCGCCAATGACTTTTCTCTTTCACTTTCGTTGTGGCGCGGGAAATACGAATGACCACGAGTATTGGTGCGCGCTTCGGAAAGCATTTGTCATTTTCATCTTTTGTTTGCCTTAGACCTTACCGTAGGAGATGAGTCTCGCCGTTCGCACCGCAATTACTTGCAGAGATCAACGAGGCAAATGGTTTCACGAACTGCTTGAAGCGCCATCATCTCCCAATCATAGCAATTTCAAACGCACGCTGATGATGATGGTGTAAAAAGTCATGAAACTGAGTACAAAACTCCACGGTCCATGGAGCTTGCTACAACCGGCAACGGTCTTTAGTTTTTATATGTCAAATGTAAATCCGGTGGATGCTGATCGGATGCTCACAAAATGACAACAGACCTTTTTTATGACGAGAAAATAACTTGGCGGAGGATAAAGCGACTGCAGACAGGGATCTAACAGCTGTACAGCTCCCACCAGCGAATTATGGTCGCTAGTCCAATTATGCTGCAACTTCGTATTGGCGACCTGCACGGCCTCTGGTGGGCGTTTAAATTAATTGAACATCTACTGAGTTTGCAGTGACTTAATGTATTTTTTTCTTGATTTCATTTAATGCTACACTGTTGGATAGTGCAAATGCAACCAGGCACCAGGGGTTTAAATTTGAGAGAGAGGCGTTAAATTTAATTATAGGGTCTAAGTGAGTAATTTCAATGATTTCCCATTTTCCTTTATGGCTCTACGAACATAAATTATTCGGCTTTAGGAATTTAGTCCAGACTCAAGCGTGAACAACATTCGAAACATCGACAAATTCCAGGCAAAAATTTAGCATCCATTTTTATTTAGGGGCTGAAATCATCTAATTATTAAAAAAAGAATAATAGATCAAATCGAAAATTTTAATGCCCTTAAACTGCCGGAAAGGCTGCAACGGTTTGGACAATAATTTTTATTAACGCAATTCAATCGTAAAATGTTTATTGTAATAGATTACCTCTAGGATCTGATGTAACTTTGAAGTGTTATTGTTCAAAGTCACATCCTCCTAAAAGTTGCTAAAAGTAAAAAGCCCAATCTTGCAAGGAAGGCCGTTTGCAACACATGCTGATCAAACTATAAACCATTCCAATTTAAATTAAATTCCAACTCAAATTGACTCACACTAAATTGGATCAGATTCTTACTGGCTTGTCCGAAAGGAATTACCAACCGCCACTGCACGCAATCTCAACAAGTGGTTATGGTGTCAGTCACTTCTCTATTAGAAGACAGACACAAATTATTGTCTCCAGTAATTGCGTGAACTCAACTTAAGCGGATGTCAGCCATTGCGAGAATTCACTCGTCAGTTGCAACTCATTTACGCTAAACATTCCCAAGCCATGTCTGACATGAAGCTAATCCTATAGTGCACTAGTCAAATGCACTCATTCACACAAGACAATCTGCAGCCTAATTATAAATTTTTCTGAAATTCACGCGCTAATAGCTTCCTTGAGCCAACACACCCATGAGCTCACAAAATTCAAAACGATTCCACGGAAAAGTGAAATGCGGCATCTGTCAATTTAGACCAATTTTCCCCCCCTCGGAGCCAATTTTCGAACAAAAGACCTTTCGTCCGCGTATTATATTCCACTCAAAGCTCAAGATAGTGGCACTGTGTATGACCGGCCCCAAAAGTCTATCTTTTCAAACGACTTCAACAGCGATCGCTGTACGACGAAAGATACAAAGATAAACTATGCGATACTTTGTGTAAATTGTAACGATTTTGATCAGCCATCTGCACACACATGGGCGGAGTTATTGGGCCGCACTTTATAAATTTAAGAAAAAAAGTTAAAAACGCCTAAACTGCATCTGTAATAATCGTGTAATTATGATGTCGTTTGCTTGGCTGGTGCTTGGAATCTGAATCAATTCGCTCCCAAGTAATCCGTTCAGACTCGTCGCTGGCTCTCGATGGTCTGCGGACGGACATTCACGGATTAAAGATAACAGAACGATGTGCTGAACTTGTTTTGACGTTTTAAAAAGCGGCGCTCCTCGGATGAATTCGTCGTGTGTGATGTAAAGTCTGCGAGATGTCATAGTAACTCCTGGTAGAGTGTTTGACTTGATATTTCCTCAATGGACATCGCATCGATAGAAAGATAGAGAGCCTAATTATAAGTTATCGATTTTGTTAGCTTTTTTTTTCTTCTTCGATCTTTCTGATTTAAAATGCAGTAAAGTATTTGATGGGTGTTTTCGAGTTGGAATTGTGACAGCCAGGTATTATCGATGTACGTATAAATAGTCGTTACGTGAATCGAGAAGATAGGCGTGACTTGATCGAGATAATGATTATATGGGACTAAAATAGCATTTCATGGTGGAAGGGGTTCAGAGATTCAACTGACATGGCGTTTAAATCGTTGCAAACGTCAAAATATTCGAAGAAATTAGGAAGAAAGCTATGTGACCCGAAGCAGATTCATGTTCCTTATTAGGTGAATAGAGCTAAAGATAAAGCTGAAGACACTTAATCACAGACAAATTTTCTACGAACGAAGTCGAAAATCCTGGTAGAATATGTATATCCGGCAAAATTAGTAAAGAACGTACAAAATACAGCCCATACGCCACGACAATCAGGCAAACGCTTCCGACTAGCGCAGACTTTGTGGCAGCTAATTCGGTCGCAAGTCGTAGAGGATTTGCAGTTTGGCTATCTCCGGACAGTTAACCCGTTAACTAAATCGACCATGTGCTTAAGGACGCCTATAATTGAAATGCTTTATTTATATCAAATTCTGCATGTGCCAACATTAACAGATTTAAAACTCAAACGTACTTTCGACTTCCCAATGACAGAAAGGTGCAACCGCAGTCATTTTAGCTTTTCGATATTGAATGCTTGCGAGTAGGGAGTTTTGGAGAGTTCTGGGCCACTGTTGTGGTTTTCGCGTTGTGGTTTTCTTATCAGTAACCTGTGGTTTTTTTTGTGGTTATCTTCAGCAGCCGCGATCTTTGTGGTGGCAGAGGGGGTCGTTGACCTAGATCTTTGTGGTAAGGGGCATGATTTGTATGAGTCATAGTGGGGTGGTGGGCGGTGGGGCGGTGGGGCGGTGGGCGGTGGGGGGCTTGGGGGAAGTGGTGCTGTCTAAGTCCAGCGTATATACCTATGAAGACAGACAGACAGAATCGTCAGACTAATATTTTCAACATAGTGAGTAATAATTTGGATGAGAATTTCGTTCGTAAGGAAAAAATATATCAGTAAGCTTGGCCTTGTTCTTTGTGGTTAAATGGGGCAAAGTAAGATAGTGAGTAATAATTTGGGTGTCAGGTTCGCTTGTGCTGAAAAAAATTCGTTCGTAAAGAAAAAATATATCAGTAAGCTTGGCCTTGTTCTTTGTGGTTAAATGGGGCAAAGTAAGATAGTGAGTAATAATTTGGGTAGCAGGTTCGCTTGTGCTGAAAAAATATATGGTGTGTGGTCATCAAAAGAACTAATATGAAAATAGATTGGGGTCGTTGTATTGTCACTTGAAGTGAGGACTATGTCACTTGTTTAGAATAAAAAAAATAAAAAAATTCTTATCAGAAGACTGAACCACAATTTAACAGGAGTGGGGTCGTTGTATTGTCACTTGAAGTGTGGACTAGGTCACTGTTTTTGAATGAAAATAAAAAATAAAAATACTTATCAGAACCATATGTGTATGAAATAATTTTTGGATGAACCACAGTTGGATGAGATAGTAAAAAAATGTATGATATATCACTGTGAGAAATTTTTTTATCATAACGATGAACCACAATTTAACATAGGAGAATATAGTTCTATGGAGTTGTGAATATGAGACCCGAAAATATTTGTGGTATCCAAGGGAAAAAATAGAGAAAAAAGTGTGGTCTTCAAAAAAAATCTACAAGCAATATTCATATAAATAGAGGGCTTCAATTCCTTTTAGTTTAGTAGAAAAATATTGTGAGGAGCACCAGTCCGATTGTGAGGAAAAATGTAAGTATACCTATTCTATTTTTTTTTTGTTTATTTATTTATTGTTTTTATTGTTTATTGTTTTATTTTAATTTTTTTGTTTAGGACAAACGCAAATGAACTACTAAAGGAGGCGCGCGCGTACCTGGACGCGTTCGAAAAAGAAAATTGGGACTACGAGGATCTGTTGAGTTGCGCAAGGACCCAGCTGAACAACCTGGAGATCACTCCAGGACAACATAAACTCAAAACAACAATACATCTTCTAATGGCTATAGATGCTATAGCCAAGGATAATTGTATAAACGTAGAATTAAATAAATATTTAATAGCCCTATTGGGGTTATTTTAATTTACAAAAAAAAAAAAATAAAAAAAAAAATTTTTTTAAAAAAATTGTGTTTGTTTTGTTTTCATTATGTAGAAGAGAAACTTTTTTAGACTTTCAGCTTGTTTTTTCCAGTAACTTTTTTAGGTCAATCGTTGGTCCTCTACACACTCCACATGATGTTAGGACAAATAATTTTCAGTGACAACGAGGATCTGTTGGCTAGCACAAGGGCTCAGCTGAACAATCTGGAGACTACTCCAGGACAAAACAAAATTAACAACAACGGGGTTATTGTAATTTACAATAAAAAAAATTAAAAAAAAAAAATTGTGTTTTTTTGTTTTCATTATGTAGAAGAGAAACTTTTTTAGACTTTCAGCTTTTTTCAGTACCTTTTTAGGTCAATCGTTGGTTTATTTCTTTTTTTGGTTTCAACCTTCTTCATATATTAAAAATTAAAAAATCGTGACTAACAAACGCAGTTTAAAATAATAAAAAGAAAAATGCATGAATTGATTTATATGTTGTTTATTAAAACATTGCATATAAATTCAAATATCGCTTATTGGTATTTTATTATGACCCCAAGCATATGTACTTATTCCGTCACTACATAAATATCTCTTGGTTAGTGCTAGCTTATTAATAACTTGTGTATAAAGGTTATGCAACTTACTTCTAAATATATACTTCGATTTTGAAAAGCATTGTTTTTTTTTTTTTTTTAATTAAACATTTGTGATAATCTCTTATATTTAAACTTTTAGTAATAGACTTTTTAACCCCCTTTGCTTTTTACTTCTCCAGTATCTACGCTAAAAGAATACATTTTAGCTCTTAAACCCACAAATTCCGCATTTTGTTAGAATTATTTTCATCTTTAAATTTACCAAGAATTTTACCATTCGTTTGTGATGTATCAAATCTTGATTTCTCCGGACTAATGACATCACTATATATATATATCAGAATAAAAATCATCTGTTGTTATTGAATAAATAAATGAGTCTGTATCCATATAATTTAATTTTACTGATTCTTCAAACTTTTCCCTCATATAATTATAATGAAAGTCGTACATATGTAAACCATTTTGATAACTCTAATACAACATTTTTTACTTCTAAACCAATAAAACATTTATTATTTAAGTTTTTTATATACGATATTTGTTGTTGTTGTTGATGGTTTTGTCTCAGCCTTGAAAGGATTCTTGATTACTAGGTACTGCCATTTCTTGCTCCACGATTCCTTCATGTCAGGGTTTGATTTTTTATCCATGATGCTGCCTTCACAAATTCTAAAATAAAACTGAATCCACTCGATGAAATCGAAGAATGGATCACTATTCATCTTCAGATGAAGAAAAAATTGTATGTAAACAGAGCATTCTCCGTTATGTTTTACCCTTCATCACTTTGACTTCAGAGATAAGTTTGATTGTGTTTGACTCTTTTTGCTTCATCAATTCAACGATAATTTTGAGGACATGAATAATCGCGTTCCTTTTGTGTATTGCTTATAAGTTAAGAGATTGCCATTTCATAAGTTTGCTTATAGTTTTCACAATTCCACCTTGTTGTGTTCGTTCCTGCATCGAAAATATGGAGGAAAGACCTCATCACAACTTGAGTCTGAGAGCGATGATCGGCTGACCGGTGTACTTTGATTATAAACGTATGAATTTGTATGGGTTCTAAGTAAAACAACTGCTTCATCTTCTGATAGATTAGAATTTTTTGATCATGATTTATCCTATACTCAATTTATATTCATCGTTTGCAAGAGATAGTTGGTTGAAAATAAAAATAAAAAAAACAGAATAATAATGTCAGTTATTCTTGACTTTTATTTGTAATTCGTATACGGAAACTTTGATCTAATGGTTCAATAATTGTTAAAGTATAGCCTTTTTTGTTAATGGCCTCAATTGTTGAATCCGACATCTTGGTGAATCGAGCTGGAAGAAAGGCCTATAAAAAAATGAGTAAAAAAAGAAAACATTCTTCTCTTTTTGATACTTACTTGGAATTCGCCCAGGTCACAGAGAATTGCATTTCCATACATGGTCTTGCAAATTCTTACGTTTTCGATGTTGTAAGCAGCACCTTGAATTAATTCGGAAATCTTTTTTGTTTCCTTATAGCTGCTTGCTTCAAGTTGATTTAATTCATGTAGAGGATCCATCATAGACCTAGTTACTTTGAATGTTAAACTTATTAATTAAAAATTATTCAATTCGCTCGTCTTTTTATACCATTTCATTGTCATAATGAAGACCACAGTAATAACCACAATGATAAGACTTTCCTTATGTTCTTCATAATACAATTTTGTCTTTTGTCATTGAAGTGTGGACTAGATTACTTATGTTGAATGAAAATTAAAAAAAAAATATTATTAGAACATCATGCATAAAGTATATTTTATTTTAGATGAACCGCAATTGGATGGGATAACAAAATTTATGTTATGTATATCATTGTAAGAAATTATTTTTTATCATAACGATAAAGAGTAGTAGATCTAACAAACGAGCTCAAAAATCTGTTTCAGGAGAGTCTAGAAAAAAAGTTTGTTATATGAAAGTGAAAGTCACACTTACCTATAAATAATTAAGTCAAAGTCAAAACCAATATAAATATTTATTATTGAAATTTTTATAAGCGATATTTGTTGTTGGTGATTGTTTTTCATATAGGAGCGGTTCCGAACAGCCCAGTTCCGTACAGGGGTGGTTCCATACAGGGCGGTTCCGAACAGCTCCAGGGCGGTTCCGAACAGCTCCAGAGTGGTTCCGAACAGCTTCAGAGCGGTTCCGAACAGCTCCAGAGCGGTTCCGAACAGCTTCAGGGCGGTTCCGAACAGCTCCAGAGCGGTTCCGAACAGCTTCAGAGCGGTTCCGAACAGCTCCAGGGCGGTTCCGAACAGCTCCAGGGCGGTTCCGAACAGCTCCAGAGCGGTTCCGAACAGCTCCAGGGCGGTTCCGAACAGCTCCAGAGCGGTTCCGAACAGCTCCAGGGCGGTTCCGAACAGCTCCAGAGCGGTTCCGAACAGCTTCAGAGCGGTTCCGAACAGCTCCAGAGCGGTTCCGAACAGCTTCAGAGCGGTTCCGAACAGCTCCAGGGCGGTTCCGAACAGCTCCAGAGCGGTTCCGAACAGCTCCAGGGCGGTTCCGAACAGCTCCAGAGCGGTTCCGAACAGCTCCAGGGCAGATCCGAACAGCTCCAGGGCGGTTCCGAACAGCTCCAGAGCGGTTCCGAACAGCTCCAGGGCGGTTCCGAACAGCTTCAGAGCGGTTCCGAACAGCTTCAGAGCGGTTCCGAACAGCTCCAGGGCGGTTCCGAACTGCTCCAGGGCGGTTCCGAACTGCTCCAGAGCGGTTCCGAACAGCTCCAGGGCGGTTCCGAACAGCTTCAGAGCGGTTCCGAACAGCTTCAGAGTGGCTCCGAACAGCTCCAGGGCGGTTCCATACAGCCCGATTTCCAAATAACTACAATGAAAAGACTTTTCAATTATTCTTCATAATACAATTTACCTTTGTCACTTGAAGTGTGACCTAGATCACTTATGTTGAATGAAAATTTAAAAAAAAATCTTATTAGAAACATCATGCATAAAGTATCTTTTATTTTTGGATGAACTGCAATTGTAAGAAATTATTATTTTTTTTATCACAACAACAAAGAGTATCAGATCTAACAAATGAGCTCAAAAATCAGTTTGAGGAGAGCCCAGAAAAAAAGTTTACCATATGAAAGAGAAAGTCAACTTTGATTATTAGCACATGAATTTGTGGGGGGTTCTTAGTGAAAAATCTTCTTCTTCTTCTGGTGGACTAGAATATTTTAATGATGATTCATTATAACAATTTTTGTTCTCGTTGATTTCTGATTCTGAATATCAAATTAATATATAATATTTAATTAATATTTAGCTAATATATATAATATATATATAATATTTAATTGTTCGAGTCTATCAGTTCTATTCTAATGCATATAACCATAACACATAACACTACCCTGAATTAAAAGGTTAATCATTTTATACTTTTGACCTCGATTACCTTGACTTATGAATTAGGATCATAGTTTTTCATATGAACACAAAATTTTTCTAATATTCTAATATTCGTTCAAAGTATAAGCATTGTATTTCACTGGATCCATACAGCCCGGGTCCATTTGATTATATTTTGTAATCTGAACAGTTCAAAAAAAAAAAAAATCATTCAACGGCTGTCGTACCTACTTATGCACAAACAGAGAGAAATCAGCAGGCTCACATTTTCAACATAGTGAGTAATAATTTGGGTGGTTATTTCACTTGCATAGAAAACTATCAGTAACCTTGGTCTTGTGGTTGAATGTTTATTTTTGATCGTTGAGGTAGGTCGTTGTCCTTGATCTTTGTGGTTGAATGTAACATAGTAAGATAGTGAGTAATTTTGAATGAAAATTATTAAAGAAATAAAAAAATTGTTATCAGAACAATGTTTATAAAGAATTTTTTTTGAACAACCGCAATTGGATGGGCACACTTGAATAACATTATGACAATATAAAAAAAAAAAAACCCAAAATATTTATGGTATCTAAAAAGGTATATAAATAGACGACTTAAATTAATAACAAGTCAGTTGTAAAAGGAAAAAGGTTTGATTTACGTGAGAGAGACTCCTTTGATTTTGAAGTAAGTTTTGTAGTGTTACAATAATTATATTCATATAAAAACAAAATCAGGTTCTCTATTCGCGTCAATCGTTTTATTACACCGAGTGAGTGTGCATCGTCTAAAAAAGATAAAAAATGTTTCGTTGTGAAGTGTGTAGTAGGGAATTTTGGGATAAATCCTCTTTCGTTAGACATTCTAAACTAGAAAGATGTAGTGAAAAGAGGCACCCTTCTTCAGATCCATATCCATCGACTTCTACCGAAGTGCATGTTAAAAAACGAAAAATAAACCCTACTGTTTATAAACGATGCGTTATTTGTGAAGAGGATGTTAATGAAAGGTATTGGGCTCAGCACAAAAGGAAAAATAGTCACAAGGAAAAGGCTAAGAAGGTTATACAAGAAAACGTTTGTTGTATAGAGAGCGCGTTTAAAAATAGAATTAAAACCTTTTCAATTACTAATAAAGACGAGTCTATATTGAATGTAGAAGCATTATTTGAAAAATATATGGATTTAATAATGAAATTGTTAACAAGCGAATTGGAAATTATGACAGCTTTCAAATTCAACATTGAATTATTTTGTGAATTTGTAAAACATTCAAATAATGATGACAACATGATCACGAGTACCAAGAGTATGCAGGCGGCGATGGATACAATTCTACAAGACAATGATATAACTGAAAAGTTGAATAAAATGATTGAAGTCATCAAGACAAAGTTAGAGGAATTCCAAGAAGCAGATAGCGGATGGGCTTTGCTATCATTTCTAAGAATTGAAATAAATATCAATAAATACCAACCACTTCGGGCTTCATCATATTTTTCATTACCAGCGGAGATTTGCTTAAAAAAGGCTTGTATAAATGTAAAAAACAATGATGAATATTGTTTTAAATGGGCTATCATATCGGCTCTTCATAATAGAGTTCAACATAATGAAAGATCATCAGTATATAATATTAGTTCCATAGCAAGTGAGACAATAATAGTTAATGAAGAAGTCCTTAATTTTCGAAACATGCAGTTTCCTCTTATTGTTAAAGATGTGAAAATTTTTGAAGACAACAACCCGACCATTAGTGTTAACGTTTTTGGTTATGAAAAAAATAAAAAAAAATATGATATAATTGGACCCTATTATCATACACGTCAAGAAAAGGCTAAACATATTAATTTGCTTTTTTGTGAAAGTTTCGATGGTAGTCAAACACATTATGTGTATATCAAGAACATCTCACGATTATTGAGCAGTCAAATAACACAACACAAAGGAGAAATATATCTCTGTAACACTTGTTTAATACAGTTTACCAACAAATCCAAGCTGCAGAAACACAAAAGTGAATGTTGTAAAAAGGTAACGATAATGCCAGAAAAAGGAATGAATGTGTTGGAGTTTGTTAAACAAGAAAGAAAGTTGCAAGTTCCCTTTACTGTGTACGCTGACTTTGAATCCATCCTAGATCCTATGAATTACTGTATACCGAATCCCGAAACTTCCTCAACCACAAATGTACAACAACATGTACCATGTGCTTTTTCATATTATATTAAGTGTTCATTTGATAATGATTTAAATAAACACAGAACATTTATTGGTGAGGAATTAAATTAATAATTATATAACAATTAATGAAAAAAAATTTTTTTTTTCTTAGGAAAAAACTCAACGGATAAATTTGTTGAGATGCTAGTTGAAGATCTCAAATACCTTTATATGGAAGTCATACAGAAACCAAAGAAGATGATACGATTGACGGACCTTGAGAATAACTTTCATCATATATCTCCTGTATGCAGTATATGTAAGAATAATTTTAGTCAGTCAGATATAAGAGTAAGAGATCATTGCCACTTCACCGGCAAGTATAGAGGACCTGCGCATTCAAAGTGTAATTTAGATTTTTGTATCCCGAAGTTTTTCCCAATTTTTTTACATAATTTTTCAGGTTATGATTGCCATCTATTTGTAAAAAGTTTGGGTAAAATTAGTGGTGAAATAAAAATAATTCCATTAAATAAGGAAAACTATATTTCACTTTCCAAGCGAGTTGACAACGCGTTTGAAATGAGGTTCTTAGATTCTTTTCGATTTCTTCAATCTAGTATAGACTCTTTAGTGAAAAATCTATCGGAAGATGATTTCATTGTTAACAAGATAGTTTATAAAAATGATGATGAGTCACTTAAATTAATGCTTAGGAAAGGTGTATTTCCCTATGATTATCTCGATTCATGGGATCGTTTAGAAGATTGCTTTCTTCCACCAATTTCAAAATTTTATAATAAATTAACGGATGAATATTGCTTAGAAAAGGACTATAATCACGCTCTTAAAGTATGGAAACATTTCAATTGCAAAACTTTAAAAGATTACATGCTTTTATATCTACAGAGTGATGTTTTATTGTTGACTGATATATTTGAGAATTTCCGTAAAGTTTGTCAAAAAATATATGAGTTAGATCCATGTCACTACTATACATCTCCCGGTTTATCTTGGGATGCAATGCTAAAGGTGACAAACATTAAATTAGAACTTTTAACCGATATTGATATGTTTAATTTCTTTAAAAAAGGTATCCGTGGTGGCTTATGTCAATGTAGTCATCGTCATGCTAAGGCAAATAATAAGTATATAGATAATTATGATGAAACTAAAAAAAGTGAATTTCTCATGTATTTCGATGCAAATAATTTATATGGTTGGGCAATGTCGCAACCGCTTCCCGATGGAAATTTTCAATGGCAAGATCCTGAGATCTACACCACAGATTATATTTTTAATTTGAAAGAAAATAATAATTTTGGGTGCGTATTGGAAGTAGATTTAGCTTACCCAGAGGATCTTCACGATTCTCATAATGATCTTCCATTTTGTCCAGAAAATACAATAACTCCGGGGAGTAAAATTCCTAAGTTGACAGCAAATCTAAATAAAAAGACTAAATATATTGTTCATCTCAAGAATTTACAGCAATGTCTGGCGAATGGACTTACTATTACTAAAGTACATAGAGTATTGTCCTTTACCCAATCTAAATGGCTTCATAAATATATAGAACTTAATACCGAATATAGGAAAAGAGCTACAAACAAGTTTGAAAAAGACTTTTTCAAATTAATGAATAACAGTGTCTATGGTAAAACTATGGAAAATGTAGAAAAGCGAAGAGATGTGAAGATAGTAACCAATTGGGATGTTAAACGAAATTTTTTTAGTGCAAGAAAGCTAATTGCAAACCCTAATTACCATAGCCGATCTATATTTAGTCCAGATATGTGTGCTATTGAAATGATAAAGGGGAAAGTAACATATGATAAACCGATTTATTTAGGTTTTGTTGTATTAGAGTTATCAAAATGGCTTATGTACGACTTTCATTATAATTATATGAGGAAAAAGTTTGAAGAATCAGTAAAATTAAATTATATGGATACAGACTCATTTATTTATTCAATAACAACAGACGATTTTTATTCTGATATATATAGTGATGTCATTAGTCCGGAGAAATCAAGATTTGATACATCAGAATATCCCATAGACAACTTACACAATTTTCCACAAACGAATGGTAAAATTCTTGGTAAATTTAAAGATGAAAATAATTCTAACAAAATGCTGGAATTTGTTGGTTTAAGAGCTAAAATGTATTCTTTTAGCGTAGATACTGGAGAAGTGGTAAAAAAAGCAAAGGGGGTTAAAAAGTCTGTTACTAAAAGTTTAAATATAAGAGATTATCACAAATGTTTAATTAAAAAAACAATGCTTTTCAAATCGATGTATATATTTAGAAGTAAGTTGCATAACCTTTATACACAAGTTATTAATAAGCTAGCACTAAGTTGTAATGACACCAAGAGATATATATGTAGTGACGGAATAAGTACATATGCTTGGGGTCATAATAAAATACCAATAAGTGATATTTGAATTTATATACAATGTTTTAATAAACCACATATAAATCAATTCATGCATTTTTCTTTTTATTATTTTAAACTGCGTTTGTTAGATACTATTTTTTAATTTTTATTATATGAAGAAGGTTGAAACCAAAAAAAGAAATAACTAATTGAAATAAAAAAAAATATTTTTTCCAGATAAAAGCAAAAAAAAAAAAAAACGTCATGAACAATCATTTTGAAAAAGATTTTTATAGATGGTTCTATAATGAACCCTCGATGTCATGGTTACAAGAAGATAATTACAGTCCAGAGGAAACTAATACGAATGAAGTGATGGAAATAGAGATAGAGGAAAATTCAAAAGAGCACTTTGAGAATGACACCTGTTGTCTAGAGTTTGAGGAATTCATCAACATAAATGACCTCATGAATTACGTCTTCGATGATCAAAGCTCAATTAATAGTGATAACAAACCCAATGAAAATAACGACTTTTTATATTCCGATGAAATCATGTTAAATTCACCAGTAAGTAATACCAAGAATCCTGAGGAGACAATCGTTGTTAAGGAACTGATTTCAACAGAGACGTGTCCATCGATTAACGAAATATCTCTATGTGAAAGCTCAACAAGTAGTGATGACAAGTCCAATGAAAATATAGACTTTTTATATTGCGATGAAATCATGTTAAATTCACCTGTAAATAATACCAAGAATCCTGAGGAGGCAATCATTGTTAAGGAGATGATTTCAACAAACACTTACCCATCGTTTAACGAATTATCTATATGCAAAGGGAGGGATCTTAGTCGTTGGATTAATAAGATGAAACGTGCACTGAAAATTATTTTTCCTGACATCATGTGGAGTGTGCAGAGGGCCAACGATTGGCCTAAAAAAGGTTTTTTTGCTATAGTTTCTGAGAAAAAAACTAGTTCTATTAAATATGGTTATGTATACTTATATGAAAAGAAAACCCATAGTATTGAGTTTTGATTTTGAAATTTTGTCATCCCATCCAATTGCGGTTCATCAAAAATAAAATATTCTTTATGCATGATGTTCTAATAATATTTTTTTTAATTTTCATTCAACATAAGTAATCTAGTCCACACTTCAATGACAAAAGACAAAATTGTATTATGAAGAACATAAGGAAAGTCTTATCATTGTGGTTATTACTGTGGTCTTCATTATGACAATGAAATGGTATAAAAAGACGAGCGAATTGAATAATTTTTAATTAATAAGTTTAACATTCAAAGTAACTAGGTCTATGATGGATCCTCTACATGAATTAAATCAACTTGAAGCAAGCAGCTATAAGGAAACAAAAAAGATTTCCGAATTAATTCAAGGTGCTGCTTACAACATCGAAAACGTAAGAATTTGCAAGACCATGTATGGAAATGCAATTCTCTGTGACCTGGGCGAATTCCAAGTAAGTATCAAAAAGAGAAGAATGTTTTCTTTTTTTACTCATTTTTTTATAGGTCTTTCTTCCAGCTCGATTCACCAAGATGTCGGATTCAACAATTGAGGCCATTAACAAAAAAGGCTATACTTTAACAATTATTGAACCATTAGATCAAAGTTTCCGTATACGAATTACAAATAAAAGTCAAGAATAACTGACATTATTATTCTGTTTTTTTTATTTTTATTTTCAACCAACTATCTCTTGCAAACGATGAATATAAATTGAGTATAGGATAAATCATGATCAAAAAATTCTAATCTATCAGAAGATGAAGCAGTTGTTTTACTTAGAACCCATACAAATTCATACGTTTATAATCAAAGTACACCGGTCAGCCGATCATCGCTCTCAGACTCAAGTTGTGATGAGGTCTTTCCTCCATATTTTCGATGCAGGAACGAACACAACAAGGTGGAATTGTGAAAACTATAAGCAAACTTATGAAATGGCAATCTCTTAACTTATAAGCAATACACAAAAGGAACGCGATTATTCATGTCCTCAAAATTATCGTTGAATTGATGAAGCAAAAAGAGTCAAACACAATCAAACTTATCTCTGAAGTCAAAGTGATGAAGGGTAAAACATAACGGAGAATGCTCTGTTTACATACAATTTTTTCTTCATCTGAAGATGAATAGTGATCCATTCTTCGATTTCATCGAGTGGATTCAGTTTTATTTTAGAATTTGTGAAGGCAGCATCATGGATAAAAAATCAAACCCTGACATGAAGGAATCGTGGAGCAAGAAATGGCAGTACCTAGTAATCAAGAATCCTTTCAAGGCTGAGACAAAACCATCAACAACAACAACAAATATCGTATATAAAAAACTTAAATAATAAATGTTTTATTGGTTTAGAAGTAAAAAATGTTGTATTAGAGTTATCAAAATGGTTTACATATGTACGACTTTCATTATAATTATATGAGGGAAAAGTTTGAAGAATCAGTAAAATTAAATTATATGGATACAGACTCATTTATTTATTCAATAACAACAGATGATTTTTATTCTGATATATATATATAGTGATGTCATTAGTCCGGAGAAATCAAGATTTGATACATCACAAACGAATGGTAAAATTCTTGGTAAATTTAAAGATGAAAATAATTCTAACAAAATGCGGAATTTGTGGGTTTAAGAGCTAAAATGTATTCTTTTAGCGTAGATACTGGAGAAGTAAAAAGCAAAGGGGGTTAAAAAGTCTATTACTAAAAGTTTAAATATAAGAGATTATCACAAATGTTTAATTAAAAAAAAAAAAAAAACAATGCTTTTCAAAATCGAAGTATATATTTAGAAGTAAGTTGCATAACCTTTATACACAAGTTATTAATAAGCTAGCACTAACCAAGAGATATTTATGTAGTGACGGAATAAGTACATATGCTTGGGGTCATAATAAAATACCAATAAGCGATATTTGAATTTATATGCAATGTTTTAATAAACAACATATAAATCAATTCATGCATTTTTCTTTTTATTATTTTAAACTGCGTTTGTTAGTCACGATTTTTTAATTTTTAATATATGAAGAAGGTTGAAACCAAAAAAAGAAATAAACCAACGATTGACCTAAAAAGGTACTGAAAAAAGCTGAAAGTCTAAAAAAGTTTCTCTTCTACATAATGAAAACAAAAAAACACAATTTTTTTTTTAATTTTTTTTTTATTGTAAATTACAATAACCCCGTTGTTGTTAATTTTGTTTTGTCCTGGAGTAGTCTCCAGATTGTTCAGCTGAGCCCTTGTGCTAGCCAACAGATCCTCGTTGTCACTGAAAATTATTTGTCCTAACATCATGTGGAGTGTGTAGAGGACCAACGATTGACCTAAAAAAGTTACTGGAAAAAACAAGCTGAAAGTCTAAAAAAGTTTCTCTTCTACATAATGAAAACAAAACAAACACAATTTTTTTAAAAAAATTTTTTTTTTTATTTTTTTTTTTTTGTAAATTAAAATAACCCCAATAGGGCTATTAAATATTTATTTAATTCTACGTTTATACAATTATCCTTGGCTATAGCATCTATAGCCATTAGAAGATGTATTGTTGTTTTGAGTTTATGTTGTCCTGGAGTGATCTCCAGGTTGTTCAGCTGGGTCCTTGCGCAACTCAACAGATCCTCGTAGTCCCAATTTTCTTTTTCGAACGCGTCCAGGTACGCGCGCGCCTCCTTTAGTAGTTCATTTGCGTTTGTCCTAAACAAAAAAATTAAAATAAAACAATAAACAATAAAAACAATAAATAAATAAACAAAAAAAAAATAGAATAGGTATACTTACATTTTTCCTCACAATCGGACTGGTGCTCCTCACAATATTTTTCTACTAAACTAAAAGGAATTGAAGCCCTCTATTTATATGAATATTGCTTGTAGATTTTTTTTGAAGACCACACTTTTTTCTCTATTTTTTCCCTTGGATACCACAAATATTTTCGGGTCTCATATTCACAACTCCATAGAACTATATTCTCCTATGTTAAATTGTGGTTCATCGTTATGATAAAAAAATTTCTCACAGTGATATATCATACATTTTTTTACTATCTCATCCAACTGTGGTTCATCCAAAAATTATTTCATACACATATGGTTCTGATAAGTATTTTTATTTTTTATTTTCATTCAAAAACAGTGACCTAGTCCACACTTCAAGTGACAATACAACGACCCCACTCCTGTTAAATTGTGGTTCAGTCTTCTGATAAGAATTTTTTTATTTTTTTTATTCTAAACAAGTGACATAGTCCTCACTTCAAGTGACAATACAACGACCCCAATCTATTTTCATATTAGTTCTTTTGATGACCACACACCATATATTTTTTCAGCACAAGCGAACCTGCTACCCAAATTATTACTCACTATCTTACTTTGCCCCATTTAACCACAAAGAACAAGGCCAAGCTTACTGATATATTTTTTCTTTACGAACGAATTTTTTTCAGCACAAGCGAACCTGACACCCAAATTATTACTCACTATCTTACTTTGCCCCATTTAACCACAAAGAACAAGGCCAAGCTTACTGATATATTTTTTCCTTACGAACGAAATTCTCATCCAAATTATTACTCACTATGTTGAAAATATTAGTCTGACGATTCTGTCTGTCTGTCTTCATAGGTATATACGCTGGACTTAGACAGCACCACTTCCCCCAAGCCCCCCACCGCCCACCGCCCCACCGCCCCACCGCCCACCACCCCACTATGACTCATACAAATCATGCCCCTTACCACAAAGATCTAGGTCAACGACCCCCTCTGCCACCACAAAGATCGCGGCTGCTGAAGATAACCACAAAAAAAACCACAGGTTACTGATAAGAAAACCACAACGCGAAAACCACAACAGTGGCCCAGAACTCTCCAAAACTCACTACTCTTGCGCACACCAAAAATAGTGAAGGGCTTTTGACCCAAACGGTCTCAAAAGCTTAAAATATGTGGTTGCCAACCCTGCGTTATGACATGAATATTAAATATTTTTAAGCAGAGCTCGATTACCGTGGAAGTGATTGGGTGGGAAGAAAAAACCATTTAATAAAGTATTCATCCCACCCTTGTAAAATAAGTCAGAAGTTAGCACAAGGTAAACTGAAAACGAGTTAACAGTTCTTCAAAGCTAAATTCAGAAAGCTAGCTCTTCGAGGCTAACCGATACTCTCTGTTAGCGATCATACATCACAAAAGTTTATCCTATAACTTGTGTCAACTATTGACGCCTATACCACTGTTCCACGTTGCCTACAAACTGCTATCCAGCATACCATGTGAATTTCTTAAGCCTCTTTAGGCTTGCAAAACTGGCGACGGACAATGTCCAAAAGTTTCAAGTCGGTACTTACCATATTTTCAATATTGGCTGAATTTTGAATCTCCGGAAAATGTATTCGAATGTGTTCCACCACGGTTTGAAATTTGGACTGCACCGAGCGGTTTTAGATATTATACGTCCGAAGTATTTTAAACGTGTGACTATAAAGCCTTCAGCCCAATGAATCCGTTGCGTCCGTCACGTTGAAGAACACAACTGACAACTGAGTTAAATATACACGTTCTTATGGAAAGCGACCCATAGAAGAACTTCGTGACGTACGTCGCTTCCCATAAGAACGTGTGTGTTTCACTGAGTTGCCAGTTTTGTACTTCGACGTTGGAGGTTAAGAGCGGTGCGAACCTCCCCAACCGACTATTGTAGTAGATCGAAAAAAAATTGTGCCGCTGCCATCTCTCCCGGATTAAGTTGCCCCTGTGGCTTTTACGTGATTCGCAGCATTGGGCGCCATTCGCCAAAAATATGGCTGGGTGAATCGGCAATTTGGATGTGCTCTGCGTTTAACTGGGCTTACTAGCCAGGCTCTGCCAAGGATAATAGCGAAGCAGCCTTGGATACCAGCCTGCGGCCAGTTTTCTTAAAGCTTACACTAGCTTCTAAGAAAAGTAAGTAGTTATAAGGATTAGCTAGGGAATTTCAGGTTTTAGAGTTTCGGGTAAGTTAGAATTTGTTAGATAGGCTTGGCCAGGGTGATTACTTAAGAACTGGATAAATCTTTTCTCTTTTTTTTCCATTCTTTTTATCCTATATTTTCAGCTCTTGGTCAGGGCTTGGCTTCTCCTTTTTTCCTGTTTAGGTTTAACTAGGCACGATACTTCTGTTTGCTAAGTCGCTGGTGCAGAGCAAACATTTTTTCCACCAACTGCCTTGCTTCTAAACAGTGCTATCAAGCTAGCCAATGGTTCAAACCCTGCCCAAAGCAGCACCTTACATTCGACAACGGTTTTATTTATAAAAAAGAACACAAGCTAGCTTCTCACTTAATTACTTTAGGTGGCGGCGCTATAGTCTCGAGTGGACCTAGGCCTCAACCAAGAAGCTTCGCCAGCCAACTCTGTTTCTAGATAGCTGTCTCCAGTTTTGCAGAAGGAGGCTTTCGTGCACCACCTGGATTTCAGTATTTCTTTACCTCGCTGCCCCTGCGTTGTGGATATAAAGATTTTCCGGGTCGGGGCATTGGTCTAGGAAAATCATTCGCGTGGTTTTTCGGGCCCGTCTGCCGACGTTATGGAGCGTGGAAGAGGAGATACATATAACACCAAATTGTACGGGCTGTACAGCGACACCAGCCTTGACTAAAGATCCAGAATAAACATAACTATTAAGATGGTTGGATCACCTAGACCGGAAGGACACCAACGCCCCGACCCGGAAAATCTTTATATCCACACCGCAGGGGCAGCGAGGTAAAGAAATACTGAAATCCAGGTGGTGCACGAAAGCCTCCTTCTGCAAAACTGGAGACGGCTATCTAGAAACAGAATTGGCTGGCGAACCTTCTTGAATAAGGACCAGGTCTATCCGAGACTGTAGCGCCGTCACCTAAAGTAAGTTACCATAAGTAAGTGAGGGAATAGTTTGTGTTCTTTTTTACAAATTAAACCGTTGTCGAACGTAAGGTGCTGTTTTTGGGCAGGGTTTGAACCATTGGCTAGCTTGATAGCAGTATTAAGAAATAAGGCAGTTGGTGGAAAAAAGGGTTGCATCAGCGACTTAGTAAACAGAAGAGTCGTGCCTTATTAAACCTAAACAGGAAAGAAGGAGAAGCCAAGCCCCGACCAAAGCTGAAAATATAGGATAAAAAGAATGGAAAAAAGAAAAAAAGATTTGTCCAGTTCTTGAGTAATCACCCTGGCCAAGCCTATCTAACAAATTCTAACTTACCCGAAACCCTAAAACCCGAAATTCCCTAGCTAATCCTTATAACTACTAACTTTTCTTTAAAGCTAGTGTAAGCTTTAAGAAAACTGGCCGCTGGCTGGTATGCAAGGCTGCTTCGCTATTATCCTTGGCAGAGCCTGGCTAGTAAACCAAGTTAAACGCAGAGCACATCCAAATTGCCGATTCACCCAGCCATATTTTTAGCGAATGGCGCCCAGTGCTGCGAATCACGTAAAAGCCACAAGGGCAACTTAATCCGGGAGAGATGGCAGCGGCACAATTTTTTTTCGATCTACTACGATAGTCGGTTGGGGAGGTTCGTACCGCTCTAAACCTCCAACCCTCATTCGCAGCAGCCTTGTATGCGAGGAAGGTCAATACGAAAGTAATAAAAAGTATTAAACGAGAACATTAATACAGCATCAGCTGCACTTAAGCAAATGAGCAACAGCCTCAAAGCTTAGAGAATCTTCGAATCGCCAGTTGCGTGGTGCAAGGAGGCACGGGAAACGGAACCTTCAATTTACAGACTGGAATTTTAGTCGATTCAACATGATAAGTTAAACGACGAAAACATTATACTGATGTGCGCTGACAATGATACTGTGTGCAGGGATGAGGTGCTGCCAACTCTACACTTCTACCAGGAAACGTATTCAAACCCTGCATATTACATATATCTTTTTCTGTATTAAAAAATTTTGAATGCATTTTTAAAGTCATAGGCACAGTACTAATTAAAAGTTACCTGTCAAGAGTCGGAAGGAATGGTGATGCACTTGTTAATTCTCTACCTCCATAATGTGTAAGCGCAAGGACTTTCTGATTGATTAGATCCCGAGAAATAAAAATTTCTTGAGTAGGTATGTGACCAAATTTTAATGCAGACCTTCAAATATTATTGCTCTTTGCATAAGGCACTAAGATTAAAATGTCAATTTATTGATTTCCATTGTGTTAAATTTTTATGCGAAATTGCCTTTTATATGGCGTTTTGGAAAACCATATATAAATTTTCATATTTGTTTTCAGATTGATGTTTGATGTTAAAATTATGCAAAGATTAATTTAGTGATTGCCAAAGAAAAGCATAGCTAATTATTGATTAGTAAATTTCGCGGGTTTGGGAATATTTTGTTTGATTTAAATTTATTGATTGATAGATTCTGTCCTTAATGACCAATGCAAAAAATGTGCTTATATTCGGGAGATAAATGTTTATTAGTTTCCAAATAGTTCGATGCTAAAATGCATAGTTGGCTTTATGGCACTGGATCTAGCTTCTTAGAACCATTTATTGGACAGTGTCTTAAAATTCTCAATAATAATCTCAATTTCTAAAAGCGGAAGTATGCACGACAGTAATAACTTTTGATCTATAAGTTTAGAGGCATATGCAGCCTTAATACAAATACAAAAATTATTGGGACTCGGTTGAAGAAATTTTTTGAATAAAGAGGGCCACATACTCACCTTAAGGATCCTTATTAGTATTCTAATTCTTGGTTCGGGACTCAGAAGACCCTCTTTAAGTCCCAAAATACCTGCTTTCCAAATTCATTGATTTATTGAATTTTTTTCACATTTATTTCCTGGGAGTTTTCACACACGTCTTGCAACATAACATTTATTTGTAAATGTAAAAGAAGCCATTTATAGGAAGCATTTTTGAGCATTCTCCTACCAATCAAACTTGTTTTACATAATTTTTTTCTTATAAAAAAACCGAAAAAGCCAATACTTAAATTTTAAGAAGAAAAGAAATATGGGGCTTCCCGCTGAGAGTGAAATATAGATTTCCTCTCAAAGACGTGGAGTGAAGACGTGTTAATTTATATCTAAAACACTCAAATTAGTAGCAATTACTTAATTTGTAAAATTTTAAAAAAATAAACTGAAAAGATAAAATCATCAAACAACACTTAATTGGTTAATGCCTCTGGGAAATTCAAAAATTTCACTTTCAAGCAGAAGAATTTACAAGTTGGTTTTTTCTCGAGATGAAAACGAAGAGAGTTTGTAATCCTATTAAGTAATTTTTTTCTCAGATGCAAATCAGTTTTTCTTATGCAAATCTACTTTGCACACCTTAAAAGAAATTAACATAAATTTATCTAAACATATAGCTTTTGTTTTATTTAAACGAGTTCACATGGTTTTGAGCAATGTAGAGTGATGTTTCTTAATATTGATTTGTAAGGTGGACTTGTTTAGTTTGTGTGACATTAAGACTACGAAGGGAACGTGTCAAAACGCATTTCAATAAAAGGGTTATCAGTCATCATTTGAAAAAAGAAAACTACTTTTTTTAAGTAATGAAATTAAGTATCTGGCATTTTTTGTCGGGGAAATGGTCGGGCACGCTGGGACATTCAACACAACCGGATGTGATAGTTATTTGAGTAATAATTGAACTAAATTTTCTTAAACTCATTCCTTAAATTTTTATACTTGATTTATACAAACGATTTATACTTGAAAAGTTGCAGTTTATTATAATTCTTGTTAAGAAGAAAAACTCTTAACAACCGAATACATCTTCGAAGACTTAAATGATTTATTTTTTAACTAATTTATATAAATACATAGGTGTCCATTTGTTTCTAGCGGTCCGTCAAAAAATGGAAAGAGTACCTATGATGATATCGCCCCTCTTATCTCCGGTCTTGTTCGGACAAATCATGTGAAAAAAGTCACACGTACCAGAAATTATCCAAAATTTAAAGGAAAATTTCAACGAACTTTTAAGTTTTAAAAACTTCTGAGATTTAACTCAAAAACAGAAAAGCATTTTTAAAAACTATTTTTTTAAATCTAGTATCTTAACGGAGCGATCTTGTTCAAATTTAGTTAGTAAAAATTAAATTACGTACAAAAGGAAATTAAGCTGCGTTAAAAAGTTTGCAAATTGCCATTTTCAACCTTAGGTTTTTGAAGCCTTTTTAAAAAACGAAATAAAAAAGGAGCTTTTACCGCTTTCGCTAAAAACTTTTGGCCATAGAATTTTAAAAAAAAAACATCTAATGCTAGCACAGGTTGTTGGGCTTTTGGAAAAAGGTCTAACAGGAGCTGAAAAAAAAGTAAAAATAGTTGTTGGATGGATTTGAAGCTTAAAATATTATCAAAAAGGTCAAAAGAAGGTATGTCCCCCCTCTAGCTCCTAAACGGTATACAGTATAACTTCGAAATAAATAATGGACAGAGTCCATCTTCTAAGATTTTAGGCCAAAATACTCATGTTAAGACAAACCAAACTTTGAGTATTCAAAACTTTGAAAATTTGACTAAAAAACGTTAAAACGTTTTCGAAAACGATTTTTTAAAAGTTGCCAATCTGTCTACGGTATGGCTGAAGTATGAAGCGTTTATAACGCAAGTTTGCTGCATTTAAAAAGTTTGACAACTTTCGTTTCCAACCTTATATTTTTTTGTATATATTTAAACAAACAAAATAGAAAACAACACGTTTTACCATTTTCTTAGAAATCCATGTCCGCAGAATTTAAGAAAAATGTCCAATGGAAGGCAGCTGATTTTAAAATTAAAAAGAAAAAAAGCTAAATCGTTGTTTTACGGACTTTAAATTTTGAAAGTGCTAAAAAAGGACAAGAAAATTATGTCTTTCCCTTTTTTATCGAAACTGTTAGAGGCAAAAATTTAAAATAAATACCGAACGTAGTCCATCTTTTGAAATTAAAAAAACTTGAAGCGTTTTCGAAATAGTTTATGGTTTTTTAGATGTGCTTGAAAACACTTTAGTTGACTGAGTTACGTCAACCAAATTTGACGCAGGTACATCCACATAAATGTTAACCAACATAAGAGCTTTGAAAAAAGGCTTATAGCAGTTAATTTTGAAGAAAAAAATAAAAATAAATTAAAGAAAAAGTTTAGTACTTTTTTTTAAGTGACGAAAATAAAAACTCACCCAATATAAGAACAGTAGACTCAACTACGAAAAAGAAAACAACAGAATGTTAAATATTCCCAGAAATAATAATAAACAAATAGAATTTTACTCAAACTGCTCAATAAAGGTAGCTTCAAGTTCAACAAAAGCCGACGGACCGTTCCGCGTATGTCTTCATACTTGGCGGTCTGTTATGATTTTTTATACCCCATCCCATAGGACAGGAGGTATATTAAGTTTGTCACATAGTTTGTAACACGGTGAATTAATAATGGCAGACCCCTAAGACCTTAAGGGCATATGATCGAGACCGAATTCTGAATCGAGTGAGCCATGTCCGTCCGTCCGTCTGTATGTCACATGTTTTTAGGCCTTAAATTTTGAGCAAGGTGGGCCGAAACTTCGAAGCTTCGTACGTGAGGTTACGTCATGCGAAGTAGTACAAGTGTTTGAAATTTTTGAAATCCGCCCAAAGACACGCCCACAATCGGTGTAAACGTGCAACTACCTCCAGAGTTTTCAAAACTGTAAGACTTTCTTAAAGGCTGAAATTTGACATTTAGCATCTCCTGATGAATTTAAGATACAAAAAAGACAAATTTAATTGGTAAACCTCCTCTAGTGGGCGTGGCATCTATTTTAAGGGTAAATTTTAAAATGCAGTTTACTCAATATTTTTTGCTCGAAATTGAAAAAAATTTGCTTAATATTTTATGTAGAAAACGCTTAAATTCTACATAGCATTTTGTTCATACAAGACTTTGGGCCACGCCTACATTTAAAGGCAGAATTGAAGAAAAACCTAAAATTTTCAAGAAAAACTTAATTTCGACTGGCCTTGGGCCTAATTTAGGAAAGCCTGAAACAAAAAAAGTAGCAGGTTAGGTAAACGAGACTTTAGTCCAGATTTCGTTCATATGAAGTTTTTAGCCACGCCCCCTTTTTGCGGTCGATATTGAATTTGAACAAAAAAATTGCATTTTTACGTGCATTTAAGTGTACTTGAAAATATCTGTGGAAATATCTTATAATTAATAGTTTGTAATTAAAGGCGGTTGGACCACGCCCCTTTTCGATGGATACGATGGGGTATTCAACAGTCCGTTTTACGGACTGTAACTTCTGCGTACACACTGTAGCTCTTACTCACTGGTTTTATCTATTAATTACCTAATTCATTCAACTTACTTACTTACTTAAGGTGGCGCTACAGTCCGGGGTGGACCTGGGCCTCGGCCAACAAGCTTCGCCAGCCAGCTCTGTCTCTAGCTAGCCGTCTCCAGTTTCGCACGCGAAGTTGGCTGAGGTCCCCTTCCACTTGCGTGCGCCACCTGAGTCTCGGTGCTCCTCTACCGCGTCGTCCCTGCGGTGTGGATTCGAAGATTTTCCGGGCCGGGGCGTTGGTGTCCATCCGCTCTAAATGACCCAGCCATCGTAGACGTTGTGTTTTGACTCTTTTGGCTAGGTCGGTATCGCTGTACAGCCCGTACAGTTCGATGTTATATCTCCTCCTCCACTCTCCGTCTATGCAGACGGGACCGTAAATCGTCCGAAGAATTTTCCTCTCGAAGCAGCCTAAAGTGTTTTCATCCGCCTTTGACAGAGTCCATGCTTCTGCACCGTAAAGCAGGACTGGGATGATGAGGGTCTTATACATGGACACTTTAGTTGCTCGAGAGAGGGCTTTGCTACTCAATTGCCTTCTTAGCCCAAAGAAACAGCGATTGGCAAGAGTTATCCTTCGTTTGATTTCAGCGCTGGTGTCATTGTCTGAATTGATAGCGGAACCAAGGTAGACAAAGTCCCTAACTACCTCAAAGTTATAGCTGTCGATGGTGATGTTTTGTCCAAGACGTCGGTGTTGGGTGTCTTTTCTTGATGACAGCATATACTTGGTTTTGCCCTCATTGACTGCTAAACCCATATTCGCCGCTTCCGTCCCAATACTCACGAAGGCTTCACTGACATCACGCTTTGTTCTACCGATTATGTCAATGTCGTCTGCGTATGCAAGTAGTTGAACGGACTTTTGAAAGATTGTACCTCTGGTGTTGGCGCGAGAGTTCTGCACAATTCTCTCAAGTATGATGTTAAAGAAGTCGCATGACAGCGCGTCGCCTTGTCTAAATCCTTTTTTGACATCAAAGGGGTCGGTGAGGTCTTTGCCGACCTTGACGGAACAGCGTGAGTTTTCCATCGTCATCCTGCACAGACTGACGAGTTTGGCAGGGATGCCAAAACTAGACATTGCGCTATATAGCTCGTCTCTATAGATGCTGTCATACGCGGCCTTGAAATCGATGAAGAGGTGGTGTGTATCGATTTGGAATTCCTGGGTTTTCTCCAAGATCTGCCGCAGTGTGAATATTTGATCGATGGTGGACTTTCCTGGCCTAAAGCCACACTGATATGTGCCTATCAGATTGTTGACAAACGGCTTCAGGCGTTCACACAGTACAGCAGAAAAGATCTTGTATGCGATGTTAAGAAGACTTATGCCTCTGTAGTTGGCACAACTCAGAGGGTCTCCTTTCTTCAGGATCGGGCAAACAATGCTGAGGTTCCATTCGTCGGGCATGCTTTCTTCCGACCATATCTTGCAGATGAGCTGGTGCATGCTCCTAACCAGCTCATCGCCAGCGGATTTAAAAAGTTCGGCAGCTAGGCCGTCTGCTCCGGCTGCTTTGTTGCGCTTGAGCTTAGACACAGCTACTTTCACCTCCTCCAGGTCGGGTGGGCGGTATCGTTCGTTTGCTTCGTCGGTAACGTCTTCGCCCGGGTTGAATGGTTCGTTCTGCCTGACAGCGGTATTTGGTTCTTCCTCGCCGTTATACAGTCTGCAGAAGTGGTCTTTCCAAATCCTCAGCACCGACTGCGATTCTACAACGATGTTCCCTTGATGGTCCTTACAGGCTTCAGTTCGAAGTTTATACCCTTGGCAGGACCTTTTGATCCTTTGGTAAAACTTTCTAACCTCATTCCTGTTGTAACATCTCTCTATCTCTTCAACCGCGCGCTTCTCGTGCTCTCTCTTTTTCCTTCGGAGAAGCCGGTGCTCCTCTCTCCTCCTCTGCTCGTAGAGCTCGCGAGCAGCTCTAGTCCTTCTGTGCAGCGCCGCTTTGTATGCTTCCTGTTTAGCTGCATGTGCTTGCCGGCATTCATCGTCAAACCAGGGGTTTCGTTGTGGTCGCCGTGTGAAACCCAGCACTTCAGAGGCGGCGTCTCTGATGGCATTTTGGCAATGTTTCCACTGGCTATCAATACTTGATGCTGGTTGCATAGGACTTCGTAGAAGGTTTTGAGAGACTCGGTTGGAGAAGGACCTGGCGATCTCTTGCGATTGTAGTCGGCCGACGTCAAACTTCCTCACAGTATTTCCATTACTTGGCGCTGGTCGGGATATCCGCAGCCGTACCTTGGCTACAACAAGGTAGTGATCCGAGTCAATGTTGGCCCCTCGGAAAGTTCGGACATCCATGATACTGGAGGAGTGCCTTGCGTCGATCGCAATATGGTCAATCTGGTTGACGGTTGATTGATCGGGAGATCTCCATGTCCCTTTGTGGATATTGAGATGCGGGAACTGTGTACTAGCTACCACAACGTGTCGCCCCGCAGCAAAGTCGATCAGCCTGAATCCGTTATCGGAGGTCGTGTCGTGCAGGCTATACTTTCCGACAGTACGACCAAAGATGCCCTCCCTTCCTAGCTTGGCATTAAAATCGCCTAGGACAATTTTAATGTCGTAGCTAGGGCACTGCTCATAAGTTTTGTCCAGAAGCTCGTAGAATATATCTTTGGTCTCGTCATCTTTCTCCTCTGTGGGGGCATGTGCGCATATCAGGCTAATGTTGGCGAATTTAGCCTTGATGCGGATCGTCGCGAGGCGCTCGCTTACAGGGTTGAAGCTCAAGACTTTTTGCCTAAGTCTGCCTCCAACAACGAAACCACATCCAAATAGGCGCTGTCTTTGATGCCGATAGCAGTCGCCGTAGTAGATGTCGCAGTTTTTCATCCTTCTTTTGCCCGGCCCGTCCCACCGCATTTCTTGGATGGCAGTAATGTCTGCCTTGCAGTCGTTAAGGGCCTCCGCTAGTTGCTCGGCTGCACGTGGTCTGTTAAGGGACCTAACATTCCACGTGCAGATCCGGAGCTCGTTGTCCTTTTCTCGTTTGCATTGGTCGTCAACAGTAAATCCGTCCGAATCCGAGGCTTGTTTCCGCTTCGTGACTGGTGTTTCTTTACGTGGCCGGGAAGTCACCCCGACGGCACGACCCCCAACCTGGAGGACCAGATCCTTTGCTTAGCTCTAAGGACGGAGAGCCGGATAGCCCGCTCCTTATAGGCCTGAGCTCCGAATACGTCGTAGTAGCCCATATAAGGTGTTCACTAAGTAGTTCGGCCTGACTGGAACTATGGACGCCACCGTTGATTCCATCTGGGGAATTCCTCCGCTGCCGTCCGGATGCAAGGAGAAGTGCCTTAGTGGGAACACTCCTCCCCCCCTCTCTCGTCTGCTACCCCCAACAACCTTCCAAAGGGGTTGGAACCCAATCTCCAGTTGAGGTACTAGGCACCCGGTGTTCACCACGGGGAGGTGAGAGTAGGAGTTGATAGACAGAGGTGGGTTTAGAAAACCTGTGGATGCTTGTATCCTCTTGAGTGCACATGTCTATCCTTTGACCACCAATTCATTCAACTATAATTTTTTTTTCAAAAAAAGATCAAAACTGCTCTTTACCCTAGTTGATAACCAACGTATGTTTCGCTCAGCAATCTTGACCGATACTCTTCAGTGGGAAAAGCCAAGACTGCCTTCCCATACATACGTTTGGCTCGACTGAAGACGAGACAAACTTATGAAAATAATCTGCAAAAACTTAGTGGAAATCATAAACCTTACAGTCTTACACGAATGTTTAGTGGCCCTAAGCGATACGATCGAGACCGACAGGCCACGTCCGTTCATCGGTTTTAGGTTTTTGAAATTGAGCTATTAAGCTGGAACTTGGATAAAAGCTTGCTTTCCATTCAAACAAAAATTCATGTGATTCCTGAAAATTTTTGTGAAACATTTTTGTGTCGTGCGGGTTGAAAGAGTCGCAATTCGGTAGTTTCAGTAGTTTATCACAAATCAAGTCTCGCGACTTATTGTCGTAGCAACAATCGTGCGTTGTCTTCTATAAACACTTGTGCTTCTAGTAGGCGCTTGTGCTTCTAGTCGAACTGCAATTTGTCTCACGTTTTTATGTCGCCATGTGTCCCAGGCGAGACCAGGGGGTCATATGCTTTTAGTCGGACGTCAATTAGTCGCTCGTTTTACTATCGCCGCGTATCCCTGGCCTCAAGAAGAATTTGTGGGAAAAATTCGGCGAGAGTTTGGAGCACAATAACAGATCACAAATAAAATGTATCGACATGTTATTTGAGGGATGTTTATTACGGTCCAACTGGGTAAATCCAAAAAAGCTTCGCACTACTATCAAGCGATAATGATATTTTACGCAGGTAGAGCGAGCACTTTTTGGGGTTGTTGTGCCCAACTTGGCAACATGGTATTGAAGATGACAATCCTACCGATCACTTATCAGGTTATGATTTGAAGTGTTGGATCATAACCCTGCCACTCTACTGCATTCCGATTGATCCGCTTGGAGGGTACGCCGCTTGTGGGGTACCTACGACTTTAGAGATAAGGGTGGAAAATAGTTTCATAGTGGATGAAATCAGTGGTCAATGCTTCGATTTACTAAGCCTGGCGTTACACGAGCAGCGAAACCGATTTGGTTATATTGAGTCTTCGGAGACATTTCACTATTGTCGTCTGTGCTCCAATAAGACCCAATGTTTCGAGCTTATTTCACTTTCGATGGCAACTGCTTTCGTGTATCAAACCCTGAAATTTGGAAAGCCTTCACGTTGACAAAATCTGACCAGAAAAGCTCAAGATGATTCAATGACTCAAAAAGGAGTGAAGGGATTATAACAGTGCCATTTAAATGGTCTGACGGAACGAAGAAGCATCTAGCACATCAGTAAACAGGGGTGGAAGCACCAATTTTCCAAATTTAGTTGCCAATTTTACGTTTAAGGCTCCAGCAAGTCTCTAATTTACACATTAACAACCATGCATCAAGCTCTTGCACAATTTCAAAATGAGGCCATTAACAACAACACAAACAACTCTCATCTTGAAAGAAATATGTAATCTCACCTATCGCGTGCACATCTCCAACCGCGCGGTTAAATTAAGAGGGCATAAAAAGTAAGTTAGTAATGTAAATACCTAAAAATGGGTGAATAGCGTAAACGAAGAGCATTGATCCCGTCGCAGCCGTCATTCGTCGTTATGTCTGCTTTGGAATCGATTGCTTTTCATGTGTTCGTGCTTCGTATCGCATGGAAAGCAAATCACAACAAAGCAAAGATACCTCTACAGATACAAATACAGTCATGGCGTTTTGCACAATTCGATCAGACCTGCTACCACAATGCACCATCGATCTTGGGTTCGATTTGTTGTATACCTAGATTGGTGTTTTGTTTGTTGCAGCTTTCCATGATGCTATGGTAATGTGGGTACAGTTTTTGGCATGGGATACCGTGGACGCCAATGTGGGCTAATTCGATTTAAGAGACCAACGTTAGGTGGTTGTGCGTTTTGTTTTGATAACCATTTTTGTAGACAACCCGCATTCCGAGATAGAATTTGCTGTGTTGAGTCGATGTGAAAACAGAGAAATGTCCTTCTTTGTCGGGTGTGGTTTCTGACACAGCAGGTGACTATACAACAGATCGGAAAGCTTTTTGCCATTCACAAGATTAATGGAAATAAAGTGCAGGTCATTGAGATCGCCCATAAACGAGTTACTCCCACTAAACTTAGCTCAAAGGCATTCCATTCACAAAAATCTGCAGCTGAGCGTCGCTCGAGTAGTGGATATGACCCAACTATATTTCCCGTCCATAAAATCACATCGGGAAAATACCTCAACAAAAGCCCGCTAAGAGTTGTTGGTGAGTTGGAATAACTCAACTTGGTACATAGTAGCTAGAGTGAAAGTTCTCTTTGGTTTTTCCTAGACCAGTGTTAGCTGGAGGCTGTGCAAAAAATTTCTCCCATTCGGTTATGATCCCTTTGAGAAAAGTTAGATAACCATCGGAGGTAAATGAACGCCCAAGTATGGCTGACTACGTTACACAATGCGGCTAATTCTCCCATTATCGGTCAATTGAGTTCGTGAAAACAGCCTTGCGGGAACAATAACGCGCAACACATGTTTGCAAGAAAGTGCAGAGCCAGCCTGCTGCTGTCCACTTATGTCGATAGCAACCACTGAATCGTAACACTTTCTAAAGAAACACACCACACGGACATACCACACTCGACTTGAGCACAAATTATTCGACAAATATTTTGCACGTCGTGTCCACCCGCTACCATAAAAATTTAGTAATTGGCTAACCAGGAGCAATGTTTTCTGATTTTCGAGTGGAAAACATTTCTTTTGTGCGAGGCTGGTTGGGTTTTGTGATGTTTTGTTTGGTGAGGCAATCGATTCTTTTGCGCCATAGACTCCAAACAAATTTGATGGAACTTACAGTTGAGCGTGAGTTGATTCCAGGAGGAAATTCGAAATCTACGTAATAGATAAATTATTCCCATAATCTATCCGCTATTGTCGAAAAAAATTACAAGAAAGGCAAAAAACAATATCGAATTGGGTAACCGAGTAAAATGCACGAAACGAAAGAGTTGATGTGCGAACTTTTTGAATAATTATTCAGTATGTTAATATTAACAAAGGAAACATGTTTGTTGGTTTAAGACATGTAATTTTTTCTGTTTCCCTGTACGATTGATTGATCAGGAAGATTTTTGTGTACTGAAGTAGGTTCAATGAGTTAAACTGACTTAAATGACTTTCAATACAAATCCGTGCGTTACTTTCGTGGTTTTTCTGCGCGGTTGACTAGTTTATAAAGTTGCAAGTGAGGATGAAATTGCAATATAGCTTTTGTACAATAAGCTCTAAGAGCAGATCATGTGTGATGTAGAAAAAGATGATGGCAGCTTCTTTCATCTGCAGTCATTTGTCTCTGCAGAGATTGTCTGTGAAGTGAAGCGGCTTGGTGTAGCAGCTGGTGTTAAGAAAAGAATTTTGTGGGAATTACCTGGAGTTCAAGAAGTCATCGTTTTGGAGCGGAACTAATTCTTAATATACGGACTTAAACTCCTGAGCATGGTACACTGAGGCGGGAAGAAATGGAAAACAGGTAGTAAGAACAGCCAAGGAAGAGTGATGGAACAACTTAAGCAATGGTTGATGTACAGATCTGTAGATAAGATGACAAATTATTCACGCCTCAGAGAAGGGAAATTGAATATCGTATATGGGGTTGACTCCGGAGAACAGTAAACTCCTTTCAAATGAGAATAGTGTTCTTCGTAGACGGAGCGAGCACTTTTCGAAGTTGGTCCACTACCAACAGGGCACAAAAGATGGCGATCCGCTGCGTTGACTTGTAATGCGACTAGTGACAATCTTTTGAACGGAAGTGATTTATATGGCAAAAAAATATTATAAATGACGTTGAGCCAAAACTTTCTACGGAAGAAGCAGATACTAACAACTTCCCCTTGCAACATACAACCACAAAACGTTGTAGTTTTAATGCTTATTTCAGCTGCTGGCAATCCTTCTATTTTTGATTTCCCGCCATCTGATGCAGTTTATTTTTATGTAAATATAAGAATCTTTTCTAACCCAGCACTCGAGGCAGGCTTAAAAAATCAGACGACCTGCTATCCAAAAATATAGCATTGTTTTAATTAAAAGCTGACCGAACGTATCGTTCCTTATATTGGGGAATGGCCATTATGCCAAAGCCATGCAAAATATTGAAATGATCATAGGACTAGCCATTATTATAATGTTGTAGAATTGTTAATTGTTGTAATTTTTCACTTTTCAATACTAAATTTAATATTTTGTATGGCTTTGCCGTACATAGGGGCCGTTCCTTAATATAAGCAACGATACGTTCGGTTAGCTTTTTAATTAATGTACCTGAAATACCATCATATGGGCTATTTGATCTGCTTTAGTATTCTCCTTCTTCTTACTGATTGGAAAAATACTCTGACTTGAGTTTCGAAGAGAGAGAAATATTTGAAAGACCGAAAAACTGCAGCAGTATTCTAATTTTTCATAAAATGCTTTCGTTATTGTCTTTCTTGTTTTTTAAGTTTGCAGTCGGCAGCTCACAGTATTGGTAGTCACACTTGTGTGTTTTGATACTGTTTGTTGCTTTTATTTGTTTTTCAAATACTTGTTCTCTTATGGGAAACCGTAGGAAGAGTTGTCACTTAATGTCAGTATCATTATAATATAAAGGTTCCTGACGATGTTCGCCTGGCAGCGTTTGAAATGATCATAGGACTATTCATTATTATAATGTTGAAGAATTGTAAATTGTTGCAATTTTTCACTTTTTAGCATTATTTTATTCTGCTTCTTTTCATCTAACTCATGGAGCGTAGATCATAAGTTTTATTCCATTATTTTAAGGTTCTTTATTTACGACTACGTTAGAAGGGTTCAACTGTTTATTTGAAGGCAAATTGCAAGAAGGAAGAACTTTTTTCCCACCAAAATAAGCAATTCATAGACTTCTTGAAGAGATCGGTATTAAAAAAAACATTAAAGTATCAATGACCTCCCCACGAAAAGCTCACTGAATTATTAAATCTCTTCAGCTCAAAAACTCATTTTGGTCCTAGCTCAAAGTAAAAAGACACAGAATTACTACTTTAATCTTTGGTGGTGCCCAAAAGCAGAGGATGGTCTCAAGAAGTTATATGACCCCAAGTTATATGACCCCTTTTAAATATACCGTTTGATACCTTAACACTAAATGATAAGTCGATTGTTGGTCTTTTTCTGCCTACAATTAGTTCAAAAGAATTTAGTCACACACAAGCTCTTGGCAGCTGTTGGCAACATTAAAAAAGAAAGCAAAACTACCTTTAAACCCTTTTGCGCTTCCTGAGAACAAGTGATGACGCACTCTTGCACAACGAAATCTTTCAATTAGCGAGCTTGCTTCCTGTCCAAATCAACGAGGACCTCACACATTCTTTATTATTTTCTCCTTTCACTCTCACTTGGATGGCGGCATTAAACTTGTACCTCATCTCAATAATGTAGGCCATCGCCTTTTTGGACAGCTTTTCAGACGGATCAATCAGAAAGTGACAGGCTTTGACAGTCCTAAGTGCTCGGTTTGACATAAAAGCAACCGCGCCATTTATTAAATTTAAAGCTGAAAAATCCTACCGCGAATCAATTTGATGAATTGGGTGCGCTTAGCAAAAATAGTCGGCCATTAATTGGGTTCAACGATTCAATCGGCCAGTGATTTCGGCATTGTTTGTTCTGCTATCGACTTAGTGTCACTTCCGTCGATTCTTAGCCTGAAGTCATTTTGGTGATTAAAAACGTGTGGGTGTAAGAAATCGAAGTTCCTTATTGCCACCGTTTTCATATCTTTTTTTTGTCGTTTTTGTTTAGAAAGGCGCGAAATGCGTGCGCCTTTCACTCTTATCTTCAACGATACTAACATAAGCTCGGCGCATAAAAAAACATAACCTTATCGAAAAGTGCTGTTAATTACACTTAAAAACAATCCTTTCTCTCCCCTCTGTCAAGTGTGATTGATCGTACCGCTTTGTATCGGTGTGGTGCAAATACACACACGAGACCCGCACTGACAATGATAATCGGAAACTTGCGCAAAGTGACAGCTGCGTTGACAATCTGGGGTAAACATTGAGGCACTCCTTCTGGTAATTGGCGCAAATTCGGTTTTTAATTGTCGACATTTCGTAACGAGAGATTTTTTCCGCCGATAAGTGTCAAATTTTAACCCATGCAGCAAATGTTTGACAGAAAACTGTCACTATCGCCAGGAAATTGAGTCGAGTGACGATTACATTTGAAAGTTTCATCACTTGCATACATTTTAATATTTTATGCTAAAACGTTTTGTCAGAATTGCATCCAAGGCACATGATGATGATGGTGAGTGCCTTCAGACATCACTTGGCTGTTACCACTGTTACCGGCTGATATCCGATGAGCAATACTTCATTACACGCGTCTGTTTAGATGGTAAGTTGCCGAGGATAATTATGCATTTAGTTGATGGATTTACGCTGATTGTGCAACGGCCAGCGCATACCACGCACCAACGCGTTGAAGATAACTCTCGAGTTTGAGCTTCAGTTTTGATGGGATACGAATTGTGCTGCTCATCGCTCTTATTAAAATGTGGGACAGTAGCAAACATTTTTTTTCGTTCAATTATGTACTTTTGACCTTGGACCGCTGCGAAGAGGTGCATTGTTTTAGGTGGTTATGTTAGGTAATAGAAATAATTAATCAGCTCCGTTGACAGGTACATCGAATGTATGTTTCTTTTTTTATTCATTAAAAGCTCATTGTTATTAACGGTTTTGAAATTGTATTATTGTATTATTAATTAAGAGCTTGTATTTGCTTTTACTACTCCCAAGTGGAGCGAGAGTGAATTGATTTCGGGTAATATGTCTTGACCATGCCAGGGTGTCGGAGAGCTTATGTGCAATAAATCAAGTGAGGGGAACCCTAATTTGTCATAGTTACTTAGCATTTGTGGAGATGCATGTGCGTGGGCTAGCGATCGACTATAGTTTTTAACCATCATTATATAAGTAGGTACTAATTAGTATTCAAAAGACTTGATTGGAAAACCTGGTAAGGAATCTATACATTAAATGCTGAGCAGGGTATGTTATGTGTATGTTTTAATTAACGAGGAATAACTTTTAGTTAAATGAGGGGTTTTGAAATTGTTAAATAACACACCGTTTTTAAGAGCAATCAATTAAGGAATATACAAAAATACAAAATGTTCAAAGTGCAGAGGAATATACAGGAAGTGGGGTTATTAAAGGGACTATTTTTTTGAAATTAAGATGCCTTATGTTTGTGTTCAATGGTTTTTGATGTGAAGTTTTTTTTTTACTAAGGTTAAGGCTACCTCTTAGTGCTGCTAACTAAAAAATTAGGTTAATTATGATTATTTATTATTATTAATTATGACCACTATCTTGAAGTTAGCTGTTTGCAACGGCTATAATAAAAGGGATCTTCATAAATTGTTACTGGTAAAATCCATTAGGCTTGTCACCAATTTTTCCTAAAATTAATCATAAAAATGATGAAAATTGGCGTAAAATAGCACATTTACCTGGAGCTTCGGATCAGCTAATAAAGCCTCAAGCTCAAATTAAACCTGCTTTTTTTAACAAAAGCACATTAAGAAACGTATTGTGCAATGATAAGATTAGCTTATCATTGATAAGATTAGCTTATCATTGATAAGATGATAAGAAACCAAAAATTGACAAATTAAACAAGAGTGGAGCCTACAAGATAAGGCGTAAGGGCTGCGATGGTAAGGCTGCAAGTCCACCACAACAAACCTTACTGAATTTATCTCAAAGTCCTTGTGTGCCTTAGAAGTTGGAAATGAAGTTGATGCCATTGTTACCGATTTTAGCAGGGCCTTTGACAAACTAGCGCACCAAGTTATAGTTTTTAAACATAAAATGCTAGGTTTCCACTCTAGTTTTGTAAAATGGATTAAATCATACTTGGAGGATCGTCAATACAGAGTGTTGTTCAGATCTTCGATTTCAGATTCAATTAATGCAACTTCTGGCGTCCCACAAGGCAGTCATCTCGGACCAATCCTCTTCATCCTTTCAATCAATGATGTAAATATGGTCATGATAAATTCTGATTTACCTGTTTTTGCAGACGACATGAGAATCTTTAAGGTAATAGTCTCGCCCTTAGACTCTTTACATCTACAAAACGACCTTGAACGATTTTCAATGTGGTGTAAAAAGAAGTTTTTGGACCTTAACGGCAATAAATGCCAGGCAATTACTTACACCCGTAAACGTTCTGCTCGAACCACAAGATCTTACTTTATAAATGGCACACAAGTGCCCACAAGTGCACACAAGTACCGAGTAGGAGTTATTTGTGATAGCGAGCTTAACTTCCGTAGCCATATCAGCAATATTATCAGCCGCGCTAACTCCGCACTTGGTTTCGTGAAGCGTGGTCAAAGGAATTCTCTGACCCCTACGTTGCCAAAGCTCTTTACATGACTTACGTCAGACCTCTCCTCGAATATGCCAGTCAGGTTTGGTCTCCCTACCAACAAATTCACATACAGAGAACAGAAGCTGTTCAAAGAAGATTTCTTCGCTTTGCTCTGCGTGGCCTTGGTTGGACAGATCCCATCATTTTTCCAACCTATGAAGACCGATTAAAATTAATTGGCATGCATTCCTTAAAAAAGCGACGCGACGTTGCTGACATTCTCTTGATCCACCAACTTCTTACTGGCAACATTGTTAGCCCTCAACCTGCAGCTAATCACCTTTAATCCTAACACCCGGAACCTCCGATCAGTACCTTTGTTCGACTGAAATATCATCGCACTAACGATGGTCACTTTGAACCTATATCCAGAATGCTACGTATCTGTAATAGCCACGCACAATCATTGAACCTCAACTGCACCAAGAACACACTTAAAAAGACTGTTTGAAATCCACCCCATTCCTAAAACTCTTAATTTCCCAAAGCTCGAATCCCCCTTTTTTTCCTAGCCTTAAGTTTTAATTTAAGCTTGTAATAAGCTAATAATAGCCCCCTGAGGGGACGTCAAATTCAAAGTCAAATTAAAAAAAAAATTCAAAAAATGGCATATATGTACATTGGAAACACATCCCGATCCTTGCTGAAACGTTTGAGAGAACGTATGAAGGCATCCGAACCGTCATCTGGTCTTTCGCAACATATTTCTGCTTCCGCCCATGAATGTTCCACAGACGATTTGAAACTACTTCACTTCTTTCCTGCTCGACGTTTATTGCATAAATACGCAATTTATTTAATTTTAACTTAACAAACATAAAACTTTTAGCTTGCTAAGCTGCCAAATAGCTAAGACGCTAGTTTTTTTTAACCATCTTAATTGCTTGTGTATTGCCTTTCTGTAAAGGCTCACAATCTTCAACTTTTAAATTGATTTCTTTGCGATTTGTAGACATTTTAAAGGAATAAACTTTTTTGTTTTCCGGACTTACCGCGATCGTTTTCTTTATAAAGTTGAGCGAGGAAGAGGTAATGGTGAGCTTTGATGTAACGTTGCTGTTTCCCAATGTTCCGATAAGAGAATGTCTGGAGGTGGTAAAAACGAAGCTCTCTGCTTAAGAAGAAGACTATCTTATTGTTGGATCTGCTTGATTAGTGTCTGACATCTGGATGCAGTATTTCGAAGAAAAAGCCCTGAATACATTTCAAACTAAACCAATTATTTGGAAAAGATATGTGAATGATCCTGGAATATATGGAAAATGAATATTCCTTAGCATTTATAGATGTTAAACTCTAGAGGAGGTAGAGTATATTGATGCAGTTTTAAAACGAAATGGCTACAATTTTAAACAAAGGTTTTGGAAACCCGCATTGAGGCAATCATGCAGAATTTGAAACGAATGAAAAACGCATTTTCTTTTGTTATACCGCAAATGAGTTTCGAAAAGCATTGGGATAATTTTTGCTAAGTATGCAATCAAATCCATATTAAACCACCAGTGATAATTCGCCAAATTTTGCGATCTCCCAAAGACAAACTCCCACTAGGAAATCCAGGTGTCTACTCCGTCCCATGTAGTTGTGGCTTTGCCTAGACTTTAGTGAAATTAAATGATCAATAAAAACACGCTTAAAAGAACATATAAAAGCGATACAATCAAAGGCACTCAAAAAATCGGCAATATCTGAGCATTTAGCCTACAACTCACTTTGATATGGATGCCCCTGTTATGTTTTGATGCAACGCTTCGCAGTGATGCAGTGATTAAGTTATTTGTGCGACCTACGCTTAGATCATTTTGGAAGAAAGTACCATGGCTAGTGTTTCAATTCGTCAGAGCGGTGTCTTTCCAATACTCATCCATGCAGCTCCTGCAATAGTCATTAGAATTCAAGGCTGACTTAAGACACTTGATAAAGATTTGTTTAATCTTGGTGGATACCCAGGTCTACACTAATTACCGCTAAAGTCGAACTGTTATGGATGGCTTAAGGCCTGTAACTCACCATATTGCTCGAAACGGTTTTCAAATAAGTATAACTAGTTGTAAAAATGTACAGGCTAAGAGACGTAACAGACTGTAATACTTAAAAGAGCCATAAATTTGAAAGCAAAAAAAAAGTTGACTATTCTCAGTCTGACAATAGTCAAACTAGAGTTAAGGTTTTCGGTTAACTAAAATTGTTTTTGGCTAACTAAATCATCAACTTGCCAGAAACAAGAATCGTTACCAGCCTACTAAGGAACTAATTCTTGTCAGATCGATGTTAAGTATAGTTGAAGCCGTAAAAAGACGCTGTTGAGGTTGGGATAGGATTTCAACCAGCAGCGGTCCCCTTCTCTGCATGCGCTTGCTTGTCAGTTATGAAAGGAAAAGCTTTGAAATTTATCCTTGGTAGCTTTAAATTAAAAAATTTACTTTTACTAAAATATTTTAATAAGGACAGAGACTTTTTTTTCCAAAAAATTGAAGACTCTAGTTTTGGTACGATCTGCATATAATATTAAATTTTATATTGCTCAAAACGTTGATTAATTGCTATAAGACACCCTGAAGATGAAAAAGGTCTCTCAATTATGGGTAGGTGAATCAAGAATATGTTTGCTTGGGAAAACTGTTGCGTCCTTGTGGTGACCGTTTTAGTTTTATGTCTGTAATGATGCTCCAAACCGTGTCGCGTGACGTTTCGCAGTGGTTAGTGTGTGTGCTTACTTCACCGGAGGTCTGGGTTCGAATCCTGCCATTGTCACCTGAAAAAAAAGAACTTGTTCTATTTCACGGACCCCATCTCCGTGAGGGTCTGACAAGCCCTCCGAGAGTATCATTTGTCTTGAAAAACTTCTCAAAGTGCCGTTCGGATTCGGTAAAAATTTTAGGTGAAGAAATTAACACACACAGCATACATTGTTGAGAAGTTGGCTCTGGTTCACTTCAAGCTGTTGCGCCACTCTATTTATTTTTTTTAAAGATGCACCAAACACCAAATTAGCAAGCAATTTTTTTTTAACATATTATAAGAAGAATAAACCTGAGAGCTCTTTGTTTAATGATCGAAAACGAATATCTGCATTTCTATTCTTGATGAATTTTATTTTCAAACAAACTTTAAAGTTTAAGATTAGATAAAATTAAGGTTTTATTCAATCATTTATTCATATTATAAAGCGAATATTAAATCTAGCTTAAATGACATAACTGATGGCCATCTGCCAAGGACTGCTAACAAGGTTTGAATGTGTTGAAATCTTCCTCAATACTTCTTTTCCAAAAATTATTTCAAAATAGAATGCAAGTGAATTCCAATGAGACCCGTTTAAAAAGTCTTGGATATCTTCAGAAGAAAAAGGGATCTTTCCAAAGGGATCTTTCCTCCTCATATTCAAAACCCTCTGCCATAATAAAAACTTCTTTATGCCACACTATTTGTTGGCTTTGCTCAAAACTAATGATTCCATGTTACTCAATACTAATTCGACACGCATGAAACGAGAAGTAAGACGCCATGTCACACCAGTAATACAGATATTGACGTCTGCCGAACATAATCCGGAATTGTCAAATGGATTAGTCATTATGGCAATCCCAACATGTAAAACCAATAAAAGAAACGTAAAAACTCTTAAGTCAGACCTCCAGCGATTCAATTGATACAACGGCTAATGGCCGTATTGTGGCTGCATTTCGCATGTATACTCCCAGCCAACAAGCATTCATGCAAAGCATACTCCTGAGCCTGTTGTTAGCGTTTTTATTATAGTCATTACACTTTTATAGGCCTTTCCTGTGCAGCGCTGCCTGGCCCTGGGCCTGCTTGGGTCTTATTTGTGCAATATCTGTGTGTTTGTGCAGCGCCCCTAACTGCTTTCAATTTAATAAAGGTATCAACAATTGGTCTGATCGGGTTGTTTGGTTTCCAATTGGAGCGCGTATGCCGATCGCCGCCGCCGTCGACTGCTGTCGATGGCTTTAAGATCTGAAATTTGAATTGAAGTTGTTACAGGAAATTGGCTGCATCGTGTCGTCGTCGTGCAGAATCCTAAGAAACTGCTAATGATCTGATTATGGAATTGGACCAGTCACCAATTGCAATGGGTATGGAAGTTTATGGGACAAGACTGGTCGTGGCTCTATCGTGATCAAACGATTCGTTGCGATTTCATTGTGGAATTTTTAACGACAGGTTTTTATCTTCGAGATTTTGTTTATGGAATTGTGCTTGCTACTCTGAACCTCTGTGGTGGCCTCTATTGCCTTGCGACTGGTGTGGTTTCCTGAACGACAATAATATGCTTTTGCGGTATGGTCATGAGCCTCTTGGTTGTGGTCATAAAATTATAAAAATTTCTCTTGCGGCGGAAATGCACCACAGCTGTGCATTTGTCAAGGTAATGCCGGCTAGCTTAATGCGATTGAGCCAAACGGAGCACCATACCTAAATCTAGTATGCGTGCTCAAAGTATATCAACAACTCCCAGGGGAGAATGTGAACACTTCCAAGAAAGAAACACAATCGTGCACAAAACATCATTTGAAGTTTTTTTGTGTCATGTCCAGAACAAAAATTGGTCCTCAAATGGAAATGTCCACTGAATAGTTGTTGCTCTAATTCTTTTTCGGTTTTTTAATTCTCTAACCTCATGACAATATTGCCAGACTTGCAACAGACCAATTTTGGAGTGGCACCATGTCCGAGCGTAAGAAGTAAATAAATTGACGTCTGTAAAGTCATGCTAAACGCGTTTTCGGACTTGTAGAATGCATTGCAGTAGTTCTAACCGACCATTATAAATCAGGACAAGAAAATTGACCGGCTGCTCTATGGTTGGTGTTGTGTCTGCCAGCCGATGGTAAGTGCGCCTGGTAATCCATTAATTTTCAAGCTCCAACATGGATTTGTTTCACAGGTGCTTAATCAGACGTTTGAAGTAATAATAGGCTGGAGTCAAAGTTGTTGCAGCTTTCATTACATGTTAACAGTAGACCGACAAATTTGAATGTTGTCGTGACTGACAGTTGGTGTCAAATATGGGGACAATGACTGCCGTGCGGTTGGGATTATTAAATTGTTATGGTTCATTATTATGCAGCCCGTGAGGGTTTTGGTTAAGTGAATTAAGCACCTACTTTTTAGTTTTTTTTTCAAAAAAACACCCTCATACATTGTGCTTATACATACTTCCTCAAAAACTAATATTTGAAAGAACGGGTTAACGCACAGTAAAAGATTCCTAGTGAAAGCAACTATGCTCAAAGTCAAATGCTCAAAAAAATTTAGGCATTCCTTTACTTGAATGCTTCTCTTAACATTAATGTGTCAAAATTATTGTCAATATTAATTGCCAAAAAATGTGCATGCACTTGTATTCTGTTGTAAGAGTAAGCGAGTGCATGCACTTCAAACTTATATTTTTGAAAGACTGAATAAAAAATTGAAATTTATGTGAGACCATTTGTCCGTCGCTCTTTTCCAACACATCCTGCGCAAATAAGTGGGGACTTCTATAGCCATCTCAGGAATTTAGCCTAAAATTTTTTAAAAAAGCTTAGCAAAATGAAAAGCTTATTATATTAGGCGAACCGAGCTTTGGCTTTGCTGAAGTTCCATGAATGATTTCTAGCTAATCCAAACTTCTGTCTGTATAAATTGATTAAAAGTAACGTAATACTCCTTACCCAGGCTCTCGGAACACCTGAAACCATCATAATGCTCACAATGTTGATTCCCTTGGTAACTAACTCCAATGTTGAATCCAAGAGGATAATAGCTTACATAACACCAATCAGCATCAGAAACACCATGCGTTGGCTTTGCCTAACCAGTAATGTAATTTTTCTCATGTAAGCCTTTCGGGAGAAAACGCCAACATGATCTGCAAAACTACTCCCGGCATCGAAATCCATTAAACACATGTGCTGCTCAAAGATAATTCCCAAAAGTGCAAGCTCACCCAAGGCAGAAACCACACACAATTGGCTCGAATAAATTCCCAATGTCGGTCAGTCGGACAGTGAGTCAGTTGAACAGCAAAACCCACGATCGATGGGCAGAAAGGAAAATGGATTTTCAAACCTAAACCGTTTGTTACACTTTCCCAATCCATTCCGAACGGGAGGAAAATCTTGTCCACCATCATCACATCTGGCCATTTAATCGTCGTCGCTCTACGTGCAGCCGACGAAGTAACCGAGCACACACCGATCATATTGTCCACAGATAGCAATCTCAGACCGATATGGCTTGATAGCTTGTAAGCCATAAGCTGCGCCGATTATTATTAATTGCAGATATAATTTTCGGCGCTGCTTCGATTGCGTGTTGTTTCTCTTGTCGTATCAAAGAACGATTATTACAACCAATTTTGGGTCCCTGGCGCGCGTACTTCTCAACATAGATCTCGTAGATATACCTTAGAAAGTACAAGTCTTTGTGCAGTTTTTCTAAGACCTTTTTGTGGCCAAACTATATGCGTATACTTGGATGGATATGGTGGTGGCCGTTGGCCAGATTTTAAGACAACATGTGTGTTCACTGTGAATTTCGCTCTTGGCGTACAATTTATTCAGAGTGATTCCAATTTCTTTTAATTTAGGTCACAATCTACAACCAAATGACAAAAAGGCTGGCAGGCAAGCCAACGAAATGCATTGCGACAGGGGACAGTGTTGAAAAGTCATTATTGTCGCTAATTCAACGCGATTGTTGTCGAATTCATTGAGTTGATTGTTGGGCTTTGGATTGAAGTAAATTTTTTCTTGGGAACTAAGTTACTGTGGTGCCAAATTTTCACCTACAGTAAGCCTCTTATAAGCCTTTGAATTAGAAAAAAGACTTATTCAGGAACATGGAAAAATAATGCTTCAGTAATGGTGATGACCCTTCTTAAGGGTAAAGCTGGGAAATATGGCCAATTTTTTTTTATTTTAAAATATTTCCAATGTGAAAGAACATTGCTAAATAGAACAGGAATATTCATTAAGGAAACGCTAAATTGTGCTAAGCTTCAGGGCTTAGGAAAATAAAAGAAAACTAATTGAAAAAACTTATCTCCATAGCGGGTATTATGGCGCACCCTATCAAATGATTTTGCGCGTTACACACAGTGAAATAATCATCACAAAAAAAGCACGCTAAAGGTACAAGATAACTTTGAGGAACAAGAAATTGGAGTCCAAGACCCTCAGGATTATTTGATCCTGCACACACGTATATGTGGCTTAAGAATAACGGACCACATTGAACCTTACTCGACTTCAATCGAGACTGCTCCATTTACATTTCAGGCAGAAAAATGAGAACTTGTGCATAGTCAACTTTTAGCTGTCGGAAGAGTGCAAATGGAACTAAATCCAGCGAGGGTCCTAGAACATGTATACTCTGAGAAGCTTGGTATGCTAACAAACAAAAAACTCATGAGCTCAGTGTATTTAAAGTCTAAATTTAAGCAAACGAATAGCTTTCGAAACAGAGCTGGCCAGCGAAGCTTGTCCGTTAAAGCCTAGGTTCAGCCCAACCTGTAGCACCACCTAAATATAAACAAGTGAGTAAGTGCAAGTGTTTGACTGTAACAAAGTCCTATATACCCGACTATATACCGTGTAACACCAAATCTTAAATTTTTTTGTCCCAAATTTATATATTATTTGTAGAGGCCACGCCCCCAAAAGTGGGTCTGGGCTAAAAATAAAAATCAATAATATCGTTAGAATCATGACAAAATGTGTTGAAACCGAAAGTTATTGCAGAAAAACCCGTTTTTGCCAAAACACGCCCCTAAAAAGTGAGCGGAGCTCAAAACTTTGTATGAAGCAAACCTAGCAAATAGTAATATCTTGAATATTTGTTATATAATTTTTTTTTAATTTGGACAAAACTTGCCGCGAAATTGGGTTTTTAAAGATCTAACATGGTAAAAGTGGGCATGGTCGATATTGTGGGCGGTTCAATTTTCGCCCTGATAAAGTTTTCAGGCCATTATTGCTCTATACCAAAATTTGAGTTCCTAAGCCTTGCCTAACTTGACCAAAAGACATTTTGAAAGAAAATTTGAAATATAGGTTGTCTTACATTGAAGTGAGTAGTGAGCGTGGCCGTCGGCGGATTTTAGGTCGGCGTTCTCTCAGATCAAGTTTGAAAATTAACTGAATCTGCTCACAGACACGCCCAATGCAGGCCACTACAGTTCAAGGGAAAATCTATCTTTTGATCGCCTTATAAGCCGTTTATGACAGAATTCATCGTCAAGGGTTCTGACAAGTAACCAAATTTGGAATCCCGGCAAAACTGTATAAACAGTGTCGGGCATAATGAAAAAAACAGGGTAGAATGTGCATTTTGGGAGCAGCTCTTTTTTCCAAACACGAATTGGATTTACATTAACGATTTCTATTTCTTCGCATACATCAAGCCTCAGGAAATTTGAGACCGATCCTCCGTATTGAGGACCAAGCTTCGTTGATACCGCTTGGGCCGGACAACCAAAAGAGGAGCAATGCTCAGAAACACAGTAAAATAATTTTACAACTATGAAAATCGCAAGGCCTCTCACAATCACCCATGCGTTTAAGAATTTCCTACACCCCTGGAATGGGGGCTAGAATTTTTTTTGATTCTGAACGAAAAAATTGTATTTCATGTGTCATGAAAAATGTTAATCTTGGTGTGCTTGTCAGCTCCTCATGGAACCGGAGCTGTGATAAAACATTTATTGCGCTTAAGTTAGTATGTGGGTGCCTAAAAAACTATTTCTGTAATTCGAATAAAAAGAAGTTATTTTTGATATTTTAAATTGCATTGTTGTCTTACTATTATGGACCAAAAGGCTATACCAACCCAAAGTCTAAAGACACTTAGGATGATCATTTTCGTAAGTTGTCTTCGTTAACTCTTTTAAAAAAATGAACCCTTCTGTAAATTCTTCTTGGAAGCTTAATCAAATAAAATTTGCAGACATTTTACAAAAGATTAATTTACTTAAAGACACATAGCTCTTAGTTTCCAAAGAGCAAAGATTCCAAAATTACCAACGCTGCGCAAATCTAGAAAGTCAAAATGTATCACAGCAGAGATCATCTAACAATTCAGTGTACCACAATCATTTCGACTAAGAATCCCAGCAACCTTTTAAATTATTCTGCAACTTCCTTCAGCCATCGAAAACAATGAACACATTAATATCGAACATAATAGGCACTAAGCACTGCCAATTTTTACACAACCCGTTTAGACCTCTGTAATTATGAAATCAACAGGAATCAGCTACCAAAATATGCCAGCGACTTCCAAATCTAATGCCCCAGTTTGCAGCACCACACTAATAAAGATTCCTCGTTTAGATATCCAAGAATAATGTGAGATAACAGTCATCATCGTCTCGTTGTCCACATGAAGCAATCACAAGAAGACGAAAAAAAAAGCAACACACATAAGCGCCGCGCAAAGTTACAGATACTTTGTATAGGAAAAATTATTATTTTCACACAGTCACCCAGATTTTCATTTCATTGATGATCAGTTGTCCCCACACCGTGCACAGCTGGTTTTGGACAACCACACAGCCAGAGTCTGAGATGAAGTTTCAAAGAAAAATCATTTATTTTCTCCGATCTAATTCAAAAGTCTAAAAAACAACAAATCGAATAAATAAAAGTAAAAATTGATAAAACCTGTTGAAAGGGGTTAAAAGTAACCCAGTCGGTCTTACAATAATTTGAAAACCTACAAGAAAAATAAACACAAGCAACTTAGGCATGCGCAACATTGTTACGAGTTCATTCCGTTCATCTGGACAAGTCCACAAACCAAATGAACTATTTGAATTCGCCGCAAGTGTAAAGATCTCTTCACCGTAGATCACAAATTCGCTGGTTGAAATCCAAGACAAACACCGAAAGAGAAGAAAAAGGCACAAAAGAGGCAGAAAACTAAAAGGAAAAGTGTTGGCAAAGCACCGACCGCGAAACGATACCCGGTCTAGCACTGCAACGTCGCGGCGGTGGTTTGAAGTCGTGATGCGAAATTATTAAGCTACACACACACACACTGGTGATGTGATTTGACTTGTGGTGTGGTGGATAACTTCTGCTTCAGACTTAATTTTCGTTCGGAAATTATTTTTCTTACCAATCCATTCCGCCAAAGATAAACCACCAACACTCACCATTAAAGAAACCACAAAACAGAATTGTATTGACTCTTAAGCCGAACGGTTGCATCGCGCAAGTTTGTGTTGAACATTTTAATTTGTGCTCCGTGTAACGGTCCATAGAGGGATTTCAGTATCCTTTCGGGTATTTTTGAAATTATCGCATTTTTTGGACTTTGAACTAAAGAAAAACTTTAAAACATTGTAAGGACTTTTTTGTGTTGGAATAAATTTCCATGTGGTTCAGTGCTGAAAAATAAGTCAAAGTTGATGTTGAAAGGACTTTTTGTAAAAATAAAATCTCGAAGGAAATTGCATGTTTTCGGAAATTAAGCATTTTGGATATTAGCAGCTTCGGAGGGACCTGAGTAAATTAATAACTTTCTTTATTACCTCAATATTGGACTTTTAGCAAGATGTGTTAAAAAGGAACTTTTCATCGTAGGTTTTTAAGGCCTTCATTATAGTTTTCCGAAACTTCAAATTTCCTCATTAAATGCTTAAATATTAATTATTTATACGTTAGCATGAATTTGTGTCATAAAAAGTTGTCCATTGTTCATCGTGTCCTCTGTGACAACTTGCACTTTGAAAATTTGCTTTGAAATTTATGCAAGTCTTCAACATTGTTCAAAAACCTGCTTGCCTTCATGGATCCAAAGAATATTGAATTATAGTTTTCTAGAAACTGATCTTGTGTCTCCGTTTTTTTACGTTCATTTGTAAAATTTTCTTCTTAAACTTTATGACAAAAAGGACATTGTGAGCAAAATCCGGTACTTGTCAAAGTTAACCAATTGTTGTTAGCAGCAAATGCTCTCATTTTCATTTTAGAAAGTTTGATTTTTTTTTTGAAAAGAAAAAAGAATATATTTGCCCATTTGCCATAATACCAATAATACCAATAATACCAATTTTACCAATTTCGTAAAATTAAACCTTCAAACCTTTCATAAAGCATGTTATGTTTTTCAAATATTGACCCAATCTAACAGCGAGATATGAACTTATGAATAAGCCTTAAAACCTCCACTAACTAGCGATTTTTCCACAACTGCTATTTTATTCTGTGTAACTAGAATTTGTTTAGGAATAAGATGCTTGATTGACGAGGCAACACTGCATTTTTTTTTTGTAACGTAGACATCTGCAATTTTTCGAAGACATTTAATGCGTAACTTTAAATTTATTTCGTTTAGTAAATTAATTTACTTGAATTGTATAAATTATTGAATTATTTTCCTATGATTAAAGTTATTACGAGTTATAGTCTGTATTCTTTCCAAAATTTTCTATTTCGAAAGAAAAACAAATTTTCCTTAAAGTTCTAACATGCCGAGAATGTGTTCCCATTTTAAAAGAATTTGACAAGCTTCGATTCCTTAAAAATTTAAGGCATTTTGGAAGACTTAGTATACCCTGCAAAAAAAAATCGTCTTGCATCGCACATTTTCGAACAAATTAGTGATTGTGGTTGAATTTGGAATTCACCAGAATTTTTGGATAACTCTGAGTAAATTCACTATTGCTGCCAACAATGTCTCTGTGGTAAAATTAAATGCTACGAATAATACTAATATTTGAAACGCATTTTTTGATTAGCTTTTTCAATAATATAACATTTGTTTAAAATCGACTTATACACAAAAGAAATCGTCGTCTTCGAAGAAATAATTTTCGACCTTATAAAAAACTCAATTGCATTCCATCCTTATTGAGTCGTTATGTTTCGTTTTGGTATACAAGACTTGATGAAAAAGAAGGGAAAGATTGGTTAGACGAGAGATTGAACAGCCTTCCAGTTGTCCCGCGATGGCCAACTAAACCATTGTTCTTCAAAAGATCATTAAGGTCTTAAGCCCCAGATGATTGACCATGTGTTTCGCAAAATAATATTGGCTTCTGATTTGCTCATCAGTTGGTAAACCATTGTTCTATTTTTAACTCATGAGCAGGAAATGCAACAGAACTAAACATATTTGACTTTTTTGAGGGTGAGCTTACTTGAGGAAAAAATACATGAAATATTTTTAGTATGATTCAGAAGGGTTGGAAGTTGTGGAACGTATTGCTTGTGTTTATAAAATTAACAAAACTACGACACTATATTGTGCCAACTGTAAATGGCTATTCAAGAGGTAAAGCAGCAACGTCCCCTAATCTCTCCCATCATTAATATGAGTTTGATCGCTTAAGCTTGGTCTGTTAAGTTTGATGTTTTCGTTTTCTAAATCACTTTTATAATAAATCGGAACTCATATTCGTTTCTTACAGTAAATAACATGGAGATTTTTTGCTTACATTTTTAATAAATTTTTTTTTTGCTAATAAATTTTGGTTTTAACGTTTCTCCAACAAAACCAACAAAACTTTTTTGTCTTTTCATTTTATTTATAAACATAAATAAAATGAAAAGACAAAAAAGACAATTTCTTAGCGTATATGCAATAATTTTAGGCTAAAAACAAATTTTAATGGCTTATCCCTTAATTTATATGACATGGGACCATTTGGAAAGCAAATTATTTTCATTTGCTTAAATTGCATCCCGTCCCATAAAATATCTATTCTAGAGGAGCATTTACATTCCTCATAATACATTAGTTAGTCTGAATGGTTTTTTATACAATTTCGATTAGATCAATACCCGGTTACTAAGCAGACACATCTTTGTATTATGGGTCTTCTGATTTGGGGCATTGCTCTGGTAGAAAATAAAATTGTTTTGTTAACCCCATTTTTTGGTGCTACCTTTGGAACTCTCGCTTAACGACATGCATCTAACCTAACCCAAGTGCCTAGAATCAGCACTTAGCCATAATCGAGATTCTGAAATAAGCACCGTAATTCGTTTTTACCCTTAACCATTCGCCGTCCAGGTGAAGCAAAGATATTAAGCTTTGACTCGAATCTAAAAAGTAAGAAAAAATATGTCGCCTTTTTCCAAAAGTCAAAATCTTCGACTCTTGAACTGTCACTCCATCGACTCTTTCAACCGTGAATTCAAAGAATCCGGAGCAGATCATCTTCAGATTCTGCTCACATGGAAAATGCAGATAAAGAAGTTCGAATTGTTTTCCTGAATTTGATCCGAGATCGAATTACCCACCAAATTTGGCAAGTTAAGCCGAGATCAAACCTGGATTGAATTTGACTCAAAAACACACTTTTGGGATAAAATCCAGCTAAACTTCGAAGTTTAGATGACCGCGCTCACATGGAAAATGCAAACAAAGAAGTTCGAATTGTTTTCCTGAATTTGATCCGAAATCGAATAACCCACCGAATTTGGCAAGTGAAGATCAAACCTGGATTGAATTTGACTCAAAAACACACTTTTCGCATAAAATCCAGCTAAACTTCGAAGTTTAGATGACCGCGCACTGAAAACAAGGCTTAACTTTTTCTCGAAAATCTACAGTCGTACCGCACTATTTTTTTCCTATTTTGTAATATTTTTTTTTTAAATTTAACGCAATAAGTAACAAATACAAGTACGCAATGACAGTTTTTTTTTGATTTTGTTTTTTAAAAAATCACCGTTCGAATATTAGTCTAATTTTCTAGTATATTTTTAACTAGTATATTTTTAATGTAGAGTAAAATGTAAGAGTACATGCTACCTACATATGAGCCAACTAAACATGAGATTCATTTTAAAATGATTTAGCATTACTTTCGTTGAATACGTACACATTGAAAATAGTTTGAAGCTCTCATACCACCAATTCAAAAGCCACTATGCAACTTAGTTTCTTGAAAGTTTCTTAAAATCATTAAACACTAATAGAGTTGCTGCTTTCCATGATTGACAGCTACATCCAAAATTAAATTAAACAAGTGAAATCTACATTTTGTTAACCACAAGAAGTGTTGATTTTGTTTTCTTAAAATTTCCCTTGAATTTGTGTGTTAGCCAAACATTTGTTTTTGGGCGATTTGATTGCACAACTTCAAGGTGAAACAAAGCCGCTGTGTCGCTTTTTCAGACAAGTGTTATTTAAATATAATTAATCAAGATTTTCTTTACTAATCGATTTTAGATGAAACAAAATAAATTTTTACCGGAATAAATAAAACTTCCATATTAGCGGTAACAGCATGAAAGATACGGATGTTGGTTTTCCTTAAGTTTGTTGGACATCACAATATTTTGCTTTAAGTTCTGGTGCTTTTTTGTCCCCAATTAAAGAACTTTGTATCGTGTGATTATTCATAAACTGGAACCTTAATTTTGCAATTGCCTGGCGGTAAAGAATTAAAAAAAAAATTATGGAAATGTTGAAGCCAGTTTCTTAATTTGTTCCAAAAAAAAAATTTCATTTAAAATTTGTGCTTAGTTTAATCAAACACAATACAAGACTTTTATGTTTCTTTTATCTGCGCTTATTCTTTATGATCATACTGCCGCAGTTTGCAAAATTTTTTCTATTAACGTTTTATCTTTTTTTTATCCTTAATTAACTCTTCTATTATATGAGCGACAAAAAGTTACACCACAAAACTATAAAAAAAATATTCTTTTTCGACATATTTGATTGATTTACTTTGCGGTTCACTATTTAACACAGTTAATAATATACGGGAAGTGAGGGCGAAGGCGCATACGGGGCAAAACCATTTTTGACGCAAGCACCTTGCTATAAAGACATAATGCATTTTGAAGACTTTGGAATTTTTATGGTTTTTGCACAAAACGCTATCGTTTGTGGCAAAAGTAATTTAATTTTTTTGTGGTTAAATAGTTACCGCCTTATAGCGACAAAACTATTTTTCGTAGCATTATTTAAAAGGATTGATATTTACTGTACTTTTTTCTTACAGTACTGTACTTTTTCTTTCCTTTATGAAATCAGAATTTCAGAACAAAAAATTTAAAGGGATCTTTAGTATTTAATGTTAAAAACACGAAATCTATGATTTTGCACCCACTTCAAGTTTAAGGGGCAAACGTACTTTTTTTCTTCTCTTTCTTCTTCTAAAACGTACTTCTTTTTTAGTGGGCGTGTCTGTGGGCGGATTCAGCTTATTTTCAAATTTGATCTGAAAGACTGGACTTCCAACCAACCCACAAAATTTCAGCACTCTGCCTTAAAATTTAAGGCCTAAAAGTTGTTTACATACGGACGGACATGGCTTAATCGATTCTCCTGTCGGTCCCATTCATATCTCTAAAAGGTCTTAGGGGTTTACGGTGATTATTTCACTGCGTTACAAACTATACATCAAACTTAATATACTCTGGGTCGGGTATAAAAAATATAAGTTTCAAGCAAAAATCAAACAAATGTTACGCATACGCCAGAGTGTCACAAAAAAAAAAAATAGGATTTTTTTCTACATATTTTGATTATTCCAGTGAACTGACAACTATTCATGGACAAGATTTAAGTGACTTTTTATGTCTACAACTGAATTCCTCTCGTTTTATCTCAATAAATTTAAAACTTTTTCCAACCTTTACGTGTGCTCTTTCATTCAATGTCAACTATAGAATAGTATAATATTTTTAGCGGTCGTTAGCTCTTCCTATTCTTGAAGCTAGAATTTTTTTTTAAATTCAATTCTGTTCAATTTCATTCAATTCTATCTTAGCATCATTAAACATGTTTTTACCAGTTTTAAATAACATTCAATCTGTTTCAATGTTGTTCAATTAGATGCAATACAACTTATGTTTTTGTAAAAACTTCCCAAAAACACAGGTACACAAATTCAAATATAGATTGCAACCTTCATCATCAACTTTGACTTATTTCCCAACAGGAAGAAATCGTTCAACTTACTAAATTCCTTGTGTTTCCCTTTAGTGTAACTGCTAGTGCTCGCTCCAGCAATACTTTAAAAGAAAATACCTACTTGTTTTTTTTTCTAAAAAGAAAGTGTCAAAACAAAGCAAAAAAGTGCAGTGGAATACCTTCAACAAAGGTCAACTAAAAACCTAAACTTAATCTTGATTTGCTACAATTTCTTGTTTTACATTGAAAACCTTTCCTTGTGCTCTTATACATCGTAAAATTCACCATAATGTCGGCCTTAATGGCCAACAATAACAGCAAAGACAACGCTAGCCAAAGTCAACGTGTAAGACGGTGCAAGCGTGCAACAATCAATTCCGCCGAAGAATGGCAACAGCAGTCCACGACAATAACAACGTTGCCAGCCGCTGATAATCGTAAATTCTCGATCCAGAGGCGACCAGCCAACTATGGCCAACACCAGCCGCCGAAGAACAGGTTACGTACAACGACTTCAACACTTACAGTGTACTTGTTGGTTTTCATAGTTCTATATGGATTTACCAATTTCGGAGTGCAATGCGGCACAGGAGCGGTTCGACCGGGCACTGGCAATCCATCGCCTCGTCTACCGCGCACCAGCGCCAGCCAACTGAATAATGGAACTGGATATAAATTTGGAACGAAATCCGCGAATCAAACGAGAAATGGAAATTTACGAACAAGGTGAGTTTTTTTTCCTTAAATATTTTGTTTCTGTTTATAAACGTTTTACCAATAAATTTTTAAATTTTTTGGGGGTAGAAACTCATTGTACCGTATCTGTATATCTATTGAGCGCACTGTGTATTCATTTAAGGAATTTTTGAAATAAATTTTTATGTTTATTGGCTCGTGTTGGATGCAAAATATTACTTCCCGTCGACAGAACAATCATATATCCACTGGGGCTGTCTACAATTTATCATCAAATTTGCATATGAAACAGCCAGCAAGCGCCTGAAATCAACCTAGTTACACAACACCTGAGAAATGGTGGAGATTTTTTGCGTTGTAGGTGCATCCACGGTACCTTACCAGGCTGGTCTGTGTGAATTGTGCTAAAACGGACGGTTTGATTAGTTAATTGTTTTATGTGGATTTATTGTGGGAATTTTTTTTTTTGTGGCCCTCTTAAGACACGAGACTTGGATTACATTTCTCGAGGTAATAGCTTCTTTTACAGACCCACGTGTCACTGGCTCAAGGTTGTAACTGGCGTGGAAATTAGCATAATTTATCGAGTGGAAAATCGTATTATTTTTTCCAAGCGGTATTGTTTGCGGGCATCTTCACTTTTTTGTGGCGCTGAACACCATTGAAAGATACTTTCCTGTAAAAATTAAGTTATGTATCGTTGTGATTGTTTTGTGTGTCAAATCAAATGCCAGAATGAAAGAACTGACCACTGGGTTGGACATAGTTTCCCACCACTGAATTTTGATGGTACAAAAGACAGTAAAACAGAGAATGGAGTTTTGACCAAACTTAATTGCAATCGGGCAAACACTGTCATCAGTCAGTAATTTTTGACAGGTGCTGGCCTTTTCAAAAGGTCATGATGTCAATCACTCATATTCCGAGTGGATTTTGACATGTTTTAGGATAGTATAGGATACAATGCTTTTGAAAACTTGTTTGTTCAGTATAGCTGCGCTGTTAAAAACTCTAAAATTTTTACAAAGCTGGAAGGAAGCTAATTGAATGTTGAAGTGGAAAGGATATTTCAAAAGAAATAACTAGGAAGGCCATTATTGCTAGACATTGCTAAGTGGGTATTATTGTTCACCCGCGTATAAATAAGTCTTTAGCATTGCGGCCTACTCTATTCCCATTTCTGAACTTCTTCGAAACAAAATTTAAAGGGCTAACTGTAGCACACTTACACCACATTGAATTCTTACATTTTAACTTTTGGAAAAATTGCATTTAGTCTCTATATTTAGAATTAAAATTAGTCAAATTGCACAAAAGACTTTCTTTGTGTTACTTCCCGCGTTTAACACGATTTCTTTCAGTTCAAACCGAAATAATTCAACTTCACCATTTATTCGCAATTAGAATAACTCTATTCGCTATTCCTTAACACTTTTAACTTTATCCCGATTCAACTCGATCAACACTTGAATCGGTTGAGCAACCGATTCAACAGTTTATTACAATCGCTTTCGATCTTAACCTGTCAGAAAATAAAAATCAACTTGTTGTCGGCTAGAGCCACCTATTGGTGGTAAATAATACTAATTGACAAAGTTCTCGAAATTTCTCTTTCAATAAATTTTCATTTGCCTCTTTCCATTAGATGGGCTTATCTCTAAAAACGAATTCGAGTATCGAATATTAGTTTCCTGTGAGCAGAATGATGTGACAGTTGGATGGGTGTGTTCGATGGGTTATTATTTTCTAGAAGAAAACTTTTTCTTGTTTCCGCTCAGTGCAATGCTCCAAACAAACACAATTTTATACTGTATACTCGAAATATTTTACACACAAAATGAGAACTTCATTCCAGAGCCGAAGATGAGAGAGAGAGAGGGAGAGAGAGAGAGAGAGAGAGGGGGAGAGAGGGGGGGGAGAGAGAGAAAGAAAGTGAAGATGATATTGCGTTAGTCCGAAATGAAATACGGAATTCAGTATTTAAGAAGGCCCAATTTTTTAAACGAGTCGCATAAAAAAAGAGTCTGTCTTGGAGGATTTGAACAAAAAAAAAGAGATAGGTGACAATACATAAACTTTTCCAGCCAACCCTACTTTTCGAACGTATCCCTTATGGATACTGAAAATTAATAAAAATTGAATGCAATAATTTTTCACGTTTTCATGCAGAGTCAAACATGGCTTCCAATGCATGGAAACGCGGGTTAAGTCGACTCGACTTGCGAGTGGAGTCTAGGTGAAATTATGCATGTTAACGCGAGTTAAGGTGCATTAACACTCCATTAACGAATTAACCTGTGGGGTGCCGTGGCGTAGTGGTTAGTGTGTGTGCTTACTACACCGGAGGCCTGGGTTCGATCCTGCCATCGTCACCTGAAAAAAAAGACTAGTTCTTTTTCACTGTCCCCACCTCCGCGAGGGTCTGACAAGCCTTCCGAGAGTATCATTTGTCTTGAAAAACTTCTCAAAAGTGCCGTTCGGATTCGGCAAAAAATTGTAGAAATTAATACACACAGCATACATTGTTGAGAAGTTGGCCCTGGCTCACCTCGAGCTGTTGCCCCACTCTATTTATTTTATTTATTTAACAAATTAACCTCGTCATCGGATTCAAAGCAAACGAGATTGCTGATCTATGATTGGCGAGCACAGATTCTCGTGTGAACAAACTTGCTTTATTTACACGTGTACAAAATGGCAGTTCCAACCGATGACGACAGGTAGGACTGTCGAGCAAATTCATAACAAACGAGTGGCGTAATCTTTATATTCTTCCATTCATGGTGTCGAGGAGTCGAATATTCGCATTTCCGCGCACACCGATTGACAGACGTAACGTTGTGTGAGATTAACCAATGCGACCTGGAGGGCAATAGAAGGATATGTAGAGACCTGCAACAACGTCAAAACTGATAATTTTGGCTGTTTGTCAGACCTAAAAAAGGAACTTTTTTGGAAGTGACAAAAAGTTCATTTAAGAACACGCTTTTTTCCGCCTTAAGGCCTAACCATACTAGGCTTAAGTGGGACTAATCTTATGTCAAAATACAATGAAAATCCCAGTCAAGTTCTGCCAAATAATAGATTTAAGTAAACGATTCGAAAATCGCATGAGATTTGTGTGTTTCTCACCAGGCTGCTCTCACTGGACTGGGACTATTTTAAGTCCACGAAAGTTTAACGAAATCGAGCAAAAGGCTAGTATGGTAGTGGCATATACAAATTGCGTGTAATGGAATATTTATGACAGCTGACTTAAGCTGTTTTAAGTCTAATATGCTGAAACCTTTAGTTTATTTCGTTAATTTTTAGTTACTTTATCGAATAGATGACAAGTTTTTTAAGGTTCGGTTGCAGGCCGCTAAATGAATTCTTACTTATCTACAAGGGCCTAACTTTTAGTAGAGGATTCTCATAAAAGCGAACACAATAAGTGGCTGAAGCTAGTAGCTGTAGCTGAAATTGTTCAAATTTAAGCATGGCATTTGTCAAACTTAAAAATCATGACGAAAACAGTTTTTTTTACTTTTTTTTCTTTCTTTATTAAGTTTTCTTTTTACTTTTCGGTCCCAGCTGACAAGAAAACTAATTAATTTTTTTTAAATCTACTAAAGTAATTATAGGTATGTATATAAATACCAGGTTTTATTGATAAGGCTGTCAATAAGGACTTGACATAAATCTTTAAAGGCAACCCTGAGAATAACCGAGCCCTCAATCAATCAATGTTACTAAAAATACTTTCATATATGACAGATATGTCAGATATTATTTCTTATCACCTGTCATTCGATTTATGCACAAAATATCCTTTCCCCGGCCTTTATTGCTCTACTTATTGTCTCGCTGCCAGTGCCCTACAATTATGCAGACGAATTAATTTATTATCTTTATTGCCCACTTAACTTATCTCCGCTTTAATTTTAAACATTTACTTAAGCATTAAATATCGCATAAAACCATCAGTCCACCTGCACACTTACCATGTGTGCGCGCACTCTCTATACGTAAGATGATACAGTAAAGACCAGCTGAAATTAAAACAAAATTAATTGGTTAACCTTGTCGCAGATGAACAAATAAAACAAATAAACACATCAGTCCGTCATTAAACCTGTTGCGGGAATTTTGATTTATAATTTGAATAAATGCTCCCGCAGAAAAATGGCATTGCCATTGTTTACGAACAGACCCCCGGGTGAAAGCAGTGGGAAAAATGAAATTTCTTTGGCAACTGCAAAGGTAAACCCTCTCACGGGCTGGTAAGCTTTTGCTATTAAATCGAAACGGATCGATTGAATGTGCGTAACAAGCCATCAATTAAATTTATTAAATAATAATTAAACTGTTGTTGTATGGGTGGTGGTGCGGTTGCGCAAGTGCACATACTGTCAATTCTTGTTGTTGTTTTCTCTAGAAAGCATAATTATATTCGCCAACTCCTTCTTGTTTTTGTTTTTGTTGTCATTGTTATGCAAGTTGATGATGAATGGCCAAACATGTGCTAAGGCAAACAAAAGAGTCGCAGGCGATTGCGCATAAGTGTTGTCCTTTGAGTCACATAAACACGGCGGACATACAACTTGCATTTTCTGGCAGAAATCAGACGTTCATAAATGTGTCCTTTTAGTCATATGAACACAATTTTTTTGGCAGAATTGTGTTAAATTGTGACGTTTACTCTATAAATTATAAGTTATCCCCTGAGGCCACAACTTGCCCCTAAAAAGGTCAGCGCCGAAACGAAAACATAAGCGAGCTAAATTACACGTTTATGGTTATGCGTAAATCGTCAGAGATTGTCATCGTTTTCTGGTTTTTTCCTCCACGGCATCGATCTCTTTATGCAGGAGGAACCAAAAACATGTTGCTGTTGGTCAGTTTTTTTGTTTACCTCAGCCTCCGGGGCTCTGCTCACCATAGTGAAGGGCTTTGTTGGTGGCCCAATCCAATTCAAGTCAAGTGGAAATGCGATACTTTCTTTGATGATTTATATCGTGTAATTAGTTTGGCATTCGTTAATTCGATAGGAAAAAAAAATTATGGCATCATAATATTTTTGGTTGGAAAAGTGATTTGTTTTTAATTGATTGGATCGAATTCGAACGGTAGCCTCAGGTGTTTGGTAATCTCGTTCAGATTTGCGCAAGTTGATACAGTAGTGTGGCAACTTGAAATAAATGTGTCTTACACTAATGAGAATGCAGTTTGAACATATTGTTTCCCATTTAGATGGTAATCATGTAGTCAAGGTGTTTTCTTGGTTGATGGGATTTCGAAATGAAGTATTTACGAGTTCGTTCGATTCAGATGTGGGTTGTAATGGCTAAGAAAAAGCTGTAAGTAAGTAAATGATAGCTTTAATGGTATGACTTGGTGAAGAATGACTTTTTGTGAGAAAAGTCATAACCCAGAGAAAGTGTTCATTAAGTGTTTGTAGGCTTGTATGCCAGCGGTTTCAATGGCAATCCCGAGCGGTGTTATAAGTAAAATTTTAAAAACCAAAACAAACAAGCCAACAGGTAGGTAGCATCGTTTTCTGAGTCTTGAGTCTCTAACTTCTGATATCTTCACCTGCTGTGCTTTACTATATTTAGAAAAGGACTCGTGAAGCTATATAGCCAAATTTGCCAGCAGGGGAAAGACTCCTCTATTTCAGCTCTTAAAGTTAGTCCCGAAGACATGCTTATCTGCATGGTTGGCATTTTGATTATCTTATTCAAACGATTAACAACACTTTGCGTTATCCGGAAATGGAACAAAGCTTAAATTAATTCAAGAAAGTGTAATCTTCTAGGATTACATTTTTATACTGTGTGTATGGGTCACATAGTTTGGAAATTGGTTCGTTTCAAAATTGTATAAATACCTAAAAATTATACTCTTTACCATTCAGTTTTACTTGTATTTTGAGAGTGAAACTGCTTGCTGACCAGCCACGGCACATTCGAATGAAGAATATTAAATCTTATACCTGAATACTTTTGAGAAAAGGACAGAAAAGAATGTTTTTTTCAAAATGTGGTTGCCAAGTGTTCGACACTAGAAAGGTCACCATTTCGTGATTTCGCCCTTGGGTAAATAATTCAAAACTGACATACAAAAGTTTTGTTGTACATAACATCAGAAGAAAGTAATAGTTTACACCGGACACTAATCTTCGATTAAAATAAATCTTCTTGAAAGCCTTCTTGAAGAGATTCAAAATTTATCTCGTAAAAAAAAAATTTCTTTCACGCGTGAATTCTCACATCAAATCGTGCAGAATTCTCCGTATTCTCTTTGTGCTCTGATGATATTTGAAAAATAAAAATATAATTGACTGCTGGATATCATCAAGACGGCCGTCTTTGTTGCAGTGTGTAAAGAGTGGTGCAGAATAAACCAGTTTGGGCCGGTTTTTCAGTGCGAGATCATCCGAGCTTCCGAGTAAAACTAAAATTAACGCCAGAAATGAATTTTTCAGTGAACTTGTATCTAGGGTTAATCTCGGCTTAACTCGCCAAATTTGGTGAGTTAATCTCAGATCAACTCTAGAGAACAGTATGAACTTCTTTGAATGATTTTTTCTGTGTGGAATGACAATTGATTTGCGTGCTTCTGTGAAAAATTACATATGGGAATAAATCGAACTTCTTTTCCTGTGTTTTTGAAGTGAGAGTTGGGAGAGGCAAGAATTTCGAGAGTCGAAGATTTTGACAACTTTGCTTACGGAGTTAGCTCTGCACCGAAAAACTGCTCGCTGGGTTAACTCTAGAATCATTTTGTTAGGACATCAACAGATCTTAGTTTAAGCTAAGCTTAACTCGGCACCGAAAAACCGGCCCTTTATGTGGTTGGACGTGTGAAAATTCTTATGGATTCAAACTTTGTTGATATTCGAAATCCTATAGAAATATTTGACGTTTTGTTTTTCTATTGTTTTTCGATTTATTTCGTTTTGTAGAACTAAAAATTCAGTGGCAATTGAAAATCATTTAATTATTTCGTAATCTAAAAAACTACTTTTGGTAACGAAATTTCTTTGTTTGGGTGGTAGCGAATCATCATTTGAATGGTGCAGTAAAATTTTATTGTGTTTTCAATAGGCGAAATTGTCATAAACAAAAAAATCGGTGAGTTACATTACCATCAACCACTTCTCTGCGCGGGGCTGGCTGTTTGTTAAATTGCTAAATTCAGTTGAATCGTTCGGGATGATTTATCAAAAATCAAAGCATACTTACGTCAGATTAATCTGTTTTTTTCGGTGGAAACATTTTGGAATTAACTTAAACTTCTTGCTTTAATCCCTGATTTATGCGCGGTGGGAACACCCTACAAGAAATCTGTTTTTATAAAAAAATTTTAATGCGATCAGTATCTTCTCCCTTTACCTAAATACAGATAGCCCCAAACATTCCCAGTTATCCTTGCGCAACATCTGTTTGTTTCTTTTGAAAAATTGTGTCACGCTAAGGAAAGCTCTGTTTTTGTCGGTCATAAAACGGATATATTAGTAAAACAAGTTTGAAAATAAATATGGAAGTCATATTTAAGATCATTTGGTCTTAACCCCAGTTTTTTGATCGATGTATGTTTTATATAAGGAAGTGTTTCCGCCCGACAAGCATAGCATACACTTTGGTCAAGCATTCATTGTCATTATAGCCCTTAAGGAACCAGTGACAATGACATTTCCCATTGACGAAAAAAAAAAAAAAATTATTTAAATACCCCCAAAAGAAAACATATTTTACTCAGATCTGCAATATGCGTGCTTTTTGCGCTTCCTTTTTTAAGATTCAAACTGTGGTAACAGTATGTGAAAAGTGGCATAAAAGTGGTTTGTGGAAAGGGAGATTAAGATAAATAAGGCTGATAAGGAGATTTGGCGGTAGAAGATCATACTATGTCTCGCTCGACTGGCGACCTAACCTGAATTAGCAGCGATTTAAAATAAGCGATTTAAAATAAGCGATTTAAATTAAAACCCAAAGTGTTTCCACAAGACAAACATGACACGAGCCCATTTTTGTCGTTTTCGTTCCTTAAAAAGACTGACGATGACATTTCCCGTTAATGATAAAACAATATTTTTGTAAAAAAAAACCAATAGAAAACCTAATTTGACATGTATATCATGTGTGAAGAGTTTCAGCTTCATTTTTCGAGTTTCAAACTGTTATTAAAGTGGGCGGAAACGTTGCAAATTGAAAAAAAGGTTTGTGATTGTGAAATATAATGAGATCTATTATTAATGTTTTGCAGAAAGGATTTTACTTTGTATGGTTAAACCTGAGATTTGCAGGACTTCCGTTAAAGATTTATGTTAATCTCGAATAAGTGTTTGCTGGAGACATAGTTTTATAAGTTATATATAAATCATAGTTATACATAGTAAGACATAGTTATACTCTCTTGCGGAACAGACCTAAATTTGTATAATAAATTTAGAGATTCTCTGAATGGGTGTAGGGAAAATTTGTGATAAACTGCAGATAAGTTTCTCGTGGAAATATGGCAAAAGCTAAAAAGCGATTTCACATTAGACCCTAGGACGATTTGTGGTGAAGCTGGAAAAGATACGCCCTACAGATGCAGAACAGATGGCAACATAAGATTAAGCTCGTTACCGAAAAGGTTTGCTAGTTTGTCTACAATTTCATATCAGAAACATAAATCAAATAAATGTGCGATCGTTTTCCTGTTTCTTAAAATAGAATTGTGCCTGAAGAAACACTTAACATAGAAATTTCCAAATAGTAGCTTGTAAATGAATTTATTTTACTCATCTCTATGCATTTGTAAAAGTTGATAATTTTCCTGGAAGCAGTTTTAAAAGTAATTTCAGGGCTAAGTGCCTACAACAAAAATGGTAAAAATGTCGTGACTGTCAATGTATTGCTAAATAAGATAAAAGCTCTGTGGAAGTTAAAAAAACAAATCGATAATGCACATTCTAAATGCGATCATAAAAATAGTAGAGGCGCTTGTAATTGCCTCAAGCGTGAGAGTCCCTGAGCTTTTTTTTGGCGTAACGCAGTCGACAGAATGACCAATGACTAGATCTATCTTTAGGAATGAGCACCAAACATGTTAACGACGTTTCCTTGTAGTCAGATTTTCATGGAAAGCTCAATGATGCCATCTGCATTGCAACACAAGTGTATCTTTTCCAAAAGATCACCACCTGCTCTTAAAGTTTGGGTGTCAGTTGCTGCGGCTCATTAACTCTTTTGCCTGCCTTAAACAATGAAAAATTAACCTACTCCTGTTCTATGGGTGAGACAATCTCCTCCTAATATAATCCACTGATTGATATATAATGATCTATCAAAACTCGGCTCTGGTCAAGGCCGTTCATAAATGCAGATACGGTGAATGGGAAAAAATACCACCGCACCACTGGCGTTCACGGTCTTTTGACGTTTCCGTCAGAAAGGAAAACATAAGCTATGCGCACCCATGTATTTTCCTGCCAATTTCCGTAGTGTTAATTGCGCCGGATTCACGGCTTATTTAACACCCCTGGCAAGCTTGAGACCCACGACATCAAAGGCATAAAAAATATGAAGAAGAACAATCAGGGTTTCTGTCACTGTGACCTTGCACCATCATAACGACAACAACCATATCGAAGCAACATCTCACAACGTCTTGTTATTGTATAACGTTGACATAATGGGGGCCAACCTAAAAACCAAAAGGTCAGACGCATGCAGAAGCATTCGAAATAGACAATTTGACATAATCACCACACACAATGGCATAAATTAGCCCAAAAAACACTTAAAGTTGCATTGACAATCCTCTTGTCAGTGTTGTTTGTTACCTATTTCCCATAACGCAACATATAGTCCATCAATAGCACCCGATGACGACAGTGTAAAGTGCATGCGCCTTCCACCAGCAGCGCGCCGGCGCAGCCCATCTCTACCGGTTCAACTATGTCAGTTGACAGTGTCTAAATTTATGCTGAATTATGTTAATTAATTTTATTATTCTTCGCATTAAAAACGAAATCGAAAGTGGCCATTTCCATGTTACGTTTGTAGCACTACTAAACCTTTGCCAACACACACACTGTTTTTCTCTCTCTCTCGCACTTGAGATTTTGTTGTATGCTTTTCTGTGAATTACGAAAAAACGAAAAAAATGAGAAAGTTAAATAAATAATATTCTGTGGATTTGTTTATTGTGAGAAAACTCACATTCGCAGAAAATTATTTTTTTTTCGTCGGGGATTTTATTCCAAATTTCACTATATTCAAGTATAGTTTACGGACTTTCTGTTAACGCGGTCAATGGCCGTTGGTGTCGCTTTGAACTGACACTTTGTACAACATTGATAATTGTTTAAACTTTAAATAAAACTTATTTACTCGGTAATCTTAATACAGTTGTCTAATGTGATTTAACATTTAACCTAAATCTCAATTGGAGTTGTCGTGTTTTTGTTCACTTTCAATTTTTCATTCTTCAAAATGTGCTTAAGGCTGGGGATATGGTATAGGCTTAAGCTTATGGAAACTTATGCCTCTGGGGTGCAATAATGTTTTTGTTTATGTTTAGTGGTATTTTGATAATTGCTCCTTATTGAGCAAGGTAGGCAGTTTGTCGGACAGCTTGAGTGGTGTGTGCAAAGTTTTGTTATGACACTGCTGTCAGCAGGCATATCTTTGAAGACTCCTTATTTATGGAGAGGTAGGCTTTGTGGCTGAATACTCTTTTTACTAATTTATTAAGTAATAAAAAACATCATATGTTGGTTGAGAGGTGTATTTTGCGAGAGACTGCAACGTTACTCAATTTATAAGAAATTTGGTATCTTTATACCACAAATGTCAGAATGTTGCAACTTAATTTTTCTTTAATTAAATGACACTCTCAATTGATTAATGATCAGGTCGCAATAGGCCGTCAAAGAAAGATTGCAATCTCAAAAAATTTGTTACGCATAGCTAAAAATCACCTCTATTTAGGCTCGACGCATCATAAATATTTTCACGGAAGATGTTACGCCTGATAAAACCCGAATAGGCTTTTAAAATGAGCTGTTACGTTTGATGGATTGGAATTCTTTGACAGCGCATAGTTTTGACATTTCTACTTTGGATGGCGAAAGCCGAAGTCAGATCTTAAAATCGAGATCGTAGCATAATTTATGGGAAAGTGGTGTTACGGTGGCGGTGGGTCGAAGGAGATCTTTGAAAATAGTTCAAATTTTAGTCATTTTTGGGGTATTTGCAAGGTTTGGGTAGGTTTTGGGTAGGTTTCTCGAGGTGCGATCGGTTCAGAAGACCTACTCTCTATTGTTCGCAATCTGAAAACTGGTCTAAGGGATATCCTTTTCCAATAGGTTTGCCTGAAACCCAAAAAATGCTTCTCAGTAGACTTTTAGTAGATTCATCTAAAGTGTGAGTAAAGGGTAACGAAAACCCTAAAATTTGTCTGTCCTGTCAGCTTCTCTGCAACAGTTTACAGAGGTTGAGAGTATAGGAACGTGAAATGCTGCCCAGGAAATGTACCTCAAGGGACATAAAGTAAAACAAGTCTTTGATATTCATCGTTGCAATATATTTCTTGTGCGATGAACCAATCAGTCTAGTAAAATATACGAAAAAACGCAAATGAGTTTTTCTTAACGTTTGGAGATCGCCCTGTTTTAATATGGCCGACTCTTTTTTATTTAAGATCTTTATAGAGTTTTTCAACCAGAAATTATCCTCGAATCCCCTCTTAATCACGAGATTTAAAAATTAATCACGTGATTAATCCCTTCCACGCGAGAAATCTTAAATCCAACCGTAAAGATTTCTACGTGTTCCGTTTTTCTCTTGATAACGATACCCAACTGTCAATCCTCTTATGGATTTCTGTTGATTCAACTACTCGACTCAACTCAATCCTCTTCGTCATATGCTGAAAAACCTAGGTCGAAATTCCAATGCAACTCAACTGAAAGCGTCAGCTTTTGCTTATAAACGATGCAATTAATTCAGCTGTATTGGTTGTGTTTTGTTAAGGGATGCGTAGAACGCATGTTGCTGTTGATGTGGATGTGATAGGACCTGTCAAAAAAGTTTAATGCGCTGAAGTGGGCACTTTGCAACAGAATGATGGGTTTTAATGTTGATGCTGCTGGTTTATGGTGGTAAATTTAGCCTTCTATCGTCTTTGTGAACCATTAACATAATTAACGTTTTGTTTTTATATTTTTTGGGCTATTTCGTTTCATTGAATCTAAAATTCGATGGCCGATTCTGCAATCCTCCCTCTGCAATTCAAGTTGCCCGGGAGCCAAAAAAGACTCATGTTAACAGGGAGATGTTCAAAGGACCTGACGACCAGATAATGCCATTTTCCACCACAGAATGTCATTGAGAAATGTCAAAAATGAAAGCATAAAAAGCACATAAAGTCAGCCTCCCGTTTTCTGGTGGAAACACTTTGGATGAACTTTTAATCTGTGTGGTGGAAACACCAAATTACGTACGCATATTCATATTTGGCTCATTTATATGCGTAGGAAAGAAAACTTGCGGGAGTTGCACAAAAGAACGTCGTCAGATTCGGTGCAGCAGAAAACTGCCACTCATTAGACCGAAACGGTAACGCTCAGCTCGCGTCAGATGAAATAAGGTGCGGGCCAACCACAGCAGATGCAGTGCCTCAGTTTCTCGGCGTTGTATTCGAAAAACCTGAGGAACAAAGGTAAGGTTAACGTCCAGTGGCGTGGTGGAAAAAATCCCACGACATAAAGCGCAAAAACGGACCTATATCGATTCCAATATAAACGCATTCACTCTTCAATTCACTTTGTTTCGATTACGGATACGAAATCAGGCGTCTACCTAGCTCAACATGCTGAGCAACCTAGTTTTTATCTCGTTTCCGGAATCGGCTGGTTTTTATCCAGCGGCAAGTTGCCCTAAGACCTGCCGCCATATAGCCACATCATGCACATTTGTTCACATAAATATTTGATTAGCTACCTCCTAAGCCTATTTCTTTCATTAAAAATCCTCCTACAACCACCATGCCTCTATTGAAAACAAACAATTATCCATTATGTGTGGGATGCGCGGCTTAAGCGTTACAAAAGAGATTATTGTCCACTCTAATGAGCCATGAACAGACACCCAACGGGCTGTCACTTTTCACACGGCGAACAACGGCGAAATTCATAGAATTCATGAATGAATTAAATCTATCGTTGAGCGCTTTTGGTATACTAAGCCTTCAAAAAATTAGCACATGATTGATGTTTTCTACCTGCAGACCCAGAGCACGTTTCCATTGCTCATGCTAATTTTTTTGTCGGTTAATTTTTTAACCGCATGCGATGAGCAGCGCGACGACACCGCACTGTCCAAACATCGATGACCCCCAAAAACCCAGTAATGCAGAGAGAAGAAAACCATAAAACTCCATCACCTGCGGCGTTAACAGAGAATGAAAGTTTCCGATATTGTAGCAGAGTTTCTGAGGGTCTTTCAATACGCACCAGACGCACGGGCCGCGCAATAAGCAATCATAAATCACGATTGTTGTAAGGGGCCCACTGGTGTGGTGCGCTAATTAATACTCCTCCCGGGCGTATTTTTAGCGTTTTTTAATTTACTGCTGAATAGCTGAATATCGCTTTCAGCAAGAAAAACGCGCTGAATTGCAATAAATTTTCCCAAAGTTCGTCGAGCATGTGTGTGGTCTTTGGCAAGGCAATGCCGAAATGGTTAATTAAAATCGAATCTCATGGATTTGTGTCAAATTTCCGCGATCCAATATGACTACGTACTGGCGGCCGGTGCGCGGCTGCCTGCACTTGCACACCACATTCCACCTTCTTTTTTGTATATAGCAGATATTTATCATTTATCAAGCTTATCAATTTGCTTTAATAACTCTATCATGGTTGCGGCGTATATCTTGTGGGTTCTTTGCAAAATTTTTATTTGCTCTTGACGCAGCAGCAACCCGCAGTCCCACATTTCAAATCGATTAATCTCCATTTCGGTGGGCCACGCAGCGCATGAGTCGCTGGCGACAGTGCCTGCTACCGCACCGCGCACCTGAATTAGTACAACTCCCTGATGGCTGGAGTAGTGCTTTGCTTGAGTTGCGCAACAAAACGATTCAAATCCCAGCAGCGAGTGAATGGTGCGGCAACAGACGGAGGAGCGTGCGACATAAATGTAGTTCAGCAGTTCGATAAGGTTGTGGACATCGGCACAGCCTCAAAAGAAGTTGAACAGATACGCGCTTGCAGTAAAAAAGAGTGCACCTTTTCTGCGTTTGCAATACCAGAGCCGGGAAATGGTTACACTTACCATGTTACACTTTTCCCAATGGGTTGGTTACACTTTTTTCTGTATTTGCGACGTCGTCGTTGTGGCGCTTTTTTCTACTTGTGGGACTGTCAGTTGCAACAGAGTTTAGATAATTGCTGTCTTCTTGTTGTTTCAATTCGAAAAAAGAAGTTTATTGGTTTAGTTGGGAGAGGAATTACATAATTACGTTCGGCCAAGACAGTCCATTGCGTTGATTGTTGCGTCTTAGGCAGGAATTCTTAATGTCTCTTAATCGTTTGGCGTTGGCCAATCTAGATCTTGGAGTGTAATTTGTCACTTGTCGCGTAAGGGGACCTGTAAAAGTCGGTGAAAAGAGTTTTATATATTTAGCCAACCAACGTTCAAATTGCTCATTCAAACCTAAAGTAAAAAATTTGGTTAAATCCGCGCTCACTTATATAACTACTTAGCATCCACAAGACGTCGCAGGTTGTGGTAAACAAGGCCTGTGGTAAACATTGAAAAAATTCGGCAGGAAGTAAAAACACGACGAAAGATCTACAAATGAGCTCTTTTGAAAAAAAGTCAGGTACAGATGTAAGAAGGTTAAAACAAAGCTTAAGGATGGTAACAATTTTGAATGATAATTTTGTAAGTACAGATCGAAGTTTCTTTATACAGAAAATAGTCCTTAAGTACGTCGCCGCATATCTGACGTTTGGCAAAAAAATAATAAGATTTTCATTGGTAAGAATGCAGGCCTAAGGCCTGCTTAGTTCTTAAGTGAAGGAAAGCCTGTATACTCCTCTGCATCAAATCGAACGCTGTTGTTTTTCTCCTGCTTCTTGTTGGGCAACAGATTAGAAGGGCTGCTCTGGAATGGCTAACTTTTTGCACGGCCTTTAATTTGACACCAGACCCTTGACACTGCCGATTCGATGAGTCAGCTGCGTAATCACTGAACGACCATTATTTTTATACAAGTCTATGAGCATTAGCGCTAAAGGTGGGTAAGTCTGGTGGTTCATAAGGGTAGGTACCTCAAGACAGTTTACATCAACATTTAGAAGTATATCCTCCAGTTTCAGCACTGATCCGTCCTTTCTCGTTACCCTAAATAATGGGACAGAAGGTCAAATGGTCCATCAGATGTCCTGGTTTCCTTTCCCATTTTAACGAGAAGCTTTAGCTTTGCAGATCTGCGTTTCTTAAAGAAATAAGTGGAACCGCAATTTTTGACTTCCCATTTCATCTTTTTTTTTTCAGAAAGACGCTTGGGAAGGAGTTTCGCAATTTTGTGCTTCCTCAAAAACTGAGTAGAGCCGCTTTTTTTCTCGTCATGTCTGCCGATCTAAGCTGACTCGCCTTTTTCATTGCTCCGGAGCATTTCTGCAAAACCTAAATAGGGCATAGCACTTTGGGATATTTGTTTTAAAAGGCTTTGCTTAGTTAAGCTTTCTTTAGCCAGGATACATTCTCTCTCATATTTACTTTGTTTACACTCCGTCTAGGCAGACGAAACTAAAAATTACCCGAAGTACCTATTTCCCTCTCATGCTTCTGCGCCGTAGAACAGAACTGGCATGATGCAGCACACGGGTTTTATAAGTACAGATTTTGCTATATTAGTTGCTCTCTTATTCCGAAGAGGTAGCGATGGGCGAGCAAACGAAGGATAACTCTTGCCAATCGCTGTTTCTTTGGGCTAAGAAGGCAATTGAGTAGCAAAGCCCTCTCTCGAGCTACTTAAGTGTCCATGTATAAGACCCTCATCATCCCAGTCCTGCTTTACGGTGCAGAAGCATGGACCCTGTCAAAGGCGGATGAAAACACTTTAGGCTGCTTCGAGAGGAAAATTCTTCGGACGATTTACGTTCCCGTCTGCATAGACGGAGAGTGGAGGAGGAGATATAACATCGAACTGTACGGGCTGTACAGCGATACCGACCTAGCCAAAAGAGTCAAAACACAACGTCTACGATGGCTGGGTCATCTAGAGCGGATGGACATCAACGCCCCGGCCCGGAAAATCTTCGAATCCACACCGCAGGGACGACACGGTAGAGGAGCACCGAGACTCAGGTCGCGCACGCAAGTGGAAGGGGACCTCAGCCAACTTCGCGTGCGAAACTGGAGACGGCCAGCTAGAGACAGAGCTGGCTGGCGAAGCTTGTTGGCTGAGGCCCAGGTCCACCCCGGACTGTAGCGCCACCTTAAGTAAGTAAGTAAGCGATTGGCGAGAGCTATTCCCTGCTTGAACTCAGCTCTGGTATCATTGTCAGATTTCATAATGGAAAATAGTTTGACAAAGTCCCAAACGGTCATCATATGAAAATATTGTCGTATAATACCTACCTACCTCGCAGGTGCCGCTTAATTTACTTTCCTTAGTTCTCTCTCTTTCAATACAAGTAATTTGACGATCTTTCTAAATATCACCTCTTTGTACGCCCACTGAAGTACATACAAACCTTGATTCAATACCAGCACCTGACAACAAAATCAGATAAATCAAAATACCACCTCGATTTTGGTGCCGCTCTTTTCACATTCCCTTTCGTTATTAAAAAAGAAAAAAACAAAATATTTAAATAACACGAAACACTGATCATGCGCGATCTCAAAAAGATAAAAGAAAAGAAAACACAAAAACAGTTGCAAAAAGCCTCAAGTTTTCGAGTGCAATTAAGAGCCATTACGTCGCGTCTCAACTCAATCTGACCTCTGGTGATCGGATACAACACACTCATGCTCTGGTTATTACCTCATACGATGTGGTGAACGTACAAGTAGGTGCTGCTCCACCTATATTCAACGAAAGTGAACCTGCCTTTAGCGCGTCAGCGCAGTCGCACGTGCAAAACTCATGCGCCCGATATTTTCGGCGCCTTTTTTGTGGTTTATTTTTTTTTGGGAAAGGTTTACCTAACAAAATCAAAAGTGTCTGCACCCCAAAATTGACCACTTTGAGTGGGTATACCAATATAAATTCCAACCGTTATACCTTTCCCTCTGTAATTGTGTGGCCCAGCTTCAAGTTGTCAATTTATAAAATTTCCGGGCTGTTCGCGCTGGTTCACCACTTCGAACTCTCCGCCGCGCACCGGGCGGTGGGGACATATTTTGGGCCTGGCCCGCTGCGCAGGTCAAATGCAACCAGTCGTCTGTGTCCCGCTATTTGCATAACTCACTTTTGAATTCAGACAATCCACTCCGTAGGTACAGCCAAACAACACGTCTTGTCTGCCATCAATATCACAGATCAAGATCGTACTGCGAGTTCGCTTGAGTCTGGGAAAAAGACCGGTCGGTCGCGCACGTAGTTTATCGGTTCAAAGCGTTGTCCGGTCGCTGGTTACTGTTGTACTGTCGCATTTCGCTGATTATTACCAAATTTTTCACTCAGCCATGCAAAAACAACACGACAACAATAACCGACCGTAAAAAAAAAAGCAAAGTGCATATGAAAATTTCCTGTATTACCTGTCGACCGAATCACGTTGTCGACTCAGTGCATCTGGCGGCATCTTTTGAGAACCCATCCACACAGCGGATTTGTAGTGGAAGAGGCATATGAGAGACCGAGAGCCTCGGCGCAAAGTTTGGAAGCACTTCATTTGCCATGGTGGCTGGGTATGTCGTCTCCGACACATGATGCCAAGTGTCTTGTGCTTGTGACTGGACATGACCAGAAATGGATGACAGACGTGTTCTTCGTTTGCGAGAAGATGCTGCACTTGGGACCGGTTTTTGGGAACCTTTTTTGTTTTCCACATTCCACAAGGTCATGTATATGCCTTCGGTCACTGCGAGAACAGAGAAGTTTTGTGGGTACTTGTTTTCGATTAACTTTCGGAATAGTTTATATCTGATTGTGGTGTGACCTTAATTTTGGGTCATGAAAGTTAAAAATATATCATGTTGACGTTTTTCACTGATAACTGGCTGATGGATCCCTGACCTTTGCAATGAATTGTAATTGGGCGCCTAAATTACTTCGATAAGCTGTGTAAAAGGTGGAGTGCAAGTAGTGAGGATGACATTGAGTGACCAGATCGCCACTCCACACCGTTTACGCAGAAGTTCCTCAAACTAAAGAGCTGTGCGTTTGTCAAGCTCTTAATAACGTGGATTCTTCTCAAAGTGTGCGTTGTCTTTCTGGGTCAAGTTTATGCCGAAAGCGTCTGACATTGAATTCGATTCTAGAAAAAGAGTGTATAAGTAGATTCTAAAAAAAAAAATTAAAGTTCAGATTATGCTAATTGCGGAGGAACACATTTCGGAATCAATTAATTTTGGGTCTGATTGAATTATAAAAATAATATTATTTATTCGAATTTAAATATTAAATTATATGAAAAACGCATTAATCGGATATTTGGTAATCAAATATTAATTAATGTTTTGTTTACGGCTTTGGGTGCTTCGGGTTTGATAGGACTCAATCTGACTTTTAAATTCAATTTCCGTTGTTGCTCAATTTATTGTGAAGCATGCTTTTATTCTAGTTTAAATCGCTGATTATTCAGGTTAAATGTTTGCACATGTTTTGCATGAATTGTATTTAAACACACTTGTGGACGAGAACAAAATTAAATTCAAAAAACTGCATTCCTAACACGACGGAAAAAAGTGACGAGGAAAAGGCGAAATTGATTTGATAAGATTGATAGAACTGGCTGCCAATTGGTTGGACTGTCTTCTAAATGTCCTTTTGTATGCATGTAACATTATGATAAGTTATTAAACCGCATTCACAGTTCAATTATATACTGACAAACTGACTGATTGCCTTTTCTGACGCGAAAATACTTGGCCATACGTAGAAAGTGGCTTGGATAATTTCTTTATAAAGATGTATCCACATATTATGCAGAGAAAAAACAGAATAGGACCCAGTACTCCTCCTTGTGGATAGCTGTGTTGCCACACAATTTTTATTAGACTAATTTACTGTGACTGGAAGATCCATTTAGCTGGAATTGGGTGGATTTCAGTCGTGTCTTATCACTCTCTCACATGACGATGACGCCCTTAAGTAGCCGCTGGAAATGCCGCTCTTTGACCACTTTTACTACTCTCTTAGTGTCGGCGATCTAGTTCTTAAGCTATCGCCCGCAATACTGCGCCTAGTTACGTAAAGGCCCTATTTAAAATTTTACTCTTCAAAGTGGTAGAAGAAAAAAATTTCATTATACAGCGACGAAAAAAATATTCAAAACACTTGTTTTTGACTTTATTTTTAATTTTATTTTTTAAGTTTCTATACTCGGATTTCGATAAAATAGTGAATTTGTTATCTTTAACCTTTAAGTGTGAAAATTGTAGATGGGGTCCACACTATTTTTCCCTAGTTTCTCCCACAGTAAGTGTAACACCATAGTATTAACCTAGACAAGAGAAACCTGAAAAAACTTTCAGGTATATTCCAGGAGCTTGGCTTACTTAAATACTTCTTTACCTCCTCCTTAAATCTTTACTACAAAGTCTCTTTTCACATAACACAGAAATGGCCTGTGCTCTTTCGCCTCAGGAAGAACATGCTTTGCAAACATGGCCGAAATTCTTCCAGAGAAAGTCCGTTTGGCTTTCTGATTGGCTGCAAACAGTTGACTATAAGGCCCCCAGCCCAATGAATCCAATTGAAGTACAAAACTTACGGCTCATTGGTTTGTGAAGTACCAATGTTCCTAAGGGAAGTGGCGTACGTCACGCATTTTTTCTATGGGGCGATTTCCATAAAAACTGAGTTGTCAATTGTATACTTCGACGTGACGGCATCAACGGATTCATTGGGCTGATGGATTAAGCACTCATCAAGGTAGGCACAATAGACTCTCTTTGTGGAGACCGCAGTCGCCTTAGAGTTTATAATAAGCCCGTTTATAATAATTCGTATGAGGAAAATTTTCAACAATTTTTCCAAGAGTTCTGGTGGTAAAATCTTGGTTATTACTTGTCGAACGTTGATTCTTCACCGCTATAAAGTTTTGTTTTAGTAGGTTCTTATGGCTTTTTCAATTAGTCGTCCAGAAGTATCTGAAAGCCATACGAACTCTCCTGAAACAGTCTCCTGAAATCATTTGACAGTTCCTGTTCTGAAAAGAAGATACATTTTCTTTTCAAGACTAGAAGGATGCACCGAATAACACATTATGTATTATCAAGTTGAATAAATATCAATTGTCCCTTGCACGGAAATAGAAGCAAAACGTGTTTGTGTGTTCGATTGCAATCCCGAATCACGGAGCATTCTTTCAGGCTATTAGAAACCCCGCCAAAAAACTTTCAACGTTGTAAAGTTACATGTTAAGTACCTAAACGCGACCAAAATGTAAATCATTGAACACATTAAGAGAGATTCACAAACAAGCTTTGGCTCCGCTTCGACCTGCCATTCAGTAATATGAATTCAATGTTTAATAATACAACGTAGCTTTTGCTTCAACGCAATGTGACTAAAAGACGAAGCTCTAGCTTAAATGTTTGCACTGAAAATTTCATTCTTCTGACAGCTCAATACTGGGAGGAAAAAAAAATCAAAATCAAAAATTTTAATATATATGCTGCTATGTTAACTTATTGAATAGTAATTTTTTAGCCACTTACCCCGAAAAAAATTGTATTTTCTTTTTGGAAATGTAATTTTAAGGCAGATTCGTATTGTGACGGGAAAGCTTATTTGTGAATCCAGCTTAAGAAACTTGAGTTGTAGTAAACTGATCCATTCCGCAAATGATGGAGTTGCGAATTCTACGATCACTCCCGTTCGAGCATTTATTTGCAAAGCAGGGCATCATCAGGCTGACGCGACGCCGAACCGAACAATGCCATCAACACGAAAAGGGTAATTTTCTTACGAACCTCAAATTAAATCATGCCCACCTCTGTTGACGTTTGGAAAGGTCAGAATGTGATGCCTCGTGGACAAAAGAGGAATATGAGACCTCCAATGACTTCAACACTGAACATTTTGACTGTTTCTGCCTGCTGTGCTTTGCCGCCATAGTTTTATTGATCAGATTTTAGGGTGATGCACTCGCACTTTTCAACGCGATAAGTTGATTGCAAAAAATTCAGTGGAACCCTGAAAAGTGCACATCGAACGCAAAAGCGCACCCGGATTCAGTCGTTCGTAAAAGTTACTGAGACCTTACGCAGAATCCAACATGGTATCTTTTTTCATTGTAAAAAACCTAAAACTATAGAGATTTGAACAAGATCAAAATAAAAGCAAATAAAACTTGCATTTACAGTAGCAGAAATTGCTTAACTCTACTACGAGCAACTGAAATGTCAAATTTTTACAGCACTGAAATTTCGGCCCCGACAAAATCCTCAGGGCACTACAGTGCTGGAATCATTAACTTAATATATATGGACTGTTAGTTGGTGTTGGAAACTCGCGCTGTTTGGTGCCCGTGGTCAAATTTGGAAAACTGTGGGTAATAATGGGTAATGGGTTATTCACATATGTACCAACTTGCAGTACATATATATTATGTCAGTGGCTGAAATAGTGCGCCACAGTGCTGTCATCGAATAAAGTGCAAAGTGAACTGGGTCGTTGTCTTAGCCTCATCCAACGCAGAACTAGGAAAAAAGTGCGCACTGTGGAGCTATATATTGGCATTAGGGCTTTCATCGAATGAACCTTTCGTTTATTTTTGCACCTAGTTGACAAGTATGTAAATCAAAATTTCATGATAAACTTGGGAAGTTTTTGAAACCTTACGTTGTTGCAGGACATTTCTTTACCTGTGGTGTGCCAATTGCCAATTGACGATGCGAAATTTCACAATGTGATACCTGGTGGGTAATAGAGGAATATGTCTGCAACCAACGTCAAAATAAAAATTTTGACTGTCTGTTAGACGTTGGAAATTTTTTTGTAGTGACTTTAAGGAAACTATAAAGAAGAAAACGAATTTTTTCTTCCCCTTCAGTTGTTGTGTATTTTTTCGCCCAACTGACAAGTAAATCAAAACCGGATGAAAAAGTTGGCATGTTTTTGAAAGCTGTCATTTCTCACCAACTTAAAAATCATAGATTCGCCATTATTATTCCTGAAAACCATACATGTTTTTTTTTTTTAAACGCATTTCAATTGATAACTTCTGTTAGTTACATTTGACAACTCCCTCCTGACGTTGTTTTCCCATTCTTTAATTATTTTTTCTTGCAAACATTAAACAATTCTCTTTTAAATCAATAGCTTTATTCACAATACCCAGAAGACAATTTATAACAACCGTTTAACAAGATATAGCCCTCCTTAAATCTTAAGTGTTTGCTTACTAGGGTCTGCATTGAACACCTGGTTTTTGAAAATCATTTCATAAGCTTGAAAATAGTGATCGTTTTTATTTTGACAGCTTAATGGGCAAGCTGCCCAAAAAAAAATTCATAATGAAAAGGCAGTAATGTCAAGTCGAATCATTACTTCAATCCTGGTTAATGCCTATATAGTACATTAACATTTACAGTTAGTAAACCGCAGCTAAGTTTGTATCATTTTTCACATACCCAAAGGTTTGTTGGAATTTGCTTATTTCCCCTCCATTTTTTTTGATAAAATTTTGCATTATGAACTCCATGTGTGAATGTTAACTTGTGCAAGCCTCAACATTGTTCTCCTGATGGTGGCACAAGACATACAATCTGTACACTCCAAGTGAACGTCTGGTGAATGGGAAAGCCCACTAGACTTATATGCTCAAAACGATTACCAGATATCGACTTATTTATGACTTTTTCATATCAGATGGTGGTGGTCTAAGACAGTGTTCGCTGTCCTACACCAAACTTGTAATGCATTTAAATAATGAAGCCACTTAATAAAAGAAAGAAATCGACTCAATTTCAACTAATACATCCAGCTCAAGGCACAAAAGCCGCATTAACTACCTTTGATGTAGCCATTAATATAGCAATGCAAGTTGGTTAATCATTTTTCTGATTTACCCAAAACTGTCCATGTAAGTACTTGTAGTGCTAATGATTTCTTTTTACATTGCACTTAAATTTAATTTAAGAAAATTTATTTAAGTAACACAGCTGCTAAACTGGCGCACCAAATGTGTATAGTAAGCGCCCCAGTATCACCCAATTTGTATCTGCTGCAGCAGCTTGTAATTGTAAAACTGAAGTATTTTATGTGAAAGAAATCAACAGTGCGAGGGTAATTAGGTAAGCGAACCGGTGAATAAAAAGAAACTAATGTGGTTTATCGCATGTTACTCAGATACACACCGATAAACTTTTACTTATTACTTTTCTATTTTCTGTGTGGAAAAAGAAAAACCCCACAACCCATGGTAAAGTGGGAATAGACTGAGGGTTTTTAACAAGAACTCCGTGAGCTCACAAAGAAAAGAATCATCGTCAGATCTAGCCCAGATAAGTGGTTTAAGTGAATATAACCATCTCTCGAGCATCGTTCGGAAGTTACAGTTTTGGCGAAACGAACAGGCGGAAATAAATTTCTTGTAATCATCTTACCAAAGACAAAGTGAAAGGAGCTCTTTTGGTTTCAATTGCTTCTTGAGACAGTTTCACTTACATTTTGACTACCATATGGATACTCACTCGACAGGGCTTGACTTCTCTAGTCACGATACACATTTGACCATGCTCTTTATGGTGCACCGATACTTTCGGGCTTGGATATAGATTAAGATCTCATTCACTTAAAATGTTGACCACTAAACACCTGTTGGCCTTTATTTCAGCCGGTGGCTTAGCTCCACTTTTAAGCGGCTTAAGTTCCACTTTCAGACGGGAAGTCTTTCAAAATATTTCAGACACATAAAAATATATTTTAATATTTTATGTCATGACTTTTAGAATAGCAAAAGTGTCAATTTCCCGCGAGAAAATCGCCCAATCTTTGGAAAAGCAAAACGAGGAAAAACACAGTAACCCCATTAACACGGACTTGAGTTGCGCAATTTTCTCAACTCAAAGCTGGCCGTGTCTATGGGTCGGTTGTGTCTTTCAGTTCATTTGATTTCGCAGAGTCCGAGCCGACTTCAAACTGTCATAAGCATTTAAAAAGTCGAACCGATTTCAAAGCGGCCAAGTATTTAGCAGATCAATTACATGCAACTCCATCATCTACCACTTCTGTTTGCTGCAGACCAATGGCGCGCAGTTAGTTTGTAAGCAGCGGCGGCGGAGGTGGCCAAGACATTAATTCCAGGTACGGCTTCGAGGTGCATATCGTTTCGCGAAGAGAGTTTGGAAACACGATACAGTATGGTCTTTGATTGGAGGTTTTTCTTTCCTTTTCTTTATTTTAATTTCGTCCGATTACGGAGAGATCTTTGCGAAAAATTGTGGAAAAAGATCGAGTGAAATTATTTTCCATAAATTCCTCAGTCTAGGTATAGCATGAAGGTGCTTGTGGATACAAAAAAGAAGCTCGCATAAGCGTACAGAAATCCTGTCGCATTACAGCAACCGGGTACGGATTTATGCTAATCTTTTGTCTCAATAGTTACGCGGCCAAATTGTTGGAACACAAAATATGAAAAATGTGAGCAGCGTCTCAAGTTAATCCCATTTCCACTGCGCCAACAAAGGAGTGCATTGATTCCTTTGCAATGCGTAAACACCTAACAAAACGTTGGCCGACTGAATGCAATCATTTTCGTATGACCAATAAGGTATTATGGAGCGCTTGCACTTTCTTTTTAACCACTATGCTTGACTTATTGTGTATTTTATAGACCAGTGATACCGGGCATATAATTTTGCCTTATACAAACCGCACTTTGCGTGTAAAACAACGTGTTAGTTGTCGACTTAAGAGAGTCAAAACATCTAACGATTTGTTGAACTTGAACATTTTGAGACGTTTGGGAGTCGTTAGTAATGATCAGTGAGAGTCGTTAATAATGATAATAGAAAATGCCGTAAGCCAACTTCTTGTAAGATATAAATCATACTGATATTTTTGATCGATCTAAGCTTGTCCACCATTTTCTATTTAAATCGAAAACAATTGCGGTATGGTTGCAACTTGAAAATCGCTCGACTGCGCGGACCAGAAACACTCCAAGAAGAATTACTCTTGACGAACTTCCCGTCCTTAATATGGATTCCATTCCAAGGTAGGTATGCTTGTTGATCCCAGTACGGTAATGGTCTGGTTACTCTTTTGTCTCACACGAATCTTTAAATGACATATGTGACTGCCGTGCTCCAACCGAAGCGATCTTACGTAAGCCTTTGTGTGTCTTAGGTTAGATTAGGTAAGGTTAATTGATGTCCCTATGAAAGCCACTGAAACCAACTGCTGAGTCCATTGTGTCGATTGGGGAGCCATCTAAACACCTGAAAAGAAACATAACGAAACAACTGTCAAAAACTATCAAACTGCCACTCTATTGGTTGGGCTCTCTCGGGTGGGCAGTGAAAAGTATTTGACGAATGGACTTGTAATTCAAAACCCCCGCAGGTCTTAAGCCCCCTAAGACCTTTTAGAGATATGATCGAGACCGGTAAGTGAATTGATTTAGCCATGTCGGTCCATCTGTCCTTTTTTTTTCTTTTACAAATATCCGTCAGAGAAGTTCTCAAGTCAAGTCTTTAAAAGCAAGCACAACAATGGTTGCCGTAAAGAAACAGAAAAAGGCTTTGGATAGCACCAATGCTGGTTTGGCGCTGGTCATGAAATCTGGCAAATACTGCCTGGGCTACAAACAAACTTTGAAGACCCTCCTACAAGGCAAGGCCAAATTGGTCCTCATTGCTAGCAACACCCCAGCTCTGAGAAAATCTGAGATTGAGTACTACGCCATGTTGGCCAAGACCGAGGTGCAGCATTACAGCGGTACCAACATTGAATTGGGAACAGCCTGCGGTAAATACTTCCGCGTCTGCACCCTGTCCATCACAGATCCTGGTGATTCAGATATCATCCGTTCTCCCTCGGACAATAACTAAATGGAAATTAGTTTACGTTTAATGGATGGAGATTGTTTTATAAATAAACGTTTTATGGTTCCAAAATCAAGCTAGAGAGCTAAAACTTGGGGTTAAAATTGGTTCAATGCACCGACGGCCACGCCCACTATTGTCTTCAATGTGAGACAATCTCGAATTCACATTTTCTTTCAACAGACCTCTGTTTACCAAGTTTAACAATGCATTTAGGAATTTAAATTTTGGTGACATGACAAAAATTAAGGCTTTAAACGGGTTATATTTTTAAACACTTGATTTCTCTGAATATTAACTCTAAATCGAAAACGGTTTACATGACAAATAATATTAAAGATGTTAGCATATTCTCAAAGTTTGTTCTATACAAAGTTTTGAGATCCACCTACTCTTAGAGGATATTTTGTGGAAAAAACTGTTAATTTTTTGGCTTAAGTTTTCGTTTTTAACGCATTTCTTCACGGTTGTAGTTAAAAAATTTTCAAAGATCTTCTTTTTAGTCCACTCCCGTGTTTTATTAAGTATTATTCAAAATTATTGACCTCCAATGAATGAATCCAGGCCAAAAAAAATCAAGATTTAGTTTTGCCTGGGTAAATAGGGTCGTGTGTATAGAAGTTCGTCATAGACGCATTTGCACTTATACTATGTTTCCATGGGTAATAATACGAGGATTTGCGGAAGATGATTACTAATAAATCCCACAGTGGTTCCACCAGACAAATACAGGATTAATGTCAGCACTTTTTTTCTGTCATTTTGGCGATGTCATTTTTCAGGAGCGAAAAAAGTTTTCGGTTGATTTAACATCCTAATAGAAATCGTAATGTTGACAAATCTGTCATACGCTGACAGTTTCAGTGTCCTTTTGAAATTCTCAAAGTGTTAAAAATGTGTTTGAAAAGGGTTGAAAGTGGTTTTTGAAAAGGGTGACTAAGATTTATGAGGGGATTTATTTTTAATCGCTTGCCGACGATTTAAATTTGTATGGTTAACTACGTTATTTGTAGAGGATTTAATGGAGATTTATTTTAATCGCGGATTTGTTTCCGGTGGAATCATGGTGTTATTACTAACAAATATTATAAAATCAATACTTAATCGAGCGTTTATGACTCTTAAAAAGTGAAAGCATATCGGAAGCGGAAAGAAATATACGAAAGAGAAGAAACTAATAGATCTTTTTAGATTGGATAGATAGATAGATTACACAACGATAACAATGTAACACGACAATGCCAAAACATAAAAACCTTGCGTAGAAAGACCAAAGCTTCCTCCTGCAGGTCATATGCCCTTACGCCCGAAAACAATAGTACATATAACTACTGTGTTTATATGTACTATTGTTTTCTGTGATCATAGATTATAATCACTCTTTGTTCCAAAGATAGCCGGGAGGAATAGGGATTGAAGGAGAGTAAATCCATTTTTTATCTAGCTGCCGGGATTATAATGCTTGACCACCGTCGATAAAACCTCGCTTAATGGAAAAATATTGAAAATCAACACCGGATAGTCTGCAACAGACACCAGACAAACATAGGATTAGTTCGACTCAATAAAATACTCTTTTATGTCATTTTGGCTCTTAAGAAAGAGGTGACGATGACATTTTACAGGAGCGAGAAAACGAGTTTTGCAAAATTCGTTGTAAAAACCCCAATAGAAAATGTATTTGTGACATATCTGTCATACGTGGAATGTTTTAGTTTTCTTTTTCGAGGCTGAAACTATATTGAAGGTTCACGAAAACGGTTAAACGTAGAGTATCATAAAAGAGGTTTGTGAAAATGGTCATTGAGATTAATGAGAGGTTTTCGTTTAATTACTTACCGAAAGGCTTTCAATTTGAATGCTAAATCGCAGATTAGATTCGATGAAGAGATAATTTTTTTCCATATTAAAGTTTTTCGTTAGATTTGAACTGTATAACACTTTCGAATTTATTTGCCACGTCGCAATACTTTCAACTTTTCTAGCTTTTTTTCTACTGAAAACCAGGGATGTTGCTCTTTTAAGTGTTGACGTGAGGTTTACCCTTTTGACATCAACTGGCAATTAGATAAGGGGAAGCCTGTAAATTGGAAGCTTATGGCGGTTCACGACCAGTGAAGAAGAGAAAGTAACGTCTGTCATCGGGGTGTCAAAACTACATATTAACTATGTAGCATATAACAACTATAATAACAACTACATAGTAGCTATGATTAATTTATTATTTTAATTCGGATGCCTGGCAATTGTGGTGATGAGCATGAGTAGTGATAAGTAAATACACGAACCATGTTGTTTTGACGTCTTTTCTTTGACAGTGTTGGTGTATAACAACCAGGAGTTGTGTACTTTACTCCCTTCCTGTCTACTTAAAAATTGCGAAAGATGAAACTTCATAATTGTGGAATAATTTACTAAGTTCGATCCAAACAAGGAAACTCAAGTTGTCGTTAATCTTTAAAAAAAAAAGCTCTTTCAATATCCGCCGTAATACTTTCCCTATTAGTAGTGACATAATTACAGAAAAAAAACCATTCAATGGCACTAAACCGCCATCAATTCTTGTAAGAGTCATGAAAATTCCATTCACACTCTCTTGACTTGAGGTCTCTGTTGTATAAGACCAAAAACTTAAAAAAAAAACAATAAATTATTCACACTTTCAGTTTCAATATTTTTCGATTTAATTGAATTCTCACACTTCTTTCCAGACCATGCGTCGATCGTCGTGGTCGCCACTTTGGCTGTGTCGGTTGTTCTCTTTGAATAAAAATTAAATGTCATTAGTGTGTGGCATGGCACAGAGCGTACCTTACCACCCATCGGGTGAGGAATAATTAATAGGCATGCCACTTCATTGGCGGCTGTCTTTAATTACTCTTTTCTGGTTAATATGTATATTTTGTGAGATTTTCTTGAGGTCTCCACTTAAAGTGCTCTTCGTCTGGAGTGCTCAGTGTCTCCCTTTCGGTTTTCCCACAGTTTGGTCGTTATGAGAATTTCTTCACGCCAGTATATATGGAGGGTCATCTTAGCCCTCTAGACTGTTTGACATAACTTCCCAAACGAGCCACCGCTCTTTTTTGAACTAAGGTTTATCTCTCGCGCAACAAATGAAGTTGATCTTGATTTGTGTGTCAGCAGAGACGATCGCCACTCTTTGGTGTTATCTCGGATCAGCGACATGTGCAGATCAACACAAGCACTCGCAACCCGCACAGTGGGCGTTTTGAGTCCACGCAACGAAAGTGAGAAGCCGAACCGAACTTCCAGTGCGTTTGGAACTACGATCACACTGACCTTGGCTGCTGAAGACGCTTGGATATTTTGTCACATATTTGCTTGAATGCTCGTTGAAGATGACATTCCATTGGATAAGATATGCACATGCTTCTGGGTTCAAGTGTTCCTCTGTGACATCAAAGGAAACATGGCATGTGTGTTTGGCAAGCACCTGAAAGGATGGCATTCGAGGTACAAGCGCATTCACATTCGATAGGTGAGTGGCTGAAAATGTGTTAATTAAAGTCGCTTTGTTAAGCGGACTTGAGAGCGGTGTTGAGTTGTGTGTATACAAATGCGCGCGCAGCTCTTATCGACCACTCTGATGATCTTCACCTCTTTTACGCTTTAAAATGTAATAACCTTGCGGTGCATTTTCATTGGGAAATTTTCGAGTCTTATCTTAGGGAGATGAAGACGTCTGTCTTTCATCAGCCGATGAGTGTGAATATGATGATTTCTGTAAAAGGCTTTGTATGATCAAGTTCAAATAGTCGACTCTCACGAGCTGCTACAAGGACTAGGTTAAGGTGACAAGCACTATAATAATTGTGTTGTATGTATTTGTAGTTATTTTTTTTCTTGTGTGACTTTTAAATGAAAAGAGAGACAAATTTTCTTTCCATAATATTGGTATAAGTCAACAATACTCAACAAGAGCTAAGCAAAACATTATCTTCTTAAAGCTTTTCCGTGATAAAATTCTCAAACATTAGTTTCAATTTAATGCATGTATGTTTTCTTAATTTAGAGGGCACATACTACTTTTTATCCGCTGTCATGTGACATTTCCTTGCACCACAATCACACATTTTTAAAGTTGCAAGCTTCTTCAAACCGCTCGATGTATAGCCGAGTGACTGTAGTCCTTGTGTAAAGGCTTTTTTAACTACTTGCCTACACAAAATTGGTAAAGCTCATGGAGCTAACGTTTGTGTCTTCTCCTCCGTACTACCTAATTGCTGTTGAATATTTAATTATTATTGGAAAATCCAAGAAATAATACAAATAAATAAAGTATCAATCCAAATTTCAAAGTTAGTTTTTTCAAAAAATTTCAAAATACAGGTTCTTAAAAAGTACTCAGTACTCACTTATTCGGGCACATTGATGGCTCTTTCACAACCAGCGCAGGAATCTCGGGCGAATTGTCAAATTAGTTTTAATCAGTGGCAATAGGAATGGACGGGGCGATACTCTATTGCAATCGTCGTCTCGCGCGCTGGGAATTTCGAAAAATTTTAAACGCCACACGAAGAGCGATTATTTTGACATTCGTGGGGAGAACTGTGACAAGTTGTTGAAAAGAAGTTCATTTTGTACATCAATGCTCAGTGTGAAGGATAAAACAAAACTAAAAATTAGTACAAACACATTATGCCCTGTCGCTTTGCAGACAGAATACTGATCGCGTTTTCTCGCTTTCATTATGTATTGACAAACAATTTTTCTAGTGAGTTGAGGCTTAATGACTGATTTTAAGACCGGCATGACTGCTTTGGGGCCTTTTGTTTTTGGGGTTTTTTTGTTGAGCACGTACACCAATTTTTAATACACTTTTATTATGTGTTTCCACCGCACATAAAACAGAGTTTAACGTAGCAGAATTAAGAATTAATCTTTGAGAGTTTCCATAGGAAACAAAGAGGATACTTTACGTATGAAAGTTGCTAATGAATGAAAGCAACTTTACGTATGCTGTCATTTTCGACAAAACAATTCAGTTGAATTCAACTTTATTTATGTTTCACAAAGTCAAAGAAGACAAACTCGATCAACATCAACCAGCAGCATCATTTATTGCAGTATGCATAACCAAGTGCATTTAACTTTTTTGACAGGGTTTTCAATTCCACATCAACATGAATTTCAAGCATTGTGCGCATCCCCGCTGTCAACAAAAATTTTGTTTGAAAACAACAAAAATTGACGAAACAAATCGTCAGTACACGAACAGAACACATCGAGTTCTGTGCGGTTTGATTTTATAGTTCAAGAGATGAAGAGATAAAAGTGCGTTTCATAAATCCCAAAATCTAGGAAGATAGAAGATTTTTCTTAACCGCGGATGACTGTCCAGTCCCTCGATTGTTTAAAGTTGTTATAACAAATACTGAGCAATGAGAAGCCACCTACCGACTTTTTCAACGTGCAAGGAAAATCACAAGTGACAAAATGTTAAAGTACTTCTTTATCTTGTTTTTTTAACGTGCCACAAGCTAATCCACGCAAATGTAACATAATCCTTAAATCCACAATTGCACACCTTCAGCTTAAACTGTCTACACACCATCAGTGCAAGAAGCGCATAATTGCATCATTTGCAAACACAAATCGCATCTAAGCATCTTCCTTTCCATTGGCCATCTGTCTCCGGAATTGTGAATTAACGGGCCATTTCGGTTGCGTTTCCTCACTTTCACTTGGATATCATAACTTTTCCATTCAAAATTTCGCGTTTTGCACAAATCGCCATGTATGGGAAATTTCCTTCTTTTTCGTTTGACAACTGACATGTGTTATCAGCCCCTGTAGGTGGCAGTGTTGTACTTGCGTAAACTCATAAGCCAGAGTTGGTATATAAGAAAACTGCACTCACCTCATTATCGCGGCAGCCATATTAACTTTGATGGATGCGTTGTCATCGTCTGTTAATGAGAGCAATCCCGTAACTGCAACAGCATTTATGTTAATTAATTGAGATTACATTAAATAAAAATGTTTGTAATGGCCAATTTAAGTGACATTAAAATCTGTTTTTACCAAACGATCAAATTTCGTCGTGTTGTTTTTAGTTTACCGCCGGCCGGCTGTCGCTCCGCACCGGTCGTTATGCTGTGTCTAAATGGAGCGAAGTGTTTCCATGTCTATTGGGTTGCATCGCGCAGATGTAAAGGCCTTACACAGTCTGTCTGGTGTGGTAAAGACGAAGACACTGATGAGTTTCAATTTTGTTACAAACAAAAAGAAATGAGTTAATGTAATTCCGTTTTATTACCAATTTACCTAGGCGATTGAAGACAGCTCTGGTGGCAAAATCTAAAATATGTGAAGACGTGCAAATTTGAAAACCCAATCATGTTTGTCATTTGGGTTTGGTCGTAAAAAAAACACGTCTCCTCTTTGAAGATTTTGCCATTTTTCAAAGTTCAACAAACTGCCAAACTTTGTAGTTTTGACAGTTGTAGCTTTCCACATATTTATCTTCAATCAACGAGGCACAAATTCCCACTAGATACTTTTAAAGTGTTTTTGTCTTCTAGAAGTTTTGCGTAAACTTGTAAGTTCACATAAAAGCGAGATACCCGACGTCACAGACATCTAATATGGTATATTTCCACTGGGTGTAAAACTGAGATTGAAGAAATAGATTAGAAGCTGATCCAAGGGAGTTTCCCATAAGAAGTATCAAAGATGCGAGTGTGCACGTGACAAGTGTGTCATACGTGGCCCACCTCTTCTTAATTTGCGATAGCTCACTCAAGTAATGGAAAAGATTTGACCAATCAAAAGAGAGACTAAAATTTTTGTATTTAATACTTAAATTTAGGTAGGTATATTTTTAAAACTGGTTTTGTGCACGACAAAAAAAGCTGGGAACTAAAATGTCTGTCACACCCTCACACGCCACAAGAAAACTAAACTTTACTATTTTTCAAAACTTTTTCATATGAAAATTCTATTACAAAACAAGCACTATAACCTCAGATTCAATGTTCCTTTGCTACACTCAAAAGTCTATTTTGTTTACAATTCAATTAACAGAAATTAAGACAACAAGCTTCAATGTCACTTGGCACTAGCCACTTTACATAACCCTTACACACCTATCAAATCGAGTGCAGTTCAGAGTCAATGACATTTACCTCTTGAAATTATACAATTGCTTAATTTGATCTCCAGCATTTTGTTTGACTTACGTCACAAGTTGCATCTCCAACATAAAATACATTTCAATTCGAGAGTCCAGCCAAGGAATTAGCCCTTCAATCTGACAGTTCAAGGTGCAACTTAAGGTGCAGTGTAACCAAACCTATAGAGCACGAAGAGTTTCTATAGAGCACGCTTATGCATTGAGGGTGCTGCCAAACGTTGTGAAATGTTGATGTTTTGTGATGTTAATATTATTGCCGTACATTGATTAGCCGACAAAATATGACAAGAATGGCAGTTAAAACTTGACTGTTAGATCTTATATAATGGATTCTCATTTCTAGCTTTATGTTTAACGTGTTACTTTAAATGGACACTAAGTGTGCTATTGATATAGCGTTGACTTGTCAGCGTTGTATTCCACGAATCGAAAATAAGACATCTCTGCCAACTTTCGACAAGCAAGACAATGCATCGATCACCGATAAATGAAAATCACCAGCGCTGTATTAAGCTGAACGCTATATACCGCGGAGATGTGTTAATTTAAATTTGATTAGGCGTCTAGTTTTTGTGAAGGGAAAGTGCATCCCAATTAGTCGGATGTTTGTGTAGTCGTTCGCTGAACAACTACTGGTACTGACATCTGACAGACACAATCTACAGCAAGGTTCCTTTTCACTTTTGTGTCATGTCGTCGTTTGTTGAGTCAGTGTGTGCTACTACAGAAGCGAGTTAACGTATATAAAATCCTTCTCCTACAACTGACTTGCAAAAGTGTTTGGAGAAATTTGCCAATTTAGCTTACATAGCTAGTGCCAGCAAGAGTGCTGCAATTAATTCAATCGGCCAAAAAGTGAAAACTCCCCAAGCCGAATTGCAACTTGGAGTGCTTTTGCGACTGCGCAGGTGTTCGTATCCCATTATGCATAGAAAAGAAAATTGTCAACAAAAGACAATTTTACTAGTTTTCTACGAGATTTGTTTGGGTAGCAAAGGTGAGTTCCTGTCAATTTGATCTTTGCCAGAGCCTTGTTTTAAGTTCTACCAGTATTGCGAAATAACAGCTGCATTTTTTCCGCAATTGACTGACGGTATCAAAACGAATCACCTTTTTATAACTTACAACATTGAACATGAAGTACGTGAAGAAATTTTGAATTGTCACACTGACATTTCACCACATCATCACTACGGTGATGAAGTCACCTATACGTTTGCTCACAATCGAAAAGAGCTTGGGAAAAATTTTTGTGAGTGAATGATGCTTACTCACGCCCACGCAAGATTTGCACTGTCGTCGATGTTTCGTCGAAGAGTTCTCTTAATTGTCATAATCGTAAGGTTAACGAACTTAAGCCGTTTTTAACTACTTGCGAATGTTTTAAAGTACTTGACCATGATGATGTTTAAACAATGCTAAATAAGTACCATAAAGATTTTTATGGTGTCAATTGCAGAAAAATAATAAAAATAAATAATTTTGGGTGTTAATATTGCTTGTGCTTTACAGCTATTTATGGTAATTGATTTGCAATTAACCGTCTTATGACGACCCCGAGGTTATGGAACTTGTATTCTACAGTCATCATTTCGGGGTTCTTCTCTTATAGAGAGTTTTGTTTTAACCTTGGAGACACATAAAAAAGTTATTTCTTGCGTGAAAGAACTTCAGACAACAGAACTTTTCAAATCACAGGGATGTTATATTAAATAAATAAATAAATAAATAGAGTGGCGCAACAGCTCGAGGTGAACCAGGGCCAACTTCTCAACAATGTATGCTGGTGTGTTAATTTCTTTTACATACAAAGGGACCTACAATTTTTTGCCGAATCCGAACGGCACTTTGAGAAGTTTCTCAAGACAAATGATACTCTCGGAGGGCTTGTCAGACCCTCGCGGAGGTGGGGACCGTGAAAAAGAACAAGTCTTTTTTTTTTTTAGGTGACGATGACAGGATTCGAACCCAGGCCTCCGGCGTAGTAAGCACACACACTAACCACTACGCCACGGCACCCCACGGGATGTTATATTGCCATGAGCAAAATAAATAACCAGAGAAACAAAAAAACTTTTGAATAATTTTTGACATCTAGGTATGCTAAAAAAAAATTATGACCTTTAAACTTGTGCTTAAAATATTTTACCTTAAATAAGCTTTAGACTAGGTATTTGTGTTATTTTATTGCCTTGCACTCATAAACGCTTCGAGTCAGAAGTCTGTTAGGAGTAATAATCAAACAACTTTTTAGTATTAGCCCTGTCGCCCGAAAACTGCTTTGGTTTTAGCCTGTTGGCATTTAAAATTAAAACGTCAGCCGCAGTGTGTAATACAATTTTTATAGATCTTTCCATAGTTTTGCCAGCCGAAACCTCCTAAGTCTCTACTTATATTGGCATTATTTTTTATCCTTATACCATGTTTCCACAGGGCACTAATCCGCGATCAATATAAATTTTCATTAAAACCTCTACAAATTACCCGATTGGCCATACAAATTTAAGCCCTCTCGGCAAGCGATTAAATCTGACTCCCCTCAATAATCTCCTTCACCCTTTTCACGAACCACTTTTAACCTTTTTCGAACACCTTTTTAAAAGTTTGAGAATCGAAAAAGGACACTAAAACTTTCCACGTATGACCGGTCTGTCAAAATTACGATTTCTATTGGGATGTTTGCAAAGGAAATCTTTTTTCGCTCGTGGAAAATGACATCGCCACTTCCTTTTGAGAGCCAAAATGACTGGAAAAGAATGCTCATGTCAAATTAATCCTGTATTTGCCTCGGGGAACCGCTTTGGGATTTATTTTCAATCGTCTCCCGCTAATCCTCGAATTATTGCCGCTGAAAACATAGTATAAAACTAGCATTCCTTTACTAAAATCAAAGAATAAGCTCTTACAACGTTTTTAAAAGTAATTTACAATAAAGGTGCAGTTATAAACCATACAGGTGTAAAACCAGTACCAGACTGCAATACTTTATATGCATTTTGCATAACAATTTATTAAGGCTATACCGGAGGTACAAATCGCACTACTTTTGACGCCCATTATAAAACCACTAGCCATGGCGCACCATAACTAGCCAAGTGTGTTGCAATTGCAATGGCAACGGCAATGCAACATTAAAAGACCTTGAACAAAACTCTGGAGTGATTGTACGAGTTAAAATAGATATTCTTGTAACTTACCGCAGCTGTATAGTGAATATAGAACATGGCGGCCTTGCCTGAGGGGCAAATTGTATCTTATGATTGTTTTCAATTGTTTAGCTGCAATTGCTCTAGATTGTTTCCATCTTTTGCAGAAAACTAAAAATCTTATGTAATCATTTTGTACAGAAGAGGAATTCAAAATGCCATTCGGATGAAAAAAAAAAATAACTACACGTTTGACTATTGTTAATACAAAAATTTTGAAGCTTTATCACTTTTTCAGCACCATTGCAAAACGATAGTCACGAGGAATTTTCCTTCAGGCCGCAGGAAAACCTTCACAGCTTCCATTGACTCATCGTAAAAAAAGAACCACTGAAACAATACAAGAAGCTGTCATGTTAACTGACTTCGTGGTTTGTCATATTCGCGCTCTTTGTTGCACCTGCCTATTCTTTTAAACTTTTATCCAATAATCCCAACAGAAAGACTGAATTAATAGCACAACTCTGACCATCAATCAACAAACACAAACCATCTTTCCTTCATTGTGGTTTCATCTTCCCTAGAGTCATTTTGGTAGAGAAATTGATTTTGTCTTTAAAGCTGTTCTGCTCCTCACACAATGCATACAATTTACACAACATTTATCATTTCCTGCACGAGATTGTACATCCCTGCTTAGAGGGCAACATTGTCGGTGCTGCCAGACTCAATGTTTGGTGAGCTGTTAAATACAAATCAACTGCATATACCATGTAAACAAGAAGTATTTGCCCCTGAATGAGATAAATTAGCATAATAAAATACACACCGCTGTGTGGATGGTGGAAGTCGATTAATTTTCTTAATTATTTTATTCAGTTTTGTAGGGCTTTGTAAATATATTCATAATTTTTTGATTTCCCTTTTTTCTGGTTATTATGAAACACCATGACCGAATTATTCAATGGCTTGTAGATACATGGTGCTTAAGATTCTGGCGGAGGTGTTCAGAATCTTAATCAAAGCTGGCACATTGATACAAGGTCAAGTTCGAAGAAAACTTGATGCCCTGGGGCAAATTGTTCTTGGTGATCTGACGAAGCCATCGAATATTCTGCATTTGTGAACTTACTAGAAGAACCGGTGAAGAACTCGTTCGCCAAAGAAGGTGGCGTTCGGTTTTGATTATGGTGCGCCAATGGCATCTGTCAAAATAAAAATGTCATTGCCAGTTTTTCAGTGACACCTGCTGCCGGAAGGGACTATTTCGAAGGGCTTGACATTAAATTTTCCCTGTTTTTAAGAAACGCATCAAGACAAAACTTACAAAACCTTAAGTTTATTATGATTATCAAAATTCTGCTTTTAAAGCAAGAATTCCTTAGTTGGTGAGGGCGAATAACACAACTTTGGATTTGCTCTGCCCTTTGAAGGAGTGTTTCCTAATATTTGGATGTTCAGTTTGAATTTGGCGTAAGTTAAACCGAGATTACTTAATCCTGTAATAAAATTTATTCTTAAGCAGTTTTCAGTGCTTTATGTTAGCTCTCTCAGCTTGATTGGTATTTATGCTGTGCATCAGTGCCTTATTGCGAAACTTTAATTGACTTTCGGAAATTTACTCAAAAAAACGTGTTTCTGGGCTAAATCTCAGTTTAACTCCGAAAAACCGGAGCTTAATAAAAGGTAGTCGAAAGCGTCAGAGCGAAAATCTATCATTCGAAACTTCTCCCGAAGTATTTCTGGTCACTGTTGATAATCATAGAAAAGCCTTTGTATTTGGCATTGCAGTGCACGTCAAGAGCAAATTTGTCCGAACAGGGTGCATAATACAAGAAATTATAAGGCAGTTGTACTTTGTTAGTCCTGCCCTCCATTATCTTCTAAAGATATCACGGAAAAGAACCGTAGGATAAGGCTTTTAGTGCAGCTGAGCGGTGTGATATAGGTATTTGGTGAGACTTTTAATCTTAGGAATTAGGGCTAGGGCCCCACGTTGGGCGCCATTGTTATGCGTCAAGATTCGGCTACAGAGGCATCTTAGTATTAGATACTAGGATATATATTAGGTTAGATAGGGGATCTATCGAAGTTTTTGCCACTCTACTTGAGACCACTAGCAGAGTATACAAAAAAAGTTAAGAAAGATAAAAAGGAAAAAAACCCTTCAATAAATTTTTGATTATCCCGAAGCGCAGATTTGTAAACAAGAAAGGGTCTGATCTGTCAAGTATGTAATTGTAGGAGGACAATAAACAGTCAGAGGGGTGCCGTGGCGTAGTGGTTAGTGTGTGTGCTTACTACGCCGGAGGTTTGGGTTCGAATCCTGCCATCGCCACTTGAAAAAAAAGATTTGTTCTCTTTTAAAGTCTCCACCTCCGCGAGGGTCTGCCAACCCTCCGAGAGTATCATTTATCTTAAAAAAAAACTTCCCAAAGTGCCGTTCGAGTTCTCAAAAAATTGTAGGTCCCCTTGTATGTGAAGAAATTAACACACACAGCATACATTGTTGAGAAGTTGGCCCTGGGTTACCTCGAGCTGTTGCGCCACTTTTTTTTTTATTTATTTAATAAACAGTCCCTTTTGACGCTATCGCTGCATTTTCAACTAGCTTGAGTCACAGAAGAGGTGACAACACTTCTTGTTGGAGGAAACTATTCCTCCTTTGTTCTCATTTCAGCGAGGTTATGTTTTAAGGTCCCCAATCCTCCTCTTTTTTTAAGTTTCTTTTTTATGCCGGTGGCAGGAACTCTACAAATATTTCTTATACTCCAATTTTCAAATAAAATAACAGATCTGATCACGAAATCAAACAACAAAGATTTTTTTATCCCAACATCCGAAAATCCCAGAGTCTCTAGACCCAGATAAAAAGAAAAAAAACATCTCAAAATGACATTAAACATTGACAGACGTAAACAAAACATGCCATGCCCAGTGGCAACAACATATATTTCACTTTTCAACCATTGAAGTGCACATGGTGGCCGATAAATTTTGTTCACTTCTAATACGAACATCGTCATCTCGTCAACGAGCAGCAATCCACCTTGACCTTAAATTTAGATCTCATGTTGCGTCGCGCCCGTAAAAGCCGCTAGCGGCCAGCCGCTCTGCCAATCTGTCTAGTAAGTATAGAAATATGATTTTTTTATTGCTCTCTCGACCAACTACACTTCTCCAAGACTTGTTGAATTTGAATTTTAGACTCAGATTCAAAATTGATTTGAAAGAGAAAATTCGACTCGAATCGATTTGTGTTACGCAGCGCTCTTATATCTGGTTCAACTTTCGCCTCTGTCGCCGCGCGCGTATCATTGATTTGATTCTATTTTCGATTTCTACGAACCCAATGAAACACCTGTGTTGATGTGTTGGATTTCCTATTGAGAGTGAACAAGTTAATAATAGACTTAAGGTCTAAGGCTTTGGAACACAGCCTGTGGGTAGATAACTTTCTTCATGCCATTGTCATCGCCGTTGGGTGGAGTTTTTTTTTAAGTGGCTTTGGAAAATATTTGTACTTGATTAGTGCTTTAGATGAAGTGCTCATTAATGTATGCTAATTTATCAAGACAAGATGTTTATCATAAACTAGATCATAATGCCGCCTGCAGTTCCTCAATTAAGTCGGTTTCGTTGTTGCTTCGATTCCAGTTTACGGCATTGACATCAAGTACCAATGACAGTTAAGTATCATTGACAGCAATAATCAAAGGCTCACTCATTTCTTTGTTATTCCTTAAACGTCGTTTTGGAAATCAAAGAAAACTGCATAGCAAATTCCGAGTAAATTTGGTTTTACCGTATTCATGCCGCATTGAAATTTGATTATTATGAAATCTTTCAAAGCTAATTTCAGAATGCTGACATTTCCTATACATTACCGAGAATTTAAGATCTTGTACCTAGACTACTTCTCAAATCTGCTCATACTCATCCTCATCTCCCCATGGTAAAATGTTTTAAATGTGGTTTTTCAACAACCAAAATGACAGTTGTTGTCATTAATCGCACGGAAATGATTCGTTGTATGCTCACAATCATGCAGTTATTTGCATCACTTCTTTCTGTCGTCTTGTATATCCGACCTAGGATTTTGCAGAAAAGAAAATTCTTTTGGGGACTTTGATTTTATTTTAGTCTTAAATAAGAGTCTAATGACTAAAATGTAATTAGTTTTTTAATTCACATATACAATTTTAACAATAAAAATTATATATTTAAGACGGAGATCAACTTAAGTGGCAACATTAAACTCTTTCTTCCGGTTGAAAATTTGCAAGCTAGAGTCACAGCAGCTTGAAACGTCAAATGAAACCTCTTTGGATGTCGGTGTAAACCTAGTTGGAGGTAGGGTACGGAGTGGGTCTTAAAATTGTCTGTGAAAATTTCGATATTGGTAAGTCAAACGCATACACGTCACACACTCAATTTCGCGTTTCGAGCCGTTTTAAGCTTTCTGACATTCCGTAAAAAGAAAACCTTTTCTAAACAGACAAATGGATTGCAATTGTTCTACTTCTTCAATATAATTGTAATATACGTTTACGTTTTATTTTAATGAATACGGAAAAGTTATTATAGATGTTTGACACTGCACATGTGCCTAAATAGAACTCCATCAAACTTCAACTATTTAAATCGTTATTTAAACTACTATATCTAAGCTTATAACTTGAACTACAGTTTATGTAATAATAAGTAAAAAATTAATAACTGAAAAATTTTATGCGGCCTGGGCTGATCTCATATAGATTTAGAGCTAAAATAAAACTCCAATTAAGTGTGATGACATCTGTCACCAAATCCTATAAAATTAAGCGCACATAACTGACTTTGCTTTGACACATCATTTTCGTGGAATGAAGATAACGGTTATAACTTGGGCTTATTTTTCTGTCCTGCGAATCACAATCTATTTCACTAAAATGTCATAAGAAGACGACGTCAAAATAGATTTCGTTTACTTTACACAGTTGCGATTGACAAAATCCTCTTAAAGGGGATAAAATCTTCACACAAATGTGAACGCTAAAGCTGCGTGTAATTGGAAAATGTTTTTATTACATACTAATTAATGGTAAGTCTGCCAAAGAGGAAAAAATCTTCTTGAGCTCGATTAAAAGGTGAGTGAACGTACATTTTAGACGGCAATAACATATGATTGGATTGTTAAAAGACTATCTGCTTTATCAGCAGCAGTTTGAGCCACGTTTTTATAAGGTTTTGTGAAATCAACATGTGTCAAATTACACTGAGGCTATAACCTGACAGACGCGTTGCACTTGAAGTATTTTTTAAGTTTCAAATGGAGTTGAAGGCCCATGTCAATATTGGTGCAAGGCAAGGCTACGTTCTGATGTTTGCCCAAAAACTCACAACAAAGTGTCACATTGTCATTATTGTGTAGCATTATCGTTCACATTAATTTTGAACGCCTGGAGTCAATGCCTCAAAACTTTGACTTTATTAACTAAATTTTTAACGTAATTTCTTAATTTGACACTACCGCCATCGAGTTCAACAGCTGTCCGTCAAACTAAAAAGCAAAAAGGTTACTTACGCAACACCTTAGTTCCTGTCAAAGCGGCTAACCTCCATTCACTGATCAAACGTCAAAACATCAATGTAACCATCAAAAGTCGATGGACTTTTGCGTTTCTTTTCTCGAGGAAGATGTTGCGATATACCAGCTCAGCTGAGTAGTGTCATAATCGGGCGCATCTACACTCAAGCACACATCCGAGTAACGTCGTCGAATAATCATTGCCAATATATTTTGCAAAAAAAAAGACGCTGCACGAACGTCATTATTATTGCCGGCGTTTACCCTGATGCCACTCCGAGACTCAACGTCAACGTTCAAGTAAACAACATTTTTTTTTATCTCTTCGTATAAGCCGATGTGTAATGGTGGTGAAGCCGGGAGAAGCTTCTTCTGTTTGGGTAGTTTTAGGAGTCAACCAGCACGCGGCGCATGAACATGAAATGACTGTTGCACATGAAGATGATGATGATGATGCTAGCTAGCATCTAGATGCAAACGACAGTGTCGGTCGTCTTGGATGCTCGCTGAGTCGTGTTTAAGTTCATGAACACTTCCCAGCTTCAGCCGGTTGTTGGTTTTGGGTTTAATAATGAATCGAGTTTCTCACTTTTTGCTCACCTCTGAGTGCTTCTTATACAATAGCGCACATTGTTTTGTTTTTGCGCAACTGGTTTTGTGTGTATTTGTGTTAAGATAAATCATTGAAGATGCCATGCAAGTTTATTTGCGTTTTTACCCATGGGAATTGCCTAGTTTTAAACGGCATCGAACTCGTCTAACGGGAGAGGGAGCCAGGAGTTTATTAATTGTATCAAACAAAATTATTAATTTTATATATTATCCCAAAAAATTACTGTTTTTTTGCTAGCCTTATAGGATCTTGCAAGATTTAGGTATATTTCTGACAAATATCTGAAAAAATGCCAGCACAAAATTTTGAGGCAGGTCCAGGTGGACGGGATGAATCTTTGCCCGAGATTTAAATCCAATATTCAAAACATTCCAAAATCATGCCAAAATCCTCAGTTTTCTCATACATTATTTAAAGACTTTCCAAAATTTTGATATAAGAAACGTTTAGCTTTTTTGTTGCATATTACGAGATTGATTATGAATGCTGAGAACGCTCTGGTTATTTGTAAATGATCTCCTCATCTTTCGAGCATTTTCTATTTCTGTTGTTACAGGAGACATTATTGTTATTTCTGTAAGCTGGCCGTAGCAATGCAGTGAAGAAAAGTTGCGCCTGAAGAGGAGATAATGTGTTATAAACCCAGTTTTGACATTTCCAAAATCTTTTAAGTCAGGTTGTCAAAATGAACCAGAAAGAAAATCCGTCGAAATGCTCGACAGTGAGTTGACTAAGAATTTCGCTGCCAATTTTTTTTGTTTCCATGCTTCTAACAACAGATCTGCCAAGTGCTGATAAATGAGAGCCTTAACGAGAACCTTCAGTCTAACGAATCTCCCACAACTTTCGAGATCTTCCATATGAATGCAAATCTCCTCGTCAAGAGATTGAAAGTAAATCTCATAATCAAAAGACCCAATCCGGCAGAAGAACGCCTTGGCTCGGGATCGCCAACCAAAAAGAAAAAAGAAGCAGTATGACAGATCTGTCATACTTACTTGAGTTCTGTTGAGATTTTCTGTTCTATATTGAGAGTGCTTTTGTCAAGTAAGTTTATTTTTGTCTGGTGGAAACACTCCTAGAATTATTTTCAGTCTTATTTCTTATTAATTTATTATTATTTTATTATTAATTATTAATTATTATTAATTATTTCTTATTAATTAAAAATCCAATCGTACGTATCGTTGCTTATGTTGGGGAGCGGCCCCTATGGCAAAGCCATACAAAATTAAATTTAATATTGAAAGGTGCAAAATTACAACAAATTACAACAATTTCAAACATTATAATAATGGTTAGTCCTATGATCATTTCCAAGAATTCATAGAATTAAAATTTTATTGCTAAAATATTTTTGACTTCTTGTTGAGCTTTTGAGCTTTTTTTGACAATCATTTAATCTAACGTATACAAATTCGGTATGCCCTAACACATTACGTATGTGTATGCCAAAGAGGATGCACCATCTTGGTTATACATGGACTGGACTCATACATGCTGCCCTAAACCAAAAGTTTTAAGCTTTATTCTCAAACTTAAGAACGTTTGTTGTAGAGCTTGTCAGACTTGTCAGACATTATTGTGAAGTTCGGTTCGGTTTACGCAAATCCTAAAAGTTTCTTCAAAGCCAGCAGTCAGTTGCTTGGCTGTATCATAGAACTTTCTGGTCTTGTTTCGATAGCTTGACTCTTCGATCTCTTTGAGCTCGGATATTGCGTAAGCTCCTCATTCTAAACAGTAACATTTGCTCTCTGTAGACTTCGACTACTCCAGGTGTGCTGAGGCATCCAACATTGAGTTTATCTTTCTTCTTCTCATTGCAAAGTTGAGCTGAAAATCTATTAACGACAAGAAAATGGTCAGAGTCGACGTTTGCCCCTCGGGAAGTGTCACATTTAAGATGTTAGATGTGTGCCTTGCGTATGAGCCCATTTCTTATCGTCTTGCGAAGAGTGTAAACACGCCGATTTTTAGTAAAATGTGTTATGTACTCGTGTCCGTGTGTTTGTAAAGTTTCCCTTATTATCATATTGTCATTTTCTCATTTCCTCTTCGGGTGGCTTTATCCTTTCATGCGTCGGGGGCATAGAGTGGAATTGTGCCTTATATGCGTTTTCATTAGGGCCGAAATGAGCTCATTTTGAAATTCGAGAAAAAAGTGTTTTCATTTATAAGTTCTAATTAGCTGTGGCAGCTGCTCCAGGGACGGAGCTGGAGATCCAATGGAAAAAAACAAAAAAAATCAATGGGGCGCCCATTTTGAATTCATCAGCATGATTTATGTATTTTTTCTTTACCAAATGCTAATGAAAATGCAGTGCAGGATTTTAATTGGGGAAAAGTGTTTTGATCAATTTACAATTTATGAATGAATTAACCGTAAAAATTAAGCTCCTATAGCATTTTTGTTATCTCCTATGAAGTCAGCTTTCAAATGTTCGATGCATGCCGGGTAAACAAAATTACGCCAAATCGGAAAAATTGTACTTTTACAGCCCACAAACGTCTGTGGTATTTTAAAGACACCGATTTATTTTCAGTTAATTGTTCGCTTATGTAATTCCGAAAAACTTATAAAAACGGGCGATTTCTTTTATAGATTTAAATTAACATTTAAGGATCAGTGCGACATAACCAAAACGTCTAGTTCTGTCTAAACGATATTAACAACTGGTATATTGCATTAAAGATAGGACAAAGCTAATAAGTTTTCATTGCCTTAATATTTAGACCAGAAGGTCGGTAAGGATAAAGTCAAAAAATTTACTTAAAGATTTCGTGGTAAATTACATCACTTAAAATGGCATTATGCTTTATATTAAAGAATTAAAAAAAAAGATCTAATGGAGAAGCCTGCATTAAATGTATGTGTCGCTTGTTCTTAATAATCTTCACACATTTATGTATTTTATTACATATGTCTAATGTCATCATAATCTATATGATGAGCAGGCCCTTTAAATTCGGGACTCTTAACGCCGTGGGCCCTGCGAAGGATCAGCTGCGGCACTGACTTTTTCCATTTGTCAAAAATAAAAATGTCGCTCAAAGCGATGAATTTAGTTTTGTAGTTTTGAATTTTCCTCATTAGCAACCGAATTAAATGCTAATGTGATGATAATGAGGTAATTTCGTTATGAGAATCAATATGGGATCATTTCCCTCATTGGTCGTATTTCGAAATATTTTGCGAAATGATCTCATTAGCTCTAGTGAAAACATAGTATTAATTCCTTGAATTATATCGAGGGCAAGTTCTATTTTTGGTTAGTCTCTAAGGACATTTCATTAGTATAGGCTCCCGAAAAGTCATAATATACCTTGACATAACCAGAATCATAATGACTTGAGGTTACCAATTCAATAATCAACAATATAAGAACAAAAGCTACAACAAATGTGCTATAACCAACCGCAAGCCGGGCCCAAGTTTGGTAAAATTGATTGCACAACGAAAGCCAAAAATACGCCTCAAACTATTTTTTTTTAAGTCTTTAACACCCATGACAGTATAGATTTATTACAACTTTCACACTGGCCATATTTGCATGAATCAAGATGAACATTGTGCCCTATTGAGTTTCCGACTTAATAATTACCCCCCAATGCATCAGCAAACATGGCAAGCAGCAAACAATCTTTACTATTTCTTGGAATTACTAGCTACCAAACCTATATTTCATTAAATGAAGAAGGAGCAGAAGTCATTCATCAAAACAACCTTCCGCCGCTAACATAAGACGCTTAACAATCTCCATTTTCCACGCTCATCAACCATACACCACTCAGCGTCTCTAGACGGCCTAAGTCAATTAATTTGGTCTCAATAAAAGCGTAGGCTTATAAATCAATTTACCCGCACCGAGTGCTCCGAGTGTGTAATCCGACGAGGAGAAGATACCTGTCTGCAAGCCATCGAGAGGTACTCTAGTGTGCCTACCCATCTTCTTGGCTTAGTTGTTGGCCAAGCGCAGGCCAATGGTAGTAACGTCAAGTGCAGCTTGCGCGCGCCGCCGCCGCGTGCCCGAAAAGATGTTGGCGGCTTTTGGATGGCATACGCGCTATGTTGCAAGCCAAGTGCTCAATTGGCCAATTGGCTTGAAAAATAAAAATTTTAAAGCGTGCTCCATGAGGTGCGCCAGGGGCGCCCGGGTTTTCCTCTGTCACACGCGGTAGACTGTTCGCAGACCGTATGTGTTGAGAATTTTTTATTTTTCCTAGTAAGTATCTCTAATTGTGGAGAACTATAATATAATGGCAATGGTACGTCGGCCGTACGTGTGTGTGACAGTGCAGAGGTTTTGTGTGACTTTTATTGCGCAAACGTTGACATTTAACCGCAACGTGCGAGGGGCTTGAGTGTAATATGGGAACTATGACAAAGATCACTGAACATTAAAAAGTCTTATAAAAGACTAAATTAAGTATGAGTGCGTGATTTTGGGCACGTGGAAGACGCGTGGGTCTTATTTCCTATGTACATTTGAAAATACTTTCTAAATGGAGAAATTAATAACAATTAGTAAAACCATTTTTTATTGTGTATTAAAAAATATTTCTTTCTCTTTATTTCAGGTAAGTCAAGTTGGACTCGTATTTTATGGCCGAAAGTCTCTTGCAGTGGTAAATCTTGTAATTATAAATAATGTTTCTGTGATACAAACAAACCATTAATAAACCTAAACGCTCGATTCCCCTCCAGCGAAATGAAAAAAGCATGTGGACTTATAGCTTAATGCTGTTCATATAACAATGGAAAATTAATTAATTAATAAAATTTAATAATTTAACACCTTAAAACAAATCGAAAATTGTGAATATTTTTTAACGATCCTTCATATAGTTCGATTAAATTTTTATCTTTTTTCCGCACAATTGTTATCGTCGCACATTGAAGAAGCCCTTCTCCTCTGCATAGCATGAACATAGGTTGAAATATCCTCGGCATAGATTCAAAAGGTTCGCATCGTTTTTTTTCTTCATATTTCATTAAGGTCGATGGGACCAGGTATTAACTTTCCTCTCAAATCGGCCAAGTCAACCCATTCAATGCTTTAGGAAAAACGTTTAAGCGAATTATAGGAACAAGGGCGGCAAAGATTAAAAGAAATAAAAGGGCTGACGATTATTATGTCCAAGAATAACAACGTGAAAAAGTCTATTAAACATACGCCAGGTTATGCTTATAAAAAAATCCAATACCCCGTTTTCGAAAGTAGGGCCGATTCCAAGCAGCGAATCGAGAGGTTTCTCATGACAAATGATACCTTTGAAGGATTTGTCACACGCTCTGTCATTTGAATCCACTAACCACTACACAATTGTCCTATTTTTGACACCTTATTTTGCAAATGTGAAAAACTGTACTTCATCTACAAGCTCATCACTAGTATTTAGGAGCTAGTAGTCAAGAGCTGATGAATATTTTTTTACTGATTTCAACAACTTTCTAACCTTCATAAATTTGTTGGCCTAAGTGAAGATCACAAAAATAATATTCTGCCGCCTACTACCCGGGGCCGACCAACCTAAAGCTGCACAAAAAAGTAAGAAAGTTTAGCAAGGCACACAAAATAAAATCATATTGTTAGACTTCTCGTAGTGGGCGTGGCTTAGATTTTAAAAATAATTTTTCAAATACATTTTATTCAATTTTTCCGTGCAATGTCGAAAAAATTTTGCATAATATATGTAATATATCATGTATGTAGACAACATCTAGTCCTTCAGTTTTCTTCTACACACAAGGTTCTTGTCATGCCCTGAATTGGAGGCGAAATTTGAAAAAAACTGTATTTTTCTGTAGAAAAACGTTTAATTTAAGCCTTATTTAGAAAACAAAATTATTAGAAATATTTAGAAATAAGACTTCCTATCCCGACTCTATTCTATATTCATACAATGTTTTTGGCTAGGCCCATTTTTAGGGCTCGATTTAACACAAAACTTTATTTCATTTTTTCTTGCATTCGCAAGCCTTACTTGGATATATATATGCTAATATTGATACATATTGAGTTAAAGGGGCTAATATATCCAAGCTTATACACCCGAAATGATTCCCGAAGCTTCTGGACGACCAATCAAAAGAGCCATTAATTTTTTTTTTTTCTTTTGGCAGACAGATCAATCAAAAAGTAAAACTGTCAGATGTTTTTACACGAAAAAACTTGTGCTCATTTCCTTTTTATAGTTTTATTGAAGAGAATCTTAAAATCGAAAGTCCATACGGTTTCTGTAGATTATGGTCCTCAATTTGAGACCACTAGGAATCCTGCGAAATGCCTATAGGTTTACTCAGGAAAATGCCGATTCAGAACGACAAATGGGAGGTCTGCCATGACAAATGATAATCTCGTAGGATTTGTCAGATCCTCGTGGCACGAAAAAATGCTTATGGTCTCGGTCGAGATTCGAACCTAGGACACCGTGCACGGAAGGACGACAGACAAGCCCCTTTACAGCCGCATCCACAAACTTACCCTGAAGGTGTAATATTTTACCCCATCTGATCTGGCTTTTTTATATAAAACCACATTCGTCACAAGCATGAAATTCAACTCCTACGTCTGGGCTGGCGCTCCAAAAACCTCACTGTACCGCTTAAAGTGCTAGTTATTACGCGGATGTGGATAGTCCTACCACGTTCAATCTTTCTTGCCCAATGCAACCTATATGCAACTGTTCAAAACAAGAGTGCACCCGCACTTCTCCGCCTTTTTCTTTTCTCTTAGTGACACTTTAAAAGGTAGTCTTAGACCTTATTAGCAAATCAAGTATAAAAAAAAAATTACATTGTGCTCAGCGCGATATGACAAGCTCGACGTGAGAGAAATCTGTTACATCTCCGATTTCAATAGTGTAAGACCTGTTCCAGGCCCCCTGAGACTATAATAGGTGTGTGCATTTGTAAATTGTAAAAAATTCATACAAATCAAACAAAGTCGATTACATATTGAAATTTTCAATTATAATTTCTGAAGCTATACAGAAATGTCAAAGCGCGTGCAAAAACCCAACGCAATTAACCTTTTTGCTTTAAGCCCTAAAACCATAAAAAACGTAAGCCGTTACACAACAACGGCACAAGCCCAACGGAATATTATGGTCGATAGACATAAATGTTGAACCGCAATGTCGCATTTGCTTTGACTTCACAAATTCAGCTATAGGAGTTCATTCAACTGGATCTTTAAGCATCAGTCAAAGTCGAAGCTATTCTTCTGAAAAAAAATATTGAAAAGATTCAATGGATCGTAAGAATAAACTAAGCTTAAAGGTATATACTTTTTATTGCTTCTAGACCGGCTAAATTAAATTTTCCTCAAAGGCAAAATGTTCATTCCTAGAAGTCTGACAGAAATAGTTTCGGTTTAGCTTGTCTAAATGGTAGCACGCACCAGACTTCAGATTGGCTTTTCATTTTGACAGTTCATTTCTGTTTGATAGGTTTGAGTGACCCAGGGCTACATGGCACAATGCAACATTGTGGTATAGGCATATTTCCATCACACAGATGACCCAATCCAGGCATTGCCAAATGCAAACTATAAAAGTGTGTAAAGGGGAAAAACACTGAAAACGTTTGCAGTAAAATGGGGTAATTCCAAATAGGACACACACATTTATTGACTGTGTTTGGGTTTCCTGAGAACTTATCTCATGCAAAAACTTTTCCATTCACCTCTAAAGAAAATTAGCATAATAAATCCAAACTAATAACTAAATCACCCATAAAAAGAAACTCAAATTATGAGACCAAAAACCCTTTCGCTTTTATTGTTTACATTTGTCACGGTTTGACGCCGTCACTAATAGGTGTTAAAGTTAAATGCCAAAATTGCTATTAAGATAATTTCACTTCTTATACGCCAGAGCCATAGCCCGTTAAGCACAACCGCAAATGTTTGTTTTGCAATAATACATCTTCGCGCTGTACGTGCGTGCCAGTCGCCCGCTGCCATCACTAATTGTTGTGTGTACCTTAGTGAAAGGCCTCGCACAGCTTAGTTCAAGCCTCTACTGACGACCGGCCGTGCTGGGTGCTATACTGCTGCTACGACTGCCAGCCACTTTTTTGTGTCTTCTCCGCTTTTGATGCACATTCCGAGGTCTATCGGAAGGTCGTTTCCAATTCCGGTCCTGCTTCGGAATCGTTCTTTTATTCGTTTTGAAAGTAGAAGTGAATGGCAGTCATTGCTCTTTGGGGTAATAATTCTTCAACACTTGTTAGCGTGACATGTGACAGTAGGCTGCGACTAGGAGCACATAAGTCACAGCTCTGCCACCAGCATACCATCATGCCAAACATCTGTATCAATTATGCCCCAACACACATCTCAGGCAGCTAATAATATGCCATTAGGTGGCAAACGCCCGACTTGACCCACAAAGCCAAATTTGCTTCCAGGGGCTAACATCGAACAACTATAAGCTATGCAGCTCTTGCATTACGCGCTAAGTAAAGACTGACAAGCCCAGTTGCCGCCGGCCAGGCCATTAATCCTAAAAGAGCCGAAAAAAAAACTCAGATTGCACACCAAAGTGTGTGCTGACTGGCTGTGACTGTCAACTCCTCCAAGCTACACTTGGGCATTGAAAGCGCTCGCGCATGTCGACGCTGGTGGCGGGCGGTGGTAATGGTGCGAATTTGAACTTTAATTGGAGCTCGGTGCGCGTACGCATACGCAACCCACACGGTGAGTGTATAATTAACAAAGTGCAGATTAGTTTACTCGTTTTGTTTTCGTATTATGTGGCGGGTAAACTTGATAGAGAAATGTTGTTTGAAAGGTTGTTAAAAAAAATGAACGATATCGCCGAGGGGCGGCAAGATCCTTCGGCGAAAATCGCACTTTGACAGCCCCCGAGTACAAGTATTTTTATTTGAAGATAATTATACCGATTTGGGGTTGTTTTTCCAAACAATTCAACTGCGAGACATTCACTTTGGCTATCGCGCGTCGAAAACGAGTTTCGTCCTTGTGAGTGTGGGAAAAGTATTAATGGTTATCGCTTATTGATGGAGCACAAATATCTGAGAAGCACGGCTTAACTTAATGAGTCTGTCATGAGCGGATTACGATGACATATTACACCCGGTGGCACGGTATGCGTCATTTAAGGATTTGAGAAAGTTTTCAGCGGGTTTATTTTTTTGGGTGAGGCAATAGGCCGCAATTTTGACGTAAGGACCTCAAAACTAAAGGCTTTTTTGGAATGTGTTTCGACAGATGTAGGTTTTCCCTTATTAATTAAGAGCTCGCCAGAATTGGTCTCAATAAAAAAAAAACTTAAAATTCCATATCCCCACTGATTATTAAATAATCAGAAATGGGTTATCTCGAGCGCAAAGGCAGAGCGTTAAGATATATCCGATATCGCTGCTGCATGAATAATCTGCGTGTGCTGCCTGCTTCACAATCAGCGGTTCAGCTTCAATCCAGAAACGGCAGAATCGTTTGTTAATACGCAATGAAAGCGAGAAACCGCGACGATTGTTTTGACTGCAAAGTGACAGAGACAACATTTTCATAGAACTCAGAACAATGTTAATTAATTAATTTCCAAAGAAAAAACGTCTAAAAAACAGCGTGGCATAACTCACAACAGAAAATGTCAAAATAATCGTCGACTTGGGCGATATTTCACAGTTTTTTTCCGAATGGTCGATGTAGGAGACGGCGATAGCACCTGCATACCCCCGTTTCCATTGATAAAAATTAATCTCACAGCTCATCCGAGAAACTAGCTTGCTCTCTCGCGCTGGTTGTGAAACAGTCAGCACTAATCAGCAGAGCGGCAGTGCCAACATGAGACTAGAAAAATCGTTTGCACAATGAAAGCGAGAATCCCCGACAAGTGTTTTGTCTGCAATGTGACAGGACATACATTTTCTTTGAAATTTAGCAGCTATGTTGCAAAAAAAGGTTTAGTTAATCTTCCAGGGCAAGTATGTACTCATTTCTAAAAAAAAGTTTGTTCAACAGCTCAGAATATCGAATTTCAAAACAATCGTCAACCTCGGCGTGGGTTTTTCATTTTTTCGAAATTGCCGGCTTGCAATGATAACGCTGCCTTCTTGCATCGCCCCATACATTACGATTGATTAAAATTCATTTGACAAATCATCTGACTCTCTCGCTCACTATTTAGGCATTTTCTGACTACCGGAGTCTCTTGTATTTTTTTGTAAGCCACAACGTGATGGGGTGTGTTCCCTAGTATACATGTGTGGCTGGGCGCGCTAGAGTAAGTTCCGATGGTTTCACTTCTTGGCTTTCGCCACACGTAGGCATGCATTCTAATATGCGCCCTTATCTGAGCATTTTCCTAAAATGACTTGTTGTATCCTTTTGGCCCTCTTGCAGCTGGATGCCTACAGACTTTAACGGATGAGCTGTTGCACTTAACCTTCCAGTTGTGGGTATTAATTCGTGTTTTTAAGAAGTATTTACGTTCTAGCTATAACGATATTCGAAGCTTCAAAAAATGCCTGGGTCTTTCAGTAAGGTCAAGCATGTGCCTAACAAGAAGCGAATTAATTGCAATAAATCAAACACGAAATGCCTGAGGAGTGTGAATCCAGCCAACCATTACTTCAAGAGCGGGAGCTACCTCTTTTCGCCGGCTGCTACTGTTTACCAGCACCATCTTCCGGCCATTATATTCATATCAGTCGCTCGCTAATATTTGCATACCATTTAACGTGCCACCCTCTAGTTATTTATGCGCGCTAGTCAAACAATTATTCCACTGAATACCTCTCACGGAATCGCATCTGACAGTCATCACTTCCTCAGCCTATTTCACGGTAGTCTGCTAAACATGTGTCTTAAGCATACAACACAATCTGAAGACAGCGTTCAGTGGCAAAAAAGTGATTGTGCTCTCGCATAAATCATATGCCTATGCTAATTTATGCGATGGATCACCGTTAAAAGAGGACAAATGAGCACTTTTAATTGCAACGTGCACAACGTCGCCATCAGCAAGTGAAAGTGAAACATCAGTCGGAAAATGACATTAGATTGATGTCATTCATTGCGAAGCACAAATCAATGGCTGCATTTTCTCACGTCACTCACAAAGTGACATAACAAAGCGCAAAGTATATGATAATATTTGTAAATTATACAATAGAAGACCCTTTTTCTTTTAATCGGTATAAACCACAAAATTTCATTTTCATTATATGTACGTTTGTGTATAACGTATTCATAATTAAGGTGCGGAGTTATGTGTATTGTATTGCCTTCGTCGTTCAGTGACATTTGCTGTCGATGACATTTCAAACGACCAGATGAGTTAAGTTTATCGTGTCTGGGTCAATATACACTACTTGTTGCAACCTCTTAATATATTTATGGCAATATTTAACGATTTTATTTTTAGCTTTTTAGCTCCAAAAACTATAAAGATGACATAAAAATCACACAATTATTTATGATTATAGCTTGGAAAAGCGGTTTTTTATCTCTACCGAATACGAATAGTATGGAGGTAGTTTTGAAAAACTTGTTCAGAGTGTCTTGTATTGTTGGTTTGATGGTTATCTCAAAAACGAGATCATTTGATGAATTAATTACTTGACTTGTAAACAACGCTTGACATAAATATTCTGTGGTTAACTTTGGGAATTTGTTGCACAACGCGCAAATTATTAGATATTCATTGATTCGCATCATCGTTTTTGTCTGAAATTTTGACAGTTCAAATGTGAGATATTCAAAGTGCATTTTAACTTTACAGGACGTAATGGAAACCGCAAAATTAGGAAAACTATGTTTTGTTATTTAATGATGTTACTAAATGAAAGTTCGTGGTTTGGGTGGGCACTGTGTTAAGGTGAATATTTTATTGAGTTCATTGTTATGTGGTTAAATGAAGGACTCTTTTTATAATAGCAATAAAGTTTGACAACTCCTAATGTTATGCGCATATGAAAACGATGGAAATGGGCATCACGAGGAATTTGAAAAAAAACACGTTCAATTTTGTAGAGCGTAACTGTGCCAGTTAAGAATAAGTTTCTTTCTGGTCACATATTGTCTCGTCACAAATCACGATGGCGTGGTTTACCAAAACTTGAAAGCTTACAGCTGCATTGTAAATTTAAAAAAATAAATTTGTCAGATTATTTCCTTAATGTTCTTCAAGGTGTCGAGTATAAATAGCATTTACAGGACTGAAATTAGTCAATTTTCAAAGTTTTTAAATAGGACTAAAATTACAATTCACTCCTGAACGTTTTTTTTTTTTTGTTTTAGTTTACAAAGACCAATTGTAAGTGCGAACTAGACTTGTTTTAAGAAACTGGTTGAAAGTCAATTACCCATAAAAAATATAAATTTTCGGTTTCGGTTTTGTTTGAAGCCAACCAAGGTTTAATTTTATAGTTTTGTATGACTTTAATTATTTTATTTTCGCTCTTCACATTTATTTTTATTATACATAATTTCTGGATTCTCCAATAGTTTACTTTACGTGGATGACATTAAAAAAGGCGGGTGCAACTGAACCTTGAAATTCTTCACTACTTCCTTGAAGTCGACTGTCATTGTTGCACTGAATTTAGTATAATTTCCTAGAATTAAAATATTAATTTCATAATTGGGTTTCAGATGCGAATCGAAAATAAAAAAAAACTTGTTGACTTGGTTATAAAATTTAATTGTGCTGCTTTAGGTTTATTATATCTGCTTATCATTTGTTCTATAACAAAGGCGTCTGCAGTGAACCGAATTTCGGATTTGTATATTTGAGTCACAGCAAAAAGATTGAAAGAATTAAATTGTTGGTGTTTAATTTAATTTTTTAATATATCTTCGAGGCCCATTCTTTCGGAGTTGGGTGGGTGACTGTCTACAAACCACTTACAAGGTTGAATCCTTTTGATTTCTTAACCATTTTTAACCACCTTTCTGCTAATCCCTTCAAACGATCTAACCTCTGAAGCCTATACCTTCGAAATCCGGTAAAATGTGGACTACACAAGCATCTTTCTCTTTCTTTCCATCAGCGAAGTGTTATGTTAACATAATAAAATAAAATCAACTGCTACTGCTTACAACTCAGAGCGAGACATTGTCCTGATCGAGAGTCTCGGTCTCGGGCGAGTTGTCAAATAAAATTCAAGCAATGGCAATGTTTGCCAGCTTAATTGACGATCTTTCGACAAATTTAAAAGGTCAACTATTATTCTGACATTCGCTATTGTGAGTTGTCATATATGATGTTGAATGAAATTTCTAGCTTTCATTGACAAAAAACTTTTCTTGTCTCACGTTGACGCAGCCGCTCTTGTTTGACGCTTGTGCGTTTTCGGTGTGTGAACAACATGGGGGAAAAAGTTTGCCGATTTCGAATGATAAATTGAGAAGTCTGTCATGACAAGCTGTACTTTCACAGGATTTGGGACAGAGAATTACTAAAAGGATCAGTTATTTTGTGCCAGTCGTAATGGAGCAGTAAACTTTCATTGCTGTCATTCAGCACCAATCGGCTAACTTTGCAAGCATTTTGAAGTTGGCTTACTCTGTTTAGCACTTCTTTAAAAAATCTGTCGAAAGCAGCTCTTTAACTGACTAACGCTTAGTCAGTGCCAGTTTCAAAATCTCGCGATTTTCGAGGATGTGCGGTAGTGGGGCTCGAAGATTCGAGGATATTCTCCCACCTTCCTAGCTGCATCACTATAGCTTTGGATTCATCGTTGTAGTAGTCAGGAAAGACTCCGGACAGATTCCGGTGGTCTGGAATTTTGCGTAAAACTAAAGTTGGAATATGATGAGGTCCGTGCTCCTAGAGCGAATTTGGATGTATTCTGGATGGACGATATGGCATGCATTGCTACTGTTCAACAATAAGAAGGTTGCTCCACTGTATAAGGACTGTATTAGGAGGCAAATAGCTGTGGTTTCCCCTATAAGTCTGCTGTATGTCTAGATGTCCAGTGTGACTGAGGAAGTGGAGCGCAGTGCTCCACTCATAGAGGCAAACTAATATTTGGACCCTACTCAGTTTATCACAGTTGAAGCACTATTTTCACAACAGTTTTACGGTCTAACGACTGAGAGTGTAGGCGGTAAAATTTTCAATCGTGTAGTTTATCGTACAGTTTCTTGTATCTCTCTAGTGGTTGTGAAATAATCTGCCAATCAATATTCAGCTTTAACTATTTTCCAAATAAAACCAGCTAAAAGCTTTGTGGGGTGCAGTGGCATAGTGGTTAGTGTGTGTGCTTACTACGCCTAAGGGCTGGGTTCGAATCCTGCCATCGTCACCTGAAAAAAAAGACTTGTTCTGTTTCACGGCTCCCACCTCCGCAAGGGTCTGACAATCCCTCCAAGAGTATCATTTGTCTTGAAAAACTTCTCAAAGTGCCGTTCGGATTCGGGAAAAAATTCTAGGTCCCCTTCTATGTAAAGAAATTAACACACCAGCATACATTGTTGAGAAGTTGGCCCTGGTTCACCTCGAGCTGTTGCGCCACTCTATTTATTTATTTATTTAAAAGCTTTGTTATTTATGATAACTCTTTCGCTTTTCTTACGCTTAATTTTCTGTCGTATGTTGTTTCAATTACGCAATAATCAGGAAAGACTCAAGCCCAATGAGTACAATGCGTTCATTACGTCGGAATAAACAACTGTTCAACAATTCTTATAAAAGGTGACTTATATGTCCCGAACTTTTTCTATGGTCGATTTTCTATATAAGAACGTGTGTATATAACTGAGTTGTCAGAATATCAACGTGACGAACGCGACGTATTTATTGTGCTGGAGCCTTAATTTTGGAGTTCGCCAGCCGACAAGTGTTCAGTGCAAAACGGTTCAGCCGTTTCTAGTCAAAAGAAAGTTTTTCGGGATATCTGTTTTCGGCACTTGTTTAGCAATTGGTTTTTGTATTGTGTTATTTTTGTTACAAGGAATAAAATTAAAAAACAAAATTGAATTCAGCTTTTCAGACCGTCGAAAGTATTTCCCTTTAATATTACGGATTTTTTACGCTTTGGCTTAAAGAAAGCGATTCGCATTGGCATTCGCTAGTATCTTGGTGCGGTCACACATTACCTTAAATTTTCTAAGCATGCGAAATAAGAAAGTAATAAAGCTAAGCTAGCTCTTAGCTCAATGTGGCCCAAGTTATTTGCGCACCCAGAAATTGATTTCAGATCAAAATACCGTGTTTTTAACGCTACTGTGAATACATGTATATGCTCTGGGGCCCATTTTTTCGGTCATTCATTCTTCGAAGAGTTTGAATCATTGCAGAGACACTTACTCAAATGCTTATTCAGATTGCCAAATTCTACGCCTAATTATGACATCAGTGTAGAGCCGGGTTCAACGTATTTATATATACTCAACATCTTAAAGCCAATTCTGAATATATTATAAAAACGATCAAAGGTAGTGGCAACAGCCAGACGACAGCCTCCCCATTTCAAAGATTGGAATCAACTTGCTCAATCTCATGAAGCTATCGCTAAAGGAGTCTTTGTTGATGATTGGCGTGGTCTCTTTGCCGATCTTATTACTAAAATTGATAAATAAAATTACAACCAATCAACCACTTCCAGGAATACATATAGGAACCTAAAACATCTTTTGTCTGCAGAAACAAAATACTTTAGCAACCTTTTTTCGAGTAAAGTTATAAGCTACAGTTTTAGATCACGTATTAAGCTCCTTAACTTAAACTTTAGTCCTCGTCAAAGGAAAAACTAGAGTAGCTTCTACCCCAATTGGTGTTTTAAACCCAGCTGATGAAACTTCTGAACCAGGCGGGAAACTCAAAGATTGTGGCACCCTTTTTTAAGTTGTTTTGTCAAGGTTGCTGAGAAACCTATAGTGCGTATCAGTATCCTACTTCCTACTTATGTTTTTAATGCACTTTTTCATGCTCGAAGTGTATACTTTTCTCCGTTGATCACAATATTATGTGAACGACTAAGTATTTGTGTCATCGTTTCGTGGTGCTGAACGCTGTTTTTGCTAGCGCCACTCTGAATTAATTTCAAGTAGTTGATGACGACTGCCAGAAAAATCCTTCGCATAGTTCACAGAGCTTGCTGTTATTGGAAGCTTCACAAGAACTCCTTTGAGAACTCCAGCAACGCGGCTGCCTAATTTTTGATTTTCCCACGAGCCTTAGGTAAGTATACAAAGCTAGTTTTTTTGATCAATAAAACTCACCTATGAAAACTCTGCCTTCCGTCAGCTTGAAATAGAATCGTCTCGTGCGAGCTCGCTTTTCGTATTCAATTGCGTCTGCAGATGCAGACCATAAGAATTCCCATTTCAACTTCAGGCGATTCAATTTCGCGAAGCACACAAAATGTTGCGTGGTCGTTAACATAATATTCCTACGCACATTTTGCCAACGCCACACATCACTTCTCCCTACAGGCGCTGTTCTGCTCCATATTATTAACGACAAAAAGTCTCCTAAATCACGCATTTGATGTAATAAAACACTCGCCGATTTATTTCAGCCCTGAATCGGTGTGTTGCGTTTTAATTCATACATAGTTGCGTCGCGAATGTAGTTTTCTGCTCATTTTTATTACTTTTTTGGCGCGAATATATCGCGTGCATGCATCCAGAAGGCGCAACAACCGCAATGCAACGACTATATGGACCAAGACAAAATATTTACTGCTCTAGTTGTTGTAGAGCGTCGTGTAGTTTCAAATAACTACACGAAATAATTTCTGTTCCAATTTCGAGTGAGTGCGCGACTTAATTGAGATGGAATAAAAATGTACGAGGGACAACGTGACAACTGTACAGGCGCAGGTACAAGGCATAACAAACCACGCGAGGAGTGCTGGGTGATTCTTACAAAAGAGTTCAAGTTAAACTAAGGACAGTAAACAGAGCGCTAAGCTCAAGAGTGGTACGTATAGTTGAGACCAAACCAAACACACAAAACAGTCGGATTGTAGATCTCTAAAAACACTTTTTAGTTAATGCAATTTTACTGCACCGAATCTACGGGATTTTCCTTCGCGGTGTCTAATGCGCTGTGCCCACTCACCAAGGCTATGAGATCAAGATACGCGGAGTCGTTGCATATTAAAGGTTAGCAAGTGAGTAAGTGCATAAAAAAGTTCAGACTTTTGTTGAGGTACAAAGTTGTGGCACGCAGTTAGGAAGCTTTTTTTATGTTAAAATTTTTTTATAGTTTATTTACATCCTGCTTGATTCATCTTCCCATATCGGTGAAAGCAATAGACAAATTGCTCTACTTAATTATTTTGTCATATTTCAAACATTGCTACCTTCTTCCTATTCTAAACAATATATTACTTCAAACCAGCTTCAGGACAGCTTTAGCAATGTCGGCTTGGAAAATTGTTGATTGTGTACTTAAAGGTCATAATGTTATCATGTGTTGTCGCTACCCGCAAAGACTTTGGACAATAGCTGACACTTTTTTTTCGCTGTGAATATAAAAGGTTAAATGTAAGATGGTTTATCTGAACCTCGTTTTTAAGCCCATCAAGACAAAAAACATCCTAAGCTGATTTCACATAAAGAAATTTCAGACACTATTTATTTCTTAAATTCCTGAAGTGAGACAACCACCAAAGTCTCCTTTTCAAGACCAGCCCAAAGGTACAATGCCAAGTTAAACCACAAGTGTCTGGACCTCGCAGCAGCACTTAATAGATTTACGCCCAGTTTGTTTGGGTTCTTAACATTCGATTACACTCAGGGAATGTAAAATGTTTAATTGATTTTTCCAATAGACTGATAGAATATGACCTTCATGGTCACTTAGTCAAATAATAACACATGTTGAGGTATCTTGAGACTGTCACACGTTACAACTGTAACCTGAGCTCAGTGCGCGTTGGTTTTACTAAAAGTGCGTTCATTGTCAGTTGTATAGTTTTTCCAATAGACATAAGTGCTTGAAAAAGTATGGCCAGACAGCTGTCAACTCTTAATTTTACAGATACACGTGTACGTACAACTTTGCGTAGTTGAAGACGTCAAAATATTGATTGGAGTTCGGTTACGTTTGGCTAGTAACGCCCAATTTCCTGTCAATTAGTAGAAATATAAAGTTTCGAGACAAAGTTAACAGCAAGTCTAGCTGGGAGTTTGTCGGTTAATGGTAAAACTGCGTAATTGACAGACGACATAAGTTGGTCGGCCGAAGGTTTGATTCTTGACCAGAGCTCTGTTAACACTTTGACAGGAAGGTGCAGTATTCTCTTTCAAGAAAGATTAAATGAAAGACCACCAACAATGACATATAATAGCTGTGACTCGTTAAAAAAAGAAATAATATTTTTTCCACCATATAAGCACATCGAATCGCACGATGGATCAAGCACGACGAATGTGGATCCTCTTGCGATTATCTTCTCCGCCAAAGGTAATGAATGAAACAAAACGTATTTTATGACTGTCCTAATCGACGACAGCCCAAGCATAACTCACATGATGTGTGCACAGCAGTAGCCCAACGTTGATCAATCTTGGACTGACATTTGTCATGCGGCATAAGCCGTGTAAACACCATGTGCTCACACGGTTCAGCATTTCAATCACACACTCTTCACTTCTATCACTCCGCTTACTATTCTATTTTCATCTGCGCCATTAACTAATTGTGAATCAATCAAGTCTGTAAATATAATAAAAAGTGAAACAAATTGTCAGTCTTATTTAGATTTTTGATTAATCCAAATAAAGGCAGATCTGAGGTGAGCATGTCACGAGCTAATACAATCCGCCCATTCAATTGTACGCATGCGCATAATGCCGCCGTGTGCGGCGAAGATTTATTCACTTGGGAATAAGCCGCCAAATGGAATATTCAATGAGCAACAATATGGCTAATTTACAGTCATTGAGTTACCTATACAGAGATCTATTCGATTATTCATTACTACTCTCTGATGTCATTTGCGAGTGAATTTGAATGCAATTAGTTGACGTTTAAATCAAATATATTCGGCAATAAAAACGTCAACATCAAAACAAATTTACATCTTCACTACTTTGGATTTTTATCAGCCTCTATATGAGATAGTCCAAAGAACCTTGTCCTAGCTACTGGATTATATTATCATCTTGAACTTGATCGGATTCTGTAGAAACATATTTCCATATACGATTAGACGATGTGCCGTCTGAAGAAAAAATTCCCTAGTGGAATCAGAGAATCCATGACCAGTTTTCTATTACAACAGCTCAAAATGGAAAACCACATTTTTCATTGTTGGTTAGTTGTAACCTCTCGGCTGCACATCCGCTAAATTTTCCTTCACAGTAGACCAAGAGACGTGCATCAAGTTTCAGTTCCGCTCATAAGTGCAGGCAAACCGACTGGAAGTCAGGGTTAAATGAACATGAATGCACTTTTGCGGCCTTTACAAGGTGTCCAGAGGATAGAGCCGAATTCAATGCTGTATACGATCGCAAATACTATAAGCATGAAGAAAATATAGGTCTAAGATACACGTTTTAAAGATTCTAAGTCTTAGGAAATTCCTATGAAAAAGAGGGAAACAGTAAACAAAAGAGTTCATGTGCGAACTGGCAGGTTAGGTTTGCTTCCGAGATTTTTTGGTTTTATTATTGCAGATTTTGAAAAGACTCTTCAGTAATAAGGCAACCAATAAGGTACCGCTCCTTAGGAGGTTTTCCTTTTGTAAGCAGATCACCGCAAGTTGGCTGGGTAAAATAGTGAGCTCTTTCCACGCACGATAAACTGGACTGTCGTAGGGTCCAAATATAGCGGAAAAATGCATAAGGGCTGTTTTTACTATATCCCAGTATGGCACTTAATGTTTTTCTGGGTCTGAAATTCATTCAAACACATATCTTAATAGACGTAAGGCTGAGCATTCATCGTCTGTTCCGTTCAAAAAACAAAGACTATAATACGTTGCTTTAACCTTATGGAATCTGTAGGCCTATTCACCATGATTCTTGACGTTATACGCCCAAATATGGCACCTAGAAAATATCCTCTTTAGTAAACCCAAGGCACCAATAGAGGGTGTATAAAGAATTCAAAGCAACTTCATCACGGTTTTACCTCGGCGAGTACACAGGCGGTCCTTTAAGAAAACTGCCTCAATCGAACTGTTCAGTTAGCCTTGGCAAAAAAAAGCTTATTCATCTTCCAGGCTGAAGTTTTTGCAATCAAAAATTGTGGTAGAATAAATAAGCGATGCCAAGCAGCTCTCAACGTGCTTGATTCATCTTTAATTAAATCGAAGGTTGTCCTGGAAACATTCTAAGCATCAATTCCAATTGTATAAACAATCGACTTACATATTAAGATAATATCTTATAAGATTGTGAAGCATTTAAATAGGTTTATAAACAAAATTTAATAAACGATTTTAGCATCTCAGAACTAGCTGAGGAAAAAGTTGTATCATCTTTAACTCGATACCAGTCGATTATGGCTTTGACGGCACTGAATTAGCAGATTTTGCAGCTAAAAACAGTGCAACTTCAACCTTTCATAGGGTCCGTAACCAATTTGTGGAGTCAGTAAAAGACTGTTTGAGCACCTTGCTAAAATCTAGATCGAATCGAATGAAACGAGTTACCTAGACGGAACTGTGCCTAAAAATATTACCCCAGATTCTCTAGGTCTAATACTCTTATAAACCTGGACAGGGCCTTAAGAATCCTAATTTTAATTTTCAGCGGGCATTGCAAACTGAAAAAACATGGCCATCATTTTGGCCTCTCAACAGAGTTCTTTATGCAGAATTAGTCTATAGAGCGATGAATCCTTTCTTTACATTTTCATGGATTAAATGGCCCTCCTTCATCTTAGGAGGAATTTTTTCATCAAGGAAGCTAGAGAAAGGATCCATAGAGGATGCTTGCCTAACTACTACCGGAGGGAATAGTTCCCAGAAAAACTGTCCGGAAATAATCGAGTCTATTATGCAAATTTCAGCGTATTTGCCGGCGCTACATATGTATTTTTTGAAAGCTGAAATTTTTAATTAAGTTTTGCATGGCTTTGTATTGGCCATGGGGCCGCTCCCCAATATAAGCAACGATACGTTCGGTTAGCTTTTTAATTAGATGTATATCCTTTTTGTTAGTCTTGCGATAGGACAAACTGTATCCCAAACCATCTGGACTGAGATGAGATCCATCTGGACTGAGATTTTTGGGAATTTTGAACTAATATTCTGTATGTAAAGGCTACCCAGGGTCTAACTTCTGACCATCACCACTTGTTTTATTCTTCTCACTAGGCGGAGGCATGCGCGGCAGAAGGAAGCAATCAGATAATAAATGTGCCTGAGGACGCGCACATTACCAATAAAATCTGGGAGTCACACTAATGGGAAGTAGTACTGTACAATTTTTTTACCAAAATAGTAGTAAAGCAAGAGGCTGTCATTAAAAATCAGCAAAAATGACTCAAAATTTCTTCTTTTTGGAGGAGTTCAAAGCTTCTAGCTTTTGGGTTTCCGAAAAATTTTTATGTCTCTTGAGCAGGAGAAGTCGCGACAAGCAGTTTGAAGATTTATAAACTTGAGTCAAGCCTTTTGCCTTGAAAACAATATCCATGCTGCACCACAACTAAGGAGTGAGAATTTATGCCATGACGAACTTAAGAGAAGCTTAAGTCCTTATTTGTTGCACATATTTGTTGTACACAGCATCCGGAAACAATAGCTTTCACTTGTTACAAAGACGCCACACCGGCTCAATGTCAAGAACTCAGCCAACATGACGCACCTGTTGCAATGCGCGTCGGTTATACTTCCAGACCACTGATTAGATATGTATCACAGAGTTTTATGTTAATTTGATAAAAGCTGCATAAACGGCTCGTTCACCAGAAACGCCGGCTTCCAGCATCAGCTCATCAGATGCAGCATTGCGCACAGCTGTTACCCAAGCTGTTGTACAAGTTGTTGTTTGGCCGCAAAGAACACCGCAACCAGCTCACTGAGGAGTGGCGTCAAAGAACAGGCTGTGCACTTGCCCCCAGACCGTATCACGACTCATCGGTCGTGCGGACGACGACGTATTTCCACAGATCGTTAATTAAATCCAACTGATGAGTTAATAGCCTTAGTTGACTGCCGTATAGTTTTCCGGTCGAGATTGTGTCATTTGATTCTGCTGCTTCCCTTGGTTGAGGCAACTGCTGAAGAAAAAACACAGAATCCAAAACTGGATCAGTGTGACTACTCTGCAAAGCTGCATCTTGTCAGCAATGATTTGTTTGCGTAATTAATTTAATTAATTTACTCAGAGGCCGACGCATAACGTCGGGCCTATCAGAGTTACGGCGTTAATGGAGATTACTCCTCTTCATCATCATCGTCGTCGTCGTTAGGTTTTCAATTTTCATTGACAAGTGAAAACGAAGAAAAAAAATCGAAGACCATCGGAGATAAATTTTCTAAGCTTTGATTACGCAGCTAGCTAATAGCTCTAAATCGCCTGCCATACCGGAAGACATAATGCACTGACGTGCATCCAACGGCAAGTCGTATCTAATTTATTGGAAGATTTGCATATCGCATTAGGGTGCTTTTTTAATTAATGAGCTTTGCTCAGGCCACCGAACGGTTTAGTTTGATGTCCAAAAAATTATCGCCTAACTACTGCGCTGTCGCCCCCGTTGTACTTGGATGGGGGGCGCACTGGTTTCAAGACTCGAGGGACACCATCAGAGAGGATTTATTAAGATGTGTCATGTCCTCTGGTGGCGACGACTTGTGACACAATATTAACGTGTAAGGAGCAAAATCTGCACGCACCTCTACCTCTATACTCTATGCCAGAGCAGGAAATTGTGCTCGAAAAAAGGCGATGGCCTTATTTGTAGGTCTGTGCGGTTGCGGCTTCTGCAGCCTCTAAACTATCAGTGCGTGTCCAAAGTTGCATGCACGTCACTGTGAATGGGCGAAAATTGAAACTGAAACATTTTGGAACCATGTTTGGCTCATTACTTTTCCGAGTTTATCGCTTTGACGTTTTTATTAATTGACATAACATGTGCGTTTCAAAGTGTGACTCTGTGTTTTCTTCCTGGTGATTCAGTTGTACAAATATAAACATGGAGTGTTTATGATCGCAAGTTTGATCAGAGTTGAAACGCGCAGCTATAAACGCTACATTGTTGGGTGCCGTTGTGAAAAAGTGACATGCAGAATGACAGTTGATACAAAGTCGACATAATGCGTGGATTGATCAGGTAATTGTTTTTGGTTAAGTAAACAAAATTCACTGTTCCCCAGTGGAACCATAGCATGGGGTTTTTTTTAATTGGAGAGCAACTTTTTGCGTTTACAGTCTTCATCTTTATCGCAAATATTAATATGATGAATGATGAAAACATGAAGAATTTTTTTTTGAATTTGGAGTGAGTTTTCCAACAAACCTGGCTTTAAGGATTTTTAAGGAATATTTTTATGATGTCAATAATATGGGCGGTCCAATTTTTGCCTCAGACTAAAGACTTCTGGCTTCTGACCACATAACTGCTATGAAGTTAAATTTGAGTTCCTGCGCTTGCCTACTTGATCAAAAGACATTTCGATAGAAAATGTGAAATAAAGAGGTTGTCTAACATTGAATCCAGTAGTGGGCGTGGCCGTTGGCGGATTACCCCAATTTTCATAATTTATCTGCGTAACTGAAGAGCCCAGTCGTGCACAAGATTTCTGCTCTCTTAGCTTGAATACCTAGCGGACGGACTGATGGACGAACATGGCTTAATAAATTCACTTGTCGGTCTCGATCATATCTCTAAAAGGTCTTAGGGCGATGATTTTTTCACTGCGTTATTCGTCTTTCTTCAGTGAAACGTTTTGACCGTTTTAACTCTGTACAAGATGGGATCAAATCTTGTACAGAGTTGAAAAAAAAAATCTTGTACAAAGTCTCAGATGAAGTCTCTCACTAAAGGCAACTAAATATTACCAGCCTGAGATCAAGCGAAGACAGTGAAGACTTGCCTACTCTCTGCCATCGCTACTTTTCTGGGCTAAAAAGTCAATTAATTGCAAATTCACCACTCGAACAACTACGGTTACCTTTGATCTCATCATCCCAGTCCTACTGAAAGGTGCAAGAACAATTAAATCTGTCAATAGAAGGCGACCCAGTTAAAAATAATAATAGAGGTGCAACGCATGAGAGCCAACTGCTCACCCATGGGTGCTATATGTGTTATATTCTTCACATACACGGGGATCTAAAAAATTGTATGCTAAAATCGAAGAGCACTTTGAAAAGTTTTTCCAGAAAGTTGGTGCACTCTCGAAGACCCAAGACCAAAAGAAATGGGTCTTTAGTAGCGGGTAGACTCTACCGCTTCTAGCCGGGGGTAAAAAATTGTACGAAATTCTGCCAGGGTCAAAATTCTTTTAATAAAATTCTGCTTCCCGAAATTCTGAAAATGCAACTTTGACAAACGACACTCCTGCCTGTTTCCTTTATTACCATTGCTTTACTTCAAAAAAGTGAAATGTTTGCTTAAAAAGCAGAATAAAGCACAATTGGTCAGAATTTTAAAAGCAGAATTATGACCCGCTCCCAAATATGATCGAGACTGACAGGGGAACTGAAAAGCCATGAACTTGCGCCCATTGGCCCGTAAATAAATATCTTAAATAAGGCCTTAGATTTGGAGTGCCTAAACTTTTGTTGTTCAGCTGGAAATCCTTATATAAACTTCAAGTTTAAAAACTATTTTAGTCCGCCAACAGACACGCCCACTTCATGCCTGTATGTGAAACCACCTCTGCTTTTTTAAAATACAAAAGCAAAATTCTAGCTATGTTCCATTTGTCTTGAAAAATTCTATAAAAATTTCGGCCTGAAACTAACCACGCCAACTTCTTATTAAATTTATACATAAAATTACGTGTAGGCATAGGCACATTATGAAAATTGAAAAATAAAATATAACACAAATGTGATATGTTTAGCACTTCCCCAGTTTTATGTTATAAGCCGCTGCCCACTTTTGTGGGTGTGGCTTCAAAAGTGATTTTATAATTAAAATACGGGATTGATTTTCACTCCATAGTCGATATAAATTTGTATCACAAGGCATGTAAAAGCCCCACCCATTTTTTGGGGGCGTGAGATTTTGAGTTTTTCTATTTTGGGCAGATTAGGGTAGGGCGAACAGACTGAAGCTTTTACACTGATGCAGTTCAATCATCGGATTCACGAAAAAATGTGTGTCTGTGTAATCGTGCCAATCACGCGTAGTCACAGTCGACCCGAGCAAACTCAGTGTCTATAAGCGGTTGATAAGTAATTTGGCATCAACTAGAGGCATCTGCCTGATTCTTACGAAGACGACAGATTGTGGCGGAAAAGTTGTCTTTCTTCAGTGTATGCTTCTTTAAGAAGCATTTTGACTTAGAAGAAATAAGGATTAATAGCAAACATGTCACGTCTTGGAATTTCATTTTAATGCGTAGTACGGTCGGCTAGATGACGTTGGATGAAAGGGACGTAATAGCATGTCACTTTTCCTTCGTTGAACACCACTCATGCCTGTGGCACTTTTTTATATAGTATTTTAGTTTTTAGTTAAGTATTTTAGTTTTTTTTTTCGTGTTTGCCGTGGCGCAGTGGTTAGTGTGTGTGCCTCTGACGCCGGAGGTCTGGGTTCGAATCCTGCCTCTGCCACCTGAAAAAAAAGACTTGTTCTTTTTCACGGCTCCCACCTCCGCGAGGGTCTGACAAACCCTCCGAGAGTAACATTTGTCTTGAAAAACTTCTCAAAGTGCCGTTCGGATTCGGCAAAAAATTGTAGGTCCCCTTGTATGTGAAAAAAAAAATATAGCACACACAGCATACATGGTTGAGAAGTTGGCCCTGGTTCACCTCGAGCTGTTGCGCTACTCTATTTATTTATTTTATTTTTTATTTTAGTTCTCCATAGGAGCAAGAAGTTGTTCAAATGCTTTGACAAGAAGCCTTCGGTATTAGTATTGCGTACGCCTATCTATCAACTGTACTTGATTGACAGGAAGGTCCATTAAGCAAACCCATTAAAAAACTATTTCCCTCCAAGCTAGCGGAAATGAATCAGTCCATTCATGGTGGTAGACTCAATGGACAACTCACTGGACCATACCTCGCATTTTCCATTTCTTTATATAACACAAAAGCCGCCTCTGATCTTAGATATTTATCATGACGCAGATGATCTACTGTTATAGCTATTTCATGGATACTAACTGGTACTATAAAGCTGTTGTTGTTTAGGTCCTTGTTCTCCTAAAAAGTAAAGTTTATGTACGCATCTATCACAGTTTTTGTGAGGCAACGTATTGAATAAGATACATTTGTCCTAACCACATCGCAGTGCCAGTGGTGTGAACTCGCTGCCCCTCCACCTTAAGCATCTATGCGTAAAGGCAAATAGAGGCTTTTTTACGGCACTAATACTCGAGTAGTGTTTAGTTTTGAATTTCATGTGAAATTGCAGTAGCTTGCGCACATTTAGATACAATGATGGCGTTTCATCATAACCACCCGGTGTATGCTTTCAAGCTGACAGCCAACGGTACTTCATGCACTGCCAAATGGTCTCAAAAAGGTTTTTTTTTTTTATTTGCGGTGCTATGCTGCAACCGAAATACGACGAATCGATTGAGCGCGCCGAAAGCAAAGCCCAACGGTGTGATAGCGACTTGATGCAACTCAAAATGTAATACAAGCTGTGAATTGCTTTAGGCCGGGTAATTAAAAACCGCCAACAGTTTCATTTCGCAATGAACTTGACTTGCGGTTTTTACCAGTCGACTCCGATATCATGCGTGCATGTTCCCAACGAAGTTCTCTGAACTTTTTCGCTTGGAAGGAAGTCAAATTCTGTTCTATGATCTCAATTTGGAAAGAGGTTATTGGAATTCTTCCACAGTGTTGATTGATATCAAGACTTCGCAGTCACAGTAAGCAAGTGTTTAAGAGTCAGAACAGCCCGTAACTAAAAAAAAATGCTTCAAACCAAAACAAAATACAGTTGCCCTTAGAGTTGGCCAATTCAGTTTTTTACTCCCCCTAGGAATGACCTGGGTAACCTTATGTAGGAATCAAATCAATCGCTGTTTAATCTGTCGCATGAACCAAGCCACAACCAATTTCAAACCCTCCTCGTACCCCCAGTTCAACTCTATATGGATACAATTGAATTATTTAATTGCACAACACTAAAATGAACTAATTTTAGTTCGACGTACTCGGTTGGTAACTCGTTGCCTGCGGCTGTGGTGGTAGTATGATGCATAGATCACGTTTCAAGGTTTAATTTACAAACAGCTGCAGCAGCCAGAACAACCACCAAAATGAACGTCATGTTCCATGAACTACTGGTACATACTAGTTTCGTACGACTGCGTGTCTGGTGGCGCAGATAAAACAACGTGACCAGATTGCTGTGGGGTAATAGCCATATTGACACTACTATATAACCCAATTTGTTTTCGAAAATTTGCTGCAGGGCAGACAAGCGCCTGACTTTTGAAAATATAGAAAAAAGAAATGTTGACGGTTGACAGTTTAAATGCAGTCACACTTGAAAATTTAAATAACACATCAGATTGTTTTGGGCAGGTGAGTATTGACTTGACTTGCACTAAAAACCACAACTTTTCTAGCTAGGTGATTGTGATTGTGATTTGTGGCAATGCTATGCAATAATAAAAAGGATAGAGGATACGGTCGATCCAACCGATGGGACTGCTTAAATAGCTTCTTTAAACTGGTCACTTTTCTTTCTTAAGCGTCACGTCACGCTTAAGAAAGAAATGCCACTTCCGATACGCTCACTGAATGAGTCATTCCTAATATTATAATATTGTTGTTGTTGCCTGGGGCTCGTCAAATAAAAATTTATTTCAGATTTATTCTTACCCAACAAAATATTTCAACACTTAATCTAAAATTTCAATAAATCAACTTGACCACTTATACAATTGCACTGAAATACATTTCCACCACTTTTTCTTTATTTTACGACGTTCACAATTCAAAGATTTGGAGAAACAACTGCATTCTTAAAGTGCCGTTCGGATTCGGCGAAAAATTTTACTTTGCTGTCAGCCAGAGATGACTAGATATGCGTATTTTTTGTCATACATTAAAAACATAAAAATCTGTGCCCATGCCAATGCTCAATTGCAATGACACACAGCATTACAGCTGTTAGACGAACTGAGTCTACTTGCAGTTCTCTTTGCTGCCTATTTCTGCAATTTATCCCAATGCACTTGAAAGGGTTGAATAATACATGGGATCAGTGTCAACTTCGGATCAATTTCAAATAGCCCAAAATTCATGTCTCTTGTCCAAATACAGCTGTAAGCTTCTTGTTTCTAGACAAAGTCAATCTATTTGCTCAAAAATATAAAATGTGTTCTGCACAACAGGTCTTTTCCTCTCTTCAATATTTTGGGTGATTAAGCACTATGACAGATCACCATAAAAGCAAAAATTTCAAATCATCCATCTTGTCCTTAAAATAAATCTTATCAACAGTTTTAAATGTCAGATTGCCCAACATTTTATTTGGGCATTTTACATTTCTCAGTTTTTTTTTTTGCCATTTGGTTTTTGTCATGTGTCGGTGTCTTAGTTTTGTATAACATTCAAAATCCGCTGGTTTATTTGGCTTACCCTTCATTGCTTTTAAGTCGTGTTCTCCTGCGCTGGCAACTCTTTTCGAGTAAATGGGAAACTGTATTTTTTCAGCCCGTCCCAAAACAAACGCCATTCTTCTTCTCCAACTGTGGAAGCTTCTTAATTGGGTGTACACAGGCTCTAGAATTATCGCGTCCTGTAAAGTTACTATATTCATCGCTTGTGGGGACCAATTTAGCAGCGATAAATCTATCGCTTATTTTATGGCTGACTATAGATCGCAGGCGCTGAAGGCAACTGTCACTTGTTAGAATTTCTTTACAACGTAACGTTCCTACATAAAATGATGCGATGAAATGCCCAGCAGAGAAAATTTTACGGCTTTCTGCTTCAGTTATTGCTTTCTGCGATAAATCTAGCACCTGCGGAGATAGGGCGTAATGATCGGCAATACGACTTCCGTAGGAAAAGGTCCATTGGCGGTCTGATGGCTTATCTAAACGAAAAGTATGGAAACGCTGCGAGATGCCTAGGTTGCCGATTTCAAACCTTCTGATTTGGCTTAGAACTAACATCAGACATCTAACGTACAACACGTTTGTACCTACAAATTTGAGTATAAGTCTCAAGTCCAGGCAGGTGCTTGATAGGGTCTAAAATGTTCTCAGAAATTTAAAGCTTCTGCTCGGCGGGTGCTTTTGAGTCGACCGAGATATCGAAACTGTAAGTTGCCACAATGATTTGCCCTTCAATCTTATCAGTTTGGTGGTGGTGTTGATTTTTTGACGAAGTTTGATAACTCAATGTTTGATGTACAACAATTGGGACAGACTCCTTCAATTCGACATTATCATTTTAACAAGAGATCCGATCTCTAAGAATTTGATATCTCTGGAAAATATACTCTAAATAGGAAAAATTCTATGAACATTTTTAAAGATACTAAAATCATTTACATTTGCGGACTGTTTTTAGAGAAAAGCCTGATTTTTCAGCTTAACTTCCATTTTCAACGCATTTTCCAATGATCCTAACAAATCAGATATTGAGAATTGTTCTCTAGCCCGCTTTTGGTGGGCGTGGCCCATTGGCACACAAGGAATGATTTCATCCCAACATACCTACTTTATGACTTGGTGCTACAGGGTGGCTATCTACCCTGTAGGCAGGGTATACTTAGAAATAAATTACAGACGAACTTTTGCTTGTTTTGGCCCTGTTTTCCTTGTCGTTCCTGCCGAAGCCAAATTTTGTGCCAACAAGCAAGACAAAAATCAAAAAACACTAAAATAGTTTTTTTTTCCATATAGGAAGTGTTCATTCCCCATAGCCACTTTTTTCTACTTTTATTACAAACGCTAAAATACTTAACATTAAGCATTGGCGAAGCACACCATCGCATGTCCATCTAACAAACGGCAACCCCCATTAAATAGCTAAGAAACTAAATACGCCGTTCTCGTGACTAGTCTCAGTCCCGCACGCAACACCTTTTTGTGACTTAAATTCGATCGTTCGTTTTGTCAGGCTGGGTGTGGCATGGCGCAGCCTTAAGGAAGTCGATTCGACCGAGTTTTAATGTCGCCCATAAAAGCTATTTTTTTGCCACAATTAGTGGCCAATCTTAGAGTCGAAACCACTGCACCAGAGTATCAAATGTTAAGCATTAATGCTTGCGCATTAGGTGCACTTCATTTGAATATAAGTGATCTTCTTAGTCGGGGATTAGAGGTTATACCGACTCTGTATGCCAGCCATAAACTGGATTACACTAATTTATTCGGATTAAATAAAGCATTTCGCTGTGACAGTTTTTTTTGGGAGGGGGAAACCAAGTCTTTCTCCGACGAACTGGTAGTAGCTGATACATGAATTTATGTATTTTTAAGAGGGCTAAAGTTTTATAGCCATTGGTGGATTGAGAAAATGGCTATAAATTTACATGGCAAGTGAGGCCTGTATTATATGGGTACGTGATGGAAGGGTACTATGGCCCAACGAATGCCGGCTGTAGAGGAAGTGGAAAGATGGAACAATCTCGCGTTTATGATAGACTGTAAGGTCAGAGTAACTTAATAGGAATATTATAATAGTTCCACAACCAGTTTTGTGTTCATTGTGGTCATGCATGGCTATGAAATTTTCCAACAACTAAGGTTTCATAAGCTCAGTGCGATTGCACTGCGCGAGACCCAACCACTCATACAGTGGGTTGCAAAAATGTTGCAAGTCGCCCCATAACAATGTAGGTTCAGATAAAGTGAGATATCTCTCTGGTTTAAGGTGTGAAAAGATTTGCAACTGTCAGCATCATAGCTAACCCGAAGGTAATCAGAACACTTGGTTGCATCCCGAACGATTGTTTTTATTTAGTATTAAGTTACTAAGTGTCACATTGAACTCAGCATGAACTTTGGAGTTTTATTCAACTGGCTTTAGCCACTTTTGAATTTGGTGAAGTCAATGGTTATTTGCTAAAATTAGTCATCTTCGAGTTACTTTGATAGAAGCTGGGTGCTAAGGTTTAGCATATCCTCATCGGGCCCTCATGTTCAATAGTGCTTATCAAGAAGGTCCTCTTGAAAATCTGATTGCCTGTTTAATAAAAAAACTAGTGGGAGGGTTACAATCCGCGTAGGCGAATCGTTGGATACAACTGTCAAGCTCCAAAATGCGTCAAAAATCTTGGTTGTTAAATTTCAGTTTCTATTGACTTTAATTGTGTTAAGATGTGTCAATTAAGAACCTTCTTTCTTAAAAAAGGGGAGTGGCATCAACCCCTTTTCAATAACATAGTTTTTTATCATATTTTTTTTTAGAAGTGGGATACAATTCTTTTTTACTTAAAAACGCCTCCAAAGGTGGGCGTGGCAAAAATTTATTCATTTGAGTTGATAGCTTACGTACACATCTGAAGATTTTATGGTGCAATTTTTTTGGATTTAAAGCAAATATATCAAATAAAAAACGTTTATTAGAATGCATATTAAGTATGACCACGCCTACAAGGGACGGTTTTCGCTTTTTTCTTAAATGCCAATCACAATATACTTAAGCGAGGATAACGCATACCAAATTTCAGCTTCCTACGACAACTTTGGCTTTTCATGCTTGTAAGTAAAGTGGGCGTGTCAGTGGACGGATTTCAAAAAATTTTACACTTGTACTGCTTCGGGACCTAGAAAGAACAGATATCAAGTCTCAAGTTCCTAGCTAAAAATTTAAGGACTAAAAACTACCGACAGACGGACGGACGGACATGGCTCATTCGACTTACAATTCGGTCTCGATCATATTAAGGGCATAGGTCTTGGGGGTCTACGGTGATTATTTCTCTATGTTACAAACTATGAATCAAACTTAATATACCTCCTATCCTATGGGATGGGGTATAAACATATTTTCATACCTAGCGAAGGGTACTCTTAAGTCTTTGTGGTGTACTTATCATAAAACTTAAGAAGGAACCTACCTTGCTGACTAAAATGAAAAAAGTGAGTGTGTAACCTACCTATGATAGTGTAACCTACCTATGATATTCGCCATGAAGCAAATTGAATATTGAGGCCTCGATAATTTTTGGTCCTCGAATGGTGCATCTCTAGTTGACAGATTACACCTAAGACTTGCCGAGATGAGTTAATGTGTTTCTTTAGAAGTTTTTCGAAAGCGAATATAATAGCGTCTAAGGCGAATATTAGAAAACTGGATTCAAAGTGAGAACTTAATACTTAAGCACACAACCTTCATCGTAATTTTATCACTGCTTGTCCTGAGGTTTCTTATACATTAAGAAGGTGTCCCTAATATGTATTAGCCAATATGTACTGACGTTTCCTACCCTAAGTTCTAGTCAGTAGTTAAGTTAAAAGCCTTAATGAGCAAAGTTGCGATTATGTGCCGGGAGCAAGCACACACATAAAAAATGTATAAAGTGTTTCCTTTTTCTTATTGAATTTTAGATTAAAAAGCTCAAACCAAACATATCTTTAAGCCGACCAAGAAATTGTAACTTGAGAAGAAAAAAATGTATTTGTTTTATATGTCTCAATAAAGATTGAATTGAATTGATTTGTACTGACGTTTCTTACCCTATTCTTAGGAGCTGCAAATGGAATACTCCTATTTTGTTACGCCAGATTGCACACACGGTATAATTTTTGCCTGTACATCACATTTAGTACCCTTTCATGCCCATAGATAAAAGTTGGCATAAAAACGGTCCGACTAGAGCAGATTTTTTTTAAACTATTTTAGTTTGTCTATACCTTTTAAGCAGCTTATTATTACTCCTTCTATCTTAGGCAAAAAAAAACCCAAAACACTTTACCTTGACTTGACATGATGTAGACTTGCTTCAGCTGTGACATCGCATTAACGTGTAGCATGCAATGTTCTACAGGAGTTGCTCCTATAAATTCTTTCTCTAGCATTATAACTAATGACTTTTTCTAATGACTTGACTAATGACTTGACTAGATTCGCTTCGAAATAAAAAAGATGTTTGAAAACTGAGTGAAAACTAAATAACTCAGAAAAGGGCTACTCAAAGCCGGGTTGTGTATTTTTGAAGACCCGTAGCGCGCGGTGCTTTCTGAAAAATTTTCCACGTCCAGATCGTGCGAACCAGCTCAGCATATTCTTGGATTTTTTCACGAACAGTCCTTAGAGTGAAAATATTCAGTTGTTCTTCTCTCCCTTCGAAAAGCGCACTGTTCGTTACCCGGCAGACATTCAAGACTTTGAAGATATGTGTCCCTAAATTTAGAGCAACCTCTTTTGTCCCCTTTTGGAAAATGTCCGCATTTACCCCTGTTGGCAAAACGCCTGGTTGCTTAAGGACGCTGTCCTACTCTACCCAACTGCCTTGACCATTTCAGGCCCTTGGGACTTTCTCCACTCTAGCCATGCATTCAGTAAGTCTGGGTCTACTTTCTACCAGAATACGACATTGAATCTGGCAAAAAATAGACCAAGATTTACATTTCGACATTGAATAATTGTATATTCTGATATTCTTAAACCTTATGCGTTTTTAACCACACAATACTTTTCTAATCGCAAACCGGTTCTCGCCACAAACATCTTCTGCTGTCGAAATGACTCCTGCTAAGTTTAAATAAGTCCGAAGATCTTTTATCGGTTCTTATTGTCTTCAATTTTGTGCGCTTAAAACTTGACCAAAGTCCTATTTCAGTTGCATGAATGCAATAGGACTATACCAGCAGCTGCTACAAAGCTGCTGGCTCTCAAATGGTAAATTGTTGAATTGCATTTGGCTAAATGATATTTAAAAATTATTTAACTTACCGTTTTCACATCGAAGCCAAAATCTAGATTCTGAGCAATTCGATTTCAAAACCGAATTGACCCTTTCACACTGCGAAAATAATCTAGATTTTGTTGACTTTTCGATCAGTTGAACACCAACTGTCCAATTTTTCACAGTTGTCACAAGTTAAACAGCTTCAAATAAGTAAAAACCAATTGTGGATAACTAAAGAAGCACTCAAGAATACATGAAAATCACCGCACAATTAAATAGTATAAAAAAAAACGAAAATATTTCTCCTTTTTATTTTATAAAGAAACTTCATCGGCTGTCATGTCTTCTCTTGATTGAATTAAAAAAGTTTTTTTTTTTTTTTTTTTTTTTTTTTTTTTTTTCCGTGGGTAGGAAAAACCTTCATAGGCACACGAGGACCGGCCGCGCGTGCTCATAGTAGTGTGAGATTCTTACTCACTAAAAAACCTCCCATTTTCCGTCAGACTACGACTAAGTTTCCTTAACAAGTAGTTCAAGCTTCTGTAATAATCGCGTGTGGCAGGCTGCCTTCCAACGAAGGCACCTACAATTCCGTCAATTTATGCGGTTTCATCTTATGCTGCTAGATCTAACGGTCTCATTCGTTGTAGTCGGCGCGTAAGATTTGTCTAATCCAAAGTTCGGATAATTTCATTGTTGCAGTGTCCGCGAAGACGAGTACTAAGTTTGCGAGCAAAGTTTGTTACCTCGTCAGACACGGTTGCGATTCCTAGATCTCGGTGTAGATCACTATTTCTTATATACCATGGAGCATTAACGATTGCTCTGAGTGTCTTATTTTGAAAAGTTTCTAAAATAGATATATTGCTTGGTTTAGTACAACCCCAAAGTTGTATACCGTACGTCCAAGATGGTTTTAGCACTTGCTTATACAAAAGCAGTTTGTTATATATGCTTAGTTTCGAAAATCTTCCGATAAGCCAATTCATTTCTCTTAACTTGATTTCGAGCTCGTCGCGTTTCTTTTTAACGTGCGGCTTCCATTTAAGTTTTGCGTCTAGAGTCATTCCTAGATATTTCGCTTCATTTGAGTACGGGATTTGTACCGAGTTAATGAATAAAGGTTTGTTGTTTATCTTTTTGTAAGTAAAGTTAACATGCGTTGACTTAGTCTCGTTAAGGACAACTCGCCAGCTCTTCGTCCAGTCGCATATTTTGTCTAAAGCGCGCTGGAGTTTCCCTGTTGATAATTCAACTGTCGTATCAATAGCGAGAATAGCAGTGTCATCTGCGAACGTAGCTAAAGTTGTTCCCTCATCGTGGGGTATGTCTCTTGTATAGAGCAAAAATAATACTGGGCCGAAAACGCTTCCTTGCGGGACACCGGCATTTATCTCTTTGAATTCCGAGTACTCATTTTCGTACCTTAAGCGAAATATTCTGTCTTTAAGGTAAGACTCTAAGATTCTATAGAGTTTTTCTGGTAAGCATAGCCTTAATTTGTACTTCAGGCCTTCGTGCCACACCTTATCGAAGGCTTGCGATACGTCGAGAAAAGCGCTAGTACATATCTTTTTCGCTTCCAGAGCTTTTTCGATTTCGTTTGTTATACGATAGACCTGGTCGATTGTTGAATGTTTTTTTCTAAATCCGAATTGGTGATCCGGAATCAATCGTCTTTCTTCAATGATTGGTTGCAACCTTTTAAGCAACAGTTTCTCGAACACCTTAGCTATTATCGGCAGTAGCGAAATAGGTCTGTATGACTTTTTGTCGTTTGGACATTTTCCTGGTTTCGGAACCATTATGACCTCGGCCACTTTCCATTGCCTTGGAACGTATAAAACTCTCATGGAAGCGTTAATGATATAGAGTATCTTGACCAAAGCTTTTTTCGGTAGCTCCTTTAGAATTTCGCTAGTAATTAAGTCGTAGCCAGGGGCTTTGTTGTTTTTCAGATTATTTATCGTTTGACGAAGTTCAGCCAATGACACGGTTTTTATTCTATAATTATCTTGTACCGCATAAGGATTGAGCTCCTCGACCAACGGTTCCCCGTCAAACGGTTTGAATGTTTCTTCTAGGTAATCTGCAAATAAATCCGCTTTTTCTTTGTCTTCTCTTGCCCATTCGCCGTTGGCTTTTCTTAATGGCGCAGAGTGTGCTATAGGCTTCTTAACGGACTTGACTGCTTTCCAAAGAGAGTAGTTCGAACCTTTATCGGCAGTCAAACTTTCGAGGTAAGCAGTAGTCTCGCGACTTTTAAAATCTTGAAGTTCGTGCTTCAGTTTGTTAGAAAGGTGGTTCAAGATTGTCTTATCCGGGGGTGCTCGCGAACGTTGCCATCTCTTGCGCGCTCTCCTCTTTTCGCATATTAGCTCTTCTATTTCTCGCGGATATAATGTTCCGCTGTTCCATAATTCGGACCTCCAAAAAGAAGTGTTATTCCACGCAGCGCTCTGAATAACTCTCACGAGTTTGTCTAATTCGTCTTCTATTTCAAGTGGCGTTTTGAGCGGTACATTTAAAGCTATGTTTTCTTTGCAGTATTTTCTAAAGCCGTCCCAGTCGGTGTTGTTGTTAGTTAATCTAGGCGCTCTATTCTTTTTCGCTAGGCTTCCGCCGATTTTCAAAAGAACTGCCGAGTGATCTGAACAGAGATCAAAGCGTTCTTCTACGTTCGTAAGGTAACGAGGTACCCCCTTGGCGATAAAGAAGTCGACGAGATCAGGTATTTTATTTCTGTCGGTTGGCCAATATGTTGGCTTTCCCGTCGATAAGAAGATCACGCCGCGTTTTGTACTTGCTTTAAAGAGGGCTCTGCCTCTTGTTGAATTGCACCGTGAGCCCCAAAAAGTATTTTTTTGCGTTAAAGTCCCCGCCGATGATAAAGTTTGACCCAAGTGAATCAAAGAGCAGAGCAAGATCTTCATCTGCCAGCCGATACTGCGGAGGAAAATAGCTCGTCGCGATGTTGTAATTTATGTGACTTAATTTTACTGAGACTGAGGTTATTTGCATAGAGTCAAGTTCTATTTCTTCGTTTTTGGAGTGCTTTATGCAGTCTTTAATGTAGAGAGAGGATCCACCTCTCGAATTTTCTGAAGGATGATGCGCGTGATAGTCAATGTAACCTTTTATTTTGCGTGCTGAACCCTTTTTATAGTGGGTTTCCGAAATCAGGCATATGTCTACATTATTCTTCCGTAGGAATACTTCTAGTTCGTCAATTTTTTGCAAAAGGCCGTTTGCATTCCATGTAATTATTTTGATTGACTTTCCCATATTCATGATTTTTTATTAAATGTTTTTCGAGGTTTAAACTCGAGCTCGCTCAATTTGTTGAATATTACTTGATTAAGTTTCGCCTGTTGCTCAAACTTTTCTAAAATCATGCCTAGAATTTGAGAGACCGAATCTGATGCGGCCGATTGTGGCTTACTTTCACTAGACGCGACTTGAGCGTACGATTTTGGACCAACAAGTGTGGATTCTCTCTTTTGACTCCGGTGGGAACTAGGACCAGCGACGTTTTCTTGCGCATTTTGAACTTTGCCTTTAATCAAACCCTTATCCCTTGTCGACTTAGGGGTTTTTGGCTTATCTGCTTTAGGAGGTTTTAGGCTTGGGCCCTTATTTTCAGTATTTTTCTTCGGAGCTTCATGTCGTTTTTGCAACTCAATGGCAATTTCGCAACCTCGGTAGCTCGCTGGGTGACTTCCCCTGCAATTGGCACAAACCGCGGGGGCCTGACTGCTGACATTGCAATCCGTCGAGAGATGTTCGCCGGCGCATTTTACGCATCGCGGCTTTTTCTGGCAGCACGCTTGCGTATGTCGGAAACCCTGGCATCGCTTACATTGGGGAACTATTCTGTTGCCCTTCCGCTTGGGCTCGATTTTTACCTTGATGTTAAGGATTGATTTAATTTTGTAGATTTCGTTAATATTTTCAGTTCTATCAAAAGAAAGCATAAAAATTTGCAGGCCGCGTCGGACAACAGCGGAATCTTTGCCTTCGTCCGTACGTTGCTTCTCTTTCTTTATTATGTTCACGGCATCAAGAATTTTAAAGCCTTGGGCTTGAACGTCTTGTATTATTTCGTCCTTGGTACAGGATGGGTGTAGTCCCCTCGCTATAACCCGCAGCGGCTTTTCGAGGTGATTTTCATAAGTAAACCATTGGATTTTCTCTAAATTTAACTTTTGTGACAGTGACCGATAGGCATCAGAGTCATCGACGTTAACTTTCCATACGTTGTTTCGAAGTGATGTTAAGTTATATTTCGTCCCAAGAGTATTTTTAAGGATGTTTCGCAACTTTCCGTAGTCCGCGATCCCAACGACATTTATTGCAGGTGGTCGGCGGTTTTTTTCTTGGGGTATTCCTGTCGCTTTGTTTGATACGACTGGTGTTTCTTCTTTTTGCTGCACGGTTTCTACTTCGGGTGAAGAACCGGCCTTTCGTTTCTTGGTAAGCCTTTTCCTAAAGACCGGATTCGTTTCGCGTGCAAGTTCTTCCTCGTCCGTCTGGTATTCACATTGACGTTTCGGCGTTTCCTCGCATACTATAGTACCGAGGGGGTTCCTTAAGGCTTCATTTTCTTTACGTAAGGAATCTACTTCGCTTTTAAGCTCATGGTAGAGACGTTCCATTTCATTAAGCTTAGCACGGAGTTCTTTGTTTTCCGCTTCAAAGCATTTAATTTTCGCTGAGTCCTGATTAACCGGCGGACTTCCTTTCCCGGAGACCTTTGATCCAGCTGGTGGAGATCGAGGCACCCTTGATTTTTTCAAAAAGGGATTTATAAGCAATAAATGGCTCTCCCCAGAATCCGTAGAGCCTACCTCCGAAGAGGGTGGATTTGCCAGTGAAACTGGATTGCCACCTGGGGTAATAGAATCTTTTGTTTTGTCCATTGCATAGTTTGTATGCGCTACGCGCTCGGCATACGGAGGGTGGATTTTAGTCGCCTCTTACGACAGGCATGCCTTACCTCGGGTATATTCTAACCCCTACCCGAAGGGGTAGAATTAAAAAAGTGTGTTTGTTTTTATTTTCCTATGATTCCCACCAAATCGAATACAATCTATTACATTTGTATTCTATTTTTTGGGAATCTAGATTCTGATCTAGATTCTGATTTCTACAGATGTATGGGAAATCTAATAGATTTTAATTAGATTTGGGACTTTTTTACTCTGAATCTAGATTCTGGTTCGGTGTGAAAACCGTATAAGTATAGCAGTAGATGGTTTATAATTAAAATAAATCTGGAACAAAGGGCAATGGGCAAAAATGTATGGGGTTTGGTCCAAATTTCCACCCCCAACATGGTGTAACTTTTTACTGACATTGTTTTATTGTTTGCTGTAATAGTAAAAATTGCCCAATATTTGATAACCTTTTTATGAACAAGGTTCTCGTTCGTGATGGAAATTTGGACCCATTTTGCCCTATATTTGAAAAATTTCTACCCACGGGGTTTTTGTTCGTGGTGGAAATTTGGACCACTTTTGCCCATTGCCCCTTACTAAAATATTTTAAATTCTTTTTATTCATTAATGCCATTTAACCTTTTGAGTACCGATAAGACCTCGGCACCAATTTTTAAGTGTTTAAAAATTGGTGCAGCGTACTTAAAGCATTTATTTAAGTACGCTGTTAAAACCAGACCGCACTTAGGGGGTACTAACATCAGCAATTATTTTTTTAGGCAGACATGTTGACATGTCTTTTCAATCAGTTTAAAATACATCAAATTCAACTTCATATTTATCTTTGTATCCTTTGTCGTATATGAATAAAAGTTTGACCTGCGAACTTTAAAAAATTTAAAAGAAAAGTTTTAATGTGGGCGTTGCTATGTCAGCAGCATTTAAGCAATAATAAAAGTCAATCACAAGAATATTTCTCAAGTTTGTTTTATTGTTTGTTATTAATGTTCAAAAATGTATAACCATAAACGTAAGATCGTAAGAATTTTTCGTTTAATTATGTACATATGTACTATTCGCTTTAGGGTTTTCTATAATTTACTGTTCATACTCAGAATATTTCTTAGCATCGGGTTGGGCAAATGATCGCCTGCAGTCATAAACAATTCATTTGCAATTTCATTACCAATCCGGATCTATTAAAGCAAAAATAAACACATTCAAGCAAAAGCGTTTATGAAACAAGCCGTCAATTCAATTGACCAATAACCCACAGCGCTACCAGCCAGTTGAATAGATTTGAATTACAAGAACCCACTCTCGATCGAGTAAATTTAAAGATTTGTTGTCGATTACATCAATCGACAATCGGTTGGAAGTATTTACTCTCGATTGGCAGTCACTGTTTCCCCATAGAATAGAATTTGAAAACAAAACTCGTTACAAAATCGACAGATTTACCCATAAACAAGCATCTTCAGTGCATTTGTGATGTTGATGTTGATACTTATCTGACTTCCGATTGAGTGGTGTAGAGTCTGTGGATGTTTTTCCAAAGAACAATACAAGCCAGTAAGCCTTCTTAATGAGGGGCTAAGACAAAACCAAGGGTGGCGACCTTCTTTTTTATTATGGCGCGAGCCAGATGTTACATGCAGGGTGTTGCGCGAAAAAACAAAAAATTTGCATAAAACAACTTAATCACATCGATATCCAGCACAGCGCACAGCACATCACCCAGCGGTTTACGATGTACCACTCTTGTTAACTTCAACTGAAGATCCGTAACGTTTCGCCGCGCCGTCGCGGCCGTGTCCGCCTCCCTCGTCGCAGATGTTAGCAAGGCCAACCTTTCAGATTCCATGAACACAATTGCTGCCATGAAGATCTGATAAAGTCAAGATTCGTTTCTGTGTTTTTTTGCCTTCGATGTAGGCAAGATCAACACAAGTCCTACGCGGAGTGTGTGTGGTAGAATGGACAATTTGCATAAATCAATAGGATGATGATGATGATATGCAACACTAAGTGATGTGTGCTCTTGTGACAAGTGATGATCGATACCATTCCTTTTGGGGAAGCGGCTCACCTCTCGGTACAGGAAAAAAGTTTATTTTGTTGTTTTGTAATCTTAGGGCCCATGTTTTGATTAGATATTTTCTTTGGAAAGAAGTTGTCTTAACCTTTAGCTTGAATTGAAGATCAAGGGCTGTGAATATTGACACAAATATTTCGATCGCAATTCAAATAGTTTCTTTCTCAAAAGAGGAAGAGAAGCAACTGAATACATAATTTAGTTGGCCTGAAAAAGAGCTTATTGAAGTGACTTTGGCTAATTTCAATTTCTAGAGTGTTTGCCCTGTTGCACATTGAAATGTTAAGTGAATTGGTTGGCAATAATTAAGAGAGCACTCGTCCTAGAAGCAGTTAAAGAGACTTAAATTAAATACATGTCTTAAGGCTGCATCCAAGGACGCAATTTTTCAAAAAAAAATCTTAGCTCTGTTTGCCCACTCACAATTTTGTCGAAACGAAATTAATTTGATCAGATTTAAAAACAACTTTTCAGATTTTAAAAAACTTTCATGGACAGATGTTGCTATGCAGAATGCATATTTAATCTGTTTAAGCGGATGTGAACAGATTTAGATTGAATGTGGGACACTGTCTTTATACATACACAGCTTTGGCTAAGGGATAACAAAGACTGATAGTCTACTTGCAACCTTGTCTAAGCTCATTAATTTGGCCAATTTTATAATCGCTGAAACTTGGGAATTTTTTTGATTAATTTTAGAGGATAACAATGCAACACAAAACTCGGTTTCTACATTACTGGTATCACTATCATGCCCAATATTTATTTCAACCTGCGGTTCCAATTCCTTCAGATTTATTCGGCGGTTCTTCACGAGTCCATTAAATATTTGCAAATAGGATCAACCACAATTTGTTATTATTGATCAACTTTTGACAGTGATGGCCTTGCCTCTCGTCTCATAAAAGGATACCGCCCGCTTAAAGTGGGCGACAATGAAGGGCTTTTCCTTGTTTGCCCTCCTTTTTCTAAGTTTGTCCTTTTTTTCATTTGTCAGTGAACGTTACGCCATTTGCCGGGAGTTAATGTCAATCCCTAATGCATTCCCTTAGCAGATGCAGCACGTAGGGTTGAACTCATTCTTTCTACAACGTTACTGAAATTACTATCTGCTGGGCCCCAGCTTTATGTGTAGGTTAAGTTCTGGGTAAAACAACAATTGAGTGATCCCAAAACTAAAACTAGCCTGAGTTTAACCCAGGAAACAACTAAATTTTTAGCTTTCAGCGTAGTGTTCGTCAGTAAAGTTATCGACACTTCACTGTAAAAATTGCATTAACTTTTGATATTGCAATGTTTTCATTTGGGGTAAGCCGAATAAAACTAAATTTTACTTTTATAATTACACAATGAAACATTTTATTAACCGAACAAAACTTGTTTAATTTCAAATCACACTTAAATCAACTTCGCTACTTATTTTTACAAGTCAACGTTTCCAAATATAGCTGTCCCGTCCGAGCGTGTCTCCGTGTATTTATACAAACTCAACACTTTCTATATTTCCCTACATTGGTATTTTTCCACTGAAGGGGAAATTCGATATCGAAATTCGAACTTCGAATCTCAGTTCGCTGTTAGCTGACTGGAATGACAGTTGGGTATAGTGTTCTTTTAGTGAATCGAGCGGATGTGTTTATTGTGCATTCAGCGACTCCTGCATGTCTTTTCACATCTTGTCGCCACATCAAAATATATTGGAAACTGAGTTCGGACTGCATTTTTTAGTTAATCCGGGGCTAAACCGAATCAAAATTGACTGACAATTTTAATATACGGTTTACCCCGATTATGCTTAACTCCCGCATTGAGACACAATGGGGAAAATGCCGAGTTAGGGGGGCTTTTTTGGAATTTTAAGAATCGGGCTGCTTTGAGATTAAGAAAGCTGTTCAAATCATTATGACGTTCAAACTAGTGCGACAGTCTCCAAATGGGATGTGGTATAATAAACATTCAGTTGCTGAATTAAATTAATTTCTATTCCTAATTAGATTTTAGTATAATAATTAGAGGCCATATATATCTATTATAAAAATTTGTCAAAATAAAACTCGACACTGTGCGCGTTTCCACTATACTTTGTATGTTATGCTCTGGCGTCTATTCCTTTTCTGGGCCGCTCAATTCAGCCTTGTTAGGCCCCACCTGCAAAAGCCACTGAAGTTAAGTTATTGCCACTTTTTACAAAATAAAACACATTTTGTCATGGAATCAAAATCTTGTCGGGACTAATCACTGACAGTGCATGGCCGCCCAACTTAAAAACGCATTTTTCAAACTCTCCACAACTTAGCGACAATTATAAAATCCCATAAATTTCCATTAATTATCCTCGATCATGCGACCGAGATCGCGACCGTCCCGAGATTAGGTATAGGTACTTGTTAGTATAGCTAGAGAGGGGACTGTTATGGCTGTCAATTCAATTCGATTGAGTATATCTCAGGCTGTGCACCTAACCTATGCTCATCGGAGATCGCTCTATTTGCCACTTGCGCCCCTTCTCAAAAACAAAACCGAGCCAATCAAAGATTTTTATGTAATTTTTGCTCAATTTTTGCAACTCCATCATTCAACAAGGATTACGTGTCAGTGTGGTGCGCATGCGTTTTTTGACGCAGACTCTTTTTTTGTCAGTTGATGTGGTATCGTAAATCTCATTCTAATGCAATAATTATTCAAAGAGAAAATGAAGGAAACCGCGCTGATCGCTTGGAGTCGTAGGCTGTCACAGCGACTTGGATCACTTGCGAGATCTGTACCGAGCGCCGCCGCCGAGATCACTTTGGGCACAGCACAGACGGATTGTCGAACCGGTCGCCACATCTCATATCTGTCAGCATGGTTAAATGAAAGAAATTATTGTCATGGCAGGGTCCAGCAGCACTTTAAGCAGACTTTGTCGTCGATGTCGAGGCGTACACGGCCGTCGTCGTCGTCGTCTTGCAGGCTCCTCCGTCCAAAATAAGATAAGTGGTGTATACGTGGGCAACAGATTTATGTTACGATCGTGTTTGGATAAAACGATTGCCATGCTTTTGTGGAAATGTTTTAGCTTCCTTTCGAGCTCGGTACCTTACCAACTCCTTCAGGTGGGGTTTATCTGTTTTTGCGATCTGTGTATCTATCATGTGTACTTCATATCTGTGCCTGGGAAAAATCACTATCAACTACTGACCGTCGTTGCTTGGACGAAGAATTAGTTATGTAAGTGGGTAAATCTGTATATCGGGTCGATATGTATCTCGATGATTTTTATCACAATCAATGGAAAGTGATACAGTTACGAGAATTGATTTCTACCATATTAGGTAGTTGCACTCGGCAGTAGAACTGCTGCTGCCTACCAAATACGTAATCAACCCCTAGTGTCCAATTGAAAAGTTGCACAATAGCTTGTGAAATACCTACTCGTTTGATTGAAAAAAAAAAGTTTAGACTTTAATTTATGTCGTGAGGAGAAGAGATAATTATTTTTTATTATTTTTTTTCGTTCATTATTTGTCCTCAGAACTATTCTGTCATCGTGACTCAGTGTTCTGAATATTGCCTCTGTCATATTTGCTGCGAAACTTAAGATGTAGCTGACAGAACTATGAGCTAATGGCACGACTTCTTATAATTATGTTTGCAGGGTCAAAGACAACACAATCGAAAATGCAGCTAGGCAAAATTTTAATTACAAATTGTTATTTGCAGAATGCAGGCAAACCCTTGTAGTGATCACGATTGTTTCATCACTTGAAAAATAGTTACACTTCATACTCTCACGAAGTCGACCTCTTTTTGGGTAATTACAAAAATGGAAATTGGCAAGTATAATGGGTCGACGATGTCAACTGGTTAAAATATTTGAGACTTTGGCAAATTGTAAAAATTAAATCAAAAGAACCGACGCATTTAAAAAACAACTAAAATATTTGTTTCCTTGCTGCATCGTGTTTTTCTAAAAAAAAAACTAACTGGCACTTGCAGCTCAGAAGAGCCATCGCCTGACCTCTCTTACAATCATGCAGGATGTGTGCGTTACAGGTTTTTTCACACATAAAGGGACCTACAGTTTTTTGCTGATTCCGAACGGCGAATCGAGAGGTCTCTTATGACAAATGATACTCTCGGAGGGTTTGTCAGGCCCTCGCGGAGGTGGAACACCGTAAAAAAAACTTTTATTTACTCGTACACAGTGGTTCTACACACTAACCACTCCACCACGGCGCCCATCGTGTTCTTTTCCTATTGGTTTTTGTAGTAGTGAAAAAAGCGATAGATTGAAAAGGACCGACATGGTCTCTCCATCAACCCAATAATTGACAAAGCTTTCTTTCTCTGCTTGAATATTTGAATAACTAGCTTGTACTGAAATCAACATTTCTTTGAAGCCTTCAAAGACCTCATTTATTCCATGAGTGTTCGAATTCCAGGAAAATTGTAACTGATGACGTATTGTAAGGTCGATTTAAAAAATGGCAAGTATATATAATGTGCCTTTTAATTAACAATGGCGTTTGTCAAAATTTCACTGTCAATGAAAGATTATTGTTGTATTTTATACAATCAAAGACGCAAGTGGAAATGATTGGGCATTATAGTGTCAATAACTGAAAAGAGGAAATCTGACAAAGTTTGTCAATTCTTGTTTGAAGAAACTTGAAGAAACACTTGCATTCTTATGGCGTTTTCGATTGGTCAGCCAGAAGTTCCCGGAAGCTTTCCGGACTCTTCTGAAACTGTGTTTTTTGGCACTAAACTTGTTGTCAGATTCTTTCCTGAAAAGAAATAAACTTGCTTCGCGCCGTGCTTCCAGAAGCATGCACACAGTCATTCAACACAAGTGTCAATTTGCGGAAATGTCATTTTCGCTTTGTAGCATAGCTTTTGTTTTATAAATACAACGCAAGATAAGCTTCGAAATCAAGAAGAACGTGTTTGACTGTTCGGCTGAACTACCAAATCAGGGCGTTCTTTCATTTCAGTATAATGTTTCAAAAATGCGGCTGGTATATTAAAACGTTTTCTACCTTCACTTTAAGTGGGTTCGATTATATAGGGTGACTCATTTTTTACGTTTAGGTTCTCTTACGTGCCTTTGTGATAGTTCCAACGAAATCTTTTTTAAAATTATGACAATCGGCTACAAAACTCTTAACTAGCTGGAGTCTTGTCCCAGAGGTTGCATCGAATCGTGACACAAAGCCATTCACTTCTTAACCTGCAGTGGCGAGTACACCTTATGTTGTCAACACCGTATTTCATTTTTGATAGTCACCTTACAAAAATCAATGCAATATAGAATAAATTAGATTCTATCTATTAAACGGGCAAAACACGTGCTCGTGAACAGGCCTCACCCTTTTATTTAACCCCATAAGGTTTCCTTTTAAAAGTAATTTAAGAATTTAATATGACAGTTTATACTTCAAATCGACATTGGTTGCATGCACTCTCATAAATGTCAATTTTGAGAATTTATCACAAACTGCCGTCAGATTTTTTTAAGTTATGAGTATTTGGGAAATTATCCTGTCGATTCACAGAACTGATCCATGTGTCAGTAAGCCTTTATTTACTTTTTTATTATTATTATTTTTTGATCAATATTTGACAACAGTCACGAAATGGCAGGTAATTTATTGTTCAATGCTTGTATCTTGCACTGCCCACATAAAAACACTTTTTGACTGACACCTATATGAAGTTGATGTCAAAATGTCAACCACTACATAAATAGCTCAATTTCGTTCGATTTCGCTTTAGATTGGTTTTGGAGATTTATTTCAATTGACGATGGTTGTAAGTCATTAATCAAATTGACAATTTACGGGAGAGAAAGAGAAATCTAAAGAAAGTGCAGACTCTAATAATTATTTTGTTTTTAATTTTGAATTTTGATTGAAAATGAGGTTTTTGACAGTCAACACAATGAACTCAAATTTTGATTTGCAAATAAATCTTCCTTTTAAAATCACCTATGAAAGCCGTTCACACAGGGTTGCAGAAGAACTACTGCATTTCTGAAATCATGTTTAGCTATTGGAGAATGGACTAATTCCATGAAGTCTGTCCTATGTCTTCTAAAAATGCAGTCCCATTTTTTTCGTGGGATCAGCTGATTGTCAAAGTCATACAATTGACAAGCAATGCACTGGATACAGACACTCTTATTATTTGACATTACTTTTTATTACTTGACATTATTTCTTATTATTTGACATTTGGGGCTTCTACAAGTTTAAGTTTAAAACACTTTTGGTTTTTTTTCGGCCAAACCTTCTGTGAAAGTACTAATGGATAATCGCCGTTCGAAAGTAATGACGTCGGGAATAAATCGGTGGTAAAATATGAGTGTTTGTAGCTATAAAATATATGAAACTTATTCCAATTCTTACGCCATTACAGATCTAACACTTAGGTATATCCACAGCCACACACACAGCACTAAACAGTTACTTCACTTTTCTGCAAAAACACCACTTCCTTGTCTCCTTATTCGTCAAGAAACTATGGAGAACTTCTTACAATAGTTTCCTCCATGTCACCAAAGACTATGTTGTAATCTGTCGTAACACTTTTATGCACAGAGTGACATTTTACTTTGGCTTAGTTCAATATTAACATCTTTCCATAACATCAATTCAGACCGAGACCCTAATGCTCAGCTAGCATGAAATCCATTTAGATTATCATCATCGATCGGTTAACTTTATTTTATGAACCAGGTCAGCAAATAACACCAATCTTGGCAGATACTTTAAAAATAAATTTGTTTTGCTTTTCATTTCAATGGGTTAGTGATTTCAACATACTTCACCGGTTGCCACTGAGAATCAATTTCTCCAAACCACTTTTTCGAGACAAAAAAAAAACTCTCGGAAGAGGCTCAACGTCCAATCGATCACTCAACGATCAATCTTGTATCATTAATATTCGCGGTAGACGTCATGTGTATACACACTTAGTGCCGATGCCGGCTAATCTTCTTCGTGATGGTATGTCTGCTACTGGTTTGGCAGATCTCTTGGCTAATGGTCAGCGAAGCGCTGCGCACATGGTTGCCTCAAGTTGAGGTTTCATACACATACGTTTTGTTGGTTGATTTCTTTGCTTTGATCTTCAAACGCATCTAGCTGGCGGATGTAAAATTTATTACACTGAGTCGGCGTGTGCGCAGCGGAATGCATCTGACTGACCAGAGGCCGGTAATACCATGACAACCATGATGGGATCTGCTGCTGGGTTATTGTTGTTTATGTGTTTGCGTTAAAGGTGTATACTAACGCATTAACATCAGCTGCGCAAACGCAGTTATCACTTACGAGGAAGTTAAAGAAGACGTTTAGGCAAACAAAGTATAATATTTGGACAGCTCGCACAAGGAAATCCTAAGTGGATCCTTGCCTCTATCCAAAACAGAAAACAAAATGCGAATCTCTTTTTTTATGGGCAACGAGGAAGTTACTTTATGAAGTGAGGAAGTCACTGGGTGAATGTGCACTATGAGGTGGTCCACACGCGTTAATATCTTTAAAGAAAGTTGTAACGCTGCATTTTTTTGAAGATAAGTGCGATTGCGTAAGGAAGTGTGCAAGTTTACAAGTTCTTTGGAAGATAATCACCCGAAGTAAGACATTAAAAATAGTTAAGGCTCGTCACAAAGATTCAATGAGCATTTTCCTGTAGATTGTGTGAATGAGCGACAGTTTCATTTCACAATTTGTATGAAAGACACAGGGAATTTTTTTAAATTTGTCCTCATTAAAAATTTCTTCCATTTGCTGTGTAATGCTGCTCCCTTTCTTGCCAGTTAAAGAGTCAACGTTTTAACCCATTTTATATTGCATCCTTTACATACCCGGCAGAGTTTGGCTTGGTTGGCGTTGCCTATTTTGTACGGCATTTTGCAACTTTTCTAGGTCTACACATGGCAATACTCTGTTTTAATGTTTTCAAGAAATGTACTCTCAGAAAGACTAAATCTTATGCCCGAATTCACAGTGCTAGTTAAAACTGCGTTTAATGACATTCGAATTTCAAAGTCACGTTCAAAACAAAAAAAAACTGACGTTGATGGTTTAAACTGTCGTGTAAAGTTTCAACCGACATTTATGAGCAAATGCGAATGAATTTTGAAATCTGCTTGCATTTTTGAGGTAAGCGTACATTCTTGATATCCTTCCTCTCACGGTTCTTTTAAGGCAATTCTTAAAATAAAGATGGGCTGCCAGCTGCTATATGACAAAATGGTAATTTTTTAAGTGACACAAAAATTAAGCTCTTGATGTTCTGATGAAACATGTCTTGATGAAACATCCTCAAAACAACTCTAAACGTTAGTTTAGCTAACCTTTCGATCAAGTTCTACTGAGAAACACCAACGGTTTAAGCACTGAGTTTAAACCTTTGTGAAAGTTTAACTGAACCGAAGTTTAAAATTTCATCGTGAAATTGGGCATTAATCTCTCTTTCCGTCTTCCGGATCATTGTAGTGTTATCCAAGCTGAAATCATGGCGATTAAGGAAGCCTTGTCCTGGCCAAAGAATTACGTTATATCCGCCAAGCATAAACGTATATTTTCTGACAGTCAGGCGGCCATCAAGTGCCTGTTATCGTGGTTTCTGTAAACTCTAAAGTAGCCTTTGACTGCCGTCCGTGTCTAAAGGAGATGTCAGAGTAGTTCAACATTCTCCTGTGCTGGGTGCCAGGGCATAGTGATATTCCAGGTAACTGTAAGGCTGATGTCACTGTTTCGCCTGATAAAGGCTCCTTAGGCATTCCAATTTCAACATGCAAACTCATAATAAAATTGGATGCAATAGAATGAACAGATCTCAGATGGACAAGTGGTTGTACCTGTCTATAGTAGCGAAACAGATTTGGCCTATGCTAGATCTTAAACGCTCTAGGAGTTTGATAGCTCTTAAAAGATCGCACATGGGTGCTAAACAACTTTTGCATTAGCTGTATGGATGAGCAGGAAGAAGAGACCACTCTCCACCTTCTCTGCACATGCCCTGCTCTTTCTCTGAGAACCGAAATCTTCACCTTGCAGCTGGTATTAGTGATCTTAGTACCACTGACCCTACTCGTTCAACGAATAGGCAATTTTTCCAGAACCACGTGGTATCACAATGGACCTTCATAGGTCTGAAAGAGTTGGTTTCTTCGAGCCCGACAGCCACCTCAACCTAACCAGCCTTAAAGCCTTTACAGAGTAGGTGAAGTAGTTATAAAAATTTAAGGCGCTGTTCAATATTTGATCACAATATTATGCGATTAACACAAGAAGTCCATCTCCTCAGTTTCCACACTCTACTGAGTTCTTCTTTCCTGTTCTTTTTTCGACAGCTTGTAATCATCCCTGGAGTGCACTTATCATGGCATAGTTTTGCTGATGACATAGTTTTGCTGATGGCTTTGCCTGAGTTATTAGTTATTCTTATTATTTTTTCTATTTGTAAAGCTTAAAATTCTATCTGCTCTATTTTTACAAATCGTATACAATTAATGAAACCCCTGGGATCACACAAGTAAGTGATTTCGGATAAATCCTCTTCATATTTTCAATCAATGATGCCAATATGGTCGTTATAAGCTCTGATTCATCTGTTCTTGGAGACGGCATGAGAATCTCTAAGGTAATTTCTTCGCCCATTGATGCCTTCTAACTACAAAACGAACTAAACAGATTTTTAATGTGTGTAAAGAGAACTTTTTGGAACTTAACGTCAATAAATGCGAGGAAATTACTTAATACCGCAAACGCTCTTTTTGAACGTCAAAAAATTACTTTATCTATAACACACAAGATCCGATAACTAGCGATCTAGGAATTATTTGTAATAGTGGGCTCAACTTCCTTAGCCATATTGGCAACATAAATAAGCCGTTCCGTCGTCGTTCTTCCAAAGTTTTTAAACTTTGACATGCGTTAGACCTCTCATCGAATATGTCAGTCAAGTTTGGTCACCCTACCAACAAGTTCACATACAGAGAATAGAAACAGTCCAATGTTTTCGATCTTCGTGGGCTTTGATGGACAGGTTCCATCACCCTTGCCACCCTATGAAGATCACGATTCCGAGAGTCTCCTTTCTTAAGGATCGGGAAAACAATGCTGAGGGGCTATTCGTCGGACATGCTTTCCTCCGACCATATATTGCAGATGAGCTGGTGCATGCCCCTAACTAGATCATCACCAGTGGATTAGAAAAGCTCGGCAGCTACGCCGTCAGCTCCGGCTGCTTTGTTGCACTTTGGCTTAGAGATAGCTACTTTCATTTCACCCAAGTCGGGTGGTTGGTATCTTTCGAATGGTTCGTCGGTAACGTCTTCGCCCGGGTTAAATGGTTCATTCTGCCTTGCAGCGGGATTCGAGTCATCTTTGCCGTTATACAAAAATGGTTTTTCAAAATCCCCAGCAATAAATGCGATTCCAATACGATGCTCCCTTGATGGTCCTTACAGGCTTCAGTTACAACTTTATACCCTCGGCAGGTGCTTTTTTCTATTGCTAAAACTTTTGATATCTATAGTGGCATCTCTCTATCTCTTAAATCGCATGCTACTCGTGCTCTCTATTTTTCGTTCTGAGAAGCCTGTGTTCTTCACGTCTCCTATGCTCGTAGCTCTTGAGCTGTCTAGCGTATGATTTTCTAGCTAATTTTTTTTTCATTAAATCAGTTAAAATTGATTTATGAATTTGGCATCGCAGAGGGCCAAATAAAAGTTAGACGCACTTCTGGTGTTGTTAACCCCCAATTGGGCGCCTCCGCAGGTTCAGCTTCCTAGCTCAAAATGATGGGCCCAAAAATATGTAACATACAGACAGACTTACGGATGGACATGGCTCATTTGGTTCAGAATTTGCTTCCCTTAAGGTGATAAGGGCCTTACCTTTATTATTTAACAGTGTAACAAACTTAATAGGAAGGAACTCCCATAGGAAGGGGTATAAAAAACAAAGAAGTTCTTAACGCTTATACCGACTAAACTAGAGAGGCTCAGCTTAGAAAAATCATTCTATCTTCACTATTGTATTTATGATTTACTGCGCACATCTTTAATAGTGGTCTGTAATTTCTTCTCACGCAAACAGCATTACAAATCTATTACTTCAGCTTACAACTTAAACGACTCAAGCCATACGTTCGTTTGGGTATTAGAACGCACACAGCTGGTTCTTTCTTAATTACTCTTTATTGTTCTAGATAACTTGATGCATGATGGCCTCTAACTATTGTGTCTAGGCGTAGTCAGTGCTGATTTGTTCCCACAAGGTCTGTGCAAAAACCAGTGCGCGCACGACTCAGGTAACCCAATTAAAAAAGAATTTTTTTTGGAAAGTTGCACCAACTCGAAATAATTAATTCTCGCCAGCGAGATACACTATACTGGCGTATCTAGCGTTTTCAAAGATCTTTTACGATTGTATCTCGTTTTGTTTTTGCAATGCAAATGACTTATCTCAAACATGGAATTCCACAAAGAACAATGAGTCCGGGGTTCCTAAGCTCGCGATACACACAACGTACCCGGTTCTTACAAAAGTGCGTGTATTATTCCCAATGGTCATAATTTTCGTTTCTATATTTCTTTTCAAATTCTTGGCTCAGAAATGAGTCTGTCTGTAAATTGACTATGTGACCGACACAAGGTCGTGCCCATAGCTCCATGTCGTTGCTTCCAATTAGCATGTTTACATAGGAGGCATTTTTGAGCTGTCTTGTCGGAGGAACCTTGGCTTGGTCAGAATTTAAATTTTTCAGCCATTTACAGTGTCTGCCGAATGCACTGTTGCTGCTGTGGAAAACACTCTACGTAGTCCACCCGACTCCTCCTCTTCCCGCAAGTCGGGTGTTGATTTATCGAAAAAGGCTTCCAACGTAAATTGGATCGTAAATTTGCGCAAGAGGTGTTTGGCTTTGGGATGATAAATAATTGGAGTTATCAACGAATGGGATCAAATTTGTTAATTTGAATACTTCACACCTTGAAAATGACTTGGGAAAATTGATTATCGACGTTTGGCATAGGCTCGAATGCGTCATATCTTAAGTGCTTTTGGTTTAATTTGCGCTGACGTTTGAAAATTATTTCTGTCACAAGCCATAAAACAAGTTTACGATGCAGAACCTTAATTAAGATCAAGTATGTCAGAGCTTGCACCATTATGCGGATCCACTTGTATGTAAATGGATTGCAGGCATGATGGTGCTTGAAGCTGTTAAGGCTATTTAGACTTTTTTACCAAAGGTGACTTTTCCATTAAAAGCCTTTTGTTCTCGATGCCAAAAGACATTTTCTGTTTGAATTTTAAGGATATTTGCAGATGACTGGGAATGTTGCACAAGCCCACTAAGGTAATGGATCGCGCAGCCAAACGCGGACAGAGTCTGCAATAAGGAAATCTTCGGCGGAGATTGTATAACTCAGTGTTGCTCTTGCTATGGATATAATAATTTATGCTACACAAAATCTCATCTCATAAGTCAGTGTTGTATAGGTACGTCAAGCCCCTACTAGCCCCTGAAAGGAGTGTAGACGGCAAAGTGAAACAAATATTGGCGGCGACGACGCCGACGTCATAAATGTTAAAAGCTGTCGCATATGTCATAGCATCAATAGAGTGGGCTGTCGTTTGTAGTTTCCCGCCAGAGGACATTCGATTTCAGTTAAGGAAAATGCATTTATATCAGTTTTTATCTTTCTCACCTCACACTTGTGGTGTAGTCGATAGAAAGTGACCGCGATGCGAGGACTTCACATGTTTTAAATTTTACATGCGCAACAACCCCGCTTTAAGCACCGTTTAGAATAAACATAAATTTTTAATATGATCTTGTTCTTTTCAGGGGGTACTCTGCTAAATGCGATAAATTCCATCATAAAATTTAGAATGGAAATATACCTTATGGCCTCACTTTCAGCGCAGACAATTAAAACTTTTTTAATACAGGGTGTTAGAAAGTACCTACAGTACGGTTGTACAGAATATAATAATTGTAAAAATTAAAAATGCGTAAAGAATTAAATGTTGGTCGCATTATATGGTCAACACGTTTTCAAGACATTTTTAAGTTATAAACGTTTTTGTTTTCGGACTTACCGCGATCGTTTTTTATGTATCCCGACGTTTCGAAATGATTTCACATTTCGTGGTCACGGGTAGACTGAAGAGGTTCTATGCTGGAGTGTACGGGGTCTCTTGCGTTGCTTGTACCAGCGTTTGCCATTGGGATGACACAGGTTGTTGTTGGTGTTCTTGAAGCTGGCTTAAATAATTTTGTGTACACGCACGATTAATGACATCAGCTGGTGCATTGTTTACACAATTTCTTTTTAGCATGCTTAAGACTGGATCCCAAGCGCTGGACAACCTAAAACTTTGATCTCGATGGTTTCCCAGCGCTTGGACTCCTTATTTTTGATATTCAGGCAAAAATCCATCTTTACAAATTTTTGATCATATACCGCAAAGGAGTTAATATCTGCTCCTAAACTTTGAAGTTCTTATCAATTGCACGCAATCAGCTTCGGGAACTTTTGAATTTAAGATGTATATAGATCAAACGCAGCTACTCCCACTTTGTTTCGGTTGAGTACATGCGCAATCATTATGCAATAGCGCTATCGCCTCTTCTAGTACCTTTATCGCCTCTTTTATCCTTTAGGTATAATAAAAATCAAGAAGTTTCAACTGATTTAAGGCAAGCGGAGTCACTGTAATCTAATCACTCTTACGACTTTCTTAACGAATATTTTAATGACTCCTGAAATCATTAAAATATTCGTTAAGAACTGACTTAATGACTGCTGAAATCAAGTATGGCTGAAATATTTCACTTAATTTTTTTCCAAGCTCAGCTTATGTATCGTGGACTGAAAATTAAGGCCTTACCATAATAGTCTTAATTGGGATTAATCTAATGTCAAAATACAACGAAAGTCCCACTCAGGTTCTGCCAAACGTCATTTCTTATAAAATAAAGGAAAATAAAATACGTCCATTTGGTTCTCCACAGTTTCGGTGAGTTAAACCCAGAAAAACTACAGCTCAAAACATGCTGGAAATCTCAATACTGGGTTTAACCTGAGTTTAGTGGCAAGGTTCAAAAATTGTAATGAAATGCTGAAATGCTCCGTAAGTATTTCAAATATGTAACTTAAATCTCAAATCTATAATCTTCTCTATAATCGAGCTTGAATGATAGCGCTGTTTAAAAAGTCTGTCAGAACCTCATCTTCAGGCCCCTTCCTTAATAATGACCCTTAAAAAATATGACTGCTTAGTGATGGAAATTTCTGAAAAGTTTTAAATATTATACTGAACAGATAAAAAGGTAAGAGATTTAAGCCAAGCCAATGATTAGCTTCCCTGTGCTGGCGTCTGTTGACATAATGATAACATCTCGTAGTAAGTTAATAGATATGTTGCATTAGATTTTCGATTGCTCTAATATTTATTTGACAAGCCACTTAAGAAGTAGAGTCATTTGAGCAATTAAACTAATACTATTTCTTTTTCTATATTTCAGGTAAGCTCTAGCGGAGAGTAAGTGTTAATAACTGCATGAACCATCGCTTGCAATTGCGTTTGCTCCATTCATACTAAGGTACCTACACATAATACTAATTCAAATGCAAATTTGCTTAAGTAAGTTAAAATAAAGTTATTCCTTAAGATATTCAAACTGTAACGATCATCCAACGCTCCAGGCATGTATTAAAGTCTGTGACTAGCCACTTTGTTTAGCAAGAAGTCGCTTGCATTCAGGAAAATTATAAAACCCGACCTGAGATCCATAAATTTTGCGTACAACATGCAACCGTATCACATTATCTAATCTCGCGATGTGCATACTATTTTTAAGTGAATTCAAAAAATTACATCAAAATGAATTTGCAATAATAATTGCAAAAATAAAAAAATAAACTCTTTGATCGTTAATAATGCATTGATACCGTAACGATTTTACAGATTTCCATTAAAATCATATAGTGACTGTCATAAATACCGATTAAATCGTATTCACGTTGTGAACGTTTTTAAAATTATTTAAATAGGACGAGAGAGAGTGAGTTTCCTTACTTTGTTTTATTGCCTTTAAATGTCAAATAAAAATGTAAATTAATGTTAAATTATGATTGTTGTTAGCAAACAGTTTGATAATAATATTATTCATGTGACAATAAAATGCTTCCATTGCTACATTTTTCACTTTTGAGTTTAATGAACTCTAAAAGAAACTCTTCATTTCCGTCAATGTCATTTATGAATGACACTTGTAAATGCTGTGAAAAGTTAAGTCGAACAACTTTAGTTAAAAAAAAATCTAGGTATAAAGTTGAAACTCAATTGGTTGTCACAAAAAATACAAAAGTGTGAAGAAAACTGTGTATCTGTCACAAAACTTAGTTGTTTACTTTTTGACAGCACTTCTTTTACTATTCACGCTGTTCTTAACACTGGCTCTGTTGTCTGCCATTAAATTTTTCGTCAGTAATTAAATTTAACTCGATATGGCCTCTTCCTAATTTTTTTCTGCGGACAGTAAGTTGTTTGGTTATATTTCCTGTAACAGCCCATGAAACATTTTTATTGGTGGGCACTTTAATAAGGGCTTTAAAAGCAGCTAAACCTTTTTCAAGTCAGTATAAGTTAAAGGTAGCTGTTGCATACAGTATGTATTGTTACACTCAAATAGCCCAAGCATTAAAGCTCAAATTATGTATGTAAATACATTAATCAGGTGAGGTCAGTCTGTAAGGTGTTAATTAACGAGGCCCTAGGCTTTTAATAACCGATTGGAATTTGTGGTACATCGAGAATTGGGTTTTATATAGTGTTAAACGCAGCCGTACGTTATTGAATTGAGTTATATGGAAAAGCACAGATTAAGTTAAGGTGTTTTTGAAGTTTTTAGAGAACATAATGAGATAGTTCAATATGTCTTAGGTTTGAATGGAACAACCAATCAAAAGGTTGTCAATTATTATTTCGCCTCTTTTTTTCTCACTAAGTTTCGTCGTGAGATCACCAATGTGTCGCAAGTACAAACTAAGCATATAGACAAAGTTACTCTAAGTCAAAACAGTTTCAGTCAAAACAAGCAACACGAGGACCAATATATCAAGGCGTAACACCATTCAACCAAATCTTACTTAGTTTTGCGCATTTCAAGCGATTTTAGTGACTATTAAAAATTCTTAACCAAACTTCTTTTCTGGTGACATAAAAACAACTCTTTTAAGGATTCGAGAAAATTCCGTATTGGTATGCCTATTACATAAGCCCATTGTGGTTTTATTGATACAGGTAATCAAGGCAAGCTCAGGCTACCCGGAAATAACCTGTTAACACAGTTAATTAGTGATCTGTATAAAAAACGTTTCGCAATAAAGAATTTGTGAGGGCATACGAAAAAAAAATCAAAACAAAATTAGCAAACCAAATACATTAAAATCAAACAAAATGCTCAAATCGAAAGCAATAAAAAGATCAATATATGTACGAACACAGAGAAATTAAATTGACAAATTTTACAACAGTATTGGCGCTTTACTCGGATTATACATTGATAAGTTGGTTATCCGTTTATTTTATTGTGATCGTTTAGTTTTTATTACATTCAAGTATTTTATTCAAGAAACGTCAATTTGAATGATCCAAAACGGCTAAATTACCGTAAGCCTGTCGGCCAAAAATTTTACCTCTACAATAAAAAAAAATAGACAGCTAGGTTTGTATTTATATCTGAATGTATGTTCATAACATCAGTATAAAAAATAGCAGCTTTAAAGGAACCTGAAATTTAAAAATAAAACAATGGATTCAAAGACAAGCCATGATTGATAATATATATCAAAAAAAGGGTTTCTATAAGGATTTCTAGGCTTGACAATCCTTTCAAAAGAATTTTACTTCTTAATTCTTTTTCTTATCTCTAGTTCAAGACTCTCACAAAAAACAGTAGACGGTTTACAAATGCGTAAAAAGTTTTAAGAAAACATGAATTCATCCATATATTTTGTCAGCATTTCCAGAATTTTTCAGGTGATGTTTATTGGCTTTTTACACTTATTAAAGTGACTCTTATAGGTAGATAATCTGTTTTCCGTTACTTTCACGTTAAGGTGATATCATCACAGATATATAAAGCTAGTTTCTTAACACAGATTAATAATAGTTTAAACTGCTTCCATGGTCAAAGGATAGACATGTGCACTCAAGGGGACGCTCACAGGACGCTTAGCCATTAACACTTCTTAACGGGAGCCAGGGTTTGTTTTTGTTTGTCATTAATACATAAATTGTCATAATTCAAGACCATATTTATTTTATTAAGTTATTAAGAGATATATGGAGACCTCAAAAATGCAAGCAGATTTCAGATTAGACATTCGGATTCGTAGATATTTGTATGCAAAGTTGAGGCAAAAGTGACATTCTTTGCATTTTTAACTTTTAAATCCAACATGATACTCGCGACGTTCAAAGTGGTTTTGAGCAAAAACTACCAAAAACCAGAGGGTTACAAAAACCGAAAATTTATAAAAATAAATGGAAAAACTCATGTTTTTGATGAAGGTTATGCGAGCTTATTCAAAAACTTAGCTTATGATCCAGTGTGACAAGGCTAAAAGACTATCGAAATTGTGTTATTATCATGGTATTTTGTCCCGGGACCACCGAGTCCCAATATGTGGTTATATTGTTTTGTTTTTTTCTCTCTTGCACAATCTTGCGTTGTTGGCTGTATGACAGAGACACTGCAGCCCAAGAGACTCATTGCATCGAACAAAATGAAGACTTCTTCTCTTTTATATGGTATTTACACAGAATAAACTAAGTTTTTGGAAGAAAGTTTCCCCAAAATTATTCCAACTAGGTAATTTTTGTTTGTCATTCATAATCATAAGTTCATTAATTCTAATTGTAATATTTAAGCCCATATTAATTTTGCTAAGGGGAATATCAGGAATCATAGGCTGAGCTCAAAAGATTTCGCAAGCATTTGCATCCAAATGCAAATGCATCAAATTTTCAAGGCGACTTGACGTTTACAGTAGCTTTGAACAAAAACTTTTTTCGCTGCAAAAACTAGTGCAGTGACATCTTTTTTTTTGCCAGAATGGTAAAGAAATTATTTTAGCTCGTTTTATATGATTTTCGGGATGCTGGTAGGCCCAAAATAACTTTGATTAATACTTTTTTATGTGCATATTTGGCTTATTAGCGTTATTAAAAGTAAAATGAAAAAAAGTATGTACCTACTCTCATATCGCTATGAATAAACCTCAACTCTAGTTACGAAGTAACTTTTAAACTGTCAAAAACGTTTTCCATTGATTCATTAGTTGTCACCTTAAAGCAAATTTATAGGTAATTAATAAATAAATATAAAAACAAATGCAAAAAATTGTGCTCTCTCCTCAAAAATAGAGGCAGATTTTACATTTAAAATTTGGTTTCGGATTTTCGCATCTAAAATTAAAGGCAAAATAAATGTTACATTTTCTGCATATTTTACCTTTAGGCAGTGTTGAATTTTGACGCATGATTTTATCTGCTATAATTTTTCATACTACGAGGTTTCAAGCCGAAAAAGACTTTTATGCCTATTTGGTAACCATCCTAAAAAATAATTTTTTAATAGCTAAAACTTTTCCTGACTTCAGATTAAAACTTTGGCTTTATTTCGCGAAAACGTGTTTTAATTCTCACAGATCTACCTATTTGTATGTGTATTTAACTACAAAATTAATTATACACAATTACGTAAAATTAAGAACACATTAAAATAAAGACAAGAAGTATACGTCCCGTAGTGCCATTGTTTAATTCTCACATAAAAGTCTTTATAGCTTTTAATCATGGGGGCTGGCAGTACCTTGTCCAATCTGTTGTCAAAGTTTCGTGCTCTTTCGTGCTCACCTGTTGTAGCACTTGTGACATTTCTCAAACGTCACTTGTTGGACGAAACTGCGTCGTTTCGCATAAAGTAAATAAAAATATATACCCAGGTACATTCGTTTCGGTTTGTGGACAAAAATAAAAATATTTTCCAGCGTTTTTGTCTCTATATTATTGCCGAAATGAGCGACGATGACCGCGACATTGACATTGAAAGTGACGTAAGTTCTCTTAAGCAATTGTGAGTGCGAGCGGCTTTAGTTAAAAAATTCAATTTGCCCCTAGGATGATAACGATTCCGACAGCAACGGACGGCTTGGATTGAAGCCAGGAACCAACGTCAATTTCACTCAGGTGAGAAATTTAAAGACACCTGCTCCTGGGATGAATATCAAGTGCGTGTATTTTAGGCTGAAAAGCGAGCGCATCACAATGCCCTTGAAAGGAAGCGTCGCGATCATATTAAGGACAGTTTCACCTCTCTGCGAGAGGCAGTTCCATGCTTGAAAGGAGAAAAGGTACACAATCTGTTTATCTAGTGTATGGCGAGACTCAGTGTTTTGTTTGTTCCTCAGGCCAGTCGTGCACAAATTCTTCGAAAGACGGCAGAGTGTCTACAAATGCTGGCCTGCAAGATTCATTCGCATAGGAAAGACATGGAGGACATGAAGCGCCAGCATGCGCTCTTGGATGCTCAAAGTAAACGATCAATTTGATAGGCTCTTTTCCACTTGTTTACATGGTATTCTTCCAGTTCGATTGTTGGAGAAGACCCGCGACGATTGTGCTTTGAACATCGGCGACTTGCATTTGAAGAATGCGGATGGTTCCGATAGCTCGGACATGGACGAGCAGCACCATGGGAAACAAAGTAAAAAGCTGAGGACCTCGTTGGAAGTCTAAGCGAGTGGTCATGTTTAAATTTAAAGCGTCAACTATTAGTCACGAACGACATGAAGTCGAATAAAATATTTATAATTTTTGTATAAACTAGTTTTAAGGAGCCATAGTCCATTAAATGGAGATTTTTTGAACAGAATCCCGTTGTGTGTGAAAATTTTTACATTTATTTACTTCAATCGTACGAAAGCCACTGTTGGTTGTCATCGTTTGGAGTCTGTGGACTAGCAAAACAGAGGAACCAACGGAATCAGGACGGCATAGAATGAAGCTGAAATGCTTACTTATTGATTGAGTATTTCTTGATTCCCAAGTACTTATAGTTTCTGATTGTTGGTAGATCCAAAGTTTTCGGATCGTGTCATCCTTCTAGGTATTCTAACACTTTACAAATCGTTATTACTGTTCAGACCCGCAAATATCGATTTGTTTCTTATTTCAGTATCTCAATCCTGGGGTTCCTGGGGTAGAATTGACTAAGGTAATCGATCCGTGATTTTGCTACAGTCTCAGATCACCTTAGCCGATTTCACCCCGTTTTAATAACGATGCTTTTCGGGTCATAGGGGAGAGGTTTAATTACGCCGTCCTTTCCTTACCCTTGCTTCCTTTTTGATCCAGTTTTACAGATCCAAACCGTTAATTCCGGGATAAAAAGTAAGTTGGAGCCTCCAACACAATGAATATGTTGAATCCGTAACGTAAGTCACAACTGGCAACTTGTTGGATTATTCTTAAAAAAAAATCGTCTTTTCGACTCATAAGCTGCCGGTCTTCAGCCTCACATGCAGGTGCTCAGGGCGCCGCTACGTAGCATACATATGTCGAATTTCACGTAATTTTATAATGAAATTTCATCAAAAATGTTTGGGGCGATTTTTCATTTTTAAAATTAAGGGTCATTGGTGATTTTTCAATTGCCCCAATTTAAATAATGAAAATCGAAGAATAAACAATTTCCCCATTTTGTAAATAATTTGTTGTTTTAATAATTTTTATTTTTACGCCACAATTTTTCCTTAGGGCGTAGTTTCATGCACCCCCGTTGGTGCAAATTTTTTAAAGGCTAAAAAAAACGCTACAAAAATTTTAGTTTTTTTTTGCAGATTTGAAGAAATGAAGAGAATCGAACACATTTCATCAACTGAAAGCGCAATACGGCCAATTTGGTATTATTTGGCCTAAACAAAGAGTTTCATGAGAGTCCAAACCCAAGGAACTCCCGGGCTTATCGCATTCAAAAAGTTCAAAATTGGATTTGGAAATGTTTACTCTATTATTTTCTTTTTTGGTTCACCGTCGAAAAAGGCTGCACACACCTTGCGCGAATTTTGTCATACGCAACAACATATTCAGGATTCAAATAACGGCATCACTCTTACTTACTTACTTACTTAAGGTGGCGCTACAGTCCGGGGTGGACCTGGGCCTCGGCCAACAAGCTTCGCCAGCCAGCTCTGTCTCTAGCTAGCCGTCTCCAGTTTCGCACGCGAAGTTGGCTGAGGTCCCCTTCCACTTGCGTGCGCCACCTGAGTCTCGGTGCTCCTCTACCGCGTCGTCCCTGCGGTGTGGATTCGAAGATTTTCCGTGCCGGGGCGTTGGTGTCCATCCGCTCTAAATCACTCTTTTTTCACAATTTAAACAGCTTGAACCCAGCGATGATCAAAAACAATGTTTTGGATCGACGATTTTTTAATTGTCATTTGGATGTCCTAGAAGCTGGGCAGATTTCTCGCTCGTTCGAAAGCAATGGTCCGCTTTCACTTACGGGCTCCTGCAATTTTTTTTAAGCCTTTCATTCCAAAACGTTAGTTTGGTTACCGTGTATGACTACGAGGTCCCGGGCTTGAATCCTGACCAAGCCCGTCAGGATTCAAGTCCTGAGATTCAAAAAGTTTTCCACGTCAGGATTCAAGATTCAGGATTCAAAAAGTTCTCCACTGTTCAACCCCTTCGAAGGTCTCACAAGCCTTCCGAGAGTATAAATTGTCGTGAGCGACCTCTTAATTCACCGTTCGGAATCGGCAAAAATTGTATAGGTCCGCTCCATGTGTTTAAGAACACGGGAAAAGCAACGCACACAGCAAGCATGGTTGTGAAAGGTCAGGTAAAGACTCTTCTGAGCTTCAAGTGACAATTAGTTTTTCAGTTTTTCTTCCCAAAACGTACCTAATGCCTTAATGTTTATACACGTAACATATTTATCGCAGTTTTGACAAAATGTCACCCCAACCGAAGTTCTTTTGATCTCAGGAAAATGCTTATAGTGTTCTAAAGATCTGTTTGCTTATACCCTATATTTCAAAGGAATGGAGGAATAATATACCTAATATTAAGTTGATACAAAAATATACAGAGGAAAAACCCCCAAGAGCTTAAGGACATATTTTCGAGACTAAATTCTGAGTAGAATAAGCCATTTTCGTCCGTCCGTTCCTATAAGGAATGTCACCAATTTTAAAGCTTTAAATTTTGAGCTCGAGAGCTTAAATTTTGTGTACATAGGCTCTGACATCCGCAAAAATACAAGTGAAAAAATTTCTCCGATCCCACCAGACCAGGCACGCCTACGGCCTAACTACCTCCAGTACTTTCAGAACTGGATGACGAAGACTGGAAGATGTTTTTGTTCCAAAACGGAAAAAAAATCTGATTATATTTTGTAGAAAACAGTTAAAGGCGCGATGTGACAAGGAATAGAAACAGAAACAGAATTACATGCCTTCAGCCCAATGAATCTGTTGCGTCCGTCACGTTGAAGTACACAACTGACAACATTGAATAAATAGACAAGGAATAGCTCTTTTTCATATATGCAGTGTGTGTGAGTGAAGCATTTATTTTGACATTAGTCGCCCGATGTCGGGTATCGACTTGATAGTGCATGTATCGAATGTATCACGAATCGGGGTACATCGGGGTATGTCACCTTAACTCAGGAATGTTAAACTAAAGCAGAGCCAGCTCCCATAAACGTATGAACCTCGAGCCGTCTCTCATGACATGCCTGGTTCAACACGTAAGTAGTCCGCACTCACACAACTAAAACTGATGCTTCACCTTTCCCCAAAAACACCACTTCCTTGTCGTGTATAGTGAATAGCTCTTATAGCTCTTATGGGAAGCGGCCCATAGAAGAACTTCGTGACGTACGTCGCTTCCCATAAGAACGTGTGTATTTTACTAAGCTCTCAGTTGTGTACTTTGACGTAACGGATGCAGCGGATTCATTGGGCTGAAGGCATAAGGCAACGCAAAAAGCATTCAGCGAATTTAGGTTCCAGTTCTTAATGTATGGGATTCTGTTTCTGTTCCTGTTTTACGCTGCTTGTTAAACCGCGGCTTAATCTATAGAAAGTTTTGGTCCACGCCGACCTTCGGAGAAAGAATTTGTGAAAAACTTCTGATTTTGCAGAATAAATTTCAACTGCCCTTAATCAGGCATTTAGAAAAGAATAAGCAATAAAATTTAGCACATAGGTAAATTGCACTCCATTCTGGATTTCGTTCACACAAAGTTTTTTGTTACGCTAATTTTTAGGGTAAATTTTACCAAACTATTTAATATGGATCAAAAATTTTATTTAGCCGCAACCTTGGATAAATCAATGCTGGTTCTGATACTTAGTTATGATCGTTATGTCAATAGCTAGGAGCGAAATTGTCAAAGTTGCATTCGATATAAAGACTCTGTTGTAAGGAACTTCACACGTCCATGACAAGAAAAAACCATGAGTTGACGACGAATGCCGGCAAGCACATGTAACTAAAAAGGAAGCATATAAATTGGCTCTGCATAGAAATACTATAGCTTCCATCAAGGTATAAGCAGGATAAGGAACCCATATAGGGTTCGCTTTAAATTTAGAAAATAAAACCTGAGCTGACACCTGAGATGATAACTCTTGACAATTTACCATTTCAGTTGTCACATACTGAACTGTCTGCACACTTGGGGTTTTGCTTGCATTTTGTCGCATCTCCTGGTTGTTCTTTTCGACTGAACATGCATGACCGTGACGGATCTCTACTGAAATTATTTGCATTTGTGGCCCTCTGTTCACCATCACCTTGCGTGGCTATTTAGAAGTAAAGTCTTGTATATAACAGATTAAAATCTACAAGATGGGTTTAAGCCCGGAGTAACCAGACTATGCTATATGTACATTTGGAGGTTCACTTAAAAGAATAATTAGGAACAAAATCTTACTATTTTTACTAATATCGTTAACCCCACTAAATATTTTTCCCCCTTGCCTCTTTTTTCGAGAACACAAATCTGCAAGAGTATACATCATTAATTTAAAAGAGCTTCCATCAGCCGAAAAAACATGCTACTCACCATATTTTTAACGCCTGTCCATCATCGTAAACACTTCCATGCTAATATGCGTCGCCTTTATAACTAATTCACCTTGTTAACAGAAATCAAATCACCTTCACTAAACCACCGCTAACAACCTCACATTGAAGAAACTTGTTTTACATAACGTTTTTATGCCTACTACTATACAAGAATATTTCTTTTCCTTCTAGGTTGTCAGATGTGCCAATGCAGTGAGTATAATTGCTATAAATATAATAAACCGAATTAGTCGGGGCTCATACTAACTAACGGTAGCATTAAAATCTCGTCAAGCAAAACGTTGAAATGCCAGTTTTTCTGTCTTGAATAACTTAACACTTGGCCACTGGGTGACAAGAAGTGACCACATTTTGAAAATTCCGACTTTTTCCCCCTTGCCTCGTCTGTCAGTGTATGTTTTCTTGAAATAAATACAAATGTAAAACATACATTCCTCCATTGTCCAATGCAACTTGTTTTTAATTCCAAGTAGTGCGAAATTTGATTTTCATCGTCAAGCGGTAATGTTGCAGCGTTTATTCGTAACACACTTTTTACTGCCTTCCATTTGAGGTATTTAATGCGAGGTACTTATCCGTCTGACATAGCCATGGCATGAACCAAAAGGAAAACAAACTGGAAGCAAGCAAATTTTTAATGACTTCGATATGTGTTTGGAAACTGCGATTACATTAATGCGACAACTGATTGCCCATATATCTCATTGGAGCACACTGTTGCAATATGATGTTGTTTCTGTCCTTTCATTCTGGTGGACTGAACTTCTTAATTGTCTTTAATGGCAGAGTAAATATATGGAAACAAAAAATCACTGGTTAGGAGCTGAACGTAGTTTGACTTGAACGAAAATTCAAACTTTATTAACATTGTTTATTTTAAACCAAAGTACACTAGTACCTCAACCTTGCTCCGTTCTACGCTTTATGTAAATAGATTAAAACACCGATGCAATAAAACACAAATCTGTGTACTTTTAGGATAATGTTACATCGTTTTTAGTTTTCTAATTTAAGCCATTCCGTATACTATTTCAGGGAACAACAACTGCTCAATATCTTTGAAGTAATAATTTCAACACTAGAGGGCAAGCTGAAGCGCATCGACAACCTAGATAAGGCAGTCGAACATTTAATGCGACGTGTCGAAGCCCTCGACAATCGAGTTGGTGACAACATCGACAAGACAGACTCAGTGATTACAAAACTGCGGAACCTGGACAACAAAATCTCGTATGACTTCCAGCTGACAACCTTGCCAGCGGACACCGATGGAAATGGAGCGCGAACTCCTCGAACTTCAACGAATCTCGACAGTCGGCTAGTGCTGCTCGATCAAAAGGTTAGCGATATCGATTCCAAGCTAGAAGGTCTCAAGAATCAAATCGATAATAACTTCCTTCAAGTGGACGACATCAATGCCGAGGCTAGCGAAAAGAAGCCGATCAGTATGAATGTAATCGAGATCACCAAAGCAATGAACGCGGAGGTAATTAACCATGTAACTAACGAGTTGGGGCAGCTACGCAGCACCACAGACAACATTGATAAGAAGTTACAGTTCCATATTAATATCGTGTCGGAGAATGTCGGCCGAATGCTGCGCATGGTCAGTGATATTCACGAAGCAGTTGTCGATCACAATGAGCATCTCAATTCTCTGAACGCAACCACGACAGCCTTGCCATTGATCAAATCAAGTAAGATCGATGCTTTGGTGAAGCAGATCCGACCAATGGTGTCGGTATCGGAGAGAATGGATGAAGTGTGGGACGTTGTGGTGGGCACCAAGAGTTCAGTGGATCATTTGCTACCAAAATCCGATGAACTCTTGACACAAACTCAGAGACAGGAGAGGGCTATCAGTGATATTCATCAGGACCTGAAGACTAAAACGAACCTGATCATAAACAATTTAGACATGGTTGAAAAGAGGCTTAAGAAACAAGAGGATGATGTTTCTCTGCTGGCACAGAGACCAGTGCCACCGGAGCTCCTTATGGATCCAACTATCGACAGACTTGTGGAATATGATCCTAACAGGTACAGTAGATTCTATTTAAAAATAGGGTTTTCTTTAGTTTTTTGTTTTTTTTTCCCCCTAGATATTCGGTTATTGAAGAATTCACTGAGCCGATTCCCACGACTCCTCTGACAGCTGCATCAACCAGCACGACGCCAATTACTACAACGAGTACAACTCCAAATCCAACTACAACCACCGTATCTACTCAAAATCAAACATCAGCTAAACCGTTCTCCCGTAAGGGAGGCATAATATTCCCCAGTGTAAAAAACAAGCCTTCGGTAGTCAACTCAACATTCTCAACAGATATTCTGACAGTTAGGGATGTCAAGGTGAGTTTTGAAAATCATCAAAATTTGTAAGAATTCATACGAATTCTAAATTACAAAAATTATAATTTGAACGGTTTAAAAATGAAGTTTTGTCCTTTTGAAAACCCTTAGCGCACTTGCCCTACGTCCGGTTTTTCAGTGCGATACCATCCGAGTTTCTGAGTTAAACTGAGGTTAACCCCACAAATGAATTTATCAGTGAACTTATATCTGGGGCATACATTACTGAATAACTAGATATTCAACTTCGGTCACGTAAAAGCTTTGTCCACAAGCTGAAATTGATGAATTTACCCATCCGCCGACATTTGTTTATAAAAATGATTCAAATTCATCAAAACGTCATGTCCGTGCAATTTCGTTTTGGAGCTTTTACATCAGCTGATCGCGTAAGGTAAATTGTTTTGTATCTTCTTACACGTATTTACTGGTACGAAAATGTAAAGCTTTATAAAAGCTTTAAAGGCTTTATAAAAAACGTGAACAAATGGGTGTTGGAGGGTTAGAGGGACGCAAGTTGAATATCTAGTTATTCAGTAATTTATGATCTGGGATTTATCTCGGCTTAACTCGCCAAGTTTGGTGAGTTAATCTCGGATCAACTCTGGAGAGCAGTATGAACTTTTTTGAATGTTTTTTCTATGTGGAATAGCGGTTGATTTTCGTATTTCTGGGAAAAATGACATCTGAGAATAACTCGAACTTCTTTTCCTGTGTTTTTCTTGTTGAAGTGAGACTTGGGAGAGTGAATAATTTCGAGGGTCGAATATTTGAACAACTTCGTTAACGGAGTTAACCCTGCACTGAAAATACTTGGGAAAGCCAATAATTTCGAGAGTCGCCAGAAAGCCAAAAATATTTATCTAATTGTAGGTGTGTGTTTTGGTTTTGATTCTAGATTCATTGTCAGAAGCAGATTTTTCTTCTAATCTCTCTGAACAACCTACCGAAAGGTAGATCGAGCATCTCTTACGAAACCTTTGTTTATTTTATTTAAATTGTTTTTTAGATAAACTTAAACAATAATGAGTTTCTTGAGCTGGTAGCGAAGGATCGGGAAGGATGGAACTCCCACTTTTCAAGCACCAATTTGTATCAGTAAGGCTGTTAACCCTTACGGAAAATAACCTGTACATAGCCTTAAGGAAGGGTATTTGGCCATCATTAAAGTAGATGGCTTTTTTTGTAATGAACTCGCGATCAAAGAATTTATTACCCTTTTAATGTTTGACATCTTACGAGCGGAAAGGATTAGAGGAATTGGAGAAAGAGGAGAGTTACCGGTGCACTCTTGCTTTGAATAGTTGAGGGTTGTATTGCGCAGAAAACACCGATCGTGGCAGGACATCCACATTCGCGTAGTACGGCTCATAAACTTTACAGTACGTCCGAAGGGTGAACCGATGTGCACTCGATCTCTGGCGAGTATTACGGTTGAATATTTTTAGGGGCGGAATGCAATTGGCTATTTTAGTGGAACACTGTTTGTAGAAAAAACGATAAAACAAATACAGGCAAGAGATATTGCGTCGATGTTCCAGTGAGTCAATAGACTGTACAATATTTCTGTCACCGATAAGTTTTATCGCACGTTTTTGTATCATATCTAGCAGCTGCAGTGCGGTTTTAGGAGCACCAGCCCAGACATGAGAATTATATTCCAGTTTATGGCGGATGTAGGCCTTGTATAAAATAGCCAAATCAGAGGGGCTGAAATATTTCTTGCATCTTTTAAGGAAACCTATCGCATCTTTTCAAACCTTGCATCTTTTAAGGAAACCTAGGCATCTTGGCACGTCGAATATGTGGTCATTCCAAGTCAGGTTTTTATTGACACACAATATACCGAGGATGGAAAGCGTATCGGTTTCTTCGATGCAAGTACCAATCATGGATAATGGCTTGGGTATTATGGTTTTGCTTCAATGACAGAAGACAGCATTGAGTTTTGAAAGCATTAAACTCAACTCTGTTAAAGGATCCCCATGATACAATGCTGTTAAGGTCAGAGTTTAATGAGTTTGATATACGCTGCCGTTCCAGTTCTACGTCCGGAGAGCAGGAGCGAGGAACGGGGAACGAATATGAGAAACTGAGGTTACTGTCATCGGCTAAGATTGGATTAGCATTAGCCGACAGAAGATCATTTATGAAAATGAGGAAGAGTGTCGGATACGTTGCAAGATTAACTAATACTGCAGTCTGTATTAAGATTCCTGTTAGGCTTATTGACCTTATATAGTCGAATTAGGTTTCCTTTTGCAAGCTAGACATCTGTTTCATGATAAGCTGCCTCATCGAAAAAACTGATGATGATAACTTTCATTTTTATTGTTACATATACTCTTGTTTGTGCGGTTTATTAACTACTCTGACACTTCTAGCCAAAGCTCTAAGGTTTTTCATGTAAAAACAGAACTTGACAGCCGAAATGACAGATTGTGACAACCATACTAAAAGGTCTTATCTTATTACGAAAACAAAGTCATTAAAAAAAGTACCTACAATACAAGATCAGCTGGTAACACTGTGACTACCATTTCGTGCAGTGTTGTCAATCATTCTGATCGTAGACATAAACCAGAATTGTCAGTGCTGCCAAGTTCCTGTAGTGATCGTTTTATTTTTGAATAGCTACTCATTTAATGCTTTAAAATACAGTTGTAGGGAATTTCTTAAGTGTTTGATGACCATGATGACCCAGCTAAATTATTCCTCTCAAATACATGCCCAAAGCATAAATAAAACCCAGATTTTATGTGAATGAGTAGGTATGTATATATTTACTTTAACTTTGTAATCACAACGTGTAAAATTGTTCGCGTATCGAAATACCCCGATGTTAAACTTTCTGTGATAAACATGCATACTGCATACAAGACAGTAATATGCGCTCCAAAAGAGAGAACAACTTTTTTGTTTTAAATAAATTTCAATATCGGTGCACGCTAATAAACATTTTCTAAAAACCGGTGTACATACTCTGCTTTCCTATGAATGAATGAAAGAAAAGTTAAGAAAAATATGAGATTCGCTACGATGAAACACAGACGGACACAGTTCCACGTTTTGCTGTTTTGCACTGAACAGAAAAAAAAAATATCACACACACAACATAATACTACAAGAGCCATGGTTTATCTGGAGATCCTTAAGAGAGTCGAAAAAGACGACTTCTTTCACTTAGAGCTCGTCCTTGCGGTGAGACGCTTTACAGATACATTTGCTACTCTGTTCGAGTTTTTCCATTCCGGGGAGCACTACTATGGGCGACACCAGCCTGGTGCTCCATTCCTAGAAGGGAGAAATATGAAGTCAATTCAAAGTGAATAAAAAGTATAAACCGACCTTAAACAGCGACAGGTGGTAACAGTAGATGTTCTGCGGCATCAAGTGCTCTTCGGCAAAGGCGCGAGCTGCTGCTGATATCTCTCTAGCTCGGTTGTCATTTTCCTTGGCCCACCGGATTTGCTCGAGGAGATTACTCAAGTCTCTCTTGAATGGCACGAAATGTTTGAAGGCTACCAGTTTGCTATAAAAGTGCTCGTAGAAAGGGGAAATCTGCTTCAAGACCATGGAGTCCCCGGCCAGAAGGTAGGGCAGTCGGTAGGCGGCAACGGTGCCGTCGATGTTGATCTGGTATTTGTACTGTGGGGGAGTGAAAAACCGACATTGAAATGTCCTCAGCCCTTGAGGCTACCAACTCACCTTAAAAAAGTCTAAGAACGAAATGTGTGGCACTGTTGGGCCATATTTGTCCTCCTCGTCACGAAAGAAGAAGAAATTCGTTATTGAAGCGTTAATGAGATCAGGATGCTCTTTGGCCAAGTCGAGGAGATCGAGTCGCTCCCTGCGCGAGTCTCTCCCGCGCCAAAACGCTTTTTCCTCCTTTGTGTCCCACGGATAGTTGCCTCGCTGGACGGAGAGCATATCCAGCGTCACCCGGCCCATGTTTTCCAGGGTTGACTCCATCAAGTCGTAGGTGGGTAGAACAATGTCATACGAGTCGTCGCTGCCACACCAGGAAAATATTGGGTAGGGGCCAGAAGTCCTTTGCTGACCACCCTTCTTTGATAAGGGCCAATCCCCCAGGTTCAGGTAGAACTCCATGTCGGGCAGAGCAGCCACCCTGGCCAGCGACAGTAGTGTGGCATCCATGAACATCTTGAACCCGGTATACTTTCCGTAACACTGTCGGTGTATGCCTTGGTTCTTGACAACGTAATGACACAGCGACACACTCTCTGGCATGTTATACCTCTTCAAGAGGTTGTCGCGTATGGCACTGAAGTTGACCCGCTTAAACGAGTGCAAGTCCCACTCAATCTGAGTATCGCTCCGGGGGCAATCATTGTTGATCAACCACAGGTTCAAGTCCTGCGGACAGTTGCACTTCTCCGAGTACGCTGTCCCCCTGGTGTAGTAGGGTGACTCAGCTACCTGTGAGCCATTGTACTTGATCTCGATTTCCATGTTGTCACACCAGTCGGCGATGGTGTACCGCACAATAGAGGAGCCATCTCCACGGTCAATTATGTTTACATTGCTGCGGCACTTGCCGTGCGGCGAGTTGCCCTTCACGTTCACCACAAACTGCTGCGCTGGCGAGTGATCGAAACTAGAAAAGACAGAACACACTATTTGCTAGAACTCGTTTCTTGAATACCATTATCGGTCGGCTGGTCTTACTGCTTTCCATTTCTATCGATGGCGTGTATGAAGAAGTAGCGCGCCGGCAGCACTATTTGATCGGGCTTCAAGCCTGGACCCCACACGAGTGTTTTTTCTGGATCTACAATGGGCGTTTCGGATCGGACACAAGTCAAGAACAACAATGCGAGAATGGATTTCAGCATTTTTCATTGAAGATTCGACACGAAACTAATTGGCTTTAAAGATTTCCTACGAAATACTCAACTCAAAGCCGGGCTTGGAGTGATAAAAGTGTTTTATTTTTTCTTTCCTCTGCGAGTGTCAATTTTGAAAAGTCGTTGACATTCTGTGCTCGTAAACAAAAATGTACGTCATTTGGTGAAAGAGCTGCGAGTGTGTTGGTGCATGTTCCTAAGGGCCGGTAGTAAGAGCCACAAAATTATCTGTTATACTATTTTTATTCGTCCGAGAACACATTATTATGTAAAAGGAATAACATAATAATCATGATGAATACCTTATTATAAATTTGAAAAAAATAAACAAACTAAATTCATCTGACGGTCATTTTTCTCTTCAAAATAAACTTCAAAAGAGACGCTTCAAAATAAATCCCAAAGTGTCTCCACTGGACAAATAATATAGGATTAATTTGACGCGAGAACTCTTTTTCTGTCATTTGAACTCTTAAACGAGAGTGGCGATGTCAATTTCCAGGGCCGAAAAAAGATTTCCGTTGTAAAAATCCCATTAAAAGTCGTATTTGTGACAGATTTGTCATACGTAGATAGTATGAGTTTCCTTTTTCGATTCTCAAACTGTTTTTAAGGTGTTTGATAAGGGTTGAAAGTGGTTTGTGAAATGATTGAATGAGATTTTTGACGGGACTTAATTTTAATCGCTTGCCGAGAGAATTTAAATTTGTGCGGTAAATCACGTGATTTGCAGAGGATTTAATGAAGATTTATGTTAATCGCGGATTTGTGCTCGTTGGAGACTTGGTATAAGCTCTGAACAAATCATTTACAGCCAAATATAACAAACTTTGACATTTGTTTAATTTTTTTTTAAATATTATACATAAATAAATGCCCTATACATACTTAAATAAATATTTTGCAGATGCAGTGATTTTAGCGAAGAGACAGCTTCTGTTGCATGGGCTTTGATGTCATCAAGGCTACACTTGTGTAACACTTCTCGTTAGTCGAGCAGGAAGTGGTGTTCAGTGGTTTTGTGAAATTTGAATTTTTCAATCGATGCTTGCTTCCTTCTTAGATCAGTTGGGGCCTTCTTGCCGAGCATACGAAGCCATTCAAAAATGTAGGGTACCCGATATAAACCCAACTCATCAGCTAATTGGTCGTATTTGTCTAGCGGCTGTTTGGCCAAATGGGGGCCATGTTCTGCAGTCGCGTACAAAAGAGAGATAGCATGTGTGCTTAGGCAGTTTGGATACTGTTCTCCAGGGTTGATTCGGGATTAACTGAAAAACTTATTTCTGGAAAACACCGATTCGTGAAACTGGTGTGTAATACAGGAAAAATTGGTTCTATTCTCGTACACCTGAACGGAATCGTGCTCCTGTAAGTGTTCTTTTGAACTCCGAATTAATTCGGTGTCGACACCGAACTCGAAATTTTGCCATTGACTTATTTGACCGTGGAAGCTTTGATTGTTTATGTAAAGTGACGTTCAATTCAATTTCCATTCGTGATTTTTTACAATGGGACTGAAATAGTAGGAAATCGATAAAAATTTACAAAATATCTCAAATTTAAAGGTATCAAAATAAATTTTAACTAAAAAGTACAAAAAACCGACGCCAACAAAATAACGAAATGAAAAAAAGTAAACCAAAAGAAATCAAAGCAATTGGACGCTTAACGTGATGGCTGCACTGGTGCAGTATTTGTCGTTCTGTACACCGAGTGTTCTGTAAACTGAGAGTACACCACACTGGAATTGTCGCGAACACCAAGTATTGTTTGACTGCTCGGTGTGGCAGTTCGGTGTTCAAAAGGATACGCTGATGGCCATCAGAAACACAGAAGGGTGATAAGAAAAGGGTGACATGATCTTAGAATAGAACAAGCTATCTACTCTTTTGCGGGCTTCTCTGTACTTTAAGAATTTCGGATATGTTTAGAATGGGTTGTTGTATTCTTTGTAAGTTTTTTCAGCTCCTTGCCTATGTGTCTTCTAAATTCTTTATCTGGTTCTGCCTTCGACAACTTGACTATAATTACAAAAAACAGCTCTCCAGTTTGGGTAGATGTTTGTTTTTTTTTTTTACTAGGTGTCGGGAAGCATAGATAACAACTTACAATTTCAACCCAAAGTTTGTAAACTCAAGTAAAGGAGTCTACTATTGCAGACAGATTATGGCTTTAACTATCAGTTAACAACTATAAAAGAAAACCAAGAGCCAAATGATTGAAAATATTTTTTTGGAATAGTCCGAAACCCAGAGGTGGGAATAAATCTGGATTACAAGATAACAAATCTGCGTTGAAGGTGTCTTGGTAAATGATTTGAAGTAGCAGAAGCAGCAGCTTCCTAGTCGCCGTATTTTGGCAACTTGGTGTAAATTTCTCGGATATCTTGGGAAAGTTTGACGCTTTTGAACCAGTATAGCATTTAAGAAACATTTTCCTTCTTTTCGATGAAGAATTTACTCTTTTTACCAAATTGTATCTTGAAACTTTTTTTTTCAAGGGATTTTCATGTGTGGATCTACTTAACGCCGGTATGCGACAGTCAGGAGTATTCTATTTACAAATTCGTGGAACGACCTACTGGTTTTTGAAAGTGTTCTGCGAACAGGAAATAGCCGATGGCGGCTGGACGGTAAATATAAGCACAAAAGAACTCGATTACCAAATCATCATTGAACACTGCATGGCATTTTTCATTCAATCTTTTACATTCTTTTCCATGTAAACTGTATCATAAATGTTATTAAGGTAATTCAACGACGGGATGACTTTGGAGAACCGCGGGAGAACTTCAACCGGGATTGGGCAGACTACAAAAATGGCTTTGGAGATCCCGCTAAAGAGTTTTGGTTAGGTAACGAGAACATCTATATGCTGACGAACAACGAAGACTATGCATTGCGGGTTGAATTGGAAGATTTTGAAGGAAACAAACGGTACAAGATTTGATTTGACTTTATTAAACTTATATAAGAAATTATCCTTGCTTTAATGGAGAACACTTTTGCCATAATTTATAGCGATGAGTCTCGTTGAATAACTTTCATGTTTGTCATTCTTTATTTCTAAAATCATATCTTTCTTCTTCTTAAATGCTTTTGCAGATACGCTCAGTATTCACATTTCAAGATCCATTCCGAAGCCGATTATTATAAACTTGAAATCGACGGATACGAAGGTAATGCAGGTGATTCTCTGAATGACCCATGGTACGGCTCAAATAACAGTCCATTCTCTACGTATAATCGCGATAACGACCGCAGTTCTCTAAACTGTGCTAGCATGCTAAAGGTGAGCTTTAACACAAAACGGTTGAACATCACAAGTCCAAACTAAAATAAATCTACTTTCTATAGGGCGGCTGGTGGTGGAAGTCATGCGGACGTGGCCTTAATGGGCTCTACTTACACGACCCACAAGATCTGACCGCACGTCAAGGTATCGTATGGTTCCGTTGGAGGGGATGGGACTACACCTTGAAGAAGGCGACCATGATGATCAAACCTCGTGGACCGCAGGCGATAAGCACGGTGACGACATCGTAAACCCACTTATGACGTATTTGTGAATGATAATTTGCAAATTCAAATCTAGAAAGTATTCTTTTCGCCCAAGCATTCATCTTCGGAAAACAAAGACCTAAATTAGAGCGAATTTTTTTTATGCCTATCGAAATTTTTAAGGAAGTTGTAAATTATTTAAGCTAAGCGAGAGCTACATGTAACTAATTTGGAAATAGGTGGAATTTTGTTTTTTCTTAGCCAATTGCTGTTGAACAAAAAGAATTCTTACCAATTAACTTATTGCTTTTAAAAAACTTTATTTCATAAGCTTTAGAAAATTATTTTTATAGGAAAAATTAAGAATTTGTTATTTTACTTTAAGCATATTGGCCGGATATGTGACAATATTGTGTAAACAAAATATAAGATGAATGGATAAGCCCCAATAGAACACACTTGCTTATGTCAAAAACATAGTTTGAAGAAGAAGATTGAAACAAATGGTTCTTTAGTCTGTCAAACGATACTTCACTTTGAGGCTCCTATTGTAACTATTCCTATGAATTTTGTAAGTTTTATTTAAACTCTTTCTTACGCGTCTTTTCCCGCTGGTTTTTTGTTGTTACTGTTGTTTTATTTTTCATTCATTCGACATTCATTATAAATTATAGTTCATATTTGTCACTTTTATAACAAACAAAATCCTGTCTAACATTATTCTTTAATCAAGAGAAGTTTCATAAACCATGCATGAAAAAGTATCATACCAAGGCACGGACAATGTGTCTTATTCTATCAACGTGTTGGAATTTATTTGTAAATATTCGTTTTTGTTTGTAAAGATTTTTTATTTGTTTTATTTTATTTTTATTTGTTATATGAGAAAGATGGAAAATTGTACAGTGTTTTGTTTTTGTATTATTTCTTAGAGATTTCATTTAAGGAAAAATAAATATATTTAAGTAAATTTTTTTAGTAAAAGCATTTTTATTGAAGAAACTAAGGTAACACACCTTTAATAATCTGAAACGGTAGGGTTCAACTTTTTGGTATTTGGCGTTGTTTGTTTTGTTTGGTCCTGGACAATTGAGATCTATAATGGCTGCTATCGACTAAACCAGGTTATAATCGGGGTTATCATTATGAGAGAGCGAGATCAACGGCAACTTACACAACTAAAAAACTTCACCAACTGTTCTACTTTGCCTCACTTGCCTAAGCTTTTTTGGATAGCGTGTGGCAGAAAGAATTTGCTTAGCTGCTTAGGCGAACCCACAATGATAGTGCCAGAGGGACGTTTGATGTGGATTGCTGCAATGGCAATAGCGTCATTTTTCGGAAGGGAATCATGTTTGAGGAAAAAAAAATCGGCATTATGCTGGGTGGGTGTCAATTGAAAGATAAGCTGCCTCCAATTAAATTAGTCATTTTGCAACAAGCCGTATGTAAAGTTTAAGAGTACACTTGAGTACTGATCACCGAACGCTATAACGCAAATCGCATTATTTTTACTAGCTGGGATGAGGTATCGAGATCATGCTGGAAACAAGACCCCACCCCACCTGATATTGGGTAAAGCGCAACTTAATATAAGGCTATAAAAGCGTGCCCATGAGTACACAAAACGCTAGCAATTAAACTCGAAGACATAACCCTGTTCAAGTGATGTGTACCTAAGTTTAACACATCGGTTGATAAAGCCGCGATGTCACAAGGAACAGGAACAGAAACAGAAACAGAATTTCATACATAAGCAACGCATAAAGCATTCAGCGAATTTAGGTTTCAGTTGCTAATGTATGGGATTCTGTTTCTGTTCCTGTTTTACGTTGCTTGTGACAACGCGGCTTAAGATTCCTAAAGCGCATTACAGTTAAGAGTAAAGAGATTTTTAGACAATATTCAAAGGAGAGAGTTTTTATCTTCACCACTCTCACGCATTTGGGTGCTCCAGTTGTCTGTTATGGCCAAAACAGCAACAAAGAGCATCTGCCATGATTTTCGAACAACACCGATGAGGCTAACGAACTAGGGTAAAGACTAATTTTGATTTGTTACTTTATATCAATAAACCCGTCTTATTACCATACTAAACTATTAGTAGTTAATGCACATGGAAACTTTTTTACAAAAATTATTCTTGATCGTTTGGTGGAACATCTTTCAAATGTTTTTGACAGATCAAGCTCGTTTTAATATCATCTGTACAGCAGCGTGCCGAGTTTAGATCAATTTTCTATCCATAGGTTTACTAAGCTGCGTCATTGTCGGTTTTGTCCCGTTATCCACGTTGTCACATGCAACGTAAGACAGAAACAAAATCCTATACATTAGAAATTGAAAACTAAATTCTCTGGTTGCTTTTCAAAATGCTTATGTATGAAATTCAGTTTCTGTTTCTGATCTTTGTGACAAATCGGCTTTAGGCTAAAAATCTAACCATAATAAACATAGATGAGGTTAAGTCGGCTTTCAGAAATGTCCCGTTAAACGCAACTTGTATGCCACGACCATAATAGAATTTTGCTTAATTTCGTTAACTTTTGTTGGCTTTAAGGTTTTGCTTTTGCTTGTCAAGTGCATTTATTGTCTTAATTAAGCTTATAGCTATTCATATTTTAAAGTAGTTTAAAAGATCCGTGAAAGAAGGGAATATAACAAGAAATTACGCTGAACTCAAAAGCTTAAAAGGATTTTAGATCGAACAATCGGTTACGGAGCTATTGACATCTAAAGTTGTAGTAAAAGTCACATTATTTTCAAATTTGATTTTGGATTTTGAAGGCGAAGTAATGCTTGTTGATATTCACAGTGAAATATCATACGATTTTCAAATCGTTTTCTAAAGTCAATTAGACACACCACAATCTTTTAGCAGAACTTGGATTTTTTTTGTATTTTGACATTAGATTCATCCATCTTAACTTTAGGACCACAGTGGTGTAGAGTTGCCAACTTTCAACTTGTGCAGCGTTACACGGTTGACAGTGCTACAGGGTTGACAGTTCGCTTCAAGGAAAGTAAAAAATAGAGGAAAAGGACTAATAGTGAATAAATTTAACGAAATTGTTAAAAATCAACAAACTTTGTAGAATTTGTGTCTCCCGCTTTAAAAAAATAATAAAAAAAACAAAGCTGGGGAGTGGAAACTCTCAGCCATTGCTTAAAAACGAGGTTTCTGTCTGACATAAGCGCGCCTCACTATTGTGTTGGAGTTTTTTTCCAGTGCCGCACAGGTCCGCACTTCATACCGCCGCTGCTGCTGCATACTACAGCTGCGGGCATCGCGGCACTTCGGTAAGCCATCAAAGCCGGGTTGGTAGAAGAACAAGCATAATGGGCTCTCCTTAATTTTTTTTTCCTATCTTTAAGCCGCGTTGTCACAAGCAACATAAAACAGAAACAGAACCCCATACATTAGCAACTGAAACCTAAATTTGGTAAATGCTCTTTGCGTTGCTAATGCTATGTTCCCACCGACAATAATACGAGGTTTAATTTGACATAAACACTCTAATTCTCTCATTTCGGCTCTCAAAAGAGAGTTGCGATGTCATTTTCCAGGAGCGGAAAAAGATTTCCGTTGTAAACATCCCAATATAAATCGTTATTCTGACAGATCTGTCATGTATGGACAGTTTCATTGTTATTATTCGATTTTAAATTTTTAAAAGGGTGTTTGAAAGGGGTTGAAAGTGGTTCGTAAAAAGAGTGAATGGGATTTATGAGGGAATTTACTATTAATCGCGTGTCGAGACGATTTAAATTTGTACAGTTAAAGGAAATTTTTGAGAAATTTGTTAAAAAGAGAGAAAGTTAGTAAAGCTTGTATTGGATATTTTTAGGTAGAAACGTAAAGGGTAGTTTTTCACAGCTTTCTCTTCTAAACTAAATAAGGCATGACACATGACACGTGAAAAAATCCAACAAATTCAAATCCGCTCTACAGTAAACTCGTTCCGGAATTTTTAAAAAAATTTTGTTGCCAACATAAAAGCCCCTTTTATAGAATAACGGACTGAAATCACAACAAAGCTTGTTTTTTAATATTTGTATAACAGTTTCCACACCCAAAATATTTTTTTGTTTTCCCGTACACATTCATTGCTGTATTTAAGCTGAACTGTTTCGTTACTCAACCTTCTCCAACTTCACTTCAAGCACTCGCACATGTGAGGAACGTCATTTCGTTTTTGACAGTTTAATGTGAAATTTTCAACAAATTCCTCCAATTTATCCTCTAAAAATGTCCGATAACGAAGGAAGTGACGAAGAGCTCTTGGAGATCATACGAGAGTATGCAGAAAAGGAGAAGCAAGACTCAAAGCCCGAGAATAAAAACAGCGCCCAACCGACCAAAAACAAAAATGAGAAGCAGGCAACAACCTCGTCCGCTACATCCACGAAAACAACAGAATGGGTTAAATCCGAAGAAGAGATTCGACTGGAGAAGCTCATCTTCGGTGACAAGGAAGGCCTCCTCGAGAATCTAAAGAAAGCGTCGAAGTCACACCGATCTACCGACGAAGGGGCTTCCAAGCGTAAAATACGCAAAGCCGCCTGGCACGATGAAGACGACGATGCCCTCCAACTTGGCGACGTCGCAGTTGAAACCAAGCAAACTGGACCCTTGGATTACCTCAAAAAAGACAAATCCTACAAAGAGCACCTAAAAAGTAATTTCCAACGCATAGCAGCGACCCCAAAGTGGGCCGACTTAGACCGCGAGGAAGCAGCGGGCTCTGACTCGGATGAAGAAATCCTCAAAACAGTAGGATTCGTTGACCCGTCGAAGACCGCAGTGCTTCCTGCCACAAAACTCGATTTCAAGAAATTGAAAGACCTTAACCACGCTACGTACGCTGAAGGCAAGATCTCAAGCGTCCAGTTTCACCCTACCAGCACCGTGGGTATGGTGTGCGGTGAATCCGGTGTAGCCACTTTGTATGCAGTCGATGGACGCCAAAACGAGAAGCTTCATAGCATCCGCTTTCAAGACTTTCCCATAATGTGCGGGAAAATTTTGCCAAACGGCACCGAGGCTCTGTTCGCCAGTCATCGAAAGTACTTCTACTCCTATGACCTGATGAAGGCGGCCGAGAAGCACCACGGGCTCCCCAGTCATCTGACGAAGATCCGAAACTTTGAGGTTTCTTCGTGCGGAAAGTACTTTGCCGTCCAAGGCCGTTTTGGTGAGCTCCACCTCTTCGATCTGAAGTCGAAAGATTTCCTCCACACATTCAAGCAAGAGCACACTGTCCAGAGCATACAGTTCACCTGCGATTCCAAGCAAATCGTGACCAACTGCGAGAGCTCGACAGTCAGCATATTCGACATCAGGCAACAGCGCCTGATGCACTCTTTCACCGACGATGGATGTATCCGGGGAAAGGCGCTCGCCTTGAGCCAAAACGGCCGCATGCTCGCAACTGGAAGTGGGGAAGGAGCCGTGAATGTCTACCTATTCGAGAAGGTGCTCGCCAACAAGACACCCAAACCCGAGAAGACCTCTCTCAACCTCACCACGCCGATTGCCCAGTTAAAGTTCAACCACAACTCGGAAATTCTCGCCATTTGCTCGGTGCATGTTCCGGGGGCAGTGAAGCTCTTGCACTTTCCCACAGGCACGGTGTTTGCCAATTTTCCTGGACTCAACACACACATCAAGCACATCAGGACAATGGATTTCTCGCCCGCAAGTGGTTTTCTCGCCATGGGTGGCACACAGAGAGGAGCGAACCTGTTTCGGCTCAAGCACTATGAAAATTACTAGTGCGGCCGACTCTTTTATAAATAAACCTAACCTTAAAACCAACAACCAGCTCGTGTCTCATTGTATAAAGGTGTTTAATGTTTTCAGTAAAAAAATCACTTTGGCTGCAAACCTCGTTCCTCATATTCTCACGTGAAGTAGATCGGGCACGACCTCCCGTCGTGGTTATGTATGTGCGTTGTCCTCGGCGATGATAGGTTCCACTCGTACCAAATCTTTTGCTTGCTGACACAGCGCCAGAAGTTGATTTCGACTACCTCGCCGGCCTTGAGATCGAGGGGTTCCTGCAAAGATAGATTTAGTCGTGTGACTACACGATTTCGTCTGGTTCACTTACAGTGAAAGGAAAATACATGGGAAACCAGGAGAACATGCCAGGTGTATGGGTTGGTGGGTTTATACTCAGACTTATGTCCTTGTACAGAACCGCCTCAAAGTATCCGGCGATCCCGTTCAGCACACAGTCTTGAGTAACGTCAAAGGTGAGCGACTTGTAACGAGTGTTGTCAATAATTTCGTCCCTGTTCGGGTGATGGAATTCGAACAGCGGTTGCGGGTGGCCAATGTGGTAGACGTTCTTGAGCAAGCACACAAACCCACTCTCAGCATGGTTGTGGTATGTTGAGGGCTTGTCGCGAGCGAACGTTTTGTGAGTCACAATGGAACGCACTGAGTTGTACAACTTAGAGGACATCAGAGGGTTGATGAAGGACACCGATTTGCTGGGTATACTGATTCCGTCTTCTTTGAGTAGGCTTTGTGCGCAGTCCAGGCACTCTGGAGAGAGTTCGTTGTCTCCAAAAGAGCCAAGCAGCTCCGACACAAGAATATCGCCCTTGTCGGGTGGGGTGAACTCGCGCATATCCTTTGAGAAGATCTGCACATCTGTTGGGAAAAAATTAGGATAAAACACAGCACACCGAATTGGGCTTTTAATTACCTTTTCCGGACCAGAGTTTCCTCGCAATCGCGGTCAGAGTACGCACAGCGTTTGGATTCTTTTCTATAATATAGACACGAATTTTTCGCTTTGTGTTTTCAGCGGCATTTAGGGTAGCGCGGACTAAGGGCCCTCTGCCAGCTCCAAGAACCATCACCGTCATCTTAAAGTGGGAAAAGATCTAACAATGTTGGCCAACTGCGACATCAATGGATTCTTACCGTCTTTTTTTCAATTTCCTCTTCGGAAACTTTGTCAATTAGGGCCGCCTCGATTGCCTCTTGGTACAGCTTGTACTTAGCTGGATCCTTTTCAAATGTTTCATAAGTGTAGCAATCCAGGTTGTCGCATAAGGGCTGAAGCGGGATCTCCAGCACGTCTTCAAAGCTAAAAATAAATTGCTTTCATTTCAATCGAAGACTTTTCTGATTTTAAATTTCAAGAGACTATCAAATTTAAGAAGAAAGTTAGGGAAGAATCTCAGTTATCACTAAAAGTTAAAAAATCTTCAATGATGTCGGGAAAGAAGGGCTGCAGCTGCTCAAGAATATTCTACCAGCAAAAAAGTCAGGAAGTAGACGCTATCCAATCTGTTTACTAACAATTAAGCTAAAGGTGTGAAAAACTAGTGAAGTAGCATGACTTACAAGCACAACAGCTTAACCAAATTAAAAGATGCAAAAAAACGTTGCTCGTTATACGGGAATTGTTTACTCGCTATAAGGAAAAGTAGGCCTTCAACAATACGCAACATCTTTTCTTCAGCACCGTTAGAAGCTCTACAAGACGAATTGCACCAAGCTTTCGTGTCTTCTAAAAAGAAGAGCTTGCAGCATTACCGCTAGACCGTCAGCTGAATTTCAATATTACGAGGGGATATCACCGTTCCTATCGGCAGTTAAGTAACCATAATAACAATTTCAAGCCGCAAAATCAAAAGCAAACTTATAGTTCTGTTTTAAGTGCCAGTTTTTCAGTGCTGAGTTGAGCCCCGATCAGTTAACCCCGAAACAAAACGAATCTGGAGTTATAAATCACTTCACATACAAAAACAGTCAAGGAAGTTTGTGATGCTCTCAAATTTAATTTTTCGTAAAAAAAACACGCAAAGAAACTGCCATCTTACATAGAAAAGACAGGCAAAGAGGAATCGTTCGTTCGAAACGGAATATACATAGTATTTTAGCACACTAGTACAACATTATTCCAATCTTGGGAGAAAGTCTTCTCAGCGAGTATGGGTATATCGCTATTGTTTGCAGCGACAGAAATGAGAGTCTGACAGTTTTGTGCTGGTGTCTTACCTTTTTCATTGGGTAAAACCCTAATTGTAGCTATAAGATATGGATGCAGATACATGGTGAAATAGATTGAAGAAACCCGGCACTAAATGATGAAAAATTGCATGCATTTTACTTACCATTGCAGATCGTAGGAATCTACATTTGATTCTCGAAAGTTGTTAAGGTACTCGGCGTACAGCTTCAAACTGTTGTCGTTTTGGTCAGCGCTAACAATAAAATTGGCAAAACTTTTGACAAACAAAGCCAACAGCTCCTGCCACGCCTTTGGGAGAACTGGATAGTTATGGCGATTTCGAATGAACAAGGACGACGGAATGATTAATGCTTCGAGCGGCTCTCCCAGCCATCTACGAACGGATTCTTTTGACGGACGGTCTTCGCCCAGCTCCAGAACCACGCGTATTTTTGTATTGAAATCGGCCGCCCAACGAAAACGATTCCACCACTTCCACGTGTCATCTTCCTCGTAGCTGGCAACAGCTTCTTCGGAGATGTCCGAACGCCACACAGAAGACGCAACCTTTGTCGCTACAAGTGGCACTTGTACTAAGAGAACCCCTGCAATAAACAGTGACACACAAGCAATTAGTCAGATGACTCTTTTGTTTGTTAATTATTTGTTGAGCACATGATTCGCCACTCACCTTTGATTTGCCTAGCGGCTACTCTCGCCAGGTTCACGTTGTTAGCTGACTTCAAACGAATCAATGTATAACCTCCATAGTGAAGATGTTCGGTCCATGATATGTCCTTGCGAAGGGTCTCTTCGCTGTTTGCGCGAATTTTTGGATTTTTCGAATCACAATCAATTGTGTCCGAGAGAAGTGTTATTACCTTGCCGTTCCAGGCGTCGGCACCGAGCAAGAGATCCGGATAAGAACAATCAATTTGTGTCGATTTGAGCGGCTCACGTTGAAATTCGAGCGGCACCTCGGTGCTGTTTATCGGCGCGGCTATGACCGTGTAGCTGTTTGCTTGTGCTTTTTCGAGAAATTTCGGCAAGTTTTCGACGTTGTGTTGCATCAAACAGAGGTAAGGCATTTTTGCTTTACCAATTCAATAGGGGATTGGGGAAAACGAAATGCAGAAGTTAAAACAAAAGAATTTCCTTTTTTTCACTTTAAAAAGAAACTTTGCCAAGTTCTAACCAAACCAAAGTAGTTTTGTTGATATCTCCTTTTTCAATGCCGGCTGTTTGACATGTGCGCGATTTATCGATATCGATAGCATCCAATTGAGCCGGGTATGTTCGGTAGGTATGGTAATTAAGTTAAAACTTTTTTTTATATGCAGAGTTCAAGCAATAAATTACTGAATAACTAGTTAGATATTCAACTTTGGACATGTAAAAGCTTTGCCCACAAGCTAAAATTGATGAATTTACTCATAGTCTGACATATTTTTCCACATGTCTTATTTCCATGCGATTTCGTTTTGGAGCTTTAACATCAGCTGATCGCGTAAGGTAAATAGTTGTTGTATCTTTTTACACGTATGCACCGACAAGGAAATTAAAAGCTTTATAAAAGGTTGAAAGGCAAGAGCGACGCAAGCTAAATGTCTAGTTATTCAGTAATTCATGGTTCAAGCGAAGGCTTAGTGCCTGTTTTCATTTGGTTAAACCTAACCTGATGTATCAGTATTAATATGGTGTGGGGAAGCGCCAGTTTGGTGGCCACCGTTCAACCTCAGTTTTATTTTGAGAAATAAAATTTGGGTTAGGTTAGGATAAACCAAATGAAAACAGGCACTTAGATTAGACTGCATGCCATTTTGGCATATTTGACGTAAGAATGAACATATTTGTAGCAGCTTTCTTCTTATTTACGTCAAATATGTAAATATGTAAATTATTAAAGCCTTTAAAGTTTCTATAAAGCCTTAAATTTCCGTGTCGGTGAATACCTGTAAGAAGATACAACAATTGATCTAGGTTCAAAAAAAAAATGAGTTGAGTGCAGTTCGAACATTGATCTAGGTTTTTCAGGACATATCACATATCATATCAGAGTCAAACATGGTTTTAATTGCATAGAAAAGCGGTTTGAGTCGAGTGAAAATTATGCTTGTAAAAAAAATAGTTAAAGTTATTCAAATCACGAAGATTCTAATACTATGTCTCCACCGGCAATAATAAGAGGATTAACAGGAGACGATTTAAAATAAATCGCAAAGTGGCCCCACCGGCCAAATATAGGATTAATTTGACACGAACACTCTTTTTCTGCCATTTTGACTCTCAAAAGAGAGTGGCGATGTCATTTCCTAGGAGCGAAGATTTCCGTTGTGAAGATTTCAATGGAAAACGTATTTGTGACAAATTTGTCGTACAGGAACAGTTTCAGTTTCTTTTTTTGATTCTAAAACTTTTAAAAAGGTGCACAAAATAGGTCTGTGAATAGGGTGAATGAGAGGATTTATTTTTAATCGTTTGCCCAGTGGATTAAATTTGCATGGTCAATCGCGTGATTTGTAGAGCATTTAATGAAGATTTATACCTATCGCGGATTAGTTCCCGGTGGAGACATGGTATAACGAATATAAAAACGCACCCCCTGGAGAAGAAGAGAAGCAAATGAAACATTACACAAAGCTTAAAAATAAAAAAATAAATAGAGTGGCGCAACAGCTCGAGGTGAACCAGGGCCAACTTCTCAACAATGTATGCTGGTGTGTTAATTTCTTTTTACATACAAAGGGACCTACAATTTTTTGCCGAATCCGAACGGCACTTTGAGAAGTTTTTCAAGACAAATGATACTCTCGGAGGGCTTGTCAAACCCTCGCGGAGGTGGGGACCGTGAAAAAGGACAAGTCTTTTTTTTCAGGTGACGAAAAATTCGAACCCAGGCCTCCGGCGTAGTAAGCACACACACTAACCACTACGCCACGGCACCCCACTTACACAAAGCTTGTTAGCACTTAAAAAAATTTGAGTACAAATTAAGAAGTAAATCTAATTTTTAGAAGCTAAATTTTTCGCCTATTTAAACTATGTCTTCACCGGCAATAAAAAGAGGATTAACAGGAGACGATTTGAAAAAAGAATCCCAATGTGGCCCCACCGGCCAAATACGCGACTAATTTGACACGAGCTCTTTTTTTCTGCCATCTTGACTCTCAAAAGAGAGATGTTTCTGGAACAGAAAATCAAACGTTGCTGTTGCATAGCAACCCTTGTTTATATTTGAGTGAGCAACTGACATTCGTGAGCGGCTCTCTTTCATGTTTGATATAATGTGAATGTCCACAATTCCATTGTCAAAAGTTAACAATATAATTTAAATTTTTGTATCGGCGTTGTGGTGTATGCAAGGATCATTTAAACAGCAACCATAACATAAATGTGTAAAATTATTAGCCTACATAATCTAAGGTAAGAATAATAAAAATCCTAAAATTCAATTGCGTAAATTTATAATTAACCAAGTAACCCATAGCAGTTTTTCATTCTTTTTAGGCGAACGTGTTACGTTTAAATTGCAGTCATCGAATTCTCCCGATTTTTTGGGATCCCCAAGGAGAGGAACACAGATCCATTAGATGACGCAGAGCTATGAGAAAAAAGCATCTGAGGAGAATTAGCCAAGGATGAAGAAAATATATTTGTGCAGCAAGGCAGGAAGATGCGGCAAGATGTGAAGTTCCCAGAGGTAATACGATATTCACCAGCTTGAAGGAACTAGATTGTAATTTGTTAAGTCGCGTGCTTAGTGTCTTTTGCGCTTACTAATTATGCATAATAAATAAGCGTTTTTCATAGTGAATTTTGTGTTTGGTATTAGTGACGACGGTTTTAGTGCCGAGCTTTGTGTAGTATAACATCTCTTAATGTGAGTCGACAAGACACATTGCTGACAAATGATTGATGTTGTGTGCTCGTTGTGAGTGTAAAATGCAACATTTTCGGAGGTTGTGGATGGTCATCTATTGCCACAGATTTGGGGAAGTGGGAGATATTTTGCTCCTCATTTTTGTGCCATTGTAAACTTTAATTTTCCGATAATTTGTTTTGTTTGAATGAATTTTCGGTTAGGACCTGCATCTTGTATCTTGTAATGACAGTACGGGACTCTTTTTTGCAAGGTATATCAAACGTTTCGAGTGACATTTATTTGAGAGCTCTCTCTCACCAGCAACTGAAACAGAAACCGAATCGTCGACGTAACGGAGCTATTTTCAGTTCCTGTTTCTGTTTCTGTTCCTTGGAACAACGCGGCTTTACAAAGGTGCACAAAATAGGTTTTTGAATAGGGTGAATGGGATTTATGAGAGGATTTATTTTTAATCGTTTGCCGAGAGGATTTTAATTTGCATGGTAAATCACGTGATTTGCAGAGGATTAATTGGAGTTTTATATTAATCGTGGACTAGTGGCCGGTGGAGACATGGTATTAAACAATATTTAAAAATAAATATTAGACTTTAAACTGTTCATACCAATAATTTAGCCGACATTTTTTTAAGAATTTGGCATCACTGCAAAAATGCCGCTCATCGCTATCACTGACAGCTTTAAAATATTGACAACGTTCTTCGAATTCAACAAAAAGGCAACGCGCTAAACATATTTTGTGGAATAATTTAAATTAATAAAAGTGCAAATAAAATCTTAAATATGAATTTTGGAATGCAACCGACGACGACCACTGCTAGCTCAGGACTTACGTTTAACTTGCCCACCGCAACGTCTCAGCCATCGCTTACGTTTGGTGCTACGGGCGGCGGGGATGCTGGAGTAATAAAACCCACCCTGGGGCTTGCTACTACATCGATTGGCGGAGGTTTCTTCAGCACGCCAGCTTCCAACACAACTACGACCAGTGCAGCACCACCAACTCTGAATTTCGGTTCGTCGGCTCCAGCTGCAATTGCTGCGCCAGCAACAACTTCATCGGCGCCTGCCACCGCCCTAGCCGCTCCAAAAACTACCACGACAGGCTTAGCAAACTTGTCGACCGCCACAAAAACTACCGATTCTAACGCCTCGTCCCAATCAACGCAAATCACTTATAATCAGCTAGAGGAGCACATAAACAAATGGACACTCGAACTCGAGGAGCAAGAGAAGGTCTTCACGGATCAGGCGACGCAAATCAATGCATGGGATAAAATCCTCATCAGTAACAACCAGAAGATCCTCGAACTCAACGATGCCGTCCAAAAAGTAAAGAGCGACCAGCAGACTTTGGAGCAGGAATTGGAATTCATCGCTACGCAACATACTGAGCTGGAAGAGAGCATTGTACCGCTACAGAAAGAGTTCATGAAGATTCCACAAGTTGACGTTGAACGCTCGCAAACATATTTGTTGGTTGAAAACCTGGACACGCAACTAAAACAGATGTCCGAGGATCTGAAGGAAATCATCGATAATCTAAATGAGTCAAACAAGGGTCAGGACAACACTGACCCAATTATTCAAATCGGTAAAATTTTAAACGCTCACATGAGTTCACTGCAGTGGATCGAGTCGTCGTCATCAGCCATTTGTAATAAACTGGAGGATATTACCAAGATGCACGAGTCTTTCAAGCGGGACTCGGAACGATCTTTTCGATCGGCTTACTACAATTGACTTGTTTTATTGTTATAATTTTTTAAATTCTGTAATAAAATTCTGGTAAATGTATTGACCGGGCTTTGTTCTGCGAGATAGAACTGCTTATGATCTCAATAGAAGTTGTATTGTCTAACATAAGAAGAAGGTTCGCAGGTATCTTTTCGAACGAAGCAAGTGGGACCAGCGGGCTTAACGTTAACACAAAAAAGACTGCTTGTGTTATTCATAAATTAAATGTCGATCTCGGATGCAGTATTACCGAAAATTGGAGACTCAACCCACTTGCTGCGGACCAACCCCGAAATGGTTTTTTGCATACACAAGAAATTTCGCAGCATATGATGATACAATAATGCAAGTTCTTTGAGAAGCTCGAGTCAGTTGCCAACAGTCGAGAAGAAAAACATCAACATCAATCTCGTTGAGAGATTGAAGGTAAAGCATCAATCGCAGGTCCCGTTTGCCAGTTAACTGCTAAAGTTAACACTTAATGCCCCATATGTGAGTTGATGGATCTGACTTACCTAAGCCAAACTAACTTTAATAAAAAGAAGCCCCACGCAAGAAATTCGCAAGGTTTTAAAAATTGATACTTTTTCCCAAATTTTTAAGGTGTTTCATACTCTTAAAACCGTGTTCAACTTGTCGCTATTAGTTGATTTCGTAATATTTACAGTTAAAAGAAAACAATTCAAATTTAATTCACTTTAAAACTCAACTGACACATCAATCGCAGCCACGATATATTCTATTTTTAACATGATTATTCCCTACCCTACCCAGGGTATGTTGAGTCTAATGTGTAGTTCCTAACGCAGTGCAACAATAATTACCGTTGACCCAAGACCTCTTAGGGCTGGTGGGCTGCCGTGACGTAGTGGTTACTGTGTGTGCTTACTACGCCGGAAGTCCGGATTCGAATCCTACCATCTTCACCTGAAAAAAAGACTTGTTCTTTTTCACGGTCCCCACCTCCGCGAGGGTCTGCAAAGCCCTCCGAGAGTATCATTTTTCTCGAGAAACTTCTCGACCTGTGGCGCCACTCTATTCATTTTTTTTTATTTTCAGTGGCCAGTTTAAACCAAGAACCAAAATCTGTTAATCCCGTAACAAAACGAGTCTAGAGTTAAGCCAGCGAACAGTTTTTCAGTACAGAGTTAACTCCGTCCGTTGTCAAAATCGTCTACTCTTACTCTAAAATTGTTGATTTTTCCAGCTCTCACTTTACTTAGAAAAACACAGGAAAAGAAGGTCGAGTCATTTTCAGATGTAATTTTTCACAGAAACACGCAAAGCCACTGCCATTTCTGAAAGATCAACTCTGGTGATCCGGGATAAGCTCATATCTGCAGTTAATCTCAGTTTACTTAAAAGCTGGCCTTTAGAGATATGATCGCTACTGACAGGAGAATCGGTTAAGCCATATTCGCCCGTTCGCATGTCACAAAATTTTATGCCTTAGATTTTGAGATAGAGAATTGAAATTTGGTACTTAAACTGGAAATCTTGCTTATCAGATCAAGTTTGAAGAGAAAAAGCACTTTCCCACTTGTTTTTCGCTTAAGGTTCCGACTCGTCATTGAAGTTTTTTGTTTTTAAATAGATTAAGTTTATTTCAGGCAAGAAACTTTTTATGATTTTTATGAAAAAATTAAAATTCGTTTGCCTTTCTCTATTTCAAGGGCCAATCCTAATAGGTGCACTATGTAAGGATCCAGGTTTAAAAACTTCATAATTTCGTATCATTGAACGAAGAAGATAGAGAAACTTCGTTAGAATTCTAATGTTTTTTTTTAAATAAAAGCCCACAGTTATATAACGTTTTTTGACATTTTTTTATTAATTTTTCATTTTGGTTGAATTTTTCTCAAAGTGTGTGGTGTAATAAGCAAAAAAGTTTTATTTCTTAATTTTTTTTTTCTTTTATTAATGGTGTTGTGTAAATATTTATTTGTTTATGTTTATTTTATAAATAATATGAAAATAATCTTATTCATACATTATTTGACATTGAAAAGCGACAGTTATTATTACAGCGTAGGATATTGAAGCGGACAAATATTTATAAAACTTTGTCCCACTGAAATGGAATGATTACAAGTTGTTGGTCCTTTTATATTTAACTAAAAAAATCTCGTTTCACTCGAATGAAACAAAGAAAAAAGGACCAGAATTTCACTTAAAGTAAAATTTATTTTTTGTTCACTTGGAAAATCTTTAAGAGAAGGCGTTGAAAAGAAGTCTTTTATTCAATTCCTTTCAGTGGTGATGATGAAAATGAAGATGTAGTTTTTCTTTTTGATTTACGCTTCAACGTCCGTCACTTTAATTATAATTAATTTAGTTGCTTTTTGTTTTATTTATTTTATAGTTATATCACCCTAGCAAAAGAAAAGTAAACCTACTCGGGGAGCATTCGTGAAACTTTATTTTTTTTTATTTAGAATAAATAAATAGAATAAAGCGAAGAACACTTACATAAAAAAATACATTTTTTTTAGATTACATAAATTAAGCATTTTAGTTTTTATTTTTATTTGTAAAAAAAGGCTCCAATTTCTTCTTAAGAACTAAAACTCACATCTCGTTTGGAGAATGCTCCCAATTGCTGTAGTGTTTTCTCATTTTTTAGTTAGTTTTTGTTTATATAATTGCACCTACGTATACAAAAAATAATTAATGAATATTGGGGCTCTTTAAAAGCACTATTTACTTATTTTAGAGAAATTTCATTATGTTTGCGGCAAATGCAACAGGAAATCAAGAGATGCGTATTTGCAAATTTTATTTATTTTCTTAAAGCATCTTGTTTCAGTTTTACGAGAATTTAAATTTTAATAATTATTTTTATTTTGTTTTCATTTTTGATAAAAGCTATAATTTCACATTGTCAATTGTTGTTGCTATTAAGTTTAGTTTTTATTTAGTTGTTGAACAGCGAATGCAAGCAAATTATTTACAAGAAACTCATAAATGGTTTCTTTATGGTTTTGAGCCGGAATGGTTAAGAGAGACAATCGACAACAAAAGACTGTGGTGGCGTATAATTTTTTAAGTTAACGCTTGTATTCTAAGGAGTATAGTTTTAACAGAAAAACACACCTGGGACAATTTGGGATCAGTCAGGGGCCCTGACACCACCACCCAGAGATTCCAAAGGATTTTTAAAGAACCCAATAACTCCAAATCGAAATCAACAAAACTCCTCGGGTTCTGCAAAGCGACCGAAAGGCGATCATGTTGGCTTTTTAACTTCAAGCTTGAAAACCTTGAGCGAAACTCACTATTTATTGAAATCTCTTTGACTGCTTTAACACATATCCAACATCGACATTAGTTAGCCTTAGAAGTTTAGAAGCAAAATATGGGTTACGCGGTTACAAACACAAAAGCCTAGTATACAACGAACGCCGAGGACTGCCTTTAACACTGACACAATTGATCCCAAGACGCTTGTTTTTTATTTTTCCTAATAATCTTGTAGGCTTGCAATAGTTTCTGATAATTATTGACAGCTTCAAGTCTTTGAAATATCAACATTAGTTGTAAAAAACTGGAAGCTGCTTAGAAACAATTGCCCAAACAAAATTAAAGAAAACAATGACTCCGCACAGCTTCGCTTCGTTCCACAAGCATCTTCTGCAGTGGATTTTCGCAATGAAATGCACTTTTTTGTCATAAGCAAGCGAAAAACTTTTTAGCGAAGTGGAACAAACCTTTCAGGACCCGGTAGAATTGCTTTATATTTTGAATGTTCACAAAAACAACGACCAGACTCGAAGATTATATTTTGTGACAATGCTTCTTAGAAACAATGCTTCAGAAAGGCATTTTACTCTCATAAAATAGAGCATGCGTTTCACAGTAATTGCTGTTAGGTTTTTCAAATATTTGCAGAGCCCTGTGGCAGATCGTAGATAAGGCTAACGCATCATTGAGAATGCATTGAAAGCCCAAGCCCCTTTCGAAATAGAAAGTAATGTGTGACATAAATCCTATAGAGTAACCCAGGTAAACACTCATTTAATATTCAACTGTGTTACACAAGACAGGAAAAACATCAAGAAAAATAAGGTGAAACGTGTCATCCCTTCATTGCAATGAACACTTTTACAAACAACCCTTCGGTGATGGAACTTTAATGGTTATGCCTCACATTTTATTATAGAAATTAAGATAATACAAAAAAAAAATGGACAACCCGGCACAATTCGATTGCGCTGGTTAAGTAATCATAAAAAAACATTTGTAAACAAAAAACGATAAAAAAATATATATATACTATGCACACCAGACTCATCAATCAGTCGTTTCTCTTGTCCTCAACCTGCGTGTTGTCTCTTTGCCCACTCAGCAAGAATACCTGTCATTCCAATAAAAAATGTTTAAAAAAATCAATACAAAGGCCAAGTGGAGTGCAATGGGCTGTGACGAATCCTCTCTTCATCTCTCTGTTCGTGTTCTGCGATAGCTAATTTCAACTCTACCGTTTCATCTATTCTTTTTTTATAGCATAACTAGATACATGTGGAAACTTTTGTTTATTTGTTTTTTGCTTGACGTCTGAAGGTCTTTTTTATCCGAAATTTTCCTTTTTTTTCCTTTTTCAAAATTATTTTCTACGTTTTCTTGTTTTGTAAATAAATATTTTTTTTTATGTATATATAATATTTGTATGTGTGTATCTTTAAATTGCAATTTACGAGCTAACTGGGTTCGCCTGTGGGAGCTGGCCCACTCCACCGCCGCCGCGGATTGTAATATTTCCCTGGCCAGCACGGATCGGCTTGGCGATTTGCGCTTGTGGTCCTCGTCGACCGAGGTGCTTCTGTCGGACGGCCTCCTTGATGCGATCCACTTCGTATTGGTAGCGCTTGCGGTCGCGCATCGCTCCTTCCTTAGCCTCTTTGAGTGCGGTTTCGAGCGCCTTGACGCGCTCCATTGTGGTGCGTAGGCGTTTTTCTAATTTGGGCAGTTCGCAACGCAGATCGGCATTGTCGCGCACCAATTGCTTGTGGACTTTGGTCAATTGATCGAGGTTGTTTTCGAGGAATGAAATCTTTTGCTTCTGTGCGAGTGAGCCGCCGTCCTCTTCGCTGTCCTCGTTGGTTATTGATTTTTTGATTCGCGCCTGGAGGTCCTGTACGAAGAGTTTTCGCAGATTGTGCAGAGTTTGGAGTTCCTTAGCGACCGTGTCCTCGAGACCTTTGAGATCTTTGCGCGCTTGCTCGCGGCGTTCGTTTGTTAGGATGATGTCCTGCAGGCGAGACGATTTTTCTGCTTCTTCCTGCTTGAGTTTCTCGTAGTCAGCGGACATTTGCTGATGGGCAAGGATTAGTTTCTGGTAGACGTCCTTCATTTCGTTCATCTCGTGTTGCTTGGAGAGAATTTCGTCGCGCAGTTCGGCTACCTGTTTGGTGTGGGCATCACGAAGTTCGTCCATTTGACTGTCGAACATTGAACGCAGTTCTTCGGCTCTTTGTTTTTCTTCGGCATTGACGGCGGACACGTGCTCGGCGGCCTTGAGTTTGGCGCATTCTTCGCGGAGCGAGTCAATTTGCTCCTCGAGTGTGCGTTTTTTGTTTTCTGCTTCGCGCATAGATTCTTGCAGGGACTTCATGCGTGCTTCGTGCTGCGAGATGAGTAGTCTGTACTCGCTGAGGTCCTTCTCGTATTCTGAGAGTTTCTTGTTGGAGTCCACTTGCTGCGTTTCCATGTTTGAGCAGCGCAGAGCCATGTTCTTGGCCTCGGTCTTCATTTTGCTAATGTATAGGCGAGCCATGGTGAATTCCTCTTCGACCTTGCCAGCCGAATCGACAGTGTTAAGCTTCATGTCGATGGAATTATCCGTGGACAGAGCTTGTCCCACTTCAGCTAGATCGCGCAGAAGATTTGTCAACATCTCGTTAATGCGTTTCTTCTGATGCGCCGACATATCCTTCAGCTGCTGCAGTTCTGATGACGTCGTATTCAGAAGCGTCTGCTTCGTCTGTAGCTCCTCATTTAGAGTGTCAAACTCTTTGTTCTTGTTCTCGATTTCCTGCGACTTTTGATCATAGTTGACGGCAAGTTCTTCTAATGCCTGAAGCACCTCTTTCACCTCTTCCTTCGCGCTCTCGTTCTCCTGCTGTATCCTAGCCATCTCTGACTGCAGGGTCTCGTACTCACGCCGAGCATTCGCAATAAGATCTTCCTGCTCGAGAATCTGGTCCTTAAGATTCTCCACATACTGACTTTGCTGGTTAATCTCCTCATCCTTTTCGTCCAACTGTTGGTACAGTCGTTCGCGTTCCGCCTCGAGGCGAGCGCGTTCGTCATTGCTGATCGAACCGATCATTGCAGTCAAGTTCGCAGCAGGTGTCGCCGGTACGGGGGTCTTTTCAGCGACTTCACCTTCCAGGTTGGGTGTACTGGCCTCCATTATGTCTTCAATGTTGATCTGCTCCTCAGCATTGACCGTTTCGCCGGCACGCCACCTGGCCAATTCCAATTCGAGTTTTTCGACCTTGCCCTTGAGACGGGCGTTTTTCTCCTTCTCCTTTTCGTAGCGCCTCTTCCACTCCTCGGCCGTGAGCTCTTCGTTGACACACACGACATTCTTGACAGTCTTTGCACGACGGCCAAAGTCCAACGTCGACTTGGTTTCGGATTCATTGAAACTCGCCGGCGAGCAACAGATCACAATTGTCGTTCGGGCGTTACCTCCCAGGGACTCTTGCAGGATTCTCGTTAGCTTTGAGTCACGGTACGGAATATGCGTCTTGTTGCCATCAGCTAACGCCGATATTACATTACCCAATGCCGACAGTGATTTATTGATGTTCTTTGCTTCGTCTAGGACAGTACCTTCGGCACCAGTTTTCGACACCTTTTCTGACCCCGCCAAATCCACCAAGTACAGCTTACCCGAAAGCTTCTTCTGGTTCTCCAGATTCTCCTGCTTCACGTTGATCAGAAATACTGAATGCGATCGGGACGAGTGTTCATTCATATCTGCAGAGAGGCAAAACACAATTTTAAATCTGTTTGATTGTTACTATGGAGAAGAACTTACTTGTCACAGCTATATGCCGATTCGATTTACCCTCCTCGATCACCTCAAAAACGTCCTCCGGGCTTGACACGAACCGTTCGGTCGCTCCCTTTACGTACGGCACCCTATTCTTGTCTTCGTGCACACTCAGATTAACTTTGGAAACATCTAGTAAATCTCGAATTTTGTCCATGTAGATTTCATAGTACGAAACCTTGATGTGAAACTCGAGATTCATCTCCATTGTGTAGATGTGATTGAAGATGTCGTTCACGATGCGCGGAATAATACCCTGTTTGACGGGATCACCGATAACACCTTCCATGGTATGCGTCTTACCAGACGATGTCTGTCCGTAGGCGAAGATGGTGCCGTTGTATCCAGCAAGGACATCAGTGACAATCGACTTGGCTGCTTCATTGTAGACTTTCTCTTGCGATGCGTTTGGTTTGAAAACTTTGTCAAACAAGTAAACTTTTCCCTAAAAAAATTGAAAAAAAAACTTTGATTACACAATTGCGTGTCAAAAGGTAAACAATAAAGTTGCGGTTCAGTTGTCTGCTTTGAAGGACCGGAAAATGAAAAGCATAAGTCTTGTCAACATATATATATATGCTTGTGTTACCACTAGTCTCTCGCACGTAGCAACGACAATGTCTGCAGAAAATGGAACACGTGGAATTTTTTTTTGGACAAAGAATGGTAAGTGAAACTTTTTTTTCTTTTTAAAACAGACGCAGGGATAACAAGGATATAAGCACCAAAACTCAAAGACTGTAAAAGGCAATTGTTTCGTGCAATGCTTAAAACAATTTATCGAATTACCAATAAAGTTCCATCAGTGGAGACCGTGGCCCACAATCATAAAGAAGTTGCTAGATTTCCATGGCTCTCTTGTGTGTGTATGATAGTTGGAAGACTGCATGAATGCTTACCAAATTTCGATACCCCATAAATGCGACTGCGGAAGCTGGAGTACATTATCGTTTTATGAGTTTGAAATTTCTGAATCAAGTCTATTATGCTTCTCGTTTAAAAAATATTGAAGGAAATACTAAGGAGTCGAAAGCAATTTAACATGAAGCTATTAAGTACTTAGGTTTTGGTTCTTTTAATATTTAACCTTTGATTAAATTTTTACGTGGGATAAAAGTATAGCGCCCTGTTTGAGCACTTCCAGAGCATATGTTGCAAGGCATAACTACCTGTTCTGTTGCATATAAATTTTTTTCTAAAGATTAAAAATCTACTTTGCTTTGAGCGTACAGCCTTGACTTGTTAAGTTGTCGCCACCTATTTTAATTGCTCTCCACTTAAGAAACAAATGCATAAAATATTGTTTTCATTGTGCGACATTTGTGCGACTTAAACGTGGGAGGGTGAGTTGTTCGTTGTGTATACTTAAAACTAAGTATGTACCTACACACGTCTGCGTTTTCCTAATTCAGTTCTTGCACTTCATCTCATAGTTAACTGCTAACGAACTTTTAGTGCGCTTTGCTTTTCATACCAACAACACTTCATGATGCTAAGGTTGAAACATCATTAAGACGAAAGGAGTAATATATGAGTCTCCTGCTGTCTCGAGTGTTGTATTTTCTCAGCCATCTTAAAAGGGAATAACTTTCAATGAAAAATACTGAGGTATTTTTTTTACATCTTTTACATACATTTTTACTGCAAATGCAAGTTCGTAAGCACGTTGGATTAAGTTTGATGACTTTATAAAAGGACTGGCGCAACAGATCAAGATAAGCCTAGTTTCTAACTATTGTGTGCGTTGAAGAATTTTATACTGACAGGAGCCAGGAGTCCACAAATATTTGGTCGATTCGAACCAAAACATGCACTTTTTCATTGCTTACTTATACACTACTCATATACTATACTCCGCGAGGGTTTGACAAGCCCTCCGAGAGTATCATTTGTCTTGGAAAACTTCTCAAAGTGCCGTTCGGATTCGGCAAAAAATTGTAGGTCCCTTTGTATGTAAAAAGAAATTAACACACCAGCATACATTGTTGAGAAGTTGGCCCTAAATCACCTCGAGCTGTTGCGCCACTCTATTTATTTTATTTTTTATATACTATACTCATTGCTACTTATAAGAGACAGTGCTAGAGTCGATACTAATCGCACACGATACCTTGTTAAACATGATTAGATTTTATTTCTTTAGGAAAAGTTACATAACTTGAGTAGTTTGTTTGAATCAGCTGACCTTGTGATATTCTGCAACGTGTTATCTTTGCTAGCAGAGAAGAAAGATAACACCTCACAACCTTGAATATTATAGTAGCTTTAAACTTACTCAATTTCATTTAAGACTCGGATGATATCGTCATGTGGAAAAGAATAAATCTAAAATAAACCGCTGCGATTATTTTTTTTAAGGAGATTGTTTAAAATCCTTTCTGCTAAATCTCTCCATACGAGAATCATTTCACATAACTACGCAAATTTTTTTACTTTATGTGAAAGTAAGTTGGATCACCGCTGTGGCTATGATCGAAAAAAGGAAGCTCTTAGAGATCACAGCTTGAGCATATAGTTTTTAAGCTTAATAAGTGCCGAAATTTCGATAGCCTTCCAACTCACATCAATTTACCTCTTTTCTCGACTTTATCTCGTTAACCCGTAAGATAAATGCCTTATGTCTACAAAATTAAAGGGTTAACAATTAAAATAAACAAACACAAACTCTTGGCCGTGATTTATATAGAGAAATTCTGTCAAGTACAAATCAGCAGTTTGACAAAGGGCCTTACAATAAATCTAGCAACTTGAATGTCATTCATTCAGTCTATTTTAAACCAACACGCATACAGCCAATAACAACAAGTGCAAAATTGTTTTATTAAAATGTCTTTTTCCTTCGGGCAACTTTCCGCGTCCTTCGCCCACTTATATGGTATTGAACGACAAGGCCTATTTCGGGATGAATAGGTTCGTCAAAAAAAACTTAACTGTCCTCTATGGACGATTACATTCCACACCAGATCCACCAAATTGCAGTGAATGCAGAGATAGTAACTGTTTGGTGTGGATTTTGCGCTAGGGCGGCGTCCATGGATCAAATTTCTTTGAGAATGACGTTGGCCATCACGGTGTTTGTGTGAGGATAGTACAAACGCCTGAAGTTTTTTTTTATTTAAAATGTAATTTTAATCACTTTAAACAATAAAGGAAGAAAGAAATAAAACGAAAACACAAAAATAAGAGAAATAATGATGAAATTCGCATAAAAACACAAGTTTTAGTCGAAAAGGAGTCTATTTTATTAAAAAAAAAAAAAAATGATAGAACCAGGAAATTAGTACCTAGGGATAAATTCACTATTTAGTAGACCCCCGTTTGCCCTTACAACGGCCAGTAAGTGGCCTCGGCGTTGAGTGAACCAGATTTTTGCAATTCTGTTGTGGTTATCGCAGGCTTTCCCATGCTCTTCTACGTCCGTTGCTATAGACACGCCTTGCTAGTATTCCCCATAGGCTTTCGACTGTATTTAAATCGGGGCTTGGAGACGGCCAATCGAGAATCGTGATTTGCTTCTGTTGAAACCAACTTATTAGCTTTCGGGAAACGTGGATTGGGGCGTTAGACTGTTGGAATATAAAGTCTGTTCCACATAGCTGTTCAGCTTTCTCTACCACCATTTCCTCAAATTTCCAACACTTAAATATAAATTTCTGAGTTCATTCTTCCTGGTACGAATCCGCCGTTCCATTAGCCGAAAAGGCTGCCCTGACCATAACAATGCCTCCACCAAAGTTCCGACTCATTCTGACCTTATCCGGAACACTTTTGACATTTAACCGGAAGGCGTTTATCGTGCCAGTAAAACTGAAATCCATCTGGGCCATCTAAGTTGAACTTTTTTTCATTACTACAAAGAACTGTTTTTCACTCATCGGTCCAGGCTATGTGACTTTCAGCGAAGTTCAGTCTTTCTGTCTTTGTTTTGTTTTGTACACAATTTTACGGTTGGTATTCAAGTTATTGCAGATTAAGTTAAGCTTTGATTTGAGGAGGTAAAAGTTTGTTTCGGACAGCTCCATGGCAAATCAGGCGAACTTTATGGGCCTAAAGCTATTTATTATGCGCTGGGGTACTAATTTTCCCATATCACTTAATCGTAAGAATTTATGAATAACAACTGTGATTGATCTTTCAATCTTTCTGAATATTTCACGATCAGAAAGGCACAATCCTTGTAAGCAATGAATATTACCATTCAGTTAATTGACAAAAAAAAAATTGCAAGATTGACGAGACTTACTGTTTTTATCCGAATTTCCACCTTAAAAGAACATTTTTCACTCATTACTTCGATTAAAGAAAAATAATGTGTTTTTTTTTGTTTTGGGTAAAATAAAAACTAAGTTTTATTTTTTTGTGGTTGAATCAAACAAAAAATTAAATTTTTTTGTGATAGCATAGGTGGGAATAGGTGAGACATATGTTAGTTTTGTTTGAAGGGTGAGAAGGCCAATACAAATGTACTGGGTCGGGTTAAGCAAAAAAAAGTACAATCGGAGTAAAAGTACAACTTTTTGTAAAAACTATGTTTTCTTCAAGGTAAAATGGTAATTTACTTAACCATAATATTTTTATTTCAGCAATCCGTTGATGCCACTATGCAACAATAACCATAAGTGACTGTTTTAATAACAGAAACAATGACAACGCGGCGTTAGCGTAAATAAATTGTTATGCATAAGTTAGCGCAACAAAAAGAGAGACTTCGATACGTAATGGTGTTACATTTTTACTTTGATTTACATTCGCCAAAAATATCGAAGGCACTAAAATCATACTACGCTGAAATATTCTGTTAATGAACGTTTGAATAAGAACTTTGTAGGCGTTTCGATAAAGCACTTCTTAACTTCTTATGCTTTCATTAAAGTTGCTGCCGTTTTACTACGAAATTATAACGAAAATTTTTTTTTTGCTTAATGTGTTATATTTACTAGAAAATAACTGAATGTCTTGAAATTGGTTTCAAAAAATTCATTGAAGATGTCTATATACCATACCAACTTAGCTTGACACTTTTTACTTTAGCGAAAATTCAAGCCATATTCTGTTTAGGAATTGAAAGTGCTTAAAAGTGCTTCTGAAGTGCACACATTTTGCTCAAATTAACCACAATTCAAGATTTTATTTGTGAAAAAACGAAAAGCTATACGAATATTTCCCATGAAAAAACTTTTTTTCTAATTGGCAAATTATTTTTTTTAACGCAAAAATAGTTTGAGTACATTGGCTCCGTTTTAGTAGTAATTAAAAAAATTGTTTTCCATCCCTATTTTGTTTGGTACTAACTGAAAGAATTGTTTCCCATCCCTAGTTTGCTTACATTTTGCTGTAACTTTATTGCTGGAAATTTTCTATTGTTGTTTGTGACGAAACTAGAAACAAAATAAGCCATTGTTATGTTTTTACATTAAAAACCACAATTTTATTTTTTGCTACTATGTTTGTGCGCCACGTCTCTTATAATATACTCAATTCGAAGCCTGTTTGCTTTGCTTTAATTTATCCTTCGGCAAAGTCTTGGGTGCATCTTCGCCTAAAAAGATGAATACCGCGTCCTTTGACTGTTGAAGAACATGTTGAGGATGAATACAGTTTTTTATTTCGAGCCCATGTTGAAATTAAAGTTTTTTCACTTGTTAATTAAATACAAAGATTTTATAAAACAAAACAAAATTATTTCTATAGAAAGACCAACCCGTTCAAAATTTACAGGAAGTAAACAAGCGAACTATCAATCAACAGTGTGTTGGTATTGGTAAATCTGAAAATGAATCTAGCTAAAAATCGAGATTTTATACTGCGATTTCAGATTCGAGAAATGTCAGTTTTCCCCTTAATTTCCCCTCAGTTTTGCCACCGAAGAAACGTTTTCAAATTTAAATCTGTCAGTTACATACCCATTTCAATTTTTTTTTGACTCCAAACGAAACGTACATTAAGATTCAAATGATTCCATTTAAGCAAAAGACTTAGCTGTTTTCTTCCCATGTATTTGGCAGATAGTTATTACTATTATTAAAGTGCTGCCAAGTTGCGGTCGGTGCAGTAATTTCTTTAAGGGGTATTGATGTGTTTTTATGGGAAATTTCGATCACTGTAGCATCTTTTGCTTTATGGGTAAAAGAAAAAAGTTCTATTTGGTTTAAGCCTAACTAAAGATTGTCTTTAGTTATATCGATAAGCAAGACTTAACATACCTATAATGTAACGATATAACGGCTTTTCATACCTTACGCTTAAGCAGCAAAAATCAATCACTCAACAAATTCCACGAAGCGGTCCCTTGTGCACTATTTTTTTTCTGTAAAACCCTCAGAGAACACTTAGTAGAATTAAAGGATTCCTTTCGCTTTGTATAATGCTCACGCATATCGATCGATTCTTGATAATATATCATGAAAATTTCATAACATCTGTAAATAAATCATAATAGTCTTAAAGTTGGTAAATAAAGTTTTCCTCTGACGAGTAAACCCTTTGAGATTCAACGAGTTTTAGTATTTTTACATTTGATTCATCGTTCTTCAAGCATGAAATAAAGTTTGAAATTTTTCAATGTAACTTACCAACTTATTTCGCTTAACAAAATAATCGCAAACGGCGTTATGCGTACGTTTTAAAATAGATTACATATTAAGTTTGATGAATTGCTACGTCGATATCAGTTTCTTTGTTTTGAGATCAAATAATGGAATACATCATCGCTTTAATTTGGTTGCATTGCAAAAAAAATATTCGGAATGTTTTCTTAATATATGTAGCAAATACGTCTACTTCCACATTAGCCGTTGGCCCGCCCTTTAGTTTGCGAAGATATGGCGAAATAATGATGATAGACATAACATCTTTAATGGTTTTCTCGACAATAACAAGTACCCGGCTCCAAAGGTTTTTAACTCGATCTAGAGGATAATGAACTTTATCTCCGTGTCCAACTGGCTAAACGCGTAAGGATGTATCACAAAACCCATCCCTCCTACATATAGAAACTCTACAGGCGAGCAAACACCTTACAGTGGAGCGCCAAATATACCCCACTAACACATCCCCCAAGTTTTCCCCAACAGGACCGGCCTGGTAAGCGCTCATACCGATTCGGTTGTCCTCACCTCTCCGCTCTTTTGGGAACACTGGTACATATTCCCCCCAACCTCTTCCCATCTGGAGTCCAGCAGTTAGGAGATCTCCCTTTCTTCTGGAAGTCTCTCACTGGCCCCCTCAACTCTGCTGACAGCGGTTCACACCGAAACGGTTACCCCTCCAGCCTTCATTACCCTCGGGTATGTCTCAACCAATCAAACCTTGATCGGTGACCCTCGGTACAGGTTTATACCTTCACTGTTTGCCTAGACCGCTCCCACCCAAACGGGTAATCATCATTTAGGTCCTCGGGCTGGTAACTTCGGTCCTACAAGTGGTATCACAATGGACCTCCTTTGGTCTAAGTGTGTCCCTGCTCAGTGGGGACAGCCACCCAACCTAACCTAACCTAACCTAAGTATTTTTTAAGTTGTCTATATTTAGTTGTTGACGTGATGTAATTTAACTTAACCACCGAGCTCTATGATAGATAACCAACCTGATTTATAAAATATTTTGTCAGTGTTAATTTACGTTTATACTAAGCGAGCATGCTTTTGCAGAACTAATTCATAACAAACATAAACTCAGTGGCGCAAATTCATAGTCAACCCTATCATAGTGCCTATAGTCGACTTTAGCTATACCCTGAACTAAAACAAAAAGCCGGCTTTCTCTTTTCGTTATTTATACACACATTTTTCCCCATGTATAGTTAATATCGACTTTAGAGTCAAACGTCAAAGTATTTGACGTGAAAACCAATAAGTTCGAGAGTTTTCATTTAAATTTTGCAAATTAATGTCGCTTTTGAAGTCTGGGAGCAACCAAAGCTATATAGATCGAAAGCAAACAGCAGATCATTGGAGTGATTTTAAACCAAAAAATAACGTTTTATCAGGAAAGGTCTATTTTAACCCGTTTAAAAGTATATAGTCTGGCCTGGCACCTTTTTCCAAACGTGACCAATAGGTTTAACCTCAGTACTCTAGTATTTGTTACCAAAGATGCACCGCTTTAAATTTTGGAAATCAAACCATTCTCACGCGGTTCATCCACTTTTATAACAGGGGCGAAAATTTTAGGCAGAAGCCAATATAATTTTCATAGCTTATAGACCATTCACCTCTTTATTTTGCTTATTTTGAGGTTCGCCCTATTTTAATTTTATAGCCGACTATATGTTTATAGACGACTATTGGGTGACTATGAATAGCAAAAAGTAATCTTTTAGTTAAATAGGTGAATAATATTTAATTAAAGTCGGCTTTAACTGACTATGAATTTGCGCCAGTATGTTCTCAACATAAAGCTCTTTAGCCTTAGACTTTTTGTTTCATAAAACAAATCGGTTTTGGACTTAATTTATAACTGGGAAAAAGAAGAAGAGTCGGTATATTAATGACTTGTTTTTACTGATAGCTGCGCGTTAAAGGTGCAAAGTATAGGTTTATTAGTTGATTTATTATTTAAAAACCAAATTCGGGAGACCTTGACTGTAAGCAAACTAATAGGGAAAAAATTAAAGTAGGTGTGCTAATGACCATTCAGTTCAGAGGGCTCTATATTACATAAATGCTGTACGTATAAAATGCATAAAACATAACTAATAGCTCTTGTTAACTTGGGTTTAGTGAGTAATTAAGGCTCGAACATTTAAAATGTTATTACAACAATTTAACGTCAATAGTATAAATCTTGTCGAGGGTTTCCTGTATCAGCAAAAAAGAAGAACGCCAGCACTCCTATAACAAAACCTTGCAGTACAATCCGACCGTATTGAATATGTACAAAACATTGAAGCCTTCGTGAAGGAAGTGTAAACCTGATTAGCTGCCTGCTCGTAAAAACCAGTATGTGATGCATATTTTGAAAGATTGCTTCACTCTCTGAACAAATTTTAAGAATGACAGACTGCATAAAAAAATGTAATGCCCGCACAGAGAAACTACAAAAACCAAACCCCAGTTGACTTATATGCCATCAACGCCACAACAATCTTCACTAATCTTCTAGCTAATAAGGGGAAAGCTGAGAAGTCAAAATAACGAACGCCAATGCCAATTAAAGCCGAAAAAAGTGATGAAAAATTGAGATGAAGCATTTGAATAATTTTCACTCTGCTTTGGAGTTTTTATTTTAGTGCTTCTATGCGCTTAATCTCTTCGTTTAATTACTTGCCCTGACTATGCTAGAATCATGGTTCGCGCCGCGCACATATACTTACGCAGGGCGTAGTTCGCTTCTATCAGCAGCACATCAATTGATTATGAGTTGGCGAAGAGGATTTATCATCGTGTCGTCATTACTATTAATATTGTGTACTTATCGCCACGTTAGATTTTTTTAATTTCATTTCACAGACAGTTCTGTACAGAAAGAGATACACTAACACTCGTATGTAAAGTGTGGTTTTTGATGCCGGGCGTCGCATGACGTAGGCGTTCTTAGTCAGACTTTTGACATTGTGCAACCATTAAGGCAGCGAGCAAACAAGAATTTTATTCGGCTTTGTTTTATGTCACAGACACTCAAGTCAATTGCATTGCAACATGTGTCTCACTTGAATGTGCTTGCCACCAACTACAGCACGTTATTGTATGGTGCCATTCTGTCACCCCCCCGGTTTGTACTCTGATGGGTAGTAGCAGATGGCGATGCATGAGGCTCCTTCGTTTAACACGACCGGCGATGTCATGCAGAAGAAAACCAGTTTCAGCTGTCATAACACAAGAAAACGAAGAAAAACTTATTATAAGCGATTTTCTTGTTTGCTGTGTGGTTCCATTTCGTTCGTTTTGTTGGGTCAACATTGCCGGCACATTAAGCGAACCAGTTATTGGGAGCAAAAACAAGGGCAAAGTTTTCCGGGCCTCTAGGATGACTAAACTTTAATTACCCTTCTATAGTAACTCTCTGTTAACTATGACAGATTATGGGTTGCTTCTGGCAAAAAGGTGATTGAATGTGATGTGGACAAAAGGAGAAAAGCAAAAACACAAATCTTTGTTCTGGAACGGGGTCATAGACTCAACACAAAAGTACTAAGTATTTTCGTTCTTTCAGAAAATGCACTCTTGTATAGGCAGCTTACCTACCTGCCCCGACCGACACCGGACGGATTTCTTTCGAGTTGGAAAATAAAGTACTTAACATGGTTCTTTGTGTTTTCCTTCTATTTCCGATGGAAAGTTTTGAAATGAGAATGTTTTTCTTTTTCTTTTTAAGACTGGGGGTAGGTAAAATAACTTTTCGTCGGAGCTTTGATCATTGTTCCAGGGTCAGATTGAATTTTTTTGCCACCCATTTCATTTTTTTTATTTATGATGAATATTCAAATTTGTGTGGTGGATGAGTATTTTATTGTCCTTTACTAAAAAAGTTTTGATTAATTTTAACTAATTAGGTTTTGCTTAATATATTTTTTTTTATGCTGTGAATCTCGTGAGTAGGTGTTGTCCTGAAAATGTTTGCCCTTAGAATAAATGTAGTAAGAACATGCCTCATATTTGTCTACTATTTAGGATGACGTGAACGTATGAACTTTTTGTTTGTGCATGAAAGTCAGAAATCCCGATTTCACTTAACGGCCATAGAACGTAAACAGCAAATAACCAGAAAGTTTGAAAACTGGGGACTAGCTGATTTTGACGGTGATTGATCGTGAGCTGCCACAAGAAAATTGACTGTGATGATCACAGTCTAAGCAGACGAATTTTTGTGATTTGTGACATCACTTATCACACAGATCACCTTAGTCAATTCCACCCCAGGTTAATAAAACAAAATTGTGGAAAAATCAGTTTATAGTTACTTGAGAAAGCAAATCAACTTCACTTCACAATGTTTAAATCGACCTTTTGAGTAACCTTCTTCACGAATCCTGCGAGTAGGCGCTTATGCCCAGACATGTATGAGAGTTGTACTTTAGTTTTGGTCATATGCACTCTTTACTTTATAATCCTTTGGCCGTCCGCAGGTAGTATTTCTTACATCGGTTGCATGCTTTAGCAGCATTTCGTTACGTTCTTAGTGACGTTGAATACGTGGACATTTCAGCGTAGGTTGTCATTCATACACATACCAATTTGAATGCTTTAAGTCCACCTCTGCTTCGAGATAAAACAGATCCCTGTAGTTGAGGAGTACCATCCACAGTGAGATAGTCCCAACAATTCTTTCTCGTTTATAATGTGTGCAACAGTTTTGACCTAGTTTAAAAGTGTTTTCAAGGGCATTTTCCCTTGTGTAGTTGTTTACCTATTTTGGCCGTTTTCCAACAGTGAGACAACCTTGTTGCTAATAGTTTGTATGTTTTTGAAGAAAATGAGTTTCTCTTACTTGCTGCATAGGTATATCGATTAATAATGTTTTTAAGAGTTGCTATATTTTCGAAGGATATTTTTTTCTTTTTAATCCTTTTTTTTGTAAGTTCAAAAGTCATCGTTCTAGAACTAACGGGTGATTTTTTAAGAGGTTGAGAACTTTAAAAAAAAAAAAAAACACAAAAAATTCGAAAAAATTAATGAAATATTTATTTGAATCGATAGTTTGAACCTTCCAATTTAATGTTTAAAGATAATTTCATGCAAATGTTGACCGCGGCTGCGTCTCAGGTAGCCCATCCGCTGAGTCCAATTTTGGCATACTCTTTCACACATATCGGCCGGTATCTCACGAATGAATGCATGGATGTTGGCTTCCAGTGCGTCAATCGAAGCGGGCTTGTCCCTATAGACATTAGCCTTGACATACCCCCACAAAAAATAATCTAATGGTGTCAAATCGCACGATCTAGGCGGCCAATTGACCGGCCCTCAGAAGGACTGCTCAAAAGGTCGAGAATGCCGACCATAAAATGGAAGCAGCGCGCGATGAACATTTCGAACCGAGCACGAATTTTGATAGTAAAATTCAATAATTTGCAAGCGTTGTTCATTTGTAAGACGATCCATGGTTAAATTGCAAACCAAACTGAAGCTGTTTGACAGTGACATAAGGTACTAAACACACGTCAGCTGTCAAAACCAGTGTTGCAAAAACCAAACCAGCTAAAAAATCACCCGTTAATAATAATAATTAAAAAAAAAATGAAGCATGTATTAAAAAGTATTTTTGATCTTTTTTTGTTCCTCTGTCGGGGAGGCTCCGTCTCACCTTTGGCAATGCTGAACCAACAGTGAGACAAGAGAGTTGTTACGGAATTTGCAGCTTTTTTCTACTACTGCGTTTTGGTATAAAGAAGTTAGCGCAAAATGTTAAGCAACCAAAAGCACTATGAACCACCGATATACGTTCAGTACTTTTGTCAATATATTTGGCTAAAAATGGTGTTTCAGTGTCGGTAGCTCTCCCCTACAACAGATGGACAATCGACTAAAAGCCGTCTTAACCCTTTTGAAGCATTGAAAGAAAATTTCTAAGACGACGAATAAAAGACTCATGGGGAGCTCATACTCACTAGGCAGCCTGTTTCGGACTCTGTCAAATGATTCGGAAACCTCGAGCGCAACGAAGTTGCTTTCACCATGAAGATAGAAGAAGCGGTTCCTCTTTTCAATGAGGTAAGCCACCTGCTCACCATTAAGAAACTTAAATTCTAGATCGGCCACACACTCTAGGAAAGTGGCACTTTATTGTCGTCTAGTTTCGTCTGACAAGAAAAGTTTTTTATATAGCCGCGAACGTTAAGTAAGAGGTCTTTGGACTTATGTATTAACATTTTGTGTCTCCAAAAGGGAAACCAACTAAATTGCTTCAATCAGAAAGGTAGTACGTCTTTCAAATTAACATTGTCCTATAGATAAATTGGCGACCAACAAACGGCCCGATAAGGCCATGCCAGTTGAGTACCTATCTATAGGTACCGAACTTGTACCAAGTTCCGTACAAACATAAAGACGCTTCGCATGTTAGCAGCACTTATGTTATCACAATGGGTCAACCTGGTCACAATGCAAACAAACCTTCCAACCTAACCTTAGCAGCACTAGTGAACTTGGTTGGAATTCGAGATACGAAAATCCGAGGAATCCACGCCAAAGTTTTCAGAAAAATTGACTTCGATCGGCTTAGTGATCCAAGAGAGCTCCTACGATCCCTCTTGAAGGGCAACATCGATCAACCCAAACACTTCTGGATTGTTTAAATGCAGTCAATAAAAGCAGCATTCAATTGTTTTCGTTAATAACGTGATCCAAGACCGGTTGGACTCCTGGACGCAATCAGCGAACATCTCAAGCGTAAAAGAACAAGAGCTGTGTATGATCCCCCAGTTCAGGTCATAGACTTGCATTTATAAAAAAGAAGACCTCAAGACGAAGACACGATTTTTTTAACAATGTCTCTGGTATAGACGTCAAATTAAAAAGGACTTGACTTTGAGCTAGTTGTCAGATAAGCTGGTAAATGCAAAAAAGGAGATGGGTCTGTCGCGCTTCCTCCGGTGCTTCTATGACATTGGTCCTGACCTTGTCCGTGTCTTTTTCTTTCGGTTAGTTTTACGGTCTGTAAGCGCTGAAAAAAGGTTAGTTCTTAAAAACGCCTCTTTAACAATTTTTTTCCTTCACAAACACAAGTTATTGAGCTAATGAAGAACAGTAATGAGTTTACGAGTAGAAGACTTGCGTTAACTGTGCTCTACAACCACCCATCGGCGTGTTGGCTAAAACATATAATTTAGATACAATTTTCTTGTGTTTCTTAATGGCAGTTCAGTGCCTTATGGAACATAGCATGTGCAACCAATAGCCATAAAAGTCATACATAAAAAAAAAATAATTGCTCACACAGCCTGTCTATGTTCGCACTACATAGTTCTCCCCTCAGGCCAGTCAACCAAGACGGAGTTTTTTTTTAGCGTTAAAAAGCCGGTACGTTAATGCACCCGAGTGCATCAAAATGCAAGCATTTAAACACAGGAAAAACTCCTTGGGGTATTTCAAACACAAGCTGAGCACATTTTTACGTTTCTTTGTTATCCTTTATATTGTCGTTACTATTATTTAGTCGTTGCTGAACTAAGTATAGAATCGCATAAATTTTAAACGCCTTGCCTGCTTCAACGTTCTCTCTTGTCATTAGAGTCCCGGTATGCATTCGTTTTAATTGACAAGCAAGCATGAGTGGAAAACACTTGCAGGAGTGGGTATGAAGAAATTTGGAATTCGTAAGGCTTCGCACAATGCACACAATTATAGTCGAAGGAAGGAGGTGACATAAGGAGTCAGAAATCTATTCAGGAAAGCAATTTTGTGCTTCCAAGTTCAAGGATTTTTTCTCAGGAACGTATTCGGTGAGGTCACATGGTTGTGGCCTCAACTTATCGCCTTTGCTAATCTTTGAGATAAAAATGATTTCACCTGCAGCGCTGTATATTTTTTTATCAAGTACTGCACCGTAGTTGTTAATTATCTATAGCGTGTTTGTTCACCTTAAGTGGATTTAGAGAGCATAGACCTTTTTGCCCAGTATAGGTGGGGGCGGATGTTTCACGCTTTGAATGAGGGGATGGTTGGTTTACTGATTTTTGCCCCATTTTTATTTTTAAGTCGATTCAGGCAAACTCGTTTTCGAAATGTACACATAAATTGAATTAAGGAATTTGATTGTAAAATGCTAACAGCAAAGGTGCGGCTCGAATAATTAACTGCCAGACGCAGACGGCGTTTTGCTTTTGAACCCTTGCAATGGGTGCGCTACTGCAATCAGTAGAGCAATAAACGACACGAAAAAATAAATGCTCTACTTCACGGATGAGTTGACCGATTCCAACGATAACTGTGAGGGTTTGTAACTTGTTAGTTTTATTTGAGTTTGAACGCCAAGAGTACGAACTTTGGGACACAGCCAGGTGGTGGGAGCACTAAAAGTTTATTTTAGTTAGTAAGCATTCTTTTGGGTGAATTATTGCAGTGGAATTCGTTCAGGAATGCAACGCAGAAAGCTACCATGTTTTCGAAAAAACCAGATTTTTGGCAACAGAGACAAATTTTTTTGGCAACAAAGTGGTGTTTGCTGCACCTGCCCAGAATGAATCGTAATGAATATGAGTTTTGGCCAGAACAAGTGCGCAATTTTTGCAAAGCTTAGGGAATTTTTAAAAAAGCTACTGTAATAGGTGAGGTCGTATCCGGATCGTAAGGTTGTGCTAAGACTTTTAACATTTTAGACTACTTTTTCGTTTTTTCTAGGGACAGACTTTCCAGCTTAAACGTTCCGAGAAAAATTTTGATCGTATTTTGAGTTTTTTTGACAGTTTGATGGAAGACAAGTAAAAAGTGGTCAACCAGAAGACTGGGATCTTCAAAAAAAGGAAAACTTCAACCTAGTCTTTTTCGGGTGAGCTTATTTTTGTCTGAGCCGGAAAAACGAAGGAATACAAACGATCATGCCTGTGATTCCACGCACAAGTGGTGAGCTTTTGCACAGTCCAAAGAGGCAATTTGGATTGTACAATTAGGAGCAGTTAAATAAGCACAGATCTAACTGAAGGTTAGTTGTTGATTGACTGTTAAGATTGGCCATCATCTGTGGTCAGTAGATACAATTGAGAAGTGTTCCACTTATCGATTAAAACTCAACAGAAACTAGCTGATGTCTATATGCGAAAAAAAGGTCTCACCACGAATATTAAAATCGAAAGGATCCTTTTATACCAAAAGCCGCATATCCTGCCAAAATCGCCTCTTGGTACCTGCACTACCATAAAGTTAATTATAATTTTCTTTGTGTGGAACCAAATCATGGCGTATTCTTTTGAACACCGAACTGTCACACTGAGCTGTCAAATAATACTCGGTGTTCGCGACAATTCCATCGTGGTGTACACTCGGTTTCATTGTGTACAGAACGACAAATACTGCAGTCATCACGTTAAGTGTCAAATTGCTTTGACTTCATTTTGTTTACTCTTTTTTCATTTCGTAGCGTAATTTTTTTGGCGTCGGTTTTTTGTTCTTTTTACTTAAGATGAATTTTGATAGCTTTGAGGTTAAGATATTTAGTAACTTTTTATTGAGTTCATACAATTTCAGTCGCGTTGTTAAAAATAACGAATGGAAATTGAGTCGAAACGTCACTTCACATACACAATCAAAGCTACACCCAGCCTCCACCGTCGAACAAGACGGTGGCGAAAATTAGAGTTCGGTGTCGACACCGAACTAATTCGGAGTTCAAAATAACATTAACCTGAGCACGATTCCGTTCAGGTGAACGAGAAAACACATTTTTACTGTATTCCACACCAGTTTCACGATTCAGTGCTGAAAAGAATACGCCATCAGATAATAATAAAGGCTAGAAAACTCCGCGCCTGAGAGCAGAAAGTCTAAAGGCCTGAATCGGCTGAAAGAATAGCGACATCATCTACCAGAAGATTGAGAGCCGTTAGCAGATTCAACCACCGAATGCCATGAAAGGCGAGACACAACGTTAAATTTGGGCGGCAATTTGTTATTAACTCCAATTTTGACGCACTTGCCACAATCTGCTTTGTTAAACAGCCTCATGTACATGAGCATTCCACAATTCTTACATTCCATCTACACTGTGTTGTGTGGGTGAGTTGTACATGGCAAAGGTGGGGCGTGTCGTCTAAAACCCTTTAATGTAGACGACAACGCCCCAACGTTAACCAACAAGGTATGGAAGCGGAGTTTCGCTTGCTGAAAGCTTTATGCAATTGATGCAGAACCATTGAAGAACCTGGAACTAAATTTCCCTTAAGGCCTCTCCTGTGTTAGTGTGCAGGTCCACTTACTTTAAGTGCATTAGGACTGCCACAAACGCCACAGGAAAAGTGTTGTGGCATATCGATGGTAGAGAACAAGTTAGGAGTAGAAGAAGCCAAAATTCAAGGGTACTAAGGAATTAATGATAAAATCCCTACATTCTCACGGTTTTAAGGTCTCACATAAAAACAAAGGTATATAGTAGGAATATTTTTCGGCGCCCATTGTGGTTGAGAATGGATTGAATTTTGAGTTCAATTATGTAGGTATGCAAATTCTAGTCAAGTTTCTGAAAAGTATATGGGAGTATAGAAACTGGGTTACAAATGTACGACTACATCTTTCTCTTAACAAAGATAAAGGCTCTATGCTAAGGCGCAATATCGAACAATACTAGATTTAAATTTCCTAGTCGAATGCCACAAATGCAACCAATGTTTATTATAACAAATTACAGGGTAAACGGATTGTAGGTATCTATTCCCTGCACCAAAAGCACGACGCGTAGGCAACCTTCTTTTCTAGCTCCAGAATTTCTAATTTGCAACCACACCGGGTAACACCAAGATGAATGATCTAGACATGACTTACAGTTTACAGATGCTTGACTCTGCGGGAGGCTCAATGTTGTGGCACAGCAAGAGCAAACAAACAAGTAAAATGAAAGAGAATCCAAGCATATTCGGATTGAAACCAAAGATCAAGAAACTCTAATAAGATAAGCGTCACAAAAAGAAGAAGTTCACATTTTCTCTCATTTCGCAAGGGCAATCCGAGAAGAGTTTCCCAAAATGCATTGTCAGGCAAACGAACAGCAGCCATAGGTTGAATTTGATTTTTCAAGATGAAGGAAAGGCACGTACCTACTCTACTCTACGTCAAAATTCATACTTTTAATGAGTGTGCGAATGTCTATCTATGAAATCCGTGAATGAATATTGATATCGTTATGCAAACGAGGCAATTGTTCGGCAAACACACAGCTGTAAATGACTAACTTCTTCCGCTGTTCCAAAAGCAAACGAAAAAGAAAGAAACCAAATGAGATCACAATATAAATAGAAATCGTTATGAATAATGGGAGAATATTCATCTTCGACTCTGACTCCGCTACACAATTGATCTATTTATAATAAAGCAAAGAAGTTACGTGGAGTCTTCGGCAGCTTTTGCGCTGCGACTCCATGAGGCAGACGTCATTTATTTTTCACTTCATCCACTTTGTGGGATGATGACTCACTTGTCATGTCACTCTGATCAGGGCGAACAAAAAACAATTTTTTCATCAGTTGTTTCGCACATGCAATATTTAACCCCGAAATTGTAATGGATCCGGATTATTCAAAAAATAGAGTTCTACTCACGGCAATCGAAATGCAGTTCTCCTCTGTGCTGTTGGGAAACTTCACAATGAACTTGGAACCAGCCCTTTCCTCGCTGTCGTTGAGCGGTCGGAAACGACACACCACTTTAATGCTGTCCTCCGCTGGGATCTCCCGTTCGGCAGACATGTCGACGGATTACGTGGGTGGCGGCGGTATGGAGCTTTTTTCGCCGAGAATATCCTTTTCGAATTTAGTTTCTGGAAAAAGGATAATTGATTTTTTCTGTTTTTCACGTTCGATTGTTTTTCCTTTGTGTTCCGAAAGGAGACGACAACGGCGGCGACGACGACGACGAAAAGAAAAAAAACTTTCCTCGTCCGCAGCTAAAGAACACACAACACACGAATACACACCTAAAGCAGAAACTGAAAAAATATAAAACGGCGAATAATTTTTATTCTCGGTTTATTCGTTATTCTCTTCTTTCTCGCTCTTTTTTTACAGTTCGGTTCGGTTTTCGAAGCACACGATAGAACTTTCACAAAATCTGGAACTAATCGATAAGTTTTTCTTTCTTTCTTTTTCTTGCTATTTTGTTTCGGGTTTTTTTCTCAGTTGTCTTTTGGGGGCGAGTTTGTGGGGAAAAATAGATAAAATTTAGATTAGCGGATAGTTATGCGTCTAGGCTAGATTATTTTAACGTTTATTTAATATAATAAAGCACTTGAATTTATTATTTTATTTGAAGACAGAGGTGAATATTTTTCTTCGCACTCTGCCCTTTCACGAAGCACTTCACATCACTGATGGCGGATGACATAAGCGGCGTTGCCAAGAGGGGAAAATTTGTGTTTTTTGCTACGAAAAAGTGCGTTTGTTTCACAACTCCGAGTGTCATAGGTGGCTTATAAGAATTGCTTTTCATCAGCCTCCCCCAAAATGAAATTCAAATCTAGTGCAAATCTAGAACACTCGTCATCGCCCGCGTTTTGATCAGTTTTCCCCTTTCGATAATTTTCCAAAAGTCAAAAATTTGCTGTCTTTAGAAATCAATTGTCATATCCAAGCCCATATTTATTTTGCAAAATGCATAAAAGGATCCGTAAAAGAAAGAAATTTATGAAGGATTGTACGTTAACCTCAAAACTACAATGGGCAACCAAAGTTGAAAAAAGTGACATCTTTTGAAAATTGTAATTCAAATTATATAGGCAATTTGATATCTAATAAACGTAGGTACAGTGATTTTGAAAAAAAAATCTTTCTGTTAATAATTTACCTCTAATACTATGTCTCTACTGATAATTAAAAAAAGATTAGCGGGAGACCATTCAAATAAATCCCAAAGTGGCTCCATCGGACAAATATAGGATTAATTCGACACGAAAACTCTCTTTCTGTCATATTGGCTCTCAAAAGAGAGTGGCGATGTCATTCCAAGGAGCGAAAATGATTTCCTCAGTAAGAGTCACAATAGAAAGCGTACTTGTGACAGGTTTTTCGTACAGGGACAGTTTCAGTTTCCTTTTTTGATTCTCAAACTGTTACAAAGGTGCAGAAATAGGTTTGTGAGTAGGGGGAACGGGATTAATGAGAGGATTTATTTTTAATCGCTTGCCGAGAGGATTTGAATTTGTATGGTAAATCGCGTGATTTGTAGAGGTCGACGATTAGTGCTCGGTGGAGACATGGTATAAAACTCCTTCTGTGTTAGTTTTTATCCCAAGTTTGGCAATTTATGACTATATTAAAACCTATTTCTTAAGAAAATCAAAATCCATTTTGCATTAATACTAAAAATTCAAGGGAAACGATACCTATTTCTATTCGGCTTACGTGAAGCAAAGCTATCGAAAACGAGATCAAAAACAATGTTGTCGTTCTTATACAATTTTCACAACGAGTTGGAATCTACGTACCTTATGCTTCGGCCCTGGTACTGTAAAAACGACGCAGAGAGCTAAAAAAGCTATGATTACAGGTAATCGTGTGTCTCGAGTTATTAGACATTAGGATTAGCAAGATGAGATACTAGGCTTAAATTAGACTGCATGCCATTTTGGCATATTTGACGTACGTAAGAAGAAAAATGGTGCAAATATTTTGCTTCTTACGGCAAATATGCCAAATTGGCTTGCAGTCTAATCTAAGCTTAACCATCCATCATAGGCCGAAGAAGAAACATCCCCGTTACAATTTTTCCTTATTAATATATAATTACTTGTTAGATATTATAAAAATAAATAATTTTTTAAACTGTTACTAATTTATTATTCATTAATACTTATTAAATTATAAATTAATAATAAATGTATTATTTAATTTATTTATTAATAAATACATTATTTCTTTTTAATCTGTGGCAAAACGCATATTTAAAAGGTGCCGCAAACTGGTTTTGTGTCGGTCGGTTGCGCATCTGTGCGCATTGCCATGCAAGCTCATAGGACACAAAAAGGAAATCAAATCGTTGCACGACTAATACAAGTCTCCACCAGGCATTAAAATGCGATTTATATTAATCTTTATTTAATCCTCCATGAATCACGCAATTAGTCATACAAATATATTTCATCTCCGCAAGCGATTAAAAATAAATTCTCCCATAAATCCCATTCACACTATTCACAAACCTATTCGCTGCACCTTTGTGTCAGTTTGAGAATCCAAAAAGAAAACTGAAACTGTCCTTGTACAGCAGATCTGTTACATCACGTATTGTGATTTTTACAGCGAAAATCATTTTTCGCTCCTGCGAAATGACATCGGCACTCTCCTTTGATAGCCAAAACGACAGTAACAGAGTTGTCGTGTCAAATTAATCCTATGTCTGTCTGGTGGAGCCACTTTAGGATTTATTTTTGATCGTCTCCCGCCAATCCTCTTTTAATTGCCGGTGGAGACAGAGTCTAAAAGTGTCGTGCGTGCGATAGATAAGCAATGGATGACATTGTTACAAGAGTATAACAGAATTTTCTTATAAACTGATTGGGCATCAACTTTTTGTGGACTCTTCCATTTATAATTTCGCAATTTGAACGCTTTCATTCCGCTTACTGTCATGGCATTTGCAGGGTTTCCTGAATTCCATATTTGACAACAAAAATCAGCTGGTCGGTTCCGACACCTTCGATTTGCATTTTCCGATCAAAGTTTTTCGTTTTTTTTTGTTTATTTGTGCGAAAATAATGTCCAATCGTGATATATTCGCAAAAGCTTTGCCGAATGTTAAACTAGCCACTCGATTCGATGCCGATGGCAAAGAAGTGCAGGTAAGAAGAGTGGAAAAATCGAATGTTCAAGTGGTTTCCGGTTAACGATTGTGCACTGCTCTCAGGTGGAACGCCGTGAGGATGAGGAGCAAAATGCCAAGCAGCAAGAGATTTTCGAGATTCTAGTCAATGCCGGCTACTTCCGAGCACGTATAAAGGGCCTCTCGGCATTTGACAAAATTGTAGGCGGTATGACCTGGTGCATCGAGTGCTGTGACTACGACGTGGATGTCGATCTGTTGTTCCATGAGAATCTCACAATTGGACAGAAGATGTAAGGCAGGAAGTTACTGTATATCTCTTCATTCGGCATATAAATCTTTTTAGTGCGCTGACGGAGAAAATCGTCTCGGTCTTGCCCAAGATGAAGTGTCCATACCCGATTGAACCACATCAAATTCAGGGAGTGGAGTTTATTAGCATTTTCCCTGTCGTTCAGTGGCTTGTGAAAAGATCGGTATGTAAGGCACCAGACTGCGGTTTGTAGTTTCTTAAGGAGTTTGTTTCTAATCAGGTCGAAAACCGAGCTGAGAGGGCAGTCAAGTTGAAGGCCTTTGCTGTGAGCCAGTTTCATAATGACTTTCAGTACAAGTCGGACAAGGAGAATCTCCAAAAGATGCGCAATGCATCGGCCAATATCAAACGAATTCAGGTAAAAGCATCAACCCATTAAGAAAAACGTCATCTAAGTATTTGTTTACAGGAAATGTACAGCCCACGCCGACAGTACAAGCGCAAGGATACCCGCAACGAGGACGAGAAAACCCGAGTTCGGATTACTCTCCTGGAGTACGGCAACAAAGGGGCGTATCCAGGGCCAGCAATGGGAAAGAATCCATCGCAGAAATCCGATGATTCCCAATCGGGCGGAGCCGAGCTCGACGAAGGCATAGTCGAGCGAGAGGTGATTTCGTTTAGGGCGAAGGCCCACTGTATTGCTCAAGCTTTCGCTTACTCTTTGGACTTAACTTCCTTTCGACAGAACAGTTCCTCGCCCACTCTCCATAGTTCGAGAGCTGCTTCTGTGGAATTTGCTTTTTTTCTCAAAAATATCGTGCATGCTTTCCTTTGTTTTATCCGTTTTACCTCCTAGATTAGACTTTGTTTCTAGCGCCAGGGTAACACAACATTTTCACAGCTTTTCACACTAAAATTAACTGTTTTTTGCGCTCTTTTCTCCGCGAGAAAAGAGTCATTTTACGTGTGAGAGTAACAACGACACGCCAACATACAAAATACAATTTACTTGCAGATCGATGTTGACCAGCTGCTTAAAAATCTTTACATTGCTAACGAGGTAAACCACTGACAATTCATATAAATATAATCTATATATACATTAAACGATAACTACATTGTGTAAAAGAAAACAATAAGCGATTAATTAATTGTATGCAATAAGTTTGTACTTGTCCAAGTCGGTTGTTCCATTCAGTGTTGTCTCGTGTATGTCTACGCAGTTAGGGTATGAACAAAACATTTTGAACTGCTTTTAGTGTTGTAAATCGAATAGTGTCTTGGTTGTGTTATATAACATTGTTTGCAACTGCCTGAGTAGTTTTTACATAAATATCCCTTTTCATTTAGTCTAGTCGTAGAGTAATATTTGAAAACTTTGTTGTTTTTTAATTTTATTTTAAACCTTTAATTTGAAAAATGCGTCTGTTTAATCACAACCTGTTGGGTTGATTTGTACTTTCTTACTACGGAGAAAATCCCACGAAAACGAGTCCATACAAGGTAATCCCCAGGCGAACTTTTAGAAATCGCTAAAATTTGAAAAATAATCATTAACCCTTAAGAATAACGTCTTTTGGACCCATTTCAGAATCTGAAATTACCATCAACAATCTAGCTAATTTTTTTTTATAACCAAGTAGCAGCAGACAATTGACGTTACCCTGCCCAACAGGTTTCTCATGTCACTAATTGGAAAACTCTCACTGATTGGAATAAATCGCCAGTCAGCACCTTATCAGACCACAGACACATCGAATTTCATATCAACAGTGCAGTTTTGAAACGAATCTTGTTTTGTCTCCACCGACAATTAAAAGAAGATTAGCGGGAGACGATTAAAAATAAATCCCAAAGTGGCTCCATCGGACAAATATAGGATTAATTTGACACGAAAACTCTGTTGCTGTCATTTTGGCGATGTCATTTCCCAGGAGCGAAAACGATTTCCTCGGTAGAGTCGCAATAGAAAACGTACTTGTGACAGATCTTTGACAGAACTTAGGACAGTCTTAGTTTGATTCTCAAACTGTTACAAAGGTGCAGAAAATAGGTTTAGACATTTGTTTGTTGGTTCTGCAGTTGATATTGTGTGTGTTTCCGAAACATTGTTCTTGCATGATGTCAAAAATCGATCGATTTATAAACTAAAAGGTTATAAATTAATTCGCTCTGATATTGGAAGTGGGGTTGCAATTTATATTCGAAAATCTATTTAAATTTAAGTACGTTGCGGAGTCAAATCCCAGATCTAAATTTCAATATATCGGTTTATCGAAATTGTAAATACCGCGAAGAAATGCTTGTTTGGTGTTGTCTATAGAGCCAACCGAGATATAGATTTTTCTGAGCTTTATGAAAACCTTGAGCAATATTCGCCGTTTACGACCTAAAACATTTTAGTTATATGATCGAAACCGGTAGGAGGATCGATTAAACCAGGCCCGCCCGTCTGTCCGTATGTAAATAACTCTTACCTTAAATTACATGACTGGATTGAAGCCCATGTACGGCCTGAATGTACGATCACTTGCATGTTTACAAACACTTAAACCGCTTTCTAGCCTTGTTAGAATTGCGTCTTACAGACCATTATGTCCCCACAGACTTTTGTGGAGAAAAAGTTAAGCAAAATGATTTTCAAGTTAAAAAGCGGGGTTTTCAGCCTTACAGACTTATTCAAGATACCAAACATTTTGAGCCAAAATGTCGTCAGGATTGCCAACGCATCTTTTTTTAACTTTTAAGTATTGAAGTTGATCATTTTTGTTTTGAGTATTTTGAACTAAATTCTTTTATTTAAAAAGTGCTCTAAAATAAGCTATTTGAATAAAACTAGTTCTTCTATATAGTACAAATTAGTCCCCACTTTAATTTGCAGCACTTAGATTTAGTATAGACACTCCTACCAATTTACTTAGAATAATCGTTGTTATTGAATAAAAATATGACTATTGAGCCTGCCCTTCTAACGAACAAAGTCAAATAATACCACTCCCTTGCACAACAGGATGATGTTCCGACAAAAACAGCACTTGACGAAAAGGACAAGACGACACTGCTGCAGCACTACGCTGATCTCAAAGAAGAAATGGAAATCGACACCAAGCTATTGTCGGAACAGAGTCAAGTGAAAGCATTGCAGAATACAAAGGCTGCTTTGGAGAAAAAGCTGCAACGAGTTAAGGCTGATAATCAGGAGCTTCAACAGGAGCTGGATAAGCAGAAAGTAAAATTGCAGGAACAGGAAAAAGAAGAACTACATTTGCTTGGGGAAATAAAGGATTTTGAAAAGATTGAGGCTAAGGCTGATAAGGGGTAGGTTTTATTATTCATTCCTTAATTTTTGCGAAAGCAATGACAATCCACTTGAAGTGTTTTGGAGAAAATCAAAGGACTGGTCGAACTTAATGAGCAGCTTAAGAAGGAAGAAGCTGAGTACAAGGACCAATGCCGAGAGGAGCTCGAACGACTGCAGAAGGAAATTCAGTGGGTTTTATGGCATATTATTTTCTAAGACCCATTTAACTCTCGGTTGTTTACAGAGAAATGGAACAACGAAACGCAAATAGTAACCCCGCTGAGGAGAAAGAGGTAATCGCCAAACAAGAGGAACGTCTACAACAATTGCGTCTGCAATTGGCGAAAAAGAATCGCGGCATAGTTGCCATTCAGAGGCAACTTGACAATGTGCCCGATCGCACTGAGCTGGCACAATATCAACGAAGATTTTTGGAGCTTTACAATCAAGGTAATTAATCGATCTCACTCTAGGCTCGATGTGAGGTAAAGCCGTTTTCCTGTTTTCAGTGAGTGCCAAGCACCGAGAAACGAAGCAGTTCTACACCCTCTACAATACCTTGGACGACACCAAGTTGTACTTGGAGAAGGAACTGTCTCTGTTGAACTCAATTTACGAGAACTACCACGAGGGTATGACATCTGCTCAATCAAGAGAGCAATTCCTTAAACAATTCGAAGCAATTGTCGATGGCGTGAAGCAGACTCACAACAAAGTGCGCCAAAAGTGTGACGACGAAAAGGCCAAACGGGATGCGCTCAACGCACAACTGATGCATCTGGTGGATCAACAAAGAAAGTATGCGACAGCTGTTAAACAGCTAACGCGCGAGTGCCAACGTTGTGAAGCCTTAATGATGCATTTGAAGTCAATTCAATAGAAAAATTAAAACATTTCCAATTAACATGTTCGCTTTTGCCAATATACACGAGTGTATAGAATGTTGATGTTAGAAAGATTATAGAGTTGTATGTGCTGTATTAGAATGTTATCGAAATATATTTAAATTATAACGAAACACTAAACTTTGAAACGGTCTTGTTTTCTGGCATCTATAGGTAATACGCTTCTTATTTTAACAAAGTGTTTGGAAATCTGTGTCTGAGGACTGTAGAGGTACCTCATTTGTTGTCATTCGAAACTCGAAGCTTAATTCACTAGAACAAAACTTAGTTAATAAAAATAGAGTGGCGCAACAGCTCGAGGTGAACCAAGGCCAACTTCTCAACAATAGCATACATTGTGTTAATTTCTTTACATACAAGGGGACCTACAATTTTTTTGCAGAATCCGAACGGCGCTTTGAGAAGTTTTTCAAGACAAATACTCTCGAAGGGCTTGTCAGACCCTCGCGGAGGTTGGTTCAGGTGACGATGGCAGGACAGAAAAACTTTAGTTAATTTCCTTAAAATAGAAGGACAGGGGCTTGAAAGGCTCGAAGAAAATTAAGTCTTTGCTAATCCCCCATAAGCCTTCCCCACTTTAATATTTTCCTTCCACTTTGAGCTCAGACAGCTATACTAGCTCTGAGATCAAGCAAGCCATTCGCCAATGAAACTTGCCAATCACTACTTTCTAGGACTAAGAGGTCAATTGAACAGCAAAGCCCTTCTCGAACAACTGACCAAAGTGTCATAATCATCATTTTCAGTGCGCGCTTATCCTTTAAAAAAGTAAAGGAGCGAGGGCGGCTAATTGGTTCTTTCATCCTTCCCGATCCTTCCACCACCAACTCGTGATTCACAGGCGGGATCGCCAGGTGGGTTCCCGTTGGTTCTTTTTCTGGTTCCTTTATATGTTCTTAGGAATACCAGGGAGCGATCCACTTGAATCTCAGCTAGCTTAATCTGTCGAGAAGGGGACGCGAACAACGTGTCCAAACATTCGATGAATTCATTGCTCGGATCGTAGAAGAAGCCTTTCCACATTAAGATTGCTACAAATACTGACGTTTCTCACTCTATTGTTACCTACGATCTAATTCATTCGGTATTTTTCAAATTCCATGATCATAGATGAAGAAAATGAAACTTTTCTTTCACACCAAGCTCAACTTTCCTGATGACCGGCTGGTGCAGTAGACAGTAGTTCCTTTACTATTGCTTCACTCGAGCTCTTCTTACGGGGTAATTCAGTAGTACACCTTCCATTTTTCGTGAAAAAGTTCCCGTGATACTTAAACTTATCAGCCTTTTTCAATGGGACTCCATTTGTGTGCAGGTAACACTGCAAAGGAGCTCGGGAAGCAACCATTATCTCCGATTCGCTCATGTTTGCTTTCATTTCATTTCGTTTCATTACCAGAACCAGCAATTAACCCATCCAGCGCTAGCTGATGTTTTTTTCAGACGATGCAAGTATCATCCTTACTCATCTGAGTTAAGCTGATGGCTTATCCTGATGCTTTGATACCATTTCAAAACATTCCTGGCCAAGACTGCAATTCACCATCCAGTTCATATAATATGCTCCTTTTTATAGGAGAGGTGACATCACACAGAAAAGAACGGGATTTGAAACCATTTATCCTCAGGCAGCTTCTGCAGCTTCCACACAAGGACTGAATGGTTCTCAGAATAGGCCCACTTTAGTGAATGGCCAGCTCTGGAACGTGTTTCCAATACCTTCGCGAATACTTTTTCGAGAAAACTTCAGATACACATATTATACATTACCAGCTTCTATATCCATTCCTTTGAGCTTTTATGACCGGATTTCGTAAACTCCATGCCATCTTCCGTGCCCAATTGGGGATTAAGAAGCACCGAAAATAAATCGCTCTACCTGCGTAAGCTTGTAAGCTTAAGACATCGATTTTGTTTAAAAGAAGTGTACCATCCCTGGATTTAGCCCCTTGTACTATATTTAACTTCTTTCCTCTGAGACGGCGAACGGTCTGCCAAAATATTTTGTTTGAAGATGTCTGTAATCGTGCTGTAACAACCTTACCAAACTTTTTCCATGTGTGTACCTTGGCTGTTTTGACTGCCAGATTGAAAGTTCTTCGCACCTCATTGAAGAAGTTGCACTGTTATATCTATTTTACACAGGCAGGCTCTCTTCTTCTCTCTGCTGGATTCTTAAGCTCCAGGTGTCTTAGGTCACGCGGCTATTTTCTCACCAACAGCTGCCACACCAAGCTGCTTCACTCCACAAACATATCTTGTAGAAGTAACGGCAGCCGATGAAAACAGCTGCAATTCTTACCCACATTTAAAAGGTCAGTTAAAATTTAATCGTGCAAATCGGTCTAATGGATCTCCAAAATCGGAGTAAACAAATTGTCCTTTTTAGAACCATGGCCACGAAGTTGAGCACGAAATCAGAGTGACGACTATAGTGTCCCTTATAAAACCTTCGTCATACAAGTGTTACTTTACGGCGCGGAACTAGACTAGGAAATAGACTCCGCCCAAGGTGGATGAGGAAACTTTGGTCGCTCTGAGAATTTTTTTTGGGTGTTTTGATTCTGTCTGTATGAAAGTTGAGTGGACAAGAAAGTGAGTTTACACTGAAATCAACCTAGCTAGTAACGAATTAAAGTCAAACGACTGCAATGACTGAGTAATCAAGAGCGGGTGGATCAATTCTCCAGCTCAGAAAGTCTTTGAATGCAATCCGGAGTAATGGCGGAGCAGAAGAAGAACGAGACTCAAACTCGCGTTCAAAGCTGGAGGCGGCTAAAGAAGTTTTTTTTGTTGAATTTGAAGTCTAGGTCCTGGATTATACTCCCTTTTTAATAAAGTAAATAGTTTATAAGGGTATTTCAGACTAAACACCCTTAGAATTTGCCCTTTGCGAAAAGATAATAATTCAAATTTGAATGTAGACACATTTTGGTTTCCTTCTACTTGTCTACTTTTCTGGCGCTGGCTGTACCCATGTAACAATAAGGATTGAAAAACGAAGAGAAACTGTCATGGCTTATTTTTCGAAGTGCATTGGAAGATCTGTTTTCAGCACTTACACATGAAGATACATTTTTCTACTGACAAACAAGCAATTATTCCATGAACGAAACGTCTATTAAAAAATTGATCTTCATCCAAAAGAAATGTAAAATATTTTTTTTAGTTTTTTCCCACTAATACGTTGCGGGTACTGGGTTCGTTCCCACATCTATCATCTGAAAGGATTCTTCTTATCTCCGTAAGTGTCCGAAAAGATCTCCAAGAGTGAAAGATCGTGGATTCTTCTTACCTCCGTAAGTGCCTGACAAGATTTCCAAGAGTAAAATCTTTCCGAAAAGCATAATTTGCAATTCGCATTTGGTAAAAATTTATCAGTCCTCATGCATGGTAAGTACATACCTAAACACTAAACATTTTAAGATTCTTCAATTCAAAGAGCCACATTAATGCCACAAATCCTTTCAAGACACTTTACCTAGTTTTGACATGATTAAATCTCCTTCATTCAAAGAAACCATGGCTTCGTGAATGATATGTAATTTTGCAAACCTGTCGAGAGGCAACATAAGCCGTGGCCATATCCTCCCAGTCCCAATTAATTAACTCCCCTTTCTGATGGATCTCGTTAAATTACTCCAATCAATTAACCCGCTTCAGAGCTATTTTTCGGATGAAATTTTGTGTCTCAGTGCGTGACTAGTGTCTTATTCATAATTGGTCCCGAGGAATCCCCCCGGGGCTTTCGAAACGTTTAAGTGATTAGCCAAATGAATTGAGGCATAGCGTGGTTTTTGGCTACCAAATTGCCATTTAGTTTAATTAAATTTCGTTCAATTTACCGAGCAGCTATTCAAATGTTCCATCGAACTATGATTAAGAGCTGCTGTGTCCCGTCATGGACCGAGAAAGAGATTTAGTAAGCACTCTCTTTTTTATCCCATTCATGGATGCGATTTGAAGCATGACATGTCCATTTAAATTCAACAGGTTTCACATTAAAAGCTATTAAAAGACTGATTCGCTCTCTTTTCGCTCTCGTAGGAGAGCCTGAGTGTATGCACGCTCTTATCTTTCTTGATTGATTGTTCTATCATCCCCTAGGCTAGGGATGTTATACTATCACCAATGGCGGCGGCGGCGTACTAATATCTCAATGGAATATCACCACCCACCCCATCCTTGTCGACACCATCCCCATCATGAGTGGATACACTGCCACTCTCTGTACTCTCTGATGGGGCTTTCCTATACTTTATGCCAGGGAATGTCAATGTACATCTTCTGCGGCAGGAAGCATCCCGCTTTGCAACACTCTTCAGTCTTTGCGTGGACGTTGCGGCGTTCAAAACCGTTCGTGTGTTTCCCAAGCAAGTGCTTTGCCATCCTTTGTGTGCATGTGTGGTAGTGGAACAAAGTATATAGAATTGAGAAAAATAAACATCCTTAGGTTCCGCGAAACCAAACGTTTATATACTGACATCTCAATACACTTGTCACGAGCGCTGTAGATCCATTCGAACTGGCTTTAGCTTGATTTTCACATTCATATGCTAAATGTTGGCGAATCCTTGTATTTTTTTATACATATTTCATATCCTTCGGTGCGTGCTTCATTGCGCTCAAGTGAAACAGATTGAATGAAAAATCATATGCAAATTTCGAACGTTGTCGAATGGAAATGTGATTTTATTTTTTATTTTTGAAAAAAAAGTGAGACGTGCTTGTGGGAGTTTGTGATCCTGTGCAAAGGTGTGTGAAATTTACTCGAAAAAATAAATTAAGAAAAGAATATTGATAAAGAGGAGAATGTAGTCCAAAACGAAAGAGTTTGAACACCGCTTTAAAGGTGTTTATTTTTCAATATAAAATAATTGCTAAAAACTTCAAATTCAGGGCTGCATAAAATTTAAAGGATACAACAGGATTCAAAATTGGAAAAGTCATTTCTGAGGTGAGTGCACCGGTGGTGTCTTAAGGTTTGCAGATCAGTTCATTTCGTAGCGAAATGAAAAATTACATTGGAATATTAACTACATTTTACTACTATCTGCTACTATTTTGAATAAACGCCGAAATTTTAAGATTTTAAAAAATTTTGACAAATGTTTTTCTTATGATTTGAACATCTTATTACTCATCTCTTACTGTTTACTGCTATGTAGTTCCTAGCCAATAGAAGAATATAATATTCATAGTTTAAGGACGAAGACTTGCCATAAGCAATAGAAAATTGGCTTTTTTAATTGGTTTAAACTTGACTTGAATTTCAAGTTTCAAATTTGAAGTGTGTAATCAGTCGAGCTTTGGCAAGTGGATTGATTGTTTAACAAAGTGTGTGAATGCTTGAACATCTTAAGTAAAAAGACAGTGAACTAGACGGGAAGATGAGGATGGTGGATAGTAATATAAAGAATTTTGCGATCTGAGATATTTTTGTTGCAAAAAGGTACTTCAGGTACTTAGGTATTTAATGAACGAGAACTCTCTTTAAATATTGCCAACAGTTTAGCGAATAGTAACAAAAACGTCTAAGCTTAAAGTGGAATAATTAAATTTGGGCGGATTTTAATCAATCTTTAATCAAAATCAAGGCTTTAAACATGTTTGTAAAAAGGCGTAAGTAACATATTTCTTACACCCATAGACTGGAATGCGGTTAAAATTTCGCGACTTAAAATCTGCTCACGAAAAATGCGGTACAAGTGTGTACGCTCACCACACAGTGGACGATCAGCATCAGTGTATTTACCATAAGTTTTTTGATAACTAAAGAGTATGTATCTCTTTTAAACTCGAGCGTTATGCGTTTGAGTCATGGTTGTCTGATACCGCATGTTTATAAGCTAAACCGAAGGGAGTAAATACCGGCACCGCAATTGAATTGCGAGAAACACCGCAATTACCCCAACTACCGCAAATGAATTGTGCTCACACTCCACAAATTTTCGTCCGGTTAAGAGAGAGAGGAAAGAAGTTTCGTTTTTTCGTATTGAAACCATATTGTTTTCTGCGACATTTAAATGTGATTGTGGCGTTTGCGGTGTTTTTATGATTCGAGGTGTTAATAGAGTCAAGCTGCGCACAATGTTTAAACTTATATGACCACATAAATACAAGACATTACGTTTTTGCAGTCAATGCGATGGGCATACATCTTTTGCGAGGGATCTATGTGTTATAGTTGTATGCAATATTGCTGATCTCTGCTCTCATCTTTTGAGCAAACCGTTGACGTACGTGGCAAAACGTCTTTTATGAAGACTAGGCTGACAGGTTGAGTCAAAACGTCATTTATAATGCAGACTAAAGATTTGTAACAGTCTAATAAAACTTCTATTGAACGGCTGGAAAGTTTATTATTCTGATCCTTTCAATAAGAGATTCATTGATTCCCACGCATTATCGACAAGAGAGCTGGCACCAAGCTAACTCAAACTCAGTCAAATTTCTTTTAATTTAGGAAGTGCAACAATCTTACTTTCACCAAGAAGATGCAAAGAAAGGTTTCTCTTTTCTTTTGAAGTGCTCTGTCTTTAAAACACTGTCTCCAAACTAGTTCCTTTTAAGAATCCACGAATGGTGGGGTGCCGTGGTTTAGTGGTAAGTATGAAGGATTTCGAGGTCCCAGGTTCGATTCCCGACCGGGGCAATAAAAGTTTTTCACGGTCACACCTCCGCGAGAGTCTGACAAGCCCTCCGACAGCATCATTTGTCACGAGAGACCCTCTCAATTCGCCGATCTGAATCGGCAAAAAAATTGTAGTCTCCTGCATCACCACGTGTGTAAATACACCTGAAACGCACTTAGTATGCATGGTTTTAAGAGGTCAAGCGACGGCTCTTCTGAGCTGTGAGTGCCAATTAGTTTTTTGACAAATAATTGACACTATCAGCACTATGTGCCGGTTTCAAAGGCATAATTTTTAAGGTTTTGGGATATGCTCGCGTTAAAAAGAAATTATGAGTGCAAACCGTACTCACCTCGAACGTTTCGCTTAAGTAACATTAAGCGTGGTCACCGTTTCTACCGTACGTGAAAGGTGTCACGGACAAAGTCGGTCGAATCCTAAAACGATACGGTGTGAAACCGATCTACTTACCGCCAAAAAAGTTGATAAATTATCTACAATCCACCCTAAGATCGCTTTCCTCTCCAAACTCCCGGTGTTTACGCAGTCCCTTGCAGCTGTGGGTCATCATACATTGGACAAACGCTACGAAGTATTTTGACCCGTTTAAAAGAACATATAAATGCTGTGAGCAATCAGCAGCGAGAAAAATCCGCTCTAGCCGAGCATGTCTTAGACCATCCCAACGAAGACCATTGGATCAGATTAGACCAGGCTAAGATACTTACTGGCTCGGGAGTCGCATTACATCCCACGGCTTGCTCGTGAAGCGATTGAGATAAAGCGCCACAAAAATTTCAATCGCGACGACAGCTTCAAATGTCGCGAACATGGGATCCAATAATCGGCTCATCACCGTCGATTGCGAATTGGCTAGCCAGCCCCAGCGACACAGTGAGCACTGTTTGCTCTCAGCCACCTGACGCACAACAACGAGAGAACGAGACAGCACTACCGCCTACGCACCAGCATTTTTAGGCAGTTTCCCGGTGACCACGCTTAATATAACATAAGTGAAACGTTCGGGGTGAGTACGGTTTGCACTCATAATTTATTTTTAACGCGGTATATCCCAAAACCTTTAAAATTATGTCTAACAACCGCCAAAGCCTTAGGGGTTTCAAAGGCAGACAGCCATTTAATATAAGTCTTATCGATTCTAAATGAAAGGGGTTTCGGCAAGAGAACTAGCATTATCAATGACAGTCAAATGCTTTTGAATATCTTGAGGTGCAAGGATCGGTTCAACTTTTTAAAAACATTTGCAGTCACTCAGTGAAGGTGCTATGGCTATCTTATGGTGAGTCGTTAAGAAGGTTATGGGTCATATTAGCTTAAAAAGCCTACTTTTACTCCAGGTGAAATTAAGATGAATAGTCTCTTAATAACTTATTGTGCAGTTAAATATAGCTCTTATGAGAAATAATGCATAAAAAAGGCCTAAACTAATTGGAAATACTCAGCTGTATCAAAGTCCACAGCCGTCAGGCTATCAAATGATTCACCGATTTTTATTACTTCGTGAATATGATTTATTTTTTTATTATCAGGAGATAATGCTTGCGCAATAAAATCATCCATTTTGGACATGTCTCCTTATCAGCACTTAGGGTGGTCTTTTGTCACCATACTAGTGGCTGTTCATATATGTATATGTTGCCAATTTCTGACATGATTTGTAAAATAAGCAAAGGATACAATAGGGCCTTCTTCATGTCCTCTCATTCAACACATAATTCCTTATTTTTTTTTGCTCTTAAATATTTCAAAACTTTAAATTGAATTTCAATTTTGCAATAAACAGCTGGAATTCTCATGTTCTCATGTTAGGCCAAAAAGTAATTTCAAAATCCCATAGATCGTAGGTAGGTTAACAGCTTTTCTTTTCATTCCCTTCACGCTCATTAAAACGACCTAAAACCCTGTGGAAAATAAAAGGTATAAACCACGCCTAAAAATAAACAAAAATAAAATCATTGTATAGACACAACATAAGATTCATCTCACAATCCATTCATGTCGTAAATAAAAAAATAAAAAATTAAATTATAGCCTATAAAACATTTTGCCTATATGCCTGCATCTATTACTTTCGTTTTAATATCCTTTGTAGATAATGACTGCTCCTGCCAAGCCAAGAAAATGTTCCTGGCTAACCAGAAGAAACAACCAACAGTATAATATAACAAAGCCCACGTCATTCAAATCAGACAAGAGGAAACGCGGCACTCACGCTGCACACTGAGACACATCAGCACACAAATCATCGACGTATTTGGTGTTGTTGTTTTCGCGTTGCTCCTGGTGTTGTAAATTTCTTTTTGCTTGTGTATTGAAATTGAATTTGCGTCACGCTAAATCATTGTCACTGAATAATTTACTGCATCCTTTTTTCTCTTGCCATCCGTTCGTGTGAGTGGAGTGCTTTTTCGATGCTGTGGGTGGCGATAATGCTTCTAAACACACACACATAGATTGCCCCCATCCAGGCAGATTGTGGTGAGGAGGATGGTGTATCGTCTATCCGACGGCTGGTGTGTCCTTTTTATGAGTTTTTCTTGACACTTTTTTTTTTTTTAGTTATTTCTCGAAAAAGACGTCTGGCATCTAATCAATTTAGTTTTCTATCTTTTCGATCTAAACTAAAATCCTTGCGAATGGATGGCAGATAGAGTCATGTGCGTTTGTTTAAGGATCGGTAGCATAAATATAAAAAGCGTCAATCAAAAATCGATTTTCGGAAAGTTTTATTTGAAAATAAGAGTCAACTTTACACCCATTTGGTGGGTACCAACATTAAACAGTTTGTGATTTTATTACGATTTGATATCACAATGAAATTTTTTATAGTCATAAGTAGAGTATGTACGAACAGGGTTTGGGTCAATAATATAGATACAGCTAGTTGATGCCAGCGACCACGCCGTACTCTACAATCAATGGGGCTGAGTATTGTGAAATTTCTATGGATATGCAATGACAATAGAGTCCTCACAATTCCCCTGGGTATATTTCTTGCCAGTTCACATGGGTTGGTTATTTAAAATTTTTAGTAGGAAAACGATGGATTTGTTTATTTTAACTTTCAACATGGGTATAGAGATAGTTGTGGTTTAATGACGCAAAAAAAAAAAATTGCTTGTGTGCTCCTTTCAATTTCTCCTCCCTCACGTATTTGTTCGATGTCTCGTCTTTGCAACTCAATCAGGGAGTAAGCCAGGAAAACTGGATTATTTCGTTCTCGATACGGTGGGCGCAAGGAGCATCCATAAATTCAACCATCAAATACCTCGAATTGAAAGCCAGACCAACGGTATGGGTTCTAGTGGCAGGAAATTACCCCATTGCTGAATTCTTGCAGAAAACAGCAGCAACACTCTTTCCTACTCTCGTTTTGACAACGAGAACAAAGTTTTGTGCTTTTTACCTACGACTATGTACAAGGAGTATGCTTTGCACTTATCTGTCGCCTTATTAAATTTAAGCCATTTAATTAAACTGTAATAAGAAACTTATCATGCAGAGCGACCTAAATACGCGGAAACGTAGCGCCCAACATAATATCTTAATTATTCGAAGACACAAGCCCAATATTGACGCTCAACGTGGACGGAATATTAAAAATCAGAGTGGATCAAGAGTTCAATTTAAACAGGAGGTCACATCACTAGCACTCCATGTACCGTTCATATTGAGTCTTAAAACAATGAGGTTTATTTGTTGGACGATCAAACTGTGGTAGGTTCCAATTTTGGAATCTTTTTCGTTGTTCCAAAAGTTAGAATAAGTCTCCCAGTTTTCATAAACTCAGAACTCAGTTATTATTTCACTTGTTAAGGGTAAATACCAGAAAGACTGCATTAATGTGAGACTTAAAGTGAGTAAGTTAACATGCCCCATGTTTACCTTTACAGTAGCTCCCAGTTGATTTCGGCACAACCCGAACAGCGACAAGTTTTCTATGATAACCACCGAATCATATAATTTGATTGTCAAAGAAGAAAGCGCAATCTTCTAAATTAATTCTCTTACTCCGGCCCGGTTTCTCAGTGCAAGTTTAAGCTCCGTGTAACGACATTCAAAGTTTTAACAGACATTCAAAACAAAAACGTGTTTTCCAGTGCTAGTCTAAACCTAAACGAGAGTTTATACGGCAGTTTAACTTGAACGCCTGCCGTTAATGGGATGGTTTTAACTGCCGTTTGACGTCTAAGCCGACTTTTAAAACGATGTTTTATAAAAACGGGAATAAAGTTTTGTTTAAAACTACTGTGAGCGGCAGAAGTTGCCTTGAGAATTTTAAATTAAATTTGCAAAGAATGTGACATTTGACTCAAGATGCAAATAATATCTCCGAAACAGTATACCCGATCCGAAATCGGCTTCTAGTTTTGAGAACACCGTACGATTCTTGATTTAACGGATTCCTTAAAGCAATTTCAAAAATAATTATAACAATTGATGTTTTAAGTGGCCTGCAACACTAAGGAAAAACAATAAGCGGATGTTTAGCTAAACGCTCGATCAATTTCTACCGAAAAACACCAACGGTTAAAGTACTGAGTTTAAACTTTCACAAAAGCTTAAACTGTAATCCTAAGTTTGAACTTTTACAGTGAAACCGGGCATTAGAGCGTGTAGGAAAGTGCAGAGAAAATTAAGCATAGTTCCTATTTTCTTTGGAGCTCTTGCATTTTTTTATTGCACATCGCGTATAAAGTCTGGCTCTCTATCCTGCATGAGGTTTGTTGAAGAGAAATCAAATACTTAAAGCATAACGAAAACAGGTGTGGAATCCTCTAAAGTGATGGCTGATGGTCACCATGTTGATTATCAAAATTGACCATCACCCAGTTCTTGCTCTCTGTAAAGTGATCACCAAAAAAAAATTTAAAACTTGGCAGCACATACATTTTCATCTGTCAGTTGATGTCATATCGATACAGCGCTTCACAAATAAATCTAATTTACTTTTGTTTACATTTTTCGGCAAGTGCAATAACATTTGTTTTATTACTGCGATGTTAAAATGTACGTACATATTTTAGGTTATTATTTTTGTTTGAATTCTTCAATTCATTAATTCAAGGTTTCAAGCAAATAAACATCAAATCGAGAGGATGGCCGATTTCATGGCAGCCCACCCCTAATTACCAAAAAGCTACGATTCACGACTTACGAGCTACGACTTTCATGTGTTGGAAAAACCACTCAATAATAAAACGGGAACATTTTTGCTGGTTGTAAGTCAAAATGGTCCCCAAAAAAAAAATCAATTCCATAACGGAAAATAAAAACTTGGAATATTGCGTGAAGCAGTCCTTAGACTTCGAGTTATCCACTATTGTTCTTATTGGTTTTTAGACTGAAAAACAAACTCACTGAGTTACACATATCACAGGTACACATAGGTAATCACTAAAACTGACGGAGTTCAGAAAAAAACACAAAACCCAATTATTGCAAAAACACGACTAGCTTTAATGGAAAATGACACTAAAATAGCTGTCATCTGAAATTCATCACCATTTTGTGATCATCACCTTACGGGATCCCAAATTTAAAAATGTGATTATCAACTATCAGTTTTCACCTTAGAGTATTCCACCCCAGCTTTTACTTCGGTTTCGTATAGATATAGCTTAGTAAAGTCCGGTTTTGCTATGATGTGTGTTCACCTAAGACCTTTTAGTTAGTCTGATGTGAACATGGGGCAGTTGCACTTTTAGTTGGAAGTGAAAGCGAAAGATGAAGACAATAAAGAAAACATTTCTGACAAGGGTTACTTGCCTGTCAGAGTAAATGGTGATAGCCTTGTTGTTGAAGCATTTTCAATAACTTAGCCTGATATAAGTTATTGAAAATAATAACTTAGCCTGAAAAAGGATGCAGTTGCCATTTGCCTTATAGAAGGTGTTTGCGTCTGTACCGACGTGTTTGGTGTATCTATAGCGGCACATTATCGAGACTGCAGAGGCGTGTCCATGAGGTCTATAGGAGACCACAGTCTGGACTCTCTTAACCTGATAGTCAATCAAGGCGTCTTGCTTTTGCTTTTTATGTCTAAAGTTGTGAAGTTGAGTAGCCGCCTTTTAAACTTTGGTGAGGTTGAAAATTTATACTTTTTTCCTCTTTGTAGCCTTCAAACAAAGCAAAGGGGCCATATTCTAAGATGGGTAATCACTTTCACTATTCATTTTACCAATGTACCGTTGTACCGTTGCCAATTGATATGCAGCAGGCATTTCGAGCTAAACATGTCCGATTGAGACGGTCTTTTTCAATTTTCCAATCAATTGAGTTTGGATTTATATAACGCCCAGTCAATTTGGGAATTTCTCCCATGCTGTGATTGCCTTTTTTATGGTTAGCACTAAGGCTAAGGTCTTACAAAAATTTGTTCCCAATCCTTGACAGGTTCGCATAAGACTTCGAATTTTTTTTTGTTAGTATCGAACAACATTAAGCCTTATCCTTTTTAATACTTTGTTGCAAGTGCAAACTGCTACTGCGAATAGAATTGTTGGCAAAACTTATATTTGTTTATATTTATCCAGAATCTTACCTAAGCAAATCGAAATGAAAACCCTTGGCATATGATTGCCGTAGGGCCAGTGGAATTTATTGGATTTTTTTTTATCGTAATATATAAGTTTGGGTGAAAATTGTCGGACTCGATTAGTTTAGAAGTTATAGGCAAAAAAGGTTCAAAACTTTTGTCCAACTTTAACATACCCGTAAATGACCACAGGCGCCTGCCAAAAAGACAACTGGCACCTACCCTAAGCGGAGTGACGAAGTCGCGTGAGCGTGTTGTCTCCAAAAGCAAATTTTTTGTACAGAAAAACTTGTCGAATTTCTTTTGCATATTCTAAGGCAGAAATTTGGGGTGCCGTGGCGTAGTGGTTAGTGTGTGTGTTTACTACGCCGGAGGTCTGGGTTCGAATCCTGCCACCGTCACCTGAAAAAAAAAAGACTTGTTCTTTTCACGGTCCCCACCTCCGCGAGGGTTTGACAAGCCCTCCGAGAGTATTAATTGTCTTGAAAAACTTCTCAAAGTGCCGTTCGGATTCGGCAAAAAATTGTAGGTCCCCTTGTATGTAAAGAAATTAACACACCAGCATACATTGTTGAGAAGTTGGCCCTGGTTCACCTCGAGCTGTTGCGCCACTCTATTTATTTATTTAAGGCAGAAATTTATAGTCTAATTTAAGGTATTTTGTATGAAAAAATTGAAACTTTGAATAGCTATAACTTCTTAACTAAATGAGACTGACAATTTCTGACATATTCGTCTAATGACATATTCGTAATTAAACACTCAAACATATATATGTATATACATAAAACCATAAAATTGACAAATAAATTCCTTTTGGACCTACGGTAAACTTGTTCGAAACCCTTGACAAAAAACAATTTTATTGATGTTCTATCAGAACATTTTATCGATATAAGATTCATCTCATTTTTATTTAGACTCTCTAAAATCTCTAAAAATTTTCGAATTTTCAAAATAAATTGTTGCTTTGGATTGCGTCTTTATGTGGCGCAGTCAATAAAGAAAAGATAAACGAGGATTCTTATGATAAAATTTAGGAAATAGAAAAATGAGTTTTTTTAAATATTTTCAATTTGTTATTTCAATTTATATTTTCAATAACTCAACCAATGTTTTCAAGTTGCAAGATTTTATAAGCGCAATACAATATTGTTAAATTTGAAGGAATTAGTTTTTTTTTTTCATTAAAACATTAGGCAATTCTTTAAGCTTATTTTTAATTTTAAATACAGCTGTGTTCGGTGGCGTATGCGTAACATTTTTTTTCGTCGCTAAGAATTTTTATTTTTCTGTTGGTTTTTTGATTTGATAAACTTAAAGTCCATTAAATTGAACTGCAAGTTTTGGTAAATAATAAATTGAAGGTTCTATATCTGTGAACAATCAAGTAAATTCTGAATTTAAAAAAAAGGAATATGTACCTTTTTTTGGGCACTTTGTGCGGCGTCTGAAAACAACTTGGCAACCTACAAATCATTATGTATGTTATCCTTTGTTCCAAGTCGATTGTTGGCACTTAACACTGAAAAAGTTGTACGAATCCCATTTTCTACACACCATTACCACTTTGGTTTGCCAGGATCTAGTGCCAAATGGGTGAAAATAAAATTGTCTTTACAGTCAATTCGAATTGAGTTCACATGCCTCGAGCACACATTATTTTCGTTTCACAGTGAACGAGGTGTGTCCTTACACTAAGAAATATCTATTGGGTTTTTGGACGATTTTAGCCTTAGTTTTTCTTAATATTTTAGAAAATACCCTCGAAGCGCGGTATGGCAGATGTAATAAAACAATAGAGCAAAACTAAAGTAAGCTGGTACGAACTTCCAACCCACTGAAGGAGTAATTTTGAGCTGATATAGTAAACTCCTTCTAAACTTGTTAAAATAAACAAAAAGAACTTTATTGCCCAAGGACCCGTAAACGACTTATACAATAAACAACATCATTTATCCTGGAATCCTTGGGGTAAAGGCGCCTAGTTTCTTTTTTTTTTGCGAATCTACATAATTAACAATTTACGAACAAATTTTCAATTAACACAATTTCCATGTTTGCTTTTGAAGATGGCAGCTCGAGGGTCCTTTTCAATTCTGTATTCTGTATTCTGTATCCGTATACCTGTCACTCACTTTCGCAGCTACCTACTCAAAGCATTTGTAGATTGAAAAGGACGATAAGCCACTTTTATTCTCACCTCTTCTCGAGAGTCTATTAAAATGCTTTTCATACACAAACATACACACACACACACATACATTAAGGAGAGATGAAAAAATTAAGCAATCGCTTCCAGCCACCTTCCGTTTTGTTCTGATATTCGCCAGTCGGCGCGCCTCTGATGCTGTCGGGATAGGAGTTTATCTCCTTGAAAAAGTTATCTTTTCCAGGAAGTTCAGCTTCATGACATAAATTCGCAAAGAGGAGCTGTAATTTAATTCATTCTTTTCAACTGTTTTTTTACGATTTTCAACACCACAGGCGACAAACCACCTTCTCTTTCATTGCACGATATTTTTATGTCTACCTGAGATGGTATCTCATAATAAAGGCGCCAGGATGTACGGTGAAGTTGATTCCTTGCAATGTTAGCTTTGCGCCAAGCTGTGATATGCCGTTTTACAGGAGATTTACTAGTCGTCACGGGACTAATAGAAATTTAATCCTATTCGGGAAAAATGTACAAAGTCCTTTAAAATTAAAATTAAAAGAAAAGCAAACCAAAACCACAGCATCCAAGTTGCATGAAAGTAGGTAAGCGAAGCGACGACGACGACGGCAAGGTCTGGCACTGTCAGTTGATTTTTCGTTAGCATAAATTAATATGGAATGAAAGTAAACATTCTGTGAGGTCAACCAAGCGTGTGTCTGCTGAATATGCTATTTTTGAAAATATGCGAACAAACGTGTCCTTCGAAAAATAAAAAAAAATTAAAACCGCCATGTCCCTTAAAAGTGTCGTGTTTAAGGGGCAAGAACACTATTTTCTTTCTGTGTGTGTTTGTTTTGTCATTACCTTATTTATTTTAAAGTAAAATTTTTGTTTTTTTCTTTCAAAAATTTTTTCTCTAAAAGTTTTCTTAGGCTGTGGTGGAAATGATACAATTTGAAAGTTAACCCAGACCTAATCAGCAAAGCGTCAAAAAATTTAGTTCAATATTAATGGCTATTTTACATAAAGAGCGAGAGAGCGAGCTAGGGTCTCGGGCGAACTGTCAAATGAATTTCAATCAATGGCAATGTATGGGGTGGTCTCGGTTTTCGCCGGGATTTTCGAAAAATTGAAAAACCCTCGCCGAGGTTGACGATTATTCTGTCAATTCTGTTGTGATTTATGACACGCTGTTGAATAGATATTTTTTCTCTAAGCTAATACTTGTTGTAAGTATTACTTGTAAGTAAGTAAGTAAATATAAACTATTTATGTGCAATAAAGTCGACAAATTTTAGAAATATGTTATGTTTTGTCACTGTGCAGTCAAAACAGTCGTCGCGGTTTCTCGCTCTTATTGTGTATGAACAAACGATTTCTGTGGTCTCTTGTTGTCGCTGTCGCTCTGATTTGACGCTCTCGCGTGGAATGTGAAACGACCATAAGTCTTAGCCTCAGCTTTCTAAACGATCGCTCAGTAGGCCAGGATTGTCAAACTATACGAGAAAGAGAGGCTTGGTATTACAGAGGGGATCGACAACGGAGGACATTATCTCCTTCTAATGATCTCGCGATCATCTTGTTTTGCCAATGCGTTTCCTTCCTTGCATGAATCGTAGGCCCTTATACCTTTTAGAGATATGATCGAGACTGACAGGAGGATTTACTAAGCCAAGTCCGTAAGTCTGTCTGTATGATCGAGACCGACAGGAGAATTCATTAAGTCATGTCCGTACGTCCGTCCGTTTATAAAACACTTTCGGAGCCTTATATTTTTAGCTAAACAGTTGAAATTCGGTAGATAAGCAGAAATCCATTGGAACAGATCAAGTTTGAAAATTGGTCGAATCCGTCCACAGACACGCTCAGTACCAGGCTAAGTGTTTAACCTCTATTAAAAAAACACTTAAATCCATTTCAGCTATGTGTCTATTGTGTCAGAACATCCATTTTAGACATAAGGAACAGCCCTAAAATTGTCTTTAAGGCGTAAAATTTTTCCCAGCATTACAGCATCTATAGCATTAGCCACGCTCACATTTTACCAGGCTTAAAATAAAAATTCAGCTTTTTAAAGTATGCATAGAAATTTTGTGCTTTTTAGTATGCACTTTATAACGTCTCCGCCCCTTTTGCGTGCGTGGCTAAAAGGTGTATATTCCGTTCAAAATGAACGGTTTTCAGTCCAGAGTTTATGAAATCGCTTTGTATGCAAAGCATGATATGTATTTTATCCCGCCCCCCTTTTTGGAGACGTGGCAATTTTTTTTTAAGTTAATGCAGGGTATTTTTTGAGTGTAATTTTGAGCTCATCATGCTACTTCTTAGCGTGTTGCTTCCATCTAAAGCTAAGCGTCTCTCGTTTGCATTGGTACAGAGCTTATGAACAAAGGTTAATTGTTTCGGTATGTAAAATCGACATGTGCTGACTTGTTCTAATTGAGAACGATTCACCAAGTCTTCGGCCAGACGTAAATTTTGTCCAAATCTTATTTAAGGCTCGTAGATAAGTAGTAGATGATTCGACTGGTTTAACTATTGTAAGGAGGCCTGTGTCGTCTCCCAACGTGGCCATAACTATCTCATCATCTTGAGTCCTTTGTGGAAAGCAGGACCAGCGTCGGGCCAAGTACGCTCCCTTGGGGTACGCCAGCTCAAATTTTCTCGAATTTCAAGCATTTAATACTACATCTAACATAAAAGAGTCTGCTTTCGGATAGTTTTTTCATATTTTAAGGTTCGCCAAAATTTGTTGATGTAAAGTTTTTTAAATCATTTCTACATATGCGACAGTTTTGATTGTTAAGCTGGCAGATATTGAAAAGTCAACTGCTAAGCCATCATTTCTAGAACAAAAAAAAACTTAGCCAACATTTTTAAATTAAAAGAACTGGCAAAAATTGTGCAAGTGTACAGTTTTATTAGAACAAATAAAGCTTAGCAAAAAATTTAAGTCGTGTGGTTATTTATGTGGTAATTTTGCTGCATAAATTTCTGCTATTGTGTGTCCCAGGCCTTAAAAGTAAATTTGCCGTCGCTCAATGCGGATTAAGTTTCTCAAACGTAGCATAATTTCATATGGCATAATAAATACGTATCAACTTTATTTGTTTCATGTTTTCTTATTTAACTTTTCTTTTCCATAAAAATAAGTCCGTTAACCAACACAAAACATAATTTTTATGAAATAACAATTCCGTAACGAATTAATGTAAACGCAACGCTTCGTTTGCTTTGCCTCGTTTAATGAAACAGTTGAATTGATTTATGATTTTAATTTTAAGGACCTTCATAGCAAATGGTATAGCTGCACACTTTACAGCGCTTTTACACATCGCAACTACAACGTAAACCACGATATCCAGAGTAAAGCTCTCTGGTAGGATTTTCAGCTTGTTGTTCTTGCCAAAAGCAAAAATATGAGCCGAAATATGTCTGAATGTGAATGCAAAAAGTCAACACTTTAATTCCCCCCACAGCGCGTATTTTGTGGTTTTATAACTTTCAACTCGAGCAGATGGTATACTGGGACCGGCTACAGCTTCCCTTCGCATAACCTTTATTACTTTGCACACAAATCGTAACGATATCAGAACAAAGGATATGCAATTTATAAAAGGATAATCTACATATTTGTATGCAAATTTGAGTCTAGGTTATTTCGATTGTAACCATGAATCATGTAAGTTGAATTGTTTTTGACATAAATTGATTAAGAATGAATAAATGAATATTGTGTCTCCGAAAATTCTTAACATAATTGATTTGTGTATAGTTTGCAGCTGAAGCACTTTACAGTTCCACAAGGGATATCATCTCGAATCATCATCACTTTAGTGTGATGGTACTTTGACTTTTGACTGCAAACATTATTTTTCTCTCCGTCAAGATGTCTCGGCACTTTTAATTTGTTCCACAGCACATATTGATTTTGTGTGCGTGCTCAATCATATTTTGCGATGCGCACAGCTTTCAGATGAAATTGGCTATAACACAAGTTAACGACCGTTTAAGCCATAAATTATACCCTCATTGTAAAGATGCATCAGCAATTCAAAGCTTTAAGATAGGTCAACGGTAAGTTGAGTCTTAAGTTAAGAAATCTAAACGAAAATATTTTTTTTATATTTCGGTGATGTACTTGTTTCAAAAGGCAGGTAAGATTTTAATGAATTAAGGCTTAAGCTGCCTACTTTTAACCTCAATAAAAGGAGTTAAGGGAACCAAATCAGTGTTAATGATGTCAAATTACCATGGCACGTATGGCTGAACAGAACGTCCCAATGATGAAACTCTGTTATCACATTAAATTTGAAAGGAGACTACAATTTGGGTTAAAAATTCATCTTTGGCCCACCGCATGTCACCGGTAGGATAATGCATTCTGTAAAATAACCGTTTCGTGTGGATTTTGAGATAGCGGCCACCCAAATTTATCCATATGGATCTAGACAACATGTGGCTTTATGTTGTTATGATTCACACTCTGCAGGAACGATTTGAGGTTATCTATTGGACGTGCATTGGTAACCCCGATTATACGATTTGACGTAATTAAAATATTTTTGTGGGGCTAACTGATGTCGCAAGTCTTTGTAAATAAACCATTAATCGACCGATTAGCACATTATGCTAATGTTGTTGTTGAACACATTATGTTCAAAAAAAAATGTACGGCACACATTTTTACCAAATACCCAAACTTGCACTTACCCGAAATCCTATTAGTGTAACCGAGCAGAGCGGTTGTCGTGGGCAGCACATAATGCAGATGAAGATCGGTTTGAGATTTTCGCTTGGAAGTGTTTGAAATGCCATTATTATGATGATTGTAGAATTGTAAATTGTTGTAATTTTTCACTTTTGAATATTGAATTTAATTTTGTATGGCTTTGCTATAGGGGCCGCTCCCCAATATAAGCAACGATGCGTTCGGTTAGCTTTTTAATGAATGTACTTGAAATAGCATCATATGGGCTATTGGAACTACTTTGGTATTCTTCTCCTTCTCACTGATTGGAAAAATACTCCGACTCTAGTTTCAAAGAGAGAGATATGGATCAAAGCCCGAAAAACTGCAGCAGTATTATTATAATTTTTCATAAAATATTTAAGATTTCGTTTATCAATAAAATAAAAACAAAAATTACCTAACACATAAACTATTGCTAATTTATGTGCAAGTATTGTTTTTGTACATTTTTTCTTTCAATACTTTTTTATAGATGTTTGATGCGATTAGGTACATCTTCTACAAAACAGAAATGACTTTTTCAGTGAATATTGGCCACGGGGATTTCGGGCAAGCGTTTTTTAAAGCTTTTTTCTGTATTTTTTTGGTTTTAAATCCATAAAACGGATATTTAGCACAATTTTTTGAATGCGGTTATATTTTTTTTTGATTTTCATGTACTTTGCGCTAGCAATGGCATTTTTTCCCGAAAACTCTGGCCACAGGTTTTTTAGTTATCGGTTAAAAGTGCGGGTTTTTTAATTTGCTTTTTAAACTGGGTCAGAAAATTTTAGGCTAGAAATGTCATTTTTGAAAGATCTTTAAAATTTAAGAATTCTCTTTAAACGTTTTATGTATAAGCCAAATTTTATTATCCTCAAAATCACTAATAATTCTCGATGTGTGCGATTTTTTTCGATTCATTTGACTTTATAGCATCGGAGTGGAGGGGACAAATTTGACCGCAGTTTAATAATGGTTAAACCAAAAGTTGATTGACCAGCGATTGCTATATATGTATATTTGCCCAATATCGCCTTTTTGATTCAAGTAATTAAAAAGTTATGACCTTAATTAAGATTCCTAATTTTTTAAAAAACTGATCAGTATTTTGTAAAAATTCGATTTTAATATGAAAACTCAATATTTGTTTTTTCTATATGTTATTTTATGTTTTTTTCAAGGTAAGTGCTAAACCACTTTTTGTCTTTTTTACCACCGAATTTCAAACTGTAATCAAACCGTTATGTGTTTTATAAACCGATATTCTCATTTTTTCATGGACTTTGTAAGTGTGCTTGTATCTTTCTACGCCTAACCGTTCAGAAGTTACTGGTGCGGACGGACGGACGGACAACTAAGTGATACCATAAGAGCTCCTTTTTAGGCTTTTATAGAAAGATACAAGACAGGATCCCACGTATGTCTTAAAGATCAATTTAGAACCCCCCTAGATTTCTTCACGGGGTCTGATGTACTGTACAGATACTTATACCTTTCCAGGGTTCCAGGTGTCAACCTTCATAAAAAGGGTGCAGATCCTTAATTCGCTGAGGTTTCTATGAACATTTCTACAAACATTATACCTAATAATGGCTCCAGGGCCAGCCAATGCTATAATGTTTGTAGAATTGTTGTCATTTTTCACTTTTGAATATTGAATTTAATTTTGCATGGCTTTGCCATAAGGGCCACTCCCCAATATAGGCAACGATACGTTCGGTAAAATTTTTAACTGATACTGAGTTTAATTAGTAATTAAACGAACCCTCCTAAAATTCTACATTGATTTAAAAACAAATTTACGGTTAATTAAACTAAAACTTCCGCATTAGCAGTTGGCTCGCTCTTTACGTTGCCTGCCATGTTGCGCTTATTTTTTGTTTGCGTTGTAGACCTGGGGTTCTTAGTAATTGTCTGTTATAAGAAATCCCTTGTTATAAATTTGCTTATTTTGAAAATATGTTTAAAACCCCTCTTCTCCACATTTGTTTTAGAATTTGAAAGTTCGTTGTTCAAACACAATGCTGAAAAAATTTCTGTCATGCATATAGTTTGCTGCTAAGTCCATTTTATTTAGTTCGCTGCCTCAAAATGAGCAGCTTCCTGGTCGGCGTCTGATATCCAGATAAGGGTCGGCCGAATAGTAAACCCCGTTTTCTCTTAAAATATGCAAATGGAATGGACAACAATTAGCAAAGCTTTTCTCCGTAAAGGCATAACACTTGCGGGGGTGAGCTTTGGTGTTTCTGTGCAGGGTTTTCATGTTCCATCGAGAATTTCTCTTTTCTTCTATCTTCAAATTCTAAGGGTAATTTTTGCGACCATTTGACCGCAAGCTTATAAGTGCTACAGTGTGTACGCAGAAGTTACAGTCCGTAAAACGGACCGTTGAATACCCCATCCTATCCCACATTGTAAAATGCTGATGGCATAGTTATTATTTGTCATTTTATAAGTAATGCAAACTTCGAAAAGGGGCGTGGTCCAACCGCCCCTAATTACAAACTATAAGATATTTCCACAAATATTTCCAAGTTGCGCCTAATTGTACGTAAAAATGCAATTTTTTGATTCAAATTCAATATTCTGGAAAATCGACCCCTAAAATGGGGCGTGGCATACAACTTTATATGAACGAAATCTGGACGGAAGTATTGTTTACCTAACCTGCTACTTTTTTTGTTTCATACTTTCCTAAATTAGGCTCAGGGGCAGTCGAAATTAAGTTTTTCTGGAAAATTTTAGGTTTTTCTTCAATTCTGCCTCCAAATGTGAGCGGGACCCAAAGTCTTGTAAAATATTAAGCAAATTTTTATCAGTTTCGAGCAAAAATACCGAGTAAACTGCTTTTGAAAATTTACCCTTAAAATAGATGCCACGCCCACTAGAGGAGGTTTACCAATTAAATTTGTCTTTTAGTGTCTTATATACACTAAGAGATGCTAAATGTCCAATTTCAGCCTTTTAGAACGTCTTACAGTTCTGAAAGCTCTGGACGAAGTTGCATATTTTCACCGATTGTGGGCGTGACTTTGGGCGGATTTAAAAATTTTTTACACTTGTACTGCTTCGCATGACGTGCACCTGACGTACGAAGTTTCAGCACCCTAGCTCAAAATTTAAGGCCTAAAAACATGTGACATACAGACGGACGGACATGGCTCATTCGATTCAGAATTCGGTCTCGATCATATGCCCTTAAGGTCTTGGGGGTCTACCATTATTATTTCACCGTGTTACAAACTATGTGACAAACTTAATATACCTCCTATCCTATGGAATGGGGTATAAAAATAGTTGCTATGTGCTGCCAAACTACTCTCCGAAACTTTATTAAATTTCACTTCTTGTTCTTCAATATGTTCAATATTATTATCTTATTTACCATCCCTCCAGCACTCTACGCTACGAACCTCAATTTCCCATTTCACAGTCATGTTAACACCCCTGCTCCTACCCACAGTGTATAAACACCATACAAACGTGACCAACTTCACTTTAAGTAAACACCTTTTGCGCTATTTTCCAACACTCATTCTGAATTTATTTAATTTTGAAAATATAGTTTCATGTCGTAAACAAAAGATAAAAAAAGAACACCACCACCATACACCGAAACACCGTATGGGTTTCATATGTTGCGCTAAACGAGAAAAATAAATATCTCACACACCATAACCACTTACACAAAAATAAATCGAGATACAAAAAATGTGGAATAACAAACCCACAACAACTATTCATAATGGCAAACTGATAACCATAATGGGATTATTAGAGAAGCAACATGCCAATAAAAACCCCAACAAACTACGATATCTTACCCACCGCCTCTAGCCGCGCTGCCACCAGCATATGCCACCTAACGACGACGCACGGCGTCGACCCAAGGTTCATTTGGTATTCACAATGGATCCTTCCTGGTTGCGGGTAAGGGTTATTTATATGGACGTCAAGGCGAGGCAGGCAGTCCCTCATGTCCGTCGCTATTTGGCGTTGATAATTTTTGTCACAATTTTGACGATTGCGATACGGCACAAAGATGGGACATTAAAAGAGTTTTGCTCCTTTTTTTTTGGTTTTTTGTCGCAACACAAACAACATGAAAAGGGTAATTATAAATTAGTAATTAAGATTGTTTACAGTTTTTGTTTTAAACAAACAAGTGAAAAAATACGGGCAGCTTTGGAAGATATTGTGGGCTGGAGTTATGATAATGAGGGTCTTTAGAGGTCTTTTGATCGAAAAAGTGTGCAAGTCCATTTAAAGAGGAAATTAAAATGCAAATTTTTAAAAGTTTTTCTCTAATCCGGCTGAGATGTTTCTTGTGAGAGTTAAGCAATTTCCTTCTTGTAGAAAGTTTGAAGGCTACAAAACTACTGTGGTACCAAGCACACAAGGGTGTGCATTTAAAAGCAGTGTTTTCCACAATTAGTCGCGTCGTACAGTTTGATGTTTCCAATAAATCACACTTATTTTAACAGTCTCTTTAAGAAGTGGATATTAAAAAGTTTTTCTGCAACGATATCAAGGGACTAAGGAATCGGGTACTACTCAGTTTAGGGTGAATGTTTCCTGAGGAATCTTCCTAGGAATCTTCCTTTTACTGCTAACAAAAATACACCAAAGTAAGATTGCTACAACTGCCTTTGACAGCTGTCATCCGCCTACCTTACTCACATGGACCTTATGCAAATGAAGCAAAATACCAAGGGATGACACTAGACGCTAAACTTAGGTGGAAACCACACGTTAAGAAGAAGCGTGACGAGCTCGAGATTAGGCTCAGGGAAATGTATTGGCTTATCGGAAGATTTTTGAAGCTAAGCATATATAACAACTTGTACAGGCAGGTGTTAAAGCCGTCCTGGACATAAGACCTTCAACCCTGGGGTTGTACTAAGCCGAGCAACATGTGCATTTTGCAGACTTTCCAAAACAAGACACTTACAGCAATTTTGAATGCTCCATGGTATATTAGGAATAGTGATGTTCACCGAGATTTAGGAATAGCTGCTGTGAGCGAAGAAGTTACAAACTTTGCTCGAAAGCTAAGTGCTCGTCTTCATTTTCATTGCAACAATGAAATGATCCGTACTCTTAACGAGACTCTTAACGATGTAAAAAACGAGCGACGACTACAAAGAACAAAACCCTTCGATCTAGCGCCGAAGAGTAAAGCCGCGCGGACTGACGGTCTTAGTAGGTGTATTCACTGGATATACTAAAACCTACACAACGCGATAAACACGTAAGCTACTTGTTAAGTTAACTTAGTTGTAGTCCAGAAGAATTATGAGAGAGCGAAAATTCACTTCTAAGACGTGCGTTCGGGCAGTTTTCATAGTGTCTCTCATAAATGGGTGGTTTTTTAGCACGTGGAAACCGGGCATAACGAATATCGGATACTTTGGTATTATATACCTGCTATAGTGGGCATATTGGTGTATTTGAAAGATTTTGGAGTTTTAGCCTCCGTCCACCCTAGTATTCAAAAAAAAAAACTACTCACCAGAAAAAAAATCGGGTCTGGTGATAAAGGTAGAATTTATCACCATAGGTTTTTAATTTGATAAATCCTGGGACTGTTCCCTGAATATAAAGTTTCCGGGTACTATACTATAACAGTGCAATATGAAACCGACGTATGGGTGCTTGTGGTGTATTTGGGCGGAGTAGACAAGATGATTTCGATTGACAGAAATCGTAGTCAGAGTCTATCATTTCCCGGAGAAAAGTAAAATTTTTAGAAGAGAGATTTTAAAACTTCACACTTAGATTAGCGGACTAGTTATGATGTTCATACTTCTGTAGCACCATTATAGGGCATGGAGCATGTAGTATTGCTCTCTTATTCCCAGAGTTCTTTACGGCCGCCTTGTTAAGCCTTTATGAAGTAGATTTGTATTAATTTTTTGTACAAATAAGCTTTCATCGTACTTCTGCGATGAAAGCTTATTTGTTTTGTCTAGCACAGCCCATATTCTTCCTGTTCCTACTGTTTCTTGCCTAGGAGCTCCACTTGCAATGGAAAAAGCAATTTATTGATAGAAATATTTCCATTGACTATTTGGAAATAAGCTTTTCAATATTGATTTGCAAACGGCCATCAATGACTGATTTCCATTTGAAGAGCAATCATTGCCATAAATCTACGCGGCAATGAAATTTAAAATGACATTTAGACCTCAAGTAAATTTTTTTTCGTCTCCAACGCCTTCTATACAAATAAAAATATTAATTTCTAACCGGAAACAATGTAGACACTATGAAATTTCAAAACTTTTCGATTTTTTTTCCGTGTTCAATGTGGCACTGAAGGCAATGAAATGCCCACATTGAAAATGATTGAAAATCTAATTGCCAGCTATTTTTTCATGGCAATTGCCATGTCCATTTCGATTGCCCTGGCCATTGACTGTGTAGGCGCAGCGTTATTAACAATAAGACTTTGGTTGCATTGGTTGATGTGAACTTTAATTCCTTCCTTCCGAGGAACAATATAACTTCCGTTTCCGATTCGTTAAAATCCGTCATTCACTTTTTAATCGTGATTCAGTTGACCAATTTGAGGCATTTTTCGATACAATTTTAAAAAAATTTTTAGTCTGCCCATTACAAAATCTGTATTTTTTCAAGCTGTAGGTTCTTTGTTAAGCCGATAAAGGAAGTCATTACGTCTGGCTTCTATTGGCTTCCTCGCCTACTGCTGAATCTCGTTTTTTGGGTAGAGCAGGGCCTTCAATCCCACTGTGAGTTTTCTCGGTGTCATCGGTAACCTATGTTAAGGGCCGTCAGGACCGTCAGGATAAGGTGGCGGGGCGGTAATGGGTTGATAACTTCCAAGACAATTTTTCTTCTTAGGGTCACGTAAGCTAACTAAATAATTTCAATACGGATCCGAGCCCATAAAACCAAGTTATTGTTTGTTGCTTAGCAATTATTTTTAAAATGAATTTCTGATGATAAAATTACTGTACACTTTAAAAAATGGCATTTCACAACAGTAATTTTGGTTGGATCATCAGTGGACTTAGTTGTTGTGTGTTAAACGCCATCAAAACCGTGTCAGCATCGTAAAGAAAGCGATAAAGAGTTGATAAGTCGTTGGAATCGCTCCCAAAGCTCTATTAGAAACTACTAAAAAGGGCCGCTCGTGCAAGGCTTTCCGGCCAAATCTTTACTCGGCGGCCACCTTCTACCTTGACAAACGTCTTATCCTCCTTTTTCAAAAGAAAAAAGCCCTAGTTTGCTAATCCTGTTTCTTTTTTGGATTTGAAGTTCGTTGAGAAGTTTGGGGAACTTGTGTTTATAGACAGCTTAGCAGGACCTATTTTTCCTCCTTGCATTTCCGGTATAAGCAATAGGTTAGATGTAACACGTCTCTGGATAAGAAGATATTGCCTCTAACAAAGTCGCCTCTCTTTGATTCGAGGAGACTACCTCTTCGTCTCTCTGCTATACCAAATGTAAGCGGAAGGCTCGTCCCAACGTGCGTCGGGTCCATGTAGTAAATGTGTACCTACTTTGACATCTTTGCTGATAAGGGTTATAATCATCATCATTTTTTGTGATCGTTCATCGTCTTTAAGGGCGATAAGCCTGTAGTGATGATGTGGATAATCCGTCTCAAAAATGGAATATACACACCTGGTGGGCGATTGGTCCTATTCCATAGCACTGGTGTATAGTCGGGTTAGTCCCACAAAAAATAAAAAAACAGCCCTTCCTGGTGAAAAGTTTTGTTCTGCATTAGTTGTTGAGTGCTGTCGGTATAGTCGCTTTAGTTCCGTCACAACCATCAGCTCGTCTTCTGTCTTTGTCAAGATATCTCTAGGAGTAACGTGCCAGCTGTAGAAGGCAAAAACCTTAGCAAAAAATCGATGGGATTGTATAAGCTTCTTGAAATTTTAAGCTTTCAAAACACATTACCGTAGGCTATTATGTAAGTAACATACAAATGCCCGTCTGTTTTTTTACAAACGGCACATTTGCAGCGAAAATTAATTTTACATTTTTGACAGTATTAACAAAGATTATTTTACATCTTCTGATCCATTCGCGAGGAAAGTTTATTAAACATTTTAACCTGGAAGTGCTCTATACAAAAAAGAAATACTCGAGAGAATGGTGAGATCTAGAGCTATCGAATCTAACTTGGCATAATATTCCATTTAGGGACCATCAGCCTCTCATCCTTTAGCTTTGAGGCACCTCCTTTTTCCTTTTCGTTTATACTTTCTTTCAGATACTTGGTACAATTTTTGCTAAAATATATAAAGCCCCAAAGAAGACTCACAGAGACTTTCCGAAAAGAGAAAGTGTTCTTTCTCGGCGTAGGTGTCGGAGATCTATTCTTGAGGTGTACACCTAAAATGAGGTGTAATGGTAATGGTGTGTAACCAGCGACATATTATTCAATTATTAAGCCCGCCGCAGAAAGGTCAACAGACTTAAAGAGCCCTTAAGCGATTTCACACACATTTCTTTTCATACCATATTCAAGTCCTATAATAAATCAACCGACCAAAGGTCAAGTCGACATGTGTTTTCAGCATTTACCTTTTTTAAAAATATTCAAAATTTATTACTTACCATCTTCCGTATATGGCTACAGCTACAACTGAACTCATTTCGTATCCGGATGACTTACTTTAGATAATTTACTCACTGGCCTAGTCCCTATCTTTTCGCATTTGCCCAGGGCGGGATATCTACTTGGGATGCGACCATCCCTGTCTAAATCGCCCTCCTATTACCTAACTCAAACCACTTACGAAAGCATCTAAAGCCACTCACCGCTCATCTGCACGTGTCCTTCTTTTCCACTCCATTTGTTTGAATGATTAATTACACTTTTGCTTACAAGGTATCTGCCAAACATATTTTCATATAACAGAATATTCCGGATAATCCTTTGCTCTTCCTCGCGGGTTTATGGTTGCCAGGAGATAAGCTTCGACAAGGTTCGTTAATTTTGCACGTTGGGTGCAAAAATTTTACTTAATTACCGCAAAAAGTTTATGACCGAAAATGCAAAAAAGAATCAACCTCAGTGGTAATTAGGTTCTAGATACACTCATGCAGATAGAAGATCCTAAACAGCTCGGCATCTCATTACCGACCATTTTATTCGACTTGTTTTTTTCCCCCTCCTTCGCGAAGGAAACAAAGACGCTTGTTTATTTGGCTGTGAATTCAGCCGAACGAAACTATACTGAGTGAATACTGAAATGAATAATGAATAATTGATGCCAGGATAATTATTCATCCACTGTTGCTGGGTGCTTATTTTCTTATTACTCCAGACGGCTGGTGGAATCCACATCATCCTCTCCAAACAAACAAAGTTATACACTCTTCATTAGATGTTGTCCTGCTGGAAGAGAACTGTGTTGAGGTATAGCTACTGTTTCATTTTCGACAATCAAAAGTCCATTTCGGCATTTTGAGGTTTCCCAACTTCGAGACAAAACCACACAAAGTCGTTCGGCGCGTTTATGTTTTCATTTCCGAGGCCGGAGTGGGTAGGCATACCGATTTGTGTTGAGCCATAAAATGGCATTATTAAGTGGGGGATATATAAGAGAAATATTTTGTGTTATTTTTTTTGTGGGAAAATATGTTAATCGCGGAAAAATCTACCCCCAGGGTAGCATGTGTACCCCATAAAAACACGGAATGAAGTCCTACGTGTGCTGTTGGTTTATGGACAAAGTTTAGGCAGGTTCTTTCAGCTTTAAGTGTTAACACTTAATGGGATCACTTGCGATACAATTTCTTTTTAAACAGTTTTCGATATCAAACCCTCCATAGTTTCTTCATGGATATTCGAACCAGAGCCCCCATCAACCATCAGGGTATTAAGGAAATCCGAGCGGTGTTCCATTAGCTATACTTGACCTGGTTTACATCAGCTTGAAATCTGGTTGCAAGCGACAACCACTGCCAATTACAGAGGAAATCAAATTGCAGATAAAATGTGGGGATTAATGTGAGAACGCATACGGGAGTGCATCGTAGTGGTTGACCATATTTAAATTAATGACGACACTTGAACAAAATCAATTTCTGTAATTGGCGTGGGATGTAAATAAATCTGACGTATATGGTGTTTCCACTAATCGAGAATTCTTGTTTCTTTTTTTTCGATTTCATCCTGTGGATAATTTCTTGTATGAAGTTGTGTTAATGAAAGTGTGACATTTACTGAAATAAACGTGATTTAAATTTGGTAATGTGAGACTTAAAAAAGAGTTATTTAAATTTAAATAAGACTCAATCCAATTGTATTTCCATTAGACCGGCTTACATAAAATCGCTCAATAGTTTTAAAAAATCTAAAATTATCGATATTTTACCATTTTCGTGGTTTAAATGATATTCGAAAAGTATGAAAGTAAGAATTTTTTCTTAAGTCCAAGTTCAGCGAAAACAAAACTTAAGGAAAATAAGAAATTTTGAAACATTTGGTAGAAAATCTTGTAATACAAGTACGCTACATTCCAGCAGTTGGTGTACCAGTAAAAACGATCTTCGCTGCTTTTAATTTATTTAGAAAAATATTATGACTCATCTTATTCTAGTTGGATAACAACGTCGTTTTGCTTGCCAGTCTTGTTGGCTGATGCTCATCAATGGGTATAAAAAAGACTACACGTTTTCTCTTGAGTGAATTTCGTTTGGAACTTGGTCTTTATCAGGCATCAATAACTCAATGTTGCATGAATGTCTTTTCTAAAAAAACTTTAAATATCATATGATTTAAAGTCCTTGCAAAATTTCGAGAAGACTCTGAAAAAGGTACGGATCACCTTTTTTGGGTTATTGCAAGGAAGTATTTGTAAAGCTTGCGTCGGACACATATCACATGTGCAGCGTCTTAAGGATCCCAAGCAAAAGAACCAGCGACTAAAAACCTCTGAATAACCTTAAAATATTCCATGAGATCCATGGGTAGGAAGAACTGGAAAATCAGTTAGAACTTTTTGAGTTTTTCTTTGCAGAAATCCATGAAATCCATGTGCTAAACTATTTAATCGAAAATCAATATACAAGCATCGGGGACTTACCGATTGGACAAAACAAATTGAGGCAACTATTCTCGGTAAAGCTGATTTAATCTGAAATCTAGAAAACCAAAATCTAAAAAAAAAAACAAGTGGGAAAGTATGCAACATTGCAAATAATCACCTCACCTAAAAAGGAAACTACCACGCCTACAAAAAGTGGGCGGGATATAAAAATATAACTGTTAAATACTTTATGCTAGGTTGTTGCACATACATTTGGAACTAAAAACCCGTCTTTTTAACTAAAAAACTAAAAACTAACTAAAAAGCACTTTTTTGAAGCCACGCCCACAAAAGTGTACAGACGCATATAGGTAGGTAGGTAGAATAGTGGCTTATTAAATGCACTTAGGCCAAGAGGTAGGCCCATTGGTACCGCCACGTGGTTATATGACCAAAGGAGTAGTTTGGCGTGAATTCTATGACAGCCAGCCAGTCTTTTCAATGAATTTTAGTAGCTTTTTGACCGATATTTCACTAAGATCGCTTAGGAAATCCATACTAGGCTCCTACTCGCTCGTAGTTTTCCTGTACGACGCGAGTGCCGGGCAGCAACAGAGAAAGTCTTTTTGCGTGAAGACCTTATAGGCAGTGTCCGGTGATAGTTCACACTGCAGTGCTAATTTTGGATCTTTTTGAAGAGATCTAGTTATCTGATCTTTTTGGATCGAGGCGAGGCCAGGTTTGCATGGAGGTTAAACAAGTGGTGCCTGTCCTCCATCTGGCGTTAGTTTCTTGTATGCTGTGATTTTTAAGCTGTAATTTGAGGTAGCTTTAGTCTAGTGGCGTTTTTAGCACGTTTATCAGCCTCACAGTTTCCCTTGATGTCTCTATGACCTGGCACCCAGCGCAGGCGGATGTGGAACTGTTCGTACATCTCATCAAGAGATGTGCGACAGTTAACAACTAATTTAGAGTTTATAGAGATTGATGTCAGGGATTCGATGGCAGCCTGGCTATCCGTACAGGTTCAAATATCACGTTCCACTTTAGCCAGGACAGGAAGCATATAGCACACAGATCATAATACAGATACAGATATATAATACAGATCGCGACAATTTGTATTTAGTTTACGTATGCGTCCTTCAAAAAAAGGCAAGCCAATCACCTTTGGAACAATTTTTGCCATCATAATTTCAATTTCAAAATGTTGATTAGCTTAAAATCCAAATTAGCGTAGATGATTTGTCTGCTGTCGCACACCGCCGGACGAAAATTGTTTTGCAACATGAAAGTATATAAACCCAAAAGCTCCCCGCAAAAGCCCAAAATCACATCACTCGCTCTAGAGGATTTTCATAATTGTTAATTACAGCAGATCGCTTCCACACGCTTTGTGGATTTTTCAAAGTCTTAAGTAATTTTCCCGCTCTAGCCTCCTTTGAACCCATAATCCTGAAGCCCGCACGCACAAAATGCTACCCCAGATGAAATCAAATGAAAATTGCTTAATTAATCAGAACACAGCGCAGAGCGCCCTGTGTCGCCTAATGAAATTTAATTTAACCCGAAACCAGACAAAAGTACACATGCAAACATGCAGATTGCTTCCCAAACCCCAAAGGACCAGCAGCAGCAGGTTCGGCAGCGACACCAAGAAACAACCCTCCGATGAGACAACCAGCCCTGATGTGGCAGTGGTGAAATGAAAGGATTCCAAAAGAATTTCCATCGCATAGTGTTCATCAAGAAAATGCCATTATTATCATATTACTCCGGCATGGATATGACCTTATGAAATATCTTCAAGATTGGGTGTGACAACATTATATAAGCCATCCCCCAACTGCTGGGTTATACCCTGCGCTCAGAGGGTTAGGAGAGTTGTTTTTTCCTTTCGCTGTGGAGTTTATTGAAATTTTTTCCTCGCACACATTTGAACACACACCGGTTCTATATCCGTTTGTAAAACGACCTCGAGGTATTGCCAATTTTTGTGTGGGGTTGTTTCATCCCCAACCATATTAAATGGCTGCCAATATGAATGAATAGTGTTGTGTGGGGCATGGGGTAGTCGATTTCATTTATTTTGTTTTGCAAATTAGTTCTCAATTGATTCACCACAAATGGGCGAAAAAACAGTCCGCACTCCGCCCTGTTCTCTAGGGACAGGAAGTCAAGTTCGAATTGAAAAAAAACCAGCCCTCCCCATGTGGAGTAATCCGATTATGGTGTGCTTTTGTGCGGGAAAAAGTGTCAAGGGAGGACCCCACTAAGTGCGCTGTTCTGTGCGGGTCGGTTTTCTCTTTGTTGGACTGGGCCAACAGACAAACAATTTGTCTCCTTGCCCCAGGACGAGGGTAGGTCTGGGAAGAAGGTCAGTTGAAAGCTTCGCAGGAAAATGAATTCGCATTGAGTATATCAATTCGGGTGATTGATCATGTTGTATGTTTTCACACACAAAACGGACGATGGATACATTTACAAGATACACCATATCTGGTGGTGGCCACTTCAAAAACCAACAACGACGTTGATGATGGTTGATGGCTGTGGCGATTTACTTGCTCGATGGACGATTATATCGAATAAGTTATTATGCCGAGGAAAGCTGTGTATATGTAATCGATTATGTCCGAAGAAATGAACGAAATTGATAAGAAGTGAGCTGGGGTGGTCAGGTGGTTCTGCGGGATGTTGTGGGCGGGTCTGGACGTTTTATTGTTATTACTTCATCCGCTCTGGGACCGATATGTCGGAAATAAGATCTGAGATAAATTATTGTTTTTTGTTTTTGTGGTTTGTATTCATGATTAGTTGTTAAGTCCAGTTTGATTGGGCAGGCGGACAAACGATTAATAATGCCGAACCGTTGGGCAAAGTTTTGATTGTTTGAAATCTTTGGATTGGCGAGTGTGTGTCTCGGAGGGGGCAAATTCAATGGCACGTGGTTGGAGTTGATTGATATATCCGGGTGCGGTGACATTTGAAATCTTCTTTTCAAAATGGCAAACTCCTGCGTATTGAAGTTTGGCCAGAAATATATGTATAGAGTTCAATGTCTTGGCAGATTGATATGGAGAAGCTTTTTCCTTTCTAGGGATTTGCAGTAAAGGGCTTAAAAAAGCATTTTCCCAAGTGCTTAGGGAAACCCAAAGATTTGTTTGTGTTGGAAAGTGGGTAAAAGAAGAAGGCTACCCTCGTACCTTTTGTATGTGTGTTTCGGTTTTAGCAAGAGTGTTGGGGAATTAGTGACAATCATACTTTTACTGACAACCATGGAAAATGCAGCGTCCTACTCGTCTGCTTGATTTCGACTCATCAATTAACCATTTTTAAGCGCCATCACTAGCCAATAAGCTGCGTTTTTCTTCTTTTATAGTTCAGAGTAGAGCAGTGAACAGAGATCGAGCACTCTGACTCTGAGCGTTCTCTGAGCCGAGTGCGCTCAGATTAATCTGTTCTGATTTTGTATAACGCACACTTTGCTGTTTTCTGCCAACATGCAAAATTAAAGAAAACAAAACTTTAACAAATTGACAAAATATTTGAAAATAACGCAAAAAAAATTATTTCACATAAAAGTAATTTATAAAATTGTTTTACTCGAAAGTAAAACACGAACCTCGTCTGCCATTTCCTTTTGTTATAGTTATTTTCAACAGCATCTGTCATTTCGCTGCGCTCAGCAATAAGCTTAGAGTGCTCGGTATAATTTTTCTCGGTATATTAAATAGACCAAAGTGCCAGCCTGATAAGAGAAGGAACGATAGATTATGCCTAACAGGCAATATAGTTCAGTTGCAGTTGACATAAACACAGTTCAGTTATGTTATGTTCAGTTATGTTGTTCAGTTATGTTGACATAAACAAAGGAGTTGAAAAAAGGTTCGCATTTTAAATTTTTTGTTCAAATCAAACGAGTCGGAGTTTAGTTAATCAACTTTTTATTAAAATTCTGTCACTGACAAACCAAAATCAAGTCTTGTAGTCGCAAGAAGTTTGACGCGAAAGACGCAAAAAAAAAAAAAATGCTGCCCAACTCAATTATCCATGCAAGAAAATATCATAGCCAAGCAACTGAGCTGTTGAGAAATATTAAAATTTATATGGTTTCTCTGTTTCACATTAAACAGTGATACACGCCCCCTTTTAAAGGTCGATTTTTTAAAAATATTGAATTTAAACCAAAAAATCGCATTTTTATGTAGATTTAAGCGTAACATGGAAATATCCAGCATAGACCTGATCACCTTAAAAGATGGAAGTTCGATTACTTCAGATCCCGAAGTAGTAGCCAATAAATTTAGCAGCTATTTTGCATTCATTGGAGAGCATCATAGTTTTAGTAAACATAATTGTAATTGTCCTAGTGCAACATGTGTTCAAGCAAACTGTAGAAACAGCTTCTTTTTCGAACCAATTACGGGCCTTGAATTGCTGAAAACCATCAACTCCCTTAGTAATACAAATTCTAAAGGATTTGATGGCATTTTCAACGCTTTGCTTAAACGTATTGGCCCCACGTTAGTTGATGTCCTGGCTTTTCTGTTCAATTCAATTATTTTTATCTGGAACTTTTCCTGATGAACTAAAGTGTGCCTTGATCACACCTTAAAGTATCCCTCTGCACAAAAAAGGAAATAAGTCTAAAATTTCAAATTAAAGGCCAATTTCATTGTTGTCATCAATTTCCAAAGTCTTTGAAAAACTCATTAAGACTAGAATGCTAAAATATTTAAATAAAATAAAATTTTTTAGTCCTTTCCAATTTGGCTTTAGAACTGGTTTCTCGGTTTCGATCGGGTTCAATTAGAAAATTTGCTTCGCTATGTTATTTAATATTACAATACAAATAACTAAATATTCTTAATGATTTGTTAAGCTAGAAATGTTTCTCCAAATCAGGTTTTATTTTTCTGAATTTTTTGAATTAGAACTTGTAATTTCAGTTACCGAATTTAGGTAATTATACCTATTAGTTTGTGTAGCGTATGAATTTATTTGTTATTCTATTCTTTTTTAATTTTTTTTTTTCTGTAAAGTAGCTATTCTTTTAACAGTTTCTTTTATAATTCTAACAATTATGATTTTATCTCACATCCATAGTTTTTTCTTATTTTTTTACTTATACATTAGCCTCCTTCCACCCTCGTATTCACAAACGTATTTTCACCTTAATGTGGTATCATCTCAAGCAAGACTTTGCTAAAAGTCCTTTTTTATCCTTTTATGTAAGTACATATTTTGGTCTCTAATTTAATGATTTAATGTTAACATAATTTAAAAGCTTTACTATTTTAAAAGAATTTTCTCACTATTAAAGCATTTTTAACTGAAATAAATTACAAATAACTTACAAATTCCAAATTCGGTATGAAATCCCCCATTTTCTGCGTTGACTTTTCCCTTTTTATTCCCACAGCAAAGAGTAAAATTTGCTATTAATTTTGTGCTAAAACTCTTTTGAATTTATTTTCTCAGACAAACAGATTTTTTTTTGTTTTTTTTTTTTCCGTGGGTAGGAAAAACCTTCATAGGCACTACGAGGACCGGCCCCGCGTGCTCATAGTAGTGTGAGATTCTTACTCGCTAAAAAACCCCCCATTTTCCGTCAGACTACGACTAAGTTTCCTTAACAAGTAGTTCAAGCTTCTGTAGTAATCGCGTGTGGCAGGCTGCCTTCCAACGAAGGCATCAGACAAATAGATAAAAAAAAACACAAAATTTTCTACAATTTAATATTAGAAGATTAAAATATTAAACAAATATTACATATATCGCAGCTTACTTTAAAATTTTTGAAATGCACACTTTTATTTTTATTATTTCATAGTTTTAAAATCGTAAATTTGTCTCTAAATTCCACCAAAATGGTTGTAAATTATGGCTCTTTTAAGAGAGTGCAGATAAAATTTCCCAGGAGCGGAAAAAAAATTTCTTAGCAAAAAAATCAAAATAGAAAAGGTATTTGTTGCAGATTTATTATAAATCTTTCATAAAGGAGGACTGTGAAAAATTTGAATGAGATTAACGAGGCGACTTCTTTTTCATCATTGTCGAAAGGGTTCAATGGCAAATCATGGTAAATCAATGGTATGGTAAATCTCGTGATTTAAGGAAGACTAGTTTAAGATTTATGCGAAGAAAACAACAAAGACACACTGCATATATTTTTGAGAAGTTTTCCCTGGTTCACCCCGATTCGTTGCGCCATTCTATTTATTTATGTTGAAGATTTATATTAATCGCCGATTAATGTCTGGTGGAGACATAGTTGAAGTTAATGCTAAAGTGAAGTTTATTGCAAATTTGAAGTTACTGTAAAACGTTGCTCAATTGGACCTTGAAGCTTTTTGCAATCATAAGGGGGCGTGCAAAAGTAGCTATTTGTTTCTAAAGAAACGGAATATAACATTTAATTAAAATTTAGTTTCAAAATTAAAGACTTTTCTGAGGATTCTCTTGTCGTATGACTTACCTATTCGTCCATTTTTCTTTTAGGACTCAAGAGTTTTTTCCCAGACCCGTGAACACAGTCAAATTTTAATGGGGACCTGTCAAAAAAATGGCCGAAAAATGTAAAACTTTTTACATTTTTCAGCTGCCAGCCCATTTTGATCCCATTTTTGGCTCCACAGCAATGAAGTATATTAAGTTTGATACACGAAAATGTAACATAGAGCAATAATAACGATAGAGCACAAGACCTTAAGGGCATATGAACGTGCGTCCGTCTGTCCCTCCGTATGTCACCAATTTTTAGCCCTTAAATTTTCAGCTAAAAACTTAAATATTGTACGTAAGGATAATTTTCCTTTTTTAATTCGTTCTTGAGAAATTCCGTTGCAAACTTTAAACCATTAGACAGGTTTGCTCTTGCCAAAAGGATATAGCACCCTCCGACATCTAGCCAGACCAGACAATCATTAGTTCCCTACGTTTACTTGTGCTAAACCACCACAGGACATCATGTTTACTTAGAATAACTTCCCTGCTGATAAATTTTAATGTCGGAACGGCGTCCGACATCAATCCATCATCATCTGTCGGCCCCGCGCTAGCTTAAAAGCTTTTCACGTGTTTTATTTTTTATTTAGGGTAATCTGGGGAATTTCACTCGCTCTCTCTGTGGTTGAATCTTTGAAATTAAATAAATAATTCAGTTTCACACGTAACCAAAATCGCAGAAGCAATCTCCATTACATCAGCGGGGGTCAACAAATCATCGTTTTGGTCAGCATTCCACAACAGAGGACGCGAGGACGCCACCACAATGACGTACGGACGAGGGTACGCAAATAAATTTTAAAAGTCACCGAGAGATCCAAACGCGACCATAAAATCACGCACCAAAGATGACTCTCCCGAGTCTCATTCACTCTATTTACACAGTGATTGTACTAAATCAACTTCCACACGTATACACACACCCCCCCACCGACACGACGCAACTACACCAAAACAACAGTCAACAGGACGAAAAGCGCCAAGGCATAAAAAAAGTAAATTAAACCCAAATCATGGACCATGACAAGCAGTTCCATGCAACAAAGGCGACAACAACCAGGATAAACGGTCCCTTATTCAAATGCGAATCCTCCTACACGGCGGGGCGGTGGGGTAGTCGCATTCGCATCCACCCCTCTAGGCCCCATTCGCATCCATCGTATATAAAGGAGTCATTCTACAAATTGCTCAATTGCGCATTACATCGCAGCGAACAAATTACGAGAAGTGAAATACAACCCCCCAACCCCCGGGGATGCGTGTGTGTGTGAGGAGTGTTGCTCTGTTATGCTTTGTGGTGTATTCATGGTGTGGGAGACTAGGCGTCCAGGAATAGAAGGGACGAAAAGTGAAATAAAAAGAATCGTATTGTATTAAGCGAGCGTACACTATTCGTGTAGGGTTTGGCGCTCGGGCGGTTGAACACGGAGGTCCTCCTGCATGGAACCTGTGTGTGGTGAGTTCATAAACCCTTAATGGGCATTCGGGGTGGCAATCGTTTAAAAGAGCGAGCTCAACTCGAAAGTCTTTTCGTATATGTGTGTCTCTGTGGCTAAGCAATTGAGGTGCCGACTGCGGGCCGACCCTCTCCAAAACAAGCAAACAGTCATGTTAACAAAATGTCCTTCACACTGGGCGATTGTAAAGGGTCTCATTAAATCTGAATTTTTAGGTGCTTCACTATGCCTGGCATCGTTGTCGTGTTTACAAGTGGAAGTGTGCTAAGCAGCAAGCTGCTTGCTCAACAGGTGGGTCGATGCTCATTTCTATGGCTGGTGGTGCGGAGCTCGTGCGTTGAAGGTTAACGACAGATTGTTAAGATTTCGAGGAAGAGCTTAGGGGTTTTGTGTGTTGCCTGGATAATTCGGTGTACAAAGGAAAATTTGGATTTTTTTTTTATCCACGCAGATTTTGTGTTAAGTAGGTTGTGCCCTTTTCATGGCATTGCACGCCCGGGGACACTATGAAAGTTATGTAACTTTGCAAATGCGGTGAATCTCCGGAATAGCTACCCATACTTTAGCTGGATTGGATGCGTCCTTAAAGGATTGTTACGAGTTCTTTGATTGCATAAAGTGACCAAAAATCAGGCATACAAAGAGGAAAGGAACCTTAAGCAGGAAGTTTTATTAGACATGTTATTCTACATAACATGTTTGAAGAGGGCATGCGGTATGGGCGGTCCAATTTTTTCCTAATTTAAGGCTTCTGCCCAATATTGCTCGGCAAAAAAATTTGAGTTTCTGCGCCTTGTCTAATTTGACTAAAAATCATTTTGCTAGAAATAGTGAAATAGAGGTTGTCGAATGCGTGGCCATTGGTGGATTCAACGAATTTTCACGCTTTCCGTGTGCAATAGAAAAACCAAGGCGTGCACCAAGTTTCAGCCCTTTAGCTTGATTTTAAAGACCAAAAACCTTCACACATACAGATGGACGAACGACATGGCTTTATCAATTTACCTGTCGGTCTCGACCATATCTCTGAAAGGTCTTAGGTCTGGTTTTTCACTGCGAGATTACCCGACTTTCCGAGTTAAACTAAGATTAACCTTTGAAATGAGTTTTTCAGTGAACTAAGATCTGAAGTAAATCCCGGCTTAACTCGTCAAAGGGCTTTGCCGGAAATGTATAGGCAACTGGTGCCTTTTTTGTTTTTTTGATGGTACACTAACGCGACCTAATTGGATGTGTAGACTACTTTAGAGCTGAGCTGTCATTGTAATTATTGTTTGTATAGAACAAGCTCCACACATCCAACTGTTAGTGTGCCATCAAAAAAACAAAACGGCACAATTTTTGAGCATGGCCATTTGGTGAGTTAACATCGGATCAGTTCTGAAGAACAGTATGAGCTCCTTTGAATATTTTTTCCGTGTGGAATGGCAGTTGTTGTGAGTGCTTCTGTGAAAAATGACACCTGAGAATAAGTCGAACTTCTTTTCCTGTGTTTTTCTATGTGAAGTGAGAGCTGGAAGTGTCAACAATTTCGAGAGTCGAAGATTTTGAAAACTTTGTTGACGGGGTTAGCTCTGCACTGAAAAACTGCTCGCAGGGTTAGTTTCAGATTCGTTTTGTTACGGGATTACCAGATATTGGTTTAAGCTCGGCTTAAGTCGGCACTGAAAAACCGGCGCTTAGAGGCTTACGGTGAGGTGATTATTTTACTGTGTTACAAACTATGCGTTAAAGTTAAAAATAACTTGAGTCGGGATCATACTGGACGGGAAAATACTCTGGGTCGGGAGTGCAGAATATTATCGCAAATTACCCAAAGAGTATATAGGAATACTAAAAAAATTTGGAATATTTAAAAGATTTGGGAAGAAACGGACATTTTAATTTTATTTGAAAAATCCCGACTTTGGCGGCGAAATTCCACATTTTTTTTTGTTCCTTAAAGCCACATCTTTCTGGTATCAATATACAACTTCACTCAAATTTTCATGCAAATCTCACAATTTTTCCTCAATTTGTCGCGATTTTAGTGGAAAAATGATAGCATTAAGAAATAAAGAAATTTTTAGGTGAGGCTTCACTTTTTTAGTTTCTCTGCCAGGCAGTTTTGTATCTCATAGAAGCCTCGTTTCATCCCAAGCCACGTTTTGCTTTTGAACCTAGCACTATTAGGTTCTAATCATAGCTATCATCGGATAGCATCATTGGAACAAATCAATGGAACAATGTCTTCGGTTTTCTGACAAGTCATTCAAAGCAATAATTGAAAATTTCTGTCAGTGTCAATAAACAGCTACAGGCATTTGAGGTTTGAGTTGATCAGAGAAAGGAAAACGTGCAGTTGAGAATAGAAAGAGAATGGAATGCTTTTCAGTGGAACGATTTTGTCGCAAATATAAAATCAAAATTAGCTGTTCCTTGAAATCGATTTCTGTCAGTGAAATAGTAAAAGTGAGTTTACATAAAAGTTTTAACGCAATTTATGTATTTTACGGAAAAAATTCTGCAATTCATAAGCTTCATTTTAATATCAGTAACAGCCAACATTGTTTGGTCAAACGTCTAAGAGCATGAAAACAAATTTTTCAATGATGCAATCCGATGATAGCTATGATTAGACCCTTAGAACCAGAGTTTTTGAAAAAAAAAGTGTTTCGAAAATTAAAGTGCTAAACATAAAAATGGTTTATTTTGCACTCTAAGTTACATCCATGTTCACCTGTGTTTTGGTTTATTTTCACTCTGCTATTGATAGCCAGCTTAAGGAAGCTTAACTGTGTACAAACTCACCTCGTCATGATTTGAATCAGCAAAAAAATATTCAAACTCTTTAACTTGTCATGCCAAAATCACTCTTCGGATTTGTTATGCTGATTGAAGGCTATCGGGCAGCTTCTAAATTGACGAAGGATTACCAGCAATTTTCGGGCTATACACCACATTGCCAAAAAGAGTTATCCTTAAGGCTATCGATGCCATTCGCATCTGGCAGGCAATTCCAATTAAATACCCTATTCATTCTTACATGGCCAGAAATAAACTCTTTTCATCAAAACTTTTATGTTTATACATGTGCGCCGCTCTCACACCGAGCCCATGAGCACATCATCATCATTGCCGTAACTAGATTCGCATTGGCACATCTTTGTCAAGAGGATTCGCCCGTTATGCCTGAAGGCATCAGCTTTGATTGACCCTGGATGGTGTAGTGGGAAGTGGAGTGTTTCCCATTGATGTTATGAGCACGTGCAGGAAACACCAAATTATTATATTTTTTTTCTTTGTTGTTGTAATAATTTGCCGTCGTCACTTCTGGTCCTTGTTCAACCTTCGAATGTCTCCCGATTGATGTTCTTCAATTTATCAGTTGTCATCGATGTCGCGCAAATTATTCATGTTCAGAGCGTGTATGCGTGCGTGTAAACTCCCAAAGTCATCCGGCCCGGCAGTTCCCTTGGGTAAAATTAATAATGTTCCCGTTCTACGAATTTTTCCCGGTTTGTGCCAGCTCACAGCCGAATCGTGCTCGTTCATTCATCCATCATTCGTTCCCTGAATCGTAGCTAATTGGCGTAGAATCAGAGACGATTGAAAGTGGGGTGGTTGAATAAAGCGCCACATCATCCAGCCGCCCGCCGGAACCCACTCGGTCGTGGAGGGAAATTTAATTGTGCCGAACATGCTGTGCGGCGGGAATGTCTTCACCGCAGGCTACATATGCTCCTGTGTGGTTACTTTTTGTGGCAAACAAACACTTTTTCGCCTCAAGTTGCAGTTCATCACATCCTGTAGAGTTCTAATGGTGGACGAAAATAAAATTCATCCGACTCCTGCAATTAGAAAAAGCAATAGAATTCTCTCTCGCATAGCATCCACATCCTGCGCATCCTGCGGATTCATGTGTTATTGCGAACGCTTCAATGGAAATAAGTTTCCGTTGGCATATTGAACGACGGTTGTATCCTCCCGACAGTCTACCCACACAGTGAACAGCTGGGAAACACCATTACTCGTTTCTTCGTCCAGATGTCAAAGCAAAAATAAAGAAGATTTATACCAGGGGACGATTGAAGATAGCCCACTACTCTTTGTGGTTTCTTTTATTGGAACACGCTCCTGATGGCACTTGCTGGAATGGCATGGAGGCACTCCTGTGAGTGGGAGCTGCTGGAAAGTGCTGTGTGGCTGCTTTTTACTGGTCAAGTGGTTTTGCATTACGAGACAAAATCGTACACCACCAGCATTGCCGTTGCCGTAGGAAGAGTAATGGAAAAGCTGTGAGCCTTGAAAGCTACTTAGTCATTGGGAACTCTATGTTCTTGTTCAATTTTTTGTTGTGGTGTGACGCAATAGTTATTGTGGGAGGAACAAGTGCAAACTGTATTTAAGGTTTGGGGGATTTATATTGCTTATAAACTGTGACACTGTTGTGGGCATACAATGACGATACTGAAGATGAGGATGGACATTTGGGAGTGTGTGCGCCCTGTGACTGGTGACAACAAGGCATCGTTACAGATAAGCTTAATTGATTTGTTTATGTAGACATTGGGCTGCCATTGCATTGCACAAAATTGGCAAGGTGTACTATCATGAAGCTCTCCTTAAAGGCCTCATTTACTCGTGTGTCCATCAAAGTTGCAAAAACCTTAACGCAAATCAAACCCGCTTATACTACATGAGTTCTTAAAATATTCCAAGTAAAACGTTTCAATTTTCCTGTCAGGAACTATGTTTGAAATTTCCAATAACTCTTCATCTCCAATATCCTGAAAGACAGCTTATTCCTTTGCCCATGTGTGTGCGTCTATTTTTATTTATTTTAAGGAAAACTTCCGAAATAGCTAAAACCTCCTGCTGCTACACTGTAAATACCAACGAGAACCATTCTTTTTTTTTACAATTGAACCAATTTATCGGATCCTTAGCTCCACCATCGGCAAAAAAAGGATACCAGTATTTTTCGCATTTATTATTTCATCCTTCGCCTTTCCTTTTTGATTTTCCAATCGAAATAAGGAGCCGACAAGATACAAATATTTATTTAGGCACCTACTATGGATGAAAATATTACAAACGAAATGTGAATCAATTTAGCGCAAAAAGGATCCAAAATGTGTGAGAACAAAACAACACAAAATTGCACACACACACGGGAGGTAGTTTGTTATATTAAAAGGATGATATGTATATCCTTGAAAATTCTTTGATTAAATTATATCATGATGGTACGCTGGGGATCTATGCAAAGAGCTTAATATGTTGACAAAAATTATTATTGAATGTGGTTGGTTGTGTGGTACACAATCGAATGTCTTAAAGAATCGAACATAAATTTCGTGAAATCGATACACAATACCAAGCCCCGATGTAATCGATGATGAACACTTGACCCTGGGCCGGAGCAGTAGTGGCAGGCGACTGTTTCTTCAAAACTGTCACAACAACATCGTCGATGACATCATATGTGCAAACACTTGTGATACTCCTAGACTGAACACTCGACCTCGCACGAAATGCGTACGATAAAAGGATCAAAGCCTAAAATGTGTGTGTTTAAATGGAAACAATAAAGGGACGCGTGACTGGCAGTGTTGACAAATCGGTTTCATAATTCATTGTGGCGCTATTATTTGGGTGTATACGACTGGGACGGATTTCAACAAAGGATGTGAAAGGTTGCCGGTCTTTTGTTGACGGGATAAAGAACTTTAGTACAATCGAAACGATATCCTATCATGATTGTGCTGATAGATGCAACTATTGCCAAACAGTGGGGGACTCTGATGGAAATTGTTATGACGAGGCAAGTTATATGGATGATGAAGGAGGTGAATAAACTCTTTTTCTCTTTCCTTAAAAGGACTCACACTTTTTCACAACTGGCAGCTAAACAATGGCATTAAATTAGGCATATAGTCAGGTTGGCTTAGGAAAAACTTGGGTGAGCTTGCATCCTGGGATGGTGAATGTGGTTCATACGCTTTTGCATGAGCCTAGGTCCATACGCATATTCAAAGCTTAATGTATTTGCGATAGCAAAGCTTAATCGACAGAAGCCTTAAACTGGTTGAGGAGTGAGTTTGCAGATAGCTGAATGGAGAATATATTGAAAATTAAATGCAATTTGTTGATGTTTTTCCTGCATTCAATTTACAGAGGGAGCAAAATCGGCTTTAAGCTTCGTAGATGGAAGTGGGTCTTTGGTGCAAGTGGTAGGAACAGACATCGGTATGTACTGGGATCAATTACAGGTCAAAGCAATTTCGTTTTAATTTTTTTTCGTGTCAAAATGACATGTTCAGTAAACTAAAACATTTATGATGAAAAAAAAGTCGCAAGCTGAAGACAAACCGACCCCCGTTGTCAGAAAGAATGAACCATTAAACCCGGGAAAAAAAGTTACCGAAGAAACATACGAACAATACTGCAAACCTGACCTGGATGAAGTGAAAGTGGCTGTGTCCAAGCTTAAGTGTAGCCAAGAAACGGGAGCTGATGGCCTAGCTGCTGAACTTTTACAAGCCGCTGGCGATTATTTGGTTAGGAGCATATACCGCTCATCTGGAAGACATGATCGAAGGAAAGCATGTCTTACAAATAGAACTTCAGAATTGTATTCCGGGTCCTCAAGAAAGGAGACCCTCTGATTTGTGCCAACTGCGGAGGCATCATACAAGATCTTATACGCTGTACTGTGTGCCCACCGAAAAAAAAAAACATTTTTCAACAATCTGATAGGTCCATATAAGTGTGTCTTTAAGCCAGGAAAAAATTTGTGTCCACCATCGTTCACAAATTTTTTTTTTTTTTTTTTTTTTTTTTTTTTTTTTTTTTTTTTTCCGTGGGTAGGAAAAACCTTCATAGGCACTACGAGGACCGGCCGCGCGTGCTCATAGTAGTGTGAGATTCTTACTCACTAAAAAACCTCCCATTTTCCGTCAGACTACGACTAAGTTTCCTTAACAAGTAGTTCAAGCTTCTGTAATAATCGCGTGTGGCAGGCTGCCTTCCAACGAAGGCACCTACAATACCGTCAATTTATGCGGTTTCATCTTATGCTGCTAGATCTAACGGTCTCATTCGTTGTAGTCGGCGCGTAAGATTTGTCTGATCCAAAGTTCGGATGATTTCATTGTTGCAGTGTCCGCGAAGACGAGTACTAAGTTTGCGAGCAAAGTTTGTTACCTCGTCAGACACGGTTGCGATTCCTAGATCTCGGTGTAGATCGCTATTTCTTATATACCATGGAGCATTAACGATTGCTCTGAGTGTCTTATTTTGAAAAGTTTCTAAAATAGATATATTGCTTGGTTTAGTACAACCCCAAAGTTGTATACCGTACGTCCAAGATGGTTTTAGCACTTGCTTATACAAAAGCAGTTTGTTATATATGCTTAGTTTCGAAAATCTTCCGATAAGCCAATTCATTTCTCTTAACTTGATTTCGAGCTCGTCGCGTTTCTTTTTAACGTGCGGCTTCCATTTAAGTTTTGCGTCTAGAGTCATTCCTAGATATTTCGCTTCATTTGAGTACGGGATTTGTACCGAGTTAATGAATAAAGGTTTGTTGTTTATCTTTTTGTAAGTAAAGTTAACATGCGTTGACTTAGTCTCGTTAAGGACCACTCGCCAGCTCTTCGTCCAGTCGCATATTTTGTCTAAAGCGCGCTGGAGTTTCCCTGTTGATAATTCAACTGTCGTATCAATAGCGAGAATAGCAGTGTCATCTGCGAACGTAGCTAAAGTTGTTCCCTCATCGTGGGGTATGTCTCTTGTATAGAGCAAAAATAATATTGGGCCGAGAACGCTTCCTTGCGGGACACCGGCATTTATCTCTTTGAATTCCGAGTACTCATTTTCGTACCTTACGCGAAATATTCTGTCTTTAAGGTAAGACTCTAAGATTCTATAGAGTTTTTCTGGTAAGCAAAGCCTTAATTTGTACTTCAGGCCTTCGTGCCACACCTTATCGAAGGCTTGCGATACGTCGAGAAAAGCGCTAGTACATATCTTTTTCGCTTCCAGAGCTTTTTCGATTTCGTTTGTTATACGATAGACCTGGTCGATTGTTGAATGTTTTTTTCTAAATCCGAATTGGTGATCCGGAATCAATCGTCTTTCTTCAATGATTGGTTGCAACCTTTTAAGCAACAGTTTCTCGAACACCTTAGCTATTATCGGCAGTAGCGAAATAGGTCTGTATGACTTTTTGTCGTTTGGACATTTTCCTGGTTTCGGAACCATTATGACCTCGGCCACTTTCCATTGCCTTGGAACGTATAAAACTCTCATGGAAGCGTTAATGATATAGAGTATCTTGACCAAAGCTTTTTTCGGTAGCTCCTTTAGAATTTCGCTAGTAATTAAGTCGTAGCCAGGGGCTTTGTTGTTTTTCAGATTATTTATCGTTTGACGAAGTTCAGCCAATGACACGGTTTTTATTTTATAATTATCTTGTACCGCATAAGGATTGAGCTCCTCGACCAACGGTTCCCCGTCAAACGGTTTGAATGTTTCTTCTAGGTAATCTGCAAATAAATCCGCTTTTTCTTTGTCTTCTCTTGCCCATTCGCCGTTGGCTTTTCTTAATGGCGCAGAGTGTGCTATAGGCTTCTTAACGGACTTGACTGCTTTCCAAAGAGAGTAGTTCGAACCTTTATTGGCAGTCAAACTTTCGAGGTAAGCAGTAGTCTCGCGACTTTTAAAATCTTGAAGTTCGTGCTTTAGTTTGTTAGAAAGGTGGTTCAAGATTGTCTTATCCGGGGGTGCTCGCGAACGTTGCCATCTCTTGCGCGCTCTCCTCTTTTCGCATATTAGCTCTTCTATTTCTCGCGGATATATTGTTCCGCTGTTCGATAATTCGGACCTCCGAAAAGAAGTGTTATTCCACACAGCGCTCTGAATAACTCTCACGAGTTTGTCTAATTCGTCTTCTATTTCAAGTGGCGTTTTGAGCGGTACATTTAAAGCTATGTTTTCTTTGCAGTATTTTCTAAAGCCGTCCCAGTCGGTGTTGTTGTTAGTTAATCTAGGCGCTCTATTCTTTTTCGCTAGGCTTCCGCCGATTTTCAAAAGAACTGCCGAGTGATCTGAACAGAGATCAAAGCGTTCTTCTACGTTCGTAAGGTAACGAGGTACCCCCTTGGCGATAAAGAAGTCGACGAGATCAGGTATTTTATTTCTGTCGGTTGGCCAATATGTTGGCTTTCCCGTCGATAAGAAGATCACGCCGCGTTTTGTACTTGCTTTAAAGAGGGCTCTGCCTCTTGTTGAATTGCACCGTGAGCCCCAAAAAGTATTTTTCGCGTTAAAGTCCCCGCCGATGATAAAGTTTGACCCAAGTGAATCAAAGAGCAGAGCAAGATCTTCATCTGTCAGCCGATACTGCGGAGGAAAATAGCTCGTCGCGATGTTGTAAATTTCAATTAGTATTCGTTCACAAATACTAACACTTGGAGAAAACACAGAAATTTCAAAAAGATGCCCGAGTTTCATCGATTTCAAGGCCGCGTATGACTCCATCTATAGAGACGACTATACAGCGCAATGTCTAGTTTTGGCATCTTTGCCAAATTCGGTAGTTTGTGCAGGACTACGATCGAAAACTCACGCTGCTCCGTCAAGGTTAGTAAAGACATTACCGACCCCTTTGATCTCAGGTGACGCAGACGACATTAAAAAAACCAAAAGAGCACAGCGTGATGTCAGTGACGCCTTCGTGATTATTGGGCTGGAAGCCTCGATAATGTAATTTGAATTCAACGACGGCAAAACCAAGTATAAGCTTCGAGAAAAGACAGCCTGCACATACGTTCTGGACAAACCATCACCAAAGACAGCTATGACTTTGAGGTACTTTGGTTCCGCTATACCTATACTTTTGGTTCCGTGGTACCTGGGTTCCGCTATAAATTCAGACAATGACACCAGCGCTGAAACGAAGGATAACTCTTGCTAAACTCCAAGACCCTCATCATCTCAGTTCTGCTTTACGGTGCAGAAGCTGTCAAAGGGGGACGAAAAAAATTTAGACTGCTTCGAGAGGAACATTTTTCGGGCAACTCATGGAGGTGGTGATATAATCGTACAAAAGACTGAGATTAACTGATGATTCAATTAAACAGTCGTATTTCTTGAAACTTCCTCATAAAATAATATATGTTTGGTGTTTGATGATGAATCGCACCGAGTGCCCCGTCTTGCCCCCCCCCCCCCCCCCCCCTCTGGACGCCTATGAATGGACACCTACGCCCGTCCCGAAAAATCTTTGAATCTACCCTGCAGGGACAGGTGAGAAGAGGAGCGATGAGACTCAGCTGACATGTGGAAGTAGAAGGCGACCTCAGCCAATTTCGCAAAACTGGAAACGGCTTGCTGGAGGCAAAGCTGGGAAGTGAAGCTTGTTGGCCTTAAGTGATTAAGTAAGAAGCGGTTTTTAAAGTATGCGCAAAGACGTTTGAAATGCGTTACAGAGCTCGGGACCGAGTCAATATCAAGGGAAGAGCAGCGCGGCTTTCGGCCTGAAAGAGGCGCAACCTAGCAGCTTTCTCCTCTTGCGGCTTTTGTGGTGGGGCCTGGGATCATGCCAAACCAGTCAATGCAGGTTTTGAACATTTAGAAAACGACTATTACCGGGCCCTTGGGATAAACTCTGAAGAGCTTTGCAGTTTTATGGACTGAGTGGGGTTCCTTTTGGTTGGGGGGGGGGGGGTACTCTTCTGAGAGCCATTTAGTCTTTATGGTCTTTATGGTATATTTAGTCTTAGAAAAGGCAACTAATCCCGTCCCGTGATGTGTGCATTGAACTGTGGCTGTGCTCTGAGACCTCTTCTTTTCATTCCTTATGAACTGGATATTGAAATCGTGAAAACCGTTTCAAAACGGCTGGCATAACAGAAAGCTACCTGCTTGTGCGTTAGGCTAATCGCACAAATGACAATTTTAGTCACGCAATGGTTTGATTGCCCTTTTGAGTCAGATGGGCTTGTATGGTAATGCGCGCACACAAGCAATGGACAGAAAACCAATTTAGAGCAACTTTTAAATCTGTTTTTGCCACAGATTGTTTAGTTGCTCGCTGTCAGAACTGAGTTCTTTTTGCAACTGTTTCATCTGTAGTTGTCTGTACAGCTAGAAAAGTTGCTCACGTGAGCGCTGCTTTCGTGGATCATGAGTAAACTATTGCTTTATGAAATTGCAAGTGTGCAATTGGCCGTACATGATTCGAAAATAAACTTCAGCTAGCTCTAAATGGGTTTGAGGGACGAGTGTGTGCCTGCACATAAAAGGAGTTCCATTGAAGCTGGTGGAGAAGTTAAAGTATCTCGGGGTCTTGTCACGAAAGGTGGAAGGACTGATATTGTGCTATTCAGTAGGTTTGGCCAAGCTCGAGAAATATTAAAGGAACTGTGCCTGATTATCATTAGGAAAGCTGATTTCAGAGAGCAAAGATTTAAGTTTCCAATTCATTTTTTGTACAAACCCACATCTGGCCATAAAATTTCAGAAATTACGGGGAGAACTAGATTTGGGGTTCGAGCCTGCGAAGTGAGATTCGTGAGGTGCTTTGCTGCTATTACTCGAAGGATTAGAGTCCAAAACGTCAGTTTACGGGGGAATGTTGCCGAAAACGATTTTTGACAAATGATTTTTCCACCTCAAATTTTCGTAGAGGAAATTATACCGAAAAGTAGTAATCGTACCTTTTCACGGCGTTGGCACTTAAATTTGTCATTTTTGCATTTAAGATGTGATGATTCTGAGTAGCTTTAATCGCGATTAGCGAATTCATTTTCATTGTGACAAGTTAAATTACTTAAGAAACAACATCAATATCTCAAGGTCTCCGTAAGACCAAAAGTAAACTTAAAGTCACCCTCAATCAACCTGTACGTACCCTTAGAAAAGTCTTCAAATAATTTCAAGACAAAATCAAATTTTACACTCCAGTCATTCTTTGAGTATGCACCCACACACAGTTAGACATACGTCTCTGAAAATGCCTTAACTTTGTTTACCTTTGTGATGAAAAACGAAAATTTTCCCCCTTATATGTGCGAGAAACATATTCAAGGAATTATTCTCAACGACAAAAGAATATCGTCCTTGTCCTTTGGCAGGTTGTGGGGGCGATATGGGTACTGTCATCACTCAAATATTTACCAGAAAAAAGTGTCACACTCTTGAATTCGTTGTTTTTCTTTTAAGTAAAACAAAATACAAGAAAAAAAAAACACCCTTCAATCCTGCAAGTACATATAAGCTAATGGTTTCATTGTAGGGAATTGTTCTCTGGAATAAAAGAAAAACACAACCAAAAGCTGCGTCTTAAGGAAACACACAATAAAATACGATGAAAAGTTTATGTTATTTTAACAAAAGGAAAATACGACAACAAGTACAAGTTCTTGGCTACTTTTCAACTGCAGGATAAATTCTGTTTCTTTTGAGCTTCGAAATTCTTGGGTGCTGGCGGCGGAGAAAAATGGAGTCTGTTTCATGTATGTCATAGTCCCTCTAGCAGAATGGTTGCAACAACTATTTGTCTTGGTTTTGCGTGGCTCTGTTTAGTTTCCCTTCGCGTTCCTCTGAAAAATGTGAATCCGAACATTCAAAGGGACAATGTTATGTTGAATCCCCCAATTATTGAAATGGAAGAAAATACTTTTCTTTGGAAAAAAGCAATTTCCCAGGACAAACAAACAAAATGAGAAATATTCAGCTGCTTTTTTCACTCCAGAAACGCCGCGCCGGCACAGTTTTGTGGAAATAGAGTACGAGTGGATTTGTTTCTTTGGGTGAAAGTCACTTAAAAATTTGTGTTAAGGACGAAATGTGTTTGTGACGTTAAAAGGTTTCAATTTTTTTTTTCGAATGCTGTCAGGTTTTGTATTAGAGTCAGATTAAATTGTTTACTCTGAATAATGCAACAATCTGGCGATTTGAAGCACGTTTGCAACAAAAATTATTTCTCCTAGATAGCCATGGGGGCGGCTGATAAAGCATCTTCTTTAAATTTAAGAAAGAAAAAATTCGCGAGTCAGAAATATTGAATAGTTTTTTAAATACGCTTGAGAATATTTGAGTTTATTCATCCAAAAATCGAAAAATCATCAAAAATCGATAGACCACTCCATACCTCCATACCAAAGGAACTGTTATTTGATCTTTAGTCGAGATTTAAACCAATTAACTCTCCTGTTTTCAACTAACAGGATCAGCAAGTAAAATTCTTTGAGGCAAAATACTGACATATCTCCGCCTGGTTGCTCAAAACTCGTATCGAGTATTCTAATAACTTTTTTAATACTTCAAAATATATTGAGTTCTCTTTATTCACACAAAACTTTATTAAATTCAAATAACACTAATTTAACGTATAAAAATAGTTTAAAATAATCGTATGTGTACTTCTTAGACAGGATAATTTGTCGTCGGAGTAAGAGTTTCTGTCACGTTCCAATCTTGTTTAAGGGCAGCGCCACGCTTTGACAGGAATGTCAATTTGCTTTCGCTTATAAGCTACCGGTAAGGCAGTTCTTTATAAGGATTTCAGAGTTTCTCATACCCCCTCCTCTTCGAATGACCACCTACCAGTTCTTTTTCAATTTTGAATCTTCCCATTTCCTTTATCATACCCGTCATATAGGGTCGATATCGACCCATTTGAAAAAAGTTAAGCACCCATTGAATCCATTCTTTCCTTTATTGCATAATGTATGCATGTGTGCAAAGTGTTCATGACCCTAAAAAATGGTATGCTTCTAACTGGGTCAAGTAGTAATTTCCTTTTTAAACGACCAGATAAAAATGCGACGCGTATTTCTGTTGCATTCATTGGTGTGGAAAGGTCAAACGTACCATAAATATAAAACGTCAAGTTGTTTTCCATTAAAAATACCTTATCGACTCGACTTCAGACGTCTCCGGAAAGTTCTACCATCGAATATTTCCAAAAATACCAATCGGATGCGCACCGAATCAAATATCCTTTTCCCAAAAACAGACATCTCTGACTTTATCGAAATCAAATGGAATGTAAATAAAAGATGGACTCGTCGCAATAAATTGCCTAATTAGCAGACTTGTTATCTGTGTTTTGCTTGTTGACAATCGCGAATTTGTTTCCATGTCACTTATTTGGTTCATTGAACGTGGACCGGAAGATAGCACCTCTTTGAAGGTCTTTGAGAGTGTTCTTCCCACACGATGGTGGTTGGTTTTTTCCTGCCAACACCTAATCAGAGCGGTGATGCGTTAAGAGCATAGCACGCCAACACAAGCTTTTCACTTTAAGGAGCTGACATACCCATTGGTGACACCTGTTAATTTATAGTCAAGATATAAAGACTGCATTTGCTGGTCGTTTAAATCGTTAGGGACGTATATTCTAGACCCCTATAGGGTTGAGTCGAAGTACATATTAACATTGTTATATTGTTCAAGAATTTTGTTTGTTAACATTGGAAACGCTGATGAAGTTAACTGCAATTATACCCCCTTCTTGACTAGGAGTGTTCGGTTTAATCGCTTGGGGATCATAATGGGTTCTCATTCAAAGGAGCTATATTCTCTTTATGGCAATATGGCATAGTGGGAGAATGCATTGTTGTCGTACTCTTGTGTAATGGCCTGTCATTTGTAAATTGATATTCCCTCATGTGATAATGACGATAGTAATAGTGATGTAGAAGCATGTGGAATGAAAATGTTGTCTCGTAACAGCACCGTTTGGTCAATATTTGGAGCACACTCAGTTGCCCTCTGATTGGCCTTAAATAGGTATGATTGGAACGTCTTGCTGGTGTAGTGGGTTGGGGTTTCGCGCTGCATGTCACAGATGTCATTTTGGGGTAAACATTATGCGCAACGATGCGTTCGGTAAGATTTCTACATGAACGTCGCCTAACGTTTGAGCTGCCTCTTTAATCCTTTGTTCTCCCTTTGAGTCAGTTATTTTAACTGAAGAATGGGAAAATTTAAACCAATTCTATCCGAGTTCAACCTTGTGTGGTACACAGGTGTACTAAAATGGAAACAGAAACCGGATCTGGATTCGTGAACTGCCTCTATTTGACTGTTCAGTAAGCCTTGGAAAAAGTTTATCCATTCTTGAGGCTAGAGTACTTGTATTCAACAATTCTGCCGGAATAGAAAGAACGACGACAATTCATCTTCTTGGATCTCTCAAGGCGCTTGACTCATCTGTCATAAAATCGAAGCTTGTTCTGGAAGCATTAATAGTCATCTAATAGCTGAATTCAATAGCTCAATAGCTGAATTCGGTGCAACTATATACCTCATAGGGTTGGCACTTTTCCCTATAAGCTCGATTCGAAACAACGAAGTCTGACTCATTTCAACTAGAAAACACTGCTTCGATGGTCCTAAAAATTCGTTCCGAATTCTCCCACAGGAGGTGTAAAACTCTGACCAACCTGGACACGGCTAAATTAAAGCAGTAATTTTCTGCAAACTGGAACAAGGCCATCTTGTAACCTGGAACAAACACCTGCATCGTTTTGGTTTCTCGGACCTTACATACAGGCTTTACCTAGAGAACAATGAATTCTCTCTTCAAATACTCTTGATTACCCGGTCCTCCCTCGTCTTAGGAAGAATACCCCCGACGAAGAAATTATCGCATCCAAAAAAATTTACCCAAAAACCCTCGAGGGAAAAGCTTTGTCCTGACTATCTCCAAAATTGAGAGATGGCTCCAAGATTTCACCACAACAGGTTTTTAGCGCCCCGTCCAAAAATGGCAACGGCCTTTTATGATAACGACGTGGTACGTCCATGCGTCCAACCGAGTTATAGCTTCTGAACAGTAGAAAGTTGTCGTAAAAAGGCAAAATTTGGAGTGTTTTTTAACTGCAGAAACGTTTCTTAACTGCTGAAAAACGAAACTAAGATCTAATAGTGAATTTTTATTAAAGAACTTATTTTTTTGAAAACATTGAAATTTTTTTGTGAGTTTAGATATATGGCGTTTTTCACAGTGTACCAGGGCCATAGCTTTTGAACAAAGCTTTTGCACGCATAAATCAATTCAAAGTGAACCCAAAACTAGAAAAGTCAAATTTTTCGGTGCTATTTGGCGAAATTATATGAAAGCAAGTGAGTAAATGCAAGAGTCCGTCTGTGACAAATTTCTGTATACTTGAACCTACCGTGTAATGCCAGGTCTTAAAATTTTTTGTCCCGAATTTATATATTGTTTGTATAGGCCACGCCTCGAAAAGTGGGACTATGAACGGGACTGTCTGTCCATCTGTCCGTATATTTGAAGTTTTTAGGCCTTCAGAATTGAGCTAGGGCGTTTAAACTTGGAATGTATCTTAAATTTCCTAAATTTTATCATAAATTTTAAAACAGGTTCAAATTATAACTTTTGAATGGTCAATGCAAGGTGGTTACAAATATATAAATTATTTTTTTTAGAGTACTCAAAAAATCACTTTTCTCAAAGCCACGCCTATAAAAATGGGCGGAGATATATAGTAACTACCTTTATAGAAAATTCGGAAAACGCTTAATTTACCTAGAGAACATTTGTTGCATACATTTTTCGCAGTTTTATTTAAATGGAGTGAATCAAAAAGTGGGTGTGGTCAATGCTGAGGAAAAATTTATCCTATATCCTTTAAGCAATTACCAAACTCAGCTACCTAGACAAAAAGCTGTATATAAACGGACGAACGAAAACTGCTAAATCAATTCTCCTGTCGGTCTGCATCTCCATCTCTGAAAGGTCTTGAAGGTCTGCGTTACAAATTATACATTCAACTCATTGTACCCTAGGTAGAGGATAAAAAGTCGGTATAGTTTTCAAGACGTCATATGTGTATTAAGTATTATTAATTTCAAGGTAAATCTGCAGTAAAATACAACAAACAACTCAATTGTTCAATCTTATATTTTTCTTTAAATGAAATTGAATTCGAGTAATTAAAAGTGTCAATCTGGTAGACGGCCCTCAGCCATAATGGTGACAATGATTATGAGATAAATGGTCATATAAAATTAACTTACTAAACTGTTTAATTTATTTTTTTTTTCCTTAAAATCCCGTCTTTCGAAGAGCTTAAGATCCATTCATCTCAGTTAAAATTACAAATAGCAACAGCTGTTGTTGGTATAGAGCCCTACTGTTCATAGCGGAAAACTTTTATAATTGTTAGACACGCGTGTATTTTCAAGGTCTTAACACCCAAACTAACCCCAACACGGTGTGCAACTTCCCCGATTTTCAAGACAAAAGGCAACCTTTCAAAAGTAAAATCCTTTTTAAATCTCAGATACATCCTTATTTATGAGCTCATTACAAGGATCATACTCTCCACCATTTTGACAACCATATATTTGCAACAAACAAAAGCCACCTTAATTTGTCTTTCAAGTCTCCCAAACCACACAACTATATAGGAAAATCCCCAAAAATTCCCTTTTTGCCTTCGTACAGCTTTAAAACTGGAACAAAAGAAAAGTTTCTCGCCTCTTAAACACCATACAACGACGAATCAGACATGATTAATGTCCGACTTATAATATTCGTTATCAGTCCCGGTCCCGCCCGGATACCTCACACTCAAAAGATGTTTTTGACGGCCAAACACCCGCAAACAAAAGGGAACTTTTGAAGATTTACACACGTACCACTCCATCAAGCCAGGAGTGGAACAAAGTATAACAAATTTAGACCCATAAATCAAAAGCATACGTCTTTCGAGTTCAAGTCCCTATTTGTAAGGAAAAATAGAAGGAAAAAAAACTTTTGTTTCTAAAATATTTAATATGAGGTGGCAATTCGGGGAACGTTCATTTGCCCCTCATTAGCATCTTAAACGGATGGCTTCTCCGAGCAACGTGGCAACGAGGTTTTACCCATGATATACGACACCTCAAGAAGTGGCGAAAACTTTTAATGAAGCACCAGTTTGTGAATATTTTATTAAAACCACACATGTGTGCATCTTAAGGCATAGTCGAAGGATATTTGTAACTATGTTACAGTCTTAATCTTGACTACAGCTTAAAACTTTCACGTGTTATAAGTGTACTGCGATTCCAGTGGGGTAAAGTGTGCCAATAGTTCTAAATTACTTCGTGGTAAGAGACTTTCGTAGGTTCTTCCATGCTATCATCGCACAAATGCGGCAAGAAGGTATTTTTATATCCTAATTCTAACGAATGTATAAGTTTTAATATTTGGTGTCGGAATTTTGAGTTTTGATGCTTAGATCTAAAGTACTTATCCAATTAACCTAAGGCCGTGGATGGCGCCTCCGAGTTGAGATATGGAGTACGAAAAATTTGCTTATTTTAAATCAGTTGTGTCACCGACTTTAAAACTTAGAATTTGGCAGACCGGTAGTCATAATATAACTGATTTTTTTTAAGTTAAAAATTTTATTTGGACACTTAAGTTCCAACGAAAGGCAGCGGATGAGTTGAACTTTTACCATATAGTTCCGAGTTTTCCACAGTCAGGATCTTCAAAATTTAGATTCCCTGCCTATGCACTTTACACATATCTTGTAAATAAAAAAAAACCTTTAAAAAAATACTTAAGTTTTTAAAAGAGGGCTCTGCTACTCCATATTGCCTTCTTAGCCCAAGGAAGCAGCCTTGGCAAAAGTTTGACCTCAGGGAGACTATTTTTGTCTGAGTTATAAACTTAGAACACAGGTAGAAAAAGGATTTGACTACCTTAACTTTGAAGCTATATATGGTGCTTTTTTGCTCAATATGTGTCACTTCCTGATGACAGATTATATGCTGTCAAAACAAAACAAAACAAATTATGACCTTTTCGGTTGGCTGTCCAGAAGCATCCGGAAGTATTCTGGACTCTCCTGAAACTGTTTTCTTGGCACTCGTTTTATAGTTCTTCTCCTGAAAAGAAGACAAATTTTCTTCTGGCCGAGAATCCAGAATCAAAACCAGAAGCACGCACACAATCATACAACGCATGTGTCAATTTGGATAAATGTCATTTGTCCCCTGTAGAATAGCTTCTGCTTCACAAAAACAACGCCAGACAAACTTCAAAATCAAGAAAAACGTGTTTTGCTGATCCGGGATCGCCAACCGAAAAGGCCATTAATTTTTACCTCATTGACTGTCAAACTCATGTCTGCCGCTTTCATTACAATACTAAAAAAATCTCACGTTACACTTTGGGCATAAGTTTACCGTAGGTCCAAGTGGAATGTATTGGATTTTTTTCTCTTAGTATATGGATTTGGGTGTCCTGATTCCGAATATGCTATTAAAAATTGTCGGTCTCGATTAGTTAAGAAGTTATAAGCCAAAGAAGTTCAAAAGGAGTGCAACTTTAACATACCCGTAAATGGCCACAGGCGCCTGCCAGACAACTGGCACCTACCCTTAGCGGCTAAACCCTACGAAAAAGGGAGTTGAAATCCTTTAAATCCGCGAAGCGGGCCACCCAAATACTGTTGTCTCCAAAAGCAAATTTATTTTACAGCGAACCTTGTAAGATTTCTATAGCATACTCTTAAATGAGGTATTTTGTATGGAAAATTGAAACTTTGGTTAGCTATAACTTTTAAACTAAACGAGACCGACAATTTTAAATAACATATTCGTAATCAGGACACTGAAATACACATGTAAGCATAAAAATTACAACTAAATTCCACTTAGACCTACGGTAAACTTGGTCCACACTTTGATCTCCAGAATATTTTAATGTCATCTGCATGTCCGAATAATTGAACATAATTTCGAAAAATCAGTCCTCCGATGTTGGAACGGAAGTTCTGCACCAACCGTTTTTTCTTTCTTTTTGACATCTAAGATGAGGTCCTTACCAGATTCTTACCAAACCAAATTGTAGAAGTAGAAAGCTGACCTGAAGTAGAAACAACCAATAGTATCAGTCTTAAAGTAAGTGGCTGCATAGCTTCGGCTGATGAAGCAACTCAACTCATATTTTGTTTATTTGCAAAATAAACACATACAAAAGGCATAACACATGCGGGAGAAAGCTATAGTGTTTAACGAGAGTTTGTTTTCCATAATTGTTTAATTAATTGCTCCCTCCTTTTTCTTTTTAAGAGATTTAATTTCATATCCTCTTTTCTATTAGTAGAACTTCTGAGCAGCTCACTATGCTTTATGCAGTTTTCTGTTGTAGGCTTTTTGCATACTTGCATTAGCCTGCCGGAACTTATCCTAAATAAGGATTTTTCATTGTCTTAGACGTGTAAAACGCAACCTGTAGAAGGCAGTATCTTCAATGGCATTTTATTATAAACTTACTAGGAGATGACTAGGTCCTTTTCCTGAAGCGGAAAAGTGCTTCCACTGCTATGAATAAAACAAGGAATAATCAGCTTGAGTCAGGTAACAACTAGCAAAAGTGTCGTAAGTGGACTTTAAGTCTTGAGTGGCTTAAAGGATAGCCCACAAAAAGTGTCAAACAAGCGGTATAATTCTCTGGCACCACGCCCAAAGATTTGTGTCAATGTTAAATGATAGAGACTGACTAAAAGCTGAAATCATTTCTTGATAAAATTAATATTTATACAAGGCGAACAAGCGACTCATTAAGCAACAGCCCCGTCAGTTCACAATGAATTCCTGGAATTTGTCTTTATTTTCATATCAGTTCAACCCAACCTTCCTGCACCAGGTGACAGTGTAGATTTCCGAGAACTTGTCTCAAGTTTATGAAATTCTTGTTTTTCAATTTCACTTATACCAAAGTTCCCTGAAAATATGTTTTAACGTTTCCACTTATCAACAGTTCAGAGGAAGTGTTCTCCCATGAAATTTAATAATAGCACCCACTGTGCAATTAAATTTTAAATCACTCTAACGACTATTCCATTAGACGCTTCATTTCAAGCACCATTATACTCCCGGGAATGGGACTCCTTCATAGTCCTTGTTCGCCCCGAAGTGAAACTATCGCAATAGATGATGGGTACCAACGAAGTGAAATCCTAGAAGAGCAAGTGCAAGGTCGGGTGAGAAAAAGGACTCGTTTTGTTTTGCGCGGCTTTAGTTTGTAGTTTTTTCTTATTTTATCAAATGACATTGGTGGAAGAACAGCAGTAATTGCAAACAACGTCAGTAGACAGTTGAAGTTCACAAGGACTATTTGAAGGGTGCTTCAGTTGTGTATTTTGTGATGAACTCATCAATTGCCAACTATGAAACGATGTTGTGTAGGACGACGCACGACGACGACGCCTCACCAGATTGAATACTTTTGTCGAGTAGTCTAATGAATTATGTATGAGGTGTGGAATGTAGGGCTGGCAGGGACACAGTGACGACATTAACTTGCTAATGGATTAAAGCCTTAATTTATTGGACAGAGAAAAACATTCCCATTTAGATAGCGACTAAGTGCTTTTCTGACACATCAAATCACCCCTACCATCAACCAATTAGTCAGCATAACGATAGTGTCTACCTGGAAACAATATTTCGTCACCCACGTGTACCGATGTGTGGCCCGAAAAAAGCCGGGAACTTAATCATCAGATCCTTTTTTCAATGTCATCTTATTCCAACCAGGGCGAGATTCGCTGCCATCCTTCCAAGATGACATGCATTTGTCAAAGTGCTTCGAATACTGTGTCTGTCTTGTGATATTGTCAGTATAAGCTGCCGTTGATTTATTATCTGCCAGGCAACGCATGGAACTATCATTAAGAAAACAGAAACAAAAAGCAATGAAGATGCAAAACTGTACGGGATGTGTATGTGTTTGTCCTTGAAGCTTGAATTTGGGTGGAAGTGAAGCGATTTCAGTACTTGATGGCCACCCGCTAGGATACGTTTTGTGCACAGAAGATGAAGGATGTTTGTTTATGGAATTCAATGTGAATTGTTTTCATTTTTGATGAGGATGCACTAGTATTCGCAGTCGAGTTTACTCTAATTTATTGAAAGACTGCAACAAGATGGATCAGCTCTGTTTCGTAAAATACATGAAACAGCGCAAAAATGCCTTTTAAATTCTCGTCCAAGTTTAAGTCCCAACCATCTTCATTTTATCACCGACTAGGGCAGGTCATAAAGAAAACTGTGTGCGTCTGTGGTTAGTGTCCATACATTCTCTTTCATGGCCACTGGCAACAATTACTGTCGTATCCCTCCTGTCCTATAACTAATGGTAAATGGCCTCGTTTACTTCTTCTCCTCTCGCACATAGAAGAATACAAGTCTGTAGACCTATTAAGACAAACTTCTCAAGGGCACGATAGTAAAAAGGAAACACAAAACCGCTGGGATCACTAATTATACCTTCTTAGTGGGAATATAAAAACCGATTCGGAAAACAAATCTAAGAAATTCGCCCTTCCAAATTGGGTAACCAACCTCTGGCGAAAAATCCCATAAGCTGATTAATTGACAAAACTTCATGCGAATCAAGTCAATTTGCTAAAAGTATCGAGATCGAAATGGTAGAAACTTTCCAACCATTAGGGATTGATTAGCTGTGGAAAATATTTTGAAAATTTTTACTTAACTGGGGGAAAAAATATTGGCAGCCTAGACTTTTTAAAGGGTAACCCAATTGCGCAAATAGTGGTAACGGACGTTTCAAGGCCTCAAAATGTGGAGTGCTGTCAGCACACTTGGGTTATCTGATAAAAGTGAATTTTATTGTGTTGTTGAATGGATTTGACACAAGTAGGTAACAAAGCTGGAAAAGAAATGTTCAAAAATTTCCCATGTAATTGTGGTTCAAGTGACAGTAAGTGCATTGGCACAAAGTTCGATTGGTATTTTAAATAAACCTACGAAATTCAGCCTCGACTCAGCCATTTGTATTGTTCTGGCACTTAGTGGTGTATAATGAGGTTTGCTTGTGAGCTTTTGGAAATACTATACCTTCTCTCTTTTGACCGTAAAAATGCGACAATGTTTCGACCTTAATCGTTTTAAACAAACAAACTTTCGCTTCTTATTTGTAGATATTTTAAAACTAAAACATGTGACTTATGGGCTTTATGGGTGGTGAAGTATTTTGCACGAAGTATCATGCACAAGGGGGAAAAAGTGCATCGTTTCGTGATCAAATCGAAGCACAGAAGTTAGGTGCTGCATTTTTGTTGGTGTTTTCTCAAAACGTTTTAAGTTAAAGTCATGATGTAGGTAAACGTTTATTAATTTAATATATGAAAAAGTTAACTTGAATTTAATTTTGTCAAACTTAAAAGCAAAACCGTCAGAGAATATAATAAAATTAAAACGTCCCACTTTACCTTAGCTTAAATAACGTTGCGGTAATGGTGGGTGTAGCAGACCAAAAAAATTAGCAGCACACGCATAATGTTAAGTTCCATTTTCTCAACATACATAAACTTGCCTTCTCCGGCTGCTGATACACACCAGGCCACTCCTTCGACAAAGCATCTTGAATACAGGGCCACAATTTTCAAGCCGCTCAGAGGAGGAGAAATGCCTAGGAAATTCGTTCGCCAAAGTTCATCAACAATCCTCAGGGCCAGCTTCTTGTGGATGACGAAAAATTCTTTACAGGTGGCTGCAGTATAGTGCTGGACTTTTGAATGAACAGTTTCCCAGGCAGAATTTTCCAGAAGAAACAACTCCCAACTGGGAAGAAGCACCAGATATCACCCTCAGAGTTCTGAGACCTTTGCTCCTGAGAAGAGGCCTGAGTTCTCAGACCTTCATCTCTAAGCTTTGAGGTCACACACAATGAAGATCGTCGAGCAGGTTGGATAGTCGACTCCGAAAAGCAAAAAGGCTATCTGAGTACCAGTGCGGTATTGTCGCGGGCAAATAAGCCACTGATGCAATCCAAAGCATAAGGATGATAATGGAAAAACATCGGGATGCCCCTAAAGATCTGCATATGGTTTCGGTTAATTTTGAAAAAGCATTTGATAGACTGCCACGAGATTTGATATGGGTGGCGCTAAGAAAACAAGGAGTTCTAGAAGCCTATACGTACGGGATGATCATGGACAAGTATGACAGAGCAAAGACAAAGATAAGATGTCCTTCCCGAGTCACTGATGAGTTCCCAATTAAAGTCTGTATTCGGCAGTGAAGCGTGCTAAGTCCTTTGCTCTTCATTGTAGTCCTTGATTCGGGTCCGCCAGTTGTTGGAAAACTGACGGACCCGAAAGTACATCAATTATTCTTCTCTGATGACCCCTTTTGGGGTTGTTTGTCCCCAATCGGGCGCCTCCCCAGGTAGCAGATAGGGGAATGCTCACCAGATATGGTTGATACCAGTATGGAAAATATCCGGAGTGGACCAAAATTAGTAAAAAACGAAAAATCCAGAAGCGTCTGTCTCAAAATGAGCGGCTTTCTAGTCGGCATCTTTTTCTCACCTTTCACCTTTCACCACCTTTCTCACCTTTCACCTTTCACCACTTCACCGTCAACACCTTTTTCACTTCCAATATGCAAATAAGAATGGACAACAATTAGATGCATGCCAGATGTTTTTATGAAATATTCTGCTGGTTATACTATTGTTTTTCTCCGTAAAGGCATAACACATGCGGGGGTGAGCTTTGGATTTTCTGTGCAGAGGTCCCATGTTTGGTTCATCATTAGGGGTAATCATATCGCCTTGATCACGATCACATTATTGAAAAAAAAAAACGAAAAAATATGAGACCATCATAAGTGAAGATCATACATCCTTGAAGCGAGCACTTGATGTATGGGTGGATGTTTTAGAGGGATTTGGGTATCGTATTAGCCAAAAGAAGACAGAGTACCTATGCTTTTAATTTTTTGACCCACTCGATTCAAGACATTAAAATGAATGGAAATGTGCTTCCCAAGTGTGAAAAATTTAAGCACCTGGGATCTACGATCAATAGCAAAGCAAACTGTGATGACGACATCAATATTCGCGTAAGCGTAGGGAGGATGAAGTGGCGAGAAAACTGCGCCATCTACTGTGACCGAAAAGTGGCCCCTAAGTTGAAAGGAAGGCTCTACACCGCAATTGTGCATCCGGTGCTCACACATGGTTCACAGATCGCAATGTTGGACTGCGTATAAGAAATATGAGAAACTAACGCCAGCTGAGATGAAGATACTTCACATGAGTAACAAAGCATCAGGAGTAACAAAGCGAGATAGAATAAGTAGTACGAAGATCCGAGGAAGCCTCCATGCAAAAGAAACCATCTCCAGGAAAATGGACCACGATCGGCTCAGTTAGTTTGGCCACGTTCGAAGGAATCCCACGAACCCTGTCAAAAAGGCAATGTCAATCAATATTCCAGCACAATCCCGAAAGAAAGAAAGGCCTAAACATTCATGGATCACACAAATGCAACGACAATATCATTTATTTGGCCTCATCGTCGAAGAGTACCGAAAGCGGGTGGCCTGCACGTATATTCTGAGGTCAAATCGGCGTACCCCATAAGCGGACCATCCATTTCTTCAGATCATTACCTCGCGCATGAACGAAAAAGAAGAAGCATCTCCTATTGATTCGAAGACATAAAAAGGAAAAATTAGGTCGGTAGTCCTTCCTTAGAGGGCGTGGCCTTGTTTTAAGTATATATTTTTGTATCAATTCGAATAATTTTGGCTTAATATATTAAGTAGAAAACTACATTTTTTTCATACAATGTTTTGATCCACGCCCACATTTTGGGGGTTGAATTGAAAAAAAATTTGTTAGTTTTCCAGAAAAACGTATATCTTCACTGCTGTTGGGCCTAACTTAGGGAAGAATGATAAATAAAATTAAGCACACCAGGCTTCATTCTAGATTTTGTTCATACAAATTGTTTGGTCACGCCTATTTTTGGGGATAGTTTTTACAAAATTATTGAATTTGAACAAAAAAAATACATTTTTGCTTGTATTATAGCTGCAAACTGGGATATTTCTGTGCCAAATTTGATTTTTGATCATAGTTTTTTGGTCAAAACCTTTTTAAGGAGTCGATTTCACAAAATTATTGAATTTGAACCAAAAAAATTTTTTTTTGAGTTCTTTTTAGCCGTAAACATGGATATTTCTATGCTCGATTTGTGTTTATAGAGCATGCTACAAAAACAAGAAAAAAAAAATTGAATATCTTAAAAAATAAGTTTTGAAAAAATAATTAATTTAGGTTTAAAAATAAAACTCAAAAAGTAAGGAAATTTTTTAGGAAGGAAAATAGGAATAAGAAGAAGTATGTATTGGGAAGCAGGAGGAATAGAGTACTCGCTTTATCAGATGACAGGTGGGTAACATTGAAGGCCTATCAACTTAACAATATTATTGTCAATATGAAAAATTTATCTTTGTCAGTCTTTTCCCCTTCTTGTTTTAAATAGCTTCTTGACATAAAACATTTTGTAGCATTTCTATGAGGCTGTGTAGCTGTTGCAGTGTAGGAGAAAAATCTAAGTTCGATTCGATCTGACGGGCGAATTTAAAATTAACAACGCGGCTTATCCGAAAATTAAGTGAAATGTTATCAAACAACCGCGAAAGCATTAAAAGTTATATAATTATACAAATGTTTTATTTTCAGTGTACCCAGTTGGGGTTCTAAGGAATCTTTAAATTGGCCTGATTCTTTAAGTAAATATGACTCATTCAACTTGACTATCAATACACGTTCTTCGCATGCCCTACAGGCTGACTGACAGGCAATGAATGCCGAGCTATCAGACATGTGCTCCGTGGACAGTCCACGAATGTTATAGCTGGACCGAGCACAAGATCTCTCTAGGACCCAGCCGCGAGGTGCGCCTCTAAAGGTTAAGTCAAGGACCTCGGCAGAAGATCGGGAAAGATGGGACGAGTTAAACAACCTTTCTCTCGTCTTAAAAGATATGGATAAGCAGCACAGAAGATCATGATGTCGATGACGGTGATCAACTTCGAAGTTAAAAATTTTTAATTTAAAGTTAAAAGACCAGCATCAAGTAATTTTTAGCCGGACCTAAGAGTTAAAGGATAAGAAAGGAGAATAGATAACAGAGCAAACAACTTAAGCAAACTAAGAAATGCAACTTTATTTATTGCACAAGTTAATTTGTGCTTGCAGACAAGTCAATATCCTATGTTTAATCATTGTTTTAGCAGAAATCGACTTGATAGAGGAATTTTCTGCCTCCTCTCAATTTTCTATTGAACTTCTTTGCTACAATTTCCTGAAAAGGTTCAATAAGTCACAACTATTCCCCCCCATAAGACCAACTCGTTTCTTTAGTTTAGTTTCATTTTAACTTTTGATGCTGGCGCAAAACTATTCAAAATCTATCTTCGAAGTTTGAAAAACAAACTTTTAATTTCCCAGAAGAAACCTCCAACTGCAAAACACACCAATACTTATTCGGGTACACGTTACACAATCCAAAGTTTCGTCCTGCCGTTCACTTTCCACTCTATTTATCTTTCCAACCAACTATACAAAAGGTGGTGGCGGCAAGAAGTGTATCCAAACCCCAAGCCGCCAAACTTCATCCCCCCACACTCAACACCATGGTGAAAAATTGAAATTATCTCTTTAACTAATTTGCCCCAATCACCCACAATGAAACGCCTACGGGTAAATTACAAATAGATAGGTATATGCGGATAGATAGATACATTAAGTGCTGGCACCACAACGGAGGGGGGCTCGGGACATTTTGGGTGTATCACAGCGAGAAAGCGAAAAGTTGCCGATACATTCACATGGCGAACCCAATTCAACCCCTAAAATATCCCGTCCTTCCAAGATTGAACTTTGTGATTGATTGATTTTGCGGACTATCGCAATTTATCATTTTTTTTCGTTGTTGTTGTTTGTTTGTTGTTACTGGTGCTGGGAACATCTAATGAGTTTCACATTTGTCCACAAAAAAAAAATCTATCTATCTATCTATCTATCGACAACATATAATAAATTTAATGGTGTATCGAAAATTTCATCTAAAAATACATGGATAGTTACTTTTGAAGTATTTTGTTGGGCGCAGGGAGGGTGTAATAATGTGTATAATGCTTGGCTCAATGAGTGATGAATTTCGTAAGCGACATTTAATTAATTGCATAAACAGGATACACTTGAATGTAACCTCTGGGTGTACCCTCGCGCTCAAGAGAGATTAGGTGGGCTTCTGTTGGTAATCATTAGCCTATTTGCGGTCGGATAACATTCAATGACAATGACAATATGCTTGTGACCCTTGGAGGTAGAACATTGTGTCAGTCATGTAAATTAAGTGGACTGATTGAACTCAAATTGACGCACATCTCGAGGGCGGCAAATGGTGTTGATCCCTCATTCTTAAGTGGGTGTTTGCCAACTTGAAGAGTTTTAAAGGGAAAGGTGTGCTCGTGGCATCGTTAGCGAAACTTTCTGAGCTTCGTCTTGTATCTCATCGATTATTCATTATATCCAAATCCGTTAAAAATGTATTCACATCTGCTCATCTGAATTCGTCGGGATTTCCTGTAATGCGTCATGTAACTCAGTCCCAATGGGAACTGAAATCCGTGCTTAAGCCAGACCTCTACATCCACTCTGATCTCGCTGAAATCCTTTCAACTGCGAAATGTCAAATCTGCACATGATACCGTTCTCACATAGAAAATCCTTTCCCAGAAAAAGACAACTCCACCCAACGATGGCGCTCGTCCAGCTTACTGTGCGAAAAAAGGAAACACCACAGAGACACAGAAGCGAAAATATTATGCAAATGACAGACAGTCTGTTTGATATTCATTGTAGAGGTCATTTCATTAAATTGCAAATTGCTATCACCCCATTTAAAGTAGAAACCATTGTCGACTATATGACGTTCGGCAGGGCTCTACGTTGCTATCGGGTATCGGCCCTATCGAGCGTGCAATGCATCACCGACCATTGAGCTCGGTCGAATCGAAATATCGTCCTTCACCGTGTTCGTCGAACACAAGGATACGATGCTGCTGCCCTGCAGATATACTTGCTCTCTGGATGCATCACACCTGCGGGTGAGTGGGTGTCAGCCAGTGACAGTGCGCCATTGTGTACTTTGCCGCCCAGAGAGGGAAATCAAATCATCACGAGTATATCGACACTCTCGGGAGAATCCTTGTGCAAAGATGCAGGGGCCATTTGATGCCTTTTTGTTACAATTTCCACTTTGCGTCACCAACAACAACCCAGTGTAAATAATCTTTCAGCCATTAGTAATCCGACGTGAGAAGAATGGCTAAGTGCCATGTTACATTGGGGCTTTTGTTGATTATTCCCTTCGGTGTGGGATTTCCTTTGAACAAATCCTTTTTGTCAATAACCTGGATATTGGTTATACAATTTGTCCGGTAGGTCATATAATTGAACATAAATTACCTACGGCGCCACTGAGACTGCGAATTTTATATTTTAAAGTTGACGACACACTAGCTTTGACTGTCACCTCGAGAATCTCAATCCAACTAAATATTTGGGGAACGTAGAAAGTTTACACCAAAGTTTACGTCATGGGGGCTCAGCTCCTCAAATTCGGTACTTTGAAGTGCGGAAATTTTGGAACCTGGCAGCAAAAGCAGCGAATAAGTAGTCTTTGTTAAAGGTCGCAAAAGGGTGTGATGAAAATTCGAACATGAAGTCTGAAAAGAATTGTTGAAGGCGCTCGCGTTACGTAGAAAATGAGCTATATAAGTGTTCGAACCATGTCATTAAGTTAGTCTAAAAAATTCCTAATAGAAATTGACAAGCAAGGGTTATTCCCTACATTAGTTAAAGGAATGGGTCGAAGACATACATATATCAATGTGCCAGACATTAAGTTTTTTTTTGAGCCAATTAAGCCATTATTGTCATTGTTGAAGTAAATCTGAGCTCAGGGAAGTCCTTTTTGATCCCTCTTTTTCATAAGATAAATATTGTAGATCTTTTGGAATGGAATTACAGTCTGCTGGGGTGCCTAACCGCTGTCCCTATCCAGCCCCTAATGTGACAATATTTATTCGGTAAAACAGATAAGACAAAATTTCAACCAGAGATGTGCTCTACGGTGTTGATTTCGGAGCATTTGCGCTGACTGGCCGAACAGTCTCTGGTTTCGCAAATTGTGAAGAGATCAGATCTAAGAGTTCAATCCAAAATATTGTATGTCCAGCATTGCAAAAGCCCAGCTAGCTTAGGCGGTACACCAAGAGAATATAAATCTCAGGATCGTTGGAAACCACGTTGGGCGCCATTTCTTGGATCGGGCCTTATTACTCCGTGATGAATCCATCAGACTCCGATTCGTTGTAGGCACTAGAAAGCACTTAAGGGTTTGCATGAGAGACTCGTGTAGTGAATGAAAAATGTATAAAACCCTTCTGGGCGCCCCCAGGAGCGGATCTAAACCAGCAGCGAACGAAAACACCAGAAGCGTCTGTTTCAAAATTATCGGCTTCCTAATCGACGTCTGTTATCCGGGTTTTGGTCGGATAACAGACGTCGATTTGAAACCTACCTCAAGCTTGGCAATTGAGCCCTTATCTAAGATTCCAGCTTATAAACTGACTTTTTCAGCTATAAACAACTTTTGGTTATGGAATACAACGAGTCGAAGGGGCTTGTAGTCCTGTTCTTCGTAGCAAAAAGAGTCCCGTCAAGGCTATCCGTCACTGATGTGTCATCGGTTATACAGTTAATATATATACTTCAGGAGTAAGGTTGGGAGAATTCAAGTGAGTTACTTCTTCACTTCTTGAACACCTGATGCTTACATACTGGTACTAAACTGCGTCGCCTTGTTCGAGTGCTAGTTCTGGATAAACTTGCGAAAAGGTCCAATATATCGAATGCCCTCTATGCAGAATCTTGTGGTGCCAAAGCCCTCCTTGGACATCCTTTGCTATTGGAAGCAATATTATTGTCATTTCTCAACTTTTCACTTGGTTGTAGGCCCCTCTGCATAACGTTTGCATCACCTTTAATTTCCTCTGAGCTTTTTGTTAAGGAGTTTTGAAATGCATCGAAATCTTCCCAAGTTTTTTCTTATCTTCTTCTTCTACGACATCAAGTCCATCTACTGGATATTCATCCTTCATAGATACCACTTTGGCTACCATCAGCGTTCAAGCAGTCTCCATAATTGAGCCTGTAATTGAACGACGCATTTACCAATGTTGGCCAACAACTTAAGTTCGATCAACATGTCGTATTTAATTGGCTATCGTGCGGTATAACTAGATTTTTCACATCTTCTACACGTAGCGAACTCCAACATACCCATTAGGAAAAGTTTCGAAAAATTGGAGAAGGTAAAACGAGCTTAGAGCTGAGAATTAAGCCCTCAAGGCTAAGAAACTTTAAGCAAGCTACAACCAAAACATGCGACATTCAAAACAAGCATCGGCTTGAGTAAAAGCGATGGACTAAAATCTGGTGGTCTGGATTTGCGGATTTGAGTTTTTTTGTAATTTCTTCATTGTTGGCGGGATACGTAATTATCGGTGGTTAGAACATAAAGCGCACTATTTAACCAACATATTTAAGTGCCCCTCTTGACTATAGGAACTAAAATGCTTCAGTGGTTTTCTGCGAACAAATTAATATTTTTAGCCCAATCTACTCAAATGTAAAGGAAAATTCCTAATGCCAGCTCTTGTTTAGGCCAAGTTCTCCACACAACCTTGACTCGACTTTTGTACAGCTAGTCCCTGTGGCGACGACCCAAATCGCTGAATTTCAAACTTGAATCGCAAAAACCCGCATGTGGTAGTTGAAACATTCCCCACCAACAGGCAGACATTATACACTTCCAATATGTACTCAAATGTATCCATTTATATACGTATGAGTCTCAATGTAACTTTTAATTAAATTTTCCATTTTCCCATCCCTACAGGCAAGTTTGGTTGCCAGCCCCCAGCCAGGCGAGTCATCGAAATCAACTGATTTGCATTAATTGGCGTTCATCCCTTATCAGTATACGACACGAAAAAAAAACACCAAACAGGAATACCAACGTCCCATCGAAATGGAACTCGAAAAGTAGATAGATATCGACTTGCAACAACAACACGTGTGCACAGGTTTCGAGATAATGAAACTTCTGGAGGCGGCCGTACAGTGAAAGCAGCACGACTCACCCAGCAGTTGCCAGTCGATTGTCAATTCTGTCGGAGCAGATTAGCCAAAATCAATCCATAGATACCTATAGAATTTGTATCTGTGTGTGTGCTAGGGACGAGTGATAGAAAAAAAGGAAGTCCTTTTGAAAATCTCTCACCGCACCCCTCCCGTCAATGACATGATTCGCCATGTGGACGTACATGATGGCTGCCGCCCGAGGAGATCGGGCAAATTCAATGTTATCCTCAAGGCGTCGCACTGAAAGTGAATCATCGCCGAAGTATGGATACAAGTGAGTACAAGACGACTTAACACCCACCCCACCCTCTGCATACGCCTTCAATAACAATTTTGTTCTTACAGCCTCACCCGTCCCACGTACCGGACCACCCGTCTAACTGGAACAAATGCGGGCACTGGCTTCTGCGCCCAATACCAACAATATCCGACGTACGGCAATCAAATGTTCCACCACTCGAACCCATATGCCTCGCATCATCATGTGACGGCACAGTCGGCGTTCGCCGCCCCCCCATCCACGTCGTCCAGCCAAGATGAGGAGGACAGTAGCTTCTTTGGTCCAATGTCGAACGAGGACTCGACCACAATCACCACCAACAACACGACCACGGGCTATGGTAGGGCGGCAGATGACACCACAGCCACCACGGGTGAACGAAATTCGATGCCAAATCATATCCTTGCTGCAAGACGTTTTGGCACCGCCACGTCCCCAGCCATTGAACACAGCCAGGCGGAAAGTACGGTACCTGTTGCACGGATCGGTGATGGCCAGTTGCTGTCCAATCGAATCAGCAACGATGACGAGGAAGAGGATTACCTGGAGAGCGCACTCGAGAATGGCAAGCGAATGTCACAGGTTAGTTATGGAAGCTTCTATCATCTGACCGGTTCCAGGAATTGGGCGGGGGATTATGGACTTTGTCAGCTAACCGCAGACAGATGTGGGAATCAATAGATTTATTCACCGAAAATTTTGTGGTATGGTGCGTGTCTTTCGGCTGGGCACACACATCACATTGCTTTGTGCTCTGTGGCATCTGACCATATTCCTGATGGCATATTTATGAGATGCATGAACTTGTTGAAAATTGGATGCTTTTCTGAAAATTGCGATTTTCTCTCCTGGCCCTGACGTGATTGTGAGGTGACGTAAATTCATCACTTGCGAGTGCACAGCAGGTGCTCGGTAGAAGGCCAATGAGGTCGGTGTTGAACTTAAGTGGGCGTCTTGTGGTTTTAAACAATTTTGGATACATTTTTATTTAAAAATTTAATTCCACAAAATTCAATTATTTGTCTAATGCGCGTATTTACAGCTTTTAGTTGTACAACTATTTAGTCTCTCGTCAAAAGTGCATGAAAATGCTGTCTATGTTCAAACAACTAACTTTGTACTTTTTTGAAACAAAAATGTCACAAAGGCCCATCGATCTTCGATTTTCAAAGTTGATCTTCGATTTCTTACTTTGGTTCTCCACTTGCTTTGTTGTATCGACCAAGCTGCTCATTGCAGTAAGATTTATACAAGAACCACGGAACTCCTTACATTTATTTTTTCCTAGATCAATCAGGATTTTAAAGAGTTGAATCATGATGCATTTGCTTTCTTGCAAACCAACAGACACATAGCCCACATTGGATAAAAAGTGTCAACAATCACATTTCGATCGAAAGTGCTTTCCGCGGGGCACGAAACACTTTCACGTCGAAAGGACTTATAGTTGCCCGTCATGCAAAAGTTGCTGCACTCAACAGAAATCCGCTTAGATTTTTCCGGGTTTACCTTCACCTAGGCTTACATATGAAGCTCACTCCTGAGCTCACTACAGCATTTGGAGTAGGTGCAAGGATGGGTGTATGAAAAGTTTATATCACTTTTTAATTTCTGAGCGATAATTTGGTCAACTGTTTATTTGGCTCACAGAGAAGAAAAACACAATTTTCTAGGCATATAAATCCTGTACTTCCTCGATAATTATCGGTCCCATCACATTTTCCATTCGTATTTATCATAAAACCGCAGGTATTCAAACTTTCCACACTTGGAAATTTGGGGTTAAGAATTTTCTTGAGTGGGTTAGAAAATAGGCTCCAGATACTCTGTCATATTTCCCTCCAAGACATCAACCCAAACATGAACTGCTCATGAACACCGCATGTGCACTCTGCTTTTTCCACGACTCATAGATATCTCGCAAAACATGCATCCCCATAGCATAGTTAACGTAATGACCCTGCTTTTACTACTTACTTACAGGGCTCCCGACCCATGGAGGGTCTCTACCTGGTTCACAGTAGCCTTCCATCCTCTGCGATACGGGGCACGCTGCTTCCGATTGTCCAGACCAAGGGCTCTGGCATCCGCGATGGCTTGGTCCTTAAAACGGAAGTTCGGTGTTCCTAGTCGTCTCGAGCCTGGGGGCTTAGATTCGATGACCCCCTTGGCTGAAGCGTTGTTGTCCATTCGCAAGGTTGTGACCGAGCCAATGTAGTCTTCGTGTTTTTTGGCTTTTTGAACTACATCCACATCTTGGTACAGCACATAAAGTTCGCGGTTGTATCTTCTTCTCCATTCGCCCTCCTCGCACACAAGACCGTTAATTCGCCGCAGAATTTTTCCCTCGAAAGAGCCAAATATAATCTGGCCTTCTCTGCTTATCGTCTAGCACTCGGCGCCATAAAACGCAACTGGCAGAAAAGGGTTTTGTAGAGCTTACACTTTGTCTTCCGCGAGAGGAAGCTAAAGAGCTTTGAACCCATTTGTTTTGCCAAACCGAAATAACAGCCGTTTGCTAGGGTTATTCTTCGACGAATCTCCACTAGGGTGTCCCTTGTAAGGTTGATGTTAACTCCAAGATGAACTCCTTAGCTACCTTGAAGTTGCTGCTAATTGAGAATAATTCATGTTTATGTTATCCGAGGCTAGTTGCTATGCTGCTTTTATGCTACCAAATAAGTTCAATCACTCTGCGGTGCTTGGGTGTTTAACCATCGCCACCGCTTTTGAATAAGAAAAAACCGCAAACACCGCAATTTCACTCATTCATTCAATTGAACCAACAGCAATATCGTTCCATATGATAAGAAGACGAAACTACATTCCTTCCTTCCAACGATGCACAGATTTATGGAATGTGAACACAATTTATTTGCGGTGTTTGCGATGTTTTTCATATTCAAATGCGATGGTAGCGGTACTTACTTCCACCGCTTTAGTTAATGAACATGCGGTAGAACAGAAAACAACGACTCAAACGCATCACACTCGAGTATAAACGAGAAACAGACACTTTAATTCAATGAGTATGGTAAATACACTGATCGCTTAGTTAGCGGCTGGCGTACACACTTGAACTGCATGTCATCATCATCATCATCATTTTCGAATGTCGCTTGTCCTTTAAAAGGGTTGCGGAGCAAGGGTGGCTAAATGGCCCTTCCATCTTTCTCGATCCTCCGCCACCAACTCATAAGACTCCGGCGCAATCCCCAGGCGGGACTCAGAGAGGTTCTTTACCTGATCCCACCACCTGTTTCTTGGCCTACCAGGGGGGCGACGCGCTCGACGTCAGGGGGCATGCGAGCTTAAGAATAGCCTTGAGGTAAGGTATGCCTGTCTTAAAAGCCGACTTAAATCCACTGGAGGAAGTAATCTTCAGGCATAAGTGATGCTGTCCAGGAGTATAAACTCCTTGTGGGGCCACCCTTGGCAGTAAAGTTATAACTGAAAAAGATGAACCCGAAGGTTTAAATAAAATCCAGCAGCGTCTGTTACGTCTGTTACATATTGTGCGGCTCGTTGGTCAGCGTCTGATCCCAGAGGGACGGCTGAACTTCAAATAACAGAAATCCAGGAGCGTCTCTTTCGGGACGAGCGGCTTCCTGGTCGGCGTCTGTTGTCCGGGTTAGGATCGGCCGAATTTAAACCTGGCAGCCAGGTATAAAATCCCCCCCCCCCCGCAACCATTAAAAGAAAACGAAAACAGCCTCGGATATTTGCTGATCCTTGTAATCCTGGGTAAGGGTGCCTGATGCAGGGTGATAGATGCTGATCCTGGGTAAGGGTGCCCTACCATTTGGAGCTTCGGGCCTTAAGCCTCGAACTCTTTGTTAATGAGCTCGGGCAAACAATGCTGGACCTAAGTTGCCTTAGGAAGACGCATTTTTATTACACTCTAACTCAAACATTCAACCTAGATTTTTTAAACTTCTACGTATGTATCAAGTAGGTTTTTTGGTCCTCGATTCAGTACTTCCTAGATTTCTGATACGGAATTGTTGAACAAATGTGGTGGATATTGACATGAAAAGTGTTCGGATTAGACAAAAGAAAAATCTCGAAAGCTGTTCGTTTTTAGACATTTTTATATGTTTAAAAAAGAACAGCTTTCCATGTAAGCTTCGGAAAATAGTAAATATTTTTTTAGGAAGAGTTTGGTAAAAAAAATGGGTCAATTTAACAAGCACATATTTTACTCGTTATAGTTCGTGTTGCATAGCTTTGTCAAAAAAATATGTCCCGCCTTACTTATTCCTCAAACCTTTTACTTTTAAATGCAAATAACAAAATACCCAATTCAACTGCATAACAGAAGGAGGAAGCATCCCTTCAAACTTTTTAAATTTCCTTTGAATGGCAAACTCACTTATAAATATAAAACACAAATGAATTCATGGAATACGTCTCTCAAATGTTGCTTTAACATTTGAACAGGAAATTGATATTCACTCGGTTTCCTTTGATTTAATTTTATCTACACGAAACAAAAAAGATGTTAAGGACAAAAGGATAACAAAACAAGAGCCTTTCAAACTTAGCTTTTGCGAAAACCAATAAAACGTATTGAAGAGGACTTTAAGCTGTGGAAACCATGCCATCATCAACCCTCATACCATTCAAAGTGTGCAATCAAAATAAATTCCTTGTTTAATGTGTCCTTCTGTATAAGAAAGTTCATTAAACTAAAAACATCCATAAAGACATGACACGGACAGCAACAGCATCCGTAAGTATGGCTCGTAGTGTTATGGAAATGCCATGCGGGAGGGTCGTGGAAATGCCATGCCGTTGGGGGAGTGGAAATAATTCCACTCCAAACGTTGTTGATGCTGGATAAATTTTTATTGACCAAGGGTGTCCTTCTCTCGAAACGGGAATAATGTTCACGCTCGGGTCAAGAAAGGATATCTTGTCGTCGTCGTCGTCGCCGTTCGTCCATGTCATGACAATTTAATTCCGATTACGGCTGAGGAATGATTATTTATGTTCGAGAATTATTATCCTTTTTGGGGGCCGCCGAGAAAGAAGATTAAATGAAGCTCTATGCGACGGGACAACAGGAGGATTTGAGGCTAAATTAGAAGAAGCGGATGAAGATGAATAACATCATGTTTTTGATGTATACAAAGGCTTTTCTATATGCTGATGAATATACACACATATAAACTTTGAACAACAGGGTCAGTGTAATGCAAAGCATTTAAGAGTTTCTCTGTCTTCTGGCTGTGCTTGTCGTTTAATCAATGAAGGACACGGGGAGACATTTTAATTTTGTTGGGTTGTCCAAGTTAACCCGGACGTAGGAGGCATGGAGTTTTATGTGGACCTTTTGAATGGAAATGCGCAGTTGACCATACACAAGTGTCTCTGGGAACAAAAGGTCACTTAAACAATGATACAATGTGGACACTTAAAGGGCTTTGGAACAATGTAATCTTTTGAAGTCCTTGAGGATGTTTGTTTCTGTTGAGATTTTTTTGTACGTTTTTTAGACAGAGAAGGGTTCGTTTCTAATTAAGGAACATTTTTATGGGGGATAAAAGAATATTTCTAATTATGGAATCATAACAAACCTTTTGTAGCGTGAGAACCGTAGTTTTTTGTTCTATGGAACCAGATGTAGTTAGGTTGTCACTACCTGGGGACGTATATCCTCACACAGTAGCATAGAAATTTATAAAATATTGCAAAATGGAATAAAATCATATATTAACCACTTCTAGTGTGGCTTAAGAGCTCTATTTTGCCTACATTTTTGAAAAAGAAGTTAACTTGGGTTTTTTGAGGATCATTGTCAGAGCCCCGTGAGGCCTTCCTACCAATATTTATTTTATTTAACTTAAGACCACGATCATTTTGTTTAAAAAAAAGACATGTGCTTCAATTTTAGTTTAACTTTTGCAATTCTAATGACTTCGGCATCTTGTCGGAAGTTAATGCTTAAAATGTAAATTTATTTTGTCATTAGGGAGATTAAAAAGATTTTACTGGAATGAGAATATAGATTGATTTGTGTCGCGCCATTGTGTAGTCGTTAGTGTGTCGGACTGCTATACATGGGGCACCAGGTTCGAATCCCGACCGGGGCACTCAAAGTTTTTTAACGGCCCCACCTCCAAAAGAGTCTAACCAACCCTATGTGACTATCATTTCTCATGAAAGATCTCTCAATTCGCCATTCGTTTGCGAATCACTTCTCAATTCTTCATTCGCTTGCAGAAATTGTAGGGCCCGCCTATGTGCGTAAAATTACTTGAATCGCACGCAGCATGGATAGTTATGAAAGCTCAAGCTATGACTCTTTTGAGCAGCAATTTCCTGTTTATTGTATTGTAAGTTTGTAAATGTTTTCCAAGTTTTTTGCTCACTTCCCTTTTTCATACCCTTATTTTAGACAAACTCTCCAAGATGACCTTCTGTTTTTTAACACTATAAGTAGGAATTAGATTTGAACTTAATAGATTTGGACGATATTAAACGTGGTTTCCGTGAGACCACCGCGATGGTCCATCAGTATTTTAAGCCAACCATATTTGCAAACCATTCATAATCTGCACTGTCACGCAATCATCTCTCCGTCACAATCTGGGCGAAATATTGGTTGTTCATTTTGCCTCCTGGCATCCTCCCTTCCATCATGGAGTCCGCCTAATGAACTACGATGTCAAAAGAAGATCTTGTTGATCTTGTCAGATGACGATGAAAATTGCTGCTTGTTGCGCCTGTTGTGTTGCCTAATGAGGAATAGGGCTGATCAAAGAGACAAAATGACAAATTCCACGACCAGCCAAACCTTAAGGATCTTGTTTAAGATCATGATCTTATTGCGCCTGTGCTGCAGCCCAATGAGGAAGAGAACTATAAAACCAAAGAGACAAAATAAAAACATCCTCTACCAACGAAGCCCTTACGATCTTGTTAATGATCTTGATCTTGTCAGATAACGATGCAGATCCGTGCCTGCTGTGTAGCCCCATGAGGAAGAGGTAAATAGAGCCATAGAGACAGAATAAAAAAATTACGAAACGAACCAAACCTTTAGAAGAGGGGCAAATGCCTTTGGGGTTGCTAGTCCCCAGTTGGGCGCCTCCCCAGGCGGCGAATAGGGGAATGCTAACCAGATATGGTGGTTACTGGTGTGCAAAATATCCGGGCGGATCATAACCAGCAACAAACGGAAAATCAAGGGGCGTCTGTCTCAAAATGAGCAGCTTCCTGGTCGGCGTCTGTTATATAGGTTAGGGTCGGCCGAATATTAAACACATTTTTCTCTTTTAACATGCAAATAGAATGGACAACACTTGGATGTATGTCAGATGGTTTTGTGAAATACTCTTTTCGTCATATAATTGCTTCTCTCGGAAAAGGCATAATACTTCCGCTTGCCTTGTGCTACGCATCTAAGGGGCATAAACAGTTTATAACGAGTAAATTACATAAAAAAATAAAAAAAGCCTTTGAAGGCCACCTAAGCTATGAAAGTTTGCAAAAAAAAACTGTCAATTGGGCGCCTCGGTTTACTGCGTTGGACTTTTTTTTTGTGGAACCATGAGTGACCGATGTTATTCCAACAATTCAGAAACAAATCTAGCACCTTAGTCCCATATTATCTAAATCTAAGCAATCTGTAAGCTACAGTCAGAAACTGTCAACACGGCCTTGAAAATTGTACAGACAGGATGCGCTACTGCGAAGCAGTCACTTGAACAACTTTATGTCTTCTGCCGCATGGTAACTTGTAATGTTTTATTAAAATTTTAAAAATTAACTTCATAAGGTCTACCCTGTAATCTTTTTAGAACAAAGGAGCTATGCAACTATGTAATCAAAAAAATACTCGTCCATAGATAGCTCTAAAGTCTTTTTACTTACTTTCTAAAATCCTTGTTTTTAATTATTTTTTTCTTTTTTTAAAAGTCCTTTTTATATATAAAACATGTCAATCAATAAGATGCTCATAAGTCATAACGTTGCGGAAGATTGTAAAGTCTGTATAGTAAATCCATCAAAAGTACAGATTTAAAGGCTTACTGGTCAACTTATGGATAAAAATCGTTGCATGCTTGCATCTAGAATTCTCCTTTGGACGCGATTGTGTCGGGTGTTACTTTCGTTTTTTCTTCTTTCCTATCTTACTTATTAAGGCTGAGTTTCAAATACAAAAAAATATGTTGAGTGTCTAAACCCTGGAGTGTAAATAGACACCAGAGTTGGTGAAGGGAACTAAGTACGCCTTTCGAACTTAACAATGAGTCTTCATACTCTCTAAACCCACTTTAAGTGAATCAAGCAAAGAACTTTCCAAGTTCTACAACAAAAAAGAATAGGCCCTAAACTAGATTCCTTAGGCAGCCCTGATGTAACATATGTGAGGGCGAGTGGCCTACGCGAATATTTTTCAGAGCTCACCAATTTTTCAAAATGTTCAACTTGATACAAATACACTTCGTCCCGGTGATGAAAAGACTACCTTCCCATATAATGACGTGACATAAGATTTGTCGAATATTTGCCATTTTTAGTGATATTCTTGAGCGTGAAGTGTATTTTCTCAGATCTTTTGTCATCTCTGACTTTCAAATGACTAAGAAAAATAACACAAAAATGCCTTCGAAAATATTCACCAAATCAATTATCCGCAGAATTCGTTATTCCTTTCAGCTGTCGGGATGAACATTGAACATCCTTGAAAATCTCAACAAGTCTTAAGGAATTTTGCAGAGTCAAATGTGCTTACCTTGCCACTTGAATTTTATATTCGACTTTCTCACAAAGGCATTCGTCCACACAGTTATACAAGATTTCTTTACACTCGTACACTGAGATCCTGGAAATTGGTTTTTCCATGCCTTCCCTTGGACTTATCCAAAATCCCAACCATTCACATGAATTGAGCTACTCGCACCTCGAATAAAATGAGCAAATAAATTTGGCTAAAATCATATTCCGATTATTGACGCAACGAAGTGAATTTTTTTTTGTCAGATTGAGAGAACCACAGTCCCTCCCCTGGGCATTTATTTCAAGAATTTATGAAAATATATCTTCACACCTTTGCAGCCACCCGCATTTCGTTTTGTGAAGGTAAAAATAATGGAATAATGCTTTCTTGCAAACAGTGAGTCCTTGCTGGGGAGACAAGGTCAGGTGGAAGAAGAATAGATCCATCCCTCTGCCTATTGTGAAGGGGAGTAATCAATTTATTTCACCTAAGAAACAATTTTTTCGGATCCTTTCTTCTTACCAACCGATGAGAGCGGCGACAAATGAGAAGGCGAAATCGGACAGGTTGACTTAGAAAGGTGCAAGCACACAGTTCCGTTTGTGTGGGCTTATTTTTTTTGCAATAAAGTGAAAGTGACTGCTGAAAGACATACAAAAACCCACACACTCCTGAACACTCATATTATACAAACAAGAATGAAAAGGAAGAAACTTAAAAAAGAAAGGATAATTGAATTTGCGGCTGGATCCAATTTATTCTCATTTACTCGAATAGAGGAGGGACTCATCAATAAACGGACCCACTGAGTGTGCGATGGGCATATTTGCTATCTGGGGGTTTTTCGCTGCTATCCTGTTGGATCTTTTGCCTCTGAATCGATTTATATTTCCAATTTGCAATCAAGTATTTAAAAGATTAAAGGTAGAGGAAATTTTCATTTACAAATGAATTGAACGCGGCCTCCTTGTTTCGGATGAATTCGACGGAAATAAAGGGGCTGGGGTTTCAAGGTTCTAATAAAGGAATTGTCGGGCGAAATTAAAGATCGAGCCGATTGGAGAGGATTCCTTTGGGGGCATTTGTTGCATACAATTTGACGCAGAATTAGATGCTCACTTTGTGTTTCTGTTGGGGCTTGTGAGGGTGGCTTTAATACTGTATTAATCAATTCGTAGTCTGTGCGAAATTTATTCGAAATTACCTACTGTCAGATTTGAAACCAGCGAAATAATCATGTTGTTTCCCTGAGTTCTTTGGTTTTGTGTTTTATCGCTATCCAACCTCAAATTAAAGGAGCTGCTCCAGGATTTTACTCCATGCGACCGCAAATAGAAGAAGGATGCTTTCGCTGTGAAGGTTTTTCCTTCGCATAAAAATAACTTAAATTAGGTTGGGGTCACTGTGGCGTATACGTAACTTACTTTCGGGCTCTCTGGTATAATTAGCTGTACGACAATGAAAGTTTGGCAGCAAAGTAGGGAACGGAAAGATGTTTCCTTAAAACATTAAGAGCCAAATTATGGGCGGTGACTTTGAAATGATTTAAAGCATTTGTGGTGACAAGTCCTGCGAAATAAGGACTTCTAAAGTTGTGCACTCTTGTTTTATAATTGTGCGGAGCTATTCAAAACTTCATTGTTGAAATATCTATATTCACTACAAAATATTTTTAAATTTAAATAAGATAAAGCAACCTTCCTTGAGGGAATACTTTGCAAGTCTCGAAAATGTTAAGCTTAAGCTTAGAAAAATTCCCGGGAAGATAATTGCTTGTGAAAAGTTAAAGGCATATCATCACGATATGACTTCACCATAAACATGACAAGACATTCCTCGTAGGCTACGGGGACGAAAGAAGGAGGACGGTCAACTGTTGTATCAACTTTCGGTTGAGTTTAAAACACTTGTATGACCACGGTGCAGCGACTTATTTTGCAGGCTGCTTAGGAAAGGTATACTTGACTTCTCTTATCAAAACAACTTTTTTAGCCAAATGGGATGGAGGTCTTTCCCGATTGAGAGATTGCCCGGTTATTAAGCCCGAGCAATAGATATTTCTGGTAATTTCCAATATTATTTACGGCGTACGATCGCCCACATTTTTAAATATCTTAATGCCCAAAATATTTCTTATTAATTTGTTTTTGTTAAAAAAAGCGTATTTGGGTGATGTGTCGCTTTTTAGGGCATTATGACATATACAAATTTGGGGGTTTAGCTTAGGGCGGTGAGACAGAAAGCATAAGGTCTCATCGCCCAAGAAAACAAAGCCCAACTTTACAAAAACTAAAAAATCGTGGAAATACGAGCCTAACAACGCCCTGAGCACCTAATTGTGAGGGCGAAAGCCAGTCTACTTATCAGCCGAAGAGACACCCGGAGTTTTTTTTTTAAGACCCACCCAACTACTCTTTTATTTCGGGGATTATGTGTTCGGAAATGGACTAAAAAATTGCGGAATTTTTCAAAAATGTAAAATTGGATATTGGTGCCCTGAGAACCTGCACATGAGGTCGACTAGTGGATGAGTCTAAGAGACACCCAAAGTCTTAATTTTTTAAAAAGCCACCCAACACTGTTTGTTTTCCGGGATTTTGTGCTCCCGTATTAACTTTTCCCGCATTTTCATTTTCGAACTCAAAGTTCTGAAATTCAAACAGGGTTTGGGCGGTTCTTAAAAAAAGAATCCAGGTGGCCTTTCGACTCATGCATAGGCCGGCCTTTGGCCTCAAATGTGGGTGTGTCTAATTTTAACTTTTTTGAAATCATGCGATTTTTTAGTTTTCTTTTCATGTCGGATTTTTGGCCTTTATGACATATTTTAGCTTGGGCGTCACGGCTTTAGGCGATAAGAGACCATACGCGCCGACCTTGGGCGCGTATGGTGCCCAATGCCCAAATTAAAAATTGTCGTAAAACCCAAATATCAAGGTGTAAAGTGTTTTGTGACACTTTTACACCTCGATATTTGGGCAATATATCGCTTCCTTGAACGCTATGACTATGACATTTACGTTAGGGCGTTTGACCCAACGCCATTATTTACATTTGGAAGAAGTTGTACACGGGTTTGATTTCAGCGCTTTCAACGACTGTCAATATACCGTGTTTGGTCCGCAAAAGAAAAAGCACGCAAAAAAATAGGCTTCTCAATTCGCCTTTTAAATGATGCTTTTGGAGTGTTTGTCAGACCCTCCTCGGTGGATCGTTAACAGTTCTTGTTTCCGAGTTTGGAATTCGAATACTGAATCTCGCATACAGTAGCCCGAGACACTCGCAGCTGCATTACGGCACGTTTGGTAAGGTTGGATCGAATTGGCTGTCGGCTTCGAAGAAGCCAACTTACTTAGACCTATGTAGGTCTATTGTGCTACGTGTACCTGGAAAAACTGCCTACTCGTTAAACCATTTCGAGCCACTAATGAAGCGTATGAGACGTTTTGGGTCAGTCGTACTACGATCAATAAGATCTTTATAGAAGAAAGCTCCTAGGTGAAGACTTCGGTTCTTAGAGAGAGTGGGGCATGTGCCGAAAAGATGGAGAGTGGTCTCTTCTTCCTGCTCATCCATGCAGCTTCTGCAAAAGTTGTGCGATCTATTAAGAGTTTTCATAGCCATGTGCGATCTATTAAGAGCTATCAAACACCTAGAGCATTTACGATCTAGCTTAAGCCAAATCTGTTTCGTTACTAGACAGGTACTACCACTTGTCCATCTGAAATTTGTTCTTTCTATTGCATCCAGTTTTATCATGAGTTTGCATGTCGGAATTGGAATGCCTAAAGGGCCTTTATCAGGTGAAGTGAGAGAGAAGTTCCAAGCTTGGCGAGCTCGCCAGCCTTACAGTTGCCTGAAATGTCACTATGCCCTGGCACCCAGCAAAGGAGAATGCGTTGAGCTGCTCTGACATCTCCTTTAGAGACGAACGGCAGTCTAAGGCTACTTTAGCACGGCACGTTTGGCACCTATTGCTATTTTACGCACGTATAGCACAGTTTGCTATTTTACGGTATATGAATTCGGGCCACAAAACTTTTAGGTTTGGTGTTACATGCTTAATTGGTTTAATACAGAAGTTCGTTACAGACGAACTCTTGCACTAACTCACTTGTTTTTATTTAAAAATGTTCTTTCACCGATCTGCGCCCTTAACATTACGAAAAAAGAAAGTGGGCAAATTAAATTTAGAGAACATTAAATAACAATGATCTGCGGTATAAATGTACTTTCATAATACCAGATGCAAGAAGTTTAGTTCTCACTTAGTCTTCAAAAATTTCAATTGCGACAAGAAGGTGAACAAAGACCACTCCTCATCCTCACGTTGTATTCTTACAAATCTTGCTCTTTGACTAGAACTTTAGGGTTTTTAAACCAAGGTTTTCTTTTTTAACAACTTAAGTTACACCAAGCCGCTTCGCTCCACAATTATCTTTTGAAAAAACGTTATTCATTGCAATTTAACACGTTTTTTCCTAAGCACTGTGTTTAAAATGTAAAATTTCAGTATTCTAGTTTCTCTTGTTCCAGAGTATCCAGTTTCCAAAGATCTGTGGACTTTTGAAATTCTTCTAAATATTGATTAAGAGGCAAATGCATATTCAAAGTTTTTACATTATTTTTGCCAGGGGCTATGTTAAATTTGGCCAACTTTAGCCTGGATAACATCAACTAGCCATCTAGCCCCTTCTCTGAAGTAAAATCTTCATTCCGTTACATCTTTGCCCATTTATGAAGTCCTGAATCTGTTATTACTCTGATGGCTGCGTTATGTTGCCCGTTGCGTAGCCCTAGACTACAAATGATCTAAGATAAATGAAGATTTTCTTAATACTCCCCCACGTGTCAGCACCACTGCCCCACCCTACCTATGCCATTTTATTCCCATCTCTAAACCAGAAAGGAGACAAGGCCAATCGACCAAGAACACTTCACCACGAAACCCACGACATTTAAATAACCTAGACAAATTGATTTATTCTGAAATAGTTTCGCTAGGAGACAAGGCATCTGGAAATGGATTGCCCCCCTCTAATCTATGTGAAGGAGATAAGTTTTTCGAAAATTTCCATTTAAAAGCAAATCAGATTAAAAATCTCAGTGATGATGTTAACTATCGAATTAGGAAAATAACCTCCCCACTCCACCCTCTCAAGGATCCGATCAAAACTCTTGAAAGCGATTTTCATCCATCCATCACCGCCGACCGACACGACGACGTCCCTGACTTTCGTACAGAACTCTATTAAAATTCCCTCCAAGGGTGGTTGGCCATATCCTGTCACTTGCCATTGCCTTTACCATGCTGTGCATCAAAATAACGCCAACAACGCAAAAAGTGCTATTGACCTTTGGCCCAAGTCAAATTCAAAATCCAGAAATACTGCGACAAAGTTCCAAAGTTATCCTCAAAAACTAAACAAAAAAGTGGCAGAAAAAAAACCCCTAAAAGCTTAAAAGGAAGACAACAAAAATGAGACATCCTCAGTTCGCTTTGGTGTTTGATGTTTATACATGGCCATTTGTGCGTGACTTTGACGCCAGTGATGTACACTCCTTTCTCGGGCTGAGCAAGATGTGCTCGTAGCTCGTGCATAGCTGGACACTAACCGACAGACAGGGACAACCGATGGGAGGTTAAGGTCAGTTTCTTGGAGTAGAGTTGGCGCAAATTACAAGGAATCCGCAATGGGATCACGTAGTGGCCTTTGTTCAAAGTTAGTATCATTGACAGAGCGAAGGAATGAAGATAGAAGCTTCTATGGCTGTTGCCGTCATCGCATGCTGAATTGGATCGAACAGGGGGTTGCATGGGCGTACCATTAGGCAAGTCTATGTAAATATAATGTCTGTTTTCAAGGTTAATTGATTAAGGAAGTCCTAGGACACGAGGAAATCGTGTTCATTTTTGAGTTAGGAAATTAAAACTTGTCCGAGTGTCGGCCTGGTGCGTGTAAACCAGAAAATTCGACATGCCTCAAGGAATAGAATATGACATAAGAAGTCATTTTGTAGTTTAAGTTTGGACCGTATTATGGACCGTATTAACATCTTCATAAGACTATGCTTTTGCTTAAAATCTAACTGAGATAGGCTGACAGAGTATAGTTTCTTTAATGAACGTAGGCATACCTACTTCAAGAACGCCTATTATGCAGACCTTAAACCTTCCACAAAATCTAGAAAGCAATCCGATGAAAAAGGTCATAGTTTGCGGTCATTTAAAAAATGAAAGCTATGCATTTTTGAAATGTTTTTGAGCCAAATTTGATTCAAGCCTTTGCTTAAGCTGTGGTAGTTTTATGTGTTTTCTAAATATCAGCTTTTTAAATGAAGTGCTTAAAAACTTATGACCTAGAACATGTTGGAAACGCGCACGTATTTTACATTCCTTATTTCTTAAAAGCTTCTCAATATTTTTTAAAAACTCGATTTTACTATAAAAATTCAATATTCTTTTGCTGTATGGCTTTTAACTTTTACTGAAATCTTTTAATTTTTAAAGATAAGTGGCACAACACTTTTTGTCTTTTTTATCATCAAAATTTGAACTGCAATAAAACGGTTTGGCGTGTACAAACCAAAAATTGCTCTTGTGTGCGTTCTTTTTTTTTCGTATCTTATCCAAATTTCATCTTTCTACGACTCACTGTTTAAAAGTAACAGGTGAGGACGGACGGGCGGACGAACAACAGAGTGATATCATAAGACGATTTTTTCCATTTTTGAAAGGACCACTAAAAACCGCCAAGTACTCAGACATACACGCAACGTCCGACGGATTTTATTTAAGGTTAACACAGTTGGAAATGGCAATTTTAAAAATTAAGCTTGGCTTGTAAACGTATCTTACTTCAATCAAATCAATCGGTTTTGGAGTTTATTGATCGTCATGACCGATAAAATAATAGAAAATTTCAAAAAAACATTTTCGTTTTCGAGTCAAATCTCCGAATATAAGTTTTTGAACATTAAAAAACTATTTTTGCTACACAGGGTGGGTCATTTTAATCTGTCTATGCTCTTATTTCTTCAGGGATGTGACTTACTGAAAATACCTATCAAAAACTAGTCGGTGGGGGGGACATATTGTGGTCGCGAAATCCCCCACCCCCGCTTACCCCTTATCGGGGTATCCTTTTATCCTTTTATTCTTAAATACAAACGTCTATTTTTTGTCATGGCTTCGGATTCCTTCGAAAAACAATAAAGTTTAGATTCAAACATTTTCAGAAAGTCTCCATATCTTTCAAAGTTCCATAGATTTTTAAAAACCTTATTTTTCGAAAAATTCATTCTAAATCGAAAAAAATTCTATAAAAAATATTAAAGATATTAACATTTGCTTGCGAGAGCTGCTCGCGAGCTCTACGGGCAGAGGAGGAGAGAGGAGCACCGGTTTCTCCGAAGGAAAAAGAGAGAGCACGAGAAGCGCGCGGTTAAAGAGATAGAGAGATGTTACAACAGGAATGAGGTAAGAAAGTTTTGCCAAAGGATCAAAAGGTCCTGCCAAGGGTATAAACTTCGAACTGAAGCCTGTAAGGACCATCAAGTTAACATCGTTGTAGAATCGCAGTCGGTGCTGAGTATTTGGAAAGACCACTTCTGCAGACTGTATAACGGCGAGGAAGAACCAAATACCGCTGTCAGGCAGAACGAACCATTCAACCCGGGCGAAGACGTTACCGACGAAGTATACGAATGATACATACCGCCCACCCGACCTGGAGGAGGTGAAAGTAGCTGTGTCTAAGCTCCGGCAACAAAGCAGCCGGAGCAGACGGCCTAGCTGCCGAACTTTTTAAATCCGCTGGCGATGAGCTGGTTAGGAGCATGCACCAGCTCATCTGCAAGATATGGTCGGAAGAAAGCATGCCCGACGAATGGAACCTCAGCATTGTTTGCCCGATCCTGAAGAAAGGAGACCCTTTGAGTTGTGCCAACTACAGAGGCATAAGTCTTCTTAACATCGCATACAAGATCTTTTCTGCTGTACTGTGTGAACGCCTGAAGCCGTTTGTCACCAATAGGCACATATCAGTGTGGCTTTAGGCCAGGGAAGTCCACCATCGATCAAATATTCACACTGCGGCAGATCTTGGAGAAAACCCAGAAATTCCAAATCGATACACACCACCTCTTCATCGATTTCAAGGCCGCCTATGACAGCATCTATAGAGACGAGCAATATAGCGCAATGTCTAGTTTTGGCATCCCTGCCAAACTCGTCAGTCTGTGCAGGATGACGATGGAAAGCTCACGCTGTTCCGTCAAGGTCGGCAAAGACCTCACCGACCCCTTTGATGTCAAAAAAGGATTTAGACAAGACGACGCGCTGTTATGCGACTTCTTTAACATCATACTTGAGAGAATTGTGCAGAACTCTCACGCCAACACCAGAGGTACAATCTTCCAAAAGTCCGTTCAACTACTTGCATACGCAGACGAAATTGACATAATCGGTAGAACAAAGCGTGATGTCAGTGAAGCCTTCGTGAGTATTGGGACGGAAGCGGCGAATATGGGTTTAGCAGTCAATGAGGGCAAAACCAAGTATATGCTGTCATCAAGAAAAGACACCCAACACCGACGTCTTGGACAAAACATCACCATCGACAGCTATAACTTTGAGGTAGTTAGGGACTTTGTCTACCTGGGTTCCGCTATCAATTCAGACAATGACACCAGCGCTGAAATCAAACGAAGGATAACTCTTGCTAATCGCTGTTTCTTTGGGCTAAGAAGGCAATTGAGTAGCAAAGCCCTCTCTCGAGCAACTAAAGTGTCCATGTATAAGACCCTCATCATCCCAGTCCTGCTTTACGGTGCAGAAGCATGGACCCTGTCAAAGGCGGATGAAAACACTTTAGGCTGCTTCGAGAGGAAAATTCTTCGGACGATTTACGGTCCCGTCTGCATTGACGGAGAGTGGAGGAGGAGATATAACATCTAACTGTACGGGCTGTACAGCGATACCGACCTAGCCAAAAGAGTCAAAACACAACGTCTACGATGCCCGGGTCATCTAGAGCGGATGGACACCAACGCCCCGGCCCGGGAAATCTTCGAATCCACACCACAGGGACGACGCGGTAGAGGAGCACCGAGACTCAGGTGGCGCACGCAAGTGGAAGGGGACCTCAGCCAACTTCGCGTGCGAAACTGGAGACGTCTAGCTAGAGACAGAGCTGGCTGGCGAAGCTTGTTGGCTGAGGCCCAGGTCCACCCCGCACTGTAGCGCAACCTTAAGTAAGTAAGTAAGTAAACATTTGCTTAGTTTGTTTCACACTAAGAACTGAGCTCCACCTACTTTTAGTAATGTTTTTAGGAAAAAGTCTGCTTTTTAAAGCATGAATATTCGCTTTTAACGCGTTTTCTCATTATTATAAGGAAATTAGATTTAGTTGATTTCAAAGCCCACGCCTTTTTCCGAGGTGTCGCCAAAACAAATTATTGACTGGGCAATGTTCGCGAACATCTGAATGCTCATTTTCCAGCTAGATGGATTAGTCGAGGAGGTCCAAAAGCATGGTCCCTCATTCACCTAATTTTTACATGTGGGGCTACCTAAAAAATAGTGTTTTTATCAACGCCCCTGGAACTAAGCAAAAAGGGTCAACGGGTCTTTCTTATTGGAAGAGACTTTCAACTGTTAAATACTAAGTTCAATTTAAATTGATAAAAATAAATATTTAACACCCACGATTCAAAACGCGATTCGAAGCTTAAAAGGAATTGTAAACCGCCCACTAGTTTCTTTTGTATCCCGTTACAAAGCCTAACATCATCGGCGGGGGCATCGTTCCGACATCATTGGCTAAAATATCTCGAAAACGATTACTCGCAGGAAAAAAAGTCATTTAATCTCTTTTGTTCGAAATTCATAAAGCTTTATTTTGGTGTTAGATTTTTTATGTAAAACTTACCGTTACCGCGTTACTAACGAAAAACTGTTTTGTGTGACTGTTGACCCCCGGTAAAATTTTAAGCGCCATCGGATCGACGGGGACTTTTCGACATTTTTTTGAGAACAACAATGTCAAGCTTTGTTCCAATACTCAGCTTTCCTGAAATTTTTCCGAAGTGCAATTATTATTTTACCTGGCTAATAATAGTGTTGTGTAAAGTTTCAGAAGGTGGACTTTACCCGCTATTTATACCCGCATTATATTGGTTGGGAGATATAGGGGAGAACTAGCGTCCTTTTGATCTTTTTAGGCATTTTTTAATTTGAGTTTTTATACTCGACCCAGGGTATGTTAATTTTAATGCACATTTTCTAATGCAGTGAAATAATACTCGTAGACCCTTAAGTGTTTCTAGAAATTTGATCGAAACCGACAGGTTAATCGATTAAGCCATGTCCGTCCGTCCGTCCATCTATATGTCCGTCTGTATATATGAAGGTTTTACGTCTTAGAAATCAAGCTAAAGAGCTAAACTTACACGACTTGGTTTCTTAGCTGCACAGACAAAATGTGAAAAATGGCTAAATCCGCCAACAACCACGCCCACTACTGGCTTCGATGAGGGAAAACCTCTATTTCACATTTTCTTTATACCCCATCCCATATAGGATAGGAGGTATATTAAGTTTGTCACATAGTACCACGGTGAAATAATAATGGTAGACACCCAAGACCTTAAGAAAATATGATCGACGCCGAATTCTGAATCGAATAAGCCATGTACGTCTGTCCGTCCCCGTCCGCCCGTCTGTATGACATATGCTTTTAGGCCTTAAATTAGAGATAGGGTGCTGAAATTTCGTACATAGGTTCCGCGTCATGCGAAGCAGTACAAATGTAAAAATGTTTGAAATCCGCCCACATTCCAGAGCTTTCTAAACTGAAAGGCGTCTTAAAAGGCTGAAATCGGACATTTCGCATCTCCTAATGAATGTAAGACACAAAAAAGATAATTTAATTGGTAAACCTCCTCCAGTGGGCGTGGCATCTATTTTAAGGTTACATTTTTAAATGCATTTTATTAAATATTTTTGGGCCACGCCCACATTTGGAGGCAGAATTGAAGAAAAACCTAAAATTTTCCAGAAAATCGTAATTTTGACTGTACGTAAGCCTAATTTAGGAAAGGATGAAACAGAGTCGATTAGAGGTCAATTTCTCAAAAATGTTTAATTTCAACCAAAAAAATGCAATTTTACGTACATTTAAGCGTAACTTATAAATATCTGTGTTTATATTGCTAGTTTGTAATAAGGGGCGGTTAAATCACGCCCCTTTTCGAAGTTTCACTACTTATAAAATGTCAAAAAATAGCAATAACATCAGCATTTTACAATAAGAAATAGGATGGGGTATTTAACGGTCCGTTTTACGGACTGTAACTTCACTGTAGCACTTACTCACTGGTTTTATTAATTTTTTAGATTTCAGTATCAGGCAGTATTGCAATCATTTTCAAAAATTTTCGGACAAGACACGTTTTTAAATTTTAAATGAGCACAATAACGGGGTAGGTTTAGGATTGTGCACATTTTAAATTTTTAAATGGGACTAATCAGAAAATTATTAAATTATCAAATTATTTACTTATTATAATAATAAGTTCAATATTTATTAAATAAAAACTCTCTTCGTTGGGATGGAAGCCTTAAAAAATAATACATTAATTATGTAAGCAATAGCCTTGACAAAATATCAGAGTTTTTTTAATGTAGGTGGTAGCTTCATTGTTTGGTTTTCCCAAAAATCGCAAAATATATTCCTGGGATGCAAAATACGAAACCTCTTTTCAAAGCATCTGAAATGGCTATGATAAACATTTCCGTCGAACTTGCTATCATTACCTTGGAAAGCATTTCATTCCACGAAAAGCATGAAAAAAAAACACCTCGAATACACATGCTACATGTTTCCATGAAATCCCATTAAACCTATTAGAATCCCACTTATGCGTGTTTTGAGAGCTCCACTTACTTTGAGGATTTCACAATCTGGCCAAAGACGTGTTGGAAAACTCCAAGAAAAAATATACGTTGTGTAACTATATCTCAACCGTTTGTCAAGGACCCTCTGGGTCTGGATGCTGAGGCGAAACTCATTCCACAGAATTAAAAAGCCATTCAATATACATTTTTGTTTTTTGCGAGATACAGAACAAGTCGTTTTGTAGAGCCAGCACTCATTTATCCTCGGCAGTCATGGCCCCTGGCGACTTGTAGTAAGTTGCCCTCCTTGGCCAATTTCGACACGCTTATCGTTTGGCATTGCTATCGACTCAAGTACCATGAAATATGTAATTAGTCAAGCACATACACACCGTTCCGCGCCGTAATCAAGTTTAAGGACTTGTTTTCACTGTCTTTTCAATTCAACTTGGTCTTCGACTTCCCCCTGAATATCCTTCATTTTAATTATCAAGTTTAAGTAACCAATTAGGGTTCGTTCCTTTTTCGATTTCCTTGCCATTCCGCTGTTGCCGCGACTGGCGTTGACTCTGTGTGCACCTCAGGACGACCATCACAGCGATCACGACCATCATGACCATCGCCAGGGAGTCCTTGTAGACAATTTGTAAACAATATGAAACGATTATTTATTGTCGAATGTTGCAATTATGAGTTTGTGGATGGTGGTTGTCCCAGTCGTTGACGGTGTCCTTTCGTTTAATTTTTACTCAACACACGCCTCACTGCCACCGAGGTATCGGGAAGAGAGCTATGCTATACTCGCGGTATCTGAAGGTCATCATACACAGCTCGCGCTGGTGTTGGGTGTCAGTGTCATAGACAATGGGACAAGTGTCTTTGGATAAAGAATTTTAATGTATACATAGGTAGATATACCTACGTCCACAATGAAGACACAGACAGACAGAGAACACAAAATGCGAAATATGGCGCGGGGAGTAATAAAAATACGAAAATAATTGCCAATTGATTGCGCGACCAGCACCAGCTACTTGTGCTTGGATAGGTACCTAGTAGCGCCAAAATAAACACTAAACCCAACACACTTCCATCTCGGTGTTAGATACTTTTTTTCGTGTTTGTTTTTTTGTTCCTTCGTCGCTGGAGCTTAACCAGTCTCGGTGACAATTCAGTCATCGAAAGTTATTTGATCCACGAGTTTTGACGGTTTCTCTTCGCTGCTGTTGAGACGCGCAACACTTGTTGACGATACGACAACGATCCGCGATGAGGTGTAGTCTAATCGGCGGTATGCTAAACGCAGTCGGCTTACAAAGCACACACGTACGCACACACATGGACGATCGGCGATTCGGCCAAAGCCTCTAAATGTGCAACTAGATGCGCGCACTTGGTCAGTTTGAAAAAATCACCGCGTGAATATCGGCGCGTTCGGAAAATTGCGCGCGCGCGAGGGCCATCAGTGCGTATACTTAACATTTTTTGCCCGTACGTGTTTTTCTCGAAAATTCAGCAGTTTTGTGCTGACGGAATGTGTTGTTAATTGGAAAAATTTTAATTAGTGCAATCGGTGGAGGTGCTCTCAATTAAATACTCGAAATGTTTGTATTCAAATGAGAGTTTGTGAAGTTCAACTTATAACATGACGCAAAGTGTAGGTTTTAAGATATGCGATAAGAAAAATGATCAAAACGTAACGAGGAATTTGAGTGTGACACTGCACCTAAGGATATTTTACGGCATCGATTTTTGCTGACACGAATAAGGGATACTTGCTACATACTGACAGTTTTCGTTGGTATTATTTTCTGATTCTCTTGAGTTGCGGTTAGCTGCCTAAGCTCGTTAAATTCACATCTTTGTTTCATAAAAATTACTACTAGTAATGAAAAAGGCCTAAATTTTTGTTGACATTTTCTTACACATATTATCAAAAATAGGAAGAAGTGTAATATTTGCTTCCTAAGTTTGAAAAGGATGTTACATTACAATATCAATGTTTTTTTTTTCAAGAAAAAGCCCTTGATTTTTTAAATGAAAATTTTATAAAAGAAAAACTTGGGATTACACGATTATTCAGTGATAACGAGGTTAATATAAACAAAACTTGTGGAAAAAACTCGAAAATATAAACAAAACTTGTGGTAATAAAAGAAATTTTCTTGGACAAAACATAAATCTCGGGCACAAATTCGGGTTCAATCTTTTAAGTGAAAATTTAAAAATATTTTGACAATCATTGTTTTCATTTCCTCGTTTTAAGCGAACAGAAAACCTTTTTGGTACAAATATTCTGAGAGATATCATAAATATATTTCGTCCTTCAATCTACCTACATACCTGTTGTTGGTTCCTATACCTACAAAAGATGGCTTTTAAATTTGAATTGTTGGTTTTAAAGCCAATTGTTTTTGCCAGTTGTTCAAAGCAACGTTTGCTGGAACGTTTTTAGACCTTTGCCGTTTTAAGACCTTGTATTTCGAGCTAAGAACATTAAACTGTACTATTGTAAGACTTTTCAAAGTCCCTCCACCAACACGCCCAACTTACCTTTTAGCATAAAAAATCATTGTCGCAGGATACCAAAATTTGTGTGCTTTATCCTTGCTAAGTTTCATACGAATATAGCATACATACATATAGGCCAAAAACTAGTGAGGTGGTCGAATTGGGACAATGAATAAAACGTGTTCATTGTAGCTCAATGGTAAGAGCATTGCCCGCGACCGGTAAATGATGAAGGATCATACTCTTCCGTTTTATATATTTACATACCATAATCAATAGATTTGGTCGGAATAGTTGACACCTGTCAAATGTTAGTTTTATTTCAAGGATGGGAAAGTCGATACAATTTTACTGAATATGATACAACTGGGTTCGGTTGAGCGAAAAAGGACAACATGCAAAGCACTAGGTTCTGAATTTCGTTCATACAAAGTTTTTGGCCACTCCCAAATTTAGAGACAGAGTTAAAAAAAATTTTTTTTGTCCAGAAAAACATGGATTTAGACTGCTTATTAGCCCAACTATAAGGGAGACAGAGATATAAAATTTAGCACATAACATACACTGGGCTCTATTATAGATTTCGTTCATAAAAAGTTTTTGGCCATGCCAAAAGGCTTGACTTTATAAAATTATTGAATTTAAACCAAAATACTGGGTAAAGGACACACGGCAATATACAAAAAGTGACTAATTACAGTCCTAGAAGCACAAGCGTTTAAGGCCAGAGACACACGGCGACAGAAAAACGCGCGACCAATTACCGTCCGACTAGAAGCACACTCGTTTATATTCTAGACAACACACGATTGCGGCTACGAAAATTAGCCGCTAGACTCGTTTTGCGGCGAATTTCCGAATTTTGACTCTTTCAAATCACACAAAAAGTAACTGTTTTCACCACAATTCACCGGAATCGCCCCGAAAATAAATGTTTGTGTACTGTACTACGAAAAGCTTGCAAACTCTTTTTTTTTAACGATGAAAATTAAATTTTTCATCAAAACTGACAGGAATCGCACGAAAAATAAAATCGCACAACACACGACTACGGCTACGACAAATTATCGCTACACTCGATTTGCGACAAATTTCCGAATTGCGACTCTTTCTTACCGCACGACCAAAAAATTATTTTTTTTATTTAACGATAAAAAGCGATGGTTTTAACAGAATTCACCGGAATCGCTCCGAAAATGAGTGTTTGTGTGCTGACTTTACCCCAAAAAGCTTAAAAACTCGTTATTTTAACAATTAAAATTATTTTTTTTTTCAAAAGTGACAGGAAACGCACGGCAAATTATTATTCGTGTGTTGAGTATGGTTGCTGCAGGAAATCGCGCTCATTTTTCTCGCGCTTTTTTCTGTTGCCGTGTATCGCAAGCCTCCTCAATTTAAAGGAAAAGTGACTTAATTTTCAAGATTGATTTTAAATTCTCAAGCCATCATGATACCCCAGACGTTCGCAGTGGAGTATCATAAGATTGTCAAATCGTTTGCTCAATTTCGGCACCACAGTCTTTTGGCATTCTCGTGGTATTTTCCTTGTATTTCGACATTAGATTATTTCTGCTTAAGCCTTTCTATGGTTAGGACCTTACAATTTTTTCTTTATCCAGAAGTCTTTTAAATTAAATGAAAACTCCCCGAGAAAAACTAACCAATAAAGAATTATTAACGAAGTACACAAACGAACTGTCAAAAGATGTGCAAAGGTGTTGGTAAATCTGAAAGCTGGGTCTTGCTCAAGATGTCGATTTCATTGTCCGATTTAAAAATTTAGAATTGAAATTTCAGTATTTCACAGATCAAAATCTGTCAGTTTTGAAACAATGTTTATACCTCAAATTTGCGCCATTTATAATTGGCATACGTCAAGCATTGTTGTTTTCAAATATAGCAAAAGGTTCGTTCGATTAAACTAGCCCCATACGCCCTGAAAATGCGCTCGCACAATTCAATACGATGAGCTGATAGTCAAAAATTCATTGCAATTCGTAAAGTCACTGTTCATTGAACGCAAAAGTGCACACCGGATGCTGTCGTTCGGAAAACTAACTAAGACCCCATTCACAGAATCCAAAAGCAAAAAACTTGTTTTTAACTTCGTTAAAATTGCTTAATTCCACTACTTAGCTGACATACAACTGAAACGTCAAAATTTCAAAGAATGCTTTCACGGACAAAATCCTCAGGGTACTTAAGTGCTGCAACTGCAGTAGTGCGCCACAGTGCTGTCATAGAATAAAGTGCAATATGGACTGGGAAAGAATGTGCACTAGGGCACTTGAACATAAATACGATTCAATTGATGTAATTTTTAATTCAGGTTTAACCTCAAATCTACTCCGTAAAAGATTACATACTGGAGCTATGTTTGGAGTTCAAAATCCAAGCAAAATCATATTGTGTAATTGGCGATTGAAGGCGACCCCTGGCGAATGATATAGGAATACGTAGGGACCTGCAACAACGACAACTTTCAAAAACTTCACAAGTTTATTATCCGGTTTTTATTTACTTGTAAACTGGGTAAAATAATGATCAAAAGCTGACCGTTTCAGTTTTGACGTTGTTGCAGGTTTCGACATATTTCTCTAATGTCCACCACGTATCGAATTCTTACACCTTCAGCCCAATGAATCCGTTGCATCCGTCACGCTTAAGTACACAACTGACAACTAAGTTAAATACACACGTTCTTATGGAATGCGGCCCATAGAAGAAGTGCATGACGAACGTCGCTTCCCATAAGAACATATGTATTTTACTGAGTTGTCTGTTGTGTACTTTGACGTGACGGACGCAACGGGTTCATTGGGCTGAAGGCATAACTTCTCCATTCGTCAATTGGAAATATTCTAATATGTATAATACCCGGTTGCACTGTCAAACTTCGTCTAACGACATTCGAAGTTTAAACTAACGTTCAGAACAAAAAGTGTTTTTCAGTACTAGTTTAAAACCTTGATGGCGTTTTTAGTAAGTAAAAAAACCCAATAAATAAGCCATATAAGCTTAAAGGACCACTAGATATGTGAAATGGATGCTTAAATACTTACTACCCACCCACCCATCTGACGTGTCTTAAAGTGACATAAAGCAAAGCTCTCCTGAGTGCCAGTTTCCACTTGGTTCATTCAGATCAACTTTAATGTCTGAAAGATGGTCAAAAAAAAGGCTATGTTAGTCATCCTCGGAAACCAAGTCCATACAGGTGGCTGTAAAAAGTCAAACAAAAGACGAAATAATAATTATTTTCTCCTTTATTCGCACCCAATCCCAGCAATAATCATAAAAAGGGCATCACCAAAATCTGATCTCTATCGAAATGATATTAAAAATTTCCCAAGCCATCAAATCCCCTTATTCAGATTTCCACCACCAGCAAAACAAAAGCAAAGTCCTCAAACTTTCTTTGTTTCCTTTCTCTGCACCCTTCGAAAACACAAATCAAAAATTAGACGTGATATAAAAAACTTCAAGTATCCTAGCTGCCACGTAGCCTTAACGCCACAATAAACCAGAACGCTACGCAGCACAAAGAAAAATCCCAAATAAACCCGAAGACCGAAAAACTTCTTCCATAAAAAAAAAAAATAAGAAAGAATCCAAGGAACCAGTGACTTGAAGAAGTACGAGTACAATAATCTTCTTTAACCAGATTACAAGGGTTTCACTTATTTTTATCTTTAAACCGATTTTTACACTCCATACCCAGGGTATCTGTGCAATAAAACCAAACAACGACATCGAGTCCTTGGAAATTTCGAGCGGAAATTGTGTGCCTAGGCATTTACCCTTTAACTTTTTTGACGGGCGATAATTTGGGGGTTGGAAGAAAGTTTTCACCTTTAATGGTGGGACTATGGGAATTATTGAGCATGGGTACACCTTTCCCGGGGAGGCACTTTAACTACAAAGTACCTACCGTCCACAATGTGTGTTATTGTATGAAATAAAATTTTATGTCACTAGCTGGCATCTGACCAATTATTTTGCCTGCTTGCTGAGCTGGATATGGTTGTAGCAACTCCTCCAGTTTTCAAGATATTTCGAGAATTTATTCGGCCATCCCATGAAACCTTTGTTATAAGACCCATGGTAGTACATGGAAGTTTCTACTTTGCAGCTCATGCATGACTGAGATTGTGTGTACCCAAATTTGAATTGAATCCTGGCAAAGTCATCCATTGAATAGAGATACCAACCTGCAAACGAAACAGTTTTCATTCGTCCTGTATGGGCCATCAACTATGTTCATGTGCAGCGTTGGAACGTGACCTGGATTTTCAAGTGGAAGGTATTTCATGAATTGCTCAATTAAGCAGAAAGGATTTATCCGCGACCGACAGTTCGTTCTCAGTTAACCTCGAGCCAATAGGCACGTATTTGATGTTAAGACTTACCTTAGACTTAACTTAACTTAGACTTGACTTAACTTTTGACACCGAATTTAGTCTGTTTCGCAACAAGAGACCTTCCGCGACGATGCTATCAGCGAAACCTCTAATCAGGAGTCCTTGTGAGCCTATTATGTGCAAAACCACCAAATGAATGCTAATGTCATGTCAGCTATACTATCTGCTCCACATTCATTATGGAAAAACCGTGAATTGCCATAGACGCGTTGCCAATTCCATGAATTCCATGTGCACGAGAAGGTGAAGTTCGCACGTGCCAATGAACGCACTGGCACACTGGTTTCGCAGTCTCGAATTCCATGTGATAAAAATAGCTTCCCCCGAAAACCCGAGAAGACCATTTAGACACATCTAGAGAGACGGTTCTGGGTCATTAAAATGCTGTACCTTCCGTGGCATACGCCACCAGCACCAAAGTCGAAATAAAAACCTTTTGTGACTAGCCTATGCGAGTACTTTGTATGCGATTAGCGTCCGGCCTGCCTAAAATAGCGAGTGTGTTATGTTCCGGAGCTCTGGTGCTCCTCGAGCTGGGCCGAATTAATATTCTGGCGGAGTGGACACTCAGCGCAACTACCCGAAGCTGAAGGGCAACACAATCGTTGATTTATTGCGCTTCCCCTCTCGCCAATAGACCACCCGTCCACGATGACATTTATAGAGGAAGCGCGGCGCGCATTTGGAGCTCGGAGCACGTCAATTGGCCATCGGCCGGTCGGTAGTCTATCGCGATGACCTTGGTGATTCATTGAGCGTTAATCGATGGTTTAGGCATTTTGTATGTGTCGGCGAACAAAACGTTTGTCCAACTATCCTGGTTCAGTCGCGTTAACCGCAGTCAGGGTCAATGCGGCAAAATTTCCAGTATTGCCCATCCATGGACATTGAACTGAATCATGGACGTGCCGTGCGCCGTTGTACCCATCCATGGTGCGTTTGGGCATGACTTGGAACATGGAAATTTGTGAATTCAAGAAGGTGTAGGCCGGAAAACTGCTCGAAGGTCATGCTATAAAAATAGCAATTGCGATTGCTGAATGGAGACGGATTAGGTTGTTTGTCTGTTGATTGGAGGGTTTCCAAGAATACAATTCATTTTTTTTAAGTTGATGGCAATTTCATCAATGAAATTCGATACTGGCAGATTGTATACATCTGTTCATGTGGGCAGTGTTTTGATGGGAATTTAAGCCCATGGGTAAAATATTTTATTCAAAGAAACAAGCCACTTAATATTTTTTGAAGTGGTATAAGCTGAGCATTAAAAATAACATTCAATAGAGAGTGAAGACTCACACTTTGATACTCACACCATGATATTTTCTTGCTGTTCTCAGAATGAGTGGTTCATCTTAGTTATGTAATTTTATTGGTACTTACCAAACAGACGTAAGCTTTAAATAATAACCACCGCAGGTGATGAAACTTCTTTGAATATGAGCGGGGCAAAGTAGGATTCCCAATATCCTTAAAAGGTTCAACATTCAAAAGAGACAATCATAGGCTAAATACTTGAGCTTATACAGGGCTATGCGGGACCATTTATCTAGCTTATGCCCAGCTATCAAAACATTATTTTTCGTTTCAAGCCGAGACGAGAGTGGCACACTTGAAGTTGATGTTAGCTCAAAGGTGGGAAAAGTTTAGGAGTTCTACTTCGAAGTTTTTGCCTCAACAATTGGTTGTCTTTCTAAAGTTTATTGATAGTCTTCTTCTTAATAGAATTACAGAAATTTTAACGCCTTGAAACCATAAGAATTGAACTTGGGTCTAATAGAACAAAAGATTTATTGTACCCCTTTCTTTGATCTAGGTTTTAAGGACTATCTTTTCAAACTTCATGGCCCCCCTAGATGGGAAAATGTTATAGTCACCCTATTAAATTTGGTTTACCAGCAATTTTAAATCCATGGGAAGCTAGAACAGGAGCCTCTACCAAAGGATGTTCCACAGCTTCTTTTGCTTGACCCCATGACTACAAATTTTACTGCTCATGTGACCTAGTTAGAAGTGGTGGTAGTTGCATGCTGCATATCCAGTAAGAGCTCCACATAACAGTCTTAAATCAAATCTGTTGAGTTCTAGGGCTTCCTTGGGTCTTATAGGATTGTAGCCGAGGATTTTTTTTTTAATATTTGACACCCACCAGGTTATTCCAGATCTGTATAGAGATGCCAGATTTTTATTTGCCGGTATATATCTGCAATAAAAACACTAAGAGGGGAAAAGGAAATCTCAGCTCCCCATATGTCTCAAAGTCATAGGCGTACCTAAATATTTAATAAAATATAAGTGGAAAATTGTGGTTTCAAATCATAACCAAACATCAAGACACAGCAGCTCGATGTGAGCTAGGGCCAACCTTTTATAACCATAGAGGCTACCTACACTTTTCTGCTTAGGCTGAACTGCATTTTGAGAAGTTGTTTTTAAGACGTTTGCCGGGATTTCGCGGAGCTGAGACCATGTAAAAGGCCAAGTCTTTTTTTAGTGTGTGAATCGAAACCTGACATTGTCCTTATACCCAAATGAAAATATAACCAAGCTTTCAATTAACTCCGCGCTCTTAAGTCTTTATCCTTTTTACCTGACAATGGATGCTCAGCAGGAAATCCGCATGAATCCAACCGTACCGCTATGTTATGAACCTCTTTTTTTTTGCAGAAATGCATGTGAAACCGAATTCCTTTTAACATCTTGCTTCACCATTAAGTTTGCAGCAGCACAAAAAAAAACAAAGCTGCAGCAATCCTGTCGCGGTCTCTCTATGGTCCCTTTTATTCGATACTGAAGATGAAGAGATCAGAGTTTGAGACGATTGATGATATGAAAATTATGTTCGAAAGAACCAAATGCCTTCGTTATGTGAAGACTCAGAAGAAACACACTTATATCACAGCCGTTCCATTATGGTACCAATATTTGTAGCCTATGCGGCTAGTGCGACTAGTGAGACACCTAGTGGCAGATTTGGATTTGATATGTGTTTGAGCAAAAATTCAATTCAAGGGACTTAATGTAAGCCCATCCCGGAAGGGACAAATTTAAAGTTCTGGAATAGAACAGAGAGGCTAAGCAACAGCAAACAGGTTCGGCATGGGCATGTGTTATAAAAGACACCCATCTGGAAATTATTAAAAAGCAATTAAGGCTAAAGGAAAGCTGAAGGATTGCCTTTTAGGCTTTAAACCCAGCTTAGAATCTTTTTACCTTCCGAAAAGATTTTGCTTTCCAAGACCAATAACCTCCAGGATAGGCACATAAAATCTGAATCATATGGAAAACTCTAATTTCACAAAGCAAAATCGCAAATAAGTTGTAACAGTTCTCCAGAAGTTGGAACTGTTCTTACTCCGGGTTGTAAGCTCAGGGAACACTTAAGGAAAATTGGTGTGACGGAGGAACCCTCTTGCAGATTTTTCGATGAGGCTAGTGAAACTCCGGAACACATTTTGAATACACAATAGAATAAATTGTCTGGGCAAATACCAGATACTAGCCAGACAGATACCCACCTTGGACCCACTTCTCAATCTCAGATTCCTACGTGAAACTGGACTGGAGAATGTGCTATAAGGATGAGTTGTTTCAGCGAAGGCCAAACAGGAGCACATACCCTCCGTACAATTTAGTAATGAATTATACTGTGAAGGGAGCTCCTTTGAGGGAATTAACCTCTCCAAGGCTTAGTAGCAGGTACAATAGACCAACAGGTCGCAGTGCAAAACCCAACTTAATAATAATAATAATAATAATACTCTTAAATAATAATAATACTTATTTAATATAATAATACTTATACTCTTAAATACTCTTATAATAATAATAATATTTATTAAATATAAAATAAATAAATAGAGTGGCGCAACAGCTCGAGGTGAACCAGGGACAACTTCTCAACAATGTATGCTGGTGTGTTAATTTCTTTACATACAAGAGGACCTACAATTTTTTGCCGAATCCGAACGGCACTTTGAGAAGTTTTTCAAGACAAATGATACTCTCGGAGGGCTTGTCAGACCCTCGCGGAGGTGGAGCCGTGAAAAAGAACAAGTCTTTTTTTCAGGTGACGATGGCAGGATTCGAACCCAGACCTCCGGCGTAGTAAGCACACACACTAACCACTACGCCACGGTACCCCCCCAATAATACTTATTAGGGTTGAATAAAAAATTATAGCGAGTCAAACCTAGGTGCACCAAAATTCAAAGCTTTCTGAAAAAAAACATTTCTGGATTTATCTCACCCCACCTATACTGTCAATCATTCTGGTGACTTCCTCATCTATAGTTGGACTTTTATCGATCTTATGTCTAAGTGTTAAGGGTAACCCCAAGCAGTTGCTTAATATAGCTGTGCAGTTTTCTTAAAAAGAGCATCCCTGAGCAACAGAATGCAGCAATGGCATAAATGTTATGCCCCTGACACTGTAACAGGCCCTTGAGTTTTGGGCGAATTTAAAATTATATTTTGTATCTTGTAAAAAAACAGGTTTTCAAGTTCAGTCTTCTACTCGCTGGTGCATTGTTGATTTAACGTTTTTCGGTAATGATGTGTTTGAGTGAATGTGAAAAATTAAATTAAAGTTACTTCAAAGTTGTTACAAAGGAAACGTTTATCATTAAATCAAATGTTTTCACTTTTGAAACTCCTATTCGCCGTATTTGATTTTACTACGTTTTGTAGTTAGTTTGACATTTGTTACCTTCGAAAATACCTTCGCTGTTTTAACTTTGATCCAAAAATAAATAAAAATAAATTGGCTCGGCCTAGATTTAAACCTGGTGTCAACGGCATGACAGCCGAAAAGCCCCTCCACAAAATCAAATAGTTTTAAGACAACCTTTCGTAAAAGTCACACATAAGATAAAAACAGTTTTAAACAGCAAACAGTTTATCGAAAGAAAGAACAAAGAGCCCTGCTGGGGTTGCTGGTCCGCAATTGGGCGCCTCCCTGGCGAATAGGGTAATGCTCACCAGAAATGGTGGGTACGGGTACGGGAAACATTAGGGGTGGACAAAAATAAGCAACGAACGAAAAATCCAAAAGCGTTTGTCTTAGAATGAGTGGCTTCCTGGTCGACGTTTGTTATCCAGGTTAGCGTCGCCCGAATATTGAACAACTCTTTCTCTCCAATATGCAAATAAAGTGGACTTTCTGCTAGTTACATTATTGCTTTTCTCCATAAGGCATAACACTTGCGGAGGTTTGGGGTTTCTGTGCAGAATTCTCATCAGCGTTTGTGTTGGATCGAGAACTACTTTCCTCTTCTATCTCTTCCATCCTCAAAATCTTTCCTATAAGAAAACGAGTTCGTAGCTTAAGACCAGCAAGCGATGTGACGAAAGAAATAATTTTTATTGCTCACCACATGTCGAATTTATGAATAACAACCCTCTCGGATGAAATATGTTACAAGGTTTAATGCAGTATAAGCATCGATCACTTTTTCTTGTCGACCTAGTTTACTTTTCAATTTAGACCAGTGTAAGACTTTGATTGATTTCGATTTCAAAATGCAGTTTTCAAAGAAATGTCTCCCATAATTAACCAAAAACCACCTGCTCCATAATCAAACCCACATAAATTCTAAATTCTAATTAATTTCATCCGCACACACACTCGTAAGTCATCAAGTCATTAATTGCTTGCGTATACAACTCCCAACGCCAATTATCCTTCAATTTAACATCGCATTCAAATGACAACTCCTCCTACAAGTACTACCTTTAATTAACGATATATCAACTTGCAAAGTGATTGGCTTGTTAATTAAAAAAGAAAAAAGCTCCTCAAAGCCACCACCGGGGGGCTACTCAGAAGACCCAGAACACCATCACGCTAGCTGCTGCCATGACAGCGCACCTCATATGACTTTATCAATATTATGACCACAATTCATAATTTTTATCAATTAATTTCTAAATGAGTAGTTTTTATTGTGTCAACTGCCTTTCGCATGTGTGTAAGATGATGATGCCCGCCACCACAACCATGTAACCCACACATGATACCCCAGGATGACAGCTGTCACTTACAAGAACAGATAACGTCTTCCTTCGCTTCAAGTTGAACAGTGACTTTATCAGAATTTCGTGGGAAACCGGATGTTTTGGCCATTTCGACTAGATCGATAGCTTTGTCGAACCTCCACCCCTAGATGGCGGCTCACTGAGTTGTTTCGAATTTAGAATTCATCGAGTATCGACCAAATTTATCCTCAATTAAAAATTCAAAGCGATTAATTATTGCAAAAACGTACTAGATGTGCGGGTTATGTTGTGTTTTGCTGTTGTGGCCGCACGATACCACCATACGGGTGGGACATTAAATGATTCGAATGCCCGTCTCTAATCAGACATCTATAATTGATCGTCGGCACATTATTGTCGAACAAAGAAGGCTAAAATCGTCATCAGCATTCCCGGCTGGAGGTTTACAATAAAACTTTACTACGTAAGCGGTTTGTTGTTTGGGCCGGTCTTGTTGTGAGTTATATATGAAATCTGAATCACCCTATGTGTGTAAACACTCACTGGGCACGTGGGTAACGCTTGATATTCAAGCACTTTTGACATTTAACATTTGACAAAATTAATCCCGTTCCTTTGAGAGATATTTCCTTAGAAAAATCGCCCACAGTACCTAATTTAAATTGGTAAGGAATCATGTAGATAAAAAATTTCTTGAATAGGGATTGGTTTTTGTTAAAAAGTGCTTAAATTCCCATTACCACAAAGATAGTCAAACTAAAAACCTGTCACGAAATTTGAAACCTTAAATGCAATAACTTATACCTAAGTCCATTACAACACTTTTTCATCAGTGTTTTTCGTCCTGTTTGCATTTCACCACTGAAACCTCGTTTTTCCATTGCATTAAGAAATATATAAATTCATCTCTCTCCTGAGTCCTTTCCAGAGAAGTGAATGGTTTACAGTTCAGTGCTGTCTGGCTCAAAAAGAGTTTCCGTCGTCTATAGCCTTGGGAAAACACATTTTTTGTTCCAAAAAAAAGCTTAATTGCGTGTCCTTTGAAGGCGGTGCAAATTTTGCCGTGATGGTGTTTGTGAATTTAAGAACACCGTTGGCGTATGAAGTGGCTAAACTTAAAGCAGTTAGTTTTTCAGTCTATAATAGATTTTTTTTTTTAGTCTTTTGAGAAAAAGTGGCGGAAGAGAAGGACGTAGAAAGATGCTTAGAAGATAATTAGAATTGTTTAAGTCATTTACTTAATTTGTAAAAAAAATCTGAATATTGATTTTCAGAGTCACAAATCTACTTAATTCGTGGATCAAGGGATTATTGTGTTAGAAGCTATTCATTTAGTTCCTTTGAGTCTGAATATGGCATCATAAATGGACCTTTCAGTTTAAATGAGGAAAATCTAAAATAGTCAAATGGGCAATAAGTTATTCATGTTCCTCTAATCCTCTAGCTTTAAGGATCAGCTACCAAGTCGATGCCTGTTATTCCAGGTTCTCTAAGGTCAGCCAGATAAGACACATCGCCTTTTCTTGCTTTATATTTCTCTTATATTTTAATAAACCCACAGTTTACAAAAAAAATTAAGCTTGTAAGCATTTTTTAAAAGGTTTTAGGTTAGATAAATTCTTCCGAAATACTTGCACAAAGTATTTCGATCAACTAACTCAAAGCCTTTTCAAAAAATACTTACAAAAACCTTCGAGGCCTTACAAATTTCAGGTTTGTGCATTAAGTATGAAGGGAGTACAAAATTAGGCTCTAAGCTTCCGATTTGGGAATCAAACTTTAGTGAAAGTAGTTGATGACATATCTGACTAACAATCGAAAGTTGGGTTCAATGTCGAGGCTCATTCCGAACTGCCCTGTCATTCTATGGGACTGCTGATGGAGTAGATGAAATCCCGCCACAAGTCCCCCAGTAGGTTGAATGATTCACTAAGTCTATATAGATGGCTCCGAAATAAGACATGAAGTAAGAGTCATAAGCACGCAGCGGTAAGCATTGTCATTTTGAAAAAAGAGGATAAGAAAGATTGTTCCAGCAACTGTAGCCTCCTGAAAATTCGGAGTCCCTATTACCTCTACTCATAATTTTCTCCAAGGGCTGTTTTTAAAACCCCGTTCGATTGCCTCATCTGATCAAATTAGGGTTTAAAGGTTTTTAAAAAGCATACGGCCGCGATTCTCGGGATGAAATCTAGCGTATGACAAGCTAATGACAAGCTTTTAATTTAAGCCCTTGGTAAATTAGGTTTAGACGATATACTCATGGGACAAAAAGTTTTAATCTTTGAATCGGGACCTTATTTCGCTTTTTGGGGGAGCTCCTTATTGCCTGGAGCTCTATAACCAGCGAGCAGAATAAACATTGCCCGTTTTGAAGCTTCTACAATCTTTACACGGCTTCTTAAACGCACTTCTACTGAGGGCCTTCCAACTATCTCTGAAGACTGTTTTTGTTTTCCTTCTTCGCATCGTTATTTGGAAAAAAGGTGCGTCAAGAGCCAGTTTTGTATAAGCGCCTAGGCTACGACTATAATTTCTCGCCTGGGACTCCACTTAATCGGTAATTAGATTTATCGCTTATTAGCTTATATGGGTAATTCTGTTTCGAATACAGATGAACTCAAACAAATCAGCGATTATCGTAAATCTTCAGCTGGATTCTATAAATGTCGAGACTTACCATACAGGTTTTAATCCTCTCGCAAGTAATTAAAAATGTATCTCTTCAAGAATCTCATTCACCCTTTACGCACACGTCATTTACGCCACTTTTAACCCTTTTTAAACACCTATTGAACAGTTTGAGACTCGAAAAAGGATCTGTCATAATTATGTTTTCTATTGGGATCTTTGCAACGAAATTGTTTTTTCGCACCTGCGTTTGGCGAGCCAAAATGGCAATCAAGTAGTGCTCGTGTCAAAACGATGTGGTGTTTGTCCGGTGAAGACGCTTTGGAATTTATATTAAATCATGTCCCGCTAATCGCAATTTAACTGCCGGTTGAGACATCGTATTAGTCTTGTTAGACTAGATTTTATGTGGCGTTGCTTTAACACCTTTACGCTTTCTTCTAAGCTTTCCATTGCCAAAACCTTAAGAATATTTAATTATAACTATGTCTCCACCGGGCAATTATCCGCGATGAACAAATAACTTTCATATATAACCGTTAAAATTTAAATAGCTTCGGCAAGTAATTAAATATCACAAAACCTGTTTTGTGCCACTTTGAGCCTTTTTCTCGCACACCTTGCAACTTTGAGACACAAAAATGGAAACTTTCCACGTTTGGCAGATCGGCTACAAATACGTTTTCTTTTGGGATTTGAAAGAAACCTTTTTCTCGTTCCTGAAAAATGTTATCGTCATTCTCTTATGGGAGCCAAAATAAAGACAATAGAGTGTCAGTGTTAAATTATTGTTTTATATTTGTATGGTAGAGACACTTCTATCTGAGATATGCCATATATTTAAATATTGGAAAGAGGCTCTAAAGCAAAGATATTTAACCCAAGTCAGTCCTTGATCATCTCACGAATTTTGAATTTCATTAGCGAGACTCAGATTCGATAACCTTTCTTGGTGCTGCTGCATTCTAGTTCTACATAAGCATCTAAAACTCCCTGCAGATTGTCCTTGCTCAAAGGAAGATGGTTATAAATGAAGCTACTTTGATGTCTGGGTATAACTTCGATTTGAAAAATCATTTACAGAGAAATTTGCCTCATAGTTGCACCTATTAATCCTTAGCTCTCGGATTCCAATCTTGAGCTCATTTCGGAGAGTATCTTATTAATGTACCTAAAAGCAATGGACTTAAAATCGAAAATTTTTGGCCTTCAAAAAGTCTATCCTTGAAAAACGCTGATTTTAAAAAATCAGCCAAAGAACGAAAAATGTATTCCACCGAATCCGTAAATGATGGTTTATTTCCGTTTGGAACTTCCAATCAACTTTATGCAAAAGCTTCCCACCAATCCCATTACCATCGGTGACAAATTGGACGAAGCTAATCTCAATGCAATCTATCTAACGAACACTTTATAAAACCACAAATCGTGAGTCCGATAAACATGCTTGTCGGCCTCGAAGTATATCGTCGTCGGCGTCCATCGTACACTTGTAAAATATGTGATTGCAACGCAGCTATTTGATTTTTGATGCGTGTTGCATAAATCACTGGCAAGAGCCAGTGTCCACGATTTAAAGATTGATGGGCTATGCAAAATGTTTTGATAGGTTATTCGACCTCATAGCCTAGGGGTTTCCCAACAAAATCGAGAATCCGTAGTTGCAGTGTTCATGTTCAGGGCACACATATCGACTTCGCCAAAAAAATGTGCGTTGATTGTTAATTTTTTGTTTAGTTCTCCAGAGAAAGACACTAATTTGACATGACTGAGACAACATCGGAAACGCAACGAATTCGAATAAAGTGAAAACGCATAAAGTGTTTTGAGTTTTATAAACAAGTGCGAAAAGAAAACTTAAACACCGTGGATAACCAGGATCACAAATTATGGTGCAGTCAATTGATATTGCTGCGATTGCTGGCATTGACTCGGTAAGTGCTTATTTTTTAATCAAGTGACATAAATTGACCCAGTCAGGAACTGACTTTTGATGTTTGAAAGGCCAAAGAAAAGTGGGATGAATGTTCGTTTTGTTTTTCTATCTGATGGTTAAAATAGATAAAATAGTAGATAAAATAGTAAATGTCAAGGTTATAATCGAATGAACTTTGGCGACTATCGAACATTGATTACCTTTGACAATAACAGAGGAGGGTCAATACTTGATCAGACGTGTCGATTAAAAGTAATACAGGATTTTGTAATGCGTGAAACGAAATTGAAGTTTGAACTTAAAAGCTATTGGAAAATACGTTAAAAGGTCATTTCTATGAGCTGATATAATGTGACATAAAGTTGCTCCTTTATGTGTCAAAACGCAAAATGTGAATTTCAGTCATTTCAACTTGTCAGTTTTCTGGAAGCGATTGAGACACTAATTTATTTTTCTTGTGAAATCTCCTACACAATTTGAGTAGGAGGATAACAAGACACATATTGTTGCACTACCTTTTCTAAGGAGCTGAGAATTTAAAAAAGCTAAGAGCTGTGTTTTTGTACACCTTTTGCAAAGATTTCAAATTTTTTTTATGGATCCCGGAGCATGTTTGAACGCTCATAACTCATAACTTTGTTTCTAGATGTCAACATACAGATATCAACACATTTCAACTGAAAACAACGTGGGTGGAGTCCATATGAAAAATTGGTCCATATGGTCTCCATCCACACAATTATGCAGTGTCATTTCTTGTCGTGATGTACAGGAGGTTTAACTGAAAAATCCAGTGTGCAATGTGCAAGAAATAGTTTTTTGTGTTTAGCTCCGAACGCACCTCCGAACGTTTCTTGTCTGAAGTCACCTTTGCTATACTGAACGTTTCTTTCTGTTAATAGGTCCTACAAACCTGAGAACAAATTGTCCGTATAACATAACTTTTCAACAGGAGGAATAATATCTATTGCCGAAAAGCTACAGCGCTTACAGTATTACTACGCTTTAAATTTCGAGTCCATCTTTCGAAACTTCGTTTTTTGTGCAACACACGACACTTTGAACTCTTCTTTAGAGCATAAACGACTGCTTTATAAGTTATTCTGAAATAGCACTCCTACGTAGAGTATGTCTACAACAAATAAAGGGTCCGCCATCTAACGTTTTTTTTTCAACTAGTGCTTATTTCGTGAATGGTAACACTTTGCTCATGTTTGATTTGACAGATAATTAGTTTTATCCTTCCGCTAAACGAATATGGGGGTGTGTACGCTTCAACAACGTTGGGAAATATGCGTTTTCGCTTCGATAAGTGGGCCTGCGATCGACTTAGAGAAGATACCGATTTTGCCAAAAAAATCATCTTTTCAGATGAAGCTCATTTTGATCTTGGCGGATATGTTAACAAGCAAAATTGTTGAATTTGGGGCACAAAAAACTCGCACGCATACATTGAAAAGCAGATACACCCAAAACGAGTCACTGTTTGGTGCGGATTTTGGTCCAGAGGCATAATTGTGCCATTTTTCTTCGAAAATAAGCAAAGAGTGGCCGTTACAGTCAAGGGCGATCATTATCGGGCCATGTTGAACCAATTTTTGTTCAAAAAAATTTAAGAGGAGAATATTGGCAACATTTGGTTTCAACAGGACGGCGCTACGTGCCACACAGCCGAAGCTACACTCGATGTTTTGTGCCCTATTTTTGAAGTTCGCGTTATCAGCCGCAGAGCTGATGACGTTGGCCACTCGGAGCTGCGATTTGACACCGTTGGACTATTATTTGTGAGGTGCCTTAAAAACTAAGTCATACGCCGACAAACCAGAGACAATTGACGCCTTTAAGGACAATATTCTTGAAGCCATTGGTGAAATACAGCTGCACACAATCGATAATGTGCTTGAAAATTGAACCGATCGTTTAAGCTACTGCATGGCCAGCCGAGGCAGCCATTAAAATGAATTTATATTCCATTATTAACCGGAAAGATTGTACTTTCAAATAAAAAAAAATTCAGAAAATATTCATCAGTTTTTTTAAAGCATTTTCAAAAAAAAAAAAGTTATTTGGCGGACACTTTACATTAAATTGTCACCTTTAGGTCTATAATTGCAAAAATTGTGATCTGACATGCATTCTTCAATACCTTTTTTATAAATTTCATTGCTCGTGATGCTGCTTCGATTCATTCTTAAAAATGGTCTTTGTAATAGTCCAAAACAATTCAAGGCACTCCCTTAGTCTTAACTATTGTACCTATAGGATGTAGAACACGGACATCTCGCCAGTTTAAAATCAAACCTTTTTACATTCATTGAAAAACACCTTCGTAAGCATGCTTCCTCGATGAGGGGATAAAAAAAAACTCCGCCGCTTAAAAATTTTATCATAAGTTCTGTCGAGCTCAGCAGATCTTATATTTTATATATTTACTTATACTTCTTATATATCATCAACTTATGTGTCTTATATTTCTTATATTTCATCAACGACTTGATTGCAGATATTATCGCTGAAGCATCACTTCAAAAAAGTTCAGTCAGTAACGATCTGAAATTCTAGTTCCAAAAAAAAAGTTATTCCTCATGTGGAGCAAGCAAAGATTTTTCTGCGCCTTTCACTGGATATCCTGCCTCTGCCACCTGAAAAAAAAGACTTGTTCTTTTTCACGGCTCCCACCTCCGCGAGGGTCTGACAAACCCTCCGAGAGTAACATTTGTCTTGAAAAACTTCTCAAAGTGCCGTTCGGATTCGGCAAAAAATTGTAGGTCCCCTTGTATGTGAAGAATTAAACACACACAGCATACATGGTTGAGAAGTTGGCCCTGGTTCACCTCGAGCTGTTGCGCTACTCTATTTATTTATTTTTTATTTTCACTGGATATTGACCTCTATTTAATATAATACTAATTTCTAATCAGCTCCAAAGGGCCGGCAAGGGTCAGCACAGAGTTAAACCCAACTTATACCAAGATCTGTAAACCCCGGAACAACCTAATTCAGAAAAAACATTCAAAGAAGTTCATACTGTTCTCCAGAGTTGATCCGGGATTAACTCACCAAATTTGGCGAGTTAAGAGATTAACTATCGAGATTAACTATCACAGTAACCCCGTTCCCTGAAAAACCCATTTCTGGGGTTAATCTCAGTTTAACTCCAAAAATCGGATAATCTCGCACTCTTAACTTGACCCTAATTAATTCTCGCTGCATATATGTTTCTGCACATGTGCAGTGTTTGAAACACTACTTTGTATGTGATACAGGGACTTCAGTTCATTACTCCTTGCGATACAGGGACTTCAGTTCATTACTCCTTTCTACTTCCGAAAAAGCTATTGCGAACTTTTAGTTCTAGCATTGATCTGCTGTCAGATCTTCGATCCAGCTACGTTGGTTCTGATCACTCTTCAATTTGATCTGTAGTTCTACTTCACTTAAACAAATTGTAAGCAGATTGGGTCTTTTGCCTTTGCCCTCACAAAGCTTTACAAAAGAGGGGCCCCGGTTGCGCAGGATTCTTCAATCATTCAATGTTGTCCCTATTGAGGTGAAGCATTTGTTTTCATGCGTATAGCTTCACAGTTGTTGGTGAGGTGAAGCATTTTTTTTTCATGCGTATAGCTTCACAGTTCCCTGCTAAGCCCTTCCAAAAGACTGCTCCTGTAACGTCGGTGTTGGTTTAAGGCGAAATAGTCAATTTTATTGCAGATTCTTCCGATATCATTCGACACACAACCGAATTTGTGAAATTTTCCGCGTACTTCTGCGTAGCTTTCCCGAGAGGATCAGAATAGTGTTAACCTTTGGAGTGCGCTAGAGAAATGTCTATGACATTGACACTTCTGTAACGCACAAATTCCGTTTTGAGTAAAGGGCAGTCGCGCAGAGTCTTCACAATCCAGAGACGATTTTTTGTCCGAGTACAATAGCCAAAAGCTGTCGTAATTTAATAATTTATTATCCGAGATGGGACATTGTTTTCCGTATATTTTTTAAGGGGTTGTTCAACCGACGCACAACACCCAATCTAGACTTCTGGAGGTTCAAAAGAGCCTTTGTTTTGGTCAGCTAAAGCACAGCGATCACAGTTATAGCTCAAATCTGTCATGAGAAAATTGTAGGAAAAGCAAAAAAAAAGTATGAAATGGAGGAATATGAAGATTGGCCATAATGTTCAAGCTCCTAAAGAGTCTGTTAAAACTGCTTCTTCCGGCACGTACATATTTATTACCAGGACAATACAACATATTAAACCGTGTTCAAATTTTTTTCCCATTTCTGTAAGAACTATGTGTGAATGACCTGAAAACGACAATAAAAATTTGCATAAGCATCAGTTCGATTTTTAAAAATGCTCTAGAGGCAATTGCATAATGTTCAGAATAAGTTATAGAAAACCCAAAACTTCTTTCAATGCAATAAGCTCCAGAAGTTCACCCTAAGCGATACATCCCATCCTTTGAATTAAAAAATAAATGTGTGAAACTTCAGGTTTTTCGGAATGGCTGAAGGCTATTCGTAGCGTACAATACTCCATCCGTATGCAAGAAAGCCAATGCCATACCCTTTGAATATATTTTGGAATCATGAATCCTTTCACAACAATATCTCTGCCAGAGGTCCCAAAAGTTGAACTAGTTTATTCAGGAAAACAAAGCAAAAGGCAACAAAGTTTTTTTTTGAATAATGTTGTCTCGCTCCTTAATTTGATTCACAACATCCGCAAAGCAAAGCAAATGAAGGACACAACGAATGGGGCGAACTTTTTTATTGTGAGCATTAATGCAGACAAGAGCGCATAAAACGCCAAATCCTTTCTGTTCATCCTATGTACACTCACACTGACATTGATAAATCACATTCAACCCGGATCGTTTTCTCCATTAATTAGACGGGTAAGCTAAGAGAATAAGATGATTATAGAATACATATATAGATGACCACCACGACCAGAGAACCAACAAAAGGAATTAATCCTTAAATTGTTTTGAATTAAATTAAAAAAAGGGAGCTACTGCCTTCTGCAACCCCCAAACATAACACAATCATTGTCATACACTGATGGTGACAAGGATGACAATGGCGCTTATAACGTTAACGATGGCCGTTGAGCTTGTTGTTTTAGTCACGCTTCCTCGGGCATACACATCAGAAACGCTGCACAAGGACGATGATGATATTCTCTTGGTCTTGACGATGACTGGTGACTGATTGATTGCGCACGCGGGGGATGTTCACTTTCTTCGGTGTAGGATTAATGGATTCATTTTGAAAATTACTTTTGCGTTTCACCCTGAAATGGGTTCCTGCACACGCACCGCACTAATTAAGTGGACACAAGTGAACGACAAGCGAGAGTCGTGTCCTTCGATAAGGTTACCATACCACAAGTGTTTCGGCCGGTTGGAAACAGAAACACAGAAGTCGCGTCTTTCACAATGATTTGAATACTCAAACTTATTAGGGAGGCACGTCACAGCCAGAGTGTCCTCGGCGGCGCTCGACAAACCAATTAAATTCAAAGCCACCTACCCAAGTTCGTGTCCTTAAACGAACAGCATCCATGGCACTTTCTTTGCGATTTAATTAAAAGGTAGAGACACGCTTAATGACAGACAAACCGGTAGTGGTGTATAGAGAGTATCGTTTACACACCGGGCGGATGAGGTAGCGCAATATAAGTCTGAATAGCCTTAAGGACACTATGGTGTAAGGGGTACGACTAGACGCATGAGAAAGTGGCTGCCAATCTCGGAGGTATTTGAAAAATTTAAGATTTAATGATGTTTGAGGTGAAATCTGATTTGAGTGCCTGCCACTTGGTGGAATGGCGTCATCGGAATCATAATGAGAAGCAATTTGTAAAATGCCTTTGACGTATTCTAATTGGGCGTGGGTACGTGAGTGATTGAGCAATCACTCTGTAAGACTTGTTGAGCTTCTGTATGGCTCTCTGACGTCAGATGGGCACTCTAAATCCCTTTACAAGAATGCCGAGAATTAAGTTCTTTGCAAATGAATTTCATGTCCTTAGCCCACTTGAGACTCTTTTTATTTTTTTTTTAGAATTTTATCTTGTTAATGTTATTTCATTTTTTATTTGCAGGACCAATCGAACAAAGGAAAACCATCGGCATTTCGACGCACCCTCAATGCACTCCGACATAGGATAACGAAACGTGGCCGTGCCAAGCCACCCGACTGGTTTCTCGATAAATTCTCCAGCGCCAGCAATGCCGAGAAAATTGGCAAATCCGCCACAGATGACAGTGCCCATGCTCCAGAGATAACCGGCACAAGTTTGCTATGCAATCGACTGTCGGTAGATCCGTCACTGCCATCGCATTACAGGGTGAGTAAATTAGAAGTTAATATTAATGAGTTTCTTAGGAGCGTATGCAATGTGCATTATGTCTGCTGAATCAGCTACAAAAAATAGCAACAAATATTTAGCATACGTTAGGCAAAACTAGTGAGGCAAATTGGACAAACATGCCCTGCCGGTGACCCATGAAAGGTTTTTTCTTTCGCCATTTCATACTCTAGTATAAAATTTTATTCGTAGTTGAAATAATAGCGCGCAGAAGATAAAAAAAAATTAGAACTATCCTGTTGACTGCACTTATACCCAGTGGGTTTGCTATAGCCAGTGAGATTATGTCTTTTGAGATTTTTGTATTTCGTGATCCTCTCAACGCAAAATGGCCTAGATTACCTAGGTTTTCTAAGATAGATCCCCTTCGACTGGCTTCTGTTAAGCCCTTGTGGATGGTCCCAAAGAGTTCCACTTGAGTGGTACATCTGAGGTGAAGTCCCTCACTGCAGTATCTCTTGTCGAGCTTTCTCGGCTTAATAGTAGGGGAAAATTTTAAAGTGGTGGTATACCAATTTATGGGAATGCCAGAGTAAATAGATGTGGCGTTTTATATGTAAAACCAAGTTCCGCTATAGATGCTCTTTTGCCACCATGACTCTTGGACATACTTCATGATGTGTGTCGTTGGGAATGCACAACAGATCGGCGCCAGCATATAGAATTTATACCGATCGCAATTATGGCACCAAAACGTTAATCGAGTAAGAAGAGCTTGCTTCCGCTATTCCTACAGCAGTCTTGGGTTTGCAAGCCACCAGAAATTCACTGCTATTCCATTAATAGTCTTAAGGATTCACAGTCGTGTAAGTTTTCAAAGTGGCATTTTTTATGCATTGTCGGTCTAAACCATCGCATCTTAAAGTAGCGTAATACGTCCTTATTCTTCGACCACGTAGAAAGCATATTTTGATTCAAGTTTTAAATAGTATCAGCTAGATTTTGTTCGGGTATACACAAAACTTGAGCTTCAATCTATGACATTAGTTTCTTTAACGCATGCCCAGTCGTACATTAAGGTCATTAATTTTATAGGCAGAGTAGAGGAGAGACGACACCACCCTGTGGCACTCCTTCATGAGTGACTGTTGCAATGTCTGCAAGCCATTAATGTCTGAAAGTCTAAATGAATTTTGCTCTCAACATGGGACTGAGATAAAAATGGTTCGAACCATTTCGACCGCGGATATTCCCAAGCAGCAGAGTATGCTAAAAAAAGTTTTTCTGGCTAATTCTTCCCCATGGAGACCGTTTATGTGTATATCTTCCCATGAAGTAGGTATTCAGAATTAAGCATATTCAGTGCAAAGAAGTTTGACCCTTTTAAAGATTGCTCGTCCTCGATAACAAAATATTTTTCCTACCCCAGCTGGCGGGTAGGAAAAACTCGTCAGATCTGGCATGAAAAATATTCGGGGCCTGGCGTACCAAAAGCAGAAAAAATCTAGAAATATCTGTCTCAAGATGAGTGGCTTCTTGTTTTAGTCATCTGCTTTCCATGTAGGGATTGGGATCGGCGAAATATTAAAATTATTCTTCCTTGCCCGCAACAGAACATTCTTCTGGTTTTACCATTACTTTACTACTTAATGCATTACCTAACCTAATTTGCGCTGATAAGCTTTCTACCGAGTTCATGTTTCGTACTTACCCATTAGCATTTGTTTTTTACTGGGAACTCCTTTTCTCATAACTTATTTTTAGTTCAAAAGAAGAACCACTTGTTTCGGTTTGAAAATAAATTCCAAGACTTCTAGTAACAATATCTCGCGCGTCTCAGGCCTGGAATACGTTGCTGAATATTTAAAAACTTCCAAAAGGCTACCTATGGCACGAGACTTATGTGTGCTTCGTCCAATCAAAGTCTAATGGACTAAAAAAAAATTCGATAGCTTTGAAATTTTGTCTTAAGGACTTGATAAAACTCCGTGGTCCAACTTGAAGAACTCCGGTAATTAATGCCACCAAGATTTTCGAATGAGTTGGTGTCAAGGCTCAAGTTTGATAGGCCCCGTCTGTGTTGTCTTCGACCTTAAGATTATCGATTTTCGTATGGGTGCAAGGACATCTAGTACATCCCTCACACTTTAAATGATTCCGTCTAAGAACGACGTATATGGGAGCCGTGTTGTTTTTGTATTGGAGACCGACTTGTACCGTGTTACTAGCATTTCTGTCACACCAGGCAAAAATCTTATGCTTTTTTGGAATGCGTATTGCATTCTTATGACTGTTTTGTTGTTCATTTGATCATTGTCTGGTCAATCATTTGATTCATGTCTGTTCTACACTTATCTAAAATCAATCAGATGTTTTGGGACAAAAAGGGCAGTTTTCCTCTAATTCGAGTCCATTTTGCAGCTCCGGCGGAGAGCTACTGGCAGAGTTGCTTATAGCCAAGGCTTCTGCGTAGTATTAATGTGGATGCCAATGGCTTTAACACTACAGAAGACCAGCAAACAAAAAAAAACATTAAAGTTGACCAGATAGATCGTTTTTCAGCTTAAAGTGACAAAAAGAACTTGAGCTAGGCGTGCTTAATGCAGAACCAAATTTTATGGTCTGCTGTGTTATGACACCATCCAAGCAGAAATAAAACAATTGTTTTTCCGCACCCACACATTTGAAAGCCTTTGTGATTTTTAGAGAAAATCTTAAAACCGATTCGTGTTGGAAGCTTTTTTAACCCTTGGCTTGCGGATCGATCGACTGTTCTACTACGAAATGGTGAATGAACTAGAAAAAAAAGGAGTTAAAGCAAGACCTACTTTCCAATCCGCATTCGCATCAGCCGAAATCGCTAATATAAACTGACATTCCATTTATGGTGTGTCCAAAAACTACTGTTTCAAAATGGTGGAAAAGAAACTTTAGTTCATCCTCTTCCCCCGTCGTGTCGTCGATTATTTGACGGCTTTGTTTTAAGCACAAAATACATTTATAAATGCTTTTGAACTTTCAGAAACTTTGTTTTTCTCCGACGTTTCGTCGCTTTTTAGTCAACTTCTTCAGGGACATAAGTTTTATTTTTTAAGGCACATTTCTTAATGATTTTAGCTTTTCAAGAAGTTTTTCCTCTGACGTTTCGTCGATTTTTAGTCGACTTCTTCAGGGACATTGTTTTTATAGTTTTAGCTGCAAAATTAATTTTTTAATGTTTATAAAATTTCAAAAATTTTTAAGGATTTAATCATTGGTAAACCTGTTTGTATTGTTTACATAGATACCTACACTATTGTCCCGTGATATGGTTTAATATTTGAGGTTTTAAAATATAGCTACCTTAGAGATGATTCATACCTTCGTAGTAAGATAATCTAACTTGATACTTTTTTCACCAAAAATCTAAAAGTTATAAATTAATATTTTGTTTAATACATGTTTTTATATTGATTTTTATTTATTTTTTTGTGTAACTCTTAATGCTAATACTAAATACTTATGTTATCAAAAAATCAGTTACATACTAAGATTTTTTTAATTTTTAAATAATTTTAGTAATTTAAAAAAAAAATCCAAAACCCTTTTAATGACCAAGTAATTAGTTCTTAATCCAATTTCTTTCCACAGTGGCTGGCCATAGTCTCCTTAGCTGTATTGTACAACATAATTTTCGTCCTTGGCAGGGCCATCTTCTGGGAGATAAATCGAAAAGCCTCGCCAGTATGGTACTTCCTCGACTACCTTTGTGATTTTATATATCTACTAGACACATTTGTGCATATGCACGAAGGTAAGTGCAAAAGGAATATAATTAAAAACTTTTACATTGAAAATATAATAAAAAAATATGTATCTACCTGGTAAACAAGAAACCTTTGAAATACTTTAAGCCTTAAACTTTCCACTTGAGATAATCGAAAAATCAACACACAGTCTTCCCAAATAAAGGAAAAAACAAAACTTGTTTTCCTAGTTAAAGGAACTTTTCATCGGAAGTGCTGCTGTATGCAAAGGATTGTGTAACTTAGTCCTTGGACTCGGCGCTCTCTCATTCTTCAAGACCCCCTACTCATTTTCGCATCCTTTTGTCAATGAACTTTTCGCCGATGAAGCATTAATGCGTTTCACTCATCGCAGCAGTCACTTAAATCTTTCTGCAGGAAAGTCAAGTTTAATGTTCCCATCGTTAAATTAAGTTTTTGTTGCTGTAATCCCATCATCTGCAGACGGAAGAAAATATGTGCGTGGGATGGCATGGATTCTGCGGCATAAAATTTTCCCACTCGGTTTATGGCATATCCTTGATAATGTACGTTTGTGTATACTGGAGAGAATTATTTATCAATGTCATGTAAATCACAAAAATGGGCGGCGAAATCCTTGCCTCTGGTTTTTGTGTGTATATTGCTGAAAGACTTGGAGCGCGTGGCATCACATTTGATTCATGTAGACAGCAGCGCCGTGAGAATCCTTTCACAATGCGAGGAAGGATTTCGTGAAAGGCGCGAGGAGGGGACTTTTTCTGCATAAGAATTTGCCAAGTGTAGCCGTTACCGATTTGGATCTTTTCCACTCAATTCTTTTGTCACACTTTAGAGTAGGACATTGCTTTAGACTAGATCTACTTTAAGGAGCTTTAGCGTTACATGGCGTTACATTTACTGATGGGGGAACATAATGTTAACCTTGAAGCTCCTAGCCATCCTTTTTGGCATCGAAACAAGCACAAAATTGGGGAGGTAGACACAGGCTTGCCTTTCTTTTGGTGTAATCTACCTCCCTTTGATACTTAATAGACTTTGTACAGTGAAACTTCTCAAGGTAAACTTTTATACTTTTTTAATACTTTCGCATGTTTTTCTCCACCTTCTAGGCTACCTCGAACAAGGTCTTCTAGTGCGCGATGCGTACAAACTACGAAAACACTACTTCTCGACGAAAGGCTGGTCCGTGGACGTCCTCTCGATGCTGCCCACCGACCTGGCATACATCTGGTGGCCAGCGTCCTCGTGCAGTTCCACCAATCTACCATGCCCGGTGATTGTGCGCCTCAATCGTCTGTTGCGTCTTCCAAGATTGCTGGAATGGTTCGATCGAACCGAAACAGCAACCGGCTATCCGAATGCATTCCGTATTTGCAAAGTGGTCCTCGCAATCCTCGTCCTGATTCATTGGAATGCGTGCACGTACTTTGCCATCAGCTATGCTCTAGGTTTCGGCACAGACCATTGGGTGTACAATCTGAGCGGGACGCTCAACTCCACGTTGCAGCGGCAGTACATCTATAGTTTCTATTGGTCCACACTGACGCTGACGACCATCGGTGAGACGCCGATTCCGGAAAACGATGCCGAATACCTCTTCGTGGTGGCTGACTTCTTGGCCGGCGTGCTAATCTTTGCGACAATCGTCGGTAAGTAGGACCCGGTTTTTGTGAGGGTCAAATTTTACCCTAGTAAACTTCACTTGACAGGAAACATTGGTTCGATGATATCCAACATGAATGTGGCTCGCGTTGAGTTCCAGAATCGCATGGACGGTGTGAAGCAGTACATGGCCTTCCGGCGGGTGGGCAATGAGTTGGAGGCACGCGTCATACGTTGGTTTGCCTACACGTGGTCGCAGAGTGGAGCGCTGGACGAGGAGCGAGTTCTGTCCGCTCTGCCGGACAAACTGAAAGCCGAAATTGCCATTCGAGTGCACATGGACACACTTAAACAGGTTCGAATATTTCAGGATTGCGAGCCTGGTTTGCTAGAGGCACTGGTACTAAAGCTGAAGCTGCAAGTCTTCAGTCCGGGGGATTATATCTGTCGAAAGGGGGACGTGGGGAAGGAGATGTACATTGTTAAGAGGGGGAAACTTTCCGTAGTGGCAGACGATGGTGTGACAGTGTTTGCCACTCTGGGGGCAGGGTCTGTTTTCGGAGAGGTGTCAGTTCTGGAGATTGCAGGTAATCGAACGGGCAATCGACGAACGGCGAACGTACGATCGCTGGGCTATTCAGATTTGTTCTGCCTGGCGAAGCGAGATCTGTGGGAGACTCTGGCCGACTATCCGGAAGCCAGAGCCACCCTCACCGAGAGGGGATGTCAATTATTACGAAAAGATGGACTGCTCGACGAGGATGTTTTCGCAAGTAAGACTTGGTTAAAGTGACTTTGAATGATGACAGCAATATCAACATTTAGTTTGCCATGATCGTTTGGATCAAAATCGACGGTCTAAATCACAAAATTGATGCTGCAATGAATATGCTTTACATTAACCAAAGTATCACTAACTGTCAAAATTTCTGTTGATGTTGCTGTACCAATCTGGTTCCACCACAATTCTGAGAAACAAAAACTTAACGTGTGGTTGTTTTTTTCTTTACAGATTCACAGCGTGTTCAAGACAGTATAGAGGGTGGTATAGAGAAGCTTGAAGTCTCTGTCGAGAATTTAAATGTCCGCCTAGCCCGGCTTCTAGCAGAGTACACAGCAAGTCAAGCAAAACTGAAACAGCGGCTGGCCAAGCTGGAAGTGAAGTAAGTATTTAAATTTCTTATATAACGAGGCTTACAAAATTCTTGTTGAAAAAATCAATACCGATCCTGATACCGACTTTTACTATTTCTGACCGAAGGAAAGCTTGGGGATTAGTTTGCAAAAGTGTTAAAAAATATACAATCCTTGAACATAGTTGACTTTCAATCCAAACTCCAAATTTGTTTAGTCTTTAGCCAAGGCACTCACCAGGGCTTAAAAAAGTCCTCGATCTTTTAACCCTTTTGCTACCCTCAAATAATTCCCAACTTCTACCATTTCAGTGCCCTCCTTACCAACAAAGAACAAATGGAAAATTCACAAAAAATGCGCAGTGGCCGTTTGTATTCCCTTCAGCCAAAGAAACGTCGAATACGTCCTGTATCCTCGAAGTCCGTCGATTGTAAACAAAACACTTTATGAAGAGAATTTAAGTTACAATTTCGTATCTCGATCCAGACATCCACAAACACAAACAAACGCACGAAATATCTAGAAGAATTGCTGGTTAACTTCTTCAAATACGGTGATAAAAATAATATATTTTTTATTCTATAAAAAATCTTCTACTAAATTAATAAAATAATTTAGTAGTTATTTATATAAACAAAAAAAGTATTCTTTTATTGTATAATTTTGTTTAAGAAACATGTGCCTCGAGAATAAATATAAAAAAGAAACATCGTAGCTTAATTAATATGGAAAAACATATAAATATAGATAGTATATAAATATTAGTTTTCTCAATTTAAAACAAAACAAAAGAGTAAAGTCTAAAATTTAATATATATTTTTAAAAAATATATATATAATTTAACGTTAATACAGATAAATTAAATTACAAAATATAAACTACTTACATGTATAATGTTGAATAAAAAATAAATAAATGTGTACCTAAATCTAGATTTATTGACTTCAAAGCACACAATAACGGTCGTACGATTATTTTTCGGATTTATCAGACATTTTTCGTATAAATATTCTCAAGAGATTGTTTTAAAAGACGGCACTTCACATTCCATTTTCTGAGGAGTACAAGATTACATAACCGATCTCAGGAAGTTTTCTTTTTTTATCAACGCAATTTTTATGTAGGAAATTTTTCAGATAATCTGAGTCGACAATTTTTTTACTCATGAAACGGAATGATGTGGAAATTAAAGTCGCAGAAAATCCACTTATATTCTATTAAGTCGTTAAACAATAAGTTACATCTATCTTGAATGAATAGTCACTTCTCGACTGCGCCATTCTGCCTGAAAATTTGTCCTAAAGATGTAGATCGGAAGGATGAAAAATTCCTTCCAAATGCGCAAAATAAACTTTCCTGGAAACTAATTAAAGTACCCCGTATGAAGCTGTTCGTGGAAGTGCATGGAAAGCGCAAGCTCTGGATTTTTGTAATCAAATTATCGCCGTTTACTGAGACGTTTTAAGACATCTCAATTACAGTCTCAGTCTTTGGCGGTTTAAGTAATGGTTCTTAACCTTGAATATGTTTATAAAACTCAATATCTTATTATAAAAAAAGGCGGCCCATGAAAATAACATTATTATGTCATCAAATTTATGTGGAAATAAGAAGCTCATGGAAAAGCAATGCATGGGGTTCTGCCGTTTAAACTAATTCAGACTCTTAAAAAGTTTTCTTTTGTGGAGTTAAGCTACTGCGCCACTCTTCGTTTAAAAAAATATAAGTTCACTTTTGTTTTGATGGCGATTATTGAATTCACCCAACTATTTGCGGTAGAAAAACAAATTTTTCGACAGTGTTTATAAAGAAATTTCTAGAACAGGATCTACCGACTACCGATTCTCGGCTTATGAATACATTCTCACTAGTGGCTTAGACATTACTATTAATCTGTTGAGAAATAACAACACGCAAGGTTGAAGGACTCATTTGATATAGTGGTTCTTTTGATGTGGTTTGAAGGAGTGATGAGGCTATGAAATACTTTCAGGACTTCCCTCAGGACCGTCTTTAGGTTCTGCATACATTAGTTTGCTAAATTAAGTTTAAGATTTTTCTATACCATAATATCTGTGTGGTAGAGCGCTTAAAGCAAACAAAAGCAACCAACGTTTGCCAAGCAAAATTGTGATAATATGCAGGCTACATAAAGGTAGTGCAGGTTATTGTGGATAGTACAAAAGCACAAAACATATTTGACGCAAAAACGACAGATATTAATTACAGGCATTTTTCACAAAAAACTACATAAGGACTACATAACTTTTATGGAATCCTACTTCAACTGCTTTCAGCTCTGATTTTTTAATGTTGAATATACATAAAATATACCTCAACCACTTTTTAGCAAAAACTATCGACTGCGCCATTTGTGTATTACTATTTGTTGTCGAAATGCATAATAAGCAATAAATATATCTATAGCAGGTATGCCTTGCCGATGTAGCTTTATTTTTTTATGGTTTTGAGATGCAGTCTAGTGCAATTGCTCATCAGTGTTACCATAATTAATGTCAGCTGGAATTTCGAAGTCAAAAGATAACCCATAAGAATCGGTCTCGGCACAATGACAACATGTAGTTTTTTCGACGTGGTTATGACGCAGCTTCAAAAGAATAATCTTTAGTTGTTCTACTTTTAAACCTTCTACAGGTATGGTGAATTTATGATTGAACCTGAGAACTTTTTTTGATGATTGAACCTGAGAACCTCAGAAATTTTCGATTTTAGTGTTCATACCTGAGCTTAGGATGAAAGATTTTGCTCTGATCTGGAAAATACGAAAACATTATACTGAACATCCATTATAGCATTTCCTTCAGGCATTTAACAACTTGTACTCGAAGTCTCTCATGAATAAATTGATACTCTCGGAGAGTTTGTCAGAACCTCGTGGAGGTGGAACAGTGAAAAACCTTTTCTTGTCCTGATCGGGACCCCGTGCACAGAAGTCCTACGCGTTAATGTGTACGACAATTGTAAAACAGAAATCGCCAAGGATTTAAGCCCAGAACATTGCATTTGTCAGTCCGGGGTTCTTTGACATACATCAAGTTCACAAGAAAATCTCCTGCAAACCCCACTTTGAAAACTCTATGGGTTGGCTATGCAAATGTTAGAGATATCTGGCTACTTACAGCGCAAAAAACATTATGTCATCCCTCTGTTCAATCCTCTGTTCACTACGTATAATTTTTCTTTCTTCGCGATATTAGCACGGTTGAGGACGGTTCATAATTTCAGCAAGTTTTCATCCCCGCTAGTATTTTCCTTTGACTATCATAGAAAATCCGTCTGCTATCATAGAAAATTTTCTTGCGACTGTTACAAAAAAAAAACTTAAAACAAATCCCTAAACTCTATTAAAATTTTAGAAAAAAAATATTTGTACATTTCCAAACCAACTAAAGCGTTCTTATATCTAAATAGAAATTAAGCAAATCACACTCCCTTCCGCAAAAGAAAAAAATTACAAGGAAAAGTGTGTGGTAAAAAAACGATTCAAGAATGAGTCCATGTAGTTTCCACGTCATATCCTGAAATTCTATTTGAAAATTTGTGTAGTCCCTTCTAAAAGTTCTTTCCTATCAAAATATTTTTCACTTAAAAGTTGTTTTACAAAAAAAAAAAAAACAATAAATTGTACATTTTAATTTTTACATAGAAAAAAATATAAGTGTACAGATATAAATATAAATTTATGCTAAAATTAAAACTAAGAATACATTATATTATATCGACGACGATTATGATGATGATGAGTCCTATTCTAAGTCATTAACAATACGAAGGAAACGATAGTACGAAAAGTGGATCAAAAACAAGAAAAAATTGATACTTGGTGGATGTGCAACTATTTAATTGTTAAACAGAGAGATAGAATGTTATTTAAGAAAAAAGAGAAATACATATATATATACTATAGAAACACTATATACATAATATATTTATATATGTTTACAGAAAATTGGCTAACGAATGAGTAATTTTAAATTGATTAAAAAGAGAAATTTAAAATTCTACATTTCGTAAGCATTTAAGGGTATAACCTGTGCGCTTAGTGCACTTTAAATAGAAATGAACATATTTTTTGTAACGAAATTAGAATAATAATTTATTAGACTTATAAGGTGAACAGCAACAAATTAAAAGAAACAGAAATCGACATTTTAAAGGAAAAATAAATTTAATTTAATTAAATAAACGAAAGTGTGTTTTATTAAGAAAAAAATCATTTAAGATGGTTGAACATTTTGTGCAAAATCTTAAAAAATGCACCAATTTGAAATTTGCAAATTTTTATTCAAATACATTTTCACAAAAAATTTAAACACTTAAGAAAGCTTCGCCATTGTTCCAATTTGATTTCTAAAAAATATTTATTTGACATTGGCACTCAACTGTTTGTTATGAACCTTCATCAATGAGTTGACACTTATTCAACACTCAGCAGTTGTGAAGAGTTCAGTAATCAGAGAAGGTCTCTCACTCTAAGGGGCAGTGTCCGTTTAGTAAATAAGAACTCTTTCAACGCAGAGAAAACATTAGACAAGATTGGAAGAAAGGTCGGTGCCGTGTGAACGTACACGCACCCCCTGAGCCGTGACACAATGAAAAGTGACATTTATTTTGTCAAAAGTTTGAGGTTGTGTTTTTTTTTTTTGCTTTATAAATGGAGTTTTGTTTATTGTGTTGAACAAAAAAACCGAAATATAATTAACCAATTTACTGTTGTTTTCAATTGTTGTAGTTTTAAATTATAATTTGTAGATGACATCACATATTTGGAGAGCTTAAAACGTATGGTTTACGTAGTAACGTGCAATTTTAGAAGTTCGTAATTCAAAAGAATTCCATGAACTGGTTACCCATAAAGGCGAGAGCTCACCTCCTCAATAACATGGGATGTTGGACGCAAAAAATTCTGCACGACAGCTAATGGGTGCCTTGAAAGTGGCTTGTAAAGGCCACAGAAGTAGGATGCTACACACTTTTTTGAATTGCATAAATCGGGCCTAATCTAACCTTAACTCTACATAAGCAGGGTCTGTCTATAGTATTCGAAAAATACAGACTCCAGACAAAATCTGAAACAGTCTTTAAATGCAGAAGTCAGAGCAGCCGGAGAAGCTGCAGTCAAGCTTTGAAATATTTCCATTAACTGAACCGGTAATGAAATCAGCTTCACATTACCAATGAAATATGATCCAAGTTCGAAAAGCTTGTAAGATGTAACTTAACTTAAGTGCAGCTCGCGTTGATAGGCATAGGATTAATGAGATCTAGATTTTCAATAACCTTTGTCATTCGATACAATTGGGCAGTTAAGATGTTTTGTTATTTGAAAATGTGTTACATTTCGTAGGCCGTTAAAGTACTGAAGAAAAAAGATAGGTTCCTGCGTAGAACCCTGGGGAACTGCATTTGTCACAAAAAGAAAAATACATACTATCGTTCATTTAAAGCTGTTTTTTAGCATACCTTAACTCGTTTATAACGTTTGAGCAAAACAGAAAATGCTTGACTGTGTCGGAAAGCTTCGATAACTTTAAAGGGTATCGTCTACTTAATTTTTAGGACATTTTAAATGTAATCTGATAATTGTCTTTGGAGGTAGGTTTAGGCAAAAATTGTAAAAACGTATTGTGTTTCCATTTTTTTACCATTTTTTAACATTTAAACGCAACTCGAAGACCGAAACCTACAATGATTAGGCAAGAATTCTAAGGTTTCAAATAGCTGCCCCGCCAAAAGCCAACAAAAGCCTTGCATATACCATCCAGATAGGAGCCAACCAGGAGGAAGATGACGGCACAAAAGGTAGGTTCTCCGAGCTTCTCAATACTCGAATTGAGACTCGGTCCTCTCTTACTATTCCAAGCAAGTAGGAGTGGAACCGTTTATTGGAACCGTTAAACAGCTTAGCCGGCAGGACGCCACCTTAAAAAACGAATCCAGGTTATTCTTATTTTCGATGCGAAACGTTGTAGAAGCTGCCTTAACAGTTCTAACGTCTTAATATTCATCAATAGTGACTAAGATCTCCCTTCCTCAACGCGGAGGTCTCCTTAAACTAGGATTGCAAACGCGATTTACGATATTAGCCGCCCAGCGCGATAATCCGAAGCCACTTTTTCAGTGTTATGACATTTTAGCATGGTTTGATTTTGAACCCTTTCGAGGAATTTCATGGGTTTGCTGGAAAATGCTAAAAGAAAAAAAGTACAAACTGTATGCGGAGGGTTTAGCGTGCGCTCAAGCAAGCAAAGGGACGTTAACAGCAGAATCGAGGTCGGAAGGGTTTAGAAAATAGAAGAAGAAGGTATTGAGGAATTTGGGACAAACATTTCCAAGGTACCAAGATCCAATTGGAGCCTTCGAGGAAGATCAATATTTATTTGAAGGTTAAGAAATTGGAAATACATTTTCGGCAGACTTATTACAGGAACCGAGCTTCTTTTTAAATCCGCTCAACTGACGTTTGGAGGAAGCTAAAACAGCTAAACTAAGCTGAAGACTGCCGAGGCGGAGGGGTTAGCTACCAAACTTTTTTAAAGCAGCTGCCAAAAGTTTGGTTAGGAGTTGGATGCGTGCACAGCTCAGAATAAAACTACCCCAATGAGCGGAGGCCATTTCAACACCAGAAACTAAAAAAGACCTCAACATCGCTTTAAATAAAATTTAACCTATTGACTAAACATTCACACTACGTTAGATTTTAAAAATCCCAAAAATTTCTAATCGATACCCGCAGCCGATTGCCTCCGTTAATCGATTGCTTCATTCATCAAGACCACTCATGACAGTATATATATATGAGATGAGCCAGACTTATCCAATTGTACAGAATATTGATGTTTAATTAATGCTGCATACATCAAGGACAGTACGAAGGTCTCTGACCCCCATGGTATCAAAAAAGTTAGGGTATCCCCATGGTATCAAAGAAGTTAGGGTAAGATGAAGCGTTCCCATGCAACTTTTTCAAAATCATATTCGAAAAATTATGAAGAACTCTCATCCTGACTTCAAAGGTATAATAACTCGAAAGTGCAGGGCGGACAAGGAAGCTCAGCGATGAATGTCGAAGCAGACACTTTTAGAACCGTCCGGAAAAATAACCGTGGCTTGAGGCGTATTAGAAGAAGGCACATCAACGACTTGTATGGTTTTTGCATATAAACTGACCGACTCAGCTCGGAATCAAAAAATCTTCAAATCTATCTCGCAGCCAGACCACCGACACAGCTTCTGAGAGGAAGCTTGAGTGAGACCGGGGTGACGCGTTCAGGTAAAACCGAACCTCAACCATCTTATTGCAGCAGCTAGCAACACATAATTAAGTTCTTAATGAGATTCAAAAAAGCGTTGCGTTCGGTTCTCCATTTCAATTTTAAACACAGGTCCGCCGACTATCCTATATACGATATGTCAAAACACTGAAAATCTTAATGTGTTTGCTAATTTATTAATTTTTGTTTAACTTATAGGACTTCCAGTAAGAATTGAGTTTGGACAGAATTGTTCTAGTATGAGTGAGTGCTAGCTTGAGCTATCGGGTACGAGATGCCTTTGTATATGAGCGCCACCTGAAACCAATATATTCTCAGGGTTTATTTCAAAACAAGTTAACCAAACTCTCTCTCAAGGATTGCTCATTCTTTGGCTTTCTGGTAGAAGATACATTTTGTCCAAATCCTTACAGCTATAGTATCTACCTACTTTTCCCCCAACTTGCTTTTACCTTAAAACTTAAAGACAACTTCAACGGTCACTTCATCTTGCAGCCCTTGACCCTCACGTACTATCAATTGCAACCACAGACAAATTAATTATGTCCAACATAGAATACACCGATTCATCCATAACCATCCTTCCTCATCCTTCAATGTCCTTGTACTCCTATGAATATTGTTCTACCACCCTCTTTCGGCTCCACTTTTTCTTGCGATAACGCGTCTCTCCTTTGTCCTCGAACAAGTGCGTCGCATGCAACAATTTATAACGCAAGAACGAGCACGTACCATACGGCAAGGATGACGATGTGTGACGTGATGTGCCGTTGAGGGTTGAGGAGGCGGACCCGACTAAACTGAAGAGAGGAAATTTCTCCTCACAACTTTTCGCATTTGTTATGGAAATTGGTTTTTGATTTTAGGACACACACAAAGTCGAGGAGGGTGACGCGATGGAGAATGTGTGCCACATCATATGCCTCCGTCTTTTTTGATTAAGCCTTGCCGCAGGATGTCTCTGGTGTACGCGTCGCGTAACTCTGAGGCGAGTATTTCAACAGAAAACATGTATCGAATGAGTGACGTTGCCGGAGGATAGGCACCAGCAACAACTTGACGTGGTGGCGGTTTGGCGTGTATAACTTCAGGGGGAAGTCGCCCGATAAGTGGGTGCGTTAACCTCCCCACTTTTCGTCAACAAAATCCTGCTGTAGGGATGAGGGTCGTCCATGGGAACCATGTGAAACTTTTCTTCAAAATTCGATCAGAAGTCAGGTGGAATAAACGTATACGTGTACCGTGTGTATCGAAATCACGTCTATTTCATTTTATTTAATTCAATTTTTTCATCATTGGCGGTGCGTAATGCGCGCATTTATCTTGATTACGGGGAATTTGCGGCGAACTTATTGTGGTATTGGGATTTATTTTCTTCAGTTGACATGGCATCCTGAGGTGGAGAGTGGGCCAATTCCAATGGGGTGTATCGGCGAATGTAGTTAATCCTGTGGACTCGAAGCTTTTAGGCGGATGAATTAGTAATTTGAGAAGGTACCTACATACCTTCATCGGTTATTTCAAGGTTTGTTTTCTTGGAAAGTTGAAGGATATTTAAAAGTGAAATTATTCAAGGGGTAACTTTCAATGGAGCAAGGATACTTAACCTACAGAAAGCATGTCCATTACCCCTCAAACAAGAACATTTTCCAAGCTTTTGTCTGTCTACGTTTGGGTATCACTTTAAGGTCTGAAATTAAAGTTATCAAAACGGTTGCTCTTGTAGGATGCTCTTGTTTTGAATTTCTTGAGACTAAATTTCTAAATTAATATTTTAATAGAACTGAAATAGCTCGTCGCTCCTTAAGAGCTCTGGATTAACCCAATTGCCAATTTCTATGGTTCCGTTTCACTCCTTTAAATATTGGAAGTAGAAAGCGTCCCCCACACTCGTTGTATAAGCAAATCCGTCACGTACAAGGGGTTCAGAGATTATTTTTCTTTCACCTAATTAAATGAACTCCTTATGGTTAAGTAAAAATAAGTTACCACGCAAAGGATGCAGAACAATCCAGTCTTCACTAGATACCAAAAGGCTTCAGATGCAATATGATGTGATTTTACGCATTCCGGAATGGAAATTAAACCGCTTGTGGTTTTAGTTCACCAATTTTCACAGAAATAGCTAGTTCATTAGATCAGAGCAAAAGTGGTTTTCCAAACAAATCTAATTTTTCCAGCTTTGCTTGTGGTGGCTAAAAATACTTTGCAGCATTTGAAGTTTGTTCTTATAGCATAATTAGGACAGAGGATGGGGGAAAACGCTCCGCCCTTAGCTTGCTGCAAGTTTCATTTTTGAAATATGAATCCTTGTCAAAAAAAATTACCCAGTTTCATTGTGTGTATACAGTAACTGTTTTTGTGGGGGAATATTTTTTTTTCGTGGTCGCATCATATGATAAAAGTCAAGGAATTTCCGCATCAAATTCTGGAGAAAGGATGAATTTAAGGACCCTTTCTTAGTAAATCGAACTAAAAGAATGAGATTTGTGACAAACGAAAATTTATTTCTGTGTGTTATCCACTCGACTGAGGGGAGATCTTACTTCTCTGTATCTTGGGAAGCTTTTATGTGTAAGTGCTTTCGACTTTTCGGAGTGCAGGCTTAGTTAAGCGAGGAAGAATTATGTTATCATGCTTTGGTATGGGAGTATTAAACATCTTAATGTTTCTTTGGCCTCCATTGGACATTATGATTTACAATGATTTTAGTTTTGCAGGGAATGCAAGGATACGCGGATGAAGGATTTGAAATTATAGACCATAAAAAGATTAAGCAACGTTTAGTGGCCCATAAAAGAAACTAAAAGTGGGCAAATACATGAAATTCAGTTAAAAAAGTCTGAAATGTTAATGGCTATGAGGAATAAAATTTTTCGTTTCGTTTTTCTTTCCTGGAATTGAACATCTACTTTTTGGTGAAAACGACAGATTAAGAGCACCCAACCGTCGTGAACGGCATTTCTTCTTCTCTCTACTTCTATCTAGATTAAAGTCTAACCGAAGCCAATTCTCGAACAAATCCTTAAAGCTCCAATGGTATCAAAAATCAACTATCTGGAAGCGAAAGAAAGGCTTTTTTCACGTTTACCCTGTAAAATATACACTTAAAATAATTTTGTCGGCTATTTTGTCTCAAATACTTTCAGTAAGATTTCAACAAAAGTAAAATTGATGATTAAGCAAAAAAATTACCATTGGCTGAATGATTTACGGTCAATTTTGAAACTCTACCCAGGGTATAAAGGTTTAATGTGTAGTTTGTAGCACAGTGAAATAATAATGGTAGACCCCAAAGACCTTAAGGGCATATGATCGAGACCGAATTCTGAATCGAATGAGCCATGTCCGTCCGTCCGTCCGTCTGTATGTCACATGTTTTTAGGCCTTAAATTTTGAGCTAGGGTACTGAAACTTCGTACGTAAAGTCCACGTCATGCGAAGCAGTACAAGTGTAAACATTTTTGAAATCCGCCCAAAGACACGCCCACAATCGGTTTAAATGTGCAACTACCTCCAGAGTTTTCAAAACTGTAAGACGTTCTAAAAGGCTGAAATTTGACATTTAGCATCTACTAATGAATGTAAGACACAAAAAAGACAAATTTATTTGGTAAACTTCCTCTAGTGGGCGTGGCATCTATTTTGAGGATAAATTTTCAAATGCAGTTTACTTAATATTTTTGCTCGAAATTGAAAATAAATTGCTATATATTTTATTTATAGAACGCTTAGTTCCACATTTTGTTAACACAAGACTTTGGGCCACGCCCTCATTTGGAGGCAGAATTGGAGAAAAACCTAAAATTTTCCAGAAAAACGTAATTTCGACTGGCTTTGAGCTTAATTTAGGAAAGCATGAAACAAAAAAAGTAGCAGGTTAGGTAAACGAGATTTCAGTCCAGATTTCGTTCATGTAAAGTTTTAAGCCACGCCCCCTTTTAGGGGTCGATTTTTCAAAAATATTGAATTTGAACCAAAAAATTGCATTTTTACGTACATTTATGTGTAACTTGGAAATATCTGTGGAAGTATCTTATAATTAACAGTTTGTAATAGGGGCGGTTGGACCACGCCCCTTTTCGAAGTTTGCAGTACTTATAAAATATCAAAAAATAACTTTGCCATCAGCATTTACCAATGTGGGATAGGATGGGGTATTCAACGGTCCGTTTTACGGACTGTAACTTCTGCGTACACACTGTAGCACTTACTCACTGGTTAATAAGTATACATGATATTTTACAAAAATTACAATACAAAAGTTATAGCATTTTCCAACTTTTTTGTATATACATATGTAGTATATGCCTCCGCCCATTTTTGTGGGCGTGGCATAAAAAAAATCATTTTTTTAGTTCAAAAGGCGGAGTTTAAGTCCGAAATGTAGACGTAGCAGTTTTCTTTTTGATAGGGTAGGGTAGTTTGCAGTCTGTTGCAGACGGATATAAGTTTTTACAACTTTGGTGTTCCAACTTCGGTTTTTAAATAGGCTTAGAAAACTTAGGTTACCAACCTACAACAATTTCTATCTTGCCTCTTAAACACTTTATACTTAAACTAATTTTATCGTTTAATTTTTTTAATGTTTTTGCGTTTTCGAGTCGAATCTTGGAAGCTTTTGAATATTTAACTTTTATAGTTTTCCTTCAAATTTTAGAAGATTTAATACTGTTTATTTTAAAATTTAACCTTTTACCGTTTGGGTGTTGTTGTTTTATAATTTTTCACAACTTTTTCAATTTCAAATCTATAAAACCGATTATTAGTTTTTGTTTTTCAAATGCCGCCAGATATTTTACAGTACTCTTAGCACCTCTTCTAGCTATGGCTGATATTCATAAATTCTGTGACCACCGATTTTTGAGAATGCGGAAAACGATGTTGTTTTTCGCTATGTATGTTTTTGGCTTCTTAAGACTACTTCAGAAAAATATGACATATGTTCGTTAATTTAACCAAAGCTTCAGTTTTGGAGTTCTTTCCATGACTTAACGTTCAGAAGGTACAAAGGATTTTTGACGGGCGGACGGACAACGTAGCAATTTTTCTTCCATTTTTAGACGGACTACTAAAAACGTGTAAAATTTTGGTTCCTTTGCCAATTTGCCATGCTCATTTAAAAATTCCCTTGAAAATCCAAAATTCAGGATTTAAGTTTTAATGTTTGTAGGATTTGTGACAGAAGCTATTTACTAGAATTTAATCATTCGAGAAATGGGGCCTCTGGTCTCCCACAAATTCGTGCTTTTCTTGTTAAAGGACCAGGTTGAAGGTTAAAAAGAAATTTAAATATTGAAAGAATCACTCAACCAAGCTATTGCCACTTTCACAATGACATTTTCCAAAGGCCATCCAACCCACGAGCAACTCAACGTTCACTTGTTACTCGACAGTCTTGTTTCCCGAAGAAAAGACAAATAGACTTACCCAAAGGTTGAGTGGCAATAATTTACGCTTTACCTTTATTGGCAAGTACTTTTGAACATCTTAACTGTCAAACCATTCATTATTTAGCGGCAGAGCAATTAGTGTCCGAAATAAGGCGACACACCAGTTTTTCAAAGCGAAATCCTCGAAAAGTCACAATCACCGATAAAAGTGTCATTCACATTCACGGCGCTCAAAGAGCTCAACCAAAATTATCGACACACAATAATGGGTACTTGTGGACGCAGTGTCTGTAATAATGAAGTAATCAATGAGGTTCTCCTGGCACCAATATCCCTAAGAGTGGACCCAATTCTCACACTCAGCTCTCCTTCGGGGGAGGTTCATCTCGTTTAAGGTCGATTTGGTCGATTGGACAAACTCAAATTTATTCGCTCGATGAGACGAGCGGTGAAGATTTATGCTGGGTCCGATGGTTTTGGCCAGGACCTAATGAAAGCAATTAATTTCTTTAAATATCCTGTGTCTGCCCAGGATTCTATGCCTCTTGTTTGCTGTTCGATGCGGTTTCCATATCTTGAGCAGTTTTTCAACCCTTCACCAGTGAGCCGACACAACAATGTGTGTGTACAATAACCCCTGACCTATGAACCAAAGATTTCAGCTGAAAATCCATTGCTATAGTCGTCCTTTCGAGTGGATTTTATGTGATTGACGTTTTGGGGTAATTGCCTGAGAGTAATACATAGTATCGGATGAGATTCGTTACAGGGCGAAACTGTTTGAAAATGTTTTTGATGGAGTGGTTATTACTTAGTGGGATGGATCGAAATCGTGTCGGGGTCTATTGTGTGTCGAAGCTGATTTTTCAATGGAGAATGACAAAAAGGGAGCAGCTTAAGGCTACTTTGGGGCCAATTTAATTTTATTGTGGGTTTTTTGAATGACACCATTAAGTAAGATAAACTTTTTTTCTGTGCAACAATTTGCCACAAATTTAGTTACCTTTAGTAAGCTTAGTTGGTAATCTTTTGGCTTTTGAATTGACAAATTGGAACATTTGCAAGGCGGACTTCCACGCAACTACCAAACCACTTTTAGCAGATTCTGTAGTATCGAATACATTTAAAAAATATGGGAAGAGTTTATATCTGGTTGCTCTGAGGTAAATGTAAGGAGCACGTAGACTCCCAGTTACTGTCGAAATACCTGCAATGGACACGCATCTTGCAAACACCTCTCCTTGTCTGAACTCAACGGTGCGCTATTTGTGTTCAAGAGCCTTACTGGCACACCATGTTATCCCTCGGTTGAAGGAATTTTTTACGATGTAGATTTTGATTTCCGTTTTACTATGTGCTATCGACGAGAAAAGATCGGTGGTTCCCAGGAACACCCATCAAACGTGTCCAAAAACTGTACCTGAAGAGATATCTCGCATCGTTGGCTCGCATCGTTGTCGTTTCCGTATACCTAATGGCCAACTTGCAACTGTTGAAGCATCTCAACCCTGGTCTGAAGTCTTCGGCGCAACTGCACCTTTTAAACTTGTTGCATGTGATCATCGCCAAACTGCATCTCGATTACATTGACCATGGCATCATAATCCCTTTCTTTTTCTGCAGGAATAGTGTGCAGCAATTTAGCAGATGCTCCTCTAAGCGCAAGCAGGAGAGCAATCGATTTTTCTTCGCTAACCGAATTGCTCGTCACAGCCGCAGCTTTGAATTACTTCTTATTATTGTCAAAGACTGTATTAAGGATGCCACAGTCCGGGGTGGAGCGGGGCCTCAGGCAATTAGAAATTTTTCGAGAGATTTCTCGAGAGAGTGCTTTGATACTCAATTGCCTTCTTAGCACAAAGAAACAGCGTTTGGCAAGAGATATCCTTCGTTTGAATTCAGCGCTGGTGTAATTGCCTGAATTTTTAGCAAAAGCCTGGTTGGTAAACAGAGTCCCTTACTACCACAAAGTTATAGTTGTCGATGCTTTTGTTCAAGACGTCGGTCGATCTTAGGTGTCTTTTCTTGATGACAGCGCATTCTTGGTTTTGCCCCCGTTGACCGCTAAACCCATATTCGCCACTCTCCTCCCACTACTCACGAATGTTTCACTAATATCACGCACTGTTCTTTTCCAATGATGTCAACTTCATCTGTGTAGGCAAGTAATTGAACGGACTTTTGAAAAATTGTGCCTCTGGTGTTGGCGCGGGAGTCCTGCACAATTCTCTCAAGTATGTATATTGAAGAGTCACATGGCAGTATATTAAAAAAGTCACATGGCAGTGCGTCGCCTTGTCTTAAACCTTTTTTGGCATCAAAGGTGAGGTCTTCATTGACATTGACGGAACAGCGCAAGTTTTCGGTTAACATTGCACTATAAAGCTCATTTGTTTAGATGCTGTCATACGCGGGCTTGAATTCAATGAAAAGGTGGTGGGTATCGATTAGTAATTTCTGGTTTTTCGCCAAGATCAGCATATATATGATGGGTTTAGACTTTCCTGGCCTAAAATCCCACACTGATATTATGGGCCTATCAGATTCTTGACAAACAGTTTCAGGCGTTCACAAAGTACAGCAAAAAGACTTACAAAGAAACAGGAAACTATATTTCCTTACAGCATGGACCGTCTTGTAAACATTCTGGAACTTTCAAGTCGAGTGAAGTTGTTCAAGCTCAGTTTTTTGACATCACTTAAATTTTGTTCTATTTTTTGGAACTTTTCCTCAAAAATCGCATTCTGGGAATCCAGTTTGCTTTCCATTCTTTTGCTCATCGAACTTCATATCAAGCTTGTTGAGCTTCTCTACGAGAGCACTCTTTTTAGCTTTTAGCTTTTAACTTTTTAGCTTCTCTAACTTGCCATTTAGAGCGTTCTTTTCGTTAACCAAAAATTTCACAAACAAAACTGAATATCTCTAGGAACTCTCAATATCTCTGGGAAATGCCATCATAAAAAAACTGATTGACACATTAAAACTTTTTCGAAAGACTCTATTGTAGACTTTTCTCGCACGATTGAGTTTTATCTCCTTTATTTCTGACACCAATGTAATATTTTTGCTTGGGGTTCGTCGAATAAAACTGTATTTTATTTTCATTATCAGACAACAAAGCACTTTATTTGTCAAACACGTCTTGTGCAAGTTAAAATTACAATTTATCACAACTATTAATTACAAATTACAATCAATTTAATTTCACGAGCTAAAATTCAGAACTTTACTTCAATTCAATCAGTTCTTTACTTCAAGTTTCGAACTCAACGTTTTAAATTACGACTATGTCGGCCGAGGCTGTCATCCGTGAATTTATACAAATTCACCACGTTCTAGAAATTTCCAGTTTAATAATTTTCCATTGGTTTTTTTTCGCTGAAGCAATGGAAGGAAATTGTCGACACTCGAATGTCAGATTACTGTCAGTTGACTGAAGAGACAGTTGATGTGTTTGTTTACAAAATCAAGCGGGTGTGTTCGTTAAGTAAATCGATGAGTGAATTTCGCGCGTCTTCACGTCTTCTAGACTTATTCTTTTTCTAAGGCATATGTCTACACACGTTTATTTCTAAGCGTGCTGATAGAGATCGTTTTTCAATTCTCTGATCTATGTCTGTATTGTTGTTGAGATTTTCTCAGATCTTTGCCTGTATTGTTCTTGAGATAACTTCTTAATTATAAAAACTGTTATATGTGGGTCCTTTCGATACAGACTCTATCCCAGCTGACGCTGATTCTTAAATATACGCTCCACATATGAAAACCATGTGTGAAGCGTGAATTTCAACAAGTTGCAGCAATCAGGTTTCTTACTTCCTTTGATTCAATATAAATCTTCAACGTGATGGCTTCAATCGAAATATACACTTCACAAATGGTTTTCGCGTACTTTTTTTTAAGTCGAGTGCGAAATCCTTTCAAGTTTGTGTTTTGGGCAGGGCGTGACAGGCGCCCAACTGACGATCAAACTGTCACGCCTGTTGTGAAACATCAAATGGGGTGGAGACTACCTTCATAATTTCTATGCATATTTTCAAAAGGCCCCACAAGCATCTTATATGTTTTACAAGCTCAAACTAGCATCTTGCTAGTTGACTAATAAAATGCATAGACAGGCTATGAGTTGCCCATCTAATTAGCAACTTATTTCGTTTTGAAATTGTGCCTTTAGTGTTGGCTTGTAAGAGCCAGGCCATGTTGATAGAACCTTTACGAAAGCCAGGGCTCAAAAACGTCTTTGATTATCCAGTTTTAGTTCTTGCATTGAATCTATGCGCTGTAAACGTACCTCCTTGCTCCTGGAAACTCGACTAATAAAAACTCGGTGAGTGCTTATACTGAAATCAGAGCTAAAAACCACAAAGTGTAAGTGTTCACTAGTTAACTTTCATTGAGAACATTTCCAACTTCAAAACATGCCATTTGAAAGATACCCCCAAGGACCTATACCGCAGTCGAGAATTTAGTAGTGTCAAAGCAACGTCCAAAACCTCAGACTAAAAGAGAAAACTGCTCCCTAACTGTGGGAATTTCCATAAAGTAAACATTTGACCCAAATTTGCTCTCGAAAACTGCATCTATAGATACGATTCATACCGTTGCCAACTTAAAAGCAATTGTCCGCAAAAGTTTCACATAAATATATTTTCTTGGATGGTGAAACAGAGGACTTTGGAATGCTGGGCAAATGAAGCCATTAAATATTCCGGGCAGGTCTTATATGAATACTGTCTTCAAGGACCACGAACGAATAAATTTTTGGTAGGACTACGACTGCACTTGTATTTCTGGAAACCCATAGTGCAAGCTCACATTTCTTTTTGGATTCAATTTGGATTTCCTGTGACACATTAGACACTTGTCACATAAAGTTTGAACGGAAATTCGCAATTGGGGGATTTGGGGAAAACCAGCTTTTATGGTTTTGTTCTTCAACAGCAAGTGCAACTTGGCTCTATGCATGATATGAAATTAGAATAGACTCAAGGACCACCTAAGAGATAAACCAAATAAAAGATGATGCTGTGTCCTTAAGCACTTATATTGATGGTGAAAACAATTCCATCGATTAGCATTGGTATCAACCGAAATAAAAAAGCCCTGCAAAGTCATAAACCCCTCGCATCCAGTTCTCCCATGAAGTCTCCACTCGAAAATTATCTCCGGCCATACATTAATTTTATTATGTCACAAAATCCTCTAATTTAATGCCCAAATAAAAAAAAGGATTCAAGGCATATTTCTGCGGGGAATCACTTTTACTAATTGCATTCAAAATCGAGTTCTCTGCTCATCGCTCATTCCATAATCGCGGAGATTTTATTTTCGACCGAAGTGGATTTAGGACGATACTATACTTCCATCGTCGTTCCACGCTCCGCGCTGGTCAGACCAGTTCCCCGGGGTATGTTTCACATAAAACACAATTTAACGTTGGTTCCTGCAAAAGGACGACGATGCACGGTCGTCGCTACATCCAACGGAACGATGAAGATGAAGACGATAACTGCGCAGTCAATGATTATGGTGTTGATGTTGATGATCTCTGGTACGCCGGGGTACAGAATGATGCCTCAAGGATTCGAGGCATAAAAACAAAACATACCGCACACCACTTGGTTTGTGTTACTTCGACTTGTACAGCGTACACTCATGAACCACGCTGAACAATTCCAAGGACATTCAACGGCAGAAGTAATTTTGTGTTTATGGAATGTGAATGTGAGACTGTATGGCTGTAAGTTCGCTGGGAGATAGGGGTAATGTGGAGCGATAGTTATTAACTTTAATGTGTGGGATATTTTTGGAACACTCCTTTAGTGGAAGTTTATCTTTATTGCCGGGAAGCTATAATTTGTGGCAGGTGTAGAACAGTTTACATCCTTTAATCAGTGGAACTATTTTAAGTTTGGATGTATTAATCAAAGTAACAAAAAGAGTTAAATGTTCCTATTTAAAATTATCGAGTCAGTTTTATAATACCTTTAGTGCTTTTTGTCGCCCCTTAAAAATAAGTGATAAATTGTTTAGTATTTATTTATTTTAGTTGGAAATTTTGGTTACATACTTTTTTTTAATTGCCTCAAACAAATTTGTACGGAACGGTCTTAGTTGTTCACAAGTTTACAAGCAGCACTGTCAAGCATGGTAAGAGTAACGACGCAAAAGCTTCAAAAACGGAGCATTGGATACTTAGTTTACTTATAATTTTTAAGGCTTTTTTCGAAATTTTGAGAGGACAAGCTCCCCTTAAAGCGATCAAGTTTTAAGAGTCTTCACCGGGAAACTACCCAAAGATGTTTCTGGCGAAACCCATGCGTAGGAGGTTAGGTGTGGAGCAGATTGGTGAGAGTAAACCGTACTCACTACTATAGTAGTAAAAGACAACTTTAGTTGTATAAGTTAATCTTGTGATTGCGCAAGATTACATCTTTAACAAAAATTAGCGTTGAGTTTTGCCGTCAACCGAGAGAAAGGATTTAAATAAAAATAGCTTACACGCTTTATTTGTAATTTGCAAACGATAATTCGGAGCGGTTTTTAAAGGGTTAACCAAAGTGATCAAGTTTTTTCCGTTAAGAATATTTGTGACTTCATCTTAGCGCAGAGTGATCTTTCCCCAGAAACAGCTCCTAGTTCAGCTTATTATTGGATACGTTCCAATAAAGTGAAGGACATCCTCCCTTGTTTTCAGGTTCCACTTCGTACTTACCATATCGCTGGAACTAGTAAGCCAATTCAGAACCGATCGTGATTGATCGATGAAAAGGTTAGATGTTCGCGATAATATAAAGCTGTCGTTATGACAGCATTTTATTTAGATCAATTCCGCGGTGTTAAGGGATACTTCCGAACGAATTGAAGACTAAAATCTTATGGCCAAATGTTTTTTTTTTACCGATTTTTTTGGCAGTTCTGTTCCAATGATGTTCATAAGGACGATCCAAAGAATTGGATAACGCTGACTTTTGAAATTTCCTAATGGGCCGAGCTTCACCATCTAATAACTGTATTAATGGTGAAGCTCGGCCCCAGTAATGAGCCCCAGCTACAAGCGACTACCACAAGCGACACCTGGCATTTGGAGTGGGAAACAATCTTGGGTGATTGTAAATAATAATTTATCTTTACTATGTTTTTTGGCAGTAAGATCGGTTTCACCCTTTATCGTTTCGAGAATTCGACTTTCTTTGACGCCCCTCACATGAGGGAGAAAAACTTTCTTTTCCAACTCCTTGTAGTTTTCTTGCTACGACAAACTGTGCCTCCACGTAAGTTTTCAGGACGTACTTCAATTGGAGGACGTTCTCCACATGGTAAGTACGGAGAGATTATCACATATATTTCGAGCGCACTGATGGAAAGAAAAGGTAATTCAATATCTGTTTTACGTTTTCAGCTTGATAAAAGACAAGTGTTTTTTTTTTTAGAAAAAGCTCAACAGCCTCATCATCGAACCACAGCAACGTTGATGCCTCCGTTTCGCTGACAGACGCGAGCTCGGATTCGAGGGCAACGTCTGCTTAGGAAGCCGCTACTGTAATCTGACTTGACACCGTGTTTGGCCCGCTTTCAGAGGGGACCTTAACCAAGCATATATCCATCAACCCGATGTCCAAGATACTCAAGTCACAGGAGGGCCCATAAAAGCTTCAAAGAAGACCAAAATAGTCTCGACGGTTTCTAGGCCTTTTAACGATGCTACGAACTACCATGTGACCTTTGATATTATTGAATAGGGTGACGAGAAAGACAGATAAACACAGACTACTGGAGACTTTTTAACGCTCAGCTATCCTCAAGCATTCTACAGCACTGTATGGTCAACCCATGCTGGCGCCATCTACCTTAAAAGACTGTTGATAATGTCTGACATTAATTATGAAATATTAATTCAGAGAAACAACCCCTTTTCGTCTTTTGCAGCCTACGACTAGTGCGAAATCATTCCCGATTACTTTTTTTGCAAGTTTGTCTAGTCTAGTCTATGTAAACGCGACTCTAAGGAAACCTCCCTAAAAAAGTTTTGGAAAGTAAAAAGTGTTAAAGAGGTATGAAAACCTTTTACAATTTTTATACCCTAAAAAAGGGCTCGGTATAAGACCTTTTTCAATATAGTTTTATGTGTCTATTTGTATTTTAATGTCTGCCTGGCTAACAGAAACCTTCCGTCCTCTGCGATCCTGAGCACACTGATTCCAATTTAGCAGACCAAGCGCTCTGCAAACATCCGCAGTGACTTGGTCCTGAAAACGGCAGTTTGGTCTTCCTGGTCGCCTCGAGCATGAGGGTGTGGATTCAAGGACCCCCTTAGCTGGAGTTTTGTCCATACGCTTGATGTGACCGAGCCAACGTAGTCTTCGTGTCGGAATCTGGTGCATGTTTTGGAAGGATTCCTTAAGCTACTTTTATTAAGAAGCTCCTCCACGCCCAATCGGAGGTTGGGCCCACAAATCAGTATCGTCTCGATCAGGTGGCCTTAAGGTCCTGGGTCTCAACAATAATTATTTCTCTTAAAAGCTATGAATGTAAAAATTTTCCATGTAAAAAGCCTCTCAGATCCCCAAGAGAGGCTTTTGCTGCTCATGGCCCCAAAGAATCCGAAATTGGGCTGAGTTATTATTCTTCGTTTGATCTGGTAGTTTGATCTGGTAGTTTTATACAAAAAAAAATTGGGGACAACTTATAAAAAGATCATTTATCATCTGGTCACCTGGGATCAGTGGCATCTGGTATCGAAAGACCATTATCATAATTTATATGATAGCTATACCTACTTCGCTAAAAGCACTACCTTTGCTCTTCAGTAGAAATTGCATTCCAGTAGCAGATACAAGTTTCACACTTCCCTAATGTGAACGACCCTTCAAACATCGATCTGCAAACACTGAGTAGGTACACTGTGTTTCCAATGCATTGAAATGACGCGAACTCCAATCTTCCATTTAACTGCTTAAAGGTTATTAATGCCGATGTTACCTCTTTCTTAACATCGACATTCGTGACCAATCGAATTTAAAAAGGCTAGGTACATCCCTTAAACCAATAAAGTTCACATGACCAAACAGTTTCCTTCAGTATGGTGAGGGGAACTGTCGAAGCTCTTAGACGGGACACGGAATACCACTCTCTCTCTTACAACTTACCTTAAAAAAGTCCATTTCGCTGGCTTAAGTAAATCGTTCTTGCTAGCCTCAGTCCATGAGTATATTGGTGCATATTTGTTATTCCCCGTGGGTGCAAGTAGCTCACGTAGAAAATACAGAAATCCATATTTTAGTTGGATAATGGAATGCTTTCGATCCCCTTCTTAAGAAGGAATCTGTTCACCTGCAAGGTTTGAACACCAGTTTAACATTATGTTATTACAAATGCACAGATGTGTTTACACCATGCCGCAATCTCATAGAAGTTCACACAGAAATCCTACTAATATTTATTTGAAAGAATTTTAATGTCGTTGAGCTAAGTATTTAATGTTTTCTCAAGGACATCCTGTTAACGGTTTCGTTGAACCCACTGCCTTCCACGTGAAGATAATTCCCATAAATTTATGACTGCTCCCTTTACAGGGTCCAGTTATCACCAAGATTTCCTTCACCTGTCTCTAGCGACTTTGTTCACTGATATAAAAAAAATTCCAATTTTCTCGTTTCTCCTGTCATTTCGATTTTCATCCTTTAAATTGTGTTGTTTATTTTTTTTCTGCTCTAAATCCTCCTGGCTATGGCATAGTATGGCTACTCGTGTACGTTGTCTTAAATGTTCAAAAATTATAGAGTGTTCACCATATGACGCCTCGATTCTCTTGGAACACGTAAGAACTGAACATCCAGAGATTGAGTTGTTGAGTGACAATGAAAAGATGGAATCGAGAGATGCAGAAACCAGCTACCACTCGACTGGCCAGCCATCTACACCTCCGCAAGTCCAACTTCCCCCGGAAGGTGGAAATATGGAGGAAGAAACCATTCGCCATCCTGGTGAAAAGCCCATGTACACCCGACGGTATAAGGTGCGAAGTCCAGTGAAGACGAAAAGCCCCCAGCGACGACGGATGTACAGGACGTCCGTGGAAAAATGGCGCCCAGCAAAGGGCACTATATACTGTCCAAGGTGTGGAGTAAACAAGAAACCAATTATAAGGTCACGAACGGAAAAGGTTAGGAATAAAAACAAAACAGCAAATTAAAATGCCAATCCAGTACACTCTTCTTCCTAGATGTCCTACTCAACGATTGGCGCCGCCTGTATCCTTACTTGTTGGCCACTGTGCTTTCTGCCATGTCTGTTCCCGTCGCCCACCAAGGACTATTTACATTGTGCCGAGTGTAATAACTTCCTGGGGATGTACGATAAGCAAAACAACTGTGTTAGACCGAATCGAGAATTTGTTGAGGGTGGTTGTGGGGTGACGGCGAAGCCAGAGAACAACCTGTTGGGAGAGCCCTCGGAGCAAACAGCTGATGAGAATTTTCAGAGAGTGCATCCTGAAGGAATAAAAGTTAATTAAAGAGAAACAAAGGTCCTTTTTTGTGCTTCTAACTGGTATAACGTATAAGGTTGGGGAAATAAAGCTTTCTAAAAGGCCATAGCAACTATAATGATTTTAGCGGTGTTTGGAACCATTCAAAGCTTTACACAGGGTGTTTCTCTTTATGCGGAAAGACTTTTAAAATAATGGAGTTACATTAAAATCGTAATGATTATGACTATGAACCTTAGTGGCCTTATTGGTCTGGTCATTATACTTAGAAAGAGTTTTTTTTCTAAAAGATCTCTTTTATCAATGTGTTGGAGTCTATAAATCTAAAATCAAAAACTGAGGGAAAGTGAGTAAATTTTAGGGAGTGGAGCTAGTCAGTTTCTTAGGTTCTACTGTGGTATCCAGAATTCGCCCAGAGTATAAAATGTCTCAGCAATATTTTTTCTTGTACTTATATGTTTCTTTACCAAGGTACTAAAGAACCACAGCCCGCATTGGCCGGTTGTTAATCTCCTTAAAACTCACCTGCTTTTATCTGTCACTTAACCTGACTGTCACCTGTCAGTTAAATTGCTGATAAGCATGAAAGTGCTCAATTTATAGGCTAAGCGGTCCCTGTACCAAATGCAAAACCTATCCTCAATCTGCAAAAGAATTTTCGCCTAAAATACATCGACCTCATAAGTTGGGACCAGATTAGTTTTTTTAAGTTGGCGTGCTGGGAGCATTGTTTAGTTTAGAAAAACTTTTTGCTCCCAGCTAATAGCCAGTGTGTCGGCAGCAATCCAATTGACTGGTTTAGTATTTTCTTTGGTTTTTTTTTTACTGATATAGAATCTCACTATCTCTTTAACCATTCGAGAAATTATGAATTTAAGCACCCTTGATACCATTAAGATATTAATTATGGTCAAATCTGAATGACGTGAACTTTGACATGAAATATGTTGTGCCAAAAGACACCAGTTCAAAATCCCACTTTTATTTGCCTCTGAACCAGATTAAGGCTGCTTGCATAGGATACATATATGTTAGAATGAATTTTACCCTCATTGACCCCCATCGTACAACTGCACTGACGCTGAAGTTTTGTCATAAAGACGTTTAAGCCCACATATGGCTCCTGTGGCTCCCTTGATGACGTTTTTGAATGCTACCTCCAGCTGAGACTATTATTTTATCCGGTAGAGAAGGTTTTAAAAGGTTCTTGAATTATCTAATACCATGTCTCCACCGAGCACTAATCCTCAATTAGTATAAATCTTTATTAAATCCTCTACAAATCACGCGATTTACCATACAAATTTAAATCCTCTCGGCATTCCTCTCTTAAATTTCATTCACCATATTCACAAACCAATTTTCTGCACCTTTGTAACTGTTTAAGAATCAAAAAAGGAAACGGAAACTGTCACTGTGTGACAGATCTGTCACAAGTACGTTTTCTATTGTGACTTTGGCTGAGGAAATCGTTTTTCGGTTCTGGGAAATGACATCGCCACTCTCTTTTGAGAGCCGAAATGACAGAAACATAGTTTTCTTGTCAAATAAATCCTATATTTGTCCGATGGAGCCACTTGAGGAATTATTTTTAATCGTCTCCCGCTAATCTTCTTTTAATTGTCGGTGGAGACATAGTATAAAGTTGTTCTTATTAATGTGGCACAAATCCTAAGTTGGGAGGATTTTTTTAAAGGGACCAGAATTTTTTGTAAAAGGCAGTATAAAAATCTTTTAGAAATCGATTGGTAAACTTTCTCTGATGCACAATTCTAAAATTTTACCCTAAAATAATAACACGATCTTGAATGAAATCGTCGATAATTAGGGAAGTCGATCGCGACATTATCTACAGATTTTGAGAAAGAAAAATAAATTAGCTTGAGAGGGAACTCTAAGCTAATGCCTTAGTAACTAACACCCCTTAAAAGTCGGAGTGATATTTCGACTTTTAAGAATCCTATGATCCAAGATTCGACCCATGAATCTTGGCCTCTATTACTAGTTGCCCTATATACTATATTCCTAGCCAGCGTTATCAAATGCGTTTCCAATGGCAAAGAATGCATGCAGAGCTTACTTAAGGTGGCGCTACAGTCCGGGGTGGACCTGGGCCTCAGCCAACAAGCTTCGCCAGCCAGCTCTGTCTCTAGCTAGCCGTCTCCAGTTTCGCACGCGAAGTTGGCTGAGGTCCCCTTCCACTTGCGTGCGCCACCTGAGTCTCGGCGCTCCTCTACCGCGTCGTTTCTGCGGTGTGGATTCGAAGATTTTCCGGGCCGGGGCGTTGGTGTCCATCCGCTCTAGATGACCCAGCCATCGTAGACGTTGTGTTTTGACTCTTTTGGCTAGGTTGGTATCGCTGTACAGCCCATACAGTTCGATGTTATATCTCCTCCTCCACTCTCCGTCTATGCAGACGGGACCGTAAATCGTCCGAAGAATTTTCCTCTCGAAGCAGCCTAAAGTGTTTTCATCCGCCTTTGACAGAGGGTCTTATACATGGACACTTTAGTTGCTCGAAAGAGGGCTTTGCTACTCAATTGCCTTCTAAGCCCAAAGAAACAGCGATTGGCAAGAGTTATCCTTCGTTTGATGTGCAGAGCATGCATGCATGCTATGTCCTCGAAAACATCTTGACAATTTCTGTCCTTACTTTTTATACTATAACTCCACCGGCAATTAAAACAGAATTATCGGAAAACGATTTAAAATAAATCCCAAAGTGGTTTCACCGGACAAATATAAAATTAATTTGACACGAACGCAAATCACGCGATCTGTTGAGGATTTAACAAAGATTTATATTAATTGCGGATTAGTGCCCGGTGGAGACTTGGTGTTAGAGTTGCCTTAACCTAATTGATTTATGGAATTAAAACAACTCACTTGACCTGGTAACTGCTGCTTGCTTCAGGCAGGTCAAGTTAATAATATTTCCTCAGTTAAACCAGTTGACTCTCAATAAGCCATTTACACATAGCTTTTTTCTTGTTTAATGTTCAGATATACAGCTTTTCTGTACTTCCTGCTGCTTGTTGGAACCACTGAAGCTGTATGTCGCCTAGAATACAGCAAATAAGTCGTTTTGTTTCATCTAAAGTGTCTGCTTAAATGCCATAAACTTCCGAAAATAAAGAAATAGGGAAAACCGAAGAGAAAACTAGGATGTTATCAAATTTCACTACTTACCTAGCCAAGGGGTTGTAGTTTAGATCAATTTTAATTATCAACTGTTTCCGTAAAAATACCTTTCGTTGAATGGCCACCCCACACAAAGCTTTGTTTTCCCGGTATAACAGTTTAGGTGGTTCAAGAATTTAGTAGAATCGTTGTTTTTAGCATAGACATCTACCGCCTAAAATACTTGCATACACTTTAGTGGAACAGAGCTTCCTAAAGTTTCAGCACCAGACTTTTTAATGTTTCAGCGTTTTTTAATAAACAACACTATTTTGGTAAATTACAATAGTGCTTAAGTCAATCTGTAAATGTAGTATTAAAAATTAATAATATTATTTTAAAACAAATTGGAGTTTAATTTCTATTTTAAGATTATGTTAAAACGAACAACTTTTAAAACATTGGACTTATTCTTTTCGAGATAATAGAAAAATATTTATGCAATTGCGGTAAAAGTAGAAAAGCATTCCTTATAAAAAAAAGTGTAGTAATTTAGAGACTAAAGCTTTGCAGTTCCTCTCTTTTCGGTTATTGTTGTGGTGGTGGAGTACTTGGATTTTCGGCAGCACTTTTTTGTCGCTGATAGTTTCGCCATTGCATATCCTCTTCAAGTGCTGATCGTCTGGCTTTGAATAGCTGACGCTTATACCAACTAAGTTGAATAGTCCGGCCAATGTAACATCCACATTTGGAGCAGTAATGGTTAAAATCATGACGTCCTTGCCATCTTATTGGAGTACTGGAAGAGGAAAAGAGAGTTTAATTTTGACTTGGGTAATTTGTTAAAATTTAACTTTTCTTTTTTCCGTATGCATAAATGTAGCTAAATTTCACACTTAATAGTTGCGAATTTCTGAAGATAAAATTTTGAAAATGATTGTTTACCTTTCTAAGCATTACTCGACTTCCGACTAATTTTATGACTTGAGAATATTCTCAGAAATCAACTGAGCAACTAACTTAGAATAATTTATTCACGATATAATCTGGCATATTGTTTTTTATATACAATTTCTTTGCTATCTCTATTGATCTTTTTTTTTAGTTCATTCTTACTATTTTTTATATTTTTCTATTATGTGTTTATCATTTATTTAGTATTTGTTTAATATTTATTTAGTATTTTTGTATTATTAATTTTATTTTATTAACAATACTAAAGTTTACAACTTTTTATTGAAATATTCCAAGTTATACCAAAAATAGCATTTTACGTTGGACGGGATACACTGGCTGGTGGTTCGTATGCGAGCTTATTTTTCTGACTTAAAGCTGATCTCGGCAGGCCTTAAACGTTCAATGCATTTCACGAGGAGTCAAAAACCAACAAGGATGAAATTCGCCATGATAAGCCTTCGTTTTGATATATTATAATTGCGAAGCTCTCCCACAACGAGATTAATGCCTAACTTGCCTTGAAAGATATGATCGAGGTCGAATTTTCCGTCGAAGAAAGTACTTTTTTTAACATGCGTCAACATTTTAAACCAAAAATTTAAACGTTATAACTTGGGCTGTCAGTTGCTGTTGTTTCGGCTTTACTAACTTATTTTTTTTTTTTTGTACAGGTCTGACAAAGGGTCTGCCTAGTGAGGGGCTGCCTAGTGAACTGAAGCCTTCCATTCTACGCAATCCTAGGCAACATGCTTCCAAGTTTTCCAAAATAAGCACTCAATAAATTAGTTCTTACAACGGAGGTTCATTCTTTCTAGGCGTCTCGAACGGGGGAAAGCATTTTGAGACATAACCTTGGCTTATGGTCTAGATGAGCGCTGTTACATTTTATTGTTCAGCATCTGCTGCCATGAAACAAAATATAACATGACAGAATAAAGTGGAAGAGGACCTCGGCCAACGCAAGGTTGGCTTGCTGGCGACAGAGATGGCTGGTTAAGGTTGTTAGTCCAGGTCCAACCCGGACTGTTGCCTCCTAAGTAAGTAAGTAAGTAAGACACATTGCGGTCGGAGAAAATAATTTATGCCCCTTTTATTTTTCTAAACGTTCTACATCCTGATTTATACACTCAAAAACGATCTTCGTAGCGCAGATATTTCTGCAACTATAGGGCCGTGATCACCAGACTGTATTACGGTTACCACAACATCCTAAATACACCTATATCCTACAAGATTTCTACAAGGTTTCTTCGTTTCGGTGTATCTCGTCTAAAATTTCTGCAAAGGTGGTTTCACAGACTTGATCTGAACAGTTGGTCTTGTTATCAATCAGAATCAGACCCAGGATATCTCCGTTTTGGCGACAAGTTAGATTATGGGTGTTTGCTCCGCATAAAAAAAAACTGCAGTCGTTGTTGATCGTGAAGAATTTACTTAATTCCAGAGCTTCACTGAAGATTGACGTCGATTTCTTCGTGTCGTTTCCTGCAATTTTCTTCGATTTGCAATTGTCTTCTCGATTTGATATGGGATCGATTCTCCTGCTTTGCGAATATCCAAGGGTAAGTATTACGTAACTGGAGCATCTATACTGTAGAGACACACCACTGACACTAGAAGGCCAATGTATAAACTCCATTCGACTATAACAGCTGTCTCTTAGCCCTGCCACTATATGAAATATATGAAATATATTGCTGCTGCCACTATATGAAAGACTAAGAGCATGCAGCAAGAGAAGATAAGGTTATAAGTCGCTGCCCAACCGCGAGTTTACAGTAATGTGGCCAAATAACCATATAAAATCCGCCCTCGTGCAAACTTATTTGGCATAATAGGACGAAACTATTAACACCTGTGCGAATGCTTTTAAATCAAATTTTTCTATACACCTTGAAACTAAATTTCGACAATGATGATATCTGCAGAATGTGATATCTGCAGAGTATGTGGCGATGTGTATGAAGTTATAAGGATACGCCTTACTATGCCACTGCTCCGCATAAGTCAGTTGATAAAAAGAACTGTGGAAAGGTACTCTTCAAAGAATTCACAGGACAATAACAATAACATTGACTTTATCTCTCAGGTACATGGATCCATCAAAGTGGCTTAGCGACCTGCACTTAAAAGAGTTAAAATAAATATAGTCCAGTGTCCAAGGATTGTTAGGGTTCGTCAAAATCTAGACTTTTAATTTTATACAATGAAATGGTCATCTGCCAACACAACTAGAGGTTTTCACTACCATAAAGCTGCACGCAGAAATGTGTTGGCTTTAATTAAAAAATCTAAATCAAACCTACGCACGCCGACCGGAGTTTTCTTCGTTTTCATGAAATATAAGCAAGAGACTTAACCACTTTAACGTGCCAACTAAGTGACTCTACTTACCAGCAACAACAAAAATTAATTACAGCAACAATTTTTTGGATGCAGGTAACCACCTCTTGCCGCAAAGTACTCAAGCCAACAGCATTGCATGCGGGGCAGGTTATCTCAGTAGGCTCGTTCTTAAGATGACCAATATTCGTTGCAATCGGCACAGAGAACTCCATTCTTTATAAAAAGCTCTCTCATGAAATCTCAAGAAAAACACACACCTTCACTTTTCGTCTATACTAATGATGAAGCTCAATAAGTTCGACACTTTTTTTCCACCATCCACGACTGGACTAAGTCAAAAACAAACTAAAATCGTCAAATAGATCAGGCGTACATAGAACCCAATACAACGAGCTTTTGCAAATCTTCGACTCACTCTCGGAAAAGATACATTTGTGAACTCGTAGATATAACACACAGATGAAAGTCGATTTTTTATCATATATTTAGCGGCATAATCAATATGCAAAAACAAAAATTAATAAATAAGAAACTAGGAAAGTGATTAAATTCTTAAAGTTGTGGACGACGAAATGTTCCTAGATACTCGCCGCAGCTGGAACAATAGTGTTGCCGGTAACACTGCAGCCATTTCCTCTTGACAGTGGTTTTTCCTTCGGCCTTACAGAACGGGCAGGTAACCTCATGTGAGTTTGGACCAACAGCAAAGTAAAAAACTTTTGGTGGCAATTGGGCGGGAATGGGCTCGTCTTCGACTTGGGTCGTCTGTACCTCAACCATCTTGGGAGCTTACAAATTTTTTGTTAATTATCTTCTTAAGAGATGAGATGACTAACAGTGGCAATGGTCGTTTCGATTCTTAATTTCAACTAGTTTCAGTTGTGAACTTATTATAGACCCGGTCCGGTTCGCTCGGTGCGAATGTACTAATTTCACAGACCGCACTGAAGTACACATCCAACCGGTGACTGTGCTGAAATGTTTGTGTGAGGATAGCTATTCTCATGGATATGAAGCTTTTTTTTTTAATTTAATTCTTTCAATTCTAAATTACGCATAGACGAAGGGAAATTGAAGTGGCACATTCGAATTTTTCACGCTCTAGTTAGTGGGCAAGAAATTAAAGTGCCTGACGTTATTGTGTTTTATGAATTACAATTTCTAGTATACAATGAGGTCAGACAATGGACTGTTGGATCGTTAGATGCAGTTGTGGTGGGAATTTAAACGAAATTACATCATTAGAAGAATGTTAATGAGGTTGTGGCTTCGAATCAGTCAAATGCTGAAGAGAGAAAGAAATTTGTTTAATTACTTCAATGTTGGTGGAGAAGGCAAACGAAAGTTGATCATTTCGAAATGTGCAACGACACAGAAGTATAGAGAGCGATTATTAATCTACATATACCGTAAAAGGAATCACGTAAGTCTTAAACCTTTGCGAGTTTTTAAACACAAAAATTGACTTTCAAAAAGGTCATTCGCCGAAAAGGTTTTACTTATCTAGTTTCAGTGCAGTCAGTGCAGTCCATGCACCTGTTCTAGTCGTGCCATTAACTCTCTAGAATAAAACAGTGAAGAAATGCCTGAATGGAATGCCAAGGAATCTCAAAACCCGGCTTTTCTTACTTTTATACATTAAAAAATAATTCCGAAAAACATTTTTGCTTTCAAGAATTTTTCGAAATGTATTCTTTTAAGATTTAAAAAAATATGTATTTTTAAGAGTTTTGTCATTCGAATATATATTTTTCTCGTTTAAGATAACGTCACGAACTCGCATCGCTGCATGTGTTAGAATCGTACAAAAAAAGGGACTATCCGTAGTTTTGAGTTGAAATATACGACATTTTGAAAAATAATCGGTTATGGCTTGTCAGCACAGCGCGATCTTTTACCAACTAATCCTTAAACTTTTTTATGCCAAAAGTATCTGCACTGAATAAGTGTCTTAAAGGTGCCAGAGCATATCATCTAGACACCAAAGCAGCATTATCTTCCTACACAAGTTAAGTCAAAACCTTTGAAAAAAAAATCATGGATGTTTTTTTTGACTGGTGTCAATGTCTATCCAACCTTCGGATGTACTAGACAGGGTAAGAATCCTCATATACATAGGACCGCAAACCTATTTCAGAGTCGATTTGGCTACTGCTCGTAAGCTGGTTAATAAGTCTAAGCCAGTCTTGAACACAATCCATCTATGAACGGAGCACCTTGTACGATTCCTTCAGCAGAATTAGAAATTCTGTTCTACCAAGTCTTTGACATCTTCAGCACATAAATAGCTGCAACCCAGGCTACGAGAATCGCCATACCTCAACTTTGACGCACCACAAACCCGAGTTTTATGAAAACTTCCAGAGTACCACCCACTTTTAATTTCTTGCGATGTCTTGACTTGCTGTAAGTTTTACCACATCACTTCTACACCGATTGATTAAAAATTACTTAAGACGAGAAAACAATAAAGAAAGGTGTCTGCATGGTAGTATTATGGACCAGTAGTTGATTCCGGGTCCTCAGACAGTGGCAACCTCCGACCAAAGAAGAAAAATCTCTTAAGAAGATATCAAAGCAGTTCAGTAATTGCCATGTGACTAAGTCAGGTATTTTCAAGAAACTTTAAGGTTGACGATTATGCCACACTTGCGATTACACTCTCTCAATCTTGCTTAAAAAAAGCTCCTTAAATAGCATATAGTGATTCAGCTGTAAAAATAGCGATTCAGCTGGATTCAATATGGTGATGGACAGGTGGCAATGTACGTACTTGTCTGACGACGTAACAGATTTACCCAAACTTTTTGATCACTCTTAATAGATCGTATATTAGTGCAGTCCGTATATTACAGGACACTGTCAATGGAGGAGGATGATAGGATTACTCAGGACGTTCTCGGTAAGAGCCAAGCTCTCTCTCAATAATGAAAAAAAATGAAATCTTTACCTTGAAACTTTCTTTTCCAATGATCTAAGAAATTTAAGCACGACCGACACAGTAGTCTCCCACCTCCCGAGTTTCAAAATCAATCGTAGCTGGTTCAGTAAGCTTTTTGGATCCACCTTATACCACAATAGACCCTCAAAGGTCTTACATCTACCAGGAACATATAACGACGGAAAATCATAAAGCTGTCGTTCGACTAGAAGATTAAGCATTTTTACAGCAGATGACAACGAACAATTTCGGCTATGACACTTTGTCGCATGAGTTTACTTGAGTCAACCTTTCATGCCGCATAACAAAATGTTTGAAAACTATTTTTTCCCAATGAAGATTATAGTTCTCATCAAAATCAACAGGATTCCCTAGGGACATTATCGCTCGTGTGCTTAGTAAGATTGCGGCACAAAGTCGTGAGGTTATTTGCCGCGCGTTTTTCTGTCGTGGTATGCCCCAGGCCTAAGTTTGTCGGTTTTCGAATGCCACTTACCGAAAAGATTGGCAAAGCTATAATTCTGATTATAATGATAAGTGGACATTGTGGACGTTCTAAGACAAACTAAACCGTTGAGTAACATAAAATATTTGGTTTACTCACATGTTCTGGAGATTCAGTGATAAACTCTTTCGAATATTGTGAACTCAAGACTCGGAAAAACAATCTTCGCATGAGAGATTTGCATAAATGAAAGCCTAAGCAGACAGCCGAGCCCTTGGTGCTTGGTTTTGTATAAATTTTGCATTTCTTGACATACATAGCTTGGTATAAGCTAGGTGTCTGACATATAAGGTAAGAAAATCAGACAAATGAATGTGCCGAAATCAGATTGCAGATTTAATTTACACCTTAACATTTGTATTTTAACCAGTGGGCTATTGCTAAAACTTCTGTTGAGAGTTATTTAGCTCGTTTTAAGTTTAGCTTTTTTAACAAGTTAAGAAGACTTTATGGACATTAAGACATTTTCGACAAAAAAAAAATATCAATAATTTTTCAGGGGCACACAAAAAACCATTTTAAGCCGCGTTAACACAAGCACCGTTAAACAGAAACAGAAACAGAAACAGAATTCCATACATTAGCAACTGGAACCTCAATTCGATGAATGCTTTTTGCGTTGCTAATGAAAGAAATTCTATTCCTGTTTCTGTTTCTGTTTCTGTTTCTGTTTCTGTTTCTGTTTCTGTTTCTGTTTCTGTTTCTGTTTCTGTTTCTGTTTCTGTTTCTGTTTCTGTTTCTGTTTCTGTTTCTGTTTCTGTTTCTGTTTCTGTTTCTGTTTCTGTTTCTGTTTCTGTTTCTGTTTCTGTTTCTGTTTCTGTTTCTGTTTCTGTTTCTGTTTCTGTTTCTGTTTCTGTTTCTGTTTCTGTTTCTGTTTCTGTTTCTGTTTCTGTTTCTGTTTCTGTTTCTGTTTCTGTTTCTGTTTCTGTTTCTGTTTCTGTTTCTGTTTCTGTTTCTGTTTCTGTTTCTGTTTCTGTTTCTGTTTCTGTTTCTGTTTCTGTTTCTGTTTCTGTTTCTGTTTCTGTTTCTGTTTCTGTTTCTGTTTCTGTTTCTGTTTCTGTTTCTGTTTCTGTTTCTGTTTCTGTTTCTGTTTCTGTTTCTGTTTCTGTTTCTGTTTCTGTTTCCGTTTCTGTTTCTGTTTCTATTTCTGTTTCTGTTTCTGTTTCTGTTTCTGTTTCTGTTTCTGTTACTGTTTCTGTTTCCGCTTCTGTTTCCATTTCTGTTTCTGTTCCTAGTGACAACGCTGATTTACTTATTCAAAAAAGATTTTTTTCTAGTTTTTTTTTTATATATTTCTGAAGTAATTTTATTATATATGCTCCATAAAATATGTTGTAAGATTTTTTCCAAATCATCAAAACCGTCCATAAGCTAAGTGGTTTAAGTGAAACCAATAAATCCATCAGTTCAACGAGAAGCATTGCCCTACTCAATAGCACCCATGTGAAATCTGCTTGACATTAGTGCTGTTCTCGAGCCACCAACAACGCGATCTAAGTTTTTCGCAATCGGAACCATCAATCAACGAAACTAATTTCGACATTACTTTTCTATTTTCAAACGGTTCCTCACTTATCTTGACAGGCTTCCAGACACGCGAACCCATCGCGTCGAAAATATACCCAATTCCAAGAAGAAGCAATTCCACTACAGATCAGAAGTGCGAAGCACGCAAAATAAACATCGACTAGAAAATTTTTCAAAACTTTTTCAAAAATAGATTTATTTGCTCTCGATAGAAAAATGTAAAAATAAAAGAAATAAAAAAGTAAAAGACAAAATTGCATTCACACGTTCACTTCGCTTTAGTTTTCTTCAGATACTTTTTGGGCTTCATTACACGTCCAAAGTAGCAGCCACAATTCTTGCAGTAATGGTTCATGTCGGTGTGTTTACATGGATGCGTGAAAGTCCGACAGAAGCAGCAGCAAAACGATCTACGGAAACAAAGGAGAGAATTCAAGAAAAGTTTTCAAGATGACGTGCCGCTCCCTAAATACCCACGACGTGATATCATAATTTTCCCTCTCTCCTTTTTCCCCCCCACAATGTAGTGGGTGGCAAAGTATAATTATTGTCTTCAATTGAATTTGAAATGAACTTACACAAAAAGGCACGAATAGATGCCATTGATCGTGCCAGTGTACCATTTAAGGTCATGCGTGACTTCGGACTTGGCACGGATGTGGCAGGCTGGGCAGGTAATCTCCACCGGCTCTCTGGGCAAGTTCAAGAACTGTCCGACCAAAGGGGTGGCATAGTTGTCGAATATCGTCTGATCGGTGATCTTCTTGCCGGGGATTTGGACGTCTGTTGCAGTGGTTGCCGGCTGTGCCATGGCTTCGAAATCGAAACGTCAACAAAACAAGACTAAAACTTGTGTGGTTTGGGGGATTGTTGACCGTGATCTCGTCACTCAGATTGGCTTGGATACACTAGCATACAATAGTCACGATCAGCTGGCTGTTGATTCTTTGGGAATTTTAGAAAAGAACGCTGTGCTTCAGAGAATAAAGAGAGAGCTTTCGCTGTGTTGTCAGTTTAGTTTGTTTTTGATTCGTGTTTTTTTGTGTATTTGTTGAGAGCAAACTTCCGAAACAAGATTCGCATTTTTTTTTTATCCACAAGTGAGTAGATTTATTTTTATTTCATGGGGATCTAACAGTAAGCATATGGTTTTGAATAGAAAGTTAGGATAGATACTTGTAGAGAGAAAAAATTATTATCTTAATTAAATTTTATTAAAAGGAGTGTTTGTTTAACAATTACAGATTAAATTTATTGAATTTCAGATACGATTTGTCTACTGCGTGCATTATAATGCAATAAAGCAAAGAAAGAGATTGCAGGAAAAGTTTTATTTTATAAATAATTCATATATAGATATTAACATAGGAAACGCGTAGATTCTCTAAAAATATTAAGTCTATGCAAGCTGCGTTCAAGACCGAATTGCACCAGCAGAAAATGTACATGCTTACTGACTTTCAACACTTCAAGGTAGTCAAATAGTCATTCTAAATAAAAGATATTCTGTATTCATGGTGAAGATCTGGGTCGTTTAGTTCTCATCCCGAAGTTTCTGTCTCGTACCGTATTGAGAACTAGCACATAACCGTGGAAACCATGCTATCCGACCTGCAGCAGATCAGTTTCGACATTCCCTTCAAAATTGCATGCACTTAGTCCCTGATCACTAGTCCATAGAAAAAACCCTTTTTAGGGTTTTTCCGATTTAATTTAGATATGACAAGTATACACCTATACTGGGCTTATAAAGGTTCTAAATGGATCCTTTGCACCAAATTCAGACTGGTGTTATGACTAAATCAAATCAGGAACATTTTAAGAAAACTCTTCAATTCTGCTTGGCCCTAAGAATTAGGCCGGAATATCTCCGGGCTAACCGAGTAAAATTTAAAAGCCTGACGATCTATACTCGCTTCATTGGGGAAATGCTGTGAAAGTCTTATGCACCTACAAGTACTGGATTAGACCACATAATATATTCGCTTACGAGCAATGAGGAAAAAGGAGCTTATGCTTCCTACGAAAAGCTCGCCTTTGAAAACCTTATTTCAGTCCGTATTAAAAGTAGAACGATCAGTTTGTCCGGTCAAATTTTCAGTACGGGTGATACGGTTGTGGGCTCATTTAAACCTTATGTTCACCTTTTAAGCTCTCACAAGAACAGTTGTGGTCAATAATGATAACAAGGCGAATAGAAGACTAGAAAAACTCAAATGATTTCAGTTGAAAAGGGGCCTATTGTGGCATCCTCAGAAACACTCAGACCTTAATGTGAAGAACTCCCAAAGTTGTTGTAAAGATCTCTTTATTAGTTGCTTTTTGTAGCAACTTTTTTAGCTGGTGATTTAAACATGGAAAAATCACCAGCATTTTCACAACGGAAGACCTTCCAACACGGAACCGTTCCAGAGCTTACATGAAATCTTGTAAACGAGATCAATTTAACATGATTTGTTTCTTTAGAAATCTTGAATCGCCTTGGTTCACTCAACTTCAGAATTTTAGACTCCTGAATCGATATTTGTCCGACAATTTTCCATATCAGACCCAACAAACCATATCATTAATACCGAACAGTGGGATCCAAAATCTCACCGACACGAACAGCGACGAACCCAGGAAACATGAATGTAGATCAATTGATCCAAAACAGCACGGTCTTAGAGTCGAGCAAAAACATCGCTTCGACAGGCCGAAAAGAGTTTGATTTCTGCAATGTTTTCCTCACCCATTAGCCAAGTGCAGGCGCTTCTCTATACGTGGTATGGATAATTTCTAAACAATTACGGACCTTCTATTAACGGACTGATCTATTAAAATCGTCAATATGCTATGACAGCAAATGCTTTTCTGGTATGTCCACAAAAATTACGAAACATATTTTCCCCTCGTCGAGGCTCCGTCGGGACACTACCGCCTTCCGGCAAATCATAATGTCATTGTCATAATTGCCATCTTGATACTCGATATCGGGTAGTCCTAGCTGAAAAACTGATATGAAAAATGGCTATAAAACAGCACTGTGACAAGTGATAGGTGCTCCTCAGATAGAATAAGGAAGAGCACGAGAAGTCCCCGATCGAGTTTATTGGAATAGATACTTCTGCAGAAACAATGTGTCAGAAATTTTTCCAGAAGGTTAAAAGTACGTACCACTGGAGAAAAAATTTCCGTCCAGACGCCAGTAGAAGTGCAGATGGAAACATTGTAAAGAATTCACGTCGATATGTAAATCTATGTCAAAGAAAAATAATCCTTCACCTTCACCGTTGAGTAGATCAAACCCTCCAAATTAAACCTCCCACCGTGTGTATTTTAAAAGCGATCTTATAAGGGAATGAGTCGCTCCTTATAGGATCGCTTTTTTAATTCTGTCTTAGTAAGATTCAAACTACATACGCAGCATCTTTTCAATCTTTGGATGATCGTAACTCTGGACCATAACATGTAGGTAATCTTGCTTACAGGCCAAATGCGATTGAATAAGACCTTGTTGGTATTTTTGATCAGAGATGCAGATTTGAGTAATCCCAAAAGTGAAGTATGACAAAACCCCACTCGAGAATGATTTATTTATTCACAAAATGAAGCAACTACTTCCTCTAGCAGCAAGTTACCAACGCAATTGTTCCCACAGCCATGGACTACTTGACACACTTTGGTTACAGCATTTATTTGCTTTCACTTTCATTACAGTTGAATTATTCGTTGGCAGCACGTTTCTGTTTTATTTGAATAAAGACTAATTGAGAGGTGAAAAAAGGTCTAATTACCTTCGGTTGAGTAGATAGGTGTCGAACCACAACCAACGAACCCAAAAAAATATAAACAAACAAACGATAGTATTTTTGTAACATTAATGATGTTGGGCATGAAGAAAAATTAATTTTTTATTGTTATTAAAAAAAGGTCATAATTATAAATAAAATAATAAATAATTAGCACTCATCACACAGGCCGATCATAGAATCCCAAATGACCGCCGCACTTGTTGCAGAACATTCGCTTGCTCTTGTACTGACTCGACAGGCAGCAGTATAGGAACGACAGTGAGAATATCGGAAAGCAACTGAAAAGTGGAAGTCGATCTAAGGATCTTTTTCTAATTGTCAACTTATCAATTCGAACATACCATGACAACAGCGATAGCAATGAACTTAGTTGTCCAACCATACCGGACATCTGGACAGTCTCAGTGTCGGCTCGAGCTCCACACAGCGGACACTTGATTTGATAGGAACTCGGACCCACGGTGAAGTACCTCAGACGTGGCTTACCATCTTGGGCATTTGACTTTGGTGCCCAGAACAGCTGATTTGCTTGTTTCGCCTCGAGAATCTCATCGGCATTATCGATGAAGGGAAGATTTGCATTTTTCGACAGGCGCAGGTTGCCAATGATATTGTTCGACTTTTCCTCGGGTGTTGTGGGAGGATTTAGGTTCACTTCGACCAAATCCCTATCGTCAGACATTTTATGCGCGCGCCGATTCTGTGTACCGACCTGGACGGACTGGTGTGTTTAGTTGAGGCGGCAGATGCTGATCGCAGAAATATGTGTTGTGGGCCTGAGTGGGTAAAAAAACAATTCATGGGAAGCAGAGAGAGCAAATTTTGTAAAGTGAAATGGATTTGGCCTGACTGAGCTTTAAAGCTCTTTGTCGGTATGATCTGCTGTATGACATCATCGTGTGTGAGCAACTATCCCGTGTGAGATAGATTCCGATGAAGTCTTGTGTCTAAATTGTTTGCAAAAAAATGTGCTTCTTTTGAAAGGCGATGTAAACGGAAATGCGAATTATATTTGAATAGGTTGCGTGAAGTTTTATATCGAAAGGGTTTCACTCATTGCCCTCAGCATCGATGCTGACAGGCACAGAGTGGTTCTAAGGCAAAAAAAATGTTTGGGGTAAAGTTCGTATACTACTGATTTGTTTAATTTGTGAATCTGCGGCGTACCAAAATAACTCTTTCTTTTAGTTTTTAATTTCATTTAAATATTTTCTTGAAATAGCTTTTTGAAATGAAAAGTAAGTTTTTATAACTGTTTGTAAAAGTTTATTTTTTTAATAAAAAAAAATTATCTTTGACCTAGAAGAAAAGTTTAAAAAGCCTGAGTTTATTTATTGGTCAACTATTTGTATGGGCCAAGCCCCCAAAAATGGCTTAGGTATGTACAAAAACAGTTTAAACGAGTCTGAATGAAACGAGGCAAACTACAAAAAACAACCAAATTTGACAAACGCACAGGCCACCACAAAAAGCATTTAAAGACATGCTTTTAAGGACATGTCATATACTTGGTAAAGAGATATACTTATTAAAGTTTTTAAAGAAAAAATACAAAATTATAAGAAAATGGAGTCAAATTTTTTGCCACCCTGTATTTTGAAACTTTTTAAAGTACGGAAACTTAAATTTCGCCCAAAATAAGAAGATAACATCTAAAATCAATAAAAAAGTAAACCACAGTGTGTAAAATATAACAACCACAATAATTTCATATAAACAGTATTTTACACGAACTGCAAAACAAGGCTGAGCCTAAACTTCGCAACAAATGCCAACGGACCGCTCCGTATGCGTTCATACTTAACGTTCCACTTTTCTAGATTTTCCCTTTGCATTATTATTTTTTGTGGCCAGAGTTGTCAAGACTGTAATTTGTAGACTGCAGTCAATTGACTTAATAGACTTAATTTATAAGTCTTCTTAACTTGCTCAAAGACTAAAAATTGCAGCCGCCAGTCAAATCGAGTATTCTAACTGGGAAGTTAACTAAAGCAGTCAATTGACCGCAAGTTAAAAGACTGCAGTACTTTTCAACTTACTCAATACTTTTAGTCAATTGTAAGTCTTCTATAAATCTAAGTAATTTTTACAGTCAGTATTGTCAGTCAATTATTGACTAAATACCTTGAGTAAAGGTTAAAAAGTACTGCAGTCTTTTAAGTTGCAGTCAATTGACTGCTTTAATAAGCTTTGCAGTAGAAAGAAATTTTTAAGTCAAACTACAGTCAAAGTTTTCAAAGACTTTAATCAATTTACTCTGACTTAACTGACTGCAGTCTTCAAATGACTTCAACTCTGTTTGTGACATTTTGGCGACCCACTATGAAGACTGCATTCAATTGACTTGATGGGCTTAATTTAATGTATTTGGACTTGCTCAAAGATTTTCATTTAAAAATTGCAGTCGCCAGTCATTTAGAATATTCTGACTGGGAAGGTAACTAACAAACGTTTTCAATTTACTGCAAGTTTAAAGACTGAGTACTTTTTAACTTAAAAGTAACATGGGTTTGCTACAAAAGTCTTTAAGTCCACTATAAATCTACTTTTTACAGTCAGCTAATCTTTTGACTGCAATCATGTCACTCTAAGTCAATTTACTGTTTTTTAGTCAATTGAATGCTTTTAGTCATTTGACTGCTTTTTAGTCAATCGACTGCTTTTAGTCGTAGATTGGAGTTCAAATACTAGCGGCCAAAATGCCGAAAGAAAAAGCTGTTTGTGATTTCACCAGCAGGGTAAATATGTCTTGACACGTAAGATTTCAACTCCGCTCTACGATTAAAAGCAGTTGATTGACTAAAAAAAAGTCAATCGACTTACAATTAAATGACTGCAGTCAAAAGACTTACTGACTGCAAAAATGACTTAGATTTATGGAAGACTTAGAATTCACTAAAATACTTGTGTAAGTTCAAAAGTACTGCAGTCTTTTAACTTGCAGTCAAACTGCTTAAGTTAACTTCCCAGTCAGAATATTCGAAATGACCTGTGAGTGCAATTTTTTTTTTTTTTCTTTTTTCCGTGGGTAGGAAAAATGTTCATAGGCACTTCGAGGATCGGCCGCGCGTGCTCATAGTAGTGTGAGATTCTTACTAAAAATTTCACTAAAAAACCTCCCATTTTCCGTAGACTACAAGTTCAAGCTTCTGTAGTAATCGCGTGTGGCAGGCTGCCTTCCAACGAGAGCACCTACAATACCGTCAATTTATGCGGTTTCATCTTATGCTGCTAGATCCAACGGTCAACATTCGTTGTAGTCGGCGCGTAAAATTTGTCTGATCCAAAGTTCGGATAATTTCATTGTTGCAATGCCCGCGAAGACGAGTACTAAGTTTGCGAGCAAAGTTTGTTACCTCGTCAGTCACGGTTGCGATTCCTAGATCTGGGTGTAGATCGCTATTTCTTATATACCATGGAGTATTAACCATTGCTCTGAGTGTCTTATTTTGTAAATTTTCTTAAATAGATATATTGCTTGGTTTAGTACAACCCCAGAGTTGTATACCGTACGTCCAAGATGGTTTTAGCACTTGCTTATACAAAAGCAGTTTGTTATATACGCTTAGTTTCGAAAATCTTTCGATAAGCCAATTCATTTCTCTTAACCTGATTTCGAGCTCGTCGCGTTTCTTTTTAACGTGGGGCTTCCATTTAAGTTTTGCGTATAGAGTCATTCCTAGATATTTCGCTTCATTTGAGTACGGGATTTGTACGGAATTAATGAATAAAGGTTTTTTGTTTATCTTATAAGTAAGTATGTATAAGTAAAGTTAACATGCGTTGACCTAGTCTCGTTAAGGACGACTCGCCAGCTCTTCGTCCAGTGGCATATTTTGTCTAAAGTGCGCTGAAGTTTCCCTGTTGATAATTCAACTGTCGTATTAATAACGAGAATAGCAGTGTCGTCAGCGAACGTAGCTTAAATTGTTCCCTCATCGTGGGGTATGTCTCTTGTATAAAGCAAAAATAGTTTTGGGCCAAAAACGCTTCCTTGCGGGACACCAGCATTTATCTCTTTGAATTCCGAGTACTCATTTTCGTACCTTACGCGAAAGATTCTGTCTTCAAGGTAAGACTCTAAGATGCTATAGAGTTTTTCTGGTAAGCTAAGCCTTAACTTGTACTTCAGGCCTTCGTGCCATACCTTGTCGAAGACTTTTTTTCGTTCGGACATTTTCCTGGTTTCGGAACCATTATGACCTCGGTGAGTGCAATTGTGAAAGTTAAAGTACTTGGTCAAAGTCTTAACTTGTATTCAAGAACTTTAATCAATTGACTGCGACTTAAATGGCTTCTGTCTTCAAATTACCGCAGTTTTCACAACTCTTTCCACTCACCCACTGACCACTACCCATTGACTAACTGACCTTCCCCAAAGCTAGGTTTGCCTTGCGAATAATGGCAAAGCACAAAGTTGCTTTGAGTTTTCGAGGTTAAGATCAAGGATAAGATCATATGAAATGGCCGCCTTTGCGCGTCGGCTGGCTAAGGAACACTGTTACAGCTTAAAATATGAGGCCAAACAAGGCACATCGAATGAACACCAAAATATTTAGGTGGGACCATGAAAAAATAACTTTTATAGTTACTCGGTTGGGATTCGAAACCAGAACCTGGCGTATTGAACTCCGACACACTAACCACTGCACCGCGGCCAGTGCCACAAGCATCCCAGATGGTTGTGTGTACATCGAAAAAATATTTCATTTGATTGAAAACTAAGGAGCACGGGATGTTAAAAGTAGCAAAATAATTTTTCGAGTTTAAGAGTTTGTAGAAGCTGGCTCAGCATGTTTACCCAGAACTGTATATTAATATAGTATAGGTACGGAAAAGGTTCACTTTTTCTAGCAGCAAGTAAAACTGCCTGAAACTTATTACTTTGGCAAAAAAAAACTCGAATTGGAATTATGGGCGATGTAAATACATGTAACCTGGGGTGGAATCGGGTAAGGTGATCTGTGATAAGTGATGTCACAAATCACAAAAATTCGTCTGCGTAAAGTGTAATCATCACAATTTTCTTGTGACAGCTCAAGATCAATCACTGTCAAAATCAGCTGGTCCCCAGTTTTTAAACTGTTGACTTTTTGGTCAATGGGTTATTTTGCCTACACTTAGGCTGACTTTCTGCATGCATAAATAAAAAACGAGTGTTCTTACAACACAAGCCTAATAAGGCAACGATTCGGAATAATAGTTTTGTGATCACCTTATGCAGACGGATTATTTTGTTTGATAACATTGACTGTCACTAATCAAAGCCGATGGCACCCCGATTCACCAATTTTCCCAAGGATAAGCACCTTCTATATAGTTACATATAGAAGTTTCTCAGCAGCAGTATACTTTCGCATAAACTCAGATGTTGATCTTTAATTGTTTACCAGTCTACATAACCTAAATATTGACTTTTGCATTTCGAAGATAATAGAGTTCATTAGTAAGGCTCAGCAAGCAAAAAATGGATGACGTCTTTGACCTACTACGTGGGTTGAAAAGCAAACTAACTTGGTTGTCGAAATTCCCATAAGTAAAACACATTGCTACTTAGAAAACCCATTAGTTTGTCAATGGGGCTTTTATTAGCTTGAATTCTTTTGTCGATTTAATAGTTTAACTTTATATAACTGGCTTAGGGCGAAAACTAAGTGCTCGCTAGTTGTAAAAGAAAAAGTTCTCGGAATAACTAGATGATTAAACTTGTCGAGTATTTCCTTGAACATAATATCTGAAGATATTACAGATAATTTTACTTTTGGTTGAAAAAAAAAAACACAAATACGTTATCGCATTGCAAACAAGATAGCGTACCTATAGCGACTTCTGCGCATTCTTAGACATATTCTCAGCATATTTTTGTATTTATTCACTCCCGCAAGTGCTTGCAGTTCAGATTGAAAACATTTTTTCTTCTTAAAATTTTATTTAAATTAATTTAAAAATGAGTTCTCCGGCTGTTGGACCATCTGCAACAAGAGTAATTTGCCCTTCCTGTCATGCGGAAGTCCTTACGAATCTTAAGCATGAATCGACCACCAAGACCCATTTGATGGCAGTGTTTTTGTGTTTATTCCTGTGAGTATAATTATTCAATATTAGATTTTATTCCAATTGTTGAATAAATAATAAAATTGAGTCCAAATGTGAAACAAAAATGGAGATCAATCTTAAGGCCCTTATCTGCGAGTTGTTCATTATTGATGGATTTGTGAAAATTTAAATGTTTTTGAACTGTGTCTGCAGTTTTTTTTTGTGCAAGTGCATTTTTTTCTGAAGAAACTTGTGGACTAAGGAATGTTTCTTACTTATATTAAAAATGTAATTCTTTAATATACCTACAGTATTGTATTAATTTTGTTGGTTGTACAATTAAAAAATATTTTGGCCGCAAGCAACATCATAAAGTGTTTTTTTTTTTAATCATTCGCTGGCAAGAAAGCACAAGACAAACATTTTTTTGCTTGCTGGAAGCAAAAAAATGTTTGTCTTGTTCGTTTAAAAAAAACAAAAAAAAGTAAGGAGCTTGTTGGAAATCATTTAAGTGCTTAAGTGAGCTACACTTTTAAAAATATATTTTTGAAATTCGTTATTTTTTATGGAAAGATTTACACAATGAGTAAAAAATTTCACAGAAAAGAGCAAATATTTACATACATATGAGATATTTAAAAAGTGGGAAAGTGCGTATGTAAAAACTTCAAAAAGTGGGCGGGATATGAAAATATAACTGTTGACTTCGGATTTAAACTCCGCCTTTTTAACTTGATAAATCACTTTTCTTACTACCACGCTTACAAGAGTGGGCGGAGACTTTTTACATAAGAAAAATTTACAAAACGCTAATATCTATAACTTTTTATAATGTAATTTTGTGTAAAATTCCATATATATGTTTTGAAAAACTGTTATTTTAAGTTTAAATACCTTAAAAATTGGGCGAGATCAAAAAGTAAAGGCAAAACATTTTCTGCTACATTTTCTGCTACATTTTCTGCTACATTTTCTGCTCAAATTTCAAGCTAATGTAACATATAAGAAATTACTGGGCTAGCACCATTATAACATAGCTAAAAATTAAAAAAAGGATTTTTAAAAGTTAAAGATGGTCGCACTTACAGGCCTGTAGTGGGTGTCTCTTTCTTGTTTTTCCACATGATGTCATTGTCCTGACCAAGACTTGCCTTAACGCCAGCACTTCTGCCGCGAACGTTATTCTGTTTCATAACGAGTTCTATTTAATTATTGTAATTATGTAACATAATCTGTTTGAGGAAAGCTTAAAAGTGATTGCTGAAAACATTTGAACGGTACTTGCTCAAATATTTCCTATTATTTGTGGTTAAGATTGTTTATTTTTTGGGGCGGTGCTAATATAATAATATATGTAGTTCGAAAATTTCGATTTTCCTATACAACGCATGTCCAAGCTGCAACCTACAGCTGCTAAATGCGAAAACTACAGAAGTTTGAGCTTTTTGTAAGGAAAACAAGGTCTGACGGAAATGAGAGCTTATCAGTGAGTAAAAACCTCACACTCCTATGAGCTCGTACGGCCGGTTATCCTAGTGCCTATGAAGGTTTTTGGCCTTCCCACGAAAAAAAAACTACCCATAATGGACGTCAGAATTAGAGTGTCAGACCCATCCAAGGTAATAACACCTTCTCTAAAAACTACAGTTGCAATTTGATTTTTCTGTGAATTTTTTTTAGAGGCGGACAAGAGTTTTGGGCAGCTAGTGAGTGATTGACTCCGTTTTTTACTTAAGCCAGAGTGTTATCGGTTCTTGTCCTTATTTTCCTAAGTTCTGTCGTAGACATTTTGATCGACTCTGCTGAGTTGTTACGCACCTTATTTCTGCAAACGGAAATAATATAAAATCTACCTTGATAATAGATGATAAAAAGTGCAGGCTTCTAGCTCGAGCGGTCTATCTCGCATCACGTGGAAATTATGGCAGGAGGTACTTCCCAAAAAGTGTTTCTTTCGAAAGAAAAAACATTTTCTTATCGTCCATTCAATAAAAGCTGCTCGTTACTTTTTTTCGATAAGAAACTCAAAGTAAAGCCTGAAAAAGTGATTCAATAAGATTCTTCAAATCTTTGCTTTTTTTGAAAAAATCAATTGCTCACGAAAGCGTTATATTATTTCAAGGGTAACTTGGAAATGCTATAGATAAGCGATGTAATTTTGCAACAACAATCCATAAACCATCAACGAGTTACTTTTTTTTTGCCAACCATAAGTAAATAAGACACATTTTTTTATCGACATTATAGATTGTGGGAAACATTTTGAGATTTAGGAGACAAACATTGAGCCTTTACCTCGCTCAATCAGTTAGTTAAGTGTCAATATTCAAGACATCAGGTTCGACACGCTTGAAAAAATAAACTTTTAAAAAATGTCGAAAAATCCACAAAGCGAAATATCCCAAAATGCGGCAGCAGCCGGTTGGACTCCACCGACTAACGAGCCGGGGCGAGTGATTATTTCCATACCACCCGGATCGCATGCAAATTTAACACCTATCGGACCTGACCAGACGCGTACCGTCTGTCCCAGCTGCCATGCTGAGGTCATGACAACATTGAAACACGAGCCTACAACCAAGACGCATTTAATCGCATTGTGCTTGTGCTGCTGCGTGTAAGTTCTAGAGTCTTGATTTTGTAAATATATTTTTGATTTTTTGTGAACTTTAGTGCAATTCCAAGTGATAAAAAGTGGACGTTTATTTTTTTACGAGATATTTTTCTGACAATTTAAAAAATGAACAGAATCTCAAGTTGTTAAAACAGTCAAGCCTCAGACGATGTCTTGAACGTCATCATTTTAGTTTTAGAAATGAATTAACTGAAATCATTATACTTAAACACCGTTGCCATAACAGTAACATATTAGTTTTCTTTTCAACGATAGGTTTCTACGATAAATTTGTTTAAAACATCAATAAAATTAAGGGCATATTTATCCAATTTTTTTTTTACAATTTTACCCATATTTACCCAATCAATCAAACATACGGGTTCTAAGACAGCTTGTTAACAGATTTATACCTAGTTTCATACATTCTATAGTAACTTAGTTTCATATACAGTCAACCTCATATCTAGCCTGAATCCAACAGCAAAGGCAGAAGGAGTATTCCCATGCATATTGAAACTTTTGGACATTTTGGATATGCAGGTTGTCATGCTACTTTCCAATATCGCCCTTCTAACGCCTCAGCTTTGCTTGGGTTCACTACTATGGATTTAGTGTGGGTTAAGGTTAGATGTATGCAAATTTTTTTATGTGGATGGCTGCCAATTGTTGCGAATAAAGGTAGGGCCTGCGGCTTAGCTTTGGTGGATTTTCATTGTGCGTCGGCCAGGCTAGGCTGCGTGCTTTAGGTATTTGCTTTTCTTCCAAAATCGCTTGTCCTATAAGCTGCCTATCTTTACCAAAGCGCAACAGGAAGCTTAATCCAATTAAAAACAAGGAATATGATAGGGAAGCATAAGTAAAGAAGAAGATTGTTTCCGCATTAGGTTAACTGTATAGAATTTGGGATACATGCAAGGTTGGGTGGATGAAATGTGGTTTTGTGACCTTTAAGATGGACGTCCTCGATGGACGTGAATCTTTGGCCAATTGGACTGCTTCGTTTATGACTCCATAGATTTGACTACTTTTTTTCTATATTAAGTTTTTAACAACCAAAACAATTTTATCCTGGACGGGTCAACAATGGGTCTCTGCAAAAACATAACAAAGGAAAATAATTTTTTGAATGTCCGGGACATTTATTCGGGCCTATTTTCTTTGTAAGGCGTTTTAGAGGTGTCAAAAACTGAGCAAAGTACCTAACCGTGCCTACTGTCTTACATTTCATCATCATTTTGTAATGAATAATTTGTTCTACTATCTGAACGATTTTACCAATCACCTCATTGGAGAGCCCACCCATAAGTAGGTTAACTGGGACGAAGTAGCCCATTTTCTTTTTTCACAAAACGTATCACAAGACACAGTCCTCCAAAAGATACCTCTCACCATCTTTGCATAGTTGCCATGGGTCTAGGAGTGTCTCCTGTGCTGCGTCTCCTTTGACTATTTTCACTCGCTCAAAAAAGGGTTGCATGCAATTGATTCGGCTAGAAGGTTTACATTTGTTGTTGGTTGTCAAAAGTAAAAACACAATCCATTACTATTTTAAGCCAAATTCTTCACATCACGTGAAATTATCGATAAGGCAGGTACTTCCCAAAAAATGTTTCTTCCAAGAACAAGCATTTTCTTATCCCCAAATGGCAATAAAAGCTGCTGCTGCTAGAGTTCCTGATAAGAATTCAAACTTTCGTCCCATTAGCGGATGGGCTCATCTAAAAACAACAAAATGATTCAGTCAATCAGAAATAAGTACTTTGCTTTTGTTTAAAAAAACACGCTGATATTAATCAAACTGATAAATTGCATATAAGCCTTAGTAAGCGCAGTAGTGAATCACGCAAGCGGAAAGTACCTATTTATTTCAAGAGGAACTCGGAAACCTTAGATAAACGATACGATTGTGACACATCATGTCATAAACCATCAACGATTAGGTGTAGGTACCTACCTATTTACTTGTTTTGTTTTTTTTTTTTGTACTTCCCATAAGTAAATAAGAGACTTTATTGTATTGAGATAAGATTGCACGAAACATTTTGAGAATTGGGTGGCAAAAATAAGGTCTGCAACACCCTCAATCAGGCAGTTGAGTATCGGTATTCAAGACATCAAGTTCGATACGTTTAAAAAATTCTAAAAAACAAAAAAAACAAAACCATGTCAAAGAATCCACCACCCTACCAACAATCCCCACCCGGTTGGACTCCAGCACAGACTTACGAGCCGGGACACGTGATTGTTTCCGTACCAGCTGGATCGCATGTAACGCCGGTCGGACCTGACCCGACGCGAACCGTTTGTCCTAGCTGCCGAGCTGACATATTGACAACAATGAAACATGAGCCCACAACGAAGACGCATTTAATGGCATTGTGCTTGTTCTGCTTCATGTAAGTTCTAGATCTGTGTTGATATTTTTTTGCTATTTAGAGATACTTAAGTGTGATTTTAAGTGAAAGATAGTAGATCTTAAGATTTTGTTTGTAACAAGTCGAGTGGTGAATAAACTACAACGATAGCTCGAAGGTGACTAGTAGATGTTTTGTCAATCATGTCAGATACTGTTCAGAGTTATGAGTGCTTCAACGCGTTCAAGGTTTCGGTTTTCATTTATTTTAGTTCAAGGATTTACTAACTTATCGAATATATTCTGTAACTTATATCACGCTTATTTACTGATACGAGTATACTGACATCATCAAAACCAAACATGTATTAGATGTGAGACTTTAAGGATTGTTGTTGCATAAAGAATTTCTGAGCATAACTCTAATTCAAGAATATTTAGATGTCAAGGATTAACGACATTCCAGTAAACAGGATATCATATGTTGGAAAGCATTTTCAGAGCTTGTTGTTAAGCCACTCGATTATACCAATTGATGTGTATTTGATTCGGATTGTCTGGACGCCTACAGAAAGTTTATTTTCTGGAGAAAAACCGGCCTAAAATCACTCAAGAAATCAATCAAAAAACGTCAAAACTGTCCTTTCGCTTTTACATGAACAGTATAAGAAATATGAGTTACCGAACCAACAGCCTGGAGTTCATTTTCAGGTCGTTTTGTGAATCTGATAAAGTGAATCCTAAGAAGGTTTTAAAAGTTTTAAACCCAATTTATTTAGGCTATTCTTTCTACGGCTAGCAGTCAAGATTGGACGAACCGCAGTGGTCTGTGTTGGCCAACTTTTCTTGTTTCTTAGGCCCAGTTTTCAGTAGGAGAACATACTTTTTTGAGTTAAGCTGGGGCTAGCCACGACAATGAGTTTTCCAGTTAATTTCATCCCAGCTCCTCGGTTCAACCCGCTAAATTTGATGGCCTTAAACCTTCAGCCCAATGAATCCGTTGCATCCGTTACGTCGAAGTACCCAACTGACAACTCAGTGAAGTACACACGTTCTTATGGGAAGCGACATACGTCATGAAGTTCTTCTATAGGCCGCTTCCCATAAGCAGAAAAGGTGTATATTTAAGTCAGTTATCAGGTGTGCACCTCAACGTGACGGACGCAGCGGAATCATTGGGCTGAAGGCTTAAGCCCGTCAAATTCTGCAATATATTTTCACCTTTCTTAACTGTTTTCTAACTGTCAAGTTGCTCATTTTTCTCTTTAAAAAATTACGTTTAAGCAGAGTCTGGTGCAAAACAAGAGCTTCCTCTAAACGGGTCTTTTATGAGGAGTGACAGAACGAGAGTCAAAGATTTCGATACTTTTATGGATGAAGTTAACTCCGCCAGTGGAATATTGTTCCCTCGGATGAACTTCTAACGCTATAGATATTCCTTTTTTCGAGATCAACAAATCTTTATTAGCTCAGGCTTATCTCTGTACTAAGATCCGACTTTAAGGAGCACAGCCTTTGTGGAATAAAATTTTATTAACCACTGGAAGGTTTTTTTGCCGACTATATTTTGTTTCGCTTCAGGTGTGAAAGAATCTTGCCTGGATGGTGAAAACTTTTTACCTCCAAACTATCAGCTTATTTTCATTTTGAAGGTGTTGAGGCTTCTGATCATGTTCAGTCATCACTCTTAGGTCTGATCCTCTCAAAAGTCGGGTATATCTTTTAAGCAATGCCAAATGCTATCCATTACCTCAATTCTATTTGTCTTTTGGCAGCTGATATCAACGTGTGCAGTGTGCTAACATCTTGTCCGACCGATGTTAACATCTCATCCGACCGATCTGAAAGAATATCCGTACTGTTTACAAAGTCTTTTAGTATGCCATACATAGGTTCAGCCTTCTACCGTAGTTAGAAGAAACATAGGTAGTATTTCAGTATGAAACTGAAACATAGGATTATTCGAACCGCCTTCTTAGCTGACGATGATGGAAAAAATAGACCTGAAACTCGAAAACATCTATGACTGTATAGCTCTGGTCACATTTCAAGTCTTGATTTTCGAACTTACATCAGCAGAAATATTTTCAATCTGCCCTCTCTTTAATTTCCCTTCGATATTCGCCACAGCATCTGCGGTTATGCTTTTGCAATTTCTTTTGGTCTTTCATAAGCTTATTATTCGGTATGGTCAAAAGCCTATTCAGTCCCAATGGGGTACACCTGCAACATTTTATAATAAACAGTTTTTCAACAATCTGTACCATATAAAGTCAAGATAACGATAAGAATTTTATGATCTCGTTTCCATTTCGATAACATTTCCGATAAAAGCCAAAATAATCTTATGTTTCGACAATAATTTCGTTGCGATTGATTTGTTATCGCTATTTCAAGAAATCGATAATCGATAACCGTTTTACTTAAAGTTACGTTATATAAGCCAAGGCCCTTTCAGCATATCAAAAGTGAAAACGGAGTTTCAACCAAAAAGGACTACTTGTCTACCATTCCGCTTGAAATTAAAGTACCCAAGCGCTCCTTATAACGTTTGGTATAATTTTATAATACTTACGATTTGCAGGCAAATTCTGTTAAAAATATGTTAGATTCTGGCAAATATGGTTATGACAGCACCTTATCTCAAAACGCACATTCTGTCAAAATATGTAAACAAACTTTTTCGCCATTAATGTGTATCTATCTGCCCGCATATTTTAATTAGCTCAGATGTTTGAAATTTTAAATGTAAACAAGACTTTATCTTACGCTTCCGTTTGTATGTATTTAGATATTGAATTCTTTTGAATATTTTTAAGAACACATGCCACAACATATAAAAAAAAACATAGAAATAAGTCTTTATAAGCGAATAAAAGGGTAATTCTTATACCCGACCCAGAGTATATTAATTTTAATGCATAGTTTGTAACACAGTGAAATAATCATCGTAGACCCCTAAGACCTTTTAGAGACATGATCGAGTCTGACAGGTGAATCGATTGAGCCATGTCAGTCAGTCAACGGCCACGCCCACTACTGGCTTCAATGTGAAACAACCTCTATTTCACATCTGCTTTCAAAATGCCTTTTGCTCAAGTAAGACAAGGCTTAGGAATGAAAATTTTGGTAGCGAGACCTTTAACAAGGCAAAAATTAGACCGCTCACAAATCGACCATGCCCACTTTTAACATGTTAAATCTTTAAAAACCCGATTTCTCGGAAAGTTCACTCCAAATCTAAGACAAATATTAAAGACTATTTGCTAAGTTTGTTCCATACAAAGTTTTGAGCTCCGCCTACTTTAAAAGGGCGTTTTTAGGAAAAAAACTAATTTTCACTTTTACCGTATTTTCTCGTGATTCTAACGAAATTATAATTAATTGATTTTAATTTTTAGCCCATGCCCAGTTTTGGGGGCGTGGCCTATACAAATAAGATATGAATTCGGGCTTTAAGATTTGGTGTTACACGGGTTTATAGGGTCGGGTTTAAAGAAGTTTGTCATAGACGATCTCTCTCGCTTACTCACTTGTTTAAGTTAAAAAGCGTGTGGACGCCAAAAAATCAACAAATGCATGCAAATAATAATGTATTACAGTTCATACTTGGGGAACCGTTGATTTAAGCCTTAAAGTATTATATTAATAGGAAATTCTGTTAATATAAGTCTTTTGATAAAATATTCGTAACATTGACAGTTTAAAAGAATATGTTTTTTTCTATTTGTATTTGAACTTCAATATACTTTAAGGACGAGAAATATACTTTAAGGACCCCCTTTGAAATCTCCTAGCCTAAGGTAAAGTGCTTAGGCTAGAAGATTTCAAAGGGGGCCTTTGTAAATATACTTTCTTGATGTCAGTAGTATAAGTCAAAATTTTAGTGAACGATAAGTTTGGTTCAAAATTGCTATATTTTATGAATTTTGAGAATACGTATTCAAATCAGCAAACTTACTTCCAAAATCCCCAAAGAACAATGGAACGCTCATACGGAATGCCAACCATGATTGTGGGACGGAATCAGTTCGAACAACTTGTCCCAATTGCGGACGTTCTATCCTAACAACAGTCAGAATCAGTCGAGTATATTGACTCATCTATTCGCACTGTGTTTGTGCTTAGTTTTGTAAGTTAAAAACCAGTTTAGGTTATCCTTTATTATTTCATTTGAGATGAAAGCTTATTTTTAAAAAGAAGGGCAATTCCTTGATGCTGAATGACCAACTTAAACCAAGTACTCTTCCAGGACCGGAAAATACGATCTAAATATGTACATATAACAGCGAAGCTATTGGAGGCAAAAATGCCACAAAAACTAACAGTCTACGTTCTCATTTCCACAGACTTGAATATCTCAAAAAAGGACAGAAGGTGCTTAGCCTGAACGCAGCATAGAACGATTGTAGAGTCTTCTTAACTTCCAACCTTGTGCGACAAATATTGCATGTATTGTCTTTTCTGCCTCTTGGGTGCCTGGTTTCCTATTCGGCCAGAAAAACGCGAGCAACGTTTTCTGTACCGCACGACTTTTTACCACTAAAATACTTAACACGCCCCCTGTACGGCTTTTTCGCTTTCTCTCAAAAACCATGACTTTTGCTACTACAGCAACTTCTTAAGGACTGTACATATTTTCACTGAATTTTCTGTTCAATGTTCAATTTTCTGTTGTTAGTTCTCTAAAATAGGTTTGTTCGAAATCAACTCGTTCGTTCTCGCTCATGTGTGTATAGTCCTTAAGTTAAGTGTATTACTTCAATACACCTTAAGGACATGATCCCACAACCTTACGCTAGGAGAACTAAAAGAGGGCCTTTGAAAATACTGTCCTACTGTCAGTCAAATAAGTCAAAATTTTAGTAAAAAAATAGGTTTAGATCAAAAATCGCTATAAACCATGAAGTTTGAGGATACGTCGTACACAAATCAGCAAGCTTACTCCGAAAATCCCCAAAGACCGATGGACCGCTCATGTAGAATACCAATCATGCTTCTGGGACCGGATCCATCTCGAATAACTTGTCCCAATTGCGGGCGTTCTGTTCATACAAGAGTCAAGCATGAGTCAAGTATGTTGACTCATCTTTTCGCACTGGGTTTGTGCTTTGTATTGTAAGTAAAAAGCAAATTAAAATAGGCAATCCATAATTATTGCACTTGAAAATAAAGCATTTTTTTAAATTAGAAGGCCGTTCTGGAAAGATTCGAGAATTTTGCAATTAAGAATGGCTCTAAGTCAATTCAAACTTCTGGCCTGCGAAACAAAATCTTAGTACATTTGACGGCGAAGCAATAAGAAGCGAAAATGCTAATCAAACTTACAAGTCTGCCTTCTCATTCGACAGGCTTGAATACTTCCAAAAAAGTAGGAAATTAGATATTTACCCCAAACTGTACGCAGTATAGAAAAATTGTTGAGTCCTCTAAGCTACTTACTCTGTGTGGTGGCAATATCGCATGTCTCACTGGTATTTTACCGCACGACTTTTGAATGCCAAAATACTTACTTAACACGCCCGGCTTGGCCATAAAAACGCAAACCACCTTTTCTGAACAAGATTTTATCACACGACTTTTTGCCGCCGAAATACTTAGAGGCTAAAGCTGAGTTGGCATGCGCCTTGTCCCGTTGCTTTACAACTGCGTTAAAAATATACCATTCGAAAAACGATTAAAAACCATACCAAATGCCAACAAATCGACATAAACACAAACCACCGCGAAAGCCAACGATTCCAGATTGACAGAAACGTCAAAACGCACGCAAAAATTCATTGTGTTGAATTTTTCTGCGTTCTCTAAACTTTTTACGTAAAAAAACGTAACGACGGTTGGTCGAAGCACCGATGTGGGCTAGCTCCTATTGAATCTAATGTTTTTGATTTTAAGTTCTCAAATCAACGTTGGCAAAACGCAGCTTTGTGTTATAGCCATAACACGCCCACTGTACGACTTTTTCGATTTCTCCCAAAAACCATGACTTTTCTACTACAACAACTTCGTTGTCAAGTGTGTTACTTAATCTTAAGGGCATGATCAATACCTCACGCTAGAAGATCTCAAAGAGGGCCTTCGTAAATACTTTCCGAATGTCAGTAAAATAAGTCAAAATTTTAGTGAAAAATAAGTTTGGTTCTAAAATCGCATTAAAGATAATATCATGGATTTTGATTCAAATAAGCAAGATTACTCCCAACATTCCGAAGGGCCAATGGACTTCTTTCCATATGTTCTGCCAGCCAAGAATGTGGGACCAAATTTAGTTCGGACAAATTGTCCCAAGTGCGGATGTTCTGTTCGAACAGCAGTCAGACACCGGTCGAATACATTTGCTCAACTTTTAGCACTGTTTGTGTCCTGTTTTGTAAGTTAAAAAATATTTTAAATATTCCTTTATTCTTGAGTCGAAGCCATTTTAATGATGCTGATATAACGTTTGCTCTGAAAGCATGCAATAGTTTTCTCCTTGGATGAGTCTTGTTGGCTTTATCACAACTAGCGCGAGAAAGCGCGCGAGAGTCTCGAGCGCGTAGTCAAATACATTCCAATCAATGGCAACAAATGGGGTGATTCAAAAGTAACTACGCCTTCGCGGCGTTATCGCTGTCTTCCCTTTTGAAAAAATTGAAAAACCCTCGGCGTGATCGATCTTATCATTTGCTGTTGTAAGATTTGAGCGCTGGCTGGCGCTGTTGAATAGAATTTTTCAACATTCTTAGATTCATACTTAAAAGATCTGGACTTGCCTTGGAAAAACTCCTTACGTGGACAATTCGTAAGGAAGTTTTTTATAAACCGCAGTTTGGAGTCTCCACCCGTTACCAAACAAGTCTCCACCTACTCCACCCGTTACCAAGCACCATTCCCGCCTTTGCGGTCTTCCTAAGCCCTCAACTTAACTAATTCCACTGTCGACAAGCAAAGCTCAATTCTTTCAAGCCATCACGTTATGTCTGTCGTTTTCATTCATTTCTTCTCTGCGTTTCAAACTGAAATTCAAATCAACCCATCTTGGAGCCCCGGTTGCCGACTGCTGAGTCATCCTATTTCCTGGATGAAGATAAGGTTTAAAACAACTTTCGACAGCGACCTTCTCCTCTGAAGTGTGATAAGACTTGCAGTGCATGCTCGAGAATGTTTTATTTAAATCGTTACAAAATCAGTCTCAAATCCATGTCTGTTGTAGTCGGATGTGTATAAAGAACAGTATAGTTCAAGTGCAATAAAATGGAAAAGAGGGAACTACCTCCGTATACAGCCTCGTCTGTCCCTGAACAATTCCTGACAACATTACGCGCAACCCCCGAGCCAGGTTGGAACGAAATGGTACCACCTGGAATTCAATCCGGTTGGAATAACGCCACGGCTCCACTTCCCCCGGGCCACCTACAGGCACCAGGAGTACCGTTTATAATTAATACCTCTCAACAACCGCCGCATATACCTGCGGTCGGACCAAAGGCGGCGCGGATAACCTGTCCATCTTGTCGAGCCGATGTCAAAACCAAAGTTAAACATACGGCCACATCTGCAACCCATGGATGGGCATGCCTGCTTTTTTGGTGTCTGTAAGTTAGATTTATTACTTAAATTTTGTGAAGATATCGAAAGCTTAAAGCAACTGCTTTGGTATCATTTTTGAGAACCAAGTTTGGAGCCCGTATTTCTTTGTTTTTAAAAGACTAGTTTCAGTGTTGACGTCGTTACAAAAATTTCTGGTTCACATAATCGACTTTAACTCAAGTTAAGACAATTTTTTATACGCGGACTTTAAGAACTGCTCGGTGCTTTAAGAACTGTTCGGGGCTTTAAGAACTGCTTTAGAGCACTTCATTAATGGCGCACCGGTTTGAAAAAGTTGATTTCCGCTTTTGTGATTAGTTTCGATTGAGATCCTGAGTCGTAAATTGTATTACCTTGTCTGCCTCACAGCCAAAACATATTCGTTAATGTTGACATGAATCGACTGCAATTATTTTTGAAAATATGTTTTCTACTATAGCTAAATAGCTTATTAAGAAAAATGTTTAAGAACCCTCGTGTCATCATACCTTTTTAGACTGGCCTTGCACTAGTGACATAATATTTTTTGGGTAGGTACATTGAGTCTTGTCGGAGCCATTATACGAGCAGCCATTGTCGTCGTCTGCCGCTTCCATAAGGCCCATGTCGATCTTATCTCAAATGTTGACAGCGGCTATTTTATTGCTCATGTAAGGCAGGCCTAAGGCTCCACTTTAAAAAGAGTTCGGTGTCATATAAATCTATTAAAATTGGTTTTCCAGTAAAAAAAAACCTCACTATACTTTTGTAAGACTTACATTTAAAGACCCTCATCATTATACTTATAGTTGAAAGCGCAAACTGGAAAAGATAAGAATGGAAATAGCAAAACACCCCCCTCTGGAGCAGGATATCTAAGCCAAGCCAGGCAAAACAATTTACAGCTATACGCAGCATAATAACCCTATCTTCAAGAGAACGCTCCACTTCACTTGAAATCCACTTTTAATTTTTATTACACTGACTGAGTATCGAAAAGTGATGAGTCTTCTGTTTTCGAAGCCAAGCGAGCTCAACATTGTTTATTTTTTATTTATTAGTTTTTTTCCCGATTCGGTGGTCAACCCACAGTCAGTGTGTCGCTTGTCACACTATCCCTTTCTGCACTTGTATTGTATACAAATCCAAATTTTGCTTATGCTTGGCAAACGGTCCATTCATCCAGACGTAGATTTAAGGGCATTTGACGGGTGTGAGAATGCCAAACCCAATACGACATTAGTTTCAAAAATTGTCTCAAAGTGGTAAGAAGTGTTTTTAAAATAAAGTACTCTCCGAGTGGTGAAAAAGTTTGGCTTAGTTTCTTTGAAAGGGACTTTTTTTATTAATTACATTGGACAAAATAATTGTGAACATAATGAATTCAAAAGAATCCCCTCCTCCTGTGTATCAGCCTGAACAAGGTGGTTGGAGTGAAATTGTCCCATCAGATCGTCCTGCACCAGTGCAACCAATTATAATATCATCCACACCAGCAGTACCGCAAGCAAACTATGCTCCTGTTGGACCAAATGCTTCCAGAATTATTTGTCCAAGCTGTCAGGCTGATATCAAGACCAAAGTCAAGCATGCAGCTACTTCGTCCACACATGGCTGGGCATGTTGTCTTTGTTTTTTCTGGTGAGTCTTTGCGGATTGACAGAAAATCTAAGAAAATAATCCAAAAAATATTTTGAAATTTACATAAAATCGTGTTCTGCAAACAGCTTTACAATTGCCCTATCTTATAATGAGCTCTGTATGGAACTTGAGAAAAACTTTGCACCAATAAATCTCAAAACTAAAATGTAATAATTTAGCAAAAATTGAAAACCATTCGTCCCCATTCCCAGCAACCACAGAACAAAAATATATTTGTGTTTGTTAAACAATATCAAAAAAGGATCCTCGAACTTGCTGCGAAAATTGCAATTTCTATTTCTCCAGAGCTAAATTTTTTTACTAAAATTATTTTGAAGAAAGACCAAGTGAAAAAGTTCACGATTCCTTTCACAAAGCATTGAAAAAAATATTCCTTTTTAATTAATAATTACGTATCCTGAATTAGTACTCATTGATTTTGGCAGGATTAATGTGATTTATAAGCATAAGTTAATACAAGTCAAATATAATCAAGTTAAAAAAAATACCCATTAAATACTTATACCTGCACAGTGGCATTCTGTTTTTCGAAAATCTAGTGAAAACCCTTTTGTCTATTTCAAATAGATTTTCAACATCTAAGAGCGTGTTTTTATTGCTTGAAATTCTGTCCTTTTTCGCGGGGGCGTGGTTGTTTTAAAGTAATCGTGTTCTTTAATGAATTTCGTCTAAGAAACGAAAATTTTATCCTGCGGAAGCACGAGAGCATCATATCTCAACACAAGCCGTCGTTGCATCTGGAACGCAATGGTACAATAGAATTGCAATGGTAAAAACTCCTGCCAATGCCTTTTAATTGCAAATGTTGTGTCGAAAACTGCAATGATCGCTAAGGAGCACTTCGGAACGTAATTTTACGGTGCGCGATGAGCCGTGATTTCTTTTACCAAATCGTGACGATCTTTTGATTTAAGGATGTCTATGTTGGCTTATATCATGACGGTCTTTTATCAGTAGAAGCGTTGTTGCCAAGCCCCAAAGAAGACACTAACGAATATCTACCGATGTCTTTTCCGAATTCATCCTTTGTGTTTTATTTTCATTATTTTTTCTTGTTGTTTTCTTAGAATCTAGCATTCTAAGGTCCTAAAGGAAGTCTCAAATTTTTTCATGTAAAGGTTTACTTTGAGAGCGGGTTATAATTCTGATTCAAAATATCTGCGTATTAAAATCTCGCCTTTTCGCAAAGAAATTATTTTGTTTTTTGATTTCTTCTCTCAGGAAGAGTGATCTTACAACACTGAAAGAGTGCCCCGAGATGTAAGGAGATATTTTGTTGCTTTACTTTTAAAAGTTCGCAATTTATATGTTCGTGTTAGGAAATATTTATTCAGGTAGTGAATTCCAAAGCATTCCTGTTTTATAAACAAAAGAATTTTGAAACAGTGTATTACGAGTTGTTCCGCGGTGAAAATCTGCTTATCAGGATTATTCTTTTAAAAAATTCTGACTAAATCAATAAAATTCTGCTACTTTAAGTTAATGGTTTAAAAAAATAAACTTGTGGTGGGGTGTTGTACAGAGAGGTACAGCCCCATACATTTTACACCCTGTAGCCTTGTAAGCCAATTTACGGAAATTCTAGAACTTTGTAAGATAAGATTTTCAAAAGCACAATTTTCACTCCAACCTGGGGAGTTCTCTTTAGGGCAGGAGAGACACATGACGACAATAAGACTTTCTTCTAATTGCCATTATCCTCGATCGTTTATAAAACAAGCGATCAAGGCTATGACAATTTTTGGCCGGTTTCATTTGCGACAGTTTTGCAGACTGCAACTCTTTTAATCCGCCGCACGTCAAAATAAAAATTTTGCAATCGCATCAGAAATTAGATATTATTCGTGTGCTGAGTTTGATTGCGGCGGAAAATCTAGGGCTACGTTTTTTAGTGTGTCCCAGGCCTCATTGATTTCTGCTTATAAAAGAGGGGGTTGGGTGGTTCAGTATTAGGGCGCATAGTCTCGTTTGATAGTTGTCGGCAGTGCGTTGATCAGTCAACGATCAAGGCGGCATAGGTTTTTCTTAGGCTCTCACTTTTTATTTGGGAACTCCACCAATCCTTTTACATTTTAAGAGTCTCGACAACGTCTTATTTAGAGCCTACATTTCAGTTGGCCGCCGTCATGTATTTTTCCCTTGGCTTACAGTACCTACTAGTTTTGTCTGTCGTGCATGGAAAGAATTCTCTAATGTAGACTTCCAATTTGGTTTCACATCTTAAGGCTCAAATATAAACTCTCGTCGGCTTCATGATCGTGCGACACCTTAAAATTTTGGATCAGTTGAATAATTCTTTTCAAGTGCTGCCGGAACTTCTTCCGAAGTTAACTGCTTTTTAAGGCATACTGTCACGTGATTTTTCATTATCGACGTGATAAGCATCCTCACTTTCAATCAATTTCAATAAAAATAGCCCCAACTGAACACATTCGTGCTAAATTTAGTAAAGGGTATCAATAGAGTAGAAATACAGTCCAGCACACGAAATGGCAAACATTTTAGGAGCGATGGCACCGATTCTTTGTTGTAAACTGTCAAAAATGCTAGATCAATTGGAATGCTGGACATTGAAATGTCATCTAAGCGTCCTTGTAACGAGAAACAATAACGATGATAGCGTCAGTCACGCAAATTCTACACGTTTGTTGTGTAATCAAGCTGTCCATGCAATGACGCCTAACTATAAATGTAGTCCATTCTAAAAATAAACAAATTTAAAGGTAAAGAACCTGTTCTAATTTTCCTCCATGATTTTCCTCCAGCAGTGATTGACGGTAAATTATCGAATTTCTTGATAGAAGACACATTATATGACATTCAAGTGGCAAGCAAAATTGCAGTAAACCGTTAGTAGGTTTTTGCTAAATTTTTGGTATGCGATAATCTAGAAAACAAATATTTTCGTTTAGCCAATCTTATCTAATACTGGTATGTATACTGAAAACATTATTTGGTTCTTTCTTAACACTGCGATTCCTGATACCGGATGATAAGATAAATATAATCACCCAGTCTTTTGTTCCATAAAATAAAAAAAATCATAGAAATATCGGTCTCGCAGTGATAGTAGCAGCTACCTACCTACTCTTTGACATCACTATCGATTTCAACCGCAAAGATTACATTCTCTGCCCCTGTTAATAGGAAAAATTCACCACCACCTGAGAAATTCTCCCCATTTTCAGCCTACTGCCGTTCAGTTACCGTTGGCAGTAGTTAGTGATCGTTCGTGTTGATTCAAGTGTCGTGTTATTATAATTTTTCTTCAACAATGTCACAACCCCCAGTGTATGTACAAACACCTGGATATAGTGAACCAATACCCGCACAATACTACCAAGTACAACAGGGTGGTGTTTACACCTACGGTCCCCCACCGCCAGGTCAATCGACTGTGATAATAACCCAGCCAAGTAGGGGTACGACATTTACACCGATCGGTCAGACGCCATCTAGGGTCAATTGTCCGTCCTGTCATGCTGACATTATGACCTCGGTGAAATACGAGCCCAGCTCCAAAACCCATCTGATGGCTTTGTGCTTATTCTGTTTCATGTAAGTTGGGTTTCTTTGAAACAATTTTTCATTGTTTAAATCACAATTTCGGAAAACGATAAGACACCTGATGACAATCACGGCTGGTGATAAGCAATGTTTTCTCATTGGCCAAGTTCTCGACAGGTCTACCAAATTAATAGGGAAAAAACAATTAAGTGACGTTGCTTCCAAGAAAAGTACATTAGTGTTGATTGGCTTTTTTGTGACACTAGAACCGGTATCGAAGGGAGAAGAGTAATTAAAAATCACGACTTATCCGTGTATCTGCGTACGAAACTGGAGCATGTGCAACTTCGATGACTCAATCGTTTGATGTAGTGACTAACTCATAATTTATACTTATATTCACAACCAGGTAGACGCGTGTTTTAAGCCCTTGGATTAAATCATAGGGTGTTGAAAAAATATATTTATTAAGACATCATATGGGAAAAATATGGAAAAAATATAAATCGAAAATAGTGGATAATTGAATGTAAACAATAATTATAAAAAAAATAATTTTTTACTGATGGAAGTTGAGACCACAGCCAGAGATCATGTTGCAATATCTGTTAGGCTATCTGGTGAAAAACTTAGGGGCTTTTGTAAACAAATTAAACTTGAATCAGTTAACAATCGACCTCATCTGTGAATGGTCCTCAAAAGTTTTTTGACACATTTTTATATAAACATGGATGGAATGACAGGTGATTTGTGTGGACTTTCTCATTCAAAAATGAAAGTGTTTTATTAATTTGAATGACATAAAAGTTTTGATAAAATTTATAACATAGATTACGAGACTATAAGACGCATTCTTATTTTCCTTTCATTTTCTCTTTTCAGTTGCTGGCCATGTGTTTGTTTGCCGTACTGTATGGATTCCTGTCAGAATGCCAACCATTACTGTCCCAATTGTAATGCGTTCATTGGAACCTATCACAGCTAAAAGGATATCAAAGTTCACAAAAAAAAGTAAAACACTGTATTGGAAACGGATTACAAAATAATAATCACTTATACGTATAATATTTTTGTTTTAATTTTATTTTTTATATAAATTTTATAAAATCTTAAAACACATTAAAGTCAAGTTTTTTTGAGAAAAAAGTACGAAAAATGGATATGCATAAATCATGTTAAGTGTATTTAATATAATAAAGAGTTGTGTATAGATTTACATCTTATAATAGCGTCTTTTCAATAGGTATTAGTATAGTATTTAATACCTAGAGGCCTTTAGAGGTTCTCTTACATCAAGTGATTTTTATACCTGACCGAGGATAAATTAATTTGAATGCATAGTTTGTAATACTGTCAAATAATCACCGTAGACCCCTAAAGCCTTTAAGATATATGATCGAGACCGATCCGAGACCTTTCCGCCCGTCCATCTGTCCGTATGTGTGCAGTTTTGAGGTCTTTGAAATTGAGCTAGGAAATTGAAACTTGCAGCGTTGCTTGGTTCGGATTTTGTACACACAAAGTATGAAAATTGAGACGATGCGCCCACAGCCACGCCCACAATTGACTTGAATGTCAGACAACCTCAAATTTAGATTTTATTTCAAAATGCCTTTTGGTCAAGATAATGCCTTTTGGCTCCACTCAAATTTTGGGGTGAGTAATATCGACGAGAAGCCTTTACTTAGCCAAAATTTGACCGCGTATTCTATTGACCATGACCTGATTTCTCGGTAAATTCATTCCAAATCGAAAAAAAATTATATGCCAAATATTAAAGATATTACCATTTGCTAAGTTTGTGGCAAACAAAGTATTAAGCTCCGTCCACTTCTAGGGGGCGTTTTTGGGGGAAAAAAAAAGAACAGTTTTTTAAGTATAAATATTCGCTTTTTACGTATTTTCTCATGATTCCAACGAAATTAGAGTTAATTGATTTTAATTTTCAGCTTACGCCTTTTTTTGGGGGCATGGCCAATACAAATAATTGACATTCAGTATATGAAACAGACCAAAAAAATTTTAAATTTGGTGTTACCGGGTAAAGAGGGTCGGGTATTTAGAAGTTCGTTACAGACGAACTCTTGCACTTACTGACTTGTTTTTACCGATTTAGGATAAACCAGTGAGGATAAACTCACCTATTTACAACGATTTAGGATACCTTAAGATACCGCCTTATCACTTTCAGTAGCAAGTTTTGCATTTAAGATACCTGAGCTACTTGATCGGCAGGATTTGGACTAACCCTGTAGCGTTCTATTTCTTCAGCAAATTGATTGACAAAGTTTTGTTTCATGGCTAATACTGGTTAAACATGGTTTAATACTGATGTGACTTTTATTTTGAAATGCTTACTTACTTATAGGCTAACTTTGGGTGGTGCTAGAGTCCCGGGTGGACAAGGGCTTTAACCAAAATGCGCCATCCGTCTCCAGTTTTGAAGGCGAAGTTGGCTGAGGCCCCCTTACTATTGCGTTAAGAATTGATTTTCGGTGCTTATTTTCAATTGGATCTTTGTTAAAACCTCTGACCTGTTTAAATGCCTCTGACCTTTTAATGTCGAAATAAACTGTTGTCGGAAGTTTAAATTCGCGAACCAATGTTTCCTCTTAAACAAATTTAGAAGGCTGCTCCTGAAATGAGTACTTAAGCGTACGATTTCACTTTTTATTTCCACTGTAAAAACACAACTATGGGGTTGTACTAAACGAAGCAATATATCTATTTTAGAAGCTTTTCAAAATAAGACACTTAAGCAATCGTTAATGCTCCATGGTCGCAACCGTGACTGATGAGGTAACAAACTTTGCTCGCAAATATAGTACTCGACTTCGCGGACATTACAACAATGAAATTATCCGAACTTTGGATCAGGCAAATCTTACGCGCCGACTACAACGAATGAGACCGTTGGGTCTAGCAGCATAAGATGAAACCGCATAACTTGACGGTATAGTAGGTGCTTTCGTTGGAAGGCAGCCTGCCACACACGATTACTACAGAAGCTTGAACTACTTGTTAAGGAAACTTAGTTGTAGTCAAACGGAAAATGGGAGGTTTTTAAGTGAGTAAGAATCTCACACTACTATGAGCACGCGCGGCCGGTCCTCGTATGTTGGCCTATGAAGGTTTTTCCTACCCACGGAAAAAAAAAAGAAAAAAAAAATAGAGTGAAATAGTACTGGACAGAATGTGTATACTCACCCACATTTAAGAAATTTGTTTCATGAAGTTTTATGGGAACTATACCCCTTCGCATTCATACAAAATTTCTTTTACATAAGCTCATATTAAGTACTCAGGTAAATAAAAATTGTTTTGCACTTTTTGTATAAGAAACTGCTATTCATCAAGGATAATCTGAAAACGTGGTTTAAATAGCTTTGGTATACGGTTAGCGACAATTTCAAGTCAAACGGTGTCGTAACCCATGGTATTCAGCACCAAAAGGGCTGGCTATAGGTTTAATTTTTTCTGACATAGGCAAATGTGGCGGGCAAAACAAATGATTTGAAGTGAACCGTACGCTTCGCACATTTCTTTTATTTGTTTTTTAATTCGTTATCCCGGTTAACGATAAGCGATAACTTCAAGTGACATCATAACCCTACACCCTGTTCTTCATGCGACCCGATGGTGTATTGTCGAATACGAAGGCAACGTCGGTCGTTAGGAGCGGTGACACCAAACCATTTCTCACAGGGTGTTCCAACTTTGCAGTACATAAGGCAACACATCACTTAATTAGAAGGTTCGTGTTTTGGCAGAGGTTCCTAACTTCAGATGTAGGGAGTCCTGGTTCTAAATTATTTCCAAAGGAAGCCAAACAGCTATAAACATAAAGGAAGTTTAAGGATGTGTTTAAAACATTACCGCTGGGACTTAAAAATATTTTGGAGCTGCTCATTTCCCAAAACTTGATAGCAGTAGAAATGACAGGTAATTACAGTGGCCTTTCTTTCATAAGAGCCCAATTGCCTTTTGAGCAAGAATACATTTTCGATCGGACGTAGGTTCACAAAACGAAAATAGGTACTTAAACTTCTTCACAACTAATAGTAGGCTCTTGGGCAAATAACCAGTCGTCTAACCTGCGTTTTTTTTTTTAAAGATAAAAAGTAAATGTAAATAATAGTAACCTAACAGAAAACTAATAAATTTAGTGAGGTGGATTGAGTAAGTAGCTGTAACGATTTCGAAATTTTCAATAAACTTCAACTGAGGCAAGAGTCAACCAAGTTAAACTAAGTTAAACTCAATGTTTCCCGCACCCTATAAGCTAAGAGAATAAAATCCTAAAAAAAACTGAGTAGTCTCCCATTTGCATTCCCACTCCCATTTGCCGCTTGCAATATATCGGGTTTAAGGGTAGTCACAACCCTTTCATCGCGTGTACAATACACAACCAATGGTGCCATATTAGCATTATTAATGCTAGATCTGGCCTTATCGACGAAAGAATTACATTCCGAAATCTGAAAGCTTTGTTTATCCTTTGAACAAATTCCTATTTAACACCTTTTCGAAAAAGAAAATATTTTAATTTTTCGCTAAGTGCAAGCCAACTTTGTCTAGCGAGCTTAGAAACAGCATATGTAGATGCGCCCTTAATTACGCCATGTCATAAGCCGCCCACTTTTAGAGGCGTTGTAGTCAATACAAGTATTGCATGAATCCAGGCCAAAAAACTTTTAAATTTGGCGTTACACGGTAAATAGTGTCGGGTATTTAGGAGTTCGTTACAGACGAACTCTTGCACTTACTCACTTGTTGTTTTTAGTTTTGGATTTAAAAATAAATTAATATAAATATTTTTGTACCTTATAAAGATAAATTTTATTTTTCAAATGTTTTTGTTTTTTGTATAAAACTTTTATTAAGTATATGTTGTTAAATCTAGCATTCTGTTTTTTGAGCTTCCATACGATTTGGCATTGGAAAATTTTTAATCTAGCATTGTGGAATTTAAAATTCTGGCAACACTGTACACAACCCCATCTTTAGAGTTTTTTTTACGAAAACTGGAAGGTTCAATAAAACTTAGAGGCATAAAACATGGACCGTATCACTGCATTTTTGCACTCTCAAACGTGAAGCATGTCGAGAGTCTATTAAAAGTGCAAAAATTACGTCAACCCACGAAGGATATTCATAATAATTGTAGAAATTAATCGAAAGAATTTTACATCTCCAAATTAATTTCAAGCATCACTTAATTATTCAAACCAAATTAAGCCACTCTCCACCAAAGCAAATTTAACAAGTAAACCACCCACATCTGCTTGTCAACATCGAAAAAGCTTCGCAACATTCTAACTAAAAGCTCTCTCGCATCGATATGATAACAATGATACTATACAGAATGGTTCATGCGAGCTTTTCTGTTTTGAAATAACACAAAAAACTTTTTTTAAATATGTTTTTTTTCTGTGTTAAGAATCAACAAAGATGCTCTTAATGTGGTCACACAAGTGTTTTAGATACCGTGCTGGTAACAGTCCCTTGCCACTGGTTATACCCGATAAATTCGTTCTTTTTTGATAGTAAGTGATTTTGAACACAATATTATTTTTAGAAGATGAAAATAGCTTGTCGTAAAAAACACGAAATTATATTAGTTTAAAAAAACAACCAACGCCATGCCTGTTAAGTTTATTTCTAAAAATTCTTTTCTCCTCCTTGTTAAAGTTTATACAAAAGTTATGATATTAGTGTAACATTCACAAACTGTATGTAAACATAAACAATAGCTTTTTAGATAGTGTGAAGAAATTGATTGATGTATAAATAATTACAACGTGAAAATTGTAATTTTTCAACACTTATTTTGTGTGATTGTGTGCAGGAAGTGGTTAAATAAATAAAAATCGTTGGTAACTCTTATTAAATGGATAGAATTTGAAGTGATAAAAAGAAAGTGCCTATGTAAATTGTATTACTTAAACTGAAGCGTTTAAGCTGAAAGTTTAAATAATAATTTAATAATTTAAAGTTTAAATTCACATTCGTTTTGACTAACAAAAATCATACATTTAAAATTTCCTTTATGTTATACTACAATGTAAAAAAAGTGCGCTTATTTTTTGGCAGAACTAATTCTGTATCCGTCATTGTGAACTTTGTCAGTTTTTGTCGTAAAAATAGTTTAATTAAAATTTGCCGAAATATTTTAAGTGTTGTTTTTATAGTTAAGTTTTTTCTTTTTTAATTTGATTGAGGTCTCGAGTGAGGGATGACAAGGCCTATGAGAACGTCTGTGGGGCTCCCGGAAATTTAAATTGATGAAATTTTTATGGAAAAAATGCCGACAGTTTTTTTTCGAATTCTTTGCTGAAAAACAGGCAGATTTTTCTCGCTTTTTTTTCTTTTCTGGAGAAGGAAAAATCGGGCTTAATTTCCGCGAGCTCGTCTGTGGTATTGCCGAACCTCTATGTTTAAGGCTCAAATAACCAGTTTTAATTTAAAGTTTTAATTTTTTTAAGGGATTTCCACTTCGGTATTGCAAGGTAATTTCAAAATAAAATCGAAACAAAAATGTGAGAAAAACTTAAAGAAAACAGTTTTCCTTGGGCATTTTTTAATGAAATTATTTTGACATAACCCCCTGAATTGGTAAACTGTTAAGGTTGACAAAATTTCAAATCGTAGTCCCTCTTATGTTGAATTTTGGGAGTGTAAAAACTCTTGGACAATAGCAACCATTCAGTCGATTTTTTATCCGATGTAAATAGAGTTACTGGGTGGAATTATTCGGAATTAGAAAATCATTGGGTACCAAGAAGCACGTCGAAACTGAAAATCAGTTTCAATAGGACTACTTTTAAGTGTCTTTACAGTTTTTTTTTTGATTTCAGACTCTTATACAATACTTCTACCCTCGCAGATTAGGTGAGGTAAAACTGGACCAAGAAGACGTTTCGAACTAAAAATTCTATTCCCTAATATGATTTTAACAACAACCAGATAACAATGCAGAGCCGGTAATGTTCTTAGTTTTATTGAGAAAATTAACCGCGCTGATGCAAGACTCTCTTACCAACTTTAAACATATATAAATTTGGGATAAAAGGATATTCCAAAAATCCTGTTTTGCCCAGACCGGCACTGAAAAATTCTAAAATCTTTGAAGTGGATTTTCTTAGTGCACTAAAAAAGCCTAGACATCCAGCCAGTACAATAAATTGAAAGTTTTGCTAAAGTTAGGTACTTTCTTCTCAGGCTATTTTTGAAAAAAAAAAAAAAATCCTCGTAATAGATAATCATCTCAGAGAGAGTGGGCACCTGTAGGAAAATATTAGTTCTAGGAAAAAATCAACAACAAAAGCAAAAATCAGGCGCGCATGTCTTAAAAAGAGCGGCAGTATACATTTAAAGGCGCTTTCCCTCTATCGTTCTTTTCGCCTTTCTCTGTTGTAATCAAAACTGAACCGGACAACATTCTTCTGGTGCTATTATTCCATTGATTTACTCGTGAAGGCATAACTCTTGCACGAAGGATCTTTTGTGTTTCTAAACAGGGTTCTGGCTTTGGGCCTTGTTCGGAACCGGTAAAAATACATCGAGAACTTATTTTCTCCACTTCTGTATATATCTTTCATATCCCGATAGGCTTTCTTATTTTAATGGTATGCATTTGGCAAACACCTGATCTTTGAACCAGTAAAACCAATATAATCGCGGGGTCCTAGAGGTGATACCAAAAAGTAGCTTCGGTTCTTTCTTAGAATTTTACCATCCTGACTTAAATGAAAACTAGTGAGTAAGTCACTATTTTCTTTTCCATTCCATTATTTTTTCCATCCTCCTTCCCGATACCAGTCGTGAATCATTAATTTACTAAAAATTGATATTTCATTCCTTATAAGAGTTTTTTTTTGTAATTTTTAAATCCTCTTATAACCAAAAATCAATATTAGCATAGAAGTATCTAAGTTAGCGGCTTAAGTGTACGCAAAAATAATAATTTTTGGTTAAAATTTAGTGATTATGTAAAATCGACCCCTAAAAATGGGCGTGGCGAAAACTTTCTGTAAATGAAACTAGAATAGTATCCAGTGTGCCTTTTGTACTAAACTATATTTCTTATTCTCCGCTTAGTAAGGCTGAAAAGCAGTTGAAGTCCATGTTTTTTTGGGAAATGATAGGTTTTTCCTTAATTCTGTATCTATACGTGGGCGTGGCCCAAAACTTTGCATGAAGAACCAAGTATTTTATATCAAATATAATAAAATTGCTTCGGATCTTAGTGGTTAGTGCGTGTGCCTATTACACCGGAGGTCTGGGTTCGAATCCTACCATCGTCACCAAGAAAAAAAGGCTCGTTTTTTTCACGGCCCCTACCTCCGCGAGGGTCTAACAAACCCTCCGAGAGTAGCGTTTGTCTTGAAAATTTCTGAAAGTGTCCCTTGTCTTGTATGGGAAGAAATCAACCCACACAGCATGCACTGTGAGAAGTTTGTCCTGGTTCACCTCGAGCTGTAGCGCACTGCATTTATTTATATTTACCTAAAGCCCATTTTTAATTGAGTTCATTTCGAATTTCGTACCCTGAGAAAGATGAGAATCGACGACGAAACGTAGGTAGGTACCTATCGATGCAATTAGTTAGATAGTGAGGTGTGGTGGAAATATTTCGTGCTACCTACCTCTTTACAATCTTGTAGGTATACCTACAAAGAACTCGCTTTTTTCCTTTAACGTTCCCAAAAGTGGACATGCTTTCTTCATAAAGTTAGAAAGTATGAATTTAAACCTTTTGAATATAATTTTTTTTTTGCAATATCAGTCATTTTTTATGCAACAATTTTTTTCTGGCAACTCAGTTTCAGGACGTTGTTGTTGGCTATACCTTCTTAACTGTGTTGTTTTTTTCGTCCTTCCCAAGCCTATATACGAAGGTGATGTCATCAATTTGATACTTACCATTAGCGAGTACATATTGAAGGCTTCCCATTGTTATCTCTTTCATTAACATAATTACGGCCAATTACGGGCAGTTCATCCTGGGTGATACTTTAGCTGTGTACATGTACAGGCCTATGTATCACTGTTTGTTAATTTTCATTCTATAAATCCAGAAGCCTGCATCTACTACGCCCTTTGCTGAATGGTTTTCGTCGAAAAATAAACAAACAAAAAATTAGAAATAAAAACTCCACCAGGATGATGTCATCCTTTGGCGCGCAGAGACAACAAAATATAACCAAGCAAAGCTCTTATTCCCATTCCTTCCAGATGTGTATAGACACAGCCAAGGCATACAACCCAGCCAAGCCAGAACAGGAATAGTGGATAAAGTTGGTATTGAATGGATGCCACACTTTGTATTCCCCCCCAATTGAATGTTGATAGGAGTGTCATGTCGTGTTGGTCGGCGTCAGAAAGTTTCGGTCGTCTGACTTGTCCCCATCATAATGTTTGGGGTATTGGGGTCAATATACACACTGGCAGCCCAATTCGAAATGTGTTCAAGGCTAACGGGTTTGTTTATTTGGAATTTTCCCACATGCAAAATATCCTCAGAATAATTTGCATAAAATAATTAATAAGTCTCCAAAACGTGAGCAAGCTGAGAGAGACCCAAAAATACACCCGCCGCAGTCACATGGGTCTGGTATATAAGCTCCACAACATTTTTTTTTTTTTCGATTAGAAATGAAATTTACGATTTTTTGGCAGATGAATAGATGCCACTCACAAGTATCTCACGCTTCTTATTTTATTTTTTTCATTCACTCATTAGTAGTTTGGGCCATTTGTTCGGAATGTATTATAGGGAGCGGACCGAGTACACACAAAACTACTTTTTTCGGGTTAACCTTGGATTTTGAAAACCATATGGAATCCGTAGATGGGGCACCCACTACGCACATCACTCGGTTCCGTCTGTACGAGGCGATAACAGAATTAATAATTAAACACACTTGGATGAGCGCTTTTGGATGATGCCCTTTGAAAAAAAAACTACGTCATATGAACAACGCCTAGGTTAAGTATAGTATCTGGCGAGGTTAACAATATTGAAATGGAAATAGTATAGTATTGGCGTTGGGTATGTGGCGCCCAGAAGAAACAATGCTTCACCTAGAAAAGGATTGTGTCACATATTTTGCATTTTTTAAATCGCCCTGCTTAAAACCACAGGAGTTTGATTGACGGGCATCTAGATTTTTAATTTTTCATTTCAATAATCAGTTTTGTCGAAAGTAATCAGTTCTTATACTAACAGAATCACACTGCTTAAGGCCAGTAAACATTATAGAAAAAATGCTTTGGGGCATTTTCTTTAGGAAAAATGCTCTTCATTTATCAAGCGTACAAAAAACGCTGGCTGGATAATAATGGCAAATAATTTTTGTCAGTGTCGTTTGTTTTTTTTTTCGGAAATACATTGCTGAAAACTTATACACGTGACTAAAAAAATTGCTCAAAATTGGCAATGTTTTTTGAATTTCTGGTTTGGAATTCGAGCCCAACACGGTAACGCCATAGAAAAAAAATATACCACTTTGACACAGCCTCTCTAAAAAACACAAAGTCAATTTTGGTCAACAACTTTCGTTTGCATAAAGCTTCTCTTGCTCCTGATGACGCATTCGTTTATCCTGCCTTATCTAAGGTTGATAAATATGTTTAAATCTATAGTTTGCAACATACTGACTCGTTAATATCCCCCATTTGCTTTGAATACTTTTCATTTCCTATGCAAACAAATTATCTTTTTTTTGTAACTCAATTTGAGGATAAACTTTCATGACAAATTTATCAAATTTAAATCATGACCAGCTTGATTGACTTATAAATAACCACAAATAAAAAAAAATTGTTTCGAGTGTTTTTATCTTATTCCACAGAAAGAACTTTACACGTTTGGCTGGTTTTGGTTTTGTATTAATTCATTATCTTGAAATGCACATTTTTTATAACCCGTATGCGTCGGTACGGGTAGGAATAATAATAATTTTAAGATTGCATCTTATAGGGCAATCCCCAGTGGGATATGAAATTTCCCAACGCTTTAACTTGCGATTTTCATTTGAAATTTCAATTAATCTTTTTTAACTTTACTTCTTCTATCAGGCTTATTAATAGAATCGCTTTTTTATTTAATGTAATTTGCATTATTGACAACTCGTTTTGTTCTTGAAAAAAGAGAAATTATTTAACTTTAAAAAAATACATGTATAACAAGCTTTACTGGGTTTGTAGAAAAATTGTAAAATATTTGCATATCTTTTTAAAACAGCTGTAAGAAGGTTATATCCTTTGTAAAGTTTGATAAATTGAAATATGACTTATAAGCTAACGAAAAACACCCTAACCCAAAGGCGGACTTGTGGCTCAAATTTTTGGACCTTAAATTATGTTCTAAGGAACTGATACTTTGTATAGTGTTAAGTCGGGGAATAGGGCGAATCTGTTTTCTGTCCTAAGATAAAAAGAAACACAAACTATGATTCGCGGCTTAAAAAATTAAGAGGAAAACTGTTCCAAATAGCCATATGCCCCCATGGGCGGGTAAAATGGAACACCCCATTAAGTAATTTGGTTTTGTACATTAGAATTATTAGCTGTGTTCGCGTACTTTTTGTAGTAAAAGAGCAAATTGAAAATTAATTGCAGAGTGGCGGAAAAATTCTCTCTTAAGCCACGTAATCACAAGGAACAGAAACAGGAACAGAAACAGAATTTCATACATTAGCAACGCAAAAAGCATTCAGCGAATGTAGGTTTCAGTTGCTAATGTATGAGATTTTGTTTCTGCTCCTGTTTTACGTTGCTTGTGACAACGCGGCTTTAATGTGTATTAAAGAGATGAAAACTGCCCTAAAATACGGGAACGTTTTTGTAGTAACAAGTAGCGTATTGAAAGAAACGTCAAGAGCAGACGTTTATATATATTCATATGTTTTAACAAATGATAAATCATGACCGTCAAAGAAACAATTCTTAAAGTTACGTGTTAGTACTGGTGGATTCGGAGCTACCTTCTTGCCGTTTACATAACTGCTGCCACATATCCTTCATATAATACAAAAATATTCGTGCCATTTGTATGATTGCAATTGCACCGCTTGAATTCACTGAACTATTTTCGTGCTGCATTGAATTCACTGAAAGGATTTACATCGGCTTAAATGCACTGAAATAAATTTTGGAAACATTCTGCACTTTTTTAATCACGTTACCGACAGAATTTCAAAAAATTAGGGCCAATACAAAAAATAAACTACAAATGAAAAAACATAAACAAACATTTGTGTCAACAACTGTCGAGTTTAGACATTTGAAACTTAAAAATTTCTTACGACAAGAAATTTTTTGTAGTAAAAAAATTTCAAGTTTGTTCAAGGTGGGGTAATGATTTACTCTCTCGTTTCCGTTCTCTTTTACGACAATTTTGTGTACGGGAACGCTTTCATAGTAACTTGAAGTAAAATATTTTAATATATTCTGAGATATCCGGGTACGCGAACAGACCTATTGTTTCATGATAATGTTGCGTTTCTTACTTATTGTAAATGTTAATCTGCTTAAACTTTTAAATACAATTCTTATATTCCCTTCTAATGGATCTTTTGAACCACTTTAAGAAATAAATATGGGCTTAAATATGACAAATGATGAACTTATGACAAGCAAAAGCAAAAGTAAACGAAACTGAGAAAAATTCTATTTTGATCGCGGCATTCGAGTTGCGTGTAGTGGGACATTTCTGAAAGCCCACTTAAGCTCATCTAAGTCAATTATGGCTAGGCCTTTAGAATTCAACACTTTATTTCAATTCAATCACTATTTACTTAGCTCTCGATTTTCACAATTAAACGTTTCAAAAATAACTCTCCCGTGCGAGCCTGTCATCCGTGTACACAAATTCAGCACCTTCTAGCACTTTCTGTATTTCCCCTTTGGTAATTTTCCACTGGTACTTTTCCCATTGGAGCGGAATTCGATATCAAAATTCGAACTTCAAACATCAGTTTTCTGTCAGCTGGCTGGAATGACAGTTAGGTGTGTTCACAAAGTAAATCGTGTAAATCATGTATTTTAACGTCTTGTCGCCACATCACAGTATTATAGTTGGGCCGTAAGTGTGGCCAGGTTTTTCAGTGCGAGATCATCCGAGTTAAACTGAGTTAAGTTTGGCTAAGTCTGGTTAAGTTTGGCCTAACTCGCCAAATGTGGTGGGTTTATCCCTTGTAGAACAGTTCTAACTTCGTTGTTTCTTTTTTCCATGTAAAATTGCAGTTAGGGATATTGAGTCAAACTTGTTTTCCTGTTTTTTTTTATGTCAAATTAGGGTTGGGATGGAGAAGGTCAATGATTTCAAGAGTCAAAGGTTTTGAAAACCTTCTTGATGGAGTTAACCCTGCAGACTGCACTGAAAAACTGTTTGCAGAATTAACTTAAGTTTTGTTTTGCGTCGGGATTAGCAGATCTTTGATTATTCTGCACTGAAAGTTAGGCCCATAGTGGTTGATTCGTCGTTGTTTAACACTTTTCTTAACACTTAGATGCCAAAGACATTCCGAGCATATAACGTTGGGCCATATTATACACTTATTTTATTATTTTCTCATTCACTAATATTAATTTATTTGGAATTCACAAAAAATAAGGAAATAATGAACACTATTTGGAATAGGAAAAAAAAATATTTGTACCAGCTTGGAATAAATTTAGAAAATATAGTGGTGGGCCATATTACCCACATGAGCGACATTTTCCGATGTCAAGTCAGAACAAAAATTGATTGTTTTTTTGGATATTGTTGCATCTTAAATTTTATATCCCGCCTTATCCAAAGCTGTATTGTTCAAAACATTATCAATATTTTTCGAGGAGCGATGTCGCTGGGTACTTTATTTCCAGTTTTAATTGCCACCTGCCGAAAAGAAAACAATAAATCGGAAGTAAAAAAAAACTTCTTTGAAATCATCCCCCACACAAAATATCGGCGTTGGCCTCTTTCAAGACATAACAAGAATAATTGCGATTAAATAAAAACCATTGAGCTACCGTACCAAAATCAGTCGCCACGAATTTACTAAAACGAAGCACGAAACCCTCTTTTTAGCTACGTTAACAAAATTTTTATTCTTTTCTGTCATGTGGTGACAGTTTAAACCCTAAACGTAGAACAAAGAATCGAATAAACACTTATTCGTTGAAGGCAGTTTTAAAGTGCACCATTTCACCCACTGCGCCGTATTACCTGACTGACAACAATGGACAACAACAAAAGTGAGTTCTTATGACTTGAGGAAATGTGCTGTCTTGCCCCCAAGAGACAGGACATGCAACCAATGGACGTGACTAAGCGACTTCATTCGATGTTGTCTAAGCTGAATTTGGTATTTTGTATCTTTTGGTGATTGTTAGGCATTTAAAATGAACAAAAAGAAATGTATTGTACATTTTATTCAATATTGGAAATCTACAAATTGAATTAAAAACAAATGAAATATTTTCTAGCTTTCGGCTTTGGATGCAAAATATTCTCAACCTATTTGAGGTGTTTGTTGATGTTTAGGAAACAGTATAAAATTTGTAAAGCATTTAACACTCTGTGTCTTCCTTTGAATTTTCTTTAAATTGCTTCAGAATACGGGAATGAATTCAAAAATTTACCGCAGTTGCTGCAATATTGAACCGTATGCTTAAACGAGTTGAAGAAATAAGGCAAAGGAATTAGGCAAGGTAGGCTCCAACTAGAAATAAAATAAATTTTTTTCAACGCAATAAAAATGTTTGTTAATCTTTTTTTATCACCACACAATGCATAGGCAGACTGCTGCAAGATGAGCTTGTACAATGTATTTGGTTTTCTGAACTGGACAACACTTTGTATTGCATTGGAGACAAAGCTTTTCAGCCGGTTTCGTCTTTTTAGGAGATTCTTCCTAAAATAAGGATAAGAATAAGAATTATAGCTCCAAAGATATTTGAAATGGCGAAGTAAGGACCATTTAAAAAAGAAAATATTTTTGAACTTTCTGAATGTCTCTGAATGTTTCTCTTAAGAACTGCTATTTCGTACTGACACAAACGCTCAATATATTTGGTCAGCATTGCGAAGGAAGCCCACATGAATACCAAAACTATTCAATTGAGGAAGTGAAACAGGATTCGATTTCATTACTTTGATATTAGACATTTCTTTTAATGGAAAAGTTATTAGTCCTAGAAATATTTATGGATTAGCGGAAGAGTTAAGAAATTCATAGGGCTCTGTGACCTCATAGGGCAGCACCTAGTGTAGCAGTTCTGAAATCAAGCCTAAGAACGAACTCCGCTTTGTTCATATTCAGCTTCTTGAGGTCGATAAAAACTCCAATTCTCAGATTTTGGAAACATTGCACAATTACAAGAACAATCAAATGAGAATGGTTGCAATTTCAAGCAAACGTTTATGAAGGCAATTCCTATGCTTTTATCGAATTAGGAAAAAACCCTTGAACTTAAGTCAAATTCGGCTGCATAACCGTTTGTCTTCTGGTTGACCGCTTGACCTCATTGGTTGAGTCAATCGTTTTAGGAACGTGTTAAAGTCAAAACAAAAAAAATCAAACGTAAACCTCTTCGAAATTCTTATCTTTAAATTGTTCAAATATTGCCTCATATAAACCACTGCACTTACGATTGGCAAAATAACACTTTAGTTATATTAAGTTTATGAATACTACCTTGACTGTAGAAACAGACTGACTTAGACCAACAATTGGCCTCATTTCGTCCATTTTTAAAGCCTTTTAACACCTAAGAAGAAACAAAAAAGTCAGTTAGAAGCTCAGTATAACCCTTTCTTGAAATCATCGGGATTTGTATACAAATCCTAGGAGGTCCTAAACTTTAGATTTAAGCCCTAAATTTTTTAGATCTTCCAGCTCGCCAAAGAAGCAACTGTCGAGGGTCCTCCGATCTCTCTTTGTTTACAGCTGACCAAAGCATAGCCCGTTTGTGTCTTCACTCTTCGAGTTCTCCTTTAAAGTTTCCTGGCTCAGTTAACATTTTACTTGCGAACGAACTTAGCGGTATTCTTATGGATTTGGGGGCCAGAGACATGCATTCATGTCTTAACTAGATCTTTCAAGCTTTTTCGCTTCTTCGTTTCCCGGAATATGGCTGTGCCTTGGCACCTATCACAAAGTTATTGTTTGGCAAAGTCATATCTCCCAACAATCTTCCTGAATTGTTTCACAGCCACTGGCTTTTGGTATCAGACCACAATGCACGAGGTCCCGGGTTCGAATCCCGACCGGCAGTAATAAAAGTTTTTTTACGGTACTACCTCCGCAAGGATCTTAGAACTCTCCGGGAGGATCATTCGTCATGATTAACCTCTCAATTGGCCATTCGGAATCAGAAAAAATTGTAGATCCCCTCCATGTGTTTAAGAACACCTGAAACGCATGCGCATGGTTGTGAGAGGTCAGGCGATGGTTCTTCTAAGCTTAAAGTCCCAGACTTCACCACGTCTGACCCCATGATCTTAAAGCAGCGTGGCTGTTAGAGTAGATGTTGATGGGCTTGCTTGATTTCTAGCCTGTGTCTTTTCTGTTCTGCTGCAGTTTAGATTATGACCGCTAGCTTCGTCTAAAAAACACTGCAATCGTCGTTGATCCTGAAAGACTTACGGAGATCTCGTTATCTGTTGCAACTTACACCCTATCCCTTAAGAAACGCATATTTTGAAGTGTCTACCAGCATGTTTCTGAATGCCAGTGGTTGGTAGTCCATGACTGGATTATGTATAGAGGCACTGAATATTCCATTGAAGCGTGGAGTCTTATATTCTCTGAGGATGTCCACCTCTCTGTTTTCTCCACCTTCCGGCTGCAGCATATATAGCCAAGGGTGTGAGTAGTACCTTCTAAACCGCCATTTAGACTTTGGTGAGGCAAGAGAGATGACACTCCTCTTTGATGTAGCCGTCCAAGACTAAGCAGATCATGGAAACATATTAAACAATGTAACCATAATTAATTTTGGAGCCTAAGTGGTCGAATATTCTTCTCCATCTCCCTCCAAAAGCCTTGTGTGACTGTGTTTTATGTCCTGTCCCTCGTAAGAGTCACGGTAAAAAGAATTTCCGTACATTCAGCGTTTCCTCATGTGATGCAGTCCAGCTGCCATCCGTGCTTCTGAGCGAAGACATCGGTACTCACGTTTTGGAGATGTCTTTCCCCAGTCCAGACGGTGCAGAGTAGCTGAGACAAATTCGCCGAATTTATTCCATGAATTTTTCTTGGCGAATTCTGATTACTTTGTCTGGGATTCCATGCTCTCCTAGTAGCCCTTTCAGTCGATCGGCTCCTTTTTCGCAAGATTCGTTCCAGTTCTTGATCTAGGTCCTGATGAGCTATACTAAAGATCTCTACGATCTTGGAATTCTACCATGAAAGGCGTTTCTAAAACGGGCCACACTTTTATATTCGATTTGTGTTGAATTTTTTTTAGTAAAACTCATCTTGGGCAAACCCGTCAAATTAACTGGCCTATTTAGGTTTTCTTTTGGTTTTTTTAATAGAACAACAAAACTGCTTAACTTAATTTAGAGTCGTCTTCAATGAAAATGAAGATTTTCTAAAGAATCGTGCTGTTCTAAATTGGCTCTCAATAGGTGTAGTCTCTTGAGGGCTGTTGCATAATCTTAATCAACGTCTTAGAAAGGGCATGGATAATCAGCTCGTATTTTTCTTCAATCGAGAAAGCATTCTTACTAATTGGAAATTTTAGTACGTCCGGAAAATACCTGTGCCTCAACCAAATGGGTTTGCATACAAACTCTGTTTCTAGCCAACCCTGTTCAGTTTTGAACGAGAAGTTGGCTAAAAGCCGCATGTACTTGCTTGTGTCATCAGAGTCTTCTACTGCTGCTCCGTAAAATACCGTAAAATATGACTCGAGTCAGAGCTTGCTACTAACCGTTTTATCCCAAAGAAGCAGCTATTGACAGGAGTTATTCTTCATGAGATTTCAGTGCTGGTGTCGCCGCTACTAAGGTAGCCTTCATTGACCTCAAGCTGATCCTCCTCAAGCAGGTTTCTCCTATGATTTCACTGTCGCTTACGATCTTTTGAGAGATCGTGCCTCTGGTGTTGGCATGGTGGCTTTATTTTTTTGGTACTTCGTTTGAGCTTATAAGAGCGGCGATTGACGAAGGGCCTGGCGATCTGTAATGTTTTATAGCCTTCCGATGCCAAAGTTCTTCATTCACAGGGATCTTTTCCGCATTCCCTTCTCAGTGTTGCCATTTTTACTGCGATAATATTTTGGGTGCTCGCCTTCGGGTCATGACTGTTCTGATCCACAACCGTACCTTGGCTGTGTCTCGTAAGGCTCTTCACAATTATAAAGTATATTTAGATAAATTTATGCTTAAAAATGCTCGAAGATATTTTTTTGAAATATATTTTTGACATTACTGATGCGTTAAGTTAAATGGCAAAACAGATAAAAGCATACCACAGCTTCTGCAAATTAACTCCCTTTTTTTGAAATTTGGCATCAGGTATATTATAGGGATCAAACAGGGCATACTACAACAAAAAAGAATTTTATTAAGAACGTTGGCTTCAAAATTCATGTTAATAGTATATTTATCACCAGAAGCATACGGAGCACATTGCAGCATAATGTGCGTCTTCTATAAACGTAATGTCAACTTTCGGCGTTTGATATTTATTGCAATGAGGGCACAGCCTTTTACACGGTTTCCACTGCTTTCGAGTGTATACCTTAGGTATAGGGAATAATATAGCGAACAATAAAATTTTCAAAAATTAAAATTAAATACCATTGTTCAGCAAAGTTCTGCTAGCCAAAATTGGTACTTAATATTTACTGCGTGTTTGTCACTGCTCTAGGATCTATATAGTGTAGGTAAAAACTACATGGAAATACGATAATGTTGATAAATTAGGACACTCACGGGGCTTTTATCTATAATTATGAAATTAAATCCATTAAGTAATATCAAATCCTAATGCAATCCGATTAATTGAGCCAATCTTTTATACACGAAGTTATTGTTAAACTTACAACTTTATTGAATGATATTTACAGCCATTGATTTGACAGCTATCGAGTTACGACCTTTAAAAAACCACAAAATTTTAGTTTACCATTTCTACAAGAAAACACTTTGCCTCTCATGGTATCGCCCGAGGAGATTGATGCCAAGGCCAAAGCCATTGGAGATGCTTGATATATCATCATCATTCTACATTCGGGCCACTTGTCCATTTAACGATCGCAGAAAGCAGGGCTTAAGTTATTTTCTCATCTTTTTCTATCACCTGTCAACAGCCCAATGTCTTCTGCCGAGGTCCTCAAAAGAATTTAAGAGAGTTTTTGATAGTTTTGGTGATTCCAAGGAAACCCCGCCCCCATCAGATTCAATCTTAGATCAGTCGGTGTACATGTCCGTTTCGAGGCTTTGCACTGCTCCTTCTTTCACAGACTTTTGTTGGTGGAAAACCTACGTTGAAGGCTACGTTAAGGCTTCACCAGGAAACACTGCCGAGTCGTTTGGTGATGAGTCCAGGATGGTCGTACATCTTGCAGATTTTGATGAACAGCCACTGCTTAGTGCTGAATCTTTTGTGAGTATAGGTCAAGCGGCAAAAGATGCCACCCTGGTGCCTATACTATATAGATAGTTCTTTGTAGTCTTCTCAATTCCATGACGTTATAACCTTTACTCAACGCGGATCATCATACTTGTGATCCATAGCTGAGCTTTGTGCATGTGCAAGGTAATTTCTGGTTGAAATCATTCATTTTGTTTTAAAGGTTCGACGCAACTTCCTCACTCTGGTGCCCAATGTTATGTTTTGGATCGAGCATGATACCTTCGGACTGGAGGATAGTGTGAGTGGTGAGCCATTTAGGCAGGGAAGGCTTAAATCGGGTATTTTGGTTTTAGTAAATGACTGCATCAGTTCTACTTAGTTTAACGTTAGGACACACCTTGCAACCCAGGCTCCTAGCTTGTATAGAGCAGCACCCATGATTTCACTAATCATGGGGAAAACTTTTGTGAAACTAGGATCACTACGTGGCTCCCATACGCGTCAACTCAACACGTTCCCTGTCAAGTCTTATGCGAATTTTGATCGTAACCATTAACCAGAAATCCTGTGGCGTGTCCCTTTGGACAAATCTAATTAGTGACTCTTGGCTGAATAATTCCAAAGAGACTATCAATTGATTTAAAGAAGCCCTTATGTCCCGCCCACTCAAGGATTCAAGAAAAGGATCAATTTTATATTTTTATTGCTTTGTCATTAATATTCGAACTTTTCTTTCGCATAACAAACACTTTTAGTTGTATGGGAAAAAATCCAGAAGTTCACCACAGGAACCGCAATACACAACTACTTGCTTAAAACTTTTCACAAAGTATGGTATAGGGATCAAACAGCCGCAACTAAAATAAAAACATGTTTAAAAACAATTCTGCTTTTGGAAGAAGCGATTCAAAACGCATTTATCACCATAAAATACAGAGGAGGACAGCTGTAATATGTGCGCCTGTAGTATACACGGTATTTTGTTTCGGTACTTCATTTTTATTGCAATAAGGACAGAGCCTTTTAAGTGGCTTATTCTTTTTTGGAGACGATACCTAAAATAGGAAACAAAGTACAGAATTGACAGAAGAGTTCAATTTAAAATTCAGTACCTACCATGATTAAACAATGAGTTGGTTGTTGAAATCGGCATACTTAAAGGACAGTTGGTTTGTCACTACTCTGTAGGATTAATAGACGTTCGAAGTATACTTCGAAGTACAAACGCGATAATGTTGATACATTAAGTCCCATGACGCTTTTATCTAATTGCAAAACCATATCCTTAGGTAATGTAAAATAAATCGGTGTATCAATCACGGCGAAAAGACAGGCCCATCAAGGGTCACATATATGTATATAGAATAAACTTTCACGAATATTCGCTCCTTTCGAAACTCAAGTCTTCAAGTTCGTTCGTTTATTTGTGGCCATAATGAAGAGCTCTTCTGTAATAATACGTTTTCAATATGAATTCGACTGCATCGTTTGCTCTTAGGAAAGTCCTTCAAATGGTGGTGTGCAAATCAAAGTACTAACTAAGCTACTGCAGGTTAGACACAACAAATATGCTCCTCTTATGTTCTCTGCTGGAGCTCTTTTTTCCACTTCTTTTGAAAACACCCTAACTTATCATCATTGGCCTAAAGTAAAGATGAACACATCGAGCAAAAGCTATTGGCTCTATCATAATTTTCTGGGCATTTTTCCATTTGTACTTATACAATGACGAAAAGCAAAAGAGTACCTTCAAGTGATGTATTCCAGGCACATTAATCGGGTGGATTGTAAGGAGATTTTTGTCTCGAACCAGCCTCCGCATTGTTGGCTTTCCCACAGGCCCTCTCTAGATAATCGCCATTTATTAACCGTTTTGAAAATCTTAATCACCGGAGTATTCATCGTTCCCCACTGAGATTATAATCCTCACGGTTACTGACGTTTCTCACTCTTAACTTACTATACTCCAGCACTTTTAATAACAGCCTAGTTCAGGGACGCAACAATCTAGGAAGCTACGATCTTCTCATACCTTCGCCGCCCGAACCACTAAACTGGGCCAATTTTTTGAAAACCTTATGTGACTAACGCAGCACCGTGAAAGGCACAGTAAAGCAGCGTTAAATATGCGGTCTTATGGCAGGAAGTCGTGGGTTCGAATCCCGGCATAGGAAATTTTTGCCGAGAAGAGAAAGGGTAAGTAATCCTTCAGAGAAGTTTTTGAGCTCGTTGAGATTTCACCATTGAGTGTTTGGAAAATCTTGTTTATTTCCCATTTAATGACAAACACGTTTGCTAGGATTATCAAAAACTCAATTAAAACCACAACGCCCAAATTTGAAACTGTCAAAACGCCCAAAAAGCTATACATATCACCCAAATCTCAGGGTGTGAAGCGCCACAATGCCCAAATGAAATGTCATGTCGCCCAAATTGACGATTTTCTCACAACAACAAATTGTTAAGAAATTTTTTGGGCGTTATGACATCTTTAATTAACGATGTTATGGTTTGGGGCGACATGACCAGAAGCGTGAGGTCCAATTGCCCCTTACAACAACGCCCAAATTTCGAAATATCCTATTTCCCAAAAAATTAGAAAAGAAAAGTAAAAAAATCGCGTAGTTTTAAGAGATTTAAAATAAGACGTACCGCATAGCGGCGCCTTGAGCACCCGCATTTAAGTCCGAAATCCGGCCGGTGATGAGTCGAAAAAACACCCGGAGTCTTTTTTTTAAAAACCACGCAAACTCCTGCTAGATTTCCGGTAGTTTGAGTTCGAAAATGAAAGTTCCGAAAACGTAAATCCGGGAACAAAGTGGTTCTAAAAAAAGACTCCGGTTGTCTTTTCGACTCATACACCGGCCAGCCTTCGGCCTTACATGCAGGTCCTCAGGGCGCTGCTACGCGAAGTTCTAGCTTTCATTTCTAATTTTTTTGTTGGGATTTATGATATTTTTAAAGTTGGGTGTAATTGTTTTGGGCGATGAGACCTTATACTTTTGGTATCAACATAAGGCCCAAATTAAAAAGCAATGTATAGTTAAATAAACAGGAAGCATACAAAGCGGCGCTGCACAGAAGGACTAGAGCTGCTCGCGAGCTCTACGAGCAGAGGAGGAGAGAGGAGCACCGGCTTCTCCGAAGGAAAAAGAGAGAGCACGAGAAGCGCGCGGTTGAAGAGATAGAGAGATGTTACAACAGGAATGAGGTTAGAAAGTTTTACCAAAGGATCAAAAGGTCCTGCCAAGGGTATAAACTTCGAACTGAAGCCTGTAAGGACCATCAAGGGAACATCGTTGTAGAATCGCAGTCGGTGCTGAGGATTTGGAAAGACCACTTCTGCAGACTGTATAACGGCGAGGACGAACCAAATACCGCTGTCAGGCAGAACGAACCATTCAACCCGGGCGAAGACGTTACCGACGAAGCATACGAACGATACCGCCCACCCGACCTGGAGGAGGTGAAAGTAGCTGTGTCTAAGCTCAAGTGCAACAAAGCAGCCGGAGCAGACGGCCTAGCTGCCGAACTTTTTAAATCCGCTGGCGATGAGCTGGTTAGGAGCATGCACCAGCTCATCTGCAAGATATGGTCGGAATTGTTTGCCCGATCCTGAAGAAAGGAGACCCTCTGAGTTGTGCCAACTACAGAGGCATAAGTCTTCTTAACATCGCATACAAGATCTTTTCTGCTGTACTGTGTGAACGCCTGAAGCCGTTTGTCAACAATCTGATAGGCACATATCAGTGTGGCTTTAGGCCAGGAAAGTCCACCATCGATCAAATATTCACACTGCGGCAGATCTTGGAGAAAACCCAGGAATTCCAAATCGATACACACCACCTCTTCATCGATTTCAAGGCCGCGTATGACAGCATCTATAGAGACGAGCTATATAGCGCAATGTCTAGTTTTGGCATCCCTGCCAAACTCGTCAGTCTGTGCAGGATGACGATGGAAAACTCACGCTGTTCCGTCAAGGTCGGCAAAGACCTCACCGACCCCTTTGATGTCAAAAAAGGATTTAGACAAGGCGACGCGCTGTCATGCGACTTCTTTAACATTATACTTGAGAGAATTGTGCAGAACTCTCGCGCCAACACCAGAGGTACAATCTTTCAAAAGTCCGTTCAACTACTTGCATACGCAGACGACATTGACATAATCGGTAGAACAAAGCGTGATGTCAGTGAAGCCTTCGTGAGTATTGGGACGGAAGCGGCGAATATGGGTTTAGCAGTCAATGAGGGCAAAACCAAGTATATGCTGTCATCAAGAAAAGACACCCAGCACCGACGTCTTGGACAAAACATCACCATCGACAGCTATAACTTTGAGGTAGTTAGGGACTTTGTCTACCTGGGTTCCGCTATCAATTCAGACAATGACACCAGCGCTGAAATCAAACGAAGGATAACTCTTGCCAATCGCTGTTTCTTTGGGCTAAGAAGGCAATTGAGTAGCAAAGCCCTCTCTCGAGCAACTAAAGTGTCCATGTATAAGATCCTCATCATCCCAGTCCTGCTTTACGGTGCAGAAGCATGGACCCTATCAAAGGCGGATGAAAACACTTTAGGCTGCTTCGAGAGGAAAATTCTTCGGACGATTTACGGTCCCGTCTGCATAGACGGAGAGTGGAGGAGGAGATATAACATCGAACTGTACGGGCTGTACAGCGATACCGACCTAGCCAAAAGAGTCAAAACACAACGTCTACGATGGCTGGGTCATCTAGAGCGGATGGACACCAACGCCCCGGCCCGGAAAATCTTCAAATCCACACCGCAGGGACGACGCGGTAGAGGAGCACCGAGACTCAGGTGGCGCACGCAAGTGGAAGGGGACCTCAGCCAACTTCGCGTGCAAAACTGGAGACGGCTAGCTAGAGACAGAGCTGGCTGGCGAAGCTTGTTGGCTGAGGCCCAGGTCCACCCCGGACTGTAGCGCCACCTTAAGTAAGTAAGTAAGTAGTTAAATTCGCACCCATTCCGTAGGGATTTGTTGTGACCTACTTTAAGGTTGCTTTTAATTGCCGTGACAATCCTTCAACTCATGCTATTTGCTTGATTAACTTTGTGTCGCTTTGCTCTTGACCCCAGACTTGTAACAACTTCCGTATAGACACAACATGAAGTCGTTTTGCATGTATCTTTCCCAATCCACATGCCAGCATAAATTCCATGCTTATTAAAGGATGTTTCCAAAAACTAATCGAAATCGTTGACATCACCTGTGTGTATACAAAATCTGTGGTCAAATCACACCCTTGTGCTTAGCCTTGTGCCAGCGTGGTATATTAATCACTCTCCATAATTATGTCGGCATTGTCAGCGAACTCGAAAAAAAGAGCCCACATGTACCTGCTGGACACTTAATAATCCCCAAACATGCAAATCCAATGCTCAATGGCGGATATCGATTAAATAATTGCTCACCGGGATAATCATGGCAGCCGCATTCAATTAGGGCTTCACAATAAGTTTCAACTCATGTGTTCATTTAATAATATGGTGCTTAATGATCAGATGGAAATGTTAGTGAACAGTCGGAAAAAAGCCGAGATTAACGTGCTAGATAGGAATGTTCTGGGTACTGGGTGTGACCTTGCCCTAAATGCAATGTCACAATATTTGCAAAAACTGCAATTGATTAAGTTGCAGTTGGTGGTGACTTGCACTGACTTTTGACAAACGAGTGAAAAAATATATTGTGTGTGGACTCTGGATTAGCGCTGAATAAGAATTACCTTTCCCAATATGTTTGTAGACTGGATATTATCGATTGAGACTGGATAATATCGATATACCTTTTGAATTAGGTTACAAATTAGCACTGAAAAACTTCTTTCGAAGTTATAAAAATTAGTCAGAAAATTTCGAAGCCTCGTAGATTAGGCTCAAAATTGCAAATATCAATTTTTTTCCAATTTAATTGTTAAATTTTGTTTTTAAATCCCTTGTTGGTAAAATTCTGGTTTTAAATCTTGAGGCTTAAGGAAAGTTAATATGTATTTAGGCTTTATGTTCAAGTTAAATTATTTAGGAGTCATGATAACTTTTAGTTGCGGTACCATTTAAGAAAGTTAACTTAAATGTTGCATTTTGCATACCTCAAAAACGATTTACTATTTTCTACCTAATCGCTGTGGATTTCCTTGAAATTTTAGAGGATTGAGGTACTATGTTCGACATTCGGAGATATAGGGGGGCATATGTTTCTTAATACTTTTCTCCGTTTTTTCAATTTCTTATCCATGAAACTATTATTTTTAGTGAAATTTTAAATTTGAAACCTTAAAAAATAAAATTAAATAAAAATAGAGTAGATTTTGTAAGCCTTTCTGAAGGTTTAAATCTGTTGCAATAGTTTGTAATCAGGTTATTTTTTCCAAATGATTCGCTCCAATAGCACCGGATCATTTCTGCGCCTTAGGATTTTATCGAAAACACCAAAAAGCTCTTCTCGGCTTGAAGCTCTTCGGGAAAATTCAACTTAAAAGATTGCCGACCTTAAGTTGATTAATACGCTTTAAACGTCTGCCTAACCCTTAAACGCCCAGGGTATATTTAAAGATCAACCACAAAACTTTTTATTTCTTCGACAATTCTTACGTCTTTCTTGTGAAGTTTGCGTCATTTAGTTCTTCAATTCTACCATATTAAAAAAAATAGACCTGCAGTCTTCGGAATTTAGAAAATACAAGTAAAACTTAAAAAAAATTGATATTTTGAAAAAAATTTAGTTATCAAAATTAGTTTTCCTTTTCAACACTCCTTTTACTAAAATGTTGGATGTAATTTTCTTAAGGACAAACTGAATATTAGAAAAATTTAAATTAAAAATATTTTTTTGGGTATAGCTATGTGCATTTATTAACATATATTTTATAAATTGGACCCTCAGGGCTTTAGGCCCAATTTATTTTTAAAGCTAAAATAATTTTTTTGCTATTACCTTCGTAAAAAAAATTTTAAAAAAAAATACCTCCTATCATATATAAATTTCATCAAAATCAGTTTTATTGCGCATGTAAGGGCTAATATCGGTTATTATAGATAGTGGTGAGGAAGGTGTCCTCATGTGAAATTACGATCAGGAAAGTTGATGTTGTCCACAAAATCAGCTTTTCCAAAAAAACTTATGGTCACTTTAACACTCATTTTTCAAAAACTTTTCAAAATTATCAAAAAATTCAGTTTTCCTATTACAAATAAAATTTTTTTGGCTCAAGTTTCATATTTGGAATTCGTGTCTGCAAAACACAGTCTATGCCATACACGGATGCTTGACAACGTGACAATATCGCAAAATCGAAAAAAAAAACAGGATATATATTTTTTTTTCACTTAGAAAATAAGGCACACATTCCACATTCAGTTTCAAATGGTTAAAATTTACATTTCGTAGGCATGTGTCACATCACTGCTTTACATACAGAAGCCCAAGTCCTAATAGCGAATTAACCTGTAACAGGTTTGATGAGCTATCGGACTCCATCACGAGAATTGTATCCCCGTCATCCTCGTACTGAAATCGTTATTGCAGGCGATCTTAATATACACAATTCTCAGTGGCTTCGAAATTCTGGACAGAAAACACCCGAAATCAGGTATGTTGAGATTTTTGCTGTGGGCAACCATCTAACCAAGCTTGTAAACAAGCCTACGCGGAACCCCGACATTGACAGTCATGCTGCCAACACTCTGGACTTGTTGTTAACCTCCCAACCTGACAAGTTCTCGGTCAGCGTACTTTCACCTCTAGGCTCGTCAGACCAATGTGCCATATCGGCTTCTTACAAGTTTCAAAATAACACCTCTAAAGATACGGCTCCGAAAAGAACAGTTTGGGAATACGAGAAAGCCAACTGGGACGGTCTTTCAATTGGTCACTTTGCTTCCTCGATCGTGACGTTGAAGCCGCAGCCGATATGCTCACCGAAATAATTCTCATTGGCATGAAAACATTCATTCCCAAGAGAATTAAGGATATCAAACCAAAGGAAAATTCATGGTGTGATTCGAACTGTAAAGAGGACATCAAGTTAAAGGAGGTTAGTTTTCGGTCATATAAAGCCAACCCAACCGAGGAAAACCGGAAAAAGTTTATGCAAGCCAGAAATGTCTGCAATGCTCATATCCGTCGTGCCAAATTCTCTCATGATCAGAAATTGAGGCGAAAAATACTTCAGTGTCCCAAAGGTAGTAAAAGTCTCTGGTCATTTGTCAAAAATATTCAAAATTGACACTCGTTTTCAATGACATCCCAGCTGTCAGCTCCTTGGACAAGGCCAATCTACTTGCAGCTCATTTTGCTGCCAGCTCCTCGCTCCCTGATTGTGCCTTGTCTGCACCTGTACTCGAGAGTGTAGAACATTGCTTGGCACAATCATTTTCGCACTCGTACAGTAGCAGGAGTCCTTAAAAACCTCAACATACACAAATCCGCTGGTCCAAATGGCATTTCCCCCATAGTTCTGAAGAGGTGTTCTTCCACGCTGCCAAAATCACTGCGTAGGCTTTTCTCTCTGTCCTACTCTTCTGGTCTCTTCCCCAGTAGGTAGAAAACTGCATTTGTTCAGCCCGTCCCAAAAAAAGGCGATTTAACTTCTGCGACCAGTTACCGACCAATTGCACTAAGATCCATTCTTTCCAAGGTCATGGAAACGCTGATGAATAGTCAGCTTATAAAATATCTAGAATCACGGAGGCTTCTCAACGACCGCCAATACGGCTTTTGTAGCAAAAGGTCTACTGATGATCTGATGGCTTATCTCACCGAAAAGTGGAAAGTTTAATTCGAGTGTGAAATCCTTTGAAGTTTGTGTTTTGGGCAGGGTGTGACAGGCGGCCATTGACGATCAAACTGTCACGCCTGTTGTGAAACACCTAAATGGGGTGGAAGACTACCTTCATAACTTGTTTTCAAAAGGCCCCACAAGCACTTTATATGTCTTAAACTAGCATCTTGCTAGTTGACTAATAAAATGTTTAATGTTTTGGAAAAGTGTAACCGCTCCTTACACCTTCATGGTGAAAGCAAGGTTGTTGCGCTCAACATTTCTAAAACATCACTAAAGCGTCACTACAGTCCACAACAGTTCAAAACCAAAGTGCATCAGTTCCTCGCTTCTTTTTCCTCTGATCCTTTCCATTCGCGTTATGTTAACTCAGTATAAGAGTTAAAAAAAAAACTATGTAAGCATTACAATGATGGCTGGAGTTCCGGAAAAATTCATTGTTAATAAAATGTAAAATTTGTTGTACTTTTTCCACTTTTTATATAATTTTGTGTATGGGTTTGTCATTAAGGGCCGCTCCTTGTTATATGCAGCGTTAAAGCTAACCGGACAGGCTTAATGCAAAACAAAAAAGAAAATTATTTAATATTTATTAATATAAATTATTTTAATTTAATAAGAAAATTATTATATATACAATAAATCAAATTAAGGCGTTCCAAGGGTTAATTATGAACGTTTTCTCGTTTTTCAGATACTATAATAAAGTCGCACTCCTCTTTCTAAGGCAAAATGTCGTGTAAGTCAAATTCATGTAAAAATAAATTGTTTACTAAATTGTGTTTTTATATTTTAGCCACTCCCGTAGGTTCAGAGCAATGCAATGTGGTCTGCCCAGCTTGCAGACAACAGGTCCAGACCAAAATTGAACACAAGGCTTCAACGAAAACTCATCTGATAGCGTTGATCCTTTGCATTATAGGGTAAATCTGCTAAATTTTACATAAGGTATTTAATAATGTTTCAACAATATTTTTTGTCTCTCTTTTAACGTAGATGCATACCGTGTGCATGTTGTTTATATTGTACTGGATGTGCCCGTAACGTTGAACACTACTGTCCATCGTGCAACGCGTTCATTGGTGTCTACGAAAAGTAAACAAAAAAATATGTTTAACATTTTTATCTGAGTTCGTACAACAGCAAGCATTTGCATTCAAAGTTATAAGAAGTGTCATTCTATTCTCAAATATTGTGTATTATTCTTTTCTTAATTTTTACTACACAAGTTTTAACGCACAAAACTATACAAAACGGTTCTTTTATAAAAGTTATACATGTATCTATAGAAGTCTATTATCTTTATGGTCAATAAAGATTAACATAGTACGATAAAATCAAAACCAACAATTTTTCTTACACAAACTTGTAATTAATATTAATTTTATTAAAGTTTTTTACGTCACCAAAATGATTTGTTGTTAAACTATATGTATTTGAAGATAAGACAAATATAAAAAAATATGTTTACGATGCAACATTATTTTCTTATAAATTTATACATGAATGTTTAATAAAAATATATATAAACCGCTTTATACAATTTTTTTTAGATTATATATTTTTTCTTCGATTGCTGCACTTGGGCTAGGTACTTTCAAAACCAACGACTATTACCGAAAGGACTTGGTCTAAATATAACACAAATAGGACATACAACCAAAAATCAATACTTATCCTATGAACGTTCAAATATTGCTTTTCCACATTAAGTGATTAACAGCCCAATGAATACTGATTAATTTGAATCGCCTCGTTATCTTTATAATTTGTTGTTAGTTTCGAGAACCGGAGGCCCCCAACTTCATAACACCTCGCCAGTTACAAGCTTGGAGCTTAAGGATCAAAGTTTATACCGTGAAGACCAATTAACTAGAATTCCAAAAATGGTTTTTTCTTAATTATTTACTACAAAGAAGTGTGTGGATTGGCTTAAGAGGACATTATTGTATCTGGCAATGCCATCAAAATTTTCGACTTTTTTATTTGAGTTTTAATATAAAGCTAATTAATATTAAGCCAATTCATACAAGGACCAGTTGAGCCATAAGCTCATAATATTTCGTTTTTAGGCAACTCCACCAATTGACACCTCAGAGCCGTTGCAAACAATTTGTAGATATTGTAAAGCTTCCCAGATCTCGGTAAAGAAAGTCAAGTTCAGCTGGTATGCGCATTTATTTGCATTTCTCTTTCTTGTCTCCGGGTAAAATTAAACGAACAATCTACTGTTCAAAGATTTCACATATTGACCTTATATTGGCTTTCAGACTGGTATGCTTTGTTCCCGCACCGTATTGCGTCAAAACATTTAAGGAAACCTATTTCTATTGCCAAAAATGTGAGCGACTGCTGATATTCTATCCTTTTGATGCAAAATAAAGCAAAATTTAAGAAAAAATTAATGCCCAAAAAGAACAAATAAAAATGCATTTTCATTAATTCACATGGACCGCGCCAATAATATTTATTGCAGATTGTAGTGAGGGCAAAATTATGCTCTATTCAAACGTTAATCATTTTGATTTCCTCCATATGGATGCGAATCTAGATATTTACCACAAACTCCACAATAATTACAGACATTTTTACAACTGTTATTTAGGTATGGTATCGGGATGAAACAACTCATTCTGAAAAGAAAAAGGAAAATCTCTAAAGGATTTTTGGAAAATATCGAATAAATATTCAATTTACAAGAAAATACAAAAGCAAAACGCTAATGCGTGTCCATATTTGCTAACTTTAAGGACCTGATCCGGAATCTGGTGGGAACGGCAATGTTTACAAATCGTCTTTTGTTTCAATGAATCATCGAGTTCTTCCTAAAAAAAAATTTGGTGAGAACTTAAAAAATAGTGTGAGCGAAGAAAACTTTTTTAAACCATTTGAAAATGTCTGCCGGCCTTATGAATTGCTTTCACCAGAACTAAACTATTGAGTGATTGTCAGAAAGACGTCAGAAACTTCGATTTTAATTAAGGAAAGACGGAAAAAAATAATGGACATTGGCTGCAATAATAAGGACAACGCAAATTGCTTATTATTCAATGAATGTTGATGGCGACAAATTGCGGTGAAATAAGAAAAATCACATGTGCTCTCCTCAAATGGGATTTGATAACATTTATAGAAAAGAACAGTTCGGCTTTACTTTATTAAATGAAAACGAAAGTGAACAAAATTGTCAGATCGAATTAAAGAAAGTCTTCATACGTACGACGCCTATAAAATGCTTGAATTTGAATCAATGTTAAGGAAAACAAATTTTTTTAGTATAGGTACAATAATTATATTAAGTTCGATACAGGCGAAGACCCGTTCTTCTTCACAGTCTTCACCTCCACGAGGATCTGACAAGCCCTCCGAGAGTATTATTTGTCTTGAAAAACTTCTCAAATTGCCGTTCGGCGAAAAATTGTAGGTCTCCTTGTATGTGAAGAAATTAACACACACACCGCATATATTGTTGAGAATTTGACCCTGATTCACGTCGAGCTGCGTTGCGCCATTCTATTTATTTAGAGGCGAAAATGTCACGTAGACAAATAATACCGATAGACCCCCAAGAACTTAAGGCACGCCAAATGATCGAGACTGAGAATAAAATTTTATTCGCAATATAGTTATTCGCAAATAAATCATTCGTGATTTTGATTCGTTACTTTAAATAACGACTTATTTGTAATTTTATGGTACTTTTGGAAAGTACAAAGTAAACAGCAGAGTTGACGTGATTCGGCTGAAAAACTATCCGACCAAAAAAAACTTAAAAATTATTCGGTTCAGAATTTCCTACAGAATTCTTTGGGTTCATCTGAAATTCCTAGTATCGAAAAATAATATGCCTTAAGATTAAGGAATCCTCCAGATTCATTGGAGTTCATTTCCTGTTACAGTTTTAGGCAAGCAACTCCAATGAACCCAATAATACTCGAGAAAAAGGGTAGGAGCTGAAGGAATCCTTTTAAAAGGTGAAGTATATGATTTTTCGGTAAGTGATTTTCCTAAAGGAAAGGAAGGTAGGGAAGTCCAGTGAATTTCCAATGACTTGAATGCTTTTACGAGAAACTTTGTCGTAATACCTATTGAAGTAGAGATTACATCAGGAAGAGAAAATTATTATAGAAAGTGCTACACTGTAGTATTACAGAGCAAGTGCTACAGTGTGTACGCAGAAGTTACAGTCCGTAAAACGTACCTCGTCCTATCCCACATTGTAGTAAAGTGCCGATGTTATTGTTATTTTTCGACATTTTATAAGTTGTGAAAACTGCGGAAAGGGGCGTGGTCCAACCGCCCCTAATTACAAACTATCAATTAAAACACAGATATTTTTAATGTATGTATGTAAAAAAACAATTTTTTGGGTAAAATTCAATATTTTTGAAAAATAAAAAGAGGGTGTGGCTTAAAACCTTGTATGAACGAAATATGGAATGAAATTTCGTTTACCTAACCTGCTAATTTTTTTGATTCATGCTTTCCTAAATGAAAAATTACGTAAAATTTTTTTTCTGGAAAATTTTAGGTTTTTCTTCAATTATGCCTCCAAACATGGGCGTGGTCCAAAGTCTTTTATAAAAAAATGTAGTATTTTGCAAGTTTTTTTCAATTTGGAGCAAACATATTGACTAAACTGCATTTGAAAATTTACAGATAAAATAGATGCCACGCCCACTGAAGGAGGATTACCAATTAAAATTTTCTTTTTTGTGTCTTACATTCATTAGGAGATGCTAAATGCCAAATGCCAAATTTCAGCCTTTCAGAACATCTTACAGTTTTAAAAGCACATTTAGACCGATTGTGGGCGTGTCTTTTGGCGGTTTTAAAAATTTTTTGCACTTGTAAAGCTTCGCATGACGTGGAGCTGACTTACGAAATTTCAGCACCGTAGCTCAAATTGAAGGCCTAAAAACATGTGACATACACACGGTTGGACATGGCTTATTCGATTCAGGTTTCGGTCTCGATCGCCCTTAAGGTCTTGGGGGTCTACCATTATTATTTCACCGAGTTACAAACTATGTGACAAACTTAATATAGCTCCTATCCTATGGAATGGGGTATAAAAAGAGTCTGAAACGGTCAATGAAATTTTGAATGGGAATAATTTAAATCCACATATCGTTCATATTAAATAATATTGTTTATGTGTCTGGGCCATGTGAGGTTGCCAACATTTTTAATGACCGCTTGACGAATAACGTAAACAATTCGCAACTTGCCAGCGTAACTCTTTTAGACAGGACCAACATCAGTCTGCTTGTTTCTATATTTTAATCATTTTACAGCCTTTGAAGTGCACAAGATTATTCAATCTCTAAAAAACACATACTCTTGCTCCCATGATAATATTTCAAGCAGTGATCTGAGAAAAAAAAATTCTTATCCTTGATATTTTGTGTCGAATAATTTATTCTAAGCGTTCAGCAGGGTATACTTCCTGACTTACATAAGACCGCTGTAGTGATTCATCCACACAAAAAAGGTGATTCTAAGTCCATGAATGACTATCGTCCCATTTCGCTCTTGTCCATCTTCTCCAAAGTTTTTGAAAAAGGTTTTAAGTCCAGAGTACTATCCTTTTTTTAAAAAAATAAATTCTTTAATGAACTTCAATTCGGTTTTAGAAGATCTACTGAAGATGCCTTTTTAAAACTATGTGGAGAATTAACGGTAGCATAAAATGATTCTCAGATTTCTGCAACACTATTTATATCTACAAATTTTCAAAGCTTTTGATATGGTGGACCATTCTCTTCTATTTCAAAAGCTGTACAATGCTGGCTTTAAAGATTTTATGCATTCATGGTTTTCATATGTTCTTCATATTGGCAGAACCGTACAAATGGTTAGCGTAAAGGGTTGTATGAGCTCGCAGAAATTTGTTAATTGTATTTTCTTCTTCGATTATGCTTCAGTTGATCAATTTCTAATGCATTTACTTAATATTTTTGTCATGAAATTAACCTTTTTTTACTTTTACTATTGAATACGTATTCACATTTATTATATATTTAACTTTGCCCCGATTACCTGATAAAGTAATAAATAAAGATTTTTCAGCACATAATGGTACATTCGCCACTAGGCTTTACACATTTTTGTGTTCATGATTGAATTAAATTTATTTAAATTTTTTGCAACATGTTTTGTAATTATGCCTGTAATTATAATATAAAATAAAGATTTTTATTCACTAATATACTATTATACTATACTACATTATTAAATAAAATTATTCCTTGTTTTAATAATTTTACTTACGAATAAATATAATTATTTATTATTCGCGAAAAACGCAAGAAAAAAATTTTTATTCGTCATCCGTTATTCGAATAAATTTTGCCCAAATAAGTGTGCAACTACCTCCAGTGCTTTCAAAACTGTAAGACGTCGCTGTGAAAAGCTTTAATTCAACATTTAGCATTTCCTTATGATTATAAGACATGAAAAATAAAAATAAAGTCCGCAGACCGCTTCTTGTGAGCATGGCATCGATTGAAAGAGTAATTCTTCTAAAGCAATTACAATTCAATATTTTTGTTCCAATTCGAAAAATGTTTACTTTAATTATTATGTAGAAAATAATTGGGTCTACATTTGACTCATACAAAGTTTTAAGCCACGCCCACATTAAGAGGTAGAATTTAGGAAAAACCTTTAATTTTCCAGATAAGCATGGATCTCGACTGTCTTTCAGCCTTATTAAAGGAAGACAAGTAAGTAAGTAGTTCATACAATCTGTTTTTGTGGTTCCCCGAAACTGTTGTCCCCCAAGCTCAAATTACGAGAGTAATGCCGACAAAGCATCGAAAACTGAGGGTTGTCTGACTAAAGGACTCGAGGTTGCATGACTCAAATGAGGTCATGCAATTTTTCTAAAGACCGTTAAAATATGATAGCAGGTCCAACTAAGCAAGTCACTGCAAAAATAGATAGCAAGATCAGTAATCGTATAAATCTCATAAGAAAATAACTTCTATCTGAATGTTCGATCAATGATTGGTTTCGTCATGTTGCTCTGTACCCTTCGACCGATTTCCCAGACAAAGAGCTGGGATGGATGAGCGATGCCCTCTAAATAGGACGAGTCTAAATTGGTTAAACTTATTACAAAGCCTCTCTTGGATTTGTCTGACATCTCACCTGAAGATTTGAACTTAATTTGATCTGAAAGAATGAAAAGAAAAGAATGAGGAATATGATGGAAGTAAAACTTCGCTGAAGGCTTAGCCCTATAGCTATTATAGCTATTGGCATAAACATAATTTTTTCTTCATTAATTTGGACATTATAGCTGCAAAGTGCAAGCTATTAACAACAAGTATAGAAAAGGAACAAGTAAGCTACTTTGAATTAGATCGCTAGAAGGACATCGAATAATGCAATCATATCCAATGATTCCAGCAAATAGAGATGAGAGTAGGTTTAGTAATAAAGTTTTTTGTGCCAGTTAAAAGGTTTTAATTGAACTGGGTGATCTTTCTTCATGGTCCTGTAAGCAATGCTGTCGTATGCTTAAAGTTATCTTATAAATCTTTGTTCGCCTGCCATCGTTTGAAATGATCATAGGACTTGCCACTACTTTAATGTCTGTAGAATTGTAAGTTGTTGTAATTTCTCCCTCTCCAATATTAAATTTAATTTTGTGTGCCTTTTCTATGGGGGCTGCTCTCCAATATAAACAACGATGCGTTCGGTTAGCTTTTTAATTATTATAAATCTGTTTTGTTTAGCAAAAACAAATCGACTTATTTTAAATTATACACAAACAAGAATTGTAAAAAAACATAATGTAAATTTTGTTTTTTTCCTCAAAGTACTCTTTTCCTCAATTACTATTGTTTGTGTCATCAATTCTGTAACCTCGTGTGCAACTTAAGCTTTTCGTTTTGTGATCCTCTGTATTTATTAAAAAAAAGTTTTGTGAGAAGCATTTGGCATAAGAGGCTTCTATTCCTGTGTAATCTATTAAATTCTCCAGGCTCTCTAGATAGACGATGAACTGAATGTAGGGTTTTCTCAGTTAGTTTATGCATATGAAATATTGCCTGAAGCATTGCCAAGCATGAACCCCGAAATTATCTATTTAATGGTCGTAACAAAGGCTAACTGGGACCCAAAGAGGATGTAGGAAGCAAGTAAACTTAATTAAGTTTACTTTGAAATTGGCAAAACCTGCATGCTTCTTTAGGTATAGTCAGTCAAAATCTGCCTACCTGATTCGTTGCATGTCTAATGCAGTTCCGCTTCTCGTTATACATCCTCGTTAAGATTCCAAGTCTCGAAACATTCATATTCAATTTACAATAAAACGATAATATACGCGCACCTGTGGTCTGCTGATGAGAACTAGACTGCTCATCTATGACGAGGTCGAGATGACACTTTGGACGTGTGCGGCGCTATCAGCGTTTGAAACTGTTTTATTTACTTGCGCTTATAGTTAGTGACTTGAATAATGGCCTGAAAAACCTTGATACCCTTGATTTCCTATCAAGCTATAAAGAAAATATTTGGAACACCCTATACGTTAATCTTTTCTTCAACACCTTTTATCAAATTAAAGGTATTATTACCAAATTCCATCCATTGTCCTAATTGCAATTAACACAACCAGGGCAAGTCGAATTCTCTACTCACAAGTTCAGTACTAGCCGGAGAACCTAAAGGTTTACTTGAAAAATTAATTCGCTCCAACAATGGATACAAAGAGTTCCATGAACATGAACTTTATGCATGTGCCTGGGGCACCCCCAGCACCACCCATGTATCCAACAATGGAGAATCAACACTCGAAGTCGCAGGAAACACTATCGCCTCCAGTTTATTTTCATAGTGCAAATCCTGGAGATCAGCAGAATCATCAGCAGAGAGCACCTTCGGCTGTTCCAGATTCCAGACCAACAAGTGTCTTTATCGTAAATGGTTGGTTGTTTTAAAATAAATCAATTTACCAAAAAAGGTCTTCAATGGAATTTCATCCCTTTTTTAGGACCTCCACCAGTTGGACCAGAGCCATTGAAAACTCATTGTCAGCATTGTAATACTTACCAAACGTCTAAGGTTGTATCACGAGTCAGTCTTAAGACGCATTTTGCTGCAATGATCTGCTGTGTATTGGGGTGAGATTTACACTCTTTTAACTTTATATTGTTTTGAAGCCCCTAATACTATTTGAAACCAAGTGAACTAGAATATAATTATTCAGTCGAATTTTTTGTTATACCCGACCGCGGGTATATTATTTTATTTTCATTCCATAATTTCGGTAACGCTTTGTCCTTAGGTTTTCCTTCTAACTTGACCACCTTGACCTTGGGTCACCTCGAGCTGTTGACTTTTTATACCCCATCCCGTTGGAGTTGATTTGATTCGATTTGAGACGAATGAGCCTGTAACTGTTATCCGAATAAGAATTCGATGATAAGATAGGATTCGGTACCAGAGCAGTGTATAATGATATCATTTTTTGCAAGGATATGCCTTGAATCAATAATTCATTCTCGCCTTGTTCCCAAATTTTTTTTTAAAAGGATGAGCCATATCTTGATGAGCCATAACTTTTTAAAATTGTGAAGTTAGATCTTAAGTAATCTTATGCACCAAATCTCCAACCTATAACATCCAACGGATATTGGATTACTTTTGGCTCACTTTTTACGAGCTCAAGCTTTTATTAGTTACATACTTAAATCAATGGAGCCTAAGCTTGAGCGATCGAATTTGGCTTTAGTGCAGGTGTAGGCACCCAACCTAGAGTCAGAGTATCCTGCCTTCTTGAACGAAGTTGATGCTGCGCTGGATAGAGTGGCAGAAATGGACTTCTCCCTCCTGATGAGAGACTTCAATGTGGGAACGGACGACAGTACTTCAAGCAGTGTGATTAGGAGGCACGGTGACCCGGATCACAACAGGAACGGAGGAAACTTGTTGGACATTTGCTGTGCTTATGACTTGCCCATCATGAACACGTAATGCCTACACAAAGACATTCACAAATACACTTGGTACCGGCACAGTTTAAATCAGAGATGTTTGATAAATTACTTTGTGGTACCATCGTGTGTTCAAAACATGATTTGTGATAATCGTTTTGAGAGAAGCTGAGCTGTCAACTGATCACGACCTAGTATTGTGCAAATTGCGCTTTAGCGACAGTATTCCTCCCAGTCGAAATCAAAAACGGGTGACCCGCATATACGATGGAAAAGGTTACAGGATGCTGAATCTGATTACAGGGCGCGATTTGCACAGCACGTTTCGGAGAAGTTTAAAATTCCATCTGAATGTAGAGGAAGAACGGCAGCTGTTTTCATCGGCAGTCGAATTGCCTCTTCAAGAAATCTTTGTGGAGTGAAGCGGCTCGGTGTGGCGACTGGTGGTGAGAAAAGAGATGCATGGTTTAAGACTCCTGGAGTTCAAGAAGCCATCAGAGAGTAGAAGAAGACCTATATTATGTGGAATCAATATGGGAACTCTATTTCTCGAGCCCGGTACACTGAGACGCAAAGAATTTCCAATATGGCGGTCAGAACAGCCAAAGAACAGGCATGGAAAAAGTTCGGCGAGAGGTTGAAGCACGATTACAGATCTGCAAACAAGACATTTTAGCAGACTATTCGCCGGCTCACGGGAAGGTAGTTGAATATCGTTCAAGGGGCAAAATCCAAAGACGGTCGACTTCTTTCAAATGAGAACGACGTCTTACGCTGAAGGTGGAGAATATCCCTCCACCACCAAGTTACCTACCACCGCGATTAAATCGCTTAAAGTGGGTAAGTCTGCTGGAGTTGATGAAATCCGGCCAGAAATGCTCAAGGCAATGTGTGAAGAAGGTGTTTAAGGTCATTACGGTGTCCTGGGAAAACGGGAAAGTTTTCAGCGATTGGCAAACAGGAGTTATGTTGCCCATTTTCAAAAGAGGGGACTTCTCTAGTCCCAAATGCTCCAACTACAGGGGTATATCTCTCTTAAGTCTTCCAGGAATAGTTTATAAGCGAAGGTGTTGCAAGCGTGTTCCAGAGCTGAAATTGGGCCTTTATTACGGGAACAGCAATGCAGCTTTTGGCCTGGCAGAGCCACAACCAACCAGCTTTTTACTTTTAAGGTTATTCTTGAGAAGAGAATATGCCAAACCGGTCTACGCCTGTTTTGTAGATTTGGAAAAGGCCTATGACCGGGTTCCTCGGGATAAACTCTGGAGAGTTTTGCTGGACTTTTCACTGAGTGGGCCTCTTCTGAGTGCCATTCCGTCTTTGTATGGGAACTGCAGAAGCTGTGTTCGGATAAATGGCGTCAAAACCCAACCTTTTGATGTGTGCGTTGGACTTCACCAGGACTGTGTACTATCGCCTCTCCTTTTCATAGCATATATGGACTGATTGGTGAACCGCAGTCTTCGTGAGGAATCTTTTGATGGCTGGCATCAGGATAAGCCGTCTGCTTTTCGCAGATGATTTAGCTATCCTGGCATCGTCCGAGGAGGAACTTCAGCGAGCACTGGATGAGTTTGCGGCTATATGTGGTGAGGCTGGGATGAAGGTAAACGTGAGCAAATCCGAAGTGATGGTTATTTCCCGAACTCCTGTGCAGTGTACCCTGCACATAAATGGAGTCCCATTGAAACAGATAGAGAAGTTCAAGTATCTCGTGGTCTTTTTCACGAAAGATGAAAGGAGTACTACTCAGTTATCCTGTAGGATTGGCCAAACTGAAGCAATAGAAAGGAACTGCGCAGGAAAGCTGAGCTTGGACTGAAAGCAAAGATCTCAGGTTTTAACTTCGTTTGTTCGTTCTAACCCTCATCTATGGTCATAAAATTTGGGCAATTACCGAAAGAATCAGATCGCGGGTATACAAGCTGCCAAAATGAGATTTCTGAGGTGAGTTGCTGGTGTTACTCTTAGGGATAGAGTGAGAAACGTCAGTATTCGTGGGAATCTTGAGTTGAGCAGCTACTACTTCGAGTGGAACGATCAATTCTTCTAGTTTTGGGCACGTGGTTCGAAAGCCCTCAGACGGACTTCCTAAACAGGTTTTGTTAGCCGAGATGCGAGTGCGCCGCCCGCCTGGTAGGCCAGGAAACAGGTGGTGGGAACAGGTAAAGAATATTTCTAAGACCCGTCTGGGAAGCGCGCCTGTGTCTTTTGAGTTGGTGGCGGTGGATCGGAAACGATGATAGGACCATTTAGCCGCCCTCGCGACCCTTCTAAGGAAAAGCGGTCACCGAAAATGATAATGATAATGATATAATTAAACTAATTTTTATTTTAATAATAAATGAATTTAAATGAATAGACACCAACAATACATTGACTTAAGTATAATGGTTAAGTTTTATTTTACTGTTACGTTTTATCTTACTACTTTCAGGCTTGTTTGTTTGGTTCCAATACCATATTGCATGAATGCATTTAAAAATCTTCATCACTACTGCAACAACTGCGGCCAGTACCTGGGATCATATCCTGCTAAGTAAAATGGAGGTACTTAAATGTTTTTAAGTATATATCACACGGGTGACACAGTTTTTTAATAATAATTATTACTTTAACCCAAAATGTTTATTAATCATTTTCGAAATAATCACCTCACAGAATTTATTTGCCCTGGATTGGCTCTTACTTTTTTTTAAGTGTGTTCAAGCAGCAAAATAAAGCAAATTAAACTCTCAATAAATGTGGAGTAAAAAGCAAAGAATAAGAGTTTTTATCAACAAAATATTTTCATTGTTCCATGCATAAACTAGATCATGGGGATCATTATTCTGCCGCAGAAGACTATAGAAAAATGTGTGAATAATTTGTTGTTTTAAGAGATTCTTTTTTCTATCGAAAAAAACTTTGTTTTTCCAAAGTTCAGTGTTTACCAGTTTTATTTTTACCCATAGCTGGACTTGAATCAGCCAAGAATTTCATGCGAACATTTTAGTTAAGAGGGAATTTTCCACGGTGCGGTTCATTCAGAAAATAAAAATTAATCCAATTAAGGTTTTTATAGTAGGGACAAATTTTGAAGCCAAACGTACTCCAACAAGAATTTTTCTATTACGATGAACCGAACGCCGAACGAGAACGATTTAAATAGTCTTCCACCGCCTGACATGATAGTCGGGTCATTATCAGTCAACAACCAGGATCAATTATCTCTGCAACAGATCCCCTCCAGACGTGATCCTATTCTGCAAAACAATCACAAATCGCTCAATACAGTTGTGACCATATTAGTACTTTTGTTGTAAGCATTCAATTTGTTTTGAGTGTCCTGTTTTTATTTATTTTTTTAACAGGCTGGTCGCAAAGGTTGTTTGGCTGCTCATAAGGTATACAACTTGATACTAAGCCATATAAACTGATACGTTCGGAGATATTTCAGTAAAAACAAGGTCTTAGGCAATCTTTCTTATTTTATGTAGTTATTAATTTTTATTTTACTTTGTATACCTTTAAAAAATAAAATAAATGTATTCAAAAGCCTTCATCATTACTGTACAGAAAAATTTAAATGGTATGCCTAGTTGTCAGGATTACTCCTTGTACTCGTACCAAAAGCTTGTTAAAGCATTAATTTATTTGTCCATTTCGAAATGTTTCAGTGGATTTGGCTCTTAATTCTGTTTAAGTGTGTTGGTGAACTCTCTCATTGCTAGTTGAGTAAAATCCAAAGAATATGAGTTTTTATCAATAAATATTTTTAGCGGAAATTCTTCCATTTGTAAACACCACCAAAAACGACTCCAAGTTTCATGGGCGCTCAATAGCTACTGTAAAAAAAAATATAAGAAAAAGTGTAAATAAAATTGTTTTCAGAAATTATTTTTACCTTCGCAAATGTTTACATCTGAAGTTCAATGTTTACCAGTTTTTGCTTATGAAATTGTAGCATAGCCATATAGAACCGGAACTCAATTCAGACAAGAATTTTACGTAAACGTTTTAGTTAAGAGGGAATTTAGCACGGTTCGCATCAGTGGTGAAATTTTCAAAATCTATTTAAGGATTTTCAAATGGATATAATTTTGAGACCAAATACACTACAGCAACAATATGTCAGTTATGATGAGCCGCCAACGCCAAACGACAATAAGGTCCTGCCAGATTTAATGATTCACGAACCATCACACGTTAAACATGAGGAACAATCGCCGCCGCTGCAAACGATCACTTTTAAAGATGATCCTGTTCTACGAAGTTATCCCAGATTATATGAAAGAATCAAAACGCCCACTCCAGCTGTGACTTTTGTCGGATTATTGCTGTAAGTGTTTATATTTAAAGTGAAAAAATTTAATATAATTAATCAATTACTGTAGGCATTTATAGTTTGTGTGAGTATCAGTTTTTATTTTTTTTTTTTTTAACAGGTTAATTTGCATTTGTGGAGTAATTATTCCATACACCCTATACAGAGTTATATGCTGGTTCCTAGATCATATTTACTGGTACTAAGACCAAGCACATGATCCATTCCATGTTGAAACGAAGTTTTAAAGCGTTTTCGAGCACTTATTCATTTTTTTTTTTTTTTTCATTAATAAATATGAAAATCTATTTTTAAGTCGATTTTTATTTCATTATGTTGTGCATCCAAATGGGAATAAAAAATTCTTTTTTACATATATGTACAAATAAATAAATGACTGTACTCCTAACCCAAAGAAAGACGCAAATAGCGATTCATGAACAGTGTTGCCACACGTAATAAAGTGGAGTTGTCTTCAACCGAACACGAAAAAATTTCAGATGATTCTCAAAACTTTTTTTAGCCTGCGACACTTTTTTCTATCCTTTTTTTTCTGTTTTAAGTTTTCATATTCGCTCCTCATTTTTTCGTTAATAATCTTAAAAGGTGTAGTACCACCGGACACTAATCTGCAATTAAGACAAATGTACCTAAAATTCACTCTAAATAACGCGATACACCTATGAATTTTAGTCTCTTCACGGCGAGAACAAAAATTAATCGCATAATTAATCTCTTCCACGCATGAATTGTCGATTTAAACCGTACAGAATTCTTCGTGTTTTGTGCGTTTTCTGACGAAACAATTCAAACAAACCTTAATTTGACATTTTGGCATCACCAACTCAGCTGTGTTGCTGTCTTGTTTGTGTAAAGGGATGCACAGATCGCTTGATGTTGCTGTTGATGTGGATGTGGTTGGACCTGTCAAAATGGTTAAATGCACTGACCAGTGCCCATTGCAACAGAATAATGAATGTAAATGCTGGTATTGCTGGTTGATGATGATCAAGTTGATCTACTTTCAAATTTGTGAACAAAAATCACATCAACATATTTTACGTTGTTTTTTTTTTTAGTTTTTTCCTTTCGTAGATTAAACAAGTGGGTGAGTGCAGGAGGTCGTCTATAACGAACTTCTAAATACCCGATGCTTTTAGCATGTAAAACCAGATTTAAAAATGTTTGGCCTGAACTCATATGCTGCATGTCAATTATTTGTATTGGCCACACCCCAAAAATGGGTTATGGATAAAAATGGGTAAAAATGGATAAATTCATCAGAGAATGCCTTCAAAGCGAACAATTTTCCTTAAAAAACTATTAGTAAAAAATCTCAAGAACAACAAAAAACAAATCGCCCTTATTCCATTAAATTCTCCCACCCCTTAACACAATCAGTTACAGCACCTGAGCATGAAAGCCATCGTTATATTGATGTGTTGTTAGAAGAACATCAAGTATGTGTTCACACTTCTTCTCGATTTCTTTCGTTGTTATAAGAGTCCTCGGCCTTTATTCTCGTCTCTCCATTTCACTTAACATAAACTCACATAAACCATTTCACTAAGCTTATGTTAGCAACAAGGGTTGTCATAAACATTTGAAGTCATAGACATTTTTGTCTAACACAACATTAGCCCCAAATTACGTGGGGTGCCGTGGCGTAGTGGTTAGTAAGTGTGCTTACTACGCCAGAGGTCTGGGTTCAAATCCTGCCTTTGTCACCTAAAATAAAAAGACTTGTTCTTTTTCCCAGTCCCCACCTCTGCGAGGGTATGACAAGCCCTTCGAGAGTATCATATGTCTTAAAAAAAATTCTCAAGGTACCGCTCCGATTCGGCAAAAAATTGTAGGTCCCCTTGTAAGTGCAGTAATTAACACAAGGCAAAATAAGAGCAAAACTTTCAGTTTTGAGGTAGCACAACTTTATTTTACCGATCACAACTTTGCTTAATTTAAACTTTTGTGTTTCATTTCAATTTCAAATGTCATGACTGCTTCAGAATGAGGGCGAGAAAGCGAGCGAGTGTCTCGTGCGAATTACCAAGTTAATTTCAATCAATTGCAATGTATGGGGTGGTTCACAATACCGGCGTTTTCGAAGTGTGTGGCGCAGATCTTTTCGAAAAGTTGAAAAACCTTTGTCGAGGTCGAAGATTGTTCTGTCAATCTCTGTTGTGAGTTATAACACGGTTTAAATAGACGTTTTGTCGCTGTGCAGTCAAAACAGTCGTCGCGGCTTGTCGCTTTCATTGTGAAGTAACAAACGATTGCTCTAGTCTCGCGTTATCGCTCCCGCTCTCGCGCTAAATGTGAAACGACCATCAGTTTGCTTATGGTCAGTTTGCTTTGGCTAAGGTTGAGTCCACATCAGTGTCTCTCGGAGGCTGGAGTCAAAATTCCGTAAGGACAAGTTCCTATTTCATTACCCATTCTGCTTAGTAAATTTCTGGAAATTTCATTTTTACCGACACAATGTAAGATGTATGGGGACTCTTAACCCCTCTTGAGTGCTTCTTTCTCACCTTAAAAGGTTTTTCTATTTTTCTTGAAAGATTATCATTAAAATTATCATGTATTTTTTATTTAATATAATAAATTTACATTATATTATTATCAAAAAACTATGATTTATATTTTTCACTATATAAATACATTTTGTAAGCAATCATTCCTCTTATTGATTGAACGAAACAATAATAAAGTTCAAATCACACTTAAAGTCCCCCAAAAGCTCGCAACATGCTGCCAATAGTCTGCAACAAAAATTCCATTAAAAGATTCCACATCTCATCCGTCGGCAAGCTCACTCTCTATTGCCAGTTTTTGAAAACACCAAATAGTTTCATCGAAGCTTCTTTCGGGTATACACGGCCTAAACGCGTCAATTAAAACTACTCTGAGGCCATTTTAAAGTTTGAAAAACAAAAATAGAAGACTTTTAAAATGGAGAAGAATATGAATATGTATCCGGATGTTCCGCACCTACCAGGAGCGCCAGACGCTCCACCAACCTACAATCAGACCTTTAATCCAGCATCAGCACCAACGGCTGAATACGTTCCGATGATTTCGCCAGCACCGGTTCCAATGCAACCCCAGCCCCAACCTCAACCCCAAATGGTATACTTCCATCAGCAAAGTAAGTGCAAAAAAAAACTAGATCCAATAAAAGTAGACATAAAATAAAAATTTAATGTCCTTTCAGATGCACCCATTCCACCACTTGGACCGCGGCCATGCAATCTCATGTGTCCTAGCTGCCACCAGCAGCAAATGAGTAATGTCCGGTACGAAACGTCTACCAAGACGCATCTTTTTGCGGCTGTTCTGTGTCTTTTGGGGTGAGTTTTCTGTTGACACTTTGTGTGTACATTTTTATTGTCAACCCCCTCAAACAACAGGTTGTTCTGCTGTGCATGTATCCCATATTGTGTGGACTCATGCAAGAACCCCAACCACTACTGCAGCAACTGCGATGCATATCTAGGAGTGTACAACAAGTAAAATGAGCGCAATGTGACTTACAAAAGGATATAAATGAACAATTCTATATATTGTAAAGTGGGTGTTTTCTATTTATGAAGTTCAATATATGTGTGTGGATGGACGTTAATGTGCTTTTCTTAATTCGCCTACGCACTTTGATGGTAAACAAAAATAAAGTCCTTAGTCCTGGGGACTAAGAGGTGATGATATTTTTTTATATACGTATTCGTTGCTGTTAAAATATATACAAACGTAAAATAAAGGATAAATATTGTATATTTGGTTTATCGCTCCTCGTGTATCGTTTTGGATCCAATTAAAGCTCATTTTAGGGTGTGGGAGGATCGCGTGAGGTCATTTTATGTTTAAAAGCTAACCAGAGCGAAGGGTTACTCAAAATTCTTGGAAATCTTTAGCATATCTTCAGAAAAGAATTTATGTTATCATCTGACGTTGACTGAAAAATTTTAGCGCACACCCCATCATATCATTGCGATCTTTTGAGTTTTTCAGCTTTTAGACTTTCCCAAAAAGTTATTTAAATTTTATTCCCGATAAGCTCTGCATTGAATATGATTTATACATGTACTGGCGTGAAGCCAGTGTTTATGGAATTTTATTTTGTTGTTCTGTTTTGTAAGTATATATTTTCGGCGAAGCTATCAGTAATTTTGAAATAAGAATTGTAATGGCTTAAAATTCCATAAGCCAGTGTTTATGGAATTTTATTTTGTTGTTCTGTTTTGTAAGTATATATTTTCGGCGAAGCTATCAGTAATTTTGAAATAATGTTCAACTTCAACAGCTTAGCGCTTTGATAATGAAATAATTGAAAAAAGCGATTAGCATGCGAGAAGGCGTAATTAAGTCGAAATTTATTTTTGTTTGTTTGATACTTTTTTTGTTTTTGATGCTGTGTGCTAACATGTGCCCACATGGCATACGATGAATCCAACAACTACGCCATTTTAAATGATATATTACAAATTACAAAAGAAAAACTTTTTTTAAATTGATAACGATTGCACTTTATGACTGGTAGTTCCCTTTAATGTTGTATGTAATATTAATTAGCATTACACACCAACAAGGAATCATGAGCTAAAAAAGTTGAAAAAAAAACTTTTTTGATATTGATAACGATTGCACTTTATATAACTGGCAGTTTCCTTTAAATGTTAGCAATAATCATAACAAGCGAACAAGGCTTTATGATGTGATTAAAAGAAGTGAGTAAGTGCAAGAGTTCGTCTGTTCCGGACTTCTTAATACCCTTTTTTGTACCCTTTAAAAGTAGCACTAAGTGTGTTGACCTGAATTCACACTTCTTAACAATTGTTTTGCGGCAGACCAAAGGTTCAATATCCACCGAACTTGATTTTGGATTATCCTTCTTCCGTTTTGTCCCTATTGAGTCGGGGGTGGTTTAATCTTAAACTCTTGGTTAAAACTCATATTCCTAGATCAAATGTTGGATCCTCTCAATCTATGTCCAACTGCTCAAATTGAGCGGATAAGTCTGCCAACGAGAGAAGACGAAAAACAGCGGAATTTCCGTGAAATGGGCTATTTCATATTCAGGCTATGGCACACTTCAGGCACTGTTACAGGAGGGAACGGATACGCTGGCACCCACCGTGGCCAATCTGTTCAGCTGTTGCCTCGCCTACAGCCACATACTGCAAGCATGACGGAAAGGTTTCTATAGTTAGTGCTGCCTAAGATAAGAAAAGTTTCGGGTTCGAGTCCGAAATCTATTTCCCTCTTATCCAAGGCTTAAATCATAGAAAAACTTATTGATATAGACACAGCATTGAAGTGCTTTCCTCTAAGCAAGTCGTGACTTGCCTATAAACCGGATGAATCTACTCGTGTGGCTTTCCTGCACATTGAACATTGAAGGTGCCTTCAACTTTCAACAAGGCATGCTTGGAGTCAGCCAACAGGGCTCTCAGCAACAGTAAGGCAGATGGATCGGTTCAACGCTCAATTGAGGAATAATTGAGGAAGCCCCCATCAATTATGTGGAAATGATGGATATTCGGCATAAGTCACGGGGGTGTTCTCAAGGGGGCTTTTTGCCTACTTGAATCCTTGACAAGCCAATAATTTGATGCCTTGATTATAAGCCGATGATGTAGTAATCATTGTTAGTGGGAATTTTGAAAGCACCGTTTTAGAAATAATGCGATTAGCAAGTTCTGTATTTGAAAGATGGTGCTTTTAGGCTCTCTGTAAGCCCTAAAAGCACGACTATTGTCCGTTTTATGAATACGGAAGAAATTAGATCCCGGAAAACCCGCATTGTGTGGGATTCTCAAGAAAAGCCAAGTACCTTTGGAATTGTCCTTCATTGCAAACTATCAATCAACGCACAGATAGAAAGGCACCCTTAATAGAGGCAGCAGATTCTTGTGGATCTTTGTGCATTGATGATATCTGGCTATACACGCTCCCAGTTAGACTGTGCTGTTCTGGTGGGCCAAGTTCAGCGAAGTCACTATGATCAAAAAGTTAGAACGGATACAACGTCAAGCTAGAATTTTCTTTGGCGGGTTATCTTCTCTCCGACCCGTCTTTATGGCTATTAATGTCAGCCTAGATCTTATATCTGCTCAAGCATGTATCCTTTTGGAACCAAGACTGACATTCATCGTCTATTCTATTCGAATAACATAGGCTGATAAACTCCCATTCCTACAAAGGCAGCCTTTCAGAAAAAATTCCTCATATTCATATTCATCCCTCCAAATGCAGAGAATATAAAAATGATATAAAAAATTCAAGCCAACTCAATGTTCGTCCTTTCACAGACTTTCACTGACTTCGACCTTTACACAGACTGTCCTAAAATAGAAACAGGGACCGAGTCCATTATCCATTTTCCAGACTAAAATGCTTGCCATCAACTACTGTGCTAGAAAAATCTAGTTCTAACACAAGTGAAAGAACAATGTTCATCTTCTCCGACAACCAAGAAGCTCTCAAGGCGCTTGGCTCACCTGTTATAAAATCGCAATTTAATAACAGGAACTTTAAGGATGATAAGATTATTTTTACCCAGTCTTACCAAGAACTAACTAAAAATAATCTTATCATCCTTGACTGGATTCCGGCCCTTTGATGACAACGAATTAGCAGACCATTTAGTTGGCGCAGCTACACCACTCATAGGGCTTGAACCATTTTGTGGTTAGTCAGTATACAAGACATTCAAGGAAACTGTAAGGTTAACGAACTCGCCAAACTTCGAACTACTCTTCCGATTTCGCCTGATTAAGGCTCCTTAGGCATTTCCATTTCGACATGCAAACTCATGATAAAATTAGATGCAATAGAAATAACAAATCTCAGATGGACAAGTGGTAGTATCTGTCTAGTAACGAAACAGATTTGGCCTAAGGTAGATCTTAAACGCTCTAGGAGTGTGATATATCTTAATAGATCGCACATGAGTGCTTCAATCGGTGTTATTACAGGACACTGTCTGAGATAGGCAAGCACACGACAAGGCTTGGTGTCTTTTGTAACAATTTTGACAGGAGCTGAATGGATGAGGAGGAAGAAGAGACCACTCTCCACCTTCTCTGCACATGCCCCGCTCTCACTGAGAACCGAAATCTTCACCGTGGAGCTTTCTTCTATAGGGATCTTATAGTGATCTTAGTATGTCTGATCCAAAACATCTCTTACGCTCCATTAGTAGCTCGAAATGGTTGAACGAGTAGGCAATTTTTTCAGATCCAGGTGGTATCACAATGGACCTACATAGGTCTAAGTGGTCTACATATGTCTAAAAAGCCTAGCTCGAATCGAATCCATAACGAAGTCTGGCTTCATACACCTGGACAGCATATGGCTACGAAAAATTCTTTCCCAGAATCTCCCCAAAGAGGTTTCAAACCGCTTCTTCGCGTTTTGTCAGGCAGATGCTTTTGCTCGCACCTACCAACTATGTTGAAATGCTATGCTAACGCGTCGAAAACAGGGTACACCAGTTAAAGAACATCCAAATCCTTGCTGTTCTTTAACGAAAGTTACTTGCTTCGTACGATGTGGATCACCTGCACTTTGCACCCAAATAACGGCGTATCATCGAATCTTCGACAAATGGCGAACGTTTGGGATGCTCGTTGTTCGACATGTTATTTTGAAATAAGTATGACCCCTCTAAAGGGCATCTGAGTGTGATTATCCGACACACAATTCGAGCTGGGATAATACACTATCTTCATCACCGCAGATATCCATACTCTCCTATATCCTCTCCTTTAAATCCAATTTTATTTGTGGGAAATCCGCCATTGATGAAACAATCGATGTATCTGACCTCTACCTCTTAAGTATCTACTAGGTAAGACTAAACATACGATATTTTTTGATGGTAGCATTCGTAAGGGTTTTGTAGCTTTTGTGCATTTTTTGCACAAAAAAAATTGCCTCTCCTGAACAAAGTCCTGATTCACGGCTGATACGACCCTTATAACGGGCAAGCTTAAAGTACCCCTTGATGTTCCCGTCCAATCGGGAGAATTAAACTTAAGTTAAGAGTTAGGTCTTACAACACGTGGTGAAATTTGAGTCAAAACAAAACACAGTCAGCTCTACTCAGAAATCGATAGTATAGAACTGCAAACAGCACCGAATTATGTTCTTCTAAGAATTTATGTCTAAAAGTTAAACAACCATGAAAGCACTCATCGCAAAACATTTCAACTCTGTAAGCGCACATTTGAATTTTTCCATATAAAAACTGAATCATGTTGTCGCTTTCCGTACTTGGGGTACTTCGAAGAACCAATCGTTTAAACATTGTATTTACTTATCAAATATGGCAACTCAAGTAGCACGTTGACGTTAATTATGGAATTTGTTAATCTCGGATCAGGGAAATTCCCTTAACAATGTGCATGAGTTTTAGATACTCATTACACAATTTGATGTATAACAAAAATACTAGTTTATCTGTGTTTTTATTATAATTTGAGAAAATTGCCTCTCTAAGGCAGCATCAAAGATTTAAATTGCTGAATATTCACGAACCAGGATCCGAAATTCCCTTGTTCCCTTGATCGTTCAGATATCGCCTCTTATTTCCTATGGATAGCATCTATTGAAATTATGACAAAAAATATTTAAGACAGTTATTTAAGATAGATAGATATTCACATCAAATTTGAAAATATTTTCAAAATTCAAAACAAAAAGATGGAACCAGCTTCATTATTAGAACCAGAAGCTTCATTATTGGGTTTTAATGTTTTGGCTCAACTTTAAGATTTAAAAAATCAGAGGGCTAGTGGTACCCTCGTGGATGTAGGGCCGTGAAAAAGTATGTTGGCCCGGTCGGCATTGGATCCCGGGATCTATTGCACAGTAGACCGGCACTCAAACCACTGCACCAAGGAGTCACATATAGAGGACGGCTTCGGTTAATTAAGTCAGCTCTATGATTATGAAAATCGTTATAAGAAGATTTTTGTCACATTAAGGATTTGGGTAAGATTTGTGATGACAAATGATTAAAAAAAAAATTGTGGAAAATGTAGTGGGCGAAATTATCTGTAGTGGGCGGAATCTAATAATTTTAAAACTTGGTCTGAAGGACTGTAGTCTGGCTCATCTATAAAATTACAGCTCTGTATCCTTTTATGGCTTTTGGCCAAAAGAGTTGGGGTCAAGAATCAAAAGCGAAAGGGTTCCTCTTAGAATTAACAATCTCGTGAAAGAGAAAAATGTTGGTCTTCTGCATACCAACCGGCATATTTTCTTCAATTGCAGATTGAGCCACAGCGAAAGAAGTCCTGCCCAAAATATAGATGGTTTGTAACATTTTTTTTATAATTTTTTGTCTTTCTCGTGAACATTGTTAAAAGTTTTTTTGAATATGCATTTGTGTTTTGTCTTCAATTGTGTGTATACTTGATTAATATGTGAGTCTCTGTTCTTTGTAAATTATTTTCTTTGTGCTAAATTTCATGCTGGGGCAAAAAGTAACATTTTTCAGGGGTGAGTTGTAACATATATTAAAACCATCCCCGTAGACTGACGAACAGTATTCTGCTCACGAACCAAGCCCGCAGATAACGCCTTTCAGACCTTTTCGCTGTGCACCTGGGCTGCACCTGTTCCTTGAATTCAGGTTTACTTTCCCCCAGAGCTCTTAGTCAAAACTTACTTACTTACTTAAGGTGGCGCAGCAGTCCAGGGTGGACTGGGCCTCAGCCAACAAGCTTCGCCAGCTCTGTCTCTAGCTAGCCGTCTCCAGTTTCGCACGCCAAGTTGGCTGAGGTCCCCTTCCACTTGCGTGCGCTACCTGAGCCTCGGTGCTCCTCTACCGCGCCGTCCCTGCGGTGTGGATTCGAAGATTTTCCGGGCCGGAGCGTTGGTGTCCATCCGCTCTAAATGACCCAACCATCGTAGACGTTGTGTTTTGATTTTTTTGGTTAGCTCGGTATCGCTGTACAGCCCATACAGTTCGATGTTATATCTCCTCCTCCACTCTCCGTCTATGCAGACGGGACCGTATATCGCCCGAAGAATTTTCTAGCAGCCTAAAGTGTTTTCATCCGCCTTTGACAGGGTCCATGCTTCTGCACCGTAAAGCAGAACTGGGATGATGAGGGTGTTATACATGGACACTTTAGTAGCTCGAGAGAGGGCTTTGCTACTCAATTGCCTTCTTAGCCTTAAGAAACAGCGATTGGCAAGAGTTATCCTTCGTTTGATTTCAGCGCTGGTGTCATTGTCTGAATTGATAGCGGAACCCAGGTAGACAAAGTCCCTAACTATATATACTTGGTTTTGTCCTCATTGACTGCTAAACCCATATTCGCCGCTTCCGTCCCAATACTCACGAAGGCTACACTGACATCACGCTTTGTCCTACCGATTATGTCAATGTCGTCTGCGTATGCGAGTAGTTGAACGGACTTTTAAAAGATTGTGGCTCTGATGTTGGCGCGAGAGTTCTGCACAATTCTCTCAAGTATGATGTTAAAGAAGTCGCATGACAGCGCGTCGCCTTGTCTAAATCCTTTTTTGACATCAAAGGGGTCGGTGAGGTCTTTGCCGACCTTGACGGAACAGCGTGAATTTTCCATCGTCATTCTGCACAGACTGACGAGTTTGGCAGGGATGCCAAAACTAGACATTGCGCTATATAGCTCGTCTCTATAGATGCTGTCAGTAGTAGATGTCAGTAGTAGATGCTGTCCTTAGTCAAAAGCACACCTACAAACATGAGGGTGTTCGCTATTGTGACCGATTTACCCGAGAAATTAGCCCCCTAAAAGTAGGCGACGCTCAAAACTTTGTGTGAATTAAATTTAGCAAATAGTAATATCTATTAATATTTGTCATATAATTTTTTTTCAATTTCGAGTGAACTTTCCGAGATATCAGGTTTTTAAAGATCTTACATGCTAAAAGTGATCATAATCGATATTGTGGAAAGTCCAGTTTTCACCTTTTTAGATGTTTTGGGCCATTACTGCTCTATACCAAAACTTGAGTTCCTACGCCTTATCTAACTTGACCAAAAGGAATTTTTAAAGGAAATTTCAAATAGTGGTTGTCTTACATTTAGGCCAGTAGTGGGCGTGGCCATTGGTGGATTTAACCAATTTTCACACTTTGTCTGTACAAAATAAGAACTCAAATACAAGCGTTTGAGCGTCCGAGCCCAATTTTAAAGACCTAAAAACTTCACACGTACGGACAGACGGACGGACATAGCTTAATTGATTTACCTTTCGAGACGATCTTAACTCTAAAAGGTCTCAGGGGTCTACGGTGATTATTTCACTGTGGTACAAACTATGCATTAAAATTAATATACCGTCGGGTCGGTAAAGTCTAATCCCCTTGACATGAAGTGGGAGATAAAAGGTATTTGGGATGCATTTGCTTTGAGCCATATTGTCACAGCCTGCTTACTTTAGTGCATAACATGCAAAATATATAAAAATTTGCGCCTAATAAGTATAAATAATATGAAAAAGAGACTCTTAATTATTTTTTTTTTTCTTGCCAAATGGATGCACCTATTTTCGTATTATATTATAGTCTTAAGAACTATAACACGAAAAGTAACATATTTTTTTAAGAGGTATGTCCTGTCATATTCCGAACAACTGTTGCTGATCCTTTGATAGACATTGTATTGTAGTAGAAAGGTTTGGCTGACTTATTACCAAACTTGTAGGAAAAGCATAGGATTTACATAGTTAAAAGTTTCAACTTTTAAAACTTCACTTTTCGGTAAAATGTAGAAATTTCCTACCTCGGGATGATAATCAAACCTAGCAAACCTTATAGGGATTTTCTTTTGGTTACTAGACATAATGTAATTAATCTTGATTCGAAGGAATTCAAGGTCACAGTTACATCAATTGCAACCATTACCGTATTTGGCCCCAATTAAAAGGGAACTCAATATCGATTCGACACTTATCAATGTCAGCCCAGCCTCACACTTGTCAAATTCACTAAACCTAGACGAGAAACAAATATTTCATTTCTCATATTCAATGAGCCTAAAAGTCTGCATCATCAATCAACGCCAGCGATCAAGACTCACACACCCTGGTAACTCTAGAGACTATTGTAAACAACCCGTCGGTTATCATTGTCGCAACCTGAAATAACCACAAATATTTCCGCCCTCCCCTGATAAGCTTCCACTTCCACTGCGAGCAAATACCAGTCACACAATCCACGTCATTTGGTTTATTTTTCTCTGCCACTCGCCATACAGGGTTGTTGAAGCGAAAGCTTTCGTCTCGTACTCGTACTTTGCTTATCCAAAGCAAAGTATTCCTCTCTACCAACTTCGAATCCAGCCGTCATTAGTTCGAAATTGTTCGTCGAGGCGGTGTGATAACCTCGGACAGAAAAAGAAAACCCTCGCATTTTGTTATTTTATTATTTATACGATCACTGAGTCATCATGGAAAAAGCTAACCTCAATAATCCCCCAATGAACCCGCAGGATGCGCACTATTCGCCACCCTCATACGATCAGGCAACAGGAAGCAATGCTAGTCAACCACAACGATCCACACCGTATCCGTCGCCACCACCAGGATTTATTCCCGCAGATAACTACCCCAGCATTCCACCTCCAATGCACCAACAGCCGATGTATCAGCAAAACTTTAGCCACAACCATCAGGGACCCCCTCAGCCTCCTCAGGTTGTGATCATTCAAAGTGAGTACAGGGATGTCATTTCCGTTTAAGGGAAGTTGTTGACGACGGAATTTTTTTTTCGCAGACCATGCCTTACCACTAGGACCTCGCGCCTCGTACATCACTTGCCCCTTCTGTCACATTCAGAAGCTGACCCGCATTGAGGCCGAACCTGGCTCAAAGACACATCTGATGGCGGCCCTTCTGTGCATATTCGGGTAAGTCACCATCGTTATCTTATCATCCCTTATCGGCAAACTTATCACAAGATACTCCGCATTTAATTTTAGGTTCTGGTGTTGCGTGTGCCTGCCATATTGCATAGACAGCTGCATGAACGTCAATCACTACTGCGGGAACTGCAACAAGTTCCTTGGCACCTACAACAGCGGCAACATGTAGTCAAAGGAGCCCTTAGCCTTTATACATATCTACATTATGGGGATGAAATTTCCCTGGGTTGCAGTATTTCTTGATTAATATTCCCCTTGTGTTTTGTGTTTTCTTTTCTATCTTTTCATTTTCGATACATCGCATCGCCTGTGTGTATCTGGGCTTAGATTAATTTATTTGTTATGCCAAAGGTGTGCTTTTTTAATTATTGTAATCAAGTACCAACGCCATTAAACCTTAGTTCATGTGATTGAAATTAATTTCTTTTATTTTTTTTTCGGCTGACATTTGTCACCGAATTACCACGCTAAGTCGGTGAGTGTCGGTGTTGTGCGCCAATAGAACGTGACAATATCATAAATATTTAATTGGCTGCCATTATTTTGGTGTGAAATAGCTCTGGACGGGTTCAAGTTGATGGACAAGCTTGGACGAGCTGGGGAAATGGTGACAAAGTGCTTAACAGGAAGCGATTTGGCCAAGTGGAACCGTGGAGCTTTGCTCTGTCAAATTTGCTCACGAAACTTGACCCAAATGTGAATATGGAGTGAGTGCAATAATTGCAGACCATTTGAATGTTGTTATTCTTGTTATGCCGGTAAGGTTACCTGAACTATGGGTACGCGGCGTAACTATGTAGAAAATCGGAAAGTTTGTCAATTATCATGCATGACATACGATTAAAAAAATAACAGGAAAACTCCGCAGCTCCATATTAATATGAATATTATTTAACAATATTAAAACGCTTTCCTTGTAAAATTTTAGTTTAATATCAGTCTCAGTTCCACTTAAGAACAGCACATAAGTCTCAGTTCAGGCTGATTTGAAGTGACGAAAACTTTGATACAAAAAGCTCTATACTTAGCTTGATTCTACATGTCTCGGTACAAATTTACCTTTGAAGTTCTTATCTTAAAATCAAGAACTTTTAACTTAAACGCTTTTATAAGGCCATTCGAAAATAAACATGAAAATTGTTGCATGTAGTCCACGCAGCTCTGACGTATTTACATGCCTTGGCATTACATACAAGAAGAAATATTTATTGGTACTGCACGGCATGTGTGTTATGTACCGAAAGCTTGCATGCTACATGTGTACACCGCATATGAAAACCAATTGCATGTGATTTGTGCACATGCCAGTTGTTGAATCAAAGCCACACCTGTCGTTTATACGCTTTGATCTTACTCTTTTGTCTAGATCCGTGTCAATGTAAAGACCCATACTCTTTGCAGATGAGTCCAAAAATTAGTCAAAGGGATTTTCTAAAGAGGAAGCCGCATTTGGACCAAGTTCTAATCAGTCATCCGTAGCGCAATCGGTTGAAGCTTTAGCTACCCACAGAAGGTGCAGATTGAGCGCTAATCACGCCCTGTCGGTGACCTTAAAACGCGTTCTTTTCTTTTGACATCTCATGCGCTTGTATTTCAACTCCGCATGAGATGTCGGGAGATATAGGGATTTCATTTAGGTAGCCATCTAGAGCGTCTTCATCCACGTTTGATATATACCATTTAACACCAAATCCTTAAGTCTCTTGGTCCGAATTCATATATTATTTGTATAGGCCACACCCCCAAAAGTGGGGGGCCTATGGGCTTAAAATTAAAATCAGTTAATTGTAATTTCGTTAGAATCATGAGAAAATACGGTAAAAGCGAAAATTATTTCAGAAAAAAACTGTTTTTTCCTAAAAACGTCCCCTAAAAGTTGGCCAGCTCAAAACTTTGTATTGAGCAAACTGAGCAAATAGTAATACCTTAAATATTTGATATACATATAACTTTTTTTCGATAAAGAGTCAACTTTCCGAGAAATCGGGTTTCTAAAGATCTAACATGTTAAAAGTGGGCATGGTCGATATTGGGGGCGGTCCAATTTTTGCCTCATTGATCTGTACCAAAATTTAAGTTCCTGTGCCTGTTCCTGTCTAACTTGACCAAAAGGCATTTTGAAAAAAATGTGAAATAGAGGTTGTCTCACATTGAAGCCTGTAGAGGGGGCGTGACCGTTAACGGATTGAGCCAATTTTCACGCTTTGTCTGTGCAACAAAAAAACCAAGCCGTGTACCAAGTTTCAGCTCTCTAACTTGATATTGAAAACCTAAAACCTTCACACATACGGGCGGACGGACGGACGGACATGGCTTAATCGATTCACATGTCGGTCTCGATCATATCTCTAAAAGGTTTTAAGGGTCTACGGTGATTATTTCGCTGTGTTACAAACTATGCAATAAAATTAATATTCCCTCGGTCGGGTATAAGAAATTACATGTTTTCAGGGATGCAAAAATGACAAAATAATATAGCTCCAAAGTTCTCGTTAATTTTTAAATACTACTTTCTTTTTTCCTTTCCCGAAAATGTTTGAATTATTATTTTTTTTTTACCTTTGAGCAACAGGAAAGGAAAGAAGAAATAACTAGTTTCAAAATTCGTTTGAATTTTTCTTCTTTTACTTTCTTCTTTACTTTAGAGTTTTAAGCAACAGAAAAGACAAGGAGAAAAAAATAGTTCCGAATTCGCGCGAATTTTCGAACCTTTCCTGTTACCCAAAACTTTTTTACTTTTGGGTAACAGGAAAGGAAAGGAGCAAATACTAGTTAGAAAATTCGCGCGATTTTGGGAACCATTATTAAATTATAAACTAAAACTTATAAATTAAGAAAATTTTAGAGGAAATAAGGTTTACATATTTATAAACCTTACTATATTTATAAAATGCAACAATCACAAAATACATGAAGGTCTGAAGCTGGCTTCCACTCACCTCAAGCCGATGCGTCTCTGATTTTTGATCAAATTAGGTGACAATTTCTTACGGTCGGGTCCAGACGTTTTGGGTTTAGCCAATAATTGCTAACCAGACGAATATAATTTTTTGTAATCCATTCCACTCGTGAGATGCTTACACGTTGAAAGGATAACCGATCACAATGGATAATCCTGACTGAACTACAAAAACAAGAATAAGACATCAAGGGACAATAAGGGATCTGATTCAACAAGACGACCTAACGCAGGAGCTTCACTAGGAAGAATTGCAGTTGATGAAAGAATACTGGAAGCGGTTGCCAATGATCCATCAATCAGCATCAGGCGCTTATCCCTGCGATTTAATGTTTCAACACATAAAATTGTTCGTCTTCTACATACGGAAAACTTGTATCCATACCACCATACACCTGTGCAGGAACTGCTTCCGAGTGATTTGGAGCCGAGACTTTAGTTTTGCAACTGGTTGTTAGAACGGAACTTGGATGACAACGGTTTTATAAGCAGAATCCTATAGACGGACGAATCTCAATTTACTAGAGATGGGATTACAAATTTTCACAATCTACACACATGGGCTGCGGAAAACCCACACACAAGGAGAGAGTCATCATTTCAACACAGATTTAGCGTCAATTTGTGGGCAGGTGTTATTGGAAACAACTTAATCGGTCCCTTCAAACTGCCTCCCACACTGAATTCTGCAAACTATCTGGAATTTTTGCGCAATGATTTAACAGATCTACTGGAGGATGTTCCGGTAACTCAACGAGCTTCGTCATATTTTCAACAGGATGGAGCCCCAGCCTACTTTGGTCGCGAGGTTAAGAATTGGCTGGATGAAAAGTACGCTGGTCGTTGGATAGGAAGAAATGGACCAGTTCACTGGCCTGCAAGATCTCCAGACTTCACAATTATGGATTTTTTTGTATGGGGGAGAATGAAAGAACTTGTTAATTCTACAGAAATATCAACTCTAAATGATTTAGAAGATCGCATTCTCCAAGCCTCGTCACAAGTGAGGCAGGAGTTATCCTCAATAAACGTTGACAGCGCAATCCAAAAACGGGCTCTAGCATGCATACAAAATGGAGGAGAACACTTTGAACACCTTATTTGATTGTAAAGTTAACTCAATGAAATAAAAAAAACACATAAACCAAACACAAGCATTTTTGTTCAGAATAATAGGAATTGAACACTATGAATCGAGTTTTTCATAATTTTACCTGCTATGGAATTTCCCAAGTATCATAAAATCTGTGGATTTTTTGGGTAACTTGTCTAGCAATTTTTATTAAGTATTGTTAGGTGCACTAGAAAAAAAAATTCCCGATATGTTTAATACGCATTTTTCGCAGAAATGTGTATTGAAAGTCAAAAAAATGTCATGGGCAGGGAAAAAGGATCCGACTTAAAAGCAAATATCTCGAAAGTAAAAAAAGTCATCAAGTTTATTTTAATGCAGTTAAAAGAAGTACTATTTCTTCTAAAATTTAAGTCCTAAATGAAGTACCTGTTGTAAGTGTTAGCGGAGATATTTGTGTTAGTATGGGTCAAGGTACCTCAAAGTAGGTGTTTTCTTAAATTCCCAATAAGTGGTATCAAAATTTGAGATAGGCCCATACTGTAGAACAATTTTTTTCTTCAAATATACCCAAAAATCTTGTGTCAAAATATTTGCATCGAATTTGGAAACACCCTGTATAGTTATTCATACAACCATTTTGCTTTTGACATATGATTTTGCTTTGGACTCTTAGACAGATTTTGGTGGTTACGTAAGCCTAGCTACCTTCAGTAATGTATTTTATTGCGATCTTAATTACTGTCTCTCTTAAAATAAAGTTCGTTTCATTCTAAGCATGATTTGATTAATAATCTAACAATCTACAGATAAAAATCAAGACCTTTGCCTGCGCTCTTCACCTTTTTTTCTCTTAATAGCGTGCTTTTCTTTTTCTTTTTCGGCATCTCGACACTTAAAGTTTTTGAATATCAATTTTTTTTTTTTAAACATTTATAAACACTTGACACTGGAATCAATCTTCCACAAAGTGTTAGTTCTAAAGTGCTTTTTCATGGTCAAATATGTCAGTATAAGGATAGGTCCGTAAAAACATTACATTGTAAAACATAATCATGAGAATAAGAACTTTTCGTTAAGTATTTTAGAACGAATAAATAAATAAAAAAAAAGTTTCTGGTCCCGTATAGGCTTTCCTTCGAAATCTTCAGACTCAATTTTGCACCTTGCTCTCTAAACTAGCATGGATCTAGTTAACTTTTTGCAGCCTCTTATTCGCTATCGCACTATCCCTAAAGTGAGATCCAGAGACTATACGAGCTGGAGCCATGTGACCTTAGGTACAAGTTTAACTTTCCTAATTGTGGGACAACGCGCAGGGAAACGCATTCTTTAGAAAATATTAAGAAAAGCTTTCAGAACTTGCTTCAAATTTCACCTTTTATTCTTACTTACTTACTTAAGGTGACGCTACAGTCCGGGGTGGACCTGGGCCTCAGCCAATAAGCTTCGCCAGCCAGCTCTGTCTCTAGCTAGCCGTCTCTAGTTTCGCACGCGAAGTTGGCTGAGGTCCCCTTCCACTTGCGTGCGCCACCTGAGTCTCGGTGCTCCTCTACCGCGTCGTCCCTGCGGTGTGGATTCGAAGATTTTCCGGGCCGGGGCGTTGGTGTCCATCCGCTCTAGATGACCCAGCCATCGTAGACGTTGTGTTTTGACTCTTTTGGCTAGGTCGGTATCGCTGTACAGCCCGTACAGTTCGATGTTATATCTCCTCCTCCACTCTCCGTCTATGCAGACGGGACCGTAAATCGTCCGAAGAATTTTCCTCTCGAAGCAGCCTAAAGTGTTTTCATCCGCCTTTGACAGGGTCCATGCTTCTGCACCGCAAAGCAGGACTGGGATGATGAGGGTCTTATACATGGACACTTTAGTTGCTCGAGAGAGGGCTTTGCTACTCAATTGCCTTCTTAGCCCAAAGAAACAGCGATTGGCAAGAGTTATCCTTCGTTTGATTTCAGCGCTGGTGTCATTGTCTGAATTGATAGCGGAACCCAGGTAGACAAAGTCCCTAACTACCTCAAAGTTATAGCTGTCGATGGTGATGTTTTGTCCAAGACGTCGGTGTTGGGTGTCTTTTCTTGATGACAGCATATACTTGGTTTTGCCCTCATTGACTGCTAAACCCATATTCGCCGCTTCCGTCCCAATACTCACGAAGGCTTCACTGACATCACGCTTTGTTCTACCGATTATGTCAATGTCGTCTGCGTATGCAAGTAGTTGAACGGACTTTTGAAAGATTGTTCCTCTGGTGTTGGCGCGAGAGTTCTGCACAATTCTCTCAAGTATGATGTTAAAGAAGTCGCATGACAGCGCGTCGCCTTGTCTAAATCCTTTTTTGACATCAAAGGGGGTCGGTGAGGTCTTTGCCGACCTTGACGGAACAGCGTGAGTTTTCCATCGTCATCCTGCACAGACTGACGAGTTTGGCAGGGATGCCAAAACTAGACATTGCGCTATATAGCTCGTCTCTATAGATGCTGTCATACGCGGCCTTGAAATCGATGAAGAGGTGGTGTGTATCGATTTGGAATTCCTGGGTTTTCTCCAAGATCTGCCGCAGTGTGAATATTTGATCGATGGTGGACTTTCCTGGCCTAAAGCCACACTGATATGTGCCTATCAGATTGTTGACAAACGGCTTCAGGCGTTCACACAGTACAGCAGAAAAGATCTTGTATGCGATGTTAAGAAGACTTATGCCTCTGTAGTTGGCACAACTCAGAGGGTCTCCTTTCTTCAGGATCGGGCAAACAATGCTGAGGTTCCATTCGTCGGGCATGCTTTCTTCCGACCATATCTTGCAGATGAGCTGGTGCATGCTCCTAACCAGCTCATCGCCAGCGGATTTAAAAAGTTCGGCAGCTAGGCCGTCTGCTCCGGCTGCTTTGTTGCACTTGAGCTTAGACACAGCTACTTTCACCTCCTCCAGGTCGGGTGGGCGGTATCGTTCGTATGCTTCGTCGGTAACGTCTTCGCCCGGGTTGAATGGTTCGTTCTGCCTGACAGCGGTATTTGGTTCGTCCTCGCCGTTATACAGTCTGCAGAAGTGGTCTTTCCAAATCCTCATCACCGACTGCGATTCTACAACGATGTTCCATTGATGGTCCTTACAGGCTTCAGTTCGAAGTTTATACCCTTGGCAGGACCTTTTGATCCTTTGGTAAAACTTTCTAACCTCATTCCTGTTGTAACATCTCTCTATCTCTTCAACCGCGCGCTTCTCGTGCTCTCTCTTTTTCCTTCGGAGAAGCCGGTGCTCCTCTCTCCTCCTCTGCTCGTAGAGCTCGCGAGCAGCTCTAGTCCTTCTGTGCAGCGCCGCTTTGTATGCTTCCTGTTTAGCTGCATGTGCTTGCCGGCATTCATCGTCAAACCAGGGGTTTCGTTGTGGTCGCCGTGTGAAACCCAGCACTTCAGAGGCGGCGTCTCTGATGGCATTTTGGCAGTGTTGCCACTGGCTATCAATACTTGATGCTGGTTGCATAGGACTTCGTAGAAGGTTTTGAGAGACTCGGTTGGAGAAGGACCTGGCGATCTCTTGCGATTGTAGTCGGCCGACGTCAAACTTCCTCACAGTATTTCCATTACTTGGCGCTGGTCGGGATATTCGCAGCCGTACCTTGGCTACAACAAGGTAGTGATCCGAGCCAATGTTGGCCCCTCGGAAAGTTCGGACATCCATGATACTGGAGGAGTGCCTTGCGTCGATCGCAATATGGTCAATCTGGTTGACGGTTGATTGATCGGGAGATCTCCATGTCCCTTTGTGGATATTGAGATGCGGGAACTGTGTACTAGCTACCACAACGTGTCGCCCCGCAGCAAAGTCGATCAGCCTGAATCCGTTATCGGAGGTCGTGTCGTGCAGGCTATGCTTTCCGACAGTACGACCAAAGATGCCCTCCCTTCCTAGCTTGGCATTAAAATCGCCTAGGACAATCTTAATGTCGTAGCTAGGGCACTGCTCATAAGTTTTGTCCAGGAGCTCGTAGAACATATCTTTGGTCTCGTCATCTTTCTCCTCTGTGGGGGCATGTGCGTATATCAGGCTAATGTTGGCGAATTTAGCCTTGATGCGGATCATCGCGAGGCGCTCGCTTACAGGGTTGAGGCTCAAGACTTTTTGCCTAAGTCTGCCTCCAACAACGAAACCACATCCAAATAGGCGCTGTCTTTGATGCCGATAGCAGTCGCCGTAGTAGATGTCGCAGTTTTTCATCCTTCTTTTGCCCGGCCCGTCCCACCGCATTTCTTGGATGGCAGTAATGTCTGCCTTGCAGTCGTTAAGGGCCTCCGCTAGTTGCTCGGCTGCACATGGTCTGTTAAGGGACCTAACATTCCACGTGCAGATCCGTAGCTCGTTGTCCTTTTCTCGTTTGCATTGGTCGTCAACAGTAAATCCGTCCGAATCCGAGGCTTGTTTCTGCTTCGTGACTGGTGTTTCTTTACGTGGCCGGGAAGTCACCCCGACGGCACGACCCCCAACCTGGAGGACCAGATCCTTTGCTTAGCTCTAAGGACGGAGAGCCGGATAGCCCGCTCCTTATAGGCCTGAGCTCCAAATACGTCGTAGTAGCCCATATAAGGTGTTCACTAAGTAGTTCGGCCTGACTGGAACTATGGACGCCACCGTTGATTCCATCTGGGGAATTCCTCCGCTGCTGTCCGGATGCAAGGAGAAGTGCCTTAGTGGGAACACTCCTCCCCCCCTCTCTCGTCTGCTACCCCCAACAACCTTCCAAAGGGGTTGGAACCCAATCTCCAGTTGAGGTACTAGGCACCCGGTGTTCACCACGGGGAGGTGAGAGTAGGAGTTGATAGACAGAGGTGGGTTTAGAAAACCCTTGGATGCTTGTATCCTCTTGAGTGCACATGTCTATCCTTTGACCACCTCACCTTTTATTCGGTTCCGTCAAATATGTGGAAAGGCTGTATCTAGTGCAAGGCTATCTAACATTAAAAAAAAATTTAACAAATATCTCCTACACCGATTTTTTTTTTTCTAATCTTGAAAAAATAATTTCTAATTGAATCAATAATAATTTAACAAAGGTTGAAAAGGAATATTGTTTGCAGAACTTAAATGCCCCGATTTCATTCGGAATAAAAATGTGTAACTACGCGGTGAAGGTTAAAACTAGAACGTGATAAGAACAACGAAGCTAATAGATGTTCTTAAATTCAAAAATATAAACAAAACATTTGGAATGTGTGAACCATCGTATTAAAACGAAGCTAAATGTTCTTTTTTCTGTACAAAAATTTACATATTTGAACTTTTACACAATGGAATTAAGTAAACTCTATTTAGGTATTCCCACAATGTGTGTTTTAGTTTTCATTAAGTAACGTGCATTCATACCGGGAAATGAGTTTGCACACAACAAGTAAACTTTGGCATAGCATAGGTATTTCCAAGCTTTGAAGCCTCAAGTTCACTGTGAACAATAATTTTCATGGTGGATTCCCCACAAGAACGCACTGAAACTAAACCTGATAAAAATCTAATTGTGAAATACTAACACTTCACTATTATGAATAGGCTATCAAAATTGTTTTAGTAATTTAAATTTGGGATCTAGAAAAAAATAAACAGATCGCAAGTATGCGTCATATTGGTTCTGTGGGATTAGTCATGCTCAGAAGTCAAGTGTCAAGCGTAAAGCGTTTACCATATCGTATGATTGTTTATGAAATAATGTCTGATTGTGCAATGGCAGACTTTGTCCGAGGCAGTTTATTTCCAATGAAATCAAAGACAGGCATTGGCTGTGTGATGACAGAAGACATTCCCCCAATACTCGGACGAATTGTTTGTAAACATTTGAGCGGTCATTCGCCGAAGTCAGCAAGCTCTAGAAGCAAGTCAATCGCAGTTAATTTTATTGTTTTATTATGAAGAAAATTTAATGCACGCAACGTTGAGTGTTTTGTTGTTTTTGAATAATGGTGCGGGCGGACAAACATTTTTCTCTAAGACTTAAAGAGAGACATAACGTCAACATTATAAACTACGAGACAAATTAAAGTATAATTGATAAGGGATTTTTAAGCCCCGCATCCGGTGCAGAATATGCGGAAAGTCGTTATTTCTCTTCGCTTATTCATGGTTTTTTTTTACCCTGCCAAATTTCGAAATCTTTAACGCGGAGCAATTAAAAAACTAATATTAAATTTAAAACTGCATGGTACATCTTCTAAGCATTTAGCACAGCATACAAATAAGAGGCTCTGATTGAAATGAAACGAAGTTACATTTGGAAAACACGAATAAAATATCGGGTTGGTGTCAAAGATATTTCTACAAAATTTTGCTTTCTTTCTGGATAATGCTTCTTTTACAAAGCGACACAGTAAATAGGGTTACCGCTAAAAAATTTTCGAAGGTAGCTTTAAAAAAAAATAAAAAAGTCGCTAAAAACCAAAAAAAAACGAAATCGAGAGCGAATTATAAGTTCGAAATTTCAGGTCCGCCGCCCGTGTGTCGGTAGTTTTAAGGCTTTAAATTTTGAACTACGAACGAACAGCAAACTAAAATTAAAAACTTTTATTCTCCAACTTTTAGCATAACAAATTTTCGCATTTATTAATGCGTTTAGAGGAGGGGGATTAAAAATGTAATCAATGCAATTTGAACACATTTGATTAAATATTTGAAAAAAATATAGTGTTTTTGAAAAGTTATTGACGCAGCATTTTTAATTTCAACTGATAACTTCTTAAAGAGATTTAAGTTAATATAATTAAATATTTGGCACTAAATTGGTGAAAGCCTCTAATATATTTTTAAAACAAAAGCCGCTTTCAAATGAAGGTCCCTAAGAAAAAAAAAAAGGTTTCTAATCGCGACTTTACTCATTCAGCGGTAACCCTGATATAAAATATGTATGAGGGGGGTGGAAATCGCAACCTTCTCCATTGTGCTAAGTAAGTTTGTTGCTTTAATCAGATTTTTGGAAAAGCGAAATTTTTTTGCGCAGAAGCAGAATTTTGATATGTAACTACATTTTCAAAGCGTCAGAAAGCAACTCTGATAGCCCTAAAACAGCCGGTGTGGAAATATAGAATCTGAATATGTCAAAAAGTTTAGCCAAATGAACAGCAAATAATGCAAGAAGCTTGGAGTGTTCCTCTCTTTCTATAGCAAAAGGGTTAAAAACTTCTCCCACCAAAGATAAAGGTCTTCAAAACCATTATTCTGCTTGCTCTGCTATTTGTATCCGCCTGCTGGACGATAAGCAGAGAAGGAGAAAGTATATACTCGGCTTCTTCGAGGAAAGGAGGGCAATGGCGAATGGACCAATACAGGTATTGGGCAAAGGGCAATGCAGGCACATACAACCAGAACTCTATATGTTATGTACCTACCAAGATGTCTATGTGATTCAAAAAACCAAAATGCGAAGACTATTAGCTCGTGACTAATATGTGACTATTGCCACATCGATTGGATAGACACCAACACTGCACCACAGCGGGGCTTTAAATCTAATCCCCAAGGCTCGAGACGACCAGAAATTAAGAACCTCCATTTTAAGCACCAAGCCAAGCTAAGAGCAATTGGGGTGGAAAAATGGAAGCATCTTCAAGTACAAAAAATTTATTTATGTTAATTTTTATTTATTTATGCGAAAATTTTTATAAATTTATGTGAAATTTAAACCCCACAAGTGACTTTCCTGTTACTACAGCAATAGCAAGGAGCGAACTAGAATCTCTAAAGCGCCTGAAGAGGGAAGTAGCCAAGGCAAACGCAAATAAATTAATGCCCTTGCGACTGAGGCGAAAGAAGCCGCAAGTAGATGCGTTTAGAGGACAATCTAAAAAATTGACAAATATTAAAAGATTTAAAAAAGGGTTAAGAGTGTAGTATGGATAATGTAGTAGATAAATACTTCTTGGAATAATTGTAGCAAATTCCTTCTGCAAATTGAAGGCATGGACACCCAGTGCCTAAATTCTAGGTGGCTCCGAATATTTAATCCACCTTTTAGAAAATATGACACGAAAATATTATGAAAATAAGGGTGAAGAACTTTTGATGAGCAATGCAGGCAATAAAACGTCTCTCTCTCTAGGAGCGACAAGTGCTTAAGGAATCGAGCCTTGGGACAGACAATTTTCGATTAAGTATGCGCTGTGGTAGAACACAATGTAACGAGGCCTGACAGTAACAAAACAGCTGAAAATATATAATGTAGATCACCTATTACCATGACCGACAGTAGTAACATGAGTGTCTTTTCAAAGCGGTCTAAATTAGTCGTCAGATAGGAACGACTTCGAAGTTTAAGCGCTTTTAAGACCCCCAACTTTGAGTTTCTCGATTAACAAAATTTTGACATTTGTGAACCGTACATGCAAACCAGATAGGTAGCCATGCATGCATGATGATTATCCAATCGTGCCATAACACCGGAAACGTTGCGTGTCGTAAAGATTATTCTGAAAGCGCACGCCTTTGCGTTGCGAGCTGTACGCTTTACAATGACTCTGACTCATTACCTGATCGAGTACCTTACCCATGATGTATACATGATAATCAGATCACAATAGCTTACCGATTTGGCAGTTATCCCTTTTCTACAAATCAACTGAGACAATTCCTTGTGATCCTTCTCAAATGGAGCACAAATAATTGTTGGGTCATGGGCGAAGCAGTTTATGTAAATGACAGCCATATTGTCTCATCAAAAGTCTGTTTCTCTGTGTAACCTCCAGACTATCAACCAAAAACCACAACAACTTTTCTGTCATTATGGTTTTGCCTATTTTGACTATCGAAGCACCTGGGTTGCTAGATGGATTAAGCCTATAAAACGCCAGCATCATCGAAAAATTTATTCTCTTCTAGCCGTTCGAAAGAAATCAACCTTCAAACGTATATTTACTTAATTTCTGTTTAAGCTGTAAAGCGGGGTATACTTTGCTCAACCATTTTCCCACACAGGTATACCGCAAAATAAAAGCAAAAGTAAAGAAGAAACGTGAAAATAATACAACGAGTTGGCGCTGAAAAAGAGCACTTCCACCTCAATACAAGTACGATAAGATAAACTCATGCAAACCACACAGAAAGACACTTTCAAAGCCCCAACATCTGTTTGGAGTTTTTCTGCGTTTTCCTCCATTCCACAGGTATTCACACGCTCCTATACAGGTGAGGAAAGGTAGCCAAGTAGACTTTCAAGTTAGTAGTCCAAACGCACACCGAGCGACGTGCACATGCAGAGCTATGCGCAGCAGTGACTGAGGACGAAGAGGCCATTAGTCGACGAAGAAAAGTGTTTTGTACGAATTTCTAAATGGATCATCAAAAACATTCCATGATGTATCCAAGTTTGAGTGGACGAGTCGATGGCGCATCCACATCGCTGGATGGCATACCGACAGAGGCGCCACCATCCTACGATATGGCCATGGCCAGTGGTCCACTGCCAACTGCTCCGTCGCCAACGACGCCAGTGGGAATTCAAGACGTTCGCCCGTATCCAGTGCCAGCTGGTGCTTCAACATCACTGGTGCAAGCCTCCTCAGACAGCTACTCGATCAATGTAAATCCAACGAGGCCGACATTGCCACCGGTCATTGTGGAACAACCAGGTAAGGGAAGACCGCAAGAGTTAAAAAACAGATCTTGTAATAAATCTGTTCCAGGACTTGAACCAATGAAGCTAGGACCCCAACCCTCGACGATTACATGCCCCGAATGCGGAGAACGTCGCAAGACTCGAATGCACTATACGGCCAACAGAAAAACGCACATCTTCGCCGCCGTCCTATGCGTCGTAGGGTAGGTCAACTCCGTTTCCCCCAAAGTTTTGCAATTACCAAACATTTTTTCCTCCTTTTCTTGACCAACAGATGGTGTTGTTGTGCATGCTGTGTGCCGTACTGCATGAGTAGCTGCAAGACTGGCCACCACTATTGCTCCAAGTGTAACAGGTTCCTCGGTACCTACAACCGTAACGAATTTTAAAAAAACTCAACTATACAACCATCTAAAACTATATAACTTTTTCTATTAAATTAATTTTGTAACAATATGCTGTGAAATCGTGTATATGAGTGAGTGTAAATATTTAATTGTGCTTAGCGATAAGAAAATTCGTGTAAAAAAATGACTAGAGAGCGGTAATTTTCACAACAAAAAGTGAGCGAAAAAAAATCAGTTTTTTGTTTGTAAGATAAAAGAAAAAAACTACAAAAAAAAAAATCAGCGCTCAACGTAACCTTTGTGAGGAATTTAATAATAATTTTATTTGGTTGACGCTGCGCGTTGGCGTTGTTTATGGTAGCAAAAAGTGGTAACGCTTTGGTTGGTTATTTTTGTGTTTTATCGGAAATTTTTTGTTTTAAATTAAGATAATAATATATGTAGAATTAACAAACAAAAAAATTGCAAATAGTGTTAATGATAGGGCAGCCGAATGCAAACACATGCGACAGTGGTTGCAAATGCGTCATGGAAGCTGATGAGAAATAGTTATCTTGGAAGATCATTGTTTGGAGATAGAGGAAGTGATAAGGAGTGACAGGAAAAATCCCCTGGAACAAAAATTTTATCACTACGCTACACTTGATACGATCACGAACTACAAGATAAAGACTACCACAAAGTCCGCCCATAAAAGGAAACATGTGACAAAGAGAACTTTGAGTATTCGATTTCCTTAGCAATTGCTAGACCTTCCGCCTAGCTTGTCATAGATGTGTACTGGCGCTGGGTAAGTCTCTTTTTGCAAAGCTATTTCGTACGTAAGATTTACGAATATAGTGCGGGAGGCGGCAGCAAGGTTCCTTCCCTCTTCGGACCTATGACATTTAATTTTCTAGTAGTTTCATGATGGACAACACATACACAAAACAGATTTTCCGACCATGACTTTTTATACCAAAGAGGAAGTGGATAATTTTAAGGAAGTTTGATAAATTCTTGTGAGAGGATTTCAAAACTGTTAGTTGGTCGGACGACAAAACATGGCTTGTACTACCACTTCGAAAAACGGTATTTTCGTTTTAAAACTACTTCGTCCTCAAACGGACAACTGTGGTACCAAATCAACGCGAATCATATTGCGTAATTCATTGATTAGAAATGCCATTAATAACGAACAATTGTCCAAAATTTGTTCAAATTTTTTTTTAAGAAAACTCAAGCAGGAAGTTGCGGGTAGAGAACGCACCAAACAATTTAATAAAGAGAATAGCTGTTACCACCTTCCTTGAGTATATTGAGTCTGTAACATAGATTCCAACACGGTGAAATAATAAAAGTAGACCCCTAAGGAGCATGTGTGGCATCCTTAAGCTCATAGGGTCGAGGCGAATCCCTTTCATTATAGTACGTCAAAAATGGAAAAATAATTAAATAAGTGCAATAGTTCGTCTGTGCAACACTTTCTCTGTAGTTGTCCTGCCTTTGCTCGCATCAGGTGGCGGATCTTTGGGGCTGACGCGGTGAGTGCCGAACACCTAAGCTCTTCATCACTGAAGCTCCTTCTCATCTTTCTTCGAAAGACGGGTAAACTAAATACATTAATGTAAGGTGTCTGCGTGGTAGCACAATGGATCAGTAGTTGTGTCTGAGTGCTCCATCGGATAGTAGCAACCTCCAACAAAAAAAAAAAAAAAAAAAAAAAAAAAAATAGTTCGTCTGTAACGACATTCTAAATACCCGACACTCTTTACCCTGTTTCACCAAATTTAGAAGTTTTTTGGCCTGAGTTCATGTACTTTATGTCAATTTATTGTACTGGTCACGCCCCGGAAAATAGGCGTAAGCTGAAAAATAAGATCTAAAAATTCGTTAGAATATTGTGAAAATTCGTTTAAAAGGGAATATTAATAATTAATATGCTTGAACAAACTGTTTTTTTCCTAAAAACGCCAGGTATTTAAAGATTAAACATGTTAAAAGGGGGCAATATTGTGGCCAGTCCAATTTTTGTCTAATATATAAGGCTTCTGGCCAATATTGCTCTGCACCAAAATTCGAGTTTCTAGTCTAGTCTAAGTTGCCTAAAAAACATTTTGAAATATGGTGTAAATTTGAGATTATCTGATATAGAAGGCCGTTATGGGCATGGCTGTAAACGAGTCCCACAAATTTTTAGACTTTGTCTGTATAAAATGAAAATCAAACTACACTCCAAGTTTGAAGTTCGTAGCTCAATTTTAAAGGCCTTATTTACTGACGACGGACGTATTATGGCTTAATCAATTCACCTGCCGGCTTCAACTCAATTATATCTTTAAAAGGCCTTAGGGATTCACTGTGTTACCAACTATGCATTAAAATTAATATTCTCTTCGGGTTGAATATAAAAATTCAAAAAACCCCAAACAGACTTTTGGCGTTTTTTCCAAGGAAACACCGAAATATTTAGGCGTATTTTCTTTTTTACTTTTTAAACTTAAAAAAGAGTTTCGCTTCCCGTTGCTTGAGTCATAGCCGGTATTTTTTAGGAAAGGAAAATCTTTTTTGGCCTTATTTCCAAACCATTTGGAAATCGGGCCAAAACAAGTAAATTTTTTCTGGTAAAACTTATTTTTAGCTTTTTGGTTTTTTTTTCCCAAAATTTTGGCTTGATTTCCGGGATTCTGGCGAATTCAGATTATTGTGTTTAAAAGTTTTTCCCAAATCACTACCTTAGCATTTTTAAGTAATTTTCGTGATTCCATGATTCTCAAATTTTCATTTTCCGTGTTCATATTTTTTAATAATAAATAAGTCCACAATCCGTCGTATCTCCAAAATTAGAAATCGAAGTTAGGTGTTTAAATTTGGTACAGTATTCTTCGAGTTGCACCTTCACGCTTAGTTGCGGAATAATTCCTTTTTAAGGGGTGTTTCCACCGAACACTAATCTACGAGTAAGACAAATCTTCTTCAAATCCTCCATACGTCGGCGATTTGCATGTTCGAGCACATCAATATCAATCATTTTGCGCAGGGCATTAATGAACAATGTTGTTTGTTAATTTGCTAAATTAAGTTGGGTTGAATTTTTTTTTGTATAAAGGAAAAGCATATATCAAGTTAACCTTCTTTTTGCCGGTGGGAAACACTTTGGGATTAACTTTTTATTGTTTTGGATTTTTAGTGTTTTTTCTTGTTTATACCACCAAAAAACCGTTTATAAAATCAAGATTTGACATTTTTTACAACTAAAAATTAAAAAAAAAGAATAAAAATAAAATTCTTTGCAATTGTAAATTTTTTCATTATTACGTATAGAAAAACCGATTATTGTTGGTATACGCCCAAAATATTGTTATGTGGCGACAAGAAATAAAACAACACGCAGGAGTCGCTGAATGCACCCATCGATTCACTCTACGAACGCACCCGCTCGATTCACTTAACGAACATACCCAACTGTCATTCCAGTCGTTTGACAGCAGCTGTCATATTGGAAGTTCGAATTTCGATTTCCCCTCCTTGAAATTCAGCGGAGGAGTACCAATGGAAAATTACCAAAGGGGAAGTATGGAACGTACTAGAATTTGCTTAATTTTGTATAAATACACGGGTGGCAGGCTCGTACGGGACAATTATATTTTAAACGTTGACTTGTGAAAATCGGTTATAAAGTGAAAAGTGATTGAATCGAAATAAAGTGTTGAATTCTAAGTAGTAAAGTTGACTAGCAGTGTGATTTGATTTTATATAGTTTTGTTTGATAAATAAAGTGTTTCATTGTGAAATCATAAAAGTGAAATTGAGTTTTATTCGACAAACCCCAGGCCGAAAACATTACAATATATTGACATTTCTTTGTTGTTGACCCGCGGATGATATTTTGTAAAAATTATCATACTGCGATGGTGCGTTAGTCTCTCAAACACTAAAAGAAACCTTTATCCTATTCCTGGAATGAAGCCAAATTTTGTCAGCTGGATTTTCCTTTCCTTTCCTTTTCCTTGCAACTTTTCAGCTGCACTTAATGAAGAATCTGAAATGAAAATGAATCTCTTTTCAAAATGATACGCATTAAAGTATTTAACAACAATATTGTTCCCATAAAGACGTGAGAGTTCTGCTAGGCTTTTTAAAACGGGCTCGATACGTACTGTGATGTGATGACAAGACATGAAGGATTCACTTTACGAACACACCCGTACGATTATCAAAACGAGCACACTTAACTGTCATTCCAGTCAACTGACAGAAAACTGACGTTCGAAGTTCGAATTTCGATGTCGGATTTTCCTCCAATGGTAAATTGCCAGTGAAAAAATTCCAATGGAAAATTTCCAAAGAGGAAGTACAGACATTGCTGAATTTGTATTTGAATACACGGATGACGATAAAGTAAAAATCGTTTGAATTTAAATACCACGTTGAATTCTAAATAGTAGCGAAGTTGAAATAAGTGTTATTTGATTATTAATAAGTTTGGTTTGAAAAAAAAAATTGTTTGATTGTGTCAAAATTGAGTTTTATTCGACGAAACACAGCCAAAATATAACAGTACATTCACATTGATTTCAAAATATAGCTGCTATCGGGGAAACCGAATACCACCGGAATGGCAACCGTGCGAGTATTTCCTGTGTTTTGCCTCAAGATATGGTTTAAACAAATGCTAAGCTGTTGTGGCGCCATCTAACGTGAATTTCTGTACAATGATAAGACAGTTCATAGAAACAGGAAGTAGGCAAAAAACGTTATTACACGTTTCCGGTAGAGCATTTTGAACTTTTGAAGCACATTCACACAAAGCTACTTTGCAAACATAACTTATCGCGCTTCTCATCCTCCAAAAAGCTTTCTAAGCTTTAAATTTATGTAAAAAAAAACTGCATACCACCCCAGTTTTGTAGAGAAAATCCACTACATACCACGCATACCAGTACCTACATGCGACGAGAATACCTCCACTTTTACATTATTTCCGCAACGAGGATAAACAAATATTGATTGACCTATTTCCCCTCGCAAAGGGTGTCGCCAGAGCAAAAACTTAGCCCATTCACCTACACACAAACGTCCACAATTCTGCAGCCGAAAGGACATCTGAAGGGTATGTTCATTGGTTCGCTTTTTTTACAGAACCTAACGCTTGGAATTACCCTTAAATCCATCTGTGTTGGGGTTCGGTCGGGTGCTTTTTTTATCTTTTCTCTTTGCGAAATGAAGTAATTGAAAAATATGGGGAGCTTGGCCAGCCATTGCTGGACGCTTGCTTGATGACCCCTCTTGCTATCAGTAATTTAATTAAACAAAAAAGAAAACAATTGAGCAGAAATAGAAACGGAAACAATTACACTGGCAGCAATGAAACTTTCAAGCAATTTTTGTGTTGCCAAAAATTAATGATCACAGGCCGATGACATCATCCAACGAAGGAAGCAAACAATAAAAACTTCTCCAACACTGAACCCTCAGAACTACGAACCTATGTGCAGTCTATCCGTTAGTGTGTGAGTTGAAGTCACATTTCGTTGTAACTAAGGCGAACTGTTTGACTTTTAACGATTCATATGCAAACTGAGAGCCAGAAATTCTTGGAAATAATAGTTTTCCATACGTTTAACCCCGAGGAAAATCGATAAGTACGCAAATAGAACGTATCAAGATGGGGATGGGCTGCGTTCAGCATTCCTAGTACCTACCTAGAGAGATGTATTCATTTATGAGTGATTCTATTGTTGTATGAATTCGGTAACAACAACAACTACTATTAGTGGAATGTCAGTAATTAACAGTATAATGCTCATTGTTTGACAATTGCGGTTAGCTTTGATTGGCTATTTAGAAAAGGATGACACTTAAAGTTTCTCTTTGGGATTTAGCAAACGTTCTAGGGTAAGGTTTACTTAATTTTGAGGTTTTGAGTGAGAATGCGGTTGGGTTACAGTCTGACAGCTGTCCATGTTTATTTTAAGTGAAGTAATTTTTTTGTGCGGTTGATTTTTTTTATGTCTGACGTTTGACACTTTGTCCTTTTTTTCGGCTAGACACTGGGTTCATTTTTTGTATGATTTTTAGTGTTCATTTAAAATGACTGACAGGAGGGACGTTTTGTTTGCTCCTTTTGGCAAAAGCCAATTTTGTTGTTTTAATTTGAGCCATGACCCAATCAAAACAAATAGATGGTTAGAGATGACAGCGAAGGGTAATCTGTCACGAAGAAAGATGAAGAAAAAACGTATCTAAAGGAACTTTGCAAACTGTTTTTTTTTTAACAGAAACTTAAAATTGCCCACAGTTCCTTTTAAACACTAATTACACTGTAATCCCCATTCATATTATTTGTAAACGGGCTTCAGGGCTGCCCAACTTCTATATTTTATAGGTACGAAAATGGGATTCATAATTGCTTGATTAGGAAAGCAAAACAAAACTCTCTTGTTTTGACGGCGACACAATTGATTTGACACAAGCAACTTCTTAATTCGGCCTCGGAAAGTAAGCAGAGGCTGGCCCAAAAGTTTGACAATCGATCATTGATTAGGCACTGCGTTTCCAAACTTATTGAGCTGTTCAAAAAAATATTTCAAAATTTGAAACCACCAACTGCTTTTAGTTAGTCAGTAGCAAAAAAGGTTATTTATCAATTTCTTTTTCAGGTAATTTTCAACTTTGACAGGTGATCAGCCAGCTATAGAGCTTTTAACAGTTTGACGTCTACTGGTATCGTCGAGTGCGGGATGCCAAGCAAAGTACCTTCTTATATGGAAAACGAACAAAAATTACACATAAACGTAGATAACTATTTAAAAAATGCAACCCTGTGTTTCGATGAACGGGAAAGTTAGACTTGATCAGGCTTCCTAGGTAATGCTAAAAGTATTTTCATTATATAACACGGAAAGGACAAGAAAAGTGTTGTTTGTGTTGTAGAAACAGTGTATACGACCACAAAAGGGTACACGGATTCAAGGAGATCATATCTTCGGAACACTTTATCGATACTTTCCACATATTTTATTGAAATAATTTTTGGGTCAATTTAAAGAACGGAATAAGCACAATAACTTCTTTCCTTATCGGCACACTCTAGGTTGAGCAGTTTATTAGTAGTTCGCACTTCTACAGAAACTACTGAATTTTTTTCGTGAAAAAGACGTCAGATTTTGACAGCCGTGAAAAAAGGTCTATTGTTCACTAAATCGAGTAAGCCTTATGGTTTTGTCGTCTAGAGGTCCAAACACGTTGCCACAGTTGCCATTATCTCGACTCAGTACATACTATAACTGCCGGTGACAAAATGTAGAACAAATTTACCTTTCTTATAATAATAAATCAGAAACGTCATAGCTTTAGAACTTCCGTCAGTAGCCTTTTATTCATTTGGAAGTCATTCAAATGTCATTCAATGGCATTGATTTTTGTTGGCTTTAAGAGTAATTTAAAGTCAATGTGAAGGGAAGTCTTCTTAATTGAAGGAAAGAAGATGTTAAGCGATGGCAGCGTTATTCAGTTCAAAAGCTATTTGAAATGTCAGTTTGGGCTGGTTAAGATTGACCAACTTCGTGTCGGGTCCAGGCCAGTTGGTTCATACCAACTACGTGTCGAAAATGCAATGCTGCTTACCATGAAAAATAAAACTTTTGCTTTGTATTTTTTGAGAAAAACATAATTTGAGTTTATTACTTAAGTCTGTTGCGTAGAAAAGGAGGCCAAGTTTTAAGTATTCACAAGCTACATATACGTACTTACGGCTTATTGTACCTACACATTTTCGAAAGATTCCTAAGTAAGCAAAACGTTACTTTTACCACTCCTTACACCATAATGGCTTTATCAGCAAAGACCAAAAGAAAAGTAGTTGTGAATACTTGCACCTATCGAAAGCCAAAAAAGCTATTCAGCATTTTTTTTTCAGGCCCATAACGTCACATTAAAGTTCTGAAAGAATGCCACTTTTTACACCATTGGCAATTAATCATCGAAAAAATCCCAAGAGTCAGTAAAATATAAAGGGCAGCATTTGGCACTTCTAACACCATTGCAATGAGAATAGTAAAAACAAGTCAAATTTACTCGAAATCATTTTGGAAGTGCCAGAATGATGCTACTTTTAACAACATTGTCACCTTTCCAACAAAAAATTCAGGAAAACCCAGAATTTTACTCGCAGTCAGTTCGTAAAAGGTAAATGGCAATATTTTGCCACTTCTTACACCATTGCAGCATTATAATCAAAGAGAATAAAAACTTAAAATCCTTTCGGTGATTAAGCAAAAAGCTTCTTTCGTAAGCGATTTCCTTTGTAATCCCCTAATTGATCCATCAACCTGGCCTTAAGTCATTGCCTCAAAGTCAAATGCCATTACCACCCACAGAAGCGCCACCGCAGCCCCTATACTTTCAGGTAGCTCATAGTTACTTTGCAACAAGAATTAAGTTTTCTAATTTCCATCGACCGATGATGACAAAGGCACGACTGACGACGATGACTCCGATGATTCCGATTCTCTTTGTGTGTAAAAATTTTCCATTCCCACATCAACCAGAGGCTTCAAACAAACGGGCGGGTGTGCGATGCGAACTGGGTGTAATGGTGCTGGCATGTTTGCTACAGTGATGACCCCATCACCAGCAGGTTTCTAATGCGTGTATCTGAGTTTTCTTGCACAGCATGTGATTTTCACCGATTCGCCTCCTCATTTTCCTAGTCCACAACATCGGACTATAGCTTAACCAGTTGTTTTTATTGCTTCTGTCATATACTGTACTTGTTTGGCTATGTGTGTGCCACTCATCCACTGGCACTGGCACGTGCAATTGACCTACTTTCCCTCCATTATTATAATAATAATCAACTCCACTCAACGCAGCTAACAAAGCACAATACTACATAAACAATCGACCAAAAACTAGCCAACTGACACATATGACACTATGTGGAAAGACGTTTGCCAGTGTTTGTGCGTTTTGTAAAAAAAAAACACAGTCTTATTAAGCCTTAGATACTTTACATAGACAAAATTGTACATGGTATCTGCGTGTCTCTATCAAGTTAGAAATCAAGTTTTTTGGGCTTATTTCATTACGAGGAGTACATAAACGCACCCAAAACTTTTGTGTGCTTTTCGAAGCGAAGGGGACCCTTTCAGATACGAGCTGAAAAAAAAACCAATTGGACGCAGAAGTATCTTTCTGTTGGCGGATCTATCTTTTGGGGTTCTTTTTGGTTGTTTCTGCATCTAAAGTTTTTCTATGAAGCTAAGCTTCGTTTCCAACCAAACAGGTACCTAGGTAACTGGATGAGGGTCGAGGGGGTGTAAAAAAAGCTCAAAGCCCCCACCGAAAGTGGGGCGTGTAGTAATCTTCTAACAAAACGAACGGAAACGTACATAGGGCAATGCAGCATGGTGTGTGTGTGTGCACCTAATCTTACATCAGCTCGCGCGAGAAGCTACACGCCGAGAATTTAGGACAACCCGCTGGTGTTGGTGCCTAGATTGCCGAACGATAGAGTGTAAGTAGGTATATACACAGCAGTTGTGTGTCTATGGCTATTTTTAGCTGATTGCGAGTACTTTAGCTTGTTTGCGAGAAGGAAACGAACACGAAAAAAAGCGCGTTTGTTCCATGTACGAAGTACCTATCTCACACTACATGTTCCTCAGCCCCATCGCCCGACCGAGCGACCCCCAGATATGGGTTCCAGCTCACCAACTCTTTGTGTGAGGAGCTCTCTTTGTTTTGGGGGTTTTTACAAATGCGTAACGTAAAATTTGTTTGCGGGGATACGTAGAATAATATACCTGGTACTGGTACCTGATAGATACGTACACCGTGTGTTGCTAAAAGACTTTGATGGACTAGAGTGGAGAGGAATCGATTGATAGGCCAGTGGTGTGCTTCATTTTTTGATCGATTCGAGAACGTAAAACAAGATTTTTTTTTATTTTTTTCTTTGTTAAGGAAATGAAGTAATTTCGACAATGTTTGAATTTTATCGCATCACAGTTCCATGGGAACTAGCGCGGTGCTTCTATTGCGAAAGCACGAAGTGATCCATTTAAATGGGACGTGTCAGCCGCTTGAAGGCTGCACATTTACAGCTTGTTTTAGTGGATATACTATTTGTCTCTCTAGAGAAACACCAGTTTTGTAGATGTGAAGATGTGCTCTATGTAGGTCATAAATACATACGACATACATATGCATGACATGCTTAACATGATGAAGTGTTCACTTAACATACACACGACAGCTGAGTAACTACTTTTACGCATGGATGAAAGTGCGTTTGTTATGCTTATCGGCCATTGCTTAAGTAAGCACGCAGTAATTATCGTGTGGGAAGTAGGTAGGTGCGCGTAAGTAGGTGGGTAGGTTAGGTATACGACGTAGGTAAGGCACTTACTGAATTTGCATTTCACTAATTGTGATGTGACATCGATCCGAATCTCAAATGCCCGTCGACTTAATAACAGAGCTTAAGTTGAGAATGGTAAGTTAAGTTGACTATATCTAAAGGTTCAATTTAGGTTGTTTTGGTTACTAGATTTTCTCATGGACGTAGGTAAGTACCTACCCATCTAGACGTCATGTAATCTAGACGTATCTTAGCGTAGATATTCTAAATTGAGAACTTTAAAAAACTTCCACTTGAACGCATTCCTAATCGTAAGTTTTACCTTTGGGAACTTTCATAAAAACCAGCGCAGGGTTATATAGGTACTTCGCGCACTAAAGTGCAGCATGCAATGGATTCCAAACCTATACCAAGGAATCCGTAGCGTCCGTCACGTTGAAGTACACAACTGACAACTTAGTTAAATAAGTATACACGTTCTTATGGGAAGCCGCGCATAGAAAAACGTCGTGATTAACTTCGCTTCTCATAAGAACGTGTGTATTTCACTGAGTTGTCAGTTGTGTACCTCGACGTAGCGGATGCAACGGTTTCGTTGTGCTGAAGGCTTTACATCGACCTGTACTGGCTGTACAGCGTCACCGACCTAGCCAAGAGTCAAAAAAAGGGTCCGCCAAATAACTTTTTTTTTTAAATGCTATAAAAAAAACTTATGAATATTTTCTCAAATTTCTTTTTTTGATTTCAAAGTAAGTACAATCCTTCCGGTTAATAATGGAAAATAATTTTATTCAAATGGCTGCCTCGGCTGGCCATGCAGTAGCCTACACGATCGGTTCAATTTTTAAGCACATTATAGGTTGTGCCGAGTGGAGCTGTATTTCACCAATGGCTTCACTAATATTGTCCTTTAAAGCGTCAATTGTCTCTGGCTTGTCGGCTGAACACTTATCTTTTACGGCACCCTACAAATAATAGTCCAACGGTGTTAAATCGCAGCTCCGAGGTGGCCAAACGACATCAGATCTGCAGCTGATAATCCGATATTTAAAAACAGGGCGCAAAACATCGAGTGTAGATTCGGCTGCGTGGCACGTAGCGCCGTCCTGTTGAAACCAAATGTTGCCAATATCCTCCTCTTTAATTTTCGTGAACACAAATTAGTTCAACATGGCCCGATAACCATCGCCATTGACTGTAACGGCCACTCCTTGCTCAATTTCGAAGAAAAATGGCCCAATTATGCTTCTGGACCAAAATCCGCTCCAGACACTGTCTCGTTTTGGGTGTATTGGCTTTCAACGTATTCGTGCGGGTTTTCTGTGGCACAAATGCGACAATTTTTCTTGTTTACATACCCGCCAAGATCAAATTGAGCTTCATGTGAAAAGATCCAAAAACCGTACGCAATTTTCGCACACATTCTGCAACATTACCATGATTTTCAAAGTAATGTCGCAATATTTCCCAGCGTTATTCAAGCGTATACACAACCATATTCGTTCAGCGGAAGAATAAAACTAATTATCTGTCAAATCAGACATGAGCTAAGTGTTATACCATTCACGAAATAAGCACTAGTTGGAAAAAAAAAACGTTAGATGGCGGACCCTTTACAACGCCTGCGTAGGCATGGGCATATATAGAGTGGATGGACAGCAACGCCTTGACAAAGACCCAGGAGTGGCACGCAAGTGAAAGGAAATCTATACCTAAGAGGCCTCGCTTGCAAAACTGAAGACGGTCAGCGGGGACAGAGCAGGTTGCAGGTTTACCTTTGTTTGCTATTGTTGCCTTTATCAAAGTGTCAGAATGCCAAACGATAGACTTTGGCCCAGTGTCACAGCGTCATTAAGCCAAATTTTGATATTTGTCACAATGCCGTTTAGCACAATTTCACGGCAGCAACATGGCACCACCGCAAGAAAGTAAGTAAAATGAAGCGCCACTTAGATGAGGGCATTGCGAATATTTAATTGCAGGAGTTTACATCAGTGATTAGTTTTCATATTTCAGTTAAAAAAGTCCAGAAGCGTCTGTCTCAAAATGAGCAGTTCCTGGTCGGCGTCTGTTACCCAGGTTAGGGTCGGCCAAACACAAAACACCTTTTTCTCTTCCGCAATATGCAAATAGAATGGACAACATGGTTTTTATTGTATATTCTGCTTGTTATACTATTGCTTTTCTCCGTGATGGCATAACACTTGCGGGGGTAAGCTTTGGTGTTTCTGTGCAGAGGTTTTATGCTTGCCTTTTCAGCGTTTGTGTTGAATCGAGAATTACTGTCTTGTTTCATCTTTTCTATCCCCAAATTCTTTCTGCTAATGTGCTACGCATCTTAAGGGTAGTCATAAGCCCTGAGCATATTATAAGAAAATTTAAAAAAAAAAACTTTCTACTTATTTTGCGTTCTTTAAATAAGTTCCGGAAAGACGTTGGCAAAGGCAAAAGTAAAAATGGCATCACACTCTCACTAGAACGACTATATTTTAAAGAGGACATTAATCTTGAAAATCGGTTTTATTTATCTCGAACGCAAAATTCTTGAATGAGTTCATGAATCTAACGAAAATATCAAAAGACAAAATCTAGACTAAAAACTTGAACACGCAATGTCTTATTTCACATTTTAGATTTTACTCGGAAATATTTTTGTGTATCTATACCCAAACTCGCACCTGCCATGTAGTAAGTCAAAACATAGTTAACGAAACAAAAACGACTTTATCACATACTGCATCGAAATAGGCTTTTCGAGATTTTTTCCTCTTTCAAAACTATAAAAAAAAGCAAAAAGGACGTACAATTAAAGGAATTGAGGCAAGGCACCACAGCCTTACAGCCATGGTATGTGGGGCGGCGGGCTTACACCTTTTATGACACAATCGAATTGGAGTTCTTTTCCACGACACTGAACGAACATCAATCCCCATATTACCCGTTAGGAAAATATTCGCCTGTCTAAAAACCGAAGACATTTGCTATCTTAATGGTTGTCTATTTTGAGCAAGAGGTGAAAGTCTAAAAGCGTATAAGTTTGAAATAATTTCCAAGACGAACTTAAAGCGGTCCTTAACCCTTGTGGAAAGTGCTGGAACTCAACACAAATAAAGACGGTATTTGTCTCCCAGTTTACACTGTCATTGTTAGAAAAGGTTTAGCTCTCAGAAAAATCGATAGCCACTTGTAGGCATTCTTTTGGACCATCAAGCTTTTACTAAACACTTAAATGTCTTAAGCTTAAGCGAAACCAACACCTACCTTGCCGATGGAGAGGACGGAAATACCTTGGAAAATTTACTTTGTGTTTGTCTTGAATTTGCTCGAGTCATATGGCGAGTCTCTAGACTAACTCGGTGAGCGCCGAACATCTTGAAGCATTTTGAGTACTACACATTGTAAAGTTTAAAAATAGTGGGACATTTTTCAACTTTCACTCTGAACTACTAAAGCTCTTTTTTTATCCCTTTAGCTCAAATCAAACTTATTAGAACAACTTATGAGCAAAGGTGTTAAGTAAATGTCACTTTACAAAACTCAAAAAGGTAAAAAAAAACTCAAAAAAACACTCAAAAAAAACTCAGACGTATTCGGGCTTTTTCAACCGAGAAGGATATGTCGCATTTTATAACACGAAGGGATTTTCTGCTTTATCTTGTGAGGAGATTAGGCTCAGGGAAATGTATTGGCTTATCGGAAGTTTTTCGAAATTAAGCACATATAACAAACTTCTCTTGTACAGGCAGGTGTTAAAGCCGTCCTGGACATACGGTATACAACTTTGGGGTTGTACCAAGCCGAGCAACATGTCCATGTTGCAGACTTTCCAAAACAAAACACTAAGAGCAATTGTGAATATAAATAAATAAATAGAGTGGCGCAACAGCTCGATGTGAACCAGGGCCAACTTCTCAACAATGTATGCTGGTGTGTTAATTTCTTTACATACAAGGGGACCTACAATTTTTTGCCGGATCCGAACGGCACTTTGAGAAGTTTTTCAAGACATTTAATACTCTCGGAGGGCTTGTCAAACCCTCGCGGAGGTGGGGACCGTGAAAAAGAACAAGTCTTTTTTTTTTCAGGTGACGATGGCAGGATTCGAACCCAGACCTCCGGCGTAGTAAGCCTACACACTAACCACTACGCCACGGCACCCCACCCCAGCAATTGTGAATGCTCCATGGTATATTAGGAATAGCGATATTCACAGAGATTTAGGAATAGCTACCGTGGGCGAAGAAGTAACAAACTTCGCTCGAAAGCTAAATGCTCGCCTTCATGTTCATTGCAACAATGAAATGATCCGTACTCTAAACGAGACTCTTAACGATGTTAACAACGAGCGACGACTACAAAGAACAAGACCCTTCGATCTAGCGACGTAGGGTGAAGCCGCATGAATGAACGGCTTAGTAGGTGCATTCACTGGAAAGCAACCTATCCAATGCGATCAACACTATGGAAGCGTAAACTACTTGTTAAGTTAACTTAGTTGTAGTCAAGAAGTATTATGAGAGAGCGAAAATTTACTACTATGAAGTGCGTTCTGGCAGTTTCATAGTGTCTCTCATAAATGGGTGGTTTTTTAGCACGTGGAAATCGGGCATAACCAATATCGGCTACTTCGGTATTATGTACCTGCTATAGTGGGCGTATAGGTATCTTTGAAAGATTTTGGAGTTTTAGTCTCCGTCCATCCTAGTATTCAAAAAAAAAAATCTTGTGAGGAGTGGTACATTATCCCTCGCAAACGAACTGAAACTTTAATAGCCGCACAATGCAACTTTCTTATAGAACTTTTTACTTCAATATTTTTACTTAGCTGCTGATTAAATTTTTGCATCTACCTACATACCTACAGTTATAAAAAGAAAGCTGTAAAGAAGGCTGAAAGAAAAGAAAAACAATGACAGATGTTTCAAATCTGTCAAAACATTTTCCTTTCACAAATAAATATTTTTATGTCGAAAAGGAAAAAAATACAACAATTTAGAGTTCTACAAACATTATTAATGACTGGAACTATAGTAATTTTAAACGCAGGATCCTCTATTATGTATTAAAAATAATTACAGAAGAATTATTGACACTGTTGCAGTTTTTCCTGCCATTATTAGGTATAATATTTATAGAATAATTGTAAACTGTTGCATCTTTTTACTTTTAAATAGAATTTTGTAAGGCTTTGCCACATGGGCCTCTCCCCAATATAAGCAACGATACGTTCGGTTATATTTAAATAGTTTAAATAAAAATATGTTAAATTGTTTTTAATAGATCAAAAAAGTACTAAACAACTAAATGTATTTGCTTTTTTAAGTTGTGACGAACAAATGCAACGTAATAAAAAAGCTAACCGAACGTATCGTTGCTTATAGGTATAGGGGTGCAGAGACATACAAAATCAAATATAATATTAAAAGGTGAAAAACTACAACAATTTACAATTCTACAAACATTATAATAATGGCTAGTCCTATGATAATTTCAAACGCTGCCAAGCTTATGCAGCTTATTCTTAACAAAAAACTATCTACTGCCACCTCATTGTGCCGCTAACAATGCAACACATTATACCTACGGAAAAGCAATCACTTTTCAGTCATTCCGTTCGTCCCTGAATACATCCATCATATTCTCCATTAAAAATAAACTTAAGTTCATTTTCAGTTCCACTTAGTGCAGGAAGCCATGCCTTTTCCATTTTTATTTTTCTCCTTGACAACATCCTGCATTGTGTTTCCCACTAATAGCACCTTTATGCATGCATGCACAGTAGTTAAGCAAACATCAAACTTGACAGCTCACGTTTTGACATCACTCTCTAATTCGTTGGGTTACCAACCAGAACCTTTAGTATAGGTATCTAGTTCTATACCTACAACATACGGCAGTAGCTAAATAGGTACAAAAAAACACACAATTCTTTGTTTAGAAAATTCAAAGAAGAGCATAGTAAATAATTTTTCGTTTTTTATTGTTTATACTCATGACTGGCGTGACCCATATTTTCCCTATTGCGGCACTGAGGCGAGAAGGCAAAAAAAGCTGGAAAAAAACCTTCAACAGTACTTCAATAGGAAAACCCTTCAAACGATAGAAAAAAACACGAACCAAAATATAGTTAAAAAAGCTTTAACAAATAAAAAAAAAATATTTTCCTTCGTCTTTACCTTCAGTCTGAACCCGAATACACATATTCGGTTACGTATTCGACAAGTACAGTGGAAAAACACGTCTTTTTCCTAACGTTTTCACTCAGCGCGAACAAGGCGAGGCAACAATCCGATTCCGAGATACGGAAAATTCAAATTTAAATAGGCCGACCTGCGTGCGCATCTAATCGATAAATTTTCCACAGACTGTGTGCTCGTTGGTATACTGAAGGGGCAGCAAGCACACAATGAAACCCCACCCTTATAAGTGGGGCACTTGTTCCCATTTTCCAGAGATTTTCATTTTTGATGATGAAAATTTTATGTAAAGCAGTTCTGCTCGGCGAAGCTTTGCTGCAGTCGTAAATTATGTGAAATTAGGATGAAACAAAGGAAGATGAATGTGCTTTGTCGAGTACATTTTACGCTGCAGGATAACAAAATATATTCGATAGCGACATTTGTCCTTTCCTTTGTGTCATATCTACTCTATACATAAGCGGAGGTGAGCTGTCAATTTGTAATGCGATAGCGAAAATTTGACAGGAGTGGTGAATCGAATACATTAGGTATTCTCCTTGCCAAGCGATTGAAGCGTTCCTCCTGGTGCACAAGGATCCTTAGGAGCAGTTTACGTGGAACTCGTTTCCCTAATAGAGGACATACTATTATAGATTAGTTTCCTTTAATGAGTAGTTTGCTTAATGAGAAATTTCCCTCAACCATTTTATGGGATGTGTTCCAATTATTTTGAAGGTCTTCGGAATGTGAATTGCTGTTAATGCTGTAAGAGTTTTATCTATGAAGATTGGTTAAGCTAACGAGGGTACCGTTGAATGCTTACTCAGCACAACCCCAACATACATATTTTTATCCAATCCCTGGCACACTAAATTAAGCTGATCTTTATTGAAAAGATGGAATGTTGTTTTCAGGAAAGGTCAATTGCAGATGAAGTGGGTGTATTCGAGTTTTTTTAAATATAAAGTGGGGTACCTCAGGGTTGTGTTTTATTCTGCACCTTTTCTTTTCTTTGCCAATGAGTTTGTAAGCATGAAAACATGTAACTATAAATTAAGTCAAAAGCAAACATTTTACCAGCTAAATAGTCTTGCCACTCAAAAAGCAAGCCACAAAAGTAATAGGTTATCTCCAGAATTTTTATCGAAAACGTAAAGGAACTGTAAGCTTAGGATATAACACGTTGCGTTCATTTCACCAAAGTGCTCACCTGACAGATCAATTAAATACACGCTTACGCTTTATAGTAAAAGTGCATGACGTACAGCGACTGATATCAAAGTTTAGAAAATGTCAACCTTTCTACACAAAAATGACTTATTGCACAAAGTAAGGTTTAAAAGTCGAGCCATTAAAATGGAATTCGTTGAATTTGTTTATGAACAGCTTTCTTCAGAGCTGCGCAGATGTTATAGGTCGATCACTAGTGCAGGTGAGAAAGTTAGTGCAGGTTAAACCTAGGTTTGTTGAGCCCTGCATAAATGATTCTGGCGCCTGTTTTTAAAGTAGAGGCCTTACGAAAGCGCAAGTCAAGTAAAATATCGACCCTGGAAATCTATCGAGTCTTACCCGGCATTTCTGACAGAAAATATCACCATCACCAAATGAATTCGTTTTGTTTACCATCCTCTGTTCAAACGTCAAATTTTACAGGAATAAGCAAAGAAAACGACATACATATGAATTGCTCCTTCAAAGCTAACTTCAAGGCTTACCAGGATAAACCCTGGATTGAATTCGACTGTGGATCTCTTCTTGTTTCGGATGAATGTTAGCTTGTAAATTGGAAAGAGCCTTTCACTTAAATATGCGTGAAGGATCGAAGCAATACAAGAATATCGATCGTCTCAAATGACCGATAACATTCTATTAAGGATGGGATAACGTCTGAGAAAAAATCGCTAAAAAGAAACAATGCTGCAGAGTTCGACTAAAAATCCAACTATAGTAGGTGAAAGAATACGTATGCAGACGCAACGCCCATAATGCCGATTGGGTCAGATTTGTCCAGTTTCGTTCACTTTTATCTCGTACGCAAAGTGCGAATCCAATCGAGCTTTCTGAGCCTTCGACCTTACCGGCTTGACAGGTGTGTTCATTTACAAAAGACTATTATGGGTGACGTGTTAACTTGAAGCAACTGGAGCAACCTTTTTGTCCAGTTTTGCCATTAGCTTCCATTCACTTTCGACTGTTAGGGCCTACCATAATAAACTTCGGTGAGCTTAAGGCAGCTTTCATAAATATTTCATGACACGCAATTCTTATACCCACGACCATAATAGCTTTTTGCTGAGTTTCGTTAGGTCTTCGTTAACTTTTGCTCTCTTAAGTTAGTCCCACCCAAGTGAGAGGTTCGGCGCAGATATTTGACAGCTGGGTATATAGGCACACACAAATTTCAAACGTTTTCCGAATCGCTTACTTAATGGCCTTTTCGGTTGGCGATCCCGGATCAGGGCGTTCTTCTCCCGGATTGGGGCTTCTCTCCGAACAGTTAAACACGTTTTTCTTGATTTTGAAGTCTGTCCAGCGTTGTATTTGTGAAACAAAAGCCATTCTACACGGGATAAATGCCATTTATCCAACTTGAAATTGACACGTGTATGATTGTGTGCGTGCTTCTGGTTTTGATTCTGGATTCAAAACTAGTAGCAAATCTCTCTTCTATCCAGAAGAGGAACTGTCAAACGAGTCCAAGAAAACAGTTTCAGGAGAGTCCAGAAGTCTCTCGGACGCTCCCGGACGGCCAACCTAAAAGGCCATATTATGGGTACCTTGAGCGTTTGGCAGAACTAATAATCGCCTTGAGTGCGACTAACTTAATGTCAAAGTGCATCGAAAATGCCACTCAAGTTCTGCTTAACGCTTGCGATGTCTATAATAGACTTAAAATATCGCTTTGGAAACCGTATGAGATCTTTTTGTTTCCCACCAGCTGTCAAATTTTCGCGTCGAACTTCTCACTTGATTGGGACTTAACGAATACTTAGGACTTGGGAATACTTAACGAAATCGAGCAAAAGTCTATTATAGACGTGTTGTGTGTAATGGGACATTTATGAGAGCAAATAAATCAGAGATTAACGAAGGAATATTAGAAGTAAATCGCAAAGTGTCTCCACGGGAACGGGGAGATAAGCTTTACGTATGCTTTCATTTTTGACATTTCATTTTTGACATTTTTTGGCAATGTCAGGTCGTGACGTCCTCTGCACATCTCCTTGAAAAATTATTTTTTTTTTTGCTTCCGGGCAAAAATGATAATCCGATTTAGAAAAAATTAAATTCATAATTCATTGCCGCCTATATTTTCTTTCTACGAAATGAAATTATCCAAAAACAGAGAAAAACAAAACGGCAAATATATTGAAAAGTGAAAACTGTCATTTCTGTTAAATTTTTTGATGGAATTTTGGTTCACAAAAACGATAAAGCAACATTAACATCCATCATTCTGTTGCAGTGGGCACTCCTCAGTGCATATAACCGTTTTGACAGGTCCGCTCTGCGCGTTACTTTGGCATTTATACAACACAGCCATATATTACTGAATAATTATTTATTTAGTACTAGAGAATAGTAGTAGTAGTAGTAATTTAATTCAGTAATTTATGTCACAGCTGAGTTGATGATACCAAGCTATCAAAAAAAGTTTGTTTGATTTTTTTCGTCAGATAACGCACAGAACACATAGAATTCTGTACGGTTTGAATCAAGATTCCTTCGTGCGTGGAAGAGATTAGTCTTTCAATCTTTAGTCTTTAGTCATTAAACTCTTCGTGTAGAGATGAGAATACCGTATGGTAAACTTCGTGATTTAGAAGGAATTTAAGAAAGATTTGTCTAAATCGCAGATATGTCCGGTGGAAACAGCCAAGTCTATTATGGTTAAGTGCCTATGCTTAAGTTTTCCAATTGAAACAATCCCTAAAAGTTACAACGAGCACTTCATAATGAGTAGATAGAAAAGGTGTCGTATTTCGTCTTACAGGCAACCTGTAAGACAAGGTTGCATCCTTTGACTAATACTTTTTTCAAAAACTTCTTACTGTTATATTTTTCTGGGAAATATAAAGGAAACTTCGAAAAGTGTTGACCTATAAAAAGATAGAGAATACAGCAAAAAAAAGTTTGCTGTATTTGTTTTTCTTTAAAGTTATTCAATATTCACATACCAGCGTTAAAGATGGCGCACCCTTAATTATCACAGGTTTTATTAAAAACGCTAATGCACTCGAGGTTAACAGATTAAAAACCTGCTATATAAGCCATTCAACTTGCGTTCATAATTGTGCCTGAATAATATCGACTTAGCAACGCTCGGAAAGAGTGATCGAGTCGTTTACTTCCCAGCAAGTAAAGTCATGTAGATTCTTCATTCAAGCCATGCGGTAGAAGGTGCTTTATGCATATTCATTGGGTTCCTAAATTTCAGAAAACACATTTCTTTGTATCTGACCAGTGACGAAACGTATTTAATTTCACAGAAGCAATTTAACACTAATTACCCTTGGAAAAGTTAACCCTTTCCAGGCACCCGAATGAAATCAATTCAATTCTCACAGTCGTAAAAAAATATCTCAAAAAGCCGAAAATAAAAATTCTGTCCTAAATCGCTAATGAAAACACAAAATCAAATCGATATCTACACTCAGTTGGTGGTGAGGACTAATTAAGCCCATAAAACTGAGGGCAGCGCGGGACAAAAATCTATAAAACAGTACATTAATTGGTTTCGTACACACATATTACCGAGTATCCTGTCGTTTTGCTGTTCGATTAAACGGAATTGATTTGGTTGTCTAAAACTGGAAGTGGATATAGGGATTTCGTGCTGCACAGCATTGTTAATTTGATTTGCAAATCAAATTAGGGCATGTTTTCAATTAAGTTTGTCAACTAGCTACAGATTCAAAATGTTAAATAAAAACGGAAATAGAATTCTGTACATATTTGCAGAGTATTTGTTCTAATAAGTTTTCGACCCAAAAACCAAGGAATAGTTTGGATAAAGGTCAAGTACCGCACAGAAAAATTAAGTCTCATATTTGACATTTCTGTCAGTGATCGAAATAGCGATAACATGGCGGAAAGTAAGATTGTTTTTAGCAAAAACTTTATTTAAACTTAAGCAAAATAAGTGGAGTTCGAAACAATTGACACCGTTAAATTCGAGACAGCCACGTCATTGTCGTAAATTCAAAAAAAAAAATTATAATAAGAATTTAAAGCATTTATTATTATTTTGGAAATAAACATAGCATAGAAATTGAAAACTAATTTGATACAAAAGATCTATTATAATGAGTTAAAGGGCAGCTCGGGAGGAGATTACATACAAAGAGAATTCTCTAATTTTAAGCGTAGATATTTCACTGACCGTGCCCACATAAATGACTTCAACTGCCAAATCGAACCTCACTTAAAAATGTCTATCCACAATATTTGGTCATTCGCATAAGAGGTTCAATATGCTAATGAGTATATTCAGAGTGTAAAAAATTTAAATTAAAAAAATAAGACAAAGACCATAATTTTTCAACCGTTCATTGGAACCGTGAAAATGTACTCCCAGAATAAAATAAATGTCATTTATAATTTATGACGCCCCCTTAATTTGTTTTTTTTTTTTTTTTGTCCCCTCACTTTGTAACCCACTATCTAAGATATAAAGTTGCCACACAACGGCCCCCGAACCGCTTGTTAAACTATAGCGGCTTCATTGTGCTTTGATCTCGGAACAAAAAAAGTTCTGTGTCAGCACAGATGTTCAATTGATGAGGAAACACAGATCTGTGATATGTTAGAATTATTAAACAAACATAAAATTTCGTTCCAATGTCGAATAGTGAAAACAAAGCATAACTTCGAAAATGTTGGATATTTTTGGCGCGATAAGCATACAATGCTGGAGTAGGTAATTATGGTATTTTTGTCGTTGGGTGCTCATTAGTCTGCTGTAGGAGTAGGGTTATGCCTAATGCTGATTTCAATGCTTCTAAATTTTAATGTTTCGATCAGCAGGGACGTGCATATTGTCCTCTTGTTCAGGGCCGATATTTATACTATTAAAATCTTAAAGAGCGCAAGGATAGGTGGGTTCGCGAAACGTTGCTTGGAAACATTTAAATTAACTTATGTCACCGGGTACTAATCCACGAATAATATTAATCTTTAATAAACCACCAACAATTCACGCGATTCACCATACAAATTTAAATCTTCTCGGGAAGCGATTTAGAATAAATCCACTCATAAATCTCATTCACCCTTTTCACAAACCACTTCCAACCCTTTTCACACACCTTTAAAAATGCTTGAGACTCGAAGTAGGAAACTCAAACTGTTCACGTATTGCACATCTGTTACAAATACGATTTCTATTTGGATTTTTACAACAGGAATAGGAAACCTCATCAGGATTTATTTTTAATCGTATCGCGGTGGAGACACACTTTAAGATTATGCTAAAATTCCACTTGTCAATTAATTGGTAAACTTTGTATTTTCCTTTATTTGTCAGTTATAGAAATCAACTATTGTAAGAAATATATATTAGGTACTATTTGCTATAATAATATAATAAAATATATAGTTTTACTTATACTTGTTAAGCCGTTTATTTTACAATATTTATAGTTAATTTTACAAAAAAAAAAAAAAATAAATTATAAATAATATAATACATTAAAAAATACAATAAAAAATCAACTAGTTTTCAAAATAACCAATAAATGCAACGTGTGTTAATAGCAAATTGGCAACTGGAAACTTACTATAAATTTGGGCGAGCTGATAAGATGACTCAACGTCATAGACTTTAAAAAGATGGTTGGTTAGGCTGGCATAAAGGTGGCTGCAATTTTTAACACTTTCCTCTTCTGTTTTTAAGTAAACATAAGTCGGCCTGTTTATAGTCAACAGGTCATTGTTGTGCGTTCAAAAATATGCAAAGACAAATTCTTCTTTCTGCCAAAAAAATTTACTTCTTCAAAAATCAGACAGCTAAAATTATTAGCAATAAAATTTTGGCTATCCCGGTTTTTGGAACTATTATGTGTTCATTTGTTACAATAATTAAGAAATCTAACCGAACGTATCGTTGTTTATATTGGGGAGTGGCCCCTGTGGCAAAGCAAATCCACTCGAAAAGGGATAACTATGGTTAAGCTCATTGCCTAGCTTCTAGCATTTCCACTGACGATTTTTTCAGGTTATTGAAAAATTCCTTAATCTTTCTCCCACGTAACGGCTGTGGTTAGTTAATAAAAACTACTAAGAAGAGCTGGTTGAAGAATGCAAAAGTGCGCAAGAAAATAGCATTTAGAAGGGGAGAGGAGTTACTTCATTCGGGGAGAGAGATGTGTTGTTGTCCGCTTTCTCTTCAAGGCGATTTCTTCGTTTTTGAAGTTAATCCATTCTAACCCCTTTTTAATTCTCCCACACACAACTTCAAATTTGACGAAGGTGAAAGGTAAAATTCATGACAGTTATGAATAATTCCAAGATCGTTTTAAATTTTACATCGCCTTGTTAGTCCTCTCAAGACAAGAATCAATGTCATAGAGTGAGTGACACTAGGTTTTAAAGTTTCCCACAACTTGACTCAACTTTCCAACTCAACGAGAGTTGTTCGACAGGCTATATACGAGCTGCGTGTCAGAGTTTCGAAAGCCTTAATCAACCAAAATGTGAGTTCGTTTTGGCAGCCAAAAACCGAAACAACCGTGCAATAAGAATCTGACACAAATGTGGCAACGCATACATCACAGGAAATTCATAAAACAATTTTCATGATTTATTAAACGGGAATGGAGTGCCAAAATTGCGGGGGCTCTGTAATGAACCATTAATATTACATAAGTCGTTTTGAAAAATCTGTGAAAAGTGTTGCCAAAGTCATTGCAGAAGGATACGTGTTCGATATAAATTAGAGTGGTGCGGAGGAAACACAATAACAAGATGTGTGTGTCTGTATCTGTGGTTTTCATGAAGAACCAAAAATCTTCGCTCAGGGAAGTCAGGGAAGGGAATTCAATCAAATTCGTATCTTTTTCCTTATTTTACGATATATGCGGTGGATGGCACGACATGTGGCGCATTTTGCTGCTAAATCCTATCGATTGAGGGTGGCTACACATTAAAGATAGAGATGGATGGGCAGAGAGATCGTGTGTGTCAAGGCGACGTGAGCAAAATAAAATGAACAGGGAGTGGCCAACTTATAATATGATGACCTAGATATTTTTACCAAACCTCTGCGTCTATATACAGGAGATATAATGTGTAGGTACACAAAGTTAAATTTTCGTTATTGGGTTTTCTTTATTAGCACGTGGCTTGGATAGCAGCACTATGGGTCTGTCAGAGTTTTCTAACCAAGTCATTCCATTGCATTGTCCAAAGAACGGACAATCGGAGGCGTTCTTTTGTGTTGCATACTAAACTGACTGACTCGCTTTTGGGGAATCGAAAGGAAGCGAATTTGTCTTGTCCCAATTGTGTATTCAGAGAACTTTTATGGTTTTATATTTGATTTTCCCCGAGGCCATTGTCATTGGACGAGGGTGTTCTATTTTGTATGGGATATTAGATTAATGTCAAAATAGACCCACTCAGTAGGTTAATTATTTTTGAAACTCTTGGCTAATAAATTAGCTTCTCAGCTCTGGTCGGAACGAGAAGCTACGCTTTGGTTCTGACTGCATGGTAAAAAATTTATTTGATTAGAAGTAAGAAGAATCACAATAAAATTATCAGAATTTTCCAGTGTGAATAACAAGAGAAAAGTCATTCTTAAAAACCTTAAACAATCAATAAAACAGGGCCGGCCTTAGATTTCATGCGCCCGCGATGTGGTCAGATATATGTAGGTCTACTTTTTTTTATTGACGTAAAGACGTTAGTTGGTGACCTACTTTGACTAATTGCTGACTTTCCTGCAAATTCTTATAGCTGAAAACTGTAGTTGTCAAACTGACGACGCAAATAAATTTTTAGAATCAAAAAATTAATCGAGTTTTCTGTATAATCCTGAAGTTTTCTCAGATAAAGCACCTGTCAGCAGTTGCAAAAACGATTTTGGCAAAAAAGTCTGTCTTCAAAATCACCAAATTGGACAGAATAATGAAATGATTCTGTCTTTTAACTATGTAGACATTTAGGTTAGGTAGGGCTCAATTTCTAGCCATAAATGCTGATTTAAAGGGTTTTACATCAAGGTTTTGTTTTCGCAAATTTTAATGGCATTCATTATGTAAGCCTCAAATGAAGGATAACATGAAACAGTCATACACAGTCAAACCAGATGTCATCGGTGTCCATATATAATCTATTTGATGACAAAAAAAATGGGTCATCACATTATCGACTAGGTATTCATTAAGAAATGGACCCCGTTGCTGGCGACCATAAAATAAGTGAATAATATAACTCGAATAGAAGACGAAATTTTTCCATAAATCTCGAAGCTATGAAGAAAATGACAGTCAATTTGACAGATGTACCTTCAGTATGGCCACAATCATCTGTAAAACTCTCAAAGCCAGTTGTGAAAGCCAGTTTACTAACAACGGTCTTATCTGTTATCATTTATATTTTTATATAAATTTTATATATCTTTATATATAAAATTATATATATATAATATTATATTATATATATACATTTATATATCTTCTGAAGGTGAAAAATTTATGTAAATTGGCATCATAATTCCTTAACTTTTAAAACTAACTTAAATGCATCGTGAACAATCGAAGATAATCAAAGTTTCGATTCTTTGAATGGAAAAAGCGTTAAAAACATTACATAATGATGTTAAGTTACTTCTAAAATTTTTAAGGACGTCTTAAAGCCTCATTTCGAGTGGCTTAGCCCTTTGAACCTTAAGGGAATCATAGTAAGGCCGGAACCACTTTAATAATATTGGGTTTTTTTCTTCTTTTTCACCTCAACGTCCATCACTTCGGAGACTGACAAGCTCTTCAAGCATTATTTATTGATGAAAAGGTTTTCAATATGCTTTTCGGAACCAGTTACTCATATTAATCTTGCACGTATGAGAAGAATATAAAGTGCAAAGCCTTGCGTTAGGTCAGGCTTTTGTTCGTCATATCAACCCACGTAGACGTAATGGCTAAGTCAAAGTTTTTGGTCGGTGTACCTAGATCCGGGTGGCGGAAAATGAGAGGCCCATGACACCACTTCAATCCGTCCCTGTGCAGGGCCAATCAAATAATTATTGTACGACATTAACACGGAATTCACGGAATTCCCCAGTGTCAACCCACGGAGTTGCGAAGTCAAATTTTCCCATCTCTAAATCTAAAGTAGACTTTACGACTTTAATTATGGATTCTTGTTTTAAGCAGTTCAGGCGTTCGAATAATTTATAAAGAAAAAAGTAAGTCGACGTACGAATTTTCTGCACACCACTGTAAATCAAATTTGATTTCCATTTCCACATGCTTGAACGGCACTATCCGGTGCTCCGTACCTATACTATGCCTTTGCTTCATTGTTAAAATCCTTGCACCCTCCAGTAGATAAACTTAATTTCAACCACCGACGAGTAGGGCATTCTGCCTGCACCCTTCCCCGTTGCAATCCTGAAGTAATCGAAATGAAGATAAAGATAGTGGCATGCATTACGACTCATTCGCTCAAGTATCAAGTAAATATTGTTCAAGCGAGATTTGAAAAGAAAATTCCGTCGTAGATACACCGCTTGAGGGTTGAAACGCAATTCCGATATTGTGAATGGTAGTAAGGACGATAGTGTTGATTCCCCCAATAGTTGCATCTAGAAATGAATCCTTTATGAGAACAATAGCGTCAAGGATGTCAAGCCCCGCTATAAGGTTTCACGCATTCGGAATTTATGTAAAGGTATATTTCGTCTATATGTGTGACATATATTGAGATTTATCTAACCTAACACATGTAGGATGTAGATACATATATCTACAATCTAAATTCAATTGAAAACGAACCGCGACAAAAGAAATAAATCAAACAAGACGCTGCTCTTCTTGTTCTGTTGTTTATAGAAACTGCTGAATCTGGTTTTCCCGCGCAATGAAATGTTTATAAATTACGTCATTCATGGTCGGCGTGATAGAAACTGGAAAGGGGAGGCGGAGCACCGAGCACTACGACGACGAAGATGATGCGACGCGCAGATGACAAGACATTAAAGGCGAAAGACGCTGATGCTTGCTGCGTCTTTTTTTGCGTTTTTGCTCGTATTTTTGCGTTGTTTGAAATTTTATAGATTCGTAGATACTTTAGTTTGGTTGATTTGGAATTGGATAGATATCCAAATTTCACGTGATAACCACCACGACGAGGGGGTTCTGGTTGGTACTTTACTTCAAATTGAGCTGTGAAACAATTGTGTTACAATCTTAAACTGATTGCCATTTCACAGCTCAATTGGTTATTAGAATACAGATAAATGTAGGTACGTAGGTACTTTCCTATAGATATAAAAACGATTTATGAAAGTTGTTCTAGGTTCGTAGTTTTTTAAAAGCTTGAGCTAATAGGGTGTTCCCACCGGACGGTAAGCCACGATTAAGGCAAATCTTTGTTATAAGGTGTTTCTACCGCTCAATAAACAGAAGCTAACGAAGGAAGATTAAAAGTTATTTCTAAAGTGTTTCCACGGAGAGAGAAAAAAGATTCGTTTAATCGATAATCTAACACTTATAAACTGCAAACTTTTAAAAATAAAGTAAATAAGTACGTGCCCCCTTATATATCGGGGCACTGTTTTAGTGTTTTAAGTTCGCCTTTCCTGAGAGAAGACATTAAAAAAAAACCGGGACAAATAAAGTTTTAATTTTTACATTTCTCAATGTCATTGACATGAAAAGTAGTGTAAAATGGCAATGTCTGGTCGTCACCTTGTAAACGTAAGTTTTTTCAGCTCGAACATTTTATTCTACAATGTTTACAAAACTTAGTTAATGGCAGGTTAGTATATCTGTTTATCTTTCATAAACAATTTTCCTTTATCTATACTAATGGAACATTATGTTCTGTGTTTTCTTTCCAAGTAGGTAGATACTAATAACTCGTTCAATGATCTCGTTTCATTTCTAAGTGCAAGGCATGCACAATGTACATTCACATTCGAAAGGAAAGTGGGTAGGTATAGATAGGAAAGATATAAAATCACAATTACATCAACCATTCAAAAGACCAAAGGGCAGAAAAATCTACCTTTCTGTATGAGGTATATCCTACTTTCCCACAAACACAAGATTTTTTGGTAAAGATTCTTATCACAGGAGCCAGCGTAGTTATTCAATCGTTCTACTTTTTCATCTTCATCACATTTCTTTTAAGATAACATTCACGAAAACACGTGTTGATTCAGCTTTGTGGTTGTTGATCCTTTTAAATTGATACCTCATGTTTTGTGTGTTTTAAAAGGGCTTTCAAACCAAAGTCTTAGGGTCTGTTTTCACGAGCAACAAAATTGTTTTGTAGTTAAATCTTGGGCACGCTTAGAATCGAAAGATACAATGCAGCACTGTCGCTAATGAAACCATGTCCTTAATTGTTATTGAGCCTGTTAATACCTGTTATATCAGCCATTATAATAGATTTACTAAATTTTTAGCTCAGAGTTCAGTTAAAAATTATAAAAATTTACCAAACTGAAAAAATAAAGAATTAATTAATTTAAATATTTTGCCCACGCCCATTTTCGGGGGCGTGACTAATACAAGACAAACTGTATGTGAATTTAAGCCAAACACATTTTAAATTTGATGTTACAGGATAAATAGGTTCGTTACAGGCAAACTCTTGCACTTAGTTAGGTTAGGTTAGGTTAGAAGGCTTGTTTGCATTTGGTGCAAGTGGCACTCGGTGGCCAGATTGACGCATTGTTATAACTCTTGTATGATAGACAAACATGGTTGGGCATTATGTCGAACGAACTAAACCATCCAGACCTTTAAAAAAATCTTTTTAGGTCTAGTAATGATATTCCTGCCAGGTCGTCCATGCTATCAAAGAATCTGACTCCTAAAAGGTAAGACGTCGTTCTTGGAGAGCTGGCCAGTGGCAGAGAAAGTGTTCTATAGACCACATTTCTTCTTCATCTCTACAGCTTCTACAGAAGTCTTTCGTAAAGATCCCCATTCGTGTGGTCATGGCCACAGTGGTTCAGTGCCCTGTACCTAGTGTCTACACCAACGAGTGTTCCTATGAAGCTTCTGCTAAGAGTTAGAAGGGTCGTTGCTCTTTTTAGGTCAAGCACTGCCTATAAGAAGTGAGTTATGATATACAATATCCTTAGACAGTTGCCATCGTTAACCGACTAGTTTGACTGTGTCTTGATCTATGAAACTTTTGGCTGTGCAGAAAGGAGGACATACCCGTCGGTCAACGTAATGTCCATATCAGAGCCTTTCCAGGCGAGTTCGTCCGCCATTTCATTGCTGACCACACCTACGTGCCCAGCAGAGTAGAACTGCATGAAAGCTTATTTCTCTTAGTGCCATGAGGTAGTCTTGACGCACTTGGCACTCCGAGGTTGGGTCCAGGGCCGTAAGTGCTGTTTGACATGTCAACACTTGGCGATTTCCGTTGCCGGAAGATCCATAGATTGAACTGTACTGTGCAGCTCTCTTCACCGCATAAATCTCAGCTTAAAAAAAACACTGCAGTAGTCTTTTAGTCGATATGACTGGTTGGATGTGCAGTGTTTCCGAGAAGACTACTGAACCTGTTCCATATTCTGTTTTCGATCCATCGGTGTAGATAGTTTTTCTCTACCGAGTCTAGTCAACTTGGTATAGTGACTTTGAATCTTTTATCGAAGTCAACCTCAATGGTTTCTTATAATCTGTACAGGTTACAAACCCATTTTGTTGTAACCTGTACAGAGGTTCAGTATGCTCGAGTGTCCTAGACATTGTGGCTTTCCAGAGGTTGTTCTCTCTTAGTCTGAGTGCTGCCTTTGCCTCACATTTCTTGTGCAAAGCTCCAGAAGTTGGAGGTGCGGCATTGTTTCCTGTGATACCTGTGATTCCTTATCAAGCTAATCTTTGTACCTTCTTCAGATTTTTAAGGTAAGTCCTCCAACTACACCAGATCAGTGGAGTAGGTAAGAAAGGGTCTAACAACCGCTGTATACCTACAACAAAGTATGCTATATGCTAAGTAGAAAGGTCTTCGTCTTATTGCTATATATAAAGAGCAATAAAACCTTTCTTCATTCTCTTCTTAGTGGTCCGTTTCCAATTTAGTTTGGAGTCAAAAAAAAACGCCAAGACATTTGGCTTCCAGGGAGAGTTTAAGATTGGTTTCATTTAATTTAGGAGTAATCCACCCCTGCAATTTTCGCTACCAAGTGTCTTTATCGAAAAAACTTAAAGTTAACATCACACGAACACTTTTTTGTCATTAAGGATCTTAAAAGAGATTTGTTGGTATTTATTTCCCAGTAACGAGAAAACATTTTCGTTGTAAAAATCCCAATAGAAAAAATATTTGTGACAGATCTGTCATATGTGAACAGTTGTAGTTTACTTTTCAAGTAAGTAGAAAGGGGCAATAATAAGGTTTGTGAAAGGTGAGATTTACTGGGAGACTAATTTTTAATTGGCAAGACGACTAAAATTTTTATGATAAATCTCGATGTTTGTAGAAAGATTTATTTGAATCGCGGGTAGGTGTTCGGTGGAGACATGGTATAACCGTCACCTACACTACAATATAATTTCAAGTTCAAATTTAATTGATCACTACAATTGCGTAAGAAAAGAAAGACATTTTTCAACTCTACTGTACCCAGCGTTTAAATAACAAACTCCTGGTGGCAGTGCAACAGTTGCGTCACGGAGAAACACACAATAAAACGACTTGCAGTAGAAAAGGACTGCCTGCATTCGTATGATTTTCCCATAAGTTGAACGAATCATGCAACGAAGGGGAGAAACCCCCGTCGTAAATCGAATCGCCGTCGTCCCATGTCGTGCAATGGAAACCTCGTGTTACAGCTACAAACAACCCATGGACGACCAGTTACAGTTGCATTGTGGGTTCAACGAACTCTTTTGTAACTGAGCCACTCACATCTTACATATATGTGTGTGTAACAGCCTTGCAGTATGAGTGCATCCAAATTAAATTCCCTAACGGGATAGTGCCAAAACAACTGCACTCACTTAACCAACCACTTCGGAGTCACCAATCCATCAACCAACGCACGACCGGTTGCACCAAGGAGACGCACGTGTTTCCCTGGGTTCAGTGCATTCTCATTCAGATTGCACGCAGTACATCATGGCTGGCGCGTACAGTTACACGACGAGGGTGCAGCTGTGTGTTGCGGGAGCGGAGTTCCAACTTACCTGACGATGTCATCTCAAGGGCGATGCATGCATCGCCATGCACCTCACCCTCACGATCGTACTCAATACCGATGGTTAAACCTTGCCACTTGTGGCGGCTTCAACAGAAAGGGCAATGCTCGGTGTTGTATTACATGTGCAATCAATTGCACAGTTAATCATGTCTTATTCGTTCCCTTTTTTGACATTTATGCCCCTCGAAGAGATGCGGTTGTGTGAATGTGTTTCAATTTTGATGCTTCAAAAAAATCCCTCCATGTAGCCAATTAAATTAAGAACTTTGAAGTATTGAAACAACGGAGAGAGAAGGCAACAAAGAAAGTTGTTTTACCAGACTCAGGCCGAAGGAACACAATAAACGCAGAAAAGAATTTGAGATGACTGTCTTATCGTCTTCATGACGTTGTCCTAACCAGCTTAATACAACTTAACAGCCTCACTCATGAGTATACGCGCTTAATTGCCTATACATCCTAGTGTAAATTGTCGAACGTGTAAACATTAAGATGGAAGTGCATGCCAAGGGAAGGAGAGCGCATAATAAGTTCTTATTCACAAATCCCCAACGAGTGAAGGGTCCGCGCTGTGGTCGATCCCCTCGAGATCGTAAATTTTATTTCCAGTCATTAGAAATGCCACATCAAGTCTCAATTAGTCACTCGATTAACGAGTTGCACTGTGTGTGAAGGGACCCCAAGAGTAAAACACTTTTTAATAGCCCAAAGTCGTATCGCGTTATCGGCTACAGTCAAGATTGTAAATTGATATGTCAAAGTGGGTAGGGTACTGTTTATACTAACGACAATGCGCTGGTTCAAGTGCTGCAATGCCTAGGGTCTAACCGCATGCACTTAGCATTATTCGAAGCAATAATTTGTAGGACTATAAGATTGCATAAAAGTTAAAGAATTATTATAAATACCTTCCCCGGGTATATGTTTTAATGCATTTGCTTTATTGTCACATTTCTCACAGCCCAGAGGCCATTAAATCTAAGTCAAATGGGTCACTTCTGTGTAACACGACTCTGGTTAAGACACTTCTGAGTTTCATGCGTTTTACGTGACTACAAGTGTGTTAATGTCGTGTGTGCGTGACTTATTTAACATTTCGACAAATCTCTTTCAAACGACTTTTCTCCAATTGGACTTAGGTCCGTACTGTACAAGCCGTTAAAGAAATTCCAGGGATATTTTGAATGGAACAAAGTGAAAGTTCTAAAATATCCGGATGAGCAGATAATTAATTTCTATTCATGCTTGACATTTGCTGATATTTTGGTAAAAAACCCGCCTCTCTTTTATGTGATAGAGTTAAATTTAACAGCTGTCAAAGACAAATGCATTATGCTTAAACTAAAGGGCTGGTTCCTTTTCGGACCAAGTTATTCGTCAGTGGCTGAATAAGCTTGAATGTACACCGGGCGGTGGACATCCCTACAAATTAAATGATGAGAGAATAGTACGAATATAGGCGGAATTATCGATTTTTAGTCTTCGAGTCACTTTAATGGAAAAAATGCACCAGCGTACCCATACTTTATGGTGGTATGACACTACATTTTTTCAGTAAGTGTATGCGCAACAGTGAAAACAAGTGAAAGAAATGCGGGATACGTAAGAAAAACTGAGCAACATGACGTAACGTAATAAAAAATGAAGAAAAAATAAGTGCGAGTTCTTATTTTCTCTGACAGTTCCTCATTTTTTAAGTTTTTGGAAAACATACATTTCCACACGATGTTTACAGTTTTGGCGGCTTTTTTATTATTTGTTTACACGTCTTTTGCAGTTGTCCCTATCACTCCACTCTCCAAATCTGTTTGTCTTCCTTACCTACTAAATAAGGATTTAATGTCGCCTACCGATGACATTTTCTCATTTTTAATGAGTGAAAAAAGAGAAGTGTCATACCAGCATATGGGCGAAAAATTCTCATGATCATTTATCTACAGTGCTTATTAACGTGTTTGGAACTTGATTTTGATTTCAGTAACCCATACGCGAATGATGAATTTCAAGTATCACGACAGATGCGTATATTTTGTTGCTCTGTCAAAAATACAAGATCACTCAGTTGAATCTTTGAAAATATGTTCTAATCAGCACTATTCAAACCGCGTTTTACAACTCACACGATGTAGATCATATTATTTTTAAATTACGATTTGCGTTTTAGATTTTATTTATTTCGTCAAAAAGCTTAGCCTTGTCAAGCTTAGGCCTTATTAGATAAATAAATTAATGCCCTCTACACACCGAACCAAATTTCGCGAAAACACACAAAAACTTTATCGAAATTAGTGGGCGGGTTACAATTCGCTTAGGTGAATCTTTGGATACCCCATCAGAATTAACCCTTGCCAAGCTCCGAATCGCATTTATTAGTTGAAAGTCTCCCTTTGTAGAAAAGGGGCGGGGTGTCGAGCCGTTGTAGCCTTTGCTCAAATATATTATCCGAAACTGTGGTTTGCATGTTTTAAGTGCATTTTTTTTGCCAGAAATAAGATTTTTATTCAACCACCCTCCCAAAAGTGGATGTGTTGAAAATTTTCCCAATACGTTGATAGTATACAGAAATATGTTAACATATAATGCAGGACTTTCTCTACGCCTACACAGGGGCTTTCTTCGATTTTTTGCAATTTCAATCTCAATACACTCAAGCAAGAATATTGCATACCAAATTTCAGCGTCCTACGACAATTTTGATTTTTCATGCTAATAAGTAAAGTGGGCGTGTCAGTAGGCGGATCTAAAAAATTTTTACACTTGTACTGCTTCGGAACCTAGAAAGAACAGATATTAAGTTTCAAGTTCCAAGCTCAAAATTTAAGATTTTTAACATGGATCATTCGACTTACAATTCGGGCTCGGTCATATGCCCTTCAGGTCTTGGGGATCTACGGTGATTATTTCTTTATGTTACAAACTATAAATCAAACTTAATATACCTCCTATTCTCTGAGATGGGGTATAAAAATTCACAAACCCTTACACAAATTTGTGAAATTGCGATAAAAAAAATTGTCTAAGATAAAACAATAAACAATATTTGTAAAATTGAAAAGTGACAAAAATATTTTTTAATGAAAAAAAAAATAAAGAGTTTTAATGTTATATACCAAAGAAAAAAAAATAAAAAACAAAATAATTTTCTTCTTATTTACGGCATGAGTTTTGAAGACCTAAAATGGCGTATTTTGCCATAAAACGGAAATTGTTTCCTAATTTTGGTGTAAGTCACACATGAATGTCGACTCCAAATATTATTTTCTTTCATTCGAAAGTCGAAAATCTTTGTTCAATAACTTTTTTGTGGCCTTTTGTTACAAATTTTCAATATTGAATCAAGCTTTTTGCGACTGTTGAATAACAGTTTCTATAGTCTAATAAGCCGCATATTGATAGTTTGCGACATTTATGTGCCTACTTTTATGAATCACTTAGTAGCTCTAATTAGGGCGCTAAAATTATTCGAATAGTGGGCCCCTTGAGCTTTTTTGGTTGCCATAAAGTTAAATCACAGTAGTGACAACAATCGGCACAACTTGTTTGCGGAAACTTGTGTTGCTTGGTAAAGATGAAGACCCTTTGCTTTGATTTTGAAACATATGTTTTAAGCATTTCTTAGACCTACATCTAAAAAATATATTATTCACCTATTAATTTTTGTATAAGCCTTCTAAAAATCTAAACTCAGCTGTGCGCACTTAATGTTTATTGTTTTGATGATTTTGCACAGCTTCAATAAAAAAAACAGCATTAGTGCATAAGGGCCCAACCAAAATAGACTTATTATGAGCTTAAAAGTCTAAGACCATAAAAACTTTTGCTCGACTTTCTTATGTTCTCGTTAACTTTTCTCGGATTAAACTAGCCCTAATCAAGTGCTTTTGTCACTGGTGAAAAGCGAATAAATCTCACTTAATTAAATCTATTATGGGCGTCGCAAATGTTTGGCAGAAGCTCAGTGGAATTTTCGATGCATTTTGACATTACGTCAATCCCACTTAAGTATATTATGGTTAGGCCTTAAGTCTCTAGATTTTAAGTCAAAATCTGTGCCAGCCTCTATGTCTGAATCAAGATCTGTTTGAAAGCATGGGATAAATTTGAGGGACTGACATACCTAAGTGTAGTCTTCAGAAATTGTCTCTAAAATGCCTATCCTGAGCTAGCTAACTTAGGATTTGAAAATTTGCGAATGTATTTTTACAAGGAAGCAATATCCCATTCCTTTTTTTGTGCAAAAGGTGAGGCAGGAATTGATTGACCTACTTATCTAAAGACCCCTCTTTGATGAGAATACTTATGTACCTTATAGGCCACCGCAAAGCCTAGTGAGATCTGTAAACACGTGATGACAGCGAATTTGTTTGCACTACCTATAAATACCTTGAGTACAAGCCTCTGTCATTCCATTGCATGACCGCATACCTACCTAAAGTAAGGAAGTTGCACTAAAGTAATTTTATAGCCAACCCTTACTTACAGCAATTGTCAATCGGAATGGGGGGAAGTACAGCACGAACAAAGAACCTTAACAGCAGCAAGCAAGACAACAAAAAAAGAACTGCAGTAACACGCAAGCGCATTCAGAATCGAGCTCTATTGGTATGAGAATTTTCAGCGAAATCACATGACATCGCGGCGTTCACACACAAAGGAAAACGTAGCCAGAAGAAAATTTCCATCCCCTAACTGCGAAAACAAAGGAATAAGTATTTTCCATCATCCCTTAGCACAGTCATTCCCGAAAGAATGATAATGGTGGAAAACCCAAATTCGGCACAAGAAGTACAAAATTATGCGCACAATGCACCCCGAATCTAACCCTGAATCTGAATCATGTAGATGTAGAATTCTCCTTGGGCTCCCTTATTTATCGTCGCTCCCACCCTAGGAAAACTGAGAATTTTCCAATACACACGAGAAGGAAAATCGACGACAGTAGATGAGCTCAGAGCAGTCGCGTTAAATGCAATACCACATCGCATAACTATTTCTATCGGTTGCATGCCAAAGCAGCATACAGTTTGACCCCGACAATCGTTCTTGATGGGTGCGCCACACATTTTGCTGCTGTTGCTATCGCCTGCCTCTACTGTGCTTCGATTCTTGTACTTTTCCGTTTTTATTTTTTATTTTTGCTTCCCTTGTTGGAACAGTCTTTTCGACACATTTTGTTAAAATAAAGTCGCGTCCGAAAGCTCATTCTGTCGCAGTACGACTTCGACGTGGTACTTGCGATGGTGCCCCGACACGAGATCAAAATTTGCTTCCCATCGCCTGGCCTGGTTGGGAGTTTATGCTCCGTTCGCATCGGTTCAGTTTCCCATTCGAGTTGAGTAAGCGGATTGACGAGGTTCGTTCGTCTACTTAAAAAAAATATGAGAAGCGAAAAGAAGTGATTTTTTTAATAATAAAAAAATAATCGGGACGGTTTCTGGTACTGTGCTATGACCCTAATAATATTTGTGCAAACAGTGGTGCAAAACAATTGCTTAACACTAGAAGAGATAAATTAAAATTGTGGACTAAATGGATATTTGTTTGAGAGCAAAACTGTGAAACAACGCGAAAAACAAAAATTTTCACCATGAATATCGGAGAATCGAAGAAGCATTTTGTAAAGTTTCATTATGTTTAAACTTGACTTTGGAAAAGTAAGTGATTTGAGGAAACAAAAAATTAAATTTCAATGGATTCCGAGTGGATTTTTAATTATAGAGACTGTTGAGAATTTACCCTTCAATTGAGTTTTGACGTTGCGGAATCAGTTAAATACAGCTAATTGTTTGGTATTTTTCCTGTATGCAATGTGTTGCAGTGAGTGTGCAGATATCTGACGCGTTTTAAGACTATTTCCACATATCCTAGATTTTTTAAAGCTAATGAAAACCAAAAACACTAGAAAAATCTGATTCGTTGTTGGTGGAAACCCCTTTGAACTTAAAAATATTGTTTAGTTAAATTTTGATGCCTTCGTTGCCATTATACCCAAACATTATCTCAAGATTTATGCTTTTGTTTCAAAGGGTTTTTTCAGCAATAAATATTTCAAAGAACTAAGCCTGAAGATGTTTGACAAATTTAATTACCATGCCACAACCTTTATCCTCTGTGACTCGGGCTCAACTAAAAAACAGTGACAGATAGCTGTCGCGAATCATTAAAATTTTGAAAACAGGCAAAAGTATGATAATTCTTTCTATAGTATTTATAACCTTGAAAAGGTGGAAGAATAAAGCCAAAAAGGCCTCTATTTTGAAAATAAGAGAGAACAGTCTCTCAAACTAAAATGTCACTTTTCCTCATCTGACACAGCTATTTCAAATGAGAGAACATCAAAATGTTAAATAATTTCGAAAATGAAAGCCAGTTTTTTAAGAAATAATAAGCTGTGACTTACTTTTAAACGACATAGAAAGGTGACGCATATCCACCAAGTTATTTGGCCTAAGAATCAGGTTTTGAAAAAAAAATTCTGTCAGTTGCATATGCTTGCTTTAACAACAAAACTGAAGTAGGAGCTTCTAGACTGAAGTTAAAAACTGCAAAGCGAATTCGTGCGATTCAGTAAAGACATTGTTTGAAAAAAAGAAGCATTCAGAATTAAAATTGGTAATACATATGTATATACACATAATATTCATTTAAAGACAAGCGAATTTAAAAAAAAAAAGTTATAATTTACACAAAGTTTTGACAGTATTCACAATTTCTGTTTTAATTTGTTGTTATGTTTTTTTGTTTCTACGCGAACAAACTAAAACAAAATATAGTTTTTTGTACGATCACGCAGATAAAACTCATTTGCCTGCTTTGTTTCTTTTTTAACTGTGCAATGTTCATTTTGATGCCCTTAATAGTGGAAGTTTGAACAAAAACCATAACAAAAGCTGTGTACATTCAACTTTTAATGTTTTTTAGTTTGCAATGGCGCCCAACGGTGGTTTATTAATTTTCATTATTGAAATGAAATTTTGACATAACTTTTTATGCGTGTCGCAATAAGCTTTTCCCAAAGAGCTTTTCTTTGGTGTTAGTATGTAAGTATGTATTTGATTTGAATTCTTAATTGTCCCATACAGTTTTATTTAGGTCATTCGAAACAAAGACTAAGCGAAATTGGTCTTTTGTGTTTATGGCAATTAATTGTAAATTATGGCAATCATTTTGTTCTCTATAATTAAAACACATATAAATAGCTCGACAATATCAATGACAAGCAAAGAAAAACCTTAAAAACCAAAGCACAATTCAAATGTCATTTAACTGATTGTAGTCAGCTTATAAAAAGCTGTTAAAGTAAACGTGACCACTGTTCAATCAATTGCACAATTTTTCTTTGTGCACCTTTAAATTAATGTTTAAATGTAAATACAAGCACACAAGCCTGAGTAAAATATACTAAACCGTTTTAGCTTGAGGTTTCTTTGTATTGTTTGAAAGTTGTAATATCATGGAAAGAGTAAAAAAGTTGAAAGCCTTGAATCCGTAAATGCGCCATTTGATAATAGTGCTGGGAAAAGGTGAGGGTATTAAGACTTTAAATATGCAATGCTTTTAAACGTCTTTAGGTACGTTTCCAGATATTTAAAATGCATTTCCAACTCAAGAATCTGAAGCTTTGGTTCTACCCTTTGTTATAGTACAACCAGCTCTAAACGCTTACGACTTGATGACGATTCAGAAAATTTTGTTTCAAATTTTCAAAATCGGAAATCGTTCAGAAGGTTTAAAGAACAAAAAACGATTAGAAAAACAGAAGATCGATATTTTTCACATTTTATTTAGGGCATTTCAAAAATGAGGAGGAATTTTACTTTTTATAAAGTAGCATACAATCTTACCCTGTTATTAGTAGGTATGCAGTAGGTAGTAGGTACATAAAATGTTTTTTCGTACAAAGATGAAAAGGGTTTAGAAGGCAGAATCTGCTTCGAACCAGTATTTAGAGCGCTCAGAATTGTTAAAGAAAAACATTTTGGTATTCCATCGGGCGCAGACGATAAAGAAGGTAGTTTTGAGATGTTTATTTCATGTATTTTAAAGTTTAGTTTTTTATCACAGATTCCTTTGCTGAGATAAAACAAGAATAGATAAGTTGGTAGGTATAGGTATGTTTCTCATGTAATTTCACCTTGACAGGATTTGAGCTTTAAGCTTATGTACCCATATGATAAAGTACATGTCTTTGTATCATAAAATATTTGCAAAAAGCAATGTTGCCAGTATATGCCCACTATTCCCCTGTGCTCTACTCTAGGATGACTTAATGGTAAATCTGCCATTAGGACAGGAGCAAAAGCTTTTGCAAAGTTCCTTTTAATTTCTCAACTATTAAAAGTCCTAAGCTTTTAACCTAAAAATAAACATAACCCTCCTAATTAAATTAAAGGCTATGTGTCAACATATTTTTGGCTGCTACTGTGCGAAGCCTGTTTGAATTTGAACCTTTCAAAAAATATTGGTTGGTTGGTCTTTAATGAAAATCAGGCCAAACGAGTCGAGAATATGTAAATTAGGTGTGTATGGTGTTTGAGTGTAATAAAACATGAGTTTTAAAAACTTGTTCTTTTTTCTTCTTGTTTCTCTTACCTACCTTTTTTCGTTCTTAATCACTTTTCATATTGTATTCGGTAGATTATAAAAGAGCAAAAATGCTAAAAAGGCGCAAAATTTGTTTATTTAATTCCGACATTCTTCTAATGTCGTTTTTTTTTTGTTCTTATAAAAAGGGGAAATTAAGAATTGCGCAACAAACAAGTAGGTATTAGGCATTGGTATATAGGTATTGTGCTAGTGTTGGTGTAGAGTATGCTTTTAATTTTCTTCCAGTTAAATGAGAGAGGAAGCAAAGAACAAAATAGGATGATGTCATTTTTTTCTGACTAATGATTTTTTTTTGTCATGCTCTTCCATGCCAAGTGGGTTGGAATTTTTTTAATTTTTTTTATTGTAATGGCATAGTTGAGGTTTTCGACGATTCGTTTTATAGTTATGGCGTATGTGTTCGTGGAACCTACCTAAGGTTTTTTTTATACTACTACAGCTGTGTGCCTACATTGAAAGCACAACATGCAAGTGTAAGAAAATGATGAGGGAAGTTGCCAGCTTAGCATGAAAACCCTACCGAAAAGAAGGATTTATATCCTTAAACACCAAGTCGGTGTTACACCGAGCTTTTATGTGAATCTCGGTGTAACAAAACTTTCAGTTTAACCAGCCCAGCTGATTCTGTATGGGTGCTGTTCATTCAGTATAAATTCATTTGAATAAATTTTACATTCAGTAAAAAAAAGCATAGAGCCTTTAATCTATGCCTTATTTCAGCTCGAAAAATTGAGTTTCCTATATGGAAACTCGCGACGTTGTCTTAAGTCAAAAGCTCGCTTAAAAGCATGGAAATTGGTCAAATTTTTTCAATTCGACTAAAAAGATCACATCACTTTTGCACGTCTTTGTTTATTTTCTTAGAGTTTTTCTTTTAGCCCAGTTTCTAAGTTAAATTTCTTTTCGAAGAGTTTTTCTTTTCGCCCAGTTTCCAAGCTATATTGTTCTATTAGGAGGCTTGCAAGTTTTTGAAGTGTGCAGTGGTCTTACATTTTTCAAATATTTCTCAATCGGCCATTATCTCGTAAAACTGCGATTTCAAGGCAATTCTGATTTTCAGCCAACTTTTAAATTAAAGCCTCGTGTCGCGTCGCGTCACAAGTGGCCTGATTTATGAATTTTTACCTAAACAAATGGGAAAGCTAATGTTACAGATTACAGCAAAATATCTGCTTTTAAGTTGTAACCTGTAAACTTCCTTTGTAGTCCTTTCGGACCAACTGTTAGCTTATACTGGTAGGCCTTAGCTTTACTGTTATGAAGAAACTAATTGAACTTCAGACACAAAATGGGTGTAATGATCAAGCTTGAAAATACGACCATGACCTATTAGGGCCATGGTCATCATTAAATCCTCTATCGTAAGAATTCTTACTCGAGCACATTACATTACATTGTTCTTGTCTTTGTTGCTGTACAGGACAATAGAAGACCTTAATGCAGAACTAATAATAATAACACTGCTGTACTAGAAAATACTAAACCAACCAGCAGCTTTTTCGATTTCACAGTTAAAGCCGCGTAATCACAAGGAACAGAAGCAGATTTTCATACATTAGCAACGCAAAAAGCATTCAGCGAATTTAAGTTTCAGTAGCTAGTGTATGAGATTCTGTGACAACGCGGCTTAAGACTAGCTTGAGCTAAGTACCCATCCAATTTCACTAATTTTTCCCATTTTTGTCGTAAGTTCATTGAAAATGGTGTCAAAATAATTTTGTTTTGACATTTGTAAAAAAAAAACTGCAATGTATTTCATCTGCGTTTTTAGTTTCTATTCACACTTGTCAGTTGTCACGATGATATGCTTTGTTACATAAATAAATAAATAATTAAATAAACTAAACTAAATAAAATAAATATATACAACTTAAGTCATCAAAGTTGCTGACTTAAGTGGGGACAGTAAAAATGCTTGCGAAAATAAACTCCTATACTGATTGAGGAATGTTAGAATCTGAACTTAAGTTATACTGCCTTTTGCGTAAAGATTTACTTTCTTTTATCCTTCACGTGGAACTCCAATATAATCTTAAATTTTAGAGGACAAGGGGCGGTTTAACATGACCATAAAGGGTTTATCTCTGGTGAAATTTTAATGTGTGAGTACCTATACATAAAAGCTGCCCGTGACTGTCGTTAAATTCTAGTCACAACTAGTTTTTCATTTACAAATGATTATTTCCTTTCAATTTGTTTTTAATTGGCGATTAAATGCAATCCCCGGTAGAGAATAGAGAAATAGCTATGCTCCTGCAATGGCGTAAGATTTTAAAAACTTCCCAAATTTATCATCCGGTTTTCATTTACTTGTCAACTTAAATTACCAATAAGAGGACAAACTATCTTATTGACAAATCAATTTAATAATTCCCAAACAAAAGGAGAATTTATTTATGGAAGACAGATCAAACGTTTGTACATTTGATAGCTTGTTAACGTTCGACAGCTATAATATCTGCATCTTCACATATTCCAGATTTAACAGCGAGGCATCGCATCCTGGCTTTTCCAATCGTCAGTAGTCGTTTGTCTTTTTTATCCAATTTTTCGCTTCGCCGTTTTTTGATGTCATTTTGCCTGTTCGCCTGTTAGATATTCAGATATCAGAGCGAAAGCATTTAGTCTATTAAATGTTAATCAATCCTTGAAAAATATGCAAATGATTTCAAAGTTGAAGTGCAAAAAATTACATAAATCACCAGGGACATTTTCACTAGATTTATTGTTACGCTCAGATTGGCCTTTAAATCAAATCGATGCAGGATTGTTCACCATCATGGAAGCTCTAATTCTCAAGCTTTGAGATAGTCAGACTACTTTTTACTGACTGATGGTAGTCAATTTTTCCTCAGAAATATTTTTTAAATTTTTAAATATATGTTTTGGAAAACAACCTAGCCAGTATAGGTACTAAAACCCATATCTGGAGTATGGGAAAAAGGTTTCAGAATCAAAAAAAATTTACTAGTATTCTGTTATTTATGGCCACTTTCTTTCACAGGCTGTCATAGACTTTCATTACTTACTTTTTTGAATTTTAAGCCAAGCTTTAACAAAAGTGAGGAAATGGACATTGGCATGGGCAATAGAAGCGAGTAGGTATATTACTTCCCTATATAGTATATTATGGAAGTGTGAGAGGAACTTGTATCCATAGTAATGTGAAACACTAGCATGAATGTCTTTTTTTTTGTAGCTGAAAACAGTTTGTTAATACGACATCTATATTTCACGACATCTACGTTTATGACATTTATTTCCAAGTGTTTTAAAAGATCCTTGAAAGAAGGGACTATATCGAAAATTGTACGGTGACTAAAATGCAAGCTGTTTTCAGATTAGACATTCGGTTTGGTATAGATATGTATCTGTATCCAAAGTATAAGTGTCATTCTTTGGAACAATGGCAACGTAATACTCGTTACGTTCAGTGGTTTTGAGCAAAGACTACAAACACAGAATGTTTTTATACATGGGAAAACTCATGTTGTTGATAAAGGTTATGTGATCTTACCCAAAACTTAGTTTATGATCCAGTGTGACTATTGATAGGTGGGAATAAAACCAGGAGAGAGGAAAATATTGCTGGTATTTATGTTTCATTTTGTACAGGAAATTCCTTTAGAAATAGTAAGGGGGTAAAGTACCCAGTTACCTAGGTACTAAAACGTTTCTCTGGAGTGTCGATTTTTACCCTCCACGAAGTTATTTCGCTGTAAGCGTTCAAGAGCTGTTTTTTACCTAGTTAAAAAGTGAAGTCCATATTGATGTCAGGTTTACCAGCCTTTTTAAGAACATAAATTGCGGAAAACCTTGTAAAACTAAATTGAAAAAAAATCATTTATAAAACATGTAAAGCTGGCAACACCATGCCTATACTACCTAAGAACTACTGAACAAATTTCTATGCAAATTACACTCCCGTCTTATTTGAGACACCATGCAGCTTCCCGTTCCCTATGATAATTATTTAAAAACTCTAAAAATAATTTTTAATCCAGTGCTTAGACAGATTTTAACGCTTAAATTAACCTAACAGGTTTCAATTCCATCCAACTCAAATAATTCATAAAAGTTCACATTCGAAACGTTTCTAATTAAAATGGTTGCCATTTCCACTTTCAGATAAATATTCAAACTAACACACGCCAAAACATACACAAACACAGTAAACAGTGAATCTATAGCATGAAAAAAAAAACAAGAAAATGTTTTTCTTTTTCTGTATTTGAAAAACTAGGTTATTGGCGCAAAAGTAGTAAAAAAAGGAGAACGCGCCAAAGAAACATATGCGCATTGTTAACGGGTTTCCAACTTGCTTCTCCATTTAGCTTTTTTTTTTCGTTTTTTCCATTGCTCCACTCCACATTTTAACAAACACACATTTATAAGCATCTATCCCCATCGGACAAACTCAAGTTTTTATCTGCTCCGAGCACCCCTTTATTTACACACTTCATCCAAGTGAGCTTTTGAAGAGCTTTTCAAACCGGAATAGATGGATGATGGAGTAGTTTGCTGAAGGGGAACTGGTACCTAATAAGTATATAATAAGTTTTGTGCATAGTTTCTCCTCCAAATGCGAGTATATGTACTTTGCTTAATTTTGTAAGTATATAGGTGAGCAGAAAGCTTTTTTACAGTCTTTTCGACGCTTTTATATATTTCCCCATTTTACACACGATGTGTTTTTCTGGGTTTCATTTCGTTGAAGTTTGCTGTAGTGTTCGGTCGGGTTTTGATAGTGGTGCGTGGCTTCGCCTTCGTGGATTATTTTATATTTCAATACTCTGATCTGATTATCTTGTGAAAAACGGTTTTCTGCCTCGCTGAAAGTTTTGAAAATGTTTTCGAGTTACTTGTGGAAATAACTTTGGAAAGTTTTTAAACAGGAACAGAACTTTTGTAGTAAAGTTTTCTGGGAAATTTTGTATTGATTACGCAATCGTTTTTGAATAAAAAAAATGAAACTGAATGTTCCATGGGAGGAATGCGTAACTCGACAAGTAAATTCCCAGAATTCTTTCCATCTCGACGTGATTTTCCGTTTAGCTTGTGCATCATGCGACCTAATTTTCCACTTCCGCATGATTCGTGTGTAGAATTTCTCGTTCGCGATGATTTCATTTTGCGGTCGCCATTTTGCCAGAGTGAGACGGGAATATGAGGAAAAATTTGTGCTTTTTTATTTTTCAGTTGTTTTTTTTTTTTTTAATTGGTCGTAGTTGTAAGCTCCTCGTGGCGCGCGTGCTCGTGACGAACAAATTTTTGTAAAAACATTTCGAGTAGGCAGGCAGTGCTCAGCTGTCATTTGCGTTTTCCTCGCGTGGAGTGTGGTTTAAATATAAAATGTGATGACGTGAATATTTGTTCCTAGCTGATGGCGTTTCACAACGTTCTGCAAAATATGTGGGAGCGAGATAAGGGCTTGCTGTTGTTTAATACGAGTCAGTCTTTTTCTCTCTCCTATACAAATTGCGGGCGTCCAACAGAAACTGCCAAATTTGGTGAAAAGTGTTAAATTTAAGTCACGCAAAAATGGAGTAAATTGAGAACGCATCGGTGTCACGTTTTTCAGGTGTGATACGCATCCACGTTGCGGCGATGATCCGCTCTTCAAAAATGTGGGACAGAAAGTTAACACCTTCTCTTTTTGGCCAACAGGAGGATACCCGTCAAATATTACATAAACGAAAATGGCGGAAAACGATGACGGTACACAGAGATAAGAGAAAGGCAAACAGTGCAGTGCGGTGGAGAATTGAAAATTACGCGCCTTTTTGTCTGTACTCTTCAAATTTCATTATCTCTAAGGGGAATGGGGAAGCCGAAGTAAGGAAAAAAAGCTTTCTTATAAGCAGACTGTGGGAGAAAACAAAGATTGAATAAAAAAGAATTCTAATTCCGCATTGCATCACATGTGGATTGTTTGTACGATCAACTTGTTCTGCCCGTTTTACATGACACAAATGTAAAAATAAACTACATTCCCATTCCCACACCAACAAAGCCCATACGCACGTACTACAATACAAGTGGGAGGGAAAATGTTAGAGGAATGAAGGAAAAAAAACGCGCGCTTTTGTTGCTAGGCAAAAGTAAAACAAGTATAAACGTTTGAAAAAAAGGGGAAAAGTTGTTTGAGACTCTACACTACACACGAAGTAAGTTGGAGAGAGGGAGAGTGTGTGTTGAAAAATGTAAAAGCCACCAGAGCACGTATATGGGGGAAGAGGAGATCGATGACAAGGTTCTCCTCCAAAAATCTAGCGCAACCAGATTTTTTTCCCTACTCATGAATACATACTTGGATTGAATGAAGGAATATAATTTATTCTTGGAAAATTATAACAGAAAAAAGGGGGAAATAATTTGTTCCACTTTTATTTCTTGGAATAACAAGTCAAACGGACGAGAGTAGTTTGTGTGGATCGAGTTTTGTTATGGTATTGGAGTTCTAGTGTTCAAAGACGACGGGAAATTTTCGAATGAATGGTTTAAATATATTTGCTTTGGACGATTAAAGGAAAAGAATAGTTATTTCCTACTATCTAGCTACTTAAGGTTTTAATAACCTAGAAAATTAAGTGTTAACCTGTTATATATCTTAAAGAATTTAAACCTGAATTCAGAGTTTTTAGTAGGGTATATATGTACCTTCTAGCTATGTATTTTTATTTAGGTACATTATGCCTAGGTATGTACAAGTGCATCCCTATTTACTTACTAGAGTTACTTTCCCACCTAAACTTCAGTTGAAAGTGGCCAAGAATCAGCTAGGTATCCTTACAAGGTAGCCTTATCCTAAGCTTTAACTCTTATCAGTGCTTATTCCTGAATTTCAGGCAACTTACCTATACATACATATTTACTTATTTACAGCATTAGATCTTACTTTCGGTACTTAGTCAGCTAGGTAGGATATAGGTACACCTACCTACCTACCTAGAGTTAATTAGCTTAAATTTGATAAGATTAATAGATATTGAGAAGCGTAGGTAGGTAACCAAAACCAAAAGAGAGGTACTTGCTGTCGGTACCTAGCTGAGACTGAGGGGAAGACAAAGCAAACATCCTGCTGCGTTTTCTCCATAAGGGATCACTATAGTTTCTAACTTAAACTAAGATAAATTCCAAAGACTTATTCTCCAGTCAGTATCGGTCCTGGGTAAGTCTTAGTTTAAACAAAAGATTTCGGCTTAAATCAGGTTCCAAGAACCTTATAAGAACTATGTCCGAGAGTTTACCTCTTCGAATTTCACTTTCGAAGAACTTCACTTTTGTAAATTGTCTTAGGAGACTTTTGGGAGCCTTGACAGCTTTAAATGGTCTACATAAAAGGAGCTTTTTATAACGTAAGTCTTATAAAAACTCGTCCACTCTTGTTAAAAGAGCTAATTTATCCCTATACGGAAACTTCAACTCTTGCTATAAGTAAGAGTAAACTTTCATTCTTATACCTACGTCACCACCTGAAAATTCAAAGTGTCGACACTTTCGCAGTCGATGGGTGGCTGCCGTTTTCAAAACTCTTAGCGTCCAAATCTCTATGCAAATTTTTTTTATCTATCCGTTTCTTATGGTACCTTTTTGTGCATTTGGAAAACACCATTTGAACGATTCGGTCCAAAGAAAAGGTGATTAATTTTCTACCACTTACCGTTCAGTTTCACTTAAATCTTTGCTTTATATAAGGTCATGTCAGTGATACCCCGTCAGATAATGAAACACCTCAAATCGCAGAAGCTTCTAAGTGATCTAGCTTTCGCAGCAAAAGATCCATGTGGTAGCTTATCTCACCAAAAAGTGGAATCGTTTCTCGCACCTGTTGGGTGGAAAGCAAAGCGTTTTCATTCGATATTTCTAAGCCGTTTGACAGGGTTTGGCATCAGGTGCTTCTATCAAAACACAGTCCAAATGGAATAAGGAATGACAGGATTAGAAAAAGCCTTTTAAAGCCCTCTATATGCGATTTGTTTTCGACTGCCTTAAATCTATAAATCCATCCTATAAGTGCTGGGTGGCCCGAGGACCTGTTCCACCCCCAAAACTTAATTAATCGTTAATGATTTATGATAATTAATTTAATACTTAACTTTTTTTTTTTAATTTGATACTTAATTTTCATTAATGGCCTTTTGCCCGACACCTTATATTAGATACACTCATTTGCAGATGACAGCACTTTTTGTTTTTTATGCTCATCATTCCCAAGGAAACGTCCCCACGGAAATTGGATTAGCGCAAGTTTGCGTATGTTGTGGGGTATATAGTGGGGTGCCGTGGCATAGTGGTTAGGTGTGTGTTTACTACGCCGACGGAGGTCTGGGTTCGAATCCCACCGTCGGTCGTCACCTGGGTCTGACAAGCCTTCCGAGAACAAAATTTGTCCTTAAAAACTTCTCAAAGTGCCGTTCGGAACCGGCAAAAAATTGTAGATCCCCTTACCCCTTGTGAGTGAAGATTTCAACACGCACAGCATACATTATTTTAAAAGTTGGCTTTGGTTGACTCTATTTATTTATCAAGTCAAGTTTATTATTGTCAAGTTTGCGTATGTTAAACCCTTTCAATTCCAACATAAGAGTCATATCAAGATGGGGTCTCCTAAATAGGATGGAACGCTTCGAAAAGGGTTGAACGCTTCGAAACCCCAACATAGCGAAGTAACCTGACTCCTTGAAACCCTGTCTCTTGTAACGTCCTATCGTTTCTTTTACATAATATTGCTCCAGTGAAGCTACCAATTTATGCCACTTTTTTGGATAAGGACGAGCACGCTCATGAATATGCTCTGGAGTCCAACTTTGACCTTCCTAGAATTCCTTCTTTTAAGGATAACAATGCAGAACAACGCGGGAGGTATATCCTCTTCAGGACGGTCCTCAGCAATTCAAAACCAAAGTGCACCAGAACCTCTCTTCTCTCGCCTTTACCTTTCGACTTGCGCCCTAAAGCTTAGCTGAATTATTTAAAAAAAAATAAAGTAAAATTAAAATTGATTGTAATAGTCTCAAAAGGCATTGCGAAGTTTTGTTATGGGAACTATACTCCCATTGCTAGCTCTACCAAAGAAAGATAAGTAAATAATGCTGCGAAAACAGTTTTTTTTACTTTGCCAAAATGTTGGCTCCACTAAAATTGCTTGACGATTATTTGAATACCTAAACGATTATTTTTGAATACCTACTTAAATTTAGGTAAACGGGAAGTAATAGTTCAAAAATTATCGTGAGTTTTGATAAAACCAAAATTAAAAAATTTTTATCTGTTTTTTAATTTTGGTTATAAATTATACGCCGAATTCTCGATTTTACTTTATTACGATTAAGAAATTTAATTAAGACCAATATAACTTCATTTCGTACCTGGAGCGCCGAGACGCGGCACGTAAAGCTTTGACAAAGTGATAGAATGCGTCTTGCATCTTCTCTTTTGTTCGTAAGTTCAGTTTTTATACCCTGCTCTGCTTAAGACCTTAGATCTTGTTGTCAGTATGAAAGTCTTAAAGTTAAAGGCCGTAATATTTGAGCTAGAGCAGGTAAACTACGCAGATGAACTGTAAATCCATTGTTCCACACAAAGTTTAATTTTTTTTGAAAAAATTCTATTCGTGGGAAATTATCCCAGTTATGTTTGTAAGTATATTGTGAAACTGTATTTTTAAAAATATTGTAAAAATAATTTTGACTCATTTAAAATTTTGATTTCAACCGTAAGAGTTATTGTTTGGCACACGGTTGTAATTTTACTTCATCTTAATTTCTGTAAAATCCCATTTAAATGAAACTCGACGATTTTGTGACGTTATAATATGTGAAGCTTTTAATGGCGAGGTAAAAATGTTGTAAATTTTACATGTAAAAAGATTGGCATTGCCATTTTACAAGGGTAAATATGACATCACAATGGTAGTTTATAATTTTATGGTTTTATTTTGTGCCTATGTGCAAGGTAATTAAAGTTTTGACTATGGAAAGGAGGAAAATAGATATTTTTTGAGCATCAAACAGTTATGTTTCTCATTATTCTATGACAGCAATGAAAAAAGTTAAATTTAATTGTTTGAAAACTGTGGAATTGCTCATTCCTATTGCTGACATTTTTGGTGTTCCTGTTCTCATTTGTAAGTTTTTATTTTTTTATTTTGCTCCGGGAAAAATAAATCAACTAGCTAGCTCGCAAGCGAAATGACGACGGAATGTTAAGACTTCGTCTGCAGAATCTTACAACGTATCGATGTTAAAATCATTTTCAAAAGTGTAAAAACATGGGAGGACGTTGAAATGAGTTTTTAAAACATTAGACTTGGCCTTAAAACAAAAAATGGAAAACGTGTGTGTATAAACGAAAAACTGACTCTTAATAAATATTCCTAAGGTATCCGACCCTATCAGACGACACGGTTATAACTATAGGTCAATCTGCCTATATTTTTTTGAAGCTGACAAGCCGATTGATTGTTGCTATTCTGGCAAATAACAGCTTACCTACATACCTGAATAAAAGTTACTTTTCAATAACGCCGTCATTATTTTTATGCATGGCTGGTTTTGAGGTTTTAGCTGACAAGTCAAGTCACTTTCTGTTACCGATTGCAAATAATTTGATTATTTTATCCAAAAAAAATGCTAGCATTCACTGTCACTTTGACAGATATGCGCGTAGGAAAATTACAATCAAATGACGTGTCGTCAGTGTCAGAGAGTGTATTTTAAGCTACAGGTAAGTTACAAATAAAGGTTTCATTGTAGGTATCTAACGCAAAAAATTAAGTGTATTTGAAGCTATAGGATAGTTACAGATAAAGGTTTCATTGTGTCTGTAACTTACTTACTTACTTAAGGTGGCGCTACAGTCCGGGGTGGACCTGGGCCTCAGCCAACAAGCTTCGCCAGCCAGCTCTGTCTCTAGCTAGCCGTCTCCAGTTTCGCACGCGAAGTTGGCTGAGGTCCCCTTCCACTTGCGTGCGCCACCTGAGTCTCGGTGCTCCTCTACCGCGTCGTCCCTGCGGTGTGGATTCGAAGATTTTCCGGGCCGGGGCGTTGGTGTCCATCCGCTCTAGATGACCCAGCCATCGTAGACGTTGTGTTTTGACTCTTTTTTCTAGGTCGGTATCGCTGTACAGCCCGTACAGTTCGATGTTATATCTCCTTCTCCACTCTCCGTCTATGCAGACGGGACCGTAAATCGTCCGAAGAATTTTCCTCTCGAAGCAGCCTAAAGTGTTTTCATCCGCCTTTGACAGGGTCCATGCTTCTGCACCGTACAGCAGGACTGGGATGATGAGGGTCTTATACATGGACACTTTAGTTGCTCGAGAGAGGGCTTTGCTACTCAATTGCCTTCTTAGCCCAAAGAAACAGCGATTGGCAAGAGTTATCCTTCGTTTGATTTCAGCGCTGGTGTCATTGTCTGAATTGATAGCGGAACCCAGGTAGACAAAGTCCCTAACTACCTCAAAGTTATAGCTGTCGATGGTGATGTTTTGTCCAAGACGTCGGTGTTGGGTGTCTTTTCTTGATGACAGCATATACTTGGTTTTGCCCTCATTGACCTCATAAACCCATATTCGCCGCTTCCGTCCCAATACTCACGAAGGCTTCACTGACATCACGCTTTGTTCTTCCGATTATGTCAATGTCGTCTGCGTATGCAAGTAGTTGAACGGACTTTTGAAAGATTGTACCTCTGGTGTTGGCGCGAGAGTTCTGCACAATTCTCTCAAGTATGATGTTAAAGAAGTCGCATGACAGCGCGTCGCCTTGTCTAAATCCTTTTTTGACATCAAAGGGGTCGGTGAGGTCTTTGCCGACCTTGACGGAACAGCGTGAGTTTTCCATCGTCATCCTGCACAGACTGACGAGTTTGGCAGGGATGCCAATACTAGACATTGCGCTATATAGCTCGTCTCTATAGATGCTGTCATACGCGGCCTTGAAATTGATGAAGAGGTGGTGTGTATCGATTTGGAATTCCTGGGTTTTCTCCAAGATCTGCCGCAGTGTGAATATTTGATCGATGGTGGACTTTCCTGGCCTAAAGCCACACTGATATGTGCCTATCAGATTGTTGACAAACGGCTTCAGGCGTTCATACAGTACAGCAGAAAAGATCTTGTATGCGATGTTAAGAAGACTTATGCCTCTGTAGTTGGCACAACTCAGAGGGTCTCCTTTCTTCAGGATCGGGCAAACAATGCTGAGGTTCCATTCGTCGGGCATGCTTTCTTCCGACCATATCTTGCAGATGAGCTGGTGCATGCTCCTAACCAGCTCATCGCCAGCGGATTTAAAAAGTTCGGCAGCTAGGCCGTCTGCTCCGGCTGCTTTGTTGCACTTGAGCTTAGACACAGCTACTTTCACCTCCTCCAGGTCGGGTGGGCGGTATCGTTCGTATGCTTCGTCGGTAACGTCTTCGCCCGGGTTGAATGGTTCGTTCTGCCTGACAGCGGTATTTGGTTCGTCCTCGCCGTTATACAGTCTGCAGAAGTGGTCTTTCCAAATCCTCAGCACCGACTGCGATTCTACAACGATGTTCCCTTGATGGTCCTTACAGGCTTCAGTTCGAAGTTTATACCCTTGGCAGGACCTTTTTTCGCCCTTATTCTTCGACAAAATTTATTTGATGTTATTCTTGTCTCACATTTTTTAAGAATTCTATCTAATACTTGAATATGCCCTCACCATCGCAATCACTAAAATATGTAGGTTATTTTTATGCTAGTCTCCGCGTAGTAACAAGCGCTAACAACCCTTCGGTGAAGTTCAAAAACAATGCAGATAAGAAGATTGCTATCTCAGAGCAACCAAGATACTAAAATATGTCTTCGCAATTTTTAATCTTACCTCATATGTAGTTCAATTACAAGTCTCTACCTATCTTATCTACCCACTAGGTACGTACCTTTACCTTCGGTTCTGTCACTAAATTGCTTTCGTGGTGTTTGCTTATTATCTAACAATGCTCGCTTCTTTTTAGACAACATTAATTAAAACTACTTCACCTAAATGGAGCATATTGTTAACATTGTTCCAGACACTCTATTGATTAATGACCCTTATTGGCTTAGGTGTTGTGGTCGTATACATTATTCACAATAATAAAAAGCGTGATACGATTTCGACATTGAAATCGGGTTTTGTTTATTAAAGTCAGATATACGATAGTCAGTTTTTAGTGCTTGCGCAATATAAAACGGAGTAGGCACTACGGTTTATTAAATTTTTGAGGTTAACTTCCGCTAGGTAACCTTAACAAATAAACACAAGAAAAGTGCAGGGGAAATTTATCTTAGACAATATAACACCCTATTCCAAATAATTTTAGGTTAACGAAAATGTAAATTTGTAAATTTAAGGCTGTCTTTCATTCCTTTTTTTACCTTTGAACCCAAAAAAAGGATATACCTAGGTAGTTTTTTTTTGATATACCTATTTTAAAAATTATCTTGCCATTATTTCTGATAAGCGTGTCTTGGGTAGCTTAGATCGAGTTTATATCGCGCTCGCGCGATAACATCTGGAAACGATTGGCATCTGGTGACATCATTTCATCTTTACCTACACCAGTCAGGTAGGTTGCCATCTAGGTATAAGAAACTATTTATGCTCGCTCGATTTAGCCAAACCCGATCGCTTTAGGGTCGCGACATAATACATATTTCATAATATCTAAAAATCTATATCGTTTCTATATGATAATTGTCAAATGGTCGATTTGTTTGAAACCGAGACGTGACGTTTTGTGATATGTGTTTGCGTTGTCGAGCACGCACAGCAATACCACATCTAATTCTATCTCAAGACAAACTGACATGAAAAATTACAGAACGAAAATGTGAAGAACACATTTTTCAAGAGCCCAGCACTCAGTCCAAACGTTGTCTTCCCATCATCCTTGAATCTAAACGAATCGACGCGAGACAAAATGAAAAATCTACCAACCAAATCGAACAGCATTTGAGCTTTCAATGGCTGGCAGATAGACGGAATTCGTTCCGTTCGTGCGAGTGGTAGGTCGGCACTAAATATTGGATACATCGCAACAACAAACGGCCGTCAGCTTGGTATATTTTTTTTTTAAAGCAAGCTAACAGTTGATGAATTGACTTCACCTTGGCTTAGATTATACCTATACTTTTCTGTCGAATCCGGTATGAACTTTCAACTGTCAGAGCTGTCAAGGTTCTATTCAAGTGGCTTTTTTTTCTCTACACAATTGTATAACTATTACCCTAGTTCCGAGACTTTAGGTACATCTCCGACATGCATGATTCCGAAAGTGAGTCTGCCTGTCATGACCATTGAGCTAGCGAGCGCATGTGTTGAGATAATTAACAACATTGGAACTTACTAAGCACATTTGGGGTATAGGGTACAGACTAAACTATACAAACATTTCAATGGCCAATCACAAAACGATGTGACCATGTTAATTATAATAATTACTCTATGAATGTTGAGTTGTTGCTATAATTGCTATCCAGATGCCACATGACTCGATGACTGACTTAGCTAGAAATGCAACGATTAGGTCATCAGAATCATCATCATGGACACGATTTCTAGCATCCAAGCATCATTCGGTCAGGGCACGCTCATTAAAAATGAATGAATACTGCGATTCAATTGAATATTGTGGGGTCTTACGTAACGCGGGGAGAAAAGGTGATTCGTTGTTAAGTAGTTTCCGTTTTATGGGAAGAATCTCCGACGTGATCTCCGTTAGTGATGACAAGTGCTGTAAAAACACATTCAAAATTTTAAGCACAAATGTACAGAGTCTCTAAAAATCAAATTCCAGTGAACCGATAAAGATTGTCAAAACAAATATTTTTATTGCTACTTTATTGCAAAGTTATTACTAGATGGCGCTCCTGAATTTACGCCTACAAAGGTTTAATTAGAGAAAGGCAAAGTATAAAAATGCGTTACGTTGTGTATAAAAAGGAATATGTTGATGCCTGGAAAACTGTCAAAACTGAATACTTCTCAGTCACTTTGTTAAACGTTGAAAATTTTTCAAAATTGACAGTACCTAACTTAAGGGAAGAACATTTCGTTATGATGAAAACTTGATGTCAAGCTTGACAAGCTTATGAAGGCCTAACTTTTTGCATGTTTTCTTTGCTGTGTTCCTTGAATAGTTGTTATAAGCACATTGACATAAATGAATATAGAGTGTCTCAATAAGAGTACTTTTCAGATTAGCAGGTTATAAATTTAATCTACCTAACTAAAGTGTCAATTTCCTTATAAGTAATAGTTTTTAACTTATAAATCAGTTACTTCACCCGCAAAGAACCAATTTCTCAGGGGCTGATCATTTAAGGATTCACAAACAAGCTTTGATTCCGCGTTGGCCTGATGTTTACGAGTTTAGCCATATAGTTTCAATGATTCCTTACACAATGTTGCCTCGGCATGAACGTTCGTTTGGCAATCGTTAAGAAAAAACGTTTTGTTACGTAATGTTACTTCAAGGTGAAGCTCTAGTTGGAATGTACTGTGCGCTGGGAACAATAGTTTTTAGTATTGGTATAGGTAGACATATTAATTTCAAAGCAGATTCAATGCCGCCGTATCGTAGTGGGACGAAGACGAAGCCATAGCTTTTTTAAAGCCAGACTATATTTCATTTTCCCAGGAAAGGTTTTTGGAAATTAATAACAATTTTCCGTGATAAATTACAATTGGCTACCTCCTGTTTTTATGTGAAAATGAAAAGAGTCTGGAGAACGACTAACATTTCGTTTCCCCTTTGTCTGAGTTAAGCTATCAAAAAAAGTTCTACTTACTACTCTTTTTCTACTAGATAACCAATATTTATACAAGTGGGAAAAAGCAACAGTGCGTATGTAAAAACTTCAGTTCGTCTGCGATGTATTGCAAAATACTTTACCCTATCAAATAGAAAACTGTCACGCCTTCAAAAAGTGGGCGGGATGTAAAAATATGGCTTATGAATGCTTTATTCTGGGTGGTTGCGTATATTTTGGACTAACACCTCGTTTTTATGACTAGAAAAATAACTTTTTTTAAAGCCACGCACACACAAAGGGGCGGAGGCATATACAATATACACAAAAAGTTGAAAAATAATAATATCTACAACATTTTTAACTTAATTGTTTGTCAAACTTTATATTTATTTATTGGAAAACATGTATTTTAAATAAAAACTGTTAAAAAAGTAGGCGTGGTCAATGTAAAGGATAAACTTCTTCTTCTCCCCCAAAGACAATTACAAGCAGTGTCACGCACCAAAAACCAGTGTTCTAGTACCATTTTTACATAGTGTGGAAAAAGTATTTTTTAAATAATAGAGATGGTGGAAACACAGGCTTGTAGTGGGCGTATCTGTGGGCGGATTGAACTAATTTTCAAACTTGATCTGCTCCAATGCATGTCTATAGTCCACCCAAGGATTTGCAGCTGTCTATAAGTCGTTTACATAGGAACGGAAGGACGGACGAACGGATATGGCTTAATCAATTCTCCTGTCGGTCTCATTCATTCATATCTCTTAAAAGTCTTAGGGGACTACGGTGATTATTTCACTGCGTTACAAACTATACATTAAACTTAATATACCCTAAGTAGGGCATAAACACACTAGCCCCTCAAGAGAGTGTTTTAACTCAATTTTAATTGTTCGCCTGGCAGCGTTCGAAATGATCATAGGACTAGCCATAATTGTAATGTTTGTAGAATTGTAAATTCTTCTAATTTTTCACCTTTTAATGTTAAATTTAACTTTGTATGGCTTTGCCAAAGAGCCGCTCCCCAATAAAAACAACTATACCTTCGGTTAGCTTTTTAACTAGTGAAAATTTAATTTTTTTAAGGCCTCCATATCGATAATAAGGTACCGCAAAGATATCACATATGCCTTCAAGCTGAGATTTTTTTCTTTGTGGGATAAATGCAACACAGCTAAAGCTATAACAGTTGTAGGCGTCGGTGATTGAATATATAAACAATTTTAATAGGTTCTGAAGGCTTTATGTCACAACCTAACAAGTCCTCAACATCTATTTCCCATCTGTCAAACTTTAGCCTTGTGGTTTAATGTAACAAATATACAAATTAATAATGTTGACATTATGCCTATGTAAGGTTAATAGGAAAAGCTAAATTTAACTCCCCTGCAATGCAGCTAAAGGTTGGAAACTAATAGCTGCGCCTACTCAAGCTGTTTGCGGTGTGCCCAGGTTAAATTAATTTCCCACAACAATCACGCATTTTCTTAAATTGAAATACCCTGTCATGCCAACATGATTCGTCTATACTCCATTGCCACCACCAGCGGGCCATCCATAGGCCAAGTAGGTATAGTACCCGGCGGCGGCGGCGGCCAGCATTAACCATTGTACGCCTACAACCAACTTTGCATACAAATTGGAAACTAAAAAAAGAAAAAACAGTCACTGAAACCGCGACGATCATTGTCCAATGTCCAACCGTCATTTATAACCAAATGCGCTGGGCTGTCTCAGCCGGATCAATTCAAATGCGAAAATCAAACAAAAGTCTCGATTATGGGGAGAGGTTTGCTGATGCATGAAATGCCAACGAGTTCACATGAACATGCCTCTGGCTGACTGGTTGTCTTGCAGCAGCACCACCAGCAACCTGTGCAACCTGCTTGAAAAATCCAAACCACCACTCCTGATCACCTGTAGCTGTAGGCACTCAGTTTGTGTTTACACACAGTGCTGGCCCGTGTGATCTAACGCGCCGTTGAAATTGGCGTTTATTTTTTCTTCACGATATTGCTGCGCAGTGCACTTTTGGTTTGCTATTCCTGCGTCGTCGTTGTAAAGTTGGTGTCATTTAATTTGGCTGTCCGCCCGATGTATTGGTTGTGGCGCGATCACTCGAGTGGATTCGAAAGTGAAATGGTCACCATCAAGACTGACTTGAAATTATCCATGTTGCACATTTTTGTTTCCTATGCATATAGGCATGTTAGATCGGTGATCAAGATGGGGTGATCGAGGAGCTCTGCACTTAGTCGAAACCTACACATATCAGAGTCAGTGTACGAGAACTGTCGAGGCAGCGATCACCTCGTCCTGCTTCGATTATGCAACTGCCACCGATCGTTAGCGCTTATATTAAGTAGCGGCATATCACACGAAAGTAATTACAACTTTTCCACAACTCAACTCCGTGGTTAGATCATAGAAAAAGGCATCTAATTGTCGCAACTAATTTAGGTTAACATAGTGCGCCTGCTAAAGTGTGCGCCACATCTGTTAGAGATCTGTGATCTACACCATCGATTAAGCTCGGACGTTCTGTTAATTGGTGTAATTTGCTGATTGCGATGATTTGCACTTCATTGTGTCACGATTGGCGAAAACGATAAGTTCAATAATGCACTGCATCGATGACTTCACAGATCGCATCATTTTTCCTTCATTGATATTGATGGATACAATCATTGTAGGGGAAAAATTGCACCGAGGCGGTGTGACAAAGTCACAGAATGAAATAAGTGCGGCAAATGTCAATTCGCCGCGGGTTAAAAAGAAGTGATTAATTGCAAGAGTTAATCGTCTGTACAAACTTCTTAATAGGTACCCGACCCTTTTTGTGAAGCAACATATCGAATATTGAAGTCCATACCTGAAGTTTTAGGCCTGAATTCATTCATTTGGAGTCAATTATGTAATGGGCCAGGCCGCCTCCCGAAAATGGACGTGGACTTAGAAGAAAAACGTTTAAACTTATTTCGTTAGACCCGTGAAGAAATGTATGTTAAAATCTAAAATTTAACAAAAAACAGTTTGCTTTTTAAAAACGCCCCTTTAAGTAGGCGGAGCTCAAAGCTTTGTATGAGACAAACTTAGAGAATTCCCATAACTTAATTATTTGTATCGATTAAGATAATATTTAATGTGAGTGACTTTTTAGGGAATTCACCTGTTGAAAGATATAACACTGTAAAACTGGGCATGGTCGATGGTGGGTGCGGTTCATTTTCCGTCGTGTAAAAGATTTTAGCCGCAATTTTTATGATGCACCTAAAATTTCTATGTTTAAGTTTGTCAAAAGGACTTTTTATAATAAATTAAAATGTGAATTAAGAGGTTGGATTTCACCAAATTTAACACTTTGTCTGTGCAACATGAGAACCAAGCCGTGCCCCAAGTCTCAGCACTCTAACTTGATTTTGGGAGCCTTAAGCCTTAACACATACAGGTGGACGGGAGGACAGACGGGCGGACATGGCTTAATCAATTCACTTGCCGGTCTCGATCATATCTCTAAAGGTCTTGGGGTTTTACGGTGATCATTTCACTATGTTATGAACCATGCAGTACAACTAATATACCCTGGGTCGGGTATGAAAGAGATACAAGTTAGGTAGGGCAGTATTAACACCCATCCTGCTGGGCTTAGATCGGACTTTCAGCAGTCGCAAAAAGATTGACCATTTTGGAATTTTGGGTTGTCATCTAAATTTTGTAAAGTTTACAGTGATCTCATGAACGCACATGTGATTGAGTTCAGTTTTATAACTCTGCTAAACGGCCTGACCTTTATCAGCTTTTAATAACTTTAACACAAAACACTCCTTAAGAAAATGTAACGCTGTAAACCTTTGATAAACCATCTGCCTAAAGCTTAAGGTTTTCCTTAACGGGTTTGAATGCTCTACAGTAAATTGCTCTGTTGTAGGTTCTTATGCGCTTTTAGATAGCACATGTAAGCTTTTAAGCACCCGTAATGGAAGTGGAGCTTTGGTGCAGATCGGAAGGTGCCGGGTTCAATCTTTTTTTGATTTTTGCCAACATGCATTGCTAAGCAAATTATTGTAATTATGATGGCAATTTAGTTGATCAGGCCCCCTATTATTCTTACATTTAGACAGGCACTCGTAGACTGGAGTTGGGATACAAGGGGAGTAAACGTCTAAGGTAAAAAACATTTGTGATTCAGCAGCAGGGTATGATCCTCCAACCTTTACCTTTCGCGGGTACTGCTCTTACCATTTGAGCTATGGTTGAACCGATTCAATCTTTGTCGAAATTTGACAACCTCAAAAGAGGCCATGCCTTACGTATGCTGAATATTGATTGCCGGCGGAGTTGGAATAAGACTGTCAAGATGACTTTTTAGCTTCTTGTGTGCTTAATCCTTCCAAAAAATATATTTATCATTTCCACGTTCCAAACAGATGCAATCAACATCGCTTCATCGTTAAAATTTACTAGAAGGCTAAAACCAATTACCTCTAGAGCACACAGATTGGGGTAACATCTTTTCCACCTTTTTATAGGTCTGGAAAAGTAAAATTTGCAGAACCTAGGTTTGATTAATCAGTACCAATCGAAGCACCACGGATGGACCTATCATTTTCCCAACAAACCCAAAAAGCAACTGTCCAAGTTGTCATAAAGTCAAACGTGAAAAGTCTCCAGACCATGAAAAACATGAAGTACCAGCGGCAAGGAGTAAAACAGACTCCGCGTTCAGTAGCTAGAAACTAATTGCCAGGCGTTATTCGGCTCCTGAGCTGTTTTTATCTCCCAATTTTGTCGTATGATCGGACTTACCTATGTTGTGGAATTGGATCAAATAAGGTTCATTTGGTTCGTTCGAACTCAGGCCCTGACTCTCATTCGGACCGGAATAGTCGCCAAAACCAACCTATGAGACTGCCAACTTGACGTAGTCAGCTAAGGCATACTCCTTTTAACAGACAATCTTCCTGTCAGAGCTCCTTCTTATGTCTAAGCAAATTTGGAATATCCCTTGAACACATTTTGCACGAAGTAATGCGCCCAATAAATTTAAGATTTTTGCCAAAAATTTTGCCAAAATATAGTACCCTAAATACCATGTCTCCACCAGCAATAAAACGGAGATTAGCAGAACGAATCAAAATAAATCCTGAAGTGGCTCTGGCTCCTCCACTGACAAATGTAATATTAATTTGACATGAGCACTCTCCTTTTTGTCATGTGCCCTTTTGGCTCTGAAAAGAGAGTGACGCTGTCATTTTCCAGAAGCAAGAAAATATTTTCGTTGCGAAGCCCCAATAGAAAACAAACCTATTTGTGATGTCATACAGGACGGTTTCCGTTTTCTTTTTCAAGTCTAAATTTGTCATAGGTTGTTTAAAAAGGCTAAAAGTGGCATAAAAAACCTCTCTTATGACACTTTTCCCACAAGAAGAAGGGATTGAGATTAATTTTTATTTACTCGCGGGATTCGTAAGGGTTTTAATTAAGATTTTTATTACTCGGGGATTAGTATCCGGTGGAAACATGCTACCTATAAGCCCAATATGTCAGTCGTTCAGCCTTAGTTTCTGTTAGATATAAATCTGAAAAAAAAACCATAAAACCAATTTTTAAAAGCGTCTATAGGTATCTCTCACTAATTATTGGCTGACACATAAACAGATACTGGTAGTGCTTCTTAAGCTTTAAGCCTTATAGAAACCTCAAATCACAAAGTATGCATAATAAGAAAACTACCACATCATTAAAGTGTGTTATTTTTGGCGAAAATTGTAAAAAAAAACTCAAAATTTTATCGAAATAATATATTCGCTTCCCTAGCTACAAGATCCTTTGTTTTCGCAGCTAAAAATAGTCACAAAGAGAATTTTTCAATCATATTGCAGTTGTTCATATCTGCCCGACTGCACTTCGTTCTCGGCGCAACTAAATATTCAAATTTAATAGATACATTGGTCGCGTCTTTTTCTTCGCTGTACATAGAGCCCCCGGTTAGTATGGGTCTGGGTTTTATATATTTTTTTTTGTTCAACAAACTATTATTGACAGAGTGCTTATTCATTAGAATGGGACATGCTGTTTTGCACGAACAAGTAAACATAGCATGTGCTGTGCAAAGTGATATTTATACCCGAGGAGATGATGAAATAATAATAATTTTATGCGAGTGAGTCACAAACACAGCCCACTCGCATTAGTCAATAGTTGACGAAGTAAAAAAAGGAAGTTTACTTCTCAAATTCTAATCAGACGCAAGGTTAGCAACAGTTGAATGGAAAGGAAGTCAAAGTTGTTTTAAGCAGGGTTTTTTCTTTTATCGGACTGCTTATCATTATTTAAACACGACCACAAGAGCTTGGCAAATTTAATTTTAGACATCCTTGCTCACTACTCAGGATGAAGAGCAATCGGGGTAGGTGCTCACACCGATTCTCTTTTTGTACAAGATAAAGTCTATGACAGTCATTTATTGATTTGTTCCTGCTCATTATTAAAATATTTCAATAAAATATAAAAAAAAGTCCAACTCGAAGTGCATAACGTTTCCAGCTCGACCCCGATTCCAACACGTTTTGATTGGCAATCTAATTGCATTTCGTGCCTTAGGGCAGTTACACTGGTGCAGTGTAGTACATCTATGGTTGAATTTTGTTTTTTAGATTTTTTACCAGGTGGAAATTTTCTGTTTTTAATTAATTTACCTCGCAGCAAAATGAGCAACTTATTTGTTCGTATGTGTTGCAGCCGAACGTAGAATCCATCGATGGGAAAATAGTTGAATGTTTGAAAATGCGAAAAATGTTCAATTTTTTTCCATTAGAAACCCCTATACCTAAACCTAATCCTCCATTTTCTACATTCAATAAAGTTATCTAATGTTAAAATAGGGCAATGGTAAAAAATGTGTGGACTTTGTTCAAGGCAAGCTAGTTTATGATTTAAACTTGTTGGCGGTACTTTGTTTAGTATAGTCATGCCAATAGCGTGTTTCCACCGGACATTATAATCTGCGTCAAAACAAATCTTCTTTAAATCCTCCCTACATCTTGGAAACTATTACGGACTTTCAAACGCTTGACGAAGAGACTTTAAAATTGATCTCTGAAAAACTTCAATTCAAACTCATCAATTCTCAAAATAAACCTTACTGAATTCTTCGCGTTCGTGTTCCGATGAAAAAAATCAAACAAAGCTTTCATTGGCAGCGGGGTATCATGAACTCAGCATGTTGAGCTTGATGTTGACCAAGTTTCAAGTTATGGTCTTCTTTCATCTTTGTGGATCGAAATCCCATAAACATATTTGACTTTTTGATTTTCTATTGTTTTTTGTTTCGTTTCGTAGAAGCAAACATTCGGTGGCGATGAAAAATGAAGTGAATTATTTCCGAATCTGGAAAACAGTTTTTGGGTAGAATTTTAATTGTGTGGGTGGTGGCGGATTATCATTTTATCGTGAAGTAAATTTCTATGGTGTTTGCAATTTAATGCTGATATTTTATTTGCTAAATTAAGTTGAATAGGACTGGGTTAATATGGACTAGAGGAAACACTAGGATTAACTTCTAATCTTATTGCGTAATCTCAGTTTGATGTGCGGTGGAAACATTAAAGCTAAACAGCTGTCAGTTACCTATAAGCTGGCTTCTGAGGAGCTCTACGCGTTTTTTTATTTTTGAAGCGACACGGGTTTTAAGTTTTTCCCAACTCTCTTAAACTCTCCGATTTCTGGCCTTTTCTGAATGAAACTGAAATGAGGGAATTAAAATATATTGAATTTTAAGTTCACTGATTTAACTGTGCATGCTTAGGCGTATTTAAACTTTACAAATTATTTGATTTCTATTCTCTATTATGTTTTTGCAGTATTAAAAAATAAAATCAACTGACACATGCAGCTCAGAAGAGCTATCGCTTGACCTTCCCTTACAATCTTGCATGCTGTGTGCATTAAAGGTGTTTTTACACACATTAAAAGGACATTTAATATTTCGTCTATTCCGAGCGGTGAATTTAGAGGTCTCTCGTGACAAATTATACTCTAGAAACGGACTTTTGAAAGATTATACCTCTCGTGTTGGCGCGGGAGCTCTACACTATTCTCTTAAGTATGACGTTAAAGAAGTCGCATGGCAGCGCGTCGCCTTGTCTAAATCCTTTTTTGACATCTAAGGGGTCGGTGAGGTCTTTGCCGATCTTGACGGAACAGCGTGAGTTTTCCATCGTCATCCTGCACAGACTGACGATTTTGGCAGGGATGCCAAAACTAGACATTGCTCTATATAGCTCGTCTCTATAGATGCTGTCATTTCTTCAGCATCGGGCAAACAATGATGAGGTTCCAGGAGCTGAGGTTCCAGGAACAATGCATGCTCCTAACCAGCTCATCACCAGAGGATTTGAAAAGTTCGGCAGCCAGGCCGTCTGCTCCGGCTGCTTTGTTGCACTTGAGCCTAGACACTGCTACTTTCACATCATCCAGGTGGGGTGGGCGGTATCGTTCGTATACCTCGTCGGTAACGTATTCGCCCGGGTTTAATGGTTCGTTCTGCCTGACAGCGGTATTGGGTTCGTCTTAACGATTATACAGTCTGCAGAAGTGGTATTTCCGAATTCTCGGCACCAACTGTGATTCTAAAACGATGTTCCCTTGATGGTCCTTACAGGCTTTAGTTCGAACTTTATACCCTGGCAGGACCTATTGATCCTCTGATAAAACTTCCTAACCTCATTCCTGTTTTAACATCTCTCTATCTCTTCAACCGTGTGCTTCTCGTGCCCATCCCACTGTGTTTTTTTCAATGGCAAAATCGTACCTATCTTGCAGCGGCTAAGTACTTCATCAGTTGATCCGCCGAATTCTGAGGCTTATTGTCAAGCTTTAACTTTGCGTGGCTGGAAAAACACCCGACTGCACGGTCCCCAACCTCGAGAACCAGATCCCTTTTATGATTCTATAAGCCAGATAAGCTGTTCCTTATAGCCTTGAGCTTCTTATAAGTGGTTCCCGCAATTCGATCTGACTGGATTTATGGGCGCCACAGTGGCTTCCATCTGTATGGTATTTCTCCTCACAAAGTCGACAAGTTATCGACAAAACGTCAAAGAAATGAACACTGGGTTTTCCTGTTTTCGCATTTAAGAAAAACAACGACCAGGAAGACCATAAAAAGTTCTTTTAAGCCTTACTACTGATCCAACGAAACATTCAAGAATATGTTTAATTAAAGGACACTCTGATTTAGAGTATAGCGTTAAGCAAAAGCATTGTTTAGTAAGCAAGTCAGTGTTGTGAGAATTAATAACAGATAATATTGCGGAAAAGCTACCAATCACTTCAAGATATTTCTTCTCTTAACAAACTGTTTTTTTGCAATAAAACGGTGTTTATTTTGCACTATAGGAAGCCAAGGAGAGATGTATCCTTATACAAAAATCCTCTCCTCTGCAGCAACTAGAGCATCTTCTTATCCGGAAATGAATTGCAAATTAAAAAGAAGTAATTGCTGCCAACTTTTTATGCATCTATACCGACTTCTTGTACATAAGAAGTGAAACATAGCAAAACCGGCATTCCGGTACTCATATTAAAATTGAAACTCATAAAATCATTTAAAAAAAGACATCAAAGTGAAAAAGGTAGGCACTTGTTCCGGTGAATGCTTCAAATCACGACTTGGCTTCTAATTAAGTCCTCAACATCCTTTCCAGTCCAGCCCACTCCATTTCTGTGCGCACCCTGCTTCAGTTGAATACTCCTTTTGACTCACGACACATACGAATAGAAAACCAAACGGCACCACCTCTGCAAATATGCCCTCCTGCGGGATTCGAAATCCATGCTATATGCCAACCAACGCTATAAAAGATACGACCTAAATCCAAATCCTGTAATTTCGTTAGGAGGCACACGCTAAGGATGTTCACAGAACATGCATAACAGTTTGGGTTAATCTCTTGGGCCATTATGATTGTAGTGACAGTTGCAAGCTTAGCCTGCACAATTTCGCTTGCCTTGGGGGGTCGGCGCGTAGCGTATGCACGTTGCTCGTGGTTGGGGATAGAGATTTTGACACTCAGGCGGTTACCCGCAATGTTCATCCACAAAAAAAAAAATAGATGGTTGACAATTCGCATAATTGCAGTGTTTCATAAGGGGTAAGTGGCCATGTCAAGTGACCCAGTTTGTATCATCCTTTTTTTTTATTGACATCGCTGTCAGCGTGTGAGCTTAATTGGGGTCGTATATACATTTTAATTGAATCCATTGAACACGGGAGATATCACGGGAGAACCATGTCAGATAGGCGAGGTCCCATCGGCTGTGCCATATTCTGGCTGGAAGGGTAGGGTAGTGTTGACCATTATGGCATCGAAGAGATAACTTTGCAAAAAATCTAGAACTTCTAAGTACCACCACGACCACAAAACCAGTACGAAGTGCCACGATATTTGCAGTCATTTAAAAGGACAACGCGCATTTGTGAAATGGGAGAACTTTTTCAGATAACGCTGAATGGGGCGTGCTAAACGTCTCGAAAAATAAACAAATTCCACGAAGCCCCAGGTTCGGCGAGCTCTATACAGTGTGGTGGTTGAATCTATTTCAGTGTATCTTCATATGGTAATAGAAGCCCACCTTGAACATTCCCGTCATCGAAAGACGATAGCTACGACGACCGTTCTGATTGAACTAAGAGATAAAATAGGAAACAAAAATGCTGACGCTTCGTCTTTTGCAGAGATAAAATTGTGCAGCTGACACTACATACTGGTGAGGAGTTCCTCAAACTTATCGTCGAAAAATTACATAAGGGGCACACTTGTATTTTTGCTATGAATAATATAATACCCTAAATTTTAGTTTCACTTTCCTTACCACAAACCAATATATTCCCTACTGATCGCGGGGTTCGCTGCACACACCTCTTTCTTTTCCGATGATAGAGCATATCCTGTTGGTTTTTTGTTCCACTTAGGGCCAGTTTTTCAGTGCGAGATTATCCGAGTTTCCGCGTTAAACTAGATTACATTGAATCTAGATCCGGGGTTAATCTCGGCTGAACTCGAGTTAATCCCGGATCAAGTCTGGTGAACAGTATAAACTTCTTTGAATGTTTTTTGTGTGTGGAATTACAGTTGATTTGAGTTCAGTTGAACTTTAACTTCTTTTCTTGTGCTCTCTGTGTAAAATGAGAGATGGGCGTGTAAATAATTGCGAGAGTCAAAGATTTTGACATTTTTTCTGTAGGAGTTTACTCAGCACTGAAAAACTGTTTGGGCTAAATCCAGATTCATTTGGTTCTGGGATTAACAGATCTTGGTTTAAACTGAGCCTCAGCACTGAAAAACCGCCTTACACAGGCTTGTGAGACCCCTTCCACGATAAGTTATTCAACTTCTATTCAACCGGTAATGGGTACCCGGTCGGTGGGAACACATTCTTATGGGTGCGTTCACACTTGCAAACCGCAATCGTCCCCGATTGCCCATACAAACGACCGGGTAAACCGGTGCCGGTTAACCGGCTGCCGAGTATGTGTGAAATGGGCTTAAAGTGGAGACCCTTTTCGAGAAAAGTCTTTTACGAGAAATGCCCCTTTACAAGTTTCGCTGAAACTATGATAAAGCTGAAAGTCTATTTTAAATTTCGCCTTAGAAGTTCTCCGGAATTGCATGACACGCATGATCGAATCTACTGTTGATCGCAAGAAATGCGTATGTTGATTTATAGTCGATATTCACTGTGTCACCAAGAATGGATTGAAGGTTATTTACCCTTTTCGAATAGGTGAGTAAAAATATGGTTTTTAAGAGCGGGGGCATTTTTGAATAAGAATGAATGAGTTCCGCATTTATTCAAGCCGACAAGTGAGATTTTTTATTTGTTTTATTTATGAGTGGGCCAGGCCGATAAGAGAGTTTTTATTTGTTTTATTTATGAGTGGGCCAGGCGTTTTCTTAGGTACAAGATCTACAATGACAGTGGGGTTAATTGTTTTTGCTTTATATTCCGAGAATGCAGAAATATAAAGCAAAGAAAATTGACGGACGTTGTCACTCGGACAGCAATGTTTAAGTGACCGGAAAATTAAGTCTAGCTTCGTGTTGCTTTGAAGACCATTTCCCAAGGATTTCCTGAGATCTTCAAAATTATTTTTAAAGATCTTTCACCAACAAAGGATGTACAGTCGTAAAGCAGACAAAATCGGTCGGGAGCTTTTTCTAAGAGCATCTGTATAGACCTGTTATATTGTTAACATGTAAAAAGCCATTTTCGTCCAAGGTTGAGTTTTTTTTTATAACTAACTCGCGATCAAGGTGTAGTGATAAACCTTGAGATGCGTAGCACATCGCGAGCGGAGAGAAATTGAGGATAGAAAAGATAGAAAGGAAGAAGTCCAATCCAACACGCAAATGCTGATGAGCCAGTATACGAAACAGGAAAACTGCACAGAAACACCAAAGCATACCCCCGCAAGTGTTATGCCTTTTCGGAGAAAAACAATAATATAACTAGCAGAGTATTTCTTACATGCATCTTGCATGCATCTAATTGTTATCCATTCTATTTGCATATTGAAAGAGAAAGAGGTGTTTAAAATTCGGCCGACCTTAACCTGGATTGCAGACGCCGACCCAGGAAGCCGCTCGTTTTGAGACAGACACTCATGGATTTTTCGTTTGTTGCTGGTTTTGGTCCGCCCTGGATATTTTCCATACCGGACATTTGAGAAAATATCGTTCAAAGGTCTACCGCGGCTTCCCTTGGCGCGCATCCGAAAAGTCAAATTTTCCATATGACACTCTGGTGCATAAACCAGGCTTAATTTTACCAATGGCCTTGGTTATGCTGGCTTTAAGGGCCGCTGGAGTTTGTGGCTTATTCGGATACACCTGCGGCTTCAGGGAACCCTACAAGGCGTTGCCCTCAGTTTATCGCGATTCCCTGCGATAAACTTAAGGACTCTTTAAGTCTTCTGAGCTTAGCAGATTCTTTCGCCACATTCAAATTGTTTTCCCTTATGTTTTCATTGCACTTTTTAAAAAATTGGAACGAAGCTGTATTCTGTCATCCACTGGGTCGACTAGTTCTCGTTCAACTCAAAGCGAACAACTCTTCAAAATCTTTACATTTTACAACGTCCAGGATGAACCATGATGAGCCCACCTTCCTGGGTCCTTCCTGTAATCCAAAACCACGAAAACAACTTGATTGACATTAAAAGAAAATCATACTAGTGTTTCAAAAGTGCTCAGGTGTCAAGCAACAGATTTATGCAGAATCTATATTAATTTTAATCTATATGAAATCTTTGGAAGTCAAAAGAGTTCACACTTAAGAAACCAACCACTAAGAAATAAAACAGTAGTCTTGTTCTATAAAAAATCCCTAAAAAGTTGAAATTTACTAAATAGTATTTTTATTTTTTTTTTCTTAAAGCAAAGACAGAAAGCTTCAGATGACTCAGTAACAAATTTTTGTCTAAAATAATGTCACTATGTAAGACTTGTGTTTATCGTCATTTGAAAAGTGTCGAGCTCTACAGCCGAAATAATTCTTTAGCTTTTATTATGTTTACCCGCCTACGATGTGCTACACGTAAAGAGCTTAACACGTAAATTATGGGAAAGGACCAACATGAAAAATATCGAATCTACCTGAACGGAATCACCTACTGATTTGTTGTCGATATCCCACATCAAATTTGAAGAAGTAGGTACACAAACCTTTTTCATACTTCACGTAATTTAAAAAAAAGGCATGTGGAAAGCCTGAGTAGAATCTAGGTCCGAACTTGGGATACCCTACACGTATATATTTTAAGTTTATATTTCTCAATACAAAATATTTCTCATCACAATTTGTACGCTATTACCGTTCGTACAAATTGTGATCTCATCCTTATAGCTCACAGTGTATCTCTAAGGGTTAGTTTATCTGTGCTGAATAAGGCTCAGCTTAAACCAAGATCTGTTAATCCCGAAAAAAACGAACGAATCTGGAGTTGACCCAGCGAACAGTCCGCAAAATCTCCTTTCACATAGAAAAACACAGAAAATATTTCAAATAACACGCATCAAATATTTCACAAAAACACGCAAAAAGCATTGCCGCTACCAAACAGAAGAAACATTAAAAAATTTCGTACTGTTCTCCAGAGTTGATACGGGATTAGCTTACGAAATTTGGCGAGCTAGCCGATATTAACTCCAGATGCAAATCTATTGTAAGGCTCATTTCTGGGGTTAATCTCAGTTTAACTCGAAAACTCGGATGATGTCACACTGAAAAACCGGCCCTAAAGGTCTTAGGCAAATACCAAATAACGAAACTATTTAAAATTTGGTTCGTGGTTGAGCAGCCTAGGTCTATGGGGTCTAATTCAATTATTTCTCAGCGTTTCGAAATAATAAATAAACTTAATATACCCTGGGTAGGGTACAAATATTAACAACGGCTTTAAGTAACTTCAAGCCAACAGCGATCACCTTTGGGATTTTAAAAACGAAACGGTTTTTACCTCTCGCACAAATGAATAACCACATCACACACATTATGCCGTGTGTAGGTTAATGTAGGTATACCTAACCTAACCTACCTAGCAGCAAGCCGTGTGAACTATTAGAGCTCCAACTCCAACAATCTGCAAGGCTACGAGTGGGTTCGACTCTTATGCCTGGTGAATATATTTCTTCTTTTTTATTGGATTGTTTTAATTAGAAGCTGTGGGAAAGCCGCATTTACCGCAGTGAAGTCAGTTGGATCGCGCAGGTATATCGCGCTTGATGGTCACATGAATCAATCGATAGAGAACTGGTTTCAACTTATAGTCGGCGCTAGATAGAGTATCTGCGATAGAAAAAAAAAATGCCCGTAGGTAGGTAGGCATAGGCATATAAAAGTCGCGACGACGACACGATAGAAAAGCCTATAATGGTGTCAAGCCTTTCGAATGTTCCCCGCTAATGATGCTAATGAAAAGTATTCACGTCTATTTGCGAAATATAATCGATCTATACATTTTTAAATAAGCATTTTAAATCCATATATAAATGTATATGCAACCATCTCTGACGCGAATTTCTACAGACCAGTCTGGATGATGGATAAACTGGATATTGCAGATTTGGTGGTTTCAAGCTTTGTTATAAAAACTTGATTTCCAAAAATGCCAAAACAAGAGTGATGACATAATTGCTGAGTATTTTATTTGAATTAAAAAATAACAAAGAGCTACTTAACAGTAATTTTAAGTCCGGTAAAATAAAATTCCCTACTCCTTTCAGGTACTGTGTATTCGAAAATGTTTTGTTTTATGTAACTTTTACAATCCAAGCTTAAACGAAAAAAAAAAGAACTTGAAAATTAGGTCTTCTTTCCCAATTCAATCGAAATGTAATTTTCAGAGAAAGTAGATATCTAACCACCAGTATCTAATTCTAATTAGATGCCATGAAAAACGTGTGCTTAGCTTGTATCATCGTTAAATGTCAACAGCTGATTATGCAGATCTAACAACTAATTTATTACTTTAATCTTGATGAGACCTAACTAGGCAGGTTGCGTACTTAAAAAAGAGCATTTTAATGGCAGTGTACACGTAGACGTATGCATTTTATTTTCAAATGTCAGTTTGATGGTTTAATCCGGAGTTACCTGTGTCACAAAGGCGGATGTGCCAACCATTTAAAACTTTCTTGAATTAGTTAAACTTTGTTACAAATACAAAGTGTCCAACGCAAAAGATTTACGCCGCATCTAGAAAAGTAGTTTAATGATGCAGTTTGAGTATCTTTGTTTTTTATCTTATAATTTCTATTGAATAATATTAACTAAAATATAATTGAGTTTAATGTAGACTAGAAATAGAGGAAACACTTTTTAATTGCGCATATCGGTGCCGGTTAAAATTTGTGCGGCATACAGACGTCCGAGTAGCAGCTGAAGGCAGCACACGATGCTGTGACCACAAAAAACTTATTGTGTCGTTAATCGTTAAAAAATTGCTTAACTTAAGGAAGATGAGCTGTTTTTGAGCCCAGAGCGAACAGTTATGAAATTGGCATTTTAAAAAAGATTACAACGAGCCATTTGTATGGGTAAAATATTTGAAAAATCGTTATTTGTTCTTTTGTGATATTTGAGCTTTAAATTAGCAATAATTTGGAAATTAATTAGTCTACTTAATTTAGTCTTCTTTCGAAATAGCATCAGCCAAAATGTTTTGACAAAGTATTATGTAGGCAAATGCATTTCACGTAAAATGAAAGTTTCATTGATGGGTAACAATATTTTAATCCTTTAAAAACTACCACGAGCTTACTGGTCAGTTTATTTTAAATACAATAGAATCTAAAACCCTTAATACAACAATTGCAATAGTTAACATTTTTTCTTCAGTTTTTGCGGAATCTTCAGATCTGTGCAATCTATATTGGCTACAAAATTGTTGCTTATTGTAAACCCCTGAAATTGTCGGCAAAAACCAAAGAAACGGCGGTGGGTAAAGTGCCAAGGGAACGTATTGACTATCATCGCCTACTTTGAATGGTTCATTATACCTAAAAGTGAAGCATAATATGAATTTTCTCTAATATACAATCTGTAGAAATGATTATTCGATAGTCTTAATAAATGACTCAGATCCTTCTTACGCCGTTCTTAAGTTGACCAATTCGGCAGAAGAGTTCTAGAATTTTACTTGTTTCTCGAAATCGCCAAGTTTCGTGGTGCTAATCAAGTCTCTGACCATAGACATCTATCTCGCCAATTTTGATGTTAAATCCAGGACAACCCCCTCCTTAAGTCAAAATTGGGACATTGATCGCTCGTTTTTTTTTAGGAACTCGTACCTACAATTGAAACTGTACCTACAGCCCAATTAGCACACTCTGGAACCATAAGCATTGGCTTAAGCTAGGCTATAAGTGCTGAAGGGTTAAGTTCTACAGCGCATGTTCAATCGACATTTCTACCACCTATATTGTAACACTATAGGTTGCACGCTTAAGAGTTGCCAGATGTCACACAATAGAAAATAATATAATTGACAGCAATTATTGTTATAAAAAAAATAAATAGAGTGGCGCAACAGCTCGAGGTGAACCAGGGCCAACTTCTCAACAATGTATGCTGGTGTGCTGATTTCTTTACATACAAGGGGACCTACAATTTTTTGCCGAATCCGAACGGCACTTTGAGAAGTTTTTCAAGACAAATGATACTCTCAGAGGGCTTGTCAGACCCTCGCGGAGAAGCAATTATTGTTAGAACACTTAAAGAAAAACATTTAGATGTAAGGTTTTTACATATTCGACAGAATTTACATTTACATTTAACAAAAATTACATTGTTAGCCAGAAAGGTATCACACAAAATTTTAATTTCTGCTCTTATTAAAATTTAGGATAATATTCATCATTTTTTAATTTTTCCATAGTATAGATCGTCAAATAAGTTCTGTTTGGCGATTGAAGTATCTTATCCGCTCACTGAGATTCCCACAGGCAGAAATTTAAAAGGAGGCAGAAATTTTTAGGAGTCCTGCTTGGAGTTTAAAACTCTTAGGGTATGCACTGCATCAATGAATAAGAAAGCAGCATCCACAAAAAATATGTTATATTTAACGCCTCTTCAGTTAAGAATGTTTAAACCACCACGAAAAAGTGAACACGTATTGACAGTCGAATAAGTTCTATAAGAGGTCGAAGTAGAACCCTATTCGGACCCAAAATTAAGTTCTTTAAAGTGCCAAACCACCTTTAGGGGTGTTGTAAAAGGTCTCGTCTAAAACTTACTTCAAGAACCTTCAAGGTTATGATGATGTGGTGCTGTTATAGGGTATAGTGGTGGCCATAACAAGGGCTTCTGTGTTACTTGGGAATTTGGAGGAAATCACTCTTGAGGCAGATTGTTATAAGATATCGGTTGGTTATAAAGCCTATAAGATAAAAGCTTATAGGCTGCTTCCCTAATTGTCCCGGTAGCAAATCAGAACAATTGCCATAGATATCACAATGCTGCCTTTTCAATTTACTTGGGCCTCACATTGCTGATGTTGGATGCCGTTGCAGGGTTTTAGTTATTAGAGCGGGTTCACCTTGGTTGTTTAGGGTTTAGCCGTTTCACGAGAAAATTTGTAAATTTTTGTCCTTATTTCGTTGTGCAATACCGTCCACAAAAATTGTCCTTTTTGAGGTGGTGCCCCGTCTGTTTCACATTCCTCATACTTTGTTCAGGCAATAACGTTAATAAAAGGCAGCCCGCCCAAAGTTGGGCTCACGATTACGTTCAAAAGAGTCGAATGTCGACGGTTGAAATCGAGGCATCATGTCTCTATTTGTGGATTTGTCATCATTTGTCCTTATGATATCTTGCTTGATACTGGTCCTACCATATCACGGTCTCCAACAAAAATAACTGTGCACTTAGAATCAGAAATTACTTTAATTTAGAAACTCACAAAAAAAAAAAATTATTTTTTCTGACCTGATCATCATTACACTCACTGTCAAATGTCCATAGATCAGGTTGCCGTATTTTCTGCAACAATCGCTCTCTTGGTTTTCAATAATACACCAAGAAATTGAACAACAGTGAAAGCAAAACTTCGATATCAAAACAGATGAGCCCACAAACACTCTGATCTTTCTTTTGAAAACTTGCAAAACAAAGTACCTAAGAGATGTTGAAAACCATTGTTTTTGTAAAATTTTGAAATCGCTAAGCGTTGTAACATCCCTTTTCTCTTTGAGGATCTAAAATTTTAATTTTTGTCTTATTTTTGGTAAAGTTAACTAAAACGGATTTTAAAAGTTGGAAAACAATGGAAAACGAAAAATGAAAAAATGGAAAACGAAAATAATAGAAAATTTAAGAATATAGAAAATTTAAGCATCAGACTTCATTTTCGAATGGTGGTCCCAAAGAAAAGCTGTTGGGGTCATGATTTGCTACATAACCTTGTTAATCAAACAAAAAAAAATCTTGTGCGGCCTGTCAAAACAATGTTTATGCATGTTTCTGACGTCTCAATCGATTTAGTTTCAGACACCATGTTAGAGCCTTTTTCGTTACATCTGTCATCTAGATAACCTTTTATGACATTCAACATGTTTCACTTCACTACCCATTCATGTCCTAATCGTAAATAGAAATTACTACAGCTCTATAGGTTATAGGTACTCCGTAGCGAAACATAATTACAAAATCTACCAACACTTGCGTTTTTATTTCGAACAGAAAAGTTTCGATTAATCACGGCTTCCGCAAAGCCTTGAGGTGTTGCTGTGCCCAACTAGAGAAGCGTGACGGACGGAAAAAACTTCAACCTCACTTGAAGTGAACAACCCACTACAAAACCAGAAAGAAATCCCACATGCCTCAGCACTTTGTTTCATCATCACGATCATCAAACATCACACGGTTGTGTTCGAAAATAATAAAATCTTTTTCAATGTTTAATTAATTTTACTACGCCAGTTGTTTGTAAACAATTGTTGCTTGACGCTCTATCACCCATCAACGTTCAGCGATCAGCAACGATCGCAACGCGTAGCCGTTACAAATTATTCAGCAAACAACTAGAACTCGAATTATGCAACATGTATTATTTATTAGACGAACTTTTCACATTTTCGAACAACAAAATCTCCAAAATGTAGTTTAGCAAAGAAAAACGAAACACCGCCGCCGCGTATTTCGTATTCAGTATATTTAGTTGGATTTATTTTTTGGTTAACGAAAAGATGCGGGATAATTATATGGGGAAATGGGTTTCGGGGTCAGAGAGCGTTTCTTTTATGAACACAGACAAGAGTCGTTTTTCTTTGTGCTTTTCTTTCGAGACATGAAATGGAAATACAAATTGATGTCAATGATTTATGATGGTGTTCGTAGGTTTTAATTTGGTTGAGTTGACATCACTTGTAGGGCTCTGATTGGTGTATGAACTTTTTCACTTTGGTTTGGAATGTTCGTAGATTTCAACAAAGGTTGAACAAAATGCTGCGTTATCCGCGACAGTGACCTAGTGCCGCAGGTCGAAAACAGAACTTATAATTTACGTGATTAAAGGGCTGTGAGAAAAAGAAACTTGGTGCAAGTACGTTATTGCAAGGAAAAATTAAAACAGTTCCACGTTGGGCGCCAATTATTTTTTAATCGAACATGACATGAAATAGTTTCAGAATCGAAATTTATTTAAAATAAAAATCTTTCGAAAGATTAATTTTTGCTACGGGACGGGCAGAGCAGATCGCGGCTTCCGGTCTGGCAGAGGCACTACCGACCAATTTTTGTGGCTTAAGGTTATTTTTGAGATGATCTGGAAAGGGAATATGGTATAGATTTAAAAGAGGCTTATGACCGGGCTCAGGCCCTCGAAAAGAAACTGAAGAATTTTTGAAAACTTCTCATGCACTGAGTGGGCCTCTTTTCAGAGGCATTCAGTATTGAATGGTTTAGACCACAAGGAGGTGTCCTATCTCCGCTCATATGGATTCTGGGTAATGGACGAATTGTCAAAAGCACTGGAAAAGAAAGCCTTCGTTGTGAGCGCATACACAGGTAAATACCCATCAATCCTCAGCGATTGACTCAGCTACACACTTCGTATTGTTGGTAACTGGTCTAAGGTTCGAGAACTGGGAAAAATTCTTCTAAGACATAAGGATGTCTTGTTGTTTACCAAAAAAAAGGGCAATCGGCATTGAGTTCTGGATCAATATCTAAATCCGTCAGACACCTGGGCGCCATATTAGACTCTAAATTCAGCTGGAGGGATAATATAGAGGATCGTGTCAAGTGGTCATGTGTCTCATTATACGCCTGCCGCAGAACACTCGGCAGAATGTGGTGACTGCATGGTTCACTGGATGTATATAGCGGTTGTAAGAGTTATCCTAACTTACGGTGCAATAAGAAATTGTCTCTAACCTCACGAAGGTTCGAAGGGGGCAGCCTGCAATAACAGGCGCTGGAGGTACTACTCAACCTCACACTCTTGAACATATACTGCAGAAGGAAGGCAAATAAAACAACTGTCCAAACAACGGAATCCGGGCTGTGGTCCCAAGATCTTATGAACACACCTCTGTGGAAACTCAATGGGTTGCCTCCATAGATACCCCAGCCACGGATTACCTTTTATGACATTCGCTTTCAACAGAAGATTCGCTACTAGAAAGCCTGAAAGATGTGAATGGGAAGAAAAGACTATAATAGGAAATTACGAGATCGCCTTCTATACTGAGGCTCTAAGATGGACGTCGGAACCAGCGCAGGCGTCTTTTGTGAAGCTCTTGGACTAACCAAATCATTCTGGACCTATGACGACTGCAGTATTTTTCAGCCGGAGCTGGAAGCCTTAATCCAAGCTGAGCTGAAGAAATTCAGCCTCGTGAACAAGACCATCGCCAGGTGACTATCGCCACTGGCAGCTAAGCGGCCAATAAAGCCATAGAATCAGATGTGGTGAAGTCAAGGGCTGTGAAACTCTGCAGGGAAATTCTGGACGATTTATCACTTGGCAACAATGTAACTCTGTGTTGGGTGCCAGGTATCCTGGGAAACGAAGAAGTCGACAAGCTTGCGAGATCTGGGTCAGGGCATCTGGGCTATGCATCTCTTTAGCCCTAAAATCTATAAGAGTTTCGCTGAGCTTGATAGCACGCGGAATAGAAACTAATTCCTTGAGTAAAACAAACCTACGTTGGACAGAACTTGGTGCGGAGCTATGGCCAGCGTAATATATAAGTAATTCGGATCTAAAGGACCTCATAAGATTTCGACACAAATCCGGATGGCTCCAAGAGGGCGGGCACTGTTGTATCAAGGGCATCATCCACATAACCTAACTTAACCTTAATGGTTTCGACACGTTTTTTGTATGTCACCCAGACAGATTTCCTAGACGGGTTATGCAAGCGAGTCGTCCTCCTCCTGGCAGGCTAGAAACATTTGGCGAGACTAGGTACAGAAATTCCACCAGCGCTGAAATCAAACGAAGGATAACTCTTGCCAATCGCTGTTTCTTTGGGCTAAGAAGGCAATTGAGTAGCAAAGCCCTCTCTCGAGCAACTAAAGTGTCCATGAATAAGACCCTCATCATCCCAGTCCTGCTTTACGGTGCAGAAGCGTGGACCCTGTCAAAGGCGGATGAAAACACTTTAGGCTGCTTCGAGAGGAAAATTCTTTGGACGATTTACGGTCGCGTCTGCATAGACGGAGAGTGGAGGAGGAGATATAACATCGAACTGTACGGGCTGTACAGCGATACCGACCTAGCCAAAAGAGTCAAAACACAACGTCTACGATGGCTGGGTCATCTAGAGCGGATGGACACTAACGCCCCGGCCCGGAAAATCTTCGAATCCACACCGCAGGGACGACGCGGTAGAGGAGCACCGAGACTCAGGTGGCGCACGCAAGTGGAAGGGGACTTCAGCCAACTTCGCGTGCGAAACTGGAGACGGCTAGCTAGAGACAGAGCTGGCTGGCGAAGCTTGTTGGCTGAGGCCCAGGTCCACCCCGGACTGTAGCGCCACCTTAAGTAAGTAGGTAAGTAAGTAAGGTAGAGAATTTCTCCGAGACCCACCTGGGGATCATAACTGAGGTTTTTCAAGTTGGTTGGCGGCTCTTTTTCGCCTTGACAACAAATCTGACAAATTTTGTAAAACGTTAAAGGTACCCTCGTTGATAATAGAATTCAGCAATTATACATTTATGAAGGCACATCTTTCTGTAATTACTTTATAAGCTAATTCATTCAATGTAGTCTAGTAGAGTGGTGATTACGTATAGTGTTGATATACGTCTTCATCCAACACTAAAGTAGAAATTAAGTAAACATATCAAAAGTTTGAATAACTATTAAAATATGTATTGTAAATGCCTGCCATATCAAAAAGGACAACCGAATAACTTTGAGTTTACAAGCTTATCGATTCGAACTCATGGTCGTTTTGAAAAAATGCTTTATGGGCCCCACGTTGGGTGCCAATCACATTTGAGTTGATTGAAAAAAAACTTGTCGATCTAGAGTCATGCAGCAAGTATCTTTTGTCTTATATTTTGTGTACATACTTACAAACTTTTTTGGAACTAAATTTGAGCAGTCAATCAATTTAAAAGTTTGAACTAATAAAACTCCCGTGGTTATATTCAAATTTATTATTAAAGAAGACCACAAGAACTATACAAGAACTATAAATTTTCATATAAATATTCCTCGTAAGCATATAGTATAATTAATTACGCCACATGGTATATCTACAATGGAAGCGAGAGGAAGAAAATTCCTTAAAATGTTCTTTGCAAACGTCAAGGAAGACTCGCTCACATACCATTTGGCCCATGTTGGCAAAGTATCAACTCAATGAAAATCTCAAAACTATCGAATCCTATTTGTTTCGATGTCAGGCGCACACTTTTCCTTCTCAATCTGCTCGAACGATTCTAGAATTATTTATAAAGACATACATTATGACAAAGACGACGACTACGCTGAAGAACAGAAATTATTGCAGATATTTCGGAGAACTAGGTCGACCGAAACATTCTCGATGGTATGCCAAACTATGATCCGACTCTATAAAGTGCGGTGATGACGGCGACACGGGCGGGGTGGGCCACACCCCACATGTTGGCGCAATCACAATTGAAAAATCTACGTACCCCGAGAAACATTGGCAAACAAAGATAAAGTAGGTAAAACATAAAATAAAAATTACTATACGCATGCAATTCTACGGAACTACCAACCTACTAAAAGAGCTTTATGAATTTTGTGTCCCTGTATGCATAACTACATTTAGTTACTTTGTATGTGAACTCTATGCTTTGGGGCACAAAAGTGGAGCAGTAGGTCAATCGATATTTTCCATGTACGATATTCAAGTAGGTACTAGCACCGCACCCTTATTTTCTTTTGCGCAACCCACCACCCACTCGGTGTGACGTCCTGTTTTCAGATTTTTTGTTTTTTCGATGAGCTTACTGAAATTTAAAAAAAATTCCATTTGCTTAAGCATGTCCAGCTCTAAGGCGCTTATGTGTGGTAGATTTATTAAAATTTCATTATAGTTGAGGGGTGCTAGTTGTGGAGAATCGCTGCCCAAAATCTTAAGGCAAACCTCATAAGATTGTAGGCACATACGTTCGTATGTTGACAAAGTTTACAGGCTTTAGAAATGCCAACATTTGAATAAATTTTGATTTTTTTGTGAACACGGGAAAGAAAATTACAAAGTACAAAAAGTGAATTACATAATATTATCTTTAAGGTTTTTTTTTATTAAAAATAAAATTATATGAGTATAATAATTTTGTATATAAATTTTGTTATTCTCACCTCTTAATATTATTATTTTCTGAGAATCCATAGGTGCAAGTTGAGCGCTCTCGCAAAGCAGGGCTTATAGTACTATTTTGAGATAAAGTAATTTTTACAGTGAGTTTATTAAAGTATTACCAATAATTAAAAACAATTGATGTATTAGCGTTTAAAAAAATACTTGGGATCGGGGTTTTCTTCTGTTCTTCATTAAAATTTTGCATTAACAAAATTCTGGAAATCTCTTGAAAATTTTGCGCGATCAATATTCGGTTTTTCGAAATTCTGATTTTTTCTTAATTCTGTTTTTCAATTACTCTCGGATATTCCAAAATTTTAGAAATGTATTTTGCAGAATGTAAACGCCCCTCATCACCTACAAACTTTGCAAAGATTTTCAATGAAGAATGCAGCGCTAATTTGAATGAAGAATACAGTGCTAATTTTGGCTTTTGGTCAGACTAAATGACCACAGCGCATTGAGTAATGGAAAGAACAATCTTCATACATGAGTAAGCAATAAGAAAATAGCAGAGTGTATAAAATATATAAACTCATACATACCCACACCCACATAAAGGTTGTTTCAATTTAATCATTACGTAATATTTTCATGACCTTATAAATAAATTTGTACGAATTTGATACTGTTTTACATTAGTACGCACATTTTCACAGAATTTAGCACTTCCTGAATTGAAGAGTGCTATTGAATTTTGAAAACTGAATTTTAGAAAACTGAATTGCGGAAAAAACAGAAATTAGGAAAAACAAAATTTTATGAAACAGAATTTTAATTTACAGAATTTGAACAAAGAATTTTGGTCAATTCAAAATTATTATCCCAACCCAAAATACCTTCTAACTTAGAAGAATCTCGATCAGTAAAGGGATCCTGACTGGTTCAAGGTAGCCGGAAAATGCCCAAGCTCCCAACAACAATAGACTTCCAATTAAGATAAACAATTTTAACGTACTCATTAATTTAGTGCCTTATGCAAGCAAAGCTCCACTTTCCCGGACAAGACTGTCAGGTGCTTTGACTGCACTCTACGCTGCAATGTCTGCCCGGATTAAATATCCATCAAGTAAGGACTTTTATCAAAGAGAAAGAGACAGAGAGCTTTCTCATTAATAATGAAAGGATGCTGAATCACTTTGCTGAACTATAATAGCAGTCTGGTTTATATTTGCCCAACAGAGCCATACTCGCATTGTCCTGCGTCCCACTAATGTCAAAATTCAATTTTAATGAATTCTTAACGACGTTAGCCTTCTCACAGAACCCGCATACTGAGCTCCACCAGAAGGGTGTAGAGTAAAAAACCAAACCGTACACCCAGGCATCCTGACCTAAATCCAAATCATTTCCTTTCGTGGGTACATTTATTTTTTTAAGCTAAGAAACGTTGTCGTCGGTCGGGCGACGTTTCATGACATTATCCTCTTGCTCCCCCTGCGGCCGAAAAACAAACACAACTGCCGTGGGAGGAATAATGCCTGCCGAATATACCAGGGCCATACAAGTTAATCGCTTTGCCGTAAAAATAAGGTTGGAAGTTCTACCAGGAGATATGACATCATTGCAAAGCCAAAGTAAACCGTTAAGCACATCTCGTTATAGGTACCACCCGCTTTCGCGTTTAACCTAACTCCACTCACTGGACCCTGTTGTAGAATCCTTTTCGAATTGCCACCCCTTTTGACAAGATTTCTCGAATTTTTGCGGAGAGCAAGAGTCATTTGGGTAGTATAGGGTAGTTGGGGAAGGAGGTAACCCGCCTGAGCCAACACTACCCAAAAGCTGAACTCGAGGCTGGTATGGATCCCCTGCTCTTTATTAACACATACCATAGCTCCTGTGTGGCTGTATATGGGTGTAGTTATCGTAGAATGAAGCACTTCCTGCTTTTCTTTCGAGCCATGGCAACAAGACTTCCGTTTTACAAACTCCATCTTGCTTTTCTGTTGCTGTGCTCTCGCTCTGACAAAATACGACCAGAGAATGGTATGTGCGCCTCGATGACGACGACCTATTTCCTCGATAACGCTTCAGTGGGGAGTATTTCCTTTTTTCGGAAAAAAGCTTGGAAAAGTTTTCCCTTCTGATTCTGCAGAGTGTTTGATGAAAGTAATGCTCGAGGCCGAAAATACGAGGGCCAGGAGTGAAGCGGAATTTTAATTTTGTAATCTGCAAAGCGGTAACTTGGTACTCCTGTGTCACCTCATACATATTTAAGGACAAATTTCCTACATGCTAATCCTTTTTTAATTTGAAAACCCACTGCAGTGTGAACAAACACGTTAGCCCGAAGCCGTAAAGCAGCGAAATTGCTGTGATCCTTGTGAATAAGCTAAGGGATATGGTAATTCAAATTTTGTTTTTATATTCATAGGACTCTCCATTTGGTCGAAAAGGTGTGGTAGTGGTGTTTTGTATCGATTTATTGTTACACCCTGCCTATAACATTGCAAACATTGGACGCACGAAATGGAAAAGATTTCGAAGATAATTTTATTGAGAATTGAAGGAAAACATTGAACTAGGAAGTGGAAGGGGTTGATTGGGTAGAAAATAGTCTTTTCATTCATTTTCGTGCTGGATTGTGCCAATTGTGTGCCAAAACTGCATTTAGCATGGATTTGTTTCCAAAATCATCGGTAGCCACGAATAAAATGTAGTATGTTGGCTTAGGTTAGGTTGGAAGCGTTGTTTGCATTTAGTGCAAGTTCACTCGGTGGCCAGATTGGCCCATTGTGATTGCCCTTGTAAGGTAGACAAATATGGTTGGACATATGTCTTGCTAACTGAACCAGCCTGATCTTTTAACAAATCCTTTTAGGCCTTACTTAACCCATGTTTCCACTGGAAATAAAACCTTTTTTAATGCGGAAAGATCCAAAACTTGAATAGTACAATCGCGCGTCAGAGTTTGGTAATAAAACAACTTTTCACTTTCATTCAAGCTGTTTCCTCGTATAGTCGGACCTAAAAGGCATACCAATATCCGAGGACAAAACTATTATATCGGTAGTAAAAGGCTCCAGTGACTTTTAATAAATAATTTACGATTAAAATTAATAAGAAAGAGTATATCAGAATCAGATCTCAGGAATTTAGTATTTTGCCCTTTGAAGATATCAAAATCAGATCTCAGGAATTTAGTATTTTGCCCTTTGAAGTAGTATTTTCCAGAAATCAAGCTAGAATTAATATAAAGGACCTTACTAGAGGGACGGATAGCGTAGAGGTTGAAGTTTATGATGTTCCTGCTTTTTTTCAGACACTAAACACGAAACCACCATGACAGTTCGGCGATCAAGCAAAAGATACAAATGAAAAGACGTAATTACCAAAATGGTTGTTAGTTATCTTGTAACAACGTTGCGAAACGACGATGGAGTGCGCTACCGATCGATGATCAGCACTTTTGGAAAAAAATGTCTGTCGGATGAACGAACAGTCTTGGACAGTCATCCATCCCCCACTGATGACGCCAAGGCAACGGGTGAAAACCGAAAAACTTGTCTTTTTCCATATAATAAGTTTTTTAAGATCAAGGATTATACGGCCGTTATTGACGAGACGGCGGCGCTACGAGCCACGCAGTTGAAGCCACAATTTGAGGGCAAACTCCTTTCAGGTAGGGCCAACCTGAAATGGCCACCGAGGGTGTTTGATTTTATTCCGGTTTGTATTTTTTTCTGTGTGGCTTCCACGGACTTAGTTTGAAACAAATTACAACCATTATTTTGACAAATTCAAATGCCAAATAAGGTATCCAAGATAAAAAAGATTTCATTCTTACATGGTGATTCTAATTTTTTAAGATCTTTTAGACACAGTTCACCATAGCTCATCAGATTTAAGGCTTTTCTTCCCAGATCGTTTATATGTATACAATTTCTTCATCTATGTTCAAACTGCCACCGTTTCTGATCTGAATATCTTGAATCAGCGTGTCTGGATGACGAAACCGACTCTCCAAGGGTCAGAAGCCTGGTAAATTAGTAATGTGATGCGGAAATAACAACATGCAACGATTTTCAGAAGATGCCTTGTGTTTTCACCCCATCGACTCACTCAGTGAAAACATCCGCTATTGAACTGTCTTTCCAGTCAGATGACAGTTAACTGACATTCGTTATTCGAATTTTGATATCGAATTTTCCAGCCAGTGGAAAAGTACCAATGGAAAATTATACCAGAAGCGAAATTTTGAGAGCTTGGTTCATTTTGTATAAATAGGCGGATAGCACTTGGCAGTTGCACAACAAGCGCCAGAGAGTGAGCCCGAGCCACGGGCGAAGTAAAGTAAATTTCAATCAATGGCAATGAATGCCAGCGTCATTCGTTGTTGTAAGACATTTTATCCCGAGGCTGATACTTGTTGTGAAGAACGAGCCATACATGTGCAATAAAGTCGACAAATTTAACAAATATGTTAGGTCTTGTCACTTTGCAGTCAAAACAGCCGTCGCGTTTCTGGATTGATTGGTTATAATAAAGGGTTTTTCCAGTATTGCGTTGACGCTGCCGCTCTTGCGTGACGCTGACGTGCTCGTTGTGTAACAACACTCTGACAGTTAAAGTTGTTTTTGAATCGTTGAATTGCGAACATCGAGAGATAAAGTAAAAAGTGATTGAATTGGGAAGAAGTATTATTTGTGATTTGAACTCAAAAAAGTTGTGCTAAATGGTAAAAGTGAGTTTTACTTTGAGGGGTTGTGGCTGCTCTAATAGGTACTAAGTGAACGTGATGTGAGAGAGTATGATCAGAGCAGAAAAGGAGGAGTAGGACCGGTGAAGGTCACCGGGGTTTTGGTGAAGGTCACCGGGACCTGGTGAAGGTCACCCGGTGAAGGTCACCGGGTCATCAGGGTTTTGAACTGTTGAGGACTGTAGTCACCGGTAAGACAGGAAAAATTTAATCCAAAAGTTCAACTTCCCTAGAAGCATGGGCCTTTCTGTTTTTGAAACATTCCAAACAAGGAATTTCATTCGATCAGGTCTTAGATTTCTTAAAAAATAGTGTGATAACTGGCCGCCCATCTAGAAGCTCAAGCATTTATGCATATAGCAGATAAGTTAGTTTCAAGATTGGATTTGCAACAATTTTCCGAACAGCGCCTTTTTCAAGCCGCACTGTATGTAAAACTGTATGCGTGCTCCTTAGGTACCTCAGAAAACTTGAAAAAACTTTTTGTTCATCGAAGGAAATTACAGTGCTCATCGAAATTAAAGGAATCGCACGAGAAGTTTTTGCTTTGTTCGTGTACTAAGTAATTTCAATTGGGCAAATTGCAAACGATATACAAACTCTGAATTTTCTTATCTCGAAAACCCAATCATTGGAATTTAAAAACAATATACAAAACTTTCCTTGAAAATCTAAAACAAACAAAGCATTTTCCCACATTTAGACATCTGAATATCCCATAAATCCAAGAACTTTGCAATGAGTTAAAAGTATTTTTAGAATTGTAAAAATTGGCTTCCTTCCTCGCCCTATGGCCTCCCTATACGAATACTGTGCAGTCGTGTGTCCAAGGGCCAGAAATCGTTTTCAAAACAGAAAACTATACATTTCCATGCCAAAATATAGAAAATGTTTTAAAACTTTGCGAAAAGTTTATTTCCTGGAATTTCCCATGATACAGAGTCGAAGTTACTGCTCCCCAAAGTGGTAGCAATTTCAGAATCCACAGCCGAAACCGTATCGATCGAAGTTCGTTCTCCATATCGTGGTTTTTTAGAGGAGCTCTCCCACGAGAACGAGTAAGCATTTCTACCGAAACATGGCTAACTTGTTAAAAATTTCGTTGTCCTTATCGGTTCTCAATACTGAAGAGGACGAAATATTTTTTAAAAACATTTCGCCCTCCAGTTAACCATGAGAAGCCCAGAAGCTAGCTGGATGTATAAGAAAGCCAGGCAAACGAATTTTTCGAGGCATATCTTAAAAAAAAAAAAAAACAAAGATCCCCACATAAAGGCGTGTATGCTGGTTATACTACCTTGTGCTGGCCATAGAGGAGCTGCGGTGGCCAGTGTGATAGAAAATCGCCTAGAAAACTGGGTCAGATAGATTTATTATGAGTGAACAACTACGAACGCGCTTGCGGGTATTGGTTTGTATCTGTGTCGTGTTTAAATGGCATAACGCCAACAAAAGCGCGTCCCGTGCTCCCCAGTTTATTTGGCGCGCACGAGTATGAGTGTAACGATGAAACTATATGTGGGGAGCCTAAAGTATCTACATTAGCTGAGTATCGACCCATGTTTTCTGCCCGGGGGATGTGGTAGAGCCAGCAGAGGGGCAGCACAAAATGTATCTAACAGAGATACGAGTTGTGTATCACACTGACTGCGCCACTTCTAGGCATGCTCCATACACAAAGCTGTGTTATGTAGTACTTCTCGGTTTTTTTTTGTTTTTTTTCATTTTTCCTCTTTGTATCTATTAAGTGGCAAGGTGGGGGACTTTAGAGTATGTATCTAGATTTCGAAAGTTTCAGTTGGGTTTTTTTTTTCAAACGCTAGCTGACAAGTTTCAACGTTGCTATATACCATGAGTAGCCAAGCGGTGGGGCGAAGCTTGGCATTTGGAGCTTTTTCCGTCTTATGTACTTATGCAGCATGTATCTAGATGAAATAGGGTGGCCGTTAGTTGGCATCGTACATAGAGGGGATCTATATAATTTTGCCTTGTGGTGGGGCGGCTTGGGGCGAGCACTTAGATACAAATTCGTATCTTTTTTGTGTGGTGTGCCTGTTATGTACAGATACGAGTACATGTAGCAAGGTAAATATGTGCGGGAAAGTGTGTTAGATACATTATGTACAAGGTTTATGGGTTTGTGATGTGATTACTTATGTGCATACAGATGGAGCTGTAGGTGGTTTGTTGGTCGGTAGGTCGGTCGGTTTCTTGGTTGGTGGGTTGACGGGTTGGGTTGGGATGGTTGATTGGTGTGTTTCACTGGAGGGACCCGGTGGGGTTGGGTGGCCAGATAAACGAGTTTTCGTGCTGCATGCATTATGGTTGAGGATTTTATTTGTAGATCACATAATAACTTGAAATAGAGGCAACAGTCGATGCAAGAATTAAGTGAACATTTTGTTGTGTGAGTCATGCGTTCTTTGTGCACAAAAAGCACACACCTCAATCAGAAAGCTACGAAGAATGCTATTAGTTAAGTCATACCATGGGGACCTTGAAATAATCAGAAACTATACGTTCCTAGCAACTCAAAAGTAAATATAAACTGTGCCGTATGTATTGTTTTTACCTACCTAGCCTATGCATACAGTTAAACCTTTTTCAAAATTCAACTTGCTTTTTAACTTAGTAGTTGACAACATAATACCTACCTGAGGAACTTACCTAATTCAAGAATATAGGCAACATAGGTAGGTTTTAGGTAGGTACCTACCTCCAAATTGATGATTTAAGGCGGATCAAGCCTTCAATTCTACTATTCTACTATGTCGCCTACTGCGGGCACACTCAAGGGGATCTAAAAATATGCTTCTAGTGTTTTATTATGAAAAAGAATATTTAACGAAGAAGTTTATGCACATATTTGTTTTGCCAAGCCAAGGGCAACAAGCAATGAAAAACAACCGATGAAATTTTTATCAGACCATTTTAAGTTATTTTTATAATGTCAGCTTCAATTTTTTTTCGAGAAGTTCTATAATCTCACTTAGCAAATCGAGGAACCTAGTGATTTTTCCTGGTTCTGCGCGTTGTTTTCAGATATTTTTTTTTCAAGTTGCAGATAATTCAGAGGTTTAAGTGAAGCCAATGAAAGAAATCTTTAAAGAGTCCTTTATATAGCATTCTGGCATTCATCAATCAATCATTCCAACATCTTGAAAGTGTCTGCCGATGGTTGAACTAAACGATTTATTGTGAAAAAATCCTAAGTGGTCTCAACTCAAAAGCAAAAAAAATCGACATGTTTCGTCGTTCAAAATGACTTTGAGTCCCATTTTGACACTATTGACCACGACATTCTGTGCATTTAACTTAAAAACCTTTTTAAGTTCTCCTAATCCGCGGTAAACTTGGTAAGGAGCTACCTTTGAGAGCGCCTTCAAACAGTTGTCGCCAACCATAATATTTCTAACTTCTTATCAATAAAAAACGGAGTTCCTCAAGGTTCGAATGTGAGTCCTGATGTGTGGTACCTGATGCTATCGAAAACTCATCGTTGCACTTATACGCCGATGACGGGCAACTAAATATTTTAGCTGTCCTATTGGACTGACTGAAAACTGCTTAGCACTTATGTATGAATGAAGACCTACGAAGAATCGCCCTGTGGTCTTTGAATAAAGCCTTGCATCTGAATCCAAACAAAACTAAATGCCTTGTTATCTCACGAAGATTAACAAACGTTTCTTGTTTTCCGTCCCTATATTTAAATGACACAACTAAAGAGTTTGTTTAAACAGCGAAAAACCTTATTTTGAACAACACTCTTCAATGTGATGACCACGTAATTACGGCTGTCGGAAAAGCATATGCTGGTCTAAGAAGCTTGCGGGCCTCCCAGTACTGCACACCTTCGAACAGTCGTAAAATGCTAGCCAAGACTTTTCTCTTAGGTACCTGCCCTCACATATAGCTGTGAAGTACATGCATATTTGCAAACGTCGACTCTCAGAATAAAAGGAAGCTTAACGGCCTTAGAAGATCTGACCATGTCTCAGCTTTCACCAGAAGATTTCTTGGCTTCACATTTGAGTCACAACTTAAATTCCGTGTTCTGGGGGTTTTCTATCTTGTTTTACGCTCTGGTCTTCCACGTTACCTGCGTGATAGAATTCAAGAATTTCTGCCAAGGCGAACCTGTGCCCCATTTCCTGTTTCTCACTTCTAAACGTCAGGTTTTCTTAATGTCAGTCGTTTGTGGAACTCGATATCGCTACCAACAGATCTGAAGAGAGCTCAAAAGATTCTTCACTTTAAAAAATCTCTGCTTAGATTCCTAGGAGGCAATTAGATAATATCATAACTTCAACGATCCTTATTCAATTATGTATTTCTATCATTCCTTTTTTTGCACAAAAACAGTTTTTCTTTTACTTTTGTTTCTTTTAGATTCTTAAATATTTAATTATACATTAAATTTTCTTTATATAATTTTATGCTTCTTTAATAACTATAAATTATACCCTCAAACATCAGTTAGCACAATAAAGGGATACTGTATCTGAAGTGTTAATAATATCTATGAAATAAATACAAAAATTAAAAGGCGGATGAGAACACTTTAGGCTGCTTCGAGAGGAAAATTCTTTGTGACGATTTACGGTCCCGTCTGCATAGACGGAGAGTGGAGGAGGTGATACAACATCGAACTGTACGGGCTGTACAGCGACACCAACCTAGCCAGAAGAGTCAAAACACAACGTCTACGATGGCTGGGTCATCTAGAGCGGATGGAGACCAACGCCTCTCCCCGGCGCAGTAGAGGAGCACCGAGACTCGGGTCGCGCACGCAAGTAGAAGTGGACCTCTGCCAACTTCGCGTGCGAAACTGAAGCCAGTTAGCTGAAGTAGCATGTTGGCTGAGGCCCAGGTCCACACCGTAGCGCCACCCTTCTAAGGCCCACTTCTGAGGTCGCGGTTAAAAAAAAGAGAATTTTTTAGTCAAAAGGCAGGGTTTCCGGTCCAAAATCAATGTAACCGCATTGGAGAAGGCCTCTAAAAGTAATATTTGTTATCCCGCCCAATCTTGGAAGTATGACATATTTTTAGGTAGGCTAGGGTGATTTTCGATCCGTCGCAGACGGACTGAAGCCTTAACTTATACGCACCGTTGCACTTTCCTACTTGTTTTCTTTGTAGCTTTTATCGCGCGATAAAAGTCAAATTTGGTGGCAAAGTTCGATGTCCCCAGTAAAATCACAGAGATCAACAACAGAAACCCAGTATGATATGAAACATTGTTTCTACATTGGAGATTATTTAATAATATGTGTTCCGAGATATATTATCTCCAGTCGGTTCGGCCAGCAATAGTACGATCACATTGCGGTACCTATGACTTAACGTACCTTCGCAATACCTAAAAAAGAGTTTATGTTTTACGTCTAGTCTATCGTGTTTCATACACAAAGCGCAAATAGTATTGTAGCCCCTCAGAATTCAGAAATCATCGCAAAGAGCAGACAACATTTTTTCATCAACAATGAGAAACAAATAAAACAATTTAAAAAAAAATCTTCGAATTAAATTAAAAACAAACAAAATTTTAGAGTTTTTGAACGTAAGTGCCTTGAATTTGTAAAAGGAAGTACCTCAGAGAAATAAGACCCAAATAAATAAATAACTAAATCATAATTTTAAATGAAATATGGATTGTATAAAGTAGTTAATGAATTCTAATAATGTTTACTAAACTAAGCTATTAACTTGGTGACGGTTTACAGGTAGGTTATACTTAGCTAGGATTGACTATAAAAAAGTTGGCGCAAAGGACTTAAATTTAAGTTAAACATAGAACATAAATAAATAAATAAAACCAAATCTAAATAGTTGGTGCAAACGGGCCTAAGTTTATTTTGACATACTGTTAAGGCCTGTTTCCTTATACTGCACATAAATATTAGTTTCTTTTCAGACTTAAGTTAAACTTACCGCCTATGTGGAACTGCTCAAAATCAATTTAAGTTCAACTTAGAGTTGCAGCTGTCATTTTGTGTTGGGTGAAAAATATGTTTTAAATTGTTTTTGAAAAAAAATTATGGGTAAGCTAGCACCTAAGCGTACTTTTATACTAAAACAGTCGTGGAATGTGTAATCAAAAAGTTTTCTGACAACGTAAACAATAATTTAAAATAAATGTTTCCCTGTTCTACTTAAATGTTTACGACCTACTATTTCTGGGGCTTAGCTAAGTTGTACTTATGTAGCTCTATATAAAACTTACGACAATATGTTGGATACTTGTGAGTCGTGATTGGGTTCTATATATTTATGCTTTCGTTTCTTTCAATGCCGAGGTAAAGAAAATTTTAAACATTCGTTCTTCATTTATGAAACACTGCATGAATTGATTCTTTTTTCACTGAATGCTTGACGACAAGCCGATACCATCTGAGAATGTAATAGTATGCTAGGTAAAGCACCAAACATAGGTACATAATTATGCAGTCCCCAGCCAGTGGAAGCTTGGGGGCAAAAAGAGAATTTTTGTGCCGAGTTGGTTATCTCTTTATAGTCTTATATCAGTGGGATACGTATGGTTTTGGTGTCATTTCTTCCCTAATTCTAAGTTCAATTCTTCTCTTTAATTTTATGTTGAAACGGCTTCTGCTATCCTAGGGTCTTTTCCCGTTTGAGTGGTTAAGAAATTGATAATGCCTCTTTGTATTAACAATTAAATTTGAACATTTTAAAATCAAAAGCGTTAAAAGCTTTTATGCGCTGATATTTGAGGTTTAGAAATTTTGGTCTCAATTGTATTTTTGGCAGCACTTAGTTGGCAGTAGGTATTTAAATTAGTGGGCGGGTTAAGTTGGGCACCACCCCATTCCAATTGAACACCGTCAAGCCCCGAATTGCGTCATAAATCTTGGTTATTAAATTTTAGTTTTTATTAACTTTAATTGTGTTTAGAATTTATTAGTTAAGAATCTCTTTCCTTAAAAAGGGGCGTGGTGTCGAACCCTTTTAAATAATATCATATTTTTTATTAGATGTGGTATACACGTGTTAATTGCATTTTCATATTAAAAATTTAGTTTATACTTAAAAACGCTCCCAATTAAAGTATACGCACATAATCTGAACATTTTATATTGCAAGTTATTTGCAATAAAGAACCGTTTATTAGAATTCAGATCAGATATGACCACGCCCACATGGGGGCGGTTTTCATTTTTAGATGCCAATCACAAGGCACTTTAGTGAGGATATCGCATACCAAATTTCAGCTTCCTACGAAAACTTGGGCGGATTTCCAAACATTTTTACAATTGTATTGTTTCGAGACCTAGAAAAAACAGATATCAAGTTTCAAGTTCCTAGCTTAAAATGTAAGAGCTAACAACTACACGGCACACGGACGGACATGGCTCATTCGCCCTTAAGGTCTTGGGGGCTTAAGGTGATTATTTCTCCATGTTACTTACTATGAATCATACTAAATATACCTCCTATCCTATGGAATGGGGTAAAAAAACGAAAATTTCACAAAACAAAGTCTAAACTAGGTTAGAATTTTAAAACGAAACTAACACCAAAAGACGGTTTCAAAATGAAGTCAAATTAATGAAATTAAACTTACACCGAAAAATTGTGCCAAAATGGAGTCAGAATTTTGAAACCAAATGGAGACTAAAAAACGGTGTTAACAATTTTTCAATCTAGGAACAGAACTCAACTCAAAATTGACACCGAATTGATATCATTATGTATGTGGAGTGGAGACTTAATTTTTGTTTTAATTTTAACACCGCGTGCCTAGAGGATCAATGCTTTTATTTGTCTTAAAGATGAAGTACAAAAGCATTGTTCCGAAACAAAAACATTGTTCCCAACCCCTGCTTTATTTGGGTTTGTGATGTAAGAACAATTTTTGCATTCATGCATGCAGAAAGTTACAGCCTAAGGTAGGATAAAAAAAAACAATTAGCCAGAAAGTTAAAAAACTAGGGACCAGCTGATTTTGAAGATGATTGATAGAGAGCTGTCACAAAAAATTGCGGTGATAGCAGTTTACGCAGACGAATGTTTGTGATTTGTGACATCACTTATCACTAGCTGGGGTAGAATCCTCTAAAGTGATGGCTGATGGTCGGCTGGTTGATTATCAAAATTGACCATCACCCAGTTCTTGCTCTCTGTAAAGTGATCACCAAAAAAGTTTTAAAACTTGGCAGAACTTACATTTTCATCTGTCAGTTCATGTTATTTCAATACATTGCTTCTCAAATAACCCAAATTTACTTTTGTTTACATTTTTCGGCAAGTGCAATTGCATTTTATGCGATGTTAAAATGTATATACATATTATAAGCTATTATTTTTGTTTGAATTGACTCATTAATTCAAGGTTTTAAACAAATAATTACCAAATCCTTACCCCTAATTACCGAAAAGCTACGATTTACTTTCATGTGTTGAAAAAACCACTTCAAAACAAAACGGAAATATCTTTGCAATATCTTATCTAAGTCAAAATGGTCTTCAAAAAAAACAATCCCAGAATTGAAAATAAATACTTAGAATATTGAGATAGGCAGTCGATTGAGTTGTCCACTTTCTTGTTTTTAACTGAATAACAAACTCACTGAGGTACACATATCACAGGTACACATAGGTACCTATCACTTAAACTGACGAAGTTAAGAAAAAACCACAAAAGGAAGCCAATTATTGCAAAAACACGACAAGCTTTAATTGAAAGTGACACTAAAATAGCTGTCAGCTGAAATTCTTCACAAATTGGGGATGGGTCCCGAAGTGAAAAATGTGATGATCAACTATCAGTTTTCACCTTAGACCTTAGAGGATTCCACCCCTGATTTCACCGCATAATTCTGGGATAATTCTTAATCAAAATCGTGTCAGTTATTTGTATTGGCCAAAAAAAGCAGAATGGTACAAGCAGTTTAGTTTTTACAATAGGCTTAAGAAATGTAGGTTCTTTCTGCAAGCATAGTACTAAAAATTTGTTTTTGAAAATGCTTTGTTGTGTAAATTTCAGAAGTTTTCAATCTTGAAAATTTGTTGTAATTTTTCCAAGCCTCAATATCTGTTTGCCTTTTAAGTGGTTCGAAAGTTATGCCCTCAAACACTTTTTGAAGAAAAGCAGCTTCTAACTCTCTTCATTTCTCAAAAACTTTTCAATATATTCAAAAAACTAAATATTTGCATACAATATTTACTAGAACTAAGTTTAAATTTTCTAGTTCTATTTTGCAAATTTTTTGAACTAAAAAGCATTTAATCAATTTTCGCATGAAACTTTAAACTACATATAAACTGTTATGTGTAAAAAAGGGCCCAGGGCATCGTCACCTGAAAAAAGACTTGTTATTTTTCTCGGTCCCCACCTCCGCGAGGGTCTGACAAGCCCTCCGAGAGTATCATTTGTCTTGAAAAACTTCTCAATGTGCCGTTCGGATTCGGCAAAAAATTGTAGGTCCCTTTGTATGTGAAGAAATTAACACACACAGCATACATTGTTGAGAAGTTGGCCCTGGTTCACCTCGAGCTGTTGCGCCACTCTATTTTTTTTTATTAGCACACTAAACTTTGTCTTTCTGCGACTTACCGTTCAGATTTTAAAATTCGAAGAACGGACGGAGCAGTGATACCTTAAGAGGCCATTTTTTTGGACGGCCAGCTAAAAAGAAGAGCATTAACTCGAGGTAACATGAAAACAATCTTCGTACAACTGCCACCCAGTTCAATCCTTTGTTTTCCAGCGCAACGTTTAACGAAATGAAAAGACAACATTTAAATATTTTCTTTGCTATTATTATTTTATATTAGTAGTGTAACTTATAATATTTAATTTTCATTTTCTTTTCATTTTTTTTTTTGCTTTTCTCTTTTTTTTCATTTGATTTTACAATTACAGGTTACATTCAAAATTATCCTATCGTAATGAATTCCTCCAATTAAAACAGAAAAGTTACTTTAAAATTACTGTGTTTCCTTTAAACGAAGTAAAATTTCACTGCAACAAAATATATATTACATAATAATATACGTGTATATAAAAACCATAACATAATGTTTTATAATTGTTTTTATTTTGTGTGTACATCCGAACGCGAAATGAAGGAATCAACTGCGTAATGCCGTTTCCTTGTCTGTTTCCTGTTTCACTATTAAGATCTTAATTCATTAATTAATGTGTTATGTATATATAAAATCTATCTCGACAGGTAAACTAATAAGGACATTTCTTGTATGCACTGTACCTATTTCTATGCATAAATGTTACGAATGAGTTGTGGTTGTAATTTCTTGTTGATTTTGTGGTGGATGTTTGAAACATTTTATATAATCAATAATTATAATAAAATAAATGAAACAAAGAAGAAAATAAACAGAAAATTTAATAAAATTATAATGCGAACGTGAAACTACAATTCATATGAGATGGAGAAGACAGTAACTAAAATTTATATCAACCACAAAGATTGTATAACGTTTATTTTTTGTTTTTAAATTATTGATGTACCTTTTAAAATATTTACATAAAAGTTTACTTTATTTCTTTAGTTTAAATTTTTATAGGCTTTTTTTTGTTTATATTCTTTGCTCCTCTTTTGTAAACGACAAAACAATTTTTTGTTGTTCTTTGTTTTATATATATATTCACTTGTTTTATTTTAAAAATCTGTTTTTACTTGGTAATTACACTAATTTTGTAATTAAGTTATCCACTTTTTATAATAGTTTTATTTTATACACTTGAGGGTTCTTAGTTCTCTTGTAAATTTTCTATTTTTTTTTTATTTATCATACACCAATTTATTTATTTTGTTTAATGGTTTTTCTTTCATCACTATTCTTTTAATTGTTACTTACAAAATTAAATTATGTAAAAAAAAGTTATTTCTTTGTCCTTTGCATTATCTTAGGCCATGATAAGCGGATTTTTTTCCTCTCTTTGCACAGGAAAGTTTTGGTTAGTTGATTTCCTGGATTTCTCCGTCCAAGTTCGAGATCTGCTGTGGGTGATTGGACTTGACCATGCAGGATCGGGCAACGGACTTAAAAAGACTAAAATTTAAAATAAATTGTTAATTGAGGTTAAGTCCATTCGATTTGAGACAACAATTTGGCTGAATAAACATAAATTAAAATAGAAGTAAATAAAATTTACGCTGAAAAAGTAAATAAAAAATTTACAAAATATGGAATGAACTGATTTCCGTTTACATAAGAAGTATACGACGCAAGGAATTCAAGATAAAAAGAAGATACAAACCGAAACTTCCAGCAACTGCTGGAAGTAATAATTCTTCACGGAAAAAATGAGCGAAGAATAACGACTGGATAAAAAATGTCGTCATGGATGAAGAACGTGTCGGAACGTTTCGGTTTTACCGTAGCAATAATAATTCGGAGCTCAACTTCACGAGAAGAAGTGAACTTTATTCAAATCTATGTTGCTTGGAAGCATAGTTTTCTCTGTAGACATCCCAAGCGACCGAACTTGCCTCGAAAAATCATAGCTCGAATTAGTAAAGCCAAATTTATTTGCATAAAAATTCCTCTTATTTTTCCTAATTATCGATGTAACGGCGTTGCGACAAACTCTAAAATCATTGAGTATTGCAGAACAAATCTATCATCTCCATCTAGAATATTGCTTATTCCTGACTTTCATGGTCAGTAGTCAACTCACTCATTAGTCAAAAACTTCTTGAGTGAAATGTACAAAATAAGTACACGCGCGCAACAATTTAATGTATTGTCGATTTCAAAAAGAAATTAAATTGGGAGGTTTGAGCGGACTAGAGTAATAGCTTTTTTCATTATTCGCAAATTCGTTCTCACCTTTTTTTCAACAAGAATACAAAAAAATAAACAGAATTCAGAAGCAGAATAAACAGTAAAAGAACTGAACGAGCTTGCAACGGTGGCGAATGTAAATTTCAGCAGAATGTCCGGCTGGGACAAGTTTCTCTTCAAACCTCAGGATACTTCAACTTTCTATCTATCATAGTTAAATTAAAATCTTTAATCCTTACAGGTTGTCTCCATGAGGTGACGCTAAGGGCCCGTGTAGGCCTATACGAGCTGGTGGCTTCTGCTGCCAGCAACCCTACCTAACCTAACCTAAACAGAAACAGAAATTAAAGAACTCCACAAATCGAAACACGTACTGATTTATCTGATTTTTGTATTTACTTGGCAGGATCAGTCATTTCGACAAGTGGAAACGCGAAGAGAACAAGATGCGATTCAGTTTGTATTGCACAATAACCCAATACGAAGCGGATCGCACATGAAAAGGCAGATTGGATGCGATTTACTTCGCACATGGTAATCGGCCCACAGTAGTTTTTCTGTGGATGAGGGGTATATAGTTCACAACCACGAACTTTTTATGCTGTGCGACGATTCGCATGTTCATAGTTAAAGGGACTACTGCCACAGGGGCATCAATCAACCTGACATAATTTAAAGGACAAAACACGGCAACTATGTTTGTTCAGCCAATGAACATCGATGCCCAAGATAACATGATTGTCAAATCCTAGCTAAGGATTCATACGCTTGGATTGAACAACTGAAGTGAAAGAACGTTGCAGTGATGTGTGAGCACCCTCCACGGGTCAGGAATCCAGAGGAGAAAATTATTGTTAACAAAGAGGGTATCAAAAGTCACACAAAAACTGTGAAAAATTTGTATGTATAGAGAGTTGAAAAAAGTGGCTCAATGACGAGTTTATCAATCATTGCGAAAAAACGAAATAAGTTGCGAGAAAAAAAGTTTAGTTTGCTTATAACTCTAACTCAAAGTTCAGACAGGCAAAAAAAATACTGTGGAATTCGAGAAAAATATTTTCAAATAATTGCAGCAATATAGAAATAGCAAGAATATAGCGAAATGAAACAAACTACGCGTCCTTGTTTTATACAACTTGATAAAGACTAAAGGGACCAAATTTGTTTGCTTTCGAAGCCCCCCCCCCAAAAAAAAAAAGATCTAAGCCCATCCTTGAAGGCCCATTGATAGGGGAAAAAGTCCTCTGCAATTCCTTGTTCACAAAAAATAAAACAAACTTACTTTTCAATTTCCGGCGCGCAGTGCACAAAGTCGTGATCCCAGAACTTGTAGATTGGATTCTTGATTAGTTCGATGAATGTAATCAGCAGACCCCATGGGTGTGGGCGATTAACAATCAAACGCTCCAACAAAACTCTTGTGATTTGCTCTTGGATGGCTTCAGAGTTGGCCTCGGCAAACAAATGTAATACCGCACAGCTAAAGTAGTGCGTATGACTGTTGGGATACCTCAACTGATTGGCAATCGCATTCAGGAATAGATAGCGTCCTTCGGTGTCAAGATCCACGGCTAGATTCTGGAAGATGTCCATATGAGCGCTATGTGCTATGTTCGAAGTGTTTGGAACGAAATTTTTGCTCCTACAAGGAAATGAATGATCATATTTTTTTTCAATTTAGCAGCAAAAAGTGAAACTTACCTTATGTGCGCAATAGCTTGCGTTCCAACGTAGAGCACAAGTGCATTCATCAGCGGGATATTGTACCGGGAGCCGGGCTCATTGGAGATTTGCAAATGGCTGCGGAACTCCGACAAGAATGTCACCGGAGCACGGGCCTTCAAGTAGGAGTCCAAGTCCTTTTTAAAGTTGGCCGGCTGAATGTTGACCACGTAGTTTGAGAAAATCTTCGGAGCAGTCGCAGTATCTGGCAGCATATCGACCTTCAGGTTGGGTGTGAAGGGATCGGGCAGGCGCATATTCCTCGGGAACGCCGCCAGTATAATGTTGCGCATTTGAATGCAGTTTGGAGGGATAGCATCACAAAATCCAAAATGATAGTCACACAAGAACTCCGGGAAGTCGTGCAACAGCACTAGCAACACCCGCAATGTGCCTTTGTACAGTACCTGCACTGGTTTCGCAAGCTCAGCGTTGCGCAAAAACGGCGCCAAATACTTAAATAAATCCATGAGTAGCTGGGCATATAGCGGCCATCCTTTTTGTTGCGGAATCTGGGCCAATATACGACCCAGGAATGTACGATGCGAGATCAACTCCAGCCACGCATAGCAGAAGCCCGCCGCACGCGATGGGTTCAACAGGTGGTAGGTGTGCGAGAAGGCAGTCACAATGCTCTGCATTAGACTTTCGAGCACAGCGTCGGGAGAGCTCAGCTCCAGGAATAGCATGATAAAGAATCGATGGTAGCCCAGTTGTTGGAAAGAGCTACCGTGCAGTTCTTGGTCTTGCAGGAGGATACCTAGGACGATTCCCAGCACCTTGTTCAGCAAATTGATTTTCGTTGTGGGGTTGCCCTGATCGCCCGAATGCCTGACAAGCAGCGCGATCAGGTGGACAAATGCATCGATCCAGTGGAAGATCTTTGTCTTGGCAACGGCTGGATTGTGGGTTGGATCGTTCAGAATGCGATAGACCAAGTCGATGCAAAACTGTGTTGCCTGGCGGAAGAAACGCGTAATCAGATCGTCTGTCTTCAGAATGCCATAAAGGTTCATCTTCTGCACAAAAGATCCAAAATTCTTTGTTTCCCGGGACAGATTATTGGACTGCGAGTAGATCGACACCCAGTCTTTGAGTAAAAATTCGGTTTTCTCTTGAAGACCTGGTGGATCATCGCACTCATTTGACTGCAAAGAGAAACCATTATTAGTCTTCGAATGTTTTGCTGGTTTGGAATTTGTGCAAGTCCAAGACTTACCCTTACATGAGACAAACCGGTGTGAATGTACTGAGCTGCTCCGGTGGTGTAGCGCTCCGTCATGAAATTTCCCGAGTCGTGGTTGCCCCACAGCATCTCTATTATGTGCGTTAGCGCCTCTGGGTAGCGATGGCGGTGCTGTGGCAGGCGGGCCAACATTTCAATGGTTCCAATGAATTCGCTCTCGGGTACAATGTGACTCGGACGGTCGTCGATTAAGAGGCGTTCCATCAGTTGCATAGCGAAGGTGACTGCCATGTAGTTGTTGCCATTGTCCATGGCATCGCGCAGTAGCACATCGAACTGTTGTACGTTCACCATGTGCGATGAGATGAGCAATTTTATTGCCTCGACGTTCCAGCGAATGTCTTCGCGCATTTCAAAAATACACTTGGTAACTGCACGTTCTGTTGCCACTGTTCCAAAGGCCGTTTGCAGCAAACTTAAGATTCGCAAGTGCACATCGCGGTAAAGGTTCATGTGCACCTCGTGCTCAGGGATGTTGATCAGACCCTCCACGAGCCCCTCGACAACGCGCGTCAGGAGGTTCAGGGCGCTGTCATTATCTCTTATGCGACGGGTCACCATTAAAGCGGTCAGAAGAGCGTGCATTTTGCTCGCCTGGACCTGTAGAGTAGGCACATTCACCGTGTTGTTTAGGAATCCTTCCATTCGCGTAGCCAATTCCGCGTACATCAGACCAAGCTCATCATTGCCGAAGGGTACCTCCTGAAAAGAACCAGTTATCATTTTTTCAGCTCTAGGCGAGTGAATAAATTTTTCTTACATCGACACTCACCGGGATTGTAGTCTTTGGTAGAAAGAGAGCTGCGTCGCGTTCGGACATTGGTTGAAAGCCGGGAATGTTCCGTGCAAATTCAGTATACACGGCAAACTGATTCGCTGGTATACCACCGACCTTCAAGCGAACTTGTTCGGGCATTCTCTCCGACTGGTAAGCTAGAGTCTCTGCGTCAACGTAACGTCTAAAAAGATTTTGAGTTAAAAAAGTCTACTCTATGCGAAAAGAATTAAAACAGAAATTACCTTCCTTCATCGCGTGACATCTTTCTGGTCTCGAAATCGGCAGCTAAGCGACGGTCTACTTCTGGGGTAGCCTTCTCAGCGGCTGTTTTTTGCACAAAGGCGCAAGCAAGCTCCACGTTGTCGTTTGTCAATTGAATGGCGGCAGCTTCGATTTCTTGGTATTGTGGGCCACCTGTTATGGCCGACAGAAATGCCTTCCTGATGTTGCCGTTTAAGGTCTGGGTGATTTGATCTTTGCAAGTGATCATTGCCATTCCTGCGGACAGATTACGAACCATCTGATGGGCTGCGGTTCGCATGCGTGTCTCGTCGGGATCCAACGCAAAGTCCTTTCGTACAATCTGTTCGGTTGTGCTTGATGCGATACGGACGCTCCTGTCGACTACAGGCTGCAGCCAGTCTGTAATCGTGCGTTCGATGGCGTTGAGTACAATGTGCTTCAAAGCAGGGTTTGTGTGCAAAATCGCAATGGTTGGCGAGATGACCACATGCTGTGCGATCAGTGAAAAGTTGGTCACATTTATGTCAACGTAATTAAAACGCGGCTCCGGTGGACTAATGGCCAACTGACCGGCGCCCTCGTTGCTGATGCTAGGCGATGGATTGGTAGTTGGGTTGTTGTTCATAATCATAGACTGTTCCACGTCTATACTGTTGGTAAGAGCCTGTTGTTGCTGCTGCTGCTGTTGTTGTTGTTGTTGTTGCTGCTGCTGTTGCTGTTGTTGCTGCTGCTGTTGTTGTTGTTGCTGCTGTTGTTGTTGTTGCTGTTGTTGTTGCTGCTGCTGCTGCTGTTGTTGTTGCTGCTGCTGTTGCTGTTGTTGTTGCTGCTGAGGAACACTCACCAACTCGATTGCCTTCGTCTTTGGCTGCGTCATTTGATGTTCGAGGTTCATCGAGCGACCAGGATCCTTCAAAAAGATTATGGGCTTCAGTTTGCTTAATTCAATGTTCAACGTCTTGCAGAGAACTTCGATTTCAAACTTCAAATTGAGCTTGAGTTCCGGCTCTTGGTGCAATTCGCCGAGCACATGCATTATCGCCATGGTCCATGGGTTGGGGCTTTTGAAGATCTTACTCTTGCCGCTAGATTCGAGAATTTTCGCCACAAACGGCACAACAAAGAGTAGTTCTTGTTGGCCTTTGTGATAAGCCTCAGCAAGCAGGCCCTTCAAATCCAAATCAATTTGCAAAATCGGACGATTACGTCCGAGGGTCATCATGCCTAACCAATGACCGAGGTTCTTTAGCAGGCTTCGATCGGAGAAGTTTACGACACCCTTGTCGGAGCGAAGCAACACTTTTATGTTTCGCAGCGTCTCCTTGGTTACATACTTGTTGATCTCGGGGTTCTTAAGAGCGTCCAAGAAGTTGAAGTACAGCGTGTGAAAGTTAAATTCCATTGAAGCGCGTTTAAGCACCAAGTATTGCGACAGCCACGGCCAGTACTCCTTGATCATGATTTCCTTGATCTCTTCGCACTTTTGTGGGATGTTCAGCTGACTGAGGTTGTTGAATATGAATGCAGTCTTGTCTTGGACGCCCTCAGGGGGTACGGTGATTTTCTCCTCGTTTGCGACCAATAGAGTGTCGATGTTTGTGGCGTTCGCGATGGACTTCACACGTGTTACAACCATGGGCTTTTGTTGCGCGGGCGTTGTCACAATATTTCCGGTAACCGAGTTACTGCGGTACAGGGAATCAGGCGCGGCTTGTTGTGTTGGCTGGCCGGGTATGATCTGGGACATGGAACTGGGCAGAATGCTTGCCTGCGTTTTGTTCGGCGGCTCTTGTTCCATGAAGCCACACTCCACGTATTGTATTAGAAGTGGGGGGAACTCCTGAAAGTGTGGGATCGATCTAATAAACTCGCAGTATTTATTATAGGTGCGGAGGCGGGTCTTAAATCGATCCAGGGCGGTTATTCCAAAGTAATACATCTTCGAGCCAACGGGCTTGCGTAAGGCATCGAGTACGCAGCGCAGAGCAAGTCCTAATGTAAAGCATGTCGGTGCCAGGTTACGTTCGATGATGCCACCAAACAGTTGAGCAGTGGTTTGGAGCTCCTTGTCAGGGTATTGCGGAAAAAATCGATATTCTTCGAACAGGTTGCGCAGCATGCACTGATAGACTTCTTGTTCCCGGCGAATGTTGGACTCCTTGAACCGTTGAAGCATATCCAAAACCTCATCGATTGACAGTGTGGGATGCGGTGGATGATTGTAAATGCGCTGGAAATAGCTGTTCGCCTCGTCCTCGACTTCCTTTGACACTGGCTGACCCAGATCGGTGATGACGCCTTGATTTGCGTTGGGCGTCGGCGGAATGCGACCAATGTTGTTAACGTTTGGTGGCGCTTGCAGTACTGTCAGGGGATACGGGCTATTGGAAGCGGCCGCTGCCGCGGCATTCATCAGCCTAGACGGGGATGCCGGCGTGGACACAAGATTACCCAAAACATTCCCAAAGTTAAATGCTCCATTTGGACCGCCCAGGTTCAGACCCGCGATGTTCGTACTTAGGTTGGACAGGGTGTCCACCGAGGGTCCAAACATCTGCTGGGCATTCAAATTCGTATTGAAGGGCGCTGGCTCGATGCCACGATGTGTGCGGATAACGCCGGGCGGCGGTGGCTGCTGTTGACGTGCCTTGTTCGCAATCAAGTTGCAGTTCGACGTCATTTGAATGATTACATCACAGAGCTCTTGTGCCACGTTCGCGGCACAAGCCTGCAGGCATGTCAACATAGTAGTCAGAGTTTCATGGGGCAGTTGGGCAGCCTTTGGTATTTGGTCCTCTGGCACCTTGGCGCCGGTAATCTGTGGGCAGCGACGTTGAAGAAATTTGATAATCGCCTGTACGAACGGCTCTCCGTGTTCGCGTATCTTGTCGCTAAGCCACTTCTCAAGCTTGAGATACTCACGTCGGGATGCCAGGCATGCTAGATCGATGACAAAAAGAAAGCTTCTTGCGTTCAGAAGGCTAGATAAAGCTTTAAGATCCTGGGCTACGTCTAGAATCCGCGACAAACGGGACTGGTCGTTTTCGCCGCGCAGATAATAGTCCGACATGGCGTGCATGATGGTCGGACGTAGGTGCATCATGAAATTAGATGAATTCCACGCGTGGTGCAGAATAACTCCCGAGTTCGGATGATTAGCTATGAATGTCGGAATGAGATTGTTAAACAATTCCTGTCGGAAGCCAGTGATTGGGGTTGTTAGCTGTAAAAGTGCCAGTATCAACACGTCCGGGCAATGTTGGGCGGGAAATTTGAATATTTCCGTCACCTGTGTGTACGGCCCATTTTCACCAAGGTACAAAAGCACCTCCACTAAATGCAGCGACTTCCAAGTCGCAATTTCTTTGTTGTCTGTCTCCGGTGGCGTCTTCAGTAGCTCCACAGGCACAGGAGTGAATATATAGTCGGCAAAGGAAAACAAGTCCGAATGCTTCAACATCATCGAGACAAGGGAAAACTGCCCCTCGACATTTTGCCAGTGACGGTAGGCACATTCTGCGAGAAAAACACTCGACTGTGTGCCCAGGCGGAAAATCGTCAACAGGAGATTCAGACCGATGCGGTCCTTGATTATGAACTCATGATGGTCCAAGGCGAAGCACACTTCTTTCCAGTTTAAATTGGGCACGATTTCCTTCAGTGCCTGCACGAATATATCGGGTTTCCATGTTTGTGTGGTGTCTGTGGCGGCCTGCGACACCTTGGAGTCCTTTTTCGGATCACCCCCAGCCACTGCGGCTGGGGTGCTGGTAGTATCATTGTTGTTGCTGGCATTATTGTTGCTTGCCACTTGGCCCGGCCAGAAATTCGCTGGTGTCGGTAAATTTACATTACAATCAAGTAGGGAGGTGTGCGTGCGGCACATCAACCCAATAATCTTAGCCACATCCTGTGTTTGGAGGTCTGCACGTCCGCAGCGTAGATGGTTTTTGCACTCGTCGACGGTCGAAGTGAATTCATAGCCGATTTCCAGGATTAAATTAATCCAGGATGTGTCCATAATATTGTTCGCCTGCGTCAGCGTTTCGGCCAGACTCTCATAAACTTCTTCGATCGATAACTCCTCTTGGTGATGTGTCTGGTACAGGAAGGGAGACAAAATCAGTGGTACTCCCTCGTGGGGGAAGTCTTCTCGTAGTTTTTGAATAAACTTCAAGTGGGCTTCTTCGCTAAGGCCGTAGTCACTGTACGTGTCCGGGGTGAATAGCGATAATATCAGTTGCAAGATATTTGGTAGGATATCGTTGAGGCTGCGTTCGGTTGGGGACGCTGTCTCGTTATTGGTGTATGATTCGATTAGTTGTGGTATCGTTCGCTTCAGGTGTTCCCTTGCGAAGCTCTGAGTCTCAACATTAGATGAGTGCGTGAGTGCTAGTGCAACAATCACCTCAGTCAACTTGGAGATTCCAGTCGCTTGTGTGATTTGGGAAAGTAAATTCGATGTCGGTTGTAGGGTCTGCACACGAGTGTGAGAAAAATAAGGATCGATATACAAAAAGTTTTTATTTTTTTTTAGGCTACTTACCTTTTGGGCGGGAAAACAATTATCCACGGAAAAACAGATGTTAGATATCGCTGGAGTTTTGTTTAATTGTTTGTTTAGCTCGATTCCGAGTAGTTTGCAGTGAAACGGTGTCGACGTTGGATCCGTAAAATTTACAATTGAGAAAAGGCAACGCAGACAATGGCGATCCGCTTCCAAGCCAAATTCGTCAACCAGCTGAAAATAAAGATTTTCTTAGCGTATTGAAACATTCTTCGGCGATGTAAGATAAGCGGTTGTGCGTCAAAAAACACACGGGTGCGGCATAGCTACGTACACCATAGGCAAATATCTAAATTGCTGGCATGTAAGCACAAACGGTTTCTTAGAGTGTTTCGTATTATTTGCATCACAAAGTAAAAGTTTAAAACGAATTAATAAAAAAGCGACATGTCCGTCAACATTTGTCGTAGGCATAAATTGCTGAATAACGATATATTCAACTTCGGACAGCCCACAAGCTGAAATTGATGAATTTACCCATTCTCCGAGATTTGTTTACAAATGTAAGTGAATTCATGAATTCGTCATTTCCATGCAATTTCGTTTTGCAGCTTTTACATCAGCTGACCGCGTAAGGTGAATTGTTCTTGTATCTTCTTACACGTATTCACCGACACGGAAATTTAAAGCTTTAAAGGCTTTATAAAAAACGTAAACAAATGGGTGTTAGAGGGTAAGAGAGACGCAAGTTGAATATCTAGTTATTCAGTAATTTGTATCGTAGGTTAGGCTCATTCTTATTATGCACTTTGTTTAAAATACTGTTTCATTTTTATAAAAATTTTGCTTGTTACAATTTTACAAACTGTTGACGTTGTACACTTTTTTATTTATGTCAAATCTGCTGTTCTTATGTTGGGCGAAGTATAAGCGTTTCCCTTATATTTCGCCCAACAAAGTAGCACCCTATATTTTGAAGCAACTATCGTAACTCGTAGTTGTTTAAAATGCAGGGTGGCAAAGTAATTTTTCGATTTCTTTTTGAAGTCTTTAAGCTACTTGGTTGCAAATGCTTTTTGTTATATTTTTTTTTATTTCGCCTTCTAAGAACAAGCTTTCTTAGACATAAATTCTTCTAAGTTCTTAGACGCCGTTCTTCTCAAGTCAAGAGAATCTAGAATAATAAGTTTAAGTCTTGATCGCTTTGGCGGTAGGCTATTGAAATCGAGCTAAGGAAGCCTCCTAAGCGCAAACCTAAGGTACCTTTTTTAGATAGATAGATTCAAGCCTAGAATTGTCGCCATGTAGTATGGACACCAAACTACAAACGAATACTCTACAATAGATCGAACAAAAGATACAAATAAAGTTTTAACAGCATATGTATTGGAACACGCACTGGCATAACGCCTTATCATTCCCCATACCCCGTCGTTTGCCTTTTTCAGGATAGAGTCAATATGCTCGTTGAAAGATGGCTTGGTGTCCAATATGATACCGAGGTCCTTAATTGTGTGGACACGTGGTATAGTGTTTCCTTCAAAGGAATACGTTAGAATTAAAGACGACTTGAGCACTAAACGACTAAACAATTTGTCAGCGGCAATAATCAATCATTGGCGTTCAGGCAAAAATTTTACGATATCATTAACAAATAAGATAAACATAAGAGGACCGATGTGGCTACCTTGAGGCACAAAAGAGGTGACGAAAATGTTGTTTGAAACATTTCAGGATTTCGGGATTTCACAAACTGATCCCGACCTTTTAAAAAGGAATAAAGCTATCATAAGAAAAAGGCAGGAAAACTAAGTCCTTCAAGTTTGAAAAGTAGATGTTTTTGGGCAACGCGATCCAATGCTTTACCAAAGTTAGTATATATGGCATCATTAATAGCTTTTACCAATTTCAGATATAATGAAATTTGAAAAAAAGGAGATTAGTAACAGTAGAACGTTTCTTTACAAAACCATGTTGATTATTACAAATTAAAGATTTACAATGGAAATATAGTTAATCAGTGACAAGCACATCAAATAACTTCGGAACATAAGATTGTCTACAAATGCCCCTATAGATCTCAATTTTGTTTTCTTACCAGATTTGAAAATGGGAAGTATAAAGAAGCTTTTCCAGATAGCTGGATAAGTGCTAGTATATAAGGACAGGTTAAATATGAATCAGATGATTTTGTGCAGAGCAACAGCACTTTCTATGAGAAAAGCGGTAGGCAATCCATCGGGGCCAGGACTAAAGCTTGATTTGAAGCCTGCCAAGCCATTCAAAACATCCTCTTCAGAAATGTCCATTGATCTGAAGATATGACTATGTGAAGCGCTTAGAAAGCAAAAAAAAAAACTGTTCCATCTATCGGTGATTCTTGTTTTGAGTAAACCGACTGAAAAAATGAACAAAAATAGAGAGATGAGGGGTCTTTATGAAGTTCCAGAATTTCTCTGGTCTAGATTAAAGGCTTCCCTGGATGACGCTTAAGTACTCCTGATACCCGCTACAGGGGCAATTCAAACTAAATTTTGAGACTTCTGTATGTCATAAAATCCTCATCAGCCAAGCTAGAACGCCACTTCTTATAGGCTCTGTTTTATGACCCTTTAAGCGACGAGTTAGGTCATTATCCCATGGACAAGAGTTCTACAGGTAAATATGTACCAATTGAATCAAAATTGCAAAAAATACTTAAAAAAGGGTGAGGAGTATTTTCTGGAATACGTGGCAGCGGGACAGGTAACTACAGGTGCAGACTACAATGAAGGAGGTTTTTGGTTGACCTGAAGAAGGCCAAGCAAATGAAATGTATCGACAATCTCTGACCCAATTGTTAATAAATTCGTAGGGTTTATATGAGTGTCTTCCTAGTCGTCTGGCACCCATTGAATATAAGGTTGATTGATGTCGCCAAACACGCAGATTATATCTGGCGCAGATGAAAGACGGACGATATATTTCATGGCGTCCAAATATCTCGCAGTATTCTGCTGGGTACCCACACGGTGCTAGAAGATATATAAAGGCAAACAAAATATACTGTCGAGGATGGACGTAGATTAAATTTGCTACACAACAGATTTCAATGTCTGCAAAATCACCAAGGTCGACTTCATAAAGTTTAAAGTTATTGGGAATAGCTAATAACTGTTTAAAACAAGAGTGCACCGGTACCTCTCCTCTTTTCCTCCTTCCTCTAATCCTTTCCGCTCGTGAAATGCCAAGCATTTAAAGGGTAGCCAATCCCTTATTCGCGAGTTCATTACAAAAAAATAGCTTTTAATTGGCTATGCAGTTTGTGCTTGGGTCAAATTTGGTTGTTGTAATGTTATTGGCCTAGAAGTTATAGTATAACAAAAATCTCGAAGACAAAAGTTTGAAAATATTTTAAAAAATCTCGAAAGACGATATTTCGAAAAAATCTCGAATGCAAACATTTTTTTAAAAAGTTTTAAGTGTGTTTTTAACTTGATTTTTTAAATAGTCTTAAAAAACATCGGATAAAAACGACAGTTTCAAAAATTTTCAAATCAAACTTATAAAATGGCAATTCGGATTTTTTTTAACGTCGCAAGATTTCAAAATTACAAGATTACAAAATTTTCATTATTCAGCATTGGCTAATTTTAATTAATTCTGTGAGCATAGATTTTTGGGAAACCCGAAAAAATACTATTTTTTTGCTTCGTATTTTAAGAAGGCTACAAAAATGTAGGTTGGACAAGATAATTTCGAAATTTTTGAAAGTAGTTCGCTTGCTTTATAAACGCATATACCTACTTACACCAATTTAAAACCAGGGGTGGAATCGGCTAAGATGATCTGTGATTTTCATATTTTGTGACAGTCAGTGTGATCAAACAAAATAATTCGTCTGTGTAAGGTGATCACAAAAATTTTGTTCCGAATCGTTGCTTTATTTAGGCTTGTTATCCAGGAACTCATCTTTTTATTCGTGCATGCAGAAGGTCAGCCTAAGTGTAGGCAAAAAAAAAACAACTAACTAGAAAGTTTGAAAACTGGGGACCAGCTGATTTTGACGTTGATTGATCTTGAGCTGTCACAAGAAAATTGGGATGATCACAGTTTACGCAGACGAATTTTTGTGATTTGTGACATCACTTATCACAGATCACCTTAGCCGATTCCACCTCAGGTGGTCGTTACCATAAATACACTAAAGAAGCATAAAAAAATCGAAAATGCTTCCATGTTTAAGTAAATGTTTCGTAGATATATATTCTAAGCAAAAGACGTGGTACAACATTCAGGGAGAGTATCAAGGTTAACAGGTCCACAATTTATCCAGCGTTTCTGCTAAAGCAAGACCTGGAAAAATGCCACGAATTTAATTCACGAGGCGAATATCCTTTTCATAGATTACAAACAAGCAAAAAAAATAAAAACATCGAAAACTAAGACAATATTACAATGTAGGCAACAGGTTGAATTATCGGTAACGCCAGGATACCAGAACCGCTGTTTAACAATAAATCGGATAAGACAACAGAAAAAAAGTAGAACTGAACTAACAAGATTCGTTTTTAGTAAATTAAAGAAAGTTCTATTGAGGAATGTAAAAGAGAAGAGAATATATCACATGACAAACTGTCATTCACTAGCCATTCCCTCGCATAGTCGTTATTTTGTAAGCAAACATTTATCTTTAACATTATATCAACTATAATAAAAAGTATTGTTGCCTAATTTTTCGTCTTAAATAATTGCAGACAAAAAACTTACATCAATGGATGCGTGGGTTTGGGTCTTCCACGTCGCTTAACTAACCTAATTAGTAAAGTAACTAGCTCATGTCAAAGAGTCATTCAAAGAGATGAGGGTAGTAGGCAACCCAGGAAACAACTACTGTGCTGTTCGAACTACCCGTGGGCTTCCTGGGTTTAATTTTGTACTCGATTTCGGATGCGACTGCCTTGACGCAGCCGAAGAAGCCGAGGAGGGCTACGAAAATAAGGGGTAAAGCACCAACTTGACTGACTCCAAACCTAAGTTTTAGTTTGGAATGTGGCACTGAGTGTTTGTTATGATCTCAATAGTCATTCTCCTTTCCACTAGTTTCTTGCGTGCATTTCTATTAGACTCCGTTTAGTTGGGGAACTCTTTGCTCTCGATTTGTCTCTTAGCAACAGTTTTGTTGAAATTTATTTTTAAAGAAATATTTTGTTACGAATAAACAAATGAAACTAAAAAGGGGCTCGGGTCTTACGTCCTCCCATCAGGCATATTAGGTAATATTCCATTTCAGTATGAATCATCATCTGTAGTCTTTGCTCTTCGGCAATCGCAACCGATTTGCTCTGTGGCATTTACACAGGTTCAACTTCTTGAGAATAACAAACTGGACGTGTACAAGCATTTCACCGATCTGACCCACCTGTGCTATGCTCAGGACCTCAGGTTTGCGAAGCTTAAGTGTGTTTTAACTGGCGGAGGGAGATTAAAGATTTAGATTTTACCGGCCTTTCGTCTTCCATACTTAAACACAAAGATTTATATTGTTTAGAAAGTTCGTTAATGCCAAAAACAAAGCCGAATGCTACTCCATCAATTTTAAATTCATCAATGGCACATTAAATGACACAAATACTATCTGCATCTCTTTTCCTGAGAGTTTTTCCAAATCGTTAAGGCACTCGCCTACGCCTTTCAATATTGATTAATAATTATTTTAATACTTCTGAAGTCTTCTCAAGTTAATTTGAATAATATTCCTGGTTAATTTAGAAACTATGAGTAACAAATATGAGCTATAACTGTATTTCGCACACGTACTTTCCTAAGATACTACTACACAATTATTCTTTTATATTTTAACAGGTCAATCCATTTTCTTCATTAAATCAGGCAACATATTTATTTTTATTTCAAGAAACTTATTTTGGAATGGCTTTGTTTATACAAAATACACGCAACTGTCAAACTTATGTGACTTATTAGGTGCGTAATTTCTCCGCCAGGGCACACCCTATATTCCTCATTGTAAGTACTTGTTGTGAGATCCAAATAGGAACCCCTGAAATTCGAATTCTCTTTGGTCCACTCTACCGTACGAAGCGGAAACTAAGACACTACGTAGGCCACAGAAAAGCAACTGCAATCTTTGGAAATATGGCTGTTCCGGAGAATTCTAAGACTACACAACGTAGAAGTGCTGGGCCAATAAAGAGGGCTCCTTGACACAATCAAGATACGGAAACACGAATATCTTGGAGACATCTTAAGAAATGAAAAATTCCAACTTTTACAGGTCATTACTCAGCGAAAAATTGAAAGCGGAAAAACTGTTGGCAATGCAATGAACAACTTGTATGAAGAATCTCAAGGAGTGGTACAACGTTCCAATATTTGAACTGTTAAGGAACGGACAGTCAAGATAAACAGCAAAAAGAATGATATCCGTTTGACTATTCTATTAATGAAAAAAGAATCTAGGAAGAAGCGACTTAATGTAGTCGAAAAAAAAAAATGTTTTGAAGACTGGTTTACGAAGCTAAATCTTACCTCGAGGTGTAACCCTAATGATTATGATACCAAATTATGGGTAAGTTTTTAATCAATCAAAGCAGTGCAGGAATCGAGGGTATTGCCAGTCTCTAAGTCGCCCGTTCTAAGAACGTTCGTTCTGGAAAGAGCGATTCAACGACCGCTCGCAGTAGAAGCCTGAACCCATTAAGTAACTAAGTTCTGTTTATGACATGTAGATTCCATCCTGTCTTTTGCCCACGGAGATACTGGGTTGGGAGTATATATGTATTTCCTTCTAGGCTCGAATACTCCTGCTGGTCACAACTTTGTGGCGTTACTGATGAATGTTACCTTTGGAGCTTAGAACTTTATTTTTTGTTGCTCAACTTTAAAACTTGAGGTTTTTAACAATATCATCCTTAGAAATGGCCAGAATAGTTGGTACTCCATTGACTAATGCACTAAATAATTATCAGCAACTTGCCAGCTCATTCTTCTAAGCATAATAAAGAAATGGCTGTGTTCTCCTCAATTCTTGGGCCAAGTGTTCAGCGTAGAGGTTTCAGCTTTCTGCCTCTTCTCCAAAACGGAATAGCATATCGCCGCGCAAAGATATAAGGAAAATCGCAGAAAAGCTGGGAGAGATTTGGAGAATTTAGAGGTTGCGTGAATAAATATTTTGCAAAATGAGACATTGAAATCCTTCCTTATTTGCACAACCTACATCCATGTTTACATTTGACCCAATTTAATTTTTCGGACTAGTGGACCGTAAGGGTTTTTGGCTCTAACGATTTTTGCTAATTTTAAAAGGAAAATAAATAACCTAAAAGTAATCTCAAAATGAACAGAAATAAGCCAAATATGTAGATACAAATATGTAACCATCCAAAACCGCCCATGGGGTTACTTTTCATTTTCGTCTTCCATATGTTTCGCATTACCAATTTGCCACTCAACAGTTTTTTTTTTTGGTTTCAACAGTGGACGTGGATCATGTGTACAGCAGCCATCACTCCGCGTATGTGACTTTGAACAAAACGAAATAGAAAGCAGACATCCAAGGTTTTACATATTTCTTTCTTTCTTCCGCCCTCGGTACGAAATTTTCTCGATTTTCGTCCCCCGTTGACCAGCTTCCAGAAACCTCCTTTTCTTTGTATTTCTTCCTGGTTAATGAATAAAAAATCCAAGACCACTAAAGCACAAGTGGATGCGGAAAATTAAAGATTTCAGGACAGAGTCACTCCTGCAAACATCTGCTCGGTTGGCCTACAAAAGGACGGGTAGCAAGAAAAGACGGTGTCGCTGGATGATGATGAGATGTTTGCCATTGCCACACAGCGGTGGTAAAAGGAAGCAGAAGAAAATTATCACAAAACAAAATTATCTATACCTACATACCCCGCACGCACACATACCTGCGTGTATTGATAAACCATAATTTACAGAAAGTAGTCCGTCCGCTTACCTAAATTTGTTAATTGCAGGGTCTGCTTCCGAAACCAGTCCGGGGCTTGTTAATTAATAAGAATTTGTTGTTTTTTTTTAAAGACAAATCAAGTAAATGCTGGCTGGCTGGAGGAAACTTTTTTCAACACTCTTGTACACTTTTTACAGGGCCAGCAGCAGTCGTTCGTTTTCGATACACAAAGGGCAAAAAAACGTCAAATGAAATGAAACCAAGTTTTTGCTAATTTTAAACATTTTTTCAAACATTTTTCACTGAACGGACTTGCTCCGAGCGCTAAGTAACTATTTTGTGCTGATTGAAATCCATTTTGGTTAGATTTTTCCGTTTAATTCTTTAAATGAAAAACTTGCAAAGACGACGATGGAAAATTCTTCAAATGAACATGGCGTCGGCGAAAAAAAACCATGAAAAAGAAAGTAACGAACCCAGCAGGGGATCAGAGTTTTGTCTCTATTTGTGATGAATAGTGTTTTCTCTGTTTCGTTTAGGTATCCCATTGCAAGTGGAAGCAGCTTGAGTAGTCTGTGGAGGGAAACTGTCAAAAAGGGTAAATAAGAGTGATGCCAGGTTTGGGTTTTACGTTAATGCGAAACTGCAGCAGCAGTTTAAATGCACCAGCTTATTAAATATACGATTGATAAATTCGATATTTATCCTAACAAATTTATTATTTTATTACATTTTCAAAATTCTGGCGCAATTACATATTTTAAACGTTTTTTAAAAATAAAATAACTTGTACAGGGTTTTTCAATATTAAAACATTGTTTATATTGAAAATCCCTCTCGAAATCTGTTTATTTTTAAAAAATACATTAATAATTTACTGCGCCAAAATTATTATATTCTGGCTTTCTGAAAGGTTTTGACAACGTCGTGACAAGACCCACTTCGCAAGAATATATTTTCACACGATTTTTTTGTCTAAAAACAATGAGAAACATAGATGACAAGTGTCAACACAGTACAAATATTTAACAGTTTCTTCCGGACAGGAAAGAAAATTAATCGCAATCTTATCTTGAATATCCAGAATGGAATAAATGAAGTTACTAAAAAATAAAATAAAATTGTAAGTATAGGTTTTGAATAGAATAAAAATGATACGGGTTTTGGTAAGCAATCCAAAATAAATTAAAAAGAAAAAACATAAAACGAATTCATCAGAGTTTTGTTTACCATTCCAATTTTTAGAGTCAATTGAAATTGTTTAATTCAATTATTTGCTTGTCTCTTTATAATTTAATCAACAATACGCGATTGATTAAAAAATTAATATATAGAGTGGTGCAGCTCGAGGTGAACCAGGGCCAACTTCTCAACAATGTATTACTGTGTGTGTTAATTTCTTCACAAAGGGGCCTACAGTTTTTTGCCGAATCCGAACGGCACTTTAAGAAGTTTTTCAAGACAAGTGATACTATGTGATATTATGTGAAAAGTTGAACTTATTTAAAAGTTGAGCATATTTATTCCAGAGTTAAATTGTGCTTTTTGCTTTAACTTATATTAAGTTAAAAGAAAGGAAAGTTTAAGAAAAATAATCGCTTGATATCGAATAGTACTTATTTACTTATACAACTCTTTGGTAGCGCAAAACTTTGCGTTATAGATTAAGAGCTGTAATTGAATCATTTCTTTGCGTAATAGAACCCCTCCTGTGGTCGCTGGTCTCCAATTGGGTGCCTCCCCAGGTGGCGGAAAGGGGATTGCCAACCAGATATAGTGAGCCAGATAAACGAAAATATCAAGGGGCGGACCAAAATCAGCATCAAACGGATAATCCAGGAGCGTCTGTCTCAAAATGAGCGGACTTCAGGTAGGGTCTGCTGGACCCGGAGCTGCACTTCTTTCTGTTCCAACACGCAAATAGAATGGACAACAATAAAATGCGTGCCAGATGCATGCTCTGCTAGTTATTATATTATTGCTTCTCTCCGTTAAGACATAACAACTTGCGGCGGTAAGCTTTGGTGTTTCTGTGCAGAGTTTTGAGTTCCGTACTGACATAAGCATTTGCGTGTTGTATGGAGAATCACTCTCTTTTATCTTTTCTATCCTCAAATTCTTTCCGCTCGCGATGTGCTACGCATCTTAAGGGTAGTTATAGCCCCTTTACTCGCGAGTTTATTTAAAAAAAAAGTGAACTTTAACCATGTTTAAAGTTTTAAGAGCTTAAAAGGTTGCAAAAAATTAACTTAAACTGAAAGTTCTGCTCTTGTTAACTATGGCATAACTGTTGCGGCAAGAAGTCATGCAGTTTCTATGCACAGCATTAATGCTCCAGCCTATCTGCTGCCGCATTTGCGTTGCATGAGTTATTCGTTCTTTAGCTTAGAATTTAAGGCCTAAACTTTGTTTACAAACAGAGGGACAGACATTAATTTAACTCACAGGTTTGATCATTTCTCCTGAGTTTTGATCAAATATCTAATCTGAAGCTTCTGCGTTGATTATTTCACTGCGTTCTCTTTTGGTTCAAAGCGAACATTAAATTTTAAAACCTTAAATTGTTCAGTTGTTTGCATAAGCAAAAACAATAATTTATGGGAGAAGGTTTAAATTTTTTTTAAGGTTATAAATTTCGTAAATCTTTTTACCATGCCAGTTCTACCAATATTTTGAGGTAACAATCTCTTCAATAGGCCAACCCATTCAACTTCTATTAGAGCAGTGTAATTGTGACAAAAAAAAGCAAATTTTTGATACCATCGTTATCAACAATCAAGATTTAAAACGACTAAAAATGAGCTATTACTCAATCGAATCGTTCGGAGGTCGAAATATTTTAAGTTATAGTGTAACGGCGACATAGGTTTAAGTGAAACAAACAAAGACTTTCATATATATGATAAAATTTGAAAAACACTAAGCCGGTTTTACCAGAAAATATGAACAGGTAGGGTCAGAGAATTGAAGAGAGGAAGCTTATAACAACTATAAAAACTCAAAGCTAATCAATATATATTAGGTTTCCCATTTGCAGAATACAGTATCTAGATTCTCACTAAATCGACAACGACAAACCTTGCCAGTTGCTAAACTGACCTTGCCTAGTTAGGAATGCATGTTGTCATAACCAAGTAATCCAATTTTTGTCCAAAAATGACTGCTTGTACCCGTGTAACGAAAATGTCATCGAAATCTAGATCGCGGTGTGAAAGCACCATTGAATCCAGAATCAAAACCAGAAGCACACCACAATCATGCAAAACATGTGTCAAGTTGAAGAAATAATATTTGCCCCTTGTAGCAAAGCCTGCTTCACAAAAACAACACCAGATAAACTTCCAAATAAATATATATTGATGTGGAAGTATATAATAGGAAGGATATAATATCCTAATCCGGGAGAAGAACGCCTTGATTCCGGATCGCCAACCAATTAGATTTTTAAATCTGAAAACTCATAATTTAGAAATCTAGATCTTACCGATCGGTGTAAAGAGTTAAAGCTTTTGTTACCTACGTTTACTAGCTGGAGGCATTAATTTTTTAAAGGCATTAATGTATATTTTAGTGCGATGATTAGTTTTTTTTTTGACATCAAGACGAAAGAGTGGTTAAGTTATAAGCTATATTTATATGGGTACTATAAGCGTTTTGCAGAACTTGACTCGAGTTTTCGTTGAATTTTGACATTAGGTCAATACCTCCATCTTATTTCTATTACAGTTTAGTTGTATGTAATTAAATAATAAAAATAATATCCTTTCAGATTTCTATGACTCGAATGAAAGTTTTGACGGCTCTAGGAAACAAGGAACTAAAAAACGCGCAAAAGTAAAGTTAACTTTTTCAACTTTCAGGTATCTTATAACAACCTTATGAGACGACATTATAACTATGTCAGACGACATGACTTCGAATTTTGCGATTTCACTTTGCCAAAAATGTGACTTATTTTTTCAACTTTAATGTGACTTGGCAGCATTGTTGGGCTCGTCGATCTTGTCATCAAAATAATTTCTAATTGGATTTTCCAATAATTCAATGGGATATCTTCGAAAATATTATTGAACCTTGAACCCATCTTAATCTTCCGTGCTCAAATTATGTTAAAACAGTAGTTTCACTAATAAATTAACAAATAAAACCAAAATCCGTGACCATGAACAACACGTTCATACTAGATCACCTTGTTTCAATGACTCTACTACAAATTTACTTTTTTTTTGGACAAAAGAAATTACTCTTCAGTGATGACACAGCCAATTTATTAATAATTAAACTTATTACGAAATTATTACTCACCTTGCTCAAGCTTTCACACGTCTGAGCGTAGTTCTTCTTGTTCAGATTCTTCACCAGTATACTAATCTGCGTTAGCGATAAATTTAGAGGCTCCAGGTACATAATTCTCCCATCAAATTCGTCGACTGCACTGTGGGTTAACGCTTCAATCAATGTTGAAGCTCCCACTGGCGCCCGAACAACAAAAGGAAAATAATAACAAAATCCAAAACAAAAACGAATCTAGATCGTAGTCAGTCGTCTGCAGCGATTTTCTTATCGTGTTGGCCAATTCGAGATAATCAAGTCTGACGAAATTCCAATCGCAAAGCCCTCCGTGGAACACGAAACGAAAACTTCTCGATGGGGCTGTCAATTCTTTGTCGTCTTTCTGGTGGCGGCCGACGAATGACGACGATGTTTCTTTGGGTCGTGTACTGTGTTCTTCGACTTCTGGCCCCAAGTATTGGGGCCAAAAACTTTTCACTTTCTGTCGGCCCGTGCAATCCGTTTGCTGGCGCTTCGTTGTTCCCGTTTCACTTGTAAATTTGACAAACTCACGTTATGGATATGGCTTAAACTATTCGGTTTTTTAATGGCTTTTCGGTGCTCCAGTTTGTGCAGCGATTTTTCTTATTATTCGCGGGCGAACAACCAAATGAAATTAAAGAAAAAAATAAGTTCCCTCACGAAAATTCAATGGGAACGAGAAAAAAAGTTCTCTCCACTTTGAACGTCCGTTTTGTCTCCGTCACACTCACTTCGAAATTGCCTGGCCGTCGTCAAATGACGAGAAAAATAAAGGTCATCGATGTGCGACTGCTGTATGGATGCGAGTTTGATGTGAAGTTGGATGCGGCTTCTTTTTGAAAATAGGAATTTCGTACAAGAATTTATTCTATATAAATTTTTGGTAATTTTTATTTTTATTTAATTTTCTGACTTAATTTATTAAAGCAACATACTTGTTTTGCTTTCACAAAAAGTTGGTAAACTGAGCAAAGATTTCTCGAACATGAATTTATTGAAATTTCGGACAATATGCAGAAATTGAAAAATAAGACAACCCGACTATTGTTCTGGAAAAGTTTGAAACGAGAGACTTATATTAAATGCGAAAACGATTTACTTTTGGAATCTTTAGTTCCACATAAAGTCGGAATTGCTAGACGAGATTGTGGGCCGATTTTACAGCCGAAACTGAAGTATCGATTCTGACACTTCATTAAATGAGGATTAAGTTTCGTTTTCACATTAATTTTGTTTTTCAATCACGCACTTAAGTCACTGTCATTGGTTCCTTAAGCTTTTCACAACAAACAACACAAATTATTTCTATTTCGATAAAAATCAAATCAATGTAATGAAGAGAAAGAGTGAAAAGCCAACACGATAGACCGAAAATTTTTATTGAATGTTTCCAAAATTACACATTTTTATTTAGGAAGATGAAGTTCGAAAACCCAAGCCAAAAGGAAGCAGAATTTTGTGTCAAATTTGAAATCTGACGGTATTAATATTTGAAATGGAATATTAAGAAATCGATTTAAAAAACTAAAATAATAATAAAAAGTTTTTTTTTCTGCAATGAACACTTTAAAAAAATCTAATAGGATAAACCAGGGGTGGAATCGGCTAAGGTGATGTGTGATTTTCACATTTTGTGACAGTCAATGTGATCAAACTAAATAATCCGTCTGCGTAAGGTGATCACAAAAATATCGTTCCGAATCGTTGCTTTATTTAGGCTTTTGATGCTTTTGATGTAGGAACTCCTTATTTTGATGCATGCAGAAGGTCAGCCTAAGTGTAGGCAAAAAAACAACTAATGAGAAAGCTTGAAAACTGCGAGACTAGCTGATTTTGATAGTGATTGGGCCAGAGCTGTCACAAGAAAATTGTGATGATCACAGTTTACGCATACGACTTTTTGTAATTGGTGACATCACTCCAGCTATTTTAATGAAATATTGGGCTTAAAAAAAAAAGAAAACCGAACTTAATGTTAAATTTACAATATCTGTTGAGTTTCAAGAAGTTTATTCCTAGAAAATGTTTTTCTTAGCTTCATAGGTGACATAGATACATTTTTAGCAGAGTGAATGTTTTAGCAGTTTGTTGCAAATGCATTACTATATCTGGTTGCTGTCGCTGGTGTTCTAAAAAGCAGATGAGATTCTATTCTGCTGCAGATTTTAAGATACTTTTTAAAATATGTCTCAACCTGACCTTAAAATTGCGATAAGCAGGTGGTGAGTAACAAATAATTCTTAAGTGGCTGTACAGCGCACCGCACAGACAAATTTTTGATTTGATTCGAGCACAATTTTTTTTTTGCAATTTTGGCTTTTAGAAGAGAAAGATGACGTTTCTTAAGAGCGTAAAGATTCCCTTTGAAAAAGTCCCAATAGAAAACGTTTTTGTGACAAATCGACTGACTGTTATACGTGAACAGTTTTAGTTTCCTTTTTTGGATTCTTCAGCTGCTACAAAGGTGTGCGAAAAGGGTTGATGGGGGCCATAAATTATTGAATAACTAGAATAATAATAATAACTCTACACCGGACACTAATCCGCAATTAAAATCGATCCTCAACGAATCTCCGTTAAATCTCGAGATCTACCACACGAATTTAGATCCTCAAAAATCTTATTCAGCCTTTTCACACACCTTTCTATGCCACCTTTGTCCACAAATTATTCAATTAATTAGATATTCGTCTAGACCAGAGAGCAGGGCAACAGACTGCTGCTTTGGCGGTGCCTCGAAATCTACGCATACTCACACATTTTGTAAATATATTCCCTACTTCAATTTATATTGGGATTTTTACAACGAAATTGTGTTATCGTTCCTGGGGAATGAGGATTTTTTTTTAATTATCTACCGTTAGTCGCAGTTTTATGACCAGAGATAAAATACTGAGATTAAAGACTTAATCGCCTTAAGTCCGCCGATTTTATTGTAACACTTTTTTAATGACGAGTTTTCAACAAGTCTTGAAAAAAAAAAAACAAACGATCATATTCCCTACCCAGGCAACTTTGATTTGAGGTAGGGAAGGGGATTTCGCAATCCGCCACAGACCGTTTGGAGTTACTTTTGCAGGGCTGGTTTCTTAGGCTTAAAACGCTTTGTCACTGACATTATTTGTCTTGTTTTTCTTTAAAATCAAATGTTTATTTAACATAAAATACCATCCGTTGGACAAAATTACAGATAGATAAAGTTTAAATCAAATATCAGCATGGCTTACAGTTGGTGTCCCTGCTTAAAGCAACAATTCACAATCTTCACCTTACGGTGAAGTCTTTAATAAAAAAATAACACAAAAAAAAAAAACAATAAAAACAAGGAGTCTTGAGGTCGGTCTACTATTTTAAAAGCTCTCTCCGAGATAGTCCTTGACATAGTTGTCGAAAACAACTTTCAGCTCCTCCGACAACATACAGAATGACCGACGAATCTTTTGGCAGTCAAAAAACGAAGCCGGATATTTGCCTTGTGCTATCAAGTCCAGCGCATAAGTCACTCTAACCACATAGTTTAGCGACTCGACACCTTCCCACTGTTCAAGAACGCTCATCGAGTACTCAAGGGCCTCTGCCATTAAGTCGAACTCTGTTCGAGACAGTGGAATTCCATCTAGAATACAAAGAAGTTAGATTAGCTGTTACCATTTACAAAGAATCCCTTACTTGTCCAAGCCTCAAAGAATAACTGCAGCACTGTGTTGGACATTTTAAGTCGCAGATCGTTCATACCCACAAGGATCCGAGAGGAATAATGAAAAATGTTAAGGACATCGACGATTTTCGTGGCGTCTTCGCACATTGATTCGAAATTTAGGAACCACTCAGTGCAAAGCTGGGTTTGGCACACGGAACAGACCAGGTTGCGCAGCAAAAAGGGAGGTGCCCACCATTGTAGTTTGTTAACCTTAATGGGAAGTGTAAAAACGGCCCCACACGAGGAGTTACTACAGCGGTACCTGTGGCGTTTCAGCTGCAAGAATAAAATTACTTGGTACAGCCAAAACTATGGGCTCAACTACCAACTTACCAACTCATCATCGCCAACTGCCGAGGAGCATAGCTCACATTTGCACTCGAAGAAGTAGTTGTCTTTGAGCTCCTTCTGTCGCTCCGCCCTAGGACTGCTCTTGTAATTTGGAAGATACGCGTTGTGTATTTCGGACCCCTGTTTCAGTTGATGACGCGCCAAAGCAATAACTCGGTCTCCATCAAATCTGCTGAGAAAAGATGGGGCGCACGAGTGGTTGCAGATGCTGAGATTCGAAAATATGCCCGAGTAGACAAGGCCAATTTCTGCGAAGGCGTGCAGTTTACCCTTTGTCAGGTGCTGCGGGCTATCCCACACTTCGGCGAGCGCATAGAAACCTAGCGTATTGTCACGACACACTAAAGACACACCCGTGTGTGCGTTCGTCGCCATTTGAGTGGTGTGTCGCAGAAGCAACGCCGAAACAACGATCGTCCACTCGAATGAACCGCAAGCACAACCTTCGAAGAGATTGAAGAATGCAGTGCGATGCGCCAAGTAGAAGGCCATCAGTAGGGAAGACAGCGCATAGGTGCGAATGTCTTCCGGCTTCATCAGCTTGAGGTTTGTTACCAACGCCAGGATTTCACCGTATCCTGTGACCTCAGTTTGCGCGATTTCTTCAATTTTTCCCCAAATGGTCTCTATTGATTTGCAGTCCTTTAGTTGGGGCACGATGGACGGAAGTCCATTGAGAAGCGTGTTCAACGCCAGGTGGGTAATGCCCACAGACTGCATAAGACCAGATCTATTCGCGTAGCACTCGAACTTGTGAACCATCACCTGCGACTGCTTGCATTTCAAGGAACAATAAAAAACCTGGCAGCAGACGTTGCATGGAAACGGGATTATGCTTTGCTTTGAGCACGCAGAACAGATCTTATAGTCATTAACGGGGACAAAGGAGAAGGCTCTTTCGATCAAAACGCAATCACCTTTGGCTATGTTTTTGGATGCGACCATATAGCGACCCTTCTGAGGATGTGTTAGACTGAAAAGGGGAAACGTTAGCGAGAGTTTGAAGAATCGACTCGCTTACATTTTCTGCTCCAAAACGTTGTCTTGGGGTTTTGGTTTTTGATCCAAGTCTCTTCTCTTTTGAAGTTTTAGCAGCTCCTCTTCGAAACCAGCCTTCTGTTTTGCGAAAGGTGGACTCAGCGTCATTGCTCGCAATTTTTCCAAACAAGCGAGCAGCTTGTCCTGGTCGTTCATTTTGCTGGCACAAAATGCCTGTCGAATGATGATCTTTTGCAGATTTTCCTCTGGATACCCATAGTCAATCGCACATTGGCAGTCTTCGTAGGCTTCCTGCAGCAACATTATGGCGGTTTTTTTTTAGCGAAAAGCAAAGCTTTGACCAATTACTCACCTTGTAGTAGCCGAACTCGGCGATGGCAACGGAACGGTTGGCATGCGCCAATGACAAGGATTTGCTTCCGTCTGGAGCGGAGAATATGGCCCTTGTGTAGCATAGACTTGCTTCCAGGGCATTCAGTTTTTTGTTTGCCCGAATCAGGAGATTACCATCCTCGCGGAATATTTCTGAATTTGCCACAGACTTGTGCGACATATCGACTTCATATTGGGAAATCCAAATAATCATTTTCTCACTGGAAGTTGCGAATGACTACCTGAGCGTGTTTTTGGGGGTTCCCAGAGCAATACTTACGATATGCAAGGTTCACGGAACATGTTCAACAGTGTCTTGTACTCATTCTCGAAAGGTGGCCAGGGGGCAAAGTGGGCAAAGTGGGTAGCCATAAATTCTAAGAGCGCCACAGATGGGTCGATCCCAAATAGCGACATGGTTACTTTAAGAGTTTAAATTGTTGCAAAATCAAAATAAAACGGTTTGTTTTTTTTCCACAAAAACTAGTTTTTAGATAGAAATCCTCCGACTCCGTTATTCCTTGCCGAGTCGCGGTTTGTTCTGTTCTGGTTCTTCTGATCTGTGTTATTCTAGGCCGGCTGTCAAAAAGATCTTCGAACTTTCGAAAATGCAACAGGTTCCTGCGTTTTTATCCCAACATAAAGGTGCGCAAAGACTGCTAAGATTTTGGCGCTCGATTCCATACGCAAAATCTACTTTGAGAATGATTTTTAACTTAAACATTTTACCTGTTTGTTGAAAGAATTCACTGAATTATTTTTTATTTTATGTAGAGCTGAGTTCTGGCCTGACACGTTGGAATCTATAATGTTATGCATTTCTGTTTAGTTTTCCTTTGTTGCTGTTACCAATCAATATCAAAGGCCGCGTAAAGGCCGCTTTGTCACAAGGAACTGAAACAAGGACAGGTACTGTATTGAAAGTGGTGCTGCTTCTATTTCAGTAAGTTGCTGGTGCTGCAAGAAGAAGCTGAACATGTTCTGATAAAGCCAAGCAAATAAAATTTAACTAAAATGGAACCCTCCTCTGCATCCAATTGGGCGTACGCGTAACGTAGACATTTTATTTAACAAGGAAAAAGCTGCACTGGTGTAAGAAGAGGCTAATTTTATTTAATTTTATTTATGGCTAATTATTCAAAGCTTTTATAAAGCTTTCGATTTCCGTATCTATGAATACGGTAAGAAGATGCAACAGCAACTAACAGTTTATGAAAAATTTATAACGGAATTGCATAGAACTGATGAACTGCCGAATTCACTCACATTTGAAACAAATGTGAGAGTATGAGTAAATTCGTCAATTTCAGATTGTGAGCAAAGCTTTAACATAGCCGAAGTTGAATATCTAGTAACTTATGCCAGTACTCCGCGCCGTCTTATCTTCTTCAAGCTTTGATTGTGTGAGTGGACACGATTTTTTGGCTACTTAACATGCCCAGTCCACTGAATCCGCAGCTTCTTCGGTCCGCTAATGGGTCGGGTCTTCCATTCTTTCCTTTGAGTCAATTTAATATGTGTGTAATAAAAAATACATGTGGGTATACAAATAGCTTACATGTTCTTTCTGCATAAATGATGCACATAAAGCAACAATAAAAAATATATAATTTATTTATTATTGGTATTTCTCTCGCCAGCATCTAAGCATGATTACGAAAGACGAAGTGTAGGTAACAGATGACATTGATTTTAAACTAAATCACTAAGGGGTCTGATGATGAAGTTCTGGCAGACTTAGACACAACATTGTCATCCCAGCCACTTTCAGACGAAAGACTGAAAGTTTAATACTTGTTATCATTCCGATAACTGGGAATATTTCAATTTTCAATAAAAAATATAGTTTTTAAAATTCTACAAACATTATAATAATGGCTTGAAGCATTATTCCAATACTTTAGCCATTATTATAATGCTACAAACGCTTCCAGACGCAAATTCCATCAAGACTTTTTATACTTAATTATGATAACATTAAGCGCGAATCTTTCAGTGCGAGATCATCCGAGTTTCCGAGTTCAAACTGATATTAACCACAGAATATGAGTTTTCAGTGAATATTAATCCGGGATTAATCTCGGCTTAACTCGTCAAATTTGGTGATCCTGGATCAACTCTGGTGAGCAACATGAACTTCTTAGATTGTCATAAATCCCATTCACCCTATTCACCAACTCTATTTTGTGCACGTTTGCAACAGTTTGAGAATTAGAAAAGGAAACGACATACTGTACGACATACTGCCATAAGTACGTTTTCTATTGTGATTTTTGCAGCGAAAATCTTTTTTTGCCCATGGGAAAAGACATCTTCACATATTTCTTAGAAGTGTGTGTCAAATGAATTTTTATTGTGTGTGTCAAATGAATCCTATATTTGTCTGGTGAAGCCACTTTGGGATTTGCTTTTAATCCTCTCCCCCTCGCTAATCCTCTTTTAATTGCCGATGGAGACATTATATTATAAACTAGAAAAAGAATGCAAGTTTCAGCCTTGATTTCAAGTAGAAAACTGAAGAAACACTTAAAAAAAATTATTGCGGGAAAAGGCGGGTAAAATTTACTTACAAAATTATTATTTTGACAACAGTATCAAAGTCACCCAAACGTCAACGTTATCTACTACGACTCGCGGTGAAAAAGGGTATTGGACAAAAATGATGGATGGTACCAATGGATTAAGCCGAGCTGTGCTATATGTCATGAGGGGTAAAGTTTAACAATAGTTCTTTCGCATCTTTCTACTAAGTTAACATGTCAATTAGTTGTAAGGGAATTTTTTCAAAATTGACGATTCGCCAGTTTGTAAAAATTATGGCATATTTGGTATATTATGGAGGATTCGCCGCATTTGTAAAAATTATGGCAAATTTGGTAGGAAAATAAGAACTGTAGCTGACATTCTGTTGTGTATATGAATTTTTTTATGAAGTGAGAACATACCCGAGATGGAAGTCGGCCTTTACGCTAGGCACCTGAAGAAAAGATAATATAAAATTTTTTATGATCAAGCATTACTGTTAAATCCAAAATAAGGACTCAAATGATGAAAAACAAATTATATAAGAAAATAAATTCCCAATGCAGTGTGCCCTCAGCTTAAGCCTCAGCTTAAGGCTTTCGAATTTGCAAGTGCTCCCACCCAGTTTGACAAACTTCGTGAAAGCCCATTTGCGTTATTCAAACGTCATCCACTGTCCTGTCATGTTTTGTGTATTTTTGCTGCAGGAATTTTCTTAAAAATCAATTTTACCAATTTCAAAACTCCCTTCAAATGGATTTGAAACAACTCGAGCTGGAGGCTCGTCAGGCCGCTTTAAAGGATGTGAAGAACATGCTGCAGCGGCCAGGCCAGTTGGAAAAAGTCGACCAATATCGCCATCGAGTGGGGCGTAAAAAGGCCTCAGTAGAGGCGTTGCTCAAGACCGGAATGCAAAATCAATTGGACGGTGTTCGCGTGGGGCTCAAACAATTAGAAACTTGCCTCGAAAACGTTAAAGATGTTGTGGTCATAATTAAGGAAGTTGACCACCTCCTGTCGGGTGTTCCCGAAATCTACGATGCCCTCGAAGTTGTCCGCGAAGAAAACACCAAACATTCGCAATACGCCACGGCAATGGAGAATCTGAAGCACATCTTTAATGTCCAGTCCAGTGTGGCCAAAACTATGCAGTTAATCGACGAGGATAGGCTTTTGAACGCGCATCAGTGTTTGGCTGACTTAGAAAACTCCCGAGATGACTTGCTATACGAGCTGCACAAGCAGTCTAAGCAGCACGCCAGTGACAAGATTACTCTAAAGCGGCACTTTGAGAAAGTCGAGACTGTGTCGCAAGCTCTGGAAAAGAAGATTCGTCTAATCATGAACAGGACGCTGAATACGGTGCGTAAGGAGCCCGTTGTGATTGTGACAGCGTTGCGAATCATTGAAAGGGAGGAAAAGAGCGACCAGTTCGCCCTACAGCAGCAGAAAGTCACTGGGTTTTTACCACCGGGTCGCCCCAAAGCCTGGCGGAAGATGGCAATGAATGTGTTGCGTGAGGCAGTGGTTACTCGCATCGAGGGCTCAAAAGTAGAGGAGCGAACCGACAACAAATTGTGGCTGGTCAGGGATCTGGAAATAACCCGGCAGATCATCCTGGAGGACCTTCGCGTGGTCAAGTCGCTGTGTGTGCCATGCTTTCCCCCGCACTACGACATCTTCAACGAGTACGTGAGGCTATACCACTCAGGATTGTCTGACTATGTAAGTAGCAAATACTTTTTGGCTCCCCAGAGATGCAAATATCTCTTTCTTTTAGCTGGACAACATTGCAAAATCCGGCCTGGAAGGCAACGAATATGTCTCGCTTCTCTCGTGGGTGATGAACACGTACCCGGGCGTCGAACTGATGTCCCACCCAGACCTCAAGGTCGACGTAAACTCTGTCGTAGGCCCACTGCTGCGTCCGGAGCATTTGAAAGCACTCGAGGGCGAGTACCTTAGCAATATGAAGAAGAACTACCAGGACTGGATGAGCAAAGCCTTCGAAACGGAGAAACAAGAGTGGATGTCAGACAGCCCACCCGACCAGGATGAGCAGTACTATCAAACATCGGCGCCAGTCATTATCTTCCAAATGATTGACCAGCATCTGCAAGTCACCAACACCATCCATGTCGAGCTGACCTTCAAGGCACTCGTGCTTAGTATCCAACAGGTGGAGATTTTTGGCCAGAGATACTTGCAAGGGGTGATCGAACTGAAGGAGTTCCACTTCCGTAACCGTGATCAGGTCAAGTTCTTCACGCACTACATCATCACGATTGTCAACAACTCGCAGCAGATGATCGAGCTCGCGCAACAAATGAAGCAACTGTACTGGCCCAAATCTCGCGCCGAACACTACGAGGATTTCCAGAAGCTCCTCAACACCTTCGAGAACATTCGCAGCCACGCTGTAGGATACCTTTTGGAGGAGGCGTTTCTCGACATGGAGGTGCACTTCAATGAGCTCTTCACGATGAAATGGCTCCAGAGCACCATTTCGGCGGACACCATATGCGCCACGCTCGACGACTACTTCCAGGACTACAACCATCTGCGGGCCATCAACTTTGAGATGGTCATTAACGAGGCTCAAAAGCTGGTCGCAAAACGTTACATCAAGGCTCTGCTCTCGAAGCGATTGTCCAAACCCCGACAGGAGTGCGACGCCATCACCAAGAAGATCAACCAGGAAGCACGCCGCTTCAAAATGTTTTTCGAGAAGATCGCTCCGAATCTTTCCATGTCGGAGTCGCCTATCGACTTGATTTCAACGCTGGCCAACTTGCTTGTCTGTGATATTGAGTTGCTGGTGCTCGATCTGCACACGTTGCTCGGCAGTTGTCCCTCCCTGAGTGAGGATCACATTGCGCGTTTGTTCTACATTCGAAACGATGTCAAGGCGAATGAGGTGCGCGAGAAGGTGCAGGATGCCATGAAGTCGAAGAAGCCAATGTTGAGTATTGCGAAGCAGGATTGTATCTTTCGTGAGATAGTATTTAACGATAAGTTGTGGTGAGGAACGAACAGGAAACATGTAAAGTTTTAATAAATTCAATAAGCTACGTATTCGCTTTTGCTTTTGTTTCTTAATATCCTTCCATTGACTTCGTAGTATTTCTGATGATTGTTTTCCAGGTTTGTTCGAGACAATCTCACAATCTTGTATCACATGATCTTGGCGGTTAGTTGACATCACCAAAATGTGAAGCAATTCGACCAGCAACCTTGCAATGCAAAACGTCCGTCGTTTCACTCCCATCACATGTTCTACATCTTCGATTCCTTGCTTAAATAATTCTATTATTTCGCCACAAATAGGAAGAGCCCAAGATTTCCGAATGGCTGCCAATTCATAAGTACTTAAAATTCTCGGTTAAACGTGCGTCACTCATGCGCGAGGCTTACCCTATCTCCATTTTCCATTACGTGCCACACTTAACACAAATAAAGTCTGCCGTAAATGGGTCGCAGTTTTTCCCTGGACAGAAAACACACAGTTGATGCAGAGTTACAGTTTTGAAGTATGTAACAATATTGAAAAATTTTCGTAATAAACATTTTAAATTAAAAAAAAACTAAAACATTTTAAACGTTCGGCGCTTAAAATAGGTGCCGTTATTGTGGCTGTCATTTTAGCAGTGCTGCCAAGTCATACCTCAAAAGACTTAAAAAAATTAAATCAATTTTAGGCAGTTTATTATTATTATTAGCAAAAATTAACAATTTCACTGGACCGTAAATTGCAAAATCAAATAATAAACAAATAAAATAATACATAAATAAAATAATATTTTGTGTAAAAATGTGTGTTTTCCCCTTCGCGTGCAAACTTTATTCATTACAACTGGCAGGCAATTTGACAGTTTCTTTACTTTAATTTGAAAAGAAAATATGGCCGTCAGATGTGCTTAATCAGTAATCAGGTTAAAACGGAACATCCACGAAAGTGTTTGTGACAGTTTGGTTAACTGAAATGTACCAGATCAAACTGCTTTGCGGGAAACCGGAAACTGATTGTTGTCCTTAAATCCAAATCACAAAAAAATCGTCTGGGTGATAATTGCGATTTTCTTGTGCCAGCTCTCGATCAATCACCGTCGAATCACGGTCGAAAATAGCTTCCGGTCGGTCTCACGGCCATAATTAAGACCAGAAGCAAACGCAGTCATACAGCACATATATGGCCCTTGTAGCATTGCTTCTGTTTCACAAATACAACGCCAAATAAACTTAGGAGGCAAGAAGAACGTGTTTGGGTGTTCGCTTGTAGCTCCGTATCAGGTCGTTCCCCTCATCTGACTAAGTTAAAAAAAAAAAATAATGAACCAATAAAACTAAGGCGGAAAAAACACGTGTTATTGTTCATTAAAGTTTTTTTTTATCACTTTTGCAAGATTCTAACAACTGCCAAACTTTTAATTTTTGACACAATGCTGATGATACAGATCTCTATACATATTTATTCATTCGATGAAAATAGATCCGTTACGCCCTGGTCTCTATACATATTCTTAATTCGTTCGATAGACCTTTTACCACGGCTGTCAAAATCTGACGTCTTACACATTTTTCGACTACGGCATATCGACTACGGCTAATCGCAGATTTTATATGAAAAAATTCAATAGTTATTATAGAAGTGCGAGTGTAGAAGTGCAACCTAGAGTGAGCCGATAAGGAAAGAAGTTATGTGCTTATTCCGTTCTTTAAATTGACCCAAAAATTATTTTAATAAAATAAGTAGAAAGTATCGAAAAAGTGTTCCGAAGATGTGATCTCCTTGAATCCGTGTACCCTTTTGTGGTCGCATACATTGTTTCTACAACACAGCCAGTGTTGTAATGCTTTCCGTGTTTTATAATGAACATTTTTGTAGCATTACGTTCATCGAAACACAGGGTTGCATTTTTTAAATAGTTATTTACGTTTATGTGTAATCTTTGTTCATTTTCCATATCAGAAGGTACTTTGTTTGGCAAACAAGGCACTTTGTTTGACCGTTAAAAGCTTATTGAACTAGATCCGGTATTGTTAAGACTGCTTTAAGCCTTCCGGCCAATGAATCCGTTGCGTCCGTTACTTTGAAGTCCACAACTGACAACTGAGTTGAATATATGTACACGTTTTTATGGAAAGCGGCCCATAGAAGAACTTCGTGACGTACGTCGGTTCCCATAAGAACGTGTGTATTTCACTGAGTTATCTGTCTAGCTGTGTACTTCGACGTAACGGATCTTAACTTAACTCTTGGGTAATAGACATTGCACTTCGGAAAATTGCCAGAAAGCTGAATAAAAAATAATCAATATAATGTTATAAGCCTCCATCGATCCGAGTGATGCCAAAATTAATATTTCTGGAAGACTCAAAGGTGCCGAAAAATTTTTCATGGGTATCTCGGTAACGGTGTTTTTCAGAATAACTTTCCAATACCGAAGTATCTACATACCTAATGCTTCACTTTGCTCCCAAAGCATCACCTCATCTTTGAATTGTTCCTCAGCCGACGACAGAACAGTTCTGCCGTTCGTGTAGAAAGGCCTTAAATAAGTTTAGGTCTTTTGAAAATTAAAATTTAAGCAAATTAATCAAAAGCTTTTCTACTTTACCTATAAGCTTTCAAAAGGCCATTCAAATGTTTATATTTCTTTTCGGAGTGTTTGCTCCGACAGAAGATTCTGCGCAATAGGCACAAGTTTGTCATATGGCCTAGCGGGGCTCCAAATCTGACACTGACAGTTCCCCCATGTGTGCCCTCTTCCACTTAGCACGAGTATGCGGCTCAGCGCGCCGGATAGATTAACAACGTACAGCAACAGCATAAATGACAAATACAGTAGAAACGAAAGAGAAGGCAAAATATATAAAAAAAATAGAAAATCACCACATGGACGGATAATTTTGTCTGCCTAGGCTTTTTCACTCAGTTTTGTAGTGGTTGGTGGTTGATGAACTTTGCAACTCAGTGTAGTGCTTATCAGTGCTCTGGTAGTTGTTGGCTAGATTTCACTCAGTCACAAGGTCGGTAGTTTTCTGCGAAAGTCAAGTGTATCTTAATATTTTTGTTTTATCGATTTCGGTCCACAGTCCGGATAAATGCTGTAAACACACCCTCGTCTCATTGCTACTCGACCTGTAGTTTACTCTGCCGCTTTCGGAGTTTTCCATTTTTAGGAGTTAGTCACTCTTTAGTTGCCGTAGTTGGCGTGTGTCTTGTCAGCTCCACGTATCTGGAACGAGTTCTTCCAACAAAAAATTAGATTGCATGTTGTGTTTTTTTTTTTAAATTACATATGTGCAGCATAAATAAAAAACTGCAGCTAAGCCTAAGGAAACCGTTCTATTAATAATAGCCGAGGCACCTAATTCACTTTGGCAGCACCAGCAGGCTGTGAGTGAGTGTATGAAGAGGCTTCTGTCGGCGCGGGTGCAGTATGAGTCTAAAATCTTAATTGCGAAATATGAAGGGCTCTCTCTTTTGTGTGCGGAGTGTTAAGAATAGAAGGGTGTATGGAGAGGGTAGTTTTGCAAAGTGTTTTGTTCCTCCGTAGTTAAGGGATAAGTAGTGAACAAAAGAAATAACCTCTACAGTGAGTCACATTTGCAGTTTGTAATAGTATGAGTGCAAACGCTTTTGGTAACACGTGCTGGTGCTAAGAGCTGATATGTCATTCCGGGCAAAATTAAGTTGTCATCAAAGCAGATTCTTTCTTATATCTTCGTTTAGATTTGTGTGTTACGCATTACGCCATAATGAAGTGTTTTGTTCAATTTTTACCGCCAAAAATTGCAATTCGCAAAGAAGCTTTTTTTCAAATAGGGTTAAAAAATTCACTATGTTTTGAATTGACAGACATAAATACCCACAAAAGTAATTTTATATATTTAGGTAGTACAGAATCCTTAAATGTAAATTAGGAAAAATAACTATAGCAAAACCAAAAAAAAAGACCGGAAAGAGAGCTGAGCTTTACATCTCGGATTTCCTATAAGTAGAAAGTTCCGGTTGCCGAAAAATGACAGAAGAAAAAAACAAAAAAAAGGTTGTGGAAGCTTATTCTTCGGCTTTATAAAATTTATTCATGAAGATCGGTGCGATCTGCTTTCTCAATAGACCCATTTTTTTGAATTGGCTCCAGTGCAGATATCATCTTATTTTAAAATGCACTATCGCCAGGAGACACCATTGCCATAGCAGAACTTCCCGAACTTTTTTGGTCACGCAGCAGTTTAAACAAAAAATTTCAATCGCGGAGCACTTTGTCGGACAGGCAGACGTAAAAGTTTGTTTGACGTAAAAGTGCTGTCGAGGCAAAACCTTTTTGTTTGATTGTTCAGGAAAAAAAACATAGTTTCTCCTTTTTTTCTTTTCCATTTAGGCGCGAGGTTATAATCTGAAGTGATGGACTATAACCCTCCCACTCTACTGTTTTCGCCGATTTAACCTCAGAATATACCGGCAGGCCACCCGGTTTTATATCTCTTCGTCACTGAGGCCAAATAAATGCTGTTGTCGTTGCATTTGTTTGATCCATGAATGTTAAGGCCTTTCTCTCCTTCGCGATTGTGCTGGAATGTTGATTGACACTGCCTTTTTGTCGGGGTTCGTAGGATCTCTCCTTTGAACGTGGCAATACCAACTGAGCCGGTTGTACTCCATTTTTCTGGAGATAGGTTCTTTTACATGGAGACTACCTCGGATCTTCGTAATTCTTATTCTATCTCGCTTTGTTACTCCTGCTGTCATGCGAAGCATCTTCATCTCAGCTGCCGTTTATTTGCTCTCATATTTCCTATACGGTGCGACGCTGCCCAACATTTTGAACCATGTGTAGAGCTTTCCTTTCAGCTTAGGAGGCATTTTTCGGTCACAGAAGATGGCGGAGTTTTCTCGCCACTTCATCCACCCCACGTTTACGCGATGATTGATGTCGTCATCACAGTTTGCATCACATAGTTCCTCAATATTTAAAATTTGAGAAAATAAACGCAGTTACCGCAGTTCGAGTTACCTAGGCACTTCTTTTAATCGGTAACGCATCACGCATGTTGAATTTGAGACAACTGCAACCGAATATTTGATTCTGCGTACTAACGCAATTTATAAATATTTATTTTGATTTTACGAATACGTGAATACGAATTCACACATATAAAGGGTGAGCCGACAGATCAAATATGCTCATTCACTGAATTCAATAATGAATTCTTTTGACAAATGTTATGCTGCATTTTTTGACAATTCTAGTCACTTGGTCCCAACTTGCTTGTGTAATATCACCTTATTTCCGAAATCGGGGCAACCGACGAACAGTTTAGCCCAGTAACATCGAAAAAGACATCAATACCGGCACAATAATTTTAGGAAAATTAGGAAAAACGAGCTAAAAGTTTGTGGAAATGTCGAAGATGGTGTCCGAATCAAAATACCAAAAGATTCAAAAAATTCGAGTTGGGGAAAAGCCACCATCTTGAAAAAATATTCGCCGGGATTTTTCCAGTTGTCCGTATAGCGCCCAATCGGACAATCCGATTGAGTTCGTTTTTACACCTAATTGTCTCCTAATGATTTTAAGACATACAAAAGAAAAATTAAAGTCGGTGGACCGCCTCTAGTAGGGGTGGCAATTTTAGGTAGCAATTTTTCAAATAAATTTTATTAAATTTTCTTGTTGCAAATAGAAAAAAACTTTCTTTTATTTATTGAGGATGTTTCCTCTTTGGCTTTTTCGGTGTCAATGTCAAAGTTCAATGAATAGATTATTTTATAGTTTTTCTCTGACGTTTCGGTAGGGGCTGCTGCCTTCTTCGGAGAAGGTTTCGTCCGTCTCATTTAATAAAAAAACAAAGAAACATCCTCAAAACACACAACTCTATAAACAACTGATCGCACAGTTTGCGGTGAGCGTACAAACTGCACTGCATTTTTTGTGGGTAGATATTAAATCGCAAAATTGTGTTCGCATACCAATCTCTGGATAGAAAACAAAATATTTTGTGACATCTGTCACTTCGACTCCTTCTTTGACTTCGACTCGACTCCACTTGCAAAGCGTAGTCAAGGCCAATCGAACCAGTTTGGACTGGAACCATGCTTCCACGCATTTGAAGCCATGTTTTACTCTGCTAGGGAATACAGTATAAACTTATACCAACAGTACGACTTTTATAACAAAACGTCACTGTTGGTCTGATAATTTTTCTTATTGAAAGTGGAAACACTCCCTCGTGTTTTTTTTTGTGAAAGCGGAAACCCGATTGTTATTTTGAAATTTGAAAGTGTTTGACGTTAGGTCGAAAACGCTAATAGAATTGATCGATGGGCATTTTTTTCGAAGTGGTTTGGAAAAACTTGGTTTACATCTCCAACTCCATTTTTGGCTTTCATCTAAAAATGCTGACAATATGCCGAAAATACCTGCAAGGTGCGTTAGCTGTTGTTTTGATTTTACCTGACGCTGACATCAACACTTTAAATCAATCTTTAACAATTTCATTTTATTTCATGCCCTGAAAATGAACTCGCTGATTTCAGTGCGATCAGCAGGTTGTCAAAATCTAAAACCTAATCACAATAGAAAACGTACTTGTGACAGATCTGCCGTATAGGGACAGGTTCAGTTTCCTTTTTTGATTCTAAGGGCTGATTTCACAGAAGGCAATTTAAGTAAACTTAAGTTGAGAACGCTTCAGCTTAAAATACTCAACTTATACTTTATACAAATTTTTATGGCATCGTGTTTGTTTTAACATTTTTCCAATTATTAATGTTACATTGTTTATTTATCATTAATTAATGTTACATTGATTTATGTTATTATTTAGTGTTACATTGTCATTTATCAAAATAAAAATAGTTTGCATTGTATTTTTTAAAAAACTTAAGACCTCAATGTTGGTGACTTAAGTGTGTGATTGAACAAAGTTAATGTGAAAACGGAATTTCATCCTGAGTGAGTAAAGTGTCAGAATGGATACTTAAGTTTCGACTGTGAAATCGGACCCTAATATCACAACGGAGTTTCATCCTGAGTGAGTGACGTGTCAGAATCGATACTTTAGTTTCGACTGTGAAATCGGCCCTTAAACTGTTACAAAGGTGCAGAAAATAGGATTGCGAATAGGGTGAATATGCGTAGGCTGTGTTGGGTCTTCGCTTCATCGAATGTAAATCGGCGAAAAAGTGCATCTTGTGATGTCATATGAGTCACTAAAGCATTCATCGAATGAACCTAGTAACTGAATTATTGAAAGTTTAGACTTTCAAATATGTTCAACTTTCAATTTAAAGGCTGACTAAAAATTGATTGCATTCTTGAACAACTGCTTAGTAAGTCATCTCTTACGTACCCTTAAAATACTACCTATATTGAGATTTTATTTAACATTGACTGTTTCTTTCAGCCTTTAAGTTAACATTGAAGTGAAAAAATCGTTTATAATATCTTGTACCTATCTAAGCTTAAGATTACCTATAAACCCGCCTTACACAAATCCAATCGGCAATCAGCGCTACACTGTTTATATGCGACCTTCATACTTTGACGTGCAAGAAAATTACTCCGGTTTATTTTGAGGTTAATGTCCCATAAATAAAACCCATGAGACACTCTCTGAAATTCTCTGAAACTTATGTCTTTTCTGATCCACTTAGCACTATAAGCCTGAATGTACATAATTTCACTTTCACTCATTGCACTCAGCGTTTGTGTGCAACACCGTTTACATTCACAGGGTGTTGACGTGATACTTAAGGAATTTCTTCCATTAATGCCTGTAAGCAAAAGCAAAGCTTGCCCCCCGCAAACCGCATAGTCATTATGACACTTTTAAGAAGAGAAGGTTCCGCACCGAAAGCAAAGCCTCCTCGGGTGTATTTGCCGCATTCGCTTAAGAGTGACTTAAACAAGCAGAGTCATCTTTTTAAATTTGTTTGCTCAGCCGAGTGGTAAATTATGAATTTCTATTCAACCGAATAACCCCCTCCAGGGGGTTGGGTTGGGTATAAACAGCTGAGGAGGCTATAAAACCACCCCACATTCTCCATTGGGAGGTGGTGGTTAGTTCATCAGAATGCGACTGGGGTTATTTACATTTGTTGGCTCTTTTGCTGTCGCCTGCGCGGAATGCACACCAAAGTAGCTGCATGCTGCAATAGTATGGATAGTTTGACCTCGACCTCATGCGAGACCTTTGCACACGTCTTCTTCAACGTTGCCTTTTGTAATCTTAATTTGCTAGTCGGCTCATGTCGTTTCGCCGTCTTCTTTTAAGGTCTTTATCCCCCCACTCCTTTAGAGCACTTATTTCATTTAATGGTGCTGATGCTGAGAGAAAAAAAGGCTCAACTGAGTGCATTGCTTCGGAATTGTTTGTTTATGCAGGCTCGCAGGATGGAGGATGCATTTCCTGCTCGATGACAGGCCTTTATGAGAAGTACACATTGTTCAGCAGTTATGTAGAACATTTTATAAATTAAAAACCTTAGATGACATTGCTTGAGTGTATTTGAGTAATGATTCGCAAAAGCAATCATAATAAAATACAGTGAGTAGAAAAAAAATTTGTATGCACATATTTTTAAATGGAAGATTTAAAATAGTATCAGCTTAGGGAAATTTATCAAGGGTGGGAAGGGAAGGTCCCAAATTTATCATTGATCATTATTTTTTAATAAGGTACTCTTTTTATACATAAATGGTACATAAATGCTCTTTAACAAGAAGCGTGCCGCCAGCTCTTTCGCTCTTTTAATTGTGCTAAAAACCTTTAAAATCAAGAAAAAATTTACTCCTTACAAGCTTAACAAACTCAATGGTGCAATAATGTCTCCTATATTTTTTTCCATCTTCAGGCAAGGATAATAGAACCGGACCATGAACAACGCCAGAGTGGTAGTTATTGGAGCAGGACCCTCGGGCATAGCAGCTGCCACAAAACTCTTAGAGCTAGGCTTCCAAAAAGTAGTTGTCCTCGAAGCCGAGGCCCGCATCGGTGGTCGGATACACACCATTCCATTCGCGGACAATGTCATAGATTTAGGAGCACAATGGTGTCATGGCGAGAAGGACAACATAGTGTACGACCTGGCACACAACCAAGATCTCTTGGAATCCACTGGCGATGTGTATGAAAACTACGAATGCATTCGCTCCAACAAGGAAGTTGTTCCGAATAAGGTCAGTCAAAGGCTGAAAGACATCGTCAATGAGACTATGGTGACGCGAAAGTTGGACCTAGTAAACTACAAAGGGTCACTGGGGAGTTACATTAGTCAAAGGTTTTTCGAAGCGCTACAGAGGCCTGAGAACTCGGACATTGATATGACGATAGCAAAGGAGTTCTTTGAAAACTATCAAAAATTTGAGAACTCAGTTGAGGCGTCTGATAGATTGACGGACGTTTCGGGCGTCGGTTATCTAGAGTACTGGGAGTGTGAAGGTGATATTCTTCTGAATTGGAAAGACAAGGGCTACCTGGAGCTTTTGCGCTTGTTGATGAAGTCAAAGGAGAAAGGAACTGAGCTGGGAGTGCTCAATCAGCGAGTATGCTTGGGCAAGCCCGTGAAGCGAATCAGTTGGGGCTACAGCGGCGCACAATCAGTGGTTAAAATCAGATGTAAAGACAATGAGGTTGTGGAAGCGGACCATGTTATAATCACGGTCTCACTAGGAGTGCTCAAGGAGCAGCATGCGACACTTTTTGAGCCTAAGCTTCCTGCCGAAAAGGTACGTGCAATAGAGGGAATTTCATTTGGAACGGTGAACAAGATTTTCATAGAATTTCCTACACAATTTTGGCCAAACGACTGGGTGGGTTTCACTTTGCTGTGGCGTGAGGAGGACCTTGAAGAGATTCGCGGCACAAATCACGCTTGGCTGGAGGATGTATTCGGCTTCTATGCAGTTAGTTACCAGCCGAGAGTTCTTAGCGGGTGGGCTATTGGTGCCAATGGACGCCACATGGAGACACTGCCCGAAGACGAAGTTCTCAGCGGTTGTATGTACCTCTTCCGTAAGTTCCTCAAATGGGACATTCCGACACCAGTGAGTTTTAAGACCTCTGCGTGGTTTCGTAACGAAAACTTCAGGGGATCATACTCGTTTCGGTCGATGCTGACTGAAGAGCTTAACACCAGTGCGAGGGACTTGGCCTGCCCGTTAAGAGGTGCCGACCAGGAGCCAGTTGTCCTCTTCGCTGGCGAGGCGACAAGTGATCACTACTATTCGACGGTTCATGGAGCCGTTGAAGCTGGTTGGCGCGAGGCAGAGAGGCTAGCGAAATTTTACAATTGCAACAATCCCAAGTCGCAGTTATAACAGGCTTAGGGCTTTGAATGTTGTTTAAGGTAATTTAATTTTTTTCCATTGAGGCTTCGTCTAAGGGAACTAGGTATAAAAATTAAAAATGTGAATAATTTATAATAGGCTGCCATTTATGTACGAGCAATAACAAAGGTAAAATACTGGGATAAAAGAAAACTTCGTAGTGGATAAATTATTATGAAATTCGTTCTTTAAATGGCAAGGCTTTTTGCATAAAATGTACCCAAAGAATGCATTGATTTTCGAAGCATATTATGTTCTTCTGGCATTAAATATTGAAAACATTGTCGTGGTTTTTCTAGTACCTATTCATTTATCCTAGTCGAACAAAAGGTCTATTCTTTTACCAATTTTTTTTTACTATAACAATCCTTAAAGTTCAAATTTGTAAGCCGACATAATGAAATGATAGTTTTGCTGACTGCTTTATGTCCTGAAACCTTCTTAACATTTGACAACTTTGGTAAGATGCATAAGAACAGTCTGCAAATGTTACTAAATTTTAAAGCATTAAGTATAAAGTTTAAAAGTAAAAATAACTTAGGTATCTAAGAAAGTATGAAAACTATATATAGACATAAGGATAACAAATCTGTATTTTTGATAAACTTTGTCATACTTCTAGTTCTGTGCATAGAGATATTAAGTCAAGTCTCAGTGGAAAAAATAAATTCAAAAACGCGTTCAAAGTCCCGATCTACCGATCTAAAAAACTTCTATTATTATGTCTTCTGTTTTTTTTTTTAAATTGTGTAATTTTTTGCATAAATTGTAAGAAAAGTTTTACAATCTAACAGTTGACAGCTGAGTAATTGATAAATTAATTTACTAGAATGAAAATTGCTAAAAAAAGAAATACGTATAATAATTATAAAATAAACACATTTTAATGCACAAACATATATGTATTTCGAGAGTTGTTTAATTATGCATCCATAGGAAGATAGAAATTTGTATGAACGCACAGCACACATGCTTCAAAATTTGGACCTGGTCAACCTTGAACTGTTACGTCACTCTATTTAATTATGTAAGGAAAGGTTAAAAAACCTTAGCTTGATAATCTGGATAAATGACCGGTAAGACCTTATAGACTATTTTTCAAGGCGAGGCTGAAAAAAAAAACAGTGGGAACGTGCAACAGTGCGGATGTAAATGCTTCAGTACATCTGCGACGGATTGCGTTTTGCACAATACCCTAACCTACCTGAAAAAAAGTATGCCACGCCTCCAAAAAGAGGGCGGAGTAAAAGATATAGCTTTGTTATATTTTCTGTAGGTCGTAGGAAAAATTTTACAATCTCACAGTTAACAGCTGAGTAATTGATAAATTTATTTACTAGAATGAAATTGTGTAATGCTTTATGCAAGGTGGATGCATTTTTTGGCCTAGTGACCCTCCTTTTCAACTAAAAAATATTTTTCTCTTTTTCAAAGCCACGCCTACAAAAGTGGGCGTTTTTTTAATACTTAAAACTTAAAAAAAAAACGTTCCTTTAAATTTAACTCAATCAAAGAGTGGGTGTAGTCGCTGCTGGGGCAAAATTTCTTAATTTCTTAAATTAACGACAATTAAAATTTGATGCTACATGCCAACATTTAATGCACTGATGCGATTATAACATCACTTTAATGTGATTTCTGTATTTAAAAAAATAGATGGATAGTACGGGTTCAGCTGATATCCGAATTTGGTCCTACAAAATGAATTCTTAGTGCGACTACCCGATTCCAGCTCTCTAGCTCAGAAATTACGCCTTGCAGCTTGTTAACATACGGCGACGGAGATGGCTTAAACAATTCACATGTCGGTCTGGTTCGTATCTCTAAAAGGTTTTAGGGTCTACGGCGATTATTTTACTGCGTTAAGAACTATGCATTAAAGGTGTTTCTAGAAAAAGTTTTGAAATGCTTCACAACTTCAAAACATTTCAATTGATTTTTAAACAAACACAAGTTAGGTATAGCAATTTTCCCATACAAAGTACCTCATTTACATCTTTAACTTTAAATATGCATCTAGTAAAAATAGAAATTTAACAACTTTCTCTAAAAAAATTGCTTTTGGAGTCAACAGTGTTTAAGTGGGCCGCTTCGCGAATTTAAAAAATTTTAACAAGCCGAAAACAACGTGGAGTTGCTGTAACGTTGCGCCAGATGTCGATAGTTCTTAATATGTCCGTGTCTCCACCGAACACTAATTCGCAATTTACAGAAATCCTCTTGTCACTCTCTATTGAGAATGAATTGCTTGACCATTCATTTGCTGTCATTTCGCAGAGGGCATATGGTCAGGTTAATCTTATCTTTCTCTGGTGGAGACACTCCGAAATTTATTTTTAATCGCCGCAGGGCTCAGGCTGGTCGAAATTTTTATGGCCGGTGGAGATAAAGTATAAAGACATCTTCGAAACCAATGAGCCGCACAAAAGTCTATGCGCATTGGAAGCTATGTTGATGCGTAGCTTGAGAGGAGGAGTGGTAGAACCTGGCTATCGATGTAGGCTCCGGGAAGTAACCCCAGAACGAAATAAGTTCCCAAATGTGAAATGAAATAACCCCCAAAATTGGGAAATAATTTCAATGTGAAATTACTGCACATTTAGACCGTTTGTGGGCGTGGCTGTGGGCGGATTTCAAAAAATTGTTTCAGATGACAGAGCGCCAACGTACAAAGTTTCAGAATTCTAGCTCAAAATTTAAGGCCTCAAAATTGGTGTCATACGAACGGACATGGCTCATTCAACTTCCAATTCGGCCTCGATCATATGCCCCTAAGGTCTTGGGGGTCTATCGTTATTATTTCTCTACGTTACATTTTCGCCTGTATTAAACTTAATATTCCTCTGGAATAGGGTATAAAAAAGAACAGTATAAAAGTTAACTTGGTCGCTCTAAGAACAACCGGAACCTCTGATTGGAAGACACAGTTTTTATCTGGTAATTTTAAGAACACTTTTAGTGCCAGGCCTTTTAAGAAGATACCGGAACCTGCTTCTCGCTCTGTTACCGAACTATCTGTAAAAATTGTAATTTACTAAACTTTGGTCCATCATTACAAGCTCTAGAACTTTTTCCAAGTCAAAGCTCTAGTAGAAAGCTTCCAAAGCAAATAAAATTTCCAAGTCAATTAAAACGGCTGGGTTGCCATGGCGCTTCTTTCGAGGACAACTTACTTAAAACGAATTAGGCTTTTGTTCATGGCTTGGCTTTTTTCTGAACGGGGTAAAACATGCAACCACTTTAAAAAGAAATTAGGTATAATGTTCATAAAACGTTAAAGCGTCAATGTTAGAGCGATGCGTTCTGTTTAAATAAATAAAACAAGTCGCGGATCCGTTGACTTTGCGTCCTCAGCATCAATTTTTCCAAATTGCTAGTTTGTCTTCAAGAAAGAAAAAGGGTTTCTGTGCTATGATAGATTCCAGCGTGCTGCTTATATAGTTGTTGTCCTTATAATGCCTTCTGGTTTCCACGATACAAAGAAAATCAGCTGTTCATTGAAATCAATTTCTATTAGTAAAGAAGGAGTTGAAGAAGAGTTTTGACGTCATTTGTAAATTTTTTTTGACAAAAAAGTGTAAAAAGAGGCTAAGGACTGTATCCTTATTTAAATAATTTCAAGGCTGCGGTTGCATTGTGGAGATAGACACTAAAATATCGTTGCAAATAGTGGCATTTCTTTAAACTGCACTTTTGTATTCTGTTGGTTAGCGTATACCACGCTAAACTATTTATTTTTTAATCTAATCTACCGCATAAGCTCAATGCCACTTGACTTATCTATCGCGCTATGAACTATAAAAGCTTCTCCACATGACGGGCCACGTTAGTTGAGTTCCATTTCTTCGATCATAAGCGATCATTAACAAAATATTCTCAGCCACAATGAACAACGCAAATATCGTTATTGTTGGCGCAGGATCTTCGGGCATAGCAGCAGCCACAAAGCTCCTGGAGCTTGGATTCCAAAAGGTGACACTCGTCGAGGCTGAGAACCGCATTGGTGGACGGATACACACAATTCCTTTTGCCGACAATGTCGTTGATATGGGCGCTCAATGGTGTCACGGTGAAAAGGATAACGTGGTGTATGAGCTCGCAAGCAAGCACAATCTCCTGGAACACAGCATGGACTCGACGGGAAAGTATGAATGTATTCGGTCGAATCAGGAAGTCATTTCGTTACAATTGAATCAACGTTTGAAGGCCATCACTGAAGAAATCATGGAAAAACGAAAAGCAGATCTTGTAAATTATGACGGATCGTTGGGCAGTTACGTGAGTGGGAAGTTTTTCGAAGCATTGCAGAGGCCCGAAAACGCTGACATCGACATGACAATAGCAAAGGAGTTCTTCGAAGCCTATTTGAAAATCGAGAACTCAGCCGAAGGATGTGATGATCTGAAGGATGTGGCCGGCAAAACTAGCCTTGAATATTGGGACTCCGACGGAGATCAGATGCTCCACTGGAAAGGTAAGGGCTACCTGGAATTTTTGCGGCTATTGTTAAAGTCGAAAGAAATCGGCACTGAGCTAGGAGTGCTCAATGATCGCGTTCGCTTAAACAAGCCAGTCAAGCAAATCACTTGGAATAGTAGCAGCGTTCAAGTACACTGTCAAGACGATGAGATTATGGAAGCGGATCATGTCATTGTTACAGTGTCATTGGGAGTTCTCAAGGACAAGCACTTGTCACTTTTTGAACCGCAATTACCCGAGGAAAAGGTGCGGGCCATTAAGGGCATCGCATTTGGCACTGTCAACAAGATTCAAATAGAGTTTCCATCACTATTTTGGCCAAATGAGTGGCTTGGTTTTCTGATGCTATGGCGTGAAGAAGATCTGAAAGACATTCGTGGAACTAATCGAGCCTGGCTGGAGGATATTCTCGGGTTCTTTCCCGTCAGTGATCAGCCCAGGGTTTTGTGTGGTTGGATGGTCAGTGCCAATGCACGTCACATGGAGACGCTACCAAAGGAAGAAATCATTGAGAAATCATTTCAGTCTTGTGACAGTCTTGTGGTCTACAGTCTTGTTATTACAAAGTGCTCCGTGCAATTGTTTTTTTTCTGTTTATTTTCTTTGATTTTACCTGTTAAATTTTTGTATACCTACGTTTTTGCATGCACACTGTATTTCTTCTTCTAGAATCTCTTCTCTGAAGTCTATAGTTTGTGTAATTTGTGCATGATAATTAAAAATTTCTTGTGTGAAATTGAATTTTTATTCTTTCCTTTTTTTCTAACGTTGCGAACTCTTCTGATGTAGACTACTGCGTGGATAATTTTTATTCTATTTTGAATACCTCCATAAGTAATATTATTCCTAGAAAATTAAAAAAAAACGAAATTTGTGACCGTCCCTGGTATACTAGTGAACTTAGATCCTTGCGTAACAAACGAAACAAGGCTTGGAAATTATATATAAAAAGTTTAAATCATACAGACCTCGAAAGATTTATAGTAATTTTTGAGGAATTCAAAGCTCTTTCGGACTATCTATATAACAATTATATCTCTCAAATGGGAGCATCATTTAAATCTAATCCATATAAATTTTGGAAATTCGTCAATTCGAAGAGAAAGACGGATGGATATCCAGCGAATTTAACGTATAACAGTAACTCATCTAATGACCCTGCCGTGATTTGTAATTTCTTCGCTCACAACTTTTCTAAATCGTTCAGAGATGGTCCGTTTCCTGTCGACACGGAATACTTTGAATATCTTAAGCATTCAGCACAAGTCAGCTTTAATGGAATACCAGTTGCTTTTGAGTCTATTAAAGAGTTTATGTCTAATCTTAAAGAGGATTGTTCTGCAGGACCAGACGGGATTCCACCTATTTTGTTAAAAGAATGTAAGGATATACTTGCCTTTCCCCTCCAACATCTATTTAAGCTGTCGCTTTCTTCTGGAATTTTTCCAAACGCTTGGAAGCTATCGTATATAACCCCTGTTTTAAAAAAGGGAGATAAGTGTGATGTGTCAAATTACAGACCAATTGCAAAGCTATCATCCATACCTAAACTTTTCGAGCAAGTTGTTTGTGATAGTCTTGTATTTTTCTGTCGCAATATCATTTGTAGAGAACAACATGGCTTTGTGAGAAACAGATCCACTGTCACTAACCTCGTGTCCTTTCACAGCAAGTGTACCAACGCTCTGGAGAGTCAATTTGAAGTTGACTGTATTTACACAGACTTTTCAAAAGCTTTTGATCTAATTTCACATGAAATTATTGTTTTTAAACTTACATCGCTAGGTTTCCCACCTAATTTCATATCTTGGATTATATCTTATCTTCACTTGAGAACTTATCAAGTAAATTTCAGAGGGACTAAATCAAATATCTTTTCCGCGGTATCAGGTGTTCCCCAAGGGAGCCATCTTGGTCCTCTTCTCTTTATACTCTCAATTAATGATTTCCCGTCAAGTGTGAAACATAGTGATATTCTTGCATATGCCGATGATATGAAAATATCAAAAACAATAAAGTCAGTGTCGGACCATAGTTTTTTGCAGTCAGACATCGACAGTTTCACCATCTGGTGTGATAAAAATGGACTCACACTTAACCCAAATAAGTGTCAGGTTATGACGTTCTCAAAAAAACGTACGCCGACGGAGTTCTCATATACAATAAACAACCACATCCTTGGTCGTGTCTTTCGATTTAGTGATCTTGGTGTTTTCTTTAGCTCCGATCTTACTTTTTCCGAACACATTAATCATGTCGTTAATAAGTCTAACTGTATGCTGGGGTTTATTAAAAGATGGGCTAAGGAATTTAATAATCCTTATGCAACTCTTTCGCTGTACAATAGTTTCGTTAGGCCACGCCTCGAATATGCTTCACAGGTTTGGACACCATCCCAAATTTGTTATGCTGACAGGATTGAGGCTATTCAGAGGAGATTTATCCGCTTTGCTCTAAGAGGCCTTCCTTGGGAAGATCCATTTCACCTTCCACCTTATTCCCAGAGGCTAAAATTACTTAATCTGCAGAGCCTGTCTCAAAGACGTATTAACACCGATCTCGTTTTTATTCAGCAAATATTGTTAGGTCACATTGACGCACCTGACCTCTTGTCCTCTTTCAAATTTAAATTTCGTGGTGGCTCTTATAACCTACGTAATATCAATCTGTTAAGCGTTCCGAATCATAGATCGAATTACGGCATGCATGAGCCTATTACACGCATGAGTACCCTGTACAATTTATATAGTAGTGTTCTAGATTTTAATATAGACAAAGCGACACTGAAAAAGCTGCTTAAGCAATTGTAATTTTCTTTCTTTACGTGTATCTATTTTATTACTTTTTTCCTATTTTCTTAATTTTTGTGTATTTGTGTATGTGTTAAGTGATCGTTACATTAACCACTAACACCTGCACTAGTTGATGAGCCTGTGTAAGCAATATTTTGCTTGGCAATTTTCTGTTTGTAGTTGCTGCTTGCTTTAAGCACCCTACATCACAGATCTGATAGTGCATTTAAAAAAAAAAAAAAAAAAAAAAAAAAAAAAAAAAAAAAAAAAAAAAAAAAAAAAAAAAAAAAATTGACGGTTGCATGTACCTCTTGCGAAGGTTCTTAAAATGGAATGTACTGGAACCATTAACCTTCAAGAACTCGTCATGGTTTAAAAACGAAAACTTCAAAGGCTCATACTCCTATCGTTCCGTGCTAACTGAAGAGATGAACACCAAAGCTGCCGATTTGGGTAGTCCCCTGAAGAATTCGGATCAAAAGCCTGTGGTCCTGTTCGCAGGAGAGGCAACAAGTGATCATCGTTTCTCAACAGTCCATGGAGCTGTAGAATCTGGTTGGCGTGAGGCAGAGAGGTTGTCGAAATTCTACGAAAAGAAAGCAAATTAGGTACTGGAACTTGTGCTTTTGGCTCTGCTTAAATGAAATTATATCTTATTAAAAGTATAAAAATAATAAAGAGCTAATCCGCTTGTTGGAACTCAAGATTCAGCTTTTGACGAAAAATTGGAGAGAGGAATACTTTGAACATTGTCAAAGGTCCTGTAGGTCTTACCGATATGGGTGAAGAACATTCACGCATGATTAATGGTGGTTTTGAAAGTCAGACTATGTCTCATATCTAGCTGTTGTGGGCCTGTTGCGGGCCTGTCGCAGACGTCCTTACGTTGCCTTTGCGGCTTATGTAATCCACAAGAGTCTGAGCTTACATATTTTTATCTGTGTTTTATTTATTCTTTGGATTGAAACGTTTAAGGACTTACAATGACCTTTATCATTAGTTTACAAAAGGTTGGTGAAAAAAATCGTGTAACGGTGGTGAAGTGGGTTCGATTCACAATTTTGACCATCTAAAAAAGGCTCGCATTCTTAGAGTAGAATGGAAATAAATATGTTTCCATTCTACTCTATGGTTGGAAAAATGATGTTGAAAGAATAAACGGAAATGTTGAAAGAATAAACCGTTTTTGGTTCACCGGCAGGAGATGATCCTGCAACCCTTACTTGTCGCGAGTATTAGCGAGCTACAGTGAACACGATTGATTCTTTGTCCAAATTTAACCACCGAAATAGTTTTTGCCTTACGTATGCTTTATTCGTTGCTTATCGAGACTCATTCTATTTTTAGTCTGCGGGGTCTGATAAATTCTCCCTAAAAACTGTCCCTCAAAGTTTCTCAAAGTGGGAAATGTCACAACACCACTCACAGACAGTTGGACATAGTTGGACAAGCTGACCCTGGCTCTGCTATCTGCACGAGCTATTGCTCCTTTCATGTGCAAACGAGCAGAGAAAAAGAATAGACTGATGAAATTTGGGTCAAGTAAGTAAGTAGAAAATAAGTACCCTAATTGGGTACAAATATTTTTTTGGCGAGATGCTATTTCACTCGAAAAGAAATAGACTTTTCACTCAATTAAGCCGAATATCATTGCAACGATATTTGAAGCAGGGAAATAACTTCACTGTACTCAGGCCTTAACCTGCTTTGGGTGCACCTACTCGGACATGAAATTTATTCCCCAATGTGTGTGCACGTGACTGCTGGTCATCAAAAGTGGAGCGAGTCTTTCACACAACCTTATAATCAGGTCTCTAAATCAAAAGCATCTTTCATTTGCAAGAACATTTTTTTCAAAAATTACAAAAACTATACACCACTACCTCCGATTTGAGTTTTGTGTTCATAAAACTTCGCCAGCCTAAGCACTTCACGCCATCCGGTTTCAACTGCTCCATGAACTGTAGCAGAGAAATGATCACTGCTTGCCTCTCCAGCAAAGAGCACGACTGGGGTTTCATCGGTTCCGAAAAGAGGTTTTGCCAGGTCACTAGGCTTTATGTTGAGGCTTTCGGCCATCATCGAAGGATGACTATATGAACCATGGAAGTTTTCATTTTTGTACCAAGATGATCTTCTAAAGTTCACATGTGGAGGGATCTCGCATGGCAAAAATCTCTGCAGAAGATACATACATGCACTAAGAACCTGATCTTCAGGAAGTGTCTCCATGTAGCGCGCACTCTCTCCAAGCACAATACCATTCAGAACCTTTGGTTTGTTACATACTGTATAGAAACCGAAAATATCCACCAACCAAGCACGATCCGTCCCACTTATAGCAGCGCGATCTTCTTCACTCCAGAGAAAGTTTAAGCCACCCCAGTTGTCTGGCCAAAATTGGCTACTAAACTCTATAAAAATTTTGTTAACGGTGCCAAAACCCATAGACTCTATTGCACGAACCTTTTCCGCTGGTAATTCGGGCTCGAAAAGTTTCAGGTGTTGGTCTTTAAGGACGCCAAGTGGTACTGTTAATATAACATGGTCGGCTTCGAGAAAATCGCCATCTTCGCTGTAGACGACTGCACCTCTCTGGTTCCACTTGATGCATTTTGCGGACTTGCCTACTTGAAGTCGTCCTTTCAGTACTCCATCAGCGTTCACTTCGCTAGATTTCATAAGCAACTTCAAAAACTCCAGGTATCCCTTGCCCTTCCATGTGAAATTGTCACCCTCGCAGCTCCAATGATTCAACTGACCTTTGACCGAAATATCATTCAATGTGTGAGCTCCCTGCACTGCACTCAACATCTTTTGGTGGCTGTCTAGGAACTCATTCGCTAGTTTGGGATCAATGTCTGCATACTCCGCCTTTTCTAGTGTTTCGCTGAACTTGGCTGTAAGGTGACTTCCCAGGGATCCACTATAGCTTGAGGGTATGTTTTGAACATCAACGTGCTCATAGAAAATTTCCTTAAGACGGTCAGTAACATTTATTGGCACTGGTTGCTTGTTCGAGCGGAAGTATTCAAAATGCTTCGAATTATAACAAGAGTTTTCCAAAAGATCTTTTTTACTGGCCAGCTCATAGACCACGTTGCCCTGTTCGCCGTGGCACAATTCAGCTCCCATTTCTATCACATTATTGGCAAACGGAATTGTATGTATTCGACCTCCGATACGGTTTTCACACTTTGAAAACCGAGCTCTAAAAGCTTTGTGGCAGCTGCAATACCGGAGGAACCAGCTCCTATAATCACCACTTTAGCCTTGTCCATTTGTTAGTTAAGTTTCAACTCACGAGTTGCGATATATGGAATGAAGTTTTATATCGTTTTCTTTAGAGGGTGATTAGTTGGTCAAGGAATTTTTTCTGTGGTTAAGATTAGATAATGTAATTGGGTCATGGCTTCACAAGACTGGGCATTGACTTTTGTATGGAATTCAAACTGCAGATAGTAAATTAGGTACGAAAAATTGTACTAGGAGTTACAGTCAATGGTAAAATCGACAGAGGCCTCTAAGGGAGATAAAACTTTGATCCTTGGGGACCACTGTCTGCGAATGTTTAAATGACCGAATAAAAAGTGATTTCATCGACTATACTAGGGACGTCTATAGAATAAGGATTCGTCTAATAAAACTAAAGATTTGCCTTCGTATTTTCTTTTGTCATGAAAATAGTGTTAATCGTGTTAATAGTGTTAAATAGTGTTAGTGTCCTTCGAGTGAAAAGTTTTTAGTCACTGTGAAAAAAATAGAAAAGCTGTCGTAAAACGGCTTCGTATCAACCAGATATTTTCCCTCTCTAGTAAAATATCCACAGAGCTTTTAGAATACGACTCTTAGCAGCGTCAAATTCAAGGCTCTAAAATTAGGGCACGTTTAAGTACTCTCATATCCGTGTTCAGATCAAATGTCCTTAATATAGACCAGACATGCTGCCTCCCACAGTAAAAAGCGATTCTCCTTTTGTCGTATACGTTTGACTTACATACAGAAGAGCCATAGTTGCGTGTGCTGTGCGGAACGCCTAGCAGTCAAATGTAGAAGCCTAAAGTATTAAGGTCTTCCAATGTATTGAACTAAATATCTGTTATTGTCGTCCCTCGGAGCAGACTATGAGGCTGCCAAGTAAGTAATGAAAAAGTTTTCTACCAAAAGGTAAGAGACCTTATGACAAACTTATGAAATCGGAGTCTTCGTGTCTTAATTTAATGTTAAGGTTAAGGCACCTTGGAAAACACTTTACAAAAGAATCATTTGCTTAGATAATAAGTCCTAAGATAAGGTAGCCAAAGACCATTTAAGTCTAGCTAAGGATTTTTTTTTAACATACAAAAGACCCTATTTGATTGAAATTACAAAGTTTAAGTTTTCTTTAGCGCTTCACCACAAGCTTATCATATGTATAGCGGCAACCCCTTTTAAAGGTGGCTTGCATATCTTGTTTTTAGACTTTTGCAGCCTTGCAATTTAGTGGTCATTTGCAAACCTTGAATCACATTTGTTATCGAACCAACCACAAGAACTCAATGTTACTCGCCAGCAGTCACCGTTCTCATTCCAAGTCGAGAACCGTATAAATTAACTTGACTGGGGTGTCAAGCTCGATCAGTTACAACTTTTATCGCATCAACAAGAACCAAAAGGAGCTTCAAAAATGAATCAAACAATAATGAACAGAGCCAAGGTGGTAGTTATTGGCGCAGGACCATCGGGTATAGCAGCTGCTACAAAACTCTTAGACCTGGGATTCCAACAAGTGACTATTCTTGAAGCTGAGAAGCGCATTGCTGGTCGGATAAATACCATCCCGTTCGCTGACAATGTGGTAGACATGGGAGCCCAATGGTGTCACGGCGAAAAGGGCAACGTTGTGTACGATCTCGCCAGCAAAGCGAATCTCTTAGAGTCCTCTGGCCATGAATACAAGGACTACGAATACTTGCGCTCAAACAAGGAAGTACTGCCATCAACTGTGAACAAGCGTCTTACTGCCATTATCGATGAAGCTATGAACACCCGAAGTGACACTCTTCCCAGCTACAGCGGATCACTGGGAAGCTACCTCAGCGACAGCTTTAACGAGGCTCTACGCAAACCTGAAAACTCAGATATTGACAAAACGTTAGCCAAGGAGTTTTTCGAGAATTATCAGAAGATGGACAGTGCTGCCGAGGGTACCCACACTTTAAACGATATATCGGGCAAGGGCTATCAGGACTACTGGGAATGTGAGGGTGATCAGCTTTTGAATTGGAAGGACAAAGGCTACCTGGAATTTTTACGATTGTTAATGAAATCTGGGGAGTCAGGCGCTGAACTGGGGGTGCTGAAAGACCAAGTGCTTTTGGGAAAATCTGTGAAACGGATCAACTGGAGTGATTCGGGCGTGGAAATAACTTGCGATGATAACGACGTAATCCAAGCTGATCATGTTATAGTAACGATATCACTGGGAGCTCTAAAAAATAAGCACACGACACTTTTCGAGCCTCAGTTGCCAACAGAAAAGAGAAGTGCTATTGAAACCATCGGGTTTGGAAGCGTAAACAAAATATTCATTGAGTTCCCTGCGAAATTTTGGCCCGACAACTGGGGTGGCTTCAATCTACTCTGGCGTGAAGAAGACCTCGGCGATATTCGCGGTACAAGTCGTGCATGGTTGGAGGATGTTTTTGGCTTTTATACCGTAAGCAAGCAGCCAAGAGTCTTGAATGGCGTTGTGCTGGGTCAGAGTGCTCGTCATATGGAAACGCTGTCCGACGAAGAAGTTATCAGTGGGTGCATGTACCTTTTACGAAGATTCCTACAATGGGATGTTCCTCAGCATATGAGTGCAGTGACCTCATCATGGTACAAAAATGATCATTTCCGAGGTGTCTATTCTTATCGTTCAATTATGGCCGAAGAGCAGAACAAAAAGCCCAGTAACTTGGCAAGTCCTTTAGAAACTTCTGATCATAAGCCAATTGTACTCTTTGCTGGAGAGGCAACAAGTGACCATCACTATTCTACGGTTCACGGTGCCGTTGAATCTGGTTGGCGCGAGGCAGAAAGACTGGCAAAGTTTTATGAGGACAAACTAAAGGTGGAGTCTAAGGATGCCTAAAGGGTATACCAAGCAATTGCAAGGATAATTGAACCTATCTTGAAGGTGTAATGTGAGAATAAATCGAATCTTTTAAAGTCTACTTTCATTTAGTCTAAGACTTGTTCTTTATTTTATTTTCGTGATCCTCAACGTCGATTGAATTTTAAAGTTCCTTTCAAGGCCTTAAGGTTAAGACGTAGAACTTGGCCGTTAAAATGTAAGCTTGAAACGACTTCAAAACTAAGGCTAAGAGATTGAGATTTTGCTCTAAGGGACAGTTTGGTATTCTTTTCCTGTTTTCCTATATAAGAAGTGACAGTTAAGTTGAAGTGACAGTACAGAGTCGATAATGTTGATAGCAATCCTATTTGCGTTTAAGGCAGCCCCCGGTGGAGAATAGAGGAATATGTAGAGACCTGCAACAGTCTTCAAAAAAATTTCCAAAGTTATCATCCAGCTTTGATTTACTTGTCACTTGGGTGAAAAATAAACAAAAACTGACAAATCAAACTAAGGCGGGAAAGCAGCATTGAAGTTTTTGTCAGTCAATTGACGAATGGAAAAGTGGAAATGCGATGCCTGGTGGACAGTAGAGGAATATGTAGAGACCTGCAACAACGTTAAACTGAAAATTTTGACTGTTTGTTGACTGACAAAGACTTCAATGCTGTTTTCCCGCCTTAGTTTGATTGGTCAGTTTTTGTTTATTTTTTCGCCAGTTGACAAGTAAATCAAAGCCGGTTGATGAATTCGGCGATTTTTTGAAAGCTGACGTTGTTGCAGGTGTCCACATATTTCTCTATTCTCCACCGGGGGTCTGCCTTCAATGGCCAATTGACGAATGGAAAAGTCGATATGCGATACCTGGCGGACAGTAGAGGAATATGTAGAAACCTGCAACAACGCCAAATTGAAAATTTTGACTGTTTGCTGACTGACAAAAACTTCAATGCTGTTTTCCCGCACAACATTGAAGTTTTTTGTCAGTCAACAAATTTTCAGTTTGACGTTGGTGCAGGTCTCTACATATTCTTCTACTGCCCACCAGGTATCGCATTTCGGCTTTTCCATTCGTCAATAGCTTTTCTGTTTTTCTATAACAGGAAAGGTAGAAAACAACATTTGAATACGGAAAAGTCGATGATTTCAATTACTTTATAGCCAGAGGTTATCTTTGTACTGTAAAACTTTTCGCACGGTTAAGCTAAGATGTATTCTGATCCTGGGTTAAACTAATTCTTCGTTTCGATTTCATTCCGAAGCTCTGATGACTTCGCACTGTAAAATAGGCCTTAGATAACTTAACCTGGGTCTGCTTTCGAAAAGTGAGCCATACAAAATATTATATGGCCGTCAACATATCACAGGGCGTATTTCGGAGGAACTATCAAACGATAAGCTACGCAGTTTGAGTTTGGATATTACAAAATAGCATGCTTCACCACAAACTTATCAACTTTTGATGGGTGACCCCGAAAGTAGCTTCCTTTTGAACTATTACAATATTATGGTGCGGTTAAAAGACACACAAAGTCCCTTTTGCTGTTCTATCAACCGCATATGCTCAAGGTCATCCCTTATGGCAACCCTACATAAAAGTTAAGAAAGAGTATAAATTTCCCTGTGCGAGGGCTCCGTCGTTCAGTTTAAGTTTTTTTTCCAATATTGAAAACCTTAGAAACGACGAAAAGACTGGTAAATCACATAATGAACAAAGCAAAGGTTGTAGTTATCGGCGCAGGGTCCTCGGGAATAGCAGCTGCCACAAAACTCTTAGACCTTGGATTTGAACACGTGACTGTTTTGGAAGCTGACAACCGCATTGGGGGTAGGATAAATACCATCCCGTTTGCTGACAACATCGTGGAAATGGGAGCCCAATATTGCCTCGGCGAAAAGGGTAACGTTGTGGTTGAGCTAGCGAGCAAATCAAATCTCCTGGAGGCGGATTTCGATGAAAAAAGCGTTCACAAATTTTTTCGATCAAATAAAGAAGAGGTGCCGTCGTCCATAACTGACAGGATTTTTGCTATCATCGGGGAAATTATAAGTATCCCGAACTTAATACAATCCAAGCATAGTGGCTCGCTGGGTGGCTACATTGTCGAAAAATTCAACGAAGCCCTGGATAAGCTGGAATACTCAGATATTGACAAAACCTTAGCTAAAGAGCTTTTGGAAAACTATCGGGGGATGGGAAGTACTTCAGCTGGTGCCGACACTCTCGACGATGTTTCTAGGAAGGGTTTTCTCGACTTTTGGGAATGCGAAGGTGAGCCAGTTTGGATTTGGAAGGACAAGGGTTACATTGAGCTTTTGCGGTTACTAATGAAGGCACGAGCGTTGGGTACTGACCTGGGGGTGTTGGAAGAACGAGTGCGATTCGGAAAATCTGTACAGCGAATCATTTGGAGTCCTGCAGGCGCAAAAATACACTGTGAAGATAGTGAAGTAATTGAAGCTGATCATGTCATAGTAACGGTGTCGCTGGGCGTCCTAAAAGAGAAACACTTGACACTTTTCGAACCAACTCTTCCGGTGGACAAGGTGCACGCCATCGAATCTATCGGATTTGGAACTATGAACAAAATATTCATTCAGTTTCCTACAAAGTTCTGGCCAGAAAACTGGGGCGGTTTCAACCTCTTATGGCGTAAGGAGGACCTAATCGATATTCGTGGTACGAATCGTGCTTGGCTGGAAGGTGTTTTCGGTTTTTATGCTATAAAAAAGCAGCCGAAAGTTTTAGGTGTCGCTGTGTTTGGCAACAGTGCCCGCCATATGGAGACACTACCTGAAGAAGAGGTAATCGGCGGTTGCATGTACCTCTTGCGAAGATTCTTACAATTTAACATTCCCTCACATGTAAGTGCAGTGATCTCAAGGTGGCATAAGAATGCGAACTTTCGCGGAGGGCATTCTTATCGTTCAATTTTGGCCGAAGAGCAGAACAAAAAGCCCAGTAACTTGGCTAGCCCTTTGGAAAGTTCTGATCATAACCCAATTGTACTATTTGCTGGAGAGGCAACAAGTGATCATCACTTTGCAACAGTTCATGGGGCAGTTGAAACTGGTTGGCGCGAGGCGGAGAGGCTCGCAAAGTTTTATGAGAGAAAATCGAAGACGGAGTCGGAAGTGGCTTAAGTTGGACTTATATACGAAGCAATGTTTATTTTTTTACCACAGAAAAGAAAAAATATTTTTAATAAAAGTTGCCTAAATAATTTACCACACAAATTTTTTGAACTTTTTGAGGGTCAGAAAAAAATCGATTTCTTCTTTGAGTTTATTTTGCTTCAATTAAAACTTCTTATAGGCCTAGGAGCTTTAATCTTTACTTTGTTTACAGTAAACGGTTTGTATGTTGAAAGTCTTTTTGGTTGTTTCGATTGATGTAAAGAAACATTTTTACCTAACCATTGAACAATTGATTCCACTACTTAAAAATAAACTTCTTTTTGAGTTCTTGTGAGTTGGCTTTTTATGAATATTTTTACTGATTTTGCAAGTTAGTTGTTTCACGCCCAATGGTAATGTGACACACAATGGTGGCGTTATTGGCAAAAATTTCAAACCCTCGCCGAGGCCGACGATTATTTTGACATTCGCTGTCTTCAGTTGCAACATGATGTTGAAAAAGACTGGTCCCACTGTGTGCCTGTTCCACATCAAATTACTTCTTTCAAAGCACGAGAAAAAAAATTTTGTGATACTCTTCTAAGAATTGTTAAAATTTGGGGTGAAAACTGAGGCGCTAATAAGGGTTTGAAGTTGAGGTCTTTAGTGTGTCCGTTTCTGCTAGCGATATCAGAAGTAAATTCTCTTCTAAAAGTGTAGGACAGAAAGAGACTAGCAAGTATTGAAGCGAGCATATTCCACTGTATAAATTGACTTTATTATGCTTTTACCAAAGTTTTTGCTTGAATGCTAATTTTGAGTTCGTTCTATCGAGTAGGTGCAAGCTTGATGCAGCTGCTCAGATATACATGTGCAAGTTCGGGTAATTTTAGAAGACAGTTTGCGAAAGCGTTCCTATAACTGAAACGTGGGTTTCTTTGCTGGGAGTAATAAAATGGACAGACAGTAAATTCTTCTAGTTTTTACGTGACACTGACAGTTGCCTTCATCCCAAGAGCGTGTGCGATCTTCCACGCAACGCCAAAAGCATTTTGCCTGATAAGACTGTCTTCCTTCTTGTTAAAGACCCTTGTGAAACTTATCGACTCCCACATCAGAACCAACATGGACAGCACATTTTCCCAACACACATATCGCAAGGGGAAATTGGTAGATACGGTTCTGCACTCGTTGGTTATCATGGAGGAATCATTTGGCAATAAGGATTTCACTCTAGTATCTTTTGTTAAGACTCGACTTAAAGAATATATTGAGCCTTATCTCCGGGTCAAATTGGTTAAACGCGTTAATAGTGAACCACACAATCCGTCCCCTACAACACCCGGCAGCTCAATCGTATTGTGTACCTACAGTAAACGCGAAGGTACGGGCTAATAATCTTGGCCCTCACATAGCTGCCCTTACGGGAACAACGGTTTATATGACTCTGATAGGGGTTTATACCGCCTCGGTTACCCCTACCTCTCCGATTCCCCCGAGGTTCATTTTTACATGAGTTACCTTAGATGGGTTACCCCGCATCAATGTGTCACCGAAGAATTCTCCTCCGGGAAGGGAGGTATTTCCATACCAAAATCTGTTACCACCACACTCTCCAATTCTTGAGGCTAATCTTTGCGTTTTTATACTTACGAAACTGTTTCGAAATCGGTTTCTCTTGCCTTACCCTCTCATTTAGGACTACTTCAATTCCTCACCGATCTTCCGTTACCTTGTTCATACCGAAAACGGTCACCCCTGACCTCAAGTTATTCTCACCAATTCATACCAGCCCAACCCCTCCCAACAAATCTGTGATCCTTTCTCACTGGCCCTCAGAACTCGCTGACAGACGTTCAGACCGAAACGGTCGTTCTCAGCCTTTCATTACCCTTTCGGGTAAGGCCCCATTTGGATAGTCATCATTCTAGGCTAGGTTACTCCGGTCTTACAAAAAGTGGTATCACATTGGATCTCCTTTGGACTAAGTGTAGCGGGGACCAAAGCTAACCTGATCAAACCAAGTGAGTAAGCGCAAGAGTTTGTATGTGACAAACTTCTATATACCCAAATCTTAAAGTTTATTGGCCCGAATTCATATATTATTTGTATAGGTCACGCCCCCAAAAGTTTGCATGGGCTTGAAATCTACAATAGTTAATTGTAATTTCGTTAGAATCATCAGAAAATACGGTAAAAGCCAAAATTATTTCAGAAAAAAAAGTTTTTTTCCAAAAACGCCCCTTAAAAGTGGGCGGAGCTCAAAACCTTGTATTGAGCAAACTAAGCAAATAGTCATATCTTTAATATTTGATATAAAGTTTTTTTTTCGATTTGGAGTGAACTTTTCGAGAAATCGGGCTTTTAAAGATCTAACTCTAACATGTTAAAAGTGGGCATGGTCGATATTGTGGGCGGTCCAATTTTTACCTTGCTAAAGGTCTAAGGCCAATATTTCTCAGTACCTAAATTAAAATTCCTGTGCCTTGTCTAACTTGACCAAAAGTCATTTTGAAAAAAAAGTGAAATAGAGGTTGTATCACATTGAAGCCAGTGGGCGTGGCCATTGACGTGGCCGTTGACGTGGGCGTGACCGTTGACGGATTGAGCAAATTTTAACACTTTGTCTGTGCAACAAAGAACCAAGCCGTATATACCAAGTTTGAGCTCTCTAGCTTGATTTTGAAGACCTAAAACCTTTACACATACAGACGGACGGACGGTGGACATAGCTTAATTAATTCACCTGTCGGTCTTGATCATATCGCTAAAGGGTCTTGAGGGTGTACGGTAGCTATTTCACTGTGTTACAAACTATGCATTAAAATTAATATACCCTCGGTCGGGTATAAAAAGACTCGAGAAAATATTACAATGGAACTGAACTAAAGTCCGGTACAGAGAAATTGCAGCAATTTTGCACTTGTTTAAATTTTGCAAAACCAGTTTTTCTCCATTACAAGGTGGTCCGATTTCCACCTTACTGCCCCACTGACATTAGTCATTCATTTTTAGCACGCAAGCGCAGTGTCAAAATCAGTCTTGAGCATTTACTGAAAGCTTTTTTATGAACATGTTTCGAAAAAGTTTATTTCTATCGCAATTGTTCATCCGATCGTGCCTGTTTCACCGCTAGTTTAGATATTGCAATCACAAAAGCAACAAGTAGGTACTTACAGTTTACTTTATAAACAACCCCTCTCTTGTCAGCTTTTAATACTCTCATATTTTAGTTTTTTTTAATTGCTTCTATACTTGACAACCAACTCTCTGGTCTGAAGACAGTACGACGCCAACGTTGCACCGAAACGGAAAGATTTTTGTATCTCGTTCAAGTAAGTAGTGTAGTGTGTGTAGTGTATCATTTTTCGAACACCACCGATATTAGAAAAACAAACAAATTCAAAACATTCTTCCCACTACTAAACTGATAGCTAAATATAGCCGAAAGAGATTATATTTTTGAGCACGGTGAAGCGTCATAAATATAAGTAAATTTTCGGAGATAAGCACACCCGGTGAATAATATTATTCAGTTTTCATAGTTTAATTGAATTGAACTTGCCCCCACAAATTTACAGTGCAACCATCTTTTGATTTCAGTTACTCCAGAGACCTTGAAGGGAGAAATTTAAGAAAAATGTCCGGCATCAATTTAAGAAGTCTCGAAGATTGTTTGGAAAAGCATATTCCAGAAAATGAGTTGAAGGAAGTAAAACGCGTTCTTTATGGCCGATCAGATGAGTGGGTTTTTATTTAAAAAATATTTGAGTTAAAAATAATAAAAAACAATTCAAATTAGCCATGAATTGGAATTACCCGAATCATCCAAGCGGATTGCTGCAGAAAATAATTTCGAGATCAAGGCTTATGCCTTTTCAGCCAAACGGGAGGACCTACGTCAGCCTAGAATAGTTCGAGTCGGTGCAATTCAAAACAGTATTGTGCACAGGACCACGGATCCCATAGAAAAACAACGCAGTGCCATTCATGATAAAGTAGTTAAAATGATCAAGGCTGCTGGGGATGTTGGTGTCAATATTATTTGCACTCAGGAGGCATGGAGTAAGTATGACAGAACTTATCCAGATCCTTAATTGATCTTCCTTCTGTATTTAATTGTTCTTTCAGCGATGCCATTTGCATTTTGCACTCGTGAAAAGTTTCCCTGGTGTGAGTTCGCAGAAGATGCTGAAAATGGTCCCACAACTAAACTTCTCTCTGAACTCGCTAAGGCCTACAACATGGTCATCATTTCGTCGATCCTTGAACGTGATTCAGATCATGGTGACACAATTTGGAATACATGTGTTGTGATCTCGAACAAAGGCCGTTACATGGGTAAACACCGCAAGAACCACATTCCCCGAGTGGGTGACTTTAACGAATCCACATACTACTATGAGGGCAACACTGGACATCCAGTGTTCGAAACTGAATTTGGCAAGATCGCCATTAATATCTGCTACGGTCGCCATCATCCACAGAATTGGATGATGTTTGGCATTAATGGTGCGGAAATTGTTTTCAATCCTTCTGCGACGGTTGGACAGTTGAGTGAACCCTTGTGGGGTATTGAGGCCAGAAATGCTGCTATCGCCAATAGTTACTTCACTGTGCCCATAAATCGAGTGGGCACCGAGGTGTTTCCGAATGATTTTACATCCGGCGATGGTAAGCCAGCACACAAGGACTTCGGTCCATTCTATGGCTCGACTTATGTTGCCGCTCCAGATGGTTCTAGAACACCGGTGAGTTGAACAATCTCATTATTATTTGAAAAAAGCCACTCAAGGTTTCACTATTTAAAGGGTCTTTCAAGGGTAAGTGACGGCCTATTGATTGCTGAATTGGACTTGAATCTCTGTAGGCAGATAAAAGATTTCTGGGGATTCAGGATGACACAGAGATTGCCACTTTACGCAGAGTCGTTTGCCAGAGCTTCTGAATTGGATTTCAAGCCACAGATTATAAGGGAATAGATATAAATGATTTTATTTGTTAACCGCTTTTTTGTTATTCGTTTATGCTGCTTAAATAAATTTATTCTTTTGGACTGTACTTAATAAAGGCCTGATCAGAATCCGTTGCTGAGGCTGAAGCAGAAAGTTGTAGCTGAAATTATTCATTTTCTTGCAACCTTTGAAAATTTGTTGAAAGTTACCCAAACTTCAAAGGAGAACAACAGCTTTTTTTTTATGTGTCAGTCTTATGATTTTTTTTTGCTTAGCTGACAGGTAGGTATAATAAAACCAAATTGACAGACATGCGAAAATTATAAAGTCCACATTACGCTACACTTTAAGCAAGAATTTTGATCACGCATTCTGATCAGCCTAAAAGCTTAAAAAATAGAATCAATCTTGGATTCCAAAGGCTTGGTTTTGTTTATTATGTGGAAAGATTCTTGAAATGGGGAGAGTTTAGTTTCCAGCAGAGGAGAGGAGTGAGCTTATAAATTCAATGTACAGCGTAGAACAGTGTAAAATAAGACAAACGTGAGTACATTGCTGCAAGTGGTCAATATAGACCTACAGGGAGCTGACAGGTAGATAAGGCCCTAGTCTTCATCTGGCAAGGAAACCAATACGGGGTTACACAAGGCTGGTACTCGTCGCGCATTCAATTGATGATCCGTAATGTGTTAAGTTGTCAACTCTTAACACCGAGAAAAATTTTGTCGGAAGTTGAGAGCGACTCGCGTTCAGCGTCTTACTGAAAAACGGACTCTCTCTCTCTCTATATGGCTTCCAATAAATTTTATGTTTCGTGAGTCTCTTCAAACGAGTCTTAGATTAAAGAAAAGAGGCAGATTTAAATTTTGCTGTCAGAGGATTTCAAGGCTTGGTACACACGACAAAAAAATCGTGCGGCAAATAACTGCAAAATTTCTTGCCGCAAACGTATACTTAGCAGAAGACCAATAGTTTGCTGTGCGATTCTTGCTTTTATAATTCATCCGCGTTAAAGGGTTATACTGAGTTAACATAACGCGAATGGAAAGGATCAGAAAAAAAGAAGAGAGAAACTGATGCACTTTGGTTTTGAACTATTGTGGACTGTAGTGACGAGGAAAAACCTCCTTCGGAAGCCTGTTCCACATTCGTGTTGTTCGGCTAAAAAAAGAACTCCAATACAACGCGGTTCGTCCGAAATTGGGCTCTAGGGTGTACTGATGAGCATTCCTTCTTGCGCGAGTATTGCAGTTGAATTCCTTAAGGGGTGGACTGCAACTGGCTTTTTCAAGGGAGCACTCTTTATGGAAGAAACGATAAAACAATGAAAGACAAGAGACATTGCGATGATGTTGCAAGGAGTCGATTGACTTCGCAATGTTTGAGTCTCCTATCAATTTCAATGCTCTTTTTTGTATCCAATCGAGTAGGTGTTAATTTGTCTTAGGAGCTCCTGCCCAGACATGAGAGTTATACTCCAGTTTTGGTCGTATGAACGATTTATAGATGACAGCCAGATCAGAAGGTGTAAAGTATTTCTTGCTTCGACTGAGGAATCCTAAGCATTTCGCTGCGTTCTTGGCCACGTCGAATATGTGGTCATTCCAACGTAAGTTGTTATTAACACACATACCGAGGATGGAAAGCTTTTCGGTTTCAGTGATGCAAGTGCCGTTCATGGATAACGGCTGAAGATTTCTATACAGCTTGGATGACAGTAAACAGCATTGCGTTTTGGATGCATTAAATTCCACTCTATTTAAAAGCCCCCATGTTGATATGCTGTTTAAGTCGGAATTTAATGAGTTAACATACTTAACCGTTCCCTTTCGACGTCCGAAGGACTGGGGCGTTTGCAAAGAAACGAATATGAAAAACTAAGATTACTGTCAACCGCAAAAGAATGAATTGGATTAGATGTGGCAGACAAGAGATCATTTATAAAGATCAAAAAAAGTGTTGGAGATAAAACTGAGCCCTGTGTAACACCAACATTAATATGATGGACATCAGACTTGAAACAGTCCAAAACCACTTGGATTGATCGGTTCAAAAGGAAATTTCTAATTCAATGTCAGTTCAAAAGACACATCGATTCCAAATGCACGCATTTTCGACAGGAGAGCCTGGTGCCAGACTCTGTCAAATGCTTTAGAAATGTCAAGCGCAACAACCTTGCTTTGACCATGAAGGTGCAAGGAGCGGTTCCACTTTTCGGTGAGATAAGCCATCAGATCACCAGTGGACCTTTTGCCACGAAAGCCGTATTGACGGTCATTGAGAAGCCTCCGTGATTCTAGATGTTTCATAAGCTGACTATTCATCAGCGTTTCCATGACCTTGGAAAGAATAGATGTTATTGCAATCGGTATGTAACTGGCCCGTAACTGGTTGGAGAAGTTGAATCGCCTTTTTTTGGGATGGGCTGAACAAATGCAGTTTTCCATCTACTCGGGAAGAGACCAAAAGAGTAGGACAGATAGAAAAGCCTACGCAGTGGTTTTGCCAGCGTGGAAGAACACCTCTTCAGAACTATGGGGGAAATGCCATCTGGACCAGCGGATTTGTATGTTGAGGTTTTTAAGGATCCCTGCTACTGTACGAGTGCGAAAATGAATTTGTCCCATGGAATGTTCTACGCGCTCGAGCACAGGTGGAGACAAGGCACAATCAGGGAGCGAGGAGCTGGCAGCAAAATGAGCTGCAAGTAGATAGGCCTTGTCCAAGGAGCTAACAGCTGGGATGTCATTGAAAACAAGTGTCGTGATGGAGGATGAGGCACAATTTTTAATATTTTTGACGAATGACCAGAAACTTTTACTACCATTGGGACACTGAAGTCTTTTTCAATTCTGATGAAAACTGTCATTTTCATCCCTGACAAAAAGGTTTTCAAACTTTTTACCGTCCGGCTTGAAATCGTGCGATAAAGTGTCGGAGCTGGAATCGTTTTTAGTTTGCCAAACGACAATTTGTGGAACGATTTCCTAAGCGCGTGCCCCTGGACTAGAGAGGAATCTCCCAACAAGTCATGCGAATTCGTCTCTATAGTTTCACTACCTGACTCTCGATCCGAATGGTGTAAAATATTTCAAAATAATTTTAAAAAATCTTGATTTTACCCCTTTATGTGGTAATTCTAACTAAAATCATTCTTAAGAAAAAATAAAGCTTTTATATGCAGTAAAAGTGACGCTCGGTTAATAGCTGTCTAAGAAAGAGTCTTAGCATACATTTTTAATAAGTTTAGGGAATCGTGCTGTGGAAACCCAGAGAAGTTCAGCTTTAAAGTAGATATAAGTAGATAAGCTCATCTTGAAATAGAGTTTGAAGTTATTAAACCTTGTCCCTTTAGAATTCCATAATGTTTGGCGGTTTTTTCCGGGGAAAGACTTTGAATAAAATGTTTCAAATGCACGCAGTTTTGACAAAAGTACCTGATGCCATGACTCTATGAAGCGATTTAAAAATATCGCTTGCATGCTTGCATCAAATATGCCAGAAGCCTTTGTGGAAGGTGCAATTTTTCGGGGAGATACGTTATCAAATCGCCGGTGAACCTTTTTCAATGAAAGCAATTTTGTGACTTTTGTGACTCAAGATAAGGCTGTCATTGTTTTTCGAAGGAGAAGAATAATTGGCTTTTTAAAATTAAATCAAAAACCATCAAACCTTATCAGTCTCAGCGGGCAAGGATGATCCTTAAAATGGCGTCTCTTAAGCATTGACAGCCACTGAGTGTCAATGTCTATCTTAAATTCCACTGCTAATGCATTGGCGACCTTGTACGCGTGTTTACACAGTCTAGTAGCTTTAATTTAGTAGTCTTGGAGCAGATATCGCTAGTATTTCTAAGCGCAAAGAAGTGTCATCTTGATTTCCACCGATCCCGTTATCCAGAAACATACTGACATTCTTACTGTATTCTGCTTTTTGCCCTTGCAGAGGCGGGACCGTAAATAAGCTTCTTTTGCCACTGTCGCGATTTGAACCCGGGACCTCGTGCACAGTATTCCGATACAATAACCGCGGCACCCACATGAACTTTGATATATGAGAGCAGAACACGAAATAAAAACATTCACTTGCGTCATGAATGTTTGAAATGCTAACGAAATAAATAGAGAGTATGAAACCACGGGTGCTAGATGGCTAAATTGATCACTATACCGCGCCCCTTGAAAAGTTCCTCGTTATCGGTCATTATCATACCTATTATTTGTTTTTGCACCGTGAGAACTTTTTTATATTCTATCTTATACAAAAGCCTCCACAGCCCTATCTTAGTTTGTAGGTTTTTGTTGATTATTCTTTATCGTTTTTTTCTGTAGCACTAGTAATTTTTGAATCTTATCAGACGTGGTGATTAACGAAAGTTGTTTTGAAGTGAAATTTGAGTGAACAACAATTGCCTTAGCTGATCGCTATTCATTAGAGGAAAAAAATGTCGAAAAATCTAAATGATTACCTCCAGAAATATATTCCAGAAGATCAACTACCGGAAGTCAAACACATCCTTTACGGGCGATCAGATGAGTAAGCATACTTCATAAGCCTGGATTGACACATTTCTAACGATCGATCCTTAATTTAAACTAATTTAGTCATAAGTTAAATATTCCTGAGAAGGCTTTGAAAATCGCTCAAGGACATGACTTTGAAATCAAGGCTTTTTCATTCACCGGTCAAAAAGAGGAACTTCGAGAGCCGAGAATAGTAAGAATCGGAGCTATTCAACACTCAGCCGTTCTTCCCACTACAGAGCCTATCGATAAGCAACGTGCAGCCATACACGACAAGGTTACGAAGATCATTCAAGCTGCTGCCGAAGCTGGAGTTAATATTATTTGTACATCCGAGACATGGAGTAAGTAAATAAGTTAGAGTGGACCTAACCCAACTTACATACTCGTTATCAATTTGCAGCTATGCCATTTGGCCTGGGCACACACGAAAAGGTGCCTTGGTGTGACTTTGCCGAAGATGCAGAGAATGGACCTACTACAGAGATGCTTTCAAGACTAGCCAAACTGTACAACATGGTTATTGTGTCAGCTATTTTGGTAAGAGATCCTGACGATGAGAACGTTATTGGAAACGCCGCTGTAGTGATTTCAAACAAGGGTCGTTACATGGGTAAACACCATAAGAACCATATTCCCAAGCTAGATTACTGCGATGAGTCTGTTTACTACAACGAGGGTCAAGGAGGACACCCTGTATTCGTAACGGACTTTGGAAACATTGCCATAAACATTTGCTACGGTCGTCATCATCCTCAAAATTGGTTGATGCTAGGGATCAATGGTGCCGAGATCGTTTTCAACCCGGCAGCCGTAGAGGGCGCTAGCGAATCTATGTGGGGCATAGAGGGACGAAGTGCCGCAGTCGCCAACAGTTATTTTACTGTTCAGGTAAATAGAGTGGGAACGGAGACCTTTAATACAAGTGCAGGGTCCAAAGAGTTTGGTCCATATTATGGTTCGAGTTATGTTGCAGCGCCAGACGGATCTAGGACACAAGTGAGTTTAAGAGAGTCCATTGATCATTCGAAAATTATATTCGTTTTCCTTTTACTTCAAGGCTCTGTCCAGGGATCGTGATGGGCTTTTGGTAACCGAAGTAGATTTGAATCTGTGCAGACAGATGAAGGACTTTTGGGGTTTTCGTACGACTCAAAGGCTTCCATTATATGCGAGTGCCTTAACTGCGAGTGTGACTAGTGGTTGAGGTGCGCAAAAGGACAAACATGTTTCTATCGGAAATGATATTCATAGGAATTTCGATGATAGCTTAAAAGTAGACAAAGTTTAGACCTTTCAAACTACAAGTAGTGGACGTAGACATTTTTCAATTCTTTCAAGACTTGTGGTTGTGGTATAGTCAGAAACGTATAATTTTTCTTACTTCTAATTTTGCTATAAAAATTTTATTTTTTTTTTATTTTTAATAGTTTCATAGCTCAATAAAAAATATTCCTTCTCATGACTAAATATTTGACAAAAAGACCACAGTCAAATTTATATATAGTCGTATTTATTAAATTATTTACGCAATCTTTACCAAAAATAAAAATAATAATTACAAAAAAAGGAAAACAAATTGTTAAACTTAAGCTTTAAATTAACATAATCAACAATAACAGTTATTTTTTCGTATTATTTTAAAATAATACCTTTCTTTTTTTAATTAATTTATAATTTATTTAATATCAATATTAATTATTGTTTTCGTTTTATTTCAATGTGAACATTTTTTTTTTTTAAATTTTGTTTGTATTTAAAAACTAAGGACGAAAGGGTAGAGATGAGGACGCTATTTTATACATTTTTAAAATATTTTGTTTCCAATTTCTTTTTCTGTTTTAAGGAAATACATTAAATTTATGAAGTTAAAATTTTTCATTATACATTGATCAGTTTTTGGATGTTTTTTTTTGGTTTTCTTTTTGAAAGTTTTTATCAACATCTGTTATTGTTTCTTTTAAAGGTACATATTTTTTTATTTTCAAAATATATTATATATATATATGTATGTGTATATTTTTATGTAAAAAAATATCCAAATTGGTTTGGAATTTTTTTTTTTTGTTCTAAATGGAGACACTGGATGCTGGACTATGAGGCTTATTGAATGACAAAACTTTTCTTGAACATTTAAAAATGGTTAACTACAACTGGAAACAAATTCTGGTAAATAACAATTTGAATGTGTGGCTTGAAAAATTCAATAAGAGTTTTTTTTGTTGTTGTATTTTTAAGACTATAACAGATTATTGAACCCATGAAGCGGGTGCCCAAAGAGGTTCGTTTTCGGCACGTTGAACACAATTGACGAGCTTTTCAAGAGCTGCGGCTAGATCATCGTTGATGATCTCCTCGTCAAAATAGTGACCGTAAAGGAAGTCAATACGTTCACCGTGTTTTACCATATCCTGAAATTCTTCGTCCTGTGGGTGGATACAATTTTTTAAAAAGGGAGAAGGGAGTTTTTTTTAATAGAAACTCACCGTAAATCCTCTAGAATTGGTCTCGTCAAAAGTTGATTTCGCTCTGGATGCTGTTCTCGTTTCTTTCAGTACATCAAATGTTGGCGGTTTTATGTGAATCATGAATGGTTTCAATTGAATAGTTCGCAGGGCTTTTATGGCTTGGTAATGAGGACTTAAAATACACACACAACCAGCGTTAACGATGGACTTTACGCTCTCTGCGGAGGTGCCGTAGAGGTGTCCCTTGTATTCACCGTGTTCGATGAATTTCCCCGCTGCTACGTCTGCTTCCATTTTCTCACGGGATACGAAAATATACTCGCGCCCTGGCACCTCACCTTGACGCATTGGACGTGTGGTGTCTATGGCGAAAATTCAGATTAAGAGGTTACATGAGAGATCAAAGCTTTGCTGTCACAAAAATGTATTTTGGGTAAACTTTTTTTGGTTTTGTGACTGCATAAATGATGTTTTGTAGTCTCGGCACTAACGTTAAGCTCTTAATCATATGCACCACTGTCGTTAGTATCACTGTTATTTTACCGATAAAGTAAGCCGTATTCTTTCAATATCGTAAGTAACATTATCGTTAGTACCTGATAGCCGTACGAGATAGAGAGCGTAACGTGAGAGTCTGCGTCGTAATAACCATGGTCATAACCATAATAATCATCACTATCGTAAGTACCTTCATCGCAAGTGTGTGATAGAGGCAAGCGATAGAGACAACATATAACTGATAAGATAAGTGTCTACATCCTATTCACCACTAAAATGAAACGAATATAATAATCTGTTTTATTTTCACTATCGTAAGGGCCATTATCGTAAGTATTGTGTTAGTGGAACCTGACAGAGTCACAGACAGCCACAACTGTGCAAAATAATGTCAATTCACTTCTTGTATTGATTGTCTGCATGTTTATATTGAATGCCGGTCTTGTATTGAGCGCCAAAGAAGTTTTATCGTAAATTCTAACTATCGTATGTAGATACATAAAAAAAACCTAAGAATTGTCTATAAGTGCTTTTGAATTTTTCCGTTTTTATAACATTCTACGTCAGCAACCTTTACAATCATGTTACCACCTTGAGTTGGCCTTTTCCTTTCGTTATCGTTAAGTTTTGTGCCAATTTAATTGTTCGGGTTAAGTTTTAGTATTGTAGCCTATTGGGAAAAGGCTTTGAAAGCAAGATTTTGGCCGTTGAACTCGATTAACTTTCTATCGATAAGGCTATTACAAAGGCTCAGGTTGTCTTACATCTTATGTCCGTATCCAATTCATTTGAAAAAGTCTCAGATTCACTATCGTAGGACAAAGATTTAGATTAAATTTATATTCCGTCATGTGCAATATGGTCGTATGACTATAATTTTAAAGGTTTTGGGAAAATTAACGCGGTATGCGTTAATTTTAAAAACCTTCAAAATTATGTCTAATAACCGCCAAATCCTTAAAAGTTATATTTTATGACTATGTTTCCTTTTTCAACTTGTAAACGCGATTTCAACACATAGATTAAAATATATAGGATTTTTTTTCGGGCTGATGTTGTTAGATGTTAGAACTATCGTAAGTCTTTCGGAAAGTTACAGACACAACCTCGAAAGATCTGGCTTCATATATTTAAATGCTTTCAAATTTAGAAAGCCAGCATTTATTTAGCGTTGTCTAAATAAGCTAAATCAAGCTTACTAAACACCTATCGTATTAAACTAAGCTCTTTCGTAAGAACATTTTTCGTATTATTCCATTTTCAAGTGATGTCAGTTCATTTAAATTTTCATTTCATTGACTTATGCCAGAAGCTTTCTCTATTTTCCCAACTATCGTATCGCTTTCAAGTACTTTCGTAACAAGGCATTTAGTCATACTTACATGGCACTGGACTCCTGAACTTCTCGGGGTCCCTCGCCGTTAGCCGCCGCTTAAGCTCGTTTCTTCCAATACCTGGTGCACCAATTAGTACGACTGGCCGAAAGACGCCTGGCCTGGGATACAGCTTTGCTACTTCCTCATAGGTGGCGATCATTTCGCGATCAAAGTCATCGTTCTCCGCTAAGTCGTACATAATCTTTTTAGTTTTCGGCTGTCGGCACGATGATGTACTACTACTAGAGTTAAGTAATGGAGAGCCGGGTGGGGTCGTGCAAATGGACGCACATGAACCTTCTGTATGAAATTATGTGAGGGGAGGGAAACAGATAGACAGACGTAGATATGAAGTGCAATTAGTTAGGTGATAGACTTGAACATGCGTAGGAATTGTTCTTTTTTCGAATAAAAAATAGGTACACACATATGACAGCACCGATCGCAACATTGAAACATACTTTTTGATTCGCCATCGTTTGGTTCCCGTTGTGTTCGCTCGTGGATAACTCGACGTTCCTGCAGCGCTCTGCTGGGAATAAGTCCAGCACGTGCTGTACGTTCGGACTCTTTTCTCGCTTGCCACCAATACGCATCGTCCTAAGAAGAATAAATTAGTCACAAATGCTGAGCGTAAGGGCAGCATTTCACGAGAGACAAGACGGTCCCTAGTTATAGGTTCGTGTTTTGTCGCTCGAGTCCAAATTCATACCTGCGAAACAATATGCAAAATATCCCCTCGCTGGAATGCCAGTCCAGCTTCCTTGCACGGGATATAGGGATCATTCTCTGGACTATAATCAAAGTGAGCCCGCACACGTACTTTGCTTTCCCTTTGACCAGATTTGCCATCCGATGGTACAAGCTTGAACGTAATGGTCCCCTCAGAGTTTTGCTGTAAACGAAAGGGGAGCAAAATACAGGAATTCCTGATAGTAAGAAAAAAAAAAAAATATTAAAATGTTGTCAGACTCACAAGAATTTGCAAAACATCTCCAGGAGTCTTGCCCTCCACATTGATGCCATTGACTTCGATAACCTCGTCGCCTACGTGTATCAAACCGGACCGATCCGCAGCTCCTCCATGCATTATCCGTGCGATTATTATTTTTCCTGTTTCTTCATCCGTTTTAATTGTGGCTCCCTGGCAAAAGAAACATATCAAAATTATAAACGATGCAGCATCTTTTTTTTTAATTTGACATATTGAATGGCGATGGATGAATTTTTTCGAATAAAAATAGAAAACAGATTTACGATTTACAAGAGTGTGGAAGTTATACAACATGAAATAGTTTCTTATACACATTTTTTGTTTAAACTTGTTTTTAAAATAAGAATTCCGATTGTGAGTTTATTAAGAAAAAAAAGTGCTGCCAAATAGTGAAAACTTTTAATATACACACAATAAAAGATAACATTAGACTGAGTCTGAGATAATAAATAATAATTCTGTAGAACTGAAAGAGCGATCAAACGAAAAGGGATTTTCAGTATCTCTATCGTTCAAAGATTTCTTTGGAGATTTCTATAGTAGACACGAAAAACCAGAGCATTTTCACCAAATTAAGACTTGAGTCTGCTTTTGGTGAAAATTAGACTAGGTATCATATCAATTAGACTTGGCCTTTGTAATAATATCAAGTGTCCCCAATACCTTGTCTCCACCGGACACTCACCCGAGATGAACATAAAGCTTATGACTAAGTCTCCACCGGCCGTAAAACTGCGATTAGCACTAGGCGATTAAAAATAAATTCCGCCGCAGTGGCTCCACTAGACAAAATTAGAACTAATTTGACAGTGCTCTTCTTCTGCCATCCCAGTCCTGCTTTACGGTGCAGAAGCATGGACTGTCAAAGGCAGATGAAAACACTTTAGGTTGCTTCGATAGGAAAATTTTTCGGACGATTTATCATAAATCAGAAGATATATCATCGAACTCTATTGGATGTACAACGAAACCGACCCAACCAGAAGAGTCAAAATATAAAGGCTATGAAGGACACTAAGCTGGTTGACCGTTTTGCTACTTTTGACTTTCGCCCAGCCACTCAAGATATTATAAATTAATCTTAAAACAGACTACAAGATTTCGTTCTCTATTCAGTGGGTATAAATAGCATTTGATTCCAATGAAGAATTCTACGCCAAGAAGCAAAGGCATAGAAAATTGTTTGATCGCTCTTAAAAAAACAGCTTAAAAAAAATATATTCTTTAGAAAGAAAGAAATCAAAAAGGAAAATAATAAGAAATAACTGACCACATTCAATTAAATCAAAAACTTATTCCAAGTTATATAATCATTGTAATCACACTGTTCAATACCAAAGGATCCTTTAAAAAAATACTAACTTTTCGATAGTTCTGAACATAACCTAAGAACTATATAAAATGCCAAAGAAAGCGTGTTTCAATAACATGTTTATTTCCGAACTTGGAAGCTTTTAAGGTTATATTGAAGACATATCAAATAGTTAATTCGAGAGTTAAAAAAAATTTTTCTTAAATAAAAGTTTAGATAAAATTTTAAATAAAATTTATTCATACAATTGGTGCATAGAAGTATATCCAAGAAAATTATTTTCAAGATGAGGCGAACATTTAAACAATATTTCGTGTGTGAGTGTAAAACCAGAAAACACAAATACACTTATGCGGATGGGGACAATTACTTACAACAATTGGTTCCGCACTTTGTGCTCCTGTCTTTAATTTTATTCAATAATTTTTTTTTTGATTGTTTTGTTTTAAATATTTTAATTATTTAAGAACAAATCACATTGTTAAGCAGCAGCAGAAATATAACGATACACAATAATCCATATTTGTTTAAAAAAAACATTTTCACACATGAGATACATATAGTAAATTTATTTTGAATACATATTAAGAAGATATTTTTTTATAGTACGTGAATTTGTACAATGGTGAAGTTAAGGGATGAGATGTGATGAGGTGACTTGTGAAAGTAAATGGTATTCGAAAAAACAAAGTGAACAAAAGATTAGCAGGAAAGCAGAGATTTGAAAAAGGCTATTTAAATTAATTCTATGAAACTTCAAAAGCCATATTGCGAAAGCATCTATGTTAAGGAGCATTAGCCGGTAGGTCGATTACATTAACGAGCCTGTTTTTTTGTTTATTTTGCACGGAAGAAGATATAAGAACAAGATAAGTTCGATAGAGTTTACTGTTTTTGGATTTCTAATGACGGGCTATAGAATGTTGAATTATTTTGGACAATGCTGGAGTTCAGAATCAGACCTCCGACAAACAAATGAAGACGATATTTGAAGATATATTTACATTAACCATTCAATCATTCAAGATGATAAGGGACAACAAGGCAGCGAGACTTGACTGCATTCCCATTGGGTCACACGTATTTTAACATAAAGAGGAGAACAGTTCTAATGGAAGAGGTATACGTAGAATTCAACGGCCTTAAACCGCCTATAGAACCCGCGTAATTTGGTTAAATTTTTTCATCAGAAGAAGCCTACCATAGCATCAGCATTAATGACGCCATAAAAGCAACAATGGACACAGAGGGAAATGGTTATGGACAGAGGAATACTGTGCAAATAGATATTTAAACGCGAGGATCCGCTCCAGAATGGATTCCGAGGATAGTTAGTAAGGGATAGATAGTAATCTGCGAAGAGTAACAAAAATGTTTCCATTCCCAAAGAAACGATGTAAGGTACTACAACATCTTACACAAGGATAAATGCGATCCTTGCTATTTTCCCTCACCTGTGATGGGTCTTGCGAAAAATGTTACAAAAAGGAGTCGCGAAAAATGAGTTTGCTGCCGATATCGAACTGTCTGAAAATGGCAGATAGCATCCACGCTATAGATAAAATTGTTGATGAAACAGTGGCAAAGGGCGCTCTTGATCCTAAAAGTAATCGAACTACAATCGAATTGCCTTACCAGCGTCAAAGTTAAACAAAAAAAAAAAAATTCAAAGGGCTTGATCGAAAGGTCGAAAAGTCCAAAAAGGGCATCACCTGTTGTTCTGGTAAAAAGGAAGGAGGACAGTACTTGGTTCAACGAAATTACCGATGGTTAAAAGATCCTACGGAAAAGGAGAAGGCAACCTTAAAAACGGATAGCTACTGGTGAATGCAGAAGATTGCTGTTTTGCTTGCGTAGGTAATGGTCAGGTGTAAAGCCTAACTACATTCAGCAAAGAGTAAAGTAGGAACATCCACAAAGGGACATGGAGATCTCCCGATCAATCAACCGTCAACCAGATTGACCACATTGCGATCGACGCAAGGCACTCCTCCAGTATCATGGATGTCCGAACTTTCCGAGGGGCCAACATTGACTTGGATCACTACCTTGTTGTAGCCAAGGTACGGCTGCGGATATCCCGACCAGCGCCAAGTAATGGAAATACTGTGAGGAAGTTTGACGTCGGCCGACTACAATCGCAAGAGATCGCCAGGTCCTTCTCCAACCGAGTCTCTCAAAACCTTCTACGAAGTCCTATGCAACCAGCATCAAGTATTGATAGCCAGTGGCAACACTGCCAAAATGCCATCAGAGACGCCGCCTCTGAAGTGCTGGGTTTCACACGGCGACTACAACGAAACCCCTGGTTTGACGATGAATGCCGGCAAGCACATGCAGCTAAACGGGAAGCATACAAAGCGGCGCTGCACAGAAGGACTAGAGCTGCTCGCGAGCTCTACGAGCAGAGGAGGAGAGAGGAGCACCGGCTTCTCCGAAGGAAAAAGAGAGAGCACGAGAAGCGCGCGGTTGAAGAGATAGAGAGATGTTACAACAGGAATGAGGTTAGAAAGTTTTACCAAAGGATCAAAAGGTCCTGCCAAGGGTATAAACTTCGAACTGAAGCCTGTAAGGACCATCAAGAGAACATCAGAATCGCAGTCGGTGCTGAGGATTTGGAAAGACCACTTCTGCAGACTGTATAACGGCGAGGACGAACCAAATACCGCTGTCAGGCAGAACGAACCATTCAACCCCGGCGAAGACGTAACCGACGAAGCATACGAACGATACCGCCCACCCGACCTGGAGGAGGTGAAAGTAGCTGTGTCTAAGCTCAAGTGCAACAAAGCAGCCGGAGCAGACGGCCTAGCTGCCGAACTTTTTAAATCCGCTGGCGATGAGCTGGTTAGGAGCATGCACCAGCTCATCTGCAAGATATGGTCGGAAGAAAGCATGCCCGACGAATGGAACCTCAGCATTGTTTGCCCGATCCTGAAGAAAGGAGACCCTCTGAGTTGTGCCAACTACAGAGGCATAAGTCTTCTTAACATCGCATACAAGATCTTTTCTGCTGTACTGTGTGAACGCCTGAAGCCGTTTGTCAACAATTTGATAGGCACATATCAGTGTGGCTTTAGGCCAAAAATTCCACCATCGATCAAATATTCACACTGCGGCAGATCTTGGAGAAAACCCAGGAATTCCAAATCGATACACACCACCTCTACATCGATTTCAAGCCCGCGTATGACAGCATCTATAGAGACGAGCTATATAGCGCAATGTCTAGTTTTGGCATCCCTGCCAAACTCGTCAGTCTGTGCAGGATGACGATGGAAAACTCACGCTGTTCCGTCAAGGTCGGCAAAGACCTCACCGACCCTTTTGATGTCAAAAAAGGATTTAGACAAGGCGACGCGCTGTCATGCGACTTCTTTAACATCATACTTGAGAGAATTGTGCAGAACTCTCGCGCCAACACCAGAGGTACAATCTTTCAAAAGTCCGTTCAACTACTTGCATACGCAGACGACATTGACATAATCGGTAGAACAAAGCGTGATGTCAGTGAAGCCTTCGTGAGTATTGGGACGGAAGCGGCGAATATGGGTTTAGCAGTCAATGAGGGCAAAACCAAGTATATGCTGTCATCAAGAAAAGACACCCAACACCGACGTCTTGGACAAAACATCACCATCGACAGCTATAACTTTGAGGTAGTTAGGGACTTTGTCTACCTTGGTTCCGCTATCAATTCAGACAATGACACCAGCGCTGAAATCAAACGAAGGATAACTCTTGCCAATCGCTGTTTCTTTGGGCTAAGAAGGCAATTGAGTAGCAAAGCCCTCTCTCGAGCAACTAAAGTGTCCATGTATAAGACCCTCATCATCCCAGTCCTGCTTTACGGTGCAGAAGCATGGACTCTGTCAAAGGCGGATGAAAACACTTTAGGCTGCTTCGAGAGGAAAATTCTTCGGACGATTTACGGCCCCGTCTGCATAGACGGAGAGTGGAGGAGGAGATATAACATCGAACTGTACGGGCTGTACAGCGATACCGACCTAGCCAAAAGAGTCAAAACACAACGTCTACGATGGCTGGGTCATCTAGAGCGGATGGACACCAACGCCCCGGCCCGGAAAATCTTCGAATCCACACCGCAGGGACGACGCGGTAGAGGAGCACCGAGACTCAGGTGGCGCACGCAAGTGGAAGGGGACCTCAGCCAACTTCGCGTGCGAAACTGGAGACGGCTAGCTCGAGACAGAGCTGGCTGGCGAAGCTTGTTGGCTGAGGCCCAGGTCCACCCCGGACTGTAGCGCCACCTTAAGTAAGTAAAGTAGGAACATGCACGAAAATGTTTTTTCTCCTTTCACACCATTTGAAATATGTAGTTTTCTCTCAACTTTTCACTATGTAACTTACTTGAATCTTAGGGGTATAGCTAACTTCGACATTTCCACTTTGGTGCAACACGCGCCTGGTATATTTGATTGTTGCCATCGATATGAAAAAGACGTTTGTTGCGGTATAGGATATCGTTGAATGGAGTAATTACGAGTTCCATGAAATTCAAAGCCTTCAAAAGTTGGTCAGCTCCCGTTAACGAACACGAGCCGAAAGGACTTCTGGCTTGCTAAGTTCAACCAGAGATTTGTCAAAGTTTTCGCCAGCATTGTAAAGTGCTTGCACTAGCTGACTCAGAAAAGAAGCATGTTTAAGTGGCCAGGCGAAGTTCTTAAAGCTTCAGCCCAATGAATCCGTTGCATCCGTCACAACTATATAGCTTACTCTACCCTAGCAAAGAATTTATTGCGCATGCAGACGGTACTTATGTAGGTGCTGGATACATTTTGTCATTGATATTTCAGCGCACCGATCAAGAAGCTTTTAGATGGTTTCTTCAGTTCAAAAATTCGTGAGAGATACGTAAAAGTATCGTAAAGTATCTACGACTTTGAGACATAAAATCGCAAATGAAGGCTTATTGCTTAACAGGGGCGAGCCTGAAATAAGAAAACGGTGTTGCCTTATCTTTTATTCAACCAGTGGATTAAAAATTTATCCTTACTTACTTACTTACTTAAGGTGGCGCTACAGTCCGGGGTGGACCTGGGCCTCGGCCAACAAGCTTCGCTTGCCAGCTCTGTCTCTAGCTAGCCGTCTCCAGTTTCGCACGCGAAGTTGGCTGAGGTCCCCTTCCACTTGCGTGCGCCACCTGAGTCTCGGTGCTCCTCTACCGCGTCGTCCCTGCGGTGTGGATTCGAAGATTTTCCGGGCCGGGGCGTTGGTGTCCATCCGCTCTAGATGACCCAGCCATCGTAGACGTTGTGTTTTGACTCTTTTGGCTAGGTCGGTATCGCTGTACAGCCCGTACAGTTCGATGTTATATCTCCTCCTCCACTCTCCGTCTATGCAGACGGGGCCGTAAATCGTCCGAAGAATTTTCCTCTCGAAGCAGCCTAAAGTGTTTTCATCCGCCTTTGACAGAGTCCATGCTTCTGCACCGTAAAGCAGGACTGGGATGATGAGGGTCTTATACATGGACACTTTAGTTGCTCGAGAGAGGGCTTTGCTACTCAATTGCCCTTTTAGCCCAAAGAAACAGCGATTGGCAAGAGTTATCCTTCGTTTGATTTCAGCGCTGGTGTCATTGTCTGAATTGATAGCGGAACCAAGGTAGACAAAGTCCCTAACTACCTCAAAGTTATAGCTGTCGATGGTGATGTTTTGTCCAAGACGTCGGTGTTGGGTGTCTTTTCTTGATGACAGCATATACTTGGTTTTGCCCTCATTGACTGCTAAACCCATATTCGCCGCTTCCGTCCCAATACTCACGAAGGCTTCACTGACATCACGCTTTGTTCTACCGATTATGTCAATGTCGTCTGCGTATGCAAGTAGTTGAACGGACTTTTGAAAGATTGTACCTCTGGTGTTGGCGCGAGAGTTCTGCACAATTCTCTCAAGTATGATGTTAAAGAAGTCGCATGACAGCGCGTCGCCTTGTCTAAATCCTTTTTTGACATCAAAGGGTTCGGTGAGGTCTTTGCCGACCTTGACGGAACAGCGTGAGTTTTCCATCGTCATCCTGCACAGACTGACGAGTTTGGCAGGGATGCCAAAACTAGACATTGCGCTATATAGCTCGTCTCTATAGATGCTGTCATACGCGGCCTTGAAATCGATGAAGAGGTGGTGTGTATCGATTTGGAATTCCTGGGTTTTCTCCAAGATCTGCCGCAGTGTGAATATTTGATCGATGGTGGACTTTCCTGGCCTAAAGCCACACTGATATGTGCCTATCAGATTGTTGACAAACGGCTTCAGGCGTTCACACAGTACAGCAGAAAAGATCTTGTATGCGATGTTAAGAAGACTTATGCCTCTGTAGTTGGCACAACTCAGAGGGTCTCCTTTCTTCTCCAGAAATTTATCCAACACACTACTAATAATCTTCTCGGTAGGGAGATTAAGACGACGTCGATCGTAAAATGGTCGGAGGGCGCGGAATGTTGCCCGATCAAACATGGCACCCAGTTAAATATAATAATTTTATCTGCCCATGGTAATTTGGCAAAACAGACTGAATAAACAGCAGCTAATTTCACAGATGTAACTTCAGCGGTATGGCCGATATCAAATGTCAAAGCTTAGAAGTCCCTATTGGAAGACCCTATTGGAATGGACGATGAGAGCTTGGGAATAAACCAAACCCTAGAAAATCTATGGATTTTGAAAATACTTAAAGTTACTTAGATTAAGTAACAATGCCAAAAACAGGCATCTCGCTCTCGAAATCTAGTATTCGGCAGGCCCAATCGGCGTGTCCTTCGTTGTAATAAATTGCTGCCGTTAGGTAGAGTGGACCAATGGGTGTTCCTGTGCATGTTCTGTGTACTTAGATTACAATTCACTAAAGGACGAAATATAGACTCGAATATATTCCAATCTCATCTCTTAGAGGATCTTAGGAAAAGCGGGTCAAAGACATATATACCTAAGGCCTAGAAGCAAACCAAAAATTGTGAGTGGCCGCATGAATACCAGAGGTTCAAAAAATAGCCCCATGTTTGAAGAGCCATTAACCAATATGTTTTCAGTGGATACATTAGCGATACCCTGGCCCTAATTATACGCTTATCTACCTCAGGGTTCGGTTAAGTTATCAACTGTTTGCTATCTTGCATTTACGTCAAATTTGCTCCAACTATACCCCAACTTCGTACATTCCTTCGCTGGTGACAGTATTTCTAGCTTTTTACGTTCGTTCTTAAATCACGTTCTTCTTTTTGAATGAAAGTGAAGTTTAAGTCGATGCGATCGCATATAGCTTGGCTGAGCCTACAAGGCATCTCAATTACACTCAACATCACTTGCGAAAAGAATCCTCCCTCCCTAGCTCCGAAGAACTTTAGCCTCCAGTTTCTTTTTAAGACTGAAAGGCTCTTGAAAGTCTTCCGCTTATCTAATAGAAGAGTTGAAATGCTTTAAGGCCATATGGCTGTTCCAGTACATTTTTTAATCTTTATTTTTCAACCATTTTGATCAATAATGAAACGTGTGCACTCGAGGGGCTTTTGTGGTTCACTGAAGACTTCTGATCTCCCAGTTAAAGCCTTTGTGGTATTTCGGCCTGATTTGCAAATCGTGTTTATGCCATTTTCTCACCAGTTTAATGCTCGCAATAATAAGGATCTCAATTAGTTATATTATGCTAATTTTCTTTAGAAAAAATGGTTTCCTGAATTGGCTGACTTTTTTTTCGGTCGAAGTCCTAAACTTGAAGCTTACTCTAAAAGGGTAAGGACAAGTCAACAATTTTAAATACGCATAACCAACGTCAAGTGGTTTGACATTATTTAAGACCCACAACAGCAGTAACTAGTCCTTTTCAAACCTAAAGTCTTTCAGTCTAGTGCCTTTGAAGTGCTTACTTTCGTTTTTCCTATAATTTCAGTGAAACTCATCTTTCGATTTCTTAACCCAAACTGCTTTGTTCGTCGTTCACTCAAGAGTGATTTCTCTGCAGACCATAAAATACAGAAAAAAGGAAACTTTCCACCCAATCTAAGCCTTTTACAAAGGAAATCAGCTCAAAAGGTAAACTACAAATTGCCTTCCAGTTGTGGATCCTTTTACTACGTGACTATTCTATGGAAACGAGGACATCCACCCCTTCTGTGTGATTCTGCATTTTGCCCCCCACGTTTTCATTTCTGATTCTGAATGATGTGGCTCTGGCTGAATGTAAATCGTTTCGTTGGCTCATTCAACGAGTTGGTATTTATATTTTATGCATGAAATAATTTATGAACATGATTGTATGAAAGGACTACATCAGCGCAGCACACAATTAGGTACACACACACATACACACTCGCAGATATAGCGAAACTTAACCGACTTACCAGTGGCTCATTACTTTTCACCAACTGAACTATTTTAATAGTTTCCTCGTCTTCATCCATTTCTATGGGAATCTCGGGCAGGTGTGGGTAGAAGTCCTTTTGGGCGATGGCATCGTGTGCGCAAAGTAGACTCTGGAGGACAATTGTTTTCTCAATTGTTTGTATGTGTGTTTGTTAGCTACATACCTGCAGATGCGGATTCTGTAGGAGGTAAAAGGCTTCTTTGCAAATCGGTGATAAATGACATCGCTGGGATAGTTGTTCTAACACTTCTAACAGTATCTGCAAGCAAATAAGGATATTGGATTGGTTGTATTCGTTAAGTTTATGGGACAGAGTAAATACCTGTGTTGACGATGATAGGAGTGGCGCTAATTTATCGTCTCGTCCGACTTTTGCCACTTTACTGTGGACATTCACTAAGGCGTTGAGCTCTTTGGATTCGAGGAGTGTCTTCAGGAAATCAATTTCCTGTTCGCTGGATAGACTTTCGGTTTCCTTAAGTGACGAAATTAATTTAGATAAAGCTGAAATGAGATAGAGTTCGTTGTCAAAGTAAAATGCATATTTAAAAAAAAAAAACCGTCACAGCAGCGGTTTTCGAGAGAGTCAACACCCGAGAGCATCAAACTTTTACATCCATAACCCTTCAAGTGCTTGTTGAAATGAAACGGAAACCTGTATCGTTTAAAAGGACCTCCTCCCAAAAAGTGTGCACACAGGCCTATTGTGTTCTGAAGGTTGATTTGAAAACATGTTTTCCATCAGTCAACAACGAAGGAGCAATATATATTACGGCATCGAAATTCTATGCAAAAGAGGTGTGTGCGTGTACACACATGTGTTGAAATGTCCTCTAAAGGGGCTGTCAGTAACTCCTAACTTGAATGTAAATTTTACATCTACACATGTAAGCGAAAGTCTCAACACAGTTCTATCATTAGACATTATCCTCGAGGCTCCAAACAACAAAAACGAATGGAGTAAAATTTGTGTATAAAAATAAAATTGTCATTAAATTTTATACGCTCTCGAGTATATAGGACTGCGGTGCGGATAGGGTACCTACTATAGGAAAATCAAACATCAAGGATATACGGCATTCTGTGAGATACAAGGGAGTTCGGGGATGCCCAGCAGACATTCAATTTGGTTGAAAGGGAAACCATGTGAATAGAGTTTTAATGGCCTATGGTCTTGAATTTAAATTGAAAACATTTGGGTCATAGCAGTCACAAGAGGAAAATTTATGGCCACGAGTTAGGTGCTTGTCAAACAGTAGGTGTCAGAAGTGTGACAAACACACATGTGACGTGGGAAAAGTAGTGTCAAGTCTTCGATTTTATAAAAATGGCAGCGTATACCTATATCCTTTTTCCTTGTTAACATGTTGATTTGTTGTTATAAAAGGATACACGACTCATGCAGGGATCTTCAATTCTTCTCTTACACGAGTGTCTGAAAATCATTGATTTATCGCCACATTACTGTTAGAATTTTCTATATTTTGTATCGATTTTTTGAGAAGTGAACATAATATGAGATAAAAAACATTCTTTGAATTACATTTCGATAATAACTTTATTCAGGGTAAATTTCTGATTTTGTAGGCAGAAAATAAAGAAGACGCAATCGGTTTTAGTCCTTTTTGATATAAAATTACTTCTCAGTTTGCCGTGGACTCTCCGGAACTGTTTTCTTGGCAAAAAGTTGCTTCTTCTGGCTAAGAAAACGAGAATCGAAACCAGACACATAATCATACAAAGCTGTTGCGTTAGATAAATGGCATTTGTCGCCTGTAGAATAGCTATTTCTTCGCAAATACAACGCCAGACAAACTTAAAAATCAAGAGAAATGTGTTAAGCTGTTCGGTTGTACAGCCCCAGTCCAGGAGAAGAACACCCTAATTCGAGATCGCAAAGAAAAAATTCCATAAGTATAGGTACATATTATCAAAAGTTACCTACTCGGTGCGTAATAGGTACCTATACAATCGCATTTGTACTATCAAAGACTGATTTAAACTGTTGATTTGTTTGTCAAGCAAACTGTCAAAATTCTAGAACAAACAAAAATTGATTTATAATTTTGTTAAACATCAAAAAAATCGGTTTCATTTTTTCCTTTTGCCGAAGCAAATTCATCGAAATAGGGTGTTTCCACCGCACATATAACAGAGATTAACGTAGAAGGATTAAAAGTCGATTCCAAAGTGTTTCCACCGGAATAGAGGAGATCCACTTGACGTAGGCTTTCGTTTTTGATATTTTTCAATGGCATTACGTCATATGCGCATCTCTTTGTAATCCTGATTTTTTTTATCTTTTGAGCAACTCAAATTCAGAAATAATTAAATTAATGTTTAATTGAAACCGATTTTTTTTTTAATCTACGCAACGAAATAACTCAAAAATAGAAACACAAAACGTCAAATCAACAGATGTTTTTCCTCAAATCTATTGATTGGGATTTCGGGTTGATAGTAGACAAACTTGATTGGGTTGATAGTAGACAAACCAGGTTTTGTCTACTAAAACCTGATTGGGTTGATAGTAGACAAACTTGATCATCCATCGTTATTTTACAGTGTGCACACCTGATTGCATTGAACTTTTTTGACAGGAACAACCACATCCACATCAACAGCAACATCAGCCGTTCTTCGCATCTCTCTACACCACGCAAGAAATACTGCTGGTTTGATGATACCCGGCTGTTAATAGAAGGTGTTTTTGCTTTGTTTCGGCAGAAAACGCACGGAACACTTATAGAACTCTGTATGGCTTGATTTAAGAATTCTTGCATGGAAGAGATAAATTACGCGATTAATTTTTAATCTCGTCGTGAAGAGATTAATATTCGTATGGTAAATCTCATGATTAAGAGGGGATTAAAGGATGATTTGTATTTATCGCGGATTAGTGTCCGGTGGAAACACCGTATTAGAAAGTTACAAAAACAAGGCAAATGTAAAAAAAATATAATAGATAAATATTGTAGATTTTGGAATCTTCAAACATCCAATCTACAAATCTAATCGTAGTTGCACGTTTAGACCGATTGATGGCGTGTCTTTGGGCGGATTTCAAAATTTTTTTTACACTTGTACTGCTTCGCATGACGTGGACCTTACGTGCGAACTTTCAGCACCCTAGCTCAAAATTTAAGGCCTAAAAACATGCGACATACAGACGGACGGACGGACATGGCTCGTTCGATTCAGAATTCGGTCTCGATCATATGCCGTTAGGTCTTGGGGGTCTACCATTATTATTTCACCGTGTTTTCACACTGTTTTTCGCAGTGTTTCATTATAAGAGCGACGCAAAAATAGGAGACCTTAAAAGTTAATAGAAGCCGGACTTAAATTGTTTCTTGTATATAAATATGAAACCCCAATCTTTCATAAAAAAAACTAGGCTATCGATTAACTTTGTGTCCTTAAGCTCATAAGATTTTTATAAGAAAATTGCTTTGCAGCATATTATCTAAGTTTTCTTTCGGCAGTTTAGCCATTGTTATGGCTTCAAAAACTTAACTTACTATGCACGACCATGTTCCCAACACTATTTTGATTAACATTGATCGACCTTTTTTTCTGTATAAAAGTGGAGTGTTTCAAATTTATTACAATGTGGCTCCCTTATCTGTGTTTTGTTCAGTCCTTGCGGATTGATACTTCCTCATGCAGCCAGTCTGTCTGCAGGATGGGGCGACATAATCGATTTCAGTTCCGAAATCCAACTTTATAGGGATGTTTGCCCTATTTAATTCCCTGGGATGAATCACTATTTTCATGCAGTTTCGTAATCAGGTTAATTGCTTTGTAAACAATACTTGCTCCTACCACTCACTGCAGAGTGTTTTAGTTATTTCCAGGCATGTCCCCAGATCAATAAAAAAGTAATTTCTGTTAAGATGTTGACATCGCATATTATTGTCCCTTTTCCTTCATCCAAGTGTTCTACTTTTTTGCTTCCCGCCAGGATTTGCACAGTGTCACTGTGTGTATGGAGAGGAAGACTGTTTAATACGTATTTGCCCGCCCCAGCATGTAGAAGGTAAATTATTCGCCAAAGAAAATAACTAAAAATCTGCATTATCTGTTTAGAGTTTGAAATAAAAATAAATAAATAGGTATTCCGAGTTTCCAATCCAATGGACATGTACCTGTATCGTCAACATGACGACAGCGCGTTGGAGCCACATGCCAGACAGACAGACAAGAAAATAATAATTAATCCAAGACTGTTCTATAGAAGTTGGTGTAGGTATTGGTCTTGCAGAATGTTCTTGCGTAATGTTTTAAGGCTTGTTTCGCCATATTTTTTGTTTTTAATATTTTTAGCAAAATGTATTTCTAAAAATACATTCACTATTTCACTCTTCGTGGGGCTGCCAGAGAGCATTCAGTTTGTGGCACTGTTGCATGAAAGATGCGATTGGGTTGCCAATGCCAAAATAATAATTCAGCTTTTTCTTTTGCGATCAACCTATGCCATGTGTTGATGTTTCAAAAACAAACAAAAGTTGATTAAATACAGATCAAATTTTATTGCTTAAGTGTCCTTTGAGCTTTTTGTAAACATTTTGCCTTACAAAATTGAGTTTTTTTTAAAGAATATTTATACTACTCCTAAAGCAGGCGACTTTAGAGTCTTACCTTGCACTGATGTGACGATAGCAGTGTCAGGCAAGTTCCTCCCGACAATTAGGGATTTTATGTCATTTGCCCTTAGCAAATTAGTTAAGTGGGCGAATAGTGTCGGTCTCGTAGTGAATCCGGCAAAGACTGAACTAGTATATTGTTCACAAGAAGGGATAAACTACCAACCATAACTCGCTAGCCATACTCGTTTTCGCTGTATCAAACTTAATAGATATACTAAGGGTATAATCAAGGGTATAAAATTGAGTTCATATGGGTAGTCCTTTCGATTTAAAAAGTGTTTGTTTGAAATGAAAACTGAGCAATGGTTTCCAGCGACGCACCCACCACCCACCAAAGATCTATTTTTGGGAGCGTGTCATAACTCTGCGTTTTAAATTATATTTTTTAAAATTCTGACTAAAGCAATCAAATTCTGCTTATTTTGCTATTTTAGGCAAACTTCTGTTTTTTTTTAAGCAAAGCAAAGGTAAAACAATTGAGTAAGTGCAAAGAGTTCGTCTGTAAAGAACTTTAAAATACCCGACCCTATTTACCCAGGAACACCAAATTTTGAAGTTTTATGGCCTGAATGTATTAACTGGAAGTTAAATATGTGTATGGGCCATGCCCCAAAAAGTGCCCATGGACTAAGAAGAAAATCTTTTAAACTTATTTCGTTAGAACTGTGAGGAAATGTGTTAAAAACGAAAATTTAAGCAAAAAAAAATTATTTATTTGAAAATTATTATTAAAAATGATTTCAAACAACCGCGAAAGCCTCAAAAGCTACAAAGAAAAACTCTTTTTCCTTAAAACGCCCCCAAAAGTTGGCGGAGCTCACGCTCTCCTACATATTTCACTGACTCGCTTTATCAAAGTCGCATTTGCAGAATTTTGAAGAGCAGAGTTTTTAAGCATAATTTTGATAAACAGAATTTTGAAAGCAGAATTATGAAAGAAATGTGGGGGGTGCCGTGGCGTAGTGGTTAGTGTGTGTGCTTACTACGCCGGAGGTCTGGGTTTGAATCTTGCCATCGTCACCTGAAAAAAAAAAGACTTGTTCTTTTTCACCGTCCTTACTTCCGCGAGGGTCTGAGAAGCCCTCCGAAAGTATCATTTGTCTTGAAAAACTTCTCAAAAGTGCCGTTCGGATTCGGCAAAAAATTGTAGGTCCCCTTGTATGTAAAGAAATTAACACACCAGCATACATTGTTGAGAAGTTGGCCCTGGTTCACCTCGAACTGTTGCGCCACTCTATTTATTTTATTTTATTATGAAAGAAAAATGTTGACCAGGGAGAGTTTTAGGCCCGAACTCTTTTTTTTTTTACAAAAAAGACAAGAAAGAAATTTAAGGCCTGGTTAGAACATTTTTGCTTTAAGTATTCGTATTGAAGGCTCTTAAAACGTAACGAAAATTGATAGTTTTCTTTTATTTAAGCTGGGCATAAAGTCCAACGAACAATTCGTTTAAAAATAATCACAGTGTCCAAATTTTAAGATGTCATATACTTAAACAAGCGACATATTGCCTAAAGCACCAGGTATAAAGCGTCATAATGCCTAAAAGAAATGTGAACAACAACAAATTGTTTTTTGGGCGTTATGGCAATTTTAAATTTGAACGATAAGACATAACGCCAAGGCGCGTAAATTATCGCCCAAAACTATAACGCCCAAATTCAAGAAACAACAAATTGGTAGGAAATTTTTAGGTGACACCTAAAGTTTTTTTTCGGAACCACCATCTTGGAACACAAATTCCCGCAAATCAAACAGTTTTGGGTGGTTCCTAGGCAGAAAGACTCCGGATGTCACTTCGAATCATACACCGGCCGGCTTTCGGCTTCACATGCAGGTGCTAAGTGCACCGATTTTAATTTTTTTTAAACTACGCAAATTTTTAATTTTATTTTTTAAATTTTTTGGGCCTTATGATATTTGTAAACTTAGGCATTGTTATTTTGAGCGATGCGCTTTTGGTCTTATCGCCCAAAATCATGTAACGTCCAAATTGAAAAATGTCGTAATGCCCGAAAAAGCGATATATCGCCCAAATCTCAACGTGTATAGAGCCATAATGCCCAAAAGAAATGTCTTATCGCACAAAAAGATGATTTTTTAAAAACCAACAGACTGTTTTGAAATTGTTCGGGCGTTATGACATTTCAAAGCTTTGGCTTTGTGGTTTTGGACGATAAGACCATACGCAATACAACATGCTTCATATCATTCATGGGTCTTAAAAAAAAATTTATTCTCCAAGTTTTACGGCCTTTGATTGATATAAGACTTCAAACTTCACATATTCTGGCATAACTTGAACTTGATCGTATTTTTGATATGAGGACCTTTCGCTCTCATCTAATATCGACTGCGCCAGTTCAACTTCTGTTTAAGCAATACAAGTGTTACCATTCTTTAAATTCACCCCACTTTTTTTCCAAACATTTTCTAATACAAAAAAAAACTTCAATCATACCAATTTAGTGAGAAGTTTGATGTATGAAAGAATTTTTTAATTATATATGAATAAACTTCAAAGAAACATTAATTGAACTCACCAGGGTCCCAGTTAGCGTCGGCCGCCATCACTTCAGCTGTCATCCTTTGTTTCTGAAGAATTAAAAATTACTAAAACGGAAAATACAAAGAAATAATTTTACTCATACAAATCCAAATAAAAATTTATTTATCTAATTGTCTGAAGGTATATTTAGATAGTCTTAGATTAGTATGTATCACTTCTGCGTGTTGCCTTAGATATACCGTGTCTCACGTACAACGTGATTGAAATTCTTAAAATACTCAAACATCTGAGATATAAGAAGTGTCGTCATAGATTGTTCTATTTGGCGGGAAAAAATATCTTCACAGCGCAGTCTGGTTTCAAGAGAAATTATTTTTAGCACTTGTGTGCTCCTGCCCAATTACATGTCGACTTACACCACAATCCACAAATCTCAAAGAACACAGCGAATTAATAAGGTATGGATATCCGATGAGGTAAAACCAACAAGTGACGTTCTCAGCTGAAATAATAAAACGATTTGTATCTTCATTTATCGTTTTGCTATGGTTGTTTATTATTTCAGTTGGAACATCGTAAACTCTGTGTCAGCAAAAATGCAATCAGAAGACAAAATAAATAAATTGGGTGTCAACTTCTGCGACCGACTTCCGTTGGATCAAGTTTCAAACTTTTATAGACTCATGGTCAATGAGTTTAATGTTTTGTGAGGCAAAAGGGTTTTGGTGTATTTATCCAGCGGCGATTGTTTCAAACGATTCTTTTATTGCAAAAAATAAAGGAAATTAAAAAAGGCAGGCATTTAAGGTTTTTTTATGTATTTCGCAAGATAACAAGACCCGAAATTTTACGAAAAATTTTTTTTCATTACACGTAAATCAAACCGATGGGCAACACACAAATTAAAGCGAGTAAAGTTTTCGGAGCTTCCGCTAAGTTTTCCGCTGTACTTTTTAATTGCAAAGAGAAAACGCCATGCTACTTAACGTTACTCCGAAGCGGAGCTTTAGCTATAATGGTACTTGACTTTGACTCGTCAGGCAACTAAGCAGCTAAGCAAAAAAGTCCAAAACATAATTTTTAATATGTGCACGAGGATAATAGTTTTTGGTGGTGGAACATATACATTTAACACCGAAATAAGAACACAGATTCAAGATTCAAAGCCAACGCACGTATCGTAATGAAGACTTAGCCAAAGCTTGTTTGTGAAGATGCCTTTATTTAATATTAGTAGGCTAAATACACATAATGTCTATTTCACAACAAGAGCGGGAGACAGAGCGAAAGTTTCGGAAGAGTTGTCCAAAGAATTCCAATCAATACCGGCGCGCGTTATCACTGTCCAACACGTCGGCCTTATTGAAAAACGAAAAAACTCTCGCCGCGGTCGACGATTATAATGTCATTCGCTGTTGTGAGTTGTTGCACGCTGTTGAATAATCTTTTTTTCGGAGGGTAATAGTTGTTGTGAAGAAAAAACCATACATGTGTAATAAAGTCGCCAAAATTTTACACATATGATATGTTTTGTCACTTTGCAGCCAAAACAGTCGTCTCGCGGTCTCCCGCTCTGATTGTGCATGTGCATTAACAAACGATTTTTTTTATTTTTAGTTTTGCTCTGACGTTACCGCTCTGTTTGACGCTGACGCGTTTGTTGTGAAACAGCCATAATAATGACCTGCTCAGCGTGTTTCAAGCTGAGGAAATAAAAATGCTCAATGTAAGCACCCAGCCTCGTATAGGCTTAATCTCACGGTGGGTAATTCCACATAGATTCCCAGGATCAATCTATGAGCTATTGAGCCCAAGAAATCACCCAGTGCAATATGAAGTCACGTTAAGGCGTGAACTTACTTCCTCCTTTGCTAGAGCGAGGCCTACCCAACACCTCTTTAGGTCTAGTAGCCCAGAAGCGCGAAGGAAGGACAACTAGACCCGTAAATGCTCCCACGATTTTGGAAAACCACAGCCACCATGAAGCTCCCACTAGGGAGTCGACCTCTTTTTTGCAGAAAAGAACCAGGCCGTAGACAAAGCAAAACCGACCTGGCTCATGGGCGCTCTGCCTTCCAGGGTAGGTTCCAGAATATAGCCTCCGTACGTAAATATTTACTTTTCCCCTTCTTAGCCCTCTTGGATCTTTCTTCTTTGACGAACCTAGCACAACTGACCCAATATACCTCTCACGCTTCATAAGTATCTCAATATGCGAAAGCAAGGAGGCGCAACAACTTGCCAGATCCACGAGGTACAAAAGCGAACACTCGTTAGATCTACGGGTGTCAGTTTCTCATATCCTACAGTCACTACAACGTAACCTGGGACACGCGTATCAAATACACCACTTTACTCCACCCTATTCGACGTTGTTAACAAGATATTATAGATAACGGTATGTGAATCTATTGCAAATTATGCAAAATGTTGAATAAAAAACAAACCGATACGCACCATGTCTTGGATGTCATGTCACTGATTTAAATTGCAAATAAAGTCCCGAGACAAACCAGACGCTATGGTCGCATTAAGAATAATTTTAGGAAAAATGTCCATTTGTCGCGCCGGGCTTAAAATATCGCTGTGCACTGTGCACTTTTGACCTTTTTTGTCAAAGAGACGCGCTGTTGTATGACTTTTTTATTTTATTCTTGAGAAGTATCGAGCTAGTTGAGAAACTTACTTACTACAGTCCGGGGTGGACCTGAAGCCAAAAAGCTTCGACATCCAGCTCTGTCTCCACCTAGCAGTAACCAGTTTCGCACGCGAAGTTGGCCGAGGTCCCCTTCCATTTGCGTGCGCCAACTGAGTCTCAGTGCTCTTCTACTGCGCCGTCCCTGCGGGGTGTAAGTATTCGAAGATTTTCCGGGCCGGGGCGTTGGTGTCCATTCTTTCTAGATGACCCAGCTATCGCATCAGTTGCATTTTGAGTCTTCTGGCTGGGTCGGTGATTTCAGCTGGTGTTATTGTCTGAATTGATCTAAATTGTCTTTGGTGATGTTCTTGATTTTGCCCTCATTGACTGCAAATCCTACTACTTCTTCTACTGTTACTTGAGAATCTATGCAAATCATTTTGACACCATTGACACGCTTACAACGTGCCACGTAGGAGGTTTTTACAATAAATCGATGAAAAGACTGGACAAGCTCCTCTTAGCTCCGCATAGAACATAGTCTTCGTCAATGTGCCAATGTAAGGATCGATTGATATGTTCAGCTTTAGCTTTAAGGTATAATATTGGAGTTCATTAACCACACAACATGTGCTTATTTGACAGGTGAAGAATTTGAAAACTCCCAAAGGCTCCTAACTACAAAAAAAAAAAATCCTAAACAACAAAAGCCTCAAATTGCCAATCAAGTTTCTTGGAGCTGCGGATAATCAAGAATTCTTCTTCATTTGGTTCTGGATTCGACGAAGACAAAATAGAGGAGAAGACTTTGCTGCGAAGGTAGAAATCAGGCGATAGTAAGTCTTACAAATGAAATCCCAACGTAGATGATAAGTGATAACAGATACTGGAGTTCAGTTTCTTAAGCTAGGACGATCGCACAGGATCAAACTTTCCAAGATCCTGTTTTACTGTTCAGGAATACTGACAGTACCATTATGATAAACTACCAACACATTATGGTGGACTATCTTTTTTCATTGAAATGCGTAAGTGTTCAATTTTACGACTAAGGCTTTTGTCAATCCAACAAGATAAAAGTAAACTATTTCACAATTGTGCAGTAAAAGTTCCTTTATTAAATTGCCAAGTTTGAGGCTCTAAAAAGTTATCATTTAAAATGAAAAACTTTCCCATCCAAAGAAAACATTCTTAGAATCTTCAGGGTTATCAAGTTCGCCCATACCTAAATACATTCAACGTTTCGGCTTTCACTTTCATTTTCTTTCCACAATTTCATTACCCCTTAGCACACATCTCGCCGAAAAAGGTTTTCACGGAAGCTCCTAAAAAAATGATTGCTACAGCCCCCAGGCAAACTGATAACTCAATTACTATCCTTGGCATTGGCACAAAAAGCAATATAAATCCGGCATGTTGCCGTTCAATTGCATGAAGACACGATACCGTTTACCCTACTCCCCGAAAGCCAAATAGCAAACACACTTGGAAGTTAAGAGGGCCGCTCCCCAAATTGAATTACAATAAATCCATTTACGTAACCTCCCTCCCCACACACACAATGTGTAACCCTTCCTATAGTTTTTGGGTGGTGGGCACTGGGCAGTTTGTAGGCTCCAGCATAAATATCCTCTACTCTGGGGCAAGTTAAAATCGTTTTGGCGTCTGCCCAAGATGAGCAGAACACATGCGACATACCAGATACTTCACTGTACCATGTACGAGTACTAGAACAAGCAGCCATTAAGGCGTTTTCATCCTTGCAACGATAGTCCATAAATAATAGATACAACCACGCACACAGACACCATGCCTGGCCCATTGTGCATTTTTGCTCGGCTCTTCGAGTGCCTCTAGTTGGCAACCAGCCGAGCAGGAGCTGGTCGGACGAACAACATGGACATTGTGACTGGCATTTGGCTTGGCACGGATTCCCCTGCTGATTCATGTGTCTCGTTGCTATGTGTGTTTTGCAAAAGGTTGTTAACCTAGTGTACTTTGCACGAACTTAAAAAGGACTAATGGCGTCCTGGATATTGTTCGGTTTAATTAATGTACACATTTGCATTTGGCCCATGGCAGTGGTAAGGAGTTACGTTACGTTGTGCTCTCTCGCCTATGCTGTAAGGATGTCATTAAAATTTCAGCGCCAACGTGGGTAAGTAGCTTTGGGTTTTTGGGGCAGGCTTTTGTGCTTAGGGTGGATTGGGGTAGGTGATTTTGTAGAAATCTTAAATTAGACGTGCTATGCATATAGACCAAGACCGTTGTGGTTGGCTAAGTAGGCAATTGTGTGATTCTAACTTCTTAAAATGTGGCGTTAATGGGCCTGTTGTTTGTGAACAATCCGATTGTATACTTGACAAATTACGAAATATATGAAACTTAAACTAGGCAAGAAGAAATATATACCATCCTGTTGGAAAAATGAAAAATCAGAGAAGATTTAAATTTATACAAAAATATATCCTTTTCATATTTGTAAACTCGGCACGTGTTATTCAAATTTCGCTTCAAATTCACCTTCCAGGCAAATAATTCAACCTCTGCTCTGACTAGAAAATTATTTCCCAAGGCAAATCCCTAACCAGCCATAAAAGCCCTCCGCCAACCTTTGCGTGACAATTCATAATTAAGAATGCCTTGTCTCTTGCGGAAATGTCTGTTCGGGAAAAAAAGGTTTTCGCTCTCGACTCAATTCGCATGTCATACCTTATCATTTCGTTTTGAATCGAATTATACAATTTCGTCTTCCAACTCGGCAGCTTATGTATATTTAAATAGGATAAGGTCAAGCCCGCTGAGCACAAATGTCATATCCTTGGGAGAGCAGCCGTCATAGAACCCGACCTCGAATTGCTGCTGACGTCAAATATTAAAGCATATTACGCGCCCTTCCTGTTCACAGATACATACATTATGTTCTCACATCAAGGGGATGCGGTGTGGGGGTGGATGGCTCGCTTGTGGTGGATGTCCTTGGCAATTATTTTCTATTGCTTCGAAATTTCTTTTGAAATCCTTTTTCAATGGAAAATTAGTGTCTCCGCTCTAATGAGTCGAGGAAGGTGGGTGCGAGTGTTCGCTTGAATTTGCTGAGTCCTACAGAAACATCTGTTTGTGTCGATACAAACCCCGATAGGTGTTGAAATAAAAATGAAGATACACACGACTATAGGATACTTATGTATATGTGCTTAATATGGGGGGCACACGATATGCCAACAGCACACAATCGAAGCCTAATGAATCGCACAAGTGCACAGGTGTTTTCTTGACTCACCTCACATCAGAATTTTTGTACCACCCTGCACTATAGAGCGTAACAGAATTTATCAGCACCACTCTTGCCGGGGAGGACAGTTGATTGATGTCTTGACGAACTCGGGCACTAGTTAGCAGAGATGGGTCAAATGATTTATTGTTGGTATTTGAACTCGAGAATTAAGTGGCCGACATTCTGTTCGTTGGACGTTGGATTTATTTTAGGATAATCAATTGAGTTTGAAATAAGCCAACAAAATGCTATTGGCATACTCGTGTACCGGATGATGAGTTGCGTTGAGTCTTTTTTTAAGGGAAGTGGCTAACATGAAAAGGTTTTCAAATAAGCTGTTGTTGAATCAAATGCCTTTGAATCCCCACCGTTCGAATTCTTATGGCTTAAGAAGCAATCAGACGACAGTCATTGTTGATGAGGTTGATCCAAAAAAAAAATATCACTGGCAAACGAAGGGCTTTATGTACCTAGGTAACTCACGACATGTAGGTAAATAGCGGGAACGGGTAATAAATTCTGTTTTTCGAAAAAAAATCTGCTTTCAAAATTGAGACCTAAGCAATTCTGCTTTTCTAAAAGATCGAAGATCTTTTTTTAAAGATCGATTTTTAAAGTAAAGTGAAGGTAAAATAAGATGTTGGCAGGGGGCTGCAGCTGGGTGACATGCCCCTCCATCGGGCTCCATACATATTTCACTATGTCGCTTTGTCAAAGTTGAATTTCCACAATTTTTTAAAACAGAATTTTGAAAAGCAGAATTTCGTAAAAAAAATTTCGTCCCCGGCAGAGTATTGACCCCAGTTCAGATTGGGGGTGGGGGGTCATAGTTCTGCTTTCAAAATTCTGCTTTAAAAATTCTGACTTAGGCAATAAAATTCTGCATATTTTTAGCAAAGCAAAGGTAAAAAAAGAAACTGGTAGGTGTATTGCATACAAACTTTAACTGTGTCCTTTTTACAAAGTTTCAGAATTTTGTAAAACGGAATTTTGAAAAGCAGAATTTTGAAAAGCAGAAATTTTGGAAGCAGAATTTTGTTAAAAGAATTTTGACCACGGCAGAATATTGACCCCAGTCCATATTTAAAGCCAGCCATAATTCTGCTTTAAAAATTCTGCTCAAAAAATTCAATTCAATTTTTTCAAAATTCTGTGTTCTTTTGACAAAGTAGCGTTTCCAGAATTTCGAAAAGCAGAATTTTAAAAACAGAATTTTGAAATGCAGAAATTTTGGAAGCAGATTTTTGTAAAGGGTTGGTGTCAAAATTCTTTTTTCAAAATTCTGCTCTTCAAAATTCTACTTTAAAAAATTCTGGAAATGCAACTTTGACAAAGCTATACTGTAAAATATATATGAAATCCCCTTGCCTGCCTCCTTATTTACGTTTATTGCTTTACTTCGAAGAAGTCTGCTAAAAACGGCAGAATAAGCTGAATTTTATTGTTTAGTTCAGAATTTCGAAAAGCAGAATTTTGAAAGATGTTTTTTTTTCGAATTAGCAAAATTTTGAAAGCAGAATTATGCTCCCTTTTTCAAAAAAGAATCTTGAATCCAGCCCGTCTGGATTTTATGCTTCGGTATTTGTGTTATGAAATTGTGTTATTGTATGGATGACAAGCTCCGAGACTCAGGTGACGCTCTTAGACTACTTGGCGAGCAAAACTGGACAAGTCTTGCTAGAGGTACAGCTGACCGATGAAATTGTTTGATGAGGTCCATTCTGAACTATAGTACTACTGAAGTATTGCTGATGGTTGGACCTTATGAGCCCTTTTCGGATCAGATAGTGGAATTAACGTCCTAATTCTTTCAAGGAGCATTTAGTTATACTTTTTAATCCAACAGTTGAGTTCAACCACAACAAGGGTTGAGGACAACCCTTGTAGACTTAAAGGTCTTAACATCCACGAAATTATTGAGGAAAAATTTTGTTACCTTTTGCTGCATGTGTTTAAAGACCTTTTATAGTCCGTCGATGATTATCGTAGCTCATAAGACCTTCTGACTTATTGTGTTCATAAAAATTTGACTGGTGCTGTATGAAGACTGGCCAACTACGTTTTAAGAGATATAGCTTAGGGTGGCATTCAAGAAATTTACAAAGAGGAATCAGTTTCATTTAGCGGAAAACTGTGCCACCTGAACGTTGAAAAGTTCTGATTGACTATCGATGTTTTGCCTTCTCTCTCTCGAATTATGAGTAGTTGGTTCTTAAAGCTTTTAGGAGCCCTTATTTTGCTAAGCTATCTCGAATTCTTGATTCGTGTCCTTCAACAATATCCTTTTACTATTTCAACAGTCGATTGATTTAAGATTTGATTTAGATTTCCCCTGCCGATTTAAGTTATGGATCCTCGGTTGAATTTTTGTACATGTTTTGAATTTTCAATTTGGTTTAATGTCTTAACTTAATTCAAATAGGCGCCAACATAAAACGACACTACACATATTCAAAACGCAGTTACAAATCGCACTCTGCTTGTTGTAAAATATGTGCAATACGTGGAACTATTGCAGTTACCATGCAACCAACTTAATACATTTTTTTTGGATCTAAAAGGAGATTTCGTATGCTTCCAATATTTTCTTAGATCTCACGAAATGAAGATTTTTTTCTTTGACACACAGAAGTATGTGGCAGTGCCGCATGGACATGCAAAAATTAACATGTTGTATTTTATGGGCCCTGGCATATTGTGCTTTGTTAAATTCGGAGTAGCTATAAATTTAAATTGGAAAGGTTCCCCCTTAACAAATAAAATGAAGAAAAAGCGATGCTTTTAATCTCACTCCCAAAAAATTAGACGTAGACACGCTTAATTTTCTTAAACGCGGAGCATAATACTCTGCTAAAAAACATTAACGCTTCCTCCTGCAAGTTTCTCTATGGCTTGTAGTTTGCTAAATTGGAAATTTTTCTTGGCCTCAAGTTGATTGGTTGTGTGTTTCGCTGGGCAGTCTTGAAACTGAAGGTTATCGGAGATCAGAGGGTATTTACCAAAACTGCCATACTTACACAGCAACCTATTTCTATAAAGCAACTCATTATTTTTGCACAAAACTAGATACTGATTGTTCAATGGCAGTAAACAGACTTGAGAGGACATCACTGCTTGACATTACATGCCTTAGCAGTTTAAAAACAAATTGCGCCAGTAGCTCTCAGGACCTTTCACCAAAATGTCAAAAAACCCTAAAAGGCAAGCTAACTAAAATTGTGTGGTGCGTTCCTTTTCGATGTTGCTAGACCTAGAACTAGATATAACGACAGCTTCTTGAACAGCTGTTAAAATTGCTTAACATATCGTGTAAATACGTCATTCAGAATGCAATTCACTTTCACCTTGCTGCACCTGCATCTGATTCTGATCTCGTTGCACTTAAAATTCTTCATACGAAACCTTGTATGCATGTAGGTAACCTCTCATCCTTCCATATGCTCTTATCTCCTCCTCGGCGATTTTTTTCGCCTTGCAAAACTATATACACAGCAAGGATGAAACCTTGAACCAGTTAACTCCAACTCCCACACTTCCCCCAGGAGGAAGTCCATATTATAATACTGTCTTCGTGTTAACATTGACGTTGAAATGAAATTTCCTAGCGATTCCCTTGACGACCAACAAAACCGCCATCAACGGCTCGGAAAAATCATAAAACCGCTGCACACTATCAATTGCCACCGTTTGCTACACTAGAGAACAAATGTCACCATGGGGAAGGTTGTGAAGACGAGTGATTCGGTATGGACGGAAAGGCCGAAACCGAGACTGAGGCAACGCAGGTTGAATTTTCCGGAGAAGAAAATTTCCGAAGGATGTTGTTGTGTGTTGCATTATTCTATCCTAAGGGATGTAAACTCGTAATCAGTACAATAGCGAGTATCCTTAAAAGCAGCTGCAGTACAGGCTATCACAAGGATGGTATTGTGTGTATGTGTTTGTAGGTACCACACTCTCTCTGCCGTGCACCCTCTCTGGATTCTATTTTCACACGAACGGAATGGCTATTGCATGCGTTTGCGGAAAATCAATTTCCACACAGATTTCCCTTTCGATTTTGTGTTTAATTTTTTTTTCTTACTTTATTGTTGGGGTTTTTTCTTAAAAGGACAATATGGACTTTATGAGCCTTTTCCTGTCCTTTTTCGAGGACATTGCTTTTGGGAAAAATTTTACCTATTTTTCACACTCAGCACATCATGAGGGGGGCTTTGAATTTTCACCAGATTTTCCGCGAACAAATTTTCCTCTTTTTGCACACTTGGCAGCTATTTTTCACTTGAGCCGTTCACAATATTTTTCTTCTTTTTTTGAAATATTTTTAAAAATTATGGCAAAGGAGAGCGAGGAGGTGGAGAATCACGGTTTTTGTTGTGTAGTTGTTGTTGTTTATGTTATTTATAGGATTGAACTCAGACCGATGGGATTCGCGGCGAGCGATGCTGTTCTAGAGAAGCGTCCGTCCGCGGTATGGGTTTTCTAACAACTGATTCGGAATTTTCAAATACGAGATACCATGAGTAGAGTGTGTGTCTAGACGGAAGGAGGAACGTTTTTGGCAGATAGAGTGTTGTTGTTCATTTCCAAACGTCGTGGTGAGTATGTTGAATACAGTATGTTGCGGCGAAATGCGCATGCGATGTATTGCAGTCATAGGGTGGTTCAGATTTTTCCTTTTTGAATTAATGTTAACTGCTATTATTCTATATAAAACGAGAGTAAGGAACTTTTTTTGTAGCAACCTGCTTTTCTTTAGCTTTTTCTCCCAAAACAGGCTTATTCATGACGCATTTTTTAAATAAAAATAAACTCGTTCGCCCCTAAGAATATGGGCCCGTAAAAACATCAATAGATTTTTCATCGCAACACGTGAGACAGACAAAACTTTTAATGTGGAGTTGAAAAAGTACTTCTTCTTATTTTAATTTTTGGTACGAGGTTATGATCTGAACTAGGAGATCATAACCCTTCCACTCCTACTGCATTTGTAATGGAAGATGAAGATGAAGATGAAGATGAAGATGAAGATGAAGATGAAGATGAAGATGAAGATGAAGATGAAGATGAAGATGAAGATGAAGATGAAGATGAAGATGAAGATGAAGATGAAGATGAAGATGAAGATGAAGATGAAGATGAAGATGAAGATGAAGATGAAGATGAAGATGAAGATGAAGATGAAGATGAAGATGAAGATGAAGATGAAGATGAAGATGAAGATGAAGATGAAGATGAAGATGAAGATGAAGATGAAGATGAAGATGAAGATGAAGATGAAGATGAAGATGAAGATGAAGATGAAGATGAAGATGAAGATGAAGATGAAGATGAAGATGAAGATGAAGATGAAGATGAAGATGAAGATGAAGATGAAGATGAAGATGAAGATGAAGATGAAGATGAAGATGAAGATGAAGATGAAGATGAAGATGAAGATGAAGATGAAGATGAAGATGAAGATGAAGATGAAGATGAAGATGAAGATGAAGATGAAGATGAAGATGAAGATGAAGATGAAGATGAAGATGAAGATGAAGATGAAGATGAAGATGAAGATGAAGATGAAGATGAAGATGAAGATGAAGATGAAGATGAAGATGAAGATGAAGATGAAGATGAAGATGAAGATGAAGATGAAGATGAAGATGAAGATGAAGATGAAGATGAAGATGAAGATGAAGATGAAGATGAAGATGAAGATGAAGATGAAGATGAAGATGAAGATGAAGATGAAGATGAAGATGAAGATGAAGATGAAGATGAAGATGAAGATGAAGATGAAGATGAAGATGAAGATGAAGATGAAGATGAAGATGAAGATGAAGATGAAGATGAAGATGAAGATGAAGATGAAGATGAAGATGAAGATGAAGATGAAGATGAAGATGAAGATGAAGATGAAGATGAAGATGAAGATGAAGATGAAGATGAAGATGAAGATGAAGATGAAGATGAAGATGAAGATGAAGATGAAGATGAAGATGAAGATGAAGATGAAGATGAAGATGAAGATGAAGATGAAGATGAAGATGAAGATGAAGATGAAGATGAAGATGAAGATGAAGATGAAGATGAAGATGAAGATGAAGATGAAGATGAAGATGAAGATGAAGATGAAGATGAAGATGAAGATGAAGATGAAGATGAAGATGAAGATGAAGATGAAGATGAAGATGAAGATGAAGATGAAGATGAAGATGAAGATGAAGATGAAGATGAAGATGAAGATGAAGATGAAGATGAAGATGAAGATGAAGATGAAGATGAAGATGAAGATGAAGATGAAGATGAAGATGAAGATGAAGATGAAGATGAAGATGAAGATGAAGATGAAGATGAAGATGAAGATGAAGATGAAGATGAAGATGAAGATGAAGATGAAGATGAAGATGAAGATGAAGATGAAGATGAAGATGAAGATGAAGATGAAGATGAAGATGAAGATGAAGATGAAGATGAAGATGAAGATGAAGATGAAGATGAAGATGAAGATGAAGATGAAGATGAAGATGAAGATGAAGATGAAGATGAAGATGAAGATGAAGATGAAGATGAAGATGAAGATGAAGATGAAGATGAAGATGAAGATGAAGATGAAGATGAAGATGAAGATGAAGATGAAGATGAAGATGAAGATGAAGATGAAGATGAAGATGAAGATGAAGATGAAGATGAAGATGAAGATGAAGATGAAGATGAAGATGAAGATGAAGATGACAATAATATAGCTGAGTACCACGCACCCGAAACGTTCACTTAACCATGAAATTTGGCTCGTAGGTCAGGCTGATCATTGCGAATAGCATCGATTATACTGTCTCCAGACAGTGTTGAGTGAGGTATTCTATGCCCGGACTTACGAAAATCTTACAAAAAAAAAAAATTAAAATTGAAATACCACAATTCGTCGGTTAACCAATTTGAGCCAAGGAAATTGTTGACAATATTGAATCTCTTTCTCACTCTCACGAAAAGGAGCGATATTTTCAGTACAACTTGCATACGTGATTATGCAAATTTTTGGCGGTTTGTTCACAGGACTCGTTGACTTAAGTTAATCAACTACAGTAGTATATAGCTTTCTCAGAAGGACGAGTACGGTTACCGAAATGGGTGAAGTGCGCGTAATGTTGTGTATAAACGATATAAATCTTCTTCTTGATTTAGAAATAAAGTTTTAATATCTACATTCTTTTGGCAGGTGTATAGTGGCACAGCAATTTTGCTAAGTTGTTCAAGCCAAATGTAACTCTCGGAGGGTTTGTCAGACTCTCGCGAAGGTGGGCACTGTCAAAAAGATATAGATCAAGCCTTATTTTTCATCTGAAGGGGTAGGATTTCAACCCAGACCTTCTGCGTTATAGGCACTGACCACTACGCCACAACACCCCACATGCACATTTAGCATGTATAGTCCTAACAATATCTCTGCATTTCACCCTTCAAGTTTCGGATTTGCTTGTCCTTTTGTCCTTTGGAACTATTGGAATTCATAGATCATGACGTTTGGCCTCTGTCGTGACTGCTATCAGTCAAATACTTCTTCGCTGTAGGTATCTCATAAAACTTCCCTCAGAATTCAGGTATTGCTTGTTCTTCCATACTTGAAAATATTGCTCTCTTTTTTCTTGAAAATTCAGTTGGATTTCATTCTTAAGAAGGTTGCAGCAAGCTTTGTGACGGGATTGTTAGAAGTTGAACAACGCACCTCTAGGTTTCGATACTGTCAAGTCAAGTAACAGTCAGAAGTGCTTCACGCTTTGATCTTGACACCCGTTGTGCTAATTGCTTGCATCAACTAAACCGCCAAACATCCAACCGTAAACATTGTCAAAGATCGCGCTCCCAGATCGTTTATGCTGAAGATCGGTGGACTTATACAAAAAACCCTTCGAATTAGGGTAAATATTTGATCACAATCAACGCGTAAAGATTTCGTCGAAGAAACCAAGGTCAGTGCGTGACTTATTACCAAGCAGCACAACCCAGATTGGGCAACGATCTGTGTACACTTGATGAGTGAGTACATGTCATTTTACTTGTACCCGAGTTGGCTGCCAAAATTGATCGCCTATAAATAAGTGCCGAGCATCTTTGCCGAGGTATAGTTTCATGTGCACTGGCTACTAAACCTACAATGTTGCTTCGATTGGCAGTCCTTATTTTGGCCTGTCTCACGGCATCTTCAGCTGGACTTGATAAACTTGAACTGAGTTCCGTGCCTAAAGGGAGACACGCACGACATTCCTTTGGTGGCAGTGGGGGAGGAGTTGGTGGATTCGGTGCCATTGGAGGTGTAAGCACTGTTCCTGTTATATCATCAGTGCCTGTGGTTCAGACATTCCAGACAGTGCAACATGTGCCAGTGGTGTCCACTTACCAGACACTTGGTTATGCGGATGGATTTGGATACGGCGGTGGAGGCCATGGAGGTGGCTACGGTGGAGGCTATGGAGGAGGATACGGTGGTGGTTTGGGTGGTGGTCTAGTTGGCGGTGCTGTCGGCTTTGGTGGATTCAAAGGAAGAGGCCACTTTAAGGAAAGCTACCGGTACAAGTCTCGAGGAGGATTCGGTGGTGCGGGTTTCATTGGTGGTGCTGGTATTGTAGGCTGAAATTTTCCTGTTTTCATCTGAGTTTTGTGATAATAAATAATTTGAACTAAAATTCTTGCTAACTTTGTCTACAATCTGTGAATTTAGGACGGAGCTTGTGCCGTACAAACAAATCTGTCTAACCTGAATCCAACACAGATTTCATGTTGATCCCCAGATAAAAGTGTGATACTACAAAGTTGGTCTCATGGTATGCAATGATTAGGATTCATGTATTCTGTATTTTGTCTGACCCAAATCAATTTTGCATACTGATTGCAATAAAACTTGATTCTTATTGGGTCAGGTAACTCTTGTGTGGCCGACGCCTTCTTTTTCAATAGAATTATTCCTTCTAGCTCACGATAATCTGAAATGTGTATTCGTTCTAGTCCGCATGAATAAAATTTACATTCTATATGAGATGGCCGTTGAAATTTTCACAAAGATTTGTAAATCAAAGTTTATGAGATTAATTTTAGAAACATATTAAGAAGGCTCGCCTATTTATAAGGGAATCCGCTGTGGGCATTGACTTTTAGTTGTTTACTTCTACATAGATCGGGAACATGAAGTTCTCCGTCTTTCTACTTTTCCTGGTAGTTTTTACCGTAGTCCAAGGCGAGGACGATGCTGAAGAAAGCCGATCGGTTAAATCGGCACCCAGGCAATTTGGAGGAGGTGCTACTGGCCTGCCTTATTTCCCAATAAAATGTGAGACACGTGACGGATTCCCGAGTGCGATTCCCAGCTGGCTTTGGGGCTCTGGATTTCCAGGGGGTTATCCAGGAGGCTATCCAGGAGGTTACCCAGGAGGTTATCCAGGAGGTTATCCAGGAGGTTACCCAGGTGGCAATCCCGGGGGCCATCCAAGGCCACCAAAACCACCAGGACCACCAAAACCGCCAGGACCTCCAAGGCCACCAAAACCACCAACACCACCGTCACCACCCCATCATCATGGTTATCCGGGTAGTGAAAGTCAATGGCCTTATTACAGCGGTTATGGCTTGTATTACGGAATTCCTTACCCATCAGACCCATACGTTTGGGGCTCCCCTCACGAGAACTGAAATTGGATATAGTGTGGCTATATGGCTTGGATTATGTCGAGTTGTAGGCATTTATAAAACTGTCAAAAAGAAGATTTGTGTTCATCAGTTTGTGTGCATTGCGTTATTTATTAAAACCTTTTTAATTCATGTATTTTTTTGGCGTTTGAGTTTGTTTTGAACCGTTTGTGATTTATTTTTACGGCGAAAGTATATAGAAAATTACTGAGCTCCAAGTATCTGTTTGGCATAAGGGGCGGACCAGGACAATGTTTAACACACTCCAGGCACAGAAGAGGGCAAAACAGCAGGCTCATTTAAGTTGAGTTATCCGACCACGGTAGATTATTAGTGCCTATTCCCAATGATGAGGTTGTCTGAGCTAATCGTGCTAGTTGATGTTGCGTGAGCCAAGCGAATAAAATAAACTTCTCAATCCTGATTCGAGAGGTTTCTATACTCAAAACGGTCTGAAAAAAACGGAATCCTGCCCAAAAAACTATCAACAAAAAAGTCTAGAGTCCAGAGTATCTTATTACAAGAAAACCTGCTGTATAAGTTTAGAATGGATGGCTACGACCAACCTTATAGCTAGCACCACGGAGTTGGTTCTTAGTAATGGAATTTTATACGTTTTGGGAGTGCAGAAGAGTGTTACCAATAGAGACCTACCTATGAGAGCTATTATTTTTCATGTGATCTAGGTTTAAGGACTCTCTTTACAAACTTTATAACCTCCCTAGATGAGATTTCAATTTTTTCAAGAATTCTTTTCAATTTCGTATCCCAGTAATTTTCAAACCGTGGAAAATAAGAGCAGGACACTTGACAAAAGTTGTTCCATATTATTTCTTTCGCTTCTCCACAATGTCTACAGGTTTCAATGCTGCTGTGGCCTTGTTTAGAGAGTTGCATGCTGATAGAATTGTTAGTCCATTACAAATGAATGTGGCCTTCGAAATATACCCGGAGGCAAATCAATGACCCGAAAAACTTAAAGGCAGAAGCTCCATGGAGTTGCGTTGTGCGCGGGCAATAACCGCAATCATATAGTAAATTGCCCCAAAAGGCGAGTAAATGTAGCTGGAAGGTTTGAGGTAGCGGAACGGCATACAGAGTTAAAAAAAACTTTCGGGAGGTTACAGCTTTCAGGTAGAACCAATGAAGTGGAAGGAGGTATAAAAGTTCGTCTGCCATACATAAGGTTCCAGGTTCGATTCTCAGGACCAGTAAAAGTTATTTTATGGCACTACCTCAATGATACAATCAAAAATTTATGTTGGTACACCCGATGTGTGAAAGGATACTTTTAACGCACACCGCATACATGTTTGCGGTCTTTCCAAATCTTTTTTGGCGCACATCTGTCACCAAATCAAAGCGAGTCCTGGAAACATACATCGGCATTCTCGAGCTAGCTAAACAACAGTTCGTCATTCTTCACATTATCCTGGGCCCGTATCTCAAGCAAAGGTTGGTCAAATGACATCGCTAAAAAAAACTTGGACCCCGCGGAGGTAGCTACTAACTTTTAAATTCTATGTTTGAAATGTCCAAAACGAGTCCAATAAAGTCTGGCTTTAGCTTCCTGGACAGAAATGCTTCACAATAGATTTTGCCATATTATCCACCGTAGTAAGTGTAAGAGACGGTTCTGCTTTTGCCTAAGAGAATACTCAACCATCATTGCCCCCTGAAAAGTTGTACTTGCTTCTCAACGGAACTGACATTTAGATTTTGTCTAGTGACGAATCCCGTCTTCGCAAACTCATGCATTTTAAAACCCTTTTTGCCCAAGAAATAACAATCTTTGCAAAGAATTTGTGTCATCGGCAAACCTCATCGAAATCCTTCCAGAGAAGATCATTGACTTTCTATGCTTACGAGATGACCTTAAGAGACTTCGTTAATTTACTGCGTAGTTTATTCGATTGTTATGGATGGTTGGAAAACACCTGTCCTGTCACAGAAAATGTTTTGAAAGCTACAGCTTCAGAAGTAGTGCGCCAGTACTTGTCCGTCAAACATTTTTGTAAGCGGCCGACGTTTAGCGGTCGATGCTTTTTGTATGGATGCTATACTGTACTATTTTCGAAGAAGACTCTAGGTGTTGAAGGCTCACTGGTCACTGCCTGAAAATGAGAATGCGCAACTTTTCTTTTCGTCGACTGTTTGAAAATCACGACGATCAGGGACCTCTGCTCTGAAAATTTCAGAGTATTTAAAGAACGAGGCTAGGAAAGCAGGATTCGTCCCAAAAATAAGCAAGCATCTTTAAATTCAAGTTAGATTTTTTTTTTTAATACTTGCATGGAGAAAGGCTAAGGGCGGTATTCACGAAGCAATTTTAAGTTTAAGTAGCTCTTATTTTTAAATTTTTGCTCTGTATTGACCAAACTCTATTAAGTTGCTGTCTATGATAAATTCGAATATGCGAAAAAGAGGTTTTCGAAATCTTTTTCGAACTTGTTTGTTGTTGAAATGTTTAAAAAATATAAACAGACTATTTTGGACTGTTTTCGTTGTCCTAATTTATTTACAAAAGGAATAAGAAACATCTTCGTGGAACACCTATAAGGTTTGCACTACAAATACTGTTGTAAGACAAGATGACGTTTGACTAAACCAGTTATTTTTCAGACTGCTTATCATTTCGATTATAATTATACAGATTATACAGTTAAACTCAAAACAGTGCTCAAGAATTTTGCTCATTTGAATGCACACGAGGTCTTGAAATCGGGCACAGTAAAGCGTATGAAGTATGAACAAGGTTGAGGGTAACAAAAAAAGAGGACCACCTAGATGAACGCTCTTCATTTAACAGTCCTTCGTCCGCAGGCACCAACTTTTAACCTACCTTTTTGGAAAAGACAAAACGTTAAATAAAATAAAGCAAAAAATAGTTTACGAATAAATTTTCAGGCTTTGTATTTAAAAACTTTTTGTTTCCTGGGGTCAAGATGTGAAACCTAATAAGAGTTTGATTAAAATTTTTGTATCACAAGTCACTGAGTCAGTCACAAGTCTTATGAGCACTCATAAACTGATAAACTGTTGGTTCATAGTTCACAGTTTAAGATTGCTTCGTGAATACCGCCCTAAAACTTCAAATCTTTAAAAGATACCAATCTGCACCACTATAGCTGGTATGTAAAACCGAAGTAGCCGATATTGGTTATGCCCGATTTCCACACGTGCTAAAAAACCACCCATTTATTAAGACAGTGCGACAATAGTGGATCTTAAATTTTCGGTCTCTCATAATTCTTCTTCACTTCAACAAGTGAACTTAACAGCTTAAGCTTCCGTTGTGTTTATCCCGTTGGGTAGGTTGCTATCCAGTTTGGTAGGTGCATACCTACTAAAACCATCAGTTCGTGCGGTTGAAAAAGAGTCTCATTAAGAGTCTGGTTAAGAGTACGGATCATTTCATTGTTGCAATGAATATGAAGACAAGCATTAAGTTTTCGAGCAAAGTTTGTTATTTCTTCGCTCACAGTAGCTATTCCTAAATATCTGCGAATATCCTTATTCTTAATATAGATACCATTCAAAAATGCTCTGAGTGAGTGCCTTGTTTTTAAAGTCTAATGAACTTGTTGCTCGGCTTGGTACAACCCCAAAGTTATGTACCGTATGTCCGGGAGGGCCTTAACACCTGCCTGTACAAGAGCAGTGTGTTATATATGCTTAGGTTTGAAAATTTGAAATTATTCACCGAGTCTTATTTCGAGCTCGTCACGCTTCTTCTTAACCTGTTGCTTCCACCTTAGTTTAGCGTCTAGAGTCATTCCAAGATATTTTGCTCCGGTTTGCATAAAGAATTTGTTGAGTGGTAAATTGTTCACCTTTCTGTTGGTAAAATTGACATGCTTCGACTTGTTCTCATTAAGATCTATTCGCCCAAAGCTAAAATTTGCGTCTAAGCTTCTTGTGCATAGAGAAGGAACAGGATCGGATTGAGAACGCTTTCCTGGGGTATGCCAGCTCGAGTTTGCTTAAAACTCGAGTATTAAGTACCACACTTAACACAAAAGAGTCTGCTTTCAAGAAATTTTTTCGATATTCTATACATATCTTCTGGCAAGGTTTGCTATAGCTTATACTTCAAGCCTTCGTGCCGTACCCCGTCGAAAGCTTGCGATACGTCGAGGAAAGCACTGGAACATATCTTTTTCCCTTCTAAAGCCTTTTCAACTTTATGCGTTATTTTGTAGGTCTGGTCACTTCAACTCCAGCTCAAGTCCTAAGACGTGCCGTGCTAAGCTCTCCTAATTATGAGAGTCCTATTCTGTGTCCTTAGTCTTATTTTGTTGTTCAAGCCTAATTTGGTCCGAATTATATTTTCTTCGAATATAAACAAGAGAAAATAAGTGGGAAAGTGGAACAGTGCGTATGCAAAAGCTTCAGTCCATCTTGCAAAATATTGCAAAATACCCGACCATACCAAAAAGAAAACTGCTAAACTAAAATCCCTTAAAAAGGCGTGGTTAATGAAAAGGCTAAACTTTTTTGGCTACTTCAAAGACAATTACAAGGCAATGTAATCTGTCAGAAGGCTTATCAATGCTCAGTTTAATTGAGAAAATTTTCCAGACTGCACCAGAACATCTAGAGTAGTGGTCGAACCATTCTCCCGTAAAATTTCCTATAACATTTCTGTAAATTTTTTGATCAATTCCTTTGAAATGATAGGTACGTCACATTTTCGAGAAAAATTAAGCAGACATATTAATATCGGGAACTTCAAAAGGCACTCGAGACTCGGGCTTCCCCCGTATATACTTCAGTATAAACAAAAAATGCTTACACCGTTTACTGGTCAATACAAATTTTTATGAACTCTTTTATTAAAAAAAAACTCTTGAAAAATTCATATACAAATCGACGTCATAATATGATGTTCACTAATTGGCGCAGATAAGTCGGATATTTAACATTACAATGCTGCTTATAATAATCCTATACTGAGGCGCCCGTAAAATCAAAAACAAGATAAAAACATGCTTCGAGTGATCTTAGGAATAGTCTGGCGAATTCGCAAGAAAAAATCCCCATGGCCAGTAATGACTTCCGTCCCAACCTTAGCCAAGTGATGAATTAAAAATTATGATTAGTTAATTGCAAAGAAATAAATAAAAAAAAAACTCGTAACGAAAATCGATTTGAAGTTCAATGTCAATTTGATGGTTCCATCATCCGAGATATAAATTCGGCAAACACTAGCCATGGGCCGACAGTTTGTCTTACGATTTACTTAGTCGGCTACACTCACGCAGCAATGCGATTCGGTTGCATAACTTTTGGTTTGGCGATACTTTTGTTCGCGGCAGTGATTCAGACGAATGCCACGGATGGCGATGACAGCGAGCAGACACACCTCCAGCTGGTCGAGGTAGACGATCAAGGTCATGAAAATACCTCCGGGCGAAAGGTGCGCCAATTTGGGTTTGGATTTCCGCCACCGCCTCCGTTTGGAGGACCTGGCTTCGGACCAGGATTCGGAGGACCTGGGTTTGGTGGGCCTGGATATGGGGGGCCTGGATTTGGCGGCTTTGGCGGTCCTGGCTTCGGTGGGCGTACCGTTCGCGTTAGGGAGCGTGTTCGCGTCAGAGAAAGAGTGGTAAACAACAACTTTGGTGGAGGATTTTTTGGCTAAAGTCTCGGGCAGCCTATATACAAGAAGACAATGTGATATAAATTTTGGTGAATGAAAAAATAAAAAATAAAAACTTTTTACGCAACAATAACGGCTTCGGTTCGTTTTATTTGTTAACGATGCGGCAGTAAATATGGCTTCAAGCAGTTCGATGACTTTTAACCTTCTTCTTCGAGTGAAATAAATCATTGTTTGGGTTGAAACTTGAGGTGAGACTGTTAAAGCAGATTTGTTTATGGTAGCCATAAACTTGACATCAGTCATCAACATAAAGCCAGTCTGCATAACGTGTTTTACGGCATGCGTGAGACTTTATTCTGATTGCATTGAACTTGAAAAATAGAAGAAGTTGCTTGAACCTTGTGTATAGGCATTGGTGAGCAGCTGACTTGGTTTTTTCTGCATAAGACAAACCTCGTGATTTAAAAGAATTATCATCATAAAGAAAATTTAAAAAGTCGTAAAGTTACCTCCTTTGATATAGGAATAATAATTGTCACAAGTGTTTAACGAAGGCGCAGGTTGTGGCATTCTGAGAAAACTTTGAAGCTGATCACTACCGGTTGTATAGAGACTTTTTAATTTGCATTCTAGCTCTACTTCAGCACTTGTGTCAGCGCTTGTGACTGATTGTAATTTGCAACTTGATGTTGCTCCGGAGGGAGATCACACGGGGCACTTGTTACCCCCCCCCACTGGCTCTCATTCATCATCAAACATCAAACATATTTTTTTTACCAGGAAATTTTAACAAATTCCACTGTAATTTTTTTGTCTGTGTCCATAGCTTGATCCGCCTGGAAAAAATCCTGCGGGCACCTATGGATGTGTACGAGAACAGTTTTAGAAGAAACCGATAGCCGAGAGGTAGTCAAAGCCCTAGGCAATATTCGGTTAAGGCCTAAGATGGCCTTGGCCTCTAGATTGGTTCTATCACTTTTTTCGTTTTGATCTTAAAATTAGATTGGCAAATTGTCTTTTCAGTGGCCCTTTGTATTTTCAGTGGCCCATATTTGGCGATATTAAAGGCCAATAGGATAGAATTGAATGGCCAATAGGATGAAGAATGTTTCTGGAAGCGGATCAGCGATCGTAGAATTCTTAATCCTTTCATAACAGCTTCATCGGAAGAAGTTAGAAATGAAGTCGAGTTTCTGTATCACATATAACTAGAAGAAGCACCTACTGTGTAGTGAACACGTAACAAGCGTAATAACATCAAAGCAGTAGTTGCGGCAACAGAACATGCAGCCTTTAAGAGGGATTCAAAAAGAAGCCTTCGTCTTCGCCCCGGCTTAACTTTTACGAGTTCAGCCATGGGACTTCAATGTTTCCTAATATAATGTAGCCACAGCTTCAACATTTCGTTTGTCAATCGTAATGAAGAGACGTTTCGTTCGTTTGTCAATTGTAAGGAAGAATGCTCAAATATGCTGAGCATTTGCTTCGTCTGGCAGCTAACCAAAAATAATATTGAAATCAAAATTTTGAAAGTATGCGCGCTGAGGATAAAAATGTGGCATACCTCAATGTGGCAAAAAACCTCATAGGGCGGTTTTTTACTGCTGAGTTAAACCCAGCTTAAACCAAGATCTGTTAATCCCGTAGCAAAACGAATCTAGAGTTAACCCAGCGAACAGTTTTTCAGTGCAGAATTAACTCCATCAGTAACGTTTTCAAAATCTTCGACTCTCGAAATCATTGACTACTTCAACTCTCACTTCGCTTAAAAAAACACGAGAAAAGATGTTCGAGTCACGTTCAGATGTAATTTTTCACAGAAACACGCAAGTGCACTGCCATTTCACATAAAAAAAAATTAAAGAAATTCATTCTGTTCACCAGAGTTTATCCGGGATTAACTCACCAAATTTGGCGAGTTAAGCCGAGATTAGTCCCAGTTCAATATTCACTGAAAAATTAATTTCTGGGGTTAATCTCAGTTTATCTCGGAAACTCGGATGATCTCGCACTGAAAAAATCTTCTTTTTACAGATGAGATCCACGTTAAGTGATGGAATAAGCATTTAATATCGAATTATTTTTCATGCTAAATTAATAGCTGTGCGGTTTGGTTGATTTGGTTTGAAAAATTTACCCCCGTGGGTAAATCCACTAAGCCACTTCGCGAAGCACTATCCCCCGATATAACGGAGGAATTAGATGGACTCGAACAACATTATTTAAACACCTTGACTTCGTAGACGACGAGTGCTTACTGTCACATAGAATAATGGACGTCTTCCTAATGACAGCACACCTAGAGATTGAGACAAACCTACATATATAGTTGGGTTGATAATCAACGCCACATCGACTTAAGCTCGAGTAAGTGTGGCTAGACAATTGAAACACTCAAAAGCTTACAGTAAAATAAATAAATGAATAAAGTGGCGCAACAGCTCGAGGTGAACCAGGGCCAACTTCTCAACCATGTATGTGTGTGCTATATTTTTTTTCACATACAAGGGGACCTTCAATTTTTTGCCGAATCCGAACGGCACTTTGAGAAGTTTTTCAAGACAAATGTTACTCTCAAAGGGTTTGTCAGACCCTCGCGGAGGTGGGAGCCGTGAAAAGCTTACAGTACCTACTGATAATTGAATTGACAGGATTGGCAAAGCCAAGTCGACTAAGTCAGGGTATGGTTTGTTGTCCAAAGTATGAAAAAGCATCGTTATCAGCTCAAGCACTAACCTGTAACCGTTTCACTCGAATGTCGAGTCTGGAGCTGTGCTGGACGGAGCTGCAGTCTGCAGACATTCTATAATAGGTACTTCTTAGCTATGCCGTTAGCTGCATTAGGGTCTAATTCTTGCTGATTCTTAATTGACCAGATTTATAAAGTTATTCTGGCCAAGCTTGATTTCTAACGAATATTTTTTATAGGTAATTGCTTAGAAACAATTATAACAAGTGGAAAAGTGCAACAGTGCGTACGTAAAAGCTTCAGTCCATCTGTAACGGATTGCAAAATACCCTACCCTATCAAAAAAGGAAACCCCCACGCCTCCAAAAAGTGGGCGGGATATAAAAATATAACTGTTGAATGCTTAACGCTAGGCGGTTGCATACATTAGGGACTAAGACCCCCGTTATTTTAACAAAAAAAAATCACTTTTTTCTATGCCACACCTACGAAAGTGGGCGGAGATATATATAATATATACAAAAAATATATCAAATTATTGAAATTTATTGAAAAAAAGTCATTTTAAGTTAAAGTTCCTGAAATAGTAGGCGTGGTCAATGTACACGTCAAACTTTTTCTGCTGCCTCAAAGAAAATTACAAAGCAGCGTCACATACTAAAAATCAGTGTGCTAGCACCATTTTAACATTGCTAAATTGTGAAAAAAGTATTTTTTAAAATTGGAGATGGTCACACATACAGCCCAATACAGGCCTGTAGTGGGCGTGTCTAGGCCCAGGCCCACCCCGGACTGTAGCGCCACCTTAAGTAAGTAAGTAAGTAAGTAAGTAAGTAAGTAAGTGGGCGTGTCTGTGGGCGAATTTAACTAATTTTTAAACTTGATCTGGTTCAATGGACATCCAGTCCACTTACAAATTTTTAGCTCTCTAGCTTAAAAATTAATGCCTAAAAGTTGTTTACATACGCTCGGACGGACGGACGGACATGGCTTAAACGATTCTCCTGTCGGTCTCAATTATATCTCTTAAAGGTCTTAGGGGTCTACGGTGATTATTATACAGCAAACTTAATACACCCTGGGTAGGGTATAAAAAGGATTTCGATTGTCAACCATTTTTTGACCATTTGTCAACCATTTGTCTTAAACGCATTTTCTTGGACCTCTCTAGTGACTTTAAAAGTTTTCAAATCCTTTTCGGAAACTTATGCTCAGAAGATCATAAAATACTATGGGATATAGATAGAGCATGTGTTAAATCGTTTTCATATTCGAATCTTAACTTACAAAATCAGGGTCAACCCACCAGCACATTCCTTACAGAGCCTGACAGTATTCCACTCATATTCACTCTTCTTTCATACTTTACAATGGATGAAGTATCGAGTGATTTACTGTTTGTTTTTATACTCCATCCTATGGGATAGGAGGTATATTAAGTTTGTCACATAGTTTGTAACACGGTGAACAACAACTCCCCCAAGACCTTAAGGGCATATGATCGAGACCGAATTCTGAATCGAATGAGCCATGTCCGTCCGTCCGTCTGTATGTCACATGTTTTTAGACCTTAAATTTTGAGCTAGGGTGCTAAAACTTTGTACGTCCGGTGCACGTTATGCGAAGCAGTACAAGTGTAAAAATTTTTGAAATCCGCCCAAAGACACGCCCACAATCGGTCTAAATATGCAACTACCTGTAGATTTTTCAAAACTGTAAGACGTTCTAAAAGGCTGAAATTTTACATTATGCTTAATGTAGAATTGTCTCTTAGTGAATATAAGACAAAAAAGACAAATTTAATTGGTTAACCTTCTCTAGTGGGCGTGGCATCTATTTTAAGGGTAAATTTTCAAATGCAGTTTACTCAGTATTTCTGCTCGAAATTGAAAAAAATGTGCCTAATATTTTATGTAGAAAACGCTTAGCTCCACATTTTGTTCATACAAGACTTTGGGCCCTGCCCACATTTGGAGGCAGAATTGAAGAAAAACCTAAAATTTTCCAGAAAAACTTAATTTCAACTGCCCTTGAGCCTAATTCAGGAAAGCATTAAACAAAAAAAGTAGCAGGTTAGGTAAACAATACTTCCGTCTAGATTTCGTTCATATAAAGTTTTTAGCCACGCCCCCTTTTAGGGGTCGATTTTTCAAAAATATTGAATTTGAACCAAAAAATTGCATTTTTACGTACAATTAGGTGTAACTTGGAAATATCTGTGGAAATATCTTATAATTAATAGTTTGTAATTAGGGGCGGTTGGACCACGCCCCTTTTTGACGTTTGCATTACTTATAAAATGTCAAAAAATAACTATGCCATCAGCATTTTACAATGTGGGATAGGATGGGTATTCAACGGTCCGTTTTACGGACTGTAACTTCTGCGTACACACTGTAGCACTTAGTAACTGGTTTTTATAAAGAAATGGATTGTATGTTTGAGTAAGTTCGATTGCGTCAAAATAATTCTGCCTTTACCTTTACATATTAGAGACATGGTATAATGGCAAGGCCAGCGAGTTTACAAATAGTTTATTATCACTGCGAACAACACCGTTTAAATAGAGAAATTGTAATTTTTCTAAAAATATATCCCCCATAACTTCCCATTAATTAATGTACAAGTCTGACGCGGTTGCAAATTTTCGCAACTACATATTTATACAAAAAAAAGTCTCATCATATGAAAGAAACCGATCCATTCGAATTCAAATTTGCAAACAACTTTCTTCTTGATTCATCCAATATTGGCAATAAAAATGCTAATGGGCGTTGGTCTTGTAAATTTTATTGAACTGTAAAAATCAAAAATAAAAAAATAAAAAACGTTTGGGCTAACTCGAGCAAACTCCCCTGAGAACTACCAAAAGGTGAAGAAATTTTTTTTCACATTTTACCAACAAAAATTGATGTAATTTCGCCTTTGTATGAGATTGTGGATTTTATTGATTTTTTATCACATCTCATTTAGTAAAGCTACCTTATAAAAAAAAGAACAACGAATTTCTCTTTTGTGATATAGTGTTAGATACCATCGCTCTAAACATTTCTAGCGATGCTGTTTGCATATAAAAAGCCGTTCGATTGATTATAAATCAATTTTATAATATTCACTCTGAGAAACGATCGCTAAAATGAGGATCGTTTTGTTTGTGGTGCTCATTTGCACTGCCAGGCTGTGTTGCAGTGCTGAAAAGGATACAGGAAAGCAAGCTAACAGTAAGTGAAGGAAAATAGTTTTGGTTAGAATTTGCTGATCAAATGTTCTCTGTCATTGCAGAAGCCGCAACCTTAAGAATCACATCAGGCTTATGGAACAGTTTACTTGGCAATAAACCGGAGGAAAATGAAAAGCCTACGAGGAAACCAACAAAAGTTCAATATTATCCTATTTATGTGGATGTACCAATACACGAACAGCCTCCAAGTTATCCGCATTATCCACCACCATATCCACCGCCATCGTACCCACATTATCCAAGTCATCCAATGCCACATTACCCGCCACCTCACTATCCTCCACCACCATCATACCCAAGTCACCCGCCGTCATACCCGAGTCATCCTGCGCCACCAACGTACCCCTCAAATCCGTATCCACATACACCAAGTTATCCATCTCCTCCATTCCATGGCACAGGCCATGGACATGAGCAACAATATCCAGGACATTGGGATGACTCACCATATCCAGAGTACCCACACTATCCAGAGTATCCCGGCCATGGCGGTGGCTCACAACACGGCGGTGGACATAGTCCTCATTATTATTACTACTAAGGCCGTCAGAAGTGCAAGAGAAACTTGTTAAGAATAGCTTAAGGCTTAATTTATTTACTAGTTATTAAAAGTTTACTTTACTGTAAATAAAGTTTACTTTATTAGTTCTGATAAGAAAGGAATGCAGAAAAAGTTTCTTATTTTATTTCTGGCAGGGGTGGTACTTAGTTGATGCTTTATGAGTGCCGTGTTTAGCGTGTCGGACTTTTATGCAAGAGACCGGGACATAAAAAGTTTTTTTATGATTACACCTCCTCGAGGATCTAAAAAGATTTTTGAAAATATAATTTGACAAGAGAGACCTCTCCATCGGCTGTTTGGATTCGTCCCTTGTAGATCTTTTGTGTGAGGTAAGGCGATGACTGATCTGTAAGTCAGTTTGTAGTTTCTAGATGCTTTTAAGCTTTTCTACATCTATAAGGCAATCCTATTTTTTAGGGCCCAAATGTTGTAATCATTATGGTATGCTGCTTTTGTTTTTATTCCCTGAACGAAAATAAATATTGTGGAACTACATGAATGAAAAGTTCTCTATTCCACTACATAATATCATATTTATTAAAGTATGTTGTAATGTCTTAAAGTTATGAGCTAAAAATAAATGATCTGATCAAAGATTAGGACTTAGGCGGTCGATGGGCAAGAGAGAGATTTAACTCAGCGAACACTGGCGCCCGGTATTTTCCTCGCCTAGATTTACTTACTTACTTAAGCTGCAGTCGGGGTGGACCTGGGCCTCAGCCAACAAGCTTTGCCAGCCAGCTCTGTCTCTAGCTAGCCGTCTCCAGTTTCGCATGCGAAGTTGGCTGAGGTCCCCGTCTCCCTGAGTCTCGGTGCTCCTCTACTGCGCCGTCCCTGCGGGGTGGATTTGAAGATTTTGCGGGTCGGGAAGTGGAAATGGCTCTAGAGCCATTGTAGACGTTGTATTTTGACCCTTCTGGCTAGGTCGGTGTTGCTGTACAGCCCGCACAGTTCGATGTTATATCTCCTCCTCCACTCACCGTCTATGCAGACGGGACCGTACATCTCGTCATCTCGAAGCAGCCTAAAATGTTTTCATCCGTCTTTGACAGGGTCCATACTTCTGCACCGTTAAGCAGGACTGGGAAGATGAGGGTCTTATACAAGGACACTTTAGTTGCTCGAGGGAGGGCTTTGCTACTCAATTGCCTTCTTAGCCCAAAGAAACAGCGATTGGCAACAGTTATCCTTAGTTTGATTTCAGCGCTGGTGTCACTGTCTGAATTGATAGCGGAGCCGAGGTAGACAAAGTTCCTAACTGCTTCAAAGTTATTGCTGTCGATGGTGATGTTTTGTCCAAGACGCCCATGACAGCATATACTTGATTTTGCCCTCGTTGACTGCAAAACCCATATTCACCGCTTCTGTCCCAACTCACGAAGGCTTCACTGACATCACGCTTTGTTCTTCCGATTTGTTCTTCCTCGCCTAGACCAAACTTACATGTTGGTTGCCATGTGTCGTCAAGTTGACGACAGGGAGCCACAATATTAATGCTATATTAAAGCTAGGAGAAAAACTCACCAATTTCAAAATAAATTTTAAGATATCTTTAAACAAGCTAAACAAGCAATCTTGGTTTTTTTCATACTAACCCTTTTTTGCTTTAAAACAAATTCGCAATTTTTGTATTCCTTTTAATGGAATTAACCAAATATGTACTCTGAATCCGTTGGCAGGAGAACCAGCCAGTTGTACCCAAATCAATCTTGACATAAACCTTAGTAGCTGTGACATAGCGATAATGTCAGATAGTCAGGCTGACATTATGAAACTTGATTCCTATGTCATTTATGGCTTTTCCGGTTGGTCGTCCGGGAGCGTCCGGGAGACTTCTGGACTCTCCTGAAACTGTTTTCTTGTACTCGTTTGACAGTTCCTCTTCTGGATAGAAGAGAAATTTGCTTCTGGTTTTGAATCGTGCGTCTGGTTTGGATTCAAAACCAGAAGCACGCACAAAATCATACATGTGTCAATGTCAAGTTGGATAAATGTCATTTGTCCCCTGTAGTATAGCTTTTGCTTCACAAATACAATGCTAGACAAACTTTAAAATCAAGAAAAACGTGTTTGGCTGTTCGGAGAGAAGTCCCAATCCGGGAGAAGAACGCTCTGAACCGGGATCGCCAACCGAAAAGGCCATTAGTCTAAACTTGTCTGGGGATGCCTCCAAAAACTTAATAAACTATGTAGAAGCAACAAAATTACTTTCTGCTGGATACCTGGGCATGTAGGTATAGAGGGTAATGAAATGGCTGACTCTCTGGCAAGAAAGGGTGCATCTGAAGCCTCCATAGGTCCTGAACTATTCTGGGCAAGAAGCTAAAACGATGCTCAAGGTATGAGACAGGCTAAGAAATTACTTGAAAAACACAACAATAGAAGATTCAAAGCATGCATCAGCAAGAGCAAGAATAACATCCGTATCCTATAACAGGCTTCCTAACGGAGCATCTAAATTCAAGGAGCATCTAAGGAAAGTCGGGATTACTGGTCTCTGCATATTCTGCGACAATACCGGAGAAACCCCAAGACTAAAAATCTAAATAATTTGCTGTCACCCTGTGTTCCTATAAATATTACTAAGTAATAGAAGTAATAGAAGTGCTAATGATGCTAATATAGCCTCAGCAAAGGGTCAGCGAAAATCGTAGGTCGAATGCATCTGTAAGTGAAAAGCCCCGCCTTGATAATAAGACAAATGACCTGTCCATATGCCAATGAGTGCCAATTTACTTAAGGATTATCGCGCATATTTTTGCAAATGGAATTCCCATAACAGAGGGCCGTTTCCGCTTGAAACCTTACTTAATCTTACTAATTAAATCCAACTTAGTGACTAATAGCAAAAGCCTGCTGAGTTTTTCTCACCCAATCGTAAGTATTCCATTAATTTTATTGCTATTTTTTCCCTTTTGGCAAAAATTTGCATCTACACCCATTAAGAGGTTGGTGCTGCGACATATATCTTGCATTTAAAGAAGCTGAGGCATATGCAAATGGCTGGTCAAAACGAAGGCATACCTAATGGCTTGACTACCTTTCTATTTTAATTCGACTACTCGCGAAAATACTTCCAAATCGTCTTCAGTCGGCAGCGAAAGTATCTCGAGGCTGGGTGGGTTTTTGTTTTATAAAAACTCCATATATAAATCGATAAAATCTAAGGCTGGTTTGTCATTTAGTCACAGTTGGACAGTGTCAAATTTGCAAATGCATTTCTATTGTTATGTCGTTTTGGTGTTTTGTTTCGGTTGTGTGAAAAGCGAATCAAAGTCTGCCATTGAAAGCACGAAAGAACTATCCAAAGGTTAAACGTCGTCTTAAATCTAAATTATAAGATTTTGAATAATTTTTGCATAATTTTTACACCCTTTAGCTGCGGATGCCAACGGGCAACGACAATTCGGAAGCTATCTGAAGAGATGGATTCTGGGCCGAGACGAGGAGAAACAAACGACCAAAATGACGCGAACGCAAATCAAGTATCTGCCAATCTATGTGCCAGTTCCAATTTATGGGGATCAGAACGTGCCGCCGAACGAAGAATACTACGGAGCTCATTCGCAGCCAGAAAGGATAGAGGACATTGAGACGAACTTGAAAGTACCCAAGAAGCCAGCACTGCCCTATCCACATTCGCAGACTTACGGCTTGCCGTACGGCAACCAGGTATTCCAAGTTGTGAATAGATATTACAGGCCGTATGGAGAGTTCTTGACCAAACCAGCCAGAGGGGACTATTCTGACTCGTTCTACAGTCCACCCCAGGGAGGTTTGGAATATGAAATGGCCTACGACGATCCGTACAGTCTTCTTGCTTTCGAAAATACAGCACCGAGCGATTCCGAGGGGGTAGTTGTTGACAATCCTGAGCTAATTACGGATCCGGAAAAGAATCCAAACAGAGGCGAACAAAGCTATTTGAGAAAACGCAGGAAACACAAAAAGAGGATTCAAGCAGATGATTCATTATAAAGTATCAACAATTGATTAGTAATCATTTAAATCGAGTGTTGAACAATTAAATTATTTCAAACGTTATTCTTTATTTGTACTAGTGTGTTTTGTTTTTGGCTGTGACTTACGTGATACGACTTATACTCTAACTAAAAAGCAGGTTTGCACCTAGAACCCTTTGAATGAGAATGGCTTCTTAAAACCTCCTCCAAATCCACCGAGGCCGCCACCTAGGCCGTGTCCAAAACCACCAAATCCATGCCCGAATCCTCCCAGGCCTCCGAATTTTCCGCCTAAGCCACCGCCAAAGCCGCCACCATGTCCACCTAGCCCGAGACCACGAGCGGTACGCTTGAGTTCCTCGCCACTGTGGCCGGCCGCTGCTGCTTCATCAAGATCTAAGAGAATTGCTGGTCCTGCTTCCGTCACCACTTTCGTAGTCAATTCCACGACGCCCAACTCGGATTCCAGGGGAAAGGCGGTACTAATGGTGATAACGACCAAAGAGCAGATAAGTAGAGCAGTTATGTTCATTTTTAGTCTCTGCCTTGTAGTTGGGGAGTGATTGAAAATAGTTTAGATACTAAAGGTACATCAAATCGATTAAAGGCTTTTATACAGTAATTTCGAAGTCCAACCCTGGAAGATGTAAATTTTCGGCACAAACACGCATAACGCAACCCTTCGGCGTGTACGCACGTTTGCCTTTATACTGGCATCAATTGTCGGACAATGTTAATTGGGAAGGTACCACCAAAATCTTTACGAATGGCTAGACCGGAGGGTCTTGCAACATCGACTTGTTACTTTTTCCATCAATGAGTATATTTAAACAGAGTTAAGTAAATATGACAGTATTTATATGTACACAAAAGACTATAAGTTAAAAAAGTGACAGCTTTATGCCAATCAATGAATGAATTTTAAAAAAATATATCAAATAAGAGTGGACCTGGCAGAGATAGGTCTTTCGACGGTTGTTTTATCGAGTCGTAAAGGGAAGCTGTTAAAAAGCCATTTCGATGGTGTTTATGCTTGAGAAGCAACCTCGCGATGGGCTTTTGAATAGGCAATTAATGAAGTTCGGATTGTCTTTTACTCGTAAACACACATAAAAGAGTCATTTAAAAAAGAAATTAATCCTCATTACCGTTGGGTATCGAGGGAAAACGGTGGTAAGCTTTTTATATGGCGGAAACAGAATTCGCCCATCTTTTGTTGGCTAATAAAGTTTTTCTAATCAAATAATTCAATTCAAAAAGGCTTAAAAATAGAAGAGGTTTTTAAATTTTTGCAGCAGCCTGATTCCACAGAAAAGTCTGCTATTGGTCGTGGGCCATAGTACTGCACATGCTTAAATAAACAAGAAGGATATTTTATGGTATCGCTACGTTGTCCGTCCGCCCGGCTGCACTTGTTGTGACTGTAGAACAGCCAGTCGTAGTCGTAAGTATACACTCATAGCGGTTTTATTACAATTTGAAATTTAAAGTAAAATTGATGAAATTGTTTTTTGGCACTTGGCTTGAAAAGTTTTGTAGCTACTAATTCCAAAAATAAAGATTGCGCCAAGGTGAATATTGACTACAAAAAAAAATAAAAAATATTATATTGACAATTTTGATAACCTTGCGAGGAACAGTGTCTCAATTTAATATCAAAATAAAATAACTAATCATTTCTATCCAAAAGAGTTCTATAGTTACGTTTTTGAAGCATTTTCGAAAAATAATCTCAAAAATGCATTATAAAAGGTGTGGAACCCTTCCCCTTATCTCCGGTGTTATAAACGTTATTTTGAGATTTAGCTCCAAAAATTTTCAAAAACTAGTTTTTCAAAGTTTTGTAGCAACTGCTTAGGTATGTTTCCAGATCCTATTTAAATCAAGCTTGAGTTTAATATATATTTTAGACAAGGTTACTGTTTCTCCACATTTCAAAAATTATGTTTCGAATTTTTCCCGAAGACCATTTAAAGCAAAAAAAAAAAAATAAAGTATAAGAAACGTTTTTTCAAATGTTATCTCAAAATTTTTTGTGCCCAATATTTTGAAAAAAGTATTTATTAGTTGGCCAGAGATATCACCTATTACCTTATGTCACGAACCTTTCAAATTCGAAAAACTGTTTAAAAAATGTCGTCTTATGCATTCGAAATCTAAGAAAATTGTGTAAGCCCGCAAAAAACGTGTGCGTCAAAACCTCTGCCACCAAAATTATAATTCGTATTATTAAAAAAAAAAACACGGTCATAGTAAAAATTTTGAAATTTTAAGGAAAACTATGGCGCTTCGTTATAAGAAACCTTTCCTAAAATATGAGAAGTTGTGAATTACTGAAGTATACAACTGATAACTCTGTGAAATAAACACGTTCTAATGGGAAGCGACGTACGCCACGTAGTTCTTCTATTGGTCGCTTCCCATAAGAACATGTACATTAAACGCAGTTGTCAGTTGTGTACTTCGATGTGACGGACGCAACGCATTCATTGGGCTGAAGGCTAAAGGTGATCATGGGTCAATAACCTTTAATTTAAGTCGAAAATTGTCAATCAATTGTCAGACGACTCTAACCAATGAAACGACTTAAGAAAATTTTATCAAAAAACATTTGACACTGTCTTAAAGAAATAATGGTAAACTTAATCTTTAACAGAAGTCGACCGAGCTTCCTTTTATTTAAGCTATGATCGGTGGCCACCACAACGGTAACAAAACGTGAACAGACAATTCACTAAACAAACATACTTTATTGTAATTTCATTCGCCTTCCCCTCCATTGCTCCAGTGGAAAAATACCACTGGTGGTGTATTTCTATAAATACACGGATGTCAAGCGCAGCGGTGCAGTTGTATTGGTACCTTTGAATAGTCAAAATCGAGGATCAAAGTAAAAGGCAAATGAATTAAAATAAATCGGTTAATTCTTAGCGGCGAGTTTAAATTAAATGTGATTCGAGCTTAAATAAGTCAAGACTGATAAATAAAGAGTTTCGTCGTGTAACAGCGTGGTTAATGAATAGGCTAAAATTTTTGACTACTTCTAAGACAATTACAAGACAATGTCACATACCAAAAATCAATGCACTGCCGCCATTGCAACATAGCTAAAATTTGGAAAAAGTATTTTTTTAAATTAGAGATGGTCGCACATACAGGCCTGTAGTGGGCGTGTCTGTGGGCGCATTTAGCTAATTTTCAAACTTGATCTGAAGGACTGGACTTCCAGCCAACTCACCAAAATTCAGCTCTCTACTTTAAAATTTAAGGCCTAAAAGTTGTTTACATACGGACGGACGGACATGGCTTAATCGATTCTCCTTTCGGTCCCATTCATATCTCTAAAAGGTCTTAGGATTCTACGGTGATTATTTTACTGCGTTACAAACTATGCAATAAAATTAATATACCCTCGGTAGGGTACAATTATTTTGCGCACTTCAACGGAACTTGACCTTTTATTTGGGGCATGTTTTACTTAATTTGTTTAAGAAACATCGCTGTAAAACTGTAAGCCAGCAAATTTTTTTGCCCATCAATATTAGCCAAGCTATAAGTAAGAAAGTAAGTAATTCATTCATCTTTAGTTGTTTAGAAATTTCCATATATTTAACAAAATTTTAATAAAAATATATTACATTTGGACTTGGTTTGGAACCATCTGATGCCAGATGCCAACTCCTCAATATTTCCCTTTTTATACCCTAGCGAGGGTACATTAATTTTAATGCATAGTTTTAAACACAGTGAAATAATCACCGTAGACCCTTAAGACATTTTTTAGAGATTTGATCGAGACCGACATGTGAATCAATTATGCCATGTCCGTCCGTCCGTTCTACGTGTGTGAAGCTTTTAGGTCTTCAAAATCAAGCTAGAGAGCTGAAACAGTACACGACTTGGTTCTTTTATTGCACAGACAAAGTGTGAAAATTGGCTAAATCCGTCAACGGCCACGCCCACTACTGGCTTCAATGTGAAACAACCTTTATTTTTCATTTTTTTTTTCAAAATGCCTTTTGATTAAGTTAGACAAGGCACAGGAACTTACATTTTGGTACTGCGCAATATTATCCTAAGGCCTTTAAGAAGGCAAAAATTGGACCGCCCACAATATTGACCATGCCCACTTTTAACATGTTAGATCTTTAAAAATCCGATTTCTCGAAAAAAAGACTCTAAAACGAAAAAAAATTATATGACAATTATTAAACATATTAATATTTGCTAGGTTTGCTCCATACAAAGTTTTAAGCTCCGCTCACTTAAAAGGGGCGTTTTAAAAAAAAAACTGTTTTTTCTGAAATAATTTTCGCTTTTACAGTATTTTCTCATAAGTCTAACAATATTATAATTAATTAATTTAAATTTTAAGCCCATGCCAACTCCTGGGGGCGTGGCCTAAGCAAATAGTATATGAATTCAGGCCAAGAAACTTTAAGATTTCGTCTTACATGGTATAAAGGGTCGGGTATTTAGAAGTTCGTTACAGAGGAACTCTTGCACTTACTCAGTTGTTATTGTATAATTTTGGTAATTAATTTATAATAAAAAAAACTTCAATTGAAATAAATAAAAAGATAATTAAAATTTAAAGTGGATGGGACTTACAATTAATTATTACTTTTTTTAAAAAAATATTTGCGACAACAAAAATTGATTTTTTATTTATCCTTGAAAAGAGATGTTAAAATGCAATGAAATCTTTTCTGTAGTTCCAATCCATTTAAAATACTAAAAGAATCTGCCTCGCTCAGTGCTTGTACCATCTACGTTTCACTTCTTTTAAAATTATTGAAATATTATTTATATTATTTAGAATTTTATGGTTATTGACCCAAGTGCTGGCGTACTTTTGAGCTTTTGTGAACCAAATTTCCTTCGCATCGCATAATTTTGTTTTCAGTGTTGTTGCAGTTTTCTCAATATTGTACGATTTTGAACGTCTTTATTAAAACGAGTTATCAGTTGTGTGCTTTGACGTGACGGGCGCAAGAATTCATTGAGCTGGACGCTTAAAGCCGAGCACTTCTAGACTCTGTAGTCTCAGTTTTGGTTTTGGTCCTAGTTTCTCCAGTTGGTGTTGTTTATATTATCCACTGTTTATTTGGCAGGCCCCCTTTCTTTTCCTCTTTTTGATCTGATTTTGAACTGATTGAAGACTGATCTCATAAGATAATTACCGCAACAGGAATTGTGCCAATATTTGTTTATATTGCATCATTTATCTGCAGTAAGGTTCAAATATCAAGACCCTGCACGATATGGGGTAAACAATTAGAAAAGTCTAAAAATGATGAGGGTTACTTCTAAGTCTTGACTACATAATTGGTCTCTTCCACATTCCTTCTTGCATGTTGCTTAATTGCCACAATCCATCTTTAAATGCAATTCAATAAGTTTATATGATACATCCGACCTTGTAACACTATATTGAGGATGTAATCCTATGATACCCTCATACTTCGAAACCCACAATCTAGAAACAAAAGAACCAACTGCTTTGGTAAAACCATAAATAATTTGAAAACGGGACTGAATTCTCGAAATCCATTTTAAAAATCTGTTTTACGGAGAGTTACTTAATGAAATTGCATCCTTTGTTCTGAACAAGGAAATAAAACAATGGACCAGAAGACATGGGTTATTTCCTACACTGTTTTTCAAGATTAATGTCTGTCCAACTAGGATATAGGAGAACTGCATTCCCCTAAAAGATAATTGCCAAAAAAAGTATGATTGACTGTAGTCTACAAAGTGAAAACCCAGGTAAAAAGTGGAAAACTCTTCGAACAATGCACACACAAGGACTGACGTGAAGAATTTCCCAGACAATGTCATGCGCTGACAAAGAAATAAGGGATCTTCCATCCCAAAGGTGAGCCTATTTATCTAACATCTCACCTGATCAGATAATTAAGACGCCCAATAAAAATTAGTGCACTACATTCCGGAACATTTTACGAGCGTGTTTCGATAATCCGTCGAGCGAGGGTGCACTTTGAAAGGATTGACTACCTGTCGGTGGCCCTATAAAACACTAGTACGTGATCGGCAAGCAGATCAGTATTGAACGATACGTTGCCTTGTCGAAATGTGTTCCATAAAGTTCTTGTTCTGTGCGCTATTGATTGTGAGTGTAGTGGCGGCCACGGCAGCGCTGCCATCATGGAACGATTGGCGCAGTGACGATAACTTGAATCCCCTGAATTGGGTACAGGGCTATGGCGAAGAGATGATCCGCAAACCAAGGCAATTGGAGAGGGTGTCGGGAAGAAAGTCTCTATACAGTGGAATCTTGTTTAAAAAACTGAAACCACGCGAACACGGGAGAAGGAAGTGGCGTGGATCTGGACGAGCAAGGCGAAAGGGATTGATGCTTGGGTGATGATGAACATTCCGAAGCTAATTTGTAAATATTTCTTTGATTTAAGTTGATTTAGACAATAAATTTGTAACATTGTAAACATTGTTTGGTGTTTTGATTCCGATCGATATTGAGGAATGACTGAAATTTTAAAGGAATGGTGAACCTGAATAAATTCGAAGAACAGGTTTGTTTTTATTTCTACCAAGATTTGTTTGCATTGAAAGAGATGAAATGCATGCCAGATCCTTTGTCAGGTCATTCACACTCTTTCTAAGAAACCGGCTCTTTGACAAGTGGATGATGTCTGAAGATCGCCATAGTTTTTGCTGCACTTCGCTAAGATGCCATATGATGTGCTGTACCATTGGTTATCATGTCAGTATGACAGTAAGATCAGTCTTACATTACTTTAGGAAAATTCACCTGCATTCCTGGTTCTCACTTCAAAGACCAGTTTGAAGTTTTCTCGTAGAGCAAAACAAAATAGGGCGGTTGATGCCAACCATATGAGATCAGACAAAAATATTGTGTTACATCTTTAGTTAGGAGCAGAGGACGTAATTCTCTCTGATTTATCGCCTTAGATCACGGAAAAAGAAGACGGAAAACACTTCCTGGTGATTCATCGCAAAACACAGAATTCCAAAACATAAACTGATCTCCAGCAAGTAGGAAAAATCTGGATTCTCTGTAGGAGGATTAGCTTATTACTTCACATCGCTGGCATGTATCTAATGCAGTGACAAGCACTAATGGAAAACTGGATCTTCAGGGAATCATGTGCGTATCCCCAGGATTTGATCAAATTTATGGTCCGCATAGACACGCAGCTTCCACTGGTACCTGACAGGCGTTAATGATCCGCTTACTGGATATTGCGGATTATTTTCGAACAGGTTAAGGAACAAGGAACTGAATTCCCACGCAGAACTCTTGTTTGCATATAAATAGCGACGAATGCTGTTCCCTCGGGCATAGATACATTTAGTCAGTCAAAGCGGAAAGTTACCAGTAGTCAGCCTCACCATGAAAGCGAATATAGTTTTCGGTATTTTCACCGTTTATTGTGCCCTCGTTGCATCGGATAGTGTAGTTCGCGACACACGACAAGCCGGACGCTATGGTTACGGAAGCAGCTCAGGAGTAAGCTATGGACAATCACAAGGAAGTAGACCAAGTGGACAAAGCGTCGTCTCAGGATTGGGACCTAATGGCCGGCCATCAGTTTCGTCTGGATATGGTTTCGGTGCGCCCAGTGGAAGACCAGCGAATGGACCTGTGTTTGGAGTGAGTAGCAGTGGTGGAAGACCTAGCATTCAAGGTGGCGGACCACGACCTGGATCGGTGTATAGACCATCGCTTGGCTCGAGTGGAAGGCCAGCAAACAGCTACAAGGGTTAGAAACTGTTTTCTTTTCTAGCACGAAACGAGACTAAGATGCTGATTTTATTTTTAATACATTTTTAATTTAGTTAAATAAAAAAAAAACTCATCAAAGATTGGTATTTTTGAAGATGTCTGGAGAAGAGTTTGGGTTGATGTAGAGGGCGATGTAGAGTACCAAAGGGAGGAAATAGAGATTAATTCCATAAAATTCTATTTCGTTTCGTTCTAATTCGTTTTCTTTTAGCAGGCTTTAAATACGCCCACACCCAAAATGAGGGGTTTTTTTTACTTTTTGTGAAATGCCAACCACATACCGAATTTCAGCGTCCTTCGACAATATTGATTTCTCATTCTATTAAGTAAAGTGGGCATGCGGCAGGTGGCGAATTTCAAAATTTTTTACACTTGTACTGCTTCGGGGGCCAGAAAGCTTCACCCTATTTACAAACCTATTCTATGCAACTTTGAAATAGTTTGAGAAACAAAAAAGGAAACTGAAACTGTCCCTGTACAACAGATCCGTCACAAATACGTTTTCTTTTTTTCACAAATACGGGATATGACATCGCCCCTCTCTTTTGAAAGCCAAAATTATAGAAAAATTGTGCACGTGTCCAATTAGTCCTATATTTGTTATCGGGATTTTTTTAATCGTCTCGTGCTAATCCTTTTTGATCGTCGATGGAGACATAGTTTTAAACAGTTCCTAAATTGTCAATTTTATTTTTTTTTTGATTTTTGATACAAGAACGTTCTAAAAACTTAACGAACGGTGGTTCCTGTTTCATTTTGAACCAAACAATTTTCTAACAAAATTTCGATCCTGTATTAATTCTGGGTCTATGATGCGGTTACTTTTATTGACTCTAACCCCCTTAGTATTCTCTGCCCTCCACTTTGGCCCGGCCAAAGACTGTGTTTTCGTTAAAACACTCAAAAACTTCATCAAAAACAATAGTTTTCCCATAAATTTTTGTAAATTTACTGTTTTGGAAACCGCTGTTTGTAGTTTTCGTTCAAGATCACTGTTGAAGTCACGAGTATCAAATTGTCTTGAAAATTTTAAATTAAAATTTGCAAATAATGTTACTTTTGCCACAACTTTGGATGTGAATATCTGCGAAGCCAAATGTCCCATCTGAACCGAATGAAATCTGCTAGTAGTTTTGAGGTCAGCGTTGAATTCTTGATTCGAGGAGGGAATGTCGCTTATGTCGCTTTTCAGGAAACTTAAAAAATGAATAACTGATGAACTAATAATGAAAAACGAAAACAAATTCTAGTCTGCGTTTAGAAAGTGTGAATGACTTAACGAGTTCTAAACGAGTGTGAATGACTAAAGTTCGAAAATAAGTGGCAGGCATAAATCTTCTTAGGCAATATGAGGCACTAAAGCAGTTTCGTCTCATTTTCCTTCAGCCTAATACTAAGATTCCTTACGTAATAGTTTAGGTTTGTTTTTTGTAGTTATCGTGTTTGGCAGGTTGCCTTCCAACGAAAACACCTACAATATACCGAAATAATTACGGTTACTTTTTACGACGCTAGATCCAACGGTTTTCCTCTAAAAATCTTCCACTTAAAGCAAAATAAGACATAACCAGTCAGTAAGTGCTACAGTGTGTACGCAGAAAGTACAATCCGTAAAACGGAACGTTGAATACCGTTATTGTTTTTTTTTGACATTTTATAAGTAGTGAAAACTTCGTAAAGGGGCGTGGTGCAACAGCCCCTAATTACAAACTATCAATTATAATCTAAATATTTCCAAGTTACGCTTAAATGCATGTAAAAATGCAATTTTTTGGTTAAAATTCAATATTTTTTAAAAATCGACCCCTTAAAGTGGGCATGGCTAAAACCTTTGTATGGGCGAAATCTGATATCGAAATCTGAAAGTCTCATTTACCTAACCTGTTATTTTTTCGTTTCATGCTTTCCTAAATTAGGCTTAAGGCCGGTGAAAATTACGTTTTTCTGGACAATTTTAGGTTTCTTTTCAATTTCGCCTCCAAATGTAGGCGTGGCCCAAAATCTTGTATGAACTAAATGTAGAACTAAGCGTTTTCTACATAAAATATTAAGCATAATTTTTTAAATTGTGAGCAAAAATATTGGGTAAACTCCATTTGAAAGTTTACCCTTAAAAGAGACGCCACGCCCACTGAAGGAGGTTTACCGATTTAATTTTTCTTTTTTGTGTCTTACAATCATCAGGAAATGCTAAATGCCGAATATCAGCCTTTCAGAACGTCTTACAGTTTTGAAAGTTCTGAAGGTAGTTGCACATTTATACCGATTGTGGGCGTGTCTGTGGGCGGATTTGAAAAAATTTAACACTTGTACTGCTTCGGACGACAAGGAGCTCATGCATGAAATTTCAGATCTCTAGCTCAAAATTTCAGCCCTAAAAAGGTATGACACACAGACAGACGGACGGACGGGCGGACGGGGACATGGCTTATTCGTTTCAGAATTCGGTCTCGATCATATGCCTTTAAGGTCTTGGGGGTCTACCATTACCACCGTGTTACAAACTATGTGACAAACTTAATATACTTCCCATCCTATGGAATGGGGTAAACGAAGCAGGATGAAATTTAATAATTGCCATCTTCTGAATACGTTAAAACGAAAATGGTACTATCTAGTAAAAAGTACTGTTTTTGTTAGAGTTTCAGCCTGTAAGTATGTTGTAGAAAATAAGCCTTAGCTACAAATTTATTCTGAAACGAGCTGCTTTTTTTGAGCTTAAAATTGGAGCCAGTTTTCTTGGCTTGGATGCTTCATAGTGAAAAGGCTTCTCCTTCAAGTATGCTTTAATTTGTATAGGGAAAATGAAAAAGTTTTTATAAAATAAATAGAGACTGTTAAATCGTTTTAAATTATTTCTGATCTTATCATAACTGCTTGAGGTCTTTTATTTTACTTTGGCTTATGGACGCGTCGGTTTTGAGCAAACGTCAAATAGTGGCTAATGAGTTTGATGTCTGAGATCATAATGTACATAGAAGCGATTCGAAAAGACGTGCGTTTACGGCTTTGTTGTTTTTCATGCTAAGCTAGGACTAGGTACCAAACTTATTGAATTTTTGAGTATACGATTGTATAATTGCAGTGTTAGGTAGGAGTATTTTCATACTTTTTGTGTTAAAAGTACGCGAGCCTTTAAAATACTGTGCGAAATGTGTATAGCAAATTATTTCGCCTTCAGACAGAATTAAGCAAAAGGAATAGGTGTCAACAGCGTAGCACTAACGCAGCTTAACAATGCCGGAATTCAAGGCCAAAACCTTACGTCTTATTACGAGTTTTAAGTTACTTGCATTCGAATTCCGAAGGTATGCTTGCTTGAAGGTATGATCTTTGTCCTACTTGTAATATGGCTTCTAAGTTTACGCCAGGGTACTCTTTTTTCTAGCTACACTTGTGCAGGCAAATTTTTGCTATGAAATCAGTTTTAAAGGCCTCAATACCGTACCACCAGGGAAGGAGTTTGCCTGTTTCCCTTAAAGAAGGGGCGCTCCAAAAATTAGCATGAGAAGGCTTGGTTTTCCACTTGCAGAAAGTCCTGAGTACCCTTAGGGCCGATTTTACAGTCGAAACTTAAGTATCGATTCTGACACTTCACTCACTAAGGATGATATTCCATTTTCACATTAATTTCTTTATAATCACACACTTAAGTCACCAACATTGGCGACTTAAGCTTTTCACAACAAACAATGCAAACTATTTTTATTTTCATAAAAAGCACATCAATGCTACAATAATGAATGGCAAAAAGGGAAAAACCAACACGTGCACCGGAAAATTTTATTAAATGTTTTAAAAAAGTGTAAAACAAAATTGTTTTGACAGCATTTTCTAGGAGCTTACGGCTTATATGCAAAACCGTCAGCAGAATCGGAACAGAGGTTGAGTACTGAAGCGTTCTCAACTTAAGTTTTACTTAAGTTACCATTGTGAAATCGGCCCTTAGTCACAAAGAAAAATTTTCTAAATTTTTCCAGAATTAGAATTAGAATTGAAATCACTAAATCACATTCGAAAAAAGTTAAAATTTGAAAAAAGGAGATAAAAATTAATATACCCTGGGTTGGGTATAAATATAAGATTTTTAATACGAATCGATTTCTCCTATTTTTTTACCTTAAATAATTTTTGTTCATTTTGGTTAATTACATCGACTATTTTAATGACATAAAAATAAATAAATAGAGTGGCGCAATAGCTCGAGGTGAACCAGGGCCAACTTCTCAACAATGTATGCTGTGTGCTAATTTCTTTACATACAAGGGGACCTACAATTTTTTGTCGAATCCGAACGGCACTTTGAGAAGTTTTTCAAGACAAATGATACTCTCGGAGGGCTTGTCAGACCCTCGCGGAGGTGGGGACCGTGAAAAAGAAAAAGTCTTTTTTTTTCAGGTGACGATGGCAGAATTTGAACCCAGACCTCCGGCGTAGTAAGCACACACACTAACCACTACGCGACGGCACCCCAAGTATTGAATGACATACTTCGAGCAAAAAAGCATCGTATAGCTCTTTTAAACTCTAAAAACTGTAATTTTTTTTGAGCGGAACGTACACATATCTGTGGGGTTCCTATTGCTTTGGCGAGCGTTATGTTATGTGGTTACTGCGCGGGATGTCAGAGTTCAAATGCTAATTGTGTCATATGAAAAAATACTTGTTCTTCTTCACTGTCCCCACTTCGGCGAGGATCTGACAAACCCTCCGAGAGTAACTCTTGAAAAACTTTTATAGTGCATGCCGTTCGGACTCGGGCCAAAAATTGTAGGTCCCCTTGTATGTGAAGAATAGAACACACACAGCTTAATTAATTAAAGTTGGCCAGTCCACCACTAGCTACTGCGCCAAGTGTGTAAAATATTTTACGGCTCCCGAACTAAGTTTTGGATATGAAGCACATGGGCCAAAACTGGCATATAACCCTTATGTCTGATATAGTGCAGTCCTGAATATCCTCTATAGAGTCTAAAAGCAAGCGTTAAAACTAAAACACTCTGAAGTCTTTTGATTCCTTGAAACATCGTTACGATGTCTTTTGTCATTTCCTTGGTATAAAGTTAGGAAATCCGTTTAGGCCTAAGACACCGCGCGACAGAAAAACGTGCGACAAAAATCCGGTGCGATTTTCTGTAGCAAGCATATTTAACACACGAAAAATTATTTACCGTGGGGTTCCTGTCTGTTTTGATCAAAGTTTTCGTCTTTAATATGGTGAGTTTGTCAGGTGTTTGTGATAAACTTAGCACACAAACATTCGTTTTTCGTGCGGCTCTTGTTAATTAAGGTGAAAACCGTCATTTATATTGTTAAATAAAACAAGTGAGTAAGTGCAAGAGTTTGTCTGTGACAAATTTCTATATACCCGACCCTACATACCATGTAACACCAAATCTTAAAGTTTCTTGGCACGAATTCACATATAAATTGTAGGCAACGCCCCTAAAAGTGGGGATCGGCTAAAAATTTAAATCAATTAATTGTAATTTCATTAGAATCAAGAGAAAATTATTAAAAGCGAAAATTATTTCGGAAAAAAACAGTTTCTTCCTAAAAACGCCACTTAAAAGTGGGCGGAGCTCGAAACTTTCTATGCAGCAAACTTAGCAAATAGTTTTTGTATTTATCATACAATTTTTTTCGATTGAGTGAATTTTCCGACAAATCGGGTTTCTAAAGATCTAACAAGCTAAAAGAGGGCATGGTCGATATTGTGGGTGGTCCAATTTTTGCCTTGTTAAAGGTCTTAGGCCAATATTGCTCAGTACCAAAACTTAAGTTCCTATGCCTTGTCTAACTGGATCAAAAGGCATTTTGGAAGAAAATGTGAAATAGAGGTTGTCTCACACTGAAGCCAGTAGTGGGCGTGGCCATTGACGGACTAAGCCAATTTTAATTAACTAAGCCACACGTTGTCTGTGCAACAAAAGAACCAAGCCGTGTACCAAGTTTCAGCTCTCTAGCTTGATTTTGAAGACCAAAAACCTTCACACATACAGACGGACGGACGTATACGGACATGCCTCAATCGATTCACCTGTCGGTCTCAATCATATTTCTAAAAGGTCTTAAGGGTCTACGATGATTATTTGACTGTGCCACGCTTGTGCTTCTCTTCTCGTTGGATGACAATTATTCACGCGTTTTTTTTTTGTCGCCGTGTGTCCCTGGCCTTACAAGGAATGCTGCAGTGTTATGCCCTGCTGCATTTATAATATCGACCTAAAGACGAGCGAGTGTCTGCTCTAAGAAACTTCTTAATTTATGCTGGAGTCCCAGCTTCAGTATGTTCGATCCAAAACGCTACTGGACTCTCGCAGAATCATACCGTCGATAATTTTAGAAATCCTTCTAGCCACTGAAAAGGCTAGAAAAATTATATCTCATTTTATGCGGAGAATCAAGCAGCCTTCCATTCCATGTCCCAGACTGAACAAATTTGACACTGTCTGGTTGCTATTGGCCAATTGGCAACGGTCGATAGCTCCACCATGAAAAGTTGAGTAACTTGTGAAATACCAAACGCAGCACGATATTCTGGAAGGATTCGAAATCGGCGAGACCCCACCGCATTACAGGGTTTATTCGGTTAAGCTAAAATCCCTCTAAATGCGTTTTGGTAGCCTTAACAGTCAGCAAACATCCTAAGCTATCCTGGGTAGAGATCGTATTAGGTATAAATTGAAAAGACTATAAATTAAAAACATGAATCAAGGGTAAATAGGAATACAATTTCTAATGCACACGATGACTAAGATCTAATTACTTCTCACGGTCTTTCGATTCCAAGAAACTAAAGCAATTTTTTTTGTATTTCATAAATTTGCGACACCCGCCGCCCTCTAATTCGGAATTACCCATCATTAAGACATCAATTGCATTTCAGTAAACCTTTCTAATGGCAGACCGCACGCAAATTGGTACATGCGAATGTAAACCCCTGGGAATGACGCGATGACGACGCCGACGCACGTCTCAAAGGCGTTCCATATTTATAGGCCCATCATTCGAGAGGAAAAGTTTTGGTTTTGCATGTTATTGTTGTTCTCGCTATTTCTGCCCTCGCATTGGTATTACCACTCCATATGTGCTAACCATTAGATACTAATTGCTTGAGTAGCTAATATGCTTCACTCAAGTGAATCTATATCTCGTGCGATCACAATGTGAAGGGGTTTTCGGCGGCGTATTTTTGTCAACAGCATCATGATCGTTTGTTAGCTTACCTTGTTTGGACCAGTACTCATCTATTATCCTAAACTACGTCGAGTTGGAATTATAATGCGACAATAAGAGCACCTTTCCAGACACACCTGTATGTATGACTTTTGACTGGTTTTGTCGCTCTGGCGACCTTGGATGCGCGACTAGCTTATGACTCAAGATTGTTGTCTTTGCGGCTAATAATACCAAGACATTAAGGAGCAGCTATGATGAATCTAATTGATCGCGATACCGCAGGGGTAAACAAAAAATACTTATTTGAAAATGACAAAAGTCAACAAGTGAACTATCGAGTCGAGCAACATTTAGTTTTTTTTTTATTCTCATCACAATATAATCGGTACAACTGACACACCCTCCTTAACCATAGTATCCGTATCCACCGCGACCGTATCCTCCGTATCCCCCATAACCTCCATACCGACGACCGTATCCGCCATATCCACCATAACCGCCATATCCACGGCCGTATCCGCCTCTGTATCCGCCATAGCCTCCATAACCTCCATAACCTCCAAAGCCGAACTGGCGAGCCTGACGCTCTGATTCGTTCTCATGTCCAGTTTCGGCGTCGACTGCGAGCAGAGCATCAGCATTTGATTCCGCTACGGCGAGATCCTCAGGCTGAGCTTCGGCTTCCACCTCAACTGGCTGGGCCAGAGCAGCTGTGGCAAGAACTGCCAGGCACAAAAAGGTCACTAGGAAACGCATCCTTGCTATGTTTAGTTGTTTGGTAACTACTGTTTTAGAACTTATTAGAAACACTTCAACTGAGATTCTGATGCTGTTCGAGGCGTCTCGAATCTTTTTATATATTTTTCGGATTCCCGACAAAGACTCAGAGCTCCCTTTGCACCTGTATGAGACTCTTAAAGTTAGAGAGGCATAGCCTCAGCTCGGAAGGAGAGACAATCAGAAAAGAATTTCACAAAAGCTCTTAATAGACATAGATACATACTACAGCTTACACCACACATTCTCTTTGGACATTATCGTAATGCCAGGTGAGATCGTAATTCAATATCAAGTCTCGGGGCAGCTGCCAACGAAGTAAGGTGTGTGAGGGGTTGCAGCTTTTTGGGGGTTGCATGCTTGTTGCTGGATTTTGATTTATTTTGCGTGTATCCACCTTTGTTGTGTAGATTTTTTTTTCTTCTTTGCAAGATTGACTAAAATTAGGAGTTAACCAATTTTATTGTTTTCTTTTTAATTCTTATCTGATGACGACCACGTCGTACAAGCCAAAGACTTGCGGTAGCACAACTTGTATCTTTAAATTAGACTCGTGTACATTTCGGTGGTTAGAATGTGTAGATACATAGATTCAATTAAAGTCGTAACATTGACGGTCGTAAATTTGTTTGAAAGCTCGCTCACAAACCTTGTGATCTAACCTTTTGGGCTAATTGTAGTAATTCGTCTCCGAATTGATGTGAAACATTTACAATTGATTTGTTGATAAATTGTTTAGCACTTTTTTTTCAAAGGGGCTTTTGTTTTATTGGCCAATTTTGAAATGTGGTTCTTTGTTGCGGTGGTATAAGGAAATGCCATTTTTATTAGCATTCTCAGTGAGATTTTTAATGTTGAGAGAGAAGATATTAGATGATCTCAAGGTCGTGGAGAGCAATTAAATTGTTCATGAAATGTAGTACATTTGAGTTATCCTTGTCTGATTATAAAAATACTTAGCTGTCGTATTCCTTGAGTTAGGGACAAACGACCAAGAATCTTGAAAAATAGAAGGTGATATTTAATAGTGGGAAAAGGGTTATAAAACATTATGCTCAAGGCTGAAGTGTAAGTCTCCGTGATGATTCTTCTATTGCATATGGTAACAAGGGCCTTAAACAAGAGTTTCCAAGCAGAACAGCAATTAAACTTCGGCCACACAGAAACACTTACGTAAGCCTGATTGTGTCATAATGTTTTTCGCATTAGTTGGAAAGAAGATATAAAATAAATAATATCGATTTAGAAATTATTACATATCTGTTATCTATGGATCCTTTTATTATGTCTCCACCGGACACTAAACCGCGATTAATATTTATCTTTACTAAATCTTCTTCAAATCACGCGATTTACCGTACAAATTTAAATCCTCTCGACATGCGATTAAAAATAAGTCCCCTCATAAATCGATTTCACCCTTTTTACAAACCACTTTCAACCCTTTTCGCGAACCTTTAAAACAGTTTGAGAATAGAAAAAAGAAGAGTAAGCTGTCCACTTATGACAGATCTGTCATTTTTTGCTCCTGGAAAATGACATCGCAGCTCTCTTAAGCAAAAAATTAAATGAGAGAAAAAGAGCGCCCGTGTCAGGGTAATCCATTATTTGTCCGGTGGAGCCACTTCGGGATTTCTTTAAAATCTTTTCACGCTAATCGTCGTCTTCTATCCGGTGGAGTCTTATATCCTGGGTATAATCCGGGTATAAATAGTGTTCAAGTTTAAAAGACATGCGACGCATGGCACAAATAGGTAGCGAGATGTTTTTACCGGAATGACGTTCAAAAGCTCTAATTAAAGGGTTGAAATGACCTCTTAATGGTATAATATATAAACTGAAGGTCGATCAAGGAATTGCAGGAAAAAAAAAACATTTTTGCATGACTGATACAGTTTATCCAGACATACCTGCTGCTGCTGGTCCTTTGATCCACCATAGAGACACCTTACATTGTTTCCCGTCTTCCGAGAAAAATGAGGAGAAAAAAAATCAGAGATGAACAGCTTAGGTGTTTGACAATCACCACATCAGCCCAATGATCCACCATCAGATGCGAACAGAGGCAGTACAACTACAGAAGAAGTGTTCCTTTGCATATTTGTCTCCTCTCCACATAACAGGATATGTGGTGGTTTTGCTCAAATCTAATACATTCAAGTGTTTAGAAACAAGTGAGTAAGTGCAAGAGTTCGTCTGCAGCGAACTTCTAAGCACCGGACCTTCTTCGCCCAGCAACACTAAATCGTGAAGTTTTTTGGCCAAACTTCATTAATTGGAAGTCAATTATGCGGATGTGCCACGCCCCCAAAAATGGGCGTAGACTGAAAAATTAAATCAATTAATTGTAAATTCGTTAGAATCATGAATAAATGCATTAAAAGCGAATATTAATCCTTAAAAAAAAGTTTTTTTCCTTAAAACACCCCTTAAAGTGGGCGGAGTGCAAAGCTTTGTGTGTAACAAACTTGGCAACGAGAAATCTAATTTTCCTAACATGCTAAAAGTGGGCTTGGTCGATAGTGTAGGCGGTCAAAATTTTTCCTTTTTAAAGGCTTCTGGCCACTTTTTTTCTGCACCAAAATTTGAGTTCCTAAGTCTTTTGCAAAAAAAATTCTAGTTGTGGGTCGTCGTCAGATTTAACCTATTTTAACACTTTCTCTGTGCAGCTGTGCTTCAGTTTCAGCCCATTAGCTTGATTTTGAAGCCATAAAATCCTCACACATACAGACAGACGGACGTAATCAATTCAACTATCGGCCTCGATCATATCTCTAAAAGGTCTTAGGGAACCACCGTGATTTTTGACTCTATTACAAAGTTTGCATTAAAATCAATATACCTTGGACCGGGTATAAAAACCTGGTAGCTGGTAGGACGCCTACAAGAAATCTGCAATTGACTCAACTAAGAGATAGAAGGAAAACCGCTTATTCGTTGCAGATGATCGGGCGAGTTCTGTAACCAAAAAGCACGAAATGCAAAAACAACTTTTAATTTTTAAGTAGCTTGCAGTAGTGGTAGCTACACTTGTGTGTTTTGATACTGTTAGTTTGCTTTTATATTTGTTTTTAAAATACGTGTTCTCTTTAGGAAACCGTAGGAAGAGTTGTCACTTACAAATTGGGGCCTGATTTCATTTTTTTGCGACCTTATTTCATTCTTTCATAAACCTTTCATCTCATATGAAAAGTATTTTTGCTTGCACTGTTTACTATGTATGCAATCTGACCGTCCATCGCCCTGGCCCTGCAATCCCTGGTTTGGTTCCAATTATCGAATTTGGATTGGTCAGAGGTTAGGTGTATGCAATTTTGAATTAGTATACGGGGGAACATGCTGCCCATCTGCAACAAACGCCGGCCGGCCTTTACAATTGGTACCCTATTTCATTTAGATATTGTGGCCGTATATATAATGAAAAAAAGACCTTCTTCTGGCGCCTTATTCAATTTTGAAGCTGGGGCTTTAGTTCCCGGGGCCTTATTTGCCAGCGCGCACCGTCTGCACCCATTGCAGTCACACCAACGAGTCCTTTGATCACGATAAACCCCAGTATTAATGGCAGACGTGACAATTGGTCTTGAGAAAAACTCTTCTGAACCTTGTCTGGCAAGCTCATCAGGGATCTTATTTCCCTGAATTCAAGTGTGACCTGGGAGCCAAACAAGATTCACTGTGCTAAGCCTTCCGACTAAGTGCAGCGAAGCTTGAATTCGAGCACTATGATTAACAAGGTGGGGTTAAGCAGAGCTTTAACGGCGGCTTACAAAACAAGAAGGAAACGCATATGCTTCTAGCCCTCCTGTCTAGCGACTCCAGCCCCTTGTCCGGTGTTTGAGCCGTCCGTGAAAATGCGATGGCATTCTTTCTCTGGCTCGATGTTTAACCGCAGTTATTCCATAGCCTCAAGAAGGTAGACGTGGAAGTTTGTTGTATAAGGATTTCTGGTTCATTGCGGCATATGTCCATTAGACAGGGGTCGAAGGGACAATTCTCGCAAAAGTTCTTCAAAATTCCCATGTACGTGGTGGGACCAAAAGCTACCGCTTTTTAAAAGAAAGATGGTCTAAGCGTTCAAGTCATGATAAATATATCAAGAAGGTTCACCAGAACGTCTAGAGCTGAGAAAAAGGGCTGTTGCGAGCGATTATGTTTGGATTTAACATGCTTGGATATAAGAATATTTCGGCTGCCGGGAGGTGTCATTAATCTAAGGAAAGAGTTGAGTCCAACCAGTCTTCTTCCTCCTTCTTGTAAAGAGGTGAAGGGTAGTTTTAACAAGATTGAAAACCTATTCTTAGTGCATCTATTGTCGATCAAGTCTGACAGCAGGGAGCAGACAGTCCCTAGGTTTGAGCAAGTTGAAAAACTCTTCAGTTTGTGCAGAATGATTATAGAAGACTTCATCTCACCACCAACCCGTTGGATGTCAAAATAGGATTTAATTTCCAAAAAATATTTATCATTATTATTAGCCCAACTAGCAAATTGCTAATGGAACATGTAAATCTTTGTCCGGGTAATAATTTGGAACTTTTTTAATAAATTGGGATTAATCTCCACCCCATTTGGTGCTTCACAACAGGCGTAACAGTTTGATCGTCAGTTGGGCGTCTGTCATTACCAGCCCAAAACACAAACTTTACCCGATTCCACGCCAAGCTTAATGAAAAGTCAACATAAATCATATGTACAAAGCTCAACGGGTCTTCGGTTTAAGACTGTTGTATGGCTATTGTGTCTCGTGTGACTTCTTTAACATTACTAAAGAAGATTTTCCAGGACTTCAAAGCCTTTTGGATTCGGTGGAAAAATTTCACGCAGGTTTCGTTATTTTGAGCTAGGCAGTGATCAACGACATTTGCGGTAGCCGCTTTTGTAAGACTTGATACCATAGGCGGCCGCAGGATTTATTCCATGGAGACCGGCCCCCCTTCGGGCGCCTTTAAATGCCGTACAAATGCGTTCCACCCCTGCCTTCCAAGATTAAATTTTGGCTCTACAGTTATTGCTTGGAAAAATTTAACTCAGCACACAAATCATAGAAACTGTAACCGGGGCAGCGGCGCATCAATCAAAACTTTGTCAAAAATTCACAGAAAAAATTTGAAATTCAAAGTTTTGTTTAACTGTAAATAAACTGTTGCTAAACTGTGGAAATAAGTTCTGAGCGCGTTCAAAATGGGCGGACACGAATTCGATTTCAAGGGCTTTCTCAAGGACTTCGCAGCCGGAGGCATATCAGCGGCCATTTCCAAAACCGCTGTAGCTCCCATCGAACGTGTCAAATTGCTTCTACAAGTCCAGCACGTTTCAAAGCAACTTGCTGGCGACAAACAGTACAAAGGTATGCTGGACTGTTTCATTCGCATCCCCAAGGAACAGGGTTTCACGTCATACTGGCGTGGCAACTTGGCCAATGTTATCCGGTATTTTCCCACGCAGGCTCTGAACTTTGCCTTCAACGATAAGTACAAAAGAATATTCTTGGGTGGAGTGGACAAGAACACCCAGTTCTGGCGCTTCTTCGCGGGTAACTTGGCGTCCGGTGGTGCTGCAGGAGCAACTTCGTTGTGCTTTGTCTATCCACTGGATTTTGCTCGAACACGACTAGGCGCCGATACCGGCAAGGGAAAGGGTCGTGAATTTACCGGTCTGGGCGATTGTCTGGTGAAGGTTTTCAAGAGTGACGGCATCATCGGCTTGTATCGGGGATTTAATGTTTCGGTGCAAGGAATCATCATATACCGTGCTGCGTATTTTGGTTTCTATGACACCGCCCGTAGTATGCTGCCGGATCCAAAGAACACAAAACTCATTGTTAGTTGGGCTATTGCGCAGGTTGTGACCACTGTTGCTGGGATTGTCTCATACCCATTTGACACGGTGCGGCGTCGCATGATGATGCAGTCAGGCCTCAAGGGCGATGAAATTGTATACAAGAGCACTCCGCATTGCTGGGCTAAGATTTTGAAGCAAGAAGGCATAGGAGCCTTCTTCAAGGGTGCCTTCTCAAATATCCTCCGTGGAACAGGAGCCGCTTTCGTTCTTGTGCTGTATGATGAAATCAGGAAATTAATGTAAATTGCACCCAATAAATTTTTTTTTACTCATTTTAAGGTGTTTTTTTTTTGTTTGAATTGTTGGCTGTGTAGCCTTGGGGCAGTTTTATTCGAGTTCACCAGGGTCAGTTTTCGAAATAAAAATCTCCCAAGGCAAATGTGGTCCAATTACGTAGTCGCATTGGTGATTCCCCTTAAAGAATTTACGATCGACAGTTGAGTACAGTCGTTTGCCCACTTTCGAATTCCAAAGGGCTATTCTGCAGCATCTTCTGGAACAGGTATGGCCAGAATTTCGCAACTTCAAGCAAACATTGTCGCAAATGCAAATCACTTTCATTTCGAGAGTGCTCTCCATGAGATAAATTATGCTCATGAAGGGGTCATAACTCAGGTTTATAGAGTGGCCATCATAAATAGGTTATTCACTCGGAATTGAGACAGTCAAGTAGGGTAGAGTTACGCTGTTGGAAAACCCAAGCAAAATTTATCCGAAAACAATAACAAAAATAATAGGGGAACTGGTTTCTGGTAACAACAAAGACCTGATGTATCTATCTATCTTCGGGCAGTGTCTACCTATTAGTCGCTCTTTTTAAGATGGGTATCGGATCGGTTCGTCGCTGTAGAAAAGATTGAGTCATGCCCACTAATGGCCTTCTAGATTTTTTCCAAAATTTGTTTTTGTGCTTCTTTTGGCTTCTTGTTTAGCTTTATTGTTCTCACTTTTATTTTTGTTGTCTGAATTAAGGAATCATTAAAATTCATAGCACGTTATAGGAATTACCAAAAACAAACCACCAAGGCGACAGGGGGGGTGGTGGGCGGCTCACTGGCTAATTATATTTATCTCAATCTCTGCGGAGAAAAATTGGCTTTCATTTAAATTTTTGGAAAAAACCCATCAATCTGTGAAGAACCTAGTTAGTGGCACGTAATTTAGGTTTACAACCGCGACCGTAAGTGAGCGTAGTAAGATTTGGCAAATATTTGTCATGTTGCAAGAGTAATCACGAATGGGTAGTGCAAATAAAGTCATTTAAGTTGTAAGGGTTTTTCCCGCCTTTAGGTGTGATTTTTCATTCATTGGCGGGATGACTGTTGATTGACCTGAAACGCAGCAGTAGAGGGTGTTGCTATGAAAGTCTAAGTTAGATAGACAACGCATCATTTTTAATGAAACAACAAGTTTTTTTTTTAATTGTGTTGACAATCATTCATTGTGGCTTTACTATTTATTTAAGAAAATTAGTGGTGGTTCATTAACGGGAGGAAATGCCTTGACAATGAGAATGTAAACATTTGAAAGACGAGTGGTTTGTTGTGTCCAGTGTTGTAATTATTTACTTAGTGAATGAAACAGTTCGATTAAAGGTGCAACTTTAAAAATGTAGCTTTAAGACATGGAAGGCTGATATGCGTCTTCCCGACCACGAACAAACAACTGCTTATTTTTTTTAAGCATTCCGAAATATACAGATACATAATATGCCTTCCGACATTATTCAAATAGTTTCATATAAGGGTCTATTTCCACTAGCGTCAGAACAGTGGTCGTCGACAGGTTAGATAAGTACGAAAAGCATTGGGTGTTATGGGAGCAACAGACTACGGACGACATATGTCGATTGTGAAAGTCCACCTCCACAAATGTCGCCAGCAGTGCCTGTTTATTTTCATTCCAAAAAAAAAAAAAAAATCCAGAAGCGTCTGTCTCAAATTGAGCGGCTTCCTGGCCGGCGTCTGTTACCCAAGCTTAGGGTCGGCCGAAAACGAAACACCTTTTTCTCTTCCAATATGCAAATAAAATGGACAACAATTAGATGTTGCTATGAAATATTCTGCTGGTCATACTATTGCTTTTCACCGTAAAGGCATAACACTTGCGCGGGTAAGCTTTGGTGTTCCTGTGTAGAGGTTTCATGTTTGGCTCATCAGCGCTTGTGTTGGATCGGGAATAACTTTCTTCTTCTATCTTATCTTTCCCCAAATTCCTTCCGCTCGTGATGTGCTACGCATTTTAAAGGGTAGTCATAACTCCTTTAGCATATTAAGCATATTATAAAAAAAAAAAAAGAGACATGTGTTCGACATATACCCTTAGGACGATAGTTACCGCTCACTTAGCTAGCAGAGTTTGGGTCGATTGTGCCCGTTTGAGCCAGTCTGAGCCTAACTTTCACTCTGAATCTTAAGGTGGCATAGTCTGCAAACCTGATAGGTGGTCATATCAGGTTTGCAGACTAATTTTAAGGCATCGTCCATAGCATAGAACTACTCTGCATGAACTCTCGGGTTTAAATCACGACAGGATAAATAAAAGATTTTTCTTCAGGGTCACGCACTTCAGCGAGGTTTTGAGACGCCCTCTGAGAGTATCATTTGTCACGAGAGGCCTCATTATTTGCTATTTATGTAGGTCCCCGCCCCGCACCTGTGAAAGAATACCACTAATGCACAGGTAGTTCTTTCCCCCTCCATTATTGTGAAAGGCCAATCAGCCGCCCCTCAAGTGGCAGATAGGAGAACGCTCACCATATGTGGCCAGTTGGGTACTAGCACCAGCACAAAAGCAACAACTAAAGTGCGGCTTACAATCCGCTTAAGCGAATCGCGGGATACCCCGTCCCAATTGACCACACTGATCTCAAGCTCCGAATCGCGTCATAAATTTTGGTTACGAAATTTAAGTTTTTATTAACTTTACTACGCAATACAACCCACAACTGTTTAAAACAAGAGTGCACCGGTACCTCTCCTTTTTTCCCTCTTCCTCTAATCCTTTCCGCTCGTGAAATGTCATACATCAAAAGGTTAGCCAATCCCTTGGTCGCAAATTATTTATAAAAAATAAAATATTATTGTATTTAGAATTTATCAGCCTTCAATATCTCCGTCCTTTAAAAGAACGTGACATCAATTACATCGTTGTTTTGTTCATATTTTTATTCAGAAGTAGTATACACGTGTTGATTGCATTTTTTTTTATTAAGGAAACTAAATTTATGCTTAAAAGCCCCTTTATTTATACTGAGAAGGTGGGAGTGGCAAAAAAATTTTCATTTGGGTTGATAGCATACGCACATACCTCAACATTTTATAGAGCAAGTTTTTTTGAAATCAGCCAAATATAAAGAATAAAAACCGTGTAGTAGAATGCAAATTAAATATGACCAATCCCACTAATCCCAAATGCCAATCACAATACATTTAATCGAAGATATCGCATTCCAAAGCTCAGCTTCCTACAACAAATTTGATTTTTCATACTTATAAGTAAGCGTGTCAGTGGGCGGATTTCAAAAATTTTTACAGTTCTTCTGCTTCGGGACCTAGAAAGGACAGATAAAGTTTCAAATTCCGGGCTCAAAATTTAAGGCCTAAAATCTATCGACACACGCACGGACGGACATGCTAATTCGACTTAAGATTCGGTGTCAATCATATGCCCTTAAGACCTTGGGGATCTACGGTGATTTTAATTTGTAACTCTCAGCGGGAACGTGATACTCGTGTGGTTCATAGTGGTTGGAGAAAAAACTTCGAAAAACCACGGGGTAACAAAAACAGAAAATTTTGTATGGAAAACTCAAGTTTTGATGAAGGTTATGCGATTTTACGCAAAAACTTAGTTTATAATCCAGTGTGACGATGCTATGAGAACTCTACTGGTTGCTTTTGAGCGTGAAGGCATAACACTTGCGGGAGAAAACTTTGGTATTTCTATGTTCGTTTTTTTTTTTCTATCAGCTCTTCACGCAAAAGTGTTGGCAAATCATATTAAGTCTAAAATCTTTCCTGAAGAGATTCAGAGCCCTTGACTTTTATAACGCATGACGTCGTGACGTTAGTTGCCACTTGTATCTGTAAGAATCAAAGGGTATGGTTGTGTTTTCAATGTGTGGTTCTTCAGTTCTTCAACTCCATCTGGAAAATGCTTGCGTCGTCAATGATGCTGAAGAATTCGCTTAATCTCAGAAGATGCCTGCTTCTGTCTTGACGTCCATTTCCGTCCGTCCGTTTATCTGTCCGTGCGTATGATGTTTTAGGTCTACAGAATTGAGCTAGAGATCTTAAATTTGAAGCAATTTAAAGATTGGTCATTATTTTGTACAGGCAAAGTATGAACTTCGCTAAGATCAGCCCCAAGCCACGCCCAAAATTGACTTGAATGTAAGGAACCTCGAATTCACATTTTCTTTTAAAAGACCTTTTGACCAAGTAAGTCAAGGCGCAGGAACTTTTTTTTTTTTGTTTTTGAATACTAGGATAGACGGAGGCTAAAACTCCAAAATCTTTCAAAGATACCAATACGCCCACTATAGCAGATATTGGTTATGCCCGATTTCCACGTGCTAAAAAACCACCCATTTATGAGAGACACTATGAAACTGCCAGAACGCACTTCATAGTAGTAAATTTTCGCTCTCTCATAATACTTCTTGACTACAACTAAGTTAACTTAACAAGTAGTTTACGCTTCCATAGTGTTAATCGCATTGGATAGGTTGCTTTCCAGTGAATGCACCTACTAAGCCGTTCATTCATGCGGCTTCACCCTACGTCGCTAGGTCGAAGGGTCTTGTTCTTTGTAGTCGTCGCTCGTTGTTAACATCGTTAAGAGTCTCGTTTAGAGTACGGATCATTTCATTGCTGCAATGAACATGAAGGCGAGCATTTAGCTTTCGAGCGAAGTTTGTTACTTCTTCGCCCACGGTAGCTATTCCTAAATCTCTGTGAATATCGCTATTCCTAATATACCATGGAGCATTCACGATTGCTCTTAGTGTCTTGTTTTGGAAAGTCTGCAACATGGACATGTTGCTCGGCTTGGTACAACCCCAAAGTTGTATACCGTATGTCCAGGACGGCTTTAACACCTGCCTGTACAAGAGCAGTTTGTTATATGTGCTGAATTTCGAAAATCTTCCAATGCCAATACATTTCCCTGAGCCTAATCTCGAGCTCGTCACGCTTCTTCTTTACGTGTGGTTTCCACCTTAGTTTAGCGTCCAGTGTCATCCCTAGATACTTCGCTTCATTTGCATAAGGTATTTGTGCAGAATTTATGAACAGAGGCAAACTGTTAACCCTTCTGTAAGTGAAATTCACATGCGTAGACTTGATCTCGTTAAGAGCGATTCGCCAAGTCTTCGTCTAGACACAAATTCTGTCCAATGCTCGTTGGAGGTTTCTCGTTGATGACTCGACTGATTCACCTGTTGCCAGGATGGCCGTATCGTCCGCAAACGTGGCCACGACTGTCTCGTCATCTTGAGGTATGTCTCTTGTGTAGAGCAGGAACAGGGTCGGACCGATGACGCTTCCCTGGGGTACGCCAGCCCGAATTTGCTTGAAACTTGAGTATTCACTACTACACCTAACACGAAAGAGTCTGCTTTCAAGATAATTTTCCAATATTTTAAACATGTCTTCCGGCAAGTTTTGCCGTAGCTTATATTTCAAGCCTTCGTGCCATACCTTGTCGAAGGCTTGCGATACGTCGAGGAAAGCACTTGAACATATTTTTTTCCCTTCTTAGGCTTTTTCAATTTCATGCGTTATTCTGTAGACTTGATCTATTGTGGAATGGTTAGGTCTGAAACCGAATTGATGATCCGGGATCAAGCGTCTTTCTGCAATTATTGGTTGTAATCGCTTCAGCAGAAGTTTCTCGAATACTTTCGATATTATCGGCAGAAGCGATATGGGCCTATAAGATTTTTTATCATTTGCGCATTTCCCCGGTTTTGGAACCATAATGACTTCAGCAACTTTCCATTGTCTTGGAACGTATAGAAGTCTAAGAGAAGCGTTTATCATATAAAGTAGCTTGACTTATGCCTTTTTTGGTAGCTCTTTTAATATTTCGCCAGTGATCAGGTCGTAACCCGGGGCCTTATTATTTTTAAGTTTGATAATTGTCTGTCGGAGTTCAACTAATGAAACTTTTTTCATTTTAAAGCTATCAGGTTCCCCGTGGTTGTTTAGAACGTCAGCCAACGGCGGACCGTCGAAAGGCTTGAATGTTTCTTCTAAATGTTCAGCAAACAAATTCGCTTTCTCTTTGTCTTCTCTTGCCCATTCGCCGTTAGCTTTTTTTATTGGTGCCGAGTGGATTATAGGTTTCTTGATAGACTTAACTGCTTTCCACAGCGAGTAGTTTGAGCTCCTATCCGCCGACAAGCCTTCAAGGTATTCAGTGGTCTCACGATTTTTAAGATCTTGCAACATTCCTTTCAGTTTGTTAATGAGGTTGTTCAATAGGGTTTTGTCTGGGGGGCCCTCGTGCCTTGCCATCTCCTACGCGCTCTTCTCTTTTCACGAATCATTCTTCGATTTCGAGCGGATATGTTTTACGTACATGCCCGTCGGTGCTAACTGCGTTCTTTTGGGACGAATTGTTGTTCCAAGCAGCGCTCTGAATTGCTTCAATGAATTTGTCAACTGCGGTTTCTAACTCGAAAGGAGTTTTCAATGGCACATTCAAGCCAACACCCTCCTTACTGTCCTTTCTGAAAGCGTCCCAGTTCATGTTTTTGCTAGCTTATCTAGGAGCTCTATTTTCGCCAGTCTTCCACCCATCTTCAAGATAACTCCTGAGTGGTCTGAGCAGGCGCAGGAACTGAAATATAATTGTGTAGAAGTCGTGGTTAGAAGACTTTGGCACGACAAAATTGGGCACAACATCCACAATGCCCAATTGTGGATCTTTAACTTACTTTCCCTCATGGTTCTAACAAAATAAGATCAAATGAAATTGTCATATTTAACTTTAGGCGATTTGGAGCTTAAAGGGAGTCAATTGGGATGGGGCTTCTAACGATTCGCCTAAGCGGACTGTAGCCCACCTACCAGTTTTTAATCAAAAAGCTAACCGAACGCAGAGTTTTCACTTAAAGTTAGCATTATTAAAATATAAAGGTTTAATAAACATTGAACCTCCCATGATTTTGAATACAGGAATATATTTAAGATCATGGAAAATAAGTTTGTATTCCTATCCTTTCTGAACTGAAACTTTCATGGTAGCCCTAATAATTCAAAACTCTCTCGGTAGGCATGTCTAGACTTAAATTTATTTAAAAAAAATTATTTTACAGTATTTTCTGGCTACTTTACTCTCGTCTTCATCCTCTACGATGATGACGATGTCCTCCATAGCCACCGCCGTAACCTCCGCCATAGCCCCCATGTCCATAGCCGCCACCACCGTAGCCGCCAGGTCCGTAGCCGCCACCTCCGTAGCCGCCAGGTCCGTAGCCACCACCTCCAAAGCCGCCATGTCCACCATATCCTCCACCATAGCCACCTCCAAAGCCACCATGATGATGTCCTCCATATTGCCTTCCTTCACGAGAGTTTACATCACCAATTGGTTCCTCATCAGAGGGATAGGCAGCTGCCATTGCAGCGAAGATGATACAAATTTGCAAAGCAACGAAAAACTTCTTCATTTTTGGTAAATTTTAGTTCCTTTGCAAACTCTTGGAGAAAACTAAGTGATGACAACAATAGACGACAAAAAGGCTTTTATAGGTCTCCATAGATGCCTTGGGCGAAAGGTGCCCAACCACTTATTCCTGGGGTTCCCCTTGGAGAGAAAGTTTTCACGTCAACGAGATACATTTCTTCAGATAGATTATGAATAAATCTTTACTTAGCATAACTTTTAAGGTTTTACAACCCACTTATGCGTGTTGTTTTGAGCTTTCGGTTGCGTCTATAGATACTTATTTTCAAGTGATTTACTGATGTCTTTCGTTTCGCATAATTTCCTGACGTAAAAACCAATCTTCAATGACTGTCACTTTTGACATCCGAATTTGGAACAATTTTTTGTTAATTTTTTTTGGATGACTTAAGGACAACCGCGAACGATGATCATGATCACGTTGGCACACTTACAAACTCAGCTATTGGAATGCGTAACAACAAAAAGGTTGCGTGAAGGATAAAACTTTTGAGATTGTTAAGACTTAAGTGAGTATACAATTTGAACTCCAGTTAGGAGATGCATGTAACCATATTCGAGGCATATCAAGACAATGGGAATGGCACGAATGCTTGAAGTATTTCCTCGGCTTAAAGAGCCTTTAGCAAGGATCTCTTTAAGAGTATTTTAAGGCTTTCAGGAAAGCTGAGTATTTAAGATTTTTAATTTATGCTCAAGTTGGGAGAAGAAGTTCAGGGATATCTGTTTCTGGTTCGTTAACACTCGCGCTTAAAAGCAAACGCGTAAACGTAGTTTAGTAGCACTTGCGCCCTATAGCTAGATAAGGGAGAGAATAGACACATATCCTCTGTGAATTTAAACTATGATTAATACCAAGTCTCCACCGAGCACTAATCCTCGATTAATATAAATCTTAATTAAATCCTCTACAAATCACGCGATTTACCATACCTATTTAAATCCTTTTGGCAAGCAATTAAAAATTAATCCTCTCATAAATCCCATTCACCATATTCACAAACCTATTTTCTGCACCTTTGTAACAGTTTGAGAATCAAAAAAGGAAACTAAAACTGTCCCTGTGCGATAGATCTGACACAAGTACGTTTTCGATTGTGACTTTTAGGGACGAAATCGATTTTCACTCCTGGGAAATAACATCGCCACTCTCTTTTGAGAGCCAAAATGACAGAAATAGAGTTTTCGTGTCAAATTAATCCTATATTTGTCCGATGGAGCCACTTAAGGATTTATTTTTAATCGTCCCACGCTAATCTTCTTATAATTGTTGGTGGAGACATAGTATAACTTTTATTTAAATTGTTGTAAAAAAAACAATCCTAGCTAGGAAAGTTAGAAAAGTTTTGCCACGTTACAATATATCAATCTTTAATGATTTCAAAATTTCTGTTCAAGTAGATGCAGGTATTCCGTAAGTGTCAGAGTTTGTACGACATTGATACCTCCAGATACTCTACTCTAACCTACTCTAACTACTCTAATTCTACTCTATTCTACTCTACTCTACTCTATTCTACTCTACACAACTCGACTCGACTATACTCTACCCTACTCTACTCTACTTTACCCTGCTCAACTCTGCTCTACTCTACTCTACTCTACTCTATTCTACTCTATTCTACTCTTCTCTACTCAACTCTACTCTACTCTACTCTACTCTACTCTACTCTACTCTACACTACTCTACCTCTACTCTTCTCTACTCTGCTCTACTCTACTCTACTCTACCTCTACTCTACCTCTACTCTAATCTACTCTACTCTACTCTACTCTACTCTACTCTACTCTACTCTACTCTACTCTACTCTACTCTACTCTACTCTACTCTACTCTACTCTACTCTACTCTACTCTACTCTACTCTACTCTACTCTACTCTACTCTACTCTACTCTACTCTACTCTACTCTACTCTACTCTACTCTACTCTACTCTACTCTACTCTACTCTACTCTACTCTACTCTACTCTACTCTACTCTATTCTACTCTACTCTACTCTATTCTACTCTATTCTACTCTTCTTAACTCAACTTAACTCTACTCTACTCTACTCTACACTACTCTACCTCTACTCTTCTCTACTCTGCTCTACTCTACTACCTCTACTCTACCTCTACTCTAATCTACTCTACTCTACTCTAGTCTAAAATTAGTTCAGATCGCATCTTTAAGCACTTTAACTTAACTTGAGATGTCATATAAAGCAAGGAGTGGTCCTTTTGGGTAGCCCAAAAATGTACCTTAAAACATTCTGAAAAAATTGACTTTAGCCTTTTGCGTGAAACTATCGTACGACTTCTTGTAATTTGAAGTGCAACGACCCCAATTAAGATGTTGCCGATTAATAGGTACTCAATTTAAGTACTTATGAGCCTGTTTTCATACCCCTATAAATGCAATTTTACTATTACTAGGCACCAACTTGATTTCATAAGTGACTTTTGCCTACTGAAGTGGAAACACTGATCTCGTTTGATACAGTCAAACCTTGACATTGACACTCAAACTGGTTGCCATTATTACGATTATTGCCGGTTGTGCGTTTACATCACGTTTGCGTTACTTAACTCAACATATCCAACATCAATATTTGAACCAAGTTCATATATGAATGCGATATTGAATAATCTTTACCGCCGGCATGGGTTGTTAAACGCGGTCACCTGAAATCGGATACTCTTGCCAGATCTCGACTGATATAAAGATCAGTAAGTGCTTCAAAGCTACAAGTTGCTTGCATCCCAATTAGCACAGTCACACCCACGTGAGTCAGCCTCTAGTTTGGTCGTGATCGCGTGGGTGATCGCCAGACTTAAGACGCGGCTACTTCCTCATGCCATGCGAAGAAAACGTATCCAAAGTTGCATAATCGTCAATTTAACGGCTTGAGTTTATTAAATACCCAAAAAGAAAAAACTGAATCAGCTTTCGGTTTCAATGAGACGGATTGGGTCATTTACCTCTATGCTGTCCGCTCCATAGGCATATCGTCTCGGAAGTGTAATTTCGGCGAATTTTCGACCAAACATGGGAATCTGCGAGTCTTGTGGGAATTTCCAGTGCACGCATGGACTGTTTCAAAGCTCACGGAAGGTCATGGGGCAAGGTGACGTTTGATTTCGTAGATTTATATAAAATGATGACAATAAGCGATGGAGAGCATTCAGAACAGTTTGTTGGACTGATAAACCAAATTAGTCCTTACGAAATGATATTCAAACCTTTTATCATCCTGAGCCTGATGTTGGCATTGGCATCATGTGTCACTACGAAAGCTGACGATAGCAAGAAGGCCAAAGATCCCGAAATCCAGGGGAGGTTCTTTAGTGGTGGACCATATGGATATGGCGGTTACGGAGGACCCGGGGGATATCCCGGCTTTGGAGGTCATCACCACGGAGGCTACGGACAAGGAGCGTACGGTCACGGAGGCTACGGTCAAGGGGGCTACGGCCAAGGCGGCTATGGGCAAGGAGGTTATGGTCATGGAGGATATCATCAAGGTGGATACGCACAAGGGGGCTATAATCAAGGAGGTTACTTCCAAGGTGGATTCAATCAGGGAGGACACCATCAAGGCGGACATCATCAAGGTGGCTACCATCAAGGCGGATTCAATGGTGGCTATCCAGGCGGCGGCTACCCCGGTGGAGTGAATGGAGGCTTCGGAGGCGGCTTCCCAGGTGGTTTTCCCGGAGGTAATCGCCCAGGTGGTGGATTCAATGGAGGAGGCTTTGGTGGGGGATACGGCGGTGGTCAATACGGCCCAAATGGAGTTCCCAACCTAAACAACATCAATCCGAACCAAGCAGCGCTTTTAGGTCAAGCGATCGGTAGTCAATTACGCCCACTATTGGGTGCCAATGGTGGAGCTGGTGCTGGCGGTGCAAACGCACTAGGAGGATTGCTGGGACTATTCGGCTGATGATCGATCTCTACCATAGACACTGTTGATTGTTTTTTTATTGTATTTATTGTAATTCTAAGAGAAAATAAAAGAAATTCGAAACGAAAGTCTTATTTATGCGCAAGCTTTCTCGTTAGCTTAGGGAGAAACCCACGAAGAACTCGTTAGGTACCTTTCGCCAAAGTCAAGTGTGCGCGGACCTATAAAAACCTTAATGCTATCTTGTGGTTTCAAGCAGTTGAACAGATTTGAATTTGAAGAACACATCACTTAAGATGAAGAAGATTTTTGTTGTTTTGCAAATTTTTCTAATTTGCATCGCCTTGGCGATGGCTTATCCTGCGGATGTGGATGAAACTGAAGATGTAGGAGCACGTGAGGGCAGGCAGTTCGGACGGCCCGAGCACCATCACCACCATCATGGCGGACATCGTGGTGAATATGGTCCACGCCCGGGTGGCTATTATGGAGGTGGCGGTTTTGGACCCGGTGGTGGCTTCGGACCTGGCGGCTATGGAGGTGGTTACGGGGGCGGCTATCGACCAGGGTATGGAGGGCGTCCACAAGAAATCCACCATCATTACCATAGAGGATGAGCACAAGCTGTGTAATCTAGCATTAAGTTAAATTATGAATATTTTGTAAATTGAAAAAATTTGATCAAGAGAAAGCCTAAAAATAAATGTCTCAACTAAGACGGCATAATGAAGATAGTTTTTGGCCTATGGTCTTCACGATTTGCTATTATTCGCAGAACCTTAGCACGTTAGGATCTAGGCGAATTGGGCTTAGCTGGAAGCTGCTCACGATAAAGAGGACAACATGTAGCAATGGGCTTCCGCTTCATAGGATATGATCTCACCTACTCTTGTGCCTGTTTCAAAATTTTGACGTCAGTCTTTCTCTGTTTCTTAGACTAGAGTCTTTCTTTGCCAGTGGTTGGTCGTAGCAAAAATTAAAGGCATTTTTACAACAATTCTTGAGAAACATTTAAGCATTTTTATTTCACACAAACTTCTTAACATAAAAACTACTCTAAAACTCCTCTGCTCTTTTTCAAGAATTACTTCAAATCCTTGGACAATTAATACTTTCTTCACCCGAAAAATCCCCTCCTGTGGTGATGATGATGGTGATGGTGTGGCCCATGGTAATATGGATTGAACCCCCCGCCATACGGTATCAGAGGTGGTGGTGGCGGTGGATATGCAAAACCACCTCCATAACCAAGTCCTGGTCCTCCGTAAAAGGCTTGTCTTGGTTGCCGTGGGCTCGAGGGAATCTCTGGGTCAGGTATATCGTCGTCTATTAAATTCTCTACGATGATTGTGTTGAGTGGTTCATATTCGTCCTCAATTGTTTCACTTTTAATAGAGACAGCAAACAGCGCCTGAGTCGCAATAATGACTAGAAGCAAGCCTCGCATCTTAATATTTCAAAAGTGCTTAGATAAATGATCTGGAACATTTGGTCGACATGGCTATTTATATTCTGTGATCCCTGGTACTACGCTATAAGAAATCCTCGAGTGTTTACTTTGCCTATAAGCTTACACACAATAACGACTCTCAAAAGCCCTAGATTTGCGAAAGAATTTCTATGGATTTTTTTTTAGGTTCAATGGCTTTCAATGATGGAAATAATGGGCTTTATCCCTCGGCGGTATTGAGTGGATTTGAGTTTTATATAATCATCGGCGGCGATGATTACTTGAATCTTTAAGTTTGGCAGACATCACAATCAAGTTGTTTACCAAAACATAATTAGACACAATGGACATACAGAAAGAATGTTCAGAACAACAAAAACAATCAACTCAGACCCAACCCCTTGGGCGATTCAAAATTTCAGTCTATTCTGTTCTGTATATAAATCCTGCATACAGTTTTAATTAACGCCAAAGGAACAGTCCTGCATGGAAATGGTCCGCGAGTAGTTGCAGCCAGATCTCAAATTGTGTACCCACCAGTTATAAAAACAATTAAGTTTTAGGAAACCATTGATTATTTCAAAACCGTTAATATTTTTTTTAATCTTGTAAGATGGGCTATCGTCCGGTATTTATTTCCAATTTTTGCCTTTTACTTTTTCAAAAATAAAGGGATGCTGTTTTTGATTTTTTTTGTTTAAATGGGCTTAAATCCTTGAGGTTGGAAATGGTAGCTTTAAAATGTTTTTAATGTTAACCTTGTAAACGGTTCATATTTCCAACCGATTGGCCAACCGACAGAAACAAAATACATACCTGACCTTATTGACTCCTTAATCGCAAAAAGGTGAGAAGAATGTTATACGATCTCTGTTCGGAACACTCGGCAGCAGTTCCGAAAATTGGCGGAATGGCAGCAAAACGGTAGAGAGCACAGAGCACCTACCTAACCTACCTAGGTTAACTAGTAACAACACCGACTGGGACATGGCTATAGGAAATAGTGCAAAGAAAATGTTTCTCTAAATGTACCACTTAGGTCTGGTTTTTCAGTGCGAGATCATCCGACTATCCGCGTTAAACAGAGATTAATCCTCGAAAAGAGTTTTTTAGTGAACTAAGATCTGGGCTTCGTTTCGGCTTGACTCACCAAATTTGGTGAATTATTCTCGAATCAACTCTGGAGAACAGTATGAACTTCTTTGAATGTTTTTTGTGTGGGGAATGGCAGTTTACAGTTTCTGTGAAAAACGACATCTGAGAATAACTCGGACTTCTAAGCCTGTGTTATCCTATGTGAAGTGAGAGTTGGGAGAATCAATAATTTTGAGAGTGGAAGATTTTGACAACTTTGTTGGCGGTGTTAACTCTGCACCGAAAAACTGCTCGCTGGGTTAACTCCAGATTCATTTCTTTATACGGGATCAACAGATCTTGGTTTAAGCTTGGCTAAGCTCAACACTACAAAACCGGCCTGTACCACCGCGGAATAGAAGACGAAGTAGGCAAACTCGTTACTACTATTCAGTGCGCTGCTTGGAACAATAATTCTTTCCGGAATGCTGGAGTATGGAAAGGTGGGGCAATATACTCGCGCAAAATTGAAGAGCTCACAGGGGAAATGCAATAGCGCGAAATTTGTCTCGAGTGCCTCCGGCAAAGCCATTTTAAACAGATAAGCCATAATGAATTAAAGCATACTTACTTAAAGATTTTAAAAGTCGCGATTACCTCGAAAACTTGACTGCCAATAGAGGGGTGAATTACTCAATTTGTAAAGAAAAAGTCGAATGGGTTAAAGGCGACAACGAGAAAGCAGATGCATTTGCAGAGCACTTAGAAATAAATATTCAAACCGTTTGATGGGGAGCCCTTGGTCGACGATGTTTAACAATCCCATCAGTTTCGATCCAAACGCGGAACTAGACAACTATCGAATGAAATCCGCGTGACTGCCTGAACTTCTTTTCAAACAATCGGAAATCAGAAGAATAACCAGTGACTAAGTGCTACAGTCCGTTAAACGGACCGTTAAAAACCCCATCCTATCCCACACTATATAACTGCTATTTGTGTTAGTTTTTGACGATTTGTGGGTATTTTATACTTCGAAAAGGGGCGTAGTCCAACCGCCCTTATTACAAACTCAATTTTATCATAGTTTCTACCTTTTCTATAGTTTCTATTTTATCTCCAAGTTTCTCTTAAATGCTAATACAATGCAAAATTTACCCTTAAAATGGATGCCACGCCCACTGGAGGAGGTTTTTTTCTGTCTTACATTCATTAGGAGATGCTTATTATCAAATTTCAGCCTTTTAAGATATCTTACAGTTTTGAAAGCTCTTTGCACCGTTGCACATTTAGACCGATTGTGGGCGTGTCTGTGGGTGGATTTGAAAAATTTTAACACTCTTGTACTGTTTCTGATAACAACCCAACTAACATACTCTTGAGAGTTACACGCGAAAAACGTCAAAATAGCTCTTGTTAGACTCTTATAATGCTCTTGATACTCTTCGAGCAAAAAATTTTGTCATGAGATTCAAAAATGATCTTGTAACGCTCTTGTGAAGGGAGTATCACTCCTGTAGCGCTTAAATCTTATAGCATGAGTATAATAGGCTCTTAAAAGACTCTTGTTTTAAGACTTCAACTCTTGTAGAGTTTAAGTTTTGTAGCAAGAGCCTTATAAGTGCTTTAATCTTGTAATAAGTGTGCAACTCTTGTAAAGAGAGATTGGCTCTGATAATGACATCCTAAGTCTTATAAGACAACTTCAATTCTTCAGCCATTGCCTGTAAAAAAAAGTCCAACTTTTTCTTCCTTAAAGGGTTTCCAAATGCTTTTCACTCCAAAACAGACCAAACAGATGAAGGGCAATTACCATTTGATATTTACACATCATAATTGTTTTAGAAAATTACATAAATTACAAGTAATTGTACAAGTGGCATGCCAAACAATGTTTGCGGGGTCTTTGAATAAAACCAAATATTTTTGATGCCCCTTATTTTTTCAGAAGCAAAGTGAGCTTACTTTGGCTGATATATTTTTAACCGCACCATGTTTAAGTGCACCATTATGTAAGTGAAACATTTTTGAAAAGTTAATAATATAGTGCTGATGCCAATGAGATATAAAACGCCGCCGCATAAATCGGTTTTTAAAGTATTTTGTTCTCTTCTTATCTTTATGTACTTATGAAACCATACAAAAATTGATTTCCAGCATGATATCTTCCACTCTTTTTGGCAGAGGTAACAATGGGAAAACAGCTCTTACAACAAGAGATATAGTTTTCTTATCAGAGCCTTAAAACTCTGATACTTAGGCCATTTAACGCTTGTAAGGCTCTAAGAAGACTTTTATAACACTCTACAAGAGTGAAATTCTAAGAGCTTTACTCTTGCACAGACTCCTTACTCTTACTCTTGTAAGGCTCTTGTAGACCTTTATTAGAGCTGAAATGTTAGTTGGGAAGGAGCCTGTGCACAAAAATTCAGCTCTTTGGCTCAAAATTTAAGACCTAAAAACATATGACACACAGACAGACAGACGGATGGACTACATCGCTTATTCGATTTAGAATTTGTTCTCGATCATATGCCTTTAAGGTCTTGGGGTTCTCCCATTATTATTTCGCCGTGTTACAAACTATGTGACAAACTTAATATACCTCCTATCCTATGGGATGGGGTATAACAAATCTCCAGGGCATGCCTTAGTTACTGGGGAAATTTTAAAGGAGCTACCGAGGAAAGCGTTGATCAAGCTTCTTTACATCATAAGCGCCTCAACGAGAATTTCATACGTTACAAGGAAATGGAAAGTCGCAAGGGTAATGGTTCCGTAACCGAGCAAATGCTCGACTGGCAAAAAATCATATAGCCCTATTTCGCTTCTGCCATTTATATCTAAGGTCTTCCAGAAACTTGTGCTCAAACGGTTGCAACCAATAAATTGAAGAAAGGTGATTGATTCCGGGTCACAGCAATTCGGTTTTGGGGTCAAACAACCAAAAATTTACCAGGTCTATCAAACAACTAATGAAATTGAGAAAGACTTAGAAGCGCCAATGATCTGTTCTACGGCTTTTCTAGACTTATCACAAGCTTTTGACAACGTTCGTATGGCATGAAGGCCTAAAATATAAGCTACGGAAAGTTTTGCTGGCAAAAATGGAGCCTCATCTTGACAATAGACAGAGATACGGAAGCAAATATTTATAATTTAAAGAAATGCACGCCGGTGTTCCACAAGGAAGCGTCCTCGGACCAACACTCTTTTTGCTCTATAGAAGAGACGAGCAAAAAGCATCTACATACCTCAAGATGAGACAATGACTGAAGCCACGTTCACTGACGATATGGCTATCCGCACTAGGGATAAGACCGTCGAACTATCAACCGGAAAAATCCAACGCGTATTAAAATGACCCGTGAAACCACAAGGATGTGTCAAACATTAAAAGTCAATTCAAAGAAGAGCCTCAATATATTTTTTTATATTTTCTTTGGCAAAGAAATCTGCAACGCATAAGATTAATTTTGACAGCAATGAAAGTCTATATGTACTCAATTGTGTACTCAACCGTCTTAAAACATGAAAACTAAATTTTTTGAATATCACCAAATCACTGACAACCTCGGTTAGGCCCCTAACTGCAAATTGCACAGGAAAATGATACAGAGAGTCCGAGTGTTAACAATCAAGAAAACGTGCCCTTAAGGAGTTCTCGAACTATAGTTGAAACCTCACTGCTCGTAATTTTTTTTAGCAACACGAAAACTGTTTTGCTCTACAAACAAATTTGAAATACTACGCGGTAAAGTTGCAATCTTTGCATTACTTTGAAGTTATAGAAAGCTAGAAATTACGCTGCAGTTGTTCACAACACTCACTGCTTCACATTTATCTGTTCCTTCGAGTCCTGATAAATTAACAAACAATTCAAATTGCAGCACAGTGACCTCTTTGGTTATTTAAATATAAAATCTATTTTTATTTCCCGAGATATGCTTACATTTCGATTAAACGAAAAACGTTGATTTCTTCCACGAATGATGATTTTCGGTGTACGGAGCTGTGGACGAATCTAGATCCTCGGTTGGCTGGAATTCTCCCACCGACACTCGATTTGGCTGCAATAGATGGTGTTTGGGGTACTCTGTTGTAGCTGTTGGGGAAGAGCATTTGATAATGATTGCATCTTCACAAAATTACAAGATCATTTTTACCTTTCACCTGGCTTCGCTCATTGGTGGGTGCAACCTTTAAACAATCTATTGAATGAAAATATTATGAAGAAAAACCATCACCGATGAGTCAACTTACGTAATCTGCTGATCTTCGAGATCGGTATAGGTACGCGATCGTTCGATCTATGGATGGAACTGGCCTATTTTCTGACGCTGTAGAACGGCTGCGACCATCACTGGGAACTGCAGTGATTCTGCTATGAATGGTGCCAACTTTTCTAGATGAATCTCCATTTGCACTAGCCAGACCTAAGCACACTACCAGCAGGCAAACGCACAGAATGAAAACTTTCATTTTGAGATACGATCTGGCTGGACTGAGCTGAAATTCGAACCTCAACTGGGGGACGCGTAAGTACGTCTGAATTGACCACACAAAAGCTTGTACCAAAAAGCTTGCTTATCGCCTGTGGCTATTTGACCTGACTGTTTATGTTTCTTTTTTTTACTATGCCGCCACAATGCCGTGGCAGATGTAATTTTTTGTTTGAATTGAATAAGGAAAAAAGTTATATAGGCTTGATAAGGGCGATGAAACGTGTGCTATAAAATGGTCTTGAACTTGAAGCGTTTATCAAAAACAATCAAAATTGGTCCTAAACTCAGTCGACAAATCATGTGCTTCGCTCAGCAGCCTTGGCGCTGAAGCCCATCAATAGCATTTATTATTTTTGGGACTTTGACAGGAGAACGTTTGGTGTTTTTCACATGAGTCGCACTAGGAGCTTAGTCGATCTTTAATCATCGCTGACAGCAATTGCGACTTTTGCATGCAAAACATACATTTGACGGTGAATAAATTCTTTTCACCGGTTTTGGTTCTAAATTTTCATAATTTCGCAGCATTGACGACATTTGTTTTGCCTGGGATAAAACGTCGTACCTGCTCTCTGTATATACAGTACTTTTTATAGGTACTTTTGGATTTAATTCTAATTAGCTGGCGGGTAATACCACAACTGGTGTCGGAAGAATTTTTATAGCGCCTCACACCACATGCATATTATATGAATGGGGTGTTGATGACAGAGTAAATTAAAACCAGATAATTTATAATAACACATAAAAAATTAAGACGTAATTTTGCCGATCATAACTATAAAAGGAGACCGATTTGTAGGATCATGACACAGTTGAACTTCAAGTGTTTGAAAGTCAAGATTTACAAAACATAAACAAGCAAAAACGATCATCATGCGTTTCCTTTTCACAATTACGATGCTGGTTTTGATACTGGCTCTATTTCAAGTAAGGGCTGACGATAGCATTGAGGCCGATGACGAAGGACTACTTACTCGTGTCAGGAGACAATATGGCCGTGGATATGGACGTGGCTATGGAGGATACGGAGGAGGTTACGGTCGTGGAGGATACGGTCGTGGTGGTTACCGCGGTCGTGGGGGTTACTATGGTTAAGAACTGTGTAATTTAAGTAAATAAAAAAAGTCGAAACTAAATTTATTTGTGTGTAGATCTTTATTTTGCATCTTGTGTGACTTAGAGGATTTAACAATCTTTCAGTATAGTTAACAGTGCATCTCGATTGGCATCGCAAAGGATCAATTTTTAACAGTAGGTAGAGATGCCTATGCCTTTTCAAGTTTCAGTATATTCCAACTGATCTTTTAAATGCAGAGAAACAATGGCAGCATTTTTTATCGGCAGATATATGCTGTTCAGAAAAATGTTTGTGGAGTGAAGCGGCTTAGTGCAACGATCGGTGGTGAGCAAACCACGCCGGCTTGAAACACTTGCCGTTCAAGAAGCTTACTAACTGGCGTGGTGGCACTACAGTCCGGAGTAGACCTGGGCCGCAGCCAACAAGCTTTTCCAGTCAACTCTGTCTACAATTTTGCATGCGAAGTTGGCTTAGGTTCCATTTCCATCCTTGCAGGGTGCATTCGAAGATTTTCCGTGGCATCGGTTTTCATCCGCTCTGGATGACCCGCAGTCATTGCATCCATTGTGTTTTGAATCTTCTGGCTTGGTCGGTATTACTGTACAACCCTTACAGAACGAAATAAAAATGCTTAACGTGAGCACATGCCTTGGTGGCTTAATCACACGGGCAATTCGACAAAGATGCTAAAAATAAGCGCTTACCCGCCAGGATCAATCTATATGCTGTCCAGCACAAGAAATCACCCAGCGCAATATGAGGACCCTTTAAGGCGTGAACGACCTCGGCGTGAACGAAGGCGAGAAGACCTCTTCAGGTCTAGAAGCCCAGGAGCCTTAAGGCAGGACTACTAGGCCAGCAAATCTTCCCACGATTTTGGATAGCCAGACAGCCTACATCTTTTAGGCAGAAAAGAACCAGGCCACCGAAAAAATTCAAAAACGACCCGGCTCATGGGAACTCTGGTACTCTGGTGATAGTGGAGTAAAAAATTTTATTTTTGATAAATTTTATAAATTTTTGTTTACACTTACACTTACAAGCACAACAAAAGCAACTTTTGTACGTGGCGATCTTTCATCCTAGTCTTACAATCTGTAGCATAAATTGTACAGATTTTGTGTACATTTTTGGTACACGTGGCGACCCCATCATAAAGTTAAGAAATGTGGAGTGAAATTTCTCAGGTCTCTAGAATGGACCAAATCTCGAGAATCGATTTCAAAAATTTCGAATAAAATCTGGATCTCACTTTTTTCGATATTTTTAAAATAAGAAAATTTAACTACCGATTTTCTTTTCGAGTTTTTGATTTCACGGTTTTTGTCTTTCTAGATTTCCGTTTTCTATGTTTTGGGGTAGACGCTTTTTTCTCCCTTTAAAGTCTTTTTTTATTAGAGTCTATAAAGCCAAACAACGAAATTTCGTATTCAGGGTTTGCAGTGATTTGTTAAACACCGCCGTTTTTCAGTTCAATATTACTTTAATTCACAGTTTTTTGTAAATACTTCCTACTCGAAAGCCATGACACGCTCACATAAAATAAAAGTCATATTGCGACAACACAAAATATTCTTGAGTTTTTCTGACTGGTTCTTGTGTCATTGTCATTTTTTATAATAAATTCGGTGTCAAATTATTCAAATTGCATCTAATATAATCTACGTACTTTGCTAAGTTATGCATATTAGACACTTATTTTTGATCATTTTGATGAGGGCATTACGAAAACACAAAGACAAAAATAAATACGAAGTTTTAGAATAATTTATAACCAAACTCACAAAGGATCAACGAATTTCATGTCAAGTAGGTGTACTGAAACGTGCAGTTTTCTTAATAAATTTAGGTGTATCTTGGCAACTTCTTCCCGCGGTAAAGGCATGCGAAGAACGAACGACTTTCATCCCAGTCGTACTCTTTGTGTTTTCAAAGCAGTTCGATCTTCTTTTGGGTAAAAAAGTAAACGTATTGGTTGAACGACAGAGCTGTAGGGATTTCTTTTTCCTTTCCAGTTTCTGTTTTTGTTTCTGTTTCTGTTTCTGTTTCTGTTTCTGTTTCTGTTTCTGTTTCTGTTTCTGTTTCTGTTTCTGTTTCTGTTTCTGTTTCTGTTTCTGTTTCTGTTTCTGTTTCTGTTTCTGTTTCTGTTTCTGTTTCTGTTTCTGTTTCTGTTTCTGTTTCTGTTTCTGTTTCTGTTTCTGTTTCTGTTTCTGTTTCTGTTTCGGTTTCTGTTTCTGTTTCTGTTTCGGTTTCTGTTTCGGTTTCTGTTTCTGTTTCTGTTTCTGTTTCTGTTTCTGTTTCTGTTTCTGTTTCTGTTTCTGTTTCTGTTTCTGTTTCTGTTTCTGTTTCTGTTTCTGTTTCTGTTTCTGTTTCTGTTTCTGTTTCTGTTTCTGTTTCTGTTTCTGTTTCTGTTTCTGTTTCTGTTTCTGTTTCTGTTTCTGTTTCTGTTTCTGTTTCTGTTTCTGTTTCTGTTTCTGTTTCTGTTTCTGTTTCTGTTTCTGTTTCTGTTTCTGTTTCTGTTTCTGTTTCTGTTTCTGTTTCTGTTTCTGTTTCTGTTTCTGTTTCTGTTTCTGTTTCTGTTTCTGTTTCTGTTTCTGTTTCTGTTTCTGTTTCTGTTTCTGTTTCTGTTTCTGTTTCTGTTTCTGTTTCTGTTTCTGTTTCTGTTTCTGTTTCTGTTTCTGTTTCTGTTTCTGTTTCTGTTTCTGTTTCTGTTTCTGTTTCTGTTTCTGTTTCTGTTTCTGTTTCTGTTTCTGTTTCTGTTTCTGTTTCTGTTTCTGTTTCTGTTTCTGTTTCTGTTTCTGTTTCTGTTTCTGTTTCTGTTTCTGTTTCTGTTTCTGTTTCTGTTTCTGTTTCTGTTTCTGTTTCTGTTTCTGTTTCTGTTTCTGTTTCTGTTTCTGTTTCTGTTTCTGTTTCTGTTTCTGTTTCTGTTTCTGTTTCTGTTTCTGTTTCTGTTTCTGTTTCTGTTTCTGTTTCTGTTTCTGTTTCTGTTTCTGTTTCTGTTTCTGTTTCTGTTTCTGTTTCTGTTTCTGTTTCTGTTTCTGTTTCTGTTTCTGTTTCTGTTTCTGTTTCTGTTTCTGTTTCTGTTTCTGTTTCTGTTTCTGTTTCTGTTTCTGTTTCTGTTTCTGTTTCTGTTTCTGTTTCTGTTTCTGTTTCTGTTTCTGTTTCTGTTTCTGTTTCTGTTTCTGTTTCTGTTTCTGTTTCTGTTTCTGTTTCTGTTTCTGTTTCTGTTTCTGTTTCTGTTTCTGTTTCTGTTTCTGTTTCTGTTTCTGTTTCTGTTTCTGTTTCTGTTTCTGTTTCTGTTTCTGTTTCTGTTTCTGTTTCTGTTTCTGTTTCTGTTTCTGTTTCTGTTTCTGTTTCTGTTTCTGTTTCTGTTTCTGTTTCTGTTTCTGTTTCTGTTTCTGTTTCTGTTTCTGTTTCTGTTTCTGTTTCTGTTTCTGTTTCTGTTTCTGTTTCTGTTTCTGTTTCTGTTTCTGTTTCTGTTTCTGTTTCTGTTTCTGTTTCTGTTTCTGTTTCTGTTTCTGTTTCTGTTTCTGTTTCTGTTTCTGTTTCTGTTTCTGTTTCTGTTTCTGTTTCTGTTTCTGTTTCTGTTTCTGTTTCTGTTTCTGTTTCATTTTCTGTTTCTGTTTCCGTTTCTGTTTCTGATTCTGTTTCTGGATGCCATACAGAACGAAAAAATAAGAAAAGTTTCCTAAAGCAAAATCTTACTCACCAGTTTAAGTATGTACTCGTGGTCATCCTCCTTATTCTTCATATGATTCGGCGTAGTTGCGACCTGGGTGTATTCAAAGTATGTCGGAAAATAAGTTTTTTTTTGGCAGAAATTTTTTGGCAAAATAGTTTATTCCGGACAATTTTCGGAATGTTTTTAACAGTGTTTTTTTTTAGTAATTCATACGACTTCCGCATCTAAAACAATTTCTTAAGTCAAAATGTTAATTATGATGTAATTATTAATTAAATCATTACAATCATCTAATGATGTTAGTTTTTTATGTGGCTGTGGATCAGTCACCACAAACCTCCGTAGTCTTTAGTTTGATTGCTAGACGCTGCGTACCTATCTTTCCACTTGAGATATAAAATGGTAGTTATACTCGCTTAATATGCACTAAATTGTGTCCTAAACTTTGTTCATTGCGTTTTACGGCGCCGCGTTACGGATCGTTTCTGTTTTTTTTGGTATTTTTCCCTTGTCTTGTAAACAGTTTTAAGACCTTAAGTATTATTTTTACATTAAAAAGCTTACTTGTTTGCTCTGTAATTGTAATCCGATTTTTTAATGCTGTTCAAGTTAAATACAATAATTATTATTATACAGATTTCCCGATCTCAGTTTCCACATGTATAAAGTTATATTAAGCTTAACTCGCAAGCTTAGGGAATGCCCCAAATAAAGTTTGCTTCTTCAACTACCCACCATACTCATCCTCCAAAATGAAACAAATGAAGCCAATAACAACTATAAAACGCATTTAATTTGATTGTAAAATTTTTTTAGTGTTTTTAGAATTTGTTTTTAAATCTGTATAAAAGGAAAAACAATTGTGGAAACATCAACAGTTCTCAATCAAGCGTTTTTAAGTCAAGATAACATTTGTGCATCAGAGAAGATATAATTCGGGACTAAAAAATGCGTTTCCTATTCACGCTTTCAGTGCTGCTTTTGGTGTTAGCCTGTTTCCATGTGATGGCTGATGACATTCCGGAAGGGGAATCCCTCGACAGGGTCAAGAGACAGTTCGGTGGGTTTGGTGGACGTGGTGGAGGCGGAGGAGGAGGATTTGGTCGCGGAGGTTTTAATGGATTCAGAGGTGGTGGACGTCGAGGAGGTGGAGGCGGTCGTGGTAGAGGTGGTCGCTATTATGGATAATGATAACCATGCTTTTAGATGAAAAATAAAATAGAATAAATCTTGTGTAAACCAGTTGTTGATCTTGTTCCTTTTAATGCTTCAAAGGTATAATTTAATGTCGGATTACAGGGTGTTATGTGGTTTAAACTTGGATTTCGTTTTCATTTAATTGAAAAATCTGTAAAAAAAATTATAGGTTTTTATAACGTCTTGTGGTCGGCTTTAGTTTGTGATCACAATTTTTCTTGCCGATTATCACAAACTATTACTAAAGTTGCTATACCCTTTCTGCTAAGGATGAGCTGGACGGTCATCCTTTTTGCCCATTAACAAGAACATGTTCTTTTTGCTATGATCGTTCGACCACTTCCGTTATAGACGAAATTAGTTTAAGACTCAATAAAAAGTCAATAAAATTGGAATGGCATAAATAATCTTAGCGGCCTGTTGGTCTGCATATAACAATTTTATGGCACCTTTCATTTTTCCCGATGCTTGATGGTACATAAGAAATAGCAACCTACACCGAGATCTAGGAATCGTAACCGTGACAGACGAGGTAACAAGCTTTGCTCGCAAGCTTCGCGGACATTGCAACAATGAAATTATCCGAACTTTGGATCAGACAAGTCTTACGCGCGAGAACAACGAATGACCACGTTGGATCTAGCAGCATAATATGAAACCGCATAAATTGACGGTATTGTAGGTGCCTTCGTTGGAAGGCAGCCCGCCACACGCGATTACTACAAAAGCTTGAACTACTTGTTAAGGAAACTTAGGAAAACTTAAGATTCTCACAGTACTATGAGCATGCGCGGCCGGTCCTCGTAGTGCCTATGAAGGTTTTTCCTACCCACAAAAAAAAAACCAAGATTTTCCAAAGAAGTTTTTTGGCGATCTATCGTGTGATGTAGATGTGTAACATTTGAGTTGCTTAAAACCATAGTATACCCGCCTCAGAAAATTTCGGATATTAAGGCAAAAAATTTAGCCGGAATCAACGCTAACCGAGCAGGGGTGGATAGAGGTAAAGTGCCGCTCGGGGCCCCACATTTTGACCGCCTTCTGGGAACACCTAGGAGAACATTTATCTTAAAAGCGTGACTAAAATTTTGTGGGAGAGCCCCAATTATTGTACTTTCCTAGGCAGCAACGTCCCAGAAGGGGCAAATTTTGGATAAATTCATTTTCCGATGTTATATTTTTGGCCTTGCATGCTTTTTACATAGTTTCAACTCCTTGCGACTATTTTCCACTCAATTTAACCATAATTTGAAACTTTATTTCTGAAACTTTACGCTTGTCTTGTACCTACAACTTTGGGACCAAAAAAATGCAGACCTCTTGGGGCACAAGAACAGGCGGACGGACGGATATAGCTTATTCGACTGACAATTTTATCTCGATCATATGTCTGGTATCGGATGTCTGCTATAATCGATACTTCTTATTGGACCCATGAGATGGGTTATGTTAAGCCTTTCGAGAGTTCAAACAAAGCTCTTGTCTAACATAACAGAGCATGACGGTCATGCTCAAGACCTTGCGGTGCGACGACTTTCGTCTATTCGGTCACTCAGAAAAATCAAAAGGTCTTTGAGGAGCTTAAAAAAATATCGAACATTTTTGGCAATTAATTTTGTTTTGCTCTTAATCTCTCTCTTCTTGATTGCCGCCCCCAAAATTTGCTGCTTTGGGCCTGGGCCCCAAGGGACCCTAGTCTACTCTGTCTCTGTAACTAGGCGCAATGCTTAAAAAAGGGATAAAAAAATGAAGACATTTTGTAGGTCAATAGCGACGGATATTTGGCTAATGTTAAATCATTTCATAAATCTTTGATTAATGTTTATTCGATTTAGTCCAAGTTAATTGTAATGGACCAAATTCAATAAAAGCACCTCATATATGAAAACCGTTTTTTCTTTTTGAAGTTGATCATGCTTATTTACAGACATAAAAGGTGGAGCCAAGCATAGCCACATTTTGCTTGGTCACTTCGCTTTATTGGTCAACAATTTGATCTTTACTTGATGCAAACACGGCTTTTGTGACAGCCCACATTATGCAATTCTGTCCTTTTCTGTTTGTCACAATGCTTTGCCGAGAGATTGTCAAATCTTTCAATGTTACATGCGGGACGGTATTGCATTATGTGACGTACGTAGTTATTTCAATGAGATCAGATATAAATGCGCACTCTTTTTTTCTATTCGCGACTGATAGGATCCTTCGTTTACCATCGCACTTTGCCAAAAGTTATAGGCAATATTTATAGCACCTGCACCATAGCCTTATGTGCTTGCTCAATGCTCAATAAAATGCTCGATAAAATATCACCTTAATTATTGTTAAATAATTCTTTGTGTAAGATATATTCCTATTCATCTTGACCTAATCATTCTCAATCTGCACTTAAATGCACTTAAATCCTAGCTCCTGGAAGACTTCTTTACTGATCTGATTTCATGTTTTTTCAGACGTTTTCTTTGTTTGTCAACAATTTGTTGGCCAAAAATGTGAACCACAATTATTCAAACCCGATTTGGTATAACGCCTAACATAGCACTTCATCAATTTTATATACCTGTTCTGTTGCTAGCATTTATTGTCTGTTCAAAATTCAAGTCCAAATTGCATAATTGAACAAGCACACAATATGTGTTGTGTATAGATGACTCTGAGACGTTTTATTGTACTCTGTTGTATTGGAAGACCTTATTTCAACAATTATTGTCGAAATAAAAACCCCATACAGGATAATAATTTTACTCAAGGCCATTTCCAGACACCTGCTCCAACTGATTTAAATTAGCAAACACGTTAGCTGATGGCATTGGGTCAAGCCCGATTCAAAGAAAAGAAAGTCAAATTCTTGGAAAGTATAAAAACGAACAAATTTTTTAGGATCACCAACAGTTCTCCATTAAGAGTTCAAAAGAACAGTGAATTTTTAACTAGAAAAAAAGGATAACAAACAAAACATAGAAGATGCGCTTCCTGATGACAATTGCTGTGCTAGCCCTGATCCTGGCTTATTTCCAGGTGCTGGCTGATGATATTCCGGAGGAGGAATCACACATTCGTGTGAGGAGGCAATTCGGCGGCTTTGGCGGATATGGAGGCGGTTATGGAGGTGGTTATGGAGGCGGATATGGAGGCGGTTATGGCGGCGGCTATGGAGGTGGTTTTGGACGTGGTGGATTCGGTCGTGGCGGATTTGGCCGTGGTGGATATGGTGGATACGGTGGAGGTTACGGAAGGGGTGGTTACTTCGGCTAAGAATGCATCAACAGTAAACGGTTAATAAATGTTTTAAAACAAACACAGATTTTGGCTTTAATGTTGTTTATTACTAATATGCTGTTGGCTTATTACAAATATTACCATATGCATATGTCTTGTCCATATACTCGTCCTCAATTCAGCTCGGTACAACTCTTCTTACGGGCAAGCTTTCACAGAAGACGGAACTTTCAACTTGATTCTTTCTAGACAGATGTTGATAATTATTCTGTGTATTGGTATGGTGTCTACTAGATTAACATAAAAAGTGCTACTCTCTACTTTATCGTGTGTTGGATGCATCTGGAAATCGGAACACTATTGAAGTCATGACTTCTGACAAGATTGAACTTTTTTCGGAAAATTAGTGTTCGTCTTCATCTTAATTAAAACAACGAATTGTTCGCTAAAGTCTTAACAAGATATTAAGAACGCCAGCTACAAAGATCAGAACCCTTCGACTTTATATGTATGGCGTAGAGGTAACCTGCACGTTTTGTTGTAGTGTTATTCAGGTGTATTCACGAAAAATTAGCCCACCCAACGCGATTAACACTACAGAATCGTAAACTTTACTTATTGAGCTAACTTAGTTGAAGTCAGAAAAGCAGTGGTGTGAAAACGAAGCTTTGCCTTTACGCACTGTGCCATGACGCCGACATGTTGATAGTCCTCAGTACCTAAATCTAAAATTGCAACATTTGTGTAGGTTCCCTCAGGATCACAGCCTTTCAGTCCTGAGCTCTAGAACCCGATTATATTAGTCGGCCACCACCATGATTGGCAACTTTCTTTATGAAGATTGTTATATATCCCGTGCGAATCACTACCGGGTATGCCCGTTCTGACATCTCTCAAGCTCTGAATTGAGAGAGTCATAAATTCCAGATTGTTAAATATTTATTTGTATAAACTAAAATTGCTTTTAGAATTCATTAATTCAAAATCTCCTTCAATAAAGAAGGGGTGCGGGATAAACCCCTTTTCAATAAAATTATGTCTTAAAACTTTGATTTTTCATGCTAATAAGCCCACTTTGGGCGCGCCAGCATGAAGATTTAATTTTACACTTGTAAACTGCTTTAAAACTCAGAAAAAATATGTATATGTAGCTTCAAGTTCCCACGCTCCAAAAGTTAAGGCCTAAGTACTACCGACATATGGACGGACGGATGGACGGCTCATTTGACCTACAATTCGGTCTCTATCACATGCCCTTAAGGCAATGACGGTGATTATTTTTAATTACATACGTCACAACACGCATTTCCATTCGGCATTTAACATGAAAGGATTTGAAAGGTTCTCGGCAAGGTTTGGCAACCATTGACAAACAGAAAATGACTGAGTTTGCAAGCAGTGAATATCAAATTTTTGACCAAAAGTGCGAAGTGAACAACAAAATATGGCAAGGTGCTCCATCTTTTATGTCGGTAAATGACATCTCCCCCGGTTACAGGAACAGATGAGTCCTAGGGTCTGGTGGGGGGCTAGAGTGGAAAATGGGGCGCGTCAAATTAAAAAGGCAAAGGTTAAAAGCCAAAAACAAAGCATTTTCAATATCTTTTTTAGCTCCTATAAGACCTTTTGATTTTTTAGGATGATCGAATAGACGAAAGTCGCCGCATGTCTTGGGCATGACCGTCGTGATCTGTCCTGTCAGACAGGAGTTTTGTTTAAGCTCTCGAAAGGTTTTATTATGGGTTCAATAAAAAGTTTGTAACACGGTGTCGATTATGGCAGACCCCCGAGACCGGACACATATCCAGCCATATCCATCCGTCCGTCTGTTCTTCTGCCACATATTTTGAAAGGCCTTAAATTGCAGAGTAGAAAGTCTGAAATATATCTGAGTTTTTTGGTCCCCAAGTAGTACAAGCGCAAATCCGAGAAATCCGCCCAGCATGCAAAGTCAAAAATATTAGCTCGAAAAAATAATTAATGCAAAACTTACCCCTACGTGGCTGTCTAAGAAAGCACAATAATTAGGACTCTTCCACAAAATTTTAGTTTCTTTTTTTAAGTGTATTTTTCCTAGGTGTTCGCAGAGAGCAGCAATAAGGTAGGGCCCCTGGGCGGCTCTTTACCATTATACGTCCCTGCTCGTTGATATTGGCTTCAAATTTTCTGGATACTTTGGCTACTTTTAAGGTATCTGTACTATGTTTTAAAGCTACTCAAATGTAACACATCTACAAACTATGAAAACATGAAAAAAAAACTTGGTCCTTTATGCTTCATATGGCAATTTGCATATAGCGGTTTTACTGATTAAATGGTTGCATTGCAACACCAGGAAAGTAATGGTCACTGTTACGGGAGAGCTGCAGCACCTATGCCTTTATTTGAGAACCACTCAGGGCATTATAGGGCAAATATCGCCCAACCACTGTGGTCCAAATCGACAAACAGCCACATCCCTCGGAAAGGATCGGAATGAATTCTATTAAGTCGGCAAAAGAGTTAGTCGATCTCGAGTCCTGGAAGCACAAAGAGTTGGAGAGAGCTGAACCACGTTGCTGGAAATAAGACATCCGACACACGGTATGGTGGGGTCCCTTTGCCCTATGAAGGGCAGCAGAAAATAATGTTAAAGCATGTGATCTATCTATCAATCTATCCCTGCAATGTCTGTAAAGTATTTTCTCCATGACATGTAAGAAGGAAAGTGAAGAAATCGGATGGACACGTTTTACCGCAACACACATATAGCTAAAAGCTTTGGGGGTACTTACTTACTTACGGTGCCGCTTCGGCCCGGCGTGGACCCGGACCTCAGCCATCAAGCTTCGCCAGCCAGCTCTGTCTAGTCGTATGCAATTTAGTATGGGAAGCTAGCTGAGGTCCTCTTCCACTTGCGTGTGCCACCTGAGTCTCATTGCTCCTGCACTGCGCCGTCCCTGCGGGCTGGATTCGAAGCTTTTTCGGGCCGGGTGTTGGTGTCCATCCGCTTTACATGACCCAGTCATTGCAGCCGCTGTATTTTGACTCTTCTGGCTAGGTCGATGTCGCCCTACAGCTTGTAGACATCTCCTCTTCCACTCTTCGTCTTTGCAAACATGACTACAAATCATCGAAAGAATTCAGCTCTCGAAGCAGCCTAAAGCGTTTTCATCCTCCTTTGACTGGGTCCATGCTTCTGCAAAGTGTAAAGCAACACTAAGAAGATGAGGGTCGTATGAAAATGGACACTTTAGTTGCTAGAGAAAGGAATTCGCTACAATAAGTTGCCTTTTTAACGCAAAAAAAAAAAACATCGACAAGAGTTACTCTTCATTCGATTTCAGCGCTGGTGCCATTGTCTGAGTTTATAGCGGAACCCAGGTAGACAAAGTCGTTAACTACCTTAAAGTTATCGTGATGTTTTGTTAAAGGCGTGTCGCCTTAATGTAGGGTGTCTTTTTTTGATGACAGCACTTGGTTGTCCTCGTTGCTAAGATCATATTGCAGCTTCCGTCCCGAGATCAAGAAGGCTTCAAGCCTTGGGGCACCTTTCTGAAAAAGAGAAGGAAAGATGCCGTCCTTCCTAGCAGCCTTTGAGGGACAAACATATTTTTTTCCCCGCAATCTTTTTTTATCGGCAGTCCTTTCCGGTAGGTTGGAAAATTCTTCTATGGATATATTATTTTGAGAGGATGGAAACGATATGGCTTCATTGGAGAAATGTGCTTTGTTGCTGGTTTTTGTGCATTATTGCAATTATGACGAATCCGTACAGGCTCTTCTATTCTAACGTTTGGTCGTAGAGTGGAGTTGAAATGTTAGCGGAAGGAAAAGTGGAAAAAAAACCGTGTGCGGTTGAGCGGCAGGGTACGATCCTGCAATCCTTACTTGTCGCGAGTAATGCTCTACCAGTTGAGCTACAGTGATCACAATTTCGAAAAGCGTATTTGGACAGTGCATCAGTGGTACCCTGCTTTAAAGTCCTTCATTGCCGTCAAAAGAGAATCTATGTGGTAGTTTTGCAGCTCTTCGCCGAGTAGATTGACCCTTAATGAGGCTGGTAAACAGGTTTCCGCAATACAGAAGAATCACACCAAGACCGCACCATCGAGATCCCTATGTTCGGGCTCAAAAAACAATCGCGGCTGTAGCATCGTCAAATTATTAAAATCCAAGCGTTTTGGCACGAGACTTATCAGCACAGATTGGGGTAAGCAGACGACCATTTCATTACAAGGGATATTTCAGGATGTTTTAAACTTGTTTCCACACAATGCGTAAATTCTAAACAATTCAAATCCTCTCTTATGTTAGAGCTACAACGAAAATTCCTAAACATATTTATATCCTGTAACGCTACTTTCCGCTGCCGCTCAAGGTCACCTGACCGGACTGTACCAGACTTCTTTTTATGTAGTTATATGAAGCAAGAGGTGTACAAAACCAAATCAAGGAATCTGACCGCTTTGAAGAAGTCCATAAAATTGAAGCGATCCCGAATTCAACTCTTCAGGCCGCAATAATTAATTTTCGTGTGGCATATGCGCGAATGGACGGACGTGGAGGTAATTTTAGATGTAACATCTTCAGAAACGATTGGCAATATAAAATGAAATTAGATTTTCTATGCAATAAAAAATGAATAAATGAAAAACATTGATTTAAAAAAAAAGCTATTTGAATTTCTTATTAGCACAATTGGTGCACTGTGCAAAGTATTACTGCAATTTGACTAAATTGACGATCCACATTTCCAATCTACCGTAGGGAACTCCTGAACTTTTTACACTTTTGTATCAGCCTGTGTAAATTTCTATCGTGAAATTTATTAGAAACATTAGGTACATAGTTACTATCCCTATTTTGAACGCCAAGTATGGCGTAAGCGTTCGCACTCATAGCGGACAACAGATTCCTATGGTATAAGCCATAAGAAGGTGATGCAAAGTTTCCAGTATGGCTGTAGGTTCGGTTTTAAGAGCGATTGTAATGGTATAAGAACTGCTTTGTGTAAAGCTAATGGAGACTCTTCTCTTCTGCCATTGAAAATTACCTAAGATTAGATACCTAATTACCAAGATAAAGGTTTAGCTTTAGAGCGTTCGAACAAGCGCTCGGCACAACGAAAGAAAGCGCTACTCTAAGGCACAACACATAATAAGGCCGAAGACAAAACAGTTCTGTTGCTCATGTAGAAAGACCCAAACAGAATCTTAGTCGTACAACGACCTCTGCTTGTTTTGTTTTTTGGACAACCTCTGCGATTAATGCAGAAATTTTAGTTAAAGTAAATCAGGGTTGTTTGTTTACTTAGAATTAAAAATGCTTTATTTTTAATTTATCCCCGCTATACAACTTTCCAGACTATAGAATTTATCAAAACAACTATTGGCTCTAAAATCCTTTGTCCAATGGTCTTCCATTAAACTACTTAATTCCACTTGTATATACATTTGTGTTCATTTGGTGTTTCTTGTTGTTCTGTCATCCAAAAATATAGCTGCATCGCACTTTGGACAGAATTTAGAATAAATTTTGGAACCCTGAACTTGCAGGAATGTCATACCTAATACCTTCTCCTAATTTCTACCGGTTTGTACGAACTGCGATCTAAAAACCCCAACTGAGAGAGAAAAAAAAAAACAGATCTTTCGATAGTATATAAAAATATTTGTTCTATAATTCTAACAGCCTTTCTATCTGTTTGCCAGTTCTAATGACTGGACAAATAGTCATTAAGATTGTACAACAAAGAACAAGAAGAAAAAACCTCAAGAATATACCAACGAATGCGCCGATTAACACCTACACCACACAGCTTTACTTGTGCCAACAAGTTAGCTGACCACATTGGTCATGCTTAAGTGAAAAAGTCCAATTTTTGAAAACTATAAAAACAAGCGCATTTGTAGGATCAACAACAGTCCAACTGCAGTGTTTCAAAGTCTAAGAGTTCCAAAGGATTATTATCGAGTAAAAACAAAGATGCGTTTCCTGTTTACTATTGCGGTTATAGCTTTAATGCTGGCCTTCTTCCATGTTATGGCCGATGAGTATCTCGAAGAGGAGCAACCTGAGCTCACCCGAGTTAGGAGACAATTCGGTGGCGGATTTGGCCGAGGTGGTGGTGGCTATGGAGGTGGTGGCTATGGAGGCGGTGGCTATGGAGGCGGTCGTGGAGGATTTGGCGGCGGACGTGGAGGATTCGGTGGCGGACGTGGTGGATTCGGCGGCGGTCGCGGTGGCTACTATGGATAAAAAATAAAATAAAGTGTTATTGTTAAACTATAAAGTAATGTGATTAATAAAAATTTTGCTTCAAGAAGTAACCCAGTGTTTGGAAATTCAGCCTACTTTTGTAAAAGTGTTAACGATCGCAAGTTTCCTAAATACAGGGTGTAACCAAGGTTGTGCTAAAGTCTTTCAATACTTTACCATTTGCAATCTGACAATTTGTCTTATTGATACAACCTAAGATTCTTTGCAAGGGCTCACCACTGATTAGGCAATCGACGTACAGGCTTAATGAAACAGCTCATAAATTCATCAACTTTCGTGGAGAAGAAATTTACAATCGTGAAATCCTATTTTTAAAGCTTTAAGCCCGATCTTATCTGCTTTGACCCAGGCCGGAGTTGGAGAAAAAACTGATTTGAAAACTGGAAACTTTCATCTCACGAAAAAATGGGTCAAACCTCGAATAGCTTAGTTTGGTGACTTCAAAAAAGCGATGGTTTTCCTTTCCCTTTTTCTCAAGACTGCTTATTGTGAAATAGATTTAGTAAAACACTGGTACACTCTTGAAAATGACCTGCTTCTACAATAAAGGGATTTGATGGAGACGAATACTATAGGATTATTTTTGAAGCGTCTTTTTAGATAATCTTTGGGACTATTGTCGTTTTCATATGGATGAAATAAAGCTGGCATCTTAAGCTTGATTATTAGCACAAATTACTTTTAATTAAAGGCTTAAAACTAGTTCAAATGCCGTGATATGGTCTTACATTAACACCTTGAGGTAAAAACAAAGGTTCGAAGGTACTTAAAAGCCAATACCAGAGACACCTTTCTTAAAATCGCTGCAATAATTTACAGAATCCTTGCCAACTAAACAGAATTTTTTAGCAGATTTCTGTGAGCTACATAAAATTTACTTGCAAGCGGCTTCAAAACCATAAACACCTTTTATAGGCTTGATGGGGAGTGATTACAAATCCAATATGCTGCCGCCGCAAATTGACGAGTTGGTCAAAATCGTTACAATAGGTAAGGACAACTTTGAGCTTAGGACTACGTTTGGCTTGGTGCCTAGCTTTGGGTAATGCTTCACCCAAGGAATCGATCGAAAAATAATTTCGCCACAAAGCTGTTTCTTTTGGGCCAGAACACAAAAACGCTATCCACATTTCGATAAACTAGGGTTGATCTCTATCTAATGTGTATAACTTGAAGATATCTCAGGGTTGTGTTGAGGGGAAAATTCGTAGGAACATATTTTCCGACTAATTTGCGTTAACTTAGAGAAGATGATTTAAGAAAGTACTTTACGAACTGTTAGTCAAAGTCGAAGCAGGATTCACAAACAAGCTTCGGCTATGCCTCGGCCTGACGTTTCACCCTACCGCTTCAATATTTCCTAACACAATGTAGCTTCGGCCTTAATTTATGAAACCAAAATAAGCACTCAAAAGACGAAAGAAAAAACTATAATATTGTTGAAAATTTTTTTTAATTTTTTTTATAGCAATTTTTTTATGCAACGTATTGTACCAGGGTGAAGACGTAGCCATGCTTGATTCAGCTTCACTCCGTCGAAAGTCTACACATTTGACGTTTAAATCGATTAAGAGTCTTCGAATTTCGCCCGGTGGGAAGGATTTATATAGAGGACTACATCGCCTTAGGTGCTTACGTCAATGTGCTTGCAGTCTTCTGAAGGAAGATGTTGAATAAAGGCCGGGCTCTTGGGCCCAGGTAATTGGCGTAGAACAGTATAGAATTGTAGGTTATTCCTTTTCTCTAATAGTTCTCTTATACTCTAAGTATTATGAAGTGACTTATCTTGAAAGGCGCATCACTTCACAAAAAGCTTTTCCAGAGGTGATGATTCGGTTATGTTATGATATGCCGACTTACTGAAGCTGAGGTATAGTGTATGCGGAGAAGAATATGAATGACTAGTGCAATAAAAAATGCAACAATCAGGCAATCGGGGATAGGTAAGGTTAGTTTAAGTGTCTGTCTCCACTCTGCAGAAACACGCTTAGACCAAAGGGGGTCGACTGTGATACCACTTTTGTAAGATCGGAGACCGAAACCACTAAGATCGAAACCACTGTTAGCGGAGTTTTGGGAGTCCGCTGAGGAACTTTACCAAAAAATAGGCTCCCATGACTGTTGGACCACAGATAGGAATTTGCTTTGAGGAGGGGCATCCAATGAGGGCCGAGTTTAGCATGAATCAGAGGGATGAATAACTTGAGGCATTTTCGGTGTGTATCCGCGTCAACAGGTAGTGGAAGTTCGGTGGAGGAGTCCTATATAAGTAGACAAAGGCAAGGGTAGCCGACTTCGGTATAAGTCCGTGGGAGAAATCTTAGGCAAAACGCTGATGAAGGGTAAAAGTTTTCGGTGTCAACCCGTTCTTCAGGCAACTTGAGTTAGAACTAAACCTGGAAAAATGTGAGAGGCAGAGGTAACTGAATAGGTATGAACCCCGTGTCAGGGGAGAATATACCCATGTGTCGGTATAGGGCAACCGAAAAGGTTTGAGCCCGTACCAGACCAGACCTGTAAGAAAAGGACATAAAACACGTACTGTATGGATGCGAGACAATATCGCACAGTCGAAGAAAATATCCAGGGGAATACTTTTAAAGCCTTGCGGAATTAGATGCTTTCATGGCTATTGCAGGGAAGCCTGTTGTTTTACCAGACATATTGCTTTGGGTTTTTCATATGAAAACCCCAGCGATCGATCGTGATGAGCCCTGAGAATTTTCTTAACGGGCCAGTAAAAAAAAGTTTTTTGGCCTTTCGCAGCATTTTCTTGTGAGCTTTGCAGAAAATGGTTGGGTTAAAACAAATATCGCTGCAAACATGTATTAATGCCACTCTTTAAATTCCTTGAGCAAAAATTGATCTCGTCCTACTTCTGGCACTCGTCCTACTCTGAACTCCATTAGTTCAGGCCATAGCCCTGTCTTAATGAACAAAAGTATTGAAGTCAAGCTTTGCTTTTGGAAAAAAATCGGTTCTACCAATCTAAATGATTTTAAGTTCGGTCTAGAACTTTAAATAAGCCCAAACAAGGTTTACTCAAACATTCGGGTTATATTGCTCGAAAAAAATCCTCCCTTCTAGACGGAACGCATGGAATGGAACTGGATTGACTTAGATCTTGTACTTTACTTTTACAGGAACGTTTTTCCCATGTACATTGTTTTGAACATTTTTTTGTCTGCGATAACATAGGTTAGGTTGAAGTGGCTGTCGGGTCCGAAAAAAACAAACTCGCTTTGATCTAGGTCCATTGTGATACCACGAGGATCTGGAAATAATGCCTACTCGTTAAACCATTTCGGCTGGTAATGAAGCGTAGGATACGTTTTGGGTCAGTCGTACTAAGATCACTAAGATCATTACAGAAGAAAGCTCCAAGATGAAGATTATGATTCTTAGAGAGAGCGGGACATGTGCAGAGAATGTGGAGAGTGGTCTCTTCTTCCTACTCATCCATGCAGCTCCTGAGAAAGTCATTCGAACACACCATGCCTTGTCGCATGTTTGCCTATTAGATAGTGTCCCGTAATGACACCGATTGTACCACTAATGTGCGATCTATTAAGAACAATCAAACTCCTAGTCCTAGAGCGTTTAAGATCTAGCTCTGGCCAAATCTTTTTACAAGTGGTACTACCACTTGTCCATCTGAGATTTGTTCTTTCTTTTTCATCATGAGTTTGCCTGTCTAAATTGGAATGCCTAAGGAGCCTTTATCAGGCAAAATTGAGGGAGTAATTCCAAGTTTGGCTAGTTCGTCAGCCTTACAGTTGCTGGGAATGTCACTATGCCCTGGCACCCAGGACCCAGCACAGGTGAATGTTAAACTGCTCCGACATTTCCTTTAGAGATGAACGGCAGTCTTAGGCTACTTTAGGGCTTATAGAGGCTGCTTACAGGCACTTGATGACCGATTCGAGGCATTTGATGGTTCGATAACATAACAATCGATACAATCGATAACCCTGTCTTTAACAATCGAAATGCTACAACTTAATTCATATAAATCTTTTGGACCACCCTGTATGGAATACGAAATTCTAAGATTTATTCAAGGCTTTTTTTCCTCGTAAATTCTGACCTACTACAACGAATCTTCAACCAAAGTATTGCATAACTCAGTTTATAGTCGATTGCAGTGTAAATATTAGTTTTGCATAGTTTTAGCTACTTTGCATTTCGATCTGTGAGGCTTTGAGATATGCAAAGTTCGGCGCTAAGAATAGAAAAAAACCACAAGAATATTTTGGTGCATCGAAATTTATCTTCCGTGCAAAACTCAATGTTCAGGAAATGGTATAAAAAGAATGAAATTTTGAAGACCGTCAACAGTTCTGCTAGAATATTTTTAAAATCAAGTCAAATACACAAGATGCGTTTCCTGATTACCATTGCTGTGATAGCTCTGATGCTGACCCTTATGCAGGTAATGGCTGAAGACGTACCCGAGGACCAACCACTCAACCGAGTCAGGAGACAATTTGGTGGCTTCGGTGGGCAAGGCGGATTTGGACAAGGAGGCTTTGGAGGAGGACAAGGAGGCTTTGGAGGAGGACAAGGTGGCTTTGGAGGAGGACGAGGAGGTTTTGGACAGGGTGGATTCGGACAGGGAGGTTTCGGTGGTGGCGGCTTTGGTGGTGGTCGTGGAGGATTCGGAGGTGGACATCATCATGGAGGAGGAGGATTCTTTGGCTAAGCCAAGACTGTTTTACCTGAAGAATGTTAACTTTAAAAAATAAAACTTAATTGTCGAGCTATACTTACTTTTCTACTTTTCTTTTTACTTGATGGTTGGAATTTGTATCCTGCTAAAGTTGATGCAAGTATGAAAACACACAAACAAAAACACCAGGAAGTATGTCCTCAATCAACAGAAGTTAGAAGGTATTTTTTACCCTGGTGAAGGGAATAGGGAATACATCTCTACTATTTCAAGCCCCACATCTGTTCCATTTTTCCATTAAAATGTGTGTGATCTGCAATTACAACAAATTAGGAATTAATTAGGTCTTGTGCCCTTAAAAAGTTTTCAACAAAACACTTAAAGGGTTTTTCCGCCGATAAGTACAGCCTTGAAATAATCACAAAATTATTCCAACGCATGGTCAACGATTAATTTAACGAACTTGTTAATACCTCGACGCTGTCGCCTGATACTGTAGAAACATAAAGGGAACTTTGAAACAAAGACCTCGTCTCGTCGAGAACAATTCGACATTTTTACATGCTCAACCAGAAAACCAGTCTCCATCGATGTGCCCCTGCCAAAATGTGAGTTACCCCCAAAACTTAAGTGCCGCACACTCTATTAAAAACCACAAAACTATTTATCAATTAACTGGAAAAGGCGCATCTTACTGGTTTATGAGGCATAACTCGATACTTATTATGTATATTAAAAATGGAACCAAAAAAACAAAATATCCATAATATTGGTAAACAAAATTAAGATGAAATGAAAAAACCCATAGAAAAACTTTTATTCTTGAGGTTTCCAGTTCTCTTGGTCGAGAATCTGGTTTCGATGTTTTTTGTCGTCATCACTTCAACGAAGAAACCCCCGCAAATGGATTCGCATCATTAACATCGCATGGTACAGAGAGTGCGTGTATAAAAGCGTCTGGTTGCGAAAGCAAAATCATCAGTTAATGCAAAGTCTTAATCGGTTTAGAACAAAAGTCTAAAAAAAAAATCTCAAAAAATGCGTTTCCTCATAACCCTTGCTGTGCTAGCGGTGATCTTGGCCTTTGTCCAAGCTATTGAGTATGCTGAAGGCGAGAGCCAACCCGAGCTAGTCCGTGTCAGGAGGCAGTTCGGCCATGGAGGATTCGGTGGTCATGGAGGATTCGGTCATGGTGGAGGTTTTGGCCATGGAGGATTCGGTGGACATGGAGGACATCATGGTGGCTTCGGAGGTGGACATGGAGGTTTCGGTAATGGTGGATTCGGAGGCGGACATCATGGTGGATTCTATGGTTAAGCGATTGTGATTTGATTGAATTTAAAGTGAGGCCAAACTATGAATAAGGAACTGTTAGAAATAAATGAAATTACTTTTTATAATGTTAACATTTTTGTTTAGTTTTTATATTTACTGGCTTTAAGGATAAAAAGGCATTGTGTAATCCGGAATAGCTTTTCGATTGAGGATCGGAATCAAAGTATTCACAATAACGTTAGTTTGTGACAGTTGGTCCTGAAACATCCTAGGAAAATATTTGAAAATAAGAATTTTGATAATGTCAGTACTAAACTTAACTAAAGCAAACGTTTTGAGCTGATTTGCGAGAATTGCATATACCATTTTCCAGCTACCTCGTGACAAGTTGAGTTAGGGCTGAAATTCTGGCAGGGTCGAAATTCCGTTCACAAAATTTTGCCTTTCAAAACTTTGGAAATGGAATTTCAAGAAAGCGACGTGGGATGGGTGGAGGGATCGTGCAGCCCTGCAAACCCTCTGCCTATTTTTTTTTACCTTTGCTTTACTTCAAAAAAGTGACAGAAATTTTTTGCTTAAGTCAGAATTCTGAAAAGCGTAATTCTGAAAAACAAAATTATCAAAGCAGAGTTTTTTTTGGAAAAGCAGAATTCCGAAAAGCGGAATTCAGACCCGCTGCGGTCAGGGAAACCAATTATATTTCAAATTGGTGGCATGACACGCACGACTTTATGAGCTCTTTAGCCAATTTCAAGGAAAAAAATATCTTAGCATACGGCTTGATTGTATGGTGGAAGGCTAAACAGCAAAGGAGTATCACCAAGGAACCTCACCAATGGGAGGCCTGCATTGGCATAAAAGGGTATCTTAGGCTGAGATGACACGTTCATAATTGCGCGTCATCTATGATATCACAAACAAAGACTTAATGGTCCTTTAAGCAACGTCATCATTTGTCGTTTCCAAACAAAATGAGATCACACGGAGCACCAACTTTCGTCAATTACCGTCTTCGTAATTTTTAGGTCTCAATACCATGTCTCCACCGAACACTTATCCGCGATTAACATTATTCCTCAATTAATCTCCCTTAAATATCGATATTTTCCATACAAATTTAAGTCGTCGCGGAAAGAGAGTAAAAATAAATTCCCTTATAAATCTTATTCCCCTATTCACAAAACTTTTTTATACCACCTTTATATTCCTCTTCGCACACCTTTGTTAAGCCCTAACCATAATAGACGTAGGTCGGCTTAAGTCAGCTTTCATAAAAATGTCTAAAGGCCTAACCATAATAGACTTCGATGAGCTTAAGTCGGCTTTTCGAATTCTCCCATTACAAGCGATTCGTATGCCAAGACCATAATAAGACTTATGCTGGTTTTCGTAAGGTTTTCGTTAACTTGTGTTGGCTCAGAGTTTTGTTTTTGCAAGTCATTAGTTCACGCATTGTCATAATTAAGCCCATATTTATTTTTCAACGTGCTTCAAAAAATCCGTGAAAAAAGGGAATATACTAAGAATACTACTTTGACCTCAAAAGTTTAAACGCATTTTAGATCTGACAATCTGTTTCGGAGATATTAGCATCCAAAGTTGAAGAAAAAGTGACATAATTATCAAATTTGATTTTAAATTTTCAAGGAAATGTGATACTCGAAACGTTTACAGTGAAATCTCATAAAATTTTCAAATCGTTTGCTTAAGTCTATTATGGGCAACACAATCTTTTGGCAGAACTTGAATAGGACTTTCGTTGTATTTTGACATAAGATTAATCCCGCTCAAGTCTATTATGTTTGGGCCTTTATTACAAGCAATACGTATGTCACGGCCATAATAGCAATTTGCTCGGTTGAAGTTAACGAATACGTGAAGTTTTCGTTAACTTTTGCTTTCTTAAGTTAGTCCCACTCCAGTGAGAGGTTCGACGCGAAAATTTAACAGCACACAAAATTCATACGATTTCCAAATCGTTTACTTAAGTCTATGATAGACACCGTAATGCCCGGTTTCACTGTGAACGTTTAAACTTAGGATTAGTTAAACTTTCACGAAAGTTTAAACTCAGTGCTTAAATCGTTGGTGTTTCAAAGTAGAAATTGATTAAGTCTTTAGCAAAACTTCCGGTTATGGTTTTTTGTTAGTCTTGTAAGCCACTTTAAACATCAATTAAATACCAATTTAATTGGTATTTAAAAATACCATTAAACTACACGCCGATTTCGGATCGGGTATTCTGTTTCGGAGATATTTGCATCCAAATATAAGACAAATGTGACATTCTTCGCTAAATTTAATTTGAAATTCTCAAGGCAACCTGATACTTGTGACATTCACAGTATGTTTGAAGAAAAATTTATTCCCGTTTTCATCAAACGTCGTTTCAAACGTCGGTTTAAACGTTAAACGGCACTTTAAACCATCAACGGCGGGCGTTTAAGTAAAACTGCCATATAAACTCTCCTTTAGGTTTAAGCTAGCACTGAAAAACACATTTTTGTTTTGAACGTCAGTTTAAACTTTGAATGTCGCTAAACGGCGTTTAAACTTGCACTGTGAAACCGGGCATAAGTGTTTAGGCCCAACTATAATAGGGTTAAGCTGGATTAATCTAATGTCGAAATACAACGAAAATCCCACTCAAGTTCTGCCGAAAGATTGGGCTGCCCATAATAGACTTAAGCAAACGGTTTGAAAGTCATGAGATTTCACTGTGAACGTTTCGAGTATCACGTTGCCTTGAGAATTTGAAATCAAATTTAAAAATAATGTCACTTTTTCTTCAACTTTGGGTGTTTATGTATGTTTATTTCCGAAACCGGTTGTTTGATCTAAAATATGTTTAAACTTTAGAGGTCAGCTTGCAATTTTTGACGAATTCCTTTCTTTTCCTTTCTTAAAAAATATATATGGCTCAAAAACAAAACTTTGAGCCAACACAAGTTAACGAAAACTGTACGAAATCGAGCAAAAGGCTTTTATGGTCGTGGCATACGAACCGCTTGCAGTGGGACATTTCGGAAAGCCGAATTAAGCTCATCCAAATCTATTATGGTTGGGCCTTTTGGCAGAACTTGAATGCGATTTCCGATGAATTTTGATATAAACTTAATCGTACTTAAGTCTATTGTGGTTGTAAAGGAAACTGAAATTTTTCACGCGTGTGACAGATCTGCCACAAATACGTTTTCTAGTGGGATTTTTACAACGCAAATCCTTTTTCGCTCTTGGGAAATGTAATCTTCACTCTGTTTTGAGAGCTAAAATGACTGAAAAATAGTGCATGTGTCAAATTATTTCTATGCTTGTCCGGTGGAGCCACTTCGGGATTTAGTTTTAATGATCTCAAGCTATTTAAATTAGTTGAGTTTTATGGTAGGTGGAGACATAATATAAACATCGTTAAATTGCGGTAAGACGATAATTTTTTCCGTTTTAACTTTTCAAAATTTGTGCCATTTACTGCATGTCTTCATCATTAAAATGGCACACAAAATGACGGAGTTGTTACGTAACAGCATCATTTAAATGATGCGAAATGATGAGAAGGTTATTCTAGCTTAAGGACTACATCGATGTAATGTTGGGGGTCATACTTAATATCGAGCATTTGAACATGAGTCTCACTGATGTGTGAGTAGGAGGAGCTAAAGACTGACAGGAGGAAGACTGAAAAAGAGGTTAGATAAGACTGTATACCTAAAGGCATTATTTTGTTGTCATTTTTACTGGAATTAATGATCATCGAATGCGATCGTAATTTTTCTAAATACCTTAAAACGTCGACCTGTCAACTTGAGACAAAATGCCTGCATTTTCGACAGATAAAAAAGCCAACTAATGCATTAAATGTTTTTAAGTATGTGTTTAAGGAAATCAAGACATTTTTGACGTCAGGCCAACAAATGGCTAAATACTTTTCGCTAGAAATGTCATTGCATTCTGGTGCAAACACCGGAAATTTTGATGGAGAAACGGTAGGCGTGCGGGTGCCGCGAAAGAAAATACTGTTTTTTTGCATCACAAATTTAGTTGGAAGCTCATGACGAGGAAAAATAATAAAAGCAAAATGTTAAACAAGTCTTTTGATTTGCAGAGGAAAGTGAAACAGCTGGAATGTAGGTAATTTAAGAACAGCTTAGCCAGCATATACTTGGTGACAAATGCCAGTTGTAAGAGTGCCATGCAGTCCAAAACTAATTGACATACGAGATGTCAATTTGTACGCAAAGGGCATTCGCAACATTTTTTGCTTGCTTACAATATGCCAAAATGCCACGCAGTCTAATCTAATCTTAAGGCAGGAAATTCTATATCAATATACTGTAGAGAACCGTTGCAGGTGAGTCCTTACAAGGCATTGTACCCTGGGTGTAACGGCTTTGCATAGCACAAAACGAATATTAGTTACATAAGGCTGAGATTGTAAAATCATTTTATTTCATGCAGCAGTGTTATATTTTCAAACTTAATTGTTTGAACTGATCAGTGTAGCCTTGAAAAAAGGAAACGAAGAGTTAATAGAAAAGGAACCAGAGACGTTTTTTGTTAGTAACAAAACTGAGAAAAATGTTTCCCAGAGATTTAATCAAAATTTCTAAATTGCTATAATTATTTTATTATTGTGTTTACTTGATCAATATGCCTTCCACCGATGCTTAGCTATACCTGAATTAAAAACAAATTAAATTATACACATGTAACAATCGCCGCCCAGATGGCATCTCCTGGAACTCGTTTGTTTTGATTTAAACTGCAGAATCTTCAAAAACAATTAATTACGTAGTTGCCTGTGCCAACCTAAAGTGTTTTAGGTCATTCCGGAAACCTGATTCAAAGTGTAACAGATCGTTGTCTGAACAGGTTTAGGAACAGCTTACGAAATGTGTGAATGATCAATGTCCGATTAATGGCTTAATATTTACATGACAGTTTACAAGTCAAACTGACAGCCAAGCCCCTCTGCATCGTCCAATTGGATGCAGAGTGGCATGCGTTAAAAAATAATAAAAAATGTTGTCGAAATAATGCGAATTGAATAAATAATTTTTTTTTTATAATAAAAGGAACAGGTCTTAACATTAAACATAGAGTTCCAAGAATTTTTTCGCCAAACCTCCAAATCTACATTATAACGATCTCAGGTTCTAAAAAAAAGCCGCAAACAAATTAACCGGCTCACCGACTACTTGACATTTTGGATACCAGAGTAAATCCCCCTTTATTCATTGAGTCAGTTGGAGGTTAATGGAAATACCCGACGGTTTTCAGCAACAACAACAAAGAATAAAATACATTCAAAAAGTCAAAAGCAACTTGCTTTGTTATAGGGTTTTTAGAATACTTGAAACTCCTCATCAGTCAGTATTTTTAAGTCTGTTTTGACAGCTCTCAACCTAATTTAGTTCATTCGACAGGAAGATGGCAATGCCCTACATGGTACAGCTATGTCAGCTATTATTCAAAAAGAACGTGGACTCTACCATGACACAAGTCTGCGGCAATTGGTTGAACCAAGCCATAGAGCATTGCTCTACGATTTTGATTAAGAAACCTGAAAGTCAAAAGCTTTGGAAGCAGATAATTGCATTGAAGAAATTTATATTTCCAGACAACTCTTTGTTGAGTAACAAGATCCCAATTAGTGTTCAACCAGACCTGCTCACCCGGTCAAATTGTCAAGAGTTGGCGAATCAAGCTCTCAAGGATTACATCAATTTCATCCCGCGATTCACAGCAGTTTTGAATGAGAACTGGTACCTTTGGAGAACACTTACGGGTATCGCGTTAATTGCGATCCTTGCCGTGATCACTTTGTTTGTTACGAGGCGCTTGAAAAGTTTAACGGATACATTTACCTCAGAGGATAGAAAGTTAAATCTACGGCAGTGGCAGTTTAAAAGAATGTTCAGGAGAGTTTTGTATGAAACAAAGGCTCTGTCGGTGGTGCGTCAAATCGATCCTCAAGTACTTCAGTGTGGCTATCCAGTTTTGTGTCTAGACATCAACGCAAGGCAGATCTTGGATGTGGAAGCGTTGTTATTGAGGGCCATGTTACGGGACAAATCTGACAATGGGCGCAAAAGAACGAGCACAGAAATTTCTTATAAACTTAGGTCCTTTTTTCAAGACGCTCGCAATTTTAGAATACTAATAAACCTGAACATCGAATGTAATGATGCAGAGGAAAAAAATATAAAAGTCCAACCAAAGACATCCTATATCCCCACTCAAAAGATGACAAAGAAGATGGGAATCAAGCGAAAAACTTAAACCAGTTTTCTACTTTTCTTTGCATTCTTGTTGCAGTTATGCTCGTTTTATTTAAATTACTTTTTACATTGTTTCTTAAAATTAAAACAAAACAAAAATATATATAAAAAAAAAATTAAAAACAAAAATTCATAAATGTTAGATAGAAAAAATCACAATGAAGAAAAGTAAAAAGGATAAATATAGGATACCGAGGACTTAGAAAGGGTTAAGTTGTCCAAAGTTGATTGTAATAGATGAAGCTTGTTGGTTTGTTTGGAATATGTCCTGTAATCTTTAAAGTTGACGCATGAGATGATGTTGGCTCTCATTGCTCTGTGTCTATACGTTTTCTTGCCAATCGTGGGTTCGATGAGAGTTCATTATTCTGCTGCGGCTGGTCATTAGTAGTTATACCTTGGGGCGTTGATTGCTCTCACTGGTGGTGGAGTTGGGATGTGAGCACCTTCTGCACGGTAGCCGTTCTCGTCGGCAATATAGGTGATGGTGTAGACGACACCATCGGGACCAGTGTAGGAATACGATCCTTGCATTACCTTGAATGAGAAAAATGAGATATGAAAAAATCTTTTTTAGTTTAAAGTTCATCCTATAATCGGACCATCGACCACTAAGGTCGATATTGTGGTAAAACTTCAGTCAAGTTAAGCGTCATAAGATGAAGGCCGAGAATTTATCTGGCCAAAATTAAATCTCTTACTCAAAAACCTTCATGGCAAAAGTGTCAGATGGATCTAGGGTGGAAATGGTCAACAACAGCGTAGAGAATCTTTTCAATTATTCGCTAATAAATGAGTTCTCTATCTTCGGACCGGTCACTTCTACCGGTAGAGAGATGCTCAAGAGACTACCAAAACAGCAGCAGCTCAGGGATGTATAATTAAAAACTGCTTCAAGGCACTATTGACTTCCTGGCAACCACAGGCGGCAAAATGCCTGCAAACTGCGTCTCACTAGAGACATTGCGAAAAGAAGATGAGAGTGTAGACTGGTAAGAGATGTGAATGGTATTCGCACTTATCCAAAGTGACGTCTAAGAAAAAGTGAGCAGGGCTTCACTTTGGTCCGTGTCAAATCTTGCAAATACATACTGGCATCCATTAAGCGATTTGTTCCTACTTGTCTGATGATCAAGAGGAAAAGACTTCACTTGAGTTGAAGGATTTGACTGCAAACACCACAGTTGCGTCGAAGGATTAAGTGACACCGAGAACAAATCTAGGGTCGATAGGTTCGACAGCCGAAACCGTTATCTGTGATACTCCGTGAGTTACACTCTGAAACCTGGTGCTAGAGAAAATCATTTCTTTCATTGCTAAGCGTCGCAAATCAATAAACTTGGCTGCAAAGTGGCATATGGCAAAACCAATCCAATTAAAAGTATAGAAGAACCAAAAGGCGCCTACAGCAATCTTTCAGCACGATATAGGGATATCAAGAGTAGAATATACCAAACCGCATAAAGTGAAGGTAATAAAAAAATACAATTTTACATTTAAATTACGTCACACAGGTCTCACAGCATGAAGACTACACCACATTCCACAAAATTTTTGATTGCATTGGGCATTTTTAAAAAGTCCAATTGTGTCTAAAACTCCAATAGCCCTTATCTTGGAGGGGCAATGAGCTAAAATCTAAAGTTATTTTAGCGCATTGTCATGATGTCGATGCAAAAACGCTTTTCAATGACACTCATCGGTGAAGACCGATCACTAGCATGCCCAACATGACGTCTAGTTGCCTTGTTTGATTCAAAAACAATTAAATTTGTTATTCTCACGTGCTCCATAAAATTGGGGAAAAAAGGTGACAAGACATTAATTTAAACTACCTGGAGATAGATAGTAGCCAAAGGATTCCGCAACCAAAAATTCAAAACTCAGGCAAAAAAAAATGGTTGTCAAAGTAGCGAAAACCGTTCAAGAAACTTCTGTCTCTCGATTGGTCCAAATAAACGAATCTGGGCCTGGGACCCATGACAACAGATTATCGTTCGGCTAGCAACTGCGCGATTTTCGGCCGAAATAAGCAGTCAGCACACGACCAATTATTTTCCGTGTGATTTCTCAGATTCACCTCCTATTTCTTCAACGCCAGTGTCTAAATTACAAGCTGGTCTCATTTTAATCGACTCTGGATGGTGTTATGTTGATGTGTCAAAGTAACAGCTTTCTAAATCTAAGTATTCATAGAACCAGGGGCACATAATGACAGAAAATCGTGCGGCAAACGTCGCCCGACTGAAAACGAATGTATGTATACACTATACATTTCTTTCCTTTCGTTGCCAATTCCGGACAAAGGCCAGAACGTCTGAATTTGGGATTCCAAACGAACAACCAAGCATGTTGTTATTGCTTTTGAAGTGTATTTGCCGTTGCATTTGTGAAACAAAAGCTATGTTACAAGGGGCAAATGACAGTGCTCCACCTTGACAAATGTGCTGTTGCTGTATGATTGTGTTTATGCGTTTGGTTTTGATTCTGGGTTCATTCGCATCCAGAAGTGAATTTCTCTTCTCTTCAGAAGAGGAAGTGTCAAACGAGTGCCAAGAAAACGGTTTACGAAGATCCAGAACGCTGCCGGACGCTTCTCGACCGGACGGCCAACCGCTAGGGCAATTTCCATCACTATTTCATTTGCGAAAATGTTTCCCACTATGACTCTATCAGGCTGCCAAAAAGCTGAAAATGCCAAAAAGCTCAAAACTTTCAGAAAACTTGAAAGAAGGTATACTGCACGGGAAATAATTTTTTGATAATGAGAATGCTTGCGGCAGAAAATAGTGCGGTTATATGCCGCACTTATTTTTTTGTCTGCATACAGGCCAAAAGTGTGCTTGCTTTGAGTGTAAGCCACTACCAAGTAAAGAGGAGTAAATTTGGAAGATAACGAAAAATAGTGGCGGCAAGATGGAGCTTTGAGGTACTCTGGCGTTCATGCATATGACTCAAGTACGACGTACGTGTTCAAATTTGACTTCCAGCAGAAAAGTTTTGGTTGAGTTGGTCAGAATTCGAAAAGGTTTTTTGGTTGATATCAATAGTCTGATGGCTGTTCAGTGCACCTTCACAGTGGTTTAGTCAGTGCTGGTCAACATAGTCATAAGCCTGAATTTTTCTTAAGCATAAAGAATGAAGTCACTATGTCAAATGACAACAAAGTCTTGAGGAAGACTTTTGTACAGATTTGAGTAGATATCCTCAGAATATGCAATAGAAATATGGTTTTGCAACAATTTCCCCAACAAACAGCAGTATACTCTTAAGCGTTAAGGCGGAATTTTTTCGCCTAAAAGTCAGCCGCACTCAAGTAAGTCGAGAGTTTCACTTACGATATTAATCTACGATATGCGATCGAGTTCTTTTCAATCCGAGTTTTCACAGTGTGGCTGCACAAAAAATCATCACAATGTAGGCCTCAAATTCTAATAATTCAAGACCCAAGGACACACACAAATAATAAGCTTTTAAAGACCAGCCAACGCGATCGACAATCTACACTCAATTAACATTTAACTTCTCAACTACACATGCCCCTTGCTCAAAAATCTCAACTTTACACTTGGATGCATGCATAAAAATCTTCATTATCACACCGATTAGACTCACCTGAGCTTCAACTTGTGTGCCGGGATTCTTGAGGTAACCAGTCTCGTCGGCCCGGATCCCATTGCTGGTTTCGTAACTGAAATTAGAAAAAATGCAGATGAATAAGTGCTGCAATGTTCCATTTGCCAAGTGAGTCTCCAGCTACCGTGGGAGGGAGGTGTGACAAAAGCTTTGCCGTCACCGTTTTATGAATGGGACAAAGTCTTAATGAATGGCGATACTCACTTATAGGCATACGAGCCGTCTGGATTCAAGTCGTAGTTCTGTTTCAAGATTACTGCGTCGCCTTCGTATGACGTCCGGGGCAATGGGATACCTCCACGTAACTGGGCGGATGCAACTCCAGCGCAAATGGCAACAATCAATGCTGTGACCTTTTGGGGAAGAACAAAAACGATGAGATCTATGATAGGCCTGGGTCTGGGATTATGATTTCGACTTAATTCAGTGCAGTCGGATGCGAACGGGTCATGATTCGCGTTTGCTGGTGTGGTGTGAAATTTGCATTAAATTTTGAATTAATTGCGGCGATAAAGGTGCAGCGCAAGAGGCATAAGTCTTTTCTGCTGCACGCATTTGTTTATTCAAATTGGCTCGTATTTAGGGTTTAGATGGTTCTGCGCTGGTCGTTAGCTGGGAGGAACCTGGCGGTCTTATTTATGCATGGATAGGTATGACTGACGTGATGGTATCGTGGCAAGGTATTTGCGCGCGCGCACTATATGAAGACAAGAGTTAATTACACTGACCTCGATTTGAATTGAATATGAGTAGAGCGGAATATTTGTTGCGGAATTTTTTCGGGTTAACCTCACCTTGGGGAGGTTATCCTTTGTGGGCTGTACTTTCGAAAGATATAAATGTGTTTTGATGGTTTTCCGGAATCTAATTATTTTTTGAAGTGGCGATGCAGAAATTATGGAAAATTGCTCTGTTCTATAAGATCGCCAAATATTATTAAAATACTTATAAGCATATCGTGCTGGACTATCGAACGCATGGTATTTAAGACGAAGGGGTTTTGGCATTAACAAAATTAATATGATTGCTACATCGCTATCCGGCCCCCAAAACGAGCTTGATCGGTGAATGTCCTCTATACAATTTTTGACCCACAATTTGGAAACTAAACCAGGAAGGGGTAAACTTATTTCGTTTTACTTCTGGATCACCAATTTATGGATTGCTTTTCCCAAAAGCTTTTTGGCGTACATAATTCCAGCCAGCCTGTAGCCGTGGATAAAAGCTTCGAAAATTTTTCAAATCTGATTCAAACAGATAAGTTTCATAATTTATTTGATAGGGACAAGGGAAGCCAACAAGTATGAAACTTATTTTCAGCATCAACATTTTGTGTAAGTTTCTTGAGCCTCATAAATTTTTAGAAAAATATTTTAAGAGGTCTCGGGCCTTCTTTTTCTAAAAATATAGCCAATATGGTTTTGAATGATTAAGTGCTAATATCTAAACTGCCCAATTTTTAAGCTTTTTATAAATAAAATAATAGTAATAATCTCCTTTTAAAAAATAAAATAAAATAGGAGATGATCAAGATCTGGAGATAAACTGGGAATAACTTCTCAACCGTGTATGCTGTGTGTGTCATAATTCTTCACATACAAGGGGAGGTACCTACAACCAGCACTTTTAGAAGTTTTTCGAGACAAATGTAAGTCTTTGTGAAAAGATTGAGAAGACTGTGAAAAAGAATGAGTTTCTTTTTTCAGATAACAGAGTTGGGATTGGATCAGAATAGGATTAGCGCCCCACACAATCTTTTATCTATAGTTAAGTAGAAAATTTCATTATAGAATAGTTTTGGAAAGGTATGAGAGGTTGAAAACCAATATTTGTGTACACTACAACTTTCGTTAATCTTGCTCTTATGTTGCGTGCATTGAGATAAATGAACAGCTGCCACTAGTCTCTCTCTACGAGTTACTAACGTGACTCTCGAGAGTGGTTTAACAACTTAGCAGTAGTTTTACTTTCAAATAAGCACGCAACTTAAGATTTTGTTAAGCTAGGTACGTCAACCTTGCTTTTTTGTTAAGCGGGCTCAATTATTATAGACAAGGATTAAAGTAAGTTTAAAAGAGGTTGACATTGTGCAAGTAGCAACAACGTTTAAAAGTGAACTGTTAAATTTTAGATCCCTTAGTAAAGCGACCTAGACTTAAGATCACTCCTAGATGGTTTTCTAGTTCACTAGAGCTGAGTCTTGAATAACTTTGTATGGCAGTTTCCTTCTCTTCTGTTCTGACCAATGGTTTGAAACAGGAAACCAAACCTAGAGACTTAACATACAGATAACACATACATCTGTAGAGCCTAATATTATATCTACAGATAAATTATTTTTACAAACATGTAAGAAACGAAATTTGTAAACTTAAGTTTCATCAAAATTAAAAAAAATCCCATTGCTATTGTGAATGATTACGAAGTTGCTTGCAAAAGCCTAAAATACCAAAATTCACTTCAAATCGGATGTTAAATCAATTGAAAAATGATTTTTTGATGTAAGAAAAGTTAAATAAAAAAGTTTACTTTAAGTAAAAGTTAAATAAATTCACAATATTAAAAAATAATTCACAGTGGCGAAATTATTTTTACAACTCTAAATTCTTGGTCAAACTTAGCTTGAGTTGTTTGTAATGCAAGAACATAAGTATAACGCAGTTATGATTGTGAATTAGTCGTTAGTAAATCTAGAGTTTCATAATCTAGACTTTAAATTTATTGTGGCCGTTAGTTATTGCGCAAGAAAACTCCGAGTACTGGGCGGAAAACTCCGAGTACTACTTTTTGTAAAAAAAAAAATCATAGGCACTGGATTAACTTTATTTAATATTTTATAAAACCCCTATTTAAACTTACATCATATTAAAACCATACATCAAAATTCAGACTTATGGTGCTCAAAACACTTCTTTGATTGAAGCACGTACAACTTTTATTAAAACGACCTTTTATGGCACAATTCTGTATGGATATGGCACGATTCTGTCAGTTAAAGCAAATTTTATGGATCCAAACAAAACCCTCATTCATTTTCAAACTTTTGGACTTACATACATTTTGGATAGTTGACTGATGAACTTTGTAAAAAATGGAAATTACAGAAAAACTGATTTGGAATAATATTGACAAAAAGTGTTCAAAATATTCGGTCTTTAAGTAAAGAGGAAGCTCTTATGCCGTCGGTTTATAAATTGTATAGAACAAAACTTGCAGTGTGGTCCTTAAACTGCAAAATATGGGTGCACGTGCCTTTACACTATTGTGAATTCCGATGCGGACTGATATCGTGACAGCACACGTGTAGAAGGGTACATTTTAGGCAGTGTGTTAAAAGTTTTCACTGTATTCAGTTGAATTTTGATTAAATGATTCTTCAGAATCGAAATTGCTTTTGCATGAAAATTGCAAAATATTTTACCAATGACAGTGTAAATTGTGAATTATAGCCAATTAAAATTGATTAACGATTACCAGTTAAGTCTTTTAATAAAACCGAGTGATTATTGTACGACGTTTGCGTGATTACCTTACTTACATTTTTAATTAAGTGAATGTCTATTTATAAATTTTCTAACATATTTTATAACAAGTCTTATCTGCGAATAACTTTGTAAAGGTTATCATTATCAGCTTTGTAAATACCCATTCATTTATGGGATATTTTTTTTTATTGTTTTCTTTGTTTGCTTGTTTGGATTAATGCATTCACTGAATTTGATTCATCAATTGATGCTAATTAATTGGCCGTAAAATATGTTTTTGTGTTTGGAGTGATGAGTAGGGTTGCCAGGTTTGGAAATATATTTTAATTTTTTTTTGCAACACGAAATGTGGAAAAAATAAAAAAAAAGTGTTGGCTTCCGAGGAAAACTGAAATTGGTCAGAGTTTTTAGCCCATTGAAAATGCTTTCCGGAATTTTTTTGACTTACAAGAGAACAATTAAAATCTAAGAGGATTTATTGTAAAATAAACTGTCTTTTTAATGAGCTTTTAGCATATTAACAGCTGGTGTTTAAAATTGAAGCACCCTTTGGTACTTAAGTCAATGCATTGACACATGACTGTCAAAAGCTAGTACATGAGCAGGCAGAGTTTATAGGAGCCTTTACTGATTCAAGAGCAAACAGTTTAGAAAAGAGTCTTTTAAGCTGTGGCTGCAGACAAGTATTTTTGCAGTACAACGGTTCAAAATTCAAGCACAAGCGAAATTTGTATGAAGTGGCTATAGAAGCCGTTCGTCCTTAAACTCGCAACAACTGGCGGGTCTGGTTTTTTTGAGTCAATATTCCATTTTCCTAAATTGAATCCTCAAAAAGCTTGAGTGAAAACATCACATACAAGTCTTATGTCCTGACTTTGGTTATAAAAAATCATATATGCTCCATTTAAAAGTAGTCTTATATTGCTTGCTTCTATCTAAAGGACGCCGTTTTTTTTTTTTACAAGCACAGAAGGTTTGCACAATTAAATTCCACTTCACTGCATAACTTCACACAGCTGACACCATCTTTGAGCAATCACCGTCCAAACAACTGCAGCAAAAGTTATGTTTCTTAGTCCAGTGTCAGTATCCTTTTTAAGGACCTGCACTTTACTTACGATTTTCATATTTGAATTAAATTAAAAACACGCTTAATTGGAATAGTAAAAATGGAAGCACTTCACAACTTGGTCCCGGACTATTTTGACGAAAGGATATTTTTTGTTAACAGCTTAGCACTCTTGTTGAGACACGACTTTGTGATGATGCCATGTCCATAGATGGCATCCGTTTATATACCAATTTGGCTTTTCGCACTATACAAACAGGCAAAAGTTCAATTGCTACAACAGCTTGATGGGGCTTGTAGGTTTCATAGAGTTCGCCCCAAACATGCATATATGGGGGGCGTCATGTACAGTTTTTTCTTGTTGCTACAGAAAGCATTAGACCACTACAAGTACACAATAATTATTGATAGAGAAACAAAGACAAAACACTTGATCCAACTGTAAGTAATCATTTAATTTTGCTCCGCAAAGAAGCTTCTTCCCCTTTGGCCTCTTGGTGGCGAAACTTGATGCAATGCAACCAACAACGACGAGCCTATACAGTGTGTGTATACACTTGCAACCGGCAAGTTTTGCCTTGATTTAGTTGCGCGCGCCGCAGCATTGTATAAGCTTCGGACGGAGCTTTTCCGCAATGTGGAAAATCCACACTTTGATCGTGGGCAGTGGGGGATGCGATCGAGTCAAGAAGATTCACTTTTCCATATAGAAACTCGTACATAGTACAATCAAGGTTTGACAGAAGAGGTGGAACATGGTTTAGACTTTGGTATTATGCAGATGCCACAAATTGCCGCTGGCCAATTCTGAGTAGCCTAGCCCCCCTGCTACGGCAGGAGGCAGTCTCTGTGACTCATGATTTGAGGTTATTAAAAACGCCATTTAGACATTTCAAAGTGGATTTTTATGGTAGTCGCATTCTTGGATTTAGATTGGAACGAGTGTAATTATCGGTATGCTCTTCCAGGCAACACACCTTCGCGCATAAACAAGGTGATCTTCAAGAGATGGTACAATAAAGATCTTCAATCAATTATGACATGTAGTTATGGACAGTGGTTTGAAGAACAGTTACTTTTTGCATTTGCCCTATGACATTACCTGAAGTCCGGATGTAACAAAGAATTGTCTACCTTGAATGGGTGGCACCGTAGGAACCCGGGATTTAAATAAGAAGACGTCAACAATAATACAGACTTTCATGTTAGAGTAAGGCATAAAAATTTGGTTCTTAAGCTCCAAAGAAGACAAAGGTTATGTTTTGACCTTGATTGGAAGAGGATTACCTGAGGTTTTGATTAAGTCCTAGATGTTAACTCATGTATTTTCGAACAGTTGGGCCTTGCAATTCAGCTCTTTGTTATCTAATCAAGTTCCTCGCGAAGATCTTAATTAGACTCTAACTAGTTTGTTCCGGGCAGTGGGACCAAATTTTCTTACAAGTCTTGTCCTTCTTTCCAGTTAGAGCAAACTTTAGGCTACAGCGCTTGTTTCTTCCATGCAATTTTCAATTATTTACGTAGGCCTAGGATCTACTGTATGATCGTTAGTATTTCTGACCCCCCTAAATTATGTTGTTCTTGATCGATTGGTACTTACTCGTCATCCATATTACAGCCTTAAAGCAAAGTACCCCAACATTCATCATCATCAATTTCTGTGACCGCTTATCCCTAGAAGGGTCGCAGAGGGAGGGCGGCTAAATGGTCCTTCCATCGTTCCCGATCCTCCGCCACCAACTCAAGAGACACAGGCGCGATCCCCAGACGTGTCTCGGAGACGTTCTTTAAGGAGTAATCATAGCTGTCATCGGATAGCATCATTGGAACAAATCAGTGGAACAATGTCTTCGGTTTTCTGACAAGTCATTCGTAGCAATCATTTAAAAATTTCTGTCAGGGTCAACAAACAGCTACAGGCATTTGAGGTTGGAGTTGATCAGAGAAAGGAGAATAGAAAGAGACTGGAATGCCTTTCAATGGAACAAACAAAATCAGTTGTTCCTTGAAATCGGTTTCTGTCAGTAAAATATTAAAAGCGAGTTTACATAAAAGTTTTAACACAATTGAAAACTTTTTTTCAATGAAAACAAATTTTTCAATGATGCATTCCGATGATAGCTATGATTAGACCCTTATGTAGTCCCGCCACCTACTTCTTGGCCGACCAGGAGGCCAGCCGACGCGCTCGCATCCCGGCTTACATGACTTGTCTGAGAAGGAGATGAGGTTTTCACTCAACTTCGATCCGTGGCTGATCTCGGTTTAATTCTTGAAATTTGGTGGGTAAATCCCAGATCAATTTTTGAAAAACAGTTTGAATTTCTGCTCTATTTTTTTTTTTATAATTCACTCATGAATAAGGGAATAAGCTACCCTCTTAATGTAAGACATCTCACGAGCGGAAAGGAATAGAAAAAGAGGAAAAGGAGGAGAGGTACTGGTGCACTCTTGTTTTGAAAAGTTGTAAATTTTAATGAGTAGGAAAGACTGATTGTGGTAGGACATTCCACATTCGAGTTGTACGGCTCATGAAAGAAAATCTGAACTTTACTGTGCGTCCGAAAGTGGGCTCGAGTATTACGGTTGAATATCTTGAGGGAAGGAATGCAATTGCGATATTGGAATTGAAAAAGGAATTGAAAAAGCGATAAAACAGTGACAGGCAGAAGACATTTCGTCTGTGTTCAAGTGAGTCAATAGACTTTCCCATGATTCTGTCGCCAATAAGCTTTAACGCCCGTTTTTGTATCCTGTCCAGCAGGTGTTATGTTGTTTCTATGTGAAATGGCAGTTGCTTTGCGTGTTTCTATGAGAAACAACATCTGAGAACAACTCGTACTTCTTTGTCTGTTTTCATTTACGTGAAGTGACAGATGGGAGAGTCGATAATTTCGAGAGTCGAAGCTTTCGACAACTTTATCAAAGGATCTAACTCTGCACTGAATAGCTGTTTGCTAGGTTAGCTCAAGATTTTCTTCGTTCCGTCACTAACAGATCCTTCCAGCAAAAATCGTCTGTGAAGCCGGCTTGTTGAAGATTCAAATCGAATCGAAAGATGGTAAGACCCATTGACTCGAAAAGTGCATTTCCTTACGTCTGTGGTTTAACCGTGTAAAGTTTGCGTTTTGTGCAGTCCGTGACAGGTGCCAAACTGACGATCAAACTATCACGCCTTTTGTTAAACAACTAAACGGGGAGAGGCTACTAACATAATTTATTTGAAACACTAAATGTGCTACATGTATCAATATCAGCAATTCCGTCGATGATTTGTAAAAAGCTTTAAAGTTTTTTAAATAAAAAAATAGGCCGTCCTTTAACTTGGCGTGACCTCTGTTAAAAGATCTGTCAGCAGAATAGTACCAAAAATTGGAGTCCCACCCTCACTTCTTAGGAATATTGAGAGGAACGAAGTGCTTGTAAATCTGAAAGGCGAGGAACTAATAGTGATCGCTTATGCACCTTAAAAAAAAACTCCTACAAGATGCTCTTAATAAGCTTTAAAGATGGGCAGATAGTTGACATAAGTCGGGTATGAAACCCTACAATGCCCAATCCCACATACCGACGGCCTTAATTAAGAGCGCTGGCCTTAAATATTGTCGTTTGTCAGATAGTGACATATGGAGCGGTTGCCTGGTTGACTCGTAAATCTTGTGCGCTCTCTAGTGCTCAATAATATCTATAGCAGATAAATAGCTGCAGCCATGATGCCTCAAAGCAACTTCTTAGTGGACTGGTAGCGAGAGAGGTCCCTCCACTATTCTGAATACATTGAGGATCCCTTCTAGAAACACAGACTCAAATTTGCCCATACTCCAGCTTTAATTTGATTAAAAACTTCCAGACTGCCATCCCCAAGACGTTATGATCTTGCCTTTCTAGCACATAAATCGATACACTTCTACACTGATGGATCGAAAACTAGTCAGAAAGTGGCTTATATAAAGTCTTAGCTTCTCTTTTCGTCTTAATCATAACGGAAGGCTTGTCCAGGCTTCAGAATAACGTGATATCAGATATCAAGATTGACGACTATTTTTTTGAGGACAGTCAAATAAACTCTAAAGTAACCCTTGACTGCCGATCTAAGAGTGATGTCGGGGCAATAAGACATTTTCCTGAGCTGGGTGGGTTCGCAGAACTCAGTATACTATTCTGTCTTATTCTTTCGGGAAGAGGCTCTATAGGTACATTTACCAATCTACACATGCAAAAGCTCATGCTATATCTGATTGTAATAAAATAATCTGGCAAAAGCTGGAGTGAAATGGGCTAAGGTGATCTGTGATAAGAGATGTCACAAATCATAAAAATTCGTCTGCGTAAACTGTGGATCATCAGAATTTTCTTGTGACAGCTCAAGATCAATTACCATCAAAATCAGTTGGTCCCAAGACCCCAGTTACCTAAGCCGATTTCACCCCTGGATCTTACGCCTTCTTATATGCAGAAATTCATCCGGATTTCATAGATAAACTGAGGTCAGGTTAGGTTCGCACCTATTCGTAGCGACGAAACGACTGACGTCTTCAAAAACACTTGACAATGCTATATGAATTCCTTGTTGCACTTTATGACTCCTACTCAAATACTCAAACTCAGGATTAAAACGAAAAAACTACTCAATCACACAAACTTTAAAAGAAGTCCCATGGTCTTGTTACATACTAATCGCCTGAGGGCCTGTTTAAGTGCCTTATTAATTAGCATGTTACGGCCATGTTCACGCCACTAGTTCCCATCAATCATGCGTGTACGCTTAGGGGAGCCTCGCATGTCAAGACATCGTCAAACTTTTGATTTATATCAGTCTGAATATTGCTTCTGTGTATCAGTTGTCTGAGCTGAGTGGCATTTGTCATACCCTAATGACATTTGGAAACAAAATTGAAATCTCTTGTGAGAACATGAGTGTCACAATTGTTATAGTTGTGTAACCTTTAAGCAAAAATACATATAAATCTGTCATCAAAAAAATCACTCAAAACTTTACGGAGTGTCTTGCTACTCCCCCAGGTCATCGTAAATCAATATGAAAACAATAATTTACGAGCCAATTGAAGGAAGTAGTATGCCATTCCAGACAGCCCGTTACTGGATCATTTCCATACGTGATTATCATAATAATTCAGAGTCTGCGCACCGTCCGAGCGATGTTAACTTATTACTTTTGAGCTGATGCTCAGAAGTAACCTAGTCTTCTGCGCTGAGGCTGCTGGCTATATCGACAACGATGATGATGTCGGTCAAACGGATGAGATCGGTTTAGGAAAATTTCATAAATTGCCAGGTAACCCATTGTTGCAGCTTGAAGAAAATTGGTTTCTTTGGCTAAGTGGAAAAAGGTGAACCAGAGGCACTCCCCTGCGCACTTGCCTCGGGGCTGGACCATCACAAAGGCCGCATATAGATATCGAACAGTGGAACACTGGTTCAGTGCGTTTTTCACTTGGTATTGTGTGGGAAATGTCAGATGCGCATAAATGAAATTATAGCTTCATTTATTTGCTAAGTTAGCAGGAGCCGGTTTAGTGTCTTCTTCAGTTGTGAGGGTCTTTTTTTGTGGCCGGATTCTCACGGGTTGTTGCGAAAATGATTGATGAGATCATCGACAATTGGATCATTTTAATGATACCTATTCAGAAATATTTTAATGGATGCATTGAATGCAAAGAAGTTATACTATGAGCTATGACCTAATTTAAGTGATAGTTTAGGATTTCACTAAAGGCCACTGAATAGCATACATGAAGTGAAGGACTATTGTGGCATAATCTGGTCATATAAAATAAATGAAAAGGTTTTGAGCTTTTTTTTTAAGGGAAGTAAAACTAAAGTACAAGTTAATCTTTGGTACGAATGAGACAAATTAGTTATTTGAGAAAAACTCACTGTGCTCATTTGCATCTCCTTGAAATGGTGCCTCGATTTCGATACCAGATATAATCGCATGATTTCGTAGCCTTTAGCCATACATTTGTTAAGCTTTGGTACAAAACTTGAATAAATCGGCGTAATATCCCTTTTTTCAAAACAAATGATTTCTCTCTATCTGCTTCGATGAATATTTTTCATTATTGACATTGTCTACCTCATTGTTGACATTGTCGATGTCTTTGACTCAAGTGCGAATCAAGTCAGACAAATTGTAAATACCTACGAAATGATCCATCACTTAGTGATATTCGGTGTTTGGATATGGGTTCAACTACCTTTTGCGAGCCCTGCTGCTAGTGACGAGCTGCTAGTGATGACCAGTTTGCGCAAGGGATTATTCTTAAAAATTAGTAAATAATGTAATGCTGATATTGTAATAGTTTTCAAAAAAAATTCCGAAATACGTTTTAAAAATCGAGCGGAGAATAATATTTGCCTTTCATTCTTTCTTTTAACGAATAGTTTTACTTGGGATGCTGAACGCGGGCTACTTATACTTAAGGTGGTGCTAAAGTCGGGGATGAACCTGGGCCTCTGCCAACTAGCTTCGCCAGCCAGCTTTGTCTCCAGCTAGCCGTCTCCAGTTTTGCAAGCGAAGTTAGCTGAGTTCGCCTTCCACTTGTGAGCGCCATCAGAGTCTCGGTGCTTCTATACTGCGCCATCCCTCTTACAGCCTCAGCAGAACTAGACACCCTAGTTCATCTAACTCCGTTTGACATCTTTAGCAGACAAACAGCTGGAATCACGGCTACTCGCCTCAAAGCAATCTCTCTCTAGTGGACCTATAGTGAGATAGGCCACTCCTCTATTCTGAACACATTCAGGTACCTTTTTAGAAACATTGACTTCACCACCCCAGCTATAGTTTGACAAAAACTTTCAGGCAAATATCCCCTTAGGTATTCTTGGGATGAATCGATCCACTTCTACACTGATGGAACAAAGACAAATGACTTAGGTTAGTATTCGCACAAAAAAAATACTAAATCTTAGTCTCTCTTTCCGTCTTCCTGATCATTTTAGTGTTATTCAAGCTGAAATCATGGCGATAAAGGAAGCCTTGTCCTGGTTTAAAAATAACGTTATACCTGCCAAGGATATACGCATATTTTCTGAAAGCTCGGCGGGAGGCGGCCATCAACTGCCCCTGGATTTGGTCTCCATAAACTCCAAAATAGCCTTAGACTGCCGTTTGTCTCTAAATTAGATATCGGGGCAGTTCAACATTAATATGTGCCAGGGTGCCATAGTGACATTCCAGGTAAGGCTGTGGAACTCGCCAAACTGGCGAACTCGCCAATTAGGCTCCTTAGGCATCCCAATTTCGTCATGCAAACACATGATAAAACTAGATGTAAAAGAAAGACCAAATCCCAGATGGACAAGGTGTAGTAACTTTCTAGTAACGAAATAGATTTGGCCAAAGCTAGATCTTAAACGCTCGAGGAGTTTGCTAGCTTTTAGCTCATTAGTGCTTTAATCGTTGTCACTACAGGACATAATCTGATAGGCAAATATGCGACAAGGCTTGGTAGAATTGACATTAACGACTTTTGCAGAAGCTGCATGGATAATGACGAAGACGAGACCACTCTCCACCGTATCTGCACATGCTCCGCTCTCTCTTAGAACCGTAATCTTCACATGCTTTCTTCTTCTTCTTTCCCATATAGGCGCGAGGTTATGATCTGAAGTAATAGATTATAACCCTCCCACCCTACTGCATTCCAAATGGTCCGCTTGTGGGGTACGCCGATTTGACCTCAGAATATACCGGCAGGCCACCCGGTTTTGCATCTCTTCGTCGCTGAGGCCAAATAAATGCTGTTGTCGTTGCATTTGTGCGATCCATGAATGTTTAGGCCTTCCTCTCCTTCGCGATTGTGCTGGAATGTTGATTGACATTGCCTTTTTGACGGGGTTCGTAGGATCTCTCCTTTGAACGTGGCAATACCAACTGCGCCGGTCGTGCTTCATTTTTCTGGAGATAGGTTCTTTTACATGGAGGCTTCCTCGGATCTTCGTACTTCTTACTCTATCTCGCTTTGTGAACCATGTGTAAGTGCCGGACCTACAACTGCGGTGTAGAGCCTTCCTTTTTTCGGTCACAAAAGATGGCGCAGTTTTCTCGCCACTTCATCCATACCACGCTTACGCGGTGATTGATGTCGTCATCACAGTTTGCTTTGCTAATGATCATAGACCCCAGGTACTTGAACTTTTTCAATTCTCATTCAATTTAATATCTGGAATCGGCTCGGGTATGGGTCGGAGAATAGGCAGCACTGATACTCTGTCTTCTTTTGGCTTACGATACCCATTCCGCTCTTAAACATCCACCCATATATCAAGTGCTCGCTGCAGTATGATCTTCACTTATGATGGCCCCATCGTCAGCGAAGAATAACTGATGTACTTTCAGGTCCGTAAGTTTTCCTTCAAGCAGATAATCAAGGACTACAATGAAAAGCAAAGAACTAAGGATGCTTCCCTGGTGTACACCGACTTTAATTGAGAACTCATCAGTGACTCCGGAAGATCTTACTCTTTGCTCCATCATAAATGTCTATTCTGGAACCCCTCACATGGGAGCTTTAGTCTATAAAACTCTTAGTGATCTTAGCACGACTGACCCTAAACGTCTTTACACACCATTAGTAGCTCGAACGAATATGCAATATATCCAGTTCTACGTAGTTCCAATTCTACCACAATGGAGTTCGTTTCGTAGGTCAAAAACTGGGGTGGAAATGGCTGAGGTGATTTGTGATAAGTGATGTCACAAATTAAAGAAATCGTCTGCGTGAACTGTGATCATCACAATTTTCTTGTGATAGCTCATGATCAATTACCCTCAAACTTAGCTGGTTTCCAGTTTTCAAAATGTCTGATTAGTTGGTTTTTATACCCAACCCAGGATCTATTAACTGTGGTGTATAGTTTGTAACTTAGTGGTCAGTTAATAAATAACCGTAGACCCCTTAGACCTTTTGGTGATATGCTCGAGTCAGGTGAATTGATAAAGCCATGTCCGTCCGTCTGTCCTTATTTGGTTACTAGCTTGGTTATTATTTTGTACAAACAAGTTATAAGAATTGATAAGATCCGCCCACAGCCACACCCACAATTGACTTGGATATCAAATAACCTCAAATTTACTTTTTATATAAAATTGCCCTTTGTTGAAGTTAGACAAGCCATAGGTCCTCAAATTTTAGGTCCGTCTTTGTCTGCCTGAAGCCTTTAATAAGACAAAAATTTGACCGCCGACATCCTCAACCATGCCCACTTTTAAAATATTCATGAAAATAATTCTAAATCGAAAAAAATTATATGACAAATATGAAAGACGTTGCCATTCACTAAGTTTGTTACAAGACGTTGAGCTCCGCCCACTTTTAGGGGGCGTTTTTGAAAAAAAAAAAATGTTTTTTAAGCATTAATTTCCTTTTTTATTGAATTTTTTCATGATTCTAATGAAAGAATAGAAGTTACATTCTATTTTTCAGCTTACACCAATTTTTCGGGGACGTGGCCAATACAAATTATTGGCACAAAGTATATAAACTCAGGCCAAAAATTTTTTTAATTTGGTGTTACAGGGTAAAGAGGGGCGGGTATTAAGAAGTTCATTTCAGGCGATTTCTTGCACTTACTTAAGTACATGTTTTTTTTTATAATTGCAATTAAACTTACATTGTTTGATTCGATTATGATTTTACATGTACAAAAATGTATACTTTTAATAAACATTGTTTTTTACATTTCACTAAATTTTTCGGATAAGCCGCGTATTTTATTAATTTTAATGAGCACAATTCTGAAACTCACCCCGAACGTTTCGCATCGAATTGCATCGAACGTGGTCAACAGGAAAACAGTTTATTTTTAATGCGTTTATCATACGCGTTGCGCCCGCCCTCTTTTTCCTTGCCGAAGGCTTTGAAACAATGTTTTCTTCAATGTGACTTAAAAATTCATGACCTGTGTTGTGTAGATAGCCAAGGGAGTGGAATGATATAAAAGTGTTGCTAAGGCTCCTTTCTGGCCCGATATTGAACCGAAAGTGGTACAATACTGGATCAGTAGCTAAATGATCTTAAAGCTATTTCACAAAATTCGGCATAAATTTTAGAAACTTCAAGTAGTCATGTGCTCCTTCGGAAAGCGCTAATTTTCTTCACGAAAAGTACAACTAGTCCCAGTATTAAAACTTTCAAAATCAGACATATCTCAAAAATGAGAAACAAATTAGAATTTTTGATTGTTCATTGTTTCATCATCCGAAAAACAAAAATGGCATATCAACCAAAATAAGTCTTGTCAATATTTTTACTTTGTTGAATAGTCCGGTTACCAAGGTACACAACTGCCTGGTTGAGAATACGCAGTTCAGTGGAGTTGCATGTGCAGTGCAGCACTTTTTTAAAAAAAAATTTAAATGTCATAATATCGTCCAAAAATATTTCTTGGAGGCATTGATATTCTTCATGCAATCATGGCAATTTAAAACCATGAGTGTGTCAGCCCCTAAAATGTGTCCAACTAACGAAAACAAGTGGTCACAGCTTAGGTAGAAACTATAACTAACGTATGGATGACTTCACAAAGTATTTAGCTCATGGTATTATGAGCTTATGGACTTCTGTAAAAAAAGCAGACAAAAAGCAGACAGATAATAATTAGCACTCTTCTTAAGTAGTCACACGAGTGTGAATTTTTGTAACCCTACATTTCTGGATAAGGAAGAAAACATACATTCAACCTTTTGCCAAATTTTATGACCTCCATCCAGAAGTTTGAGGTTAAGGTAAGCAAAGCTTATGTAGAAGCACACTCTAACGACTAATACAAATACGTTTTTAGATCCAAATCTGTCTGCTGAATCCACAACATCGTAAATAAGATTTTTTGAGACGAATACTGGAATGTGACGTAAGCTATTAGCAGTCTTCGTTTTCAATCCACAAATTAGACAATGCCTGATAAAAGTTTTTCTTTGTCAATTTCAACACCTTCAAGCAACGTGATCGCAGCTTATCATTATCACCTAAAACTTTGTAAAATGGCTATAAAAGGCCTAAAGAATCATTGCAGATAAATAGTAGCAGCAGTTTTACACAACCTTTTAGTACAAAGCAAAATAAAGGCTGAGTTATGGAAAAAACGGTAAGAGAGTCGAATTTTGTTTATGTAGCTTTTAACAATGTCAATCTTTTTTAGGTTCTTCTTGTAATTCTTGCAGTCTTTCTGACGGTTATCAGCCTCTCAGCAGCACAGATCCCAATAACAGTCTATGACAGTCAAGGAAACATAGTTAGCCAGGATAATGGTGATGGTGTAGTGCGAAGTTTCAGCCCTGAGCTAATTCCCAGTGAAGATACGTCATTTGTGTTTGAACCAAACACCGATGAAGAAGATTCGGATGAAGAGGAAGTTGGTTTACCAATACCACAAATAGATTCAGCTATCTCGACCCAAAACTAAAGAAACACAGGAAATAAATCCAATTAAAAATTGAAAGCCTTTTCTGTGTAACTCTAATGAAGCTGTAAGGAAACCCGAAGTGAGGACACACTATACAAAAGGTCACATTGAAAAACCAATTTGAGGCATGAAAACGGAATAGGGCGTCTTTGTGCATCTGTCTATGGAAGAGTTCCTATACCTTGATTATATGATTTAAGTCTTTATTATAAATATTATAATGGTAAATGCTCTGAAGAATTAAGTAACTTAATTCCTGAAAATTCTTCCCTTGTTCGATCTACAAGGCAAGCGTTAAGCGCTCATTAGTTCCATGTTCACCTCGAAGCACCTCCAAAGTACACTTTGGAACTGACTTCCTGATAACATATTTCCTAGCACTTATAAACTGCAAACCTTTAAAAATAAAGTAAATAAGTATCTCCTTACATCTCGGGGCACTGTTTCAGTTTTATAGGTTCGCCTTTCCTGACAGAAGACATTAAAAAAAAAACTGTAGTGCAATTACTAAGCTAGTGTTGTCAGGATTAAATGCTTATAGGTCATGCAGGTCATGAAGATGTACATATTTTTAGTCAAACCTCATAAGTTCCCATCACCGGGCCGAACCGCCTCAAAATTATATCGGAACAGCACCTCCTAACACTTAGGTACAACACTTACAACAGTTTAAACCCCCTCTCCAGCCTTGTAAGCTTAAAACACGGTAGTTAAAGTCCAATAAAACACGACACACTTAAAAGTCATAAATCTTTTTTTGGCGCGAGTAAAGCCCGAAGCCAACCGCCACCTCGAGTTATGGCATGAAATTTTTCATCAGCTTGTTCGGCGCGGTGCTAAATATGCTTCCTTGTGTGACAGATGTCAAATGAATTTAATTGAGCCGACACAAACAATAGTGCTGCGTCACAGCTGTTTTGGCTGTTATTGTTGTTCATAGAATGTTGCTAATTAGCTGGATTTCCAAAAACGTGTTTTTCAACACACAGCATTTTCGTTGAAAACTGCGGTGTTTTGGGAACTCATTTAAGTATTCAAATCTATTCAATTGGCGAAATAAATTTTAGTTATTGCTTAAGTATGAGTGGCTGCTCGAGTGAAAACATTTTTGGCGGTGATCTGCGCACGGTCGCGGCCTGATGGCCTCTTCTCTAAAGGATTATTTGATTATTATAGGCTTAATGGCTAAGAAACTTTGCTAAGGTGTTCCGGCCTATTAATCATTGCCATATTTCGCATTTGAAATTGACAAGATGCGATTATATAAGCAGACTGTCATAAATTGTCATAATGGCAGGTCGGCTTTAAATAATTGATATATTGACTGGGTGTTTTCATTTGAGGTAGCGCTCACCAGATGTGCTGATGTTATTGGGTAGCCCGACTGGTTTCTATTTTGAGGTGTTTCGTATTTTCGAACAAAAAACTTCGTTGTTAAAATCGTGCATAAATTAAGAAGAGACTTGTGCTATTTTTATGCTAATCAAGATGAATAATAAAGAAACAATTTAGGGTTGCCCCAAGCCAACGAGAATGTAGCAAACAGGAATATAAGTGGCGTATAGAAATAAAAACATATTGTAAGGGCTGATCAGCTGAAGCTGAAAATGTTTACCCTCTGGTATCGTCTTGGTTTTGTTCTTTTTTCGTTAAAAGTTAGGTCTGGGCTGGATGCGATCACTCCACTGATGACTACGCTGGTTTAGCCTTGCACATTGTCCTGCTATACTATCGTCAAAAAAATTACAAAAAATACAACTTACAAAAGTTGCCCCTTATACAAAAGATCCTATTTGGATTTTGATGCATATGAAATCAATACTTCGCATGTGTCTTAAACTTATTGATTTTTCTTAGCTACAGAAAAGCTATATATCCTACCTTTTACAACGGACGTTAGGTGGCCTAAAGCTTTCTTTTAAAAGTAAATAAATAGAGTGGCGCACCAGCTCGAGGTGAACCAGGGCCAACTTCTCAACAATGTACGCTGTGTGTGTTAATTTCTTCACATACAAGGGGACCTACAATTTGTTGCTACAACATTTTTCTGACTTGAGATATTAACAAAATAAAATTTAAGTTCCTAAATTACGCCTCGAATCGATGTCACACGCTTACTTCTTACCGTTTTGATGATCGTTGTTTTAAGTTTGAAAGCATTAGTTAAAGGACGAAAATGAAGGTTCGACAAGAGTCGTATGGAGAGTTATTGTTCGATTGCTGAGTATATGCCCGTTTTTCCTTTTGTATGTTCCCGACCTGAACGGAGACGCCACCTAGCTCTTAATCGCGGTAGACTAATCCTCGTACATAACAAAAGTAATCTGGTCCTTACGGCTAGCAAAATATTTCATGGGTCCCAATCTCGGACCGTCTAAGGAATCTGCTTTTGCGCGGATAAATAGTCTCGAAGGGGAGTAAAATAAAATCTGGAGCCATTTCGCCTATTCGTGGGTATCGACGAGTCAGAAGTCTTGTGCCAACATCTGCTTCATCAACGTGGCTTGGAATTTAAAATCATTGGCGAATAGTTAATGGCTCTGAAATGTCTGCTGTTCATACTGCAACGAAGGGCAAAATTTTATGCTCTGATGAATTGATTCACGCCAAAAGCTCCATCTAGTTCGAATGCCAAATAATCTCATGCCTAGAGATAATGTGACAAACCTTAACTGAAAACGAGCGTCGCATTGGTAGCTGCTTCACTGGACTTCTTTCACTGAATCCTTTCTTGAATTTCTGATGACCAGAGAAACCCCTCAACTGTTCCTGACCGTTCAAAACGAAGGTAAGTGGCAGAGAAATATTAATTTTTAGAAACATTAACAAAGGCGACGGGCCTTATATTTGCTAAAGGGTCACAAAATGTAGCGAAAAAGAAGGAAGAAGGAGGAGGACGATAAGGAGAAGAAAAGAAGAAGAAGAAGAAGAAGAAGAAGAAGAAGAAGAAGAAGAAGAAGAAGAAGAAGAAGACAAAAAAGAAGAAGAAAAAGAAGAAGAAGAGGAAGAAGAAGAAGGAGGAGGAGACGGAGAAGAAGAAGGAGAAGAAAGAAAGAGAGGAAGAAAGCGAAGAAGAAAAAGCAGAAGAAGAAGATGAAGAAAAGGTAAACAAAGAAGTGTGTCTTGTGATCCTCCAACTGCTTTAACTTCTTGTCCACAATAAAGAAAAGGAGAAGGAGAAGAAGAAGAAGAAGAAGTAGAAGAAGAAGAAGAAGAAGAAGAAGAAGAAGAAGAAGAAGAAGAAGAAGAAGAAGGAGAAGAAGGAGAAGAAGGAGAAGAAGGAGAAGAAGGAGAAGAAGAATAAGAATAAGAAGAAGAAGAAAAAGAAGAAGAAGAAGAAGAAGAAGAAGAAGAAGAAGACGAAGAAGAAAAAGAAGAAGAAGAAGAAGAAGAAGAAGAAGAAGAAGATGAAGAAGAGAAAAACGAAGAAGAAAAAGAAGAAGAAGAACAAGAAGAACAAGAAGAAGAAGATGAGGAAGGAAAAAACGAAGAAAAAAAAGGATAAGAAGAAGAAGATTAGGAAGAAGAAAACAAAGAAGAAGAAGGATAAGAAGAAAGGTAAGAAAAAGTATACGAAGACGAAGGAGAACAAAAAGAACAATTTATCTTGCTTTCCAGTATCAGCATGATCACCACCATCATCATCATTGTCGGTGGCCGCTTATCACAAGGAGGGTCGCGGAGCGAGGGAGGCTAAATGGTTCTTCCATCCTTCCCGATCCTGCGCCGCCAAGAGACACTGGCGCGATCCCCAGACGGGTCTCAGAGATGTTCTTAACCTGATCCTACCACCTGTTTCTCGGCCTGCCAGGCTGTTGAAGCGCTCGCATATCGGCTAACATAACCTGTCTAAGAATTCTGTCGGCATGATCAGCATGATCACATGATATTTTAATAAGTATATTTCGCTACAAAAAATGAGAACTGGTAAATGAGAATTGGTAGCATGTTTAAAAAGTGGCCCCACGTTGGGTGCCAAAACAATAACAACCTTTTATGCGACAAAGCCTAAGCTAGAGATTCGCTCGGATCCATATTCAAATGCTCAAAGTTGACTTGACTCCTTGCGATCATTTTTGGAGTAGGGTGCTCTTTTAAGGTTACAACACCAGAGCAGATTAATCCTTAAACTGCTTTGGTTTTTATAACTTTGAGAGCTCACCTTGCTTGGGAATATTTTTTTCAAATTTTGTGTTTCAAATTTTAGGATATTATTGTTTTTGTTGTTAAAACTATTCGCTTTGTCCATCAAAATTTTAAGGCAATGTATCTTTTCAAATTTACAAAGATGGTGACCATGGAAAGGCGTGCTTTTCGCTTAAAGTTAGTCGAATGGTGATCCTTATCCATCTCATCGTACATTGCCAAAAGGTGTCAGAAGACTTATAAATTCAAATCAATACTTTTTCTAAAAATATCTGCTTAGAAAAACACTAAACTTAAATTTCCCTCAACCGTTGTTCATCCTACGCCCGCCTTTCATGCAAAGTCGCGCTGTTTCATCTGCTAAGCTCATCTTCAACGCATGATGTCTATCACATAGGTTGTTGCCCTGTGTATGAATTTAATTAAATCTAATGAAGTTATGTAACAGAAACTCGTAAAAAATAGCCCTTTTGTTTTAGTTTTTTGAAGCGTTGATTAATCACATATTGAGGTAGGTACATAAGTAAAATAAAAAAACAGGCACAATTTGAGGATTTCTTCTTGGTTAAAGTAGATTTCAACAAAATAATGGATTATGTTAATTTCTTAACTTAACATTGCATCCAAATTAAAGACGATATTAATAATAATTATTATTCTTTTATACAGTTAAAATGAGGTTAACTTTTAACTGTGGAAAGTCTTAAGTTTGTTAAGTGAACAGGATCCAAAAGGATTACAATTAAAATAAAATTGTGTTCGGGTTTTCGTATCTATTGAAATTAAAAAATTTACGCTAAATTTAAATGACGAAATGCTTAATATTTGCTATTCTAAGAGTATTTATCGGGTTTCTTTACTGATGATAACTTTTTATAGCAATAAAAATTCGACAAAACCACAATTGTATAATTTCTTTCCATTGTTAAATCCAAATTTTAAACACCCTGTTAATATACGAAAATAATAAAATCACTGTATACTTGTATGCTGCAATTTAAGAACTCGTCTAAAGCGCATTTATACACTCATCAACTGGCTTTATTTAATTTATTTAATTTATTATTCTGCACACAATTCAATTGGCTTCGTTTGGCTATTACCTAAATTGTTATAGTTTCCGAATCCTAATTTCTGCACACTTTGGATTGTTAGTCAGACATTTTATTGGTATTTTTCTATTTTAATTTTGTTGATCAAAAATGCAGATTGTGAGTTGGGCGCATCATAAAATTCAACATTCTTAACAGCTTCTGCAATCTTTCTTTGAATTTCTTTATTCCCGGGAAAGAGGATGTTGTTCATTTTACCAGTTGATATTGACTCCGAAATATGTTTCGGCTCAATAGGATAAAAATAGACTTGACTTTTGCTCATAACTCGAACTCATACCTATGTAAGGACAATCTTCCATGTGCTCATTTCTTTTCGAGCAGTCCGCAAAAGAAACAAATAAAATACATTGTGCACATTTACTAAAAATAACCTCTTATTTGATGTGAATATTCTCCTGATCCTTTCGTACTTAAAAAGATCAAGAAGTCCAAATCTTTTGCTAAGGTTATTAATTTCATCGTTCTCATCTTGAGTCATATTCAAACTCTCAGTAGACTAACTTGTAAGTTTGAAATCCAATTATATCTGCAAAAAAATTGGCACAGGTCCTTACGGTCAGTCTCTCAAGTTTTTGTTTTGATGAGTTTTTACAAAGAAACACGATCTTACGAGTAAATTAAAAAAATCGATTTATTTGTACAAAAATACTCTACACTTAATCATTAAACACTTGAATATCACTTAACTAATGACTTAGCAATGTAAGCAACCGCCAGTCCTTATTTATTCTTGGGGCTTGTCAGCTTGTGCCTCGGCTTGTTCTGGCTGTGCTTCTGGCTCTGATGGTGCTGATGCTACTGGTGCTGGAGCTGCTGGTGCTGGTGCTGCCGGTGCTGGTGCTGCTGGTGCTGGTGCTACTGGTGCTGGTACTACTTCGGGTTCCTTGGGCTTTGGTAGTTCCTTAGCGACTGGCTTTGCGGGCACTGGTTCGGGCTGCTTTGGCTTTGGTGCAACTGGCTTAGCAACTGGCTTGGCTGCCACGGGTTCTGGCTTAGCCAACTCCTTGGGTTTTCGCGATTTTAATTGCTCTGGTTCGGGTTCTGACTTTGGCAGATCCTTAGCGGCTAGAGCAGCATCGGAGATTTCCTTTGCAATGTGCGTGCCTACGGGTACGAATCCATTCTCATCGGCGGTGTAAGTGACAACGACCTCATCACCATTGGCATCGATGTACTTGTATGATCCGGTGATCTTGATACCTTCTTCCTCGGTTCCCTGGTTGACGAACTCAGCATTCTCTTGCCTATAGCTGCCATCGGCGGACTCGAACATAAAGCTGTACGAACCATCTTCACCCTGATTCGACTCGGACTTGAGGATAGCAATGATCTCTGGCTTCTCGGTCTTGTCTTCTTCATCTAGTTTGGCTGGTGCCGCAGCAACCAAGGCAACTAAGGCCACAAAAAGGATCTGCGAAAAGAAGATAAGGCTTATAGGACACAAACTTTCGATCTTGGCGGCGCTGGCGCCGATCGCTACTTACTGGCTTGAACATTATTCGATTGTAAAGTTATCCACAAACAGGCTGGAGAAGAACTACGTGCTGAGACTAGAATGTAAGAAGCTTATATACCGCATAAAATTAGCATATCTTCACGGTGTCCAAAATGTGACGAGATCGGGCTATCTATAGAATTCCCCAAAAAATTCATTTGTTATCTCGAATCAGTGTTAACAGTCTGACAACGTCGTCGTCGTCGTCGTTGACCACGGAGGCAACGAAAGTGAGAACTTGTTCGGTGGGTTTCTCTCTCATTGGTGGAGGGTCATAAAAATATTTCCAAGGGTAGGGGGGTATGAGTCCTCAGCGGGTTTGATGATCGGGAATAAGCACGATCATGGTATAATTTTTTTTCTTTTCTTGTTAAATTTAATTACGATTTTTTTGCGCAGACTTAAGGCAACAGATGACAGAGCTCATCTCGAATTTGACTTGCTAAACCGATAAAGTAGTTGGCAGCAGTTGACATAATACGTAACGGTCTCGTTCAAGGCCGAACGAAGAAGTGTTAAATGAATTTATAAATAGATGAACCGACAGAAGCAATTGGCTCGAAGTTTTTTTTTTCATTTTGGGGAGATGAATGACTCAGGGTGGGTATCTGTGGGTAGCTGCAGCATAATGGTTGATGCTATGATGTGTCATCTACTGGAACAGCTTTCGGAGAAATGCTTGGCTAAACAAATCAAGCTTTGCGTTACACTATGCGGTTCTTCTCCGAACAGGGAACTTTCCAGTAGGTGTCAGGGGCACACTTTATAACTGACCTCAACAATATTTGCATGGAACTTAGAGACAAGGATGATTTTTTTGATAAAGTGTGTTTAAATAATTTGCAGAAATAAATCAAACCTGTGTTGGGTGTCATTAAGGACTTAAGCCATGACGCCAATTATAATATTTGCTAATTGAGCTAATATTTTTTAAACTTCCTAATTTTCGTGGTTTATTTTGCTTGGGAAGAAGTTGAGGTTAAAGCATTTTAAGGAAGTAGTTCAAGTTTATTCATCAGGTGTTCGAAATATTTGAGTATTTTGATCAGTGAGTGCTTTGGAAACTTCTGAGCCTTGGTTCAATGATCAGAACTTTTGTTATTTATACTAAAATTGTTGTTTATGCTTTCGAAAGTTTTGTTTTGGAATTTAAATTACTAGACTGATTATACTTGTTTATTTGTCATACTCTTATGGGTGTTTGAAAAACAACAAAATTCAAAAACAATATTAATATGGCCGCTAGTTAATTAGCTAAGCACCATTAATTTTATTTTGCAGTGCAAATATTAATATTAGCTGTTCAAACAAGATTGTTATAAACAGACGACGAAACCAGACGGGAACAATGTAGGTACCTAGTAGCAAGTATACCTCTATATGGTGGACTGAATTCGAATCTGCGGTATCCTTTGTTTACACGTAGAAAACGAATATTTTTTTTTTGTTTATTTTTCAATATTTTTGAGTTTATAATTTTTATTATAGGGGCTTGCCTGGGTGGCCAAAATCAGTAAGTATAAAAACAACCTTGCTAAGAGCAGCGTTCGAGAAAACTTTTAACTTTGATTCTTTTGTGAATTGTGCAGTGAAAACAACACTGCCAGGTTAGGCGCCGAAGTCCGAAGCAGCAAATTCTGCTGATGGTTAAAAACGAATAAGGGCAAGAAAACTATTTGATATCATTGCAAGAAGAAACGGACTACTGGGCTCTTAAAATATCTAAAAGATGCAGTGTTTATGTATTGGAGTCTGAGCATTTCCTTCCCCTATCCATCCTCCAATGAGGGAAGGAGTCGCATTGGAGAGCAGAAATTGCGGAGGGTGAAACTATTTCTGACATATGATATCATATCATATTAAATCATTTTAGGTGACCGCTTATCCTTAGAAGAGTCGCAAAACTATTTCTACCGATTATACCACGAGTAATGTAACGTTATACCACGTCTTGTGCCTCGTTTGTGATAATTGCTTTTAAGGACATACAATTTGTCGGTAGGTACCTAGATTAATCCTGTTCACTTCGCATACCACTGATTAGTCTTGCTATTGGATTTTGGCAATTAAAATTTATGTCGTAGGAGCTGTAGCAGTAAGTTCCTATACTCCTACACCTCTTTTTTTCGATTGTGCAGTAATATTAAGTAGGTCGCCCTGGTTCTTGATAATATAGCGCAGTTGGTCAGCGGAGGAAATAATTATTGGAAGTTTTTTTTTGCTGCAGGAAATAGGAGTTAAATTGTCCTTAAATAGACCCATTCGGATAAGGGACCTTTTACCTCACCTCCACTTTCATTTCAAACGTTAAATGAGCTATAAATAATGAGCTTATATAATCGCAGCTAATACAATTTCTGTTTTGTGTCACCCCTGAAATCCTTACAAGACTTTTGTTATGTGGCATGGCTAGTTCAATATATCTTCAATGAATTTTGTATCTAGATGCTGTGTAGCTTAGTCCCCATAGTTTTGAGTTAAATGCATTAAGCTATGACATTTTTGGCTGATTTCCCAACTTCTTCCAGAGGATTTCACCCTTCCTTTGACAGGAAGAAATTTTGCCTTTATTTAGCACTTGCGATTGGCAAGATTTAACATTCATTTGCTCTTAGCGTGGAACCCGTGGGAAATGGAACCCAAGTGGGCAAAGTCTCTAACCTCAACGCTACAGCTGTCTATGTTTTGTCCAAGTCGGTCGATGATCGTTGTCTTTTTCGGTGATAACTGTACTTGGTTTTTGCAATATTCACAAAGGCTTTACTGATATCAAGTTGAGTTCTTCCAATTATGTCAATGCGGCGTCTCTGATGGCATTTTGGCAATGTTGCCACTGGCTATCAATCCTTGATGCATAGGACTTCGTAGAAGGTTTTGAGAGACTCGATTGGAGAAGGACCTGGCGATCTCTTGCGATTGTAGTCGGCCGACGTCAAACTTCCTTACAGTATTTCCATTACTTGGTGTTGGTCGGATATCCGCAGCTGTACCTTCCTTGGCTGGTAGTCATCCGAGTCAATATTAGCCCTTCGGAAAGTTCGGATATCCATGATACTGGAAGAATGCCTTTCGTCGATCGCAATGTGGTCAATCTGGTCGACGGTTGATTGATCGGGAGATCTCCATGTCCTTTTGTGGGTATTGAGATGCGGGAACTGCGCATCAGCTACCACAACGTGTCGCCCCGCAGAAAAGTCGATCAGCCTGAATCCGTTATGGAAGGGTTGCTAGGCTGTGCTTTCCGACTGTACGACCAAGGATGCCCTCCCTTCCTAGCTGGGCATTAAAATCAACTAGGACAATCTTAATGTCGTAGCTAGGGCACTGCTGATAAGTTTTGTCCAGGAGCTCTTAGAACATATCTTTGGTCTCGTCATCTTTCTCCTCTGTGGGACAAGCGCGAGTATGAGGCTAATGTTGGCGAATTAAGCCTTGATGCGTCGCGAGGCGCTCGCTCCTCCAGCGAGTCTAATGACTTTTTTATGTTCAAGTCACCTATAAGTTTAAACTCTCTTTTTATGAATTCTTTCAAGAAGATGTAAGCAGGTGGTCTTTGGTACACTTGCTGCCCAGATATGACAAATCTGACAAGCCAGATAGGAAGGTGTGAAATATTTTTTGCATCACTTTCGAAATTCTAAGCATTTACCTGCATTTTTGGCGATTTGTATAATGTAATCACTCATACGAAAGTCTTCATTCACCCGAGAATAGGACTTGGATTGAGCGGTTCAAAAGAAAATTTTTAGTCTACCCGAATGAGAGAATCATTAAGTCCGAGTGCATTCATTTAAGACAAAAAGCTTGATGACAACTACGTTTGAATGCTTTAGAAATCTCAAACGCAATGGCCTTGCTTTCACCTCGAAGGTTGAATGGAGTGCTTATACCAGAAGCTGGCTGTTCATCCACGTTTCCATGACCTAAGAAATATTGACGTCAAACCAATCGGTTGGTAGCTGGATAGAGAAGAGGAATCACCGTTTTTGGGTTGAGAACCTGTCCCCGTCGGTGAGAGAAGAGTAATGAAAGATGAAATAGCTTACGCGTGGTTTGCTAAAGAAGCCGAATACCTCTTGAGAACTGCAGGCCATATGCCATCTGAAACTGCGGATTTATGTGCGTTGAGATTTTTTAGGACTCCTGCAACTATACGTGTACGAAAGCGAATTAGTCCCATAGGGTGTTCAACGCGCTCAAGTAGAGGTGGAGACGTGGTACTAAAAGGCAACGTATAGCTAGCAGCAAAGTGTTCTGCAAGCAGATTGGCTTTTTATAAGGAGCTGACTGATTGGAATGTCGTTGCTAATGAGTGTTGGGATTAAGTATGAGGCACAGTTTCTTATGTTTTTGGTAAAGGACTAAAAACTTTTGCTGCTTCTGGGACATTGCATAATATGTTTCCTTAAATTTTGTTTAAAGGAAAACTTAACACGTCGGATTAAAACATTGCAGTCATTCTTGGATAGCTTAAACTTTTTTCGATTTTCCTCAACCTTTCCTGAGTTGGTTTTATAGAACCGAAAGCTCACCTCCCTCACTTTATAGCCTCTTTCAAATTTGAGCCGCACGATGAATTTCCCCTTGTTATACCCGACCCAGGGTATATTAAGTTTGATGTTTAGTTTGTAACGCAGTGAAATAATCACCGTTGACCCCTAAGACCTTTTAGAGATACGAATGGGACCGACAGGAGAATCGATTAAGCCATGTCCGTCCGCCCGTCCGTCCGTATATAAACAACTTTTAGGCCTTAGATTTTAAGGCAGAGAGTTTGAAAATAAGCTGAATCTGCCAACAGACACGCCCATTACAGGCCTGTATGTGCGACCATCTCTTATTTAAAAAAATACATTTCGCAAATTTTAGCTATGTTATAATGGCGCTTGTGCATTCATTTTTGGTACGTGACATTGCCTTATAATTGTCTTTAAGGTAGCTAAAAAATTTTAGCTTTTTCATTGGCCACGCCCACTTTTTAAAGGATTTTAATTTAAAAAGACTGTTTTTCAATAAATATATATGAAATTTGACAAAAAATTATATGACAAAAGCTGTAGATATTAGCATTTTCTAACTTTTATGTATATATTGTATGTGCTTCCGCCCACTTTTGTGGGCGTGGCGTTAAAAAAAGTGATTTTTTTAGTTAAAAAGACGGAGTTTTAGGCCGAAATGTATGCAACCGCCTAGTATAAAGCATTCAACAGTCATATTTTTATATCCCGCCCACTTTTTGGAGGCGTGGCAGTTTTCTTTTTGGTACGGTCGGGTATTTTGCAATCAGTCGTAGATGGATTGAAGCTTTTGGATACCCACTGTTGCACTTTCCCACTTGTTTTGATACTTTTTACTCTCTGAGGAATAAACGATTTCACACCGAAGAGAATTACTTCAGAAATCATATTGGCTACGGCATAAACGTTACGATCGAAAAAATCAAGTCACTAATTGAGGATCTTAAGAAAGGTCCTAGTTTGCTTTCTTGCTTCAGGGCTGGGGTTCTCACTTTATGGTTGACATGGAAAGATGCCGAAACAACACAATAGTCCCAACGAGCCTAGAGGAGATAGTACGTGCGTTGAGTATTTTTCAGGATGGGAGGTGAGGAACAAGTCTAGAGTAATGGTGACATGAATGTCACTAGGATTTCTAAGAAAGACAATAATTGGTTTGCATAATTGGACAACAACAGCATTTACCTACGTTCCGTATAGACACCGTCCTGAAACGCGTTTTCAGAAGCAAGGCACTTCGTTCGATGAGAGAGCTTCTGAATATAGACACTACTGAAGCTGTAGTCCATATCTTACGTTCTCTCTAGCCCGAAAGGTTGTAGTCGTACTTACTTCCACTGCGTGTCTATCAAAGTGTGGTCATTCGAAGTTCCTTCATTTGAAAGGAGGTGTCTATATTTTTCGCAAGACAGAATTTTGGTTTGCCTGGAGAAATCCTTGAAAATCCTGGAGAAATCCTTGTCTTGAATGATTTAAAGCTTTCCTTTATATATAATGATTTAAAGCTTTCCTTTCCTTACTTAAACAAGTTCTTGTAGGGATGCTTGAATTTATGATCACCAGGTTATAAATCTATAGAAAATGGCTCTAGTTAGGCTACCGGGGTGAGATGAAAGAAATCATGGAACCATTGCGTTTGCTAGGTGTAAGTTTAAACCTTTTAGACCTAATTCTAACTTCCCTCTGACATTTTTTACCCGCTATGATTGTTATTACAATAAAGGCTCGTTATAACAATATTCACAATAATGAAGGTCGTGTTTTTAAGGAGCTCTCTACTATAGCTATACCTGTAGCTTTAAGTGATAAAAGATTAATTCATCAACATCATCATTATTTTCGATAACCACTTATCTGTACAAGGGTCGCGAAGCGACGGCGGCTAAATGGGTCTTCCATCGTTTCCGATCCACAGCCACCAACTCCAGAGACACAGGCGCGATCCCCAGACGGGTATCGGAGGTGTTCTTAACCTGATCCAACCACCTGTTCCTTGTCTAGGAAGTCTGTCGGGGGCCCCGCAAACAACGTGTCCAAACAATCGAAGAATTGATCGATCCACTCGAAAAAGTAGCCGCTCAACATAAAGATTCCTACGAACACTGACGTTTCTAAGAGTAACACCAGCAACGCAGCTCAGAAATCTCATTTCGGCACCTTGTTCTGGCGATCTAATTCTTTCGGTAAAAAAAACGAAAAAAAATTTAAAAAAAAAACTAAAAAAAAGGTAAATCGAAAGTTCATGCCGCAGCTTCTCAGTCAGTACCTACCTTAAAACAATTCTTAAAAAATCCAGAAATTTCATTCAAAAATAGTATGGCTACTGTTTTGGAAGTCTCAATGGCAACTCCTATTAAAATAAGCAAGTCATGAGAGTGAACCAAAGCCTTATATCAAGAAACCGCTTCATACTGTGCTAAAGAGTCTTAGTAACTGTCTAACTAATATCTCTCTTTGTATTCATAAGTCGTCAGAAAATTATCATGATGCTGATCCAAAGTCGTTTGCACGACTCGAACCTAATGACTTAACATGTTGCTGCATCATGTCCCCATAAAGCAAGACAATGAGGTGTCTGGCTTGCTAATTAAATTAACATTAAAATCATCGTGGTGTATGGTATATGTATTTAATGCCCAAATTTGACTGCAAGGTGGCGCTGGTACCTGTATTACCTTTTGATTTAAAAAACAAATTTGAACGTAGTGAGATACACTCCAGTAAGTGCTGGATATTTGTTCTTAGCAGGCTTAAACAGGCCAACGCTTATAAACTAACCTTGCTTATGAGGTCAAAATGGTTTGTCATGTGAGGGTTTGTCATGAAGCATTTTTGACATAAAAGAACAACTCTATTAAATTTCTATTGTGAATAGTTTTATCAGATAGAAATATTCATTTTTATTGCAAAACAAGGGCCAGAATAATGTCCCAAACTAGTTTTTTATTCCGAATTATTTCATATCCACAGACACCATTTAAGTACAATTTCACGCTAATTTTGTAGCACACCTGCATGTTAAGCGCCGCAATAAAAACTCACCTTGACATTGACACTTATGGACTTTACGTCAAATCATCTTTGGTGTCATACGTCCAAATTTGGTATTCAAATAAGTGACCTTTTGAAATTCGTCGAACATGGAAATGATGGGACTTATGTGATCACGTATAGATGGCGCCAACATACCCTTCATAGGAAATGAAAATGCACAAAAATTCACTTCACTTGTAAAAAAAGCCTCCATTCTGTTACTTTTTTAATTCACAAAACACATTCTCTACTCTAAGCTTCTTTAGCACAGTCTCACTTAGTTCTTCTTCTTGGCCAGTTCCTCTTCGTATTGATTTGGCAGATCCTTGGCAGCCGCTGCAACATCGGAAATTTCCTTAGCGATATTTGTTCCGATTGGGACGAATCCATTCTCGTCAGCGGTATAGGTGACCACGACTTCCTCGCCGTTGGCATCGATGTACCTGTATGATCCGGTGATTTTCAAAGCCTCATCTTCGGTACCCTTATCGACAATATCGGCAGTTTCCTCCCGAGCTGTTCCATCACTGCCCTCGTATTCGAAGTTGTACGATCCATCCTCGGATTGATTTTGCTCCGAACGCAAGATGGCAATCACCTCCTTTGGCTCGTCTTCTTCTGGCTTAAGAGCGGCTCCGGCTGCGAGAGCAACGAACGCGAACAAAATAACCTAAAAAGATAAAGACAGGCGTTATAACTTGTGCGTCTGCGTTCGCGTTTGCGCGTATCCGTTTGCAAAGTCTCCACTTCCGAGAGAAAACTTACGAATTTCTTCATGGTGATCTTTTTGTCGATATCAAGACGAATGGACTAGTATGGATGTCGGTGCTTTGCAGTCTTTTATATCGCTTTTGAAGTTCATTAAAAAATAGTTTAGTAGGAAAATTTTATGCCCCAAACTTGATATCTGCTTATCTATGAATAGAGCTGTGAATTGTTCCTGTTTCGTCTCCGCCCCGAAGGTGTTATGTTAAAATTGATCTTTTCGCTTTTTTGATATCGATATCGAGAGCATCAACTGGTTTTGACAATTAGAATTCATTAGCGAATATAGAACGGAATGGCTGATCGCAACATGAGGCTGCATATTGGATGCGAAGCTTCATCGTGTTGTATGGTAATTTTTGGTGCCTTATGAATCAAAGAATGAAATGTGTCAAATTCAACCCAGTGGCCTTGCAAGGTTGATTCGTTTTAGTTCAATTAAGACGATCTGATTTCAGAGCCACTAAATCTTTGCCAGATGTTAGTTTTCATTTAAATAGCGACAGAGGTTGACGGAATTTTTAAATAGTGCACAAATATGTAGCAACATTTTTGTATTGACAAGTCTGTTAGACAAAATTTGATTTTGTTTTAATCAAATGTGAGTTCATTGATTTTATTTAAGACGCAAGTGATGCTAGTTCTGAATGACCATGTAACGAAAGACAGGGATGTGATATGAAAATGACTCACACAATTATTTAAGTTCGTGTTTTATTAGTTCATGGCTTTACCTGTTTAAAATACAATATGAGTCATGGTGTACCACAATTTGTCTAATTGAACTGGGTTTTGGCACGTGGTGACAACTTAACGAAATGGCTTGTTTGGATTAGTTAATGTATTCGTTTAGTTAAATTATTATATTATTAATGTATTAACATAAATTCATGTGCGTCAATCCATGCTTCATTGTTTTGAGTTAAGTTTACATTTACATATTGTAAATTGTTTGCCAATTTTAAATTTTAATTTTTGATGTTTTCTTTGAGATTAATTTTTGCCGCTTAGGAGGCTCAAGGAAATAGATTCAATTATTTTTTTTTTGCCAACCTTGAGGTGATGTTAAGATTTTCAAGTTTCAATTAATATTGTTTATTTTCTGTGTATAATCTTTTTTCTACGTTGGATAAGAAAATAGAAATATTTTATGGTCATTTGCGTTGAAATTAAATCGTAAATTTATCTGCTTACGTTATTTGCTTTTTTGCCCAACGATGTAATATTAAGAAATTTATTGAAGCGGCGAGGAGTACTAAATGTGTTTCCATTATTGCCACTTTATTTTGAAAACGCTTAAATAATTTCGCTTAATCTTTTCAAATATAATTCACTTAGGCGAATAAAGAACTCGAATCCATTGGAGAAAGCTCCAGACTGACAGGTAAGGAGATTTTTTTTAATGAGACCAAAAAACGTAAGAGCTTTTTTTGGAACAATGCTTTTCTCGATTAGGTATACCTATTCCCTTATTTTTGCAAGTTTGGCGTTTCGTCAAACCTTCGTTATATTTCTGTGATCTTTAAACAAAGAATGATAGCGTGATACGCACAGTGGGACAGAGCTTATAGTACGTTAACAGCGCACTTAATTTCACCCTAAATGTTCAGCGTTTCGCCATAATACTTTCTAGGATTTATGAATATTGAATTTCAGTTAAATTTTGAATTTCGGCTGGGCATTTAGAAGTGTGTCGAATCGAACGAACATCTCAAACTTCTTATTACCACACGCTCAATCGATTGACGTCAATCACGTGAATGTTTTTGTGAAAATTGAACTGTATACGCCACACACATTCGATTGAAGCAGATTGACAAAAAACAAAACAATTTTGTTTTTGCATGATGAGCGTCATACCGATTGACGTGTGTAGAGGCTAGATTGATGAAAAAATGAATTATTTTTGATTTTAAGTGCGAGGAAACATTGATTTTAGAAATATTTGAAAGTGTGATTGGTACAGAAACTTAACAAAAAACTGAAAATGTCTTATAATCGATCGGACTGTGTAAGGTGTGTATTATTTTAATCGCCCTTGGTGGTTTGAAGGTCCCGCTCGGCATCCGACTGGGTTTAGCCGAAGACGAGCAGCCCGTCAATGGTGCCGCTATCTATTACGGGGGGCGGAGGAGGACAGCGCCAAGTGAAAATTAGGTCTTAGGTGGAAACTCTATAAATCGACAACGGCATCAACTCAAAATTGACACATGGAATGTCTCGTCGCTAATGAGGAAGGAACTTGAACTGGTTGAGGAGGCCAAGAAGTATCAGCATCAGTATGGATGCAACTATGGCATCTCCTCAACTAAGTGGAAAGGTTCTGCAACCATAGACTTCGCTGATGGGTGGAAGCAAGCTCTTCTGGTCCAGTGCGGGCGGCGTGGGTTTACTCACAATCCCGCGATTGTGGAAAATGCGATCGATATCATTCTTATCATTCTCATCTTAAAGCTTAAGGTTGAACGATCGAGTCTGGCTCTGGTTCAGGTGTTTGCGCCAAATATAGAGTCAGAGTATGAGTCCTTTTTGAACAAAGTTGACGCTGCCCTGGATAAAGTGGAAGAAATGGGCTTCTTACTGCGGATGGTAGACTTCAGTGCACATGGGGGTACGGACAAAAGTACTTCGTGGAGTGTGATCGGGAGACACGGTGACCTGGATCAAAACAAGAACGGAGGAAAGTTGTTGGACTTTTTCTGTGCGTATAGTTTTAAAGTTAGTAACACCTTTTTGCCGCACACCTTTTTAAAGTTAGAACACCTTTTTGCCGCACAAAGACATTCACAAATACACATGGTACAAGCACAGTTTAATTCAGAGGCCACTGATCGATTTCTTCTTTGTACCATCGTGTGCTCTCTCTTCAGAAAGCGCTTTGCACGGCACGTTTCGGAGAAGTATGAACAGATTGCAAGTGCAACTGACCCTTTGAATGTAGATTTGGATTTAATTCGATCAAGCAAGCTAAACTTAAAACTAAGCATTTAAACAATCCAAGCTTACTGTAACTTACTTACTTACTTACTTAAGGTGGCGCTACAGTCCGGGGTGGACCTGGGCCTCAGCCAACAAACTTCGCCAGCCAGCTCTGTCTCTAGCTAGCCGTCTCCAGTTTCGCACGCGAAGTTGGCTGAGGTCCCCTTCCACTTGCGTGCGCCACCTGAGTCTCTCTTACTGTAACTTAAAGCTAAGAAAAAAGGGTAGATTCAAACTTTGGAATATTTAGAGTTTCCGGGATTGGTTAGATTCAAAAGACTTTTTTTAAGTGTGCTCTTGGTACTATTAAGGTTAAATGAATGTTTGTTACAGATACGTAACACTCTCGTAATAGGTTCATAGTGACCATAGTTAGGGCGATGGGACTTTAGTCGGAGCAAAGGTACTGATCGAAGGTTCCGGTTGTTAGAGTTGAAGGGGATTAGCTGTAGGAGTTGAGGGCTATCAACATTGCCAGTAAGAAGTTGGTGAATGAAAAGAATGTCAGCAATTTCGCTTCGCTTTTTAAGGCGACTGCATATCGGATAATTGTAATCCATAGAGGAGGAATGGCAGCTGTTTTTATTGACAGTCATTGCCTCTGCAGGAAAAGTTTGTGGAATGAAGCGGCTTGGGGTAGCGCCTGGTGGTGAGAAAAGAGCTGCGTGATTTAATACACCTGGAGTTCAAGAAGCCACCAAATAGAAGAAGGGAGCCTACATTGTGGCGATCAAATGTATAGACTCAACTTATCGAACACGGTACAATAAGGCGCGAAAAACTTCCAATCTGCCAGTCATAACAGCCAAGAAAGAGGCATGGAAAATTTTCGGCGAGAGGTTGGAGCACAATAACAGATCTGCTAGCAAGATATTTTGGCAGACTATTCGCCGGCTCAGAGGAAAGAAGTTGAATATTATTCAAGAGGCTAAATCCAAGGACGGTACACTTCTTTCAAATGAGAATGCAATCTCTTGCGCAGATGGAGATAGCACTTTTCGGAGTTGCTCAACCCCCAATAGGGCTCTGGAGATGGCACTCCCACTGCTGACGAAATTTGGGCGGAAAATAGTCCCACAGTAGACGAAGTCACTGAAGCGATTAAATCTCTTAAAGTTGGCAAGTCTGCTGGAGTTGATGTAAAATGGTCAGAAATGCTCAAGGCGATGGGTGAAGAAGGTGCTATATGGATAACACGTGTCATTAAGGTGGCCTGGGATATTGTGCAGTTATTGTTTTCATTTTCAAAAAAGGGAACAGGAGAGATTGCTCCATTATAGAGGCATATAGCTCTCATAAGTCTTCCGGGAAAAGTATTCGCATTAGTATTGGAAACGCGTTCCAGATCTGCAATCGAGCCTTTGTTACGGAAAGAACATTGCTGCTCTCGGCCTGGCAGAGGCACAACCTACAGCTTTATACTCTTGGCGAACTGGCTGGCATCAGGATGAGCCATCTGCTTTCCGCAGATTATTTGGCCATCCTTGCATCATTCAAGGAGGAACTTCAGCGAGTACTGGATAGGCTTACAGCCGTTTGTGGTGAAGCTGTGATTAAGGTAAAAAAACCAAATTTTACGTAAGCTGTCAGTTTTCCGCAGCAATACAAGTGTTAAAATTTTTTAAATCCGCCCACAATCGGTCTTAATGTGCAACTACCTCCCGTGCTTTGAAATCTGTAAGACGTCGTGAAAAGCTGAAATTTAACGTTTAGCATCTCCTAATGATTATAAGACATAAAAAAATAAAGTCGACAGACCGCCCCTTGTGGGCGTGGCATCGTCTGAAAGAGTAATCTTTCAAATGCAATTTATTTTATGTTTTTGCTCCGAATCGAACATTTTTTACCTAATTAATATATTATTTAGAAAATACTTTGCTCTGCATATGGCATATACAAAGTTTTGGGCCACGCTTTGGGCCATTTAGAGGGAGAATTAAAGAAAAACCTATAATTTTCCAGAAACACATGGATTTTGACTGCTTTTAAGCCTTACCAAGGGAAGAATAAGAAATAAAATTTCGCACATAAGGTACACCGGACACAATTCTTAATTTTGTTTAGCAAGATCAAGTAGTCCTGACTTCACCGATATATAAAGCGAGAGATCCTTGAGCCAACCATTAGTAAGATAGGCGCTTGTTCTCAATCCTTTCCCTTCTCATTATGAACAGAGAAGGAACTGCAACATTTTGACTATTACTTACTTACTTAAGGTGGCGCTCCAGTCCGGGGTGGAACTGGGCCTCAGCCAATAAGCTTCGCCAGCCAGCTCTATCTCTTGCTACCCGTCTCCTGTTTCGCACGCAAAGTTGACTTAAGTCCCCTTCCAGAGAAGGAACTCCAACATTTTGACTATTACTTACTTACTTAAGGTGGCGCTTCAGTCTGGCGTGGACCTGGACCTCAGCCAATAAGCTTCGCCAGCCAGCTCTGTCTATAGCTGCCCGTCTCCAGTTTCGCACGCGAAGTTGGCTTAGGTCCCCTTCCACTTGCGTGCGCCACCTGAGTCTCGGTGCTCCTCTACCGCGCCGTCCCTGCGGTATGGATTCGAAGATTTTCCGGGCTGGGGCGTTGGTGTCTATCCGCTCTAGATGACCCAGCCATCGTAGACGTTGTGTTTTGACTCTTTTGGCTAGGTCTGTATCGCTGTACAGCCCGTACAGTTCGATGTTATATCTCCTTCTCCACTCTCCGTCTATGCAGACCGGACCGTAAATCGTCCGAAGAATTTTCCTCTCGAAGCAGCCCAAAGTGTTTTTATCCGCCTTTGACAGGGTCCATGCTTCTGAACCGTGAAGCAGGACTGGGATGATGGTGGTCTTATACACGGACATTTTAGTTGCTTGAGAGAGGGCTTTGCTGCTCAATTTCCTTCTTAGCCCAAGGAAACAGCGATTGGCAAGAGTTATCCTTCGTTTGATTTCAGCGCTGGTGTCATTGTCTGAATTGATAGCGGAACCCAAGTAGACAAAGTCCCTAACTTCCTCAAAACTATAGCTGTCGATGGTGATGTTTTGTCCAAGACGTCGGTGTTGGGTGTCTTTTCTTGATGACAGCATATACTTGGTTTTGCCCTCATTGACTGCTAAACCCATATTCGCCGCTTCCGTCCCAATACTCACGAAGGCTTCACCGACATCACGCTTTGTTCTACCGATTATGTCAATGTTGTCTGCGTATGCGAGTAGTTGAACGGGCTTTTAAAAGATTGTACCTCTGGTGTTGGCGCGAGAGCTCTGCACAATTCTCTCAAGTATGCGCGTCGCCTTGTCTAAATCCTTTTTCGACTATTAATAACACTTTTAATTCTGATTTGCAGAATTTGGTTTTTCAGAACTTTAGTTAGGCCTCATCAAAAAGTTGTTTCTGAGCTTTGATGATTAACTGGTTTCCAAAAAAACATTCTTGTTTGTCTATTTTTATTAGGTTTGCTTCGGCACACTCTCAAGAATGCCCAGGTTCGCATCATGCAGATTTATTGCTACCGTTAAAACAATGTAAGCTCAAGTGCGGAATTGCCTGTCGTCCTTTGACTACGAGTGCTCCAAATATGTTGTATAATTAAAAGGAAATTGATGCAAAGGTAATTTAATACTTTAACAAAATATAAAACCCCGTCCCTATTTTTTTATTGGGACTCCTGGCCTACATCTGTTTCCGATCCCGTTTTCTGTGAAATCGAAACATGTCCGTCGCCGTTCTCACGAGTCAAGGCCACTGGATAGCAGTCGTCTATTTTGTAGCATAAGCACGTGTCTCGCTGGTAGGTTCACTCAATGGTGAAGCGGCATGCCATGCGCTGTAAACTCAGCTTAAGTGCTTAATAGCGCGCGACAACACACAGCTTCTTTGTTTTAGGTAATTTGGTTTTACACAATCACGTTTCGACGCAGGTAGTCCAAGAAAATCTATAAATACATTTTTTCCTATATTAAAATCATTGCCCAGTCGTAAATAAACTATAAGTTCCTTTGGAAAGAAACGACTTAGCTATCTGTTGAAATATTGCTGCTACAAAACAAGAGATTGCAAAATTTAGTGTTTACGTATTTTCTATTTGCATCATGGGTTAAGATGTCATGATTAAATCCATTGACTCAAGTTCCAAAAAACTGCAAACGACAGAGGGTAAATCATGTGAATTTTAAGGTGAATTAACATAACAATCTCGGGCCATGGTCTATGATGTCAGCCAGCGAATTAAAATTACCTTCCGATTGCGTTTTAATTTTTTGTGTTTTTTTTTTTAGAGAGAGAATAGTATTGCACTTTATAAAACTTTTCACATGAAACAACACATGAAACAGACACCATTGTTTGGTATATCCAAAAGCGATATTTTTATTTTAACTAAACCATCGAATTCAAAACTGCACAACATTATTATTTACACACTTAATTAAAGCTTGTTAACACCTTGAGTTTGACAAGCCGAGAAACAAAGGAATCCACATTAAAACAAAAATTCAACTCTATCGTTTGGGTTGTCGTCTAGCTTATTGCTTCTTTTTTGGCTCAGGTTCCTCATTGGGCAGATCCTTGGCGGCGAGAGCAGCATCTGAGATCTCCTTGGCAATGTTGGTTCCCACTGGTACAAATCCATTCTCATCGGCTGTGTATGTCACCACGACTTCTTGACCATCAGCGTCGATGTATTTGTATGTTCCGGTGATCTTGATGTTCTCATCGTCTGTTCCCTGATTCTGGACGACACCGCTCTCCTCCCGGAAGTTGCCATCGGCACCTTCGTACATGAACTGGTAGGATCCATCCTCCTCCAAGTTTGATTCGGACCTCACGATCGCAATGGGCTCCTTGGTGGGCTGAACATCAACACTGCTCACAATCGCGATGACAGCGACGAATGCGCACACAGCAATCTAAACCGATTAGGATTGATAAATCAATCATTTTAAGGACCCAAAAACCCCTCCAGAGTGTATGTCATCGAGATACTTACGAATTTTTGCATTTTGAAGTTTGTTTGTTTATTGTTTATTCACAGGAAAGCTTTTGAGAACTAATTTGAGGTATTCCCGGCAGCGGACTTTTATACCACTATTTGAGAATTTCGATCGCGGTGCTAATTTTAATTATTTGTTCTTTTATCTGTAGAATTTTTGGTGGAATCTCTGTTTGTAAATTGTTTTGGCTGAAAACATGTTTCCAGCTGCTGCTGAGCATGATGAAATGTCAAGGGTAGGTAAGGATAGAAACGACGTCATATTGTTTTGTTTTTATTTTTATTTTTGTAATCAAAAAAATTTCAGCAAAATGACAATGCTAAACATCTGGTTTGAGTTATGTGCTTTTTGTGTAAATATCTTAAGAGGTTTGTTTTATATCGAAGAAGAAAAAGAGAAAAAGAATCCTATTGCTGTTTGATTTATTAAGTGGGTATGGTCTCTTGATATCAAATTCAACCTACGTTGATAAAGAACTACAAGCCCTGTTAAAACAAATCCGTATTGTTTGGCTTGTTTGGGAAATTTTAATAGAATTAGTGTTGGAACAAAACATTTTATTTATAAATTTAAGTTTATTCTCCCAAGCTACGTAGCTATCCTTATTCTACATTCCACTTCCATCCCTACTGTTCCCAACGCTTTCTAAATAAGTACCACAGCCTTAATTTTATCCTAACAAACTTACATTAACTTAGACTGCTCTTCTGGTCAAGCCACTCCCTGAGGCATTTCGGTCGATTGCTCACTTCAGGGTTCCAGCGCTCTCATTTTTACGTCAAATGGTTTTGAACTGCAGACTTCAGACTGTGGAGCATGAAAAAAGCAAGGACTGTGAAAATTGTGTATTTAAAATAACCTAGCTTTTTGCCAAGTGTGAGCTTAGATCATAAGCTTACAAGGTCCCTCACGCCTCACCCTGTAAATAATAGCTTGGATAGCGAACTCTTTCAGAAAATGTGACAGAAAATACATTTACTTTGTAGTGGTTCTGTTCTGTACCTGTTCCTACTAGGAGCTTATGTAGGACAAAAACCCAAACATATGTATGTGCTTGCGTCCTTATCAACTTTTCCAGTGATAAGTGACTACTAATTTAAAGTTAAGTAAACAAAGGGAAAAATTAATTTTGATCGCCTCAACTTGTGGCCGTCTTATGATCTTGATATTAAATCTTTGGAAAGAGAGCGAGAAGTAGCCTTCAGAACACTTTCACGACGCTACTCAGTGACAAATCAGGGACAGAATCATAACCTCTTAGATATTTGGAGAAGGACAAGTGAATTGGAGTTCTTCTATTGGGGTTCTAGCATAATTTACGAGTTGAGTAAGAATCCACTCGTAAATTGATTCTTACGGCTGTGTTCTGTCGCCGCTCCTTTTCATAGAATATATGGACGGGATGGTGAAGCGCCATTTTGGCGAGCGATGTTTCGAATTGGCTGGCATCAGGATGAGCCAGTTGCTTTTCGCAGATGATTTGGCCATCTTTGCATCATCCAAAGAGGAACTTTAACGAGCACTGGATAGGTTTACAGCCGTCTGTGATGATGCTGGAATGAAAGTAAACGTGGACAAATCGGAAGTGATGTGCGTTGCTGGTGTTACTGTAAGGGAACGTCAGTATTCGTGGGAGTCTTAATGTTGAGCAGCTACTTCTCCGAGTGGAGCGACCGATTCTTCGATGGCTTGGACACGTTGTTCGCATGCCCCCTGACAGACTTCCTAGACAGGTCATGCTAGCCGAGTTGCGAGCTCGTCGCCCTCCTGATAGGCCAAGAAACAGGTGGTGAGATCAGGTCAAGAACCTCTCCCGCCTGGGGATTACGCCGGAGTCTCTTGAGTTAGTGGCGGAGGATCGAGAACGATGGAAAGACCATTTAGCCACCCTCGATCCGCGGCCCTTTTAAAGGATAAGCGGCACTCGAAAATGATGAAGATGATGATGAGTAAGAATCAAGAAATATGCAGAATGGACAAACTGCGGTAACTAGTCCAAAACGAAAGCTTCTGAGCGGTCAAAAGATCTCGATAAGAATCTTTGGCGACCTGGACCAAACACCGGAAACAAAACTTGACTTCAGATGAATAAGATTTATAAAGAATCATGATCGCCGTTTTTCACGATGAGGAAGATGAGCTTCCTCCGCCCGCAGAAGGAAGCGCATTATCCGGCTAAGGAACGTAAGGCTTGCCTACTGGTCAGATTTACACACCTTAATATGCTAGATTGTGGCCAGCAACAACTGATGGCGATATTACGATAACTTGCCTGGATCGCTGAAGTACAGGCCTGTCGAACAGAACACTAGTCAAGGACTTCAAAGTGTGCCAATTAATAAGTGTTTTCTAAAGAAACAAGTGGGTAAGTGCAAGAGTTCGTCTGTAACGAACTTCTAAATACTTGACCCTATTTACTTTCTAAGACTAAGTTTAAGAGCTTTTTTGGCCTGAATTCATATGCTGTAAGTCAATTATGTGTATAGGAAACGCCCCCAAAAATGAGCTTGGGCTAAAAATTAAAATTAATCAATTCTAATCTCGTTGATAGGATGAGAGAATGCGTAAAAAACGGAAATTATGGCTTTCAAAGCACCTTTTTCCTAAAAACGCTCCTAAAAGTGGGCGGAGCTCAATACTTTGTAAAAAAACAAATTTTGAAATCTTTTTCGATTTATAATGATTTTCCCCAGAAATCAGGTTTCTTTAAAATTCTAACATGGGCATGGTCGAAGATGTGAACAACCCAATTTTTGTCTTATTAAAGGTTTCTGGCCATTATTTGTGCTCCTAGGCCTTGTCTTACTTGACCAAAAGGCATTTTAAAATGAAATGTGAACTAGAGTTAGTCTCACACTCAAGTCTCACATTAGAGGTAGTCTCAATTGTGGGCGTGACTGTGATCCGATTTTATTAATTTTCATGCTTTTTCTATACAACATGAGAACCTAAATACTCTCAAAGTTTCAGCTCTTTAGCTCAATTTTAAAGATCTAAAAACTCCTCACATCCGGACAGACGAACGGACGGACGGACGTGGCTTCATCAATTCACCTATCGGTGATTATTTCACTTTGCTACAATGTATGCATTAAAAATTAAAATTAATATGTCCTGGGTCGGGTATAATTATGGCGAAAAAATGAAAATTGAGTTTTTTTTTTAATTTGTTCTCCCCTAAAATGAACTCTTAAAGTAAAGTGCAAAAATTTATCATAATTCGCCAAAGAGTATAAAAAAATGCAAACACATTTAAAACATAGCATTTGACCTACGATGATTTAGGAGGAATTGGCGGCCATTTTGATTTTTTTCGAAAAATCCCAGTTTTGGCGGCAGAATATTTGTTTTTGTTTTTCCTTGAAACCACGTTTTTCTGGCATCAAAATACAACTTCCCTTTGATTTTCTTGAAAATCGGACAACACCTATTTTATCTATTTAACGCGTTTTTACTGAAAAATTGCTTAGCATTAAGAAATTTAGAGTTTAGAATCCACTTTTAAAGTATTTCTATGAGTCAGTCTTACAGTCTCCTTCTTTCTAAAAAAGCACAGGATTTTTTTACCAAACTTTTATTTTTAGCAACGTCTGATCATACTAAACACAAAAAAAAAGTTTATTTTGCACTCGGAGTAACATCTGTATTCACCTTTTTTTGGTTTATTTTCACTCTACTATTAGAACGGCAAAGCTTCTTTGAAGATGAGTAGAGTCTAGTGCGGGTTTTCGTTTATTTTGAATGAAAACTTGTGGCGTGCTCTCGTTCGTTACTTCTCGAATCGTCGAAGGGACGTGCGACTTTTACTAGATTAAACTGTCTCGGCACTGTGCCGTTCCAAAATATTGTTTGTTCTTCGCCTTAGATCGTTGGTCTTCATTGGTTCCATCCCGATCCAATTTTATAATCATTTAACATTTTCCTTTGCTTTAGTCTTGCAGTAGATTCTTAATTAATCACCTTCTACTTAAAACGTTTAAAACACAATAAAAAGCAACTAAGTTGCTTTATTGAGCCTTATGTGGAGCACGAAAAAAGAAAATTTTGATTTTTTAGAGTTCTTGGCCTCAACTCCAAAATAATTATTCGTGAAGAATAATTAAAATGCCGTCGTAACATAAATAAATGTTTCGTCGCCGCCTCCGACATGACTTATCAATGAGCGGACGAAGGCGGTTGCCCACACGCAATTTCCACTTGGTGGTCGACTCTGGTTACCGACACTTAAGTGAAATTTCTGGCATAAATATATACACATACTCCAAAAAGTCTCTGTACACCTGACAATTTTTTTTTTGAATTGTATTAAACTTTTTAATTTGAAAAAAATATAAACTAGAAACAACTAGAAACTAAGAACATAAACGAAATCGTTAATTTTAAGGGAAAAACGAATAAAATTTAATTGCTAAATAAAAAAATAATAAACATTTTATTCAGCATTAAGGAAAAACATCACCAAAAAGTCTCCGTACACTTAACTTATTTTCTTATTTTCTTGAAAATAAGTTCAAACCAGTGAGTTAGTGCTACAGTGTGTACGCAGAAGTTACAGTCCGTAAAACGGACCGTTGAGTTCCCCATCCTATCCCACATTGTAAAATGCTGCTGGCATATCTATTTTTTGACATTTTATAAGTAATGCAAACTTCGAAAAGGGACCTGGTCCAACCGCCCCTAATTACAAACTATTAATTATAAGATATTTCCACAGATGTTTCCAAGTTACACCTAATTGTACGTAAAAATGCAATTTTTTGGTTCAAATTCAATATTTTTGAAAAATCGACCCCTAGAAGGGGGCGTGGCTAAAAACTTTAAATGAGCGAAATCTGAACGGAAGTAATGTTTACCTAACCTGCTACTTTTTTTGTTTCATGCTTTCCTAAATTAGGCTTAAGGGCAGTCGAAATTAAGTTTTTCTGGAAAATTTTAGGTTTTTCTTCAATTCTGCCTCCAAATGTGGGCGGGGCCCAAAGTCTTGTATGAACAAAATGTGAAACTAAGCGTTTTCTACATAAAATATTAAGCAATTTTTTTTCAATTTCGAGCAAAAATACTGAGTAAACTGCATTTAAAAATTTACCCTTAAAATAGATGCCACGCTCACTAGAGGAGGTTTACCAATTAGATTTGTCTTTTTTGTGTCTTATATTCACTAAGAGATGTTAAATGTCAAATTTCAGTCTTTTAGAACGTCTAACAGTTTTGAAAAATCTGAAGGTAGTTGCATATTTAGATCGATTGTGGCGTGTCTTTGGGCGAATTTTTACACTTGTACTGCTTCGCATGACGTGCCGCCGACCTACGAAGTTTCAGCACCCTTGCTCAAAATTTAAGGCCTAAAAACATGTGACATAAAGACGGACGGACGGACATGGCTCATTCGATTCAGAATTCGGTCTCGATCATATGCCCTTAAGGTCTTGGGGGTCTACCAGTATTATTTCGCCATGTTACAAACTATGTGACAAACTTAATATACCTCCTATCCTATGGGATGGGGTATAAAAAAAACCAGAAATAAGAAATAAAAAAATTAAAAACTTAAGTTAATTTCGTGTGTTTCTTTAAACTTCCTACAATAGCTGTTTAATCGAATAGGCTAGCTTTAAAGACTTGTCTAAAGAAATCGTATTTCATCCGAAAGCAAAATGACTTTCAAGTCAACTTTTTTGGACATTGTATAACAAAGTGATTTTTTTAATTTTTTTTTGTGTAATGAATTCTTAAATGAATAGATAAGGATTAAATCTGGGAAATGAGAATGATGTTTAGTTTGCTTTTTAAAATAGTAAAGCAACCTTTGATTGATTCAATTTCAATTGAATTGAATTGAAATTGAAGATTTTTCTTCAGTACATTCAAGAACCTATAGTTTCTCATCGTCAATCTATGAACACAAGTTACTCCGACCCCTAAACAGACCATCCTTGCCCAAACTTTATATTAACCCACCATGCATAACATCAGATGTTAAATTTTTCGAATTTTTCGATTCGAAGCATTGTTTAGTTTTCTACACTTCATGCGACGACTTCATCTAAGCCAAAGATGTTAGATTTACCATCGTCAATTAATAAAAATTAATCCCGGAATAAATTCGGCTACCGGCATCAAGTGCTGCTTTCCCCAAATATTCAAAGGCATTCTTTTTCCTCGCTTGTATAATAGCTTTCTGTGCAAATGGCTTGATCCGGTTCACTCAGCCATTATGCTCACTTCTTTTAACCGTATTTCTTATATCCTTAAAACAGATAACTATTCCATCTGCGAATATTTCACATATCACTTAACCAGCAATAACGGGACCACCTACCTTATGATCTTCGGCGAATCTTCATATTTCATATCGTTTTTTAGCGAGCATTTCCTTGTAAGCCAAGACACTGTCATCGCTTATTTCACACGTGTTAATGCACAGAAGTCAGAGAGATATCCCGTTATAAAATTTTTTTGAGAGTCCTAGCGGAAGGAGGTTGCAAGTTGGCTATTTCATAATAGCCTAACTAGTGGCATGGGAAATAAGCTTATTCTGGCTTTCTATTCCTTTTGCCTTGTGAAAAAAATAAATTTTTTTATTTTAATGAAATTGTTAATAATTAAGCTTACCGAAAACCTACAAAATTCCTCGTCCCTGCACTTACATTTCCAATTTAAACAAAAGAATGACTTCTGGACTATGTGTATATTATTATTACTGTTTGATAAGTTTGTTAAATACAAAGTCTTAATCTCCGCTCACATTTAGGGTAGTTTTTAGGAAAAAAACTATTTATTTTTTCAGAATAAAAAAGGTATATTATTTATAAGGTATTTTTATTGTTTTTGCGGACATAAATTGTCCGTAAGAGACTCATAGGCCACTACAAGATTCACTTGCCTTGCATATGTAATCCTATTTGCAAAATTTTCAATAAGAGCAAGACAAGATCGTCCACATTTGCAAGAAGCTTCACAAGAGAGCTTCCGAGTTTAATCTATGCGGTGTTTCTTGTAAAGGGTGAACTTTTAAAAAAAAAAAAACACAAAAAATTCGAAAAAATTAATGAAATATTTATTTGAATCGATAGTTTGAACCTTGCAATTTAATGTTTAAAGATAATTTCATGCAAATGTTGACCGCGGCTGCGTCTCAGGTAGCCTATCCGCTGAGTCCAATTTTGGCATACTCTTTCACACATATCGGCCGGTATCTCACGAATGAATGCCTGGATGTTGGCTTCCAGTGCGTCAATCGAAGCGGGCTTGTCCCTATAGACATTAGCCTTGACATACCCCCACAAAAAATAATCTAATGGTGTCAAATCGCACGATCTAGGCGGCCAATTGACCGGCCCGAAACGTGAAATTAACTGTTCACCAAGCTCGCCGACCATAAAATGGAAGCAGCGCGCGATGAACATTTCGAACCGAGCACGAATTTTGATAGTAAAATTCAATAATTTGCAAGCGTTGTTCATTTGTAAGACGATCCATGGTTAAATTGCAAACCAAACTGTAGCTGTTTGACAGTGACACAAGGTTCTAAACACACGTCAGCTGTCAAAACCAGTGTTGCCAAAACCAAACCAGCTAAAAAATCACCCTTTATTATGAGAGAGCGAAAATTTACTACTATGAAGTGCGTTCTGGCAGTTTCATAGTGTCTCTCATAAATGGGTGGTTTTTTAGCACGTGGAAATCGGGCATAACCAATATCGGCTACTTCGGTGTTATGTACCTGCTATAGAGGGCGTATTGGTATCTTTGAAAGATTTTGGAGTTTTAGCCTCCGTCCATCCTGGTATTCAAAAAAAAAAAAAAATCTGGCTTTTTATTCCTTTTGCCTTGTGAAAAAAATTATTTTTTTTTACTTTAATGAAATTGTTAATAATTGAGCTTACCAAAAACCTACAAAATTCCTCGTCACTTCACTTACATTTCCAATTTAAGCAAAAGAATGACATCTGTACGGAGACTTTCTTGACTCTTTTTTACGATCTTAGCAAGTAATTGTTAATATAACGGTGCTCATAGTGCACACAAGCTTCACAAGAGAGCTTCCGAGTTTAATTTATACGGTGTTTCTTGTACTTAGATTAAAAGAACTTAGTGTTTGACGTCTTAAAAATAGAGTTGCGCAACAGCTCGAGGTGTGTTAATTTCTTTACATACAAGGGGACCTAAAATTTTTTGCCGAATCCGAACGGCACTTTGAGAAGTTTTTCAAGACAAATGATACTCTCGGAGGGCTTGTCAGACCCTCGCGGAGGTGGGGGCCGTGAAAAAGAACAAGTCTTTTTTTTCAGGTGACGATGGCAGAATTCGAACCCATACCTCCGGCGTAGTAAGCACACACACTAACCACTATGCCACGGCACCCCACTGTTTGACGTCTTGCTGTTGCTTATTTTTAAACTAAATTGTTTTTCGAATAATTAAGGCTGCATACTGTTACCCGGCTTTGAAAGAAAGGTCAATGTTGATTCTTGCTTATAGAAAAGTCCGTATAGCCTACTGCTGCATTGGTACAGCTCTGTTGATCTGATATCGAAAGCTTTAAAAATATTGATGCACTATACACTTCCTTAAAAAGCAGTTCTGTAGATCTGAAATTACAAGCTCATTATCGCAACACTAATGTCGGTGTTAATTGCGTTTTAACACCAATATTCTGCCCGTAATGTATCCATCATCCGTAGCCGTAACGCATTCTGTACGCGGATGCAGAATCAGTGCCGGCTCATATATTCTTAGCATACATCGATCGTAAATTTTAATGTACACATTTGAATAAATTTAAATTGCGAAAAAAGTTGTCCCATACATTTCAATACTTCACCGAGCACACCTTGCATGTGTCCGAAGCCAAGCTAGCTTCTATTGACTCTCATAAAAGTCGTAAGAACACCATCTTGAATGCTTTTGTTCAATGAGCTTGTATGAATTTCGAATTTGCATTATATCTACTAACACACTTTCGAAAATTATGATTGCTTTCTAAGGGTACATTGCCCCCGCGTGGCAGGCGCCTTGTCGAGTGCGTCATCTTCTATGACGCCGGTGTGGGGGCTTAAGTTGCGGATTTTCAGCCGGCGTGGGTCGGCTGAGGAGCGACGAACTAAGTCCTGCCAAACCTGACTCCAGTGGTGGTGTGAGCATATTGTAAACCGTGCCGAAGGATGCAAGGCTGGGGGTTAAACCAGCCTCTAACGAGCTCTCTCAGGTGCCTAGGCGAAGACCTGCAGATAAACCATAGCCTTACCCCGGTATGGCGGCTCTGCCGGGGTGGACCACCCTTTCCGGCCATTCTCGTGGGACCAAAATATCCGAACTAACAAAAACAAATAAGGATGAGGGGGAGGGCACGCTATGTGCCAAAAACACGGACGACACCGTACCGGTGGTTCCGTGCGATCCAAACGTGGTACTACCAGCCAGTTTGATCGAAACTGAGGATATCTCAATGGAAAGGGAGGAAGAGCTACTCGCTGAACACTCCGATGATTCCGAAGAGAAATCCGGTCAAAAAAAGGAGACCAAGCACGGGAGCAAGGCCAGAAGGACCACTCCCGGCCTGGAGAGAAAGAGGCGGTTTAAGAAGGCCAAGCATATTTATGGCATCTTAACAGCTAAAGAAAAATCTTCCCTCACTCAGAAGGAACTATCTTCCCTTGAGTGGGCCCGGGAGACCATAGCTAACGACGTTGCCACGAGGCCTATGCCTAAGGCAGCTCGTTCAGTTAAAGGTACGGGTGGTAAATCGGGAAAATCTGGAAGGCCGAGGGACGATGCCGCTACTAGGACATCCCTCGAAACCAACAGAAAGCCTGTTACCGGAAGAGGAACTGCAACCCAAGGACCCAGTGACAAACCGGGCCCAAGCGGGTTGCAGAAAGGCAATGCCGGAAGGCATAGAAGAGAAGCGTTCGCCTCGAAGAGAACACGATCTTCTGAGGACACTTCAAGGACGCCGAAGAAGGCGAAATGGGGCGCCACCACAGTGGGAAGTCCCAGTAAGCCAAGTACGAGCCGGGCGGGCCAGTATAGCGAGGTGACAAGGAATCCACTACAGCTTGCTGTAGTAGACTCCAAGAAACCAAGCGGGCAGTACAGTGTTGAGTGTGGCAGGAAGATTGAGCAAGCCCTCGGGGCAGCTATCATCAGCCACATTCTGAAAAACACGGGTACTAGTGCCCCGACCTACGGCAGAATGAAATGGTCTAAAGGCATAACGTACATCGACTGCAAGGACCAAGCTTCAAATGACTTTGCCAAGACAGTAGTGGAAGGACTACAGCTTTGGGATGGTGCGGAACTTAAAGCCGTTCCAATAGACCAGGTTCCAAACAGGGCAAAGGGTAGGCTGACTATTCCGGAGATGGGAATAGTTAAAGGTGACATCCTCCGCGTGCTGCAAGCACAAAACCCCCAGATTCCGATGCAGGATTGGGAAATTATAAGCGAGGAAGAGCCGAGAAATGGTTTCAGGGGCTATATTGTCGCCTTCGGCGACCTGCCCGGGAACCTAAAGGCGGAAAAACAGCTTCTGTTGTCCTTTGCAGCTAGCGAGGTAACCCTCAAGCTGATTAAGCGGACTGCGGAAGCAACGAAGGCGACGGACACTGCGTTGGAGGTGGAGAACAATGATGAAGGTGATCCAAATAAACCTCCATCACAGTAGGGTTGCCACAGCCAACCTGAGGCTGTTCCTCGAGAGGGAACAGCTGGACCTAGCCCTAATCCAAGAACCCTGGATTGACAAAAAGAACAGGGTTTTAGGATTAGGGTCGAAAAATTTCTCACTGTTTAATGTAAAAAATAAAGGTAAGGCGAGAACCTGTATTGTAGCAAATAAGAACGTTCATGTATTAATGTTATCTCATTTCTGCACAGGTGACCTAACGGTGGTGGAGGTTAGAGGGACGGACGAGAACTACACGGTAGCGTCGGTCTACATGCCATTTGACGACGGTACCTCGGTCCCCCCGGAATCTCTGAAGACGCTAGTGACAGCGTCCGAACAAGGTAAGAAGAACTTAGTCTTAAGCTGTGATGTCAATGCCCATCATACGATCTGGGGAAGCTCAGACATTAACGCCAGAGGCGAGGTTCTGTTTGATTTTGTCCTTAGCTCCAACCTTCTAGTATGTAACAGGGGAAATGATCCCACCTTCATTACAGCGAATAGGAGGGAAGTCTTGGACGTGACTTTCGTGTCTCAAAACAGCTCTGTTCAAGTAACGAACTGGAGAGTATCTAAGCAGGCATCACTATCAGATCACTGCTGGATACTCTTTGAGATACAGGTAGGCTCGCAGGCTAGGAAAGTTTTCAAAAACCCAAAAAGAGCAAACTGGGTGAAGTTCAACAAAGAACTGCGGAGGACTATCTCCCCCTGCCCAGACAGAGATCTTACTACCGAGCATGAGATCGACGATACAGTCGAATACATCACCGGGATGATCTCCAGCTCTTTCGAAAAATCCTGCCCAAACAGCAATACAGGAGGGAAACAACGCCCTCCCTGGTGGAACTCCAAGATCGCGGAGCTCATCAAGAGCTCAAGATCCAGATGGAACCTTGCAAAAGAGGGGCTCATCGAATGGACGACCTATAGGGAGAGCGTTAGAATCCTGAAAAAGGAGATCAGATTCGCCAAGAGGAGCTCATGGAAGAATTTCTGCGAATCAATCGAAACAACAACTGAAGCGTCCCGACTGAGAAAAGTCTTATCCAAAGCGCCTATACCGCTATGTTCACTCAGGAAGACTGAGGGCGATTGGACCTCGACACACAAGGAAACGCTGGATTTACTGGCGGAAACTCACTTCCCAGGGTGCTTCGATACCTATGAGGACTACGCTACAGTAGCGCAAGGCTCGCGGAAAAAGATGAAGGACGAAAAGATCAGGGCTATAACCGATGTAAAAAGGCTGGCCTGGGTGATCAACTCCTTCGATCCCTTTAAAGCACCAGGGATGGATAACATCCGACCAATAATGCTCCAAAAAGCAGGGGAAACTATCATTCCATGGTTGAGTAACGTATACAAGTCCTGCCTAAAGCTGTGCTATATTCCCAAAGCTTGGAGAGAAGTCCGAGTGATATTCATCCCCAAAGCAGGGAAGGCAAACCACTCTACGGCAAAGGACTATCGACCCATAAGCCTGTCCTCATTTATGCTCAAGACGTTGGAACGGCTTATTGACGTGTATGTGAGAGAGCTGATTGGTGATAACTATTTATCAAAATCACAGCACGCGTACATGAGAAGCAGATCGGTTGACACTGCACTACATAGAGTAGTAACAGTAGTGGAAAAATCCCTGGAACACAAGGAGTACACTTTGGGTGCCTTTCTAGACATAGAGGGGGCGTTTAATAACATTGAGGCAGACGCGATATTGCGCAGCTTGAGAAACGCCCACCTAGATAGCAGTCTATGCGACTGGATCGGGCTCATGTTAAGCACACGAAAGATAAACTGCTACCTAGGCGAAGTATGCAGCAGACGAAACGTCAGCAGAGGAACACCGCAGGGAGGTGTCCTATCTCCGCTTATATGGACCCTGGTAATGGACGAATTGCTGAAAACCCTGGAGAGGGAAGGCTTCACTGTGAGCGCATACGCAGACGATGTAGCAATCCTGATCCCAGGTAAACTCCCACCAATCCTCAGTGACCGACTCAGCTACGCACTTCGCATTGTTGAAAAATGGGTAGAGGGTCGAGGACTGGGAATTAACCCCTCTAAGACGGAAGTTGTGTTGTTTACAAGGAAAAGGGCAATTCCATCCTTCAGCAACCCGAGAATGAGGGGAGTGGAGTTACCGTTATCCAGGTCGGTAAGATACCTGGGCGTCATATTAGACTCCAAACTCAACTGGAGGGATAATATAGAAGATCGTGTCAAGCGGGCATACGTGGCACTATACGCCTGCCGCAGAACGTTCGGAAGCATGTGGGGACTGCAACCAAACATGGTACACTGGATGTATATAACGGTTGTAAGACCCATCTTAACTTACGGTGCAGTTGTATGGTGGAAGGCTACGGAAAGAAAGTGTCATCTCTCTAGCCTCACCAAAGTTCAAAGGGCAGCCTGCATGGGTATAACAGGGTCCCTAAGGACCACACCCACCGCGGCACTGGAGGTACTACTCAACCTCACCCCCTTGGACATATACTGCAGCAGCAAGGCAGCTAAAACAGCTGTTCGCCTAAGGGAATCCGGACTGTGGTCCTCAAGATCTTATGGACACGCCTCTGTGGGAACTCAGTGGGCTGCCTCCACAAACACCCCAGTCACAGATTACCTACCTATGACATTCGCCTTCAACAGGAGATTCGCTACCAGAATACCTGAAAGAGGTGAATGGGAAGATAAGACCATTACAGGAGACGACGAGATCGCCGTATATACCGACGGCTCTAAGATGGACGTCGGAACCGGTGCGGGCATTTTCTGTGGAGATTTGGGTCTAGGTAAATCTTTCCGAATCAATGACGACTGCAGCATTTTTCAGGCGGAGCTGGCAGCCATAATCGAAGCTGCCTCCGAGCTGAAGAAATACGGCCCCGCAAACAAGACCATCACCATATACTCTGATAGCCAAGCGGCAATTAAAGCCTTGGAATCAGACGTGGTAAAGTCAAGGGCTGTGAAACTATGCAGGGAAATTCTGGACGAGTTATCACTTGGCAACACTGTAACTGTGTGTTGGGTGCCAGGTCACACCGATATATCGGGAAACGAAGAAGCGGACAAGCTTGCGAGATTTGGGTCTGGAATGAATGCATCTCTAGCCCTCAAATCCATAAGAGTCCCGCTGAGTTCAATAGCACGTAGGTTAGAAACTGAATCCTTGAGTAGAACCAATCTACGTTGGACAGAACTTGATACGTGCAGACACACAAGGGAGCTATGGCCAGCGGTAAACAAAAAGAGATCACTATTTTTGATCGGACTAGCCCGCAGGAACATCCGAGTACTCACGGGAATCCTCACGGGGCACTGCGCTGTGGGTCTACACGCTGAGCGGCTAGGCATACCGCATAACGATTACTGCAGAAGCTGCAGGGACGTTGAAGAAATTGAATCTGTTCGTCATCTGCTCTGCGAATGCCCAGCCCTAAACAGCATCAGGCGTAGTATCCTCGGCAGCTACTTCTTCAACGAGCTCGAAGATCTAAATAATGTAGATCTAAAGGACCTCCTAAGATTTGTATACAAATCCGGATGGGTCCAAGAGGGTGGCACTCTGAGCTTCTAACAGCGGTCTATTTCTGTTTTCGTTCCAGGTATTAAGAAGGTTCCCAATGGACACAATGGACCCAACTGCTGGTCTAAGTGAAGCCGTGACTATTGTCAAAAGGGCATCCATCAACCTAACCTAACCTAAGGGTACATTGACACCTCTATACCGAAATGCTTTCACAAAGTCCAGAAAATCTGGATCAAGGACTACTGATCAAAAATTTATTGTATATTTTTATTTATAAATTATCTCGGAACTTGCATTCGTTTTGCTTGGTTTACGGTTTCGCCTACAATGTCGTCTCGCGCAAATCTGCAATCAATCAGGTTTTCTAAATTTGACATAAAAAAATCATGCATAACCAGATATTCGAAAATAATAATAACTCAGTGGTGTGTAGCCTGTTTGGGTTTGTTTCCTTTGTTTCGACAAACAAGGTGATAAGAATAACATTATACCGTAATATAATAAAAATTTATGACATCATTTAAGAAGAAGTAAATTGAAAAACTAATCCTCGAGTCATATTGGTAATTTATTTAACGATGAGCTTAATTAATATGTTGAAGCAGGTGTTTTAATTTTGTATCTTTCTTAGAACAAAGGCTTAGATGTTTTTCGGATATCTCTGGAACTTCCGGTGCCATACTAAATTGTGGGCCAAATAAATGAGTTGAAGTTATTTGAAAATAACATTAAAATTGTATTATTTTACGACTACCATCAAGGCCTACATTTAACAATTTACCCAGAGACGAAAAAATAATAAAAATTATCGAAACCTAATGGTAGCATTGAACTCGCCATTAAAGATAGACATCCGGCCTTGAATGCTAAGCTTGGGAGTTGAATCGCATTTTTTAGTACCCACAGAATTTAAGGGGTAATGGCTAGTTCTTAGAAGTCATTGCTCGGATGCGTTAAAGTATTCTTACTGAGTCGAAAGAATGTTTTCAAAAATCTTTTTACAAGAATTTTGCGAAATAATAAATTCCTCAATCCAAGCATGGACTTAATTGCCGCTATAAGGTCATCAATGCAAATAGAAGGATTTAATTTTTTTTTTTTATCCTAGGATCTTTAATTTTGTAAATTAAATTCATTTTTACGTTTGTGTGTCCTCCAGTGTGTGTGCTAGGATCGAAGCCATATTTTCGTCTGTCATTTAAGCGACAAGATCAAAAATATAATCCAAAAGAACATATCATTCATGTGTGTCAAAGCAGTTGTCAAATATCTGGTATTGCAAGCTATTTCCCGTTCCAAATTTGAACTTTCTGACATAAAGCCTCATCATTTAGAAGTTACGAAAGTTACTGTCCAAGTTGAAGTACCTAAACTTGACTGAAATATGACACTTTGCCGCACTTCATCCTCGAGTACATAAACTTCATTAGTTCAGTGGTATCGGTGTATGGCTCGGTGCTTCACATAAATCCAATTGGCTGGGTGACTAATCCGCCATAGATGGTAAAAACCACAAGAGCAAAGATTTATTGGAAAATCCAATTGAAAATCAAATTTGCAATATTGTATCTAACAGATCTAAACACATGTTGGTGGAGCGGTGTAGGACTGCTGGAATTGAAGTGCCTCCGGCGCACTTCTTACACACTTGGATGCGAATTCATGATCTTGGCATGCACGCTTGGCGCACCTCTGTTGAAGAAGCCTCCCTCACCTGGGAGATTCCCCAAGAAGGGGCATCGTTTTGCGACAAATTGGAAAAAAGAACTCACGAATGCACGCAAGGCGTCGATAAATTGCGTGTGGCACGTAGATTCGATACACGCGCTCCCACCATACCGTCGATTCGGTAACCAATTGAAGAAGCATCGAGCCATAAAGATGGATTAGAATAAATTAGCAGTACAAGATCTTCGGCGGCGGCGGCTTGAACGTAAGGGGGGAAACTAATAATTACTTTTGCCATTGAGCAATCAAATGAACACCGAGTTGGTTGTTGGCGGTAGCCTTTATTGGCTGCGTCTTGTGAGTTGAGATGCCGCTGCAGAAGTACGGCAAATGAAATGGATTCTTCGTTGCAACATGTGGATTAATAACTCCGAGCAGATGTGCTGCACGAAAAGGTCAAGTATGATGTTTATGAGTATGTTGATTACTTATTTGTAAATACTAAACTAAAACACTTAGTTTGTCTAACGAAAGCAGTAACTTTAAATAAAGTGACTCAAATTGATCTATAAATTGTAGATTCAAGAAATTGAGAAGCTCTGTGTAACTGTACTCTCGTATGGTATTTAAGAGATTAATTAAATCAGCTATCTTAGGCCAAACGGATTTAGAACGGATAACCATACTCGTTTGTAAATGGAGGCCATTCTTGAGATGTAGTTCTATTAATTTGCTTATGTTAAGTGGTTTTTCATTAAGAGATCAAAAAAGCTGCAGAAGACAAGATTGTCAAAGGTGTAAGACTTAAAAGAGCTTCCACCATAAAAGACGTTTAAAAATCGAAGCCTGCACCGATCGTAACATTTTCTGAGTCTACATCATTTTGCTGGTTTTTTACTTGCCCTACATCAAACTTTTATACTTTAAGGGTCGTCGCGCACCTGAAAAAAAAACCCTGCTACCTGTTACCTAAGCATTTTTTTTAAACTTTTTATCTCGGAATAATAACTACTCGACCAATGATCTAAAGTCGCTTCAAACACGTCGCTTTCTTTAGAAGAAAAGAACTAGGTTGATGGCTGTTTCAAATCAAGAGCGAGAGAAAGAGCTGTGAAATGAATTTCAATCAATGGCAATGTATGGGGTGGTTCACAATACCGACGTTATAACTGCGTCGTCAGTGTCGCGCGCTGACCTTTTCGAAAAATTGCAAAGCCCTCGCCGAGGTCGACGATTATTCTGTCAATCGCTGTTGTGAGTAATGACACGCATTTCTTAAATCCGGCTTCTCGATCGGTCTGAGATATAAAGTTTAAGATATAAAGATATAAAGACATAAAGTTTACTCTGGTTCGAACATTTGTAAATTAGAGCAATTGAAAATGAAACGATCATTCAGTTTCCTAAGAAAAAAATAAAATTTTAGAACACGACAAATATAGCTTGGGCAAAGGCTATCAAAAAAGTGAAAAATAAATTTTTCAAAAACCCCAAAAATAGTATGTAAAAATTTTGTCACATAAAACAATGCTTGTTCAAAATTCTCTCTTCCTGTTAATTTCGAGTCTCAATCTTCTATCTATAATTCTGGTTTTTACAAGCCCGTTTGATAACGATATAAGCCCGTTCTTTTGTCGATACAATGTTATAAATTTCAATTTGACACTACTCTTCATGCATCCAACCCTGAACATATCCCAAGATTCCCTACTTTTCATGCATCTAACCTTGAACATATCCCATGCAAGATTTAAGCAGAGGATTGAGTTTAAGAAACCGGGGTGGAATCTTAGGTGATCTGTGATTTTCAAATTTTGTGACAGTCAATCTTATCGAGCTATATACTCGCTCTGCGTAAGGTGATCACAAGAATATTGTTCCCAATCATTGCTTTATTAGGCTTTTGATGTAAGAACACTTTTTTTTATTCATGCATGCAGATAGTCAGCCTTAATGAAGAGAAAAAAAAACAAATAAGCAGAAAGTTTGAAAACTGGGGACCAGCTGATTTTGACGGTGATTGACAAGAAAATTGTGACGATCACAGTTTACGCATACAAAATTTTTGTGATTTGTGACATCACTTATCACAGATCATCTAAGCCGATTTGGCTTGAAGGTCTTTTCAGCGATTTAGAAGCGGGGCTTCGTACCTTGCCTGCCAACAAGTGATGGGATTCGATTCCTTGTAGATCACCGACAACATCCGCCGAGTTTGAAAAGGTTTTCCACTGCGCATTATTATAAACTTGTAAATATAGCATGTAAGGAGTAGTAGGAAGCTTGCTGATCTCTCATCGCCAAGGGAAATTCTTTCTTATCAGACAACGGCTAGCACCTATAACTATAGCTCCATAACTACGTAGTCCCTAACTGGTCCTTATTATTGGGTCGGCAAAGGTTTACATCAAAAATCTCTTCCTCCGCTCTTAATATCGTTTTCATGCTTGCCTCGCCATTTTCGCCCGATGTAAAGAAGTTTTAAAAATCTCTGGTGCCGGTATTCCTGTTTCTCAAAAACTGGTATTACAATGGATCTCTTTTAGTTGAAGTCTTTTCATAATGGACGAAAACAGCCTCCTAATCCAGCTCTCCAGGTTCTGTAGAAACAACTCACATAATACGAACTCAATATTTAAAGAAAATAAGCGTAGCTTTGTCTTAAGCTGGAATTTGCTTTGAATTTTTACCTTCAAAGCAAAGTGCTGCGTCTGTTTTAGAGAAAAATCGTCAGCAGAGCCGGAAGTCTGAAATCGAATATTAAAGGACTGGGTCCACCATAACTTGTCTTGTTAAATTAGAGGTCAGTGGTGCATACAGTTTCCAATATCCTGGAAGGTGACCATCTGCACCGATGGTCGAAACTGAGCAAAACAAGCCCTGGAAAAGGTTTTAACCATCTTTTTTGGTGGAACAGGCTTTCGCGTAAACGTTTTACTGCCTCTTTCGACAAAGAGGCAGGCTCCAAAGCCGGACAGGGGTCTGGTACTGGAGTTTTTTTGTGGAAAGCGAGAACATTAGACTCCACTCCCCTTTAGGTAAATATGCGTCTGTCTACCAAGCAGAAATTTTCGCCATCCTCATGGCTATGCGCTATATTGTGACTAACAGGTGGAGGGCGAGAAGCATATGCATTCGCAGTGACAGCACACTGATATCCAAGCCAATGACATCTCTGATAAGCTTGCCAGACTAGGCTCAGAAGATGTTTTCTCAGGACCCGAACGTGCTTTAGGTCTGCGTCTTTTCTTCTATCTCTCAGGAGAATTGATGGCAGACTTCTTGTAAGCATCCTTACGGGCCATCAAGCTTTCGCCAAGCACTTGAATGTGCTAGGCTTGAGCGAAACCACCACCTGTCCTGCCTGTGGAGAGGACAACGAAACAGCGGAACATTTCCTATGTAGCTGTCCTGCCTTTGCTTGCATCAGGTGGCGGATCTTTGGGGCTGACGTGGTGAGTGCCGAACACCTAAGCTCTTCATCACTGAAGCTTTTTCTCGTTTTTCTTCGAAAGACGGGTAAACTAAATACATTAAAGTAAGGTGTCCGCGTGGTAGTACAATGGACCAGTAGTTGTGTCTGAGTGCTCCATCGGTAGTAAAAAAAACCATCTCCGACCATGGTGAAGGTGGTTAACTTCCAGGATATTGGAAACTACAGGCACAACTGACCCCCGTAAAGAAAAGTTGCTTATGGTGCAAACATTCCTTTTATTTGAAAAACAAAAACCAAAATGAAAAGCTTAGATATGTGCAAACCCTGTTCGCACACAACCAACCCTAAATCTACCCCAGACCTCAGGCAGAGGTATAATAAAAATTTTGTGTAATTGGGAGAGAAAAAATTTTTGGGTATTTTATTTATGTTAATTCAATGTGGCTAAATGCTATTGAAGTTAATTATTTAAAAAGTGGTTTCCAAAACTGTGGGTGGATAAGAACTTGAACCTCTTTGGAGATCCAACACATAGCTTAATTTTGGTGTCCTTTTGCAAGTATGACAATCTTCGGGCTTCGATTTATTTTATCTTCCCCTGTGTAACCCTACACAAAATTCTTAAGCGATTATTCGTGGCTTTCTTATAACTAATGACCTTCTGCCTAAACTTTTATTGAATTTTACATTTATGGTTCTTGGGCAATTGTAACGAAGGAATCGTTCTGGGGCTGTTCGTCCCAATTGGGCACCTACCCAGGCGGTGAATAGGGGAAGGGTCACCAGAGGTAATGGGCAATCAGGGGACGTCTGTCACAAAAAAAGCGGTCGGCGTCTGTTATCCAGGTTAGGATCGGCCTATTAGACAAGCGATGTTCTGCGAATTTGAAGGGTTATCAAAATAATCGCGAGATAATTTATGACCAAAGGACCTTTGACCAACCCTTTTATAGTGAAACAGATTTATTAAAGTTCTAGGTTTGTAAGACCCTTAATCTTCGTCTCACTCCCAAGCATTTGGAAAACTCATTATTTACATCTGGCTGTTATTATTCCGCTAAATATTTCTTCTTAAATGACGCGTTGCATAAGAATGATGTGATGACATATCAATTTGTACGAGCACGCCCGCTGTAAGGCCCAATGTGCATATCTTAGCCTCCTACACCTGCCGAGAAAAAACTGGGTAGGTTATGCAAAAACCACAAACTATACTTGATACTCCAACCATTACACCATCCCACAAGTATGGTGCTTCTTGGACCACAACTGACCTTCCACGTTCTGATGTGGTTCATGTTGCAAGCCATCGCATCTCCATGGTCCTTCCTGTTTCAATTGTTTAACCGAATAAAATGCATCAACCTACATTCCCATGGAGCTCCGGGGTATGTTCGTCTAGTTAATGCACGACCGTCAAATTTTCGCATGCACTCATTCGTCAGAGTTACATCATGCCGCGTCATAATGTGTGCCTCTCATATGGAATCGTGATTCCCGCGCCAAGTCGACGTCAAATTCGGTTAATAAAACAATCAAGAAGTCACACTATAGGAGAGCACCCGACCGACGCAAAAACGTTTTATTAATTTCATCATCAAAATCATCTTCAAACTATTAATTACACGAGATCGAGTGGAACACGTTTCGAGTAATCGTTCTGCGAATGGCATCAGGGATGATCTTTAATTTGTGAAACTCTGCTGATCATCGCTCACCTGAGATTCAAAGTGTCTGTTGTACGTAAATCATAATGACGATTGTGTGGGCTGAATTAATTAACTTCATCGAGGCACTTTTCGGGTAATTGATTTACGGGCTTTTAGACCAGTTTTATGACAGTCAAAAAGTATAAAACACGTTTAGCTCTGTACTGAAATTGAAATCGAAACTAAGCGTAGACTGCATTTTGGTTGGTTTGATCAGAAATATTTCGACACATCATTCGGTTTACGAAGTCAGTCTTTTGTAGCACAAGCCTCTATCAAAGACAAGCATCTAGAAAAGTGACCACCTGGATTTTAAGGCCACCGGCCTTTTCCGCCAATGTAAATGCAAATCAACGCGTCACTTTTTTTGTCAGATCTGTGCCTGACGGTATCTCCTTTTGCACTTTTGATCTTGTCGTACCCCCATTAGAGCCTCAGTGGCGTCTTATGAGAAAGAGAAGCCAAGCGTCCAATAGAAAGGTAATTACTGCAACAACCCATGCGTGTACTCTTGTACCAAATGTTTTTTTTTTCTTCCTGGATCGCCTTGGAAAAAGGTTTAAGCACATCAACAGAAAAGTGTTTTTCTTCGATTTAAAAACAACATTTGGGCCTAACTTCGTTGTACTTCCTTGAATGCAATAAAGCCGAAGTGGGTTTGAGTAGTAAGTGGGATTTTCCCTTGCCATAAACTGACCAAATCTTTCTGATTTCCAAACAATTTAAAGGAAGCCACCACAAACACAAGACCACAAATTAACGCAATGAAGCCACAGCAGTCTTAGTACCTATGCAAGGGGAAAAGTGCATCTTTATCAATGCCACCGGCCGGGCCGATGTTACACTCACAACGGACGAGGAGCCTCAAAATTTATTGTCATACTTTGACTTTTCGTGTAGCGCGTTAATAGGAGACCGAGTGACGTATGTATATGCTATTCCCATTTCATAACCGCCAATAAATCAATCACTTCGCCAGAGTGGAGCAATGGTCGACAACGCAAAGCGCAATACTTAGATGCGCAATTTCAATTTGGGGCGGTACATTTTGGCGTGTGATTGTGCGACCTTTACATCGATGGCAGTCGTCCGAAAGCCTGTTTGACATTAGCTGGTAAAAAGCGAGAGTGAACAATCTGGATCCGGTGGATGATCGTCGAATTGCACAACGATCAAAGCGAAGCAAACATCTTCGTTGCATAACTGCGTGGAACAGAATCGGGGGACCTAGTTTTCACTCTTCTTCTTTTTGGATGAAGAAGACATCAGTGAAATTGGCCACGCCGCTAGTCAGTGTTATATGTCAGCGAGCACTGTGGCAACTTTGGCCGAAGTGATGATGATGGCGGCCGGCTTCGACGGCGACGACGACGCGACGTCTGTGCATTATGGTATCCGATGCGAACGATCGGTTCGTATCGTTGTAGAATTTTATTACACTCGTAACCTTATGCATCGAATAGCCGCTAGCGATTTGATTTTCTTGCTTTTGTCTGGAGAATGTAAATATTTTTCGGATGGTTTTCGGTACGAAAAGGTGTGGTGCGCCACACACTTAGGTTTGGTCTGGTACAGCGGAATGCTAATCACCGGCAATGCAGATGGGGATGGGCTTTTTGGTGGATAAAATTGGAGCGCGATTAAGAAGTATCCGAGGAGGTGTTTCATCATGTGGAATTTATGCCTGACTGACGGGAAACTTGCTTTTTGGAAAAAAAGTCGCAAAAATCTTTTTTTCTTTCCGTTTTTTAGGCAGGTAAGTGAGGTATAAGTGCTTAGGTAGGTATTGCGCTTAGGAATAGTGCTGGGGATCATGTTTTCAAAACTTCATATGTTGTCTTAAAAATTCATGTGACTTTTTCTTCTATGACATTTGTTTGACGAAATGTAAGTAATCAGCCGATTAAACTGTCCACAGTTCACGTTTCCAAAACTATTTACGATTTCCAACTCGCTATAGTTTTCCCTAAAATTTTAAAAGATGCACTATGCCCGTATTATGCCCGTTTAATTATTGCAAAACTATACCTACTACCATTTGGGGGATACATTTTCTTAAACTTTGACTAATTCTTTAAATTTGCAAAATGAGAAAAATTATAACAAGTTACAATTTATTCTAACTAACATTATACTAATGGCTATTATCATATGTCCGATGTCGTATGGCTATGATAGGGTCCTATGATCGTTTCAAATACTGCCAGCGAACAGCGTTAGGAGCTTCTATGTTACAATGATGCAAAAACGTATTCGGAAAACAAATGAAGGCAAACCAACAGCATCAGGTCACACAAGTGGGGCTACCGACTTACTTAAGGTGGCGCTACAGTATGGACCTGGACCTAGGCCTCAAACAACAAGCTTTGCCAGCCAGCTCTGTCTCTAGCTAGCCGTCTCCAGTTTCGCGCGCGGCGTTGGCTGATGTCCCGGTCCACTTGCGTGCGCCACCTGAGTCTCGGTGCTCCTCTACTGCGCCGAGCCTGCGGGCTGGATTCTAAAACTTTTCGGGCCCGGGCGTTGGTGTCCTTTCGCTCTAGATGACCCAGCCATCGTAAACGTTGTGTTTTGACTCTTTTGGCTAGGTCTGTGTTGCTTTACAGCCCGTACAGTTTGATGTTATATCTCCTCCTCCACTCTCCATCTATGCAGACGGGACCGTAAATCGCCCGAAGAATTTTCCTCCCGAAGCAGCCTAATGTGTTCTCATCCGCCTTTGACAGGGTCCATGCTTCTGTACCTATGACGAAAGCATTTTGTGAAAAATTATAATGGGATCATGACGTTATCTCGAACAACAAAAATTCCGAATAAAAAAAATCTCGAAAATAGTTTTTTTTAAATCTCGAATGCAAAAACCTCGAATAAACATAAATCTCGAAAAACGATCATTATCATCTTTATCATTTTCGGTGACCGCTAATCCTAAGAAGGATCGAGGAGCGAGGGCGGCTAAATGGTCCTTCCACCGTTCCCGATCCTCCGCCACCAACTCAAGAGACACATTAAGGGCGATCCCCAGACGGGTCTCGGAGACGTTCTTAAACTGATCCGTCCGTGGTGGAATCGACGCGCTCGCATCTCGGCTAACATGACCTGTCCAGGAGGTCTGTCGGAGAGCATGCGCATAACGCGTCGAAAACGGATCGAAGAATTGATCGTTCCACCTGGGAGAAGTAGCTCCTCAAAATCAAGATTCCTACGGATACTGACGTTTATCACTCTATCCCTATAAGAGTTACACCAGCAACGCACCTCAGAAATCTCACTTCGGCAGCTCATAGGTACCCGCGATCTTATTCTTTCGGTCATTACCCAAATTTCATGAGCATAGGATGAGGGTTGGAACGAACACTAAATTAAAAATTGAGATCTTTGCTTTCAATCCAAGCTCAGTTTTTCTGATGACAGGCCAGCGAAGCTCCTTTACTATTGCTTTAGCTTGGCTAATTCTAAAGGACAACTCACAATCACACCTCGTGAAAAAGACGTGAAAAAGTTCGTGAAAAAGACCCCGAGATACTTCTCTAACTGTTTCAATGGGACTCCATTTATGGGCAGGGTACTCTGCACTTGAGTTCGGGAAACAACCATCACTTCGGAATTGCTCACGTTTATCTTTATCCTAGCCTTACCACACATGGTCGCAAACCCATTAAAAAGCTGGTCGGTTGTGCCTCTATGCCAGGCCAAAAGCTGCATTGCTCTGGAACACGCTTCCAACATCTTTCGCGAATATTTTTCCCGGAAGACTTAAGTGAGATATACCCCTATAGTTAGAGCAATCTCTTTTTTTCCCTTTCTCAAAAATGGGCACAATAACTTCTGTTTGCCAATCGCAAGGTCCTTTCCCGCTTTCGCAGGCCCCCTTTATAACATGTGTTAGCCAGCTTACACCTTGTTCACCTATTACCTTGAGTATTTCTGGCCGGATTTCATCAACTCCAGTCCAGCAGACTAACCCACTTTTAGCGATATAATCGCGGCAGTGCCTTTATCTACTGTAGGACTTTTCTCCGCAACAGACTATTCGTCAGCAACGGGTTTGCCATTTTCAGTGCCCTGCAGCTCCGAAAAGTGCTCGCTTTATCTTCGTAAGTCTTCGTTCTCATTTGAAAAAAGTCTTTGGATTGAACCCCTTGTACGATATTTAATTTCTTTCCTCTGAGACGGCGAATAGTCTGCCAAAACAACATGTTTGCAGATTTGTAATCGTGCTTTAAGCTCTCGCTCAGCTTTTCCAACCTATTATTTGGCTGTTCTGTTGTGACCGCTATCTTGGAAGTTTTTTGCACCTCAATGTACCGTGCTCGAGAAAAGAGTTTCTACATTGATTCCACGCGATATGGGCGTTTTCCCTCTGATGGCTTCTTGAACTCCAAGCAGTTCTTTTCTCACCACCAGCCGCTACCCCAAGCGGCTTCACTCCATAAGCAATGACTGTCGATGAAAATAGCTGCCATTTACCTTTACATTTAAAAAAAAATTGTTCAAACTTCTCCTAAACGTGCCGTGGAAATCACTCTCTGTAATCAGATTCATCATCATGTAACCTTGGATTTCGCCTGGGTGGCATAGGAATACTGTGGCTAAAGCGTAATTTGCACCTCACCATGTGAGGTGATCAGTTGACAGCTCAGCTCCTCCCAAAACGCGAGCATCACAAATCATTTCTTGAAAACACGATGGTACAAAGAAATCAAGCAGAGATCTCTGATTTGAACGGTGCCGGTACCAAGAGTATTTGTGAATGTCTTTGTGTGGGAAAAAGGTGTTCACGATGGACAAGCCATAATTACCGCAAAAGTTCATCAAGTCCCCTCTGTTCCTGTTTTGATCCGGGTTACCGTGGACGACACACTTCCCCAAGTACTGTCGTCGATACCCATATGAGCATTGAAGTCACCCTTCAGGAGAAAGAAGTATACTTCTGCCACTCTATCGAGAGCAGCATCAACTTCGCTCAAGAAGGCTGCAAACTCTGACTCTCGATTGGGTGCATACACCTGCAATATAGCCAAAGTCGATTGCTCAAGCTGAAGCTTTAAGAACAAAACCCTCCCTCGTAATGGAGTATCCCGCCAGTGCAGCCATGTTATGTGGGACGCCAGACCAGAAAAGTCTCTACCCATCAGCGAAGTCTGTGGTTCCGAAAGCTTTCCACTTAGTTGAGGAGATAAAAATGGATAGCAGATAAGAAGTATAAGAATGGAAAGCAAAATAGGAATAGGAATAGGGTATACCGCGCCACCGCGGTTCGTTACAGACAGACCGAAGCTATTAATTACTCACTGGCTTACTTGGGGTTCCTTCGTCCTAGAACCATCAACCTGACCTTCAAAGAAATCTTGGGCCAGCTGATGTATCAGACGTAGTTGCAATACCTAATAAGTGAAGGCTCTGACCACCTTTTCTTAGTTTAAAGTTCCTAATTTCTGTAGGGTGCGATGGTTTTGCCAAGCCTTACCCTACACTCGAAGTTACGGTCTGTCCTTACACCTAATAATATAAGTACGATTTCTGCTTGCCTGATGATTCGTAACCGGGCTTTATGATTTTGTTTGAAGAAACCTAGAGTGGATTCAAAGATTTTCTTTGATTCTTCACTTGACATAGCAGCATTGTCTGAAACTATAGTTCGAACTAGGTATACCTACCTACCTCAAAGTTTCAGCTGCTTATGGCGATGTTTTGTCTAAAAAGTCGGTATCGCGTGTCTTCTCATGATGACAACATGTACTTGGTTTAGCCCTCATTGTCTGGTGAGTCTATATTTACCGCTGAGGTCCCATTGTCACTCATGTAAGTTTTACTAATGTCTCGTTCTTTTTATTTGTTTACTTATACTATTATATTAATTAATTTTTTTCGCGAAAGAAAGTAAAATATTGTTATTTATGCATTGTTATATTATTGTTGTTATTATTTGTGTCTATTAATAATATAGGCAAAATGTATTTAATACCTATTTATTTATTTTTAATATATTTATTTGTGTTTCATTGTTATTGATAATTTTTTTATTTACCTTATTACTTACACACTACACATACTACCGTAATTTTAAAGGTTTTGGGATATACCGCGTTAAAAATAAAGTATGAGTGCAAACCGTACTCACCCTGTGGGTCAGCTTGTAGCTGTGGGTCATCATACATTGGACAAAGCCGACGAAGTATTTCGACCCGTTTAAAAGAGCATATAAATGCTGTGAGCAATCAGCAGCGAGAAAAATCCGCTCTAGCCGAGCATGTCTTAGACCATCCCAACGAACACCATTGGATGAGATTTGACCAGGCTAAGATACTGGCTCGGGAGTCGCATTACATCCCACGGCTTGTTCGTGAAGCGATTGAGATAAAACGCCACATGGCGAACATGGGATCCAATAATCGGCTCATCACCGTCGATTGCGAATTGGCTAACCAGCCCCAGCGACACAGTGAGCACTGTTTGCTCTCAGCCACCTGATGCACAACAACGAGAGAACGAGACAGCATTACCGCCTACGCACCGCTACAACTTGCGTAGTGCTAATCGCCATAAGCATTTTTAGGCAGTTTCCCGGTGACCACGCTTAATGTAACTTAAGCGAAACGTTCGGGGTGAGTACGGTTTGCACTCATACTTTATTTTTAACGCGGTATATCCCAAAACCTTTAAAATTATGTCTAACAACCGCCAAAGCCTTAAAAGTTACATATTACCGTGTTCATACTTATGTACTTATCTAGTCTGTTAGTAAGTTCATTTATTTATTTATTTTCCTTCTTAGTTACTTGTGTTTTGTGTACCTATAAATACATATGTAGTACATAAGACTTTTTATTTCCTATTCGTTTTCCTGTTGCTTTTAATTCAAAATTAGTTTGTTCAATCGTTGAACTTAATGTATTCATGTTATATAATTTTCAATGTTTATTTTATGCTTCGTATATGCGAAATATGGTTTTTTAATATTATTGTTATATTTTTCCTTTTTGGGCATTTTTAAATATCCTCCGAATTACACTGCCTTTTCTGTTTTTGTTCAATACAAATAAATACCGAGAAATATTGTTTCAGTCTTAAGTTACCTGCACAGCCATGCGAGCTTAATATCACGCAAATGGGAAATTTCTGGCACCTGCAGCTTAAAACTGGATAAAAGTAACAATAGATAACTAACAAGGATCGACTATTTTACAATTTGACACTTTAAAAAAAAATCACATGTTTTGTGAGGATAACTACGATTCGCATAAGAACTCCCGACGTCGCAACGTATTCTAAACCAGCGAATAGTAAATATCTTTTCAAATATTATTGGAATAATTTTTCTAAAACCAAATTATGAAACTTCCTCCAATTCTTTTTTTAGAGTTTTTGGAAGCAAATTATGTTCAATGAAGTTTACTCAAAGTTGCACAAACCCACTTACATAGGTGCGAAAACTAAAAAGTTTGACAAACTGTGACCATCTTATTGTAAAAAAAATCGAAAACATTTGTCCTTTCAAAACATCCACCGGCAACTTTGTTGGATCATTAACGAAAAGCAGATATGCTCTCTCCATGGTGGGAGTAGACTTCCTCCATGGAATGAATCATTTTACTCCTCAATTTTATGACATCCAAGAGTTTGGCCTAAAAATTGCACTCATAAATAATTGGATAAATTTTAAGGCATAAATCACTCACAATTGCGTTCCAATAACATGTCGGCCATCAGCTAAAAACAACAAAAACCATCGCGTGGGTAAAAAAATTACAATAAATCAAAATAAATTAATCACAACATGCTTAACAACATATCACGACAAATTATCAGATCACTTCTTCCATGATGCCTCAAGTCCAACCACTATACTTTACCTTTATCCTCGTGCGAAAGATTCCATCCACTTCGTGTTCACAAGCGCCAGATCACGTGCAACGAGCAATTTCACAGCATGCTGCTGCGACACTAAAAGCAGTGTCTTCTGAGGCAATTACGAATCCAAGATCCGATGTAAACACCGCCATAAAGATCCTCCATAAAGAGGCACTGCTGCCCTGCATTGCACACTAAACACCATGGCAAACCAACTTCAGCAAACGTATCTCTCCGACTGAACATGTGCTCCACATCGTTTCATCCTACTGCCGAAGACGGTTGCTGTAGAAATCGAAAGCTTACGCCGAGAGAAGACGACACCAAAGAAGACCCGAGGAAGATCACTCTTTTGTTTTATTTCTTGGCTTCTTCGTTTGGCAAAATCCATTGCTAAAATGAAGACTTATGGAGGATGTGTGTCCCAAATGCCGGCATTGTGTTAAGGTTTATGTTTATGACGATGATCGATGTGCCAGCAGAGGTTAGCAAAACGCATTGGCACGGTAACCCATCAATCTAAATCGACGCTGAAACAAATTGTTGCTGTGATGATATTGACGATGGTTCCAAATCATCAGAGGAGATCAGTATTCCTCCAAAGAAATCCACAGGATAGTAGTTTATGAACAAACTAGACTATACATAGGATATAGTTGGCCCATACTTAATTTATGAGGAAATTTGACCGCAGCTGTCGAATCCGTGACGTCGTTTTGGGTCGATCTGTCATCCCTAATTGGCTAGATGCTAAAATATGAATGGATCAGTGGACTGATCTATCCTTAGATTTATAAGAACACGATCCATGATTTTTTGACATTTCTGATAAAACTGAAATACCATTCAACCAAAATGCTAAACACTCCCAATTTGAGCCTGTTCAAGCCTCAAGCTGCAAAACCCATCCCTTACTTTGTTTGTCTGCGTTATAAAGTCTGTGAAACGTTAATGCTGAAATGTTGTAAATCAGTTTCTTACCGCATACCATGCGGCATAACTTCTATTATGACTTAATAGAAACATTTTTTCTTCCATCCCAGTCTATGGAAAATAGTTTGATTAATAACTGCGGGCAAGTGCAATTAATCTGTCCCCTAGATCCGTGGGTAGGGTGCACGTCTAGGAACGAATATCAGTTCCTCTTCCACCTGTGAACGTGCTTCATAGGAAATACCCTCAATCTAAGAAGAAAGAAGATTTGGCGCTGTACAAGGCTCGGTGTCACAAACCATTAATCATAGGAGCATCATACAAACATGAGGAATGCAAAGCATTAGCCAGATTCAACAAAAGCTCATCTTGAAAAAACATCTGGGTGAGGGGATAAACAAGCTGCCATTCACCAACCACCCACTAGCGTGCCGTGGAGATCTTTTATTGCACCTCTCGTCGGGTTGTGATCTATGATCGGGAAATTTGTTCGGTCCTCCCACTACACAAAGGATTGAACACAAGTTGCAATCAATGTGCAATCACTTGCCACATAAATTAGCTACAAGGCTCAAATTGGGTCAATAGGGATTATAGATCATAATTATTATTGACAAGCTGAAGATGTTCCTTGTAAAGTTAAGAAAACGGAAAGGTTAAATCGATTTTACAGGATTAATAACAAATCTGTGAGAAAGGCTAGAGAAGATTGAACTACAAGTTAGGAAAAGGGATCGAAGTTGTTAGGCCAGCTAACTCCAACTGATTCGCATCAATTTTGGGAATGTTTATAGTTTTAGCTTGTGCAATAGTATAGCTAACAGATTATTTAAAACTGTTGAGCTGGAAAAACAATTAGTCAAATCTAATTGATTTTTGAGACAAAGGTGCTGCAAATCAGTTCTAGTTAGTAAGTGGGTTTCTTTTCTTTCTCGATTTTGCTGGATATACTCTAACAAGGCTCAAATCTGTCTGACGAATTTTGTTTAAAGCAGATGATAGTTTTTAGTGTTAAGCTAGGAATTGTACTTTTGACCATTCTTAATCGCACACGTACTTTAAATAAAAGCTTTAGATTGGTTAAAGGGCTCAAAAGATCAATGGTTTAACTTTATAAATAAATAAATAGAGTGGCGCAACAGCTCGAGGGGAACCAGGGCCAACTTCTCAACAATGTATGCTGGTGTGTTAATTTCTTTACATACAAGGGGACCTACAATTTTTTGCCGAATCCGAACGGCACTTTGAGAAGTTTTTCAATACAATTAATACTCTCGGAGGGCTTGTCAAACCCTCGCGGAGGTGGGGACCGTGAAAAAGAACAAGTCTTTTTTTTTCAGGTGACGATGGCAGGATTCGAACCCAGACCTCCGGCGTAGTAAGCACACTCACTAACCACTACGCCACGGCACCCCAATGGTTTAACTTTGCTGTGGTAAAGTGCTGTGGTAGGCTAGGTTAGGTTGGGTGGCTGTCCCCACTGGGCAGGGACACACTTATACCAAAGGAGGTCCATTGTGATACGACTAATAGGACTGGAGTTACCAGCCCGAGGACTTAAACGATGACTACCCGTTTGGGTGGGAGGGGTCTGGGCCACCAGTAAAGGTATGAACAAATAAGGTATAAAAATGCTGTGGTAAAATTACACTTCCTCAATGGAGCACAATGCCATAAGTTGTGTGACATGTAGCGCCGTTCTGTACTGAATTCACATGTAGTCGGTATCCATATCGTCAAAGCATAAATGTTTTAAATATATCACGGTTCTCTATCACTAGGCTTGAAAGTTTTATAGTGTTCATGCTTGGCCTAATATACGCAAAGTTGATAACCTAATCACAAAATCAATTATTGCGTTGTTAACTGGAGTAATGCACGTTTTAAGTTTGCGATAAAAATATTGATCACAGAACCAAAGATAAGAGAATCGCGTTCCTTGATTGTAGCAAAAATAAACTTAGAAACGCAGTCAATTCGACTACCCCTAAACGAATTCGACTACACCTAATTTTTTCGGCGTGAAGACACCTTTCTTCTTTCTATTACGGGAAAGAGGAAAAGTCCAGTGGGAAAGTGCAATACTGCGTTTGTAAGGACTTCAGTCCGCCTGCGACGCGACGGATTGCAAAATACTCTACCCTACCAAAAAAAGAAACTGCCACGCCTCCAAAAAGTGGGTGGGATATAAAAATACAGCTGCTTAATGATTTATGCTAGGTGGTTGCATATATTTCGAACTATGACTTCGCCTTGTTTAACAAAAAAAACACTTTTTTGAAAGTCACGCCCACAAAAGTGGGCGGAGGCACATACTATACATACAAAAGAGTTGGAATATGCTAATGTCGATTAGCTTTGTGTTCTAAGATATTTATTTAAAATTATACATTATTCGGTTTGGGAGACATACGTTCTTTTGACCTTTTTTGTAATTTTTTAAAATCTAAATTCACAAAACAACTATTTTGAATTTTTATATAGTTACCGTTAGACTTTTTTCCAATAGCACAACCACCTTCGCTGGCATTGTATGCTTTTCTTAAATTCTATTGGCACGGGCTTTTGCTTAAAAGTTAAAATAGATTTTTTTTTTTTTTTTTAAATAGGCTTCGTAAAACTCAGGTTAGAAACGGCAATTTAATTTTTTTCTAACGCAGCTTGCTTTCTTTTTGTGCGCTTTGCAGCTTGACCAATTTAAACAAGATAGATTTTACCATTAAGATACTAGAAGTTTTTAAAAAAAATTTCTTTCTGAGATGCTTTTATGTTTTTGAGTTAAATCTTTGAAAGTTCTGAGTTAAATCTTAGAAAGTTTTGAAAATTCGCAATAATTTTCCTTAAAATTTTTGATAATTTCTGACACGTATGATTTTTTTCATCCGATTTCTTTTAATAACCGCGGAGTTAAGGGTGGGAGCACACGTTTTTTCATGCACTTTTGCAATTTTTTTCAAAAATGCGTTAAAAGGGCAGTATTAGAATTTTTTTAAATGTATGACTTAAGCAGCTCGTAAGTTTTAATTTGCTTTTAGCGATGTTTAATATTGGCTTTGGACACAAAGCTGTTCAAAAGTCATGGTCACAAACATTTTTAAAAATGTCAACTTTTCATTTCTCAAAAACCTTTCATTATTTTCAAAAGATTGGTTAAAGCTCAGTATTTACTTCGCTTAAGTTTCGTTTTTCTATTTCCTGTCTGATAAACTCTTTAAAAAAGTCATTGAAAAAATTTAATCCAATTTCCCGTAAATTTTTAAACTGTTACTAAACCGTTATTGAGCTTGAAAAAAATTGTCTTCGTTGAGTTCTCTGACTTTTTCTAAAGTTTAAAAGCACACCAAACTTTTTTTTGTCTTTCTACGACTTACCGTTCAGAAGTTAAAACGCGATTGGACGCACGGACGGGCAACGTAGAGATACCATAAGAGTATATATTTTCTATATTTGAACGGACCACTAAAAACAGTCATAAGAGTATTTATACGATATGTTTATCCTTCGGTTCGTATTGCTCCTTGGATCCATAGGACATATGCTTAATTTTGTTTTTCGTCAGTAATTTTTGTTTACCCGAACTTCGATCGGTTAAGTTGACTTTGTTCGTTTACTCCTAGCCGCGTTTCAGAAGTATATCAAATTTTCGAAATACTTTGTATCAATCTGGCAAGTTATCTTCCTTCATATTGTTCCAAGTTTTTAGAACAGCACGCGAAAGTTGAGCTCTTACCTGTAGTCATCTTGCATAATCAAGCGTTATCGGTGATTTCCTGCAGAGTGACAGGATCTAAAAACGTGGGTTAATAGGGCTTGGGCAGTCATGATGAATACCCACAGAAGATCTTCAGTGTTGAGACTTTTCAGCGTAACAGACGGCCAACAAACTGGGATTAAAATCAAATTTGATCTTGTCTTCTTTTTTGCAAGATCAATAGGCAGGACGAAAGGCCAGATCATCCGGTTCGTTTTTAACTTAGAATGTTCGAGCGCTTAGAGCGATTTGCCTAGTGGGTTTTCTTCATTTAAGTTTTCAAATACGAAAGTCTTATGGAAATCCATTGACGGTCTTAAATGAAATATCGAGATCTGAACTTTCAGCAGAAGGGAAGAAATCATACTGACATACTCGAAATTTATATTTTAAGTTGGGATTTAAGAATTTTCTAAATTTAAAAAAGTCAAAAACAGAAAACCTTAAGATAGAGCTGAAGAATATATTGGAATAGTTAACTTTTAATGGTAATCTATAAATTTTCATCCATCCAAGAAAATGGGTACTGGAAATAGCGGCAAAAATAAGTGCATTGACCAGAAAAGAAGGCAGGAGAAAAATAAGTCCGTAGAAATAACAGATTTAATGCAGTATTTTAGGTAAAAGAGATCAAGGAGTCTACTGATTTATAGAAAAGGCCAGAAAACTAAGAAAGTGTATTAGCGCAGGTAATAGTAAAAATATATAAGAACCCGCTCCTTATGGGAACTAGGTTAAGTCAACGAAGAACCCTAGTTAACCATCTACAGTACTGCACCAGCTTTTTAATCACGCAAGTGATCATTATGTAACAAACTTGGTGAAGTCCTAAACCATGATCTATTCCTAGGCTACCCGCTTCCTATGTCCCATGTTAAAGATGGACGATCCTATGTCTGGACCATATATGCTGTTTATGAATCCGGTCATCTATAAAATCACTCCTAACATTGTGTGTGAGCTTTTAAAGCCAGTTCAGTTATAAGTTAGTCTTGGTTTGAATTTTCCCACTATTTTAATTAGAAAAGATTAATGAGGTATTTTGAGGGTTTGTCCTCACTTTAATCTCGGTGTCAAGTTTTCACTGAAGGCGGCGCTTCAATCAAAGGCAACATTGTCACTGACAAAGACCTCCCCCCATCTTAAGTCTGCCGAATAATTGACAAAACAAAAAGCCTTCTGAAATAATGCAGGCTTTTGGAGCTTATAGCCTTTTTTGTCTCACCAGGATCTGTACCATAATGGAAGAGAAGGAACTCCGAGGTAGAATCAGCCATACAGAAAAAGACAGAGGTATTTCAGAACGTGAATTATTCAAATTTCAATCAATCAGGACTTCTTTGACAGGTTATGAGTTTATATGACTAATTTTTTTCTTTTTTGCTTGTTTGCCATTATATCCCAAACCTGAAATAAGATTCCCACGTTGCATTCCTTTCGTAGCTAAAATATTTTCAACAAGCAAATTTTCGTCAAGTCTTGTATTCTGACAATCACGAAGTCAATTTACGACCATCAGCGGAGATGATCGTAATATTGTATAAGTAGCGTAAACGTGATGATTATGTTTGATGATTATGTTCTCATCTTTTTTCTTTTGAATAAAGTACAAATTTTCCTTATTTCCCCAAACTCAAAAAGTTTCTCGTTCATTCAATAATTTTGTTAAGCCTTTTTTAAACAAGTTTCGTTGCTTATGTGAGCATACGTGTAACCGATTATTCTCTCCTCTTCTTATCTCGCCTACTTAATATTCATCAGTTGTGCCTTCAGTTTGTCCTTCTGTCAAATACCAATAAAAGAACAATAACTCTTCCTCAATTCCATTGAGATCATTCAATGAACTACTTGCTACCTGTTCTACTTTGGCTTTGCAGCATTTTTAATCTCAACACCATGCTGCTCAATCGAATTCTTCAAAGAAGAATCAGAGAAGAATTTTTATTTCAATTAAAACAATGTTAACATGTATCGAAGAACAAACACAAAAGTAGATAACAAGATTTATTAGATATGGTGCCACTAATCACTTGCAGTACAAGGTAGGGTTCATCAGCGAAGTACAATTCGATAAGAGGTCGCCCGAGCCGATGCATCTACTGCTCTGTACTCTCGACTCGGCGAAGAAGAAAAACGTTATAAATTTTCACATTCAAAGCAAAGATCTAACACGAGATGTGTACACAGGAAGCTCTCTGTACTCCAATAGCACTGCGAGCGCGCGTACACATAGGAGGGAAACAAAAACAAACGAAAAGTCGCTGTTTTCCCAGTTGTAGGGGGCTGTGCCTTAAAATAGTTAAATTCAATCTCTAACTGGTAGATTGTATAAATACAACAATCTCAAATAGTCCAGAGATTAGTTGCACATTGTAAACGAAGTAATCTTAAGCTTATTAGATACGCTGCACCTTGCATCGAGGAATCGTAGTGCGTTTTGTGAGAAGTTCTTAAATACTTTGGAGATATTCGCAAAGTGCATCATTTGGATTTAACCAATTGAACTGAGAAGAAGTGCAGATAGTATTTTGCCTGCCGCAAGTGGATTACTCATGGAAAGGACAAAGTTTAGAGTAAGACATAATTACTTCCTTCAGCCTGTGTATACATATTTACACCTATATTCTTAAAGGATTCCATAGGGCTGGTGATACTCCTTTGTGTGAGTGGATGCCTAGGTCAACAAAATTCAGTTTTCAACCAAACTCCCTTTAGAAGGCAGCAAGCGCTTCTCAGACAGCAGACGTTTCCAACCCCTTTGCCACCAATTATTCCACCGGTAAGTTATAGCCCAAACACGCGCAATTGACAGTGTGAATGAAGGAAGCAATTTGTCGAGATCCATGTGAAATCTTATCGCCGGTCATAAACAACACTAATAGTTGGTCAGCTTTGCTTCGTTTGCCTTCGCATGACGTCAAAACCAATTAGTCATGAAAATACAAAAGAGTTGAAGAGCGAACTTGGAGCCAAATCTCATGTTATTTCTTCTTAGCCTACTTATAGGGGATTCAATCAATACAATCCACAAAATTACGTTCCAATCACTGCCTACCAGAATGAACTGAACTACGATGGTAGCTTCGCCTATGGATACTCAGCTGGTGACGGAACAACGGCGCAGGCACAAGGATACATAAAAAATCTTGGCGTCAAGGATTTGGAGGCGCAAGTTGTGCAGGGATCATACTCGTACACATCGCCCGAAGGCACGCCAATTCAGGTAACCTACATCGCTGACGAAAATGGTAAGTAAATGTGGATCCTGGTCACGGGCACAGATAATTCATAATTTTTCTTGTTACAGGCTTCCGTGCAGAGGGTGCTCACATACCAACTCCCCCTCCAATTCCTGATGCAATTGCTAAATCACTGCAGTTCATTGCCAGTCGTCAGCCGTACAATCAAAACATCAATCCGAATTTAAATCCTTACCAAACTCCTCTTCAGCCATTCCAAGGACAGCAGCAATTTCGTCAGGGCCAGTTAACACCCGCACAACTGCAACAAAAAATCTACAATCAACAAAACTCTGGACAATACCAGCCCGAAGATCAATATCCTCAAATACAACAAAGGCCATTCGGCCAGCGATTTCAGGAGACAGGTACAACAACCATTCCACAACAACAGCAGCAAAACATTCAGCAGCAGCAGAAACAAAACATTCAACAGCAACAGCAGCAGCAGCAACAACAACAGCAGCAGCAGAACCAGCAGCAGCAGCTATTGACACAGCAGTTACAAGGTCGCCCAAATCAGATCGTCAACCCATTCGGGTACAACAAGTATAGACGGTTCAAGAAGTCCGTTGCTGCATAAAAATAAGGATTTTGTGACACTTGTGACAGACGCAAGAATATCTCTAAATTATTTAAGTAATCAGAAATTTTATTTAGTACTAATCATTTATACTCATAACAATAACATTTAAACGCAATAGTCAATTATTTTATTTTTTAATGCAATAAAAATTTTCAAACAGCAACGAATGTGATCTAAATTGTTAAAAAGGAGGACTGGTGGCTTAAGATTGAAAAAACTTGATTAATTCTTTATTAAACCTTATGAGATACTTAACATCCTTTAAAAGCTTCCAGCATGTGCATGGGTTTAGTTGAATCGGAGATGATAATAATAGTTTTGACCTGTGCTATAAGACAGAAAATATAAAGAAAGGGTGTCAAGATCATACAAAAAACAAAAAATCAGAAATTAATCTTGGCGTTGTTATGAATCCCAATCATGGAAATATGGAAATGGAATTGTCATTGCGTTTAAGTCATTTTATTTCAGCATAATGAGTCATGTTAGGCTTAACTTGAGTTGAGATCTGCAAAAAAGATTTTTCAGGACATCCTCTTCGAGTCACTGTAATCTAATAACAAAGCACAAGTAGTAGATGCGTCAAAAAACAAAACTTTCGGATCCACTATCCTACCTTTATGAAAGATGTCTGTTCCCAATGATTTCAGTTCGCTAAGCTACAATTGGCATCATGTATTATGAGACACTGGAAGATACATTGGATGCAGGTAGGCATACCTAATTCAATCATTTCTGTTTCTGATCGTTTTTTTTTATCTCTTTGTTAAAATTTACAAGTTAAATGAAGTTTAAAATAATTTTAGTTGAAACCACAAAAACCAAGCTCCAATTTCTATGCAGTGTTTGAGCCTGCAGAGTATTAATAGCTTTCAGCCTAAAAATATATTCCACGAAAACAACTGAGGAAAGCTTTTTGATTCTGTGATCTTTCATTTATTAGTTACATACTGTTAGGTGTATTGAATAATTTTTTTAAATGGTTATTCAAAAACTCAAGGCAAATACTGATTGTTAACTCGACTGGGTTAAAAGTCGTCGTACTGAGTTAACACTGCCATTCCTTAAGGATTGCCTGAGTGTTTGTCACTTGTAAAATTCCTATAAATTTTAACTTTTTTCGACAGGAGGTATAGCTAGGTAAAACCAGAATGAAAAGAACTTGCCACTCACATCCCTTTGAATACCTATACGACATTATTTTGAACCCAGGACAATTTTGGGAAAGATGTGAAGGCTATACGACTTTTGCAGCGAAAGTTGATCTGATGACTTTTCGCACCGGCAAGTAAAAGTGAGGCCCTTGCGCCTAATATTTTAAATTCTTTTCATAAATTTTTGCATTTGTCTCTTTCGAAAACTCTCTTACAATTTATTAAATGTACCTACTAATGCGCTTAATCCGAGCTGTTTTGAACTGGATGTGGACTCGATGTTCGTTTTAACTTCAACATTATTTCTGATCTTCATCATGTACGCTCCTAACATTAAAATACATTCTTGTATCAATTGCAGTACTTGTAGTATTTCATACCTTAAACATTGACATATTTTAGGCTATTGTGTGTTATTTTTTTGGCATTTTAAACGCAGCTTGAAATTTATTTCATCCAAAACTGGATGGATCTCCAGCTATTTTCTGTGAATGGGACTAGGTTCCCTAAAACCTAGAACCTACGCAGTTTTGGATTGTGTGTGACAACTTATCTGCGCCAGCAATAACCAGGCAGAAGAATTTCACAACCATAACAAGGGTACAATAAGAATGGTTTGTCTCATCACATGCTCTGATAACTTACTATGGAGGTAGAGGCAATAACTTACTATGAAGGTAGAGGCAAATCTAAATCGTCCACGCTTTATACTCTTTATAACGGCATTGAAGTCCTCTATCGTAAGGGCCAATCAATCCTGCACAACTTGGAAGCTGTGTTGGAATAACAGAATATATAACACTTCATCTTGACTTCTATAAAGACCATTCCATACATTCCAAGCAGAAAAGATAGGAGGCTGGGTAACATAAAAACAACACCAAGGAAGCAATCTGCAGAGATGGTTCTAGATCAAGTGAGGGCTAAGTCCTCCAGAAAGTAGCTCAAGTCTGCAATCATACAAAGGCGCCATGGCCATCCATGGACATAAGGAAAAACACAAAAAAGCCGAAACCTACAATCGAAACACTGAAATTTGGATACATATTAATCGGGACACTCAATTTACCTCTTTCAGAACCTCTAAAGTTGACCCAAACCTCCTAATGGGGACAATTTATGTACTAAAAAGACAACTGATATTATTTTTCTTATCGGGACCATTGGATTGGAACCTGTCAATTGAGACTCTAGACTTCAAATGAAAAATATTTGTGACTCTCTACTCGGGATTCAATTTTCTGATTGTTCGCAGCTAAATCTCGTTCCTATATTTTATTATTTTTAATAGTTATCCTATAACTTCCGACACTTACATCTTTTGAATGTCTCTAAACATAGGACAAATTATGGGAAGCATGAGCATATAACCCGCGTGAGTAGACTAAATAATACATATTGTACCATAGACTTTAATTTAGATGAAATAGCATTAAAAAATAAACTTAAATTAGGTGTCTGCTTCCGTTAGCTCCAATAAAAGTTTGTTACTATAATCCTTCTCCTTTTGTATAAATTTGTACTTTTATTTATGTATTTGTCATTGTTAATGGTGTTTTGTACTTACCACTAACACCAGCACTTGCTTGCTAAAATAAGCACACTACAACACAGATCTGATAGTTTTTAATAAAGAAGGTCCAAAACGTTCTTGGTATACGGATTTTCAATCTCAAAGCTTCATAACAAAGCATAAAAACTACGTAATAAAACTAACTAATAAATAAAGACTTACCTGTTTTCATCACTGGAGGTACTACTCAACCTCACCCCTTTCGACATATACTGCAGCAGCAAGGCAGCTGAAACAGATGTTCGCCTAAGGGAATCCGGACTGTGGTCCTCAAGATCTTATGGATACGCCTCTATGGAAACTCAAAGTGCTGCCTCCACAGATACCCCATTCACAGGTTACCTCCCTATGACATTCGCCTTCAACGGGAGATTCGCTACCAGAATACCTGAAAGGGGTGAATGGGAAGATAAGACCATTACAGGAGATGACGAGATCGCCGTATATACTGACAGTTCTAAGATGGACGTCGGAACCGGTGCGGGCATCTTCTGTGGAGCTCTGGGACTATGTAAATCTTTTCAGATTAATGACGACTGCAGCATTTTTCAGGCGGAGCTGGCAGCCATAATCCAAGCTGCCTCCGAGCTGAAGAAACACAGCCCCGCATACAAGCGCCATCACCATATACTCTGATAGCCAAGCGGCAATTAAAACCTTGGAATCAGACATATAGTGAAGTCAAGGGTGAAACTATGCAGGGAAATTCTTGACAAGTTATCACTTGGCAACACTGTAACTATGTGTTGGGTGCCAGATCACAGCGATATATCGGGAAACAAAGAAGCGGACAAGCTTGCGAGATTTGGGTCTGGAATGAATGCATCTCTAGCCTTCAAATCTATAAGAACCCCGCTGAGTTCGATAGCACGTAGGATAGAAACTGAATCCTTGAGTAGAACCAACCTACGTTGGACAGAACTTGATACGTGCAGATTCACAAGGGAGCTATGGCCAGCGGTAAACAAAAAGAGATCACTTTTTTTGATCGGACTAGCCCGCGGGAATATCGGAGTACTCACGGGAATCCTCACGGGGCACTGCGCTGCGGGTCTATACGCTGAGCGGCTAGGCATACCGCATAACGATTACTGCAGAAGCTGCAGAGACGTTGAAGAAATTGAATCGGCAGTTACTTCTTCAACGAGCTCGAAAATCTAAATAATGTGGATCCTAAGATTTGTATACAAATCCGGATGGGTCCAAGAGGGCGGAAGTCTGAGCTTCTAACAGCAGTCTATTTCTGTTTTCGTTCCAGGTATTAAGAAGGTTCCCAATGGATACAATGGACCCAACTGCTGGTCTAAGTGAAGATGTGACTATTGTCAAAAGGGCATCCATCAACCTAACCTAACCTACCTGTTTTCATATACATTTCTTATAAGAGTACATCACTCGTTTGAAAACAAAATTAAAATGCGGTGCCAATTTCACACAACAAAATATCAAACCTATAAAAGCAGTACTTCAAAAAATATAGGGCCATATTGATATATGTTTCATAAGCTCTTGCTATGTAGCTACTAAGCTAAACTGGAGTTTAAGCTATTCATAGACGTTTTTAACTCATTTATAAATAAAAAAACTCGAGTCTAACATTAGTCACGGAAAAAGGTATGTTTAAGCTGTGTTTTGCGCTGCCAAATGCCAAGCAAATAATAAATATTAACAAAGAATCAGGAATCTCGGTACAGGAGTGTTTCGGAAATGTTTGTAACATTACCAAAAATATACACCAAAAATATTTTTTTTTTGTTTTTAAGTCACTCAGCCTTTTGTAGATATTTTACTGAAGAAAGGAGGCTAGCTAAATCACTCATTTAAGAGTACTTCTATGTACAAAGATTCCAAAACTGTGCTTATAGTCAGGTCTAAATAAAAACAGTAAGAAAACTGTCTATGAATATTAGCTGTGTCTAAGCTATATGATAACTTTAGACCTAAGTTTATTAAGACTCGGGTTTAAAGAACGACTATGACTATTGGCCACCGTTTTTTTTCAATCCGGCACGTGAAATCACACCTTATAAAGGATCCCAGTAAATTTTTTTTTACAAAAGTCGAAAAGCGGAAAAAAGTCCCACACATTGCATATTGGTGGGTTTTTCTTAGGAGGTATTTATTCGCGCTCTTTATAATATAAAAATCCGGAGAGTATTGGTAAAGTTCTTCTGTCTGCAAAGATGTAATTGTTGTTTGTTGATTTGATTTGGCCCTTTGAAGGTATATAGAGTCTCTTTTTTGCCTGTTAAATGTGATTAATCCTATTTTTCCGTAGTGTTGGGCTATTTTTATTTCCTGGTGTAAACATATTTCATGGGGATAAGTCCCTGCAGCCAACAGTGTTTTTACTTATGAAACTTAAACGAATCACTTTTCCGATCTAGTTCTCGTTAATCAATTGAAATTTTGAATCACTCACTCGAAAGACATATCTATTCTTGTCTAGATATAAGATACCAAAACAACAACATTTTTAAAAGTCTCATTGTTACCCTGATGTTGTGCCAAGTCTTTAAGCTCCAATTTCGTTAACTGTTTAATAGCACGAATAAAACAGTGCAACCTATGAACAATGCCACCTTAATTTGATCTTCTTTACACATCTCTATCTTGAAGTTTGAGCTCTAATTTACTCTATTCTTGCAATGTTTTCCATGAAGATTACTTCAGAAGCCTCCGAGGACAAACCTCCATTGTCTCGTGAAATGACGAACGATCTCGTTGGGTCACAACTCCTGTCAAAACTTGACCAGCCTCTCATTAATTAAAGCGGCATTCATAACTAACGTTTACCAGTCAGACCATTATCGTGTAATTGTCAAATTAACACCTCACCTCATTTGCATACTTTATCCGCCCGAAGAGGCCATTAACTCAATGAGCTCTCCTCATTACCGAGCCAGAGAAAAGTTCAATAAATAACGAACCACTGGAGATCCCGCACCTTACATTGTCGCATACCAACTACACAGCGACCATCTCTACACAGCATCGGTGCGCAACAGCACCCGCTACCAAAGCCAACTTGCACCTTTTGTGAGATTCCCAGGCGGTGGCGATAGAACTCACGATGACGATGCCCAAGGAACACCATGTGGTCATGCCTGCGCTCTATGTAGATTGTTAACAAATGTGATTTAATGTCATCTCGCCAAATGTTAAACATCATGGATGAGTTGCGCAGTCGTCGTCATATCGACTCACATGATCACTGTTGGCAGTTCGATGACGTGAGGGATCAGTTGGGTCAAATATTTCCGAAGACCCCTCTTCGAGACACTGGGGAGCCGCAGCCGCAGCCACAAGCGTGCTCCAGTTCGTCATCTCACAAGCAACAAACGCTGACCTCGGTGAGCACCGGTCTGGAGTACTTATGCCGTAAGAGCGGATCGTGCGCCAAATGATGTGCCGCTGATGAGTGCCCATCTTCGTTGGCCGTTTGACCTTCATCTGCACGCGCATTCACATGGCTTCAGATGCACTCTGCGCGCATGGAATCTCAAAGTAAAAGTCGATCACCAAAGTATGGTGAACTTGCGTGCTGTGTTATGCAAGCATCAGAGGTGCTGCTGCACCATGAATGGGCTGATGCGCGCATATAGTGTCTTCATCGGGACAAAGCCGTTTGCTTCTGTGGGTCTGGCAGAGAGTGCTTCACTGTGACGAGTCGGTGGCGCGTGATGTTGGTTTAGTGCCCTCTCGAAGTGAAATATAAGTTATTGTCTATTGGCATGAAATGATTGTAGCTCTTCTCGACACGAGGTATACACAGGCGGCAGTTAAACTTTTCGAAGCGGCCATAAAATCATTGGAATTGGGATTCCAATTGGAAGATTTACAGATACACTTTCGTAAATTATGGCTCTCGAGGGTACAAAAATGCGATAGGTTCGTCGTTCGTGGCGATGCGACGATAGTTTCGTTCGCGCGATGAATTAAAAGTCACTGCAGTAATTTGAGAGTCAAACGGAATAGCCTGACCGAGTTTCCAGGTGCAAATTATGTCATGATGGGGCAGATGCACAACGATGGTGCAGATGGGTGCAATTGTATGCTTCAAATTGTACTGTGGGTCGAAATTGGTTGCCCAAAGACTTAGATATGAAAAGATCTGAAGGGGCTTCGAATTGGGTTTGAACGGCACTTGATGTAAAATTTTATGAATTGTAATTTGGACACTTTGAGTGAGTTATAAATGGTGAAGCAACTTTTTGGTACTGACTCAACCGCTCCCTAAGTGTTTTGACACACCTTTTGCTGCACAACCTTTTTCTCGATCGATACACTCTAGTTCGGTGACCTTTTGTAATCTTTTTAGGTCGACAACGTGGATTCCTTCAAAAACACAAATCTCAAAGTCCCCAACCCCATGTCGCGTTCAGTTAAAACATACAATCATATTTCTCAATGCTTTAGCCCGGCACCTTCCTTGAATTAATTCACAGAAGAGCATCTTACCACAATTCAATTAAAGTCCACCACCAGCAGGCGTCGAAGAATTCTGTCAGTCTGCTTACGGACAAAAACGCGATTGCAACATGGTGCAATTTTCCAACGCTCCTGCACAGCATGAATAACCATCATAAAACCAACAAAAGTCCCTGACATCATAGTTCACACACTCACTTCACAAGATCTCTGGTCGTCTTTATTTCAAGTCGACCACAAAAATTCGCCTCACATAATGTCCCTGATTCCACTGGGGCCATACAGCGGACGGATCTGTGACAACCAATGGTTGCAAGGCAAAGCAAATCGTCATATGCGGTCCGAACTTTAATTGCTTAGATAAAAGAGGAGAAGCGAGCAAAGCCGACATCGCAGGTGAGGCATCATCATAGCACAGAAGATGCCACTGGCAATTAAGCACCGAACCCAGACAAAGACTTGTCTCAGATTGTGAACATTGCTTTGATTTGTTCGCAGATACTCGGCTTGAGGCACAAAAAAGGAGCGACACGGCTTGAGGGAGACTATTGTGAGGTCTTTGTCCATCCTGACGTAATACATGGGTCTGGTCAATGGCTTTAGTATGAATATGCAACTTGGCAGATCTCTGCTCCCAGATAATTCCAGCTAAATGATGGTGCAGACATTGGCGAAATGTTTGATTACTTAATTTAGTTGGATTGGATTAAGCTCCTTTGGGTGCGTAGGTTGAGTGCGCCTTCGGGCTTACCCGCTGCCTTATGTCGCTTCATAGACTCACGGGTAATGGCTGTCTTTCCTCCCATCGTAAAGCATCGTTTGAAATGGAGGTCAGTAAGAGGTAACTGATAATTGGATAGGAGGCTTATTGGGGGTCGGGTTACGGTATTTGCCACCAGCTACAAGACTGCTTTTAAAAATTGCTGGTAACGAATGCTTTTTCAACTGCAAATCGAATTACCTGAGACGAAAATTAATTTTTTACATGGTAAAAGTCCTGTAAGGCGACTACACATCCTAAAAGTTGGAAAGCTTTTAATTACTTTGCACTTAACATTTACATGCAAGGTAAGACTTAGCTACAGTAAAATTGTCCAGTTAAACTTACAGTAGATTCGTTATAATACCGACTTAAGTGAAGAATCTATAAGCTCATCTTATCCTTGATTAGATTTGGTAGAGTTTTGTTACTTAAAATTAATGAATACTTGCCAATTAAAATTCAACGAACACCATTTTACTTAGCTCAATTTCCTTAATGCCTTGTTGTAAACCCAAATATCATTCTTGTCAGGAAAACATTCTTGCCTTTCATGTAAAGTGAATTCACTTCATTAGCTTCAATTAGCATAATCAGCTCCTAACATTTTTTAGACACGACTGAAGTCACCCATAAAAAAATTAGTTTAAGCGAAGTCTTAAAGCTCAAATTAAATATTTGTGTGGACACTCAAGATCTGTGACCAGGGAACCAACTTCAAGATCCTACACACGGTCATCAGTAGGTCAACAAATAAGACCTCATTTTGTTACAGACGCTCATGGATTTTTTTGTTTGTTGCTGTTTTGATCCGCCCCTGATATTTTCCATACCTGTACCCACCATAACTGGTGAGCATTCCCCTATCCGCCACCTAGGAAGGCGCCCGATTTCCCACCAGCAACCCCCAATTGGGCGACTTATGCCAACAAAAATGACACAAAAATGACTGTGAAGCTTAAAAAGGCCCTAGGCAGGTAAAAGTAGGCACGTTTAATACCTACTTAGACAATTTCTTATCTTAGTTGTAAATAACAACTTTTCTCATACGGTTGAGAATATTCTTAGCTTTCAAGCTAAACTTTCGAATTAATTAATTATTACATCTCTGGTTTACAAAAAAACAGGACTTAATTTAAACGACTGCTGATGGAAGAAGTTAAAATTTCTATAAAGGCTGATTTTTTACATTTAATGGCTGAACAGGTGAGTTAAATCACTAAGCCGTGCTTTGTTTTTTTGTATTGTAGTTTTATTTTGCATGATTTACGTTAAATGTTGTTATAGTTGTGCACATTAGTTTTTAAGAATGGCGACAAGCTATCGGGTTGTGTGTGGCGGATAGCTCATTTCCCAGTGGCCGCCTGTTTGTGTGCGGGCTCCTCGCTTTCCCCTGATGACGTGTAGGTCTGACGGCGTGTGGAGGTAAGTGCCGCTGCATATAGGATGTGAGAGAGGGAAAGGGTATCAAAACGCCGGTTCCCCTGTGTTCGCCATTGCAGTGTCACTGTGCGAGGTTGTGTGTGAGTAAATTCCCACCGGTTCCCCCATGGCGGTTCCTGGGCGTGTGTGGTGGGTTTTTGCGTTTCCCCTCGAGCACTGACACTCAAAACATAGTTTTTATTTGTATATTCGTTCGCTTTGACATGCAAACTTGGCTTACGCAGTGTTTTTCTTCTTTACAGAATCGGTGTTGCCAGAGGCGTGGAGTTTATTAAAAATTAAAGAACTAAATAAGATATTCTAATAAAAGAAGAATACCTACAATTTGCTTTTCTTTAAAAAAGAGCTTTAAGAGTGTTTTATTAAATATAATCTTTTACACCTGTGACAAACTTCTATATACTCGACCGTATATACCGTGTAACATGAAAAGTTAAAGTTTTTTTTTGGCTCGAATTCATATATTATTTGTATATGCCACGCCCCCAAAAGTGGGCATGGGCTTAAAATTAAAATCAATTAATTGTTATTTCGTTGCAATCATGTGAAAATATGGTAAAAACAAAAATTATTTCAGAAAAAAACCGGTTTTTCCTAAAAACGACCCTTAAAAGTGGGCGGAGCTCAAAATTTTTTATGAAGCAAACTTAGCAAATAGTAATATGTATCTTGACTGTATGTCATATGCTTTTTCGATTTGGAGTGATCTTTCAGTGAAATCGGGTTTTTAAAGATCTAACATGTTAACATTGGGCATGGTTCGATATTGGGGGCGGTCCAATTTCTGCCTTGATAAAGGAATTGGGCCAATATTACTCAATACCAAAAATTTAAGCTCCTACGCCATGTCTAACTTGACCAAAAGGCATTTTGAAAGAAAATGCGAAATAGACGTTACGTCACATTGAAGCCAGTAGTGGGCATGGCCGTTGACGGACTTAGCCAATTTTTACACTTTTGCCGTGCAACAAAAGACCGTCCAACTATATGTGTGAAGGTTTTAGGTCTTCAAAATCAAGTTAGAGAGCTGAAACAAGGTCTACGGCTTGGTTGGCTTCAAATAAACGATTTTCTAAAAAATTTAAGGTTTTTCTGAAATTCTGCCTCAGAATGTGGGCATGGCCCAAAACTCTTGTATAAAGAAACTGTAGAACTGGGTGTTTTCTACATAATATATTAAGTTAATTTTTTTTTTCGATTTTGAGCAAAAATATTGCATAAAATGCACTTCAATAATTTTTTTTTTAAATCTTTTCAACGCCCACTACAAGAGGTGTACCGATATGATTTTATTTTCTGTGACTTGAAATCGTTACGAGATGCTTAATACGAAATTTTAGCTTTGTATGACATATTTGTATTGGTTAACTTTCTTACATTTTTGTGCAACTTTAAGTCGGTGCATCTCCGAGAGGCCCCGGCACCAGGCGGCAGAATGTTATTTTTGTGATCTTCTCAACGAATTTATGAAGATTGGAAAGTTTTTAAAATCAGTAAAAAATGTTCATCAGTTCTCCGACTAAAAGGGTCTAAAGTGATTATTTCACTGTGTTACCAACTATGCATTAAAATTAATATACCCTGGGTCGGCTATAAAAACAAGTGGGAAGAGGGGCAACAGTGAGTATGTAAAAATCCACAGTGACGGATTGCAAAATGCCCACCCTACCAATATCCTACTAAAATAAGAAACTGCCACGCTTCCGGGCGGGATATAAAAAAATAACTGCTGAATGCCTTAGACTAGGTGGTTGCATACATTTCGGCCTAAAACTCCGCCTTTTTAACTCAAAAAATCATTTTTTTACGCCACGCCCACAAAAGTAGGCGGAGGCTTGCCCATACTTCTTACAAAAAAGTTTGCAAATGCTATTATCAACAACTTTCGTCATATAATTTTTAGTCTAATTTTATATATTACTAGCTGGCTCGGTGAACTTCGTCCCGCCCAAATTCTTTAGTGTGATGGAAATTATGGGTTGGCGTACAAAAAATATCCCACAGCCCCGAAAAAGTGAAATATGAATAGGCAACCCCATCGCTTGACGTTTTTTACAATCCTTTATGTTAAAGTACCGATTTTGTGATATCTTATGCACGCGTTTTCGGGATTAGCCCCTTGAAATTTAAATTTTTTGCTATTTTAGATTTTCTGCATTTCACATTTATTGGCTCTCGGCTTTTGTGATTATTTTTTTAGCCTCGATCCGACTTCTAAGATAATGATTCCAATACATCTACACATCCTGCTGTGAGCGTATAGAAATCCCGCTTCTTTGAAATACCATTTTTAAGGAATTCTGAAAAAGTATGAGCAGCATAAAACTCTCACATCATACGCGATTTGGTTATGAGAGATTTGCACCGGTTCATGTCAAGCGCGTACTCAACGGAATATCGGAATATTCAACACTAAAAATAATACTAACGCCTATCCCCCACATAACATTTTTAGTTGCGAATTTTTGATTGCCTGAGTGAGGTGCTATTGGCTTACATGAGAGTGCGCTCACATACGCAACTGATCGAATATCAGTTTAGCGCAACTTTCGAATCTGCGTTTTGCCACACGATCTGTGTTTTGACCACGAAATTTGTGATCAGCGACCCAAAAAATTTATAGTAGAGCGAATCTGGTGGTGGCCGGAAATACAATTACAAGGCAATGTTACATACCAAAAATGGGTGCGCTTTTTTTAATCACACATACAGGCTTGTAGTGGGCGTGTCTGTGGTAAGCTTTGGAAAAGTTTAACCACAATGCTTTCATCTGTGGTTCAATGAATAAGAGAGCAAAATATTCTAATTTTTCGAACATTTTATTCGTTCATTATGATTTTACTTTGAGTATACAAAAAAGGACAATTAAATTATAACACAAAATTAAAAATTAAAAAAAAATAAAACAATAATGATAAAATATTTATACAATACTACACAACAATACATAATGTAATTTTACTCTTTGCATTTTGATTCATTAAAATGAACGACATTGGGTCACTAGCCATAATCCATTCTTATTATCTATTCAAAAGTTCCAAAGCAATTCCATTTCCCCTATAATAAACCGCAGGATAATGGTTTCAAAAATTTAAAGGCATTTACGTTCGCGGGAGTATTGTTTCGTCCACTCTATTCCTGGTTCAATGTACAATTTCAAAAAGCGCTTACATCATGGTAAATGGCAAAATTAAAAAAAAATTAAATATTAACTCTGGGATATAAAACAAAAGAGAATGACAATAAATTATAGCACTTAATATACAAGAGTGTTTTTTGAGATAAAAGTAGTTTCGTGATCCTTGAGTAAAGCCTAATAATTGTAACCAGTCTGTGGGCTAAATTGTCCGTTTCCAGGTCGGCCACCTGCTCCAGCACCACCAGCACCACCATAACCGCCGCCACCACCACCACCAGCACCTCCGGCTCCAGCACCACCGCCGTATCCACCACCACCGCCACCTCCACCATTGCGTCCACCAGCACCTGGCCGTCCACCTGCTCCTCCGCTGCCACCATAGCCTCCACCTTGTCCTCCTCCATTGCCACCATAACCACCACCTTGTGCGCCTCCGTTACCACCATAGCCTCCACCTTGTCCTCCGCCATAGCCGCCAGCCTTGGCACCGCCTCCAGCTCCACCATAGCCTCCGGCACCTCCGGCTCCCGCATTACCCTGGGCAGCGGCAGTTGCGGCGAGGGCCTTCGCAATCGCTTCCGGAATTGGTGGTGGCGTTGGCAAATGATCACCCTGTGGCTGGAATCCATTTTCATCGGCGATGTACGTCACTGTGATCAGCTGTCCATCGGGAGCGGTATACGAGTACGATCCCATCACGCTGGGGATCTCGTTCTCGGAGCCCTTGTTCTTGATTTCGCCTTGCTCTTGAGCCTTGATCCCATTGGCAGTTTCGTAGCTGAACTTATAGGTACCATCGCCATAGTTCTCGTTCTCGTACGAAATGATCTCGATTGGTGGTCCCGAAGGTCCAGATGGCGCAGCGCCCCGACCACCACCGCCACCACCTCCGAATCCGCCACCTGGCGCACCACCACCTGGCCGTCCTCCAGCTCCACCACCTCCATATCCTCCCAGTCCACCGTTGCCGCCTGAGTAACCAGGCGTCGGAAGTCCGGGACCACCTCCAGCACCAGCCGCACCTGGGGGCGGCGGCAGGTAGTTGTTGTCTAAACGAGCACTAGCGCTCATCGCTATTAGGGTCGCGAATATCACCTGCAAAGAAGAAGAAAAACCAAAATGTCAGTACAGAGCCAAAGGAAGAACGGTTAGCGTCGTTAAGAGTCATCTGATTCACGATTCTCGAGTGCTTCCATCTGCAAAACGGGTTCGATACCATCTACCTCATTGCACGGCTAATTAGACAGGCACTACTGCCGGTCGACCCACTGCTAAGCCGGCCGCATCATCGTGAATGGAAGCAATGTGGCAAGGGGAATCACACTTGGGTAGGACTGACACAGTCACTGAACAAGGTATGTGCTCTGCATGGGCATTGGGGGTCGCACGACTCCACTCCGTTTATAGCAACTGAGATTCTCTCGGTCATGTAAACAGAATTTGGCATTTGTCAAATGCGCCTGACAGCTGTAACACTCTGGAAATTTTGATCATGATCACTCAACTGTCACTAGCGACACGTGTCACCAGCATGAGGGAAGAAAGTTGACGACAGGCGACGAGCGACTAAGGACATACACCACCTGCCTCAACGACATTTAAGCCCCCAACGATGAATGTGCATGTAAATGTGTGTTCGCTGTCCTTAAGGTTGACATTTGCAGCGCAGACTTTCTATGCGGGGATCGAACTGCGAACAATGAACACAAAAGTCGTGATCACCGTCGTCGGCATGGCGTGGCATCAGCCACACATTATAGGCCCAAGAGCGTGTGGTACTTCTTCTTCTTATTGGCAACCATCAGCCAGCCGAATCCGAAACAGGTTACCAACTGCGAATGCAAATTATCCCAGCCATCCGAACACCCAATGAACCACATCCACGATAGATGTTACTTAGTCACTTGGAACCGTTTTCGGTATACTCTCTTCGTTTGTGTTATTCAATATATCACAGTTCATGCGGCCGATTGCCGAGAGGGTGAAACGATTTAGCAACTCCCGAGACGGCGACGACGCTGTGTGCCCCTGGAAGGTGATGCTACATGGAATCAGAGCGCTGCCAGCGAAAATGTGTAACAATAGGTCGGGCATCTCTGGGGATTTTGAAATGGCACAGTGCACTAGTTTGCTGTCATATCTAGCTTTTGGGTCTGGGAAAGACTGCGGGGAAGAAGTCTATGCGGTGTGGTCCATACTTTGTCTCGAGGTGGTGTAGGATGGGAACCGATGTGTATCTCCTAGCAGAGGGTAATAAAGTTGTTTTTAATACACTTTTTTATTTTCGTGCGACCAAGTGGATGAATATGCCTCAGACCAGACGATTGCAAAAGAAAAAGTGACTTTGGAAACGTGAAGCCCTTGTAAGTGTGAGAATTGGGCTGGCGGTTGGTATCCTTTGAAATTGAAATTTTTCATTTCTGCAATCAGTTTGCAGGGCTCGACGAGATCGGCGGGTTGAGGGTGTTGCAAGAGTGATAAGTGACATGGTTGGATTTGAACTTTTAAAGATCACTTTCGAATGAAGTGATTTTACCATAATGCAAAGCCTTGTGCTTTGAGCGAGGATTGGCTGGCGAAGAAGGAAAAAAGAAGATCACTTTTTGTTGCGAAAAAACACCTAGAAATGCCTGCTTTTGTAGTGTAAGAAAGAAAACTACGATCTTCTCTGCTGTAAGTCCATTACAGAAAATTTTTCGACCCCGAAGTTTTATTATATTTAAAAGTCTCACCCATAAAATAGGGTCATACATACTAAAAACATTCGCGATCAGTAGCGTAAACAATGATCATACGGGCCCAAATGGCAAATGAGTGCCTTTAGTCTTGGACTGATTATCTTTTCGGGACATTTAGAGAAAACCACAGGGCTTCCACAATTAGAAATTTGCATATCTCAAAGTATCAAAATCCACACAACGAATTTAAATCTGATCGGATTTTCAACGAGCTCGAGGACTGTACCTCAAGGAAAGATTCTCCCAAGTTTTAGTCCCCAATCTTCACAGGATGTTGTATTTTTCTTCTGAAGTCTAAAACAGGATCGCTAAGTACATTGGCTTTATGAAAATCGGTTTAGATCGTTGTCGTAGTGATCAGTGAATTGAATTGAGTTCAGCAAACGATAAATCGATAGCCCCGGGGTTTCAAAACGTTTGCTTAAACGTTCGCATGATTAAGATTGACATGATCAAAATCTGCATTTAAACCAATAAATATTTATCAAATTCTGAGAGTTGTCATAAGATACGCAGTTCTACTTTCAATTCTCATTTCTAGATAATAATAGTGAAGGGCGTAAAAATTCATCAATCCACTAAGAACATTTTGGTTCATTTTTCAAAAACTGACAGTTTGATTGTTCTTGTCAGAAGAAATTTTGAGTCTTTAACTTTCAAATCCTTTTGTCAATATGTACATCGAATCCTTTAAATTATTAAAAAATAAACTCAACAGATCGATCACAGTCGAAACAATTCTTAAAAAGATCTTGACAGAACCAGACTGTTTCGGCTAGAGGTTGGCTAACAAGATCGATCTGAGAATCGGTCTGTTCTTGTCAGTTCTGTGCTTTTTTTTAGCCTAAATAGTGGGCTCAAAATAAATTGATCGTGCCGATATTAAGCAAAATTTAAAGTAAATTTTCTCGGTTTAGATCTGAAGACAATGTCAGTAGGATCGAAGTTTAAATTCAGCAAAAAATAATTTTAGACGCAACAAAGCTTTTTGCATTGTGCCAATTCTAGTTTCATCCTTTATTTTGATCATAATGTAGATCATTAAAGATCATAGATCTTACTTCTCCAGCCTTTGCGAAAAATAGAGATAAAATCATTTCTGAAGAAAGTTGGGAAGTTTGAGAAATCTTTAGATCTTTGCGTCCTGCTGTGGTTTGACAATATTTAACAAAAACCGTTGACAAACAAGATCATATTTAGGTTGGCAAATAAAATTTCTTGTAAAATAAGGAAGAAGCCTTAAACGCTAAGCAAATGATCAGACCAATGTCAATGATATATTTCAATTTACTAAAATTCTTCTATCTGATATTCTTCTATCAGATCATAGGAATCTGGTCACGAGACTCGAACCAAAAGAAGGCCGTTTTAAAACCTCAAAAGAGAAGTACAATTTAAAATAACCAGAACTTAAAATTTGACATTTTGATACACAAAATGTATCAAATAGCCAACATTTTGTTACAGGGTGTCTCACTTATCGAATTGAGGAACAAATTTTTTCTTAAAATCTTATAACAAACGATGATCATCGTGAAAGGACATAAGAAATTTCTTGATCTCGTTTGAACGAGGATAGGATAAATGAAATTCAAGCACTGAAACACCTTTTATGCTTATGTTTTAATGTTTTAAAACTTAAACAAAACTGAAAATGTATTAAAACTAAAGAAAGAAAGAGATGGAAAAATTCTTATTTTTAAGTCCTTATTTAATTTCCACCACAATTATAGACACAAGCCTGATAATCATAAAACCAGATCTTTTGACAGATGAACAGACTGATTTTTCCATATGTCAACTGATCTATTTGGCTTATTTGGTAAGGAGGCGCGACAAAATCTAAAGTCGAGTAGTTTAAAAACACATTTAAAACGCTCCCTATTTGTAGTGTACAGGCACTGGTCTTAACTGATCTTACAAAAAACTTTTCACTTTAAGGCATCTAAGGTCACACTTTTTCAATCACAATAAAACACCTGCAAACAATCTTAGTCCATTTTGGGCAGCACATTGAAGATCAGACAAAAAAATCAGATACAAAATTTCGCCTGTCAATCTGTCGATTAATATTTCCGAATTCTGTGACAACTAAGCAGAAAAAATTATTCAACTCACCACTTTCATGTTGAAAATCCTTTTAATTTTATCCACAAAAATTGCTCCACAAAGGACGAACAAAACTGTTTCAAATACTGGACTGAGATGAGTGTATCCCTTATTTTTGGCGCGAAACTTCAAACCGTATCTTTCGCTTTTTGTGGCAGATTAAGCCCGATCTATTGTTGGAACTAATGTGACGATGGAAATAGAAGTTCTCCGTCTTTTATATATACACCTTTCGAATGGTGTTTTGTTAACCCTCTATGAGAAGATGCCACCAAACAGCGACAACAGTGAACAGTTCCACCACCAAAACAGCAACAGCAACAATAACAGTAAGAGGGAATAAAACAAAATCAACAATCTAATAGTAGGCATATACAAGTAAATCGCATTTTATACCAATTACAGACATGATGATGTGGTGGCACTCTAGCCGAAGCTAAGTTGCGGCTGCTGCAATGGATGAGAACACTAGAGCGCGCGCGCGCGCAAAGCTAAAATTGTCTTGGATCCTCCGACGACCTCAGGCACTAATACTTGAGCAGTGTCGTAGCATGCTGCATCTATATTTGCCGCTCACTAATGAAATATTTTTGTTGACTCTGTAGGTACTAGATACTAAGTATGTACCTGCAGCCTACTCCCCCTCGAGTCTCCTCTTGGAGCTTGGCTACGTGTTGTATGCAGATAATACAGAGAGGTTGGTAGGTATTGTCGGTTCTCATATGGTCGTTAGAGAGCTCCACAATATGCATTTCCACAGCATTTGCAGTTTCAGCAATACTCCAAGCTCGTCATGTCGTCTTCACTCAGATGATGTTGGGGATTTTTAGTTCCGATTGAGCATTATGAGTGATGATGGGTCTCGAGATGTGCGCGCTGGCAGATGTGCATTTCAAAAATTTAATTTCAAATTAAATTACGAGATCAATTGCAGTGGGTTTTCCTTTCAATCGGGATGAGGTTGTTTCGCAAAAGATGCACTCATCATCGACGCGACGTCGGGTGGAATGTGCGGAATCTTGTTTAACAGTGGAACGGGCTCCATTTGGTAAAGTTCAAAGTGTTTGCAATTAATCTCAATTAACTGTCAGGGCGATAATAATTACAACAGGTATATGGAGTTAGAGAGGAATTATTGATTTGAGGGTATCAAGAAAATTACCATTGTATCCTTAAATGGAGGCTGTCTTAATTACTGGCGATTACTCAGCTATTTATGTTTTAATTTCTGTGCAATCTGCTTAATCTTCTTGATTTCCTAGACTTGATCAAGCTGCACTTGAACTGCATTCGCACTTTAGGTGAAAATGACAAAATGTAAATGCGAAATCGTTCAAGGTCCTGAGGCAATTTTCACTTTTCTAAAACTGAAAGTTGTGTTGAACACGAGTAAAGTCAATGACTTCCCCATAAAATTCGTCTCACTTTTACGCCTCGGTAGAATTTCTGCAATACTTTGGCGCCAGTAATTGTTGAGTGTGTACAGAAGAACTCTGCTGATTTACCTTCCTATTTCGTGTCTGAGTGTTCATGCCCTAAGGAATTCAGGCAGACGATATACCTCGCTTGTACTCACTTGAAAGAGTTATTTACTTATTTGGAGATCATGTTCAAGCCAATTATATTCATAGATAGTCCTTAGATTAAAAAGAGTCTCATAAAATATTTTGTTGGCATTTTTCGCTTGAAGCTATCGTAAGTAGCTCAAGGCAAGCTAATTAAATCTAAAATTTTTAAAAGTTTTTAACATTATCGTTTCCTAAATTTACCCATTTCAAAGAGTGTTTGTTATATTATATACCTTGGCATGATATATGCACCGGGATATACAGGAGACTCTAGTCACACCTTGTACCACCTTATTTGGCTCTATATACGATATCTTCCTTTATGGTCTTTTTGGAATGTTCTGGTGTCATTCAAGCTTTTTATATGCAAGTAAACATCTACTCTAGTTAAGCAAAGGACAGAAAAATACTCGATAAAGGGAAACTTTTCTGTTTTCTCCCCATATGCTTTTATTAATTAATGCATAGATTTAAATTCTCTTAATTATAAGACTTTTAAGTTTATTATACCCAACTCAGGGTATAATCATTTTAACGCATAGTTTGTAAGACAGTGAAATAATCACTCCTAAGACCATTTGGAGACATGATCGAGACCGGCAGGTGACATCATTAAGTGTCCGTCCGTCCGTCCGTCCGTCCTTTCGTCTGTCTGTATGTGTGAAGTTTTTAGGTCCTTAAAATTGATCAAGAAAGCTAAAAAACTAAGAGTGTGCTTTGATTCTTATTTTTCACAGACAATTTATGAAAATTGACAAAATCGGCCCTCAGCCACGCTCACAATTGACTTGGACAATTGACAAGCTCAAATTTACATTTTATTTTAAAATGCATTTTGCCCAAGTTATAGACAAAGCATAGGAACTCAAATTTTGGTGCAGAGCGAAATTGGCTCAAAACCTTTAATTAGACAAAATTGGACCGCCCACACCATCGACGATGCCCACTTTTAGAATGTTAAATTTTGAAAAACCTTATTTCTCGGGAAATCCGTTGTAAATCGAAAAATATTCTGTGAAAAATTTGTATTAGTTTGCTAAGTTTATTACATGGAAAGCATTGATAGCCGCCCAATTTTAGGGGGCGTTTTAGGCAAAAGCTGTATTTGTATGCATTAACATTCGCTTTTAACGCATTTTCTCATGATTCTACCGAAATAAGAATTATTTCATTATATTTTCCAACTTACGCGCAGTTTTGGGGGCGTGGCAGATATTAGTTATTGGCATAAAGTACGTGAATTGTGGCCAAAAACTTTTAAATTTGGTGTTACATGGTAAAGAGTGTCGTGTATTTAGAAGATCGTTACAGACTCTTGCACTTCCTTGTTTTTATACTCCATCCCATACGATAGGGGGTTTGTCACAAGGTTTGTAACACGTTGATATAATAATGGTAGACCCCCAAGACCTTAAGGGCATACGATCGAGAAAGAATTCATAATCGAAAAGCATTGTCCGTCCGTTTGTCTGTCTGTATGTCACACGTTTTTAGGCCTTAAATTTTAAGCTAGCAAGCAAAAATTTTTCAAATCCGCCCACAGGCACGCCCACAATCGATGCAATTGTGCACAAGATTTTTAGTGATTAAACTCCAAATTCTATCGACAGCCCACCTGGTGTTGGATTTTTTTTTCTTCTGTTGTTTGTTTTTGCTCAGTGTTGCACTCACCACGTCAGCCCCAAATATTCGTCATCTCATGCGAACAAAGGCAGAAAACTACAGATGAAGTGTTTCGCTGTATCGCCGTCCTCTCCACGTGCGGCGGTTTCACTCAAACCTAACACATTTAAGTGTTTAGCAAAAGCTTGGATGGCCGGTAATGACGCCTACAAAAAGTCTGCAGCCGATTCTCCTGAGAGATAGAAGGAAAGACACAGATCCCTTACAAATGTCCGAACGTGGTAGTTTTGTCGCAAAAGGATTCCTAGTGTGATTGCATCAGAATGCCCACTCCATAAGACAGGGGTCAGAGCAGAAATTTTGGGAAAAATTCCAATGCGCGTGGTACCAAAAGCCATCAGAAGCCGTTGTTCTTTGGAGTTTGGCTAAAGCGGCAGTAACACGTTTCCGCAAAAGCCCCTTCCACCAAACAACCGGTGCATATGACAGGAGTGATCTTACCATGGCCGTATAAATCCAAAGGACCCTTTTCGGAGATAGGCCTTGCCAAAAGCGCCTCTGTTCTGCCAGAAACTGGACAGTGCTTTTTTGGGTTTGGAGTTCAACATGCTTGGACCAAAGAAGTTTTCTATTAAGGATTACTCCCAAATATTTAACTTCATCGTATATCGGGATAGTGACACCTTTAAGCACGAGTTGAGTCAGACATTCCTTTTTCTCGTATAGAGAACAATCGTAGTTTTAAGAGGATTCACTGAAAGAGTGAAAGCCCATTCCTAGTGCACAAACCATCGATCAAGTTAAGTTGGGAGCCATAATAACATAGCGTCTACCACCATGCATCATAAAAGGGGGGACAGTACACCACCTTGCAGGCAGTTCCTATTTACCCCAGTTACGACGCACTTACCACAATCTGCCTCGGTTATCAGCGTCCTGTGCATTGGCACTGATTTTTGGATCACTTCATCAGAAACGCCAATTGAGCTCGGCTCTTGTTCCATGTGCGATTCATGGACATGCGCGATTCATGGATGTTTAGACCTTCCTTTTTTCCCGATTTTGAGAATGGTTTTTTGATATTGCCTTTTTTGCAGGGTTTTTACTATTTTTTCTTTCAACAGCAATTGGCAATGTCAATGCCAAAGTGCGCCCGTCATGCTCAATCTTTCTGCAAATGGGTTATTTCTTTAAAGCTTGTATTTCCGTTAAGTCTTCATTGGATCAGGTCTGGTCTTTCATAGAATGTGTCGCTTTGATAATCCGTCCTTTTGAAGCTTACAATGCTATTTGGCATTCACATGGTATCAAGTGCTTGTTGCAAAGACGGGTAATCATTACTAACGATGATCACTTACTTCGTTCTTTTTTTAAATCAAGGACTGCTATGAAAAGCAAAGGGGTAATGACAGTCCACTTGTATCCTTTGGCTTAAGTATATGTTCTGAGACTGTCAATACAAGAGCATCTGAATCTTCTTAAATCTAATACTTCTTATCCAGATACATTAACAAGGTCTGACATCCTAGTGCGATGTCGCAGAAATTCGGATGAGCCTCCATTTGGAACCATGAGTTGTGGAATATGTACCTACAAAGCAATTAAAGAAAACTGTGGATTAGGCAAATTGAACTCCATATAAATAATGAGGTTTAAATGCTTCCCGAATGATGTTCTCTTGCTTGTTCGAAAACCCCGCTTTTTGGCCCTCGTACTGGCACCACCTACGAGAAATACAGAAGGTCCCCTGGTAGAATCCAAAAACTCACAACGCGCACAAAGGATGAAGAGCACAAAAACCGTCGTTGCTGTCTGTAGTGTCGTGCCGAAGGAATAGGAATGCTTCAATTTGGAAGTTATGATGCCGACAACAAATTACTAGCCTAAAAGGTAAAACTTTAGATTCACGCACGAGTTTTCAGCGAGTTTCATGAGGGACGCATCTCCGCTTTAGTACTATAGCTATACTATATTTTGATTCAAAATTAGGTCTGCATTGGTCATAGCTACTTTTAAGACATGCTTCTAAGAACAAAAGGAAATTGTTCTCTAGCTAAAAATTATTGAAGAAGTTCGTCCTCTATTTTTGGGATGTTTTTTTTTTTTGATGTTTTTAAAATGCTTTACTCTACAAACGTCATTCAGATGCAAAATAATGACAATCTTCCTCTGTAAGACAGGTGCCACTATTTTTCCTGGGTAAGAATTTTTCAAATCTGTCCTCGGTTGCCGCTTCAGTTTTATAGATTTTTAATAACCAATACTTTCTGGAATAAAAGAATGCTTTATTCACCAATTAAAAATGCTTGTTATGATATCTCCATAACACAATTTAATCAGGAAGGATCCATTGCCCTAAAAGTGGGCACTCTAAGTGCGTTTATTTCTGAAAGGAGTTTGATTGCCTTGCAGGCACCTCCCATATGCGTTTTTGTACTCGACAGAACGCTTTCTCATCGCATCTTTTCTTTCAAAGAGAGGCAGAGAAACGGACTTAAAGACGTGTAATAAAATCAAGTCATACAAAGGCTTAGTTAAGTGCCTGCTTCATCATAACAACTGACCTTCGCACAGCCTATTCCCACAACCTTCCCAGCTCATTGCAATGGCTTACCGTCACTTTTTCAATTGTCCGTTAAAGACTGTCACAGAACTTCATGACCTCTTTTTGCGAAATTTTGTCATTATGCAAATAAAATGACTTTCTATGTTTTTGCATCACGCATTGTAAAGTTCAAAGTTAAAGAGCTATTGTTGCATTTCTAAAAAAAAATCTAAAAGCTACCAATGACGGATATTTCTGTGTCCTTCTCGGAAGCCTAATGATGGAACTAATTAGTCTGTCGTCTATGACAAATGCAATCATTTGCATTTTCCTCCGGCATCGCCCATTACATCATTAGCTTAAGCATCAGTCATGCTGCAAAGTTCCTGGTACTGTGTTTTCCCCCGCAGATGTCTGTAACCGATTCCCCATCACGATTCAAGTTCAAGGTGAAAACGAAACACCGGTGCTTATTATGTTTTGCTCCAACACCTTCGAACAGCACATACCATGGGTCATCACACTATACTACCACAGCAGCCTAATACCATCCAACGACGCGACTCTCTCGATGACATAACAATGCAACTTATCTGCCGATCTTTGAATAACTAATGGTAAACGGTGATGACAGCACTGCAGCACCTCTGGAAGTCCCAGTGAATGCAGTCAGGCAGGCGCCCACCCCCTCGTGCATAGTGCAACAATTAAAGCTTGATTTGAAATTTCATTCGTTTGGCTGCCACCGAATTGGGCACCACAGGTCGTGATTAATTCACCGGATTGACAGCAAGTGCCCATCGTCGGCTGACAGATATTAAATAATCGCTCGGCACGGAACCCATTGGCGCTCCCTCAGCATAGTTAATAAATCATTGCGGGTCACACAACACCTCGTCTTCAAAATGAATTGAGTCTCGCTTGCCCAATCCCATAAGAGCTGTGTGGACATCAACCTATTAATTAAAATCAAGGACCCCTGACAAATAAGCACTAAATCCCATTTGCGACTTTCACTTGCGGCTTTGCTCAGCACTCCGAAGAACTCATATTTCTAAAAGAAGATGCAGCAGCCTCAGTGCCGCGTCTTCTTGGTCATCAGCATCACCAGTTCGCAATCTGATCGAAGAGCTTTTAACATTTTTTTTTGTCCATGAATGTTAATTTAAGATTTCAGCTTGCTGGATCTAGAACAAATTGAAAGGTATGCGCGGCGGTGCGTTACGAATGTTTTCGAAAGGTATGTCCCTGTCGCCAAATTTGCGGCCAGTTCTAGAGTCTGCGCAAAGTCATCGCGCGGCATGTGGCAGAGGCGCACTGTGTAAACATATTGCAACGGATTAAAGCAATGAATGGCGAGGAGATGAATTTAAGTGCCAAGCATTAATCGAATGCGTGAATTGTTGGTGCGTCGGTCGGCTGGGATGATGACACTTGGATGTAATGTTAATTGCCTGTTAATTGATTTTGAGTCTTCGTTACGAAAATTAGGTAAAGCAGATTTTATGGATTAGATTTGAAGATATATCGAGGCTATTAGAGTGGCAAAGCGGAGACAATAAGTTTCAATAATGGAAAACGGATTTCGATGTAGGAATTGGTTGGTCGAGCATGTTGGGCAACTTTTAAGCTAAGAGGGAGGTTACTTGACTTTGGCGATTCATGTGATAAATGTAAACTAAATTTTGGTTCTGTGCATCAAGCAACGCACCTTTTAGGTACTTTTAAGTGGCTAGATTTAAACTTCTTTTATTTTCTGACAAATATGTCCCTCGTGTTAAATAGAATGAAGGTAAAAGTTTAGGAAAGATGGCTGGATAGACGGGTCTGTAAAGTTGAACACACGAAACCCTTATTACGAAAAATGTGTGCCTAAATGAGGCAATGGTATAACAACATTTTTATTGTCTCGAAACTAACAAGTCTCATATCACCACAGTTCTGATATACGACGCAGAAGGATGGACTTTGTCAAACGCGGATGAAGACGCTCTAGGCCGTTTCTAGAGGAATGGGTCCCTTCTATATATAAAACGGAGAGTGAAGGATGAAGTATAACACGTAACTGTGCGGCCCAAGTGGGAATGAATAAGAAGGAAACGGCTGCGATCTTCGGTGATGTAGAAGAGCAATGGCTGCGGTCATATAGAGCAGACGGATACCAACACTCTGGCCGCGGAATTTTGTGAATTTACTTCGGAGGGGAGTGCAGGAGAGATGCACCAAGCCTCAGTCGAAGAGGGTATATTAATATTTAGGTCTTTGCATCCAAAACTATTGCCGGGTATTTCGAAATTGCGCCCTACTGACCGATATAGTAGATCGCTTTGCAACAGCTGCAGTTCTACGTTAGCAAATGAGCTCCTTAGGGTGGCGTCTAAGGTCTGAATCATTTTTCTGTATCCGGGGATTAATGAAATGTGTCCATTATTGAGAATAATATTTATTATTGACCAGAAAGCTCTGCCTCGCTTGTTTTCAGCTTTTCATTTTTGTGCAGTGTTCTTCTGTTATAATAGGATCTTTCTGATTCAAGGCGGCTTTGTTTGGTGGCTTCTAGTTCGCTAATTTTAACTCTTGTTTTAATATTCCGCATTCTTACAAATGAAAAATGCTTTATATTTGTTCAGACATCACCAAGTCCACCAAGCAGTTGTCACATTGACATTACCGCAAAGGTTTGCTACAAAAGCCATCCGAGCCCTCAATAAATTTCAACATCTCGTCACAAGGTACGTTATTGCCAACTGATTTCCTCCTCACGATAACGCCATTAGCCGGGCTCACATCAGCGGGCGCTCCACTAAACCAGAAAGTTAATCCTTTACCAACGCCATTCGTCAGGTAGTCCTCATGAGATAAGGAAAAAATTGTCAGGACTTGTCAACCATCTCCTGTCGTTCGTCTTTACAAATGCCCAGAGAGTCTCCAAATTAATAATTTTAACGACAACCCAGTCGGGTTGTGTGCCCCATTGAAGAGCAAGCCAAGGAACACACGTTGACATAATATGCTGGGGTACCTACTATCAGCGTCGCAGATCCGCCAAAGCACCAAAGCATGATTGTGCCTCCGGCACATCACCTCGGTGGCAATGCTCGTTCTTCGTGGCGAGTCAAAGAATTTATCGTCTCCGACGAACAAGATACGAGTACCTTCGCGCGACTAGTGCAAACAATTGATGTTCCTGGAATTTTATTACAAAATCATGTCGCATCACTCTTAAGTGCTGGCTGATGGGTGACTGAGTTTACGATGTCTTTTTGTTTTTTGCCCCTCGGGAGGAGAGGTACAGCCCTCGGAATGGGTGATTGTGAACGCCCGCTGCATGTCACCTGTTGGCTGATCCACCAGAAGTTGTGAACTCCGACGGATTTGATGATATGGAGTCTGTCTCGTCGCGATACACTGTCGATGACTAAATGGCGAACACACATCGATGTCGGACGGATTGGATACCTGCGCGATGGATATGGAATAAATGTTGAATGTTATGTCGATTTAATGATGCACATCACCTGTGCAATTCAGGTGATGTGCACAGCGGGTTGTGCATATTTTTTGAATTATTCATCGCTTTGTTGCTTCGAGTCTGTGATTTTGGATGAGATTTGGGGCGGCTGCATATGGGACGCACGGAAAGAGGATTCATTGCGAGCGATTGCAGAATGCATCGTGATAATTGTCCGCAGTAACACGGATAATTTTGCACTTTGGAATTTTAAAACGACACGCGTTGCGCAGTGTTCTTTGAAACAATCACGAAATGTTTTGAACGATGAAAAATTGTCTTGAGTGGGCGTGACAACGTGTACCTTAAGCGATGGTGAATATTTCACGCTACCGACTTAAGTGCAAATAAAGTTCAATGCAGCGTGCAGTCTGTGCGGTACCCTCAACACTGAACACTAAAACGCGTTACGAATGGCAAGTCGCTAGTAGTTTATGGTTCTGAAGTCGTGAGACAGCTGTGGTCTGGGGATATGGCTAATTGTACGAATGTTTTTAATTCGGAAGCTTCTATCTATTGTGAGACTACTTGCAATACACTTTACATGAAAAGCCGCCCTTTGGCGGTTCATTGCATGTATCAGGTTGCAGGTATGACTAATTGGCTTTGTCTTGGCGGCCTATTAGACATTGCCTCTAGACCATACTCTGCAGAAATTGCTTGAACTTGTTTCAAGTTACTACTTATATGAATTGAGGTATTGGAGTATTTAGTGGGAATACGTTTTTCTACGATTCGGCCCAAAGCTGCACCTCGATTTTTGTAAAGAAATTAATAGTTTTTTTTAACTTGCTTAAGATCGCAATTAGGCAAGCCTATCCTGTTAAGTTGGCTGATATCATGATTTTGGCAGACAATGTTATTGAGATCTCAGTAATTAACTCTCATGGTAACTTGCCATGAGAAGATATAGCGAGGTAAACAAAACCTGTGGTTAGTATCGCCCCATAACCATCATGAAGGTAGGTATCAAACCCCCAAGCATGTAACGGCGAATCTCTTTTATGTCTCTTAGCAATTTGAAGTCACTAAAAAGGAATAAGAACTAAAGGGACTTGCACAGCCAATGAACTTGTGACCTTTGAACTGGCTCCTAATTAAACATTACTCTAAAGAATTGCTAAAACTAAAATTTTTAAAATAGAGAACAGGCACACAACTGAACGTTTTAAAAAAGGTACAAAAGCAAGCATACATCCGCATCAGTGGTGCCTTGATCCTCTTCTACTGATGAGCTCTCAATGCTATTAAACCCTACCCCCTTTATATCTTTGATATCAACGAATTGCATTGGTTGTCACTTTCCTTTGAGATAGGTTTGGTATTTAGCTTTTAAGTTAAGTCAGCATTAGCCTTAAAGTCATAGCATAGAATTGAGGGAGTTATGATTCAACGTGTTGAGATTGATAAAGATAAATTGAACAAACAAGCACTCTGTACTGGTGCAATATCTTAAGACAGCTTAAATCCGAAAACACGGTTTTCATCACAGAGAAACTGAGTTACGGTAGCTCCAAACATCCAGAGCTTTGCAGACGACTCCAACATTTTTTTCGTAAAAGATTAATTTGTTATCTTCGCAGGGACATATTTTTTCTGAAAATCAAGTCAAAAGTCAAGATTTTGTTTACTGGGATACTTAAACGCATTCAGTGACCAGACCATTGCTCGCTTATGTTTCTGCTTCGGTTTTCAAATAAGTATTATGTTTTTGATTTTTGATGACACATTGATCTTAAGTCTCCATGATTTACAAAACTACTTTAGTTTTTTTTTCCTGCACCTGAAGTAATATTGGAATATCAGCCAAAATAATATGATCGTCGTCAAGGAAACCATACTTTAAGGAATTTTGGTAGCAAGTCCCCAAACTCCTCCTGGCATATTCCTTTCGTAAAAAAGCATAAATTTAAAGGTACCCAAAACAGTCAAATTTGGAACTGTCTTTCCATAGAGGAAACCATATGAACTATGTATAGTAACTCGAAATCAACTTTGTTAAATAAGGTGGCCCTATAGTCCGGGATCGACCTGGGGTACAGCCAATATGTTTTACAGCCAATATGCAAAGCTGGCTGCGATTTCCATCCACTTACATACGCCAACTGAGTCTCGGCGCTCCTCGTATGCCCTGCGAACAGAACTCAAAGATTATCCAGACCAGAGCTTTGGTGTTAATCCGTTTTGGAAGACATGATCCAGCCATAGCAGCCGTTGTATTATTACTCTTCTGGTTAGGTCGGTTGACAACCAATTTAATCACCAATTGGTTGTCGATTGACAACCAATGACAACCAACAAAAAAAGCATAAACTGTTCTTTTTTTTCGATAACATATACTTTTCTGACCTTAAGTATTCAGCATGAAAAGCTCAAATGTAACGTGTAATATAGCAAAAGGCTTGTTGCGTTTGTTCTGTCATTTCTGACCAAGCCAGGATTTTTAACAAGTTCTGATAACTGTCTACTAGAGGGAACTGCTTTGGCCTGCGATTAGCATAAGGTTGCGTATAATTTTTTTTTAATATTTCTCGAAAGAGTTTTTATAACTTACTGCCAGAAGTCCTACAATAGATCAAAAAGCTGAAAAAGAAATGACCCTGTATACTACGAGTATAATCATGATAGGGTCTAAGTTGTTTATTTTTCTTACGTTTATAGTGAGAATCATCTAACGAACATCCATAACGAATATCAGCTAATGCTCACCAGACATAGTCCAGTGTAGTTAAAAGATACCGAAGCAAGCTCTTCGATGCTAGATGGCGGGTCTCATACACAAAGCGAACTTTATGTGAACTTTTTAGGAGCAGTTCTGTCTTTTTTAAATAAACGTCTTACTGTCTTATTCTGCCATCAATAATATGCCTTGCATTTGGAGACTTTTTATTATTTTTAACTGCAAGCTGCACGTCTTGCAACAAACCCAAAATGTCTGAACATGTGTCACCAATAAAGTTAGCAATTCGTTTGCGAGAAGTTTCAGACACGACAACATAAAAATTCGCAATGACATTAAACCTGTCATCTTAGTGAAACTGCTAACATGAAGTGTAACCACAGGTACCATATTCTGTACCCGGATTAGATTCCATCTCATTGCATTGCGGAGAATGTCTGCAGCAATTACTTCCAGCGAAGAGTGGCACCAGACATGTGATTTGTTTGCAAAAGGTCACCCATATACCCAATGGCTTCAACATAGGGTCATATAGCCTTCAACAAAATTCTGACCATGCATGACAAGGTACCAATGACTATAGTGATCTGATTCTGCTGTACCACATGAATTCTTCTCCTTGTCAGATGATTGATTTAGAACTCAATTGCCGAAGACAGATTCGGATCTCTGCATCCCAGAGAAACCCTTCTCCGTAAGCCATCAATTGTGTGCCACAGAAAACAATGCCAAATAAATGTAGGACCGAATTCCATTGCATGATGACACACTCACAGCTACCACCAACAGTGTTGCACTATTCCCAAGTGAAATATACTACACTGCACAACATCACATGTCAGTTAACATTTATTAGTTTCGACTGCATATCGGAATACACCAGTGGAATGGGAGTATCCGCAATGAGTCTGTGTACCGCCATAATTTGAATGCAAAGAAGAAACATTCAGATAGATCCCTCAGGCATGCGGCGGACGGTTACCAAATAGCGAGCGGCTTTCAATCTCATTACTTCCATCACGATTTCATTTAGATTACTTTGCGAACTTTTAAAATGCACTATAACAGCGGCTTCCGGGATGCACTCCCCATCTCTGGTGCTCAACCTAATTTGCTTTATTTATAGATTTGCAAGAGTTAATTGTCATGGCAGAGAGTGGATGAATGTCGGTGCGATAGATTTACTATAAAATTACTTTGTTGGTCATAAAACAGCAATTAGTGTTGGTAATAATTTAAACAGCATTTAATACAATAAAACAATAAATTAGTAAATAGAATTTTTTATGGCCTGCGATAAAATAAATCAAATGGCACTTAGAAGGCGATCAAGTTCGCTGCTCAACTCTTTTGTTTGGTGATGACATTGTGATTTATTTTGCATTTAAATGGCAATTTTGAAATTTTTCGTTTTTTCAAAGGCATTCAAAGCACCAAAGCTCTTTTATGTTTATGTTTAGGAAACATGTGGCAAATATTCCAAATTAATTGATCCATGCAGGCTAGCAAAATTATAATTATTCAAAGTCAAAGATCGGAACTGCCGCCTACTGTTATGCAATATTAAGCGCAATAAAAGCTGTGTTTTAAGGAAAGTTTATACCAGTTGAAAGCTTGACTTGGTCACTTACTTAAGCTTTATATATAAGGTTGAGTTAATAAATACAAGAAAAACCATGATTGTAAGCTTTTGGTAGCTTAAATGGCTTAATAGTGTGTGCCAAAGTTAACACAACTTCAAAGAGGAAATTTCCCTTATTCACGAGCGAATTATCAAAAAAAAAAAAAAAATAGAGCAAAATATTAATCAAATTAAAACGAGGGTTTTGGAAGAGAATTTTTAAGAAAGGTTAAGAAAACTAAGAATTTTATTTCAGGTAGCAACGCACGAGGAGGTCTCGTGAATTGTATGGATCTTATAAGTAACACGCTTTAGCGTAACGCTTTAACATACGTAACCTAGCGTATGTTTGGGCGAATAAAAAAAATTAAATTACGGTTCAATTCTATACCAAAATTTGATCTCCTACGCCTTGTTTAACTTGACCAAAAGGCATTTTGAAAGAAAATTTGAAATAGAGGTTGTCTTACAATGAAGGCAGTAGTGGGCGTGGCCGTCAGCGGATTTAACTAATTTTTACACTTTTTCTGTCCTAGCTCAATTTTAAAGGCCTAAGAACTTCACACATACGGACAGACGGACAGACGGACAGACGGACAGACGGACAGACGGACGGACGGACAGACGAACAGACGGACAGACGGACAGACGGACAGACGGACAGACGGACAGACGGACAGACGGACAGACGGACAGACGGACAGACGGACAGACGGACAGACGGACAGACGGACAGACGGACAGACGGACAGACGGACAGACGGACAGACGGACAGACGGACAGACGGACAGACGGACAGACGGACAGACGGACAGACGGACAGACGGACAGACGGACAGACGGACAGACGGACAGACGGACAGACGGACAGACGGACAGACGGACAGACGGACAGACGGACAGACGGACAGACGGACAGACGGACAGACGGACAGACGGACAGACGGACAGACGGACAGACGGACAGACGGACAGACGGACAGACGGACAGACGGACAGACGGACAGACGGACAGACGGACAGACGGACAGACGGACAGACGGACAGACGGACAGACGGACAGACGGACAGACGGACAGACGGACAGACGGACAGACGGACAGACGGACAGACGGACAGACGGACAGACGGACAGACGGACAGACGGACAGACGGACAGACGGACAGACGGACAGACGGACAGACGGACAGACGGACAGACGGACAGACGGACAGACGGACAGACGGACAGACGGACAGACGGACAGACGGACAGACGGACAGACGGACAGACGGACAGACGGACAGACGGACAGACGGACAGACGGACAGACGGACAGACGGACAGACGGACAGACGGACAGACGGACAGACGGACAGACGGACAGACGGACAGACGGACAGACGGACAGACGGACAGACGGACAGACGGACAGACGGACAGACGGACAGACGGACAGACGGACAGACGGACAGACGGACAGACGGACAGACGGACAGACGGACAGACGGACAGACGGACAGACGGACAGACGGACAGACGGACAGACGGACAGACGGACAGACGGACAGACGGACAGACGGACAGACGGACAGACGGACAGACGGACAGACGGACAGACGGACAGACGGACAGACGGACAGACGGACAGACGGACAGACGGACAGACGGACAGACGGACAGACGGACAGACGGACAGACGGACAGACGGACAGACGGACAGACGGACAGACGGACAGACGGACAGACGGACAGACGGACAGACGGACAGACGGACAGACGGACAGACGGACAGACGGACAGACGGACAGACGGACAGACGGACGGACAGACGGACAGACGGACAGACGGACGGACAGACGGACAGACGGACAGACGGACGGACAGACGGACAGACGGACAGACGGACAGACGGACAGACGGACAGACGGACAGACGGACAGACGGACAGACGGACAGACGGACAGACGGACAGACGGACAGACGGACAGACGGACAGACGGACAGACGGACAGACGGACAGACGGACAGACGGACAGACGGACAGACGGACAGACGGACAGACGGACAGACGGACAGACGGATGGACGGACGGACAGACATGGCTTAATCGACTCACCTGTCGGTCTCGATCATATCTCTAAAAGGTCTTAGAGATATGATCGAGAATGCAAACTATGCATTAAAATTAATATACCCTCGGTCGGGTATAAAAATAAAACATTGCGACACGAAAGCGTTATGATCCCGAATGAACCCGCGAACCACCAATTGAGCTAAATTATAGGAATATCCTCCCAAACGATCGCGATGGAAGGAAGGGCCTATGCATTTTAAACTACAGCAGTAATAGTGAATTTGAATGTGACCCGAAAAGACAAAAACATTGAACCAAGATGATTTGAACGACCTTATCAGGTATCTAGAACTATCAAGTTGTCTCAGAAGTTTCTTCCTGTAGGCTTTAAGTAAAAAACTTCGCAACAAAAGAAACTTAAAGTCCGGACGACAGAACAAAATCTCTTAAAATATTAAGGTGAAAAAGCTGACTTCGATTTATAAAAGAAATTAAAAAAAAATATTATTAAGAGAAATTAAATTAAATTTTTAAATCTAAACTTTTTTAATGCGAGCAAAATTTCGCAAATTTTCCTTAAAGTCTTGGGGATCCAAGTGAAGTGCAAGGCGAGCGATTCCACCAGGACCTTCGTTGGATAGAACATAGAAGAACCTTTTGAAGACTATTGGAACTAACACATGATGGCTGACTATGGTTGGATTCAGAACAGCTTTCTACTTTCAGCTTAAGCAACAATAGGCGAATAAAACTAAAAAAGTTCGGCCAAACAAGAAAATAAAATTAAATAATTTTCATAATGTATATCCTATCTAAAAACACCCATGTGTTATATTGAAAGGGAGCTGATACAAAAATATTAGCCATGGATTTGAAATTTTCATTAAAAACTACACTTATTTCATGTAACATAGCCCAATCATCAGACATACTATTGTGAGCTATTTTTTTTTGGTTGCAAAAATGAGTTCATTTTTTGTGGACGCCAGCACAAATCCTTTTTGCTTTCCGCACAATTCTCGTCGAATTCCTTGTCACCTGATCCTTTACTATTGTGCCCTTTAAAAATAGAGTGTCACAACAGCTCGAGGTGAACCAGGGCCCACTTCTCAACAGTGTATGCTGGTGTGTTGATTTCTTTACATACAAGGGGACCTACAATTTTTTGCCGAATCCGAACGGCACTTTGAGAAGTTTTTCAAGACAATTAATACTCTCGAAGGGCTTGTCAAACCCTCGCGGAGGTGGGGACCGTGAAAAAGAACAAGTCTTTTTTTTCAGGTGACGATGGTAGGATTCGAACCCAGACATCCGGCGTAGTAAGCACACACACTAACCACTACGCCATGGCACCCCCCCCCCCCCCCCCCCCATTGTGCCCTTAATCAGATTCAATTTTCTGGTAGCAATACGAAGTCAACTATTGTGGTTGAAAGACCCAGGCCCTGGAAGACTGGGAAAATAATGCAAATATCAAGCCTAACGAAATTGCAATATTCACAGATAGCTCGAAAACAGGGGAAGGAACAGGCTCCGGCATCTTTTCAAAAGACCCGAAACTTAAGGTATCCTTAAAACTACCGAATACAAGCACTTTCAAAGTCTTTCAATCAGAGGTTGTGGGTGTACTTAGTGCGGCCGAGCTTTTGCAGATGAGATCGATATCGGGAAGTGATGTCGCCATTTACATCGATAGCCAGGCTACGCTCAAGGCAATGGAATCGGTCAACGTCAAATCTGATTTAGTCAGGAGCTGTCGCACAATGCTCAAAGCATTGTGCAGTCAGAACCAAGTGAGACTGCGTGGTGGGTGCCAGGACACTGCGGTATATAGGGAAATAAACAAGCTGACGAGCTTGCAAGAAGAGGAGGGCTCCTCGAAAATAGTGTAGTTTTTAACATAAAACCACCCCTCTGCGTAGTAAGAGGCACTATTGAGGAGAAAATTATTATGACTGCTAACCAAGGGGGGTCCAGTCTGAATGGACGTAGGGTATATAAGGCTCTCTGGCCACGTTTTAATCGGAAAGGATCAAAGGGACTATTAAAAATGAGCAGGATCCAGCTTAGGGCTTTAGTGGGAATTCTGACAGGTCACTGTCTCCTGCGGAAATACGCGAAGAGACTCAGGCTTTCTGACACGGATATTTGTCGCTTCTGCTGCGATATGCAAGCGGTTGAGGATATGACACACATACTGTGTGAGTGCGAGGCAATTTCACGTAAACGTAGAAAATTTCTAGGGGAATATTTTTTTGAAAGTTTAGAGGAAATAGACGGCACAAACCTTAGGGGCCTTCTGGGCTATTACAAGGAAATTGGATGTTTCGTCAGGGAGAATGTTTAGGTTGTCTTGCCTTTTGAATTGTTAAATTCAACTGGTTCCCCAGGGATATTGATGGGACCTTTTTGGTGCCTAGTGTTTGTGTGGCCTAGTGTTTTTTTTAACATACCTCTGTTTAACCTTACCTAACCTAAGACCCAAGCCCTTCTTCGCACTCTCATGACACTTTTGCCATGGCCACGCGCGCTCGGTAGGGGTCCCTTTTTCCTGCCAAAGGGATCACTAGCCGATGACTGAGTAAAGTCAAAACCTTAAATAGATTTTCGACGGCTTTAAGCTGATTTCAACTATACCCCTCAAGTCTTACCACGAATTCTTATTCGTTTCAGGGATCACCGGTTAAAATAAAAGATCTAATTTTTTGTGTGGAACAACCGGAATGAAATAAGCATGTAAGAACAGTTACACCGAGCTCAATTTAAAAAATTGGTGTAACACGGAACTGGTGTTCGATATTCAAATGGGCTCACTAATAGATTTCTTTAAAACAACATCAAATCTAAATGAATGACTCTTCATCTCCTCGCTACCTCCTCAACGTGGCCACAAATGTCCTTGATTTGAGACCGTGTCCATTGTTATTGCTTATTTCTATTCATAATTTTTAATGCTAATCCAGCTACGGGTCCCATAGAATTGAATAAAAGAAACAAAAAAGTGACTTTAACATAGGTTTAAGCCGACTAGCCAAACCCCTCCTATGAATTCAAAACCACCATAACAGAGCAGGTATCTAACCTATCTGAAAAAGTTTTGAATATTTTTTTTAGAATTTACAAAAGTGCTTGGTCCTACATGAAATTGCTTAATCGCTCGTTACAAAATCAACGTGCGATTAAGCACTTCATGAGATGACAAGTGATTCTTCAAAACTGGTCAACAAACTTTCAAAGCTTAAAAGCGAAAAAAAACATTGATCGCTTGAGCCCAAAATCTTGTTCTAGAAGGAGTAAAAATTTGAACGTATTCCGTTGTGCTTTTTTAGAGAACATCTCGTGTGCGGATAAAGCTCTTACGAACGCTATTTATTCTACAATTGCTGCTTATGTCCTGTGACTACTTTCGGGGGACCTGCTGATATCACAGACAACGGGTGCTTAGTATATCATAAAATACTGCATACTTTGGAGAAGCGGCAAAATAGAGCAATCAAGTGGCCGCGCTTTAGATTCAAGCAGAACTTTGTAGTAGAAGAATGCAGCGCTGAAGCCATACACTATACTACGTCGCACCCTAGGCCCCATAATTTTCTCTAAGTGAAATATAGGAAACAATAAAGACATGATTACTACTGAAAATAGACACAGATCTATGGAAGGATCTATCAAAGGACCCTCGTCTCCTTATAAAATAGTATTGAAATCAAAACCACAATTTCAAATTTAGCACGGCATTAGTCAAGATCAAGGTTTGCCGAATCCCGCAGACTCTCTCAATGGACCAATAAACTATTTGCCACCTATACACCCGTATGTAAGTCGTTAAATGTTAATAAAGCAATTCCCGTGTATCGTTAACTGAAACCACAAACCCCAAAGTCACTCCGCAACTATGAAAGTAAGAGTGATCTGTGAGATCGGACCGGTTTCCATCCACCGGCTGCCGGCTTGTCGTGTGTAACTATTACTTTCGTTTGAGATCGTTGATCTCAACCAAATCATGGCATTTTCTCTTGACATCATAACCTAGAAATTTCCACGAAAAGTTGTTCATTGTCGAAATGGAAAGAGATCTGCGTGCAGCAGTGGAGAGAGACTGCTACATGCAACCTCTGCAAAATTATGTATTCTCTTGGCGATTTATATCCCCTAACGATTGTCAAATTCATTATTTAAATAAGACCTCCTCGAATGCGTGGTGACAAACAGGAACTCGTTTCCGAGTTATTTTTAGTCAAAACATCGTGGCCTTCGAGTCGTGCAGCAATGTTAATTGGGGGGTTTCATCAAAACAACTAATTAATAGGACCGGCTAAATTATGACGAAGCCGGCTAGGCTAATGGCTAATGGTTATGGCCAATCGATAATAATCGGGCGGAATTTTTTAGCATAAATATGTGGGATGACGCAGCTTCAAGGAGATTTGTCGGACGAATAAAAGATGTCAGACGTCGGTTGTTTTTAGAAACGTAAACATTGTGTTATAAGTTTGAAAAACAATTTAAATAGAAATGTTAATTATCTACAAGAATATAATTATTGCTAAAAATATCGTATTGCTGGGCTAGACCTTTCCGTAAAAATTTCAGTTTTTAAAAGTTCTGTTCTAAATTCTGGCTTTTCTTGTTATTTAATTAAGTTCTTGTTTAATCTGAAAAATATGGAAGAGAAGAAAAAACTCTAAATGTGATGAAATATAAAGAAACGGTAGGTCAGCTAACTGGAGCAGTCTGGTTTAATGTGACAGGCTTTCCATTTGGTATCAAACAGGTTTCCTTGAATATTTCGGTTTTAATCTTGCAAGATGAAATTTTTAACAACCCTGAACTTTTGACGAGATTTTTTTCTACATTGTACCGGCTCAAAAAGTTGGTACCAACTGTCTTATTTGTCAAAAGCGTAGGTATGCTTTCGAAACGCACGCATCAACCATACACTGCAACACACACTTAATCATAACCTCATTCAGCCGCCTTTTGACCAGCAAATTCCTACCACTGTTACTATCTAAACGAAATAAACATTTTCTTGCAACCAGGAGCCAGTTAGACCACGTCTAACATGAGCTTTACACTCGATCAAAGAAATCCACCCGGTCATGCCAATGTAAAGGTAATCAAGTGCTCTTTAGCAAAAAAGACCCAACCACCTCTGGAAAGAGGACGTAGCCATCCATCAGCCAGGAACAATAATTATCATGAGTAGCGTGAACCTGTTCACCGCACATAACATGGAGATCACACACAAGTCAAGCGTAACAATGACGTCTCTACTGATGCACCACGTTTATGATCGTGAATATAAAACTCGGATTTCATTGTACTGATCTTGAACTACTACATTGTAATAGAATTCCCATTGTTCTGGCTTGGTATTTTTGAACTCCGATCGATAATCGCCTTCCGAATGCGGTAACAATTATTGACTTACACGACAGGTAGTATACTGTCTTCACTGAGAAAAAATCAGCAAAAGACCATAACAGGTCAAATGGGTGTAGGCGGGGTATCATCTCGCATGTATTAGGGGTATGTAGTGGTTTCGGACAAACTTTTATCCATTAAAAATGTGTGGGTTTTTGCAAAGATGCTCTGATAATTCATTGTGGCGTTTGCAAACTTTTTATTCCTACAAAATGCTAGTTCTTAAATTTCAAAATGTCGTCGGAAAGGACGTTAACACTATCAAGTCACAAGAAATGCGATGGTAAAAAGGCCAGATATGACACTTTCGACAGTTTAATACGAATTCAAAACACTCTAATTACCAGGCAACGACAGAGCATATTTTTCTTAAGACATGGATAATGTAGTATAATAAGGATTAAAACATCAAGGTGTTTTAATTCCAATTAAAAAATTTATTAATTTTTTAAAATGGAATTCAAGGCTCTCCAAATCAGGCAGACAATAAACTTAAAAATTAGCAAGCAAGCTGATGCGACCAAGTTTGACCCCTTAAATTTATCTGTCTCACCACCTGCTCGTGACAAATAGGCATACGGTTCGTTTACGATGTTGTCCTCAAGATTTTATGGGTCAAGTTTGTTGCTTGTTTTTAATGTTCGTTATTGTGTTGCCAACCAGTGCAAGTTTTGGTGCTAATATCCCTTTTTAAGAAGCCAATAGCACAATACATTTGCGATTGAAGAAGAAGTTCCCATGAGAACAATAGTCACACCCAGTATGCAAATTTGAAGACCCAAGCAAGCAGTTTCATATGCAAAATTTTGACGTTATTTCATAATATTTGGCTGCTGAATATAGGGGCTTAGAATCATGAAATAATCACGTGAAGGCGAGTTTGGCCAAAGCATTCAAAATTACAGGAGTGTTATAAGAACAAACAAGTTGGACTGGACCTAGGTTTAGCATGTTTTATTTTTGAGTTTTATTAGGTAGCTTCTTGCTTGAACAATTTGATGTTCGATTTGTTGCATTTCGTCTGAAACAAATCGATTTACGGTAAAACAAAAAATGATGAAAGTAATCTTGTTCACACTCGTATTATCCTTTTGAATGCTAAATAAAGCAAGAAAGTTTCTATTTTTAATAAAATGTTTTTATATTATGACTGCGCTTTAAATGTGTTAACATTTTCTGAGCGGAAAGAACTGACCTTTTGCACCTTTTACCAAATTTTAGCACCCGAATTTGAGCGCCGCGATTGTTCAAAAAATTATCTGTGATGTTCCGGTATTCTTTATTTAGCCTGTTTTAACAAATTCAACCGATTTATTAAATGAAGAAGGATAGTGTCAGAATTCTTTATCCGCACTCACTTTTTCTGCCAAAGATCGCTTGCGGAGTGAAGCGGCTTTGTGTGGCAGCTGCTAGTAGGAAAACAACTGCGTGTGGCTAAAAAAAAACTAGAAATCGAAAAGCCATCAAGGGAACTTATATTGTGTGAATTCAACATGGAAACAACTATTGCTATTCCGTAATACTGAAATGCAAAGGGTTTTGGTAGTAGTCAAAACACCCTAAGAACAGTCATGTTAAGAATTCGATGAGAGGTTGGACTACTTTTAAGGCCATCTCAGAGCAAGGAAGTTGATTGTGAGACAAAGCCTAAGGCACAAGGAAGGTTTACACTTTTATCAAATAAGAATGATATCTTGTCTTGATTGAGATCTTTCTGGATTCGCTCAATCCCCGAAAGCGAACCTAGCATGCAAGCATTAAATAGTCGCTCTAGATAGATCAAGTAACTAGAAACACCATGTGATTGGCAGACATAGATTAAAGTGCCCTTGTCAGCGTTACGAAATTGGAAGTAGTTGTTTGTCCCCCCATACATTTGTAGAGTTTTATTAAAACACACAGAGAAGTTCAAGTATCCATTGACGTTCGTTTATCACTAAAAAAAGAAGAAATTATATCTTAGTTATTCATAATGTTTGACCAATAAAAAAAGTTAGATTATTCCGAGGAGGAACTTCAGAGAGCACTAGATGGGGTTGCGGCCATATGTGGTAAAGCTGCGTTGAGGGTAAACGTGAGCAAACGTGTTTCCGGAACGCCTGTGCACTGCACCCTGCACACAAATGGAGTCCCACTGAAACAGAGATAGAGAAGTTTAAGTATCTCGCGGGCTCTTTTTCGCGAAAGATGGAAGGAGCTATATTGAGCTATCCTGAAAGATTGGCCAAGCTGAAGCAATAGTTAAGAAACTGTGCCGGCCGGTCATCAGGAAAATTGAGCTTTCAGGAAAGTGAAAGCAAAGATCTCAGTTTTTAATTCAGTGTTCGTTCTAACCCCCATCTATGTCATGAAATTTGGCTAATGACCGAAAGAATTAGATCGCGGTTTACCAGCTGCCGAAATGAGATTTCTGAAGGTGCGTTGCTGGTGTTACTCTTAGGGATAGAGTGAGAAACGTCAGCATTCGTAGGGATCTAAATGTTGAGCAGCTACTTTTTCCGAGTGGAGCAATCAATTCTTCGATGGTTTGGACACGTTTTTCGCATGGCCCCCTGCAAACTTCCTAAACAGCTTATGTTAGCTGAGATGCAAGCGCGTCTAACCTGAAAGGGGGGTATTTTTTGCTTATTTAAGGGTGAAGCCCTATTTTCTCGAAAAAAAAAACAGCCCGAAATTGAACAGCCCGTGAATGGTAACCCAAAAAAAAAAACTAAATATAAACGAGAACCAATGAGTAAGTGCTACAGTGTGTACGCAGAAGTTACAGTCCGTAAAACGGACCGTTGAATACCCCATCCTATCTTACATTGTAAAATGCTGATGGCATAGTTATTTTTTGACATTTCACAAGTAATGCAAACTTCCAAAAGGGGCATGGTCCAACCGCCCCTAATTACAAACTATTAATTATAAGATATTTCCACAGATGTTTCCAAGTTACACCTAATTGTACGTAAAAATGCAATTTTTTGGTTCAAGTTCAATATTTTTGAAAAATCGACCCCTAAAAGGGGGCCTGGCTAAAAACTTTATTTAAACGTAATCTGGAACGAAGTCTCGTTTACCTAACCTTCTGCTTTTTTTGTTTCATGCTGTCCTAAATAAGGCTCAAGGCCTGTCCAAATTAAGTTTTTCTGGAAAACTTTAGGTTTTTCTTCAATTCTGCCTCCGAATGTGGGCGTGGCTCAAAGTCTTGTATTCACAAAATGTGAAACTAAGCGTTTTCAACATAAAATATTAAGCACATGTTTTTCAATTTCGAGCAAAAATATTGAGTAAACTGCATTTGAAAATTTACCCTTAAAATAGATGCCACGCCCACTACAGGAGGTTTAGCATTTAAATTTGTCTTTTTTGTGTCTTACATTCATTAAGAGATGCTAAATGTTAGATTTCAGCCCTTTAGAACGTCTTACAGTATTAAAAACTCTGGAGGTAGTTGCACATTTAGACCGATTGTGGGCGTGTCTTTGGGCGGATTTCAAAAATTTTTACACGTGTACTGCTTCGCATGACGTGGACCTTACGTACGAGGTTTCAGCACCCTAGATCAAAATTTAAGGCCTAAAAACATGTGACATACATACGGACGGACGGACATGGCTCTTTCGATTCAGAATTCGGTCTCGACCATATGCTCTTAAGGTCTTGGGGTCTACCATTATTATTTCACCGTGTTACAAACTATGTAACAAACTTAATATACCTCCTATCCTGTGGTATGGGGTATAAAAATACACCCTTTTAGCCTTAAAAAGGCCAAACCCGAATTAAGGTGGAGTTTCACCCCTATTATTGACCGAAGGGTTAATTTTTTTATAAAATATTATTAATTGATTCAACTCAGAGTCAGAAAAATAGTTTTCGCGGAAAATTTAAGTCAAAAATTGTAAATGCAGAAAAATCCCTCTTTAAGGGGTACTTTTCACCCCCTTACTTTAACCCGAATATTAAAATTTTTGCAAAGTATTAGGTAGTATTCACATTAGAGGTTAAACCATAGTTTTTTGACACAAACTACTACTCAAAGCGCAAATATCGCAAAAAACGCCCCTATTTGGGGGTATTTTTATACCCCGTCCCATAGGATAGGACGTATATTAAGTTTGATTCATAGTTTGTAACATAGAGAAATAATCACCGTAGACCCTCAAGACCTTAAGGGCATAAGATGGAGACCGAATCGTTAGTCGAATGAGCCATGTCCGTCCGTCCATCCGTCCGTCTGTCGGTAGTTTTTAGGCCTTAAATTTTAAGTTAGGAACTTGAAACTTGATGCATGTTCTTTCTGGCTCCTGAAGCAGTACAAGTGTACAAATTTTTGAAATACGCCCACTGACACGCCCACTTTACTTAGTAGCATAAAAAATCAAGGTTGTCGCAGGAAGCTGAAATTTGGTATGCGATATCCTCGTTTGAGTGTATTGTGATTCGCATTTAAAAAAAAGCGAAGACAGCCCCTTGTATACTCTACGCCTACTTGTCATACTCAATATGCATTCTAATAAGCGGTTTTTATTTGATATATTTGCTATAAATTCCAAAAACTTGCACCATAAAATGTTCAGATATGTGCGTAAGCTATCAGTTCAAGTGAATTAATTTTCGCCACGACCACTTTTGGGGGCGTTTTTAAGTATAAACCAAATTTTTATTATGAAAATGCAGTCAACACGTGTATACCACTTCTGATAAAATATATAAACAAAAATATGATGTTGTTGAGAAGGGGTGGATGCCACGCCCCTTTCTTAGGGAGAAGATTCTTAGCTCAAATTTAACAACCAAGATTTATGATACAATTCGGAGCTTGACAGTGGTCAATTGAGATGGGGTATCCAACGATTTGCCTAAGCGGACTGTAACCCTCTCACTAGTTTTTTTGCTGATTTAAGGGTGAAGCCCCAATTTCGCGAGAAAGAAAAACCCGAAATTCGTGATCAGCAACCCAAAAAACCTATAGTAGAACAAATCTGGTGGTGGTGGCCGGAAATATCTGTTATTTTGTTTTCATTCAAATACACACTTTATTACAGATAACCTTACCCAGCACCGTTTTTAACTCATCTTGACCAACTTTGACTCCAAATTACGTATATCGACTTAATTGACGTATACGGCATTCCGCTCGCCGGCCAACTGGCTTCCAGTTTAACCCTCAGTCGCATTCAATGGCACGTGTGATCACCCACTTTAGCTAGCCTTCAGTAGGTCCATCCGTCCATTGCTTCTTCAATTAATTACATTTTATTTTAATTTCCAGCGTGTGGCATTAGGGCCATGCCGCAAGGAAGACCACTGTTGGACCACCACAGCAAAGATGATAATAATTATTCGCCATCATCCTCATAATATTGCCGGTTGCTCATTGAATATTTGCATATCTTTACGAGTATATTCTGGCATTGTTCGTGGTGCCAATGGTGTGCTGGAGGTGAGCCGATATGTAGTTCCATCCAAAACTAGTATTTTTTTTTTTATTACTTATCGTATATTTATTTGATCTTTGCGAGTTGACAGGTTTTGCCCGATAGCCAATGAAACAAGAATCGTCATATCGGACGACATCGCGCATCCAGACAGATATTTGATATAAATAGCGAGAGGAGCCACTTAACCATCATAAGTTCATCACTTCAGTTAGATAACAGAAGAACAACCCAACGAATCCAATTCAACATGAAATTCTTCGTAAGTAGTCGGTCGGATGAAGGATCGATTTCTCTCGATTGCTGCGGCATATCCTTGTGGACATTTGGATTACACCTTTGTTTTTGCAGATTGCTCTCGTTTGCTTGGTAGCTGCCGTCGCTGCTATTGATGATGTTCCAGTACTCCGCAACGACCAAGAGGTCACTGCTGAAGGATACAACTATGCCTATGAGCTAGGAAATGGAATTCTTGCCCAGGAATCTGGTTCATTGAAGAACGCTGAGAGCATCGTAAGTTTTCATTTCTGACAAAGTGTCATACACGGGATTGATGTTTAACAAAATATTTTGTTTTTATAGTCTGCTCAAGGTCAATTCAAATTCACCTCCCCCGAAGGCGAAACTTTCAATGTCCAATACGTAGCTGATGAGAATGGTTTCCAACCCACCGGTGCCCATTTGCCAGTTGCCCCTGAGGTCCCAATCCTAATCCAGAAGGCTCTCGCCTACTTGGCCACCGCCAAGCCATACGTCGAGAAACCCTAAGAAGTGAATTTGTGTAACGCCGTGTTCTCAAGAGATTTTCTAAGTCATCTAATGTTATAAATAAAGATTGTTGATAAAAAAAAATTATGCAAGAATTTTGTTCTTAAGGCTCTATAGTAGAGAAAAATAGGTATTTGAATGTAACGGTTCAATTGAAAGCGCAATTGAATTCTTCTGATAATTAAATTCTTTTCACCAAGTCGAAAACTAGAACATTCAGTAAGTATCTTTACGGCTTCGTTTTAGAAGCAACTTACTGGCAAATTTCGATTCTGGTTGTGACAGCAGGGTTAAAAAAGTACTGAAAAGCAAAAGTTTCTTGACCACATATCCCTTTAACAGCATACCTACAGTTTTTTGGACGGAATCGTACGTCGAGTTTCTGACTACATTTGGCTCTTCGTCTGTCACTTTCCTAGTTAGTGAGATTGCGATACCGCAAGTCTACGTTTCTGTGACCACAATTAAAGCAGTTCGACTGAAAAATATCCACAACAAGTGGTTAAATGTCATTCAGTGTCTCTACTAAGTGTCCTCCCTAGCACTTAAGTTCAATGGCCCAGCTCTAACTCATGCAGTCCTTCCACTTTTTCAATGCTGAAAAGTTTCATTATCTTCTATCTAATGGCTCTTTATCACCTTGCGATTCACTCGCCTGGCGTTTGCAGCTTAAGGGTTTCCGCTATTTGCTATTGCTTGTGCCAATTTGATATTAGGCTTAGGTAGGATGAAAAAGAAGCTTGAAAGTTGGACTCATAGTATTAATTTTTAAACCTTCTTTATATATGTCAAAAGCCCAAGAAAATCACCCAATTTTGTATATAAATCTAACGATGTCCTCTAAACCTACTTTGCTTAGATCCTCTTGCTTATCAGAGAGGTAACTGCCGAGGATCTTGACCTTTTTACGACCAGGCATTCACATTTGAGATGATGAATAGATTACACCCGCTCCGCGTATAGACTAGACTCAGTGATCTATAAGGGCCTTCGCCAATACTCCGATATCCTGTGTGCTAGTCCGATCATACCTACTGATCATCTTTTTTTGTTTCCCGCAGTTCATTGCTCTCTAGTAGGCGTATAGGGATGGAAAAACAGACATATTGCAGAAGCTTACATTAAGCTTACAATTACATAAACTTACATATCTGCAAGGCCGAAAGGAACTTGACTGTACTATTCCCGCTGTAGGTCGCCACTTTATATGCAGATTTTCTTTTCAGCCTATTCAAATACTCGTAAAAAATACTCGTGTTCTTCTGAACTCAGTTTAGATCTGTGTTTTATGTATCATTGTGTATTTAAGTTAGTCCCGTTTTACGTGCTGTCGAACTCAATGACCTTCTTGTAAATTTAAGGCCAGACGTGTAGTTATGTCGATCTTGCAAGCTAGTCAACCTCTTTGTTTCGGAGAATATCAGGGTGCATTGATGCAAAGAGTTGATGCAAATAAAGTTACTGTACATATTACGAAGTCACAACTCTACAATTTACCTGTATAGTCTTTTAGTTCTGATGACTTCACCCTGGCTTTAATGGCACCTTGGCTGTCAAAGTAGTCTGTGATAGTCTTATTTTCGAGCATGGATCTCTTTGGATCCGCGGCAGCTGTGAATATGACCGCCGACTCCACCTGAAAAACACTATTGTTATCGTTAATTCTGAAATATATGAAAAAATGCCTTTGTTTTTCTCGAAGTCCATTTCAAGGTAAGGCTCAAAATTCTACCGGTTTTGTTCTGCGAAATTCTGCTTTTTAGAATTCTGTTTTATAAAATTCTGGGAATGCAACTTTGAAAACGCGACACATTCAAATATGTATGGAGGGGCGTGCGGCTCCCCTGAAACCCTTCATTTCCCCTGTTCTTCTATTAACTTTTCTTTACTTCGCAAAATTGAAAAATTGCTCAAAAAAGCAGAATTTTATGGCTAAGTCAGAATTCTGAAAAGCAGAATTTTGAAAGCCTGTTTTTTTCTTTTCGAAAGAAAAATAAACTCTCCCCTGGTGTATCTAGGCACTCAACTGAATCTCATCAGGGCCGTGTTGGTAAGGTCTAAGGATCGCAATACGGACTTCCTAAAATAGGCATATTTAAGCCACATTTCAGCTGAAGTATATATGTCAAAGTGTTTGCTATTGCTTAGTACCTCCGAAACTCCGGTGTGTTAAGTCTTTAGATACTTTTTCTTGCCATGCCAGATGCCGTGCAAGTCTTACAACTGCATTTATATATATTTGCAATGTTCATCCAGCGTCACTAATTTTCCTCAAGGCATATAGAGTGACGTATGCCCGCTTGACACGATCTCCTATATTCTCCCTCCAGTTGAGTGTAGAGGCAATGGCCTTTTCCATTTTCATTTGATTTAATTTTTTAGCTTCATCTGATTCTTTTTCTCCCAGTCTTGGTTTCCTGAAGATTAGAAATGGGTTTTGCCTGATAAAGGCATCTGTGTTAGATGAACTCATCTGCCTTGAACAAGTCCCAGAAAATATAAAATAATCGATCGCTAAGAACCGAAGGTATTTTGCCTGAATCAAGATTGCGAGGTCACAATAAAGCCTCCCTTCTCCAGAATCTGGTCTATGTTCTTTCTCATGCGCAAATAAAGTGGTCTTAAGTCGTCGCATGACATCTGCCCTAGATAAGTATAGCTTTTTCGTGCCCCCTCCCTATTTCTTTCCATAGAAAAGGCTTTAGCAACCTTAGTATGTACAGATACCTGTTGCTATCCAAATTCTGCCAAAAACTAATTTCTGTAGGTATTAAGGGGAAAACTACTGAAAAGCTGCTAATCTCTCAGCTCTTTTCTCTCAACGTGACTATCGCCTACCTGCGTATGCATCCTTTTATACTTGAAGTATACTTGAAGAACCATGTGCTGCATCCTTCTCCAAAGATTCTTTTGATGTTTTGACTGCTGAAAAAATGCTCTCCAACATCAACGATGAGGAGAGATGGAAAGAGGTGCTAAAAGCGTGCTGTTGGATGGTGGTTCAGACGTAGATAGGAGCGTTGAGAGCGAGAGAAGCAGGGCAATCTGGAAGGCTGATGCATAGTAAACCTTTTTTGAAGACTTGGGGTCTAGATTCTACCTATAACACATAAAAAAACACAATATCTGGCGACACCTAACCACTTACATCGGGACATACACCATGCGTGCCACAGTTACGGGTTACTTGAATTAGAACTTCATAAGTTTTTTTGTGGACAAATTGACAAGTGGAAAAATTCCAGAAAGTTTCTAGAAGATTAACCTTCGTAACTAAATTGGAATTTTTGAATAGGAATGCAGGAATGGATATAGTGGATCAGTGGAAATGTCTTCCTTCGTCACCAGTGTCCGGCATATTACCTCTTATAAGAGCATTTAAAATTAAAACTAAAGTCAACAACATAGTTTGCTTGGCCAAATCCTGAAGTGACTTAATCATTGCCGTAAAAGGTTACAACTCAAAGCTAACACTTGCCATCGTAAACAGTTTTTTTTCCAGGTAGCTGCAAAGCGATTCCATCAACATCACATATAGAACAAAGAGAAAACCAAAGATAAAGCCATAACTGTCACCAGACGTGTGTGCCTATCTATCCGCAAAAGTCGTATTTCGTTGCGTGTGTCGAGCTTTAATATTATTATTTTGCCGCCTCGTCTAATCGTAAACACCGTCGTTTCAATCCAATCCATCACGGACGTGAGCGGCATTCCCTAAATTATGATCCACAAACTTCAAACCTATACACCCGAACCGAACGCACCACAGCCAGCCAGCATCCCTGTGAAAACACACTCAATCACAATGAGATTGCGCACGTCGCTTTCTCAGCGGTGCGCAGCGGAACCTTTCTCATGTTTGCGCAGCTCGCTGGCTGCGATACAATCGACCAATTCCCAGAGCTTAACCTTGAGCGGATTTTTTTTTCTTTTGGGCCCTCCTTCTTCGTCGCTGCCTTGTGTGTGGCGTACCGCAAGGTGCAATGCCTTCCTACCTGGTGATGACTGTAGTTCCACAGGTTCCACCAAATGAAGACAACCTCTTTTCAAACGTCGCGGACGCCTTTTGGGGGTTACATCATAGCACTTACACAGTCACTCCGTGATCTTAATTTCACTTGATAGAGGTGATTGACATCTGAATTAGGCCCGCCTGCCTGCCATAGCAATAGACTGTATTCGCACAGAATGCTCATTGAGTTTTATTGCCGGGTAAATGTCACATGGAACCGGCGCGGCGGCGCAAGAAGTGCCTCTAATTTATGTGCGCAAGCGCGGCGTTCTAATGAGCGTTTCATTCTCATAGGTCGTACAGGTATGTAGTATTTCCGTTTCGGAAGAATGTCTTGTACCGATTTGCATGGAAGGCGCACAAGGCCGCGAACCGTGATAATTCCAGATGCTGTGCAACCGAGTTGGGTAAGTGTACTGCACAATAATTGGAGGTGTCTTGGGATCGAGATGCTCGTGCAATTTATTAAATTTTCGTCGGATTTCGCTTTCGCTCAAGGGCGGGAATACGTCGTCTTCACTTTACACAACACCTTGCATTGCAAAACGCCATTAATAAGGAAATTATTGTTTGCGGAGAAATTCCGAACGACCCCAGAGAGTCGTTTCGAATTAGGCACGACCGGGATTAAAATATTTATTTTGACGTTCAGCAGGTTTAACTACAACAACAGTGGTTTGGCTGTTAATTTTTATCTCAATAAATTCTGAATTAAATTGTTCCATGCGTGATGACAGCGTGTATCTCATTACGATTGCATAAGACTCGATTCGTACAGATGTAACTGTGAGGAGAGTGAAATATAAATCTATTTGGACAATGCCTTGCAGGTTGCATTCAGAGCCTATAATGGAGGTGATTATAAATTATGCTGCGGCATAAGTCGGTGTACTTCCACGGAAAAGTGTTGCATAGTCACTGGGACACCGGGGCTAGTGTTGAGCAGATAAATCTTCTGCCGAGCCCAAAATACACACTTTATGCGAAACCCTTTATTAATTTTTGAGAGCTCCGTAGGAAGGATGTTTCCCATAATTGCAGACACAGACGACACAAGTTGATTTATTTATTGCCATGACCTTAATCCAAGGTTGAACACGGAATATCGTCATTTGTTGTGACACAATGGCTAAGTGGTGCGAATCCCAAGATTGATGACCTGGAAGGTAAGGACCAAAATGACGGCAATTACGATTGACTCCTTTTGGGGTTTTCACTACACTTACAGGCGAATTGCGTGGACTTTCGGCGAATTAAATGGCTGTCAAGGTTTACACGATGGATCTACCTACGCGAGTGTACGAATCGTAAATGAAGCGGGAAAATCCAGTGTTAAAACGTCGTCTGTCATCTTCGTTTCAACAGGAGAGGATTTTTCGGATTGCGTGGACTTTCGGCGAATTAAATGGCTGTCAAGGTTTACACGATGGATCTACCTACGCGAGTGTACGAATCGTAAATGAAGCGGGAAAATCCAGTGTTAAAACGTCGTCTGTCATCTTCGTTTCAACAGGAGAGGATTTTTCGGTTTTTTCTCATCATCTCAATCAATGCGGGAAGGTTTTCGGTGCTAGTGATTTAATGCTACTAATGATCGAATCGAGAAAGACCCACTTTTTACATCAGCAACATATTTTTCCCATTTAACGCCAAGAGTTGGACCCCTTAGAAATGAATGATCTATTACTTTAAAAAACTCCATGTCGCCTCTATAAAATTAACTTCAAAACCATGCATTTTTTGCAGAATTTCAAACAATATTAGCAAAAGCTTTATAGTCTTTCGTATGTTCAAGGATAAAACCTTTAATGTCTAGGTAGGTGTATCTTATCTCACATTATCTTTGAAAGAAATTTTTTACTTAAGCAGGAAATTTCCTTTGTAAGCTATGGTAGGTGCTTCCCAGGCACATCCGAGAATCATTTAAGCCTTAACCTGATTAAATTGATATTTTTTTATCCAAAAAAACATTCTTCCCAAGTTTTATTAGTTTAACGTCTGGGTAAGTGCTTCTTAGCACACAATTTGACAAAAAAAATGTAGCTTTCAACAGACATTTTGTTTAAGAGAAACATTTAAGTCTCCTCATGATCAGTCATCCAACTTTATCTTAGCTCCCGATTTCATGTCTGGGTAGGTGCTCCTTGGCTCACAATACGGTCCTGGAGCGCACAAAATAAGCATTTGAGTCGACCAAAGACTGTTTTTATTACTTGTGTTGATATAGAAATTTTATATTCAAAAGACCTTTTGATAACGTTAAACAAGGCATAAGAACTCAAATTTTGGTGCATTGAACATGGGACTAAAAACGTTAAACACGACGAAAACTGAACCCACCACACCATCGACCTTGCCCACTTTTACAGTCTTATATATACAAAAATGATCTCTCTCAAATTTTACTCTAACATTCCAAGATTTGGCTGACGACAGCGGCCTCATCTTACGGTGGCCTCAATTGAAACGACACATTTCCCACAAAGTTAGAGCCAACAGTTCAGGACATTCTACCCTTTAGTTTTCTTCATCCGTATTGCCTTTCCCCAGATAAGAGCAGCGTATTGTTGAAGTAAAACCCTCCTAGGGTAGGTCTCTAGATCCTCCGATCTTAGGTATTATTAGCGACAGTTCTCCCTGTGCTTGTAATTCTTTTTTCGTTAAGACGGCTTGCATAGCTATCACAGAGGTGCGCTCCGTACTACACCTACGGAAGCTCTAAACACTCTGCTGAACCTAACACCGCTTGATCTACAGATAAAAAAAACTTGCTGGCAATAGTGCGCTACGGCTCACTAACTTAAACTACTTCAAGAGCAGTAGCTACGGACACGGCTCGATCCTGTCGGAGCTACTGCCAGGCAATCAAACAGTAACGGATGAAATTCCCTCCCTTGTCGAATTTGACACACCGTATGACGTCATTTATCCAGTGAGGGAAAACTGGGAAAATAATGCAATCGTCAAACCTAATGAAATTGCAATTTTCACAGACGGTTCGAAAACAGGGGAAGGAACAGGTTCTGGTATCTTCTCAAAAGACCCAGAACTAAATGTATCCTTAAAGCTACCGGATACATGCAGTGTCTTCCAATCAGAGGTTCTGGCTGTACTTAGGGCGGTCGATCTTTTGCAGATGAGATCGATATCCGGCAGAGATATCGCCATTTACATCGATAGCCAGGATACGCCCAAGGCAATGGAATCCATCAACATCAAATCTGATAAAGTCAGGGTGTCTGCCCGGTCAGAACCGGGTGAGACTGTGCTGGGTCTGATAAAGTCAGGGTAACACTGTGGTATAGAGGGTAACGAACGAGCTGATGAGCTTGGTTTCTAACATCAAACCACCCCTCTGCGTAGTAAGAGGCACTATTGAGGAGAAAATTGTAATGACGGCCAACCAAAGGTGGTCTCGTCTGGCTGGACACAGGGAATCTAGGTCCCTCTGGCCACGACTAGACGAAAAAGGATCGAAGGTACTATTAAAACTGAGCAGGGACAAGCTAAGGGCTTTGGTGGGAGTTCTGACGGGACATTTTCTCCTGAGGAAACACACAAGGAGGCTCGGGCTTTCTGACACAGATATTTGTCGATTCTGCAGTGATCTGCAGGCGGTTGAGGATATAGCACACATACTGTGCGAATGCGAGGCAATTTCGCGAGTTCGCAGGAAATATTTAGGGGAATATTTCTTTGGTAGTTTGGAAGAGGTACACGGCACAAACTTCAAAGTCCTTCTTGGCTTTTACAGGGAAATTGGCTGTTTCACGTTAATGTTGTTTTTGCCTTTTGAATGTTATTTTCAACTGGTTAATCTGGGATCGCGATGGGCCCGCTTTGGTCTCTAGTGTCTGTGTGGTCTTTTTCACCACACCGCTGTTTAACCCAACCTAAACTAAGACGTCAATTTGAGTATATCAATTTAAATAAAATAAATAGAGTGGCGCAACAGCTCGAGGTGAACCAGGGCCAACTTCTCAACAATGTTTGTTGTGTGTGTTAATTTCTTCACATACAAGGGGACCTACAATTTTTCGCCGAATCCGAACGGCACTTTGAGAAGTTTTTCAAGACAAATGATACTCTCGGAGGGCTTGTCAGACCCTCGCGGAGGTGGAGACCGTGAAAAAGAACTAGTCTTTTTTTTTTCAGGTGACGATGGCAGGATTCGAACCCAGGCCTCCGGCGTAGTAAGCACACACACTAACCACTACGCCACGGAACCCCACAAGTATATCAATTTATAAGGACTTAAACCTTCGTCCTAAAAATGTGTAAAAACATAGTTTTTAAGACAACAAACTTTCGTCATAAAACAAAATAAAATTCCTAAAAAACTCGTCAATATTCACCAAGCGCCAGTTCTGGAAATCAAACGACCACAACACAAATTTCGATACTTAACTTTTATCTCGAAATTAATCTTTCAACCATTTTGTATCGTAAAGAAAACTTTGTACCTGAATGAAGTCAGGTATAAAATTTGTATTTTGGATTTTTACTGTTTTATGGTTTGTTCAAAGAATTCGCGCTTAATGATGTCGCAAATTATGTTCAAATTATTTATTCCAAAACAGTCAGTCAGCGAAATGATTTTTTTTACTGCTGCCCGACGACGGTTTCAATCTGTGTCTTAAAAAAATAGGTATAATTAATTTATAACAAGTTTTAACATTGAAGAGTACTCTCGGTCGATTGGCGAGTCCCAACTCGCAAGCAGAAACCAATAAAAGATTACTTGCAGGACTGGTTAAATCAAAACCAAGATTTGAATATTGAAGATGATTGAAAAACAGATTTAAATGTCAGGACAATTATCTGGTTTAGAAGAGCAATTTTAATGATTCGATGTTGGGTCATAAAATGTATTGGATACACCATCAGCAGCGTAGCGAGTCCAGGAAAAGATTTTGATGTCTTTTGATGATTTTGATGTCTTTTTCGATGGATTTGTTTGATTGATTTGATCTTCTTGGAAACGTGTTATACATCAGTTTTTATCGATGCTGTAGTCTGTAGAGGCTAGCGACTTGTAGGTCATCAGGTTGTACACACGTTTTGCTAAAAACTCACTTCGCATGTATGCATAAATTTATAGGCACTAGATATAACAAACAGTTTGTAATAAAAGCTAATTCTCCTTAATATCTCGTGGTAGACATGAGACTGCTATCGCAAAAGCAAGTCGTGAATTTCGAGTTGTTCTCTATTTTCCTTTGAGTTTTTTTTAAAGCTCCTTTAGTTCGTGGATATCTTTGTCTAAATGGTTCTACTACCAAAGTATATAAGGTCTGTTTTAAAGTCACAATAAATACGATAAACTCACAAGACTTGAATCGTATCTTGTTCAACAAAACTTTGCTCACCTGGTTCTGCTCCTTTCCAGGCCTTAGAAATTTGTTCTTCGATAAAAATTTATATGAGCACATAACTTTAACCTTTTTACTTACCTCGAAGTGGAGCCTCTGGTTTTTTAATCTTCTCGGTCCAAAGCACTAGCCAAATAATTTCTTAGTATGTATTCCTAAACTTTGCCGATTGCATTTCTTTGTCGTTTTCCTTCTGTTATTGTTAATATTAATTTTAAAACTTTCAGGCAGAATTTTCAAGACTATAACGACTTTTGCTCGCCATGAAAATACAACGAGATTTCTAAAAGCCTTTTCTGTGTCTAAATGATTTCTCTAGATTCTTTCTCCAAGCTAGGGGTAAAGCTAGGTATTTCTTTGAGTAGTATTAGAGTCGTTTCATTTCAAATTTATTATGGTCGTAAATGAACTATAACCGCAGAAAAGAGTTGACCAGGGGTGGAATTGGCTAAAGTGATTTTCACATTTTGCGATCAATGTCATAAAACAAAAGAATCCGTCAGCCTAAAGTGATAATATAAATATTCTTCTCAATCGTAGCTTTATATAGGCTTATGATGCAGGAACTACTTTTTTTATTCACACGTGCAGAAAGTCAGCCTAAGTGTAGGCAAAAAAACCTTTTAACCAGAAAGTATGAAAACTGGGGATTTAACAGTGATTGGTTAGCTGTCACAAGAAAATTGTGGTGATCACAGTTTACACAGACAGACACATTTTTGTGATTTGTTACTGAATCTTAGCCGATTCCACGCCAGGTTGCTCTGTTCTGGATATATCCAGTCCATATTTATTTGGATTGTATTGAGTATTTGGATTGCATTGTATTGAGTTATCTATACCGGTGTGCCAGCCAATGACCTTAAGACAACCAAGTTTTAATTTAAAATGGTGCCCTGAACATGATTGCTGTTGGTTTTTTCGTTGGCTGTTGGTTTGCTCGATGTCCCTTCTTCGACAGATAAAAAACAATAATATTTATGAACGAAAACAAAACCCACAGCCAAGACTTCAAAAGAAAAGGAATTTTAGTTTTAGCTTTTCTTTGCGCAGATATGCACTTTTTTTGATTTTTCACACCAAATACTTACCACAAACTAGCAGAAATTAAATATCGCTTTTTTACCGTCCTCGAGAAACAAATACGAACTCTATTTGGTTTTGACAGAAAGAATCAGCTGTGTTGCTGAATGGGTGAAAAGGTTTGTTTGTTTATGAAATCTTGCGATTGCAAGGAAAACTCATCGAAGACTACCAAAAACACGACGTTACTAAAACAGGAAAATGTATGGGAAAACTCGGGTTTTCGGGGAAGTTCTCGCTTGCTTTCGCGAAAACACGGTTTTTGGTCCGGTGTGTAGAAGACATTATAAAAAAACGAGTATCGCTGAATCTTAAAAAATTCTCGTTTTACGCAATCGCATTTACACGAAAAAGATTTCGTTTTAACGAAGATCGTTTTACCACTTGAGTGTCAGTCTTTCTTTACTGTCGGGTTAAATTCAAATCATATCCCAGCTGGAGATTTGGATTTCTACCTTTCTAGAGGATCAAAAAACACTTAAAGGACTTAGCGCTCACAGCAGCCTAAAGATTTCTTTTCAACCTTAAACAAAGTCTATTGTTCTGCGCAGTAAAGCAGTGCAAGAAATTATGAAAAATAAAATCAAAAGGGCAACAGATCGCTTTGACCCAAGCCCAATTTTTAATACCCATATATGCATCCTTCACATACATGAGGACCTACTGTTTTTTCCGTATCCGAAGGGCACCTTGAATAGTTTTTTTTTACAGATTTTGTTCTCAGAGGGTTTATCATACCCTCTCTAAGGGAACAACCAAGTTTTTTTGCAAGTTTTTGAAGACAGGGAATTGAACACTGACCTCTCTCTCACGTGTAAGGCACGCACACTTACAACTACGCTACAATGCCGCCACTCTTAGAAATCATGAAGATATTGCAAATGGACACTTTATTTGCTGGAGATGGAGCCTCGGCCATCCTTTTTAAGCCCAAAGAAAAAGCGTTTGAGATTAGTGAATAACTGGAAAATCTACGTTATTAAAAATTCCTTCTTTTTGACTTATATTGCTTGCACAATAAAAGCTTTTGGACAGTTTTCAATTCCTTGTGGAGGGCCGTTCCTATTAATCTAATTGAATAAAGTATGCCGAGCTTTGGATAGCAAAAGCGATGATATTGCTTAAGTGCTTTGCAAGTAAATAAAGTCCATCTAAGCGCTAAAGATGAAACAAAGAAAATAGAAACTAAGGTATACAATTCGAGAATTTGTGTTGCTGTTAAATTAGAAAGCTTGAATTAAGATTTTTTGCAGTTTATAAGTTGTCTGTTTTATGTAGTCGTAATGAAGATTAAAGAACAGCCTTTACCGACTATCTTATACTGTTCGTATTAACGTATTAACCCCGTATTGTATGTACGTGTTTATGTATTATATCCATATATGAAGCTTAAAAGCATTAATTCGAAACATGATTTTTGAAAAAATAATAACATTTAAGAGCAGTAAATCTTACAAGATAATCGAGGCAATTCAGTATTTTTACGTTAATCAGATTATTACAAGTCTAGAAGAAGCTATTCCTCTATCACATACACTACTATACAAGGCTTTTCTAGTATACTACATGGCTAACTTCATTAGTGAATGTCTAAGCTCTGTTATTTTAAAGGTAGAAATATAAAAAGTTAAAGAGAACAGAAATAAAGTCTTTTATTTTAAACCATAAGAAACAAAACAAAAATAACCTGATTTTTCAAAACAAAGACTTTTTAGCCCACAAGGTGAAAGTTGGTATAAACGGTTGAAAATTATATGATTTAAATGTGCAACTCTTTACTAAAAATATATCTTTTTTATTTCGTAAAAATATATTCCAGTTAAAATGACGAGCAATAATTCAATCAATAAATTAATTAAAAGAACAAGTATACTAAATAAAATTAAAGAACGTATAGAGCTTTTTATCTGCAAAAAAACCATTCACAGTGACACGGATTCCTCGAATTATTTATGTCACCTTAACAGCATGCAAGCATCCATAAACAATATTCATTACAAATGTTACCACCCGACAATTACACACATCGCATGCATCTCGTCGACACGTAACGCGAGATAAACGCGCAACGACCAATTACATACTTAACATTCCCATAACACATAAATTGTCCATATCGCATCACGCAACAATCATTATTAATCGATTTTAATGAATTCATTCCACCCAGCAATCAAAAAAGGATAACCAAAACAAAAGAGTTGGTGTGCAAACTTGAAATTCATTTTCATATGCAAAATGTTGGTTTCTCCACAAATCAACACAAAAAAAAAATTGTCTGCATTACACAAGTTTCCAGCTTTTTGTAAGAAAAATTAATTTATTCAAGAATACTGACACTTAACAAATTACTACGTCGGGCAGAATCAACACGAAAATCACACAAAAGGCTGACTGCAAAAAATCCCATTTAGAAAAACTGCACAAGAGCATGAGTGTCTTCCCCCCTTCTTTGGTCTTGGCAAAGTTACTCTTCTAATAATGAGTAAACACACCTCAACTGATTCATTTGAACTGATTAGCGGTGGTGGTAACACTTCTGGCGTTAGATGCCCACAATGCCGGCAATAGAGGTCGCGAAGATACAATGCGCCATTAATGTCATCGCAGCGGGGAAGCCAAAGCTCCGGGTAAGTACAAGTTCTAGAGTCATAAGGAACTACCTGCCGTCGATAATCGAATGGACCATCATCAATTGTCTCTTCCCTGGTACTTGCTCTATGCGGCGAAGCTTAAATTACAATCAGATTTTCTTGAATTGTGGTAGTGGAACAAGCAGCAGCGACCAATTGACCATGTGGAACGTGTGTTGCTTGGGTTCCACAAAAACGTGCGAAATAAATTCTTCTACACGCACACACTGATCCAATGCGCACAAGAGAAACCCAAATGCCTCATCCTCCTTCTTCGTTGGCTGTGCCAACTTAGACCCTCTTGATGGCATAACTCTGTTTTGCTGCATGTGTATGTGCCTCATTGTTAGAGACACATCCGAAGAGATATTTCGGTATAAATAATCCCGAGTGTAACCATGAAGGGTACAGTTTCAATTGTAAAGTGTTCAAGTAATCCTCTCCAAAGGAGCCAAGTCTTTCATTTAGCTAAAAACCATGAAGTTCGTTGTAAGTGGATACGCAGAGTGAATTACCCAAAACAAGGATAACACAACTAATTCATCCGTTTCGTAGATTTTCTTACTTATTGCTGTAATTGCACTTGTAAGTGCTGCACCACAAGGACCAACCGAACCAATTCCAATCATACGACAGGAGCAGGAGGTCAATTTCGATGGATCCTATAAGTATGCCTATGAAACAGGCAATGGAATAGTTGCTGAGGAACAAGGATTCCTAAAAAATGCCGGAAACCCTGAGACTGAAGCACAGGTAGGTTGTCCAACGTTTTTTCATTGAGTCTATATGCGGCTGCCATCAAATTCAAAGTGCGGCACTTTTATACAATCAAGTGGAGCGATCATTGTTGCCTTCGAGCGTTACATAACAACCTCCGAGCAGTAATTACATTAGATTGGATTCACATTTGCGTTGGGCTGGTTGGTATTTGAGTGCAGCACGATGCACGGAATGAGAATGTGAACCCACTTTGAAAAATGGGTGGATTTGAGGCGCAATCAAATTTAAAAGAAACCAATTTGTGTGAAATTCCCGATTAATTATTTGACTTATCTCATTCAATTCAGGTTGCACAAGGACAATACTCATACACCGCTCCAGATGGACAAGTAATTCGGGTCGTTTACACAGCCGATGAGAATGGATTCCAAGCGCAAGGTGACCATTTGCCCACACCACCCCCAATTCCACCAGCAATCCAGAGGGCTTTGGAATACTTGGCCACTGCCCCACCCCAGACAGAACAAGCTTTGACTCCCATCAGAAGAGGTTGAGAGGATCATATCCTGCAACTCAATTGAATTTTCCAAACCCCGCCTTATCCAACACACAACACATATGTGATTCTATTCATTCATATGATCACGCTCAAGTAAACGTTTTTTGAATTTGTAAATATTAATATTTAATTGATGTCAACTGAGAGAGTGAGAACAATATCGAACGGATACTCATTAAAAATTAGATGATAAGTTGAAGAAGATATAAATAAAATCGAATTTTTCTACGAAAATGTATAATTTTTTTTAAATCTAAAGCTAAAGAAACAAAAAGAACAAAACAAAAGAATCAAGTTATTTTAGTTGTGGATTTTATCAATCGCCTTCTTAGTACTGAAACTGGGGGAGATTCCGGACTCTAGTCCGCTAATTATAACAAATTAACTTAAAAAATTTATTCTTCGTACTTAATATAACTACAAATTTTCGAAAGTAACCGTGGGTACATTCATTCTTTGCTCTTTCAAATAGGACTTCACACAATGCAGCAGGAGAAAGAAATTTTGTTATGAACCAAAGGTAACCAAAATTTTGGCAACTTAATTAGGTTAACAATGCTGTGGAAACCTGCTTGTAGCTTAAAATGAATTTTCGATCATAGGGTGAGAAAAATGTTTGTTTCATTGCCTTCTTATGTCCTGTTTTCAATTTAACGATCAGGACGAATTTCAGGCCATAAAATTCCTTCTGAACTTGACGACTCATTTGGGATGACGCAACCACTTATTGCGCGATCTCTGAGCAAAAACTAAAAACTATGTGGCACTTGGCGCTCAGAAGAGCTATCGCCTGACCTCTTTTACAATTATGCATTCTTTGTGCTTTTAGCTGTTCTTACAAACATGAAAGGGATCGGACAACTTTTTGCCGATTCCGAACATCTCTCAAGACAAAAGATAGACAAAAGACGACAGACCTCGCGGAGGTGGATGCCGTGAAATATCGCCGAGCGAAATAAGACCGAATTCCTGAATTCCTTATTAGCAAGAGAAAGCAGAAAATAAAAATTCGAAAACTCGCGCGTGTTTTCGAACTATATTGTAAAAAAAGCAATTAGAAGTTTAAAAATTCGCGTGAATTTTGGAGCTGTTAATTTTTCCTTTCTTTTCCTTTGTCTTCCTTGGAATTATTATTATTGGAACTTTTATTTCGGAACTAGTATTTTTTTCTTTCCTTTCCTATAGCTTAAAAGTAAAGAAGAAAATAAAAGTTCAAAAATTTACGCGAATTTAGGAACTATAAGTTTTTATTTTCCTTTTTATTTCCTAAATTCGAGCAAATTTTTGAGCTATTACTTTGTCCTTCCCTTTCTGAATGGATGAATTTAGGAACTAAATTTTTTTTTTCTTTTAATACCTTTAAGTAATAACGCGAGTTTTCAAACCTTAATTTTCTATTTATTTTAAGTGATAGTTTTTACATAATTTATAAATTAACAAGTTTAAAATTAATTTAATTTTCACCGATGAGTTATTTTCACATTATAAATTACTCAAAACTTAAGGAGAAAATGTATTTTATAAATTATTTCTAAGGAAACCATTTTTATTATTTTCTCTTCCTCTACTTACCTAAGTAGGTAATCGTTCATAAATAATGAGCAACGAATTTTTAAGTAAAGTAGTAAATATAAGATCAAAAATTCACCAAAATTTACCTACTCTTATTTATATATGTGTTTGAAACTCGTGTAAATACATACGTTCACGTGATTAAATTTTCTTAGGTGCAAATCTGAAAACATGTCGGAAATCTTACTTGAAAATGTTTTTTAATTCAAAGCAAAATAACGAAGAATTTGTTAAACGGCGTTATTTCGATCGGCGTTGCACCGCGGCTGTGATTAGAAACTTACATCGCCACGGTAGGGGCTCGAACCCGGGATCTCATGCACAACGCACATGCCTACATATGCCTGACCACTGCACCACCGCACCCACAAATCTGAGCACTTAAAATCCTGTGATTTAAGCTGATTTTCATTTATCTTTCCGAATGGACGACGAATCCATTGACCATAAATTTACTGGTCAAATTAATTTTGACATATATGGAATCCCGCAGGGCTCTGGTGTGAGTCTGATTCTATTTGCGACAAAATCAGTATTCTGTCAGTTAAAGTAAAACCTTTTTTTACTTTGTCTTAGACAATACAGCTGCTTTAAAAGCCTTCTTACCGTGCGCGACGTATCGTGTCATGCGGTGAAAGATGAGACTTTTAGACAGCACAGTCTAAAAGTAGTAAAGTAGGAAAATCACAGGTCTTTGATTCTTCCGGATTGCATCTTATGAAAGTGAGCACTGAAACAGGAATTCAGGTTGTTTAAAGCAGACGTATACCTACAGTTAAGAAAAGTTTATTCAACTCAGGGCGATTTTTCAATAGCACAAGACAGAGAAGTAAACTCGTACTCGTAAACTGCATGTCATAGTTTTCAAAGCCAAAAGGAATCTGTCCCTACAAAGCTTCTTCAAAGACTAAGAGGGAGCATCTCTTTGCCTTACGTTTTACCTAAAGCAAAACTCTTGGAATCGGCACGTTTGAGGGTTAGTATCAGACTCGACGTTGGCCTCACCAAAGTCGGAACTCCAAGAACTACGCGCCCCTTCTCTGTGCTATATCTACCTTAAAATCAAGCTTGGTCGAAGAATACTTCGCTTCCTGCTTTGACCATGTGGATGCTGCTTGTGTCATTCGCTTTATGAGAAGTTTTTTTTGGGGAATTCAGATATTGCGGAACATCATTTGTGGGCTACACATATTTTTGTGCTCCCAGATATTGTTTCTTAAATAGCGATATCACATCATCTCGTAGTGCACATAGAATGCTAAAAGATATATAACACATCAGACTTGGGTAAAACTCCTTGTCTTAGGGCCGAGAACCTAGTTATAACTACATCAAGTTGGGAAAACCTGCCAATGCCTGGCCGGAATAGAGTTCAAGTCTGGGTTTTCCAAGTCCCCGGGAACCAAAAGACATTTTTTTACATTATGAAACGAACGGCAAGCTTGTTTTTGGCTTAGCTGACACACTACCTGGCCCGTCTTAGACAAAGCTATGCGAGGAGCGATTGGTAGTGAAAGATCATCTGAATCAGAGGAACACAACACCAGAGGAGCGCAATTTGTATTTAACTAATAATCAAATAATTGAAACCACTCCAAAAAAATCTTTAGTTTCTCAAAACAGGAACTCCCCCAAAAATCCACTGTCAGGCATCTTGAAACAGCGAATCATGGTATTTATAGCACAAAGATGAAATGTCATCTTGATGCACAAGATCAGTGCAAATAAGCTCGAGCATTTCCTTGAAAATATAAATGCCAGACTATGAAAATCTTGGCTAAACCGGGTTTTCCTAAAGTTATGTCAAGAAACCTGATGGGAACCGGCCATTCTTCAGCGAAAAAAGAGCTCTTAACAACACACTATGTAGAAAAACGAAACCTTCTGTGCCAAAGAACGTGGTCATTCTCAAAAAGTACAGCGTGCTGAAGAGCTTCTTCCCGTTTAGGGCTGGTAAAAGAATAACAGTAAGGTCTTCGCACAGTAAGGCCCGGCATAGTTTTAGAAATGACTGAACTTCGGCTACATCCCCAGATCCCTAAGCTAAGTTTACCATTACCATACTTCCGGGTTCTAAAAGGAAAGCTCATAGCCGACTTAAGAGTATAATTTGATATCGATAACCATGAATATAACTACCATATCCCTTAAATAGTTTTCCCCTAAGGTAATTAAATAAGGAAAAAAAATATATTACTACGTAAGATTGGATCAACCTAAATAACCATTCACAGCAGGCTATGTACTCACTTTCGTCAACTACAGCACCAGACCTCACCAGACTTAACTCTTTGGATGGGAACTAAAAATACCTTTCTTCACAGTAATTTGCATAACAAAATTCTATTCTGCTTCAATGATGTCTTGTCTGCAATGAGGATACACCGCCTGGGTGCAGCCCACTTAGTGAACTCACTCCACTGATCTAAGAATGTAACCCATTTGATGAGTACGGTGCACATCGAATCATTCGCTGACATTTAGATAAAAATAATTCTATAATTGTATCCAATGGAATCCAATTATTGAGATGTGCAGTTTCCAGAGTTATAAACGAAGCTGAATAATTTTATGAAAAATAAAAAAAATAAATAGATTAAACCAAAGCATTTTAATTTACATTGTAATTGGGCATCAAACTGTGCGAAGACCACTGATAACTTGTATAACTACACAAAATCAATTAGATGGGCGGCACATGCGCACACTTTTAGGCGTTATGAAATCTCGCTTTCCGCTGTAAAGGTTAAACGAAGATGATATTGATAAAGATTTAACTATTTTGCTATCACAGACAAGTTGAACACCTTGCAATGGAAGTTGCAAAATTTTTTCTTAATATCGCAAAAGCAACAACGCAATGCGTTTTTCAATTCCGCTGGAGGCGTGAAGATTTAGTGGTCAGTTAAGCGCAAGGGGATTAAGCTGTCATAATTTTTGATAGAAGAGTATTTAATTATAGTATGGTGTATGGGGCTTTTGCGGTTTGGTATAGTTTTTTGAGAAGAATGCTTTATAATGTGGCAACATTGTGGTGCTGGAAACATTAACCTTTTTATTAAGAAGGGCGAAGTAGGTACCAGGTACCTCCACCAACCTCAAAGTAGTTATTCAAAAAAAAATTGTAAGCAATTGAACAGATTATTTGGAACTGTGTAAAGATAAATGAAGAGGATTTGAGTTGACATACGTTCCTCTGTTAAATAAAGCATCTCCTAATATAAACATTATTTTTAGAAGAAGGCATACACAAAACCTTCCTTACGCCAATAACTGCACCACTAATCGGAAGAAGACCCAGACTGGCAAAATCTTTTTTAAGGAAAGTCTGGGTAACGTCATTATAAACCTCAGAAAATTCTACCAAGCAGGCTGGCCTTAAAGCACAACTAGAGCCAGATTGTATATTTTCTTCATTTCTAGCAGACTCCGAGGTTTTTAACAAGCTCACCAATAGTATTATACTTCTGAGGATAAGAAAAGTATAAAAAACATAACATAACATTATAGATAACTCAAATTTATGAATAATCTTGAGTTTCGAAAGCTCCTTAATGATCGTCAATATGGCTTAGCTAAAGATCGCACTGATATCCTATCAGGATGAAGATGAAGATGAAGATGAAGATGAAGATGAAGATGAAGATGAAGATGAAGATGAAGATGAAGATGAAGATGAAGATGAAGATGAAGATGAAGATGAAGATGAAGATGAAGATGAAGATGAAGATGAAGATGAAGATGAAGATGAAGATGAAGATGAAGATGAAGATGAAGATGAAGATGAAGATGAAGATGAAGATGAAGATGAAGATGAAGATGAAGATGAAGATGAAGATGAAGATGAAGATGAAGATGAAGATGAAGATGAAGATGAAGATGAAGATGAAGATGAAGATGAAGATGAAGATGAAGATGAAGATGAAGATGAAGATGAAGATGAAGATGAAGATGAAGATGAAGATGAAGATGAAGATGAAGATGAAGATGAAGATGAAGATGAAGATGAAGATGAAGATGAAGATGAAGATGAAGATGAAGATGAAGATGAAGATGAAGATGAAGATGAAGATGAAGATGAAGATGAAGATGAAGATGAAGATGAAGATGAAGATGAAGATGAAGATGAAGATGAAGATGAAGATGAAGATGAAGATGAAGATGAAGATGAAGATGAAGATGAAGATGAAGATGAAGATGAAGATGAAGATGAAGATGAAGATGAAGATGAAGATGAAGATGAAGATGAAGATGAAGATGAAGATGAAGATGAAGATGAAGATGAAGATGAAGATGAAGATGAAGATGAAGATGAAGATGAAGATGAAGATGAAGATGAAGATGAAGATGAAGATGAAGATGAAGATGAAGATGAAGATGAAGATGAAGATGAAGATGAAGATGAAGATGAAGATGAAGATGAAGATGAAGATGAAGATGAAGATGAAGATGAAGATGAAGATGAAGATGAAGATGAAGATGAAGATGAAGATGAAGATGAAGATGAAGATGAAGATGAAGATGAAGATGAAGATGAAGATGAAGATGAAGATGAAGATGAAGATGAAGATGAAGATGAAGATGAAGATGAAGATGAAGATGAAGATGAAGATGAAGATGAAGATGAAGATGAAGATGAAGATGAAGATGAAGATGAAGATGAAGATGAAGATGAAGATGAAGATGAAGATGAAGATGAAGATGAAGATGAAGATGAAGATGAAGATGAAGATGAAGATGAAGATGAAGATGAAGATGAAGATGAAGATGAAGATGAAGATGAAGATGAAGATGAAGATGAAGATGAAGATGAAGATGAAGATGAAGATGAAGATGAAGATGAAGATGAAGATGAAGATGAAGATGAAGATGAAGATGAAGATGAAGATGAAGATGAAGATGAAGATGAAGATGAAGATGAAGATGAAGATGAAGATGAAGATGAAGATGAAGATGAAGATGAAGATGAAGATGAAGATGAAGATGAAGATGAAGATGAAGATGAAGATGAAGATGAAGATGAAGATGAAGATGAAGATGAAGATGAAGATGAAGATGAAGATGAAGATGAAGATGAAGATGAAGATGAAGATGAAGATGAAGATGAAGATGAAGATGAAGATGAAGATGAAGATGAAGATAAAGATGGAGATAAAGATTTGTGCTTCGCTTTGTGCGCCAAAAACTGCCCACATTTTAAAAATGTCAAAGCCAAGAACTATGGACAAATTAAAGTGATTGTAAAACCCATAAACATGCTATAAGAAGTTATAGGGATGCTATAAAAATTACTTGAAATATAAGGCCTATTGTCTTCAGTAAAATATGCACTGACTTTGGGCTTTTTCGTTGATCTTTGATTGGACTTGGTAATTCACATTCGTTTACATTCGAAACTTTACACAAAGGGTGCAAGTTATAGAAACAGTAAATGATGTTCAAAGAAATGAGTTTCATGAGTCCCTGTTGCTTTAGCTAAGTTTCCACCTAAACGTCAGATGCTGACACGCTATTACACTTTTCATAAGTCTGCCCGAATAAATGCTATTTCTGCGGGAATTTTAAACTATCATTTTTTCTGTCTCTCCCGTCCTAAGCTACACAAAAGCCGTGCAACGGGATTTGACTGTTTTACGTATTATTGGATAGTTTTGTGTAGTTTAAGACAGGTATGGGGAACAAGGCTATTCCTTAACTTTCGGCCTCATACGACATTTCATTTTGTTATAATATTTTCTTCACTACTAATTTGTGATTATACTGCGCTCAGTCATTAGCTCAGAATGCTTGGTTTAATTTTTCCAAGTACATGGAGAGCGCTCTGATCATATGCTTTGAGCGAAAAAAACTTGAATCAAGGGCTCTGATAACTTTGAGAAGAAAAAAATACCACTTGCAGCTTGATAGTTCGAGTTCAGCAGTGATTGAAAAAAGAAAAACACCCATAATTTCCGAAATTCTCAAGAATAATCTTAAGAGGAAAAAATGTACCGGTTGTTTTTCTCGTGCTGAACAACCGCTGAAGCATGTTGTGTATGTACAAATTGTGTATGTACAATTTGTCTTATTTTACTTATGAAAAAATCCTTGAAAAACCATGCCCTTGCGCCTTAGTCGGTAATTACTAAGTTTTCGAATAGCAGAATGTAGCTTTGCGTCATGATAAAATGTGAAAAAGTGTCTTTAAAAAATTTCGCAATGGTCGCTGCGTCGAGTCGATATGCTTTATAAGGACGGTAAAACTTCACTCACTGCCTAAAAACGACATGTCAACTGAGTAACAATGCATATTTTGTCTTGAAATTTTCTCACTATTACATGAAATTTACAAACCAGCGAAGTTTCCTATTGATCTGAATTTCACAACAATCGAAATTATAAACCTTTTTCACTATCGCGATTTTTTTCTCTACTGCTCTGAATCTTACCACTAAAATTTTTTGACAGCAGAATGTTACGTAAAACGGCGTAATTTCTAAAAATCTAATGTGTAAATTATGGAGTTTTTTTTTTGAAATAATTGATATCTCTTTTGTGGAGCTTAAACTGTTTCTATTAACGTAGTTTATTATTTAATGAGCAGAACTACAAAAATATCAGACGTCTATTGAGACCGAGACATGCAACAAAGACATACAAACTGGAGGTGTAAGCACTACCATCAAAATCATGCAATGCATAGATCATGTCCAAGTCTAGTTTGCTTTTTATCTTACGGATGGGAAACAGATAAAAAATTTCTTAGCAAATGTGGCCAGTTCTATTATAAATCGATGATGTCGGGAAATCGAAAAATTATCGAAAGCTTTCATTCAGCTTCGTCGCACGCCTCGATCACAAGACGGTTTCCAAAGAGTAAACTTATTAGAAGTCGGAACCCATGTTTGAACCACAACATGCCTCACTGCCGTCTTATGATCATTCATTGCAATTAACAGAAGATCCTTAATCACTAATGGTAGATTTATTGAAATTACCATACACATACTGTTAGCTGTTTTGTCATATGTGGGCTAAGTTAAGATCTCTTTGATGTTGTGATGCTAATGTTGTCTTCCATCACCCACATACTCACAAGCAATCCTTTATATTATGCAAAAATCAGGCTCTTGACATTACATTGGCCGAGTTATTATTATTTTGATGAAGGTTGTGATGTTTCATCTTCTATGCCAACCGAACAGGGTGAGTCTGCTGCTTAACTCATCCAATTGACCGCACACCACCCTGCACACACCTAGACGGCTGGCGAGGCTTATTGAATCTAAAGATTTTTCTGCTTACGCATTGGCATATCATAAAGTATCAATGGTAATGGGTCCGCTTACCAACTTGAAGGTGATTTTATAGCCTTATAAAAAGCCCGTGCTCGTGATACGCCTAACGCATTACATTGCAGCAGGTGCAACAGAGATGAAGACGATTTTGGTAAGACTTGGAAAATTGTACTCGTGTTTCGATTCAAGTGATGTGCTTGCATAGTTTTTTTCGATTGGACTCGTGTGGATTTGGTCTGTGAGCGGGCAAAATGATGGACGATACCGTGGGATACTCCCGGTGACAACGAGAAGGCGGCCCAGTATTTTCCCAACAGTACGACCCCGACCAGTAGCTGACGGACGATACCGTGCTCCGACTGACGGCAGGTACCGACCCAGTGGTGACGGACGCTATAGGGGTGGAAGCGATGGAAGGTACGTCCATGTGGATAATCCAGGAGGTGCATATTCAGGTGATCCTGGTCGGTACATTGGCAGCAGAGACGGATTAGGTGGAGTGCCACCAAGAGGCTTGGGTGCAAATAGAGCAGGCGGCTTAGGTGTGTCTGGGCCCAGCGGCTTGGGTGTAGCAAGACCAAGTGGTTTGGGTGTTGTGACAACCAGGAGACCAGCATCGGCAGTCCAAATACTTACCCCTGCAGTGGCAAGGCCTAGTATTCAAGGCAAGGGAACAGCCCAAGGAGGTGGTAATTGGAGAATTATCCGTGACGAGAACACTGTAGATGCGGAAGGTTACCACTGGCTGTAAGTATAGCTAATTTTTCACGGTTTTCCCCTCAAAGCAAGTGCACTAAGCTCATCAAAAAAATTATTTTTTATAAAAAGGGCTTCCGCCTAAAAGACAGTGTCGGTAAAAAGTTTGCATGATAAAATAGTAGCAGACTGTATTTAAAAAGTATTACCAAACCGCTTAAAGTATGCAGCTTTGAATGTGCCGGCAAAGTTGTCAATTTGCTCTCAAAAAGGGTTGCATACCTTTAGGCAATTCGGGTACTATAAGCGTACTAGAAAGTACTGCAATATAAAATCTGTTTTTCTTAATATGCGGCAAACTGAAGTTGAAAGTAAAACGTTGATCAAACTCCTTTTCGTTTCAGTTACGAGACAGAAAATGGCATTTTAGGAGAAGAACAAGGACGCATCGAGTCCCTGGATCGTGGCGAGGAGGGCCTTCGTTCGACAGGCTTCTACGAGTACACCGGAGACGATGGGCTACTCTACCGCGTCGACTATGTAGCAGATAACAACGGTTTTGTTCCACAGGGAGAGCACATCCCAAAGGTCCCACCACATGTGGTGAAGCTGTTGGCATATCTGGCGGCAAACGCGCCCAACAACCGTCGATGAAAGACGGAGACTATCCATTCTCAAAATTTCATTATTATTCCGAATTAACTTATAGCCACAATAAAATCGCAGTTTTGTATGAAACAAGTGAGTGCTTCGGTGTGTCCACTTTTGTTAATGCGATCGAAACGTGACTAGTTTGGCTAATTGGGTGGATCGAGTGCCAGCGGAAATTTTTTGGTTTGACATGCCGAAAACATGACGGTAATGCCGATTGGTGACAGTGCGAAACATATTGGCTAAGGTCAATGGCGTTGGGCTCGGTTCGGGTGAATAGCATTATAAATACTATAATTTATGATGTGGAGCTTCTGTCCAACCCTGGAGAGCCACGGGGGGTGTTTTCTTTCAATATATTTTGCGGAGACAACGTTCCTGTATCGTGTGTGAGAAGAATTGAAATTGAAAGCTTGTAAAGTGAATTAAGTGTGTGACTATTTGGCAGCCAAAAGGCGTAGCTATGATCGTCTACCTGGGTCTGAACCTTAGACGAATAGATAATGATCGGCTCTACTCAAACTGTAATGAAGTTTTCATATACTCCTCAGTCAACAAAGAGTTCTGCAGTAGTAGGTACAAAAGTTTTGAGGCAAAGTGTAAGCAAGTTAAAAATAAAGGTTTCATAGCCAGATACTCTTCTTTTAAAATCAATTGCAATATGTGAGAGTCTATATTATACTTCATGCAAAACAGACTTTCAAACAGAAGGAACATCTTAATGAATATGTGCTTAAAAAATCTCTTTGGTGAAAAACTATTCAGAAATAATAGTTTCTGGAAAGCCTTTGTTCTACTCAGGTACAGCTAGCCTGAAAACTTGAGTGAACCAAAAAAAATCTGTGACCAATCTGGAGGAAAGTAGTACTACACACTTACAGACAGGAACGTAAAGAACGCTTCTAATGAAGTCTAAATTCCTCTGAATTGCGTTCCGGTACGATCGCGAAGATAGTGAGGGAAGTCCTTGTAGTTTTCTAGATTTCGAAGTTAACAGAACTATTTCGGAATTGAACTAAATGAATTTTTTATCGATCTCTAGGCAAAGTTTGTATGTAGGGTGCAGTGAAAGGCCGATACAATGAAGATGTTTACCTACAATCGCCGCTGAAAATTTCAGGAAGGATTTTTAATTAGGCCCTGTCCAAATCGGTCAGAGTACTAGACTTCCCGGTGAAAAATCTGTAAACTATTTTTTTTTTTTTTTTTTGAGCAATTCTATCCAGGCGTATTAAGCCAAAGTTCTTGAAGAGTCTTTTGCTGATTCGAACAAAAAAATGGTCCAGGCCCTGTGAGTGTTGTAGTTGCACCGACTTTAGCCAAAGAGTCTTCTGATTTGTTGCCGTCAGCCCACTTTAAGCTGGAGTCCAGTGAAAGATAATAATATAAATATTATTCTTAGCTAGCTCTTGGACGGCCACTACTGTTCCCAGAACAAGCTTCGATTTTTTTGACAGGTAAGCCAAGCGCTTTAAGGGATGCTTGACCATTGTTCTTAGCCGTGTGTTAGACCCAAAATTTATTCTAACACAAGGCGGTTAATGGTAAAGACTTCAGACTGGAAAAATGATACGCTTTTGCCAAGGTCAACTAAATAGTCCACTTGAGGCAGTTCTCCATGAATACCAGATCCGCTCCCTGTCTACATGTTCGAATCGTCTGGGCACCAGGCAAGCTTAAACCGAGATGGATTGGCTTAATTTTTCCCAATCATCCCCTGGAGGGATAAATATGAAACGTTTTTTTCTACGTAAAAGCCATATTCGGGAAGATGTCGACGGGAGAGCATGCGGCGGCTTTCAGATTCGAATAAGTTAAAGAAAGCTAAGCAGCCGCCTTACATAGGGATGGTAGTGTATGTTATTCGGATGGTACATACAATGAATGCTCTTGTGCCCTTTTCATGCTTTTAAGAAAAAAGGTAATGAGGGGTATAAGATTTCTGACTTAAACTCCAATCTTTTCTTGCCTAAGCTAGCTGTGTCTGTTTCTTTCTGTTGCATTACAGCAAAAAAAGCCATCTTCTCCTGTTGCCTTGAATGCCTTCAGGATAGAAAAGGGGTATTTCAAATCATAAGGGTTGGAAATTTTCCTCGCAATTTTTCAGTCTTCCCTCGTCCATCGCTCCCTCGCAAACCAACATGTTTGATCCAGAAAAGTGAGGTTTATGTAAACTTTTTACTTCCAATATAATTTTATTTTTGGTATACCCCTTGGTCTGCTGAGAACATAAATCTTAGGATGGTGTCTGTTTAAGAAGTTTTTTTACAGTATCAAAACGCGCAGGCTATGTGTACTGCATTCTTACTCGAACATTTTTCGTATAAATATTTTCTGCTTGTAAAATGAAGCAAATAACTTGACTCATCTGTGCTAACCCGGGATGCTGTCTCATTAAGTGGTCGGTACACATTGCACGAATAAGTATCCCTCGTGAACGACTTGATGAAGTTAAATTAAAGCCAGCACACAAAGTGGTTTTTTGTAAAATAAGTGAAAAAGATTAGATAAGTTTTTTCGATAAAAAATTTAAGGTCCTTTCAAGATCGGTTATTTTTATTTTAACGTAGAGAATCCTAGGGTTGCTGGTCCCCAGGTTGAGCATCGGGAACACTAAGCAAATATGATGGCCACTGGTCAAGAAAAAACCAAAACTCGGCGACTTAACATCTTTACTCTTCGAAAATGCAAATAGAATGGACAACAATTAAATGTATACCAGATATTTTATTGAATACTCTGGTAATATCATTTGGGAACAAGTTTACCGTAGGTCAAAGTAGAATTTCTTTCCAATTTTTATGCTTTTATATGTATTTGTCTGTTTGAAAATTGTCTGTCCCATTTAGTTTTAAAGTTATAGCTATACAAAGTTTCATTTTTTCCATACAAAGTACCCCATCTTTGACTATAAATTTCTGCCTAAGAATATGCAATAGAAATTTGACAAGTTTCTCTGTAAAAAATTATTGCTTTTGGAGACACCAAAAGCCGCTTAGCCGCTCACGCGACTTCGTCGCTCCGCTAAGGGTAGGCGCCAGTTGTCTGGCAGGCGCCTGTGGCCATTGACAGGTATGTTAAAGTTGTTCTTTTTTATACCTTATCCCATAGGATAGGAGGTATATTAAGTTTGTCACATAGTTTGTAACACGAGGAAATAATAATGGTAGACCCCCAAGACCCGTGGACACCAACGCCCCGGCCCGGAAAATCTTCGAATCCGGGACGGCGCGGTAGAGGAGCACTGAGACTCAGGTGGCGCACGCAAGTGGAAGGGGACCTCAGCCAACTTCGCGTGCGAAACTGGAGACGGCTAGCTCGAGATAGAGCTGGCTGGCGAAGCTTGTTGGCTGAGGCCCAGGTCCACCCCGGACTGTAGCGCCACCTTAAGTAAGTAAGTAAGACCCCCAAGACCTTAAGGGAATAGGATCGAGACCGAGTTCTGAATCGAATGAGCCATGTCCGTCCGTCCGTCCGTCCATCTGTATGTCACATGTTTTTAGGCCTTAAATTTTGAGCAGGGTGCCGAAACTTCGTACGTAAGGTGCGAAAATCATGCGAAGCAGTACAAGTGTAAAAATTTTTTAAATCCGCCCAAAGACACGCCCACAATTGGTCTAAATGTGCAACTACCTCCAGAGTTTTCAAAACTGTAAGACGTTCTAAAAGGCTGAAATTTGATACTTAGACAAATTTGATTGGTAAACCTCCTCTAGTGGGCGTGGCATCTATTTTAAGGGTAAATTTTCAAATGCAGTTTACTCAATATTTTTGCTCGATGTTGAAAAAAATTTGCTTAATATTTTATGCAGAAAACGCGTAGCTTCACATTTTGTTCATACAAGACTTTGGGCCATGCCCACATTTGGAGGCAGAATTGAAGAAAAACCTAAAATTTTCCAGAAAAACTTAATTTCGACTGACTTTGAGCCTAATTTAGGAAAGGATCAAACAAAAAAAGTAGCAGGTTAGGTAAACGAGACTTCAATACAGATTTCTTTCAGATAAAGTTTTAAGCCACGCCCCTTTTAGGGGTCGATTTTTCAAAAATATTGAATTTGAACCAAAAAATTGCATTTTTACGAACATTTAAGTGTAACTTGGAAATATGTGTGGAAATATCTTATAATCAATAGTTTGTAATTAGGGGCGCTTGACCCACGCCCCTTTTCTAAGTTTGCATTACTTATAAAATGTCAAAAAATAACTATGCCATCAGCATTTTACAATGTGGGATAGGATGGGGTATTCAACGGTCCGTTTTACGGACTGTAACTTCTGCGTACACACTGTAGCACTTACTCCTTGGTTTGAACTTTTTTTTGTCTATAATTTCTAAACTTATCGCGACCTACAATTTTATAAGCATATTCGGAATCAGGACACCCAAGTCCATATATTAGAACAAAAAAATCTAACGCATTCCACTTGGCCCTACGGCAAACTTATGCCATCATTGTTTTTCTCCTTAAAGACTTAATAACTGCGAGAGTAACATTTGGTGTTTTTTTTAAGAGTTTTTTTTATGCCTTCTGATCAGAGTTTATGTTGGACCCAGAACTTATTTTCTCCTTTATCCTCAAATTATAGATATCCTCAAATTATCTCCTCGCTATGTGCTACGCGAATAAGTAGGGCAGTCGTGGCCTGTAGGCAATATCCTTAGAAATATTCTTAGCATGTAACTATTTTACAATATTGTTTAAACACTAGCTTAGCGAAGTGCAAACAATCGAGCGGTCATTGAGTGGTTAATAATGATCAGGTGCAACAGGAAAAGATGTACAGACAGCTTTTAAGTGTGTGCCTCTTGCTCGCAACGCAAGCTTGTTATAAAAAAATGGCGAACAGAGTCCCCTCAGCTACTAAATTGTGCAGGCAATATATGGCAATATTATGGCAATATTTTGGCAATATATGGCAATATTGTAATTATTCGTAGATTGTTTCCTTCCATCATATTTGATCCTATCCGAGACAAAATTTTTTTTATGCGAGAGAGGTCTGTATAGAATGTTCTTACTTTCCCAGGTTAAAACTTTCTTGTTTTGGTGCACAAAGGTTCCGTGTCTAAATGTTGAATCAGCACTATTCGAGGCAATTTGGCTGTTAAGCTACACCGAACGGCATGATCTCCGAACTTGTTGAGGACAACAAGGACAACAGGCTTTATACAACAGATTCAGTTACGAAAGGAGTAAAGGCTGCCTTTGAGCCACACAGGGGCTCATTTGCCAATATCTCGCTCTATCCTGTCTCTTTCCACATTCTTTAATAAATTTTGCCCTTAATTAATCCAGATAGATCAAATTAGGTTCGAATAATGGCCACATCATTAAAACTTCTATGAAAATTCATTCGCTAAGTTATTTAAAAGTGGTTTCTGAGCCAGTCATTTTGGATCGATAGTGTTCCTTTATGTCCTTTATGCTCAACTCTTGCGTTTATAATTGCAGCAAGTCAAGCTTAAGAACTTAAACACTCAACCACCCACTTGTATAATTTCATTTCAAAGGTAAATGATAATACTCAACCCTTAAAGTTTTACCAAATTTTATATGCTATTTTTTTTGCAAGACGTTACTTCATTAAATATATAGGCAAGGAATGACCACCAGTCGCCAAGAATTATTTCCTATAATCATCCTTGCGTGTCGTTATGGCAACGGAAATCTTCCATGAATTTTTGCTTCCTTCAACCGCCTTCTAACAGATAAGTAATAACTACAATTGTTTTCTAAAACTTTGAAAAAATAATGGAACTTAGAAACTAAAACAGCAAAAATGCCAACAACAACAAAAATAAATGAATAAAGGCTCATTTTTAGCGGTCCATCCAAAAGTGAAAAAAGCCTTCTTATAGTATCATTACGTTGTTTGTATGTCCAATCGCGTTGGTATTTCAGAACGGTTTTTTTCTTCCAATCGCGTTGGTATTTCAGAACGGTATTGAGTTTTCTCATAAAGGTCAAAAGACATTGTTTCTGAAGAAACTTCAATTTTTGTTAAATCTGTCAAAGCTTAAAAGATAAAAAAAGAAATACGATTCTTGAGTTCACTATGCCCTCCCCTAACCTAGTATGGGACAAGGACACTATTGGGAGATAAAAAAATCCAAAAGATTTTCTTTTTCTTAGCTTGTATTTTAAACAATGGCCTCGCAATTTGGGGCTAAACTGCAACAAATCTTCAAGGTTCTTGTTTGAAAACTCTTCATTCATGAAGAGAAGCATTGACTTTCTATTCGAATTATAAATTAAATGCAAGAAAATTATTACTAATTGAAATTATTAATTAATTGATTGCTGTTAAATCATTTTAAAGAAGCCGGTCGTCTTGCCCGAAGAACCTTGCTAAATTTCCTTTTCAATGAAATAAATTCTATGCCATATTCTCTCTATGCAAACTCTTTAAGGCGCCCCATTTCTACCACATAATGACTAATGCCATTAGGAATTTATTCACTAAAATCACATCTAACCATTCTGCGAGTTCAAACAACTCTAAAACAATTCATATCAAGGTCAACAGCTTGGCTCTAAGCACATTTTTTTCTTTCAACAAGTCTACACATCACAAAGATTTATCTAATCTTTCGTTTTAATTGCAATAAACTTCCAGCTCGGTATTAAGCAATGTGGTTTTTCATCTGTAAGTGTAATTGCACAAACGACTTTGACACTTAAATAAAAAAAAAAAAACTAACACTTAATTATCTTATTACTAACAAGTTTCAGTTAAATTAAGACACCTATTGGATTTGCGTTGCATTCTGCGTCAGGAAATCCAGGACTTTTTGAATTGATTTGCTGACATGTTTTTCCTATTGGAAAATGAAGTGAATTATATTTAAGAAAAATATGTGGATCAGATTGTTTAATTATACCTTCTGGGAATATCCTTCTTCCTTGGCGAGATACTTTACTGTGTAGACGGTTCCATCGTCTCCTTTGTAGGTGTAAACGCCGTTCATACGAGCCGCTGACGTGCTGCCGATCATCCGGGCTAACTTTTCGATTTCCTCGGCGAGAATCTTGTTCTCTGTTTCGTACAAGTAGCTGTACCGAGTTTTTCCATCCTTGCTCCATTGGAACTGGATTATTCTCCAGCCGCTTGTGTCGTATTGATAATCTTCTGCGTACTGTAGTTCATTGTTATCCAAATAGCTGGGAACAGATGGCGAAGGCATATATGGCCCCGAGGCATACACAGCTGTTGATTCATAGACGTCTGGCACTTCCCATCGGCCGTTTTCACCATACTGCTCCCAATATCGCAGACCTGGCCTTATGTCATGGACATATTGTCTGCCTGTGTCTCCATACCCACCATCATAGGGCACCGGGACGTGTATATACCTGCCCCTGTCGTCAGGTCTATACCTGCCGGATAATCCAAAAAGCTGTGGACTGTAGCGTCCCGATCTGATAAAAGTCCTTGGTACTTCCTGGATTGCTTCAGCTAGCGCGATAAATAGAACAATCTAGCAACAAAAACGTTTGCTCAAATTATTGAGGTCACTACGAAGCAGTTAACTCCTACCGTGAGAATTATCATTTTATGGATATTCCGCCAGCAACAAGTTGCAGCAGCACTGTGTCACACTCGCGATCGAAATGTTGCAAAGACCACTATTGCACTCCCGACTAATACTCAGCACTTCGATAGTTCACGATCAAATGAAGCGATCTCAGACATGGCTTACAGCTTTTAATTAAGACACTATTGGGTGTCTACTATATTCGCCTATCAAGTTGCAAGGTGAGGGAGAATAAAAAATTGAATAAAATATAAATACACTTTATATTGTGAATAACGGCGCTGTGCATGCTACTTAAATCGTTAAAAGTGTCAACTGATCTCCTCGCAATTAATTAACTTGTCAATTTGATTAGCTTCGCTTGCCATCTGGGAGGTTGACTTTGGAGGCAGCCCAGCTTGTTACGGAAGCTCTATTGGAATTTTTATCGATAATTTGAGGCTAATATAAGGAAATGCAGATGTTGTGTAAGGCTGTGACTCTTGGTGAGTTGCATACGCTAAGCCGTCTTGTTAAGTCAAAACGAGTGAGTCACAGTGGCTTGTGGTTTATGGGCCAAAGGCTCCAATAAATACGTTACGTTCACAGTAGGAGGTACACTCATGTTCCCGTGTTAGTATTTATTGAAGCAAGGCAAATAAAATTTGATCAAATACATTTGACTGTATATTCGGCCGAATTCAATCAATCAGTTATTTCTCTCTCAATAGTTTAACATTTACATTAATATTTCTTTGAGCGCAGCTTGCACAGAGACATGGTAGTTGATACCTTACTACTGAGAAAAAACGGATATGACTTTATAGTGTTGAGAAAAATTAACTTAGAGGAAAAACTATTGGGAAAAAACCTCTATATAAAAGAAGATTGTAAATATCACAGTTTATGTATAAGAGGCAATATAGAATTCAAAAAAACAAAATCGGTATATGCTAGATTAGTTTAATAACATAAACTAAATCTTAACACATAAACTAAATCTTAACAATTAGTATTAAATAAATTATAACAAATAAATAGATAAATTAAATAAATAATAAATAACAGATAGATAACAAAATTAGAAATAAATAAATAATAAATAATTGAATTTTGAATAAATAATTAATAAATATTAAGCAATAATTAATAAATAACAACTAACTAGACATATTTATACAAATTACAGCAATTCTACCTCATTGACTAGACGATTTTCTACAGTTGAACATTTATTATTAATTTTAGGTTGAGCGTCTCAATTCTACTCGAAATCTGGATAACTCCGGCTCTTTCATGCAAGACCGTTGTTGGAAAGTCCCATGGAAGACCCAACATCATCTTTAAAACTTTATTTTGAGCGATTTGTAGTTTCTTAATGTGAGTTTTAGAAATGCTCCAATGCTTAAAATATTCAAATATGGTTCGTTAGCCAGCTTGTAAATTGTCTTGAATGATTGAACCAAATTCGTGTGAGGAGTATATAGCGGTATCATCGGCGTAGAGGGCTATATCGCAGTTTCGAATGGAGGAAAAATCAGCTTAAAAGATGTTAAATAACAAAGGAGCAAGTACTGAGCCTTGAGGAACCCCGGCTGGTAAAGTTTTTTAAGGAGAAGGATATCCTTTTAAAAATACTTCAAATTTCCTGTTTAATAAAAAGCTTTGTATTACTTTTACAAGATATTTTGGACAGCCAGACCTAATCAATTTGTAAAAAAGCCCGTTGTGCCAGACTGAGTCAAATGCTTTTTCGATGTCAAGTAAAACAAGACCAACCGATTTTTTGTTACTTAACTGGAGCCTGACTTCCTTGCAAATCCTTAAAACCTGATGTGATGTACCATGGTGTTTCCTAAAGCCAAACTGTTCCGGAGACAACACATTCTTTGTTCTTATGAATATTTTCAGCTTCATTTTAATTACTTTCTCCAGAATCTTGCTTTCAAACACATATTCATTATAAAAGTAAGGAAAGTCAATGCAGCTGTTGGAAAATTTTTAATGACTTGATTGTTTATTTTGTCCAGACCTGGGGATTTTCGATTTTTAAGATTAGACACGATAAACTCAATATCATCAACGGATACTAATTCATCGGATGTAAGACCGGCTTCGATACCATTGAAAGCACAGACTTCGTTTTCCACACTTCGTTTTCCACTATTACACGAGACATGGTTTTTTAAGAAGGTGTCTGCTAGCAATTCGGCTTTGTTTTCATCAGATGTTATTAATGACCCATTGGAATATATGGGGAAGCTTGGAATATATGTATTTTTCTTTTTAAGTATTTTGGCAATATTCCAAAAGGGCTTTGAATTAGGTTCAAGCGAGCTTAACTTTTTATTCCATGACACATTTCTGTATTCAAAAATTTTCTTTTTAATAACGCGAGTGAGAGTATTCATTTCTTTAAAATCGTCGTCTAATCTATACCTCTGTCAGTGCCTTCGGTAACAGTTTCTAATTTTAATGAGGTGTAATATTTGCCGAGGAAGTATAATTGCTCTTTTGGGATAAGTTTTCAGTGGACCGGATGCACGCACACTTTCATTGATTTTATTTTCAAAAAAGTCAATATGAACGTCAATCTGTTGGTGACTTATAACGCCTTCTAAGTTATTGGAACAATCACTTAGATGGTGTCTAATATTAGCAGTGAGATGATGTCTAAACAAATCCCAATTTGCATTATTATAATCTAAGTATTGCAAGTTGCTTAAAATAGGACGAGACAATATATCACAGCTGACAGGAAGATGATCAGAACTTAACGCGTTTATGACGATAGGATTGGTAACGAAGGAGGGTTTGTTCGTCAAGAAAAAATCTAAAGTAGACATTAAAAACCTACTAGAGGTTGGTATATAGGTTGGACTAGAAGGGTACATTAACGTGAAGTCATGCCTCATTGAAAGGTCGTTTAAGACATTTCCCCAGGCATTCGCTCTTAAGCAACCCCAATTACGATGTCGGCAGTTGAAATCACCTACGATGATAAAATCATCACTACTAAGTAATCTTCTAAAGTCTCTTTTCAATAGTTGGCGTTTGTATACACTCGATGACCCCCCCGGAAAATAAGCTGAAAAAATTTTCAAACTGCGATTATTACTCAATTTTATATCAATTCCAACGTTTTCAATAAGCGTAGTGTAGTGTAAATTGTTGGTACTTTAGTATGCACGATATGTCTTTTAACTAAGATGGCAACGCCGCCACCCCTTCTGTTTACACGATCTTTCCGATAACATTTATAATTACTACATGGAAAACGAATATTTTTATCAAGACCTGTTTCACAAATATGACAAACATCAATATCCAGATTAGAGAGAAAATTAAGGAATTCAACGCTTTTGTTGCGAATGCCTCTTGCATTCCAACATAATAGCTTAATATTTGCCTGTCTATTACTTAGCATTAGAATACTAATATTTACTTGCAAGCTGTGCTACTACTTTAAATTTTTGTGCTTTTGTATAACACTTTTCAAGCTCAGAGATCATTTCTATCATAAGAGAGCATAGTTCATCCTGAGTAAATAAATCGTTCTGCGCCGAAGAACTTTGTCCAGATCCAAGGGTAGTTGATGGTGATGTTTGTTGTTGTTTCGGCCACTGCTGGTGCTGCTGCTGCCGTTGATGCGGCCGAATTAATTTATAAATAAAAGTGAATACAATTTTTTTCGTATTCACTTTTATACAGAGACATTTTTCGCAGGACCTCCACGAGGGTCAACATATGCTCAGACATTTTTATTTACCACGAGAGATTGCCTCAACCTGCCGCGCCGCTCGGAAAAGTTAAACAAGTTGTAGATCCCCTTCAAGTGTGTGAGAAAATCTGTCATGCACATAGCATCCTAGGCAGTGGCTCTAAAAATCGATACTAGTTCGTTTTTTTCGGTCCGGTTTTTGTTATTATTGCTCATCAGTAATATCGTCAGTGAAGAATAAGTTTTACTTTACTTTTTTTTGATGAAACAGGAGGATAAAGAAGACATCACCGATGAACAAGTTTGTTGAAGTTGAAACAAATAATGGAATTTGATACATCTTGCAAAACTTGCATGGACTTTGTCTGTACTGTATTCGTCTCTAAACAATGCTGCATTCAGGCCGAATTTAAAACCTCGACAAATAGAAAAGTTCAGTCTTCGAACTTTTGTCTTTGGTGGCAAAATTGTGTTATGCTCACAGGTTTCGTAATAAGACAAGGCAACAGAATGAGGTTCTTGCAAGAGCAAGCTCTTAGCGAGCGTCTTTTGCAGTCCAGTTTGGAATAATTCAAAAAAGTTCTGATTCTGAGAGGCATCTGACCTTTAGGCACTAAAAGGGAATATAAATAATTTTAAGGGGCTCCAACTCCAGAACTACAAGGGCAATTTATTTGAGATGGTCTGACGAATCGGGATGGATCAGAATGTACAATAGAAAGGAACAAATACTATGCTTCAAGCTAGCGTGCTTAGACTCCAAGGTCCTAGTTTGCCATGTGCACAGTCAAAATAATTTTCAGGGTAAAAAGGACAAAAGGTGCTTTCACTCTTAATCTGTAAAGTTTTATTTCTAGAAAGAAGCAAGGTAAAACATACGCTGAATTATTACTAAATTTACGTAACAAAATGAATTTTTGAAAAATATTGCAACATTTTTGAGTTCAAAAGAGAACCTCCAACTATCTGTCGCAATTGCTGCAGCACCATAAAAACTACGCATCTCCTCAGCTCATGCTTCCTATCGTCACATGCATCGCTTGAAACCTACCATAGCGAAAGCCAAAATTTAATGGTAAATCTTAAAAAACCAAACAAATTTAATATTTTTAAGTTAAAAAAAATTATCTAGATTAATTATATAAAAAAAACTAGGATGGTCATTGACATCCTTAAGATTCCTATTTAATTAGTTATTATTAGTTATTAGTATTACTTTTAAAATCCGAAACATTCTTTACTTACATATTGCGAACAAGTTGTAATTGTATTTTGATACAATAATTAATAAATAAACAAAAATAAATTTTTGAGAATGAAGGAATTAAAAATATGTGCCCGTTGACAACGTGTTTAATAATAACTTTTTGAACAACTTTCTTTAAAAAGCTGACATTAGGCACACAAAGCAACTACAACTTAAGCAAAGTCAAATTTGTTCAAAATTGAAAATTAATAAATACCGTCAAGCGGTCCGTCAGCTTTTGTTGTAGGTTAAGCTTAAATGCCAAATTCAAATAAGCCGTTTCCGTAAATGTTTTTAAGTTTTTGAGTCAAATCGTCGAAGTTTTTGAAAATACGAAGTTCGCTTTAGTTTTTTATAAAATCTCAGAAAATTTTAGACCCTTAAGACCTTTTAGAGACATAATCAAGACCGACATGTAAATCGATTAAGCCATGTCCGTCCGTCCATTCGTCCGTTTGTATGTGTGAAGGTTTTAGGTGTTCAAAATCAAGTTAGAGAACTCGGTACACGTCTTGGTTCTTTCATTGCACAGACAAAGTGTGAAAATTGGCTCAATCCGTCAACGGCCACAGGAACTTAAATTTTGGCACTGAGCAAAATTGGCCTAAGACCTTTAACAAGGCAAAAATTGAACCGCTCTAACATGTTAGATCTTTAATTCCCGACTTTTCGGAAAGTTGACTCCAAATCGAAAAAAATATGTGACAAATATTAAAGATATAACAATTTTCTTAGTTTGTTCTGCACAAAGTTTTGAGCTCCGCCCACTTTAAAGCCCTTTAAAGGTGGGCGGAGTTCAAAGCATTGTATGGAGCAAACTTGAGGAAAAAACGATTTTTTTCCGAAATAATTTTCGCTTTTATCGTATTTTCTCATGATTCTTTATGGCAATTATAAAAAAATAGCCTGTGTATGCATTCTGATTTTTCACGGACTTTCTAGTGCACTAAATTTTATCTTTCTTCGATGCACCGTTAAAAAAATACTAATCCATAGATAACATGGGTTTTCATAATTTGAAAATTTTTATTTTCATGCTTTTAAATGGTTGAGCAAGCGATTTCATCTTTATTTGTGTAAAGATAAACCTTATAAGTCACAGAATTGTTTCTCTAGCAAAAATTATATAATACATAAATTATGTTAAATTTTGTTTTAAATATCCTTTAAACATATTACTATAAATAAATAGAGTGGCGCAACAGCTCGAGGTGAACCAGGGCCAACTTCTCAACAATGTATGCTGGTGTGTTAATTTCTTTTTACATACAAAGGGACCTACAATTTTTTGCCGAATCCGAACGGCACTTTGAGAAGTTTTCAAGACAAATGATACTCTCGAAGGGCTTGTCAAACCCTCGCGGAGGTGGGGACCGTGAAAAAGAACAAGTCTTTTTTTTCAGGTGACGATGGCAGGATTCGAACCCAGGCCTCCGGCGTAGTAAGCACACACACTAACCACTACGCCACGGCACCCCACTGAATATATTACTGTTCATTGAAATTTCACGGATCATTGCAATGACCAGTAAAATAACAAAAGTCAATTTAGTTAAATGAAACTACTTTGAGATGTTTAACTTGATCTTGATCTTAATTCTTAAAGTGATTTATGCAAATTTTCATTTTAGCACAAAAGGTCTTACGAGTTTGAATAAAATAAAGATGCGACCCGATGTTCTTTCACACACGTTATCGAAAAAAGGCTTTAAATTGGAAGTGCTGCCTTAAATATTGGATTGGTTGTTCCTAAATCTTAAAATCCTTTTGCATTGTTTAAAAATTTTAGAATGAAGCAGCCTGCTTATTTTTTAATTATAAAGCGTATTCCTTTGCCCTGACAACAATAAAACATGTCATGACGATTGATTGAGGCTGCTGGCATGTTATGTTCACAATTTTGTACAAACGGGCTTGTTGACGGGCGTTGAGTAATTGGACCGAAAAGTATTTAATTGTTGTTTTTTTTTGCAAAAAATTGCAAATGGTCTTGATTGATGCATGTGACAAGAAGATTGACTGCAGATTAAATTGAACACTCTTAAATATTTCTGATATTCACAGCAACGGCTTGACAGCTTATAATACCCTACCCAGGGTATATTTTTTGAAGCGTAAGAAAATGACTGTTCACCCCTAAGTCCTTTATGGGATATATGGGTACCAACAGGTGAATTGCTTAAGGCATGTTCGTTCGGCCCTTCGTCATTCATCTTTTCTTATGTGTGATGTTTTTAGATCTCCAAAATAAGATAACTTCAACTGCAGATTGGTTTTCATTTTTCACAGACAAGGTATGGACTTTTTTTTAAGAAGGCCCACAGAAACGCCCACAATTTACTTGCATACAGCACAAAAACAAATTTATATGGGATTTTTATTTGAAGGATTCGAATAATTTAAAAAACATGAATAATTACAAATTAATAAAGTTATTAATTTAACTAATTTTGAACAACAAAATAAACCAAAAAAATTTAGTATGTGTATTTTTTTTTTCAAACTAAGAATTGATAGCATGTATAGGAGTAAATCTTAACAAACCATTTTTAATGAGGGGAATAAAACTAATGATCCTTTTTTGAGCCTTAGCGAAGCAAAATCAATTCCTTGATCCATTAACTGTATATATAAAGCCTCTTCCTATTTCTTAAATTCCTATATTGGCGGTTAGTAAAACAATCTCCAAAGTCTGTTTCCGTAAACACCTTGTTGGACTTTTGAACTAGTCAAGCTAAGGAGACTAAGTAAAATGCTGCGCTCTTCACCGTCTGTTACTTTTTTTTACTATTTCTATTTAAGACTCTGGTTTGGTCATTCCACCAACCAATCTACCGTTCTTAATTCTATTCTTTGACCATGAAACGTAGGTATACGTCTTAAAATATAATAAAGTGTCAAAAGATGTTTTAGATCTTAAAAAAAGGTTAAGCTTACTTATTTGTGTATTATTCTTTCAGCGACAGTTTTAGCAGTCTGATTCTGGATATCAAGCAAATAACGCCAGGATTTTGTTCAGACTATCCCTTAATGTTTCTAAATTTGTGTACAGGTGAGATGAAATGACGCAAGTAAAATGAAATGATAGACAACTAGACCCTGGTCTATTTCAAACTACATATTTAGCGTGCTACGTTACTATAATGTTATTTATGAGTAATAATAATTAAATTTAAAATAAATGTCTCACAGCATTAAATCGCTTCAAATCTGTAATAAATTCGAACCCAATCCATTAAACCTACCAATTAATTAAAAACCAGTATTTCACCTGAAATTCCTATCCTACCAGTTAATACCACAGCTAGTTGTTGCCATCGAGCAGCTCCTAATGAGGCAACAAATCAGAAAAGTTCTGACTGCTGACCGCCAATAAACCCAGTGGTTTTAATTGTGGCACCGTGACGGCAAATCAGTTTAATGGCCGTAAAACTTTCAATATTCAAATTTTGAAAAAACTTTTTACTTGACAAACGAGCGATTTAACTCGATCGCTTCGAGAAATTGACGCCAATAAAATTATTCATCATAACAATAAGTATCGCGATGACAGAGGAGCTTCTCGGGATGTTACGAGGACATAATTTACAAAACTTACTGCCACAAAGTTCAGTTCCATGAAATGTCGTTATTATTCGTACATTTCACGGACGTAGTGCACAAGCATGATCTTATATTCACTGTCCTCGTGTCACAGAAAATGGGACTGCTTTTATGGACTGCTGTATCTTAGAGTAGCCGAGTATAAGTAATTAAATTTATATTGAAATCAATGGGGAACCCAATCGCGGAAGAAGTGGTGCCTTTGGATCTTATGAGGCTATAAACTGTTTGTTTGTTTGTTTGTTTCTCGTTGTCAATTCGACAAGCCCTTATTTTATTACTCTCGTTTTGTTTTGTAAAACTTTAGCTTTACAAAGCGGGGTAGACTTTATAGTTGTACTGCTAGACGATACCCTATGGATGTGTCACATAGCCTTATACTACCGCATAGCTGAATAAATTCCCGTTAGAGGTGAAAAATTCAATTAAAATCAAGTATTTTATTGGGTGTATCTTGTTTGTCTGTATTGAAATTCGATGTCAATAAAATAAAAGCCCACATAAAATCAGAAAATAAAATCCAGTGTACAATTTATTACTAATAACAACCGGGATCTTAAATGCTTGGCTGATGAGTACAAAGCTCGAATTTTAACTTGTTATTTGAGTTAGAATAAAAACAAATAATTGGAAGTAGATTATGGCGTCGCAATTTCCAAAGTTTTTTTTTTCAAAGTCTATTTTTAATTCCCAAAGTTGCTATAGGCAAACTATGATCAAGGACGATTAATTTTAGGCATATAGTTAGAGATGACTCAGACAAAGAAATAGACGATTAATTTTTATGAGGCCATTGCTTGCTTCAACTTGAAAATTCATCAAGTTTTAGAAAGAGACTAAAGTCAATAATCGCGGAGACCACCATCAATTGGAAGAATGTCATATGTTATAATCTAGCCCGGAGCCCAAGTCCCAAAACTGTCCGAAAAAAGGTAAAATAAAGCAAAAATGACAAAAGGCATCAACGATTATATAACAGAAGTAGCTGCCCATACAGAAGGTGGATTGTTAAGCTTTCTACCTGAATGTCGGCTTCGTTGTTTCAATATGAACAAAAGACACGTTTCTTTTTGATATGGCAGAAAACAGAAGTAGAATTGAAAATAAACTTCTAGCGTAGTAAGAACTGTCAACTACGGTGACATGCACCCCACAAATTGTTTTAAAACACACGGTGCCAAATAACACTTCCTTCAATTTTAATACCCAACCCAGGATATATTGATTTTAATGCGTAGTTTGAACACAGTGAAATAATCACCGTAGATCACTAAGACCTTTTAGAAATATGATCGAGACCGATAGGTGAATTGATTAAATCATGTCCGTCCGTCCGTCCGTATGTAATCAACTTTAAGACCTTAAATTTTAAGGTAAAGCGCTGAAATTTGGTGGGTTGGGTGAAAGTCTAGTCCTCCAGATTAAGTTTGAAAATTAGCTGAATCCGCCCACAGACACGCCCACTAACAGGCCTACTGCTGTACGACCATCTCTAATTTAAAAAAAATCCAAATTTTAGCTATGTTAAAATGGCGCTGGCGCATTCATTTCTGGTATGTAACATTGCCTTGCAATTATCTTTGAAAAATCTTAAAAATTTTAGCGTTTCATTAACCACGCCTACTTTTTAAGGGATTTTTGCTTAAACTGACTGTTTTTCAATTAATATATATGTGAAATTTGACTAAAAATTATATGACAAAAGTTGTAGATGTTAGCATTTTCTAACTTTTATGTATATATTATATTTGCCTCCGCCCACTTTTTTGGTCGTGGTGTTAAAAAAAGTGATTTTTTTAGTTAAAAATGCGGAGTTTTAGGCCGAAATGTATGCAACCGCCTAGTATGAAGTATTCAACAGTTCTTTTTTTATATCCCGCCCACTTTTTGGAGGCGTGGCAGTTTTTTTTTTTTTTTTGTATGGTCGGGTATTTTGCAATCCATCGTAGATGGACTGAAGCTTTTACATACGCACTTTTACACTTTCCCACTTGCTTTATTGAAAAATTTAGTCGAAAAAAGCGACGGATAAGATTTAAGCACAAGATTCTGAAACATGCTGTTTATCTTTTTTTTTCGAAACTCGTGGAACTGATAGCTACAAGTAACCCGCATCTATTTCGAAAACAATTAAAACAAATTATCTTAAAAAGTCTAAAAGTCATGATTTTTGCAATTGAAAATGGAAATCGTGTCCACTGTGCGACGAGAGGGTGTACAATTTTTTCAAACCCTAAAATAAACTACTTTAACTGTATTTCAAAATTTCGTTCCATATATTTTTGTTAACACTCTAACCACTTGCGCAGGCGCACTGTTTTTGAAGTCAAGTATGCGTTTTTCCTTCTTCTTTTCATATGTCATCGCATAGGATAAGATGTACAGGGGCTGTTCGATAGGTGAATTTTGATTTTAGATGAGCGCTCGGATAGCATAAAGGTCCCATTTGTTTTGTTTTACCAGACGCTCAAACTGACATCAAAGCTCCTTTTATGTCAGACAGTTTAACTGACATGAAAAAAGCTTTGGTTTGTTAGTTCTGATAATAATTATTTTAAGAAAAATCTACTTTTGCTCTGTAGAACCAGTAAAAATATCGAGGAAAGACAAACAAAGCATGAAAGGGTTCAACTCTGAATTGCGCAAGTGGATATGATTGCTGCCGCATGTGAATACAAATGCTGAGCTCCAGGACGTTTAAGTTATGTTACAATGAAGAAACTGTCAAGGCCCTGACAGTTACGTTCCAATTAACATGAACCAGAGTCAAAGTTCATGTTAAAGCTAAGACTGCAACAATTTCAAATGATGCTATTATTTGAATCCTGCATGAATATTTGAGTACGAAAAAATGAACCGAGGAGCGTCTCTCAATGAAAGTTCAGTTCCAGGTCTTTCCTGCAATTCGAGAGAGGGCGTGCGTGCGGTTGCCAGGCCTTGGCAGTTATTAGGCTGTCCACCGGGAAGTGAGCTTCCAGATGTTATATTCTGGTACCATGGGAGGCAGACTCCTCACTAGCCAGGTCGGCTTATGCTAGTTCTTCGTCTCCTGTCAGCCAGGTTCCTTTCTGCCTTAAATAGGTATAGGCCCGCCCCCTAGTGTGAGCATCATGGTGGCTGGCGGTTGTCTAAAATTGCGAAAACATTTGCTGATCTAAAAGTCCTGCCTTCGAGCTCCTATGCTTTCAGACCAGAAGATAATGTTAAACGCCCCTCTCTAACAAGGAGGAAACTCACGCCTCAAAGCACTGGCTGATTACTTCATATTCGTTCGCAGGGATGGCATAGTAGAGAAGCACCTAGACTCAAGTGGCGCACGCAAGTGTAAGGGGACCTCAGTCAACTTCGCGTGCGAAACTGTAGATGTCTAGCTCTAGACAGAGGTGGCTTGCAAAGCCTGTTGGCTGAGGCCCGGGTCCACCCCGGACTGTAGCTCCACCTTAAGTAAGTAACTAAATGCAGCAAATTGGAGGTAATCGAAGTCGATGCAGAAAAAAATGCTCGCAGTATACATTCTTCACTCTAATTTCACAATTTCACTACTCTAGGTTGGATAAAATGTACACTTCCTCCATGGGAACTTAAACAGATCAATAACTCCACTCCTCTGGGAAGCTCAAACAATTTATAGCTAATACAAATTTATTAACAACCATTTCATTATCATAATTGCCACCAGCAGAAGTTGACACCTCCCGCGTTAAATCCTATTAGTTATGCATGTCACACTTCTCCACACTGTGCAGCTGTCTACAATTTATTCAAATTTCCTGTTTCTTCTTTCTGTCTCCATTCGAAACACTAATATCTCAAAATGACACTTCCACAATGTCATGTTGAAAGCTGCACTCGAGTAAATCCCATAAATTCGGCGATCTACACGTTTTTTGATAACCGAAAATCCCGCATCAATATTCCATTCATCAGTTGTCATTGTCAGTTGTTCTTATCAATCACCACCCGCTACCAGCTGTCAAATAAATCTTCGCCTAACCAGATGTCTGATTTGCATGTAAACACTCTAAAACACAATTGATGACGTAATTAATCTGTTAAGTGCCTGATAACACCGTAACGGACAGACAAAAAACTAATGAGTTATCCCCAATCTTCATCTACCGGTTCGACGGCAGTCGCCTACGTCAATAAAATATCTGAATGCATTCCAATCAAATGTCTCTCTAAATCGGTTTTCGAAGACAGCAAAATAAACTGAACTCATTTAACACCTTTGGAATTAATGAGACGACCTTCAAAAAGGTGCAAACGCCATACACACACTCTCACACAAGCTGATGCTCTCTGTATGGGGCTCTACAAGTTAACCTAATAAACTTAAACTAAAACCAACCAAACGAGAAACGGTTTTTTAAATAACAAAAGCCCCCAACGAATCTAATGGGTTTTATGTAAATTTCTCAAAAACTCTCGACTTTTTATTAGAACGTTGAGCGAGGCTTAAACGAGGGTCAAGGTTCAGCATCCGGACTTCTGAAGGTGTCAAATTTCACGTTGAAAACAAAAGTTTCGTTTTTTCTTTCATTTATTTTTAGATTTATAAATAATAACTAGAGGAAATTTTAATTTACAAATAATAATAGCATGAGTGTCATTTTTTCATTTTTTTCATTTCATAAATAATTATAATAATACACAATAACATACAATAAAAAAAATACACCTAAAATTACAATCAATGAATGGTAAGAATGTGCGGGCATAGTTGGAGTATCCTTTTGCATAAAAACAAAAAATACTCTCAAGACGCGTCATCGTGTTTGTGTCGCCTGTCTCGAGCAGTCTCACTTTTAGTATTCGCGATCTTTCCACGATCGCGGTTCCTCCGATTTAGAGAGCTAGGAAGCGATCGGCAAAAGGTGCTGCGAAACTAAACTAATTTTGTATGATTCCAGGGGATGATGTCGGCTGCGATGATGTCATGAAGTCTGAGTTACTCTCTGCAAAGGATGTGTGTCCATCTAGGCGGTTGCGTACTCAAAGTTATCCTCGTTTGTTAGTTGTTCTGGTTCCTGGTAGGGTGGCTGGAATTCGTTGTGTTGCTCTGATGCTTGGGGTTCTTGTTCTTGTACCTCGAACACGTCTGACGCTTCGGCTTGGTCTGACTGAACTGCTTGCTGTTCGGGCTGGGCGTATGAATCGGCCTCGTTAAGGGCCGATACCTGATCTGAGGCTGCTTGCTGCTCCTGCTGGGGCTGGGCGGCTTCTTCTTGCTGGGGCTCGGCAGTCTCGTAGGGCGCAACACTCTGTGACTCGTATTGCTGTGGCTGAGGCTCTTGGGCACTGACGCTTCCCAGTCCAGTTGGGAGGGAGCCGTACTGATTTCCGGCAGCATACTGGGTAAATCTGGGCTGCTGGGCAGCGAGGCTCGGTAGGGGCGGCAATGTGGGTAGAGCTAACTTGGGTGCGGGTTGATAAGGCAACGATGGCAGGCTGTTCAAGGGGCGGTTGTTGATCGCCAAGTTGCGGCCTCTCACGGGATCGGCCTTGTGCTCGTAGTGTCCGGTCTGGTGGTGTCCGTGGATTTCCTTCTTCTTTGCGGTGTACTCCAAGGCGCGCTTGATTGCATCTGGGATTGGTGGTGGAGTTGGGATGTGATCAGCCTCGGGGATGAAACCGCGCTCATCGCTCTTGTAATTGACACGATAGAGTTCACCATCGTCGCCGGTGTACTCGTAGTAGCCCGATGCTGCTGTGCCTGCACCCTTGCGCAGATGAGCCTTCTCCTCGCCGTAAATGCCGTTCTCGGTGAGGTACCTAGGAAACGATCGATTATTCACGGAACTGTGGGTTGTGCGGGGAATTCCTTACAGGTAATCATATTTGTGCTTCTTCTTCTCCTCCTCCTGGCGAATGATCCTCCAGCCACCTTCATCGTGGTAATTGAACAGACGAGGCCTTACCGTAGTCGTTGTTGTCGTTGTGGTGGTCGTGGGACGTGGAGTCGTTGTGGTTGTATGCTACATAACGAAATGTTTGAAATAAAAAAATATGTCCTCCTTCGATCTTCGATTGGATACATTGAATTTTGGGGAGATCTATATACAAGTGTGTATGTGCGTGCAAGTCGATTTAGATACAAATGGAAAATGGTGACGCATGCATTTTTTTTTTGGACGGAATCATCAAGCTTATTAGTTAAGGACACAAACGGGATTTACATGAAAAATTATTTTAGAAGAAGGATATAGTCGTGTGTAGGGTCTAGGTATACAAAGGGATGTTCACAGGATGTTTCTACTTTGTCGGCTACGATGGAACATATATACAACAACAAGTTTATGATTGACTTTCTGTTGTAGTTTCAGATGGATTCTGATCGTTATTATTATCATCGATCGAACTATCGGAAACTTTATGGCTATTCAAGTCACATGCTCTGGATGTCACACCCTCGTGATCATGATCGGGGAAACCGTATTCGAGACGAATGGCAGGTATTTTAAATTCGGCTTTACTTACTATGTATTTGCTGTAAGGGAAGGGGTAAACGATCAGTATTCGCATATGATATTGTACAAAATTTTGGCTTACCCGCTTTCATCGTGGCGATAGGGATTGTTAAGGCCAGAGTATGGGCCATAACCGCCATCGTAGGGATTTGGTATGTGCACATATTGACCGAGCTCACGATTGTCGTGAACATGGACATACGGCTGCACCATGTGAATATAGCGACCTAGAGGAGAAAACGATAATTTTCATTATTTACCAATCCAGACACCATAATAGATATAAAAGAGGATCATTAGATTAAAGAGGCCATTGCCCTAGTAAAAACTACTAAACTACTTTAAACCAAAACCAAAACTCTACAGATACATTTAGGCTAACATTACAAAAATTTTGAGCAAATTCGAATAGGAGGCTTCATCGTCGAGGTTAGATGCAAAAATTTTGTTCGTTTTCGAAAATAATTGTAGTTTTTCAAAGCAAGGTGCTTCATTATTTATAGTCCAGCAGCAAACCAATCTAGTATGTTAAAGTGTTAGCACGCTACGCAGAAGCTTTTTTGGTAGCAACTTCTCAAACGTATGCATTCGATAACAGCTTAAATACCTTCATTGCGCTTCACTGGCTTATAACTGCCATCGTCGTTGTACGATTTTGAAACTTGATACTTGCCAATTGGTTCGTTGGATGCTGGTTTCCCACTGCATGCTGCTAATGTGGTAAACTACAACAAAAAGAGAAGAAAAAAGAATAGATCGGATTTAGGAAGTGCACACAACATTTTTCTTTTTTCACAGTCAAGGACACTCTGGCGTTAACGTAACATTTCTTCGGGCACCGACATTTCCAATCACTAAAAAGTTAAATGCTAAAGATCACAATTTTGTAGGCGTCAAACAGAGGTTAACTTTTGCTTTTTTATAGTCCACATTAAATTTATAGCATTTCCATTAACTTTATATCTCAATTCCACTCGGAGTTGATTTTTTCGACAGAGAGAAAAACTCCAAAGAACTCGTTCGCAATCCAGGGCATAAATCTTTTTACATGATCGGTCAACACTTGGGCAATGTTACGTATACGCACCCGAGAGTAAGACGAAAAACTAGAAAAATTCTTCAGCACACTACTCACCACTAAGCATACTGAGAAGATCACTTTTGGGTTCATTTTTATGATATTTTGTTAAATTCTAAATTTCTTAATTTTCACTTTCTAAATAATTTCACACCGTGTTCCACTTGGTTTTAATATTGGTTTTATTTAAATTATTGTCGCTGTGGCTGGTAATCCTTGATTTTAGCCGCTTTGGTTGTATCCTTACTGCTTGACCACTGGTACAGGAATGTTAATCATTTGCTCTTGCAAGTCACATTTAAATAGTCTGATGCCCGAGTTGGGGCTCGAGTGAGTAAGTTCTTCGGGTGACGATATGTGAGTATCGATATGCAGGTGACGCGCGAGATGAGATGAAGTGAGACCTAGTGAGTTTGTGCTGATTAAAATTATGTTTTTTTTTTTGTTTTGTTCGTCTGTTGTTTTTGTTAATTTTTTGTTTTTATTTGGAAGTGGTCGCGATTAAAAGAAAGAAGAACGAATTTTTTTTGTGTTGTCTTTTTTTTTTGCGGTCTTATCGGGGCGGAGTGTGACGTCGCCGCTTAGTGTGTCGTCTTTGAACTTGACTTAATATAATTAATAATTTTATTATCGCTCTTTTTTTAGTATTAAACGAATGTGTGCTTTTTGTTCTTTTTGTTGGAATTCTTTTGAGCCCGGCGCGGTGGCGTGTTAAGCCGAAGACCTTGATGAGTAGTTTTGTTGTGGAAACCTTTTTTTGCGTGGAGTTTCCCTCATGGCTTTTGAATTTCGAGAATTTTTGTCCGACGGGTGTAATGTCACATAAGCGGATGCATCTGGATTGCAATTAGCGTCAAACGGAAGTGTTATTAATAAAGTTCTTAGAATTGTGCGACGACGACGTGACCTTTGGTTGTTGTTTGGTTTTGGGGAGATTTCTTAGGGATGGTAATCTTTATGACTAAATTTGGGTAATAATTTGGGTTAGGAAGAAAGAGCTTATCGTTTGTGAGCATATCCAAATATGGTGTTTATGATTTTACTTATAAAAAAGGGACCTTAACCTTGGTTGACACCTTTGCCTTTTATATATTTTATCAGCTCTGACTTATTAAGTAGGAAATTATGGATGTTTAAGAAATCGATTAAAAAATTAGTACAGGTCAGTTTTTTTGAAAAAAAAGATGTATATAATAACCTGCTTGTGGCCTAAATATTGAAATAGTCGTTTTAGAACTTTCAGTTTTAAATTTTGCTAACTATTTAAAGACAAGCACAAAATGTTTATTTTATTATTTAATCCATACTTTAAAAGCTTAAAATTAAAGCAATGTACTTAAGCAATAGAATAAATTTTATTGCCAAATTTTTAAATAAAAAAAAATTAAAGACAAGAACTGTTACCTGTCTGTTACCTAGCAAAATGTAGTTAGGTATTTTTTTTTAATGAATTTAAAAATGTTTTATAACATTTATAGCAAGATTTTCAGAAACTAAATTTATTTTTTTTACTAAATATGAGCGCATAGATGCAAAAAAGAATGCTTGAAAAATATGTTATCTGTTATTAATTATGTTATTTTTGTATTTTGTTAATTTTGTATTTGTTTTTTTCGAGCATTTTATTAAGACCGTAATGATATTCATTTATAGAATTATTAAATCCAATAGTAAAGCATTGAAATTTTTACTTAAAATGTGCCGGCTGTTATACCTTTACTAAATGTTGGAGAAAGGCTCTCCAATCTTTAAGTGGAAAGTTATTTGAATCCAAAAATTACGAATCTTTTTCTTACAAATAGTGGCAACTCTAACATTTAAAATGTTTAGTTTATTTCCTGCACGGTATGTCATAAACCTTACCTATGACCAAAAATTGTGTATAACTCTCATTGTAGTTTTAGGCTCAGGGAGGTACAAAGCCAAGTCACTCGACTTGAAAAATATTTTTAATATATTCTGCCCATCATTGTTTTATTTTAGTCTTAAAAGTTCATTTACTAATAGTCGAATATTCTGCTCCGTGTCCGGAAATGGTCGATTGAACATTTTAATTTTACTTAATAAATAAAATGACACATAACACTCCTATCCCTATCCCTAGCTGTTGGACTGCAGGCTTGATTAGGTTATATCCAATTCCGAGGTAGCAATCTACACAGATGGTTCCAAATCGAGTGAGGGTACTGGAGCAGGTGCATACTCTGACAAACTCGGTATCCGAACAAGCAGAAGACTGCTGAACTCATACAGTATCTTCCAAGCCGAAATTCTAGCAACACTTATAGCCGCCGAAAAGGCCAGAATATTGGAACTATCAGAGGAGGATATTTCCATTTACGTAGACAGCCAAGCAGTCATTAAGGCCGTGGCAACGCCAACAGTAAAATCTCGTATAGTAGGACTCTGTCGCTCAGAACTTATTGCTCTAAGCAGACAGAATAATGTCCGCATTGTTTGGATACCAGGCCAAATTGACTTTTCCGGGAATGAAAAGGCTGACGAGCTCCCGAAATATGGCTCACATCTATGTATTACTACAGCGGACATAAGAACCCATCCTCCGCTCTCCTCGGTAGCAGGCAAAAAATCTGCGACCATACACAATATAGCCCAAAACAGAGGGGAAAATTTGCAGAGCTGCGGCCACACAAAGGCGCTATGACCATCTATAGATGGCAGCAAATCAAAAAAGCTTATAGCATTAAATAGGCCATCACTGGCCATAGCCACAAGAGTGATAACAGGCCATAACCTGTTGCGAAAACACTCAGCTAAACTGGGAATCACTAACACAAAATTCATTTGCAGGGGATGCCATGATCCAGAAGCGGAAGAAGATGTGAAACACCTCCTCTGCCAGTGTCCAAGTGGTAGCAGACAGCGTTTTCGACTTCTGGGCCAATACTTCTTCGAGGAACTAAGGTACAGCGGTGGCGAATATTGTAAATTTCAGCAGAATGTCCGGCGGGACAAGTTTCTCTTCAAAGCTCAGGGTACTTCAACTGACTAAGTATCATAGTTAAATTAAAGTCTTTATTCCTTACAGGTTGTCCCCATGGATGACGCTAAGGGCCCTCGTATGCCTATGCGAGCTGGTGGCTTCTGCTGCCAACAACCCTACCTAACCTAACCTAACCATCCCTAGCTGCTTAGAGCAAAAGTATCTCTCCTGTTATCCCTCTTTACGATCGTTTCGTGCTTAGTTATTTATTAAGACATGAGTCATAAGTCCTTAAGTTCGACCCAATTCAAGACTGGTTGAGGTCATGAATAGGGTCGAGGCCATATATCTATTAATATAATCTCACCTTCGGTTATACGAAAGAGCACCTAATGTGGCAAGTTCTTATGAAATAAGTGACTATGGAGTCATCTGTAGATTGAATTAGAATTAGATTACTAACCGGAAGAGCCTTCATGTTGAGCAGGCATTCCGCCCTCTCAAAAGGGACCCTGATGTTTTTCCTTCTCTGATGAAGTCCTGGCGCCGTCTTTTTGGCTAGGTTTGACTAAAAATAAATTTCCTCTATGAGCATCTCATTCCTAAGGCGTAGGAGGTCTGGTTCATAGGCATGAGAAAAGGGGATTCATCGTTTTCTATAGACAAAGTCTGCATTAGAATCAATGAGAGGTCTATGCGATGAACATGCCATTGTCTTGTCACGAATTTTTATTTTAGCCCTTTTCAGGTTGGTTGGGGTAGTAAACATTTTTGGGGAAAATCTGGTAAAGAATTTTTCGGAGCAGAACTGTCCAGATGAATAAGGCCAGCAAAGTACTTGAAAAGCATTTCACGAACTTTGCAAAATGGTTTCGGTCATATAAAGGGTGAATTCGTTCCAGCCAGACCCACTATATGGGCTAGATATGCAGTGAGTGTCAAATTGTTCTTAGCTAATTTTTGGATGGCCATGAATGTTTTCACCCAACTTCGATTATATTACAGGTGAGTAAACTTAAGGGAGCTTGCCTGTCCAAAAAGCTTAATATTGTTCTTACTCGTGCTAAGAACAACGATTCATTCTACAGAATGCTGATGGCTGATGGATTTTAGGCTGGAAAATGGATTACCTTTTGCTGAGGCAATGCTAAATAAATCCCCTTCAGGGGATAATTTCTGGGAACTTTCGCTGGAACTCTTTTCCTGGTAGCACGTCGTCAAGAGGCATGCGTCACATGGGGCAACATGGAATGATTAGGGAATCTATGTTATTCGAATGAAACAGACGACCTGTTTGAATATAGGTGTAACACAGGATGACATTAATGGTCAAAGTTGGCTTTTTCAGCTTTTTGATAGTCAGTACCGTCATTGGTTCACCACAGCAACGAAGCATATGCTGTCACCAGATTTTACATTCAGATATCTCAAAATTATGGAACATCGCAGCAGAACAAGTCCAAATGGAAAATGCAGAACAAACACTTGTTAAATAAACCGTTTATGCCGCCATTTATCTGTACAGAATTAATTTGTTAAATTCTGTGAATTGTGCAATTTAAAACGACTTATACCGTAAGAAAATGTGAGCTCCTATACGCCTTGTCTAACATTTCCAAAGGGCTTATGAAATAAAATTTAAATTTGAGTTATTTTCCATTGAAGTCATTTATGGGCGAAACGAAAGCTACGTTTAAAGTTTGATTTCTCAATTAGCTCAATTTCAAACATTTAAAAACACCTAAAGACGGGCATGGATTAATCAATCCACTTGTCGTTTTTGTTCTTATCTCTAAATATTCTTAGGGGTGACTATTGCACTTGAACTAGGTAAGGTAAAGTTAAAGAGGCTATCGGATCCGAAAAAATCAATACACTTAGACCTATTTAATTCCATTGTGCTACCACGTGAATCTAGAAATATCGCCTACTCGTTAAACCATTTCGAGCTACTAATGAAGCGTAAAGGACTCTTTGGCTCTTTAAGATCACTAAGATCATTATCAAAATAAGCTCCAAGTCGAAGATTACGGTTCTTAAAGTGAGCGAAAGTAGTTTTATAATGAGTTTGCATGTCGAAATCGGATCGCGCCTTTATCAGGCAAAATTGAGGGAGTAGCTCCAGGTTTGGCGAGTTCGTCAGGCTAACAGTTGCCTGGGATGTCACTTTGCCCTGACACCCAGCACAGGTGAATGTTGAACTGTTCCCATATTTCCCTTTAGAGACAAACGACAGTCTAAGGCTACTTTAGAGTTTATAGAGACCTTTTACTAGAATAAAACTAACAGCTCCCTGAAATAAGGACAAAAGATATTTCGCCAAAATGAAGTATACGCCGAAAACCCAGCACTTTAGGAAAATCCACCCAAAATATTTTGTCGACAATATTTAGCATTATCTCCGTAGAAATACGTGATACCTGCAGAGAGGTAGGTAAAATCAGGGGGTTGCAGGGAGGCCCACATATTTCTAAACATACATATTCATTTGATTGACCAGTTTTAGGGGACGAGCAGCATAGCATCCGGCCCCCAAAAGAGCTTCATGGGTAAGAATCCTCAATGGTTTTCGATCATCATTTGAAACTTAAACTAGAAAAAATTGGTTTTTTTTTCTGATGTTATTTCTACACAATTTTCGGCAAACTTTTTCTAGCGTAATTTTAATTTATTGTAAACCAACATTTTTGACTGTCTTCCAAAACATCATTTAGGCTTCTTCTTCTGAGACTTTTAACCTTATAGCAGATCTATACTGAGCTTACTTACTTACTTAAGGTGGCGCTACAGTCCGGGGTGGACCTGGGCCTCAGCCAACAAGCTTCGCCAGCCAGCTCTGTCTCTAGCTAGCCGTCTCCAGTTTCGCACGCGAAGTTGGCTGAGGTCCCCTTCCACTTGCGTGCGCCACCTGAGTCTCGAACATTTTCCGGGCCGGGGCATTGGTGTCCATCCGCTCTAGATGACCCAGCCATCGTAGACGTTGTGCTTTGGCTCTTTTGGCTAGGTCGGTATCGCTGTACAGCCCGCACAGTTCGATGTTATATCTCCTCTCCAGACGGGACCGTAAATCGTCCGAAGAATTTTCCTCTCGAAGCAGCCTAAAGTGTTTTCATCCGCCTTTGACAGGGTCCGGCGGATGAGGTCTTTGAAACTACCTCAAAATTATAGCTGTCGATGGTGATGTTTTGTCCAAGACGTCGGTGTTGGGTGTCTTTTCTTGATGACAGCATATACTTGGTTTAAATCTATACTAAGAGTCCAGCGAAACTTTAGGATCTCAAGTAATAGCAACTTAACTGATGAGCCATGTTATGTGGCCACATGAACAACTATTGTGTTTAAGTCAAGCTTAGAGTTAAAATTTAGACACGAAAAACGATTTTCACCTAAATTCGAGAATGATGGGGATACAGGTACATTAGACACAAACCCAAAAATATAGGATTTTTAAGGGATTCTTCTCAGGGTGCTGCTGTTGCTTTCCGGCTTTGCATTTGCGAGAGCCTGTCGAAACTTTCAGTTTAATGTGTTGGAATCAGAAAAAATTCATAAAGAGTTGCTGTATGTTTATACCCCCGAATAAAATTTGCTTTCACTCTTTAACCTTTCCTAAGATTTATGTACTAAGATTCTTTTTTCAAAAAAAGAAAAAATAGTAAAGAAAAAAATTACCAACTTCAACAAGAAACAAAATCAAAGATATCGCACCAGCAAAATCAAAACACACCCTTTTTCTTTCGGCTTCTGTTGGCGTCGGTAATCGATTGCGGTCTTAATTTTTGATTGCCAATTACTTTTTATTCTTTCGCCATAGACCTAACCGTTCGCACTACATTTTGGCAAAACAAACAATTTAAATCTAGTCAGGTCATAGAAATAACTTTAATCTTTATAGAAATAAAAAAAAAACACATAAATTAACGCCCTCCACTTGCGAAATAAATCCCAGACAGGGTCTTAGTTCGCAGCCATGTTTCACATTAAAAATTTCAGCAAACTCTTTGAAAATTGTACAACTTTCGGGCAGCACCGATTTAACTTCCATTCGGCCATTAAACAAAACAAAGAACGAGTAGGTGCGAATTCATACTTCGATTTAATTCCAGTAGAGAGAGGAGTCACCATACATGGTAGTTACATGGTATTGAGATGTATCTGTATCTTAATCTTTGAACAAATGAAGGCTATGTGGAAACGGAAGCCATTAAAAGTTTTTATGTGTTGGTGCTATTTTATTTAATTACACACTATACTGAGATGGAATCCTCAAGTGCCTTAAAACAGTAAAAGCAAAAAACGGTAGGAAATTTTCGGGTCCATATCGGGGTCTGTGAACTTGCTATGAACCTAAGCTTCGGATCTGTCTGAAACTGGAAGAGAAATCTTTGTTTTCTTTTGGGCAAAAATTCTTTGTTACCGACAGAAATACTGTATAAAAATCCTTCTTTTCTTGGTACAGAATCAGGTTCCTTCCGTCCTTTTTGTCCTAAAATGTTTTAAGCACGAATAAAAAAACATCATATCATGGCAAAAACAATTCTAAAAAGCTGATAATCAAAATATTTTTTGAGGCCACGAAATTCGGCGGCATTCCTGTGGACCGAAAAAACCCAAAGCATCATCAGCTCAAGTGTAATTTAGGTTGGAAGATAATTCCTAAAGATTACGAACATATTTATGAATTTATTATTGCCTCCCTGACTTGAATTTTGTTTTCTAGGAAGCGAAATATTTTTTGCCAACCTCAAGAAGGTTACTCATTGCCACATACGTATCTGACCCAAAACAAACCTATTCTATAACTTCTCAGTAGCATCGAAAGCGACACAATTTATGAGGAACTGATAAGATCGACAGACTTTGCCCCCACACCAAACAAAAAACTGCTGGGAACTTTCTGAACCCAAAAATGAGCTCAAGCTAAATTATGATGTTTTGTCGCATTCGAAATTCTCTTATCACCTTAATATTCGTGTCTGACACACTCCACGATCAATGAATCTATAACATTAATCTTTTAGTGAAACAACATCGTTTGCTGTCAATTAATTTGGGCGGAAAACACGTTTCGGCCCGCCCCCAAATAAAATCAATTAGGCGAGATTCCGAAGATGGACATTGCAACGCACGTTCACTCTCGACTCGAGTAAGATTTATCTTGAATTCAAGCCAACCCGTCGTCTTATAAAGATCAGAATGATCTAATTTCGAGTTTAAATTTCGAATTCTATTCTTAAAGGTCGACGAAACGGAATTCAACCTTGATATCTATAAAATACCCACAATTTAAGATTGTTTCGTTCATCATAAAACATTGCAGCACCTAATCGGGACGGGATTGGCAGCGACGACGACGACGACACCGCGGCGCGGCGGTGGCTTGTCTTCATAATTAATGTATTTCCTTTCGTCGAACGAGATTAAATCAAAGCTGTGGGGCAGTTAAATGTTTGACGAACGGCGCTCACAGAGAATCCTGAGATCGGTTAGGCTGAAGTTTATGGTCCATTTACATTCCACAAAGGGATTAAACTGTTAATCTGTCGCGACAAAAGTCTAGATGAAGCAGGAAGTCTCCGGAACACGATGTGAGGCCAACACCATCAAAGAGTCACAACAAGGTGCAAGGAGACACCACGGGAAACCAGTCCTGTTTATTCGCCATCTTAGGCTTTTTGACTGAAGTCGTAGGTGAAAAATTGCAGCGGTAGGTAAAAAGTAGGTATACTACAGCACATTTGTAACCTGAGGAAACAAAGCACTCGCAGTGGTCTGGTGGGCACTTGACTAAGCCGCATAATGATTCACGGATCCCTCAGCGGCTTATCATTGTGGATAGGAGATAAACGATAGCGATCAGCTCATATGGATTTAAGAATTCATTAAACTACCGTAAAAATGTCATAAATAAACTTGTTTGCATACGGCTTTAGCATACCGTATGCCGGTTACTGGTGGATATAGAAAAGGAAAGTATCTGCGATGAGATACTTCTTCGTTTCGTATTGGCTTTTTGGTCAAATGTACCTAAGCGGTTCTAAATGTTTTCGGGTATTGGTTTCTGTGCTCGATACTAGTCTATTTGATATTTCCTTGTGACATATGGCATATAAACATCTATTTAGTATTTTAATTAATTTGACTTGATGAGATTTTTTTTAATTGCTTCATTCGATCACGTAAGCTTGTCGAACCAGCTGATTACGTGGACATTCCTTGGTGAGAATTGGAGCTTTTAAAAGAGATTCTTAAAGGGAAATGCAGAAATAAAGAGTTCGTATATTGCACTTTAAGAAAAAGGGATTCTTGGAGCGATCAAAGAAGGTGTGGCAATTACCTCCACATCTGATCATATCACGATCAAACAGCCTTGATATTATTGGCCTACTCAAAGTGAACGTTTAATTCTAACGATGCCTCAGAAGCTATGCCTAGAAGCTCAGGTATACAGAATGTGTAGCAAATGTAAATAAAGATGTTTTACTAGTCTATGGAACTTTAAATTAGGCCTAATAGGAAGTTTTTGCAAAAAGTGATAAAAAAATAAATGTGATAGGCACTTTGGAGATTTTATACAGCTCGCCGGTTAGGTTAAACTTGGGATTTAACTGCCTGAGGGAATACTAGACTTTCATATTATCGTATTTTAGTACTTGTTAGCCCTGGAAGGTAGAATCAATCAACGATGTGACTTCTGAGAGAAAAATTGTTCGCGAAAGAGATTAAACTTATAGACATCCTCTTCGAAAGTTATACTAGACCATTTGGCGATACAGGATTTTATAAGCATCGTTTTTATCATTTTGACCTCTGCCTCTTCCCTCAGCTAGATATTGGGGCTTAATATATTTTTAGAATATAGCATGGCAAGCATTATGCGCTGAAAAATGACTTCTGTCTGTCTTCCTCAAACTAAGCGGCTTCCTGCTTGGCATCTTTTTTTGACCGAAGAATCAATTGTAAAAAGCGCAAACACTTGCAGGAGAAATTTTTCGAGCTTCCATTTTTAGGAAACCCGCTTATGCTCACTAAAAATCCATAGCCTCCAATGTGCTTTAAAATGTAGATTTGACCACAAACTTCGTGTACGTTTGTAAATATTTATGTAGCTGATATAAAAAAGAGAAAAAAATTGTGCCAAAAAAAATCATGCGGAGCTCGAGAATATTGAAAAGTCTCGAGATCAAAAGAAGTCCTTCTTTACTTCTTACCAAAAATTTATTTTTGCCAGGTTTTTTGAAATTGTGAGTAAAATTCCGTCTTCTAGCAGTTTCGTATAGATCATCGTTCTTAAGCAGTGATAAGGAAAGGCATGAAGAAGATCCGACGCAAGTAAGTGAAGTCAGCATAGCCTTTTTCAAGGGCCATTTTCAACAGCTTTCCGAACTTATGACCTTAAGATTTACTCGGATCGACAGAGCTAGGCGGCGTTATTCTACTGTCATGTAAAAGCTCTCACAAGCTAGATAAAACAACAAGACACTTAGGCTACCCACGATATACCGAATTTTCGAAAGATTTAAGAAATCAAGAGTGCTGTCGTTTTTTAAAAGAAATCACAGCTTTTTAGGATAGCCAAATATTAGTCTATAAACTTCAAACTTGAAAGATTTCAGGTAGATGACAAGGAAGTTCAACATTTACCTGTACTGGGTGCCCTGTGTAGTATCAGTCCCTACATGCAAACCGATGCTTGCGTGACAACACTTGCCTGGTTTTGAAACCGATTTGGTCAAAGCTGATTCCTTAATGCTTTTAGGCTAATTGCACATATGACATTTTTAGTCGCGCAACGGTTTGATTGCCTTTCTGAGTCCCTTGGGCTTGTGTGGGAATGCGCGCATTCGAGCAACCGACATGAAAGCAATTTTACACAACTTTTAAATCTGTGCTTTGTCACAGATTTTTTAGCTACTTGTTATCAGAAATGAGCTCTTGGCGTTGGCAGCTCTTTATTCGAGCGTGGATATGAAACACTTTAATTTCTTCCAAGTCGCCGAAATTTAAAGAGAAAAAGGTAAAATGCGTGTCATTTGTATTTATGTGTACAACTAGAAAAGTTACTCGTGTGAGCGCTGGTTTTGTGGGTCGGGAGTAAACTATTGATGCTTCATAAAATTGCAAGTGTTTAGTTAGCCTTAGAGTTTGATTAAAATGGGACACGTTGGTATTACAATTGGTGTCGGCATTGACCGCTAGACATGCAAGCATGCAACAATGCTTGGTGTTTTTTTTTCACAACATTTTAATGACTTTTGTTGAAGCAACTTCTCTGCACATACCCTGATTTATCTCAGAATTTTACTCATTGGAGCTTTCTTCTACAGCGATCTAAACACGCCGACCAAATTCGAAAATTCAAATTAGCTCAAAATGTTCTAACGAGTGGGCAAAATTTTCGATAGATCCGCATCGCAAAACGATCGACTTTCATGGGCCCGAGCGTGTCGGTTTTTTACAACCTTTGGCCACTTCAATCAATACCTTAACCTTACAAAGCATGGTCTTAAACCTGGAATATCCACGATGGTAATCTAAGTGATCTAGAATGTCTGCTGCGATTTGTTAAGTGGTGTTAACAAAAGTCATTCTTCAATGGCTTTATAGAATGCCACTGGTATGTGCCGATAGTGCTCGCAGAACATTAAGATACCTACAGAGGAGGGCTTTAGACCCTAACAGTACCTTTGATATTAGGATCTTATAAGCGACATTAAACAGGGATATGCCTCAATACATCTCGCAAGACATGGGGTCTCCTTGCCTTAAGATGAGGAAATCAACTGATTGTTCAGTCATTGTGTGCTCTTTTTACAGCCCACACTGATTCAATTATCCCTATCCCTCCAAAATATCACCTCCGTATAAAAAGAGCTCTGCAGGTATGCCAGCGGCCTTGCTCTTCTTAACATTTTTATAGCTCAGCTAACTTCTTCGATTCTAGGTGGCGGCACTTCCGCTTGGTCGACTGTACTTTAGTTCTCTTTTTTTCGGTATCTACACTTTCTTCTCTCATTTATACTTCCCCAGTTCTCATCTACACATAATGGCCATAAAGCAGCTGCTGGAAATGCTGATGCTTAAAGACTTTTACTATTTCCTGTGGCTTCCTACTTGATAAGATTGCTTTCGTTATTTCGAGAAGGAAGAGCTTGCATTCCATTTCTTAAATCAGTAGCCACTTGCTTAACTATTTTATAGAAGCTAATGGCTTTAGTTTGGTTGCTTGACTCTTTGATCTTCTTAAGCTCGGGGATTGCGTAGGTTCTCTCTAGGGAATAAACCTTTATTCTCCTTTACGCTTGGCTCAAACTTTTTCCTACGCTGCTCTCGTTTTTCGCTGTAACGTTTTCGCATTTGTATCCTCTGTCACTTTTTCCCTGTTCACGCAAATGTCATCATGTCAAGGAATCTTTTTAAGGGGTGACTGAAGACCTAAAGTTAATTCAGCCCACGCTTGTAATGGTGTTGTACTGAGGCACTGGCACCACTGGTTGCTGCCATTTGGGAAGAGTGAATTCAAAGCTGAAATAGAGTCTCACACAAGCGCACTCTGTAGGCTCCGGCTACTCCAGATTCGCTGAGGCATCCCAGTTTGAGTTTTTTTTCTGGGTGACTAAGGGCGAGACTAAGGGCGATAAAGTCGAGCTCTTGGTCAGATTTAACGTTTGCCTGGCAGAAGTTCCCTTTGGTTGGAGGTTCCACCACATGGAGACGACCAAGTCACATTGTGGATTCTGAGCTTGGAAACCCATTGCTGCTTGTAACAAGGTTACGAGCTTCTGCAATATCTATTAAGCGGTAACCAAAATTTTGTTTATTTTTCTTCGAGGCTGTGCTTACCAACTAATCCGCCGAAGAAATTCTTGTTTCTGACCTAAGCATTGAAGTCTCCGATTACAATTTTGACACTGTACTATGGACAAGCTCCGTAGGCTCTATCTAACAGGTCCCCATAAATATGTAAATAATGAACATGGTTAGGTTGTCAGTGTTTGGCCTAGGCTCACATAAAACTGCTTAGCCTTGAATATTTCAAAGCTTAATTTTCTTTTTTATGAACATTTTATAATAGGATATTAAAGGTTACTCATTGAATTCCTCCCCAAGGGCAATATGTGTAACCGTTTGTCGCATAATCGAGGAACCAAGGAAAAAATAATTCTTACTCTCTATGACTCTCCTATATATTTCTTAATAGCTAATATCTTTATTTCTAAAACGGTATAGCACCCCCTTTCTTCAATATCATGAATCATAAAATGTTTCCATAGAATATTTTTTATTTTTATTAAAGGTCACCATGATCTACTTCATTGTCCGATCCGGATTTCCGATCGCCGCATAGTCACATTTCCCTTGAGCATACACACCCATTTACGAAAATGTTCCACATATCAAGACCGAGCTATATGGTACGTTCTTTATGGACCCATTTTATGCACGTCTTGTTCGTGTCATTTATTATTCGCTTGACTGTGCCATTGGCCTTCTAGTAACGCTTCCGGCCTACTCATTACCTCCTAGAACATTTACGTCCCAGATTTCCATCTCCCGAGTCCCACAAGTCAGTGCGAATATGAATTTCAAGAAGTAAGAAAAAAGCACCGATGACACCAGCGAAATTGCATTCCACACTCGTCACCTAAGCAGTCACAGTCCGATTATAAATTTTATGCGATTTAAAACAAAAGGATTATCCGCTTTGTGCATTCGCGCTGATTGCTGCTTTTTGGTTGGGGTTAATTGCCCAACAACAGCACTTGTTGTTGACCCATAAAAAAGCAATTAAAACTTTAGGACCTAGCATTTAGGGATTTGAGCATTGAAAGAACCAGCAACCTTGACCTTTGCAGCTCCCACCCGCTTGATAGGTAAAAGGTTCCTGACCCACAAAAGAAACAAAACAAATATTTGCGCTTAATGCCCCCATTATCCATTGTCTCCTCGGAAACCGTATTTGGCGTTTCTTTTTTTTAAGGTTTCCACACTTTGTTTCGAGATTTTGATCGAGTTAAGGCAAGAACTTGTTTACCAACAATTCACTGTGTGGGATGTAGAAAAGTTTTCGTTTATTCGCGAGAGGGTTAACTTTTTTTAAGAATTAATAATTTTGGTGTAAAAAAAAAGTTTAAAACAAAAAAATGTCAATATATTGTAAATTGATGTTATTGGCATGTACGACGCGTTGTGAATCCTTGATGATTTTTTTCTTACATCTGGGTTATACCCATGACGCGTAGGTGACAATCGTAAGCAATCTAACCCCCAGTTTATACCTGAAACCTTACAGTTTTGGTATTGCTCATAGTTATTTGTTGAAAGCAATAATTGAAGTTCAACGATCCATGGCAATTTTGTAGGAGGTGATGTTTTAAGCAAGTCATTTTCGTTGACAAAGTTGTACGTATAAAACTCTATACAAAATTGGAGTTATTGAATCTTTATTCGAGGGTTCTGACTCTTCAAGTTTTTGGAAACATAATACATCGAGGTACTTGCGCATATTTATTTAAAGTACAAAAATTTATTCAACGTCTAAAAATAAAGAACTCGATGAAAATAGCAAAAGACGCTGCTTAAAGTATGGTCAAAACGGCTATTAGCAGGAGACGATTAAAAATAAATCGCAAAGTGTCTCCACCGGACAAACATTACTATTAATTTGTCACAAACACTCTTTTGTTGTCATTTTGGCGTGGGACGGTAGAATAACAATGAAATTTTCTAGGAGCGAGAAAACAATTTGGCTGTGGAAATCGTAATAGGAAACATAATTTGTGACAGATCTGTCACACGTGGACAGACGTAATTTGAAATGGTTTCAAGAAGCAAACTCTTATATAGGTTTACTCTTATAGGGTTGAAAAGGACATAAAGTGGTGTATAAAGCATGAATGATATTTATGAGAGAATTCATTTTTAATCGCTTGCCGAGCGGATTTAAATATTTATCGCAAATCTCAAGCTCGAAAGGATATTTTTTGAGGATATATATTGATAGCAGATTAGTGTTCTGTGGAGACAATGGAATAACGAACGACACTCCAGAGCACTCCAATTATTGAAAGTCACATCGAATATGTCAATACTGAAAATCCAATGTCGGGAGAGTTAAAAGAGGTTTTCGGCTTCTTGGGAGCCTTACCAAGATGGGGTTGAGATGAATTTTTAAACGTTAGTTTATGTTTCGGATTGTTAGCGTTTCGGGGCGTGGATTTTCATCGTTGTAATTTTTTCAGCAATATTGCTTATTTTGGACAAAATTTCTAGGGGGACGAGGTCTCTAAAGCTAAATGAAACGAATCTTCAATCAAATAAAAGATAATTTTTTAATAACGTTTGGGATTAGTACCTCATGGAATACAGCCAATACTTCTTATGTTTTCGATTCTCGTGGTTTTGAATAACCACGAGAATCGAAAACCTAAGAATCGATCAACAAGGATTATCTATTCTGTGGCAATTGAAAAAAATGTGTTTTGAATTTTCGAAGAGAAGAAATTTTTTACTGTTCGGCAGACCCTAATCCGTATAAGATAAGCCGACCGGGAAGCCGCTCATTTTGCGTCAGACGCTCCTAGATCTTTCGTCTGATGATGGATGTGGTCCGTCCGGGGTTTTTTGCCATTCTGGTGTCCATCTATCTAAACATTCTAAAAATAAAGTTAAGTAAGTAAATAAAGGCAAGAAAGCTAAGCTATTGCTAAGACAAGGTCAAAGCTTATCAAAATCGAATCGCACTTTTGAGGGTAGATTTTTTCTTATTTTTTTCTTGTTATCAAAGAAGGCTATTCTCAAAAGAATGAGGAAGGTTTTTTCTGGAGTGGAAAATAAAAGACGAAAGATAGAGGGTAGTCTCTTAAATAGACTTACCCGTGGTATGACAGACATCGACTAGGAAGCAGTTCATTTGGAGATTCAATCTCCATGGATTTTGTTTAATGTGCTGCGTGGTAAGTGCTGTAAGAAGTTGTATTTTACTATTTAAAAAATATTCATTTTTATTTGGAGACTCCAGTTGGAAAGGAATGTCGGGTAAATGTCATCCTTGAGCTTGCAAGTAGGTATTAGATTTATGATGAACTGAGGTGAATGATCCAATATTACGTGCGAAGCCGTTTTCCCCTGAGAAAAATAAACTGAGACTGGATCAAGCTAGTTCTTGTAGATCTTGGACTCTTGTCATTAACGTGAAAATTGCTTGCAGCCCAAAGTTTTTGAAGGGGTTAGGGCAGCAAACCTATACAGAAGTCTCAAAAAACTTTCGGTCCTGCTATTACAGACTTTGTGGTAGCATTAGAAGCCGTCATTGGGCTAACAGCCCTACAATATTTAACCTAGATAGGTTAGAATGCAAGCTTTCCCTTCTCAGCATAGATACAGGTAAGATCAAATGAGGCCCTTTCAGACACCCTTGATATACAAAACTGGAACAGCTGCATATTATACCTATCTTACGCCGTCCCGACAGGGCAGAGGAAGTTATTGGTCTTAACCACTACCAGCAGAATAATAATGGGTTAGCGAAAGACTATTTAAAATGAAAGCCAAGGCAGGCAACCATCTACTATGGTATAAGGCAGCCTGAATATGTCTTGATAATAATAGTTATCCTCGTTTTCAACAAAGCAATGGGCCAGCGAGCGACAATCTTAAATAAAAAATGAAGGCAGAAAAGCTGGTCACAGTGTAACGAAAAGTCTTGTAAGTAAAAATTTACCGAAAAGGGTAAACCTAGTCGTCTAGCATGTCTCATCGCCAGATTTTAGCCTGTGAAACTCCAACTTCATATCTTTCCAAAAAGAGAGCGGGTCATAATTCTGCTTTTCAAAATTTTGCTTTTCTAACTTCGAACCAGCAGAATTTTGGCCCCAACCCTCCCAAGAATCAACGTGATATGATGATGTGGAAATGACTCCCCTGGTGTCGCGAACGGTTCCAGCTCATTAAGTACAAATAGAGTGGCGCAACAGCTCGAGGTGAACCAGGGCCAACTGGTGTATGCTGTGTGTGTTAACTTCTTCACATACAAGGGGACCTACAATATTTTGCCGAATCCGAACGGCACTTAAAAAAGTTTTTCAAGGCAAATGTATCTCTCGTAGGGTTTCCCGTGAAAAAGAACGAGTTTTTTTTATGGCGATATGGTCGGACGGTTCCTTGACGGTTTATTGTTAGAGGATTTTCAGGCTTGTCCTTTCTGTAGTTATCATATCCATGAGGCCTCGAATCGAAAACACGAATATGTCGCACCAAGTCTTTTGTTGCAACTTGGCTGTCTATATAGAAAGCAATAACAGTCTTCCAAGTTGTTTAGAAATCAAACCGCGGACTTTCAAGATGCTGCTTAAAATACACTAAATGATCCGAAAGTCGTTTGACAGAAGTCAAATGTATTAGAAAATACTCCTGACCCTATTCATTATACGCTCTTTGCTTCTAATCCATGTAAGTAAATTTATGATGCAGATTCGTTCAAGAGCTAACCTAACTCACAAGAGTTCCTGCGACTCCTAACATACGGACCTGCATGGTAATATGACACCGGAACTGACCATGAATGATTGTCATTCCTTGCTGGATATTATCCGTCTCCCTCCTGGCTATTTATCTAGCTTTCGTCTGGCTTTTTAGTTGCTATAGGAATAGCTTAGATATGATCTTTTCAATCCGGGACGAGTTTACTAAATAGTCGCTATTAGGCTATAGTTGTAACACAAGTTTGCATCGGGCAGACTTTTTGGGCAGCCATTAGGAACTTTTCTACACAGAAAAGGCGGTTAACAATATTCCATTTACTACATGACCAATAAGACCCTTAAATAACTTATTGTAGCCTTTTACAAAATTCATTCGCGCATAACGTCGACAAGATTTTGCCTTCGCCTTGGTACAGAAAGAATCGAAGGCCAATTCGAATCGCCATAGTAACAACTCTTGGAGCAATGGAACTATTTTAGAAATTAATTTTTTAAATAATATGTGTTGCGCATAATAATTTACTGGCTAAACTGCACTTAAAATAATCTTTTGCAATTTAAGTTTTTATTACCGATGCCCTCCAACCGCTTTCAAGACATAATTGCCAACTAATCACCATCATCAGGCTGAAACAGTAGCCGGCACTTTAAATGGAATATTAATCAGCCATTAAGAAAGAATTAAAGGATTTTTTGTACTAAGTATTAATCAGATAAAAGGCAATTAGTATTGTTCCATGCAGTAAAATAAGTCAAGACCAATCTCTTATTTTTGATCGAAAATATTTTAAATTACAGACCAACATCAGAATGCAGTAGTCTGTGGGTATTTAAAACAATTTTTTTCTGTCAAACTTGTATATTTGACTTTTTTAAGCAAATATTTAATAATAAAAAACAGGTCATTCTGCATAGCCCTGATTAGCATCTATTGCGTCAATCAATAAAAGTATTTTTTTTCTGCTCTTTTAACATTGAGCTCAACAAAAAAGCATGACAAACGATTCCATTTTTAGGACAGCATTCCTTAGTACACATATTTAGTATGCATCGAATGAGAGTACTTAAATTTTTCAGCAGTAAATTTAATATACATTAAGCTGTCATGTGTTAACAAATCAAAGAAAAGTCATTCATAAGCCCATCTCCATAAGTAAGCACAGCTTAGACATGTCTACCACCACAATATTGTCATATAATACAATCGACAAACGACGATAAAACCAAATGTGTCAAATATAAATGTAAAATACTAAATAATTTATTCATCCTAAAAAGGTGTAAAGCGTTAATAAATTTAACAAAAAAAAAAAATATACTCGAAACACAAAAATGATAACATCTCGAAGGCATTCCATTAAAAATGGAAGACGAAAAAACAGGATATGGTTGCATCGGGTAATAGAAGTCGCTTTAGCTCATCGGGTACAGCAATGAAGACTCATTTTCCAAATCGTATTCTAGACCTGGTCTACTCATCGATGAGAAAAACCAACAAAATGTCATTCACCTTTTTGCACTGTGGTTAGTGAGAGTGACTAATCTTGATTAAACTATAAAGAAAAAAATTTGCAAATCATTTAACAGTGATGAAATAAACGCTTTTTGCTGTTCAAGGAGAACTGAAAATTTTTCCAAGAAAATTCGTCATTACATCCCGGAGAAGCTCTGGAGTTTCCCCAAAAATTTTAAGCAAAATAAAATTAGAATCAAACTCAAGCTAGTAACTAATTTGTTTACGATATTCGGCTATTAGCAGTCTATATACTTCTTCAATCGGAATCTGATTAGTAAGACCTGATTTTTTATTGTTGTGGTAAAATATTTAGCGGCGCCAAATTAATAAGGAATTCCTTAAAATTGTATTCAGCAATTATTGTTGTCGTATTATTTAGTGGCGACGGTGATTGTGATAGGGACTTTTTTCGCCTTAATTTTGCGGTAAATTAACGAGCTTTAGTCGGATGTTGAATGCCACTGGCAGACGGGCGCCTTGAATAAATATTGCAAGTATTTTTCGGAATAGTGAAGCAAGGAGTAAGCACTCATAGTTGTCCCAGAAAACAAAAAAAAATGGTTCGTGTTCTTAACGTCGAATGTGGAAGAAAGTTTACGGATGTAAATTAATGGGTTGATTTTCAGGGTTGTTTACACAGCTCAAAAACTATCAACAAACAAAAAGTTATTCATCAAATAAGGCATTTTACTTAAGCTGGCTAAGACTACCAAAAGTTTACCGTCCGTTTTTCCGCTTCTGAAATAGAGATCATATTTGAGGGCCCTGGTTTTCATTATTCCTGTAGGAATTACAAAAACAAAGCCATGGAAAATTTTCAAATTCGCCCACACTACACCACCAATTGGCTTGCATAAAAGAAAATATTTAGGGGGTACCTAAAAGCTAATGGCAGTAACGAAGTAACAAACAGGGTAGCATTGAAATGCAACTTAAAACTCCGTTGGGCTTATCACCGCTTTCAATAGTAAAGGCAATTTTTATCCGTTAAGCTAGAGAGCTGGAGCTTGAAGTGTAGATTGGTCATCATTTTGTACAGACCGAGTATGAAATTTACTAAGATCCGCCCACAACTTTAATAAAAATAAAATAAAAATAAAATAAATTAAAATTAACCCAAGAATTCCAAATCGATACACACCACCTCTTCATCGATTTCAAGGCCGCGTATGACAGCATCTATAGAGACGAGCTATATAGCGCAATGTCTAGTTTTGGCATCCCTGCCAAACTCGTCAGTCTGTGCAGGATGACGATGGAAAACTCACGCTGTTTCGTCAAGGTCGGCAAAGACCTCACCGACCCCTTTGATGTCAAAAAAGGATTTAGACAAGGCGACGCGCTGTCATGCGACTTCTTTAACATCATACTTGAGAGAATTGTGCAGAACTCTCGCGCCAACACCAGAGGTACAATCTTTCAAAAGTCCGTTCAACTACTTGCATACGCAGACGACATTGACATAATCGGTAGAACAAAGCGTGATGTCAGTGAAGCCTTCGTGAGTATTGGGACGGAAGCGGCGAATATGGGTTTAGCAGTCAATGAGGGCAAAACCAAGTATATGCTGTCATCAAGAAAAGACACCCAACACCGACGTCTTGGACAAAACATCACCATCGACAGCTATAACTTTGAGGTAGTTAGGGACTTTGTCTACCTGGGTTCCGCTATCAATTCAGACAATGACACCAGCGCTGAAATCAAACGAAGGATAACTCTTGCCAATCGCTGTTTCTTTGGGCTAAGAAGGCAATTGAGTAGCAAAGCCCTCTCTCGAGCAACTAAAGTGTCCATGTATAAGACCCTCATCATCCCAGTCCTGCTGTACGGTGCAGAAGCATGGACCCTGTCAAAGGCGGATGAAAACACTTTAGGCTGCTTCGAGAGGAAAATTCTTCGGACGATTTACGGTCCCGTCTGCATAGACGGAGAGTGGAGGAGGAGATATAACATCGAACTGTACGGGCTGTACAGCGATACCGACCTAGCCAAAAGAGTCAAAACACAACGTCTACGATGGCTGGGTCATCTAGAGCGGATGGACACCAACGCCCCGGCCCGGAAAATCTTCGAATCCACACCGCAGGGACGACGCGGTAGAGGAGCACCGAGACTCAGGTGGCGCACGCAAGTGGAAGGGGACCTCAGCCAACTTCGCGTGCGAAACTGGAGACGGCTAGCTAGAGACAGAGCTGGCTGGCGAAGCTTGTTGGCTGAGGCCCAGGTCCACCCCGGACTGTAGCGCCACCTTAAGTAAGTAAGTAAGTAAAATAAATTAAAATAAAAAATAAAATAAAAGACCATCTGACAAAAGATCTTACAAAATAAAATGTGAATTCGTTAGACAGTGCACAAGAACTCAAATTTTGGTGTATAGAAATTTTGGATTAAGGCTTTTAACACCACGGAAATTTGACCGCCCGCCATCGACCATGCCCACTTTTACTGTAGTATATTTTCAAGAATTCAAAAAAATAAATATTAAAAATATTCATAGTCTTGGATTCAAGTCTCGATATGAATGAAATTTGTATCGTATCTCTATGTTGACGATTTGCTTCTTTATCTTTTGTGCGAAGCTCAGCGCATGACTTTCTTTCTCCAGTACAATCTAATTAAAGTATCTTAAGTGGAATTTCTTTCAAACTCAGCTGATTCTGGGGTTGGATCTGCTTAAATTTTATTTATCACTAAATGTGAAAGTTTCCCAGACGATCGTTAACCTCAATGAATGTAAAAGATGTGTTGTTTATTTTTAGAAATAAAATTTCATTACAGGTAATAAAACTTAGCAACCTGAACCCTGTTATATTTTTCCAGGATGGCCAAGTTTGTGATTTTCTGATTGCAAGATACACCTTAAGCCACACATTATGATAGCAACAACTTGTATTTGGCCAAAGGTACAAAGCGTACCCTGTTTAAAACAAGTGAATAAGTGCAAGAATTCGACTGTGACAAACTTAAAGTTTTTTGGCCCAAATTCATAGGCATATTATTTGTAAAAGTGGGCATGGGCTAAAAACTAAAATCAATCATGAGAAAATCCTGTAAAAGCGAAATCCAATTTTTGCCATGTTGAGGCTCTTAGGCCAGTACTGCTCAAACGGCATTTAGGCACAACAAATGAAGCAAAGGTTGTCTCACCTTGAAGCCAGTAGTGGGCGTGACCGTTGAAGAACAGGGCCAATTTTCACCCTTAGTCTATGCAGCAGAAGAACCAAGCCGTGTTTCAATTTTCAGCTCTCTAGCTTGAGTTTGAAGACCTAAATCCTTCACACATACATGGACAGGACATGACATAATCGATTCATCGATCATATTTCTAAAAGGTCTAAGGGGTCCACGATGATTATTTCACGGTGTTACAAACTGTGCATTAAAATTAATATACCCTGGGATCGGGTTTAAAAAACGTTTTAGGTCTGAAAGGTTTCCAAAAAGGCCTTGTGTTTGCGAAAATTCAGCAAAAGGATATTCATGATGTCGCAGGTAAGTGTCTTAGTTAAAGGACTTTTTAAACCCCATCCCAAAAGATAGGAGGTATATTAAGTTTGATTCATAGTGTGTTACATAGAGAAATAATCACCTTAGACCCGCAAGACCTTAAGGGCATATGATCAAAACTGAATTGTAAGTCGAATGAGTTATGTCCGTCCGTCCATCCATCTGTCGGTAGTTTTTAGACCTTAAATTTTGAGCCAGGAACTTGAAACTTAATATCTGTTCTTTGTAGGTCACGAACCAGTACAAGTGCAAACTTTTTTGAAATCCGTCCACTGACACGCCCAATTTACTTTTTAGCATGAAAAATCAAAGTTGACGGAGGAAGCTTAAATTGGTTATGTGTTATCCCCGCTTAAGAGGTCTACGGTGATTATTTCTCTACGTTACAAGCTATGAATCAAACTTAATATACCTCCTATCCTATGGAATAGGGTATATAAAAAACGATTTTATTGAAAAGGGGTTGATTCCACGCCCCATTTTTTAAGGAAGAAGATTCTAACTGACAAATTCTAAACACAATTAAAGTTAATAGAAACTTAAATTTAACAACCAAGATTTATGATGCAATTCGGAACTTGACAGGTGTCAATTGGGATGGGGTGTCCAACGATTCGGCTAAACGAATTGTAACCCGCCCACTAGTTTTCTTTAATTCTGCCTCCGAATGTGTGGAGATGGTCAAACATTTTGTATGAACAAAATGTAGAAGTCAGTAATTTCTGCTTAATATTATGTTGTAAAGCTTTGTGATTGTGAGCAAAAGTGTTAAATATAATGCGTTTGAAGAATGACCTAGGAAAAGCTTGGTGTTTTTTTTTTTTGCTGTATATGAAAGATTTTAACACCCTAATAAATCTTTTTTACAGTTTCTTAAATCTCGCTTTTTAACCTGTGCATATGTTGCTAGAGTTAGGCAACGTTTTGAGTCAAACAAAATTTTGGTGTTCTAGAAAATTTAATAATTTTATAATTTGAAAATTGAAAATTTGTGACTGGGATTGAATTGAAAATTTCTTGTGAGACTCTTAAGTGCAGATAGTACTTCCTGATTATGTTGTTTGATGCTTTTGCAATACTTCTCTTGGTGTTGTAAATAATTATAAGCAACCGATTTGCTTTATTCAGTTTTTCGGGCTATTTCTCGTAAACTTTTTTGGGCTTTGCTCTACCCATATTCAAAAAAATTTAATTATCAATGCTAAACTACAATCTCAAATAGACCTGGCAAATTTACAAAGTTGTATAGTGATGATTCCTTTTTTAAAAACTGTCGGCTGAATTGCAACTGTTCCTATTCTATTGACGTACTTCTTTCAGTAATGTTTTGAGATCATCAAAGTAAAATTGAAACAATTTTAAAAGATTAAAATAAATTTTAATAAAAAACTTTGTAACAAAAATTTCATCATTATTTTAACAGCAGGTTGCCACCTAGTGTGACCAAAATTATTGAAAACCTTAAAACCAATAGATACGCTTAAACCTTTGACTCATTTATCTTTTATCAGACGGACCCTCCGTCACAGCTGTCCTTGAAATTCGAACTGAAATTCGAACGTCACAGATGTCGCAAATTCGTTCAACTTAAGTGAAATAAATGATCGAAATCGATTTGATTAAAAGTATAGAACAGCGAAATCAAGTCTGATCGACCAAAATCAAAAGTGGAAACATAAAACCAATTTTTTCTCTTAATTAGTTCGTTTCCCATCTTCAGTCATTGCTCTTGAGATGAGATTCATACATGTTCTCAACTTTTACACTCAAACCTTCTACAGTAAAGTCAACTAGAGTCATAAATGCATAAATGGTATTCCTGCAATAAATATCTTCTCAAAGTTGGGAATGCTATAGCATTCCGCTTAAAAAGTTAAGCCCCTTCCGACAGTGCCGCACCTAAAGAGGATTTAACTACCTCTTAACAGTTATCTTCTATATATTGTTATGCAACGCTATACCAGAAGGCTATAGACATTGAACTTTATAGAAAATCTTTGCTCGGGTTCATCTGCAATTTATTATGCGATAATCATAGCACCTCAGTGCCCCATTGAATAGTTTCAACACTGTGTGTGATTGAGGTGTGATGATTTTTATTCCTTGAATGTGTCATCTGCAGACTAAGAAGTTGCAATTTACTTGCAAATAAGGTTGTATTCCCCAAGAAGGGGAATTCAACGATGAAATATTTCTACCTAACAGTGTGGCCAATAAAATTATCCCATTTTATTAAAAATTAATCAAAATGATTAATGATGAAGTAATAACAGAGACTTTCTTGATTGAGTTGTCAACATGATTGCGCTCTTCCTGTACAATTCAAAATTGACAAATCGATAATTACTACTAATTTACTAAATAAATTGTTCGGACTCGTACACTCGACTGTTATTCAATAATTCAGATCACATTATTATGTGTGTATTTCTGTGTTTATAAATATGATAATAATCCGATCGTGACCCTTGTATGGATGTGTAATAATTTAATTCCATTGAACTTGTATTCAACCTCAGATATTTGACGCATAGTCCGGTGACAGGTGAACGTTCGTTTATAATTCAAGTCGATTTTTTGATTTGTTTTTGTTCAAACAGGATGCGACTGTTAGTTGCAAGTCGTTTTATTAAAATATCGGGAACTGATGGGGTTTTTAAAAAGTACAATCAAGTCCTTTGAACTTTTTATGATGAATGAATTGAGGTTCAATAATTTTTAAGATGACTTCAAATTTAAATATTGGTCACTGGCTGTATCGTTTAGTTTGTTAGTTTGGGTAAGCAGACTTTTATAGCTCTTTGGGTGATTACAAAAGTTTCTTACAACGATGGTTCAGTAAACTGATAAACGTGAACATGACGTATTTAGACGAATGAGGTTTTGCTTTTCAACAAAAGCATGATATAGCTCAAGCCAATTAAAAAATTGGGTGGGAATACCTCGGTCGTTTCATTGTAATATTTTTCATTCAGTTCTATTTTGAGAGATCTTGTTATATGGTTCTTCAAACAATATACAAACGGTACAGCTAGGTATTCTCAACTAAAACCCTCCCGAGCACGAATAAGCCACTCTAGGCAAACGTTTGCCTTTTCCCTTCTTTCATTTATAAAACTCAACAAAACTGTTCAAAAACTCTACCTAAGTATGATGTTATGTATTTAAAAAAAAGCTTTAAGTGCTTACAAACCTGGATTTCACTCAAGCCTGAAATTGCTAACTTAACACAACTCATCAGATCACTCATCCGCGTTTTTGTTTTGTTGATGGGTTGCATCACAACATAGAATCTTGCTTAAAATTCGAAGCTCAATCGAACACCCCAAATAAAACTTGATTTCAAAAAAGGTCAATAAATTAAAACTACTAATTGTTAAATTATTATAATTTTATTACCTCTTAATGCATTCCCACATTTATTTGAATAATTCACCTATTCATTAGTTAATCCAAATATTTTCATAATTAGCTATTTGTTGATATCTATTTATTTTTAAACCTATCGCTAATTTTTTTGGTTCTTTATTACTTTCACCTTTAATTATTTTAATTTTTGCTTGCATCATGGTTTTCAATCTTTTCTGAAAAAATATTTAGAAAGTTTCCAAAAAGCCAGTTATGAGGCGTAAATATTTTACGGATTTCGGTTCGCAATCGAGCCTCTAACGACACTACGAATTTTGTATATACCAGTTTGTAATATACAAGTAGTTAAGTCTAAATGACTTTAACATCATCAACGATAGAGTCCATTTTTTTTCAGGGTGCTGTCTTGCCCGGAAAATCTAACTCAAGATCTAGGTAGAAAGCTCAAAAAACAAAATTGTCGACCCCTTTTTCAGCGACAACGAAATTAGGGAACCGCCAATTTTTTTTATTTTTAAAAAGTTTCCTAGGATGATTCTCTGTAAAACTTCGGCCTTTATGTTGCTTTATAAATATTAAAAATTACTGCAGAATAATAAATAGAAGTCTCATAGCATTCTAAAATGTCAATAATATTTCCGTTAGTTGTTTAAGAAAACATGAGCCACCTACTGGTCATCTTTTTAGGTCTTATTGAATGAATGCCAAAGAAGTATCCATAAAATTTAAGAAAATTCATGAATTTTATTACGTATTTTATTGAAACCCTACGAGCAGCCTTTAGTTTAGCGACAACAGAGTTTGGTTATATTTTCTATTAAGAATTCTATTGCTGGCCTTAATTTTTTTTTTTCTATTAAGGAGAGGGAAGTTTTCATTAAGGAAAGAGTTTAAATGTTCTTTGAGGCCTTACAAACGTGCAAAAGATTATCACCCTAAATCATTCAACAGAAAATGATGAAGTTGTTCGATTAACAGACTTTACTAGCACTTAATCTGGTATTTCAGCACCAACCAAATTGAGAAACAAAATAGCATTTTAAATCGGTTGCTTATATACAACTATAAGTCTAATCTCTCCCAAAAGTTCCTTCAAAAAAGTAGCCAAATAAAGAAGTAAGCAAATGGAGCTCTATACCTTTAGTCCTTAAAGAGTGACAGTGAAGACTTGAAGGGACTCTTGACATAGTTGTGGTGACTGGTGCTCTAACTCCACGGACCCTTTTTAAATGGGCTTAGATCAGGACTCAGTAAAACAGCACACACCAACGAAAATGGCTAATTTTTGTCTACTCAAAGATAGAACAATTCCGGGTTAGTGGATAGAGCCAAAGATGCAATCCAAGTTTGTAAAGCGAATCTCACAATGAGAGCAGGGATTGGGTTCCAAGCTAGAGATAAAGGTAGGTAGATAGGCGGAAGTGGTGGTTCAAGAGTCAAGCTGATTAGCACTGCACTATGATAGCCTTATTGATATATCGACTCGTGTGACATGGTTTTTTGATGGTTGTTGAAGCTGTGGTGCAGTTGGTAGGTACCTCCCTTTATGCAACCTGTGAAGTTGAGGAAACGCATAATATCTTGTACCACTTCGAAGAAGGTTGGCACAGTGAATGCAGTCTGCTATAAGGTCACAGGCATATTGCAAAACTGACGAGCTAGCTATATGGATCGTGCTAATAAAGAAACGTAAAATAGCAATCTACACCGAGATCTAGGTATCGAAACGGATAATAAGCTTTACTCGTAGGCTTCGTGCTCATCTTCGGGAACATTGCAACCATTAAATAAACGGAAAACTGGGTGAGACACTTCTTCGGCGCCGAATACAATAAACGAGATTGTTGGACCTAGCATTGTTAGCCAAATTTGCTTGAATTTAGATTATGGTATTAAAGGTATTATAGGTAGGCATTATAGGTACTTTCGAGGAAAAGTTAAACGTCTAAATGGCGAACAGCATACATCGCCGGCAAGGGTTTTCTTCACCAAATGCGGTTCCTCACCCCTCAATTATAGATCACCTCACAATACTCTCAAGTCTTCCAAAACCTTATTCCTTTCAGGGTTTTCGAACAGAGCTGTTCTAGCTCTGGTATGCGCTCACACCGTTTGTTTTTTCCCACCTATCCAAAATTTACGGGAGATCTAACCAAAATGATCTATGCCAAATTTTTAACCCTACCCATTTAACTCTCCCATTTCCGATGCGTTAGCTTTTCTTTCACACCGCAACTTGCTACCCCTATTATCTCTATCATCCTCAAGACAAATTCTTATTTGGGTTCCATTAGACTCACGAACAAACACCGATAACGCTTGAACTACTTTGATTTTAAAAAAGTTCCTCACCGGCACGCATTATAAGTTATACTTCTGGCAATGGCTCATACCGAAACGGTTATTGGGAGTCAACTCGTCAATACCCTTTTCGGGCATGTCGTCGAGAGTGGTCGTCATGAAATCATTGTATCCTGGGTTGGGTACAATAAAAATATGCTCTCATAGGGTCTGGCAACAAGGAAAAGCTACTGGCTCCTTCTTTCTGCACCAGCGCCATTGAGCATGCTGGTTACCACAGTTTCGACTTTCGGAATAACTTCTGTAAAGAACTTCAACTTCGCGACCATTCCTGGCCACAAGAAGGTGGAAGACAGAAATGAGGGCTGAGCCAGCAAGTGCCAGATAGTTTAAAACGCCAGCTTAGTTTTTTCAAGACTAACTAATGAGTGGTAAGACACGAAACCAAATATCTTTTTACATTTTTCCCAAAGCCCATATTCAAGAATCCTAAATCTTCAACATTTAGGATAAAAAAAAAACTTTTCGCCAAACGAACATTTTTCTGAAAAAAAAATTAACGAAATTCAAGCCAGATGAAAGCAACTTTTGCATTACGACCTAATCCCGAAATCAGGAGCACATTTAAATTTCTTATAAATTCTTGCAAAAGTAATAATATTTACAAAATGGCTTGAAAAACACGATTTAGGATCTTTAAAAAATAGATATTTTGACCTGAAGGTGAATAGTGTGAAGCTTACAACAAAATAATTCTAATATTATTGTCAAATAATTATTCTAATAATATTATCCTTTTTTTCTGAAATTGGAATACAAAGTATACCTGCGAAAAAAATTTCGAAAATATAAAAAATATTCCAATATAGATGCCATAGACCGGTAATAATATCCACAACACGTGCCCGCTAATTAAAATACCAAAACAAATTTATTTGTAATTTACGCTTATTAAAACTTATTCGACTCGCAATTAATTAAAAAATCAAAAGGTTAACGCCCTAATAATTGTATTCCAAATGCATTTGCTGGCAAAATATTGTCTTTGTTCCCGCTTTCTAACAGACACTAATGGAGCTCTATAGAGCTCCATATAGCATCCGTTGTCATTTAAATTTGAAATACAATATAAAACCTTACTGCACCATTTAAAGTGTCACCATAACTTCTGGCACGATAATACAATACCGTGAAACTCAACACACGACAATTTAAGGTAAGTTATTACAATTATAATTTTTTTTTTTAAATATATTTTATCTAACTGAGCTGATCACTTTTACTTGTACAATCTTCAACTGGAAGTCACACACTGCGTGCACCGTTTGAGGATGTGTCATGCACAAGAGCTAAGACACCACCACTTCATAGACGACGACGACGAAGACGCGACGTGCCTATGAAGATTCCATTGGAAGGTGCCACAAGGCCATCATGTATCATCTCTGTGGGAACAGACAAAAGAAGAAACTGACATCTCTTACCCTAAGGTGAGTAGCATTTGAGATATAGAACCCGCTACCTTCACCACCCAGATCTTCGCAGTTTTAAAGGAAATAAAAAGTGATTTATCGTCTTCCCAGTTGCGGACATTTTAACACTTTGTCCAAGGAGATGCTAATCGCAACGTCGAGCATAGCTTGGAGGCGCGAAGTAATTTTTCCAATTAGCTACTGCGCCGCCTGACAAAAATTACAGGCTCTTAAATTTATTTACAAAGAAAGCATTTTAGAATCCGTCTTGTGATGGGTATTCACTGTGGAATGCTGTTGGTGGTGGGACACTTAAAGTGCTATAATAACTGGCGGGGCGTTATTGTGCATCGATTTGACATTTTGTATCGTTATTTAGCGACACGAAGAGATCTGGTCTGAAACAACAATCGCCGATCGACAACGACGACGACGATCGTGTTATTGACTCCTACGGAAACCAGTATACTCGCATCTTAATGGTATTCAAATGCAAATCGATCCAACGTCATCCGAATGTTATTTTATTAGATTTTCAATATCTCAAAAATAAATGATTTGTTGCCTCCGAGGAGGGGGTGTTTTGTTTACTTGCGAGACTATAAATCAGTAGATAAGAGATTCCATGGTGAATCATGGTAGTCGATCTGGTATTTGGAGTTAACCTCTGCATTCCACGAAGATATTCTGCGAAAACCTGATAGTTTGGAGGGAATTTTGAATATCTACGCATTACCCATATTGTTTTATTTAAATGCGAAAACATGACATACAAAATGATGTTCAAAGAATTTGAGCTTATTCTGTTTTATCTGCTCTATAAAACTATAAAACACGTTCTAAGATTTCAAGGCAATACCTTTTAAATTAAGTTATAACGACAAGCATTTTTGTTATTTTTTAATTTGGACTAAATAAAATACGTTAATTTCAACTCATCAAAATATGGTTTATGGTTGAAATATTTTTGTTCTAGTAATACTTGGAAATTGATTGATACATGGAAACATTTTTTCAAAAATTGAAAAAGCGAAATTGAGAGAAAACCAGAAAACATTAAGGCCTTTAATGAAAACTAGATGTGACAAGTAAAGAAGTTATGACCTTAAACTGGCTTCGTATTTAATTCAAAATCTTTTCAAAACTTATGAGAAATTTTTTTTGCTTGTTATCGCTCTTACCTGAATTTGACTTAAGCATGATACTTATGTAGAATAATATCCCTTCGTCCTTTCGTCTGTTTTTTTTGGGTGTAACCAAAGAACGGTACTTCCAACTTAGAAAAATAAAATTAAACGTTTTTTGGTTGAAGATACCAGGTGTCATGAAATAAGCGTCCACATCGACTTTTTGTCACCGAAACTTTTTTGCGAGAATTGAAAATTGATTTGAGAAAGGAATTTTTTTATTTGTACTGAAGTCACAATGTTTGAATTGACAGTCATATGAAGTTTTTGGTTGTTTTTATACTCCTTCTCATAGGAGGAGTATATTAAGTTTGAAGCACTATAAAATAATATTATTGGGTTCGAATCCTGCCATCGTCACCTGAAAAAAAAAGACTTGTTCTTTTTCACGGTCCCACCTCCGCGAGGGTCTGACAAACCCACCGAGAGTATCATTTGTCTTGAAATGCAAAAATAGGCAAAGAAATTTTAGGTCCCTTTGTATGTAAAAGAAATCAGCATACCAGCATACATTGTTGAGAAATTGGCCCTGGTTCACATCGAGCTGTTGCGCCACTCTATTTATTTATTTTTTACTCTAAAATAATATTGGTAGACCCCCAAAACCTAAAGATCGAGATCGAATTTTTAGTCGAATAAGCCATTTCCGTCTGTTTGTCTGTCACATGTTTTTCGGGCTTGTCTTAAAGCTAAAAGCTGGCATTTTATTCATTATATTCGGGATTTTGAAACATCGCTGAGTTCCATGGCCAAGTCAAATTCCAGGCCTTTATCCTGTTATGAACTACTTATTCAATTAATTAATTATCGGATGAACTGAAAAAAAAATTGTAGTGGGAATCACTAAAATTGTAAATGGGAATCAACTGTGGGAAGCAGGATGCAAAAGATATGGTTTTCCATTCCCCCTGCCACAAATTGGTAGCATCAATGTCACGTCGTATTCAATAAGTTTGGAAAACTCAGGTTATTAAAGTAATTTAAAAAAAAAAAAACACTGAAAACAAGTGCGTAAGTTCAAGAGTTTGTCTGTGACAAACTTCTATAAACGTGACCCTATCTATATTCCATGTAACACCAAATCCTAAAGTTTCTTGGCCCCAATTCATATATATTTTGTTTGGGCCACGCCCCCAAAAAGGTCATGGGCTTAAAATTAAAATTTATTAATTGTAATTTCGTTAGAATCATGAGAAAAACGCCTCTTAAAAGTGGGCGGAGCTGAAAACTTTTGTATGAAACAAACTTAGCAAATAGTTATATCCTTAATATTTGTCTCAAATTTTTTTTCTTTTGGAGTCTTTCCGAGAAATCGGGTTTTTAAAGATCTAACATGTTAAAAGTGGGCATGGTCGATATTGTAGGCGGTCCAATTTTTTGCTTGTTAAAGGTGTTTGGCTAATATTGCTCAGAACCAAAATTTAAGTTCCTATGCCTTGTCTAACTTGAACAAATGGCATCTTGAAAGAAAATGTGAAATAGAGGTTGTCTTAAGTTGAAGCCAGTAGTGGGAGTGGCCAACTACGAACTATGCATTAAAATTAATATACCCTCGGTCGGGTATAAAAATAGCACAGGGCCAAAAATCAATAATGAACTTGTGACTCACTTGGGTGGGTTATAAGTTCACATTTATTTTATGGACGCACTCAAAAAGGCCAAGAGGAAAACGTCTCAAAAGGGAAAAAAATTAAGTTCCCTTCAAAAAAATATGGTTCTGGACTTATGGCCTCTGGACTATTTCCTTCAAAAGACTGTGAATTTATGACCAAATAGACTTTCAAATTTAATTATTCCGAATCTGGATTTTGGTAATATAAGAGGATGAAAGAGGATATCAGTGAAATAAAGCCGGACAAAATAGTACGAAATTCCACCAAATTAAGCAAAAAATGTCAAAATTTGTGATTTGGTCTCTTCCTAACTTTTTTTGTTGAAAGTGCAAGAATGAAATCCATATTGATCTTATTATATTTTCTTAAACGAATCGGAAGCTTTTCCGAATTTCAAACCCAATGAGACAACTTGCGTTTAAAGTTTGTAAAACGCGTGTTTTAAGTTCGAATCAACTTTTAGCCTTAAAATAAAAAAAAAAAAATAGATCATTAACTAATTAGATTATCCTTAGATTATCCTTAGGATTCGGAGATGCTGCCACAGATCTCAGCATTCTTTGAGTTTTAATAAATTGTAATATTATTGCTCCGTTATGGTACATATTTGCATACAATCTAAGCATTAAATAAGACTCTTTCACGCATGGGATTATTATCTCCAAACGAAGTCAGTCAATAAACCCCTTTGGTAAGTTTTTTTAAAATTACCTGTTCCGATAGCATACTTTCAGGCTTTTATTGTAGCGTAAAGCTTTCGATTTGAATTTGATTCTGTACTCAAACCCAGTGTGATTTCTCATGAAATAAGCTATGCTTTGCTAAATTTAGCCTACGGCAAGACGTTGGATAACTGCTCTCCTATGTCTGCCGATCTATCTGTTGCCTAGATAAGAATAATGAATATTTAAATCAGTTACGGAAATGCCCAATAAGGTCTATTCATGTAAAAAATGATGTGAGAAAACACATAATGGAAATTTTCTTGACCTTTTAAAATAAAATTTAAGTGAAAAAAAGGTTCTTTCTTTGCAAAAAACTCAATGCAACTGCAGACATTAATTGTGGCTGTCTTAAAAAAAGAATTTTCTGATTATAAACTTTTAACGAAACTGATAATTAAAAAAGTTCACGGCTTGAGGAATTCGACAGTATTTGAGCTTTAACTAGGCTGCGTAGTATAACTCTAACCAGGTCCAACTGATCAAAAGTAAGAGGAAGTTATATAAAACAATGATCAACAAACAACATGAAACAACATGATCTCCTATCTGATAAGCAATGGGCATAAGAAACTCCCTGTGTGAAGAAATAAGGACCTCTTTGATATAAAAAGCAGACCTTTTAAATTTGAAGTGACGAATTCCATCAAATGGGTATAGGGATGGCACTAGCTGGAAGTCGCTGAACAATTTCTAGAAGTTGAAACTACGAAGGCGAAGTAGAGGAGTATTCATTTTTTTCTTAGATTAACGGATCTGAAGGAGAATTCCTTGTTAAAAGCACCTTCACCTTTGACCTATCTCACAACTTTAAAGACGTCGACGTAAATTAACTTTTCAAGGAAGAAATTTCAAATTGCCTGTAATACCATAAAAAAGAAGTTCTACAATTTTATTAAGTCTCTTTGCTCTCAGTTTTTAAATATCATAAAAATCCAAGGAGAGTCAAGGAAGGTAGAAAAGAGAAACATCAAAAGAAATGTAAGTGAAGCCCAAATACGTGACAGTATGATCATCAGTTGGGCATCTGTCACGTCTTGCCCAATACACAAAATTCGGCCAATTCCACGCGAGATTAGAAGAAAAGTCAGGAGGAATGTTGAAGGCTTTAAGTTGATGGTTCAGATTGAACCGAAAAGATGTTAACTGATGATCATACTGTCACGTCCCATGTGAAGCACCTATTGGGGTAGAGGCTTCTCTTAAATATCTTTTGATACAAATCAAAGACCCCATAAACATTGTGTACCATGCCACTAAAAATAAGTTAGTTGGCTGGTAATAATGTAACTTTTTTGGAAACGAAAAGAGAAACATTTTAGAAATGTTGAATTTAAAGTAAGTCTTTAAGCGCTTAATAAACATAAAATCGCTGTTGTCACACTAGATTCTGTATTTATTTACAAATTATTCTTTTTTTATATTTTTTCTAAGAACTTAAACTCTTTGTAAACTAAGGGCCGATTTTTCAAACATCGAATAAACTGGTTAATAGCTATTCATTGAATAAATTTATCTCTTTCAATATCTGCTGAATAAGGCGATTTGATTTTTCAATCGAAAAGTTATCTGCTGATTTCGCTGATTTAACTGTCGGAGTGAAGTATAAAAATCAATATGTCATTTGAAATATTTAGTAAAAACTATTTTTTCGTAAGAACAAAATATTTAAGTGCGGGTTATAACAGTGCAGCATAAGAATGGCAACGGCTTCAAAAAAAAGGGAAAGATCAGTCAATTTCACATCGTCTGAGGCGCGTAAATTCATGAGCATCGCTTTCAAATTTCGAAATGTACTCGAAAACAAAGAAACGGACATGATTTCAAATAAAGACAAAGAGTCCGCGTGGACCGAAATTGAAAATTTGTTTAATGCGTCGAGCGTTCGCGAAAACCCTCAAGCTTAAATATGAGGTCATCAAGAAAGCAACAAAGAAAAAATCGGCAATGAACCGCCGGGAAATGTACTGGTGCTGGAGAGGCTCCAAAAGTTATCTTCTCACCAGAAGAGGAGAAGGTTCTAGCTATGTGCTCCAATATTAAAGGATTGGAGCCACGAAATGACAGTGATGAAATAACAGGTGCAACACACTTTCTTTTATTTTGAAAAAAAAATCGTACTCGTACTAACTATGCACATATCTAATGCATTTTAGAACTTTCCTGTGATGCTATACAACAAGAAGAAATCGAAATCATTGATACCGTTGATGTCTCGGAAGAATGCTTATTTACTGTTCTGGATCCTGAGCCAAAAGAACCTAATGGGAATAACGAAGAAGTGAATGAATGTATGTGTTTAACTCAATTTTTGACTTGAGAAAAAATTAAAAGACGGTTATCAAAGAGACCCATGTTTACTCACACATACAAAAAACATTATTTCTCTTTGTAGCTGCAATTGATAGATTGGATATGTGGGAGTCCTGGAAGCCGCAATCTCTAAAAAGAAAAATTGCGCCAACTCTAAGAAAGAAACCAAACAAGGCAACGTTTGGAGTTAGTGGAGCTTCAAAAAGAAATTTCAAGAGCAGAACTGAATTATCAAGAAATTGAGCACAAGCTTCGGGTCCAAGAGCATGAACTGGGAATTCTCGGTTTAAAAAATGAAGAGAAGAGACAAGAAGAAGAACATAAGCAGAGAATGCAACAATAATACACTAATTTTATTATTTAAACGCTTGTATTGAATTTTTTAAATAAAATAAATAAAATAAATAGAGTGGCGCAACAGCTCGAGGTGAACCAGGGCCAACTTCTCAACAATGTATGCTGGTGTGTTAATTTCTTTACATACAAGGGGACCTACAATTTTTTGCCGAATCCGAACGGCACATTGAGAAGTTTTTCAAGACAATTAATACTCTCGGAGGGCTTGTCAAACCCTCGCGGAGGTGGGGACCGTGAAAAGAACAAGTCTTTTTTTTTTCAGGTGACGATGGCAGGATTCGAACCCAGACCTCCGGCGTAGGAAGCACACACACTAACCACTACGCCACGGCACCCCACTGAATTTTTTAAATAAATGTTGCAAAAAGTACAATAGAAGTCGTTTTAGAAAATACTGTATGAGTTCTTGTCGTGTCTCGCTGTTACCTGCTATTTTAGGCTGAACGCCAAAAGTATCAAAGTTTTCATCAGGTTCAACGTATATTTCAGGATCTGCAGGTGGCTCTTGTTCATTTCGGGCAACAGCCATGTTATGTAATAAGGCTGTTGCTACAATGGTATCTTGCACCAAAGGTAGTTTGCATCTCATGCCAATACTTAAAACAGGAAATCGTCTTTTCCAGACTCCAAAGCATCTTTCTACCATATTCCGTGTTCTTATTTGAGATTCGTTGAATAAACTTTGAGCTTGAGTTTGCGGATCATTAATTAGAGTTACAAGATAGTTGTTTAAGAAGTATCCACTGTCACGAAGTATTAAGCCGTTCCCAAATTTACCAGCTACAAAGTGGTACTTCGCCGCGGAGTTTGAGAATATAAGTCTATCGTGTGTTGATCCTGGCCATCGAGCAACAATGTCTTGAAATTTTAAATCTGAGTCGCTTATAGCTTGCACATTGATCGAAAAATAGCCCTTTTGGTTTCTGAAGTTTTCTGCGGTGCTTAATTTAACCTTAATTAATTGCTAAATTATTTCAAAGAAAGAAATGACAATATGGAAAATTTAAACCTAAAGAGATTATTCTTATATGAGACCAATCTATTGCAGCAATGACGAGCTATTTGGTAAAAGTTCTGCTGTGTTTTCAATATGTCTTGACTATTTCCTGGGAACTTCACAAACTCAGCCCTTAAAGACGCAATTGCAATTGGGTAACCCTTTTAATAGTTGAGCATATAGTGGATGCATCTACACCCAAAAAATCTCCAATTGTAATGTAGAAGCTGCTAGTAGCATAGAACCTTAAGGTTATTAATAATTGCGCCATTGGCGATAAACATTGATTGCTAACGAAGAAAATTAAATTTATAAGAAAAACAGACAATTGATGAAATCGCTTACCGTGTCGTTTTATGCTTTATCTTATCGACGATCTTAGACAACAAATATTGGACAGAATCCTTTTGCAGTCTGAACCTCCGTTTGAAGTCTTTATCTGGGTCCATTTTACAATTTGCTCCGCTGGGGGTTAGAGGTTTTCCCTTAAATTTATCTGACTATAAGCAAGTTATTTGGAAATGAACCCACGTAGAAAACTAACTTCGTACCTAAACTTCGAAGAAAGAGTAACGAAATCTTTACTTACGTTCATATTTTTCATATCATTCATATTTTCATATCATGACTTACAGCCATATCCAGCTAACCAAAAAAAAATAAAGCCCGATGGCTGAGCCTTACAAGAGGAGATACTCGAAGTGACGGAATAGTTCAAGGCTAGTAGTTGTAGGCAATAAATCTGTTATTACTTCTGACCAACCCATTGAAGAGATAAAAGCCCCACTGTGCGACCTGACAAAACAAGTGCAAGACAAGATTCGTATGAAAACATAAGGCTTGGAAGCAAGAGTATCGACCGTATTTTCTAAGTGACTGTCTATTTCATTAGACTGTAGTTGATCTAAAGCTTTAAACATAAGGCTCAGAATTGGCTGTAAGGCTGTAAGTCTCCAAAAGTCACCAAAAGTCTCTTCGAAATTTCTAAAATAAAACGGCCAAACTTTAGTCAGTATTTCTTCAACTTCTGAAAGATGTTTTGAAATGTAACAAGGAAGAGGAAGTCCTTTCGGTGTGAATATTATCAGAATTACTATGGAGTCATCACAATGTACCTCCGGCATCCTTAGCACTCCTCCACAGAATAAAAGGACACGGTAGCAGTGCAACTGTGAAAAATTCACAATTCAGGAAAACTGAAATGGCTTGAGATGGATAAGAAGAAAAATTGAAATGATTTAATAATATAAAGTCACACATCCTTGAATTTATCGTCAGGATTCTTTTTTTTATTATTTTGAATGTCTTCTCCCAACCTATAACACTTCAACAGTGCCCCGAGATGTAAGGAGATACTTATTTGCTTTATTTTTAAAAGTTTGAAGTTTTTAAGTGCTAGAAAATATGTAATCAGGCAGTGAATTCCAAAGTGTACTTGTTCTATAAAAGAAAAATTTTTGAAACAGTGTAGTGCGAGTCAATTCGCTCTAACTTGGAATTGACAGAATTTGAAATTTCGAGAAAAATTTTGTTTCGTGTAGCATTAAAAAACGCAGTGCAATATGTACTGAACATGCATCGAAAAGTTCTTCAAGACATTATCAGGAACCAGATTGCCAGGAATCGCAGGCTGCAGGTTATCATGAAGAAAAGACCCCCTAGTCCGCTGAAACTCAAGTTTTACAAAACCCAAACACAACGTATAAAAAGGAAAAGTAAAAGCCAAATCAGAAGACTCCATAAACATAAATTACGCAAAAAATATTGCTTCCACCAATTCCCACCATTCTTCATTGACAATGATGTCACGTATAAGCCCCCTGCTGGGTGTTTTGCGACACTAAATTGTCTCGAAGTGCTTATGAGATCAATGATCTTCCACAAGTAATAAATGTTTATCTACGCGTCAGAAAAAAACATTAACGACCACCTCAAGGGCTACCCCTGTTGACTCATATAAGTCTACAACTTTCTAAGACTCTTATACGAACAATGAACATGCTCCACGCATGTCACGCAAAATGTCTTATAGTGTTCAGGAAATTAATTTTAACTACCACATAACTCTAGCCTATCCCTTAACAACTAATTCAATATTCTAACAAAACCGAAAAGCCATCCTCAATCACCTCATTAGTAAATTCTATAATCGATCGTGTGTCGATCACCAAAGCCCTGATGATGTATACACAAGTTCCTGTCACTCAGAAAACAAAGAAACCACAATAAATGTCTAATCTGAACATCATGATCATCAGTTTTCAAAATCGGCTTATAGATTACCAAATTATGCCACTATTTGATGTGATCATTTAAGATAAGTATGTAGATTCGTTTCCATAATTCCCACCAAAGTAGATGATTAAAATTCCATTTTCGAAAATATATTCATGAGTTTTTAACGTCACGCATCTGATCCAATTCGATTTCCTGATCCCTTTGCTTTCGATATCGTTGTTTCGATTATCATAAAATTTAGCCATAATAATGGTAATAACGTTTTTATGTTAATTGCTCTGGTCTACGTTGGTAAAATAGGCCTACAGATAAAGAGATCTGGGCAAATCCTGTTGGGTGTCGCATTTCACAATTAATCGATTTCACGCCAATAATCGTAAAAATTTCGATTTTCGATAGACAAACAATTTTCTTTTAAGTGTTTTTTCGGTTTTATTATGGGTAAACAAATTAAAGACTGTTTAAATACACGTGCAGAGGTAGTTAAAAGTTTCTATTGTACTAAAGTTCATGGTTCTAATGGTTCTAGTCTTAGATGAATCAGTTTCTTCGATTGTTATTGATGATCGTTGAGGCCGGTTCGGGACTATTGATGAAGCGCTGCGCACCATTACCACCATCTATTGAAGGATTCCATTAATTATTATTTTTTACACAATTTGACTTGCACTCTACTTACATGAAAGTTGAGGATGGAAGCCATCCTCATCGGCGGTGTAGTCGACCAGGACCTGGAGACCTTCGGGCGATGTGTAGGTATATGATCCTTCAACATTCGAAGATGGCTCACCGAATTTCAGCTGTTTTGGGATGCCACGTTCTTGGCCTCGAATTCCATTTTCGGTCTCGTAAACGTACTGGTAGACTCCATAAGGCCTAGCGTCCTTGTGGTGACTGATGATCCTTGCATATCCGTCTGGGCCAGCATATCGGCCTGGTGGCAGGAACGTACGGAGGAAGAAGTTGTTTTGGTAGTTGTTGTCGTATGAGTTCCTGTTATAGAATCCGGTTCTCGTGAGATGGTGGGCCAAAAATGGATTCTTTGGTGGCAGTGGGAATGGGCTGGAGATTGATTGGGCCTCAGACAGGCCGGCGGCCATGCCAATGATCACAAGAACAAAGCACTGAAAGAATTCAAAGAAAATAATATTGTCGTCATGAAGGATAAGGTTTTGGGTTCGGTTTCAAAATTTACCAATTTAAACATCTTTGCTGATTGAACACGTAGCTAGAACTGATCGTCCAAGTCGGTCACCGAGAAGGTTTATATATGAAGATCTCTTTCGCAAGATGTTTCCGCCAATCACTCCAAATTTTGCCAACTAAAGCGACTGAATTGGGTGAATCGAAACGTATCTACAGCTCTCTGAACTTGATCGAGCGATTGGGATGAAAACTTGTTTAGGCTGCGGGATGTTCATAGACAATCGCTTAGGTCTTAGCAGACTTGCTGGGTGAACACTCAGCATGCGTCGTCATTTGTTTTGAAGATTGCGCTGATATGCTCAGAGCATTCATTTTATTGATACATTTTCAAATAGGTGACGGCGGATGCATAAAATAAAGATTAACAACTCGAGGAGTCATAAAACCATTCATGCGTTTGACTTCGTTTTTGGTCTCAAAGAAGACCGTGTTTATGGTCGATGAACTTGAGCTTGGTGTCGAACAGATGAGATGGGTGATGATCTGCCATTTACAGTTGGATGATTTTAGAAAGCATTTTCTGTAATTGGGATATTTTCGTCTTCCGTGGGAGATTTAAAGTGTGAAAGATTGACTTAAAGGTTAAAGATTAAAGAAATCCTTAAGAATTTTCGGAGCTTTGAATCAAAGTTTTTCAAAAATTGAGGCAGCGTTGAACTGCTTTGTTGTTCTTAAGCCATGCCGTTATCTTGTACATCTTTGAAAATATTGGGAAAATTCTCTCCAAACTGACTCATATACTCAACTCATAATCGTTGAAGTCAGCTGTGATTACAAACGTCATCCTTTTTGACAGATTTTCCATTCTAACCACCTGGCTAAAGTTCTGCATTGAACGTGACACGATCTATAAACGCCATCTGTAGTCGATATGAAATGAATAGGTGCTAAATTTTTACGATCTCACAAAATGAAAATATTTGACTTAATTAAATCTTAGGTTTATGCAAATTGCAAAATAAACAGAATTTTAATCATGCTTCATTTGGCAACAACTTCCGAGCCCGCGCGTTGATGAAATTATAAATTTAACAAGCGTACATAAATTTCAAAATATTTGTTTAACGAAAAAATGAATTCCCACAGAGCTATTTCTTACTAAATATTTATGAAGAAAGACACACAAATGTGACATGTCATAAAAGACGTCAGACCATTAATGTGACATGCTATAAATTTTGAACAAATTTGCAGACAGTTCGTGTCCTCATTTGGATAAAGCTAGAAAAGGTAATCGTTTAATATTATTTGCCGTAAAAGTCGGTGTGAAATAGTGACAGGAAGTTCATAGGAAAAAGACTTTCAACCAAATAGGGTGGCCATTAAATGGCAGTTAAAAGCGTCACATTATTTAAATTGTAAACACGGTCTGAGAAATGGGCGGCGAAAGAATGAAGGGATAAGGTTATTATGTATGGAAACACCTTTGACGTTTGAAGTGGAATAACTTTCACCTGTGGGTACCAGTTGGAACCTTGACGGCTAAAATAAAAGTTCAAAACTTTTTTGCTCAAAATGTCTATTTATACAAATAAATAAGGTTCTCGAAATTTCTCTTTTAGTAATTTTTCACTCGTACTTTTCCACGGAAGGCGAAATTTTCTATATTGACATTCGATATTCGAAATTCGGTTTCGAAATTTTATATTATGCTGACTGAAATGAGAGCTCAATGGGTATGCGGTTCCGCCTTTTCTCGTCTTAGAATGGGAGCACAATCAATCTTATGAAAACTATTGCATTTTTGACTACGCTTTATGTTCCTAAGTGTTCTTTTCCAGCACTTAAGTCTTGGATTTAAGTTCTTATTTCTCAATGTTATAACCTATACATTAAGCCCTTTTCAAACGGACAAAGCTATTTGTCTGGTCTAGTCAGATATGACTAGATTGTTGAAGCAAATAGCATTAGGACAGGTAAACAAAAAAATTAATATGATAGTTTTTTCATTTTTGAACGCTTAACTTCTTTAATGGCCACAAAAATTAAAAATTAAAAATCTGTGTAATCAATGATTCCTTGCGAGTCATTAATATTTTTTCTTTGTGAGTATTCCTATCTCCGGGAAAGTCCGCCGGAAAATCAGGCCTCAGAAAAAACCAAATGCTTTGAAACTAAAAACAACGAACTTCGCTCTAAGCTAAAGGAAATTGAACGTCCTTACCACCAGCTTAAACATGAAGTAGGTTCGCTACGAAGAGAAAATGAGTATCTTAGGAGCCCCCGTGATGCCACTATATATGATACGCCAAAACGTCAAAGCGAATACGTGACAGACGAAGATGAGCTTGCACGCGAAACTAATCCGGAACCTTAAGAACAGATTTACCGAAAAACGAAAAATCGAGCCTTCATCAAAATTTGAGGCCCTACCGAACAATATACAAGATAAAACGCCAACCGTGTCAAAAAAAGCGTCAGCGAAAATTGAAGGAAAAAATCACTGACCACCCGCAATAAATGTCGTTGGGGTTGCGGACTACAGAAACCTGCGTTATATCTTTAAAAATACTCTGGAGACGAAATATATAATTTAATTTCTCTTGGAAATATTGTTTGAAAAATCAAAGTCGATGACTCTGATGCCTAGCGCGCACTTTCACAAAAATTTATTACCAAGAAAGTACAATGGCTTACGAAAATAGATTCGAAAAGCCACTTCGGGTGCTCGTGAGTGGACTACACCTTGAAGTTGTGGAAGATGTTTAGGCCCAAGGCTTTAAAACTTTTGAAGCCGTGAACATACTCAAGAAAAAAAATCCACGTACGGAAGGAGAAAAAGACGTCATGGTCAAGCGCGGTCTTCGTATTTTCATACTGACGTTTGATTAGGACTGAGAATGTAAACGAAATCTACAAAATAAAAATAATCCTAAATATCAGGGCAAAAATCGAGCCCAAGTGTAAGGGCAACAGACTAGTACCTCAATGCAAGCGATGCCAAGGCTTCCGACACACTAAAGCGCACTGCCAAAAATAAGTGCGATGTGTCAAATGCGCCGGTTAGCAACGTTAGCAATCAGGCGCCAGCGACTTTCGCCAATTGTAATGGAAGGCCTCCAGCTAGCTACCGAGGTCGCAAAATCGTAATAGCACTACAAAAATGACACGAAACTGTTAAGAAACGTATTGAAGAAGGCTCAAGCTTCTAAAGCTGACAAACGTTTTAAAGCTGACAAGCCGAAAACTCCAAAATCGGTCAAAAATACGAGATTGACAAGGAAAAAGATACCAGATTCTCGAGAAGACGTTGCCGGTCTAAGTACATAGAGGTAGTCATCACGTCACAAAACTTCGCACTAGTCTTCGCAAGACTACAGACGAGATTGACATAATCGGAAAAAACAAAGCGTGATGTCAGTGAAGCCTTCGTGACTATTGGGGAAAAACCAAGTATATGCTGTCATCAAGAAAAGACACCCAACACCGACGCCTTGGACAAAACATCACCATCGACTGCTATAACTTTGAGGTAGTTAGGGATTTTGTCTACGTGGGTTCCGCTATCAATTCAGACAATGACACCAAAGCTGAAATCAAACAAAGGATAACTCTTGCCAATCGCTGTTTCTTTGGGCTTAGAAGGCGATTGAGTAGCAAAGTCCTCTCTTAAGTAACCAAAATATCCATGTATAAGACCCTGATCATCCCAGTCCTGCTTTACGGTGCAGAAGCATGGACCCTGTCAAAGGCGATGAAAACACTTTAGGCTGTTTCGTGAGGAGAATTCTCCGGACGATTTATTGTCCCGTCTGCATTTTTTTTCTTTTGTTGGAGTTGCTACTATCCGATGGAGCACTCAGACACAACTACTGGTCCATTGTACTACCATGCAGACCCCTTACATTAATGTATTTAGTTTACCCGTCTTTCGAAGAAAGATGAGAAGGAGCTTCAGTGATGAAGAGCTTAGGTGTTCGGCACTCACCACGTCAGCCCCAAAGATCCGCCACCTGATGCGAGCAAAGGCAGGACAACTACAGAGAAAGTGTTCCGCTGTATCGTCGTCCTCTCCACAGGCAAGACAGGTGGTGGTTTCGCTTAAGCCTAACACATTCAAGTGTCTAGCAAAAGCTTTGTGGCCGGTAAGGACGCCTACAAGAAGTCTGCAATCGATTCTCCTAAGAGATAAAAGAAAAGACGCTGACCCCCTTGCAGATGTCCGGGCGTAGTCGTTTAGTCTGTCTGCACCCATCGCAGTCACGCCAACGAGCCCTGTGCTCACGAGAAACCCAAGTATCAATGGCAGACGTGGCAACAGATACAGGCAGGCCTAAAGCGTTCGGGTCCTAAGAAAACCTCTTCTGAGCCAAGTCTGGCAAGCTCATCAGAAATCTCATTTCCCTGGATACCAGTGTGACCTCGAACCCAAACAAGATTCACTGCATTTAGCCTTCCGTCTAAGTTCAACGAATTCTTGAGTTCGAGCACTATCTTGGACGAGGAAAGAGGGTTGAGCAACGCATTTAGAGTGGCTTGGCTGTCACTGCAAACGCATATGCTTCTTGCCCTCCACCTGTTAGTCACAATGTAGCGCATAGCCATTAGGATAGCGAAAATCTCCGCTTGGAAGACAGACGCATATTTACCTAAGGGGTAGTGGAGTCTAATGTGTTCTCGCTTTCCACAAAGACCCTTTCAAAGACGCTTTCTCGAAGACACAAAGACTTTCCAGCACCAGACCCCTGTCCGGTTTTGGAGCCATCCGTGAAAATACGATGGCATTCTTTCCCTGGCTCAGAGTCTGGCCGAAGCCATTCCATTACCTGAGGAAAGTTGACTTGGTAATTTTGTCGCAAAAGGATTTCTGGGGTCATTGCGTCAGAGGGCATGTCCATAAGACAGGGGTCAAAGGACAATTCTCGAACAAGTTCTTCAAAATTCCAATGCGTGTGGTACCAAAAACCACCTCTCTTTAAGCGAAAGATGGTTTTCAGCGTACACCCCATGATAAATATATCAAGGGGGGGGGGGGGGGGGGGGGAGGTTCATCAAAGCATCGAGAGCAGAGCCCGGCGTGCTAGGGAAGGCCCCTGTGCAGCCAAGACAAGCCGTTCTTTGGAGTTTGGCAAAAGAGGCAGTAACACGTTTCCGCGAAAGCCTGTTCCACCAAAGAACCGATGCGTATGAGAGGAGTGGTCTAACCATGGAAGTATAGATCCAGAGGACCCTTTTCGGAGATAAGCCCCATGTCTTGCCAAAAGCGCCTCTGCACTGCCAGAAGGTGGACAATGCTTTTTCGGTTTTGGATTCAACATGCTTAGACCATAGAAGTTTTCTATCAAGGGTAACTCCCAGATATTTGACTTCATCGGATATCGGGATAGTGACACCTTTAAGCACTAGTTGAGTCAGACCAGTGACCTTCCTCCTTCTCGTAAAGAGAACAACCGTAGTTTTAAGAGGATTCACTGAAAGCCCATTCCTAGTGCACCAACCATCGATCAAGTCCAGGGATCTCTGCGCCTGAGAGCACACAGTCCCTAGGTTTGAGCCGACAGAAAGAACGGCGACATCATCCGCGTAGGCTTGTGTGTAGGTTCCAGGAAGGTTGAGAGCCGACAGTAGAGAGTCTACAACCATGCACCATAAAAGGGGAGACAGAGCACCACCTTGCGGGCAGCCTGTTTACCCCAGTTATGACGCACATGCCACAATCTGCTTCGGTTATCAGCGTCCTGTTCATTAGCATTGCTCTAATCCATTGAACTTATGTTTCATCTACACCATGTTGTCTGGCTGAGTTGCACATGCTATCAAACGTCGCGTTATCAAAAGCACCCTCAATATCGACGAAAACGCCCAGCACGTACTTCTTCTGATCAAGAGCACATTCAATCCTACTAACAAGGTTTTGAAGCGCAGTTTCGCAGGATTTTCCGCGCTGATAAGCGTGTTGCATCTCAGAAAGAGGGTGCAAACGAAGAGCAACTTTGCGCACGCGCAGCTCAACCAGTCTCTCTGAGCTTTTCAGCAGGAAGGAAGACAGACTTATGGGTCTGAAGCTTTTGGCTAGGCTATAGTTTGACTTACCAGGTTTTGGTATGAAAACGACTTTAACCATACGCCAAAGGGTGGGTATGTAAGCCAAGGCAAGGCTCGCAGTGAAAATTCTTTTCAACGTGGGTAACAGCTGACCTAAACCTTGCTTCAGCGTAACCGGGTAGATTCCATCTGGACCAGGTGACTTAAAGCTCTCAAAAGATGCAATAGCATATTTGATAGCGTCATCAGTCACCACTCTAGATGCAATGTACCAGTTAAGCCGCGTTGTGTTTGCTGGCTCTGCAATGGCCACCGTTGCCGGTACCACTGAAGAGCACGTGGTGACCTGATTTCCCTTGAACTGAGTCTCAAGGAGAAGACTGTAGGTCTCCGCCTTGGTCTCAGTGTAGGTGCCATCAGGTTTGAGTATTGAAGCTAGTCTGCTTGGCCTGTTCCTCTGAAGAACTTTCACAAGCCTACTAGTTTCACTTAGAGATTCGATCTCGTCACAAAATTTTTTATAAGAGTCATTTTTCGACTTGCGAATAAGTCTCTTAAAATCCTTTTGCCTTGATCGATATAGATTTCAGTCTTCTACTAAATTGGTTTTTAAGGACCGATTCAGGAGCTTCCTGGTCTCTTTGCGAATACGCTGCAGTTCGGCATTCCACCAAGGTACCGATTTTCTACGGAGGTTTTTCGTAACTGGGCACGCGAGTTCAAAACAACGGTTAAGGATGCTGTTCAGATTTTGAGCAGACATCTCTACCCCTTGTCGTGAACTCAGTTTGAGTGGAACTTGAACAGAGTGGCCAAGCTCCTCTCTAAACTGTGACCAATTCGTTTTTCTCGGATTTCTCCTCTCTTGCAAAGGTAGAACTTCGCAATTGATTTGAAATTCGATGTATCTGTGATCTGACAGGGCGCTATCTGGCGATACCCTCCATTTTGCGATAGTCCTTGAAAGCTTGTTGGACAGGGTAAGGTCAATTACCTGCTGTCTCCTGGCGGTCTCGAAAGCTAGTTTCGTATTACTCAGACTCTGATCTACTTATATGAATTTTCGCCATCTTTACTGCAGTCTGCAAAAAGCCACCAAAATGAGTGTTAATTACATAATTAAGTAATGATGTAATAATGTAATGTCTGGTCCTAGTCGGGCGCCTCGCTTGGTGGCTTGGTGGTGGATAGATACTGGTTTGGAAAATATCCGGGGCGACAAGCAAAAAACGAAAAATCCAGAAGCGATAAAAAAATCTGCCTCAATTGAGCGGGTTCCTGGTGGACGTTTATTATCCAGGTTAGGGTCCGCCGAATTTCAAACGTCTTTTATACCTCTTCCAACAATTACTGCTGCTTCAATAACGATCGCTCTGTTGGTTATATGATTGCTTTTCTCCGTTAGGTACAACTCTTGCGAGGGTAAGCTTTGGTGTTTCTATGCAGGGTTTTTTTATATTGGCTTTTTTATACTGGCTCAAAACCGTTTGTTATGGATCGAGATTTACTTTTCTCTTCTTTCCTCAAGTTTTTTACTCAGCTGAGTGCTACGCATTTTAAAGGTATAGTCGTCGTAACCCCTTGATGCGAGCTAATTACAAAAGAAAACTGTTTTTGTGGAAAAGCAAACTAAAATTACCATATACATTTTATGTGGTGCATTTTCCTTAATTTATTAATAAGTAAGATCCTGTATATCTCCACTACAGAGAAAAAGGCGAGATGGTGTGATCCTCCTAGCAGGCAAAACTCAGGGGCAATCGTTATTAAACGGAATGAATGCAATTTCTAACAGTTTGAAGAGCAATTTTACGAATAAGTTGGGAATTGAAAATTTACTTTCAACTGAAGCTGAAAGAGGTCCAATTCATTTAGAAATTCCTCATCCATAATTTTAAGAAGCCTCAAACTTTTTTCCGTAAGGAAGTCTGACCTTAACGTGAGTAGAGTTTTGGTTCTAAGAAAATAGCAGCAAGTCTTTACATACCTCTGAAATGCTATCCTGTGCCTAAAAAAAAGATCTTAGGGTAAATATATAAATATAAGTTAACAAAAAAGCAATTAATTATGGTGCCAGGCATCTGGAATCTACTAACAAAAATTTATTATTATTTTATTGAAGAATGCAAAAACCAATAAAAGAAATTTTAGAACTAGCCCCTAGTAACCATATCTACTGAAAACCCTGACCTTCCATTTTATGCTAATTAAAAAAGCCTTTATATGGCAAAAGAACAGAAAATTTGCAAAAATTCTTGGCTGGTTTTTTTCCACCACTTTTGGACACGACAAGCAATTAAAACTAAACCATCCGCCACACCTCACTTTCCCCTAAAACCAAAATTTTAATATTCAAAAGTTGTATCATCGATCAAGCCACCTATTCAACCATCGATCAAGAGTTACCTATTCAACCATCCATCCATCATCTGTTGAATAGGTAACTCGAGTCTAAAACAGACTTAAAGCCTACTTTTATAGGCATTGTCCACATGAGATCTAAACAGGACTTTTTCCTATTGCCTGGGACTATAATAGAACCAGGTAATAAAATTAACGAACATTTTAATACGCTGATTTCATCTCGTTGCTAAATCACACGTCATATAGCCATAAAGTCTACAGAAGCCCCTGACGAGTTGTCTCCTTAAGACTGTGTAGCTGATTCCTGTTGTCAAACCGAATTCAATTTTATGCTTTTCTCCATGGAGTCCCCAAGTGTCAATGACTAAGCTCGTAAAAATTCTACCCAGGTTATTGGTCTTCCAATTAGCCCTCATTATGCGATCTTAAATCAAAAATCTTAACTTGTAGACAATATAAACAAAAGGAACAAAAAAATACGAATCTACCACTATAAGCCGATGATTACCTAATTATCCAATCAGTTAACACCTTTCCACTGAATTAAATCCACTAAATCACCCCACAAAGCGGCTACCTGTCGTGTTGTGCTTTTTTACGAAATGATTAACGAGCATCGAATTTTTTTTAAATCGGTCTCGAGTAACACCGGCACACTCGCGTCTTGTATAAATAAACGGCGCCGACTTTGGAGTCGAAAAACCAACCAAAACCAATTCGTCAAATCCACAATAAAATTGATTGTTCAGTAGCAGGTTTGTTGTTGTTTTCTTGTTGCTGGATGATGATGTTGTGATATCAAATGAAACATAAAAGCCCCAAACCAACAAGACTCGTATGTGTGGTTGCCAAAGACACATTAGTTGCCTAGGTCGAATCTTCAATATCAAGTGCCATACGGCCAGATCTCATGATTCAGAGGTTACCATGCAGGTTTGTTCCACGCAATTGCATCGTGGATTGCTGTAATTACAACTATCGCATTAAGCAATTTAGCATCAAAATTTATTCGTAAAAAAAATATTACATGGAGATGAAGACGTTTGTGGAAATGTGAAGGTCGTTGCAGCACTCAACAGTGGTGTGGCAGGAATCAGCCACAAACCACTGACCAGATTAGATGATGTCAAGCATATGGGGTTGCTCCCATCGTTAAATTTAGGTGCGTAGAAAATTTTTTAAATAAAAGCAGTAACCTGACGACGCTTATTTACACAAGTTCAGCAAATAGGACAGGGTTTTAGTTTTGGTATATTTATGAGATGACAAAGTTTTTTTTTTGAAACCCTTTTCATATCTCTATGAGGAAGAATCTTAAGTCTTAATTCAGTCATAAAGGTATATAAATTGTTTTGATATTTTTGAAGGGCACCGAGATCCTTGAACTTCTTCGCCATCTTTATCGGAAATCCTTTAACAGGCAGAAGGCAGTTTAGGACTGGCTATAAACTTAAAGAAGCTACACAAAATTAAAGAAAAACCAGTGAGTAAGTGCTACAGTGTGTACGCAGAAGTTAAAGTCCGTAAAACGGACCGTTGAATACCCTATCCTATCCCACATTGTAAAATGCTAATGGCATAGTTATTTTTTGACATTTTATAAGTAATGCAAACTTCGAAAAGGGGCGTGGTCCAACCACCCCTAATAACAAACTATTAATTAGTAGATATTTCCACAGATATTTCCAAGTTACACTTAAATGTACGTAAAAATGCAATTTTTTGGTTCAAATTCAATATTTTTGAAAAATCAGCATTTTACAATCGACCCCTAAAAGGGGGCCTGGCTAAAAACTTTATTTTAACGTAATCTGGAACGAAGTCTCGTTTACCTGACCTTCTGCTTTTTTTGTTTCATGCTGTCCTTAATTAGGCTCAAGGCCAGTCCAAATTAAGTTTTTTCTGAAAAATTTTAGGTTTTTCTTCAATTCTGCCTCCAAATGTGGGCGTGGCCCAAAGTCTTGTGTTCACAAAATGTGGAACTAAGCGTTTTCTACATAAAATATTAAGCACATGTTTTTCAATTTCGAGCAAAAATATTGAGTAAACTGCATTTGAAAATTTACCCTTAAAATAGATGCCACGCCCACTACAGGAGGTTTACCAATCAAATTTGTCTTTTTTGTGTCTAATGTTTAATAATTTCTAAGATGCTAGATGTCAAATTTCAGCCTTTTAGAACGTCTTACAGTTTTGAAAACTCTGGAGGTAGTTGCACATTTAGACCGATTGTGGGCGTGTCTTTTTGCGGATTTCAAAAATTTTTACACTTTTACTGCTTCGCATGACGTGGACTTTACGTACGAAGTTTCAGCATCCTTGCTCAAAATTTAAGGCCTATAAATATGTGGCATACAGACGGACGGACGGACATGGCTTATTCGATTCAGAATTCGGTCTCGATCATAGGTCTTGGGGGTCTACCATTATTATTTCACCGTGTTACAAATTATGTGACAAGCTTAGTATACCTCCTTTCCTATGACTACGCTGCAGTCCATATTGTACTACGAAAAGGGAAGGTGACAAACTTCAGTCCTTTACAGATAGCAGTTTTTGTGTAAAGACAAAGAAAGCAAAGATCTACTTATCCCACTTTTATCCTAGCAGATTATCTCCCGTATAACTTGGCATTCCCCCAAGCCTCTAGACCTTATCTAAAATACTACTTTGACATAATCCAAGATCGATTTTAGAGCAACACTTTCTCCAGCTGACACAGCTGACCAGTTTTTCTGACACAGCAAAAACTGGTCAACTGCGCTTCTGCCAGATCAGACCTCAATATAATTTTAAAGCTTTTGAGCCCTTATTTTCAAAATTCTAGTAGGTACTTCTCAATTAGACTGAAAAATTGTCGAGACGACATACCTCAAATTACCGGATGATGGCAAGACGAGGTTTGAAGGTACCTGTTCTCAACCTTCAAGCTTTAGTTATCAAAGTCTTCGACTTCCAAATTTTTCTCATTTCAACAAATTTCTTGCCCCCAAAAATACCACTCAGCAGATACACACTTAGACTAAAGGAGGTCCATTGTAAACCCACGTTTTTTTACAAAAAGCGCGGATAGCAGCGCCGGGGAATAGGACGCTGTTCGACGACCAAAAATCGACGATAATTAAGGCAATTACGTCCCGCTGTTAACCTGTTCCAAAGATGATCAGAGGAGTAATGAATAGGGCGCCTATTGTGAGTCTTATGATGGGGGTTTGGGTTGCGTTAGGTAGGGCAGGGAAAATGTTTTTGATGTGCCACAACAAAACAATGGGGACCAGTGAGGGGCATTCTTAAGTGGAAAAAACACCGGTTGCCAAGACATATATGCCTTTACGAAGACAAGCAATAATATAACCAGAAGAGTAGTTCATAAAAACATCTGGCATGCATCTAATTGTTGTCTATTCAATTTGCATGTTCGAAGATAACAGGCGCTGAACAGGAGGCCTCTTATTTGAGACAGGCGCTGCCGGAGTCTTCATTTGTTGCTAGTTTTGGTCCGCACGGATATTTTCCATACTGGTACCCACCATATCTGGTGAGCATGTTCCCCTATCCACCACCTGGAGAGGCGCTCTATTGGGGACCAGCAACCCTAGAAGGAAGTATAACTGTTCTTGGTGTGAGCCCCTGCTGCCAACAAACTTATGCTCTAACAAGTGAGGGGTATATTCTCAAAGTGAAAAACTAAGGCAGGGTAACCGTTCTTCGTACCTCATGCGACTTTAGTGAGGATCAACCTTTGGTATAGGTGGGGCTTAACCAGTTACGATAAAAATTCATACCAGAGGGGTCAGTGCCCCCGCATTCGGTTGAGCCTGTACCAGAACATTTCTGTGGGGGAAATCGTCGCTCCTTCAGAGAAGGTTTTGTAGGTGCTCTTTAATTGAATACGTAAGTGGAGAGAATGGAAAATCTTGCTGATTTGCATAATTCTCGCAAAAAAAAATCCAGTATTTTTTTTATAGGTACTACCCTTGCAAAGGTATTACAACTTTGTCGGTTTAGACCAAAAGTTAATAACAGGTACTTAGTCCTGCTGCAATTGCAATTACCCGTTACCTAGGAGTGAAAGCAAATTCTATAAGACTATCAGAATACAATGTCCACAATAAAACATAGTTTGTGGAAGTAACTTAAAGAAAACAATCAGGTAGTTTTATGCAACTTTGGGTAAGGTTTTATGCAACCAAAGTGTCCGAAGCATCAGGTAGCAGAATGTTACTTTTGTGACCTTCTCACCTTGCTCAGTTGTTGCAATGGGAAAAAAATGTTCACAAGCTCACAGGGAACTCGGACGATCTCGCATTGAACAAGTCGCACTTGTACAAGTAAGCAAACTACATCTTTTACTATAAGGGCTTGAGAATGTCTTATGCGATTTCATCTATAGCAATTTCATCTCACTTGAAACAAATAGGTACATCGTCATCCTTGGATGCCCACCTCTATTTCTCACGGAGGCGTAGATCCTAGTGGTCCAATCCTTTATTACACTGAATTTTAGCGATGGCCAGTGATATGCTCATTTTTAAGGACATCCGGTTGGTTATGGTTTAGTCACATTGCCCTGCGACGTGTAGAAACCCCACAAAAGAAGGCTAGTGTAGCCAAATTACATAAACTTGATCACTAATATATACTTTATCTTTGCAAGGGCCAAATAAGCCTCAATGTGGATATAGTATAGCACGTTGTACTTACCACAAGTAGTCTATAGTTCAATATAAGTCCTAAAAATTTGGTTATCATTGCCCCTTAGCGCTCCCTATTGCCGGCAACCACCTCTTAAATTTTTTTTTTCAACCCTCATATGGTTTGGTCGCATATAATTTCGATTTTCAGCACAGTCATTTTTCAAAAGTATTCCTTTTGTTTAAAATAATTCTTTTGCCTAATATAGGTCCTGTTCCAAGTCCTTCGAAACCCACTAAGTGATTTGCTATAGTCATGAACTTTAAGCTAGATCTTAAGGATGGTTGCAGGCCCATTTACCATTTAAGGTCTGTGAAAGGCTCAGTTATGATGTACGGCGAGGATCGACTCCCTCACGTTTCTTTGTACTATACACCAAACACTTTTTGTTAGTTTTTGGCTGAATGGTTACTGAACCAGCCGTCTCAAATTTGGTTACTAAACGTTGAAGAGTCGACTGTAGAGAGTCACTACGTTTACCGTAAGATGGGAGAATCGCACACAAGTTTCGCACTAACGAACACTAATTTTTGTAATTGTTTTATCATTTGGACTTTAATCGGTTTAATCATGTTACATGCAATTCTGATTTAGCATCAATCCCCTGCAACGTAAAATAGCTGCGCGGACGTCACCATTGTCCTTTTATGTATCTTTTGTTTTCTATGCATTAGAGTAAGAGTAAACTTTAATATCTCAAGGATTGTGAAGATATTGTCATGAAGGAGCTCAGATCAGCAGATTTTCTATACCCATCATATAATTTTTTGGTTTCTCAATGGTATAAATATCAATACTTCTTAGCGCCCACAACCAGTTCGAGGGGTTTGCCAGTTGAATTTCTGTTTGTGTCGTAGTTTCTCATCGTCCAACTACCGTACTGTCACGACAGTGTCAACATTTAACGTCGATTGGGTTGAGTCTTGGCCAACTAATAAAAAACATTTCGAGACTTTTTTATGTTCTGAAATTTAGGGTTAAGTAGATACATAAAAACTTGTAGAAATAATTTTTAAATAGACAAGTTGAAAACGTTGCAAAAGCATCCACTGACACGGATAAGAAAACCTTCTGAGCTGTTTTTCATGCCTATTATTAACGGGAACGTCAACACCAAGAAGGCAAGTCAATTGATTTCTGCCAGTTTTTGTTTTTTGTATGGGATGCGAATTCTTCAACGATCGTAAGATTAGATCAAATCTTAGGATAAAGCTCTTAAAAATGTGCATAAAGAATGGATTAGATGGTGTGAAATCAGGTCTCACCTTTTATCTCTCCGGGTTTATGCTACTCCTCGTCACCATAGCAGATTTATCTAAATACTTGCATCAATGGTGCATAAAAATATCTGAAGGTCATAGAACAATACTCAGTTGTCGCTCACTCCATAAATAATCAAACGCACACCTTTCCATTGTTGTCATTTCGCCATTTAAATCGATCCCATCCTTCCTTCCTTCCTTCCTTGCTGATGCGCAGTGAACCCCAACTCAATAGCCAACAACAAAGTCAGTAATTACAAGTCGCGAATTATTGAATGGAAGCGTTTCAACGGCGGCACTGGCGGCATCGGCGGCGTCATACTAACAGCGGCAGCAGCATGTGCCTCTAATGCCATAATGCCGCCACCATAGCCAACTCTTAAAGGCCACAGATCAAATGTCACTTGCAGAGAGACTTAACCAGTTTTGTAATAGACCAGAATCGATACGTAGCAAGTATGCGCCCGATTGGCATGCGATCATGCCCGATGTTGCTATATATGCACGACACCGCCGCCGCCAGTGGCACCTATGTATACGATGGAAGAGGGTGTTTGCCTTTTTCACGTATCATCTGCTGCATGGAAACACATTCTGCCAGCGCGCACACAAGTTCTTTCGGAATGGGTCGTCGTCTAGTGCTTGCCATCGATTATATACCACAAGCGATGACCCATGGCCATCTTCGGTTGGCGCGGCAATTAGGATGGTTGTGATTATTCTGAGACCAGTTCTTTGGTCTAATGTCAGACGACGAACACTTATCAAGTGTAATTTTGATTGCATAAGTTTAGCTTAGGTGGTTTATGCACTTTAAATCGTGATGAATGTCATAGCTTGTGGGAGCCGGCGCACCACCATACGCCCCGGCATGTGGTCCAATAAAAACACGATTAGCATTTAAGTGATGCTCTTTGCCTTACATCTCTCTAACAGGCCTGAAGTTTATATAATTTTTTGCACATTTTTATGGACGCAAGCTGTGGATGAAAAGACTTTAACCAAACAGCTTCCATTAATGGTTGGCTAAGAGACGTTTGGCTTGACAAGTTACCAAGAGGTTAGGGTAATTTTAAGGACACTCGATCAAGGTTATTTGTTATATTATCAAAATTATTGAGGGTAAATAAATGTAAAAACGTTTAAGTACCTACCTAGAGTGGCGCAACAGCTTGAGGTGAACCAGGGCCAACTTCTCAACAATGTATGCTGGTGTGTTGATTTCTTTTACATACAAAGGGACCTACAATTTTTTGCCGAATCCGAACGGCAGCTTGAGAAGTTTTTCAAGACAATTGATACTCTCGGAGGGCTTGTCAAACCCTCGCGGAGGTGGAAACCGTGAAAAAGAACAAGTCTTTTTTTTTCAGGTGACAATGGCAGGATTCGAACCCAGGCCTCCGGCGTAGTAAGCACACACACTAACCACTACGCCACGGCACCCCACAAAAAAAAAAAAAAAACGTTTAAGTAGTTAATAATATAAAATTACTTAGAATTAGACCAGAGGATTTGAATTCTTCAGTTCTTTTCGAAGGCTAGTATTTTGATGGGTTAGGTAAGGATGGAGTAGTTTGACTAGGACACATACATTTTTTTCACTCCTCTTCATAAACCACTGGGAATACTGCATAGCAGGGACTCAAATTAAAGGCACAGTTTCAAATCTTAAATCTAATCTTACTAGGCCTTACATTTTGAGCTAGGGAGCTGAAATTTCGTAAATCAGCTCCAGGCCATTAGAAGCAGCGCAAGTGTTAAGACTTTTGAAATCCGCTTACAGACACGCCCACAATTGGTCTAAATGTGCAACTACTTCCAGAGCTTTCAAAACTGTACGACGTCTTAAAAGGCTGAAATTTGACATGTTGCATCCTTAAATGAATGTAAGACATAGAATAGAAAGAGATTTAATCGGCAAACCTCCTCCAGCGGGCGTGGCATTATTTTTAGGGTAAATGCTCTAAATGCATTTTATTCAACATTTTTGCTTCAAATTGAAAAAAATTACTTATATTTTATGTAGAAAACACTTAGTTTTACATTTTATTTAGTAGAACCCTTTAGCTTGGGCCAGGCCCACATTTGAAGGCAAAATTGATGAAAAACCTTTAATTTTTTATAAAAACGGAATTTAGACATGCCTTTATGAAAGAATAGTAAATAAGAATATTCCTTTTTGGAACCCGGGTTAAAGGAGTGGTTTTATGTTAACCGTATAACATCTTCTGTAAACTTCTATAAACTATATATGAATTATGCCAGCCCCCCTCCAGAAGGGTACCCCTCACCTTAACCATCTTATAATCAACATGTTTGGGACCAGTTTTGCATGAGCTCATATTCCCAAAAGCTGGAAAGAGGTAACAGAAATTTTTAGCACAAAAGCTGGCTCAAAGAAAAAAGATTTTCTTGCTTAAAAAAACTTTTTCTTTTTTAAAACTAGTGAGAGGGTGACAATCCGCCTAGGCGACAACTGTCAAGCTCCAAAATGCGTCAAAAATCTTGGTTGTTAAATTTCAGTTTCCATTAACTTTAGTTGTGTTAAGAATTTTTCAGTTAAGAATCTGACTAAATTCTTTCTTAAAAAAGGGGCGTGACATCAACCCCTTTTCAATAACATCATTTTTTTATCATTTTTTTTATCAGATGCCGTATACACGTGTTGATCGCAGTTTTATATTAAAAATTTGATGTTTTACTTAAAAATGCCCCCAAAATTGGGCGTGGCAAAAATTTATTCATTTGAGTTTGAGTTACGCACATATCTGAACATTTTATAGTGCCAGTTTTTTTGGATTTAAAGCAAATATATCAAATAAAATCCGTTTATTAGAATGCATATTAAGTATGACCACGCCTACAAGGGGCGGTATTCGCTTTTTTTAAATGCCAATCACAAAACACTTAAGCGAGGATATTACATAACAAATTTCAGCTTCCTACGACAACTTTGATTTTTCATGCCAATAAGTAAAGTGGGCGTGTTAGTGGGCGGTTTTCAAAAAAATTTACACTTGTACTGCTTCGGGACCTAAAAAGAACAGATAACAAGTCTCAAGTTCCTAGCTCAAAATTTAAGGCCTAAAAACTACCGACAGACGGACGGACGGACGGACGGACATGGCGCACTCGACTTACCATTCGGTCTCGATCATATGCCTTTAAGGTCTTTGGGGATTACGGTGATTATTTGTCTGTCTGCCTCCGTTCCAATAGAGAAGATATTGGATAGACACATCGTATAATGCTCTTGTCAACGATCCAAGCTCTAAAGGAATTCACAGTGATGATTGAAAAGCATAAAGAGACAACGATTTGCGGTGGATTGCATCCTTAAGCATAGGTTAGGTTGTTTCGTAAAGCTACGCAGGATTCCTTGTCAAAGGCAGATTTGAAGAAGCAACCTCGCAACTCCTCCAGATGGCAATAAATCTAGTTGCAAAGTTGTATCAAAAAGTTTGCCTTAATGTCGAACCTAACAAAATCACAATGGCATTTACAAAAGGAAGAAAATTGAAAAAGCTTAGAGCGCCGACTAGGTGTAACTAGGTGTAACTATGGTCATATCATATATTGGGCGTTTTTCTTTTTTAGTTCAGAGTAGAGCACTGAAAAGAGCTCGAGCACTCTGAGCGTGCTCTGAACCGAGTGCGCTAAGAGTACTCTGTTCTGATTTTGTAACACAATTGAGCACATTTTTTGGTTGTCTGTCAGAATGAAAAATGAAAGAAAAGAAAACTTGAAAAAATTGGCAAAATATTTGTTACGAGCCGAAATTGATGCAAAATAAATGTAATTTCACCAAACAATAATTCATCAAACGCTTTTACTCGGCCTTAGAACAGTGAGGCAGTTCGAGCTCTGCTCTGAACTAAAAAAGAAAAACACCCTTTATATCATTTTCGGTGACCGCTTATCCGTAGAAGAGCCGCAGAGCGGGGCATCTAAATCCTTCATCGCTCCCGATCCTCCGCCACCAACTCAAGAGACACAGGCGTAATTGCCAGACGGAGAGATGTTCCTTGCGTGATCTCACCATCTGCTTCTTGGCCTTCCAGGCGCTCGCAATCTGGGTACAGTGAGTAAAAAACGCATAACGCTTTAAGGAAAAACGCACTAGTGTTTTCGATAAAATTCATGTATTTTAAAGGCTATAGCCCAAATACACACATCAGCTGCAAGGCCATGGCAACCCCAAAAAATTAAGAACTAAAAGACAAATAAACTCGATTCAAATAAGGCAAATAAGACGGGGAAGTCTATAAAATACCTGTTAATGTGTGCATAATTACTGATTCCATCCAATCCATCGAATACCCACCCATTCATTTGCTGATTACATGTAGTTCCATAACTTAAAGTAGCAAGCATTATATAAATCTACAAATGGGCGTACAATCCACGCTCGAGTCATCCATTTCAATGAAATTCACATCTACAAAAAAGTATCTTCAGTTCAAATCTTAATGCAATGCGGGTCAAAGTGCCCCAAGCAATGTTCCGCTGAATACGATATCGTGACTAGATTGTCCCAAAGAGCCTTTCCTTCTCCTCTTTTTAACATCATTGTACAAGAAACTGTGTTTAGTTGCGATTTGATAAAAAGAAAAAAGCTTTGAACGTCCGACTATACTTTATTTCAATATTTGAGGGTAATTGAATTAATATTGCAAATCTTGTGGTCTTAAAGACATAAAATTTACAAGTCAAACACATTGAAAATACGTTACCAAATGCATGAGTTGTGCGAGCAAATTCAATATTTGCACTTCAGGCCCGTAACACACTACTGTGTGTGAGTAAAGCTAAGATAAACAATCAACTCAAATGTGCGACATATTTTTATTTGCATTAATTTTCTTACATAAGGCTCCAAAAATGAGCGTTTTCTAGGATTAGCTCTGAGGTAGATAAGATGTTTTAAAAAACCTTACGGGTCAATGACAACAGGGCATAAGCTAGTCAATTATAATCAATTGCACGATGAAGAGTGGAAGACGAAGTCTACAACAAAGTTGTGCAGACTTCGACTGTAGGTCTTTCAAAATATTTATTTTAATAAAATGGCAAGTTTTCTCTCGACGATGAGCATCTGAACTGCACATCGCGGGGCAATCGATTAAATTTGGTTTTATCGTTAGTGTTATGGTCAACAACATCGCTAGCCCCATTCCACAGATTTACACCAAGAGGATTGCGTAAAAATGTAAAGAGGGTCAGCTGTAAAAATAAACGTACTTCCAGCCCGAGGCACCGGCTTTAGCATGCGCGAAATTGAAAGAGCTAGGTCAGAGAAGAGTATGGAACCCATTTGGTATATGTCAAGATGAAATGCCGTAAAATGCAGAAGGCGGTCGGTACTCTGTTGTGCATCAAAGATTCAAAGGTGAGGTGTGTCGGCCAACTGTAAAAGATTTGTTGTGGCTGCATAATGGCGAACAACAAAGTGGCTGTGTTTACTCCATTAAATCTTGACATTAGTTTTAAGTGATTGCGGAAGCTTGTGACATCTCCTGTCAACATAAATCAAGAGTAAAAATGTAATCTTAGCAAGACTAAATTCGTCATGGTCATGGTGATTCCGTCATAGGCGCTCAATCATTGTGAACGATTGCGAGGAATATGAATCATTCTCTTACACTTGAAGGGCCAAGAGCCTTTTTTCCAATTATGCTTAATGCACAATCAATATTTATAGAGACGTATGGCAAAATTAATAATTCTATATGTCATTTTTAGTATAAGTAAACTTTCCAACTCCATGTCAATTGAAGAATCTTAATCATTTTATTCTCCCAGTTTCAATATGTCACCAATTGAAGTTGTCTTTTCTGTTCTAAGCGTCTTCGAGACGTAGTCTTATAACAAGGTTAGTTGATCAATTTACATTGGTGTCTTTCAGGTTCTCTGAAAAGTTGTATATTTACCGATTAACATAAATGCTAGTTAGGAGAATTTGCATTCATTAATAAGTGAATTAACTTATTTATAAATAAAGCAGACTGCTTTACTCAGCAGTGAATTTAATTTTAGAAAGAAGTCAACTAAGTAAAATGGTCCTCCGAAGCATTGATTTCTTTTTCAATTTTTGAAAACTAACATAATTGCTGAAGTTAAAATAACAATGAAATTGAATATTGAACTTACGAGTTGAAAAGCTATCCACGTTTTTATGTATTCTTCTCTTGCCACATATAATAAGAGGTGTCCTTTTGAGAACGGAGATTTCCTGATATCCGATAAATTATCCAGTTACAACTTCAGGCTTATTGTATTACAATTCATACACCAATACTTTAATGTACTTCGACTTTCAAATAAAAATGAGAAGGAGCTTTAGTCATGAAGAGCTTAGACGTTCAGCACTCAAAAAAATCGCAAGAATATTAAGTAAAATACATTTGAAAATTTACCGTTAAAATAGATGCCCCGCCCACTGGAGGAGGTTTACCAATTACATTTTTCTTATTCCTGGCTGACACTCATTAGGAGAAGTTAAATGTCAAATCTAGACATGCTCTGGAGGTAACGGGTGATTTTTTAAGAGGTTGAGAACTTTTAAAAAAAAAAAACACAAAAAGTTCGAAAAAATTAATGAAATATTTATTTGAATCGATAGTTTGAACCTTGCAATTTAATGTTTAAATATAATTTCATGCAAATGTTGACCGCGGCTGCGTCTCAGGTAGCCCATCCGCTGAGTCCAATTTTGGCATACTCTTTCACACATATCGGCCGGTATCTCACGAATGAATGCATAGATGTTGGCTTCCAGTGCGTCAATCGAAGCGGGCTTGTCCCTATAGACATTAGCCTTGACATACCCCCACAAAAAATAATCTAATGGTGTCAAATCGCACAATCTAGGCGGCCAATTGACCGGCCCGAAACGTGAAATTAACTGTTCACCAAACTCGCCGACCATAAAATGGAAGCAGCGCGCGATGAACATTTCGAACCGAGCACGAATTTTGATAGTAAAATTCAATAATTTGCAAGCGTTGTTCATTTGTAAGACGATCAATGGTTAAATTGCAAACCAAACTGAAGCTGTTTGACAGTGACACAAGGTACTAAACACACGTCAGCAGTCAAAACCAGTGTTGCCAAAACCAAACCAGCTAAAAAATCACCCTTTAGTTGCACATTTAGGCCGATTGTGGACGTGTCTTTGGGCGGATTGCAAAAATGTTTACACTTGCACTGCTTCAAAATTTAAGGCCTAAAACATGTGACATACAGGCTGACGGACGGACGTACATTGCTTATTCGATTCAGAATTTGGTGTCATATCCCTTAAAGTCTTAGGGGCTTAACATTATTATTTCACCGCGTTACAAACTTAATAAACTTTCGATCCTATGGGATGGGGTATAAAAAAAGGACGGGGACATCTTATACTGTTTTCCCGATTTTCCGATTTAAAATAATTGTTAAAACTTTTTATACCCGAGCCAGGGTAGGTATATTAATTTTAATGCATAGTTTGTAACACAGTGAAAAAAGCACCGTAGACCCCTAAGACCTTTTAGAGATATGATCGAGAACGACAGGTGAATTGATTAAGCCATGTCTGTCCATCTGTACGTATGTGCGAAGTTTTTAGGCCTTTCAAATTAAGCTAGAAAACTGAAACATGGAGTGTGTTTTGGTTTTTGTACAGATAAATTACACAATTACAGAATTGAATTCAATGTGGCATTTTATTTCAAAATGCTTTTTGGTCAAGGCTTAGGATTTAAAATTTTGGTGCAGAGCAAAAGTGGCCAGAACACCAAAATTAGACAAAAAATTTAGATCACTAACAACGGATTTCTCGGGAAATTTATTCTAAATCGAAAATTTATATCAAATATTAAAGATATTACCAATTTCTAAATTTGCTGTATACAAAGTATTGAGCTCCACCCAATTTTAGGGGGCGTTTGTAGGAAAAAACAGTTTTTTAAGCAATAATTTTCGTTTTTAATCTATTCTCTCATAATTTTAACGAGATAAGAATTAATTTATTTTAATTTTTAACTCTAATCCATTTTTAGGGGCGTGGCCAATACAAATAATTGACATACAGCATATGAGTTCAGGTCAAACAAAAACAATTTATAAACTTCGTTTGACAAAGAGAAAGAGAGCGTAACAAGAACACGTAATGCTATGTAATAAGGCTTCCAAAGCGAAGCCCTAAATGTGCTGAGCATTTTCTTCGCCTGACAGCTCAATAGTTGAGAAAAATAATCAAAAATAAATTTTTAATGCATGCTCGCTGAGGATAATAATTTTGAGAAGTGGCCAAGGCCACTATGTGAACCGGCCTTTATAAGTGTACCAAATTTCATCTTTCCTTAAATCACCGCTTTTAAACTACAACAGGTACGTGTGGACGTATGGTACAACGCAACGATACCATAAAAGGTCCTTTTTAAATTCTTGGACGGAACCGTAAAAGGCTCCAAAAACCACCTCAGTGTTGGTGCACGAATGCCAACTGATTCCGGCCAACGTAATACTTCTGCAATATTGCTTTGTGCATTCAGGTTCTGGGAATCCAAATATTTCAGTCATCCTATACTCAACTCTTTCTCAAGCGACAATGTTACTTCTCTATTGACTTCAATTTTTGTCATTAGAGAGGCTTAGAGGTTTACACATTTTTTACTATAATAAAAAACTCTCTAAGATTTCTTTACCGGAACTCATTGACAGTCAATGACTTCTACGCGGCCATCTTACCGAAGAGTGATACCCTGATATGTCCTTTCGGATTTACTAGAAAACAAATATTTCGACGAAACTCTAAAAACTGGTTCAAAGCGAACTAGCGCCACTGTTGGAGTTACTCTTCTGAGTTTCCGAATCACTCTGCTCTCGTTTCGAGGTAAAAAAGGGGACCCAGGCTTTTCAATTCCTCAGACTGAATCTAAAAAGCGACTTATTGTACACCTTTAACAACAGACATCATCAATCAAGACACACGAGTTATGGTAGCAAAATGGATCACTATACTGCTATTTAAGCTCGTATGGGAACCGTAGTTTCCAAGGCTCCTACGGTTCTCATACGAGGCTTGGAAACATGAATGCTAATATCATTAGTCGAAGAAGAAAAATCGCCTTTGCTGTCAAAAATTTAGTCAAAAAAAACTCCGTGAGGGTCCTCTTACTGGATGGGTAGAACAGATAGAAAAGCTGATGTAGCGATTCACATAGCGAAGAATATGTGTTCATATTTCTTAGAACTCCTACTGCCGTACGAGTATGCGAGAATTTTGAGCAGAGTATTGAAGTCTTCACAGGATATTCAACTACAAAAATGTGTGAAGACGTAACGTTATCAGAAAGCAAATCGGTATAAAAATATACATTAAAAAAAAAGGGAGCTGTTATAAGGAAAGAAAAAAAAATTGCACAATTTTCAAAATAAAAACAAAAATCCTTGGCACATTGTTCAAATTTCGCTGATGTAAAAGGGAGCGGGTTGTTTTTCTGCTATTTAAAATTCTTATTAAACAAATTCTGCAATTCCTTTAAAACACCTTTTTGATTATTATTCTGTTCTTCAAAATTCTGCTTTCCAAAATGTAGTTTTAAAAAACGTTAAGGGTTAGTTAAGGGATCTTGTAGACTGCAATTGGAGTGACTGAACAAAAACCCACCTGCATTTCAAAGTCTTTAATGAGAACCTGAAAGAATGTTCCGCATTTTCAAAAGGTTTTTTGTTTTTCAAAAAGTTCTATTGATAATATTTTTATACATAAAAAATAAATTGTTCATTCAATTACTTAAATATTAAGGATGCCATTTTTACCATTTCAAAATTCTTAGCCTTATTTTATCTGGAACGAGAATTAAGTTTGGTAATGAAAGTCAAGGCAATCTCAAAGTATTATTTTTCTTTACTTTTTTAAAAATGGAGTTTAACAAAACATTTCCCTATTTTTTAATCCGTCATTATTAGTTTTTTCTAAGTACCCTTTAATAATGTTTCAGTCCTTCAATAAAACTAAAAACGCTTCTCGTTATTCTTAAGTCTTGTTCTTATGTCTTTTAAAAGTTCACTTGTCCCATGCAAATCTCATTTAACCGGTCAAGCTAATCTAAGCCTTAATAAAAATCCTATCAACATCTATACAAATCTAATCGTAACTAAGAGTAATCAATCTATTCATACACAGAGGTGTTGGATAATTAAGAAATTTATTTATTTCAATTGCCAGTATTTACGCTCCACCACTCCGCACTGATGCCACCCATAGTCCAGTGCAATAGGTAACAGTGGCATGATCCGCATTACAGCCACATCATATGCAAAGAAGTGCATCTAAGTATCTCAATAAATCTTGTTCGATGTCACTCAACGATGCCGATGATGGCAAAGTGATGATGCTGCCAATTGGCTGGCAGTGGTAAGCAGTGGAAAAATTAAATTTATCCAAAAAAAAAATAACACAGAAATAATTTCCATCTGGTTACTATTTGTATTATTTGAAAAGCGCACATAGGCCAGTGTGCACACAAACATTCGTTATTGTCAACTGGTGTGGAAACTAAAACGAGAGGGGGGTACCTACCGATACTGTTGCACACATACACCATACTGTACTGGCTACGGTGGATATAGGAAAATGCATCTTCTGAGATTCATATAAATAGTGGAGACTCCCGGCAATTGGTATCATTAAAAGCTCATTGTTTCTCCCAGCTTCTTCGGAGAACAGTATTTTAAAATCAAAGTGAAGTACAAGGCTTCTAAGGATATTGTGTGTGGAAATTAAAAAAATAGATTTTTTCTAAAATGAAAATCGTAAGTGGTTGTTGAAATTTCGAATTTTAAAACAAGTGTAAAGTGAAATAGATGGATATATGGACAATATTACAAAACAGTGAAATTTTGAGATCGTTTTGGATACGAGTCGTGGCTTCAAGTGTTCCTTTTTGTGTTGCAAAATCCGAGATGTAACTTCGAGTCGATTGTCATGAATGAGGAATTCTAGGTTATAGTGCAGAAAGCAAAAAAAAAATGTTGGTTCAAAAACACATTTCGAGAACTGCAGCTCCACGACTTCGTATTGTTTAGCCGATAAAATCTAATAACTTTTTTTTTCTTAACCGAAAACTTATCAAAATGTATTCTTCTTTCAAGTTTTCCTTCCAAATAAATTCGTAAATACATCAAGTCCTAACTGTCAGCTACAAAAAATTAAAAAGACCCAATTTGCTACATAGTAGCACCGTTTTTCAATACTCTACATCGGGCTTTATACGACAAACAGTTTGCATTAAACTGTCTATTAGTCAAAAAATCTACTTTAAAACTACCGTAAGAGACAGTATAAAAAAATCCGCTAAAACTGCAGTAAGAAATACAACAACAACCGAGACTAACTTCTGACTGCTAAACTTTACGTTTATTACAAACATTGCGGAGATACCAAGCCCCGAAAAAGACAATTTAGATCAAGGAAAGATCCTAAACGTTATCTTAGCAAAATCTACTTAATAAATTTTTTCCAACAATTTCGACTGCTTTTCTAGTCAAAAAAACAAAAGATTTGATGTGCGAACTTTTTAGTTTACAAAGTTCATTTCTCTTCTTTTCAATTAATCGCGAAAATATTGCTTTTCTGACCTTATTACTTCTGTAATTTGCCTAAAAACTCCTGTAATCACAGGAACGCAGAATAAAATATATCCCGTTTTGAGTTATTCATTTTTTGATTCAGAATAAAATTTGTTTGTTCGAATCTGAACTCTTCTCTTATCGTAAAGCTGAATTAAAAACTTCTAAGGAAATAATTTTGATTTAGCCCGGCACATCGAAACCCATTACCCATTATTGCTTGTTGCCTAACACTATGACCTACTTGCTACTAATTATCTTCTTCGAGATAACCTCACTCTGCATTATGAGAGGGAAAAATTTCAAGTGACCTCACCCACCAGGTTTGCTTGCACCATAACGCCCGCAAGGAAATAGGTTCGACTACTTAAACCACGATTTTCACCTAGTCGCCATGTAATGGCAGTACTGCCTCTATTAATTACTCACAGCACCTTGAAGTCACAAGAGCGCAGTCTTATGTCTTCTCCCAATAACCGCCACAACCTCTTGTCAATTGACGTTTCACGACAAATAAAGTGCACGCAACCACTGCTGTAATTTTTCTCCGCTTCTTCATCGCTTTTCTCTAGCAACTGACCTTTCCTCCAAAGATCTCGCAAAGATTGTCGTGTGGTTTTCCACGACGTCACTCTCATGTGGCGCACACACAACAAGTTCGTCTGCAACCGACCAACAGCTCCAGCACTTATGAGAGATGAACTTTTGTATTACATAAAATTACCCACTGGTGTTGGACCTAAAATTGAGGTCTCATTATGCGGTGCGGGTGCATAACCAAGGTGAAGAAACCACAGCCTGCCTAGCTAGATTTAAAGCCGATGATAAACGGTGCCATTATGATTTATCGTCTTTCAGCTTTTGGGTCGCCTTTCAGGAAGTTGCTATCCCGAACATTGTCGCAGGCTGTGTCAAATTGTGCCATTAAGTGGGCGGGATGATCATTAATATTTAATCAAGCCCAGTGCATACAGCAGTGTTTGCCATTTAATTAGCTGAACTCTGACTTTGAATGTGACAAGCTTATGGCATACGTGATGGAATAAGACAGAAGCTCACTTGTCAAGCAACTAATGACGAACACTCGTAATCAAATAATACGTGTGCATAATTAATCACCTGCCAAGTACAAGTATCATGGAATGATGCAAATGCAAATTGAAATCGCAATATTTGTGAGAAAAAATTTGACAACCCTGGATTGCACAAAGTCATAGAAATAATTGTAGGTTTCTTTTTGTATCCAGGTCGGACTTCAGCGTCTTTTCAGAAAGTTGTTAATAAATCAATGAGTCTCCCACGACTTTCAGTCAAATGCAATTGGGTTGTAATTGTTGCAAATTATTGAAGAATCTTGAAAATGTTCACTTAATTGCCACTTAGCTACGATTTCCGACTCAAATTTATTTTTTTTTTTGCAGGAAATCACTCTATTGATTGCCGTCGCTGTGGCTATGGTTGCTGGCGCCCCACAAAGGGCTGATGAACCAATTGCGATCGTCAGCCAAGACTCGAATATCGAACCTGATGGATCCTATCGGTATAGGTAAGTAAAACTAACGTTATTGTTGCATACTTTTTGGTGAGAGCATTATTTCATAATATACAGTGAGTCGAACGCGTTTTCGTATGGTAAAACAAAAGAGTTGAGGTGCGAACTTGTTCCTTATCACAAAACTTTTTATTGAAATCAATTTTTTCTGATACAAAAAATGTATCCTAAATTCATGCAAATTTTAAAGAAACATAAAACTTTCTTACAAGCAAGCTTCTCTGAAAAATGCTTTCAGTTGCAATTGTTGAGCTCTCCACACTAAACAAAATAATTCTAAGCTTAATCAACAAGAAGAATATGATTCAAAAAATTACTTATAAAATAGGGCACTTAATTCGTTAATTGGTATTCGATTAAACATATTTAATTCGGTTAAGCAAGTCTCATGGTATCTAAGAAAGTGACAAACAGATTTCCAAGATGGTGTAGTTTCCATTTCTTATACACCGAACAAGTATGGCAAGTGTTAAAATTAATATTATTGTTTGAACCGCTTTTGCATATCGACTCGATCAATGCCAATGGCCTTAAAATGATGCACAGTCCCACACACCAATTTTCAAGTTCATCTCCATAGATTGAATGTAATTTATTATGTCAACAATTGTGCGCTGTTTAACCACTGAAGAAATATGTGTTAATAAATTCAGCAATGACCTTCAGCAAGAGAAAAGTTTTGCAAACTAGACACATCTCAATATCCGCTTTGGGTTCTAATTAAATTCCTTAAACTCAATGAGGCGCCACCGGTAAATTCGCTAAGAGTAATGCATTCTTTCCGTGTTTGAGCTATTCATTCATCTACATCAGACACAAATAAATCCTAAAACTAGTTACTTAACTCCAATAATAATTAAAATTTTGTTCTTATATCATTCATTTAGCTACGAAACAGCCAATGGAATCAAAGGCGAGGAAACCGGTACTCTGAAGAAGGCAACTTCCGCTGACACCAGTGATGTCATCATTGCACAGGGCTCCGTCTCTTATACATCACCCGAAGGAAACCTCATCTCGCTTACCTACACCGCCGATGATGAGAACGGTTTCCGACCATCTGGTGATCATTTGCCAACACCACCACCAATCCCACCAGCAATCCAGAAGGCTTTGGACTACATAGCAAGCCTGCCACCACAAAAGAACTAAGAATCCCAAATCACTGACAATGCTTTTGCTGCCTTATCTTTCTTTAATACAAAAAAAAACACCCAAGTGCTACAACAGTCGCACACAAAAGACAAAGACACACAGAAGAATTTTTTTTATTTTTTTACACTATACATACATGCGCTGACTGACCGAACCAGGAATAAATAGATCTGTCTATCTTTGTTATGTGTTTTTTCAAGAAACATTTTTATTATAATCTCGTCTTTCTCTGATCTAATTATAGCAAATGCGATACAAAATTGTACGAAGAAAAAAAAAATGTTTTATTCTTTACTTATTTCTTATTTCACAAATCCAAAAAGAAACTTATTTAAGTTGTTTCTGAATGATACTCAACTCGTTGTATATTTTTCTACGTCTTTCTCTTTTTTCTTCGACAGTGTGACACTTAGTCCCACTGATCATATTTTGACTATATGTGATATCGCAATATAAAATTGAAAAAAAAGATTATGTATATAATGTAAAAATATTTTAAGATGCAATAAAGAATTTATGATTCTTTGAAAAAATAACAAAAAAAAAGTTACGTCTCGTAGACATGTTTTATTGTTTCTTTGATCCTTCTTAATTGTGCATAGTAGCAGTACCAGTTTTGTGAATAAATTTTAACATAAATCTTCAATTCAACAAATTGGTGCAAAACCTGAAATATGTGTGCAACTCTTTTGGCTACAAGATGATAAACTTTCTTTTGTTAAAGGGGCACATAGAATAAGTCGCCTTTTGAATGTCAAGTAATTAAATTTCTAAATTATTCGCTAAAGCTGTTGTGATTTGATTATAAGCACCTGGGATAACCCATTCATTTTGAATAATAATATTTTGATATATTGGCAATTGTTATCACTTTCGATCGCCAAAACAAAAAAAATACTTTAAAGATTTTGATGGTGTTACTCATTTGTGGTCAGAACAAAAAAGTTACTTTGAAAAATGGCGGAAATGACAATCAAGCAATTGCACCCCATTACTTTTATTTCTGAGGGATTTAAAAAAAAACAATATTTAAGCTGGGTTACAAGCCCAATGAATAAAGCACAATACATAAAATTTGAAATGCTCACTCATTATACGCTACGATACGTTCAGTGAGCTTTTAATTTGAACCGCAACTTTCTCTTTGGCCTGGTATTCGACTCACAAATTAAGAGTAAAGACTCTGAATTCTAATAGAGTCCTCTCACCGTATGAGGCACCTAATTAGAACCGATTGCGAGTTTAAATAGAAATATGGATTTTCTTAGTCAACTATCAAAATGTTAAGTTTTATTTGTTATGCTCAAAAAATTTGAATTTTCCTTTGAAAACATCAGAGCTTTTTACTCAATTTTAATAGACACATTATGGTTTTTAATATTTTTTTATACTTAAACCTCTGATTTGGCTAAACAAGTATTATTCATCAACGCGTCGGCAATAGTGCAGAAATAAAATCGTTTCTAATTAGCTGTCAACGGCTGTACCTGTAGAAAATTTAAGTTGAAGGTTTAGTGTAAAATAGAAGCGAGAGCATATGATAAGGAAAACCCTATCCAAATATCCAACCATTCCTAGTTTCACCTAGGAATCCGATGGAAACTAATTAAGACTGTATCCAACTGGCAATATTAGAGCTTCTTGTGAATACCAATCTGCTTAGAAATAAATAAATAAATAGAGTGGCGCAACATCTCGAGGTGAACCAGGGCCAACTTCTCAACAATGTATGCTGGTGTGTTGATTTCTTTACATGCAAGGGGACCTACAATTTTTTGCCGAATCCGAACGGCACTTTGAGAAGTTTTTCAAGACAAATGATACTCTCGGAGGGCTTGTCAGACCCTCGAGGAGGTGGGGACCGTGAAAAAGAACAAGTCTTTTTTTTTTAGGTGACGATGGCAGGATTCGAACCCAGACCTCTGGCGTAGTAAGCACATACACTCACCACTACGCCACCAATCTGCTTATAGCCATGACAATTTATAATTTTAACTCATCTTGACTGAGGATAAGTTTCTAGTCCTAAAGAAATTACAGTGTACACTCCTTGAAATTCCTTGAGTTTCTGCCCACTTGTCTCCTGGTATCAAAAAACAAATCCCAGTATAGTTTGTACCTGATGGCTTTATATAGCTCCTGGGCAACGAAGAATAGTAGTCTTCATAAGGCTTACCACGATTCCCTTAAAAATGTATCCGTTTAATAATTCTGTCTTACTTTTCTAAAGCTTTTAGAAGGCTAGTCGGAGGGAAAATTGGTGAAAACTGAGAAAATCAATCTTCAGAGCTTGGAACAACAAAGATTTTAAATTTGTTCTTCTGTTTGAGGTTGCTATGCTCTGATAGAGCACCTAAACATAATTACTTGGGCCAATCTACATACCTGTCATGACATTTATTAAAGATAGATTAAATTTTGTCAAAGCGCAGGCTATTTCTGCAATCCTTGGCTTAAAGTGTGGTAACAATCTTTGCTAGGAGATCGAGCAAACGCAGCATACTCCACACGCTAAGCTGGGGTGATGTCTAATTAGCATTAAGCGAGTATAAGCCCCGAATTTGGCAATTCATTAGAGAGCAGTTGGTAGACCCATCCTTATGTATAAACTGGCCGTTGTGACCTAGCGATCAATGAGAGACCCTCAGATGCTGTTAATGGGGATGAAAAACTTGCAAGTATAATCGCTTTTTGCTTCGGAAGTGCAAAGAATTTACATTGTTGCTCTGCAAGTTTTGCGATTCCTAGAAATATTTTTACTCTTCCTCTATTTTTTTTCTCCGCACTACCTTCAAGATGTAAAAAATCAGCTTCTTAATCTTACTGACAAGCCCCGAGATACATACACTTCTCCACCTATTTAATGGCACTTCATTGATGTGAAACTGCACATCAGGAGTTCGGGAAACAACCATCACTTCCAATTTGCCCGCTTTGCTTCCAAAAGGCAGATAGCTTATCAATTCCGAAGCATTCCTCGCCAAGTCTGCGCTTCACCATCCAGTCCATATATGTCATGAAAAGGAGAGGCGATAGAACACAGCCCTGGCGAAGTCCAACGGACACATCAAAAGAGTGGGATTTGATGTCAATAATCCGCACACAACTTCTGCAGCTCCTTAATACAAGGATGGCTCGCAGAAGAAGCCTGTTCAACGCAGAGTCCTGCCAAACTCTCAGGGTGGAACCCGGTCATAAGCATTTTCCAAATCTACAAAACCTTCGTAAACTAGTTTGGTATATTCCCAGTTCTTCAGAAGAAGAAACTTATGGAGTAAAAAGTAGGCCGTACCTCTACCAGGCCAAAGACTCATTGCTCTTCCCTTCTAAAATAAATAAATAAATAAATAGAGTGGCGCAACAGCTCGAGGTGAACCAGGGCCAACTTCTCAACAATGTATGCTGTGTGTGTTAATTTCTTCACATACAAAGGGACCTACATTTTTTTGCCGAATCCGAACAGCACTTTGAGAAGTTTTTCAAGACAATTGTTACTCTCGGAGGGTTTGTCAGGCCCTCGCGGAGGTGGGGGCCGTGAAAAAGAACGAGTCTTTACTTTTCAGGTGACGATAGTAGGATTGAACCCAGACCTCCGGCGTAGTAGGCACACACACTTACCACTACGCCACGGCACCCATCCCTTCTAAAATGCTCGATCAAAAACTTAAGAGAGATATACGCCGATATAGTAAAAGCAATCTCTTTTATTGCCCCCTTTATTTAAAATGCCCCCTATTAGTCCTATTTGCCAATCGCTAGGTATTTTTTAGCTATCGCAGGCTACCTTAATGATACATATAAGCCATTTGACACCTTGTTTGAGCATTGGCTTGAGCATTTCGAGCCGGATCTCATCCACTATATCAGACTTGCCAACTTTTCTAGATTTAATCGTAGCAGTGACTTTATCTACTATGGAACTGTACACCGCCCTTATCTTGCTCGCACTGCAATTGTCATCTTCAATGCCTTGTGGAGGGTTGAACAACTCCTAAAAGGGCTCGTTTCACCTGATTAAGACATCATTCTCATTTGAAAATCGTATTTCGTCCGTCGGTTTAGCCCTTGGGTTGTACAATATTTAACTTCCTTCTTCTGAATAGGCGAATAGTCTGCCAAATATCTTGTCCGCAGATAAGTAATCTTGCTCCAACCTCTCGCCGAACTTTTTCCATTTTGCTCCAGGGCCATTCTGACTGCCTGATTGGAGGTTCTTCCCGTACTTGGCCAGTTGATTTCAAACAACATAACCTCTCGTTTTCGCTCTGATGGCTTTTTGAAACTCAGGTCTTTTTAACCGCACAGTTTTTTTCTCACCACCAGCCGCCACAGCAAGCCGCTTCACTCCACAATCATTTCCTGAAGAATCAATGTCTGCCGAAGAAAACAACTGCCATTCTTATTCTACATTTAATAGGTCAGTTGGTATTTGTACAAACTGAGGTGCAAATCTTTCTTTGAAGTCAGAGTAAGCATTTTTAACATTTTTCAACAAATGCAAAACTAGGTGTTGATCAGTTGACAGCTCAGCTTGTCTATAAGCCCTTACGTCACAAATCACTTATTGAGCACACGAAGGTAAAAGAAATAAAAAAATCAGTGATCACTAATCTCTAATATGTTGAAACCGCGTGTATTTGTCTTGGTGTGAAACATAGGTGTTCACTATGGAAAACATAACCTTTTTGCGCCAATAGACTAGCCACAAAGTCAAATAAGTGATCCATAGCATAAAGCCAGAAAAAAGGGTTAGCTAGTAAGTACCCAAATGCAAAAAAATAAAAACTTAAAGCTTATAGTAGCCCTGATTTAACACCTTACGTATAGAAAAATCCTGAAATTACTTCATACTTTTTCTAATTGCTTTATTGCATTTGCTTTAGATATAAAAGAAATGAAATCATTCCTGAAACTTCAATAATAATATTTTCATGATTCACGTGTATGCCTACACGTTGTAGTTTCAATGTTTATTTCAAAATAAATTTGGTAGAACCTGCGACGCCAAAAACGACTTCGGATTCCAATTGCCATTAATAATTTTAAGAAAATTAGATATATTTCGTAAATAAGATGCTACCAACCAATCATCGTAAATGTATCTAGTACATTTAAGGCCTTAGAAAACGTGTGACTTGCAATTCTTTGAAACGAGTCACATTAGTCTTATGAGCTACTTAATTGGCAATAAAATCGTTTATTGAAAACTGTCGTTCAAAAAAAAATTAAAATATTTTGATAACAATCTCCCTCGTGCAGAGACACCTAATAAATATTCGCCCAATTTAAACTTAAATTACAAACAAAAGAGTTGAGCAGCAAACTGGATTTTTTAATTGTGTATTATACTCGTATTTGTTCTTTAATTCCAATTACTTATTATTTGAGTACAAAACAAGTAATTTTTTATATAAAGTATCTGTATTACTCTTACAGTTTATTGATATTAATTGTATAGTTCCAGCAATTACCTTAATAAGCTTAAAATCTCATTTATTACTAAATCAACTTCTGTTTATTATGTACAAAAATTATGCAGCTTTTCCAAGAAGTTGTCAAAGATGATTTACTTAGGTGAACTCCTTTTATTAGAGAAAACATGCCTTATACATTTTTTTTTAACACTTGATACCCTTCTTTTGGTTTTTACTACAGCCCACTAAAGGTGATCATCAGGTTTTGTGTATATATTAACTATATCGCCCACCACTTCAAAATTTAGTCAACACAAATATAATATTTCGAGATATCTGTCATTGTTATCTTGACAAATAACATTAAAAATCACGAGCCCGACTAACCAAAATAAAACTTGAAAGCCACAAACAATATGAGGTAAAATTAAGTGATTAGCCAAAAATGAAGAAAAATAAAACTGGAATTCTCTCCTAAAGGGGGATGATATGGTGGCGCACAGGCTAAGCTAATTTTTTTGATATTTACGAGTATCTCTTTCTTTTTTCCAGTTAGCACTGGATAACTATAAAATCACGACGATCTCATCCGAGGACTAGCATTAGTGAAAGATCTTCAAAGTGTATAGAACCTATAAGTAACGCGCAACAAAAATGAAGACCGTTCTGATTTTGTGCTTCGCATTTGGATTTGTGGCAGCTCTGGACGATCCTCTCATATCGTTGGAATCGAAAGTGGAACACGATGGCAAATACCATTATCAGTAAGAATTCGGTTTATTTGGTTTGGGACGAGTCATTAGTATGGAATCTCCTTCAGCTATGAAACTGGACAGGGATCAAAGGTCACTCAAGATGGCTACCTAAAGAACGTTGACCCACAACACGATGGTGAATCTATTCAAGGACAATTCTCATATGTTTCTGACGATGGCAATGAGTATGCTGTTTCATACACTGCCGACGAGAATGGTTACCAAGCCCAAGGAGCGCATATACCCACACCACCACCAATCCCAGCTGCGATTCAACGAGCTTTGGAATATATTGCGTCGCATCCTGCCTATGTGGATCCTAAGCAAAAGGTACCTGTTGTGGGATAGGTGTGATTTATAGAGGTAATCTGCTGGTAACTTGTGTAAGAAATGTTGTTGTAAATAAATGAAATTTAAAAAAAAAACAATCTCTGAATTTGTCACCTTTGACAAAATAGATAAAGCTAAGTGAAAAAATGTGCGGGACTTAAAATTTTATAATCCAGTCTTTTATCTGGATCTGAATCTTAAGAGATTTAATCAAGATCGTCTCTGGCGATAAATCAATCCAATTAAGGCAACAGCGCTGCAGAAATTTGGTACAAGAAAATTAATAAGCCATTAAAATTAATATTTGATTGACTTAGACTTTTGTTGTGTTAAACAACATGATTATTTTTAATTAGTTTTAGGGACTCGTATAGACATTTTGAAACTAAAACTTAAAAAAAATATTGAAAAAACTATTTGTAATTAAATAAATAATTCCAGGTTTATTTTTGACCTTATAAGACAGAGTAAGTGGGAGCTGCATTTTATGCCTACTCGAAAACACCAATTTTGAACAGGACAAATCGTCTAAATATTCGTAGCTAAATATAACGAATTTCTTTAATCTTAGTACATACATCCAGTTGCAGGTCTTTTAACTAAAATGCAGATCGATCGAAAAGAAACGCAGCTTAATAAGGCATTCAGGTTGCAAGTTTTTAGTCACTTCGCAAGGCCTTAGACAAGGACTTTAAGGATCTGATAGCCTACTACAATCTAGTAAAAATGAACTTTTTAGGTACATGCTTTTATAACTATGCGGATTTTTAAAGGTGTGGTGTCAAACCGACAATAGTGTTTAGAGACTTCTTAGTCAGTAAGTTCAAACTTCCTGCCATCGTCACCTGAAAAAAAAGACGAACCCACCTCGGCAACGTGACAAGCCCTCCGAGAGTATCACTTGTATTGAAAAACTTCTCAAAGTGCCGTCGGGTTTAACAAAAAATTGTAGATTTCTTTTTATGTGAAGAAATTAACACACACAGCATATCTACATTGTTGAGAAGTTGGCCCTGGTTCAAACCCAACTGTTGTGCCACTCAATAGAATATTAGTTCGTTCTTAGGATAAACTGCTGAAACATTTGGTGCAAAAATGTTAAGTTTAAATATTTTTAATATATTCTTTAAAACAAAAATGTGAGGTCTAGGTAAACTATGTATTTGCTGTAAGTCATTAAGTGAAGAGTTCATATTCTGGGAAAAAATGTAGGCGTTTGTCACTTGGGAATTAAAAGAAATGACAACATTTCAGACTATAAATGCCACAACGGGCACCAACAACTTGGATCTCCATTCAATCAGAAGGGGTTTATTTCTTTCTTTGACGTAGTTAGCACCCCAATTGAGTCTAATCTGAGCTTTGACCAAAATACATCCTCAGTTATCCTATTAATAGGGCTTCTCCTAGTTGTTTGACTTCCCCCACCGGGTTATCCTCTAACGCTTTAACTCTGAGATGCGAAAACACTTGAGACCTTTTTTGACTACTTGAATTTCGTTGTCTTGGCATAGAACCAAATGCGTAGTGAAGAATTTAGCTTTTAAACAACCAATTTGAATTAAGGTAGAGTCCATGCTTGGCAGTTAAGCGGGACTGGATCAATTGAAGTATTTTTGAGCAGTTAAAGTCACTCAGCCTACAACGTATGCTCTTCTGTACAAACTGTGCCTCTGGTGTTGGCATGCAGTTTTCACTTCTTTAGCGGTTCGACCAAAAATTAAAAAGGACCGGTATGACTACGTTGCCTTTTCGTCTATCCGTACCCGTTTTAACTTCTGGACTGTAATTCGTAGAAAGTCAAAACATGCCCATAAGCCGTAACGGTTTAATAAGTGTTTGAAATATCATTTGAGAATTGCTAAAATTGTTTTCTGTTTTAGTACTACTCATTTTGAAAAGTTTTAGACCAATAACTTAAAAAATCAAACCTACAAAATATGTTAAGGAAATTGTGGAAATAAAAAAAAGTTTTTTAAACATTGCAACGTTTTTGAGAAATGCAAAGTTGAAAATAGAATTTTTTTTTCAAAGATTTTTTAGGGCAAACCTTTTCTGAAATTTTCTGTTCTTATTTGTTTTTTTTTTGTCTTGTCGCATTTTCGAAAAAAAAAAATTATGAAAAATCGTGTGCTTCTTCCTCTTCGCCTTATCTCCAGTGCGTTTAAGACGAATCAGATGAAACATTTAAGCTGAAAAATAAAATACTCGTATGAATCAGTAGTAAATTGTCTCATTTAGAGATCCTCAAAGCGTTGTTGGTTTTGACTGATCAATTTGCAATCAAATATTTAACTTTTTGCCTACTCTGATTAACAACACCATGAATTTCACCCGAATTCTCCGAGTCGACATGCTGACACAATTCACAAGTGACTTAATGTGCAGTTAATACCCAAGCCACAAAAGTTATCAAACTTTACTTAGCGAAAGTCCATCTCTTAAGTCAGCTTGTTGTGATTACCTCGACATTTCATTGAGGAAAAAAAATATCTCCTGGCAGTTGACACCTACAGCCATGTTGAACGATTACACTTTCGATGGTTAACAATTGGAGGTGAAGATGCTGCTATTATTACAAACATTGGTACATCGATCGGCAAGTTTAATCAAGGTTACCACTTCTCACCTATGGGATTACCAATGATTGACCAGTAATGAGTGCGGTCTGGTTTGACCATCATCGTACGTCAAATGAAGGTAATTTATGCTCAGGCACAGGTGGGTATGCAAAACGAATTCTTCATTAGAAGACGCGTATGATGAATTCTCTAGTTTAGGGTTACCGACCTCACCTAACCAGAAAACAAAAGTTTATTGTTAAGACCGAATCAAAAAAAAAAAAAACTGATCAAAATTCAAAGAGAAAAAACTGTTAGAACTTCGACACGTCCAAGTTGAATTGAATCATAATTTTCATAATTGAAGCGTGACATGAATTCTATTTTTTTGCTGGGAAAATGTTTAAACTATTTCGCCAATCGAAAGAGGAATGTACTCGTACTAGTATTTGGTAATAATGAATTCCGTGCAACTTAGCCAATATTTAATGTTAACACATTTTGGTAAAATCTGCAATTTGTTGCGCCCGTGTGCTAATAATTTGAGCGCACATTTGTCGGAGGATGGTCATTATAACCTCTCCCACACACACACACACCTAACAGTCGCACATTGTAATTTAATCAAACAATTTTAATCATCAATCTTCACCATCGTTAGTGGGTCTAATGCAAATCATCGAATGAAATAGCATCGAAAGTGAGTTTTATTTTCAGACTTATATAATCTTTTATTGGCCGCTACCAAATGAGATTCTAAGTGGGGGATTTTATCTGTAAACATTTGCTACCGCAGCTGATTTACGGTTGGAAGATGGTGCTAATTCTATTTATTGGAAATTTTCGGACGCGGTTTTTAAAAAATTGGCGTGGTACACTGTAAGAAATTAGGTTAAGTTAAATATTTTTGCAATGACCTGACCAGTACTTTTTAGTTGAAACCTTTACGAGGTCTTATAAATCTTAAAGAACAGCTGATGATGACGATTGTATTTTAATTATTTCATATTTTACTTGGCTTTTTTAGTTAAAGCCAAATTTAGACCAAGACCAAATTTAGTTAGATAGATCCGTTTTTTATCATTGCTCAACTGATTTGGTTGGGTAACTGCTGAGCCCTTGCAACCACACTCACGGCTCACGGGTGATTATCCATTTAGTCGCCTCTATAAGTTTGAGCAGTGCCCTGCGCCCTGGTTTTGACTACGAAAGAAATGAAATCGAAGTTATGATCCTATGGTCCTAGAACCCTCAGAAGACCTTCTTATACGATCCACAAAAGGGTATTTCCTACATTGTCATATAAATCTTGTTTTGTCCCAGTGGTAATTATCTGAATTGGCAACCTTCGAAGCTTTTGAATTGGATGTGCCTAGAACGTTTCAAGGTGTTAAAGTTTTCGAGAAGAGAATCAAGGATAATTAATGATCCCTCTCAATGACTTCATGCCAAGCTGGAACAAGATAGAAGCCTGGCTTCGTAGAACTGCGCACAATGCTATGTTTTCGCAACATCTTTAAGGCGTTATGGCAGGTGATGCTTATGGCATATACATCATCTAGTGATTATGTTTTTGCAATGATAGCTAAGCTGCAGTAAAAACAAGACAATGATCGGACACCAACTTTTGCTGAGGTTGGTTTTGAGGATAAGACAGTAAATCTTTATGGGCTTTGATCTTTGATGAACTTGCTAAGCAAGGTTCAGAGAAGTTTGAATCTGCTGTCACTTCTAAAAATGCAAGTTGGTTTAACCATGCACATAAGGATTTATCTACACCGGACACTAATCCGCGAATAAAATCACTCTTCAACTGATCTTCTACAAATCGTGTGGTTCACCATAAAAAAAAAAAATCCTCTCGAAAACTTGTTCAAAATAAATCTTCTCGTAGATCTCATTCAATCTTTTCACAAACCTTTTTTATGCCACTTTTGACCCTTTTTGCTCACCTTTACACAGTTTGAGACTCGAAAAAGGAAACAGTCCACTTCTGAAAGATCTGTTAGAACTAATTCAACGAAATAGTTTTCTCTTTCCAGAGAAATGTCATAATCACTCTCTTTTGAGAGACATCAAAAGAGATTTCGTATCAAACTAATTTTATTTCTGTTTTGTGGAGACACTTCGGGATTTATATCGCCTCCCGATGATTACAGTCTTATAACCGGTGGGCAAATAGTACAAGTCTTATTGGCGCTACTACGATGGGTTCAATCAGGTCTAAGTATTGCACCTGGACATTTGCAAAAAAAAATCTGATTCTAGGCTCCACTTAAGAGCAAATAGCTTTTGATTAATATTTTAATGTGCTTTTGTGTGCCATATCTGCTCTTCATGTAAAGAGGGAGGAAGAGGAACACCTTCTCTGTAGTTGACTTGCTTATTCTCGATTTTCAAGCTGATGTGTTGACTGGCCAACATCTAAGCTCATTCTTATCTTACAAAGCGAGTGTCTGCAGAGCAGGATAAAGGGACCAGTAGTTGTATCTGAATGCTCCATCGTTCAGCGTGCTCCATCGTTCTCCGAAAAATGTTAGCATTTTTGCCCATTCGCTCTAGAATTCGTCCTTGGATTTTTTCTTTACTACCCTAGTGTCGCTTTACGGTCCGTATACAATTCGTTAATAAACCACATTCACATACGAAGTCGCCACTTCTAAAGTTGAAATTCGCCGTTCCTTTGTCAAGACTTTTCTTAGATTCTAGAATGCTTCTGTTTCTTCTATCCTACCTGCTCCAAGCATGCACATGCCAAAAAGGACTTTTATCTTGATTTATTATTGCTTATTTTGACAACTAAAAATTTAGCTCTGAGAAATTTTATGGGCTTGGAGAGACAACTTAAGACAACGTACATATTAGAAGTATTTGGCATACCATTTTGAGGCTGATTTATATTATTTTATAAGGCTAGTGATCCTTAGAAGGTGTTAGCCTCAGCTCGCTCCTTATTTATCCATTGCGGTTCCGGGCTTCCATGCATTCTTTCAGCTTCTTTGACTAGGATTTGAAGACCTTTCTTGGTGGTGCACTGCACAGTTGTGCATTTTTCCACGAATCTTGAAAACTTGCACTGCACAGAAAGCAATGGCAACACTTACCCACCAACTGAACCAAAGAACGTAGATTTAACGACATCTCTTAGTTGTCTTCACTAAAACTAATACGTGACCTGCTTCCACCGAATCAAGATAGAGATCTCGCTAGCTGCACTGCATTCTAGATCAAAGAGACGCTACCAAATGCTCTTGACATTTATGTTTAAATGACATAAACACACCACACCATCACTGCTCTTTGATACATATCTAACGACATCCTTGTTTGAAGCTTTAAAGTCTATAAAAGAGCACGTGCATTATTATGCCAACAATGTCCAACCACTTTTGCGAACAAAAGTGCATCTTCATCTCCCATCAAGTACCTAGCTGTTACCTCCTGAAATCGTGAATCCGAATACCAAAGCAAAGAAAACACACTTGAAGCACTACAAAGCTCCCCAAAACGACCCTTCACAGTGGCAGCCATCCATTACCGTTATTGATTTGCCATTAATCATGACCACTAAGGGCACTTCCTTTCCCAATTAAGTAACGTAATCTGCGCATTTTGTTCGCGCTCATCATCGATCGTCCGCCACCACCACTTTGGCAATTGCGAAAATCTAATACACATTTGATCGACCGCCGAACCCAACCCTCTCTGAGACATTACAAAGTATCTCGACTTCAATTGCTTTTATTTGCTTCCCCGCCGCTGTACCTACACTTCATTCCGAAATGTGTGATTTTCTTCCCATTACCATTCGCGCTCGCGGACTCACGTATGCTCGTTGGTTGTATGCGAAACGAGCAAACAAAATCATCTTCATAGGAAACTCAGAGGCAAATAAGAACACCGCCACTGACACATGTCGCCGGCGAGTGTGGTAGTTGTCAATTTGGGGGAATAAACCGCAGACAATCCCTCCTATAAATAGACTGTCCACCCAACAGACCGACATCAGTTACGAATCGCGATCACTGCCAGAAAGGATTACTCCAACTCGTAGCACCATCAGCATCAGAAATATGTTCAGCGCCGGAATTCGTCTCTTTGGATTGTTCGTCCTCGCAGCCGTGGTATCCGCCCGACCACAGGCCCAGGACTACGCATCGACCACACCAGCAACCATTGTGCGGCAGGTGGACATCAGCAATCCCGATGGAAGCTATTCCAACAGGTGGAGCTAGTAGTATTCGAAACCACTGCCCATTCTAACCAACCCCAATTTTTCAGTTACGAAACATCAAACGGCATTAAGGTGGAGAACACAGGATACACCAAGACCATCATCGTGCCACAGTCCGTTGACGAGAACGGCAAGACTCTCGAGGAACACGAAGAAATCATCCTGGTTCAAAGTGGCTCGTACTCATACCTCGATCCCGAAGGCAATGTCATCACCCTGAAGTACATCGCTGACGAGAACGGCTTCCAGCCCGAAGGAGATCATCTGCCAGTTGCCCCCGAGCCATTGGCACCAGGCCAAGCACCGCAATAGGAGAGCCTTTGACCCACTTTTTTATTACCACTCATACACTCACTCGTACTCAGTTATTCATGCCAAAACTTTTTTTTTAAAACCATTTAGTCATTATCGAAAAAATCAAAAAAAAGAAAATCTGTTTGTTGTTATGTAATTAAGTTGTATAGAGATGAAGAAGAAACAAAAAGGAAAAATTAATAATAAAACGATGATTAAGCTAAAATTAAAAAGAAAACAAAATTTTTTGTTCGAATTAAACGTTTGCGGTTCGGATGCAGCCGATCGGTGGTGAGTCCGAATCACTTACATGCGTGCACACCTTTTGTGGTTTTGTAATCGAATCGGTTTGACCATGAATTTGATTCAATATTTGTTGTGGTTGGTGTTCGCACTGTCAGCGGGTATTCCGATTCCAAGACGCACCGCTAAAGAAAGATCAATATCAACACGAGAGTTATGTCAACGCGTTGTCGTGGCGACTGGCTGCAGCATCGTGGTCACGAGAGATGAGTAGGTATAAAAGTATTTCCTTAACAGCGGCGGAGCACGTTGCAGCAGCACTTGTCTGCGCGATCGGATCTGCCTCAGCAATCAAAGGATGCTGATTCTCAGAAATTTGAAGACTCGCGCGCCTCGTTATCATTAATTTCGGCTGTCAGCCCTTGAAGTGAATAAGAGATGGGCTTGTGCGACGGTGAGGTATTGACTCCACTCCTAGCCACAATCTGTCTAAGCAAGCAGATGTTGTGGATGCCGGAGATGTATAGCGATTTCAATGTTGAAGGTCGATGGCAGAGGTGTTTAGGGTGCGCCATGCGATTTGTTTTGCTTAATATTTTTTCTAAATTGTCTTCGATCATTTTAAGTTTCCCCACAAGTATGGTCAAACATTGACTTAAGAGCTTCGGACGCATATTGGCGATTGGCTATAGGCTAACAAGTGATCCACCTGCTGTCGTGAGTTAATTAGCCTTCATGTTGGTTGGGCAAATGAAGCTAATTTTTTAGCTGAGTAGGTCAATAAGTTGAGGCAATGGCAGATCTATACCTGAAGCTTTCTTAATAAAAAAAAAACGAAGGTATCCTACTGTGGAGTGTAGGAAGCGATGCAGAATAAAGTAAATTCAATTGGGAAACCTATATCTTAAGGAACTCTTGCTTTTCTGAAAAGACTGCGTTTCCCATCGGGAACCCAGGCAGATTGAGAAAAGACTCTTCATCAAAACTTTTTGAAAAATGCCACGTCTCATATGGAATGACCTCTACGCTATGGTGCAGGTGATTGATATCTGAGGAGTTCTTGCAAATGGGCACGTTCTTGACTAATAATGTTTCTGTCCTCGGCGCTCTGTCGATTGAATTTTACACCTCAATATATAATTTGGTAAGAACTTCCTCATCATAATCATTTTCGGTGGCCGCTTATCCTTAGAAGGGTTATGTTGCGGATCCTCCGCCACCAAGTCAAGAGACACAGAGACACAGCTCGGAGGGGAATTTGTTGAATATGTTTATCTTTATATACAATATTTTGTCGTCCTGATTCCAAATATGTTTTAGAAGCTTTTCGGACTCGATGAGTTTAGAAGTAACGAGAAAAAGTACTTCAAAAATAGTGCAACTATAATTTACCCGTACTTGGCCACAGGTGCCTGCCAGGCAACTAGCACCTACCATTAGCGGAGCGATAAAGTCGCATGAGCGACTAAGCCTTACAAAATAAAACAACGAAGACCAAAGAGTGAAGATTTAAGTTGTCCTTGTTGATTGCCCATATTGTTATCAGGGAAGCAAAGATGATGTTTGAATGTGATGTGGCTACAAGACGGGAAAAAAACTAAGAGGGAGATAATCTGATGTGGTGACAAGACGTTAAGAATCACTGAATTCAACCATCGATTCACTAAGCAAACACACGAAGTTTAATAAACTGTGATTTGAGCTTAACATGGTTAACAAGTTAAGTGGATGATTCTCCTCTAATTTTAATCGCTTCTGAGCTTCGGACCGAATTCAGACAATTCTTTAGCAATTATGGCAACCGTGATTTCAAAGCCCAAGTATACGGCAACTTACCCCGTAAGCAATGTGTTTTCGAAGTTTAGACTAAATAATGTTTCCATCGGCTATTTTAACCTTTTTTGACTTAAGGGTAGTAGGAGTCTGAAAATTATTTTATGTCTTTGTATCACATAACTTTGTGGGAATTTTTTAGCCTCAGATTTTCTTCTGTTACACATATTTGTTGTTGGACCATGCAGAACTCTGAAACTTCCGTGTGCTCGTCCGTCGGCTTAATTTTGAATAGGTCTTAACTGGTATATTTTTTGAATTTTCTTGCAGTCATTAATAACTAGCCTCAATGTGCTCCCTGGACTTACACATCTTGAAATTTATTTTAGTGCTATTTGGATTATGATCATAGCATTTTTACACATTCCTGAGGCATAGAGGCATTCCACACATGAAGATTTAAGCGAGGCCAAATTTTTCATTCCCCTCGGTTGGCCAGAACGACGGCGGCTTTCCCGTCAAAGGAAAGGAAAGGAAAGTCACCTTACAAGTCTTGCACGCAGACTTCTTTGTTTGATCTCTTTTAAATGTTTGGTTTCAGTATATACTCATACGTCGCGTCGTACTACATTTTGCTCTCTTTTTATACCCCATCCCATAGAATAGGAGGTATATTAAGTTTGTCACATAGTTTGTAACACGGTGAAATAATAATGGTAGACCCCCAAGACTTAAGGGCATATGATCGAGACCGAATTCTGAATCGAATGAGCCATGTCCGTCCGTCCGTCCGTCCGTATGAAAGTCACATGTATACATATTTTTAGGCCTTAAATTTTGAGCTGGGGTGCTGAAACTTCAAGTGTAAAAGTACAAGTATAAAAATGTTTGAAGTCCGCCCAATGACACGCCCACAATCGGTCTAAATGTGCAACTACCTCCAGAGTTTTCAAAACTGTAAGACGTTCTAAGAGGCTGAAATTTGACATTTAGCATCTCTTAATGAATGTAAGACACAAAAAAGACAAATTTAATTGATAAACCTCCTCTAGTGGGCGTGGCATCTATTTTAAGGGTAAATTTTCAAATGCAGTTTACTCAATATTTTTGCTTGAAATTGAAAAACATTTGCTTAATATTTTATGTAGAAAACGCTTAGTTCCACATATTGTTCATACAAGACTTTGGGCTACGCCCACATTTGGAGGCACAATTCAAGAAAATTTAGGAAACCGTGAAACAAAAAAAGTAGCAGGTTAGGTAAACGAGACTTCGTTCCAGATTTCGTTCTGAGTATATAAGAGATATAAATTTGAGTATATAAAAGATAGAATAGACAAGTTCTAGGTCCAACAAGCAAATGCTGATGAGCCAGTCCGGAACATGAAAACTCTGCACAGAAACGCCAAAGCTTACCCCCGCAAGTGTTATGCCTTTACGAAGAAAACAATAATATATCTAGCAGAGTATTTAATAACAACATCTGGTATACATCTAATTGTTGTCCATTCTATTTGAATATTGGATGAGAAAAATAACATATTCGGCCGACCCTAACCTGGATAACACACGCCGACTAATTTTGAGACAGACGCTCCTGGATTTTCCATTTTGTGCTTGGATTGGTCCGCCGCGGATATTTTCCATACCGGTATTCATACCATATCTGGGAGGCGCCCAATCGGGGACCAGCAACCCCAGAGGAATATATCCCTTAAAAAAGGTCGAGACATGTCAGCTATGGGGTCGAGCAATTACCTTCACAAAAGCCTTATACTAACCAACATCATTTGTTGGTTGTGAAATAATTATGTTGATTGAAATGTGATAAAGCAGTCCTTTTTTGTAAATCGCTAGTTACCAACTTAAAGAATCATTGCAATAGAACCTATGAGATCATAAAGCATAAAATGTAAAAATTGGGCTCAAAAATTTAAGAAACAATATCTCATAACACAAGTTTGCAAAACATCACGAATGTATTCGACATATCCCCTATTTTTGAATGCATTCGTGACAGCTTAACTTTTTATTTTATTTATAAGATTTAAGAAGTCGCAAGACTACTGCTTTCCTCAAAAGTTTGACTGCCGATAAAGGTTCGAACTACTCTCTTTGGAAAGCAGTCAAGTCCGTTAAGAAGCCTATAGCACACTCTGCGCCATTAAGAAAATCCAACGGCGAATGGGCAAGAGAAGACAAAGAAAAAGCGGATTTATTTGCAGATTACCTAGAACAAACATTCAAACCATTTGACGGGGAAACGTTGGTCGAGGAGCTCAATCCTAATACGGTACAAGATAATTATAGAATAAAAACCGCTAGAATAAAAACCGTGTCATTGGCTGAACTTCGTCAAACGATAAATAATCTGAAAAACAACAAAACCACTGGCTACGACTTAATTACTAGCGAAATTCTAAAGGTTCCGAAACCTTTTATAATGTTTCAGAAACTGGAAAATGTCCGAACGACAAAAAGTCTTACAGACCTATTTCGCTACTGCCGATAATATCTAAGGTATTCGAGAAACTGTTACTTAAAAGGTTGCAACCAATCATTGAAGAAAGACGATTGATCCCGGATCACCAATTCGGATTTAGAAAAAAGCATTCAACAATTGACCAGGTCTATCGTATAACAAACGAAATCGAAAAAGCTCTGGAAGCGAAAAAGATATGTAATAGCGCTTTTCGTATCGTAAGCCTTCGACAAGGTGTGGCACGAAGGCCTGAAGTACAAGTTAAGGCTAAGCTTACCAGAAAAACTCTCTAGAATCTTATAGTCTTACCTTGAAGACAGAATCTTTCGCGTAAGGTACGAAAATGAGTACTCGGAATTCAAAGAGATAAATGCCCCGCAAGGAAGCGTTCTTGCCCCAATATTATTTTTGCTTTATACAAGAGACATACCCCACGATGAGGGAACAATTTTAGCTACGTTCACTGACGGCACTGCTATTCTCGCTATTGATACGACAGTTGAATTATCAACAGGGAAACTTCAACGCGCTTTAGACAAAATATGCGACTGGACGAAGATCTGGCGAGTCGCCCTTTACGAGACTAAGTCAACGCATGTTAACTTTACTTACAAAAAGATAAACAACAAACCTTTATTCATTAACTCGGTACAAATCCCGTACTCAAATGAAGCGAAATATCTAGGAATGACTCTAGACGCAAAACTTAAATGGAAGCCGCACGTTAAAAAGAAACGCGACGAGCTCGAAATCAAGTTAAGAGAAATGAATTGGCTTATCGGACGTTATTCGAAACTAAGCGTATATAACAAACTGCTTTTGTATAAGCAAGTGCTAAAACCATCTTGGACGTACGGTATACAACTCTGGGGTTGTACTAAACCAAGCAATATATCTATTTTAGAAACTTTTCAAAATAAGGCACTCAGAGCGATCGTTAATGCTTCATGGTACATACGAAATAGCGATCTACACCGAGATCTAGGAATCGCAACCGTGACTGACGAGGTAACAAACTTTGCTCGCAAACTTAGTACTCGACTTCGCGGACATTGAAACAGTGAAATTATCCGAACTTTGGATAAGACAAATCTTACGCGCCGACTACAACGAATGAGACCGTTAGATCTAGCAGCATAAGATCAAACCGCAAAAATTGACGGTATTGTAGGTGCCTTCGTTGGAAGGCAGCCTGCCACACGCGATTACTACAGAAGCTTGAACTACTTGTTAAGGAAACTTAGTCGTAGTCTGACGGAAAATGGGAGGTTTTTTAGTGAGTAAGAATCTCACACTACTATGAGCACGCGTGGCCGGTCCTCGTAGTGCCTATTAAGGTTTTTCCCACCCCCGGAAAAAAAAAATTATAAGATACATTAGATTTATAAATTATAAATAAATTCCATAAAACAAAACACTTAATTAATTGGATGTATCAGAAAATATTACAACGACTCGTCGACGCGTGAAGTTGGCCCAGTGGCCTTACAAATAATAATTAGGCTAGCATTTATGCTGACCAATTTGGAAATCAGCGCCCAAAAATACGCATAAACCCCAGCTTACCTAGAGATCAGAATTTACGTTTCTCCACACTTCTGAAGCTGGATGTTCATGAAATTTACATTTTTCATTCTACGGCATGTTAGGCAATAATTTAGCATATATTTCCTTTGTACTTAACTGAAAACAAATTAAATCTCAAACTATCTTGAACTATTCACCTTCTTATTTATTTAGGTCACTCCCATACATTCATCGGAAAAAAAAAAGAATTCACAACAGCAAGGTGTGGTCTGTTTATTTTATGACTATTTATGTCATCACAAGATATCAAACCTTTGGAAAACGTTAATTGGTAATCTTTAATGCTCGTTAAAACGAAGAAGGTCTTCAACTACATCGACCATACATTAAAAGCGATTTCTTATTGCTGAGATATGCAATGCATCGCGGCTTCATGTCAACAATGTGCAAACCTTACATGATCATGGGTACCGGCTTTGCGCAGAGTTAAATATAAAATAAAACGAAATATAAATACTCAAGCGATGAACCATTTAATTTAATGTGATACACCATTTAGTTTAAGCTTATTTATAGGCTCTTAGTCAGAGCGATTCTTACACTTGTATTTCTCACCTTTGTGGGGTGTACGGTGGAAGCATGTTTAAAAAAAAACTTGTCCAAATATCAGATATAAAAAAAACGCAAACATCGATCATTAACCAGCTTCTTAACAAATTTTTTACCTATCCATGTTTTAACAGAACGACACTGAAATCGAAAAATATTAGTAAATCCCTTACAGTCAAGTTTCCATTCCTAGCTGAATGGCTCTGGGGCGCATGAAGGTTCGTTCCATGACAAGTTGGTCCAATTGCGCATTTCAAACGCTCCAAATCATTTAACGTGCCTCTTTTGTGTCAAAACTTCCATCGAGTTGACAATAAAGCTTTAAATGTGTCTTATATTCCCGCGAAAGGTTTCTAGAGAAAAAAGTTTATTTATTATTTTTATTTTTAAAATTTATTAGATTAGATTTTTCATTAAAAGATATTTTATTTATAAAAATTTCTTAGGTTATTTATAGCAAAGTGACTGTTTGTCATTTTGTACCTGCTTCCTTTAACTTTTAAAAACTACCAAGTGTGCTCTAACTCAGGTATACAAGTTACCTCCGAGCGAGCAAGTCTTTATTTATTCATCATTTTATTTGAATTTCTTATGTCAGCCGTTTAAAAATATTTATTGCCGGTGACTACCTAAAAATTTGTAGCGTGATTAATTGTGACTTTTCGATGTTCTGTTATAGACAAAAACGCAAATCATGCTCAATGACCTTCAAAATTCACTAATCTTTAAGGTTATTAATCAATGCAATCTTAAACATATGCGACGATCTTTTTTCACATAAAAAAAAAGTTGTTCAAAATTTCCGGAAACGTTTAAAGAACGGTGGACTAAGTCTGACCGCTTTATAAGCCACTAAACTTTTAAGATAACTATGCAATCAGTTTTTATTTGATATTCAACCAGGGGCTTTAAGTGTCATCAAGTCGTGGATCTTATACATTTTCTGCACGAAACAATGTTTTTAGCTCGAAAAAAAATTACAAATTTTATTGATTTTCACTTAAAGTTGTTAAAATCATTAATAAAAACTTATTTGTTCAATGCAATAAATTCTGTCATTGATCCGTGTCACTCACTCAACTCATGGCGCTTGAATAATTTTTTCAAACGTGCTATTATAATGTATCTAAAAATACTTACCGAAGAATAGATGAAGACACAAGGCTTCCAAGAAAACACTTAATCTGAAGGCACAATTCTTTCAAAAGTGTATAAGAAACGTAGCAGCCGATAAGGTCCATCTTACCACAAGAGGTAAATTAGCTTGCGTTCATTGTAGCGACGCATACCCTGTCATACTTTCAGGCGGTTTTTGAGTGACTGACAACTCTTAACACCGAAGCCTAATTGTATGTCAATTTGCATGTAAACAGATTTGAAAGACTGAAATGGGCTTACACTTCAGAGCCCCAATTGAAATTACTTACCGCAAATAAACGAACTTTCACGCAGTTTTTAAATAACTAAATAATAAATAGTTGCAAATGCGAATGACCGCCAATCCTATATAGTTAAATTATGCTTCTCTATGCCGAAACGTAAATAGAATTCTTATTCCGTTATTCTTGTTTGAGCCTTAAAATATGCGCTGCTCATTTTCAATTTACATTATGACGCAGAATAGGTTCTTAAGAGATTGGTCAAATCCAAATTGATCCGCATGTTTCTAAAAAGAATCTTATTATATTTTTTTGACTGAAATGAACTTATTTATAACAAAGTGTTGTACGTTACCCATTTACAAATCTGAAGAATTATCTCAGCATCATTATTTGCCCGTGGTTATTGATAAAACTGGCAGACTTTCTTCCACGCACATCATTTGACAGTTGAATGCACTATTATCGTCCACACAAATGTCAAACTAGGAAAGTTGAAAGGGTCAACATGCGACCCGTTTAGTTTAAGTACCTAGTTTCTATATTCTTTCATTCATGTCACCACACTATACAATAAAACGTTTATACACTGGGCACGATTACGATACTATTTTGGCAATAAAAAAGTATTAAGTAGGTATTCTAGGAAATATTGAGAATTTAAAGAACAAACACGGGTTTGACAAACCCAAAACTCCAACTGCTTGGAACAATTAGTGGGTGTTGGTCCTCTTAGACTAGAAAGCTCCTGTGCGGCTGCAGGAATGAGACTAATCGTTATTTTAAAGGCAATGCTTGTACCAAATGAGACTTAGTAGCACATAAAGTATCTATAAAAACTTCCACAAGTGTCAAAATAAGTGCGTGGGTTTTGAGTGATGTGCTTTTTAAGCGCCCCATCCCATGGGAGTACCTTTATTAAGTTTGTCATATAGTTAGCAACACTGTTGAATAATATTTTGATAGACCCCGAGACCCGAGACCCCGATTCAGACCGAATTCTGAATAAGCCATGTCCGTCCGTCTGTCCGTCCGTCTGTCCGTCCTTCACATGTTTTTAGGCCTAAAATTTTGAGCAAGAACACTGAAATTTGTTGTATAAGCTCGAATTATTTAAATTCGCGCACAGACACGCACACAATTTTTGTTTATGAGCAACTTCCTCCTAGTAATATCCCAACTGTAAGATGTCGTAAAATGCTGGAATTTGACATTTAGAATCTCTGGGTAATCACCTCTCCCGTAGTGGCATCGATTTAAAGGTTAATTTTTCGTTTTATTCAATATTTTTGTTCCAAACCAAAAAATTTTTCCTATAAATTATGTAAAAAACACAAAGTTCTACACTTTGCTTGTTCAAGGTTTGGGGCCAAGCTCACATTTTGAAGCAAACTTGAAGAAAAACGTTAAATTTTGGATAAGCATAATTTCAGAAAGAAGAAGAAATAAAATTTATCTTATAAAGTAAACCAGACCAAAATCTATTCTAGACTTCGTTTATACAGTTTTTGGCTACGCCTTATTTTAGTATTCGATCATCATCATCATCAGCGAAGGTGGCCAAATGGTCTTTCCATCGTTCTCGATCCTCCGCCACCAACTCAAGAGACTCCGGCGCAATCCACAGGCGGGACTCAGACAGGTTCTTTACCTGATCCCACCACCTGTTTCTTGGCCTACCAGGGGGGCGACGCACTCGCATCTCAGCTAGCATGACCTGTCTAGGAAGTTTGTCAGGGGGCATGCGAACAACGTGCCCAAACGATCGAAGAATCGATCACTTGGAGAAGTAGCTGCTCAACATTAAGATTCCTACGAATACTGACGTTTCTCACTCCATCCCTTAGAGGAACACTAGCAACACACCTCAGAAATCTCATTTCGGCAGCTTGTACCCGCTATCTAATTCTTTCGGTCATTACCCAAATTTCAGACCATAGATGAGGTTCGGAACGAACACTGAATTAAAAACTGAGATCTTTGCTTTCAATCCAAGCTCAGCTTTCCTGATGACCGGCCGGCGCAGTTCCTTTACTATTGCTCCAGCTTGGCCAATTCTACAGGACAACTCAGTATCAATCCTCCCATCTTTCGTGAAAAAAACCCCGAGATACTCAAACTTCTCCACCTGTTTTAATGGAACTCCATTTATGTGTGGGGTACACTGCACAGGAGTTCGGGAAACAGCCATCACTTTCGATTTGTTCACGTTTACTTTCATCATTCAGTGCTCGTTGAAGTTCCTCTTTGGATGATGCAAGGATCTCCAAATCATCTGCGAAAAGCAGATGGCTCATCCCGATGCCAGCCAATTCAAAACATTGCTTGCCAAGACTGCGCTTTACCATCCAGACCATATATGTTATGAGAAGGAGCGGCGACGGAACACAGCCCTGGCGAAGTCCAACGCGCACATAAAAAGGACGGGATTTGAGGCCATTAATCCGTACACAGCTTGTGAAGTTTCCATACAAAGACTGTATGGCTGTCAGAAGAGGCCCACTCAGCGCATAGTCCTGCAAAACTCTCCACAGGGACTCGGTCATACGCCTTTTCCAGATCTACACGCATAGACCCGTTTGGCATATTCCCAGGCCTTCTCAATAATGACCTTCAGAGTAAAAAGCTGGTCGGTTGTGCCTCTGCCAGACCGAAAGCCGCTCTGTTCTTCCCGTAACATAGGCTCGATTACAGCTCTGGAACGCGTTTCCAACACCTTCGCGTACACTTTTCCCCGAAGACTCAAGAGAGATATGCCCCTATAGTTGGTGCAATCTCTCCTGTTCCCTTTTTTGAAAATGGGCACTATAACTCCTGTTTGCCAATCGCTAGGTGCCTTCCCGCTATCCCAGGCCACCTTAATGACACGTGTTAGTCATTTGACACCCTCTTCACCCAATTTTCCTTAAGACTTCGAAACACATGGCGAGAGCCGTTTAGGGGGAACACAACCAACTAGTAAAGTGCTGCAAAGATATAAAAGCAGAACTAGTAGAAAAAATCTAGAGTGTACACTCCCTGGGGTTTAAGTCGCCGTATCTCTTCTATATCGTTGACTCCAATGTAGATAAGCTCCTTAAATACCTCAACATGGTTCATTACGTTTTTAATTTTCGGGATTTTGAGTTTTTATGAATTTGGTTTTTTCGGGATTTTGAGTTTTTATGAATTCGGTTTTTTTCGGGATTTTGAGCGTGGCATCACAGGTGGCCAGACTGGTGCCTGGTCACAGTGGTGCGTGCTATTTCAGACGTGAATTTTAGCATGGATATTGCGTTACAACATTTGCAAGACATCAGGATTTTCTATAGAATAGGCGCCACTCTATTTATTTATTTTTTTTTTTATTTCTTTATGATAAAATAAAAATTTTAGCCTTTTTTATTTTGTCAATATTTTTATTTTATTTTCACTTTGCGTTAATATATTTAACTTGTAAATTTTCAATTACAATAAAAATACATTTTTTGTAATAACTTTGAGAATTTTCATTAACCTCGTCTAAAAATATTATCGAAATGCCAGCAGGGAAAAAAATTGTCTATAAAATTGACAAATTTTCAATGTTTAGAAAGCGTCATGCTTGATGTTGAATAATGTCAGCTACAAGTACCTATATTAGCTTCAGGTTCACATTGTGTTCGCTCTTATGAGAATTTTTATTCAGTTTCAGCCGCAACTTCTGATCAGGCCTTTAATCTGCCAATACCTAACCTTGCTTCATTATTTAACTCTGACCAATGCATTTCTTATTCTTTTCATGTCTAATAGACATGTTTCTTATAGTAAAAACCCGTAAAAATTGCATTTTAACATGCTTGTCAAAATGTTATAAATATAAATAATCTCAAAATGTCAAACAACAACATATTCTTAAAAATTATAATTCAATGCGCATTCAAACTCTGTACACCTTGATCTTAGCATCAAAATTAGGCACGTAACTCAGCCACACATTGGAAACGAAATTTTTCTATTCAAAACCTCCGAACCATCATGGCTGAGAACATTCTTCTCCGAGCTCAACCTTGGGATTTTGGAATTTATGTCTCGTAACATCGGAATGATCTTGTCACTTGCATTACTAATTGAAACATTATACGAAACTGCTATAAGCAAAACAATGTAAACAGGCCAAATAGTGGCATTAATCAGTGTCGTCGGATTGCATAATCGGATGTTACAATGAATCACTCTTCATCTTCGTCAAGCTGCTTACAATTCTTTGAATATCGGTCGTTAAATTTGAGCTTGAAACATAAATTTAGGTGGTATATGCGTCTCTTGGCAATATGCTGTGGGATAAATAATGACAAAATTAAAATGTCAGCGAACATTATTGCGTAACTCCGTTCGTTTTGCACCTACTCAAGTAATTGCATCCAAGCAAATTGCACAAGCGACAATAAATGGAAAAATTATGAATAAATTCAGAATGTGATCTTCCTCAGGTGAGACGACTTTCATCAGAAAGCTTATAGCATTCTTATGGTGGATTTACCGGATTTTTTCTTCCGTTTAAGCAGCGAAGAAGAGGTTGAAATTAAAGCGGATTACTTATCGAAACTCGTTGGTATTTTTTCTAAATGTCAAAGAACCGGCAATAGGTAAGGGGGAAATATCGTTTTTTATGCATCAGCATATTTTTACTTAGCAGACTTGTATACTGGGCCACAAGATTAAGTGTTGGCATGAACTTATTAGTTAAGCGCAAAAAAATTCAACAGTCTTGATCGTTGGAGTATTTACCACTTGTTAGATGAATCAAATAGTTATTCCCTTACAACCTTCTACGGTCGAAAATCTCTACCCCGAGCAATTAGATTTCAAAATTAAATGTCAAATTTCAGGTGGATTCAAATATGAAAGTCAAAAATATTATTGTAATAAATTAAGGAAGTAATCAAAAATACTTTAGCTTTTAGAATACACAATGTACGTAGTAGGCACATTATCTATGTACATCAAAAGATAGATGAATTATTTTTCGTTTTTATTTTGCAAACAAACCCGATCTTCTGTTTTCAGCATTCACCGTCATGAGGCTAAAACTCCAAAATCTTTCAAAGATGCCAATTGGCCCACTAGAGCAGGTATATAATAACGAAGTAGCCGATATTGGTTATGCCCGATTTCCACGTACTAAAAAACCACCCATTTATGAGAGACACTATGAAACTGCCAGAACGCACTTCATAGTAGTAAATTTTCGCTCTTTCATAATACTTCTTGACTACAACTAAGTTAACTTAACAAGTAGTTTACGCTTCCGTAGTGTTAATCGCTTTGGATAGGTTGCTTTCCAGTGAATGCTCCTACTAAGCCGTTCATTCGCGCGGCTTCACCCTACGTCACTAGATCGAAGGGTCTTGGTCTTTGTAGTCGTCGCTCGTTGTTTACATCGTTAAGAGTCTCGTTTAGAGTACGGATCATGTCATTGTTGCAATGAACATGAAGGCGAGCATTTAGCTTTCGAGCAAAGTTTGTTACTTCTTCGCTCACGGTAGCTATTCCTAAATCTCTGTGAATATCACTGTTCCTAATATACCATGGAGCATTCACAATTGCTCTTAGTGTCTTGTTTTGGAAAGTCTGCAACATGGACATGTTGCTCGGCTTGGTACAACCCCAAAGTTGTACACCGTATGTCCAGGACGGCTTTAACACCTGCCTGTACAAGAGCAGTTTGGTATATATGCTTAGTTTTGAAAATCTTCCGATAAGCCAATACATTTCCCTGAGCCTAATCTCGAGCTCGTCAAGTTCTTCTTTACGTGTGGTTTCCACCTTAGTTTAGCGGCCACTGTCATCCCTAGATACTTCGCTTCATTTGCATAAGGTATTTGTGCAGAATTTATGAACAGAGGTAAATTGTTAACCCTTCTATAAGTGAAATTCACATGCGTAGACTTGTTCTCGTTCAGAGCGATTCGCCAAGTCTTCGTCCAGACACAAATTCTGTCCAATGCTCGTTGGAGGTTTCTCATTGATGACTCGACTGATTCACCTGTTGCCAGGATGGCCGTATCGCCCGCAAACGTGGCCACGACAGTCTCGTCATCTAGAGGTATGTGTCTTGTGTGTCTTGTGTAGAGCAGGAACAGGGTCGGACCGAGGACGCTTCCCTGGGGTACGCCAGCGCGAATTTGCTTGAAACTCGAGTATCAACTACTACACCTAACACGGAAGAGTCTGCTTTCAAGATAATTTTCCAATATTTTAAACATGTCTTCCGGGAAGCTTTGCCTTAGCTTATATTTCAAGCCCTCGTGCCATACCTTGTCGAAGGCTTGCGATACGTCGAGGAAAGCACTTGAACATATTTTTTCCCCTTCTAAGGCTTTTTCAATTTCATGCGTTATTCTGTAGACTTGATCTATTGTGGAATGGTTAGGTCTGAAACCGAATTGATGATCCGGGATCAAGCGTCTTTCTGCAATTATTGGTTGTAATCGCTTCAGCAGAAGTTTCTCGAATACTTTCGATATTATCGGCAGAAGCGATATGGGTCTATAAGATTTTGTATCATTTGCGCATTTCCCCGGTTTTGGAACCATAATGGCTTCAGCAACTTTCCATTGTCTTGGAACGTATAGAAGTCTAAGAGAAGCGTTTATCATATAAAGTAGCTTGACTAATGCCTTTTTTGGTAGCTCTTTCAATATTTCGCCAGTGATCAGGTCGTAACCCGGGGCCTTATTATTTTTAAGTTTGCTTATTGTCTGTCGGAGTTCAACTAACGAAACTTTTTTCATTCTAAAGCTATCAGGTTCCGCGTTGTTGCTTAAAACGTCAGCCAACGGCGGACCGTCGAAAGGCTTGAATGTTTCTTCTTAATGTTCAGCAAACAAATTCGCTTTCTCTTTGTCTTCTCTTGCCCATTCGCCGTAAGCTTTTTTTATTGGTGCCGAATGGATTATAGGTTTCTTGATAGACTTAACTGCTTTCCACAGCGAGTAGTTTGAGCTCCTATCCGCCGACAAGCCTTTAAGGTATTCAGTGGTCTCACGATTCTTAGGATCTTGCAACATTCCTTTCAGTTTCGTAGAGAGGTTCTTCAAGAAAATCTAACTGAGGCTTTCAAACCGTAAAATAATCTAAATTTCGTTGACGCTTCAGTTACTTGGACACCAGTCAGAAGAACGCTAAGTATGATTTATTACAAGACTGGGTCCTATAAATGTGACAGCTCCCGACATATATACTAAGCTTTCGGTCTATGTAGGTCTTGGTATGAACGGTTGCAAGCGTTAGCGTACACCCTGCGAAAGGTAAAATCTTAAAAACAAGATCAGATCTTTTGCCCTTGAAAATCTAAACGAAGCTAATGAAATGATAAATCAGAAATAAAAATGAAATGAAAAACAGATGAGCCCTCGTCTAAGCAAAAATTTGTCGGATGATCGGAATAAAACAACCGTTAAATGTACGAGTGGAGTAGATATAAATCATGGTGATTGAACTCCAAATAGCGACGTCTCAATTGGGTAGTTCATATATAGAATTAGGTGAGTTCCAGGTTTTCTCGTCAGTATTCTGAATTCCGACTACCATACCTAAACTACTAATCTCGAGCTCGGGGGTGCCGTGGCGCAGTGGTTAGTGTGTGTGCCTCTGACGCCGGAGGTCTGGGTTCGAATCCTGCCTCTGCCACCTGAAAAAAAAGACTTGTTCTTTTTCACGGCTCCCACCTCCGCGAGGGTCTGACAAACCCTCCGAGAGTAACATTTGTCTTGAAAAACTTCTCAAAGTGCCGTTCGGATTCGGCAAAAAATTGTAGGTCCCCTTGTATGTGAAAAAAAAGTATAGCACACACAGCATACATGGTTGAGAAGTTGGCCCTGGTTCACCTCGAGCTGTTGCGCCACTCTATTTATTATTTTATTTATACCTAAACTACTAGAATTATCGTGAGCTGTCCCCCCAAGATACAATGCCACAACTGTGGCTGCTCGTCTGCATATAAAGTTGTGCTTGAGATAATCTTGACTTCATTTTAGAGTCCCATTATTTTTATCTGGTTTTTTCTGTCTATTTTTCTGGATATATATTAACCTTATTACTTAAGGTAACACCACGTCTGGGGTGAACTTAGGCCTCAGCCAACAGCTTCACCAATCGGCTCTGTCTCCAGCTAGATAGTCTTCTGGCTAGGAACATTTTGATGTTAAATATACTCGATCCTCATCCGCTCGTCGTAAATTCGCCCAAAGGATTTTCCTCTCGAAGCAGCCTTTAGCGTTTTCATCCGCCTTTGAACAGGGCCCATGCTTCGACATCGTAAAGCAGGACTAAGATGATGAGGGTCTTACAAATGGCCACTTTAGCTGCTCGATAGAGGGCTTTGCTTTTCCAATGCCCAAAGAAGCAGTGATTGGCAAAAGTTAGCATTTGTCCAAGACTCGCGTCTCTGTCTGTTCTTCAAGACAGCATATCTGCGTTTTGCCCTCGTTGAGTTCAGGTCGGGCTTAAGCGAATCTGGCAGATAATTTTTTCATATTTCTGAAATAGAAACCTGACAGTTATGATCAGATTTTTTTAATGCGATGCTTCAACATATTCGTTTAGTGAATACCTCAGATACATATAATTTCAAACAAACAGCTGAAAGAAACAAGAATCTAAATTGTTACTTATTTACTCGCAATTTGCATGTGCACAAAATTTTTTTTCATATTAGACAGGATTAAGAAAATATGCAAAAACACTTAGCATGGCTTTGCGAACACTTAATCTTATTTATGAGCTCCCCAAGTAGCTGCAACTAAGCAGTATTTGCATAATAACCAGTTAGTTGGGGAAACATCTTATCTCGAAAGATGACAGACATCATCAAAAAAAACCCAAACGGCAACAGCCTTCTCTTAATAGAAACAAAATTGAGCAACATAATAATTAAATCAATCATGTCTGAGCAAACAAAACAAAGTATCTAATGGAAGCTCGCAACTATGAGGCAAACGATGATTTTTTCGCGCGACAATCATTTAATTGCCCACCTCTAAACACGCATCAAGTTACCTATTACTTAATAAAGTCCACCAAGTCGCACGTTTTTTCCAAACAAAAATAAAAGCCATCGAGTTCATTGACCAAATCTTGCAAATCTCCTGCGCCGAAGAAGCCCACCTGTACGAGCTACTACCCGTGAGATAATTATCCGGTCCAAAACAGCACCACACGGAGTCTGTGTCTGTTACATCATAAATGTTAAACACTTCACTCAAGTGTTACCTCACAGCCATGTCTCATATATTATTTTTCCATCAACAGATCCCAGTTAAACATTTTATCAGCAGCTTTTGTTGTAACGTCAACTACTCATCTTTCGATTGATTGGCACAGCCGCCAGCATCCCAAAGATACAGTCTTCAAGTCGATGAGACGTAAACAAAAACGCGCTACAAAAAGTGAAAGCAGTTCACTTTTGAAAGCCCACTGAGCATTCGGTTGTTCCACAAAGCCGGCAATTTAAAATGATGCGCAGCGCATGTGCGCGCATGATTGTTATATAATCGTGTTGCTGTAAGAGAGGCTCAACGCACGGTTAAAAAATTAAGTAAAACCAACAAAACTTGTTTATATAGTGTTTTTTTTATTCGTTTCATATTATAATTTAACAATCAAATAAGGAGGATTTCACTGTTTAAACTTTGGACGCAATCGCTCTAGTTTTGGTTTTTAGAAGAGTTCTAGAACAAACGTCAGAAAGTTCCAAAATGTGGACCAACTTACAAGGAAATCATCACAGTCTTTACTTTATTTTAGTTTTTACTTTTCTTTAAAAATATGTATAAATAAGGTTCAAAAAGAAATTGGGAGAAAAAAAAAACAAATTTAGACGAGTTAGAACCCCGTCAAAAATTGATAGAAATGGAAAGTTTGAGAGTTAAGAGTTGGCCTTAAGGATGGTGTGAGGTTCTGCTCGAATTCGGAGCTGGTTTAAGAATGGCTACCCAAAATATTTAGGTCATAATGTTTCAATTTTTTCGGTCTGAACCATTTACAATTGAGCACTAAATTTGCCTAAAAATGGTCTTAAATCAACAAAAATGTTGTCAATTTAGTCATATGGGTTTACAATTCTCATTTAAGGATTTTGCTGTCAGATTTTAATCGGAAGCATAAATTGAATTTTTGATCTCACTCTTTTGGTAAGAAATTTTTCGTACTAAAGTTTTTGTAGTTAGATTTGATAATTACACGAAATTTAAGGACTTCTGTGGCAAGTTTTTATCAGAAATTTAGGGAAATTTGTCACAAAAAATAGACCACAATTTCAATCATATTCAGACCCAAAACGGAACAAAGTTCACCCCACCCTCACAACCATTTAAAACCATCTAATCCTCGAGCAATCCAATGTACTGTCCGTTTTGGTTAGCCAATTTGCGCTGCTCCAGTTTCTTAGCGAATTCTGGATCGTTTCGTGCCCTCTCCTCCAACCTGGATTGTTGCAGTTTGATACCAGCATAGATTTGATCAAGACCCTTTTGGATCTCCTCTGGAATTGGTGGTGGAGTTGGAATGTGATCACCAGTGGCACGGAAACCATTTTCGTCAGCAGTATACTGAACATTCACAGTTTCACCATCAGGCGACTGATATGAATACTGGCCATGTTGGACTAGCACGCCATGGGGGTTCACTTCGGAGAAGTCCTTTAAGAATCCAGTCTCTTCGTGGACAATGTTATTGCCGGTTTCGTACTCGGTCTTGTAAGATCCATCTTCACTTTGTTCCTTGTTGTATTTCAAAATTGGTATCCAAGTCGTGGTGTCCCGATTCTCCTTGTAGTCGTATTTGTTCTCCTGTTGAGGAATTACATTCGGATGTTGCTGTGCGCTGCAGCATGTGGCCGCCAGCAAAACAAAAGCACTGACTACGATCTGAGAGAGAAACAAAACAAAGCACACAAGTTTCGAATCAAAAGGAATCTTCACAAGAAATTTTTCTGAAGGACACTTACAAACACTTTCATTATGATTTTATTTATTTTTTTTTACCACGCACGAGTTTTTTATTTGATTTCAGGCGAAAGAACCCTCTCTGGCTTTAGTGAAAGCAGGTTTGCGAGCAGACTGATCATGCACCGGCCCCATTAAGCCTATTTATAGAGTGCTGCGCCCCGCAAAACTTGGGAAAAGCCATCAAAAACCTCTCCACTTTGCCACATGGGAAACAGCCCCACAACTCGACGAACGTGTAAGATTCATGCTTGGCTCTTCGTTCCTCCGGCTCAGGGGGTTCGATCGTTCATCCAAATACCAATATTGTCTGCCTCCTCTTCTTCGTTCTTCGTGCTTTTGCGCTCGCTTGTGTAGGTGAATCCATTTAACTCGAGATGCTGCTAGTATGACTATGAGCTGCTTGCAGTTAGCTGGCAAATAGTCTGTTTGGTCTACTAAAGCCACTCTTTGGTTTGGATGTGTTGGTGGTATGTCTCATCTGATGGGCCAAAGCAATGGATTCAAATTACACTTTGGCTCAGTCGGGCTACTTTTGGCTCGAAATGGGATTGTCTAGTGTCTTTTGTTTCTCGATTGGCGTAGATAATTCTGTCATGGGAGCGACTTTTGGAAAAATTTACTAGATCACCTCATCTCGATCGGTGCGGAATCCTGATGCGAGATTTTCCAGATAGATATTGAAACGCCATCCTACGCGGAGCATGTCATAACTCACATAAGCTACCTTGCACTTTCACTATGATGTTTCGCTGTTCGGTCAGTCTTCTTTCCCGCACTGCTCCTGGGATGATGTGTATCTTTTGAATTACACTGACAACAAAAGATACATTCGAACAGGCAGTTGGTAAGGTACACACAGGCATTGTGGTTGCAGTTTAAATGATCAATGGACACCTCAATTACATTGACGGATCATTACGTTTGACATGATTTGTTAGAGGTGTTTTTTTTTCGTGTTCGGTACTGTGACATAGGGAAGTATTTAAGACCTCATTCTGCATTGAGGCGCTCATAGAAGAAATATTTCCGGTGGGTAGAGAGCTTAGTAGACACAAATGGTAGCGAAATTGAAAGTTTTGGGATTCCGTTAATTACTCGGAGCTATAGGTTGGTGTTTAACGATTTGTGCAAGCTTTCGTAACTATGGTGGCTAACAAACTGGTCCATTATGAGTGCAGCAAGCTAGTGATCTGCTAACACGCTTATTCAAGAGAAAAGCAACGTAACATGCCTGACTGTTTGATCACAGATTTGTAAAGCTTGTTTGATGTTTTGACGGATAGCCTTTAATTCTTTGACGAAAAGTGTTACGCTGATGTTGAGTTTTGTAAAAAACGATAAGACGAAGAAGCGAATGAAAGGGAAATCAAAAAATTGTCACTTACGACGCGTCGGCAAACCAAGCATGCCGCTTGCTTCGATTTCCCCTTATGGAGGGAAGACCAATAGTTTTTGGGATCTTCCCAGCATCAGGGATCAGTACCTACATCGAATGTTTGTGTATAGGATCGCTGCAGAATCAAAAAATGCGTTGTGACCCGAAATCCTAAAGATTTTTTTCTCTTAAAGATCAGATCACTGGAGCTACTTAGTGCATGGAAGAGCTCAGTGAGGATCAATCAAATTTCATGAACATGCAAACTTAGGTACAATTGTTTATGTGTCTGGGATTTCAGCGGAATATTTTTTCTTATCTTTTCCTGTGAGCAACGATCCTCAGGTATTGTTTTTTTTTTTTAAGGATGAGATTACAGATCAATAAGACTGAGGCAGTACGATTTGAGCCACACAACTGATGTGCCGTATCACTGTTTTCAATATTTCTCTGACCGAATAGCCCGCAGAACTTCCTATTTTGCTGTGAGGCAAAATTCTCAAGTTTCTAAGATGAATCAGCGGTCTTCGACACGTAAACTATTGCATCTTATATTCCTCAGATCCTCCACATCAGGGTCTTCTGAAGTACTGTGCTCCAAGATCTTCTCCTTGGAACACAAACTCCTCTTTTTATCAATCATAAACCATTGAAAAGCTTAATGAGAATAAAAAGGCGGTCTTAGACAAGTTTTATACTTAATCATTATTTTATCATACCACAGGATGTTTAACTTATTGCAAGGCTTGTCTAGGAATCTTGTAGGCAAAGATCTTTCATTTTTTTTCTTTTTTTAGATAACATCATAAAAGTTATCACCAATTATTCATTGGTGACTTGGTGAAGATCTGAAGACGGTCCTAAAATTATTAATTATGCTATGAGCCTAGAACCTAAGTTGTTTTTCCCACGTCAGCACATATGATTTAGTCTAAGAAAGCTCTTGGTGACGACCCATAGGCGATATATAGCTGGGCCGCAATGAGTATCTGTGTCTGTATCTCGGAGTTCAGTAGACGGAAACACGCATATAGCAACACAATGCGTATCTCGCTGTGTCTCTGATTTACGGTGCAAAATGAGACGAGTCAGCCACAGACACAGACAAACACTGTGATCGGCTTAATAGTTTTCACAAATGCCCTTAAGCAGGACTCACAATGAAGCATTGTCTCAGTCTCGGCCTGAAGTTTACGAATTCAGCCATACGATTTCAATGTTTCCTTACACAATGTAGCTTGGCCTTCAACGTGCCGTTTGGGAATCGTAAGGAGAAAATGTAACGTTACGTAATGTGATTTGAAAGCGAAGCTCCAGTTCAAATTAAGGTACTTAAAATTTGCTCCGCCTGTTAGATAAACAGCTGAGAACAAAAAATCCATTTGGTGGTAGATATACAAACACAATAAGCAAAGAAAAAAACAGTTTTTCGAAAAAATGAATATATATTTTTTCGGGTGTCAAATTAAGTGTCATTATGACATAATCATATGAAATGTCGTTTAAAAGCAGAAGCTCCTTTAAGTCCTTGTTCCCGTAAAATCTTATCAAAGGGGCTTAACCCAATAAAGCTTTTGTTGAGGCGTTATTTCATTTGTTTCATCCGGATCAATTTATTTGTCAGCCCAAACCGGTTGACTTGAACTTCGTGCTCTCAAGAAACCGGTTGCTGTCCTGTCGCATTTGACGCAAAAAAGCCAATTGGAATCGAAATAATTAAGAGCCTGTGCTCATAAAGTCACAGTGTTGCCGAAAATGTCTTTGGGTTTTCCATTGGACCCACATTCATTGCTTTTTGGCTTGCATATGTTTTTGTTTTTATGAATGCGCTGTACCTATCAAAATATAGCAAAATGAGTTCATGGAAAACAATGATCATTTTTGGCTTATAAAAGTAATTTATGATTTCGAATAGACTTGAAATCATTTTAAAAAGTATTTCTATTTCTCAATAACAAGGTCAGAATAAACCTAATAAAAATACTAAGAGGCATTTGACATCAACACAGATGTCGAAATTTGACAAGCAATCAAACGTGCAAACGTTTGATCTGTCTTAATTAATTCACCAATATGATGACCCCTACGGATAGCTATCAAAATGTATAGGTTTTCACAATATTTTAATCTCATTTTCGTTTAATATCAGTCTAATGCCCATGATGTGGCATTTCTATGAGCAGCAAAAAGGAAACAACATAAAGCACACACGACTTCTTAAAATAAGCAGTCATCATTTCTAGAATCTTAAGGGTACTTGGAACGAAAACAATATTTGACCGCCCCCTTAATGCCAATGCTTGAAAACATCTTCTAACAGAAGACATACTTCCCTCGAATTACACAATATCTGCAAAATTGCTAAGCCTCAATTAATCATTAACTCCAACTTCTTTAGCTTAAAGCTATACAAACCCAAAAAGTCACACGTCATAGTGACATGAATTGCAACCGTCTGTCTTGGGTATGGTATGGAGAGTGAAAGCTTTAAGGTCACATCGCTGCAAAGTATCAAGCCTTAGAAGGCAAGGTGACAAGATACCTGCGGTGGTTTTCCGAAAACCATTATGTAGCCTATGTCAGGCGTCGTCTTCTCAGCCCCAAGTAGGTCAATTAGTGTCTGAAAACACCAAGAGAGAACACTCTCGAACTCTCGAATTGAAATCAAAAGCAACGTCCAGCCAGGCAATTTGCGCCTCAAAACCGACCGACCGATAGTGCTCCTTCATGTGACGTATGGCATGGCATATAGCATGCGCAGCAGATTCCTCCTCCTCTTGTTACACCATTCAATTGTCTTGCTCTGCTTCTCGAAACAAGTTTACCCTACAATTGATTACGCAATCGGCTGTCATACCAACTCGAATGCTTTCTGAGGAGGGCGCTGCATCATCACCCTGGTGCCTGATGGTATATTAAGATTCGTCTCTAGAGAGGCACATCGCGTTCAGTCCCTGTGGCATGAATTCGATTTAAAATCCAAACGGCAATAATTATGCTCAAAGCAAGTTTTCGAAAAAAGGCACATGGAGATGGAAGCGACCGATGGCTGCAAAGAGGCATGCGGTTGTTCAACTCGTGGAAGTTGGGCTCGGTTCGCTTGGATCAATCTTTCTTTTTCTTTGGCCCGATCGTGGTGTTTGGCGTGAAGTTGCTGCTGCATGGTGCTCTATGTTACTCGAGATTCATCTCCAAATGTGCTTGCGGTGGTGGTAGGTACTTGATATACTTGAAAGATGACCACGACTAGATTAATCTGCGGTAAAAGTCGCGATGAGGTTAGTTTGTGGGTATATAGGTCATTACATACTGCTGTTGATCGTGAATGAGCTATGTTCGAAGGAGATGCAACTAGATCAGAAACAACGAAAATATATTTTTGTGTTTTTTTGCGGTTTTGACGTATTGTCTTAAATCTTGTAGGGATATCTAATTGCGATGTTAATGAACTGCAATGTTCATTGTCTCTGTCGCGACCACAATATTACTTTTTGTGTAATCAATTGTGTTTATTGGTGCATTCCGGGTGTCTTTGCCCATAAAATATCAGTTCCGTGTTTCGTTTTAATTAAAGGGGACTATTTTGCTATTTAAAATTGGACTTTTATTGGCTATGACTTTGCTGTTGTCTATATAAAATGGTTTGATTTCAATGTAAGTAATAGCTTATTTGTTTTACGGAATCAATTCACTTGGGGTCTACTCTGATGCTTTAAAAACAAAAGTTTTGAAAGAAAAAATCTATAAAAAAACAAATGTCTGATCCTGATAATGTGAAAGAGATCTACTTAAGCTAGTTGAGTGCGAATGGCTTCTTTTCATGCTCGGGTTAGATTTTTTTCGAGACTTTCCATTCCAGATCTTTGTCGTTCTTAGAGGGGTGCGGGTGATCCCATAGGTACGCCTGAATAATGCCCAAAGCTTGACACCACAATCCAACATGGTTCATGATAAATGTCTATGTGCTCTTTAAACTTTAAATTTTTAGAAGTTCTTTCTGGTCTGGTCAATTTCTTTTAAAATTAGAGTTTTATTCTTCTGTCGTTTTTCTGACGCTCAGATGGCTTGTAATGCTGCAAAAAAGTGTGAATGCAAGCTAACGTCAGCTGTGATCAGAATTTCTTACCTAGTAGCTAGATACTGCGTAGAAAGAAGATAGCCTACGCAATCTCCCAGCTCAAGGAGCATCGAAACAAGACCAGAAAGTTTTATAAAACGGCTAAGCAACTGGCTGCTGGCTCTAGAACTGGAACGCAGGCTCTTCAAAATAGCGAAGGAGATCTAATCACCGAAGCACAGGGAAAAGTTGAAGTGTTTAAACAGAAATCGTTACAGCATGCTTTATTGGCCCTAAACTGTTGATGTAGGTATTTCCAAATTTCCATATTAAAATTATTTATTTTGAACTGAGCGAGGACACCTCTCTTAAAATAAAATAAAAAAAAACTTTTCTTTTTCAACCATGCCCACAAAAGTGGGCGGAGAGTAAGTAGTCCTTTAGGCGTGCTTCCACCAAACATTTATCTACTATAACAAACACCTTCAACAAAGCTCTGACAAATCTCGAGACGGACCATTCAAATTCGAATCTCCTTTGCGAAATTGGTCTTTTTCCTTTTTCTTTTTTTTTTGCAACCAAGTTTCCTTAGTTGTAGGTTGTTTCCTTTTGAGCTCGAACTGTCAAACAAAAAATTGTGCTTCTTTTCGTGGTTCTGATTAATACTCGGCTCAGGGTAATCAGAACCGTAGATTTTCTTCTAGCCCTAGAGTCAGTTTCTTTTTTTTGCGTCAGAGCAGGATCAGAGTGCACACTATGTGGTCAGAATAATTAGGCTTGACATTCTGAGCTAATTGCTGAACGCCGCAAAATTAGAGTCGAGTGGTGGAAAAAATTTCGCGAATAGAAATGGCTTGTTGTGCAGATTTTCAGCTCGTAACAAATATTTTGTCGAACTGTTTAAGTTTTGTTTTCTTTTATTGCGCACTCTGGCAGATAACTAAAAAATATGCTCAAGTGTGTAAAAAAAAATCAGAACAGAATACACTCGGCTTAGAGAACGCTAAGAGTGCCCTAGCTCTGACAGGTACTCTATTCTAGAAGAAAAAACGCCCATCATGAATGTTTTGCGATACAGCTGTGTTTTAATTATTATAAAAAAAATGAATGCTTAAGACGCGGTGTCACAAGGAACAGAAACAGAAACAGAATTTCATACATCAGCAACGCAAAAAGTATTTAGCGAATTTAGGTTTCAGTTGCTTATGTATGGGATTTTGTTTCTGTTCCTGTTTTACGTTGCTTGTGACAACGCGGCTTTATTCCGTACGTTTCGCTCAAAGGCTCAATTTTCATGGAGAGTGGTTACCAAAAAATACTTGCTTGGCTTTTCTTTACTCAGAAAAAATTGTTTGCTTTCAATTTGCATTTGCGTTGCAATTTAATCCTATATGTATAATATCCAGTGGAAAAATAAGAGATTTATTTTGAATCTTCTTTAAATAAAACCCACTTTATGACTGGTACAAACATAGCATTGGCAACTATGATCTCCCTTTGTGTCCAACTTTTCAAAGTTTGATCTGTCATTTGTCTTTGGTCATAAATCACTGAATAACTAGATATTCAACTTTGGCCATTTAAGGCTTTGCCCACAAGCTGAAATTGATGAATTTATCGGCACTCTGACATTTGTTTACAAATGTAAGTAAATTTGTCAATTCTTCAATTGCATGAAGTTCCGTTTTGCCTTTTTTAAATCAGCTGATCGCGTAAAGTAAATTGTTGTTGCATCTTCTTACACGTATTCACCGACGCGGAAAATTTAAACTTTATAAAATCTTTAAAGGCTTTACAAAAGCAAGTGTGTGTTGGAGAGTAAGAGGAACGCATGTTGAACGTCTAGTTATTCAGTAATTTGTGATTCCATATTCATTTTTTGCCCGAATCTCGATCCTTCAACGATGCACCCTTTAAATACTTTTTTTCGGAACACCCTGCACAGTTTTTATTTGTGCATGCACCTTAATGTCAAACTTTATAGAAATGTCACTGTCACTTAACAGCTGTTGAGTGGTGACACTGCAGTCGATTTATTTATTGGAATCAAAACAGAAGATGTGATCCTGAATTTTAGCTGTATCCTCTTGGATTTGAGTAGTAAATTTGATTGAGTTGTTAAATATTGACTGCTTTAATTGCAGACAATTATAATTTGTTTATTGTTTTCACAACAAAAAGGTAATGCAGTATGAGTGAGCGAAACAATTCATCTGCAAGGTACACGCACAAGCGATGGCGGAAGATAAACTATTCCTGGGAGAAACCAGAAGAGGTATCCGGGCTTATTGCCGCTGTTAAAAAACGACCCGCTTTATGGGACGCTGGCTGCCCAGATTACAAAATAGCCCACTTCAAAGCCAAATATTGGCAAGAAGTAGCGAATGAGTTGGGCATCAAAGAAGTTGGCCCCACCGAAGCAAAATTCAAGTGGAACCGTGTGCGCAATCTTTTTAAAGCTAATTTGGCCAAATATAGATCACGGACCAACGACCAAGGGGCAGAAGATATCCAAAGCGTGAAATGGTATTATTTCTCGGAACTACTTTTTATCGAGTCGGCTGAAGTACAGCAATCGGCTGCTCCGATAAGTCTGGTATTTTTTTGCTTGGATAATGTTGTTGGGAACTAGAAAATAATTGAACTATTTTATCTCAGGAAGGAGTTTCGGAATCAGTTTCGGAGGAACCACAAGCAAATCCAGTGTCATGTTTGCCTGCTTCCACATCTTCAACACTAACACCTCCACCTGCAGGAAACGTAAAGGAATTGGCGGTAAAAGTCCTGACGAAAATCAATGCTCGCCCGCACGAGCGTCCAAGAGATCGGTTCTCAATAGTTGGGGAGCATATTGCCGAACATTTGCGGCGACTCGACGATGGCACGGCGCTTCAGCTGGAGAGTCTCCTTATCCGAACTCTCTACGATTACTTAGACGACTATAGGGGCTCTTCGACAGTTAAAAAAGAAATCAATGACGACCGCCCAACCACAAAAGCAGAACAATCTATCGAAAGCGAGTAGCTTAACAAACCTCAAAGTTGTCGACGCAATCGACTGGCTGCAATTCAAAGCGGTAGATAGTATTAAATTAAAGATGATTGACTGACCTGTCTGTATATTGTGTTAAGATTTGTATAATTATGTATTTATAGTTTTTATAAACTAATAATTTAAAATTAAAAGAAAAGTTCGCACACCTTGTGTTTTTATCGCGCACGTGAACAACTTGGCTGCGTCGGTCGTGAAGACGTTATTTATCAATTCTTGGAGTTCTGGATGTCTAAGAAATTGCATTCCTTTAGGATGACATTTTTAAACATTCGGTTATCCAAGCCAAATCAAATCCTTAGTAAATCTTCATCTAAGCTTAACTTGTTTTAAGTTTCAAGAAATAGTCCAAATTCGGTTTAAAAATAGTGCAGAACCGGATGTGAATGTTAGGTCCGGTACATAGCCCGTGGCAATTCGTGCGCCATCCAACGGCAAGCACCATCAACTTTCCACACACAATCCACAAATAGCAATCAGCTGTTTCAACACTGTCATAACGAGCTGACGTCTTTTGGCAAAATACATTCGTGAGAAAAATTCCACGGCCACTCATCATTGTTTTATGTAATATGTCTTCGGAGATTAGCTGACGGTGGTTGTTTAATCCGCGAAAGTAATCAATCAAAGTCGGGAATTCAAATAGTATTAACCGCTGGTTGTCGTTCCTCCGTGCCGCCAAGCAATGTTCAGCATGAAACTCGGTGCTCGCTACATATTGATTTTTGACAAGGTCTTCATTCCTGTTGCGCGTCACTTCTCTGCCAAGCCTCCGCTGACCCCCTTGGCATCGTTACAGCACCGTCTCGATGAAGGCGAACTTCTACCCGACCCACATCAGACAAAGGCCGCGGAAGCCCTCGAGCAGCTGCACACTGCAGTCCAGACATATCAGCCAACACCCCGTCGCAATGCCAGCAAATTCCGGAATTTCTTCTCAACCACTAAACCCAAGACCAGTGGTAAAAATATCCCCAAGGGCTTGTATATTTACGGAAGCGTTGGCGGCGGCAAGACGACATTGATGGACATGTTCTTCGATTGTTGTGACATGGTGCGTGCTAGTGACGAAATGCAATTCTCCCTCATGCTCATTGTGCTCTTACGCTATTTCAGATTGATAAGAAAAAGCGCGTACACTTCAACTCATTCATGACGAAGGTTCATTCACGAATACACGAGGTCAAGGAGAGCATGCAACAGGATCGAGCATTCAACACCAAAAAGCCGCAGGCGTTCGATCCTACAAGACCTGTCGCCGATATGATTGCCGCCGAGTCTTGGTTGATTTGCTTCGATGAATTTCAGGTCACCGACATCGCAGATGCCATGATTCTGAAACGACTGTTCACTCACCTCTTCGAGGATGGAGTCATTGTTGTAGCGACGAGCAATCGTCAGCCAGATGATCTGTACAAGAATGGGCTGCAGCGCAGTAACTTTGTTCCTTTCATCGAACTTCTCAAGGAGAAGTGTGACGTTATACGTCTGGACAGCGGCATCGACTACAGGAGGTTGTCTCAGAGTGGCGATGGACACTTCTATTTGTAAGCAATAGATATAGAGAATGTGGCTTTTATTTCATTTCCCATTTAATCATTAGCGAAAGGCTGCGAGTGAAGATTGAATGAAAGAGTGCATGTTTAAGGTGGATGTTGTCAAAGTTCCAAATTCATCACATAATAATCACGGGCCTCCAAGCCATCCTAACCCAGTTTCATTGCAGGAAAACAACGACAGACGCCAATGCACAAATGGACACTGTCTTCAAAATTCTCTGCAGTCAGGAGAACGACATAATTCGGCCGCGAACAATCACCCACTTCGGTAGGAATCTCACCTTTGCCAGGACCTGCGGTCAAGTGCTGGACAGCACATTCACTGAACTTTGTGATCGGGTATGACCCCATAACTCCTCTTATCGCATCTGGCACACTTACTACTCTCACTTTCAGCCACTAGCTGCCAGCGATTACCTGCAGATCTCGCAATTTTTCCACACCGTGCTGATAAGGGACGTCCCGCAGCTTCATTTGCTCCTAAAGTCACAGACCAGACGTTTTATTACTCTTATCGACACTCTGTACGACAATCGGGTGCGAGTGGTGATCTCGGCCGATGTGCCGCTCGATAACCTCTTCAACTTGACCCACGATCCAAACACCGATGTGCTGGACGAACATCGGGTCTTAATGGACGACTTGAGCATCGAGCACGGTTCGGTATGTCGGACTTTGGCCGTCGCTAAGGGGAGTGTCATGTGATTGTTTGTTTTTCTTTCCAGACCGATTCGAAGACCAGCGTCTTCACGGGTGAAGAGGAGATCTTTGCATTTGATCGGACCATTTCGCGGTTGTTTGAGATGCAAACAAAAGATTACTGGACACAATGGGAGAAACATCGTTAAATGGTGTCGCTGGACGGCGCTGTGTACTTAGTATTGGGATGTTTATCAATCTGCCTGTGATTGGTTAAAACCTACGTACCTCATTCAGTTGGTATTAAGTTTTTATGTGTCTAGTGATTGTTCCTTAAATCCTTGTGTTTCATGGGTAGGCCTTTATGATTTTCCTTCCTGTTTTAAAAACGAATAAGCAATAACAAGAGTATTTAGTATTTTAGTGCACACCTTTCTATTAATATAATGTAATATTTATGAGGTTTTTATTTCGTGTTATTTTCACCTTTTACTGCCACTTATGGCAGTTGTAAACATTCTCTTATTATGACAAATAAACAATTTCGCAAACTTAACCGAGTTCTTTTTGTTTCATCAGCCTGGGTTTTAAAACTTGACCGGATATTAGTTTTGTAAAGGAAACTGTTTGCCTTTGCACTTACAGTAGTAGAGTGCTGCCAAATCTAACCACAAATCGATTCCAAGCTGCGTAAGCAATCACCCCAATTACGCAAGTCGTATTCCACAGTCTCATACGAGTTTGTTCGTTTTGCGTTATCATGAAACTGAGAGTAACTGGATGCGTTTCTTTATTCAATCCATAGAAGGAATGGAAAATGAGGAATACGAAGTTGGAATATTCCGATCGTTCTTATTCGTACTAAGTTCTACTTGAAATCGGTTATTTTTGGCATTGTCTGGTTATTTACTTGAGGTTTTTCATAATTAGTGAAAGATAAGACTGAATGATAGAACAGATTTCTCAAAGTTAAAGAAATTTTCTGAGCCGAATTAGTACATGCAGTCCCTAGGGATCGCAATAGAGCTTTAAACAGTTTGACGTCTACTGGTATTATCGAGTGCGGGATGTCAAACAAAATACCTTTTTATATGGAAAACGAACAAAAATTACACATAAACGCAAATAGCTATTTAAAAAATGCAACCCTGTGTTTCGATGAACGGGAAAGAAGTAATTTGTGGTAATGCTAAAAATATTTTCATTATCTAACACGGAAAGGATAAGAAAAGTGTTGTTTGTGTTGTAGAAACAGTGTATACGACCACAAAAGGGTACACGGATTCAAAGAGATCAAATCTTCGAAACACTTTTTCGATACTTTCTGCATATTTTATTAAAATAATTTTTGTGTCAATTTAAAGAACGGAATAAGCACAATAACTTCTTTCCTTATCGGCACACGCTAGGTTGAGTAGTATATTAGTAATTCGCACTTCTACAAAGACTATTGAATTTTTTCATATAAAAACGCGATTTGCTTGGCATCCCGCTGTCGATAAATGTGAAAGACGCCAGATTTTGACAGCCGTGGTAAAAGGTCTATGAGCCCGTTTTGGTGCCTAGTGTCTGTCTGTCTGACCCCTGCTGAGCCTAACCTACCCTAGTGCCTACATTAATTAAGCCCTCAGCCCAATGAATCCGTTGCATCCGTCACGTTGAAGTAGACAACTGACAAAAAAGCTGAATACACACGTTCTTATGGGATGCGGCCCATAGAAGAAGTGCGTGACGTACGTTGCTTCCCATAAAAACGTGTGCATAACACTGGGTTGTCAGTTAATGTGTACTTCGACGTAACAAATGCAACGGATTCATTTCTTTTGTAACGTTAGAGTAGGCTCTACCTAGTTTGTATGAGTGGAGAACCAACTATAAGTTCTTTCCATATGAATCGGTTCGGTTGATAAGTTTTAAAGATATTCAATGTATACGCAACTACGTAAAAGATGGTGTTTCAGGTAAACCCTGACTCTGCCGCGAATAATAAGCGGTGAAATCGACTATGGTGATTTGTCGTAAGTGATGTCACAAATCCCAAAAATTTGTCTACGCTCTATGTGATAATCACAATATTCTTATGACAGCTCACGATGAATCACTCTCGAAATCAGCTGAGCGTCAGTTGTTTTTTTGCATACTTCCACTTAAGTTTGGCCGTTTTTTTAGCAACGTGTTGTAGGCAGGTATGGACCTAGGTAGTTTTGAGAGATCATGGGTGTGACTGCAATGATGTGGACGGGACTTTGGGATGGGAGCGAGAGTTGACGTGTGAAAAAGTGTCGAGTGTGAGGCGCTTGACATGCTTGCTTTTTTTGCACGGCTTAGCTCGACTAGTGGTTCGCTGGCTGGAGTCTGAATGTAAATGGAGTCCTATGATACAAGGTGCTATCTTTTCGGTTGGGCGAGCACAAAACCTAAAACGGATTACGTTCCAAAGAAATTCATCGTGACGTATAAATTCAACGGGTGAAGTGACAGTTGGAGTTTTTTTTGACTGATGATATTTATTTCTTTTGCCCGAGATATTTTATTTTGCTTACATTTCTAATTGCAGGCACCCATAACAAACATTGAAAATCTTTATTAAGGGACGAAAACTTGAACGAAGAACGAGTGTTTTACCCATACGAACCAGTGAATTTACCCATAATCTGGTATTTCTTTAGAAATATGAGTAAATTCGTCAGTTCTATGCCTTTCCATTTTGGTGCTTTTATATCAGCTGATAGTGTAAGGTATTTTGTTGTTGCATCTTCTCACACGTACTCTGTAAATAGATTCGCGCAAAAACCTCTTAACAATGTATGCTGTATATGTTAATTTCTTCACATACAAGGGGATCTACAATCTAAGCTTTATAAAAGCTTTTAAGGCTTTATAAAAAACGTAAACAAATCGGTGTTGGAGGGCATGATGAACGCAAGTTGAATATCGAGTTATTAAGTCATTTATTACCAGGGTAGCGTAAATTTTCAGATTAAATTCCTTCAATTAATCAAGCTATATTTCAGTATTTCTGACTGGCATTAGTCGTGCTCGTGTGTCGTAATCTTTTTATTCATCGTTTTAACATTCGGGGTGCGTTTATTCAGAATATTCGGAATGTATTCTTTCCGTACTACTGCCCAAGGTAGTACGAATTAGAACGATCGGAATATTCCAACCTCGTATTCCACATTTTCTATTCTTTCTACGAAACGAATAAAGAAACGAAATCTGTTTAATGTGTGCATTTGTCTTGGCCGCTACTGTTGTTTTCTTTTAAAGCTTCGAATGTCATGCGATCTTATCAGACAGCTGTTGTTTGACAAGGCAAAAAGATCCGTTCTCTTTGAGTTTCCTTCAAGTCTTATCAGCGCATACCAAAAATATTCTTATAAGAAAAATATCACACATCCCACTATCCTACAACTTTTTTATAGTCTTCTTTCCTCCAAACATATTGCGCTAAAAATTAGGACACCAGATACAATGAAAACGAACCCGATTCTTCCCTTTGGTGAGTGTTTTGCCCGCTTATAAAGTTATTTGAAAATTTTACTTATCACTTCCCACAGACAACAGTCTCCTCGATGTCTCGATCAACCTACGCCAACTGGAAGCCATTGCCACTGAGATATCTACGCGCGGCAAGGTGAGTGGCAAAAACGAAGTTATTTGGGCTCTTAAAGCTTTGACCTTGACCGATCTTACAACGCTCGCTGGTGATGATACAAAATCAAACGTTACCCGCCTCTGTGTACGGTCGGCATATCCGTTCCCTCTGCACGTTGTCGACTTCCTGGAACCAGCTCTCAAAGACAATCTTCACACCGGAGCAGTTTGTGTTTATCCAGCTCGCGTCGCAGATGCATATGAAGCATTCAGTCAGTTGAAGAAGGAAGCGACTATCCCTATTGCGGCGGTAGCTACTGGCTTTCCCACAGGGCAGTATTCACTGGTCAGTCGCCTTCAGGAGATTCACTTTGCCATCGAATCTGGGGCAACTGAAATCGATATCGTCATAAACCGACCACTGGCGCTTTGCGAGGAGTGGGAAGCCGTTTACAACGAGATCTGCCAAATGCGAAAGGCTTGCGGTGATCGGGCTCGCTTGAAGACAATTTTGGCTATCGGCGAACTTGGCACCATGGAGAACGTATGCCTTCAACAGTCAATCTCATCATCTTCTTATAATATTCGTCTTTTAGGTCTACAAAGCTTCTATGGTTGCTATGTTGGCTGGAGCTGATTTTATTAAGACTTCGACCGGAAAGGAAGCTGTCAATGCTACCTTGCCCGTAGGCCTTGTCATGATCCACGCGATTCAAGACTTCAAACAGAAGACAAACCAGATCGTTGGCCTTAAACCGGCAGGAGGTGTTCGTACAGTTCGTGAGGCAATCGCTTGGATGACACTGATCAAAGAAACGCTTGGTATGCAATGGTTGCAGCCAGAGTTGTTCCGTTTTGGCGCCTCAGGTCTTCTTGATGACATCGAAAAAGTCGTGCGCAAAGGCCTAACGGGAAGAGATGCATCCAATGTAACTGTAGCAGCCTACTAAGGAAAAAGTTCTCTCTATTCAATCCAATGTTGTCGGGCGAGAAAAGCATTTAGACCGAATTTAACTCTTAAAATAAATTCAAACCGTATTTTTTAACCTGTATTGAAATCTCTTTGGAAAGCCACTGAAAACCCTCGATCTTTAAGTCAACTACTCTTTATTTTTTAAATAATATAAATAACCCATATTATACGTTCATTAAACACCCTAGACGCACCCTCTCAGTAGCCCACAAATGAATACCTCGACATTGGACCGCTCATTCTCATTCTCGCGTCCCTCTTCGTGGACGTGGCAAACATGTCGTCTGTCTTGTGCAGTCTCCGCGAATAAATGGGCGCAATGAATCCATTGTCGTTGCTGTGCTCCTGTGGAATCTCATCGGGCACAGCAGCCTGTGCATCAACACCAAAGAAGGTGTCGTCGAAGATTATGTTGTGCTCCTTGCTGTAGCCACGCGGCTTCACAGGGTACTCGTCTCTTTCGTTTTCATCGACGAACTTGACATTTATCTGCTTGGAGGCGCGCATGAACTTCTTTGGCAGTTTCTTCTGCTTGATTACATAGAAATTCGTCTCTTGGTCGTCCTCCGATGGAGGCACCATATATTGCAGCTGCCGACTTTTGGAATCTGTCTTCTTGCTTTTCTCTGAGCCGTGGTGATAAATTGGCAGATAGTCGTCTAGATCATGATCCCTCTCTCTATTTGGTCGCCGCTCATCATGTGACTCCAATGTCGACTCGATAACTTGAGCCGGTGATCGGAGAATTTGACTTGCCCTTTGGAGCATAGCTTCGAATCGATCCATAGTAATTGGCTGGGGATACTCCAAATCAACGGGACGCTTGTTAAACCTGTGCGGTCCCCTGGCTGCAGCACATACCGACAACACTGCCAAAATCTTTAGAAAAAATTCTTCAACTTTCAAACACTTCTAGCCGGACGCACACACCACCCATACTCACTGCTATTATCCGTTCCATAGCGTATGAAAAATATTCCTGCTGCAAGTGATGAAATAAAATCCGAGTGCGATGTGTCCTTTGCGTTCAATGTCGCACTGCTAAGTGTGGTATCAGCAATTCTCTTTCAACGTTTTATACGCTTTCCCGCACATAACCGAAATTAAAAAAATATAACAACCTGTTGAGCTGCTACTTCCGCCGCGGCTAATGCCACAGCAAGTCACAGTAAAACGGAAGGAAACCTACCTATCGCTAGAAATCCCCAAGAAGAAAAAAGCATTTTTGGAGTTGCTGCTGCATCAGGTTACCCACTCCATTGGCGCACGAGTAATGCGACACAGTCGGTGCCCTCACTCATATGTGCAGTTGTTGTGCAGTCAACCACCCTGATGGATTACAGCATAATCGCCAATTTCGTAACATTTTCCCAGAATTCGTACGATTTGTCCGACCATCAGCACAACCCACTTAGAGAGTACTTTGAGTGTGCACAACACACGAAGGCCTTCTTCCGGAAAACTAGTTTTCTTCATTGGAATGAAAGTGAAATGAGTTTGCGCATGCCGCTCAGTTGAGTTCCGCTAGAGTGAAATGTCTGCAGATTGTGGTGGTTGTGTCGTGGTGGTGATGTTGATAGACCGGCTGACTGAGATGCTTTAAAGTTCAAGTGACATGGAGAACCCGTTTGCGAGTCCAGCACGAATCTGGCAATTCGCAATTATGGACAATCACAGCAGTTAATTTGATTTGAATGACCTCGGGCAGAAAGGAGTTACTGCTTTCTTCGATCCTTAACATTTGTGCGAGTAAGTCGCTGGTTATTTGAAAGGAATGCCGTGCTAATTAGCTAATTCGACAAATTTGGTTCGAGTTAGTTAGTTAATTTTACTAAGCAAAGTGCAGTTACCGATCGTTATGTTTAACGGTGGTTTGGTAGTCGGAGGTTTCGAAATGTATTTTCTTAAAAACCATACTGCCTTGGGGTATATTTTTTTGATTCATTGGGTGATAATTGCTAACGAAGCAATAATGTTATATATTTGTGCTGAGTGCAAGGATAATGAAGTAGCAGAGGATTTTTATAGAATTACAAGGGCGAGAAAAGGCCTTTGATAAAGTACGACACGAATTGTTATTTGAAATTCTCGAAAACATTAGAGCCCATTTAGAGCAAAGATTTAAGAATCAGCAAATATCTTTACTTGTGGGGTGCCGTGGCGTAGTGTCTAGTGTCTGTGCTTACTACTCCGGAGGTCTGGGTTTGAATTCTGCCATCGTCACTTGAAAAAAAAAGGATTTGCTCTTTTTCACGGTCCCCACCTCCGCGAGGGTCTGACAAGCCCTCCGAGAGTATCATTTGTCTTGAAAAAACTTCTCAAAGTGCTGTTCTTTACTTACTTACTTACTTAAGGTGGCGCTACAGTCTGGGGTGGACCTGGGCCTCAGCCCAGTGCCGTTCGGATTCGGCAAAAAATTGAAGGTCCCCTTGTATGTGAAGAAATTAACACACCAGCAAACATTGTTGAGAAGTTGGCCCTGGCTCACCTCGAGCTGTTGCGCCACTCTATTTATTTATTTTAAATATCTCTACTCTAACCAAAGGAAATCGATTTTCTTAGTGGAGTAAGGCAATGGTGCACTTTGTCGCACTTTTTGATGATACGGGATATAACTCTGTATGCATTAAAAATTCAGCAAAGGCAAAAAAAATCGTCCAGGGAAAGCAGGGTTGCGCTTGCAGATATCTTGTTTGAAGCCACTGACCCAAAAAGTTGGTAGGAGCACCTAACCACCTATTTACAGATCGAATTTCAATACTTAAAGTGTCACTCCAAAAATACATTTCCTCCTTACGAGGTTACCAACGCTTTTTCGTTTTTCAAAAAATATAATTTTTATTATTTCTGTTAGCGTAACTAACCCCTTACCAATTCCGGCATTCCATCGATGATGATCTGCAAAGCTTTAAGGTCCTTGTTGACTGTTTCTGTAAGTACTTCCATGGCTTTTTGCTGCATGCCCAGGAACGTCTTCATTTCATCTTCACAGTCTTTGTCTATCGTGTACTCACTGCCGCCCGTCATGGCATATTGATTTCTCTGCATTCTCATCTGGGAGAGCAGCTCACTCAGACGACCCTTCAATGAATAAATGTTAATCTCAAACAAGCTCATCAAAGAAAAAAAAAACTCATCCGCCTACCTTAAACTGTGTTGGAGCTGATACCAATGCCTGCATGTTTTCGAGTTTGCTACGCAGCGACTCTTCCTCCGGCGACAAGGCGATGCCAACTTTTCTGGTGCACTCTTGCTTAACAACGATCTAAAGGAAGGCGCATTTTAAAGCTGTTTTTATCCTTCAATCCCATCTCACCTTAAGTATCTTATGACTGAGTTCGGCCAACTTCCGTTTGTGCTCCATTATCTTTGCTGTAGTGGCTGCGTGCCTTTGCTTCAGTTCGGCCAAATCGCGCTCCACCTTGCTCATGTATAGACCATGTGTTTCGGTTTCGTGCTCCTGGCACTTGATGCGCCACTTGAGATCATGAAATCCAATCATCGGAACCGGAATGAATTTCTTAGGATCGGGATTATCGAGCTTTGCTTGTCGCCACATTCGTGGGTCTATTCCTTTTGGTGGGTTCTCGAGGTACTCCTTTAGTTGGTCCTCGTCGGGAAGAACCAAGGCGAGGATCTCCTCAATCCCCATGTTTGTCAGCTGTGGCTTGACGTTGGCCTGATTCAGGTAGTTCGAAACATCCGTCGCGAGAATTCTCTTCGTTTCGTTGGGCGCCATCTGGGACTTTTCCTCGACGTAGATAACGATTTGGCCCTTTTTGTCTTCTTGCTCTTTCATGCTTTCAATGTTTATCAAGAGGTTCGGTTTGTTGCCGAAGACATTGTTCAGCGTGCCGACTATTTGTTGTTTTTGGGTTCTGAAAAAGAGGGTTTATAGAGTTGCTTCTAAAGAAGACTCTTCTGCTTACTTGATGTCAGCAAGTGGTTTGTTAAAATTCAGGGCGACGAGTCCCATTTTGTTGTCCTTTCCGGGCAGGCGACTGTATCCCATGGATTTAAAGCGACAGAGGTAGTTTTGAGGGGTAATGTCGACTGGAGCAGCTGTCTGAGAGTAAAACGACTTGCCCACGCCCCACATAGCCTGGAAGATGGGCGAAATTTTTGTTTTTGGCAAGTGGATCAATGATTTGCTAAAAATTACCTGCAAGTAATTCCATTTAGCGATGATAGTGTCCCTCTCATCGCCGTATATCGAAACATTGAAGATTGACTGAGCAAATGCCTCATCAGGACTGATTTGCTGCTGCTGTTGTTGCTGGAATTGGAACTGTTGCTGCTGTTGTTGTTGCTGTTGATTGAGACCAAATGTACTGCTGAAACCACCTCCTATCCCGACGCTGGTAGCCGGTTTTGCAAAAGCTAGAAAAACAATAAATTATTCCATTAATTCCTTCGAAAAGAATAAATTTAACTGACTTGATCCAAAAGAGCCAAATCCACCAAACGAACTTGAAGTTGCGGGCGCACCGAAGCCACCGAATCCTGGTGCTGCGGTTGTAGTGGTTGAGGCGCCAAAGCCCCCAAAACCACTTGAAGCCGGAGCTGTGGTTCCAAAACCACCAAACGTGGGAGCAGTAGATGTTGTGGATGTCGCGCCGAATCCTCCAAAGCCTCCAGTTGAAGTGTTGCCAAACAGACTAGGTGCTGAGGAAGTCGCCGTGTTTGTACCAAATGTCCCAAAGCCTCCCAACGATGGCGTTGAAGTTGTCGCAGTATTTGCACCAAATGACCCGAAGCCTCCTAGTGTCGGCGCTGCGGAGGTTGCAGTGCCAAAGCCTATTGAAACAAGAGAATCAAAACCAATTCAGAAACATAGTTTTTGTAACATACCCGTCGAGCCGAAGGCTGGGGCTGCACCAAATGCTGGTGCCGCTGTTGCAGATGCCTGTCCAAAAGCTGGAGCAGGGTTTGTCGTTCCGCCGCCAAACGAAAAACTTCCCAGCCCTGTTGTGGCTGAAATTTAAACCGAAGCGAATTATTTCGCGGTTCATCCCAAATGAAATCTTTGTTTTGCTGATAACGCAGCACGTTAGCTTGAAAAGAACGAACCGCGTGAACTCATTTTCTTTCGAAAGCCGTCCCGGATGTGATAACAGTCTCGCTACTCACTTCTTGGTGAAAGGGCGTCTGAAAGAATGGAAGTGTTGGGCTTTTTGGCGCTCCTCTCACTGGTTGGGTGTGTGTCTTATATTGGATTTGTGTGTTATCGAAAGAAGTGAGTCCACGAGTGTTTCGTCAGTCAGAAAAGTTTTACATTTTATGTTTTAAGGATAAACCTGAGGAATCTTCAAATCAAGAATGTAGACGACGTGAAGAGGCTATTATCACTGCCACGAAAGGAGAATAAACTAAGCTATCTGCGGAAAGCTGCTTAAATTCTTAAGGAGCAAGTAAATATAAAAAAAATTATAGAAAAAATTGTGTTTTCCATTGGGTTTCTCACGTTTTGCGGGTGTGCTTGTGGCTCCAAGGCCGGGTTGATTGCTTCCAAAGGAGAATGACATGTTTCCGCTGGAATTTCGACGTATGGATAGTGGACGTTTTTTGTTTTATTTTTCTTTGTTTTTTCTTACTATTTTTTTTAGAGTTTTTTGCACTGATTATTTTAAAACATTTCGCTAAAAATTTGTATCAAAAAAATTGATTCGCGCTTCTACCAGCCGAGTTTATTTTGACATGTGGAATGAACTGGAAATGATAAATGGTTATGTCCAAAGAGTATCATTAGTAATCTTACACTGAAAAAATCTAATTATTAAGAGATCATATTTTTCTTATTATATTTTTTAAACCAAATAAAGGCTCATGTTTAGCAATATAATACCATGTCTCCACCGAGCACTAATCGTCGATTAATATAAATCTTTATTAAATCCTCTACAAATCACGCGATTTACCATACAAATTTAAATCCTCTCGGCAAGCGATTAAAAATAAATCCTCTCATAAATCCCATTCACCCTATTCACAAACCTATTTTCTTCACCTTTGTAAGGGCTCAGTTATACCGATACGGAAAAGGATACGAAAAACGAGAAACAGTCTAAAAATGGGATTTTTTTCTGTTAAGCGTTTACAGCAATCAGAAAAAAAGAACCGAACAACCAAACAGTCGACTTCAGTTTTTTGGTTAGGGTTGAACCAAAAATTTTTTTCTGACAGCCGGAACAGTAAAAAAATATGGAACAATTCAGTGGAATGAATGTGTTTCATTTTCCATCAGCTGTTCAGGAAAAGTGATTCTGATACGAAAAATTATAAAACTACTATCCTGAGAAAGATTAACTATAATCAATACATATTTTCATGTGAATTGGTTAAGTAAATCCGTGGCAACATTTTAAATCCAAATTTGGCATAATCGCATAAGTGAAAGTACAAATAAAATGAGAAATAAAAATTTTCCGTATCGTTTTTTCGTTTCGCTATAACTGAGCCCTAACAGTTTGAGAATCAAAAAAGGAAACTGAAACTGTCCCTGTACGAAAAATCTGTCACAAGTACGCTTTCTATTGTGACTTTTACTTAAGAAATCGTTTTCGCTCCTTGGAAATGACATCGCCACTCTCTTTTGAGAGCGAAAATGACAGAAACAGAGTTTTCGTGTCAAATTAATCCTATATTTGTCCGATGGAGCCACTTTGGGATTTATTTTAATCGTCTCCCGCTAATCTTCTTTTGATTATCGGTGGAGACGTAGTATAAGAAAACAATACGTAAACCACAAAACTATGGAAAAGGAGAAGATGTTCCTGTTAAAAGCTAGTATGGTGATCGCGAAAACATATGCTGCACGAGGCAATGGACTGTTTCATTTTTAGGCTGAGAATGTGAGTTTTAGATGTCGTGGATTGTTTAAAGTGTGTTAAATTATGGAAATATAAGTATTTGCAGTCTCTGTCAATTGTCTTTGTCAGATGCCTTTGACAAATGTTTCTATTCACGTATGAACCTTGAGTTATTCTTTTGCAGGCATTTTGCTCGGTGTGGAGAAAATTACCGGTAACGGCTTCTGCAAAAATTTTAACTAACTAAGGGCTCGTTTATAGTAAAACGGGAAAACAACACATAAACGCGAAACTGTTGAAAATGAGAATAAGAACTAATAGTAGACTTTAGTTTTTAGATTTGGATCATAAATAACTGAATAACTAGAGATTCAACTTGCGTTTCTCTTGCCCTCCGAAACCCATTTATTGTTGACCTGTTCTTATAAAGTCTTCAAAGCCTAATAAAGCTTTAAATTTCCGTGTCGGTGAATACTTGTGAGAAGAATTAACAACAATTTACCTTACGCAATCAGCTGTTGGCTGTATAGAAACCAAAATGGGATTGCATGGAGCTGATGAATTGACGAATTTACTCACATTCGTACACAAATGTCAGAGTATAGGTAAATTTGTCAATTTTAGTTTTTGGGCAAAGCTTTTACATGGCCGAAGTTAAATATCTAGTTACCATAAAGTACTGAACAACTAGGATATTCAACTTCCGTCCCCCTTACCCTCCAGCACTTATTTGTTTACGTTTTTTATAAAGCCTTTAAAGCTTTTATAAAGCTTTTATAAAGCTTTAAATATCCGTGCAGTGAATGCGTGCAAGAAGATACAACAACAATTTACCTTACGCCATCAGCTGTAAGAACTCCAAAACGAAATTGCATTGAACTGACAAATTGCTGAGTATGGGTAAATCTCTCAATTTCAGCTTGTGGGCAAAGTTTTTACATGTCCGAACCCAAAGTTGAATATCTAGTTATTCAGTTATTTATGGTATGGAGTGAACCGAAAGAAGTTTTCTGACAGATAAAACACTGAAAAAAAATTCACTTGGACGAATGTGTTTCATTTTGCATCAGCTGGTCAGGGAAAATAATTAAGACTACTAAAAAAGTATTGTTAACTAAAAAAAACTTAAAAAAAGCCAATAATAAATTTGTGCGTATCATTTTGTGTTTTTCTGAAACTGAAAATGTTTTCCTCAGCATTGGTTCATCTGAAAATAAAAACAATTCATCATTAAAAAGCTAACCGAACATATGGTGGCAATTATTGGGGAGCGTCTCCTTTGGCACTTTCTTCACTTTTCAAGATTAGAATCCAGCCAGCACAACAAAAATGCTAGAGCAAAAGGCTATGGCAAAACATAGTAGTACACGTTTTTGTTGATGCTAATATGTAGGTATACGGCTTAAGCCGCGTTGTCACAAGCAACGTAAGACAGGAACAGCGTAAAACAGAATCTCATACATTAGCAACTGAAACCTAATTTCGCTGAATGCTTTTTGCGTTGCTAATGTATGAAATTCTGTTTCTGTTCCTGTTTCTGTTCCTTGTGATTACGCGGCTTTAGATATCATCATAATTTCTTTATTTCAATCAATAAAATATGTTGTCAAAAAATAATATAGGATAATATATAAAAATATACATATATTATTTTCGCTCATTTTGGTTCTCATTTTGTCCCACAAAAGAGAGTGACGATCACATTTTCCATAAGTTAAAGTCAATTTCGTTGTAAAAATCCCAAAACTCAAAACATTGGAGGCAGACCTGACGCACGTGATCAGTTTTGCTTAATTTCTATATTATTTTACTCACGAGTCATGACGTCACGAATTTCATTCACAACCAGACTTTCCTATTTGTGAGCCGTAGTTGCGAACGCAGGAGAATGGGAATAAGCTGAAATGGAACAAACCTAACCCGACAAGTGAAAAGAAAACGTGAATTTGTTTTTGTTGTAAACAAATTACCCTGCGAAAAGGTACAAAAAATAAACTTGCAAAGCCCATAATCCCCACCTTTTAACCTCTAGAAACTCATAAATAAATAAAGCACACATTTCCACAATAATGACCACTTACACCACTCAGTACCTGGAAGAGAAATTGACCGAAAAACTTGGAGCATCATACGTAAAAGCTGTCGACGAGTCAGACGGCTGTGGTGGAAAATTCAACGTAGTCGTCGTTTCTGAGCAGTTCAACGGCAAGAGTCTATTGCAGCGACACCGTTTGGTTAACACAGCTCTGGCCGAGGAGCTAAAAGTGATTCACGCCTTCTCCCAGACCAATTACACACCCGAACAGTGGGAGAAAGTGCAGCAGCAATAGTATCATCTCTCGTCGGATAATAAAAGGAAGCCTAGGAAGTCGCCACCATGTCTGCTAGTGTTAAAATTAAAATCTCATCTCCGGGAAAGGTTATACTCCATGGAGAACATTCGGTCGTCTATAAAAAGCCAGCTCTGGCCGCTGTCGTTGCTGTTCGCACTCACCTGCATCTAACTGAGTTGCGTGACTCACAAGTGCTCGTGTTCCACTTGGATAGCTTGAAGTGTTCGTTTGAAATTCAACTCAACGAGGTCAATAGCTTCGTTGCAAACTGCATTCAACGCTTTTCCGGAGGCCTGGACAAGGACCTGTTGCTTAAAGAAGTAAAGGATGTGGTGAATGCAAAATTTCAGGAGCAAGCACATGTGAAGACGAAAACCTTGCAAGCCATCTACTATTTGTTGAGTGGCTGTCTAATCACTGCCTCGGAGAATTCACTAGGATATGGAAGTGAAATCCGCATTTCTTCCGAGTTGAACATCGGAGCTGGTTTAGGCAGTTCAGCGTCTTTTGGTGTTACTCTAGCTACGGCCTTCCTCATCCTGTCGAAGAAAATCCCCATTGAAGGGTTCAACACCAAAGAATCTCTCGCGCTTGTCTCGTCGTGGGCATTTGAATCGGAACGAGTGATGCATGGCAATCCGTCTGGCGTAGATAACACTGTCTGCACATATGGAGGCATAGTGCGCTTTGTCAAGGGCGAAGCTTTCTCGCAGATAAAAGTCCTCAGACCTCTGCACATTCTCTTGGTGGATAGCAAGGTGTCTAGAAGCACGGCAAAGATAGTCGAAGATGTAGCAACGCTTAGGAGCACTTTCCCCAAAGTAATTGATCTGATCTGGGATTCCATGGAGGAGATCGTGAACGCTTCTATCCCGATCTACCAAACCATCGGCGACGACAGTGAGGACGAAGAAAAATTCCGTAAGCTTGAACAGCTATTTCGAATCAATAACGATCTGCTGAAGTCTGTGGGAGTAACCCACGAGAGTCTGGAGCGTATCTTTGCCATTGCGCAGAAAAACAATTTCAGTTCTAAATTGACAGGTGCTGGAGGTGGCGGATATGCCCTTGTGCTTCTACCTCCCGATTACAAGGAAATGTCGGAGTTCCAAACTATGTGCAAGGAACTCGTCGATGCTGGGTTTGGGGTGACTGAAACTTCTATTGGTGGCAGTGGCCTTACTGTGGAGAATGAGACATAAAACTAATAAAAATTGACTTCCTTTGAGTTTTTGCTTTTATTTCGTCTATAAAAAGTGGGCCTAACGTTGGCTTGTGTCGCGTGGTCTGTAAGGTATTCCTCGGTTCTTCATCTCTCTTATGGTTCCCGTGGGCAGACTGCCTGACACTGAGATTGCATAGATTCCTTTTGTAAAGCGTCCTGTGGGAAAAAAAAATGCTTTGATAAATTGATTATGGTTGCGTTCGAGGTGCTTTTACCAATCCTTTGCCACTTGGCTACCCAGCTGTCTTCGGGGCTCATCAGGGCGATGATGCCGTCAAAATTGTTACTTGTGTGATCGTAAACGTTGTCTTTGTTGTTTTTCATCCGAAGGAATTCTTCGCAATTGTCGCACCCGTCGTACTCGAACTGATCAAAAGTCTATTAAAAAACAAAATGTTTTATTTATTGCAACTTTGAAGGGTTTACATGTGAAACACGGGGTTTTGTGTCTCATCCATTCGATGACTTACCTTTATGAGGGAACAAACTAAACACGCACGCAAGCCACGCAAATCTTTTGGAATTGTATCGAAGGACATTTTTGAACAAGTTTTGTGATGGAAGATGTGGGTTTATCTAATTATTTCGCTTATTTCTGCACTTGGTAAATTCTGCAAATGAACACAAACTTTCAGTTAAATTTATGACGTTTCGAGTTTTTATGACATTGACATTTGTGGTGGGTGCATTCAGCACGATGCTATTGGATAGCTAATGCTGCGTCTACACTTAAACCAGTAATTAATTATGATAAAAATTATAATTACCAGTAACATAATTATAATAATTAATTATGAACAAACTTAAAGTATAAATATATGAATTTGACGTCGAGAAAAATGCGGCAAATATTTTTCTTCTTACGACAAAATGCCAATATGGCATGCAGTACAATATAAGCTTAAGTGTATGCAAAAAACACAAAGAATCGGCAAGTTTGAAAACTTACGACCAGCTGAATTTGACGGTGATTGATCGTAGGCTGTCACAAGAAAATTGTAATGATCAATGTTTACGCCAACAGATTTTTATGATTTGTGATATCACTTTATCACAGATAACCATAGCCGATTCCACCCCTGGTCTCTTCTGAAACTGCTTTTGGTACTCTTTGAAAGTTGAAATAGAAGAACAAAAATTTGCTTCCCGTGAATCTGGAATTAAAGCCAAAGGCACATACTATCCTGCAGCACAAGTGTTAAGTTGGATAATTGTCGTTTGTCCCTTCTAGCATAGGTAACATTTGTTTCAAACATACAACGTAGAAATAAGCTTCAAAATCAAGAAGAACGTATTTGGTTTTAGTCCCGAATAAACCGTTCTTCCAGATTGCGAACCGGAAAGGCTTTTTGAAAAACAGTTTTCTGTACGTTCACTTTTCAGTGCGGATCATTCGAGTCGGATTTAAACTAATAGCGTTTTTTATTGAAACTTAAAAGAATAAATCTCAAAATCGAGAACTGCTTCTTTCAATAAAACATGTTTCCCTGTTCGGCGACAGGTTAAACCACACACATGACATGACAGTGACAACCTAAAAACATGTCTGCACATAAAATCGAAACAAATAAAACTGCTTCGATTTTGCATTTGACAGAAGAGATGTTAACTTGTGTGAGCTCAGATCAAATCCCCCAAAATCGGGGGAGCGCATCTTTCATGTTAAGATCTAGAATTCTTTGATCTAGAATTACTCTTTTATTTTCAATGAAACATGATAAATTGAAAAGATCAAATCTCTTGTTCAATGAAAAATGTTATAATAAGTTGACTTGGCTTAACTGGATTTGTTCTGAATAACAATTCGTCCTGCTTCTCTATAAAATCTGACAGCTGTTTTCGTGATTTTGTATTGCCCGGTGGTAAAGTGACTAAACAAACTTAGCGAGTAAGTTTTAAGCTTTTATTAAAGTCTCAACATTACTTGTTCGCTGCTACTTAACGCTTCCGTTTAACAAAATCGACTCCCTACACAAATCACATTTCTTTAAGGCCCATCGCAATCTTCATGCTGTCAGCCCAGGACAGCTTGCCTAGCGTTAGGTTTCCTTTTGACTGGATCAGCAGTTTGTTGCAATTGTCCTGCTCCTTGCTCATTCGGAAATGTTTCTCATTCTCAACACAATCAGACAAATGCGACAGAGATTCGTCCAGTGTGAAACGCTTTGAAGTAGCCTCAATGTAGGATGTCTCCTCGATTTGGTCAGAGATATTGATGATTACACTATCGTTGGTTTGGGTTACAATTTTGTTGTCGCCCACAATTTCTGATAACTGGACGTTTACGTTGCCTCCGCCGTTGCACTGAACGTGAATGTTACCATGGACCCCAGCTGTGAATGAAAAGATAGTACCTGCCCCAAAGAAGTACCTGAGCCTTGCACTTACTCATGAACAGGTCACCCATTTTATTCACGCACACCTCAGTCGTCTTGTGAATGTTCTTCAGATCCATTGTTCCATTCTCTGTTGTGAATTTGGAGCGCTCGACATAGCACGAGTTTGTATTGATGTTTCCATCGCTCGTCGTACAGGTAATTGAATCGCCCTGTAGTTTGTCCAGTGCAATTGCCTTAGAAACGAGAAAACAAGGTTAAGGAAGCTTCGCACCTATATAGTCCACAGCTTACGCCATTTTTATCCGTTTTGATATTGATTTTTTGTCCAAGCAGCAATCCGTTGCACAGTATGTTGCCATCCCGCGTGTAGAGATCGATACTTGTACTCCGCACATTCTTGGTTTCTATGTTTTCGCTGCACGCTACCCTCAACTCTTCGCAGAACATATCGGCAATGCTCACGTCTGATTGAGAATCAATCAATAGATCAGCTCTGATCGGGACTTCCAAGAGACAGACCAATTTCGCAGATTCATTCCCATTGAAACTGGTCTTATTTGTGATTTCAACAATTTTGTTATTGACCTTGACTTCTAGTTCGGCATCGGATTTGGGAACATCGGCCGCAGCCCTTATAGTTGCTCGCAGGAGATTAGAGTCTTGGCATTCTAGAACGTTGTATGGACGAATTTTCACACTCATCTGCGAGTTGATTTTGATTCGTGAATACGAGTCAACTTTTTCGACTAATTGCTTGATGACATTCGGTTGAGTGATAGCGATTTTATGGAATTTCCGTGCAAATTTCGGAAGTGATGTTGAATTTCGAAGGAGCAACATTTTATTACTCAACTTTTCTCAAATTAGTGCAAGAAATCGAATAGAAACAGAGACCCGCAAAACTTTGGTTTCGTCGAAGCTGATTGAAACGTCAACTTCTTGGAACAGCTGATTTCAAGGCTGTGTTCACAGACAAACGAAAAAGATCGAGTCTCGTGCTGGCTTTGTGCTAAGGCTCCTATCACATTAAAGTTTTTTTATGTAACATCTTCAAGTCAAATTATTGGCGTATTATTTTCAACACCGAATCGTGAAACTAGCGTGGAATACATACAAAAACTGTTCTGTTCTCGTTCACCTGAACGGAATCGTGCTCATGTAAATGTTCTTTTGATTTCCGAATTAGTTCGGTGCCGACACCGAACTCGGATTTTCGCCACCGTCGTACTTGACGGTGGAGGCTGGGTGTAGCTTTAATTTTGTATGTGAAGTGACGTTTCCACTCAATTTTCATTTTTTATTTCTTACAAAGTTATGTTAAAAGTACGAAAAACCGACGCCAACAAAATCACCCTACGAAATGCAAAAAAAAGTATAAACAAAATGAGGTCAAAGCAATTTGACACTTAACGTGATGACTGCAGCGGTTCCGTAATTGTCGTTATGTTCAGAATTAAACCGGGTGTAAGCCACGCTGGAATTGAGGCAAACACCGACTATTATTTGACAGCTCAGTGTGGCAGTTCAGTGTTCAAATGAATACGCCACTTGAGACGAAACTAAAGGCCCTACCATAATAGACTTTGATTAGCTTAAGTCGGCTTTCCACGACCATAATAGCCTTATGCTGGGTTTTGTAAGGTTTTTGTTAACTTTTGTTGGCTTAAAGTTTTCTCTTTGCTTGTGATTAGTTCACTCATTGTCATATTTATTATTAAACGTGCTTCAAAAAATCTGTGAAAGAAGGGAATATATCAAGAACTGTACGCTGACCTCAAAAGTTTAAACACATTTTAGATCTGACAATCGGTTCTATAGATATTAACATCAAAATTTGAAGAAAAAGTGACATCATTTTCAAATTTGATTTTAAAATTTCAAGGCAATGTGACACTTGAGACGTTCACAGTGAAATCTCATAAGATTTTCAAATCGTTTGTTTAAGGCTATTGGGACAACAAAAATCTTTTGGCAGAACTTGAGTGGGATTTTCGGTGTATTTCGACATAGGATTAATGTTAATCCCGCTTAAGTCTATTATGTTTGGGCCACAAGGCCAGAGATACACAAACTCTTTTGTTCAACGATGAAAATTAAATTATTTATCAAAACTGACAGGAACCGCACGGAAAAGCGGAATTTCCCAGAAGCGATTTCCGCTGTAAAAATCACAGTAGAAAAGTTACTTAGATCTCTATCTTAGAGACACAGTTTCAGTTTAACGTTTTGATTCTCAAACTATTACAAAGGTGCTGGGAATGGGTTTGTGAATAGGGTGAATGGGATTTATGGAAGGATTTACTTTTAATCTCTTGCTGAGAGGATTTAAATTTGTATGGTAAATCGCGAGATTTGTAGAGGATTTAATAAAGATTTGTATTAATTGTGGATCAGTGCCCGGTGGAGACATGGTATAAGTTTTGAGAGAACATAATATCTCTCAAAGCAAGGTGCACATATCTGAGGTGCATTCTCTGATAGATTCACCTTTGAACAATTTTACCGACAATGAAGTAGTCTTTACGCAGACAATATGAAATTCCAAAGCTGGAAGTCCCTTCTATTAACCTGCACTTTTGATTGCGTTTCCTGTCGGTGGACAGCAGTAAAATTGTCACTTCAAGATAAGGTCATTAATACAAAGTGAAGTAATTTCTGGCAGACGGCCTTAAACCGTGAATAAATAATGATTTAATTGACGTAAGAAGATAAATGTTTTCACAATTTTTCTTCTTATGCTCTCTACACACCGAACTCAAAATTGTGTTTCCTTGAAAACACGTGAAAACTTCTTCAAAAACATGAGTTTTCCCATACATTTTTGTAAATTTTCTGTTTTCGAAACCCTAGTTTTTAAGTAATTTTCGTTCAAAATCACTTTGAAAGTCACGATTATCAAATTGCCTTGAGAATTTTAATTAAGTTTGTAAAGAACGTAACTTTTGTTCCAACTTTGGATGTTGATATCTCCGAAACCAAATGTGCTGTCTAAAATCAGGTTGTAGTTCTGAGGTCAGCGTAAAATTCTTAATATGTTCCCATCTTTTATAGATCTTTTAAAACAAGTCTAAAAATAAATATAGGCTAAAATTTGACAACCTGATAAGAAAATTGAAACAAATTCTAGTCGGCGTTTGGGAAGTGTGAATGGCTAAACGAGTTTTCGAAAACTTTTTGCCCAAAACTCAGTTTTTGATTCAGTGTGAAGAGCGTATTAGGTACGTCAAATATGCCAAAATGGCATGCAGTCGAATCTAAGCTTTAGTCGCGAGATTCGATTTGCGGCAAATTTTCGAACTGCAACTTTTTTAGGCCACACTACAAAAAATTTATGTTTTTAGTTAGCGATAAAAATGACGGTTTTCACCACTATTCACAGAAATCTCACAGCAAACGAATGTTGGTGTGCCGACATACCACAAAAATCTAGCAATTTTTTTTTCCATCGATAAAAATTAAATTTTGATGAAAACTGACAGAAACTGCTCGGAAAATTAGTGCTCGTGTGTTAAGTTTGCTTGCTACAGAAAGTCTATGTTCTCTAATTAGTAGAGTTCAAAACAAATTCCGGTATAACATACCTGACCGTTGAGTTCGAACTGCATACAACTTTGCACTATTTATGCCGGGAGTGCTGTCAATTTTTAGTTTGACAGAAAAATTTAGTTCGCGTCAAACTTCTTCCCTTTCAGCTTTTACTCGCTTTTTCAAAATCTTTTCAAGAATTTTACACCTGCATAAAAATGTCTGAGCCTGCCGAGACCACTTCTTCGACTGCAGATGCCTCCCCAGAAAAGGAGGCTAACGTCGAAGACGCAAAATCAGATGAACTACAAGCGGATACTTTGAGCGAGACCGTGGCTGTAGCGGCCAGCTTCAACCCTTCGGTATCGGATGAGGAGATCGAAAAAGAGGATTTGGAAAAGATAAAGGGAGATGCCATCGGCAGCACACTGTACAGTGAACGTTTCGTTTTGTCAACTCTGTTGAAACTCACCAAAATCGAGAAGGATCTCGGCGAAGACGAGCCATTTGAAAAGGATTTGTGCTCCCTGTGGAATATGACCATTGAGGCTGATGTCGTGAAGCTTCTGTTGGATCATAACGTACCGGAAATATTCGCTGACATAATTGAGAGGACCGAGGACAAGCGTTTGACTGAAATTCTTATTGGAATCATTGCCAATATGTGCAGTGTGCAACAGACCCGCAAGGAGCTTTGCAGTAGTCCTCATGTAATGTCTGTGCTACTCAATCTGATATCCTGCACAGACAGTCTCACACTGGTTCAGCTGATGAGGTTCTTTTACGCAGTGGTTAGCTCTGAGATGAACTCTGGCGATGAGCTACTATGGTTCCAGCACTTTAAGAACTGTGAAAACTTTATCGAGAACTTTGCATTCATATTAAACAACTCTGCGAATCTGTCGCTGCTGGTGAATGCTCTCTCGACGTTAGAAGCCATGTGCGTCACATTTGCTTTGATCGAAATCCAGCCAGACGTAAAGGATCTGTGTTTTAGCGATGTATTCGTGAGACCGTGCTTAGTGCAAGGGATCATCGAAGCTTTCAAGACCCTCTTGCCGGCAAGTAAACTTGAACAGAACTCAAACGAAGACGGCACCGCGACACCATCCAAGAACACAAAGAAGATCATGACACTGTTTCTGGATATCAACGTGATTTTATCGCCATATGAGCAAACTTCCCAGAAATGCTACGAGCCATACCTAGAAGACCTCCTGCAGTGTATTTCACAGATTCTCTCTCCACTATGCCAACCGATTTACTTACTTCCACTCACCTCAAACGAACAAGGAATCGTCGAAAACGTCAACGAGCTGTTCCAGGCGTTCGGCGATCCCTTCCACGAGGTGTGTTTCGCCCAGATGATTTCGATCTGGCATCTAATCGACTCGGATCGCGAGGAAAAAGAAAACAGTGACACATGGGGTGACGACCCAGAAGACAACGACGACGAAGTGAATTCCGAAGACATTTGCATGACCATCCTTGAGTTTCTGACACGCGCCGTCATGAACACTTTGGACGATGAGCTGGAGAATGCCCTCAAAATGCATTCGCCCAACACAATTCTGAAGCTTCTCAGTGCGTTAAGCGCTGGCGATTCAGAGGAAGACATAAAAGAATGTTGCAACAAAATAAAAGCTGTCTTCGATAAGCTGCAGAATGACGCCAAGACAGATGCACCTGATGAGACCGGAGCCGCAGTTATAAGTAGTTAAAGTTTAAAAGAGACAGAGAGAGAGAGAGAGGAGTCAGGCACTTTCTTTTGATATTCATTCGAGTAGGTAAGAAATTATGGACGAGACTAGAAATGAGAAAAAACTTTACTAAACATTCGTAGTATTTAATTATATCGTGTAGTGTCGAGATTTAATAAAGAGTTAATAGAAATTAAATTCGTGCATTGTTTAATACACGGATGCACCAAAGAGAACCGTCGCGTCTGTTGCAATGGCAGGATCGTTTTGTGTCGGTGTTTTTTGTGATCAGAACTACTCTTTACACATTTCTTTATTCCAGGAAAAGTGTGTAAGAGGTACGGCTCCGAAAATACCGTGAAGAAAATTGACAAAAACTGTTTACAGTGGTGGAAGTTTGACAGGCCCCTTTCCGGTTCGGTACCAGCGCTGAGACCAAATGAAGAACTACTTCTTAAATCGTTGCTTTCTTGGGCTAAGAAAATAACTGTACACCTTTATTTTTACCCTCATTTAAGTCTTGGACGTCAAATATGGACTCATCAAAGGTGGATGAGGACGTTATTTGTTGCTTTGAGTCTTCAGCCTTCATTTGCGTAAACAAAAATCTTCTAAACTTACCCCTTAAGTCTGGAAACCTAATGACGACTGTCCCAAATATCGGTAACACAACTGGTTGTATTTGCAAGTACTAATTTATTCAATTTCCATAAATCCATCGGCATTTGTCAAATGTACCATTTGCTTCTTCGATCCCTCTTCTACAATGAAATTCGGTCCAATTAGGCAGTTCTTAAGGACAGATCCCTTCTTAACCACAGCCTTGTTGCAAATAATCGAACCGTCAATGTTGCACCTGAAACATTAGCGTTATATAACAATCCAAACATGAGGGAATGTGCTTACCCCTCTTCAACGACTGCGTTGGCCATGATGACAGAGTTTGTTACAATGCTTTTAGGATTTATGACACAGTTCGGACCAAAGACACTAGAACTAAGAGAGGTTTTCTCCGAAAGCTTGGCATTATCGGCGACAGCGATATCCTTTGTTTGAGTTGAGTTCACCGTGGCGGTTGAAGAGATAAGCGACATTGCATTGTCCTTGAATAATTCCGACCAAACCACTGGGAGCTATGAGAAGATTGAACAATATATACACTCTTTATTTGCCACGATTCATACCTTTCGATTCATAGCAAAGTAGCTAAGAGTGGTGTTTACGCGAACGCCGATGCTTTCCTTAGGAGCTTCGATGGCGAAGCAACGAATCAAATCGCCGTTGTAAGGTTCTTTTAGTCTAGAGTCGTTGAAGAGTGACGCCTTGGTGATTTGCTGCTCCAAATTAGAGCTGGGCACGTACTGGAATACGGGAAAAGTTACGTTAACGAAACAAATAGCTGGCGCCACTTTCTCTTACATGGAAAATATCATCTTCTGGCTTGGTGTTCGTTGCGATTTCTGATTGTGCTTCAAGAGGTTGAGCTTGTTGTGTTCTGTGCATTTGTTTTTTAATAATATACGGAAGGAATTCGCCTTTCAGCGTGGAGAAGTTCTCTTTCTATGAAAAGAAGGCTCAATCGAGTTCGACAAAGTAAATTTTTAGTCACTTACCCTCTTTAGGAAGTCCAGGACCCATCTCTTCATAACATAAATGTGCGAATCGACTAGTCTACTAAAAATTGTCATTTTTCCATATTTGCGCATAAGACAGCCATTTACACTCATGACCTCCTCGAAGTCACTGGTAGAAGCAAGGAACAGTAACCGGTTGCAATCTGGGTTGATTCCGATCAAGTCCCTCTCAGGCTTATGTTTGGACTTGGGTCCAGGTACAGTGACATCGTTTTCAAAGCCGCTCTTAAATAGAAGTGCGGCGACAGTGGCGTCGTGCTGGCGAAATTTGTTTATCAGGGGATAGAGACAAACGTTCGTAATCACATCACAGGATACGACAATGAAATCCGACTTGATTCTACATTTTTTTTTTTTCGTTTTTTAACGCTTCTATTTTTTTTTCCGAGTAAATGATTTTTCTTACCGATCATGAATGTGCCTCAAGCTGTCAGCTGTTCCAAAATCATTATCGCCCGATATGGTAGCAAAGTCAAGTTTCATCTTCAGAGGAGTCTTCTCTAAAGCTTGTTGTATTTCAGACTTCTGGTGCTCTAACACAATAACAATCGCATCTGGAGAAGGGCAATTATACTAATGGTGACGAAAACTAAACGTGTTTGTGTAAAATTACCCTGAAAGTTGTGCTGCTGGAGCATATTTAAGGGGTACCACAGCAGTGGATATGGTCCCACTGGTAAAAGGCATTTCGGGTGATCTCCAGTTAGTTCCGGCAGACGTGTACCACGACCAGCAGCAAGGACAACAGCTTGAAACTCTTGGCAGACCATTTCTTTGAAGATATTTAATAATATTTAATGGAATATTGGCAAATTCTTGTTTTGAGTTGTGAAATAAACTTCAGGAACCGTAAATGTCAACGTCAGTTGTTTGAAGTGTCAAATGCAGTGGTGTGGTATAATCGAGCCTCGAACTTGATTTGGATTGTTTCGCTTCGACAGAGTCGTTACAAAACACTTCCGATAAAAATTCACTGGCTGAAAAACAACAAAACAATATGGCGCGTTAAGAGTATGTCCACTTAACAAAATTAAAAGGTCAATTTCCATATTTTCTTTTGCACAAAAAAATGGTGTTTTAGCCATTTTTCAAAATGACAGCTAAAGCCACGTTGTACTGGTTATTTGCAGAAATACGAATGAAGAAAAAATATTCAAATTTTGATACGTTACATTTGGCCTCATGACCCTTTGGTAATTTGGGCTTGTGTCGCTTAATAAAGTGTCATAATAGCAATTGACAAAATATGGTCCTATGTCACTTTCACAAAGTGACCTAAGGCCAAATTTTGAGATTTGGTCTTATGTCGCTTAGCCCTATGTCACGGCACCCCTTTTTCATCATTATCTATTAGCGGATTAGTTTTAATATGGTTCCGGAGAAATTTTGAACAAAAAACAAAGAAGACTTCGCACTTTTACTTTACACTTACTGTTAATCCCGCTACAAAATGAATCTAGAGCTAAGCCAGCGACCAGTATAGCGACCAGAGCTGACTAACTATGTATTCAACTTTGGTCACGTAAAAGCTCTTGAAATTATTGACTCTCCCAGCTCTCACTTCGCATAGAAAAACAAAAGAGCTTATAGCACTAAAATGGGCAACACTGGCCATAGCCACAAGAGTGATAACAGGCCACAACCTGACGGTGAAACACTCAGATAGATTAAGAACCATTAACACCAACTACATTTGCAGGGACTGTCGTGATCCCGAAGTGAAAAAAATGTGAAACACTTCCTCTGCCAGTGTCCAAGTGGCAGTAGAAAACGTTTTCATTTTCTAAGACAATACGTACGAGCAAGATCGTTCATCTTGCAAGTACACCCCCGACGAATATTGTGAAGTTCAGCAGAGACTTGCCTGCTCAAAGCTCTCATATTTACATTAAAATTTGTATTCCTTACAAGTTGTCTCCTAAGAGGGTGGCGTTTAGGGTCCTCGTATGCCTAGGCTTTGCTGTTGGCAGCCCTAGCTAACCTAATCTTAGCAACAAAAAAATGTGCACATTATTTTTATAAGATGTTTATTAAAAGAATGATCCTTTTTAATTTCAACGATGTATTAAATAATAAGGAATAATGGCGACTAAAAGTGATTGCATAAAATAGTTCGTTGTGGAATTTTAAATATATATATTTTGTTTTTTCATTGAATGATTATTTTATAATTTAAATACATTACAAATTATTTTGGGACTAAAAACTTATATCATAAACATAAATCTAAAAACGAAAAAGTATAAAAACACATTTTTAAGAAAATAAAATAAAATATACAAATTATTATTCCCTAGAAAGTTTTATCCTACTTCCTCCTCTCATATAAGTAGTCCTCCTCAAAGTACCTAGGCGTCGATGTTGCAGAAAAGATTTGTGGACGACGTTGCTGGAGTGAGATGTTGATCTCCTCGGGTGTACGATAGACTTGCTGCTGATACTGTTGCACAGGCGCTTGTGTGATATACCTGTACTGGCTCTGAGGCGTTGGTGAAGGTGCGATAGTTTGTTGAACTAATTGAACTGGTTGCGCTGGTGGAGGGGTCTTGCGGTATTGTTGCTGAGGCTGAGGTTGTGGCTGTGGCTGTTCACGTTGTTGGACCTGTTGCTGGCGTTGTTGAGAGTTGAATCCAATTTGAACCTGAAAGTTCAATAGAAAAAATAGTACGCATACGACAGAGTGACCGTGTGGGGAATACTTACGGGTTGTCTTAACTGCTGATGAGGGCGATGTCTGGTCTCACGTTCTTCGTCTTGGTTCCTCTCGTTTTCATAGTAGCTTTCTGGGAAGTAACGATCAGAATACCGAAGAGTAACATTTGGCTTTGATTGGTGTTCTTGCAAGTTGATGGGTTTGTATAGATAGTCGTTGACTATGTGGTATTTCGAGGATTGGTCGCATACATTGTCATTGGATGGAGGCATGCAAATCAAATGAAGCTGGTGGAAGGTGAATCCTTCGGGACAGATCCACGAGTGACGTTGGTTTTCCTGGCAGTAATGAAATACTTCACAGGCCAGTGATTCATCAGCGTAGTATCTACGAAAGGAAACAAGGTTAGTTTGATATTCTCTCAGAAAGGTTTCATAACTTACCCAGTTGTTTTGCTATTGCAGTTGAACTGTGACTTCTCGAGCAAAGTTGTAAGACGGTCGGGTTCTTCTACCTCCTCTTCTTCTTCGCTTGCTAACTTTACATTCTTGTTATTGGGTCGCAAGTAATTGGTATTCTGCTTTATGTTGGTGGCACGATTTGGGTAGTATTGCCTTGGTGGCTCTTCTTGCTCCTCTTCACTTCCATAGTCATATGCTCGAGATCTGTATGCCAGGTGAGTCTGTTCCTGGGGATCTAAGGGCTCATCTTCCTCGAAAGCCCTCGGCGAGAATCCCTGAGGTTTAATGGTCGTTGCAGAGAGAACGCTTCCTATTATACAGGTCGTCGAGACGATAAGAGTGAATCTCAGCCTGTGAAGAAAAGATTTTAAAGATTTTCTTGAATTAAATGGAGAAAACGAAACAACTATGGGAAATTATGCAGCAAGCTCGGGAATCAATTTTATTTGCATGGTAATTATTTGTTACCGCTTGACTGAGGGTTTGTTGACATCGATCAATTTGCAAACTGGTCTTAGTTTGTATGGGTGCTTAATCAGCAGACCGACAACGTTTCAATTACTTTCAGTCGTTGCTTCGATATTATTTTTGCAAAACTGTTTTTCTTTTGTTATTTTTCTTTGCAGCAGAAAAATTTCTTTTTTGGTTTTGGGTCCAAGGAAAAGTGAAATTTGAATAAAACACATATATTTTTTTCTTCATTTCAGCTGCGCACATAATGTATTGTAAGGTGTGCGATCATTTTGTATAACGAGTCAGGCTATTTGAATAAATTGGTAAGAAATTTATTATGACGCTAATGAGAGTGTGAGCAAACTATGAAAACAGTCTTTTTTTTCTTTTAATTGGTTGCAACAATCGGTTAGGTGTTTAAACTCCGGTCGTTTTATATTTTCTTGGCGTCATATGAATAATAAAATGCTCATATACCGTTTTGTATTTAGATATTAAAGTAGTTGTATTGTAAGTTAAAAACCGAGTACCCCTATAATAAAAATGCAATTTTTTGTTGTAATGTGTTTACTAATATCGAATCAAATTTCACTGACCAGGTGCAGCGATCTGCTTCGATTCAATCATGTTTCGTACGATAGCGTGTGAAACGATGAAAAGTATTGTATATTTATGATTGCCTTGTAGCTAGAAAAAGCCTTATTTGCTAAGGTTCCCATACATATCTAACGATTTCAATAAAACATTAGATCTGATCGCGGGTGGTTAGAGTGTCTTCTGTAGACGGGTTTTTAATAAGATATTATCTCGTTGTAATAAGATTTGTGCTAATGATTTGCACATCCATATATGAGGAGATCAATTTTCAGAGTTGATTCACATGAATGGGAGTGGCCATTTAAGATTTGCAATTTATGAGGTATAGCAAGACATTCAATGAATTCGAGACCAGTTTTCAATATAACTTTGAGACTGTTAGAAAGACCCAAGCATTTTGCAAGCTTTCATCAAAATTTTAATTTTAGAAGTCTTTTATAGAAAAAATTGCAAATAACTGTCAAGGAACCACCTACATTTACTTACACGCATATGAGTTAGAGCTGACCTTTAGAAGGAAAACTGATAGTGGGAATAGAAAGAGAATGGAAGGCCTTTCGGTAAAACGATTTCGTAAAAAAATACGTATTTTAAAAAAATAATATATTTTTGGCTCAAATGCCTTCTAAAGCCAAAGAAGCAGCGATTGGCAAGAGTTATGCTTAGCTTGGTCCCTTGAAAGCAAGGGACACTGATATCAGATCTAGTAAAAGCTGGACTGAGATACCGTAGAACTACAGTGATGTAGCTGTGGCGGTAGTAGTAGCGGTAGTAAGAGCTGTCAAAAGTTAAAACACATGTGTTTAGTGTATTGCGCACACAATGGGTGTCTGCGGCGGTAGCGCGTAGCTGTGGCGGTAGTAAGAGTTGGCCAACTTTTAACTTTCATAGCGCTACACGGTTGACAGCGCTACACGATGGACAGTTCAATACAAGTAAAGTAAACAATGGAGGAAAAGAACGTCGAAAAGTTTATTGAGATGGTTAAATCTAAAAACATTTTATGGAATTTGTGTCATCCGTTGTACAAAAATATTGAATCTAGCTCAAATTAACTCAGAGTATCGGCCATTGTTTATAAACGAGGTTTTTGTTCGACATAGCCGCGCTACACCATAGTGTTCACTTTTTTTCCGTACTACGCCACATGGCTCCGCTGCTGTACTACGTACTACTGCTACATACCCACCGCTACGGGCATTGTAGTCCTACGGTAAAGTGACCAGATTTATTTGCGATTAAGACATCGCAGAGATTAGGAATTATGATTTTTTGTTTGGTAAAAAATAAAAGTTGGTAAAAATAAGCCAAACCCAAAAAAGGCGTGGTGAAAATTTTCTTCTCAGATCACATTCTCTGGTATTAAGATCTTGATTACCAGCAAATATTTTCATGCTAAAAAGTAAAGTGGGCGTGTCAGTGGGCGGATTTCTAACATTTTTACACTACTTGTACTGCTTCGGGACAAAGGAAGTTCAGATATCAAGTTTAAGGTTCCTAGCCCAAAATTTGAGGCCTAAAGACTACCGTCAGACAGACGGACTGACATGTCTCATTCGACTCATAAATCTGTCTCGATCATATACCTTTAAGGTATTGGGAGCTATGATGATAATTGCTCTATTCCTCCTATCCTATGCGTATAGATGGGGTATACAAATTTGAATACATGGGTATTCGAGGGCAAGAGGGACCTAAGTTGAACATCTAGTTATTCAGTAATTTAGCTAAGGCTTTGCGTTCAAGAAAAGACATTTGGAAAAACCAAAAAGAAACATACTTGAAACTAGACACCTTTTTTTCTAATTGGACACAGATCTATTTTGTTTCATTCACAGAAAAAACCTATGTAAAAAATGTACTACGCTGCGTTGTGGGCGAATGTTTTTGGTGAAGCTTCAGGAATTATACTATTAGGTGCTACTACCGTTACGTACTACCGCTACATGCGTTATGGTCTTACGGTTAAAAGTCTACAAGAAAAACCGGAAAAATGGACTCATTTAAGAGCTCTCGCGTTTGTCTTTTATGCGCAAATTTGTAGGATGTAATATAGTATTATAAAATTGCTGCATTTCCTGATTAATTGTAAAGACCTACGCCTATTTTTTACAAACTAAGGAAAAGCGGGACAGTTAAGGCCGCAGAACAGAGGCCTCAGAAACGGTATTGTATATTTATCTCGGTTATATTGACCACCAAAAGCGGGACGTGTGTATGGTCAATATAACCGAGATAAACAATAACGTGGCACAGCACAAACGCGCTTGGGGCCTCGTTTAGCTTTAAACCCATTTTTGCCGTGTCATCTCGGTGTTTGCAAACGCGTCACAGAAAGTTTGCAACGAATTTCCAATTATTTAGCTTTCCATTTACTAAAAACTACTTCCAATCTATGGAGTTCTTTTTTTATGATGACCTCGTAATAAAGGGGTTATGACTACCATTATTATGTTATGCCCTTATGGCCAAAAGCAATATTATCGGCAACAAATTAATTAGTTGGGGCTTGCCTAGTATTTCAATGTTATCTGGGAAAAAAATGAATTGAAGGAAGGATGCTGTAATTAGTTTTATCCAGCTGCTAGGCGTCAGCCTACCACTCATTCTATCCATATAAAAATCAGCCGACCCTTATCTAGATAATAGACGCTGACTAGGAAGCCACTTATTTTGAGACACTGTCCTGGCTTTTTTCGCTGCTGGTTTTTGTCAACCTTGATTTTTATGCCGGTGCCAATAATATCTGGTGAGATTTCCCTTATACAACCCCGGGGGCGGTGCCTAATTCGGGGCTATAGTATCCCACAGAAGAGGGTTCTGGTAAATTGTACACTTGTAGAATATAACCTAGTGTCTTGGAAAGAAGTGCATAGCTTTACCAGTGCACTGCTTTACAGGAAGCCTTTAAACTGACAAAATTTAAGACCACGAATCATGTTGCTAAGTTTCATTACTAAGTTTCATGAACTTAGTAATGATGGATTGGAATAATAGGCACATAAAAAGCAATAAGAACTTTGTTTTGCTTCAAGTTTAGCTTTGATACGACCGGGGGTTCTTTTAATATTGCTTCACCTTAGCCAAACCCCAAATCTACAGCTTGCAGTATCACTTCTGTCGTCTTTCGTGAAAAGTCACTGAAATTTTTAAACCTCTCCACATATCTCTCAGTACAGGACTTCGAGAAAAAATTATCACTTCGAATTTGCTCATGTAACCTTTATCACAGCTTTACCGCATGGTTACCGATGGTCACAATCCCAGCATGATGCCACTTATGTGCACACAGTTTCTGCAGAGTTTATTTAACAACTTAGTGGCTCCCAAGTGAGAGCTAACTCAATCTTTAGCCCTACAAGACTCTTCAAAAGACTAAACAAAAGTTAAGAAAAAAAAAATCCAGAAAACAAAAAAAAAGAACGAACAAATCTCGATTCTGATTATGGGAAAATCTGATAATGGGAAAAAGTTATTTTTTGCCTCGGCAACCCTCGCGCTTGGGTCCGTTACAGGATTTCGGATAGGTGCGAGTTAAGCTGCATGAAACTTTTTCTGAGTTAAATTAACTAATTTCAAGAATCTCAAAAAAAAAATTTTGTGTTCAAGACATTTTATTTTAAATTTTGTCCTTCGACTTTTTCGTCTCTCAAGATTTTGTCTCATTCGAGATTTTTAAAAACGATTATAGAGATTTTATCCATTCGAGATTTTTATCGTCATATAATAATTAAGACCGTAACTCCACTGGAAAGTTGTCGACAAAATGCATCACCGGTAAAACGCAATTTCTCATAAAAATACCGGAAATTTAGCTGGAGTTTCTTTTTTCAGAATTGATCCAGGGTTAAGGTTATTTGTAAATATCTTGTACTGAATAATTGTCCAGAAAAACAATCGAATTCTCATCGCATTTCAGAACCGCTATCCGAATATTGAGTAGTTAGCATTATCTTTAAGGATTTAAAATAAAATTTGTTTGACTGCCCTTGAAGATGATTCTTTCAATCAATCAGGGAATCTATGTGTCCCTCAAGCATTATGAATAAAACATAACTTACTACTTGGGAACATATTTGAATTTTTCATCGGTATTTTTACACTTGGAGCTAGATATAGTCAAGAAAGTAACTATATAAGCCTGTCAGAGCCCCAAATGGTTATGTATCCAACCTAAAATTGCAGTTTGCTTGGCCTCATAGCAAAAATTAATCCACTCGAAATAAAGGCTTTTTGAAATGAGAGCACCTTGTTAGTCTTCAGCGCTGTTTCACACGTTTTAATTACCATTACTTTGGCCAAACCATCTTCCATCACCTTCAGAGTGTTTAATCTCTCACCTTTCTCTGCAATTAACTCTAGTTTGCGCAATCACCTTTGGATTGCAAGGCGTACAAAGACACTAGAAAAATACTCTACCTTGAACTGCTGCAGGTGATACGTAAAAACGGTTTATTTTGTTTATCTCTATGATCCCAAAGAAAATAGCATGCAAATCGGCCCAAAATGTTAGCACTACGTGACCCTGGCCCACACAATCCAAGATTTATTATATCTTGCGGGACTAATTCGATCAGGAGGGATTTTGCAACTTATGCTCTGCCTCCATCCACTGTGACTTCAATGAGAATGTGCTCATTAATTTGCGGTCAGATGATTTGTACACACCAGCCCCGATAACAGGCGGGGTGAAAAAAAACTGCGATGTTGCAGACCGGGCTCATTGTGTATTGCAAGATAGCCTCATAAATTTACTCTGCCCGCCGTACGATTTCAGACACTTCGGGATCAACGACCCAATGCCGATGACATAACACTGCCTGCCGCCCAATTTTGGCGACTTAATTGAAAGCATTTACCCCATCAGGACTTATGTAATAACCCGTCTCGTCGTCAAGTGGCACGTGAAAGTAACTTACATTTTTCGCAGCAGAGTTTGTTTTTGATAAAACCGCACATGAAAAGCACTAGCCCCATATATACAGGCCTATAGGCCCATACATATGACACCTCGCGCCGAGTATCTGGTGCAGTGATTCCATAACAACGGGTTGGACTAGTTTGCGAATGCGTTCAAATCCTCCAGATACTCTCAATGTTTTTTTGTTTTGGTCTACAAATGCAGTCCAGTTTCGCGTCCGACAACAAAGTGGTGGAATCAAAATCAGGAAAAGTTTGCTTTCGTTTTGAGCTAAAGTACGAGTATCTCAATTGGAAATCTCTGCCCGCGCGCGCCTTTGATCAATTGAGGTTTCAAATGAAAGTCGAACCAATTGTTACACTTTTACTTTCAGTTATTCCGTAATAGTCAGGGGGCCTCTAGAATAATTTAATTATGCGCTAACCGCTAATGCTGTTCGATCGGACAATAAATTCCATAATTTTTTGCTCCAATCATGCAGAGCACAGGGTTATATATCTTCCATGGGAACTCTGTAATAAATGGCATGGACAATGCACACGCAACATGCACGGTCAGATGGAGGTCTGCCCGAGTGTGGAGCTTTATAGCTTCACATGGGGAATTGAACAAGCTCCGCAGAGTCATGTGAAACTCAAAGATGATACTGCATCGCGTCGTCCTATGCGATCGAATTGGAATGAAGTAATAAATATGTATCTCTGTTGATAATTTTATTCGTATGACCTTTTACTTGTGAGCTGCAGAGTGCTACGAGCGGTGCAAGTGCGCGCGCATCTTCAGTGCATCGGACCGCTTGTGAAGTAGGCAATCGTAATTAGTTATCCCCGCAGGCTGTCAATGTTAAGAGGATGAAGGAGGAGGATTTGTGATTTTCTTGCTGTTGTGGTGTTGTAGTTGAGTTGAAAGTTCAGAGGTAAAGTGTAATTGATGTGTTTTACTATGGTAAGGGAAATTGTCCCACGTTTGCTGAGGTGAGAGCAACAACGAGCAAGACATGGTAGACTAGGACAAACAAACAAGTCTAAGGAAAATACAGCTTTATAATAGGAGCTACTAAAGTTGAATTGAGGTCCAAGAACAAAAACCTGATGAACTTTTTTTATATAAAAGTTCATCAGCCTAGTCAAAGATTGGAGAAAAAGCTTCAATGCCACCTTAATTTATTTACAATCCTCTTCTGATTGATTCTTAGAGACAAGAATAAACTCCTTTTCTTGGCCTTCCACAAAAGCTGAACATCTCAATTTATCTTTTTCCAGTTTCTGCAACCAGATTACTGCGGATAAGCGGAATGGCATCGAGAAGATTGGAAGCTGATGGTATTGTATTGGCTTCTAATATTTAAAAAAAAAGTTTTTGACATAAGTGCTCGGCAACGAAAATATTCACAAACATAGAGAATCTTGTCCTGCCCTGGGTAAAGTACTAATGGAACTGGAATTTTTTTTTTATCATGCTGACCTTTTTTAAGCCTTGTCAAGCAGTCGCAAATGCGGCGGTCCAAATGCAGAACGTTGTTAGACGAAGTTCTGTGAATGTATCTGGTTACTCTTATTTTAGGATCTTTTTTTAAAGAGTGGATAGCATGGAGAAACTTTTTTTATTCACTTTTATTGTAATGAATTAAACTTTTTCAGAGTCCCGATCATAACCACCAACCTGAAAAACAGTTTATTCGTCATAGAAGAATTTCGTCACTACTTGGCAGAAGTCAATGTGCTTCATTGAGTAACTTTAACTGAATTATCAGCTCTCGTCCTGCATTGATTCTTGTACTTTTGTCGCAGTTACAGATTTTCCCTCTTTTAGGGGCATGAAGTCTAATTTGGGACATTTGTTTTGTCGTATATTGCTAGACAAAGTAATAAGATCCTCCTTCCTTACGAAAGAACAGTTTGTTACTATTTAGAATGACTAAAGTGAGAAATTTACTCTTTATGTAAATTTACTAATTATTCAACCAACTGAACCCTGTGCATACATTCAGTTCGTGAATAAAAAAGTATGTACAGCAAGAGCTCCACTTTAAAAATTTAAATTTTGATCATAAGAACTATTAACAAGTTCAACTATGCACAAAAGCACTCATAAAACAATAAAGGCTGCTTTAAAAAACAAAAACAAAACTCATCAAACTCGTTGTTTTATATAACCTATTAAATAATCCCAATTAATATTAAAATATTCTTTCTCGAAAATGCATACAAAGGTTAACAACGATGTAAGACATCCATTATAGCAGCACTTAATGGTGTATAAAACACAAATCCAAATGTATAAATCTTCATACCAAATCCATTCAGTCCCATTGTCTCTTCCGCATCGTTATAGCCACGATTTCCATTCATAATTTTTGTACCGCTTCACTACGCACATCTTTAATTGGTATTGCTTCATCTAGAAACCACATAATGCGGTTGCATCTTGAGAGCACAAGACGACTAAGCCAGCACAGCAAAGGTCGTGGCAGAGCTTGGAAGTAATGGAGTGTGGCAATTATGAATACATTCAGAGCAACAATGTGTTATGCGCGCGTGCAATGTCCGGCATAGGAAACGGTAAATCCAGCACATAAGCCTTTACAAAAATGGTGCCGATTGAGGAAGTAAATATAGTTAGAGCTATTTTTGGATGTCAATGAAAATAAGTCTTATCGAACAGAAGAAAATTGAGAAAAACTCCAGTTCGCACATCAACTCTTTTGTTTGGTGCGAGCAATTATTTTTCTGCACTGGTTTATCTCTTTCGACTTACATTCATCACAAACTTTATGTTATGAAATAGCGTGAGAACTAAATGAACGTCAATTAACGCCTGCGTTAAGCGTCCATACAGGGGCGTTAGCTCGTAAAACTAATGTGTGCCATTATTATCCAGCTGGATTCATATATGCGGATCTGATTCACTATAGGGCTGCTGACTTTTACTTTCAGTAATTAAGTCTATTTATGGGCATTCAATTAGGTAGCTCAACCAATTAGGCTTCACATTAATAGCTCGCTGTGGGTTGGTAACAAAAAAGTTAATAGCTTCAAAGAAGTATATCCGCAACTGTGACGTTCAGTGAGCTAATAAACCTTTTTCTCCTCTAAAACGTAATCAATTATTATCTGTTTGGCATGTAACTTACTTTATTATGAAATGCAAGTAACAAAAAGTCAACAAAATGGACAATCTACGATGCTAATCTCCGTAAATAACTTTTTTTTTTTGGTGATAAAATTGCATCGACACTCCGCGCCGTTTGTAACACAAACAACTTTAGGATGTTGTCAAACATTACTTGGAAATAAGTAGGCCAAATTATTGCTCTTTATGTTTTACTATTGAGTGGACGTGTTGAGATTTGTTTGAAAACCAAAAAATAATACCGGACGGAAGGATTTGTATTGGTGATGTTGTTCAATTACGTTTTGTAAGTCCAAGAGTACGTGATACGATTTGTAAAATGTACGTTTTACTAATATGCTTCCGTAAACAATGTTATGTTATGAGGCGAGTGTGACTTACGGATTTTTTTTTTAATGGCAACTTGCTTAGTAACAATTTAATGATTATTGTGTCACACAATTGTTGTACTATTTCGGAATTGAAATGAAGAGTATCTTGCTATAAAATGCCGTCTTTTTGTGTACATGCTGTTGCAGAAGATTCGCTATTTTAAATAATTTTGAAAAGATTCTTCGAAAATAATCTTTTTTTTTCATACATACCAGCATTTTTTGTTTAGAGGGTGTATTCCAGATGAAGTATTTGATAAGTATAGATAGTTTTATATCATGATTGTGAAGTGCTTGGACACGTTCATGGAAAAACAGATTAGAACAGTTCATTTTTTTACGTTTTTGAAGTCTATAATGCATATTCAACTCAGACTTTATTCAAAGCAAACCTAGAGGAAGCCTTATTAGTTTTAGAAATAAAAAGAACTGAAGCCTGTAGCTCTGAAGATCCACCGCTTCCTGACTACTCACAATCATGTATGCCGTGTGCTTTTCAGGTTTTGTTACACACATAAAGGGGAAACGCAACTTTCTGTCAGTTTTGAACAACGAATTGAGAGGCCTCTCATGACAAATACTCTCGAAGGGTTTTATGGTCCCGGTCGGAATTCGAACCTAGCACCTCGTGCACAGTAGTCCCACACTAACCACTGCATCATGACACCCACAGTTATAAGAATAATAGAATTAAAAATAAGTTTAGAAACAGCAAGGAGCTCCACTTATCCTGTCCGATTCTCAGAGAACTATAAGGCTTGGTAAAACCAGACTAATTACTTTCCGCAGATACCAGATTATCTCAATTTTCATATGTCACTATAGTCATCCTGTTGGAGACTGAGCTTTTGGCTTCTTTTATAAAAATGTTATAAGTTCACAGCTGAATCAGCATAATTTGTGGTTCAAGCCTTGTGGTCCAAAGTTTTAAGCTTACTTAAAATTTTGTTTAAGCTTTTGTTTTTCGATCTTGAAAATTACGAGGCCGGTTAAAGCTGTTTTAAAAATGACACATTTTTGTATTTTTTGATCTTGAAAATCATGAGACTGATGTGAAAATATGTGTAAATGGGAGAAATTTGGGGAAATTAAAAAACACAGGAGAATGTTTTTGGGACTTGATGTGTGACATTTATAAATGAAGTTTTAAGGGTTAGATTTTAAGGACAAGTTTTTCATTGCGAGATTATTCGAGTTTCCGAGCTAAACTGAGCTTAACCCCAGAAATGAATTTTTCACTGAATATTGATCCGGGATTGATCTCGGTTTAACTCGCCAAATTTAAGGAGTTAATCCCGGATCAACTCTGGGAAACAGTATAAACTTCTTTGAATGTTTTTTCCTGTGTGAAATGGCAGTGGCGTTGCGTGTTTCCGTAGAAAATAACAATCTAAAAAATTACTCGAATTTCTTTTTCTGTATTTTTTTGTTAAGTGAGAGCTGGGAGAGTCAATTATTTCGAGAGTCGAAGATTTTGACAACTCTACTGACGGAGTTAACTCTGCACTGAAAAACTGTTCGCTGGGTTGACTCTAGATTCGTTTTGTTCCGTGATCATCAGATCTTTTTTTAAGCTGGGCTTAATTCAGAACTGAAAAACCGGCCCAAGTGTAATAACATTGGTTAAACGTAAATTTGATTTTTTTTTGCTCCGAAATGTACACAAATCATGCTTAAAATCGAAAACCTAAAATTATAAATATTTTATCTGTAAGTTCAATTAGGTAAAATAAACACAAAGATTATTTTGAGAGCTGGGCTCTGCTCTGAATAAGCAAGTCTAATGTAATGCGTAAAAAGTTCGCTCTTGACTACTTCCTCAAGTTGGTGCCAGCCATCTGCTATTTTTGAGAGCAAAAAGAAGTATAGAAGTAAATCATTTTTGTATACATTTCATTTCCATTATAGACCAGACATTTCCTTCCAATGAACAAATCGGCTGATAGCTTAAAGAAATGCCTTGACCCTTCCTTTGATAGACGAAATTTCATAACTTATAAGCCAACAATTTAAGTCCTCCTCGTTGTGCATATTCATAATTATTTCCTGCGAACGTATTGAACTGTCTGTCAAATGGTTCTGAAGTATTTGAGCAAATTAAGGTTGAACATTTCATAGATTCACTGACACAGAAAAATTAGTATTCAACCATGATAATTTTCACACTTGTAAAAGAACAGGTAATTTTCACAGATAATAAAATCCCATTATCAATCCTTTCGTGTTTCAGAACAGCTTTGCAACCTATTGTTTCGAAAGCACAATCTGTGATGCTTTGCACTAGGCCCCTATATTTGCATCAAGTATGTAGGGAAGATATTTCGCCAAACTTCGTAATACCCGTACAGAGTACAGTGCATCATGTCGAACTGTCTTAAACATCATTTTGATAAACTCCCACATTTGCCTTCTCCTTCATCTTGTCTGCTTTATTATAGGTATCGGCTTAGATCTATGCCAGTTTGTTCATCGTAAGATGTCTTGCTTGTGGATACACTATTCATAAATTTCAATTCAATAGATAATCACACACATATACGACTAATAATAATATTTCAATTGAATAGACTATACAAGAAGATACACACGCTGCACCATGAGAGATGTTCAAGTGGAGGAGTAACAACATGGTTTGGAAAACATGAAAACCTGTGCTGTGCTGAGTCACAAGAGATCCAGTACCCAGTAACACGACATAAAAGAAATAAAAATCTGTTTTTTTTTCGAAATTAATTGGAGAAGCTATCGCGAAAATTTCTCATGCAAAGTGCACATACCAGTTGGGTTTGTTATATAATTGCAAAACAAAATTTTACTTGAGAAAAACAGACTCAAGGTAACAATGTACCAGTACCTGGTAATTATGGGAAGGGAAAACAACAAAAAAAACTTACAGCATCTTGAAAATTGATATCCACTCGAGGAGAAATCCAAAATAAAACTTGGTAGAGTTCTTGTATTTCGTTGTTGTTGTTAGTTAATCCAAAAGTCTATGAAGCGTTCACTTAAAACAAAAATAATCCTTTTTTGGAACGAACTAAGAGATTCACTTTTTTAATGGTGCTGCTGCTGGTTGTATCACGTAAACGAATTCCACTTCAACACTAACGTCAACACATCGAATGCAGTTCGGTCTGCCGCGAAATCAAGTACTAAAATGAATGGATTTCCCTGGGTCTTTTATGCTTTATAGTTGGGGGGACCACGAGACAGAGGTCTGACAAACAGTTGCTCTGCAAAAGTTCGAGGTGCATGGAAGCGAAGAAATTCGCTCAGCGGCACTCGTTTGGCTAGCCCCTCCAGACGGCGCAGTGCTACCCTGGTGAGTGGTAACAACTAACAAGTATTGATCTGTGAATTTGCAAGCATGTAGTGGGACTGTGCACACACAGGCATCCGCAGAGGTTCGGAGAGAAAAAACCAAAAGAAAGAGGTTTTTCCTGAGACCTACGTGCACTATACGTACTACATATACCGGGAGCCGAAGGTATGTATCATAGCGGCGGTCTAGCCATGAGCGCAGTGGCATTGTATTGTCCATAGATTTTGACCCCTTCCTACCAGGGTATGCTAACACCATCTACTAATTAGTAACCAACAAGCTAACCGAATCAACCGAGTTGGCGTGAGTGAATTTTCTATTGTTACTGCGGTCATCCCGCTGGGGCTGAGGTTACCTTGACGCAACGAGTCGGTAGCGGCAGTATCGGCGGGCAATCGGTAGCAAATTTCTTCGCCTTTGGATTGATATACTTTATTCGATGGATATTACAGTGATTACCGCAGATGCATTTGGAATTCTTTGCTGGTAGAGGCTCTGTCCGGTGGCCTTTGTATTTTACTCATGCAATTGTTTTATGATGAATCGAGCGATTAATTAAAAAGCGGAACGAACATTAATAGCAAAAGAAAGTTCAATATTACGCCCTGTGCGAGCAAAAAACCTAGCAGTGTATCTGATGTATTAGTCTATTATTGTATGCATGTTTTTAAAAGAGTAAAATTTTCGCAAGTATAGTTTTAAATCATAGACACTTTGCTGCTTAATGGTCCTTAAGACAGCCTTTTGAAATACATTGAGTCATATGATTTTGGCTTGTTGCCTCGTTATTGGGAAACTTTATTATGTGGTAAAAACAATTTCATTTATCTGGTTTATTTTCAAATAGTTTGTTGGCGTTCTCCGGTTTAAAGTTTTGAAATATTACGTGGTCTTTGAAAACATTTTTAAGGGAATTTTTTTATGTCCTCGTCAATTTTATAGCCTTGAAAAATGGATAGTGATTTGCTATCACAATCATTATTGTGACATTAATTTCTTTAGTTTGTAAAAAAGAGAAAAAACCAGGCTTACGAGATATAATCGAGGCCGACGGGAAAATTGATTAAATCAAGTCCATCCGCCTGTCCGACAACTCCAATGCTCTGACAGACACCCTCACTAAACTAGCGCATGTGGGAACACATCAATATTTTTAAGAAATGTACTAAAATCACATTTTGGCTATGATACTTTTTGGTCAGTACACTGTTTTAAAAGTGCTTGCTTTTAAAGCGTTAGAGAAAAATTTGAGCACGCCCAATTTTCTAAAATCAGTATTAAATAAAAATTGCGTTTTTAGCGGAACGTCCAGAAATGGACAAGGACCTACCTAATTATGGTATTCGTTTTCTTATCTGACCGTCTGTACCTGTTGTAAATTTTAAGCGGTGAGTTGTAAAAATAAAATTCGGTTCGCAAGTCTGTGAAAGAAATGAGACCATAAAAGGGCAAATTTTTAATACTCATTACATTACGGTTTATTTTTGGTTTGAATTTCGGTGGCGAAAAGGCAAGAAGTGTTTTTGCATTTTGAAAAGTTTTATAGTCGAAAGTAGAAAATTGTAATATAAACTGCGCATCATCAGGTTAGAGCCCGCGTCCTCGCGTAAAAGGTTCTTAATTGCCATTTGCAATTGGCATTTTCAACACGACCATACCCCGATCCACACTTCACGGGTGTTTAAATCATGGACTAAGTGTCAAAATGTCAGTGTAACACAGCCTCCGGCATAATTCAATCTACATATATATAAAAGAAAGCGGGTGAAAATGGCTGGCAAGTAAAGTTTGCGGTCTGAAAAATAATATTCTATCCAACTGACACTAATTCAAGGATTCCATTCTATTCCAAGGATTCCATTCCATTTCATTCCACCAAGTTACTTACTTACTTAAGGTGGCGCTTCAGTCCGGGGTAGACCTGGGCCTCAGCCAACAAGCTTCGCCAGCCAACTCTGTCTCTAGCTTGCCGTCTCCAGTTTCGCACGCGAAGTTGGGTGAGGTCCCCTTCCACTTGCGTGCGCCACCTGAGTCTCGGCGCTCCTCTACCACGCCATCTCTGCGGTGTGGATTCGAAGATTTTCCGGGCCGGGGCGTTGGTGTCCATCCGCTCTAGATGACCCAGCCATCGTAGACGTTGTGTTTTGACTCTTTTGGCCAGGTCGGTATGGCTGTACAGCCCGGTACAGTTCGATGTTATATCTCCTCCTCCACTCTCTGTCTATGCAGACCAGACCGTAAATCGTCTGTAGAATTTTCCTTTCGAAGCAGCCTAAAGTGTTTTCATCCGCCTTTGACAGGGTCCATGCTTCTGCACCGTAAAGCAGGACGGGGATGATGAGGGTCTTATACATGGACACTTTAGTTGCTCGAGAGAGGGCTTTGCTGCTCAATTGCCTCCTTAGCCCAAAGAAACAGCGATTGGCAAGGGTTATCCTTCGTTTGATTTCAGCGCTGGTGTCATTGTCTGAATTGATAGCGGAACCCAGGTAGACAAAGTCCCTAGCTACCTCAAAATTAAAGCTGTCGATGGTGATGTTTTGTCCAAGACGTCGGTGTTGGGTGTCTGATTTGACTGCTAAGCCCATATTCCCCGCTTCCGTCCCAATATTCACGAAGGCTACACTGACATCACGCTTTGTTTTACCGATTATGTCAATGTCGTCTGCGTATGCGAGTAGTTGAACGCACTTTTGAAAGATTGTACCTCTGGTGTTGGCGCGAGATTTCTGCACAATTCTCTCAAGTATGATGTTAAAGAAGTCGCATGACAGCGCGTCGCCTTGTCTAAATCCTTTTTTGACATCAAAGGGGTCGGTGAAAGCAGAAAAAGTACAGAAAAGGTACAGCAGAAAAGATCTTGTATGCGATGTTCAGAAGACTTATGCCCCTGTAGTTGGCACAACTCAGAGGGTCTCCTTTCTTCAGGATCGGGCAAACAATGCTGAGGTTCCATTCGTCGGGCATGTTTTCTTCCGACCATATCTCGCAGATAAGCTGGTGCATGCTCCTAACCAGCTCATCGCCAGCGGATTTAAAAAGTTCGGCAGCTAGGCCGTCTGCTCCGGCTGCTTTGTTGCACTTGAGCTTAGACACAGCTACTTTCACCTCTTCCAGGTCGGGTGGGCGGTATCGTTCGTATGCTTCGTCGGTAACGTCTTCGCCCGGGTTGAATGGTTCGTTCTGCCTGACAGCGGTATTTGGTTCGTCCTCGCCGTTATACAGTCTACAGAAGTGGTCTTTCCAAATCCTCAGCACCGACTGCGATTCTACAACGATGTTCCCTTGATGGTCCTTAGAGGCTTCATTTCGAAGTTTATGCCCTTGGCAGGACCTTTTGATCCTTTGGTAAAACTTTCTAACCTAATTCCTGTTGTAACATCTCTCTATCTTTTCAACCGCGCGCTTCTCGTGCTCTCTCATTTTCCTTCGGAGAAGCCGGTGTTCCTCTCTCCTCCTCTGCTCTTAGAGCTCGCGAGCAGCTCTAGTCCTTCTGTGCAGCGCCGCTTTGTATGCTTCCTGTTTAGCTGCATGTGCTTGCCGGCATTCATCGTCAAAACAGGGGTTTCGTTGTGGTGGCAGTGTGAAACCCAGCACTTCAGAGGCGGCGTCTCTGATGGCATTTTGGCAATGTTGCTACTGGGTACCAATACTTGATGCTGCATAGGACTTCGTAGAAGGTTTTGAGAGACTCGGTTGGAGAAGGAGCTGGCGATCTCTTGCGATTGTAGTCGGCCGACGTCAAACTTCCTCACAGTATTTCCATTACTTGGCGCTGGTCGGGATATCCGCAGCCGTACCTTGGCTACAACAAGGTAGTGATCCGAGTTGGCCCCTCGGAAAGTTCGGACATCCATGATACTGCAGGAAGGCCTTGCGTCGATCGCAATATGGTCAATCTGGTTGACGGTTGATTGATCGGGAGATCTCCATGTCCCTTTGTGGATATTGAGATGCGGGAATTGTGTACTAGCTACCACAACGTGGCGCCCCGCAGCATTTTCCACCAAGTTATATTTAAAAATTGTGCGACTCACATTTTTAATCCAACCTAAGAAGACATGATCAATAAAGAAGGATTAACTCATTTCTTATCTTTATTCAAAAATGTCTAATTTACTAAATGGATAAGCTTAGAAATAATGTCATTGTCATGACTCATGAGCTCAATTAAAATGAAAAAAAATTTGGATGCGGTTAGCCTGATGACCAAATTTAAATTGTTATTTTTTTTTGATATTTAAAAACAAATCTAAAAAAAAAAACTAAAAAATACTGAAGCAATGGTTTTTATTTTAATTGACTAAGAATTAAATTTTCCATAAGCAATAAAAGCTTAAAAAATTTTAGCTCTTTCGGTTCGGCTAGAATTGACTCAAAACCTTTTACGCGAGGAGAGGCGCACCTTATGACGCGCAGTGTAGATTATAAAAATGGACTTTTAAAAAATATTTAAAAGTTTTTCAGAAATGAGGAACATAAAATATGGCCCGTTGATAAAGTGTTCAAGGTCGATTTTTTTCGATATTATGTTCAAAAAGCCGATATTGGGGCCACATATAAGTAAAGTTTAAGCGAAGGCTAAAGTTAAATTTTGGCAAAACAGTTTAAAAACTGCGGTTTTTCCCCCATTTTTTTTATAAAAATAATCATGAACAAAATTTTGACCGCATGACTATCTCCGATGCTATAGGCGCAAGTGATTGAGAATTATTTATATTTATTTGAAATTTTCTAGAATGTTCCTTATATTTTGAGATTCGGCTCGAAAGCTTCAAAACCATTTTAAAATATTTTGGTAACTTACCGATAATACCGATTGTAATATAAGGCCTAAGTCCTACCGATTGCGTTAAGGCCTTAGGCATGTAAAGAAGATTCTGAAAACTTCTGAAAATTCTAAAAATATTTCAAAAATGACGGTTCTAACATCTTAAATTTATAGGAAATTTTTTAAAATTCTATATTTTTACCGTTGTCTTAGAGCTCTGTTCTCAGATTATTAGGAAGAAACAATCATTCCACTTTTTACTTATATAGTAGTCAGTCAAAATATGTTAAAATTTTTAAAACTAAAACGCATTTGGCTTGTTTTGAAATTTTTCTAAAAAATCAAAACAATAAATCACACATGACTCTTACTTTCGACCCTTTCGTCCGCTTATATTTCAACTCCGCTCTTGGAACTATAATGTTTATTGAATAAAAATTTATTAAATTTATTAAATAATTTTATCGGCTTAGCAATGAGGACTTGAATTTTGGACAGAATTTGCTTCTGAAGAAGGTAGAGAAGAAGTTATTTGAGGAAACGGTTTCTCACGGAATAGAGGAAATAACATTCCTTAAACTTATTTTTAGTGCCCTTCTACGCTTCAAAAGCTTCACAGTCATTTAGTTGTGCGTGAAAATTTCACGATTGCGAACTTTTTCAAATTATGTCATTTGACTCCTTGATTTTAATATGAGTCGACGGCTGCCCAGCGTAGGACACTTAACTATCTGGGTCAGAGCAAATACCTGTGTGTTATCTCACCAAACGTAATAAGCGGAAATTTTTGATTTACTAAAATCAAACCTTACCGGTTAAACAGGGCATTTTTACGTATTACCACTTTATAGGCTAAAGAGTAAAAAAAAAGCAGTCAAAATATTTTGAGCACTACCACGGCTAAAATAACGTCCAATGACAAGCTTCCAGACCGTTATCATATAATGCACATGCGCCTGCATTCCACATAATTAACCATCGGTATGGAATGAATTGGCATCTCGTATGCCCAACCTATCGCGCACTCTTTAGGCCTACATCAAACGATTACGCATTCAAAACACTACTTTGCCGCCATCAGCCATCGCGAACCAGGTTCAGTTGGACACGCATCGTGGTCTTACATCCAAACAGAAACAGCATAGCTCAAGTCATTGGACTTAGCCGAATCTGTGGAGTGAAAACACAATGCAGTCTTTTGCTCTACCACCACTAAACACTTTTGATTGATGCAGTATGTTTTTCTTGAGGCTTTTCTGTATTGGAATAGATTTTCTACCTCATGGATAATGGAATTGAAACTATAACTAAGTGAAAGACTTCCACCTGCTCGACGCAGTACGGCAACAGTTTTTCGAGCAAATAGCTGAAAGCATCTCTGTACTCCACATGGTTAGATTGGTTACAAAATCTGGTGGGTTTTCGCTCGGGCCGAAAACAAAAAAATAAATTCAAACAAATGAGCCTCATGTACCTTCGTGTGTGATAAACGAACCGTACCTAAGCATAATTCAAGTCCAGCTGAGGCAAAAGATATTATGTGCCCGTACACAGTCGCAGTCGCGCACACCATTAAGACAACGTAAGGCTTAACCTTGCTACATAAATCTAGATATCGGAGACAATAGGCATGGACGCGTGGTTAAGTCAGACAATTGCTCTTAAGTTACTCAATAACTGGAGCTGTGGATTGGATAGCTACGTGTGATTGTTGCAGCCTGAGACGCTTATGACTTTGGCTGTGTCGTGGGCCCACACAGAAAAAGGCGGAGCGGCATGTTTTAAGTGACTGAGTCACCATAGAGCTCTACAAAATGTGCAGTCGTTGTACTGCACTTTTATAGATGTTATTGCGGTCAAAATAGATTCTAATGAATCACTGGTGTTAATCTAGATACAATCCCAACCGGAGCCAAGGTTTAACGCGACTGGGAGGCACACTTTTCGAAAGGGAATTCACAAACGAGTGCATATCGGCATTACTGAAATATTTACTGGTGGCTGGCTACGAATTTGTGGCTGGCTGGCCAGAATTTGATCAATATAATGCCAATTTTTTTCAACTGTTTTTTCTGTTCTCAATGAGAATTTTTTGCTCACAAACCTCTACAAAACTCTTAAAAATGTTAACTTGAACCCACTGTTTAATAAACTGTAGTAAGTTATAGAATTTAATCATAAGTGCCTTCAGATACTGAGGATTAGATCTTGCTCCCCCACCAATGAGCAAAACAATTTTCATTATTGCTTAAAGACTGAGCTTCATAGGAAATTAAGTTCTTATGTGGCGGCATAACTCGCCTATACTACAGGACAATCATTAAAATAAGAAATAAACCTTAATCCCAGCCAAGAAACTTATGCTACTTAAGAAAAACAGTATATGTAATATACCTCTATTCTGAGAGGGGTTTGAATCAGGCTAATTCGAGTGTCTGTAACACATCCAGGATACTTGGTTGTAAGAAGCAGGTCCTTGGCGCATATTAATCTGAGTCATTAATGTATCCCATTAATGGAGACCTGGGCCAAACTTGGCCACTGTGACTAACTATCTTACGCGGTTCTTGTATAAATATCTTAGGCGATTGGGACCCGATTCATACTCTTTTGGCCAGAACCCAGATTAGGAGAGGGACATGGAAAACACTTAATACAAATCTCCAAATACCAAAATCCTTATATTTCCTTATATTTCTCTTTAATTTTCTAAAGATAAAATTCCTAGGCTTCAAATATCGCTGAATACATAGAGAGGAATCATATCCCGGACGAACCCCTCCATGGGCTTACAAGGGGAATCCATGTAGATGCAAGGTTAGGTTTGTGCAAAGTTTGTAGGGGAAATGGGTGATTCCGGTGGAAATTTTTGCCGAAAATTGTATTTTATTTAAAATATTTACATACTCTGTCCAGCATGCCCAATATTTTGTTCGATTGATTTTATTTTAGATTTTGCTCTATGGAGATTTGTTTGGGTACCTATATTTTGTACGACTTCAAGCAAATTGTACCTACTTTATCTCTTGACTCATGGAGGGTCTTTACTTAGTCTTTCCTCACCTCTGCGATACTTGTCACGCTGTTTCCTTTTGCCATTTGCATTCGCGTTGCCTTGAATCTTAAAACGGAAGTTCGGTCTTCCTGCCCATCTCAAACCTGGGGCTTGGATTCAAACACCATCTTGGCCGGAGCGAATCAATGTAAGCTTCGGCAATGTGTGTAGGGTAACCATAATGTCAAAATGAAAAATACACTAAAGACACTCAGCTCTGCCAATTTTATTTGCTTGGTCTTAAGAAATCCTTTAACATTTTACCGGTTTATTTATAGCAGGACTTAGCATAGGCTTAGCTTGCCTATGAGCCAAAACTATTTATACATGTAACTTGACAGGTGTCAATCCTTATATTCCATCAATATTCTCCGTGCTAATCTAAAAAGCTAATCTACAGCATAAATGCAAAAGGATTGAAGAAATATAATTTCTTTGGGCTATGCAAATTTCAATAGCCATGGTCATTTCCTTCTGGTGATCATAAAGTTTTTATTCATATCAACTGAAATACTTTTTCAACAATTCAGGTATTATGTTATGTAGGTACTCCTTGAAAGACAAGATAAAAGCAAAAGGTAAAACATTTTTATTCCTTTCAATTAAAGCGAAAGTCAGCACTCAAAATGCAACCTCTCACCGTTGCCTTAAATAGTCCATTTAATGCTTGTCACTCAAGAAATTAAGTTCGATTACTTTAAACCTTTCAATTAGGCCAACTCAGAAAAATGACTTACATTTTTAAACTTTCCATTTGGCATGCGTTTTCAGCTGCTTTAAATTGATTGTGAATTCCCAACCTTGAACTTTTCTCCAACCTTCCAGCCACGATAGTTAACTATCGACTTCCTGTGAATGCCAGCATACCTTTTGAGATTTCTTTTAAAAAACAAAATTAATTTAATTTGCTCACGCAACAATTATTATACAAGACATGAGATATATACATGTTAAGTAGAGCATTGCGTCTAATAGTCTGGTATTTTTGGGTTAAAAAAAACATGGCTTTATATAGAACCCGTAGTACTACTGATTTATAATTATAATCATACAACCAGGCACTCTTGATTGGTGTTACATGAATTTAATAATAAAAATTTTCGGAATTTCATTTGGTTTCACTTTTGTTTTGGGTGCGGGAGGAAGGCTTTGAAGGAAAAGCGTTTTTGAATTTTAAACAAACTTCAAGCATTACGCATATAGGTACTTACAAATTTGCCCATGCTTTCTTTTGTGGCACTTTTATGAGCCATGACAAGGTAGCCACAAACGTAAAGGTGGCGTTACAGTTTTTGTGCAGCAATTACGCAATGTTTTTTCTCTTAAGCCATACCTCTGTGATTAACACTGAATACTTGATATTTCAGTTTTGTACCCTCCACATCGTTTGCTATTTTTGAGTTACAGTTCGTTAGTTGATAGTGATTAACTAAGACCCTCCTTTTCTTTCAAATTAGCGCGTGCCTCCAACATGGGAATTATTAGGTTATATCATTCGGTCCGGCTATTTCACTATAACTTTTTGCGGTTTGAATTAAGGGTCAAAGTAAAGAGTCCTGGGAGTTAATTGGTTTCAAGGTTGGGCTTTGAAGAAAAAAAGAAAATAGTTCATTGTGTGGGGGTTTGATTTTAAGCTAAAGTTTTTTTTTTATAATACAATCCCGTTCAAGGGACCCCAATAGAAAAAATAGAGGTACTGATGCACTTTTATTTTAAATTGTTGAGATGGCTAAACTGATGAGGATAAATTTCCTGGTGGAAGCCTGTATCACATTCGTGATATTCTGCTAAAAAAAGAATTCCAATACAAAGCAGTACGCCCGAAGTTGGTCTCAAGGATAAACTGATGGGCACGCGTTCTTGCGCTAGTATAAAGGTTGAACTCTTCAAGTGCTGGAATAGAGCTATTTCACTGGAACAGTCTTTGTAAAAAAATAGAAAAGAGAAGAACAAGAGAAATTATATAGATGCCCGATAAGGTCGAATGACTTTATGTTCAAGTGACCTAGTAGCTAATATGCTCTTTTTTGAATCAAGCAGATGTTATGTGGTCTTTTGCTGCACCTACCCAGACATGACAGTTATACTTCAGTTTTGGGTGTATGAATGCTATGTAGATTTTGACCCGTTCGGAAGGTGTAAATATATTTTGCATCGCTTTAGGAATTCTATGAGCATTTAGCTCGAGTTTTGGCTATCTCGTATATGTTTTCATTCACGCCCACATTCTGCGAATAGAGAGTTTGTCGGTTTCTGCAATGCTAATTCAATTATTTATCGATAACGACGGAAGATTCCTATTTTGCTTGTAAGAAAGTTGACAGCATTAAGTTTTGGATGCGTAAAATTGCACTCTATTTAAGAGATCCTGAATACTCTATTCTGGTAGAATTCTCTGCTATAACAGAAAATTCATAGTCTACCGAATGAAAGAATCATCAACTACGATTGCACTAATTTTACACAAAAGAGCTTGATGCCAAACTTAGGTCGAATGGCTTAAAAATTTATGGCGCAATAGCCTAGCTTTTCTAAAGCATTCAACATTTCAACCACAGTCAAACAAATAACTCAGCCATTCATGTGTAAACTACCCTGTTTAGCCAAACATGAAAGCCATGTACACTGGTGAGTCTCCAATACTATTAAGTTTATGAATAAAAAATTGTTTTATCGGAAATCTTGCTTAGGATTAAATCTCCCTTAAATTGTTTTTTTGATTTCCAAAGCACGTTCTTTTGAAGTGACTTTTTTAAAGAATTTTCGAAATGTGTTATTTGGCTTTAGCCCTACTTAATGTGCGTCGATCGATGACTTAATTATTAAAATCAAAACTTATTATTAAAGTATAACAAATACCACACATTTATTTCACCTTATGATATAAAATAATAAATGATATATAAAAAAAGTAATTATATAAATATGTACACTATAAATAAATTCATTATCCTAGATATACATAAAAAAAATCAACAAAAATCGAGTAAATTCTCAAAGTAGGACTTAAGAACCATATACACATTTTTAAACACTACTTGCTGCTATATTTGGTATTGTAGGAACAACTAGTGTTGCCGTTGTCTCTTGGGTAGCAGGTGTCGGGGTTGCTGTTGATTGCTGTAGGGAATTCGCTATTGATAGTTCCATTTCCATTCGCATCACCTCCTCGTAGCTGGGCAGATCCTTGTCATCTTTGCCAAGGGCATCTATGTGACGGGAAGATTGCGGTCCTACATCCCAAAAGAAGTCTGTGAAATTGTTCGGATCATTAGCTCGGGAGTCGGCGTCTATTGTATAGACTGCAGTCCGTCGAACTGGAAAGAATATGGCAATAGGTTGATTTGCTTTGTTATGTGATAGGTGAGATTTTATTATTGATAAAAACAATAAATATTTTATTAAAACTTAATAATTCAAACATTCTTTCGTATTATAAATCCATGACATGCTATTAAGCACCCTAAGCTTTTGCCTAATTTTCACATGATGCTTTGAAGCTGCATATTCAAATGAATATTCTTGATAACAAGGAAGACAACGGCAAAATGCAACAGCCTATTCTTTTTTTCCCATAGGACAGGGAGTATCTTAAGTTTGATTCTAGTTTGATCCTTTAGTTTGATCCCGTCTTTCGAGTTGTTATTATAGGACTTAAAGTTTCATCAAGGAATTTGAGACTTCATTTTTGTACCTTTTAGGTCATGAAGCAGTAGAACTGTAAAAAGATTTGCAACTTGCCCACCAACTGACATGTGCTATTTTAATGGAAAAAGACGGTCAAGGGAAGTATTATGAACCATGAAATGGCATGACAACGGGAATAGGCCACGACGGATTGCCAGATACCCTACCCTACCAAAAAAAGAAGAATGCCACGACTCCAGAAAGTGGGCGAGTTGCAAAAACATAACTTTTGAATGACTTCTGCTAGGTGATTCCATACATTTTAGACTAAAGTTCCGCCTTTTTAACTAAGCTAATCACTTTTCCAAAGCCACACCTCCAAAAGTGAGCGGAGGCAAATAATATATTTCCAAAGAAGTTAGCCAATGCTTACATCTTCTACATTTGTAATAAAGTTTTCGTCAAATTTAATATATATTCATTGAAAACCGTAATTTTGGGCGTGGTCAATGTAAGGGCCTCAAAGACAATTCAATTACAGCAGTGTTACAAACCCAAAATCAGTGTGGTATAGCACCATTGAAACATGAAGAGTAAAAAAACTATTTCTTAAAACTAGAGATGATCGCACATATTGGCCTGTTGGAGATCCTATGGGCGGCTTTGAGAAAATCGCATTAAAAACTAAATTTGGGTTTTTTAAATTTTTTTAGTCGATTCTAAATCCAATAACTAAAAAAAAAACTGTTGAATTTACTCACTGCTTAGATCTAAATAAAATTTAAATATTTAATTCTAAAAAAAAATTCCTGAGACTAAATTAAAGTAAATTCACCCTTAAGGTAATCCCACCTTAAAGAAGTCCCTTTTCCTCTTCTTCTAATCCTTTCCGCTCGTGAGATGTGTAACATTAACCAGTGAGTAAGTGCTACAGTGTGTACGCAGAAGTTACAGTCCGTAAAACGGACCGTTGAATACCCCATCCTATCCCACAATGTAAAATGCTGATGACATGGTTATTTTTTGACATTTTATAAGTAATGTAAACTTCGAAAAGGGGCGTGGTCCAACCGCCCCTAATGAGAAACCACATATATATCCAAGTTACACTTAAATGTAAGTAAAAATGCAATTTTTTGGTCCAAATTCAATATTTTTGAAAAATCGATCCTTAAAAGGGGGCGTGGCTAAAATCTTTATATAAAAAAATCTGGACTGAAGTCTCGTTTACCTAACCTGCTACTTTTTTGTTTCATGCTTTCCTAAATTAGGCTCAAGGCTAGTCGAAATTAAGTTTTTCAGGCAAATTTTAGGTTTTTCTTCCATTCTGCCTCCAAATATGGGCGTGACCCAAAGTCTTGTGTGAACAAAATGTAGAACTTAGCGTTTTCTACATAAAATATTCAGCAAATTTTTTTTTAATTTTAAGCAAAAATATTGAGTAAACTGCATTTGAAAATTTACGATTAAATTAGATTCCGCGTCCACTAGAGGAGGTTTACCGCTTACATTTTTCTTTTTTGTGTCTTACATTTATTAGGAGATGCTAAATGTTAAATTTCAGCCTATTAGAACGTCTTACAGTTTTGAAAATTCTGGAGGTAGTTGCACATTTAGAGCGATTGTGGGCGTGTCTTTGGGCGGATTTAAAAATGTTTTACACTTGTACACATGACGCGGACCTTACGTACGAAGTTTCAGCACCCTAGCTCAAAATTAAGGCCTAAAAACATGTGACATACAGACGGACGGACGGACGGACGGACGGACGGACATGGCTCATTCGATTCAGAATTCGGTCTCGATCATATGCCCTTAAGGTCTTGGGGGTCTACCAATATTATTTCACCGTGTTACAAACTATGTGACAAACTTAATATACCTCCTATCCTACGGGATGGTATATAAAAAGGGTGTCCAATCCCCTAAATTCGCGAGTGCAATAGTAGAACCCGTCAGATGTTTTCGAAATCCAAAGCAGGGTTAGATAAAAGTTGCATCCTGAATTGTTTTGGTTTTTGGTCAATGAAGCGAAGAAAGTCGTTAAACGCTTGCAAAAAAATACAATTAAGTTGTTAGCTCAAATACCGTTAAAGGGAGTTCAATGTTTTCTTATATGCTTGATATTCATTTATCGGTAATATTGGGATTACATCAGACGGGTTGGAAAACCAAAGTTTCCGTGAACATTTCCTCGAACATCTTCACAAGTTACTTACTAATAAACAGATAATAAATTTAAAAACCGCTTGGATGAAAAAACCGATTGATTATTGAATCTACTAGCCTACTCTTCCGCATTTTAAACCACATCTCTTTAGCAGTTTATTGATTTGCAAAGTATTTTATATGGGGTTCCAACACTGTTCCTAACACAGAATACAGTAATTTTTATATAACTTTATATCACACAAGACAGACCGAATGAATTTGATATTAAAAACACAAAATTAAATCTAATTAAATGTAAAGAATGGGCCATTTTAGCGTGATTTCGTGACAGTTTGAATTTTGAATTGAAATGCAGAGCTTTTAAACACTAATGATTCGGAAAGAGTTCGAGTCCAATACATTTTAAGTCACCTATAAGTCGTTTTCTGAACCAAGCTCAATGATAAGCTTCTGCTATATGTAGAGAGAATTCTTCAAAGATATGGATTCCCGGATAGAAGCTTTACTAGCACAAAGAAAAAACCGAGGCAATAGAAAAGGTTAGGCAAGTTTTTTTCTTAATCTAGCTTTCGTGGTTCCCATTAGGTTTCTTTTGATATTTCCACAAAGATTGCACCTTTTATACTAGCACTTGTCTCTGCATTTAAATTTAAATTTATAAATAACTGTGATCAATGAGTAAAAACAATTACGTTCTCTCTCTCTTCTCTCTTCCGCGCGTCTTTCCCTCTGTCTGTTATCATTCCAGGCTTTGCGCATCCTGATCATTAACTGAAATTATTTATTCTCTTAATACTTTTAAATGTGTTCTATTTTAATTTCAGATATTTTACACCAATCAAGTTGAAAACTATAAACACCACAATAGCGATAAATAGAAAAACAAGGAATGTTGATCCTCCCATGGCATTCTAAGTTCTTTTGACACTTTGTATTAACTGAAATTGTGGAAAGATTTCGTTTAATCGTTTTCAATCGATGTGCTTTGCTGAATATTACTTTCTAATATAATTTTTAATTTATTGTCCGCTATCTGATACGTGAAATTTTCTTACGGCCTGATTAGATAAGTAAACAAACGATAGCGTTGCTAGAACTTGACACTATTCATGTGTGTATATCTCAGAAGAATATGTCAAATCAAAAGCTCGCCCTCTGAATATCGTCAAAAGTTATCTTTGCGATTTCAAAATCATCACATACCATCTCTGTGTTGGTTGTTACCAGATGTTGCTCGACCACGACACTTTTGGAAGCACCAAGATATAAACTAAAAGAGTTGAAAATATCTTATTCCATTAAAGCAGCTTATTTTTATGGATACCTACTTTGATTACGAATAAAATCGATGGGAAAACTAAAAACACAATAAAAAATACTGCAATGTAAATGGTAAAAATATCCATATTTTGAAGTTGCGCTTTGCTTTTTATTTGTGAGAAGAAAACTACATTTCTGAAATGGCCAAGGCGTATAAACTGCCTTTCAGGGTCGAAGCTCTGATAACTACTATATTGTATTTACCGTTTTTACCAAAATCAGATTTTATTATTTCTCAATTTAATAAATTGATTACCTGCCTGGGAGCCATTGTGAAAAATGGACAACCAAAAGAAAAAAATTGTTTCCTGGTATTTGAAAACTTTGAAGCAATTCCTCTGCGTTTTGTTTCTTGAGATAAGATTAAAGCTAATCGTAATCGTAGATTTATTGATTAGATGTCGTTCTGTCATTTGTCGGAACATTGATACTTGGAGTATTCGCATTGAAAGGGGAATTTTTTGTTTGTTGCCCTCGATTGGGTGGGAAATAAAGAAACGACTTCAATCAATTCATTACATGATTGTAGTCAATGTCAAGATCGTAACAATGACCACGAGTGTTGGAAACGTTCACAGGTGAGTCAGGCATGTGGGTAGGACGAGTAGTTAAGAAGATTAATCATAGCGTCTGATTTTTTCATGTTGATCTTGTATTTATATGACGCAGCAGAAATTCTATGTATTGGGGTATGTACGAGCTTAGACAGTGAGATTGAATAATTTTTTTTTGTTATGGCAAGTCAAATGTCAACAAAGATAATAAAAGTGCTAAACAAGAAAGTTCGAGCGGTTGTGCATTAACCAGCTGATACAAATTTATTAACGCATGTTTTAGGTTTTTGAAGAGCTGTTACAATAGTTTATTATTGTAAATTTATATTAAATAATGCCTTGCCATAAGTTATATAAAATGAAGATTACGATTTTGAATATTTAGCAAAATTCCTTACTTAGCGGGCTTTTTAAGCAAAACTCGGTGTTTAACTCTGTCGATTATTAAGTAGGTACTTACCTTAAACTAAGTAATATGTCATTCGAAAAAAAGGTTGTCTGATGTCTGCATGGCATAAGATCTTGTCAATAGTAACAATATGGTACGATACGACATTAAATAACAATTTGAAGAATACGCTAAAATTGGCCAAATTCATGACAAAACAAGTAAGTAAGTGCAAGAGCTCGTCTGTAACGAACTTCTAAATACCCGACACTTTACCCATTGACACCAAATTTAAAATTTTTTGATCTGTTTCATATACTGGATGTCAATTATTTGTATTGGCAACGCCCCTAAATAAGGGCGTAGGCTGAAAATTAATATCAATTAACTCTAATTTCGTTGGAATCACGAGAAAATGCGTTAAAAGCGAATATTAATACTTAAAAAACAGTTTTTTCCCCAAAACGCCCCTAAAAGTGGGCGGAGCAAATGGTAATATCTTTAATATTTGTCTTTTAATTTTTTTCAATTTAGAATGAATTTCCCGAGAAATCAGGTTTTCAAAGATTTCAGATGTTAAAAGTGGGCATAGTCAATAGAGTGGGCGGTAGAATTTTTGTCTAATTAAAGGCTTCTGGCCGATATTGCTCTCCACCAAAATTTGAGTTCATATGTACTGTCTACCTTAACCAAAAGGCATTTTAAAATAAAATGTAAATTTGAGGTTGTCTGACATTCAAGCCAATTGTGGGCGTGGCTGTGGGCGGATCTTCTCAATTTTCATACTTTGTCTGTACAATGAGAACCAAGCAACGCTGCAAGTTTCAGCTTCCTAGCTCAATTTTAAAGACCTCAAAACTGCATACATACGGACAGACGGACGCACGAACGGACGGACATGGCTTAATTGACTTACTTGTCGATCTCGATCATACCTCTTAAAGGCCTTAGGGGTCTACGGTGATTATTTCACCTTGTTACAAACTATGCATTAAAATTAATATACCCTCGGTCGGGTATAAAAAATTGGGACAAATACAATTGGCAAATAACAGGTAGGTATACGGTCATTATTTCATAGTGCTAAAAATTATGAACTAAAATTGGGAGCTTATGCCGGGGTCAAACAAAAACACTTTGCTTTTGGCGTGTTAAAGCGAGGTGTTATCCGCATCGAAAGTTACTGAAAAATAAATTTCTGAAATTAGCCTCAGGTTTATTTCGAAACTCGGATGACTTCCAACTAGCAACACACACAGCATACATCGTTGAAGACCAGTTTTTCAGTGCGAGATCATCCAAGTTTTGGAGTTAAACTGAGATTAACCCCAGAATTTAGTTTTTCAGCAGGGGTTAATCTGGGCTTAACTCGCCAAATTTGGTGAGTTTATCCCGGATGAACTCTGGAGAATAGTAGGTATGAACTTCTTTGAATGTTTCTTCTGAGTGGAATGGCAGAGGCCTTGTGTCTTTCTGTAAAAAAAAATACAAATGATAACAACTCGAACTTCTTTTCCTGTGTTTTTTTCACGTAAAAAGCCGGCCACAATGAGTGTCTGTGTTTTTGGCTGTGTCACGCCTGATTTTTTTATCTAAAATCAGAGACGTGTTCCCGTAATCTTAAATGCGAGACACACAAATAAAGACACAGATACTCATAGGGGCCCAGCTATGAAGTGAGAGTTGGAAGAATCTATAATTTCGAAAGTCAAAGTTTCTGTCAACTTTTCTGGCGGAGTTAAAACTGCACTGAAAGACTGCTCGTTCCCGGATCAAAAGATCTTGGTTAAAGCTGGCTTAACTCAGCACTGAAAAACCGGCTCTGGTTAACCTCGAGCTGTTGCGCCACTCTGTTTATTTATTTAAGTGAAACTTTAGATTCAATAGTAATTGAGCTATTTGTTTGAAAATTTCTAACACATGAATTGCTTCGGATGATAATGAGCTTTTGTACAAAACTACACCTTTCCAGCTTAAAATAAATTAAAGGCATAAGAGTTGATGACATACGAACGGCGGACGGACGGACATTGTTCATTCGAATCTCGAGATCATGGTCTCGATCTATGCCCTTTAAGGTCTTGGGGGCATCGATATCATTTCATTATGTTACATTTTCGCCTGTATCAAACTTAATATACTCCATTCCTGTGGAATAGGGTATAAAAGCTTCACTGCATCGGTCGAGAGTCTGACGCGGGAACTCTTGTACTCGAGCGAGTGTATCCGAAAGTCAAAAAGGAGCGGCACAAGAGCCGCTTTCTACTCGCAAGCCTATTCATTCATAATATTCCTCGAAAAGTAGTGTGCCAATATGTGATCATATCAAGTATCATTGGAAATATATTCGGCCCATTTTTCTTTGACAAGTAGGCGACGGCAAACACTTTTAGATTTGCTTTAAAAGTCAACAGACTTAGATGATCACTTTAAACGTTCATTCATATCTCAACGCTGGCTGGTCTTATCACATGACAAGAGTCCTGCACGTGATCCTAATCTGGAAAAAATCATTTCTTATTGCATCCGGCTGTGCTATAATTTCTTATCCGTAAGTCAATATCTGATGAACGCGTACAGGTGCTCTCGATGACTTTGAGTCAATCCGATAGCTTCATATTCACAAAAGTTCCGTGTGAATACTATCATAAAAGCTTTAAATTTATTTACGGTCTTAAATTTTCCAACTCTCAGATAATTAAGATAAAAAGATAAGAAATGTGTGTTAACAAACTCAAGCAATTGTTAATGAATGTATAACTGTAAATGACAGCAATAAGTACATTAGTCATGCTATATTCTATTTTTACTTAGTTTTAATTGTACCATGTGTGGCCATCAAATCATTTTGTTTTGCGAATAACCGAGAAGAGAATTTACGATGTGTGTTACGAAAATTTGAAATGCACGACCTTGGGCTTGCATGGAATACGTCTATAACAGCCAACTAAGTCAGTTGCCATTGGTAAGGTATTTCTTTGAATTTGTTTACCCAACAACAGATAATCCCAACAAATGGGCGGTCGTTTTGTCTTCTTAATGAAATGGGTTAGATCCAATGTTAGACGAAGCCAAATACCTGAGACACTAACAATAAAAAATACAAAATATTTTTAACTGGAAGGCATGTTGTCGGTTTTCAGTTGGCTTAATGATGTTCTTTTGGGTATAGGAAGTGTTACTGTTCTGCGACCCATGGTCATATTATTTCAAAAATGAGTAAAACAATAAATTAAAGTCCTAGAAAAATTAATAATCTCACAACAAGACTATAAATTTTTGTTCTAATTAATAACTAAAACGGAAGCGGATGCATATTCTCAGTACGAAAGAGTTTCTCGCTTTCATGGTTATGTTTGGGTGATAATTCAAATTATAGTCTGCGGATATGACCGTTAAATCGTAACTAAAGCACAATGCAGTGGAGGCCACTGATTAGAGTCGAAAAGAATGCGAGAACCGACGATTAGCCCAAAACAAAGGTTCTGTTATTCGCTAATTTAGAATCACAAGATTTCATATTTTTATGACACATGCCAATTTGTAACGGATTGTTTTTCCAAAAATTTGTCAGCAACGCAACTGCGACTGAATTCTTTATATCAATGAAGTCAACAAAACAAAGAAAAATATAATTTTTCTGATATTTGAACATTTCTTTAAATGATTTATCAACTGTTTGTAGGTTTCAATTTCCTCTATAAAGATCAAACATTAAATTAATCCAAATCAGTTAAATAAAATTTATAAAGATCACATCGCGAGATACTACTTGTCAAATAACAAAAACACCTCCTACAATTTTTGGACACAATCGATAGCGAAAGATACGGCGGAGCTTTAACGCGGATGTAAAGGCAGATATTTTTTTTTTATATTGGCATCAAGTACGAAGATTGTCACTTCCCTGAACCACAGTAAACTAAAGACTTATCAACTAACCTTCGGTAGTAGCTCTGGCTCTGGCTTCTCTTGTTGCAATCTCAGCTGCCGTGCCGGTTACAGGCTTTGGTGCTCTAAGCAGTACCCTTATACTCCACTTAAAACAAAAAAGTAACAGTTTTATCGTCCTATAGAAACTTCTTCAAAATAATATGTTAATGTCTCACTCGAATAAGCAGCACAATCAGTATGGCCAAGAAAATATAAAATATCACAGTTGCGCCTGCCATTACATGCTTTTTGAAATATTTTGAAAAACACGTCACAGAACAGACAGCTATACAAACGTAACTATTACAAACACGACCTGTCTAGCAGCAAACTGGACAAAAGTGCCTACAGAAAGCTTGTACGCGCTATAGATTGCCTTATTAAGTGCATTAAATGAATTGCCAATAAATTGATAAGGACTCTTGCTGTTATCTCGAGATAAAAAAGAATGCCTACAGCCGATACATAGGGGAGGTTTGACAGAAAAAAGTTAAGTTTTGTGTTCTTTATTTGAGGCAAGCCTCAATACATGGGCTGGCATACCAAAAATAATATGTTATATGGACGAGCGATTAAAGATGATAAGATGTCACCACGCATTGAATAAAAAGAAAGAGCAATTATAATTATTAATAATAATCAGCAGATAAAACGTGCGAAAAACAGTTACAATATTTTTTGACTATTCGTATTAATAAACGAAAGGCTATAATTAACTGGCAATTTCCATGACGAAATATTTTTGAGCCGTGCGAATTGGGACTATGACGTTATATCTGCTGTTCACACCACTGTTGTTTCTACCTTAAAGCTCTAACCATTGTGACAGAAAGGTTCAGCGTCAATTACAGTTTTGGAAACAAGCTTTTGAAGGGTTTTAATATCTGCTTGTTCGGCCCTTTTTAGTAATAACAGCCTTTATTTTACCCTATTTCAATATAATGGAGGCTACTAATTTTGGCACAGGCAAGGATGTAACAAGAAAAAATAACGCTAGATCACAAAGCAAAGATCTTTAGGTCATCGAATTATGAGTAGACCGAATCACGAAACACGGGCTTCTTAGGCTTTTCGTTTTGACCTGAAATTTGTACGTTTTGCCTTTGACGAGCTGAACTTTGCTTCGGCCGGCGGGACTTTTTCAATCTAGATAACATTGAATTCAGTAAAAATACATTCTTCTTTGACTAGTCATCTTTACTCTCGAGAAAGATAAGTGAATTGATTAAGACATGTCGGTTCGTCCGTCGTTTTGTAAGTGTCAAGGTTTTAGGTCTTCAAAAACAAGCTAGAAAGCTAAAACTTGTGGCACGGCCTGGCTCTTACGTTGCTTGCACAAAGTGTTTAAATTGGTTACATTCCTTGACGGCCACGCCTACTATTATTGCAATGTGCAACAAGCTCTTATTCACATACTATTTCAAAAGACCTTTGAACCAAGTTAAACAAGGACTTCTAAATTTGGTGTATAAAATTTTCGGTCAAAAACATTTAACACGACGAAAATTGAAAAGCTCACACCATCGATTACGCCCAATTTTACAGAGTTAAATCTTTGGAAACTTATGGCGTATTCTTTTTAACACCGAATCGTGAAACTGGTGGGGATTACAGGCAAAAATTGTTCTTTTCTCGTATACCTGAACGGAATCGTGCTCAAGTAAATGTTCTTTTGAACTCCGAATAAGTTTGGTGTCGACACCGAACTCAGATTTTCGCCACCGTCGTATTTGTGGGTGGGGGCTGGGTGTAGCTCTGATTGTTTTCAATTCCAAGCAATTCCACTCAATTTTCATTTGTTATTTCGTACAACGTGACTTTAATTGTATGAAATCGATAAAAAAATACTAAATATCACACACTCAAGCTAACAAAATTCATTTTATGTTAAAAGTACAAAAAACCCAACGCCAACAAAATCACACTACGAAATGCAAAAAAAAGAATAGGTAAACAAAATGAAGTCAAAGCAATTTGACATTTAACGTGATGACTGCACCGATTCAGTAATTGTCGTTCTGTTCACAATAAAACTGAGTAGACGCACTGGAATAGCCGCAAACACCGACTATTATTTGACAACTCAGTGTGGCAGTTCGGTGTTCAAAAGAATACGCCATTAATTTATCTGAAACTTGACTTTTTTTCAATCGAAAGAATATGCTATAACAAATATTAAAGATACAAGTATTTTCTAAAGCCTGTTCCACACAAAAGTTTTGAGCTCCGTCCACTGAAAAGGAGCGTTTTTTGGAAAAACTTATTTTTGGCTTGAGTTTTGCTTTTTAACACATTTACTCACGGTTCTAACGAACTAAAGGGCCAACTGTAATAGCCGGAATTCTACGAACGGAGCCTAAAAAAACTGAGCGCACATTACAATTCGTATAACGCACCCATAATATCGGATCGCGTCAGTTTCATCCAGTTTTCTTTAACATTTCTTTCGTACCTATTGACGAGCGCTCGCGACCGCACATTTCGTATATTTTGAAATTGATTTTGATGTGTCTGGTTCTATTGAACTTGAACCGAGAGGAAACAGAATTGTTTTTTATTGTTGTTTTTTTTCATTCTTCATCTTGACAAACTAACGATTCACATAAAATTGAAAACCCGACTTGACAGAATTATACTTTTGCAAGAGGCAATTGCTGGTCGCTTGTCTGTTTGACGAAACTGAAGCAAACTTTTCGCCTGGTTATGACATTGCTTCAGTTTGCTTTCGAGTATTATAGTTGGCTGTTAAGTTTGAAAGATTTTCTTCTTACTTTATGCTCATTTTTGGGGGCGTGGCCCATACACAGAATTGGCTTCCAATGAACAAACGCAGGCCAAAAAATTCAGGATTTGGTGTTGCTAGGATTTGGTTGTCGATCCAAAAGAACGCTGCGATTCCCGATGACAGCGAAACGCATTTTCCTTAATTTAGATTGTGGTTTTACGTCGTTGTGGCTTTGCCCAAAAGCTGTAATTCTGATATATTTGTTTATAAATGTAAGTAAATTCGTGGATTCGTCCATTCCTTTAATTACGTTTCGGTGATCTCTTCATCAGAGGTCTTCTTCATGAGGTCAAATAAATGCTGTTGTCGTTGCATTTGTGTGACCCATGAATGTTTAGACCTTCCTCTCTTTCGTCCGCACGTTTCGGTTGGTCGTCCGGGAGACTTCTGGACTCTCCTGAAACTGTTTTCTTGGACTCGTTTGACAGTTCACCTTCTGGATAGAAGAGAAATTCGCTTCTGGTTTTGAATCCAGAATCAAAAAATCATACATGTGTCAATGTCAAGAATAGCTTTTGTTTCACAAATACAACGCTAGACAAACTTCAAAATTAAGAAAAACGTGTTTGGCTGTTCGGAGAGAAGCCCCAATCTGGGAGAAGAACCCTGGAAGCCCTGATCCGGGATCGCCAACCGAAAAGGCCATAAAATTGCTTCGATTTGGCGTTTGATAGTAGAAATGTTTCCATGTGTAAGTGAGTTCAGATCAAATCTCCCAAAATCGGGAGATCGCGTCTTTCGTGTTGAGCATTGATCTAGAATTGCTCTTTATTTACAATGAAATATGCGAAAAAGATCGAAAAAGATCAATTCTTTTGACAGAGAGAGCAAATCTTTTATTCAATGAAAAACGCTATTAGAGAACGTAGTGATTGCACTCACAAAAGCTTCGCCGGTTGAAGCCGAAGTACCATATCGGGGAGAAGACAAAGCCACAGCTGTTTTGTGGTCTCCGCTTTATGTTCGTTGCGGAATATTGGTTAGATCTCTAAAGCTAGAATCGCCATGCTGCATTGCTGCGTGCGCACGTTAATTTGCGTTGCCATCCTTTTCCAAAACTTTACAATACTTTACGTCAAAGTACTCAACTAACAAATTTGCAAAACGAAATGCCGCTTTGCGTTTAGCGTTATGAAATTGGAAAGTATCAGCTCAAACACATTCAATTTCTGTTGAAAGATATTTGCAAAAGAACGAGCAGAAAACATGATTTTTAAAAACGAATCAAGTTGCCTAGCAATGGAAATAAAATTATATCTCTTAATTCCATCACAAATATATCCAAGGTCGTTCACTCGTGTCTTTGCGCATGCTAAAAACCAACACATTGCGAGTATCGCGAAAAACTGAAAACAGAAATAATAACAAAAAACATCACATTCTCTACTCCTACTCTACGCAAACCGGTTTTTACTCTGACTGTAAACAGAAACAATCTTTTTTTGTCCCCACAACCTACTGACGATAAGAGAACTATACTCACTCACCACACAATGAATAAGCATCAGGTTGTTCAACGGACGCAAAAGTAGAAAGTAGATCTACTTTTGCGTTGTATCGTTAGATGCGTCTACGATATTTACGGTCAAAAGCGGGGTGAAGTTTTGCAGTAACATTTCGTTTTGCCCCATGTGCGCCCGTTGTTTCTACTCTGCTTGTCATCGAACGCACGCAGCAACGCAACATTGTGTTTTGGACTTGAACGCCTGAACGCGCTGTTCTGACAGACCTGTCACATCTTCGCGGGCTTTTTCATATTTTTTAAAATAACAAAAACATTTCTGTGTTTTGTTTTGCGGAAGACGAAAGTCTACCTTGGTGCATTTTATAATGAATTCAACCGCAAGCTCAGTTGCTGCCAACAAAGATAATACATGCCTGTGGATTCCAAATAATTTAAAAATCGTCTGTGATGTAAGTTTTAGTTTATTCTTCGATATATCCTTGTTAAAAGTGTGTCTGTCCTTAGGCTATTGATAGAGGGTGTGGAACCGCGAATCGATCGCCATCGAATGAGCAATTTATCTCCCTTCTCAGCACTTTGAGTTATGCAGAACGTGTAAGAAAAATGAATTAAAAATTATACTGACTTCCTAAACTGACTCCTTTTTGAAGTCAGTTGTTGCTCATTACTTCTGCAAGCTGCCATGGAATGTGTCTAGTGTAAGAGTTTTGGGTTCTTTGAATCGATTGCGTATTTTAACAGCCACCGAGTATATCTTAAGGTAATTTTTTATTTCATAATTTATCAAGAATTTCTAATAATTTCCCTGCCACTAAATGAAATCTAATCCAACAGTCAAACAGATGAAGAACACATTCAGTTGGTTTTGAATGACTTCCTTGAGACAGAGTTCGACTTGATAGCAAATCTGTATATTTGTGGACAGTTCGGTAAGGACTCGTTCTTGTTTTAGGGTTATTTATCTGGTTCTTGGTTTATTTGGTGGCGACTACCTACCGAGAGTTCTATTTTTAATCGTCTCCTGCAGACCTTATGATCGGACCGAAAATAACCGAATATATTGATGAAGGTATTCGTCGATTGTTCTCCGACCTCGTAAAAGACCCGAAGCTAAATAATCTTGAATACATAAGTGCCCTTAAAAGAACGGTCCCTAGTAAGTTGATTTTTTGTTTTTTATTTGGCACCTTAACTATTTTGTGTGAACCCTGAAAAGAGGATCTACACACAAAGGTCGTTTCAGAGCATTTGAAAATTGTTGTTTCTACGCACAAAAGTACTACGAAAACAGCATTTACAAACTTTTCTACCTGGGCCAAACAAAGTGTCGATAATTTCGAGCTGGTTAGCAACTTTTACAAAATGGTAAGTTGGAAGAGAGAAGGTAAATTGCTTTTGAAACTAAATAAATTTCCTGAAGGCTGTTGCAGGAAGTGACTTCGAAATTGTAAAGATCTTATTCACCCTGTCATCTGGAGCTAATTTTACAGGATGGCGGAACTATTTGCTGCTTTTGGGAATGATAGTAAAGAACTGTCAGCCCCAGTGTTGCTCTTTTATCAGGAGTAAGTAGTGAGTCTAAAACTTTCTAATAACTAATTGTTCCCCATTACGTTTTTGTCTGCAGAATGGCTGAAAGACCGGTTAAAGTTAGCAGCAGAGACTGAGTCGAGGGAAATTATGGCCCATATCCTGCTGTCAATACGCGTAGTACTCATTCATCAAGACGAAAAGACTGAAACCTACGCCAAATGGTACAAGCAAAACATAGGAGACATGAAATTCGTTTTTAATGTTGTCGAATTCAAAGCTATGATGGCCATTCTAACTGATTTGGTTCCGTACGAGATTGACGAGGACTATCTCGAGGTGCGTGAAGCTTTCTTTTCTCATCATTGATATTTGGCTAAAGCTGACTTTTATTTTTTATAGGTTCACATTAAAACCGTAATATCGCCACCTGTCATGTGCAGCCAAATTTGCAGGGATTATAAAGTTCTTTGTCGAACAAGGATCGCAAACATAGCCGATTGCAGTAGCGTTATAGAGCTTGATGGAGACCTATTCTCCGACATCGAATGAAGGGCTCTTGGGCCTACAAATATTATAGATAGATGCAATTAAGTCCAAAAAGTTTTGGAACTTGAAACTACCTTCTTCTCCCTTGCTTGTCCGATTCCATTATCCAAAATGTGTAAAAACTTTGACCTCCAATTAATTTCTAAAACTATCGGCATTACATTTTCATAAAGGAACTAGCTGGAATGGCGTAAAATGAGTGAAGTCGCCCTTATTATGCCACAACTTAGGTCTTTCGATAGCAATTGAAATATTTTGAGGCAAAGGCAAACACCATCAACAAAGCCCACCCAGTTAAGAAAATTCAAAGTTAAAGACATAGACAACTTGTTCACCTTTCATAACCATAATATTGATCCAACCTTTTTTTATTTATAACTACGAAAGTGCTCTACAACTTTCCATTGGTGCTGCGACCCGTGCCAGCCAGAGGCTTATTTCGTTCATCCCACAGTGTGACCCCATCACAGGCACAGAATTGTTTATAGTTTTGAAGTATTCCTGCTGATCGGGCTATAATTCCGCAAGCAATTCTAGAAAAAGGAGCACAACTTATTAATTGCTCATCTGTAATGCAAGACTTACCTTTCTCCACTGTTCCCGTCGATCAGACTTCTCTCGTTTCCACCCAAACCCAAGTCATCCGGATTCTCGGTAACGACGACAGATCGGCCTATTATCTCCCACACCTCTATCAGCGGGTCAATAAATCGGAATGATGCTCTGCCATCTTCATCGGCTCGGATATTTCCCAAGTCACCTGCATGCCTTGCATCCGCTGGATTATCGGGCGCACCATGTGGAGAACCTCTGGGATTGTGATGGTCACCCAGTGATTTACACCCCGCCGATATGTCGCCACATTCGTGCACGTGTATTCCATGTAGACCTGGCGATAGCCCATCTATTACACCATCTACTACACATCCACACTTATCTTTGCCAATAGCAGAAAATCTTACTACGCCTTGGACTTTGCTACTCGAATCTGAATTGTTTATCATCGCAACTGCAGATTGACCTATAGTGTTCGGTGGGGTTAAACGTAGTAGTTACAATAATGTTGGAAGTTTGCATTCATCTCTCACCTCCGAATCCACACAGAACAGCTTTCCTTCCAGTATTTTCGATTCTATCCTTTATTTCTGACCATGGGTGATTTGTCGTCACAACAACGCGGCCTTCTTTTAGGTCGACATTGTATTCGCCAACACCTTCTAGGGATTTCTTCACCTTTTCCATGCATTTTTCACTTGACATTTGCACCGCAAACTCTATCTACATTAAAAAACTTTCTATGATTCTTATAATTTAAAGTTAAAAGTGTTTGAATATGTTTTTCTACCTTCGTTTCAGTCATTTTGTTAAAAAAAATTATATAGAATCCCTTAAAATGTACTCAAAAGCGGTGCAAGCAAACTGTTTCTCAGACTTGTGTTTGACGTTTCTTATCGGAATGACGCAGCACTGCAAAATTTTAGTTGAGTACAGCGGTGTTCGAATTTATCCTTGGGGGTTGAATGTAGCACATTTTGCTTTCTTCTCGATTTTCGAAATGCTGATGGTTCACTGTTCACCTGAGAAGAGTAATGCTAAGTTTCAACTTGTCGAATTATTGACAAACTTTGACAGTTCTCCCCTTTGTCAATCAAAGACCCGATTGGCAAAGCGTAAGCCAATTCATATGTCAATTCAAAGACACTCACTACATTTCTACTTGCTAATTTCTCAATATAACCTAAAAACACGGCTTTTGTCAATTACAAATCGACAAGTGGAAGCTTAGCATAACCTTTGGGGCCAGTTTTAAAGTTGAGATCATCCGAGTTTCGGAGTTAAACTGACATCAATCCCAGAAAATAGTTTTTCAGTGAATTTAGATCAGTAGTTAAGGATCGAGAAAGATGGAAGGACCATTTAGCCACCTTCGCTCCGCGACCCTTTTAAAGGATAAGCGGCATCCGAAAATGATGATGATGATGGAGTTAATATCGGCTTAAGAGAAAGAGACAGAAAACCAAAAGATGCTCAGTAATCTAAGTTTACGCTGTTCAGGGAACGATCAGATTTAGGGTAAATAGATATATATTCAGTTTATCCTTGTTCAGAGTGCTCGAGCTCTGTTCAGTGCTCTACTCCTAGAAAGAAATAAGAACGCCCTTTGCCGAGATGTCAGTCGAAAAACAGAAAGAAAACAATTGCTACTTAGGCCCGGGTTTTCGGTGCCGAGTTAAGCCCAGCTTAAACCAAGATCTGTTAATCCTATAACAAAACAAATCTGGAGCTAACCCAGCGAGTAGTTATTCAGTGCAGAGTTCGACTCTCGAAATTATTGCCTCTCCCAACTCTCACTTCGCATAGAAAGCACCGGAAAAGAAGTTCAACTTATTCCCAGATGTTTTTTTTTCACAGAAACACGGAAAAATCAAATGCAATTCCACACAGAAAAAATATTCAAAGAAGTTCATACTGTTCCCCAGAGTTGGTCCGAGATTAACTCACCAAATTTGGTGAGTTAAGCCGAGATTAACCCCAGATCCAAGCTCACTCAAAAACTCATTTCTGGGGTTAATCTCAATTTAACTCAGAAACTTGGATGATTTCGCACTGAAAAACCGGCCCTTGCGAGGATGGAGAATAAAATTGATAGTCATATAAGGGCTTTTAAAAAACCCTAATATATCCCAATATGACAGTGGAACAGTTTTGTCACTCGTTTAAGGGCGGGTTTTTCAGTGAAGAGTTATGCTTAAAATAAGCCAAGATCTGTTAATTCCGGAACAAAACGAATCTGGAGCTAACGCAGAGAGCAGTTTTTCAGTGCAGCCCTTCAGTAAGGTTGCCAAAATTTTCGACTCTCGAAATCATTGTATATTCCAGCCGTCGACATAATTTTATATAATTACATATTGCCGGTTTGTGTACATTATTTATGCAGAGAGAACATATAGGCTATTTGGACACCCGAGATGGAAGTGGGCTGAGGTGCAGATGGTAGCACCTACGACAATCTAAAATTGATGAATTTACCCATGAATTTACCCTCCGACATTGGTTTACAAATATGAGTAAATTCATCAAAAATTCGTCATTTCCAAGCAATTTCGTTTTGGAGCTTTTACGTCAGCTGATCGCGTAAGGTAAATTGTTGTTGCATCTTCTTACACGTATTCATCGACACGGAAATTTAAAGCTTTATAAAAAACTTAAACAAATGGGTGTTGGAGGGCAAGAGGGACGTAAGTTTAATAGGAAGGATTGAGTATAGATTCAAGGATTGAGAATAGATTTTGTTGCAGTGAGTTTGGCGTTTTATATTTTTTTTCCGAACTTACCGAGTTATCTTAAAATTGCATTACGGCTGTTTCATAACCAGCACGAGGGAGCGAGCAAAAGTCGAGTGTCAGTTGCCCAATTAATTTCAATCTATATCCAATTCACAATACTGGGGTCATTGCCATCTCGCACGAAGGTCGACAACAGTTTTAATATTAGCTGTTTATAACACGCTGTTGACATTTTTTAATGCGTTATGTCCTGTGAGAAATTTCCTTCGGTTTTCTCGCCTGCATTGAACATTGCGGAAACGATTTTTGTAGTGCTGCTCTGGTAACTGACGCGTTTTTTTCCTTTTAGGCCTTGTTCTAGGACATACGATGACAAAAAATCGGAAGCCAAATAACCGAACGTTTTTATGCTACAAACGCAACAAATTATTCGGCCTACAATTTCTGACAATTTTGATGACAGCCTGTCATTTTCTTTTATAATCCACACCTTTCCGCTTCTATGATGTGAAATAAATTAATATTAAAACAATCAAATTCATGTTGTCACAAGAGTGTTGTTGTCTCCGTTAAGTTTAATTAGAATCAATAGGTGGGGCTGAAGTCAAGGTATAAAAAAAATCTATAATTGTAAGTTGAAATGGCAATTTTTCTTCCCCATATTTTTTTGCAATTTTCTTCTTTTCTTTTCCATCAAATTCTGTTGTCGTTGCATTTGTGTGATCCATGAATGTTTAGGCCTTCCTGCTTTCCTTATTGCGCTGGGATGTTGATACAATTCGGTTCGTAGGATTTCTCCTTTGAACAAGGCAATACCAATCGAGCCGATCGTGCTCTGTTTTCCTGGAGGACTGGAGGAATTTAAAGTAAAGCTTGTGATAGTATGGTAAATAACGGTACTGAAGCGATAGCGGTAGCAATATTGGCAATGTTTTATTAAAATTATTATTATTATTATGAATTTATTAAAAAGTAATAAAATTACATTTTAATCTTAAAAAAAACTAGGCACTAGCTACCAGGGCTTACGGCTAAAATTGCTCAAAGAATCCGTTGCGTCAGTAACGTCGCGGTACAACTGACGACTCAATTAAATACACACGTTCTTATGGGAAGAAGCGTACGTCACGCACTTCCTCTATGCTTGTCATAATAACGTGTGTTTTCAGGTGCGTACTTTAACGTGACGGAGTCGCAGTTCTGCTACTTATGGCTATTCGAGGCGGAATCAAGGCGGAATTCATCGCCCGCGGCTATCTTATAGCAATGGTTAAAAATATTACTGCAGTTTATCACTTCAACGTAACCTCAACGGCCTAGATCGGAGCTAGTTCAATATTCACACATATCGTTGTCAGACAACAATAACCCATTCAGAGAAATACCTACAACGACGCATCAGACAGTCACAAATCACTGCAAAAAATCTAATCTATCTAATCTTTTTAACCTTGCAAACACGTCATGTTTGTATGCTTTCGACGAAAGTCTCTTGTTTATTTCATAAAATTCAAGTTCAAGCACCTTCCTTTATCATCTTCGAACTCCACAACAAAATGTCAGCAGTGTAATCAAAATAAAGGTTCTTGTATAAATTTGCAATCTTCTGTTTTCAAGACAAAAATTAAAGATAAAAAGAGAAACGCCTCTCGACAAGGCTAAAAAGCCAAACAAATACAGATCTACCGACGGTGTGTTCGGTCTTAACCACCCACATACTTCGTTGATGCACTTAATTATTCTTTTTATTCAACATACTGGCGGCAACCGTTTCAAACAAATTTAAATTACCAGCTATCCATCAAACTAAAATAAGCCTACTATAGATAAACAACCCATTTAATGTTGTATCTATGTATCTACGAGTACGAGTAGGTTTCTTTTTTGTAATCTTATCTAGGCACTTAGCGTGACTTAAGGCTTAAATAAAAAAATCAAAAATCATTTTTCATGACTCGGTACGGGTGAAATTAACGAAGAAAATTATGTCAAACACTCCAGTTGGCATAAATTTTTTATATTAAAAATACTCAATTGTTCTTCAGTGCGCGGGGATGTTTTAGAATCCTTAATAAAAAATCTCCAGTATCTCAAGCATACTTAACGAAAATGGATGCTGTTGGTATTTGGCTACTGATTTTAGTACTGCTGCCGTTCGTGCTATTTTTCCTAAGAGTGAGTTAAAAAAAAATAACGGTATCTAGTGCAAAGTCGACTAAAAATCAAACACAAAACGTTTTCTTTCGTTAGATACTGTTGATGGCATGGAAAAGTGTTATTCTTTCAAAAAGGATAAAAAATTTGTCCAATGAGCTAGAAGGTAAGAAAAGATTTTCTCAAACTTTGTATTCAAGCCTAAAAATCAGATAATAAATACATAAATAAGAACCAACAGATTCTTTTTTACGTGATCATTAAAAGAACGGCTGTGTGTAAATTGGCTTAAACCGAATGGTTAACTCATTTATGCTTGTGAAATTGTTGAAAGGAAACTCCAATTATTCGTCCTTTTTGAAATGCATCTAGTTTATGACTGTGGATGTTTTTTTAACTTTTTCTTGTATAGCACCTATTGAAAAAGTGTTGTAAATGCTTGCTTTGGGTGTTTACTTTTCTCGCTGAATTAGTGTCAACAAAATATGATCGTTTAGGACCAGTTTTGTTTGCTTCCAATCTTAAAACGATAGTCACCCCAAGGGAATTGAAAACCCAAAGAACTGTATTTCAGCTCAACACGAGATCGAAGATATAAAATCCATAAAAAGGCGACGGAATTCTTACTTAAACTGAATTGCCAGAAGGCGCTTGAAAGGCGACATTAGAGAGAGTGATATAAGGCTCTATTCCCGATACTCCAAACTTTTTTAACTGGTTAGACGGTTAATCCAAATGAACAATGATGCCGGGAACAATGGCATGATGGCACTAGGCCAGCACCGTATTTCAGTGCAGGATCAAACGTCACTTCAAACGTCATTTTTATAGGTTTGATTTCTTATGGGTTAAAGCAAAATAAACCCTAGATCTAAATGTCCTGATGAGATTATTTTAAGGGGTTACTAACCTCATTTTAGGTTACAAATTTGAACGTTCCCGCAAAAACAACACTTGCCTACGTTAAAAGTATTGAGTTCAAAAGAAATACCGATGGATTTCGATATGGATTAATGGCTGAGAAAGCCATAATAGAATCGAAGATTCGCCTCCCTTCTGCAAGTTAAAGCATTATTCTTCTTTCTACTAGTTTTAGCATATAAGTGAATAAAGCTCATATATGACAAAGTTCATTGTGAGGCGTGAGTGAAGGACATAATCTAAGCTAAAAACAAAACAAAAGTAAAACGCCGATAAAAAATTGGTCAAATGATAAGACTCTATACCTACATATGTATTTAGTCATTTCCCTTATTACCTTGCTTACACAAGCAATCGTTCATGCTAAACGTACCGATACTTCCCAGGCTTATCACCCCTACGATATGAAGTGGATACCAATGGTGCAGTGATTTCGCGAAGCCATCTCAATCTTATCTAGTTTTGAAATTGGCTACTGCTGTTCTGACTCTGTGGGGTATGATATTCAATTAGCAGTAGCTTTTTGGTCATCAATGGCAATGGTGGATTTTTATAATAATACGTGGATTTTGCCCACAATACCGCCAGTGGATTTCCCGACCTATTACCCCACTCCACCACCACAGGATCTTTATAGCTTTAACTCGTATTCTTACATTGTGGTTGTTTTTCTCCTAATACTGATGCTTGCATCTGTCAAGGTAACTTCCCTATGCCTCTTCAAAATAAAAATTTTAATAATGACGTGTTTGGAAATTCATAGATTGCAGTAAGCCGAAGGCAAAGTGCACTACGAAAAGCAACTACAAGGGAGGCAAGAGGTAGGCGATAGCTATTAAGTTCGACTATTATACAAAATTAAACTTTTAAGAATATTGCAAAAATAGGTTTGCAAAACCGAAAGTTTCAAGAAAAGCCCCAAAACTGATAGGAGTCCTCATCAATCAAAACGGTTAAGTAGTGGCAGCTTCGTTTTTTATCATACCTACTAGAAAGATAACCTTATAGAACAACAGGAATGTCACTGTCGGCTTTGGAATTCAATGAAAACCACGCAGTATAAACAAAGTAAATTTGAAGTATTTACATTCGGTTTGTGAATTTAACATTTTGCGCATTCGACACACGTCAGTTGTGTTGGGAAAACTTTAAATTTACCTAGTTTACACCGAACCGAAATTCAACATTTCGAATCTATTTGCTGTTCACACTGGCATTGCATCTTTCCAAACAAAATTGTATTTCGTTTCCAGGAAATTTGTCTGTATTTAATTTAATTTTGATTCAGAAAATTTTTGTCGGTTTATTACAAATTAAAAAGTTGTGTTCAAACATATTTTGACTGTTGATTATATTGAATCGTGTAGATACATACATTGACAATGGCCTTTTCGGTATGTCATTCATAAGCGTCCGGAAGCATTCTGGACGCTTCTAACTTTTTTTTTGCAGTTTGACAGTTATCTGAAGAAAAGATTTTTTGCTTGAATTTGCTCTGAATCCAGAATCAAAACAATCATGCATTTGGATAAATATCATTTGCTCCTTGGAGCACGGCGTTCGTTTCACTAATACAACGACAGATCAAGGAAAACTGGCTGGTCGGTTTTAACCTTAAATCAGGGCGTTCCTGGGCTGTCATATGGAACCATAAATTACTGGTTAACTAGACATTCAACTTGCGCCCCTCCTGTCCTCACCCAGTTGCTTACGATTTTTATAAAGCTTTTAATTTCCGTGTCGGTGAATACGTGTGAGAAGAAACAACAATTATTTACCATAAGCGATTAGCTGATGTAAAAGCACCAAACGAAATTTCATGGAACTGACGAATTCACTCACATTGCTAAACAAATTTCAGAATATGGGTAAATTCATCAAATTTAGCTTGTGCGAAAGTGTTTTTACACGCGCGAACTCAGCAATTTATGCCCGGAAGCAAACGAAAAGGCAATTAGAGTAAAATGCAGACGTTTCAAGTGGTTAAAATTAGATGAATTATATTTTCATTTTCAAGAATATTTTGCACTTTTTTAGCCTTTATGCGAGATTAGATAAAAGAGTGGTCATTTTATGGAATCAATCATATTTACCCAATATTGTAAATCTAACATTACCTAATGTTAGATTTACAATATTGGGTACAGGTTGGTATATAAGGACATTTGTTCTGTCTGCAAGTGACCTGAAAGAAATTTGGGGGGAAGTTTGACTGTATATTTGAAGGGTTTTGTTATACACATAACCTTATTTTTTAATTCGTTAATTGAAATTCTTTAATTAGAATTTTTTATAAAACAGGTCTCTTTACACCCCTGACTCAAAACTGGTACAAAACTACCAGATTAATGCATGTTAGAGACATTCTATTTTAACCAAACTTTTCGAAACACTTAAGCGGGTACCACAAAGCAGCCTCAGGCTTCGGCTTTGTCCCGTTACGATACGTGGGCCTTGAACCGGCTTTGCAATGACATTTCGCTCATGGAGAGAGAGCTTTTATGCATTCTTTACGTTCTCCAAGCATGCCACGATAAATTAAAAAATACGCACACACAGCCGAAAGCCCTGGTATCTAGTGCTGCGTACATAGTTATGTGGAACATCGAACATTCATGTTCAACTAATAAATAATTAATACACAATTTGCCCCAAAATGCAGAACACACAGATAGTTTGCGTCATATCCGTGCATGACCAACACACTCATACAAATACAGCCAATGGCAGACTGATTGACTTCGTGTGTGCGATCGAAATCAATCCCCATTTGCTTCACACGAGGCAAAAGTTCAGCACATCTGAACTCGTGCTGGGCTTCTGAGCCTCAATACGTAGCATTACGTTTTCTCTTTGCGCACTCTTTCTCTTTGCAAACAACATTTTGAAGCCGAGCTTAATTGTGTTAGGATACACTGAAATCGTATGGCTGAACTTGTAAACGTCAAGCCGAGGCCAAGCCCAGGCTGCTTTGTGGTTCCCGCATTATTGTCTAGCACATTTTTTTGTCCATTACTATTCATGACTCTTTTGTTTTACAGCTCGTCAAAGTCAACTCTCAACTATTAGTGGCGCAGTCGACGCAAATAGTGTAACCTCATCCATAGATAGCGCCTCGACAAGTCAGCAAGCTAGCGATGCTCACGTCAAAGTCGATCTACCGCCAACGTATGACGAAGTAATGAAACATTTCCTTGATGCAAAAATAGCAGCTGCATCATCCGACAATACCGTTACGTCAGTTGTTGAAGCAACTAGTTCAACGTGCAGAACCACTGACATCGACATAGAGGATCCGCCACCACCTCAATACACCAGTGTGCAGCCTTCGTGATCTTAACTAAACAAAGTTTTAATTGATAAAAAAACTAAGTAGGCTTCTAAATATTTGAATAAATTTTTAAAAAGCTCTACGAAACTCTGAAAGCTTTAACCTAGAACGGCTGAGTCGCATGTGCACTCAACTAGGTCCCTATACATTTACAATGTTTGTATTCTTGTAACATTGAATATTCTTTTTTATTTAAATTTCTTTTAGTACATTATGCATTTAGTTTAAGAATTGTAAAATAAAAAAAATGTATTTATCAACCTGAATAAATATGTTTTTTTTTGGTCCGTCTAAAAAATTGTAAAGGATCTCTTGTGTTATTGCACCCGTTGAGCCTTTTGAACGGTATATGTAGTAGAAAGATAAATTTAGGACTCCTATAAACGGCATGAAGAAATTAGAACGCTTACCAGGACAACATTTAAATTATAATTTTAGTTCATTTAACATTTTGATCAAAATTAAAGTTCAAAATTTAGATTAGAAATTGTTGAAATACATTTTTATACCCGCCCCAGGGTATTTTGACGTAAGTCTGTATTTGGGTAAATGGAAACAAGATCTTGACGGAGTTCGAAGCCGGTTTTAGGGAAGGTTACTCGACGGTTGATCAAATATTTACGCTTGTAAACATAGCCGAGATGTATATAAAGAAGAAAATGAAATTATAGACTGTTTTTAGGCTTCCGTGCAGTATTTGATTCGATCCCACGTGAAGCACTATTTTATAAGTTGTATGCAATGGGAGTATCAAGCAAGTTAGTCAGGATTTTGAGAGCCTTGTGCGAAAACAACCTAGCGATGGTATGAGATGGAATCTGCGTCTCGGAACAGTTTTTTACTATGGTGGGAGTAAAGCAAGGATACATTTTGAGTTCGCTGCTTTTTATATTGTTCATCAATGACATTACGGATAGTATTGGTGAGGGCATCATGGATGATCATGGACATGTGTGATGGAACAAAGACAAGAGTAAGATGTCCTTCCGGAGTCAGTGATGAGTTCTCTATTAAGGTAGGTGTACACCAGGGAAGCGTCCTAAGTCCTGAAGCGTATAAGAAATATGAGAGCAAATTGACGGCAGCTGAGATGAAGATGCTTCGCATGACAGCAGAAGCAACAAAGCAAGATAGAATAAGAAGTACGAAGATCCGAGGAAGCCTCCATGTAAAAGAACCTATCTCCGGAAAAATGGAGCACGACTGGCTCAGTTGGTATTGCCACGTTCAAAGGAAAGATGTCAGGAGGCAATGTCAATTAACCTTCCAGCGCAATCGCGAAGGAGAGGAAGGCCTAAACATTTATGGATCACACAAATGCAACGACAACAGCATTTATTGGGCCTACCTTACATTAGATTTGTTGCCGATTTCGCAGGTTTCTTTCATCTTTTTAAAAAATTGCACTAATTAGTGATTTTAAAAAGGAATTAGGGACTACTTTCTCACTAGGAACTTTGTTGTTATATGTAAGGAGTATGTTAAGGAAGGTCGGTGAACTAATTTTGAAAACCTCAGCAGGAATACCATGAACACCAGCAGATTTATTCTTTACTCGAAGCTCGTTCATTATTACGGAAGAGTCTAGTTCAGGTACTGAGATGTTTGTTAGAAGGTATTGAAATGGCTCTGGATATGACGTGGAAAAAAGGAGACTCTCGAACTGACTGGACAATAAATCGACATCAACATTTACCTGAGAAGTCTGTATTTTGTCATCCACCCAAAGAACGTCCTTTCTCACAATTTGGAGTTCTTGCAATTTTCCTGATTTATAGCTTCAGCTCTAAAATATTGCGTTTGCTTCATTTTACACCGCTCCTTACAGTTTTTGTTGGGGCAAAGGTAAAGAGTTTTGAATACTTCCACGTTTGTGCTTCTAAAGAGATTTAAAAATGAAAACGATCTTTTCCTAAGTTCTTAACACTCCCAGTCATACCATGAAGCTTGAAAAGAGTTTTTACTAGCATTGTTGCTGGAGGGCGATGATTGAGATAAAAAAATAAATAGAGTGGCGCTACAGCTCGAGGTGAACCAGGGCCAACTTCTCAACAATGTATGCTGTGTGTTTATTTTCTTCACATACAAGGGGACCTACAATTTTTTGCCAAATCCGAGCGGCACTTTGAGAAGTTTTTCAAGACAAATGCTACTCTCGGGTGGCTTGTCAGACCCGAGAATTCGAGCCCAGACCTCCGGCGTAGTAAGCACACGCAGCAACCACGACGCCACGGCACCCCACCCCCGATGATAGAGTTACCAGCTGATTTATCTGCCATCTCATCAGGCGAGTTATTCTCGAAACCGATCAGCAACGAGATATTTCTGTCGAGTCTACGCTGTTATTGTCAGTTTAGTAAAACAAATAGGTAAATTAATAATAAAGATTTTTTTAGGTACTTCAACAAATATGTAAATATTTATTTCGCTGTAGGTCTGAAGTCGGAGCCTTTTTTGTTTGATTGAACCATTTACTTAACATTTTAAATAAAAAAATATTTTACGAACACACTAAAGTTTGTACAAAAAATAGGTTGGTTCTGTACATAAGAATAATCTAACAGCAATTGAATATTGTATGTATAAAAAAAAAAAGATATGTATACACGAAAATGTTTTTCGAAACTAAGACCTATTAAGTATTGTGCTTAGCGTTGGACCCCATTTTCCATATGGATCTTTGGGCAAAATAAACAAATCATTACACCACGTATAACCAATTACACGATTTTCGATAATTTTTTTGAACGCCGGATTTTCATGGATTAGGTCGCGATAGTTGTCATTAGACACAACTGCCGCATCGAGTTCAGAAGCCAGTTGAAGAATAAACCTATTTTAAAGAGATTCAATTTAAGAAACCCGTGGGGTTTTGAAGTGATCGAAAGAAATGTTGATTAAATGACATGCAAGTTTGGAATATTTGTAAGTTTACCTGTCATCGTAGCTAGTCGAGGATTTCCCTGGTAAATTTTTACACGGCGTGAAAACAATCTTTCCATCCTGATGAAGTTTTTCCAGTCCGCTGGAGTCCGAAGAACATTTTCTTTGCAAACGAAATTGTGGGACTACAGCCTTTACCTCGTGCCCTATTTTCTCAAAATAGTCGAGGCAAATTTTCAGACCTTTCACTGAGAACTCCTTGTTTAGAGCATGGCTAAAATGTAATGATTAATTTTGGAAGTCTCTTTTTGGGAGCTTGTCTTACTTGTATGCCACATTACTACCGTCGACTATGACCATTCGTTTTTTTGCCGGTAACTCAGAGTCATCTTTGTTTGGGTTGTACGCGTTCTCATTGTATTGCTGAAGTTGTTTTTGTTCTCTCGAGTTAAAGAGGTCATTGCGAGGCGATCGCTTTTGTTTTGGTTTCGGTGTGGACGTGCTACTCGGAACAGCTTTGTAGTAGGACTAAATCAATTTATGAAAATTATTTTTCGACTGGTTGAACTGAGGTTTAGAGGCACAATGAATGGGATTCAAAACAAATGTCTCTCACAACATCAGAGAATCTCATTTATAAAAATGTGCTCTCGCAAAGGCGAGCCATAAAAGCAATTATTTTCATCTAAAGAGTAATGTCGGTTTGAGTAATTGCGACAATAGCTGAGCTCAGCTTAAACCGTACGGTGTTAAAATAAAAACAAACTAAACTACACACTTGACGTGTATATTTTGCTTGGCTCCCAACGCAAACAAAAAGTTGACCTCAAAAATCAAACGAGGCCTGTATTTTACACATTTCCTTATTTTTCAGCACAGGACAGTTGGAGTTCACAACATTTGTTCGCTCGCACTGTATCGGCAATAAAATTTAAGGCTAGGAAAACAACCAACCTCGATTCGACACCGACTGTAATAGGTTGCTGTGGTTTAGGTCTATTTTATTGACCAAGTAATGGAGACACAGAACGTTAATTCTTGTCAAACCAAGCAGTGGTCAAAAATCGACTAGTTTTAATCCTCCCTTTATAAAATCCTTAAATTTAAAAAATTTGTTCCTTACCTCCTCTGCCGGTGTATCCAATGGAATATAAGTCGGCGCACCTGATGCCTGGCAGTTTCTTAGATCCTCACCCACAAATATAACCGAATCGTCTATTTTCCTCTTTGCTTTTTTGCGTTCCGGCGCTGTTACAGGTACATCTTCAATGATGACTACATCAGAGTCATCCTTTTTGCGGCCAAGATATGAAAACACTCTTTTTTGGACCAATGTCACATCCATGGGAGTTGTGTCACCAAAAAATTTTAAACCAGACGAATCATTGTCTCTTGGTGTTGAAGTCATCATCTTCGATGGAGAGCAATTCGCCGTCCGCATGTTTCCGATTGGTTCGTATAGCTTAAGCAGTCTCTGGCTTAAGTTCTCCTCAGCTGGTTTCTCGGTGCTCACCAGAGTTTCATCATCGATTAGAATTACTTCCGGCTTGGTTTCTACACATATGCAGTCGTCGTCCAGGTCTTCAGACTTGCACGTTGTAGCGGGAAGCTGTACTGGGTTTGGGGGCACTGCTGTTGCTGTCTTCATTTCACCATTTGTCAGGGATTTCACTTTAGGTTTGCTGTCGACAGAATGAACTGGAGACCTTTGTGCGAAGGGATTACGCAAGCTGATCTTAAGGCTTTCGTTAAAAGCTGCATTCTGTCGCGTATTAGGTTTTTTAAGGGGACTCTTTTTTTTCTTAATGGACTTAAGGATTTTCCGCGATACAACCTGACTCGGGCTTACAGATATGTTGGAAAACACGATTTTTTTCATAAAAGGTCTGCCTTTCTAAAGTGTTTCCGATAAAATAAAAATAAAACATTCAAGTTGCGACTGAGAAGGCTCACTACTAACCGTTATTCGGCCATCCCTAAACTTTTCCTTGTATTTATCATCCTTGAATTTTTTGAATGGAACTCGTTTACTCGGCGATTTTTTGCTGACATTGCTGGTAGATGGTGCATCTGTGTTCTGCGTCGATGGTACAGCTCGCCGGCTAGTTGACGGGCCCTCATCGCTAGACTTCTTTACAGGGGAGAAAAATAAAGATTAAGAAACACCAAAACGATTTATTGGAATATAAAGAGCCAATTAAAAAAAAAACTCATTTTAACCTTGTCGCAACGTCGACTGTTCTGCTCGTATGCGACAGCCACAAGCGATTCTCATATTGAGTTTCATTGCAATCGACATTTTGCTGCAACAAGGTTGAAACGTACTTACCGTTTGAAATCAAGATAAATTACTCGCGGACTTAATCGGAAAAGAGCTTTGGGAGAAACTGAGTTTGGTGGTTTAAGTGTAGGTAACCCAGCGGGCAATATCGTCTTTTCAAACCACAAATCAGCTAAGTAATTCATTGTGACAAAAGCTGCAAGTGGACCTTCGACTAAGTGCAATCTGCGATCGGATAAATCGTCCTCAAATGAACAATGAGTCAAACAGAACGGAAAAAAGTTGAGGAGTTGCATTTTACCTATTTAAGAAACGTTGAAAAACTAAAGAAATAAGTGAGCTTATCGCAGCAGAGGTTTCTTTGCATTGAAGTTTCGAAGTAAAATAATTAAAGTAGTTGGTTGTTGCACGAATAGGGTTTAATCAGAGAGCTTTAGGCATTTGTGCTCTTTTGTGCAGCAAGAAGGACTTTGAAGTTATAGTAGGCGCGTAGAAAGTTGTGCTGGATTGGGGTCGAAATTCTTTTTTTCTGGATATGCCACCTTTACAAAGTGATAAAGTGAAGCTAACATGTTTCTTTTTTTTGCCTTTGATTTACTTCAAGAAGGTGAAAAGTTTGCTTAAAAAAAGAGAATCAGAATTTTGTTGCTTTAGGCTCCAGTTATTGCTTACACAGAAAATGCATCCGTAAAATATGTCTTTTTATTTTTAAGATCAGTTTTTCTGTCACCTCAAAATTGGATTTAAAATGTTGGCATTGGCCAAAATTGTTTAAACAAAATTTTGCTTACAAAAAACTCTGGAATAGCGACTTTAACAAAGCGACACAGTGAAAATTGTAAAACGAACGTGCTGTCCTGCCTGTTCAATAAACCAAAGTGTTGCTTAAGTTGGTCCACTTTGAACTTGGACCGAAATTCCATCAACAAATTTGATGAAGGTGCGAAATGAGGCAAAACACAGCCACAGACACACGCACTCTTTGTGCCCGGCTTATCAAGAACAGGCAACAAAATAAACAACTAACCAGAAAGTTTAAAAAATGGGGGCCAGCTGATTCCGACGGTGACTGATCGCGATCTGTCACAAGAAAATTGTGATGATCACAGTTTATGCAAACGAATTTTTGTGACTTGTGACATCACTTATCGTTATCACAGTTTACCTTAGCTGATTCCACCCGTGTTTGTATTAGTGCATTTTAGTTTGACTGTGTGTCCTAATGTACTATCAGCTCTCCGCGTAACATTTACATCCAAAACACTATCCTGGACTTTGTTTTAGAATGTTACGAGTAAGGATGATTAAACTCATTGCCGCGGAAAGTTCAATGATGCAGAAAGTAACACACCAACACACTTCAGCCACACCTGGCTTCGCAGCGCCTTCTTGATATGTTGATCCACACGTCAACAACTAAGACGAAATGTGACCCCATAGCTACGTCATCTTTTTGTGGATAAAATTATGGATGAAAGAGAAGATTTCGTCCAGAATTTTCAGTATAAAGATTTAAGGGTTTCTGTGGACCGTAAAACCCATGCGAGATCCATGAAAGAGAGTTGATCACAAGAAACTCATCGAATTTTGCTGATCTCAAATATAATCATTTTGGATAATAATATATCCAAAATGTTCGTTTATGTAAGAAGCCGTGGTGGTCACATGAACTTAGTAAGTCGAAAAACCGAATACAGTGAATCTTGTTTTATTCCCAAGTCACACTGAGACCCAGGGAAATAATATCTCTTCGGAGCTTGCTAGGCAAGGTTCAGAAGAGTTTTATTTAAGATCCCCATTGGTCCTGCCGGCATCTGTAATTACAGTGCTAGTTGGAGCGACTGCGATAAATAGAAACAGAACAAACGACTGTGGCCGAACATCTGTATCTTTGTTTCTTGAAGGCGTCCTTTTTTACACACCTAAATGCGCTGGCCATTAGAAAAACAACCACCTGTCCTGCGAGTGGAGAGGACGATGATAAAGCAGAAATATTCCCCTGTAGTTCTATTGCTTTTTTCACGCATAACGTGGCGGACTTTTAGGGCTGACGTGGAAGTTAAAAAAAGGTGCATTAGTCTGGTGCAACAAAGGATAAGCAGTTCTATCCGAGTGCTCCGTCTGACAGTAGCAACCTCTGACAAAAAGGACAGTGCACTCTGTTCTTCATTGTAGCTACTATGTGCTAAATCGTATAAACTAGACTTGTCAAGACGCTACTGCCCAGCCCATTCTAAACCTTACAAAGCTCTTTTACGATCATTTTATAATTTATCTTGATTTCGATGCCGCAATACTGATGTGTTTAGGTTTACTTTTCAAGATCAAAACTACAGATGGGATGTTGCAATACATTTTATTATTCCATTTTCATCTTTATAACAATACAAGCAAGAATAATGTAAATACCACTGAAATTAGATTCGAAACAGTTCTGCTGATATAAACCTCGATTAAACACCAAACATCCACTATGAGCGACAGACTTCAACCCACACAAAGCCATAACGGGGAAAGGATACGTCAAAAAACACAAATGGAACACGTATGCGGTTAGTTTTTCAGCTCTTCGACTTCCATCTTGATGTTCGCTCGAGCAGCCTCCTCGAACTTGGATTGAAACTCCGGTGTGGCGAATATCGTCGGTATCATGAGGAACGTTTGCAGGACCTTATGGGAACAAAAAAACAAAAATTCATAGAAAACAAACCTAGAAGGAATAATTGGGAAATTAAAACCTTTAAACGCATCTGTTTGTAGCTACTGTCGTCCAGGTGTGAGTATTCCTTTCGTAGAAGTTCCCTATATCGCTTGTACTCCTCTAGAGGTGATCTAAAGTAAGAAAAACATTAAAATATGTCCCGAAAGTGACCAGTAATATTGTCAACCCTAAAACCAAAAGGTCCAGGTCCTGCAGCAAATTAGCGTCGCCATCACCGCCCGCAACTGCGTCGATTGACTCATCTCCTAGCAGCTTCTTGACAAGTTTTATTGTGGTTTCCTAAATAAAGACCTGTTAGTGGATCTCAAACTAAAAACAACCCAACTACCTAGATACTCACATCCTTGATGCTAGCATTGGTGCAAAACTCCTCGAACGCCTCGCAATTCTTTTCAACACAATTTCGCTTCCCGTCGAACTCGTAATATTGAAAGAAAACCGCCAGCACTATAGTCGCACTCACATCCCGCAGGTAATCCTCTTTTCTCAATAAAAGTTCATCCCAGTTGTGGTAGAATCTGCCCGAACCTTGAACCATTTTGTGGCGAATCCTCTCATACCAGGGGCGTGCTACATCGTCGGATATTTCCAAGTTTCTGCACGCAGTCATCCAGATTTCTTCCATTTTCACACGCAGTGCTGGGTGCACGATCTAACTAAGGCTTGAACTTTTATTCAGAAACCAAGGATTGACCATAGAACTCGGAACACAAAACGCGAGACGAACCGAACGTGAAAAAGTTGATTTTTTCCCCCTGACAAATTGATTTCTATCACCGCCGATATGGGACGATGTGTCAGAATCCAAAACTACCCCTTTGTTCAATAGGGACTTGCTTTGGAGTAGGAACCACCCCAGCCCTCAATGGTGCGTCCCTTCTGCACATGACCGCGATTTGTCAGTGCAAGTAAAAATAAGACAAGAAAGAAAAGCGAATTCATTTGTTTTTATACTACCTCATTTGTTGCACGACTTGTAATGGCAACTGTTTTGGTGGTACTCATCCTGATTCCACGTCTAATGGAACCCGTCTTTCTAGATTTTTTTCCACTTGGGGTCGTTTTGATGTGGCGAGATCGTGATCTCTTTACAGCTGTGTTGGATATTTTTCGACGGGATTGCGCCTTTTTGAGGATAAACTTTTGTCCTTTTTGCCTGTTTTTCATTGCATTTATTGGGACACAAGTACTAGGCGTGCATATTGTTTATATGCTAGCTAATAAATAACAAAGTTCTTTAAATTAAACTTATATTATTGACAATAAATAGCTAATCTACAATTATGCGTGACTTTGTTATGGGGCTGACGAAAGTTTAAAACGTCAAACGTAACGTTGGCGTTGCCTACTTCAAATACATTACAGCGGCTGCTCTAAGGTGGATGTACAGTTGATTTTTATCCGATTAAAAATTATGACTGTGAATTGATAAAAATTGAACCACCTGATGAAAGAAGTCAGCATGATGCAACAATCGGTAAGTGCGAAGTTGGTGCCACATTACCAAAAATATCCATAATAATGCATGCATTAAAAAAACTGCTGTGCTCTAAAATAGTAGCTATGTCTGCAATTTTCTTGTCTTGCTTTTCTTGTCTTATATGGAGTTTGAAGTATACAGTAGACGCTCGATATAGTGAGGTAATAAAACCAGGCATGTTTTGGGATTGTTCACTTTATCGGGTTAGGAAAATAAATGCCTTGTCTTACCGATGCTTTTATCGCATTGACTCAAACTTATTCACTTTAAAACGGTGGCATAAACACTTAGAAATCGGTATGCATATTAATTTTTAAATCGTCGACCTTATGGCAGTTCAAACGTTGCTACTTCAATTGATTTGACTTAAAATGATTGAGTGCTTATGCGTATATTCACTCTACCGCCAAAGCCAAAGCGAAGCAAGGTATACATCGACCCATCGGAACTAGGTTTTGGTTGTGTTTGTTATTAGTACCTACATCAGTTGTCATAATTCAAGCCCATATTGATTTTTTTTACAATTGCTTTTAAACATCCTTGAAAGAAGGTAGGTAATATTATTCGGTTTCGAAGATATTAATTTCCGAACGCGAGGCAAAAGAGACATTATTTGCCATTTTGATTTCTAATTCTCAACGGCAACGTGATAATCGGGACGTTAATTGTGGTTTTGAGCAAAAAATACCTAACTCACCAAACCTCCAAACTAATTTGTTAAATTCGACAAATCTCTTATTTTTCTGATGCGGGAATTAAAAATGCGAACTTCACTTCCCTTCGACTACCTAATCAATGCATTGTTTTCCAAGCAGAGCAAATGGCGCGGCGATAAGTTAAGCCCAGTTCGGTTATCCGCCCGCTTTATCTGTATTTTTACGGATAGCTTAGCCGCAATTTAATACCCTCACATCATTATCTATAAACTCCCAACTAATTATCAACTATAGCACATTTCTTCACCAGATATCCGAACAGTTTCACATCCACCTGTGCTGGTTGTCAGGCCATAGAGACATTATGGGAAACTGTGAGGGTGACAAACTCGCAGAAACGCTACTTGAATGCCAGACCAGAAGATGAGATCTCTTGAAGTATAGGTACTCCCCTAGTTACTTTCATATTAGAGCTAAACAAACAGAATGAACAAAAAACTAACACCAGATGGAGGACAGGCACCACATGTCAAACCTCCAAGAAAATCTGTTTCCAGATTTTTCAATAGGATCAGATAGTTTTTGTTTTCGGACTTAACGCAATCGTTTTTTATGTATCCCGACGTTTCGAAATGATTTCACATTTCGTGGTCACGGGTAGACTACCCAGTCAGATAGTTTGATCTTTTTATACAGGTATGACACTACTTTTTTTTCAGTCATTAAAAATGATCAAATGTCATCGGTAGGTAAAGAAGACAAATAGATATTGAGTGATAAGGACAACTACCAAATACGTATAAACCAACAATGAAAAAAGCCGCCAAAGTTGTAAACATCGAGTGGAAATGTACCTTTTAAACATGTGTGTATGCGATACATGTGCTAAAAATGCAAAAAGAGGAACTGTCAAATCTTCATTTTTTCTTCATTTTTTATTACGTTACGTCATGTTGCTCATTTTTTCTTACGTTTCTACACGATTTTTCCAATTTTTGTAAATGTGGGCTACAAACTCACTCTCATTGGCAATTTTTACGTTGAATCCTTTAATTTACGTTGCTTGAATTTACGTTGCTCCTTTAAATTAATTGGCAATGAGAAAAAAATGAACACAAAATGTAGTATCATACCACCATAAAAGAGATCCAGAATTAGCACTGCAGTGGAAATTTTTACCAGGGAATGCTTATTAGGTCTTCCACGCAAAAAGACTAGGTGTTTTCTCAAACGACTTTTGTAGAAGCTGCCTGTACGAACAAGCGGAGGAAAGTATACAACACCTTCTTTGTAGCTGCTCGGCACACGCATCAACCAAAAAATCGATAATAGGCTCCTATTTTTATTTAAGTGACCTCAGTGAGATGCCGGTCAAAAAGATACTAGGATTCATTGACAATACTGGCTGGCTGTCATGGAATTCACGCCAACCCCATCTATTGGTTATATGCCCACGTGGCAGTACAATGGGCCTACTTCGGCTTTATCTTATTTTGGCTTATTTTGGCTTTATCTTTATCTACACAAATATGTGCTCTATTAAGATTTTCACATGAAATTATTGTTTTCCGTTACTGGGAAATGTCATCGTCACTCTCTTTTAAGTGCCAAAATGCAAAATGCCATTTTCAGAAATAATGATGGCACCGAGGTTCTGCCTCCGCCGAGAATCTTCCGAAATCCTATAATAATTTGGTCAGGATATCGTGTCGGTGATTTGGAAGCTTCAACTTTGCTTAAAGCTCAAAAAAGAACCAGATAAAAGAACATCGGGTTCTGCTTGATAGGTCCACGTCATTTAGATCGTAGAAGTATAAGTAGAATTTCCCGAAAAATTTTACTTCTTCAGTAAGATTTCTAAATTTTGCAGACGCTTCTGGAAAGTAAAGCAAGTTTTTAACAAAAAGCAAAAAGGTTGTAACGGGTGCCCCTATGTGTGGTCCACTTGCCGATACGAAAAGTGACGTTTCGGTGAAAAACTCCTGACAGCGTGTTACTTTGTCGAAAAAAAAAAAAATTTAAAAGCCAATGAATCTCGGTGATGTATTAGTTCCTAGTCTTGGGGAGCAACGAACATTTATCCACGCGGTCGTTACAGGGTTCTTAAGTTAAGGGATCTGTCTTAAAGCACATACTTGAATCACAACTGATATTCATGGAACTGTGAAACATGCGCGTTATCATGTCTTCGACACTCATAGCTTAAAAAAGGTATTAAAACTTCATTTTATTTTTGTATTATGTTCTTAAAGTTTATCTTAAGTTTTTATTTGTCAAATTCACAAAAAAGAAAAATTAATACATTCGACCGCATTTACAATTTTTTTTTATTCCCTTTTAATATTTAATTGTTTTTAGTTGTAGTTTTTTTATTTGTTGTTAAATAACTTATAATTTGATTAAATACCTATAATTATAAATCATAACAAGAAATTTTGTATACAAGAAAAGATGTGGAAGTTGAGGCAAGACCACTTGCAAATTTCTTTATCCTTTTGACAAAAACAAAACAATGAAATAAATAAATAATAATTTTCATAAATAATTTAATAATAATAAATAAATATTTCACTAATATCAACAATTAAATTTAAAATTGGCATTCAACTTGATCACAAGCATACATATAAGAAACTCACTTATAAGAAATTTCTTCAAAAGAAATTGACACACTCACACACACAAACATACGTTACAGACGTTATAGGGGTTCTATTACAGTTAAATTACCTTTTTTTCGCTATAAATTTTTTGTATACAAAGTTTTCCCATTTAATGGGTGACAGGTTAGTGTTAACAATTGTTTTTTTTAACTTATTTTTTTTCTCAAAGAGAGCACAACATGAACTTTGTAATTTTTTGTTTGTTTGTTTTTATACAAAAATTAACTACGGCTTTACCTAACTACAAACTAGAGCACATTATACTTTAGATAAGAGATTTTAAATTCTAATCAAAGTGGGCGTGATTATTTTACTCCGGTAATGCTCTTTAGCCAGGGTTTGTAGTAAGTCGTCCTCATGTAGACACCCGGTAGGTATGGTGCTGCACACTTGATGCCATGCGAAACGGTGCCGGCTAGCTCGTAACGGCCATCGGAACGCTGCAAGACCAGTGGACCACCACTGTCACCCTGTGATCGAAATTAAAATAAAGTTTATTGAAGAATGCCGAGGCCTTGAGTGGGATTATGAAGCTCACCTCGCACGAATCCTTTTGGCCATTAGCATAACCAGCGCAGAGGAAGGAATTAAGAATCTTCTTATTGTGGCCAGCTGTGTGGAACATTTCCTGGCAGACACTGTTCTCGATTATTGGTACCTAAGACAAAAGCGGTTTAAGCTTATACTTAAGGATATGATTGGATAAAAATCAAACCTGAACTTCCTGAAGCACCGATGGTACGCCACCTCCATACTTAAGTCGACCCCAGCCGGTTACTGTAGCCATCCGTCCGGTAAAGTCAGCTGTGTCCGCTGGCATACAAATTGGCACTATGGAGGATAAAATTTTATTTTAAGAAAAACCTGCACAACAGAGTATACAAATATCGACGCCATTTGAGTTGAGTCGAGTAGTTGAAATAACAGAAATCAAAAATTGAAACAGAAACAATTTAGTTCCTTTTTTTTGCATATTGAAGCTGAACATAGGTATGCTAAATCAACACGAAAAAGCATACAAGTACCACACGAATGGCAAATTGTGCATATGAAAGCTAAATTCTCTGATTGCAATTTGAACCTAGGTAAGGTATATCAGCAAAATTTCGACTCAACCCTGCAGAGCGAGTACGATGGAGTCGACTCGACTAAACTCCAACTCTTGGCTTGAAGCTCGCTTGAACTCTACATATGAACGAATCTACTCTCGCAAAGGTGTCAATGAGTTGAGAGTTCTGACAATCTGTGTCAGACAGTTGGCAAAGACAGGTCAGACAATGCAATGATAAATGCCCTCACAGTTCCACCTACAAAGACCTTTTTGGACAGTCTGTGGCAAACACTTTGGCTCTTTCTGTTGTTTTTTTATGCTAAGTTTCCACTTGTCGATCTATTGACAAAGTTTGACAGTTCTCCTCTTTGTCAATTAAGGACACAATTGGCAAAGCGTAGGCCAATTCATATGTCAATTCAAAGAAACTCTTTTTCTACTTGCCAATTTCTCAATATAACCTAAAAATGCGTCGTTTGTCAATTACAAGTCGACAAGTGGAAACTTAGCATTACAATTTCAACTGACTGATAGCGACAGTCACTGCAGACGTGTCAACGTCAAAAATCTGTTTAGCACCAAAACGTATTATGAAAAATTTGCGTAAAATATTTAAAAGAAAATTCCTTTAAGGCTTAAACTGCAAGTGTTGCAGAATATCTCGGTCCCATTTTGCCATTAGTAAGCGGGCACTGGATCAAGGATAACAATAACAAACAGCATGGAACCCTAACGTATTCCAGATTCAACACATATGAGTCCGAAAAAACTATACAAGCTGTGAAGGTTCTTAGATCAGGGAGTGTTTTTGGCTTTTATAATCACACAACTGATATTGGCAAGAATTATAAAGCTTATTTGTACAAGAAAAGCTTTCAGAAGACAGAATAGGCTATTTTTTCACGGGGCACATCAATATGAAATGAAAAACCTTGTACAACCCAACTTTTCGATTGAACTCTTAAAACTCTTGTACCATATCCAAAAATCTCAAACTTGCGCTTTGATTTTTTTCCAAATTGATTTTTCCACTTCTGAAATGAAAAGAAATCTCCCTTACCAATGTGAGAATCGTAGTTGACTGTACTCTCCAGTTCCAGCAGAGCAAGATCGTTCTCGAAGGTAGCTGGATCGTATTGCTTGTGAACAATAACGCGTTTAACATTCTTCGTTACGGATCGTTTCGCTTCCAAATCTCCAGAGATGTCGAATTCACCCATAACCGCCACTAGCGATGCAAGGAATCTAAAAAAGTGCAACGGCCACCTTAAGCCTTAAGCCTTGAATAGACCTAATTGATCACTTACCCAGGTTGACAATGAGCGGCTGTGATCACATACTTATTCGTAATGAGCACTCCGCCGCATTTGTTCTTTGTGAAGAGACCCAACCATGTGGACTCTCTGACTAGCACCTGCCAGGGAAACTCTCCAAATGTAGAGCCTTTGCCTCCAACGATTCTTCCCGACTTGACATGTGGCCGGACTCCGCATTCTGGAAGAATTTTTTTAGGATAAGCCTCAAATAAGCGCGAGTGTTAAAAACTTACGAAACTTTCGTTCACTCTCGTTGTTGTCCTCGCCGATGTTGCTGTCGATTTCGTTATTACCGTCCTCTTCTTCGCCGATAAGCTCGTCTTCCTGAACGGGCGATGAGGTGGTGGTGGCTTTTCTGGTAGGTTTGCGAGTCACGGGTCTCTTTGTGGTCGGCCTCCGAGTTGTGACCGCTGGTTTTCTTGTCGTTACCGCAGGTCTTTTGGTGGTCGCGGATGTGCTCACCCTCGTCGGAGGCTTCTTGGTTGACACCCTGGTTGGACGTGAGGAGCCTGTTGAGGGCTTACGGGTGGGTGGTTTAGTGGAGGGTCTCCGCGTTACGACCGTCGTTGCAAGAGGTGTGGTTTCAGAAAACCCCACGACTGTGTTGTTGTTCTCATCGATCATATCGGCCAGCGCTTCAAAGTTGCCCTGCAGTGACTCAACGATCTTGTGAACGAGAGTGTTCATTTTGTCCTTGAGAATAGTATCCTCCACAAACGCCGGGGTTGAGAGTTCGAAATCGCTTGTAACGGAACTGGAAGTGGCGGACATATTTAGGTTTGGATTGCGCACAGGCGGAAAGTTGACAAAGTCATTGGGTGAGGTGTAAGTTTCCTCTTCGTCCTCGACAACATCACCGTATTTATCACTGGGCACCTGGAAATTGGGGTAAGACGGAGTTGGTCCATAGTATCCCGGGAACGAGGGTCTGTCGTCGGTAGGGATTTTATTTTGAGTCGTCTGTGTATGCAGACCCGAGTAGCCAGGATCGTCGAAGTCGTTTGAGGTAACCTGGGGGATGGCGACATACTCCTGCGTGCTGGACGCGTACTCTGGACGCCGAGTGATCAAAGGACTGAAAATGTAGGAATTACTCGCGGCAAAAGTTGGGATCGGGGTGGTAGTGGGTCGTTTCGAAGATGAGCTGCCTGTGATGAGGTTGACAACAGTTGGCTTTGGAGTAATGATGACTGTTGGCGATGGTGGTTTCTGTGTAGCCGAGGGAATCTTGACGAAGAGCGGTTTGTTGTAATTTTGCTGACTCGAGCTGGCTGGTGCGTTTTGCACAAGTATCTCGTCGGTTGGGCTTGCGAGATAGATGGAGGAATAGCTCGGGCCTTGGGTGGAGCTGACAAAGGTGTCGACTTTGTTGGCGATTGCTGTCGGTGGTGGGGAGTTGTGAACAAGGGTACCTTCGACTTCAGGACGTGCTGTTGTTGGTCCCGTCACGTAGCTCGTCGACGGCGGTTGCTTCTTTGTAGGTTTTCGTGTTCCTTGACTGCTCACTTGGCTGCTAGGTGGGGTTCCGCTGAATTTCTGTGGGGGTGGCTGATTATAGATGGGCGTTTGATTCTTGTTGACCGTGGTTTTTTTCTGATTGGACGGACGTTTGGTCACGCGCTTGGTTGGACGTTTGCTTGGCCGTGCTGTGCTACTGCTTTCAGCAACTGGCCTCGATGTGGAGGAGATAGACGAGTGCACTGCCGACTGAGTGGGGCTTGGGTAGTTTGTTTCCACGTCTGAGTAGGTGACTTTGTTCACGTTCGTTGGCTTTGTAGGTCGCCTTATGATTGTTGGTCGTGATGAAGAATGAACGATTAGAGTTGAGATTCGGGTAGGCACTTGCGTTGGCCTGGACTGCGAGGGAATTTTCTCATAGTTTCCATTGTTACCCGCTTGAGGATAATTTCCAGCTGTGGATTGCTCATAGCCAGATTGAATCTTGACACTTTGAGGTGTTGGACGGGACAGATAGTTTTCGTTGAACTGGTCCTGTGTAAGAATCTGCACAGTTGGGTTCGATTGGGATAGGTAGCCGTTCTGAATGCGGTTTGTAAGGTCAGCGATTAGTGATTCGGGAGTTTGGTAAGTTTCCTTATCCGACGATTGAGACACAAAGTCGCTCAGTTGTGGCGCATCGTAGCCTTGTGTTACTTGCTGAGTTGTAGGCCTGACTTGACCATATCCGTCCTGTGAGTCTGGACTTTCGTCCTTAACTTCGTAGGCATGCGTGACGAGCTGTGTAGTTGGTCTGACAATATGGGTTGTCGGGGATTTGGACGGGTGACCAGGTCTATTGGAGGGCGATTGCACTTCGTATGAGGTTGTTAAAACCTGTGCTGTAGGCCGTACATGAACATGGGATGGGGTTGAATGGGATACATAGCTGCCTTGTAGTTGTTCGTAGTTTTGAGGTGGTCTCTGTGATGACGGTCCATTTTGGAGGAAATCCGGAGTGGGACTTGGTTGCTCGTAGCTCTGGGTAGACGGTTGAGCGGATGGGCGATTGTGCGCTGCTTGTTGGAAGTTCTGAGTTGGGGATGACGGTCTGTTATGAGCTACTTGCTCGTACTCCTGCTGCTGTTGATGGTAGATGACTTGCTCGTAGTTTTGGTTAGCAATTTGCGAAGACGGTCTATGGTGACTTGCTTGCACTTTCTGGTCTTGATGAATTGGCCTATTACCTTGTGGCTGAGATGGAACCTTGTTTTCTTCGTTGTATTGTGATGGAATATTCTTGTCGGACACCTCATCGGTTTGTTGGTTACTCTGCTGCTCTTCGGACAACATACTCGATTCGAAATAAGCAGAAGTTTCCTCATCCATTACAGGGTAAGCTTCACCAAGGGCTGGCATTTTGTTAAAGTCCGATGTTGGCTGACCAGGGCTAGTGTAGCCGTAGTCCGGGTTCGAGGCGTCTTTGTGTGAGTTTGCACTATTTCCATAGTCGGGTTGATTTGACACGACGTTGTATGAGTTTTGTGGTGGCCCAACCGGTTGTCCAACATCTACTTTATCAGAGGACTGCTTGTGCGGTGGCGAAGGAATCTCAACAAAGCTCGGCTTCTCATCAGACATCTCCACGGAGTGATACTTGTTGCTTGTCTGTTCAGTGCTTTCCTGTTGGTACGATGTCGTTGGTCGCCTGGTATCTGGTTCCGGTGTAGTTGTCGATATGTGATCCGTGAGCACAATGCCAGAGCCAGTGGTTACAGTGACGATTGGTCGAACTGTCGTCACTGGAACGTATGTTGGTCCACCAGGCCTGTAAGTAGTTCCATAGCCCTGATTCTGTCCATGCGACGGCTTTTGTTGGTTGTAATTTGGACTTGTGTTTGCTACATCGTAGCTTGGCCCATGATTGGTACCATTCAGCATGAGTATGATAGACTCAATCGAATCGATGTTTGTTGAAATTCCGGTTGATGTGGTACCAGTTGCTTGCGAGGGCTTTTTGGAGGCCTCAAGCGTCTGAATCAGAACGTACTGTTCGTTGGATGGTTTCTTACTGGGGCCTTGCGTGCTTGGTCCTTGTGCCGGTCTTCTCTTGGGTGGAATAATCTCTGCGTGCGCTGGTGGAGGAACATAGACAGACTGTGGCCCACCGTAACCTGTTGAGAACTGAAGGTCGTTGTCGATGAGCACCGACTCAGCGGCTGGGTGCGTGATGTCGCTGTGCGTGAACTCTCCCAGGCCCAAATCCAGTGGACCACTGGAATAGTTCTTCTTAACCTGAACCGTCTCAGTCAAGAGTATCGGCAACTGGGTCGAGTCCTCGTTGTCCACCAAATCAGTCGAGATCTTCATTGGTAGCTCAGTTGTGAAGCTGACCCTGTTATTGTTGCTTCCAGTGAAGGGCGACTGACTTGAGGACAGCATCACATAGTCATCATTGACGGAGAGGGACGAAGGAGACGAAACCATAACCGAACCTTTGTTTACATAGAAGATCTTATTGTTCGACGACGAAGTCTTGTTGACTTTTTGCACCTTTTGACTGGTCAAATCATTCAAGTACGAAGATTCGGTTGTGGCCTTGTCTTGGTGGTACTTTGTCGAAGTTGTATGGATCTCTTGGAATTCGTTGCTTTCGAATTTCTGATTGCTTCCATAAAGCGCTGAATCAGAAGACTCTGTCGAGTGTGAGCTCGACTGATGATGTGGATTCTGAGCGTCCTTGATGAGGGTGTTTTCATTCGCGTTCGACAATGGTACTTGACAGCAGGCACCGAAGAGGAAGCCATCCATGCAGGCTCCCACTACTTCGCCATTTCGCTGAGCGCATTCGTGGTTAAACATACATATCGTTGGGCCCTTGGATCGGGGATCTGAGAGTGGTAATGTCTTTGTGCCTCTGCAGTATTTTGGTGTTATGCGGTATCCACCGAATAGTTTGCGGCCTTCTGCAAAGAAAGAAAAGGTTTTTCGTTAGATTTTGACTGAAACGGGGAATTCAGCTCGGGCTTAGTATTTGACTAAATGTGTAGGGTATAAAATGCATTTTAAATTGCTATTAACGGGATGGCTGAATTGCTGAATAGTCGTTTTTAATTAGTTTAAGACACTTTATGATCAGGATGATAATTTTTCCTGGTTTCAACATGCAAGTTTATTGAGATAATAGATCCGTTGTGAGGCTTCATGTTCTCCGGTACTTTGCTTGGGCTTCGCATAAGCTTGGCGTTTCTGCAATAGCTCAACCCTGTAAGGGAAGGTTGTTTTCTTACATTTCAATTTTTTCAGTATAATTTACTCCCTAAGCGACAATGAAAAGACTTGATGCTGAATAGCTGAACAAAGTTGTGCTGAGAAGTAATAGAAACTAAGAGATACCCTAATGACGAATTTTAATAAATAAGGAATATGTTGACCGAAGTCCGCAGAATTATATCGTAATCCAATTTCTATGTAAATTTTTGTTGTATTTAAAGGCAAAATAGTGAGTTCAGCTCAGGATTCGTCTCTTCTCAAACAAGCAAAACTTTAGACGGTCTTAAAACTAAAATTCAGAAGCTTGCTGAATCGCTGAATAAAAGCTCTTTCTTGAGATTTCAAGACGAAAACTGTCTGCCAGTTACCCCCTCCATCAGTTTAATGGCGTAATTCGGCAGATGCCAAAAGAATGCAACAACAAAAATTTTTGATGATGAACGTGTAAGCACGCATCTTTCCTGGGTCTCAATGTCTTTCGACAAAACCTCAACCATTATCCATTCCATCGTTGTCTGTCAAGAGATTCTTGAACATGAGTGGGGCAAAGGAAACGAAACCTGCGCTAGAAGCACCCTCAAGTGGGCTTAGATAAATATCTAGAAGAGGTGTTTGTATCTCTTGTAAAAAGCCCGAACATTTGCGGCAGATTTGTGTCTCTGGCACATGGCAGTCTCCTCAATTCCGTTTTATAGATGAGGGAGTAGTCGGGTCTCTTGTATTGCCGTCACTTGCTTCTTGTTGTTCTTTTGCAAGTGAAAGTTGTGTGCGCGATTCTCTTTGGTTTTATTTCTTTGTCGAATCTTCAATTGAGAATGGAGGTCTCTTGAGTTCCTTCTTTTATGGCCTTTTCTTCGAGAGTGGACTTTCGGTTTCTTTGACTTGGTTATTATGCAAATCTTTCGTTTATTTGGTTAATTTTTGGGAGAAGACAAAACAGCGCAAAAATCATCGCCAAAAGATCTGGTGTTTATTTGTGTTTTTTTTTTTGTTCGTCAACAACATGGAATACATAAATAAGACTCGAAACATGTTATTAGTTTTAAATTGAGCACTTATGTGAAGTTTGTGGATTTTTGGCCTCTGAAGGTAATTTAACGGACAGTTGGTAGATATAAAGTGAAAGTAATATTGCTTAATTTTTTTTTTTTGGTTTTTGGTTGAATGCCAAAGGTGCGAGTCATGTTTGAATGGTTTGGCGAATTTGGACGATTGCACTTTTTTATGGTGCGAGCTCATTTTTGAGAAAGTTATACAGATTTGCATAAATGTTGAGTGTTATACTCGAGTTTTGCATTTCAATGATGGGAAAACGAAAGTGCTTAGGGTCGGGTCAAATGCTCTGAGGAATCTACATATCACATCAATTTGTTGTTGAGCGCTGACTAATGAAGTTGTGATTAGATTTATGTTTCGTAGGGAAAATTTGTAGAGAGTAATAAACGTTTTGCTTTCCATTAAGAATTAATTTAATGAAAGAGATTAACGGCTCTTGCTCGGGTAAGAAATAACTCAATAGAAAAAACACAATATTGAGTACCTATACAACTCTTTTAATACATCTGCCTTAATACATCATCGATCAAATATTCACACTATCAGGAGTAATATTGATACCCACCACCTTTTCGTCAAATTCAAGGCCGCGTATGACGGCATCTATATAGATAGGAGCTATATCGCACAATGTCTAGAGGCACATGCTTTGAAAAGTCCGTTCAATAACTCGCGTACGCTGACGACATTGATGTCAGTGATGTCAGTGAAGCCTTCGTGAGCATTGGGACGGAAGCGGCGAATATCGGTTTAGCAGTCAACGACAGAAAAATCAAGTATATGCTGTCATCAAGAAAGGACACCCACCACCGACGACTTGGACAAAACATCAGCATCGACAGCTATGACTTTGAGATAGTAAGGGACTTTGTCGACCTGGGCTCCGCTAAGCTCAGACAATGACACCCAGCGTAGAAACCAAACGAAGGATAGGTTAGGTTAGGTTAAACAGGGGTGTGGTGAAAAGGACCACACAGACACTAGGCACCAAAACGCGCCCATCGCAATCCCTTGGGAGCCAGTTGAAAATAAAATTCAAAAGGCAAAAACAACCTGAACATTCACCGTGAAACAACCAATTTCCCTGTAAAAGCCAAGAAGGCCTTTGAAGTTTGTGCCGTGTACCTCTTCTAAGGAAGTATTCCCCAAAATATTTTCTGCGCACTCGTGAAATTGCCTCGCATTCGCACAGTATGTGTGCTATATCCTCAACCGCCTGCAGATCACTGCAGAATCGACAAATATCTGTGTCTGAAAGCCTGAATCTCCTTGCGTGTTTCCTCAGGAGACAATGTCCTGTCAGAATTCCCACTAAAGCCCTAGGCTTGTTCTCAGTTTTAATAGTGCCTTCGATCTTTTTTAGTGGGGTGCCGTGGCGTAGTGGTTAGTGTGTGTGCTTACTACGCCGGAGGTCTGGGTTCGAATCCTGCCATCGTCACCTGAAAAAAAAAGACTTGTTCTTTTTTACGGTCCCCACCTCCGCGAGGGTCTGACAAGCCCTCCGAGAGTATCATTTGTCTTGAAAAACTTCTCAAAGTGCCGTTCGGATTCGGCAAAATTTGTAGGTCCCCTTGTATGTAAAGAAATTAACACACCAGCATACATTGTTGAGAAGTTGGCCCTGGTTCACCTCGAGCTGTTGCGCCACTCTATTTATTTATTTTTATTCGATCTTTTTTCGTCTAGTCGTGGCTAGAGGGACCTAGATACCCTATGTCCAGCCAGACGAGACCACCTTTGGTTGGCCGTCATTACAATTTTCTCCTCAATAGTGTCTCTAACTACGCAGAGGGGTGGTTTGATGTTAGAAACCACACATTTTCCAAGGAGCCCTCTTTTACTGCAAGCTCATCAGCTTGTGCGTTATCCTCTATACCGCAGTGTCCTGGCACCCAGCACAGTCTCACCCGGTTCTGACTGTACAATGCCTTAAGCATTGTGCGACAGCCCCTGACTATATGAGATTTGATGTTAATCGATTCCATTGCCTTGAGCGTAGCCTGGCTATCCATGTAAATGGCGATATCTCTGCCGGATATCGATCTCATCTGCAAAAGCTCGGCCGCCCTAAGTACAGCCAGAACCCCTGATTGGAAGACACTTCATGTATCCAGCAGTAAAGCTTGAGAGTTGGCTAAGACCAAGGTCCAACCCGGACTGTAGCGCCACATTAAGTAAGTAAATTAGTAATATTTGCTTTTTTGCGGCGCAATTAGTAAGCCCCTCCATATGGACTTGGCCCTTTCCAGTTAATATGACTGAATTTGCTCCTTATCTGTTCCGTGCGGAATATGGACTCTTGACGCGAGTAGAGCCGAGTTCTGCCTGGCCAGCTCATCTGAAAGTTTGTTTCCTTTTTTGTCACTATGTCCTGGAGCCCTGAAACGTTCAGTATGGAATCCACTTGGTTTTGCTTCCAAGTCAAAGTTCTATGGTAAAAGTTTTGAACAATAAAAAAAAATTCTGATATTCTCTAAAACCACCTAAGATGAAGAGCTTCAAAATATGTTATCGGAAAGAATATAATGAAAAAATGAAGGGGAATGTGAAGCACACACCGCAGACATGTGCAGCGCAGACCCATAAAATAATGCATCTAAATCGCTGGCTTCTCTAACATTGCAGCGTAGATATCCCTTCTGAATGGGAAATGCCAAAAAACGAGTTAAGCATTTTGTTCGAAAAAAAAACAATATCTTTGACATTTGCAACAACATGAATGATAATTTGCCAGCTAGTTGGAAGTTATCATAAATTTGAGCACACATTTGTATTGAAATCAATATAGAAAATATTGAATTAGAAAATCAGTTTTAAAACAATTGTCAATGGAATAAAAATTTGTCATGTCTTCTGTTGCATGTTTGGTTTTCACTTCGGGCTCTGGTCTTCAAGATCGGACACGCCCCGGCAAAATTTCAATGGATTGCCTCCTTAGATACCGCAGCTTCGGATTACCTTCCTATAACATTCGCTTTCAACAGGAGATTAGCTACCAGAATACCTAAAAAATGTGAAGAGAAAGAAGAGACTATCACAGGAGATGACGAGATCGCCATATACTGACGGCTCTAAGATAGACGTCGGAACCGGCGCAGGCTTCTTCTGTGAAGCTCTGGGACAAAGCAAATCATTCCGGATCAATGACGACTGCAGTATTTTTCAGGTGGAACTGGCAGCCATAATCCAAGCTGCCACTGAGCTCAAGAAACACAACCTCGTAAGCAAGACCATCACCACTCTGAAAGCCAAGCGGCCATTAAAGCCATGGAATCAGATGTGGTAAAGTCAAGGGCTGTGAAACTATCCAGGGAAATTCTGGACAAGTGATAAACTTGTCAACCTTGTAAATCTGTGTTAGGTATCAGGGCTACCAGGTCACACCGATATCCTGAAAAACGAATAAGCGGATAAGCTTGCGAGATATGGGTCAGCGATGAATGCATCTAAGGCTCCCAAATCTTTAAGAATTCCGCTGAGTTCGATAGCATGCATCATTGAAGTCGAATTCTTGAATTGAACTAACCTACGTTGGACCGAACTCGGTGCATGCAGACATACAAAGGAGCTGTGGCCAGCGGTAAAAAAGAGATTTCTGTCCTATGGGTCTACACGCGGCTTGGCATTCTGTATAACGATTACTGCAGAAACTTCAGGGGCGTTGACGACATTGAATCTATTCGCCACCTGATATGCGAATGCCCAGCTTTAAACAGCATTAGGCGTAGTACCGTTGCCAGTTACTCCTTCAACGAGCTCGAAGACCTAAGTAATGCGGATCTAAGGGTCCAAGACGTTACAATGGAACCAACTGGCTGGTCTAAGTGAGCTGTGACTCGTCACAAGGGCATCCACCATTACAAATTATTAAAAAAAATTTTCAAATATCTGCTGTCTCTAGGGAAAACTGGGGAGTGTCAAACGGGAAGGTTTTTAGGGTTCTGGTAAAAGTGTATAAAATAATTAAAATTCAAGCACAAATGTATGAATATAACTTTTAACCATAACTTTTTTCCATGTATGAATACTAAGTAATTGACAACCTTAGTAAAACGTGTTAATAAAGCCTATAACGAAATTGAATTTGAATGTTCAGCTTCCCATAAATCCAGAAAACTCTACAACGAAGTAAATTACTATAAAAATAAACTGCCGAAAAAGTAAAAAAAAATTATGAAAACAAAAGTGAAAAATTATAACTCTGCGGGTAATATTCTGCCCACCCGCGCTGGGCACACACACAAAATCCCCCGGAACTTTTAAATCACTTAATCGTGTAGATTGTCATGAAACCTATTATCTGCCATTAGCGTAATACTCCGTGGGTATGTACCTTTGCCTATCTCTCAAAGGCCATCGTCAAAGGTTGTTAAAACAGCAAAAAAAAAAAATGAAAACAGCGATCGTCTTCGTCAGACTGCTAAACGCAATCAATGTCAGTGAAATTTAATTTTAACATACCACGTACCATTGAGAGGCACAACTTTAACTTTAGAGGAGAGAAAATTATTTCTGCCGTCCCGTTGCGTCGCACCACGTTCTGTCCCATTGGGTCAGCCAAAGCCGAAGCTGACCAGCCAACCGTGCGTCGGTCTTCCATCCGACTTTGGCCACCGCGTCTTGTCACACTTTTCTTTTGCTCGACGCACTCGCACATGGTGCAGTGATGTTCTTCGTGTTACTCATGCTTGTATGTGTGATTGGTTTGCGTATCTGTGTATACTGTGACCTACTGACTTATTGACAGCGGGCAAACAAGATGCTTTTTGTATGAAACGATCATATGCGATCAACATGATCGTTCTCTCGAGAAACAGAACTTGAACCGCCGAATGGTGGCAAGTGCAGAATCAATTAGCATCGGTAAACAAGTCTTCTTTTCCTGATGCTTCAGGTGGAAGTGGTGGTGTGCGTTTCGCTCCCTTGACGAGATACGGTGGTGAGGAATAAAACCGAATGTCGTCGCATCCAAGGCATACTAATCAAGGCGGGTTTTCGATTATCACTTTCTTGCCAATGACAACGCGCGTATATATGCGACTCGAGAACGTGAAAGTTAGCCCTGTTTCGGTTTGTCGCATGGAAATACCTCGAATTCCAATGAGATTTGCCGACATAGCACAGTTGTCGGCAGGTACTTCGGAGGAAGTGCTTCATGGCACGATGAGCAACGGCAGCATTTCCTTAGATTCATATCTTACATCCGAAATCTTACTTTTAATGATCGAAAGCTTGTCACAATTTAAAGATGAAGCTTCGTCCCACCACGTACTAGATACAATTGAAAAAATGTTGTTTTTTTTTGTCGTGGGACTTTTTCGCTTTCTTTTAGCAAAGCGATCGATTATTATCGATTTGGCGAGGTTTTTCTATGATCTTGGATATGCCTGTATAAAGGTAATTAGGAGTATAATCTCTCCGATAGAGAGTATCCTATCCATATGTGTTTACACAACGGAACAGCCACTCTCAGAGGGTAGCTAATTGCTTTGAGTGCTCTGTATGGGCCGTCAAAAACGGTGCTGCTCCTGCTAATTGATGGATCAGCTTTTTTCGAAAATACTAGGTCAGGCATGTAGAGGGAGAAACAATATCGTAGACTCGGAATGCGCGAAATGATTCACTTTTGATGGTGACACACTATCGAGTGCGAGCTATGGATGATCCGGTCCGGTCTTTAGGTTTCTGTTGTGATAATGGTTTTTCACGGAAACGACCGACACTCAACGCGAACTGGTTGTGGTGGAAATGAATGGCTGTGTGTTAAAAACACCGCCTGGAGTCTTGGACCTGTTTGTGCTCGTCGTGTTGGTCGTCGTGATGAGATTGACACATATTTCGCAGATATGCGTTGTGTTTCGTAGACACAAAGGTTGCTGAACCAACGAGAAATGTAACGAATATAATTTTATTTTCGTAACTTGAATGACGAAAGGAAACTTGAACTTGAGAGATGACGCTGTTTTGTCAGAGACTACTCTAAATGCAGTCGAACATACATAGAGGTTTGGGGGAAGGTCTTATATTATTTATAGAGCTGTCGTTGGGTAACTGTCGTCGTTCAACAACAGAGCCTTAACATTTTTAGATCCATTTCTTAGATGCAACTGGTGATAAGAGATACCTATAATTTGGCCTATGATTTTGGAAAATGGAGACAGTTTTCAGGTACTCGGCCTGCACCATATAAATGTGCTAATTCGAACATTGGCGCCGAGCAGCCATACAGCTTAGTAATTTAGCCGACTTTATTGTTTGCAATCACGGGGTATCATTTAAGACTTTTGGGCACATAAGGATTAGGCACACAAGGCATTTAGGCAGCGGTACCTGGAAAGCCCTTAAGTATTTCCAATCTAGTCTTATATAGTTCGAAGCTCCTCGCTTAGAATTTACGGCCGGAAAACTACAGATGAGCTGACGAACAGGCGAAAGAACGAATTTGATAACATCTATGTATTTAATGTCATGGGGATCAAAGGTGATTTTTAGTCATCAGTCAGCCTTCAATCAGTCCGAGGTGCTTACATCTACACCAAAGCTCTTTTTTCATAATTAGCAACATGTGGTTTTTAACCTCTTTTTTCCAAAAATATGAACCAAACTTTAAAACGTTTTCAAAAAAGAGGTAAAAAGTTGACTAAGTTTCAAGTGTGCCAGCAGCATAGCTGATTGAAAAGTAAATGATAAACTTTAAAGACCCCTTTTTCACTAGTTTAAACATAAGTGTGCTTCATCGAATAATTGGGACAACTTTTCTGTCCCGAGTTCGGGAGGTTGAGTTTGTTCTAATCGTTCTTATTGAAAGACCACTTGAAAGAAATCTTAAAAAGTCAAAGTTTGGCGTCGCTTGTTTAGACCGAGCAGCTGCCATAAACACTCCAGCCGAAAGCTGAATTAAGAACACCACTGCCTGGAACCTGGAACCTGTCAGAATTTCTCGTTAAAAAAAATAGAAACGCCTATTTTAGGATAGGAGGCAGAAGACTGCAGTATTGATTCTTATAGGACCGCTAAGTAAGTAGGTTAGAAAGAATATGTATGACAATTGCAAGACTTTGTAAAAGTCTTAGACTTGCCAGTCAGTCGAAGTTGACCCAGCAAGTCTAATAAGTCTGATGAGTTTCGAGCTACCTTTCCGCGTTTGTAGGAAAAAGGCGCATCAATATGAAGCTATTGCTGAAAGTTTGCTTCATAAAGCTTCCTCCAAAATCTGTGCTATGGCACCATTAATACTTTGCAACAACTTTACGACTGGAGGTCTATGGAGTTTAATATAGAACACGTTCAGAGGCATTTGCAATTATTTGTTTATATAACTAAGGTTTAACAAAAAGTCAAGAAGCTGTCAGAAGTAGTAAACGTCTATTCCACTTCTTCTTGTTCCATTTCTTTTTATTATAAGGTTACCACTACATTACCGACTCTTTTAAAGAACATAATCCTCCAGCTTAGGTTAAATATAAGCTCTTAGCAAAAATGTTAATCAAGAGTTTATTTAGGTTGAGCTTACAAAATTTGGCGAATTACCTAGGTTAACTCTAAAGAACAATTAGAAATATTCCTATTTTTTTATGAGGAAGTGAGTTAAAAGTGGGCAGGCAAAAACCAAAAACTTTATCGAATTATTTTCCCCTGTTCTTGTGGAATATGGTATTTGAACATGAGCTTGGAGACAGCTTGAACATGAACATGTTGATATTTTCGATAACTTAATCGACAAAGTCCCATCCAATGCAATATCCAGCCCCAGAAAGAAAACCAGAAAGACCGAAGAAGAGCCAAGCAATCCACTAACCAAGCAAACTTTAGGAACCAAGCAATCGCGGATGCCATAGCGCTTGGCATGGATAACTGGAAGCAGTGTGCCTAAAATCGCAAAGACTGCATAGCTATTGTGAACCAGATGAAGGCGGTCTTTGGGTCGGGAGCCCAAGAAGTTGGTAAGTTAACGGACTTAACCTTGCACTGAAAAAGCTCCTTGTCCGTGTCCTGAATTCATTTTAATCCAGGATCCGTTAATCCTTGCTTAAGCCACAGAAGGGTTAGAAAAACTGGGACTTACGCCTTGGAAATAATAATGAACAACCTTGCGGATAATGACAGTAATGTCTTCTGCTTTAAGCATACTAAGCACACGGCCAAGAATATGCGATTGGCGTGAGTTCCGTCAATATTGTTGACAACTGTCATTTTCGCTGTTAGAAAAAAAATCAAACTAGTACTTGTCAAGCGGCATGAAAGAGTCGCAGTTTTGAAAATTGTCACAGATGAAATTCTCCGACAAGGTGTTGTAGCTGCAATCGTTTGTTGTCTGCTGTATATAAACTCTTGCGCTTCTATGGCTGGACGACAATTTGTCGCACAATTTTCTGTCACCGTGTGCTTCTGGCCCTTACAAACTTTGCTCCAAGCACAAGTACCTACACTTTCGGTGCATTTATAACAACTGCAAAACTCCACACAAGCTCAGTGGTGCGTTACATTTTTGACACCTGTCACATGTGGAAAGGTGTTGTGATCGCTACAACAGGTACATTGTAATCAAAGCTTCATTCAGCATGTCTTAACACCGCAGGTGCAACGCGCAGACACGCATTAATTTTAACGCCATTCCCCTATCAGCTAGGGGGAATCTGTCAAACGGCGTGTGACATCAAAAGGAAAGTGTGTCACATTCTCATCTGTTCTGCAAGTGTTACACTTGCTTTTGCACCGGCTGGTTAGCTAAAATAGTGCTGGCGGGTCTTAATAACTTGCTTTAGCTGTTTGGCATTGCGAATATTTTGCATGGGGTATGTTCGTATGCTGTGTGGTTCTTTTTTTCGCTACCTTTCTTTTGTGTGTTGTTCTTTTTTCGAGGTTGTGTTGCAGGTTTTTATTTGGATGAGTGTATCAATTATATTATTGTTTGATCAAGACAAAACTAAAGAATAGCTAGTTTGATTTTACAGTTTTTTCCAATGAAATGTCAAATTGTTTTTATATCCATGATAATTTAGTCTCCATACGGTTCTGTGGTGCTCAATGGCTTGTGTGTTGAATAAGATCTTGATGATGACGGGCGGCATCAAGCATGATTTGAAAATTGAAATATACATTAGCGAGTAAGGCCGAGATGAATGGAAAGACTTTTAGTTATGGGTAAATCATTTTAGACTCTTGAACTAAAAGTGATTGAATAATTTGATGACTGACGTTTACGGTAGGGTTAGGAAGTGCGCTATCATTTCAGACACAACAATTTGTTTGAAATTGTTGAAAATAAATACATACCTACTGAAGAAATATTACATTGGGTTTCCCAACCAGATAAAACTGTATGGCAGACGGCGCGAAGTTTACGCAAACATTTTTATGCCATCAGAGAACTCTAATGGGCAGTTTTGACACTTTCAAATGCTATCATGTCATCAGGCATCATAAAGCAGTAGAAGGAATTTCTTAAGGTAAACAAATATCCGTTTTGTGTCTAGTATATTATTGACTGGAAATCAAAATGGATTTTTTTTGACATTTGCTTGTTTCTTTGGACTGAGAAATGACTCACCAAACTATTCACTTGCGACTTCACCATGAATCTTTCACGGATTTAACTAAAAACCCAAAATTTATTCTAGACTTATAAATAAAATAAATTAACGTTATTAGAAAAATTATTCAAAAGAGTAAACGAATGAAAAACTTGAAATTTTTTAAATTGAAGCCAAGCCAATTGCGTTAAGAGATAATCGACCGACTAGCAAATAGGTTTCAGTTAGTTTACTTTGGGCTTCACTTGGATGCCACCCTTTGCATTTGACTTAGCAATGGAATAGAAGCCACTCATAAGCAATTAATTAAGGGAAGACCTCATCCTTGGATAAAAGTCTTAAGAGTTACTGACAATCATATTTTCAAGCTCAATGGACAGTATTATACTAACTCCTTGCGTCTTTTTCCAGAACCGCAGGCTTAGGCAATAGATCAATTATAAGAATTGGACCACTGTTTTCTACCTTTGTATCAATGTCAAATCATTGATGACAACACACATCTGGCAAGCTTTATTATTAACGCTAGTCGTTTTATTCTAGAAGCTTCTAAATTATGACAGCCTGCGATCCGTAAGGCGCGCTTCCACTTGAGAGTAAAACTACTGCGAGTAGCTCGCAGGCCACTCTCGAGAGTCACGAGCGTATCTCGCAAAAATAGACTTTCAATTTTCAAGAAGTCGAGAAGTTGAGAGCAAATCAACTCTTCGGTTGAGAGCTATTCACAGTAGTTTTACTCCCAAAAAGACCTTTAGACCTTATTCTGTTTTATGAAATGTATAGTTCTCTGGAAGGTCAGGGATATTGGATTATAAATGTTACTTTTGGACTGTTTGTTAGCTCTTTCTCGCAGTTTCAATGGAAAATGAAAAATGAACATAACTTCAGCCGAAATGTACGCCCGCAGTATCTTTTATCCGTTCATTTGGATACTAAACGCATTCTGGAAAAACAGCGAATCTGATCAGCGCACTGATGTAGCCACAGGCTACGGTGGAAGTTACGTATGCCAAGGTCTAACAGAATATCCCGTTCAAAGTTAAAATTTTCGACATCAGCATAATTTTCATTCACAAAAAAAGGCGTAAGTGCCAAAGAGCTCACCGATAAATGCCTAAAGCATGGTTGAAGCTTAGATTTCTTGTAAGGAGTACAAAAATTGCGTAGGGGTATCTAGCATGCCCATAAAGTGTGTAGAATGGCGTGAAGAGAATCTTTGAATTTAAAGGGGGACATAAAATCACAATTTTATATTTACTTTAATCTTTCGGGAATGTCTGATCTCACCTTAAGCTTTTTTATGTCCCACACCTGGCCCCGTATGTAGGTAAGGGATATTAGAAAAATTTAAGGCTCTTACTGGAGCCATAGCGATGCTCCAGTTTTACTCCTTACCTCCCGTATGGGTTAAGACGTGTAACATAAAAGAGAAACTAGAGGCGAGATCAGATATTTCAAAATTTAAAAAAAAATATAAAATGTCGACTTCCTCAATCCAAACTAAAACAAAAAAACTGAACTCGTCACCATTAAAAAAAAATTCTACCTGTGCTTATAAGAATGTCTTCCCTACCAGCAGGTGCTAATTGATCGAAGCAAAAGCAAAAAAAAAAAAAAAAAAATGTGATAAAATGAAGCTGTCCCAAATGTTTTACAAATCATTTGATTGAATTCAAAAAAAATAAAGTCAGAAAAAGTTGATTTTGAAAAACTGATAAAAAAGTCGTTAACAGTTTGTTTTCAATTTTCTGTGTAATTTAACATTTCCCCGTGTCGTCGCCATATCGTTCTCACCACAATCACGGCAAGTGCCTGTTCTTCTGCGCCATTTTATGGGTTACACCGTCGTCGTCGATCGTGATGTCGTTGTAGAACTTTCACTGGTTGTACAACTTTTTCCTTCTTCGATTCGAAATTCTGTTTTAAGATTTCCGATTGTGAATGAATAATGCATAAGACACAAGCCGTGTGTGTGCGACAACATTTATTGGTCGCTGGGGCACACACAATCACAGATGGTGGACATATTTTCTGCACACCTGCCCGATTGGGGCCGCCATTCAGGTGGTGATAATAAATTTTATTTTCTTTAAGAAGGAAAAATTGATCAGCAGCGGCGGGTATTATCGAAACAACGGTTTTTGGCTTAAATTGATAGCATTGTCATTGTGAACAGTGAATGTGCATTCGAGGAGGTATATGAGTCTAGTTTATTGGGTCTTAAATTTTTCTTAGTCTGCTAGTCTAGTGGTTCTTTTCAACGGTACAATATACTTTATGGAAACGTGGGCGAAGATTGTCTTAACCTACACCAAGGAACCATTAAAGAAGATTTTTTTTGTAGTTCTTTTGTTTTGAGTATTGTGAGAGTAGGAGGGCTTATTGTGTAATATTCATAATAATTTTGCGGTTTAACCAAATCGTTCGATATTTAAATAGGGGATATGAATAAATTATGGATACAAGTTACTTTTCTACCCATTATAGAAACATCATAAAGGAATGTGTAGAATGCGAAAATGAAAGCTTTTTGCTTTTGTTCGGAACCATTGACTGGTTGTAAATTTGACTTGCAAATGCAAGCCCAAGCTAGTTGACCAGACAATCAGGCGAAAGGAGAAAGAATAAGTAAGAAGATTTCTGTAAATGTGTGCCAAAACGTTGGGCGATTTATTAAGAACGAAGATAGACGAACCTTCTAGCCACTTTATTGGCTAGAAGCCGAACCTATAACGAAGATAGACGAACCTTCTAGCCACTTTATTGCATGTCTTACAGCCATTTATTTGAAAAACGCCATTAAAATGATATTTTTACTTTTTCATATACCAACCCTGGCACTAGCAAAGTATGAAGTTTCAAAGTTAGTGCGCTCATTTTAGCATTAAAGTCATTTTGTTTAAACGGACAATGTTGTCTTGACTTTGATTTAAAAGTAAAATGTAGTAATTTGTACATTGACGCATCCTTATTGATTTTTAAGAGTAGTATTAAAAAAACTAAAGGAATTTTAACTTTAACATAGATTTAACGTAGGTCGTTGTACGTCAAATAACGTAACGTTAAATTTAATATTATACTTAATATAGTTATCATATATTTAACGTCCTAACGAACTATAACCTATAAGCGAGGACGCATGTTCAAATCTCAATTCAAGTTATTAAAGATGTCATTTATACCATTTAAAATGTTCTCTAATAGAATGATATGTTTATACAATAAATTTAAGTTTACCATTAACAGATTTAAGACCGCAAGAATACTTTAAACAACTTCCAGGGAAACAAAAATAAACCAACAGAAAAGAGAAGACATTCAGTCTCAATAAATAAATAGAAAAATCTTTTTTCTTTAACGTTTTGTTAAACTTTTTTATTTGATGAAAATTATGAAATGAAAACTATTTTTGAAAATGCGAAACATGAGATTGCAAATCGAAAACATGAAAATTCATGTTTTTTTGATTTAAATCTCAGAATTTTTTGAGACTTAAAAATTCTCTATAATTTTGCTTCAAATTTTTGATAATTTCTGATACATGTGACTTTTTTCATATGATTTCTGCAAATAGCGCCAGAGATAGGGGACACACAAACACGTTTTTTCTTGAGTTCTTGCGACTTTTTTTGAAAATGCGTAAAACTGCAGTATTAAAACTCTTTTTTTTTGAAAAATATGACTCAGGCGCTTGGTTAATTTTGAGTTGCTTTATACGTGTGTTCAATATCGGCTTTGTGCACTGAGTGGTTAAAAAGTTATGGCCTCAAACACTTTGAAAAATTTAATCCATTTTCAACCCTTTGTTGCTCAAAAATTTTACTCCCTTTTTATTCCACTTTATTGCTCATTAATTCCCCTAAAAATTCCCCTAGTATGCGTTCTCTGACTATTTCCGGGATCTTGGGGTTTATACGCACACCAAATTTCGTCTTTCTACAACTTACCGTTCAGAAGTTATGAAGCGATTAAGCGGACAGACGGAAAACGTAGCGATACCATAAGAGATCCTTTTTCCATTTTTGGACGGTCTGCTAAAAACCGTTTATAAGAATGCCAATAAAATGTAACCACGCCCACATGGGGGAAGTTTTCGCTTTTTTATTGGAATGCTGATCACAAAACCGAATCCTGAAGAAAGGAGTTTCTTCGACGAGGACGAGGTTTGCCCGATCCTGAAGAAAGGAGACCCTCTGAGTTGTGCCAACTACAGAGGCATAAGTCTTCTTAACATCGCATACAAGATCTTTTCTGCTGTACTGTGTGAACGCCTGAAGCCGTTTGTCAACAATCTGATAGGCACATATCAGTGTGGCTTTAGGCCAGGAAAGTCCACCATCGATCAAATATTCACACTGCGGCAGATCTTGGAGAAAACCCAGGAATTCCAAATCGATACACACCACCTCTTCATCGATTTCAAGGCCGCGTATGACAGCATCTATAGAGACGAGCTATATAGCGCAATGTCTAGTTTTGGCATCCCTGCCAAACTCGTCAGTCTGTGCAGGATGACGATGGAAAACTCACGCTGTTCCGTCAAGGTCGGCAAAGACCTCACCGACCCCTTTGATGTCAAAAAAGGATTTAGACAAGGCGACGCGCTGTCATGCGACTTCTTTAACATCATACTTGAGAGAATTGTGCAGAACTCTCGCGCCAACACCAGAGGTACAATCTTTCAAAAGTCCGTTCAACTACTCGCATACGCAGACGACATTGACATAATCGGAAGAACAAAGCGTGATGTCAGTGAAGCCTTCGTGAGTATTGGGACGGAAGCGGCGAATATGGGCTTAGCAGTCAAATCAGACACCCAACACCGACGTCTTGCACAAAACATCACCATCGACAGCTATAATTTTGAGGTAGCGACGGACTTTGTCTACCTGGGTTCCGCTATCAATTCAGACAATGACACCAGCGCTGAAATCAAACGAAGGATAACCCTTGCCAATCGCTGTTTCTTTGGGCTAAGGAGGCAATTGAGTAGCAAAGCCCTCTCTCGAGCAACTAAAGTGTCCATGTATAAGACCCTCATCATCCCCGTCCTGCTTTACGGTGCAGAAGCATGGACCCTGTCAAAGGCGGATGAAAACACTTTAGGCTGCTTCGAGAGGAAAATTCTTCGGACGATTTACGGTCCCGTCTGCATAGACGGAGAGTGGAGGAGGAGATATAACATCGAACTGTACGGGCTGTACAGCGATACCGACCTAGCCAAAAGAGTCAAAACACAACGTCTACGATGGCTGGGTCATCTAGAGCGGATGGACACCAACGCCCCGGCCCGGAAAATCTTCGAATCGACACCGCAGGGACGACGCGGTAGAGGAGCACCGAGACTCAGGTGGCGCACGCAAGTGGAAGGGGACCTCAGCCAACTTCGCGTGCGAAACTGGAGACGGCTAGCTAGAGACAGAGCTGGCTGGCGAAGCTTGTTGGCTGAGGCCCAGGTCCACCCCGGACTGTAGCGCCACCTTAAGTAAGTAAGTAAGATCACAAAACACTTAAGCGAGGATATTACATTCCAAATTTCAGCTTCCTACGAAAACGTTGATCTTTCATTCTTATAAAGTGGGCATGTCAGTAGGCGGATTTCAAAAATAGTTACACTTGTACTGCTTAGGGACCTGGATATCAAGATTTTAAGTTCCTAGCTTAAAATTGAACGCCTAAAAACTACCGACAGACGGACGGACGGACATGGCTCATTCGGGCTCGATCGCCCTGAAGGTTTTGGAGTCTAAGGTGGTTATTTCTCTATGTAACAAGCTATGAATCAAGCCTCCCATCCTATGGGATGGGGTATAAAAAGGGACGTGGCATGGACAGCCCATAATAAGAAATCATTATAAGCACAGAAATATCCAAGGTTGCTGGTTAAATGCGCCCCCAAAAATGTATTTTTGGATCAAATTTAATAATTTTGAAAACTCGATCCCAAAAAATAGGCGTGGCCAAAAGTCTTCAATTATAAACAAAATATTGAATTTGGTGTTTTCCATATAATAAATTAAGTATTTTTTTTTGATTTGGAACAAAATTATTGAATAAACTGCATTCAAAAAATTGATGCCACACCCACTAGGGGACATCTGCCGACTCTTCCTAAATATCAAATTTTAGCCTTCTTTTTGCGCGTGATCAAGGGGATATAATTCCCATCAAAATGCGTAGAACATCGCAAGCGGAAAGAATTTGGGGATAGAAAAGATAGAAGAATAAAGTAATTCTCGATCCAACACAAACGCTGATGAACCAAACATGAAACAAACACGCACAGAAACACCAAAGCATACCCCGCAAGTGTTATGCCCTTACGGAGAAAAGCAATAGTATAACCAGCAGAATATTTCATATAAACTCTGGCATGCGTCCAATTGTTGTCCATTCTATTTGCATATTGGCAGAGAAAAAGGTTTTATATATTCAGCCGACTCTAAACTGGGTAACAGACTCCGACCAAGAAGTCGCTTATTTTGAAACAGACGCTTCTGGATTTTTCGTTTATTGCTGGTTTTGATCCGCCCCGGATATTTTCCATACCGGTACCATATCTGGTGAGCATTCCTCTATCTGCCACCTGGGGAGGCGCCCAATCGGGGACCAGCAACCCCAGAAGGGCTTTTTAAGAGTTCTCAGTTTTGAAAGCACTGGCGGTAAATTTAGAGTGATTGTGGGCATGTCTGCGTTATTGCTGTCTTAATACGGCAGAAAAAAACGTTATGCAGGAAAACGTTCTAATAGCAAAGACCTACATACTTTCTCCTTTTGTTGAATTAAAAAATTTTACTTACTGTCTGAAGCAAATCAATGGAAGTTAGGCAAAATGTAAGAAATTTCAACAAAAGCCCTTTAAGCAAATTGGAGTAGCTTGCTTTGACAGTATAGATACGTGATGAGATGTATGATAAATTTGACATGTTATCGATAAAAGATTTTGTTCATATGTTCACCGATTCTTACAGAAACGTATACCTAGCCTACCCAACATGAAAAAAATTAACACTTCCAACTTCCAGCTAGATTACAACTTGAAGCTTCACCTGCTGCTCTACTATAGCCACTATCGAACTATTTTATTGGCTCAATTAGAGCATCCATCGTAAATTAATTCAACAAATATTTGCTACGGCCAGAGTAAACGCTTTCGACCTGAATTCTCAATTCCTTCGAAATCAGCATCCATTAACACATAAAACTAATTAAACATACTGATTATATCGTAATGATGTGTATTGGTGCGACCAAGGAGTTGGTCGTGTTGGTGGTGCCCCAATCATTCACCAGAAAACACCGAGGGGTTCCGGAAAGCGTAGTGAAAATTATTTCCCAACTCTTCTTCCTTTCGGTATGGTGTGCCGCTTTGGCATATACGAATTATTCTCACTTCAATTGCACACAAGTGAGGCATAGCCACACATTCGCATGTTACCACATTACATTGTGGACTGGAAAACCAGAAAAATCAGAACCAAATCAAGTGAAAAAGTGGTACGTTCCGGACCTGTCGTCCAGTTAGCCAGTTAACTAGTATACCATGGCAGCGTTTCCAAGTGCGCAGAGCACGTTGTTGGTCAAACTATTTTGTCCATTTGCCAACGAGATCAGTTGCGCGGCGAGCCCACAGTTTTGTATTCGGAGTCGTCGTAACAGTGACCCAAATTTTTCACACAACCGAGAGAGTTATTTCAGTCATTAGCGCAAGCGCAGATGAATTGCACTCGTATACAATACTCATGTGTCCGTTTCGACTGTGGTGCTACCTTTCTGCACAAAAATCATCCCCGTAACAGTTTTGCATACTAGGAATCTCATAAAGGTGTGGAGAAGATATATCCTCATCGATGCCCCAACTCATGATGGCTAATTGGACGTGCAGTTTGTTCTTAGTCTATTTCGTAAGTTGGTTACTGGAACCGATTGTGTGTGTGTAGTCATAATGCACATTGGCGTTACGTTCAAGTGACTTTAGCCATTATATAAGCCCGGCCGCCGGGCTAGATGCACTTTGACGAAGATGACGGCAAAATTTGCGTAATTTTCCCTCTATCCATGACGAATGGTATGCTCCAGATACAGGCTGTTGTTGTGTTGCTTTTTTTGTCGTGATTTAAAGTCAAACTTGAATTGGGCCGGGGATTTGGGTGCACAGCGCGAGGAACTGGTTCAAATGAAGATCGACGCAGAGTTGTATGGGAATGACGCACGGTGGCAAGCGGGGCCAAACTTGATCAATGACAAAAGCCGGCAAAACAATTTTTCTTTCGTTGTTAATCAGTGCTAAACATGGGATAACTCGCAGGGTACAGTGTGGCGCTGTGTGTGCTACGCGCACGAAGTGGCGTTACAGTTATATGTTTGGAAGACACAGATATCGATGGTTCAATTTGACCTGATTATAAGACATAAATTCTTGTCACACACATGTTAGGATTGGGAAAAGATAAATGTTGATGTATAGCATTTTCGATAATATCGCAGTGACATAAGAATTATTTCCCATCTGACAGATACAGCACGATGCATAGAAATTGATTGTGCAACGATGGGATGCTGATTAAGAATTTACGGGAGAAAGCAACTTTGGAACAGGGGGCCTTTTTGTTGACTTATTATTGAGTTGCCACAAGAAGTCGGGTTCTGCTGAATAGAGTTTTTTAGTTCTGCATGCGTAACGGCTAGGCCTATTGCATGACGACTGTGGCAGAGATCAGGGGTGTTACGAAATTTCGTTTCGTTACCTACTATGCAAATGCCTTAACATCACTAGGTGATGGAGAATCGACAGTTATTTTTCCTTTAAGCTGGAGGATCTAATCAAAGTAGAACAATGCAAGCAGCTCAAATGTCGTTTTACGTTTTTCTTAATTTAACTTCTGCCTCTTAGTCGTTTTGTTGTTAAATGTGGATCCTATAATGTAACAATTTTGCACAAGTTTAAAAAAGATAAACTAATGAATTTCGGGCTCTTAGCCTTGTTTAATAGTATTTAATCAAAGATATGATAACTTATGAACCTCGAACTTATGCAATACAAATCACAAATCAACAGACTCTACTGATCTACACACACTTTTGGTGACGTTAAGGAGGTACCCTTAGTTCCTGGTTTCCATAAGAAATTGGTTTTCTGATCAACATCAGAAATACTGCCACATTAAGTCAAGTCTGTAAAGTTTACCGCAAGAACTATGCGTCTAAATACTTATAGTCTACCCTTCAAGTTTGGGGGTCGAAAACATTTTAAGTCTTCAACAAAACGCCATAATATTAACATCAAATGAATGGATGACTTTAATAGATGGGTCAATGTTTATCCTTTTTAGTGCTCGTTTAAAAATGGAAAAAAAAGAACCTCTTGTGTCATCGCTACGTTGACCATCCGTCCATTCGTCCAATCACGTCATAACTTCAGTGGTAAGTCGTAGAAAGACAAAATCTTATTTGCTTTTAAACTGCGGTAATAGTCAGAGAACGCATACTGGGAACTTTTTTTCATACACACATAGCGTAACCCATACACACGTGTGGACTTTTAACTACGGTTAAAAGTTTCATGCGAAAATGGTTCAAATGTTTTTTAATATCTACTTATTTTGAGAAGTTTTGCAGGAAAACACAAAAAAATCGAAACCAGAAAATACTGGGTTTTATGCAAAAATTAATTTTTTTGTAACATTTTTTAAAGCTTTTGATAAATAAAGAGTTGAATGGGCTAAAGTCATTTGTTTTTGAAAGCGTTCTAGGACTACAATTAAAAATTAAAAAAAAAAACGTAAAAATGCATCAAAAAACGTATGTGTCCCCCTTGTCTTTAAAAGAAAAAAAAAAAACACGTAACAAAAATTATCCAAAAATTTAAGGGAAACTATAGCGAATTTTGAAGCATCAAAAATTTCTGCGATTTAACTCAAAAATAAAAAAAAAAAAATAAAAACAGTTTCAAAAACATTTTGTTTAAATCTTAAGGATAAAAGCAATCTTTTTCAGACTTGGTTAAAGTACAAAGAGTTAAGTAAGAAAACTTTTTGGGTTAACAATTTTTAAAATTATCCAACCTAAGTTTTTCTAAGCTTATTTAAAAAAACGAAGTAAAAATAAGGGTTTGCTTTAAGGTTTATGCAAAAAGCAGTCAATGCTAGTGCAGATAGTTTTACTATTGGAAAAAACTCTAACGACTATTGGAAATAACTTAAAATATATCTCGCGGTTATTTGATAACATTTCATTAAATTGTCGGATAAGCCGCGTTTTTCGAGTTTCCCTGCGACCACGCTACCCGGTATAAAGTACAATTTTAATATAAATTACGGGCATAGTCCATTTTCTATAATTTTATAAAAAACTAAAGCAAACTTTGAATATTCAAAACCTTCGAAAGTTTTACTCAAACATGAAAAAGCATTTTCCAAAAAGATTTTTTCAAAGTTTGTAGTATTCAAACCACAAGTTAAAGTGGGCGCCAGCTGTTTTATAAGTAAAACAACAAAACTGTATGTTGCTGAAAATGAATAGGAGGTCCAAACTAAGGAAGTAAACACTTTTGTTTGGGTCGTTATAAACGTTCAGAGATGAACGCGGGCGATTTATTAAAAAGAGTTAAACTAAAATATTTGGCCGATGAATAATCAACGTAATCAAGGCAAACTTACGGCATTAAAACGTTAAGGAATTGCCGTTTTCAACTAAAGTTCTTAAGTGCATTTAAAAAAACGAAATAAAAAACACCTTTTCTCAGAAATTCATGTCCGCAGAATTAAGAGAGAAGCCGATGATAGTACAGGTGGTTTTAATGTTGAAAAAAGATTGAATTTTCTCTTGAGAAAAATTAAAAATTAAAAAAACAAATGGCTAAAAAAGGGCAAGAAACCGTGTGTCTTTTCTTTTTCCAAACGCTAAAAGATAAAAAATTCAAATAAATAATGGTCGTAGTCTATCTCTTGAAATTAGAAAAAACTAGCAGTTTTGAAAAACGAAATAGTTTTCGAGATGTGCTTCAAAATACTCTAGTTCTCAAATTATGCTGCTAATGCAAAACCACTTATTTTGCATTAACAATATTTGACGCAAGCACAACTACAACTACATGAACAAGCCAACATATGAAGGTTAAAAAAAAAAACAATAAACAGCAACAGTTTTTGAAAGAAAAAATATAAATAAATTGAAGGATTTTTTTTTTCTACAGAGTAACGCAATTTAAAAATCAACCAATAAGAAAAATAGACTACAAACTAGGAGAAAAGTGTACAACAAAATGTACACTTAAATACAAATAGAATTTAAAAAGTGCATACTAAAGATCGGAAACAAATATCTCGAAAAATCAAATCTCGAACAAAAAAATCTAGAACTACAAAAATCTGGAAAGCCTCGAACGACAAAAATTCCTAATTAGTGTTTCTTCATTATACATACGTTTGAGAAAATGTTAAAAAAAGTAAGCGGCGAATTTCAAACACTTTCTCAAAGACTTATATGTTATGATAGTGGTTTAGGATATAATAAAAGCAAGTGAGAGCTTGTCTTGTTTGCATTGGTCATCAACAGTAGATCCGTCCGAATCCGAGGCTTGTTTCTGCTTCGTGACTGGTATTTCTTTACGTGGCCGGGAGGTCACCCCAACGGCACGACCCCCAACCTGGAGGACCAGATCCTTTGCTTAGCTTCAAGGACGGAGAGCCGGATAGCCCGCTCCTTATAGGCCTGAGCTTTGAATACGTCGTAGTAGCCCATATAAGGAACTGTGGACGCCACCGTTGATTCCATCTGGAGAACTCCTCCGCTGCCATCTGGATGCAAGGAGAAGTGCCTTAGTGGGAACACTACTCCCCCCCTCTCTCGTCTGCTACCCCCAACAACCTTCCAAAAGGGTTGGAACCCAATCTCCAGTTGAGGTTCTAGGCACCCGGTGTTCACCACGGGGAGGTGAGAGTAGGAGTTGATAGACATGGGTGGGTTTAGAAAACCTGTGGATGCTTGTATCCTCTTGAGTGCACATGTCTATCCTTTGACTAAGTATATGCTGTCATCAAGAAAAGACACCCAACACCGACGTTTTGGACAAAACATCACCATCGACAGCTATAACTTTGAGGTAGTAAGGGACCTTGTCTACCTGGGTTCCGCTATCAATTCAGACAATGACACCAGCGCTGAAATCAAACGAAAGATAACTCTTGCCAATCGCTGTTTCTTTGGGCTAAGGAGGCAATTGAGTAGCAAAGCCCTCTCTCGAGAAACTAAAGTGTCCATGTATAAGACCCTCATCATCCCAGTCCTGCTTTACGGTGCAGAAGCATGGACCCTGTTAAAGGCGGATGAAAACACTTTAGGCTGCTTCGAAAGAAAAATTCTTTGGACGATTTACGGTCCCGTCTGCATAGACGGAGAGTGGAGGAGGAGATATAACATCGAGCTGTACGGGCTGTACAGCGATACCGACCTAGCCAAAAGAGTCAAAACACAACGTCTACGATGGCTGGGTCATCTAGAGCGGATGGACACCAACGCCCCGGCCCGGAAAATCTTCGAATCCACACCGCAGGGACGACGCGGTAGAGGAGCACCGAGACTCAGGTGGCGCACGCAAGTGGAAGGGGACCTCAGCCAACTTCGCGAGCGAAACTGGAGACGGCTAGCTAGAGACAGAGCTGGCTGGCGAAGCTTGTTGGCTGAGGCCCAGGTCCACCCCGGACTGTAGAGCCACCTTAAGTAAGTAAGTAAGTGCGAGCTTGTCTGTGCGATACGCCTTATGGCTAAGCAGTGAAATATGTACTTACTTTAAATTTTAAAAATTTTGAAAAACATTTTTGTATTCGAGATATTTCGAGATACCACCTTTCGAGATTTTCGTTTGTTCGATTTTGTGCCATTCGATTCTTTTTGCATTCGAGTTTTTTCGAGATATCGTCTTTCGAGATTATTATTTATTTGAGACTTTTAACCATTCAACAATTTTGTATTCTAGATTTAAAAAAAATATTTCGAGATTTTTCGAGACGTCAGGATCCCGAAAAGCTACAGATGATTTTTGATTAAAAGAGAGCTTCGATCCAAAAAGGAACGAGAAAAGAAAAACAACACAAAAGAAGGAGAATCAAGGTCTTATTTCGACCACCAGTCGTCCCGAATTTTATCAGCTGAGCATCTAGCGACCTTTTAATTATCCTCATAAGAGGCATAATCTCGTTCAAAAAAAAATATTTACAATTCGCATTAAATAAAAAGACCTTTCGATCGAGACTCATGACTATACAGATAAAAGCCGCTAGCCATTGGAGCACGATGTCATGCCTTTTATATTCAATGTCGGCAATATCTTAAGAAGTTCTTAACCAACCTTCAGCAAACATAAGTAGACTACTTTTTTCACGGTGGTCAGACGGTCTAGGAAGAAAAATGTTAAGGAAGGAAAATGTTGGTGTTTTGGCGATTTTTTCGACATTTAATAAACTGACGATCTCAGCACCTTGTGCTTTTTGATCAATGTGAATTAGTAAGTAATTGTTGCAAACACATTGTATCAAAAATAATTTCCCGACAAACAAAAATTCTTGCTTCCAATTTTTTTTTATATCTGTTACAAGTTCATTATTATCCTAAAAATTCATCGTGCTTTTTTTAAGAGATTCTAGAAATTTTGAACAGCTTGATGCAAAAGTTCGTACCTCAACTCCTTTGTTTACTTTTCCATCAATACACTTCAAGGGCCACGACGATCAAAAACTAACGATTCATCGTTGCTTGAATTTGTGTAGATGGGGATCACTTTCCTCTCTGCCTCTGTGGTTAAAAAACACTAAAACCGATCGACCTTCACTAGCACTTTCTTCAAAGGTAGCTTTTTTCTCAATCGATGCCAGATTAACTGCGTTAAAGATCTCCTACCGGTCTACTTTTCCTTGCGAAAAATAGAGTTCACCTCAAAACGAAGCTCCAGTCAAAGTCCCTCCTCTCTTCAATGACTACTGACACACATTATACAAATGCAGGCGATGCCGTCGCTCCCTCCTCCGTCAGCATCACCAGCTAAGTAGATAAATTACCGGGAGTATCATACACACAACAACTCCATTGCGGTCTAGTTAATGGTAACTAATATTCAAGCCGTAATGAGCTGCACCACTCTGCTCGCAGATAGTTGGTGGATGAATGGATTAGTAAGTGAATTGAGGTATCTCTTCACTCGACTAGATAAAAACCGCGTGTGAAGTGAAAACTCAAGCAGCAGACTTCGGAGATCCTATTGATTCCGCTTGGTTTGTGCTTTTAATTTTACTTTTTATGCTGCTTTGTTTTCGCCGGCCAAGAGCTAGAAGCAAGTTGGACCATTTTCGCCTGACATAAATCACCCAGACACAAAAGGGGAAATGCGAATTCGAGGTCTATTCCGCTTTTGAGGCTTGATTAGAAAGTTATAGTGCTTCCGCCAAAGAATGAACATACTTCTGTACTTTATTTGGTAATCGCTGAATAAAGGCGACAGACACAAAAAAAAAAACGTGAATGACCATCGATCAAGAAGAAAACCAAGAGATTTTCTATTTTTCGCGCAAGCAAACAACTTACCTCCGTTTTGGAAACCGCCGCCGATCGGTGTAAATCCATTTGCAGGCGATGACAGTACAACGGTTAGGCAGACACACACTGCCGTTAAATTAACCCACTTTGCAGGCATTCTTCTCGCCATGTTATTATTATTGTGGAAGGTTTTAAACTTAACAAATAACATAATCACCACTCGCGCAAGTTCGATACTTTTCTGTTGTGTGTTTCTTCTAATCTTTCAAACAAAAAGACACAAGTCTCGAGAGCTTTAAACTCTTTTTTTTAAGGTGAAAAATAAATTATTTGTTGTGCTTAGTTTTTTACATGATTTACTGATTCACACACAGAATTGATTTTTCACTGACGACGATGACTGATCGATGCAGAAGCCTGCAGTAGCTTCCTTATGTATCTTAAGTGTTAGATTGATCGTGACTATCTGTTGTGCGTGCAATTTGCTTCTTTTTCTTCCTTCTCGTGTATTGTTTTGCGATTTTTCACCTCTCCACGATTAACTGTTTCGATAATGACTTTTCTTTTTTCACCGCCTCACCTCTTGCCCATTGGCGGAGAGCGAGAATGCACAGAAAAATTTGTAATGAATCTCCAAAAATAAAAACTTGGCGAAAAAAAATACGAAAACCCGATACACAGTGCTTGATAACGGAACAAACAGCAAACGAAAAATAGAAGACAAAAAAAAATTAAACTTTCACTTTAGAGATTCTTAAAGGTTGTGTGTATAGATGTATGTTATCGGTGGTGGCGGCGCACAAGGAAAGTTAAGATGATTCCGTTTCGTTTAAGCGAAAACTCAAACCCAATCGAAATTAAATTTATGGTCAACTGCTGGCGGTCGGGCTGAGAAAAGTAAAATCTCCCAAAAAACCGTCCATCCGCAATCGCTATCGAATACCAACTGAGCTGTTGTGAATCTGCGCTGCAGCGGTTAAGACTTCCGTAACCGCAGCGAATATGAATTCTTTGCGTCGAGACGTTCGACTCGTTGTGTCGTTGTGATTTTCTTATATCACCTTGTCTTCAGTCTTACCATCTAGATACAACAGAATGCCACTGCTACTGCGCTCAGACACACAAACGGTGGTAGCCCAACTTGATCGACGAAGAATGGCATAGAGAGTGAGTAAGAATCGACTGAATGGCAACGGTGGTGTGTCTTAAGCTCGAAAGGTGGCAGGTAGAAAGTCGATATGAAATTTAAAGACAGAAAAAAAAATCCCGGAAAAATACTGAAAAGAAAACATTTCTCTGTTGTATCTGCTGTGGCTCTCTGAAGGCTTTTTATGTTTTAGTTCGAAGTTCGAATGCAACATTTATACCACTGGTTGTCAAACTGTGATAATGTTTGTCACATTAACAGGCCTCTGTTGCTTAGGGTGTTTAGTTACCGATGGGGGGCCGAGATATTCATATAGCCGTCTGGTGTTCTCTGCCAGGGCACACTTGTGGGTTAGTGGGCTTTCTTTCTTGTTGTCTTTTCGGGAGAGTCACTTTCGTCTTCTAATGAAAAATAGACTGAGAGGGGTTAAAGCGATGTGACACTGTCTGCGGTGGTTCTTGCATTTGTACAGTTCGTTTTCTAAATTATATAAATTTTTCACTTCTCTTTATAAGTAGTTATTGAGATTTGATTTAAGGCTTCTGCTTGTGTGCAATAAGTCATGGGAACTGTGAATAATATTGAATTATGCTTAACGTGAGGGCCTATAAAAACGTTGGTAACACATCATATGGAAACTTACACTTCTTAAAGTTTGTGTTGGGAATGGCTTTAATGGCTCTGTAAAAATTAATGATGGTTTGCGTTCAAGTTGGCATCTGAGAGAAAAAAGTTCGCACACCAACTCTTTTGTTTGGTTGTTCAGAGAATTCATTACTTGTTGCATTCTAATTGCTTTTGGCAATGGGGTACCGTTCCGGCTTTCAAATTTAATAGGCTGATTGTTTTTCTTGCAAGTCATATTCATTATGGTCAACAATATGGCACAAAGAAGTGGATCATGGCACAGACGTAAACTAATGACAAGACTGATCAATAAGTCGGCGGATTAGGATGTGTGCTTGTACCCAGTTGTAAGTAAGTAGCATTGTGCAAGAAAATGTTGATTATATTTTTAAATTTGAAAATGCATTACTTGATGACTTTCTAAGCAACATAAAAAACGATAAGGCCCGAATGCGGAATGTCCTACCACAATCAGTCTTTCTTACTCATTACAATTTACAACTTTTCAAAACCAGAGTGCATCGGTACCTCTCCTCCTTTTCCTCTTCTTCTATTCCTTTCCGGCGTAAGATGTCTTACATTAAGAGGGTAGCTTACTCCCTTATTCATGAGTGAATTATAAAAAAAAACTAAATTCTTATTTTCTTCACAAGAGTGTTCTTACAAGATCAAGTTAAAAAAAATGATAGTGACAACTGTGTCTGAAAATTATTTTCGAAGAAGGAAGTACTGGCTTCAAAGAAAGTGGTTTTAATAAAGCATATTAAAAATAAAGGCACCATGTGCTTGACGAAATGATTCGCAAGGAGGGCCGATCTATATAAGACATGCAAATGCTTCAAAACACACTTTTTTCGATTTACTTGATTTTTTGTTTTTGTAGATATCTGAAAGCTAATGACTTGTTGTAATTTGAACAACACTAAAGGTGATTAAACGAAGCTTCCACATTTAAGCCACATTTTCTTGGGCTCTATTATTTGTTTTTGCAGATGATCGAGTCATTAAGTTAGATTATGATAATGTGGCAAAAGTGGACGATTGCAAGCATCTTTAGTGACACCAACACCAGCTTGAAGTTTTATCGAAGCTCCAATACCAATAACTGGAGTGAGTCCTCTATTTATTTATTTTTTGCAAAAAATCTTTAAGAAAGAATTCCAGTACAGAGTTAAAATCATTTCAACAAATGGGAAACGATTGTTGCATCAAGAAAAATCGCCCAAAACAAAAAAATTTAAAACCACCCAAAAATAAATTTCGGTGCTTTTTCATTTGTTTTTGGGCAAATTTAATTTTTTTACAATTTTGCACAATGAAAGTTGGCCCAAAAAGACAAAAAAATAAATTTACGGGAAGGTAAAAAATATTCAAGCGGAGGGGTAAAACATCCCATACATGTTTCACTGTCGTTCATAAGATCCATTGAACTTACAGTGAGATATGTATGGCCTAGCTGCCGAACTTTTTAAATCTGCTGGCAATGATCTGGTTAGGAGCATGCATTAGATCATCTGCAACATATTGTCGCAGGAAAGCATGCCCGATGAATGAAACCTCAGCATTGTTTGCCCGATCCGCAAGAAAGAAGTCTCTCTGAATTGCGCCAACTACAGAGGCAGCACTCTCATTAACAACATCGCATACAATATCTTTTCTGTGGTACTGTGTGTACGCCTTGGGCCATTTATCCGCAATTTGACAGGTCCATATCGATGTGGTTTTAGGCGAGCAAAGTCCAACATTAATATATATTCATGCTGCGGAAGGTCTTGGAAAAAACCCAGGAATTCCAAATCGGTACCTTTTCATCGATTTCAAAGCATCTCTATATTCCGCAAGTTTACTTTTGGTAATCCTGCCAAATTCGTCAGTTTGTGCAGGATGACGTCACCTTACCGACTATACCCCATTGGTGTCAAAAAAGGAATAAGACAAGGCGTTGCGACCCACTGTCATGTGACTTCTTTAACATCATCCTCTTGAGCAACTTAATTGCCGATGTATAGTTCCCTCATCATCCCAGAGCTGCTTTACGGTGCTAATGCATCCACCCTGTCAAAGGCTGATGAAAACGCTTTAGATTGTTACGAGAGGGAAATTCTTAAGAAGATTTTTGGTCCCGTCTTCTTAGACGGAGAGTTGAGGAGGAGATATAAGACCGAACAATGGCACCAAACTGGCCACAAAAGTAAAAATACAACTACTTCAATGCATGGGTCAACTTGAGTGGATAGACACCAACGCCTCGACCTAGAAAATCCTCAAATCCACATCGAAGGGCAGCGCAGTTGAGAAGCACCGAGACTCACTTGGACTTAGAAAGGAGCCTTCCGCCAACTTCATACGCAAAACTGGTGACGGATAGCTACACACAGAGCTGGCTAGCGAAGTTTGTTGGATGACAACTGTTGCACCACCAAAAGTGATCTGTGAGTTTAAAGAAACACTACGATCCACTAAATTCAATCACCAAAGCGTTTTATCGCTTTTCAAAAACCACCGGTTTCAAAACAGAACTCATCTTTTCTCATCTTTTTCGATTGTGAAACATTTATCACAAAGTTCCTGTATTTCTTTTAAATTTATAAAAAAAAGAAGCGGCAATGTGCACAACTTTGTTCTAATCGCTTTTTTAAATATCCCACCAGAAAGAAAATTCCAGCTAAGGCTTTTTAGGTACAATGCCTATAAGCGGGTATAGGAGACCGTATCGCTGCATTCCTTAAGAGTGCTTTGATCTCTGTTTGTCAATCGCTAGGTGCTTCCACATACCTACCATGCCAGATTAATGGCACGTATAATTGTTGCAGCAATATCACCTACCCTACAACTGTTTTGGACCATACACTCATAGCGTCACAGGGTTTGTCACTTGCAGTGCCTTGTTGGGAATTTAGCATCTACGTCAAGTACTCATGCGCAAGATTCTCTTCCGAAAAATGTCCACAGAACGTAGGTCTCTTCTAGACCATGCTTTTTTCATTTCTAGCTTCTTCATTCCACAAACATTTAAGGAATCGGCGATAAATGGTACATTCTACCTTTGTATTCAAAGGATAAGTTGAAATTCGTTGAAACTTCTCTGAAACATTCTGTACAAAATTGATATGATCTCTTCTAAAGTCAGAGCCAGTCTACCGTATACCGTATGCGGATCACCAGTCTTTATTTTTGTTTAGGTCAGAAGGAATACTTCGCTGAAACAAAATTTGCACCGAACCTCTTAAACCTCGTGAGCTACAAATCGAACCTCTTAAAGCAGTGGGCTACAAATCGTTCTTTGGACGGACGACAGTACGAAAAAAACCGTGCCTGTGTCTGGTTTTTGATTCGGTGCTCGTACATACACTTGTGAAAAAGTTAATCGTTCCAGCATTACCTTCAAGAAGGCAAACCAATCTCACACTGACGCAAACTTGGAGAAAGGCTTGTGAGCGGGAAACAAAATAAATTTAGTCTACACTTTGCTTGTATTTTATTGAGCAAAATAGGTCTCTGGAGCTTGATTTCTTATTGAGTCGTCCTGAATCATGTCAAACATAACCGAACTATTATTTCTTCACACAAGACCAGCGAAACTCTCTTTTCCTCTTTGTAGGACCTATTAACAAAGCTTGGTAATCATACTTTAGTTGACAATTTTGACCACTGGTCCACCATCGAAGCTTAAGTACCTCTCCAGTTCATCAAAACCTAATTGATTCATCACAGTTAAACACCATAGTATACCAGGCTATCATTAATATCCACTGACACTCACATCTGTGCGTCAGCTTACAAATTCGTCACTACCTGTTTCTTCAAAGCACCTCCCCCTTCCGTAAAGGTCCCCCTCACCGTTTACATTTTTTTTTAATTACAATTTAATTTCTAACAACTGGTGAGAATACTGTGTGGCCTAGTTCCCTGCATAAGCACCGAAAAAAGCCCATCAAATCGAATCTGATTGCTCATTGAACGATCATCGCATTGTTGTGCGTGTTTACCACTTGAGAATTATTATCAATCAAACGAGACTTCCTTCCTAAATACCTTGTGTACCCTGTACGTGACTGTGACCACTTTCTCATGTTAGCACAAACACAGAGAGGCTATGAGCCTAAGTTTTTTTTTTTATTTAAAGAAAGAGAAAACCCACGATCATCGAACAGAACTCGAACACAAACCTCACGAGGGAATAAAAAGAGGAAGAGCCTCCATAAAGATGATCTTAACAAGCTAAAAACCCAAATTGATCAAACAATCTTGCGCGTCTTGAATCGAATTACTTTTCCCTAATTCGTTGCTGTTGCTGCTGCTCGAGATGCAACAAACAATGTTTAACGACAAAAAATAACATCAAAGTGCTGCTGTCCCCCGGTCAGCTCCGCCCGAACCAACTCCACCGCCCAGCCTGGTAGATTGGATGCTGGTGGCGGCCACTGCAACATCGTGTTCCTAGTAAAGTTTCACTTTTAAGGGTCATTCAGGTAAATATCGTCAAACAATCCAAGGAACACGCACTCTTTGACCACTCAAGGCCTTTGTGTTGTCTGCCCATTAACGATTGTTCTTACGGAGTCGCTCTCATCATTTAGAGATTTGTGATGAATTGTTGATCTGGCGATTACCAAAGGTGGTGGAGGTCAGCACAAACGGGGCGGCTGGCTGTGGGGAAACCTATGCGGGACCTTTGGCTCAGCGAGCGGCCAACAACCTCCATGGGTATAATAATCGAAAAGTGAAAGATATTATTATTTTCTTTTGCCAAGGAGAGGTCCGAAAAGAAAGCAGCAATTTTCCATGCCTCCCCTTGCCTCTCCGATTCGTGATTGCATTTTTTTGTGTCGTCGATCTTTATATTTGCTGTCGAGCTCAGTCGCGCAATCGCGGGATGCCGATTGATGGTTTTTGTGTATTGCAAGATCATTTATGCCAAACGGTGTGCTTTTTTGTAGAATTACTTTTATAGAAATTGAAAAATAATTAACGGGGGGATATTGCATTGAAATCAAAATGATGGGTTCGCACACGCAACGGAACGGATACTGTAGTTTTGAGGAAGAACGAATCGCTGATTGATTGCTGCCGTTACTGTTTAATGAGGCTTAAAGACGCGAAGGAAATTAGTCGGAGGAAATCTCAGTTGAATGCAGCAATTTGCAGTAATTTGGGTCTTTAGCGAATGAGATTGGCCTTAAGTCGATTAAGGATTGGGGAATTGTGAGAACTGGAAAGGATACTGCCGACTTTTTAGTACAATAGAGGAGCATAGATTAGGGCTGAAGAAGCTGAAAGGACCTTCATCACACAAAAGCGTGGTGTAAAACAATTATAAAGCTTACTTAGAGTGCTTACTTTTGTGCGAATGGACTTTGTTTCCCCGTAAGATTCCAAGGGCTAATAGCCTTAACTGTTTGATGGCTATTTTACAACAAGCCTGAGAGGAGAGGATGAACGAGAGTTGCGGGCGAGTTGCCAAATAAATTTAAATCAATGGCAATACATGGTATGGTTCACAATGCCGGCTTTTATCACTATCCCGCACACTCACCGGACATTTCGAAAAATTCAAAAACCCTCGCCGAGGTCGGCGTCTATTTTGACATTCACTGTTTTGAGTTGGGATATTTTTTTGAATTTTTTTTTTCAAGCTTATTTGAGCTTGCTGTGATGAATAAACCTTACAAACCTACATAATGTAAAAATGTGTACAATTTTTATAAATATATTATGTCCTGTCACTTTGCAGTCAAAAACAGTGGTCGCGGTTTCACGCTTTCATTGTGTGAAAATTGAAGTAGTTGGTAACTTTGTAGCCAATACAATGTTTAACGGGATCATATTTTGCTTGAACAACGCGAACTAAGTTTTATATCATAGCTATTGGCATACTACCCCGGCAATTTTAGCATACCCTATGACCAAGGCTATAACGATGTCTCAGGTTCTTTTTTAGTTGCCACCTTTCTTACGCACGGTTTAATGTCGGGAGCGTGTAATGCTCAATAACATCTGGATCCTTTCTACCTCACTAATTTTTTGAGGAAAAACTTTAAGAAGTCACATATTATAGGAGCGTGTCCTTACCGAAACTCGATGCAAGTTTGAATTTACTGATGGATGCTCCTTTTGATCATAGTTTTGCTGAGCTCTGGTCGAACATGACCTTAAAGTTAGAATGTTAGCTGTTAGAATACAACACGCTGCCAGTTACAAACTTGGAAGAGTTCCGGCGCCATGGTAAACCATCGCTGTACTCACGAGCTTGTTGTTAAGCTTCTACAACAATCGAAGCTGCAAGGAAAGATTACTTTATCAACTTTCGCTGGAAATTATCGCTGCCCTAGGACCGTATGGCTAGACTTAGAGGAGTCGCTGGAAGAGTGACATATGTATATGTAGAAATAAGTTACTAGATTCCATGATCTCATGATCAGTGAGTCGAAAAAAGTGAAATAATCTTTTTTGTTAAGAATGTAAAATTCCTTATTATTTGAGCAATAATGGCGCATTTAGAGAAGGTGCTAATGCAAGGTCGATTATTGCAACAGAACCGGCACCACCCACAAATTTGACCAAGTTTCACCTGAACATCGAAGCCATTACAATGGCCAACAACAATTGGAGCAAATGTCTGGATCAAAAACCTGGCCAGCGAACGATTGTTTAGGAAAAACGCGAAGACTCAATTCTTTCATCGCGCTTGGTCTTGGGAAAATAGTTGGGGTCCTCACAGACCATTGTCTGGTATGATAATGAGAGACATCGCAAAGGACTTTGATTGATATGCTCCCTCGAGCGATTTTGGCAGAAGTTTTTGAGCAAAGGAGGCCTATGAAATTATGGCTCAACTTCTGTGTTCTGTCCCAACCTATATAAATGTTAAGAATAAAAATCCTTCTCCGAAGATCTGAACGATTTTGCAAGACTCAACTTAGATTTTATCTCTGCTTGAACTCAGTGCCTTACTCGACACAAGAAGCAATTGTAAAGCACAAACGACAAATCTCCCATCACCTCCCACACTCCTAATGTTTTCGCTTATAGGACGGATCTAGTATGGGCTGTAGCTCATACCCCATATGGTTGCCCCCACCTCTTCATAAACGCGAACATAGTCATTTATACTACTTGGTATCGGTTCATATCGCATATGGTAGGGGTACCTTTCCAGTTCCCCTAAAGTAATTCTCATTATACTTGTATTACCTGAGGTACGGGCTTACACCGTAAAAACGGGTATCCTAGTTCTCACATAAAAATTTTCCTGACTGATAATCACAACATAATTTTGTTGGCGGGGCTTTACACTTAGAACAATTACCATCGCCTTCAAAATATCTCTTTCGGCCCAGGTTCATTTCGCAATCGGTAAACCCATACACTCTCCCATCCTCTATAGGTTTGAGTGGACATATGTACGGTCTTACACAGAAACCGATTGCCCTTGCTTCCTCTCATCTAAGATTACCCATAACTGGCCTCCCTTTAGTTTGCTGACAGGGGTTCATACTGAAAAGAGTTGCCTACGATTATCTACACCCTCAATTTATTCCCTATGATTGAAGCCCTAAAGGAAATTCCTGTATGGATTGCAGTAGTCTTGGGCTAAAATAGATAGCTATTCCGTTCGGTACCTATTTAAAAAAAAGTCCCTCAATGACCCAATTATTCTGCTGGCAGCGGTTCACACCGAAATTGTTACCCCCGCACTTAATACCCTTTTGTAGTAAGTCTCTAATCAATCGACTTTCGGAGCAGGACTATACCTTAGACTGCCTGCCTCGATTCTTTCATCCAAATTGTGCCATACGCGGAGATATATTGGACCAAGAACAATATAAACAACAAAGAAATCGATTTACAGCTCTTTACAGGTGACCGACAGGTGACTTAAAGAAGATTTATGAATAAGACTTATTAGTTAGGTAAACTTGTCACCGATTCCGAGAAAAAAATTAATATTGCAAGGCAGGATTTCCTGGGAGTCGTTGGCAAGTTTACCGTCAGCATTTCGAAGAGTAGGCCTCAAGTCGTAGTTTTTGGATTTTTTTTATACTAAAGCTTTTGATTGATTGCCAGTTCGACCATTTCTACCATCCTTTTACCGGCGGAATTTTCTTAACATTTCTACAAGATCTTGTGGCTGGAAGCCGTTTTCTGTAGTAACATCGGTAGGCTGCATTTTTTGATCGCTTTGCTGAAGTTATTTTCCTTATCAATTTGGCGTTGAATTCTCCGTTCACAATTCTGAAACGTTAACTTTTCCGAGCACTCACCTTAGACATCGCGCTGGGCTTAAGATAAGATTTATTCTATAGACTCTGTCCAAGAGGTCGAAGACGGTGGGGCGCCGTGGCGTAGTGGTTACTGTGTGTGCTTACAACACCGGAGGTCTGGGTTCGAATCCGACCATAGTCAACTGAAAAAAAGACTCGTTCTTTTTTACGGTCTTCACCTCCGCGATTGCCTGACAAGCCCTCCGCGAGTATCATTTGTCTTGAAAAACTTCTCAAAAATGCCGTTCGTAATCGGCAAAAAATTGTAGGTCTCCAAAAAATTGTATGTGAAGACATTAACACAAACAGCACACATTGTTGAGAAGTTGGCCTGGTTCACCTCGAGCTGTTGCGCCACTCTATTTATTTTGTTTATAAGAGGTTAAAAAAAACCTCTTTGAGTTTTTAGCCTCATTGGTAGGGGTATGCTGTAGGCCATTTTCCCAAAACGAAACCTTAGATTGCGCAACCATTTGTAGCTGCTTCGATATGTTTTGAAGTATCTTTTCATACAAGCACTAAAGAATCTTTTAAATGGACATTCTGGATCCCAGGAATGTCACCCTTTAACGAGGATAGTTTCGGGTTTCGAGAGCCTAAGAAAATCATCAGTGAATGAAGTTATTATGGCACAGCTGGCTGGCATCTATAACGAGTATGGCCGCGAGGAGCATTTATGTCTTCAGTGTGCATTTAATCAACGACCGCTTATGGGTCTCTGCCAAGTTCATCCCACTTACGTTTTCTTTTTACAATTTATTCTTTCATCAATTAAATGGAGACTTAATCCAAGAAAGGCTTTAAAAAAATAATGAAGAGATCGACCTCTTGCTTATTCACTCTGCCTTCTTAGATTCAGCTTAGCTTTTATTTTTCTTGCATCGGCCGCATCAAAATAACAAAGACATTTTTTAAAGATCAAACTACTAAAATTGCCAATGCGTTTTATGTCAAAGTGAAAGGGTAAGCTCTTACTCAACTCGCGGCTCCCATTGCCACCCATGAGAATTATCCATCATTAGGCCCTAACTTTCTTCTTTCTCACACATTTCAATGCATCAAACATCAAATTTAAGATGACAAATTATCACCATCAAAAAGTACGCGAAAGGCCTCTAACAGTCATTATGTTCCGCCAAATCGATAGGCATATTAATAACGAATAAAAAACCTCCTCATTATTAGCAGGCCTAATCGGCCACGGGTATAGCCTACATCTGGAGGCGAACGCACCTGTCAAACTATTTAAAATGCTAATTCCCACATCTCATCCCCATACACGAGAGACTATGAAAAATGATATTAATTGCCCTCTTCACTCGTTCGATTATCATCAGCAAATTAATAGTTGTTGTAATTTAGATTGATGTCCACACATCAAGTTTAAACTCTGTTAACCTCTTCGCGAACAATCAGCCGAAATCCCTCGGCAATTTGTCAAGCTTAGTGGTAACACAAGAAAAAAAAAAAAAAAACTCTCACTTTCCGACACCAAACATGTACGAGACCTGAGCTGCTATCCATATGGCTGGTGGTGATGATGATGATGGTGATATAATCACACCACCTGAACAATGTCCGGACATTAACAATCCAAATAAGACACCTCGCGCATTTCACTTGGAACCAATCTGGAAGCCGCCGCGCCGCGCCGTCCGAGTGTGAATTTCAATTTCCATGTGAATTCATATTTTTTTATTTATTTTATTTTATTTTTTTTTGGCCAAATTGACACTTTCGCCCCTCGAATGAAAACACACTCTCGACGATAGACTCTCAAGTGCGCGCGCGCACAATACCTCAATGAAAGTTGTCCATCGATACCAACAACTGCAATTTTTATTGAAGATCCATGTTGAAGAGGGTGTACCAATTTGTTACACAAACTCATTAGGCCATCTTACGGGAGAAACGCAAATGTTCATTATGGCCAATTGTGAGGAGATCTGCGCGCGTTTCCGTTTGTTTGGATGAAAAAACCCATGTTTTCCCGTATTGGCCACGAGCCACCGAAAGTGGTGTACACACTTCACTTACTTTCGTTTCGCACACAAATGACAGCCCAAACAAAAATGAAATGAAATTATTTTTTAATTAAGCAAAATAAAAAGTAGTTCTTGTAGAAGACACCTTTTTATGTCCACAGGAAGTGTAATTAGTTTTTATGGTCGCGAGCCCTTAAAAACAACAAAATGCCCGGTGAACTTTCTTGGGTGTCGCGCAGTGTATATGCGCCAATGAAAGTGAAAGGTAAAAGTCTTTCGACAGTTTTGCGCAGATTACAAGTGTCTAATAAATTTTACAAGAATACACTGAGGTGTCTACAATTTCTCATAGTTAATTCTTTGTTTATGTTTACCACTCTTTGTTGCGTGCGCGTAAACATCATAAATTCGCAGAAGAAGAATGAGCGCTCCATCCATCTCATTATGGAAATGGATCCGCTTTTGCGGGATCTAGTGTAACTAATTTGGGAATTGAATGGGTAATTTGATGTTGTCCGACGGGTATGGGAAATGCTTTAACTTTCGATGAATGCTGGGGGGAGGACTCGGATGATTTGTCGAAATTTGCAAATTTTTCCGGAGAAACGGTTTTCGCCCAAAAACAATGATAGGTGGGCAGCACCCTACTGTTCGCCCGGGGTGCAAGTTACTTCTGTTCAAGCGGCTTTCTATGGTGCTAAGTGTTTTGGCCATCTCACATTTTATGGAAATCAATGAGTGACTTGAGCGCCACTCCTCTAAAAACAATGGGCAGCATGTGAAATTCCCCATGGTCGAGTGGTAAAGTCCTCTTGTCGGTTCCCTGACTGGTGTCATATAAAAATTATTTTCGAATCTGGAGAGATGTTTTCGAAAGTAATTATCACTGATCTGCGGGCGTATCATGTTTTTGAGTTTATTTGCCGGCGTTATTGATCATTATTGCTGGCCTTAGTAAGTGAAAATACTGTTACTTTCGGCGTTAGATAGACATCGATTTTAGCGCGGCAGCTAAGTCATGTAAAAGTAATAAAACCCGCAATAAAAAGATGACCTCATAGAAGAGATTGGAGAACGGCAGCGGTGGCGGCGTGCTTTTGGGGTTGTGGCTGATGGCTCTCACTTTCCCATGATTTATTGTGACGTTTGCCGAAAGTAAAAGTGGAAGAAGTCATTTCAAGCAGTAGGTACTTTGGCAATTGTTTTTGTTTTTTGTTAAAAAAGGGACCCGATTATTTCGAAGATATTTTTCATTGAATCACTGTTTTTTAAATCACGAACTGTAATTTCTAGGAGTTTGGAGGGGTGAGCATTGAGCATGTACTTGGGTTCACATAATTCCCCTTTGATTGAAAACAAGTTGAAAGCTAACTTTCTTTGTTTTTTTTTAAGGGTACGCAACAATTATTTGAATTTCTTGGTTGTGCATTTCTAAGGGAAAACATTGTAATTGTAAAAAAAATTCTTTACGCTTCTTATTATTTAATTATTTCATAAAACTGATGTGTGCCAGCCCTTGGACTATGGGGCATTAGTCTAACGCAACGAGCTTAATAGCTTACGAATAAGCCCATTAAGTCTGGCTCTAGGCACAATAGGATCCTTTTTAAGAGACTGCAGTGGCAGAGCTCCAGGAAGGATCTCCCGACTAACAATCTTTCTATTCCTATGTCTGGTAAATATGTGGGAAATAATGTCAAATGCTTATGTCAACAGTAAAATACTATGACAGAAAGGAAAGTGACTCAAAAGGAAAGTGCACCATACAACAAATATCCGCCCGAGTTCCATATTCAAATCCGCTGGTCCGTTGAACCCTGTAAGATGTATGTATTTGTTGTATGAATAGTACAAGTACGCGTGGACACCTGCTTCCCACTTTCTCGGATCGGATGCTTAAAACCTGACTCATAAGACCCTAAACATAGAGCACCAGAATTAAAATTGTTATATTGAGCCGATAAGAAAAAAGGTTTCAAATCCATACAAGCTGGTACTTTTTCTAACCAAGGAGGCATAAAGGCTGCGATTGATGAGGAGAAATCCAGATGTCGCCAGTTCTTATATGATTTTAACCTATATTTGTTGTGAAATTGAAGCTATCACTGGCCTTAGCAGGCAAAGTTATAACTAAGGACTCGGATATCGGTAATCGGGACCCGATGATGGAGAGTATCTTAAAAAATCTATACGAAGTTCAGCTATTCTATCTATCTATTCAGCCCTATTTCGATAAAGGACTCGAAAACGAGCATAAGGACTTGCCAGCATGTCTTGTTAAGTAAATTATAACAATTATGATGACAACTAAGCCATACAGGCCACTCTTTTCTTACGGTTAGTCGTAGAGTGGAGTTGAAATGTTACTTACTTAATTACTTAAGGTGGCGCTACAGTCCGGGGTGGACCTGGGCGTCAGCCAACAAGCTTCGCCAACCACCTCCGTCTCTAGCTAACCGTCTCCAGTTTCGCACGCGAAGTTGGCTGAGGTCCGTTGGCTGAGTTGGCTGAGTTGCGTGCGCCACCTGGGTCTCGGTGCTTCTATCCTGCGCCGTCAGGAACCACCTGTGCGGTTCACCAGCAGGGTACGATCCTGCAACCCTTACTTGTCGCGAGTAATGCTCTACTACTTGAGCCACAGTGAACACTTATAGGAATTATAGGACTTATAGTTGACTTAAATAAAGCTAGTCATTCGACTCTTTAGAACATCGCCGCAATTTTTGCTGATTTTCCTTGTCTTATCCTTTCTTTCACAATTAAATTCCATTGATTTTGCTTGCACAAAAAAAGCTTTCATGAGCATGTACTACCTGCAAAGCAAAATGCTTATCTGCAGACAAATAATGTTTTATGTAATTTTTTTTTATAAATAGCTCGTGATCAAGGGGTAATGACTGCCCTGATGGGTTAAGATGAGTAGCACATCGCGAGCGGAAAGAATTTAAGGATAGAAAAGATAGAAAAGAAAAGTAGTTCTCTGTCCAACCAGGCAAACGCTGATGAGCCAGTACGGAACATGAAAAGTCTGCACAGAAACACCTAACCAGACCCCCGCAAGTGTTATGCCTTTACGGAGAAAAGCAATAATATAACTAGCAGAATATTTTATAAAAACATCTGGCATGCAACTAATTGCAGTCCATTCTATTTGCATATTGGATGAGAAATAGAACATATTCGGCCGACCCTAACCTGGATAACAGACACCGACCAGGACGCCGCCGCTCATTTTGAGATTTTTTCGCTTGTTGCAGGTTTTGCCCGCCGCGGTTTTTTTCCATACCGGTACCCGCCATATTTGGTGAGCATTCCTCTATCCGCCACATGGGGAGACGCCCATTTGGGGACCAGCAACCCCAGAAGGGTTATGTTTAGTTAGAAGGGTTAGCCGCATTCCACCACAATACTCGAACAAGAGCGTATGTCCATAATTTCACCTTTGGAACTAATTTCGGGCGGATGGCGTTGTATTGCAGTTCTTCTTTAAGCAAAAGATCCATAATATGGAAGAGACTTTCAAAGGAATTTTATTCTTGTCAGCTTAGCTCTCAGCAATTTAAAAGCGAAGTACATCGTAACCTCTCCTGTTACTGGTATAAGACTTCCTGTTGCAGGCCTTATAGAAGCAATTACTTGTATAAGGCTTCCTATTATAGGCTTCATAGAGGCTATCGCTTGTATAAGGCTTCCTGTTGCAGGGTTTATAGAGGCTTTTTCTTGTATAAGGCTTCCTTTTGCAAGTACCTAAAGGAAGTACTTGAGTTTCCCAGACTGAGGGCCATATCCGTACACGCCGGGAGCTTATATTCTCAGAGACTGAATGAAAACATACCTTCAGAATTTTTGTCCATTATAGCCCAAAGCAAGTTCTGTAAGCATACTGAGAAAGGAGAGCATGCGGCAGATGGCACATAACTGCAGAGATTGCAAGTTATATGGTAGCCGGGAGAGAAGGTAGATAACACCACCAGGAAGTAAGAATAGAGCATGCACTGCGGTGGCTTCGACACTATCGTTTTCGTAATTACAGGAATGGGGATCGAGCAGAGATGAAATATGAGCGATATAAGAATCATAAATTCATATTCTCACTATTTTGCCAGGAGCAATTAGAATTCCACCAGCAAGTACAAGATCCCTTGTTCTAAAATGCAGATCTCATGTTAATGTCCACCAAAAATCGGGTAACACCTATGTATGCTTTCACAGGCGTGGTGAGACATCTTTAAATTCATTTTGGATAATAATCTACTCTTTCTAAATAAGGACACTGAGCCCACTCACTTGTGACAAGAAATAGAAGAGAGGGGCTTCGTATCCTGTTGTGCGGCAACTCTTTCTACCTTTCATCAAAGGAGGAACAGAAAAGCTCTTGAAAAAAATTCTGAAGGTAAAAATAAAAGAAGCCAATTTAATGTGGAACATAGACATTCCCACATTAAATTAGTTTCTTCCTTATCCCTTAAGATCCCTTAAGTGACGCGGCCTATATCCCGTAACAGAAAAGCAAGCAAATAATTTTACCGTGGTGAAATGCCATTTTGGTCGTCAGTCTGCAACTTGGTTGTTTTCCAAAATCCGGTTGAAGTTAAGAGTGATCTTAAATTCAAAAGCGGGGAGATAAACCACACGACTGCAAAGGACTCTGAGCCCATTAGGCTTAAGTCTTTCGTTATAAAACTCTAGAAAAACATATTCTCTAGAATATAGTTTGCTAGATCTCTATTCTCTAGAACTGTATACCCTAGATAATAATTTCACATGTGAAACCCCGCGGTAGAGACTAGAGGTTAAACTTATTAGTTCCAATGTGTTTTTAGGTAACAGTCTCGTTAAAGTGACGACTGTTTCTAGAGGCAGCCTGAGAGATAATTTCATCGCTGATATCGATACTTTCGATGTGCGCGTTGGACTTCGCCACGGCTTGTGTGTCTGTATATGAGCTGGATGGTGAAGCGCAGTCTTGGCGAGCAATGTATCGAATTGGCTGGCATAAGGATGAGCCATCTGCTTTTCGCAGATGATTTGGCCATCCTTGCATCATCCAAAGAGGAACTTCAACGAGCACTAGATAGGTATGCAGCCGTCTGTGGTGAGGTGATGCTGGGATGAAAGTAAACGTGAACAAATCGAAAGTTTAAGTATCTCGGGGTCTTTTTCCCGAAAGATGGGAGGAGTGATACTGAGTTGTCCTGTAGAATTGGCCAAGCTGGAGCAAAAGTAAAGGAACTGTGCCGGCCGGTCATCAGGAAAGCTGAGCTTGGAGTGAAAGCAAAGATCTCAGTTTTTAATTCAGTGTTCGTTCCGACCCTCGTCTATGGTCACCAAATTTGGGTAATGACCGAAAGAATTAGATTGCGGGTACAAGCTACCGAAATGAGAATCCTGAGGTGCGTTGCTGGTGTTACTCTAAGGAATAGAGTGAGAAACGTCAGTATTCGTGGGAATCTTAATGTTGAGCAGCTACTTTTCCGAGTGTAGCGATCGATTCTTCGATGGTTTGGACACGTTGTCCGCATGACAGACTTCCTAGACAGGTCTTGCTAGCCGAGATGCGAGCGCGTCGCCCCCCTGGAAGGCCAAGAGACAGGTGGTGGGATCAGGTAAAGAACCTCTCTAAGTCCCGCCTGGGGATTGCGCCGGAGTCCCTTGAGTTGGTGGCGGAGGATCGAGAACGATGGAAAGACCATTAAGCCACCCTCGCTCCGCGACCCTTTTAAGAGATAAACGGCTTTGGAAAATGATGGTGATGATGACGATATGGGTACTACCAATCAATTCGACTGAGTGAGGGACAATGATATAGAGGCGTACATATATGGGTACGGAATCGGCTATGAGAGCAACATCCTCTCAGTTGGAGTCGATTTATCAACATGTTCTACCTATCGATTTATACATTGTAAGACTCTAACGTCAAAAGCGTTTTGAGGCGAAATCAATTATCTGCGTGGATCCAAATCTAATTTGGACAGGTTATGCATAGATTCAACATAGCCTGATCGGAAGTAGCACGGCCTCTTACTAGTTAACACCTTTTCTTGCGCTTTTGACGCCTATAAACTGTAAGTTTCCTACTTAAAGTGTGTGAGAATCAGAAGAACGACTGTTCAATTTAAGGCAAAAAATTAAGAAAGGCAAGTAATGAGCATGGCCATAGTTGTGGGCCTTTACTCTTAAGCCACAGAAAAAATCAATAAGATTGAAACGATAAAACGAGTTTGCACCAGAGTCAGCATAACACCTCAACAGGGTCTTTAAAGATCCTGTGACACAATCACAAACACAATCGAACTCTAAGGAATGCTACAGTGGATTTTCATGTTCCAAATAAGAACCACCCATCAAATTTTAATTCAACCCATAAAAAAAGGCGAGAGAAAGGAACTCTCAATGCATAATAAAGGATCTAGATGTTTGAGATGTATTCATTCTCCAGAGTCGCTTTATAATCGTCAAAACGTCAGCCGTACATCTATCACTCTATCTATGCAATCGGCATTAGGCGGGGATCATAACTAAAGGATAACGTCATCATCGTTTAGAATTAGAATTCTGACGTTTTAGCTACTATCCAAAATGATTACCATTGAGTTCTTTCCTAGGATGAAAAATAGACGAATACTTACTCAAAATGAGGCGAACGTTAAACTATGTTAAAAGCTATGAAACAAATCATTGAAATAATGAATTTATATGACTGGAATTCCAGGAATCGCAACTACCATACCTCTCGCAGTACCTGTTCGATTTCTTAAAGAGTAGTTAAAATCCTATTTAAAGTTTAATGAGAATCGAACCTTAACTGGATGCTTTTGGTACTAGAATACTGGCAAACTAATAATATTTTTTTTTTAAAACCCCTCCGAAAGATTTTTTAAATTTTATATATGTAGTCTCATAAGCTTCCTGTTACAGGAAGCACACTCATCTCACAAATGACCTTATTTCCTTTTCCAATTGCACTTTTGTAACCTAGTTTATAAGTTTTACAAAGAAGCACAGGCTGAATACCAGAAGCTGCCTTCGGAAACCCACTCCAAAAAATTTACCTCATCGTCGTCGTGTGGAGCAGACCCCAAATATGGGTCACAGATTCCGAGGCAAGTGCAAGCCACTATCACTTGACTTAGAGTAGTTTGTTTGCTCTATCGCGTAAGTATGCATGGCGAGTGCATCTGATAATAGACAGAGCGCTCTTGACACCGATCTACTTCCATGCACCATCCTCTGCGTGCACTTCTACGGAATTCAGAGAATGAAGATGTTTCACTTGCCTCATCTTCTCTATATTCACCGCCTTCCTACCTATCTTTCAATCGCATATGAGTGTAGTCGGATGCTACGACGACGTGTGAGATCATCTGATTTCGCCGGATAACTCCACCAATGGCCGGATTGGATTTTACAACTTCGATCGCGATGGCTCTTGTCATCGATCTATCAATTGATCGATTCCTTGGCGGCACTTTATTCCGCGGGCACAGGTATAATTGCGGAAGAATGAAAGTTGAAGCGACCACTTGTCAGTCCGTAAACGGGGGGTTGCCACCGCAACAAAACATCAAATAATTACTAACTCCATTCACACGATACCCAGTTCGATAGCGATGAGTCGCTTGCTGTCATCACTCCACTTCCTTGCGGGTCAATTTCACTAGATGTCGAGAATTATGTCGATCGGTCTATTCCGGTTCGGTCTGACTCCGAAGTTTGATGCAAATCCGCTTATACAAATTGGGTGCGTTGCTTCGGACGAAACTTTCTTCTTCCGCCGAACGTTTATGTAACACATATCCGATAACGAGCACGGATTTCGGGTATAAATTACCGAATGATCGGTCGGGTGAAATTCTATTGTTTGATTAGGTTATCATCACAAAGCCTCCAATTGGTGGCGGCGCGATTAATTAAGCTGATTTGGGCTGCTTGTTTTACTTGACGTTCCATGAATGATAAAGAAGCCATAAATAATCGCCGCGAACATCGACTTTTATTTGTTTCGATTTGGACCGGGAGATTGGAAATTTTGATTAATGATTTGTGAGTGTTTTGTGCTCGAAATGGAGCGGTGTCTTTCGTTAACATCCTTTTCCGATGCTATGCGGAAGTGGCTTGGCTCGACTCCACTATCTAGATTGTATCACACATATTTGCTTAGGAAAGCTCGATCATAACCGTTTTGAGTACATCTCTCACTATTGTTAAAAACTGTTGTAATTGACTTTAGTCCAATTAACTTTCTATCGGTCGTTTAAGAGAACCGTGGGTATAATCAGTTTCTTCACACTATGCGGAACAAAAGGCAAGCCAGAGGGAGATGATTGCAATTACATAATAAATTTCATGGGATCGGACTAAAAGTCGGTGGGTACTTTTGAAATGAGACAAATTAGTGCTTTGTGTTGCGTAATTTTTTTAAACCACTCGTTTACCAGCAGATGATTGATCACGGTATCTTAATAAGATGCTCTTTGCCACAGTTCCTCAATATAAATTACTTTTCACAATTACTTTTGGCAATTGGTAAGACAAGTTCCACAAATGTTTTTGGAGTAAACCTTGTTTCAATTATTTTGTTTTTGATCTTCTTGGACATTGGTTATGTTTTGAAATTTCCTTTAAGTTTGAAATTAAACTTTCAGAATAAATCTTTGAGGTACCATGGAATGCGTTGCGTAAAACTTGTCAGCTGGTACTGTCATTTCTTTAGAGCTTTTAGAACTCAGGTTAAAATTTATGGCAAAATCTTTTTCTTTATTTTAGGCCCACATTTTATTACCCGATGCAGAGTACCTACATTAATTTTAATGCCTAGTCTGAAACACAGTAAGATAATAACCATAAACCCTCTAGGTCTTTATAATATATGATCGAGGCCGACATTAGAATTGATTAATGTCCGTCCGTCTGAAGTTTTTAGGTCTTTAAAATTGAGCAAGAAATTTGAAACATGTAGTGTAGCTTGGTTCTCAGTTTATACAGATAAACATGAAAACTCATGGGACAGCAGTCACGCCCACAATTGACTTGAATGTCAGAGAACCTTAAATTTACAAATTTTTTTCAAAATGCCTTTTTTGGTCAAGTTAGAAAAGGCATAGAAACTGAAATTTTGATGTGGAGCAATAGGGCCGCAACACCACCGACCATGCCCACTTTTTGCATGCCATATCCCTAAGAACCTGATTTCTCAGAAAACTCGTTCTAAATTTCAAATACTTTTTTTTGTCAAATATTTAACATATAAAGTTTGTTAAAGTTCAAGTATAGCATTGAACGAATTTAAGGGAACGCTTTTAAGGAAAAAAGTTTGATTTTAACGAAATTAGACCTTAATTATCTAAATTTTCAGCTCAAGGTCAAGGGAGTTTGGTATTGACATACAATGAAAGCAGGCCATAAAAAATCTTCATTTATTGTATCTTCATACTGTTACAGAGCAAATAGGGTATTCGTTACAGACTAACTCTTGTATTTTGTACTAGTTTCTCTAACGACATTCTTCAATTATTTTCATCCTTCTCTTTCTTACAACATTTTTCAAATTTTTTAAGGCTGACCCAACATGGGGTTTTTATTTTCGCCGTAAGCAAGCAGCTTTCGTAGCATTTAAGATGGGCCCGTGATTTTCGGTGTGAAAAGATTATGCAAAAAGATTTTACACATCAAAAGCAAAGAGATAATGAAAGGTGAGATATCTACAGACATTGGAGTTAAAGTCCACTAAATTTCATGCCATTTTTTTTTTCTTATCTTTACTTTAAGCTATGCTTAGGTGCCTGCTGATTTCATTGTCATAGGAAACAATCATATAATACCATCTTTTATCACCAAAAACCACTTATAGTCCTTACAGTATATACCAAAACTTAAATCCAAAGGATCGGCATAACCCTTAGTTGGATGAACACAATGCCAAATGGCAAGGTCCCAAAGCGGAGAAAAAGAGTCGGTGAGGCCTTTACCAACAGCATGCGCTTTCCACCGTCATCATCCATAAAAAGACTAAGCCTGGCAGTGAATTTATAACTACTATCCTTTATAGCTCGCCTTTATAGACGCAGTAATACACGGCCTTGAAATCGATCGTAAGTGTCGATTCGGAATTCCTGGTTATTTGTCTCAAGATCTGCTGCAGTGCAAATATTTGGGTCAACTTTCCTTGCTTTAATCCAGGCCTGTATGTGATTTTAAGCACACAGTGAGGAGAGTTAAGTTTAGTTTTTTTTGGCATCCTTGAGAATCGGGAAAAGAATGCATGCATCAGGCATAATTTCTTCCGTTGGTGCTTGCTTTTGGCGATATCTTTCGTAGCCGCTTTGAAAATTTTGACATCTATTCCGTCAGCTCGAGCATCTTAGTCGAAATAAAAGTAAAACATAGCTATCCTTTCACTTTATCCAGATCAGGTGGGTGGTTTTCTTCATAGGTATTTTTTTCGGGCAGGTTAAATGGTTCATTTTGACAGTGGAATCGCTTCATCTCAGTCTAACTCTGAAACTCCTCAAAGTTTGTCTCTATAACCTTCTGGCTTTTGTACCTAGAATCCTCTGCTTAATAGTTACGCACACAACACTGCTATTGCTGGAGAAAATAAAAACTAGTTATCGCGATCGCCCAACGGTTTGAGCACTCCTGGTTTTCGCCATTATGCAGTTTGCATCAGAAGTTATTCAAAATACTCAACATCCACTGCGATTCCACTACTATGTTCCCATGGACGCTTACAGGCTTCAATCACCCGCTGGTCTTTCCTTCTGAAGAGCCGGTACTCTCTCTTTTTCAGTTCTCTGTAAAGCCGATCAATATGTTCATCATCAAACTAAGGTTGACAAGTTGCTTCTTAAAATACAAGTACAGGATAATTGTCTCTTGCAAAAAATTATAATCGCTTAAAGTAACAGTTTAGTAATAACTAACTAATACAACCAAACAGAATCGTCAAACTAAGGAACAGCTACAACGAGATAGTGATCCGAGTCAACGTTGGTACTCTGTTAAGCTTGGACGGCTCTTATACTACGGATGAGCGTTTTGCATCGATCGTAATATGGTCAATTTTGTCGACAGTTGTTTCATGGGATGACCTTCACACCACCCGATGGCTGTTCTATGATCGGATTGCTTGAAGATCATGAGATTTGGGAAGGGTGCACTTGTCGCAATCAATCGGCTATATACCTTACGAATGTGATCTCTCTTTCTAACTTGTTTTGAAATTGTAGTCAGAGCATTTGGAACATTTTTTTTGCATCGCCTTGTGAGGCATATGAGGCTCATCCTGGCAAAACTAGGTGATGCAAATCGTTGTGAGGAGCTCGTTAACATACCTGAAGCTCAAGATTACTTACAGAAGTTTGAGTCTAACGGCAAAATTAAATACGAATAGGAGTTGCTTTAGTTGTCTGTAGCATTCGACGCAAACATCACAGTTCATCCATTTTTTGACCGGCCCATTCCACCGAGTTTGATCATCTTCTTAGAAGCGTAGTGGTTATGTAGATTTGTTTTGACGAAGTAATACAAATTTTACACTAATTTTATATATCAGGAATGCGTCTTTTTGTGGCGAAAATGTTGTCCATCTATTAAATATAGCGATTGTCTTAATTTTTTAAGGACATCAGAGCATTTTTTAGCCCTATAACAAACAAAAGAGTTTTGCTAAAGATACCTTATGTTTTCCAAATGACATTTATACATGCCTCTGACAGCTTAACCACATTGCAGGAATCAAAATTTTCCCTAAACTCAATAGCTGTGCAAAACACGATCAATGTCAGGTAAACACAATTTATGCTACTGGCCATTCAAAAACAGAGTACCTCATTATATTCCACGACAATTAAGACAAAAACACACGACACAACCACATCACCAATGCATCGTCGTCGTTATAATTGGAAAACTCTCTTATTATCCGTTAATAAACCGTTTATCGACCCCACGAAAACGCAATTACATACTTAATATGATTTCTCCTCACATACCTATCACGCTACAATTTACATTCCCAATAAGTATATCATTTTCGAGACGAAAAAAAAGAACACACATGTCATTAGCCGCAATGATATCAAGACACAATCATCCAATTCACACAAGAAATTCGCTTTCGCAAATTTAAAAGTATATCTGACAGATACTCGCGCAATCAAATTAATTCACATTTCTACAACGACAATCGGAGTCGGCGCACAGTGAGGCGGAGTATTTTTTCGCCCAACAATCACGCCGATCAAAATTAATATGATCGGGCCTACTCTCGGCAAATTTCTTTCGCAATAAATCTCAGCCAGTAAGTCAGGTTGAATGCTTATTACTTCCATCCTGCTCTTGTATTCGGAGTGTACCGCTACCGGAACTGGGTTACAAGGTTAATGCATCGAATTGGAAATCAAAAGTGACAACGAACTTCAACTTTGAGGATGAATGCTGGAGGTTCCCAATTTTTTTTTTGTCCAAAATTCACTCAAATATTCATGTCTCGGCCATTCGACGCGGCGAGATGAGTTGACAGTTGTTTACGTTTTTTATGCAAAATTTTTGAACTCAAACAGCACCCAACGCAGTCGTGGAAACAAATTAACTTTTCCTTTTTCGGGCTGCTCCGTGGAATACCAAATGCGCACCAGTTGATATGGGGACTTTCTTGCCCAGCGAAAGGAGAACAAATGCAGAAATGACAATAAAGTGGTTGGTGGCGGCGAAAACGTTTTCTTTAGATTTCCATTTCGATATCATTTCAAAGTGTCTTTGAGGATGACTGTGCCAAGAGGGAGCAATACTCTCGACGCATGCATCATTCCTGGAAAACGTGTAAGAAATCTCGTCGGAAATACTAAAAGCTTTGTACTTTCTTCGAATGTGGTTCTATTCATTTCGGTCATGATGGAGTGGATATTTGAGACATTAAGCGATTGTGATTCTAGTGCGGGCCCCATCAGGAACTTTCCCTTTCCATCGAAGTCGGGTCAGAGGAAATGCATAATCAAATCATGACATGGAGCTCTTCAATTTTATATGCAAAAGAGGAAAAGTCTCAAATAGAGGTGTGTGTGTGTGTTTGTATTTGTCCAAGGTGAGGGGCAAACAAAAATGAAGCATTTTCTTTCTTTTTATAATTTTTTGGGAAGGTGAGGCTAAGTAAGCACGTTCAGTGTACACATTGTTTGTCGAATTATTATTGGAAGGGTCATAAAATAGGAGTTTCACTTTTGATGATGTTAATCTGGACTTTGAGTAAGTTTACGAACTGTAAAATAAATATGATTAGAAAATGTACGCTGCTTTGATGACCGCTGAAATATGTATATTTTTTAAATATAGAGCAGAAGGTCAATGCCGAAACCAAACCTACGCAACCATGTCTACTGTGCTGTTCACAAATTATGTTAATCATTGCCTATTTCGGGGTGTCTGCAGATGGTTTTTCGTGACTCTCTTGTCTACAACACAATAATATTAGCCAAGGCAGACCATTGAAAGGTAATGAAAATTTATTGCTTTTTCATATAAATAAATGCATACCTTTAGGCTGACCACGTGACTTGACCAGATCACAATAATAGCGGCCGTTTGAATTTTCCAGTTCGCACCTCAACTCTTTTGAATTCAATGAAAAACACAAATATCCGTGAAAACTTGTGGGTTGTTAAAAATAGAAGGCGCAACACATTTTTTTCAGTAAGAAGTATTGTAGAAGCTCGCTTATAAGAATATTTGATATTATTGCTTATTGATTATTAATAAGTAGATTTTTATCGTTGTCAAAGCTTTTTGATTTTGCTATGATCGCTGCTCTTGACTCTGGTCATTAATTGGTCAAGTGCCTTAAAGTAGACTTCAAGTAGCCCGATCACGGAGGCTTACCTCTAGCTTACCTCTAGATCCTGGACGAAGGCTTAAGTAGACCTAATGCCGGAAGCAAAGCTTCAGGTTGGACCAGGTTGAACATCGAACGCTGAGCTACATAAAAAAAATATGTGCATACCATAAAATGTGTCAACAGCGAGGTGATGTATTACCCTTCTTATGCAACTAAAGTAAAGGAATCAAAAGCCACTGGAAGTAGCCAATATCCCCCAAAAGCCACTATGACTGGATCTTATAAAGCAGAAATGCATCCTTAATCTGTAGGATGCTGTGGCTTGGTGGTGACTGACTGTGCGTGGGAGGTATGGGATCAAGTTCGATCTTTGTCATTTGAACGTTCTTTTGCTCTCATGAACGTTCTCTTTTTCTTGAACGTGTCTCTCATTATTGGGTGGATTTTTAGCACGTAGAAATCGGGTAAAAACAATATCGGTTCATAATCGACCGACTTAGGCTTTTTTCTTCGCTCTACGTAGTACCGCAAGTCAACCGATTTCCCACAAGTTAGCTGCTTCTTAGCTATTCCTGGCATATTCCTCACATATGGCACATGGCCGGTTCATTAATTTGTAATTTCGTGACAGTGCTTGCTTGCTTTCGTTCGATAGAGCTTGCGCTACGCTTTTAAGCCGATTGTGCGTCCTATCTAAAAACAAAAACTGTTTGTTATGGAGAGTGCTAATCTTACCTCAATAAGGACCGTTGAGCAGAGCAGTGAAAATAATTGAGGAACAAGAAGCCCCAAACAAATTGAACTAGATAAAACATATCTTTTTCACATAATCAGGTGAGATTTTTTCTAGATTTTTGCTTTCTGGATATAGAAAAGATTTGATCGTGTTTTCTTCAAGCAAATGAGGAGACCACGCTTTTGAGCAAGATTTTAATTCTAGATTTGAAAATTATTGGAATGCAGTACGTTCAAACAATATAATTAGAGCGGATAGGGTCAAAGCTATTTTTACTGACATACCTTTAAAGTGCACAGACAGGCGGATATAGTTTATCATGCAAAATGCAAACAGGCACCAAAAATTTACTAAGAGTGCAGTGCTATTGCATCGATCCAAAATAAGCGCAATGCCAAAGAGGAATATTTTCATTAAGGATGCTTTTTTTCCTTGCTTTTAGCAGTCCGCCAAAAAATTGAAAAAGGACCTCTTCTAATCGCTTTATAACTTCTGAACGGTAAGTCATAGAAGGACGAAAATTGCTGTGCTTATATATTTCGGGAAAAGTCGGAGAACGCATACTAGGGAAATCAAGTGTTATATTTTCATGCACACATAACGGTTAAATAACAGTTTGAAATTTCATACGAAAACTGACTTAAAGTTTTTAGATGAGAAGTTTAGCAGGCAAGAACTAAAGAACAGAAACTTAAGTCAAATAAATATTAAACTTTTGTGAATAAAAAAAATTGTTTTTTGAAAATATTGAAAAGTCTTTGAGAAATGAGAATGAGAAAACAGTTGAGAATAGATGACATTTTTCAAAGTGTTTGATGCCATAACTTTGGAACCGCTCAGTGCACAAAGTCGATATTGACAACGCTTGTAAAGCAACTCAAAATAAACCAAGTGTTTAAGTCATATATTCCCGAAAGAGTTTAAATACTGCCGTTTTGACGCATTTTCGAAAAAAAAAATCGCAAAAATTTACGAAAAAACGTGTGAATTGAGAAAAAAAAATTAAAATCACTTTTTTAACACCAAGCCCACAAAAGTTGGCGGAGGCACGTACAACTTTTGTCATATAACTTTTAGTCAAATTTCATATATATTTATGAAAAAACAGTCATTAAACTAAAATTCCTTTAAAAATGTGGACGTGGTCAATGAAAAGAACAAACCTTTTTGGTTACTTCAAAGACAATCACAAGGGAATGTTACATACCAAAAATGAATGCGCCTGCTCCATTGTAACATACCTAAAATTTGGAAAAAGTATTTTTTGAAACTAGATATGGTCGCACATACAGGCATGTAGTAGGTGTGTCTGTGGATTCAGCTAATTTTCAAATTTGATCTGAGGGACTAGATTTCCAGCTAACCCACAAAATTTAAGGCCTAAAAGTTGTTTACATACGGACGGACAGACATGGCTTAATCGATTCTCCTGCCGGTCTTATTCATATATCTAAAAGGTCTTAGGGATCTACTTTGATTATTTCACTGCGTTACAAACTATACATAAAACTTAATATACCCTGGGTCGGGTATAAAGATGAGCTTAACCTTCAACAAAAGTCTGTGTACATATGTCTTCATACTTGATGGTATTTTTTTTTTAATTGCACCTCAACAACAAAATTCGTGTTTGTCCTTTTAAGCTGGAGACCGATAGCGAAATTATTCTTGACTCTTTGGAACACGTCGGTGTAATGCATCAATGCAAAAGATGCTAAAAATATAAAATCTTTGGCCTTGCGACGATTTTCTCCCCAAAAGCACATTTTGCCAAGCCCACTTGACCGTTTGTAAGAGTAAGGCATGGAAAAAATTCTTGTGGGATCTTTAAATAGTATCAAAGAAAATATAAAAGAAGCCTCCCCCATCATTGGAATGGAAATACAGGATCAGAACTGGTAGGTTCTTAGATGTCAGTTGTCTTATTGTCTTTATAAGGACCCTCTTGTGCTGAGCAGGGCGGCACCCCTTCCGAAATCAATAAGGTGAATTATAGGTAGGGAAGTGTAATCTACCAACATTTACCTTGCAAAAGATAGTTAGTGCTGAAATCTTTAGCAGGCTTGCAGGCTTTTTTCCTGCCTGTGGTGCGGAGACTAATGTTTGTCATGTTGACACGTAAGTTTTAAAACTTTTTCCATGGTCCCTAAAGAAAGTTCGCAAAGTCCATTGCACTAAAACGAATATTTTTAGTTATTTTAATCAAATAAGTAAAAAAAAAACTTGTGGGAGGGTTGCAATAAAATCAGTTAAGAATCTCGTTTCTTAAAAAAGGGGCGTGGCATCAACCCCTTTTCAATAACTTATTTTTTTTATCATATTTTTTAACAGATGTGTGGTATAACACGTGTTAATCCCAGTTTTATATTAAAAATTTGTTTTTTTTACTTAAAAACGCCCCCACAGATGGGCGTGGCAAACATTTATTCATTTGAGTTGATAGCTTACGCACATATCTGAACATTTTATAGTGCAAGTTTTTTGGATTCAAAGCAAATATATCAAATAAAAACCGTTTATTAGAATGCATATTAAATATGACCACGCCTACAAGGGGGCGGGAGGTTTTCGATTTTTTTTAAATGTCAATAACAATACACTTAAGCGAGGATATTGCGTACCAAATTTCAGCTTCCGGCGACAACTTTGATTTTGCATGCTAAAAAGTAAAGTGGGCATGTCAGTAGGCGGATTTCAAAAAATTATACACTTGTACTGCTTCGGGACATAGTAAAAACAGATATCTAGTTTCAAGCTCTCAAAGTTTATGGCCTAAAACTACGGACAGACGGACGGACGGATGGACGGACATGGCTCATTCCACTTACAATTCGGTTTCGATCATATGCCCTTAAGGTCTTGAGGGACTACGGTGATTATTTCTTTATGTTACAAACTATGAATCAAACTTAATATACCTCCTATCCTATGGGATGGGCTATAAAACCGATTGAAGGCGTCTAAACACCTCTTAAACTTTTTGTGTTTCAATCTCAGAACTTTTAAAAATTAGAATCTAAGTGAAGCTTGAGGACTAAAAGAGATTCATGGCAAAATTAATTGTTTCGGATTGAATTTTATTCAAAGTCTTAAAAATCTGTAAATTAATATGTAAATAAATTATGAGCTGAATTGTCCAAATAATTTATGTGTATTCCGTTAAATATTTATTGATTTACAATTTGTATAATTCATTTTTATTTTATTTACAGAAAATATAACACCGCAAAATAAATTAAGGAATGAAAGTGAAATATTTGTTAAATCATTACAATAAAACTAATTAAAATTAAAATTAAATAAATAACTTAAAAAAACTAACCGAAAAACAAATTTGTTTAATATAATTTTTTCTTTTAATTTCTTTTGCCTATTTTAATAAATAATTTGTTTGTTTCTTTAGAAATTAATTTAATGTGTTTTTTTTTATTATAATTTTATACATCACTGGATAATAGTCAATTTATTATCGAAACCTCAAGAACCCCAGCTACTCTGTTTACGGTTAAGTCGTTGCGTTGGTTATAAAAGGAATCTTTGCAATTGTATTGAAGATCCGCTATAACCAAGGAACAAGTTGAACAATGTCTTTACAATTTCCTTTTTTTTTAAACTAAAATCACGTAGCTAACTTGTCATATTGGTAGGATACTGTGGTAGGGTTTTTTTTTGTTTTGTTTAATTAAAATATTTGCCATAAGAATTATACTAGAATTGCAAAATTTGATTTATCCAGTCACGAAATTCGGAAATCCTTGTATAGACGCCTGGTTGATTTGGCTCGGCGCAGCCAATGCCCCATGAGATGACACCGCCGAGCATAAATCGTTTGTCCGCCTCACGTTGCAGCACCATCGGCCCGCCAGAGTCACCTAAAAAATGGGAGAAGTGAGTCAAAGGATGCATGGAATGGACTTATTCAAATTCATCACCTTCGCACGAGTCATAGCCACCCTTCTTCCAGCCAGCGCAGATGAATATGTGAGGGATGTGTTCGATGTATCCTGCTGCTCTGTACATTGTCTCGCAGATTGTGTTGTTTATGATTGGAACTGCGACCTCTTGCAGAACACTGGGTAGTGGGCCGTCTTCGTAGAGTCGGCCCCAGCCTGTTACGAAAGCTGTTTGGCCTATGAAATCTTCATCGGCGCCGGGCACGCATACCGGGATGATATTCGGCTGGAAGACCACTGGTTCATAGAATCTGTAAAAGCAAAGAATTGTTATATCCATAGGAGGGTATACATTGATGTATGAATTCACCTTAAGAGGGCTAGATCATACTCGAACGTCCTTGGGTCGAATTGGGGATGTGAGGCTACAATCTGTACGCGTCTCTCCTGATAGCCGTATGGTTCCTCCTCTTCAGCTAAATCGTATTCGCCGAGCCGAAGTAAGAGGTCGGATGGTGGAACACTGAGAAATATGAAAGGTTGATTAGTCCTTCAGCTCTGATATTAGGCATAAGTTTTGGCTTACTTGTCGACACAATGTGCTGCTGTAATTGCCCAGTTTTCATTTAATAAAGCCGCTCCACACTTGTGTAAGTAGGTCGAAGTCCTCCATTGCCTAAGGGAAATCTGCCAGGGCCATCTACCGAAGGCTGAATTCGACCCACCAACTATTCTTGGCTCGGGGAACATGCGCCTACCACAAACTTAAAAAGAGAAGGAAAGTTTTTATTAAAATACTTTTAAGCCAAACTGCAAGTGTCTATAAAGCGATTCATAAAATCCTAAAATTATGGAAAATTCCCATAATCCTTAAGGAGCTTAAAAGAAAGAAATCATTTCATTTAATAAACCGTATTTCTTTGATGACCATCATCAAACACAATTTGCATAACTGCATAATCTCAACAGTTTAACAGTAAAGGTTCGTGCACTCCGTCTTCTTTGGATCTCAACACGTATAATGGCCATAATGCATCTGTATCTTTTCGCATTCATTTGGTAAAAAACGAACAAAGAGAGCTCAGCATTGGCATAGAATAAATTGTGCCGTCCGTGTATCGGCGCTGTGCTGCATTCGTGAGCGTACCAAACGATTTCTGGCCTTCGTTCCTGTGTCTCTTCCTCCCGGCATTTTCATGGAAACATCTTACACATCATCTATGTCTCTATTCTCGACCGCAACATCAGCAGCAAGAAGTCTTCGATCGACCTTGGTCGAGGTCTATATATACTGCATGGCGCACACATCTCCACATCCTGAGGAAGCGTTACCATCTTCGTTGTCGTCGTTAACTTACCAATGTTAAACGTGCAGCATTTTTTCTTTCTCAAAATTGTTTTCTTTATTTTTAGGATATGGTCAATGTTGTGTGTGCTGCCGAATGTAGAAAGTTCTGTTAAACGGAATTGGGGCTACCAACTGTGCCAACAACGGGGTCAACGAATTCATTGTCCCCGTCTCGAGGTTGGTTTTTGATTTTCGTTTCAAAGAATGAATCATCCGGAGGACAGACTAAATTAAGCTGATGGCTTATTTCAGTTCGTCTCGCGTCGTCGTAAAAAATGCTTAACGTTTAGGTTATTGGCATCATTGCACAGGACTGGGCGCTGAAGAGTTGACTCGGCCCGTGCAGAGTTTATTACCATCCAGGCAGAACGGTCGATCATCGCAGAGCCACTGTTTCATTTCGGTTGTAGGCCATTATCCTTTTTTTCCTCACATCCAGCAATTGTACGAGAAAACGTTTTATGTAGGTACGTACCTTCTAGCAAGAAAGCTTGTACCCTGGATAAACTGGAAAGTCAAGGTTGTTGCGTCCAGAGAGGTTGTTGTGTTCTTTTTTTGATCTTCGGAATTTGTTTTGCTTTGGTACACTGTTGAGGAGGATTCGTGTGGGACCGGCTTTGCACTCTCATCCATCAGTTTATAGTAGATAGTGCTGACGTGCATATGTCAGAGGAGCGTGGTTAATAGAGGTTTAAAGAGTTTTTATTCGACCAATAACCATCTGACTGATGTAAAGCTTATACTGCCTGAATAAATGCTAGCCACAATTGAATTTTTGAATGACGTTGATTGAAATACCTTGAGACTTTAATGTTTTAAGATAACTACAACAAAAGGAAAGAATAAATTGATCCTCTGGTTAAAACAAGAAAGTATACTGAAAAGAGAAGAGTTCTTTAGGGTTTCATGTTCCTTCGTTTTCAATGGGCTGAATCAAGTGCTGCGCGACTCTGCATCGACTTTGTAACTCTTAAATTCCACCAGATTCCCTGGGCACTTACAGAAAAAGCGCTGAAAATGCATTGAAAATATCAGAGCTTTGGAAATAACAACCTTTAAGACGCCATTAATTGGGTTAAGAGCAAATCTTAGTTAGAACCCAGACAAAAAAAGAATAAAGAATGCTCTATACGCCTGAATATCCGTGGACATGACTTCTGCCGAATGCTCGGCATAATGCAGAGGATAAAGGATTGGTCCATACTTAAATACGAAGCGTTTGTGTGACTGGAAGCTTCATGCGAAGAAGTTCCGATTCTCCAACCTTATCAAAAGTCCAAAGGGTAGCTTTTCTGTGGAAAATAGAGCCTCTAAGGCCTACACCTAGTACCCGCACCACACCTACTTCAGCGATGGCTATACTTTTCAATCTTCAACCCCTTGGACAAACAGCAGCTGCAAGTCTCGGCTAAAAAGCCTTGTGAACGCGTCTTATGAACCCGTCTGGAGTGTATGTAGTGTGCCTACATACTAGTCACGGACTACCTATGCCTTAAAAATTTACTTACTTACTTACTTATTCTGTCTTATTAAAGCATCGATACTAGAATGCCAGAAACAAGTAATTTGGATAGAAAGACGGTTACAAGAGATGACTAGATCGTTACTGGATCAGATACCGACGTGTCAAGAATAGACAACGGAACAAGTGCAAGCAATCGCTTCAAAGCTAAGCAGACCTTTCAGTATAAATGCCGACTTCGGAAACTTTAGGCTAACAGCTTTTATATAAAGTGCCATTTAACTAAAGAGGGCAAAAACAAGATCACCACCATTTCCTGTGGAAGCCAAGCGGCCACCAAAGCCATGAAGTTAAGGGGTTGGAAACACTAACTTTTTACACGATATATCCCTTAAAAAAAGTAACTCTGTGATGGGTGCCATGACTCTGATATCCCGATAAACGAATAAGTGGAGAGCTGGAGCTGAATTTGAAAAACAGAATTTTGTAAATTTGAATTATGAAAGGCAGAATTTCGAAAGTAGAATTTTGTTAAAATAATTCTAGACCCCTCCAGAATTTTAGCCGCACTGGAGTGGAGACCTAGAACTGAATTTCGAAAAGTAGAATTTCGAAGGAAGGGGAACGAAGGGGAGGAGCTCGTGCCGTCACCTTGAAACCCACAGCGTATTTTTTCGAGGTACAAAGTATGCCTAAAAAAGTAAGAATTAAGCAGCAAAATTCAGTTTAAAATTTAAAAAACAGAATTTTGAAAACAATGTTTTTGCGAAAAAGTATAATTATAAAAAGCAGATTTTTGAAATAAGAATTATGCCCTGCTTCATCCTTATAGAGAGCAGATCAAGGTTTTGCTTTTCGAAGGAAATTCTGCTTTTCAAAGGTCTGCTTTTTCAAAATTCAGTTTTTTTTTTAAATTCTGCCTTTTCAAAACTCTGGCTTAGGCTATAAAATGCAGTTTACTCTGCTTTTTTGAGCAAACTAATGCCTTTTCGAAGAGAAGCAAAGATAAAAAAGGCTGTCAAGCATGAAGACATACGCGGAGCGGTCCGTCGGCGTTTGCTGAAGGTTATGGTCATCTATATTGCGCAGTTTGTGTAACATTCTATTTATTTATTATAATTATTTCTGGATATATTTTACAGTCTGAAATATACTTTTTTCGTAGTGCTGTCTACTGTTCTCATATTGGTTGATTTTATATTGGGTTTCGTTACTCTAAAAAAAGGCTGGCAAAAAGCTTTACCGTTACGAAAATAGAGGGAAGGACACACTCTTTCTTGGCCTTTTTTCGGATTTTTATAATTTGAAACCCATAAAACAGCATTTTCGATTATTTTAAATAATCGTTAGACTTTTTGATCACTTTAACAAGCACCTGTGCTAGTATTTACCACTTTTCTCAAATTCTGTGGACTTGGATTTCTGGGAAAACGGTAAAAACGGCTGTTTTTTATTTCGCTTGTCGAAAGGGTCGAAAGGGTCGCTTGGGGTCGCATAGGGTCGAAAACGGCAATTTTGAAACGTTTTTGATGCAGTTTAAACAAGGTGGTAATAACCGTTAAGGAACTAGAAATTTTTAAAAATTGTTTTCGAAAATGTTTTCATGTCTTTCAGATTTTTTTCGAAAATGCGTCAAAACTGCAGCACTCAAACTGTTTTCGAAAAATATGCACTTGGTTTACTTTGAGTTGCTTTATACGAGTGTTCAATATTGATTTTGAGCGCTAAGCCGTTCAAAAGTAATGGCCTCCAACACTTTGAAAAACGTCATGCATTCATGTATCAAAAACGTTTTGATATTTTCAAAAAGTTTTATTTTTTAATTAAAGCTTCGTATTTTCTTAACCTAAGTTATGTTTTCCTAGTTCTCGCCTACTAAACTTCTTGAAAAAAACACTGTAAAACCTTAAGTCCATTTTCACATGAAATTTCAAACTGTAATAAAGCCATTATTTGTGCTTTCTGGCCACTTTAGATTCTCTGACTATTTCCGCAGTTTATACGCACATCAAATTTTGTCTTTCTACGAGTTACCGTTCCGAAGTTGTAAAGCGATTGGACGGACGAACGGACGGACAACGTAGCTATACCATAAGAGGTCCTTTTTCCGTTTTTGGACGGACCGATAAAAATAGAAACAGACAGTGATTTGCAGGGGACCGTCACGCCCGCAAAACAAAATTTACTGTATCGCTTTGTCAAAGTTGCATTTCCAGAATTTTGTAAAACGGAATTTTTTAAAGGATTCTGTTGCTGACCCAGCCAGCAACAGAATCAAAGTCCATCAACCATCAGCGTGAATCAAAGTCACATCCGTCTTAGTTAGACATATATGCATCCCTTCTCATGGCCTTAATTTGAATATGACTATAAAGATTAAAAAGGCATGGTCCACGAATAAGTTTAAACAAACTCAACCTCCCAGCTAGCTCAGAAAAGTTGGCACTTCTTACTGTTCTTTAGATTGCTAGCTTCTTCTTTCTTTTTCTGTGGCTTAAATTACTTGAGATCTGGGATAATTTTTTAAACCTTCGCACTTGTTTATGTGGAAGACTTTATCCGGAAGACAGTGGTTCAAGCATTAAATAGCAAATTTAAGAGAAAAGCTGCTATCAACAGAGAATTCTTAGCTGAAAAGACTTGGGAGTATTGCTAGAGCTTGCTAAGCTTGTTTTCATCGCAAAACTTTCTTACCTTGTCTGTAGTCGATTCCCTCCAATGATGGCATCGATGACGTTGTCGTGAATGGCATTGACGTTGTCGCATTGAAATCTCCTGTGACCGAATCTGTGCTCTCTTCCGCAGCTGCAGATGATTCTGTGAAACTTTCGCCAGATGACTCTGTCGTGCTGGGGACTGGGGTTGAGCTTGTGCTTGTCACAGCTAATATTGATGATGTTGACGGTCCTTGTGTCACTGCAACGTCCTCTGTCGTCTTGCTGGTCGACGACATTATACTGCTTGTACTGGAATCCACAGGCGGCGAAGTTGTAGAAGAAGGTAGTCTTACTCCTTCTGTTGTAGAATCTAAGGATTAAAAGGCAACCATTGAAACTAGTCTAATTTTAAAATAGTCTTTTAACTTACCCAATGCGCTTGAAGCAGTCTCACTAACGGTGGCATTTTTATTTGACACCACTTCCGGATTAATAGTCGGTACCGGAACCCAATCAGCTGGTGGTGGCTTGGGTTGCCAATCAGTCTCTTCGATGGTTACGTGTGTGTTGTTAGGCTTGTTGTCCACTACAGTCGTCCATGTGACGAGAGTTGGCCTATAAGTTGACGTAGGCTCTGGCGGCGGCTCTGTTGTGATGATCTTTGGAGTAGTTGGCCTTGCGGTCGCTGTTGTTGTCGTAGTTGTAGTTGTGGTTGTAGTAGGTGCCGGCGTTGTGGTTGTGGTGGTGGTAGAGGTCGTAGTTGGCGCTGGCGTGGTAGTCGTTGTAGTTGTAGTTGTAGTCGTGGTTGGCTTGCGGGTAGTGGTTTTTCTAGTGGTAGTAGTTCTTTCAGTTGTAGTTGTAGTGGGCGCCGCTGTTGTAGTTGTTGAAGTAGTTTTAGGAGCAGAAGTAGTTGTTGGCTTAGCTGTAGTACTTGCAACCTTTGCTGGTTCTAACTTGACAGTTGTACTTTCGGCAGCAACGGTTGGCCGAGGGACCTTGAAAATATCACCTGTTGGCTTTGGCTTCGGCCTTGGTGCTCTTGTAGTTGTTTCATTCAATGTTGTGGTTTTAACTGTCGATGTTGAAATCGTTGGGTCATTCCTAGTCGGTGAAGAGGTAGTCACATTCACAATTCCCTGCGTTACCGGCTTTCTGGTGGGTCTGGTTTTAGTAGGAATTGTTGTAGAAGCTATTGGCCGTTTTGTGGGCGAGGGCTTTTTCGTTGTTGACACTCGTCTCGATGGTGTTGGCTTGTACTTTGGTGTGGTTCTACTTGTGGGCTGTTCAGTTGTCGATGGGGTTGTGAAATTTGCGGCAGGAATTCTTGTAATTAGGGGCCTTTTCGTCCTGGGAGGCAATGTTGTTGGTCGTTTAGTAGGAACAGGTCGCCGCACAGTTGTCTCCTCTAAGACCGTTGGCTCCGTTGGCCTACTAGGGGTTGACGTTTCTACCATCTGGAATGTGGTAAATCTATTTGGTATTGTCGTTGAATCAAACATCTCGTCGTGGCTGATCTTCGATACTGTGGTAAGAACAGGAGCTGCCGTAGTGGTCCTTCTTCTTGGTGGGTTTGTTGTTGGCCTTTGGGTTGTAGTTGTGGTTGTGGTTGATGTTGTGCTTGTCGTTGTTGTACTAGCTATCGGCGTTCGGGAAGTGATAAATCTCATAGTTGTGCTTTCCACCTTAGGTACCACGTGAGTGATGGTGGACACTGGAACATACGGATGCATTGTCGAAATATTTTTAACAATACCCAGGGTGTCAATGAAACTTTCAGTTGGCCCCTTGAACGCAGAAGTTGTTGAGATTGTCGACGTCTCATGCGAAAAGTGCGATATCGTGTTCTGGTCTATACTGTTGTCGCTTATGTCCTCGGGGAAAATTTTATTTTCAAACTATAAAGAGAAATATGTATTCAAAGGATTTTCAGAAATTTGTTCAAGCTACATACCTTCATTTGACAACATGAGCCAAAGTAAAATCGATCTATACACGTCCCCAGATGAGTTCCGTTTTGCTTGATACAGTCTATGGCAAACATACACACTCCCGAGAGGCCCGATTTCCTGACAATGCATGGCAGATGACGAATATTTCTTCCCGATTGAACTGTAAAAGAAAAATAGTTAAACCCATTAGAACATTGATCTAGAAAGTAAAAAATTTTCAAGCTGTCTATAAATAAAATGTACCAACAAATGCAGCATTTCAAGCCAAAACTATCAACACAATGGAACCATGTCGAACGCTAAGACACTTAAGATATTTAGACCATTAGGTATTCTAAAATCTGGTTTAAGTGCATTTTAAACTTTATCGCCGGTCTATGAAAAAAGCCATTAACCCAACAGAACTAGAATCATAATTGGACGGTCGGATTGTAGAAAAAATTAATTCAATAAAACCCATCGATGCACAACAACCTTAAAGATCGGAATGACGCACCGCACTCTTGCCGCACAGTAAACTTCAATCGATTCCGTAAATAACCTGACCGCATGCTGTAATCTGATATTAGGTCATCGCCCTGAGTTTATTTCTTTGGTTTGACAGAGGCTTCGCCTGTCTGCCGGACCGATGTGATCAAACTTTGTATCGTGACAGCAACGGGGCGTTTTGTTAAATAACAACAAGAAAGTTCGACTTGGACATTTCTTGCTCTTAATAAATCTTAATTTATAAATAAACATCAGCTTCTGGAGTGACGGTGGATGCTACTTAAATAGGCAGAACGAAAGCGGAAGTATTGAATTGAAAATACACTAATTTGTGAATGTGCATGAAGATTATGTGAGCCGGGTTAAATGTACAGCGTGGAAGGACTAAAAATAAAGCAACTTAAAAAAAACATGCTCAGGAAAGCTTTGTTGTTATTATACCTGCGCTCAGACGGAATGTCAATATGACTGGGTGTGTCCTGTGAACTTTGCACAGTAATCTTGTTCAGTTTCTGGACGCAACCAAAAATGTTAAGGCCTTTATTATGCAAGAATCTTGTCTCACACGTTAGCTAAGGTAAGGATGAGATCTAGATCTTAATCTAGAAAGTTAAGGGAGGATTTAATACAACTCTAATTTTCGACTTTTACGTGGATTCCTTAAGGTGGATCTAGTGGTCCAAGCGATTACACTTCTTTAATGAGATTCTTGCCAAACCTTCAGTTTTTGCCAAACCCAGTTCAGGTCCAATATTTCGATCTATGTGCGAAAAAGACCATTCAAGTCAGAGGTGGGTGGTAAATTTGGAACCTATAAGTTGCCTTGTAAAGTAGGGGACGGAAGTTGTTGGACATATTTGCTGTGACATATGCTTATGATTTGTACAACATGCACACCTTTTCCCACACAGAGGTATCCATAAATACTCTTGGTACCAGCACAGTTTAAACCATACCTCCTTGTTTATTTCTTTGTGGTGCCATCGTGTATTCATGAAATTATGTGTGACATTCGAGTTTTGAGAGGAGCTGAGTTGTCAAACTGATCACGGCCCAGTGTTCTGCAAATTGCATTTCTGAGACTATTTTCTTTCAACACCTAGATGAAATCCAAGACTTGTGACCCGCATTCGGTGGGAAAAGTTACTGGGTTCTGACTCTGACGTCAGAGAACGATTTGCTGTTTTTATCGGCAGTCATTGCCTCCACAAGAATTTGCCGTGGAGTGAAGCGGCTTGGAGTGTCAGCTGTAAATAAAATAGAGTGGTGCAACAGCTCGAGGTGAACCAGTGCCAACTTCTCAACAATGTATGCTCTGTATGTTTATTTCTTCACATACCTACAGTTCATTTCTTCAGGACCTACAGTTTTTTGCTGAATGCGAACGGCGCTTTGAGAAGTTTTTTTAAACAAATGATACTCTCGGAGGGCTTGTCAAATCCTCGCGGAGGTGGGGCCGTGAAAAAGAACGAGTCTTTTTTTTCAGGTGACCATGGTAGGATTCGAACCCAGACCTCCGGCGTAGTAAGCACATACACTTACCACTACGCCAAGCTACCCCACTTTGGTTTGTCGGCTGGTGGTGAAAAAAGAGCTGCGTGGTTAAAAAATGGACTTCAAGAGAACAAGAGAACTACTAGGAACACCCTTCCCTAGTACGTTAAAATGAGGCGCAAGGAACTTTCAATCTGCCAGTTAGCTCAGCCAAGTTACAGTCATGGAAATAGTTCAGCGAGAGGTTGGAGCACTATTACGGCGGACTATTCACCGTCTCAGAGGAAAGAAGTCTTCGGCCTGGCACAGGCACAACTGTCCAGCTATAGGAAAAGCTTATGACCGGATAAAGAAGGAAAAAAGAGAAAAATTTACAGAGATTTTGCCAACTTTGAGAAACGCTGTAATTTAAAGTTGTGAGGGTTATACCACCAGCTGAAGGAAATGTTTCGTACGAACTCTTATGAGGGACACATCACCATACATCAATTGAGGGACACATCACCATACTGGTGATGTGATTAATTCACTCAAGTTTGGGACATTTAGGCAGCCTGGACCTGCAGGTTGCTGGAAGGTTTAGGGAAAACCCAGAAGGTTTTGCTATTTTGAGGGCACTGTAGAATTTTCCTTTTTCGATTCGATTAAATTCTCTTTTTGAGCGACAGAGTGATTTGTTAAAGATCAAAAAAGTTGTTAAGGTAATAACCGATGCAAAGTTTAAAAAATTCCATTGCGCAGAATTTCGAGGGGCCATAGAACTGTTCTTTTGTTGCCCGGCTTATAGATTGTGCAAAAAATGTCTTTTACTCGCCCTGGCTCTGAGATAATTGTAAATTTGCTTAGCTATTGCTACTTGAAAGAAATTGTACCTTTTCTATAACCTCCTAAATGAAAATTTAATGTTGGTAGGTTTCAATAAACCCCATACTATCCTTTCCGCAAAAGTATCCCCAACTTCTATCCTAATCACTAAAACATAAATTGAAGTGAAACATATAAGTAATCTTGATTTGCGGTTGGTTCTAAGAAACATAAGCTGAGCTAGCCCCCATCCGACACGGCATGTGCACCATAAATGGTCGCTTCTAAAAAGCGGTATTTGAGATCGTTGAATTAAAATTCATCCCTACAAATTCGCCTTTTCTATCAAGCCTATAGCTTCTTTCACTTCTTTCACAGCTTCCGGGAAGCGAAATTGAAGGACGACGAATTCAAAACACATTTGTTGTTGCTGTCTATCTTAGCACCCGCACTATCAACATAGAATGTCACTTCCGGGAAGAGGTGAAACGGGTCCAATCCCGGACATTACTGCAACTAGTAAACGGAGGTTGTGTCTCACTAACGTAGTTAAGTAACTCATTCTGCCAGGTATAGATTAGCGGTCAGAAATTCCAAATGTTTACTACGTGATCTTGAACGTTTTGAAGACACATCTGTCATCAAAAACCGTCAGAGGTAAGTTTGCCTAAAACTTCTCACTGCCTGCTCAGAGCAGTTTGATAGTGGAACTTTTGTCTGGTGCTTTTTTCAGTAATTTCAGAAATTGCAAGAGCCCACAGAGATTGAGAAAAGGAAAAGCTAAAACCTTATAATCCCTAAATTCTCTGATAGAAAATCTTTGCAGGTTTTAAAGGCTATAATGCATGGTACAAAACAATAAATCATAAAACAACCTTAAACTTGCCCTAAAAATGATCATTTAGATGAAGTTCATAGCGGAAGAAAGTAAATATAAACGTGAAAATACTTTGAATGAGAATTAAAGTCTACCTGAATGTGTGAACTAGTTTACAATTAAAATGAAAACTAGTTTAACGGCTCAATTAATATGCACACCGGACAATGATGGCCAAAAGAAATTAACAATTTAAAAAGAAGACACTTTTTGAATGCATAAAGTGACATGCCAACTAGGGGCAACTATTGCAGTCCGCAAGTTCTAATCAGTCCACAAGTTCTGGATGTTGAATTAAGTTGAATTTTTTGTATTTTTGACCGTACGCCTATGTTTGATGACTTGTTAAAGTACGCATTCACTGGTATTCATTCTTATCTACACCCTTCACATAAGATAAAACGTAACAGAGTTAGCATCAATCCGCATAGACGCCTTGTTTAAACGCTTTTAAGGCTCTTGTAAGCCGACAGTCATTGGCACTTTAAACATTTCGGAGCAAAATCCGCAAATAATAAATTTGCATTCTTCGCATTTGCTCGTCACCCTCCATTACTACGCTCACTTCCAGCACTACGCATGTCGCTTACTTAATAAGTTCTCGGCTTGCTAACGGATGAGTTTATAGCGCACAGACCTATTTTATTCTAGTCATTTGTCACTCGGGGATTATTAGGTCAGTTACTGAACCACCTTTATGCAGAATTGCTGTGCTGTGGCACAAAAGTAGGTCTCACAACCGCCCATGCTGTTTGTTTATTCCCATTTTGTTTGTCCATTATTGTGTGGTATACCACTTAAGTTCTATTCCTCCACAGAAATCACTCTCTTTAGCTGAAAGAGAATTTTTCACGGGTATGTGTGGCATTATTTACCCTAACCATTTACCGTGAGATATGCGCCGCGAGAGGACAAAATAGCTCACGCGCTTGTCACAGTTGAAACGGTTGAAGTTCGGTTAACGTGGGTACACCTGAAATGGAAAAATACCACTGATATAGTACAATGTATTCGCCTATGGATATGGTCCATACGGGCACACTGGTATTTCTAGGTTCTCTCGTTGGTGACCCAAATTTGGAGAGAAGAAAGTTTTTAATTTCTTACTGGCCACTTTAGCGGGAGTGGGTCTCTCAAAGAATACCATCTAGTGTCTATGCAAATTAAATCTAATTAGAAGAACGATTTTATCGCTTCGAATGGGCTTATGAGTAATTCTTGCCGATTATATTCATAAGATTATCTTTCAAGTTCGTGCATCAACTCTTTCGTTTACTGTCACTTTTTATATTCGTTTGAATTGTGGGTCGATGGAGGACGGTGTTTTTTCTAACACATCAGATACGTGATTAATAGAAAGTATTGTACTACTATTGAATTGAGATGTGGGCCTTACGCGATAGTTATGGACATTGTTTCACTTTCACACGCCACACTCATAGGCTGGCAATTTTGCGGAAATGCTTTCTATTTAGTGGCCTATGGAGGCTTATCTACTGAAACTGGTTTATGTGGGTTTATAATATTGTCATGTTTATCTTGGCATGGTGTAAGTTGGTTTACTGAATTGCAAAAAATATTTGAGACGAACTCTTAAAACTTCAAGCAACTTCGCGCCACCTAAGTAAAACAGCATTTTCTGAAATCCCAAAACCAGTTATATTAAAAACTAAAATTGAAAAAAAGAAAAACGCGAGTGATTTGGACATGCGCGGTGGCTCTGAAGTTCTCACAATCAACCTGAGTAATTATGTTGCCCAATTTCATCTGAGTCAGTTCGCAGCACGAAAATTTACTCTGAATAGTCTTTTGTTAGTTGTAATCTCTTTAATTGCCCAATAAATCGAATCAATTCAAAGTAGCAATTAGTTTTTGAAGAAATTTATGTTTTGGTTAGCTTGAATTCATTGAAAACTAAGTACAAGAAGTTGAAGCTGAATTTCATGCCTTTTTTCAAGAAAAAATAAACACCCAGTTCGCGATTCAACTCTTTTGATTACGAGGAAAATATGTTGACGTTGCTTCATGCTGGCTTTATGCACCGTTTTTAGCGTGCAGTCACTTCATATTTTTATATCTTCGTTTGCAGTCGACAATGACCCACGCCAGCACAAAGAACACTACTTATCAACTTTCGAAAGTTTTATTCCACCCGCCAGCATAAAAAGTGAAGTTCATAGCTCCCATTGGAAAAGAAAAACAATTACGCCCAAAGTGCTTACCTAACACGCAACAAAGTACCATTTACCAACCAGCATCATTACCATCTTGTCAAAGACCAAGTATGGAGGAAAAAAAAAACACCCAAAATAACAGTCTCAAGTGACTGGAAAAAAATTCTCAAATAGCCCGCAAAGTGGGTCAGAGAATGTGTTATTCATTCCCGTCATGTATGCCTGATGATGGCATTTTGATTACGCGATACATTTGCACCGTAACACAACGACCACTTTCTGCCTAAACCAAGCTCGAGTCCATTTACATATATACTTACACTGTGCTAAGCTAGGATTATCCACAAATACTGGGTTCCCCGTTGACAGTTGGCATGCATTCAGCACGAGCACAATCACCAGAGCTGCTGTACTGCCTCCGAAGGTGTCCTTTTCTCGTCTATTTCTTGTTCGTATTGTCCCCATCTGCAAAGAAGAAAAGAAGAGAAATGCTTTCTTTATTTTTCTGACCTAGTCACTGATATGAATCATTTTGAGAAATGTGTTAGTTTTTTTTTTATATGACCGTGCGCCTACTCACACCGCGTGGTGGTCATGACTTTGGTACGAGGTGAAAGTTGTGTATGGCACACCATAACCTGCCAGCTGTAGATGGCTAACAGCCGAAAGTCACCCAAAATTTGGGTTACTCCGAGTATTTCCTATGGAAGAGGTGGTATGAGCGATACTCTTCGATGATTAATAAATTCGAAAACGAGTTGAAAATAAAAGTGAATTCTGTGAATGGAGTTATGACTTGGCTTATGTGTTTCAAAGAACGGCCACTTACATCGACTGAAGATTGACATCGAGATACGCACGGCTTCTGTGGTTCAGGTATTACGCCCACAGCATTCACCTGTTCCACAGACACTATACTCCAAATTGTTTATTAGCACCACCTTCACAAAGTTGCTTCTCCTGTTCGGTTTTTTTTTATTACCGCTAAGCGTATTGTATATGTAAATATTTTGTCATATGTGTGCGCAAATTCTTTTTCTGATTCTTTATGTGGCTGACCTAGAATCGTGAGACGAGAGTCGACAAAATGTTTATTTTATTATTTAGGAACACACACCCCAAAATTTTGAGTGAAAAAAGCAACAAAATTACCTCGAAAAACGTGACCCAAATACCGGCGTGCGGATGAATTGGGTTGCTGTGAGTGAAGGGAGGGCTGCCAGAAGACCAGCTCCATAATGGATGAATTATTCTTAACTACCGCACCGGGGCTTTGGGTCAAATTAGTTACCATTGTTGGGCGGAATTATACGCTTGTTGAGATACAAATTAAGTTTTGCTGAAGATTTGATGGATGTTCCTTAATGGGAAATTAATTTCAGGTCAAATGGTGGGAATAGGGAGAGGCCAGTTATCATGAGTGTCATGAAAATTGAAAGATTGGTCTCGCAAAGGCAATTTTGTAGACAGAAAAAATAGGTCTGAATACATTTGAGCCTTTTAAACCTTTTTTATTGAAAGTTTCTGAGCGCTAAGGCGCAAGTGTATGATATCTTCATTGCTTTCTTTTGGCAGGAGTGAATGCTATGTTTTACTTTTCTTAGATGGCAAAGTGGAAGCTATACCGATAAGCTATTATTTACCAAGCTCAATTCTTCCTCCCATAGGTTCAGACAACTTTAAACACAATTAAAAATACAAAACTACATACTATAGGACCGAATTTGTTCACGCCAATTGCAGAAAAAAACAAGTGAGTAAGTGCAAGAGTTCGTCTGTAACAAACTTCTATATACGCGACCAAATTTAAAAGCTTTTTGGCCCGAATTTATATATTATTTGTACTGGCTACGCCTCCAAATATGGGCGTGAGCTAAAAATTAAAATCAATTAATTGTAATCTCGTGAGAATCATGAAAAAATGCGTTAAAAGCGCAAATTATTTCGGAAAAAAAACTGTTTTTCCCTAAAAACGCCCCCTAACAGTGGGCGGAGCTCAGAAATTTGTGTGACGCAAACTTGGCAAATAGCAATATCTTTTATATTTGTCATAGAATTTTTCTTTTCGATTTGGATTGAATTTTCCGTGAAATCGGGTTTTCAAAGATATAAAAAGTTAAAAGTGGGCAAGGTGGATATTGTGGGCGGTCCAATTTTTGCCTTGTTAAATGTTTTGGACAAAATTTCTCAGTACCTTAATTTGAGTTCCTACGCCTTGTCTAACTTGACCAAAAAGCATTTTGATAGAAAATATGAAATTGAGGTTGTCGCATATTGAAGCTAGTAGTGGGCGTGGACGTTTGCGGATTTAGTCAATTTGTGCACTTTGTCTGTGCAACAAAAGAACCAAGCTTTACCAAGTTTTAGCTTTCTAGCTTGATTTTGAAAATCTAAGACCTTCAAACATACAGACGGACGGACATGGCTTAATCGATAGTCTGTACAGTAAATCGAGCTGTAATAACTTTGATAAACGCCACCTTCGTACGCAAGTCGCAAGTCATCGTTACTGGCGATTAAAACGTACAAAATTCCGTAGGTCATTCCGAGCACACAACTTCCGGGCAGGTACGTAATCGCAGCTTATGAATGAGCCCACAAATTTCTTTGACCTCCTTATCTTCCCACCCCGAAAAATATACAGTAAATGTTAGATCACCTCTAAGCTCGTCGGACCACTGTTTTAGACCGCTAAAAATCTAGCGCCTAAGAGAATAGCCTGGCAGTATCAACAGGGACGGCCTCAAGTATTTCGTTAAGACCTTTAATTGGTTACTTTCTTTCCTCGATCGTGACATTGATATACCGTCGCCGATAAGATCTCCGAAATAATTATTCACGGTATGTGTACTTTTATCCCTTAGAGGGTTAAAGGTATCAGAATTCGCGGTGCGATTAGAGTTGCAAATTGGTGATAAAAGCGAGGAAAGTTCAAACTGAGCTAGAAATGACTGTAATATGCTGATATATCGTGTCAAGTTGTCTTATGACCAAAGCAAGCAATTTTAAAATTCCCAAAGAGAAGTAAAAATTTATGGTCATTTGCCAAAAACAGAAAAAAAGAGTGTCTCATCCTTCATCCCAACACTCTTCTACAATGATATTCCAGCTGTCAGCTATTCGGACAAAACCAATTTCCTTGCAGCTCACTATGCTGCCCTCTTAACACTTCCTGCTGCACCATGTACCTTACCTAAACTTGAGCATGGAAAAGAATATATGAGTCAATTACATTTTCGTACTTGTGCAGTGGCATGGGTCCTTATAGCAATCTCGATGTACAAAAATCGTTAGGTCCCGATGGCATACCGCCCTTGGTTCTGAAAAAGTGTTCGGCTGCACTGTCAAAACCGCTGCGTAAGCTCTTTCACCCATCCTACTCTTTTTGTATTTTTTCCAACAAATGGAAAACAGCATATGTTCAGCCTTGGAAAAAGGAAGGCGATTCTTCTTCTTCATTCAAATACTGTCCAATTGCGCTTACATCTATCATTTCAAAGGTTTGAACATGAACAGTCAGCTCATGGAAAAGTCAGGAAAGCAAGACTATTACGCTTGACAGTTCTCAAGCCTTTGATCCAGTTTAGCATCAAGCTCTCCTGTCTAACATGAATGCATTGGGAATTGACAAGTACCTTTTCAAATCCTTTTTTCTTTTCAAACATGCAACTAAAGTTGGCAACAGCTAGATATATGTCAGATGAATTTATTGAATACTTTGCTGGTTATGACATTGCTTTTCTGTTACACTTACGGGGATAAGCTTTGGTGTTTTGTGGCGGTATTTGCAGACTCATAAGCGTTTTCATTGGATCGAAATCTCGTTTTTTCCTCTACCTTCCAATTATTTTCGCTCGACGTGTGCTACACATTTTATTGGTAGTAGTAGCCCCACAAGTGAGGAAGTGCAAGAGTTCGTCTGTGACAATCTTCTATATACCCGACCCTATATACCGTGTTACACCAAATCCTAAAATATTCTGTCCCAAATTCATACATTTGAAAAGGCCCCAAAAGTGGGCCTGGGCTAAAAATTAAAATCAATTAATTGTAGTTTTGTTAGAATCATGACAAAATGCGTTAAAAAAATGCGAAGATTATTTCATCACAAACAGTTTTTTCCTTAAAACACCCCTTAAAAAACTTAGCAAATAGGAATATCTTTAATATATTTCATAATTTTTTTTTCATTTCGGAGTGAACTTTCCAAAAAATCGGATTTTTAAAGATCTAATATGGTCAAAGTGGGGCATGGTCGGTATTGTGGGCGGTTAAATTTTTGTCTTTTTAGAGGTTTTAGACCATCATTGCTCTATAGCAAAACTTGAGTTCCTACGCCCTATCTCACTTGACCAAAAGGTATTTTGAAAGAAAATTTGAAATAGAAGTTGTCTTAGATTAAAGTCAGTAGTGGGCGTGGCGGTTGGCCGATTTAACCAATTTTCACATTTTATCTGTATAAAATAAGAACCAAGATACGCTCGAAGTTCAAGCGTCCTAGGTCAATTTCAAAGACCTAAAAACTTCACACATATGGACAGACGGTGTAGACAGACAGTCTACGGTGGCCGTTGGCGGATGAAGCAAAATTATTCAATGCACATTTGTTTACGCAGGGTTTCAATTTTTGTTTTTTCAATTTTCAATTTTTCAAAATTTCTAAATTTCACTTTTATTGACTTAAAAGTAAGTACTTATATTAAATATTCCCTCTTAAACAAGTCTGATTCATCATTGATTCATCAACTGTCTGCGTATTTAAGAATTCAACGAGTTCATAACCCGCTATCTACATGCTTTCATTTTGAGTCACCCAGTGAATGGTGTGCATTGTTCTTTGGAGGCACATTTCACAACAAAGGTTCCAATTCTACTACAAGTCAAACAGCCTTATTGAAAAACCGAAAGCAATTGGCACACTTTTCCAACAACCACCGATAGTAGAATTTGACGTATTTACCGAGGGTGCTTAAAATTACCAGCTGCCACAAGGCACCTTGTGTAATCTCTCTTAAGTCTGTTTGCCGTCCTTGCCGATGTCAAGCCTTCTTCTGATTGTCTTCTGAAGCATTGTTACGAAATGCTGTTTACAACCTATAGGCCTGATTCTGAATGGATTCACAAATGAGGTGTCATATAACAAACCTGCCTCAAAAGTGAAATTCTTTTTTTTTCTACCCCCCACTCCTGTTTAGTGCTATTGGTTTCCATTAGTAATGATCGAAAGTGAACATAGAGAGTGTACTGTCAAAAAGATTCTATGTCCATGTGTGTGTTCCAATTTTTTTGCTCACTTACTCGTCTACTTTAATTTCTCCGGCATTTCTTTTCCGATTCGTTTAGCGACAAAAGGTTGCGTTTTAAGAAAAAAAACCGTCCGTCCACTAACACTTCTTTTATTAATGATACAATAATTCGGATCATTTGGCACCGGTTTTAGAGTGCGCGAACGTGAGCATAATTTCCCTTTCAAACTTTCGCCAATTTGGAGCAATTTCTTCATGGAACCCATCGGATACGAAGAGGATACTAATTAGCACACAATGCCTCCATTGTGTGGGCGAAATGGTATTTGTCGTCTTATAAAGAGAGTTAGTCTCAGTTCTTAGAGCAAACACCAGCTCCTTAGCCACTTAGACAGACATCACAATCCATTAACTAATTATGCTGGGAGCACTGCCTGCTCGCCGGAAGCCAACAGCACTTTTCAGTGAATTTCATTTTAGCACTAACTCGAAGAATAAATAATAATAATTTAAGCACAGTTAGGTTTATGTAATGAAGATGCGGTGGTTCGCAGAAAAGAACGGTTCTCGGGGAAGTGCTCTAATGAAAAAAGAAAACACAAAAGAAATGAAAAAAAAAAAAAAAAAAAAATACCCGTGAACGAACGGAGCGCAATTAAACGAAAGTATCTTTCTTCTTTCATTTTGTATCTTTGAATCTGTATCAGAGTTCCTCGCTCGCTGAGATGGTCATCTTGAGAGTCTAGAAGTGAGTAATTCGAGCATCATCGTCTTGGGCTGCTTCGTGCTGCTGCTGTTTTTTTTCGTGGTCGGATATCACTCAAGAACCATTGGTTCCTGCCACCGACTCTCTTGGGTAATGCGGTCAATGACTTCGACTGGGGTAATTGGCGCTATTTGTAGGTACAGCCGGGTGCTCGAGTGTTTCGAATTGGTATCCCTACGACTGTGCTATTTTAATTGCCTCGTTTAGCTGCTCATGGGATTTCCCTTCGGCCGTTGTTGGCAATTTACTGTGTACCTATATACCTACTCTGATCGGTCAAACAAAAATATCCCGTTCTGGATGAGGTTTTTTTCTTTAATTAGTGAAACAGAAGTAATATGTTGACTTTGGATAAGTTCTTTTGTCCGAGTTAGAGGTTTTTATGGTCGCTTACACCGTTATGGGTTGCGAGATTTGTTTTGATTTTATGAGCAGATATGAGATTTTGCGAAAAGAGGTCTGGTTTGTTGGCAAATTTAGTTTACGAGTTCTTGAAGATCTGATTCTGTGACTCGTAACAAATTTCCCAGTATTTAAAAGATCATTCAAGACACCGATACTTAACTAGTAGGCTTAGAGTACTTAGCACTTTTGAAGTCATATAATGCTTAGAATTTGTGTATCATATTCAGTTGGTTGTTTAAATACTTGCAAATAAATTACATCACGCATGCATCTAAAGGACCAACTTAAAAAAAGGTTTTCTTATAAAAGGTGTAGCCTTTTAACTTAGTTACCTATTCCTTGACTTTTATGCCGATGAAATTGAGGAATTTTTCTCTTAAAATAAATTGATTTTGATGACGCATTTCAATGTGAAAGATTTGGATTGAAGGTCTTTGGCATGGGTCAGTAGGGAGTTGAGTGCAAAGTCCGCAGCGAAATTTGTGTGAGTAATCTTTTTTTGTCCATTAGAGACTAGAGGTGATGAGTTCCAATTTTTATTTACACCTGGGCACAAGACTCGCCTGAGCGATAACTCTAACGACCCTGGAAATGTGCATATCGGTAGTTCAATTTTTAAAATTATATTTTTTAAAGAGTCTTAAAGCAGTTCGTATGAAGGACTGCTCTTTCAAATGTCTGTCTTCTTAAATCCTTTTTGATGCCATTAACCCCGTTCTACTGGGTAATCTAGCACTCAATTTAACACATCAAAATCCATACAGTCAAACCTAAAAAGTGTAAAAGAAAACTTGATCAAGGGTTTTTGAAAAGGCTTAAAAATATGTTTAGGTACTGACCGGCTGGACAAAGACAGGAGTGAGGATACTGGCGTACGGAGCAGCCCCACCTTGGATCCTTATATAAAAATCCGAAGCAAATCGTTTACACACGACGAAAACATTAGTTAGCTAGACTCTTTTTGAGTTTCGAAGATGGAATTCTGTATACCAACTTTTTTTGCTGATAGCAGTTTGTGATGCAAATTGAAGAGCGTTTCTCAAGAAATCTCCAAAATGTTCTCTTATATTTCAAAGTGATTTTAAGATTTGTTTTTTGTGATTTTTTGCAAACCCAAAATTTATTTTACAGGAAAATTGATAAGGGTAGCATTCAACTTAACAGTTTTTCACTTAAATTAAGGCATACTAGGAAATTTTAAGCTGCCGCTAAGTGGACTTATACTTCCGTAGATTGGTAGATAGGTCTTCAAGCCTTATCCCAACACATTTAAAGAGATAATGTTGGGAGAGATAAAAATCAAATAATGCTATCGTGCATTTCAATAGATCTTGCTCCGCAAGTGCACAAAACCGTTTTTTTCTTAGCTTTCTGGTGCATGTTCTTGTATGTCGTATCGGAAATTCATATTGAAACTTTAATGGTTTCTGAAGAAAGTGGCTATTTTGCTTACTGCACTAAGCCTATGACGAATATAGAGGGTTAACACGAAACTAGACAGAGCCATTGGATCAAGGGAAGAAATGAGTGGCCTGTCATATTTGACTGAAGGTGGAAGAGTGCTTTTACCTCTCTTATGGCTTCTAGTAATGAGCACATATTTGATGAAACTCAGAAACTCATTGCCAAAACCTGTCGCTTATGCTGGCGACCTTATCCTCGATGTACCCGTTGAATACTTGCCAACTCTTGTTTTTTTAGGCAAGTTCGTGATCAGGAGGATATGACTAGGTACCCTTAAAATGCGTAGCACATCTTGAGCGGAAATAGTTTAAGGATAGAAGAGAGAGAAAGAAAGGGAAAGGAGTTCTGGATCCATAAATGTGCCAGTACAGAAAATGAAAACCCTGCAAACCTGCTCCCACATAAGTGTTATGCCTTTACGGCGAAAAGCAATTATATAACCAGCCGAATATTCAATAAAAATATCAAACAACAAGACAGTGAAGACCTAATCCCTTTCTTTTTTGCAGGTTGAAAAAGAACAAGGCCGACCCTAACCAGGATCAGAGATGCAGACCAGGCAGCCTCTCATTTTGAGACAGAACCACCTGGATTTTTCGTTATTTGATTGCTGCAAGATGAATTTAATGGACTTAGCTGATGGACCAGTACATGTAGCCTTAACTTCAAACCACCATAAACAGAGATTGTCCTCTTCACAAACAGGAGGTTGACTCCGAAAGCATAGCTGCCAACTATCGAAGGCACAGCTCTCTACCCACCAAACATTCTCTCGAGAGATGTGCTCTACAAATCTAAATAAACCTCTAATAAGACTCTCGTAAAACTCTTGAATACTCTCAGAACATAATTTTGTTTTTTTTTTTTAAATTTAATTTTACTCTCATAGTACTCTCATTCGAAGGGTAAAAGGCTACCAGAGTAAAAAATGCGTAAACTCCCATTATGCGAACATATTTAATTCTTGTTAGTAAGTTCAACTCTCATGTTACTCTCAAAGAGTACAAGTATTATAAGAAGAGTCATTATGAGAGTCAAAGTATCGAAGTACTCATAAAAATACTCTTTTCAGCCTAAAACTCTTGTTTAGGGACCGGATTGCTGATAAAAATACTTATTTATATCAATTCAAGAAAGCATTTTTGGCACACAACAAGATAAAGATGACACGTAAATTGTTTGTTATATGTTTCTCTCTCTTTCAAATAAGACTAGTTCTTCACACTCCCATAAGAAGAACTTATTTTCTTATTATGAGACCGAAGAACTCTTGCAAGAAGAGTTTAAGACCTTTTATCAGATCAAATAACTACTATAAGTGGGGCCATTTAACTCCCGTAAGACTCTCTTAAGTGCTCTCGTTGTATAGCTCCTCTCATAGAGGCAAATTTTAAGAGGCAAGCTTTTGGAGAATACTCTCATAAGACTCTCGTAGAGTATCGTGGCAAATATCTGGTTATTATTCCCGACAGTAAGCTCAGCTGTAGTCTAAACATAGAAGTAAAGTTGAAAAAGTGTATATAGCTTTTATACAGTGGTGTGCAAAATAATAGCAGTATTTTTGGTTTGCGAATAGTAGGTAAGAGGTCAACTGCTGCCGGCAGCTTGACTTCTCAGTAACCCTCTCTTAATTATTGAAGGTCTGACATGTAATTGTACTAAAATTTTATTTCGGAAAGGAAAAAATTTTCACAATAAAATTCATAAATAATTAATTGTGTGTGAAACCATTTTTCCAAAAACTACACCTATTATTTTGCACACCATTGTACGTCCAAGGGTTTTTTTTTATCCCCCAATAATAACTAACTGACTCTGCAAGTGCAAAAAATGGCTTGTCTCGTCAGTACAGATCTGAAATCTAATCCTACTATCGGGCTAGAACCAATCTAGAACCTAGCCGCCATAGATCTGTTCATTGAAGAAAGTGCCGCAAAAACCGCAGTACGGCTTCAAGGTACGAACATTGGGGTCCATGATCCAATGGATAAAGTTCAATCTTACACAAACTTAGGTTCCACGTTAGAATAACAGACCATATAACAAATTTTCTTGAGTTTAATGGAGACTTCTTTATTAGAGATTCACACTTGGGGCTGACACACTTCTCACATTAGAAGCAGAGAACATTGTAGGCCGGGAAACGTTACTACCAAGTCGGAGCTGTCAATTTGTATAGAATACTCTAGATCAAGTAGAGGCACTGAAGCACTGAGACACTCGGTATCCTAACAAGCAGATAACTGCTAAACTCAGACTGTATCTTCCACATTGAAACTCTAACAATACCTGTAGCCTCTAATAAGGCCAGAGTATTGGAACTATCACAGGAGGATATTTTTTTATTTACGTAGACAGGCAAGCAGCATTGTGGCTCCGCAACACTAACGCGTGTAATTAGACTTAATTGCTCAGAAGTTAGGGTTCAAAGCAGACAAAATAATGCCTACATTATTTAGGGGTACCCATTTGAGCCTCTTCGAAAATGATAAGGCTGATGAACTGGGAAAGCATGGCTCATTTTTCACTTACCAATGAAAAAAAGTAAATGGCTTAACCCAAGAAATTAGTCCAAAATAGATGGGAAAAATCTGCTGAGCTGCGGTTGCACAAAACCGTTATGGCCATCTATATGCAGCAGAAAGTCAAAAAAGCTCTAAGCACTCAAAAGGCCATCGCCGGCCATAGCTTCAAGAGTGATAACAGGCCTAAACGTGTTAGGAAAACACTCGGCTGTACAAACTTGTACTAGCTTTGTGAGGAGTATTGTGAAGCTCAGAGCAGCAATTCGGACTTGGCACTTTTTTGAAACTCAGGATACTTCAACTAACTACGTTTCATATTCTATATTAAGTTTTTACCTGTTGTTTTTATAGGAGCTTTTTGGGTCTCCGTAGACAAATACAAGCTGGTGGCTTTGGTTTTTAGCAACCGTCTCTAATCTTACCTTACCCTACCTATGCTTCTCATTCACATGGTGTTAGTGTTAGAATCTTCACGGACATTTAGGGGTCCACAAATTTTTGCTTTACAAGTAAGTAAATGCAAGAGTTCGTCTCTCGTATGTGAATTTCTAAATACCCGAACCTCTTTACCGTAACACTAAATTTAATGTAATGTTGTTAAGGTTATGGTTTCTTCTGGTACTTTATAAGCAGAACGTTGCTGAACGTGAAAAAAAGACTTTCTTATTCTTGCTTCATCTAAGATAGTGCTTGAACTGCTTAGTTTACTAGGCAAAATTTAGAAGGATTTTCTCAGGACTCAAACTGCATTGGGTTTGCCTGCTCCGGTAGTCACGTCTTCCATTGATACTTCGGTTTCTCGTGTGCACAGATCATAAGGTCAGCTCTATTTCTCACTAAAATTGACTGCAGACTACATGAGAGCGTTTTTCGGACAACTTTTGGTTAAAAATCCCAAGAAAAGTATGCCCTTATAAGACACTTATCACCCACCCTTATTAGATGCTCATCAACAAAACTTGTAAAACATTTGCCCCAACTTTTATTTTGTGCCACAATTTTTCCAAACACAATAAATATCATCTCACATGACGGAAAAAGAGGATCAACCCATCATTCCTCCCAATTGTATTCCACGCACAGGCTTCATCTGAACACTCAAGAGCCAGAGCAACATACAACCCAAAAGTCGGAAGTGATTAAACCTCATAAAAATGGGATGATCAATTAAACGGCAAGCAATTTATCTAATTGCATGAGCTGCAGTCCAACATCATGGTGATGGAGAAACTGGATCCATTGACTACTAACAGAAATAAGAGCGTATGCGATGAGGGGAACTATCCAAAGATGATTGTAATTGATATAAAAAAAAACCAAACAGTTGCTACAGTACTCGTATGTAGATTGCAAAGAGTAGAAAATTCCAACCTACCTTTGGATGCTGGTCTCTGTCCGTTGTCTGATGTCTATCTAGCAAAGAAGGCCTTAGCGAAATAAATAATTATGATGTTTCCTCCTGCTGATGACGTTAATGCTATCTGATATGAAGAGGAGATGTTGGCTTCTTTTTCTCCTGGATGCTGCGATGATCTACTCTGGCGACTTATCCAATTTGTTAAAATTTATTTTGTGCTTGCAATTTGATTTTGAGAAGGATCTAATGAACGTTGTTGTGTATTCCCATGGCTTTCTACTCGTATAAGACAGATGACTGACGGAAAGGAATGCAAAACGTTGGCGAGAGAACAAAAACAGTTCAACTCGGTTAGGTCATTTCTCTTGGCCGCAAGAAATGAGATGAGGAATTTCTTTTTAACGCTTCCGGTTTTCAGGAATCCCGATTTCTCTCCAGATACATGTTCTTTTTCGTTCACTTTGAAAGTTCTTCACTTGGCCGACACACGGAAAGTCCGTATAGAATCACCATAGTAATTGGGACACATTTAGCAGCACTCAGTGACACAAGCTTATAGCGTATGCATAAAATCAATGAAAACTTGCCTCGAAAGCAGTACAAGAAAAGAACTTATAACACACGGCCGAAAGAACCGAAATAAAAGAACGATGAAAAAAAAGAAAGTTGGGGCAAACGCGCGATGGTAGACCGAAAACTCCTCCAGAATACCACAAAGTGGCAAAGGCAAACGCAAGCGACGACGACCACGACGGCGAAGTGAGTGAGCACACCGCGCGACAGCACCAGGCCCGAGAGATGGTGGGTATGGCAAAAGGCGAAAGAAATTATTACATACGACGGGTATTTATTATACAAAACGGACTATCGGACACTATAACGGTTCTGATTAAGGCCAGCATTCACATTTGTTCAAAATACACCGCACCATTTATGTATTTGTGTATCTTCGTGTATATATCAATTTTTCACTATACGCGGAAGGCACTTTAATCCTTGAAGCTGTGAGATCCTCTAATGGGCTTTTTCAAACGCCAACATTAACAGTCTATGCTTTTATAGAGTCTTGTAAAATTTTCGTGAGAAACAAAACCGAGCCGAGACGATATGTGGTCCGTTTTCAACTTCCTCTTCAACTTCTTCGTATCGAATCTTGTGAGACCTTGACAGTGAAGACGTTCCTCGCAAACTGAAATCACCGCATCGACCAGCCAAGTTCCTTGGCCATTTCCATTCTTCATTTGCTCGAATTGCTTCGGCTGGTTACTTGGCTGGGTGGCTGGTTCACGGTGTGGCATCTGGTCGACTCACTCACACTGCTTGTGGGTACTTTTTCGTTCCTTTTTTGTTTTCTAATTTACCTGTTGTAACACTGGTGAACAGGTACAAGAAGAAAAGAAGAAAGAGCAATTGACTGAAATGACTGAGTGTGTGGTTTAGATTGGGTTTGTTTTCTTTGTTTTCTTTTGGCAGTTTGAAGAGAATCAGAAACATAATTGCAGCAAAGAGAGTGTTGCACGGTTGTCTTATGCTTCTGCAGGTTGATTGTTTTTTTTTTTAAGACGGATTTTCCGGAATAACATGTTGCTGGTGCGATCCATGAGTGTGCGGTATCTACCCTTTGTGATAATGACCTCAAACGGAATTCGATTGTAGAGTCTTTCTTTTGTTACACACTTGCCCTGCGATGGCACGTGCTGTGTGAATCAGTTTGTTATCTAATGTGAATGTGGATCAATGAGTTGTCAACGCATTTAGACAATATCTTTTGTTCTTTGTCTGAGGATTGAGTGGTAAATCTTTTAATTTTTTTTTTCTTTTTAAATTAAATGCATTAATCGCATTTTCTTCTCTGAAGTTCGCACCTCAACTCTTTTGTTTTTGTTGTGTTTCTCCGGGAAGAACTGCTCTGGAAATCTTCTTTGGACTATGAGAAATACACTGATATAGTTTACGGCTATTCACAGTATCTGTCCTCAATACATATGATTAAGTTTTGGGCAAAAACCTTCTATGTACCGCTAGATGGAAGAATTTATTAAAATTTAATGATTGAACGTTTGTTGTTGTGGCTTCGTTTCGATATGGCGATTTCGTGGGTAAGCGTTGATGTCGGTTCTTTGTTTATGCAAGAGAATTTTCTGATATTGGATTTCGGTGAGATAATTAGGAGATGAATTGGCACACATCATATCGGATTGATTTTGGCATGCGATTCCTGTTTTTGTAGGAGAATATCAACATGTGAACAGTGAAAGCTGTCAGGCTAGGTCTTATTGAGAGTAATATTATTTGGGTAGGGACATTAGTTTATGATTTTGGGGGGCTAAATATTTTAGCTGTGATACTCTTTAATGTTCTCAAAGTAGGTTAATAAAATCTCTGATTTTTTTTACGAAGGCCATGAGCTAACTGGGTGTACCTAACATTGAAGAATCTATGTATGATCGAGTCGTCTTTAGTTTTTGCGAAATTTTTGAGGTCATTTAAATCACAATTTTTGCAAGTCGAATAAATTATGACGCAATTTTCTGAAGTCATGGTCTCTATTGGAGTTTATCTTTGAGGTGGCATAGGATACTTTCTTAAAGCACTCTCAGTGGACATAGCACCAGCCCTCTGTTCGGGCTTTGAGCCATCTGTGAAAATACAAAAAAATACGATGGCAATCCGTCCCTGGCTTAGAACCTGGCCGAAGACACTCCCGACATAGTAGTTTTGCGGTTTCAATTGACACTTCTCTTCAAGCGGGAGATTGCACACATCCCATGATAAATACAAAGGGTAAGCGGTGGTTGGAATCACCATGGATGCTCATAGCATATTCGGACTTGAGTGAAAACGCCCTCTTTGAAAATCATTCCCAGAGCGTTACAAAAGAAAAGCGAAAAGAAGTTTTCGCGGAAGTTTTTCTCTGTTCCACCAAACATCTGGGGCATATGAGAGGAGTGTACTCCATGGAGTGCAGACCATGGTCTTATCATGGCGGTAAGAATCAATAAAATTGCAAAGTTTCGTCCGCTTAGCGATTAAACTGCTTGAAGGAGAGAACTTTTCTGTTCAGAATTACTTACAGGATGATTTAATAGGAGTGGCTTTAGTGGATTTAATCGGAGTATAGTTCAGTGACATCCTTAAGTGCTAGTTTAGTTAGACCAGTGATCTTCCTCCGCCTGGGGAAGTGAACGACCGTAGTTTAAATAAGATTCACTGAATGTCAAGTCCGCCTATCAACTGATCAAGTCTGCAGGGATCTCTGAAACTAGATAAGCTTAAACCAATAGAAAGGAGTGTAATATCAATTGCGTAGTCTTCTGTGCAGGAAAATTGAGAGCCTTTACCATGAGGAAGTTTTTTTTTTAACCCTGTTAGCACTTGTAACAATTTTCTTCGATAATCAGCGTTTTTTACATAACCATTGCCGTAGTACCCAGTGCTATAGTTTCTTCTACACCAAGTCTGGCTGAGTTGCATATGCTGTCAAAATATGCTTTCTTGAAAGACAGAAGCACCTCCAGAATGTGACTCTTCCTGTCCAACGCTGGTAGGTGTATTGCATTTCAGAATGGGGATGAGATTGAAGAGCATCTCCGCACGTGCAGTTAAACCATTCGCTCTAAACTTTTCAGCAAAGAAAAATAAAAGAGACTGGTCTGAAACTTTTTACTGTAGTATAGGCGGGCTTATAAAAATTTTAGGTAAAAACGCAAAGTGATGTGATCTTAGGCTTGCGTGAAATGAAATTTTTGAAAGGCATAAGCTTACTAAAACCTTCCTTTTGCATGGCTTGATTTAGGTGGTTGCAAATATATGTATTAATAATATATATATATATATAATATATATATATGTAACATATTTAAAAATATGTAATTGCATATTTGACAATTATCAGATGACAACTTAAGGATCAGTTACGGCTAGTCCTGAAGTTGTCATCCTGCCAAGTATAACTGAAAAAGAACGTGGTTAGATTGATTACCGGGTCTGGTATTGGCCTTGAACTTTAGCCCTTAAAGTTTGGGTCTTCAAATCCATTGGCCCTCATATACTCTTTTCTGTTTTGTAAAGGACCTGATTTCCCATTTCTTATATTACAAATTCCACTAGAAATGTTCAATAAATTTTTTTCTGATCTCGGATTGTTGCTTAAAAGCAATGTGAAGTCTTATCTGAAAAATTGGCCGTTCTAGCTACATTTTAAACCAATTCTGGTTTGTCTTATAATTGAGCTGAATTTTTGAACAATCGTTTATTGCTTACAATTGCACCTTATAAGTTGATTCAGGTCATCGTTAGTTTCTTCGTGCCACCTAAGACGAAGTTGGCGTCTTTTCGAGTGTCAAAAACTGTTAGGGTTAAGGCCTACCGCGGCAAAAAAAGTTGGAGAAAACACATTTCCAAAAAAAATTTTCCTTCGAACTGAGCAAGGATATTTTTTTCGTCAACGAGCATTGACCAGGACTTGTGACTAAGATTTTACGTCAATATGCTTTCTTACAGAGGCAACAGAAATTCTTACTTAATGTGGTACTACAGTCCAGGGTGGACCTGGGCCTCAGCCAACACGCTTCGCCAGCGAGCTCTGCCTCTGGTCTCAAGTTTCACATGCGTAGTTTGCTGAGGTCCCCTTCTACTCGCGTGCGCCCTCAGAGTCTCGGTGCACCTGAACTGCACCGGATTTGAACATTTTTCGGGCCGGGGCCTTGATGTCAATCCGCCCTAGATGACCCAACCATCGTAGCCGTTGTATTTTAACTCTTCTGGCTAGGTCGGTGTCACTGTACAGCCCGTACACCAGTAGGCCTTAGGAGCTTTCCCAAAGTTTTTTTCTCAAGCAGGGCATACAAAACTCCTTAGGCCCATTTCACACATTCTAAGCAGCCGGCTAACCGGCACCGGCTAACCGGTCATTGGGAATACGATATAATGAGCGCGATAAAATTAATAATAATTAAATAAAATATAATGAGCGATATAATTTTTATAAGCAATTAAACTGCATTCGAAACTGCTCCTTGCTTCGTAAAGAAAAACATCCACAAAAAAGGTTATTTTCCAACACAAACTTCCATAAATCAGGCACACATCTTACTGTGGTTTTTTCTCGTTTCTATTCTATGAAGAAAAAAAATCGTCATCGGAACTTATTATCCTTACACATGTATTCAAGTACCCAACCGGAAATCACACAAGAAAACGAAAGATACCTGCAGTGTCAATCAATATACGTGATAGGAAGAAATTAAAACCAACCTTCTGAAATAGTTATCCACAAAACGAAATCTTATACTCGCTCCTCACACCATGATTCTCTTAAAATTATTTTTAAAAATTAATTATGCCAATAATTGTTGTGTATAAACACGTTCATCGTTCAGCTGTTCTCGTAGACGGTATATCCTTTTCTCAAGCCTTGATTTCAGTGCCGCTTTTATCCACGCCTCGTAGTCAATTAAAGCGCATTTTTTAGATTACCCCTAATGATCATGATCGTTGTCAAAGCCTTGCGCTAAATACTGTTGAAGGTGGATGTGCTTTTGTTCATTCTTCTTTTATTTCTGACTCGCTTCAAGATCCTCTCAGCATGATTCTAAATATCAGTTGAATGACCCCTTTAATTGTTTTGATTTTTTCTCTGAAGAGTATAATACACCTCCGTCCTCCATGTGTTCCAGTTCCAGTTCAGTCATAGTTTTTATTACCCATCATTAAAAGTGACTTCAGGTTCAGGTGAGCGAAAGAATAAAAGCAAGAGAAAACAGGTGTTCACTGGCTGAAAACATCTGTTAATTGTTGATGATCGTTCTCTTGCGAACTGCAAAAGAGATTAGTGGTGAGATCGGTTGCTGTCTTTACTTAAAACATGAAAGTGTTCGTGGCATACTTTCCGGAAACAAACACAAATTTTTGAGGCATGTGGAGTATAATTTATTTTTTGGTTGCATATCTCTCAGGCGAAAATGATTGAGTTGAATTGCAATTACAAAATCCTTTTGAAACCTTGACACTCTTAACACTTTGCCATGTTGGGGTCTTAAAACCTCCGGTTAAACTCTGAATTCTTGAACACAGAACTTACTAACTTCTTCATCATCCCAAAACATGAGAGATTCACTAAAGGGTTTTGTATTTTTAGCTTCATCTAGAGTCTTTAGTTTTGGCTTGAAACTAAATCTTTGGTTTTTTTGATGTGTGAGTCCCGGAACCGCACAAGGTGGAACGTTTCATTAAAAAGGCTGGTTCAAAGTACGAAGCGCGTTAGTGTGATAAATTCTAAACGATTTTCGCAAAGTATTTGAAACTTGTTGGGCTTTCGCTCTAAGAAACAGATTGAGAAGCTTCTTTTGAAGAACAAATTGTTGGAAAGTTTGCCAATCCCTCGCAATTCTTAGATAAGGTAAGGTTGGAGTGGCTGCTGGATGATGGAAAACAGACACACTTAGATATATAATAAAGGTCCATTGTGGTACCATGGAGATCTATCGAAAGCTGCGCCTACTCGTTGAACTCTTTTGAACTACTAGAGTAACTAAAGTGAACTACTATCCTAACTACTAGCGAACTAAAGCGTAAGAAAAGAATCAGGTTGGCCATTCTTTTGTTGTAACTTTTAGAAGAAAGCTCCAAGGTGTAGATGGAACTGATGCCTCTTCCTCCTTTTCAGCATGCAGCTCCTGCAAAAGTCCTGCAGAGTGTCCGGTTATGATACCAATTGTGGCAGTTATCTGCGATCTAATGAAACTCAAAGAGTATTCAAGATCTAGCTTTGGCCAAATCTGTCTCGTCGACAAACATGTGTAGCCATCTGTTTATCTAATATTTGCTATTTCTTTTGCATCCAGTTAAAGCTTAAGATTGGAACGCCCAAGAAATATTTTTCAGGCAAGATTGGCGGGCTCGTCAGTCCTGCAGTTTCCTGAAATACCGCCTATGCCCAGACAATTAGTACAGGTGAATGTTGAACTGTTGTCATTTGCCTAGCAGGTTATAGGCTTTTTTGGAGTTAGGAGAATCAGACCCGTAGGAAGTTAAAATATTATCGATACTATGTCACGGCGCCACTAAACCAAGCTTCCAATTAAAACAACACATCCTTTCTTGTATATTTTAATATGTACAAATAATAAGACCTTTTGTGGGCTTACCCTAACTAATTGTTACAATACTGCGTATACAATAACAGTATTTCATTTCTATGCCAAAAGTTACTCTATAATAAAACTACAATAAATACAAAATGTCAGTAACAAATGAGCGCGAAAATAAAATTAAACATCAATGATCCTTAGACACTAACACCCGAGTTAGGAAGTATCACTTTGGCCGACATCGTTTGTACAGCACTCTCCCTAGCCTACGTACTGTCATTGGCTAGCACTTTATTGATCCACGGCACAAATCTTTGTATATTCGTGTAGACGCCGGGTAAGTGCTCACGGCCGCATCCAATACCCCAGGACACGAGGCCGACCAGTGTCTTCCGGCCCTCCAAAGTCAGTGTTAGCGGCCCACCCGAATCGCCTTGGCAAGAATCACGACCACCTTCTTTGTAGCCAGCGCATAGAAAAACGTCGTGAATGGTTTCTCGGCGCCCTGCCGCTCGGAACCATCGCTGGCAGCGATCGTTCGAAAGGACCTCGACATCCACTTCCTGTATGAGATTAGAAAAGTTACTTTTATATAAGCAAGAGTGTAAAAAATTAATTTCACCTGAAGCACAGAAGGCACAGTGCTCTGTCCGTGACGTGTTCGGCCCCAGCCAGCCACGGTGGCCATTTTCCCCACCAGCTTTGTTGCAGGTGGAGGTAGACAGACTGGCACAATGTGCTGTTTGTATTGGACTGTTCGATCTAACCGCACCAGAGCCAAATCATTTTTGAAATCTGCGGGGTTATACTGAGGGTGCACCTCCTTTCTTTCAATGCCGTACTCCTCATGGCCGAGGCGCTCCTCCTGTCCTCTCACATCCCACTCCCCCAGTCGGATCTTCATGTTCGAGTTTGTTGTCCTGAAAATGATAAATTTAACATTAGTTCTTCCGAAGAAGAGAAAAGAAAAATATTTAAAAAAAACTTGCGTTGCAACACAATGAGCCGCAGTCACGACCCATCGATTTGAAATCAGTGCTCCGCCACAGCTGAGCTTCCTGGACAAGAACCCCGTCTTAATCAGCGCCACTTGCCAAGGGTGGGAGCCAAATCCAGTAGAGTGTCCACCAACGATACGATTAGACCTGGTAAAAATCTCTCCGCAACCTGCAATTATAAAAAAAGGATTTCCTCATAAGTACATCACCAGGGTATAATTATCTCATTCGAAAAGTCCCAAAATGAACTACAGAAAAGTGCCAAAATCTAAGAAACTACACAGTTGAAGAGAGAGATATTAAGTGAGTAGTTCCCAAAGCCATAGTCTAAGTGCGTGCTTGTGAAAGTACAATGCGTTTGTTTTAAGTACCCGGCACGGGACGATAGCTCCCATCCTTGTACGGATCACCACTGTCGGCTGTGTTTGCACCTATGGCGTCGACACCATTCCCAACGCCAAAATGTTGAGCTGGCTGCTGCTGTTGCTGCGGATGATCCAGAATCGTATCGTCGATTCCGAAATGGTTGTCCAGGTGATTGGTGATTCCGGGATGGCCAACGCTGCCAATATGATTTGTTTCGTGATCCCAAGTTTGCGGGCGATTCAGTGGCTTGTAAGGATATTGGGTTGTCGGACGTTTGGTTGGATAATGGACAGGCGGTGAGGATGGGTACTTTTCACTGCTTATAAGGTTCGGGTAGCTGGGACGATTTGGTGGGTTTTTATTTGGATTCAGGAGGTCGGGATAGATATCATGCAAATGAATGATATCACCTGTGGAATATTTGACAAAATAAGAAAAGTGTGAAATCAATGCAAGCATTTTGCAAGCTCTAGTGTTTTGTGGGTGAGCCCTGAATGTAGTTTATGTATAGTCAAAGGATATTTTATGTTTTTGTATTTGAATTGCAATTCATCGCCTCTTGAACGAGTTTGCTCATTGCATTATGCCCAGTTTTTGTACCATAGTTAACCGTATCACCTTCAAGAGTTTAAAACTCATTTCTTAATTTTTTCGTCTTGAAATTAGGATTTTTAGAAAAAAAAAAAAGCTTTTTTTTTATTAGCTTTTCACGTTCCTGCTGTCATTGGAATTTTACAATTTCACACTTAAGTTTTGAAATTTTTTTCTTAAGAGTGATAAACTTGCGATGGAGTCCAGGAGGTTGATTTGATCCACTAAAGTAGTTACAGTATCGATAGCACTAGATATTTAGTGGAATTTATAAAAGATCCGAACTTAAAGTCATACACCACAAGAACTAATACAAGATGCCAAAACAGCGGGTAGACGAGAAAACAATCTGCAGACAGGAGGAACTTAAAAGAAGGAAAATTGTCTTTCAATGTTGAGAAGTAACACGGTAAGTCAAAAATATTACATACAAAATGATCCAGAAAGATCCACAACATGGGATTCGGTGAACCCCATCTTTGTGAAGGTCTTACGAGCCCTGAAACTTAGATCTGCAATGGCATTTCATGTGGCAGTCTTTTCAAAGTGGAATTGGAAAGTTGCCATCGTTCACCGGCTAGTCTGACCGTATCCTGATCTATGAAACTTTGGGCTGATGTTAAAAGGAGGATATACCCGTCGGTCAGCCAACGTTATGTCCATATCAGAACCTTTTCTGGTCAGTTCGTCCGTCATTTCATTTCCGGCCACACCAACGTGCTCAGCAACCCAGCAGAGTAGAACTGTGTGTAGTGATTTACGTTGCCGGAAGATCCATAGATTCAATTATGATATCAATAAGGTTATCGAAATCTTTGACTCTGGAAATCCTTGCCTTTAACTATTATTTCTCAAAAAAAAAAAAAAAAACAGAAAAGAAGCGCGTATGCTCTCGAGTTATTCCGGTGCTGGCCCATCAAAACGGCGAGTTAATTCTTTCTTAGGCTAAGCACAATTTAATTCCAAATATCAGATGATCTTGAAAACTGAACCCTAAATTATTATTAATTATTAATTATTAATTATTATTACATATAATAATTATTTTTGTGTACAACACACTAACTTTGCGCTTTAAGTCGTAATGTTCTTTTTTACTTATTTTTTTTACTCAGACTGGTGAATGGAATCTTAAAATTGGTTGCAACATTGACTTCCTCTTGGCTTCAAATCTAAGCGTTAACAAGGTGTGGAAAGTCTTAGTGTGCCTTAGTCTAAGCTTTGAGTGTAATCTAACTGAAGATGGAAAATCCCTCTCAATTCTGAAAAGGTGATCTCCAAAGTCACATCTTAAGTTTTTTTTATTAAAAAGCTCCTTAAAATGCTGATTAATTTAAAGCCTGCGAAACAGTATTTCGAATCACAAAAACTCCTTAACGAAAGGGAACATGGTTTTCACAGCAAAAGTCATGCTTGTGATTTTGCAGAGCTCACCGAAAAGTTAAACTGATCTCAAAAACCTCCTTTGTGAAATTAAGAATTTTACACATGTCATTTCAAAATAATTTCTGATAATTTTTCATACAGTCTTTTATCGAAAATAAGATCTGTTGTCTTTGGTAACCTCTTACTAACGGGGCTCCTGAACCATAGACAGTCTTTCCCTAGTTCACAGTAGGCTTCCATAGCCTGGAATCCTCGGCCCACTGCTTTCAGTTGTCTAGAGCAAGCGTTATATCCGTGATGGCTTGATTCGAAAACTTTCTCGGCTGGAGAGCTGTGACACCCGCTAGATTTAGCCGAGCCAATTGCTTTTAGTTTCTTACGCATTTGTTACAGTGCCAAGTTCATGGTATTTTGTTTCTCCATTCGCCGTCCTCGAATTTAGGATAACTCATAAATTTGCCGTAGAAATTTTCTCTCAAAAAAGTGAAACCTGAAGGCTGGAGCACAATTTCTCTTTCTCGTTCAGCATTCGGAGCGGCATCTTGAAGCAGAACAGGCACAATAAGGGCGTTTTAGAGTTTACACTTTGTCTTTCATGACAGGAGATTTGAGTTCTTTTTTTTCAAACCGCAATAACAAAGATTTGGGTTATTTTTCGCCGAACCCCACCTTAGGTGAGGTTCACCCCTTCTGGGGTTCCTACTCCACAATTGGGCGACTCCCTAGGTGGTATATAGGGAGCCGCTCAGCAGATATCCGTGGATGGGGATGACCAAATCCAGCAGCAAACGAAAAATCCAGGATCGTCTCCCTGAAAATAAGTGGCTTCCTGGTCGTCGTCTGCTATCCAAATTAGGCTCTGTTGGATATTAAACACCTTTCTTCCTTTCATCATTCACATCATTCACAATAAGATGTATGCCAGATGTTTTAAATGAACACACTGGTGGCTGTTTCATTGCTTTTCTCCGTAAAGGCATAACTTTGCGGGGTTAAGCTCTGACGTTTTTGCACAGAGTTTTTATGTTCCCTACTGGCTCATCAGCGTATGTGTGGGATCGAGAATTCCCTTTCTCCTCTAGTCTCCAATTCATTTCGCCCTCATTTTAAAGGTATTCATAACTACTTGATCGTGAGCTTATTTATAATAAGAAGTGTAGAGTTGTAGAAAAATTTGTAGAGTTGATGTTTACTCCAAGGTTAATGAACTCCTTAAATACCTTGAAGTTGTTGCTTCCAACAGTGACGCTCTATTCTAAGATGTAAACGAATTTATCCTGGTTTACTTCAGGAAAAACCAATTTCACTTGCTTTTTTTATCGCAGTTAAAGCCTCTTTACCGGCACGTTTGGAGTTGGAGCGGGCAATGATGTCGATGTGAAGTTCAATAAACCCCGATTTTGATTCGAACGCGGGCAGTTTTCGATGATAGAGCATCTGTCAGAAAACATTTTTTGCTATTACACTCTAAATTGAAGGTATGAGACTCCATAGAGATAGTCTTATATAGTCTCATCTTAAAATCGTAAGGATCCTTCTATGCGATAAGCCGCATCAACGTTACGTGATCGATGAGTTAATTCAATGGCAATATAGCTCTTCAACGTAGGCTCTGAGCGTCTCTTGTACCAGCCGCATAAGTCGTTCCTGAAAACCGACAAAGTTGCATTTGCGTTCTTAGAACTTGAAAAATAGTACCGCCGCTGATAACTTTTGGGGGAATCTCTCCATCACCTTATAGCAAAGCTCGTTTTTTTCCTTCATTGATTTTATGGTCAGACCCAACTGCTAGAACATCCATTTGTGATATCATAAAGTCGTGGTTTCACAAATGGATCAAAATGTCATCTAGATAGACATTAAAGCATCGGCTAGATGTTAAACTGGCTTCCTTTTATTTCTTTTGTCAGTTTTCCGTATTTCACCCAGCCTAAAACACGTTTTTGTGTGAAAATTTGAAGGACTTGTTGGAGTTTTCTTCTGTGAAAGTCACGTGAGTTGTTCAATTCTGTTCTTGTTTTTTCAAAGCCGCTACTTCTACGTCCTCACCGAGTATTTTTCTCGTCCTTACGTCGTTGGCTATTTTATCACTTCATTAACTTGTCTTCTCAATCTAATCTTTAGTCCTTTCTGCCAAATGTTTTCTGTTCTGATTTCGTGACAGTCTGTTCTTAGTTCGTGAAGAGTCGCCATATGGTAGAGCTAATTATTATTGTTGCATTTCTTACAGCGCGGCTCTTGATGATTTCGTCTTCATCTTTGGTGTCAAAATACGTCCTGCAAAATTCATCAAAAGGTTAATGAAGAGTCGTTGCCTATTTTCAATTTTTCTGCACAAGTCGACCTTTCTTTTGTTAAATAAGCCACATCAAAATATGATCGGTGATAAGAGTCAACTGTAGGCCCAACCTCTTACCAGACATATTTCTGCTAATTTAATAATCGTAACGTTCCTGCAACTGCTTCAGGAGCTCAGTCTTCAGGTGCATGTAGTAAGGACATTCACTGAACTCATTTTCTTCTCGATTGTCCCAGCACAACGTATCTAAAGACCTTGCTGTAGGGTGATTGAATTTCGCTTATTCTAAGACCTCCTACTCAAGATTATAATCTTTCCCTCTTACTCCAAGAGGAGTAATGCCCTCTTAGTCTAAGGACCTACAGTAGATATTGGAAGTGGTTGTTTAAAAAAAAGTTGCATGTTAAGAAAGGCCTAGTTCAAGCGCCGCCGCACATTGCAAGGTCTGGCAACCTTTTTTCAGCCGTGACTTGACTAGTAGTGAAAACCTTAGAAGGGTTCTTTTGTCATCGAAGGTGCGAGTACTTCAAAGTAGTCTAAAAGTAAGAAACACGTTATTTTGATTTCAAACCTGTTGCTGTTGACCATTTTCAGAGGTTTTTTCAGAATTTTTTTTAATGTTTTCTTACAATTCTTCCATTCAAGTAGCTATAATTAAATTGGGCTTTGAAAAATATCTTATTTAAAGCGCTGGATCCGTTGGATCTAGCATAAGATGAAACTGCATAAATTGACGGCATTGTACAGTGGCAGGCTGCCTTCGTTGGAAGGCACATGCGATTACTACAGAAGCTTGAACTAAATGTTAAGGAAACTCAGTCGTAGTCTGACGAAAAATGGGAGGTTTTTTAGTGAGTAAGAATCTCGAACAACTGCAAGCGCGGCCGGTCCCCGTAGTGCCTAAGAAAGTTTCTCCTACCCACGAAAAAAAAAAAATGAATCGCGTTAATGCCGGAATTCAATAGGAGCAAACAATAAGTACCATCACCAAAAACATTTTAAGAAATCGAATTTAATCTTGTAATGCACACAAGTATACGTAATTTAGTTGCACTTGTACCCTCACTTCTACTCTGGACATGAAGCAATAGTAAAGTGTTTGTTGCCAAGAAACACCGCCGCAAGGTTGGGAGCTACGGCCCACTGCAGTTGAAGGTGTGTGAGAAATAAAGAAAATCGGTTGCTTCAACATTTCCTGTCTGGAAATTGTCGTAGAATTTTTTTAATTAAATATTTATACGGAATAAAATAATGCTTATAACATCACCCCACTAAAGACTGTCCCTGAAAAGCTATGATTTAAGCAATTTCAATTCAAAGTTTCACCATAGTGAGTTGCAATTTTTTTTTAAATATTTGCATTTAAACAATTAGAGGAAGAAATTAGGCTTTTAACCAGCGTAAGTGCATGACAAGCACCTTTTACCGAAATAAGTGGGTATGTACGCACAACCGAATCCAAGCAGCAAAATTGTGCAATAATACCTGACATAAGCCCACTCTGTGTTCCAGTTGCAAAAATGTATTTAATTACCTATTAAATGATTTGATTATACAACTATTTAAGGGGTTTTTGCATTTCCAAAACTGGCCCATTCCTCAAGACTTTTAAAAATAATAATCATACTAAGCGCGGGAATCGTTTACATTCTTTTTCGTCTTCGTTTCCGACAAACAATGAAAGGAGTTTCACTTTTTTCCAGAGAGAAAAAAAAACCAACAGATCCGTTTCGCCTCCATAACTTCACACCTGAGCACCAATTTTAAGCCTCCAATTTGTTGGCGCTGATAAAGGTCACGGAAAACAAAGCCCGCACAGCACACCCGAAATAAAAGTGAAATTTTTGGGTTTAGTCAATTTAACGGCGAGAGACTTGAATTTTCTTTTTGAATTAAATCACCCAAAACTTTCAGAACATTTTAACACAACACAAAACCACCGAGACATTGAAGAGCCAGCAAGCAACAAATCTTCTTGCTTATCAGAGCGTCACCAAGCCCGACATGAAGTGCCATGCCACATGAGTTATGTATACAAAGTGGTTATATAGTGATTGTGTGCGTGCGTCGTGAGAGAAAACGCTTCCTTGAACGGAAAATAATTTCGCAGAGCAATTTCCAATATTATAAAGACCGCAGATTATGCTCCTTCAATTGGGATGTTATGTTGCACGTTGCATAATGTAATGTCGATGGTAATTACCGATGATTGGCTTTGGATGTTATACTCACTTGCATTTTGTGCTACGCCAGCATGTTGATCTTCTTCGGGTTCTGTTTGCCTGTCCACGCAACATGACCATATCATGCCACCGGAACATAGGTCGACTGGCTTACCACCGCCCAGCACACATGATATCGAGAGTCCGCACTCGTATTTGTGACCACGAAAGCGACACGTTTGAGGGATCACTGTAAAGAGAAAACGTTATGTTAAGTAATTAGTCGAGGCTTTTGAACTGTAATCGAAGGCTATCAACAACCTGCAATAGGCCTATGCTAAGCTCTAGTGTGTGTTGCAAAGTGATGTTACCAAGAAAAATATTGGACTAAAAAGAATACAATGTAAAAAACTATGAGCTGCAGTATTTTATAGAATGTTTATCATAAGGTATTTGTCAGCCTTGGGGAGAGTTTATAAATCTAACCTGGCATCACTGGACGTGCTACTGAGTGTACGCAGGAGTTTTAGCCCGTTAAACGGGCCTTAGAAGACCCAAGCCTATTCCAATGTTTTAATTGCGGATGTTACTGCTATTTTTTGACTATTTGTGGTTAGTGCAAACTTGGAAAAGGGGCGTGGCCTATAACCGCATCTTATTTCAAACTCAATATAAATGTACCCAGGGTATATTAAGTTTAATGTATAGTTTGTAACGCTGTGAAATATTCACCTTAGACCCCTAAAACCTTTAAGAAATATGTCCGTCCGTCAGTATGTACATAACTTTTAGGACTTAAGTTTTAAGCTAGAGATCTTTTAGCCCTTAAGTTTTACGCTTGAGGCAGAATTTGAATGAACAACCTAGTATAAAGCATTCGACAGTTACATTTTTATATCCCGTCTAATTTTTGGAGGCGGCGTAGATTCCTTTTTAGGTGGGGTATTTTGCGAACCGTCGCAGACGGACTGAAATTTTAACATACGCAGTGTTGCACTTTCCCACTTATTAAACATTAACTTCATCAACAAGATAACGTACCTTATTTAATTTGTGTAAAAACATCTACACTAACAAGAAAAAACCACACCGCATGAAAGTAATAAGTGAACATAATGAGAGTGTGTCTGACTACAGATTCTTTGAATTATGTATCGACTGTCAATTAAGATCTATAACAGCTCGAAGTAAAACCTTTTTTACACCTCAAATTAAGCTCTTTTAAATGCCAAATAGCCCTTATAGGGGTTTAGTAAGGTGCCCGTTACTTATATAAAACCAACTTTAAGAACCTAAGGTTCTATGATGTGGTGTTGGAACGGTAACAGTGGCTAAAAAAAAGAGCTTCTATGTTACGTGGGCCACTTCCGCGAGGGTCTGAAAAACCCTTTGAGATTATCATTTGTCATGAGAGATGATGACCTCTCAATTCACTGTTCTGCTCTTTTGAGCTGCAAGTACCGATTAGTTTACTTTTATAGTTTTAGTGTACTGGCACCAAAAAATTTAGAATTTTGTGACCTACCCAGGCAGCTTTGCAGTTATGGCTGAAGGTTCTAAGGGCGTCTTGTACTTTTAAGCTACAGGAGAATCGTTAAAACCTTACTTGGGTGATATTTTATTAATGAACTCCTTTCTTTAATTTCTCAAGTAATCGCTTAAATTCCGACGCGAATTACTGCGGATTCTGTGCAGAAAGGTATGCATCTTTATAAACCTCTACTCCACTATCTGACTTTGACTACTTAGCGTAGTTCTTCTGCTGGGTGTCATCATCTAACCAATTTGGACTTCTAGTCTTTTCTTCTCTTTTAGAAATAACAATTTTGTAGCTTTTGCCAAGTTTTTTGTTTTACTGTAGAGTCCATGATTTTCTCAGTATCTTTAACATCGGAGTTGGGACTGGTAGCAAAAGTAACATGCAGAATACCAACATCTATAAAACAAAAACCTACAAAAAATATCTACAACAAAAGTTCAGAATAATCAAAATGTCGAAATAAAATTTTTAATAATAATAATTTAATAACTAAGTTTAAATCTTTAAAACACATCTTCACCCTGCCTATCTGAAATCCGCCCAAAGACACGCCTACAATCCGTCTAAATGTGCAACTACCTCCAGAGTTTTCAGAACTGTAAGACGTTGTAAAAGGCTGAAATTGACACTTAGCATCTCCTTATGAATGTAAGACACAAAAAAGACAAATTTAGTTGGTAAAGCTCCTCTAGTGGGCGTGGCATCTATATTAAGGGTAAATTTTCAAATGCAATTTACTCAATATTTTTGCTCGAAATTGAAAAAAAAAGCTGAATATTTTATGTAGAAAACGTTTAGTTCCACATTTTGTTTATACTAGACTATGGGCCACACTCACATTTGGAGGCAAAATTGAAGAAAAACCTAAAATTTTCCAGAAAAACTTAATTTCATGAATCATTTCGTCACTTAGGAAAGCATGAAGCAAAAAAAGTAGCAGGTTAGGTAAACGAGACTTCGGTCCAGATTTCGTTCATATAAAGTTTTTAACCACGCCCCCTTTAAGGGGTCGATTTTTTAAAAATATTTAATTTTTTTTACGTACATTTAAGTGTAACTTGGAAATATCTGTGGAAATATCTTATAATTGATAGTTTGTAATTAGGGGCGATTGGACCAAGCCCCTTTTCGAAGTTTGAATTACTTATAAAATGTCAAAAAATATCAATGCCATTAGCATTTTGCAATGTGGGATAGGATGGGGTATTAACGGTCCGTTTTACGGACTGTAACTTCTGCGTACACACTGTAGCACTTACTTACTCGCTGGTTTATGCTAGATTTTCTAGAAATCTAGATTTCTAGATTTTGTGCATTCGAGGTTTTTGAAACCGATTTTATCCTTGAAGAATTTTTATCGTTACAGTAAAGGCGCATTAATATTTTGTTAGCTAAGTGGTGAATGTTTAAGACCATCGAGAAGTTAACTTTGGTTTTAAGCTCATGAGGACTGTAACAAAGAAGAAATAGTTTATATTCTGCGATTTGTGAATTTTGCGAAGTAACTAATTTGCAATCGTTCTCTAACGTGTATTAGTGTAGAATTTGTTCAGAGGCTGGAAGCAACTTTCACATTGATAGCAATTTATCTTAAGGAGTAACAAGTAAGTCCACCCCAAAGGCACCCAAAACTAAGGGACAAGAAAAATTCTTGAATAAGATGCTTTTTGTAAACTAGAACGCGGAACTGATTAGCTTTTGAACTTCTTTAACTCCATTTTATTTTATTTATAGTGTTGTTAAATTATTCACGAAATAAAGAAGTAAAACGTAACAAAATTAGCACTTTATGTAAATATCCGAAACGCTGCTTTGCGGTCGTGATAAACAAATATCATGTTAACACTTATGAAAGTGAAACTGAATATTAGATAACTTTTTTAGTTTTTTTTTTACTTCGGTTCAATGATTCGGAAAATTATTGATGTATTGATGATGCCTGTCGGGTTGACAAGTAGTTTGTATGTTTATCTCTTTGACAAGTAGTTTGAGCCAAAATGCACGTCAGCCATGGCTTGTGCGGATTTTGTTGCGCATTTTTTTCTCGAATCTTTCTGTTAGTCTAAAAGATTGTCAAAAACCAAATGCAAAACTTTTGCCATTGAAACCACATTTTTCCCTTTTTTTCAGGAACGTTTTTAGAAATTAAAAGTCTGTTCTGTTTATTTCCGGGAATAACTATGCACTCCTCATTAAGCGTAAACGCTTTTGAGTTTTGTGTAACCATTACTTTATCGATTCTTCCATATTAGTCAAAAGACTTGCTAGAACGCATATTGATCGAAAATCGTCGGCGTTTTGATTTATAGATAAAAACTAAACTAAAAAATTTTAATGCTATTAAGAAGAATAGAATAAGTTTTAAAGCCATGGCTCGGATATGCGCTCATTGTACCGAAAAGCAAGAGACCAATTTTCAAGGCAGTTTAGGAAAACCAAGCTTCAGTGACGACAGACTTTCAAATAATATAGCCTGACACTGGAAAATAAACTAGCCAGTGAATAAAGGCAGTCAAGGCCAAATATACGAGTAACTTCACTCGACCAAAACAAAATGAGGACAAAGTGGCAAATAAAAATAATGGCCATATGGCATGTAAAACAAATTGGCTGTCATGGTGAATATAATATCAATATCCACAGCCCAGTGCTGAATGACTACAAAACTGCAGAAAATAAAACCCATATAGAGTACCAATAGCTAAGCCGATAAGTTCTTAATTTCAGCAACCGTAATAAAATTGGCCAAAAACATTAGGTATCTCCATTCATATGATTTAATCTTGAATCTAATAAATAGAATTTTCATAGCATCAGAATGATCGGGCACAAAAAATATTTCCTGCATCAGTGCTTCCATGCTTCCAACTTAGGCTCAGTGGCAGATATACCTTAAAACCATGTGCCAGCCGGAGTCTACTCAGAATCACTCAGAACGCGAAGTGGAGCCAATAACAATCTAAGAAGTTTGCAGGGAAATCAGGTCCAGGCCAGGACGAAAACAAAATGTTCTCAATATCCTCAAACAGGTGTAGGACTACCTAAGCGAGCTGTCCGATTGGGATATACTGGTCAAGTCAAGCAAGGCAAAGTCTCAAACAACGCACCAAATTTAATAGTTTCTACCATCCCAAAATGTGCAGTTAAAGGACAAGTTCATTTTCTTGACACTTGTGTGCAAGCTAACAGTCATGCATAGCGCCATCTTAGGCTAATCGCACACATGACAATATTAGTCAGGCAGCGGTTTGATTGCCTCTTTGAGTCCCATGGGAATGCGCGCACGCGAGCAGCCGAAACGAAACCAATTTTGGGCAACTTTTAAATCTGTGTTTTGTGACAGATTTATTAGTTGCTCGCTGTCGGAAATGACTTCTTATCTTAGCGCAGGCAGCCTTATATTCGAGCGTAGATATGGAACCCTTTAATTTCTCCCAAGTCACCGACATTTAAGAGAGCAGAGGGTATTATGTTTAATCTTTATTTATGTGCACAAATAAAAAAATTGCTCATGTGAGCGCTGCTTTCGTGGATCGTGAGCAAACTATTGATGCTTCATAAAATTGCAAGTGTGCGATTAGCCTTAGATTGAAGATTTACAAAACAAAATTTCTTCAAAAGAGTAATAATAAAAGTAGAATCAAAAGTTTAACAAGAAAACATGTGTTTTCAGGAAATTTTGTGCGTAAGAAATCGGTTGAATGAGAATTTAATATAATTGTTTTATGTTGTTGTGCGCCGCTGTTAGTGTGTCGAGGGGATGAGAATGGCAGTGTAACTAAGTAGAAAAGAAGCTAATACGAAATGGAATGTTTTTAACTTATACCACTGTCATTCGCATTCCCTCAACTTTAAGCAAAGTCCCAGCTTTGAAGCCTCATCGGTGCGATTAAATTTTTTTTCAACGATCCCACCTCCGGGAGGGGGACCTGGAGCAGATCAGCCCTCCAAGAGTATTAATTGTCATGAGAGACCTCTAGATCCGCTGTTAGGTATCCGCAAAAAACTGTAGATCCTCTCCATGTGTGTAAAAAACACCTTAAAGGTACAGAGCATCTGTGATTGTGAGAGGTAAGGCGGTGGCTCTCCTGAGCCGCAAGTTCGAGTTAATGTAAGGATCAGGTCGTTCTACCCTTTTTCTTAAACGGCATGAAAATAAAGGAGTTTTAGGAAAAATAATATTAAAACCTTCTGGCCAAATAATCACCGGGATACAAGAAAATCAACCCTAGTTAGATGGTGTTAGAATCAGATGGGAACAAATTTAAATGGGTAGTGGAAGTACCGGGTCAACAAGCCCATCTCAAGGAGAAGCTAAAAAACCATCAAAAGGCACATAAAATGCTTTGCAATTTCAAGTTTCTTAATAACACAAAATGTGCATGTAATCTGCGTAAGTTTAAGAACGCCTTGTCACACACCTTGTCAGGTCACATGGCCCTACGTTGGTTTTTTGAACAAAAAGTGATTTTTGCGAAAAAAAATAGTTGACTGATTTTGGGACAAATGATTTGAACACAAATTTTTAAAGCTGTTTTTTCACAAATTCTAATTATTTTTAAGGTTCATAGAGGTTTGATTATTCCTTGTTACTTAATTTCTTGCAATTTTTGGACAAACAAGCTTATTAACTTTTGATTAGGAAAATATGTCTTTTAAGCACACGAAAATATTAAGGAAATGGTATGGTCGTATCTTTAAATTCTTAAAAAAAATCTCTTTCGAACCCGAACATAAAATCGAACCGCGTTTTTTTCAATCACAATATTTTTTAAAGCCAACTTTTTTTCTGATTCCATAACACATTTTGATTGTACGAAAATTCAATTATGTTCGGGTCCGGAAAAGTTTTTATGGTTATGTTACTTCTCCCCAGCATATCCATCACCGAATCCTCCATTCCATAGAAACTCGGCGAGTTCCTCCTTGATAGCGCTTCCAGGAGAAGTAAGTCATGCTCCTGTTGTTCTGTTGGATATCCACTAGTTGCTCCTGATAAGCAGCAGGCTATAAAAACACCACACACGAATAAATTCCGTTTATCCCTAAAAGTACTGACACTGCCACAACACATTGTTCACACTCGAGCGCACACAAAAAACGAATCCTCCGGTCTGTCCGCGAAATTCCTGGCCTTGTGTCACTGGTTCACTCACACTGCAGATCTCACTTTATTAACATGGCTCTTACGATCGTAACGACGATTGCACCAAAGTGAAAGGATCCGCTGCTACCGAAGCAGCAAAATAAAGTTTCACTCTTCCTCGGCAAACAGAGAGTAGAAGAAAATGAAACGCAAAGTGGCCACCAATGACGCTGATGGTGGTGCACCCAGCGACGGAAAATCCAAGAAGAAAACTTGGTCTTTTGTTTCTGCCCAGAGTCCGCGGTGGGTTGAAGGAATGTGCACTAGTCGCGCGGGTAACCGATGGGAAATGTCTCTTGGAGAAACAGAGAAAGAAACAAGAAAAAAAAAAAAAACGAATTGAAGACCGCGTGCGCATCCAAAGAAAGCGCATCCAGTTCGGGGGAATACTATCTCAGAACTAAAGTCACTAAAAGTGCCCAACTTCAGTTTTACTACCATCCATCCATTCAGTGGATGATGCGGATCATGATGATGGTGCAGATACACACTTGCGGCAGTGTGACGGCTAGATGGTCTGATTATACCCCAAGCACAGCATATACACAACAAATTAAATGAAGAAATGGTAAAGACAAAGCACAAAAGAAATGCTTTTTCTACCACCGCGCTGCTGCCATGAGAGATCAGCTGGGTTTAATCAACGGATCGCTGAGCTTAGTTAAGTTGATTGAAGGTGGTGTTTCACTTTTCCTCATCTGCTTAGAAGGCGGCCCGATGGTTTTTGGGATTTAATTTGATCTTCTGCATGGGAATTACTCAGTGTTTTTGGTTTGGATGCATCCATCAAGTTGGCTGAACATACAATTTCCCGTACAAGCAGAGTTGAAGACTATGTGTCTAAAAGGTCGTAGACATTTACCACCCAGCCAGGTGATGACCTACAGAGGTTGTTTGATTAATTGCTGTGGCCAGAGAAGGTATTTAATGGAGGTTTGTCTAAATAGGAGTGCTGGAGAAATTGCTAAACAGTGTCACACATCATAATAAACATTCAACTTTGGAGAAAGGTTTGCATTTTGGACTAACTTTGACTTCTTTAAAATCTTTGCTCTTCTGACATTCTTACCCTTGAACATAGATGAATAGAATGAGTCATTATACGCTTGACTCAAACACAATTTAAGCGTTTTTTTGAGCATATTACTACCGAAAAATTGCTGCATGGAAAAGTGAGAGTGAAATGTCAAATGGAAAACCGAAAAAAGTGGCACCTAAATTGGTTAGAATGCTTGAATTTTGATTGCTCTGCTAAAATTTGTTTGTTGGAAATTGACGCAAATTGAAGAAGAGTTTTCAAGTGAAAACATTAATCTTTGTGAATTTCGGAGACATTTTCTGTAAATGGATTATTTTTGACAGCCATCAATTTTTGTACTTAATTTCATAGCAGAAAGTGGCATAGAGCTTTCGAGTACAAAACCTACTTTTTTCCTTAAAGACATTTTTATTGAATCGCCTTTTTTGGTTTAATTTTTAGACACATCGAATTTGTTAATATTACAAATTATATAACAATTACATACATACATTTATGCTTTAAAAAATGATCAGAATTAAATTAAGCCCATAATAATTTGATTATAGGCAATTACGACAAACCTGGGCCTTCGTTTGCGATGGTTTTGCGGGATTCTGGACATTATAAAAAAATTTTTTTACCTTATGTGGTAAATACCTGACTTATTGTGAAGTCACAAGAGGACTTGTGTGTGCAATGGAATTTCGGGAGTGCGCAAACCACGATGAAGCTCCAGAATTTTTTTGACTAAGACACCCAAAGCTATATTGGTTGGCAACACCAAGTTGAAACGTGGACTGGTGTACAATGAGCTTGAATGATAACTTCCAAATGCCTGTAAGAAACTCCAAGAAGTGGTAGAAACATTTCAAATTAGAATAAGTTGAACAATAAGGCTACAAGTGTCATAAACGGGAGATTCCTTTCTGTGGCTCACGACAGAAGTGAGTTTTTTCTCCGAGTCAGATATTGGCGATTATTTCGTGAGCATTATTTATGCAGAGACAAACGGGTAGGCTGTTAAAGCACCTCAGATGGAAGAGGGGTTTGACCGCAGGGTACCCTGCATCACTTACTTGTCGCGGGTAGTGCTCTGCCAGTTGAGGTATGGTGAGTAAACACGATTAATAGAGGTGGTCGAATACGGACAAAGAATCAATCGTGTTCACCGTAGCATTACTGGTACAGCATTACTCGCAACAGGACCTTCTTTGATATATTTTTCATGTGTTGTACGGTGAAAACCATCTTTCGCTTAAAGAGATGTGGTTTTTGGTACCACACTTATTCGAATTTTGAAGAACTTGTGTGAGAATTCTCCTTCGACCTCTGTCTTGTGGACTTGCCATCTGACGCAATGACAAAAATGTCATCGTATTTTCACAGGTGGCTCCAAAAACCAGGGATCTAATGCTGGATACATGTGGAAAGCGAGATCATTAGACTCCACTACCCTTTAGGTAAATATGCGTCTGTCGTCCAAGCGGAGACTTTTCGGTATCCTAATGGCTATATTATGACTACAAGTGGAGGGCAAGAAGCATATTCGTTTGCAACGACAGCCGAGCCACTCAAAATGCGTTACTCAAGCCTCTTACCTCGTCCAAGATAGTGCCCGAGCTCAAAAATTCGTTGAGCTTAGTCGAAACGCTAAAAAGGTGAATCTTGTGTGGGTCCCAGGTCATACTGGGTATCCAAGGAAATGAGATCTCTGATGAGCTTGCTCGACAAGGTTTAGACGATTTTTTATCAGGACCCGGCTACGTTTGCCGTTGATACTTGGGTTTCTCGTGAACATATGGCGTGGCTGCGTTGGATGCAGATAGACTAAAAAACTATACCTGGATATCTGTAAGAGGTCTGCGACTTTCCTTCTATCTCTGAGGAGAATCGACTGCAGACTTCTTGTGGGCGTCCTTACCGGCGACCAAGCTTTTGCTAAAGACTTGAATGTATTGCGCTTGAGCGAAACCACCACCTTTCTTGCCTGTGGAGAGCACGACGATACAGCTGAACCATTTCTCTGTAGTCTGAGTGCCGAATACCTAAGCTCTTCATCACTAAAGCTCCTTCTCGATTTTCTTCGTAACACTTACTTACTTACTTAAGGTGGCACTACAGTCCGGGGTGGACCTGGGCCTCAGCTAACAAGCTTCGCCAGCCAGCTCTGTCTCGAGCTAGCCGTCTCCAGTTTCGCACGCGAAGTTGGCTGAGGTCCCCTTCCACTTGCGTGCGCCACCTGAGTCTCGGTGCTCCTCTACCGCGCCGTCCCTGCGGTGTGGATTCGAAGATTTTCCGAGCCGGGGCGTTGGTGTCCATCCGCTCTAGATGACCCAGCCATCGTAGACGTTGTGTTTTGACTCTTTTGGCTAGGTCGGTATCGCTATACAGCCCGTACAGTTCGATGTTATCCGTCCGAATCCGAGGCTTGTTTCTGATTCGTGACTGGTGTTTCTTTACGTGGCCGGGAAGTCACCCCGACGGCACGACCCCCAACCTGGAGGACCAGATCCTTTGTTTAGCTCTAAGGACGGAGAGCCGAATAGCCCGCTCCTTATAGGCCTGAGCTCCGAATACGTCGTAGTAGCCCCTATAAGGTGTTCACTAAGTAGTTCGGCCTGACTGGAAATATAGACGCCACCGTTGATTCCATCTGGGGCATTCCTCCGCTGCCGTCCGGATGCAAGGAGAAGTGCCTTAGTGCGAACACTCCTTCCTCCTCTCTCGTCTGCTACCCCCAACAACCTTCCAAAGGGGTTGGAACCCAATCTCCAGTTGAGGTACTAGGCACCCGGTGTTCACCACGGGGAGGTGAGAGTAGGAGTTGATAGACAGAGGTGGGTTTGGATGATACAAGCTCTTGAGTGCACATGTCTATCCTTTGACCACCTTTTCCTCGTAACAGCCTCCGACAAAAAAAAATGCTGTAAGCGCAGGAATGTCGAATCGGTTTTCGTTTAATTTAAGTCGGGAGATTGAAAGAGTTCATTAGGAGGAGTTCAAAACGTATTGTAAGTAATTTCCTCAACATAAGGCTTGAAAACAATTCAACCCTCTTAAAATTGTCGAATTAAGTTACTACATCACATTGTTCCACTCTTAGTTTAAAAAGCGTATGTGGTCCTACAAGTCGTAGGCAGATTTGTAAAAAAGTTTTTATTTCCAAGTCCTCTCTTATTTCAAGTAGTAAGACTATATACGGATGTTCTGGTATTTGTATACCCTACCCAATCCAGGGTATATTAGGTTTATTGTATAGTTTGTAACGCAGTGGAATAATAACAAGTGAAATAATTCTTTAAAGATATTTATGATGGAGACCAACAGGGGAATCGATAAAGCCATGTCCGTTTGTCCATCCCTCTGTAACTAATATTCAGGCCTTCAATTTTTGAGCTAGAGAATTGATTTTTGGTAACTTAGCCGAAAATCATGCCTTACAGATTGAGTTTGAAAATTAATAAAATTCGCCCACAGACACGCCCACTACATAGGCCTGCATAAGCGACCACCATTGTTTCTTAAAACACTCAAATCACATTTTACTTATGTTTCTGTTCTAACAGCACCATGAATTTTGATGTGAATGTAAAGTAAGACTAAATGATTGGCTATAAAGAAACGGACAAAAATTTTCACCCAAAAGTTTGCCGTTCCCAATTTTTGATCATTTTCAGCGTAAAACGTTTTTTCATTAAGTTTTTATAAAAACTTAAACAAATTAATTTAAAGTAATGTAATTAATATTGAAGGCATTATCATTTGTCAAGGTTGGATACTTGCCCACTTTTGTAGGCGTGGCCTTGTAAAAACTACATTAACATTTAAACATTTAAAAGCGGGGCTTTCAAACCAGAATCTTTGTTACATTACACAAAGCTTTATGCTTTATTTTCCATCCCGCTTTTGTTTGAAAATTATTAAAATTCGCTTAAAACTTACTGGAGGCATGGCTTTTTACTTTTTAAAATTGGATAGGACGGGAACCTTTACATATGCAATTTTGCACTTGCCCACTTTCTTAAAGATGTATACAAATGCGGTTTAGTGCATGCGGTGGAATAAAGTAAGTTCGTCTAAAAGTAAAGAAATCACTAAAACAAAAATCACAATCCTGCCGACTATATTCCGATAGCTGAATTTCAGCAAAGAATTAATTTGAAAACTTAACTGGCTTATCATAAAAATTAAATAATTTTGCGGGAAAGGGAAATCCTTGCATAAAATATCTTATTTACTCTGTTAGCAAAGTCGCACTTTAAATTTCTCTTTACTGGAAATAAATGAGAGTAATTTAAAGTGAATTACTCTCATTTATTTCCAGTAAAGAGAAATTTAAAGTGCGACTTTGCTAACAGAGTAAATAAGATATTTTATGCAAGGATTTCCCTTTCCCGCAAAATTATTTAATTTTTTAACTAAGGGATGTGTATAAATTGCATTGACATACAAATTGGCATGGAATTTCTAAATAATGTCATACAAATTGTATGCCACATTTCGATATAGAATTTAATATTTCACTGGATGGCTATAAAATTGCTTCTTTACAAACTATGTAGGTCATTGAAAAAAAATAAGGGAAGAAAAATTGAATTTTAAGTCGAAATCTTATGATACTAAAAATATTTCTAAGCCAAACAAAAATTGCCTGAAAAACTTTCTACGCCCTTCAGCCAAATATGCTATTGCCGCAAAGACTAGAAATTGTCCACTTCGCACTTAACCATTTATAGGAAGCCATGTGTCTTACCTACTCTCCAAGTTTAGGGCATTAAAAAACCAGCTACCTAAATCAAATCTTATCTCTTGTAATTAAAATTTCTAACCGTTTAAAAGTTGTTAGGTACAGATCCAACCTTCTTTTGGTTCTTTACGCGTCTAAAAAGTCTAAAATTTGTTATAGTTTTCTCATCGGACAAACCTATGCAAGAGAAAGGCTCAGAGTTGGTACTTTTCTTATCCACAAAAAAGGGTTGTGGTATGCAATTAATTAGCCGGTAAATTTTTTAAACCTAAGCATAATTGCTTGTAGTCGTTTATTTCGTTTCACAAAGCAACATTCCGAGCTAAGATTTACTTTTGAGCAAGAAGTTGTACCAAACATTTTGTTAGTCATTAATTCGGTTAATTAAAAGAAAAAACATCTTTTGCATGATAGAAAGTGTTTTGTGGTTTCGTCTGGTTTTTGCGAAAGGGTGTAATTGCTCCAATTGTTTTTGGTTGTCCCAATTGGATGGTTAGGTCCGGGTTTGCGAATTGTGGCAAATGGAAAAAAAACCGGCAGCAGCTCTAATGGAATGGGGCTTTCCATTGTTTGTTAACCAAAATATTGTTGAATGATGTAAATGAAGATAGGAAAAAATTATGAAAACTTTAAGGTCATCGAAAAATTTATTTCATTGACCAGCATATTATCGATTAAATCTTTCGATTTTGATGAACTTGGTAATAGTAGTCGTTACCTAATTATAACTGGTAATTGTTTGTAGAAGATAAAATTTGTTATTTGAAGAGTTATCAAAACTTGGCGGAAATTTTTGATACACAGAAAGAAAACTGGTTCAACAAAGGTAGGAAAATACTTCAGGTTTTTTTCACGAAAAATAAGGTAGTTTAAATTATTTAGCTCTATACTTAAAAACTTGCCTACTTAAAATCCTGCCATCGTCAACTGAAAAAAAAAGAATTGCTCTTTTTCACGATCCCCACCTCCGCGAGGGTCGGACAAGCCCTGAGTCTCATTTGTCTTGAAAAACTTCTCAAAGAGCCGTTCGGATTCGGCAAAAAATTGTAGGTCCCCTTGTATGTAAAGAAATTAACGCACCAGCAGACATTGTTGAGAAGTTGGCCCTGGCTAACCCCGAGCTATTGCGTCACTCTATTTATTTATTTATTTACTTAAAAACTTGTTTATTTTACTAATACATAAAAATCAATATAGTTCTCGACTGAAATGGTAAATCATCTTAAGTCCATTTCTAAGATTTTTCAGGAGAGCGAAAAAACACTTAAAAGAATCTTTCCGAAAAATCCTTTGTACAGGGACTTCTAAGCATAAAGTTTTTAAAGGTAAAATTTTATGATCTTTTTTTGGAATTTATTGAAAGAAGATTTTTTTATAATTTAAGAGCTATAGGGCATAATATGACTTAAGATAGTTTGCCTATTTCCAATATTCGTATAATAATTGATTTCCACAACCTTAAGTTGATATAAGATACTTTGCCTTGTTTTTTCAAAAGACATTAGGCCGTAAAAAGTCGACTTAAGATGAATTGCAAATGCTTACCTGAATAAAAATGGGACATAAGATGAAATTTCACTACTTTTATTTTGAAAATTAAGCTGTACTTAAGACCCTTATTTGACTTATGAAGTTAACGGTAACAGCAAAAAAATATAAATAGATGATACAATAATATGATACAACTTATATAGTTAGTTTAAAAGCTCAAAGCACAAACCGAATGTTCAAAAATCAGTTTTCTTTCTCAAAAATTTATGACAGATGCGGATGACGATCGGATTGATCATCGGTCGGCAAATGAGAGTATAAGTAGAAACCATGATAGTTTGATATTATCAAATCCAGCATATTTACAAGGCTCTTTTTCTTTTCAGCACTAATTAGTCGGCTGTTTATCGTATTGTATTGTGAAAAAATTAAACATACAGCAAACATAGTTCACCTCGAGCTGTTGCGCCACTCTATTTTCTTTTTATGTGTACCGTATTCACATCACTTATGTTTAAAGACTATAATCAATTCCTCTTTCCTTTGCATTTAATATTTCGAAGTCCTCTGCCTGTGTTGAGCTGGTGTTAAACTGCATTATTCCAAACGATTTTGGAGCAATAAGTCCATTTATGAGGTCCACTGAGGTCCATTTAAAAGCTTTTTCGTTTGAGTTCGCTTGCTGCTACATAAATTTCATTTTGAAGCCACCCCCAAAAAATTTAAGAACGTTGATTGCTATACTGATAATTACTAAACTCTCCCTTTTTCGAGAATTTTGCAATTAAGGAATTACTTGGAATATCTTCAAATAGATAAAAATATATTCGTGCTTGGTGGGATCATACAAAAACCTTGTTTATAGTTTTGGGACTGTGCCATAGAACGAATTTAACATCTGTTTAACCTTAGAAAAGAGCTGTTCGTTGGCTTGCAAAAGAAGAGAGAATGCTGAAAGATCCTATGTCCAAATTGTTCAAAATTATTGCTGACTAGCAGATACTGAATAGAAGTTTTTAGTTATTTGGACGCTGAAAACTGTGAATGCAAAGTAACGGAAACTATTGTCTAGTCTTTTTTTATGTCTCCCTTCTCGACTGCGCCTGCTGTAATTGTCTCTTAGCCACGAATAAAGCGTGAACGGAGCCGCAAACGCAACTTAAAGATAAAACGCAATTTAAAAAAAAACGCAACGCTCCAAGTTTTAAAGTGGTGAAAAAAGTAACTTTGAAGAAACTATTTTTTGTGAAGTATGTAAAAAATTAATAGAGTACTGATCACAAAGCCTATTTTGTTAAACAAAAACGTGTAAAAATATACCCAATTTTACTTCAAGCTCGGTGAAAACGCACGTAGGTACTCTGCTATGAGAATATACCCAAACTGTCAGTGAATGTATCTTCTGTCATCGTTATTTCGCTTTATTTTTCCTTTTGCAAAAGGTAAATTATCTTGTGTCTACTTAGGGGAAGCAAAGTAGCGGTTTTAGAGTCATGGAAACGTCTTATGTCAACATAGGATGGTTTGCCTTTTCACACTTTTTCGAAAAATCTTACATTCTGTTTGCACGTGGCAAAGTATCTTAACTGAACTTAAGATGTTTTGCATTTTTACAATTATAACAATCTACCTAAATAGAATAATCTTATGTCTGCTTAGAATCTGTTGATTCGATTGAGCAACATTTTTTTCGACTTAAGATATTTTACCTTGTGCAACAATGTGAACTTCCTACATAAGATGATTTTTTGTTTCATATAAAAAGGAAAAGGTGTAAGATAGAAAAATGCTGATAAGACAGAACTGTGCTCCTCTGAACTGGCAACAAGCTACATTTATAAAAAGCATTTCATCTTAAGTCGACCTTAAGATGTTTTACCTTTTCAGTCGAGAGTTATACAATATAGAAATAATATAATAATTTATGTAGCAATTTGATCTCAAAAGGCTTTACAAGCAATTAATTCTTATACCGCAGCATTAAGAATTTTTATCACAGAGCCGGGGTTAGTTTTTTTTTGAATTTCTTATCACCGTTGTCCTTGAGAATGTCATTAACTTAAAACCGAGAAATTGTCTGAGGGATGTCAAAAACTGACAAGCCTGAGAAATTCTAAATTCTGAGAAGCCTGTACCTACATATATCAGTGAACAAAACTCCAACATGACATCATCGATGTTACTCGCTACTTTATCGTTCTAACTCGTTTCTGCGTGGTGCGACCAGTACTTAAAAAAACGAGTCGTTACAGTTTAAGAAACCTTTTAAGAGTATAATAGAATTTTTAGAGCAAAAAATTACTTAAATCTGTACTGTCTTCTGCCTAGCAGTAACCAAGCACGAAAATTTTACAGAGTACAAGTGGATAAGTGCAAGAGGGTTCTTCTATAAAGACCTTCCAAATACTCGACACTATGTATCACGCAAAACCGAGTTTAAAAGTTTTTTGGCCTGAATTCATAAGCTGTATGTTAATTATTTGTATTGGCCACGCCCCCAAAAATGGGGTTTGGCTAAAAATGTAAATCAATTAATTCTAATCTCGTTAAAATCATGAGAGAATGCGTAAAAAGCGAAAATTATTATTTAAACAAACAGTTTTTTCCTAAAAACGCCTTATAAAAGTGGGCGGATCTCAATACATCGTAACAAATTTGGCAATTGGTATAAAGATCTTTAATATTTTTCATATAATTTTTTTATGATTTAAAATGATTTTTAAGAGAAATCACGATTATAAAGATTCAACATGTTAAAAGTGAGCATGGTCGATATTGTGGGCAGTCCAATTTTTCACTGATTGAAGGTTTCGGTTCATTATTGCTCTGCACCAATATTTGGAATCCTACGCCTTGTCTTTATTGACCAAAAGGCATTTTGAAATAAAATGTGAATTAGATGTAGTCTCACATTGACATTGAAATCAATTGTGGGCGTGGCTGTAAGCCAATTTTATAAATTTTCATACTTTGTCTGTACAAAGTGCAAACCAAACAACTCTTAGCTTTCAAGCTCAATTTAAAAAACCTTAAAAGATCTTTACACATACAGACAGACGGGCGGACGTATATGGTTTAATAAATTCTCCTGTCGGTCACGATCATAGTCGATCTAGTTACTAGGACCATAACAAGGCGTTAACCTTTGCGCTTATAGATTTTTTTACTAAGGACAACACTACAAAAATAGTTTAGGCGTGTTCAAAGAAAATGTATCTAGAATGCCACAGCCTTCTGGTCAGACATAATTCGATACTGCAAACTCTTAGATGGTGAGTCGTAAAAAAGGCCTCATTCTAAGCACAGAAGACTGGATTAAACAGAATCGTACAACCAATTCCGAGGTCAAAAATTTGTACTGAGCTCTTGGAATCTCGGTATCCTCACAAGAAAACGACTATTGAATTCTTACAAAATCTCCCAAGCCGAAATTTTAGTCGTACTCAAAGCGGACAGAAAGGAATGAAAACGCTTAACGTGAGCACCTGCCTCTTAGGCTTAATCACACGGTGGTAGGCAATTCCACATAGGAGGAACATACAAGCGTGTACCCGCCATAGGATCAAAATCACCGGGGGCAATATGGAGTCAGGTTAAGGCGTGAACCTCCTCCTTGAGAAAGTGACCTACTCAACACCTCTTCAGTCAGCCTCTTCCTCATTAGTCCACCCAAAGGCAGGACTAATAAACCCGCAATTTTTCCCGCAATTTTGGGTAAGCACAGCCACCATGAAGCTCCTACTAAAGCGCAAACTACTTTTAGGCAGAAATGAACCAGGCCGCAAACAAATCAAACCCGACCTGGCTCATGAGATGACTCTGCCTCCCATGGTACCAAAATAAAGCCCCCGGTCGAGCTTCGTAACCCAAAGGCTACTACCGGATGGACAACCTTAACTGTCCATGGCCTGGCAACCAGACAACGTGGTCTCTAGAATGGCATAAAATAAGCGGAACTGCAATTCCATAGCACGCCGACCGACAAGCCGCCCAATATGGACAGACGCTTCCCGGATTAGCTAGGGTCCACGGTTTGTTAAGCCCGTCACCCCACCGAAGTGAGGCGCCCCTGCGGGGGTTTAAGCAAACAATAAAAAGAGAGTATATTGAAGCTCTCGGAAAATGATATGTCTATTACGTACACACGGTAGCTATTAGGCCCTGGTAAGACCAAGTGGGACCAAGGTACCAGTGGCAGACCTAGTTATGTTCAGAAAGAACTCCAAGCAAGTTCCCTTGAAGCTTGTTGCCACAAGTTTCGGTTCTAATCTTAGGTACGTCGGCAGACTTGAGATCTTGAAATTTTTTTTTAAATTTCATACCTTTTATTTAAAGGGTTTTTTTTACCAGCGCAAGAGTTTCGTGTTTCATCGATCTGAGCTCGTGACTTGCCTGTTATCAATCCTCCAAACGTAACTGAATGTGATATGTGTGTGTTCAGTGACCCCTTTTCTAGCTTTAAGCACCTTCATCATTACATGTGTGAATCTTCTGAGTTGTGGTAGTCCTCTGACATTGAATTTAGTCACAGTTTAAGTCTTAACATTGTGATTTAATTGGCTTAGGGAGTTTTTTTCCCGTGATTTATGTTATCATCGTCCCTACATCCTGTGAATGCAAGTCGGAGTAAAGAGCTCGTGAAAAAAATCCTCTTCAACCTGATCTTGGAGCATTTTAGAGTTGCTTTGTAGGTCCATGCTTTGATGAAATTAAACAGAAATGCGATGATAAAGGGGCACCATAGTGGGCGGCTACATAGGACACCTGAGTGGACTAATATAGGAAGTTGTCTTTTTCGGTAAAAAAGCAGCGATTGTAAAGTTAATACATGCCCGCAACAAAGGCAATAGTCGCAGCGTGTTATACCATCCCTTGCCCATTTCAAAATTCTAGGTGGTCTTCGTTCTTTTTCTTCCATGCAAAGTTAATGCAAAATTTTAATGTGTGTATATACCCCGCTGTTAAATTTCCGAGCCAAACCTCTGACTTGAGCGGGACTAAAATTAAGAAAGCAAAAGTCAACGACGGCCTCACGAAACCGAGCAAAAGAGTATTGCACACGTGGCATATGAATTGTGTGTAATGGGACATTTATGAAAGCTGACTTAAGCTTACCTAAGTCTTTTGTAGTTAAGCCTTAAGTGGCAACACAGAGGATAGACCGTTGCACATGAACGTTGTTATTTCTAAACCTAACCCATTCCTACTGAGCAATGTAAGGACAAACGATAAAGGCTTAAGAATTTAAAGCGTCAAAAAATTAGTTTTCATTTTTAAGTTTAGGTTAACATCAGTCGAAAAAAAAGGATTTGCGTGTATGTTAACTACAAATATACACAATGATGAGCATCAGCAAGGATTGCCGAGCAAAACATTCGTTAAGGCGTTTTTCCATTTTTTTTTAATCAATTTTTATAGAACAAATTCAATTAATACTAAATTAAGGAACTCGAAAATTAGACGAAATTTATGGACACATCAAGACCAAATGTATGGCTAGTTACAGCTCGTCTAGTCGCCTATTCTTTCACGTAGGGCCTTGAAATCAATAGATATTTACTTACTTACTTAAGGTGGCGCTACAGTCCGGGGTGGACCTGGGCCTCGGCCAACAAGCTTCGCCAGCCAGCTCTGTCTCTAGCTAGCCGTCTCCAGTTTCGCACGCGAAGTTGGCTGAGGTCCCCTTCCACTTGCGTGCGCCACCTGAGTCTCGGTGCTCCTCTACCGCGTCGTCCCTGCGGTGTGGATTCGAAGATTTTCCGGGCCGGGGCGTTGGTGTCCATCCGCTCTAAATGACCCAGCCATCGTAGACGTTGTGTTTTGACTCTTTTGGCTAGGTCGGTATCGCTGTACAGCCCGTACAGTTCGATGTTATATCTCCTCCTCCACTCTCCGTCTATGCAGACGGGACCGTAAATCGTCCGAAGAATTTTCCTCTCGAAGCAGCCTAAAGTGTTTTCATCCGCCTTTGACAGAGTCCATGCTTCTGCACCGTAAAGCAGGACTGGGATGATGAGGGTCTTATACATGGACACTTTAGTTGCTCGAGAGAGGGCTTTGCTACTCAATTGCCTTCTTAGCCCAAAGAAACAGCGATTGGCAAGAGTTATCCTTCGTTTGATTTCAGCGCTGGTGTCATTGTCTGAATTGATAGCGGAACCAAGGTAGACAAAGTCCCTAACTACCTCAAAGTTATAGCTGTCGATGGTGATGTTTTGTCCAAGACGTCAGTGTTGGGTGTCTTTTCTTGATGACAGCATATACTTGGTAATAATATACTTGGCATAAAGCATATACTTGGCATAAATATCTATCAATAGATATTTGCCAACTTGAAATTCTTTTTAGGATCAATTTCAGACTCTTTTGCAGTACATTCCTTAAAGTTGTTCAGAATTAAAGCCGCATCTACACTGGGTTAAAATTAATAGGGTTAAAATAAGGTTAAAAATGGTAAATTTGAACTCGTTTCTGGATTAAACCTCAGCCTAATTTTAACTCTCAGCCTAATTTCGAAACTCAAATGATCAAATTACCACTAGATAGAGTAGACTGATAGAGTATCGAAAAATATTTCCTCTATGCTATAACTTTGGTTCTCGTGCAGAAAATTTAAAGCAAAGAATAGTGTCTTTGAGGCCAAGCACGATATAGGTTCACAGAAACAACCTTGTTAAAAAAAGTTCACACCGAACTTGAGATATTAAATAAAAAGATTTTGCAAATAATTTTAGTTTTGAGATGCCGATTCTAAGGATTCTTTTAAAAATCTTCATTTTGAAGTTTAAATAAAATGCTCTAAAATTTCTATAACAATTTTATCCTTAAGATTCTTAAGCCCAAAGGATCTGAGCCTTAATTTTTTGTAGGAATGCCCTTACACGTTAAAGAGTTAGCAAAATTTGAACACTTACACAAAAAGACAAATTCAAAAGAGTCAAGCCGAAAAAAATTATGATACTCTAAGGCCAACCTAAGAATGAAATTTTCTCTCGGCTACATTGCTTCCAATTCAATTAAGTCTTCATGTGTTCAATTTTAAGAAAAGCTTATCTATTCTTGAAGATCGTCGCCTTAAGCTGTTGTTTAGTCTTCGAGAGCAACAATGTCTACATTGACCACAAGAACACACTTGCAATTCATTTGATGCAACCACACGGATTTTTGAACGAACATACAAATTATTTGCTTTCTAAAATATCATTGATGTCCGGTTTTGGAATTACACTGTAAATCCCCAATTAAAGAACGAAATCGTTACATGCGCAGCCTACCAACTTTAATACCCACCCAGGCCTTTTATTTCGTCGGCTTCTTCCAACTCAATACTTACGGCTATTGAATTCGTCGAAAAATTTCGCCTCCTTGGGTAATTCCTTTTGTATCGCATTTCTTAAGTCCGGACTAACGACTTTATTGTAAACCGAATTGTAGTTGACTCCGTCGCACAGATACGTTAATTCAATTACAACCACCAGACCGATAGGCACTAACCAATCATTAATTCTCATTTTCTTACAGCTCCCTGCGCGCACACCTTATTTCGACTTTCGATTTCTATGATTAGCGCAATATTGATTTCATTTATAAACAAACTTTTTGGTTGTTGAGCTAATTAATTATTTAGTTAACATCTTTCTTTGGACTATGATGTAATGGACGATAGTATAATTTATTTTGGAAACCCGAAGGGTCGAGGTAGAAAGAAAGCTATCAATACGACACGATCGACAGAATGCAATATTTAATTTTTTTTGTCACTTTTTGTTTCACTTTTCGCACGTCATGTTGTCACACATAAGTTTATTTGCACTTTGCGATTAAAAGTTAAAAATTACGCTCCCACAGAGACCGACGACAGTTAATGTTATGCTGATGGGATTTTTTCAAAAGCACGTTACACCGCCAAACAGTCGAACCACCAACGGATTGGAAAGTAAAAATCATACGAAAAGCCAAACTGACAAAAAGTTAACTAATACATGCAACTCTACATATTTTTATGGTTTTTTATTTAAGTGTTTTTTTTTTTTTATATCTCTTCTGTTGTTGTCTCTGCTCAGAGTCAATGGTGAGGAGTGTACCCCTGTGTCACTTACCAAACCGTAAAAAAAGCTTACCCTACCACCAACCCAGCACTCTGATGACCGAGGCGCACCATTTCGAAACAATGATTTTGTAATCGATGAGAGAGCTTTGTGTAGACGAAAAAACGGGAGAAGCACCAAACCGAAAAAACAAAAGTTTTATGACATCTGTGATTGGGGAGGGATCGACTGCGTTTCCGATTTCTTGCAATAATTTCCGTTTGGCATTTTCTTGTAGGCGTTTATGGTACTGAGCGGTACCATGTGTGCTGGCTGTGTTCAGTTCCCGTTTCTGGTGTTTTTTTTTGTAGGTTTCCACGAAAGTGAATGCTTTTTGTCGAGTCACATTTAGAAAAAGAGAAAACCAGCTATTAGCTGCAGCACCGCACACCAGTTTAATGAACACACGCAATGCACTTGCTTTTTTAGTTCGTCTGTATCTTAATTCGTCTCGAGCTGCTGAGAAGTCGCTCTATGTTGATAGCTACGAATAGGCCAAAGAGACAGAAATATGAGTATGCTTTCATCGAAAGAGGCTATCGACTAGAGGCATAGGTGCTACGGCTACCTCTGCTTCGAACAAGTATATGTGGAGGCAGCATCGGCTGCTGGCAATGAGAGAAATGAGCTCGAGTTCGCACTTCCACTTTACAAGATCACGGTCATGGCTAACGACAGCGAAAGTGATTAATTGTCGCCATGCATAAGCGCGAATATATATGCTGTGGCCATAAGTGATCGAACTCGCAAAGTTTGCATTGGCACATTCTTGCCGTGTGAAAAATATGGAAAAATGGAAAATATTTCTGCAGTTCAATGAATTGTTAATGGAAGTAAGTGATACCAGTTTGTAGCTGATCATGTTGCTTTGGACATTGTGGAACACTCAGGTGGAGGTTGTTGTCTTTTTAAGCACATGTTTTGTGGAAATTTTCCGACCTTTTACAAATTTATTAATTTAAGATCAAAAGAGTTGAGGTGCGAACTTGGCCGTAAACTAGAGTGGATTTGATCTATGGTAACAAATTGGATGTTTTGGTTTAAAATGCATTTGAGAAATATTTTCTTACTGCACCCGATAACATAACAAAGTACCATAACTACTTGTGGGTTTAACTGGTTCTTCATTCATACAGGAACAGAGCTGTAAACGCAACGTTGTCATATTATTTTTTATGTTCAATAAATTCTTCATAGGTACATAACGCCTTCCTCCGGTGGGCCTATGTTTCTTGCGGGGAGTCTTGGTACACCATAAACTTATCGAGTGAAACAAAATTTTGATAGTCAGCTGTGAGCCTTATTTTACTCACAGCCGAGCGTTTTTTGCTGGCGCTTATGTAACATATTTGCTGTAGACAAGTGAGTAAATTTTCGGATGAGTTGAGTCAATCTTCTGCTGCATTCTTCCGTATGCATACGGGGGAAAATTTCTGATGGCTCCATCTTAATAAAGAGTAAGAAGCTAGTCCTTTTATTTGAAGCGACATTAAGTCCTCTTTTGGCTTCTTTTTGGCTGTGTCAGCTCCCGTTAGAAAGTAAGTTAATGCATGCGTGAAAACTACTCAGCACGTCAAAGTCAATGGTTATGGATAAAAAGGAAAGAGAACAGACTCGCACGTTTCAACGTCTATAAAAAAGGTTAACTAATCGCAACGGACTAATCGCACTTTTATAGTTAGATCAACCTGTATACTCGAGATTACCCAGAAAGGGCAGGTTTTCGAGCAGGTTACAGCGGATTAACTGCGATCGGGGAAGTGTTTTGAATTAGTCCCAGAATGCAACTTAAAAAGTTCCTACAGAAAAGCGACCTGAACAAGTTCCTCCAGAAGAGGTCTTGCGATATCATAACAGCTGCGGCAAAAAATGATTGCTCATGTTAGGATGTAAAAAGCCACCGTTATCTGTTATCTGTAGAAAGCCACAGTTTTTTAGTCGATAAGTAATTACTTGGTTATGATATGCATCCAAGAAAAGTTCTAAAGGATGTTTAACTGGACTTTAAATTTGGATTTAATCGAAAGTAATTTTACGGATTTAATATTTTTTTTAATTTTTATTTTACTTAAAAAAACACTTTGTACAATATCGGTTTCTAGCGATAAGACTGTCAACTATAGCTTACTTACTTACTTAAGGTGGCGCTACAGTCCGGGGTGGACCTGGGCCTCGGCCAACAAGCTTCGCCAGCCAGCTCTGTCTCTAGCTAGCCGTCTCCAGTTTCGCACGCGAAGTTGGCTGAGGTCCCCTTCCACTTGCGTGCGCCACCTGAGTCTCGGTGCTCCTCTACCGCGTCGTCCCTGCGGTGTGGATTCGAAGATTTTCCGGGCCGGGGCGTTGGTGTCCATCCGCTCTAAATGACCCAGCCATCGTAGACGTTGTGTTTTGACTCTTTTGGCTAGGTCGGTATCGCTGTACAGCCCGTACAGTTCGATGTTATATCTCCTCCTCCACTCTCCGTCTATGCAGACGGGACCGTAAATCGTCCGAAGAATTTTCCTCTCGAAGCAGCCTAAAGTGTTTTCATCCGCCTTTGACAGAGTCCATGCTTCTGCACCGTAAAGCAGGACTGGGATGATGAGGGTCTTATACATGGACACTTTAGTTGCTCGAGAGAGGGCTTTGCTACTCAATTGCCTTCTTAGCCCAAAGAAACAGCGATTGGCAAGAGTTATCCTTCGTTTGATTTCAGCGCTGGTGTCATTGTCTGAATTGATAGCGGAACCAAGGTAGACAAAGTCCCTAACTACCTCAAAGTTATAGCTGTCGATGGTGATGTTTTGTCCAAGACGTCGGTGTTGGGTGTCTTTTCTTGATGACAGCATATACTTGGTTTTGCCCTCATTGACTGCTAAACCCATATTCGCCGCTTCCGTCCCAATACTCACGAAGGCTTCACTGACATCACGCTTTGTTCTACCGATTATGTCAATGTCGTCTGCGTATGCAAGTAGTTGAACGGACTTTTGAAAGATTGTACCTCTGGTGTTGGCGCGAGAGTTCTGCACAATTCTCTCAAGTATGATGTTAAAGAAGTCGCATGACAGCGCGTCGCCTTGTCTAAATCCTTTTTTGACATCAAAGGGGTCGGTGAGGTCTTTGCCGACCTTGACGGAACAGCGTGAGTTTTCCATCGTCATCCTGCACAGACTGACGAGTTTGGCAGGGATGCCAAAACTAGACATTGCGCTATATAGCTCGTCTCTATAGATGCTGTCATACGCGGCCTTGAAATCGATGAAGAGGTGGTGTGTATCGATTTGGAATTCCTGGGTTTTCTCCAAGATCTGCCGCAGTGTGAATATTTGATCGATGGTGGACTTTCCTGGCCTAAAGCCACACTGATATGTGCCTATCAGATTGTTGACAAACGGCTTCAGGCGTTCACACAGTACAGCAGAAAAGATCTTGTATGCGATGTTAAGAAGACTTATGCCTCTGTAGTTGGCACAACTCAGAGGGTCTCCTTTCTTCAGGATCGGGCAAACAATGCTGAGGTTCCATTCGTCGGGCATGCTTTCTTCCGACCATATCTTGCAGATGAGCTGGTGCATGCTCCTAACCAGCTCATCGCCAGCGGATTTAAAAAGTTCGGCAGCTAGGCCGTCTGCTCCGGCTGCTTTGTTGCACTTGAGCTTAGACACAGCTACTTTCACCTCCTCCAGGTCGGGTGGGCGGTATCGTTCGTATGCTTCGTCGGTAACGTCTTCGCCCGGGTTGAATGGTTCGTTCTGCCTGACAGCGGTATTTGGTTCTTCCTCGCCGTTATACAGTCTGCAGAAGTGGTCTTTCCAAATCCTCAGCACCGACTGCGATTCTACAACGATGTTCCCTTGATGGTCCTTACAGGCTTCAGTTCGAAGTTTATACCCTTGGCAGGACCTTTTGACCCTTTGGTAAAACTTTCTAACCTCATTCCTGTTGTAACATCTCTCTATCTCTTCAACCGCGCGCTTCTCGTGCTCTCTCTTTTTCCTTCGGAGAAGCCGGTGCTCCTCTCTCCTCCTCTGCTCGTAGAGCTCGCGAGCAGCTCTAGTCCTTCTGTGCAGCGCCGCTTTGTATGCTTCCTGTTTAGCTGCATGTGCTTGCCGGCATTCATCGTCAAACCAGGGGTTTCGTTGTGGTCGCCGTGTGAAACCCAGCACTTCAGAGGCGGCGTCTCTGATGGCATTTTGGCAATGTTGCCACTGGCTATCAATACTTGATGCTGGTTGCATAGGACTTCGTAGAAGGTTTTGAGAGACTCGGTTGGAGAAGGACCTGGCGATCTCTTGCGATTGTAGTCGGCCGACGTCAAACTTCCTCACAGTATTTCCATTACTTGGCGCTGGTCGGGATATCCGCAGCCGTACCTTGGCTACAACAAGGTAGTGATCCGAGTCAATGTTGGCCCCTCGGAAAGTTCGGACATCCATGATACTGGAGGAGTGCCTTGCGTCGATCGCAATATGGTCAATCTGGTTGACGGTTGATTGATCGGGAGATCTCCATGTCCCTTTGTGGATATTGAGATGCGGGAACTGTGTACTAGCTACCACAACGTGTCGCCCCGCAGCAAAGTCGGTCAGCCTGAATCCGTTATCGGAGGTCGTGTCGTGCAGGCTATACTTTCCGACAGTACGACCAAAGATGCCCTCCCTTCCTAGCTTGGCATTAAAATCGCCTAGGACAATTTTAATGTCGTAGCTAGGGCACTGCTCATAAGTTTTGTCCAGGAGCTCGTAGAACATATCTTTGGTCTCGTCATCTTTCTCCTCTGTGGGGGCATGTGCGCATATCAGGCTAATGTTGGCGAATTTAGCCTTGATGCGGATCGTCGCGAGGCGCTCGCTTACAGGGTTGAAGCTCAAGACTTTTTGCCTAAGTCTGCCTCCAACAACGAAACCACATCCAAATAGGCGCTGTCTTTGATGCCGATAGCAGTCGCCGTAGTAGATGTCGCAGTTTTTCATCCTTCTTTTGCCCGGCCCGTCCCACCGCATTTCTTGGATGGCAGTAATGTCTGCCTTGCAGTCGTTAAGGGCCTCCGCTAGTTGCTCGGCTGCACGTGGTCTGTTAAGGGACCTAACATTCCACGTGCAGATCCGGAGCTCGTTGTCCTTTTCTCGTTTGCATTGGTCGTCAACAGTAAATCCGTCCGAATCCGAGGCTTGTTTCCGCTTCGTGACTGGTGTTTCTTTACGTGGCCGGGAAGTCACCCCGGCGGCACGACCCCCAACCTGGAGGACCAGATCCTTTGCTTAGCTCTAAGGACGGAGAGCCGGATAGCCCGCTCCTTATAGGCCTGAGCTCCGAATACGTCGTAGTAGCCCATATAAGGTGTTCACTAAGTAGTTCGGCCTGACTGGAACTATGGACGCCACCGTTGATTCCATCTGGGGAATTCCTCCGCTGCCGTCCGGATGCAAGGAGAAGTGCCTTAGTGGGAACACTCCTCCCCCCCTCTCTCGTCTGCTACCCCCAACAACCTTCCAAAGGGGTTGGAACCCAATCTCCAGTTGAGGTACTAGGCACCCGGTGTTCACCACGGGGAGGTGAGAGTAGGAGTTGATAGACAGAGGTGGGTTTAGAAAACCTGTGGATGCTTGTATCCTCTTGAGTGCACATGTCTATCCTTTGACCACCACTATCAACTATAGTGGTGGTCAAAGGATAGACCCATATTCATATGATAATATGAATATGGGTTGCATACAAGATGCAAGTGTCGTAAATGGCTCCGTTCTCAACCTTAGAAATTCGGAATTTGTTTTCCCTTACTTGGACACTTATATCAATTTCAAGGCCAAGATTCCAAGAAGAAACTTCTGGAAGTCAGGTGAGAGCATAGCTCTTAGACTTTAAGACTACTTAGAACTTAAGAGTATAATAAGATAAGCTCGTCTCTTACTTCCAAACAAACCGTTGGGCAGGGAATCATAGGAATTAAGTTCAATTATCTGGCCTTCAAGTTGCAGAGTCGACGAAAAAGTAGATACTATGATTGATCTGAGAGGGATAATTCTAACTTAATACTTTTTCGTATTAAGTTAGAGTTAAATATAGATAGAGTTAGAGACAATAAAGATATGAAGGTGATGCGGCAAAATTCTCTCCTTATTCTATTATTTTGTACACCTTCCCCTCACTTTTAGACAGCTTCCACTTACGTTTCGTCTTTTCTCCCAGAAAAAGTCTCAGGAGCAAAATGGATAGTCAGAATGCTTCAGCCATGCTCAACTTAAAGCAGATAATGAGGAATATCTTCTGGCAAACTCGCAAACCATACAACTTGTCGCCATGGGATTACGATGGGTTCAGTTTCCTACCCCTCCTTAAGACCCGAGAGTTCCCTAGGCTATAAACTAAATCACCCGCCTCAAGCTATGATTTTGTTTACGGGGGTTTGAAAGCAGTTGCTGTCTCCCTGCCCATAACTCCAATCCTCAAGGGAGTTTTTAAATGGATTTTGGCCTCACGCTTCATATGCGGCTCAAAATAGTTCAACGAGTAAGCGCAACCTTCTAGATCAACAAAGGCTGCAGTAGAGAATTGCGTAGTCTTAAAATCCACACAGCACTGGGTACCATCTGAAGCTGTCGGAGCGCTAACCAAATCTAGTATGTACTAGTTTACAACCGCACATGATCTTTGATACTTGCGCATACCAGATTCATTCAAAACCAACAAGAAGGAGTTTTATTTTTAAAGCCTTCAATGGCCTGCCAGTTTGCATTATCATGCAAGAGGATTGTTGATATGACCTTATTTTTTGCTAAATATTCCTGATCTGAAAATGGGTTCTCGGAAACTGAATTGGGAACTCGAAATGAAAGAATATTTGCAGTTCTAGGTTCAGGATAAAAGCGAGTTTTAGGGATTTAAATAAATTATGATTTTTCATATTCATATTCAGAGAAAAAGACTTATATTTGGACAAGTTTTTCGAAATTGTGAAGTTTATATTTTCAGGCATCGTTTTGCAAAGAATAGCGTTCACACTTTTGGCCATAATTCCTAGCAGTTGATAAGTGCGGGACTCATAGGGAAGTGAGAAAATCCAGTGCCATTCGTTGATATAATCTACCTTTCCAACTTTCAGAAGTTTGCTCAGCAACCATATCCGGTGCTTAGGAATAAATTTCCCTTTTATGCTTTCGGCAATATTCAAGGAAGGGACTTTTTTTTCGCCGAACCGTAGCAAAATAAACACAAAAGAGATTTCCTTTTGATATGACCGATATATAGCGGCCGTCAATATACTCGCCATAATTTCACAAAAGATTGTTCGAAAAAATACTGTTTCTTGGCCTTTAGCAAACCCTTTCGACCCTTTTATTTGAGCTCGCAGGTTTGAGACAACCAAGAAAAATCGCAGGATTGAAGAGGATGAAAAGCTACTATTAGCTAGGCAGTGCACAGTAACGGGTCAGTTTCCACTTAGAAAAAGACGAATTTCCTCTCTTTTAACATCTAAGCTTCTAACTTCAATTAACTAAAATTGCCGGACCAGCTTATGCTAACATAGTTAAGGAACTAATATCACTTCAAGCAAAATAAATGAAGAGTTTGTGAATGTTCCATAGTGGTCCATTTTCTTCAGTCCTTTTTAGTTTCTCTGTATAAGCCTCCCATAAATATTCAAACGAAAGAGTTGAGCAGCGAACTAGAAAACTCTTAAAAATTATGATTCAATATTTGACGGCCCAACCTTGCCATCTTAATACTCACCAATGTATTGCATCAAGCCACTCGTTTGAAATTCCAAAATCAAGCAAAGGTAAAAAACCCCATTTCATCACACCATCCAAGTACCAAAGCATTACTAACTGCAACCATGATGACACCTACATACATAGTAGGAAATGACCCATTTTTCCCCACTTGGCATTGAATCAAGTGATTCATCTACCTACACCCATTATTGTCAATCGGAATTGTATTGCAAACACTTGTTGTCAATAAAGCCTCTGTTTGCGCTGCATAATCGATTGCATAATACACCGGGACTGCGATGGTGGTTCCAGTAAAACACAACAATGGTTCCACCGATTACGGAAGCAAGCCACAGACCAATTGAAACCATTTGTCAATTTGTGTGTCTATTCATTAGTTGCCATTAGTCAGGGCTTTCAAAAGGTGTTCCAGCTGCTAATGGGTCTTCAGTCTTAAAGTGCGTCTCCAACGCACACACAAAAAAATATACGTCACATAAAAAAACCACAAGCGACAAATTCGTGAAAAAGAAGAGGAACACTTTTTTTTACGTAATGTCGCCATGTTTGTCATCGTGCAGCCGCAGTGTATAATTGATGGAACACGCAACATGCAGTTAAGTCTTTTTCGGGGTTAGTCAGTGTGTCCGCCACACAAAGTTTGATTTATCGTCTTTGAGTATTGCTGGTTACACAAATACAGAAACAACAGTTGTAATGGTGGAACTAAAAGTGAAAGTGAAAGCTTTTTCTTCGTATTTTTCCAGACTGCGTCTCAGAAACTCTGTCATCCTAGCGTTGACAGAGCGGGCACTGTCATTGATGGTGCATTGTTGCAGATGTACGGCGGAAATAAAATAAACAACAGTAAGATAAACGATCGCAGTGCGTGTACAAGACGGTATTTGGAACGACCACAGACTCTTATGAAGATGTTAATTTATTTGCCTTGTGCAATATGAGGTAAGTTTACGTGGCAATCAGGGATTATGGTTTTAATATCGGAGATCATATCTCAAATACAGTTGATGCATACTAAATTTAATGTAAGGCAAATAAAACCAATGTTAGATACAGTGTTTTAAAGGTCGGAACACATATCTTGCTGGTATGCGTACAGCAAGCGTATTCTTTTGCAAATATGGAGCCAAAAAAAGTGCTTGAAAGGCACAGACTGTCCAAGAATATGAGGAGAAGAGAATATAAATGGTTTCATATAATATTTCTGCTAAATTATCTCCTGATCGATGGGAATCTGCCCTGATCTAATTTGTTGTCGAATTATTTTTCAAAATATTATTTAGGTCAAGGTCAAAACGCATGAGTGCCAGAATGATCTCCTTAGCAATCGTTTTTTTTGTAATCAAGAGTACTTTACTACTTTCCACTATATTTAGTACAAGAGAACTTAGTGTTGGGTACACGACTACGAAATATGTGTTGATTTAAAGGAAGCTTCTCTTCTTCTACGCATTTAAATTTCTTGTCATCAACTCAAATACAGCAAGGAATTTATATTTAATAATTTATCATAATTTATGGAATATATTTGAGCTTAAACATTACTTTAAATAATATCACTTAACAATGGACGACTTAAGCTATAATTAAATCAATCACGAATTCCTCGAGATAACATCTTGTATCCATCGGCTGGTCTTCTGGATGTTATGGTATATGCCTGGTTGATGATCAATACCACAACCAAAGCCAGCACTTGTAATGCCAACTAATGTAAAACGACCTCGATCTTTTATGATCAGCGGACCACCCGAATCACCTGAAAGTATGCAAGAAGGAATAGGTTATAGTATTTAATTTTTATTTGATAACTTTACGCCTAAGAGCAGGCAGTAAAAACTCTCTAAACAGCAACAAAAATTAACTGTTCGTTTTTAAAATAAAGTCGAAACGTCTTAGCAAGACCAGTGTTCCGATCAAGCGAAAAGGTTAACTCTTGTCCATCTCTCTTTTCCCCCGCGTGGCAGGCGCCTTGTCGAGTGCGTCATCTTCTATGACGCCGGTGTGGGGGCTTAAGTTGCGGATTTTCAGCCGGCGTGGGTCGGCTGAGGAGCGACGAACTAAGTCCTGCCAAACCTGACTCCAGTGGTGGTGTGAGCATATTGTAAACCGTGCCGAAGGATGCAAGGCTGGGGGTTAAACCAGCCTCTAACGAGCTCTCTCAGGTGCCTAGGCGAAGACCTGCAGATAAACCATAGCCTTACCCCGGTATGGCGGCTCTGCCGGGGTGGACCACCCTTTCCGGCCATTCTCGTGGGACCAAAATATCCGAACTAACAAAAACAAATAAGGATGAGGGGGAGGGCACGCTATGTGCCAAAAACACGGACGACACCGTACCGGTGGTTCCGTGCGATCCAAACGTGGTACTACCAGCCAGTTTGATCGAAACTGAGGATATCTCAATGGAAAGGGAGGAAGAGCTACTCGCTGAACACTCCGATGATTCCGAAGAGAAATCCGGTCAAAAAAAGGAGACCAAGCACGGGAGCAAGGCCAGAAGGACCACTCCCGGCCTGGAGAGAAAGAGGCGGTTTAAGAAGGCCAAGCATATTTATGGCATCTTAACAGCTAAAGAAAAATCTTCCCTCACTCAGAAGGAACTATCTTCCCTTGAGTGGGCCCGGGAGACCATAGCTAACGACGTTGCCACGAGGCCTATGCCTAAGGCAGCTCGTTCAGTTAAAGGTACGGGTGGTAAATCGGGAAAATCTGGAAGGCCGAGGGACGATGCCGCTACTAGGACATCCCTCGGAACCAACAGAAAGCCTGTTACCGGAAGAGGAACTGCAACCCAAGGACCCAGTGACAAACCGGGCCCAAGCGGGTTGCAGAAAGGCAATGCCGGAAGGCATAGAAGAGAAGCGTTCGCCTCGAAGAGAACACGATCTTCTGAGGACACTTCAAGGACGCCGAAGAAGGCGAAATGGGGCGCCACCACAGTGGGAAGTCCCAGTAAGCCAAGTACGAGCCGGGCGGGCCAGTATAGCGAGGTGACAAGGAATCCACTACAGCTTGCTGTAGTAGACTCCAAGAAACCAAGCGGGCAGTACAGTGTTGAGTGTGGCAGGAAGATTGAGCAAGCCCTCGGGGCAGCTATCATCAGCCACATTCTGAAAAACACGGGTACTAGTGCCCCGACCTACGGCAGAATGAAATGGTCTAAAGGCATAACGTACATCGACTGCAAGGATCAAGCTTCAAATGACTTTGCCAAGACAGTAGTGGAAGGACTACAGCTTTGGGATGGTGCGGAACTTAAAGCCGTTCCAATAGACCAGGTTCCAAACAGGGCAAAGGGTAGGCTGACTATTCCGGAGATGGGAATAGTTAAAGGTGACATCCTCCGCGTGCTGCAAGCACAAAACCCCCAGATTCCGATGCAGGATTGGGAAATTATAAGCGAGGAAGAGCCGAGAAATGGTTTCAGGGGCTATATTGTCGCCTTCGGCGACCTGCCCGGGAACCTAAAGGCGGAAAAACAGCTTCTGTTGTCCTTTGCAGCTAGCGAGGTAACCCTCAAGCTGATTAAGCGGACTGCGGAAGCAACGAAGGCGACGGACACTGCGTTGGAGGTGGAGAACAATGATGAAGGTGATCCAAATAAACCTCCATCACAGTAGGGTTGCCACAGCCAACCTGAGGCTGTTCCTCGAGAGGGAACAGCTGGACCTAGCCCTAATCCAAGAACCCTGGATTGACAAAAAGAACAGGGTTTTAGGATTAGGGTCGAAAAATTTCTCACTGTTTAATGTAAAAAATAAAGGTAAGGCGAGAACCTGTATTGTAGCAAATAAGAACGTTCATGTATTAATGCTATCTCATTTCTGCACAGGTGACCTAACGGTGGTGGAGGTTAGAGGGACGGACGAGAACTACACGGTAGCGTCGGTCTACATGCCATTTGACGACGGTACCTCGGTCCCCCCGGAATCTCTGAAGACGCTAGTGACAGCGTCCGAACAAGGTAAGAAGAACTTAGTCTTAAGCTGTGATGTCAATGCCCATCATACGATCTGGGGAAGCTCAGACATTAACGCCAGAGGCGAGGTTCTGTTTGATTTTGTCCTTAGCTCCAACCTTCTAGTATGTAACAGGGGAAATGATCCCACCTTCATTACAGCGAATAGGAGGGAAGTCTTGGACGTGACTTTCGTGTCTCAAAACAGCTCTGTTCAAGTAACGAACTGGAGAGTATCTAAGCAGGCATCACTATCAGATCACTGCTGGATACTCTTTGAGATACAAGTAGGCTCGCAGGCTAGGAAAGTTTTCAAAAACCCAAAAAGAGCAAACTGGGTGAAGTTCAACAAAGAACTGCGGAGGACTATCTCCCCCTGCCCAGACAGAGATCTTACTACCGAGCATGAGATCGACGATACAGTCGAATACATCACCGGGATGATCTCCAGCTCTTTCGAAAAATCCTGCCCAAACAGCAATACAGGAGGGAAACAACGCCCTCCCTGGTGGAACTCCAAGATCGCGGAGCTCATCAAGAGCTCAAGATCCAGATGGAACCTTGCAAAAGAGGGGCTCATCGAATGGACGACCTATAGGGAGAGCGTTAGAATCCTGAAAAAGGAGATCAGATTCGCCAAGAGGAGCTCATGGAAGAATTTCTGCGAATCAATCGAAACAACAACTGAAGCGTCCCGACTGAGAAAAGTCTTATCCAAAGCGCCTATACCGCTATCTTCACTCAGGAAGACTGAGGGCGATTGGACCTCGACACACAAGGAAACGCTGGATTTACTGGCGGAAACTCACTTCCCAGGGTGCTTCGATACCTATGAGGACTACGCTACAGTAGCGCAAGGCTCGCGGAAAAAGATGAAGGACGAAAAGATCAGGGCTATAACCGATGTAAAAAGGCTGGCCTGGGCGATCAACTCCTTCGATCCCTTTAAAGCACCAGGGATGGATAACATCCGACCAATAATGCTCCAAAAAGCAGGGGAAACTATCATTCCATGGTTGAGTAACGTATACAAGTCCTGCCTAAAGCTGTGCTATATTCCCAAAGCTTGGAGAGAAGTCCGAGTGATATTCATCCCCAAAGCAGGGAAGGCAAACCACTCTACGGCAAAGGACTATCGACCCATAAGCCTGTCCTCATTTATGCTCAAGACGTTGGAACGGCTTATTGACGTGTATGTGAGAGAGCTGATTGGTGATAACTATTTATCAAAATCACAGCACGCGTACATGAGAAGCAGATCGGTTGACACTGCACTACATAGAGTAGTAACAGTAGTGGAAAAATCCCTGGAACACAAGGAGTACACTTTGGGTGCCTTTCTAGACATAGAGGGGGCGTTTAATAACATTGAGGCAGACGCGATATTGCGCAGCTTGAGAAACGCCCACCTAGATAGCAGTCTATGCGACTGGATCGGGCTCATGTTAAGCACACGAAAGATAAACTGCTACCTAGGCGAAGTATGCAGCAGACGAAACGTCAGCAGAGGAACACCGCAGGGAGGTGTCCTATCTCCGCTTATATGGACCCTGGTAATGGACGAATTGCTGAAAACCCTGGAGAGGGAAGGCTTCACTGTGAGCGCATACGCAGACGATGTAGCAATCCTGATCCCAGGTAAACTCCCACCAATCCTCAGTGACCGACTCAGCTACGCACTTCGCATTGTTGAAAAATGGGTAGAGGGTCGAGGACTGGGAATTAACCCCTCTAAGACGGAAGTTGTGTTGTTTACAAGGAAAAGGGCAATTCCATCCTTCAGCAACCCGAGAATGGGGGGAGTGGAGTTACCGTTATCCAGGTCGGTAAGATACCTGGGCGTCATATTAGACTCCAAACTCAACTGGAGGGATAATATAGAAGATCGTGTCAAGCGGGCATACGTGGCACTATACGCCTGCCGCAGAACGTTCGGAAGCATGTGGGGACTGCAACCAAACATGGTACACTGGATGTATATAACGGTTGTAAGACCCATCTTAACTTACGGTGCAGTTGTATGGTGGAAGGCTACGGAAAGAAAGTGTCATCTCTCTAGCCTCACCAAAGCTCAAAGGGCAGCCTGCATGGGTATAACAGGGTCCCTAAGGACCACACCCACCGCGGCACTGGAGGTACTACTCAACCTCACCCCCTTGGACATATACTGCAGCAGCAAGGCAGCTAAAACAGCTGTTCGCCTAAGGGAATCCGAACTGTGGTCCTCAAGATCTTATGGACACGCCTCTGTGGGAACTCAGTGGGCTGCCTCCACAAACACCCCAGTCACAGATTACCTACCTATGACATTCGCCTTCAACAGGAGATTCGCTACCAGAATACCTGAAAGAGGTGAATGGGAAGATAAGACCATTACAGGAGACGACGAGATCGCCGTATATACCGACGGCTCTAAGATGGACGTCGGAACCGGTGCGGGCATTTTCTGTGGAGATTTGGGTCTAGGCAAATCTTTCCGAATCAATGACGACTGCAGCATTTTTCAGGCGGAGCTGGCAGCCATAATCGAAGCTGCCTCCGAGCTGAAGAAATACGGCCCCGCAAACAAGACCATCACCATATACTCTGATAGCCAAGCGGCAATTAAAGCCTTGGAATCAGACGTGGTAAAGTCAAGGGCTGTGAAACTATGCAGGGAAATTCTGGACGAGTTATCACTTGGCAACACTGTAACTGTGTGTTGGGTGCCAGGTCACACCGATATATCGGGAAACGAAGAAGCGGACAAGCTTGCGAGATTTGGGTCTGGAATGAATGCATCTCTAGCCCTCAAATCCATAAGAGTCCCGCTGAGTTCAATAGCACGTAGGTTAGAAACTGAATCCTTGAGTAGAACCAATCTACGTTGGACAGAACTTGATACGTGCAGACACACAAGGGAGCTATGGCCAGCGGTAAACAAAAAGAGATCACTATTTTTGATCGGACTAGCCCGCAGGAACATCCGAGTACTCACGGGAATCCTCACGGGGCACTGCGCTGTGGGTCTACACGCTGAGCGGCTAGGCATACCGCATAACGATTACTGCAGAAGCTGCAGGGACGTTGAAGAAATTGAATCTGTTCGTCATCTGCTCTGCGAATGCCCAGCCCTAAACAGCATCAGGCGTAGTATCCTCGGCAGCTACTTCTTCAACGAGCTCGAAGATCTAAATAATGTAGATCTAAAGGACCTCCTAAGATTTGTATACAAATCCGGATGGGTCCAAGAGGGCGGCACTCTGAGCTTCTAACAGCGGTCTATTTTTGTTTTCGTTCCAGGTATTAAGAAGGTTCCCAATGGACACAATGGACCCAACTGCTGGTCTAAGTGAAGCCGTGACTATTGTCAAAAGGGCATCCATCAACCTAACCTAACCTGTCCATCTCTAGTTCTTTGGTAGACTGAGTAGACTCAGGCAACAACTCCTTCCTTCGAGCAACTATTATGACCCTTTGTATGAACCTCAAGATCCCATTGCTTCTTTTCGAAGCAGAAGCATGGACCCTGTTAAACACAGATGCTAACGCTCAGGGCTACATCGAGTTGAAAATTCTTTTGATAATTTTTGGAAACATAGATGGAGAGCGGAGGACAACACGAGATATAATGGTACAGCCCGAACAGCAATACCGACCCAACCATAGGAGTCAGAGCGCAATAATTACGATGGACTCGTCCCCTAGAGTGGATGGAAACACCAACGCTCTGGTCCGGAAAATATTCGAATCCATACCGCAAGGGCAGAGCAGTAAAGGAGCGCCGAGACTAAGATGGCGAACGCAGGTGAGAGGGGACCATATGCAACTTGCGTGCATAACACTGGTGACGGCTAGCTAGAAACAGAGCCGGCTGGCGCCAAGCTTGTTGCTTGAGGCCGAGGTTCACCTTGGACTTTGACACCATCCAAATTTAACGAGTAATGGTCGCTAAATTCTCTTGTTTGGATTTTCAGGTAACTTTTGTCCAGGATTAAGCTTTTTGAGGGAGAAGATTAATTTGTGTATCAATTTTGTACAGGTCGTTTAAGCCAGACCTAAATTGCTTCGATTCGAGCCAAAATTTTTAATAAAGATATCATAAAATCTTTTTTTTGACTCCACAGAAGGGTCCTATTAGTGGTGATGGTGCTGCACAAAAATGGGTGCATACATATTTGCTAGTGAATCTACTGTATCATTACTCGTTATAGGCTAGGATCCGGTGAAGACCGATGCGATTTATGCTAGCTAATTGGTGAATGGCCATTTATGTTTTCAGGGCAAGTTTTGATTTTAAAACGGATGGGTCGAGCTCCTTAAAAGCTGCTTGTCCATCCAAGAAGACGTAAGTGGTTTTGCTTCTACATTTAAACCCGAGATGTTTTTTATCACAAATGTTGCTTCCAAGGGCTTTAGCCAGGAAAAGGGTTAAAATCTATCACTAATATGTTAATTAAGGCAATTCCCCATAAATTTTAGATCTGGTTCCTTTCTGCACCGAAAGACCATCTGTGTACCAGACGAGCCGTGGTGGGTTTGGTTAGTATTTAGCAGTCTTATTATGTATAAGTTTTTTTGGAAGCTATAATCCAATAGCATGTCTTTTGAAGGCATCCTAAGTAAGAATGGAGCTCAATGTTGTTCGAATCGAACAGTCTAGTTCCTTTTTATCAATACTTTTACTGGTGGTTATGAGTGAGATCTGGTGGTTATCGCAGTTGGGTATGTTATCTAAAATATAGAGAAACAACGAAATCAGCTTCAACACTAAGTTGCGACCAAACCGTTCAAGTTCCGAGTCTGGAAAGTGTTCGCCTCTCTCAGGAGGAAGCAGCGCTGGAATTCGTTAATGGTTACTATCGGAATACATAAAAAAGTCGCAAATCAAAGCGCATATCGAAGGCCTAAATAAATTTGAGAACAGGTCAGAAGCCTTGATCTAAAGACCAAAATGACAGTGAATCGCCCACATTTTCTAAAGAGTCACAGTTCCATGGGCAGATATGAAATGGAATTCAACCCATTATCTAACTCCCTGGTGGCAGAAGAGCCAGTGATGAGTCATGCAGACTGATATCAAAGTTTGTACTGAACTATTTATGACTTATTTTAACGCAATTTTATGTCAAAACGACCTTTTTCATGGCAATTAGATCAGCCTATATGGATCATCTCTAAACATCATACTTGAGAGAATTGTGCAGAACTCTCGCGCCAACCCCAGAGGTAAAATCTTTCAAAAGTCCGTTCAACTACTCGCATACGCAGACAACATTGACATAATCGGTAGAACAAAGCGTGATGTCAGTAAATCCTTCAAGAGTGTTGCGACGTAAGCGGCGAATATGGGTTTAGTAGTCAACGAGGGCAATACCAAGTATATGCTGTCATCAAGAAAAGACACCCAACACCAACGTCTTGGAAAAAACATCACCATCGAAAGCTATAACTTCGAGGTAGTAAGGCACTTTGTCTACCTGGGTTCCGCTTTCAATTCAGACATTGACACCAGCGCTGAAACCAAACGAAGCGCTGTTTTCTCTTGCCAATCGCTGGTTTTTTGGGCTAAGAAGGCAGTTGGGTAGCAAAGCCCTCTCTCGAGCAACTAAAGTGTCCATGTATAAGACCCTCATCATCCCAGTCCAGCTTTACGGTGCAGAGGCATGGACCCTGTCAAAGGCGGATTTAAACACTTTAGGCTGCTTCGAGAGGAAAATTCTTCGGGCGATTTACGGTCCCATCTGCATAGACGGAGAGTGTAGGAGGAAATATAACATCGAGCTGTACGGGCTGTACAGCCATACAGACCTAGCCAAAAGAGTCAAAACACAACGTCTTCGTTGGCTGGGACATCTAGAGTGGATGAACACCTACGCCCTGGCCCGGAAAATCTTCCCGCAGGAACGGCGCAGTAGGGGAGCACCGAGACTCAGGTGGCACACGCAAGTGGAAGGGGACCTCAGCCAACTTCGCGAGCGAAACTGGAGAAGGCTAGCTAGAGACAGTCCACCCCGGACTGTAGCGCCACCTAAAGTAAGTGAGTTTATGGATCAGCCAGACGGATTTGGCGCCAGTTGTAAGAAGATACACAATTTAAAAAAGGGTTCGGCTCTAGGAAGGTGTCGGCGGTGCAGCTTAAACCTTTGCAGGGGCAAAAAAAAAATTTTAAAAGAAGATATTAAACTGCATGAGCTTGATGAACCCTCCCAAAATCATATTTGTCATATAGGACTTCTCATCCTCCTTTTGATAATACTCCTATAACGAGCCATGAAAATCCCGTCCATATTCCACAGAAGATCCATAAGACAATACACCCATGCATGGTTGTGAGAAGTCGGGTTTGATTGACTGGTAAGCTCAAGTTAGCTTTTATTTTCTAAGTGCGCTGAATCAGGCGTCTCTATGCAGGAGTCATAAGGTATCTCGATCGTATCTCATTATTTCAATAGAAAACTGATTTAAAGCCGCTTTAAATGCACTGCTTACAAAATTTATTGCTGTTTCTGTAACTGGTCTTACCTAAGCAGGCATCCTGATGGCCATCTGAGTGTCCAGCACAAAACATTTCTCCGAAAAGCTCAACGCTTATTTTCTTTATCTCGTGCCACCTCACACAATCCAAAGGATCTGTTGGTAATAGAATTTTCAAAATAAGTATTCTAAGACAAAAGACCCATTATCACCTATGATTGGAACAGATGCCACTTGAAGGATGTTTGTTCCTGAATATCCCATATTTGCTTCAGTCTTTCCCCATCCTGCGATTATGCCCTTTCTTCCTGTCAAATTTATCGGTGCATTTGGCAAGCATATCGGCAAAATGTGATCACTATTGAGAAAGTTCTTAAATACAATTGACTTTAAATGCAATTCGATTCTTACCTGTATCCAGTTGGTTTCGCAAGCTTCAGCAACGCCAAGTCATACCGATCTGGTTGTGTCATACGAAATTTGAATCGCGGATGTATTATCTTTTGCACAACTCTGTGTTTTTCCACTGGGAGCGGTTCGCGTATTGCGCCCGAATTTTGTGTGTCAAGTTCTCCGAGGAACACCGATATATCCTGCAATCGTGCTTGTTGGATACAATGTGCCGCTGTTGCTATCATATTTGTGGACACTAGGACTCCACCGCACTGATATTCAGCGATTCGTATGTGCGCCTGCCAAGGATATTCGGCGAATCTAGATGGCCGTCCACCAATAATTCGCTTTTGAAGGGTATTTTGATAGGACTTTGGAATGCCACATTCAATCTGGAAATATAGAAGTTCTTTAGTTACATTTATACTTATAATAATATAAGTATAAATATACTTTAGTTACATTTATAGAACTTAAAACTCACTTACCACTGGAAAAATCTCATTGTCATCCCTTCGCTTGAGCATCACTCGCTTTGACAGATCATTCATTTTCATGAGGTTAAACCCAAAGTTTGCGGGCGAAATTTCATTATCCGATATGCAACAGGAAAATAACCACTTGTTGTTGCCACATCCTTTGGCGTGCTTGCCGCCTTGGATCCAACAGGAGAATGACAGTTTACATGGCCACACGCCATTTTGGTGAAAGCATTCAGATGGCACTCCAAGGATACTGTTGAGAATTCCTATAAGAAAAAAATGGAAAATGTTTAACGAAAGGTGAAATAATATTTTCCTGAAATGCTTTATTTGCTTCTTAGTAGACAACATAGACTCCGGGGTAAGCAACCGTATAATTTGACCCACTAAGGCATCACTGAGTGCACATTCAATGGCACTGAAATTCAATCTACTCTAGTTAAACTCATTCGTTGGGCTCAAAGAATAGTGAAACCAGGCAAATATCTTGGCAACTGTCAAGTGTGTAGCCATGAGTTTAAGCACTGTAATGTTAAATAAACTTGTCCATGGCATAGGAGCAAAATCTGTGCTATTTTTATGAAGCGGCATGAAGTTGAATTCAATGCAGATGACAGCGAAAACCATAACACAGAATCAATTGCATTGAATGGCAATAAAGTTGCTAAACTGAGGAAGCTAATACATTGCGAAAAAGTTCTTGCTTTCATTACAACGGGTAAAAGTTTGCCAAAACAAACGCTGTTCCCTCCTAGCTTATACTCTTAAGAGTATTTCTAACACCTAAAGTAAACACTCTCTACCGGTCTAAAGTTTTAACATTTTAACACTGAAATTGTATCCAATAAAATAAAAAATAGATTAAAATCTGCAAGGAAACTTTAGATAGTTGAATTATTGCTTTTTAGTTAAAGTGGGATTCACAAAGTATGCTTTGGCTCCGCCTCGGCCTGATGTTTACAAGTTTAGTCATGCGATATCAATGTTTCCTAACATAGAATAATAAAAAAAATAAAAAAAAATTAAAACTATGAATGAAGCGCGTTGGAGTGGGAATAAAAAAAAAATTTGGGTAATGTAATTTTAAAGCAGATTTAATGGGATTTAATTTTAACATATCGTAATGGGATGAAAACGAAGCCAGAGCTTGTTTGTGAAGCTGTCTTAAAGCTCCAAACAAAGCCATCGACCCCTTTGATTATACCAACAAATTATTTAGACAGGGTGACTGATGGGACTTGTTTAACGGAAGTGAACTGTGCAAAACATCCAAGCCACCACCAGTGCAGCTTTTTAAGAGGTCGGTTAATGACTTGCATACGCAGACAACATTTTCATAATCGGAAAAAGGCTGCCCGATGTCAGTAATGACTTTTTACGAATATGGGCTTATATCAGTGAATGAGGGCAGAGTATGTGTCATAAAAAAGAGTTTTCGTCTTGGCGGAACATAAACGAAGACAATAATATAAATTATTTGAAAAAGTTAGGGATTTTGGCTAATTAGTCTCCACTAAAAATTCAGAAAACGCAAATCCCTTTTGGGCTAAAACGGCCAAAGCTACCTCTCTCCAGCAATCAAAGTGGCCATTTAGAGTGTAATCATCGTGCTAGTCCTGCTTTATGGTGCAGAAGCAGGGAACTCAGCAAATAGGCTGATAAGGACCCTGTAGGCTGTTTCGAAAAGAAAACCTTCTGAGTAATTTTGGTCGCGTCAGGAAAATTCTGTGGGGGTTTTTTGGTCTATCATAGACCGAGATAGTAAATCAGGAGGTGTTAAAATATCAAACTATGCGGTGAGTAAACTGACACCAATTTTACTCAGAAGATTCAAAACAGCTGCGATGGCGGATTATCACCATTCAACAGCGAGTTTATCTATAACAAGCTCTATGCAGATGGTGTACTCCAAAAATGCTTACATCTATTATTGAGGTTACTTCAAACGGGTCGAAGTTTCACGTTTTTGAAAGCGGAAATTTTAGGAGGATTTTTTAATTCAAAAAGTGGCCACTTAGTTGCAGGTGACTAAATCTTGTCACCCGCATCTAATAAATTGCACCCAATTGTTCCAGGGATTGTTTAGATTGTTTAGATTTCGTTGAGTTTTATTTCCGCTTGAGTTAAGCCCTTAAGGAGTCTAAGGCTGTGTGAAACTATCGTTTCTTTCAGTAAATATTCTTCTACTTATTTGCAGATCGGTAAACGCCAAGAAACCAGAGCAAAATAAGATTCATGTATCCGGCTCGAAGGACCAAAGTGTTCGGCGATGAACGTGTTTCTCGAACTTCGGGTAAGTCTCGTGTAAAAACAGCATGGACTGTATTTTTCTGCAATGTCTCTGAATTCGGGAAAAAAAACAATAAATCGCCTATTTAACCTTGTTACAATGCAACCAAATAAGTACATAACAAGTGAGTAAGTGCAAGAGTTTGTCTGTGAAAAACTTCTATACACCCGACCCTATATACCATGTAACACCAAATCTTAAAGTTTCTTGGCCCGAATTCATATATTATTTTAATAGGCTACGCCCCCAAAAGTGGACATGGGCTTAAAATTAAAATCAATTTATTGTAATTTCGATAGAATCTTCGATAGAAGAAAATTTTATCTTAAAATAAAGAGTTTTTCCCGAAAAACGCTCCCTAAAAGTGGGCGGAGCTCAAAACTTTGTACGGAATAAACTTAGAAAATAGTAAAATTTTTAATATTTGTGACAATTTTTTTTCGATTTAGAGTGAACTTTCCGAGAAATCGGGTTTTTAAAGATCTCACATGTTAAAAGTGGGCATGGTCGATATTGTGAGCGGTTCAATTTTTGCTTCGTTAAAGGTCTTAGGCCAATATTGCTCAGTACCAAAATTTAAGTTCCTGTGCCTGTCTAACTTGACCAAACGACATTTTGAAAAAATTGTGAAATAGAGCTTGTCTCACATTGAAGCCAGTAGTGTGTCTGGCCGTTGACGTATTGAGCCAATTTTCACACTTTGTCTGTTCAACAAAAAACCAAGCAGCATACCGAGTTTCAACTCTCTAGCTTGATTTTCAAGACCTAAACCCTTCACACATACAGACGGACGGACGGACAGACGGACACGGCTTAATCTATTTACATGTCGGTCTCGATGATATCTCTAAAAGGTCTTAGGGGTCTACGGTGATTATTTCACTGTGTTACAAACTATGCATTAAAATGAATATACCTTCGGTCGGGTATAACAATTAACCTCGAAAAGTTAAGGTTACAACTTGTCCAAATTTAGGTTGGGGGGGGGGGGGGGGGGGGGGGGGGGGGCGTTGTTGCATGTTACACAGGGTTAGTATGTGCTTACGTGGATTAAGTATAAATTGCCAAATCGTGTGTCGAACGCCTAATCTTAGCTGAAAACATGTCATCATATAGGGACAATCAACCAACGGTAGATGGTAGCCGGCCACACTTTAAGGAAGGGTGGCAGCTCTATTCTAAGACATGAAATGAAGTGGAACCCCTTAAATCAAGGTGGTGGAAGAACTGATGAACGCCGCAGCACTTGGCGTAAAGTTGTGGAGCAGAAACGTAGGCAACTGTGGAAAAGTTAGGTAAGGTAAGGTTTAAGTAGTGGCTGTCAGATGTTAGAAAACGGACACAATTAGACCCAAGAAAGTTTATTACGTTACCACGTAGATTTATCAAAAATGTTCGCATACTGGCTGAATCATATAGGCCATTAGGATCGTTGTATAAAGAACAAAGCTCCAGGTGGAGATTTAGATTCTGATCTGAGATAGAACGGGCCACATCCATTCAGCTACTGAAAACATCATCAAAATAAAAGGAATACTTGTTGCATACTTTTCTATCAGACAGTACCTGTTACGACACCGATTGTGGGACACTACCCTGCGTTCTTTTAAGGGGTATCAAACTCTTAGTGTGCTTAAAATTCAACTTTGGAACTGTTTCGTCACCAGACAAGTGTTGCCACTTGCTCATCAAAAGTTTGTTCTTTCTATTTCTCAAAAGAACTTAACTATGCAACTAGGCTTTGCATATATGTCTGTATGAGTTTGCGTAGAGATTAGTATCCCTAAGGAGCCTTTTTCAGGCATAAGATATAGAGACAGTTGTAGCGAAATTGAAGAGCTCGTCAGCCTTTCCTAAGCGCCTTGTGAAGCTTGAACTGCTCTGACATCTACCAAAGATATGTCCGGCAGACTAGCTACCTTTAAGTTTAAAAACCTAAATCCACACACTTGACGGCTGCTTGACTGTTCGAAAAGGTTCATACATGCTTGGAGGATATCACTGCTTGAAAAACACTACAATTATTAGTAGGGTGGCAACCGAGACTACAATTGAGACCATCTGGGAAAAGTCCCATCGCTAGTTTTTGGGTCCCAAGTGGGTCAAAGAATTTTCGAGAAAGGTGAGATGCTGGATGTATTCGGAATTGAAGAGTGGCCTATACCAAAATAGATTCATTGTGGGATTCATTGAGGTGAGTGTTTGCAGTTTCAACTATTTGTCTACCGAAATTTTCAAGGCTTAATAAAAGGAGCAGAATGTTCAATGCTATGTGCGACGTGCCCCGCAAATACACAAGCAAACCGGTCCCTAGACCGGGTTCAGTTTGTCAGCTTTGTCGCTTTATCCAAGGTAGTCTACCAAACAACACTTCCATGCGTCAGTAAAGGTCCAACGATAGATAAAGCCAGAATCTTCATATGTTTGCAATGGCATTTTGTGAAAGAAAAGAGAGCTTCTGTAGCTTTCCGTAATCTATTTTTATTTTAGAATTTCCAGCTAAGCTGCCTATCTTTGTTGATATCGATATATTAAGCTTCAAGGAAGTAGATTGGACATGTGCCCCTCAGAGCGGGTGAAAATGTGGCAATTTGTGTTTTCTGGTGAAGAGTACCAAATAAGTTTAAGACCAAAACCATCTGCCTATCTTGTAAACTTGCTAAGTGTTAAAGTGTTAAAGATTTTCTCCATGCCTCCTGCCTTCTTAAGCGGTGCTGATTGGACTCCAACTTACAGGTTCCCCGTCTGACAAATCTTCTGGCAGATGAATTTGTCGTACATCACGTCAAAAAATAGTTGAAAAGAGCTAAAGCACGTCACGAGAAAATGACACACTACGTAGGTGAGACCCTATGACCCATAAAGGGTAGTGGGAATCAATATTGTAGATAGGTATGTTCACAGCTAAAATCTGATTAAAGTTAATTTCTTAAATGGGTGTGGGCGCACTAACATGCGGGCCTGAATTTGAAGCCGGTGGGAGGATAGAAAAAAAAATCAAATTCGATCTATAGAGAAGGGGTTCCAGAGTAGCTAAGATATTTCAGCTCATTTATCTCATATCTTAGGCTAAAAATTTTTCTAAGCGCTGACATGGATTTATTTATTCTCCTGATGTGGCGTTGATCGACATAAAAAAAACATTAAAAGGCCTGAAAGGCACACTAATACTTATTCCAGTGCGTTGCAAATTATAAGTCCAAATTAATATACCCTGGGAGGAATATTATGAAAGCCCTTTTTTCCTCAAAATAGTAACAGCGCGGACTGAATCACCGAAACACATATTATCACTTATTCTCGATATAGAAAACATCTTACCAGGAAAATAGAAGATAAGACTAAGCTTCTACTAGAAATGGGAAATAAAAAAATGATCTAATTTTTCGGTACGTTGCATACGTAGATATTTATGGAGCGATTCAAGAATACCCGAAGGATCAAAAATTATCTTCAAAGTGCTTAAGAAAGGCAATTTTTAGATTTAAATAGTGAAAAGGCTTATAGCCGTGAAATTTAGTGAAATAGTCTTATAGCCGTTAGAGTATAAAACAAAAAGGAGTAGTGACAAGTTTAAATCTCAAATCGTCTAAGAACGCTCCACGATATTAAAGAATTATCTGATCAATATCATTGAAGGAAACCCTGTGTTAAATATGGTATAATTACGCGAAAACAATTTTAGCATCAAACTGTCATAAGAGTATTTAATTCTTTGATATTATTTTGATGAATGCCTAACTGAGTAATTAACTACATTTTCTCCTTTTAAATGCATACAAACCTCCGGCAGCTAATGGCTGCAATTGCAGAAACAAAAGAACCTCCAGCCACAAAGTGATTAGTATCGATTGGTGAAATTTCCATGACAGCATCGTTCATGCTATTCTAATCGTCATTCTATGAATACAGTGCACTCATTCTTCTTCAGTGCGGACAAGCAATATTCAAAGAATATCTCTGGCACTACAATCAGGCACTTATTAAAATTTCACAAAAAAAAAAAAAAATGAATGTATCGTTATCGTTGCGCGCGCGCGTTGAGCTCACATTTCTAGGGCACTAGGTCTGCGGTGAATAAATTGTTTTCTTATCCGCGCTCTTCCTCAACAAATTGGGTTGGTGCTTATGCTCCGACCGTTGTGCATCATTTCTTTGCATCCATTGCGGCTTGATTGAGACAATTTCCGAGTTGTGTTTCCGAATGTGAGATGAGGATAAAAAAAAAACCAATTTCGCTTCTAATGAAATCGTAGATCGTTTAACAGTTTTCCGCTCGAAGAAACAATCTACTTTCCACTACACGTTTTGTTGTCAAATGCCACACGACGACGACGATGACTCGGCGCGATGGGTGGTGGTACTAGGAAAGTTTCTTTAAGCTGCGGTTACCAGTCTATTTCGCGGTCGTTGCACGTGTCTAAGCTCGAAGAACGATCTGATCGGTTTGAAAGGCAGAATCAAACTGGGAAAACATATTTCTAACGAATCCAAGATGATCACCTACCGCCATCATCAAAAAAGTAGTGGCAGCATCTAAAAGGCAACATCAACATTTGCCAACAACAGAGCGAAGAGACTACAGGTGAGGATGGTGCGAAGACGATGTCGTCAGAGATTGTGATTCAAGTGAGGAAAAACGAACAACTAGTTCAATGCGTGTATCTGTAGCGACCATGTAATCGACGTGCGTAATAAAAATTCAGACAGGCCGTCCTTTCTGGTTCTCAATGCATTCTGGGTCTTAACTGTTCGGACTCGATCGAAGAGAAGTGTCATAAGACCTGGTCCGATGCGGCTGCTCCAAAGAGAGATGTGACGATAGTTGGCAACCTGCCGAGCAAGGTTCTCTTATGGGAAGACCCGGTCATGGCATGTTGTTTACTTGATCTCTTTATGGGTTTGCTGTGAGAAATTGAAACTAATTGGCAGAAGCTTTGGTGTTGCTTGCTTCGCCTTGTTGGCTTATTGCTTGATGCAATTTAAGGCAGAGATCGCGCGAACAATGAGTTGCATAATGGTTACATTCGCACGATTGACACATTTTGTCTTATTGGGAAAACGAATCCAGGCTAATGCGGTTGGTACAATAGGACCACAAGGTGCAGCTGTGAGAACTTTAGAGTAAATTAGGCGTTTGGCGATGATACATATCTTTATGCTTCTGAAAGATAAAAAAGGAACACACAACTGGTATACAATAATGTTCGGCGTGAAATTTCCCGTATTAGATTGAGAATGAGAAATGCTCTCATTCCAATGCATCAATATTATACTTTAGTCACTGATAGCATGTCACTACCCAACTGGTCTTATTGTGCTCTGCACAGTTTCAAATCCGACTGCTTTTCATTTTACCAATACAACTACCAATCGACTCAGGGTATTTTAAGTTTAATCTACTACAGGGAAAGAAAGAAATATTTCTCTATCAATTCTCCTGTTGGTCCCATCAAATCTATAAAAGGTCTTGGGTTAATCCGGTGATGATTTCTTTACATTATGTTATTCGTCTAAACTGAACATACCCTGAGTAGGGAATAAGAAGTAAGTAGTTTTTAACTGTCGTGTTTTAATCTGCTAGTGTGTGTGCCTACTATGCCCGAGTTCTTGGTTCGAACCCTACCATCGTCACCTGAAAAAAAATGACTCCTTCTAGTGCCGTTTGGATTCGGCAAAAAACACACACAGTGCTCAGATGCATAATGAAAAAAAACTTTTTCTGAAATGTTAAATTGAAATCATAGATGTCAGTGCTGCTGTAAATTTCCCAAGTCTTAGTAGAGGTAAGTAGTAGTAGAGGTAAGACCTAGTTGGTATCCAGCAAATAAAATCCACATTTTGTACCAACCCAAACAATTTCTTTTCTTTTCTATCATTTTATTTACTCGAAATCCCACGAGCATCCAAAAAAACAGACGACCTCCCGAAAACCGACAAATTTTGGAACCCTCCAATTACCCCCGCTACACACAGCATAAAGGGTTGAGAAGTTGGTCCTGGTTCACCTCGAGCTGCTGCGCCACTCTATTTATTTTATATTTATTTATTATTTTAAAAATAAAGACATTTCCTTTAGAAAATTTCGACTCAGAGGTAGTCATCCCGGATAAACTCCTAAGCCTGGCAACGCAAACGGAATGGATAGTGGTGTTGGCCTGCGACGCTAACACCCATCATTCCCTTGGGGCAGCAGTGACATAAATGTAAGAGTGTTTATATGATTCTATTTTATCTTCCGGCCTCAACATTTGCAATAGAGGGAATTCACTTCACCACTTTCGTGGTAAGAAATAGGCAAGAAGTGGAAGGTATTTGCCTGATTTTAGCTAAGCCTTCAGTTCAAGATATGAAGTTTTCAAAGAAATCCCAGAAAGGCCGATAGAAACAAATACATAGAAGTGGCGCATAGGCACCTAGATACCCAAAGGACCTGGATGATTCTTATGACTTCGATAGGGCGGTAGAAAATCTCAGTAGGTTTTAACTTTGGCTTTCGAGAAGGCGTGTCCAAGGCGTGTCCGATCGATAGAACTCATAAAAGAGCACAACTAAAGTGGTGGAGTAGGGTTTTAGGTCTGAAAAGGAAAGAGGTTAGGAAACTCTACAATAGAGCTCAGCTTTTTAAAACTGACAGTAAAAACAAATTTAAGTACTTAGTTAGGAATTCAAAAAGGAATTCGAAAGGATACTGCGAATCCGTCGCAGTAACATATGAGGCCTCGAAGCTACGCAAGATTCTTTTTGAAGAAGCGTGCGTTCCCTGGTCTGTTACCAGGGGAACACCTCAAGGTGGAGTATCATCTCCACTCCTGTGGGTGCATCAGGATCCACAACATTCTGAGGAAGGTAAGTGCTATGGGTCTCAGTGGCACGGCGTACGCATGTGACGTGGTGGTAATGATGTATAGAAAGTACTAAAATATTCTAAGTGAAATCATGCAGAGTGCTCTGAGAACGATCACCATCTGGACCAAAAACTGTAGTCTTAGTGTCAACCCCTTAAAAGCGGAATTAGTTTTTTTTTACCAGGAAGTGCAAGTACAAATTCAAACTCCCCAAGATGTAGGGGAAAGACAAGAAAACGGTAGGGGAAACTTGGGGCTTGAAACCTGCAATAGTTCTCTGGTTATATACTGTGGGTAAGACCCATACTTGCGTTGCCTTGGTTTGTTGGAAAGCAAAAAAACAGAGAAACAGTGTATGGAAAACTATCAGCGGCTTAAAGAACGGCTTGTATAACCATCGAAGCTCACCTACGACAGCACGAAGCAAACCTACGGAAGCTCTTAACACTCAGCTGCACCTTACCGCTTGATCTACAGATAAAAAATACTCGCTGGCAATAGTGCGCTACGACTCACTAATTTAAATAATTTCAAGTACGGGTACGGCACGATCCTGACGAAGCTACTGCCAGACAGTCCAGCACTAACGGATGAAATTCTGTCCTTGGTCGACTTCGACACACTTCGTCGACTTCGTTATCTATCCAGTGAGGGAAGACTGGGAAAATAATGCAATTAACAGGCCTAATGAAATTGCCACAGATAGTTGAAAACAGGGAAAGGAACAGGTTCCGGCATTTTGCAGAGATCGATATCCAGATGAGATATCGCCATTTACATCGACAGCTAAGCTACGCTCAGGGCAATGCAATCGGTCAATATCAAATCTGATTTAGTCAGGGGCTGTCGCATAATGCAGTCAGAACTGAGTGAGACTGTGCTGGATGCCAGGATACTGTGGTATAGAGGGAAATGAACAAGCCGATGAGCTTGCAAGAAGAAGAGGAGGGCTCTTCGAAAATAGTCCTCATCATCATCATCATTTTCGAATGCCGCTTATCCTTTAAAAGGGTCGCGGAGCGAGGGTGGCAAAATGGTCCTTCCATCTTTCTCGATCCTCCGCCACGAACAAGAGACTCCGGCACAATCCCCAGGCGGGACTCAGAGAGGTTCTTTACCTGATCCCACCACCTGTTTCTTGGTCTGCCAGGGGGGCGACGCGCTCGCATCTCGGCTAGCATGACCTGTCTAGGAAGTCTGTCAGGGGGCATGCGAAGAACGTGTCCAAACCATCGAAGAATCGATCGCTCCACTCGGAGAAGTAGCTGCTTAACATTAAGATTCCCACGAATACTGACGTTTCACACCCTATCCCTTAGAGTAACACCAGCAACGCACCTCAGGAATCTCATTTCGGCAGCTTGTAACCGCGATCTAATTCTTTCGGTCATTATCCAAATTTCATGACCATAGATGAGGGTCGGAACGAACACTGAATTAAAAACTGAGATCTTTGCTTTCACTCCTAGCTCAGCTTTCCTAATGACCGGCCGGCCCAATTCCTTTTACTATTGCTCCAGCTGGGCCAATTCTACAGGACAACTCAGTATCAATCCTCCCATCTTTCGTGAAAAAGACCCTGAGATACTTAAACTTCTCCACCTGTTTTAATGGAACTCCATTTATGTGCAGGGTACACTGCACAGGAGTTCGAGAACAATTTGTTCACGTTTACTTTCATCCCAGCATTACCCAGCATCTTTAATATCAAACCACCCCCCTGCGTAGTAAGAGGCACTACTGAGAAGAAAACTACAATGACCGCTGGGCTAATCTGACTGGACAAAGGGTATTTAAGGCTCTCTGGCCACGTTTTAACAGGAAAGGATTAAAGGACTATTGACAATGAACAGAGTCAAGCTTAGGCAATTGCACTGGAACCTAACTCGAAGGGTGGCTGAAATGAATTTCCACAACGCTTGTTAAAAAGCATCAGGAGAAAAATTGTCATGGAAACAGGTCATCAGAAGTTTGCTTCACAAAAGTGTTACCCTCAAGCATTTGTGCTGACTCCTAAACCATCTGCCATTTTTATTCTAAATTCTTCCGTTATAAGGTGCTTTTTTCATCAATTTCAAGGACGGATATCGTTATAATGGTTATAAAAGTTAATAACTCTACCTTGTTAAGTCTACCTTGCTTCCAATGACCTCGTTACGGTATCTACTGTAACTAAGCATAAGTTTAAGGCACATAATTAATTTTAAAATTGCCCTTAAATTCTGGACGAATCATATGGGTTTTATCATAAACATTTAACCTACATGAGTAATTTCTAATCTTTTATAAGGATTGGTTCTTATTCTTGGTGAAAACACGGCACTGGGGAAAAGACCTTTATCGAAAAAGCATCCTGGCCTCGCTGAAAAACTGTGGATCCTCTTTTAGTTGGGTGATCACTTCTGCGCTGAAGCCTAAAACACCTGCTTAGTTCCCTTGGTTTTGTTTAGGTTGGCCAACAAAATAGCTGAATCGACAAGGATTAAAATGGTTAAGTAGACTTCATGAAGAGCGCTTAAGCACCACAATTCCAGGGCGAAATTCTTAGATGTCAAACAAGAGTGAGAAGGTCAAAACTAAGGCTGACATCACATTCGATAGCGTGATTGAGTGACAACAAAGTATACAAAATTTTCTTTGTTGTGCCAAAAAGGTAAGTAAAATCGGATCGTCTAGCCCTAAGGCTGTCGAATTACAACAGTCCACAGAATTATACAGCATTGCCCTGCAAAGAAATCCCACACAGAAACATATCAACCCTCAGCATTTAAATACAAGATTCGAAATCGGAGCACACTTCGACAATGACCCAAGGTCTTACCACAAAGGCACATGTTTATTCTTTTTCAAACGGTCTAAAGGCACTGGCTAAAAAGGGTATAAAAACGAAGTCTCCATATTGATAAATCCAACTAAGCATAAGTTTTTTATTTAACATAATTCAATTCAAGCCTGAATATCGGCTTTTAAAGTAAAGGGGTTACTCGCATTTAAAACAGAAATCATCATAATAATATTATCAACCTTTTCGTATATTTACATAAATAAATCCTTAAAAATATTCTTGACTTAATTAGCAATGATTGAAACTTATCTTGCACAAAATATCTCTGGGGATAGAGCAAAAGGTTAGTCTTTAACATTGAGTCTTAAATCTAAGCTTTGAGTGAAGAGCATATTTACAACAAAATATAGAAAATAATTTAAGCTTAATGAAGAAAGTACCATTAATGCATTGCTGAAACAAATTCACAATGAAAGGACAAAAGGACTCTTGAAATAAATATAAACTTAACAAAAATAAATAAAAAAAAAGTCAATCAACAATTTAAGCCATCTAGAGCTGTGAAGTCAGTCCAACAACATATGATATCCAGTCGACAGTGAAGGGTACACGATGATAGATACCTGGTTGTCCTCGTGACGCACATGAATATCCTGCTGAAACCACTCCTACAAAGATAAAAATATGTGAGAAAATGTTTTCTTTTGCTTGCGCATTTCCCACTCACCAATTAAAAACCATCGACCGTTCTTTTCATGCATCAGCGGTCCACCGGAGTCCCCTTGGCAGGAGTCTTTTCCTCCATTTCGATACCCGGCACAGAGCATCTCCGGGTAGATAACGACGTTGATTCCATTTTGCCGATGCCATCTTTCACAGATTCTGGGAAAAAGACGCTTGTAAGATAAGGCGTGTAAGAACAGGACTACGAACCTATTCTCTATCACTGGAACATCGACAGCCTGCAGAGTCTTTGGCCTCAGCCTCGAGCCAGGATTCAGAGCACCCCAGCCAGCCGCCCAGCCGAATTTCCCTAGGAAATCCTCGTTTTTCTCCGGCAAACATATTGGAGCTTCAAGAATTTCAAAATGGACGCGATCAAGGTGGAAAAGCATTTTGCAAAAATTAAACAAAAATTAGCACATTTGTGTGAGTGTGTGTGTAAGGAAATGTTTAAATAAAACTCGTTTATACCAATATGCGGCATGAAGTGCACCGGCCTTTCCAGTGTCAAAACAGAAACATCGAAGCGATCCGCCTGCGGCGTGAATTTGAAATACGGATGAACATCGATCCGCCTCACGCCGAACGTGTACGCAGGTAACGGTTCAACAGCGGAATTGATCACGTAATCGCCCAGCGTTACATGCACTTGACGTGGCGTGGCACGGGCCACACAATGTCCAGCGGTGACCACATGCCTGCGTGAAACTAACGAGCCGCCGCATCTGCAATCAAGAGTATAAGAAGTTAATTGTCCGTGGTAAAGTAAAGAAGCATTTATTTTTCTTAAGTGGTCTTGTGGACACAATTATGAGAGACAGAAAAAAGAGTCAACAAAACATGACGTGCGCGGTATAACCGTAAAGTGTCTTCGAAATGTAATCAAAACGTGCCGTTGGTGATGGTGTCTTCGGGCATCCCACGGAAGTGATCTATTCAAATTTTTTTCTGATTGATTTTCTGAAGAGATTCAAAGACAAATCCGTCGACAAAAGATTGTTTGTTTTCCCTTGGTGACGGTCATTAGAAATTCAGAGATGAATTAACTTTCTACCAAGAACCGAATTATACGCTTGACTTAAGACTGTTCTCTTTTGGGATGAAAGCGAAATAGAATTTGAACACTACAGCCGGATGCTGCGGGAGCTCAAACCTGATGTATTTGGGTCAAGGTGTCAAGTGGGTCTACCCAGCGAAATATACCTACAATCTTTGGGTGTTTATCAATAAGCGATTATTTTATGGCTAAGGCCGAGATAACATTGTCTTAAAAGCTTAAAACTTTCAATGATGGCACAATGTCACTGTGATGAAGAGTCGTTTTGGTTTTATGGTCTTCTTTCATTATTGTGCCGTGTGTCAAATTTCCTTTGAGGTTTAAAAATAAATCTCTTTTGTAGAGGATCTATCTAATGTATGTAATGGATGTAAAGGAGGATCTATCTAAGGATCTTCTAAATCTTACCCACTCAAGCTACAAGAGACTCTTATTTTATGATCTATATAAAACAAAAAAAAGACCATTAAGTATGAAGACATACGCAGAGCGGTCCGTCGGCTTTTGTTGAAAATTAAAGTCATCTATATTGCGCAGTTTGTGAAACATTCTATTTATTTATTAAAATTTTTCTTGATATATTTTACAGTCTGTAATATACTTCTGGTTCTTATATTTGGCGATTTTATATTGAGTTTTTTTACTCTAAAAAAAGGCTGGCAAAAAGCTTTGCCGTTACGAAAATAGATGGAAGGACATACTCTTTCTTGGCCTTTTTTAGGATTTTTATAATTTAAGACCCATAAAACAGCAATTTCGATTATTTTTGATTACCCTTAGACTTTTTGATCAACTTTACAACCACCTGTGCTAGCATTTGCCACTTTTTTCAAATTCTGTGGACATGGATTTCTGAGAAAACGGTAAAAATATGCTGTTTTTTATTTTGCTTGTTTGAATGGGATTAAGAGCTTAGGGTCGGAAACGGTAATTTCGAAACGTTTTTGATGCAGTTTGCTTGCCTTTTAAACATTACATACTTCAGCCAAATTTAAACAAAGCCGTCATACCATTAAGGATCAAGAAATCTTTAAAAAAAAATTTCGAAAATGTTTTCACGTTTTTCAGTTAAATCTTCGAAGTTTCTGAATATTCGCAGTCTGCTATAGTTTTGTATAAAATTTAAGAAGATGGACTATGCCCGGTGTTTTAAATTAATTTAAAAACTATACTTTATACCGTTTGGGAGATAGAGGGGGAGACATGCGCTCTTTTGACCTTTTTTATAATTTTTTAAATTTCAAATTTATAAAACAAATATTTTGAAGTTTTTCCAGTTCCTATTAGACTTTTTTCCAATAGAACAACCACCAGCACTAGCCTTGGATGTTTTTTTTTAATTCTATGGCCACCGGTTTATGCGCAAACGGTAAAACAAGCTCCTTTTATATTTCGTTTTTTAAATAGGCTTCATGCATTTTTGCGATTTTTTTTTCGAAAATGCGTCAAAACTGCAGTTTTCAAACTGTTTTTGAAAAATATGGCCTAAGCACTTGGTTTACTTTGAGTTGCTTATGGCCTCAAACACTTTGAAAAACGTCATGCATTTTCGACTCTTCATTTCTCAAAAACTTTTTGATTTTTTCGAAAAGTTTTATTTTTTAATTAAAGCTTAGTATTCCTTAAATCTTTCGTTTCATTTTTCTAGTTCTTGCATACTAAAACTCTTGAAAAAAACACTAAAAAATATCAAGTCCATTTTCACATGAAATTTCAAACTGTAATTAAACAGTTATTTGTGGTTAAAAAAGTGTTATTCTTTGGATATTCTGGCTATTTCCGCAGTTTATACGCACACCAAATTTTGTCTTCCTACGACTTACCGTTCAGAAGCTATAAAGCGATTGGACGGACGGACGGACGGACAACGTACCGATACCATAAGAGGTCCTTTTTCCATTTTTGGACGGACCGCTAAAAATACTAGGTGATGACCTTACTGCTAATTAAATAACTTGATGAAAACATGTTCCACTTACATGTTCTTATTCTTTGTAAAAACAAGGCTTGTGGATTGATAATTTGAAACCAATGGCATCTATCAAGCCCAAAAGCCTTTGAGCTTTGCAATGAAGTCTTTGTCAAAATTGCATTTTGTCAAAGTCAAACAATTTTTCAGCACTAGTTAAGAAAGTAATTTTAAACTGCTTAATTAGCTGTTATGATGAACTGTTCAAAAACATGTTCAAAACTTTTAAAGCTTTCAAGGTCGATCTTTACCAAAAGAAATTATTTTTGATAGTTTAACTCTTTTTTCTTGGCTGCAGACAGATACAATTTTTATTTTGAATCAATCTAAAAGTCCATGTTAATTGTTAGGTATACGGCACGACTGGAAAAGCTTGACCCTATTGGCACTTACCCACTTGAAATTTTGCACTTCCTGAATAACCATTTTTTTTTAGGTCGCGATCAAGGGGTTATGGACTACCATTATGATGCGTAGCACATCGCGAGCGGAAGGAATTTGAATTCCTGTGGAATAGGATGTAAACTCGTTGGATACTCCATCCCAATTGCCCACTGTCAAGCTCTGAATTGCGTCAAAAATCTTGGTTGTTAAATTTCAGGTTCTATTAACTTTCATTGTATTTAGAGTTTGTTGGTTAAGACTCTTCTTCCCTAAAAAAGGGCGTGGCATCAACCCCTCTCACTAGTTTCTTATAATTTACTCTCAATCAAGGGGCTATGACTACCCATGTTGATGTTGATAGAGTATGAGACTTAATCTCAGTTTCGTGAGTTCGGGTCCCACGTTCGGCGTCATTGTTGAGATTACCGAAGTAACAAGGACGACCACATGAAGGACAGCGGCACGTTAAGCCGATAAGCTGCCACTAAGCCGGCAACATTTAGGTCACATTTGCCTTGGGGCCACTTGTCCTTTATCCTGGCAATGAGAAGCGTCATTTGGATATGCATTAAGCTTAAACATGTTTTAAAAAGGTTAAAAAATCCCTATGCAGCCTACGCGACATGCCGAGCCTATCGGAACATGCCGCTATCCTTAGGCCACAACCCTAATCTTAACATTATGTCTGAGAAATATATTCGACTCTAACCAGGTCATTGGAATAAAGGCATCAACGCATTTATTTCCACAAGGATTCCTTCAAGGTGTTGGACAACAATGCCCATGAAAACGAGCATTTTCGGTCAATTGATCGTGGATAAAGACTGCCTTTCGTTTCCAGGAATTTATTGTCCTTCTTCTTTTTTGACACTAATGGAGCATTAATAGTCTTTTTTGGTTGGACTTCAACATTAGAGTAGGTATCTCCCATTAAAGCTCAATAGTGACTTATTTTTTGAAAGTTGTCCGATTTTAAATCTTCCTTGGGTCTTGACAATTCTTATATAATTGCGTTTTTTTTATAGAGCATCTTCGTTAAGACTTTAATTAGTTACTCTGAAAATGCTTTTCCGGATGTTTTTTAATTATTTTAAAGGTAGTTTTTCTGTCAAAAAATAAAGGAGAAACTTTATATTTTTTTGCCCAATCTCTAAGCTACTTCACACTCGGCAAAAAAATATACACCTGTGAGTATTATTGATAGTTGAAATAGTGTTTAGGCTATGAACTCATACAAACGAAGCAATAAAAAGAAATTAACTTAGCATACTCCCCTAAGAAATACCAACAAAATAGTGAAATGTTAAGTTTCCTATTAATTGTCTTTCTTTCTTGTTTCCTTTTTGTATTTTAACGTTTACCAGTGCTGAAATTTCAGAATCTCTTCTTTTCTTTAGTTCTGGCCCTATCATTAGGGCTATCAAGAATTTGGAAGTAACAGATGGGCTACCACTATGTCCTTAGTTTCTCAAGGACCTGTATTTTTGTAAGCGTCAAGTAAAATAGCTTAAATACTTTCAGTAAAGGTTTGAGCAAACCAAACTACTCTGTACCTATACATACGTGTCAAATGATCGCAATTCCATTTTAAATTCCAATTCAAAAATTAAATTTAATTTTTTCCCTTAATTGACTACAAATTTTTTTTTGCTAAAATGTTAAAAAAAAAGGGGATTTTTTTTTGTTACTATGAGTATTGTTTGTTGCTTAAAGATTGGGACAAAAATGTCCCTTAAAGGCGCTGTAGAGAGCACAAAACTAAGCGAAAATGCTCCAAAAATTGCATTTCACAACTTTGCTTGCGGATGGGTCTTTAGAGGTCTCAATCGTAGCCTATGTCGCCGTCGGCTTCGACTTGTCGACGTGTTGTGAAAAATATCAGTGGAAAGTCGATGTGTTGTTGTGCTCGCTCCCAAACTTATGGATATATTGGAAACTGTCGAAAACTGAAAAAACCTTCTCGAAACTTTTGGAGATTTTATAAGTTTCAAATCTAAACCTAATCGTGTTTGTCACCCAGAACTTTTTCATTTACAACAGCTCGACAGGGAACAGTCTTCTCATAACCGTATTCATTTTTTCGTATTCGTATTCATTTCGGTTCGCTCTTTCATAAAAAGACAGGGTGAGATGGATCAGCGAGACAAAATTTTTTATAGCCCGCTATATAGATCAATTTGAACTTTATAGTGCGCCTGGGTTTTTTTGAACTTGAGCAGCACCCGATAACGACAAATCTGTTTAGATTCTTAGAAAATCTTAGGAAGTCCCACAAGAGAACTATTATTGTAGGTACTGAATCTCAGCTCCGTGTGGCTTATTGCTTGGATAGGCTAGCAGTTGCACTGCATATAGCCTAAGTTTGACATAGTATAAGAAATCTAAATAAATAGCAAATCTGCTAGAGCTTGTCGTTAATACAATGTCTCTAGCCAAAGAGTCGTAAAAGGCGTTTATTTGTTGCTTTTATTGTTTATTTGTTACTTTTAATTTTAGAAGAGAAAGTGGCGCGCATTGTCCTAACTCTCATAAAAAAAATCGATGCCAACACCTTTGGTAGAAAATAAAACCGACTTGTATAAAAAGACTAAACTTTATTATTATGAACCCCAATTCAGCACGTTTTTCCACTCCCGTACGTTAAATTCTTTCGGTTGACGCATTAAAGGGACATCATCATCATTTCATACGACTTTGATAAGGATCAGTGGTGCGCCAAAGATGACACTTTCTCTGAGTCCATGCCGCAAGCGCATACACTGCACTCGAACTCAAGAAGGCATGAAACTTTACGACACAACTCGTAACCCTTTCGGCAACAATAATGAGATGATTATCTCTTGTCAGTACCATGCGCTTTCATTTCAATGTCACTCAACCTCACACACACCGCGCACATGCCTTGTCATGTGGGTGAGGTTTAACTTTTATTTTTTTTTCTCAAATTACCTTGAAGATCCAATTCGAATGTATGCCTGCCAGGGAAAAGATCCAAATCCGGCATCGTCGCCTCCAACAATTCGTCGTTGTGCTGTCTGCTTGGCCAGAGATATACCGCAGCCTGTAAATGGTTAACGAGTATCATATTAGTCGAACCTTTGAGCAGGTCTTAGGCATAACAGAGAAGTTAAAACACAGAAAAACATGCAAACACATTAAAGCCAAAAAAAAAATAGAAAACAAGGCGAACTAATAGAACCGACTACTTGAACCAGAGTAGGTACCTGACGACCGTCTACTGCCTTCCAGTTAACAAAAACTCTAAGCCAGTTAGCATAATCCCAGTGGTTAATTGCATTTAGTTAAGTATATGTAAGGTATACTATAAGCAAAGTTATATCCCTTTTTTTGGTGCAAAAACTGTATATCAAATCAAGGATATGGCATGCAATGCGTACTTATATCCTTCGTAAAATTATAAGAAAGTGCTAAATGTTAAAACAGAAAAAAGGACTTTTAACTAATTGTTTTTTTTTTTTGTTGACAGAAAAGAAAAGTCTTCATTTCTACCCTCAAGGCAGATTTCGGTAGAAACGGTCGCAGAGGAATTTTGTAGTGGTGTTAAATTTCCAGACGAATGCACTGGTGCATTCATTCTTCCTTACTTAGACATGCAATGCATCTTTTTTGTCAAAGCACTTAAATGCAAAATACTTTCACTTGTTTTTCCTACAATGCCTCGCTGTAATGAGTCTTTTAAGGGGATAACATGCAAATTCGCAATTAACGTATTTTTTGCGGTTTGTTATGGTTCAGGTCAATCAACGTCGTCGCGTCTGGTGCTGAGTTATGTGTTAGTGGGAAGACATTTTGTTAAAAAAAATTCCGACGCTTATGTAGTTATTTTTTGTTAGTAAGTATGTGAAATATATTGTGATCGCTTAAGACCAACAATCACGATGTAGTAATTAAGTCGTGTAGAACATAAGGTGAGGAATTAAAACTGCAATGTTGGATGGTGAAAAAACAGGGGCAAAGTAAAAGAACGATCCTGCACTGTTTACCTGCATTGTTTTCAGGAAATAGTCATTTATTGATTAGATTGAAATATCATCATTGATCCACTTTAGTGGGCACCTTTTTCTCAACTTGAGTTTCGAAGTGAGAGAAATGGATCAAAGACCGAAAAACTGCAGCGGTATTATAATTTTTCATAAGATGCTTTCGTCGTTGTCATATTTAAGCCACATTGTGTGACACTGTTTGTTGCTTATATTTGTTTTTCAAATACTTGTTCTCTTATCGGGGACCTTAGGAAGAATTGTCACTTAATGTCAGCCACATTATAAGGTTCCTGACGTTGTTCGCTTGGCAGTGTTTGAAATGATCATTGGACTAGCCATCATTATAATGTTGTAGAATTGTAAATTGTTTAAATTTTTTACTTTCAATATTAAATTTAATTTTGTATGGCTTTGCCATAAGGGCCGCTCTCCAATATAAGCAACGATGCGTTCGGTTAGCTTTTTAATTAAGGCTGACTGATACATTTAATTTTATTTTTATACAAGTAATTTAACTCTCTTGCTGCTACCTTCAACCAACTTAACATTGGGAGCTGTATTTTTCGAAAAAGGACAAAATTGCAATAAAACTTGAAGACATCGCTATAGTTACCATAACTTTCTGAAAACAAATATAAGCAACAAAAGTGCTTAAAGCTTTAAACTTGACAAACATCTATAAAAGGTTTTAAAAAATGAGAACCTTGTGATAATATTTTACACACAAAAAGAGTTTCGTTTAGTAAGCAAAATTTGTGCCTTTAATAGTTAACGCTAAAGCACACCTAAATATTTTTGCACGTAAGTTCAAAAGCTCACTCCGCAGCAGTCTGTGAAAGCTCGTTTATTGAACGTTTTGCCAAACATTAACCCCATTTCGAAACCCATTTCATATCTCCAGTTTAATAATACATATGCAATTGTAGTCATCACCCTTGAGGATCTTTTGGTAGGGTCGACCAAAGGGCTTTCATGTAATGTTTTAAGGATTACTTGAATGTAAATAAGCTCCTGAGATTTTACAAAATAAATTCATTTAAATTAAAACGAATTCAAAAACAACCAGTGAGTAAGTGCTACAGTGTGTACGCAGAAGTTACAGTCCGTAAAACGGACCGTTGAATACCCCATCCTATCCCACATTGTAAAATACTAATGGCATAGTTATTTTTTGACATTTTATAAGCAATGCAAACTTCGAAAAGGGGCGTGGTTCAACCGCCCCTTATGACAAACTATAAGGGGCGGTTGATAACAAATAAAAGATATTTCCACAGATATTTCTAAGTTACACTTAAATGTACGTAAAAATGCAATTTTTTGGTTCGAATTCAATATTTTTGAAAAATTGACCCCTAAAAGGGGGCCTGCCTAAAATTTTCTTATGAACAAAATCTGGACTGAATTCTCGTTTACCTAACCTGCCACTTTTTTTGTTTCATGCTTTCCTAAATTATGCTACGGGCCAGTCGAAATTAAGCTTTTCTGGAAAATTTTAGGTTTATCTTCAATTCTGCCTCCAAATGTGGGCGTGGCCCAAAGTCTTGTAAGAGCAAAATGTGGAACTAAGCGTTTTCTACATAAGATATTAAGAATTTTTTTTTCAATTTCGAGCAAAAATATTGAGTAAATTGCATTTGAAAATTTACCCTAAATTTAATTAAATTTAATTAAATTTAATTAAATTTGTCTTTTTTGTGTCTTACATTCATTAGGAGATGCAGATGGAGATGACGTGTCAAATTTCAGCCTTTTAGAACGTCTTACAGTTTTGAAAACTCTGGAGGTAGTTGCACATTTAGACCGATTGTGGATTTCAAAAATGTTTACACTTGTACTGCTTTGCATGACGTGGACCTTACGTACGAAGCTTTAGCACCCTAGCTCAAAATGTAAGGCCTAAAAACATGTTACATACAGGCGGACGGACATGGCTCATTCGATTCAGAATTCGATCTCGATCATATGCCCTTAAGGTCTTGGGGGTCTACCATTATTATTTCACCGTGTTACAAACCATGTGACAAACTTAATATACCTCCTATCCTATGGGATGTGGTATAAAAAATAAAATAAATTCCTCTTAAAAAGTGTATCAATAGGAAGAAAATCCATAGCGGAGCGTCAAAATAAGAGTTTGGGTTTTCTAAGGTTCATTTTTATTCACAGGAACGAATTGGTAAAATTTTGAAAAAACGAAAAAGAGTGCATTGATAAAAATAAATTAGTTCTAGAAACTTTCTAACAACATAAAGAAAGTTTCTGCTAACATCATCAATTGTATTCAGAAAGCATATGCGGAATAACGACTTAAACATGCTCTCGTAAAAAGGTGATGTTTGAAACTTCCTTATTAGCTAATAATAAAGTCCTCTATATAAATTCAGATCCTTTAAGGAATAAAGAATGTCTTATCTGTTAAACGGAACCTTTTTATAAACTAAGCATATTAAAGAACGGACCGTCAAGTATCAAGTCATACACGGAGTGGTCCGCCGGGTCTTTTTTGAAAAATTAATGCTTATATTTGCGACTTTGTTTTTCTTAACATTTAATTACGATTTCGGACTTATATAATATTTAAAGCAGATTTCAAGTGCAATTTTAAGAAGATATATGCATAAAATCTGTGCATACGAGGAATTAAATCCTACCATTGCAGTGTAGTAAATAAAGGGGAGTTATCGACTGTTTTCGACTGCTCGGTATTCGGGTGTAAATTTTTCATTAATTTTTCTGTAGGTTCTGTTAATATTTTTTTACATGTCTCCTGTGCATATTTTAGCAGAATCTTAAGCTAAGATACTCAAATTTTTATTGAAACACAGGGTGGCAAATACATTTCGTTAAGCTTTTTTTGGTAAAAAAAATCAAAAAAACAATGACAAACCGGCTATTTGGTTTCGAAATTTTTTAAATATTTTTCTTTCTACTTCAGTGGTTTGTGCTTGTGTAAAATTAAGTTGATAAGATTGAAACAGATGCGAAGTAATAGGCGTTTTTTAGCACTACCATTTTAGTAAATCGGTTTAAGTGATTTTAAGCGTACCTCAAAAATGAAATCATTTGGCTGATGCTACATTGGAGATAGTGGTGAGTGATGAAAAAGTTGTGACCTTAAACACGTTGAAATTGGGTGTCTGTTGTCCACTCCTCTTTTCTCAAAAACTTTTCAAAATTTTGCAAATTCGATTTTATTATGAAAATCCAATATTTTTTTAGTGCATGTTTCAATTTTCTTCTTTCTGGCTACAAAACTTTTCACGATGAGGCCAAAACACTTTTTGTCTTTTTTACCATCAATATGCGAACCGTTTAAACCGATTAAACCGTTTTGTGTGTAATAGAAGAATAAAAATAAAGAAGTGCCTTGAGACCTAAAGAGCTGCTAGGACACTAAGTGTCATTCTTAAGTTTAAAGTCTTAAGGTTTCTTTTTTTTTTCATTCTTAAGTTTAAAGTCTTAAGTTTAAGCCTAGAAACTTTCACATAAATGAATGAATGCGACCCGAACATGGCTTTATCGATTCAGCAATCGTAAATTATTTTAGAAAAAAACTGTTTTTTTCACAAAAACGCAACTTAAAAGTGGGCGGATCTCAAAAATTTGTGTGGAGCAAACTTAGCAAATAACGGGTGATTTTTTAGCTGGTTTGGTTTTGGCAACACTGGTTTTGACAGCTGACGTGTGTTTAGTACCTTGTGTCACTGTCAAACAGCTTCAGTTTGGTTTGCAATTTAACCATGGATCGTCTTACAAATGAACAACGCTTGCAAATTATGGAATTTTACTATCAAAATTCGTGCTCGGTTCGAAATGTTCATCGCGCGCTGCTTCCATTTTATGGTCGGCATTCTCGACCTTCTGAGCAGTCTATTCGGAAGATTGTGACCAAATTTCGATTTGGCACCATTAGATTATTTTTTGTGGGGGTATGTCAAGGCTTATGTCTATACGGACAAGCCCGCTTCGATTGACGCACTGGAAGCCAACATCCATGCATTCATTCGTGAGATACCGGCCGATATGTGTGAAAGAGTATGCCAAAATTGGACTCAGCGGATGGGCTAACTGAGACGTAGCCGCGGTCAACATTTGCATGAAATTATCTTTAAACATTAAATTGCAAGGTTCAAACTATAGATTCAAATAAATATTTTATTAATTTTTTTGAATTTTTTGTGTTTTTTTTTTTAAAAGTTCTCAACCTCTTAAAAAATCACCCGTTAGTAATATTTATAATATTTGTTTTATAATTTTTATTTTCGATATTGAGTGAACTTTCCGAGAAATCGAGATTTTAAAGATCTAACATGTTCAAAGTGAATCATTTTTGACTTGTCAAACGTCTTGGGCCAGTATTGCTCAGTACCAAAATTTGAGCTCCTACGCCATGTGATTGCCGTTGACCGATTGAGCCAATTTTTGCACTTGGTCTGTGCAACAGAAGAGCCAAGCCGCGTAGCAAGTTTCAGCTCACTAGCTTGATTTTGAAGACCTAAAACCTTCACACATACAGACGGACGGACATGGCTTAATCGGTTCACCTGTCGGTCTCGCTCTCTTAAAGGTCTTATGGGTCTACGATGATTATTTTATTTTGTTACAAACTCTGCATTAAAATTAATACACCCTGGGTCCGGTATAAAAACACTCAAAATACGTCTACAAAATAAAACTAATAGCCTTTCTTCCAAGACGTTATTTAAAACAAAAGATGTTTCCTTATTTGAATGCTTTGACCTGAGACCATTAACAATGATGGCCATTTATAGATTCTGCAAAGTCGCTAAAAGATCAGTTAGTTCATCCTCTAATGGCAAATTCTACTCTTTAGTTTATCTTTTAGGTTCCAACGAAATTCAGCTTTTCATAGAAAATTATTTTAGCCTCTGATATCTATCAGACTAAGACTTACGTATGACTTCTTAAGTCTTTTTCTTATCTTATAGCTTAGGAGAGGCTTAGCTAGCGACTTGTGTGCTTAAAATAAATCTGTTTTAGGAGCAACAAACAAAAATCATGCCAAAAATACTTTTGAATCCTTTTTGCAGGAAAAAATGTCCTCCACAAGTAAAATTCCCACATACTACTTGCAACCATTATCACTGTCATTTAACTCACTGGGATCATTCAATACTGGTCCATAGTTTCTGTTAGGAAGATCTGTCAAATCGACGGTATTACTGAGGTCGGAGGTTTTTAAATTCGCCGATTTTGCTGTACGATGACAGCATCCTCGCAGAAGGCCATCGCATGTGCCCTGCAGCAGGCCACCTGTCATCCAGCAGGCTAAAAAGAACTCACAGGTGCCACCACGGCTCTGACATTGCGCTTCAGTGTTAGTATCGGCTGGAAACGGTTGACATTTTCGAAAACAATGAATTTTGAGCAAAGAAATGAAACAATTTAGTGTGTTGGTTTTTTTTTAAGGAATGATCGAAAAACAGAAAGATTTTGATGAGGAAGATTAGAAGAAGAAATAGAAGTAGACAGTAAAGCGCATAATATATGATTACTATTAAGGTCCTCCTACCTTTCTCCTTGAAAGTGCTCGCCGATTGTGGTCCCGTAGTATCGCCGCCAACACCAGCCCCATCGATATCCTGTAAGCCGAATTCATTGCGCACCTCTTGAATGGCTGACAACTCATTCAAGCCAAAGTTCTGATCTCTACACAGGGGGAAAGAAGACGGGAAGAACAAGAACAAGTAGAGTACAATGTTGATGATGATGATGATGATGAAGAGTGTGACGTGACGTAACGTCAAATGCATTTACCTAAAGGCGATGTTATCGCTGAAGTACACCCCGCTCGAGGTACTCGTTGTGCCGAGATTATCGTTCGTGGGAAAGACCACCCGGGGTGAGCGCGACGATTTGAACGGAAAGTAGCGGGACTTCCTGGAGCCCAGATACTCGCTGTAGTCATTATACTCGGTGAATGACTTTTGCGGTGCAAAGGGTCGTGGCCCGGTCCGATAGTCACTGTCGCTAAAGTAGATGCCGCGTTGTGGGCGTGGTGCGGCTGCAATGGGTCCGTTAATGTCGCCGAATTTTGTGACTTCGTCGCGATAGATTTTCGACGAGTACGGTTTTGAGTTGGCGCTTGCGCCGGGGAACTCCACTGAATGGCCGCTGCCGATTGGTGGGCCATCCAGGGACTCCTCGCTGTACGGCCGCTCGTATGAGCCACTGTCAGTGAATATGGGATTGTCTTCCCGGTATCCCTGAGGATGGAAGGGGTATTCAGAGTTCTGGATGTAGCTTGGGAAATGGAAGCCTATGCGGCGCCCTGACAAGTCATCTACATCGATCTTATCCTCCGATTGGGGACTTCGCTCCGTTCTATCGTTGATGAACAACTCACCGCTGTACTCTTCCGTGTGAACGTCATCTACGGATGGTGGCCTAATGGCGCCCAGCGTAAGGTTACGCTTGGGCGGCAGCACGCGGTTCAGGTTTTCACTTGCACCCGGCGCCAACGGAATGTAGACGTAGTTCCTTCCAACGCGTGTTTGGTTCTCCTGTTTTTGAGATGCGAACACAGGTGTGCCATCGACAATATCGGATCTTCTCTGCGCGCTTCTCCCATTGCGGTAAGCACCGAAGGATTTCACGAGACTACCGTCAGATCTGCGATGCATGCGGGGAAAGCTCATGTCATCCACCTTAGAGAACACATTGTAGGGTGCGAATAGGTTCCTCGCTGTTCTTTGTTGCCCGTCGCTAGCCCACGGCACCGTTTGGTACTGGCTGGTGGTAGCTAAGTCTGTCCTAGCTCCTATGCTTCGATCGGTGAGGCTGTTGAATTGGCCCGTTCTCGCGGGACTATCAATTGCGTTGGTTAGTATCAAACCGGCAACAATTGTTAAGAAACGCCATTTGTTGGATTCTAACATCTTACATTGAGGTCAGGGTTTATATAGCGGCAGTGATGGTGGGGGTAGGTTCTCGTCGAAATTGGTCGAAGGCTTGGGCTGATTTCTATTCAAGTTCAAGTGACGTCGCATACAGCACATCACACCAGTTTATTGTGAAGCAACGTTTCCTCTTATTTGCGCCCGGAGACCCCTTCCGCGACCCTCTTCATAGTTTCACGACACACGGTGACAAGTGGAAAACTGGTAGTCGATGTGCGCGCACGAGCTCTTGATCTTGATTGCCAGTTGGTATGGTTGGCCAAGTGCGGAGTCAATGGACTTGGCTGAAACGAGATGGTAACTCCCGGTGCTGGATAAGTGTGCACTAATGCCTTGCACTTGCACTGATTTGTACCTGTCTCGAGTAACTTGTGGTGGTCTCGTGCTCTGTGGTAGTCGGATTTCGTCCTCGTTGTCGTTCGTTGTTGTCGTCGGTTGGTTAAACGATCAGGTTTGCGATGCTTGTTTTTGTACGTTTTGGGGGGTTTTCTGCAACCGACTGCACTGCACACGCGGATGAACAATATTTTCTTTTTAGCTTTATTGAGATCAAAGTTTTTTACTGCTGGATGTTGTTGTGTTGCTGGTGGCGATGGGAGTTTTCACATCCAGTCCTATTGAATTGCATGCAAGATTGGGCAGTGGTGAATGCACCCATATGACGCTTAATGAATCGACAGTTTTCTTCGGAAGATACCGACTGTTGGTATGAATTGAAGCATCAGGTTAGAGTGGACAAAGTGGTGAATCTGGAAAAATAAGAAAAACGCGTTTAGGTAATATAAGTTATAAGAATGTAAGGTTTTTTATTTGTAGTGAATAATGAAATTAAAAATGGTTGGAAATAAATCGTCCAATGTGAATGTTCTTTTCAATCCAACACTTACTCAATGCCAACACCGGACTAAAAGGAGGTCCTCCAGCTAGAATGTTTTGCTTTCCAAAAATTTACCATACGTACACAATATTATTTTTGCTGGTTATAATAATTTATAATTACTAATAGTAATATTATGTTCGAATTAAACATTCGTGTAGTGCTTATAATACACACTGTGTTAATATAATTTTTTTTAATTTCAGCCGAGTATCCTGATGGCGATATCGGGATACCTTTTGGTTTGGGCTCTGCCAGAAAAAATGTTGCCGAATGAATAACAAAAATATGTTTAGGGCATTCCAGGTAAAGTGTGGAATCTACATACAAATTCAGTTTTTGTCAAATAACTAAAGCTGGAACTCCACGGAACCCCGTGGAACTTTTTTAAAACCCAATTTTAATGTAGTACCAAATCGAAAATGTGCGAGGTTAGACTAGAGACCCCGAAAACCGAAATCCCCGCAGAAAATCCAAAACCCTAAAATCTCGATAAAAAAAATGTAAAAAAATAAGAAAAAGACTTGCGGGGTCAGTACACAGCTTTATTGGAAGTGCTGCAAAGGTAAGAGTTAAGAGATGAAGTTATGAACACAGGACATTCAGACTGGGATTGAAAGAAGTGAAATTAAAAAAAAATCTAACGAAAAAAAAACAAAATTATGCCTTTAATATTTCGAGTACAAGTTTTAGATGTGTGCTTAAGATCTTTAGTTCACAGTCATGACCATCCAAAAACTAGCCAAAAGAACTTTATCTACTTTCACTGGATTCCAGCCCACATTGGTTTTTGGGGCAACGAATAGCCAGACTCGCTTCTTAAAGCCCCAACCATAATAGACTTTAGTGGGATTAACCTAATGTCAAAATACATCGAAAATCCCACCCACGTTCTGTCAAATGCTTACGGTGCCCATAATAGACTTCGGCAAACGTTTCGGAAACCGAAACCGTATTAAATTTGTATATATCTAACCAGCTGTCAAATTCCGTGCTGAACCTTTCACTTCAGTGGGACTTAACTTAAGAGAGCAAAAGTTGACGAAGACCTAACGAAACCGAGCAAACGGCTATTATGGTCGTGGCATGCGAATAGCGTGTAATGGGACATATCGGATAGCCGCCTTAAGCCACTCACTTTACCACTCATGGAGCCTGAACCATTCTGTGGAGTCAGTAAAAGTCTCTTCAAGAACTCTAATAAGAACCTAGCTAGAGCTGCATCCAATAAGATCTGGCTTAACACACCTGGACCAAAAAAAGTCTTTCCCATTTCCCATTCTCCCCCATGAGGTCTAATACCCTGACCAACCTTAACAGGGCTAATAAAAATACTCACTGGAGTTTTCAGCGGCCACTGCAAACTAGGAAAACATCTCCATCGCAACGGCCTTTCAACGGACGCCACGTGCAGACTTTGTCTGGAGAGCGATGAGTCCTCTCTACACTTAATCATGGAATGTCCGGCCCTCCTGACTCTGAGAAAGAATATCCATGGCGACGAAATTATCCCTTCGACAAACCATAACTATACCTCTAGAACAGATCCTTGTCTTACTGACTGCCTCCGAGGTAAAAAGATGGCTCTAGGATTTCATCAGGGAAGGCACAATAGGGTTCTTTTAAGAGACCGCAGTGCCATTTAAACAATCTAAGATCTTTGGTTACAACAAGTTTTTTAAATGCTTGTTGAATATAAAGAATTCTTTGACAATTTGCCCGTTTTTCATATTTAAAATTATCAAACCAAGTCAATTAATTTTAATGCAGGTATTTTTACAAAATTATGTTTTTTTAAGTCTTCTTATTTTAGACGAATTGTTGGTTTTGGTTTTCCATTTTTTTTTTCGAAACTCAGGGTGATAAATAAACTTTTTTTTTTTAAAAGCTTTAAAAAACGAAACGCTTCTTTTGTTTTCAAAATTTCAACTCATTTTAGCTCTGCTTTTTATGTGGTTTGTACTTGTGTAGAATGGAGTTGATAAGTTTTTTCAAACCTTGAAGAATGGTAAAAAGTACCGTTACTGAGATACGCGGGAGGGCACGCGATTTTTTAAACTTTCTTCTGATTTTTTTTAATTCAAATCCATAAAAATACTATTTAGAATCTTTTTCGAATTTTTTTATATTTTTATAGAATGGCGCAACAGCTCGAGGTGAACCAGGGCCAACTTCTCAGCAATGTATGCTGGTGTGTTAATTTACTTACATACAAGAGTGCCTACAATTTTTTGCCGAATCCGAACAGGATCTTTTTTCCAATACCGTTATATATTTTTTTTTTTATTCTTAAGTACTTTTCACTTGCAATGGCTTCTGGATTTTAGGCACAGGATTTTAGGGTAACGGTATAAATGCGGGTTTTATCAATTTGTTTATAGCTTAACCATTTAAGAAAAATTTATGTCACAAACGAGGCTTTTAAAAAATGTTGAAATTTTTAAGATTCTCTTCAGACGTAAGAGAGGTTAAGAGAGGTTAAGACTCAAACCGAATTCTATTGTAATCGGTATAAACGTTAAAATACCACAATATTTTGAAAAATAATTTTTGAAATATTTTTTCAGTTTTCGAGCCACATACAGAATCTGCTTAATATTTAAAAAATTCTATAGCTTTCCTGAAAACTAAAAAAAATAGTGTGTTTTTTTTTCTCAGATCGTTGGGCCTTATAGCATCGTGGGGATAACACTTTTTACGACTTTTTTCTAAAAACTTATGTCAAAAACGTAGTTTTAGAACTGTTTAACGTACATTTTACTCTAGCCTTGGCTTAAGCTGTGACTTTTATAAATATGTGTTTGCCCAATATCGACATTTTGAATAAAGTAATTAAAAAATTATGAACTTAAACATGTTTCAACCGGGCACACATTTTCCATTCTGTATTTCTCAAAACTTTTCAATATTTTGCGACAATTCGACTTTATTTTGAAAATTTAATTTAATGTTTAATGCATGTTAAAATGTTCTTCTTTCTTGCTGCGAAATCTTTCAAGATAGGTGCCAAAACACTTATACGACAAATTGCCCTTGTGCCAAATTTCATTTTTCTACGATTCACCGTTCACAAGCTACAGGTGCGGACGACCGACGGAAATGGAGTCATAACATAATTTCAATAATTTTGATACTTGATATATAGAGCAGGTTTTCTGGCAACCACCGAATTTCAACTTTCTAGCTCAAAACTTAAGGCCTAAAACAAAGTCCTAATTGACAGACACTCTGTACAAAATGAAAATCGTGAAATAAACTAAACAAAATTTTGGATTATCTGAACGTACGCATTTTAGGATGTTTTTTTTTTTTCATTCAGATCAGAGCTCGAAATGCCAAGCAAAGAAGTTTGCTTCTTTTCCCGGTCGGATGGTCCAGTGAAATAAGTCATAAAAAGGACAAACTTCAAAAAAATTCCTGCCAAAAAAATTGATGTTGTTCCAAACAAAATGTCAAAAATTTCTACCAGTATTTCGATAAACGTTATTTCTAGAGGAAAACTTGCCATGGTTAAAATGTAGCCTTGGACACTTTCCAAAATAAAGATAATACAACTTTTTGGCCAAATCAAGAGGTTTTTTAAGATGAAAACAAACTTTTTTAAGCAAATTTCTCATAAAAATTCCTATAGAGAACGCAAAATTTTTTGATTTTTCAAGGTTCTGTTTTTTCCTTTTGTTTTTTTTTTCACATTTGTTTTTCAATTTTATTCGCTCCTGACTCAACTCAATCTGGCCGAAAAAGACAAATTATCATCCAAATCAGTTCAGCCATCGAGCCTTTACGAGACTAGCGCACATCGATTGATTTTTAAAAAGTCGGAGGTGCTTAGGTTCAATTATTTATGGGCAGGAACTCTGCGAGGCTCATTCCTTACAACAAAAAATGCAATAAAATATGTAGTAAGACTATAATCATGCTTAAATACGTTTTTCCTGAAAATAAGCAAAATTCCAAAGCCTAATATTTCTTAACCACTTCCGTTCAAAAATTTCTATTAACCAGCTTTAAAACGACTCAAAGAAAATATCTCTACTCGAAATCGACCTTTTCTCAAGGCCGCTTCGAAATTCCATCATACCATTGATGGCCGCGATGCCAACAACCCAAATGCGTTCATCAAACACAAACATCAATTACGCGTTTCTACTGCGTTCCATATACAGATATCGTGTATCTTTTTCTCCTCCATCATCGTTTATCACCTTTCTTCGGTTCTTGGTTTATTGGGAGTATTAAACTCTGATCACCGCGCGAGATGACGATGATGATGACCACCATCATCCGCGGTCCGATTGTCGTTTGCCGCGATTGTGTGTAGCATGGCCATTGCACCATCTCAAGCAGCTTCTGCACCTCGGAACTAGTTACACGACATCGCGATGCCAGGCAGCTTGATGGGATGAAGTACGATATCAATCAATTACGACATCGCGTATAGGTGCCGTTACTGTGAGGGGCCAGCTGATGCATTAGGAATTCAAAATCGAGTCGATAAACGAGTAGAAGCCCCCATCAAACCAGTCATTACCCGTTGATCACGCCAATACGGCAATGCAGTAAAGATTTGATGGGCGTAATTACCAGCGCTTCTCTAAGTGCAGTGAGTAGTAAATCACTGCAGGTTATTGGCCTGCAAAAGATCCATGCCGTCATGTGTGTTCCTTCGTGATGGCGCTGTGTAATTTTACTTTCATGGTACCGTGCACCCGTTTTATTTGGTTAAAAGAAAACCTGGCAGGCTCCTAAAATCAATGCTTCGAAATCGCCGAAACTTGTGTCCATTTATGGCTGCTCTTAGTGGCCGCAGTCTTAATTGCTCCTGCTGCTACTGTGTGCTGGTGGAACGAAAGTTGTTATGAAATCGATTCGATCCCAGTGTGTGTTTGTGCACAAATTACCATCTTATGCACACTTCACTGGCCATTCCGGAATCATGCGCAACTGATCACCATCCTCTTCTCGAAGTGATGATGGGCCGTTGCTTACCGTAAGGCCGGGGAACAGTGACTGCATCCATCGTCCGTGTTGAAAGAAATCGAAAGTGAGTGCATTTCGAACGTGAAATACAGCTTCTTGTACGGGGGGCTCAAGTGCAAAAATAAAACTCGTTGCGCATGCACACACACACACACGCTCGCATACATTTAAGCGAATGCAAAGTGCAATGAATTTTCCATCCTTCAAGCGGGGCACGGGAAAGACCAGCGTATTACAGCACAACAAAAACATCGCGAATAACACGCGCCACAGCCTTACCGAAAAGGAAAGTGAAAACTTTTACTTTTCACGGAAAAACAAAAAACATGATAAACACACTCACAGCTTGGTGCACAAATGTAACAGCGGAAATTGGAGAAACATTAAAAGGGGTAAGAAAAACGCTTGGGAGGATGCTAACAGATTGATCTGCAGAGGCGCGCTACAGCTTAGCAGCAGGAGTGCAATTTTTCATTGCCAATTTTTTTTAAGACCGGACCAGCGGACTTCAGGAAATAGTAAATCTTTCCAAACGAATTTCCTTCTGCTTTAAGTGTTAAAGGTTAGGAAAAGTATATAGACAGTCGCAACACGTTTCTTGTGTTTCATGCTGAATAAACGCTTAAGGTGCTAAAGATGTCATTGTCGTGTGCTGCTATTTAAATGTTGATATTAACACCCCGTACTTCGTGCTGAAATTATCTGAGATGGAGCTTCGAGCTTAGTGAATCATCATCAGCTGTAATGTAACCACGTCACGAGCGAGGGAGGCCAACTGCAGTCTTTTATGAAATATTATTGCCATCTGCAACCGAGGTAAACACAAACCATGTATCATGCATCATGCTCGGAGATCATGTTTCGGAAATGAATAAATTTGTAGTGACATGGGTTCAAAAATATTTAATTTTCCCCTTTATAGCCTAAGGAGCCCCTATTCAATGTCCAAGAAGATGCAGTAGAAGAAATTCCGATAAATATGTCTTTGGGGAAGTGTGAAGATCCGATGTTGCGACTCAAATATTTTATATCATTGATTTAAAACGGGAGCAGGTCACATATCAGCTTTTTCGAGAAAAATCCTGCTTTCAAAATTCTGCTTTTCTAAATGCTTCTTTTGCAAAATTTCAGACTTAGCTATGTAATTGCTTATTTGGAAAGGTTCCAGAACCATAGAATTCGCTGATGGGTGGATACTTTTCTGGTCTGGCGTCTCACATATAACATGACTGCACAGGCGGGTATGGGGATGACAAGCCCCCGGCTGTCGGAAAACGTATTTGAGTTTATTCTATTAGGTGTTTGATTTTAAGGCTTAATCTTAAGTGATCAACTTTGGTTCTAGTCCAGGTGTATGCACCCAATCAAGAATCAGAGTATGTGGACTTCTTGAACGAAGTTAGATGCTGCCCTGGATATAGTGGCAGAAACGGACTTCGCTCTCCTGATGGGTGACTTCAGTGCTCATGTGGGTACAGACAACAGCACTTGAAGAAGCGGGATTGCATTGTGGAATAACGCTTTAGCGACAGAATTCCTTTGCCACTCAGGCGAAATCCAAGACTAGTGACCTGCATACAGTGGGAAAGCTTACAGGATGCTGAATCTGATTACAGGAAGCAATTTGCACGGAACATTTAGGAGAAGTTTGAATAGATTCCAATTGACCTTTTAAATGTAGAGGAAGAAAGGCAGCTGTTTTCATCGGCAGTCATTCCCTTTGCAGGAAATGTTTGTGGAGTGAAGCGAATTGGTGTGGTGGCGGGGGGTGAGAAAATAACTCAAGACTCCTGAAGTTTAAGCGGCCATCAGAAAGAAGAAGAGATCCTATAGTGTGTGGAATCAGGAACTTCCAATATGGCGGTCAGAGCAGTCAAGGAACAGGCTTGGAAAAAGTGTGGCGAGAAGTTAGAGCATGATTACAGATCTGCAAACAAGGTGTTTTAGCAGACTATTTACCGTCTCAGAAGAAAAAACTAAAATATCGCACAAGGGGCAAAATCCAAAGACGGTACACTTCTTTCAAATGAAAACAACGTCCTACGCAGATGGCGCGAGCACTTTTCGGAGCTGCTTAATGGCACTGAAGATGGCAATCCCACATCCGATTTAATCGCTAAAACTGGGTAAGTTTGTTGGACTTTATGAAATCTGGCCAGAAATGCTGAAGGCAATGGGTGCGGATGGCGTTAAATGGCTACCACTTGTCATTGAGGTGGTTTGGGAAAGCACGAAAGCACCTAGCGTGGGGCAAAGAGGAGTTATAGTGCCCATTGCCAAAAAAGGCGACAAGAAAAATTGCTTTAACTATTGGGATTTATTATACCTCCCTTAAGTCTTGCTGAAAAAGTATTCCCGAAGGTGGTGGAAGCGCGTTCCAAAGCTGTTGTCGCGTCTTTGTTGCGGGAAGATGAATACGGCTTTCGGCCGGGCAGGGCCACAACCGACCAGCTTTTTACTCTGAAGTTTATTCTTGGAAAGGCCTGGGAATATGGTCAAGGCCCATGATTGGGCTTACAAACATTTCTAATTGGCAGCTTATCCTCTACAATCTTCGCGGAGCAAGGGTGGCTAAATAGTCTTTCCATCGTTCTCGATCCTCCCCCACCAACTCAAGGGATTCAGGTGCAATTCCCAGGCGGGACTCGAAGTGGTTCTTTACCTGATCTCACCACCTGTTTCTCCCCACCTGACACGCTCGCATCTCGGCTAGCATGCCGTGTCTAGGAAGTCTGTCAGCGGACTTGCGAACAACGTGGCCAAACCATCGAAGAATCGATCGTTCGACTCGGAGAAGTAGCTGTTAAGCACAAAGATACTCAGGGATACTGACGTGAAAATCTTATTTTATTATTTTCCTGATGTTTCAAAAATTTTTAAACTCCTTTCGATAGCACCCTAGACCTAAACCTTCTCGCTTTCTATCCGTAAAAAAAACGTAGCTAGAACTAAAAAAGGAAAAAAACTAACTCGAGGACATGCCGCTTAGTAAAAAGAAATCAAACGTAAGAGGAGACTTGTATGTACACCAAGAGCCTAAACATGTATAGAACTTTTTTTAACTACTTTTTTTAACGTTAATTTTTGTCTAAAATTACACTTTGGTGTTGCTTCATAAAGACTTAGCATATCCGACTCCGATGGCCCGCACGTTTGAATCTCATTTTAGCGAATATCGCTTGGCTTCCGATCTTCGAATCGGATCTATGATCAATGATCAATTCATCAATACGATCTATAAGACACAGATAAGAGCCAGCTACGATAGGTTATTAAATTGTGATTTCCTAAATATATCCTGGCAAAAAAGTAGGTAGCCAAAACGGGAGTTGATTATAAAACTGCTGTCAAAATTCTGCTTTTTCAAATTCTGACTGAAGCAATAAAATTCTGCTTTTTAAGCAACGTTTTGATTTTTTTTGAAAGTAAAGTAGAGAAAGAAATACGCAGGGGTTACGTAAATGTTTTACTGTATCGCTTTGTCAAAGTTGCGGAATCTTGAAAAGCAGAATTTTAAAAGCAACATTTTATAAAAAAAAAATTTGATCCGGCAGAATTTTGACTCAAAAATAGACAAAAAGTCTTAATAAAACAAAAATTCTTCTATATGCAGGGCAGAATATTTAACAAAGAATTAGAAGCATTGTGGACTTGTGACATTGAGACATAAAACGGGCTTACCAGCCACACTATGTTTATTAAGACTTATGTCTATTAATTATATCTTGAGTTGAAGTGGAAGAGAAAGAAGTCTGGTCTATAGGAACGAAGGCGACTTGTTATGTACCGAAAATCAAGGTAATATATTTAAGTCTAAATCTGCTATATAAAATGTAACAAAACCCTTTCAAACCAAAGTAAAAGTGCAAGCTTCGAAAGTGAAAAGTGTGTCAATCAAATTCCCAATTACCCATTCACTTGTCACACAAAACTGTTCCACAAAAATGCTACATTTCGCTTTCAAATTTGCCCACAATGCGTACCGAATTTTCCCTTACAAAATGAATAAATATGTTAGCAGCATCATCCATAATTAAATATTATTTAATTTATTTCAAGTGAAAATATACACACTTCCATTGTTCGCGTCGCGTCGCACTATAAGGTCTTGAATCTGCACCGAATTATTTTCTTTCATAACAATAATAAATATTTCCCGCTCTCTGTCGGGGCTCATAAAAATAATAAAAAAAAAGTTTGTTTAAACTAAACAGCTGCAAAGGCTGTCATTTTGATTTGCTTTCGCCACCTGTATTCTATATTTCAAAGGTCTTTCGCAGGTCTATTGAAACTAGAGCCAACCGCCAAGACAAATAATAAAAGCGAAAGAAACTCAGTGAAGATCATGGCATACTTTCCCTCCCCGTTTCAACTATTTTGCTGCAGTACCACTAGCCTATAAATTACCATCAAGTAGTGATCTTTTGTTGCTAAATTTGTCTCTTCTCTGCCGGCTGAAGACATTTCGAAAGATCTGATATCGAAACTGTGCGGTGGGCTAATTGTCATGTTTAAGTGACATGCTAGAATGAACCCTTCGTCGTTGGACGAAATGAGGCAACGCTGTCTGTCTTAGCCGACCACAGGTATCGATTGCTAAATTGAATTGGGCAGCAGTGTGTACTCAGTGGACATGGTCATCTTACCGGAACGACCATGTCTCACTTTTTGCCGGATTCGATTGCAACAGGATTACAAAAATCCTTGGTGAGTTCCCGTATCGAAGGCCAAAGATTTAATTGACTTTTTTACTATTCTCAGAGCAAAGAAATAATACTTCCTGAGATTCATTCACAATAACGAGCACCCTTAATTAAAAGCTTCAAATTGTCGCTGGTAGAATGCTCCTCACTTCCTCTTCAACACTTCTTAGCTATTTACCGTTTGCCTTCAAAAGTAAATTAAGGAAAATTATTCCGCAAAAACACTTACACGCAATTTGAGCGATTTCATGACAACATAAAATGAATTTTCCCGATTGGTTTTCGGCTTTGACTAACATTTTTCTACAACCAAATAGCGAAACGGAATAACTTGTGTTAAGCGAGCATTAAATTTACCATTACGTCCCAATCACGCCACGGATACGTAGATTCAACACGAATGGCTTCAGTAAATCTTGAAAAACTCTTCTTTAATTGGCCACAGAGCTATGTTAAATGGAGTTGCGCTGCGGCAGCATGTTATCGTTTTGATGTTAAACACCGAGTCATTGCACTTGCGCGAAGTGCCGTGCAATTTCACTGTACGAACATTGTTGCATAGTGTTTTGCATTTGAAATGTCCTTAGTTTGCGTTGTTGTGGTAGGAAAGAGTGTTGGAACCAAAAGTGGTCAGTACATTGTTTCTTACACTTAGTGAATTTGGACAAGTTTCTTCACCACTATGACTGTGCCTTGAGTGACACAAAAAAGCTTTTACTCCAACCAAGTCTTATGAGAAATTTTAAACGAAAGAAATTTCACTGTTGAAAGAAACCATTCGAAATTTAGTAAAAATTTGAACTCTTTTTTTTTGTGTTAAGATAAACCTTGAAGAAATTAAGATGTGAAATCCTCATTTCCTCTAACAATTTTAAGTCCTTTAAGCCTAGTTTTTTGTTACATAAAATTATTAATTTAGTTGTTAAATTTTAAGAGCTACCAGCAAAAATTTACCAAAAAGCTGCAAAGGTTTGGTAAGAAGTTTCGTGTTGCAACCATACGCCTTAAAATGAAAGCATTGACAGGTGTTTATCTGGTGTTTTTCTATAATTGTAACGAATCTAATGACGTACGATTTAAGAAAACCCGCCACCGGTTAAAGTTGCTTCATAATAAATATACCAACCCTTGAAGTGCTGAAGCGTGATGTATACTTTAACACTTAAAAGTTTCATTGACTGCCCTTCACTTAAATCTCCGCATCAAATAAGTCAATTTGTTAAGAAGTAAAAATAATGTGACTCCACGACGCAATTGACGAAAAAGCTTAGAAGATTGTGAAGCCAAAAAATTTCATAGACTTGAAATGATTTTGCTTTGATTGCACACTTTTCAAATCCAAAGGAAGAGCGCCTTTTCTAGTTGTGAAATCATCTGTCAAACTGGGGTAGCAAACGTTTTTGTGTAGATGTGTGTATGGCGACTTCGAATTTTTTTCTTTGGAAAATTTTTATCCATTGGTCTTCAATTATGTATACAGTTGGCAGGAATTTTAGGAACTATTTTTTGCGTACCAACCAGTAATCGCCACAAAAGCGAGTGTGAGCAGCAAATTTTGACCCATACCTCAGCAACTCTGTCGTCTGTCCCTGGTAGGTGTACGATGTGGAAGTCTTCGTGAAAGGATATCCGCCTAGATCTAACTGGCAACGACTTAAGTATAAAAATCTATTTAATCCAAATTTCAACCAAAATGGCATCTTCAGCTGTTCTTTGTACCTTGAAAGGTTAGATTAGAAGCTTATTTGCTTGCTAAAAATCTCAAATATATGTTCAGTTAATAAGGCTAACAATTTGGTTAAATTAGCAAAAAAGGAGAAGCATTGGAAAAATTCCCGGAAAGCTGAATTTTTGTAAGAAGCTTTGTAATGCCTTTCTTAACAAACGAGTGTCACTAAAAACTTAAGCGGGGTTCAAAAGTCACAGAAAGAAGTAGTCCGTGATTATTGGTTAATTTTACAGAAACAAGTGAGTAAGTGCAGTTGGTCTTTGACAAACTTCTATATACACGACCCTATATACCATTTAACACCAAATCTTTAAGTTTCTTGCCCCGAATTCATATATAATTTGTATAGGCCGATCTCCCAAGAGTGGGCATGGGGGGAGTTAAAATCAATTCTTATTTCGTTAGAATCATAAGAAAATACGGTAAAAGCGAAAATTATTAAAAAAAAAACAGTTTTTTCCTTAAAACGCCCCTAAAAAGTGGGCGGAGCTCAAAACTTTGTATTCAGCAAACTTAGCAAATAGATGATAAATAATAATTAAAATAATAAACAGATCTTAATAATTGTTTTCACAGTTATTTTTCTAACAAGTTAAATCTGGGCATGATCGATATTGTAGGCGGTCCAATTTTCGCCTTGTATAATGTCTTGGGCCAATATTGCAAAAATTGTAAGCTTCAAGACTTTACTCTGAAAAATTTCTACACTTAAGACTGAATTTAGTTTTTTCCTGAGAGTAGCCAAGTTTTGGATATATTTTCGTCAAATAATGTCGAACCGATTAAAGCAAGTTAACTATTTTGAAAACTGTTGCTATCTCGAATAAATGTTAGCTAAGCTTTTTTAAAATATATTTTTTTCAGGGTTATATTTTTACTCTTGAAACTTTTTCTGTGAGATTTGACTTTACCGCGATACTCACGAACAACTATTTGGGGTGACATTTAACCCCTGGTAAATTTTTTAGCGGCCTTCGGATCGATGCACGCTTTTGAAAGTTTGTTGAGAATCGCAATATCATGCTTTGGTTCACAACTCAGCTCGCCAGAAGTTTTTTCCAATGCTTACAATGTTTATTTTGAATGGAAAAGCGAAGTCAACAAATTTATAATCCACAACTTTATTCAAATTTTTGTTCACTATTATTTATCAAACAACGCTATTGGAGTAAAGAGGGAAAAGAGGTCCTGATGAACTTTGCTATTATGTTGTTGAGACATTTTATGAGGAGCAAGAGTCGTAAAAGTCTTCTATTCCCGGCAAAGAGCTCCAATAAAATGCAGGAAACAAGGAACTTAGTGACTTCGCTCTATTGGGTTTGGGTCCCCCTAGCGGCAATCCAAATGTGAGCGGCATCTCATTTGGATTCTATCGAGTATAGGTGATTAATGGTCTCAGGTCCACCCCTGCCAAGGCTTGAAAGTTTTATTACATGGTGTGAAATGCACTTTCATCGCATCAGGAAATCAAGGCACGGCGACATAAAAAGCTTGTAAAAAGCAAAAAATAAAAAATCTGTACAACTCTGGAAATACAGGGCGTCAACTAATATTGTTTAAAAGTTTTTGGTAGAAGACCGAAGACAGCGCTGAGTTTTCGAAGCTCTGTATTGCATCCTGTTCAAAATACCCCACACTAAGATATATTATGTCTCCAGGATTTGAAGAGAAAACTTATCCAAGATTGCTATTTTAATACACTTTTGGTCCGGGCGCTTACTGGGAAACGAGTATGAAAAACTTAGGGGCCCCCAACGAAATAAACCCCAAAAATAAAAATGAAATATCTCCCCAAAGTTTATATGGAGGTGGGGGTTTATTTCATATGTTTACCCCCCGAAATTGGGGACTTATTTCATGGGTTAAAAATGGGTAAAAAAATACCCCAATTTAAAGTATGAATTAAGCCTCCCTAATTTATACTTTCAATTGGGCGATTTTTTTATTATGAAAAAGGTCTCCAAATTCTACTTTGAAAGAAGTCCTCAATTTTTTTTTCTAGGATTCAAGGCATACAGCACCTGCAACCCCCTGCCTGCTTCTTTTTTTACCTTAGCTTTCGATTGCATTTGGGAAATTATCTCATACAAATTGGGGGTCTATTTCATACTTTTTTGGGGAATTCTTTCATTTTCTATTACTCCCCAATTCCAATTACTCCCCAATTTCACAGTGAAATTATCCGCCAATTTTGGGGGGTTATTTCATTTTCCGTTTGGGGACTTATTTCGTTGGGGGGTTTTTCCCAGAGCCAAACTTGGAGTGTTGTCCTCTCCAAACTAAATGATCGGATTAAATATAGCGGCTAAGGGGTTTTCAATAAAAATTTGAACACTTGTGGACATAGGACAGATCCTTTGGAATACAAAAGCATTTATAGAATGGTAACAGTCCCATAGGAGGGAAAGGCAAAGCATCCTATTGTGATCATTGAAGTCATTGAGTGTTCTACGAACTCATGCTCAAATGGCGATATGTGCTCGAGTCTACGTAGGCATTTTAAACGAGTGTTGAAAGTGTTGGTAAGGCAGAACTTTTTGATATCTTATCAAAGCACCAAAAACGGTGGTGACTTTTGCCTCAAATTTATATTAAATCCGACAAGTGTTGGTCCGGCTTTCGTCAAATCAGACAATTCAAAACCTCACTTCACTTACTTGATTGGACTCCTCACAGAGCAAATCGCACCAGTTTTTCATTTTTGTTTGGAATAATCAGTGACAACGCCTCACAATTGAGTGTGCAAGTTCCAATAGTTGAAGTTCTTTAAGAGATTTTTAAGTCGAGCTGATCCTATTCATTTTATCGCCCTGCCAAGAGTTATTAATTTTTATTATTTTTGAAGCAGAATATTTAAATTTTCTGCAGGTTCAGAAGTAAACTTATAGAACAAAGTGATCAGACAAGCCTGGAAGTGATAGCTCCTTAAGTTAGTATTTTAAGGATGATCAAGAGATCATCAGCATGATCACCAAGAACGCACGTTGGCTCTGGGCTTATAAAGTTGGTTAAATTGTGAACCAGCAGAAGACTAAACAAAGACAGCACAGAACAACAGAGCTACTGGGATGATTTGAATTGCAGGCGATGAAGATTTCAGCTTAAGGCTTAAAGTTTATATAGTTCGAAAGAAGGAGTCAGATAGCTCGTCAAATTTATTACAGGATGACTCGCTGTCCAAATTTGAGCTTCCTTAAAGTGTACCTTTAAGAAACAGCAACGACGTTGGCTGGCGAGCTGTTTCCATTTGAATTGAATTGAAGTTCGAAGTTTCGTCGATCTAGAACGTGACGCCTACTCGTTGAACCATTTCGGGCTACTTAGGAAGCGCCAGTTACTTTATTGGTTCTGTCATGAGGGTCCGTAGCATTCTGCAAAATTTATAAGAGAAAGCACGAAATGTTGTTGCAAGTTTGCATGTCAGACAAGGTCCTGTAAAGACCACGAATTTATTTAGGAATGAATTTATTTTTTCCCTGGAACGCAAGATCGTCCCAAGAGTATCTGGAATTTCAATTGGTGGTCTGAAAGATTTTATCAAACAATGTTGGCGTATGATGAATCTGTGTTTTAAGAAGTCTGCATGTATTCCAGATGGATCCGGGCGGAGTCGCCCACCACGTGACAGATCCTCTCTGAGGTGAAAGCGTGTGTTAACATAGTCAGAAAGTTGATTGAAGACATCCGCGTATCATATCAATTAATTATGCTTAAGCTACTTTTAATAAATATAACTATAACACACCATTATACATTGGACTCCGGAATCTTCCGAGAGCCACTCAATACCGTATGCAGAGATTTCTCTCTCTGCAGATGCCTCTCCATGTAGGTCATTATGTCTCACATCTCATAATGGTACACCTACACCTTCAGATCAAATCTGGAACGCACTACTCAACCATAAATCGTTTTACAAGCTCATAATACAATATTCATTTATTCCAACCCAAAAAAACGACCTCTTCTTGTTATGACCTAGATGCATGTGCTCAACGAAAATAGAACGAATCACCCATGCAGTGAAGCACTCTCTGCTATCGACTTGGATATCTTATCCGGTCATCTATCAAATCAATTACCATTTTATGTCATCGATTTGAGTACAAATTGATTTTACCTCTTTTTCACATAAAAAGTAGAAAACATTTCCCCTTTCATAATTTACTTAAGTAATGATGGCTGTGGAAGAGCCTTTTTTTTTCATCTCGCGCAAGTTAATTATTACATCTATCCGCGGACCGATTAATATACCATTACTCTGGCCCATAAAACTTTCCAAAAATAACATAAAAAAAAGTAACAATTAATGGCTTCAACATTGCCCATAGCCATCGGCTGCTAATCGAAAAAGTAAATAGCTTCCGTTTCCCCATCATAAAGCCGAAAAAATCGCCATAAGATCTGCGTCATCAAGAAAAAAAAAATTATAACCAAAACCGAAATTATGCAATCCATTATCGAAGAGTGATCTTCAAGTTTAGAGGTGTCTGGGGTGGGGGTGAGGTGGCTTAAATATTAATAAACCCAAATAATATAATATATAATCCCGACCTGCATCTTTCACTCGGATTGGACTTAATTTTTTCCCCCCTTTTGTTATTGTTGTCTTAAAAATTGCGCAAGAAGAGAAATTTTCATCCATCCGCATATTGCAACAAGCAGCAACAACTCTGCACAAACAAACCACAAAACGACGAAAAGAAGATATTGGTGTTACCCCGGCGTTGTACCTCAACCGGAAATAAGCCAAACCAATATATAGACACGGGTATGTACGATTTTTTTTTGTATTTAACATTGAGAAGACACACGAAAGAAAGCATACCTACGTATACACCAAAAACCCCAGAGGCCATATGCAAACACAAGACTCTGTTACGTATGCGCAGCGTCGTGAAAATTATTGTTACGACATCTTGGCGGGTAAAGTTTTTTTTTTTTGGTGAATGAATTCGTCATACAAGACACCATCAAACTGTTGGCATCTGACTGCTGCCATCACTATAGCCCACCACCGGTTGAGTGCATTATTGCGATTGATTGCGTAAAGGTAAACGATTGTAAAAAGAAGATGAGGCACTTAAAATGCGTTATGAATTGCCTTTGACGATCGTAATCTGAATGTGTTCCGTCCCAGTTAGACAGATTTGGATGATTTTGATTTAAATTGGTGTTTTTTTTATCTGTTACTGGCTGAATGTGTACCAAAGTAATTGAAGATGTTGGAACAGGCGTAAGACCCAATTAAATTGGATTGGCAACGTTGAATGTGTATGGCGAACACTTCAATGTTTTCAGCGGTGTGAAAGAAGTAAAACCAAAAAGTGGAACAAGTAACTTTAAATACGTGCTTAAAAGAAGATTATTCAAATGGATAATTTTTGGGATATTTTAGTACGAGTTTCATGAAATGATTTATAAAATCAAAAGAGTTGAGGTGCGAACTAGGAATACGTACTATATAACTTGTTTTAGCTCAAGAAAGTTTTTGCAGATATAGAATAATTGTGCCAAAAAGGGACTTTGCCATAAAGAAGGATGGTACAAAATTGTTTCCTTAATTTTAAACAATAAAAAAAGTCCAAAACAGTGCTAAGAACTGTCTAAAACGTTCCAAAATTTTACAAGATTGTCAGGTAAACGTAACGTGGTTGCATGTTTCATAGTACCGATTTTTTTATCATTCTAGAAATTCGAAAAATTCTTTATACAACATTCTTTTAAGTGTTCGCCAACCGATCTTGGAAAGAAAATGACTTGTGAGCGAACTTTTGTGCGTCTTGCTTTTTCCTTTAAATGTGAAATGGGGACAGGTAGACCCAGTGATAAACAAAAGTAGGCACCGATTGACTCAAGGAGCCACTGTGGCCCATCACTAATCCATCAAAATATACTGCCAAAATACTACAGTGAACGAAAGTTGTTAAACAAAATAGATAAGCTGGGACATGGATAAACAAGTTTACTCCAAAGGTTTAACAAAATCTTAGTAAGGGGCTCGGAAAACCTTCAGATCGAAGCCAAGAAATTGAATATTTATATTTTGCAATAGGTCCGTCTTGTATTAAAGGATGCCTTTCACAAATTTGCCTTGTGTCCTACATGATCGAAAGCAAAGTTCCAGTGATTAATAAAAATATCACTGCAGCGCTAAAAGGCGAATAAAAGAACGTGTTCAAGTTGATTGGCTTACAGGACAGATATAGTTGGTAGGGAATTATCACGAGGAATATACTTAGCAAATTGAGGATAAAACACAAAAGCCAATAAAAAGTGATCATAGGCGCTTGGGCTACTCGTGCCTTGCAAGTGGCATTCACTAGATGCAGTCAAAGCTTTATCACCCCTCGGTTCATCAATAGAATCAAAAAAAAAAAGTAGTAAAAAAACGAACTACTGGCACTTGCAACTGATAGATTCTCATAAGAGATGAGAGGTCTCTTATGAGAAATGATGCTCTCTTATTCAAGACTCAATTAACGTCTCAAAGGATTTGCAGACCGTCGAGGAGGTAGGCAAAAACTCGATTGCTTGAAAAAGAATGAAAAAAGAAAAAAGAACGAAAAAAGTGAAAAAAGTGTTATTGCCCCGGTCGGGATTTGAACCTAGGATTTCGTGTACATTAATTTGATACATTAGCCATAATGCTCCATGGCACCCAAGCTAGAATTTATTGCTCCTTTGCATCTTACTCAATCAATGTAAGGAAGGATTAAGCTTTTAAAGCTGGATAAAAATTCTAAACCAGAACAACAATTCAAAAGTCAAACGGTTTTCTTGAGTCACTTAAATCGTGGCGTTGATGGTCCTGTTTTACAATCTGCCTGAAGTCTGCATTTGCATATTGGAGGAAAATTTTGAATAAATATATTCAAATATATCGGCGAAATAAAATTCCGCTAATATGTTTGAATATTGAATAAAATAGCCCATTTTTCTGTATTTTCCTTTCAACTTAAGATGGCTGTATCCTGATGTGAACTTGCGTCTTTTTTCTGGAGGCGTGTTCTTTGATGTGATAATTGCCTCAATTCGATTATCGATCTCGATGCTTAGACTAAAAAATCTGTAATCGATGATTTTTTATTCATGACTCAGTAAATTGCTAAATTTTTAGGAGCGTAACAGAATTTTCGGAGTGCCTGCTTATCCTAAGTACGATGCCAACTTCTTGTTTTGTGTTACATAACAGTGGTTTTGTGCACAAGAAATTTGGAGCCTTGTTAACAGCAAACTTCCACCGAAATTGGAAAACTTTAATTTTTTGAGCTTCTCATGAAATTGCAAAATGGTCTTAAAAAAGATGCTGCTTGCCCATCATTTTGGCAGGATACAAGCCTTTTTGGCCAAAGCCGAGCTAACATATATTTCATCTTTGTACACGAATACAGAATAGCAAGAAAGTGCTTGAGTCAACCAACTCATTGAAGCGGTTTACTCGGAGATTTCCCCACAAGACTCATTAAACGCTATAACAGATCCCAATTCATTCGTTGACTTGTAAAACATCCTTCAGTGTCGCACCAGTTATTTAACTAAACGAAAAACCCGATAACGAAAAAATTATTTCCATTTAGAGTGCGATCGTCCTATTTTCTAATGCAAGAAAATTTCTACAGCTACATTTCTAGAACTAAGTCTGTTATAAAAAGGACACCATAATTTTCATTTAAATTGTTTGCCCTAAGAATGCTGAGGGATTTATCCATTTTCTCCAACCTGAAGGATCAATTTTAAGATACGTTTGACAAAGCTTTCAGCTTTTAATGTGTAAATAGTTTAAGGATATAGATTTTTGTTTCCAGTTCTGGTTTTTTGTTTTTGTTCATTAAATAATTGTAGTTCACTAGCTTAACTAACCTGAAAACCATAAGAAGTTAAAGCAAAAATATAGGTAGTCAAGTAAAATTATAACGTCATATCGATAAAGCCTAATTATTTGGGAAGTCATGAACCTACATTTCGAAATTTTAATGTTAATATTTGAGGGTCTATTAGATCACTCTTGAAGAAAAGGAACAAAGTGTGTTTAGCATGAAGGCCAAGAGAGGGTAATAACATATATTCGGACTTGCTTAAGGTAACTCTTACACAGTCTCATGTCTTGCATAACTTCTATCAAAAGAATTTAGCGCACAATGTGCTAAATGAAAGCATTATGATACATGATCAAACAATGACCCTACTGTACCAATGATTCCGGTAGCTACCGACTTCTTACTCAACCTCGTTTCTCGTTATAGTTTATTACAATATTGTTTTAATAAATTAGCAACTTTTTGCAATAGTTTCCTTGAGGGAACAAAACTCATCATAGACGCAGTATAAGTACCCAATACTAGATAATTTGGTTACCCTATATCAAACCTGGCTCAAACAGATTCGAGAACACATAAAAAGTGTCTTCATCAATATCAAAAAGTTATAAGAAAAACATCCGCCTTATATGAGCTTGCGTCTTTTTTCTGGAGGCGTGTCATTTGAAGTGGTAATTGCCTCAATTCTGATATGTACAATAATAAAGGATGCTTTATTTCGATAATTGCAATAAGGATTATCCCCAAAGCACAAAACAAGATCAAATTAACACAAATAACAAAAGAGTTGACGTGCGAACTTGAAATACAAATATTATTTCAGCGTCTGCTTAAGTCACAATAAAATTGCTTTTACATAATAAATCAATCAAATACTCACTTGCAATCGATTTAATGGTTAATCCAAATTGTTATCCAATAATTGAACTAGTGTATCACATAGCTATCCAGTGCGATTTTCGTCATAAAACAAAAGCTCCCAGCTTAAATATGATATATTTTCCTTTTGCGACAAAAACACTTTTGATATTCAATCCCGTTTCGAAGTAAAGTGAAATTATCCAACAATTAAACGCAAAATTAATCTGACACTCCTTCTCCACAGATGGCTGCTCCAGAAACGCGGAACAATTTAACACAAAGCCAAACGTTTAGCTCGACATACAAAACAAAACCCGACTAATAAAACAAATGGCGAACACAAAAAAAAAATTAAACGAGAAAAAATATAAATGCGAGCACTTTCTCTCCTTTTAGACCGTCGTCGTCACTGTTGGTTCCTAGTTCTGGCAAGTATAATTTTGCATTCACACCGTTTTTTCACTTGCAGGTCGGCGGAAAATAGCGACAAAAATTGATCCTTGTTCAAGAGCGTGTGAAAAATGTTAATCGTCAGGCGACCACGAAACCAGAGGGAATAACGAAAAACATTCGACCTTCTTGAGTAAAAGCTCAAAGAAGTCTGACGTGAATGCGGAGCCGATCGCGAAAGACTAAAACTCGAATACGAACGACAAAAAAGTGTTTGCCTTCTCGCATTGAACAATCTGTTACATTGGGGCTTTGTTGGCAGCGCGGCAGTTGTGAGTTGTGTGTACGCTGTGCTATGAGTGTGGTTGGACGTTGTTGTTGCTGTTTTTTTTTCGGGGGGTTTGTTTTGCTTCTTCAGCTGTTGCGGGGATTTCGTAAGTCAGCGCGATATCGTTACAAGTTACGATATTTATTTTTTTCGGCTCCGTGGTTGTATACTTCAGCGCCAGCTGACAAATGGCAACGAATGAGTTTGTCTTGCAAAATGTCAACGCGAACAATGACTGCATTGATTAGGGGATCAATGGAAGAATCTTTATTGCTTCAATGGCTTTGGTAGAGTTTGAGTTGATCTTTTTTGCGTTTTGCTGCCTTTCCGTCATCCAACAATTACATCGGTCAATATGTATATCCATTCGCTGCTTCTCTTCGGTGGAGTGTGGATGAAAGTGAAAGGAAAAAGATGATTAAGCTGTTTGAAAGCGATGCTGTTTGTATGGTTTTACTAGAGATGATTACTTTTGCACTATTTGTGCGGGGATGTTGCCATTTCCAAGGGTGCTTTAGTTTGTGTGCCAATGATCCGATCAAAGCCCACTCGTCTAGACAATAAAAAACCTAATCACAACTGATGTTTGTTTAGTGAAACCTTAAATCTGCATAAAATCTATTTTTAGCACATCTCAGCAAACTAACGAGTTCCGTGTTCCAAATTTTACCAAAGTGAAATGAATTTGCATAGCAAACGCCTGATCAAAACAAAAGAGTTGGATAACGAGCTCCAAACGCCATTTGATTAGTTTATTGTGTAAGGCGGCGTTTCTCTCCTTAAATGTGCCTAGTCTCTGTGGAAAGTTAAACATTAATCTTATCACATGTCATGGCTTAGTAAACAATGATTCCTAAACTTGTCACCAGGTATTTGCTGGCCAATTAATCTGGCATCGAAATGTGGCTGTCAAGGTTAGTTTTGTTATATTAATCGGTTCGTTAAGATGCAATCAGTTCATCTGGAGGAGATTTCCCCAATATTGGTGAGTCAGAGGTAAGTATATGAATGTTTTGTGGGTTTTTTTGTCGAAATGCTGTCGTCCTTGGCCCAATGCGAAAAGGCGTGTTTGACAGGCTGTCAAGCCGAACAACATTTATATACCTGGGTGGAGCAATTAAAGTGAAAGAAAGCAAAGAGAGAAAAAATCAGTACCGACCTAGTAAAAATCTTGATATTCAAACATAGCGTCTTATCTAAACTACGCGCTACCTACTATGAAGAGGTTAGACGGCAGTGCATAAGCAGGAAACGTAGAAGGAAGTCAAAAGCTCCGCTTGTGCTATTTATTATTCAACCTAGGTGAAAAAGGGGTTTCGAATACCAGTTGGTGAGTTTTCTACTGAATTTATCCGGGGTGTTCGTTGGGAGTTTCTGATGTGGCGTCAGCAATTTTCTAAATTTTTATTGAAAATTTTAAATAGGGACATGTAGTACTTAAGTTAGTACTTTGACTGAAACAGAGGTTTTTCGAAAGCTGATGATATGCAGTTCATGACAGACCATACTGAGTTGTAAGGCTTTGAAGTCTTTTAATCTTTACCATTATTGGTATCATTTCTACATAAAAGAGTTGACTATTCCGCAACTGATAGCTTCCACCTTTTTCCAAGTCTGTCCTTGGTACCGATAATCTATCTTCGATCATGCTCAAGAGATCACAGCGGCTTGTTGACGTCTATGTCAGAGTCAAGTGATTGGCGATAACTTTTAGAAATTGATCTGAAAAAATCCTTCAAATACAACTTTTGATGCATTTTAGGACACAGAGGGAGCGTTTGATAACATCGAAACGTGTACGCAATGCTGCACAACTTGAAAAATGGTCTTAGAAATAGTCTTTGCAACTGAATCAGGCTCATACTATGTACACAAAGGGCAATAGTTGCCTAAGGACCAGTCCAAAATCATCAAAATAACCCCCTCTCTCTAAAGAAAACGACTTTATTGGGAGTGCATATGCAAACGCCTTGGTCATCCTGAGGAAAATTCCTACCAGTCCTCAGTACTAGTCAAACTCACACCTGGATATATACTGTAGCAGCAATGCAGCAAAACAGCTGTTCACCTAATGGAATCTGTAGTAAGGGGTCCTCTCCACGCCTCTGTGTGTACTTACATAGTGGAAGCCCAGTAGTATGTCTATATAGCTCCAGTCACAGACTACCTACCTCTGCCATTCACTGTCAGCAGGAGATACCGAAATACCGAAAAAATGTAATACTAGCTTCATATTAAGCTTCAAAATCAACAAAATCCTCCTGCATCTACGTCGCTGTAGTGTTTTTTGGGCAGAATCAGTGGCCATTATCCTAGTTGCTGCGATAATGGAGATATGTAAAAAAGATGGGCTCTAAAAAAATCATTATCTACTGCGACCACTAAGTGGGCATTAAGGCCATGAAGTCAGATGCTATTAAGTCAAGGGCTGCGAAGATATGTAACAAAATTCTATACGAGATGCCACTTGGTAATAATGCAACTTCGTGTTGGGCGCCATGGCCAAGCCGATGTCCGAATAGAATAAGAATTCTTGAGTAAACCTACCAGGAACCTAAAAAGTTCTTGATAGGTTCTACAGAACTTGAAAAGTGCAGACACACAAGGGTCACCTGCCATACACAAGCTTTGACAGGTGGAGACAAAAAGCGATCACTATTTATGATCGGACTAGCCCGCAGGTATTTCCGAGTAGCCAAGAAAATACTTACAGGACATTGAGCTGTTGGTCTGCATGCAGACCGACTAGATAGACTGCGATTACTGCACAACCATTACTGCAGAAGATGATTGATTTTATGATGAGATGGATTGATTTTACTTGATGATAACCTACAACGATGGACTTGTGGCCCGGAACGTTTATAGGAATTCAATAGTATTTTCAGAAACCCCAGAAGAAAATGACCTTAGTTCTTGATCTGGATTTATCTCTTTCTGAAGCCTTAGTGCAATGAGGAAGTAGGTTAGGAACCAATTACAGCCTGTTAAAGCATGCTACAAGAAACAATTTTCGTTGGTCTTAAAAACAAATATATTTCTTTGACGTACACTACCGTAGTTCAACTAGCGCTTAACCCAATAAGCAGCAGTTATACCCTTAAAATGACACCACGACTAAGCAAGGCCAGATAAAAGTTCAGTAAATAGACGAACTTAACCATCACAAAGTGAAAACCATCGAAGCCTTGTGAACAACATTTGGAGTACAGTGAATGCCGCCGCCCGTAAAAGCCCATAAATATGCGGAAACTTTACTCTGATTATGTCGAAATAAAATTACTTCAAACCCATATCATTTACAACGAGCTGTTACATCAAGCCGAGACCAAAACGCCAACCAAGTACCAAACGCAGACTTTTGTGTAATAACTGTGCGTCCATTTAACAACAATCTCTTATTTCACAACTCTCACTTTCTTCCTTTGGCACCTACCTACTTATAGTATGTGCGATGCTGATGAACCAAAATGGCTCATTAAGCTGTGATTACGTGTGGGCACCACTCCGGCCCAGGCACATCCCAGCCCATAAGTGCCATCTGAGCATCGCATGCCAATCCCCAGACAAGCATTTATTTCGATACTCGTATATTAAGCCGAAAACAGCTTGAGATATTTTTTTGTTTCTGTTTTTTGTTTTTGTTTATGTTTTTACATAAACTAATTTCATTATTTGAAGTATCACACTCTCGAGATGCCTGTGCTCAGGCTACCTATCACTTATGGTGAATACCTCTGGGTGTACGCACTGACAAACAGCCGCCAGTATGGGAATGTTCTCGGGCACCCATTCAATCAACTAATTTCGACCCACACTCCATTGTTAAGTGCGAATCTTTCGTCGATTTCAGTGAATAGCCCACATACATTATTTTGGCCATAAATGTACCCCCTTGTGTTGAGTTGGAAAGGTGAAAACAGGCAGCACACACATTCGCACACTCGGCAGCGCCGTCAACCTTTCTCCTCTTTTGTAGAGATATACGACAACCGTGGTGGCTGGTGGCCACTATACTGACAAGAATTGCTACGGATTTTTTCGTCGTGTTTTAATTTTATTCCACAAAGTTTCTATTCAACAATACCACCAGCAGCTGAAGCCACAACAGTTTGCTACACTTTTCATTTCTTGAAAGAGAATGCCAACCGTACAGGCATTCCTACGTTTTGATCGTCATAATGGCCAGTTGGCGGCGCCGCCGCCGTCTTAAATCGGGGGACACCGAGATTCTAATTGCGGAACTGCTTCGTCCATATGCACGGCTTAAGTTTGAAAGCGAGGCCGAGTGGCATTTCTGGGTGAAAATTGATCACCACCTCGAGTGTGTGTCAACCCTCATTCGGAGCTCGTTAGGCGTGTGTAAGCTGTCCATCTCGGATACGTACTTCTTGCAACTTTTCCCCCATTGAAGATTAATTAAATCAGATTAATATGCTTTCTAAACGCAAAACCAACTCTGGCTCATAATCCGCATCAGATGATTAGACGATCGGAAGGAGGGGGCGAATTGAGTCCTCGCAATGAATTCCCATATCTCCCCGAACAGGAAGTCAGCAGTGAAGCATGCTGCCTGCAGTAGTAGTTGATGTATCTTTGAGGAAAATAAATCATTTGTCTTTAGCAGTATTTGTTGTTGTGTGGCGTTGGTTTTTTTTTTTTTGGGAAAGGAGAAACGATGATGATCTCACAGCGGTGTAGTGGACAAAAGATCGCCCCATTAAAAAGATTTGCATTATATAAACAAAAGAAAAGAAATTTTCTGAAGGAATAGTTTAACTGCCACGTTTTGCATATGAACAATGGGTACCCACAATTGTGGCAGGGGGAGGTCTGTAAACTCTACGACGAAAGACGATGGTACGCTCTGCACCATTAAGATCTATAACGAGAGATTAAACTTGAACTAAACCTTGAATAAATAAATAGTATGTGTTGTGTACGTACGTCAAGTGGGGGATGGAAATATTTTCACTTTCTTTTTCGATATGATGATAGTGGTTGGTCGTTGTCGTTGGTCGGTTTGGTTGGTTGCGCGCGCGTCGAATATGTTTATGCAACAGAGTGTACTTACGTACACGCTGACTAATGAAAAGTGTCTCGCAATGAAATGGGAACGCAAAATTATTGTACTCGGAAAAGTGCACCAGCGTGCAGCAAAACACACACCAAAACAACTTCGCATCCAGCTAAAGAGTGAAAACATGGAGAAAGGAGGGAGTTTTTGCCATTTTAATACCTGGCGCCGACGCCTTGTATTAATGAATAAACAATTACCATTCGAATGTACATGCAAAGTGAGGAGTTTTAGTGTTTTACAGGCATTTACCTTCGAAAGTAAGAAAACGAGTTCGCTACTCAACTCTTTTGTTTAATGGAGCATTATTGTATAGTAAATGACTTTTATTTTATTTTTTTATTGATTTTGTTTTACGATTGTTTGGTTTTTTGTTCCATGTAATCAGGCAGCGTGATGTTACAACAGCTATGTCCCTATAGGAATATTTATGGCAACATAACATAGCGTGCTGTCTATCCTCAATATTGTAAAGAGCAACATTAATTCTTCGTTCGTTATGACTTAAGGCGAATGATTTCGAGCTGTGGCAAAAGGCCAATTCTTTGGTGGATTTATTAGCCCAAACTTTGTATGACTTCTTTGGCCAAAGTTATAGCCGTCACTTGAGTTGGTCAGTCAATTTTTTACGATTTCAAGTTGATTGATGCCTTTTCTTGCTTTCACAATTGATCTTTTTTTCAGTTGCAGAAAGGAGATGTAAATCATTGAAATGTGCGGTGCAGTCTATTATAAACCATCGTATTTGATATTAAGTGATTAATTTTAGCCCACCACCATCCTTTTTTTATTTTCTACATTCCTCCGACAAGATTATGCATTACACATCAAGGCATATGACTGAATCTTCTACGCTCTTGGTTAATGAATACCTTTCAAAATGCTTTCGAATAATTTCCCAGACCTAGTGCCTTTTAGTTCCTCGAATATGAGCTCAAAATGTAGTGAAAGTGCTTAAAAAAATTGTTCTCTATTCAAGTCGAACAGAATTATCAACAACCAATAATACAGTTTTTTTCGATTTAGAACAAAGTTTCCGAAAAATCAAATTTTTAAAGATCTCATGTGAGAAATAAGGGGACGAAGCTAGGTGCTCCTTTACCGCAGAGACGGCGTGTTAGAGGGGCACCGAGACTCAGGTGGCGCACGCAAGTGGAAGGGGACCTCAGCCAACTTCGCGTGCGAAACTGGAGACGGCTAGTTAGAGACAGAGCTGGTTGGCGAAGCTTGTTGACTGAGGCCCAGGTCCACCCGGACTGTAGCGCTTCCTTAAATAAATAAGTAAGATGTGAGAAAAGTCGGCATGGTAGTTGATGTGAGCGGTCCTATATTCTTACTACGGCTTCTTACCACTTTTATTTTGCACCAAAATTTGCTTCTACGCCTTCATTAGCTTGGCTTGAAAGAAGTGTACATTTAAGGTTGGCTATAAGACATGTAGTTAGTTGTGGGCGTCGGTTTGGGCTGATCTTACCACTTTACATACTTTACATACTGCATCTGCTCGGTAAAGAAAGAGTAACGAGCTAAAGTCCAAGCAGGTCGCAAGTGTACGAGTCTCACTACAGACATCGCGTATAATATTTGCAATCAGCACAAAACCAAAAGTTGTAGCGTTTGTTCACTGAGTTTGCCACTCCTTCTTCTTTTCGAATTTATTCGATGTTAATAACGTTGCTGTCTTCAATGTTGGTCTTCTATACCTAAGTCTCCCATGTCCATTAAAAAATGTTTTGTGTTCACGGGAGGTAGAAGGTTACTGTGCGCTTCCGTTTTACTCTCCAAGTAGCGCATATGTGAACGGCGAATATTCGGCGCTTTAATGTGATTCAGCACGGTATGCCAATAATTCGGTGTACTTAGATCTCAACTCACTCTCGACCTTACGCTCAATTTGTAAGATGCTAGCTTTGTGGTATAGATATACTTGAAGCAATCACCACTCTCTGAAGTATGCATTCAAAGACTCTCATGGTCAGCATTCAAGATGTTCCCGGTTGTTCTTAACCTCAGATGTTGGGTTGCTTTTGTGACATAGTCGTCAATTGCGGATTTCCTTGAGACGGTTGGAGGGAGGTCGTGTAACTAAAGGTTAAAAGTGGTGCCAGTGCTGACCCTTCCTATGATCGGTTGTTCAGCTTTTTTATGTCTCTCCTTGCGTCAATTATGAATACTTGGTTATCTTCGGTTTCAAAGAATGTTGTCCGAGGAGATGAACCATCTTAGGGCAAGGTATGATATTCAGGAACTTATAGATTAGACCATGTAGCCATAGTGGCTTTCGTGTTTCGTGTATTTATTTCTTGTATCCGGTTTTGACGTTTGCTGTAAGGGCTATGAACTTTACTATACAGCTGTGCACTTAGCAGAGCGATCTTTTTCAGGCTTAATAAGGACCATGATTTTGGCCTGTCTAATTTGCTTAGAGAGCTCACCCGTTTCTATAATTTAATACTCCAGCCATCGGATGGTGCTGGGACTAGCATTTATAAGAAATTCTGTGTATATATTATCAAAAAGAGCTGTTTTACTTAAAATGATGGCAGACAGGACTATCGCTTATGGAATCGATCTCATGGAATCGTGTAAGGGTATCTGTGATTTTCACATTTTGTGGCAGTCAATGTGATCAAAAAATTAATACCTCTGCGTAAGGTGATCACAAAAGTATTTTTTTAAATCGCTGCCTTATTAAGGCTCGTGATGTAAGCACTTTTTTTCTTTCGTGCATGCAGAAAGCCAGCCTATGTGAACGCAAAAAAACCAACCACTCAGAAAGTTTAAAGACTCGAGAGCTGTCACAAGAAAATTGTAACGAATTTTTGTCATCACTAATCACAGATCACCTTAGCCGATTCCAGCCTTGTTTAATTTTTGACCCTGATCCATTGGTTAAAACTAAGTCTTTAAAGTTTGTTGCTCTAAGGAAATATACAAAACTTTTTCTTTTTTTATAAGCAAAAAGATAAAGCAATAAATATTGGTCAATGCACATCGTACAGCTAAATTTGTTTCTTCCTAGATTTCTGCATTGACCATCTTGTGGAAGGGTTTTTAAGAATAATTCTGCTAAAAGCCTCTGCTACTTTTTTGCTAGTGAATACTCAACACTTTTTACGCATTTTTCTCAGGTATCAACCAAAACTATACACCAAAGCTTAACTCACGCACAATCTGCGAACAAATACGCCATCAAAGAAATTTAAAATCCGAATGCGCAAAAGCAACGGAAACGTTTATATCGCTCATCTGCACGATTGCCACAAATATATCTACCCGCATGAGCAATGTCGCCCTTAGGACATGGTATTTGCGAAAAATAAAAAATAAATTATGATTTGCAGACAACCACAACTCGGTGGTAATAGCGGCAACGCGGTGGTAGCAATTTAATGCGCAGAGAAAGCGAGACGTGATTCGATTATTATCGCTAAAACTTGCAATTGAAATTTATTTATATCACATTTGAATAATATGTTCACTGTTTTTGGCACTGCCGATGGCGAATGAGAGCACAAGACAGCAGAGGCCCCTTCTTGGCTAGGCCGTTGCGGCACACCTTCATACCTTAAGCCGTGATTTGCATCCGTTCGACCTTTGATGGTAATTTTCGAGTCGGATTCGCTTAGCACGCTGATTGATGAGATGTTAATTTTTTATCCAAAAATTGATATTCTCCGCAGAGCAGGTTGGTTGAGTCTTATAGGAAAAGTTTCCAGAACTCGTTGGGCAATGAATTCATCATCATCATGATCATCAGCACCATGATTGGCAGTAATTCTTGATGAATTGGTTAGCATGACTCTATTAACAAGAAATCGCGTTTGGTGATGGAAAAGTTTTGTCGCAAAAGTTGAATGTCACAATAACAAAAAATTATGAACTTCATGGTTACATGGTGTCGAGTCGATTATGCCATCCGCGGGGTACTCTGTTGATTAAACAAACAAATAGGCAGGCTCACACACCAACACACACATGGATGGGTTATACAATTCGTCTGATGGTAAACACCGTATCACAACAAGAGTGTTATACAATTCTCTTCTCTCGCTCGTTCTCTCTGGCGAATCAATCAAATGCGTGAGCTGACTGCATGACAGGTGCAGCTCCATGAGTATGGCAGTCACATAAAAGTGTCACTGGATCAAGTGTTTATGTTTATAGTTTCGGACGCGGCAAATCAATTCGGATACTTACGTTAGGCGAGAAGGCCCTCTGCGCCGCCGCCGCACTATGTCTAGATGGAGCTAGATTACCATAGATGAAATGCATGAGGTGAATATTTAGATTCAATTAGGCGCTGACCCACATAGCGAAAGTGGAAGTGAAAAATAAATACATAATTGTTGTGTCATCGAATTGCTTTGGATAAAATGTCGTAATGGAGTTAGTGTGATGGATTCCTGGTGCGATATTGGCATGAAGACAATTAATTCGCATGACAAGTGTTTCGACACGATAAGTGTGTGTATCTCCGCAGAATTTGTGAACTGAATTTTAAAAATTTGGGCGAGACTGTGATAACGATGAGCACTTACTTACCAGACAATTAATGCAATATATTCCAGGCTAGATTCACAAAAGAACCAATTAAAAGTCTTTGGCTAGCCCTGACTTTTGGCACATTGTGGCAACGAGAGAAGAAGAGGGATGTTTCAGGGGAAAACTAGGCTCAAGGGTGAACTGATGAAAGGGCTTGTGCCTAAATTCTTTATGCAATTAAAGGCAGCTGGAGCACTGGAAAAGTTATCATAAAACAATGAGATGTAAAAAATATTGCGTCGTGGTTCCAAAGACTCAAACGACTCAAACTTTGCTCAAATTGTTCATATCATGAGTTTTAGCACTCGTTTTTGAATCCTATCAAGTAGGTGGCTTAGGTGTACCTGCCCAGACGTAGAGCTGTACACCAGTTTGAGGAATCTGATGATGGCGCAAAGTGCTTTTGAAATCCAAGCACTTCGCAGCCGTTGCGACTATTTCACTCTAGGTTATGTCATTCACACACATTCCGGGAAAAAAAAAATTTCGGTTTCAAAAATAAAAATGTATTTTTTTGACGTCTCAATTTAACGATTAATGCCTCACCGATTTGTTTCGAAAACGTCTGAAAAACGTCTTTGAAAACCACAATCGACTAGACCGATTTCCACGGTTTCCATCATTTTCCAGTAATCTTAAAATCGTGGAAATCGGTAAGTCATGAAATTGACATGTGGAGTCGGTTTTGCATTGAATTCCATTCTTTTTCTGGCTCCATTAGCTATTGTGTAAGGATAGAAAAAAGTCTAGGTAGGAGAAGTTGGAGTAGGAGAGATGGCAAAAGTACTAATTTAGATTTTCAACATTATGTTCAAAATTCAGTGGCGTATTGATCAATGTGTCCGCTCTCTGAAACATTCTGGAATCGAAAAGAAACTTCAATTTCCAAGCCTTACGCTAAAAAAAGCTTTCTTTTTTTAGTAAAAAAGAGCCAGATAGAATTTACGGTTGTGGATTTATTGATTGTGGATTCTTCGCTTTCTTCGTTTTTTGTACACAATTCTTTGTTTCGAGGTAATTTTTTCAAGACGTCTTCAGTTCTGCGAAGTGGATTCGAAGATTTTACGGCCAGAGCGTTAGCGTCCATCGAGTCTAAATTACCATGACAGCGTATCGCCTTGTTTAAATCCTTTTTTACGACGATTTTAACGTTTTCCACGGACAACTTCACGAATTTGACAGGAATGTATAGAAAAGATCGCATCATCTTATTAGATGCCTTCATGAAATAAAGACTAGCTGACATTTGCAGCTTTAAAGAGCCCTCGCCCGACCTCTCGCAATCGCATGTTGTAAAGGTAGTTCTTACACACCTTTAAGAATCCAAAAGGCGAATTAAGAGGTCTCTCATGACAAATGATACTCTTCGAGGGTTTGTTGTCCCTCGCAGTGGTTGGAACGTGAAAAAGACTTTTATCGCGACATACTTTTTAGTCGACATAATAGGACTTCGGCGCACACTGTGCAGGTTGGTTACGCTCCTTTATAACGTAAACGGGAAAATGATGCTTATGACAGCAAAAATACTACAGCTTGGTGTATGGCCTAATAAGGATCGGCCACACACCAAGAAAGCTATTAACCCATGGTGACAGAAAAGCCGGTCCACCCCGAAACACATGTGCGCCTTTCCTGTTACATACAGAAAATCTATCAGGACGCATCCGAACCAAAACCGCCGAAGTACTCTAAGGAATATAGCTACACAACGATGCGATCACGGATACTGTCGTTTCTCACTCTCACCCTGCGATAAAGACAACAATTCGCAAAAGTACGTTTTGTTCAAGATCGGTGACAGAACTGACGAGTCCGCAGATCCTAGCTTCTTTTCTTGCCACACTTGCACGTAATCATCCCCTTCTGCCTTACCCATACCCAAAATCCTAAATAAAAAAAGAACTTCAACCCTTAGACTGCAGGTAGTATTGGCAACTACCAAAATCTTCTCGCAGTCTTTTTTTTTAGGCCTGGGGCGCATTACTTCTGGAGTCACAAAAAAGAAACGCGTTATTCTTGTGGCTCCTTATTCGACTCGCTCGGAAGCTGAGCATTAGGGAGGCTGTAACCTGCTGCTCTGCTCCTACAATACGTAGGTACTACGGTACGATTTGGGATACCTTTATAAAGTTAAGCGGGCTTTGGAAAAGACGGGCTCTGCTTTAGGTAAGTGCAATGAAACCTAAGCTGAATTAAAATCCTTAAATCTTTTCTCCTACTTAAAACTCCTAATATTCGCATCACAGTCGGCGCAGCATTTAATGCCTTTAGGAAAATCACCGTGATCGTCTTTCTGCTTCAACTAGGACTCCAGCGCCCTACAAAGAACCTCAGGAATCAACCATTACCTGCGTTTTGCAAACCAACCCTTTTCGTTCCTTAAATTTAACTACCTCTTTCGTGTTTATGATATGTTTAGTCTCGATTCGGACATCAATCGCCAGAAAAACTTAATACTTTACCCAGCCAGATATCTTATAGCCTTATGGCAGCAGTTTGTAAAATGATGGGACAAACCTCTCCATGCACATACACACGTCACCTGTAGTTCCTGCCACTTAAACCTCTACAACATAGTGCCTATGCACCCAGTTTGTTTTCTTGACTTTTCAAAACCTACAAAACGTATCAGTATTATGGTGTGATTTATTGAAGGCCTACTTAAAGCCTGCACACAATATGCCTTAAACACGAGCACTATAGGAATCCGAACTTAACACATGATAGACGCACGTTGTGAAGCCTTACAAGGAAGTTTTATTCAATTTCCTTTAACTATCTTTGCTAACAACAATTTGTCATTCAAAAGACAGTTAACGAAGAAGATGTGCATCGAATTTCCTTGATGTGATGATAACACTTTCTTCCAATTCCTGTTTTGACAATCCACAGTATTTTTTTCTGAGTATTTCCTCAATGTCATTGACCAGAGGAATCTCTAAACCTGCTCGAAAGAATCTGAAACCGAGGTGTGAATATAAGTATAAGAGAGGTAACCAAGCGAGCATGGTAATTAAATTGTTATAAAGAAAAAGATTCGCTGCACTATGCAATTCCGCCAGCATTTCTTAAAAATGTAACATTTTAAAACAGTCTCTTTAACTAATCGGTGATATCCTTTCTCTCACTATAATAAAGTGGTATTAAATCTTGTGATAGCAGCTAATGTCGTTGTCTCTCCAAAAGCCATTTTTCGGAGGCTTGCTCCGCATTAAACGGATCATTATGCGAACACAAAAGAAAGCATTGCATGTCTTTTAAGGCATTAATCCGTCAATTTATGGCATGCACGGGTGAATCATAACTGAAGCTTATACCTACCCTTTAAGCACCTTGTTTACCGTGTACATTCCTCTAAGTTCTACCATCGAATTTTCAGGAAACTTTGTCCATTCAATCTCCTCTTCTAGGTCGAGAGTTATTGCTGAACACTGTGCTACCGTTTCGTGTCAGCTTACAAAACTGTTACTCTTACCAAATAGCTCCTTTTTTTGCATAAGGCAATAAGTTAGCTCAAGCTAACAAGCTTACGAGATAAAATGTTCCGCTTGGAAAAAATTAATATTAATTTAGTATTAGCGCTCATTTGCGTTTAGATGGGCGCTCCGTGACGCGTTTTGGAAAAGAAAAAGAAGTATAGTGGCCAGCGAAAGTCGATCTTTTCAATTCGAATTGACAGGCAATGCATAAATTAACATCGGTTATGGTGTTGTTATATTCGACACGGTCATCTTTCGTGCTTCGATATATTATACGAGCTCCCCGGATGGCGCAATCGCAATATGACGTCAGTTCCTGGAGCAGATACCCTGGCAGACCCTTTGGGGTAGGATTTTCAAATTCTCGTTGCGATGCGATCTCCTCAAAGCAAAACAGCCAGAGCAGAGTTCATAATCTCTCTCATCACCATCGTGGTTCTCTGTCGTAGTACGGTGATTTAGTTGATTGGTTTTACTAGTCACCACTCATTGAAGCGCAATATTAAATTTTATCCGCTTTCTTTCTTACGTAATGCCGTCGCCAGCTTACAGCTCAGTCCGAGATCCAAATGAGCCCATTGACGATAAAGTATCCATCCATTAACCACTCGGCGGTGGTGCTCGCGGAGGTGGTGGCATTTAGCTGCGCTCGCGCACTCCTTCGGTTGCAAAAATTATGCCCGCACTCGTATCTCAACGAGAAAAGTCCCCCTGCTGATGAGGTTTTCGATTTCTGATTTCTTTTAAGCCTTTCGGTCGAGTCATGGCAAATGCAAGATCCAAGGAAAGAAGGTATCCCTCCTTTGGGCAGCGAGCTCCACAACATCGCCCATTCGATCTGCTTCATTTGGATCTGTGCACATAAGTGAGCGGTATCCAAGCAGCACATCACCAGCTGATTCATGCCGGACCAGCTATCTGTGCTGCGGGTCTTTCCAATCATGTTTTTTCATTTTTTTTTGTTATTGTTTCCAGTGTTAATGTATTTCGGTAGCTTAAAACCGTAAAGCAGAGAAAAAGACTCAACTTAATTGTTAACATAGGGAAAGGTCATTTGGTGGTGGTGTTTCTTCGAAAACGAAAGTATGCAAGGTCGCCTTTCGGGCCGAGGCTATACGATGGACGGCTGCGACGATGGTTACGGTGGGCGTGATGAAGACATGATGTGCTGGATCATTTCTCTCTTGAAGCCATCGCACGAGACTTGGAGGGCTTATGCAATTGCGCGCCTGTGTATCGCATTTCGAATTTCTCTTTTATATTTATATAGCACCTCGGTTTGGTCACTGTACGTTTTGCGCACGGATATGTTTTGCGGATTTATTTGGCTTGCACTTTTATTTTGCGAGTTCAAAACAACAGTCGTCTTGATTTATTTCGTGAAATCTGCCTGAAATGGCAGGCAAGAAGCTCATTGCAATGACCACAAATGAGTAGATCTGTCAAGGAATACTAAACGAACCACAAAGAGGGTTATTGGCTGCACAAAACCTTGTGCTTGCGGTAGTAAGCGAAAGTTTAAGAAGTTAATTTGCTTTGTCAAAACTTCCTTGTGATTAAAAAACTACGTCACTTATTCTGCTCAAAATGTTATTTTAAATTTTAGTATTTTGCACTGTTTAACCTTGAAAATTCGGTGTTTGTATAAGTAAATACAGAGTAATTATTTAGACTACCCCCACAATCCTGGGGTTTTATTATAAGCACTATCAGCACTAACTACCAAGGCTTAAAAAATGTAAGTTTAGCCTTATATGATAAGGCTCCGTCAGTCCTCAAATAGATTAAATTCAACATCACAAAACTTAGGATTCTGTGTGAAATATATGAGCTACAGACCTTCCGCCCTTTCAGTAGTTTGTGTCCTTTCTCCGCCTATTGAAACTCTGTTAACTCTGTGCTCTTAAAGACCTAGTCTGCATCGTGAGCTGTTGCCTATACAGAGCAATGACCGTTGATAAAATCCTTTAGTATCAAAGACTACTGCAGTGTTTTTTGAGCGACGTAAAAACTGTAGCTCAAGACCATCATCATAAACTCACAGTCAAGTGGTGTTATACGCAATGGGATCAGACAAGATAAAGTCTGAAGCTGTTAGACTATCCCGGAAAACTCTAGACGTTATAGTATTTGGCAACACAACCCAGTAACTCTGTGGATGGTCATGGTACACTAAGATCCGCGGAGAGACCACTCGAATTTATAAGAACACCGTCGAAATCAATCGTATGCAAATAAATACTCCTTGCGTAAAATGTAATAGCTTCCTCCCAACCTAGACACACAGAGATCAGAATTTCCAATCCAACAAGACTGCGAGGATATGCGAGGTCTAAGGCAAGTACCAATGCAATCCGGGCTATTTCAAAAGCTGCAGAAACGTTGAAGTAAAACCACCGAATAGTTGTCTAAGAGAGTGGCACTGTCGGCTTTAAACAGCCGATTTTTTCTGTTTTATGTTCAAGAAGGTGGGGTGCCGTGGCGTAGTGGTTAGTGTGTGTGCTTACTACGCCGGAGGCCTGGGTTCGAATCCTGCCATCGTCACCTAAAAAAAAAAGACTTGTTCTTTTTCACGGTCCCCACCTCCGCGAGGGTCTGACAAGCCCTCCGAGAGTATCATTTGTCTTGAAAAACTTCTCAAAGTGCCGTTCGGATTCGGCAAAAAATTGTAGGTCCCTTTGTATGTAAAAGAAATTAACACACCAGCATACATTGTTGAGAAGTTGGCCCTGGTTCACCTCGAGCTGTTGCGCCACTCTATTTATTTATTTTTGTTCAAGAAGGTTGTCAAATGGACAAACAACACTCTTGGTTTAAGTGCACAGTGACTTCCGTTCCTTGGCTTACCAACCGAACGCAACTAAGGACAACACAAATCTTTAATATTGCCCCAGCTTGGCCAAGTCTACAGGATTATCAGTATCATCCTTCCTTTCTGTAGTGAAAAAGACCACGAGATAGTTAAACATCTCTACCTATGTTTCTATGGAACCCCTTATGTGAAGGGTACGCTGCACGGGGAGAAGTTCGTCAAACAACCATTAGGTACTTCCGATATGATCAAGTTCATCTTCATCCCATCAGTGTCACCACCCAGCATCAGCAACCCCATTCTGTGCTTGTTGGAATCCATCGATGGACGATTTACAAACAGCTAACAATCCACAAAATTCAGATGACTTATGCGTTAACCCTTATGCCAGCCATTTGGAAACAGTCGTCTTCTTTGAATCTCTATAAATTCAAGGAAGAAGAGAGGAGAAAGAGAAACCACATCTGGACACAACTTCAGGAATTTCTGTGTAAAGACTTTTAGAAGAGGTCCCCTTAGTTCATTTCAAATCTTTTGAGTTTTGTTTTTTTTAATATTCTGGCTTAGAGGGACCCGATTGTAAGCCTTTTGCATGACTACGATCTATAGGTTTGGCGGGCATGGCCCAGGCCCTCTTAAGAATAACTTAAGGGCTGAACATCTTCTCAGTTGCACTTTCCTCAGGCAGTAAAACAGCGCAATTACAGCTCTAGAACGCCTTTTAAACACCTTCGCAAATCGCTACTTATCCTGGAAGTTGTAAAGAAGATTGCTCATAAATTAAGAGCAACCTCTTTTATCGCTTTTTTGAAAATAAGCTCTACTACTCGTGTCTGCCAACCATAATAATAAAATCGTGCCCTTGGCCATCTCAATGACAAATTTTTAACTATATAACAGACCCTTTAACCCTTGTCCTGAGAGTTTCTGCACGATACCATCAACTCAATAAATTAAGACTATTTTTCACCCTTATATCTTCAGCATAGCGATTGTCATCTTGAGAGTTGAAAAAGTCCGACTAGTTTTTGTGCAATCTGCGTAAGATATGTCATACACACTTGCGTGATGTGTACCTTTACAACTTTCAACTTCCTCTCTGAGTCAGCGAATACTCACCCTGACGTTTCACTCACTCGTTTTGACTCACTGCTGACGTTTACGAGCTTAGCCATAAGATTGCAATGTTTCCTAACGCAATGCATTCTCGGCTAATCTAAGGAAAATGTTACGTCATGTGACTGCAGATCGAAGCTTTAGTACAAATTTTCTGAACGTTTTCTTCGTCTGACAGCTCAGCGGCTGAGAAAAAAAATTAAAATTAAAATTTTTAATATATGCGGCAGGTTCATATAAAACCAAAATAAGCACCCACAAAACGAAGAAAAATCAAATTTTCCCGAAAAAAAATTATTTTTTTAGGAAATTTCATTTCAAAATAGGTTCAAGGCCGTCATATTGTAACAAGGCAAAGACAACGTCAAAGCCTGGCTGTGAAGCTGCCTTAAGTTGCAAATTTGCCCTAGTGCGTCAACGTCTTGCCGATATCTTTTCAGGACTGCCAGTTTGCAAGTTCTCCGCTCCTCAGTGTACAGGTTTAGTATTTTTATGTCCCTATATTAAGTCCACACAATTTAGGCTCTCTTCCCTCTGTTCACTGCTTGAACTCTATGAATTTCAATTCACAGCACTTTTCTCACTTAACGAACATTTTTTTTTACAGTGGTAATGACTGCCGATAAAAGAAAACCCCATTCTTTCCCTCTATTTCAAAACTCTCCGAATTGTATCACCATTTACGCATTTGTTTTTCTAGCTTTAAATTTTTAAATTATCTCTTTTCAAAGATAAGGTTAAGGATTACGTTCCGAGAACTGCTATACCTCACTTTTAATTTACCCACGGGGAGGCTCTCAAAAGTCCACAATTAATGAATCATCGTGGTGTAATCCTTCGACAGCGTCCAAACAAAGATTCAAAACCAACGAAATATCAATCGTTCCATTCTGCTGAAAAGCGGTTCAGAGTAACCTTATGTAAGGTTGACTCCTTAGCTGCTTCCTTATATTTTTATAGTACTCCAAATTATTTTGCGGTACCATTAGTAGCGATATTATCTGGCGCAAAAGAGGTAAACCGAACAAATTAAAAGTCCTTATACTACAATTTAGTAAATAAATTGAGGACGAGACAGGTTCCATGCTGTCATAAATTCTTTTTTCGTATACAATGTTCTTTTTCAATACACTTTAATTTACCTTAGCTAAGATTCGACATTTGCTTAAATAATAATTTCTGCGAAACTAATGTGTACCTCTAAACCAAAATACAAAGTTCTCTCCAATACACAACAAGTTTTCTGAAATTTTATTAATCTAAATGTTAGTTTTCTAGTTGACAGCCCGACTGCGCCATAAAAGTGTCGTGTTGTGGCATACTTAACAAACCTGCAAGGAAAAGATTTAAACAAAATCCCCCGAAAAAATGGCACCATTTGCACAATTGGCAAAATCGGCTTTACCCAAAACCCCAAAGTAAAAGCGATGTGGCCTCTTTCTGCTTTTGGCGCAGTCGACAAGTGAGTCTGGAAAGTAAGTTGGATTTCACCACAAACTCAAACAAGACCACATTTTGTCACATTTTAAGAATACATTGAATAGCTACAGTTTATTGACAAAATGGACTAATACAGCATTCAGTGTAGTATACCGTTACAATATCTTAAAATTATTAATTTTAAACATAATCAACAAGAAGCTACATACATTTCACACAAGTAAAGTAACAGAGAGGAAGAGTATCAGTGTATGTAATAATTTTTGTAGTTATTGCTAGCACAGCAGTTTTTTTCAAGCACATTATACAGTGAAATTCCCTTAAATTTTTAATCTAAACTTTCTTAAAAATCTAGGACGTGTTTCATTTTCCTTAATCCTAAAAATAAAACTTAACCTCTAAATCAGGAAGAAGAGGAGGAACTTTCTAGACTCGGCGTTGAGTGGCCGCACTTTTGACAGAACTTTTTCTTATCAGTTTCGCTGTCAGATGACACAACTGTCCAGCCGTCGTTTGACGCAATTGTGCCATCTGCAGACTTTTGGCTGCTGCGTTCCAGTGAAGTCCATGTTTCAGTGACTGGTGGAGGTTTTTCGGGTGTTGAAGTTTCGGGGCTATATGGGGACTGTTTTCCGCATTCCAGGGGAGGCAACGCAGTTGGCACTGCGTTATCTGGTGTCGACGCATCTGCACTGTCGGTGGACATTTTGCTGCATTCTGGTGAAGTTGCTGGGGTTGATCCCTGACGCGTTGGCACTGTTGTAAACTCTTCAGAGTTTTCGCTGCGTTCAAGTGAAGTCCACTCTAAACTAACTGACGGAGGCTTCACCTCTGTGGCGGAAGTATTGGAACTTTGTTTGGATTTGAATGTTTGAATATTTTTTCCTGGTGTTGAGGTATCTGCACTATTTGTGGACAAATTGCTGCACTCAGGTAAGGGCCACGCTATAGTTGCCGGCGTTATTGACCTCTCTTGAGATGGTTCTGTTGTAAGCTCTTTCAAATTTTCGCTGGATTCCAGTGAGGTCCAAGTTGCAATCAGTGGTGCTGACCTTGCAACAGTTGTTGAAGTGTCGAAAGAACTTATTACAGCATCTGCACTATCTGTAGATATTTTACTGCATTTGGGTGAAGGCGTCGTAGTCGCTGGCGTGACCGACTCCTCATGGGTTGGAACTTTGGTTACTTCTTTTGACCTCTCCTCGGATTCCATTGTGGACCATGCCGCAAGGTCAGGTATAATTTTCACCGGCGAGGTGGGTGTCACCGGTGAAAAACTACCCTCACCGTGCTCCGACGCCGAATCAAATGAGTTTTGGATGGGGTTTCCATGCTCATCGTTGATTCTTATCCGAAATTTTGGAAAACTGTTGCTCCCCCGACGCAGGCGCGCCCGGTCTCCACGAAAGTTCGACCGAACCGCCTCCCAGTCAACTGAGCAAAGGCTCTCCGTCTCGGCTATTCCCGGCAGCATTGTACAACCAAAAGTATTTGAACGAAACTCTTGGCGAGCGGTGACGGAAACAGCCCCAAAACCATCGTTCACAAATGCACAACCATCGATAGCCTCTATCACCGGGTCCAGGTAGCGTTTCCCATGGTACACCTCTGCTTCCTGCTTTAATTGTGTTCGAACGGAGTTCTGCCTACCATTACAAGTGTAGACATGAATATTCTTTCGTTTTGATCCACTACGACCAGCTGTTGGGGGACTGCACAAACTGCTGTTGCTAGATTTCGAGGTGGTCTTCGCAAAGTAGGCGCGATTATGACTAGGGGTAATTAGCGGCGAGGGAGTGGACGACAATGCACATTGGTGACCACCATCCGGCGCGGTGTCATAGCACCGCGTAAACGACATAGAAGTCTCCAAATTATGCATAAACACTGTATTATCGATAACATAGCTATTTCTTGTGGGTAGGGTTAGTGTATTGGGTGGCTTTCTAGTCGGGGCTCGAACCACAGCGCACTGCCCGACCTGCAGTGGCGATGTTTTCGCTATGTTTCCGTACCTTGTCGGCGACACACTCTGCGCCGTTGAGTAGATCGTGTTTTGGCTGTTGCTGGGCGTCAGGATCAGTGGTGAAATCATCGGCGGTGGAGAGTTTGGCGGCGTACCCAGTGACTCATAAGCTGTTTTAATTTGGAAAGTGGTCGTTAGTGGTAATTTGTTGGGCTGTTAAAGCAGATTAACAAACAGATTTTATGAAAAACATCGCATTTCGAATTTTGTAACCAACTACGACAATTAAGCAACATTGAGCAGCCAAACGAACATATAGGGACGAAACGACAATTTTACACACATAAAAGGCTTTTTAAGAACTTTTGCAACAACAAGACTCCAATCATGAATGAGGTGTGATTTTTACAATACCTGCCCTTCGTACCTTCCCAACCGTCTTCGTTGTCTTCGCGTATTGGATTGGTTTTGCCGTGGGCATTGGCGGTGGACGAAGTTGTGGAGGAGTCAATCGACGTGTGGACGACGATGTCCATGTGGGAGTCCAGCGAGAATTGCTTTCCTAAAAGAATAAGAATTATCAAAATGGTTTGAGGACGAATGATACTGACACTTACCTGACATAAGAATGCCTCGTACTCGACGTCGCATCGACGGAGATTCTTGGTGCTGCAAGTTGTTTTAAAATTTGGAAAAAAATAAAAATGGGTTAAGTGTTTCAGTCGTCTTCAGATTTGTAAATAAAGTATCCAGTTGAATTTATAATTTTATATTTAAATGCCATGTCACCCCCGAGATGTTCCGCCACTTCCTTTAACCTACGGAACTCCAATTCATGACCGAAGTTTTCTTTCCATTTCTGACACCAGTGTCACAATTTTGAGAAGATGGGTTTCTAAGGCCTCTTATTTTTTTATAAGCAGTTTTTTCCACTTTTGACACCAGTGTAACATTTATCAAAGGGTTGGTTGTTAAAACTGGTTGTAGGAATCAAACCTATGGTTTTAGCACCCAACACTGGTGTCAAAAGTGGAAAGCAACTCTCGGGACATGGATTGGAATTTCGTAGGTTAAAAAAATCTGGCTTAAAATCTCGAGGGTGATATTGCAAATTTCGGAACGGCCGCGTTTTGAAGTTCCAGACGTAAAAGGGTATTTGCGTCTGATGGCTGAAGCCGAGGATCGAACCTTGCCTTTTATCCGAAGTAAGAACGTAACCCCGCGAAGAAAAGAAAGGATTCTAAGAAAAGGATACTCACTGCAATCCTGATGCCCGCATAAGTCTTTGCCAAAAACTCATCAGCATCGAATATAGCCGCAAAAGATCCATTGACGATTTTCGGTGACATCGGAGAGTTGGCAAGCAGCAGGCTTGATCCAAAAGCTTCACTTTTCTCCTTCGTATCTGTTTTACAATTTGTTACATTCACAATTACATACATTTGAATGTTATGAGTATCTACGCTGTGTCTAGCGATACAAACACAAAGAAGTGAGCTACTTTTACCTTTCAGTGGAACCTTGACCCGATCGGCGGCTATGTTGATGTGCATTTCATCTAGAATAAATCCAGTGACTAGGCGAATTTCAGACCAGTCGTTCAAGATATCATCCAAAGTCGTACGACTTGATGTGACCGTGAAACGTATGACATACTTTCCCTTGATAGAAGCTGGGACACAATGAATGTTGCCGCGGTGGTTAAGACGTTTCAGGACTCTTTCGGTGATTTCGTTTTCACCCTTAATGCGAAAAACAACCATTCCTTCAAAGAAACAAGCAGTAAGTTATGAAGTATTTATTCAAAGTGTTTTCAAACCTAAATATCGTTTTGCAGGAATTTCAAAACGATGGTCAGCTGCGACGAGTGCTTCGAATTTCTGGGCCAAGCGAACACCCTCTCTGATGTGTTTCTGCAGACCCTTAATGCCGAACGACCGAAGAACAAACCAAAGTTTTAGAGAACGAAAACGTTTGCTCAATGGTATCTGCCAGTGCATGTAGTCGATGGCTGAACCAGAGTTTTCGTGTTGAAGGTAGAGTGGTTCCACGTTGAATGTACGATGAACCGCAGAACTGTCTTTTACCCTGCAGTAGCAAATAAACATTTCAACCCCTTTCATACAAAACCTAACTATAAACGCTCATACTTACCACAAAGCAGTACAATCGAAATGCACCATCAGCCACTTTGAAGGGTTGAACGCAATTGAATCGGCCCTCTCGACGCCCTTCAACCACGACCGATACTCCGGGCAAATGAATGCACTCCCAGCATAGGCGGCATCCAGATGCAGCCACAAGTTATACTCGCGACAGACTTTACCAATCTGTAAGGCAAACATGACAAAAACCGCCCTTATTACTCACCAAGGAACCTACCTCCTCCAGATTGTCGAATGCGCAAGTCCCAGTAGTTCCCAGCGTGCCGCAGACCTGTTGCACGAATGGAAAATCAAAAATCCATTACACAATGAGCAACAAGTGGACAACAATGCCAACTGCTACCCTAACTAATAGATCCCTGTGGGACTATCAGCCGGCAATCTTCTTAGTGCCAGTCACCACCCAACACTGCCAGACACACAACTATGTGCTGGGGGTGGGCGAAGGATTAATTTCTTCCAATTTTAACAACTCACCCAGAATGGAATCAACCCTTGTTTGGTGTCGTCTTCGATGGCCTCACGCAGTAGTTCGCCCCGCATCGAGAGATTCTCGTCAGACTCAATGTACCGCATTCGCACTAATCCTGTCAAATTGTAATCAGATTTGTCAGTAAGTTGCGATTCGTGGCTGGCCCAGGTCAGTGCTTACCAATTAGGGCTGCCTTCTCGACGCTGGAATGTGCTTGGTCCGAGCAATATGCCACCAGTCGAGCATTTATTTCGGCATCCTGCAAGCCAGGGCTCCTTTCGTGGAAACTTCTTATGGCTCTTGTCCGCCCAGCCAGTAGACACACCAAAGTTGCTTCACTCGCTGTTGTTTGAATAACTCCTCCCCCCTTACTGTTGTTATTCAAATGCAGAAACTCATCAGGCAGGCCGATCATTTTACCCAACCAGTTCATGACAATTATCTCAAGCTCAGTACAAGCTGGCGAGCTGGCCCAGGTGAAGCCCAGACAGTTGATGGCATCGGCCAACATGTCGCCCAGCAACGAGGGAAAGGAGTTCAATGCCGGAAAGTACGCATGCATGTGGGGGCTTTGCCAGTGTGTCACCCCAGGCATGATGACACGCTCCACGTCATTGAAAATCGCGTCCCAGTTCTCACCATCGATAGGAGCGGATTGTGGCAAAAGATTTCGCATGTAACCAGGCTTCACGTCTGGATAGACCCTTCGGTCACGAATGTTCTCCAAGTAGTCTGCGATGTAGTCGACCATTTGTTTGCCTGAAAACAGAATTCATTTAAATCTATTTCGTTCATAAAATACGAGTTTATAAATCCATTTGGCCAATTTGACCAAGATACCCAGCAGTTTTATGGCACACATACGGGATAAGTCAGGACAAATAAACAAGGAAAACTGTATTTTAGCAGGATTACTTCGAATCCAATAAGTGAAATTTAAATTTGTTCGTCTGCGTTTGTGTTTTTCTGGAACGGGGTGGTAATTTTGTCCTTAATGGATCAGAGGAAGGGTGACTTTTATTCTCCAAAGATAAATTTATGAGAAAGGAGATAATGTTAGTCTAACTGAAACAGATAATATGATGTGTTATGCGAAAAGGCTCAAGGAACTGTGATGAATGCTCATCTCTATATGATACACCGTAGTTCGGGCATCAGTTTGATTATCTTTGCTTCAAGGTAATTTGGTAAAATTGGTCATCAAAAATAAAAATCGGGATCCGAAATAATATTATAATTTCAAAATTGCAGCAATGTTTTGTACAAAATTATTTTTTGGTCAAATCTTCGAAATTGTCGTTAAAAATTAAAAAATTCCATAAGCTAGGTGCTATAGACTATATCCTAGGTTAGGTTAAGTTAGGTTGATGGATTCCCTTTTGACAATAGTCACGGCTTCACTTAGACCAGCAGTTGGGTCCATTGTGTTCATTGGGAACCTTCTTAATACTTGGAACGAAAACAGAAATAGACCGCTGTTAGAAGCTCAGAGTTCTGCCCTCTTGGACCCATCCGGATTTGTATACAATTCTTAGGAGGTCCTTTAGATCTACATTATTTAGATCTTCGAGCTCGTTGAAGAAGTAACTACCGAGGGTACTACGCCTGATGCTGCTCAGGGCTGGGCATTCGCAAAGCAGGTGACGAACAGATTCAATTTCTTCAACGTCCCTGCAGCTTCTGCAGTATGCGGTATGCCTAGCCGCTCAGCGTGTAGACCCACAGCGCAGTGCCCCGTGAGGATTCCCCTGAGTACTCGGATATTCCTGCGGGCTAGTCCGATAAAAAATAGTGATCTGTTTTTGCTTACCGCTGGCCATAGCTCCCTTGTGTGTCTGCACGTATCAAGTTCTGTTCAACGTAGGTTGGTTCTACTCAAGGATTCAGTTTCTATCCTACGTGTTATCGTACTCAGCGGGACTCTTATAGATTTTAAGGGCTAGAGATGCATTCATTTCAGACCCAAATCTCGCAAGCTTGTCCGCTTCTTCGTTTCCTGATATAACGGTGTGAGCTCGCACCCAACACACAGTTACAGTGCGCCAAGTGATAACTCGTCCAGAATTTCCCTGCATAGTTTCACAGCCCTTGACTTCACTACGTCTGATTCCAAGGCTTTAATTGCCGCTTGGTGATGGTCTTGTTTGCGGGGCTGTGTTCCTTCAGCTCGGAGGCAGCTTGGATTATGGCTGCCAGCTCCGCCTGAAAAATGCTGCAGTCGTCATTAATCCGAAAAGATTTACCTAGTCCCAGAGCTCCACAGAAGATGCCCGCACCGGTTCCGACGTCCATCTTAGAACCGTCGGTATATATGGCGACCACGTCATCTTCTGTAATGGTCTTATCTTCCCATCCACCTCTTTCAGGTATTCTGGTAACGAATCTCCTGTCGAAGGCGAATGTCATAGGGAGGTAATCCGTGACTGGGGTATCTGTGGCGGCAGCCCATTGAGTTTCCACAGAGGCGTATCCATAAGATCTTGAGGACCACAGTCCGGATTCCCTTAGGCGAACAGCTGTTTTAGCTGCCTTGCTGCTGCAGTATATGTCCAAGGGGGTGAGGTTGAGTAGTACCTGGAGTGCCGCGGTGGGTGTGGTCCTTAGGGACCCTGTTATACCCATGCAGGCTGCGCTTTGAAATTTGGTGAGGTTAGAGAGATGACACTTTCTTTCCGTAGCCTTCCACCATACAACTGCAACGTCAGTTAAGATGGGTCTTACAACCGCTATATACATCCAGTGTACCATGTTTGGTTGTAGTCCCCACATGCTTCCGAACGTTCTGCGGCAGGAGTATAATAAGTATGCCCGCTTGAGACGATCTTCTATATTATCCCTCGAGCTGAGTTTGGAGTCTAAGATGACGCCCAGGTATCTTACCGATTTGGATAACGGTAACCTATTGGCAATGTGTGCTCATAACTTTTTAAATACTTTGTTCAGAATGTACACATATAAGGCAACTACTGCTCAAAACAGGGTTACAGTAAAATTTCGATTAAACAGTTCAAAAACTGCGTTTTGACATAGCTAAATATCAAAAAAAATGTAAAATTGTAATGAAATTGGGTTTTTGTACAAATTTTTCTCAATTTTTGTTCAAAAATTTTATTCCAACTAAGATTTTTTTGATATTGTTAAAGAGCATAGTAAAAAGCCCTTATTTGTTATATATTGGCTTTTTATAGTGTTGGTTATTGGCTTTGCAGAGTGTTAAACAAAAACAGCCATTGGTGAAAAGTATAAAGGCCCAATAGACTTTGATGAGCTTAATTCGGCTTTCCGAAATGTTCCACTACACGCGATTCGTATTCCACGACCATAGTAGCCTTTTGCTCGATTTCGTACAGTTTTCGTTAGCTTGTGTTGGCTTAAAGTTTTCTTCTTTTTGCTTGTCATTAGTTCATTAATTGTCATATTAACGCCCATATTTATAAAAAAAAAATCCGTGGAAGAAAGGAATACCTACATCAAGAATTGCACGCTCACGTCTAAAGCTTAAACACATATTAGATCAGGCAACCAGTTTCGGAAATATAAACATCCAAAGTTGAAGAAAAAGTGACATGATTTTCAAATTTGATTTCAAATTCTCAAGAAAACGTGATGCTTGAGACGTTCACAGTGAAATCTCATGACTTTCAAATCGTTTGCTTGATTCTATTATGGGCAACACAATCTTTTGGCAGAACTTGAGTGGGATTTTCGTGGTATTTCGACATTAGATTAATCTAGCTTAAGTTTATTATAGTTGGACCTTAAGAAATTAATTATTAACCTTAAGACTAACAGAATTTAGTAACTAGAAACAGGAACAGGAAAAATTATAACAGAAATCAAAATTATCTTTTTATGGATCTTTCATCTAAGAAATGTAGAAAAAACAAAATTAAACTTGTGTAGCCTCTCATTTATTATAATAACGAGTGATTTTTTAGCTGGTTTGGTTTTGGCAACACTGGTTTTGACAGCTGACGTGTGTTTAGTACCTTGTGTCACTGTCAAACAGCTTCCGTTTGGTTTGCAATTTAACCATGGATCGTCTTACAAATGAACAACGCTTGCAAATTATTGAATTTTACTATCAAAATTCGTGCTCGGTTCGAAACACAGCACGCGAAACAATGGCGCAATTGCGAGGCGAGTTTGGTGAACAGTTAATTTCACGTTTCGGCCCGGACCATTAGATTATTTTTTGTGGGGGTATGTCAAGGCTAATGTCTATAGGGACAAGCCCGCTTCGATTGACGCACTGGAAGCCAACATCCATGCATTTATTCGTGAGATACCGGCCGATATGTGTGAAAGAGTATGCCAAAATTGGACTCAGCGGATGGGCTACCTGAGACGCAGCCGCGGTCAACATTTGCATGAAATTATCTTTAAACATTAAATTGCAAGGTTCAAACTATCGATTCAAATAAAAATTTAATTAATTTTTTCGAATTTTTTGTGTTTTTTTTTTTAAAAAGTTCTCAACCTCTTAAAAAATCACCCGTTATGTGCCATTTTGAAAAAAATGTCAGACAAATGTCATTCTTGACTTTGGGCCTTTTCATAGCTATAAATTGGTTTGCATCCTTGTCATTTAACTAAACTATAATTATAATAAAAGATTCTTTTTTCATATTTTTAAACGCATGGAGCAACAATTTTTTTTTAAATAAATGATAATTATTTATTTATAAATTAAAAAATAATAATAATTGTCTTGATATAAATTTCAAAATAAAGCTTGTGTGATAAAACCGTTTTTGCCTGGAAAAAATATAAGAAATTTATTATCTCTTCTTATAAGTGTCTTCTTTAAATTGACTCCTTGTTGACTTTTTACTGATCAAATTTTAAGAAATATTAACAGGCTTTTTAAAGGCACGTTTACATAAATTTTTTATATTTTTGCTATAACAATAATTCTGTATCCATAGCCTGTATTTGTATTCCAATAAAATAATCAACTGGTATTAAAATAATATTCAATACGATTATATGTTTATTAAAATTAAAATACAATTTTTATAGTAATAACTAATATTTTAAATCAGTTTTTTATTTTATTTTTAAGTTGGTTGACACTGACACTACCATTTCAATAATGGTGCAGTGTCAGTATCAGTAACATATACATATACCTATAACTTCTGCTTTTTTTTATCAACTAAATTTTTCGCAAACACAAGAAACATAAGTACCAACCCGAAATGTGTTAAAAATAAATAACGTTGGTGTTTCTCAAAAAAGAAAACATGAATGTTTTCAACAATATATTTTGAAAAGTTTTAAGTACCCACATTTAAAAATACCCAAAAAAATAGTGGACCTAAAATAAAAAAGACCGTTAAGTATGAAGTGATACACGAAGCGGTCCGTCAGCTTTTTTTGAAGGTGTAGCTTAGAAATATTGCTTAATTTGCATATAAGATGTTTAGTATATTTGCGACTTTGTTTTTAGCTTCTTTAATGACGATTTCGGACTTTATAACATTTTTTCAAGCGCATCTCGATAAATTATTTGTTTCGCTTATATGTATAATATTTAAAGAATATTTAGAGTGCAATTTCAACAAGCTATTCATATGCGAAAGATCGAGTTTTTAAATGCTACTTCTGCAGTGTAGTAAATAAAGGGGGGATTTTTGACTGTTTGCCCGGTATTCGCGATTAAAATTCGTAAGATAGATATTTTTTCGTTACTTGTACTCTAGGTATTGGTTTATCTTTTTGCAAGTCTACTGTACCTAATTATTTTAGCCGAATCTTAAGTTAATGTACTCAAATTTTTTATTGAAACGCAGGGTGACAAATAATTTTTTTAATTTTTTTCGGTAAAAGAAAACTAAAATAATGGCAGACGGGGTTTTTCTTTTAATTTTTTTTTATAATTTTGTTTTTTTACTCCAGCGCTTGTGTTAAATTAAGTTGATAAGGTAGAAAGAGTTATAGGCAAGAACCGCAATATTTCAGCCCCTCTGTATTCTTCTTTCGAAGCTATAAAAAAAATTTATATGATCCTGTGAATTATAGTCTTAAAATTGTCTTTGTCTGTTATCGAGATAATGTGGGGGCACACGCGGTATTTTAGATTTTTTCTGCATTTTTTGATTTAAAATCCATAAAACGTCTATTCGGAATCCTCTGCAGCATACCGTTATTTTTGTTTTTGATTTTCGTATACTTTGCGCTAGCAACGGTTACTATTTTCTAACACTCAGAGCACAGGTTTTTTAGTTATCGGTTATAAAAGCGATTTTTTTAATTTGTTTCTTAAACCGTTTCAAACCGTTTAAAACTTTAAGTTCGAAACGCCACTTTCAAAGATGTTAAAAGATTTAAAATTTACTTCCTACATTTTATATACAAACCAAATTTCATTATAATTGGTACCACCGTTAAGATTCCTGAATATTTTGAAAAATAATTTTTGAAATGTTTTTGAAGTTTTCGAGCTAAATCTCAGACTCTGCTTAATATTCGAAAATTTCCATAGCCTCCCCGAAAATTACAAATAATTCTTGATATGTGTGACTTTTTTCAAATCATTTGACCGATATTATATCCTATATCGGAGATAGTGGTGGGGACAACATTTTTTTCACGATTTTTTATTATTAAAAAAACGCCATAACTACAGTTGTAAAATTGTTTGACCAATATTTGATTTAAGCCTTTGCTTACCCTTTGGCCGCTTTATATGGCCGCCCGATATCAGCTTTTTAGACAGACGGACAACGGTGTGATACCATAAAAGGTTGAAACGGACGCTTAAAACGGTATGGCAGTTTAGTAGGACTTTATAATCGAGAAAGGGGGACGTTCACAGTCAAAAGTCCCCCTTTAGTTTTTACACTTTCACGATACCTAAATGTCTTATGCTTAACTTTAAAAATTTCACTCAAAAATTAAAGCAAATATATTGAGGTATCGCGTTGCGTTGGAACATGTACCATGAAAATTGGAAATTGTCAGTAAAAAAATAAGAAAAACAGAAACTTGCAAATATACTACATACCTAACACTTTATACAATTTAAGCGATAGTTGTACGCTTATAAATAAATAAATAGAGTGGCGCAACAGCTCGAGGTGAACCAGGGCCAACTTCTCAACAATGTATGCTGGTGTGTTAATTTCTTTATACATACAAAGGGACCTACAATTTTTTGCCGAATCCGAACGGCACTTTGAGAAGTTTTTCAAGACAAATGATACTCTCGGAGGGCTTGTCAAACCCTCGCGGAGGTGGGGACCGTGAAAAAGAACAAGTCTTTTTTTTCACGTGACGATGGCAGGATTCGAACACAGGCCTCCGGCGTAGTAAGCACACACACTAACCACTACGCCACGGCACCCCAGTTGTACGCTTAGCCTTTAACAAAAGCCGAAGGACCGCTCCGTGTATGACTTCTTAATTGATAGTCCTTTTTAAAAAAATAGTGTGCAAAAATGCCAAAGTTTGCATGCAGATAAGCCAATAAGCTTGCAGTAGATGCCAAACAAATGTTTGTGCGTGCAAAATCGTAAAAGCAAACTGATTTGACATTACCTGCGGAAGTTGTGACAAATTTTCCTAAAAAAACTCGTTTCCTTTTAATTAAAAAAAACTCTTAAGCCTTGACAGGGTTCGAATCCGTTTTCTTCGTAAAATTTATGGAAGATGTACCCTTTATACCTGTTAGACCCATTCCCACGAAAAAAACACAAAGCTACAGTTATAAACAAAATAATCCACTTACCACGTCTGCGATATTCTTTAAAATCCATTTTTGTTTTCTGCGAAGCTGGTTGTTTTATTGATTTATTGGAAAAGACGGGTGTCACTGGGTCACCCTTTGATTGTGGTTTCAACTGTTACCAACTTTCATTAACAATTGATTTTCTTATTTATGTATTTAGTTACATAAATGATTTTTTCAAATAAACTACATATTCAGTAAACAAAAAGGTTAACTTAAAATTATAACCTCCTAAATTTATGCAACAATTTTTCTTAATTCGTAAACTATATCCAAAGGTTAAGAAATTTTAGGCTCAAAGAAACAAAATTAAACATTCTTGCATACTTATATGCTTTCCGGGCATATTTTTTAGTCAGACGTTTATAGCTGGAACTTATTTATTTTTATTGTTGACTTAAAATTTTCACAAAAAAGAAATGTGTGCAATTATTTGAAATGTTTGATAATTTTTAGGTTTTTCTTATTCAAAACTTTACTCATTTTGATGAGTGAATATTTATGAGAATCTAAAGGAACGAACACCACAACACCCGAATGAAGCGCAACGACGAAACTGAATTTCTCGATCGAACTGTCCCTCTTTTGAGGGTGGTCTTGGTTTGCTTCCAAAAACAAAACGACACGTGCATAACACCTCACTTGCGGTGGTGGTGTTCTTCTATGGATTCGCCACAATACAATGTGTGGCTGATGTCAACCCTAAACTTGCCAAGAAAAGCACAAATGCACAAAACATGTCTGTTTTAAAATTAAGCATCCCTCATGTAGGGTTGAAGGAATACCAATAAAAGAAAGAAAAAATGATGGTTTTTGCTAAGCTAATTTCTGAAATTTTTGTATCTTGCACAAGGATTGAAAAATAAATCTTTTATGATAGTTCAGAAAAATTACCGAGAAGAACTCTAAATAACTGAATTGTTTCATCACAGCTTCGTCCTTTTATAGGGATTTGACCATCTTGAAGAGGAGGTCCTTGCACCCCCTCAACTAAAATGGTAAAGGACGTTGGCCAATAGCATTGCTCTCTCAGTAACCAAAGCAGAAATAGCTGAAACTGCAAACTGTCTATTGGATATTGAGTATATGCTATCAGTGGAAGAGGCGATAAGGGATTTTTTGTTTTACTTTACTTGAAAATTTAATATAAAAAAAAAACACAGAGTTGTGCTCCTACATAAGAAATAATATTGTTTCATTTCGGTGACGTTCTCCCCCGGTAAATTGCAGAATTTTTTGACGTCATGGGAGCTATAAGACCCGGAAAGGGCTACAGTGACGTGTTTGTATGAGGTCCATACATTATTTGAGTGTTTACTAACTGACGTCAAAGGATTTTAAAGAATAGATAAAAGGTTTACTTAATGAAAAAAAAAACTATAACAATAAAAAAGGCTTAAAACAAATTTATGCTTTAAAAATGAGGTTCATACCATTGACAACGTAAATCACTTCACATGTGCTACGCTGGAAAATTGGTGGAGGCTTGAACTTAAATCATTAAGAAATCTTAAGTGGGCAAGGATCTTACGATAGTGCCCTTTCTTGACGTTTAACGATCCCTCATCAGTGCCAAAATAGAGGCTTTATCTGTTGCATCCCTTGACTTAAAAGCTGATAACCATAATTTTGCTCTTGTAAGTATACCGGGCAAATGCATATCGACAAGCTAATTCTAATGCTTGGTGCTGTCTGTTAAAGGTCCGACAGAAGTTACGTTAGGTTTGGCTAGGTTGGGCGGCTATCCGCGCTAGGCAGGGACACGCTTAGACCAAAGGAGGTTCTTTAATAATGAAACCCGTTTCGGTGAGAAGGTTCAAGGCAACCAGTGACGGTATGAACCTGGGCCGAAGGTCACCAATCAATTGGTTAGACACTTACCCGAAAAGGGTAATGATGGCTGAGGGCAACCGTTTCGGTGTGAACCACTGTCAGCAAGGTTGAGAGGACCACTGAGAGACTCCCTGAGGGAAGGGGGTCTAGTGACTGTTGGACCGCAGATGTGAATTTGCCTCGGGGATTGGGGGATGTAACTTGGGTTGAGGGTGGCCGATTTCGATGTGAGCCGCCGTCCACAAGAGATTGGGAGGTCGGTGAGGAGTGGTTCCTGTGTGAGAACACACAGCAAGCGCAACCGATTTCTCTGGCATTCGTTATTCTCAAGGATGGAAAAAGGTACGGGTAGCCGAATTCGGTGTAAGCCCTTGCAGGGGGGGTGGTGCAATTCTGAAAGAAGCTTATACAGGGTAACTGCCTTCGGTGTAAACCCGCGCTTTAGGCGACTCACGTTAGAATTTAACCTGGGGGAACCCGTATGCACCAGACAGTACGGGTTCATACCACTTCGATTAACCGTACTTCTCCCAGCATTCTATCCTCTTTTAATGGAGTCGTACTAGATCATTGAGATCATCGAAGAAGTATTCACCTAAATTTATAGTTCTCAAGGTTGAAAGGCAGGACAGTTACACAGAAGATGAACAATGGCCTCTTCCTCCTTCTCATCTCTGCAACTTCTACAAAAAAGTTGAAGAGAGCACCAAGTCTTACACCAAGACTTCGTCGTACTAGACGGGGGACCTGTGAGGGTCCCAATTATCTTTCTAGGATTCAGCCTTTTAAAGGAAATGAGTCTCTTTGTTTTCCTACGTTCAAGCACTGGCTAGAATTGTTCGGAAGAGAGACATGCACTGATGCTAATCCACCTATTATTTGCAGTTGTGATGGCTTCGGTGTCCAGGTGAAACTTTATTTAGTTTATGGGTGCTGCCGGTTACATGAGTCGGATTGGTACCTTTTCTAGCTAGTTCGTTGGCTCTGTAGTTGCCTGGAATATCCCTTTGGCCTGGAATCCAGCACAGCAATCTCGTCGCACCTGACAGCAACCTCGTTGAGAGATCCGCGGCATAGTTTTACCAACTTGGATAGTATCGTTGGTTGGCGATTCCAAGGCATTTATTGCACCTTGGCTGTCGACACAGAAAACAATAGCGCTGCAGTCTATTGAGTAAGTTGAAAACCAGGCCGCGGCTTCACGAACAGCTGTAGTTTCTGCTTGAAAAACACTACAATGATCCGGTAGGCGTTTGGAGACACAAGTCAAGAGTAATGAAAAAATGCACTCGCCTGCTCCTGCTCCGAGTGCTGTTTTGATCCGTCTGTGTAGATTTCTATTGCAGATGCATTGAAGAGTCCCAGGCTATAGTTCTGCTGAGAAATTTTGTCTTGAATTTGAGATTGAAGTGGAGGTATGGGACGACGTAGTCCGAGTTACCAGGGATATCATGGGATATCATGACCATTCGGGATGCTTGCATACACCATGCTGTAACGAGCCAGTTGCAGGAATTCCCTTACCCTAAGTTCTGCTTTTGCTGCTATTCATTCGACAGTGGTACCCTTCAATTTAATGAGGGGTACAATGTTACAGTCTTTGCAGGTGATATTGCGATATTGAGATCTCAGCCCCGCGTTAGCACGTCGAGGTAAATTAACCACAATTGATGTGTAGTAGCAGTCACAATGCTTCGCATTTCCAAGTTGATTGTGATATGTGTTCTCTGTTCTGCCCTATTTCTGTATCATCTAATATCGTCCCATGCATACAATCCTAACAATTTCTTTCAATACCGGTCAAACTCCCTTGCAGCTCAGTAAAAGGTTTTTATAAAGTTTTGACAACAATAACACGGTCTGAGGAGTTAATGTATTCTATACCTGGCTCAATTTGGATATAGAACCTCATTTTATTCGCTCTGCATTCGAATTAGGTTTAATCCTCATCATTTGGCTTAAAAGCTAATTTCCATTCAGAATTCTACATCTTCTGCGAAAAATCTAAAATCAGCCAAAGACAAAAAAAAAATTGATGAAAGACTCCCACCGCAGAGTTCTTTCAAGCTGCGCCCTCCTTATTAGCATTTAAAAGATTTACAAAGCGTTAAGCAGATAATCGTGCAGGCTTAGTTTTCATAATTTTACACTTCCAAACCCTAAAACTCTACTAAAGTCATAAATTAAAGAACCATTCAACCCTCTGATCATGACTTATCAAGCTGACAAAATCATTTTTGGAATCCCACTTGTCTTACGTCACGTCACACTATGACTATACAAATTGATTTCACAAGTTTGTTTCTTTTTTATCCAAAGGTTGGTTAACCTTACAAGGTTACAAGCAAATTTTACTTCTTCCCATGAGTGTCGAGGTTTTTTTTCCACGTAAATTACTTCTCCATAGTAGCGATGCGGTGGGTCGAAAGAACTTCCGAAAAAATAAGAACCAAAATATCAATTAACGTTTCGTTAAATACCCATAATCAGTTTATGACCGTCAACATGGTCCCCGCACTCAAAAGACCCTAACCGCCTATCAACGCTACCGAAGAAAGTTGCTCCTCTAGCACCTATGGTCTGGTCGGTAGCCGTCAGATTCTTTACAACGGACATGATCAGAGCGGCGTTCACGCGAGCCAGGTATCATCTTCATGTGATGGGGAAGTCATCGAACTTTGATAAAAAATGTTCCTAAAACTGCTGCCGAATTGTTGTGTCCGCACGCAGGTCAATGTTCGTTAAAAGTGAATACGACAATCAACCGTTTCCTTATGCTAAACGATGACGTTTCAGCATGAGTTTGTTCCCGTCAGCAACACGATAACTCACGACTGAAGAGAATAAATAATAAAATAAAAGAAGAAGCAGAGCATAAGCAAAGGCAGACACAAGGTAAAAGAAGAACCAACGGAGCTGGGGCACATCGGGAAATTCATTTCATTTACAGGTAAATCCGCTTAATTTACTCACCTGGATAAGGTTTGGCGATGATGTTGTCCCGGACGGTATCGAGCTTATGTGGCTTGAGCGGGGTTTTGAACCTCTCTTTCGATTGAGGTTTAAGCGGAATGGATATGTTGAAAGGATCAATTTTGGGTGGGAATTTTTTCAAAAGCAGTTAGAAATGTGTTTTTTTTGGCAAAGACGTTAGAGCCTCAATTGCAATTGGCTTAGAAATAGTTTGCTTTTAAGCCGGTTTTCCTAAGCAAAAATAGTTCAAGACCTGATATAGAATATTGCTGTTAACTATATCTGTTATATTGAAGCTTTTTTATAACCCCTCCCATAGGATAGGGGGTAAATTAAGTTTGATTCATGGTGTGTAACATAGAGAAATAATCACCGAAGACCCCCAAGACCTTGAGGGCATATGATCGGCACCGAATTGTTAGTCGAATGAGCCATGTTCGTCCTTCCGTGTATCGGTAGTTTTTAAGCCTTAAATTTTGAGAAACTTGAATATCTGTTCTTTCCAGGTTCCGAAGCAGTACAAGTAAGAAACTTTTTAAAATCCGCCCACTGACACGCCCACTTTACTACTAGTAGCATGAAAAATCAAAGTTGTCGTAAGAAGCTGAAATTTGGTATGCGTTATCCTTGCTAAGGCGTATTGTGATTTAAAAAAAAAAAATAATATTGCATATTAAAAAAAAAGCAAAAACCGCCCCAAGTGGCCAAGGTCATATTCAATTTGTATTATAATAAACGGTTTTATTAGATATATTTTCCTTAAATCTAAAATATTAATTTATTTCAGATATGTGTGTAGGCTATCAACTGTAATGAATTAATTTTTGCCATGCCCATTTTGGGGGCCTTTTTTAAGTATAAACCAAATTTCAATATGAAAATGCAGTCAAACGTGTAAAAATATGAATAAAAAAAACGATGTTATTGAAATGGGGCTGATGCCACGCCCCTTTTTAGGAAAGAAGATTCTTAAATGGCAAATTCTAAATAAAAGGTCTTGGGCCATTATTGCTTAGTACCAAAATTTAGGTTCCTATGCCTTTTCTAACTTGACTAGAAGGCATTTGGAAAGAAAATGTGATATAGAGTTTGTCTCACATTGAAGCCAGAAGTGGGCGGGGCCGTTGACGGACTAAGCCAATTTTCACAACTTGTCTGTGCAACAGAAAAACCAAGCCGTGTACCAAGTTTCTAGCTTGTTTTGAAGACCTAAAACCTTCACACTTACAGACGGACGGACATGGCTTAATCGATTCACCTGTCGGTCTCGATCATATCTATAAAAGGTTTTAAGGGTCTTCAATGATTATTTCACTGTGTTACAAACTATACAAATATACCCTCGGTCAGGTATAAAAAGACCCAGGGTGATATTGACTGCCGCAGTCCATGTAGAGCGCAGGCAGCCCGTCGTGAAGTTCCCAGCGTAACGTTGGGTCCGTTCTAGCTTTTAGACCGAAGTGACTTCGTTGTTCTCTGTCCATCACATTACCGCAGCACAGGCCATTGCTGGTCTTACTACGACCGATTATTGCCTATTTCATCCCGCGCCTTAAGCCCCAATTGCTACCGCAAAGATTCGGCGATTGATAGATAGGGATCTGGGGCCCCTGTTTGCGGATCCTTTTTTATTGTTGTAGGCGAGAAGTCTGCAATCAAAGATAACTCCAAGGTACTTGACATACCTTGACATACCTTGACATTCTTCAGTTTTACTTCTGTGTGGCTCAGCAAGGGAAGAAACATCTAGTTTCTTCCATTTCGTAAAGAGGCCGATAGCAGTCTCTTTTGGGTAAACAGGGAGGCCTCCTTTGATTAACAATTTCGGAGCGACAAAAGTGATGAATAAATTTCAACATGAAACTGCAACGTCGGTATACCTATCTAATGGCGTCATTACACCTTTCTTTGTCAAGGTTTGACGAAGGTCCTCTATGAAAAGGAACCAAAAAAGGGGCGAGAAGTGGCCCCCTTAAGAGTCCGCATCAAATCATCGATCAAGTCTGGATTCATTGAGCATTTCATTATTCCTTTTCTTCGCTGACTGTGCGGATATTATTCTCAGCCCTGTAGGTGTGGACTCGGAAGGCGTATTTTTGAATGCGCCTTCAATTACCTTTGGAAAAGCCACTGGAAAGATTTAATTTCGAATGATTTAAGGTGCGGCGTTACAGTCCGGGGTGGTCCTGGGCCTATTAACATTATTTATATGCGTGTTAAAATTTTATCAGCGGAAAGCTCCCTAATTATGTGTCTCAGGCATGCGTCTCGACCAGCTTTTGAGGAGAAAGGACGGATGATAGGGCTACGTGTCAGCCGATAGTCTTTCGGATTATATATCGGGAGGTTAATTATGTCTTAGGTGGGTGTTTGAATGTTACTTTAAGCCAGGATATATCCGTGACCGCATACCATACTTATAAGTAAGCGGAACAGTAAAGCCAGGATGGGTGCAAGTATGTCCGCTCCCTACTGATATATGCCATCATCCCCTGCTGCTTTGAATGGTTTCAGGGAGTATATGACCAACTTTATGGCATTAGATTACAGGTTATTCTCGAGATCCACTCTTCCCTTATCGGCAGGACGATCTGCTCGATTTGTGGAAATAGGTTGTTTGAGGTCGAGGAAGAGGGGGGGGGGGGGGGGGGGGTCAGTGAGGGATAGTTCCTATATGAGAGAAAGCCCGGCAGGGACAACCGATTTCGGTATAAGTCCGAACCTGTTGCCTCTCTGCTAAGAATTATCCTCGGGGATGGGAAGGTGCAGGGGTAACCGATTCGATGTGAACCCCTGCAGGGGGGAATTCAAACGCAAGAAGCTGAGATAGGGTAACCGTCTTCGGTGAAAACCCGTACTACAGGCGACTCGCGTTAGAATTTGGGGGAAGGTAGGGGCAACCGAAGCAGTATAAACCCGTACCAGTGAGAATTATGTGTTGGGGAGAGATGAGGAGAATGGCAATTACTGTAGGAGTACTACTTATTACGTCCCGTGTGGTGTGATGAGCAAATAGGGTATCTTTGCCTCGCGTCTAGTTTTACTAGATTTAGATCTTCAGTTTGCTTTTGCCCCTAAGTGAGAGTTAGCCTTAAGGATTTGGGGAGCGCAGGTGGGGTAACCGTTGCCGAAGGATGTGTCTTCATTGAGGGCGCTGAGGTAGGGTTTCCGTTTCGGTGTAAACCCGTACCTCAGGTGACTCAAGAATTAACCTTGGGGGAGGTGGCGGTGTAGAAGAGGTAGGGGTAACCGAAGCGGTATGAACCGCTCATTGCGGTATGTCTCATGCATCTTTATTCGTTGCGTTTTTTGTTAGCCTTTTTAATACTATTGTTGTAGATGGTGAGAGCGTTAGGCCCGTTTCACACATACTCGGCACCGGCTACCCGGGCCTTGGGAATGCGTTCTTATGAGCGCGTTCATACTTGCAAACTGAATCCGTCGCCGGTTGACCATACTAACGACAGGGTAGCCGGTCCCGGTTAGCCGGCTGCTGGGTATGTGCGAAATGGGCCTTAGAGTATGTTTGTTAGTCACCAGACCGTTTGGCTCTGTTGAAATACTTCCCTACTCTGGATCTCAGGTTTCGAGATCAGTTTTTCTGCTGAAGTGGATAGTTTTCCTCGCAGGCAAAGATAAATAGAAGATCTAGCCATGCCTTTAGCATCAATTCGAGGTAATGTACACGATTTACGAGACCCTGCTAAATAGTTCCGCTGTAATAATTGCAAAAATCATGTTATCGTAAAGAATTAATTTTGTCTTCAAACCAGAAGCTTCTCAGCAGAATGAGTTACAAAGTTTTCAGCGTTAAGATTATAAGCTTAGCCAAAACAATATTCATTAATTCAGGGCTTTGAACGCTTAATTTTGTTTTTTTATTTTTCTTACCTACTACCTGCCATATCAACAAAGAACAGTAAAGATTTAGATACCTACTACAGTCCCCGTTTTGCTTAGGCTAACGAACTTTCCAAACTATGTTTTTATTTCCACTGAAAAAACTTCGAATTCCCCAAAAAAAACACCTCAATGAGATTCTTGACCTAAGACATAGCCAATGCACACTCCTTTGCGGTCTGGATGATTTTATTTTGTTTGGTCACAAACTAGATCGACAAGATGAGTGGGCGACGACGGGGTCTGTCACACGCATATAAATATATTTATGACCCACCGAAGCAAAAGTGACCGCAAAAATACCGAAAAAATACCATCAAAAGTGTCTCACATCTCGTTTTCCACAATCCGGACGATTGAGAAGATCATGCAAACTCGACAGAGTCAATGACACCCACGATCAGCCACACCACCTGGCTGGTTAGGTTCTTAATCATCGCCAGCGACTCAGGTCTCAGAGCGTGTCGTGAGAGCAAAAGAGACCGCTCCTCAAATATTTACCGAAAAGTTTGCCAAAAAATAAACGAAAACATCCTCGTTACCACTGCGGCTCCGGCTCTGACCAGACCAGTGACCACATTTGATTACGAATCACACACTGGTTCATCAACTCCTCCTTGTCCCTCCTCCATAACAGTCGTGTGTTCTTATTCTTTGCGACGTGCAAAGAAATCTCGAAAGAACCACGAAAAAAGAAGCAACAACAAGTTGGAAGTGACCAAGGGTCATTGCACCGTCCGTCGGCGCAAGTATTTTCGGCTAAGAACAGTTATAAACGTTTTCATTCGTATTCCGTGTGAGTGTGTTACCTTGCGTCGCTTCCCCCCGAGCAGCGTTGGAGCCGTGCTTCATTGCATGACTCGAGAGTCGAGAGGTTTTTGGCAAAACGGGTTCTAACGAAATATGACTGGTTTCTGTGGTCACTTCCTCATTGGAGTAGTACCTTTGTATGGGTGTGTCATGCCAAAGAAAGTGGAAGTCTGGGCACTTTGAAAATCAAAAGATCTAGGTATCCTTCCAATTTAAGGACCTCCATCCTTGGGGGAGGCGCATCTATCCCTACAGCCTGTCAATCATTCCAATCAGTGCGACATAACTTCTTGAAAACGTGTAAATGGCCAAAGTGTACGGTTGTTCGTTGTTGGTAGCTGATTACTGGTTCTTCCCGCTTTTTCTTGTTCGATTTTTCTGCCTCGTCTTGTTCCCTATTCCGTTCCCCACTAGCACACGATCAGGGTTCTCCTTCTTAATGTTGGGTTGACAGTTAATGCAACATAACTTTAAGTACGTTCGTTGACCTCCGTTGAGTTAGCTGGCTAGCGGTACATTCAGGTTTCGTTTCGTTTGTATTCTACCGATCTTCACGTTTGTTTATCTCTCCCCCAGCACTACCACCATCGCAGGCAGAGGCAGGTATTTGTTCTCGTGAAAGAGAACGTCAACAGGTAGGTTGACTCTTGTTATGATCGTTTCTCTTCGCCAGGCATTCTCTTTGTGGGGGGAGGCATATGTTCTTCGTGAGTGTTAGTGGTAGGTGCCGTGTTGCAGTTCTATGAATGAGGGAAACCAGATTTTTGTTGTGTCTTTTTTGCAGATGGATGATAGAAGACTTTTGTAGGCCAATCGTAAATTCTGTCGTTATAACCTTAAGCGCAAACTGGTTGGACACGATCACAGGTGTCTAACGGCGCGTTGAAGCCAGGCGCGCACAGTTCTAGCCAGGAAATCGTTTCATAAGACGGGAGGTAAAAGACAGCGAATACCGCGTTTTAATACCTTCTTGAAAACGGCAGCAACAACAGATCGTTTGGCTGATGGCAGAGGAGTAGGTAACTTGACAGATTGCACAAAAAAAGGACATCACTGGCAGAGCCACGAACCTGCTTTGCGCAAATGCGAATGGACCGTTACATAAAATTCCTGTCAAATGCATAATGTGCCTTGTTTAAGCTATTGAGCTGTGTCGTTAGGATGAGCTGCTTACTGGTCCCAGTGTGCGCGCACACGATGGGGCTAGTCGCAATAGTGAGGGAAGGAATAAATCTGTAGTTAGACATTTGATTGACATGTAGAATAAATTTTCCTGGATTAGAAAGAGACCAGCCAGGTCGGTCGATATACATTGTATAGACAAATATGGTTGACATTGTATAGATGGCTCGATCTTTTGGTGCGTCTTCACTAGCTACGGAGTTTTTCGATAGTTAACACGCAATTAAGGGTCCTACGTGGAAGCTGCAGGTGTCTCGTTATTTAGGCGACGAACTTAAGGCACCTACCAGGACTTGGTGAAAAAACACAAACAGGAAACAGTTTTCTTTCAAGTATAATTTAATTGCCAAGTAGGTATATATACCGCGGCTACTCGAATGAAATGGTTTATATCTGCCCAGCCTGGCCCTAAGTTTATCCCACAGGAATAACTTGATCTCGATAAGTAAAACTTGATCTCGACAAGCATTCAGAACTGATTCAGAAGTTTTGCTCAATCCTTTGACTGGGATGAAACAAATTAGAACTTCCAGAGCTATCGAAAAGGATGGAGCGATCTAACTATTTTTTCTTCTTTTAAAAATCTGTAATAGGGAAAAGTGCTACACACAGCTGGAGATAATCCATTTATGAAATTCATGTCAGAAATTAAGATCGGCAAGCAACAGTCAACTGCAAAAAATACTTAGCCTAACTGAGAGCCTTTCGGGTTTGTCGTGCGTAAGTCAAGCTTTCATGATGACGCTGATTCAAGGCATTATTATTTATTGAGGAGTATTTCGTGAAAACCTAACGTGCAAGAAAACTATGTCCTTCATGAATTCAAAGAGCTTTCAAATATAGTCGGCTTGAGAAGAGTCATTAATTGTAGGTAGTCCTATAGCTTGTTTGCCTTAGAATAATTAAGGGACGCCAAAGTAGCTACCTACGTCTTTTAGTCTTAGGTGAGGATAGGATCGTCTCACGGTCATAAGCTCCTGTAACACTTGATTTATGGGTTCATGTCTAAAACATGTACAGGAGTCGTCTTAGCCCAAAGAAAGTTCAATCTGTTTTAGCACATGTATCGACCCAGACGTGCCGATTTGAGTCTGTTGATTGAACGTAAATATACCTTCTTTGAGTGAAAAGTTGAAACATCGGGGATGTAAGATCCAAAAAGATAAAGCTAGAGAAGTGCTGAAAAAACTCTTCTGTCGGATTTGCGTAAAAAATGTCCCCAAATTAGGTCGTATTCGCTGGGAAAAAACTAATTGCCATAGTGGGAGCATATCTAAAATAAAATTATGAATAAAATAAAATTTTTCAAAACTACAAAAAAAAATTCAAAGAACTTTCCAAAAAAAAAACTGTTTTACCGGAATTCAGTATTTTGAAATTCCGTTTATTGCAAATTCCACTTTGTAAGAGCACAATTGAGCAATCAGCAGCGTTGAAAATTTTATTCTAACTCCTGATTTCATACATCCAATCTTGCACCTACCTCACATCCAGCAGTAAAATCTGAAGGAACGTAAGAACAAGTGGGAAAGTGCAATAGTGCACACGGGAAAACTACAGTCCATCTGAGACGGATTGCAAAATACACTGCCCTTCCTAAGAAAGAAACTGTCACGCCTCCAGAAAGTAGGCGGGATGTAAGAATATAACTTTTGAATGCGTTATTCTAGGTGATTGCATACATTTAGGACTAAAACCCCGCCCTTTAAGTTGAATTGTTTTTTTTTTCAAGCCACGCCCACAAAATTAGGCGGAGAAATATACCCTATGCACAACACAGCTAGCCAATGCTAATATCTACAATATTTGTCATAAAATTTTTCGTCAAATTTTATATATATGAAATATTGTGTAATTTAGTTTAAGTTATTTTAAGTAAAAACTCCTTAAAAAGGGGGCGTGGTTTATTTAAGGGTCAAACTTTTATGTTGCCTCAAAGACAATTACAAAGCAGTGTTTCATACAAAAATTCAGTATGCTGGCATGAGTGTAGCACAGCTAAAGACTGAAATAAGTATTTTCAAAAATTAGAATTGGTCACACAAATAAGACAAACAGGGTTGTAGTGGGCGTGTCTGTGGGCGGATATCAATAATTTTCAGATTTGATCTTAAAAGCAGGTTTCCCAGCTCAAAAACTTAATTTCAGCTCCCTAAAGCTCAAAAGGTAAAGCCTAAAAGTTGCTTTCATACTGACGGACGGACGGACATGACTTAACCGGTTCTCTTGTCGGTCTCGATCATTCTCTAAAAGGTCTTAGGGGTCTACGGTGAAATGAAATAATTAATTTCACCTCATTACAAACTATACATTAAACATAATACACCCTGGGTAGGGCATAAAAATTCAAGTAGGAAGCTTGCATACGTATTTAAGAAATGCGGAATTATAAAAAACAACCGGTTTTTTCATTAAGCGCTTTGCATCTTTTCACATGAATAAAACAAAATGTGTGTAAGGTATCATCGAAACTTTTTATTTGTTTTAAAGGCTAATTAGTGTCATTATTTGTAGATATGGACGTTGACAATTTAACGTCATTTAAAGGTATAAGACCGGGTTTTCAAATACGCATTTACAAGTTTATATTTTACTAGTAAAAAATAGAAAATGTACAAAAATAAAATGGTCACGGCCTTCTTTAGGTAGCAAGCTTCTAAAACTTCAAATTTTCCTTGTCTGTGTGGCACAAATTAGGCTGAATTTGACCGATGGCCTGTTTTTGCCAGCGTCTGTGATCTTTCGCATACACAGTGACTCCAGAAAACCTTAAAATAAAATCTTACGAGGTCAAACCGTACGATCGCAAGGGCCTTTCATCTTTTTCAGTCAGGTGACATGCCCATGTCCTCGAAAAAATCATGTAGAATCAGTAATGGGGATTGAGCTGTGTGGCACGTAGCGCCATACTGAAAGAGCCATCTCCCGCATCGGTGGTTTCCATACAACCATAAGATAAGACCAAGCTACTTAAGACCAAATCTCGAAATTTGGCCTTAAGTCACTCTGTGAAAGTGACATAAGACCAAATTTTATCATTTGGTGTTATGACATTTTATAAAGTGACATAAGCCCAAATTACCCAAGTGTTATACTCTAACACCAAAGACCAAATTTAGAAAATTTGGCCTTATGTCGCTTGGTCTTATGTCACGGCACCATTCTTTTTGTTCTTTTTACTGAGGCGGAAAGTTATAATCTCAATTGAGGGTCGGCTTGCGGGGTACGCCGATTGGACCTAAGACTACACCGGCAAGCCACTCGGTGCTTTTGATTATTGTTAAATCAGATTGTTGTCTTGTTTCTTGAGGATCGGGAAATCAATAATGCTGACCTTCCAATGATCGGACATACTTTCATCCCACCAAATCTTGCCGATTAGGCATGCTCTTTACCACATCATCGCCAGTGGAATTAAAAATCTTTGGCAGCTAGGCCGTTAGCTCTGACTGCGTTGTTGCGCATAAGCGGTTTCTTTTTCGCCCAGATTGAACGCTTCATTCCGCCTCACAGCTGGATTTGGTTCATATTCGCCGTTATACAGTCTGCAGAAATGGCTTTCACCGCTTGCAATTTCACCCATGTGTCCACTTGGTGACACATAGGGGCACTAGGGAACCTCAGCCAACTTCGCGTGCGAAACTGGAGACGGCTAGCTAGAGACAGAGCCGGCTGGCGAAGCTTGTTGGCTGAGTTCCAGGTCCACCCCGGACTGTAGCGCCACCTTAAGTAAGTCCACTTGATCTTATGTACAGCCTTCGGTTCAAAATTTATACCCTTGGCATCTGGGTAATTATTGACTGTTTGATAAACTTAGCCAGCACCTATAAGCTCCAAAAAAAATTTACGTTTTATGGCCTTTTTATGAAGTTGACTGTCTCAGTGGTGTTACTATTAAAAAGCATCTATCCTAGCATTAAAAACTGGGGAAGCTAAAAAATACTAGCTATAGGTTCCAAAAAACTGCTCCAGCGACAAATTTCTAAATATGGCGCAGTCGATTGCTTAAAATAAAAATTTAATGACCAGAACATGGTTGACTGAATAAGTAAGAAGTAAAGTTTGATGAGAGTTGATACCTTCATATAAGGTTGGTGTCTTGGTTATGTAAGAAAAACGTGCATATTCAATGTGGTTGCATGCAGCACGCGTAGCAAAAGCAAAGGTTAATGTATAGGAAAAGAAATTATAAGAAGGGGTCAGATAAAATCTTCCTTGAAGTAGAGAGTATTCAAAGCTTCTTTTTCTTTCTCATTTCTTCTCCAGCCTTTTTTTTTTTGTTGATAAAACAAAAAATTACGATCTTATACCTTTTTCTTTTTGGATTTAGTTCTCGTACTTAGGAGGCAGATCAGTACCCCTATGCCAATGTTTTAAGACCCCGCCTAACTTTATCTAGATTTGAAACTTGGAAACTCATCGGTCAACCAACGGTTCTTCATTGGCAACACAAACTTATTTTCATGTTAAATCGATTTTTTAGTGCCACAATCACCACCTCTCTAGCCTGAAGATAAAATCAAAACGATCCGCAAAAGCCTGGCGACAAAAGTCGCAAAAAGTAGGTCAACACACCAAGCGCCCCAACACCAATGCCCATCGAGGCACCTAGGTGTAGGTATCTACAAGTGGCTATAGTGTACTCCCAGTAATTTCTGTTGATTATTCCCCATCCCGGGGAGCACTTAATCACACGTTTGCTCAATGCGTATCCCCAAAAGTGATGTTGGTCTCGCACTCGAAACCACTTATTGCATAGAACCGGCAAGGCAGCTATTTTCTAAACAAATACGAGTAGGTACACCAATGGTCCTCTTTGGCTAGCAGCTTTTCGACGTTATCGGCATCATCGTCGGTCGTCGGCGTGATCTTGCCGATCAAAAAAGAAAACTAAATAAACAGAAAAAGGATAGAGAAGAGAACGAGAGAGAGAGATCGAAATGCAAACAAAAATATTATGCCATACGCTCGATACCGTACCGCAGGTAGGTTCTGTTCTCCACTTAGATACTCTTGGCTAGATCCCCTCTCGAGCGACGCGATCGCTTGATCGTGACACTGGCTGAGGTAGACGTCATCAAAGTTCGCTCACCTCACCTGCGCGCCCAAACAATCTTTCCTTCCTCCACAGACAAGTTTTAGTCGGTCTCCCGTAAAGGTGTGTGGGGAAAGCCATAAAGTTCTTTGGTGGTGACTCTTTATGCTACCCGATGGTCATACGAAAACATTTTTTTTTCTTTCAGAGGGAGCACACAGCACATATCACGGGCGTCGGGACTTGGGAGCTCTGTAGCAAAACACAAGACGGAATCTGGTTTTACTGGCTAAACTGATGATGCATGGCTCTTTCTCCTCTTGACATTCTTCAAATCTGGCTCGAAGTCGTAGCGAACTCCTTCTTCCTCCTTCGCTCTTAAGTGAGACAACAGATTCGCAATCGACCACAAATGGGAAGAGATTCTCGTTCTTTATGCCAGATGTGGTTGGGGAAATGCGGAATCGATTTGTTGGTTGGTATATATGGTCCCCGCACTGACCACAGCGCCTTGGGGACAACTATACCAGAAACCTAAGAGCCACGGATTAACCGTTTGTTCTGCGTAATGCCATCGGCCTGTTCAGAAACCTGCCAGAAAAGGGAGTCTGGCTCGCTCTTTAGCCGCTTTCCTCTGTGCTGGTTGGGTGCTTTGGCTAAGACTGAAGAACTTTCGTGTTCTTGACGACGATCACACGACAACCACACGGCAGAGGTGAGATGGTGATTATGATGATGATGTTGTGCTGCTCGGTTGGCTCTTACCAATGAAATGTACCATTTTAGTGAGCATCTGATAGTCCGCTTGGCGAGAGGTCAGATACCTTTTTTGTGGGGGAATTTTTGGTGTGTTTTGTCGGATTTTGATTTCTGTTCTATTCTTGTGTGGTGGGCACTGATTACGGATTTTTCCCTCGTTCGTTCGATTAAATTATACCAAGTTTAACTGTTTATTGCTGGGAGTACATCGATTGAAAATCGATTGTTGGATCTGGTGGTTAATTGTGGAACAAGATTTTGGGTGGCATTATGCCATTATTGTGGGGATTCGAGAGGTTTAACTGTGGTCCCGGTGACATATGATTCGACAAGGAGATTTATTACGATTGTGTTTCGATTTTTAATCGAATGGTTTATAACGGTGTTGGAATAATTTGAGTGGAAATCACTCACATCCATTTGGTTGTGGGAAGAATATAAAGAAGAATATCGAGAAAATTCAGTCGCTTTTCATACAAGCATACCTACATTTGGAAATTGAGTGATTATGTGATTGTTTTTGAGTGAAACATTGATTGTTTTTATTTTGTTTCAAACTTTGTGTCATATTTTTGGATTACGCCATCGCTCACAGCACACAGGATTAGAGGATATACATACAATGCCGAGCACAATACGAGGTGAGTCCTATAAATTAGATTCAATGTGCCTGTAGGAGTTATTTATTAAACATGTTTGTTCGAATCGAAAAAAAGTTGAGAAACCTTTTCTGGCAGAACTTTCTCTACCTCGCATGACGCACATCGCAATTAATTCGGAGAAATTATTTGTTTCAAATATAAAAATGGTTTCTCGTTTTTAATTTTCTACAAAATATGGGCGGGCATATAAGCAAATAATGAAAGGCCCTACGTTAGACCCTACGTAATCAATAAATGGACTGCCTTGGTTAGGCGTTCACACATAAGAAGCCTTTGTTTTATTTAATAGCTAAGTTTTTGTGATCGCAAAAACCAAAGTTTACACAAGAAAGTTTTAAAAGATAAAAAGCTAAGCACAAAATTGCAACTTGCTTTCTCTCTGCTCGCTTTGTACTTTAACGAAGGCTGAACAAGATCGCTTACATCGTTAAGATACGTTAAGAAAGATACATCGTTAAGAAAGTTTTAAAATATTGTCTCTTAAAATATTTTTATGTTTCCGGGTAAAATCTTAGAGGTTTTTGCCCGCTTAAACTCGTAATAGTTTTTCTTTAAATTTTGGATAATTTTTGACACCTGTGACTTTTTTTAAAGTTTTCTCTGAATACGACTGGAGAAAAAGTGGGGACGTACAGGCTGACAATGCAGTGATACCACAAGAGGTCCTTTCTATACCCCATCTCATAGGATGGGACGTATTTGAAGTTTGTCACATAGCTTGTGACACGGCAAAATAATATTGGTAGACCCCCAAAACCTTTAGGGCATCTGATCGAGACCGAATTCTAAGTCGAATAAGATATGTCCGTCCGTCGTCTGTCCGTATGTCCGTCTGTTTGTAAGTCATATCTCTTTCGGGCTTGAATATTGAGCTAGAGATCTTAAATACTGTGCGCGACTGGCCTTAAGCCAGTTTAGTAAAGAATAAGAAATAAAAATTAGAACATCAGGTAAACGAGACTCCATTCTTTGAGTTTTTTGAAAGTATTAAGCCACGCCACGCCCCCTTCTAAGGGTCAAATTTGCAAAAAATTTGAATTTGAAGCAAAAAATTGCATTGCTTGGAGATATTTACATAGGCATGTCAATATTCATAGTTTGTAATAAGGGTGGTCAGCCACGACCCTTTTAAAAGTTTGCAATAACCACAAATCGTCAAAAAATAACAGTAAACAGTAGTTTACAATGTGGGATAGGTTAGGTGAGGTTGAAGTTGGTTCAAAGCTAGGTTAGGCTATCGGGTTCGAAGAAACCAACTCACTTAGATCTATGTAGGTCCATTGTGATACCACGTGGATCTGGAAAAACTGCCTATTTTGTTGAACCGTTTCGGGTCAGTCGTACTAAGATCACTAAGATCATTATAGAAGAAAGCTCCAAGGTGAATATTTCGGTTCCTAGAGAGAGCGGAGCATGTGCAGAGAAGGTGAAGAGTGGTCTCTTCTTCCTCCTCATCCATGCGGCTCATGCAAAAATCGTTAGAAAATACACCAAGCCTTGTCGCATGCTTGCCTATCAGACAGTGTCCTATAATAACACCGATGTAAAGACCGATTAAATGAAAGTAAACGATTACCCAAATGTAGTCTTTATTACTCTAATTACTAATACGAATTTAAATATCTACTGATTAGATTATACTTAAAATGCACCCACTGCTGCTGCTAAAGCTGACGACTCGAGAAAAAAGAATAAGAGCTAAGATGCCGGATGAAGCATGGATGTCAAAATTGACGGCTGTCATTCGCAGTGCAGTGTGTCATTAGCATTGAGTGCTGTTCGATGATATTTTTGTTGTAGCTTCCAGAAATCCAGAAGTGCGTTCTCGGTTGTCGGTTACTGGTCGCTACACCGATTTTAGCACCCACGATCTATTAAGAGCTATGAAACTCCTGCAACGTTTAAGATCTAGCTTTGGCCAAAACTGTTTCGTTACTAGACAGGTGCTACCACTTGTCCATCTGAGATTTGTTCTTTCTATTGCACCTAGTTTTATCTTGCGTTTGCATGCCGAAATCGGAATGCCTAAGGAGCCTTTATCAGGCGAAATTGAGAGAGTAGTTCCAAGTTTGACGAGTTCGTCAGCCTTACAGTTGTCTGGAATGTCACTTTGCCCTGGCACCCAGCATAGGAGAATGTTGAACTGCTCTGACAACTCTTTTAGAGACGAACGGCAGTCTAATGCTTTCAGCCCAATGAATCCGTTGGGTTCGTAACGTCGAAGCGACGTGCTTCGCGACTTTTTCTATGGGCCGATTCCCATAAGAACGTGTGCTTTCAACTGAGCTGTCAGTTGTGTAATTTGACGTAACGGAACCAACAGATTCATTGGTCTGAAGGCTTAAGGCTACTTAAGAGTTTATAGAAACCGATGCCAGGCACTTGATGGCCGACTGGCTGTCAGAAAATAAACGATGATCCGGACAATGATCCGGAAGACGGAAAGAGAGACTGAGATTAAGTCTTTCTGAGAATACACGTCCCCGCATCTACCCCATCATTTGTCTTTGATTGACATTCCAGAGGCACACAGTCATTCCAAGAAGATCTTTGGAGGATAGTTGTCTGGAAGTTCTTGTCATACTGCAACTGGGGTATAATGAAGTCAACGTTTCTAAAAGAAGATCTGAATAGCGGAGTGACCTATCTCACTATCGGCCCACTCAGAAGCCGTCATAGCAGCTGTTTGTCTGGTGTAAATATCGAGGGGAATTGGACGGAGCAGTAGATTGGTGTCTAGTGCTGCTGAGGCAGAGTGGTATGAAGCGCTCCGCTCATACATAAGCAAGCTGACCTTTGGAACTTGCTTAGCTTGTCGCAGTTTTACCGCCTTATTGAAAGCGGTCCACCAGACAGCCGTTTCATACGTCAGTATTGGTTTGACAACCAAGATATATACCGCCAGTGTTTCAGGCAGGAAAAGAGTGCTATCGTAGCTTTCCGGACCCATTTCCTGCATTTATATCTCCAGCTGAGCTTTTTATCGAGGATGAGACCCAGATATTTAGCTTGTGTGGGATTTTGTATGTCCTGGTGAAGAGGAAAAGTTCAGTTTTGTGGGGGTTGAAACAGTCCACAAGTGTCAGACAATCTGGTAAGCTTGTTTAGAGCGTTCTGTAGGAGTTCTTTAAGGGTATTGAAGAGCTTCCCCGAAACGGCAATGGCAATATCATCTGCATAAGCGATCTCTCTGCAGTCCTCTCCTTTCAGGATAACCAACAGTTCGTTCAATGTGCGGGATACGATGGGTTATTTAACAGCCCGCTTATTAGACTGCAACTTCGGCGTTCACACTGAAGCGCAATACTGACTGGTTCCATTCTTGTACAGACTACTTAAAAACACGACGCGATGATTCCCACCTCCGCGCAAGAGTCTGACAAACCCGACCGGCAACGGGGGCCACTCTACCACCAACAAAAACAACGCGGCTAAACTTGTTAAATTCATTCAGACTGATGACGGCATCAAATATGCAATTGCATCTTTTGAGAGTTTCAATTTCCCTGGTCCAGATGAAATCTACCCAGTTCTGCTGAAACAAAGTTTAAGTCAGCTGTTGCCCATGCCAAAAAAATATTCACTGTAAGCCCCGCCTTGGTTTAGGTTAGGTTAGGTTCAAAGAACCCAACTCACTTAGACCTATGTAGGTCCATTGTGATACCACGTGGATCTGCAAAAATTGTCTACTCGTTGAACCATTTTGAGCTACTAATGAAGCGTAAGAAACGTTTTGGGTCAGTCGTGCTTAGATCACTAAGACCATTATAGAAGAAAGCTCCAGGGCCAAGATTTCCGATATTTCGCCTTGGCTTACATACACAACCTTTGGCGTATGGTTAAAGTCGTGTTTATATCAAAACCTGGTAAGTCTGACATAGCCCAACCAAAAGTTTCAGATAGACCAGAAGTCTATCTTCATTCCTACTGAAAAGCTTGGAGAGACTGGCTGAGCTGCAAGTTCGCAAGTTTGCTCTTCGATTGCATCCCCTTTCTGAGATGTAACACGCTTATCATTTCGCAGAAAATCCTGCGAAATGGGGTTTTGGTCTTTGGTGAGGTGTAGAGGTGAAAGAGATGGTTTTCGGTACCACACGCATTGGAATTTTGAAGAACTTGTGCGAGAATTGTCCTTCAACCTCTGTCTCATGGACACCTCAGACGCAATGACACCAGAAATCAGTTTGCGACAAAACTACCACGTCCAGTTTCCACAGCTGTTATGGCTTTTGTGAGACTCTGAACCAGGGAAAGAATGTCATCGTATTTTCACAGATGGCACTATAACCAGACAGGGGTCTGGTGCTGGAGTCTTTGTTGACAGCGAGAACATTAGACCCCACTAACGCTCCACGATCGCACCTATTTGTCGATCAGTCACTTAGACGCATTTTGATATGGGTGGATTACCCCCGGGCCCGTAGTGTCATAAGAACCCATTTTTCTTTTAAGCGCCAGGTATTACTATAAAAATATTCAACAAAGACTCATGCTTAGAAAACTAGGTACGTACTGTAATAATTACTTTTTGTCGCTTAAGTTTTGCGTTCAAAATAAATATTAAGTGAGCTGTAGATACCCATCCCTTTGCCTGTTGGGACTAATGAATCAACGAACAAAATTCAATGTTTTATGGAACAAATTTTGCTTCTATTCTTTATAGTTTATAAAAGGGGGGTGGCATGGCTAGTAGCTATACCTTAAAATTTATAGAAACCTAAAAACATCCCCCTTAAATGTACCAAAAAACATATTTTGTCATTATTTTTAATGTTATACTTTATAGGCGTAACCTTTGAATTGTGAACTTCGAAAATGAGAATAGAGTCTAGTGTTAGTTATGTACTGTTTTATTTTTCTTCTCTCATGAATTATACTTAAGCCAGTCGAAATACAAGTTTTTCTAGCAAACTAGAGATTTTTTTTCAATTCAAATGTGGGCCTGGCATAAAGAAAATTTAGAACTTAGTGTTTTCTAAATAATACATTAAGTAAAAATTTTTCGTTTAAAATTAATTAAAAAAATTAATTAAAAAAATTAATTAAAAATTAAAAATTTTTCGAACAAGAATATTCAATTAAATGTTGAATGACATAAAATCAAAAGATTTTGCCTTAATTAAGCTGTGATGTTTAATTTTCCAACCTGAAGCCTTCAACAAAAGTCTGCTTAATAGACAAAAAAGTTAATAAAAAACAATATTTACAATCCTTGCAAATTAACTACTTAATCCTTAATGACGAAATGTTCCGGAAACAATTTTTAGATCTCAGCAACATTTATGTCTTATGCTTCCGGGCAGTATTTCTATTTTTCTCACACATCCCACAGGCAGCACACACTCACCATCAGACCAACAACAACAATTTGAACAATAATTACAAGCATTTCATCTTGCAGACGCAGCAGTTACCGTTGCTTGCAACTTTCTTAGAAGTGCAAAAGTCACAATGCTAGAAATGTGTTGCTGTGGCCAGGTAGTCCTGTGTGCTGTGTCTTCTGGTGTTGCTGCTGCCTTTGTGTTGTGTCGCATCGTTGCACTTCTAAACTAGTGTTTAGCGCATATTTATCAGTGACATTCTGCGACGCAACAGACCCGACAGACCCAAGCAAAACAAAAGTGCGCAAACGCGTTGAGCTGTCTTGTATTATGGTGTTTACCATGCCCCAAGTGAGTTGCAGAAACAAGACCAAGTAAATAAATGAATCGACACGGAAAGTATGGAGTTAGGAATGCATCCAAGTCCACAATACCAGAACCCTCCGCGACGTTCTGTCGTTTCTTACTTCTTGCTTCCATCTATGAGTTGCTCTGCGCCATGTTGCATGTCTTGTTCGTGGGGTCTTTGTTTGCGCGAAAAAGTGGGACTAAGTTACGGGACTTTCAGGCTATTATCTAGAATAGAGAATCAAGTCTCGGGGATCATGGATACCGTATCATTCTTGGTATTTGTCTTGGTGGTAAATTGGTTTCGTGGTCTATACAATCACAAGTTGGCGGGACATTGTTGTTCTTGCGTTTGGTTCTCATCTTGTGGGCTCGTTAGCGTGACTTTGTCTTCGAATGCAACTGGCAATATGGTAGGTATGCCATGATGCATTAGTTGCGGATGCAATGTTATTGGCAAGCGTATTCGTCGTAGTCCGAGTGTAAAAATTTTATTGAAAGCTTTTTTCACCCCCTTCAAAGTCGTTTGGTAATGATAAAATTTTTCTATCAAGTTTACAGTGGCTGACGCATTTGTACTCCCGAACCAAAATGGCAGCTCGAAGTCCTTTAGCAAATGTAACAACCCACCGGAGATTTTCACCTTATCACACCTTCTGAGATTTCTGTTGAAAAGCTTTCCCCCTCGGCATAGCTTCCACTGGAATCCCTCTGTTACATAATTCGACCCATTTTTAGCACTCCCATACTCCTCGTTCCTGCGGCTTCCAGCGGACTGCACTTGGCATTTTTCTACTACTCCATTTTCCAATAAACCAGTCCTATATAGCGCCTGGAAGTCGGGCTAAAATTGTGCCACACAGTGGGTGGACATATGCTAGTGTGTATCAGTGTAATGGCTCCCTTGTCCCACACTAATTTGCGAATTTTCCTTCGTTTTTTTTTTCTCTCGTTTCCTTATAAAATCCCCGACGACAATAACCATTACGTTAGGGATAGACCCATAAATGTATTAATTTTCCTACTGAATGGATGGACGAAAAAAAAACCAACCCGACTTCTACGTGAATACAATGGGGATGGTTGCTGGGCGTATTGGGGCGAGCGCACCCTATGGGGTAGGATTATGATACTTCTAGTGCGTGCGCATTATTTTTGTATTGGGAATATTGCAGAGCTATCCCGCACGCAATGGTTGTTCACAGATGCATTGGCATTTTGGATATGTGTATTTCTCGTTTCCATTATTTATTTGACACAAGGGTGGAGGACCTGTTTTGTGTTGGTTTCAGCTTTGTATGGGGTGACTGATGAAAGAAATATGAGGACACAATATCTTTTGTGAAGGGGAGAGAAAAAGAATTATGACTTTCAGGACAATTAAAATTGATCGTTTTAAAGTTATTCTTGTGTGGTAACAATAACCAGATGAAGAGGGTGTACCTATATTGTGGAAAGAGGCTTTAAAGCTTCGTTTAAAGATATTAAAGAAGAAATATGTATGCAAAATTATGACTCAAGCGCATGAAATACTTAAAAATAAGCTAACAAATTAGTCTTCAACAATTATAGTGAAAATAAATATATGAATGATTAGGTAATGGGAGCTGATGTATAATAAAACAGGTGAGTAAGTGCGAGAGTTTGTCTGTGACAAACTCTTATATACCCGACCCTACATACCGGTACCCAAATCTTAAAGTTTCTTGGCCCGAATTCATATATATTTTTTGTAAAGGCCACGCCCCCTAAAATCAATTAATTGTAGTTTCGTTAGAATCATGAGAAAATACTGTAAAAACGAAAACTACTTCAGAAAAAACAGTTTTTTCCTGAAGATCTAACATGTAAAATGTGGGCATGGTCGATACTGTGGGCGGTTCAATTTTTGCCTTGTTAAAGGTCTTAGGCCAATACTGCTCAGTGCCAAAATTTAAGTTCCCGTGCCTTGTCTAACTTTACCAAAAGCCATTTGGAAAAAAATGTGAAATAGAGGTTGTCTCTTATTGAAGTCAGTAGTGGGCGTGGCCGTTGACGGATTGAGCCAATTTTCACACTTTGTCTGTGCAACGAAAAAACCAAACCGTGTACCAAGTTTCAGCTTGCTTTTGAAGACCTGAAACCTTCACACATACAGACCGAGGGCCGGACGGACATGGCTTAATCGATTCACATGTCGGTCTCGATCATACCTCTAAAAGGTCTTAAGGGTCTACGGTGATTTTATCACTGTGTTACAAACTATGCATTAAAACTTATATACCCTCGATCGGGTATAAAGACGTCATAATTATGCCCTATTCCACAGGAATGGAGAATATTAAATTTAATTCAGGCAAAAATATAACGAATTCTAAGTCATGTCCGCCGGTCAATCCGTCCGCATGTCACCTGTTTAAGGCCACACGTCCACAATTAGTTTATATATACAACTACTTTCTGTGCTTTCAAAGATGGAAATTTACGGAAATTTGACGTTTATCATCGGCTTATGGTTCTTGGATATATAATTCAGGATTAAAAATTTATTTTTTTTAATGCATTTAATTCAATATTTTTGTTTCAAATCGAAAATACTTTTCGTGACTTATTATTAGGGCAACACTTTATTGCATATTATGTTGGTACTACGTTTTGGACCACACCCACATTTGAAGGCAGAAGTTACGGAAAACATCATATTTGGCAGACAAGCAAAAAATAATTTTTTCTGTCTATTCTAGGTTTTTTTTTTCAAAGTTCTTCACCACGCCCATTTTTAGGGGCGGTCTTACAAACTTATTGAATTTGAACCAAAAAATTGCGTTTTTATGTAGGTACATTTAAGCCGCAAACTTGGACATTTTCACGCTACACTTAATTTAGTTTTATTAGTTGCTTATTTAATTTATCATTTATTATTAAATTATTAGTTGAAGGGGCTGTCATGTAAGTTTCCTTTTAAAAAAAATTAGTTAAAAAATTTTATGAGGAATAAAAGCATTTTTAGGTAATTAATGTTTTATGATCGACAACAGGAAAGAAATGAAGTCTCATCAATCTGAGTGGTTAAGATGTTATTAAAAATTGTCGCTATTTGTTCTGAGGATAAAATTTATGAGACTTCAAATATATGTAACAAAAAAAAAAAAAAACAGCTTTTATTCATTTTTAACCATTTTCGTGGATCATACAAATGCAACTTAGTTATGAGGAGATCCAAAGCTGGGTGGCCTGCTGGTTTATTCTGAGTTCCAATCGGCGTACCCCAGTAACGGACCATTAGGAATGCACTAGGTACGAGAGCAGGGGTTATGATCCCTAAATTCAGATGCCAACCTGAAAAAAAAAACAAGAAGAAGAAGCCATTTATTAATTAAGTTTTAATAATTAACATATTAAATTAAATTTAATAACATATTAAATTGTTTTATGTATGTGTGCAAAACCCAACAAATCGTTTATTGAGATTAGACCGCCGCCGTCCATTCACTTGTCAGTTCGAGACTTTTCCATAACTATACAAAAGTCATATTTCCATCTCGGTAGCTCAAAGCCTTCTTGGCACTCTTTTAATTCTTCATGACGAAAAAGTATTATCGACTTTAAAATTCGAAGAACTAAAAATTAAACCCATTGCATTTTATTTTCGTGCGGCCAAACATCTGTCATGGAAATTGATGGTAAATCGTGCCAAAATGCTCCTGAATTTCAGGAATTCTTTTGTGTAGTTTGTATAGTTATAATATAAAAATGGAAATGCAACAAGCAAGCCAAGGCGCTTTTTCGATCGCTATCAACATTCTTCCTACTATTAGACAAGCCTTCAGTAAGCACCGTCCAATGCTTATAGTCAAGGTATTTAGCAGATTAGCGGTTTCTATGCAACAAAGAATGAGGTTTCATTGCAATATATTGGAATAAAATTTGGTAAACTCCCTCCTTTTTAGGGTTTTCTAGAATCTTCTAGAGGACATTAATTTATACTTACACTGATAAAAGCCTTTTTGAAGTCGAGGAAAATCAATTGAGTGGTGCAATAAAGTAGGTTTAAATATTAGTGTTCATATTAAGGAGTCCTTATCCCCTATCCTTTTGGAAATAAAACTCCTTAACTTTTTCCCGATTCTGATACCTCCAATGAAATACAGAAATTTCAAGAACACAAACTGGGATGCTTTTAGACTTCAATTACATATCAACCTGTCCTCTATTGATATACCCGCAGAAAGAAATCTGTCAAATAGTGAGATTGATAGTCTTATATGTCAGTTAAATGAAATTTTAGCATGCAACATTGACGCTCACTCGGTGATGTGCTGCCCCAAAGACCATAAATTTCACTATATTTCTGAAAGGACTAAAAAACTTATCGACCTGCGAGCTATTTGGCTCAAACGTCTTAAAAGGATTTACCATCGCCACCTCAACAGAATAAACCACGAATATCTAGAACTACATTCTAGAATTCAGTGGCTAAGTACTTTAATTAGGGAAAATGTCAACATAGACCTCAATAATGCTTTCGAGTCAAGATTGATGAAAATAAAACCATCGCCATATGCTTTCAAAGAAATTGATAAGATAACTGGGCGAAAGTACTTTGGAACCGACATTTCAAAAGACATACTGTCATACAACGGACAAGAGCTAGATGACACGGAAAAGAAATTATACGCGTTCAAAGACTTTTACTCTTCATTGTACTCAACCCTGCTCCCCACAGTAGATCGGAATTTCGAAAACGAAGTTTCCCTAGCCATAAATCAATTCGAAGCAACGCAGTTTGGTCGAACCCTTGCAACCTTCTCCTCCAACAATGTAGCCTCATACCCCGATTCATCCTTATTCACTTCACCTGAAGAAATAAGCATATTTAGGGCCAATTTGAATAACAAAAAATCCGCTGGCATCGACAATATATCTAACTTCATTTTGCGAAAATGTCCTCATTCTCTACAAGTGGTTTTAGCTTCAATATTCAACCACTGTATTAACAATGGCTACTTCCCTGACCTATGGAAAATAGCAAAAATATTGCCCATAGCAAAAACTAAAGCTACCAGAGATGTTACAAACTTCCGCCCAATTTCTCTCCTATCAAACATTGGAAAACTTTTTGAAAGAATATTGGCAAAACACCTCAACTGCTTTTCCGATGAAACAGGCATCATTCCGAACAACCAATTTGGTTTTAAAAAAGGTAGCTCAACTGAGCATGCACTTCTCGTCATTCAAAACAAAGTAATCAAAAGCCTAAGAAGCAAAAAGTGTACGTTGAGTTTGGACATTGACCATCGAAAGGCTTTTGATTCAATTCGGCATAATGGTCTTATCTTCAAACTTATCAAACTAAGATTCCCAGATTGGCTCATAAAGCTTATTATTAGCTTTCTGACAAACCGAAAAACATCAGTTTTTATTGGATCTGAAAAATCAGATTTATTCCCTGTGACCTCGGTGTGCCGCAAGGATCAATTCTTGGACCATATCTATTCAATATTTATCTTCAGGATTTTCCACTCTCCGACCCTATTGCAGAAGAGCCTGGATCAATTCATTATGCCGATGATACAACCATTCTAGCAAGCGATTTACGGCCAAGTATCGCACTGGACAAAATAAAACAAAAAATCCCACTTGTGGAAAACTATTTTAAAAAATGGAAACTTAGAATAAACACTGCTAAATGTGGCCTAACATGTTTTAGGAACTCCAGCGGAAAAAGGCACTATCTCGCAGTTAAAGAGAGCAAGCAACTCTCTTTGAGAATAAATTGTAGACCAATTCCATTACGTAGTGAAACAAAATATCTGGGCATCAATTTTCAGAACAGATTTAAGTTTAACAAACATGCTAGGGCGGTCCTCAATAGAGCTAAAATGGTGGCCATGGCACTTAGGCCATTGCTTAACTCGAAGCAAATGCCTGAAAAAACTAAGATTCTTATCTATAAAACTTTAATCACTCCCATTCTTACTTACGGCTTTCCCATTTGGTTCACAATTTCACCAACTGTGGCCAAGGAAATGGAAGTTTTTGAAAGAAAATTGTTGAGATTTTGCTGCGGAAAATTCAGAACTCCAGATAAAAAATGGTATTCTAACAGAGTGATTTACGATGCAACGAACATTACGCCGCTTATGATTTACCAAATTGATCTTCTAACAAAAAAGCTCGGACGAATCAGCACACATCCTAACCCACTCGTTAGATCCTTAATCGAAACTGAAGCTCACCAAAGTTTAAATGATAATTACTACTTATGACCAATTAATATATTAAATGAAAATTCGATGTCTCTGCTTAGGCCTAGTGCAAGTAGGACGCTTTCTGTTCCCTTTTTTGAAAAAGCATCCTCCCAAAATTTAAGAGGATGATCCTGATAGAAAATAATATTAAAAATGAATTGGTTGCATAAACATCTGTTTTTAAATGCATAAAGCAAAGGTCTCCTTGGGATCGTATAAAATTTTATACCTATCCATAAGGACATCTTTGATTTGTGCTCCCAACGTTTGTATGAATCTTTTTCCTCATACTTCTTTACTTAAGTTAGTTTTTAAGTGTTATAGTTAAGTTTTATTTTTAGTTTACTTTAGTTTTTGTTGTAATTTTAGCCATAGGTAAAAAAAAGCCTCAAAGAGCAAAGTTGTGATCGCACATCGGGAGCAAGTGTGCGAAAATATATCTGATTAAAATTATAATTTGATTAAATCTTTAATTTAAATGCTTAACACATTTTCTTTAGTTTTGATTAAGTATGGCATATCTTTAAGTCAACCAAAATGTAACACACGAGTTGTAAGAACAAATGTTATGATCTATATGTTTCAATAAAGTTCAAGTTCAAGTTCAAGTTCATCCCCTATATAATAAAGCGTAATCCCCTATATAATGGGCGTAAGTATGTCACGTACAGTCGCCAAATGAAAAGTCCAAGTCGTGTGACTCGGGAGAGTGTTTAGCTCGCGTTTCGTTGGTTCGGAGTTCAAATCGCGTCGAGGCGCAAAGGCATTTTTTTTTTAATAAATTCTGCAATGTTTTTATTTCCTTGGGTTCATTGAAGTTTCTAACATGTTAGTACCGAAAAACGGACCTTTAAAGGATTCCTCCTTCTCGTGCCCACTTTCTCCAGAATTAAAGATTCCTCCAGCTCCTGCCCACTTCTTCCAGAATACCTTGGGTTCATTGGAGTTCCTGGCCGGGTAGTACCAAAAAATGATACGCTTCCCCTTTATAAAGAAAAGATTTCTCTAGCTCCTGCCCACTTCCTCTAGAATTCTTTGGGCTCATTACAGTAATACTTGGGTTCATTGAAGTTCCTTCCCCTTTATAGTGATCGGCTCGCGTGGGGTTGGGGTTGGGCCCAAGGCAATTTTTTATTTTTTATTTTAATCGATGTGTGCTGCGTTGTTCCTGTCGTACGACAGGCTTCTTTACTAGTTCTTCATAAAGTATGTATGTAAATAATAAGTCTTTTCAAACTGTCGTAGACCGAAATTTTCGTGTTCATCGATCTCCTTTCTATGTTTGAGAGTAAGAAAATTAGGTCGCCTTACGTACGGACTAATTGTTTTCTACTTTGAAAGCTAGCTACTTTTTATTGCTCGATTACCTCTTCCAAATAAAGCTCAAATCATAGGTACCGTCTGTATATGAGCGTTCATTTCAGAAAACGAAGATTGGCATTGTTCTTCCAGCTACGAGTTTTGGGGGATTCCCTACAACTCAACTCTTGTGCCTTGAAAGTTTTCTGATCATAGCTTTAGGATGGTAAATTTCCCATATCTCCCAAGACAAATTCGTACATTTTCTAAATTTCTGCGGGGTTCTTTGAACACTGTTTGCTTTTAGCTTAAATCAGGTTATAAACTAGAATTTGTCTTTGGACGACCGCGGCGATCTTACCCTCATTTTGTTGTTTAGCTGTGTTCGATCAGATTAATGTAGCAGCTCTTTCGTCAAACGGAGTCTCTTATCTTCTGTAGCGAAAATAACTCGCAAAAAAACAAAAATGCTGAGGCATAGTGAAGATGCAATCTAGGCGATGCTTGCCAGTTTAAAAGTTGCTCTTAACAAAAACACCAGAAATCTTGAGAAAGAAAATTCCATCCACTGTTTATCCTGATAATGTAAAAATCTGGTTTTTGCCTTAGTGTACCTAATATGTATGGCGTGGACATGCGGCCCCTCTGCAACCTAAATGCTTCGTTATAGGTTTTAGGATAGGTGCGAGTTTGGGTAAAATTTTGTAAGTTTTTTTTAATTCATGACTTTTTTCAGCTTAAGGGGTTGACTCATCCCGCCTTGGCTATGAGTTTTCATTATGCCAAACTTCGAAGCTAAAGTTGTTTCGCATTTTAAACTCTCTGTGATTCAGGTAGAAACACCGGAACGCGCTCGAAGATCAAGATCAAAGTTTTTAGTCAAAAGTTTATCTTGACGCGCTTATCGCGAGACGCCTGTGCAGGAAAACCTTTTGTAAGTTAGACACAATTACATCGTGGAAGTAGAATTTCGTTTTCAGTTAAAAAAAATTTTCATAAAATTTTGCTGCACTTCTTGTTTCTTCTTGACTTCTGGCAACCTCCTTTTTCTCTCGGATGAAAAAGCTAATTTTCGACACGAGTGCCTATAAAAAAGAATCCGTTTTTTTTTTTAACTAGATCCAAAAGGACCTGGAATCCTTATGCTCTCACCAAGAGATTAAAACAAAAACGATACAATCGAACATGCGCCATAAAATAATCTCTTGTTAAGTAATTTTAAGTATATTTTGACTTCTTTTTAAAATCATGAACTTTCACCAGAAAATCAACTCTGCAAAGAATTTTCTCGAGTATAGAATGCGAATGCATCGGTTTTAGTAACACTTTTTAATTCGTTAACGTATAGAGGCCTGGGTCCACCTCTCTTCTCTCTTCTTAGCTTGGAATAGTTATTGACACTTCACTTTATACTGAGCTCGAAGGATCTCGATATTGCATTTATGTCAATACACAAAAGGCCTCGGTGCTCCAACTTTCTAGAAACGGGTTCGTTTTACGTAAAGGGATTCTTATTCCTGTGCATTTTCTTCTTCTATTAAGCTTTCTTGCTTTTGATGTCAAGCGAGTAATTTATTTTAATATCAGCTGTCATTTATTATTAGAATACTTATTGAAATTCGTTTGTGTACAGCTCAAAAAGGTTTGTGTTGTCTTTGTACACCTGAAGCCAACAAAAAGGTTCTCAGTCGACCTTTCCCAAAAACAGTGCATTGAGCTCAAGCCGCTTTTCATATTCTTCCAACATCCGTAACCTTGATACCTGATTTTGCATAAGTCTATAAATTCCCCATGAAATATCCCATATAATGCCTTAAAATATGCCAATACTAAAATGCAGACACAATTTTTATGAACTCATAATTCATAAGGACCATAGCAAATGAATAGTAATAAACCCTTAAATAGACGCACGTGCCGAGACATAAAATATTCACGCTTGCCTCCTATGCCTATAGGCCGTTCGTTCATCCCCTTTAATTCGGCAAGCCGACCGAAGAAATGCGCTCAAAGATTCTAAATCAGCTGCTTGACATCTGAAATAAAATCGATTCTCAGATGCTTCGCATTCAGATGGATACACACATTTCTGCCGGAGCGACTTTAATATAGAAGTCCGCACCACCATCCACCATCCCGCATTTCGCGCAGCATTGCACTTCCATTGTCATCGCATTCTGGTTGCTTCGTTCCAAATTTTGGAAAATAGTCCCCACCATACCCGCTCTTGTTCTGAGAAATTTACCCTGAACCTGAAAACATACAAATCGCTCGCACGCACACCGCATGATACACCGCCGAGCCGACCGAATGCAAGCCAATCCTTTCGCCGTACTGCGCAGGACACTTCTCGGCTCGCACACACAACACACAAATGGCTCCCGAGAGGCTTTCCAAAATTCTACATTTGTGTGTGCACCACACTGCATAAGCTTAAGAAAACACTCCCCGCTGCACCCCACTGTGCCACATTCCAGCCAGGCAATGGAACAGTTTTCTATGTCCCCTGGAAAGATCCATGGAAATCCACCGACCGACTGACTGAAATCAACCAATTCGAGAGGATACACAGCGACCGCGAGAGAGAGCTGAACTGAAAATCCGCCATTCGTGTTTTCAATCATCAAAGTATTTAGTGTTGTGTGTTTTCCAAATCAATTTATTCGAATTCAAGCCGACATCGATATCGAAATTATCAGAGGCGCAACTCGGAAATCGGATATGAAATGTACTTCTGCTCGACACCATCAGCTTCAACCGTGTTCTCCTCATTCCAAACCTCGTTGCAATCATCATCGTTCGAAACGCCATTACTTTTATCGCAGTCGTTGTACCTATAATCATCTCGAAAACGGCGACGATACCTCGAAAAACCCCCCATCGCATCGAGTGCGCATTGCATTTCCTTATTCGCCTTTTCAACTCTCTATCTAGCTGCGGTGTCTTGGTCTCTCGGTTGTGTGGTGGTGGTGCAAGGTGGAATTATCCTCGATAAGAAATTTAGATTTTTGATAAAAAAAAGCAAGAAAGTGTAACATCAAATTCTCGACAAATCACAGAGCAATATTTTATCGCAAACCGACTTAAACTTAAAAATTAAAATCCTCGACTGAATTTTGTGCCGTTTTATACCAAAACACGAGAACTTTGTTTCCCGACAAGAAAATCGTCTTCAAATCAAATTTGAAAAACTCGCAAAAGACAACCATACACGGGAGTTCATATATTTGAAAATCTATAAAAAAAAAGTAAAGAAATATAAATATTAACAAAAAGGCTGATTTTTCTCTTATTTAAATGTCGTGCATCTGTGTGTTAATTTATTTGTAAAAAAATTTTGTTATTTTTTACCTTAACGCTAAATAAAAACTAAGTAAATCGAAAACGTTCTCGTTACCGTATCCCAAAATATATACCTTTAACCCACAATCGGACTATTCCTTATATAATTTTACAAAATTTTCTACTTAACTTTAAAAAAAAATAACAAAAAATTATATACGTAAACTGCGCACAAAAATCGTTTTAAAAAACATAAATAAAAAAAAACTTGCATATTGTTGAAAAGAAAAATAAAAGCTACCCCCTCAACTTAACCACCCCACTTCGATACTTTCCAGTCGGAAAAATTGGTTCATGTCTCAGCTGTAGTGGTGTTGCACAAAATAGTTTTCCTGTCGATTTGTGTTAGTACGCGGTAATGACATGAATTCATAAGCACAACCCTCACTGTATATCGAGCGCACGCACACTGGAAAGCTTTAGGGGTTGAATTGTCAGAAGAAAAAAAACTGTAAACATTAAAAAGTTTGTGTGCACTTAAAGAGGGTTTTTTTAAATTTGTGGCAAAACACTAAACAAAGTGGCGACTTCTCGTAAAATCCAGTCGTCCGCGTCGTCGTCATCGTCGTCGTCGTCGTCATCGTCATCGTCATCATCGTCGTCGTCTTCGTCGTCCTCGTCCTCATCGTCCTCGTCGACACCATCGTCGCCGCATACATCGACTGTAGCCACAGCCAGCCTAGTCACGGACGAAATACAAATTTGCCATCAGTCGGCGGCGGGCCTGAAAGCTGCTGCGAATTTTCGCAACAAAATACCATCGATATCGATAATTCCGATACCGCCTGCATCGGCCAGTTCGACTGTGACAACCGCGAACAAGGCCACATCGCCCCCGCTGACAGCGAGCTCAACACGCTTGTTTAGTGTGACGCAGGTGCAGCAGCATCGGCCCCAGCAACAGCACCAATCGCAGCAAACGGACAAATGCAGCGCGGTATTGAAATTTGACGTTCGCGGTGGTGAGCTGGTCACAAAGTCGCACACATCAACGAGCACATCGACGTCAACCGACCCGGGCACTCCGATCATCGTTAAGATCGAGCCGACCCAATCGTTCCAGATAGTCGACGAGAACGATACACGCGTCCTGAGCTTGCCAATATCGGACTGCGATCGCGTGGGTGCCAGTTGGATTGACTTAAAGGACATCGCCGGACTACAGACGAACACGTTTGTTGATGTGAGCTTGGATGCATGCGTCGGGACTAGTGGACAACAGCATCAGCAAGCTGGGCAAATACAGCAGCACCAGCAGCAAGAACAAGCCCATCACTCCAAGTCAAGCCCTACAACTGTTGTGACTACGAGTGGCGTACGAAATCCGAAAGCTGGCGGTGGACTTCTGACCACTGCTTCGACAACCATAACATCGGCCGCGGCGACAACAACGCGTGAGGGACCCACCAGTGGACCGACATCCAGTGGTGCAATGACAGGTGGGTTTATACTCGTAGAACACGATTTTTAAGATCTCATAAATTTTTAGCAATGTTGCGGAAGCCTCGTGCTGAAACTAAGCGATATGTAGGGGAAATACCACCCCCTTGAAAACTCCTTCCCTTATATTTCACTCAATTTTAAATAACTTAAAATTATTTAAGACTCTATTCAACAAAAGCGATAGATAATAAATATATAGCACGAATTTTCCTAATAATGGGCTGATCTATTTTGCGTGATTTAACATTTTTACTTTTTTGGGTGATCTGTCATTTGACACAAATCACCTAAAAATTTCGGGTGATGTGACATTTTTCGTATTCAAAGATGAAAAATTACATTTTTTTTATAATATACAAGGGGTTATGAATGAATGAATAGAGTGGCGCAACAGCTCGAGGTGAACCAGGGCCCACTTCTCAACAATGTATGCTGGTGTGTTAATTTCTTTTACATACAAAGGGACCTGCAATTTTTTGCCGAATCCGAACGGCACTATGAGAAGTTTTTCAAGACAAATGATACTCTCGGTGGGGCTTGTCAGAGGTGGGGACCGTGAAAAAGAACAAGTCTTTTTTTTTTTTTAGGTGACGATGGCAGGATTCGAACCCAGGCCTCCGGCGTAGTAAGCACACACACTAACCACTACGCCTACGCTACGGCACCACACCAAGGGGTTCTGACTACCCTTAAAATGCGTAGCACATCGCGAGCGGAAAAAAATTGGGGATAGACATGGGGACAAACATGAAACCAGCACAGAAGCACAAAGCTTACCCCCGCAAGTGTTATGCCTTTTCGGAGAAAAGCAATAGTACGACTAGCAGAATATTTCATAAAAACATCTGGTATGCATCTTATTGTTGCCATTCTATTTGCATATTATAAGAGCAAAAGGTGTTTTGTATTCGGCGGACCCTGACCTGGGTAACAGACAATTCTACAAATATTATATTAATGGCTAGTTTAGTCCTATTATAATCTCAAACGCTGCCAGGCGAATATCGTCAGAAACCTTTACATTATAATGATGCTAAATTTAAGTTGAATAAGACTTAGATAAATTAAAGCTTAAAGTTTAAATTTAAGACAAGACTTATTCAACTTACTGTTTGGTCATTTGATTTCCTTTTTAAGAATTTTTTTGTTAATGTGGTTCAATTGAGCTTGACTGGGGTTTAAGTATAGGACTTTCATATTACCATGAGTTAACAGGAAAGACACTGTGATACTGCTACAGTTTTTCGGTCTTGAAATGGATCAGTTTCTCTCTCTTCGAAAATCAAGTCGGAGTATTTTTACAATCACTAAGAAGAAGGAAATTACTAAGGTAGATCAAATAGCCCATTATGATGCTATTTCAAGTACCATTCGTCTGGCATTCGTCGGCATTCGTCTGGCATTCGTCGGTCCTGTTATTAAAATAGCTCGTTTCGGGACTAAGGGCTTTCAGCTCGCTTAACAACCGATCTCTTAAATTTGTCGCAGCAAGAACATTTTTGAATCCAACCTTGGCTTGCGTTGCATTAAAGTTTAAAGTTTCCGGCCAACAAAGACATCGTGTGGAGGAAAGACCAGAGGCATTGCAGGCTTTAGATTGGTGAAGACTATTTTCATTGTGGTGCAGCCGGGTGTCAGTGTGTCGAACTCTTGTGCATCAGGCTTTGTGCTCTATTTCCCGTGAAAAAGGCAGGAAAGTAAAAGTTTTTTCTTAATTAGCACCTCCTAGAAGGTCTAACTAAGCCTCCAAAAATATCAAGGGAAACTAATTTAAAAATCACAAAGCGTTTTGAAGGATAAGGATGTCAATGGATAAAGGAGTAAAGGTGCATCAAATGCGAAAAAGAGAGTTGGCATTTGTTTGGGAAAAGGGGACTCGAACCGCGCATTGTAAAATTCTGTACCAGGCTGAGGTTTCATAAACTTTTGGCTTTAAACCCTGCCCTTTTAAACACGCCCTCAAAAGTGGGTTACACATGTACCTATAGTGTGAATACACAAAATGCAGCAAATCCTTATACCTACAAAATTTTTTTTTGGTATGTAACATTGCCTCATAATATTTTTCGAGGTAGCAGAAAAAGTTTGGCCTTTTTATAGACCACGCCCACTTTTTTAGGGGATTTCAGCTTAAAACTACTGTTTTTTAATAAATATATGAAATTTGACTAAAAATTATACGACATAGCATTTTCTTACTTCCTTAATAGCATTTTCTAGCGGCTATTTCTTACTTTTGTGGGCGTGGCGTTAAAAAAAGTGATTTTGTTTAGTTAAAAAGACGGAGTTTTAGGACGAATTATATGCAACCACCTAGTATAAAGCATTGGACACTTATATTTTTCTATCCCGCCCACATTTTGGAGGCGTGGCAGTTTTTTTTTGGTTTGGTCGGGTATTTTGAAGCTTATGGACGCACTGTTGCACTTTCCCACTTGTTTTTTTTTCAAATTTCATTTTAATGCTTATTTATAAAAAATGTTTATTTTGTATTAAAACTGGCTTAAAGGTGGGCGTGGTTATTCCTAGAGTAAATGTTTTTTTAAAGCCTCAAAGCAGTGCACCATAGTAAAAATTTTTGTTTTGACGCTGAACTAACATATCGAAAATTTTATTTAAGTGTTTTTTTTTAATGGTGACATATACACGTCAGTAGTGGGCGCCATAAGCGCCCGGAGGGAGGGCAAGACGGGGCACTTACCCCCCCCCCCCCCCCTGGCTCGGTGCGATTCATCATCAAACACCAAACATATATTATTTTACGAGGAAATTTCAAGATATACGAATGTTTAATTATTGAATTTTTTTGTCTGAGTCCATGGTTTGTCCACGGTTCACGCATGAGTCCAAGTACCTACATATACGTAATGTGTCTTTTTGTTACCACGACTCGTGTAAGTTGTCGGAAACAACTGTGTCACACAATATTGGGTCCTATTTCATTTTGATTTTGAGGTCGTATTTCATATGAACCAAAGCCCCGCTTGCGGAAAGTTGTTTGTCACAAATAGTCACTAAGGAAACAAGGTTTTTTTTTAAATTTTCGGTGGTTCCGGTAGATAGGAGACTTTCGAATGTTGTGACAGACACATAAAAAAACTAACGGAATTGCTCATGGTCATGAATTTAGCAGTCAAAGTCATATTTTAAGACATTTTCGTCAGAGCGTAGTTCCAACTCTGCGGTCTTCATCTTTTCCTTTTTCGAAAGGGGGTCTTGGGAACTTCATGAGAGCATTTTTCCACCATTTTTAAGCCGGTTCACCGTGTCTCCTGGAAGACAGATGCAATTGTGGCCATATCACCCGACTGTATCCCATGCAATAAAAACAGGTTTGGTCAAAAGCTGGCTTTCAAACACTCTTAGGCCCATTTCACACATACCCGGCAGTCGGCTAACCGGCACCGGCTACCCGATTTTTTGTATGGGCAACCGAGCTTGCAGGTGTGAACGCGCCCATAAGTAAGTATTCCCAATGACCAGGTAACCGGTGCCGGTTAGCCGGCTGCTGGGTATGTGTAAAATGGGCCTTAGAGTTTGATCGAACTCTAGCAGAAAAGCTCCATAAATAGTTCAAAATTCTCCTCCTAGATTGACATGCACCACAATTGATTCATGAGTTTATTTGACAGTTTTCTTATCCTTATGTCACTTCAACCAAAACTCATATAGAGAACAAGTTTATGTTTGAGATAAAGTGCCAAGATATAAAACTCGTAATGCTAGATCCTTAAAGCTCCATAGGTACGCAATGCACCCAGTACTATTCCAGTATGAAGGGTTCTAAGCCGAGGCCCCTTGACATCGATAACAAAAGTCTACACAATAAACATTAATATAAGTCTCTGAAGTTCTCTATCTCGACATTCTGTCAAAATGAATGACTCAACCAAATAATATCACGCAAGCTTGTAGGTACCCTAAGCCTCAACTTGATGTATTTCCCAGCAACTAGTATAGGTATTCCAGCCACCGCACAATTCTAAGACAGCCCAGTGAAAATAAGTTTATCTCGCAGTCGTTGTCCTCCTTCCCATATTTCATGGTCTTGGATCTTTATCTGTGCCACGTCTTGGGCGTAAAACCAAGGGAGATAATGTTTTATGTTTTCCTAGGCTTGGCCTGGCATATTTTCCGCACACACTATAGGGTCGATTAATTTGACACAAGACCGCAATATTCATGTTGGACACTTTAAGTCATAAACTGCAAACTTACTTTGAGAACTAAGCTAGTCGACCTTAAGTATGAGGACTGCAAATGAATATTCAATGCAGAGTTTACAAAACATTTCGCATAAAGATAAACTCTCTGGCCAAAAAAAGGTGTGTGTGTGTGTACACTTATGTATATGGACGCGGCACAGTTAAGACCGAAATTGATTTTCCACATGGGGGTCACTAGGGGGGCGCACAAGTCGTGTGGAGTTCCCCAAAACAAAACCCCCGAGTGGGAATAGTTTTCCCATAGAACACACACGTCCATTTATTGGCTATTCACCTCGTTGCCGTAGTTGCTTTAGCTGTTGGCTAAAGTCTGCTTTCTTTTACTGTTTATCGACTCGGCGCGTTCTACTTTTGCTCATGCTTTTGGCACATTAACATTAGTTTTGCTTTGTGCTTGTCTACACTATACTCTCTGGGTATAGTATTCCATCAAGCACCACCACCAGCAGAGTGTTTCCCGAAACTCCTTCTGCAACCCACTTGTCCCAATCCCAAAAATGACGATTTCTTCTTAGCGGGTTTTTTCTCTGCCATTCTTTTTTATTCCTAACTTTCGTTACTGTTTTTGCTGTGGGGCTCGTTGTCGTGTGTTGCGGGCAAGAGTCTCATAATTCTTCTTTCCCCACTGCCAATTCTGTTGTTTTTTTTTTTATTATTATTTTTCTTTTACCGTACGACGAACTCTAGCGGTAATTACGTCAACTACAAACTATACAGTTAAAAGCGAAAGAACACGGGGGCTTATCACCACCCCTTCGGAGGGGAGCCCTTCTGAATTGGAAATTCCTCGAATACGGCCGATTCCATGGGCAGGTATCGAGAGGAAGTACGGTCGGGATGAGCTCTTGCGTTGCCGTTGTTAGATAGATGGCGCTGTGTTTCGGGGGGATGGGTGCCCATGCGGAGGTGAATTCTTGTCACACAGATACTCGTTCCCGGCTGGTGTGTGGCTTTGTATAGATATTTTTTGTTTCTTGGATATTTTGCATACACGATTTGTTAGAATTTCTTTTGGTTATTCGCCGATTGTGCGCGTCGGAGCGTTCAGGAGGCTATTGAAAGCAATTTATCTTGAAAAGTTGAAAATTTGAGTTACGACGACTTGGCTGGATTATTGATCACCGCCATCAGGCGGAAGGAATGTTTGTGAAATTTGTACCTATACCTCGGTAGGTAGGTGCCTTTTTATTGCTTTCTTCGTTTTGCCATTGATGGTGTGGCGTGACGAGGAATTTCTGCACACAGTAAGATATGTCATTCCATGCACCATGCGATTCGAAGAGCGCGCTGGCACAAGAATGATTGAGGTCAATAACGCCTTGTGCCATTCATACAAATTATCACTTTACATTTTGACTGATGGTTTTTGTTATCAAGAATTTCAATTCCCGCGATATCTAGGTATAGGTTATTGCACACATTCTTAGATACAAATTGGTTTTAGGACTTTAAAAGTTACCTTTTTTTAAATTATGTAACTTCAACTGAATTTTATGAAACATTATTCGAGAACCCTGCTCTGAAAGATTTTTCTACATGTCAACTGAATTTAAAGGAAAATGAAATGTTGGATGCAGTTATACACTGGCTGGTATTGGCAGCTACCTACATAAACTAAATAAGCAACGGGTGAAAAACCAGTGAGTAAGTGCAACAGTGTGTACGCAGAAGTTACAGTCGTAAACGTAAAACGGACAGTTGAATACCCCATCCTATCCCACATTGTAAAATGCTGATGGCATTGTTATTTTTTGACATTTTATGAGTAGTGCAAACTTCAAAAAGGGGCGTGGTCCAACCGCCACTAATTTCAAGCTATCAATTATAAGATATTTCCAAAAATGCAATTTTTTGGTTCAAATTCAATATTTTTGGAAAATCTACCCCTAAATGGGGCGGGGCTAAAAACTTTATATAACCGCAATCTGGAATGAAGTCTCGTTTACCTTTTTTATATCCGACCCAGGGTATATTAAGTTTGATGTATAGTTTGTAATCACCGTAGACCCCTAAGACCTTTTAGAGACATGAATGGGACCGACAGGAGAATCGATTAAGCCATGCCTGTCCGTCCGTCCGTATGTAAACAACTTTTAGGCCTTAAATTTTAAGGCAGAGAGCTGAAATATTGTGCGTTGGTTGGAAGTCTAGTCTTTCAGATTTAGTTTGAAAATAAGTTGAATCCGCCCACAGACACGCCCACTACATGCCTGTTTGTGCGACCATCTCTAATTTAAAAAAATACATTTTGCAAATTTTAGCTATGTTACAATTGCGCTAGCGCATCCATTTTTGTTACGTAACATTGCCTTATAATTGTCTTTAAGGTAGCCAAAAAAATGTAGCTTTTTTATTGGCCACGCCCGCTTTTTAAGGGATCTTAGCTTAAAATGACTGTTTATCAATAAATACATATGAAATTTGACAAAAAAATATATGACAAAAGCTGTAGATATTAGCATTTTCTAACTTTCATGTATTTATTGTATGTGCCTCCGCCCACTTTTGTGGGCGTGGCGTTAAAAAAGTGATTTTTTAGTTAAAAAGGCGGAGTTTTAGGCCGAAATGTATGCAACCACCTAGTATAAAGCAATCAACAGTTATATTTTTATATCCCGCCCACTTATTTTGGGTATTTTGCAATCCGTCGTAGATGGAGTGAAGCTTTTGCATACCCACTGTTGCACTTTCCCACTTGTTGTTTCATGTTTTCCTAAAATATTCCCTAGGCCAGTCGAAATTGCGTTTTTCTGGAAAAATTTATGTTCTTCTTCAATTCTGCCTCCAAATATAAACGTGGCCCAAAGGGTTGTATAAACAAAATGTAGAACTAAGCTATTTTTACAGAAAATATCTAGCAAAAATTTTTCAATTTGAAACAAAAAAATATTAAGTAAACTGCATTTGAAAATTTACCTTAAAATAGACGCCACGCCCAGTGGAGGAGGTTTACCAAAAAAATTTTTCTTTTTTGTGTTTTACATTTATTAGGAGAGGCTTAATGTCAAATGTCAGCCTTTTAGAACGTCTTTGAGTTTTAAAATGTCTGGAGGTAGTTGCACATTTAAAGCGATTGTGGGCGTGTCTTTTTTTCATTTTTACACTTGTACTGCTTCGCATGACGTGGACCGTACGTACGAAATTTCAGCACCGTAGCTCAAAATTTAATGCCTAAAAACATGTGACATACAAGACGGACGGACGGACGGACATGGCTTATTCGATTCAGAATTCGGTCTCGATCATATGCCCTTAAGGTCTTTGGGGTCTACCATTATTATTTCAACGTGTTATAAACTAAGTGACAAACTTAATATTCCTCCTATCCTATGGGATGGGGTGTAAAAACACAACTTCTGACATGAACTTTATATGTACCTACAAAAATGGGTTCATCGAGATCGTAGGCCACATACGGACTTTTTAGCACAGTGTCGTTAAGGAAACACTGCTTCCTTCTTATCTTTACTCTTTTAACTAAGTAGGTACGAACCCTCCGAAAGAACCTATGGAAACACTCTGATCGTATTCTTCTTAAGGATACTTCTGTAATTACCTTAATAAAAATAAAATAAAAACTGGGATCTAGTCATGATAGTCCACGATAGAGGTTGCTACGTGCCACCGGGTTAGAGTCGAAAACTGTGCCTAATTGTTCTTCGAAGTTTATTCGTTTCATGTCCTTCTGACGTCCAAGATGACGTGGTGGGGGCCTGCCGGTATATCTGAGGTCCGATTGGCGTATGCCTCACAGTGAATTCAGTAAATGAACATTCTTCATAAACGATTTAAGGCTTTTTCGCAGTAGTTACATAAATTTACCACCTTGATCGTTCGAATTAGTCCCGTTAAGATTTTTAAGCTGAGGTGTTTTTGAAGTCCTAGAAGTGTGCAAAGGAGGCACTTTCGACTTATGCAAGATAGCCCCAATCATTCCAAAAACTTAGCCTATCTGACCGACTTATTAGGAATTGATCCTCTTGAGTCTGTGTCCGTCACAGCGTGAGAAGGTTTGGCTAAAATTTGAAGGTTGTTCCGTATTTTGCGTGTTATACACAGGAAGTGTTATACACGAAGTTCTTTCAAAATAATGAAAGAACTTCGATTACAGCTGTACGATTGTTGAATCTATTTTGTCAGATTCCTGAACTCGAGCAACAATTGATGCAGTTTTGCAATGCAGAGTTACTCCGGCGGCGTTGAAAGACGATTTGATAATCCCGGAACAAGAAAAATCACGAGTAAGTCCACAAAACAATTTTCCATGCAGGCTTAAGTTCCTTAAAAGAGTTGTCCAAATCGTCGACACTCGAAATCGCTAGGTCAATGCGATGAAGGTCCTAGAGCATTTTTTTCGCAGTTCTATGATCGATAAAGCAAAGACAACAACCCAGTGTACATTTGACTGTATTTGAAGAGGCAATGTGGCGCACTATTGTAGCACACTAAAGTGCCCCGAAGATTTTGTAGGGTTCTTGGGGTTTTTAAGGGTTTCAAAGTTCAGTCGTGAAAAATTTTACGTTTCGGTTTTTTCTCCACTGTCCAGTGGAATTTCGCAGTTTCGATAAAAAATGAATTTTCGGGGTTTGCGCTACTAATTGACAACCAGCTGATCTTACTGAAAAATGGGAGTGAATTTCCGGGTGCACTGGTGCTAATTTCATCGAATGAACCAATTGAATCCCCCAACTGTCAACTTTCAGAGAATAAAACGGAAAATCTCCAGAATCTTAGCATTTTTCTATGCAAAGTCGAGAATCTGGCCGAGTCGACTTCACTCGCAAAGTATGGTCGAGTCGAAATTATAATTTTGTCAAAATTTATTGAAAACTGGTATTCGAACCAGAAGGCAAGTACATAAGTGCAAAAAAACAAAACGGTTCCTTACGAAACGCTGTATGACTAAACGAAAGATCAACCATAAGAAGGATGCGCTAGGATAACTTTGAAGCTGATAAATTAGAGACTGCTTCACCAATCTTTAATCTCTTTAATCTTTAATCCAACCAATCTTTAATCTATGAGCAATTTTCGAAGATTTCAATGAGTTCATAAAAACCGGCCCACATATTTCTAAGAGTCTATACGTAGCACACACTTCGGTCTGAGCTCCTTTCAGTATTTCTATTGCAATGTCGAGATGTTCGCATTCTTTCAACTTCGCCGACGCCTTTAATCAAAATTCGCAGCTACTTGACTATCAGAATAAATCCCAATCGACATCACACGTCGACGCTTCAGAATTTTTTTTTTATAATGAAAGAACCTGGCCAAATATAATGCACCTTTTGAATTTGATCAATAGCCTTATCTCTGCTAATTTATTTGTTTGATGTTGTTCACAGGACGATGTCGACAGGTCCTTTTATTTCAATTAAAAAAAAAAAGATATTCGAAGCCATTAATGTGGAAATAATTGCAATCACTGCGGCATTAAACACGGTTTTAGGGGGAACAGAATAATTCTTTTTACCATTAACTTATATAAGTGTGGATCCTTTTGATAATGAATCTAGAAATGGCAAGACCAAACAAAGTCGTCGTAAAATTAAAATAAATTAATTCGGTATTGAATGACAAAAAAATCCAGCCAATCAATAAATGTTGCATAACATGAGTATAGGTACGTTAACCTCCACGTTCACCCTAAATTGCTCCTCCTTTACACCTGAATTGATTTTCACCTGGCATACGACGCGTCATGCATGTAACGTGCACTCACATAATTTTTTTGCCCAAAAGAAAAAAAAACCCACACCACCGAAAACGAAAAAAAAAACTCAAAATCCTAACAAGAGCGGATTAATTTCGAACCTTGTGCGGAGGAGGGGTGTCGAACGGTGTTTATCATCGATCGCTCGAATGGACCGGGAAAAAGGAACAAACATCGCCGAATGTCAGTATTGTGCCTCGCCTCGATGAGTTTCGTGAAACGATGTAAAAGGACTTGTTTTACTTTTTTTTTCGAATAACGAAAAGGTGAATCTTCCAGCCTATTGTCCCGTCCATCGATTAAGGTGGGATACGATGGGAATCGAATTGCACATTGGATGCGGAAAAATGCCACAGAGGAGCGATTTAATTGAAGATTACGTACTTCAATCAGAAGAAGGCGGACAATAAGTCTTTCATGGAGTACTCAAGCTACTCTCAAGGACTCGTTTCAATCTCAATTGTGCTTGGTTGCGCATTGTGTGTGTGTGTTGTTGTATGAGCATCTGCATAACTGTGTTCGAAATTGAAAAGTGAGTGAAAATAACATTGATTTCCGCTTCCTGTAATTGAAGGATTGAATCTTGAATGACGGCGCGTCAAACCTAAACAAAGAAAGAATATATTCTTATAGTACCAACCTATAAGGAATTCTTGTTTTAAGAAGCGCTTGAAACATTATTTGTGACTTTTATACCCAACGTAAAACATTTCGCCTAAAACATACACAGCCTATACAAATAATTATCAACTTAATTTGTTAAAAAAAGTCCCTTAAAGGCGTCTAAAAATAACCACAGAAAAGACGCACACACTAAAAACTGTTTGGACACAAAACTAAGCTGAGCTGAAAAGAGGTGAAATTAATAAGCCCGGACTCCGAACGGAATAGTTCGACCGGCATAGGCTCCGACAATAACCGGTATCAGCATATTTTTCTGAGTTTCTTTTTTCTTTTAATGGAGGAGGTGGTGCTTTGGCAACGTTGGAAGTACTGCTACAAGACAAACTAAACCCTTTTCACCTCAACTCTTTTAAGGATTAAATTCAATTACGTGGACTCGACTTAAAATGTAATCTCTATTTTTCAATCTGAAGTAGACAATAGGTCAAGACAATCAACCAGGTTAGCTTTTTGAGCTCAAAGATTTTCGCCTTAAAGGGTTGGTATCCGCTGCAAACATCTGAGAGAGCCCATTTCTTTGTCTTTATTTTTCGATTTTTACGAAAGGGGCGTGGCAAAACCTGCCCCTATAACTAAATATTTATATCGGGAAAGTTGTATCCAAATTCAGCCTAAATGCAAGCAAAAATGCAATTTTTTGGTTAAAATTTAAAAGCCTTGTAAAACTAGCCCCTCTAATGGGCGTGGTCAAAAAGGCTGCATGACTTAAATTTAGAACGGAGTCTGGCTAGACTTATGTGCTTAATTTCATTTCTTATTCATTCCTTTACAAGGCTTGAGCCCAGTGTTTCTGGCCTAATTATTATTCTGGCAAACTCATGATTTTATATTGTGTGTCTTATGCTTTGTCTCCAACGGATACTGGTCTGCTATCAACGTAAATCTTCAACCAATGTAACAAAAATCTCGAAGTTAGCTATAGAAATTCAAATCCCTTTGCCAAGTTATTAAAAAAACACATCTCGTAAAAGCGTATTTTCACCGCACATCAAACATGGATTAACGGAGAAAGATTAAAAGTTAATCCCTAATTGTTCCCACCGAAAGAAAGGACCATAAACTTGATTGTTTTATTTTAATAAATAAATAATTCATAAATAATAAATAATTCAGTCCAATTCAACAAAATCAAGCAAATCAACAAACAGCATTTAAGTCCTATGTAGAATTAGAACGGTTGATGTTGATGTATGTCCGAGCATGTGAACCAGACATTTGAATGATAAAGGTGTTGCCAAATGGTCAGAAATTGGTCAGAAATTTATAAATTTATTTTTAATTGCTACCGAATTTAGGATTCTACAGAATAAAATAAAGGAAAAAAACATTAAAAAAGAACTTCCGGATTGGGGCTGTACATCCGAACAGCCTAACAAGTTTTTCTTGATTTTGAAGTTTGTCTTGCTTTGTATTTGTGACGCAAAATTTATTTTACAGGCGACAAATGACATTTATCCAACTTGACACATGTGTTGTATGATTGCGTGCGTGTTTTTGGTTTTGATTCTGGATTCTTGGCCAGAAACAAATTTTTCTTCTTTCAGGAGAAGAACTGTCAAACGAGTGCCAAGAAAATAGTTTCAGAAAAGTCCAGAATGCTCCTGGAAGCTTCTGGACGACCATGACCATTAGAAGAAAAGCAATGGCCATTGGAGTTCAAAAACTGATTTACAAAATTTTTTTACTGACTTTGATTTGAGAATTCACACGAGAAAGAGATTTATTAAAAAATAGATTTAGAGTCTCTGTGTGAAGGGAATAACCTGTTAGTTCAAAAAAAAATCGTATGTTAAATCTATAGATTTAGTCGGGATTAAAGGAACATTTTTCTTAATCGTGGATTAGTGTCCGGTGGAAACACCCTATAAATCTTTTAATTCTTTTTGCACACCTTTATAACATTTTGCAACTCAAAAAAGGAAACCAAAACAGTTAACGTACGGCAGATCTGTTACAAAAATGAAATTATTTCCACGCTATTGTGAAATGTCAACGTCAATGATATCAGAAGGTGCTAGTGTCAAATTAATCTTCTGATTGTCTGCTGGACACTGCGAGACCTATTTTTGATCGTCTTCCACTTATCTCAGTTTTGTGGCCGGTGAAGAGTATTCATGTCATTCAGGCTTTTCACAAACCTCTTTTGTGCCGCTTTTAAACCTTTTTGGCACACTTTATATGACAGCTTGTAACTCAAAAAAGGAAACCAAAACTGTTCGCGTATGATAGATCTGTCACCAATACGTTTTCTATTACGAAATTGTTTTCTCACTCCTGTGAAATGTCATCTTCACTTTCGTTTGGGAGCCAAAATGACAGCAGGAGGTGCTAGTTATTTTAATCTTATCAAATTAATCTTATCTTATTAATCACTGCGACAATTTTTTTTATCGTCTTCCGCTAATCGCAGTTTTGTGGCGGGTGGAGAGTTAAAAAACTTATTCACCCTTTTTACAAACCTCTTTTATGTCACTTTGAAACCCTTTCTACACGCATCTTTAACACTTTGTAACTCAAAAAAGGCAAGTGAAACTGTCCACGTATGAAATATTTTTCACCAATCTGTTTTCTATTGGGATCTTTACAACAAAACTATTTTCACGCTCCTTGGAAACGTCATTGACACTTTTTTTGGGAGGCAAAAGGGTTTTCGTATCAAGTTAATGTTGTGTTTGTCCGGTGAAGACATCTAGGGATTTATTTTTAATCGTCTTCCGTTAATCGAAATTTTTTGGCCGGTTAAGAGCATAAATCTCAATTTGCCTGTCCACAAACGCTTTTTATGTCACCTTTGTGTGGTTACCACACATTTATAACACTTTGTAACTCGAAAAGGGTACCGAAACTGTCCATGTATGACAGTTATGTCGCCAATCCGTTTTCTATTGGGATCCTGGGAAATGTCATCGATTAGAGGCAAAATGACAACAAAAGGGTGTTTCTTATCAAGTTTATGTTATGTTTTTCCGGTGATCTCCTGCCCGACCCAGTTTTATGATCGGTCGAAACATAGCAAAATACCGCTGAGATGGTAAATACTAAATTTTAACTTCGTACGACAGGTCTTTCAAGTTGAAGAGTCCAGAGGTAGTTGCAGATTGAGTCCGATTGCAAGCGTGTTTACAGTCGGATCTGAAAAAATTAACATTTGTATCGCTCGCTACGGATTTCAAAGAGCCTAGATACGAAATTAAAGCTCTCTAGCTCAGAATTGGATGCCTAAAAATTGATGACATACGGATGGACATGGCTCATTCGACTAAGAATTCACTCTTAAACATAATGCCCTTCTTATATCCTTACCTTATTCGGTACCGGCACCTTTCAAAGGGTATAACCGCTCAAAAAACCTACCCATTTCCATAGTGAATTTCAATCTGATTACATGCGACGATTTCAAACGGAAGCAGATTTCGTTAATTTCAAAAGATGTTGCACGATGGTACAATTTAAAGGTTTTGTAAAACCGACCTTCAGATTTGACCCGATTGACTTAATCTGCTTTATCAAATCACCTTTGCACTTTCTTTATCTATCCCCCATTACATATACCTACGTTCTCTTGCCAAAAAATCTGTTACGACACAATTTGTGTGCAAATCATTTCATAAATTTAATTCCGCAAAACCACAGGGTGATGCAATCAAAATTTTATATAAAAAACAAAATTATATTAAACCCCAGCAACCTTAGTCGTCGTATATACATAAAGATGTTTCAGAAAGCATCGATTAGCTTTCGCCCAATGGCATTATGCTATTATAAAATTGAATAATTATATGCGGTCACTGTTATCCAAGGGGGTTTTTCATATAAATCATTTAGTTTTTACCAAACCACTTTTTGAATGCAATTCTTTCGCGCGTTAGTTAGCATTCTGCCATCGTGTAAAGTGGTGTGGCTGATGAGACCTGGTATAGACCCCGCTCTTTATGCCTGTCAATTAAGATTTATTTTATTTTTTTTTTTTTGAAAATTAGAATACAATCGTGTCACATACGACCTATAAAACAACCGTTCCCTACTCTAACTGTGTCGCACTTGGAAAGAGAAAATAACTCAATAGTTTTCTGATGTGTGTGGGTAGAGGTACTTGTGCGAGATTGAAATGCACAACACGTCCGTTTACATCATTACAGAACAGTAATTGGTAAATCACTGTGACAGGTAATACGCACGTATCTTTCAAAATAACACTGACAGCCGCATGATGATCCATAAAGCTTGTTTGTATCTTTCTCTCGGTCTCTAAAGGCTGTAGGAATAGATACTTCTAGTTGAGAGGATGTTCTGCGTTCACTGTGGCCATTCGAGAGAAATTATTCGAACATTAACCGTTAAATGGAAATGTTCTATGCATCGTAATTTTACAGCTTGTTGTCGCAATCGTCGCTCGCCGTGTATCCACAATCCAGTGTTCGAAGCGGAGAAGACACAGGTAATAATGACAGGAGGCACAAAGTTGCTTTAACAGTTAAAATATGAAGAAAGATTTCATTAAGTGCGAGATGCGCGTAAAGCGTATACCTACCTACCTACCCGTGCAATTACAGTTTTAATTTCATTCATTTGTGTATGTTGCACATACAATAAGACCGATGCGGGTACTCAACGGTTTCGGTGAGTTGAACAGAAGAAAATTGCATGTTCCCGAGGAAAACATCTGAATATAGGCCAAATCATTAAAAACCGAAGATTGGTACAAGGAGGAGGAGCGTAAAACTGCATGAGTCGTTATATTATTGCGCTGGGCAATCATATAAAAATTTACGGCCTGTACTAAATATTGATGTCTAAGACGGTAGAACACGGCCATATAGTTGAATGGAACCAAATAAACGTTAATAGCTAGGCTCTAGGAAGTTTTTTTTTTAAGAATTTCTAATTAAAATTCCCCATCTACCACAAGTAACTTTCAGTGTGGGCTTGCGTTGCCGAACCCTTATGTCGTTTCGAAAGGCTTAACGAAGAATATTTATAATTACCCAGAGATCAAAACTTTTGAGTTAAAAAAAAGTTATTACATAAAATTCTTGCCTCGTTTCCTAGTGGTTTTCTGACTCTGTTTTCTGAATCCTGATTTAAAGTATTTTGGATATTTCTAATAGATTTTATTAGATTCAACTTAACTCAATGCAACATCCACAAAATAACCCAACAGTTCTTGAAAAGTCTTGACATGTCTCAAAATTTTAGTGTATGATTTTAGGATCAATTTAATGGATTGGTATTGGTATTTGCAGTCTCCGTTTTGTCGTTTTATCCTCATCGCAATGAACCAAGTCAGTAAAGTGCTCTCTCGAGCAACTAAAGTGTCCATTTGTAAGACCCTCATCATCCCAGTCATTCTTTACATTGAAGAAGCATGGACCCTATCAAAGGCGGATGAAAACGTTTAAGACTGCAAGCGCTGTTTCGAGAGGAAAATCCTTTGGGTGATTTTAAGACTGGGAGGGAGAGGTGCATTGGTTCGAAAGAATTTGACGCACTTCTTGATAATTTCCCCCTTATGGCTATCACTTAGGAGAGGAGCACCGGGACTCAGGTGGCACGCGCAATTAGAAGCCAACTTCACGCTTAATACTGGAAACGCCTAGCTAGAAACAGAGCCGGCTAGCGAAGCATATTCGTTTAGGATCTGTTCTATTTACTAAAGTAAATAATGGGCCAAACCAACGTGTGGACTATTGGCAATTCGAGCTAGCCATGTTGTTATGGAGACAATATTTCTCACTCCCTAATATGTCTCTTTGGTTTAAAAAGGACCCCAGCTGCCTAAAGTTTTCCGGTTATAAATCTTAACCGCGATCGTTCCGACTATGGCCAGGGATAGTAGATGACAGAAAATCGTGCGTTAAGATGGACGATTTTCTGTCGTCTACTCTACCCTTCCCTGGCCTTAGTCGGAACGGCAAAAAATTGGAGCAAATGAAAAAAATTTTCAATCTGCGACTTTCAAGTTGGTTTTTTTTTTTAAAGTGAAACGCGCAGTAATCCTTAATAAGGAGGAATTATTTTTTGGGTTGCAATAGCAGGCAAGTTTATTGGTCGTTTGTTTGCGGCGAAAAATCGTGCGGCTTTTTAAATGAAATGACACCCCTTAGAACGAAGAGATTGAATGCTGACGACCAAGGCTGTCGATAAGGAAGGAGTGAAAGGGAGGGTGTACGCAACGGGTGGATTACTCCCAGTTTCGCAGATTCCCAAAAGCCCGAATTTCTTCGAAGCATCATGTTTTTCCTTCTTTGAGTACTTTTTACAAAATTTTAATGCAATTTCATCACGTGAGTAAATGTAAGAGTTCATCCGTAACTAGATTCTATATACCAGACCCTATTTGCCGTGTAGCACCAAATCTAAAAGTTTTTTTTAGCCCGAATTCATATAGTGCAATTCTGTTTAGGCGTGCATGAAAAAAGCATGAAAAGCTAAAATTGTTACTGAAGAAACAACTTTTTCCTAAAAACGCCCCCCAAAAGTAGGCGGAGCTCAAAACTTTGTATTAAACAAACTTAGCTAATAGGAATATCTTTAATATGTTATAAAATATATTTTTTCGATTTAGAGTAAATTTTAGAGAAATCGGGTTTTTTAAAATCTAACATGTTAAAAGTGGGCATAGTCAATGGTGTGGGCGGTCCAATTTTAGACTTAATCGAGGCTTTGCAGTTTTGCTCCGCACCCAATTTTCGTTCCTGCGCATTCTGTAACTTCAACAAAACGCATTTTGAAAGAAAATGTTAAAAAGAGGTTGTCTGACATTGAAGCCAGTTAAAGGCGTGGCCTTGGTGGATTTAACCAATTTTCAACTTTGTCTATGCAACAGGAGCCCTTGTCCGTAAAGGTGCTTCACTTAGGTGAGGTGACGGGAATGACGACCCCGCGGACCCCAGTTTGTTTTCGGAGTTCCCATCCAAAATCATTAATAAATGGAAAACCAAAGAATTTTCTACTCCAGGTGGTATTGGCAATTGCCAAAATCCACCCGTAGTGTCTATGCCTACGTTCGGGGCATGGCGTCTGGAGGCCCCAACATTCATTTATGAAAAAAAAAAGGAAACAAGATACTCTTGCCGATCTCTGTTCGACTCTGTCGGCAAACTGAGCGTCAGTAAGGCTGCTACTCAATGCACTGCTGCTGACGGTAAGACTTGGGATACTTTTATGGTTGAACGATCTCCGAAAGAGGCGGGTCCTGCGTAGCGCCAGACTAAGGGACAGCAGAAGAGGAAAATGAAACAGCTGACCGATTGACGGCTTCAGTAAGCTTTACTAGCTGAAGGCGTAAGCACTCCGGTCGACCTTTCGGCGGTGTCTATGAAATAGGACAGGTCGGTGGAAGTCTCAGCAACTGAAACAAATCAGTCCCTTACATCGAGCACCGCCTTCTCTTCTGCATAACAAACACGCAAGAAGAAGCGAGTTTTAACGCAGTGAGTGCCGAACATCTAAGCTCTTCATCACTGAAGCCCTATCTAAATTAAAGTTGGGTGTCTGCATAGTAGAACAATGAACCAGCACTTCCGTCTGAGTGCTCCATCGGATAGTAGCAACCTTCGACATAAAAAAAATGCAACAGAAGAACCATGCCAACCAATGTGCAACAATATAAAGTTTCAGCTGCCTAGCTTGAGTTTGAAGACCTAAACCTACACGCATACAGACGGACGGCCGGACGGACATAGCTTAATCGATACACTTGTCGCCCTCGATCATATCTCTAAAAAGTCACAGTATTATTTCACTGGGTTACAAACTACGCATTAAAATTAATATACCCTATGGGTCGGGTATAAAAAAAACTAACAAAAACTTACAGCTGAGAAGATCAATTCGCCTCTTCTCTCACAACCATGTATGCTGTTATAGCTTTTCTTACACATGGAGCTTACAGTTTTTTCTTGCGAATCCCGAACAATGAATTGAGACGTCCCTCATGACCGTTAAAGGCTTTTATTGCCTCGGTTGGGATTCGGAGCCAGATCCTGGGAGCCAGATCCTCGGAGCCGGTCCCTGATTCTAGCAACTGCTTTGCTACTGCAGAAAAGCAGCATCATGAGCAGCTGGAGGCAGTAGTTCTTACGACATCATGGACAGCTTAACACTTGTTGGTGAGATAGATTGATCTTCTATAGGTAGTAAGGTTCAAGGCGTTTAAGCAAATCTCACCACAACTTTTAGAAATTGTCATTAAAGTGAACATAAGGCCGCTGCTTTCGGCTAACGTAAACGGAAAGTCTTTTAGACCATAATTAGATAGCATAAACAGATTTTGTCAGCCCGAAAAGAGTAAAAATAAATAAATAGAGTGGCGCAACAGCTCGATGTGAACCAGGGCCAACTTCTCAACAATGTATGCTGGTGTGTTAATTTCTTTACATACAAGGGGACCTACAATTTTTCGCCGAATCCGAACGGCACTTTAAGAAGTTTTTCAGGACAATTAATACTCTCGGAGGGCTTGTCAAACCCTCGCGGAGGTGGGGACCGTGAAAAAGAACAAGTCTTTTTTTTTAGGTGACGATGGCAGGATTCGAACCCAGACCTCCGGCGTAGTAAGCACACACACTAACCACTACGCCACGGCACCCCACAGCCCGAAAAGAGTATTGTCCACTTATTGACCATCATTCATATTTATGAGTATCTCATTCCCCGAGACTCTTCAGAAACGAATTGTTAAATCAGGGTGCTATGAAGACAAGGGAGCCTATCTATCAAGCCTATCGGGATCCGTGAGGCTCATTTTTGCACCGCGGGTACACGTGGCGTTATTTGCAGCAAATAAAAAGGTGAAGCAGCAATACATCTTGTTGTGTAGTTTGATCAGTTACAACGATTATACTGACCATTAATACCGATCAGTGCCACCGGGACCATCACCTAGTTTAGACCACTGAAATCTTCAATTCTTAATACTAGTATTCTTGAATCCTTATTAAATGTTGTCAAGACATCTTTTAGAAACCTATTTTAAGATTTTTCCCATTGTAGATTTCAGTGGTTTAAAAAAACGTGGTGATCCCGGTGGCAACTGATCAGTCAGGGAAGCATCTTGCCTATTTCTGGGTGTTGTACTATATCTGTCCACGTTTTTTAAAACGAGCTTTATCCGAGGGATAAATTTTTCTTTATCTCATATCTAAAAGAAGCTATTTTCACATCCTAAAGGAAAACATTAACAATTTTTAATTTTTCAGAAAAAAGATAAGCAACCCAGGTATACCTACCAAATACTTATCTCCGTGGCCTTCCAACTGTTTCGTACCACTGCGCGCATAAAGAACTTGCACACATACACATATAAATAGCACCATCATTGAGCATTCAATCATGCAATTGCAACATTAGCCAACCAACTGCCGTTAGATTGCATAAAACTGATACCTACCAAACCAAGCAATCATTCAGTGTGGTAGATGCATGCACACGCGCATGCGCACCGGCACAGAAAAAAAAAAATAAAGAACACCTTATTCTTGTCCCAAATGCACGAAGCTCGAAAGATTCTTTTTGCCGAGATTCTTATAGGCGGCGGCGCGGTTACACACGAATGTATCTACTCATCATCATCATTATCATCATCGATGATCCCCTGCAACCTGCACACTGTAATGCAATGTGCAACCAAAGAACTTATCTCAAGAACCTGGGCTCCTTACGTGCCTCGCCTCCGCATGGCATGTGTGCATATAGCTTGTATAGCCTAACCTACATTCGGTAAAAATTTCATCACACAACTTGCTGTATTCTCTTACCAGATCGTCGTCGTCGTAGGTTAGTAGCTGTTTTTGCTGTTTCCAATGTTCTAGATAGCAACGATACCGGTAAGAACTACCGAACGACTTGAGTTGGTAGGACTTGTGGAAACAACCCACAAAAAACCGAATCAAGTTCTGTTCCGTTGTTGGTTTAGAGGAGAGCGATTTTAAAAACACAAACCGGAAGATTGTCAGGCCATAAACCTTCTTTTGACTAATTACGAAACATACCCGATTGTTTACAGTTGCGCGCTGGTTGCAGCCGCCGCCGCCACGATATGTTGCAAGATCGCGCACTAACGATCGTATAAGTTGGCAAGAATTTATGTTGGAGAAATTTTTTGTTCTCTGTTTGGCTTGCGCGATTGCGATTTTAGGAAAAAACAAATCTTGCTGATTAGATTGTTTTTTATGCACGGAAAGTGTCTTAGATTTTTATTAGCTTTTTTTTAAGGTCGATGGTGATCTAGAATCTTAGCAGCATTTACCTACATAGCCGAGATAGTCCATGTTGGTAGTGTCGCAAGAAAAACGTTCTTATTTTGGTAACTCAATCCGTTACTCATGGTTGAGTGGTTATAAAACGTTGATTGGAGAGTTTTATTACATTCGGTGCAATAAACTTCCTGAAATTCGGACACTAATTGGATTTGATCGTCTTGAGGATAAGTTATAAGAATTTTGAAAAGCTCATTTACGACTTTCGTCGAAGTTATTTTGGTAGAAGATGTCCTTAACTGTCACCATCAACGCCAACCAATTCGCGGCTCAGTAAAGTGGAACCTGCCTTATTCGTTGATTTTAAATGACCAAAGAAATAGTGAAAGATGGCCCCAAAAACCACTTATTTTCTTTTTAAATGGACATTGTGCCCTATAGAACAAGTATTTAAACTTTGGGATTGCATAGCAAGGAGCAGTCAACACAGACTTCCAAGCATCAAGGTAACGTCTCTCGTCTTTCATTTTGTTTTGTCTCTTTTTATAAGAAATGTCGAAAACTGTTCAACATATTCAAAAACGAAAATTACACCTGTTTGGGGCCCACAAAATTCTATTTCTATTCGTCTTTCTTTATAAAAGGAACACAATTGCGAATAGGGCTTCAAAAGCTGGTTCTTGAAGGAAAAAAAGAAGGAAGGCTGATCCTTATTGCATCCTTACTGCAATTCATATGAATAAATATAAAAAAAACTATCAATCTATCAATGAGCAATAACGCCAAACTATACGCGATTAAAGGAATTTGAAAAAGGACATTTGGACGGACAGTGTCTTATCATCTTAACGTTATTGCAGAGATTGGTAACTACACGGATTTCGAATATTTTATTTGGTGCAATGGCTTAACCGACTATTGATTGTTGTGACCCTTAGGATTCTTCCTCAGAATACCCTAAAGTAGATGTCTGAAGCAAAAAAAAGTGGACCTATCCGCGCTTTAGCGTTTTAATTTTTAATTTATGTCTTTATTACAAAAATTATAATGGCAAATGCTCTAAAGAATTAAGTAATTTAATTCCTGAAAACTCTGATCGATCTACAGGCTACCATGAAATTGGGCCCCAATGAAAAATGCCCCCAAACTTTACATGAAAAATAGTCCTAAAAATTTACGTGAATGGCAACAACTACGGGCCATTTTTAATTTTTTGCGGCGATTGTTCATTTTCAAAATTGGGGCAATTTTTCATTATAAAAAATTCTTACTTTTGAAACAATGCAACATTTTCGAAATTAAATTTACAAAATCGACGCAAAATTGGGGCTATTTTTCATTACGAAAAATTGCCCCAATTTAAATAATGAAAAATCAATGGAAAAGCCCGAAATCTTTTCTTTAAGAACCAAATAAAAATTGTTTGATTTCAGGTATTTTGAGTTCGGAAAACATACATTGTTTGGGTGGTTCTATATACAAGAGACTGCAGGTCTTCGACGCATACACCGACCGGGATTCAAAATACATATTTCCTGACACACATAAACTGCAAACTTTGAAAGAAAAAGTAAATAAATATCTCCTAGCATCTCGGGGCACTGCTTCGGTGTTATAGGTTTGAAGTTTCTGAGAGAACAAACTAAAAAAAGCATCAAAGAGTGATCTTCATTTTGGTTAAATTTTAAGATCAAAATTTGCTGGGTTTTATATTGACTTCATTTTTGGATTTAAAACTCAGATTCGATGATCAAAGGACCGAGGGATGATCATTCAAAACCCGTTCGTCAACAGTCTCAGTAGATCCGCCGTAGATCAACCCTTGATTTTTACACCTTAAAATTCAACTTCAAATCATTTGATCCAACATTCACACTCCTAGCAGACTTAAAAAAAAATCAAAACTGGACACTGTTTTTAGTTCCAACCATTATCTTCTTCAACAAGACCATCTTTTTTATAATTCTACAACGGTTTGGAAACTCTCCGAGAGTAAGTCAGGCCCAAAACGCTTTTGGATTCAGTTAAAAAATTTATGTACGCTTGCAGCCACCTTTCTTTTTCTAGTGACACTCAATTCATTTATGATCGTATCTATGGATATGAAAAACATGCTGGATCTTCAGGTTCCTGTAAATCTCCCCCATTTGAGCAGAATAGGAATGGAGAATCCTATTTGCTCCTCCAAAAGCAGGTTTCAATGAAAAACTCTAGCAAAATAACTTGCTTAAGTCTAGGCAAAATTTCGCCATTGATAAAAATGTCAAAGTTAAATTAAGTTAAGCTCCAACACCAGCGGTACAATTTTTTAGACGTGTCTTCAACTAATTTGATAATCGCGAACTAGCCAAGGCGAGTTTGCGAATAAAAATGTGGGTTTGACACTAAATGTCTTTAAAACGAGATATATTCTCAAAAGGAGTTGGCACACGCCACCGGTGTATGGAAAATTAACAATGGGCAGCTATACAATTTTGGAGTATTTAAAAATTTTAGGGCTTGCTTTGGTACCCAATTTGAGAGCGCTCAACATTTGTGGTGGGGATCAACGTAAACTTAACTGGAATAAATCAGTCTAGAAACGTTATTTTTAATACAACATACTCTATGATCCATTAGGAAGCGTCAAATGATAAACATCGACAGCAGGGGGTTTGTATTTCAGCCTTAAGGACCAGGGTTTAAGCTACATCTTCTACGCTCTGCATGTCCCATCTCCGATAGTTTTTATTCAAGTTAAATATAAAAAAACTAACTTCGTCCAACTTAAAACTACTTTAGATAGAGTTAGCTAGAATGGCTAACTTATTTGCCTTCTAGGTAAAAAACTAGTGAGAGGGTTATAATCAACTTACATACATCGGCCCAATATTGACTTTTAAATATCTTGGTTTTTAAATTTTACGTTCTGTTAATTTAAATTGTAATTAGAATTTGAAAGTCTAAAATATAGATAGCACAAGATTTGTGGGATGACCTACAGCGAACCTGCAGAGAGAAGGCCAAATCACTCCTAGGGACTTCAAAAGGCCACCGCAAACAGGTCAATGAAACATGGTGGTGGTTAGATGAGGTGAAAATAGTGATCAGTGAAAAGAAAGCGGCATTCAAGGTATGGAAGAAGTGCCCCTCGAACAACAGAGATGAAAATGCTTCGCCTCGAATTGAAGTATAGACACCTCAAGAGTCTTGCTAAGAAGAAGTGCGCCCAGGTTCAAGCAAAGAGAATGGAGAGACTGTATCAGGAATTGGAGGAAGTTTCCTCTTCCACTGCTAATACACATCTGGCCACACAGGATCTTCGACAAAACACCTGAATAAAGGGGCTACAATCTTCAAAATTGCCGCTCAGAGGACGAAAAACGCCCACGAGATTCGTTCGCCAAAGTTCAACAAGAATGCTCAGGGACAGCTTCTTGTGGATGACGACAAAATTCCTCACAGGTGGCGGCAGTATTGTGAGGGACTCTTGAACGAACAGTTTCCTAGGCACCACTTTCCAAGGGACTTCTCCCGACCGAGAAGAAATACCAGGCATCACAGTCGACGAGGTTGGGAAGGCGGTTAAGTACTCGAAGAAGCGAAAAGCGGTTGGGCCAGATCAGATACCCTCAGGGGAGAGAAGGAAATAGGAGACAGTGGGTCCAGATGGCTAACGACCTTCTTCTCCAAACTAAGAAGAGGGGATCGAATGCTTAATCAGTGGAGGGAAAGTATTCTCCTTCCTTTGTTTAAAGGAAAAGGTGATCCACGAAGCTGTGACAATTACCGGTCTATCAAGCTGATCTCTCACACAATGAAGATCGTTGAGCGGGTACTTGATAGTCGACTTCGTAAAATAATAAGGCTATCTGAGGACCAGTGTGGGTTTGTCACGGGCAAATCAACCACTGATGCAATCCAAAGCATAAGCATCATAATGGAAAATCATCGGGATGCCCTTAAAGATCTGCATATGATGCTGGTTGATTTTGAAAAAGCAACCACGAGATCTGATATGGGTGGCGCTAAAAAAACAAATAAAGTCGGTGCAGACCAGGGAAGCGTCCTAAGTCCTTTGCTTTTCATTGTAGTCCTTGATTATCTGCTTGAAGGAAAACTGATGGACCGGAAAGTACATCAGTTTTTCTTCGCTTACGATTGGGCCATCATAAGTGAAGATCATATATTCCTGCAGCAAGCACTTGATATATGGGTGGATGTTTTAGAGGGGAATGGGTATCGTATTAGCCGAAAGAAGACAGAGTACCAGTGCTGCCCATTCTGTGACCCACCCAAACCAATTCCAGACATTAAATTGAATGGAAAGGTGATTCCCAAGTGTGAAAAGTTCAAGTATCTGGGATCTATGATCAATAGCTGTGTGTGAAAAGCAAACTGTGATGACGACATCAATCATCGCATAAGCGTGGGGTGGATGAAGTGGCGAGAAAACTCCGCCATCTTCTGTGACTGAAAAATGACCCCTAAGCTGAAGGAAAGCTCTACACCGCGGTTGTGCGTCCGGCGCTTACGTATGGTTCACAATGTTGTACAGCGTATAAGAAATATGAGAGCAAATTAATGGCATCTGAGATGAAGATGCTTCGCATGACAGCAGGAGTAACAAAGCGAGATAGAATAAGAAGTACGAAGATCCGAGGAAGCCTCCATGTAAAAGAACCCCAGAAAAATGGAGCACGACCGGCTCAGTTGGTATTACTGCGTTCAAAGGAGAGATCCTACGATCCCCGTCAAAAAAGCAATGACAATCAACATTCCACCGCAATCGTTAAGGAGAGAGGCTTAAACATTCGTGGATCACACAAATGCAACGACAACAGCATTTATTTTACCTCAGTGACGAAGAGATCCAAAACCCGGTGGCCTGCCGGTATATTCTGAGGTCAAATTGGCGTACCCCACAAGCGGACCATTAGGAATGCAGTATAGTGGGAGGGTTTTAATCCATTACTTCAGATTACAACCTCGCGCCTAAATGAAAAAGAAAAGAAGAGAAAGAATTTGCAAGTTAAGAAGCTCCTTCCTTGAAAAGGGGCGTTGCATCAACTCCTTTTCATGTTTTTACAAACACATGGGAAAATCTTTCGAAAATTCTAAAATTTAGACATCATTATCAAGCAACATTATCATCTGCTATGGTGTTTGTCTTTAATAAGTATTTCGAACACAGTTTAATACTCTGCTAGCAACCCCAGCCTCTACTAGCTCCTCCAACCCAGCTCTCTTTCTAGCTACCTAATTTTTTATTTGCTCACGGGACGCTTTCTTTAGGCCTTTTCGAAGCCTATCGAGGCATTCGAGCAAAAGTGTCCAAACTATTTTGAATATCGAAAAAGAGGTGCTCAACGTTAAGATCTTTACGAATACTGATATTACTCCACCCTCAGAGTTTAAAGCTGATCCTAGTTGTGCTTCAGTCGTGTAAAAGACCCCACTGTTTATTCTCTACCGATGACCTGATTAGAGAAGGTGTAGAGCAGGCATGCTTCGTTTTCACCTTGATCAAAACCACTGTAAAAGCGGGTTGTGTTGAGCAGGAAAGACTGATCGTGGTAGGTACCAAGCACATTCCACACTCCCTTGGAGTGGCTGATCTCATGGATGATCTGCATAGCTCCGGCGTCCCTTTTATCCTAAGCTCTTGCCAACATAATAGGTATATTATAGTCACCGGTCAAAGAATTACACAATCTTAGCACATTCCCGCTTTGAAAAGATTACAAAATCATCACCCATACGATTCTTCTTCTTCTTTTCGTATACACCGCGCCTACCAGCTACCACTTGTTTGTCATCACGTCATTCTTGAAATTTACACTCTTTCACCAACAGCACACATTGACCGACATGCGTATGAGTGTAATAAATCAAAAAAAAAAATTATTATGCCTATACCCGTTACGAGTCAATGACCTCAAACTGTTTGGCATTGACGGTTGCCTAACGCAATCGAAATGCCAGCCACCAGCTCCGACCAGAAAAAAAGCTAAATTCTAACAAAATACTATCTACACCTGTGTATCTGGTAATTGAAACCGTCAAGATACCTAATCTCTCAAGAGATCACCAAACCGATGACAAATAGCATCAACGCAGCACAACGCCTCTATTAGCGCCTCTAACGCCGCTGTCGGCCACCGCTCTGCCGGTGATCTTGTCGCATTGCTCTTAACTGTTCGCGCCTAGACCTAGCTTAACACAATTTTCTCAACCGAAATCATTTCAGCTTATGGCCGTGGGGCCGTTAATGCCCGGCTGTCGGGTGGGCCGTTAGGAAGCCACTCAAAACTGTTGTAATTGTTTGGCGCTAATTTTTCGGCGTGTAATTAGCCGGGCCGCCCTTCTCACCATTACCGGCTAATGGAAGAAAGACGGTAAATTTTTATGTCGAACTTGATGGTAGCAAAGCGGTAGATCTAACCTACAGATACAGGTAGGCGTATGGGCAACTACCTATCTCATAATTTCTTAAAAAATCTATCTGTTTTTTTGGGGTTATTTTTGGCCAAAACTGTAGACGAGTAATGAGCTTTTTTTTAAATTCCTCTCTCGCTGCGTGCGAAGAATTTGTAAAAAGCTTCCCATTACCGTTACTCTTATTTAGTCCACAGACGTGTCTCGAATGCATCAAGAAGCCGAAGAGCGTGTGCGTAAGCTGCAGAGGTGCAGTTAAATGTGCAGCGCTATACATTCGTACACGTGTTTCGCTTTCGAGTAACATCTTTTTTCTCTCACTTTTTCTCTTGTCACTTCTCTTTTTACGTCATGCATGGGAAAAACCGCCGTGATACAGTTACAGTTGTTCTTTTTTGTTCGATTACATAAACAGTCACAGCACACACCGTAACACGAATAAAGCTTTTGGGGCTGCAACTGTAGAGCAACCCTTATCATCGTTTTTTTCTGCGCCTACCTTCCCAGTCACACAACGGTGCTGAAGCCAAAGCTTGTCTAATCGATTGGATAGTGCGAATGATGATGACAGTTCTCCGTGCGTTGCTGGGTGCAGTCCCCCCTTGTGTCGGTGCGTTCAACGAACTATTCCCCCCACACTCACACACTCAAGCATGGTCTCTTTACCTTAAGAGAAGAACTTCAAGCTCAAAACAGACGACGCGAAAAACACCCAAACAGCTGATTGAGTTTCTATGCTAGCAACATGCTGCCAGCATACAACCAATTATGAGCGTTCGCAACACACGAAATCGACTAAAAAGACGAGAAAAAAAAATCCAGAAAGGGGGGACAAGGAACCACGAGAGAACACCGTAGGAAAAATAAAACAGACGAAGAAACATTGTATTTGTGGAAATGGTGGAATACAACGAACTCAATCTTATTTTGAGGCAGTCTTTAGCCGTACTCCGTTTTGAGCGTATCGCGGGATGATGTCCACATTCGTTTTGTAGATACTTTCTTTAACTATTTTTGATATTTTGTTTCCCATTGTTGTTGCGTTTCGTTTTCGTACCATCATAGTGGAGTTGCTAAAGAAGATAAAAATTCGTTTTCAAATTTGTGTTCAATAAGAAATCAAATCCATCTGCCACTCAAGGAGGAGATAGTACTTCAATACTTTGTGTTGTGGGTGTGTGTGCGTGTGTTTTTTCTCAGTTTCTTACGTGTGTATAAATTTTCTTTGGATGCGCAAGGATAACAACTTTGCATGTGCATCGAAAATCCGGGAGTGTGCCGCCAGTGACGTAACGCTGATGAGGAAGATTAAGAAAAGCAAGTAAAAAATACAGTGACAAAAATCGCGCGCTTTCCGTATGTTACGGTGAAGTTAAGAAAGAAAGGATAAAACCGAAACAGGAGTATTTATCGTTAGTGACAAGGATCAAGTCTATATGTAAATGTTGAAAACAAAAGAGTGAAAAAAAAGCTCGAGAAAAAAATTAAGTGAAAAGGAGTGAAAAAATAAATTATAGAGAAGAAATTTTTTTTTAATGAAATTTTACACGAATTTGGATTACAAACAACACGCTTCCTGACAAGGATTACATGTATCCACACACGCAATTGGAATAAAGAAAATATGGATTATAATCATCCCATAAATTTTTAAAAGGTTAATTGGAAAAAAACGTTTATTTTTCTCAGATTTTAAGGATAGAGTTTCGATGTCGAAATTGGGTCCAAAAAGCTTTAAAAGTTTGGTGTCTTTTTGGAATGATACCGTCACAAAAAAAAATCCTTTTTTATGGTTTCTAAAAATTGAAATTTCTGCGAGAGGAACATCTCACGGGCTTATCCCATAACTAATCGTAAAGCATAGGTAGTATGCATACCTAGTTGCTTCATAAACTAGAAATGACCAAATATTGGTAACGATAAGCTTGGGTAGGACTTTTGATAAATTAAAATATCCTTGAATTTAAATTAAAAGAAATAAATCATGTATTTTTTTGCTAATATTAGTAACAGCCTTCCGTAAGAGCACCTATTGGAACCTGTCTACTACTAAAAGCAACCTTAAAGTCAATAATTTCTGAGACACATTTTGCAGAGAATGCAAGTAGGTATTCTTAAGACGCTCAACAGGGCTCATGTTTAAGCAACAGTCCACAAAAATTCAGTATAGTACCTGTTTTTCTTATAAAATAAGAAAAAACTAAAGAACTCTTCAAGTCCGGGGATTTGGGCAACTAGATAATACATAATACCTCCCTATAGGGCGACAAAACTAGATGAAATTATTTTTAAACTCTACTCCGATTGCCACTTTTTTTTTCTATCAGTCTCAAAGATAGTTAAGTCCTTAACGTTCAAAATTTTGAAGCCAATAAAAAATCGTTTTTACGATGCTAACGAATTATACGTTCCTGGTTTCCTGGTTTCGAAAACTTTTTATGGTGGGAAATTAGGACAAAGATTTAAAAAAAAAACTCCCTCTTAATTGTGTTTTTGTTTTTTTTTTTTTCAAAAAGGGTATTTGATGAAATTGTACTAAATATAGCGTCATAAAAACTATTTCAGATTATAGAGAGATTATACCATTCGTATAAGGTTTAGCACATCGATTTTTTTTTCTCTTCTCTGGACAAGTATTCCTTGAACCACACTCGTTGATTTTGGTGGAAACTCAGTGAAAAAGTTTTCAAAAATGCGGAAATAACGTTTATGGAATATGTTTTATTGCACAGCATCACCATCGACATTAGTTATCAAACCTTCCTACCACTAACTGACCTTACCTCAAATGGGCGTGGTAAAAAGGAAACTTAAGCTTTTCATAGCTCATCATAAGGCTTAAAATAATATCAAATGTAACCATGCATGGAGGTTACAGGTCAGGCTACTCACCAAAGTCTGAACATAATTTTTTATTTGTCTTATTTATATGTAGTTAAGGGAGGGCTGTGAGGTTTGAACTTTTAGAGGCTTTTAAGGCTCGAGCGATTAAAGCTGTGTGTTGATGAATCTCGGTATACCCATCGCACTTATTATTTTGGTTCCATAGCGAACTTCTAAGCTCAACACGTTCCACCAAAGATGGGTTAAGGGTTCCAAATTTTAAATAAAAAAAATAATCGTACCCTCGTACAGAGGGGTAAAATAAAGGTTTTAAATACACTCTAAGCTAAAATGGTGTTGACAGAAAAGTCTGCACCCATTTAGCTTTTGACAACAATAATGGCCTTTTTTGCAATAACTGTAGGCTTTAATAATTTATCAGGATTAATCCTCCATCTATTTTACACCTCAATTGTTTCTAGTCTACACCTCATAGACTCTAAAATATTCTTCACAAATACTTAAAAATATGCCTTTAAACTTCTATAGGTCTTGGGTTTCAGTTATCCAAGTCTTTCGTGAACGGCCTACAGTTGTGCACTCTTCAGTTGGCTGAAGTCACCCTCGATTATGGTGCGGTGCCACTTTAGGTTAGATCAGCCGCTTTCCTTCCGTTATAGATTATGGGACCCTATGGACCTCAGAGCCTTGGCATAAGCCCTACATTTCATAGCGTAAAACTCGAAATTCGGCAAATTTCGGCAACAAAAAATGGAGTGGGTTAAAATTCTGTTTGTTTTTTAATTTAAAATTCTGCTTTTTAAGCTTTTTCTCTTTTTTGAAGTAAAGGAAAGGCAAAAAAAAATAAACAGGTAGGGGCTTTCACCATAACTACACTGTTTGCTTGTAAAAGTGAAATTTCCAGAATTTATAAAAACAGAATTTTGAATCAACATAAATTTTACGGAAAAATCTTACTTTTGAGGGGTTTAAGGATATTGTTATCAGCTCGCTTTTTTATCGTTAAAAAAACCGATGCTTTGCTACCTCAGGAAAGCCTCTCATGGCAAATTGTATCCCAAATACTTGTCGGTTCCTTGTTTTAGCCCTAAAAAAAGACATAGAAATGTTCACCGCTCCAACTGCTAGGTAAAAATCCTGCCAACCTATTATCCTGGTCGGGGTTGGAACCTAGAATCATACATTTCCCACAAAAAAAAGGAGAAATTATTCAAGCTAGTCGAAAAGAGCCAAAGATTTTATGAAAAGTTACTCGTCGCCCTTAGTTATTATTATTATTATTATTATTTGTCAAGTAAAAAGATGGCAGAAGGGTATGGAACCCTGAGGGACACTAGTTAGAACTGACTGAAAATGAGTACTTTGATTCTACCAACTTTTCAAACCTCATAAATGAGAATGTAATTTTTTTTTTAACTTACAATTTCTACTTACATATTCTACTCACAATGCCAGTTGTACAAAATAAAAAAGTTAAATTTCTACAAAATTCTGGTTGGGTCAGAATTCTGGAAATTAAACTATTTCAAAGCGATACTTTGAAATATGTATGGGGGCGTGCCAATCCCCTCTCACCCACCTGTCTGTTTCTATTTATACCTTTGCTTTACTTCAAAAAAGTAAAAAAGTTTGCGTAAAAAGCAGAATAGGCAGAATTTTATTGGTCTGGCCAGAATTTGGAAATGCAAAATTGTAACCCGCTTCCTTTTTCGCATTGTGTGCCTTAATCAGTGGAATATTTGTCGGCGAAATGCTCCCCCGCTGCAACCAATCTCCTGTTTAAATTTTCTGCTACCTTCTTCGTTTTCTTACACCAGTACCTATGGCTTTGTGTCCAGTTGCAGTTTTTTCTTTTTAGGAAAGAAAGCAAAAGCAATTGGGCCTTTTTGTTTTTCAAATCGAGATGACTAAGGTTAAATTTACAACGCACAGCGTGCCGTCCGACCCTCCAGCCTTCTTAAAAAAATCAAAAATTTGATCAAAAAACTGAATTATATCCCTTCAGACAAAATTTTGAAACAACAGAATTATTAAAGGAGATTTTTGTCCGAAAAGGCAAAATTTTTAATATGCAGTTATTTAAAGCAGGATTATGACCCACTCTTTGGTGTGCTGGTTGGTCTTCATAGCTCGATGGCAATAACTTTCGCAATCTCTTACATGTCAGGTCCTGTTATGGCGTAACTATATTCTATAATTTTATTCCTATTTGCTATCAGCTTCATGCCATATCGGCCTCCCTTTCTCAAAGCTCGTTGGAGAAACAAGCAGTTCCAGGGACTCGACTATGGCGATCTTTCTATTATCGCTTTTGCAAAGGCCTATTACTACATCCATTATTATTCCAAAAAATTTAGTCAAAGATGTATTCACACAGACTTGTTTGCTATGACGCACGTCTTTAACACGAAACGCTTAACTTGCCAACATATCCCCACAGGCCTACCTGCCTAACCTGATTACGAATTCCAATTACAATTCACAAAACAAAAAATTAAAATTATTCATCCAATTTGTTATAACAAAGTGCAAGGCACAGTGTTACACATTTTAATTTTGCCCCAACCTCACGAATGCGTTTCCATATTAATTTGTATTCGATATCAAAATTACCGATGACTAATTGACGGGCACACGACTATTTTTGCGTATAATTGTATTAATTGCAAATTAATAAAAACAACAACATGTTTGTTGTTATAGGAAATTGAATGAAATAATTGGCGTTTACTTTTGTCTGTGTTTGGATGGTTGAAGATTAATTTATTGGGTGCTATGGCTGCAGGAAATAGTTGGTTCTAATCCCAGCCTGGGCAAACAGAAAAGTTTATTTTTGATGGATCAACTATCGCGAGGGACTGAAGACGTAAGTCAGAGAGTAGCTAGCATTTGCCATGCGGGTTTTATGAGTAGTTACTGCATTTGAGGTCGACTAAAGTTTGGAGATCCCCTCGAGTGTGTCCAGAAAACGAAACCTCATACGTCAGAAACTAGAGCTTGACTCTTTTCCAGTTGCTTTACCCTGCTAAAAATTTACGGTGGTACTGTTCGGAGTAGCTAAGTCCTCCACTACGTAATAAGTTCTTTTAGGATGAGGTGATGAAACATTTTCAAATCGTTGTAATACAAATGTGTTTTAACTTCCCGATCTTACTTAGGTACTTAGGTAGGCACTAAAGTTCTCGTGGTTGTCTCTTCTCAAAGATCTGAACCCTTGACAGTCAATAGAAAGTTCTCACGAGAGTGAGTCTACACGCCGAAATTCCCTTCACTTTATCTCACAAGCCTCAACAGTATTGGCAAAAACTTCCTCGAAGAGATATATACAATACGTCCTTAAAATTGGGCCTCCTGTACAAATACAGATGTTTCAAAGCGAGGAACTTTAAGCTCTGGTTTAAGAAAGCTAAAAGATTTATGTTTGCTTATTTTCAAGTCCTTGCAAAGTCTCCGAGATAATGGACCCGAAGTTTGCTGGTCTAACTCAACTATGCCTACTCTCACGATCGCTACCATTAACTCCTACTTGCATATAAAAAACGAGCGTCAAAACTCATAGACCCTAGATGTCTTCCTAGCGGTCAGTCCTTTTTATGGTGTAGTTTTTCCCAGATTCTTCGTCTTGCACGCTCGATAAAAATTCGATATCCTTAACTGCAGAGATCAAGAGAAAGAACCGGTATTCCAAAAAAATTCGGTTTGGTCTAGTGATTAGGAATGAAACATGCTTCAAAAGCAGAAAAATAATGTGAATCTTGAGAGGGAAAGATGGGATGAACCAGAAAATGTTCTCTAATTGTCCAGTCGGTCACGCATCTACGTTTTGAAAGTCGATCTGGGTGTCATTCGACTTTTCGGGTTTTTTATTAAAGATCTCATGTGGACTTTGAGGGTTCTAAAGTTTTTCTACTTGTATATAAATCGATGCCGAGTATACAGCACTTTGGTATTAGTAACCAACTGAGAACCTTGTGCGATTCTTGCAGTTTCCTTTGCTGTCTACCTAGTGTCAAACAAAATTTCCCTCCCCCAACATAATTTCACCGCTCCACAGGCGACATAATGCCGCAGCTCTTGTCTTAAAATCAATTTCAAAACCTCAAAATCAATTTCGAAAAACTCCAATCTAAACCGCAAGCTCTACTCATCCAGTCATTCAGATTGCATACCGAAGGATCTAATAACATTTCGATGACAAATACCAGACACCACACAACATTCGACACAACAATAGCAAAATTCGCAATAATCCATGTTCAGCTACATCACCGCCAACCCCCAGTCAGTGCCACCCTCCCAAAATGGGTTATACTCATTAAAGAGCAGTCTTGTGCCATTGTACAGCGAACCGGCAAATTGTAATTCCAATCATCGGCTAAATGCGGAGGTGGTGCTCTAGGTAGCGCAAACAGATGCAGACACATCCATTTGGTTGGTGGGTCAAAGATCTGGGCCTGGAGAAAATTAAAAAAGAAAAAAAAAACCAAAAATCCCACAACAACCTAAATAAAAGGCAGACACACAAATTGCATGTGGATCCACGACGACACAACGACGAAGCCACAGGAATGCAGCAGCACCACCACCGTCGTCACCAGTATCATTGGGGCAACCCCACTGCAGTATTGCTTCCTCAAAAAAAAAAAGTTATTCTTTTTTTTCTCTTCTCTTCTATTACGTTCTTGCTTGGCTTGAGAGTTCCTATTTGACAGGATAGAACCCCTTTTCTGCAAGAGGAGATCCTTCCTTTTGTTTTAACTCAAATTTTGGAATGCAATGCAGTGTGATGTTCAAACTGACTCGACTCCCCTTTGGGACAAGTCTGTATAGCTTCACATTCGCATCCACTCACACAGACTACGATTGCATTCCCACAAGACCGTAGCAGCTGCTATTTTGGGGAGCGACATGAGGGCTTCGTTTGGAGCTGCACACCAAGTTGGTTTTTTTTTTCATCTATTCCTCCTCTAGTTTAGCTTTTCCGTACTTGCCTCCCAAAATGCTTTCCGTGAGTGGAAAACAAAGTGAACATGTGTGTGTGAGTTTGTCGTCGTCGTCCTAATCTAAACTATGCGTTGTTGTTGCTGCTTGTGTTCTTGTGGTGGTGTTGGTGGACTGTTGATTATATTATTGATGTCTCGTCGTCTTCGTTGTTGTCGCCGTTGTCACTACGTGTGGTGATGGTGATTGCTGCCACCACTATGCCCCAAGTGTATATATATGGTTGTGGCGTGTGGATTCCCTCGTTCGTTGGCATGCAATCATGCAGCTAGCAGCAGAAAATATAAGTCAGCGGGTATATGGGACAGTTGGTTTTGTGCACGGCTTTGTCGCCGCCGCGCCGCATAGCCGTCTCCGTTAAGATCAGAAGGTGGAAGAGGGCGACCCAAATAGGGGTCCTTACATGTGGGAATTTTCCAATTATAAATTTCATAAAAGTTAGTAGAAGTTTAGAAAATTGTTGGACCATTTTATTTCTTCTCAAAGTTTTGAAGCTTAAAGACATGGAACTTACTTTCTTAGATACCTAGTTTTTTTTTATAATTTACGATTTTATGTGTAGCTCTCCTGGCATTGGCCCAATAACAAGGAAATAAAAGTAGCTTAACTTAATAGTACAGACAGAACAAGTGAGTCCAGAACGTCGAGCTACATTCTATAGTCTGGATCTTAATAACTAATTTCATACCTTCTATATATCTTTACAAAATGAGAGCCAAGCTACGCTTAAAATTTTAGCTTTCTGGCTCAATTTGCAAGCCCGTGAAAATACAAACATACGGACAGGCGGACGAATGGACGGGTTTATTCAATTCACCTTTCGGCTTCGATCATGTCTCTAAAAGGGCTTTGAGGCCCACGGTGGCAATTTCATTATATTACAACCGTTAAAGAGACCCACTTTAGTGGTCCGATTTCTTTCTAGATTTGGGTCTCTATTTCCAGTGTCAAGCAGCTGAAAACCCCCAAACTTGCTTCCTCTTTCAGTTATTCATTTGGAGCTCTTTGCACCCAGTGCATACTTATTACATGGCCACTAACTTACCACGAACGAACTTTCTTCTCGGTATTCTTCGCCTTTAAGCTGTCCGATCATGCCACATCAGGCACGGTAACTGACTGTATTCACCCTTCATTTAACCAAAGTGTTCACGCACAACGACAATAATTCTCGGCATTTTGGCTAACCAACAAAGCGTGATCCTGTTAAGTGCACCTTTCTCCTATTCGTCAACCAACAATTTTTAACCAACTAATCTATCGGTGACTGGTTTATTTTCTGTCCAAATTCGTCCACCACACAGTTTTTTTTTTTACCTTGTCTTTGCAAAGTGAAGTCTAAATATCATATCAGAAAAAAAGTCGGAAAAATAAAGGAAACAGTTTTCCTCACCGACAAGGTGCGATTCCTTTAACTTCACCTGTCACGGGTGTACTGCTTTAACCAACTAAGCTATCGATCACTCATTATTTACTGTAAAAATGCGGTAATTTCACTGGCTTTTGGCCAAGCGTAAGCCGACAAAAAGATTTAACTTAAATGGGTTCTTGATTGTTTTCTGATATCAGGATTCCTGGCAACGAATCTAAGAACGATCTAATAATTCCGATTGTTTTTCATAGAAACAGAATTCTTTTTCAAAGTCAATAAAGCTGCTGATCAGAGAATATCCATCTTTAACAACTTCGTCTAAGCTTCCAAAAATTTACGAAGCGTTAGATCAGTTTCAGGGTGAAAGCCAAACGGGCGAAAGATTGCGTCAATGAAAAAAAAATTGCCAACAAGTATTAGAAAATAAAACAGGGCGAAAAGTCTTGGTGCCAATATTTTTCAGTCACTTGAAGGCCTTTCTCAGCAAGTGACTGAATTGTACTATTGGCGGGTCCGCGAAAATTATGTTTTATTGGGATTAGTCGATGCCTCTGTCGCCGCAAGTCCTAATTTTATTCGAAAGCAAGAAAGTAACGGAGCTGCTGATTGGGGGAACATATTCAGGATTAAAATAGTTTGTCCCCAAGGGCCTAGGCAATGTAACAAAAAATAGTTTTTCTTAACGACTTTAACGAAAGGAATTCGGTACGTGTGGGCTACTCTTCATACTGCATCCATAGAGAGGTATAAAACATTCAGTTAAAACTACTGCCCTCTCAATAATTACAAATAGTCAAACCACCTACTAGGGAACAGAAACCAACGTAAAGTATAAAAGAAAAAGGAGGGATTGTAACTCTAAAAAATATTAGCGCCATGTTTGACAGAAAAGCACAAAACCTTATAATAGTTCTACATGAAGTTGACACTGAACAGAAAGTTTCTAAAAGGTTCAAAACACAGAACACAATTAGTGCTATAATGGTGTTATATGGGCTCTACATAGAACCTTGCATTCTTTATTTTATGTTTTATTTAACATTTCAAGAAGCGCATTGTTTCTTTTCGTTCTATTAAAAAAAAAATCATTCGAAGAAATTGAAAGCGCACCTTGCCAAGTAAATGCACTCTTTTTACTCCTTTTTTAACAGAAATGAAGTTACTTTTACAAAAACATCAACACTTACAAATAATTGGATAATGTATGCTCAAGTAAAAGAAAAACCAGACTAAGAAAGTAATAGGTGAACACCACGAAAATGTGTGGACCTACAGATTCTTTTAAAAATGTAATGACTGTCAAATAAGTTCTATAAGAGCTCGAAGTAGAACTCTTTTTGCACCCAAAAAATCGCCTTTATAGGGGTTTTGAAAGGTCCCGTTCCTTGTATGAAACCAACTTCAAGAACCCAAGCTTTAATTATGTAGTGCTGTAAAGGTAACGATGGCCATAATAAGAGATTCTGTGTTACTTGGGTTGGTACCGACAAACTTTTAGGGTAACATTTGTAAAGAAAAAAGGCCCCAACTTAATGTTCTTCGATGAATTTTTTTTAATGGATGACTTATTTCTGTTCAGAAACCTTTCGGTAGCCATTCAACTGCCGAAATGTAGCTTATAGTTTTAAGCCTGTGGATTATTTCTGAGCTAAATAAAAAAAATAAATAAACAATAAAATATTAGATCTAGAAGATGTGAACACCCGCAAAACAATGCCCCAGTTTGCCTCTGTATTGATTCTCTTGCCAGCCGTAGACATAAATTTGTAGACTCAGAATCGCAGTGGCACAAACAGCCTACAACCGCAAAGTAACACCAAAACCCCGCCAATGACTAAAATACCATTATTTGCAAAATCCTCTTCAACCACACCCTGAAAAGCGATAATCCTTGCCTGATGTTAGGAAATGCAACGAACCTACGTACACATAAAACCATTTCGCGCAATAAAGTACCAACTAGCCGTAGGAAATTATTTCTCCCTTAATACGACGCAGAGAATTTCCTGTTCATCAATCTGCATTTGTTCGCAATACCTACTAGCCTTCCTGACTCCTGCTGGTATGTGTGTATTATTGCTATTATAATACTGCCCACAGACACACTCATCCATTTTACACATCCTTGTGGAATAGGTTTGTTTTTCTTTTCCTTTTAAATTAAAAACAATATTCTGTCTGCCAATGGCCCTCTAGCCAATGTCCTGCATACCCATATACTTAAAGAAAAGAAAAGGCACTCCGTTCACCTTATTTCGACTCGTGCATATACACACTTCTCAGGGGTATAGAGTTATATCCTAGAGCAAGACATTAATCGTACTTCAACTATCCTTCCTGCATGGAACCTCCCCCCGCATTTCTGAGAGTGGACGAAACTGCAAAGAAATTTTTTCATTGCATTTCTTGGTCCCGTACAAAACCCAATCAACCCCGAGGAGCAGAGCACCCCCGCGCTAGTGTCTATCCTTATGTCCCTTAACCAGGGCAAGTATGATGCAATCTTATGTGTGTGTGCCATTATGAATGACTCCATTTCCATTCATGTACACTTGATCTGGGGCAGGTGGGTGGTGCATGCTGCACCACTCTAGAGGGTGGGTGAAATGCATATAAAATTCCAGGAAGCTCACGTACCTACATACATTCCTCTTCTTCTGTTTTTCGTATCAGGATTCTTTTAATATTTTTCGGTTTAAAGTGTACACACACGTGAGCGATAGAGTGTCTTATGTGTATTTGGCCAAAGGAGAAGGAAGTGCATGCATTAACCAAAAAGCCGATGCAGTAAAGAAAAGGAGGAAAAAGAAATGCAGGCTTGTGCCTTTTTTCGGCTTGGCTAAATGTTTGACTAAAAGAGGTTTTGTTTCCTTTATGTTCTTTAAAGTCGAGAAGTTTTTGTCGCAATGGGGAGAAGGGATAGTTTTGACGTAATGTCGCTTTATGTTAGGTAAACAATAAAGTTTTGAGAGGAATCGGTTTGGTTGCTTTTTTATTTTAATTGAAACTTTTTTCCTCAAACAATGTCTTGTCACAAAGTTTGGGATTACAATCTCGCTAATTAGACTCTGATGGAAAGAAAATTTTTAGATCATGTTTTTTGGAAATGAAAAGATGTTTACATTGTTTTTGACAGGGGAAATAAGGTTCTCATGAAGCCCTTGGGCGAGATTTGCCCAAAATCTTGGATAGGTAATGTCAAGTTAGTTAGTGGCTACATCAAAGTTCTAATTTTTTTTATAGACAAAGCTCTTTTTGACGTTACGGGGTGAAAGCTGAGGAGTAGAACGATATCAAGGCTGTGTTTCCTTGGACGAATTTAAAGCACGATGTACTTTGGCTCCATAAAAAAATGCACGTCGATTTCGAAAGAAAGATCATCGGAAAATATTATTCTAAAAAAATATACGATAGTTAGGCACTAGAGTAGTTAACGAGTCTCCGAAATTTGGACTGTCCCTGCCTCAACCTCCTCCTGTATGGCATTAAGTGCGCTACTCTTACAGTTCTTCAGACAAAATTTGATATGTTCTATGATCTGATGTGACTCAGAAATTTCAATTAAGGCTCAATCTGATCTTAAATATCAAAAACATAAGAATAACTCGGTGAAAAAATCAATTTCTGAACTTAAAATTGTCAAGTCTATTTCAGGATTCTCCAAGATGTAAAACTTTGTTCAAAAGTGATCTGCCAAATTAGCAGTGACCTGTGTCCATGACCTGTGTCCATCAAGCAAATGTTTCACTTTTCGTCTCTCATATTCTTAATATACCTGCACTAAAAACGAATTTCCTTGCAAGCTTTTGGTTAAGTGATCAACATGATCGTTATCAAACCTTTTCTCAAGAACATACCTAATAAAAGTTAGTCCCGCTGTCTAAGATCTCTATATTCACAGAATAGAATTTTGCTCCTGTTTCTCGACAGGTCCTCCGTTTTTTATCATACTCCTCCCTGCACATGTATCGCACAAAAACTATTGTTAACGCTTTTTGAATGCGGGTAAGGGTGCGGGACCTAAACAGGGTAAACAGTTAATATTACGTCTGCTGCCTTTTTCTAATACAAAAAGTCTTTCGAAGAAATAGTCGAAATCTTTCTAGCTCCTCGGTCACTCAACCTTTACACTCAGCTCAGATCTAGCACTATAGTTTGCTTCAAGCCCGCTTTCGTCAAATCTGTTGAGCACACCTCTTTTTTTTAAGCAAACCAAATCTGACAAGTACTCGCATAATCAGTCTTTCCAACTCAATACAACCTGGCCCTATTTAAAACAAGATTGCACTGGTGTCTAGAAAGCTAAAGAGTCTGGGATTTTCAGTTTCCCAGGACGCCTCTTTGGTGCATGAGGTAACTGTTTTTGACTTCTTCTGTTCCAAGCTGTGGGTTCAAGTCCTCAGATGAAAAAATTTTAAATTTCCTCTCAGCGCAATTCCTGATATTATTGTTCAAAGTTTGTCAACCTGTAAAGTTATTCGAAGTGGCCGTGCGTCGCAAGACATGACCATTCTCAATGCCATTCCCATCATAAATTAAAAAGCTAAACTTGATAAAGAGGTTTTCAAAACATGCTCGGGAATCGACAAGATAAAGTAGGTCCCCCAAAAGTTAATTTTTCGAGATAGAATGAATTTTTCTTTAACAGGTTTTGAGTCTTCGATTGTTTAACACTGCTTCAAACATTTTTTTACCAGAACTTAGAACTTTAGCTGCCCATGTGTCAAGGAACAGAGGGCCCGCGGAGCACCAGAACTGTGTCTTGAAGTTATAAGACCTTCGTTGAATTTTTTACTATTTGATATAGTCCTTAGGATTAGGACTAATGTCTTCAAAAATGTAAAAAGAAAAAAGGGTTTAAGAAGCGATATCATTCCAAAAACCCCAACTCGACATCACTATATCGAATCAATTGTCTTTCGCTCTCCCTGTCGATGCTAACCTCACAAAAATATGTCTCTTCCAGGAATATAATGGATTTTCAACCAGGATAACTCAATAAGTGTTTTTCCTTTTATCGATTTAAGTTCAAAAAATAAATTTTATTCAAGTCATTACAATACATCAGGAAAAAAAGAATTAATAAAATCATACAACAACAAAAGTTTAAGTAAATGCAAATGCCTAAGTCCACCACAAATACCCGCTCGCATCGTTCAGATGTCTGCCGCCGAAATCAAAGAAAATTCACAAGAAACATTTTACCAAGGCTCATCATTAAAATTTACAAGTAAAATGCAATTTGTACTGGTGAAAGTGATTGACATTAGATGCCAAACTTTTCTCAACAATCAACAAGAAGCCACTGCGAATTATTATTGTTGTAACACACGTTGAAAGCAAACAAAAAAAGTTTCTTTCAATATTAAAATCTTATTACATTTTTCTTTTGAAATAAATTGTTTCTCAGTCTGATTTTGCAAACCAATTTTGTCGACCAAAAAATAAAAAAAAATAATAATAATAAAAGTGTCTTAGCGGATATTAAAAGCAAAAGTAAATAATAATACAATATGGCCGATGTATACCCCCATCAGTACCTATAAAACAATAGTTTTAACTGTGATACCATTTAAAATAATTAAAATAATAATATACAACAACATTTTATACAAAGTGTAAAATTTAAACCAAAAATTATAAAACAAAACTAAGAATACAAAAAGCAGCTTTAGTCATATAATATTCACTAAGTGAATTTATTTAAAAAAAAAAACATATTATATAGCCGGGATTAAGCAAGCGCGGTAGCTATAATTGGAAGCCCTAGAAGAAGACACTATAATGTACACGTCACGTATGTTTGATATGTGGAGCAGTGTAACATCCAAATTGGAAGCACACGCAAATACATTGGTTCAAACGAATGTACAATCACCTGGACAAAACAACTCAAGTGGATCCATAAAAGGTAAATTGATTTTTGGTTAATAATGGTTAAAGGGGTTCAGTTTATAAATGAAATCTATAAAAACGGTGTTTTTAGACTAAATAAAACGAATTAATGTTAGAAAAATATAACATTACACAATTGAAAATGTTAAAAAGAACAAGCATAATTATTTCTGCAGATCGTCATAGGAAAAACCAAAATATTTTCAAACCCAGCCTAAGTTATGGTCCACTAAAATCGATTGATTACTTCTGCGCGACTCGAATTTTTTTTTTTTGTTTAATATTTATCTTGCGAAGGTCTGAAGTACAAGTTAAGGCTTAGCTTATCAGAAAAACTCTCTAGAATCTTAGAGTCTTACCTTGAAGACAGAATCTTTCGCGTAAGGTACGAAAATGAGTACTCGGAATTCAAAGAGATAAATGCCGGTGTCCCGCAAGGAAACCTTCTCGGCCCAATATTATTTTTACTTTATACAAGAGACATACCCCACGATGAGGGAACAATTTAAGCTACGTTCGCTGACGACACTGCTATTCTCGCTATTGATACGACAGTTGAATATAAATAGGGAAACTTCAGCGCACTTTAGACAAAATATGCGACTGGACGAAGAGCTGGCGAGTCGTCCTTAACGAGACTAAGTCAACGCATGTTAACTTTACTTATAAAATGATAAACAACAAACCTTTATTCGTTAACTCGGTACAAATCTCGTACTCTAGTGAATCGAAATATCTAGGAATGACTCTAGACGCGAAACTTAAATGGAAGCCGCACGTTAAAAAGAAACGCGACGAGCTCGAAATCAGCTTAAGCGAAATGAATTGGCTCATCGGAAGATTTTCGAAACTAAGCGTACATAACAAACTGCTTTTGTATAAGCAAGTGCTAAAACCATCTTGGACGTACGGTATACAACTCTGGGGGTGTACTAAACCAAGCAATATATCTATTTTAGAAACTTTTCAAAATAAGACACTCAGAGCAATCGTTAATGCTCCATGGTACATTAGAAGTAGCGATCTACACCGAGATCTAGGAATCGCAGCCGTGACCGACGAGGTAACAAACTTTGCTCGCAAACTTAGCACTTGACTTCGCGGACATTACAACAATGAAATTATACGAACTTTGGATCAGACATATCTTACGCGCCGACTACAACGAATGAGCCCGTTGGATCTAGCAGCATAAGATGAAACCGCGTAAATTGACGGTATTGTAGGTGCCTTCGTTGGAAGGCAGCCTGCCACACGCGATTACTACAGAAGCTTGAACTACTTGTTAAGGAAACTTAGTCGTAGTCTGACGGAAAATGGGAGGTTTTTTAGTGAGTAAGAATCTCACACTACTATGAGCACGCGCGGCCGGTCCTCGTAGTGCCTGTGAAGGTTTTTCTACCCAGGGGGGAAAAAAAATTATTAATCTCGATCAAGGGGTTATGAAAATGTGTAGTTCATCGCGTGTGAAAAGAATTCAAGGATAGAGAAGATAGAAGAGGAAAGTAATTCTGGATCCAACACAGACGCTGATGAGCTAGTACGGAACATGAAAACTTTGCACAGAAACACCAAAGCTTACCCCCGCAGGTGTTATGCTCTTACGGAAAAAAGCAATAATTATGACTAGCAATAATTATGACATCTATTTGTTGTTAATATGATTTGCATATTGGAAGAGAAAAAGGTGTTCAATATTTTGCCAACCCTAACCTGTATAACAAACGCCGACCAGGAAGCCGCTCATTTTAAGACAGACACTCATGGATTCTTAGTTTGTTGCTGTTTTTGGCCCGCCCCGGATATTTCCATACTGAATATTACGATACCTACCATATCTGCTGAGCATTTTCCTATCCGCTACCTGGGGAGGCGCCTAATTGCGGACCATCGGCTCCAGAAGCCCCAGAAGATAATTATTCTTCGTTGACCTATTTGCTGCACATAGCTTGTAGGCTTGGCAGACTTTTGATGTGCTCATTTCAGCAAGGGGCTTATCGTTAAATAATCGCACACAACCTTCACAGCAAACTTGTCGCACCCAGAAGGCACCTGGAATCTAGCCTGGCCCGGCCTCCCTTTTTTATCTCTAGTCCAAAGCAAGTAAAGCTCTGCTTCCTGCGATTACCACCCCGGCTATCTCAATCAGTAAAGAATAAGGTTTTTTATGTCAGGGTCACGGGATAGAGCGTCACGTTGGGTACCATTGTTTCGTGTTGAACCACAAATCTGAAACCGTAGATGGAACTCAGGCAAGAAGACGGAACGCCTTTAACAATCGTGGCTACTCACCTTACACTCTTCAAATCGGGATAGGGTTTGTTCCTTTTCTTTAAAAGAGAAAATGACTCTTAGTCGTAAAAAAAACATATTGGAAAGGATATAAAGAGGTTGAAAAGCTACACAAAAGGTCGCATAGTGAGTAACACTGTGAAATAATCACCGTAGACCCCTGACACCCTTGAGAGACATGATCGAGACTGCCAGGTGAATAGATGTCAACCCGTTTATTCCTCTGTCCGTCTGTTCTATGGGTTAAGTTTTTAGGTCTTTAAAATTAAACTAGAAGGCTGAGCTCTGTGGAAATATGAGAAAAAGCTTTTTCCAGCGTCTGGCTTAATTTTTATACCCCATCCCATAGGAGGTATATAAAGTTTGATTCATAGCTTATAACATAGAGAAATAATCACCGTGGGTCTACAAGACTTTAAGGGCATATGATCGAGACCGAATTGAAAGTCGAATGAGCCATGTCAGTCCGTCAGTCCGTCCGTCTGTCGGTTGTTTTTAGGCCTTAAATTTTGAGCTAGGAACTATACTCTGTTATTTCTAGGTCCCGAAGCAGTACAAGTGTAAAATTTTTTGAAATCCGCCCACTGACACGCCCACTTTACTTATTAGCACGAAAAATCAAAGTTGTCTTTGGAAGCTAAAAATTTGGTATGCAATATCCTCGCTTAAGTGTATTGTGATTGACATTTAAAAAAAATGAAAAACCGCCCCTTGTAGGCGTGGTCATGTTTAATATGCATTGTAATAAACGGCTTTTATTTGATATATTTGCTTTAAATCCAAAAAAAACTTGCACCATAACATGATCAGATATGTGCGTAAGCTATCAACTCAAATGAATAAAATTTTTGCCACGCCCACCTTTGGGGGCGTTTTAAAGTAAAATATCAAAATTTTAATATAAAACTGCGATCAACACGGGTATACAAAATATGATAAAAAAGTTATATTATTGAAAAGGGGTTGATGCCACGCCCCTTTTTAAAAAAAGAAGATTCTTAGCTGACAAATTCTTAACACAATTAAAGTTAATAGAAACTGAAATTTAACAACCAAGATATTCGACGCATTTTGGAGCTTGACAGTGGCAATTGGGATGGGGTATCCAACGATTCGCTTAGGCGGATTTTAACCCTCCCACTAGTTTTTTCTAGTTAAGTAGATAGTTATGGACTTGTTGGAATGAGAATGAGTGTTTGTTTGTTGATTCAAAAATCTTAATGATCACCAAATGGCTAGGCGGGGCTAGTTTACTAGCTACTTTTAGGGTTAGTTGACAAACCAGCTCTGCGGTTTGTTATATTGGCTAAGTAATGAAGAAATTTGGCTCAGCCGGTAAATCACCTTTCGTACCAGTAGATGCCGCGGTTTTAGCGGTCGGAAAAGCGATTTCTTACTTTTATGTCAAAGAAAACAAACAACCATTAATTTTTTAGCCCAGATTGTTTAAGTTGCATTTGGACATAAAGCATCGTGTGTCCATATGCCCCAAAACGTGAGTCGACTTAACCCAGCAACGGGGTTAATTGACCCACTCGAGATGCTTTAGTAAAGGAAGAAAAAACTGACTGTTAAAACTTTTTTGTTAGTCGAAAGATCACTTTTGTAAGGGCCAAAAGAGACTTTTACGATGTAGAAGCCTTAAATTTTATTGTACCTGTAAATAAAAGTACCTGTGCCTGTCGTAAAAAAAGAAAAATAGAAAAACATTTTTTTTTTTCAATCTACTAACCCCGTCCTCCCCTACATTTCATATCAATTTACTTTATGGTCAAGTTAGACATGGCTTAGGAAAAATTGGTGTGTAGCAATAGTGGTCAGAAGCCTTTAATTAACCAAAGACTGACATGTTAAAGACTTTTTTAACATGTTAGATCTTTAAAAACCTGGTTTCTCGGAAAATTCATTCTTATACGAGTAAGGTTGTTACCTACAAAGCATTGAGTTCCACCTATACGTTTAGGGGGTGTTTTCAGGAAAAAACTGCATTTTCTCATCATTCTAAGTAAGACTTAACTGACTTAGCGTATGATAGGTAAAGCAAGTGCTGTGGTCAAACAAAGACAAAGCATCAATCGCATTGCAGTCACCGTAGCTCAATTGGTGGCGCATTACGCGCGACAGGTAAAGGTTGCAATGATCATGCCCAACCGGTGGATCTCACATGGTTTTTCTTTCGACATTTCGTCCGCTAGTATTTCTTACGTTCATATTGTTATTAACGTTACTGAGATAAAGGAGGACACACGTTTTTTCTTGTTAGCTTTATTCTGTATTTTTTCAAAATGTTACAAATTTTCGGCATTCGTTTTTACAAACACATAAATGTGAGTAGTTATGAGAAATTGTATAGTGATCCAAAAATTAAAAAATACAAAACTACAAAAATACCAGGAAACACATTGAGCTTATGAGACTCTTTAGTTCTAATCATTCGTCCAAAACTTGAAAAGTCGATAAATAAGCCAGTGAGTAAGTGCTACAGTCTGTACACAGAAGTTACAGTTCGTTAAATGAACCGTTGAACACTTCATCCTATCCCACATTCTAAAATGTTGATGTTATTGTTATTTTTTGACGTTAAGCAAAACGTTTTCGTTGTAACGAAAAGCAAACTTTAAAAAAGAGCGTGGTCCAACCGCCCCTAATTACAAATTATCAATTATAACGCAAAAATTTCCAAGTTACGCTTAAATGTACGTTAAAATGCAATTTTTTGGTTCAAATTCAATAATTTTGATAAAAAATCGGCCTCTAAAAGGGGGTGTGGCTAAAAACTTTGTATGAACGAAATCTGGGATAAAGTCTCGTTTTTCTAACCTGCTTTTTTTTAATCTTTCTTAGATTAGATTTAAGGCCAGTCGAAATTACGTTTTTCTGCCTCCAAATGTGGGCGTGGCCCAAAGTCTTGTATAACCGAAATAAAGAACTGTGTGTTTTCCACATAATATATTAAGTAAAATTTTTTCGATTTGGAACAAAAATATTGAATAAAATGAAAAATAAACCTTTAAATCGATGCCACGCCCACTAGGGGAGGCGCTTAAACTTTTATTTTGTGTATTTATTTATTTAATTATTTTGTGTTACAAGAAACAGGAGATAATAAATATAAAATTTCAGGCTTTTAAGACGTCTTACAAAATTTTTCAAAAACGGATTTAAAAATTTGTTACACTTGTACTGCTGCGGATAACAATGCACCTATGTACCGAATTTCAGCTTCCTAGCTTAAAATTTAAGGCCTAAAAACGTGTGACATACAGACAGACGGGCCGACGGACAGACGGACATGGCTTTTTCGATTCAGAAGTCGGTCTCGATCATATGCCTTTAAGGTCTTAGGGGCCTACCATTATTATTTCACGGTGTTACGAACTAAGTGACCAACTTAAGATGCCTCCTATCCTATGGGATGGGGTATACGAAAAATTTAAAAAGTCACCTTTTGAAACTTATTCAAACAAATTCTGACTTTAATAACTTCGTCAAAAAAAAGTTTAAAAGGTCAGCTCATAATGCGCTCAATCAGGATTTGTGGCACGCATACCTAGTAGCCACCAGAAAATATTTTACCACAATATTTTCTAGTGCCTACTAAGAATCCTAGGCACCAGAGCCTAACCCATACTGTTTGTTTGTTCCACCATAGCAATGTTATCGAATTAAGTATCGATTTTTCCCCAATGTCTACACTCTTAAAAAAAAACTCCCGACTTAATTCTGTTTATAGTCATGTGTGCGAAACAGTAAAATCCCCTTAATTCCCCCTCTTCCGTGTTTGGCTATCCTTCCGCGACTTTAATTAGCAACATTAATTTTATGTCACCACAAATTGAAGGAATTTCGTTCTTTTTATAGACTTTTTATGGGGCCAGTGGCTCCTACAAGATATTGTGGATAAAATAAGAAGTCCTTTTCGGATTTGTGTTGGTAGGTAGGTAGGTAGGTACCTACCCATATTTGTTTTCGGTTTCCCATCGATACTAGAAAAATTCTTGCATGAAATTTTCACACGCTTAGATTATTTACTATTTTTTGCGAAACCCCTTTCAAGGTTACGTCAATTTATAACTATGCTTCGAAACCTCTTGTTAAACTTGAAAATGTTTACTCAACTTTCTATACCTATGATATATTCGCATTATCTATAAAGTGTGGTGCGTTTCTAATCAACGCCAGGCTAGTGTCAGTTTTGGTTTTGTGAAAATAAAATAAACATTTGCCACAATCGCCTACATCTACGGTCGAGGCTTCCCAAAACCGCGATAAAGCCCCAACACAAGAGTTTGCAATCATTTTTCTTTTCATTTTTATCTAGCTCTAGGTAGACATAGGCAAAGCAACTCCTAGAGGCTACTAGTGTTGAATGCAAAAATTTTTCCTCTAAAAAAACTAACAGTTTCTCGGTGGGTTGTTTCATTATTTTGTCCACAAGACTAGGTATGGAGGGTATAATTAAAAAATGTGAACAAAGCCGTAAAACAATTGTCGAGTGTGAGTACACATTAGTGTTGTTGTACCTACCTACTTTCGACTCTCTTTTCGCTCTGCCCACCGCACGCTCTATCGACAAATTCTCACCCGTCGTCGTCGTACTGTTAGTCATGTGTAATCAAACAAAAGAAGAAAAGTTTATTCCCCCCAGAGCCCCAAAAACCTAGCAACAAAACTAACACTAACACCACTATCGTCGACCGCCCTCTTGTTTCATTAATCACCCACCAACCCCCCAGCCCGTACACAACGCACACACATCACCACCGGAATCAAGTGGTAACTATACAACGAGCGCTGTTTACAGTTTCTTGGCTAGTCATATCGGTGCGTACGAAACGTGTGTGTCCGTGTGTGCGGGGAGGGGGCCAATTCGAAAAAATTTCGGCGGTCATTCACCCCACGAGAGAAAAGTAGCGAACGCAAACGGGCCGCCTTTTTTCTGTTTTTTCTCTGTTGCGAGCTACGTAATCGGTAATCGTAAATGAAGTTTCCAAAATCTCACAACTACACACAGCCAGGTCCCGCAATAGGCCTCCACCGATGGGGCGCTTTAACCAGAATAGTAATAGTGTGCGTTGTCGGTTTGTTAAAGTTTTTTTTTCGGCATTTCTGTAGATACTTTTTGTGGTGGATTTTCGAGGGTTTCTTCGTTAATAGTTTTTTCGTTCCAACATTTTTGCTGGGTCTCCTCTATGTTTGACTAGACGCCAGCTAGCCGTGTTGATCCCGCTCTTTTGTTTCTTTTCTCTTTCCATGTCACAGTGACGATGACTTTTAGCTGATTAGGCTTTTTGGCTTATACGCTGAGGGATGAGTTGCCCACCACCCCCTCAAGGAAATCATAATTAAACAACACACGCATTCAATAAACAATAAAATTGGAATAAAAATTTTTTTCTTTCTTGTCGCTTGACCGATAAGCTCATGAGAACGCGTTCAAATTTCAGAAAAAAAGAACAAAAAAAACATTACCAAACGGTGATTAGAAGTTTAATTTGAAATGCGTAACACAATCGCACTTGGACGCGCGTAATGAGAATTAAGTTTAATAAACTTTTGATGGTGGCAAGAATGCACTCGTCCTAAGTGTGTTTATGTTTATCGCTTTGCGTTAAAGAAATAAAAATAAAATTTGATTTTGATTTATGGTCGCCCGGAAGCCGCACTACACAGAACATAGTTCTCCGCTCCCCACAAACAGAACTTTGTGCGGTCGGTGGGTGTATCTGTAATAAAAAACTATAAGTATCTCTGGCATAAGGCTTTTTTACGACTGACCTTTTGTGTTTAATAAATCATCAAAGGGAGCACTTAGTGCAAGTACACAGTTCGTTTTGGTCTTTTAGTGCTCTACAAGCCTCGGCGAGTTCACAGGAAGATTGATTCTAATACAACAAATAGTCGGTCCGTGGTGGTTTCACCCAGCCTTTGGCTGTTTGTTTTACTCCGGTGAACTCTTAAAAATAGATTCTCGCAGGGAGAGTTAATGAAGGAAGAAAAAGCAGTAAAAACTACCAGAAGCGCAAAAGTTATCATCCGATTTCAATGGACTCAAATTTCAATTGCAATGGGACAAATTTTGATGTTTTTGGTGACAATTTTGAGACACTTTGTTTTACTTTAATTAGGCACTCAAGACCCTGATGAAAGAGGTAAAATTGGGCTTTAGATCAAAGATGACAAAACGAGCCACAAGTTGGCAAAAAATTTCAGGTGATCTTACGAAATCATAAATACTAAATTGAGATAGCTTTTCACTCTCATATTACCTGAAAATTTTATGGGCACAAAAGAACTTACGATTGCAGCTATCCTTGAGATTTATATGGCATTCAAAATATGAAGCCTTAAACTAGAGATCATTGTGAATGATCTCATGATTCATCTCATATAGGGTTGAATTATTATAAGATGTGGTTTGTTTAAGATGTGGTTAGTTCCTACAAACTTCATCTGACTTTTAACACTCAAAAGGCGAAAATTTTTGAGCAGAGTCCAAACTGATGGTCTCATAAACATTCAAACTTAGTCCGTCGCGATCCTGACGAGCATAGTGGCCTCCAATTCTTTTTTTTTGTTATTTTAACACAACGAGCGGGCACAACAGCTCGACAAATATGTTGCACTGGAAAATCATCATCATTACTTATAGTGTCGGAGGGTTTGTTAATCAGATGAGATTGGAATTTGATTTCGAACCCAGGGTCTCCTGTGTATTTCACTACACAAACAAATGACCATTTCGCAATGCTCTTATAAAATGCTGAAAATTACAATCTTATAAGGCTACCTGAGAGAATAATTTTCTACAGGAGACGTTAGACCATTAATTGTTTACGGAGCCTTCCTTAGTCCTGTCGACTGCGCCAAATAAAACTGAGTTTTGCCTCTCTCAATAGAAGGTTTCAAAGAAAGGGTTGTACCCCCTAAGCCATTCGGTATTCCCTTTTTGTAAATGTGCAAGTGCAACAGACTGCAGATTTTTGAAACTGATGATTTGTGTAAATAAATCTCTGCTTTGATGTCCGGGTAAGACAGCTGGACTTCTGTCCTTAACACCGCTCTTTCAAGGCAGAAGTAAAGCCTCAACTAAATGTAGGCCTTACGTGGTGCTTTTCAAAATTCCTCAGAAGTGTTCCCATCCAAACAAGTTGGGCAGAAAACACGTTGATCTATAATTCTGCAACGGAGATCCACACTGATGGGTTTAGACCCTTGCCTGTTTAAGGACAGGCAAAAAGGCGATTTAAAAATCAGTTCAACGATAAGTCCTAAGCTTAAAGAGCTTATCATGTGTATATCAAGCAGAAAAGCCATTTGGAGCAATACTTTTAATGCAGCTAAGGGGTCAAGAAAGAATTAGTAGGTACTGAAAAAAAAAAACAAATGCAGCAAGAACAATAATCGGATTTCATAAGGACATAATTTTTGCTGCGAATAAACAAATCTTGTTACTTTTTATGTCAATATTGAAGTACAATGTTAAGCATTTTGTAGGAACTTAAGAGGTAAAGAATTGCAAAGCAAAGTTCCTGTTTCAAACTTTAAAAAACCAACCTAACTTTTTAAAGAGTCATTTAAAGAATTATGTTAAAAGTCCGTATTTTTATACCCAACCGTGGGTATATTAATTTTTAATGCATAGTTTGTAACACAGTGAAATAATCACTGTAGTCCCCTCAGACCTTTTAGAGACATGATCGAGACCGACAGGTGAATCGATTAAGCCATGTCCATCCGTCCGTCTGTATGTGTGAAGGAAGGTTTTAGGTCTTCAAAATCAAGCTTGAGAGCTAAATCTTGGTGCACGTCTTGGATCTTCTGCTGCATAGACAAAGTGTGAAATTTGGCTTAATCCCTCAACGGCCACGCCCACTTCTGGCTTCAATATGAGACAACCTCTATTTCACATTTTCTTTCAAAATGCCTTTTGATCAAGTAAGACAAGTCATAGGAACTTAAATTTTGATACTGAGCAACATTGGCCCAAGAAAATTGGCCTTTAACAAAGCAAAAAATTGGACCGCCCAAAATATCGACCATGCCCACTTTCAACATGTTAGATCTTTAAAAACGTTTACTCTTTCTCAAAAAAACGATCTTCCTCAAAAAGTTTACTCCAAATCGGAAAAAAAAATTATGACAAATATTAAGTATACATATTCCTATTTGCTAAGTTTGTTCTATACAAAGTTTTGAGCTCCGCCCACTTTCAAGGGGCGTTTTTAGGAAAAAAACTGTCTTTTCTCGATATAATTTTCGGTTTAAACGCATTTTGGAATGAATCTAACGAAATAACAATAAATTGATTTTAATTTTTAGCCCAGGCTCACTTTTGGGGGCGTGGCCTATACAAATTAAATATTGATTCGGGACAAAAAATTTTAAGATTTGGCATATAGAAGTTTGTCACGGACGAACTCTTGCACTTACTCACTTGTTCATCGTTATTTCAAAATTATATTTTCAAAAAACTTAACAAAAAACAAGTGGGAAATTGCAACAGTGTGCGTATATAAAAACTTCAGTCCACCTGTGACGGATAGCAAAACATCCTACCCTACCAAAAAAGAAAACTTCCACGCCTCCTGAAAGTGGGCGGGATCTAAAAATATAGCTGTTGTATACTTTATTCTAGGTGGTTGCATACATTTCGGACTAAAAATCCGCCTTCTTAACTAAAAGAAATCATTTTTTTTAAGGCCACGCCTACAAAAATGGGCGGAGGCATATACTTTATGTACAAAAAAGTTAGAAAATTCTAATATCAACAACTTTTCTATTGTAATTTTTTGTCAAATTTTATCTAGACTAAAAAACAATCATTTTCAGTTAAAATCCCTCAAAAAGTGGGCGTGGTCAATTTAAAAGCCAAAAATTTACTTCTACCTCAAAGACAATTACAAGACCATGTCACATACCAAAAATTAATGAGTCAGCAGAAAAATTAGAGATGGTCGCACAGGCCTGTAGTGGGCGTGTCTGTGGCCGGATTCAACTCATTTTCAAACTTGATCTGAAAGACTAAACTTCCAGACCTAGCTTAAAATTTACGACCTAAAAGTTGTTTACATACGGACGAACATGGCTTGACTGATTCTTTTGTCGGTCCCATTCATATCTCTACGGTGTCATAGGGGTCTACGGTGATTATTTCGTTGCGTTACAAACTATACGTCAAACTTGGTATAACCTGGGAGGGTATTAAAATCCCTGCACAGCCCCATTCCCATCTCGAGTGTCCAAGTAGCCTTAAATCAGCGTGCTCCTGATAAGTGGTTGGGCATGGGCCGCCTCAACCCCAGGCTGCTCAGCTTAGAATTAGTAAGAGATCTCTTCGAGGCTCCCGCACAGTTTTTGACCCTCATGCGGTGTTATAGGCCAAGTATTGATTGCCAATCTCGTCTTCAGCAAATTTACTGCTTTTTAATCCTTCAAGCTTTCACTCCAACCATTTTGTGTAAATTTGGTTAAACTTAATTTTCGTAAACGAATCTGCCTGTTTTTCCATGGTCAGGTTTAAAGGTTGCTTAAATATGCCTTTTAGCTGAAAATGTTCAAAAATATTCCCAAGCCATCCATAAAATTTTTACCTGTTTTCGTTTCTTTTAATCGGTTCTCGTTAGATTTGTGTTGAAGAGAATAAATTAGTTAGTAAAATTTGTTTAAACATTCGATTGCTTGCGGTAAACATTTCTTTTCCTCTTTTTCAAAAAAATAATTTGAAAAAATCCCACGGACTTAAACGATTCCCACATTTTTATGTGGTTTTACCTTTGTCCTTTTTGAGATCAGATACCCTACTAAAAGGGATTTTGTTACCCGAGCACTGGGTCAGAATTATTCAGTTACCCGAGCACTGGGTCAGAATTATTCAGCTACTTCAAATATAGTTAAATGTTTTTCATTAGATTTGCTTTATTCAAACAAAAGAAAAAAAAACATTCGTTTGATTTTTACCATTCGTTAATTCCAAATAAAAAATTGCTTGATATGATGAATCTAGAAAACCAGAGATAGAATTTAGTACCTTTCCGGTAAACTGTTCTACCAACTAAACTGTCCGTTAAAATTGGCTTGAATTTCAAACATTTAATTACCATTTAAATTAAGCCTGCCTTTAAAGTTACCAGTATCTTGCCTTCCCATTTAAAGACTTGAGATAAACGCGAAAAAAGCTGCAATAGATACCCCCTGCCAATGCACGTCCGCTGTCAACTACTCAAAACATGTCAAATTGATCCAAACTGAGCCCCGATCAGGTGTAATTATATACCAGATCCTAAATAGAAATTCTACAACAGGGAATGTGATCGCGCTTTTTTAAGAATCCGAAAAAAATGTTGACACTCTGTGAGTGCAACCGATGCAGTCGAATAGATACTTTCAATTCTTAACGATTCTAGAACTCCACTTAGTTGTTTTTCTCATTTTTCTGTTTTAATTAGTTTGCAATCCGATTGTCCTTGGATTTCACTCTTCTAGAGGCCTGAACTTACAAAGATGGAGATTAAAAAAAAATTTTCTGCCAGTTTGTGGACTTGAACGCCTAAAAAACCCAAAGTCCAAAATGAAACTTGTTACTCAAGTGTAACCTGTGGCTTTCGATACCTTCTAGAGTGGCTAACTTTTAGCTAAAAAAAAAACAAACTAATCACTCAAGAAATGGTCAAAGTTTGCTTATTTTTTTGCACCAAGAGTTGGTAAAAAAAACTAATTTGTGTCAATGCAAAATGTGTTACCACTGTTTTAGTTGGTATCTGTGTAAGTGTGGTTAGTCTTTTGAAAGACAACGTCCGTTTTTTTTTTTCCTTTTCAGTTAACAACCAATAATAAATGTTCGAATTTATTAACTTGTCGATTGTGGCATCCGAGCAACCGCATGCAGTGTATCGGCAACACGCCGAAATCGCCTTGCATGCAGCGTCGCAATTCAGTAATAAAGTGATTTTATTACAACTTTTGTAAATGCAATAAAATTACCGTTGAGACGTTCTGCGCGCGGCCATATTGAATTGTTGATTTACCAGTTATTTTAGCGCACTCATAATAGTTATTTGTGTGTCTGTATGGAATTTGGTATTTTTACCACTAATTACACAAGAAAATATTAAAACTTTATAGCCAGTTCGGGGTTTGTTGTTTTTACGCATCCGCGCCATAAAATCTTCAAAATGCAATCAAAGTTTTTGCGATCCATTGGATACACGATCAAATGTCAAGTAAGTTATAAAGGAAACCGTATCGAGTCGAATCTGAATTGAAAGGTGAGTGAGGCGTAATTTCGTTTACGAAGGATTTGTTCTATTAGTGATCGCTTTGCCGATCGTGAATGATCACTGAAGATCATTCAACGAAAAGGTTTCCCTCACGCGGCATGGTGCAACCGTGTCAATTACTTTTCTTGGGATCTTTTATTTTTACCTTTTGTGGCATATATCTACCAGTGTGTCAATCTTTAATTGAAGTCCTATACCATTCCGAACATTCGCCAAACTTGGCCTACACTTGAAAAATGCAAATTAAGCGATTTTCATGGAATTTCGTTTGGGCTTTCGTCTGCGTTGCGGCTGTGGCCTGCAATGAAATTGCATTGTAGCCTCGTGCAGTGCAGATTCCAATGCATTGACTAATGTACTGCAGAACAAGTACAATGTACTAGCTGCTTCAACATTATTAAATATGGTTGTGTTGCAGACAAGCGGTATTACGTAGCATACGACTGCAAAGCAATTTTATTTTTATGTTGTGGAGTGATTGTTGCATAGAAAATATCCTGTGCTTTAAGAATTTTTATTACAAACAGCGCCGTTTTTAAAAACATAAAACCCTGAGTATTAAACATGCATTTTTCCTTTTAAATTTGGCTGCAGCATATATTTAGACAACATTTTAAATTTACAAAAGGTATTTGTGAACTTTAAGTTAAAACCCGCTCAAATTCAAGTGAAACTTTGATGCACTATACAAGCTGCGTTACATTTAGCCTAAAAGAAGGGAACACTCCAAGGGAGAAGTAGAATGTGGTGGTCATTTCGAAAAGACTTGCGGCTCATGACAAATCCGCAATATTTAGTCTATCGGCCCCAAAACTCATGTTACCGGTAGCCAATTCAAGTCGCCTCCACTTCAAACAACCATTTGGCAATATTTCCATTGTCGTATAGGCTGTGTAGCACGTAGCGCCGCCTGAATTCACACGCTTGAATTCACACGTCGTCGGTATCCATATCATGCAACCAAAATAAATTAATTGTCATCGAATGATAGCGACGCCCGTTGATGTTGATAGAGGGCCATCGTCGTTTTCAATTAAATAGAACCCGATTCCGGGGTTCCATTGGGGGGTGGGGTGCCGTTGCGTAGTGGTTAGTGTAGGTGCTTACTACGCCGGAGGTCTGGGCTCGAATCCTGCCATTGTCACCTGAAAAAAAAAGACTTCTTCTTTTTCACGGTCCCCAGCTCCGCGAGGGTTTGACAAGCCCTCCGAGAGTATTAATTGTCTTGAAAGACTTCTCAAAGTGCCGTTCGGATTCGACAAAAAATTGTAGGTCCCCTTGTATGTAAAGAAATTAACACACCAGCATACATTGTTGAGAAGTTGGCCCTGGTTCACCTCGAACTGTTGCGCCACTCTATTTATTTATTTTTAGAACCCGATTCCAAAATCCACACCAAACATTTTTCTGGATGGATTGAAATTTTAAAGCTTATCGAAAATCATTGGTGCATCGACAACAATATTTCCTCAATTGTAAACACAGTTGACAGTAAGGCCGCAGTTCCCTGGAAAGATTGTCATCAAATATTGCTGGTGCTCGAGGTTAGACCGAAGGGTTTTTTCTATAATTCTTTTTTTTTTACAAAAATAACGTCATGTATTGTCATTGGCATTTGTATGAATGCCTTAAAATCAAACCCATGCCGATCTGTCACAAAATGAGTATATGCCAACATTTTTGTCAGATAAACGTGGCAACTCATTCTTTCAATTTTAACACCCACATGTCTGAATGGCAAACTTAAAAAAAAATCCTTCCGAATAAGCCGCAGATTTGATTTATTTTCTTATGGTCGGGACAGAAGAAATTTCTGTCAAATAAAATTCTTGAAAGTGTCAAAAAAAACATTTAAATAAATAAATAAATAGAGTCTGAAATAGAATCCGAACGGCACTTTGAGAAGTTTTTCAAGACAAATGATACTCTCGGAGGGCTTGTCAGCCCTTGCGGAGGTGGGGACCGTGAAAAAGAAGAAGTCTTTTTTTTCAGTTGACGATGGCAGGATTCGAACCCAGACCTCCGGCGTAGTAAGCACACACACTAACGACTACGCCACGGCACCCCCAAAAACACATTTAGCGCGGCATAAAAACGACAAGATAAAATATGGGGTAAGGAGATGATTGAACCTTAACAAAGTGTTTCCACCGGACACTAATCCGCGATTAGGATAAATCTTCTTTAAATCCTCCTTAATCTCGAGATCTATTATATTTTAATTTTGATGACTTCAACAAGAGATCAAAAATTTTTTGCGAATGGAATTTGGTTTCACCCATGAATTCTCAAATCAGTGCGTTCAGAATTTAACGAGTTCTTGTCATGCTCTGAAGAAAAAAATCAAACGAATTATTCTTTTGGGTATTATAATTCCTTTAAGTACGCGGTATTAACACAAAAATTAAGTCTGCACTCCATACGTAATATTAATTCAGTGCCTATTTCAAACCCCTGAACCCATTTTAACACCGCTTTGCGGTTTCATAAATCTGACTCTATTTTGCCCGTTTTTGTTTTTAGTTTGGTTAGTTTGGTCAATTTGGTTTCATTAGCCTTACTCGAATTTGTCTTCTTTCATACTTTTGACTTAGCGACAAGGATCTCAGTGAAAAATGTCAAAATCTCGCAAAGTTTATGTTCTTTTTTTAGGTGGAAACACTTAAGGTTAACTGTGTTTCCTTAACGTACTCCATACGTTTATTTTTGTTTTGTGTGCAGTGGAATCACCCTATAAAACAAGCATATTGTGTAATAAGCACGACAGTGACATTAAAGATACTAATTCAAGAACAGCTGACTCACTTGGCAGCATTTATCTTGTGATCAGTGTTGTAAGAATGACATGCAGTCGTATACAATTGGACGTACGAGCTGTCAACTGGCAAGCAAGGGGCATTTACAATATTTCGTCCCAAATATTTATATGTCTAAAAAAGATTAATTTAATATTTAATAAAAAAAAAAACTAAAAGATTTGGAAAATTATTAACATATGTGATATGTAAATAAATATGATATGTTGGTATGAATTCGCGATCGCATTTCCTGATCGTTCACCACCAACTCGAAAACGTCAGGCACGATCCACATCATCGTCAACCTGGCTTAGTAAAAACACGACTTGTCCAAGAATTTTCCTTTTTTTGCTCTTAAAGCCTGAAACTCTGCAAAATAGCTGAGTTGAACCTAAAAGTGAAACAGAGTCCAGTTTCTACCACCCAATGTTGTTAATAGGTTTACTTCAAATGGCGTGAGTAGTAATCTTTGCGTTTGCCAGTTCCGTAATAATCGTGAACTCAGGATCCGTTACAGGTTATCCCAGACACAACTTGGACATTCAATGAAACTCTGATATCAACTGCTATGAGTTTCCAAGGAGTGATACTGCGCTTGAACTAATTATTGCTCTGCAAAAAAACTTCTACTCTAAATGTCAGTCATGTTTGCGAACTCCACGTTGGGCGCCATTGCTGATGGTTCAATTGAACGTCACTAGGATAGCTTTAGCAACCATCAACTCTGTGGTTTTTTATTGAACCCATCTCCCATAATCTCAAGCAAAATATTAATTTGTTCCACCTATATTACAACCACCTAAGTAAAGGCAGCGTGCTTTTACGCTGCTCTAACTATTTTTTTTTCTTCTGCAAGAGACTTCAAAAAAATCTGTACAAATTCCCCTCCATCGCAAGCAGAAAAACGCAACAATAGAATAAAATAAAATAATTATACGCCATATTACACAAACAATAGAGGAAAAATTTAATTCTATACAATTTTCCTTCTGCAAAAGAATAAGGAAAAATCTCTGAAGATAACGGTAATTGAATTGAGTTCAGAACTTATGAATAAAAATTATCCACCTAACTCAATGTGTATTTTGCTTTTGTATAGAACAATACGAGATATCAACACGACTATAACAAGCCACATAGATACTATATTATACAACTATCACAATATCATCTTAACAATTATAAAATTAATTAATCCCGGTCTCATCCCAAGGGATTACCACCATTGGCGTATAAATTAATTTACTCCCTATTCTATGGCTGTATATGGGCTTCTTCAAGACTTGGACTCTGAAAGACTTTTGAGACACATTTGTATGGGGCTCGAACCCTCTGCTTGGCTATTAATTCTCAAGACTTCAACAACTACCACCAGCAGCTAGAGTATAACTGTTTCTTATCTTGTTCTTCTTCGATTGCCATTCAACCGAATCCCTCCATGTCTACCCAGTTATGGGTCTCCTCGTATTCGTTATATCGTGTGTATAATAAATTTCAATAATCCATTGCTGGGGCATTAGGTATTCAGAATGCGAGACACAGTATAGAACGGTGAAGTTTGAAATTCGATTTTTCTTTTATTTTCGGGGAGCCAGCAACGGTTGGGTGTATAATTGCGGGAATAGAGGGAATAAACGGGGAAGCCTCGTAAATTATCAAAAATTGTAACTGTAATTTCGGCATGTTCGTGATTTAATAAATCGTGAGTTACATGTTAAGCCGCGGGTAAATTGGTATAGGAAGATATCGTGCGGGGATGCAAGGGAAATAAAGAATTAATTAGCACAAATTATGTGAAGAGAGAATGCTTTTGTATGTGAACAAGGATTTGGAGATTTGAGTATTCGACGAATATTTTTTTGAGCTAGTGACAAGTGCGTTCGGATTGGGCGCCACTATCAGAAAAGAAATTCGTTGATAATACCTTGACATAACTTAGCTCCAATGGTTTTGTTCTGTGTGGTAGATAGGAACACAAGAGTGTGCTTCCAAAAGTGACAAATTTTGTATTGCTTAAAAGGGAGTCACATAAAAAGAACTTCAATTTGCAAAAACTCCTGGGAAGAGGTCTCAGGGTTCCATATTTGGCCCTATTTCATTCTAATTGCATTTTAATCTTTATGCCTTCTAATTCTTAAAGAGTAATTATAAAACTGAGACCCAATGACAAGTTACAGTACTTACACGTGTTAAATGTCCTGAAGTCGAGAAGAAGTTGGCCAAGAAGTTGTTACCATCTATACCAAGTGGTAAGAAAATTTGTCATTCAACCTAACGTGATTTGCCTACTTATTTTTTAATACCTTCGATGTTACTTAACGCAGTTCGTACCCCTTAGAATGAAAAAACTAACCTATAGCACTAGCTACAAGGGCCTTCGGCTAAAATTAAAGCCAACGAAACTTTGGGCGAATAATGGCTTGAGGTTGGTCGGCTTACTGGTCAAACAAACTGACCAGTAAGCCGAAGTCCAATGGTGCAATCCTTTTAATATAGAAAATCGTTACGATGTCCTGGTTCTCATACTATAGGAGTAGGATCTCTGCGCCTTAACTCAAACAATAGACAATGCTTACAGACCGCTAAATCTTCGTAGAGAGTCAATGTTTCAAAGAATTATTTGTTTAAGTTTAATTTTTAGTGGTTTCCGGGAACGAGATTAGGGCTAAGCTTTTTTTATGAGTGTCTCCCGATCAAGGGGTTATGACTACCCCTAAAATGCGTAGCGGAACAAACTTAAGGACAGAAAAGAAAACTAATTGTCTCTGGGGAGTCAGCATGGAACGTCAAAACTCTGCACAGAAACACCAAAGCTTACTCCCGCAAGTGTTATGCTTTTACAGAGAAAAGCAGTGATATAACCAGGAAAGTATTTAATAAAAACATCTGGTAAACATCAAATTGTTGACCATATGCATGTTGGATGAGAAAAAGGTGTTATTTGGCCGACTCTAACCTGAGCAGCTCATTTTGAGGCAGACGCTTCTGGATTTTTCGGTTTTTGTTGGTTTTTGGTCTGCCCGGATATTTTTCCTACTCCATACAGGTACCCACCATATTTCGTGAACGTTCCCCTATCCACCACCTGGTGAGGCGCCTTATTTGTGGCCTAACAACCCCCAGAAGTGTAAAAGTTTGTCGTTTCCTGTGCAGTGTTCGACCTTTCTCAAGGATCTTTAAAAAAAAAAATGATCAAGGCTTTCAAGTCTTTTCAAGCTTTTCAAGTCAAGATTCAAAGCACGCTTACAGGCTTTTGTGCAAGATTCTATGGGAAGTTATAGAACTTTAGAATGCCTCTTGGTGCAATGCAATGGTTCGAAGGCCGACCAGTGCAATACAAGTTGCCTTAAAAAACCTCTCAGAGTACCTACCATTTTCAAACTTTTCAGTTGGGCGCTAGGAATTAAAGGTCCCCTAAATGTATGTAAGAACACCTTGGATTTAAATTTTAAGATTTAATGGACAGAGCATCCATAAGTAGTGAGATGTCAGACCATGGTGCAACTCTGAGTTCCATAGAGGTATATCGACTGCAAAAGCTCTCCGTTGTGTGCTTTTGGCAGCACTAGAGAAGATATAGAGGTAGGCATACGTCCATTTAGGCCTTAAACCTTACACAGCCTTATTTAATGCACCAATTGAATTTTATCTTCAATCAAAGCCTCATCTGTAGCCATTTCGGACCATAGTTACTTGCCTGTCTAGCATTTCAGCTGGTGGCTGGCCGAATATCAGCTCGTCATATTCGTGTTAAATAAGTGGTGGCTTCATTCACTTTATTCATAGACCGACAACGAAAACGGAACCCGATTGCTTACGTGAGAAATAAGTCTATGTTCTTTCGTAAGCCCTTCAACGCGAATGTGGAATGTCCTTACAACATGTCAATAATGACATGTCAACATGTCAATAATGTCAATACAATATGCAGATATTCAAAACAAGGGTTTACCGGTTCCTCCCCTCTTTAACCTCTTCTTCTTATCCTTAACGCTCGCTCGTCAGATGCGAAGCATTAAAAGGGTAGCCAAATCCCTTACTCGCGAGCTTATTATAAAAAAAAAAGCTGCTCCTATTTTTTTGGCCTGTCCAAACCATCGCTCGCTTTTTGGGCCTACACATTTGTTTTGTGGTCCACCAATGTAAACGGCCGGACTAAGATTAGGTAAGGTCAAAGCAAAGGTGGCGATGAAAATGTCATCACTCATCATAGTTACAACATTAGCCATCAATAAGGAACCAGTTGAATTTACAATCAAAAGTTAAGAAACCTCAACAATCCCCCTTTTGAAACAACAGCTCTCCCTGTAGAAGCAAAGAGGGCTTTAAATTTTGTGCCGTCTATTGCCTTTAGGACCAATTTTCAGGGCGAATTAAACCGAGTTTTGGAGCTAAGCTTATGTTAACTCCAAAAAAAGCTCCTGAGTTCGATGCCGGTTTCCGATGCAGGTTTAACCAAGGTTTAAGTCGCCAAAATTGGGTTTTCAACCCGGGGTTAACTGTAAAAGTGAATTCTACCCCAACTTTTCTTGCAAAGTTGCACTCAAAAACTGCTCTGAAATCTCGAATTCAAAAAAGGTTTTAAAAATGTTGTACCAATTGGTTTTTTTTGTTCAATAATTCTAAGATCACCAAGGAATCTACATGATCTACAGTGATCGTATCGGATGACATAGATCTGATAGTTTGAGCCTCTTTACGTGATTTTCCTCCTTTTAGGCTTGTTCCTACCTTGCTCAATGCATTCCCTAAAATTTTTGGCGTTAAGAAGTCAGAGAGTCTTGGAAATTTTTAGCCTATCAAGACTTTATCATTTTAGTGTAGAAGTCTTTATGATTTTCGACTCAACAGTGCCCCTTATGCAAAGCAGTAGTTGTTTGATATACCTAAGCAATCTCTTAAAATGTTATCAAATTTTAAGAATTCGTTCTCTCCTTGTGAACTCATCCGCTTGTTCATTACTTCCTTACCGCAGTGTCCTGGCACCAAAGGTAGGTTCATACGGCTACGACGCAGCGTTATCTGTTCAAGCATTTTGCGATTTGTCCTGACTTTATATGTATAAGATTTGTTTCAGTACAGCCTGGATATCGAAGCAGATGACGCTTTCTCTTCAAGGTACATACCGGCCTCATCATAGCATATTAGCTTAGCTGCCAGAGGACATTGCGAACCTCTGATTTCAAAACACTTATTGTTCTGGGTCTTCTGAGAGATACCATTGATTCTTCCTTTCCCTGCTTTGGAGGCTGTTTTGAGACTGTGCAAATTTTAATTTTTCAAAGCTGATTTTTCTTAATGTAGCTTCACTTAATTTCCAGAAATTTTGATCTGCAATTTTTGGACCAGTAAAAAAAGCTTGTTACGTATAGAAGCCGGGTGTTCAAAGATGCTGTCGGAGTTGTAGTTCCTAGTAATCAGTTGTGTCATGCAAACTATGTTCCTAATCGTCTTTCTAAACTGACAAAAATGACGAGCTAAATTGGTTAGACACCTGCTGCCTTGTATTTTCTTAGATTTACGCAAGAGCACAATATTCTTTGAACTCAAAAATTCCACAGAATTTCAAAAAGGTTCTGGGTATACACACATCACAAAGTATATTATGCATAAGCACTTGAAGAGTTATTTACACTTTTACGCCGCACTTTTCGACGGTACATCGCACCCTAACGTTTAAATATCCATTAAAGTACTTAAAACAAACCTTAAGTTTTACATGTAAAACAATGTTCATTACATTACAATGTTTGACGTCATACAAAGAACAAAGAATTAAAAAAAAAATGCATAAAAAACACATTTTAATTACCACTCTACCGCAATCCCAACAACAAATCCATTAAACCCAGTTACACAACATGCACGTTCCTACCGTTATGCCGCGGCACACATTTTCCTCGCCAGGCGAAAAGAAATCCATCATGGAACAAAAAGAAGTCCAAGAAAAGAACTGGAAAACATACGGGACTCCATCATCTACACACACACACGCACACAAACCTACTGTGGTTAAACTTAGATATATTGGCCACTGTTCACGGCGAAGCGACCCATAGAACAGCCTAGAGCTTGAATAGCATTAAAATAATCGGGCTTAAGGCACCTATTGCAGAAGGCCCGCACAGCGCTATCTTGCTGCCATCATCAGCAACAGCAGCAGCTACCACGGCTATAAGTACGACGATATAGTATGTGGCATAGAGCAGTCATGTCTGCGTTGTCTTCCATCCAGCGATTAAAAAGTCCATCCACGTAGCCTGTGCTACGGTACATTACGCGAGGGAATGCGCGCTATGCATATACGCCAGCTCGTTTCGTGCATAATTGCGGGCGCGCACACACATCTACTCCACCGCCGCCCGCCGCCGCCGATGGCATGCAAAACAGTGACACAAACACGCCACCCCACGTCCCCTGTCACAGAGCGCCTCCAAAGAAACGCCATGAGTATTCGCTCATAATTGAAGTTCTGGGAAGTATACCCAGCGCTAAAAGGATGTCAACCAAAGACGCACATAGAAATGACCACGACATGCCTCCTTGAAGACGCGGCAGCCTTCCGTATTTTAATTATGGAAAAAAGATCTGGAACTAGCCATCTGGCAGTCGGCACATGCACTCATTCATCCGCCATCCCATAGGGCCCCAGAGGGCCAGGCTATATAGCCCGGAAAATGCAAAGAAAACTCGTCAACAGAGAGTTGAATGAGCGCGAAATGTAACATGGACGAGAGAAGAATGAACATGAGAGGGCCCCATAGGGTTGACATCGCCAACCTCACTGCCTGCTCAGCCTCTATGCAGTTGACTGACATAACAATGCCTTAATAGTTTTGACCCAATTTCTGGCGCTCATGTATTAACGATTAGAGCCTTTCCGTTGCATCTCCACGCGCGCACCACACACAAACGCAAAGGACCCAAGATAGTTGTGTAGAGTGTGTTTTTGCAGCTTTTTTGACATTTACAGATGCTTCCGGTGGTGATACTCGTATCTAAGCATGCATAGAACAAAAATGAAAGAAATGGGAAGAGATATTTTCTGCTCCAAGGGTCGACAATTGTGTAGCAGCAGATGACCGACATACTTTTTCAACGACTGTATGACAGACGGACGTCAAAGTTTCTCATCAATTACACGCGACTGTCAAATAGCGATATAATTTCGTTGCGATTTGATTATGTGTACACAGACGGTTCTTCTTTCTTTTAAAAGTATCCGCGTGCGATACATTTTTTGGAGAAAGCACTGCGATGGCAAAAAAAAAAACATGAAGAAACTTATAAATGAAAGGTAAAAACTCTTTCTTTTTCGTCTTCTTTAAAACAGTTTCGGGTAACTTTCGTATATGGTTGGCAACCCCCTTCCTGCCACCGTTGCACTATTCTGGGACGGTAGTGGGCTGCTGCCGAAAATTTCAATTCAATTCGTACTTCGTACCCAAAATAAACTTGATAGCTTTTAATGAAAAAGATAAAACTACAAAATTGAGTGGGGAAAAATCCAAAATTTTGTTAACCATTTTTTTTTGTACAACTTTTACTCTCTTCCTCGTTTGAATGAGCAACTGACGAAAACGAATTTTGACATAAAGCGAGTGGCACAAACTTTGCTGGCGGCTTGCCGATACTTGTGTAATTTAATTTTTTTTTTCATTTCGGTGTAGGCACTATTGGCTATGGATCGTTGGATACATTGAAAGTACTTAATTGGTCGGATCGTTTAAGATGAGAGAGGCCGTGCCGCATGCGTATTTATATCTTTTCATTTCGCTGTCAGGTAGTTTTGTTGCCTTATCTCACTTATTTTGGTTTCAACTGTGATGTTTCAATTGATATGTCAGATGGGTATCACATGGTTCGTCACTTCATTGTTACGTTATGTTTAGGGTCGAATCATGTAATATGACGCGTTGTTGACGAGGTTCAATATCGTCACAAGTTTTGTCTTAATTCGAAGGCAGATAAAAATATGTTAGCACCTTTATGTTGAAGTGTAAAACATACATTTTGCTTTGGCTTTTTATTTTATATCAGTATACTTTTAAAGAAATGTTTCTTCAACTATAGGTTTCTGTCAAGCAACGCTGGTCTCCCCTAATGTGACGTAACTCATGTCCGCTGGCAATTTATTTATCCCTAAAGAGTGCATTCCCTTTTCACAGTCAGCGAATTGAAAACCATGCACATTGTAATCAAAACCTGTAATTGTAAGATAGAATACTTACAATGATCGAAACCACCATATCTGGTGAGCCTTCTCCACTTGGTAAGGCGCCCACTGGCGGACATGAAAATCGCAAAAGATTGTACCTATGCACCTTTTATGAAAAGTCATTCAATGAAATTTGCTGTGGGGTCTAAAAAAATAACTAAATAGAGTGGTGCAACTGCTAGGGGTGCGCCGGTACCAACTTCTCAACCATGTAGGCTGTTTGTGTTTAATTCTTCACATATAAGGGGACCAACAATTTTTTACCGAACCCTAATGGCGCACTATTAGACGTTTTTCGAGATAAATGCTGCTCTCGGAGGGCTTTTCAGGCCATCGGAGGTGGGACCATGAAAAAGCGAGTGTTTTTTTTTCAAGTGGCGGAACACAGCCGAAGAAGACATTCCCAGAGGAGGACCCAAAAGTTGGCTCCTAGGGCTTAGTTCAACCAAAAAGGTTGTCAACTGAGTAGTCAACTAAGTATTGGTTTGCTCAAAGACAACTGAAGGCAAATCTCATGATTTATCATGAGAAAGATTCAATGATGTTTTTTAAGTCGAGTGGTATGTTTGACGGGTGGCCCGCATACGGTGGGAAAGGTTACAGGACGCTGAATTTGATTACAGGGAGCGATTTGCGCGACACATTTTGGAGATGTTTGAACACAACTGACCTTTCAATTGTAGAGGAAGAATGGCAGCTGTTTTCATCGGCAGTCAATGCCTCTGCAAGAAATGTTTGTGGAGTGAAGCGGCTTGGTCTGGCGGCTTGTGGTAAGAAAAGAAGTGCCTGGCTTAAGACTTCTGGGACTCCTGGAGTTCAAGAAGCCATCAGATAGAAGAAAAGAGCATATTGTGTTGCATCAATGAAGGAATTCTATTTCTCGAGCCCGGTACATTAAACGCGAAGAACTTCCAATATGGCGGTCAGAGCAGCCAAAGAACATGCTTGGAAAAAGTTCAGCGGAAGGTTAGAGCAAGATTAAAGATCTACAAACAAGATGTTTTGGCAGACTATTCGCCGGTTCAGAGGAAGAAAGTTGAATATGTTCAAGGGGTAAAATCCAAAGACGGTACACTTCTCTCAAATGAGAACAACGTCCTACGCAATCCCCAATAGGGCACTGAAGATGGCAATCCCTCTTTTCAAAAGAAGATTGCTCTTACTATAGTTGTGAATCTCTCTTAAGTCTTCCGGGAAAAGTATTCGCGAAGGTGTTGGAAGCGCGTTCCAGAACTGTAATCGAGCCTTAATGTCGGAAAGAGCAATGGTTGTACCGAGCATCTTTTTACTCTGAAGGTTATTCTTGAGAAGGCCGCTGGAAATACCAAATCGGTCTATGCGTATTTTGTAGATTAAGAAAAGGCCTATGACCGGTCTACGCGATAAAATCTGGAGAGTTTTGCATTATTATATGCACTGAGCGGGCCTCTTCTGAGAGCCATTCCGTCTCTGTATGGGAACTGCAGAAGCTGTTTTCGAATAAATGGCGTCAAATCCCATTTTTTTATGTGTGCGTTGGACTTCGTGAGGGCTGTGTCCTATCGCCTGTCCATTTCATAGCACATATGTACTAGATGGGGAAACGCAGTCTTGGTGAGGAATCTGTCGAAATGGCTGGCGTCAGGATAAGCTGTCTGATTTTCGCAGATAATTAAGCTGTCCTGGCATCGTACGGCGAGGAACTTCAGCGAGCGCTGGATGGGTTTGCGGCCATCTGTGGTGAGGCTGAGATGAAGGTAAACCTGAGCAAATCCGAACTTCTGTGCAGTATACCCTGCACATTCATCGAGTCCTGTTTCAATGGGTCTTTTTTACGAAAGATGGAAGAAGCGAAACTGAGTTATCCTCCAGCATTGGCCAAGCTAGAGCAATAGTAAAGAAACAGCGCCAGCCGCTCATCAGAAAAGCTGAGTTTGGAGTGAAAGCAAAGATCTCAGTTTTTAATTCAGTGTTCGTTCCAACCCTCATCTATGGTCATGAAATTTGGGTGACGACCGTGAAAATTAGATCGCCGGTACAAGCTGCCGAAATTAGATTTCGAGGTGCGTTGATGGTGTTACTCTAAGGGATGGAGTGAGAATGAACGTAAGTATTTGTAGGAATCTGTAATCTTGTATTGAACAGCTACTTCTCCGAGTGGAACGATCGATTCTCCGGGGGTTTGGACAGGTCATGAAGAAAAAAACGACACTTTTAGGTTATGATGCTTTCAAGTCTTACATGTGTCGAAAAAATGTGTCAAGTTAGGTTTCCTAGAAAGGGATGGGCTTAATGGTAACCAAACTAGAACAGTACCGGTGTTTTGCCTAGTTTTTCAAAATATTTTTTTTAACATTTTCCGCGAGTTGTACTTTTAAAGTGAACTTGGACAAAGTAAAATTTTTCAATGGCAGATCAATTTTGATAGACTGAGGTGGTGCCAAACTTCATTCAGGACAGAAGCATTCGATAAAGTTATGTCAGATAGTTTCATCAACATTTTAAGTTACTTAAAGGTCTAAAAACAAATTTTTTCTTAAGGCAGACCACTGTTTTTAAAAACTTGCTATAACTTACAATGCTGAAAATTGGACGGAGGTGTTCTTATGTGACAAAAGTTGCTTTTTGATGTTTTCAATATTTCGTAAAGAGTAAAAATGCACAAACTTTTGTTCGTCTCCCATCTTCAGTTGGCTCCCTATATGATATGTTTTGCTAAATACATTTTCCACCCATTTAAAATTAAGTTTTTTGTGACGTATTAAATTGCTTTGGGAGCTTGGACGATATTAGCAACTCCCATTGCTTTGGGAGCTTGGGGACCAGCTCTAAATGTTGGGTGCATACCTCTTTAAAGGAAATAAATTTTATATGTCCTTTTGTTCTATTTATTTAAAAACTTTGTTTTATTTAAGAACATATGTATGTTGTACCTGTTTTAAGAATTTTAAAGAATCCAATGTATCATCACCGGTGATCCTGCCACCTTCACGTTTCGCGGGTACTACTCGAACCGATCAATCTATGGATAACTGATTTAATCTTTGTCCAAATTCGACCAACTCATTAGTTTTACTTTCGACACTTCATCCGCTTGTATTTCTTACTGTGAAGCTCTGAGACTCTATGACAGGGATCGCACCCAGGATCTTCCGATGGTCAGTCCGAGGTGCTACCATCTGCACCAAAGTCCTTATTGCATCTCGAGAGCTTTAAAAGCATAATACCTACCTTAAAATTTTTAAAGTAGCTACATATCTGTATTTTGACTAACAAGGTAGGGATGCGCACTTCGATAGGCAGGTATTTTGATCTTATAGATTTAAATATTAAATATTTTGGTTTATGCTCTGACCCAAACTTAGTCGGTCCCATGCAATATTTTTTCCCAACTCAATTCCCACCTTATCTCAATTTCTTCACACCCATCAGGGCAGACACTCAGACAGATTCCGTGAATAAAACTTAATCCCTGATTTGGTTAACACCTAGGTATCAACATCTTCAGAGAAATTTCCGTCAACATTCCGTCACGCGTTTACGACTTCTTCGTTATCTCTGTTGACGTGACATCTTTTAAATCTTTAAAGACTGTTGCCTCATTCTTTTATATCTTTACAAATTGTACCTACCTACTTGCAAGGCAAATGTTTAAAGATTCTACAACTCCGTGTCCCGTCCCGGTCTCGTTGTGTGCTTGGCTGTGCCTTGTGCCAGCTATTCCCAGTTAGCGAGCCCATCCCCCATTTTCCAGGTGATTATCCGAACAAAGCACCCAAAGGCAAACAAGACCGAAACAAAATCTGATCCGTGTGTGCCAGTGCACTGCAACATTCCTGCAACAATCCGCGAAAAAAAAAGATTCCAACACCAAGAGGGTGCTGAACGCACGAGAACAACAACGAAAAGAAATGCAACAAAATATACACAACCAAAAGAAAAAGAAAATCAGTAAATAAATAATGAAAATTACAGTTATAACGGTGCATCATGATGCGGGAACACCTTGCGTTAAATGTGTGTTACTTGAGCTGCTTGCTCTCCGTTTTTCCCTGTTTGTCTTCATTTTTTTGCTCGAGTTGGTTGGTCTTGTTCGTTTATTTTTACATGCGCATCGAGCATGTTTGCGCGCGCTATTTTTAGCCGATTCCTTTTCACCTCGGAGTTTGCTGTTTGTGTCTATGTAGAAGAAAAGAGCCTTTTGCCGAGTCGACCCCCTCTCGTTGCTTTGCCTATCAACCGGCCGGCCGCCCACTCTGGCCGTGCCCCCTGTGCACACGTATTGCAAAAATGCAATTTGCATTATTCGCTATTTGTGATTTCTGTTTTGATATGCTCGTTCGTGTATCCCGTTTTTATGGGCTTCTCCTATCTCATCAGCTCACCCTCCGTATGAACTCACCGTGCCGTGCCTTGCGTTGTTGTCGTCGCGCTGCATTCAGGTTGATTGGGCGGCCAAACACTTTGTGATGTTTCGCATCTGCTGAGCTGATTAAATGGGATTTTTTTTCAACTTGTTATGCAATATCTTAAAGGTGGAAACAGCGTTGTCATGACATGTGGTTAAGTGCCTGGGATGATCCTGTTAGGTAAATACTCCTCCGCACTCCATATTTATACTGCTGGTAGGTAAGGTACAACTTATTCCACTTAGTTTTATAAGAGCAACAACTTTTACCCGATATTAATAAGCTGGCAAATTTGATTGGTCAGGTTACAAGTTTTCCTTTTCCAAATTAAGTTGAGGTGTTCACACCGAACACTGACTAAGTTTTGCTTGGCATTTTCAAAATCTTCAGTGTCTTTTCCCTGCATAGGTTAGATGCAACTGCATGCCTTAAAGTTTATTGAGACCCCACATTTCAGAGCCTACTTCGAAGAGGTTTTGTCCATCACGGCGATCGATATAAACGTCAGAAAACTACTTTTCGAACTTTTGCGAAATGCTTAACTCAGGCGGTACTGTCATTCCTCTGAGCTTTGGAAAACTTTTTCAATGTTCGAGAAGCTCAACTAGCTACTGAAAAAAAAAAATTAAACCAAAATGAACTTTAAGAGCTTACGGATCTCTAGATGAAGTGTTTTAGGTGCCTGAAAAATCAAACACGGTAAAAGTAGAGATTTTTAACCCCGGGTAACAGAAAGTAGTGAGGAAAAACAGGCGTTAAGCCATGACTCTAACTTTTCAATTAAATGCAAACCAAGCTATATTCTTTTTTGGAAACTTGAAATCACACTCTCACTTGAAGGGTATAGATTGAAAGGAGGAAGAGTGGTAAAAAAAACATTCGTGGTTCCCGTTGGGCCTCGAACCCGGCCCAAGACCACTCATTCTTATTCATATCGAATTGTGGGTACCAATTTGCAAGGCAATTCAAACACTCGACAACTCTATGTCCTGGCCCTATCTCGCATATGTGCACACTGCATAATGTGCCCTGTGCTGCCATTTATGGGTCCATCATATTTTCGCCAGGTGGGTTTGACTGGGACTGGTTAGGTTACGGTACGTAGACTTTTCTGAACAAATCGCATCAGTACCAGTAAAATTTTTATGAGAAAATCTCAAAAACATAAAAAAACGAACATCTCAAGATATAGAAGCGCCAGAATATCGTTGATGTGATATTCCAAATAATTTTGCTGACAATGTGTCATGTACCTATGCCAACTGATGCATGCCAGTCAATGAAGCACTTAACATGTGGTTTAAAACTGATTTTCTGTTGGCAAAAATTCTGACTTGTGCGATGTCCCATTCTTCACAACAACCATTTTGATAAACTGTGTGTAAAATTGAAATCTCATGTAAAAGTGTTGACGTGTCAAAAACGATGTTAAAAGGTGACATTGTGTTAAATTTCTAAAACGATTTTGATGATGGACGACAGAATGAGCTCAAAAAACGCTGACTGTTTGCTATTGGCTTTTTTGTTTATTTATAAAAAAAACATTCTCTCTCAATATTCCTAAAACTTATTCTTGATCCAAGCCTTTATGTAAAAAAAAGTATAAAACGTTTTACAAAAGTATAAAACGTTCCTCGCCTATTGAATTTCTCTTCACCACCGCAAGGTAACCTTTATTCAGTTGGTTGACTTCTTTGCCAATGTCGAAGACCTTCAGAACCTCTTGAGTCCATTCATATTCCCATAAAGCTACATACAAAAACTTATCTTGTTTTTTGTGCAATAGCAGAACAATAAATTCTTGAAAATGTATACATAAAAAAAGAAAATTTCGCAACGTTCCAGCAGCGATCCCTTGCAATACTGTTGAATTACCATCCATAAACATTAATTCCGTTGCGCAACATTTCATTAATCCATTGTTTAACGTTATTTCTCTTCTTTTTTCTAATTACAGGTATGTAAGTCGAAAAGCCAAGAAGTTCTAACGAAGTGTTCACATGGTGATAATTAGAATCCCCTTAATTATTCGCAAAGTGATTAACGTGAGTATATGTCGGCATGAATGTAGGTATCTATGGGTGTAGCTGGGTTGTATGCGTTAAGAACCAAAATGAATTAAAAAGCGGCACAAACTCCGGTGCGTCCATGAACCCCAAACGAACGAACCTTAGACGTCTTTGTTGCTGCGCGACTGTGTCGTTCAAATGCAATTAGACGAAATCAAGATGCGAGCTTAGTAGTGCTGTGCACACGCACATACATAATTGCATATGCACGAACCATTCCACGCACACAATCGCGCGAGCTAGGCGAGCTGTGTAAAGTCGAATCGACGCCGACGGACGACGAGGAAAACGCGTGCACACCAATCACTCTGGCGTGTAATTAACCGATGAGTGTGTTTGCCAGCGGATTGTGCAATATGCAGTTGCAATCCGCAATTTGCAACTCAATCTGCAAGCATGCGACGCCAGGGTTGCATTCACATGCGAATTTGTCGCAAAGTGCGAACGCAAAGCGAAGCAGTGATACGGGCTGGCCAATCCAAAATTTTAGCTCACGACATGACAACTTATGACTTGACGTTTGTTTGACAATTTGACAAGTTGTGAAACCGGCCTTTATTGGTGGCTGGCTGGCTGGCTGGCGTTGAACACTGCAAAGACCTCGAACATGCAGTTGAACTCCATGTTAGTTCTTGGCTTTTGTCCGTCGAGGTGGCATGGGGCAAAATGTGTGGCTTCTTGGTGTTTACACACTTTTTAGCTTTGTTTGGAAACTCCTCTATTGTTGAGGACTTGAGTAAGCCCCGTGTCGAAGTGTTGCCAATATTGGCAAGCAAGTAGATTCGATTTATTGCTGCGTATTGCAACAGCCACTTGCAGAAGCATTAACCAACGCATCGAGTAAAGTCGGTGCGAAATCATTCGCAAACCCAAAACACACTTCAAATTGTATCTGTATGCCATATGTGCAAGTATCTTATTTCGAAATCCACAAATTTATGTACATAAAATTAAAAGCGAAAAAAGGAACAACGCCACCAGCACATAATGCTAATTAACTGACCTGCATTGCGTGAAAGAACACCCTGTACGGTTCTACATCGAACTCAGGTTGCAGTAAGCATTCTAAATCCCCGTATCCATTAAGAGCTTAAAAACGGTGTTGCTGGCGGCGGCGTGTCAGTGGTGGGGGGTGGAAGTGGAAGACCTAGGCCACCGTATAATAGCATTTAAGCTGTAGTCCGTGTGTCTCTGACATGGAAGCGCTGCTGGTGTTCTTCCGACTCCCGGCTTTGTTGCATCGTAAGTGGAGTGTGTAAATTAAAGACGATTTCTGTCATTGTAGGAACACATAGGTGAAACTTTTGTAATTAAAATGACTACTTGTTGACGTAGGCAGGTTGTTTCCTGGAGATTATCACGCTCTTAGCACTCCGCAAAAAGGTGAAGATTTTCATTTGGTTTTGTAGTTCCTACATTTGTGGGTCTTTAGGGTAGATACGTTATGTTTGGAGTTCTTAGCATCCAGCGAAGCTCATCATAAAAAGTCCAAGGGAATAAGAAGTAAATCGAATGCAAAGCAAATTTTAGCGAAAATCCAGAAAGACGTGTGGAACCAATATTGAGTGAAACAGAGATTTAAAAAAAAAAACCACTTAAATTATTCTTGATTTAACTTTAGTTTTAAATGCAGGTCTTAAGCTGTTAAAAGAGATTCTATAAATATCAACCGAATCTTCCATGCAAACAGGGTGTAGTATGTAAAATTTTATTTCAATTGACAAGGACAAATCTGCGATTATTAAAAATCTTCCTTAAATCCTCTCTAAATCAAGAGATTAACGATACGAATTTTAAGGGCCCTGAAATAGAATATTGGTGCGGCTGATTGATGTTGATCAAGTTTGTCTACTGTCAAATTTGTGTCACATCAACATGTTACACGTTTTGTTTTTCTTTTTTTGGGTTTTTCCGTTTTGTTGACTAAAAAATCGCTGGCAATGATAAATGAATTAAATTATTTTGAAAACTGAGTTGCCCGGGAGCCAGAAAAAAATCACGTTTTCAAGGAGATGCGCAGAGGAGTTGCAAAAATCAAAGCATACGCCAAGTTTGATTGATCTTGTTGTCTCTTTCGGAAACACTTTATGAATAACTTCCTACGTTAATCTCTCCTTTTGTGGGGTGGAAACACCCTATAACTCAGAGTTAACCCAGGGCCAAATTTGACTATAAGCAAAATTTTATGTTGCCAATTCAAAATTAATCTTAAACTCGCAATAAATACTTGCTGAGTGCCATGTTATAGATGTATTTGCGGACGAAAGATCCAGTCCATTAGCCTTAGGTTTGTATACATAGGCTCATTGAATCAGTAAAGGAATCATCAGGCTATGAATTCGAAATATTTAAATTTGCAACGACAAATAAAGATTTACTCAAGTCTCAATAAAACAAAACGAAAATACTGGCATTTGCAGCTCAGAAGCACTATCACCTGACCTCTCACAACCATGCATGCTGCGTACGTTACAGATTTTCTTACGCGTATTTGCCTTATATGTTTATATTTTTTTAGCCGATTTCGAAAGGCGAGCTAAACACAGCCAGAACACTAACCACGACGCAACGAATTTTAGTTTTATGCAGACGGTACAAAGTCGCCCTTTAATTTCCGCAGATAGGGAACGAAAAGCGCTTTTGTATAGTAAGTTACACCTTGGAGCTCGGACGGGCAATCGGAAAGTAGTAGGTTCATTCCCAATTAAACTATTTAACTTTTAAAGCTTTTTCACTTCCTAGCATAAGCCAACTCCTGCCATTCTTTAACAAATTCAAGGAATAGTTAGAAACCTTGAGAATGCTTAAAGCAAAAACCTGTAAAGTGGTAAAATTAAATCAAAACTTATCCGCGAAGGTGTAGTTATTTCGGGATCATTGCCTGTCGGTGAGCCTCGGCCATTTTGTCAGCTAGTATTAAAATTCTATGTTCGTAGCTTTAGCTGCCATGTTATTTATATCACACATCTGGAAATGTACAAAAACTTCACCGGGACACAACTGAGGCAGGAAATATTTGACGCTAAAGGGGGCACTGCCGATAGCTAATGTCAGCTAATGTCGCGGAGTCTTCGGTTTGACTCCCAAAGAGGCCCTACTTTTTATTAAGCAAATAATGAATCACACTTTTATTTTACAATAAAAATTTTATGTCCATTGAGTGGCAGCTCTGTCTCAGAATAGTAATTGTTATAATAAGCTTCTCAAAACCAGCGTCCGTTTTTCGGAATCGAAAAAAATATGTGTCCTCAACTTGTGTAGGGCTCATAGGTCCTCAACATGTAATAACTCATGTTTTGTTCTTACCTGTTATCAAGCTCGTTGTTGCTGTTGACTGCAGTTCACTCCTATTTTAAATCATTACACGGAGTTCCCACCCATATTTTGATCGTTTGGAAACGCTGAAAAGATCATCTTAAACTGGATATAAAAGTTTTTATTGTCGAGTGGTGCAAAATTTAAGTCAAAATTTAAAATTCTCTTTTTTGTAAACTAAAACTACGCACTGATAATCATGAGGCTGACTCCAATCCTATTCAGAGATTGGAGCCAGCCTTATCATAAATCTCAGATGTTTGCTTACGATAGAGTCAAATTTGAATGCACAAACCTAGACTCGTTAAAATTTGGCTTTGACTTAAACTTAATTAAGTAATAACTCGCATAACTTTTCACTCTAGAAACTGTATCTTAGCCCTCATTTTGACTTAGGGATACCACCATCCCGTAAAGGATAGCATCTCCCATTTCCGAAAATGATCAAAAGAATTAGATCTCGTGTAAAAGCTGTCGAAATGAGATATCTGAGGCAAGTCGCTGGTGTTACTAATAGGGATAAGGTTAGGAACGTCAGTATTTGCAGGACTCTTAATGTTGCGCAGCTACTTCTCCGAGTGGAACGGTAATTTCTTCAATGGTTTGGTCCCATTGTTCGCATGACTCTCGACAGACTTCCCAGACCGGTAATGATAGCCGAAATACGAGCAGGCCTAGAAACTTCGACGCCCACTTGGGGATCGACCCGTGTTTGTGAGCTAGCGGTGGAGAATCGGGAATGTTTAAAGGATAAGTGCGGCCCTCGAAAATTATGATAATCTTTGCACCTTTAATTAACCTATCAATACAATCTTCTCAATGTTTGCATGAAGCTACTTACTACTTTCTAAAAGCTAATTAAATTTGTATTGCATTTTTCGTTTGCATTATTTAAACCATTTTTTCTGTAGAAAAAGAATGTCAATTGACGAACTGATTGTCGGAATTGGAATCAAAATACTCCAATAAGAAGAATCCTACGTAAGAATTTAACTGATTTTGTAAAAAACCAAAGCTGCTAGGATAAAATTTCAAGAGATGCATAAAGTGCATCCACCATAGATTGAAATAAGATTTTTTTATAATAGGCTCGCTATCAAGGTGTTATGACCCTTGATAACTTGTTATTTTAGAATAAATGTCTAGTAGGTACATCGCTAGTGAAAAGCGAGTCCCCGATCCACCACAAAATCTGTTGAGCCAGTACGAAACATAAAAACCCTGCACAGAAACAAAGCTAATCCCCGCAAGTGTTATGCCTTTTCACAGAACAGCAATGAAATAACCAGCAGAGTGTTCAATAGGAACATCTGGCATACCATTCGTCTTGTATTTTGAAAGAGGCGAAGTTGAAGGCTTTTAATATTTTGCCGACTAGAAGCCACCTATTTTGAGACGGACGCTCCTGGATTTTTCGTGTTTTGCTAGTTTTATTCCACCCAGGATATTTTGAATACCGGTACGCACCATATCTGTTAAGCGTACCCCTATCCGCACCTTTACAGGCGCCCAAACGGAGACCAGCAACCCCAGAAGGGTTGATTTTCTTGAGCGCGTTTTTGACATAATTACAATCAGCTCATCCAAGAATTAAGGCCGATTCTATGTTACTTAATGGCTTAATACTACAGGAGGAATGTACGTCTCAGTATGACTAGGAGCGGTTCTTTAAAAATTCAACATCTGAGATTGAGTAGGGTTCAAGAAAAGCAAGTTGGTTTTACCCCAAAACGAAAGAGTTGCAAGGTCGCATTTTTTACTTCAGCAGTGGAAACTTTTAAAAGAACCTTTATATCCTTCTGTTAAAGATAAAGCTGAACATCATCAGCGTAGATATGCACTGAATAGCTAATCAAATCCGAAAGGTCATTGATAAACAGACTAAATAACAATCGGCCAGGAATTCAACTCTGCAGTACACCACAAGGAATTGATCACCCAAGAATTTTAAATGCCAAATCAACCAAAAATATTTTATGGCAAATTGACATTTTTTTTGGTTTTGGACGCTTTGACACTAAGCAAGAACATTTTTCACAGCCGAACCCAAAACCAAATTATCGAGCTGTGCGATGAGCCAGGTGAAAAATTGAGGGGGAAAATATGACAGTGGGTTCTCCATTTTTGTTTTCTAACTAGAAATTTTTAGGTTATTGTCTTTCACGGTTGCCTGGAATACATCGCTTGTGTTTCTTGAATAGAAGTGGAGAAAAGGGGAAAGATATTAGGAAAAAAGATATCAGAAAAGCCATTATGTTTTCTTCTAGTGATTTTTTTTCTGGCTTCCATGAAAACTGTACCTACGAGTAGGTAGGCAAGTGAAGTTCAAAAATGATAAGGTGCATGCAAAACCTTTATGGCTTCGACATTGCTTCACTACGTGCCAAGAGTTCTTATACAAAATCTAACTTTTCTATGAAAAGCTGCATAGTGTCGCACAATTTTTACTCAAACACAGTGGCTCCGCTGAATGCACTCCGTCTATCTAAATATTCCTTAATCATAAATTTAATCCATGTCATCCCGAACACATTCCGAACACAAATGCTTTGAATCTAAAAGTATAAATATGTAGGTGCATAGGTACACGTAGAATCTAAAAAAAAAAAAATATTGCAGCAAAACAAAGAGAAATAATTGAAAAAAAAAATGCAGCAAACAATTTCTGTAACAAACGGAAGTAATAATAGGGGTGAGGCTCTCCGTTCATGTCTATCTGTAAGGGTTGTAGATACGCTAAGGCGACGACGTTGCAGAAAAAAAATAAATTCTCAAAACATTCTCTTTAATTTTTCCGATAATATGATGACTTCTTCACCCGATTCCGGCCTCTGCCTCTGCACTATGAGCACAGCCCCCAGTTTAGTATCCAATCACCTAAACCGACAGAAGCCAAGCCAGCAGCCAGCCTTTATCTATACGAGCCTTCCCGTCGCACACACACTCACCATGTCTGTCTGTCTGTGTTCGTTCTATAATGATTCTAGCTGTTTAGAGTCTTTATTTTTTCGCTGTGCTGTTGTTCTATACCCAGAAATGCATCCACTGAATGCATCAAAGCAAAACACCCCCCGCCCACTGGCTCATTCAACCCCTCAACCGCCAGCGCGTTGCAACACTCAGACGACCAAAGACCGAACAGAGTGCATTTGATGTTGTTTTTGTAGTTTTTCTATGCATTTTTCTAATTCTTTTTCCTTTTTTTTTGCCCGTTAGCGGCTCGGTGCCATAGAGCAATAGCTGAGTGGATTTTGTTCTATCCTAGAGCATGAGCCAAGTCAGTGCTCACCACCGACCATTGAACGTGCGGCTGTGTGTGCGTCCTCCTGTGTACCGTCGTCGTCGTCGTTGGCGTTGTTGTTGTTGTTTTTGCACTCTTTCGTTTCGCTTCGCTTTTTAAATACCCGTCCTTGGCTCGTCTATTCAACTTTGTCCTACTTATTAGTTGGCTCTATAAAAGCTATGGCGCGGCGCGGCTCTCTACAACAACTATGCACACAACGACTTCTCTATGCAACTATCTGAATGCAGTTTTCTGTGTGTCGTTGCAGTTCTTTTTTTTTCAGTTTTCTGTGCAGTTTTTTACCCTTTTTGTGTATGGTACTATGGCTCCGGCTGTGGCGTTCGTTCTCCCCGGTTTATTGCGAATGCAAGCTTCTGGGGGTATAGAGTCATATGGTGCGGCATATAAAGCCACGTTATGTATGTAGGTATGTTTGTAATGAATGACTTTTGTTGCAACTTCTGTACATGATGGATAACGATTTAGCTTTTTGCATTATTATCTTTTTATTTGGACAAATGTCCGCACATTGTAGTGGATGTACGCTGTTGTCATTAGATGGTTTTTAATTTAAGCGCTATTCCTGGGAGCCCTAGAGACGATTGGGTACGGAAACTGTCAAATTACACTTAAGTTTGTATAACTGAAACGCAATTTTTTTGAAGGAAGGAGTGAGACTGAAAAAAAGTAGAAGGTTTTAAGAAAGGTTTAAGATTACTTTATTGTTTTCGGAAGGAAGAAAGGCAGATTGACAGACATTATTTGAGGCATAATGTCATGAGATGCCTGGAGCTCTGGAGTTCAATGAACTTAGCTTCGAGTTCCTCTTTTATTTCAATAAAAATGCCATCGAATTGCCTTATTATGCAATATAAAGAAAAAATCATGGCTTTTAGCAATTAAAAAAAGGGTGGTCGCTTCTTGAACAACCAGAGAACAAATGAACTGACGAAAGATGACTTGAAAATCTGCGGGATAGAAGAAGAAAAAGTTCTGACGCTGTTAATACTTACATAGTTACTTTTTACGACGTAAACTTAAGCCTCAACCAACAAGCTTCGCCAGAATGTTGGTAGCTAAACGTCCCCAGTTCTGCAAGCGAATGCCTGAGTCTCACTCTTCGAATACGCCATCCCTGTTAGTACGGTCCGAAGTTATTTTGGGACAGAGCGTTAGCGTCCATCCTCCCTGGATAACCTAGCCGTCACAGCCCTTGTATCCTGACTCCAGCATAGAACTTATATAGCCAAAGTTCTATGCTATACTTCCTCCAACTCTTTATTCAAACAGCACATCACCCAACAATTAGCCTTCGAAGCAGCCTGAGATTCTTTTTAAGGGTTAGGACCGTCTTTAACGAAGTCCATGCTTCTTTCGGGAACGCAAGACTTATTTATATGATGAGGATCTTATTTGATCGAGAGTGTGGTTCTACTGATAATTTTTAACCTTTCGTAATTTGAGCGGATTTACAGAGTCCGTCCTATTGCGCTCTGACTGTTTCGACCACTAAACGTTGTCATTAAAAGTTCAGCAGAAAGGCTTGTCAGATGTGACGATTCATAGCCAAACGGACGGTGTATAATTTCATTTGGCGACACGAAAATCCTTTTAGCGACGCACCACGAAAATGCGATACTTTGAGGAACTTTTCTAACAAAAGTCCTCATATTTTTTAATTTTTGTAAATTTATTACTCAAACCTTATCTCGTTTTAATTGCTGTTTGCTCAATGGATCCATCAAACCCGATTTCTTATGAAACTATTTTTGAAGACTGAAATTTATTTTCTTTACTGTTAAGTCGCGAGAAATCCTTCAATTTAATGCGTTTTGAATTTTGAAAGTTTTGAAATAATTCAATTTTTTGACGTTTTATGATTTACGTTTGGCGATCCGCGTTTCTAGAACCTGGAACAGGGTTCATCACTGTCGATAAATAGAAAATCTTCAAAGCCCTTTTGATAGAATTTTTAAGATATCACGGGACAGGCAATATTTGAAAAAAAAGTTCTTCAGTGCGTCGGAAGACCTTCTCAATTTCTAAAATTAAGCCACAAACTTCCAGGCGGGGGCGTTGATGTTACAAACAAGTAAGTAAGTGCAAGAGTTCGTATGTCACGAACTTCTAAATACTCGACCCTCTTTATCCATTAACACCAAATTCAAAAATTTTTGTCTGTTTCATATACTGAATGTCAATTATTTGTATTGGCCACGCCCCTAAAAAAGGGCGTAGGCTGAAAATTAAAATCAATTTACTCTTATTTCGTTAGAATCACGAGAAAATGCGTTTAAGGCAATACTAATACTTAAAAAAAACAGTTTTTTCCCCTAAACGCCCCCTAAAAGTGGGCGGAACTCAATGCTTTGTGTGCAACAAACTAAGCAAATGGTAATATCTTTAATATTTGTCATATAATTTTTTTTTTCAATTTAGAATGAATTTCCCGAGAAATCAGGATTTCAAAGATTTCAGATGTTTAACATCTGTTAGTGGGCATGGTCAATAGAGTGGGCGGTCCAATTTTTGGCTTCTGGTCGATATTGCTCTCCACCGAAATTTGAGTTCATATGTTTTGTCTATCTTGACCAAAAGGCATTTTGAAATAAAATGTAAATTTGAGGTTGTCTGACATTCAAGCCAATTGTGGGCGTGGCTGTGGGCGTGGCTGTGGGCGGATCTTCTCAATTTTCATATTTTGTCTGTACAAAATGAGAACCAAGCAACGCTGCAAGTTTCAGTTTCCTAGCTAAATTTTGAAGACCTCAAAAGTGCATACATACGGACAGACGGATGGACGGACATGGCTTAATCGACTTACCTGTCGGTTTCGATCATATCTCTAAAAGGTCTCAGGGGTCTACGGTGATTATTTCACTGTGTTACAAACTATGCATTAAAATTAATATACCTTCGGTCGGGTATAAAAAGAATTATCTTCCATAGCTGCATTCTACCAACGTATTAAATTCCTTTTTTTCACCGAGACTTTTAAGGTTGCAAGTGGTTCTATGGAAATGGCACGCTTTGGTTCTACTATTAATATTTACGCCCATATTTGCTTAGCTACCACTTTTTGAAGCTAAATATTCTAACACTCCATGCTTTTTGGATCTTTTTATTGAAAAAAGTATTGTAAGACGTCCAATCATCGATCAATGAGAAAAAGAATGCGACTAAAGAGAAACTCCTGAGGTATTCAAACTAGTTTTCGCCTTATTCCAAGAGAAAAAGATGATTAAAAGCAGCATTCTCTGGGGTCCAACTCCCTTCAACTGAGAACAAAAGACCCGAAAGTAACCTTTGTGTCGAAAAACTTCACGGAGTTCCGTTCGAAAATCGGCACAATTGTAGGTCCCCTTGTATGTGAAGAATGCAACACACTCATTGTTCAAAAGTTGGCCCTGTTCCGCTACTATGGGATGTTTGTGTTTTATTTTCTTTGGGATAAACTGAAAAGCATTTAGAGCGCCATGCCCTACCCCACCTCATCCTGCATGCCGCTGATGTGTAAGTGATGTTACGCTGTAAGTGGAAATTTTTAGTCTCAACATTAAGCTGGAAGACTGAAATTTAACAAACGCATTGGAATTCGATGAGTAAACGTCAAGGTTCATTCAATTCGCAAACTGTCAGGCTAACAATTTGTCTGCATGTGTGCCTACGTTACGTTATCGTCCCTTTTTGTCTCTTGAGGTTCTATTTATATCAATATTGGTTCTATTTAATTTAACAGCAATACTTTAAGGCCTGTGTTTTCATCGTGACGGAGTTACGCCTGATTCACAATAAGAGCGAGAGAGCGAGTGAGTGTCTCGGGCGAGTTGTAAAGTGGTTCACAATACTACGTTATCGCTGTCTCGCACGCCTAGGTCAACGATTATTCTGTGATTCTCTATTCTGAGTTTTCACACGCTATTGACGACTCACAACAAGATTTTTAGAGGCTTAGAAACACATAAATATATATAACGAAGTCAACAAAATCTTACAAATATGTTATGTCTTGTCACTTTGCAGTCAAAACAGTCGTTGCGGTTTCTCGCTTTCATTGTGTATGAACAAACGATTTTCTAGTCTCGCGTTGATGCTGACGCGCTTGTTGTGAAACAGCCACTAATTATGTTAACTCAAAGGCTAAAAATTAATTTTAAAAACGATTGCCTAACGAGGAAGCAAATCAAGATCGTCTTAAATATTCCCTTAAACTTATTTTTCAGGGCTCTCGAGGTCCCACCTTTTCTCTGAAATTAAAAGTTTTTTTTCAGAAAAACAAAATCTATGGACGTTTTAAAAAAAAGAGAAATCAATCAGATTTTTAAGCGTTTTTGGTCACACCCACACTATTTTTTTAAGTTATAAGAAAAAAACATATTTAACTTCCGATTTTAATATGCATTTAACTTTACCTGCCAAGTCCTTAGCCAAAAATTAGTACTGTGTTAAGGGATTTTTTTTAAAACTTCTTTTGAGAAACAAGGCGTTGATATGTTCAATTCATTTTACAAATTGCTTAAAATATTAGTTTGACTCAACTAGTTCACTCGTCGATCTCGATCTCATCTTCAAAGGAGAAAATTTTAATAGCTACGCCACATATTGCACGTTTAGGCTAACGTTAAGGGTGTAAAAAAAGGACAATAACACCTTGTTATGCCCCAAAAGTTTGCATGCTGCTGCTCATTAGTCTCATATCTTGCTGCAACGTCTAAAGGGTCATTAAATTGTCTGCAAGCATACTCGAAAATATTCGCGAAATGCGCCAAATAATGAATATTTAATAATGCAAAAAATGCCTGTACGAACGTATTCATACGCAAGTTGCCTTGAGATAAATAACCTAAGTGGATGAATCTCTTTACATTGTATCTTTATGGTTTATTTTTTTTTTACCCCCCGCCCCAAACCATTTTCACTTTCATTTCGTTGCGCAGTAAAATCTACAAAAGTTATTTTTAGTTGAAAAATTTTTATTATTAGACAGAGAACGAGAAAGCTATTTAAATTGTTTAAATGCAATGAAAATCGAAAGTAGTTTCAACTTATCGCTAATAGCTTTAGAATGCACATACAGACACATACAGAGTGTTGCGCAATTCCTCACACAATAAAAATAATGCCATTAAGCTTTAGGGAACAGCTGTATGGGGTTGGGTTGGGGGTACACGGTATACCCTCCATGCTGCCACCCCATACCGAATGTGATAGAACATGACAGAAGGAGGAAGCTATGACGACATTTTTAGAAAATGCATATTGAAATCGTTTTGATTGAAGCTAACAGATACTCTCGGTCGTGTCGTTCGGCTGGTGGGTTCCGAATGGAAAACAAATGAATGAATGGATCGCTCATGCTACGTGGGGGGTATTTATACGGGCGGTGGATTGTTTAAGCATTTTTTCCCCCTGCTGCTGCTGCTGCTGTTTCATGACAGTTTGTCTATCAGAAGTACTTGATTGATGTTTGGACATTCTACCGCCCACAAAAAAAATACTGCCAAGCCATTTAGTGATGGCGAGGAGGGAATAGAATGCAAATTGTTTCCAACATTTATCTTAGTAATCTCCGAAATATTATCTATACGTAATTGCACTGAGAAACCAAAAAAAAGCAGAGCAAGATGCAGTCTTTTCGCAAAGGCTTTGTAATTATAGACAAACAGAGCCATGCGGACTGCAACTGCAATTTGGGGGAAGTCCTACAAAAAAATAATCGTTAAGTGGCCTCTTGCAGCAGCATTGTTGCCAATTGGTTGGTGGAAATGTTGCACTATTGTTTCAAGAGGATTTCAACTAAAGTAGGTCGGAGAATTAACCTCTGACACTGCAGTAGTTATCTCTTAGTGGGTTGGGTATTTATGGGGCTATTTGTACACATGGTGCTAGTAATTGTCGAGCGTTTAAGATTTGGAAATACATTTGCTGTGTGTGAAAATGTCCGAGTTGCAGTATTGTTTCACAATTTTGTATTATTCTTGTGCATGGTGTTCCTTTCTCGCAATCTAACATCATATCGATTGTGAAGGAGAATCCTTACTCCTCGCATTAAATGGAAAATCTATGAGTAGATTTAAGGAAAGTGTAAACAAGAAGTTTTTAGCACCGTCGATTATAGACCAACTGGGATTCAATTATATTGATGAGCATTGCTTCTCTTACCAGGTTCTTAGTTCAACATTTCAGACTTCAGACTTTAAATGTAAAGAAAATATGAGATTATTGCTTAATGTAGTTAAGAGCCTTTCAAAGAGTTTGAGTGAGTCAAGTCAGTTCTCAAGGACTGCATATGCTGAGAGCAAAGCAAGTCGCGAGCAAAAACTAGCAGTGCTAGAAACGATTGTTCTTTAGACTTAAGTCAGGGTTATTAAGTGAGTTACACTAAAAGCTATGGTCAAAATTTTAACTTCAGTCTACCAGCCCGATTCATATTGTTCAAAAGGAATCGCTAGCTTTTGTGCATACGTTGTAGCATTGTGAAGCAATCACTTAGACGCTTGCAACCCTTAAGAGATAAGATCTAGACCGACAGGTGCACTAATAAGGCCTTAACCGTATTGCCATGTAAGTTGAACAGCTTTACTTTGACATTTTTTTAAAATTGCTTTAAATTTTAGGTCTTTAAAGTAAAATTATTTTAATCCGCAAAATTCAATATGTGCGGACCTATCCTGCACTCATTTATAGTTTCGCGGGAGAAAGGTGTTTAAGTGATCGCAACACCGATCTCGTGGTCCCTTAGGCGTATGTCCAAGAGAGTTTTTCGGTAATTTATCTACAGGGTGCTTTCTGCTACTCAAGACTAGTTTAAAAAAAATCTGACGCGCACGGGAACGACTTATCAAACCCATCCAAGTATTGAGCATCTCAATTCTCGAAAATTCTGACGTTTCGAACAACTCTCTGCAAGAAAAAATTTAAGGATCAGCAAAACTTACTCACAGAAGTAAGGACCTTACAAAACTTATTCACAGAAGTACGGCCCTTATACTTACTTATGTTAATAAAATTATGTAAAAATTTTGTCAAAAACCGTATAAGATTTTGGTAACTATATTGTGGATGAAAGCTAAAAATCTTAAAACCTTTCGTATCCATTTTTCGATGTACTTTTTGGGGTGTGTACATTTTCGCACAATCGTTCACAGGTGGACTGAAGCTATTTCTTTTTCGTAGTTCGCAACGATCACTGAATAAGTTAGGCTGCATAGCTGTTAGAAAGAGAAATGAAGCAGCGATAGATGTATAAAGGGTAATCATGCCACAATCTTATGAACTGATCGGTGTTTTTGTCAAAAGTAGCAGTATGTTCCTTACATTTTGTGTCGACGTAAAGCAGTTATTAGAGACTGAATTTGCTGTGCAATAGATTGTGATTCAAATCCGAAGTATTAGTATTCTGGTTGGTTGTACTAATTCTTGCTCAGACCTCCGTCGCTTTATGTAAATATAAACCCTTTGAGATTAGTTACAGCTGACAACAACATTCTCAATAGTCCTTAGGTTGCATCGCAGTGATAATGAGTCAGTTAAGAAGCGGCCTAAATGGATCCATAACGAATTATTGAAAAGAAAAATCGAGAAAAAACTCGAAATGCCATTTATGTTCAAACCTTTTTAGGTAGCTTTTACTCAACATCCAAGTCCTTAGTTCCTAAAACTAAAATGCTCCATGAAACTCTCCTGCCTAGTCTATCTTCTGATCCCAGTATGTTAACTTTTAATAAGGGCAGCTAGTCATAAGCTTTTTAGCGGGAGAAAAACTAAAACAAGGATTTTTTGCCTCGTTGAATATGCTGAGGATATGCTGATTCCTGCGACTTTCCTACTTGGCTTTGTTTCTTCTACGTTCCTTAGCGTTTCGTACCTTCCTCACTGTTACTTACCTACTTAAGGTGGCGCCATAGTCCGGAGTGGACCTCAGCCAATATGCTTTGCCAGCCAGCTGTGTCTCCAGTTTTGCACGCGAAGTTGGCTGAGGTCCCCTTCCACTTGCGTGCGCCATCTGAGTCTCGGTGCTTCCCTATTACGCCGTTTCTGCGGGTATCCATCCGCTCTAAATGACCCAGCCATCGTAGCTGTTGTACCTTCCCCACTGCTACCTCACCAAAAATATTTTCTCTTTGTGGTTGTCTTTTGTATGAGGTAACTCTTAGGGCCCATCGTACAACTTAGCGGGCTAGTTTCTTCGGCTGCTTGCAACCCTCCCTAACCTCACTGTTGGATTTCGATTAGGACCCTACTGTCAAATAGTAGGTGCTCCTTCACTACTCGCTCTCACTAGTAGTGAACCGTACCTTAAGCCAACTGATCTCTGAAAAAGGACCTAAACGATCTGACAATATATCTGCACGCTAAGCTGCAAGACTGCTCGATAGTTACTCCTTGGTTTCTACCTATCGATACACTAAACCAGGTAGATATAAGTAGTGGAGTTTATCAGTGCCACCGAGGTCAGATATAGAACTTTGTTCGTACGACCAGAATTTGGGTTTAGGTGACACAGTCTCCAGGCTTTGTCCATTTATTTTTACTTCCGTGCCCTGAGAGGTATTGCTTAAAGGCTGCCCTTTGGTCAGTTTTGTAGGTTCATATCCGTTCTTGTCTAATGAAGGGGATGACGTGAAGTAATTATATCAATGTTTCTGAGGATCGGCTTGATCTTGACGAAGCGAAAGCTTATTTTAGTCTTTTGGGTGTTGAGGCTTTTCACGGCAAAGACATCGTCGATTGCCATCGCCATGAGTTTTCCCGCAACTCCAACTTGGTGTTCTGTGCCGTTGACCAAAAACGATATCAACCGTAGACTTTGTAGGCACAATTATCTGCTTAATGAAAAATAGTTCTCCTAGTTTTATCCTGACTATAAGTTCGAGCTCATGCACGTAGCACATTTCTGTCTGAGAATGAGAAGGCAAGAAGGGGATAGATGATATGGCTTATCAGATCTCACTGCCAGTCATTATACAGCTTTCCCAACCTTCTTACCCAACTCTTACTAGCCTAAGGTTAGAATAAAAGGTTTTAAAATAGGAAAGCCTTCCCGGATCTAACTATGTATACCTATAATACTTATACATACATACATAAATATACTTTCAGGTACTAACACCAGTACCCAGTTGTCCTTTATCTTTTATCTGTAAATTTCCTTGATTTTTCTACTAGGCACTTTACTAAACGGTTTACTTTTACTAAAAAGCGGTACAAATGTAAAACCTTTGGTCCAAACTCCTTTCCAAACCAAGATCGATAATAATCAGTCGATTGAGAATGTCTTGATTGTCCATTCCCTGAATTTATTTCAATCAGCGGCATACATTGGTAAGTACCTATATCAGAAGTTAGGTAGGTACATATCTTCCAACCTGAATAGGTACATGGACGTGATACCAACTTAGGTGCATGTTGTTTAATTACCAACTTGACAGTCCAATTAAATTTACGCTTAAGCTTCGGGCGAAAAATCCCGTCGATTCCACTCCTTGTAGATTGTAGGAGCTAGATACGCAGATTAAATCCCCCTAATCCTTCTCATGCAAATTCATTAAGTCATCTGACACATGGATCAATATCTGTCAAACTTTCAAAAAAAAACTAAATCCCTTCGACTTCGAAAGCCCTTTTCGCGCATTCGAACCTCCCCCTCCATCATCCACAAAGGCAAAACCGAAAATCGACTGCGTGCGTTCGCACAGTACTCAATCAATCTGCGCAATTATGCGGTTCGCATTTCACCTACCCGTGTGCACCACACACACAGTCCAGTAACATATTGAGACAATTAAATCGGACAACCCACACAAAACCATCGAAAAAAGCCGCGATGTGAACGTTGCTTGAATACGCACAACGGTAATACCTACGTGTGCAAATCGAAACGTTAAAACAAGTGTAGCTACCCCCGCGGCGGCATACCACCCAAACCATGCATCCCGTAGCCAGATGCACACATTCAAAAATAAAAAAAAAATCGTATCGTTGTTGGTAGGTATTTTTTTTTTCTATAAAAGTTGTATCTCCTCTAGGAATATGAAAAATTGCTTCAAAAACTCGCAGCTAGATAGAAGACCCACCGACCCGATAGTGTACAAAAAAGACGAAATAGCTTTACCAACAACAACTACGAGTACAATCCAAATGAATAGCGTATGCACGACACGACATAAAAAAAACTCATCATGAATAGAGAAGCAGAGAGACTGAAAAAAAAAAAAAATACCCAACTGACTCCACTTCTTTACCGTTCGCATCGTGGCTCCGTAAGTGGGTCAACGCGAGGTAGGGTCATTGCACTATGCATGTTATATTATTATTCTCAGTGCTCTTTGTGCCGTGTGTCCGCAAGCCAACACCACCAAAGGTGTGGGTTTGAATGTGTGCGAAAATCTGAGCCACGAAACTGAGGGTGAAGCGCAATAATCAAAATAGAAACTCGCGAGAAACACCAGCGAACGAGAAGAGTTCTCTTCGTGGATAGTTTTCTCGCTCTTATTACTCAATATCTTTTGTTTTGGTTCTTTTTACCCTCTCTTTCGGGGTATCTGACTGGGCACATGTTTCTAAACATCTCTGGCAACATAATTCTAAAGTGCGTAGATACGAATACGCATTCGTTGCAGTGCAATAAATGTGGATTTTTTTTTCTTGTCTTGTGTTTTTCTTTGATAAGAAATTGGGTTTTGTTTGTATATAGTTTTCTCTACATTTTATTAGGCGTACAGGTTGTTATATTATTTTTTTTTTTTAAAGAAACATATTTTTCAGAACTTTAGGCTGGTTTTATGAGCCCTCCACCAACATTATGCAAAACTCTGTAGTCTGTAAGGTGCCATACAACATTTATTGCAGTTGCATTAATAAAAAGTGAATTGCTTTCGAAAGGATCGTAAATTATGGCTTTTCCTCGCGTTTTATGGGCTTGGTTCGGATAAGAGCCCGTCAATTGAAGTATCGAGGGGGTGTGGGGGAGTGATATATTCTGTGTAGCTTTATCAATTAAAGAATCGTAAATCATTTAAAAAAGATGACTTAAGTGTGAGGTTTCTCGCTTCGTCGTTAACTAACTGAATAGCTGGGTATTATACCTCAGGTAATATCTCAATCCTGATGAAGACATAGGTACGTAATAAAACAGTAAAACGAGGCTTCTTTGAGGCTGGCGTGTGTGGAGTTTCTTTTATATCCGATTTGCATGCATATTTATATCTTTTCTGACGACCGCAGAGTTGTGACATCGTGTCAATGCCAAAATCGGCGGATAAGCCGAGTAAGTAATTTGCATTTTTGCATGTTTTATGTGGAGGTGGCAACCGGCTAGAGTCGTGGATAATATTTACGCAAATTTTGTTGCAAAATATTTTGCCTCATGGTGATGCATGGACCAATCTCTTATTTGGCATGTGTCACTGCGTAACTACTTGTTAGATTCATGTAATACGAGCGTGCCCAAGAATTGTGTTGAATTGTGTTTTTTTTTCTATAAGAACTTCGGCATCCTAAACACGCTTTATTCTGGTTATGAATGAAGGAAAAAATTAAAAACCTATTTCGAACACTACGAAGTGGCCTTCATCAGATTTTTGATAAGCTACCAGGATGGGTTTGAAGCCGAAAGGCTGCTGCTTTCATAAAGGGTATAGAAAGCCGTAGTAATGTAGTCCTGAAATACTACAATTCCCTATCAGACTTATTTGTCAGTCTTGGGGCTATGACAATGGAAGTATTTCAAATTTACCTTTGCGGCTTTTATGGTTTAATGCCATCCATATACCTGTTTTTGCGCTTACCATTGCGTACTTTCAACTAAGTGCATGAAATTCTTCGATGAGGGGTGAGTAAACACTAAAGAGCAAATTGGCCATAAGCAAAAATGCTTAAAAGGATATGACGTGGAAAAAAATGCTGCCGTTCCAAACATACCTACTCTCCCTTAGGTTTGGCTTAAATGTTTTTTGTTTTCGTTTCTCGCAAAGCCATGACATAAAGTCGCCAATTATAAGCCTTACTGTCTGCTTAGAACTCTCAGTTCTATAAAGATTTTACTGCCAGGGCTGACAAAGATTTTAAGGCTTACTTGATTTTCGAAGTACCTAATTGTTTTTCAGATTGTCGTCGGAAACTTTTCTCTACAAATTTGAGAAGAATTAAGATTTCTGTGTGTTACACAAATCAAGATCGTAAGGCGATTTATCAACGGAACAGATGACAGAAAGAAAAGTCGCACTTTGCGGTCCAACTTTACTAGCGCAAGTTTTTGTGGCAAAACACACGAAGCGATGGCGCCACAAATTTGCTTATTTCGGTTTAAGACCGCAGAGTTGTTCAATTTGTAAGTTTCATAAATATTATTTATGCTAAATTTTGTTGCATGAAATAATACTCTTTCAACTACATAATGCTTTGTACAGAATATATAATCTTTTTTAAGAGCACTCCAACGCAAGGGATCACCATAAAAGTCAAAAATTAGGATATAACACGCTTCTAGCGACAAAAAACGTGCGGTAAAATATCGTGCGGCAATTTTTTGATCCTGAATTCCTCAGCTTAAAGTTTTTTGAAAATTTTTTATCTTACTAAAATAGCTCACTGTGTGAGATTTGATCCTCTCAGAGGAGCTTTGTTTTTGTATTGTAGAGAGTTTTATTTTGATCACTCGGCACTATTCTTTTGAGTGTCCTTGAGTCGTCATTTATGAGTCAATACTTTCTGAAACTACGCCAAATAACAAAAAAAGAAGAGCTGCCTATAATTCTTCATACATAATTGTGTCGTTTATAGCGGCCTGTAATTTCTGAACTGTAACTTGTGGGGGTGCCGTGGCGTAGTGGTTAGTGTGTGTGCTTACTACGCCGGAGGCCTGGGTTCGAATCCTGCCATCGTCACCTGAAAAAAAAAAGACTTGTTCTTTTTCACGGTCCCCACCTCCGCGAGGGTCTGACAAGCCCTCCGAGAGTATCATTTGTCTTGAAAAACTTCTCAAAGTGCCGTTCGGATTCGGCAAAAAATTGTAGGTCCCTTTGTATGTAAAAGAAATCAACACACCAGCATACATTGTTGAGAAGTTGGCCCTGGTTCACCTCGAGCTGTTGCGCCACTCTATTTATTTTTTTTTTAACTTCTGAACGGTGAGTCGTAGAAGGATGAAATTTACTACACTTATAAAGTCTGCGTTTTTGCAATTAAACACTGCGTTTTTGCAGTTTAAGTTAAAGTTAGTGTGGCTCGGCTTTTGCCGCAAAAGCGTCTGTATGGAAAGACAATCTTGGTGATTCCCACTAATAAGTATCAGCCAAGATAGTCGATCGAAGCAGACGTAGTTACCAAAATAGGGTAAAGACCAATTTTGATCCCTTTTGATTTAATATCAATAAACCACCCGTCCATTTCGTAGCAATAGTTAATGCAAATGGTAAAATTTTGGAAATTAAAACTTATAAAGTCCGTTAAAAAAGTGACAACGCATACAAGGGCAATTTCTTATATACACACAAACGGCTTTATTCCAATTTAAATTTTGATGGTAAAAAAAAACGAAAAGTGTTTTAACGCTTATCTTAAAAGGTTTTTCATCCAGAAATAAATAAATTGAAACATAAATTGATTTCCTTGCGATTTGTACACATTTTATAGGAATAAACTTTTTTGTTTGGAAATGTGCAATCATTTCGAAACATCGAGATTTAGCAAAACCGATCGCGGTAAGTCCGAAAAACAAAAGGTTTATTCCTTTAAAATTGAAACATACACTAAACAACTATAATTTTTTCAAAATATTGACAATTTTTGAGAAATAACGAATGAAAAATATGTGCCCGTTTAAGGTCATAACTTTTTAATAACTTCATTAAAAAAGCCGATATTAGGCAAACACATAGGTATAAGGCAATAGCAGCAACTTAAACAAAAGCTTAAATTAAGTTGAACTGTTTCAAAACTGCAGTTTTGACGTATTTTGACACAAAAAATTTACAAAAAAATATGTCCCCACCACTATCTTCGATGCTATAAGGTCAAGTAATTTTTAGCAGTTTCTGAGATTTAGCCCGAAAGCTTCAAAAACATTTCAAAAAATTATTTTTCAAAATATTCTGGTACCCATCTCACCGGTAGAACCGATTATAATGAAATTTGGTTTGTATAAAAAACGTATCACGACATTTTAAAAATTTATAAGATCTTTTAAAAGTAAAGTTTCTTGCTAAAAATTTTTTGGGGCGGTTTAAAAAGCAAATCAAAAAAGCCGCATTTATAACCGATAGTTAAAAAAACCTGAACTATTAACGCAGAATTTTACGAAAAAATGCCCATTGCTAGCGCAAAGTACATAAAAATTAAAAAAAAAAAAATATATGGATTTTAAATAAAAAAAGACCAGCAAGTATGAAGACATTCGCGGAGCGGTCCGTTTGTTGTAGGTGAAGCTAACCTTTATTGTGCGGTTTGTGTAAAATTCTATGTTTTTACTATTATTTCATGGCAATATTTTAAATTCTGTTTTCATAGTTGAGTCTACTGTTCTTATATTTGGTGTTTTTTTTTTAGTAATTGATGATTGGAATGATTTTGTTATAATATATTCTTGAAAATTAACTGTTGTAAAACAGCAATTTAGATTTTTTTCAAATTTTACAATCAGCTGCATTCCGTTGGCCATTTTCCTAAATTCTGTGGAAATGGATTTGATGTTGTTTTCTATATCATTTTCTATTTCTATTTTCTATATCAAAAGAAACTTAGGGTTGGAAAAGGCAATATTGAAACTTTTTAAATGTATCAAATTTTCGTTGTAAACGTTTCATACTTAAAAAATCAACAGTAATGAGCAGTTAACAGAATAGAAAATTTAATAAAATCGTTTTCATAAAATAATAAAATATTTTAACGTTTTTAAGTCAAATCTTCACAACTTCAAGTTTGCTTAAACTTAAAATGAAATCTCAGAAAATGAAATGTTCCCATTATTTAATTCTGAGTTATTCTGTCCTTTATCCTTTTTTTTCATTTCTTAAAAAAGCTTCGAAAAACTTAGGTTAAAAACGGCAATTTAAAACTTTTTGTGAAAAAAATGTTTTTAGGTTCTGATTTACCCTGTATTTCCTAATACGTGTGTTCAATATTGGCCTTGTGCACTAAGCGGTTCAAAAATTTTGGCCTCAAACACTTTGAAAAACTGCACCCATTTTCGACTCTTCATTTGTAAAAACTTTTCAATATTTAAAAAAATTAAACTTAACTTAAGTTTCGCTTTTCTTGTTCTTGCCTACTCATCTTCTTAAAAAAATGGATGAAATTTTTAACAGTTATTTGCAACAGTTATTAAAAAAATTTGCCCTCGATGGCAAATGGTCGATTCTCTGACCATTTTGCAGTTTAAAAGCACACCTAACTTTGTCTTTCTACGACTTGCCGTTCAGAAGTTATATAAAACACGATTGGACGGACAGGCGGACGGACAACGTAGCGATACCGAGGTCCTTTTTCTATTTTTGGACGGACGGCTAAAAACGCAGAGAAAGACACACCCCCCACTATCTGGTTAACAGTCATACATACCGCTTCGAAAAAGATTTCTGACTTAGACTATTTTTTGGAGTTCGAAAGAAAAAGCAGCGCAGCTGAAATATTGCATGGTTTCGAGACACGCCTAAGATCATTTAAATAGTTCATTTAATAGATCATTAAAATAGTAGCGCTAAAAAATGCCTTAAACTTCTGAGTTGTTTCTCGTCGAAAAATTATTGTTTAAGGTGCCTCATGCCCAGTTTTATAATAAATAATGTTAAACCGACCAGTAGAAGCTACAATAGAAAAAACTCAAAAGCCATTGCCCATTTTGAGACTCTGCGGCCGTTCTAGGTATTCCAAAGGCTCAACTGTGTCTCATATAAATTCCCCTGCCCAGATATGATAGTTAGACCAAATTTCCTCAATCCCTCCTTTTTCCTTGCAATCCAAATGGGAACAAAAATTAAAAGATCAAACTCAAGGATTAGGTACTGGATTTGATTCGAGCTTCGGATTCCTCGACATGAGTTTAAATTTGAAGGACATCCTCTAAATTTTGTATGGGGCCAATAAATCACCTCTGCAAGTCTAAAATATTAAGTCTCAAATTTACAATTATTTTTTTGCTGCGACCTCTTTTATAATATGTTGTGTGACCTTTGATACAATTGGCTTTTCATTTTCACTTAATTTTTTTGTGCAGTTGAAAAAGCATGAAATAGCAGTACTGTTTAAATAACGCGAATACGCCAACGCAACAGTTCAAAGTACGATTTATATTTCATCGAAAAAAGTTTTCTGTCGTACTTTGAACCCGCATCCAATCAAGCCTGTTGTCATCCACTTCCACAATTTGGCAATCAACCAAAACTCGGTTAGCAAACCATTTCCAGATTATAATTTCGAACTCCCTTTCGAAACTGCGAGTATTATTTTCGCAATAGACAAAAAGCAACGACCGCCTTCGTTCTCCAAAGTGAAATGAACCGAAAATGCGAAAAAAAATGCAACCTGAGAGAAAAAAAAAACACAATCCATAGATATTTATATACTTTTCCATACATAAACCTTGTCGATTTATTAAAATACATTAGTGATGTAAATTATTGGCTAATTATATAATCTGCAACACACAAAGTCGATATGATGGCTTAGATGAAAGCCAATCGCCCGTTAAAATGTTTTTTTTTTTCTTCGCTTTTTTCATATCTCACTTGTCAAAAATTCAATCTTTCGAAATTGGCAGTTGGAAGGTTTTTTTTTTCCTCTTCGTCTTCTTTTATTTAAATTTTCCCTTTGGTTAGTTTGTAATTAAATAAATTTATTTATATTTATTTTTTTCTTTTTTGTATACTTCTGGATAGATGCGGCAATTAATCTTAATTTGCCGCAGGAGTTTCACGTAAATATGAAGATATTTTCGGTTTTACAATGCAAATTAGTGGATGATAGGTTATGTCTGATTTTAATAGATTGCCGAAGTGAAACGAACCATTGATGGCTTTTTCTTTTGGTAATTGAGACTTCATTCACAAATATGTTTTGGCAAGTCGGATAATGTAGGTGAAATCTGCGAAGCATTGCGAAACATCTGGAAGAATATATAAGTAAATCTTTTTTAGAGACCTCCAAACTTATACTCTTCTTTGTACCTTTCTTCCTTTATATATTTTTTCGGCCCCAATAAAAAAACAAATGAAGTCCAACAGATAAAGACCAAACTATTTTCTAATCTGCCAACATTTTTTACTTCTTTCATGTAGTCTTACCTCATACCCTTGTTCAAAATTCCACATAATGACATTTTCCACAGTTACATTATGAATAGGATTAAAAATTCTACAATTTTGCATTTAATCACCCACGTCATAATTTCGAACCGTGACCAGCTTTCAAATGCATGCAGAACCTGAACACCTGTCGAAACCGACTTCTCCGAACTTTATAATAGCTTTATTAGTTGTAAAACTCACACGCCTCCCCATACACCTTAACTTAAGGAAAAGGATTACCACCTTCTCCGGCCGCCTGCCAATTTTAAAGTCCTTTCATGTTCCTATCAAATTATCAAAAATTCGTTTCCTTGCCTTATATCCGGTGACACGCTCCAGGTATTTAATTTAATACCCACTAAACAGAAACACCCACACATAAACACAGCCACAGCCACCCATTCACTAAGCACAATGTCCCCGAACTTATGACAAAAAATAAAGTTGTGTCCTTTATGCGCTGCCATTTAATGACGGGTTTTTCTTAATTGCTTCCCCATGTCATTAATTCCCAACAAAATTGATTTCCCACCCAACTAGGCTAAACTGGGAAATCCCTATAATATCAAGAAACAAGATCATTGTACTCGAATTGAATGGTATTGCGCGCACCGACCGTCGTCGTCTCCTGGAAAGGACATAGACCCTGATGGGAAAAAGAGCGGAAAAGCTCTTTTCGTCGTTTTATTGTTTTACCCGGTGCGGTTTCCATGGCGAAATGACATTTCCCTAGCTGATTATGATGCGTGAGTATCGACGATATGATGGCGGTGGTGTGACTTAAATGTGTTTGTGTCGCTATGGATTGTATGGGAATTTCGGCATTATACAAATCGACGCACATTTTGCCAGTCATATAGGCACAAACTTTGTATGAAAACGTCTTTTTGTTGGTTTTTCGGCGGCCAATGAACCCGGAGAAGGCAACGCACCCGCACATACACACTGTGGAATGATGACGAGAAATAGTACTAAGCTGTTTACAGTTACTTTACTCTAAGGAGCTGCCGAAATTAAGGCATCAGAATAGAAGAATGGGTACAAAAGTGCGAGTGAAATTTGATTTGTATTTGAATGTGCCGCTTTAAGGACACTAACCTTAGAAGCCCCTAAAAAGGATCCTATTTAGGTTGGCTTTTTGTTTATTTATAGGCCCCTGGTGTTTGGATAAATGGTTCAGTGAACCTACGCTATTCATCATTCAGAGTTAAGTGGTGTCACGAAAGGACACACCGCACGATTGTATCGTTGTCGGTCAGCAGCTCGATGGAAGAAAGTCATTGCTCTAGGAAATGGACAAGTTAATGAAGAAATGACCACAACAACGGAGAGGTCATGTGATCTAATCAAAATGGGAATTTAGAGTTCAATGGAACTTTAGGGAAATAATTCTGTTGGTTTTAGCCATGGCAGTGAAATGGGATGTGCTTGAGGGCGTGTCCCTTGCGGAATAGGTTTCTTATATTTCTTGAATGAAAATAAAGTTGGATTTAATATCAGTTTTCATTAAAAGGAGCAGTCCTAGGAAAACAAAGATTTCGCTTTGTGAGACAGAAATTTAGATGGTAGTGGTACCTTCTGCTCCAATGGTGGCGTCGTTGGAGTTGCTGTCAAGCATGTTAAATGACAAATGGAATCTATCTAATTTACACTTGTGGACACGTCTGGATTATTAAAACCACGCCAAAATCAAACTCCCGCAAGTGTTATGCCTTAACGGGGGCGGATAATTCCATCGCAGTCCGCATAGTTTTCCATGAGCTCTATTTAATACGTGGGCGTAAAAGGAAGCACATAAGAGGGAATATTTTTTTACCGAGCTGCCAGGTTGCCAAATTTTGGATTTGGGATAAAGTTATAAGTTATAACTTAAACAAATATCACTAAACTCCATGCATCATAAGCCCATAATCTTAGGTCTGGACAACTTGCATCCGTCAAGCCTCAGATTCGTATTTCTTTCAAGCTATCAATAACCACCAATTAAATTAATTTAATTTGCACAATCTCACCAACTATGCTTGTGCCCATTAATGGAAAGCCATTTAAACGGCAAACGTGTGGAAAACGCAACGATTTTCGTCCCACTAAATCACCCAAAGACAAATGACATTTCACTCCTCTAATTGATGGTCATAAATCTCCCACCATTTAAGGATTTATTTTCACATCAGTGTTGTTTCTTCTCTTTTTGTTGCGTTTTAAAAGCATGCATAAGGATAGCCCGGCGTATGTTGATTTATGAACCCACTCATTCTCCCCCCTATTCTATAAAAAAACCTCGTCACTCATTATACTCTGTACACTGGTGGATTGTGTGTGTCACACGAGTGCGTATATGCCTACTTGACGAAAGACACAAATTACCCGCAATTTTGAGTTTAAATTTTGCAAGAAATCGTTTTGGCACTCCCTGTTTTAATTCTCTTTTTTTTGTAGCCTTTTTATTTTGCCAAGTAAGGCCGGCGCTAAGTCAGATTGCGAGGTTCCTCTACACGCCCCATCATTAAAAAAAAAAAATTCTCCATAAAGTGAACACTTTGTGCGACAAGTATGCTTTCGAGGATCCTTATTGAGACCCCAACTGGAGGCTGCCATAATGATGGGCTGCTGGTATGGCCACCGAGTGCTACTTTGCATTGGGAATTATTTTCGGGTTCCCTGTTTACTTAGCACGAAATTAAATGCAAAATTGCCGAAAAAAGAGCAGATTGCGAAAAAAATTCTTCGATGACAATGTGTTATTTTGTTAAATGATTCACTGCAGGCACATGGCGGTGATGTGGTGTGTGTCTTCCTTTATTTTTCGGTTCGTGCATTTAACGACTTGGCGGAAGCAAATTGGGGAATGTTTACCCAAGATTGAAATGCAATAAGTCATTTTTACTCAAAGGAATTTTTTTTTTTGGCTCATCTTTATTTGCTCAACGGGAGAAATGCGAAGGTAATTCGGGGGCAATGTTTGATGAAAGAAATTAAGATGGGCAGTACACAAGATCGCAAGATACACCTATAAGAGAGATGTGCATTCCAAGGAAATGAGTAGGTGTAGATATCTTATAACGATACTTTCAACAAAGGTTAAAAAAGTAATTTTGGACTTTGTACTGAAAGTTTGTACAAAAAGTTTTATCAAAGGCATCGGTAACATGTAGCTAATAAGCCATTTACCCGGACTTCAATAGCCCCGACCAGGGGTCATATCAGGACCTTATCGCTCAGTAGCTCGACATACTAAACACGGCCCACACAGCAGACGAAATGTGGACTCAAAATAAGGAAAAGTCTTAAAAAGCATAATAAAACACAAAACCCACCAATCCATGTGGAATACCCTACTCCTGAGCTTCATTTTTCTTTGCATACTGAAAAAGCAAGCGAAAATGTCGTATCATCAAGTTCTATTAACGCGCTTCTTCTTTCTTATAGATCACCCCAAAGGCTATACGGAATTGGATTTGATGTATAGGTTACAAAATAGATGTGCAAAAGGTCGTGAGTTCGTCTAAGAAATCTAGAAAACTTACCACGGCTCAACGCGAGCCGTTAAGAGTCGGCAAGCAATGAGAATGAGAATGAAAATGAGAATGAGAATGAGAATGAGAATGAGAATGAGAATGAGAATGAGAATGAGAATGAGAATGAGAATGAGAATGAGAATGAGAATGAGAATGAGAATGAGAATGAGAATGAGAATGAGAATGAGAGTGAGAGTGAAAATGAGAATGAGAATAAGAATGAGAATGAGAATGCGAATGAGAATGAGAATGAGAATGAGAATGAGAATGAGAATGAGAATGAGAATGAGGATGAGAAAGCGAATGAGAATGAGAGTGAGAATGAGAATGAGAATGAGAATGAAAATGAGAATGAGAATGAGTATGAGTATGAGTATGAGTATGAGTATGAGTATGAGTATGAGTATGAGAATGAGAATGAAAATGAGAATTAGAATGAAAGTGAGAATGAGAATTAGAATGAGAATGATGATGAGAATGAGAAACATGATCTGAATCAGATTCAGAACAGAAATCAAAAGGAGAACAAAAACTAAAATGACTAAATTAATGAATAAGAATTAAACATAGATGACAATGTCAAAATGTCAAAATGCAAAATGAAAATGTTACTGGCGAAAATGAAAATCCTCTTTCTTCTTTATTTTGCAAATATACTAACATACAAGTCGTCAAAAGCTCGTCGAAGAAAATTCGATCCTTCAAACCACTTTGAAACAGATTTTATTTTTAAGAATCGCACAAACTAATTGTTCCGAGTTACATTTGCTGCAGGCATACGGAATCATTGCCGGGACCCAAACAAGTCTATAATTTCATAAATTCTCACCAATTGATCCACGACCACGACTACAGAATTTTAGCAAGTCAAAAAAAGAATGTTTTGAACTCGAAAGCTTTTGAATGTTAAATCAAACCTTTTACCAGGAACAGGGACCCAACCGAATAACAACTGGTAATTCTTTCATTTGAACAATCTTTGCCGATACATTTGAGATTGTCGGCTCCCAATTTTTCGCTTTGGTTTTATGTTTTTTTTTTTCGTTTTTGTTAAAATTATTTCGCGATCGAAACAACTATAAGAGAGAAAGAGGAAAAAATGGAAACAAACGGAGAAATGGCCGGCATGCAATACGGTTTTCGCAGCAAAAGCTCCACTGGTGATTTCTGGTGGTCTTACTGAAAGGTGGAATCATTCCTTGTTTTTTTAGTAAAAGCAAGCGAAAGTTATCTCTCGAACCATTAAATTCAAATTGTTTTAGATGCCTTCAATTCTGCAGTTCACAAAATAAATTCTGGGGTACCCCAGGGCTCAGTCTTGTCGCTGACTCTCTTCCTCGTTTTCATAAACGATCCCTTGTCTGCCACTACAAATCCAATTCATTTCTGTGTCGATGACAGTACAAACTCAGTTTTTCATATTCGTTCTCGGCTTCTCGCCCCTGTTCTTCCGACGTAGAACTGGAATGGCATAACCTATGTCAAACTCATTAGACTCCGAACTTAATAGCATTGTATCATGGGGATCTCTGAAAAGAGTGGATTCTAATGCTTCTAAAAGTCAATGCTGTCTTCTGTCATTGAAGCAAAATCGCAACACGCAGCCATTATCCATGAATAGCACTTGCATCGACGAAACCGGAACGCTTTCCATTCTCGGTATGTGTGTCAAAAACAATCTTAGTTGGAATGAGCACATATTCGACTTCGCCAAGAGCGCTGTAAAGTTCCTAGCTTTCCCTAAAAGATGTAAGAAATATTTCACACCCTCTGATTAGGCTATTTTATATAAGACATATATTCGCCCTGCGTTGAATCACAATTCCCATGTCTGGGCTGGTGCTCCAAAGACAGCACTGCACTGCTAGATAGAAAACAAAAACGCGCGTTAAAACGTATTGGAGTCAGAAACTTTGCGAAGTTTTTCGACTCATTAGTCATTCCTACGACGTAATGTGTCTTGCGTATCACTGTTTTATCGCCTTTTTCACAAAAAATGTTCTATCAAAATACTTGATCGCATTCCGGCCCTAAAGATGTTCAACCGACATACTCGGCAATGATCGAATGCGCATCAGTTTACCCTCGAGCCAACCTTGGAACTTACCGTAAAGTTTAGAGGTTCTTTCATAAGCCTACAACGCGAATGTGAAATGTTCTCCAATGATCAGTCATTCCTACGCAACACAGCCTGCAACGGTTTAAAGCAAGAGTGTACCGGTACCTCTTCTCCTTTTCCTATTCTTCTAATCCTTTCCGCTCGTAAGAAGTGTAACATAAAATGGGTTATACAATCACTTCAATTCATGAGTGCATTATAAAGAAAAGGGAAACCAAAGGCTGCTAACCTTAAAGACAAATTCGGCGTGAAAACGGAGAACGTTAAACCCGTAAGTGTTAGGCCTTTACGTGGAAAAGCAATAATAATTTCTTTTCTGAATCCCGCTTAAAAACTCATTTCACTGCTGGCTAAAAGATGGGTGAGATTTCAAGACTCGATCATATTCGTTCGTCACAAGTTTTAACTAAGGTGAGGTCGGGAAATATGGCGACCCAAGTTTTTTTTTGCTTTTTCGTAGTAAATAATTCTCTTAGAATGCATCAAAAAAATCCGGCAGAGCTGTTATTTTCCTCTAAAATTCTAAAAAGTGTTGTTTTATATTTTCATTTAGGCATCAACATGTTTTACAAGGAAAAAAGTAACAAACAGAAAAAGTATTTTTAAAAAAAAAAAGTATTTCCTTTTAAAGGCGGGTGATTTGGTTCACCATGTACACCATGTGATATGGCGTTTGTTCATGTTACTGTTGACTTAATTCCTGTACATGTTTTCTCACTTTTTTTCTCATAAAATTGTACTAGCCCTTCCAATACATTGGACAAGTCCTCAGTCCGCTAGAGGATCAGATTCGTCGTGAAGTTATACTTTCAAATCTTTGTCGTCGGGCAAGGACAATGCGTTATGAAAATTTTATATATTGACTCTGAACTTTTGATCAAGTTTGTCATTCTTCTATCATACTTCATGCTTTCTTGTTAAGCCTGAACTGGTTTTGTTCGCTGTTTTTATATAGATCCTGTTTTAAGTTTTCCAAAGTTGGAGTGGCTAAACATTCTTTGAAATTTTTTGAACAGTGATCTATTTAAGTCCTTGACTCCCAGTTTACATTTCTTTGTCCCGTAGCAGCAAGGAAAAATATAAAAAAGGATCCCCCGATCAGTTAAAGGAGCTTAACCATTTTTGTCTTTGCTGTGTCCTGTTGGTAGTTGTAAAAACTTATGGAAAACCTATGTAAAATTTATGCAAAACTGCGTGGTGGAAAAAATGAAATACCCTCACAAAAATGTACTATTTCTCCAGCAAAACACAAATTACCCTCATTTCGCACATCGTAATATTTAAGCAATAAAAGTTTTTTCAAGGTGTCCCACCTCCGAGTGGGTGTGAAAGACCCTCCAAGAGTATCAATTGTAATTGTAACTTCCGAAATCGGCTTAAATTGAAGGATCCTTTCTATAGATATGTGTTCATTTAGATTGTTTATTTTAAGGGGACACCTTCTAGTACTTTTAAGTGCGGTAATTAAGCATCACGATCATCAATTCATATGTCACTATTCAAGCATCAATACGGACATCCCGCTTACCCCTGATTTACAAGATGCTAACATTAATAACTTCTAGTTGACCACCAAACCACAATGTAGACATCAATAACCCGTCGAAGTCTAACCCGTTAATACGAATCCTAAAAAACTTGTAGTATCTGCAATAGGTCTCATCTTCAAAGGCTAGCAAAGACCACCCGACGACAGCTGGAAATTCAAATTAGCCCGTCAGTGGAGAGTCTTCGTATTAATTAACCCATATTAACCTTCTACACTTGATTATTATTAATCACTTGTTGGAAAAAAAAAATAGCAGCGGCTAAAAATTCCCTACACATACTGCACAGCACATGCCTTATCACATGCTGCTAGCATGGTGTTTACTTGAACTATGCATCCATCTATCTGTTAGTATCTCACCTGTGTATGCTACGCGACTGCGACGCTAAAGGTGTTTAGCTTTAGTCGTCATCGTAAGGTTTTTATTTTTTTCTTTTTTTTTATCGTAGTCAACGAACTTTTCAATGAAATCAACATTCAACCACTAGTGCAGCTGTAACTCAAAACTATCCCAAAGATACACTATACACAGTATCTATCGGGGCTGTATTATGACAAAAAAAAGCTGCCCGTGTAGATGAAGTAATTGTCGGTGAGCAAAGCCCAATAAACACTTGTTGCCGCGTTACATGATCCCCAGGCATGCATACAGGCACATATAAGCGTTTTGACATTTTTTTTTATATTTTATTAATAGCTTAGGCACGGTTTAGCTTATTTAATTTTGTTGGTGTTTACTATTATGCATTTATATCTATTTGGCTGTGGATGCATTATTCATAAGATCATTAGTGAGAATTGGTGGACTTTTTGCACTATTACTCGTCTCGTGTTGGGATAGTGTGCGCTTATGGCGGCGACAAACGTGCGGTGCGGTTTGAAATGCAAGAAAGGAAAAACAATCAAATTGGATAAGTGCGGTGTTTTGTTGTGTTGTGTTTTTTTTGACTTAAAGCTCTTTTGACAAGGTAAAGGCAATGCAGCTTTTGCAGCGTCCTTGGCGTAGCGTATTGCGTTTGCTGACAGATAAAGTGAAAATTGTTTGCGATTGTGATTTTCATGTGATCTTGGGTTTTGGTTGCACTTAGGTGGGACTTGAAATGTCGTGATTTGCAAAAGCTTTTTCCCGGTGAATCTACTTCGTGATGTAGGTTTGAACTTGGTGAATAAGTGATCAGTTTTTGACCAGTAAGCAAGGAATTCTTATAGCTACAGCTAGGATACCAAATATGGTTTTTTTTCATGGAATAGAGGGCGAGTAGTCTTTTATACCCAGCTGCCAGGTTTACTAATGGGTCGAAACTAAGACTGGGCAATTGACGCTGACCAGAATGCATCTCATTTCAAGTTGGTCTGATGTCACCCCGGATAATTTTCGACCCAGTACGGATTATGCCAGGAAAGCATTCAACTTTCGCCAATTAGCCAGTTGAGTTGCAACAGCATGCAAAAGTATAAAATTTTAGTTTAGAAAAAGCTTTTTTAAGGAAGAATTGCCAAAGGCTGCGAAGCCCATTTTGGCATTTTAGTTCACAACCATTTTTTTGTTTTGTGGGCAGTTTGATATAAATGAATGTCACTACAGCAGTAGCTCAATGGAACACCATTCTTGATTCATCCAGCACTCAGACCGATGATCAGCACTCGGCTCGCCTGACCTCCGCGAGTCCACGATGTCGGTTGTACTTGGCGCCACCGGTCTTTATAATGGAATCGGTTGCGTTTCCGGTTTAGTTGTTCTTCCGGAGAAAGCATCAGCTGCAATCCTTCTTCTCATCGGCAATTTTTCTAGCGACAGTCATGGCACTGACTGGGTTGGCACATTGGGTTGTCCGCAATGATCCCGACAAAAGGGACCGTCAACGCTGGTGACTAGGCACTGCTTTTTAATTCCAGGTACAGATTGATAAGCGCCCTAGCGGTGTTGGTGTTTTTGAGGTCCTAATCGTAGAGTTCGTTCTTGTGAAACTTGGAGACCAGCTACATCTAAAGAGATCTAGACCTTGCCTGGTGGGGGTCTAGATCTGTAAAGATGATTACTCGCCCTTGGCGATGACGTCTTGAATCAGTATCAGAGCTTCCTCGTTGCTTTTGATCTGACCCGGTTTTGGATCACTTCGTCAGTAGGGCCAAATAAATGCTGTTGTCGTTGCATTTGTGTGATCCTTAAAGGTTTAGGCCTTCCTCTCATTTACGATTGCGCTGGAATGTTGATTGGCATTGCCTTTTTGAAAGAGCTCGTAGGATATCTCCTTTGAACGTGGCAATACCATCTGAGCCAGTCGTGCTCCATATTCCTGGAGATAGATGATTTTACATGTAGAACCTTCGATTTTGTGTCTGTATGATAGTAAATGTTAAACATGTGTTAGCTCAGCATTGTTACCCAAAACCCATGTTATCGATTAAACGTTTGTACTTCTACGCATTCGTGTCTTGGTAGATGGTTACTTTTTATGTCAAAGTCAAGATGAAAATTTTTCGGGAAGTCCTGAAATCTTGTGATCAGAAAAAGCACACGCAACTTAGTGAAGTATCAAGATTTAACATTTAAGTCTAGTTTGAAAAATTCTATGGGTTGCATTCCTGTTTACCTTTTCACCCGTTTTCACGAAACATCTTTCATCGCCACAACAACCCCTAGAACCATTGAACTTGCCACACAAGCCCCTGCGCTTCGCTCTGCTGCAATTGCTGACAGGTAAGCATGCTTCACAACTCATCAAAATAATCTGAACAACATTTTTACAAAATAAATATAAAACACCTCGACACATTGTATCCACCAAAAAAAAAAAAAAAACAGTATCCGTTGAATAATAAAAAAGTGAAAGTGATGATATTGCCGATGATGATGATGATTTTATTCGTTGCTGCCACCATCATCAAAACCCGGCACTGGTATTGGTGGTTCCTCGTGCGTTATACATATTTTCGGAAGCTTTCTTTCGCCTTAACACGACCATACCAGACAACAATACCATGACAGATAACGACCGCCGAAAATAGAAAATCCACCACCACCACCAGTCATCCGCGCTGCGAAACATCGTTTCATTTTCGCTTTACACTGCTGCTGCTGCGTGCCTGCGCCGCCGTGTCGCGCGTAAAAATTTTCTTTCCAAGCCCTACCTGTCGCGCGTCACAGCCTCGAGTAGTCGGAGTGTGTGAATCTCTTCCAAACAAAATATCCACAAAATTTATTTTCCATTTTTTTGTCAAAATTCATCTCGTTTCGATTTTTGTTTGCATACGAACCGCTACAGATCACCTCGCATTGTATCCGATCGTGTGTGTGTGCGATCTTTTCAATTATTTGTGCAATCAATTAAAATCGCAAGTGAATCCGAGAAGTGATTTCCTTCTTTTTAAGCCTGCCAAAAATAAACAATTTACCATCCATCGATCGCGTCGCTCTGCAATATCTATTGTTGAGGCGAAGAAAAGAAATGCGGATTGATTGCGTTTTAGGTGAGTGTGTTGGAGCTTTTGTTTTGTCAGTGTTCGAAAAAAAAAACAATAAGCCATTTTGTTGTTAAAAAGTGAAATTTTTTCTGTGTCCGTTTAATTGTTGGCTCGGAAGTAACGTATGTATGGTGAAATATGATGTGTTGAAGAGGCATTTTTTTTTTTTCATTTTTGCCATTCGTCTTTTGCTAAATGATGACCTTTGGACTGGACTTCAGTCCACCGACTGATCGAAGTGAAAGAGTTTGATTGTGTGGTGAAAACTAGATACTTCAATTTGGAAGATGTTCATTCGAGCTTATGCCAATGGTCCCGATACAAACAGAGATGATGATATAATGGGTAAGGTAAAGATTGAAATGACGTTAACCTGCAAATAGAGTGGTAAAGCTCGGGGAGACATTTTGACACGAGGGCTTTAGTTTTCCTGAGCTTGATTTTGCTGACTAAGATCAAGTTAAGTGGCAGATTTAAGGCTTTTGAGTCATCGAGCCTGAATAGGTATTTTTACACAGTCAGCTCTATCTTCGCTCTCTTTCTACAATCTTCAAGTATATCCACTAGCCAGTATAGCATGAGTTAAGAATGAAAAACTTCGCAGAATAGAAAGTAACAAATAGTGTCGTTTTATATATCAGAGAAGCGATAAGTGTTAAATTATGCAACTATACTTCTCCATTGACACTTCCGGATCACTGTAACCTCATACCACGAACGCGTCGTGATCAATGCATACGCCTAAGCTTCTGTTGTGATATTGGAAATTTCAAGTGCAACTGCAGGTGCTTGGGCCGAGAATTCATTTCATTTTCTCTTTTTAAACTTTAAATTTTCTTTGATTAATATAATAACTTTTTAAATAGTGAAAAATATTAGACCAAAAAATTTATCGGGTAAGAGATCCAGGGTAAGAAAGCCGCAGCCCGGCTATATCTGTCGGTAGAGCATGAGGCTCATAATTTCAGGGACGTATGTTCGCACCGCACTTTGGGCACTCTTGTAATTTGTTGGTTTTCGGCCACAAAAGCATCTTGTTTAGACAGCAAGAACAACGCCCTGCGACCAGATTATGACAAGCTGCGGAAAATTTTGACAAAAACTTGACAATATTGCAGCCTTGTGTTGGGTGCCAGGTAACACCGACATCCCGGGAAACGAAGAAGCGGACAAGCTTGCAAGATCTGGGTCAGGGAAGAATGCATCTTACGCCCCCAAATCAATTCCTCTGAGCTCGATAGCATGTAAGATAGTAACTGAGTCCTTAAGTAGAATTTACCTATGTTGGACGGAACTTGACGCGTGCAGACACAAAAGGGAGCTACGGCCGGCGGTAATAAAAAGAGTTTACTATTTATGATCGGACTAGCCCGCAGGGATATCCATATACTGACGGTAGTCCTTACGAAGCATAGCGCTGTGGGGCTGCATGCAGAGCAGCTAGGCAAACTGTATAATAAAGCTTCAGGAACGTTGAAGAACTTTACTAACAACACCAGCTATGCGAGTGTCCAGCCCTTAGCAACATTAGGCGGTAGTTACTTCTTCAGCGAGCTCGAGATATCTATGTAATGCGAATCTGAAGGCACTCCTAAGATTTGTATACAAATCTGAATAAGTCCAAGCTTTTAAAAAACTTTTAGCAGCGGTTCATTTCCGCTTTCATTGTAGATGTTAAGAAGGTTCATGCATCAACCTAACCTAACCTACGTCTGTCTGCCCGTATGTGTGAGGGGGTGGGTGGGCTGATAATTTAACGGTTCAACGAATATTCGCAAATCAAGCAAGATGCGCTATTTAAAACCGACTTTGGCATAGGATCTTTGACTTGTACATTCTTAGTTAATTCAATACATTCTTAATTGCAATACGACGCTTAAACAACAAGGTAAAAATGTAAATATTATTTAGCTTGTCACTGATAGCCAAAATTTAAGAAACTCTCTTTTCTCACTCAAAGGGCATTTGCCTAGGCATAAAAAAAAATTTAAAGAAAACTGCCCAAGCTTCTGTCACAGCTCTTATTGAAGCTTCTACAGTTTATTTCACACAATAGTGTTACCCAAACCAATGTTCTGCTAATGTAACGACTCCTGAAAAATTCAGTATGTTTAAGAATGCAATTTGTATGTATTAGCGCTTGCACACATCAACAACACTTCAATCTTCTTAAATAAGTAAGTAAAAAAAAGGGGGAAAGTGCAACCGTGCGTAAGCAAAAACATCAGCCCGTCTGTGACGGACCTAAAATACCCTACCCTACCAAAAATGGAAACTGCCACGCGTCCAAGAAGTGGGCATTTTCATACACCACGATCCCTTCAAAATTTGGTCGTGGTCAATGAAAACTTTCTCTGCTTCTTGAAAGACAATTACAAGGAAATGTTACATACCAAAAATGAGTGCGCTAGCACCATTGTAAGTTTTGAAAAAAATATTTTCTTGAATTAGAGATGGTCGAACATACATGTAGTGGTCGTGTCTGTGGGCGCATTTAGCTAATTTCCAAACTTGATCTGAAGGACTGGACTTCCAGCCAACTCACCAACTTTCAGCTCTCTAGCTTAAAATTTAAGGCCTAAAAGTTGTTTACACACAGACGGACGGACAAGACTTAATCGATTCTCCTGTCGGTCCCATTCATATCTCTTAAAGGTCTTAGGGGTCTACGGTTAAAATTTCACTGCGTTACAAACTATACAACAAAATTAACATAACCTGGGTCGGGTATAAACATTGAACTTAAGAAAATGTATGAAAATGTATCGACATAAATTTCCGGCTTTAAGTTTTGCCTTCGCCGCGAGAAGTACCTACCTCATATTTCTCTTACACAAATATCGCAAAATAAAAGAAAAGACATGTGCCTTGAAGCAAGATCAAGAAGTGACGGCAATCATGAATGTTAAAGTCATAAAACCAATAAAAAGTTTTTTTTTCGGAAATTTCCAATTTCAGGACAAAATGTTACGTATACGCCCCACCTGTTCTAACACAAAAAAAAACAAATATTTGAAGGAAAAAACTTTTTCTTCCGGAAAACAAATCTTCCGCAAAGTCTAAAAAGCTCTTCTGGTTTCAAAAAGAGCTAAAAAAAATAACGTAAAATATTAGACCGAAAATATACAAAAATATTTTTTTGTAAAATTTTGTCTGTATTTTATAAGACAGAGCTATAAGAGAATGCAATTATTTTTGAATATTATTCCTTTGAATGTTCCCAAAAATAATTCAGTTCAATGACTTTAACAATGGCTTCAATATAGAAAAAATAAATAAGAATTCAGCTTGAAGTTATGGCTAAAGCAATCATTTTCATAAAAGAGCTTTAATACAAGTATAAGTCTGAATTGTAATTTTGTTTTATTGAAAACTTCCACACCTATAAATGGATCAATAGTGAGGTTACAAAAAAAAAACAGAAAAGAGGTTTAAAAAAAATGTTTGGTTCTCAAAGTGGTGAGAAGTTTCATTTCTAGCGATGAGTGAAATTTGAGCTAAAATATTCTAGAAAAGCTCTCGAAAAATTCATAAATCAACCTGTGAAATTTCTTAAAACCAAAACCGCAAAAAAAAATATCTCGAATGGCTCTTTATCCCAGGGGCTTACCCCGATATCTTTTAACCCAAATAAAAACCACAAAAATCAAGAACGATCGCAAAAAAAAATCTCGAGTACCAAAAAAAAATGTCATCATCATCATTTTCTAATGGCGCTTATCCTTTAAAAGGGTCGCAGAGCGAGGGTGCCTAAATGGTCTTTCCATCGTTCTCGATCCTCCGCCACCATTTCAAGAGACTCCAGCGCAATCCCCAGGCGGGACTCAGAGTTCTTCACCTGATCCCACCACCTGTTTCTCGGCCTCCCAGGGGGGCAATGCGCTCGCATCTCGGCCAGCATAACCTGTCTAGGAAGTCTGTCAGGGGGCATGCGAACAACGTGTCCAAACCAACGAAAAATCGATCGCTCCACTCGGAGAAATAGCTGCTCAACATTAAGATTGCCACGAATACCGACGTTTCTCACTCTGCCCCTTACAGTAACACCAGCAACGCACCTCAGGAATCTCATTTCGGCAGCTTGGACCCGCGATCTTATTCTTTCGGTCATTACCCAAATTTCATGACCATAGATGAGGGTCGGAACGAACACTGAATTAAAGTTGTAGAGCTTTAATTTCAAGCTCTGCTTCCCTGATGACCGGCTGGCTTAGTTCCTTTTCTATTGCTTCAGCTTGGCCAATTCTACAGGACAACTCAGTATCACTCCTGAGTGATGAAAAAAAAAATGTGTGCCGTTTAAATTGTATTCGAAACTTGCGAAATTTTTAAGTTTCTGTTCCATTCGAATTCTTGAATATTTATCATTTCCGAGAACCGATTCCCGAGATTTTTTGTACTCAAAATTTTGGTCGTTGTAGCAAACGGGATGAACCCCGTTCTTTATCTAAAAGAACTTTGGGCATACGATAGAATTTGGGGTAGGTGCAAGTTTAATTGCTAAGTTTTCATGTCTCTAGAGTTCGTTACATTGAAAACTGCATTCGAAATTTTTTTTAACCGTATTTCTAGCAAACGGGCCTATTTCTGTTGACAAAAACAACCTATGTATCAACAACCTTGTTGATAACCAAACCTTGGTTATCGTGTAAACTTAAACTAAACAAGCACCAATAATTCTAAATCAAACTGTTATCGATTTTGATATGATTTATCAGAGATAAAAAATTTAAAAGGATCATTCAACCCCAAACCCTTCAACCTGATGATAAAAAAAAAATTGAAAGCTAACCCAGCCGCTACTTGGCCTACTTCCGTTGCCAGACTCGAGACTCCTATAGGACCAACTCAAAAAGTGTGTCAATAATTTCAAGTCGAATTCATCCATTCGAAAAGTTCCACAAGTGTTCTTTTGCTTCCCACCCCTAAGCCATGGATTAGCATAAACTTTAACCCTTAATCGTTTGTTCTCTGCCTATACTCCTTCCATTCTCCAGCTCACTGCATATTCATTTGCAATATTCTGAATTTATAAATAAAAACAACAATTCTATAGCCGACAGATGTTAATGACGTCTAACTGACTCGATCAATGTTTTTGCCTTCACTTAATGAGTACGTAGACCTGTTGAGGTAGGTCGTGCTGCCGACTTCACTACCACTACCAGTGCAATAAGACTGTTTCTAACACTTAGTTCTTTGCGAAAAAACACGTTCTTCATCATACGAAATTGATTCTAAATGTGGCGAATGGCACAAAAGCACATTCTCACATGCACACACACAAATTTAAAAAGCTCGCTCATTCATCCGCTTGTAATTTAGATAAATGATTGTTGCACCACCCCTACCTAAGTATACCTTTATCTGGGGGGCAACTTTGTATGCAAATAAAAACTTTCGCTGCGTGTGCGTCCCGAGATAGTTTTCAAGACGCCACTGCGACAATTTAAATGCGACAAAGTGCCTATCAGTCGTCCACCTACGCCGCATCACAGGCTGAATAATATTCAATTCAAGATGTCCGTATAGCTGCAGCTTTTCTGTACAGTGCTACATGCGTGAATTTAATTTCAATTACAATAATGTTCCGCCGCACAAAATTATACAGAATTACACTCTTTTTACGATTTGTAATGGCGCGTGTGAATGTCGTTTAAATAATTGCCACCTGTGCAAGGCATGTTTCTGACGTTTGGCATCATCGGACATTTTGGTTGGGTTAGTATCTAAATTGCTCAAAAGTTTTTTACAAACCAAAAAAAAAAAAACACGAACAAAACAAAAATGAAAATGGTTGTTAATACGATATTGCGCAATCGGGTTTTGTGTTAACCTACAACGTAGGTGTGTGCCAATGCACGCATACCTAGTCACACACAGAAAAACTGGTTAAATTAAGTTTACCCACAGCTGCATCGTGTAAGTCGATACACTCGCTGGCGAAAACATTCCAACAGTGAAAGCATTTTTAATAAGCATTTAAAATAAATTTGGTGTGACTTGATGTGTTCAAAAAATCTGTTTTTGACTTCAGAAAAAAAGGAAAAAAATTAAATTCAAAAACTATAAAAGTAATGTGTGCCTATTTAATTTTATATTTTTTTTTTGACAATTCTTCTCAAATGTTTTATTTAACTGCTGAATAAATAGCAAAATCGACTGGAATAATTTTTTTTCGTGCTGTAGAAAGGCTTCTGATGCGACTGTAAAACATGTAGTTAAAAGCAAAGGTAGGGTTTATTGCCGAGACGCAAAGAACACTCTGAAGATCTTATATCAAAAGTAGCCAAAAAGTTGATTGGATGAAGGGAGTAGAAAAACGTTCTCACGTGTATCCACTCCTATCTTCATTTCTTTAAAAACCACCTTCAAATCTTCATGTGTCTACCTACTTGTACCAAAATTCTTTTTTACGGCCACTGTATTGGAAAATCAGTGAAAACAGCATAAAATACATGCTTTACAAATAGTACCCAACTGTGTTTTTCTTAGACATAAATGGTACTTTTAAAAATGTCAACAAAACGGTAAATAATCCCAAGTAAGCATTTCAATTCCATATTCCATAATGTTCACGTTAAGTCAAAGCTTCGATGGTCACTATAAGAACCTTATGGTTTGATGGTTAATTTTCAAGTGATAATCCTTGATGCATGGTGATAGCTAATGCGGACGACATTATAAAGTGTCCTGAGTCCTGAGGCTTATACAGCTTTTGATACAATTTCGCGTGAAGTCCCAACCTTTTATAATTTGTCGGCAAGTGGAGTATCACGTAAAATTATAAGGACTTTGAGGGTATGCGATGACGATGAATGCTTCGTATCTGAAGAGTTTTTGATAACAATATGGGAGTTAACCAAGGTGAAAGCATTAAAGTGGATACGGCGTAGTGGACTCCGGCCCTTAAATTTGTGAATGATATTGCAGTTTTAGTCTAAACCATAAACAGGATGCAGCTCATGGCTAACATACTAACCTGCTACCGGAAATAAAATCTATCTATAGAGTGGCGCAACAGCTCGAGGTGAACCAGGGCCAACTTCTCAACAATGTATGCTGGTGTGTTAATTTCTTTACATACAAGGGGACCTACAATTTTTTGCCTAATCCTAACTGCACTTTGAGAAGTTTTTCAAGACAAATGATACTCTCGGAGGGCTTGTCAGACCCTCGCGGAGGTGGGAGCCATGAAAAAGAACAAGTCTTTCTTTTTTCAGGTGACGATGGCAGGATTCGAACCCAGGCCACCGGCACACACACTAACCACTACGCCACGGCACCCCAATAAAATCTATCTACCAACCTATGAAAGATCAAAGTGAGAACAGATCAAGAAAGAACAAGAGAGAACAGATCAAAATAATCCAGAAATATGAGTGTCTAAGAGTGTTAATGACAATCTCATCATCAAGTCAAGCAAACAGAACTCTTCAGTCTGATGTTATATCAGCTTTGCTGCAACGGCAACTTCAAATTCAACGGCAAGTTAAATACAACCTCTGCAACCTGAGGGAAAGAGAAGACGTCGTCTATTTCTTAGCAAAATGTCAATATCTGAGTGAGCTGCGCAGAATATTATTTTTTTTAAAGGAACCAACTGGGGATGCATGAATTTTTTTCATTTTGAATGGGAATTGTGGTGGGGACGTAGGTACTTACCAGATATACGAGATTTGCATTTTTTTTACAAAACAGCATTATTGAATGCCAGTTAAAAGAGATATTCGGTCTTCTTGGTCTTGTCGAAATTGGTAGATTCAATTCACACTTGGTCCGCTTGGCTGAAGCGTTCTTATTTCCCATCTCCTCGATATCACAGAGACAGTTAAGTCTCCGTTTTTTGGCTTTCCCAACTAAAATCCAATCTTGGTACTTGGTACAGCTCATAGAGTTCGTGGTTGTATCTTCAACTCTATTCGCCCTCCGTACAAATATGACCATTGAATTTTTTTACACCCGACCGAGGGTATGTTAATTTTAATGCATAATCATCATAGACCCCTAAGACTTTTTAAAGATATGATCGAGACCGACGGTGAATCGATTAAGCCATGTCCGTCCGTTCGCCCGTCTGTATATGTGAAGGTTTTAGGTCTTCAAAATTAAGCCAGAGAGTTGAAACTTGGTAAGTGGCTTGGTTCTTCTGTTGCACGGACAAAGTATAAAAATTGACTCAATCCGTCAACTACTGGCTTCAATGGGAGATAACATCTATTTCACATTTTCTTTAAAAATGCCTTTTTAAAGCACCTTTTTTCAAAATATTGGCCCAAGACCCTTAAAGGCAAATATTGGACCGCACAATATCGAACATGCCCGCTTTAAACATGCTTTCCGATTTCTCGGAAAGTTTACTCCAAATCGGAAAATATAAATTTTTCTTACTATTTGCTAAGCTTGGTCTATACAAAGTTTTGAGCTCCTCCTTTTTTTTAATGGGCATTTTTAGGAAAAAAACTTTTTTTTTTTCTGAAATAATTTTTACTTTTACCGTATTTTCTCATGATTTTAACAAAATAACGATAAATTTATTTTAATTTTAAGCCCATTTTTAATAATTTGGGCCAAAATTTTGAGATATGGTGTGTACGGTCGGGTATATAGAAGTTTGTCACAGACTCTTGCACTTACTCACTTGTTTTCGTTGAATTCTTTCTCTCGAAAAAGTTACGTATAATATCTCTCTCTGCTTTATCTTCGGCGAAGATCTTTGACATCCAGTAAAGTGTCGCTTGTGAAGTTGGTGTTAACTCCAAGGTATAGAAAAATTCCTTACTTACCCCGAAGTTGCAGCACCAGCGTCTGTATTTCAAGTTAGGAGTGAGTATAAACAGCCTGGCAGATACTTTTTTACGAGGCATTTTGTAAGAGCATGGTCTAGGTTATGGGAGGAAGCTTTGATATTTTTAAGCTGAGCTTTTATGCTGATAATTTCTATGTAATTTTTGTTATACTATAATTTTCATTTTTATTGTTCCTCTGTTATCCTTATTTTTTTTTCGGTTCGCAATATGATGACGCATTTTTAAGGGTCCCCTTGATCGTGAACTTTTTTTTATGAATTAGAAAATTAATTAAAAAGAATCAAATCTTTAAATGGGTTCCAAAAAATGCTGCTATCAGCTGCATATAATGCAGAATCGTAGCAATCCCATAAGTTTATATGCCAAAAACTCTGGATTCTTCAAGAGAAGTTTTAATTTTGAGTTAATTTTTGAAGTGTTCCCGGCGCAGCAAAATTAATATGGTAGTTATTAGCAGTTAAGAAGTATAAAGTTTACTGGCTCTGAAGCAGTTGACATACAGAGGTTTGTGCTTCCGTTGCATGCAACGCGTCAAGTTTAATTTCAACCTTAATCTCTTAAACTCAACCTTCAAATGATCCAAATTATAAAGAATTTTTTCTTTAACCTAAATATTGCTATCGCTAAAAAATTTTACAAATACAAATAAATATTCTGCAACGAAACACAAGTTAAGTTTGGATTAAATAGGGGTGAGATGAAAAAGGCCTGGGGCGATTCATTGGGTTTAATTAACACTCGAAATGCAGCAAAACCTTAACTTTAGCCCCCTAAAAAGTTATAAACGATAAAGACTGACTTTTTTTTCCAGATGAGTCCTAAATGAAAATCATTACCGGCAAAAGTCCAATAAAAATTTTACCAAAAAGTAAGTGATGACACTATACTTTCTTACTCAGAAAGAAAATTTTAACTTTCCAAAATAAAATTATGTTCACTGGATTGGCAATGCACCGCTGCATTTATGAATAATTAAAATCCTCCATTTTGGAATATGTAAAAATTCAATATAATAGATTTTTTTTTTAAATGGAATAAAATAAAAGTTTACTTGAAGTGTCCATCCTTTAACTACATTTCCAGATGATAACACTAATCTTAAAATAACTTCAGATTTTAAAAACATAAAATCCTAAAATAAAGAATTAACCAAACACTTTTTAGCCCCACTGTAAATGCTCACGATACAAGATAAAGCCTACATTACTATATTGAAGTGCAATTTGCAGCCAAGTGGGGGTAAAAGTGTGTGCAGCATTGAAAAAGCTCACTATGCTGCATATTCACCGACTCACCGACTGACTTATCGAGCACCGTGAAGAACGTTCATTTACCCCTAGTTGGCGCACGATGAGCGCGCGGACGGGGTCCAACGATTATGAAATTGCGTTTTAATGGGTTTTTCAGTAGTTTATTTCATTTATTTTTTTTTCTTGTGAATTTGCAAATGCACATAGCACAAAACACTCAAACACATGCATAGTATGTGTGGCTTGCTTGGCTCAGCTTGAATGGCGTAAGTAATAAAGAAATAAAAAATGTAAAATCATTAAAAGAAGGAAAATAAGTATACCTAAATGAAAATAAAAATTGACAAATAAATTTTGCATTTGAATAATAGTTCAATAAAATTTGCAAAATAAATTTAAATTTTCTAACGACGACGATACATCGCGACTTAGATCGGATCAGTTAATTATGTCATGCACTTCAGCGGGGAGTTTTTATTAATCGACGGATACGAAACAAAGTAAGCGAGATTCGTAGTAGATATATTTCGAAAATGTAAATTTTAGTCTTTTTCTGTGTTGGGTGATATTTTTGCGATGATTTGGCAAGCGCTGTTAACAGGATGTCATATTCAAATGCATTGCCTGCGGGAGTCTATAAACGATTCGGTCTTTTGGGGTCTTGCAAGTCTTGCGGATTAAGCCATACACTTTCTATTTATCTGTTGATGATGGCCAAATGCATGTGGCTATTGCAATCGTTATAAATTGATTGAGCAGCTACGGATTAGGGTCCAAAGTCTAAGTCTTAGGAAACACATTATTGTTAAATCATATTTAGTAATTTCTACTTTTGCAAATTAATTTATTTGTTTTTTTTTTTCTACTTTCAGGTATGTACGAAAAGTGGGTTCCTTAGTCTTTCGGAATATGCCACACATTGTCACGGCAAGGTGTATTACGTCACGTATGTATTTACTACAGAAATCAAGTGGATCGTAACTTTAAGATGACAAAAGTACTTAAATAAGTGATTTAGTATTTTTGGTGAATATGACTACAAGAAGCCTATGAGGCCAAGCAAGTGTGGAAGGGCTATATGATTCCTCAACTCAATCTATAGAAAATAAAATGAGGAAGAAAAAAATAAGAAATCAAACCTGAGTTATCGCATTACCTATGAAGATTTATGGGATTGTTTAAAATCCTGAATAATTACTGGTTAAATCTTTGTAGACTTTGTATCTGGAATTTGTAGACTAAGAATTGGAATTCGTTTACTAAAGCGTCTTTATTGTAATATAAACGGCAGGCCTCAGTCGCCTGAGACATACTTTCTAATTAAGATACCTTAAATTTTAAGCTAGAGTGAAAAGGTCCGACACTTCTTGGAATAACAAGATGTTGTTTTGCATAGATTAGATCCTTATATGATTTTTAAGTAGAAACCTTTTAAATTTAAGCAATCTTTAACATTAATTTATTGAACCTTTCAAATTTGAAAACTTTAATACACCCTCAGTTTTCTTTGAAAAGAGTGGTTTATAAAATTTGTTTTGTAGGCTAAAATGTTTGCCTTGGTAAGTTACCGTTTGCACCATAGGAAAAAAAAAAATATTAATGAAAAATCCAATCGGAATCGGAAAAATAAGTCTTACCCCTCCTACCCTACCTTAGAAGAGAACTTAAGGATGATACCTTACTATTTTTTCTTGGAAAGCTAGAGAGTCGAAGTCTAGAAAACAAAGGTCTAGAAAAAAATCAGGTATATCACTTCAACTTGAATATGCGAAAAATCTCCGTTTTGACCTCTACAACCCCCAGCTTAAACATACGATTGAATTTTGTTTAGGTGCAATTTTAAGTAATAATGCTTATCTATTTCTAGGTCGAATTCTCAATTTTACATGTCTCGAAAGATTTCGGCTTCCGAAATTTCTGCTTCTAAATTTTGTCGAGATTTTCGAAAATGATTTTCGATATTTTGTATTTAATCTCCCAAAACCAAGTCGTGCACATCTCAAAATGTTTGCTTCATCCAAGGTTTTTGGGTTATTTGTCAGTATAACAAAACCCAAAATGCGTCTTGTCAAAATTTTTGTTGAACAGAATCTTTAAATAAAACGCCCACACTTTAGAAAATGGACACTATGTTGGATTATATAGATTAAAATTGAAACCTAAGAGAAGACAAAAAATATTCAAACGGGGAATTGCAGGAGGGCAGTTTTTATTTTTTTATTTTTATATATTTATATTTTTATACCCCATCACATGGGATAGGATGAATATTGAGCTTTTCACATGGTTTTTAACACGGTGAAATTATAATGGTAGACCCCCAAGACCTTGAAATTGAATGGCCCCTTCAACATTATTTGAATCAAACAAGCAAAAAGCCATGTCCGTCGGTCCCAGCTTCATATGTCACATATTTTTAGGTCTCTAAGTTTGAGCTAGGGAGCTGAAACTTCGTACGTAACCTCAATGTCATGCGAAGCAGTACAAGTGTAGAAATCCGCCCACAAAAACGCCCACAATCGGTCTAAATGTGCAACTACCTTCAGAGCTTGCAAAACTGTATAAGGTCTTAAAAGGCAGAAATCTGAAATTTAACATCTCCAAATGATTGTAAAGCATAAAAAAGAAAAATTAAATCGATAAACCTACTTCAATGGGCGTGGCATTGATTTTAAAGGTAAATTTTCGAAAGCCTTTTTCGCAATATGTTTGCTGGAAATCGAAAAAATTTTCCTTAATATTTTATGTAAAGCACACTTAGTTCTACATGAAGTTTTCAAAAAACTTTGGTCCACGCCCACATTTGGGCACAGAAATGAAGAAAAGCCTTGAGTTTTTCTGTAAAACGCATTTCGACAGGCCTTAATTGGGAAGGCCTGTTGAAATGAGGAACAACACTCTATTCTAGATTTTATTTCTGCAAAGTTTTAGCCACGCGTCCTTCTAGGGGCAAATTTACAAAAAAAAATTTATTTTGTACCAAAATATTGCTTTTTTGTGTACATTTTAGCGTTTTTCAAAGTTTGTAGTCCTCGATATAATAAAAACCCTGGCAAGCCAGTTGGGAACATGAAAACCCTGCACGGAAACACCAAATCTTACCCCGGTAAGGGTATGCCCCTAAACATATCATCGTTTGCACCTAAATTCTTTTTGCAAAACAAAAGTTTTTGGGTAAAGTTACACTAAAAAAAGTTAAAATCACTCAAAATTTTAAATTTCAAATCGCCCAAAAAGGTTTTTCGTCAACATTCAATTTTTCAATTTTAGTCATTCAAACGCATTTTAGAGCCCTTTTCTCTTTTGTGTTTTTACACTTTGGGCGGGAAAAACCCTTCATTTGCACCGACCCCGATCTATTTATTTGGATGTGGGTTCTTTGGTGTGCATGCTTCTCGGACTCACACCTCATTTGGTAAATTTTTCATCTTTGTTCTTTTACTTCATCTACGTTGCCCCTCATAAGGAAGCATATATAAATGTTGGGCTTAAAACAGAAGTGTAAAGCTTTCCTTTCCTTTGACAGGGAAGCACAGCTTCCCTGCTGCTTGGATAGCAGATGGTTACGTTATAATTTTTACGAAAAACATTATCCCTAAACTCGCTGTCTGAAATGAAATTTTAAAGAGGCAGCACCCACGTCCTTCCAAAATATCCAACCGATCTTAAAAACTTCCTTTCAGCAAATAATGAGGGAAACAAAAAAAGCAAAGAACAAAGGAGTACGCTTCCCTTAAATTAACTTAAGTTGGAAGCTTTTCAATATTGAATTGGTTTAGTTAAGTCGGATCGGTAGGAAAACTAAGCGGTAAGTTTTGCTAAAAAAAAACTATACCGAAAAAAAATTTAAAGTGAAAATTGCTTCCTCAGTTTCCTCAGTTTCAATTTAGACTCCAGCTCAAGTCATACAATTTGGGTATTGATTGAGACAGTTGTATCGTGGGTATTAGCTGTCGAAATGGTCTCAATATTGAGTACCCATTTAACTGCAACGATCAGTTAAGTCCAGCATGGGTTAGACACGTTATTTGCATGCCTCATGTCAGACTTCCATGACAGATCATACTATCCGTGATACAATTGGACCATAATATGCCAAGAATTAGGCGCTACAATTAGCTCTACGACCTTTCCTACACCCACCTGGTGCTCGTGTATTAAGTGGTGGAGGAACGGGAAACTTAGAAGGACAAAATTTCTTTGAACGACATGAGGTTGCAGAAATAGTCAACTCTGCAACCTCATGTCCTTAAACACCAGCAAATAATACGCACGGAACGGAATGACATCTGCCATGGGATCTGCCTCTGATTTTCTGTCTGCTTGAAAGACTCCCCAGCTAAGAATGTACTCGTGAGATAAGGTAAATTGAAATAAAAATTAAACATACATATTATGCAGTCCACTGTCAGCTTATGGGCAAAAAGAGAATTCTCACGCCGAGTTAACTATGTCTTTATAGTCCAATCAGTGCCACATATCCCATCTGGCTTTTCAACCCTCTTAGAATCAGGAAGAAAACTGACTCACTGTCGTACTTTTCTATGATCCTGACAAGGCAACTTATTCCTTTATGGTACTCAAAACTCAACTGTTCCTGTAGACTACTGGAATCCCTCATTTTCAAAACGTCACCCTCATTTGAACTCACCTGCCGATCTCGATCCTTTAAAAGTAAAGAAAGACCTTTTCCCATGTACGGCTTGCTTTTCCTTACCTTAAAGTAAAAAACAATCTTCAAGAAATTTTTGATGCCTCAAAAAGGACCTATTCCATCAGTTAAGTTTTTAGGTCTTGATACCAGTGGTCCCAAACCATTGACAAGTTTTTCAAGGCAATTCAGTTCGCATGTCCAAATCAAAGCGGTCTACTTATAATCCTAAGAAAATAAAGCTTCTGACAAATTTTTGAATGTTGGTATGAAATTAAAAAAATATCGATTCCTGATCATCCGATGGATCATTTAGTAGATTACGATAATTATACAGACAATCTTTTCATCTAAATCAGATTTTGATCTCTGTCCAGGCGTTATCAACGAGGTGTACTTTTTATTAAGGCTATTAACAAATATGCAGTCCCGGTGAAAGGAAAACGTTTGAATGTTCGCACCGACTAAGAGGTTTTTGTCATCACATTTAATCTTCGATGTTATCGTATAATCACTTTGTTATCGATTTGACACATCATTTTCACTTGACAATGCATCGCAATGAAACCAGAATTCAGGAGCAGTAGACTTATGAGCTTTTAAACAAATTGACCAAACTCGTAAGCTTCGTCTAATCGTCCTTTGCTATCGACGTCAAGACAGTGACGGATAGAGTAACACAACTTAAAGACATTTTATAGTAACGTCACTTTGCCGATTAAATAATGTTTTTCATCGATTGTTTCATCAATTTTTTTCCTCATCAGGCTAGCTCAATGCCCCTCGATTTTAGCGCCTACTTGTGAGCATCACTGCCAGCATTTTAAAGTTGAACAAAACTTCCGTGAGAAATTTTAAAAATGTTCTTAAACTTTTACGATCCTCCCCGCGTCAATCCTCTTGACCTCCCCGTCACAGAGTTGTCATATCATAAATTTCACTAAGTGCCTGAGTCTATTTTTAAAAACATGTTTAACATGTCATCCGAAATCATCTAGAACCATTAATCTCATGTGTAGCTCCCTCACTCAAAATAAGCTCAACAAAAAAAAAATATATTAATAAGAACCATTCAACTGATTCATTTGATTTATGATCATCATAACCAAATTCCAGTAGTGTCATACACACATATTATACCAAACAAAAACATGTGTGTGAAATATTATTATGGCAACGACCGTCAATAATAATATAAAATGTATCTCTGCGCCCATTGACTTAAGATAAAAATCCATGTGTTGTGCAATGTTACATCACATTTGACATTTGCTATCACAGCGACATCTTCATGTCAGCGAATCCCCGACGAAATTCTAAAAATATCCAACGCGCTTTGGCTGCTGTTCTTTTATTTTCCGTATATTTTTATTATTATTCTTGCGGGTTGTTGCCCTGCTGTCGCACATCCAACCGTACCCAGCTCGGTATGGGCCTTATCGGCACCATGCTCCACGCTCTCTGATAACAGGGGGGACAATAGGAAAAGCCATCGAAATACACAGTTGTCGTGTTTGTGGAACTGGAATTATGTAAACAGGGCTTTAGTGTGGGAAAAAGCTTAACATAAAGGCACACACGCAGCGTCACTTTCACTTGGAAATCCGCACCACACGATGACATGCCGGGCTCCATACAGGCTTTTCAGAATTTTCACCTAGGGGTTAGGGGTGTATCTTCGTGTAGCTAGTGTAGTGTGACGAAATCGGAGCTCTACCCCAAAAGCAAACAAAATTCTTGTTGGTGTATCTCACGCGGCGGAAGAGGACATGATAATTTATTTCTCTTGCCTGCTTGTGTTGTGTTGGGGTTGTGTTTTGATTTTTTTTTTTTTTGTGTACAAAAGGGAACATCGACCCCAAAAGAATCAGCTGACGCGGTGGCTCTTCTGATAAGAATGTGTCGTTGTAGGTGCGTGTGTATGTCAGACGTGTGGTCTACTGGGTAACTGAACCGCTTCTATTAGATACACCAGCGACCGCACATAGCGCATGAACGTAGAACATGTAAATATCCGTGTTACGGTTGCTTCGTCGACCCGTCTTTCCCAGCCCCCCGCGGGTTGGTGGCTTTCGCAGAAATGGCTATCCATGTGCAAGTGAATTCCAAATGACAACTCACAGTGGAGCTGCGGAAGCGAGAGTATTGGTTCATACACAAAAAAATATGAACACACACGTGTCGCGCGGTTTTTTTTTCTAGTGGGGCGCTAAGGGATGTAAAATCCACACCTTGTTGTGTAGTGTATTGTAAGCGATATCCTGGATGTGGAGCCTGTCAAATGAATGAGTGTTCTACACTCGTGGGGCTTCTAATGATGGGTTGCGCTCCTGTCTGAGGGCGGTCTTCTAATGAAACGAAGATAACACGTTATGACAGGAGGAGTGTCGGTAATTGGTGGGAAAATAAGGATCCAGCTGTCAAGGGTTTTTCAATTATTGTGCGATGATGCAGGAGAATTTTTGAAGGGGCCGAAACAGTGCAGAAGAAATTTGGTTTTACTTTAGGGGGATGTTCTTCAAAGGTGTATGGAATAGATGCGACAAATTTGTACAAATTAATACCGAGGGTCTTTACTAAAGTCATGCTTACGAGAAATATGGCTTATTAAGGCATTATACTCGAGGGGGTTTTGTTTGATTTTGGTTGTCAAGTGAACGGAAAAAAATTTTGCCACCGATCAAAGCCTTAAGTTCCTCCGTTTTTAACTTAATCTTAAATGAACTGGGAAACTTTTAAGTGAGAATCTTAAATCAAAAGCCGCCATTTATAAACTTACTTTTTTATGTTATTTTACAATGGTGCACCTGCCCAGACATGGCAAGAAAAATCAAACTAAGGGTGTAAATAAATCATATCAACATTATATCTGTTACATCGATTTGAAAATTTTATGAACTTCTCGGCATTGTTGGTCAAGTTAGTCAAGTTAGTTAATGAAAATTCCTGTTAATGAAAAACAGCTGAAGATTTAAAAGGGCTTAGAAGATCCAATAATTGCATTTTTCTGTTTGTGAAAGAAAGCGAAGAAAATTTTCTGTGACCGAAGGGGAACTCTGAGGCACACCAGCATTTTTCTGGTAACCTGGAAGGTCACCAAGAAGCACGCAAATTGAAGGGTTTAAAGGAAATTTGTAATCCATTGAATAAGTGATTCATCAAATCCCAATGGATGCTTGCTCAAAAAAGAAAGTCCTAAATCAAGATCCTGTAAAATGTACCTTCGGAATATGTTAGTGCAATGGCCTAGTTACCACACAAAGGTCCTAAAAGTAGTACCACTTCTTCTTAAGGTCTATCAAATGTCTATTCGAAATTTTTATGTAAAGCTCCTGTGGTCAGTTATACACAACTTCTTTTGCCCATATTTAAGCAAATTTACAACCTGACAATTTTTAAGGGCTTCCATGAGCTCTGAAAGAATGGGTTGCAAGTGCAACAAGTCAGTGTTTAACTGGGGATCAAAAATCACAATTAAAGAGTAGAAAGGAAAGCCTTCGCTGTGATTTTATCAGCCCTAGAAATATCTTTTCATAACTGACGGGTGCGCCATCTTTTTTATTGGCACATAAACATTGAATAATTTTGAAATTTACTAGCCGAATGACTTGAGTAGACATGTTTTTAAAAATCGAATTCAGTGAAATTTGGCTGTACTGAATGTGGCTGTACTGTATATTGGTCATTTAATGGTGAAAGCTCAATGAAGATATCATTTCCAACGTAATCACGGTTTGAGAACACTTTACACCGTTCGGTGTTGAATCATGTTGAGCACGGGACAATGGAAGATCGTCGTTATGCCTGTTTAATAAAGTACTTAATGTGGTAAGAGAGGGTGCTGCCGATAACTAACACGTATCGTATCGCACTCAGCGTTGCAACTTCAGCGGTATAAAATGAAGTAAACTAAAAGAAAATGCCAATGAAGCCGTAGCGCCACTTGGAGTACGGCCGAACTTATAATTCATTGGTTGGCACTGAATCCGATTTCAATCCAGATTTGACCCTTCCGGGAGATCTTTTTGTAGGTATGGTAATTTCAAAAGCAAAGTGAACGCAAGTACAATACGAGGAATGCAGGACAATACGGGCATAAGACCATTGACGAGCCTCCCGAGATGATTGAAAAAGTGATGGAACACACAATAAGTAGTGCACACTTTGCTTAAAACAAAGAAGGCGGTTGACGTTGAATTCAAAAGCTGGTCTCCAAAAATTTAAAAGAACAGAGTTCAATGAAAATATCACATGTTCGAAAATATGTTGTTTTTTGATATTATTTAATATTCTTTAAATACCGACAGAAAAGATGGTGCACCATGTATTTAAAGGCCATTACCTAAGATGTGGAAGTAAAACTGTCAAGGTGAATATTAAGCCCGGTCAAAGCTATTACCAATGTGGGCAATAAGATTAACCGTATCCAAGGAGCTATCGGCAAACTTTTTTGAAATAAATCATCTTTTATCCTAGCTTTTTTAGCTCACCACGTTTGCGCATTAGGGAAAAGGTACCTTCAGTTAGTTATCGATTTCTCTGCAAATTAACCACTCCTCTGGAGCATAAAAAGAATTTGGGAAGAGGCTAGAGGAAAAAAATTCTTTATAAAGTGCGTGTTCAAACACTCATCTACCCAGGTATGATCGGGGCGAGTATTTCGAAATGGTTTATTAAGATTTTCTGTGAATAGGTTTAGGTTCTGAAGGTTAATTTACAAGAAATGATTTCGTCTAAACCATTAAAAGCTTAGAAGCATGACTTTTGAAAATAAGCTTCTTACTAGAATCAAGTGTCCAGTTATCACCTTGGATAAAACAAAAGCAAAAAGACTCAAATAAGGATACCTACCTTCCTTGATACCCCCAATACTATGAACTTTCTAACCTTCATTCTCAATTCCCAAACTATCTTATAGGTACACTTCTGCTAAAAATTTGAAAAGCTTCCTTCCGCAAAGTCACCACATTTTCCTGAAGCACCTGAACACTAGGATATACTATAAACCACCCCCTTGGTGGGAGAAACACCCTCATTGCAGCAACCCTAAACTCCCACGTTTCAGTCTGTTATCCTCTATTAAGCCCGAAAATACGAGGCGAAACAAAGTGTGATTAACAAGAACAAAACCGTTTGCAATGCAACAAACATAGCGCCGCCGCCGTCCCTCTTAAGGTACACCTACCTTGCTATGTTTTGTATAGATATATCTTCACCTACCGAGCCGCCCTATGCAACAACAAACGAAAACCGAGACGGCATTTCCCCCTTCCCATGGGTTGGATGAAAATCTGTTTCCAACTGGTATTCAGCATGACTCGAGTTTGATTTGTTTTTTTCCTCTATTTCTCCGGGCTGGCTTTGTACAACCATCTACGTCATCGCTTATGCAGTTCAACTTTGAAATTATTTATTAAAATGTATGCCCATGCAGATGCACACAAACACACACACAGATATAACTGCATAGCGACCGAATAATGTAGGTACGTCGGTCGTCTCAGACGAACGGCAACAGCACCACCCCATCATCATCAGCCCCAAACAGCATCAACTATCTTGCTGCACATTCCTACATGCACACGGGCTCAATATGCTTGCACCATTATTTCTAGCATCGCCATGGGTAGGAGCGCAGAAAAAAAAGCCCCAACGAGGAACGAATAAAAAAGCTAACAGAAAAAAAAAAAAGACCCATAGATACTACAAACACAGGGACAGAGAAGAACTAACACTGTACACGTACACTCATATAGATTCAGGCAAACACATAAAACAATCCCACGTCAAGCGGTTGTTCTTGTATATAAAACAAGAAGGCACGAGAATATGTGCCAATGGCCTCAGCGACACCGGCAAACAGGCTCGATAACTATTTACAACTATACATGTATCTATGAGCGATGTTTCGCCCAGTTTATTCGCCTTCCGAGGAAGAATCTGCCTTCTTTGCATGTGTTGAGGGGGGTGTTGAGAGACGACCCCACATTGTGGAGGTGCTAGCTCTTCCTTTACAGCAGCCGCCATGGACATAAATTGGATAGGAAACTCTTTCGACTTGGGGAAAGTGTTGGTATGGTAATGGTATATAATTTGTAAGTTGAAAGAGGGGATGCAGAACTCTTCGGCTGTGCTCTTTAGCAATTGTTATTCCTTGTATCCCTTAAAACTGAAAGCTCCAAAAATTGTTATGCATGGCATGTAAAAGCTTGATTGCATATTGTTTTAAGCTTTTAAAAGAAGCCGAAGGAACTGCACTTGTTGTCTTTAGTTTTCGATTTTGCAATGTCGTATGTCTTCGTGGAGAAGCCCTAAGATCTTATGAATCAAAATTTAACAGCGAACTGAATTTGAATAATTTTAATCTTTTTGTCAAGCAGGATTCCTTAACTTATTTTTTTGTGTTATCTACGCTCATTGAATCCTTTATGTCACATTAAAACTCTCAAGATGCAATTTTAGACGAGAAATGTGTCTTTCAATCAGAGGTTCTGGCTGTACTTAGGGCGACCAAGCTTTTGCAGATAAGATCGATATCCGGAAGTGATATCGCCATTTACATCGATAGCCAGGCTGCGCTCAAGGCAATGGAACCGGTCAACATCAAATCTGATTTAGTCAGGGGGTGTCGCATGCTCAAAGAATTGTGCAGTTAGAACCAAGTGAGACTGTACTGGGTGCCAGGACACTGCGGTATAGAGAGAAATAAACAAGCTCTCGAGCTTGCAAGTGAGGTTTTTAACATCAAACCACCCTAGGCGTAGTAAGAGGCACTATTGAGGAGAAAATTATTATGACTGCTAACCAAAAGTGGTCCAGTCTTACTGGACATAGGGTGTCTAAGGTTTTCTGGCCACGTTTTAACCGGAAACGATCAAAAGGACTTTGAAAATGAGCAAGGTCCACCTTAGGGCTTTAGTGGGAATTTTGACAGGTCACTGCGAAGAGGCTCAGGCTTTCTGACACGGATATTTGTCGCTTCTGCTGCGATAGGCAAGCGGTTATGCAGTTATGACACACCTACTGTGTGAATGCGAGGCAATTTCACGTTAACTTAGAAAATTTCTAGGAGAATATTCCTTTAAAAGTTTAGAGAAAGTAGACGGCACAAAGCTTAGGGGCCTCCTGGGCTATTACAGGGAAATTGGATGTTCCATCAGGGAGAATGTGTAGGTTGTTTTGCTTTTTGAATTGTAAAATTCAACTGCTTCCCAAGGATCGCAAATGCCCTTTTTGGTGCCTAGTGTTTGTGTGGCCTTTTTCACCACACCACTGTTTACCCTAACCTAACCTCCTACCTTGCAATTTAAGGCCTTTTAAAATATGTTACAGTCGGGCGGCTCGTAATTCTGCCGCGACTATATGCCCGGTCTTAGAGTCCGCGTCTGCCATTATCGCTACCATGTTACAAATTTCTTATTGGACCCATGAATTGGGTTAAAGTTAAAAGCTATTTAAAATTTAAAGCCTTTCGAGAGTTAAAACAAATTTCCGATCTAACATGACAGAAGCGACGGTCTTGCCCAAGAGTGTGCATTAAATTTTGTCTATTCGGTGATTCAGAAAAATCAATAGGTCTTAGGAGTTAAAATCTGTCATGTGTCATCTAAATTTACCGCCCCCCAAAATTTAGGCCCTACGAGACTCTAGCGCTATCCTGTCCCTGTAGATACTTCTAATGCAAACGGAATCAAAAATATTCCAGATTAACATCTTAAAGCAGCCTGAAACGCTCTCAATTCGGTTTTGTCAAAGTCCATGCCTCCGCCACGTAATGTGAGTTGGGATACAGACTGACTTCAAAAATTGCACTCAAGATCGGCATCTTTTTCAGACATTCGTCATACCTAAGCACTCATTGTCGTCTCACTCAATTCGGAATAAACTCAAGTTTGCTGCTAGTCTATCGTTATTTTAAAACTGATTTATATTCGCAATTGTCTAAAGACGGATCAAAAAAGGTGTTCCAGTGAACAAAATAATCTCTCATGGCAGTCAAGACTGCCTTAGATTCTTGTTGATCACAAAATAATTATGATAAACTAAGTGCGACCCAAGGAGCAAATCTTAGGTGGACAATGAGCATTGTTTGTCCAGCAATAGAACAAACGAACCTGAACTGTTATGCAAGGTACTTTTGGTGGTATTTAATACTTTGTCTTAGTTTGATTCAAAGAAGACATTAAGGGAATACGATCAAAAGAAAGTAAGGCAAATGGGACACGTCTATTCTGGTCCTTTTTAGCCCGAATTTAATAATTAGCCTCAATCATTTCCCTAAAAATATTTACATTTCCTCAGCTTTTTACTGAAGAAGTCAACACTTAGGTCAAAAGACAACTCCCAAGAACAACTTGGGCAAACATTCAGATTATAACAAAAATTGTTGTCTTCTTATCAAACAACAACAATCCTAGCCAGCAACCCTTGAAACAATTGTCTTTCCTAAAATGCTTAACAAAAACCAGATAGAACTGATCAAAGAAAGTGATCACTCCTTTAAAAAAAATCTTGTCGTGAACCGTTGTTTCGAAAATATTCAATAATCCCCAAGAAAACATGACTTTACCTCTTTAACATGTCAGCGAACAGAAATTCGGTAAACCTGTCAAGTAAACCTCTGAAAGCTTTTCGATTCTCTTCTGCAACGAAACTTTTACTAAGAGCTCAGCTTATTGCAAATCGCTTTTGAAAACCCGCCAAAGAGTATCTCATCTGCAAGAGTGGCTGACTGCCTCATGAAATAAAAATCTTCTTCAGCTCAGCTCCTCCACAAACGGGGAGCACCAAGCACCACATTTTCCCCTAAATATATAGGAAGTGAAATGATTTCTCTTTCACCAAACGGTACAACAATCACTCACTCTTTCTGTTTCTGCCTCCGCAGTGTTATTCATTCACCAAAAACTGTTGGGGACTCACTATGCGAAGAGAAAAACCATCCAACACCAAGTCTTTGGGGCTTGTGGGTGGGAGGGATACTCAAACCCGAAAAAAGTTTAGGCATTCCCATTAGGAGCTCTTAGGCTCCACAACTACACCGAACCACATGTAGGCGCGGGGGGAGTTGACGAATTCAAGCCCACAGAGCCGGGCAGAAAAAATGACGAAATCCCCAATGGGGATAAAAAAAATCCATCAGATACGACGACGAATATATGCGAATAGGAGGCACAAGTCGGCGCGGCGCGGCATGCGGCTGTTGTTGGCTCTGTGGGCATTAGCGGCGGTAGCGGCGTGTGTATTTCGCTGGGAAGAACACAAGCAGAATCGCCTGTTTGGATGGAGCTAGATGGTTGGGTTCGGTTGGTAGGTTGTTTCGTGGATACCAGGCTCTGCTTTAGCGTTCTGTAGCCAGAGCGCAAACGAAAGAGGCACTCTTAAACAGCACGGCCACACATACTCTGTACGCCCGGTGACTCGGTCGACGGTCGGTTGTTTGGTTCAGCGGTGGTTTCTCGATTCATCCGTCGAACGTTCGTTCACATTTCCTTCTTCTTAGACAGATGCCCCCGTCGCTGTTGTCCGTTTCTCATTTTTTAATCACATTTCTGTTTCGCGAATCATTAGAACGGGATATTCAACTGAGAAAAAAAATATCTTTTCTGTTTTTTAATATCTTTTAGATATTGTGTTGGTTTTTTTTAATTCTCTTTTTGAAGCAAGTTTTATTCATCCCGGGCCGTTAAGATACTGGGTTATCTGGGTGATTTTACTCCCCACGGACGGACGGAATATCTGCTCGAGTCGGTGTGAATCTTTTGCGTAATTATATGGTCGACTTAGGCGGCTTCAATTCAATCAAAGGTGCATCTGGGCAGTGTCAACCCACCAAAAATAGAAAAGCCAATTGCGTGAGCTTGTGCGTGGTGCGAGATACAATAGTGCAACTGTGGTGTATGAAAAGGTTTCTGTGCAAAATTATATAACAAACAAAAGATCCATGTGTGCGCCTCTGCAATATGTGCCTGCCCAAAGTGTCATCTTATTGAATTTATACCACAAAACGAATTACAAACAAAAAAACGTGTAAAGTCATCTCTGTTATGGAAAATCTGTTGCCCACTTAATAGATACGCCAAATCCAAAATTCTCTTTCCCCGCGGAGAACTAACAGAAAACAAATAATATCTATCTAACCAATCATCTACACAAAAACAACAACAATAAAATAGAGAATTCTTTCCAACAAAAAAAAGATTATTATTATGTATTGTGTTATAGTAAAGTTCATTGACACTTTCTCCGTCATGACGGTTCTGACGGTTTTATATTTATACAGATAGAACACACATATTCTGTCCCTATGGTGTATGCGGCTCCAACAAAAGCAAATAGAAGAAAAAAAAAACACCATAGAAAATAGGGGAAACATAAAAAAACACACATCTACTCTTTGGATTTTTTGGTTTTGCTAACGATAGTGTTTCTCTTCGGATTTTACCTCTCATTGGAGCTCTTAGTGGGGGCAACGGATAGTTTATTTCTATGGTTATTAGATAGATTTGTATCGTTTAGATGTTTTTGTCAGGCTCGTGTTTTTTGTGCCTCATTTTATCTTGTCGTCTAGAGAGGGAGTCTAAGCGGCTATCTGACAGCTAGTGCTTCCGATTGTTTTATTTTTCTGTGCAAGTTTTATCATAGGTTAGGGCTTCTACTTAAAGAATGGGTGGGAGCTTTAAAGGGTTTTAAGGCAGGGATCTTGAGAACTAAGAATGTTATCTTCCATCTAAGGCTGAATGTGACAAAAAGTACTGAAGGCAAGGCAACTCCTCATTTTAGCAAAACAAGTACTTTTCGAACCTTGTTCCGTTTTTAAACCGACCTTATTTGCCGGCATATGGTTGAACTTATCCTTTTGTCTACTCGATCGAATATCGGCAAAACATTGGAAAAAAATGGCGCCCAACGTGAACGGCTTTATGTTATCTAATGTCGGCAAAACAGGCGCCCAACGTGTAGAGCTTTGTTTGCCAATCGACATTGTTTTGCGTGATTTTGGTAATATTTTTGCGCTAGAAAAAAAGCGTGGTCTTTGGCTTAATCAAAGAGTACAGTTAGAAATTTTGGCGCCCAACCTGGGGCTAAAATTGACAAGTAAGGAAATGTAAAAAAAAAATAGAAATTTCGAAACATATAATTATGTTTCCTTTCTTTTTGGCAGATCTTTTATCACTATCTATGGAATTCCCCTACTGGGGCCGTAAGGACTTGAGCCTTCACCTCAACGCTAGCATGCGGCGGCTGTAGAATTTTATCTCCATAAAAAGTATGTCTTGTTATCTCTGTAGTCGAATATTGATATTATACAGAATATAGTTTCAAAAATTAAGGTTTGTTTCGAAAGCATAACCCACAGAACGCCGAAATTGTATAGTTGCATCGGACTTGAGTACCTTTTTTGGTAAAACTTACTTGATGTTTACTGAAACTCTACATTGGGCAAATTTAAGTGGGTTTTAGATGAGCATGGTTTGAACGGGTGCCCAAAGTCGGGTAATCCGTGTTTTACATCACGTTAGATTTTACCAATTTAGTGTTGAGCACTGAAAATAAATACTACGGCTTATAGAAGACGATACAAATATTTGTACTCAACTTCGGAATGAGTTGAGTACAAATATTTGTATCAAGTACAAATATTATATCTTATACCATGTCTCCACCGATAATTAAAAGAAGATTAGTGGGAGACGATTAAAATAAATCCCAAAGTGGCTCCATCGGACAAATATAGGATAAATTTGACACGAAAACTCTGTTTTTGTCATTTTGTCTCTCAAAAGAGAGTGGCGATGTCATTTCCAAGGAGCAATGACAATTTCCTGAGTCAAAAGTCACAATAGAAAACGTACTTGTGACAGATTTTTTCCACCAGGGACAGTATCAGTTTCCTTTTTTGATTCTCAAACTGTTACAAAGGTGCAGAAAATAGGTTTGTGAATAGGGTGAATGGGATTTATGAAAGGATTTATTTTTAATCGCTTGCCGAGAGGATTTAAATTTGTATGGTAAATCGCGTGATTTGTAGAGGATTTAGTAAGGATTTATATTAATCGACGATTAGTGATCGGTGGAGACATGGTATTACTCGCAAAAAACTGTAGCTGAGAACCAAAAAAACTAAAAGCTGTTATATCTGTACCTATTTGATTTGAACTGGCGCCCAACGTGGGCATATAAGGTTTCCTCTAGTTGACACATGAAAAGTTTTAAGTTCAGTGGTTTTCCAATAAATTACATCCGGGGTTTTATTTTAAAACTCTATCGTCTACCCTCTCTTCTCTAAAAAAAAATCGAACTAAAAGGGGTCTCTATAGTCTACACTGTAAGCTAGTTTATGTTGAATATTTTTTGGGATTATGGGTGTCGTTGCTTTATCCATTTCACCTTAAAAACCAAAGAGTTTTTACTGTTTTTTTTTTTTTCTGAGTCTTACAATGTCGCATGCCAAAAAACTCTGCCAGATTCTTTCGTAGAACACGTGCTAAAACCGACATCACCCTCTCTTACTTGGGGATTTTTGGCTCGCTAGCAGAGCTGTTCTATCTGGGAGTTACAGTCCGGGCCCATTTGGTGGGCGCAACCCATCATGCAAGTATTTCAAGCCCCTGTGCACGAGGACCTAGGTTTTAAGTTTTTTAGCATTCACTCTCGCGAGTTAGACTGACAACACCTCCGAATTAGATTTTTATAACGATTCTAAGCGGAATTGCGTAGTAAAAAAATCGTATCTTATGTTGGGGGCCGTCTTTTGTGGTTCCTAGTAGCTAATATGCTTAAATGCATAAATTATCTTTACTATGAAGGAAAAAAGTTCACTATAAACCACTTTACTAAGTGAGCTTCACCTCTACAGCTTTTCGCCACGCAAATTCTTGCGTTTTAGTAATGATTCAACTTTAGAGTCAGTCAATTTCAATCACTCTGAGCCAAAATCTCCATCATTCTGAACCTTCAAGATTTTCAAAAGTCTAAACTGTACTGAGTCTTGACACGCAAGGATTTAATTTAAAGCTTACTTAGGTAAATCATTGGGTGTATGATCAAAATTGGTCCCCGTCGAATAAAAGTGCAATTCCGGTCTGTGTACATTCGTTGCTTTGGTTGAGTCCAGCATGAGATTGCAGTCCTTGGATATCTTTCGGCGTTAAGTTAATTATCAAGTTGAAAACAAACAAAAAATCCTTAAGAAGATGCTTTGGTCAAATTCATTCGTTTTTTTTTCAACAAGCAGATAACTCTCAACGCCAACCCGATCACGCAGTAGATCTCCAAGGCTGGCAAAATAATTAAAAAACCGATTTGGGCTTATTTAAAGTAAAGGTTATAACTAGAAAGCTTTTTAACACTTTTTTAAAGCAGGTGGCACTTTTTTGACAGGCCGACAAGCACTTTTTTGACAGGCCGAAGCCACCTTTCGCAACATCAGCATATTTTTCAATCGTGATCATGGCTGATCAAACCATTCACAATTGTATTTAAATGATTTTATGTTACCCTTTTTTATAGAAAGATCCCCAAGTCAAGCTTCTAAAAGCCTCAACTTCGTTTCCTAGTCGAACTTTGAACCAAAAATTAATAGCCCCAACGATTGCACAAGCTCACAGCTTTGCTAAAAGTCGACAAACTGTATCCAGCATTTTTTTTATGAAAACACCGCCCAGCAAACATTCCAAGTAACTACCTGTACTGGCTACAAGTTCATTGCCCACACCATGTACAAACTGTCATGTACAAAACGGTCGAACAATATCTGTCGGATATTCTGTACCGATAATCGTTTTTCATCGCCTTTGCAATTCGGTACATAACTAATTGATTTTCATGCAGCGTCAGCATTTGGAGAAGTCCCGTCTTAACACGTCATTACATTTGAGCGGTGTGATGCCCGTGCCCGCTAATGGGCAATGGCCGCGAAGGCCCCTCCAATTGGCCACCTCGTTAAGCCGACACCGCATAAAATCGTAGAAGCAGGTCATCATTCATTCGTTTCTTGACCTAACCAACCGACTTGGCAAACCGCAGCCATTCAACTCGACCAACCGGCCCAAAAGCTATTAAAACAATTTTCTATTTTATTTTATTCAATAATTTTCCAGCACCCATACACCGCTTTGCAGTTATATTTCTGATGGTTTTCCTCCAATTCTTGATCGTGTCATCGAAATTCGAAACCAAGGAACGGGAGGCAAGAGATGGCTTGTGTGTATGGGGGGCTGCCCGATAGTCTTTTGGCCAGTTGTTAGTACTCGTGTAGTTTGAGGCAACCATTAAAACGGGTAAGACTTGTCCGCGCTTCTGATCGTTAACGAGCCTTTTTCGTTGTTTTCTCTTGTTGTTGTTGTTGCCTGTAGTTGGTGGGTGATCCTAGTTCTCTTTTTTGTTGTTGTTGTTGTTGTTGCATCTCCTTTTGTGTGTGTTTGTCTCTGTTTTCTGGCTTGATTCTGGGTCGCTTTTGCAGTGCGGTATCTAGTCACCAAAAATGTGGATTTTCAAAGTGTTAACCAGAACTGTGTATCCAACCTAAGAGAGTCGCGCAACGCGATTGTGTCATTGTATTGTGAAAAAAGAGTGAAACCAATCCCAACTTTGTACACTAGAATGTGATGGATACGGATTTTTCGGAGTTTTTCAATCAAAATTGGTCGTCACAACAGTCAGCTGGCGGCACAAGTACTCACAATAATGGGATTAAAATTGAACCGTCGACCTTTTTAGCGCACACTCTTCATCATAGTCACCATAATCATCATCATTCACATCAACATCATCCGCAACAACAGCCTCATCATCTGCAGCAGCCACATTACCCATTTGCCTCTTCCGGATCGGCCTTACTCCTGCAACAACAGCATCATTCTGCGCATCAGCAGCAGCAGCAGCAACAAAATGCAACACGTGCCTTGTTCGATTCGCCACAGTTTAGTCGAACGACCAGTTCGACAAATGGTATTACCTCGACACAGCGGACTAATCCCTTGGATATAAAAGCAGCCGCAGCGACCTCATCCTCATCATCAACGGCGTCGGCGAACAACAGTAATAACTCACCGATGTCACCGGTTTCAAGTAGTGCCGCTGCAGCTGCAGCTGCTGCCCTTCGTCTGCCGATGGACACGACAATATCGCGGAATTGCAACAGCAATGGACATTCGCACCATTCACAGCATGGCCATCACCATCATCATCACCATCAGCAGCAGCAGCCAGAGCCGCAGCACAACCATCACCAGGCGCAGCAGCAACATCATGTGGCGGTAGCGGCGGCGGCGGCAGCTCACTCATTAGTCGCCGCCATGCACCAGCAACATCCGCAGCACATACCGCACCACCATCACCTGCCTCATCATCATAATCACCATAATCACCATCATCACAACCATCATACTGGATTTTTTGGCGGTGCTGCGGGGTGTGGCAGCAGCTCTTGCTGTTCGCCGACAGCGGCGGCCATCAGCAGCACCGGAGGAAGCAGCAGTTGTGCGAACAACAATTGCGGGACCAGTTGCAGTAGTAATAGCTCCTGCAGTAACAAGACTCTATGCCCGTCATTTTCGGACTCTGTCGACAGTACAACGCCACCGCCGCCTTCATCTAGTTCGTCTTCTTCTTTATTTATAAGTAGTAACGCAATAGATCAGGACAAAAAGACTGCGAATTCAATACGAGGTAAGTGCATATCGCGGTGTAGCTTTTGTAACTGTATTTACTCGAAAAATTTTTGAAATAAGGTTACCAAATTAAATGAGATTTTAAGGATTTGTTAAAATCGAAGCTGGGGATTTTAAAACTGACTCGGTTACAAATTTTATAGGGCCTATGGCAAGGTTATAATAAATATAAAATAAATGTATGATAATAATAATAAATTAAATTTATATTAAATAATATATAATAATTTTCGCAGAACACCTTTTTCCTAACACCCTTCCAGTCGCGAGAATATCGAAAAGTTCTTGCGATAAAATTAAATTCTTTCTCGCATCTACACTGCGCCAGCCTTATCTCTCTCGCAACGAGAAAAAATGGGCATACATATGTATCTGACAAGTAAAAGATCTCGCTAAATGTTTTGACAACTACAGTAGACTCTCGATAATGTAGAATAATTAAAACAAGGATATTTTCGGACATTAATGGAACTTTTTTCAATTTAAATTTAACTGATTTTTTGAAATCTTCCAATTAAAAAAAAACTCAGAATGAACTTGGCTTTATTAAGACTTAATTATGTTTTGCAAGAAGTGAAAAACTTATTTTTTCACTTTTTTCCTTCTACCTTAGGTACAAAAAGGAATACCAAGTGAAAGCCGAAAAGCTACGATAATGTTGCTTAAATCTAACCGTTTTTACATTAACTAAGCGTGGCTGATGGATATTTGTTGACGACAGGTTAATTAATTATTTTATGATTTTTTTTTGAGAACAACAAGGCTGAATTATATTTTAGGACTCAAATGAATCAGGATTGAAATAACTAAAATTTTTATTTCTGTCAAAACTCGATGAGCCATTCTTAAGAAGCCATTGAAAAAGCTGCAGATTAACAGTGAAAACAGAACTCGAATACGATTGGGGATCTGACGAGATTATCCTAAAGTAACTTTTGGCGTTTCTTAAAAATTAGGTGCCGAATTAAGTGTAATCCTTGAATTTACTTCACTGGTACAGCATTTCTTAAATAACTTTTCGAATTAACCAGGGGCATATTTTCTTTACGAATAAGAGAATAGCTAATAAGGGCCTTTTGGATAATTCTTTACCATTAAGGTGCGAGGTTATGGTCTGCTGCATTTTAAATCGTCCGCTTGTGGGGTACGCCTTTTTGGATAATTAATTCGCTAAATTAGTTAAGACTATTTATATATATATAATTTTTAATATCAGATAACAAGAAAGGTATATATAAGAGAATCATTCGAGGATAGGGTAAAAAGTTTTAATTGGTCAAGCTATTTAAGCACCTGATAGGTACCCAAACTGTATTCTGATTATGTCGATAAAGGTTTAAGAATTCAACCAATCCGAAGCTTATGGGTCCTGAGCATAGCTTTTAAAGCTTAACGTAGCCAAATAGCTTTGACAATTTTTTTAAAATTTTCGAAGAAAATACTATTCAGGATACTAGAATGAAAATTGTGCAGGTGGCTCAGCCCCAAATGCGTCAACAGCAGATCTCGTATCCTTGCAGCGGGTCTGGAAACGAGGCCTACTCACCTAGTATATAAGTACATAAGGATGTGGCCTCCATGTTAAAAACACATAGGTATGATATAGGAAATGATCAACAGCTTCGTGTAATAATAATGCTTTTGTTTTGCGACCCTGTAAAAAAAAAATTTAGAAAACCATTAATAGCATGTCTCCACCGTGCACTAAGCCGCGATTAATATAAGTCTTCGTTTACGTACAAATCACGCGATTTACCATTCAAATTTAAATCCTCTCGCCAAGCGATTAAACATAAATCCTCTCATAAATCCCATTCATCCTAATCACAAACCTCTCTTAAGCACCTTTTTAACAGATTGAGATTCAAAACATAAAACTGAAACTGTGTGAGTGCCACAGACCTGTCAAAATTTTTCTATTGGGATTTTTACAACGGAAATATTTTTTCGCTCCTGGGAAATGACATCGCCACTCTTTTTTCAAGACAGAAAAAGAGTGCTCGTGTCAAAATAATCCTACATTTGACCGGTAAATCCAATTTGGGATTTACATTTAATCATCTTCCCCTAATCCTCTTTTTATTGCCTATTACTAAGCAATTTTTTAATTCATTAGCAATTTTTTCAATAGCTTACTCACAATTCACGCTAGTAGCGCTCACATGAGCAACTTTTTTCTTTAAGGCAAAAACATACAAACCCAGATGAAATATTTTACTGTTTGCTCTTAAAAATGTCCCTTTAGTGCAAGAAATGAAAGAGTTTCATGGCGGCGTTCAAACACAGCGCTGTCTGTGGTAAAAAAAAGTCATGTACAGCAACAAGCAACTAAAAAATCGTTCTCAAAATAAAGAATTTAAAGCGTATGTGAGTGCTTTAGTCCATAGGACCCAAAAAGGCAGTCAAACCGTTGCGCAACTAAATGTGTATGTGTACGATCCGATGGCCTGCATAGCCCGGCATATAGCTTTTAGTTGAACGGGCTTAGTCGCATCCAATAATTATCGTACAACATATTTTTTGTCAAGATTATGTATAAAATTTCAAACCGAGTTTTTAAACTCGCCAAATTTCTAGCTAGCTTTGATTGGACTAAAAACAATATTGAGTGTTCGAACTTATAGCGGTGAGTATTCGCCATCTCTATAAGAAAAAAAGGAAACCCTTTTGAGGGTTTGACACGGACAATGTAACATATTGTCACATTTGGCATTTTCCCTTAGGGCGATAACTTTTACACCAACTATAATCACGTGCATTTGAATCAGGCCGCATTGAGTTGTTTTTATCAAAAATGCAAACAATTTTCGAACTTTCGCTTTTATTTGCTTTGAAAAACACATATTGAATGACAAACTTAACAGTCTTAAAAGTCGAATTTTTTGATGAAAATTGAATAAAATTCAGTACGCCTGCAGACATTTCATGTTATCCAATGGCGTGCCTCTCAAGCCGGTGGCTTCCCCTTGACCTCTCTCTAATTCAATTTAGGATGGGTTGTAAGCAAAAGCTTTTTGTATAATAGCCTCAAACTGAATAGTCAGACAACTAAAACAAAGCATTTTTTGGCAAAGGCATAACACTTGCAGGGAGAAATTCTAATTTTTGATTTTTCGTTATCCAGTTGTCATCTTCTGTGTGACCATTATATCATCTTCCATGCAAAAAAAGAATTTTTCACAATTGAAAAACCCCACAGCCTCACCAAATCAGTTATAAGGATCAGCCAGGACGACTGCAGAAGAACCTTCTCAACACGATAACTCTTTTCTCCTTATAACATATCCTTAAGCTACAATAGGTAGGCGACCAGGGTATTTAATTTAATTTATATAAAATTTTACGATTTTGGTATTGTCGGTGTCGGCAGAAGGTCCTTGGTTTAATTCCCACACCATCCGAGAAAGTTTAAACCGTTTTAGTGGAAGATCCATCTCTGTGACTGATATGCTATCCGAGGGCAACTTTAAAAAGGAGGTTTTTTCATTTCGAACCCAGGTCCAGCATTCTTGGTTGTCATATGATTGATTTTCACTGGTTCCAGCATTCTTGGTTGTAAGACAGTAGACACTGGTCCACCTCTGCTACATCTGTAAACCTTGTATTTTTCTCTCATTAACGGTCAAGATCATCCTACCTAGATAACTAACTTAAGACTGGCCTTACACGAGCAACAACTGTCGTCGTCTTTCACTCCGTTCTTATTTAATCTGATCTCAACTGTCGCTGGCGAGTGTCCTGGTTGCTAGTGTAAAACAGTCCTAAAGCTGTGAAACCTGAAGCCCTTAACAGAAATTCTTAGCTAAAATTTTAAACTAATCATTTGTTTTTTATATGAATTCCGCTTAAAATTTTACCCGATTAGTGTTACCGTTCTCGGAAGTTTGCGTCAATGAGTTGTTCTTACTCACATCCTCAAAAAAATGCGCTTTTGCAAAAATAAACACATCCACCACCACCCACCGCTTTGCTGGCCGTAGTAAAGTCTCGTTAAATTTCATATTTTTTTTCTTATTTACACACCAAACGAAAGAGAGTCATTCGAAATCTTGAGTCGGACGAAATTCCCTGGCAAATCTCGGTTCTGTTTACATCTCGCATGTGTGCTCATAACAATCACAAACAAAATATTTTACACTCGAGTCTTTAACCTCATTTCGTAATATGAGTTCCCAAGTATTAATAACAATAAAACATATTTAACCAAGAGTTTGCAGTTAAATTTGCAAATACCCACTAACAGCGATGGCAACAACCGAACAGCAACAACACAAAACTGCATTTTGCAATTTTTTCTTCATGTAAGGTATAAAGTCCCGCACTGTACCGAGGTCGTGCAAAGGTATAAAACCTTCTTGCGAACCTCCCGCCTCGTACAAACAAAAACATGGCAAAAAATCGTTTGTATCTTCTGGTGTACCTACCTACAATTCCTACCTACAAACTGCAACAACGACGAGTATGGGAAAGTCATTAACCTCCAGATTCATATTTTTGTGTTTTTTTTTTCTGTTGTCCCCGGGGGCGGCGAGCGGTAAGACTTTTGCACTTTTCTTAAACTCTAAGTACAAGGCACGTGGTTTCGTCGAGGGGGCTGGTGCAAGCAACTGCATCATGCAATTGCATTCAATTTAATTTTGGGGTGCAAAACGGTTGCTTCGCCTGCTCCTCCCTGGGGACTCTTGCACCGCCTGACCACAGGTGGCTTTCATGTGGTTTGGCTTTGACTCAATTGAATTGCGCGTCAGATTCGATTAAATTGACTGAAAGTGCAATGCATTGCGTTATTGTGTGCGTTAAGGATGACCACTTAAGCCTGCACATCGTCGTCGTCGTCGTCGTCGTCGGGGGCTTGAGTGTGCCTGACTGTTTGTGATGATTTGTACATTTCGGGGTGTCAATGCACCCGGGCGCGCGAGTGCTTTCTGGGCTTTATTTTTGCGCTCGCGCTCCAAATGAATCACAATGCATTTTGCAGTTTGATTTGGACCAAAGTCACGTTCGGTAAATATGATGAAATTATTGTTGATATCTTTCGAAAAGGAAAAATATTTAAACTTTTCGACAATGCGATTAGGTGGCAGTTGCAGTGCCTTACAATTTAGTGGATTCGTGAATTAGTTTGATTATTTATGAGATTTTAAATCAACACTCGCGAAAGATATGGTTTGGAAATATCTTTGTTTTTGAACAAAGTGCAGCTCCCATCTTGGATACGGTCGTCAGCTTGGAATAGTGTCCTTCATGGCTTGTAGATATATAAAATAGTTTATTGAGCTTTTCTATTGAACTAAGGAGCTAAGAATTTCAGCGAAAGAGCACGTTTTGATTCGTCGGTAGTACGCATATCTCTATACTGCATTATTAGAGAGCAACGGCACTGGTCAGGGCTAGTCATTGAACCTTAAAATAGGCACGTGTTGATGGTGCAAATGGCATACATGTGATACATACAATGGAATAAATCTTTGACATCTAGAAAAATATTGAAATGGAGCTCCGATCGGGGTTCTCAGGTCTTTAAATTTCTCTCCTGTGATTGTTTCCACTCATCAGGACCGGAATCTGCTTTGGGTCATCCCGTCACTGCTACACCAGTTTTGTGTTGTGGTTGCATCAACTAATGGTTACAGAGTAAACTACACTGCGTCCGAATATCTGCAAAGAATCTGCGTTTATAATTTTATCTCCATCAGGGGCGAATTTTCGGGGCTAACGTGGTGAGTGGCGAAAATATAGGTTCTTCATCACTGAAATCTGGTCTTTCGTAGAAAGATAGGAATAACAAGTACATTAAAGTATTGTGTCTGCATTGTACCTACAATGGCCAAGTGGTTCATCGGGTCCTAATTGCAACCCCGACAAAAAGCCAGTCTTCCGACGACAGTCTTAAACCGAGCCATTCTTTTTCTTATGTGGTACTTTGAAAACTTTAAAGTTCCCAATCACAGACTTACAGATGGCCCTCAGTCTCGTTGGTGGAATTTGGAAAAAGGTTAACCTTGACGTGAAAGCTGGAAGAGTAGAATTTTTTTATGTTTCTCTGTTAAATGAGTTTAGGAATCTTCAAGCCTCATGGCAACTTTTTCGTAGAAATAAAAAAACTACTTTTGTGACTCGTCTTAAAGATTATTTATCTAGCAAGATCTCATTTGCGTGACTAGTCACGAGAAAAAAACTGGATGGAAACTGGACTACTTCAAGCAGGGAAGCCCGTAAGCACTCCCTGTTTTTAGCCATTTTTTTTTCTAGAAAGGACCGATATTATATTGAATGAGTCTTATTTTAAATATTGAGGACCAAAATGGAATCCAGTTTAGTGTCCTGAAATTTGTCCAGAAAAGTCCTAGGTGGGCAGTCACAGTTTTCCTTCCTTACAAGTTCTTGCATGTGCAATGGCAGGAAGGTGTCGATATTCTGTATCCTGAGTCCACATTATTTTAAAGATGGTAGTCTGATCAGTCTGTCGCTGTATGTATATACCCAAGTCTGTCTCCACTATGTTAAAGACTTCTCTAAACTTGACCTCTAGTCCTCTGCGAAGAACTGAAGAAGTTTTCATTTCGAAGTATTTAGCCTAACTTTGAACAAGGGGTATACCCTTCGGTCTGATTGTGAAAACTATTGAGAAATCTTTAGAGAACAAGAAATTAAGCATGGTGTCTTTAGTTGTCCATTGTCCTTAACCCCTCAACCTTAAGATTAACAAGCGCGTACTGCCTTTGCTATTTTGTATGACAATTTTGAAGAATCTGTGTGTCCAGGCTTGTAGACATCCACTTAACATCCACTATAGGCATACATTTAATGTCCACTATTCATCCATGAGATCCACTAACATGTCATCTTGACACTTACGTGTCATTTTGTTCGATTGAGGCTCACGACCGCTTATAAGGAGCGAATTACTTTGACTGACAGTTGGTTTTGAAACTTTGAATCGTGAACATTGAAAGCGGAGGTGAAAAGCGATTGAATTAAAAAAATCTAAAAAGCTAAAAAGTTTTCATAGGTAATTGGGTAAAAGTGCTGAAAGTAATTGATCGTTTATTGAACCAAATCTATGTAAAAATATTAGAAAATACTTGAAAGAAAGTTCCTTTTTACTAAGCTTGAATGCTAAAATACTTTTCCTCTTAACACGGATCGGATACAGACCATAATAGGTACTATCCCTTGTGACACTGGCTCTATATGTCTCCTTTGGGCTTTTATATCAAGTATAAAACCTGGCGCCACCAGACATACATATATATAATTCCGAGTCGAAACAAGGTGTGGACGGCTCAGAACTTTCAGATTTCTTCAACTTTTGAAGAAAACTTGGAAGCTGTATGGACGAGAAGGAAATGTGTCTGGTCCGCTCTCAAGAAGGACATCCTTAATCGAATATTTCTTTGACTAGAGCAATGGGCTTTGGTTCCCAGTTGAACTGGTTTCATTCCAAGAGCTTTAATGCCAGGTTTAATGCGAAAATTTAGGTTACATGTTCGTCGTACTTTCATTTCAAGACTGGCTTACCTTTTGTCCCGGTCGAAAATTCTCTACTATGGTGGACCTACTGTGTGGTCTGAGTATGTTAATGAGGTCTTGCCAAAGACACAGTCTTGCCACACAGTCTTGCCGAAGATAGCGATCAGATTTACCTAACTTTTTCTATAACTTGTGTTTTCAGGTTTCAAAATCAAGATCGATTCATGAGCAAATTTTGGGTTAGCGAGAGTGAGCAAAAGGATACAAACACCTAATTCAGCTTCAATCAAAGCACAAAGACGCATAATACATGAATTCCTTTTAATTAATATATGGTCGCAATATGAAGCCTCTATTAATTATACGTTACCGCATGTATAACAACCCTGGTGCCAAAAGTAAATGACCTGAATGACAATCTTGTGGTAAACCAGATAATCTTATTTTCTTTTCAAGGTGAATTAATTTAAGGTAAATAGATTAAAGATTATTGATTTCAGTGCCAAGCTCTGACGGCTTCCAGATTCCTAAAAATATTGGATCTTGGAACTTCTTTTTTAGTCTGAGACTTGGCGCAAACAGGGTGAAAGTCTAAAATCATTGTTATTTTCCAATCCTAAAGCCAAAATAAAAGAAGAAAACCTTTCACTGACTTTTCTTAATCCGGCCCTTGTTGCTCCTCTTGGAACTTGCAACATCTTAAGCGATCATCATTCTGAGATCAGAATAATTGATATTATAAGCACGTCTTTTGAAATGAGTCATTGTTCAATTGTTCATTCGAAAGGAGGCTAGTCAAACAAGCTTCCACAGTACCCTGTCATCGATACCCTACTCCAGTTTAAGAACACACCTAAGGTAATAATCTTCAATCCGCGTGTAAAATGACAAACTTTAATTTCAAAAGACTCGTGCGGGGTCGTAAAATATACAATTCTAAAACTATGTCATCTCTATTTGAACATATGCCTCGCATATTAGCTGATGTTCTAATTGATATTTTGGCACTTTCGCTGATATTCATTGGAAAAAAAGTACGCACACGAATTTTATTTTTTTATAAAAAAACGGGGTCAACCAGCAAACAACTTGTAGAACAGCAAATAAAGATTTCTCAGCTCAAGTGGGAGGGAAAAATACCACCCTAACCCGTGTAATGACTAATCTATAATTTTTTTTTCACAACCAACCCACTCTGTTTGCACTTCAAACTTGAAGCGAAATACCTAGTCATTGAAGCTAATTCAAATATTATCAGTTACAGAACGTCAAGTGTTGTTGTATATTTATTTATTCTACACACCAACAATACAAAAGTGAAAGCATTTCGAAAACGAAAGTTGAATGCACTCGACAATAGTTTGAGTCAACATCGGCTGTCCGTCCAACGACCAACAACGTTTCCCTATCCATCGCCTTATCAGCTAACTAAAAGCAAATTAGAAAAACAAAGGCAAATAGGAATCGTGTTTTTTTTTTCTAGAGCGAAAAAGCTAGGTAAGTGCTGGCTGGGGTTAAAGTTAAATTGGGTCTAGGTTTGCGTGTCCATCGAACATCCCTTTTGCATGACTCCTTGTTGACCTTATTACGAAAGCCCCTTCAAAGTCAATGACTTCCATGGAGCAACATTACACAACACATGTTTCCAGGTAGGTAGGTATGCGGAAAAGGAATTGCATGCGGGACGACTGAGTTCTGCGCTGTACAGAACCACACGCGGAACTCTCATTCAATTGCGGTTAAGATCAATATTTACACTATCCGTTTGTTGTATCTGCGAATGCAAATAAAATTCAACAGAAAAAGAAAAAATAATACTGGAAACATATTTAAAAGGAATGAGACTATGCCAACAGATTGTACAGACAGGCAGAATTCGTATAATGCGAGTTCATTACCTCCTCCCCCATTCAGAGAACTCGAACATCGCTCGTCTTGCTCCGCATAGAACGACAAGATCGAGAATCTGACCGAACCGAAACGACGACGTGCGTCGTCATGCTGTCGCGTATCTGTGTATCTTCTGTGGTACATTCGCTGATCGAGTGTATAAACGATCAAGCGAAATGTGGTTCAAAAAGTCAATAACCTGACGGGGGGAGTCGTCGATCGTCGTTGCTGCGTAGCGCGCGCAAAAAGACGAGTAGGTATGCGAACTATGAAGTAATCACATCAATTAAGATGCCAAGAGAGTCTCGGTGTGAAACAGATCGACAGATCACTTAAACTGGAATAGCTGCTCTCTTTAGAGCTGATCTGCTTGTTAATAAAGATCGATAAAAAAGATACAACATTTAATAGAAGAGAAGCGGCAAATAGTCTTCTCTTTATACGTCATATGAGAAACATGAGGGGCTGCTGCTGATCGAGACGTGAATGTGAGATCGAGTTAATGACTTTTGAAAAAAAAAATTCTCTTATCGCGTTATTACATCTAGCCTGGTGAAGCTTTTACTTTTAAAAGATGTGAATCAGTGGTTGAAGTTATTTCTCATTGCAATTTTAAAGCCTTTTTCTCTTAGTTCTATGTATCTATCTATGTTCAACCAATGGCTGAATCGTATACCTATTTGGCTTAACTTTTTCCAATGCGACACATTCTTCCCTTCCTGAAAGGAATCTACATACATAAATCATTGAAAATGGATTTCCATCACTCTTGTGCCTAAACCTGGAGTCGAATCAGCTATGGTGATTTGTGATAAGTGATATAACTAATCACAAACATTCATCTGGGTATAGCCTGTGATCATCAACATGTTTTGTACGACAGTTGACAGCTCACAACCAATCACCGTCAATATCAGCTGGTTGCTAGTTTTCAAACTTTCGAATTCATTGTATTTGTTGCATACACTTGAAAGAATTTCTAAACGGAAAGATAAAAAAAATGCTCTTACGTCACAAGCGTAAATCAAGCAAGATTCGGATCATTATTAATTAACGCGACGCTTTTCGAGATAAATCCCATCCCATGCCTCAAGCCTTTTCCTGATCAGCTAATAATATCCAGAGTAGATTGGCCGAATATCAAAACATAATTTGATTTTCTCATCGTTATAGATTAAGAAGAAGAAGACTGAGCTTTTGCTTATTTTTATCGTCCATGAAAACGCTTCTGTGTCCACATTGTGGTCATATCTCTTGTTGCCCTTTTAAGGCGCAATTATATTTGTATGGCCCTCGGTGAGCTAAAATCCTGTACAGGCACTGTTTAGGTTTTTACAGTTTCTTTGTAATACTGATAGCCAATTTTCCAAAGTTGAATCCAAAGCTCGAGTCAGTCTTCCAACTTCTTAAATCTGCTACTTACATCAATTTCGAAACATCAATACAAACAGGAGATCGACTATTTTTTGTGACGCAAATGTTTTCTTTTAGTGTGTCTCAAAACATATATGTTCGGTTAAAATAAGCCTTTGGTACTCCAAAGCGTCTGAGTCTGAGTAACTCGTTTAGAAATAAGGTGCCAAGTCTGAGCCTTGGCTTTTAGTGCCAAGTTTTGAGCCTTGAAAGCTTAAAAATGTAAACAAATTTTAAGGCGAATTCTGTGTTATAAGTGAAGATGCAGTAAGGGTTATAAGCCAGTTTATGTTTGTGCCCAATCTCAGATCCACTCATCCCTTCTTCGTTAAACACAAGGCATAAAATTTTGAGTAAGTTTAATTGGCAGTGTGCTGCATATTGATTACTTCGTTTTCTTTTCAAGGCTATTTATTGAAATGAAACTATTTTGTAAAAAAAAATGACAAATAAGGTTCATAGAAGAAACACTTTTCACCAATTCGGGCATATCATATCATATTTTTGCCACAAACAAGCTAACAAATTTGTGTTTGCAGGTGTTTGCTTGCCAGGAGATGCACAAATGTTTGATGGAAGCAGGAATAGATTTTAGATCAAACACAAAGTTTTAATAGCAACCGTTTATAATAAAGCAAATAAAAAAAATATGTGTAACAAAAGGAAAAAGATTTGAGAGGCAGTTAAGATTTCAATTTAAAAGATTTCAGTGTTTACAAGAACAAATTTATTTTTAAGTTGAAAAAGCAAGGGTTTGTTTTTTGGAAATAGTTCCGTAATTCAAAGGAACTTTCTTAAGAAAAGCTATTCCCTTTTTCAAGAAGACATTAACTTTGTTTGTAAAAAGCAAAAATGCGGTTGCTGAAAACATTTTGAGCAATACTTTTTTCTTTTCCTTAAAAAATTCAAGTGTTTGTGGTCAAGGTTGATTTTTGGCGGAAAAATGGATAATGTCATGCAAATAATTTATATTGCGCTGGTATTGTAGGCAAATTTTTCGTAATCAATTATTTTTTCAATGTACCCAGCAGATACTCAATCAAGCTCAATCCGACTCATAACATCAAGCAAAACGAGACTGTAATTTTCTGGATGGAAATACCCTTTAAACAAGCTAAAATCTGGATTCTAAGCTATTAAATCTCAAAGTCCAACTGAGGCTTGCACACTGTAAAAATGATCTATGTAGATTGCGTTGACGTTTCGGTTACATGGCCACCAGCTGTCAAATTTACTGCAGTTGTCACAAGTAAAATGACTTTGAATAAGTAATCGATTGCAACTAACTAAGCAAGCACTAAATACAACTAAGAACTTTCGTTAAAGAGCGTTTCATCGTTTTGAAGAGTACGATACAGACAACGAAAATCTTTCTCATTTTTATTCTGTTAACAGTCAAATAAGCCCATCAGATATTCTTTCTTCGGCAATGAATTCACGACCATGTGCTTGGCAATTAAAAAGGTCTGTTCGTTTTCATATTCGGACTGTTAGTACTAGATTTGTATTAAATTTGGTGGCAAACTGGATTTTGAACTAGATTCTGAAATCTTCAAACTCGGATGATCTCGTACTGAAAAACTAAATGTATGACTTCTAATGGGAAACTGTCAATTTAATTCACTGTAATTAGTTCGCAGTAAATAACTCGATCAAGAAATTTAATTTATGGCAAAAATAAAAATTGTGATCGCAAGAAACTCAGCAGCAGCTACTTCTCCGACTGGAGCTCTTAATTCTTCATTTGATTGGCCACAATGTTTGTGTCCCTAGCATACTACCAAGACGAGTCATGAATGCCTGGCTTCTAGTTTTGCACGCTGCACCCTACGGATGATCCATTCTGTAGATTACAACCGATAGGCTCGATGGAGGCTTAAGCTTAGTTAGTTAGTTTTTTTCCTCACGATCGTCTGTATAATGTGACGACTCTGATAATGATGACGATAAGGAATATTGTTTGTTACTCTCCCAACTTTTTCAGTAAAACAAAAAAAAAGGAATATCCCTCACACATGTTCTGGTTTCGAGATATTTGTCGATTTAAAGCATAATGCGGACAAGGAAAAAGCAGATTCCTATTAAAAGTTTAGATAAAAAAATTTTCAAGCCCCGATCGTGAATCCGATCGTATCAAATGTTAAATTGTGCTGCCAGCTTATATCGCTAAGGCTACATTGCAAAATACTTGCATGAAAAAGAACCTTTCCGTATAGCATGTATTTTTTAAAAATACTTAAACGGGCGATTCATTAAGTCTTACTATTTTTCAATACTTTATTTTTTACAGACCACGCCTAACTGGTGTCATGGTGTATAGTGTAACTCTTATTCAGTATTGTTTGTGGCATATCATCACCAAGGACTCACATCTCAACAACGTCTCCAAATTATTCAGCTGTTTTGCGAAATCTAACATTTTTGAAGTAACATAATTTTTTGCTTTCCAGACATTCTAAGTTCTTCAAACTTCATTTCCTTACCATCTTCAGATTCGAGACATGTGATATCACATCTTTAAACTTTTAGTTAGATTTCCTTTTGTTGTTTGAAGTCAAAAATATTTGCCGACTAGCCACCTACTATCCAATATTTGAAAATTGGCTTTTCTCGCCTATTTGGACAGGTAGGTGACTATATAGTGGTCGCAACGCTGAAAGTAGTGATCCAAAAATGGACCGACCAAATAGCCCATAACGACGATGTTTCGTGTAATGTACCCACAAATTATATTCAAAAAGTCGTATGTACTACATTCTTCTTTTAAGCTTAAAAAAAACTGTCTTAATGAATCACCAGGCCGCAGCTACGTCATCAACCACGGTCTGATTGCCTCAGGATCAATCAAATTAGCTTTGTCCAGAGTTGAATTGCCTTAAATTAACCTACTGACGATAAAAGTTTGGAATATGTCTCGTCTTTAAAATTGGCTCTCAAGCGATAAAGCTTCAACTGTCTATAAACGTCATCAGACAGAGTCCGCAGAGGCAATGACCTTCAACTCACAAGCTTCTTTCTAAGCATTGATAACGTCTCTGTCAAACAAAAGTACATAAATATCTCTTCCACCTTTTGAGCAATTAACTTAAAAAGATACCAAATATTCACACCCCCTTTGGCCAAAATCTTATTTCTCACAGATGTTTCCAAATTTATACCCCAAACTCGTTGCAATATCATTTACATCACTTGAACGTAGTAACAACCTAATTACCTACACCCACGCACTTGTGAATAATACGGCTGCCCGGCAATTTCAAATCGTTTTGTTTCTCCTTTTTCGAAGGGAATTTTCCCACGATAGACGACACGGAATTGGTTCTGCTGTAATATTTTTGTGTTTTACGTTCTTTTCTTTTCGTTGGTAATTTTTGATGATGCTTTGTCATCGATACCGGGGTGAATGACTGCCGAATAAGCCATATTTATGTATATTTCCTCAAAAAAAAAACCGAGTGCTGATAAGGCAAATTCATTCTGGAATTGTATAGGTTGGTAGGTACCTTCTTGCATGAGCACGAGGCGTTCTTATTTTTAGGTTCATGATTAGGATTGAACTTTGCGATTAGCAGGTTGATGGGTGACTACCTTCCTTTATTTTTTTTTTTTTTGTACGGGGTGCGAAAGGGGCACACTTAATGTGGGTATTTATGATATCGATTCTATTTGTGATGGTTGTTGGGCCAGAGAATCATTTAAAGAAAACTTTGCCAAAGTTCTACAAATTTATTAGTAAAAACTTGAAAATTGAAAATTTGTGCGAAGAAAATTAATCGTGCCCTGGACTCTAAGTCAATTGTAACAACGTTTTGCCCATGCTTATGGACTTTATCAGGGATGATAAGAATATATTTAAACATAGATTCAAGGTATATGAAAATATCAATAAAAAAAAACAATCCTAAACCTGCTTAAGATCAATTGGAAAAGGTGATTGCAAGCGAAGCTCAGGGAAGCACGCCACCTATTTTACGCTGTAGCTTTGAGGGAGATGCGAAAATTAAATTTCGATTAAAGCCTAAAATCTAGAGATCCAATTTACAGACACCCCCAGTTGAAAACCCCTTGAGAACCTTTCTGACTCAAAGCCGAAATTTTAAGAAAACAATGGCAAAAGCTTTATGCCACAAAAAATTTGTTTCAAAACAAGAATTTATCTCTTAGCCGAAATCTCTCAGCCATTAATCCAATTTCCAGGGAAATCTTACCGGAAATTTCCGTTCCGTTGTTTCGCATTTTCCCGCAATTGTGGACGTCCAAACGACAAATCCAATCAAGCGAACGTTCGCATAGTTAATCTGATAATTCTGCGCCTATTTTGGTCGCACTGGCATTCTTTGCTTTGACGTCATCAACAACTTTGTCATATGCCAAATATTTTTTCCCCCCATTTTACACAACTACAGTGTCTATCTATGTTGCACAAAGCAAGTATCTATATGTATCTATGTCGCGAACACCACACAACTATGCGAAGAACATCATCATGAGCATGACCTATGCGAACATAAATTGCATTGCGAATGCAACGACCATTTGGGAAGTTGTCGCTGATGTTGTATAGCTCCGCTAACAACAATTGCTAGACTATACTTTATGAAATTTTTTTGTATTCTTGTTGTTGTTGGACAGAGGGTTTTTTTTTGTATCTCACTCGCCGCAATTACATAACGTAGATCCGCTGCTCTACATTCAATTGAAACGTTTTGCTCTTTTGCCAGAGGCAAAATTGAATTAAAATAAGAGCTCAACTGTGCGAGGGGGCTTGTAAGGGGGTAGAAAAAAAAAACACAAAATAACTGTGAGGAATTGCAGCTGAAACGGGATATAGAAAGCTTTGTGGAAATGATTTAATTTTCCCCAAAGAACATCATCTCAGAGCAGAGGACATGTGTATGTTTATGTGTGTGGAAATGGTGAGAAAAAGACTTTTTAAGGATGCGAGCTGTGAATTAAAATTACTTTTTTTTTGTGGGTGGATAATAGGACTTAAGAACCATTTTAATGAAGAAATTCCCTGCTAAAAGTTTTTAATGGATTCTGAAAGTTGAAGGATTATTGACAAAAGTCCTTGAAGATATGACTGGTAGACGTCTAATTCTAGAGACAAAAAAGTGGGTACGTTTGCTCTTTCTGAGAAGTCAATGTAATTCTTGCGTAATTTTGCTTTTTGAAAATATTTTTATGAGACTTTTACGAGGTTTTCAGATTGAAAAGTTGAACATTCGGTGTAATTTGTAGAATACAAAATAAGTATGCGTTTTTCGAGGTTTAAATGATGCGTTATTTAAAATCGCAAATAAATTTCTATTTGATCTGTTTTTGAGTTTTCACTATTATAAACTTGTGATGTTTGTGCTTCTGGTTCTTGACCTAAAAGGCTTGAGAAAAGCGGGTGCTTGTGTGTGTCTCGAATCATGCAATACAAACTTAAGTTCTGAAGGCGCGATCTTTAGGCTGGTTTTTAATTAACATGTTTTTGGTTTATGTGCATTATGTAGAGGGATTAAGCGCCCGAGGTGCAAGTTGGACTTTGGCGCAGATGGTAGCACCCCGGACAGACATTCGGAAGGTCATATATGCAATCCTTAGTTCCAACCAACTATTTTTATTTCTATTTAAAAAGCTAACCGAACGTATCGTGGGTTGCCGTGGCGTAGTGGTTAGTGTATGTGCTTACTACGCCGGAGGCCTGGGTTCGAATCCTGCCATCGTCACCTGAAAAAAAAAGACTTGTTCTTTTTCACGGTCCCCACCTCCGCGAGGGTTTGACAAGCCCTCCGAGAGTATCATTTGTCTTGAAAAACTTCTCAAAGTGCCGTTCGGATTCGGCAAAAAATTGTAGGTCCCTTTGTACGTAAAAAGAAATTAACACACCAGCGTACATTGTTGAGAAGTTGGCCCTGGTTCACCTCGAGCTGTTGCGCCACTCTATTTATTTATTTATAACCGAACGTATCGTTGCTTATATTGGGGAGCGGCCCCTATACATACAAAATTACATTTGAAATTAAAAAGTGAAAAGTTACAACAATTTATAATGTTTGTAGAATTGTAAATTGTTGTAATTTTTCACTTTTCAATACTTAGATTTTTATCAACAAGTCTTGTTAATCAAATTCTGGACGAAACAGTTTTTGGCATTCAAGATGTATCTTGGAAATCTGTCCAATTTCATAACGAGACGTTTTGGAACAGAAGCTTAAAGGCTATGTCACAAAGCTGCGTTGTTGTTTGCTTTGTCCCGTTACCTTCTCGTGCTTTACAACCGTGTTGAAAATATACCATTCGAAAAGACAATTAAAAACCTTGGAAAATGCCAAACAAATCAACTACCGCGAAAGCCAACCTTGGATTCTATTTACGTGCGGAGTTTGCACAGAGCGTACACGACTCTAGACGGGACAACCCTGACTTCTAATTTGGTCAACTCTCAGTTTAATGCTTTCACACGAATAACGCACACAAAAACTATCTTAATGCGCGTTGTCCCTTTTCGCACGATGTCCAGGATGGCTTATTTATCTGCAAAAGATAGGTAGCTTAGCCTTAATAATTCAGCCAGTGTAAAACATTCAGAGTTTATCCCGTGTCCCTAGAACATATTTTTTTGCAAAAGTACAAAAATGTAGGAAAACTTTACGGCAAGTCTTAACGATTTATCTTCCTTCTTAAAATATTGCTTTGAACATTTCTAGTTGGATTTTTTCCAGTCCAGCAAATTCCACCAGCCAGCTGTTCCGTGTTAGGGATCAAACAAAATATGATAAGTGTCCGCTTCGTCTGTGTAAGACATGATTCATGAATTTCGCCTGCATGCTTTTAAAGTCAAAACAACTTTTTGCAGAAATGTAATCGCTGAAGATTTTTCATGAATGTACCTTACACCAAGCCGCTTCACTCCACAAACATAATGTGGAGTGAAGCAGAAGTCGAAGCTGCTGCTTTTCCCTAAAACTGTTACAACAGCTGTCTGTAGTCGGAATGAGCATCCTGTAAACTTTCCAACCGCGTGCGGGTCTTGCTTTGATGGCACAGGAAAAGTGCCACTGCAGCACAGTGTCTTCAAATCTTTGTGGTAATCAGTTGTCAGCTCAGCCGCTCTCGAAACTTGATCATCAAAAATGACTCATAGAGTTATTCGAGTGAAGCACAAGGAAATCGCTCCTTTGTTTAGTCGGGTTAAGCCTCAAGGAAAAGCTATTCAAAAGCCGGCTGTAATCCACTGGAAGAAGTAGACTTCATAAGGTTAAAAGTTATGGTGGAATATATACTCCTAGAAGAGCCCTCTTTGGAGTTGTTACTGAAAGTTGAGATCCTGAAGGGTTTAACAATGGCGCTTAATGGTAAAGGACTGATCTTGGAGAATGACTGAACTGTAAGTTACTCAATTGAAGTTTAATGTCAACATGACCGATCTTGACCTCTCCCTAGTAATATTATAAAGATTCTTGACATTAGTATACGCAAGAGAAGCGGCTTTAGAGCCTAGCTTGCTCCGCCCTTGCTGTACTTAGCCGCCAAAGTTTATCTTTTTTTCGTTAATCTATAAACCGGGGTTTCTTTAAGCTTAAGTGTTATTTCATCCATATTAACAAGATAATACAGAGATGTCTCTTCTCATTCTGATCAACTCGGAAATTTGAATGGCTTTCATGCAGACATCTGTTCCCCCTAAAACCAACAGCCGAACCATTATTCTCCCGAACCCAATATCAACTCATCACCGCACATCAAAGATACACCACCTACTCAAAATCTCATAATCACACCTCAATCATCGATAAACACCAGCGATTTGTCATCACTTAAGTCCATTCACACCAGCCCGATACACGAACTTTTAATTTCGAATAAAAAATCATTCAACCGCCTCATGGCTCGTATTTTTGGCACACGCACCCCACCTACATACGTTCGAGAAAGCTTCGCAGTTTCGTTCAACCCCCATTCGTTGCGTGTCTAATTTTGGTTTCCTTTAAATAATTTAAACTACTCGTTCGGCATCCCTCAACCCCTATACTAAACGATCGAAATTAGCTTTCACGTGAGCAAAGCGCGTTGGCCCCATCACAGCAACTCGTCGTCGGCGTGCGTCGTCACAACACACAAAAGCGAAAGTCCATTAACCTTTGCGGAAACAGGCCCATTCTTTTGATTTGTGACACCTACGCGTTGACGCCCTAGAACCTATTCTCGTGACGTATATAAGGCACCCATGCACAAACTCCCACGGGTCAATACTCTGCTTTTTTCGAATACTGATGGATGACAGCAAATGGTGATGAATTCGAAAACTCTTGATGGCTAGATACGAAGACGATGAGTAGGCCTGCCATATCCAATCCCCCAGAAACGAGAAACTTTTTATCGCAAACGTTTATTGCTTCTCCCGCTCCGCGCGATAACAATCCAATATGGGAGGTGGGTGGCGGACCAGCACATTCACCCTAATGGGCCTAAATTTGCGAGGCCGTTCGTTTGCCTCCTAGGTCAATGAATCGGTGACGTTTTCGGCGTTAGCCCGGCTAATATGCCTATAATTGAGTGTGTATTGTGCTTACAACTGATGATGGTGGATTTTTTCCACCAAAAACCGTAAAGAGTCAACGGCCTCTGGGGCCATTTGTATTTATATTGTGTCATCGGCACAAGATGAGCAACAACGAGCCATCAACAATCTGACAGGAGAAACGATTTCTCATGACTTGTGTGTGTGTGTGTGCTGTGCCGTCTTGCTATCCAGCCTCCTTTCGGAAATTGTTTGCTATCACTACAACCTCCCCCCAGCCGGCAGCAGCAGCCCTAATCGATTTAATCGAATAAATGCCCATCGATGGATGTGTGCGAGATTGTGTGTTTTAAATTGGCAAAATGTCATGACAGAGAGGAAGTCGAGAAAATTAATTGAATGTTTACCTTAGGCAGGTATATCTATCTATTTGACGTCTGTCAGTGTCTTTGTATCTATTTGTCGAATCGAGGAGAGCTTTCGTGAGAAAATATTTGCATAGATATCGAAAAATCCTTCCAACATAGTATTTGACATTTATCGATTTTTTTCTTTTCTTTTCAGCCCAAATCGAAATAATTCCATGTAAGGTGTGTGGTGATAAATCATCGGGTGTACATTATGGTGTTATCACATGTGAAGGCTGCAAAGGTTTCTTTCGCCGATCTCAGAGTTCTGTTGTGAACTATCAGTGTCCACGTAACAAACAATGTGTCGTCGATCGTGTTAATCGTAATCGATGTCAGTATTGCAGACTGCAAAAGTGCCTCAAATTAGGAATGAGTCGTGATGGTAAGTCTAACCATAAAACTTTTCTTCCTGTTCATAATTCATAGGAAATCCATATTTGGAGCTGGTCGGATGGGTATAGATTTCACAATTCACGAAATTTTAATGCTGGAAGTCATGGAATAAAAAAAAATTGAGACATTCCGCCATTCAGAACCGATGAACGGAGTTGGCCACAAAAAAGGTCTTGGGTTGAATTTATCGAAACAGGGTTCGGCTGGCTGAGTGCTTAATTTAAAGTTAGTTGGTAGACATAGAAATACTAACGCCTTGTAGGTGAAAAGATTCGTGTCTTAAGTGAGTCGTTCGGGGCGATATTCATTGCCAGATTGCCTTGTTTGCATCGATTGGAGTTGTCTGCAGAAATAGTGTAGGATTAACAACAATAGAAACGATACAAAGCTACTTCACCCATTAAGTTGAATTAGATCGATATACACATCACAAAATGAGGAATAGTGAGGTCAAGTGAAAAATCAGTTTTCAATTTTCAAACTTTAAACTATGTCTACACCGGCAATTAAAAGGAGATTAGCGGGAGACGATTAAAAATGAATCCAAAACTGGCTCCACCGGGCAAATATAGGATTTATTTGACACGAACACTCTGTTTCTGTCATTTTGGATCTCAAAAGGGAGTGGCGATGTCGTTTCCCAGGAGCGAAAAACGATTTTCACGTAAAATTCATAATAGAAAACGTACTTGTGACCCGACCGAGGGTATATGAATTTGAATGCATAGTTTGTAACACAGTGAAATAATCACCATAGGACCCTTTAGAGATATGATCAGACCGACAGGTAAGTCGATTAAGCCATGTCCGTCCGCCCATCCGTCCGTATGTATGCAGTTTTGAGGTCTTTAAAATTTAGCTAGGAAACTGAATCTTGCAGCGTTGCTTGGTTCTCACTTTGTACAGACAAAGTATGAGAATTCAGATGATCCGCCCACAGCCACGCCCATGGCCACAGCCGGCTTGAATGTCAGACAACCTCTAATCTACATTTTATTTCAAAATGCCTTTTGGTCAAGATAGACAAAATATATGAACTCAAATTTTGGTGGAGAGCAATATCGACCTTTAACCATGCCCACTTTTTACAACTGAAATCTTTAAAAACCTGATTTCTCAGGAAATTCTTTTAAATTGAAAAAAAAATTTATGACAAATATTAAAGATATTACCATTTGCTAAGTTTGTTGCATATTGAGCTCCGCCGAAAAAACTGTTTTTTAAGTATTAATATTCGCTTTTAACGCATTTTCTCGTGATTCCAACAAAATTAGAGTTAATTGATTTCAATTTTCAGCCTACGCCCTTTTTTAGGGGCGTGGCCAATCCAAATAATTGACACTCAGTATATGAAAAAGACTAAAAAATTTTAAATTTGGGTTAATGGGTAAAGAGGGTATTTAGAAGTTCGTTACTGACGAACTCTTGCACTTACTTAATTGTTTGATTCTCAAACTGTTTCAAAGGTGAAGAAAATAGGTTTGCGAATAGGGTGAATGGGATTAATGAGAGGATTTATTTTTAATTGCTTGCCGAGAGTATTAAAATTTGTACTGTAAATCGCGTGATTTGTAGAGGATTTGATAAAGATTTTTATTAATCGCGGATAATTGTCCGGTGGAGACATGATATTACACTCATTTTTTTTCAAATAGTGTAGAGGCAGTGCACATATTGGTAAGCCGGTCTGCAATCTATAGCCAAAAGATGCAGAACCATATGCCAGTCTTCCTTTCTGCTGAAAAGTTTGGAGAGACAGGGTTTAGTTGCACCTGCGCTGTGTTGCTCTTCGATCGCATCTTTTTCTGATATACAAGACGCCTAGCAGCTCAAAAGACCTTGGGTAACTGCTTCGAAAGCTTGTTGGATTGCCGTTATCTTGATTGGAAGGAGCTGCGGCCTTAGTTGTCTGGCATGTGCAACTCTGAAAGACAACACAATTGTGATGAAGATACAACATTAGTTTAGCGAATTAAAGCAAAGCCATTGTACAAGGTATTGCTTCAAGATGACCTTGGCCTCTGCCCACAAGGTGGTGTTCTGACTTCCTCTATACTTTACTGGAACCTACACACGCCTAAGGGGATTTCGTTGCCGTTCTTTAACACTAGGGAGTGTCTGCTGTGACCTAATGAACTTCTGCAGAAGCTGTAGGGATAAAGAAGAAATAGAGTCTATAGAACACTTTCTTTGCCACTGTCCAGCTCTCCAAGAACGACGACTGACCTTTTAAGGAGTCAGGTTCTTTGATAGCCTAGACGACCTGTCAGGAATATCACTACTAGACCTAAAAAGATTTATGAAAAGATCAGGCTGGTTCAGTTGGCAAGACATATGTCCAACCATGTTTGTCTACCTTACAAGGGTAATCACAATGGGCCAATATGGCCACCGAGTGAACTTGCACTAAATGCAAACAACCCTTCCAACCTAACCTAATTAATGGGCTTTTAGGGAATCCTCTTTAAACTACGGCTATTGACTATACAAAAAGTAGTTCATTGGCCATTACTTCGAGCTTGTAACTCTGTATCTGGGAGTAATCAATGATAGAAAACTTCTATGGTCAAAACAAGTTGAGTCCGAAACCAAAAAAAAAACTTTCTAGCAGTGTAGAGAGGCACATTTGGCTGACGGCTATTCTTCGTCCTCTTCGCAGGCATAGCAGATGGTGTTACGTTCGAGTCTGAAAGTGATAAGTGTAGATGGCTTGAAAAGACAATCACAATTCACAAGATACAATCACAACCGAGAGATAGAAGAAAAGACGTCGACTTTTTGTAAATGTCTGGGCGCATTCGTTTGACACTCTTGCTCTGGCGAGACTTGTGCTTACGAGAAAAATTAACTCTTTCACATCGGAACCTAACGTGCTTGGAAAAAGCCTTTGCAATAGGTGTTTCTCATCATAATAGTCCTTCACTTCACTTTTCAAAACCAAAGAAAACTAGTACCAGATCTGTCTTTTAGGCTTTGCTTTTGCCTTTTTCTTTTTCCTTTGTTGCTTTTTCCTCCTGCTTACTTACTTACTTACTTAAGGTGGCGCAACAGTCCAGGGTGGGCATTCGCCCCAGCCAACTAGCTCCGCCAGCGCGCTGTAAAGTTGGCCTGAATCTCGGTGCTCCTCTACTGCACCGTCCCTTCAAAAGTGCACTCGAAGATGTTCCGGGCCGTAGCGTTGGTGTCCTAGATGACGCCGCCTTCGAAGCCGTTGTATTTTGACTCTTCTGGCTAGGCCGATGTCGCTGTACAGCATGTACAGTTCAATGTCATATCTCCTCCTCCAATCTTCGTTTATGCAGACGGGACCCTAAATCGCCCGAGAATTTTCCTTTCGAAGCAGCTATTTGTATACCCCATCCAATAGGAGGTATATTAAGTTTGTAACACGGTGAAATAATAATGATGGACCCCACAGACCCTTAGGGCATATGATCGAGACCGAATTCTGAATCGAATAGAGTTATCCCTCGTTTGGTGTGGTGGAAGAGACACCCAACACCAAGACGTCGGTGTTTGGTGCCTCTTCTTGATGGCAGCATATACTTGGTTTTGTCCTCGTTGACTGCTCATACTCACGAAGGCTTCATTGATATCACGATTCGTTCTTCTAATTTTGTCAATATCGTTGGCGTATGCGAGTAATTGAACAGGCTTTTGAATGATTCTGCCTCTGGTGTTATCGAGAGCTCTGCACAATTCTCTCAAGTATGATGTTAGAAGTCACATGACACCGCGTCGCCTTGTCTAAATCCTTTTTTGACATCAAAGAGGTCAGTGACCGACCTGGACGGAGCAGCGTGAATTTTGACTGACGAGTTTGGCAGGGATGCCAAAACTAGACATTGTGCGATAAAGCTCGTTTCTTTAGATGCTGCAATTGAAATCGCTGAAAAGGTGCTGGGTATCGATCTACCTGGGTTTTCTCCAAGATCTGCCGCAGTATGAATATTTGATTGATGGTTTTCTGGGCTGAAGCCACACGGATATGTGCCTATCTGATTGTAGACCAATGGCTTAAGGCGGTGCTTTTTTCTCGCCTTTTGTTAATGCATTACAAGAGGTGAGTCATTTTACTTAAATTTTGTTGAGCTCATTAATTTAGTCCTTTTATTCAAAGATTCCTTTCTGTAACCAGTTAAGTCTTGAGCTGTCAATTTAAAAGCTTTTTAATTTTCTTTAACAGAAATTATAAATTTTTTTTTCTGTTAGTTTTTTTTTTTTTGATTCCAATGAACAGGACAACTTACATTTAACGGACTCCAAGTTAGTTAAAGTTCAATCAAGCAAACAATTTCCTATTGTCTTCGGAGGTGTATCTTGTACGAAACAGCTCACTTAACCAACGAAAAGCGCATCGAATTTCTATAGCTTAATGTAAAAAACGAAAAATACGCCAACAATGGTTTGTTAACTTTAATTGATAGCCGGATTTTTCCTTACAACGTCTTCATTGCACAAAGTTTCTTTTGTTGGCTCTTATTTCTGGATAGGCGTATCCCTGGAAGGTCGGGCAAATTTTTATTTTGTTAACCACCAATCGGAACCGCAACACTCTGGCATTCATCCTCGTCTGTATTTTACGCCGCACACGAGGCCTTACTCAATAATTAGATATTTTGCAATCCCGCAGCATCGCTAACCACAATCTTTCAGGTTCGTTTTGTTTCCTTTGGTTTATCATTGAATGGCAATCACTTTGCTGTATTGTTAGCTCGCCGAGTCGATCGTTAATCAAAGTGACGGAATTAACAAGCTGCACCATCGGTAAGATGCAACTATAACTTGGTGTATTTGCATTTGATTTTTTCGTCTTTGAATGGCACACCCCATCAAGAAGGCCGAATGCATCGGGCAAGGTGCATGATTGATGAAACGATGCTCTTTAGCAAAAGTGCTGATAAGTGAGTATGTGTACGGCTGAAGGCTAAACTGAGAAGTGGCACTTGTTTCGTGGTGCTGAGGATGCATTTGCATTTGATGGAAGTTACACCCGAAATCTTATCGGCTAAAATAAATTGATGTTTTAGCTGGAGAATCATTAATCGGTGGAGCCTCGAGCAAATTGCGAGATTCCGAATGAAAGAAGAACACATCTTCTCCTAAATGGGACTTGCAATTGAAGAACATTAATCTAAACACAGTTTTGAAGTTAAGTCAATAATTGAATGGCCAATACTATTTGATGCTTGTAACCAATTGTTTTGCTTAATTTTTTTTTTATTTAAGACTATTTTTTTATTTCCTTACCAATAAAAAAGTTATAATGCCTGTCCAGAGGAATAAATCTAGTATTTCACCTATTTTTGGGACAATCCGTCGTTTTATTTAGATAAAAACTATGATTTTTCATTTATACATTTCAATTTTATTATTTAATTGCAATTTTCCCAAAAAAAGTCAGTAGTCTGGATAAAGTAGTCAAAATGTGGGTTTCCTTATGTGCAAGTTTTCAATTTTAAAACCTTTGAAAAAAAGCTTTAAAAAAAAGACTTTTAAAGCCTTTAAAACCACTGCAAATAATACTCATCCAGAAAGGTATAGAAAATACTAAATAAAGTAAACCAAAAATAAAAGTTTAATATTAAAGCACATTTCAGAAAGTTTGTGGTATATAAAAAAGTTAATATACAAGTGGCCTTCCCTACGAATTCCGGCCACTTGTATAGGATCTGCTAACGGTGATCGTCCGTCTATACTTTTTAAGACGACAGTCTCTTTTCTAAGAACCGCATTTTCTCTATTTTTATAATTTAAAGTGGATAGTTCTTTTTCCTTTTTACTAAATTGTCCTTTTCTTTTCATTTAAGCCAAATTTTTCTAAAGCTTTAAATGCAAAAGTGCTTTGGTCATCATTATAAAATCACTTTACCTATAAGCGTGAATTCGAAATCGGGTTTAGTTCCGGGTTCGTAGCCCTCTGGCAACAAATTTTTTAAACCGCTGATATCTTTCAGTAAAACTTGATCAAGCGTTTTGCGAAAATTCGCTTTAATATTTATTGCTAGATTTGTGTGTTTTTCGACCACCAATTTTCTTATTTTTGGTAGTTGGTAGTTTTAGTTTCAAAGTTATGGACATTGAATGAGTCATTAAAGTAAGAAATCATAAAATATCCGTCAAAGAGAACTAATTTTCATTCAAATGGTACTTATTCTCTACTTCAGGCTGAAAAGCTAAAAGTTCCAGCCCAATGAATACGCGGCGTCCATCACGTCAAAGTGCACAACTCACATCTTAGTTATACAAACACGTTATTAAGGAAGCGACCAACTTACGTCACTTCTCATAAGAACGTGTGTATTTAGCTGAGTTGTCAGTTGCGTACTTCGAAGTGACGGATGCAACGAAATCATTAGGCAGGAGCCTTTTCCATGATGGAACTCGAGCTGTCAAAGCAGAAAACGGATTCAGAACTTAAGTGTTTGCAAGAAGAACGTGAGTATTCCTCGACTCTCGAAATCATTCACTCTGCCGACTAACACTGCATGCTAAGAAGTGCTGACTGCGCAAACATAATGTTTTTTAGAAACACGCAAAGCAAAGCAACTATTTTGCACATACAAAATCAGGGAAAGTAGTTGGTACAGTTGGTCTCCCAAGTAGTTGACCCATCAAATTTGGTAAGTTAAGTTGTGATTATCAACGGATCAAAATTGACAGATAAACATTTAAGAAGTAAATCTCTATCAGATTAACACCGAAACTGCACCGATGGGTGCAGACAGACTAAACGACTACGCCCGGACATCTGCGAGGGATCAGCGTCTTTTCTTCTATCTCTTAGGAGAATCGATTGCAGACTTCTTGTAGGCGTCCTTACCGGCCACCAAGCTTTTGCTAGACACTTGAATGTGTTAGGCTTAAGCGAAACCACCACCTGTCTTGCCTGTGAAGAGGACGACGATACAGCGGAACACTTTCTCTGTAGTTGTCCTGCCTTTGCTCGCATCAGGTGGCGGATCTTTGGGGCTGCCGTGGTGAGTGCCGAACACCTAAGCTCTTCATCACTGAAGCTCCTTCTCATCTTTCTTCGAAAGACGGGTAAACTAAATACATTAATGTAAGGTGTCTGCATGGTAGTACAATGGACCAGTAGTTGTGTCTGAGTACTCCATCGGATAGTAGCAACCTCCAACAAAAAAAAAACACCGAAACTGAGATGGTCTGGTAGCGGAAAAATTGGCTTTTTATGGTATTCCTTAAAAAGCATGTTAAATACATTGTTGACATATTGTTGTCCTTTAAATAATAGATGGTATGACATCACGTGTCGGTAAAAGGTAATCGTGCACTCCAGGGATGTCACATTTACTTGCCTTTGGGGAGAATCTTCATAGTGTTTATCTCCACAAAAAGATTAAAAGTGGAACTAGGTTTTAGGAAATACCTTTGTTAAAGAACTAAGAAGTATCGGGAAGCTTTGAAAAGAAAACATGTGTGATAATAATGTATTTATTGTTTAAATAATGAATTCAGACTTAAGCTACTTGTATTTCGCTCATTCTGATCGCCTTATTAGAGAAGAGAGAAAAAAAATTAAAAATAATACAATTATTTTATCATTTTCCTACGTTTCGTTGGCATTTTCCGACTTCCTAAGGGAGCGTTTCTTGCCACAAATAATTCAGACCTTATATTTCTATTGCTAAAAAAACGTTCTTCTATTTTCTTGAACTCTTTGAATTAAATTGAATTTATAACAATTTAAATCAAATGTGGAAAAGTAAAGAAAAATAAGTAAATTACTTTAGCAATAAAAATATTAAATCTGATAACTAGTATTACTGGTATTTATATGCTTCCTTGAAAGATGGAAAATCCCTATAAAACTATCCCAATGGAATATTGTTTTTGTTTTAACTTTTTTCTATAACAAACAACTACAAATTATAAGAAGAAAGGGAAGCCCATAGTTTTGAACAGGTTGAGAATCGTTCACGGGAAGAATCTATTAAAAAAGACACAATAATGAGGAAAAAAGTCCGTTTTCCTCATTTGTAAATTATTCATGGTGTTTGTTTTACCGGCCAGACGACCCCTCTACTCTATACTTCCTGGCCTTTTAAATGCTTTCTTTTCGCTAGTCAGCTAATAGTTATTCATTCAGACTAGTTATAAGTTCCCTGCCGCCCTAACCAATAAACTCCAACCTTTTGTCTCGAGTCCCTACAAATCAATGGCGTTCGACTACGCGGCACAACCAAAAGAAGCTCTGTCACCCATATCGAAACCCACCTTTCAAATCCTTCGCCGATAGCGAAGAAGCTATGCAATGTGAGAAGTCTTTTATCCCCTGAATGGAAATATCCCATATTCCCACACTCGTGTTCACCCTCCTATACCTTATATGAGAGGCAAAAAGGACCTCATCCGGTTGTATACACACAATATCGTTTGCCCTGAAGATGAATTCCGCTTTATGCCTATACGATACCGTTGTCGCCGTCATCGTCCTACCGAGTTGGTTCAACGAACCCCATAGGTCTAAAGAGAAAATTCAGATAGTTTTTCTTTAGAAAAAAATTTGTCTGTCTTCAACAGCAGCACAGCATCGTTTTCAGATCCTTTAAGTGCTATCGGGAAATCCATGAAGCAGGAGATTTTGTTGTTAACCCTTAAGACGGATGGTGTTTGGGTGTGTGTCTGTGTGTTTGCGTGGTCGGGTGGTGTATCGCCTTCAATAGAAACACGACCAACCCGAACCCAAACAGTGCGACTCTCACTCAACACAGGAAATGTTTTACGTTTCATTGAATTAAAGGAAAACTCCCGGTGTTTTATGTACATAGTGAATAATCCTTCAACTTGATTTAATATTTCACAGTTTCACACTGTGTTTCCTATTTTCTTTACATCTCGCGGCTGGCCTAGGTCCTTGTCAACCGCAGTAATGATTAAAAAAGTTAAAGCAAGGAGGACCATACTACTACAAGTCTCCTCTCCTTCGCCGTTGAATAGTTAGGCATAATGAAGGGTTCTTTACAAGTTGAAACGGTTTCTCTACTCATTTCTTTAGTTTTCCTGGTGCTTTTTTGTATCCTTGTGGGTGTGGGAAGTCGCTTTTATTTTGTTGTATTCTCTGTTGCATGTTCACATTATGCATACGAAAGGAGTTTGAACTATGACACTTTGTGAATACCTACGTGCGCGCCTGGGTAAGTGTCATTATATAGTAGTTTGAAACCGAGTTTTAATGAACATTCACACAGATGTTTTGTTCTGTTACAAGGACTGGGAATGTTCTCCTCTTTTATTGATTCGAACAAATAAATGGCGAAGCTTCTCTCAAATCCCTTGAGTTCATTCTAAGTCCAGGCGCTGCTGTATTGTGTGCGATTGTTAATTCCGAAATCAAATGCTCGGCGCTGTATCTGCTACACGTGCAGTCACACAGCACCGAGGGTGAACGACCCTGCTCGAGGAACACGTGGAAATTGTGTACACAACCCACTTTTCGAGGCCCAAAGTGATTGTGCATGTGTATGATGGCTATGGTGTGTCGAAGCATTAAAATGATTTGTACTGATGGGATGGTGTGTGTGTGTGTTTTGGATGATGCTGCGCGATGCTCTTTGATGCGAAGTTATCAATGGCGGGTCTAATATTGGTTTTTGTAGCTTATTCCCTAATCTGGCACAGTGCGTACAGCCATGTCAGATGATTAATGCGTGTAGGTAGGTCAATGTGCTCATCTATCACAAAATCGGAAGGAATAGACCGTGGGAGTATCTTACGAAGGACACTTAAGTGAAAAGATATTTCCATTCGATTGCAAGGACATAATCATTAGAGACATCTCTTACCGATTCTTCTTATAGATGATGTACCTCCATTGAAGGATATGTGTTTGAACATTAGACTTGAGCGATATAAGGCAATAGAAAGCAAATAACACTTAAGTGGGAACAGGAAGAACTCACATTGCCGTGTCAATGCTCTCCTCGAGATGTTCAAGGACGAAATAAAAATCACTTAAAGTGCTTCAAAGATAAAACCTGCCGGAAGTGTCTTCTTCAAAATACTCATTCCTATGGGACTATGTAAAGTTTCGAAGAAACTTGTTGTTTGATTGTTAATTACGGTCTTCAGCGCCATGTTTTCGGATAAGTGAAGGACAGAAATACATTACCTGCAATGTGAAGATTTTCTCGATAAATCTCCGCCAAAAAAGTGGTCCAATCCCAATCGATGGTTTTCTGAACTGCAGATGCGGGCAGGACAAGGAACAAGCAAAAATACGATTACTTGGCAACATATCGAAAGACCCTAGGGTTTAAGGACAATAAACGCTTCTGCCTCTACCAACCTTCTATTTTTTGTGAACCTTTTCTCTCTTAGGGCCAATTTTCAGTGTGCGTACTTCCAACTCTTTTAGTTCAACTAATGATTACCCCAGAAACGAATTTGTCAGTCACTTTCGAACCAGATTTTACATCGGCTTAACCCGAAAAAATAAGCGGGCTGGTCCCAGCATGAACTCTGAAGAACAGTTTAAACTTCTTTTCCGGTTTTTCACACCCAGATGATCTCATAAGCGACTTTTGATAACTTGTGCTCATTTTTTCAGGGCCCTTAAAATTAATTAAATTTTTGAAAATTTATTGTTATTCTTGATACTTTCTAAAAGCAACAAGACATTTTACTCTTGAGACATAAAAACTCTTTGGCTTATAATTCTAACGAAATTAGTTACAAGCCAAAATAAAATCAAGAAATTCTTGAGTTAAAGGTTTGAGCCAAATGCTAAACCAAACTCTTGATTTTATTAGAACATTGACCGTTTGCTCGATAGTTTGACAGCTAAGAACGTCAAAGGTTAAAAATTTTAGCTAGACAAAGCTTTCTATTAGCTTTTCATTATTAAGAGATCTTAATAATAATGATCCGCTTATGATAACTGTAGCGTCTGTAAGGACGGCTTGCGGCTGAAGCCGGAGCATGCTTTAGCGGAAATGTTTTGAGGTCCGAAAGCTGTTTGGCCGCTTTTAAGCACTGAAAGGATACATGTGTTCTTGTTGAAAAGTGCGGGACGTGCGTCGTTGTTTAAAAGTTCCGAGTTCCGAAATCCGTAACATTAACTTATGTTAGGGGTAATGCAGTAGAGTATCCCACTCCTTTAAATTTTTTTTTAATACCTACTGGGGTGGAGGGAGGCTAAAGCTCCAAAATCTTTAAAAGTTATGCCCGATTTTTCCGTGCTAAAAGAGTGACCTTTTTATGAGAGACACTATGAGAACTGCCCACTTAACAAGTTATACGCTTCCGTATTGTTTTTTGCGTTGGGTAGGTTGCTATCCATCAGTGAACCGTCAGTTCGTGCGGCTTCACCCTACCTCTTGATGAAGGGTCTTGTTCTTTGTAGTCGTAGCACGACTGGGAATACCTCAGAGAAGAGATAAAGCAAAAATCTTTTCTTTTTGCATCCAGCAAAGCATGGTCAGCAAAACATCCCTTATCTGATGAGGAATTTAACATGGAGAGCCACAGATTCATTAAAGATCAGCGCTTCTTCGTGACACGCTATTACTTGTCCTGAACGTTTTGGACAACTGCCGCATTTATAAAGAATGCTTACGGCTGAATCCAAGCAAGAAACATTTCTTCAAGCCTGGAAGTTCGTATAGGCTGGTTTCAAACGTTGAAAGGAAACGTACGCGATTTCACTCGAGAGGGCTTTGTTGAATGCAAATGCCGACACTCCAAGATACTCCCCATTTAGTGCTTTTGGTTCGCTCAAACACGTGGGGAAACCGTGATACTTTCGAAAAGCGATTGGTTTCTGAATGTTTCAGAAACCTTAACCCTTCTGCCTTAACCATTTATCGGACTCTGGATCCAGTACTTGGGTAGATGAGTAAGGTAAGGTCTGTCTTCCATTGACCTGGAAGTTCGTGTGCCTGATTACATTTCGGCAAGGCACATTCGCTTACAGCAAATAGGTGCTGGGTAGGCCTTTGGAATAAGACTGACTCAGAGTCAGCGGAAGTGTAACTCAATGCCGAAACGTGTAACTCAATGCTTGAAAATGCGTTAGTGACTTTGGTATAACGGTGATGCTGCGTTATCCCTAATAAGGCTTATGATACTCGAGGAGCTATGTAGTGTCCCGACAACGTTTCCTTTCCTATCACCTGTGCCATAATTTTGCAGTACGTGCGACAAGCCTTCAAAAAATAACGTAGCCTAGTTTGTCTTGCACATCCAAGCATTCTGTCAATTGACTTTTTTCGAGAATTGTGTGCGGCAAACAGGCGTAAACAAATCGTCGTTGATTTTGCCAGTTCAATCCTTTACGCGACAAATCATAGTACAAATTAATACCTAACCTACATAGTTTTCATCGGTAGCTGGAAGCATTGCCCGTTGAAGACACAGATTAAGACCGTGGTGGTGTTTTTATCTGACGAGTATCCAGCCAAAAGTTTAAGATTCAAGCAAACTCCATGAGATTTGGCTAGTTCACATACTGACCTTTGCCTTAAGGCGGTTTAAGTTCAGCTTCAACTTACGGTGACAAGCTCCATTTGCTTTGAAATTTTTCTGTTGCCTCCATTCCATGCGAGGAAATATTTCAATATGACTCGGAGATAATAATCCTATTATGCCTCAACCCAACTTTTGACACAAGTATTAACTCGGGCGCTATAACTATGGTCTCCACTGAACAACCAATCTAAGTGCCCTCACACTAAGAAAAAAAATATAAACCCACCTATAAAACTTTAAATAAGCGTTGTCCCTTCACCTTCAATTCTTTTATTGCAGAATATTAAAAGATAAAATTTTCTGCAGAAAATTGCAGAAAAAATAAAATATTTAACTGAATTAAGACCAAAAATATAGTCTTCCAAATTTAAGTGATGACTTTAGCTATAGTCCATAATTAATTTCCTAATAGGGTTTTATGTTAACTTAATTTCAGTGATGCTTAATCTCGAGCTAAGTGATACAAGATAGAAAAACTTTTAGCAATATACAGCAATAACTATTTGAAATTTTCCCATTTCTCTCATTACAGCCGTAAAATTCGGTCGAATGTCAAAGAAACAACGTGAAAAAGTCGAAGACGAAGTACGATTTCATCGGGCGCAGATGCGCGCTCAAAGTGACGCAGCGCCAGACAGTTCAGTGTTCGATACACAAACGCCGTCAAGTAGTGATCAATTACATCACAGTTACAATGGGTATACAAATTTTGATTACGCCTTGCAATTGCATTCATATTTCTCCACTACATGCATACATCTTATTAATGAATTCTTTTATTTTTTTTTTGTTTCGTGTAAAACCAACCAACAAAAAAAAACCAAAAACAAAATCCTTTTTCTTTCCATCCCATATCCACCCGACCACACCCAAATGTGTTTGCTTTTTATAAAAACCGCCCAGCTATGGATACTCCAATAATGAAGTTGGCTACGGAAGTCCTTATGGATACTCAGCATCAGTGACGCCTCAACAGACGATGGCCTATGATATTTCAGCGGATTACGTGGACAGTACAACCTACGAGCCAAGAAGTACAATGATTGACTCAGATTTCATTGGTCACGGTGAGTATTGGTTGAATGGTGTTGCTTGCTTCATTATGCAATTTTGTGTAAAAAGTCATCATTTTTTTGGAATCATATTTTATGATCCGTCTGCAGAGCATTGTTGAAAAGAGCTCTTCAAGTTTCTAACGTTGTTCTGAATTCGGTCCGATTCAGTCTTTTGTTTAACTAACAATATTTGTAAAATAAACTAATTGGCACACATTTCATTTGTTCATAATAAATATAACAGGGCTTAACTATATTATTACTTTAGTGAGCAGTTGTACGTACATTTCCCTATTCCCGATATAAGCATCCTTGTAGCACCCACAATTTATCGGCCATTCATTAAGTCAATTTTTTTTGTATTTTATTAATTTTATTTTGTAATATAAATACACGTTTTAAATATTTTCTTATAATTTGTTTTTAAATTCTTAGCATATCAATGTTTCAAGAGGGGCTTTTGTGGACTGTATGCGGTGGAAATTTATATGCTTCGTTTTTTTTATTGATGTCAAGAAATGTAAATTTAAGGCCATCGAAATAATCCCTGCTGCAACAATCTATTTCCCAAAATGATGTTCTCTCAAAAGCTGTTTGAAAAAAATTCGTCCAATGCTTGACTGAGTTCTTTTATTTGAGGCAAAAATTATGGGAATTGAACATTGACCATTTTATTTTCCTTTTTTTTTAAATATTAACATTTTTGTGATCTCCATTTTTTACCAGCAAACTCCTGTGACTTAGTCGTGGAGATGACAAAAGTTTACACCACATTTTCTGTCTTTTCGTTTTCTACTGTTCAAGAAAGTGCAGGGATGTTATTGCAGTTTATTTGTGCAAACAAAAAGTTCGATAATTTTAATTCTTTAACCTTAAATCTTGTAGGTACGGTAGTTTAGTGTATACAATTTAATTTAGACTCGATGGCTCGAAGCCTTCAGCGTGTCTAAGAAGAACTTTACTAAGCCCTGAGGTAACTATAACTTGTATTTGTTTTACTGCTTTAGAAGACTATAATCATAGGGTTAAAATTTTGTGTTTTTTTAAATACTTTTGTTTTTGAAAAAAAGGAATAAATATTTTTTAAGAAACAACTAGGCCAAGAAAATACAAAAAAAAACTTTAAATTTGGTTAAAGAAACAAGTTTCAGTGAAGTAAGAAGTAAGAGGAGTCTTGAGTTTTGTATTATCATTCAAACAGCTTTTTGACTGAGTTCCGATCCTGATTCACTATTCTAAGCACCCGTTTTTCAGTGGAGTATAAACCCTGGCCTTAACGAAGATCAGTTGATTCAGGAATAAAACGATTCCGGAGCTAACCCAAAGAGCATTTTTATTTTAGTGCAGGGCTAACTTAGTCAGAAAATTATCGAATTATTTAAGTTCCGAGAAATCATTGAATCCTGGGTTTGTCGCTTCTCATAGAAAAAGCAAGCAAAAAAAGTTCGAATTGCGCCCCAGAATTTGTTCGAACTGAAATTTTCAAAGACACGCTAGGCAACTGCCATTTTACATAGAAAAACATGAAAAGAATTTCAAACTGTAACCAAGTTTCTTCAACGTCAAAAAATTTTCGAGTTAAACTGGAGGTAAAGCCCGGATCGACATTGACTGAAAAAATTTATCCTGTCTCAATATATGGCCTTTTCCATTAAAAATCAAAGGAGCTCCACCTTCGTAGCATTTACTTTGACTTTGCATCTGGAAGTGGGTTCAAGGGGACCGTTTGTAAGCTTTGCAAAAAGGTCGATGAAACATTTATGCACAAAAAATGGAATCGGTCTTCGAGCGATGCCATAGATGTTACATTATTTCTGGTTGCAATCTGTTAAGTCCTTAACTAACTTTTCTGGTCCTTTTTTTCCCGGTTAGTAGGTAAAAACCTTCAAAGGAACTACGAGGACCGGCTGCGCGTGTTGTAGCTCTAGAACCTGAAAAGCACCTACCCGAACACTCAACTTGCAATGTGTAAATATCAAGAAATGTGCAAACGTACAAAAAAAAAAATAAAATAATATCCAAGATCGTCTCCTAGAACTAAGGTAAGAGTGCCACTCCGGGCTCTTTAGCCTATTCAAGGTCAATATTTTAGTTTTTAAAACTAATGAAAACTTTTATTGAAGTCATTGATCCTTGATAAAACTAGAGTCAAAAATAGATCAAAGCTCAACATCAGCTCCATGTGAGCCAGGGCCAACCTCTCATAATCATGAAAGCCTTGTGCGTTTTCTTTTATATACATAGTTAAGTTACACAGAGACTTACTTATTTCTTCGAAGCTCAAGCGGAACTTTGAGAAGCTTTTCGGGACAAGTTTAGTTTTCGGAGGATTCGTCACACCCTAGCGAAGGTAGAACCGTGTAAAAGAATATATTTTTCAGATGGCAGCTGCTGTGCAGCTTTATTCAATACACAATTTGGTATCGAGAGTCAAGTGGTTCTACGGTATGAGTCCTTGCTATAATGTTCATCGCCGTGTAATGCTAATCGAACTGCGTAGGTTGTTGACCCTCGGCCCCATTAAATTGCGTGTAAGCCTCATGATGATTGAATACTGCAAAAAATCCATAGTTGTGCTTCGTTTCCTCTGAATATTAGGATTTTTCCAACCCAAAGGCGGTGAAATCTATTGGCAGAGTTTTCTGAATATTTTACTTAATTGGTTTTCGATGATTTTGATGATTCCTCGTCATGGAGATTGGTCATTTTTAGCGTTCATTTTTGTTCGGTGCCCATTCAGAGTAAACTCAAAAGACAACACTCTCAACCCGTAGTATTTTATTTGTTAACGTTGACGTGTTTCAAGGTTCTGCGCTTAATCCAAAACAATTTCCTTTGGATTCTAGATAAAGTAGATTAAACAGCCCCAAGTATCATGTTAAAGAGCCAGACCTGGCTAATTTTTTACTTTGACCTTTCGCTTCCACGTCAAGATCTAATGCAGCCTCTAAAATTAAAGTCCACTTGAGCCCCACTTATAGTCCAAATCATTTCTCAATCCATTTGCACCATCAAGTTTTAAAGCGTTTCTCATTATAATCTGTAGTTTATGTTATCACTCATAATCATAACCACACATCTCATAATCACTTAAGTTACTGGAACATGCAGCATAATAATGGCGTCGTTTGATCCCGAACTTCTTCCGAAGGCAACACTTACCAGTGCGACCATCTCGAATCACAACGTAGTCATGGTGATTGTAGGGCCCGAGTCGTCTTTTCTTATGATTTTTTTATTTTTATGTTTTGTCTTATTCCATCTTTATTTCATTCCTCATTCCAAAACCACAAAATAGGGCAGCCCTGCTCAAAATTTACTCCCAAAATTCAATTTACCCCCTTTACGTATGAAAAACAAACACACATAAAACCATCAAAACACACCTTTTAGGCAATACCTCCCTAAGGCGCGGTACACCATCGGACTGTTGTCATACCGATTCGAATCCAAGCACAGGTGGCGCTGGTAGTGCGTCTAATAACAGTAACAACGGCGTTGCTGATGTCTGTGGAAGTAGCGTTGCTGTCAGTGGCACCCATGGGGATCACCACCAAACCCAGATAGCCAGTCAGCTCCCAGTCCAGCCATCACTTCATAACACATCACCACATCCTACATCGCATTCGGCCAACACCAGCCCCACAACGGTCGGCAACCATCAACAGCCACAGCAACAGCAACCACAACAGCATCAGCAACAGCCACTGTCGCAGCAATCCTCCGTCACGGCAACTTCGCAAATGACTCAAGTTAGTTTCATAGACGACGATAGTTCCTGTGATTCGAGATGGGGTAAGGAGACGTGTGTGTGTCCTGAGAGCGGGAGTGTTGTAGACATTTTCTTTTTTCTCTCTCTCTCACTCTCTGTTCAATGAAATTTATTGGCCTGTGGAAAGAAGCAAAAATATTTGAAAAAAAATCAGTTAAATCAGTTTTCAGTTATGAGTTTTTTTTTTTCAAATCTAATTCACTCATTTAATTCACTGTAAACGCATGCTTCATTGATCGACAGTTTGTTCCATTCGCTTTTGTTTCGGATTTTTATTTGTGTTGAGTAGATAGATGCCTTTGCGAATTCATAGAGGGGGTCACTGTAGTGTTACACTTGTTAAATGTCCTTTTTGGTAAACCATTTTATTGCAGCCGATGGCGATATTAACGATGTCCTGATAAAAACCCTAGCGGAAGCTCATGCAAACACAAACACAAAGTTGGAAATTGTGCATGAGATGTTCAGAAAGCCACAGGTATTAAAAAACACTTCATGAAAATCGTTTCTTTGTTTTATGACTTCCTTTTGATTTGCAGGACGTTACGCGAATACTTTACTATAAAAATCTCGGCCAAGAGGAACTCTGGCTAGACTGCGCTGAAAAGCTAACACAAATGATACAAAACATAATCGAATTTGCTAAGCTGATACCTGGTTTTATGCGGCTAAGTCAGGACGATCAGGTAAGCTCAAATCGATGTAAAAAAAATGTCCTTGTAACTACAAGAATTTCTTCATCTTTCAGATTCTTCTATTAAAAACCGGATCGTTTGAGTTGGCGATCGTACGTATGTCACGCCTGTTGGATCTCTCACAGAACGCCGTATTATACGGTGATGTTATGCTGCCGCAAGAAGCCTTTTACACTTCCGATTCGTATGAGATGCGATTAGTGTCGTGTATCTTTGAGACAGCAAAATCAATTGCCGAATTGAAACTGACTGAAACTGAATTGGCTTTATATCAAAGTTTAGTGCTGTTGTGGCCGGGTAAGTATATCAGTGAGTAAAAAGTTGCTGTCTTTTTAAAGATTTTCGTACTAATCCTGATGAAACGTATCTTTTTATTATTTGCAGAACGGAATGGGGTACGAGGAAATACAGAAATTCAGAGGCTTTTCAATCTGAGTATGAATGCCATTCGGCAAGAGCTTGAAGCCAATCATGCACCCTTGAAGGGTGATGTGACCGTACTTGATACGCTGTTAAACAAAATACCAACCTTCCGGTAAGTTTTGCTACAGAAAAGTGTTAGCTTAAGGTTTTTTTTGCATAGAACCACGTTGGGCGCCATTTTTCCACAGAAACTATGGAAAGTCCATTCTTTTAGTTGAATTCTTTTAGTTGAATAATAAACATGCATTAAAATGAGCTTAGGGTCTTATAAGAAGACATTTTCACGAAGAATTTTTCACGTATGCAACACTTTGGCCACAATGACTTTACCAAAACTCTGACCAGTCTGTTCTTTTTATGTATAAATTGCCCGCATGTTGTTTTGTTTTTTTATAAGTATGAAAAACCAACAAGGGTAAGTAGGGAAAGCTTGCTGTGGACTCCACGTTAGGCGCCATTTATTAAGCAAACTTTTGTTTCCATGTATTTAATGTACAGCGACGGAAACAAGATCAACGTCTGGCAACAAGACTGCTACATTTTACTTTTTTTTAACATGAAGCTTAAGAGGCACGTGGAAAGGAGGCTAATGGCTATCTTCATTATGAGTGGAGCTAGTTGAGCTATCAAAAGTGGTGCTTCACCTAACATGGTAATTTTTCCACTGGTTGACCAAGTACTTATTATTTGGCGCCTTTTAAGAATCGCCAATTTTTCAACGGTTTATTATGTTCCTTAAATTATAGTAGCAAGTTTCGTCAGAACACTACAGGTATATGATGTTAAAAACCCCAGGTTGGGCGCCAATTTTGTCATCCAATTTTTATTTATTGCGTCTTATATATCATCAATTTTCATAAAATTAAATTTTTCATCATTATTATTTTTCACCAACCATAGTGAGCTGTCAATAATGCACATGGATGCGCTGAGTAAATTCAAACAGGAACACACAAATCTGGTATTCCCAGCATTGTACAAAGAACTGTTCTCAATAGATTCACCGCAGGACCTCACATAACAGCAAGCCGCACCATCAACAGCTGCACCAATAACCGCAGCCTCACCACAGGATTGAAACAATATTGCAAACATAAAATGAAAATAAAATTTAAACAAAATTAAATCGTAAAAAAATAATATAAACAATAATAACAACAACAAAAACACACAAAAGTAATATATTTAACAGTAAAGTAAAAATAAAAGTTTATACATTTTTTAATAAACAAAAAGTAAACAACAAAAAAATATAAAAAAGTAATATTATTGTTTAAGTAAAAATTACAAGCAGCGTTACCAACAAAGTAAAAACAAAAAAAAAAACAACCAAGTATGTAATAGTCGTAAAAAGATTCTCATCAAATTTTAACTCACGTGCATACACACGCAGTATAAAACAGTAAACAAAAAAAAAAAAACCAAAATATCCATAGAACAATATAAACACTTTTTAGCAATATTCTCTCCAAACATGCATACATTTATATAAAACCAGTAAAAACAGAAAACAAAGACTTACAAAAGGAAAAACAGCTAAAACACAAAATAGTAAAGAAACAAATCCACATTTTTAGAAAGTTGCATAATCTTAAAAAAAAAATAATACATGAAATGCATTTCGGAAATACAAGAAACTTTTTTACAATTTTTACTTTTGTTCTCTCATGCTTTAATTATTTTTTAAAAATAACGAATAGGAAAGAGTTTCTAAAACTCCACCATTCGAGAGAAGCCAGCACAGATAAAAAAAAAACAAAAGTTTTATATAAATAAAATACACAAAAATTGATAGTTTGGCAAGAGTTTATGTTTTTTTTTCGCAAAGAGACTTTTAGGTAAATTAAATGACTGTTTTAGGGTAGAAATGTATTTTTTTTTATATTTTTAGCAATATATGTAGAAAAAAAACTGATCCCAATACACAACTGTACTATATATACATTTATTGATAAATATTGTTAAAGAAAACATTTACAGACATAGATACAAAACCACGCGATGAGAGCAATTGATGAAGGTTCTGGAAGAGGCAGAGGCGAAAATTATGTTTCTAATTTTACAAACCCTATTTTTTCGTAAAACTTTTATTTAACAACTTAGCTTTGTTGATCAAAATGTATTGCAGGCCTGTTTAGGGCTGTTCGGGCTGGAGGGCTGTTCTCCTCCCTAATGTCATGTAATCTTCTCTCTCACAATCTCTCTTTTTCAAACAGAGACATAATTCAGTAGGACATAAGTCTCTGAGTTATTTGAACTTATTTTTTTCTGTTTTGGTCAGATTAAAGAATAATTAATATAGTTTTAAAATAAGTTTCTCTGTGAAATGGTGAAAAAAATAAATGTTAAAAAAAATATAGATAATAGGGGAGAGATCATGATTGTGCTTTTTGCAAGTACTTTTTTGTTACTTTTTGTAAAGACATAAGAAGATAGTATACCAAAAAATGAGAACTATAAAAGGGCTCTTTAAAGAATATTTTAAACCAAAAAGCTGATATTCTGTCCCAACGCATGGATTTTAAACTCATAAACTAGCACATTTGGCGCAGTCAAAAAATGTGATAAAAGGATCGCAATTTTTTTTAAGTCTATTGAAAACCCTTTCCAGAATCTCTTTTGGCAATCAAATTCGCTACAAATCATATGCAAATTTATAAAAGGATCGGCTTACAAATTTTGAATTCCCGCACTGAAATTGACACAAGAACTTCTAATAGTACTGACAAACATACTTTAAAGTTTATGTCAAATATATTCGTTTCTTAAAGAAACCAACCCAGGAGCAGTGATCAATGGACGATTGCAAAACGTTGAAGATGTAGACAAGTAGCATAGAGGGGTTTGGTAAGATAATACCACGAATTTCTTAAAGGTAATACCAGTACCAAAATTTGACAGCGTTGCCTTTTTTAAGGCTTTCAAACGCTACACCGCTGGCAAATTTTGTGTAACGATGAGACTGATAATTATGTTTGAACATCACTTTGGTTGTATTTTTTATGAATTAACTTATGTGGCATGCTTTTCAACACATTGATAGTGGTTCTTGAAAAACAAGACTTTTTGATGCAAAATTCGATGCAAAGCGCATGGTTCAGAGCTTATTATAAAAGTAGGAATCGTTTGGCCTGACACAGGAATACTTAGTTAAATTTACAAATTGTTTTTTTTCAATTCCAAGCATGATTACATCACGACGCGACATTTTTAGCAAAATCCAAATCCTACGAAGTATTTACACGACAGTCATCTCCTCGCAATTGCAAACATTGACGTCCTGTCAAGTCACCCACAAGTCTCATAAAATGGCATCTTTCACACGATCAAGGTTTATTTTAGCTTCTTTTTTGGTCGTTTAGATAATATTTGACTTTCATGACTTTCTAAGTTCGAAATGTAACACCTGTCACTTAAAGTAACAACAAGAATAGGTATACGTTTTTCCCTCTCGTCTTATGTTCTTTTGACATTTTTGACTTGAGGGAAATGGTTTATAGACTGAAATTACAGTAACATCACTTGAAACTGAAAGGACTATGAATGGCGGCTTGTATTGTTGAAAACAAATTTTACCTTGAATCTGTGAATGGATAAGGACTTATATCTTAAAGCATTAAAGCACCTTATTTTCGAATTTTATAAAAAACAGGTGACATTTAGTAGTGCTAAAAAAATGAATTAGCAATTCAAATCCATGTTAAGGATCAAACTGAAATCTTAAACCCTATCAGCAGATAATATGAACCCAGAAATGTAGCCCTTTTATGGGATTTAAGATGTCAAAAAGAAGTTCATTCATTGACAAAAGAAGCATATTTAAGAACCAAGGCTCCAGCTCCTAAGGTCAGTCTTCAACAAAGCTTAAAAAACATATTTTCTGAGATCTATAGCCACTTAGAATAGAGAAAAGAAATCTCGAAAATTCTTAAGCCAACAACTAAAGTCGATGTGCTCTTCTTTGGTAAATCGGAAACGTTTTCTTAAAATTCACTTCTTTCGAACCGACCAAGTAGTGGGGTTTATTCGTCCTAAAACTCGAACGTTTTTCTGGCACACATTCTCCCCCAAATGTCAAGTCATGAACTGGTACTTCTTTCATTCACCCACAACCGTCACCCAGGGCTTTCGTTGTTGCTCTCTCCTTCAAAGTACACACACACACATACTTATATTTTATGTTATACATTTTTTTATTGGAAAAGTGGTTAGGGTTAGTTACTAATTATAAACATTTGATAATAATTTGTTATAGCATAAAATAACAATAAATTGAGGCATGGTTGAAATAAAAATATATTCAAATTTAAGAGAAATATACACAATATACATTTGCCTTAAAAAAGAAAATAGTTTTACGATTATTTTTAATTGTTAATATATATAATTTTTATTTTGTGTAAAAAAAAATAATTATTTTTTAATGTATTCATAATTTTATAATTTAATTAATTGTTGTGTTCTTATATTGGTAAAAAAGAAAAGTATATATTATATTTTATTGCATAAATATAAAGCAAATAAAAGAAAAAAAAAATAAATATTTATGTTTGTGTTATTAACAACTTTTTTTTTAGAGAAATATGATATACAATTTTTTTTTGTTTATAGGTTAGGTGAATTCTAATAATTTGTAGCTAAATCAAAAATAATGCATGGGTATATACATTTTGTGTATATTGTGTAGAATGTTTGTGTTATTTAAAGCTAAAGTTAAATATTATACACATACTTTAAAAATCATCTTGACTATATTATTTACAGAAAGAAAAAGAATATAAAAAAAATGTAAATGTCTAGCCACATTTTCGTTGCTCTTTTATTTATTTATTCAATTTTTTTTTAGTTTTTTAATCCCGGAATTTAATCAAACAAAAGAAAGTCTCTCAATACAGATGCAGTTTTTTGGTTTTCTTTTACACATATTAGACATACAGTGAACGACAGAAAAAAAAGTCTGCCTAAGTAAAGGCATAATTGCAATAATACGTTCTTTTTTCTTTGTTTTTTGCCTTTAAATTTATTTATTTTTACCTTTTGCCTTTTTTTGTTTTATTTATGGGTTTTATTGACTTGTTAATTATTTTTAAAATATCTGCAAATCCCATTTATATTTTATTTTTTACAACATGTATATTTTATAATCGAATAACAAATAAAAAAAATGTTTTTTTTTTTATATATACACAAGCATATTTTTAATTGGAATTGTTATTTAGATTTTAACTGTAGTTTTATATTTTAGCTATATAATGTAAACACATTTATATATATTAGTTTTTAATTTAATCTTCCGAGACTTAAGCTTGATTGAATGAAAAGAAATATGAAATATTTTTAAATTGAATTGTAGGTAAATATTGATTAAAAGTGAAGAGGATAGTTATAGCTAAATAAATAACAAACAAAAAAAAATATGATAATATAAAGAATCTATTTTATAATCTGTAGACTTTTTTGTTTTATTTTCTTTTTCAGTTTTTTATGATTTTGAAATAAATATCACGAATGTGCCGACTCGGACTTTTTTCCTTATTATTTCGGCTTGTTTTATTTATTTAATTACTTTTTTCTTTATTTTTCAATATATGTAATATTGCAAACTACTAAAGATTTCGTCTAAGGGGCCGTAAGGCAGCAAAGGGAATAACTATATTTGGTGAAAATAAACCAAAGAAGCAAACACAACAAGTTAAAGGTTCTCTTCAGTTTTGTCATCATCATCATTTTCTGTGACTGCTTATCCTTAAAAGTATCGCGGAGCGAGGGCGGATAAATGTCTTCTCGTCGTCCCCGATCCTCTTCAACCAACTCAAAAAACAAAGGCGCGATCCCCAGACGGGTCTCGTAGATGTTCTTTACCTGATCCCACCACATGTGTCTTGGCCTACCATGGAGGCGACGCGCTCGCATATCGGCTAACATGCCATGTGTAGGAAGTCTGTCGGGGGGCATGCGAACAACGTGTCCAAACCATAGAAGAATTGATTGTTCAGCATTGAGATTCCTATTGAAGCTGACGTTTCTCACTCTATGCCTAAGATTAACACCAGCAACGCACCTCAGAAATCTCATTTCGACAGCTTGTTCCCGCGATCTAATTCTTTCATCAATTACCCAAACTTGATGACCATAGATGAGGGTTGGAACGACCACTGAATTAAAATCTGAAATCTTTGCTTTAACTCCAAGCTCAGCATTCCTGATGATCCGCAGGCGCAGTTCCTTTACTATTGGTCCAGCTTGGCCAATCCTACAGGATAACTCAGTATGACTCCTCCCATCTTTCGTGAAAAAGACCCCGGGATACTTAAACTTCTTTGTTTCAATGGGACTCATTTATGTGCAGGGTACACTGCACAGGAGTTCGGGAAACAACCATTGCTTTGGATTTTCTCACTTTGCTCACGTTTACCTTCATCACAGCCTCACCACAGATGGTCGCAAAGCCATCCAGTGCGCGCTGAAGTTCCTCCTCGGACGATGCCAGGATAGCTAAATTATCTGCGAAAAACAGATGGCTTATCCTGACGCCAGCCATTTCGAAAGACTTCTCACCTAGACTGCGCTTCCCCATCCAGTCCATATATGATAAGAAAAGGAAAGGCGATAGAACACAGCCCTGGCGAAGTCAAACGCACACATCGAAAGGATGGGATTTGACGCGTGGTGAAAGGGTGAAAGGGGCACCACTCAGTCCATAATCCTGCAAAACTCTCCAGAGCTTATCTCTTAGCTCTTCTTAGCTCTTCCAAATCTACAAAACACCCGAAGACCGGTTTGGCGCATTCCCAGGACTTCTCAAGAATAACCTTCAGAGTAAATAACTGGTCGGTTGTGCATCTGCCAGGCCGAAATCCGTATTGCTCTTCCCGCAACAAAGGCTCGATTATAGCTCTGGAATACGCTGCCAGCACCTTCGCGAATACTTATCCCAGAAGACTTAAGAGAGATATATCCCTATATTCAGAGCTATCTCTCTTGTCCCCTTCTTTAAAAATGGGGACTATTACTCCTGCTAGGTTGCTGTAACTCCGTATCGCTTGAGCATTTCTGGCCGGATTTCATCAACTCCAGCTGACTTACCCACTCTTAGCGATTTAAATCGTCTTCTTCTACTGTAGGACTATTTTCCACCCGAAACTCGTCAGCATTGGGATTGCCATCTTCAGCAGCCCCGAAAAGTGCTCGCTCCATCTACGTAGAAAGTCGTTCTTATTTGAAAAAAGTGTACCGTATTTGGGTTTAGCCCCTCGTACTATACTTAACTTCTTTCCCCGGAGACGACGACTATAGTCTGCTATACATCTTGTTTTAAGATCTGTACTCGTGCCCTAACCTATCGCCGAACTTTTTCAAAGCCAGCTTTTTGGATGTTCTGACCGGCATATTGGAAGTCCAGATTATTTTTTGAGAATGTCGGATGGGACCGATGCTTTTCACAATACCATGAGCTGGTCAAATAGCAATTTCAGAATTGCTAAGACTGTTTCGATCTTAAGACTGCAAGCAAGTTAATCAATTGCGTCTTAGAGAATCTTTTTAGGAAGATCAAGAAGATAAACTTAAAGAATCGCAATCTGTTAGCAAATTAAGAAATGTGCCATTGCACTTATGTATTTAAAAAAAAATTCCAGGCAACCCAAATAATCTTCACAAACGGTGATTTGCTTTGGTGAATCATGAATAGGCAAAAGGGACTTAAGTTTAAGGGAATAAAAAAACACACAAGCATCAGTTAAGAAGCGACATAATGGTTGAAAAGTAATCCGGCGAAACAAATCCACAGAAATTGGAATTTTTAAACGACGTCTTTCATTGTCTTGATAAAAAAAGGATCAGTTCTCACTCGGATTGTTTGTCTGTGAGGCATTATTCGAATAGCAGAGTGAAAATAAACCAATAATAAATTTGAATATGGATGTAACTTTGAGTGCAAAATAAACATTTGTTTTATTTTTAGTATGAAATTAAAAATTTAAATTAATCTTTATTTTCTGTATTCTTTATAATTAAATTTATGATTGCAATTTATTTAAGTTTTAACCAAACCCAAACGCACACAAAAGACCAACATTATCTAAAGTTCTCAATCATTGGTGATGACTGAAATCTCTCATAAATGATGAAATTATGAAAAAAAATTTATTTCCTTTAAATTATTATTACCTAAAAGAAACCTGCCTCAATAGTTTTGTTTCCCTTATCTCCCAAACGAAAACGTAAAATAAAATTTTATATAAATGTATGGCTGCATATTAATACCCTAATAATTCTGAAAAAAAAGTTAATAAATAAAACATAAAAAGAAAGTAAAAAATTAAAAACGAAACAATATAAACAAATTAAAGCATTTAAATCTTAAACGGTTGAAAATATCAACTTAAAAAAATTAATGAATTTCAAGAAAAAGATTACGAGATGCTATATATTATACATACTTATATATATTAAATAATAAAAAACAAATATATATATATATGAATTAATTGCCTTAAAGAATATTATTATATACATAATTCATAAAATAAAATATAAAAAAAATACAAAAAAATATATATTTAACTATTTACTATAAGAAAAATTAATTTACTAACACAGAAACAGCAAAAAGTGGACATCTGGTCAAGCGTCGTCATATTATACTCTCTTGTAGCAAAGAAAAAAACAACAACAACAAAAATATTACGTAGCTTATTTGATTTATCATTTCGTTAAAGTTAATTTTTGTTTTCAATGAAACAATTTATTTCACTTGACATTCTACTCTCTCTACAAATAGAAAACCAAATGCAATATAGAAAAATTTTGTTAAAATGCATGAATTTATTAACTGGAAATCAATAAGAAAAAAAAATAGTGTGTACATACATATTTACGTCGTGACTATATATACACGCAAATAAAATAAACTCGAAAAAAGGATTATTAAAAACAGAAAAGCAAAACAAATATCATACTGTTGAGCATAGACGAATGAATGCAGATCATATATACACAACATATATATGAACAATTATACAATTAGTTAAATTAATTTGTTGATTAAATATATACTTATACAGATTTATATATACAGAAAATATTTAATTATCACATAAATCAAATATTTATTAGCAAATTGAACAAATGAAAAAGTATACAAATAGATCTTATATACACAAACACCACAAGACACACTTTTATGAAATTCAAATTAAAGGGTTACCCTTTTGTTTTCCCTAAGTTGAACTCAAAGTGGGCTTCAAACTTTTTGTTTAAGTCGGCCTTCTAAGTGGAACCTATTAAATTTTCATCACTGATGTCGATTGGTATTATTTCGATTGCCAATCAATGATGTTTTGACAAAAAGCTCCTTTTACATTTTTTCTCCCCAGTCGTATGTCAACTTCTTTCTGTCAATTTGAAATATTCTCACAGATCCACTTATTAAGGCTAAATCACAGAGTAATTGTAAGAAAATTTTTAAATGTTCCTTTTTCACTCCCACTTTCATCTTACTAAGTTCAAAGTTCATCTCTTAAATAAAACGCTGTAAATAGTAAACATTTTTTATTTCCATTCTAGTTATTAAAAAAAAATCTCGTTAAAAACTTAGCTTGACCACGTAAGAAAATTCAAATTCCATTTTTTCCCCCAAGAATGATGTATGCATTTTTTAATCTAATTAGGGAATTTTTATACTTTGTTTATTTTTTAATACAAAATGTTTTTTCTAAAAAAAAATTAATATAATACATAAAGTTATTATGTTAAACACACGTTCGAATATAACAAAAAATATATATTAAAGAATTTTTTATATAAAACGACAAAAAAAAAATCACAAAACATGTAAAACTCTCTTTCAAAGGGGTGATATGATATTTAAAATTAAGTATAAACTCTTCTGTAAATAGAAAAATAAATAATACCAGTTTTTTGTTTAGACTTTTTTTTGTTAAATTTTTGTAATGTGTTTTATAACTTAAGTTAATCTTAGACAAAAATTGGTTAAATTAATTTTTAAGTATACAACATTACTTTGATTTAAATGAAGGAAAAAAAAACAGTGTCCTTATTGACTTACTTTCACATATAAAATTAGGTAATCAATTTTTATGTTCTATTTTATAAGCATTAACACAAAACCATACCAGAGGTAAATAATAAAAAAGCAGAATAAACTAAAAAAAAATTTACTGAGTAAATAGAAATACAAAACAATATACATAAAATAAACAGCAAAATATATACGCAAGATAATTATATTTAATTTTTTTATTTCAACAAAATAAAATAGTGAAATTCACTTTTTAATTCAAATTTTCATTATTATATATCTAAAATTTAAGCAGATTATAATAATAAACAAAAAAAGAGAAAATGAGATGGAAAATAAAAGTCTAATATATATTAAACGCATAAAGAAAAAATTTGAAGGGTAAAAGAAAAAAAAAAGAAAATGAAATGAAAAATAAAGTATAATTGAAAAAAAAAAAAAAAATCTGTCGTTTTATACTCTTTAACCACCCTCAGTCTGCATAATAACCACTCTCAAAAACTGCTGTGGTCTCCTGGACTATTAAGTTTGATATATTTTATACAGTTTTTGTGTACTTTTTTCGAAGTTTGAAGTGTCGTAGTGAGAGAGTGGATATACGTTTTCTTTCCCTTTTTCGCGAGCTAATAATCAAAATTACCCAAAAAAAAGAATTAAAGTTACCTGCAAAGCTCAAGGCTGATTGCGTACCAGGCCACATATTATTTTCATGTTTAGAAGTAAGAAAAATCGTTGAATTCTAGGTATACAATGTAGAAAAATAATGTTTAAGTTTTGATATCTTAAAGAAACGAATTGGCGTTGAGGAAATATACTTTGTGTGTTTTTAAATTAACAACATATTTTAGGTTGGCAGGTTGTGTTTATAAACACTTCAGCTATTTCTAATAATTGTTGTGCTCGTCGTTTTTTTGTTCCTATTATGTCGAGTAGATTGTTGATAACATGTGTCATTGTAGTGGTAGAACAGCAGGATTGCCGTCATTTTGAAAATAGTCTTCTTTCGGTCTCGATCATATCTCTAAGGGTCGGTTATTCAATACGAGATTATCCGAGTTTCTGGGTTAAACTGAGATTGCCGTAGTTCTGTCGGTCTCGATTTATTTCTAGATCGGTTTTTTAGTGCGAGATCATCCGAGTTTCAGAGTTAATCTGAAATTAACCCAGAAATTTGTTTTTTAATGTATTGGATCTGGGGTCTATTTCGGCTTAACTCTCCGAATTCGGTGACTTAATCCCGCATTAAGTATGAAGAAGAGTATACACATCTTTGAATGTTCTTAGCGGTCCGTCCAAAAATGGAAAAAGGACCTCTTTTGGTATAGCTACGTTGTCCGTCCGTCCGTCCGTCCAATCGCTTTATAACTTCTAAACGGTAAGTCGTAGAAAGACAAAATTTGGTGTGCGTATAAACTGCGGAAATAGTCAGAGAATCCAAAGGGGGCCATTTTTTTAAGCACAAATGACGGTTTAATTACAGTTTGAAATTTAATGTGAAAATGGACTTAATGTTTTTTAAGTGTTTTTTTTTTCAAGAAGTTTAGTAGGCAAGAACAAGAAAAACGAAACTTAGGTTTAAGAAATACTAAGCTTTAATTAATAAATAAAACTTTTCGAAAATATCAAAGCGTTTTTGAGAAATGAAGAGTCGAAAATGCATGACGTTTTTCAAAGTGTTGGAGGCCATAACTTTTGAACGGGTAATCGCTCAAAATCAATATTGAACACACGTATAAAGCAACTCAAGGTAAACCAAGTGCTTAGGTCATATTTTTCAAAAACAGTTTAAGTACTGCAGTTTTGACGCATTTTCGAAAAAAAAATCGCAAAAATGCATGAAAGAAGTGTGTGTGGAATTCTATGAAAAAAATCACACGTATCATAAATAATTAAAAATTTTAAGGAAAACTTTAGCGGATTTTGAAATTTCAAAATCTTCTGAAATTTAACTGAAAAACATAAAAGCATTTTTAAAATCAATTTTTTTAAGTCTTCTAGTAGCTTTACGGTATAAGCGATCTTTTTCAGATTCGGTGGAAATACAAAACTTACAAAAAGAGAAAGGTTGCGTTAATTTCTTTTAAATTGCCGTTTTTAACCTAAGTTTTTAGAAGCCTTTTTAAAAAACGAAATAAAAAAGGAGCTTGTTTTACCGTTTACGCATAAGCCAGTGGCCATAGAATTTAAAAAACATCCAAGGCTAGTGCTGCTGGTTGTGCTATTGGAAAAAAGTCTAACGGGAACTAGAACAAACTTCAAAATATTTGTTTTATGGATTTGAAATTTAAAAAATTATAAAAAGGTCAAAAGGACGAATGTCTCCCCCTCTATCTCCCAAACGGTATAAAGTATAATTTTAAAATTAGCACCGAGCATAGTCCATCTTCTTAAATTTTATACAAAACTATAGCAGACTTCGAATATTCAAAAACTTCGAAGATTTAACTGAAAAACTTGAAAACATTTTCGAAAACTATTTTTAAAAGATTTCTAGTTCCTTATGATCACCTTGTTTAAATTTGGCTGAAGTATGTAATGTTTAAAAGGCAAGCGAACTGCATCAAAGACGTTTCGAAATTGTTGTTTTCGACCCTTAGTTTTTAAGCCCATTCGAACAAGCCAAATAAAAAACAGCATATTTTTACCGTTTTCTCAGAAATCCATGTCCGCAGAATTTGAGAAAAGTGGCAAATGCTAGCACAGATGTTTATAAAATTGATCAAAAAGCCTAACGGTAGTTAAAAATAATCGAAATTGCTGTAAAATCCTAAAAAAGGCCAAGAAAGAGTATATCCTTCCCTCAATTTTCGAAGCGGTAAAGTTTTTTGTCAGCCTATATTTAAAGTAACGAAACCCAACATAAAATCACCCAATATAAGACCGGTAGACAGCACTACGAAAAAAGTATATTACAGACTGTAAAATATATCCAGAAATAATTTTAATAAATAAATAGAATGTTACACAAACTGCGCAATATAGATGACTATAACCTTCAACAAAAGCCGACGGACCACTCCGCGTATGTCCTCATACTTGACGGTCTTTTTTTCTGTGTGGAATGGCAGTAGCTTTGCGTTTTTCTGTGAAAAATTAAATCTGAGAACAACTGGAACTTCTTTTTTTATGTTTTTCTATGTTAAGTGAGAGTCGAAGGAGTCAAGCGTTTCAAGAGTTGAAGATTTTGAAAACTTCACTGATGAAGTTAACTCTGCACTGAAGATTTTTTACCTAAGTAAATCCAAAAAGTCAAAAATTGAGATTTCGCAAGTAGATGCACTTTTCAATTTGCCAGGTGTGTAAATTGCACAGCATAAGCCGCTTGCTAGAAATAATTTTTTGAAGGTATTTTTCTAAAAAGTCTTCGAAGATTACTTCACTGCATTTTCTAACGCATTTAAATTTATATACGCTGTGTAGTGCTTACATTTTAGGCACTTTCAGCGCTTGCAGTAAATGCTTTCTAAGATCCTGTTGTAGATCAGACATTTTGAAAAACTTTGCGCCGACAGATTCATTCTTTGACAAGAGATTTGATAAAAGCGCGTTGTTCCTTTAATAGTGCTTCATGGTGCCTTATTTACAATATTGCTCCTGAACTGAGGAAGATGTTTAGCTTTTTTCAAGACAATATCAGACTTAAATCGCAATCAATCAAGGCATTATTAAAAGCCGTTTAAGTTATTTTTCGCTTGACTTTGAATGTAATTCTTGAAAAAAATTATAAAGTACAAAGGTATATACTCATAGTCATCATAATAAACAACATTAGTCTTGAATAAATTCATAATTTCCTCCTTCTTCTCCGAGTACCAATTCACATTTTCAGCGGATGCTTATGTTTTCGAACAATTAAACATTGGACTTCCCCGAAATGATGACATCAAAAAGTGACGTGAATTTAAACGAAAACGCTTGAAGAATTTTTTCCTGCTTCTTCCATCTTAATCTGAGTCATTCAGAAATAAAAGCTCATCACGCAAGACAGTTGTATTTAGTTCTGACACAAGCCCGACTATAACGGTAAAAGTTTCCCATTTATTGGAATGAATATTCATGAGGGTATCTTGCTTGAAGTTCAAACAATTCTACCACACAATAGCTGCGATGCTTTTGCTAGCATTTTGTAACAAGGTATCGCCAATAAATTACCTCAACTCCACCCCCAAACAAGGCAATGTTTTATAATTGTCAAAAAAGCGTAACAAACCACAAGGTCATTTGGCATGGAGACGTCGACACACGCACACCTCATATCTCACCCAGGCTATATGACTCTATGTGACACAACATAAGCCAAGGTTCGGGGAACTGCATAAACTTCAGTCAAGCGCAGCCGAAACAGATGAAACACCTAGTTGGCCATAGGTATAGGCATGGTTTTCCACGAAGTCTCATTATGGTTCAAATAAAAATAATGATTACTCTCGGCTCATAAGTAATTGGAGGGTTTGTGTAATTTAGGCCTCGGTACTCATTTTCGCTCAATCAAAAGAACATTTCTTTTTCTCGAACGCGTGGTCCCCAAAGTGTCGGTGTGGGGTCATTATCTGGTGAGTAGTTTTCTAGACGCTGATGCCGCCTGCGACGGAATGGGTTACCATTCTTGAACCTTCTTTTGTGGATTCCTTCATGCAAGAACTCAACAACTCATCGTCAAATTAAAGTCACTAAAGCGAGAAATAATTTCTGCTTCTTTCCTCGGACAAGAGGATGTGGTAGAAGGAGATGTTATGGTAAAGGTTTTAAGACATAGCTGAAGTTTATATGTTTAATGTTGGAAATATATCTTTTGTTTCCTGAGTTATTTTTTATTGCAGAACTTTAAGCATCACAAAAAAACTCTGATGAGAAACTCTGATCACGAAAAAAAACTCTTGAGCATCACAAAAAAAACTCTGGTTAAGTTCTTTTATTATTTGAGAATAAAAATATACTTTTTAGAGACTTTAAAATGGGCTACAGTTTTTTGGTCACCAATACTGATTGACAGTGTCGTATACAAACGTGTTAATCTTATACAAACGATAAACCTGCGAACGCCCAAGAAATTTTTTGAACAATTTTATTGAAGACTACTAAATAAAATTCTTTTAATAATATGTTTAAAAAATCAAAATTTACGGTGAACCAAAACTCTTAAGAAAGAGGAAAATCTTTCTCTTATCCCGGTAAAGGGTTCGCTGATTGCAAAGCCTGACAGCTGAAGAATCAATGCATCTTCCCTCTTTCACTTCCATTCCTTCAGGGCTAACACTCGAATACTAGGCGGTCTGGAATTAAACACTCTACTGGTTTCACTATCACTTTGTCCCCTAAAGGCCTAACCTTTTGACCCTAGTTCATTAGCCACGTGTGTTTCGCTCGACAACCTAAGGCGATTTTCTTGCTCAGTGGCTCAAAATACGATTTCGGCGTGGCTAACTACTTACTCATAGGGTTCGCCCGATCTATGGAGGGTCTCTTTTCAGTTCACAGCATCCTTGCACCGTCCTGCCATCGTCACCTTAAAAAAAAGAAAAAAAAAAAACTTGTTCTTTTTCACGGTCCCCACCTCCGTGAGGGTTTGACAAGCCCTCCGAGAGTATCAATTGTCTTGAAAAACTTCTCAAAGTGCCGTTCGGATTCGGCAAAAATTGTAGGTCCCCTTGTTCGTGAAGAAATCAACACAGACAGCATACATTGTTGAGAAGTTGGCCCTGGTTCACCTCGAGCTGTTGCGCCACTCTATTTATTTATTTATTTTATTTTTATCTTGTCTTCCTTCAATCCTCTGTGTCATGGCTAACAACACATGCCTTCATACCTCAATGTGTCTTGAGGCAAATTTAAGCTTTCTAGATATTTCCCTTTTGCCACCCTAACTTTGATGAGCCGGTGCCACGTCGGGGATCTGAAGTTTACCCGGTGTGCGGGTAAGGGTCTCTCATACTAAGAACTCTTGGAGTGTTTATCAGGCTCTAGACGGTTTAGGCGTGGAAATAGTCTCTTATTTCCCCGTTTGGGACTTGAACCCGTTTAGAAATTTATGAAGGTCAGAAATTATATGTCTTTTGAAAAAAGTGGCAATTCGCTGTTTATATTTTTGTCCATTAAAAAAAAATCTCCTCTTCTTACACAAATTATTTTAGTTTCCTCCAGCGAACATCAACCTCCGTTTAAAGGATGTTGAATCAAGAAAGTGGAAGAAGGAAACGAGGCAAGTTTTTCTCGATCTACTGGCACAGGACTGAGCAATTTGTAGGATAAAAGGATTTGAACTTAGAAATAGCTTCAAACTTAGATATCAGTGCTTCCCCAACTTGCACTTACGGGTAGACATATGAATCCATAACCTTTTCTGTTTAGATCCCGGACATGATTTTAAAACCCTTGGGTTCTAACGGCATTTTCACAGTGTATTAGAACTCTAGTGCTGCTAATGGTGATCCGCTGGCTTGTACCCTGGACTTAGATTGGATGCACTAAAAAATCTCTGATAACAAACTTAAAAATAAGAGTTTCAATAAATTTTTACAGGCGCTTAAGGATCTGGAATTCTAAGCAAAAGCCTGGAGAAAGGAGAAAAAACAGGGAAGCTATCGACCAGTTCCGAGACCTCTGTTTCAAATCTAGACGACTCGGTGTTTTCCTGTTCGGCGTAAGCCCGTTTAATTTGCGCCTGTATGTTCTACACGCCAAGAAAGATGTTCTATAAAAAAAACATTACCTGGGCCAGCAGCAGCACACACACGTAACCTCAGCTTTACTGAGAAATAAAAAAAAAGGTTCTAAGAAAGCTAATGTTACCTAGTTACTCCATTCGTTAGATTCATGGCATTACTTGCCGATTTCCATGACTCGGAAAGTCATCCATGTCCGGAAAACATTGGAAACCCCAACTGGAAAAAAACCTAAGAACCTACCTAAATCATTAGGTAGGCTTGTAGCCGAAGTTCAAAACAAAAAAAAAATATCCTGGGGACGCCGCTGCCTACAACCACTGTAGAGTTCAGGAAACGGATAAAGTCTCCGATCTTCAGCCTTACCAACTTCAGCCCTGACAGAGACTACAATTTCGATGGACGATTGAAAACTAGTTCTGTGGACGATGACGAATAAAGTGAGGAGAGGAGGAAAGCCTCAGCAAAACCAGAGACACCGCAAGTGATATCCCATGTGGCACAAGCGATCATGGATAAACCATCGATCAACAATGGTCGGGTTACCTAATAGTCACCCGATGTAGCATTCCACTGGGTAAAAGGAACTCAACGACAAGTCGCGACAATGAAAAGTTGACAAAAAATCTAACTCCAAGCGTAGCCTTCGAAAATCCCAACAAGGAATAACTTGATCAACACACTCAACAGTGATTTCACGGAGAAGAGTTTTGACTACATTTTGATTACAGTGGAGTTAAAATACCAGCGGACTATATACGTCTATAGAGCCAGACCGATATCGGTTCACCGACAGGGCACGATGTGATTAACTTCGCCTTTCGCGGGTAGATTTATGCTCTGTACAAATTTGAGCACATCTGTAGCTTTGCCCTAAATATGCTTATGAATACCAAACTAAAGTTTTTTTTCAGCCGCTTAACGTTCAACAACATGGTGTGGTCTGTACTTTTCTAAGAAGGCTTCCAGAAGATAGCCCAGGAACTCTATTGCTATAGAATTTTCACCCAGTTGTCAGATCTACGCCATGCTTAAGGGCGGGGTTCATAGCTCTAGCCTGATCTTAATCAAAGCAACCCTTAAAGCAATATTCAGCTCGTTCTTATGAGCATAAGAATAATGTGTGCTGGATGATTTCCAATCCAATGTGTTGAAAATAATTCGCCCAAATGGTCACTACTCACTACTGCGGTCTCACGGTATGGAGACCTCCTCGAAGAGACCATCATCGAATCAAATCAATAAAAGTGAATGATGCATTCTTGACAACGATAAAAGAATTGTCTGTTGTTCTTCACCGTGAACAAACTAATTTAGCATAAAGTTAGCTTTAACTTAACCGTATTCTAAAAAGGTGTATAATGCAGATATCGCTCTGACTCAGAACTCCCTCTAATGGTTTTGTTATAGCTTTAGTCCCATTAGCGTAACCCAGTTTTTTCTCGAGGCCAAAGTTAATAAAAGTCTTTATCATTCCACAATCTGATCAACACTTTGCCACTCTAGTTCATCCAGCAGCTTTCAGCTAGTGCAAATCCATTCTGATCTGAAGATTCTACCACACACAACAGCGTTTTGCAGAGGAAGTTCATTAGCTTCGCTCTAAAGTAGATCATGATTCCCGTAGATACGCCGCGTGAATTCACGCAGCTCTATACAAATTACGAATTCACTAAGTTCGCACTTATGTCGGGTGCTAAATGCTCAGAACCTCTCTGGAACAAAGGGGGAACAGTTTTGCAAATTGCACTCTTCTGATAGACAGGTACGCAATGCATGGCATGTGCGATGTATCCATAGGTACTATACCCCAGCTATCTGGTGAGAGAAGGTGATGTACTCCACTACGTTCCAAGTACCCACTGGAGCACTGCTCAAAGCACCGTGGCCAAACAATGCTCATTCGATTGTCGGATGACATTCTAGGTGATGTGTAGGTGCCCAAGGTGTGAGGCTGTGTTCCAACTCGAAATCGTTGGAGTTCTATAAACGCGAGCAGACGAATGTACACAACAGAAACAACGAAACCGAATTCATCCGCGCTAGCCGAACATCTAAATCAGAGTTTCGTGTTGTGTTGACTTTATTCAGTGTTGTTGGCTAAGTGAGTACGGACGGGTTGACACGATACAGTGAAGACGAACATTAAAAAAAAATACACATCTGAAAAATCGTCGGATTGTTCAGCAGTTTGAAAAATTAAAAGAACCAAGCTTAGTGTAGTGGCACAAAATGCAATTTTAAAAGCTGGCTTAATTATTTAAGTGTGATGCATAAAAACGACAAAAGCGGCAAACAGTGTGTCGGTGGATGTAAATAAAAATAGGTTTGATTGTCTCACAGCTTTGATTGATGGAATAGCGTATAGCTACTCATTGTTGGTCATTTAGAACGTTTGGTAAAAAAAAAAGTGGGTCCAAACGCGCTGATTAAGCTATTCATATAATTGTAATCAGCCGGATGTGAATTTGATAAGTTGCATACATTTTTCTGGCCCATTCGGTTTGGGTGTTAAGGTTTAAAGACTTTTTATAATGAAATATAGCAGCATATCGTAAGAGATACATTTTTACCCATGGATACGATAGTGTAAGAGCTTATCCGCTGCGAGTTTTGGTGGATGAAATAAAGGATTTCAAAACAACTGTCTGGAAAGTCACTTCGTACCTACTGAAATTACTTTTTTTATGACTTTGGTGTCTAGTGATTTCGTAACTGCTTGCAAAGCATCGCGTACTTTGTACATATGCCGTTCGAATGCTTGGCTCATTAATTTCTAATTATTTTTTTATTTTGGCTAAATATACTATATGACTACCTATAATGTGCTTTGTTGTTTGCGGATTCGACTCGTGCTTATAAGCTTTTTTTTACTTAAAAATAAATCGCTCAGATTCAAGTCAAGTATATTATATGTGACGTTCATACTCTTCCAAGGTCCGTGAATGGTGTTGTTCGGCAAAACAAATTAATGCTTCACAGATAGGAAGACCAAATAAAGAACTAAAAATTACTCAAATCTCATGGATTAGGAGAATGAGTAAAAAGGAAAAGATGTAAAAAAGTGCTTCTTATCCCGCCCGTGTTATGCCTTAACGAGGAAACGCAATGGCATAACTGGCAGACTGAGCAAAAAATTCCGTTGAGCATTTTCTTGCTCGCTCTTTTTGACTGATCCTAACTTTATTGACACCGACATGGAGGTTCTCATTTGGAGACAGAGGCTCCCGAAGTTTCTTCTTGTTGGTCTGGGTTTGCCCTATAAGCTATTGTTTTCCGCTAACCAAGAATGTAAGACTCAGCCTTTTGGTACGCCCACTATATTTTTCTTTCAACCCTTTTTCTTTTTCCCATGATACTGGGCTTTAAAAATGCTCCCAGTCAATACGGCTTCATTTTCAAATCAAAATTTTGTGTGTTTCTGGTCGCCTCTTAACCAGATGGAATAACACGAGGATTTTTTTTCAAATGCAGCACAGATTCTCTTAATTTATCCTCCTGATCTCTGCCGTAGATCTCTACTGTAGTCGTCGAGTATTGACTGTTGAAACTGTCTTTATCTAGTTAAGACCCAGACAAGAGCCGTTCAAGCCATTCTAGGTCAGTTCAGGAATTTTAGCCTCAGAGTTCCTACAGGGAGGTTTCGTCCTGTGTCATAGACGGATGACTTTTTGTTTATTGATAACATGTAATTCAGTTTTGACTTCGCACATTTTAAGAATAACCGCTCTCGCCTGTTTGTGAAAGCCACGAAAGCCTTAGCACGAAATGAGGCTAGGATCTTGCTGATATTTGCAGAGATGAAGGTAATTCCACTTCACTATCAGAGTTATACTTCCTTCATTGTGTTGAAGTGGCTATTTTCCAGTTTAAGACCTGCAATGCTCCTAACTCATTTTAGAAAAAATTCTGATCTAGTCTCGATCACGAAGAGTCTTTCATTTTCTTGAGTCTGAAAATTGCGATTGTAGCTGCCGCTGCTTTATAGGGCAAAATGCATGGTCAAAGCTCATGTTGTTGGATTATGTGCATTATCTATGCAGAGAGATCATGTAGGCTATTTGAACACCCGAGATGGAAGTGGGCTGTGGTGCAGATGGTAGCACCTATGACCGTCAAGTGGGAGGAGACCGTCCTGGGTTCGAATCCAGGTCCAACCAATCATCCTTTTATTTATTATTTATTGCCAACATGTCTTGTTAAGGAAATAACAACTAAGCCGTACAGGCCCCTCTATTTTTGCGTTTAGTCGTTGAGTGGAGTTGAAATGTTAGCGGACGGAAATGTCGAAAGAAAAAACCGTGTGTGGCTCACCGGCTGGGTACGATCCTGCAACCCTTACTTGTCGCTCAAATGGTCTACCATTTGAGCTACAGTGAACACGTCTGTTTCTTTGTCCAAATCCGACCACCTCACTAGTTATTGCCTTTTCGTATGCTATATTCGTTGCTATTCTTTGTAGCTGATTAGGGATGACGCACAAAAGACTTGTGTTAGTGAATTTCGTGCATTGCTGCTTGACTACGTGTAACCACGTGATCATTTAAATGTAATTACATGTTGTTGGATTATGTGCATTATCTATGCAGAGAGATCATGTAGTCTACTTGGACATAACATTTCAACTCCATTCTATGGGCAAAGTTCTTCTGGGTGGTCTGGGATCAAAGCCCACTTCGGTTAACAGAAAAAAAAAATTGTTGGCACAGTCCCAGTCTCCGCAATGTCCTGACAAAAACTGACCCCCAAAAGTAAGAATCTAACTCGAAATTTTTTTTTAAAGTAGGTACCTACACACAATTTGTTTTCCGCAAAAGAATGCTGGGGACCCAGCTGTAGATATGTAAAGAATAGGATAAACACAAAAGTACAAAAGTAATGATTTATAAGACTCCTATTATCTTAGTCCGGCTTCACGGTGTAGAAGCATGGATCCTGTCAAAAGCGGCGCGGCGCTGAAAACGCCCTATGTTGCTTTGAGAGTACAATCCGTCGACGATTTTTTGGTCCCTCCTCATAGAAGTAGGTTGAAGGAGGGGGCGTAACATCGAAGTTTACGAGCTGTGCAGCGACAGCGATCGAAAAGAACCAAATATTACGGCTGCGATGGCTTGGTCATCTTAATGGGACCAGGGCCCGAAAAATTATCAAATCTACTCCGCAAAGACAACGGGGCAGTAGAGAAGCACCGAGAGTCAGATGACGCTAGGAAGTTGAAAACGAATCTCAATAAACTTTGCTACAAAAACATGAGGAGGCTAGAGAGACACAGGGTTGACTGGCTAAGCTTGTTGGTTGATACCCAAGTTCAGCCCGCAATTTAGAAGTATAGTTAACCATACCATTTGGTAATGAGACGTTGGGCTTGGCCCTAGCTCAGATCCAGCTGCTTCACCTCAAGCATAATTCCGTCAAGTTTTTTTTCGGTTATGGAAGTCTGCGGAAGAGTATCTTCGCTCTCTAAGTTCCTGGCTTTTTAAGGTGTGATATGATGTGATATTAAGAATAGGTTATCTTACTCACTATACTAAGTTTCGTTAGCTGATCGCGTTTGCCTCCATCGAAAGCACTTACGACGTATGCGATTTCTCCCTACGATACTAGATCTATTTAACTAGTTTATTGTAAAGTTTCCATAGGTTAATTTGGTTGACTGACGGTTCGACCGTGCATAAGAGACTGTCTGGTTGCTTGGTGGATCCTGAGCTTTCCCAGATTAGTGCTGGTGATCTAAGTTTTTCTTCCTTTTGGAAAGTCTTTTAGTGTTAGCTGCAGCCGTTTTTTTGAGGACCAATTTATCCGCCAAGAAGGACACTGCGGTATAGAGGGTAACGAACAAGCTGATGAGCTTGCAAGAAAAGGAGGGCTCCTTGGAAACAGCGTGGTTTCTAACATCAAACCACCGCTCTGCGTAGTTAGAGGTACTGTTGAGGAGAAAATTGTAATGACGGCCAACCAAAGGTGATCTCGTCTGGCTGGACACAGGGTATCTAGGTCCCTCTGGCCACAACTAGACGAAAAAAGATCGAAGGCACTATTAAAACTGAGCAGGGACAAGCTAAGGGCTTTGGTTGGAGTTCTGACGGGACATTGTCTCCTGAGGAAACACGCAACCAGGCTCGGGCTTTTTGGACACAGATATTTGTCGATTCTGCAGTGATCTGCAGGCGGTTGAGGATATAGCACTCAAACTGTGCGAATGCGAGGCAATTTCGCGAGTTCCCAGAAAATATTTAGGGAAATATTTCTTTGGGAGTTTGGAAGACGTACACGCACAAACTTCAAAGGCCTTCTTGGCTTTTACAGGGAAATTGGCTGTTTCACGGTGAATGTTTAGGTTGTTTTTGCCTTTTGAATGTTATTTTCTACTGGTTCCCCAGGGATCGCGACGGGCCCGCTTTGGTGCCTAGTGTCTGTGTGGTCCTTTTTACCATACCCCTGTTTAACCTTATCTAACCTATCCGCCAAGGAAATATTCTTACCCGATTTGAGCATTGGAGTCTTTTCATTTCCTCCATCTCTTCCATGTCTTAATGACAGACTTGAGGTTTAAGGTAGATATTACGTGGTGATCTTCGGGTATTCTTGTCTCCTAAAGCATCATTTTCTCTCTAGTAGTTTCTTAATCGGTTTGGAAATCAAACTTGAGGGAAACTACATATGTACCTTTGTTGTAAGGTGTGTTCAATTTAAACTCAGTTGCTCATCAAGAACTTATTTTGTATCTTCAATCAAATCACAAATTAGTAGTTAAATATTTATAAAATAAATTGTCTTAGTTTTGGATTATCTCTCCGTTCGTTGTCATGTTTTATGATTTAAACCAATTTGCGCCTTTGTAAAGGTGGAAAAAAAGTTAAGACGGACACCTACACCTTACTACACTTAAATCCTAACAAGAAAGCATTTTTCTTGCTGCCTCCAAGTTTAAAAAAATCCGTATATATTCCGAGAATCTCGACGTCGTTCAGTTATTATAGAAAAACGCACATTTTGTTTCGAATAACGTCATCCGCCCATGATGTAACAATTTACCTGTCGTCACCGTCTCTAAACCATTATTTATAATTATTATAAACAATTCTCCATAAATTAAAATTTTCATAATCTATAGTAAAGATCACAAAAAAAAAATCTGAGTCACCCTATAGTATAGCCTAAGCGTTCATTAACCTAAACCTATTTTAAGCACAACTGTCATTCATTCATTTACCTAGTTCTGGAGCTCTAAAAAGAATAAGAAGAAGATAATTAAAAACACAGAAAACAAGATAATTTCCACATGAGAAATTTATAAAATTACTAATGAAGACGTAATTAGGCACCTGCTACATTTTGCAGAAATATTTACACCCGAAAGGTAGGTAGGTGTGCAGGGAGTGAATGACGATAACTTGTGGGCCTCCTTTGGGCATAGTTTTGCTAAAACTTTTCGTGAAACGTAATAACCGATCTTTTTTTCTTTGAAAGAATAGGTCATGAGAATTCGATACTCAGTTTCTGGGATACACGGTAGCCGAATTTCTACCGTCAGACTTAAAGCCGGCAGCGGTTACCAAAAAAAATAAGTGGTACACTCAACTTTCATCTTCAAACGTGCTGGAACTGTCTGTTTTTTTTAGGTTGAAATTCAAATTTGTTTATTTTTTGGTATCTTTCTTTTGATCAATTCTATGCTGTTTTTGGAGTCTGGAGAGAGGATCTCTAGCAATTAATGAAATTATATTTGCAAAAAAAATTCTTATTTCGTCAATCAAAGCGGTGAGGTGATCAGTGTGAGAACTGTTTGCGGGTCAGCTACATCGTTATCGGTTCACAATATTTTAATTGAAGATCGTTTACACAGAATCGGCCGATTTCAACGTAAAGTGCTAAAACTCTGGAATTTTTTGGTGTTAAAAATAAGAAACAGAAAAAAAATCGTGGGGTGGTGACCTCACATTCATACCATGAACTGTGCTATTATTTTAGTGACACTTTTTATTGCCAATGTACCAGCCCTAAGTGTGGATAATCAACTTGTGAACGCCCGAAATGGTGAGTATAAAATTCGTTTAACCAGAAACTATTTGACCCTGCGGTAATTAACGCTTTTTGTGGAATTTTAATCCTCTGAACCCATTCCTGGAAGCACTTAATCATGCCACATTTGAACTTGACACCTTTTTGTACGCGTCGTCGCCGAGGTCGTTTGATATGTTCTAGCAGCGTACAACTTATGGCAGCAACAAAGGAATCGCGGTACAGATTTATTAGCATAACTAGTTTTTGACCAGCTACACCGCCGCGTGCATGAAGTTTTTGTTCTGAAAATTCAAATCAACGTTGCCGAGGTGGGGAGGAAGTTCATCGCTACAGTTGAGCAAATTTTGCAGAATATATTAATTATTATGTATGGAACCTAGTTATAGGTTTTTTTTGCAGGCGGCAAAAAAGAGAAGAAGAGGGAATAAGCCTGCAAATCTACCAATTTTTGTTAGTTAACTTTATACATAGGATCTCATGCTTAGGATGGTTCATCGCATCAATTTCACTGCTTACGAGGGACAAGCTAACAAAAGTTCCAATTACGCTCCCTTAAACAAACCCCTCCACCCTGTTCCATGAAAACCAAGCACCAATGTATGTTGTCGTAGATCAGCCATCAAATGCAAATGTCATATGAGTGCAAACTTTTCGTTTTGGGTGAGCTTTGTGTTGAAAATTAAGGGGGGCACTTGGTTCTGTTTCTGTGCAAGACCCCATAACGAACCATTTTAGTGCTATATGAGGCTTACAACTGAGCTCAATACACCTATGGGTGTCAACAATGGTTTCAATGTCATTCTGGCAATACAAGCCTTTCAAGGGGATTGGTTTGAAAAAAAAAACTGCAGCATACACCTGAATAACAGTGTATCTTGAACACATTTTTTGACTATACCCATACACAAATTTAGGATTTTGGAAGATTTATGGCTAACGCATACACACACGTTTTGGACATTGACATTCAAAAATATTTCTGAAAGGTCAAATAAGTCATATTTTCAAACAGTGTGCAACTAAAAACCATATACACTTGCTTACATTAAATGGATAAATTTTACATTTTTCGTTATTTTGGATTTTGTTAGTTGCCGCATTCCATTTTATGGTATTTTCCATTTACTGGTATAGAGGAGTTTTAAACATATCATGTCTTCGTCTCTGTTCTCACTGAGTTCATGATTTTAGCATAACTTTGGACAATATACTTATTGCTTTCAGGGGCGGATTAAGGCAAAGTTAAGGCAAACTTTTTTGTCGCCCCCTGGAAACATGCACCAAAAAATACACCTTAAAATGTGACTTAAATTGTGTGGGAGGTTCGGTGAATTAATTCTGTGATTTTCTAAGGCCCCGTCCACTGGGGCGCTTTTGGTTTTATTTTTCGTTTTTCGGTCTAATATTTTTGGCTTTGCAAGCTTTTGACATTGTTTCAACGTTTTGCGACTATTGTCCGACAATTTTTTATATATAAAGGAAGCAGGTCAGTGGGCGGATTTCTAAAACATTACGCTGCTCCTTCTTCGGGACCCAAAAAATCCAGATATGTAGTTTCATACTGTCTATCTCGCAATTTTAGGCATTTCAAAATATGAGGCACAAAAACAGGTGGATGGGCGAATATAGCTTTTTAGACTCACAATTCCGTCTCGATCATATATCCGGTCTTATGGTTCTGCCATTAACGCTATAGTCTTACACACTTTTAATTGGGATAGTATAAGGCCTTACGAGAGTAAAACAAAACTCCTGTCTAACATGACAGAGGCGACGGTCATGAGACCGTGTGAAAACTTTCGTCTACTCGATAATCCTGAAAAATCAAAAGGTCTACTAGGAGTTAAAAAAATATTGAAAGTTGAAAGTTGAATATTGAAAGCTTTTTAAATCTGTCTTCTTAATTTGCCAATCCCCAAAATTTGCCGCTCTGGGCCTTGCCCCAGTAAACCCTAGGGCTAATGTGTCCCTGACTGCTTTAAAGGATTGGTTATAAAACGAATATTTTCTCTTGTAATTACTTTTTCTTAGCTTGCATCCGTCTCGGGGAGGGTCTTTGCGTGCTTTACAGTAGCATTCCACCACGATGGCTTGAACCTCTTCCAATCTCTTAGCACGATGCTTATAAAGCAGCTACTAGAAATGCAGCTAAACACTTTTCAACACCCTGTGCTTGGATGACTAGTTTTCCGGCCGAAAGTACGCCGTTTAGCGCAGAGTCTGCATCCCGACTCCAAGAAATCAGTTGCTTGGCCGTTTTATAGAACTTCCTTGTCTGGTTTCGATCACTAGACGAAGCGTCTGATTCTGTGCATATTTTTCTTTTAAGTCAAACACTAGAAAAATCTACCCAATCCCTTAAATGCAAGATTATACAAAATACACCATTTAAAACTTGCTGAAAAGTTTCATAGTGATTAATTTGCCAACAATTATCAGTTCATTTTCAACCTAACGGAAGAAAAATTTAACTTTGAAATGTGAGGGTTTTTACTATAAAGTTTGAAAAGTTTAGGATTTAAAGCCACGCTTTTAAACTAATACTAAAGGGTCAGTGCAACAGGGCGTTCATAAAAATGATTTAGTTGATCTGCGACAAATTGCACAATATACTCATCCCTTCGTAGTAATTGAACTGTTTAGAGGCGTATTGAATATTAATCGATACGCCTCTAAACAGTTGGCATCATCATCATTTTTTGTGACCGCTCATACTTTTAAAGAGTCGCGGATCCAAGGCGGGTAATTTGTCCTTCCATCCTTCCCCTTTCCGAACGCCCGCCACCAGAACAAGAACCACAGGCGAGAGCACCTGACGTGGTAAATCTCACAGAGGTTCCTTACCTTACCCCACCAGCTATATAACGGGTGATTTTTTAGCTGGTTTGGTTTTGGCAACACTGGTTTTGACAGCTGACGTGTGTTTAGTACCTTGTGTCACTGTCAAACAGCTTCAGTTTGGTTTGCAATTTAACCATGGATCGTCTTACAAATGAACAACGCTTGCAAATTATTGAATTTTACTATCAAAATTCGTGCTCGGTTCGAAATGTTCATCGCACGCTGCTTCCATTTTATGGTCGGCATTCTCGACCTTCTGAGCAGTCTATTCGGAAGATTGTGACCAAATTTCGCACCAAATTTACTTTGTTGGACATTAAACCACCAACGCGTTTACGTACTGTGCGTAGTGAAGAAAATATTGCGGCCGTATCAGCTAGTGTGACAGAAGACCGCGAAATGTCGATTCGGCGCCGTTCCCAGCAGTTAGGCCTTTGTTACAGCACTACGTGGAAAATTTTGCGGAAGGATTTGGGCGTAAAGCCTTTTAAGATACAGCTGGTGCAAGAACTAAAGCCAGCCGACCTACCACAATGCCGAAGACGGTGCCACATGCCACACAGCACGCGAAACAATGGCGCAATTGCGAGGCGAGTTTGGTGAACAGTTAATTTCACGTTTCGGGCCGGTCAATTGGCCGCCTAGATCGTGCGATTTGACACCATAAGATTATTTTTTGTGGGGGTATGTCAAGGCTAATGTCTATAGGGACAAGCCCGCTTCGATTGACGCACTGGAAGCCAACATCCATGCATTCATTCGTGAGATACCGGCCGATATGTGTGAAAGAGTATGCCAAAATTGGACTCAGCGGATGGGCTACCTGAGACGCAGCCGCGGTCAACATTTGCATGAAATTATCTTTAAACATTAAATTGCAAGGTTCAAACTATCGATTCAAATAAATATTTCATTAATTTTTTCGAATTTTTTGTGTTTTTTTTTTAAAAAAAGCTCTCAACCTCTTAAAAAATCACCCGTTATTTTCTTAGCCCATCAGAGGAGCGACCCGCTTAAGCTCGCGTCTCTGCTAGCATGACCTATGTAGAAAGTTTGTTAGGGGGCTTGCGAACAACATGTTCAAACCATCGAAAAATTGATCGTTTCACTCGAAGAAGTAGCTTCTCAACATTAAGATTCCTGCGAATAGTTAAGTTTAATTCTATCCCTACGAGTAGCATCAGCAACGCACCATGGAAATCTCATTTTGGCAGACTGTATCCGCCGCCATTAACCATATATTTCATGGTCATTAATGAGGGTTGAAACAAAATTGAATTTAATACTGAAATCTTTGCTTTCATTCCAAGCTCAGTTTTCCTAATGCCCGACCGTCGCAGTTCCTTTACTGCTCTTTAACAGCTCCAGCATCGTCAATCCTACAGGATAACTCAATATCACTCTTTTCAAATTTCGTGAAAAAGACCCCAATATTCTTAAATTTTACCACCTGTTTTGAAAGGACTTCATTTATATGCAGGGTACACTAGATAGGGGTTTGAGAAACAACCATTATACTTCCAATTTGCTCACGTATAATGACTTCAGCATATTAACCATAGAGTAACTAAGTGGAAGGGTGTTTTGGCCTTTTGGAACCAGTAGTTAGTGGGCTGGGTAATACTTGCTGTGCGCGTATGACAGCTACTAAATTAGGGTTTGAAAACCCTTTTTTTAACTGATAAAACAGTTTGGAATGGCTAAAGCGCAAGGTGAAAATTTTTCTATCGCCTTAAAAAAAATTCCGGCTGTAGCCCATGGCTGTTTCACAAGAAGAGCGAGAGCGCGAGCGAAAGTCCCGTTCGAGTTGTTAAATGAATTTCGATCAATGGCAACATAGTGGGTGGTTCACAATACGTGCGTTATAACTATCTCGTACGTTGGCTTTTTCAAAAAATTGAAAAACTCTCACCGCGGTCGACGATTATAGATCCATTCGCTGTTTTGAGTTGTCACATGCTGTCAAATAGATGTTTTTTTAGAAGCTTATAGTTCTTCTGAAGAATAAACCACGCATGTGTAATTCAGTCGACGAAATTTTGCAAATATGTTATGTCTTGTCACTTTGCTGTCAAAACAGTCGTCGCGGTTTCTCGCTCTAATTGTGTATTAAGAAGCAATTTTTCTAGTCTCGTTTTGAGACTGCTGCTCTCGTTTGACGCTGAAGCGCTTGTTGCGAAAGAGCCATCAAACTTTTGAATTGAGGTGAGCGTATCTGTAATTTCAAACTCGAACTGATAGACTGGACTTTCACCTTACCTATTTCACAAAAACTGATTTCTAGCACAAACCACGAGTGGTCAAAAAATGACTTCTATCGGGACTCTTAAGCCAAGTAATGATGTTTTAAATATTTTATAGAAAGAGATATTCTAAGCTCCGTTTTATGGGCTGTGACTCTTACATATACACTGTAACACTTACTGACTGGAGTTAGTAAAAAGAGTGTAATGTAGACTCTTGCAAAATCACTCTCAGTCTCAGTCAAATAAGATACTAATAAGGCACTTTCAAAAAAATGTCTTTATTTAACGTCTTCTACAGACACGTTACAACCACGCAAATTTAATCCAATAACGTTTACGAAATTAAAAAGTCATTTACCCTTTAACCTTCCTTCACTCATCCACTCAAAGTGATGTAACACCAAACCTTTCCGGCATTCCCGCTTATGTCATTTACAATTGAATTGCTCCCAAACTGTTGCCCATCGATTACTCAATAAATAATTTGCAAATTTCATTTCAGACTGTTTCGAGCGGATCGCATTGGAGGCGATGCTCCCCTTTGAGAAGACCTTTCGCACCGAAGACACCAATTCGCTGAATTCGTGCAAAGAGATGTGCATCACAGCCGGCGATAATTGTCAGGCGATTTCCTTTGGGTTGGTCAAGTCTTTTGCATTTTTCTCTCCAAATCAATTCGTAATTGTTTTCCCTTTCGTTTTAGTGTCCACCGGCGTGGAAATGGCACCTGCCAGCTGTCATCTGAGAAAATCGATTCGACTGGTTCGCGTCCATCTGGAACGATCTTCGACCCCGACTTTGATTTGTATTCCCGAAAGACCGATTGCTTCGATTTGCAAGATAACACGATACCATTTACCGACACTTATGACCCATCTTCGACATCAAACCATGGTCCAAGTAGGCCGAATACGGTAGCCGGATCACCAATTTTAATTGTCGACTCGTCACCAACCCCAGGGACTGTGCAGCTCGATACAGATCGATATGCTCCGCCACCGTCGCCGACACCAACAGGTGTTTTTAGTACAAATTATCCCTCCTCATCGGATAACACAAGATATCAGCCAACAAGGCGCCCTTCAACTACCATGGGTAGTACGGGTGATGGATATTCCGGATCTGGTGGGGACCGAATTTATTTTTCACACGATGTTTATCCGCTGTATAAGTACCCAATGTTGTACGAGCAAAACTATCCCGCTCCAAATCAGGAAGTGTACTATCCAGGAGGATATGCACAAAACGTACCGAATCTTGGGGACCGTTATAAGCCAAGCTATCCAATAGGAGACGATCATCCACATCATGACTCCCCAAGACCCATATTCGGTTTGGGTTACGGAAATGGTTACAGCTATGGGCAGCCAGTAAAATACGACTCTCGTCCAACAACCCCTGGATCACATGTTTTCTCTCATCTTCCGGACAACCGACCAACACCTACAGGCCCCAGCTACACGGGCTCTATGTTACCAGGCAATGGCAATCGAGTATACAGGCCCGAATATGATCACACAACTTCGTCATATTATCCAAGACCAGGTAGCGGTAGCAGTTTCAGTGATTCTACAATGAGGCCCAATGGTGGGTTGGATTTTACCAACCGCCCTGACCCGGCGTACGGAAATGACCAAACCACACAAGGCGGAGGAGGATATGGGATGCCCGTCGGACCAACAAGGCCGCCAAAGCGAGATGGTCCACGACCTGGTTATGGTTATGTTTCGCAAGGTCAAAACAACTACGGAAATAAAAACGGTTCGGGACAGGAATACGACAATGATAAGAACATTGCAACCTTCTTCAATCCAGATGACTATGGGCAGGGAAATCGAAAAAGTAAGGGTATTAATTTTAAGATTTGTCGCCATTAAGTTTAACCTAAGCGTACGGTTAAGGACTAAGTTATATATTAGGTTATTAATTGACAAAGGTTGATTTCAAAGTTCAAGCTGAAGCATTATATGTGACTCTGTCTCAAAAAAAAATCCCTTTTCGTGCGGATATTTTGAGACTGTTAAACTTAAGTGTAGAATTTATGTGAATAGTGCAGGATGGTTCTTAATTTAAATCGCCCTTAAGTTAGGTGAGACAATATGTCCCAATCTTAGAGTAATTTCTATTCACGAGACTAAGTTGAAGAAAACTTTAAGGACATCAGCCTAGTTCTTACCGGCGACCAGTATGAGAAATTCCGAATTAAGAAATTATGTGCGATTCATATATGCAAGCGTTGACTTCGCCTCGGCCAGGCATTTACGAGTTCAGCCATACTATTTCAATATTTACTCTAACACAATGAGGCTTTGGCTTCAACTTTTCGTTTGGCAAACGTAATCAGAAAACGAAGTCTTAGGTATGGTGATGCCAAAGCGAAGCTCTCGTTCAAACGTACTGATCATTTGCTTCACCTGACGACTCAATAGTTGAAAAAAATGTAATGTATGCGCGCTGAGCATATTAATTTTTAGTACTGGAATCTTAGCATCTTACAATGACGCCATTTCGATTCTTAATATCCCGGCAGGCATAGGGATAGGCCATCTAGGAAGTCTGCCAGGCCAGTCTAAAGATCGGCGGTGATCTTTCTAAGCTTTCTAATCACCTATACAAGTAACTTCAACAATTCACAATGAAAATTGAAGATGGGCAACTCGCGCTGCATTTTATTTGGCTGCCATTTGAATATTTTGCTATGAGAAAAATGTAGGTAGGTATATAAATTTGAAATAAAATTAGGATCTTAGCAGGTTCTGCTTAAAACTCAGTTACCCAGATGACGAATTTTTCCTCCAAGAAATCTTAACCAGATTCAATGGACTCCCTGAGTGCATACCAAAAAAGCAGGTTTAAACCTTAACAAAAATAGGCAAGTTATAGGGTTAATTAGGACTTAACATTCATTTGCAATACTCGAGTAAGTTGAATAATGATCAGTTGTTGAGGATTATATCTCCTCATCTACTCTGCGTTTATGCAGATGGAACCAAAAATCCTTCAATGGATTTTCCTCTTGATACAACCTAAAGCATTTTCATTCGCCTTTGACAGTTTCCGTGCTCCTGAACCGTAAAGAAAGGCTGGGATAATGAGGATCTTAATCTAATAAACGGACACTTTAGTTGGTCGAGAGAGGGCTTTGCTACTCAATTGCTTTCTTAGCCCGAAGAAACAGCGATTGGCAAGAGTTAACCTTCGTATGACCGCGCTGGTGTCGTTGTCTGCATTTAGAGCGGAACCCAGGTAGACAAAGTCCCTAACTACCTCAAAATTATAGGTGTCTATGACAATGTTTTTCAAAAACGTCGGTGTTGGGTGTCTCTTCTTGATGATGGATGATGACAGCATTGATGACAGACACAATTGATGACAGCATCAATTGTCTCTTCTTGATGATGCAGCCTATTTCCAGTTTGTGGAGCTTATAATTCAGATTACATTTCGAACGTACCTATTAACATGTCCCACTCTGTAGTCCATATACTCATGAGTCTTTAACAACATCCACAGAGAAAGGATATGATAACACAAAACAAAATACCTTATAGACTTTACAAAAAATAATATTAAATATTAATTATTTCTATTTTATTTTATTTTTTATTATTAATTTAACAAAAAGAAACAAGCAAAAGAAAAAAGCAAACACCTTATAGATTTTACAAAAATAATAAATTATTATACATTACTGTTTTAATAAAGTCCATAAGGTGTTCTCTCGAGTCTTCTCGTTTTATATTATAGATATATCAAATTTACGTAGTTTACTGTGGAAAAAGGATATGTTTTGACACATTTCACCTGTAATTAATATGTGCAATATTTTCTGTAACATTTTTGTAAAGACGAATTGACTTCGGAAAGCATCCCTTTAAAGTAATGTTCCTGCGGAATAATCTCGACTTCGTGTGAAATGACTTGTTTGTAAGCCTTTCCCAAATTTGCAATAAATATGAATACTGGTTTGACGACAAGTTTTTTCAAGAAAAATTTTTATTCTATACAACTCAAAAATTCGACATCTTCTGGACTAGCTCCAATATATCTGATCCTCATAGCCTAATAATCTGAAAACAGCTTGAGTTTGATCCCGCATTTTATAATGTTGCTTCTTTTTTAAAGTCCTACAACAAGTCCTTCAATCCCCTTTCGCTTTTATAATCCTGAGTTTATAATTCCGTACAAATACGCTGTGGCAATCAAAAGATGTCACAAAAAGGGTACTCCCTGAAACCTCCATACTTAACTTTGTATACCCGACCCAGGGTTTATTTTTTACCCTATTTGAATGCATAGTTTGTACCACAATGAAATAATCACCGTAGACCCCTAAGACCTTTTAGAAATATGATCGAGATCGACAGGTGAATCGATTAAGCCTTGTCCGTCCGTCCGTCTGTCCGCATGGGTGAAGTTCTTAGGTCTTTGGTTCTTATTTTGTACAGATAAAGTGTGAAAATTTGTTAAATCCTCCAATGTAAGACAACCTTTGTTTCAATTTTATATTTCAAAATGCCTTTTGGCCAAGTTGAACAAGGCCTAGGAACTCTTTTTTGGCATAGAGCAATAATGACCCAAAACTATTAAAAAGGCAAAATTTGGAACGACCACAATATCGACCTTTAACATGTTACATCTTTAAAAACTCGATTTCTCGGAAAATTCACGCCAAATTCACGCGGAAAGTGCAACATTGCGTATGCAAAAGCTTCAGTCCATCTACGACGGATTGCAAAATAAGAAAAAAAAACTGCCACGCCTCCAAAAAGTGGGCGGGATACAAAAATATTACTGTTGAATGCTTTATAGTTACTAGGTGGTTGCATACATTCCGGCCTAAAACTCCGCCTTTTAACTTAAAAAAATCTGTTTTTTAACGCCACGCCCACAAAAAAGGGGGGAGACAGATCCTACATGTACATTAAAGTTGGAAAATGCCTGCAACTAATACCTGCAGCTTTTGCCATAAAATTTTTTTCGAATTTAATATATATTTATTGCAAACCAGTCATTTTAAGCTAAAATCCCTTAAATGCCCAACCTTTTTAGGTACTTCAAAGACAATTGCAATGCATACCAAAAATTAATGCGCTAGCACCATTCCAACATAGCTAAAACTTAAAAAAAGAGTTTTTTAAAATTAGAGATGGTCGCACATACAGACCTGTAGTGGGCGTGTCTGTGGGCGGATTCAGCCACTTTTCAAACTTGATCTGGTCCAATGGACTTCCAGCCAACCCACCAAATTTCAGCTATCTGCCTTAAAATTAAAGGCCCAAAAGTTGTTTACATACGGACGGACGGACATGGCTCAATCGATTCTCCTGTCGGTCCCATTCATATATCTAAAAGGTCTTAGGGGTCTACGGAGATTATTTCACTGCGTTACAAACTATACATCAAACTTAATATACCCTGGGTCGGATATAATTATATTACATATATTAAATATATTTTCATCTGCTCCATACAAATAGATATTTTTATTAATTTTATTCCATACAAAGTTTTGAGCTCCGCCCCCTTTTAGGGTGCATTTTTCCTAAAAGATTTACAGTTTTAACGCATTTTGTCATGATTTTAGCAAAATTGCAAATAATTGATTCTAATATCTAGCCAGGGTCCATAAAAAACTTTAAGATTTGGTGTTACACGGTATGTAGGGTCAGGTATATAGAAATTTGTTACAGACCAACTCTTGCACTTACTCAATTTTTCCTTCCTTAAGTAGCTTTCTCTCCATTAGTTGTTTTCTTTCCTTTTAACTTTCAAAGGTTGGATGTATGAAATAAGATGTTAAATTTACATTTAATATGTTATTTAAACAAAAATTCGGAATCCTAGAGCAGGCTAGAATAGATTAAAATAGTTTAGCTCGGGATTTACAATAAACTGAATTTTCGAAAGGAGGATTTTAAAAAATCATCTTTTTAGATATTTCTGCAAAAAACATTTCTATAAACATGAGGATTTCATGCACTCCCCTCGAAGATTTTTCTTGTAACGACTTTTCCCGTTCTAGATGGCTCATAGCCCCCTTAAAATCTGTAAGGAGACATTACGAGTTTGTTCAAAAATCAAAAGGGTGAAATTAGTTTTCTATGTTTAAGTCACCAATAATTCTTTTCTTTTTTCAAACCTTTGTGTGTCCCATCTATGAGCTTAGAAGTAAAATCTCACAACGTTCTTCTAAGCTTATGTTGAAAATTTTTCTTCAATAAGTTTAATTTAGTTACAGTTTGGGTTTTTATTATCTTTAAAAAAAAAAAACAAAAAATATTCATCATAGCAGCTATAGCTGGTAGCTTATTACTCGTGTTCAACATGCGTAAGGATAATTTTATTCAAACTCGTAGCTCATAGATGAGAAGAAACTATAGGGAGAGATTTTAATTCTGAAGTTAGCACACAATTGTCCTTAGGGGTTCCTTACTTTGATAGAAGAATCAATCTTTGAAACCGTGCAAACAATTTACTCATTTTCTACCCATATTCCACCCAGTTTCTTATAATATTTACGTTTTTTCGCTTTCAAATGTTTTATAGAAATTAGAAAATACTCTTCACCAATTAAGCAATTGCTTCTTTTTTTTACAGTGGGACAAGGTGAAAAATATCCAGCAAATCAAGGAAAGGGTGAGTAAGACTTTTGATTCAACTTAAAATTGTTATGGTTGCGTGAAGCAGGATGGAGTGTATAAGTGAAAAAAATTAACGTGATTCAGCACTGACGCCATGCAAAGAGGATAAATCCATTTAACACCTCATAAAAAATAATTACTTATTCTGCTTAACCATTTTTTGAAATATTAATTAAAGTTTACGCTCACTAAATTCCTTAAGGCATGCTTCGAATGTACTTGCTGCTCAGGTGTCGGTGACACATTAATACCAACTACCATACAAAAGAAGAGTTAATTACTAGTTACCTGGAATTCTGGAAAAGCTTTTAATTGAAAATAGTAACTCACGCGTGATTTTCAAATTCTCTTTGCAAGTGCCCAGACATGCATAAATTACCCATGAGGTCACCATCATAATCACAGACCAAAAAGTTCAGTAACACATTCCCAACCAAACTGGTCAAACATTTTTCTAATCAAAATCTAGACTTTATAAGCCAGGCCAAATGAGATTCCCTTAAAACGATAATTAAATATTTTTATTTGTTGTGTTGAAAATGGTAAAATAGACGACACACCTCCTAACCGCTATTCAGACGTATTATGTGATGGCAGTCATTTAGAGACCGATTTTAGCAGTCTGACCTACATTTTGTCTTGTTCAATTGGGCTTTTCAAACAATGAATCCGGTGGTCGGTATCAGTATTTAATCCTCAACGGAAGCTTCCAACCAAAAAAGTTGTAAAAAAAAAAAAAAAAACATACATGCTTCAGAGTGATCAGATTTTGCGATTGGTTCTCACATTCTCTGCGCTCTTAGGGTGTACCTTCTATACTAGCTATTGGTAAGCTTGCACAAGTACAATCGGCTAATTAGAGCACAGCCAATGTAATTACAACCAGTGCAGTTTGCGAAGTTCATGACATTTAAATTAAATAATTATGAATGCATGCGAGCACATCGCACTTCACTTCAATTCACAAGCAAGAACCATTTTATCCCTAGTATCAAGTCGAAGTTAAGGCCCTATAGCGTTTGTCTTTCTATAAAAAAATTAGTGAACAAAAACTGCTGCAAGTGTTTTTCGTGCTCTGCACCAAACCATCTGTTTATACCCCATCCCATAGGATAGGAGGTATATTAAGTTTGATTCATAGTTTGTAACATAGAGAAATAATCACCGTAGACCCCTAAAACCTTAAGGGCATATGAACGAGACCAAATTGTTAGTCGAATGAGCCATGTTCGTCCGTGTGTCGGTAGTTTTTAGGCCTTAAATTTTGAGCTAGAAACTTGAAACTTAATATCTGTTCTTTCAAGGTCCCGAAGCAGTACAAGTGTAAAAAATTTTCAAATCCGCCCACTGACTCGCCCACCTTACTTATTAGCATGAAAATTCAAAGTTGTCGTAGGAAGCTGAAATTTGGTACGCTTAAGTTTTGTGATTGGCATTTCAGAAAAAGGCAAAAACCGCCCCCTTTCGAGCGTGGTCATATTTAATTTGCATTTTAATAAACGGTTTTTATTCGATATAATTTCTTTGAATCCAAAAAATCCAAAAAAATTGGGGCGTTTTTCAGAATAAATCAAATTTTTAATATGAAAATGCAATCAACACGTGTACTGATAAAAAAAATATAAACAAAAAGCGATGTTATTGAAAAGGGGTGGATGCCGCGCACCTTTTTCAATGGAGAAGATTCTTTAACAACTGAGAAATCCTAATTACAATTGATGTTAACAGAAACTGAAATTTAACAACCAAGATTTATGACACAATTCAGAGCTTGAAAGTGTTCAATTGGGATTGGGTATCCAACGATTCGCCTAAGCGGATTGTAACCCTCCCACTGGTTTTTTTTTACTCTAGCTTGTTAGTGTGAACCAGGCTTAGCAGTTGTTCAAAGTAGATCTAAAACATTTATTTCAACAGCTAGAAAAATTTATCTCATTTAGAGTCAGTTTTTTAATGGGAGATTAACCAAGTTTCGGAGCTAATCTGAGATTATCCCAGAAATCAGTTTTTATTTTAGCGCTGTGGTTAATCTCCGCTTAAGTCGCCAAAACTGGTGAGTTAATCCGAGATCAACTCTGAAAAACAGTATGAACTTCTTTCAATGTTTTTTTCTGTTTGGAATTACAGTTGCTTTGCGTGTTTCTGTCAAAAATGACTTCTGAGGACAACTCCTAGGTGAACATTTTGACAACTTTATTGACGGAGAGTTTTTTTTTCTGCATTGAAATTGCTCTCTGGGTAAACTCCAGATTCGTTTTGTTCCGGGATAAACAGATCTTGGCTTAAGCTGGACTCAACTCAGCACTGAAAGCCCGGCCCATAGGAAGAAAATTGGCCCTTGGGCAAAGTTTATCCCAATTGCAACAGAAACGTGTTTTTGACAAATTTGACATTCGCGAACAGTTTCCGTTCGTTTTTTCAAGTCTCAAACTGTAGCAAAGGTATACGAAAAGGATTGAATGTGGCATAAAAAAGGTTTGTAAATAGGGTAAATGAGATTTATAAGGGGGTCTATATTTAATTACTTTGCAAGAGGATTTAAACTTTTTCTTATGGTAAATCTCAAGATTTGAGGGAGATTAGTTGACATATGTTAATCTCGTATGAGTGTCCGGTGGAGACATAGTATAAGTCGTAATAGCTTTTTTAGTTACTTGCCTACTATTTTCTATAAGAACCACGTATCTCTTCTCATGCCACTTGGGAGTTGAAGCATCTTATGCTCGCCTAAAAATTTACGATCACATTTTAGAATAGAGTCGCTTCAGAGACACCCAACCAACCAGTTCCCATGAGTTGTATCAAATAGGGAACGGGAAGAACAGCTGGACAGAAGGGTGTCTATTGTTTTTCCTTGTAAATATACAGATTGTTTTAACAAGCACGTGTCGGCCGTTTCTCCTCCTGAGGTAAGTGTGCTCCTCCACTCATACAATCGTAAGTGGATGGATATCCAAAGCTCGCTTAAAAGGTGCTGTTACCTTTTGAGTGTTCTTGACAGCATTTACCTATAATTTTGGCTTAAACAACTCGAGCGCATCTCCGAGAAAAGAGATCGTGGTGCAATATGGTGCAGCTTCTGAAATTTGCCATAATAAACTCAAGTCATAGGTGTGTTGTCAGCGGCCGGAGATTTTAGGGAAAAAAACTCTTATTAAATAAAGCAAACTTGTCTTAGCAATTCATTGACCTGATTTTGACGTTGGCGTCTAAGCGGGTCTAAGCAGGTCTTCGGCAGTGCCTTTAGTCCATCCTAAATACGATCATCCTCTTCGAAAAGAGGGATTGGGAAGGTTTTTTTTTAGCTCATTGCTAGATGAAATGTGCGTTAATGTAGAATTTAGATTACGTAAATAAATAGCTTTAGTGGTAAGTGTTAAATTGTTCAGAACTTTTATATCCTGAAAATTTTTTATCGACTTGCAACATTCCTCCAGAACGGCTTCTGAGTTCTCTCTTTGGCTCTCTTATATACACTAAAATGTAAAACCGCAAAAGTTGTTTTCATAGCAGATGTCGGAAGTCCGTCTATTCAAACTAAGTCTCCACAAAAAAGTTATACTTGTCAGATTAAAGTCAAACCCAAGTGTTTGTCCTCACTCCATTCATCTTAAAAAATGTAACTTCCTTGAAGTCAAGTGTGAGCCGCACTGGATGCCCTGTATCTAACACGAGTATCAAGAGACACAATAGCTTGAGTTATTTATCTATTTTACAAAAGTCATTAAAGTCACCAACAACAAAGCAAAATTAGTCAATATATTAACAAGTTCTCATAGAGTAAACGACAGGTTGACTTGTTGGCGTGCCTATGCGCTGTCAAGGGAGATTGTTTTCCTTTCAAAAATCTGTAAATCTTTGCTAAAACAAGGAACTTCTGTAATTAGAATGAGCAGTCAAATCAAAGCTCTTCAAATGGAGGGAAAATTCGCAAGTAGCATGATAGCATGTAACCTATAGGTGTTGAGTCTGTGGTTGGCTTTTCGTTTCATTGCCAGGGATGACACTCATGTGTGACGGTAATGACATAAGCCAACATAACATACAAACAGATTTTCTACAATATTATGATGCTTGCTGACGTGCTTATTTTGTTATGCCTTTCGATTTCATTAATGAAAAATTCGCACTAATTTTTTTTTAGTTCTAAAAAAGTGTGGTAAGTTGAATATTCATGAGTTTTGTTAAAAAGTGTAATAAACATATTTTGATCCCGGAGATGGGTCGTTTGTTTTTATAGTTTATGATCAATTGTCCTGCTTCTGTTTGTATGAGTAGACGGACATTTTAACCGAATCTTTGTGAACTCACTCTGAATGTATACAGAGATATTGAGTTAAACTTTTTGGCCCTACTCACTTTTTGGGCCTTGACATTTCCAAAAATACGAAGCACGTTAAATGACATCGATTCACAGCTGCGGGCTGCTATCATAAATCTGAAGGTACCCTAAGGAAAACGCAATATGATAACGATAGCTGCCCTGAAAGCCTGGCGCGAAACGTTCAGATCTAGATCAGATCTTTTGACATCGCTTGGGAACAATCACAAACCGATTGAATTGGCTTAAATCTCGGTATGTAACCGAGAGCATTTCAGTTGCGTTGATCTCCACTGTAGGTATCCTGTCACCCAGGTTGTAATTTGGTTGCAAAATCAGTTAACTCGATCAGATACTTTGCGAATTAATAGCACAAAGGTGCACACACACTCCATACAAACTCATTGAACTTTTTGGTACATAATGGTTGCCCTAAAAGGTCACTCAGTCACATGGTTGCGCCAGACGGACGGTTTCGGTGCAACGCTTATCGGCCAAAAAGATAAATCACTTCATTGTATGTTACTCGCTTGGGCCACACAGTGCACTCTTATAAAATTCTATCCGTTACCCAGGCCAGACACAGGAAAAATTTGCATAAGGTTCTTAGCTCTTAACTGTACTATTGCCAAATGCAACGCATATGAGTCTGACGGATAAAGTGCATTGGGTAACTCGGAAAGACGGAAACATGCATTGTATGGAAATTTTTTTCTATAAAGCTTTGCACTATGATTAAAATGGGATAAGAATGCTAAAGTAGCGTTTAGAAAAATTAACAGTTGTAATCGGATATGTTATTGAATTTATGCTGGTAGATGGCGCCGCACTGATAGGCGGTATGGGCATGGTAGAGTGTGAGGTGTAATTTTTTTTTTGTGGAGTGATTTGTTAGAAGCAAGAGTGGCAGCAACCTTTGTTTTACAAGTTAATAAGATCATAGAAGCAAAGGTTTAAGACTTTTTTCAATAACGATTAAGAATAGTCGTTCGGAACTTAAGAGCTGTTGTGAAATGTCTAGTAGTATGCTATTTTTAAAAGGGCTCAAAAAAGTTAAAAAGTTTTCCACTTTAAAGTTTAACTTAAGCTCAAATATGCCACAGACTTTTGAAGAGTCTGGTACATTGGTCATTCACAGTGTAGTAAGCTTCTGGCACACATTTTTAAGTAATCTTCTGGCACAAATGTTGGTAAGATACCCTACCACATGTAAAATGCCAAATGGTTCCATCTTTCTTTTGGTCTTTAATTCTTTTTTTCCGCGAATCCCTAAAATGGAGGTCCATATAGTCCAGCGGTAATATTGTAAAGCTCAATTATGTAGCTTTGGAAAATTTACATATTTGAATTGATAGAAGGGTCTTATTGCCCAGCAATAAGGGCTGGAAAAAACAGCACCAAAGGAGGTCCAATCATAGTGGAACATCTTGTCGCCCTACATTGGGTGCCAAAAAGTACAATCGGTATAGGTATAGAATGACGATCGCCAAGGGTTTGCGTTTGTATGTCTACAGTATTTTTACATCGATTTGAAACTGCTTCAAAAGTTAATGCCTTAAGCTATTTTGGTATAAGGAGAAGAATAATTTTCAAGGAGATTCACCTGAAATATAATTTGGTAGGTCATTAGAATTTTTTAGTCCTTGAGCTATAACCAAAATATATATAATTATTATTACAAATATATATAAATATATATAATCGTTGCCGTATTTACCGCGAAAACGTTGGAACCTTTCATCGGTATAATGGTGCATTAATTTAGGTCCTTAAATTTACGGTATCCAAGAAAACATCTTTTTCACAGTCCCCACCTCTACGAAATGCTGACAAACCAAGAAACAATGCGAGATCAACTTTGTTGTCTCGAAAAACTTCTGTCATTTGGACTCAGCAAAAAATGGTAGGTCGCCTTACGCGAAGAAGTCGCTGTCTGGTTTTTAATTAACTCAATAGACTGCAGCGTTTTTACTTTATAGATAGCCAAGCTGCAATAAAACCCTTAGAACCGCCAACGGTCCAAGTTGGTTAAGCAGTGCCTCGAGTGTGCTTTCAGCTGCGACGCATCCCCATGTAAGGTTCCAGGCCACCGGGATTTTCCAGGGCCAGGCAACTGCAGAGTTGACGAAATAGCTAGAGAAGGTGCTAATTCAAATCATGTAACGGAACCGGGAGCACCAATAAATTTGATAAAGTTTTACCTGGACACCGAAGCCTCATCTCCTTTAGTAGGATGAATCTTAGACTTGGGCCCTCATAGAAGGCCCAGAAGACTTGCTAGTAGACTTGGTGTTCCCTTCAACGTAGAAGTTGCAGAGACAAATAGGAGCAAGAGATCATGGTTCACCTCCTGTGTAACTGTCCCGCCCTATCGTCCTATCGACACTTAAGGAGCGAAACTCTGGGTGAATACTTCTTCGAAGATCTTACGGACTAGTTAGACTTGACTTAGAGAGGGTATTGAGCTTTATCTTTGTCTGAAATTGGCTATACGTCTTATTATTGCTAAGCCAGGCAACTCATCCTTCTACCATCTGGGAACTCCGTCCTAAAACACTTAAAGAAAACGCCAAATCCTTCCATTGGGCTTAACGGCTTGTGATCCACACAAGCTGCCCTCATATCATCCGGAAACTCAATAGTAGAAAACCTATACTTTCTCTCCGAAAACTCGTAGTTATCATCAAGGTCTGTAACTACGGTCTTAAAGATTGGTATCAAAATGGACCTCCTTTAGTCATAGCGTGTCTTTCCTAGCGGGGGCAGCCACCTAACAGCACCTAACCTATGTGAAGAACGCAACATGCACAGCATAGATGATTGAAAAGTTGGCCCTGGTTAACCTTGAGCTGCTGCGCCACTCTATTTGTTAGAGATAGGCCCTACTCGGAGAATGTTTCTTAGAATACTCCCAGTAGCCACCTTAAAAGAGAATGGCATCTTTATAAATGAAACCCCGTATACATTATGCTTAATTTCGAAAATTTTGTGCCCGGATTTCGAGCTCGTCACGCATCTTTTAACATTTGGCTTTCTCATAAGTTTAATTTGACGCCCCCATTGGGGCACATCATTTGGGGCGTCTAGGATATGTTTGTGCCGATTTTAAGAACAGATTTTCACCTTTCAGTGTTAAACTAAGGTTGGCATTCGTTGGATTGGTCTGGTAAAGAATATTTCGCCAAGTCTTGGTCCGGATACTTTAGACCAAGGCTCAATGGAGGCTTCTTAAAACATGTCGTGTGTTTGAAAAGAAAGAGCATTGTTCGACGACGAACGCTGCGCCTATGGTATTTTTGCGCTCGAAGTTATAGGATTCAGTACTGTACAATATTGTATGCTTATCTTTTTTTGTCAATGTTTGTCGAAAGCTTGCGATCGCCGTGAAGAGATCTCTGAAACATATTTGTTTTTCTTTCAAAGCATTTTATAAAAATACAAGCTTTATTCTGGACCTAGATTCTAGACCATATCGATTGTAGAATTGTTAGTCCTTAGGCAGAATCGATGATTCGAGATCAGGAGTTTTTCTGTAACTGTAAGTTACACACATGCCAAGTTTTGCGAAGACTTTCGATATTATTCGCATCAACCTCTTCCTATTTTTTGCGATTGCGCATTTTCCTCGAGCTTTTCGGCAGTTATTTCAATTACCCTCTCATATTAAATTATTTAAGTGTCCGCACAAAATTCTAAAGTTCATAAAAAGACTGAATGCGGCAAGAGAGACTCTTGCTGATTTCGGAAAAAATCGGTTCCACACTTTTTGGTTGTTTTACGTAATACTTAATGTTCATTAAGGCATATTGGCTCTTATAGTTTATAACACCTCGAACTAAAAACTGGCAGATCCTGGTTCCTGATAATGAGAACACACTTGAATTTAAAAAAAAAATAAAAAAAATTCAGAAGAATGTAGCCCGATAAGAAAATAAAGAGATAAAATTGGTATCATCCGCTGAGTCTAGGTAACTATAGCCCGTAACCTTCACTGGAACTAATCGCTGATCTGACCAATTCCCAAAAATCTTACAGTGCTACTGACTTGCTTCAGCTTTTAAGTCTTAAAACTGGACTTCTTTTGCTTAAATTCCTTAGAATCGTGCAATAAACTTTACTCACTATGTCCATTCCGATCATCATCACTTATTCACACACTAAAAAAAAATTATAACAATGCAACAACAACTTGCCCATATACTCTTGCCTCATTAACCTCTGACAGCTTCCTGTGCGTTCGTCTGTATCTTCATATCATCTTTAGTAGCACATAGCAAAACAAGACAAGAACACAGCTTAACCACCCGAAAACAGCCATGAAACAAGCAACACACACTCAAGTTTTTCAAATTAAAAGCCTCATGCTATGGCCATTAAAAGATAATGCCAAACCGATGGAGGCTCCTTCCCTCCACCCATCAGCCCAACATGGGAATCTGAAAACTCCAAGACTAGATGAAGAACCTTCATCGTCACCATCGAGCTATGCACAATGATGTATCGTTCGGGTGTGCGGTTTCCAACGCTTAACCCCCAAGCCGCCACCCATATAACCACCATCACCTACGAGCGACGGCCTCAGCGATAAAGACATCAAAATTTACATCGTTCTTGAGAGATCCGCTTCGCGATCGGCCTCAGATTTCCATATAAGCTTGGTCAGCCGAGGAGAGCCGTGTCTGAAGATCAATTGTTATAGACGTTAGTTTTGAGATCTTTTTTTCCGCACAGTTTCCATTGGCGAAGCTGTTTGTCATAATTCAAGACAAGCCAAGCGTTATCTTGATCTTGCAGAAGTCGAAGGGATTGCGCGAGCTTTTCCACCGATCAGCTACACCCTGATGTGGACGTGTGGCCTAGATAGGTTTGCTAATTGACGTTTATTCGTCAGCGAAAGAAGGTGACCATAAATCACTCGTTCAACTCCCATCGAAAGGGAGAGTGATTTGGACGCGAGCTTTGCTGCCTGCGTGTATTGCTGTGACTGTGATGATTATTATGCTTGGGTGCAGCGACAAATTATGTCATCATGTCAACCGTTTTGTGGGTTCTGATCGGGCACAGCTCCCTCGAAGCACGCATTCGCTTGCGCACCAAATTCGCAGCCCTCTCCTAATGATTAGAGGCTGTTGGTGAGAGAATGGATGTTTTTTTAACGTGAAGATCTCATCCAATCTGGATGGATTTTCCACTGCGGGGAGTTTTCCCCCCGGCAGAATCTAATATAAAACCGCGGCGCCAAATTACAGCGCGTTCAGTTGGTGAGAATTTTCAATAGCGACAGGTAGCAGGTAGCACATTGGCATCGCAGTGCTAGCGGCAAAGCTTTGATTTGAGTCTTCTATTGGCCAAATATTTGCGTGGTCTTTTCGGGTCATTCCGTCGGTCGGGCGCAATTGTTTAAACCAACATTTCGTTCCAGTGAGTGGATATAGATGGTGCTTACCTAGCAGAAGGATTTGAACCCAACTTTTTTGTTTAGTGATTGAATTGTGATTAAAAATTTTCTACTGGATGACACACTGTGTTTTGAGAAATTAGCTACCAAGGGTGACTTAAGAAAGGAGGTGTTTTATAAAAAAAGGAGCTATGAAAGTCAATGTGCAGTTTTTAGTGTTCGTGTGTTTGTGTATGCAAAAGCATTTGGTTGCATCATCATTCGGAAGTACGATTATTATTGTTGAAGATGCCAAAGGTATAAACAATTTTTGGAATATGTACATGAAAATAATCTAAACTCATTCGGAAATACATGCTCAAATCATTGGTCCTTTCTATAAGCTGCTTTATAGTATCCCAGACTTGTGATCTTTATTGTGTGATATCTTGCTCCTACCATTGGAGAGGACAATGTTTTCAAAAAAGTGTCAATTTTAAAAAATTTCCGCTTTAGTGCTATTATATTTTATCGAAAGTTCCACTAAGATTTGAGAGAGAAAGAAATAATTATTATCCTTAGAATTTCGTCAAAACGCGGTCTATAGACCTTTTTTGGAATTGCATAAAGTATGTAAACCAATTTAAACGCTTCGAAATTCTGATTAAAGTTTGGGACTTGTCAATTTTAAAAAAAGTAACTTTAAAGTCCTGTTTTAAGCTAAGCTACCAAGCTTATTGTTACCAATGATAAAATGTTCGTTTTGTGTTAAAGGACCATTTCGTGCCTATCATCAGAACCAAATGATCTCGGAAACGCTTTCCCCTAAAAGCTTAATAAACCATAACGGTGGTAATAGGCTCTATGACATTTCTTGCCACAAGGACAAAATATATCGCTCCAAGCTTTTATCATTTTCGATCTTAGTTGAATTGATATGCAAAGTCTTTTGATTCTTATGGACTTCAAGAGCTAGATTTTTGAAAACATTACTAAAGTAAAAGGAATTATCACCAGTAAATTTTTCATCATTCACTTCTTTCCCAGTGCTGAAATCATGGAAATGTGCGAAAGCCCAACCCAGTTCAAAGAGATTTAAACTATATTAACAAACACGCCCTGAATTGATTTCAGTCTGAGGATAAACTTGTTTGACACACTTATGTTTGACACAGGCTAAGACAACCCCCACAACTTCAAGAACATATAGAATATGATAAAGACCGAATCCTTATTCGAATAAGCCACCTCCGTCCGTCTATTCGTATATCGAGAATATTTAGGGCTTCCGTTCTATGTCTGAGAACTAAAACTTCCATCCAGTCCAACATCCCTTCTTGGCGCAAATGTATGCCCAATATGCAATATGCCCAAAATTCAGTTGCATCTCTAAGCGACTAAACATTTAACTTAAAACACTTCTTAATTTATTAATTAATTAATTAATGACGCGTGCATGTAATTTTAAGCCACAGTGTGGGCGTACAGGTGGAATTTAATTTCCAGGAAAAAACTTGAAAATTCCCGAAAGCTAGTTAGGTAAGGGTGTCTGCCCCACAGCAGGTGTCCCTGCCACTCAGAGTATTATGGAGTATTGTAATTCCAGTGTGTGAAAAACTGGATTACCAATACCAGGGACTTTCTAATTAGGCGAAAAGGACGAAGCAACCCAGTCCTTTGCAGTCTCAGTTTAAGCCTAATTCCCGAAGGAGATTTGATAGAAACTTAGTTAAGCCAAAAGGGTATTGAGGGCAGCAGGTGTAACTTTTTACTGTACGAAACACTCTGATAAGAACAAATGCAGGGCACCTAAGGAAATACTTTGGACAAGGCAGGTCAACTAATTTTCGGTTTTAACTAGTGCCTAAAGAAACTCAAGAAGGAGTTTGTCTTGAGGGTGGGAAAGGTATAGGTGTTGCAGTTTAAATCTGTGCCGAAGGGTGGGCTTAACAGTTTCAAGTGTAAGCCCTCTCTAACAAAAAAATGGTTAAATGGTAAGTTAATGCACGGCAACCCGTTTCGGTGTAAGCTCGTGACCAGTAAAACTCGCCTCAAGGGGTTGCTGTCTCCAATGGGCAGCTCCCCTTGCTGCGGATAGGGGCGCTCTTCGGATGTAGTGGGTATACTGAAACTGAAATTACTCGGGATGGACCAAAAATAATTAAAAAATCCCAAGCATGGCACATCTGGCTCAAATTGAGCGGCTTTCAGCGTCGGCATCCGTTATCCAGGGATGGAATCGGCTAAGGTGATCTATGATAAGTGATGTCACAAATCACGAAAATTCGTCTGCTTAAACTGTTATCATCACAATTTTCTTGTGACATCAATCACTCTGTCAATGACTGTCAAAATCAGCTGGTCCCCAGTCTTTTTTGCTACACTGACTAGGCTGACTTTCAGCATGCATGAATGCAAAAAAGAGTTCTTACATCACAATTCTAAGTAAAGCAACTATTCGGAATAACGTTTTTGTGATCACCTTACGTAGACGGACTATTTTGTTTGATCACATTGACTGTCACAAAATGTGAAAATCACAGATCACCTAAGTTGATTCCACCCAAGCTACGATCGGTCGAAAACAGCCTGGCAGCTATTCTTTCGCGAAATTAACCCCTCTTAGATAGTAACACATCTAAAGGTATAACACTTACGGGTGGTTATATTGCCATTTCAGATCCCTAGGTCAACAGAGCCCGTGTTTTCCTTAACCTTGGAAACTTTTGTTCCTTATGCTTATTTTCTTTTCCTTCTCCATCTTTTATCATTTTTCTGTTTGTTTACGTTTGCGCAATGATGACTGATTTAAAATAAACAAACTACTTTCCTTAAAACGCAGCAACAAAGCCCCTTGAACGTAAAATAATTATAAAAAAAATCTTTGATTTAAGTCTGGCCAGATCGTGTAGACTTGAAGATACGTTAAGTACTTACTTAACGTTTTTCTTCTTAAAGTCAACAGGGCGAGACTTAGGTACTCAGAAAATCAAGCATGGTTTCTTACTCTTCTCGCATTCTGGAAAAATCGCTAGTGGGAGCACCAAGTCTTCTGCCATATTCTTAAGATAATACCTATAACTACTGCAGGTAAACCGAAGATACCCTTCCAGTTTGCAATCCGTTTTAGATTCCTTTGGAGTGCCGTGGCGTAGTGGTCAGGGTGTACCTATTACGCGTGAGGTCTATGGTCGGATGCCACCGTCGCGTCGTTACCTGAAAAAAAGACTCGTTCTTTTTCACGTTCCCCACCTCCGCGAGGGTCTGGAGAACCCTCCGGGAGTAGCATTTGTCTTGAAAAAACTTCTCAAAATGCTGTTTGCGTTCGGCCAGAAATTGTAGGTCCCTTGTATGTAAAGAGTACAACACACAGCATACATGGTTGAGAAATTGGCCCTGGTTCACCTCGAGCTATTAGCCGCTTATACATAGGTATAGTAGATCGCTACTATAAGATTCCAGAAAAGTTTTCTGTCGTTCATGCTTGCATGGTGCAAAAGCGCTATCGATGACATACTTGCTTGATATCTCCACGGGAGTCCTGCCAAATCCTTAAGCCTCATAGTTCTTCAAGATTTGATCGCAGATATGTGATCTCTTTTTTCCTATTGGTGCGGTTACGCATATAGTAAGGAATTTCTGACAAAGGAAACTTCATTTTGCTTTAATATTATACCTACATATCTTTGGTACACTACCACGTTTTAGGATCACCTATATTCTTCCCATCACTGGCCCTTCCCAGCTGGCCCTTATTTTCAACAAGCAGAGATCTATATCTTAAGCTTTCATTGGATGTTAAATAGGGCTATGGCCATCTGCCAGCTTGTTTCTTCAAACAGTAATGCTGTCATCTTCTGGCTTCATCTTCTACTTTCTACAGCAGTCTTAAGCCTTCAGCCCAATGAATCCGTTGCGTCCGTCACATTGAAGTACATAACTAACAACTGAGTTAAGTATACACTTTCTTAGTAGAAGCGGCCCATAGAAGAACTTCGTGACGTACGTCGCTTCCCATAAGAACGTGTGTATTTCACTGAGTTGTGAGTTGTGTACTTCGACGTAACGAATGCAACGGATTCATTGGGCTGAAGGCTTTGAGGTCTTAAGCTCGATAACGTAAATACTTCAATTTTCAGTTGTTTTCCAGTTGGGCAGTTGGCTTTCACAGCCCGATGTGCACCGTTTCGCGTTCAATGAAAACTTGAATTTTAAGAGTTGCACTGATTACGAGAAGAGGTACCATCAGAGGGCGCTTTAAGGGCTAGTTTAATCGAATATACCTTAAATCATTTCCCATATCGCATCAAAAGTTCAAAAATATATGTTCATGAAAATTTTGTAGTTCTGAAACGGGCACAAAGTTCGCATACTTAGTTTTTACATACAGCTTGAAGAAAAAATATTTACACAAGCCTACGCAGAATGACTCTTTTCAGAGCCCGACCATTGATTTATTTAGGATTTACGATTTTTGTTTGCTTGTAAAACTTAACTTGAACTTTTTAAGCCACTTCACTATCTGCAAACGATAGTGTTAGGATATAAGTTAACAATTTGTTGAGTCTTTACTGCAACGACCAATTTATCAAGCGAATAATTGGAAAATTCTAAAATTTTAGATAGTCCGCACGCCGTATCTTCTAATGGCCCTGAAATTATGACAAAAAGAATGAAAGTTGGGCTATTTGGCCTTCAAATTCGAACTCATAGCTCATAGAAATAAATCTTTAGCTTTTTGAGACTGTGGTTTCACCCAAGAACCAAGTCGACTAGTAAAGTTTAATTTTGATCCGGAAACCTCAAAACAAACACGATAATGATCTCATCCAATCTAATTTCGGATCTTTTTAAGACCCCACAAAATTGGCCAATTTGTAAGCGAAAACTAACATCGATCCGCCTTGTAAGATTCTCAAGAGCACGAGCACACCGTCTCACAACTGAGAACTTGTCCGCATGACATCTGCTGACCTCCATTTATCTTCTTATAAAAATATTTAAATATTTCTCATCAAAAGGTTGACGCACGCACAAAATCGCAAAAATCTCACACAGAACCGTCAGCCAACCGTCATTCTTACCGTTCTTAGCTTCCGCGGATAACTGTTTAACTTTTCAGCAACAAATGCGTTTTTAATAACTCTTGTAATGAATATAATGACACCTGGTGCCGGTTCCCTGTACTATAGGTACTTCTTACATAAAATCTTGACACGGTCCATGGAATCTGGTCCGTAAAACAATTCACAGTATTGCACCTTTCAACCATGAAATCCACTATCAATCTTGGCAGGTAGATACCTCATGCAAGATACACATCTAAACATCGGCCATTTCCACACATTACAACCTGACTCTTAAAAGATGAACCATGGCTAGGAATTCCAAGTCATAGATCGGCTGACGAATGCCAATTGGCACACGTTCGACTTGAGACCCCAATTAAGCCGCGCACAATGGGAAGCTATTATGGCCATAATCGCGACCATGTATTTCTATATGAGTAGTTAATGAAATCACTCAAGAAAATCGCAGTAAATACCCGCTTAGGAGCATCAGGTTATGTGGGGAGCTTGCAGTGGTGACCTTCAAGGTCTGGCGGTTGCGCTTTGCTTTGTGGGTGGTTTATGGTGTAAATAATGAATTTAACTTTGACTTTCGGGGCGACTTTTGCCCCGCTTTTGATTGCAGCTTGCTTTCGGCGAGTGTTGGCAGGGAAACGCGTCGCTCCACATTGGGTGAGACGGACCATTGCTTGTGAACGAGTTGAGGATTGCATGAGAGAATGTGGCCATGAGAAGCGCTTTATGTGCGAAGGTTTCAACTATCGGTTGGATCCTTCAGGGCACGGGCAGGGAGACTGTGAGCTGATAGAAATTCCACTGAACCAAATGGACTTGTACTCAAGTCCACATCAGAGGGACTCGAATTTACTGCGGCATCCGGACTATGATTACTATGAAAGAGATCGCAATGCTCCGTCCAGTTGTAGACGCAATCCATGCAGAGATTGTCCAATACCTCCATTAGACAGCCCGCCGATTTACCACAAGCCGAGTGGATATGAGAAACCCTATCACGAGGAGCACTATGTTCCCCCGCCAAGCAGTAGTGGAAGCAGCGGATATGGTGGTGATCATTACAGACCAGGTGATACATCTATCGATAGGTACAGACCACAACCGCCACCTCCTCCACCACCATCGATACACATTCACGACAGCCGTCCAGATGACTATCACAGTTTTGAGCTCTCACCTTATGGGGGGGCTCATGGCTCATCGCACAGCTCGTCTCATAGCTCATCTTACGGATCATCTCACAGCTCATCGCATGGCTCATCTATTAGCTATTATGAGCCATCACCACCCAGCAGCTACGGTGGTGATATCATTGATCGATATGACAGCGTTCGTCCAGATCATGGCTACAGACCATATCGTCCGAGCCGCCCCAGTCGTTGGGAGACTATTCCATCTGGACATGGCAGCTCGAGTGGATATGGAGACTACCACTCGCGCCCGGTACCTGATCGTGGTGATCGCTTCCGTCCACCTTATAGGCCTGGTCCAGACTTTTCTCCTTATCGTCCACATCACGAACCTCCACCACCATCATCCCACGGTGGGTACTTGGACCGCGATGAGATCGTCTACAAAAAACCTCCGACAAAGTACGTTCCCTACCAGATTGGAGTGCAATCCGACTGGGGTTCATATGGAGGCAGCTACGGTGGTCATTCGACTGACAACAAACATTCAAGCTACTGGGGCATAAAGGATGAACATCGACGAAAGGATTCCCATGGTTTTAACTACTCTGATTTGGGCGGCACCCAAGAACCACCGAGGGAAGCAGCCTCTGCTTGGAACTATCCAGGCTCCAGGTACGGTGGGCATGGAGCTGAATCAGAAGGAGATCGACACGATTACAAGAACCAGTGGACACGAAGGCCTGGACCTGATGGTAAGTTTTTTTCGCCTTGCTATTGACATGGAAACTTTTGAAGACGATTCCTTCCAGAATGCTCGGCTAAGACAAGTGAGGGTTTCCGGTTGCATAAGACTGCCATAAAGCACGCGTACACAGTGCCAACAATCACAGAATGCGAGCGATTGTGTTCGAATCAGAATGGATTCGTCTGTCAGACATACAGTTACAGGTGGGTTTTTGAATGGCACAAAGCTTGTGAACGGTACAAAATTCTCCTCTTTCCAGGTACGCTCAAGCTGGACGAGATAACTGCATGCTTTGTGATCGTCCAGTGAATCACTTGGACTACTATGTAGATATTGAGCCTGATCGTGACTATGACATTTACTCAATGACTGACGACATGGATGTTTGTCGACACCCGTCGAGGAGTGATACAACAGCCTTGTCGGATCCACGAAATGCACGTAAGTCTTTAGTTTTAGAATAAGTTGTAAAAGGTATTCAAATATTTAAGAACTAAAAAAAACTACATAACATGAGGAAAATTGTAGGAAAGAACTGCAGCTACAACATAAGCTTTAAACTTTAGATCCATCTAAAATCTATTAAAATCGCGGTTAAACTTAGTGTAAAAGTATAATTAAACATGGATGTTTAAAGGTAAAACTCTATCTAAACTCTAGATGAGAACTTTATTACCAAATGGAAAAAAACAGAAGCAATAAAGCATATCAACGTCTTGATCTCTGGCACTCCTTGAGAAGGTTATGCTGCTATACATGTGCCCGTCTAGAGAATATAATCTACATTTATCCCATTATACAGTCTTAACCAGCTTATAAAAAGAGATAAATCTGTGTAGTTTAGGTGTGAATGATCGCAAAGCCTAATTAGTTCTAGATTCCAAGAAGTCATACTTTTCGTTTCGACCTTCCATTATTGGTGCCTTCTAACATTACCTTTCCATAGAACTTAAGAGAAATGAGGCTTAAGATCCTAAGCTTTTCAACCAAAGTCCAGTGAATCACCATTATAAACAACAATTTTCGTTGGATCTTATACAAAGTTCAAGATGCTCATTCACATTTGACATTGAGAGGGTTTTTTCATTGCCAGCAGATGGCAAGTGCATACATAACAAAAATTTTTGAGGCCATTTTTCATCGCATCTTTACTGGAACGTCTGTAAAAGTAGAAGTAAATCGATTTTGGTAAAAGAGTTTTTTGTTTTGCAAAATTAGGCGGTTTTAATTTCAATCCTCTATAAAGCAAATGCGATTGCCTTGCATGTCGGCTACATTTTAAAAATCTTACACAAAGTCTTCGTTACGTTTACATTAAGAAATTAAACTTTTCCATCTCGTTCCAGAATGCTTTTTCCGCGCAATCGATGCTACTCGATTCTTCAAGTCGATAGTTCGTGATTCCCTCACCGTGCGATCAATTGGCGAATGCGAACTCGAGTGTATAAAATCATCGAAATTCACATGCCGAGCGTTTGCCTTTAGGTACGGTCCCAAGGGCCAGAGTAGTGTCATTGACAACTGTCAGCTCAGTGACTGGCCAGTCCGTGATATGGACAAGCAACGTCACCTTATTCTTGATCCTGCCTTCGATGTTTTTGAGCGAGCAAGCTATGGTCATGGCTGTGAGATTCAACCAATTGTCGACGATAAACACAAGAAATGTAAAACACGAGATACGGTACCTACGGTGAAAAGAAACTGATTTCCTTTTATCTTTTAGCAGTGTGTTACCTCGGGTACGGTTCCCCAGCGAAACTTCTTTCAATAGCCATCAAGAAGGTCATATCAGTACCCACGGAGCTGGAGTGCAAAAAGGAATGCATTCGCTATCGGGAGAATACCCCCTTTAAGTGCTATTCATTCAGTTTTGGGTAAGCTCATTATCCTTCTTTAAAAACCATTTCTCTTATCTTATTTCATCTTTCAGATCTCAAGCAACGACCTTCAACTGCGAAATGTCTGACCTGGATCAAACCGAACTCAAACTCAACGTCCACTATACTCATACTCATGAACGAGACTACTGGCTCTTTGCATGGAATCCCTTCGATTGGACATGCCGCGACAAGGTGAACACTATTGGCGGAACTCGGGTGAATAATGACCGACGAATGGACATCTTCCGTGAGCCGGGTAAAATTGAAATTCTAAGATGTTGCACATAATGTACAGACAAGTATATAGTGTGGCCGGTGCCTTTGACAACGTTCATCAAAGGCACGATTTTACTTTAAGGCGTATTTTTGTAAAGTTTATAGTTTGTAAGCACAACCACAAAATCCTTAAATCACAAGGCACCACCTTATTGAATATCCCATAGAAATATTTGAATGCAAGTGTAAATAGATTGTCTGCCGAGTGTCTCAGAGCAATGATGTAAATAACTGACCACACACTCTGATGATGCTCCACCATCCTGTTTCTTAATCACTGTTTTGGGTTCATACTGTTGTAGTTGTAGTTATCATGCTATTTGTCCTAATTCCTTACCTCTCTACCAAACCAAAAGGGGATGTCGCTTGGCGCCATTACACTGTTTCCGGTAAGGCTTGTCGCGTAAGCAGTCCCTGCGAAAAGAACCTGGTGACGGGTTTCTACTCCTGCGAAATCGAGCTCGGCGAGGTCGGATCCTGGGACTACTGCTGCAAGGCGGAACACCCCTGCGGTTACTCTCAGGGGTTCGATTACCCATGGTAGGATTCAAAGGTTTCTTTTAAACATTCAGCTTTTCCTGAGTCGCTTTTGATCTACTTTCAGGTGCTTTGTTGGCGACGAACCGGATCAATGGAGAAAATGCAGTGACCGCTATTACCCCGGCAACAAGACACACACACACTCTGGCATAACACTGCCACCCACACCGCACAAGGACACAAAGAAACCAACCAAATCATTCCAGCGGCCTCCACGTCCAGGTGGCTTACAAAGTCTGAGTGATTTCACTGCCGCCCGTTTGTGGCCCGTAACGTATTTATACAGTGAGGGTCCGCCAAATTCGACGGAATTTAGTAATTTCGTCGATTGCAATAAGGAGTCTTGTTAGGGATACGGATGTGTTTTCATAAGTGATATACTATATATGCTAATTTTTAAGATGTATAATTTAAGGGTTCATCACACACTTACACACAATTACATAATACGATTTGTAGATCTTAAGGATTGTAACATGACTTCTCTTAAATACGGGATGCCGAATTTTTTTATTGTATAAAAAAGAAAATAGTTCAAAACATCACAAAAAAAATAGAAAGATAATAAGAAACTAAAGTGAACCTATTTATTGTTAGAATTTGAAGTAGTTTTTTAACAGTTTATTTTTTAATCTTGTGACTCAGAAAATCGAATGAATACGTCTTTGAATAATTAATAAAATTATACCTGCTGAATATTTAAGGTGTTTCATTTTAAGAAAGTTGATCAAGCTTCATTCCGAAGATTAATTTATTTCGCATTTATACTAGACGGTGCAAAATTTAAAGGCGCACCGATCTAAAAGATGGAGAAGATGTCGATCTTTATTCTGACAAAACGAAAACGCAGGTGTTTTGTCTCGGTCGCGGACAAGGATAATTTGAAGGATGAAAAATGTAGTGGAGACTAAACAACTAAACTAACTAAAGTCAAGAACAAAAAAAAAAAATCGGTGTCAAATTATTTTTTCCAGATAAGAAGGGGTTTAAACTGTGCTACCAAAAAAGAATAATACAGGTGTTTTGAGTCGCCTACTACTCATAATTTTTTGAACGTTTGAGACGAGTTGTACTTTCAAAGTTTGGTAAAGTATATAACGAATTTTATATGGCAGACCAGTTTAAATTGATTATGCGGTTCTCCCGAACCTTATTTAGGATAGAAGCCTAAAAAGGAGTTCTGTCAGGTAGTTTCATAAAAATTTTATGTCAATAAAAAATAAGGGCAGACCATAGTATAAAACATTCAACTCCCATTTGTCACAAAATATGCTGGTGTTGCTGATACCTTAAATGCCTGCTGCCGTGATTATTACAGCACATGAAAGTGTATGGTGCCTTCACCTGATTTTTTTCTTCGTTTTAAAGTCGCGCTTGGTTCTTTTAATCATAAAACACAAATTGAAGATTTTTTGTTAAAGGCTTACCCCTGGCGGTCAATTTGGGAATATGTGAAAACCTAAACACGTCAACGGCTGGCTGTTGCTGTCATCCCATACCCATTTGTTTAACGAGTATAAAAACTATTTATTTGGGAACGATATTTTCCTTTGTGAAAGGACAAACTATTTTATTCATTAACCAGTGTGATAATTCAGATGGAAAAACGGGAATTCGTTCATCAAAGGCAGGTCCACGTGTCACCTTTGAGATCTGTGTTGACATTGGTCTATTGGTCTATACACCTATGTCAACACAGATCTAGGTCTTAGCCATAGGTTTTCAGGTATTCTAAACTTGACCACCAGGTATCGTATTCTAACTTTTCCAATCGTTGTTAAAATCGTGCGTTTTCATTGGAATTTGGTCAGGGAATTTTTTGGCGAGAGACAATAAAGCATAAGTTGGTCTTAAGTCAAAATATTGTTGTCATTGGCTTAAATGCTCGATTACATTGAATGCATGTGTTGGCGCATCTGTTAAAAATTCTGGTGTTTTCTTTTAACATTTTAATGCATTAAGATAAATGACAATTACACTGCTATGTTTAATGCCAGTAAAAACTACACAAAAATTCCTCGATCTAAAAATATTTAATCTAACTGAAATAGTATGTAGAATAAATAAACGGTAATTTATCATTTGACGGATATCCGGCCTAATGAAAATGCATTTCCAGGCCGCAAACTGCTTTAAGCGCCCCCTACCCGACAAACAAAATTCTCTCTTGCATATTGCACAAAACAGCTGATTGCAGTTATGCTGTCAATCGTCAACAAAAACAAATTATTACATCGAGTTGTTCGTGTTGCCTTTCCTTACTTTCACCTGAAAAATTGCTGCGGCTAAACGATTCCAAAAACAATTATCCATCTCAGGCTCTTCCTTAAGGTTCAAAAACAAAGTTCAGCCTTACAAAAAACCAGCAGCAGAGACAAATAAAACAAGTCTGCTCGCAGAACACGAGAATTTTCCACTTGCTATGTTGCAAAACATCTATCGGACAAGCAGCCGATTCATTTGTGTCAATTCGCGTTCCTTCAGTGCAGCATCTCTAATTAGAAGCCCAAGGTTATATAATCTTACAAGGTATGTGGCTCATTGCAATTGGAACACAATTTGATGAGTTTTCATTTAGGAGTCATCCTCACTGTTATCTGCAAACATCAGCCGTTGGACGAACCATGTCATCGAACAAACCAAAGCACACCAATCGTCTGGCGCAGGAGAATTCACCGTATCTACTGCAGCATGCTCACAATCCCGTTGATTGGTATCCCTGGGGCGATGAGGCCATCCAAAAAGCCAGAGATGAGAACAAGTTGATTTTCCTCTCGGTTGGATATTCCACTTGCCACTGGTGTCATGTCATGGAGCATGAATCTTTCGAAAACGAAGACGTGGCCCGAATAATGAACGAAAATTTTGTCAACATCAAGGTCGATCGCGAGGAGAGGCCGGACATTGACAAGATTTACATGAATTTTGTTGTGATGATGAATGGAAGTGGAGGCTGGCCAATGTCGGTTTGGTTGACACCCGATTTGGCCCCAATCACAGCGGGTACGTACTTCCCGCCGACCAGTAGGTGGGGAATGCCTGGGTTCACCACGATCTTACAGACTATCGCCGCCAAGTGGAAAACCGACCGGGTCGAGTTGGCTGCTACAGGGCTCAAGGTCATCGAGGGCATACGCAGCACCCTCACGGAGAAGCCTTCGGAAGCTTGCCTCGAACCAGGAACCGCCGAAGCAAAACTTCACACGGCGATAAGAATCTTCAAGCAAAGGTTTGACGACCTGTACGGAGGCTTCGGGGATCATCCCAAATTCCCAGAGGTCTCGCGACTCAACTTCCTCTTCCATGCGTACATTGTGAGTAAGGATGAAGATATTTTGAACATGGCCACCAAATCGCTGCGAAAAATCGGAGACGGCGGCATTCATGACCATGTATTCGGCGGATTCGCACGCTACTCCGTTGATAGAAAGTGGCACGTGCCGCATTTCGAGAAGATGCTCTACGACCAGGGGCAACTGATGACTTCCTACTCGAACGCCTATAAGCTCACTAAAGACTCGGCCTTTTTGGACTTTGCTGATGGAATTTTCCGCTACATTATGAAGGATCTTCGGCATACAGGTGGAGGATTCTACTCTGGAGAGGACGCCGACTCTCTTCCGACAGCGGGTGACAATGTGAAAATTGAGGGCGCCTTTTACGCCTGGACAATGCAAGAAATCCGCAATGAAATAGCGGAGAATGCCGACAAGTATCCTATTGGTGAGGAAGAAGTTCTCAAGATCTACTGTCATCATTACGATGTGAGAAAGGATGGAAACGTAGAACCTTCCAGCGATCCTCATGGTCATTTACTGGGCAAGAACATACTGATTGTGCGTAAATCTCTGGAGGAAACTTGTGACAAGTTCCAACTGCCTGCTGATCAGGTTCAAGCAATTCTACGCACAACCAACGACATCCTCCACGAAGTTAGAGACAAGCGACCCCGGCCACATTTGGACACAAAGATTATTACCTCGTGGAACGGGCTAGTGCTGTCTGGCTTGGCTAAACTGGCCAACTGCGGCAGCGACAAACGAGAAGAGTACATGAAAGCCGCCCAAGAATTGTACCTCTTTGCCAGGAATTCGCTATTCGACAAACAAAGGAACACCCTGCTGCGGTCGTGCTATGGGAGTGGAAACGAACTAGCTGAAATCGCGTAAGGGATCTACATGATAACTTTTCCTTTTGACTTGTTTTTACTTTGCAGGTCTCAGCCGATTGATGGATTTTTAGACGACTATTCGTTCTTGATCAAGGGTCTTTTGGACTACTACAAGTCATCGTTGGATGGTGAAGTCTTGCAGTGGGCTAAGGAGCTCCAGGACATTCAAGACTCTCTCTTTTGGGATGACAAAGACGGAGGGTATTTTTATTCACAGGCGAACTCGCCAAATGTCGTCGTAAGGCTGAAGGAAGGTATGAATAGGAAAAGTCCGAAATCGTATCTTATCTATTCTGAGCGTCATTATTCTTCCAGATAGCGACGGTGCAGAGCCATGCGGCAACAGTGTGGCTGCCCGCAACCTGATCCTCCTCTCGTACTACTTCGATGATGAGAACTACCGACAGAAATCAATTAAGCTCTTCAATTACTTCTCTGCCACCGATCCCTTTGGCTACGTCCTCCCCGAGATGATGTCCAGTTTGCTTTTGCATGACCTTGGCCTGGATTTGGTGGCGGTAGTTGGCCCCGACACTGACACCACTAAGCAATTTGTGGAGGTGTGCCAGCGTTTTTACATTCCTGGAATGATAATTCTCCATGTCGATCCCGAACATCCAACTGCCAGCAGCCAAAAGGCACAGGATAAATTCAAAATGATCAATGGAAAGCCAACCGTGTACATTTGCCATAATAAGGTCTGTCGGATGCCAGTAACCGATCCGAAAAAGCTCGAGGAGAATCTTAAAGAAAACTACTCGGCGCATTATGCTTAACTCAAGCTTCGTGTTTTTTGTTATAAATTTTTAAAGTTCAACTTAGAAATTTGTACCTCCTAGGTTAGATGTATACTGATATTCTGAAAGACTCGAAATAAATATGGCGGGAGATTTTGTTACATCCGCGTGTTTTCAAACTATTAAGGGCCGGTTTTTCAGTGCTGAATTAAGCCCAGCTTAACCAAGATCTTTTTTTTTAATCCCGTAACAAAGCGAATCATGAGCGGATTAGGTACAAAAACAATAAACAAGAAGTTTTTTGGCTGCTCGAAATCTTCAAGCATCCTTCCATTCCAAGGTGGCTAACCATTAAAAATTAGATCACAGAGGTACAATTTGTTATACACTTAAATCGGTTTAAATTGTAATTCTGATGGTAAAAAATTATTTGAGAAACAAATTTTTACAATTTCTTTTGATTGTTTCAAAGCTTAAAGTATTAATTGAAACATACACCTCAAAAATATTCTTTTTTTATTATGAAAACTAAAATTTTCAAAAGTAATCAAAAACTTTGAAAGTGTCAGTTGGCAAAGTAGATATCAGGGGTCACAGTTTTTTATAATTCTGTGCTCACAACTCAAACAGTCGTTTTATGAATTCTAAATCTAACGTAAAAGTATAACCCGTATCTCCGTAATGGTTATTAACATGGGACATGGGCCACTTTAACTCACCTACTTACATGGTCAATAATGACTAAAAAATTAGCACTGTCATTTCACTACCGCCAAGGCAAAGTTACAAGACTTCTCCCAGCTTTCTTAATTGCTTCATAGCGTAACGCACACAATTATTGACACTCATAAGGATTTTTGATTTGGAAATTGCTGTAAAATTTTATTGGTGGGATTTTATGAAATGTTGCATAGATATATGTTTAATTCAAGCAATTGAGTTTGATCTTGTTTTAATTAAATAAGGAAAGAAGAATCCGTCATGGATTAAACCATCAATCATGGTTTAATTACAATGTTAAAAAAGGCTTATCAAATTGTACAATAATTTGTACAACCATGTTTTAGTACAATAGTTGACACTTAGGTACAGCTATTGACACCGCCTAATGGTATAGTTATTGACATAGGTTTTTTTTATCAAGGCAGAACAGAAGCAAAAACATGCGTTTAACTGGAGTATTTTAGAAAAAGATAATGCCTTATGTACTAAGTAGCGAATAATCAAATTATGGTAAATCTTTCTTCTTTATTCGAGTCTTCGAAAAAACTAAATTTTGCGCTTAATCGAAATATCGTCGTTAGAGGGTCATTCTCATTAAAATACTTTGCGGCTGCTCGTTTAGACGTATTGTTGCGGTCAAAAAGCGGGCAACAAAGAAGCTCTTTGTCTGTCCTTTTGGTCCCATCCCTCCACTTCACTTTTTGGGCTTCCCCGTCTTTCTTTCCCACTTGTGTTCCCTCTTTTCTTCCGTACAGGTTCCTTAGAGCAAGATGGACGGTCAGGACCAAGACCGCGCGAGTCAACTTAAATCCAGATGGAGGATCCGGAGACTCTAGTTTATTTGAATGAGCTTAAACACCAAAGAGTCCAACACTTGAGCACCACTACCACCAACAAATTATAAAGAGAAATCGACCTAAGTCATACATCCACCTTGAGCGAAGAACATCAATGGCCGAGGGCCCATCCTAACAGAGATCATAATAGTGTAAAGAATGGCTTACTATAGGTAGAGTCCATTTCCCCAAATCTGCGCGAAAGTCCACTAGGGTAATGTAGTATATCGCGAGTTGAGTATGGTAGTTCCTTCTTCGTTCCCCTTATTAAAATGTCTCCTTCTGAAAATAGAGTTAAATGTTTTGGATCACTGAGCTCTCTTTTCGGTTCGGCTTTGAATTCTACCCTTTAATTCGCAGTGGGGCGAATTGGTACGAGTTCTTGTGTGAGAGGAATTCAGCTGGGGTTCAATAACGGTAAGCATGCCCAGCAAAGAGCTGAGCGTGTACCGGAATGAGAGAATTGGATGAATGTGTGCGTGAATGATTCATTGTTTGTTTGTGAAAAAAAGTCAAGCCAAGCTTGGGTGAATCACTTCTGGTTTACCTAGCAAGTTTGGTGGAGGTTTTTAAAAAAAGAGAGCTGGAGGTTTTGAGAAAAAGGTTATAGAAATTTGGAAGAAAAGATCCCGGGAAGGATAGCTAAAAGATTCAGGAGAAAGGACGAAAACAGGAGTTACAAAAAGGAAAAGGAAAAAGGAACTGAAGGGAGAAAAGGAAAAGATAAGTAGAGTGTTTGACGAGATTTGCGCTTGTGTTTATTGTGAAGAAGATTGTATACCTATTTGACTAGTTGACTTTCGTTTCGGGAAAATCCCCTGGAAAAGACGGGACGCGAGTTATGTCGTGCGAGGGAGAGCTTTTGAAAAAAAACAACCTTTTCATTTAACCAACAGTTTAATAATCAACTTGGAAACGTTTTACAGTAGTATTTATAATCTATTGATTTGCTTATTTGACAACATTGTACCTATGGGAACATTACAATTTGAATTTACTTTATTCTAAGAAATACGTTGCTGACATGTTTATAATAATTTAGGTTTACTTAATTGTAGGAAATATGTTGCTGAGTTGAGTCTCGTTCGGTCGTTGTTCTTGTGTGAACTCGTATAGAGGTGAAATCGTATATGATGCAGGTATTTGGTTTTGCTGATACAGGTGTTATGGTGATGGTTGCATTGCGGTGGGAACTGTAACTCGCGCTACCCTTTTATTTTCACCTTTTTGCATTCGGGACGTGTTAATATAGTGAGCCATTCTCTTCGTGCGGCGATATTGATAAAATTGTTTACCTTTTCATTTTATTTCATTCGGCCATTTCCTTGTTTGCGTTGCTTCTCTTTGTTTGTGATACCAATCTGTTTGAGTAATTCTTGCTGTGATTCATTGGCCAAAACATTGGTGATTCTTAAACCTTAACTTCTTTTAATAAATCGCCTTCGTTCGTCTTAGAACGTTTATAACGACCTAAACCATTGTGTTATTCTTTTGATCGGACCTAATCATTTTCAGCTACCTACAGTTTTGCTATTTTACTTATAAAACAGCTGGCGCCCATTTAAATCCACGTACAAAAATCATTAAGCATCTTATCGCGTATCAATCATCTATTCTCGGAACCCACCCCCTTGCTGAGCAGTCGGGAAGCACAGCAACAACTTGCTGTGTTGTTGCACTTTTTCGCCGCTAGCTTTTAGTTTTCGATAAATTGTTTACATCCGCGAGCGCATCGTCGGCGCATAGTCGATATTTATTCTAACGCGAAGAAAAAGTGTAACAGTATTACTCCATTTTTTTAGGAAATTTTAAATAAAATAAACGAAATTTCTTTTATTGACACTCTATTGGAGTATAATTATTGACATAGTGTCAATTATTGTACTCGCATAGAAAACAGTTATTGACAATATGATGTCAATAATAGGATTAGTCAAGAAATGCACGCAATGGTTGACACCCTACTTAATGACGTTTATATGGATAAAAAAGTTATTTAAGAAGCTAAAGATACAAATTTAAGAAAAGATCTTTCATAAGAAATAAAAATTTGATAAAAACAATCATAAAAAGCTACTTTACTTTTTCAATTCCTTAACGAAAATCACTAGTTTTTGCCTAAAATTCAAAAGCCACGAACAGCGATGCAAACTCACTCCAATTCCAGACAATATTGCACAGTTACCCACCGCATATTAATGCATTAAGACAGCAAAGAAATAAACAAACTGGATTAATTAAACCGTTGCTAGAACTTCTGATCATGAAAAAAATGAGAGCTTGTTTTCGAAGAGGATGTCAATAATTGTATGCGCTACGCTACAAAGGATGGATTTTATGCTCCTCTTCCGTTGGCAGTTTAATATACCCAAGACATGTCTACCTCGAGTATATTCAGCTGTCACTAGCTATAGCTACACATCCAAAAAATATAAAAAAGTGATTCTTTTGACAGTAAATAACTTTTATTTTACATTTTCTTGGTCCATCAATGATGGAAAATATAAAAATATAATTTATTATGTAAATATCAATTTTTTTTCTTCGATCTATAAAGCATTAAAAGATCTTTGTTTTTACTTAATTCAGATGTATCAAATCTGCCTACATGGCTTTTTTTTATTGAATTTATAATCAAGAAATGTGTGTAAAAATAATAAAATTGATTGACGTTGAATTCAAGTATCTGTCTTTCTGCAGTTAGCCTATAACTTAAATTTCTATTAGCAATCTTTGAGAGATAAAACTTGTTAGTTTTAAGCAATATAATTAAGAATTGATGAAACTAATACGCAACCAACTTATTTTATTAATTATTTATAATTTTCTTTATTGATATACTTTATTGATTCACTTCCGTTCAGGGTTTATGGCCACCCTTAATAAATTATGACTTGTTTATAAGTTAAACATAAGTATTTGATCATTTTTGATAGAAAATGCTGAGTGATGAAATGTTAAAAGTTTTTCCATGAGATTTTCTCCACCATGTTGTTTTTTAAATAGGCACACTTTTTCGTAATTATTTCGCACTGTCTTAGAATTTTATTAGCATCGCTTTTAATATTCAAGTTTTATCGTTATCTTTGAATTGAAGTTAGCTTGATGTGCATTTTCTGGTTGTTTTAATCGATCCTTGGGTAATTTGATTAAGCAGAGAAGATATGTCTAGTAAGGCATTATTCAAATTAGATTTCCATGGCCTAAAATCAATATAAATAAAGTTTTGTGTGGCGACAATAAATGAGTAGCTTCAACTGATTTTAACGATTATTTAGATGACATCAAATTCTTTTTAAACTCTCTCCTATTATAACAATCTACGTAAGACTCCTCTTTTTTTAGACCCACCAGTTCTTTTCTCCTTTAATTAAAGCCATTAACAAAATTTATTTGTCTTCTTTCTACAATCATGTTCTGTGTAATAATCGTATAGCCAGAGATTTTATGAAATTTTATAAAATATAACTTCGAAAACCTGGGTTGTGGTGATCTGTGATTTTCACATTTTGTGACAGTCAATGTGATCAAACAAGATAATCTGTCTGCGTAAGGTGATTACAAAAATATTGCTCCGAATCGTTGCTTTATTTAGGCTTGTGATGTTAGAACACTGATTTTTATTCGTACATGCAGAAAGTCAGCCTGAGAGTAGGCAAAAACACCAACTTACTAGAAAGTTCAAAAACTGCTGACTCCCGATCATTCACAAGAAAATTGTGATGATCACTGTTTACGCAGACGAATTTTTGTGATTTGTGACATCACTTATCACAGATCACCTTAGCCGACTCCACTCCTGGTTTTTACCCATAATACTCGAATGTGAGACAAAGTTCTAACTCAAACTCTATACGCCGTTGTCGATTTCTGGTAGGCCAAGAAATAGATGGTGGGATCAGGTAAAGAACATCTCTGAGACTTGCCAGGGAATCGCGCCTGTGTCCCTTGAGCTGGTTGCGGAGGATCGGGAACGATGGAAGGACGACTTAGATGCCCTCATTCCGCTGCCAAAAGAAAATTATGATGATGATGATGAAATTCTATGCGCTGTATCAAGATGACAAAGAGGATAAAGTTTAAAAAAAGTCAACACAGGGCTACTGCATTAGATTGGTTAGACATCAAAATGTTTCCACCAAGCCACTTCTCTTTGCATCCGGATGGCAGCGTAGGAATTTCCTAGTCAAGTTGAATTTCTTTGACAACACCGTTTATGAGCTTCTATCTTCTATGTAGTATTCGGAGTTCAGGCCACAGTTATTGGAGTCACAAAAAGAAATAAACTCAGTTAAAAACCGGCACAAGACGACTACATAAACGCTTCCCATTCGAGAGGTCCATTCCCATATTCGAGAGGGCCAGGAAGACCAAGTGTTTGTTTAAAGAATTAGTTCAACGCGTTGCTATAGCGCTTTGCTAGGCGTTACAAGACTGAAAACAACGTGCCCAGCATTGCAGAGAATTAGAATTTACGGTATTTAAGAGCCTACGAAATAAATATAGTAAAATCTTCAACTATCTAGATTTAATTGTAATAAACAGATCTGATTAAATACTGGGCACGTCAGTCTGCTTCGAGAGGAAAATACTTCGAATGATCCCCTCTGCATAAAGAGAGAATGAAGGAGGAGATAGAACATTAAACTGCACCGGTCATGGAGCGACAATAACATCGGCACCAGAAGAAGTTCTAGAAATTATCCAGAACGGATGGGCTCCAATTCTCCAGTTAGGAAAATTTTGAATTCACCCCAAAGAAACGGCGTAATAGAGGAAGACCGAAACTCGGGTGGCTGGCACAAGTGGGAAACGACCCCAAACTTCGCGTGAAAATATGGATACAGCTGGTTGGTGAAGTCATTTGGTTGAGGCTCAGTCTACACCGCACATGAGTGTCACTTGCAGTAAGCCACATTGACACCTGCAAAACCTTGACAAAGTTGAAGTTGCGTTAAGACCATAAATTACTGAATAACTAGATATATAACTTGCGTCCCTCTTGCTTCCCATTTGTTTGCGTGTTTTATAAAGCCTTCAAGGCTTTTATAAAGCTTTCAATTTCCGTGTTTGTGTAAACTTGTTAGGCGATACAACAACAATTTACTTTACGCGGTCAGCTGATGTAAAACCGTCCAACAGTGCTGTAAAAATTTGATATTTCAGTTTTTTTTTGCTTTTTGTTGCATTTCAGTTGATGAAAAATTTAATATCAATGGTTTCACCGAGTTTTTGACAATCAGCTGACTAGTTTTTGACTAGTTTTTTCTGTGAAGCAACGAAATCAGTCAAACGTTGAAGCACATTGAATTCAATTCCATTTTGTCTTCCAGGTTGCAGTGTGAATGCAGCACCTGGAAAGGTACTAATCCTTGCGCAAGCAGGAGTTTGCGATAAAAATGTTTTTCTACAACAACATAATGACCAGGCCAGGAAGAAATCTTCATTTCTGTTTAACGACAGCAGTGACAGTGGATTGGGAGCACGGCTTAATGTAATAACCGTGATGCCCATTAGGCAATTTCCTGCTTGCGCAAAAAAAATATAAGAAGACTCAAGTTAATGGTTAACTATGGAAAATTTTCGGTTGCGTATCGAGTGACGGTATGTCTGCCGCTTGACTAGCATGACTAGATTCACCCGAGTCCCGTATTTCGAAATAGTTTCCGATAGATCTACAAACTACTCATTTACCATTACAATTTTGACCATGGAAAGCTGATTTGGGTTAAGTATACATTCGCAGACTGCCTTTAGGGGACCTTTCGAATGACCAGAAAACGCATATCACACAGGACTTCCTCCCAAACCAGGATACAAGTTCTAAAAAAAGTATCTTTTATCTACTCTACGTGTTTAAGGCTAATTAAGAAGGTAATTTTAAAATTCGAAGCCACTGCATTAGGCCTGGACGCCTCTTTTCATTTTTTTATAAAGGTGGTAATCTCAAGACATAAATTTACAATCAAGCGCTCAATGCGTTCATGCAGTGGTTCTAACTTACAAAAATTTAATTTGAACACTCAGGATTGATTTTCAGCCAGCACCTGACTGATCAGCATCGCCCGCTTCTTTATGAACAGATCCTTTGGTTTGTACAGTGCAGTTCCGCATTTGCTGACAGCGACAGGTTTTGGCTCTGGAACTGGCTCGGGAACATCTTCTTCTGCCTTTGGCAGCTCCTTGGAAACTGACTTCTTCACCTGCTCTTTGGATTTGTTTGCGTTTATGCGCCAATTGTTGGGATCTCTCGCTTCGGTATCGTTTGAACGCCACCAGCTACTGTTGCTGGAACTATTGCTAGATCTGCGGCCACCTTTGCCACTTGCCTCGGAGCGCAGACTCCCATGCCTCCAATTCGAGTCAACGGAAGAACGACCATTGCCTTTTGTTTCTTTTTTCTTTGGAAGCTCTGGCCATTGCTCCATCTTTTCCAACTCGTCCTCGACGCTATCGTCGTCAGACAATGTCGTGGTGGTGGTTTCATTTGTCGTGTTCAGTCCGAGGGGTTCGTACCAATTCACCATGTCGGAGAGTTCGGAAGTGGTCGAATCGTCTGCGGAGATGCGCTCCTCCTCCATGTTGAACAGCGGTTCCGAGCGAGGTTTCAGTTTGAAGTGGGAATCGCCCATAATGATGGGCATCCTTCTGATGCCATTCCGCATGTATATTACGTCCTCGGTCACCGGTACAGTGGAAATGGTTCGCTTCTCGTCGGGTGCTTGGTCGATGCTCTGCTCCATGCCTAGCTTCCTCATTAGGGCTATTGTTTCTCTTTCGACTGAATCTGTGTCGTCCCAGTCGTTTTGCGTTGGCAGCTCCCCGAGTGGTTTGTAGCCAATTATGTCGTTCATCTTCGAGATCACGTTGATTTTTCGCGCCGAGTACCTCCGGCGTTCCTCCCAAGGTCGCGGCGAGGCATCCAATCTTTTCTCGTCGGTTTTGCTAAATATCAAATCGTATTCCGGATTGATTGCAAGCATTTCGTCTTCAAATGATGCCGACAGATCCATGTTTCAGCTGGTGCTTCGATATTTTAACGATTTCTAGATGTAATGCAAGTTAGATGCCAGCGTCCGTTAGTGCACGTATGTTCCAGCCCAGTCCCAATGTTGAAACCGTAAAAGCACTGGATTGTGTTAACTGTGAAAACCGTCTTCAGTATTTCGCATTCGCAACTGTTTTGCAACGCAGAACGTTGACCCAGTCTGTGGACAAAGCAACTGTGGGAAATGTCAATTGTTGCTTGAAGGCCGCGCTATTCTTGGATTAATTGTATTGAATCAAACAGTTTTTGCACAAATTCACTATCATTAATCAATAGTTTATTTATTTTGTTATTATTTAATGGGTAGAATTAAATAAAATTGGCGAATGTTTAGTTTTCTGTGAACTGACGTTGCGTTAACGAAAGAGAAGACGAGGAGACGGCTGACTGACAATTTTTTTTTTTTTGATCCCGTTTGCGGTTGGAGACACAATGAGGTACTTTCCATATTTGGCAAGATCATTCACAATTGTGATATAGAGACATTATTTTTAAAATCAGATTCAGTTATTCAATATTATTTATTTATGATAATACCATGCTTCAGCGAGCACTAATCCTCGATTAATATAAATCTTTATTAAATTCTCTACAAATCATGTGATAAACCATACAAATTTAAATCCTCTCGGCAAGCGATTAAAAATAAATCCTCTCATAAATCGCATTCACCCTGTTCACAAAACTGTTTTCTGCACCTTCGTAACAGTTTGAGAATAAAAAAAGAAAACTGAAACTGTCCCTGAGCGACAGATCTGACACAAGTACGTTTTGTATTGTGATTTTTACTGAGGAAATCGATTTTCGCTCCTGGAAAATGACATCGCCACTCTCTTTTGAGAGCCTAAATGACAGAAACAGAGTTTTCGAGTCAAACTAATCTTATATTTGTCCGATGGAGCCACCTTAGGATTTATTTTTTATCGTCTCACGCTAATCTTCTTATAATTGTCGGTGGAGACACAGTATAAATTGGATAGGCCTCATATTTAAAGCCATTAATTTGGGAAGAAGGGGATTCACTTATTAAATTTTTTATATTTCATATTATCATAAATAAGATTTTGCTTCAATAATTGGACCGACGATGGCGTCAAATCCCATTCTTTTGAAGGGGTGTGTCTCCATAGGGTATTTGGACTGGATGGTGAAACGCAGTCTTGGTGAGGAATCTTTCGAAATGGCTGGCGTCAGGATAAACTATCTACGTTTCGCAGATGATTTAGCTGTTCTGGCATCGTCCGAGGAGGAACTTCTGTGAGCACTAGAAGGTTTTTCGGCCATCTTTGGCCTGGGTTAAAGGTAGCGTGAGCAAATCCGAAGTGATAGTTGTTTCCCGAACTGCTATACAGTTTACCCTGCAGTTAAATGGAGTCCAATTGAAACACGTAGAGAAGTTTAAGTATTTCAGGGGGAATTTTTCACGGAAGATGGAAGAAGTGATATTGAGTTATCCTGTAGGATTGGCCAAGCTTGAGCAATAGTAAAGGAACTGCGCCAACCGGTGATCCGGACAGCAAAGATCTCAGTGTTCGTTCCAACCCTCATCTTTGGTCATGAAATTTGGGTATAATGACCAAATTAATTAGATCGCGGGTACAAGCTGCCGAAATGAGATTTCTGAGGTGTGTTGCTGGTGTAACTGTAAGATAGAGGCAGAAACGTCAGTATTCGTAGGAATCTTAATGTTGAGCAGCTATTTCTCCTAATGGAATGATCGATTCTTCGATGGTTTGGACACGTTGTTTGCATGTTCCCTGACAGACTTCTTAGACAGGTCATGCCAGCCGAGATACGAGCGGGTCGCCCCCCTGGAAGGCCAAGAAATAGGTTATGGGGATTGCGCCTGAGTCTCTTGAGTTGATGGCGGAGGATCGCGAATGAAAAAAAATGAATGACAGTTTTATACTTTTGCAAAAAGCGATTGCGGGTTGCATTGTTTGCTTAAGGAAACTGAAGCAAACTTTTCGTACGGTTATGCCGGGGTTATGGGGGGTCCATATTTTGCTTCATATCTCTATATTACCTGGTTTTAGTGCTCTCTTTCGCGTGAAAGAAAGCGATCGTTCCGACAATTCAAATAGAACAAATTAGCCGCAATCGTGTGATATCTCTGCTAGGCAAACACTTGAAGAAGCTCTAGTTGGACGAAAATTTGCTTCACGATTTTATGTCGAATCGTGTCCTGAGCCTAGCCCGTTGTACCGAGAAATAGAAAAAGAATCCCGAATCCAGAAGAACTTTTAAAAGCGAGAGATGCCGATGTTTTCATATTTTCACAATTTTTACCCTCAGTTTTCGCTTTAGATTCAATGACCACTTTAATGCAGGAAAATATGTGTCTGCGACACAAAGCCTCAAATTAGACTTTAATAAATTGAAAGTAGAGTGCAGAAATTACACATATATGAGGTCATTTGTTGTTCATTTGTTGCTGGACTCTAATCTAAATTTTTTGGAATACAATCGTCGAAAAGACTGAAGTAAACTCCGTTGTTTTAAAATAGCTTTTTTTAACATCACAATAAAATCGTTTTGTCAAATCGCTTGTCGTCATCAAATCCAACAGTTTGAAAGAGACTTCAAATGTCAAAAAGATAAAAGCATGCGACAGTCAACGCAAATTGTCATTTGAAAATCCCATATTTATTTTTCAAAGCATTATTCAAAGACTCACAAAGGAAGTTGATGTACCAAAAAATAAATGCAAATTTACAAGCACAATTATTTACCCAAGAAGTTTGGTTTCTTAGATATTTACCTTAAATTTGAAGTAAAAAGTGACGTTTGCTTTAATTTCTAAATTAATTTTCAAAGCAACATAACGCCCAGTTGAATAGACAGGATCTTTGAATCATTTTTATTTTCATTTTACAATAAATTTAATGATTTTTTTTATAGTTCTCATAGTAAAAACCAGCACCTTTCGACATTTAAATTGCGAAAAAATAACACAAAACTATAAAACGATTGCAAAATAGCAATTTTGCAAAATAGCAAAATAGCAACATTGACATTAAAATAAGTTAAGGGAAGTAAGCAAATATGACGGTCGTTCTGTCGCCTGAACGACTTTTATATTTTTAAGCTTATGAAGGAGTTGCATCGTCCAAACGCCCGCTTTCATTCGTTTTTCCTAACGAGATTAGAACCCTGGTAGTTGTGAACTCTGCATACAAATTTCTAAATTTAACACAGAGCCAGCATTCGTTTGAACAATTAAGAAACATGCCGTGGCCATAAATGCACGCATTCTGAACACCACCTCAATAAAAATTTCCCTTTGGTAGCTTTTCGGATTCCCCACAAAACAGAATGCGTTGAGCGCTACAATCGCTAAAATACATAAACCAGCTGTCATCGTGACGGCCGGTCTTGTGAGTTCTCTTTGTGTTCTGCAGAATTTGTTCGTTCGATCGCGTTAAAATAATCTGTAAAGAAAATCCGTGAATATTCCAACATCCTTTGAACTTTTTTAATTTTAAAAAATGAGTGGTTTTCCGGGTACATTCGCTTTCGACGAATATGGCAGACCTTTCATCATTTTGCGTGACCAAGAGAGCCAAAAGAGAATAACAGGCACCGATGCAATTAAGGTGAATAAATTTTGCTGAATCAAAAAGTGAAATAAATTATAAATTCCCGAGTATTAATGATTCTGCTGTGGATAAATGCCCGATTTCGTCTTCAAGATGTGTGAAAATTAAGGTGTGCCGGTTTAGCTTGATAAAATGCCCCCGCGAACAAAGTAGAAACTTCCAGATGTTTTGGTACCTAGTCCAGTCTTCGTCTGTTCATTGACTTAATTTTGTGGTTTCAAATGATTTTCACACAGCTGCACAAGTGCACATTTCATAAATTAAGGAGCAAAGAATTGCTTGGAGACTGAAAAGGTTTTAAGTAAAGGTTTTCTCACGAAAAATCTAATTTGGTTGAAAGCTTCGCGGATTTGTTTGACTCAACATTGAGGTTATGAAGAGGCGTCTGAGTCATTATTTGTCGCCCACCAAACAAAATTTGAACATGTGAGAGAAAATTGGGGCAAATATTAATTTTTTTTACAAGAACGGACCCAAATAAAAACTTCCAGAAAAAGTTTTCGAGCGTCAAAAGTTTCTTTAATGATTTCTTAGTTGACGGGGGTGTCCAAATTCCCCTCTTCCATGATTTTTAAGGCAAACAAATGATTTCATAGAAACAGCTGCAGCAGTTTAGGTACCTACTTACCCGCAACCCTTACGCTGTCTTACAAAAACCGCTTGCAAATTGCTGGGGTTTTTGAAATGAAAAGCCTCCTTCTTGACAGACATCTGGGAGCTGGTTTCTTCATCTTACACCTCATGCTTGCTGAATCGGAGCAGTTTTATTACTTCCTAGTCAGTGATTTAGTCGCTGGCTATCGTTTAGCGATGTTTTACCGAGCGTGCTAAGGTTCTAAAATGGGTTTCGTAGAGCGAAACTTGTATACAAGGCGACTAATAGGTCCGTGATATAATATGGAGATCAAATATCGACGCTGCCATCCACAGAAGAGCTCCAGCTGGTAGTCGTTTCCTTCCACTTGCTATTTCTAAAGCTCGTGTATCTCGGCACAGCTGCGATTTGAAAACACCAATCGCCAATCCAGAAAACTTTCTAATACTCCAACAAGCAAAAAACTTACCTAAACATTTTTTACAGACCCACATCTTGGCTGCTCGCCAAATTGCATCGACCTTGAAGACCTCGCTCGGTCCGAAAGGCCTCGACAAGATCATGGTGAGCCCAGATGGTGATATCACAGTTACCAACGATGGAGCCACCATCTTGAAACTGATGGACGTCGAGCATGAGATTGGCAAACTGATGGTTCAACTGAGTCAGTCGCAGGACGATGAAATCGGCGACGGCACCACCGGAGTCGTGGTTTTGGCTGGTGCCTTGCTCGAGCAGGCCGAAAGCCTTATCGATCGCGGTATCCATCCCATTCGTATCGCCGATGGTTTTGAGTTGGCTGCGCAGTGCGCTGTCAAGCAACTTGATTCGATTGCGGAGCCCTTCCCCATCGATCCGAAGAACAAGGAACCCCTCATCCAGATTGCGATGACAACGCTGGGCAGCAAGATTGTGAACAAGTGTCATCGTCAAATGGCCGAGATGGCCGTTGACGCCGTCCTCAATGTGGCCGACATCGAAGCCAAGGATGTCAACTTTGAGCTGATCAAAATTGAGACCAAGGTGGGTGGTCGCATGGAGGACTCCATGCTGGTCAAGGGTGTGGTCGTTGACAAGACCATGAGCCACGCTCAAATGCCGAAAGTATTGAAGGATGTCAAGTTGGCCATCCTCACCTGCCCATTCGAACCACCAAAGCCAAAGACCAAGCATAAGTTGGACGTCACATCGGCTGAGGACTACAAAGCGCTCAGACAATACGAGGCAGAGAAGTTCGCCGATATGGTGAAGAAGGTCAAGGATGCCGGCGCAACTTTGGCCATTTGCCAGTGGGGCTTTGATGATGAGGCCAATCATTTGCTGTTGCAACACAATCTGCCTGCTGTTCGCTGGGTTGGCGGACCTGAAATTGAGTTGATTGCCATCGCGACTGGTGGTCGCATTGTTCCACGATTCGAGGAGCTGTCGGCAGAGAAACTCGGCAAGGCTGGTCTTGTCAGGGAGATGTGTAAGTTTTGAACAAACGATTATTTGGTTGTGTAATTATTAATCACTGATATTCTACAGCTTTTGGCACGTCTAAGGACAAGATGTTGGTCATCGAAGAGTGCTTAAACTCGAAGGCAGTGACAATCTTCCTCCGCGGTGGCAACGAAATGATCATTGCCGAGGCCAAACGCTCCATCCACGATGCCATCTGTGTCGTTCGTTCCTTGATCAAGGTAAGCCTTACCTATTGGGTAGTGTTTAGGCAGAGATGCAATAATTTCGTTCCCCTTTTAGGACTCCCGTATCGTATATGGAGGTGGTGCTGCTGAAATCAACTGCTCCCTCGCTGTAGCTAAGGAAGCTGATCAGCTCTCAACCCTCGAACAGTATGCCTTCCGCTCATTCGCTGTAGCTTTGGAGAATATTCCATTGGCTTTGGCCGAGAACAGTGGACTGCATCCCATTGAAACCCTGTCAGAATTGAAATCCCGCCAGGTCGCTGAGAAATGCCCCAGCCTTGGTGTGGACTGCATGCTTACCGGTGACTCTGACATGAAGAATCATCACGTTGTCGAGTCTCTGCATTCCAAGAAGCAACAGATTCTTCTGGCCACACAAATGGTCAAGATGATCCTTAAGATCGATGATGTGCGCAGCAAGCAGGAGATGGCATACTAAGCTGTTGCCCACTAATTCCATCTAAAGACTCGCATTTCATCATATTTTGTTCATTTACTTTTAGAGTAAAAGTAAACACGTCACACGCTAAAAAAAACACATGTAACCATGCTCTCATCATTTCTGTTCACATCTTGTTTCTCCTCTTAATTTTACTATGTACTAATAAAACACTTTTAACATGGAAATAATTCTTTTAAGGACTGTTCTTAGTTAAAATCTTTGGTCACGGCTGTTCTGATTCGTGATGAAGCGAAAGCCCAAATTGAACCAGTGCGGAAGAGTAAGTTGTCATTCCAGGAACATCTCTCTTTTTGTAGTTGAAACTCTGTCACTTAAAGACTAGACAAGAAGGCTAAAAATTGACACAAAAGGATACTTAACTCAGCCTTTATTTGCATTTACATCAAAAAAAATCATCGTCATTGCACGTTCATCCCTTGGTTAGACTTTCTTCCCATTGATTTTCGCAAGTTGCTTGCGATTGATTATATCGAAGAATAGCAGACCAGCGGCTCTTTCTATCGACTCTGGTGGAACTTGGAAAACCTGGAGTGGTGTGTCATTGCTTATTTCCTTGTTGGGCATCACATAAGCTTCCATTTCTAAACGGTTATCGGCCGTTTCCCCCACAACTACTTTATAGAAGTGCGTTGGCACTGCAACGTTGTTCGCTCCTATAACCTGATACTTCACATACATTTTTCCATCGTCTGCTTTGTGCGGCAGGTAGAGAGGTCCTGTACAAACGTATACATTCGGATAAACCTTCGTTAATTTTCTCACATAGCTCTCGAGTCGATTCCACGAGTCGCGGTTGAATCCCAGTCCGACCTGTGGCGCCATGTTTGTCAGGAAGAACGTATCGTCGCAATGTTTCTGATGAATCCTGTGGTTCCCTGCCGCCGCTAAATGACCCCGGTCAAAGCCCGACTTTCTATAGTCTGTATTTTGTGACCTAAAGAACGGATGGATGCTTTCGTCGGGACGAAATTCGCACTTGGACCGATCGACTGCATCGTTTGGCTGCACAGACTCTTGAGTAATGTGTTCGAACACCCAGTGGGCGACTCGATTGCGTCGATCATAGGAGAGAACATAATCGGAATAGGAACGAATATGATCCATGCCAGGAAATCCATATTTCATAATCTGTGACACGCGACTGGGGATTGCCACCAAGTTGGGTTTGCTCTCATTCGCGGGAACTGGAACAGCAGCAGAGACAGTGCCGAAAATGGGGAGTCCTGGTTTGGATTCGATCTGAAAAAAGTCGGGATGAGATGGTGTTTTGGATATTAAAGCTAACTGACATCCTTCCAAAGGCTATTCCTCTGACAGAAGATGTACGGATCGGCTTCGGTGGCTTTGTGAAAACTCGTTTGTATTCGTCGTCGTTCGGTGTGTGTTCCTAGGAAATATGATCCGCCAGCTATTGAGGACACAATTAATAATCTGCCGACTAGTCTTTTATTCATTTCTTGTTAAATAATTATTATTTTACTAGGAACAAAACACAACACCGCACGTGAAAAAAGTTATTCAACTCTCAAACAGCTGATTGTCATTTTGTCAAAGAGAACTGGATTTGGTAAGGTCTGAGCGAAAGATGGCGCTAAGATGCGAATGGATTGGTAGCACTGAAGAAACGAACCGGCATCGGTTAATTTGAATTAAATTTAGCCCTTTGAGTTTACATAAATTACTGAATTCAGCAATTTTTATTCATTTAAAATAAATAACTCTATTAGTGGCGCAACAGCCCGAGGTGAAACAGTGCCGATTTCTCAACAATCTACTCTGTGTGTGTTATTTTCTTTACATACAAGTGAAGATTCTTGTATGCAAACACAAATTACTAACTAACTAGATATTCAACGTGCGTCCCTCTTACCCTCCAACACCCATTTGTTTACGTTTTTTTATAAAGCCTTTAAAGCTTTTTTAAAGCTTTAAATTTCCGTGTCGGTGAAAACGTAAAGCCGCGTTGTCACAAGCAACGTAAAACAGGAACAGAAACAGAATCTCGTACATTAGCAACTGAAACCTAAATTCGTTGAATGCTTTTTGCGTTGTGTTCTGTTTCTGTTCCTTATGACACCGCGGCTTAAGAAGATACAACAACAATTTACCTTACGCGATCAGCTGATGTACAAGCTGCAAAACGAAATTGCATGGAAATGACGAATTCATGAATTTACTCACATTTGTAAACAAATGTCGGAGAATGGGTAAATTCATCAATTTCAGCTTGTGGGCAAAGCTTTTACATGTCCGAAGTTGAATGTCTTGTTATTCAGTAATTTATGTATGCAAGTAAAGTAAAAGGTTGTTAAATTTTAAGGGCCGATGTTGAATGTGAACCACTCCAAAAACTTCAAGTTTTTTTCTGCATTTCATTTGACATTTCTCAATTTCAGACTAACTCAATTTGAATCATGGAAAGATACACAATCGAGCAACGCGTTAAAGTTATTCAGGTATATTCTTATTATGAAAATGGGCGCTCAAATCAAGATGCATATCGTGCACTTCATGATTTTGTGATTATTTCGGTCAATCGATCAACCGACTTTCCGAGTTAAACTGAGATTAACACCAGAAATGAGTTTTTCAGTGAACTAAGATCTGGGGTTAATCTCGGCTTAACTCACCAAATTTGGTGAGCTAATTTCGGATCATCTCTCGGAGATCAGTATGAACTTCTTTGAATGTTTTTTCAACGCGCAAATCAACTGCGGAATATCAGTTGATTAGCGCGTTGCTGTGAAAAATGACCTTTGAGAATAACTCGAACTTCTTCTTCTGTGTTTTTCTATGTGAAATTAGAGCTGGGAGAGCCAATAATTTCGAGAGTCGAAGATTTTGACAACTTTGTTGACGTTAAGTTAACTCTGCACTGAAAACTGCTCGCTGAGTTAACTCCAGATTCGCTTTGTTACGGGATTAACAGATCTTGGTTTAAGTTGGGCTTAATTTGGTACTGAAAAACCGGCTCTTAATCGTCCAAATGTGGGCAAAATCGGAAAAATCGCGCAAAAATTTAAGCTAAAACCGGGTGTTCTGCTCGTACGGCAGAAAATATTGCTGCTGTTCGCGATAGTGTGGCTTAAGAGCCGTCCACCCAACTCGCCGTCGTGCCCAACAATTGCACCTCTCACGCTCGTCATTGATGAACATTATGCATAAAGACTTGCATTTACACTCTTGCAAGATATGTGGTTTCAACAGGACGGTACCACTTGCCACACAGCTAATGAAACAATGGCTCTTTTGAGCGAAAAATTCAATGGCCGTGTTATCTCACGTGGCGGCGATGTCAATTGGCCGCCAAGATCATATGATTTGACACCGTTGGATTTTTTTCTTTGGGATTTGAAAGAAAAGGTGTACGTCGATAAGCCAGCAACAATTTAGAAGCTAAAGAATGAGATGATTCGGCACATTAACGGCATAGAACCTCAATTATTATGCTTCAGCGTAATCGAAAATTTGGACCATCGGATGGAGATGTGCCGCCGAGGTAGCGGCTACCATTTGGCCGATATTTTGTTCCATATAAAGGATCCGCCAAATACTTACTTACTTAAGGTGGCGCTATAGTCCGGGGTGGACCTGGGCCTCAGCCAACAAGCTTAGCCAGCCAGCTCTGTCTCTAGCTAGCCGTCTCCAGTTTCGCACGCGAAGTTGGCTGAGGTACCCTTCCACTTGCGTGCGCCACCTGAGTCTCGGTGCTCCTCTACCGTGCCGTACCTGCGGTGTGGTTCGAAGATTTTCCGGGCCGGGGCGTTGGTGTCCATCCGCTCTAGATGACACAGCCATCGTAGACTTTGTGTTTTGACTCTTTTGGCTAGGTCGGTATCACTGTACAGCCCGTACAGTTCGATGTTATATCTCCTCCTCCACTCTCCGTCTATGCAGACGGCACCGTAAATCGTCCGAAGAATTTTCCTCTCGAAGCAGCCTAAAGTGTTTTCATCCGCGTTTGACAGGGTGCATGCTTCTGCACCGTAAAGCAGGACTGGGATGATGAGGGTCTTATGCATGGACACTTTAGTTGCTCGAGAGATGGCTTTGCTTCTCAATTGCCTCCTTAGCCCAAAGAAACAGCGATTGGCAAGAGTTGTCCTTCGTTTGATTTAAGCGCTGGTGTCATTGTCTAAATTGATAGCGGAACCCAGGTAGACAAAGTCCCTAACTACCTCAAAGTTATAGCTGTCGATGGTGATGTTTTGTCCAAGACGTCGGTGTTGGGTGTATTTTCTTGATGACAGCATATATGTACTTGGTTTTGCCCTCATTGACTGCTAAACCCATATTCGCCGCTTCTCTCCCAATACTCACGAAGGCTTCACTGACATCACGCTTTGTTCTACCGACTATGTCAATGTCGCCTGCGTATGCGGGTAGTTGAGCGGACTTTTGAAATATTTTACCTCTGGTGTTGGCGCGAGAGTTCTGCAAAATTCTCTCAAGTATGATGTTAAAGAAGTCGCATGACAACGGGTCGCCTTGTCTTAATCCTTTTTTGGCATCAAAGGGGTCGATGAGGTCTTTTCCGACCTTGACGGAACAGCGTGAATTTTCCATTGTCATCCCGCACAGACTGACGAGTTTGGCAGGGATGCCAAAACTAGACATTGCGCTATATAGCTCGTCTCTATAGATGCTGTCATACGCGGCCTTGAAACCGATGAAGAGGTGGTGTGTATCGATTTGAAATTCCTGGGTTTTCTCCAAGATCTGCCGCAGTGTGAATGTTTGATCGATGATGGACTTTCCTGGCCTAAAGCCACACTGATATGTGCCTATCAGATTGTTGACGAACGGCTTCAGGCGCTCATACAATACAGCAGAAAAGATCTTGTATGCGATGTTAAGAAGACTTATGCCTCTGTAGTTGGCACAACTCAGAGGGTCTCCTTTCTTCAGGATCGGGCAAACAATGCTGAGGTTCCATTCGTCGGGCATGCTTTCTTCCGACCATATCTTGCAGATGAGCTGGTGCATGCTCCTAACCAGCTCATCGCCAGCGGACTTAAAAGGTTCGGCAGCTAGGCCGTCTGCTCCGGCTGCTTTGTTGCACTTGAGCTTTGACACAGCTACTTTATCGCTCGTATGCTTCGTCGGTAACGTCTTCGCCCGGGTTGAATGGTTCGTTCTGCCTGACAGCGGTATTTGGTTCGTCCTCGCCGTTATACAGTCTGCAGAAGTGGTCTTTCCAAATCCTCAACACCGACTGCGATTCTACAACGATGTTCCCTTGATGGTCTTTACAGGCTTCAGTTCGAAGTTTATACCCTTGGCAGAACCTTTTGATCCTTTGGTAAAACTTTCTAGCATCATTCCTGTTGTAACATCTCTCTATCTCTTCAACCGCGCCCTTCTCGTGCTCTCTCTTTTTCCTTCGGAGAAGCCGGTGTTCCTCTCTCCTCCTCTGCTCGTAGAGCTCGCGAGCAGCTCTAGTCCATCTGTGCAGCGCCGCTTTGTATGCTTCCTGTTTAGCTGCATGTGCTTGCCGGCATTCATCGTCAAACCAGGGGTTTCGTTGTGGTGGCCGTGTGACCCCGTGTTCAGGGGCGGCGTCTCTGATGGCATTTTGGCAATGTTGCCACTGGTTATCAATACTTGATGCTGGCTGCATAGGACTTCGTAGAAGGTTTTGAGAGACTCGGTTGGAGAAGGTCCTGGCGATCTCTTGCGATTGTAGTAGGCCGACGACAAACTTCCTCATAGTATTTCCATTACTTGGCGCTGGTCGGGATATCCGCAGACATCCATGATACTGGAGGAGTGCCTTGCGTCGATCGCAATGTGGTCAATCTGGTTGACGGTTGATTGATCGGGAGATCTCCATGTCCCTTTGTGGATATTGAGATGCGGGAACTGTGTACTAGCTACCACAACGTGTCGCCCCGCAGCAAAGTCGATCAGCCTCAGTCCGTTATCGGAGGTCGCGTCGTGCAGGCTATGCTCTCCGACAGTACGACCAAAGATGCCCTCCCTTCCTAGCTTGGCATTAAAATCGCCTAGGACAATCTTAATGTCGTAGCTAAGGCATTGCTCATAATTTTTGTCCAGGAGCTCGAAGAACACATCTTTGGTCTCGTCATCTTTCTCCTCTGTGGGGGCATGCGCGCATATAAGGCTAATGTTTACGAATGTAGCCTTGATGCGGATCGTCGCGAGGCGCTCGCTTACAGGGTTGAAGCTCAAGACTTTTTGCCTAAGTCTGCCTCCAACAACGAAACCACATCCAAATAGGCGCTGTCTGTGATGCCGATAGCAGTCGCCGTAGTAGAGGTCACAGTTTTTCATCCTTCTTTTGACCCGCCCGTCCCACCGCATTTCTTGGATGGCAGTAATGTCTGCCTTGCAGTCGTTAAGGGCCTCCGCTAGTTGCTCGGCTGCACGTGGTCTGTTAAGGGACCTAACATTCCACGTGCAGATCCGGATCTCGTTGTCCTTTTCTCGTTTGCATTGGTCGTCAACAGTATATCCGTCCGAATCCGAAGCTTGTTTCTGGATCCGCCAAATAACTTTTTTTTTTAAAAATGCTATATATAAAAAAAAAACTACTGAATATTTTCTAAAATTTCTTATTTTATTTGAAAGTACAATCTTTCCGGTTAATAATGGAAAATAATTTCATTCAAATGGCTGCCTCGGTTGGCCATGCAGTAGCCTACACGATCGGTCCAATTTTTAAGCACATTATCAATTGTGTGCAGCTGTATTTCACCAATGGCTTCACGAATATTGTCCCTTTAAGCGTCAATTGCCTCTGGCTTGTCGGCGTAACACTTATCTTTTACGGCACCCCACAAATAATAGTCCGACGGTGTCAAATTGCAGCTCCAAACGACATCAGCTCTGCGGGTGATAATACGATTTTCAAAAACAGGGCGCAAAACATCGAGTGTAGCTTCGGCTGTGTGGCACGTAGCGCCGTCCTGTTGAAACCAAACGTTGCCAATATTTTCCTCTTCAATTTTGTGAACAAAAATTCGCTCAACATGGCCCAATAACGATCGCCATTGCCTGTAACCGCCACTCCTTGCTCATTTTCGAAGAAAAATGGCACAATTATGCCTCTGGACCGAAATCCGCATCAAACAGTGACTCGTTTTAGGTGTATCGGCTTTTCAATGTATGCGTGCGGGTTTTCTGTGCCCAAATGCGACAATTTTGCTTGTTTACACACCCGCCAAGATCAAAATGAGCTTCATCTGAAAATATGATTTTTTTTTTGGCAAAATCGGCATCTTCTCTAGGTCGATCGCAGGCCCACTTAGCGAAGCAATGTCGCAATATTTCCCAGCGTTGTTCAAGCATATACACAACCATATTCGTTCAGCGGAAGGATAAAACTAATTATCTGTCAAATCAGGCATGAGCTAAGTGTTAACATTCACGAAATAAGATCTAGTTGAGAAAATAGTAAGATGGCGGACACTTCAATAAACGCCTTACATTGTTGAGAAGTTTGCCTGCTTCACCTCGAGCTGTTGCGCCACTTATTTTTTTTATCAAGACTTTTGTATGGGCTTAAATTCAAAGCGTAATCTATAGAAGCATTATAAGCATGTCATTATGGATGTATATAAAAAGTACATCGGCAACACCAAATACATATGTAAGAGATGCCACTTCATATTTTTTTTTGGTTGGATCGATTATGAATTCAAAATGTCGCCCAATTAATAAAAAACATTCCTTTTAAATTTTCATATTTTTAATATTTTATTTAAAAATACCACTCTACTAAATAAGAATAAAATTACAATTTGTATACTTCTTAAATTCTTTTTTTTTCCACCATAATTGTTTACTCTATTAAATCATCTTTAAGATTTTTTTTTCAATTTTTTGTTTATGTTACGTTGCCGTTCTGTAATAGAACTTCCACTAAAACAAAATAGCTTAACCTAGGCTCGTATGGTAAAATCACAAAAACAACATTTAAACAAAGAAAAACAAGAGAAATATTTATGAGATTAAAAATTTTGTTTACATTTAAGTTTATCCGTATTAAGCTGTTTTAATATTATAATATATTTTTTTAAGCTGTACACACATTTTTTTTCTCATATTGCATAATTTTTGCAAAAAAAAAACAAAGTTGCCCCTGCGCACACATAGAAACAATACACTGTGTTGTTTTCGTGCGTCTGCTTTGTTTTAGAAATAAGGCTACTACTGTGTTCAAGAGCACCATCACGGGTTAAAGGGAACAAGTTTAAGTCAGACGTTTTTTTTTATAAATAATATTTACACAATAAGGCTCTGGAATTGCTTGAGATGCGTTCTTAGTCTCACGTCACCCTCTCAACTTGTGCCGTTGAGAGTTCGGAGATTGTGCACATCTGGAGGCGTTAACCAGCGGTGTTGTAAGTAACCAATATGATATGGCACACACAGTGTCTCTTGTGGGTTCTCAGCAATCACTTTGGATGAGTGCATCGTTCAAGGCACTCAACTGTTCTTCGCCGAACTTGATCTTGTCGGCAATGTCTCGCGAGTCAACGATCAGTTTCGCTTTCATATTGATGAAGTAGTCGTAGTCGGCGAACTCATCGGTGGTAAGGTTCTTCTCTAGCACAGCGGCAACACTAGATCCTCGCCGATCGATGTCTTCTTTAAGGCGTTTGGCTTCCTCTAGCTGTTCGACAAGACGATCGCGCTTCAAAACCAGAATCTTCTATAAAGACAGTGGAGTTTGGAGGTTCAAAAATACCAATAAAGTACAAATGACTTCGATTTACCTTTTCGGGGCCTTGTTCATTGATGACACCTAAGGAATTCTCAGCTTTGGCTAGACGCCCGGAGAGGCTTAGTAGTAAACTGGTAATGTGACCAACATCATCGATGTAGGTTCGGAACTTTGTAGCGTCTATTGGACGCACTTTCTCCGAGACTTTCGCAGCCAAGGTGCTACCAAGCTCGTTGTTGATTGAAGACTCTTCTGCGATCGCCACTTGTTCTGAATTAAGGACTCCCAGTTTTCGTGTTAGGTGCTTGATGAGATCCTCCTAGAAATATATTTATTTGCTTTTTAAATTGATTTTTATTTAAATGAGGTCGATGACCAGTGAATGAACTAAGAAGAGTGTTGCTAACAAAGTTCAACATATGCCTACACTATATGACAAACACATCAAAGCTTTGTCTTTTCAAGCATATTTAAAGAGCTTTCATTTCAAGAACTTCATCTAATAGTACCCAGTTTTTCGCAAGGGGGAAATTGATAAGTGCATGAAACTGTGTTTAAAAAACTACAGATTTTCTAAAAACTGTAGCTTTAAAAACTTCAGAACAACACAATATTGTCATAAGTATGTCTTTATCAAAATGTTGCGTTACATAAACTTTGACTTAACAGACCTCAACAATTGACTAAAAAAACAGAGTCGAATGAGAAATGTTACATTAATAATTTTTAAACATAAGATACGATTTTGTAAAGCAACGATCAACGCGCTGTCACTTGCGCTGGTTGAGGTTACCGGTCAATTAAGGCTATGTCACAAAGCTGCGTTGCCGTTTGCTTTGTCCCGTTACGTTCGCTTTACAATACCATAGAAAATGCCAACAAATCAACAAGACCACAAACCACCACGAATGCTAACAATTACAGAAACGTCAAAACGCACGCGAAAATTCTTCGCGTTGAACTTTTTTGCTTTCTCAAAACTTTCTAACGTAAAAAAACGTAACGACGGATGGTCGAAGGAACGATGTAATTAAACTGAATTGAAGCCCATTGAATTTAATGTGTTGGAATTTAAGTTGTCAAATCAACGTTGGCGCAACGCAGCTTCGTGACATAGCCTTTATGCTTTGGGCTTTTGCGCGGCAATCTGAGAAGCAGAATAGCGATTTGAATTTTTTCGTTGAAGTAGTAATGGTGCCTTGGTAAGGTGATAAATTTTAAGTTCGAAGCTGACACACGAAAATAATTTTTGTATATGTATCTCTCTTTAAGATATCGAGGTCTAATGACAGGTTATTCATTGCTCTTTCCATTAAATTTTCGACGCCTTTTTGGGGCGTTCTTTTTGCATAGTATACTACATTTTTACTAATCGGGGGTGGGGCAGTCATTGGAGTTAGGTGATTTGTCAAAATTCGGAGCTTAAAAAAGGGCATCCACTAAACGGTTGGCCATCCAGTAGAACGAGTCTGATCGAAAAGACTTGTCGTTGTGAATGTGGAACAAAATATATTCAACAAGGCAAACATGACTTTTATCTCATCATTTTGACATTATTTCAGAAGAGGAACTGTCAAACAGATGCCAAAAATTAACAGTTTCAGGAGAGTCTAGAATGCTTCCGGTCACTTTGGAAAAAAGCCATTGTCGAGTTGGTAGTTTTTCCTGGTTAAGGTATTGAAATTTAGTAGGTACTTTGTTATTTCCTCAAATAAACTCTCGCCCTCCCGCAAGGCTTGAGAGACTAATCAAAACTAATAACCCCACTAAAGCTTACCTTCTTTCTCATAAGATGATCACAGCCTACCTCACAAGCACCATTAGTTAGTGAGACTTCGATTTCGGCAAACTGCAGCTCGAACCTCGGTCCACCGTTTGTCTCACTGGGGGTAGACGTGCCGACGTCCCGTTTTGCAGGTCTCATCGGCACGTCGGGATTGTAGAGCTTGCCAACATAATCTGTGGTAGTTTTGGCACTCTGTGGAATAAGAACATCCAGAAGCCTGTCGTTCTGTGGCAAAAGACTGGCCAACTCTTTCAGCATTTTATCACAATCCACCTCAATCGGGTGTTTCTGGCGGGGTTGTAGGGTTGTACGCTGCTGGGCATCATCTCGACTGTCAGTGAGCTTTAGACGATTTACATCCGATTCCAGCTGTTCGTCGGTTTGGGAGCCAACTTCGTTGGTGATTGGGTTCACGCGGAGGATAATCTCAGTTCGTTGCATTAGTTTCAGGCCGTCAGTGTCGGGTTCCATTTGTGAGATGGCCTCGAGCTCACAAGGCAGGGGTGAGCTGGGCAGTGCAGGTGGTAGAGGCGATGGTGCTGGCTCAGTCTCCTCTGATGGTTTGTGTGTTTCCACTTCAAGGCATTCGAGTTTGGGCGAAGGGCTCTGGGCGGGTTTGACAACTGGTGGATACCCAAGGATATTTCGCTCTCCAGCTTCTGACATGTGGGCCGACATCAACTTCGACTGCAACTGTGTGATTTTCTCGATGTTCTCCCGTAGAGAGTCCTTGCGGGTGATCTTGTGTTCCGATGATGAGAGAGTTGCATTTACCAGCTCTGCTCGCACAATTCGTCCTTCGCCAGGATCGCGCTCCTCTAAGCTCAGCTTCCTCACTACTTCTGATCGATGAAACTCTTTAAAATCTTTGCGAGGTGTGTACGAGTTTATATTGCTCTCCGACTGAGCTGGCGACAACAACTTATCCGCTTGGCAAACTGGCAACTCCTCTGGCGACTCAAGGATCTGGGTCTTTTTCAGATCAATAGTTGACTGTGACATGTATTTCGGACTGGTGGCATCGTAGGATTGAGATCGATTGAAACCGCTGCCGCCTCCACTCGGTACAACCGGATTGTTGTACGACGTGGTCACAGGAGACGAGTGACGACTGTTGGGTAACGGTGGCTTCGTCGATATGTACATCTTCATGTTCGGATACGGTGGTGGTGGGTAATTGGGTGTCGTCGGAGTAGTCGGAGAGATGCTGTTGTTCGAACCATATCGGGGTGAAGCACCGATGGCTGAGGTCGGTGAGGATGGCTGCAGCTTCACACCGACAGGCAACACATCGGGCAGGTTGTTGCATTTGTTGCCACCATTGATGAGTTCTGATTTTGTGTTATTGTTGTTGTTGTGGTGTGTCACACAGTCCTCGTTGGACGTGAGTGTCAGTTTGTAGATACCATGATCGGGATCTGTAGTGTTAAGTTTTTCCAACGATTGGCGTGGCAAGTACGATGCCTTTGAGTTACATCTGAAACGACAAAAAAGACGCAAACATGTAGCATAATGTAAGACAAAAATGGAAAAACGCGGAAGCCCATCAGAAAAGTGTGGACATATAAGGTTGATTGTGCGGCAATAGAATGCAATATAGAAGTTCAGCTCATGCAATGCATCAATCTTAAGTGATTAATCATTCTGTACAACAGTCTACTTTTATTGCCGTCGGGGACTTTGCATGTGAGAAGTCGTGACTTTCAAGTTTCAACATCCTAGGAGGACAAAACGAATATATCTATAAGATCCTCTAAATACCACTTGAATGTGCATTTATCACGTGCAACGTCGCTTCATGAAGGGAGATTAATTTCGTGCCAAATGCTCACTAATTCACAAGAGATTCGTGTTGAAAGTGAGTAGACCGTAGAGTACCTACCCATGTGTGGAGAGGCATATTAATTGGCGGGGACACAATGTCTGCCCAGGAGATAGGAGCAAGATGTCACAAATACTTTTTGATTTTAGAATGTTGACAGTGGTGAATGGAGAAGTAATTGCATCCTGTTCGGAAGAGCAATGAAGTGATTATACAAGAAAATTTAGGCCTGGCGGGAAGTTTAAAATAAAAGCTCCCGTTATTATTATTACAACATTTAATAATATTCCAGACAACAAAAAAATCAGTTGTCACCAATTAGCGCTTTCTTTGCCAAATTTCGAACAATTTGCCGTGACGGTTCTATAAAAAGGAGACGAGAGAAAGGACCCTGCTCTTTAGTAATTGAACTGCATTACTTTTTCGAGAAGAATGAAAAAGTAGGTTAATGGATAGGTAACCAACATCAATAATTCAGAACATCATGAATGTGCAACACGCTTTAACACTTTTATTGTTTAACACCTCTGTTGTTGCTCCTCTCTGTTCTCTGATCGAGCTGTTTATTGATGGAATCCATAAATAACGATTAAGTTGTCTTGTTCTGAACATTTCACCATTCTCACGCAATCAAATGTCAAACAAATTGCCATAAATCCATCCTAAAATAGAGCCCGCTTGTTACACGTCTACCTATGCCAAATCAATATCATAAAATTTATTTTCACACCTAGCAAAGCGATTTAAAATCGTTGCTTATATTATGTTCAAGACAGCTAATAGCCCACTTCAAACAGTTCACAATTTACCAAAAAAATAACCATAAACGTCCACAGCCCATAAATACCTTAAATTACCACATTCGTTTGTACCAATGACCTCCATCATGAAGAAAACATTAAAACCGCCACTAAACTTTGCAAATTAACGCTGTCTCTCACGAGATATATTCCCTAGAAAAAACATTACCCCCAAGCAATGTGGATCAGGGCTTTCGGCCAATAAACCCATATCAAAAGATCAGTGCCACTTGTACAAATTAAGCTGTTCCGACTGTCTTGGTTCTAGGTTCTAGACTTTTGATCTGTTGCTTGCAAAAGAAATGCGCTCTTTGGAGCGTTCTGAATTACGGCAAATTGCGGTGAATGAAAAAAGCAGGCACAATTTATCCCAGTCAAAGGCAAAGTGGTTAACCTGGCAAAGAACCAAAGAACAGATCACTATCACCTTGGAAGAATGACGGATCAAAAGGGCGCACCGTTGTGCTGCTACTTTATCTGTAGAGTCTTGCATGTAATTAGAATTGCTTAAGACTGTGGCCATGTCAATTACCCGCAATGAGGAAGACATTTTCCATCACATGTTATAGTCATTAGAAAATCTTGTACCTATACATCCTAAATAACACTTGATGTCATATCAAGGCGGAGGCTGTTGTGCTGTTTGCAAGAAATGTGAAAAATATTCCATGATCTTGCCATCACGATTGGTAAGCCTCTCCTATGGAATTGGAAGTATTTTTTTTGTTACCAACCCGCAACAAGACCCTCCTCTTGGCCTTTTAATTAAATATCAGTTTCAAGTTGTACGCAATTGGGACCGGCTACACTGATCGTGGTCAGGGAATTGACTTCTTAGATTACCGTCAGCTACCCAGTTACCATACATACGTTTATAAAATTTGCATATTTTCTTTAATGGTAAGAGCGCGTCAAAGACCGCTTAACAAAAATTACATGCAGACATTTTGCGGTTTTGGTTTTCAGATCGTGGTTTGAGGGCATGTCAACTGGCAGATCACCGATCATGCAGATGGAATGGTTTCATTAAGGAATATCTCTGCGCAAGGACATGTTGACAAATGCGATTGCGGTAGAGGAGAAATCCGCAAGATCGTCGATGGAAGATTATTTTTTCCACGATCGGTTTCAATCCGCAAATGAACCTAATAAAGGTGCAAGGCATATCAACTACTGTTTTGATTGCACCAGTAAAAGCTAAAATGGAAACCTTTTTTTGCAATTCAAACTGGAGCTATACGATCAGTGATCGCGAGCTGCAACACTTTTTTGTACAGTCCCGATCGCGTTTCACTGCAATGCGAAAAACGGGTGTTTCGAGCGTGTTCGCAAAAGACACAAATAAGAGATTTGCTTTGTTTATGGATTTCACAAGATCGTTCGCGTAGAGGGAGCGTAACGAAAAGTAGTGTCAAGAGTGTCAACTTTAGTGAACGATTTTCCTTAAGAGTGGTTTATTTTTTAGGAACACTTAGTCTTCAGTGACCTAAACCCCGTTAATGGCATTTAACGTGAGGCCCTCCCAATTTGCAAGAAAACATGGGAGAGTCGCGATGTGGTTTTGTTTGACTTATCCAATGATCTGGAGACGGGAGTGGCTCAGCAGTCAATTTGCAGAGTGTCACGGTGGTTAGATGGATTTGCTCAAGGAAGAAGTTAGTGTTTTTCGCTTGTAACGGCGGCTTCTGAAGTGGTAGAAACAAATTTTGATCGTGGGTGATCAGTTCAAAAAATGTAATTTATGTAAAATTTTTATCAAACAGTTTTAAATTGGATTGAAAACGATCTGTCGCGACCTTACGATCTTTTGATGAATTAAAACATTTTCAGGGTTAACTGGCAGTTCTTAGGCAACACTTTTCTGATCGCAATCAATCGTCTGAAGACATCCATCTTAGACTGATCTTTAAAAACTAGACCACAGACATGTGCAAGCTTGCGACGACGCTTTTATCTTTATCGCATCAAAAGGTCACACCTGACAGATCACCAGCAAATTGATGATGTCTTGAGTCGCTCGCTTAATTACCTGTGACATATGAGTACATGTTTCGGCTGTAAATTTCCATATTATGAGGATGGCCAAATACCTACTCTACAAGTGATCGTACAGCGATCAAACATTTTGTCGTCAACCTTTCGCAAGACTTTTGTTTTCTTGGTCGATTTCATGTTTGAGCTCCATAAGTGTATAGGGCATCTGGGTACATCCTAACAAATTGCAAAACGGAATCAGCGAATTGCTCCGAGGAACATCCCACGCGATCAGGAGAAACAACGTCGCGTCATGTCGATTGCGAGTCTGCCTTTCGTCTTCATCCATTTGCATTCCATTTTGAGCGTGAAAATTGTATCGGAAATCGACTTCGCTTGTCCATGCACTTCCCGTCGGAGCTGGTGATATTTTGGGCAGCAGACCATCACCGCCGGGGGGTTTTATTCGCTAGTGATCCCCATGTTGGTAGATGCAGCATAGCGTGCAGCACAGTCGTCTTCTTTTGCTTTTCTCATTCGATGTGATTTTTTTGCAGCGTTATTTGTTTTGATGCTGCTTTTAATGCCGGAGATATTCGACGGAGATTATGGTCACGTAATGCTGTTGTTGACGATGCTGATGACGTTGGAGCTATCCGGCTTCTGCCGTTGATCTTCTTCTCTTCTATTGGAGTAGACTGACGCAGCGCACTGTGTCGTCTGCAAAAATGGAAAGAGGAATTCTTTTCGGTTTGTTACTTCGATTGGGAAAGTAATTTAGTCTTGTGGTGGTGCTGCTGCATGGATGCATTTCTTTTTGTTTTTATGTCAGTTGTTCGTGTTTTCTTTTGAAGATGATTACGAGTTCGGAACTGGTCTGGGAACGGCCTTGATGATTGCCTTTCAAGTGTTTATAGTTTTTTTTTCCCACTTTTCTTACTCTTTATTTTACTGTCCATTGGAACGGTCATTGACGGAAAATGTGAAAGGCTTTTGGCCAGGCTTGTAACGAAGATCAATGCATCATGAGATTACATTTATTGGTGTAGAAGGAAATGATAAATTGCATTTCAATTTAACGGTTGTTTTAAGATCCTTGGGAGGCTACTAGTTTTTTCATTGTAAAAAGTAAAATATATTATGGACACTCGGTGATAAAACGAGACAATGGGGTGTTACATAATTGATTAAAAAGAAGGCACGAAAGCAATGACGTTTAATGTACGAAAGAGGGAACAAAAATTAGTCAAGGGCCTAAGCTTTAACCACAAAACTAAGCCATTAACTGTACATACGCCCGAGATTTGCAAAAAGTTGCTGCCAGTTAATTATTTTTAGAAATGAACTCCACGATTGATAGAAGTCATGGTAAATGGGAGTGACCGTATAAGATTGATGTAGTATGAAGAACCACAGATCCGAAAAAAGTACTTTTGTGCCACAAATGTCATTGATTACTTGTTTCTAATTGGCCAGAATTTGTGAGGAAGCGAGCTGAATTTTCTCACACATATTCTGTTGACAGTTCGAATTAAATGGCGTCACACAAATGTCAAATATGGGTGGCAAATCAGCGACAATATGCGCATGGCGTAATCTGTATGTTTTTTCCATTATAAGAAAAAACATACAAACATACAAACATAAAAAAAGAATTCTAGAATTTATAGATATTCTAGAATAAATTCAATTGATCGAAGGACACAATAGTTGTGAGTACAGTAGTAGAGTTGAACGATACACATCGTTCTTTTTATAAATGTCATTGTTTTTTTTTTTAAATGCTAGAAAAGAAAAGTGTCACGTCATGAAGCATTTTTTAACTCTCCATTGTGACTAATAAATTCATAAATACATAATTCACAATGAGGATCAAGCAACAATTCTTAAGCTAACATGTTACAATTCCAATAGGAAATACGGTAAACTCAAGGCTTTGACATAAAAAACATTTCTTAGACTCTGATTGAAAAAAATCGTTAAGCTGGTTCTTGATTTTTCAATTCAATGGATTAAAACTTCTCCTGGCTTAACTTAGAAAGTTCTAAATCCGAACGGCTTTCAAATTTTCACTTTGAAAGTAAAGGCTTCTCGTTTTGAAGCTGTCAAACCGTTGATATTTTGTCAAAGTGTCATCAAGAGCTTCACAGAAGAACTGCGTCTTCGATTGACTATTGGAAAATCAAAAGACTTTTCAGTCGAATCAGTTTTCAGTTACCAAACTCATTTTTTGAGTGACCTTGCGGTCCGGAAAAACTGGAAGCGCTAACTAGTCCACAGTTTGATGTCAGTTTCTTTTCCGGTCGGTGACGGTATAATTCGGTTGTTATAGCACAGCATTGAAAGCTTTGTCAGAATGTTCAGAGATGCCGAAGTAGAGTAAAAGAGATCCTTTTTTAGTGACGCAGATTCAAACAATTTCTTCAGCTATCTCCATTTTGTTATAACTGAGAGAACACGTTAGCGTTTGAAGGTTCCGTGTTTAGCGGTTTTTATCGTTTCAAAGTTAGAGGTGAGTCGCAGCTCACTCACGGTATGTTCGGAATGTTAAGCCTCGATTCAGAACGAGAAAAGAAAAAACTTAGACTGCATCTTGCCTATTCTTTCTTTTTTCTTTGATAATAAAACGACTTACGGGATCAGCGACAACCTAACGATACCCACTCAGAGGTATACACTGCCTATTAAGAGCTGGATGAGATTTTCTCACTATTAGCGTTGCTTCCTCATAGCTTAATAGAGGGAAAATACTTAAATGTCATTACATTGTGTGTACACACTAAATGTCATTACATTGCAATTAAGTATTTCTGTCTCATTCAGCTCTCTCATCAATGTTCTCCACTCTTATAAACATTTCCAGAACAATATCTATATACTAAAATAGCTATTACAAAACCGATAGCCGAATTGATGTTCTGACTGACACATCATTCATATCAATGGAGAGTCCAAAAACCGACTCACCACACTTTCGTTTCATCACTTCTTGGAATAATAATAAATACGTGATATGCCATTACTATCTAACCTCACTCCCCTAGTTGAGACTTAACTTAATTCACGAGCACTTAAAAACAATTTAGCCAACAATTAACAAAATGTCAGTCATGTCAATAGTGTAACAAATAAGAAAATAAAAACCAATTCACCAGCTTTAAGACAAGTGAACAAGACTAACCAGTATCTCCGTCTATCGAACTTAAGTTTAATTGTGCAGAAGGAAAAAAAAACTGAACTAATTAGATTCCACCCAGTTTCCATGACCAAGAGATGGCGTTTCATACTTACAATGCTTTTAGTGCAATAATAAAGTGACAAGACAACACACGACTCGCTTTCGTTTAAAACGTCGTCGCGTCGTCGTGATTTTATTATGTGAAAGAGTGCGTCGAGGCATAGCACTTATTTTTTTCTTGCTCTTTCCCATACAAAATTAATACTGAATAAAGGCTTTGACAGAATCAAACAAAGTAAAGATCAGACGTCAAAAAAGTGGTTCTGAAGCGAACGCACTTTTTATGGCTTTGGTAACCATTTTGCAAAGCTTAATTATGATTTTGCAGTTAAATCTGGTCTCTAGGGTGGGAACCAAGTAGAAGAAATCCCACGGAATTCGCACACATCATGAAGCAATTTTGCGTGTTGCCAGATGTGGGACATTGTGCAGATTAGCGCGACTCACAGGTGAAACTCATTTCGAAGATGAGATCCGATAAAGTTTTCGTTTTTCTAAGCTTGAGTCGTAAAGGTTTTAGTAAGGCAATCAACCACAAGGTATGGAGGTCAATGATGGCTAAATATTCGTAAAAATAAAAACGAAATCACTTTTCGGCAAGACGATAGGATCGCATTTTGCTCCCGTTTTCCCCTTCAGCGAATCGCATGTGCCTAGAATCCACAGAGACAAGGTTCACTTTCGTTGGCGTGTTCAGAATATGTTAGCAATTTTCGATTTTTATGCAAAGTGGAGGCGCGCCCTAAAACGCACACGTCGCTCATTTTGATATGGGAGCGCACTTGAACTCCACAACACCGCAAGCCGGCTACAACCAAATACGGTGAAAACATCGTGTTTTTGTTTTTGGTCGAAGTTTGAATTATGTTTGTCGATGGCCGCTGGTATAATGTCTGTCAGTCAAAATGAATTCGAAATGACAGCTCACGGTGCGACGCGGCATGGTGACAGCAGCGCTTGAATGCAGATTTCCGATGGTAAGTGTCATTTCCGTTTTGTGTATTGCCACTGTGTCGCATGAGGTTACCTATGGAAAGTGTCAGTAGCGCTGTAGGTAACTTGAGTCGAGATTCAGAAAAAGAGAAACTCTTTTGTAAGTGTCGACAGCGGGCGGCCAGTGTGGCTTGTAAATTTGGAAAGCACCTGCTCTCTAGGTGATGGTCGTTGGAGTGTTCTCGTTGAGATTTACGACCAATTTGCAGTAGATAAAGCGAAAGAAGTAGATTAACAGTAGATATTGGTAGATATTTTAAGCGTCAACAACTTGACGAGATGACTTTTAGTTGAATGAGTTTGGTCTGGTGAAACGTGTAATTTATACAAATCAGTAGTGAAGGGAAGTCAAAGGCGAGATTAAACAGCTGTCAGTGCTTTCATTGCGAATAAGGTTAATGTTGATTACAATTCAAACAAAATAGTATTCTAACCACCTGCGATTAAACATACTATTCCCCTTAACATTGTGTGAAAGTAACATGCAGATCCGTAAGTGATAAAACTTCATTCCCCAATTGACATTTAAACTTCTCAACGCGCGCCGGCTCGAAATCGAACAAAGCGCCGCACAAAAAAGGCAGTTGCGTCACTCGGCACTGATCCAAACCGTTGTTGTTCTCCACTATTGCCAGTGCAGTCTAATCGACCTTTTGTATGCTAATTGTGTAATAAACCGTTAAACAATGGCAAATTGGTGAAAACCACTTACACCGCTGCGGGCTTTGTCCATTTTTATTCGCCTTCTCCTCCACATCCCTGCCTGATTATTGCAATGATTTCCCAGTCAAGCACATATGATACCAGATTATTTGGACAATCAAACCAAATTTAGCCGCGTAACATTCTACTGTCAACTATCGATTGACATTTAGCCACTGATCAGTTACAATTGTCTGTGCACCCAACTAAAAATGGACTCAGTTTAGAAGACCATCGGTGGTCAAATATAGCCCGTGGAACTTAAATGATCGCAAACGATATTCCGCACCAAAACGTCAAGATGTAATGACAAACAGAGTAAAAAGAGAGAGTTTGTGTTGCATTATGTGATTTAAGTTTGAATTTATCTCAACCTTTTGTCGATATGCAAATCAAATTCGTTTTTGGCGAATATTTTTTTTTTCCTTTTAATTTTTTAATATTCTTTTGCGCACCTTTCGGCTCAGACAAAAGCGAAAATTAAGATTGAAGAGCGGCACCTTTCAGGGGATATGCATGTTACGCATAAAAAAGTTGAATACAAATTGATATTTATTGGATTTGACGTTTAATCGTTCAGTGGAGCAAAAGTAAAAGTCTTTATGGATATTGAATAATCTATGCGTGCAAAATGTTTACCCAAAAAGTTAAGTTTTTAGCGTTGCGCAACCTCGTTATTGTATGGAGTCGAATTTGTATGGAGTCGATTTAGCCCAATTTCTAAGACATCGAGTTAAATTCGTTACGGTACCGAGCCTAGAATCGATTATCTTATCTGTCAAATAATTGAAACATTGAAAAAAGCCGTTGACTTGGCAGCACACACATCGCACAAACAACGGTGTTTTCTGACGGATTTATCGATTCAGCTGTCATCTTAACGTTATCGAAATCAATTTGTACGGCAGCACGGGTTTCGTTATGCTCCCAACTTCTACGCGTACAAAACAAAGAAAGCCCCCTTATAAAACCTATTAACCGTAAGACCAGTAGTGCCTTGGCGAGGCGCATTAAGCAATTAACCGCATAAAGTGATTGTTAAATGTCATCCAAATATTTGCGGGATAAAAACTGAAATGTGTGGCAAACTTTCAACATTTGCGGAGAGAAAATATGCACTAAATGCGGTTTGTGCGTGAAAAAAAAAACGCCGATGATGCGGCTTCACGAATCTAAGTCCACATGTAAACACGCGTGCATGTGAAATTGTTTTCCCTTCGATTGTGTGTGCACATGCGCACATCTAATTGATATGTCAGCGTGTAAAGCTGTTATTTTCCCCCGCGCCAATGCATGTTTGATATGCAAGTCACTGCATCTAAAATGCCCTGAGATTGTCGCGCGAAAACTATCAAGAGTCAAGAGCGCGGCGCTAGTTTCTTACAGTGTCTACCTACCAAGAAGAAAAGAAAAGGAAAATATCGAAAACAGCTTTATAGATACACCACTTTCGCGGATACGTATCTGCTCGGTGTAATCTATGTTTTCGTTGTGTACTATCCGGTTGTTTGGCGATTGTTTCACTTTTAAGTACTTAAGCTCGTGTGTATCTTTTCTTTCTTGCCGTACGTCGTCGTGTCTTGTCTTGTCTGGCTTGACCAATGTCATTACGCGCAGGTTAACATCTAGCCGGAAATCAAAGGCAACACACAGTACACAGATAGCTTTTTGCCTATTACTTAAGACAAAAGGTATCATTCAACCATTTCATCCATTTTGAGGGTCTTTAGTGGGGTTTGATGCGGGTCTGGGAGATAGCAACCCGTAATTAGCCTGGGAAAATATTTCTTGTGTGAGAAACGCGTTGTTTCTGAATGTGTTTGCCCGCTGATTTTGGTAATTTATTCTGCGTAAGGGTGAGTGGACCGTTGAGTAGATTTGCATGCTTCTATGGCGGATTCACGTTTTTAGCGGAAGCGGACTGTTATATTTTGTATTCTCCGCGAGTCCACGACGACACGGCAGTGGGTAGATAGAGATCGGAATGTGGGGGCTCTTAAATGCTTATGTTAACATTTTTATGCGAAACACTTAAATGTCCGTATTGAAATAAAGTGTACCACTACTTTTGCAAAATGTTAACACTGTCACTGGCAGTCTGGTGGTTTGAAATATTTAGTGGTGACACCTGTCGCAGAATAAGTGAATAAGAGGCTATTTCTTTTCTGTTTACCTAACTGTCAAATTGGAAGATTGACAGTGATAAAGAACACCATATCTGAGTGAAAGGGTTTCGAATGAAAATAAATTTGGTAAAAGATTATGTAATTTGGTAGCACTTATAAAATGAAGTTGAAAATGCTGCCAAATTTTATGTAAACCATGTTTCTGTGAAACATGTTCACTAGATGCATTGCTTTGTCAAGCCAGTTAGATAGTTAAGCCTTTAACCTAAAATCCTAGTTTAAGAGTTTCTCCCCCTGACGTTTCAACCACAAAATATGTAGAGGGACAAATAGTTCAAAAACCCATAACAGTGCTGTAAAATGTAATTCGATTAAAATAGAAACGTGCGTGTCTTACTTTCTTTTCTTTTTTCTTGTTCAGTGAAATTCAATACTGGAGTAGCGCTCATTTGTTACATTTAACCATTCAAAGTAAGCAATTGCAATTTGACACCTCATTTGCGTTTTAAATGCGGTGACAATAATGTGAGGGGAGAATTCATTCATTCATTAACCGACTCAAACATTTGACGTATTACTATCACTCATTGTGACATATGAGACATCGAGCGAGTTCACAACACAAATGACCTTCTAAGTTATTCGATGAGCATATACATAATTATTTTCAAAGCCGAACTGAAATAAGCGAAGAAACGACAAAATTTTGGATTGAGCTAATATTTAAACTGAGGAAAATTTTTAATGCAATTCTGTGCTACAGGAACAGGTATGTCCCGTGAATTGCTCTTACCGATAAGTTTCCAAATCTCAGTGTTATAATTCGAACGACAACTTAGATTTATTTAGAGCTTTGGTGGGACAATAGTCGATTAATTGTTTCATATCTGACATAAATTACAGGAGTGTTAATTTAACTCTGAGTTTGGAAGTAGAAAAGCAGTGTAATTAACTGCACTCCTTGTATTTGCTCCTTGGATTACGTAAAAGAATGAAAGTTTAACTGCCAACTTCAAGATTTTGTCAACTGTCAAATCTGTAATTTTTTTGCGGCTAAAATATGGAGAAAAAGGTAGTTTTTCAAATCTGGATTTGCAGCATCAAATCAAGATTTCCTTCAAGTTTCTTTCTAGATTTATATGGTTTGACGTTTCGTGCTGGCAGGATGTAACACTTACGCATTCTAGTGAAAATCTCGAAAAAATGCCAATCAAAGCATTCCTTAAAATCTTATTTTAAGAACCCACAGAAAACATTCACAGTTACGTTCAAAGGAACAACATACATAGAACATAAATGTACAACATATAGTGGTTTGCAAGTAGGTTAACACCCTTCATCCGAGGGAGGTGAATAAATATCTCTTCGTTCTACCGGAAAAGTTATGACACATAACCACGTTGTGTGCTGTCATAAGGCAAATGACACAACTTTACAATTTGAAACTATTTTCGTCGCCTTATTAGTTATTTTGGAATGCATAACTCGAAATAAGACGTTGTCTGCAAAATCCATGCCATTTTCTTTCTAAAAGTTGACTCAAGTAATAATCATGCAAAACATTTTGTCTATTATGTCAGAGTAAAATGAAGCCAAACGCCAGATGAATAGATATTATTGTTTTCTTATACCTACTCATTTTTTAATAATTAAGGAAACCGTCCCTCTGAATTTATTATTTCGTTGTAAAAAAAACTGTACCATATGCTATGCAATTGCACTACTTCGTGTAATTAGTCCAATTAAAGACAGTTCATGAATTGAAATTGTAAGCGATTACGTTTACAGCGAATAGTGGGTTTACTTACCCCATTTGCATATCGCAAATGTCAAAGTGACACGATGTACTTCAAATGTCAAACGCAAATACCTTACGAACCAATCATTAAAAGTTGAATTTTGAAACACCACCACCTGCCACCTGCATAAATACAGAAGTCCATAGAATCACATAAACCCTATTTCTACAGATAATGTTGTTGTTTTTTTTTATGAAAATGTATTCAAGTGAAACTACATCCACGCACGTCAACTTTTACTGTCACCTTGTGATCGAAAAAAAAAACATTTTTATGAAATCAAAAACATTGTCATGCTCATGAGGTGCGTTGGGTGCGATCATGTGGAAAATGTGAATCAGCCGGTCAAAGACACCAATCGAAAAAAAAACAATATTCATAAACGTCCAAAACAAGTCTGCCCAAACACAACAACAACAACAAGGCAACCCGCTTATTGAGACGTTTTGCAAGTATCTATGTATGTATCTATCCGATGAAACTGTCGATGCAGCTCATGCGACTTCACCTGTTTCGAGACGCCCAAAGACATGTGCAGCATCTAATAGAGTTGCTGCCGGCACTTTTCTCAATTGGGGGAGTGAGGAGCGAGAGGCGTGTACACGACGCGCCGCGTGTTCGTCGATCGAAACACAATTTCGAAGATGACAACTTTCCATCTTTTTGTTGGACTGTTTTTATATTTTTTCTATGATTTTCAAGATCAGTTGATGCTTGTGTGTTGTTGCTTGTTTAATAGATTTAACAGGTACAAATACAGTAATGGCGAACATGAGCACTTATTTTTCATGCGACTATGATTTGCATTTTTGACATGCTGCTCATGGAAGACGCTAGAGGAAGGCTGGAGGAGGCAAATGTTATATATTAATAACGCTGAGTCTATTGACTTTTCTGTGTGCACAAATCTGGTTTATATTGAGACTCTATGACGTGGATGGACGCATTGGAGCTAGATTTTATAACAGCCATTACCAATCGTTTTCAATTTATTAAAGATCCTAACAAAAATGAAAAAAAGTCAATGTCGAATTTTATTTTTTCTTAAATGTGGCATAAATTTAAACGCTTAAACGATAAAAGTTATTTTAGTGTTAAGGAAGTAACATATTATGCAAAGTATTCATAATGGGTGTTTTTTATAAGGTATTTAATGTCAAAATTTAACCACTTACGTAAGACAGAAGCAAGCAAAAGTTGGTTAAAAAGGGACATTTATAAATAATTGAATTTATTTTCACAAGGGCCGGTGGTCATAACAGTGAACTAATAGTGTAAAAGTGAAAATTCATCTAAAAAAAAATTGTTTTAAATCTACTGCAAGACTGTAAAAATTAACGGGAATTGTGTAATTAAGTAACAAGAAGTTTACATTTTATCTCAATTTTTGACATTTTTTATGTGTTTTCGAAAGGCCGATTGGTTTTTCAGATACGAAAGCATGTTCCCTCTATCAAGGGAATTTGACAGATCTTTGTTGCTTCTTTGTCGAGTATCGAGTTCACGATTACTAGTTTTATTTTATTGTCTTAGTCGGTTCTGAAGTATATGTTGTAAATCAAAATTAATAATTGTAAGTTTTGTTAAAAAAAAACTAGGCAATCAATTCAATACGAATCTTCACAGTTTGCACTGCAAAATTTTGACAGATAGCAAGCGCTTAAGCCACGTTGTCACAAGAAACAGAAACAGATGCTTCAAACATTTGCAACGCAAAAAGCATTCAGCAAATTAACGTTTCAGTTGCTAATGTATGGATTCTGTTTCTGTTTCTGTTTTACGTTGCTTGTGACAACGCGGCTTTAGTTAGATTTTGACGAACGAAAATAAACGAGGGATTCGTTTTGTATTTTTCAAAGACCTAGCAAAGCAAGTCTGTCAACTTTGTTTTGAATTTTACTATACTTTACTTTACTATAAAATTATGGTTTTGTTAATGTTAACTTTTCATTGCACATTAATGAAATAAAATGATTAGATAAAATTATCAATTAAAACGTTTTTAAACAACTTTTGAGCAACTATAATAGTACAAAATATTATCCAATAAGTAAAAGCAAACGAATTTTCAAGCGAAACATGTTGACAATTATAAATCCGATGGCCTGTTGGAAGACAAAGTTTTGGTGAGGTAAATGCGGGTTTTTTTTTTTTTATTTCATTTTGACATTCCTATCAAAACTGGCTTTTTACCTACAGAAAAACAAATTTTGATTGCATTTTTACACCCCAAAATAAAATGTATGGATGGCAGCGTTTTTACAGGTGATTGTAAAATTAATAGAAAGATCTCTTACTTGGGATGAACTTCAATAACCTTTTACACCCCCTTTCTTAAGGGCTGTGTAACGCTGATGACGCTGATGAGCCTGTACGGAACATGAAAACTCTGCACAGAAACACCAAAGCTTAACCCCGCAAGTGTTATGCCTTTACGGAGAAAGCATTTATATAACTAGCAGAGTATTTCATAAAAACATCTGGCATGGGTACATCTAATTGTTGTCCATTCTATTTGCATATTGGATGAAAAAAAGAACATATTCGGGAGATTCTTATCCTAACCTGGATAACAGACGCCGACCAAGAAGCCGCTCATTTTGAGACACACGCTCCTGGATTTTTCGCTTGTTGCTGGTTTTGGTCCACCCCGGATATTTTCCATACCGGTACCCACCATATCTGGTGAGCATTCCCCTATCCGCCACCTGGGGAGGCGCCCAATCGGGGACCAGTGCACTGTTGCTATAAAAGAATATAACGATTACGCCGTACGCATCTTGTGACATTTGTGATTCAGTGTAAATCAGACGTGATCGGTATGGACTGTCACTTGGTATGTGTGTAAAAAGAAGTTCGCTTGTTTGCATAACAATCTGTGTTGGCTAAGATTATTTATTACAGAAGATGTATTTATTTTACTTCCATATACCCATGACGAGGTACGTAAGAGATGTACAATTTCTTTATTACAATCATCATTAAAATCATTATGTTCTGTGATCTGTGGTGTTGCAACACAAAAACGTCAACAATGCAGACTAAAATACTCTTGGAAAATGATGTCCGAACGTCACTTAAGTCCACATACACAACCAATTCTACACCCAGTCAAAATTAGCTCATTATCAAACTTTTCAATGAATATTGATCCGGGATTTATCTCGGTTTAGCTTGCCCAATTGGTGAGTAAATATCGGATTAACTATGAACAGAATGAACTTCTTTGAATGTTTTTTCTGTGTGAAATGGCAGTGGCTTTGCCTGTTTTTGTGAAAAATGCATCTAGAAATGACTCGAACTTTATTTCCTGTGCTTTTTATGTAAGAGCTGAGAGAGTGAACAATTTTTTACAGATTTTTTATTGACGTTAGCTGAAAAACTGTTCGCTGGGTTAAGTCTAGATACGTTTTTGTTCCACGATTAACAGATCTTGGTTTAAACTAGGCTTAACTCAGCACTGAAAAACTGGCCCTAAGTGGTTGATAGTACTTTTATCTCAGAACACCATTATTCTGGAGTTCACATTCTTGGGCTTATCTCTAATTGGGCTACACTATTATTTCTGTCTAAAATATCTGCAATCTCTCTACAGCTGCCATTATAGTTATGCATCGAACAATCTATCAAGTAGGTATATGGCTGCAACTTTTTTATTTTAACTCAGGTTACATAAAATTGTACCATTAAGGTTGCAACGTCAGTTGGAATTTCCAATTTCCGAGAATTCTAACAGCAGAACCCTATTCTCGGAATCATGTTTGCCTCATTATCTGGCCAAGTGCTAGGCATTTTAATCCAACACCTGAAACAACAGTAATAAATACGAATAGTGACAGCAGCACAGCGCACCATAGGCTACTATTATCTTAATCCAAAAACAGCGTTAATTCCGAATCCCAATGCTTCCAACACGCCTGGTAATGACTTAATTCGGTATCATGTATACGATAGAATCAGTCAGTGGAATAGCCAGTCAGCGCTCCCCTCTCATCAGCTAAGGCAATAGAATCAATCATCATGACATGTTACTTTTGCGTTGGGGAACCTATACATGGGGTACGTATACCCGACACGACGCGCCGTATACGTAACGAACCGCGATCGTGATGAAGATCATGATCTTTGTGTTCAACGTATGGCCTATGTGTAGGTGTGCCGTTACCAAAGCTGATTGAATAAGATAGAATAGAATCAAAGAAAATTTATGTACATGCACGGGTGTATGGAGGAACTTATTCCCTCGTTAAAAGCTTATGGATCTCATTAGGTTCCCGAATTCTTCGGCAGACACATTACTGTGTCTTGGACACTTTCTATGTGACCCACATATGAACTTTGTCATCAACTAATTGAGTAATTACTGTGGAATTTTTTTGACGTCTATTTTTTTCGGGAAATTCCTTGGGAGATTATACGTTCCGGCCTACTTACATCCGAAAGTGGTCTAAGACTTAGTATTAGTACGTGCTTGAATTTCTCTTTTACCATCAGCTACTGCCAATGGGACACGAAAACAAATTTGAATTCAAATCGTTTTGCAACCGATGATGGGGGGCAATTAAACGCCCCCCAAAAACAACCACATAGGATACACTCGGACCGCAGATTAAAGACCTGAGTGCTGGAGGCATCCTAAAATCATAATTACTGCCGTTGATGGTTTTTAATGATTTATCTCGGATGCACCGATAGATACTATGGAGCGGTACTGCTTCTGGCGAACTTTCAATTGCACGATACCACGTGCTGCGGCCACTCCGTATTCGACTTGACCAGCCGATGAGTGGCAGACTGCAGCGAGGATGACCTCTAACGGTGGGGGTTTCGTGAGCGAGCACACGAAAACTCTTCATCGTCGAATATGAACGATAGAATGACACGCAGTTAATCACGGATGGTAATTGCAGCGAGTCTGCGCCGTAAACGGCTTGATAGTTGGTGTTAATGGTATATAAGCCGGAGGACATAAAACTGATTTCTAATTTGAGTTATGATCTATGAAGTAAGGCTCTTTTTTTCGCGGAAAATTTTCAAAACCTGCGGTATATAACGGTAGGTATAGTAGTTGAGGGACTTACGGGACGTCTCTCGGACGTATTTCTTGCAGAGCTGAGGTTATTGCTCCTTTAAAGTGCCCAGAAATAGTTCAATCGTTTTAATGGATTCTGTGTTCCTTTTCTATAACCTAACCTAAGGCAAAGCAGCGAAAAACAGCAGCGACTGAAAGGAATATAAGCTTCAGCACCACCTGGAGGAAGTCATTTGTTTTTCCATGTCTTATGCTGACATTTGAGATCATTAGTGCTAAGTTGTTTTTTAGAACTGGGCTTTTCTTACATCATGATTGGGTAACTTTAGTGCTTTTATTTATACCAGCCTAAATTTTAGTTTTTATATTTATTGAAATTCAATTTTCGCTGCTCTTAAGTGAGAGGTCTTTAAAAGCCTTGCAATTCAAGGACAAGGCTCTTGGTAGGAGGTAAACTAAACTAAGTTGTCACACAATTTTTGTGCCTTAATTTGGCATAACTATAAATGTTCGCAAGACGCATATTGTGAAATTTCTTCGGTAGACTTGACTGTAAATCTAACGTCATCGGTATTGACTGTCACTTTGAAGGTGTGTACAACGTCTCCATTTTCAGTTTACTTGAATACCGATGACGTTGGTATTCAAGTTGGTGTATTCTGTGATTTGTTGCACTGAGTTATATGTCATGCAATTAAAAACCCATCTGTAGTAGTATAGGTGCGGCGCGAAGTAGGATGGGATAGATGCATAGTTAGATCCATTAGGCTTTTCGCTCACATGACACTTTTAGTAACGCAACTGTTTGATTGCCTTTTTAAAACCTATGAGCTTGTATGGGAATACGCGCACATGCGCAACCGACACGAAACAAGTGTCAAGCAATTTTTTAATTTGTGTATTGCCAGCGATTTTTTAGTTGGTCGTTGTCAGAAATTACTTTTTTAGCACAGCCAGCTTTATAGGCGATCAAAGGCAGTCCCCCCGGAGAAAAAAGGAATGCGTAGAGACCTGCAACAACGTCAGCTTTGAAAAAATTCCCAAATAGTTCATCCGGCTTTGAATTACTCCTCAACTGGGGAAAAAGTGAATGAAAACAGGCCAATAAAACTAAGTCGGGGAAAGAAATGTGCACTTCATTGAATTTTATGTCAGTCAAGTCAACAAACAGTCAAAATTTCAGCTTTGACGTTGTTGCAAGTCTCTATTTATTCCTCAATTATCTACCAGGTATCGCATTCCTGTAGAGATTAAAGCAATGTGAAGAGAACTGCAACAACGTCAAATTTCAAAAACTTCCCAAGTTCATCAGATGGTTTTGATTTATAAAACTTGTCAGCTGATCGAAATTAATAATCCCCTACAAAAAACAAGACCTGGGAAAAATGTCAGTCTTAACAAATTGTCAAAAATTAAAAAAAAAAACATTTTTTTTAAATTAACAAGGTTTCCACTAGTTTCTAGTATTTGTAATTTTTTTCACTTCTTCATGGTTCTTAGGTTCATAAAATGAACAAAGAGAGTGGCCCATTTATACAATTTTTGAGGAAATGTAGCCCAAAAGTTCGTATAAACCGAAGACGAGATCCGTCAGTATCTGCCAATTGTGAACTGACACGTAACGGTGAGCTCGAAGCGGGCACAATAAGATCCGAGATATACATATACTAACTTCTCTTCTGATAGTCAACATTTTATTTCGCAACTCTTACGTTATTGTTTCTGGCGAAAATTAAAAGGATGCCTTAGGGTCTCTATTAAGAGTCCCAACACTTATCCTGATGGTTTTTAAAAAGCTCACTCATATAGAATCTTATTAAGTTAATAGGTAGGTAGGTACAATTATTAAGTTCCTCAGGATTTATTTACTTATTATTAAGTTAAAAACTCGCCTGACAATTGAGTCAACTCAAGGCTAATTTTATAATTTGCCTCAGAGTTTTTTTTTCTGAAATCGTAAAAATAATTGATTACCCTCCTACGTTGGCGTCATTGGTCACAATAATCGTTTATGACTAAAGTCAACGCTTGTGCTACCAAACCGTTCTTTTCTTATTCACAATGTAAAAAGCTTTCAAAAGCAAATATAGCTACGACTGTGTATTAAGAATCGTAAATGTCCAATAAAACCAAAACATTTACCTAAGAACCTTAAAAATTCTCACAACATAATCAATGGGTACTCTTGGGACTCATCAAATCTATCCCCAAATCACAAAAGAAAAATTCCAAATCCCAAAATCGAAGAAAAATACCTTCAACCAATAACCAGTGTGTGTGTAAATAAACACTATAGTAAAATTAATGTAAATTATGGTAAAATTTGTAATGAAACACCATGGTGGGAACGAATTCAGTTTTCACACCGTTTTCCTATTTTTCACACATGAGGGGGTGTCGCACCGTCTTCGTACTCAAACACTCCATCCAATTAGCATTCACCTGATTACCAATGCATTGTGCATCCATCTTCATAGTGTCAACAATGTCATGCCACCTTAAGAAAATCGGTTCAACCATTTTTCAAATTGATTTCTTACCTGAAAATAAAAAAATAAAAATAAAAACGTTAGACAAACTATTAAATTAAAATGCAATTCAGGTGTGAACGTAGAGATTATATTAAAGTACCGACCGGCACTATTTGTTCTAATTGAATGGGAAAATGAAGTGACGAGTCATTTGAATAAAACCGAATAATCATTTATTAGGGGAATTTTTGTTTGATTTTCTATGGAAAATAAAACAAACGGTAAAAGGAGTTGAAACGTGTCAACGGGGTCGGAATGAATTTAATAATAAAAACACTTGCCTTGGTGTTTCGATATATTGATTCATGAACGACAAAAGAATAAACCTCACAAAGTCAGACGTGACGAGGATGCTAATCAAAGAAATTGATTGGGCTTAACTGGCCATTAGGAAGGCTTGAGGTGCATAATCTAATCGGTCACAGGAAGTACATCGCAAAGTGTACTATAACTTCCGCTGCTTAATCATATGTCACTACAACCATGTCTTATTTATATTTAGATTAGCGATAATTTTTAACTTCTATGTGTCGCTGCAATGTTATATTTTTCTACATTTTCCAGGCCCTATGAATCGTTATAATACATATAATAAAAAATGTGTAAGAACTATTGTGAATGATTGTTTACTTTTCAGAAATTCACAATGATCCGAGATTCACATTGGAATCCGATTCCAATTCAATTTTTTTAATTGCTACTTTGTTCTCTCTCTGAACCTTATTGTAATTGTAAATATTAAAAAAGAGATTAAAAGTTTCTTAGTTTTTTCAGTAAGTAACCCAAAGCAGTTTTCCGAAATTGCTTGGGGGTTGTTCTATTCACCGAAGTGTGGTGCTTTGAAAGCCCTCACATAATGGGCTCTAGAGGGTGGCAAATCTTGAGCACTTTTTCAAGTCCTTATCAAACGTAATTAGATGTAATTAAATATAACAAAAACAAAACAAAACAAAAACAAAAGTATATAATATTTGGGTTTTCGCGCAACAAAAGTCACGTGAAAATTACAAGTGAATTCAAGTGAATTACGGCCATGATAAGCAGATATCAGTATGTAGTATCGGCACTCAGAAACCAATGACAATCAGTTGCAATCGTCTTTATCTAACCCCAAATACAAACAATTAGCTGTTCCTATTAATAAGTTCAATAAAAAAAATATCAATCCATACTTCAGTTGACTGTGTCAAGGAAACATTGCAAACTATATAGTTAGTAAAAATGTATACCTACAATAATAGGCGTTTTAATAAAATTGGAAAACCCATGCATGTCAAACTAAAAACATTCTGGAAAAATTCAAAACTACTAATTTAGCTGATTAAAAAATTCCTAAGTAAATGTTTTGTCAACTGACAATGACATTCCAGTCATAAACGAGCAGTTGTCACGCAATTTGTTTATAATGAAAGAAATTAAATACCTACATTCATTGACAGCTTGTGTCTAAATTGAACAAACGAATATTGTGGCGCCAAACTTTTGTCAAAAACATCCTGCCAGCCCCTATTGATTTCAAAACATTAACATTCCTTGGCATTTTGTCATTAACACGGTTATGCTCAAGTTGACAAGCGAATCGAGCGCAAATATGTCAAAAATGCGTGGACGCATATAATTTTGATTGATCACTGATTGGCACAAAGAAAATTAACTGTCGGTGAAATGACAAAGGAAGACAGCCTCCCAACATTACCAAGTGATCGTGTCAGTAAACGAGAGAGATGGAGTGAGGAAAATCATTACATTTGACACTTCGCGTGCTCGATCCTACAACGATGATCTCCACTCTTGGTGTTATTTTGGATACAAATTCATTCGCACTTGTTGCCGAGTGATTGACTGATGATTGACTAATTGGGGGATTATTATTTTTTGTTTCCATCTTTTTGCTGATAAAGATCACGATGATCAAAAGCTGCTCACACAGAACATTGTGCTGACAGATCATTTTTCTTCGACTTTCTCTTCCTCTGACACGAAACCTTGGCTGTATATTTTTTTAAGTTATCGCATATCATGACTGGTGTAATTAACTCTCTCAAGGATGTAGCCCGTTTCACACAATCACTTTGTGGCAAAAACATTTTAGCCCACAACAATGGCTGATTACACGCTAGAATTAGTGCCAAACAACTCGATCTCGAAATAAATCTAATTAAACTGTCTGCCGCCAACCATGAACGAAAAAAAAACCAAGCAATCGTGTCTAGAATTTGTCGGCCATAAATGTTTAAATATGGATCGCTTTGGCGGAACAATGAGCTAAATGGCGAAAAATTCTTCTCACGAAGTGGTTACCCAGTAAGACAGCAAACACGACAAGATCACTTAGCAGTAACTCGTTTAAACTAGACCTGCGCCAGCGATAGTTTTATGATAATTTAGCAAAGAATTTGCTCTGGCTAGAAGAGATCTTCGTCGATTAGATCGAGGGACCATCGCGATCTATTGCCATTGAAGTCTTTGATTTACACCGCACTGATCACTGATCGACGACAAAGTGATCGTGAGAAGAGTTGCGGTCAAAGCGCGGTTGGTATATTTGCAAATAGCCCAGCTAAGCTTGTGGCTTAATTAATTATCTGCGCATGAAGATCTTTCACTTCGTTAGAAATTAAGCAACAACCGTAAATAGTGCGGGCAAATCGTTTTTTTTCGCGCGCTGGGTTGCGTCATTGTGCAACTCGAGTGCATAAGTCAAGCTCGTAAAGCCCACTTTCGCTATGAGGTGGTTTGTCGACAGCCATTACCACACGCTTAACCACACGATCGGCAGAGTTGAGCTTTGCAAAAACAAAAGATTAATGGAGTGCCATTCGAATTGTTGTGCACCGGAGCGTTTTTAGAGAGAATTAATATTGTTGCCATATTCGAGCGCCCAAGCCAAGCCCCTTTCAGCACATGATCTGGTTAACAGGTTGCACCGCGCCGCCGCTCACGGATGCGTTGGTGATCTTGCTCAGTTCCGATTCTTATCGTATTGCAATCTTACGATCGATCGCCATCTAATTCCTTCTTCCTCACCCTGGTTGCACAACATTGCTCGATTAAGTGACATTTAACTCCCACTGTTTAACAGGGTGCACCGAGTGCGCCTGAGGAAAAGATCGCACAAAAGCATTATTTCTGTTTCAAAGACTATGACTGTGACTATGACTATGACCCACGGGAAAAGGCAAATAATAGCAATCATTCGAATATAATAAAGTTTTATGTAGATTTGGCGGTCGAAGTGAACTTTCGGTGGATGTACCAAATCGGTACGATGAAGATGGAGATTAGCTGACAGCTGGATAGAGGCTTATGTCTGGGTGCACCTTACTGATGTAACATGGTAGCGGTAGCCATGATGGCTAGTGAGTTGAGTTTTCACGATCGGAAACTCTTGCCTACTGCGAACGCGTGGGCTGCAAGCGGACTCCAGTTTCTCAACCGGCTTTGGTTTACAGTGGGAAATAAGCAGCAAGTTGATCGAGTTAACAGGAGCAGGTGTGGGCGTCGACATTGTTTGTTAATTATTAATGAATACTTTACTTTCCTTTAAAACTTAAAAGACTTAAGCTTTATGTTGACAAATTATTGGAAAAGTATCAGGGCTAAATAATTATGATCTGGTGAGACCAGCTCAGCCCCACCTACGCCACTCATACTACCTAAGCTTAGATCTTAGGATTAGTGTCATCAGTAAGACTAGTCCTGGCTAAATGCTTCGAGAGACCAGCTCACCAACCCGGTTGAGGTCAATCTCCACCGGAAACGTAATTCGATTTCTGCGGGCTGGAGTCACTGACCAGTCTTCATTGGCCTTTTGAACTATATTTTCAACCCAATCCGACACTCCATATGACCTAATTTTTGACTCTTCTAATCAACCTTAGGATGAAAACATGGTGAATACCAGACTTAGTACGTTTGTTATAGGTTTTTTAAGGCAATTTGAATCAAAATGTGATTCAGCGATGCTTTTCTAGAAAATTCGAGTTGAAATAATTTGGCTTAAGTGGTTTACTTGGCAAAAATAATGTTGTGTAGGTTTTGTCTGTCTGTCTAAACCAAAACAAAACTCAATTCGACTCGACCACTCGGAGAACTAAAAAATGCAGGATGCTGCCACTTGATAGCTCAAAACACCGTGGAACAAACATCGCGGATTTTATTAAGACTCACCCGTAGAACTTGGTTTCAACTATAGTTTTAATCAAATGTTATCTCGAGTTGACCTTGTTTTTCGAGTAATTTTGAGTTAAAAAAGTTAATGAAAACCGAGCTTAATTTGTTCAACTGACAAAAATACTGTTGTGTGTGTTTTTTTCTTGTTTTTGTAATACAAGACTTTAACGTTAGTTAAACTCGACCAGTTGACTCACTAAACTTGAAAAACACAGATCGAAATATTAACTCACTTTTAAGTCAGCTGACCAAATTTGTCATGGAAACATGGTGAATACCAGGCGGTGTATTGACACTCATCCTACTTTTTAATGTTTGATACAACTCGGTTTAAAAAGTAGTTTTAATCAAAACAATGTCAACTCGATTCGACGCTGCTCTACGAGAAAAGCTGAGTTGAATTACAGATTGTGTGGTTTTTTTTTTATCTGTATAATACAAAACAAAACTCAATTCAACTCGACCACTTGATTCGGTGAATTTGAAAAACGCAGGTCAACCCTGGTACGGAAAAGTCGTAAATATCACTTTGTGCATTTGGGCTCATTTTGGCGTCGAATGCTCGTTTCAATCTCGTTTTCGAACGCAGTTTGAGTCAAAACAAGGTTAACTCGATTTGGACATGGCTTTCTATCGAAATCGAGTGCAAAAAAGCACGCAAATCGGTGCTGAATGGCTTCTCTGAAAAAAATTAATGTTGTGGAAGTTATTTTCTTCGGACTGTATAAACACTCTATCAAGAAAATGTTACAAATGTTTGCAAGCCAATGGAACTCGACCTCTTTAGTCGCAGGTAAGTCAATATTTCAGTAAGAAGCTAAAAATAGCCGATTCGGACATCCTACCTATTTGGAGTTTCTTGCAAAAATTCAAGTAGACCCAGGAGCAGCAGAGGTGAGCGGCTCAGGTTCCAGCACAATAGATCATTCCTGGTCCAAGTGTATCCCACCTTGAACAGAGGATGGATACCTAGCCTGACCAGTATGATAAGTAATTCATATCTGAGAAGCATAAGCTTCCATAAACTTAAAGTCACTTTGTCATCGTATTAACAGAGATGCGTGCTTTTTCTTCATAAAACACTTTTCAAGGAAACATCTTTTTATACCTCCAGCATTCCCGATTATCTTTTTAGATTGGAAATTTCATAACATTCTCCTCTATCGAAACGATTAATAGCGACAACGTCTTCATAAAGCAATTGCTGCAGTTGCAGACAAACTATACTGCCGCATTCCATGCGAGTAATATAATCACCCACCAGGGTATTAACTACTCTAGCGCCACCAATACATTTCCGGTGCCATATGAAATGCTCCTTTGGCTGGAGCGAAAATCCTATTTATTCACATACGCATTGCGAATGAATTGTGTATTTTTGCCTCCTGGCCATTGGTCCAGTCCAGTATGCACCGGCTGCGCATGCGCGCATCAAGTGAATTTATGATGTGAACATATACCATCCACACTGGGCATACAGGACGAGCAACAAAAAAAAAACAATTTATTAAAAAACAATTATAATCCACAAATCACGTCAATGTACATGTGCGCACATCGATTACAACTTATACCGGTTTTAATTGCAACGCTTGAGGTGGCACTCTGGCACTGGCACGGTATAGATATTGTAACGGTTGCTTGGTCCTCAAGCCTCGATTAATGATGATTCCTAAGCGGATCGAGGATGTGTATGGATCGTACAGTCAGGTTTACTTCGAGCACTACGACGACGCACGATGAGGTGCGCAAACACTTTCCCCTTTCACATGGCAAATGGCATCACCAGCACCACCACCGCCATCATTGCGAGTCGCCATCATCATCGTAATGTGGTGGTAACAACATTACAATATAACTAGTGGGGGCTTCCATTGCATGGCCTAACATTTAAATGGACGGGATGTCGCCGCGACTACATCTTGCAAACAAGAAGCTAACTCTCCTGAGTGCACTCAGAGTGCAGGGTGAGGTGCATAATTCATTCAACTTTTCTGCGGTAAAGTGATTTTTTTCGGATTTACTGTCCACCGACTACTGGACAGCAGACGGTCAACAAGGATGGAAGGGGCGCGGGACACAATTCGTAATTAGCCATGGGTGCAAGAAATGAATTATTACAGAACGTGAACGGACTGACCGATCATAGTGTTTACGTGATATGAGATCGAGGCAGCTGCGAAATCCGCAGTGGGGCCACTGTCAAGTAATTTAATTTTTCTAACCTGAAGCTCCGCAAGAACAACTTTTTACGACATGGATTCAATTTGGCTAAGGTTCAATTTTTGAGATATGAACAAAGAAAAGAAAAGAACTTCGTCAAGGGCTCTGTGGGAGCCTGTTCCACATACGTGATGGTCTGCTAAAGAAATGATTTCTGCACCCTTTTAAAACTCTTAGTGATCAACCATCTTTTTTTACCTGTATCACAAAGTCGCAAGTCCGACCCGTCTTCTGTTGCTCGTTTTTCTACCAGAAATAGATTTCTAATGAAGAGGTTATCAAAAAGAGCTTACAAGAGATGTAGTGTAAACTACAAAACCTTATCACCTCCATCGATGTTGTGCCCCCTTTGAAGATTTTATAATTCAATTATACCACAATCAGATACAAAGATACAATGTTGCAATAAAAAAAGGGACAGATGGCCTGATGTGCAAAGATAGCAAAGCAGCCGGCATGATGCCCTACGTCAAAGGGAACGTGTAAAAATGCACGCGAACGAGAACATCAGCCAAGCCGCAAAGAACACAGAACACGAAGCAAAACAACGTAGGTAATAAGAAAAATAGCAATAAGCCGCGAACAGGTGTTGAAATAATGAAAAAAAAAAAAAAACTGGTCATGCGGAAGCGAAACGCGGTTTGACCTCAAAAAGTGAATATCTATAACCAATCGATACCAGACAGAGCCGCAGAGATACTTAAGCTTTGTCAAGAAATTTGACTATGAAATTATATACGTAGCGCATAGCATGAAGTTGTTAAATTATTCCAGGAAACCACTAGTAGGCCGATTTCGAAAGATCAACCACAAGCGATTGGCTGCGCGCCGAAAACAAAGCTCTAAATCTAAATCGGCCTCCGGGCGGAACGAAACATTTTTAACGCAAATAAATTGCAATTAAACGAGATTCGCTGGCGTTATATTATCGTTCGGCTATTTTTCATAAACAAACACAAATTACACAAATAAACGGTTGCTGCTGCTGCTGGTGTGGGTTAGTGCACAATAATCTTCAGCCCAAACGGATGGATATTGGAAAGCCCTGCGGCAGTCAGTCGATCGTCTCTAAAGACTTGTGTTGTTATCCTGAGAGCAAGATTGCTTGCAAGCGTCTGGTGGTCCAGTAATGATCAACGATCGTGCTCGGGATTTTATTTTTAGCTAAACTGAGAGTCTTCGGATGCGACTCTAGAAATCAATAAGTTTGCATCGAACTTGGTAGCGTCAATTTTTTTGATTAACTGAAAAATCAGTTGGCGTCTTATGAACTCAAGGCGCAACGAGGGTTATGTAAGAGCTGACAATCTATTTTTGGTATTTTCCGTAGAGCCAACATTGTAATAATTGATTACCCGACCGGGTTGACTAAGTTCGTTTTGGCTGAGAGATAAACTGGATAGCTTACTGGGAAACTGGCTTTCCGCCAACGATGCCCAGTGGGGCCTGAGTGATAAGTAGTCGAGGATCGAGGTGCTTGCGCAAAGTTGTGTCAAACAAATTGGTGAAGTTAGGCTAGATTTCCGGGGGAAAAAAGTAACTCACTCGAAGGAAAAATGCAAGTATAAATTGTGAGTCATTTTGGAGCCTTCTAAGAAGATGCAGAAAAGTATGTTTAGAAGACATATTCTAGCAGAGACTGAGAAATCCAACGAATCTAATTACAGACTAATTATTAAAAGCTGCACTAAAGCGATGCTTCAAAGTACCTACATACTTTATAAAGGCTTTTTATACCATACCCAAGGTATATTAAGTTTGTTGTATAGTTTGTAACGCAGTCAAATACTCACCGTAGATAAGACCTTTTAGAGATATAAATGGGATCGACAGGAGAATCTATTAAGCCATGTCCGTCTGTCCGTATGCAAACAACTTTAAGGCCTTCGATTTTAAGCTAAAGAGCTGAAAGTTGGTGGGTTGGCTAAAAGTTCTTCAGATCAAGCTTGAAAATTAGCTGAATCCGCCCACAGACACGCCTACTACAGGCCTGTATATGCGACCATCTCTAATATAAAAAAAAAATCTTTTTAAAATTTTAGCTATGTTACAATGGTGGTAGCGCACTGTCTTTGTGGTAGCAGAAAAAGTTTGGCTTTTAGAGATTTAGCTTAAAACTACTGTTTTTCAATTTGACTAAATATTATTTGACAAAAGTTCTAGATATTAGCATTGTCTTACTTTTATACTTAAAAAGGTATGATTTTATACTATACATAATTTTTATATATGGTATAAGCTTCCGCCCACTTTTGTGGGCTTGGCGTTAAAAAAGTGATTTTTTGCCTTAAAAAGGCGGATTTTAGGCCGAAATGTGTGCATACTTTTGGCGTAATTTTAGCCTACTTTTGGCGTTGCAGTTTCTTTTTTTGGAAGCGTAGGGTATTTTGCAATCCGACACAGACGGACTGAAGTTTTTACATACGCACAGTTGCACTATCCCAGTTGTTTTATTTGTTAATTTCTTCTTTTTTTCAATTTAATTTCTAAATTTTCAAATATTTAAAATCTTTAAATATTTTGAGGCTAGGCAACGGCCAGACGAGGATACACGACGATAGAAAATAGTACGAGAAATGGTCGTTTGACTAGAACTAGAACGATTATGTCGCACGATGTCATCGGCGACAACCTCAAAACTTCGGAAAGGAAAAGAAATTTGAATTTTTTTTTCAATGACGCACATGATAGTTAAAGTCAAAATTTGATAGAAACATAAGCAAGTATAGGTAAGCTTGCGGCAAAAAATCTTAAGGTTATTTTGCCGCACGATTTTCTGTGTGATATGAGGTAACATAACAAATTTCATGTATTTCTAAACTCAAGAGCACAAGAGTAATGAAGTGTTTCAAACGAGTAATGAAATGAAGCGCGAAAGTTAAAAATTTGCTTGCGTTTTAAATATTTAAGACATTCAAGTAAAATAAGCATCATGATTTTAGCGTTTTAACAAAAATTTCCCTGTTTATTTCTTATTTCTTGATAAATTCTTTGCGGAAAAAAGAGAATAGCCTTAAAAGAATAGAAAAAAATTCGAGGTAAAATATCGTAATGAGAAAATGGCATAAACGAGGCAATTGTTGAAACTAGCCCAACTCACTCAAAATTTGCTCAATAAAATAACAAAATCAATTTTCCTGTGTTTACACTGGGATTGCAGCATTTCAAATGACAGCCAGTGCCAAACTTGGCGCCTCCTTTTGTCAGATTAATGCCTAGCTGGTTTTCACGATTGAAAAGTGAAAACGGCTGGAAATTGGAGGCACCAGTTTTCAAGACTATTTTCAGTATTTTCCCATGCGCTTCCAATCTTGGAAATCGGCAAGGCATTAATCTGTCGAATGGAGACGCCAAGATACTCTCAACTATCTGTGAGAGTATCTGCCCAGGCCATGAGGGCAGTTTCATGACTTACCGATTTCCAGGATTGAGAGATTTCTGGAAAATTGTCTTGTCATATTGGCATCTCCACTAGATGATTTTTCAGTTTTTTTCCAGTTACTTTCCAGTCCTGGAAATCGGTAAGAGTTCATGAAACTGATGAAAGGCAACATCAGGTAAAACTAGACTCGAGTAAACAATTAGTGTAACGAACTCAACTGTAAATTTGACGCCAGCGGATAAAACTGTCATGTTGTACGCGCGTAAAACAAGCTCCTTTCTTTACACAACATTTTGTACTGACTTATCATAGATCAACAATTTGTGTTGATTTGAATCGGATGACGAGCCTGCTTTGTGAATGAGCTATGTTTTTTCCGAAGTGTCGTAATATTATGTTCTGTGATTTGTGTAATTTCAGTGTTCGTTCCGACCCTCATCTTTGGTCATGAAATTTGGGTAATGACCAAAAGAATTAGATCGCGGGTACAAGCTGCCGAAATGAGATTCCTGAGGTGCGTTGCTGGTTTTACTTTAAGGGATAGAGTGAGAAACGTCAGTATTCGTGGGAATCTTAGTGTTGAGCTACTTCTCCGAGTGGAGCGATCGATTCTTCGATGGTTTGGACACGTTGTTTGGACACGCGTCGCCCCCTTGGTAGGCCAAGAAACAGGTGGTGGGATCAGGTAAAGAACCTCTCTGAGTCCCGCCTGGGGATTGCGCCGGAGTCTCTTGAGTTTGTGGCGGAGGATCGAGAAAGATGGAAGGACCATTTAGCCACCCTCGCTCCGCGACCCTTTTAAAGGCATTTTAAAGGCATTTAAAGGCATAAGCGGCATTCGAAAATGATGATGATGATGAATTTCTCTCACTTTATTCAGATAATAGCATTTACCCAACAAAAGTTTTCAAAAATTTGACCTAATCTGGCAATACACGCAATAAGGGAACACTTCTAAACGCGAATATAGATAATTCAAGTCTATCACCGTTAATATTAATCAATGATTTGTAAATCAAAATTTTATTTAAAAATATTTTCCAAGCCATTTTCGGCAGTTTATCACAGATTCAAAATAGCTATGTAAGCTATTCAGCAAATGGGGCTCGTCGTATCGACAATTAGGTTCACGGGTTTAATACCAGATTGAACCCTTGTTTTGTAATCATACCTTGTTAAGTAAATTATAACAATTATGATCAATTCTGACGTTAAGTCGGGGAGTAGAGTTAAAATGCTAGCGGATGAGATGTCGAAAGAACATCGGTTTTTTGGCACGATCTTTCTTCCTTCACCTGTCACGGGTATTGCTCTTAACAATTGAGCTATTGGTGGCAGATTAAATCTTTGCTCAAATCCGCCCACATCACTAGCTTTTCATAATAATGTACATTTTGTTTCAACATATTCTGGCAGCTGCTTTGCACAAATTTTTTTCAGCGCACTGAAGCCATTAAAATGTGCGGAATAAGAGGAAACGTGCTTTGGAAACGTATTTTGCTAAACTTTTAAACACAAAGTTTTGCAAAATTTCGTTGTAATTCAATATTTCAAAATACCGCAAAATTTACAGTGAAATATGCTCGTATTCCGAGTTTCAATACAGTGAAAACATACTATTTAACAACGCAAAAAAACTGATTTAACTGCTTTCGATAGCTGTCATTCTCGGATCAATCTTTTTTTTTAACTCTTCTAACTTATTTGCCCTTTGTCCTTTTTTAAATTGATAAAAATAGGACAACTCGCAAATCTTAATCGTGATTTAAGACTTCGTAACGCGTAGGTAGGTACTTAGTATTTAAAAGTGCATAAGTCGAATGTCCCAGGGTTCCACTTTGTCACCTATACTCTATGCAACTTTCCTTAAATATTCCATTTCTCACTATCGGATTATCCATTTCTCACTATCGGACTATTGGCATTAGTTTACCACACTTTTTTCCAAAAGCATGTCCCAACTTTTTTAACACAGTAATGTGACTTGAACTATTAAAAGTGGGTGTAAGACAGCTAAATTTATCTTAATAATTATTAGTTGATTTAGAACCATAAATTTCAACGACTTTAAGCAATTAAACGCACCAATATGACTTTTGCACTTTGAAAATTAAAGTTTTTAAATAAATATTAAATAGCTACTTTGAACAAAATGACCAGTTCAGAATTCGAATCGTAGAATTCATATAGAAAAGATAGATATGAGGTTTACTACTTCGACGTTGCATCGTCCAGAATCGCCAATAAGCAATCGTAAAAGTTGACATTTTTTCCATATTCGGCTTGCAACAACTCAAGACAAATTATTTGCCAACAAAACTGCTGAGCCCATAAAATACTCCAGCCTCTAAGAGAGCACCAGAAACATTTATGCAACATTGTCTTTTACTTAAAAATGTTGCAATTACCCAAATCAATGCGCGACTAAAAAGCCTGTGTGCGCTGCGCATGCATTCTTAAACTTTAATCGGGCACTTACTGTTGCTGTGCAGACTCCTATTCAACCCATTTTCAGTGATTAACCGTGCAGAATATTTTTGAAAAAAAAACATCCACCAACTAACCAACTCCAAACCAGATTACAAGAGTGAAGGAAAAAACGTGCCAAATTGAAGCATACAAATGCAACGAGCGGTACCGCATTTAGACCGAGCTCTAATGCAAGCTAATTTCTTTGCAGTTTCAGAGAGTCTGTTTCTTTTTTTTGGTAATTTATCGTACACGACTTGTAAGCTGTGTACAGATATTCCCGTACGCCAACTACGTACAACACCAGTGAATGGTTTAGTGTTTGACTGTGGAAAAGACCGTGGCCGCGTTTCCAAAGAGTGGGACTTAAACAAACCTCACACCAGACAGACATTGATTCTACTGCGGCCGAACAATTTTATTAAAATAAGAAGAAAAAACAATTCGGATGGATGGTCCAGGCGGCATAGTACACAATGCCCATTCAAGTCTCAAGTATCTAGATGTAAATTTTCGCGGATAAGCCGATCGACGGATTAAACTTGGATAAACAATTCGGCATCAACAAATCGGCCACTTACCATGTTCTCTCCCACACACACACACCGCATCCACTAAACCTTGATCTGTACTCTGATTGTTTTGTGTACATGAGAGGGTTTCAGTATCTTTAATGCGAACCACTCCCAAAAACTCGCTTGTAATCTATTCCAGCTACAGGAAAATAAAAAGAATGTTTTGAAAAGAGCTACAAGTGTAGCTACAAGTGCAATAATAATATCTACACAACCATGAGTTCCACTCTGCTGGGGATACGCTGCAAATTCTATACTCGATCTTAGAGAACAGATAAACCGAGAATATAGTATGAAGGGGAACGGCCATAGCCCCCTTACTCCCAGTGGGACATTTTTCACGCCCAATGGACCCAAAAAAGACTTGGTTTGCATATAGTTATTGGGGAGGAGGTATGATATTCCCTTCGAAATAGAATGGAATGCCAAAGTCAATGGAAGGTACCCGCAGCACCTCCATAGAACGTAGGCATTTTAACGCTTGACAAAAATTATTATTGTCGCCATTGTTTGACTTGTCATTTGCATTTGAATGTGTTTCTGTTTCACCTGCATGGAGCAGCAGTAGCAGCAGCAACAGTGTAGCTCAAGCGAGAAGGGCATTATCCATGAACATGACAATATTGTCGCCGTGTCGGTAGCTGGCGGCTCAAGTGGCTCGTATGAATGAGTAGTAGCAAATGTTGCGTTCCGGACACAGGAAGGAAGGTCATTCGCTGAAGTTCATCACAGCGTACATGGTTCCGTCGCAGACGGACTGGGTTGCCCTTGCGGTTAAGTGTTTTGTTGCGAAACTCGATACTGTGCAGCTTGGAAGCCTGCATGGGCCAGGTTGAGTGGTTACAATGTCAATCCTCTTGAACAGAGGCGGTTTTATACGTGGGTTGGCACTTTTCTTCGCGTGCAAACTTTTGTTATGATAGCAAACATGCCAGCGTTGCAGTCGGTTGATGTACCCACTCTAGTTAAGAGAGAGGTCTTATGATGACAAAAGTGAATAGTTGGTCATTTATCATCTTGAATTGTTGACAGAATAAGAGTTTACCATTTTTTATGTTGACATTTTACTTTTAAGCAAAACATCCTTTTAGTAAGAGCACTTAAGGACTACAGTTGAATTTGAATACGTATGCACGGCATAAATATTGTCTAAAGGTCCGGCATTAAGCGTGTGATGGGAAGAATTACAAGATTCCACGATTCCCACGAATCCCAAAAGTCGTAAACTATTTTAGTCTGTATCTTTTTGCTTCAAAAGGAATTTCTTCTGAAACGGCCTATGCCCTGCGATTTCGCGTTGCAGGAATCGATACTGAGGCGCTTTTTGAAGGGATCTAAACACACGGAGTCTGAAAAGTCCCACTGTACGAATTTGGACGGACCACGAAGATCAGAAGATAATGCGATTCTGGCTATGTTTTGGGGCAGGCTACAGCGCTGACTGATAAGCACTTATCATTTCAATGTATCAATGATACATTTTTGAATCAAAGTGAACGTTCCCTTGTAACAACAATGTGTATTCATCTGGTGCCATTGCCGTCACCTTTAACACAGACCGCTACCATTTGATCACAACCAATTGCCTTCGAACCAAATTGAATGAAGAGGATGTGAACCACACGCGGTTTAACAGAGCAGCGATATGTGCCACACAGCTGGTTCTGCACTGACATCATAAGTAGCAATAACTTTTTCTATGCAGTCATAATGAAGTTTATCTATTCTTGAAACGAGGTTTTTCGTCCGTGTAAGTACTGTGTTTAACACAAAATATATTTGGTTGACCATGAGTTGGTTGAACATAACTCTGAAGGATATCGCTACGGTCGAATCTTTACCCAACTCGGTGGAGTTACCTTTGCACTGTAACACTTCTCCACGTTGATTCTTCCGCCATTTTTTATCTGGGTTTGAGTCTGAATTAATAAATTCGTCAAATGGAGACATTATATCGAATTTAGTCAGTTAATTGTTTGTTAATTGCTGCTGGTAAGGTTTTTTATAGTTTTTCTCTCTCGTTGAAATGGAAACCCTTTAAAGAAATAACAATTGCGTTAAAAAGGTTAAAAAGGTACCTGCAGCACGATTCAAAACAATAGGGCTACACTCAAAAATTGCGTCTACTTGGGTGAAAGTTACAGAAGTTTCCGTCTCACTTTTTGTCGAAATTAAGAGAACAGTTGAGACACCAACCATTGGTAGAATCCGGTTTTGAAAAAAGGTGGTTATAACTCCTTTTTTGTTGAAAGACTAAAAAATTTGGGGTCGCTGATTCCGAATCTGCAATCCATTTTACTCTGGCATCATTTCGAAAGTGTGACGCTTTAAGTGTGCAGGAAGGGAAATTTGCTTTTTATTGGCGTCGTAAAAGTCCCTAAGGCGGGGCTAATTTTTCATGTTGTTAGATGGTAGCGAGTATAAAGATCTACGGATTAGTTTTTTTGTTTGTTTTCAAACAAAAAAGGTAAATTTCAAATATGTAGTTAAATATGAAAAATTAGTTCCTTTTTAGAACGGCAACCACGCCCACCGACGGACGGTTTTTTTCGATTTTTTTCGGATATTGTAGTTTCTGCTTAACGTCTTACTTACAACGTTTCAGACTTCAAGCTCAAAATAGTCTCTTTTTATACCCCATCCTATAGGATAGGAGGTATATTAAGTTTGCGACATAGTTTGTAAGACGGTGAAATAATAATGGTAGACCCCCAAGACCTTAAGGGCATATGGTCGAGACTGAATTCTGAATCGAATGAGCCATGTCCGTCCGTCCGTTTGTCCGTCTGTCTGTATGTCACATGTTTTTAGGCCTTTAGTTTTGAGCTAGAGTGCTGAAACTTCGTACGTAAGGTCCAAGTCATGCGAAGCAGTACAGGTGTAAAAATTTTTGAAATCCGCCCAAAGACACGCCCACAATCGGTCTAAATGTGCAACTACCTCTAGAGTTTTCAAAACTGTAAGACGTTCTAAGAGGCTGAAATTCGACATTTAGCATCTCCTAGTGAATGTAAGACAAAAAAAGACAAATTTAATTGGTAAACCTCCTCTAGTGGGCGTGGCATTTTAAGGGTAAATTTTCAAATGCAGTTTACTCAATATTTTTGCTCGAAATTGAAAAAAATTGCTTAATATTTTATGTAGAAAACGCTTAGTTCGACATTTTGTTGATACAAGACTTTGGGCCCCGCCCACATTTGGAGGCAGAATTGAAGAAAAACCTAAAATTTTCCAGAAAAACTTAATTACGGCTGGCCTTGAGCCTAATTTAGGAAAGCATGAAAGAAAAAACGTAACAGGTTGGGTAAACGACACTTCATTCCAGATTTCGTAGGTATAAAGTTTTTAGTCACGCCCCCTTTTAGGGGTCGATTTTTTAAAAATATTGAATTTGAACCAAAAAATTGTGTTTTTACGTACATTTAAGTGGAACTTGGAAATATCTTATAATTAATAATTTGTAGTTAATAGCGGTTGAACCACGCCCCTTTTCGAAGTTTGCATTACTTATAAAATGTCAAAAAAAAAACTATGCCATCAGCATTTTACAATGTGGGATAGGATGGGGTATTCAACTGTCCGTTTTACGGACTATAACTTCTGCGTACACACTCTACCACTTACTCACTGGTTGAAGCTGTTTTTACCCTGTTAATTAAAATGGGCGTGTAGGTGGAGGCGTCAGATTGACGCAGTGGGCAGATTTAAAAAAAAAATACGCTTGACACTAAGAAATTCAGATATGAAGTTTAAGGAGTAGCAAATGATATAAAGTAAGCCTTTCTTTGTCGGGCAAAGCTTCAAAAATAAGTTCAAACACTCCGCGAGCTTTGACTGCATCACATCAAGTTAAAGAACACCAAATTTCAAACAAATGCATCTTCTTAAAAAAGCATGTGCAAATCCATCCTAAAGAAGACATAATGGAACATGCTGCATTTAGAGACAATACCTAAACAGCCAAAGAGCAAGCTGTTGCAAGAAAATAAAACTGATTCATATACTGGAAAGTCGTTACCATCGATAGTTTTAAGATGGAATTGCGGGGAATCATATTTAACAGCTTTCAAAACCAACAAAAAGCAAATTATTTTTTTTATGTCTCTCATCTCTCATCTCGATAGTGCCACAATTTTTATATTTCAAAAATGTTTCTCAACCAAATAAACAGAAAAAGTGTTCACATCTTTTTCTTTATATTCCATTGTCAGCAGATTATTTAAACTTTTACAAAGTGTCTGTTCAAATCAGAATTAATAAGTATATTGTTGCCACTCTAAAAGCTGGATTGCACTGTATTGCCAATGAGCTGATTTTGGCTTAGAAAAAGTAAACAAATCTGTTTAGAAATTGTACTTTTTTGCACTTACATTAAACATTTCAACTACGAGGCAGGTAGGCAAAGTTATTTAAAAAAAACAAAAAAATATTTTTCTTAGTTTTGGTCTATGGGTGGCCACTGTGATACGTTAGTGAAGTCACCTAAAGTGCTTTTTACGTCAGTCATTTACATAACAGAACAAACAACGCATGTGAACTTATTTTTACTGTCACAACTTGCAAAAAAAAAAACGCTCAAGAGTAAGTTATAAAAGCATTTAAAAAGAAGAAGGTATTGTTGCAAAATTTTGCGAAAGGAAGCTCTTAGCTCTAAAATAAATCAAAAACTAATAAAAAGGCAGAACAAAATTATCTAATGCGATTAAGTTGACGACGTTCTAGACAATACTGTCCCATATTCAAATGTGCTTATTTTATGGAAACCCCTTAGCGCTCTTGAACTCTTGGTACTGTGGAAGGTACATCCTTTTAAAAACCCACAATTTGAAAGTTAATGGTCTTCGAATCAGCTGCGCATAATCGACTGCGCCATTTTGGTGGATTAAAGGGGTGGCAAAATGCGCCGTCTTAAAGAAATTAAAAAAAACATCAAGTATCTAGTATTTTTTTGATAGAATTTCCATTATAACCAGCCACAATATCACAACAGCTAAAAATGACTGATGACAAATGAAATTTTAGTCAATAGTTTTGTCCATTTGCAAAACAAGCATAACCAAATCTAATCAAGCGCACCTGAAAGTTACACCACCGCGCTAGCGCAAAAGTAGGCAATTCCATCTGAATAGGACTCTACCGCATGTTGACACCTTCAGATTTAGCAATCAACATAAATCAGTTAAAAAAGCTCTTGCTTAATTGCTCTTTCCCACTACCAGTATTGAAGTTAGCTACAAAAATGTTTTCTTGTGTTGTAACTGCATAAAATTGTATCTTTATATGGAGTGGCACGTCACTAAAAACAAAAAAAATAGGTGAAACAACAGCCACACAATCTGCAACAAGTGAATATTCATTTAAAACTAATTATAATGCTTTGTTTGCAGATCTTTGTTGTTTACTCTCTGATATGTAAGACATCTTGGGTAGGTTTTTATTTTACTTCATCCATTAACAGCCCACTCGATAGAGTGCAAAGCTTCAAAGTATGACTATCCAACTTAATATTAAAGACAACCTTTTTTTTCTTTACTTTTTTGCAAGCATTTTGCAATAAATTAAGTTAAGAAGCCGGTTTCTTTATAGAACACCAATCACACAAGGTATTAATCTGAATCATTTTAGATGGACGCGACGCGATGTTAAGAATTATTTTTATCTTATTTTCATGAAAGAGTCTAGGTTGAATAAATTATCCGATAAAATGCGGAAGCGGCCATTGAATTATTTTTCAAGCAATTGGCCAGAAATGATTGTTAAGGCGCTCCTGGGTAAGGCACACGCAATGAGGAAGACCGGTATGAAATATGACACATGGACAAGTAGTCCTTCGAATTTGCACTTCTCTAACGACCCATTGTCCGATGACAGTTGAGAAGTGAATTACATCCGACACCCACTCGTTGGACATACCTCAGACCACGCCGAACCTCGTCGAAACAATTTAGCAAATCGAAATTCGGCATAACCGCTGCTGTTGGGGCTAAAGACGATTAGGCTGGGGAAAACTCTAGTCTGCCACATCTGCTTATAATCTTGTAACACCAGACTGTCTACCGCGAGCCGCGATATGGCCAAACGTAACAACTGACAGATACGCCCGCCGTCGAAAACGAGAACAGATTCACGATAAGATACTACTCGTACTTGTACAATTATTATTAATGAAATTTTATTACACCCAGTGCGATGCGCGTGATTTAATAAGTTTTCCCTCGACTCTCTCTAAACAAACGATGAAGTCACACGCGAACTTCCACCGCGGGGCGAACTGTGAAAAATTTAGCAGCGCATTTCCAAACGCCAGCCGGCCGCTGACACACGCAGAGAAACTAATGATTTTTCGAAAATAACTTCCTAGCGGCAAATCCAATCTTTTTGCGCGGCCGGCCGATGTATCTTCTGTATCGCATTCGCATCGCAACTTTCTGGGTGAATTTAAAATAAATATTAGCTTTATCATCTTCATAAATACACATCCAATGGGAACGAGGGCTGCGGGAGCATGACATTAGTCAGTTGGCTGATTTTTGGCACACAGGTTCGTTTCGGTGTCGCAGAACATGTTCGGTGACGTGATCCAATGATCAAATGGATCGATCTTAAAAAAAACGAGTTTTCTAAGAAATTCACTTTGATCAATTGTTTACATTTTTTTTGTTTTTGTTTTTATATTACTCGAATCAAGGGTGCGTTGAACCTAGACACAATCTAATACACTTCATTCTTGACCTCGTGTGTTCAAAGATTTGTTTAGAAAGGTAACTTTGATCCACTTTCTGCGAATGATATTGACGTGTTGTCTGGTGATCTTTCACGGACCCAGCTTTCATTGAGTAGGCTTACTGCAGCCGACAAATGACTTCCTTTCAGCGTGTACTAATACGAATATATACAAATGACATTTCGCGGAAAAGTGCGTGATACAGGGAAGAGATTAATGAAAGGAAGAAATTAAAAGAGGAACATTTTGTATGCGCAATTGGACGCCAGTAATGGTTTTAGTTGTTGTCAGAAACTGGTCCTTCGAGCGGGGTCATTTTGGTTCCACTGGAGAAATGTGTGGGAATCAGAGATATTATTTATGTGCCGTGAAGCCAGTTGTTAATGGATTTCTGTCATTTGTCTTGGCATGGGAAAGCTGCTTGAAAAATCAAAAAGTCATTAAAAATAGGAGAAGCAAAAAGGAGCTTATACATTGCTTGTAGATTCAGGATGTTTTGTTCGGATTCCCTGGTAAAGATCCTTATGTGCTGATGCTTATGTGCTTGCGTGTATTAGCCACATAAGCATTTAATAATAATTCCGTAATTCAGACCTTTACCAAGTAGTTTAAATAATCAAGAACCTATCTACTTAAAAAAGTTCCTGGTTTTTTAGTCCTCTCGGAATTTATTCAGAAAGAAGCCAGACCTGAGAGTAAATTCCCTGTCTAAGCTGGTATTGATCTTGCCGACATCTGAAGTTAATGACGTTCACCCTTATCCTATATGGCTGAATGATTTTCTCAAAACCACATCCGCCAATGAGCTTTCGCAATCAGCAGTAATCGAGCGTTTTGCTTTTTCTCCCCACCAGAGACTACTGACCGCCGACAACTATTGCGGTTCGTAATAGCTACTCCTAAGGGTACGGCTACGTTGGTGACTTTGTCTTTTGTTTTGTTCGCTCTTTTGAGTACTTGCAATGGGGAACCGATCCAACAACATTATTTTATCGTTGCATCCGAATTTCAAAGGGTTTTAAGACGAACTCATTCCTTCGAGTAAGAGCTCTTAGGGTCCCTAAAATATGCTCTGCTTGTGGTATAATTTAAGAAATTTTCCCATTAAAAAACCGCTTGAGTCGAGCTTCGACAATATTTTTAAAAACAATTCAGATTTCACATTTTGTGCTTTTTAAATGTGTTATCGCGCCAGTGGTATTATTATGGAAAAACGTTTTGATTGTTGCTCGTGCATCCAAGGATGTGCAGTAAAAGAAGCTTTACTGTCTTGAATGCACATCACACCCATCCAAATTTGCTGGACGTGAGCTTGATTCCCATTCAAATTGGAAGTGACTCTTTCTTGTTATGTTTTTCCGCCAGAAAAACTTTTGGCAATTTTAAAAATTTTCCTAGCTGTTGTTTGCATAAAATAAAAACGGTTGAAAAAAGGGTAAGTATTTCCTCCATCTAGAGGTCACTTTGCATACGTAACGTTTTTTATCCATGTGGATTTAAACAAATAAAGTTTTTTTTTTGACTTTTTTTTTAATACACTGTGCCACATACGACTGCACCAAATTGTGACTCAAAGACTTGTGACTCTCGGCGATAGTGATGTTGTGGGAATCTAGTCTTAGAATTAGTCTTTTGATCGGCTGCGCCATTGTCGACAGCGCCAAGTTTTTATCTACCCCTTGAAAGGCTTATAGTATTGGGGATCACTTTCTTTTTGGTATAGGGTGTTTGCTGGTGTTCTGCTTTTAGGTAAAGAATAAGGAATTAGGAGTAGCCCGAAAGGGAAAGCGAAACATGTTTAGGACCCAAGGCTCCAAAATGGTGTTAATAACCAAAACACTCTATCCGACTCATCAGTTTAATTACATTCCACAAAGATATTTGACGATCGCCAGTGACCTTTATCAATGATTGTTTGACCTTAGCCCTACCGACTGCGCCATTGGAATTTTTATGAAAAAGTTAGATTATAAATAAATAAATAAATAAATAAATAAATAAATAAATAAATAGAGTGGCGCAACAGCTCGAGGTGAACCAGGGCCAACTTCTCAACCATGTATGCTGTGTGTGCTATATGTTTTTCACATACAAGGGGACCTACGATTTTTTGCCGAATCCGAACGGCACTTTGAGAAGTTTTTCAAGACAAATGTTACTCTCGGATGGTTTGTCAGACCCTCGCGGAGGTGGGAGCCGTGAAAAAGAACAAGTCTTTTTTTCAGGTGGCAGAGGCAGGATTCGAACCCAGACCTCCGGCGTCAGAGGCACACACACTAACCACTGCGCCACGGCACCCACGTTAGATTACACCCCAAAAGTTAGATTACAAAGCAAAAATAATGAAAACGAATTCGCATAAGTTTTAGGTATTCGGCAGCTCAGCCGAATCACTTGGTCACCGAGAACAAATTAATGATGCTGCCTTTACATTGCTTGGTTCTTTTGCTTTGGGACACGTTATTATATCAGAGTCCTATTTTTTAAGTAACCTTTTAGGACATGGGTGGCAGTCATGTCAGCCTCTACAGACTTATATCCAAACTTGATAAGAAGTTTTAGGATGTTAAATGTGCTTCTAGGATCAGTTTCTTATTATAAGCTCTGGACACGTTAATCGACTTTACAAATGCTGTTTATTCAAGTCATATTCTTTTTAACTGCTCGGTGTAGAGGTCAAACCGAGGTTCAACATCTACAAGATAAACCACATTTATTATACAAAAGGCAAAAACAGCCATTCAAAAGTCATTCGAAACAGTGTTAACTACTTTTCCGGCTGCATGTGAAAGGTGCACTACCGACTGCGCCAGAAATATTTAAACAATGACAAAATCAAACTGTTCCGAAAAAGAAATAGTATCAGATTTTGGCTTTCACTTAATTTTAATTGAAGATATAGAAATTGAAGTAGTTCCCAATGAACAACAAATGAACAATGGATAAAAGGGCATGATTCGGGACTGTTTAACAATTGAGCTATGAACATTCCTATATTTTTTTTTGCCACTTTTTAAAAATGCGATCTTCTTCGAAGCCATTCTTTGTGAAATTTTTGTATAGGTCTTAACGAATTCTAGATTGCGTAGAAACTAAAATAAGTTTTTTTTTTATATTCTTGTCTTAATCTTGACAAGATCATCTGATCAAATCCAAATAACCCATGTAAATTTAGAATTGAAGCATTTACCCTGAATTTTAAGAAACTTTAAGGGGAAATAGAATGGTAGACTTTACAGGCATAGGATTTAGGCAAGATCAAAAATCACAAAAATCGATTCTATTGTTTCTGACAGAAGTAAAATTTTTAGGTGATCAGTATCAATATTCGTTTTATAATAACTGATCACCTAAAAATTTCAATAACACCAACTTGCTAAATTCCTGAACAACTTAAGTTTAGCTTGCAACTACTCATCAAATGATCCTCAATGATCAGTTTAAATTGCCACTTAATTTGGAAGCCTTCTAGGAGAGGATTTCAAGCCAGATCCTAACTACATTAATTTTGGAACAAATTGTTAGGGACTCGTCAATATGTCATGTATACATTCCACGAAAAAAACATATTGATAGAAGAGTTTCGCCCAGGGCATGATCTGTAAAACGTTTCCGAAATACATATATAATTTTATTTTCAAAGAGGATTTTTAGCTAGACCATAAGATCACTAAGAACTTAAGTGCCATATGGCTTTCCTTAAAGTTTTAAAGGATATTCGGAGGCATGATCGTTGATGCCTTTATGAGGTTTAAATTGCCTCGCACAAGGCCAGCGTCAGCCATTCTAACCATTGCCTTACAAGTCCCCCTGAGCTGAATCAAATGCATTCCTAAGTCACTAGCATTCATTGGAAAATCCTGTATGTGGACGCGCATATACATATTTAATAAAGATGCCTTTTCAAAGTTGAATCTATAACTTAAGCGGACTGTTTTTGTGGCGGCATGATGCCGCCATCCAGTTGTTGTGCACCACACCTTTGCGTCAAGAACAATGAGCCGGAGCTGGCAGAACTTCTTTGTTTAGGCAACGGAGGCGACGACTCTAATCAAGGAAAATCAATTTATTTTCCGACTCGAAGAAAAGATCATAATATTATAGACCCTGGCTCTCTTCGATAGCGATGAAAACTACTCTCTGTATTTGGATAGGCCTCGCCCATATTAGGTCCACAATCTGCCCAGCAATCATCGCTACAAATTACCGCTAATCAAAAGAGGAGTCTGAATCGTTCCACTTTTGTACGTATGGTGTGTGTGTGTTGCATACATATGGTTGGGTTGGAAAGGGTACCTTTATGCCCGTACAAACAAGCGGCAGTTTGGGGGAGAAGCCACAAAGCTGCTTCACTCGTCACTGATCGTTTTCCTTTATCTTTCGGTCAATTCATCAGAAAAATTGAACAGAAATAACAATAAATCTTGAGGCTCTGAGACCGATTTATCAATCCCAGCTGCTGCAGTTTGTGGGGTAAACAATATCACCTTTTCCCCAAAACATGGTCGCACTGCCGGAGCAGGCGACCGCAAGCCTGAACCCTGGTTCAGTGTCTTATTTCTTTTTCTCCGTTTTGTTGTTATGAACGACTACAACACACCATCGCCGATACGAGAGTACTTGACCCAAATTCGCCATTTAAGGAAATGCACAACAATTCCCAATACCATGTGGGGTTTCTTTATCTTTTCTCGTTGTCATATCATGGTTGAGTTTCTTTTGAAAGTTCTTGCACTTGAAGTGCTTCTCTGAGCTAATATTGGGGATTTACGCAAGTCACAAAGGAGGCAACCACACATTATGCACCTTCCAAGTGCTCACTTGATGTCAAATTTCATCCATCCGCCCTCAAACCCTCGAGGTACGCACACACAATGCTCCACCTTCGAGAAGTTGCATAATAAATAGGTATTCCTAATCGATTTAAGATCCACGAATCAGAGATAAATCTAGAACTGATTTGAGTGAAAGTGAAAGTGTGAACCGATATTAAAGTGTCGGAGGGTTTGAGCTTGATTGAGTTTTGTATCCATATGCAAATCGAATCAATTTTATTTGACGACATTTTCTGTTTGAATTAGTTGATCGTCATGTTAATCGCGCCTCAGTGGATGGCCATTTTCCATTAAGTCGTCTAACTGTCATATGGGATTATGGTTCGCGCGCAAGTGAATGTCATTATTAATCGAGTTGGATTTTGTCGATTAATTAGCGAAATTCGATACGAGGAAGTGAGGTAATTTCACCTCGTGCCTAGGGGCATCGAACATTGATTCGGTTGCGTTGAGTGCTCTTATATGGGTATTCGTATTCTAATGGCAATAAAATATAAATTTCAAACATTATGTATAAATTGGTTTTTTTAAAAATTAATGATGGATTTGCGAATGTTCATTCTCAACTTCTACTTTCGCCTCGGGTTATTAAATTTTGCGATGCATTAGCATTTAATAATTATTCTGTTTCGACACTTTAAGTGTTTTTACGAGGCTCTTGTATTATTCATTTCATGCTTTCGTGCTTTATGAGCTTCCGACTCAAAATGAGCCCTATACAAGTCTGGGTAAGAAAATGCAGTCACCCTACCCGGACGCATGTTACCAAATTATTCATTCTCCATGGTGGTGGTCCTTGACATAACCGAATTTGACTCTTAACAAAAAAGCTATCAAAAATTATATTTTTTGTCCTTTTTTGTTGCCCGAAATAGAAAGTTTTTTAAGCCTCCGCACGTAATTTATATAGTTGTGGGCATTCCACAATAAGGTTGACAATTATAGGAACAAATTATTCATTTCCATCAATTGTTATTATTATTATCAATTTACTCTTAAAAAGACTCTTAATTAGACTTCCGTTAACCTAACTTCGTGAATCGGATGATTTGGCACTGAACATCCTAAGAGTTCGTTCCTAAGTCCGATAAGCATTAGATAAGTACTAAAGGTACCATCCGTTTGGAGTTCAAAAATATAACTGGAATGTAAATGTTTTTCGCCAGAGGTGCACTCTTCTTCTTTGCCATTTTCTTCTTTCCTCTTGTAAGACGAGGTTTTGAGGGATCGCAGCCTACCCGCACTTCTTTTGGCTTGGTTGTATGGGGTTTGAACCTAATTAAAAACGACTTAAAAATACGAACTTGTGGGCGCCACTGATTGCATTATTTTTATTTTACTTTCCTCCTGCAATAAGAGAGAGAGCATAATATACGACTTGCCAAAATAAAGATAGGAAAATATTTTTTTTGGCAGGTTAAGAGAAACAGCTTCTCGTGTTTGAGGAAATGGTTGGAACGCAATATTATTGTAGAAATTTTGAAGTCATTGGATTGGATGGTTTTTATCAATTCCAAAATTGATTTTAAGTGTTTCGTTTTTTTAGACTGACCCTCCAGCAGCTACGAAACAGTTTTAGGGGAAAATTTTATCTTATCTGAGGCCTTCCATGAGCGACAACTCCCATGTTTTCTCAACTATCGACATTTTGAATTGCTGGATATTCTATTGAGTTAGAAAAGACTGGTTCCCAAATCGCATTGCACAGCTTACGAGCGTGGGCTCGAGGGTAAACTGATGTTCATTCGATCTTTGATGACAAGAGATCAGAATTCAGCAGACGTTTATGAAAACGAGGAAGAGACTCGTAGACAAAATAGAGCCATGCGGAACCCCAGAGTTTATTTTAAAGTTAACCAAAACAACTTGAATTGAACGGTTTGAAATGTAATTTAATTTCTTATTTACATTGAAAAGGAGATTCCTCGATTCCATATGCACGAGTTTTCGACAAGAGAGATGGTGCCATACCCGCGTCAGCAACAATTTTGCTTTCACCAAAATGATGCAAGGAACGGATCAGATCACCAGTGGAGCCTTAGCTTCGAGAATCGTATTGCCGGTATTTTAAAAGGTTTCGTGATTCAAGATATTTTATTACCTGATAATTAATCAGCTTTTTCATGACGTCAGAAAGAAGGGAAAGAAGTGCACAGACAGCTGAACGACAGTTAGAGGTTGAAGAAGAAGCGCCTTTTTAAGGGATGGGCCTGACAAAGGCTTAACTCGAAAACATACTTGATATATGTGTAGGACCGACAAAAAAGCTTACATAATGGTTTCGCTAGCGTGGAAGTACACGTCTTCAAAATAACTGGGGATATTTTATCGGGCCCAGCCGATTTATGAATATAAGGATCCTTAACTCTTCAAACTATACGAATGCGAAAGTGATTTTGTCCCATAGTGCAGACATGCGCGGACATTACGCTATCTGTAAGCGTGGACCTGGCAGAAAAATGAGCTGCTAGGAAATTAGCTTTGTCTATGCAACTGACAGTTGAAATGCCATTGCAAACGAGTGTTGGGATGGAGGATGAGGCAAAATTTTTCACATTTTTGACGAAAGACAAAAAGTTTTTACTACCTTTGGGACAATGTAGAGTTTTTTTTACCTCAGCTTTTTGTCCTACAAAAGTTTCACAGGGCGGATATGTGCAATAAAAAGGTTCCTGGCTCAATTTTCCTTTCAGTTCCTTTCAATTTGCATGACTGAACACACGAGTCCTTTAAGCTTATCGCCGGGTGCTCAAGTTTAAAATAAATATAAGATTAAAACTGCATTTTTGGAATTCCAAGTCATTCTGTCATCGTCAAAGCTTTGCTTGCTAGAAGATCGAGACAAGGAAAAATATTTCAAGATTTTATTTTTCGCCACTCATTGGCTCTATTGCTGAATTTTTAAAGCATACTCTTGTTTGAAGACTGCCAATAACTACTTTCACTGCAATAATTCTAAAGTGGTTTCAAAGTCAAGAGCATAAAACAATGTGCTTTTTGTCAAAGTTTATCTCTTTCTGGCATGCTTTAGCATTGAAAAATCTTGAGCTCTAAAACTCAAACCTTAAGGTTCTTCATGTTTTTCAATGTCCCAAAAGTTTCTACTATGAATATGGGTGTTGGTGTTTAGGTCGAAATGATGTTTCTTTTGTCCTTAGACCTCTTGATTCAAAACAGCACAAGTGTATAGGCATGGGACTGAAGAACCCGGGAACTTATGACCCAACATTTACAAAGTCGGCAGGGCTCAGAAAGATGTTGACAGTCTAGAGCTGCCTGCAAGTGCTGATTTATCTTTTCAAACACTTAATTTTTGTGGATAGACCGGCTTAAGGAATCTGAATGCGCTTAATTCACCTTGTGACAAAAGTCCCCTGCATATTACTCGCGTATATTTGAGAGAAACAAATGAAAAGATGAACCGTTAAGAAAAAGAACATTTTTTGAGAATCTTGGTCAAAGAACAAGACTTTCGCTAACCCCACACACCAAAATTTAACATCTTATGTCACAGTAACAGGGCAGCCAGGGCTAGGTTTCTCATGACCCTATATGCATGCTGTGTGCGTTCTTTAGCTTGCAAAGCATGTAGGAAACTTGACAAACAATTTTTGCGGGTCCCAAATAGCGCATCAAAATGCCTTTCAAACAATGTTGTTTGCACCACGAAGGCTGTTTGGTTTTTGGTGTCCCCACCCGAGATCGTTTCCTTATTTTGGTAACTTTGCCAAAAAATCATCTTTTGAGGCTGCCAAAATCAACGGAGTGATGTCAGTGACAAAATTTCAGATTTAAAATTAGGAAGATTTTTGATGATCGCTTTAAAATCAGATTAAAAAGCTCTGTTACTAGAAGTAAAAATGAATTTTGAGCCCAGTAAATTCGCTAACCTATTATGATGAATCATATTATGGAATCGACAAGAGTTTTGCCCAAATATTTAGGGTAGATATTTCTTTTTCTCAGGTATCTCCCAGAGGCATTCCAATTCAAATCACATATCCGAATTAATCACATATCCGAATAAACCAGAAACCTCTTTCTCACAATGTTCCCCGAAATATGGTCAACAAGGATTGGCCACTTACATATGGGTTCCGTGCGACTCTCACGCATAAACACCCAAAATACTATACGCAACCGCACAACACCGTTAGTCAGTCTCATAATAAAAATGTCCATTTATCGTGGCTCTAATTTAATGTGACATTGTTTATACTCTAAAAGGCAAAACAAAACAAAAGTCGTGAGTGTTCATTTAGCAGAGCTATCCGACATTTTTGGCCAACAACCTCTGCCTATATTTGCCACCAAAAACGTGCGTTAACTACAGAATCAAATTGTGAAATACTTTAGAATCAACTACATGCACCGTCGCAATCACAGCAATTACTATACAATATGATCGGTGATCAACAAGGACATAAGAACAAGTTCATCATATGAATGAAAAAAAAAAATTATTAAATCTTGGGAATAAATTTTCCACATTTAGTAGCCTCGATCAAGGAAGATAAGACTTTTGTAATATAAAAATAAAAAAAAATTAGCATATCTATAAGAAAATAAATCGAAAACACCAACGTTTTGGCATTCTGAGATCACCATAGCGCAGCGCTCGGCTGGCACGATGATGGGGTAAAAGAACGAATTGAGGGCAACACGATATGAATACGAAATTAGGTTCGACAAACTTCTGAACCCGTGGATCCCGTCCCGATCCGATGCGATGGTGGGTGAGATGGAACCGATCCCTTTTATATTCACGTGATTAGGTGCAGACATTGCTGTTATGTTTCTTTGTTCCAAATATGACCGAACAAAGGATCGATTCGGTCGATGCGGATAGATTGGTAGATAAAGAATTAATTTTTTTTGCCGACGATACATAATAAATTCGTCGGCCTGGCATTGATGACTGTTTGCTGATTTCAAATTTGCGCAGCTTCAAATGGCTTAAAAGGTTATGCTACACCGTGTTGAATGTTCTCACGGTCAAGCAATAAGGTGCACACACAAGCATCGAGGTTATAGAGGAAATGCAAAAACTGCTTAGGAGATAATAAAGTCGTGAAGTTAATGGGCATGTTTAGAGAATTATAAATAGATAAGGTTGTTCGAGTTAGAAATTGTTGAAAGTTTTGTTGTTTGCAAATTAAGTGACTTTGTATCTCTTTTGCTTTAGGAGAGTCAGGATTTCGAATGTTCCTGAACCAAAGAAGGCAGTGTAAACATTGTTACATGCCTCTACAAGTATGCTATGCATAAGTTTGTTTGGACATCAATGAAAGAAAAAATGAAGTGAGTAAAAAAGGATTTACAAACCTTTTAAAAAATCACAATAAAATGGTTTTGCTGGAACGGTTAAAAAAGAGCTCTGGACTATGTCTACCACAAAATTAAGGAAAAATGGGTAGAAAATTAATCAAGTCCCGGTACAAACCTGTACAAAGCAGGCCTAAATGCCTTAAAAAGCAGTAAATATTGAGAAAAACGTTGCAGGCAATAAATTTATTTCTCGTTTTTGTTTTGTAATAGAGTGTTTCCCTGAAAACAGAGATTAAAGTAGGAAGACTAAAAGTTAATCCCAAAGTGTTTCCACCGGTAAAAGGATTAATTCAGATTAATTCAGTTTTGACATTTCTCAATGATATCCTGTGGTATAAAATGGCAATGCCAAGTCGTCAGGGCAGAATAACTAAATTTATTTTCAATTGTACAGGATTTTGGATTCTATGACACGAAATAGTCCACAAAATAGAAAAACAAAACGTCATATATGTTCAGCAAGCATTAACCAGTAGCACCAAGTTTAGCATCCACCATTCTGTTAAAGTATGCACGCCTCAGTGCATTTTTTTGACAGGTCCACTAACATCCTGACGAAACTAGTAAAACAAATCTTATATTGACAGCTGGGTACCATCAACAGAGCTGTGTTTGCTGTATTGTGTAAAGGGATCCGCAGATGTATAGTTGGACCTATCAAAAAAGATAAATGCGTTGTTCTGTGCACAATGCAACAAAATGGTGGAAGCTGCTGGTTGATGTTGATCAAAATGTTCTGCTTTCGACTTTGTGATCTAAAATCATATTAATATGTTTGACGTTTGTTTTTCTATTGTTTTTTGCGAAGTTCAGTTTCGTAGAATCAAAAATTCGGTGGCAGTGAATATTTTTTTATACCCGAACGAGGGTATATTAATTTTAATGCATAGTTTGTAAAACAGTGAAATAATTGTCGTAGACGCCTAAGACCTTTTGGAGATTTAACCGAGACCGACAGGTGAATCGATTAAGCCATGTCCGACCGTCCGGCCATCCGTCCGTCTTATGTGTGAAGGTTTTAGGTCTTCAAAATCAAGCCAGAGAGCTGTAACTTGGTATGCAGCTTGGTTCTTTTGTTGCACAGACAAAGTGAAAATTGACTCAATCCCTCAACCGCGGATGAGGTGAGACAACCACTATTTCATATTTTTTTTTTTTTCAAAATGCTTTTTGGTAAAGTTAGACATGGCGGAAATTGAATGTTGGTACTCAGCAATGTTGGCTCAAGACCTTGTTGGGCATTGCTTGCTGTATGGGTGCAGCAACTTCATCCAAAGAAATCCCTTGGCAAGTTTGATTTAGAACGAGTCAGGAGACTTTTCCCAATGACATCCAACAACGAAAATTTCATTAATCAGGCAGCACTAACAACTGTTGACGAGGAACATTGGCCAATAGGGAAAAGTTCGAAAGAGACGTTGAATTACATCACTGGAAACAACGCGTGATGGGGCGCAGAAATGGTAGAATTCGAGAGGCAGAAAATATGAGGAATAAATATTAATAGCGTCCAAAAAATAGGTAAATAGTTTCAAAGGTCTGAGAAGGTCTTAGATTTAAACACATCCAACAGTTGATCCATTCAAAATTCTCTATCACGATATGCTCGGTGAATAATTTTATCGATTTAATTGTTTTTATGTTCGTATCAAAAAGTGTCTACGATTAAGAGGTGCTTTTGAAACTAAAAAAAGGACAATAAATTTTTTAAGCTCACATATCACAAGCTGCTGCGAGCCGAGCCTTTATTTAGAAACTGTTTCTTCGCCTTAGGAGCCTAACCGAACATGTATTAACGATACGTTCGGTGACGAATTTGATCGGATAGTTTTTTCTAAAAAAAATAAAGATTTCATCTTATAAATTGTCTAAGATTAAGAGTCACTTTGGAAAATATAAAAAGGTTAATCCGTCTTTAAAAATCTGAATACATTTTTTAACCTCACATGTCACTAGCCGATTGATGCATGGCAATGGAAGCACATCAGTCATTACACCTATACCTGCCAATGCAAAATTTTCTGCATATTTTTTTCTACTTAAAGCTGAAAAAAAAACCTGCTCGTTGTCTAAGCCAAATCAGTCAGTGTGTCTCATTTAAAATGCGTTTCACTTGAATTGAATATCAAACTCTTCCCACGCTGGACAACTATCAATAAATCTATTCGCCAGTTATAGACTGCATATTTATACTACTGACTCCCGACTGAGTTCAAGGTGACGATCTATAGCGCCAACAGAGAAAGCTTACTAGCTCCTAGCCAACACGATTCATCCATCCACATTATATGCCAAAAACTCCCATATGATACATTTATTTTTAGTCAACGCCAGTGCGACATTGAATTTCGCGGATCGCAGATTCTAGCCTAAATTACCATAACGACAAAAGACCAGACTCTGCAGTCCCAGTGCGTTCGTTAGGCGGAGCGGCGGAATAATGCTAGAACCCTTTTGGTTTAAGGCAAAACACCTGCAGCCGAATCGGGCACCATCATCAGGGCGACGCACGCGTTCCGCAGCTCGAATCTATTTTGAATTGTTGCCATATATCTAGCTAGCGCTGCTCTGCCCTTTTGTAATGCACCCAGCGTCTTCTGGGAAAAACCGAAACACTTGAAAGCACAGATGCGCCTTTTGTATCGCACTCTCCTCTTGGCACATGCGTTTGCATTCAATCACAATGGAATCAATTTAATGCCAAATGCCATTGGTGCTGTAGCGTCTTAAAAATTCCAGTGCGTCCGTCGTCGTCATATGGACGCGCTCTTGTACACCGCTGTTGTAATGTGAGTCAAGAAGGTGGCGACTGAATCGAGCATTGTAGCATGCTGCATACAGCTACTGATCGGCGGCATGAATGCGTTTAGATGCACTTTTATGGTTCTCTGGGATTTGATTACGCGCCGGCCAAACCATCTCAGCCGTACTCGGTCGGTCGGTCCTCTCAGTGCGCCGCCTTACAATGTGCAAAGCTGATTGGCGCTTTATGTTTGATCACTTCAATGGAATTGATTTCGTATTCTATGGATCTATTGGCACTCGGGAGCAATTAGGGCGAAGAATTTTTTACCTTTTACATCAATTAATCGTAACGTGAGGATTTTACTATATGAGTGTCAGGGAATTTAAATGAGATTCGGTGGGAAATATCCTTGAAAGTTTCATCGGCCTGTGTTGCACGGATGGAAAAAATATGGTCAGTCATTAGATGTTTATTAAAAAACATTCAACTCTCATTAATCAGAAGATTGGTGTTTGTTTTCTCAGCTTTCTCACCATGAGCCAGAAAAATCTTTCAGAGATAATTTCCCGATCAGATGGAAATGTGCCTTCCATTTCAGAAATTCAAAAATAGATTTTTCACAATGCGATTCTCAAATGTGTTTATTCAATCAAATCTGTCATCACTCATTCGAAAGGAATAAACATTCCAAATAGCACACTCCAGAGTGACAAACACTCATCTTGTTTACGTTCTTCTTTCCGGTATTTGTCACTTCCTCCATAAAAAAAATAGAAGACTTTCTTCACCGCCAAATACCTCCGCCGCACACCATAAGGTGCACCACATGATTGCATCAATCAAACATTGCATCGCCGAAAAACAACTGAAAAACCGTCAAACGTAAGCCAACATCACTCCACCCACAAAAGTCGTGTATAGAGAAAGCATAAATCCGCGCCAAAGAAAAGAATCTTTGCCGGGCCATAAACCTCAAATGATTTATCTTATGCACACTTTGTTTAAGATTGCGCAACCTATTGCGCATTCAAATGCATTCTGAACGGGCCAATGTTGCGCGTCAACATGCACCCACCGCACTGGCGCCATCAACACCTATATGGGAGTCTATAAGCCCCCAGCTAATTCACAATGTTGATCCAGATTCCTCCCATGGGGACGCATCATTATTTTGGGAAGGCTAATAGACAACGGTTTTATTTGGCAGCTAGAATGAAAGCTTTTTGTCACACACGACGACGGGTGGTGCACAGCAGCCCCTTTTTACTCCCAACCTGTGCTGGCAAAATATCAAAACAACTTAACGGCGAGTTAGGTGCATCTGTTTCAGAGGAATTCAGACTTGCAAAGACCCTGGTGGGAAGGACTGTTTTCTTTTTGAGGAGGGGGATGCGCATTCAAAAGTGATTTATCGAAATAGCAAGTCGATGCAATAAATTGGTTTTATTTTTTTTTTCTGGAATGGGTTGGAGCGGCTGGTTTTTTATTTTTAAAGAAGATGGGACAAGGCAAGGAATGAACTAGTTAGACAGAATTCTTTCGGACTAATAGATAAATTTCTACTCCGGATTTAATTAACAGCAAAAAAGCATTGAAGCAACTGGAGCCAGATTGGAGTATAGTGCCGGATGTGTAATTAGTCATGGTTCATGAAAGATTTTTTGTTTTTGGGTCAAATGGAAGTCAATTAAGAATAGTAGGTTATGGCGAAGCAGATGGGTTAACATAGAAGACACATGGAAGGGTCTGAATTTGGTGAATGAGCCCAGACCATGTTTCGTGTTGATCTCTGATCAAGACGAAGTTTTTATGTTTGCAAGTTTTTGCACTGATTCGGAAGTATTTTTTTGGTGGGAATTCGTTGAGGTCATTCAAGCAATTTGGGAAAGTTGCAACGAAAAACGTAAAAAAAAATGAGCAGATGCTCCAGTTTCCGACAATCTTGAGGCTGCTGTCCTCTTTTTTGGACGATTTCTTCTGAACGGAAAGCGTTTAAGTTTGATCGGATCAATAGGTTCATCTGCAGACTTAACATCGCTCTTTGTTAGTCAGATTCACTGTCAATCACTGTGAGTTTCAATTGAAAACTCATCTATTTTTTTCTTTACTCAGCGTTTCGGCTTCAGATTTGGCATTGCCTGCTTTAACCTTTAAGCTGTCTCCTAAACAATTTATGCCATCTATAAATCCGACCAATGTACAGCGTTTTGTCGGATAAAAGACGAGTTGATAATGTTGTAAGCAGCCAGGATATCAAGAAGGGTATGCTTAGGAGAGAAGGAAATTTATTATTTAAATTTAAATTATAGCGCGTTGTTCCAGGTAGCCTTTTAAGGAGACTCATCATTCCACGAATGATCTAAATGGAAAGAATATAACCCCAACACTAACCTCAGGGCTTTTGTTCACGTGGAAAAAACGGTCTTGCTATACACCTTTTTGGGACAGTTCTTCGACTTGTGTTCAGAGTTTGCACTACATCTTAAGGTTTATATGGTCCATATCAGGACACTACAAGACTCTTCAAGACTCTCCAAAAATATCTCTTGCAACGAACACCTTTAGGGACTTTGTTACCAGAAGTTTTGTGTTTTCAAATGCTAAGTGGTTTTCAAAAACAGCGTTGGCACTACCTATTCAAATGTAAAGTACTGCTTTATGGGTACAGCTCCTGAAAAGTGACCGCCTCCATCCCGAAAAAGCTGCAAACATTCGTTAGCCTCTGGAGTATGTTGATATTTTTCCGACTGAATCATATTTTGAACCGGCAGAGGTACAGTCTGCGTTCGACTGTCCTAAAAGATCGAGTGAAAAACCATAACCAGTGTTGCCGCAAGTTTAAATTTAAAGTCGCTAGATTAGCTGAAATTCTGAAGACAAAAAGTCGTGAGAAAAAATAATTATACAAAAAATTTAAAGAAAAAGTTTGCGGCGGAAAATCGTGCGTTTTTTTTTTGTCGCACGTTTCTCTGTCGTCTTTTGTCCAAGGACTTAGGCAGGCTTAAAATTTGCAGTGAATACTTTTTTTCTTTAGTTTGTAATATTGCGAATACGCAGGTGAAATAGGAACACATGGCAAACGCCTCTGTCCAAAAATCGCTTCAAAAGGTCGCCACAAATAGTTTGACGATTTCGAAATATTTTTTGTTGCGCACTGGGTTGAAATTCCGCTTATAGCGTCTTTGTCGCTAGAATGACAATCCTGACGCTAACATTTTGCAGATGTCCGGGCGAAGTCGCTTGGCCTGCCTCGAATCGTATTTAAAATGTTTGCTTAAACATTTAATGTCCTGATTTTAAGGATGAATGGTTGTTTCCCAATCAACATGAGGTAAATATTCAAAAAATTCAAAAACCTTCGCTGAGATCAACGATTATTTTGACATTCAGATATGTTTGTGATTCGATGTTTTTATGAGCTAATATGTACTTGCTGTGAAGGAAAACCATACATCTGTAAATAAGCCGACAAGTTTTACAAAAACGTCATGTTTTGTAGCTTTCGAAACACTCGTCTCAGTTTTTCGCTTTCATTGTGAATGACGCGCTGATTGTGAAACAGGCGTTACGTTTGTTCAGTGATGCATTCACAAGCCAAATAGTCGAAACTGCTGCAACAGCTTCAGACGAAGGTGCGGCGTGATTCCTATTGACATTTTCTCGAAACTGGAAAGTTGTAACCCGAAAACTTTGACATGAAAAATTGTGGCAGCCGTCGAAGACGAACCTAATTAAGTTTGTATTGTGTCTTCCGTATCGATAAGTTCATGAAATGAAAAACAAATTGTGTATAATGCCACAATTGCCAAAAAAAATGTCAAAAAACTGCTTTTGCACCTAGAGTGATTACTATTGAAACTTTCGTTGTTGCCTCGACCCTACAACGGGAGGGCTTTGCGGTGGCAGGAGTCAACGACTTTTAGGATAATCCAGAAACAAACAAGACTCCATATATCTCCACCGGCCATAAAACCGAGACGATTAAAAATAAATCTTAAAGTGTCTCCACCGGACAAACATGATTGATTTGACACGAGCACTCTTTTCTTGTCATTTTGGCTCTCAAAAAGAGAGTGGCGATGACAATCCCCAAGGGCGAGACTATATTTTCGTTGATAAAGTAACAATAGAAAAAGGAATGTGTGATAGATCTCTCATACGTGGGCAGTTTCAGTTTCCTTTATTAAGTATCAAACTGTTATAAATGTGCGCGAAAAAAAAGCAGGATAAAGAGGTGTGTGAATAAGATTCATTTCTAATCGCTTGCCGAGGGGAAATATATTTGTGATAAGTCTGTCATACGTGGGTAGTTTCAGTTTCCTTTTTCAAGTATCAAACTAATATAAAGGTGTGTGAAAAGGGTTATAAGCGGCATAAGGAGTTATGTGAAAAGGGTGAATGAGATTTATGAGGGCATTAATTTTTAATCGCTTTTCAAAAGGAGTTAAATTTGAATGGTAAAGCTCGAGATTTAAGGTAAGGGATGTAAGACGCGAACAAGTGTTCGGTGGAGACATTGTTTGAGGTTGATACCGTTCATAGGGACCTAAATCATAAGTCTTTCAAGTCCTTAAGGCCTTAAGGGGGAAGTCCTAAGCAAAGAAGAAATATCGTTAAAGATTACCAAATACGGGTACAATATCGCAATATCACTGATATATGTGATATGTATGCAATATCAATGAAAAGTGATCATTTCGATGAATATGAAGAATTTAAGGTCCAGAGCACCCCATCGTTGTCAGAGGCTAGATCCACATGCACATAGATCTAATGCACTTTATGTAAGACCGTCTTTTTAACGTAAATGCAGGAGTTATTTTATAGTTTTACTTTTATCTGAAAATCTGCGTTTCCTTAGCAGATGAGATCATAAGAAAATGTAGACAGAATTTGAGTTATGACTTGCGCCTCTAGTGAGAAACTCACGTAATTTACAAACAATAAAGTTGTAAGCAAAATAACTAATGGGAACGACATAAAAGTGCCTGGAATCAACCAGTGTGTAAAAATGTCAGAAATAAATGTCAGTTTCAATTATTTCATCCAAATTAGAGGCTCTCAAACTTCGCCATACTCGTGCGTGAGTGTGTTATTCTCTGCTCGTAGCAATATATTAGCCATCATAAATCTGGATGACACTCAAAAAGAAACCTACAGTAGTGTGTAAGAAAAACAAATTTTAAATGCATTGCCCATGAGGTAACCCAATTGGCGTCACGACTCGGAAAAGAAAGCCTTCATCTAACCGCCCATTCAAAGTCACGAATCAATGGTAAGCTGGTGTTTTTTTTTTTTGCTCTCTCAACTTCTACAACGTGTATAGGGTATTTGTGAAACCCTGAAATGCTAATGCCTTGGCTACTTGAATTACGATCGTCACATGCCTTCAAGCTAAATATGTGAGCGCGGTGAAACTTTGTAACGAAATCTGAAAAACTACATCATAGAGAAGCATGGAAGCAGCTTATGAAAATGCAACCCAGCAGCATTTAGATTCGTCATACAACGTTTCATCGGGTTAACGATGATCTAAGTCTGGATGGAGGAGGCGAGGTAGGTACTTAATTCGTCAAGAAGTTTTGCTAGATACTCTCATCATCATGATGATTGCACTTCAAAATTATCTAAGCGGTAAATTCCAAGATTTTATACATATTTTCTAGGAATTTATAAAAGTTTTTTTTCAAAATTTAATTGATCATCGATAAGATTGATGTTTGTTTGAGAAAATAAATAGCAAAAAGTGTCTGAAACCTCAGACATAAATGATTCATAGTCAATCACCAGCTCCACACCTTTCTTTGGCCAAATATGGTTTAATTCGATTTTTTTTTCTTTTATACGATTCTGTTTGCCTTTTATAGCGATGTGCATTAATTTCGATAATACTTAACCTTTTCGATAGTTATGTTGCCTGGCCAAAACGTGTGGTCGCACAAAAATAGCCAACAATGCGTTGGAGTTGATTCTTACCTGAAAGGAGAAAGAAAATAAATAAAATTGAAAAAAATTGAATACTAATTGCAAAATAAAAATGTTTTTTTTTTGTATATGGAAATATTGGCGAAAAGAAAACAAATAAAATAACATTTTTCACTTTTTATTGATCAATAAATTAATATTTTTACAACATTCAGTTGGCTTAGAAAACGACTTTGACAAAATGTGCTTTGTGGCGATGTCTGGAGCTTTTACTTAGAGAATGCGGGCCGCTTCTTTAAAAGTGAATGTGTCTTGTATGGCAAATCGAATTTTATGGTCAATAAAACTCGTAGGTGGATTATATAAAATAAATTTCTTTGACAAAAATTCAGAATTCCATGATTTTTTTCACTGAAATGAATCATGTTTCACATTAATAGCTCGCCGCTCGTATTGACATTGTTGAAAATATATGCTTTAAAACACCACAGAGCAAATTGCCTTCAGGTCATTATAAGAATTATTTGATAACTTTTTATACTATCTACACTCGACAGCCTCGGCAGCAAATAAACTGGGCCACTCGCCATATGCTCAAAATCTGATTTGATTTTCCTAAGAGTATAAAGCTTATAAAAAATAAAGGCTGAACCTACAGAAAGCACACTTTCAATAATTTGATTTTCAAAAATTTTTAATGGTAAACTTGAAAGGTACCATCTCTGCGCTTTTTAATGGTAATTTTTATGCTTTTAAGGAAAAGCGAATCAGAGTTCGAACGCAGCGAGTGACCCGGTTTATTTGTCGTCGAGTGATAGTAAATTTCATATGTGTTCTGATTTTAGCCCTTTTCTAAGAAATAAAGCAGTTCTTCCTTTCTAAGCTGTGTGTAAAACGACATAATGTATGAAAACAGAAACAAAGCAGTTGTGGCCATAGATCTGAGCCCTGAGGCACACTAAAAATTGTATTATGGGTGCCATATACTTAAAACTGCGAGTGAGAACCTCTTGAACTGGGCGGTTCAAACGCATATTACTCATCCATTGAATACGAGATTAGTCTATGTCGACGCTGTCATATGTGTTCGAAAGATGTGTGTGTATCTTGTATTTACCGAGCACCGAGATGATGACTATTAAATCATTTGCTTTGAAGGTATTCTAACCTCCCCCACCCCCGCGGAAGTGCAGGCGTGGAAAAACTTTTATTGCGGTTGGGATTCGCGCCCGGGACATCGTGCATAGAAGTTCAACACTGTACCACGGCGCTCACTTACTCTGGAACTTAAGATCTACTTGAAACTTTGCACACAATTTTAAAAAAATCTCATCTCTTTGATAAATAACTTTTGGGTTGGCAAAAAATCCAGGGTATCTTGCTCGCTTACCTAATATACAAAATGGGGGCGTATGTTATCCAGGTTAGAGTCGGCCGAATATTAAACAGCTCTTTTTCTTTCAATAGTTATATGAATTTGTGAGGGATCATGTTCATGTAGGCGCCTAGAAGATTCCATGGGCCTTAGAAGAACAAATAATCGTTACCAACTCACAATTTAGTCGAAGAAGTTACACGCTACAGAGGAAAATGTTTGACGACCGTTGTCTCTCTCTTCTGCGATTTAAGCTCTGAGTGACGCACATTTTGTCGAGATACCTACTAAAATTTATTTTTTGAATTTTGACGGTTCGGGATTATTTTTTAGAGTTTTACTCGTGTTTTCAAACTAGATAAGCCATAGCCTGGCATCTCATCACAATGCCTGTGCTTAAAATAAGTTATAAGAATTCTTTCACCCAGATGGAGGTGACCTTAAATTTTATCCCCGATTCCAAACGTCGGATTAAGAATCTCTTTTGCACTATACTTCTTACCAAGGGCTTATCAGATCTGCGCATGGATGTAGAGTTGTGACTCGTGAATAACCTATCAAAGCCCCGGTTGCGATTTGAGCGTGGGACCTCTTGATCAAAAGCTACACTTATCAGTGCTTACTCTTTGTTTGTTTATACTTTGAAAACGTACCAGATACAAGTTAAATTTAATACGTGTAAAAATATTGCAGTAGAAACTGGGTTTGAAACACGTCCTCATTTTTGTGGAAATCATTTTTGATTTTTAGTGGTCCGTCCAAAAATAGAAAAAGGACCCCTTATGGTATCGTTGTCCGTCCGTCCAATCGCTTTATAACTTCTAAACGGTAAGTCGTGGAAAGAAGAAATTTGGTGTGCTTTTAAAGAGCGGAAATAGTCAGAGAACGCATACTAGGCCAATTTTTTCAAACACACAAAACTGTTTAATTACAGTGTGAAATTTCATACGAAAATGGACTGAAAGTTTTTAGGTACTTATTTTGAGAAACTTGGCAGACAAGAACTAGAAAATAGTAACTTAAGTCAAGTAAATATTGAACTTTAATGAAAAAAATAGTTTTTTGAAAATATTGAAAAGTTTTTGAGAAATGAAGAGTTGGAAATGGATGACGTTTTTCAAAGTGTTTGACGCCATAACTTTTGAGCCGCTCAGTGCACAAAGCTGATATTGAACACACGTAAAAGCAATTCAAAATCAACCAAGTGCTTAAGTCATATTTTTCCGAAAGAGTTAAAATACTGCCGTTTTGACGCAATTTCGAAAAAAATCGCAAAAATTTACGAAGAAACGTGGGTGAAGGGGGACAACCCTTACCTCCGGTTCTATTTAGAGAAATTATAGAAAAAAATCACACGTATGAGAAATTATTTAAAATATTAAGGGAAATTATAGCGAATTTTTAAGTTTCAAAAACTTCTGAGATTTAACTCGAAAGCAGAAAAGCATTTTCGAAAATAATTTTTTAAAATCTTCTAGCATCTTAATAGTATTAGCGATCTTATTGAGAATTACAACGAGAGCAAAGCATACAAAAACTAAGCTATCTGCATAGAAAAAAAATAAAATTTCGTTTCCAACCTAAGTTTTTCTAAGCCTATTTAAAAAACAAAGTTGAATAGAGAGCTTGTTTTACTGTTTACGAGTTAATCGGTGCCCATAGAATTTAAGAAAAACGGTCAATGCTAGCTTAGTTGGGTGTGCTATTGGGGAAAAGGGTGAGGGGGGGGAGGAAGCCGATTGAAAAAAAATCGAAATAGTTGTTTTAAAAAAGGTCAGAAGAACGTATGTTCCCCTCGATCTCGCAAATGGCATAACCTATAATTTTGAAATAAATAACAGCCAAAGTCTATCTTTTGAAATTTTATACAAAACAATAGGAAGCGTTGAATATTCAAAAACTTTAAAGATTTGACTCAAAAACCTAAAAAGCATTTTCGAAAACTATTCTTCAAAACTTTCTATTTTCTTAACGGCTCCGCTAGACGATATTGTTTAAGTTTGGTTAAAGTATGTATTTTGAGATAAGTAAAGTATGTATTTTTTGTATAAAGTATTTTTTTTTAACTCCATTAAAAACGTTTCAAAAGTACCGTTTCCAACCCAATTTTTTTAAGAACATTTAAACAAACGAAATAAAGAACATAATGTTTTACTGTTTTCTCAGATATCCATGTTTGCTAAATTTTAAAAAAGGTGGACAATGCGAAAAAATTATAATAATTAATAAAAAATTTTTCGAAATCGCTGTTTTATGGGTCTGCTATTTTGAATATGGAAAAAAGGCTAAGAAAACGTTTCTGTCCCCCTCTATCTACGAAACGATAATAGGTGAAAAATTGATATAGATAACGGGAGTAATCCATCATTAAAGCTAACACATTAAACTTATAATTTTTTTTTAAGAAATAGATCTAAGGAAGATGTAAGGAAACTTTTTCTCCAACCTTTTTTTAGAGTAACGAAAATTAAAAATCATCCAATATAAGAACTGCGTAGACTTCAATCTACGAATAAAGTATACACTAGAATGTGAAATATATCAGGCAATAATTCTTACAGAATTATTCTATAATTTTACACAAAACAGGAAAATAAAGATGAGCTTAACCCTTAATAAAGATGAGCTCTAGCCGACGGACCGCTTCATACTTGACGGTCTTTTTTCAGTCCGGGTGGATCTGGCTCAATCAACAGTCGGAAATATGCGACTGCATAACTACTTAATTTTTTCGAAAGGCATTTTTATGCTTGCTAGTTTTGAGTGTGCACGCTTGATTTAATTGAAGAACACGAATTTCGATAAATAAGACCTCTAAAGCATTAGCTTTAGGTACTTAACAAACCAAAGATGATTACTTAAGCTTAGGTTTGGCAACATCTGTAAGCAATGTTTTGAAAAGTCTTTTTTTCGACGCAATACAACTACGAATACTTCACAATTTCGTACAAGCTATTCTTCGGGTGTGCACTCACTGTCCGAAATGCATGATTTGCTCACATGATTCCATATGCACAAGCCGAATGATTGGTATAATGAAATTTCCCAATCAAAAATACAAAATTAAAAATCTTTTAACCTACATATTGCCGAACGCCCTTCCCTATGGCATAATAATCCGAAATGACTTTTCAAAAATTTCATTTCTTTCATCTCGCATCGAACAACAACGCCACAATAATTGAACATCTCACCGATATCTAATTCGAATTAGATACGTTCGTGTTCTTCAATCAGAACAGACCCCGCATCACTCCCAATAAGATTAATCTATGCGCGCATCTTCGCTCGCCCATGCATTGATCGATGGCTGATAGAGGAGGCGCAAGGTGCGTGTATAATTTTCTATTCAACCGATTTGGTGTGCACAGTGGCAACTCATAATTGGATCTCAGCCACCCCGATAAATCCTCCTAATTATATTCCTTACACGTGTAACCACGCTCGTCATTATCCACCTATTGTGTCGATCTTGAGTTTGGAAAAAGCATCAGACATGCAACGCACGTTAGAACCCATCTTCGGTTGCATGCCAAGAGAAGCCTTAAAGCCAGTCGATGCAAGAAGATAATTACCTTTGCTGGATTTGTCTAGGGGCTATGCTGAGATAGAGGTAATTCCGTTTAGCGCAAAAGACCGACCCCTATCCGCCGCGTCTAAAAATAGAAGCAATTAACTCCACTTACAAACAATGGAAGCCGCCACTAGCTACGACGACGCGACTCGCGGTATCTGCGATGCGACTCAAGTGGTATGCTCGTAAGGTTTGCCAACGACGTTGACGGGTACATTAACCTGTCAGCTGTAGTGTGCTCATCAGAGCGTGTAGCGAACCACTTACGCGTCGATAATATATCCCTCATGCGGCAGGAGTTACAGTTCCCATTGCATACAATTTACTCAACCCACTGGGTGATAGTCGTATCTCTAAGCTATTTTATGGTTGCTGCACTGGCTACGGTGTTTGGCACAGGTGAGACTAACTGTTTGTTTCTTTCGGTAATCCACGATGACAACTGCCAGACCAATTTGACAGATTTCTCTCGAAAGACAGCATGAGTGGTGGTTGGTTGATTGTTGGAAGCCGAAAACAATATGAAATTTCCTATCCCAAAATTACCGTTAAATTCTAAGAGTGTCACCCAAAAGTTCTGGGTCACTGCAGCGAAGCCTTAAGTAATTTGACATAATTGCATGACTACAATAGACAATTACTCTCCTGGGCGCAGTTCAGTGGGCCACAGTGTCATTATCCCACACAAGCGGATGGAAAAAAAAGCACAACACCAACAAAAACAACACGATGAATTGTGAAAAAAGGTCTCGAAATGTCTCAAGATGACTGTTGTATGCCCACGTGACATCCGCCTTCCAAATTCCGACAAAACAAAGCGAATAATTGGTCGAAATAAAAAGCCGTTTCCAAGTAACTATCTGCGGAAGGTACCATTATTTTACCACAGATACAAGATACAAAGATTAGTTCCGCAGTTCCGCAGACGATTTAATTTATTTATTTTTTCGGGAAGCTTTTGTGAAATTTCGTGCGTGGCGCGCGTCCGACAATGCGTGTTGTTATCAAATCAAGCTTTTTTCGTGGGCACATTTACAAGTTTCTTTTTTTTTTTAAGCGAAATACTTAGTGTAATTAAGTTTAATTTTAAGTTAATGAAAAGCCACTATGTGGGTTTCTAGGTCAAGTCAAATGAATCCAAAGAGAAATTGCAATTCAGGCAGACACACGCCGGCGGTGGGTAATCAAATGCCAGAGTGCAAGAAGACGACGAATGACGAGACGGCGGTGTTGGCCAATTTTGGAAACTTGACCCGCGAAAAAAATTAAGTGATATTTAGTGATAAACAAAAAACTAAATAAAAAGTCGCGTGTAGGTGGTTTTTGCGGCTTTTCATTAGTAATCAAAGCTCTTTTTTTATAATTGAGCGACGTCGGCGCAGTAAAATAAAATTTAAAAGTGTCGTTAAAATGTTATCTCATACATTAGTTGGGATATCTTTTATATTTAATTGCTTACAAGAGTGTTTGACATAAAAAATATCAAGGGAATTTTATTTACCAACCAACAGGTGGAATTTTTTCGAAAATGTGGTCAAGGGGAACATTTTTTTTTATAACTAGTTAAAAGGATTTAAAAAAAAAAAGACTTGTTCTTTTTCACGGTCCCCACCACCGCGAGGGTTTGACAAGCCTTCCGAGAGTATTAATTGTCTTGAAAAACTTCTCAAAGTGCCGTTCAGATTCGGCAAAAAATTGTAGGTCCCCTTGTCTGTAAAGAAATTAACACACCAGCATACTGGCCCTGGTTCACCTCGAGCTGTTGCGCCACTCTATTTATTTATTTAGTTAAAAGGATTTGTTTTAAATTTATTAATGGTTTTATGCCATTCTTAAGTAAAATCGTTTTTACGAATGTCAGGTTTGAACGCCATTTTTTTTATTTTTTTCATCACACAATAGGTCCTTTTTTCATTCATTGCAATTAATAGAACCACAAAAAGGGTAAGACGTTCAGGTTACAAATAAGTAGCGAGTAGAGAAAATCATTGTGACCCCTTCCGTAATATTTCTCACAGTTGCCTTGTCAATTTTTTTTTAAAGCTAGATAACCCGGCGAACTTTGTGCCGCCCAACACATTTTGGCATTACAAACAGACATTTTTAATGTCTAGTTATTGTGTTGTGAAAAATGATCATGAAATGGCGAATGGTTATAAAATTCAGACAATATGAATTTGCAAACAAATTAAATTGTATTGATTTGAGCAAAAGAAATAACGAATTTTAATATGCAAAATAAAAAAAATTCTTATTATCTTTTTTCCCTGTAAATAGGCTGTTTACACCGGACACTAATCCGCAATTTAGACAAATCCCGTCTTAATCACGAGATTTATCATACGAATATTAATATTTTCACGAGATTAAATATTAATCGCGTAATATATCTCTTCCACGCAAGAATTCTTGGATCTCACTGAACAGAATTCTGCGTGTTTCGCGCGTTTTCTGACGAAACAAAGCAAATACTCCTTGTATTGACAGTTGGGTATCATCAAATCAGCAGTGTTTCTTGTGTGGTGTAAAGGGATGCGCAAAACGGTTGTTCCTGTCAAAAAAGTTAAATGCAATAAGGGTTGAACACTTCAAAATAATGATCTAAAAATCAAAAATTTAATGATGATGGATGTTAATTTTGATACTGCTGGTTGATGTTAATAAAGTTGGTCTACTATCAACTTTGTGGACAGAAATTCCAATCAGTCATAGATTTGACGAAAAACAAAATGTCAAATCTATTGATTTGACATTTTTTTTCTATTTTTTTCGTTGCGTAGATTTTTTCTATTTTTTTTTTCGTCGCGTAAATTAAAAAAAATCGGTGGCAATTAAAAATGAATTTGAATATTTCTGAATCTGAGTTGCCCGAGATGCGCAGATGACGTGATGTCATTGAAATGTAAAAAGCAAAAGCATATACGTCAAGTTAATCTCCTCTATTCCGGTGGAAACACTTTGGGATTAACTTTTAATCTTCAAAAGTTAGGTTAGGTTAGGTTGGGTGGCTGCCCCCGCTAGGCAGGGGCACACTTAGACCAAGAGAGGTCCATTGTGATACTACTTATAGGTCCGGAGTAACCAGACCGAGGACCTAAATGACAACTACCCATTTGGGTGGGATTGGTCTAGGCAAGCAGTGACGGTGTGAACCTATACCGAAGGTCACCAATCGATTTATGATTGGTAAAGAACTTACCCGAGGGTAATGAGGTCTGGGGGGTAACCGTTACGGTGTGAACCACTGTCAGCAGGATTGCGGGGGGCCAGTGAGATACTTCCTGAAGAAAGGGTGGTTTCGTAACTGCTGAAATCCAGATGGGATTTGTATTACTTACAGTGGAAACACCCTTAGCTCTAATTTCTTCGGTATCCTGCAGCTTTTTCCAGCGCAATCGATTCAATCGTATGAATTATTAAAGCCAGTCGGTTTTAATTAGAGTATTTCAGTTTCTATAATAGTTAAGAAAATTTATATCCTTAACTTTTATAGAATCCTCCTATTAAAGTTCAGCAGTGCCGTGGCGTAGTGGTCAGCGTGTGTATATATTAGGCGGGAGGTCTGGGTTCAAATCCTACAGTCGTCACCTGAAGAAAAGACTCGTTATTTTTCACGGTCCTCACTTCAGCGTGGGTTTGACAAACTCTCCGAGAGTAAGATAAGTCTTGAAAAAACTTCTCATAGCGTCATTCAGACTCGGCAACAAATTTAAGATCCCTTCGCATGTAAAGAATACAACAGACACAGAGCATACGTGGTTGAGAAGTTGTCCCTGGTGTGCCTCGAGCTGTTATGCCAATTTATTTATTTATTTTATCTAAATTAGTTATGTACTTTTGCTTTTACTTAATTTACATCATTTGTACTTGTGCAGTTTTTAAAAAAGTGAGGTAAATTTTACCACGGACTACTAGCGAATTGAGTCTGACGATAAATATTTGGCTAAAATGTTTAATTTTTGTTTCATAAATAATCACTAATAGTTGATAACAACGAGCAAATTAGTAATAAACGAGCAAACTAACTAAATAACTTTAATGTCGTCAGCAAGAAACGGCCTTGCTTGGAGTAACCATCCGAAAACAATTAAAAATTTTAATCGCGGAAATCTGAACTTCATTTGAATTGGCTTTTCAATAGTTTATTGATAAGGGGGACTTTTTTTGAAACCACTTAACTTCTTCCAGGTAAGACTTTAAACCTATCCGGTCACTGATATCGTAAAATGAATAAGTCACTTGATCGATACTTCTATAGCAATATCTTATCATCTTTAATAATAATCGCAAGATTATTTCTGCGCTCGCGATTAAGAAAACAAATAAATATTCAAGTGTCATTTTTCCCAGCCCACAAGTCTACGTTTTTCTTTTTCAAAAAAAAAAAAAAATAAAACCTCCTAATCATTATGTCCATTTGTTCAAATAGTTACCAAACTTTTATAACTCACTCAACACCCAATAAAAGACTCAAAACCTTCACTTCTCATGAAAACATTTTCCCAAAACTAAACCCATTTCACAATCGTTAACTCATTTACCCTTCAATCAGTTTATTCAACTAAAACAATCACCGCCTTGCCGCTGTAGAGTCTCTGAAATCAATACCATTACCTCGATCGATTAACACCCTAAACAAATTTGTTTACCAAAATTGGTCGATTCAAAAGAGAGAAAAAAGTCTGTATAACCCGTCCTTACACCAAATCAATTAAATTCGTAACAATTAATGTCAAACTAATCAATTTACACCAACAATCCGAGCTCAAGAGCATCGCTCGTTTTTGTCGCTTTTGATCTGTCAAATACTCATAGACGGCGGATACAAGATATACCCATGCTTGAGATAGTTCTTTGATGTTGTAATGGCTGATTGATCTAGCCACATGTAAATCGCTGCCTCCTCAATCAGATCGCGATCGGTCCCTTTCATCCAATTATTTTTGGCTACCTCAACCTCTTGGTGCCGCACTGATGTGTACCAGTTTCTAATATAGCCGCACAATTCTGTGGTCCAAGGTCTAATGGCAGAGGTTTGCGTTTTCCACTTAATTGTTTCGCCTTAAATTTGTTGTTTAATTGCCGAATGGGGAAGTTAGATTGAATAAAGATGCAGATACAAACAATGGAATTGTGAGATGCCATTGCGGCAATCAATTATTATTATTATTGTGAGTATCTGTAATTTTAATTAAGACTGGAGCCGAAATTCTGCTCAATCAATTGAGCAGATAATTGCTCGATTGCATAGACTAGACATAGACATTGTATGATGCTTTGTGTAACCAAGGTTACATGCGGCGAAGGTTGTGGTTTCAGTGAAAACTTTTGGTTTTCCATCGCATTTGATTATGTTGGTCATGTCAATGAGTACTTGTTATGGTTTTGAACCAAATCCAGATAAGTGCAGGAATGGATGTTATATAAAAAAAGCTGAACAGCACAGCATAATATTTAACAAGTTAAACTATAACAAGATATAATAAAATAATAAATAGAAGATCTTGCATTCGGTACCTACTTCTAAAATATTTGTAGGATTTCTTGAAAATTTATTCAGTGTTACACTCTTAACTGCTAAAAGTGTACGCTTCGCATGAATTTGTCATAAGAAATGTCTATGTTGTGCCTGGATTAGCTGGTTGGCGCAGTCGCTTTTTATTCTCGGAGCATTATTACTTCATTCTCATCTGGTGAGCTTTACGCCTACTTTCTGCATAGTTACTTTACATGAAAAACAAATCTAAGATATGACATACTTGGCGCAGTCTATTTTTGTTAAAAGTGAAATAAGGTAGACAATAAAGCGTTGTTAATATGAGCGTGAACTTGACATAGTGGCGGGGCTATTAAACAGACGATTGAAAAGACTAACTTAGAATTTTATAATAAGTTGTGCTGAAAAGAGCTTTAGGTTATTTTTAAGTAAAGCAGACAATGCAGACTGTAGATCCTTCTGGTGCAATACAGGACAATGGAGTGTGTGAACTGGAGTTCAACCACTTAGAGAATGATCCATTTAGGGTCTAATCAGAGCTATCATCGGATAGCATCATTGGAACAAATCAGTGGAACAATGTCTTCGGTTCTCTGACAAGTCATTCATAGCAATCATTGAAAATTTCTATCAGTGCCAACATACAGCTACAGGCGTTTGAGGTTGGAGTTGACTAGTGAAAGGAAAACTGACAGTTGAGAATAGAGAGAGAATGGAATGCTTTTCAGTGGAACGATTTTATTGCAAAAACACAAATCAAAATCAGCTGTTCCTTGAAATCGATTCCTGTCAGTGAAATAGTAAAAGCGAGTTTACATAAAAGTTTTAGCGCAATTTATGTATTTTTGTTGCGGATAAAATTCTGGAACTCATAAGCTTCATTTTGACAGCCGACATTGTTTGCTCAAACGTCTAAAAACATGAAAACAAATTTTTCAATTATGCAATCCGATGATAGCTGTGATTAGACCCATAAGAACAAAAAAAAAAAATTCAGTCGCCTTTAAATCTAATGTGTCCTTAGGAAACTTTCATAAAAAAGATTTCAATTTGAGTTTCACAGCCCTTGAAAGAGAGGCGAGACTGCTAAAGTCATGAACACCAACATCTAAGTAAATGCCCACCTTCATTCTTACTACACTTCTATTGGTAGTTGTAGTCGGCACTCTAAGCCAAAGCATAGTAGCCTAAAACTTCTAAGCCAATGAATCCATTGCATCCGTCATTTCGAAGCACACAACTTTGGGCTCGATGAAGTACAACGTTCTTATAGGAAGTGACGTGCGTCACGCACTTTTTCTATTTACCACTTTTTCTATTTACCACTTTTTCTCATAGAAAAGTAAGAAGAGGTTGTACGGAGTCCTCTGCTGAGTTGCTTCAGTTTTCAGAAGTTGACTGTCAAATTCGTTGGGTTCGGAATAATTCTGGAATGTGATTTAAAATGTGATATTGCAAATTGGAGTTAAACTAAAATTAAAAATACTGAAATTTCTTCTAAATGAAGTACAAATTTTAGTAAATCCTCTCTCAAAAGCTGTAGTTTAGTCCAACTTTTCCCGTACTACGTTCAGTTTGAATTGAATAAGGATTAATTGACCATGAAACTCAGATAAAAGCAGCACTAAGTTATGTGCTAGAATTATTCCAGCAAACAAAATATTAACGGACCGACACGTGCAGTCACAAACTCTCCTTTTGGAATACAAGTCCGGAAAAGAAATTTTAAGGTTTTCTGCAGCCCCCTCACCATATCGGGTATTTTATTTGAAGTTCAATTCGACCAGAGGATTATTCGGAGTTGGCTTCAGAAAAAAATCGACTATATTATTTATTTCTGGGATTAACAAAGCCAGTAATAACTAAGTAGGCTTAAGTTAAGTTTATTCTACACGTGACTTTAAGAAGATCTCGCAGCAAATGAAATAACTATTCCAAATCTTATAAATTGCAACAGAATCAGACAAAGAATTTTTTTTTTAGCAATAGAATTCAACAGACAGAATATGAATGAGGGCCTTTGTATCTTTCGATGACCAGAAATTGTATCCTATCAATTGAAACAGAATCGACGATAGAATATTTTTTTCAATAGTTAGGTAGGAACAGGGTTCAGACGGAATCTGAAAACGAGTCTTGCTTAAGGCCAGAAACAGATTCGGTAATATCATATGGAACACAATGCAACACAATAAAATCAGCAATGGAACACAATAAAATCAGTAATAGAATATCAATCTCGTTAGCAGTTTAGTTCTGCGACAAAATCTGAAGGTTGACTTGTTTCTGTCAAAAGTCAGAAAAGGAATCAGAATCAGCAATGGAACACAATTTTCATATAGGAACAGAATTTAACACCGAAAGCTCAAAAGGGATCTTTTCCCCGTCGATGGTTGAAAAAAAGTTGAACTTAAACGGGCTGAGGACGGAATACTATAGTTACTTTTTTCTAGCGACAGAATCAGAAGGAGAAAATGCCACCGCCAGCCATTTTTTCTTTATTTCAAAAAAGAAATAGTTCCTGCTCTACACAAGAGACATACCTCTAGATGACGAGACAGTCGTGGCCACGTTTGCGGACGATACGGCCATCCTGGCAACAGGTGAATCAGTCGAGTCATCAACGAGAAACCTCCAACGAGCATTGGACAGAATTTGTGTCTGGACGAAGACTTGGCGAATCGCTCTTAACGAGAACAAGTCTACGCATGTGAATTTCACTTACAGAAGGGTTAACAATTTGCCTCTGTTCATAAATTCTGTACAAATACCTTATGCAAATGAAGCGAAGTATCTAGGGATGACACTGGACGCTAAACTAAGGTGGAAACCACACGTAAAGAAGAAGCGTGACGAGCTCGAGATTAGGCTCAGGGAAATGTATTGGCTTATCGGAAGATTTTCGAAATTAAGCACATATAACAAACTGCTCTTGTACAGGCAGGTGTTAAAGCCGTCCTGGACATACGGTATACAACTTTGGGGTTGTACCAAGCCGAGCAACATGTCCATGTTGCAGACTTTCCAAAACAAAACACTAAGAGCATGGTTGTGAATGCTCCATGGTATATTAGGAATAGCGATATTCACAGAGATTTAGGAATAGCTACCGTGGGCGAAGAAGTAACAAACTTCGCTCGAAAGCTAAATGCTCGCCTTCATGTTCATTGCAACAATGAAATGATCCGTACTCTTAACGAGACTCTTAACGATGTTAACAACGAGCGACGACTACAAAGAACAAGACCCTTCGATCTAGCGACGTAGGGTGAAGCCGCATGAATGAACGGCTTAGTAGGTGCATTCACTGGAAAGCAACCTATCCAATGCGATCAACACTATGGAAGCGTAAACTACTTGTTAAGTTAACTTAGTTGTAGTCAAGAAGTATTATGAGAGAGCGAAAATTTACTACTATGAAGTGCGTTCTGGCAGTTTCATAGTGTCTCTCATAAATGGGTGGTTTTTTAGCACGTGGAAATCGGGCATAACCAATATCGGCTACTTCGGTATTATGTACCTGCTATAGTGGGCGTATTGGTATCTTTGAAAGATTTTGGAGTTTTAGTCTCCGTCCATCCTAGTATTCAAAAAAAAAAAAAAAATTCAAAAAAACAGCAGATAACTGGTTTCACGCAACTACAGAAGAGATTTAAAAAATATGTTTCTGTTTCAGATTTTGTAATTAATGACTTACAAATCTTTGCAAAATACTGACGATTTTAAACCTCCTTTACCCAGTTACGTCACTTCAAAAAATGAACAATTGCTTGACTTGAGAGCGTAGAACGCGATAATCGATTAGCAATTGATAAGAGTTGAAAAAAAAATTTGCTGCATAAAGGACTATAAACCTACTTTGTTTTAAAATACTTTACACAATTAGCTTCGTTATTGTGTAAATTGCGAATAAGCAAAGTTATCGGGAGGCTAAGAAAAATCAGTCAACTTTAAGGTTGATAAGCTTAAGTGAGGATAATTATGCAAGTTCCAACTAAGATCAATTCCTGACTTCAATGACGCGAAGCTCTGATTCCAATGTATTAAAAATACAACAATATAACATAGTAATTATGACACTTAAAATGTTATTACAAACCTTTTACTTAAAAAAAAACAATCATGGAAAAAGACGACAACAAAAAAACTCTTTCTTTCTTGACATTCACGTGTCAAAGTGAAAAAAGCAATTTCACCATAAACTGCAAAATAAGTGCATTGAACCTTCGTGCCGAGCCCACTTTATTTAATATTATTTTTATGACTCACGCGTTTAATAAATATTCGCATTAGCTGCCACTTGTTATGCAAGACTTCCAACATAATTTCAATTCTTATGAAATGTCATCTCAACGTTCTTCCGTATGTTAAATGGAGGAAAAAAATGCTTAAACACTCCTTTCAACCAACAACGACTCAATTAAAGTGTAAGGTTCTGTCCATAACCACTTTGTCATTATCCTCTTACGCTGCTGTCAGAGTCATGCAACTGCAAAAAAAACGACCAACTGACATGACATGATTGTTGTATGTAAGTTGTCGTCCGTTGTTGTTATACTAATTGGTCCAAAATGCAGAAAACAACGGATTTTTTTCTCAAAAGAGAAAAATATCCATTTTAAATGGTTACATTAGCCGGTGTCATACAAGCCACACACAAGTAATGCACAGTTAGCATGTTGAAATTTTTCTTTATTCAAAATAATAAAACAAAACGAGCTCACCCTGTGGCGGTGTTATGAACACCGAGTACAGGGTAGGCACGTTCGATCAACGAGCATTTTTTTTTTGCGCATTCAACTACGATTGCTGTTTTTGTTAACCCAATTTATAGGTTGCGTTGGCTGATTTGAGTGCAAAATTTCAATGAAATGTTTTTTTTTTTTTTTTTGTCTTATTTGCATGTTTGATAACGAATTTAGAGCGCGAGAAACAATGACGAATGATTGGGTGGGGAATCGTTATTTATTATTTATTTGTGCAAATGAGCTTTCGATATCAGGGGTTTGCAATGTGGGTTGGTAGGAATATGGCGTGCCATACCACCATATTGCCATCATCCGTCGTCAATTAGGCTGATTATCGTTTTAAGCACTTAGGCGGGTATACAGACCATAAACAGGAAAATCCCATAAAAAAACACTAATCAAAGAAATGAATCAGTGTAAAAGGTTGGACTTTGAATGCCCGGGTGTTTTGAGGCAGGTGCCTCGGCGACTGTCGGTTGCTCCTTTTCCTGTTTAATTTTATTTCGCATATCCTTGACATAATTTTGGTCACGGTTGCAAAACTTGCTTTAATTTTTCTTCGCCTTTTTTTTACAACCAAACAGCGTGTGGACACGCTCACCAGACCCTCGTCTGGGGTTAAAGTGCGGAATATAAGCTAAGAGGCACGCAATGTTTCCGGTTGCTATAAGCGGCGAAAACTCGATCGATTGAGAAATCAATTTAGGTTTTTTGTTTCCAAATTATGGAACTGTCATACGTGTGCATTTGAATAGACTTTCGATTGCACGACAAATTCAACTTGTTTTGCATTTAATCGGCGCCACATTTCTAAGGCACACATTACACCTATTATAGCAGCCCGAAGGGGGGTGATTCCCTAGGTATTCCGTGTGAAAAGGTAAACTATTTGCTCCGTGGTTAGAATTAATCAGAGAAGTTATGGGTTTCGGTTGAGTGCATGCATAATTTCGGGGAAATTTCTCGCTTAACGCTGAATGTCGGCAAAACACGACAAGCTTCCGTTGTTTACCTTTTGGATCAGAAAAGTCTTTAAATATGCTTATGGCGCATTAACATGACGTTACGTTTTTATACCCTACCCCAGGGTGTATTAAGTTTAATCCATAGTTTTTAACGCAAAGAAACAATCACCGTAGACCCCTAAGACCTTTTAGAGATATGATCGAGACCGACAGGAGAATGATTCAGCCATGTCCCTCAGTCTGGTCCGTATGTAAACAACTTTTAGGCTAAAATTTAAGCTAGGAAGCTGAAATTTGGTAACTGAGCTGAAGGAAGTCCATTGGACCAGATCAAGTTTCAAAAAAAGTCGAATCCGTCCACAGACACGCCCACTATTGATCTGTATACGTGACCGCACCTCCATTAAAAAAAAAAATAATAAAATAAAGCTTTTGCGTTAGAACATCAATTTTTGGCATGAGGCACTGCTTTGGATAGTTTTTTCAGATAGAAAAAAGTATTTTCCCAGTATTGACCACGCCCACTTTTTAACCAGTTTTAAATAAAAATACATTTGTTTTTGAGAACAATGTATGAAATTTGGAAAAATTAAAATGAAAAATTTGGATAGTTTTTTCAGATAGAAAAAAGTATTTTCCCAGTATTGACCACGCCCACTTTTTAACCAGTTTTAAATAAAAATACAACATTTGCTTTAAAGAACAATGTATGAAATTTGTAAAAATTACAAATGGAAAAACTACAAAAAATTTATGTATACAAATTGCTGCACTTTTTATAAAAAAACCATATGTCTCCGCCTACTTTTCTGGGCGTAGTTAAAAAAAGTGTATTTTAAAGTCAAAAGTTAAGGTTTGTGGTCCAAAATTTTTGTAACTAGCCGCATTGTACATAAAGCGTAAAGGTAATATTTTTTATCCCACCCACCTTTTGGAGGCGTGGAACTTTTTTTTTTTTTTATGTTGGGTAGGGCATTCTTCAATTCGTCGCAGACGGACCCTTAATTAAGCTTAATTTGCCTTTTATGACTTTTCTAATTTGACTTTCGTTTCGTACTTAATACTATTTGATGACTTATATTCATTGATCCAGTGATATTTACCTAAATCGCAGCTCCCTGCATCTGCTGAAATAAAAGAAGAGGTGCAACCGTTTTTATATCCGCTGTGCATAAAATAAAAATTTGAAGCGGACATACACACACATTTAAAACCCGATGTTTTGACATTTTCACTGATGATGGATGTCAACACATGAAGAAGCTTTGCAAAATTAATTTAAAAATTTGTAATTGAAAAAGCAAACTGTTGCCGGAAGATTAATTTCAGCACATTATCGCCAGACATTAAAACATACATTTGCATATATCAATCAAAGAAGCTGAAATTAAACACAAAATAACAATCAACATCTTAATTAACACAATCAATCATGAAATCATTTTGACAAAAATCACTTTCTTACACGTCCTGTGATGGTGTTTCTTAGGTTTTAAAACCGTGTCTTATTTGCGATTGTTAATGTATCATTATATAGATTTGAAATGTTATAGTCATATTTACGGTTCTTGTAGCGACTTAAAAAAAACCTTTCATCTGAAATGTGCTAATTGTTTAGGCCGTTTGAACACGATCTGCGGTTTCGTTTCAGAATGGATTTATTAAAATCTGCTCACACCATTAGGATTTGATAAACAAGGTGGTGCTAAAAACAATATCTCTTTTACGGTACTATTTTTAAATTGAAAATCACTACTAATCAAAAGTCAATCAATGACGTAAATTGTAAAGGCAAACATTTCCTGCACTATTAACTTTTATTATCGTTTGTCAACATGGAATCGGGCCTTTGAGGTATTTTTCACTGTAACTAGTGAAGTGGTTAGATTGGACCCACTGCTGGTCTAAGTGACACGTGACTAACACCACAGGGCACCCCCAATTCGTCAACCTAAGTGAAAACAACCCACTTTTCCTGTGCCTAAATAATTGCCTTCACACGAAGTAAAATGAGGGGTGGCTTCACTTTGCTTTAAAAATATCGAGGCTGTAAGTACAAAAATGCTTTGACACAGAGAAACTCAACATGATACATCAAATTCATGAGGATTCAATCATATCAATTAAATTAATATTTAAACACAAAACAGAGTCAGCTTAAATTTTTAAATTTCTTTTAAGAACCTTCTTGCTGCTGAATTCTGTTGGTAATTACCAAAAACTTAAGACAAATTCCAAAACCAAATTTTACAAACTTTTTGGGTGACAAACATTTTTATGTCCCGCACATTTGGTTATGACCGCCGCTTCATGTAGCTTATGCGGATTTAAGGTCGTTGATATCTGTGCTAAAAATTATCCGTTTTAAGAGGCAACCTGAGAACAACATGAATTGTAAACTAGAATATGATCACCTACCAATATGAATACCTATTAGCAGTTCTGTTAAACTTTTAATGTGCTTGCAAGATTGTTGTAAATCTTTCCAAATTTGGAACCAAACCACTTCCCTCCACCACTTTTCTATACTCCTTAGAAACTGGGTACCGTTAAGGCCTATAACTGTTTGGTAAAATGGCTGCAGGCTAAAGATGGAAGATTTTGACAATTTACAACTCTTGAATTAGTTACTGGTTTTTTGCCAGATGATTTGGCAAAATAATTATCACTACGCCAACAAAAAGGGTTGAAAAATTAGAGACCCTGCAGCCAAGCTAAAAGGCTTTAAACCTTCCAGAATTTTCTTCGAAGCAGTATAGTAATTTGAAGATTTTTAGTTAACTGGACTATATTTACTTCGAAGGGCTATATTTGAATTTTCCTTCCTGAACATCAGAGGAGCATCTGACAACAGATCACATGAAGCCATCAGGCGGATCCTGGATAGGAAGGGAGTAAATCGCTCAGTTATCAGATGGACGCATAAGCTGCTGAGCACAAGGTCAGTGTATATTCACACAACGCCAGGAAATGATCAAAGTTAGCGTAAATATCACCCCTTAAATGGAGCATAATTGGATGAACTAGTTCAAACCATAACTTGCATAGGAAGTTGGGGTGGGTATTGCGCTGCGAGCTCATTGTTTGGAGATTTTTTTTATAATAAGCTCGCGATCAAAGGGGTTATGACTACCCTTAAGATGCGTATCTCAAAAGAATTTGAGAAAAGATAGGAGAAAAGTAGTTCTCAATCCAACACAAACACTGATGAGCCACTAACTACGGAACATAAAAACTCTGTTCAGAACCACCAAAGTTTACCCCCGCAAGTGTTATGCCTTTACGGAGAAAAGCAATAATATAACTAGCAGAATAATTGCATAAAAACATAATGGCATGCATCTAATTGTTGTCCATTCTATTTACATATTGGAAGACAAAAAGAACATACTCGGCCGCCCCTAACCTGGATAACAGGTGCCGAACAGAAAGCCGCTCATTTTGAGACGACGGATTTTTCGTTTGTTGCAGGTTTTGGTCCGCCCGGACATTTCCCACACCGGTACCCAACATATGTCGTGAGCATTTCCCTATCCGCCATCTGGGGAGCCATCCCATTAGGATTCCTTTTTCATCCTTTTGTGGCTCAGAGCCCTTCAGGATTGAGGCATGTGTACCGAAGTCTCATTTACTTAATCGCAAAGTTTGCAGAAGGTTTTCCATTACACTAATTTTCCTTAAGTGCTCCTTGAGTCTACAATGCGCCGTTAGGAATCCAAGATGTACGTCGGATATTTTTTGAGGCCGATTCAGTTGAATTTCCTCTTGCTATAACTAGTTCTCTAGAAGTTTCTTAGCTTGCGTCAGGCCTTAAAGGCTTGCTAAAGGTCTGAGCTCGGTTAACCATGGGTGTGTTCCTCTATTCCTCAAAAAAGTTTAGGACGCTGCTCTTTGTAAGACAGATTTGACCGATCAAATTTGGTCTAAATGACAACACTTCAAACCTCAATAGAATCAGGGGTAGGTGCAAGTTGAGAAAACTGTCAAATTTACCAAAATTAGAATTTTTGAAAAAAATTGATTCTATTAGAGATTTGTTTTTTTTTTTAGATTTTGTCCCGTTTGAGATTCTTCAAACCGATTTTCGAGACTTTGTCCATTCTAAATTTGAACAATGCTAGCAAACGGGTGGTTCATTTGCGATTGTCAAGAAGCTCACCTTAAACCTTTGCCTCCCTAATCTTAGGGAATTTTTGCCGGTTGTTGAACCACCTTTATTAGTTTTTTAAAAACAAGAATAAATTCTTTAAGAATCACTGTAGGCAAGAACAGAATGTATCAGGTTATTGAAATGTACCTAACTAAATTAAAATCGAAATCCTAATGTTCACCTTGAATATTTTTGCTTTTCGATTGGAACGAAGCCGAAGCTAATAGTTAGCTTTCCTACTTAACTGGTTTCGGGTCGAGGGTTTAAAAAAACAAAGTGTGACTTCATTTGATTGAAACTGTTTCTCTGTAATGGAAAGACGATTATTTATGTACCAAAGGCATCTAGCGTCAATAGTTTTTGTAATTCAGTAAAAATTTACGACCTCAAAGAAAATTTGAAGCCTTAAAGAGCAAAAAAAATCACAATCAATTGCAAGTTTACCAGCTCTTCTCTTAGTTAAACGTTCTATAGCGGGTTGGCACCAGAATATGGTAGACCCGACTTATCAACTTGTGTAATCAAAACGGCAAGAAGTAGCTTCTTTGTTTGAGAAGCTATTAGCTTTGTAAATTCCTGTGTCTAATAAATTTTTCCAAGTTGCCACAGCCCCTAATTGACGACCCATTATCAGGTTTAAAACCAAAAAATTGCTTGTATAATCAACGACTGTCCTAATTAAATACTTGTAAAAATCTATCTCCTATTGCCGTGTTTTCACTTGCCGGTAGTCCAGCAACAATCACTCAAAAGGCTCCCATCTAAGGATCTGTCCCATAAAAGGTTCAAAGCTTACCGCTAAGATGATTATCTTTTTCTCCCGTGCAGGCGTCCGTCTTTCGTCTCAATAATTTTACCTCATTTCAGTTTTTGCATAGAAATCAGCGTACCGCTGGGATAAGCGATGGTCAGTGAACGTTGTGTATTGCAAAACCTTGTTAGCCTTCTCAATCCAATCGATTAGACTCAATTAATTCAAATTTTTACAGCTGTGCGCAAAAAAAACCAATCGACAAGCTTTAACTTGCAACGTAATAAATTACAAGTCTCACTACATCTACCCAGGTCACGGTGAGTCCACAAGACTATCGTTAAGAGCCACGTCTTCCCCCTTTAGACCGTCGCAGGTGTAGGTAGGTAAATACAGCTTAACAGACGCGGCAAGGAGTGACGAGACGTGAAGCACACCGCCAACAAAACCGAGGAAGCTTAAGAGCTCTTCGTTACAGTAGCCGCGCACAGTGGTCTTGGTCTGCTCTGGTCACTGGCTGGGGCTCTCGCCCAAAAAAGGGCAAAAGATTGAAGAATGTGTAGCGGTGATTAGTGATAATTGCACGCAAATTGATTTTTTACGATCGATTGTTCGACGATCGCCAAAGCGGGGAGATCGATGACAGGGACGAACACAACAATGGCGCATTATCGGGACAGTTATATGGGTGCGCGGCGAGATCAGTTGCCATATTTGGACATCGGTGCTATAAATTTCCCCGTTCAAGCAGACTTACACTATAGTGATATGGTGATCATGACAGATAGTTCGATATAGGTACGACATGACGGATAGATGATGACAAATTAAAACTTTACAAACCTTCTTATGCGAAACTTTCCGCCAAACACCATCTTGGAGGTTGTTGCTTTACTGTTGGCCCCGAATCAATGACAGATCGATCTGAGATCTGCTTAATCCAAATTTGTAGAAAAACACAAACTGTGAATTCTCTCCGATTTTTTTTTTAATTTAATTATCGCACTTTTCCCACACAAATAGACGCACTCTACTCACATCATTATTTTATTTTGTAGATTTTTTTTTTCAATTTCACAAATTCACTTTTTACTTCGCCGCAACGCGTTTCTTTATTGTAAACAGAAATTTTAAAATAAAACCCATACGACACATTAACCTGCGAAGCAAGGGAAAGTTTCTTCGAATCCAACAGCAAGGTGCATAATTTAAATCACAAAACTGATAAAAAAAAGAATCTCACAAAAATGCGGCGAAAATATCTGAAGAGAAATTCAAAAAAACAATTTGCCAAATGAATGTGTGAATGTTTCTTTTTTTGGTAAATTTGTTTCAATTTATTTGGGTGCTTGAAGCACTTTTAATTCAATTTAATTGAAAGAACAAACAATTGGAATAGATACTTTTGTGGATAAAAAAAAACCGTTTAACTTCGCGATACATTCGTCGTAACAACGGAAGCTATCGCGGATTGCCGTGGCCGTGTGCTGACACGCGAACAGTTGCTACTCGTTTGATGAGTCAAGTTGAATTTGAAATTCATTCGCCGTCCATCGCCATTCGATAATATGCGGGTTGGATTGAAGCGAAATGGAGATTTCATTTTGTTGGTTCATTCGTAGTTCACTCAACGTTCACTGCACGGGTGAAGAGAAGCTATGGGATCAAAACAAAAACGAAAAATAACAAAGCAGGTGAGTGAGCGACGCCGACGGACAACAAATGCCAGGCAACCTGGTGCCTGGTCCGAGGTGGATTGGAGAGTGGATTGCAAAAGCCAAGTGGGAAAAGAGCAAAGCAGTGTTGCTTGCACCAATCACCAACACAAGTTTATGGCCATTTAGCAGGCAACTTTACTTTGGATTGCTATGAGGTGAGTTTTTTTTACGGCGAAGTTTTTGTGGTAGATAAAATAGCGTAGGAAAGGTAGACAGATGCAAATGCAGGCGCAGACCCACCTCGCCAAAATGCAACGCATGAAACTATCGAGAGCGAAAGTGAGTGTTAACTCAGTTTGAGTGCCAATTATTCAATATTATTCGTGCTCAGTCACTAAATTAATGCGCCACATTTCAGTGCTGCCACATGCCTACGCTCAATAAAAAAGTTTTGAAAAATGGTGCAGGCAACTTATTATTTGAGCTAAATTTTCAGTCAGTAAGGTTAATTGAGACGGACAGTAATTTATTAAGCATTTCCTTCTTGTGTTCTGATAAAAAAAATTCCCACTCCTTGGACAAACCAGTCAATTACTTTAATACAAAAGAAAATTACCGCAAAGATATGAAAATTGTGTTTTTTTTTTTTTATTGTTTCCCCCTAAAATGGGCCCAATTTTGAGCCTGTAGAGCGCAATTTTTTTTGTAAATTCGCAAAAGTCCCTACCTCCGCGAGGGTCTGACCTCCGCTCTCCGAGAGTATCATTTGTCTTAAAAAACTTCTCTTTGGATTCGGCAAAAAATTGTAGGTTCCCTTGTATATGAAGAAATAAACACACACAGCATACATTGTTAAGAAGTTGGCCCTGGTTCACCTCGAGCTGTTGGTGAACCAGGGCCAACTTCTCTCTTTGCCACTCTATTCATTTATTTATTTTTACCGCGATTGTAGTAAAAAAATTCCTTATCATTAAGAAATTTAGAAATTTTGAGGTTAGGATTCACTTTTAAAGTATTTTTATCAGTCATCCCATATAGAAATCTCTTTTTGATTTTTTATCCTAGTACCCGGGATATTACAAAAAATTAATTTGTTCGGCTCCGAAAAATTAGTGCCACATTTTCCCGTTTTTCCCGAGAAGCACAGGATTTTTTTCCATTTTTTTTAACAACGTCTCTTCATACTAAAAATAAAAATAAAACATTATTTTGCACTGTAAGTTACATCCATATTCACCTTGTTTTTGGTTTCTTTTCACTTTATTACTGAAACGCATTAGAAATGGGAGTAAATCCGCAATCCCGCTCGCATGAACTTTTATAGCCTCCACAAAATCGTTTCAATGGGAGAGGATTTGATGAACCTTCGGAAACTCAGGCGAGAAAATAAAGATGATATGAAGGAATTGGATACGACAGAAATAACCTTCCTGACAAAGATATCCTGTGGTGGGTGCAATATGGTCACGTGGCCATACAGCCTCCACCAGATTTTTCTTTATAATTGGATCCCATTTAAGGGTTTAAGACCATAATTTAACTTATAATGGGTTGACATAACGCAAGCGGAAAGGATAAAATGAGATGCTATAGAGGTACATATAAGGGTGCACTTTGGTTTAAACAAAGGGTCGGGTTGGTTTAAACTTAGGTTTTACAACTAAGGGTCGTAGTGTATGTCGTGGAAAAACAACCTAAGGAAGTCTGTTCCCACATTCATGATGTTCTGCTTTTATGCTAAGAATACTTAGAGCAGCGGTACTAATAAAATTTTTGGACTTGCTGCGTTTTATTGTTTTACTTTCTGAAATCTTTGATCAGAGTCTGCCAAGAGGTTTTGGGAGGATTAAATCCGATGCGACTAGCTGACAGTCTTCATCATGGATTGAAGGAGGAAACCGTGCATCAGAAAAAAAATGGCAGAAACTTGTTAAAAAAACAGTAGAGCTAAGAGGCTTAACCACAAAACCACACAACCACAAAACCACACAAATAAATTAGCTGAATCACATCATGCGACGAACGTCCCCATGAGTTGCGTCATCAAGTGTTGCTATCGTTGGATATTTAAGCCGCTCCACAGTGGGTCCATTTGTAAGGGAGAATGGTGGTCAAAACTCCAAATTTAATTTTATATTATAAAAAATAAAATAAATAGATTAAAAATGGTGATAAAGGAGGCCTTGAACAACTTGATTAAGAACTGATTAAGAAGTTCCAGTACCGAAAAGTTTGTTGGCAGCTAGTCAAGCGGCGAAAATTAATCTTTCAATTACAAAAAGTGCTTTGTTCCCGGTTTTTCACAAGTTTTTTTTTTTGTACAGTGAAAACCGTAGAATAAACTTAGCACGCTTCTGAAAGCTGTTATTGCGTACTCTGATGATTGCATTCTTGTTTTCCCTTGACTCCTACTCAGGTTTACCACAGGTATACAGCTTTTCCTCTCTTTCGTCTATTTCTATCCGCTCACCAAATGCTCATGCGATTTCAAAGTTGTCATCACGGACACCTTCCTTTATCGCTAGTTCATAAATAAAGCCTAATATATTGTTATAAATAACGTCATCGCCATGTTAAAAACCCTACCAATAAAATCTCGAAAGAAAAGTTAAGAAAAAAAAGCTCCTGGATCAAAAATAAGCTAATAAACCCTAAAATTTGAATCCAGTCTACCAGCGTTCATATTTCGATGCTCGCAGATGCATTAGTAAACTAACCTGTTCCCATGCGCACAAAACTATGCAAGTTTTCCCCTATTTTGCCCCATACCCCAAAATGTGCTCATACTTCCCTGATCAGTTTAAAAAAAAAAATTTCAATTACCCGAGCATCAACAACCCAACAAAAGGAAACCCTTAATGGTATACCATGACTGTCCATTAGCTACCAAAAAGCTACTTCATAGCTATACGTTATGAAATAATTTACAGAGAAAGTTCCTTCGATCGTGTTCCATAGCATTCAAAGATCAGATCCTCAATATTCAACAATACACAACATGCAAGTCCAATTGCTGTTTGTTACCATTTGTTAACATTCTGAATAACTTCCTCAAAACAAAATCTCTACAGAGCTCCCCGCGATCGCGGGTAGCCAACAGGATCGCCATTCCGAATATCACTGACAAGATCATCGCACTGAATGTATCTCGAATTGTTGTAATGCGCGCACCTGAATCCATCCAAAACACGACAAGCACATTAAAGTCATAAAAAACAATAATTTTATTACTATTTGCATATACCACGAAACACTGCAATATCGATACAATTTCGAAATATGGTTCCATGTACCTACTACCATCGAACAAGACCAGATCGCTCGCCGTCAGACTTCGCGTGAAAATCGTGAAAATTTTGACATTTTTCCCTCTCGACCGAATGGAAGTAGCACTAACCACTGCCACGCAGAATTAATCAAAATCATGTCGCGCTACAGTGAGCGAACAAGGTACAGCTCGAGAGGACCGACCGCGACGCGCCGGCCGGGAGGATCAAAAGTCACGATCTTCTTCCATCGATCGATTTCCAATGGGTTTCTGCGGTTTGACTGTGCGGTCTCCTCTGCGATGCAAAGTCGGCTTGTTCGCGTGTGAATTCACACTTATTTGTACACAATGGAACACAACCGAACAACAATTGATTTAGAAAGTGCATCTGCCAAGGATTTCCGCCGATCGTGGCCGAAATGACAAATTCAATTGCGGAAGAAAAGGCCAAAAGAGTCGCTTCTGTTTTTCACGATCTCTGAATTGATGGTAATATAGGAGCCACCCAAATGCGACATTGACTTTTGGATATGGGTTCATCTTCATGAAAACAACCAGGAAGCCACCTTCGAAGCAGAACCGCAGCTCTATGGGTGGTTCGCACTTCGCAGACACTACAGAGGCTGTCTCAAGAAGTCTCAAAAGTGGATCGAGGTAGAACCGAAAAATGAAACACTCAAGTGCCCACGGAGTGGCGTGGTTTTCGATGGTAATTCCTTTTGTTATGACCAGCCCAATGGAGTACCCACTATGGACCACTCGAGTATGGTTTGACTTAAGGCTAAAATGGAGCAAAGCAAGCCCCATATGGTCGTCATCGACGTCGTACATTACGTAATTGGATGTGAATTTATACTATTTTTGGAGTTTGGTCTTGGTATCCGCTGAATGCATGTCAATATAAATTAGCCAATTCATTGTGGCTGCAAATAAATCTGTAAAGTGTCCCTGGGGTATGAAGGCAATAGGCAACAAAAGGTAACAAAAGGCCGTTAAGTCGCGCGGGGCGACTTGATTGATTCTTGGTTATTGTTGCAGTTGGCAGTTTTATTACATCTAGATGCTGACCAAGCAGTATAGTATAGTCGGTCCTTTTTTGATTCCCTTTGAAATATTACTCGTCATAGTAACGCGAATGATGTGAAATTAAATTGTTTTTTTTTTTTTTTTTATGAGTTTATAGTTGAGTGCTTTACGATAGTGATGTGACTTCTTGATGAGTTTGTTTTTCGGAGAAGTATTTGAGTGATTTATTCGAAGGTGTGCCTGAAAGTATACTGTGAGAAGCTGTCGGTCATAATTTTTCACGATCGAAAAGTAGATATTGCATACTCTTTGGCGGTAAGGGAAAGTTGCAAGCAACCATAGTCTTCGATCGAGTGTTTGATCGATGCTTTGATTTGAAAGAATTGTTCTTTACAAGGCCCAAGGCTGGTCAGTAATAGAATATTCTTGGACTTTTTACTTAAGTAGCCGACTGAGCAATGGATTGACAGTCTTCGCTTTAGTTCATGCGATAAAAATTTAAGCCATATCGGTTGGTTTTAATCTCACGATGCGTTTCGCCTAGCGAAAGTAAACTCGAAATATGCAAACGCACTCTAGATCAAAGCGGAAATACCGTGTCGGTCAAAATCAATCTGTCGGATTTTGTGCACAATTAAGAAAGCTTTTTGATAAAAGGAAACCTTAAGGTTTCTAGTACTTTGACTTTTAACCCATTAAGTGCAGACAAGCTAGATATGCTCTATACAAGCTGCTCCGCGTTTGTGTTGGATCCATTCTCCTCTCATTCTTTCCACCATCGATGTTGTCCGCATCGATCGCAAAATCGCAAAATTTCTTCCTTGTGCTTTTGTGCTTAGTAGAGGTAACAACTAAATTTAGAAAATGTTCGACAAATCTTTCTCCCAGTCCACACAGATGCAATATGAGCTAAACAGCTGACTTAAATCTGCTGCCACTACATGCCTCCTAAATCATTCGCTCACATGAGCACAAGTCCAAAAACCTACTACTAGACGTATTGTTATCGAAAACACCATGTCGGTCGTTTTTAATCTGTCTACTTTTTCTGAGACGACAAGATCCGAGATAAATAAGTTCTCTAACGCAGTCAGAAAGAAGTGTGGACATAAAATCAAACCCAACAATGCTACTGGCCCTCTCGTCTTGTGCGCCAAACTGTGGGCATTGGTTTGAAGCGAAAACACCAAGTCGGTCGCTTATAATCCGTCAGCTTTGCTATTTCCCAGAAATATAAAACTCAAAGAGGAGCAAAGCTTCTGTGAAAGTCTAAAATGGTAAAAAGCAGAAAACCTGACGTTCCACTTGTGACGAATTTTCTCTACTTAATTGGAAATGATCACCTAGGCCAAAAGGGGATTATTGTGAAGATAATTATTATGGTATGTTTATTGCAAAATCACGCACGCAAATTCTGCAATTCTGCAGCTGCTAGGGATGTTAAAATGGACCTTTAAGCCGACTGCGAACAGAGCAGACATCAGAAGGATCTTTGATTGCAGAGCGTTTGACTTGGGCAATAAGAAAAATTTTGCCTTGGACCCCAAAGGTTCCCCAATCTGTTAGTTCATACAGGATGGTACCGGAGACTGATCGCTGCACTATGGAAGTGTGGAATGCATTATGCTCTTAAGTATCAAAAAGGATGTTATAAGCATAAAACGTTATAAGGCGACTTTTTTCGACACTTTCTGTGGGGCTTAAATGTACAAGCTAACACCAGAGGTGCAATTTTTCATAATTTTAAGTCATAATTTCAGGGTAAAGGCCCAAGACAAAAAAACTTTTAAACAAGGACAGTGAAATATGAATGAAAACAGCTTAAACAGATCTCAGCAAATAGGAAGCTGAAGTAAAGGAGCCGGGTTAGAAAGAAACCTGTGCGCTGTCGCTGTCGGGCTCTGGAATATGAAATCGAAAGCAACTTTACTGAAAACGAGGAATTGCTATGAATTTGTCAAAATAAGAGAAAGCCTTGGCCAAAGCCCCAAATAGACAGATATTACTTCAAGAAAATCACTTCTTACTGCCAAGAACTTCTGAACTTTTCATGACAGCTAATCCGCTTCTATCTACCACTTCACTTACAGCTTCACCCACTTTCTACATCGTCTTAAATCAAAACTAACAAACCCAACACACCGCACTGCTTGGTTGTGGGTGTTTGTGCGCCAGCCATATCACAAATCACAACCCAATTGTAAGTCATCGTCAGTAACCATCCCAGATCCCATTACAAAAAGTCGTAAAGTCATCTCAATTGGCAATTGCTTTCAAAATAAAACGCTTTTCCGCCATTAGCGTCGAAATAAATTACCCAACGCCACTTGAACCCAAATTCGCCTTGACTAGAGATTGACACCCACTCTCTAGTAATCTAACAATTTGTTCAAACGAATTGCAATGGGGAAACCGCCTGCATTTGGTAATTATCACACAGCTAACCGATGCTTTGGTGTTGGCCTAAAACGAGAAACCAATTTCCTGCGGGCTGCACAAATCAAGGAACCGCAAAGGTCGCACACACCGACCGCTTCCTAATCGGTCTTTAACTCCGTTCGAACGCTAATCACACAAGGAGCTTCCACCATCTGGTGCATGGCTGGGTTGGAATAAGCACCACCAATCCTCCCGAGCAATCAGCCACGAAACGCTTGATGGCTTAAATTTATTGATTCGTTGCAGCAGCGCCAGCTACAATTGAACTTCAAATCCCATCATGGCAGGTAGGCAGTTTTATGGCGCTAATTCGTTTTGGCCAGTTTGGCATCGCACGGTAGTCGGTACTTTTTAGGTATGAAACAATGCCGCCATTAAGGCAGATCCTTTTCATGGGACCCATCGATTCTATACGGCCAGTGGCGGGAGGGCACCTTTTAAGGACAACACAATCGCTGTTAGGCTTAAGTGTAAATTATGACCGCGCGCCGAGGAGAGGATTAGCAACTTTCCCCCGACTGCCATCAGGTCTCTTGGCAATAATGGCACTTTGGCTCCATTTACACGATAATTAAAGCATCAAGTGTTGTAGCGACGAGGAGCCCAAAAGTATGCTGCACTTGAATGGAATTTATTGTCAATTAATTGGTATCAGTGTGCCGCAATCAGAAATCGTAAATTCATCAGAGATGCAGATTGTGCGCGCGCTGTTGGTTGCCGAACAATTTAATTTGGCGAGGGAGCAGCAAGCAGCAACTCTATACGGAGCTAGACTGGTGGAGCCTGGACTGTCTTGGAACAACCATGTTGCCTCTGCCTGCCCATGGTGGCTTGCTCAATAATCATGGCGAATGGATTTATGCCGCTTTGGGGGAGAGGTTGATTAGTTATTGTTATTGCTGGAGCTTGTTGGAATTGCTATGGTTCTATGGCCCCGCGTGCGTCGACGTCGACGTCGCCGTGTCGTGTCCGTTGGAGAAACACATTTTTTATGATTCTATCTTTAGAAGAGCGAAAGTCAAGCGGTTTTATCTTAATTAAATGGATTTTGCAAGCGTTATTTGATAGTTCATTTAGCCTTTCGTTGTGCAGAGCAGCACAGAAGTCGATGGTGTACAAGGGCAATAAATCGATCCTTGTTGCGGAGAGGAGGAAGATATGAACGGGTACATAAACCATTAGAGAGCTGCAATTAGAAGTTTTATTCCAGCCGAAAGGAACTGGACGTCATTTGAGAACTTTGGTTAGTTAAATCATTGTCATGTAAAAGTGTTGAGTCACTTTCTTGTTGTAATGTACAGATGCATCAGTGGCCAGTTATACATGTTGCCATTAGACAGACATTAAGACTATTGTTTCATATCTATCCACCGTGTTCAAAAAGACGCAAGAAATTTCCGGTTTTTGCCACGAACGATGGGGTCTACAAGTTCACCCTGATTCCACCCGATTGAAAAACCTCTCCAGCATATTTAAAATCATACAATAACGGCTTTGATATACGCTTTAGATTTTATGATACTGGGCCACACCGTTGAGCGACGTAATGACAGCTGAGCAGTCACAGGAATAGACGGAACGACATGAGAAGATAAAGAATCGTTCCTGAGGCTAAAGGCTGCGGTTGCTTACCCTCCATTGCTAGTGCTCCTGAGGTACGTACTGATGCGGTATTATCCAGATCTGCAGGAAATGTGCCTTCTATAGTCAGAAAGCTTCAACGGATGAGAAGAAATACAACTCGTACTTACTTAAGGTGTTGACGTTTTTAGTGAGCTTGAACCGTTTTTTTGTGAAAGCGCTTGGTAGGACTAGACTTTCCTACTTCATATTTGCAATTTGCACCCTGCAACAAATTGAAGGTAATCCCGAGAGTGTGCCTGCCGATGGTATGAATAAACCATCATCGCTCACCCTTATTTCTCGCACCAGCATAGAACGAAAGGATGAAAGTTAGGGGATTAAGGTCGATAATGACTTCAGTAAAAAAGTGACTAGCAGAACTTTTGTTTACAGAGGGATAAGACTTTTTAGGAAAGTGGATGAGGCTGAAAGATGGTGCTTCACCTAAATGCCCCAGAGAAAAATTGTCGTGGAAGCAATAGGTAAGGACCGTCAGAGGTATAGCGAGAATATCAAGTACCATGCCGAAGAGATTTGAAGATTCCCTGGAGGTCTCCCCACGACAAAAAACCTAAGTGGCGACAAAATGTGACGATTTCCAGGAGATGTATTGTATATTACCACCGTAAAGCGACAAAAGACTGAATAGAGCCACCCATTGAACTGTCATTCCAGTCAGCTGACAGCAAACAGCAATTCGAAGTTCGAATTTTGATATCGAAATTTTTCGTCTACTGAAAAAATATCTGTGGAAAATTATTAAAAGCGAAATTATGAAAACTCGGCCGATTTTTGTATTAAAAAGTCACGTTTGCTGGATTCTAGATGTGACAGCTACAGTTGGTTTTGAATCTTTGAATTGTGAAAACTTGAAACAAAAGTAAAATGTGGTTGAACCGCAATAAAGTGTTGGACCATAAGGGCCAATTTTCGGCGAATATTGATCCGGGATTAATCTCGGCTTAATTCGCCAAATTTGGTGAGCTAATCTCTGATCAACTCTGGTGAACAAGTATGAACTTCTTTGAATATTTTCTCTGTGTGAAATGGTGCAGTGTGTAATGGCTTTGCGTTTTTCTGTGAAAAACTACTTCGGAAGATGAATTGAACTTCTTTTCCTGTTTTTCTTTTCGTGTTTTTCTGTGTGAAGTAAGAACTAGGACCTGGGAGAGTCAATAATTTCGATAGTCGAAGATTTTGAAAACTTTACAGACGGAGTCAACTCTGCATTGAAAAACTGTTCGCTGGGTTAACTCTAGATTAGTTTTTGTTCCGAGATTTACAGATTTTGGGTGAAGCTGGGCTTAACTCGGCACTAAGTGGAAAATTATGCTTGATTTGGGTATGATAAATAAAGTGTTTTGTTGTGTTATTATAGAAGTGAAATTGAGTTTTATAAGACGAACTCCACGCAAAAATATTACAACAACATAAAAGCCGTTCCCGGTTCCCCTTCCACCAAATGCAGTCAATTTTGAACACCTATGGCCTTTTCGGTTGGCAATCTCGGATCAGATACTTTGACAGTTTTAATAGGGACTTCCAAACATTGACAGTTTATGGCGGCAAAAGTGTGAAAGCTTTATTTGTTAAATTGGCTGTCAATAATTCCGTATGTTTTGCCAAAACATCGGAACGCCAACGTGCTGGTGATATCAAAATAAGTGTTCTGTTTGGCAACGTTCCACGAGCTTGAACGAGCTCGAACGACTTGGCCGTACTAGTATCGTAAACGCCGAGGGCTTTATTTCGACGATTACCATTTCTTTTGGCCCGAATTCGATGTTATCGATACCAGACCAACGGTTTCAGGAAAATTTGAAATCGTTAGGGTTTTTCTTGAGCGGTTTTCTGAACATAGGTCCATGCGAATCAGTTACAAACCGAGTCTGTAAAAAACCCATAACATAGTTCAATTATGCAGCATTATGCGCCAGAGTCAAATCTGACATACTGGATGCTCGCCTTCCACGGAAGAGGAGGCGGACAAAAGATCCCTGTTACACGCATGCATAATGGCATCGACAGGTCTTTTAAACAAATCAAAAGTTTCGATGATTTCTCATGCACACCTTGTTTAATTTAAAATTAAAGATATGAAGCGCTTAATGAAACGAGGCGAAAACAAGCATTGTGCCAAAGGAGGTTGCCAAAAGGCAAGTTTTGAAGTAAGGCGACCAACCCTATGCACGCCAGCTTGTTCTGATTGAGAACGGTTCGGCTCTAACGAGTGAGTCTCAAACTATAGAGCCGATCTAACTCGGACCCTGCTTTTCCAGAGTGCTACCAAACGATGCGTAAACGAAGTCGAGGATATTTCTAATATGCAGCTAAATCGGAAGAAATCGAGCCCCAGAATTGTGCCCGACAAAGTCAAGCCTTTGTCCGATCTTCCAGATGAGGGTTACCCAAGCGCGGCACGCTACAGACAATGAACTCTTCGATCTCAAGGATGATATCCGTGAAGGAGGAACACAAAAAAGACACAGGCTAGAAGTCAAGGAGACAGTTTCTCATCGATAGTAAGGAGTACAGACCGAGTGCAAGTTACTAAGTGTCTTTTGTGTTGTACTGCTAAATCGTCGGTACTCTTGGTCTTTCTTTACAATCTTAAAAAAAAACTTAAAAGATTAAGATTCTCTACATACTTCTTTCTTATACCGCTAGGAATCGGTATCTTTTTATATTCAAATCTTAAAGCATATTACATCTTGAGACAACCAATACGAACTTTCATGTTTTTAGTGTCCCCCTTGCCCATAACATTTTGATTCCAACTTAAGTCCCTTCCAAATCGAGGTGCAAATATGCAACATTGTTAAACGAATGATCATCACATCATTCATCCAAACGCCAACAGCAAATCTTTCAGTGTTTTGCATCTACAACGAAAACCCATGTCGGAGGCATACAAAGCCATGTGACACTGTTGTTGAGACCCCTAATGCACGATTCGTTGCACAACTTGTCTAAGTGAAGCATTTTGTCCACAAAGTTTTTGGGGGCTTTTCCCTTCCACCAATATGCCCCAATCCTTTTGTGTTATGAGCGATCGTTTTCGTAAAAAAAAAAATTACACCTTGTTATAGCTAATGCTGTCCCGTCCCGGTATAAGCCTCGCTTACAGGCATGTATACACGAGTAGTATTTATACTCTGATTCTTTACCAATTCAACTTGAGAGGTAAAAAAAATTGTCGCGCGCCTTTAACTATCCAAAGCAGCATTCCAGACGTGTGGCAAAGAAATCATAGTTCAATAGATCTGAGGCAAAAGATAGCTTTCTGCTCGAGTGTGATGGTGGTGGACGGTTTTTTTTTTGTGCCTTTATACCACACTATACGGACCAAATATTATGCAAGTAGTAAACAACAAAAAAAAGGCGTGTACTCGTGCCAGGTCCAGGTCAAAGTGAAATCAGGCTTAGGCACTATAGGAGCACCGCCACGATCCATTTGTCACATGCATTTTTGAATTTTTCGCTAACGTGGATTTCAAATTTGGGCGGGGTGCTGTGGTGAACTTTCTGATACCGCACAAAAGCAACATGTAGTCCTAATTAAGCGCGAAGACTTTGCTTGAATTATTCAGTGTCTCTGGCTAGATAGTTGAAGGTGACTTAGTGAGTAAGGTGTGTTTAAAAAAAATCTAGTTAAGATTCGGGTGGAACTGTCAGTGGCGTGTATATGGTAATTTTAAGGTCGAACTGTGTTATACTGTTTCGTTGTCGTCGTCACGGCAAGTTTTTCAAAAATATTGTCTCATAGTTCAAGGTTTATAAGGCTTCCACCTAACTGGCCCATTTTGAAAGCTTAAACCCAAGTTGCCACACCAAATTGGCTAAGGTGCGGAGTTTGCACCCGTGGGGACTCGATATCCGTGTTGTGCGTTCATTTAAAGTACTTATACAATATTTTGACAATGATCGCACGATTATTGATTGGATCCAATTATTCAAGTAAAAAATCATGCCCACAGCACAATAGAAAAATTAATAACATATTACAAAACAATAAGCAAGAGGCAGTATGTATACTGTAGACAAATTTTTGTGACAGCTAAATAACGCCGATTTTGACATTACAATTCGCTCTACATAATTCATTTAAAATAAATAAATAAATAAATAGAGTGGCGCAACAGCTCGAGGTGAACCAGGGCCAACTTCTCAACAATGTATGCTGGTGTGTTAATTTATTTTACATACAAAGGGACCTACAATTTTTTGCCGAATCCGAACGGCACTTTGAGAAGTTTTTCAAGACAAATGATACTCTCGGAGGGCTTGTCAGACCCTCGCGGAGGTGAGGACCTTTTTTTCAGGTCTTTTTTTTTCAGGTGACGATGATGGCAGGATTCGAACCCAGGTCTCCGGCGTAGTAAGCACACACACTAACCACTACGCCAAGGCACCCCCCTTCATTTATCAATGCGAAAACATACTAGGTTTTTGCTGGAACTCGAATTTACTCCTGAGACATGGCCGTTTCACTTTTAGCTCCAAAAAACACATGAAACTACCTACCCTTGATTGTTTAACGAAAACTAAAGAGAAGACAGTTTTTACTTAAGTCAAATCTTGACTGAATTCATTCCTGAATCAATAGATCCTAGTTTGAGTAAATGTCAGAGTCCATTTTATGTCAGCGGTTTAAGGTTTTGTGGTGAATTTTAAAACGTACTTAGCCAAAGGCCCTCGTAGGCCCTCTACCGCACGTAGATTAAGCTTTAGTTAAAATTGTAATTTATTTACTGTTTTAATAAATAATAAAAATAATTAAAACGTAAAACCTTTGTTGTAAAAGGGTTGTTGTTAAGTTGAGTTGAGTCAAATCATTTTCACGAAATTATCGAAATGATTTTGAGCTCACTTAAGTCATTACCAGTACTTAAATCATCTTAGACTTATATTATTATTTGTAAACTTATTAAGTTTTCTCACCCCATAGCTGTAAGAATTAGAACGAAGATATTTTTGGTTGCGCAAAAAGCCCCACATCAATTATCGTGGAATTATTTGGACTCAAGACGAAATCCTGCTAAGGACACAAGTCGCAGTGTTCAAAAAATTGTCAGGTTTCAGTCGACTTATTTATGGTTACGTTCCTTTTTCGAATTCTCGGAAAACTTTATTTGTCTGGGTATAAAAACCTTAGTTTATGGCTTCCTCCACTGAAAGTATCATGCGGACGTGTGTCGAAATCGGTCCTAAGATGCAAAAACATTAAAAAAAGTAATTGCCATCACATTTTCAAAAGAATCTACTTTCGTTAATAGCACAGAGTGAATGGCGTAAATCAACAAATTTTTAACATCTGGGGTATCAGAAGGCATTAGTGCTATGGTTTCATCTAAAGCATGAAATGTTTTCAATTTATAGAAATAGCCAGGCAGCACTGAGAAAGAAGTTTAACAAAAACTAGCTTTTTATGTTTACAAAATTTTCTATTGGACCACTTTACCAACTAAGTAGAAACCCGTTCTTGGCAGACACCTTCTCGTATGCGTAATCTTTAATGATGCCTGTGCGGTCCAGCCTGATTTCGGAGTGGTCTGGGTAAACAACAAAACAATGCCCAAGGATGCAAGGCAGAGGATTAAACTAGCCTCAAACGATCTCCTTGCAAGTCCCTTGTAAAGGCTTGCCCTACGTGAAGGGCTTCATTACCTCTCCTTATTATCTTCTTATTAATATGAGACTTCTTCTTATGAATAAACCTTCAATAAAATCACACAAAATGTTGTTGAAACTTGATTACACCCAGCCCTTACGGGTGTAACTAGGCACGACCACTGTGGCCTAAAGAAGACGATATCGTCTATTCCATAACAGACTAGGGCTCGAGAGTAGTCAACCTGTTTCCGGAGGGGAATCTAGCAAGAGCTCATCAAATTAGTCTGGAAAGGCCTACTCTAGCCTATATATCCCTGCTGCTAAGAAAAGTCAGTTCCATCCGGAAAGGCTTGCAAATAGCAGGAGGTAGAGAAGTTGAACCACCTCGTTCAACTTCAAAAAGGTGCTGTTCAAAAGACCAGAAGCCTAAGATAACCTCAACAGTTTCTAAACCCTTAAGCGAGTTAGTAAAAAGCCATTTGACCTTCGATTTTTTTGGCAAGTGAAATCGGATAGCTCGATACCTATTAAACTGGATTATTTAGGAGGCAGCTCATCAATCATTCTGCAGCAGAGTTCTGGCCAGACCTACGCTGGCAGTACCTAACAGGGTACGGGGAAATATATGTCCTGATCCGAAGCGAAAGACTGTTCGGAAATCCTTCATTCTAGCAAGGCAGCAAGTCTGGATTTCTTCTGGTCCATAACGTCCCGAAATGAGACAACGGTACATTTTTATTGTGGGGGTTCTAATGATTACGAGGCTTTCTTTATTGAAGGATCGGTAAGCCTCGGGCCTGTATTCTTGAAAAGAATCGAAAATTAAGTATCAATTCTGACACTTCACTCAACCAGGATCTTGAGCCGCCGGCGTTACGTTTTCTCATGCATGTTTTTTCTAATCGAAAACGTAAGTCTCTAACATTAGCGACTTACGTATTCATTCACTCACTTCGTTTGAAAAAGCGTATCATGGTTACAATAATAACGACAAAAAAAATTATAAGGCATGGGTCAAACGGCGACAGAAAAACGTGCGGCAAATAACCGCACAATTTTGTGCCGTAAGCTTGCTCGGCACACAAACAATCATTTCCCGTGCGTTTTCTATCAATTTTAATAAAATGCATCACTTTCATGGTTAAAAAAAAGTTTTTAAAATTTTTGTCTTACGACTTGAAAGAGTCAGAGCCCGAAAAATTGTCGTAAGTGAAATCGTGCAACAAATTGCCGTAGCAGCTATCGTTTATTGTCTGCTAAACAATTAGTGTGTCGCACTATTTTCTGCCGGCATGTGTCCCTGGCCTAAAATGTTTAAAAATGTTTAAAACAAAATTTTATTGACAGAATTCTCAAGGAGCTTATGGCTAATTCATAATGTTAACGGAACGAACTGCTTTTAAGTCTGTGTATTGAAAAGTAACATTATATTTTTTCTCTTTTCCACTCGTGTCAGCCTGGAACGCAGGAAAAAGGAAGAGGCGATGTGGATGGCCTCAGCATACGTGCCATAAGATGAAACAGAGTTTAGCCGCTCACGCGACTTTTTATCTCCACTAAAGGTAGAAAGTTAGGCAGCTGCGTCTGCGTAACAAAGCTAGAAAAAAGCTGCAATAAACTCACTTGTTCCAATACTGGGTCTTCGCCCGGTTTCCGAAAAAAGTGGACCGGGTCAAAATTTCATCTGAACCTAGCTAAATTTTCTTTTTCTCGAAACCGGGTTGAGCTACGAATTCGGGATTGGCGTAACAAAACAGCTAAACCCGCCGGGTCCCCTGTGTGGCCGTTGAAGTGTGCTTGCTAGCTTCAGTGAGGGAGCTAATTAAAGTGCGGAAGAGTGTTTCTCATCGGCGTTTGCTAGATTAGAGACCGACGATTTTCTGACATAGCAGCCAGTTTCTAGGTGCATAAGATATTTTGTCTCTTTCCCTTCCTATCCCCAACATGAGATAAAACAGATAAAACCCTACATTCATATTTTGAAGTAGCAAGTAAATTTCACACTTCAAAACGATGTATTATGTTCGGGCCTTTAGACGATAAAATGTCATTTAAAGCGCGTTGAAGCGAGCTCGCCCCAATCAAAAATTCGTAACAAACAGAATACTTAACGCCAGGAAATTGACATCCGGAAATAAACACTTCATCAGCCCATAGGGTCCTCTGGATTGTTCAGATTCACTAAACCTTCTTTAAAAACACAGGAAGGCACTCTGGAGAATAGTTGACTTTGGGATTGTGTAACATGTACAAAGCTAAAAGGCTACTGTAAGTTGGGCTCAAAGAAGTCATGTTTGATTAAATCCCAGCGTTTTGGGTAAAAAAATAAAACAATTAATTGGCACATAAGACTAAGAGCGCGCTATTGGCCTGACCTCAGTCATGCGTATGCATTTTAGGTGTGCTTACACACATGCGTAACATGGGACCACGGTATATGTTTCGCGGATTCTGAAAGTCAAGTCAGCCTGTCTTGAATATGGTACTCTCGGAGGGTTTGTCTAAACCTTGCAAAGGTACAGCCGTGGAAAGTTTTTATTGCCCCTGTCGGGGTTCAATGTTAAGCACTGTTCCACGGCAAAAAAAAAGTTACTATTGTTCTTACCTTTATTACAATAATTATTTGACACACACCAAACATGCATCAAAAATCTACAAAAAAGGTTTGTGATTTGGGCGAAAGTAGCACAACACGTTAAGCCAACAATGAAATCAGTTGTTGTTTTCTTTTTCAAAGAGCCCCGATTTAGTCAAAGCAAAACAAGGTGATTTACACTTGCGCAATCGTCTAGGCAATCACTTACTAAATGACCAATAAATCAACCAACCGTCATTCCCTTCGGCAACTGCACCCATTTTCGACGTAATTAAATTTCATTTAAATCACCTGAAACATAACTGATCGTCTCAACAGCTCCATTCATCAATCAGACCGAATACGTTATTCGAAGCATGATATGAACCAATAACTCATGACTCAATCCGTCCACATAATGTGCCACCACCCGCTGAATGTTTGTCGGTTTGTCGAACTTAAGCGATCGTGTAACCTCTTATTTGTTAGATACGAGTCGGGTATTATTTGAAGTTTGACATTTTTATTTCATCGGACGAGACCGAATTTTTTCGCATGAAGGTGGACCCCATCCAAACACAGGTATCACAGCATGAACGGAGTTGGTAACTTCCCACATAATTGGATGAAATTTGTTGGCAGATTTAAGCAAGCTGTCATGTCGAGACGTCAGGCAACAAGGCCCTTGCATATCGGGCTAAATAGTGATGTATGGGTTCAACAATTCTCAATTAAATTATGGCACTCTTAGGAGGTCTCAGATCTCAGTGCCGTGCCGTTTCTGACATGCAATTACAAGAGAAGACATTTTGACATATTACAAGACAACAAAGCCTCTAAAATCAAGTGGATGTAAATGAAGTGACGTAACAAGGTTCTAAGAAGTTTTCCCAGAATTAGTTATTCAGCGCACAGTCGTCATTTGGTTGGTCCCATCGATCAGTGTCGCGCCTACAAAAGTGCACTGCATCCATGAGACTTTACAAGAAAATGCCATTGTTCCTCGTCAGAATTCACTTTAAACTTTAAAGGCGCGAGCACACTCAAGTCAGTCACATTTTTTATATTTCATAATCCAATTAAACTTTGAGAACCACTCCATCTCTTCGGTGGGATTGGTAAAAGTCGCGCCAACCAATTTTACAAAAAACAAATCATGGTCAGTGCCAATGTGTAGGCTGAAGCTTAAGAGGTTCCAGCTTAGAAGAGGAGGTTGTATTGGGATTGGGAGTATTCCGTCATAGCTTGACGTATAATCAAATCATAGCGAACAACAAAAAACAGATCACAATTTGTGGAGATAATTGATCCACGACCAGGTTAATTGATTTGTTAGCCGGAATCGCCCTGCGCAAAGACTGTACAAGCCGAAGGGGCAGAGCAGAGGACCGATGCTGATGGTGAGCCTCGCACCGAAGAGTGTGATGTAAGATCATTGGCCTGTTTGGGAGGCGGTTGTTGTTTTGTTTTCGTTTGGTTTTTTTTTCGGACCGATTGGAGTGTTACCCTCGCGGATAGAGTACGAATCAGTACCGGCGAACAATTAAGGCAGTTCAGCCATGAAGGCCACCACGTTTAGAGAGACGAAGTTTTGTTAGTCGAAGACGTGTGTAATTGATGAGGGTGATGAATACAAGCGCAGTAGCCAACGTAATTAATGGATTTTAGTTACGGGGATTTGGTGCCTATCTTTTTTTGTCGTTTTCGAACTAATTGTGCGTTTTTGCCACCGTTTGACGGTTTCCGCATTGCACTCTTGGGACAATTTGACGATCGACGTTAAGGAGAAATCATTTCAGGTGACTTTCTCTATAGAGTTTTCCGATAATTGGACAGTTAATATAATTGACAATAGTTGTACTATTGACTTGTGAAAAACACGATCTAAGGACAATAGTGCTTTTACTTGCTGTCACGGCTATAAATATCAGTTTAACAGTGCCAGATCATTCGAGCTTTCGATTTGAGCTTGAGTTAGCCATAGGTTAATTCGGACTGGCGCCATTCAAATTATCTACAAAGAACGTGTCTACAAAGCTTTTCAAGCTGAAAGATAATCAGAAAGCTGAGCTAATTATCCTGGTGTTAGAGGTGTTAAAAGTTTTCAATAAGTAAATTGACAAAACCAAGTCGACTTTGTCAAACCTCTTAGCCATTTGCAATAAAAAGTGATTTGAAAAACTAAAAAGGAAGGTGGATGGAATCAGTTCAGCTCAGGTCTCAGAGTTGTTAAATTCTGCACCATATGACATACTCAGCCTAGGCGGTTTGGTCTCACTGTCTTACCTACAATAAATAAATAAATAGAGTGGCGCAAAAGCTCGAGGTGAACCAGGGCCAACTTCACATACAAGGGGACCTACAATTTTTTGCCGAATCCGATCGGCGCTTTTTAAGAAGTTTTTCAAGACAATTGATACGGAGGGCTTGTCAAACTCTCGTGAAGGTGGGGACCGTGAAAAAGAACAAGTATTTTTTTTCAGATGACGATGTCAAGATCTACAATAGTGATTCGAAAATAAGGCATTGGATGTTTGGTTGATCACCCAATTTTGGTGTTGCTAAACTCTTTAGGTCAAAATTGGGTGATACAAGTGTGAACTCTAGACATTGACAATGTACATTATGGCACTTTACAATTAGGGAGGGCGCTACTGATCAATGATAACTTGCTGATGATCACCTGAATAGACATTTAAGAGGTACTTCTATCCTTCCCTATGCTTTGCAAACAACTCGACCTTTCAAAACAGCTCTCATCAGGCAGGACCGGGAGGAGTTAAGGTCCACATAATTGTTGGCCTAGACACGGGATACGGTCTCGATTTGTTTCTTTTGGCACAAATTGAATGACATGAATTTGAAGGATTGCAGGAGAACGACGCTCCGTTCCACACGGTTGATACGCAATGGATTTTTCGAAATTTCTCTGCCAACGGAGAATGATAACAACAAATTTCTTTTGACGATAAGATTTAATTTAGAATTGAATGACATCTGGTTCCGAGAGGAGAGCACTACGTGTCACACAGATGATACCACTCGGGTTTTCTGATACATATTTTATTTTCAATGGAAAATGCTACCGAATGATTATAAGAACATTCTTAAGACCTTTTTTTTCTTAGTTTTACGTAATGTAAAATTTAATTTATATAAACCACATGAGGCCCAAACATCGGCGCTTTGTGCCACACAGCTGTAGCTGCAACCGGCATTTTTGCACCCTTCGTAATTAGCCATGCTACTGGCTACTGATCTTATTTCCCTTCGCCAATGCTCTAGGCGCAACAACCTTATCATGATACCTTTTCAAATTCAGCTGCTTCAAGGTCAACTATTTTAGGAGTTTTAGGAGCTTACATAGGAGCCATAAAAATGGCGTAAAAAGATTTAAAGAGAGACTAAGGAGTCTGTGAAAAGAAAGCTTTGATCATCGAGCAAGATCGCGATCATGGCAAAAGTGATCTTAACACGTTTAAATGCTGCGGCCCTAAAAAATAATAATGTCTAAACCACTCACCTTATTTTACTGCTGATGGCGATCGGTTGTGCTTGACTGGTGATCGGCATTCTCGGCTTGAGTGGCGGCGGCGGTGGTGAAGACTTCAAGCTATCAGTTCCAGTAGGTAGTTTCACATGGCCACCTCCACCATTGCAAACTGGTCCTGCATTCTCCATGATGGGAGGAATCACAGCCGGGTTATGAGGACGTTTTCGAGCCACCATCACGGACTTATGATCGCCAGCCATGGGGGCGCTCAGTTTCTCGTTGAGCATTATCTTGTGGGCCTTGTTCGATTGCTTGGATAAACTGGATGCGGGTCTAGAAAGCAGCAGATCCATGTTTGTGGGCTTTTTCGGTATCGAGGGCGGTGGCGGCAAGGCGTTGAAGAATGCCTTCCGGGATGGTGAGCCCGCGAAGCTGTTCCGCCGGCTGGGTGACGATGGCTTATGCATCTCAAGCATATGTAGAGGAGGCTGCCGCAGTATCTCAGGAGGTGGTGGCGGCAATGGTTCATCCTGGTTGGACAAGTTTGCATCGATGTTCACAGTCACCAACGCTGGTGGAGGTGGTGGCAGATCTGGACTTGGGATGCGTAAATTCGGATTTTTAGGTGGCCTCTCGGGCACCCAGTCATCTACGATTATTGCTGGTCTTAATGGACTGACGTTCTGTCGCTGGAGATGCTGCTGCTGGCTTTGAGCCACATGCTGCAATGCCTTTTCGCGCATTGCCGCATACTCTGATGCCGATGAGGTGCGTCTAACCGGCATTGATGCTCTTCCTCGGGGCGGAGGTGGTGGAGGCGGCATGCCACAGTCATTGAATGACATCTTCTCGGGCTGCGTGACATTCTTAATCGACTGTGACTGCAGCTTCTCCTGTGTCGCTGCTCGATGGTACTGGTCTCGGAACTCTGCGTATTCCGATGCCGAAGAAGATCGCCGCACTGGCATCAGCGACCGTGAACGCGGCGGCGGCGGTGGTGGTGGCGAACTGCCGCTATCAGGAAATGAGGCGCCCACCATCGACTCATTGCTAAGCTGTGTTGACAACTGGTGATGGCTGTTGGCGCTGCGCGGAGTCGACACCGCTGCTAGGTTATTTGGAAGCGAGTTCCTGATTAGTACCGAACTAGACACTTCCTTGACGGAGCCATTCGGCTGAAAGGAATGTGGTCGCAGGAGGTTGTTGCCACTGGTACTGTGCTTGAGTTGTTCTTTGGATTGCTGCTGCTGGCGTTCAAAGTACGACTGGACGGCGTTTTTCTGGAAGGCCTTCAGGGCCGGATTGGAGACACGGTGCGTTTTGCTGGGGTCAATAAACGTGTACTTCTGCATCACACTCGCCTGGTGGTGGTGGTGATGATGTAAGTGCTGCTGCTGCCGCTCAAAATCATTGATACGATCGGCCACCGATTGCCAGCTAGTGGGCTGAGGCGAGGCTAACCTGGGAATAGGACAAGAGCAACACAGTGTGTAAAAAGCAATTCTAATGAATCAAACGCAAGGTGACAAGTGCTACTTACTTTGTCGACTGGTAGATATGTTGCTGCTGCTGTTGTTGCTGTGGCAGAGGGTGACTCGACTGCTGTTGCTGAGCCTGTTGGACACCAGTTTGCTGGTGGCTGTGGTGATGATGAGGCCCACTGGCATTACTCATTGGTTCCGTGTATGTGTTCACAGGAAAGAGTCTATGGTTGTTGCGGTATGATGAACTGGATGCAGTCGTCATGGCGGATGTGTTCGACGAGAACGAACTGGAACTTGACGAGGGTGACGAGGACGCTGTAAGGCTGTTAACAGACGTTACGACCACCGACAGAGATGTCATAGATAAAGTCGGTGATACGGGTGCCGCCGTTGGCGATGATGGACCAATCGACAGCAGAGACTGATGTAGAGTTTGAGATTCGTTGACAGTCGCCGCTCCAATTCCGATCGTACTACCATTCGGCGATGGAGCACCCGATATTGTTACCGATAACGTCGATTTATTCTGCTGATCCGTGTGGTTGGTGCCGAACAGCAGTGGTGGCGAAGCGGCTGACGCGGCTGCCGCTGCTACTGCACCTTTTGTCAAAGAGCTCAGCGGCGGCGACGTTTGTGGAATGTAATGTGGCGGATGGTGTGACATATATATTGCACCACTGCTCGTGCTGCTGCCACTTCCCGAGGGGCTCGTACGAGTTGGCATATTTGTGGGAGAATCACTGGCAGATAGGGTTGGACTCAACTGCTGTTCGTGGTTCATGTAGAGGACACTTTCACTGTGGTGCCGCTTGGGGGTGAGTACCCGCGAACTGTGCACTATAAGTTGCGACGAGGAGACTGCAACGAAATAAAGGAAAAACACATTTAATTGGGTTGTCATCTGAGTGGTGTCAAATGGCTTTTAGGTTGCTATGTCTCAAGGTTGGCTCAATAGTCAGCCCATTGCTATGTGGCAGGTTCGAGTGGGCTTAGTAGGACAACGTATGCGAAACACTCATGTGGGACAGGAGCTTCGAATGGAGGCAGAAAGTGGAATGTTTTTGCTGCAGCTCATGACAGCTTCGTGACATTCTTGGCTATAAGTAAAATTACGTGGTTAGAGAGATATTTTTTGTTGTTGAGATGGTTAACACAGTTTAAACGAACCAAATGTTGTCACCAAAAGAGGTCTTGTGCAAGTAGTACTTGCAAAGAAGCTCCAATTGCGCCCTTAAGCCCATGTAGTATCACAGTGGTCATTTGACAAGACTGTACTTGCTGGCAGTTGCATATAATACTTAGAGAGATCGCAAGGACCCCAGCAATTACTTCGGGAAAGGCAAAAAATGCAACAAATTAAAAGTGCAGACTCCAAGGAATGTCTCAAATGTTTAACTCATGTTTAGGAATTTTCTCTGGGGGTTTCTTAAATTACGCTTAAACAAATAATGATTCAATGGAAACTATTACTTTCGCTTTACAAGGTTCTCGTAAATTTTTATGATTCCGTAGCCACCGGACATAAAGAAACTGCACAAATTATTCGATTTTAATGGCATGATCAAGACTGATCGGAAAACGATCGGTGATCATGCAGCTACCGACCACTGATGCATGAAACTCAAGGGCCAGAAAAAGTTACTCCATTTGGGCTAATATCCATACAATGGATACCACAAAAGTGTTAACAAGATCGATCGCACCGATCACGCACACTAGCGATGGTGAACAATTGCATGCAACATGAGCAGACATTGTTATCCTCGAGATAATTACCAATTGTTTTGGAGGCTTCAGGCTGCTGTGCCAGCTAGGACTACAGTCCGCAGAGCGATCTGTCAACCTTCAGGTTGCTCGCAAAACCCCAATGAGCGTAAATTATTGTCTTCGAAACGATATCTGATCGACAGTTGCACACTCGGTGGCATGCCATGCCGTATGCTGAAAGTAAAACCTCTAAGCCAAACAGGGTGTGTGTTCGAGGTTCGGGCTAATGTTTCAGTTGCAATCTAGAATTTCAGCCCAGTGCGGTGTGTTGTTCGTATGGTCAGTGTAGCGTGGACATGACAGCATGGCTTTTAGTTTCCAATTGGATGTCTTTAATAGATCTTGAGTGATTGACGGGGCGGCTATAATTTGAATTTGCCGCGATTTGGTTTGGATAGGAAATTAGAACAGATTCAGGTACCTACAAGTGAGACATTTGAGCTGTTTGATTCTAATCGATTTGTTAGATTTGACAACGGGCAATTTTTAGTTTTGTAACTTGACACAATTTTTGCTTGGAAGTAAAAGAAGTGGAACGATAGATGGTATGTCACCTATCGATGAATCACTTTGGGATTTTAGAAGAACGGAGCTTTTAAGCTCGATCCTTTGATAGACTTTGTTTGATTAACGCCGGCATGTCAGTGAATGAAACCAAAAAAAAAACTAAGCATCCATATTTCTTGTTAACTAATTTTTGACAGAGATTTGTAACAAAAAGTTTTTTGACAGTTTCCCTCAGCCAGATCCAATTTTACTTTTCCTAGTACAAATTTATCCGGCGTAGATTTTAGCTTGTTTTGTCATAATGCCAGAAATGGTCAAATAACCTTCCACAACAGACGGACTATAAAGTCGTTTGGCTTTATTACGTGCCTATTTTTGAACTAAGTTAAATAATTTCAAAATTCACATGGCTACGAAACTAAAGTGCCAATTCCAAGCCCGGATAAAGGACAAGGTCTTGAGTTTAAGACAACTGATTTTATCGTTTCCTCAGATAAACGCGGCAATCTTATTGTCTACCAATGCTACTCACGATTCTTCTATCCATTTCTTCCAAAATTAAAATTTTTAAGGCGCGTGTCGACTTAAGAGTAAAACTACTGCGAGCTCTACTGGCCTGTTGCTCTCAGGCCACTTTCGTAAGTCCTGAGAGTACTTTCACAGAGCTTATTTCCTACTCTCAAATTCGTTTAATTACTCTCGTAAATCTCGAGAGTGGCCTACGAGCTACTCGTAGTAGTTTTGCTCTGGAGTGGCCACCCGCCTTAAGACTCCAGTCAAAATGTTTTAGTGTTTGAGTCCTCAGCTAGAAAAGTAGTGTAAGTGCAAATGTCGGAGAGGTCTGAGATAGGCCTGCAATAATTGACTTCCCTATACCATCCCACTCGTGCGGAAAAAGATTCAAGTTGCACTTTGTCGGCACTTTGCTTGCATGTTAACTGCGTCAGTTACTAAATTCGATGTTTTTGATAACTTTTCGGCAGATGCCAAGTACAATCTTTGACAATTTTGGTTCTGAAATCATTTACCCCCATCAAAGCGTTTTTCAAAACCAAATAAGAACTGTGCTAAAACAGACTTAGCAGTCCCAAAAGGAAAAGCTTTCAAGCTAGGTCTCAAAAAGCCTTCGTCAGTTTAGGCATAGATCTCCCAAAATTAAGGTCTTCCAAAGTGACCAGGTGGAGAAAGTTGAATATCAAAAGCGACTTTTGGCATAGTTGGACAGAGGTCACTAGTGGATCAGATCTTCAAAAATGGTAAAAACAAATTCAAGGAAGCAAGGATATTCTACCTCGTGATATTGTTCAAACCTTAGTCACACCCCTGGAAGGTTTGAAGCTCAAGCTAAGTAGACCAAAGGAGATCCACCAAAGTTTTTAGCTCCATAAACCAGAGGCTCGAGTGGACAATTGATGACTGCTTATGACAGAGGGAGCAACACCAACGAACACTGGCCAGTGAATTTACGCTTGGAATTGAAAATGTTATCTTGCGACTGGCAGACGTTAGAGCAGAGGCAAGATTATTAATTTTTTGGCTTATAGTTGTATTGTAGTATAGAAGATCTCTAGGATAGTTCCTATAAACTAAAAAGGAAGATTGGTACCCGAGCTTAGTATTTCTCCAGGTCATTAGCTAATCTATTTGTTACTTACTTACTTACTTAAGGTGGCGCTACAGTCCGGGGTGGACTTGGGCCTCAGCCAACAAGCTTCGCCAGCCAGCTCTGTCTCTAGCTAGCCGTTTCCAGTTTCGCACGCGAAGTTGGCTGAGGTCCCCTTCCACTTGCGTGCGCCACCTGAGTCTCGGTGCTCCTCTACCGCGCCGTCCCTGCGGTGTGGATTTGAGGATTTTCCGGCCCGGGGCGTTGGTGTCCAACCGCTCTAGATGACCCAGCCATCGTAGACTTTTGACTCTTTTGGCTTTGTTTTGGTTGTGTTTTGACTCTTTTGGTCGGTATCGCTGTACAGCCCGTACAGTTCGATGTTATATCTCCTCCTCCACTCTCCGTCTATGCAGACGGGACCGTAAATCGTCCGAAGAATTTTCCTCTCGAAGCAGCCTAAAGTGTTTTCATCCGCCTTTGACAGGGTCCATGCTTCTGCACCGTAAAGCAGGACTGGGATGATGAGGGTCTTATAAATGGACACTTTAGTTGCTCGAGAGAGGGCTTTGCTACTCAATTGCCTCCTTAGCCCAAAGAAACAGCGATTGGCAAGAGTTATCCTTCGTTTGATTTCAGCGCTGGTGTCATTGTCTGAATTGATAGCGGAACCCAGGTAGACAAAGTCCATAACTACCTCAAAATTATAGCTGTCGATGGTGATGTTTTGTCCGAGACGTCGGTGTTGGGTGTCTTTTCTTGATAACAGCATATACTTGGTTTTGCCCTCATTGACTGCTAAACCCATATTCGCCGCTTCCGTCCCAATATTCACGAAGGCTACACTGACATCACGCTTTGTTCTACCGATTATGTCAATGTCGTCTGCGTATGCGAGTAGTTGAACGGACTTTTGAAAGATTGTACCTCTGGTGTTGGCGCGAGAGTTCTGCACAATTCTCTCAAGCATGATGTTAAAGAAGTCGCATGACAGCGCGTCGCCTTGTCTAAATCCTTTTTTGACATCAAAAGGGTCGGTGAGGTCTTTGCCGACTTTGACGGAACAGCGTGAGTTTTCCATCGTCATCCTGCAAAGACTGACGAGTTTGGCAGGGATGCCAAAACTAGACATTGCGCTATATAGCTCGTCTCTATAGATGCTGTCATACGCGGCCTTGAAATCGATGAAGAGGTGGTGTGTATCGATTTGGAATTCCTGCGTTTTCTCCAAGATCTGCCGCAGTGTGAATATTTGATCGATGGTGGACTTTCCTGGTCTAAAGCCACACTGATATGTGCCTATCAGATTGTTGACAAACGGCTTCAGGCGTTCACACAGTACAGCAGAAAAGATCTTGTAAGCGATGTTAAGAAGACTTATGCCTCTGTAGTTGGTACAACTCAGAGGGTCTCCTTTCTTCAGGATCGGGCAAACAATGCTGAGGTTCCATTCGTCGGGCATGCTTTCTTCCGACCATATCTTGCAGATGAGCTTGTGCATGCTCCTATCTATTAGTTACACCTTGATTTTGTAAGTTAGGGATAATTTTTTTTTGTGCGATAAGGTTAGATATTTAGGCTCAAGTTTTTCTTTGATGTGCAGTTCTTCAATTTGGTGGTCAACGTGAAATGTCCCAAAGCTAAGGTAGGACGAGCTTAAAAAAAATGTGCCGACCTATTTCCACGCGCAACAGGCTTCACTACAGTCCCCAACAGTTCAAAATCAAAGTGCACCAGTTCCTCTTCTCTTTCTATTCTGATCCCTTCCATTCGTGTTATTGCAACTCATATAACTTGTTGTCGCTAGATTTACCGATTTCCAAGATTGTAAGATTACTGGAAAATGTCTTGAAAATAATTGGTGCATCTACTAGATGTTTTGCAGTCGTTTTCCAATCATCGAAATCGGTAGGACGAAATTATCTGTCGAATGGAGTCGCCATAGTAAGGTTGGCCCATAACCCATTGAACGAAGGTGAATCATAAAAAGAAAGATAAAAGCCTCCAACAATACTTGTAGATTCCCCCAAAGGACCTCCTGAACGAACGTTGCACACTATGTGTCAAACTTCATGATATGGGGGTAAGCCGTATGCATGTTGCATTCTCGCTTAAAAAAACATAAATCAAAGTTTTTCTATGTCTCAATTTTAGTGCAGACAGTTTAAGGGTGGTTCAGTTGGTGTATCGATAAATTTGGGTAAAACATAGGCTTGAAAACTTAATGGAAGTTACATTTAAAGCTTTGAGCCTAGTCAAACGCGGCAAGGAAACATTTGCTCGTGGTGGTATGATTCTTGTCTCAGGCGAACGAAAATATTTAAATATCTGCTGCAAGGTGTAGGCACACCTTCTGACAGCCTCGAAAGGACTATTTAAGTAAGTAAAATGGCAATTACCCATAAGCTATTACCCTCCTTTTTTAAAAAAGTAAATGGGTAATGAACTAAATCTTCTACTGAAGCTTCTTCTTACCACATACTTTTCTGGATACAGTGACATTATCACAACCTGCACTCCACTAAGATGAAGTAAGATCAGGACGAACTTTAAAAACCCTTTGTGAAATTTGTCTACGACAAGCCTACGGTGTGCTTCGAAAACTTCTCATATCTTTGACTGGCTATTATTTCGTCACAAACCCTTGTGTCCCTGTCATAGATGATTATCGATTAGGAAGGAAAGGTGGAGGAAAAGGTCACAGAAGTGAAAACACTCATTAGACCCATTATTTTAATCTCTGACTCGGCTCCTGATTCGATAGATCACAAGCAAAAAGTTTGGTCAACTGATCTTTAAAACATGACTCAGAAAACTGAATAAGAAGGCCTGAATCAAGCTAATTTAAGACCAATCCACACTCTTCGAGTCAAACTGACATGATGCAAGATCAAACGCTTTCAGATAAGGCTGATGCTTCTACGATTGTGAAAGGAAGTGTTTTAAGGCTACAAAGCTTGGTGCATTCATATAGGATGGTTTATAGCTCAGCCATGAGTCACAAATAGTGAGAAAAATCAATTTCAAGAGCCTCAGAACTTTGTTTCAGCTGTACAGACCTTGGTAGTTATTTTTGAAAATGGTGGCCACTTAATTTTTAATTGACATTTGCTCTAGGCATTGGTTTCTCACAGTTTAGACTGAGGCCTTAAAAATAGTCAGACATAAAACTGATCTTACGAAATGTTTGTTACATCATTCATGAGCCTGATACTCTGTATAATTGTTCGGTAACATGAAACCAATTTGTTTTTAGCATCTACCAACAACCACATAGCTCTAGTATCTTGTTGAAGCCCTTGTACATCTCGATCGACAAGAAGCGATAACAGATTCTAGATCAGTAGTCTTAGACAAAAAAAAACGACTACACAATTAGCCCATAAATCTAGCATCTTGCAACATTCTACTGGCCGCCGAAAACCTAAAGCAGTGGCGTGTCTGTCTCTCCTATACCAAGATGTTGCTCTGCTGCACACAGCATATGTTCGCTCAAAAGCATCTCCATCTCCATTTCCATTGTTAAACTATATAATCCCGCTAGTGAAGAATAAAATTTGAATTTCCAAATCGTGCCACGAAACAATTGAATAATAAAATTCAAATGGGAACACGACACAGCTGTAACTGTATACCCCCGCGATTTTCGGGGGTAAATGTATCTCGAACTATGTGCATCTATGCAAAATGAACTTACCTGATCCCGAAATCGCTGAATAGCCAGTTGCATGGCTTGCCTCCGAAACGTCGCTCATCGAACCCAGCCACTTGAGGGTTTCCGTGGACGAATGACTCTCCGAGCTGTTGTTGTTGCTGTTGCCGTTTCTGTTGCTGTTGGCCGGATTGTGGTGATGATGATGATGGTGGTGGAGGTGGTGGTGCAGGAGGTGATGGTTATTCGGCTGAAGATCGCCACCACCAACAGTTCCGGCATTCGGATTGCCATTCGGTGTTATGGATGGTGTTGGTGCCGTTGAAAGGTCATTCTGTGACCAGTGATGTGATTGACGGGACAACAAATCGCTCTCTTGACGCAATCTGTCAAAAGAATAAAATAGTTTTATGTATAACAATACAAGACGGGTTGAAAGTTTTCATCTATAAAAAACTATTTACAAAGTGCTGAAGTGAATAATGAACCAATGAGTGTCAGACCCTCAAAGCGCCGAAATGAAGGTTGCAGTTTTTTTTTCATCGAAGGCGAGCACCAATTTTATCGATCGCTCTAGTGTTGATCGTCTGATTGAGATTTTTTTATTGGAGTGGCCCGTCTTGAAGTGCCTCTGGCAAATCGACATGGCAACGCAGAAATCAAATTGTGATTAATAAATTAAACGCGATCACCACGATCACACCTCGCGCCATGTTCATCTAAATTGGGGCTCGCACATCGCCGATCGCAACGACAAGTTGTTGTATCTCGTTAATTGATTTCGTTTCCGTCTTCTTGTCGGATCGATCTTTTACACAGAATGTTAACTCACCTATCCAGGAATGGTGTTGCTGAACTTGAATCCGAACTGGACACATAACTGTGATAGCCTTCCGATTGAGCATACGATGATTGCTTCTGATGATGGAAGACCGCTTGATCGTAGTACGATCGGCTGTTGTACTCCTCTAAGCCGGCTTGCGTCAAACTGCACTGATCACTCATGTTGTCGTCCTATAAGACACAGGCGAGAGAGAAAAAAGAAATCGCAAAATGAATAAATATGAAATGCCAAGAAAAATGTGTTAAGAGAGAAGCAGCGATTTTCTAACAAGATCGAGTGATCTTGCCTCAGTGATCATCAAATAGAATGAAGAAATCATGGCCAACTTGAAGCTGCAACAGCTAATTGCAATCTCGTGTATGTTGTAACATCTTAATGGATATGGTTTGAGATAGGAATGCACTTTTTTTATTTCCTCGATCACTGATCGACCCTTGTATGGTGCCAGCTTGATCAAATTGGTTCATTGAACTAGAAATTTTGATTCTATAAGAGACGATCAATATACATAGTTCTCAGCATGATCGTTTCTATTTCTGCCTAACGACTGCCTTTCTAACCGCGTGCTCAACTTTCAAATGATGGGTCATGTGGTGGCTAAGAGTCTCGTGGGTTTTCTCCTTACCATCTGCTCCAGATCATGAACAAAACTTCCGCGTTTCGAAGTAGGTACAGTACATACTTATTTTTCTAATCACACTCTCACGTATAGCGCTACATTTGGATTTGCATGCCACTTCCATGCATGCTTAGGCTTTGGAGTGACCTTACGCCCTGTGGCGTCATAACGTTTGATGTGATCGCTGGATCACGTGTTTGCGTGATTTATTTCGGAGTTTTCGCGCTTCATGGAGACATGTGGAGTCGTCGACTGAGGTAATTGTGACTTACTCATTCAGCATGACTTGGTACTTATGTGGTGGGTATTAAAACTGCGCAGGCGTGTGTAATACGCTTTCAAATCCATGTTTTTGTTCAAACATTTTCTCAGATCTATGATGCAAAGGTTCGCAGGAACTTGTCATATCTCACCCTTGATCCTTTCAACTCTTTTGTGTAAACTGATCAAGCATCAAAATTGTAACAAGACAATAAAAGGAGAGTCATCGCCTGCTGCGTGCTCATATGTAAGGCATCAAACAATTTTAGAAAGGCTCGAGTCCCAAATCACCCTTTCTAAGACCTCAAAGTTTGAGCGCCAAATCGTTTATGACACCAGACTATCTGTTATAAATATTTATAGCTCCTGAGACCAGAGTCCCTGGTGTTAAATAAGATTGACGCACACCGTGCCTACTTTAATATGATTTACTCATAAGACCACCATTATCTCGTCCATAGCCTTAAGCCAATCTGACATCTCCTACTTACGTACAACACCTTTGCGTTCGACTTTTCCTTTAACACGATTCACCTCCTATCCCATTGTATACACTGTCCTCTCCCCAGACAGGAAACGTGCCCAACCAGCAAAAGGTTACCCCCAGCTAGAGACACATTATTCAAGATTGTTCTTCGATCCATCGGGACAGATGCTCTGCTCTGTGTGTTCTTGGTCATGTTGTTGCCAACCTAACTGGCTCACATTGATAATTGCTGTCAATTGATCTAGTCCACTGCCGGCGGGTTAGCCGGTCCCATAGTCATAGTTTTAGTTTTCACGATATGGTGGTCACTCCAGTCACACTGGGGACGGGAACAACCGACACGACCAACGAGGACGGCGCGACGTGTCCATGCTGCAACCCCATTCTCCGTTTTGTTACTCCATGGCTACTAGGTCAATTGGAGTGGAATTTTCTTCCCATCGCCCCGTGTGCGCTCCTCCTGGTTTCCCGCAATCGATCTTGAAATAATGCAGTGATCGGCTCGGTTCGATTAAAAAAAAAAAGAAGAAAAACGAAAAGTCAAAGTTCTGTCGGCTATACGGACAGAGACGTGTGGAGAATTATATCTAGCTGTGTGCAGTCAGCAACACGTATGGGAATCGGGATGCATTTTGGGTCAGCCGAACATCGGCGATCCAAATGCAATAAAACCGTGAAATGAGAAAGTTGAAGGTTTCGCCAAAACAAGGCTCATTTGCGAAGAGAACTTGTAAACCGGATAATTATGGTTAATTATGGCAGATATTTTGTCGTAAAAAAGTGCTGAGATGTCCAAGTTTAATGATGACTGAGGTCCCTGTTGCAAGGGAACATCACATGTAAGGGCTAAAAGAAATGTGCAATGGCACCATTCCGTTTCGCCAGCACAATTGTAGGAAGAAAACAATCAAAGAAGTCTTAAGGTAGATACTTATTATGCCTTCCGGAAACAAAAGAACAATAAATTTTGACAGCTGACGACTTTGGCGAATTTCACCGAGACTCAGGAAATTTAAAACTAATTTTTTTTTCGTAATTTGTAAGTTTATGGGCCCATCATAAAAAAATGATTTAATGCATAAGCTTAAAGGAATCGGTCATCCTCGGTACAGTCTTCATGCGTCATAAAGTGGTTGATTTCCCTGTAGATATGTGTAGGTACATGTTTGACACCTGGACGCATAACACTTCAAGGCGACAGAACTTTTTTTGTCAAAGGGTCTATCTGAAGTTTGTTAAACCATAAGGGTCACATAAGGATTCATGTGTGGGTCTCTTACTAAGTTCTTTACGAGTTGATAGGACTTCAACAGAATCATAGAAGACAGCTGGTCAGCAGCTTATATTGCCTTCTGCGCCGATTAATTCGAATCGCTACAAAAAGATGCAGACACTTGGAAGCTTTCGCTTTGGAAGTAGATAAAATATCTAATTAAAAGCCAAATTCACTTATTGATCCGTAGAAAATATGCCACGACAAAACTTAACTAACTGGCACTTTCAGCTCAGGAGACATCGCATGATCAATCACAACCTTCCAACCTATTTATTATTCATATTTTGAATGATAGTTTTGAAATGATAGTTTGTCTAGCCCCCGCGAAGGTGGGACCGTGATAAAATTTTCATAACTCCGGTCTGGTTTTGAACCCTCTAACCTCGTGCGCACTAGTTCGACACTCTGCCCCATGGCGGCGCTCGCGACAAACCAATCAGCTTAGATACTGAGATCAGTCTTTTTCAACTTCTTTCGGGTGCTGGTGATCATCACTCTCCAGAGTCGAGTATATAGACATCTTAAAAGAGAGCCTCAGAAACATTTTACGGATTTTCTGGCCAGTATGACGATTAAAATTTTCTGTGATTTGGGTCCTGTCCAATCGAGGCGAAGAATCTATAAGAGTCGGTAATCATCGACCATGGAGCAGTTGATGTAAAAAAACGAAAACCAGTCAGTTACCTAGGATGGATTCATCCAGGTGAAGCGCAAGAAAGAGAGAGACTTTTCTCGGAGAAATCTTGCGGCGAAAATTTTTTAAAACTTCGTTAATAAAAATACAATATTTGACGGGACCTTGAAAATTTCTTGCTTGGGGTTGGAACTTCGCGATTCAGTTCTGAAACGGGTCCACAAAGTGTCGAAAGACCCTTTTACGGTATAAAAATGATGATATCAAACTGACGACAACAGTTTCACAAGTTCTTATAGATAACTTCCGTAGCCTTCAGAAAGCCTTTTTGGATTTTAATTAGATGAGTTCGCGGAAGAAGACTAACAAAAAGAAGCAGTTGATCTTTCTTCGCATCTTGAACTTCGATCCAACCACATAAATCTGTTCGATGGAGCTAAGCCAGAGTAGACCGTCAAGTTTGGCCTAGCTTTGGTTGGCCAGATTCGTAGAGAAAATAAGAAAAAGGCCCGAGGGACTGCTTTTCCCGTCAGGAGACTAAGTCCGGTGTAGCTGCAATAAATGTCAGAAGCTTTTATTAGTACTATGGGAAAGATTTGAAGCATACAGGACCAAAACAGTCATAAAGATAAACCCACATTATACTCCTCAAGAAGACGAGAAACCTTCATTTAAATCTTTGAAACTCATCACCACTTAAGTCTAAGACTCTAAGAAAGTTTTATCAAACATTTTTTCATATCTTCATGAAAGATTTACATATGTAGGCTTAAAGAAGTCTTAAACAAATCATATAGCCAAAACTCTTTATTGAAATATCTGAAAAGTGCTCAAAAAAGCTTTTAGAAGTTTTCATTAAAGATCTTAGGCTGTCTTGGCCAGTGACTTACGGAAGTCTTCCCTACAGATTTTAAGTACTCTTAATAAAAAAAATTGGAAGCTACCAAATCCATTAAGAAAATTTGGCAAAGCATTGATTAAAGACAATGAGGTTTTCGTTATCGGCCTTAAAAAGTTCTCATTAAATACTTTAGGATATCTTCGTTTATTAAAGACATTCAAATATGCATCAAAAATGCATCGGAATCTTTACATACCTTCTTGTTTAAGAATTTTTCACTCAGGGCTTAAGAAAGTCTTCAAGTTTAAAAAAATCTCAAACAAAATAGTCTGTTTTAAAGAAACCCTCCAAGAAAAAAGGTCAATTCTCAAGCCCTTTAGAAGTCTTCAAAAGCACTAAGAAGTTACCAGTAGGTAAAGATCTAAAATTGTCTTCATTAAACCCAGAAGGAAGTCTATTTGTTCAAGAAATTTCCACTAAGAACTTACTAAGGTCTTCATTAAAGGCCTCAGATCAGAAGCTCCAAGGCTTATGGATCAAAAGCTCCATGAGTTTTAAGAAGTGTTAACTAATTTAATGACACAAATTTTTTTAATTATTATTTCAAGGTGTCTTCATCAGAGGTTTTTAGAAGTCTTTATGTTTTAGTTTAAGAATTTTTCACTAAGAACTTAGCCAGTACAAGACTTTCATTTGTTTAAGTCCTCAACAAGACTCAATAGAGATATTTAAAAAGTAGCCGCTTTATCGAAGTCTTGATAGAAGATCAGAAAAATTTCGTTATAGGCCTTAACAAATTCATTGAGGGCTTAAGAAAATTAATTTTTAAAGCCCAGATTTTTCGAAAGAAAGATTTGAAGGTGCCTTTGTCAGGGGGGCTAAACAAGTCTTCTTCTCTTTACTAGTTTCAGAATTTTTCACTCGAGAAATAAATAAGTGTTCTTGAGTACTTCAAAGTTTTCGTTAAAGATTTTTAAAAGTCTGTATTAAAATATTTAAGAATCGCCACTTGAAGAAATCTTAATTAAAGAAGTTTTTGTAAATGAATTTATGGAGAATCAAACGATTTCTTTCTAAAGTTAATAGACTTAACAGTTCATTGTTAAAAGAAAACCCTTTATCAAACGACTTTTTTGAGGAGTTTACTGAAGCCTTCTTTAAAGACTTCCCGCGCTCATTATTAAAGACCCTAAACACTCCTCACTTTAGTTAAAAATTGTTCACTCAGGATACTAAAAAGTCTTGATTAAATGCTTTAAGATTACGTTTATCATTTCACGTAACCATTTTAAAAAATCTTCAATCTTAGAATTCTTCAATTATGAAGATTTGAGATTAGATATTAGGACTGAATTATTAAATTTTAAGGTGCCTTTACCCAAGAGGAAAATTTAAGGAGGTCTTGTAATGCATTCCTTAATAAATTTGCTGTAAGGACTTGAGAAGGCTTCAATTAACATTTTGAAGTTTTCGCTTGCTTGATGAAGTCTTTACTGGACACGTAGGGAAGTCTTGAAAAATCTATAAAAATATAAATACAGCATTTTAAGGTGTTTTCATCAAAAACCTGAAGATGTTTTGAGTCTCTCTAAAAACTCAAAAAGCTTGCACTAAGGACTTCATCAGCATGAAAATTGTTAAGATATTGAAAAGATGAATAAGATTACCAAGTAACACAAGACTTAGACGCTTAAAAGGGCAAAGAAAGGAGCTTAGGAGTTGAGGGGTCGACTTTAGAACCTAGGTGGTCAAATATGTATTAACGTGCTAAAAAAATACGAAGAATCTTGTCTATTGACAAACAGGCCGTTTTCTCCAAGGACTTTTTTTTGCCGAGTTGCCTGACGAGTTCTTGTTTAGATTATATTGAAGAATATCTCTGCCATTAATATCCCGAATGACTTTATGCCACAGGATCCCACGGAATTCATAGTTTCGGTTACGTCACTATGACCCAACCTTAGTTCACTCGTACTTCAAAATTATTACAGGAACTAAAGTTCACAGCCGGAAGTCCATCATGAGGAATGCACTTCGGTAATCACCTTCCAAATCATTCCGATCCGTGATTTGATTAAAGTCATATTCATAATAAAATCCCTTTTAGTGTCGTTTTTCCCGAACAAAGAACCTCTCCTTTGGCTTAACAGCTGACACTGGTAGCGGTAGCGGCACTTTCTCTTCGTGCAGTCGTGAACTAGGCATTTTGAATCTTTATTGTTTCCTTCTATTATCTTCTCGTGATGTGCATCCAATAGGTCTGCTTGTTGAGCTCCATGTTGTTTTCTGTCTTTTTTTTTCTTGCCACGAGAAATAGTCCTCTTCCACACTGGGCAGAGATGATGGTCAGTCAGGAAGACTGTGCGCTCGCACCACCGAGTGCTCCTCCTGGGGTAATGTAATGAGCTGTGTAGAATAGAAAACTGATGTCGAATTCCGCATAATCATCATGCTAAACAGTGGCGGAATATGGTTCTCCTTAGACACGGACACGATTTTTGAGTTTGTTAAGTGCTCTTCGGATTGTTGTTTGTCTAACCCACCAAGCCGCGAAGAGCTGTGTATACGCAAGTTGAGAGCTTCTGTGCGAGTGAAGTATTATGTTCCTGGTTTGGAATGGATAAAGTCTGTCGGTGCAGGGAAAATAAATGTTTCTTTGACTTGATCATGATGAATGGCTGGGCGAATACAATGAACAAGGTCGTTAGTTGATTGAACTTTTGCCGGAAAGATAATATGGCACCAACATCAGTTTTTCTATAAAAGAAACCATTTTGTTCATCTTGATGGAAAATACAAAAAAGCATAGTTCCTGTATCTCAGCGTTGTGGAACTTCGTCTTTCCTTTCCATCATTACTACATTCCCTTTGCTTTATCTTCAAATCGAACCATGTTGCTGCGGCACATTTCAATGTCAATTAAAATCCTCTTCACTATTTCCAAATCCGAAGTAGTATAGTGAAGGGCCCAGCTATTTCACGTAACAATTGTCTGCTAATTTTTCTTGGCTCATGTAATCCAATACGAATACCAATCAACACCAATTAGTGCTGCTCTTAATTATTATCCATTATTACAAACCGGCTGCCAGTTGGTCTTGTATCTTCTTCGGAGAGCAGTAACTCATCTTTCCCATAACCTTGATGTAACAAAAAGCGATTACACCGAGTTCAACACCACAACATCGGCAAATCCTTGTGCGACCGATTACAAAATCCACGAAATTTCCCGACACCACAGTGACAAAGCGAAAATGCTGATCTTGCCGACACATCCCACCGGATTATTCCCACGACAGTAATGTAACCAGTACCGCGCACACGTTTTGCGCACGTAGCTTACTGCTTTTGCGCGGCCGGTATTTTTGCTGCCGAAAGATACAATCAGCGGCGGATAAACCTCAGAAAAAAACAAATAAATTTGATTAATTTGACTGACAGACGGAGACTGTAAGTGCGTGCGTTATGGCGACCACAATGGTGACGGTGACGCGAGCATAAAGGCCTGCAAAGCGTCTGCCAAGCCAACAGCTGCTTGGCGGAAATTATGAAAAATCTGTCAACGTAAAAACGGCATCATAATGTTAATTCTTCTGTCATGAGGAGGAGGCAATGTGTCAAGAAAAAAAATACGTGCGACAAATGGTGGGATTATGATGTGCAACATGCAATTCTGACCCGGCCGCAATCAGTAAGTGGTTCCGCCGCCATTCAGCCTTGAGTCTCTTGTGTTGAGTTCGCTTTCGTTTTTCATAATGAGAATGATTACAACGACGATTTGTGTAGTTATGCTGTCCGCAGGCGCACAAGAGGTTGTCACGGTGTCACTCGGTGATGTGTAATTTCTGTCGAATAAATCATATTTTCGATACGCGGCTGGCCTGGTGGACTTTAAGGCACAAAAGATTGACGTGAGACTTGGTGAGCTATTGAGGTCGAGAGACTTTTTAAATGGGCCACTAGATTGTGGTGTCCTTGGAGAGATTGGAATGCTTTAAATTTGGATTATGCAAATTTTAAGTTTTTGCGGGAGTTAAAAAAATCAGGGAAAATAATAACTTCCTATTTAGTTTAAGAATGGACTTACAGAGCTCGGCAACATGTATTTCAGTAACTTAATATGAGTGTCAATTAATTACACCGGTCTTCAAACAGTCATTTAAGAAAAGCCTAAAGCAGCAAAACGCTTTAAAATACTGGAAGTCTCATCATCATCTCTAAACTTAAAATGATAAAGGATAAAAAAACAAGTAAGAGTCTCGGAATAGCAGTTACCTACTATAAAAAGTAGCAGAAGAAAACATGACCTTAGGCGAGAAGCAGTGAACTTACTTCGAAGCATTATTAGGAGCAGAGTGTTAAAACTCAGCTTCTTTTTTATAAATTATTATCCTTTTTCTATTATGAATGATTTGTTAAAAAAATAATATGAAAACGCTCTTATGCGCCAAATCATCTAAAAATAAAGTATTCCATATTAGCCGCTCTCGGGGGGAATGGTTTTTGAAGGAGTTTTTAATCCTGCCAAACCGTACAACAAGTTCTAACAATTTGTTACAGAAAGTAACAACGGCACAGTTGGTGTGTGTGTTAGTGGTGTATTCGATATAGTACATAAATCTAGCAACAAAACTCACGAGAAAGGTATGTTTATACCATATTCCACAGAAAATTAAAGTCACAGGGGGAAATTGAACATAGCGAAATAATGACGAAGACTTCCATAACCTTAAAGATCGAGACTGAATTCTGAGTTGAGTGAGTCCCATGCCCGCACTTATTACACCAGTTTTTAGGCCTTTAATTTCGGACAAGATAGCTGAAACGTTAGTTTTTTGACATACTAAGCAATGCAAGTGTTAACATTTTTCGGTAGACCTCCTCTTGTGGGCGTTGCATCGATTAAAAGAGTGATTTTTCAAACTCAAAAGGTTTAACTTTATAGAAAACGCTAAAATAAGGTTTTGAGCCAAACCCAGATTTGTTGGCAGAATTTAAGACAAACCAGTTATTCGACAGAAAAACATGGATTTCGCGCAGTCGAAAGCCTTCAAAATTTAGCTTAATTTTGGACAGAATAAAAAATAAAATTTAGCAGAAAAAAATGCTATTCTAGATTTTTCTTATACAAAGTTTTTGGCCCCGCCTATTTTTATGAGTCGATCTTAAAAATTATTGAATTGGACGCAAAAAATGTAATTACTGCGTAGAATTTATTTTGTAATTATAGGGATAAAGCCACGCCCCTTTTAAAAAATAAATTAAACTATGTGGCATTAAAGGCTTTTCAAAAACATCGTATTTTTTGTTCAGATTTTTTATCAGATGTGTTATACACGTGTTGATTGAATTTTCATATGCGAAATTTGTTTTATTTTTAAATCGCCCCCAAAAGTGGGCGTGGTAAAACTTTATTCATAAGTTGATAGTATACGCACATAGCTGAACATTTGAGTGTGCAAGTTTTTTTGGAGTTAAGGAAAATATATTGAATAAAAACTGTTTATTAAAGTGCAAATTATACATGACCACGCCCACATGGACGCCGTTTTCCCTTTTTTAAATGCCATTCACAGTGCACTTAATCGACGATATTGCATATAACGAATTTCAGCTTCCTACAACTTTGATTTTTCATGATTTCAAAAATTTTGCTTTGGGACCTAGAAAGAAGAAATATCAAGTTTTAAGTTCCTAGCTGAAAATGTAAGGCCTAAAAACTACCGTCAGGCGGGCGGACATGGCTTATTCGACTTACAATTGAAACTCGAACATATGTAGGCCCTTAAGTTCTTGGGGATCTACGGTGATTATTTCTCTTTTTACAAACTATGACTCAAACTTAATGTACCTCCTATCCTATGGGATGGGGTATAATTAGATGACAAATATTAATTCAAATACTATTTGCTAAGTTTGCTCTATACAATGTTTCGAGCTCCGCCCACTTTAAGGGGTGGTTTTTAGGAAAAAACTGTTTTTTCGGTTTGTTAATTTGCGGTTTAACCGCATTTTGGAATGAATCTAACGAAATAACAATTAATTGATTTTAATTTTTAGCCCAGACCCACTTTTGGGGGCATGGCCTATACAAATTATATAATAATTCAGGACAAAAAATTTTAAGATTCGCTGTAACACGGTATATAGAGTCGGGTATATAGAAGTTTTTCACAGACGAACTCTTGCACTTACTCACTCGTTCTATTTATGCATGTGATTTGTTGGGTAAAATGGTGCAGCGGGAGATATTATACACTTTAAATTTGTTTTAAGTTTTACTTTTGGAGGACTACTACATTACGCGAGAAAAAATAATATGAAAACACTCTTATGCACCAAAATTATCTAATCATAAAGTGATGGTACACTTACCCGCTCTCAGGGGGAATGGTTTTTGAAGGAGTTTTTCAACTTGCCAAACCGTACAACCATTTCTCGTTTTTCTGACAATTTGTTACAGCTAGTAATAATGGCACAGTCGGTGTGTGTGTTAATGGTGTATTCGATATAGTACATAAATTTTGCAACAAAACTCACGAGAAAGGTATGTTTATACCATATTGCACAAAAAATTAAAGTCACTGGCGGAAATTGAACATAGTGAAATAATGACGAAGTCCCATTCCCGCCCTTATAATTTCGGACAAGATAGCTGAAACGTTAGTTTTTTGACATACTAAGCAATGCAAGTGTTAACATTTTTCGGTAGACCTCCTCTTGTGGGCGTTGCATCGATTAAAAGAGTGATTTTTCAAACTCAAAAGGTTTAACTTTATAGAAAACGCTAAAATAAGGTTTTGAGCCAAACCCAGATTTGTTGGCAGAATTTAAGACAAACCAGTTATTCGACAGAAAAACATGGATTTCGCGCAGTCGAAAGCCTTCAAAATTTAGCTTAATTTTGGACAGAATAAAAAATAAAATTTAGCAGAAAAAAATGCTATTCTAGATTTTTCTTATACAAAGTTTTTGGCCCCGCCTATTTTTATGAGTCGATCTTAAAAATTATTGAATTGGACGCAAAAAATGTAATTACTGCGTAGAATTTATTTTGTAATTATAGGGATAAAGCCACGCCCCTTTTAAAAAATAAATTAAACTATGTGGCATTAAAGGCTTTTCAAAAACATCGTATTTTTTGTTCAGATTTTTTATCAGATGTGTTATACACGTGTTGATTGAATTTTCATATGCGAAATTTGTTTTATTTTTAAATCGCCCCCAAAAGTGGGCGTGGTAAAACTTTATTCATAAGTTGATAGTATACGCACATAGCTGAACATTTGAGTGTGCAAGTTTTTTTGGAGTTAAGGAAAATATATTGAATAAAAACTGTTTATTAAAGTGCAAATTATACATGACCACGCCCACATGGACGCCGTTTTCCCTTTTTTAAATGCCATTCACAGTGCACTTAATCGACGATATTGCATATAACGAATTTCAGCTTCCTACAACTTTGATTTTTCATGATTTCAAAAATTTTGCTTTGGGACCTAGAAAGAAGAAATAGATAAAGAAAGAAGAACAAGATAGCTGAAACGTTTGTTTTTTGACATTCTAAGCAATGCAAGTGTTAACATTTTTCGGTAGACCTCCTCTTGTGGGCGTTGCATCGATTAAAAGAGTGATTTTTCAAACTCAAAGGTTTTACTTTATAGAAAACGCTTAGTTCTACACCTTAAATAAAATAAGGTTTTGAGCCAAGCCCAGATTGTTGGCAGAATTTAAGACAAACCAGTTATTTGACAGAAAAACATGGATTTCGCGCAGTCGAAAGCCTTCAAAATTTAGCTTAATTTTGGACAGAATAAAAAATAAAATTTAGCAGAAAAAATGCTATTCTAGATTTTTCTTATACAAAGTTTTTGGCCCCGCCTATTTTTATGAGTCGATCTTAAAAATTATTGAATTAGAAGCAAAAAATTTCATTACTGCGTAAAATTTATTTTTTAATTATAGGGATAAAGCCACACCCCTCTTAAAAAATAAATTAAACAATGTGGCATTAACCCCTTTTCAAAAACATCGTATTTTTTGTTCATATTTTCAATCAGATGTGTTAGACACCTGTTGATAGCATTTTCATTATGCAAAATTTGGTTTATACTTAAAAACGCCCCAAAAAGTGGGCGTGGCAAAACTTTATTCATAAGTTGATAGTATACGCACATAGCTGAACATTTTAGTTTGCAAGTTTTTTGGATTTAAGGAAAATATATTGAATAAAAACTGTTTATTATATGTTATTTATATATGACCACGCCCACATGGACGCCGTTTTCCCTTTTTTAAATGCCATTCACAATACACTTAAGCAACGATATTGCATATAATGAATTTCAGCTTCCTACAACTTTGATTTTTCATGATTTCAAAAATGTTTGCACTTGTGTTGCTTCGGGACCTAGAAAGAACAAATATCAAGTTTTAAGTTCCTAGCTCAAATTTTGAGGTCTAAAAATTACAGTTCGTTATTCGACTTACAATTCAATCTCGATCATATGTATGCCCTTAAGTTCTTGGGGATCTACGGTGATTATTTCTCTTTTTACAAACTATGACTCAAACTTAATGTACCTCCTATCCTATGGGATGGGGTATAAAAAACCTTAAAGGGAATAAAATAAATTTTTATTAAGTTAATTACTACTTAATGATTGACAACTGGAATTGGTATGGGAAGACAAGAATATTGCAATGGAAAGGAAAAAAGTAATGAAAAGTAGAATAGAAATAGGGTATACCGTGGTATTTAAACGTGTTTTGCGCTTAGAGAGATAACATTAAAGGAAGATTTAAGTCGAACTTCAGGTTTAATTTAAACGAAACTTAAGTTAAAGGCGAATCAGTCAATAGGGAAGGAAGTCACAAAGGACCTTTGGGTTACCGCTTTTCTTTGGCTACAATATGTCTGTCTCTTTTGCATTCTGCTAGGTTTCGCTCAACAGAAATAGGCTCGGACCGAAATAAGGCCTATTAAGCAGTTTGTAGTACCGAATAAGAAAGGTTGCCCAAACTTGGAACAACATACTATCTACTTGCCTCTTATGTTCTCAGCACATTTTGATATAATATTGCTTGTAACATATTTAAACCCGTTCGACTTGAGACAATTGTGTCGAGAGTCAGTATGATAAGTTTCCCTTTCAATAGGCAACTTGCTACCAGAATACCTGAAAGATGTGAATGGGAGGAAAAGGCCATTGCAGGAGTTGACGAGATCGCCGTCTATACTGACAGCTCGTAGATGGACATCGGAACGCACGCAGGCATCTTCTCCAAAGCTTTGGGACTAAGCAAATTAAGACCATGGAGTCAGATGTCGGTGACGTTAAGGGTTGTGAAACTGTGCGGGAAAATTCTAGAGAAAATATTATTTGGCAATAGTGTAACTCTGTGTTAGGTGCAAGGTCACACCGACGTCCCGGGAAACGAAAAAGCGGACAAACTTGCGAGATCTGGATCAGGGATGAATGCATCTCTCACCCTAAAATCTATATTAGAATTCCGCTAATTTCGATGGCGTGGGGTGCCGTGGCGTAGTGGTTAGTGTGTGTGCTTACTACGCCGGAGGCCTGGGTTCGAATCCTGCCATCGTCACCTGAAAAAAAAAAAAAAACTTGTTCTTTTTCACGGTCCCCACCTCCGCGAGGGTCTGACAAGTCCTCCGAGAGTATCATTTGTCTTGAAAAACTTCTCAAAGTGCCGTTCGGATTCGGCAAAAAATTGTAGGTCCCTTTGTATGTAAAAGAAATTAACACACCAGCATACATTGTTCAGAAGTTGGCCCTGGTTCACCTCGAGCTGTTGCGCCACTCTATTTATTTATTTATAAGTTCGATGGCACGAAAGATAAAAACTTAGTCCTTGAGTAAAACCAACCTACGTGCATAGATACAAGGGAGCTATAGCCGGCGGTGAACAGAGAATTATTTATGATCCTACTAGCCCGAAGGGAATCCTTACGGGGAGTTGCGCTGTGAAGCTACACGCAGAGCGGCTAGGCATACTGCATAACGGTTACTGCAGGAGCTGCAGGGACGTTACAGAAGTTGAATCTGTTCGTCAACTACTATTGGAATGCTCAGCCCTAAACAGCATTAGGCGTAGTAGCCTTGACAGTTTCTTCTTCAATAAGTTCGAAGATCTAAGTAATACAACTCTGAGGGGGTCCTAAGATTTTTATACAAATCCGGATAGGTCCAAAAGAGCGGGGCTTTAAGCTTTTAACATCGGTTTATTTTTTTCCCCCTTTTAGGTGTTAATAAGGTTCCTCAATGGACATAATGGACTCAACCCCATTGATCAAAGTGGAGCATGACTATTGTCACAGAGGCATCCATGAATCTAACCTATCCAATACGGCTTGAGGCACAAGTATCCTCTCTTTATCTAACATTCTTGATACAACGTTAATTAGATTTTTTTATTCGCATCGACGACTTAAATTTTTTTTAATTGTATTTAATGTTTAAACGCAATATTAAATTTGCGTAGTCAGGCTTTTATTTTTTGTATATTTGTAAAAGAATTTTTAAGGCCTTAAAATCTGTCGGATAATTTATTTTTGAATGTTTTTGTTTTTAATTTAAGAAACCACTGTATTTGGTCCTGAAGTTTAGATTATTTTTATAAGACAGTAACTTCTATTATCGCCCCCATTAAGTTTTTTCTGAATTATTGTCAACCGTTCTTATTTTATGGGTGAAGTAAAAGAATTAAAGTCTACAGAAGTTTTTCGAACTTTCCTGTCATGTGACATTGACAGACATTCAATTAGCCGCAAACGTAAATCACGCAATGATTGATTGTACCAACCTGCATTACTATTAGCTTTTTTTTATCCAGAAATTATTTCTTCCTTAACCACAATAGGGATGTATGTATTCCCGTCCCAGTAAGCTTCAGCCCGTCATATTTATAAAATTTATACTTTTCTGAGGACCACCAGGAAAACAAAAGAAACCAATTTATGATCATTCCCAACGTTGGCAGTTGCTTCTGCCAGACCAATTAATTCGGGTTAAAATTAAAGGTTGCAGATAATTCATCTCGGAATTCGCGGAAGAGAAATACTTTTGTTTCGCTGCTTAATTTCATTTTAATGACCGTGTAGCAGCGCAAAAAAAAAACCCTCTAGTGAATTCATTCAGCTTCAAGTTTAAATGTAGATTGACAATTATTTTTATGGCCAAATTGGTATCTGACAATGGACTCAACATTGACGGAGTTAGCGACCCTAACATTGATTAGATCTTTGTATGAGCTTTGCGATACGATGATGCTTGTCGGAAAAAGAGTCTTTGGACCCACAACCTATAGTTACTATGTTGCGATGATGATAGAAAAGTCGCTTCTGCTTTCACTAGTTAGCGGGGCTTTAAATTTCAATTATTTTATGGATACTTGGATACTTTGGTGTCTTCAAATATTTATCGTCCATTTGCATACATAAATCAATTTGAATTGGTTTTCATATGAATAACTTGACGAAGATGTTGCAATATGCCTCAGGCACTGCCTGACTTTGGCCTTTTGAGCTTGCTTTATGGTTAATAGTGCGCATGTGACACGGAGCAAGTATACGAGAGTTTATAGACCTGCTGCTCACTTCACCTGCGTAAAAGTTTACTAATAGAAATGCAAATATCAAGATAATTACATACTTTTGTTTTTGCTTTGGCGTATCCACATTACCGGCGTTGATTGAAGCCGCATGTGTGTCCATCATACCACAACATAGCAGCCGCCTAACCATAACCATAATGATTTCATCTAATGCACAGCCACAGCGGTCATAATTGGCTTGTTCAAGTGTATATGCATTAAAGCACAGACAGAGTGCAGACATCTAACAGAAGAAAAATACAGTGGCTGCATTCAGCGACAGTGTGGAAAAGGTTTTTACTAGTTTTTAATTTAATGGAGTATTCTTTTGAACACCGAACTGCCACACCGAGCTGTCAAATAATAGTCGGTGTTAGCGACAATTCCAGCGTGGTGTACACTCGGTTTCATTGTATACAGACCGACATATACTGCACCGGTGCAGTCATCACGTTAAGTTCTGTCAAATGTCAAATCGCTTTGACTTCAATCTGTTTACTTTATTTTCATTTCGTAGCGTGATTTTCTTGGCGTCGGTTTTTTGTACTTTTTACTTGAAATGAATTTTGATAGCTTTGAGTTTGTGTTATTAAGTATCTTTTTATCGATTTCATACAATTTCAGCCGCGTTGCCAAAAATAACGAATAAAAATTGAGTCGAAACGTCACACATACACAATCAACAAAGCTACACCCAGCCTCCACCGTCAAATACGACGGTGGCGAAAATTCGCGTTCGGTGTCGACACCAACCTGATTCGGAATTCAAAAGAACATTTACGTGAGCATGATTCCGTTCAGGTGTACGAGAAAAGAACAAGTTTTTTCTGTATTCCACACCAGTTTCACGATTCGGTGTTGAAAAGAATACGCCATATGTTTCCTACGAAGTCTGAAGAAAGCAAAATAGTTAAGCAAAATATCCTGCTTGTCGCATTTAGATACGAATTGTTTAAAAGAAAAAAAACTTGTGAGGAGGTCGAATTCAGCCCAAGAATAAATCGGTTACCGATAGCCTTACTGGATATAGTAGTACAGGCGATAGGTGAAGTTAGTAGGATCGTGCCCTGCCGGTGGGTAAGCTAAAAGAGTATTTTTTTCTAAATTGCGTGCACTCTCAACTAACTTTTTGGGTCGTAAACGATTCTACAAGAGCCTCACAAGAGTTATGTCCAAGAGTAAAGCTCTTAGAATTTCACTCCTGTAGATTGTTATAAGAGTCTTATAAGAGCCTTACAAGCATTAAATGATCGACTTATAGGAGCTATAAACTCTAATAAATAAACTTAAACTTTTGTTGAAAGATCTGTATTCTCATTGCTATCTTTGCCAAAAAGAGAGGAAGATATAATGCTGCAAGGGCAATTTTTGTACATTTTCATAAGACTATAAAGACGAAAAGAGAACAAGATACTTTAAAATAATGAAAATCGATTTAAACGATGGCGGTTCATATCTCATTATAGCATCACTTTATTATTAACTTTTCAAAAAGGTTTTTCTTACATTATGGTGCACTAAAAAAATGTAATGTGCTTCTATCAAATGCTTCTTTCATTTGTCATGCTTAAGGTAAAAGGTTTTTGGGAACCGATAAGGGAGGAAAAACTTTAACTTTTTTTATAGGCAATGGCCGAAGATATGAAGTAATCTTACAAGACTTAAGACTTTATTATCAGAGCAAAACTCTCCTTAAATGAGTTTTATTCGTTTTACAAGATTAAAGCTCTTATAAAGATGTTATTACAAAACTTAAACTCTATAGATGTTAGTCTTATAACAAGAGTCTTATAAGAGCTATTTTGAATATTTTAGAGTCAAGAGTATGTTAGGTGGGCTAGTATTTCTTCTCCACTATTGAGAGGGAGCAGTCGAACTTGAATGCAAGATCGTCAGCATAAATGCCCGTCTCAGACTGGGGCACAAATTCTGTATCGTAACTCTGTATTAACTCGTTTTGGACATTAAATATGTTGCATGTAAGCTTGTAAGTTTCGAAATAAAGATGATTCCTGCCACTTTAATATAATATTTGTAAAACTATCGATTGTTGTATTTTTTCACAACCCCTTCCCGGCCGCACTGTCAACTTCCATAGAAAGCATTAGACATTTTCCCCTTTTAAAGGCGAAGTCACAGGAACTGCATTGCTGCATGTTGCATAAAAAAAAGTTACAAACCAAGCCAGCTATGCAATGAACACGTGTCGGCTCTGTCCAAGAAGTGTAATTAAGCTAAATTGATTTCGATTTGAACAAACATGCCGCCACGGCGATGCCATTCTTGTCGGATTGCACCGATTACTCCCCCGGGTATCACGCACTGATGGATGGCCGAACCCGAAGCAGACCTTTCGATCTCTTGTTCTCTCGTTTATTCTCGGAATTTGGTTAAAAGGTCATTAGCAATTGAATCAGAAGAAGACAACAAGAAGAATAAAAATGAAAAGAAATCAAACTCACAGCACCGTTACAAATTTCAATCAAAATCGTATTGAAAACATATCTTTTTTTTGTAACGAATGCGGCACAATTTTCTTCAGGTTTTCGACCTCTTGCGGTTGAAATAAGGCTACGCGGTGGTCAAAATTAATACTGAACGGTTGCACATTTGGCTGATCCCTTTTGAAGATGATGCCTGTCTGTCAAGCAAACATATAAAACTCGATGGAAGCAGACACCAAAAAGTTTAAGCGGCTGTTACACCAGCTGCTGCTCATCTTAACTCGATTGAAACTGTCAAAAAGACAAAGCGACCGCCGAATTACTTCTGAAGGCACAACTAAAGACAAAGTAAAACAGTTAAACTGCCCTAATGCCCAATCTTTGAATCACTGACAAGGCCTTAAATGTTAATACCAATAAGACCGTGACGGAATTACATCATCGTCCTTTGCAAAAGAACCAGATGTACGAACTTGTTATGCGAAGCGCAAGCTCGTTGGGATTCAGCTTTGGGCTGGTCGAGCTGAATACCTAATTTCGGTATTTTCATAGAATTTTTCAATAAGAAGAAACGGTGTTCGCGAATTTTTTTGTTCGGTTTACGTAAACTAGGTCAACATCCCGCGGGTAGATTTTAATGCGATGAAGACGATCGTGTAGGTAGTATCAGGTTAACCGATCGATGTCAATATAACGACGATGTTGACAGCAAGTAGGACACTTGTGCTTCGTGTACCCTTTAATTAAGTTAAACAAATGAGCAGTAAGGAGTTTTCAGGCTTTGTACTTTTGGCTATCTGGAAAAGTGTTTTCGACTTGCAGTGAACAAGACACACATAAAAAAATGTCGAGTACGTAATATGCAAAAACTTCCTTACAGTTTATCCATACAGGAATCAGCTGCGACTTTAAGATCCGAAAAGGGGACATGTAAGGTCATAGGTTTTGTGAGAAAGTGCAAAGATTTTGAAAGCATATATGAGAGACACAAGTAGCAAAAAGTTTATTAGGTCATTGAAAATGCATCCTAATGTTTATTTCCCGAGCTAAGACAGCTCACAGGTATTGACAGTTTCTAAATTGGCTTAATCAGAATGCGTTAACAAAAAACATATGGGAAGTGCACGTGTCTAGTGCACGCCTTAATTTTAAGGTGAGTTGTTTGATTTTGCAAAATTTTAATGAAGTCTTTGGGACTTCATACAATTTCGTTATAGTCTTGGAGAATTTAGCAAGTAAAATCCTCAAAAGTAAAGTCCTCAAAGCCTTTTATCGATACTCAAACAAAAAGTGGAATTAGTCCTTTTTGTTAGACTTGGTCAAACCTGCTCACTTGCTGAAATCCCCAAGACTCTAACGAAAATGTCTGAAGTCCCAAAGACTTCATCAAAATCTTTGAAGTCCCTAGGACTGGGTGACTTCAAGTGAATGGTAAAGACTTCAAGATGACTTCAAAGAGTGCAGTGTAATTTTAAAGATTAACATACAATCGAATGCAATCTTAAGAATGCTACAAAGGATTGGTCCAAACAAAGACTTCAAAAAGAATGGTGATTTAAATATTGAAGCCTATATTCCAAAGTGAAATTAGGAATTGAAAACTCAAGATGTGAAGTCAATTAATTTTTTAAATCAAAAGATTGCAGTCTTTAACAACTCTATTGAGTTGCTTGCTTTAACTAGACACTGAAGGAGGCGGCAAGCATACGCATGTAGAGTATTTGCTCTGTTATACTGTGTTTCCACGCACCGGAAATAATACGAGGATTAGCGGGAGACGATTAATAATAAATCCCGAAATGGTTCAATGCGGCAAATATAGGATTAAATTGACATGAGTACTCTTTGCTGTCATCAAAAAGAGATCAAAAGAGAGAGTCAAAGAGATCAAAATTTTGACAGATATGTCATACGCAAACAGTTTCAGTGTCCTATTTCTATTCTCAAACTGTTAAAAAGGTGTTCGAAAAGGGTTGAAATTGGTTGGTGAAAAGGGTAAATGAGATTAATGATTGGATTTATTTTTAACCGTTTGCCGAGAGGATTTAAAATTATATGGTTAATCGCGTTATTTCTAGTGGACTTTATGAAGACTTACATTAATCGCGGATTAGTGTCTGGTGGAAACATGGTATTACAGTAACTCGAGTTCAAATCAAGAAAAGTTGATCACCTTCTGTTTGGCTTGTCTAGAAGGACTACGTGGAAGGATTAGTAGATGCAGTGGTCTTCCACCGACTTTGCTTAGTGCAAATACTTGTTCTACAAAGTCAATTCAGGATTAAGGCGGGATAGACTATGAATCAAAATTGATTGTAAAACTTGTTGCTAAGGTTAACCTCAGCTTAAATCTGAGACTTGCGTAGCATCGAACTGGTAAAATGAACCTTAAGCAAATTAAAGAAAGCTTGAATAACGATTTTTTTCCACTGAGGACATCGACTTACATGCAACATCAACTTATAGGCTGGTACATTCTGGAGCCATTGTCTTAGATGCTGGTTCTGGAGCATAGGACCTTTAGGTAAGATGTCAATATTGTGCCTCAATAAAAATTTGATCACGGAACCTTAGTTGAAATTATCACTTTTCTAGGTTGAAACAGGAAATTTTTTTAGTGGGAAATGTCACAACAGTGTAAGTTTTTCCACTATAGAATTCCGAAGTTTAACGTTGAACAAACTCAACATCATCACTTAAACAGTTTGTAGGATCTATAAAACCCTATTATAGAAACCCTATTTAGATGCTATAAAACCTTAAATGCTTTGGGACGACAACTTATTAATTTATACCTGCCAATAACGCTTTTCATAGGAGGAAATGTATTAAAAAATAAAAAGTATAAGTAAGAATATGTCACTCGTCAGTTTGTGCAGAATGACGACGGAAAAGTGAGCGATATGATAGGTCTTTATATTGTGAATTAAGGCCAGAAAAGTCACGCTGTTTCGTCGACCGCACCGGCCCTTTTGATGTCCAAAAAGGATTAAGATAAAGCGTAGCTCATCATACTTGAGAAAATTGTACAGAACTCCCGCGCCTGTTACTCGCATAATCCAGAAGACACTGACGTAATCGGAAGAGCATAACGTTATGTCAGTGAAGCCTTCGTGAGTTTTGGGATGAAAGCGGCGAATATGGGTTTAGCAGTCAACAAGGAAAAAACCAAGTATGCGCTGTCATCAAGGATTGAAAAGACACTCAACAATGGGGTATTGGACAAAACATTACCATAGACACTAGAGACCTATAATTTTGAAGTAGTTAGGGACTTTGTCTACCTGGGTTCCAATATAAATTCAGAGAATGACAGCAGCGCTGAAATCAAAGAAGGATTACTTTTGCTAATCGCTGGTTGTTTGATTTAAGAAGGCAATTGAGAGCAAATAAACTGTTCATTTAAGACCCCCATCATACCAGTCCTGCTCTAAGTTGCAGAAGCATGGACCCTGTCGAGAGGAAAATTCTGCGGAGGATCTATGGTCCCGTCTACATAGACGGGAAGGAGGAGATACAATATCGAACAGTATGGGCTGTATAGCGACTTTGACCAACCAGCCAGAAGAGTCAAAATACGACGTCTGCGATGGCTGGGTCGTCTAGAGCGAATGGACTCCAACGGCCCGGCCCGGAAAATTCTCGAAAACACCCCGCAGGGACGGCGCAGTAGAGGAGAACGAGCCTCATGCACGTACATGGTATAGGGACCTCAAGTGGAAGCTAATCTCAGCTTCGCGTGCAAAACTGGATACAGAGTTGGCGGGCGAAGCTTGTTGGCTAAGGGCCCAAACAGTAACGCTAACCCGAAACGAGGTGACCAAATATTTCTCCAGTCTTTTGCTCAATAAATTTAAATTCTCGGTTACTTTTTTTGCTCCACCCGGACTATAGTGCCACATTAGGTAAGTAAGTAAGTCGGAATATGAAACTATGTCAGAATATAGAATAAAGAAGGCACTCTTCGAATTGTAACCTGTTCCGCAGTCCGTCTTCTAAGGCATAACTTTTGAATGGAGCTAGCCCTAGATTAAACGGGGATTACCTGATTCTGCAGTAAAATTAATCTGAGCCTAAATCAGGACAGGCATTCGATGAAGCTATCATGTTATGTAGAACCACCACTGTTAAAGAATTGTTTTCCTAAGAAACACGAGGAATGTAGTTCGAGTACGCTCAATCTATTCGGAGCTATGTAGCTCACTAAAGGTTTAAGTTTTAAGTTTAAGTTTATTTAATTTTCGTTGGAGTCTAACACAGTAAGAATAATACTTATAAAATTGTAACAGATTTCAAATTAGTTAGTGAGTATAATCAAGATTAACCCCGGATTTAAAATGACTAAACAAGTCCTAAATTTTCGCCAAGCATAAACATGTTCACAGGTGAATTACAAAACGAGGTGAACTGTCAAAAAATCTGTTTTCTTTTAACTTTCTCCAGATCTGTTAAAGAGACAAGATAATTCCCTTTTATCAGTTACCTATTTATCACCTATCGCTGAACCTATGTTTTATTTTATTGATTTACAGCCTAATCCCTTTAATAATAGAAAGTCTATCTCGAAATGTCAACCAAATTTTCATTCAGAAAAGAAAAACGTCATCAATCGCTTATAAAGTACATCGAAAGTTTGACTGTTATCAAAATCCGATAAATTTTCAATAAACTGATCTCCACCCAGTTCTTTTCTGTTTTTGTATGTTAATTTTCGTTTTTGTTCTCCATTTTTCGTCTAAAAGTCATCGAAATTATTCCGACTTCGCCATAATAAAAGACACAGTACAGGTTATAAATTTTTAATTCGATTGTCTGTGTCAACGTGTCAGCAAATGTACATCACACACACATGGCATTGTTGATCAATTTTCGTTACAATACGGTCAACTTGTTCTAATTTGTTTTTTAGGGCCTCCTCAAGGCAAAAGTTTATGTTTTACAGGTCAAATCGTCGGATGGCGTGTGAGCCATTAATATTACGTTTGACAGTTAAGATTTGAATTTAAATTGATTGCCTGTCAGCGTATGCCTATTTGAAGATGCATCTTTGATTGTGGGTTTTTGTGTTTCTTTTAATGTAGTGTAGAAAATTGGTGCAATAAATCAGAATAGATTTTGATCCAAGTTGCACTATTGGCGTTTATTATAGTTGTAAAATTTGTGAATAGCATTTGGGCTTACTATTAATCAAGCAGATATGTGAAAGTGGGTCACGTTTTACTCAGAATGTCGGTTCTGACATAATTATATCAAAAGTTATCGATAGTTTTATCAATAATAGAGAGCCAATAATAATCGATATTTAAAGCTCAAGTAGGAATCCTTTTGGCAGCCCGAAACTTTTGCAACGAAAACGATTATATAAAAACTCACTCGGCATTTGTCGAGGAAGTGTGTATGGGTATGGAAATCTTGGTGAATACCCACTGAAGATGCTCAGTGCTATGATTTCTCAGCGAAACACAAGACAAAAAAACGGAGGTTAAGTCCAATTTTCATCTTTTTTTTTTGTTGAAAACGGTAATAGTTTTCAACAAAACGCAACAATTAAAACTTTACATCACACAACAAGTAAAACTTTAGCAAAAAGCGCCTGACTCAGCGAAGCAATAAAATTGAACCGTCCCAGAATAATGAATTATTGCTGTCAACTTTAACCGTGCCAAAAGAATCACGGAGTTCAGAAGGGATAATATTTGTACCTTGGTATTTGGCATTTATGCACCTGTTTCCCCTTTCCTGAACTAGATGTCGTATCATGGGTCACGAACCTTGCTTTTAGTAGTAAAATAATTGCGGTCATTAGACCAACTTAACCAATCCCTGTGGATAAAACACGATCGAAAAACTCACTCTTCAATGCTTTGCAATGACTGCACTTTGTTTGGGTCTATAGTTGCACCAAATTTTTCTTGCATTCTAAAATCCGCGTCCAGTAGGTCCTGTCGCCAGAATTATGATAATGAATTGCAAGGGCTTTCGAATTCCACAGGTACTCTACTCCACCCTAGATCAACTTGCAAACATCAATCCATAAATGAAATTTTTATAGAAAGTTCCAACCCCGTCGAGGCATTGACATCTCATTTCAATTTAAGCGCGCTCGTGTCACCTTAAGTGAAAGAAAGTGAATTTCCTTACGATATGCCAAAACCAAAATTATGTCCCACATTAAGGCGCCAAGTGGTGCAAAATCAATTCACTCACGCGAACCCACACGCAAAATTTCAAAACATTTAAGGCCCAAAAATTTCCCTTTCACTTGGGAGTAAAAATGTTCGACATTAATTACTTTCTCGGGTCCAAGTATACCAAACTGCACAGAATACTGACCCAGTGCCGCCCTGACATGGACACCCAAAAAACGAGACGAAAAAAAAAACCACTCAAAAACAACTCGGAACAACACAGAGCCAATATGTCTGATGTCTCGACGTGTCAGAGTCGCCCAATAAACTTTGATTCTTTATCGTTGTCCCAAAGAATTTACTACGTGGGCCGTGGTGGACCTCAAGACGCATTCTTCATCCAGCGACTGACCGATGCAATTCGTGCCCAGCGCACAGGGTGTGGCCGCACTCAATTGCGTCCGAATGTGGCCATCAGGGAACACCGAGAAGAGCCCAAGAGTTGCATGCGTGCACTCGACGCGATCTTTTGTGTGGATTGCACACGCATCCCGTACCTAGAATGTTGTGTCGGTGAAAAAGTGGTCAGGTTGCTTCTGGTCTTACCCTAACCTAATGCATCTTGTCTAAATTCAGTACCCGCCTGTGGGGAATCAAGGAATGCATCATAAATTGCCGGTGCACTCACTCGTTGTGCCGCAACTATAGATGGGCCATGGGATGCCAGTCTGACAATGGAATGTTTCCTCGCCTGCATAGAGCACAAGCGCACAACTTGTTGGAGAGACATTGTTGGCCTTTTGAACCAACAATGTCTTGTTGTCGAAACGTGTTACAAGTTTCACACTTTTGCGTCGTCGTCGTGGTCGTGGGTCGAAGGGGCAGAAAAACCTGTTGCAGCACCGTTTGTGCACTGAAAGAACAATCGCGCCTGCGCAGACATCTTAGATTCTTATGGCGGAGCCATAAAAATTCCATCGTAAACTCCTGCTCTCTCCCTGGTTTGCCAGCTTTGAGCCGCAAGATGTGGGCAAACTTCATTACAAAGCGGATGGATTAGCAATGACCTTCAGCGGCTGAGCAGCATACCTATGCCACCGATGCCGATCAGTTCCCTCCTCACACCCTTCATTCATTCCATTTGGAATATGTTATCTTGTGTTCGTTCCTACACAGAAATCCCCAGCTACGCACAATTCTCATTGTGGTCACCACACCGTCACGCCAGGCTAGAAAACCAACAACCAAGAAGGACGTCTTGTGGTTTTGTTAAGGAATTTTTACCGAGTTGCCTTTCAATGCTGGTACACTTAATCGCGAGTCATAAATCGTTTTCTCATTTCTCCTTGGAGGTACTTTGGCTCAGTGTCTGGACGATAGGAACGCATCAGGATTCACTATCACGGCGACTCCTCGGCGTGATCCTATTTTAATTAATTTTTATTGCAAGATTTGGACTTGGCCGATAAATTAAGATGCCCTGTCGCAGACGACTTCACTTTAGTTTATGCCCCATAACTGGTCGGATGTCTTAGATTTGTTGCGAGAATGTTACCGTTTTGCTACAAAGTATATGTTACATTCTGAGATAAGAGAGATGCATTGAGATATGTTAAAATCTCCCGACAGGCAGGTTTTTCCAGCGCCATTAAACACTTGTCGTTGTTTCTTGTATTTTAGTAGTTGAGATCGGCTGTGACCGGGTGTCAGGTTAAACAAATTTGCAGCAGAATCAAATCAGCTACAAAGTATAGCAAGGAAACCATAATCTAGTGAAGTCTTCACTGACAGTTTAAATGGTTCATCAGATCTCTCAAATGGTGTCCAATGCACAATCATACCACCAAAATTGAATGGAGCCATAATTTTCTTTCTTACATCATTTCTGCCTACATCTTCTAACTCTTTTGTATAATTGACTAAAAATAATCATAAAGATCCTTTTCCCAATCGAAGCACATTACTAAAAAAATTACTTGCACCACCTCGGGTCAATTATTGCGGACCACCACTGCATCGCATTCGAAAATTTTCACAAAATTCGACAATACAATAAAATATGAGAACCAATTAGTTTTACATTTTCCATCTTGCTGTGAATAAATCTTGCCACCAATGCTATCCATGCAATTTGCGACCATCACGCGCACCAAAAAGATAAAAATAAATAAAGTGAAAGTCCGAAATTGAAACATGAGAATCCATTGTACTACATACAAAATGTAAATTATTTTTAGTTCCCCCTTGTTATACCACTGTCTGTCGATAATTGTTACTTAAAGACTATCTTACTGTCTTTTTTTTATTCACAAAAAAAAAAACACAAAAAACAGCGACGCACTAAACGCAAACTGAAACGAATGATTAATTTATTGCATGGGACACAGTGTGTTTACGGCACGGCCAGGCAATATTGTGGGCGACACTTTATGTTAAAATCTTACAAGCCCAAAAAGAGTCTGCATTATAGGCAAATGTATGCCACCACAATGGGTAGTGGACACAAGCCACCCGCAGTTGTTGCGCTCGCCGTCGCCCACAACATGGTTAAAATTTGTGGCCTTTTGCAGGTTAATTTTGTAAATTTGATTCATTTTGACGCAAAGCGTAAGGCAAACAAGATTGCATAAGACCTGTTAGCCGTGATGAATTATTATTTGAATTTATTTGACAGTGTTGGCTTGGGAAGTAAATTTAGAGATTAGCTTTTTCTTCTCAGAGATTGTTGGCCTCTGTTTATGGTTAAGAAATTTTTAATAAAATTTTTTTTTATGTATTCAATTATCTTAAAAAAGAGCTTTATACAGAGGCTAGGTCATCCACTGACTGAAGAGCAGAAGGATATGAACAAAAAGAGAAAACCTTGTCGAAAAACTCCTTTACATAATCAACATAAATTGCAGTCCATTCAACTATGACTTTTTGGAAGTGATCTCAAGTTAAGTGATCTTGTCATTATGGTCTTTTGATTGACCGTATCTCACCAACCGCTTTGGAGAAAAATAAAATTCATTGACCACCCAGTTGCATTTGAACAACGATTTAACGTTTTAAGCTGATTTAAGAAACAACCCTTAATATCTATGTATGTGTAGCCGGCTGAGCAACTGCGGAGAAAAGGGAAACCCCAAAGACTAGTCTTCTATAAGGCGGAAACAGCCGTCATCCAGCAAGTGCTATCGGTCAAGATTTTTCAAAAAGAGGATGAAAAATCTTGACATCTACTATCGAAATTGCTGCAAAGGTCAATTTTAAAACCTGAAGATCACTATTCTCGCTGACTACTGAGTCAGCCCTCAGGGACTTAGTTACCAAAATTGAAGACTCCATCAATAGCAAGGAAATCTGTCTTGTGACTTTCTACATTGAAGAAGCCTTCAACAAAACATGTCTTGAGTCAACCAACAGAGCTCTCAATACCATTAATCTATCTCCATAATTAGAATAATCCAAGCCCGCATCGATGGTGTGGAAATCTCGAAGTTTACGTCACGAGGGTGCTCTCAAGGGGCATTCTCTCGTCTCTATCATGGTCTCTTGTTGTTGACGATCTACTTTAATCCTTGACAAGCCAAGGAATTAATGCAATAGGATATGCCGACGATTTAGCAAATTCGAAACCACCGTTTCAAAATTAATGGAATTCGTATTTCGTGTAGTTCAGGGATGCTATGAAACAAATAAGGCCTCTCTGTAAGTCCTTAAAAGACAACAATTGTCCCTTTTACAAAGCGGAGGAAATAAAATTTTCTCCGACGACCCATACTGTATGGTGATACTAGAGGTTTCTCAAGGGAAGCAAAGTATCTTGGAATAGTCCTTGATAGAAAACTATAATGGAACCCACAGAAAGAACGCAGCGTTAGCAAAGGCACATGATCCTTGTGTATCGTCCGTCGAATTGAATCTGCGGTAACAGTTGGGATCTAATGCTTCGGATGACCTATTTGCTATGCCCTATGCCTATGCGGCTCTGGTCTGGTGGACAAAGTCTGAGAAGTCACTACGGCCAAAATGCTAGGACAAATACTACGTCTCGCTGGGATCTGTAGGACCGGGATGTCTTCGCAATAGCCCGACAATGGCTATTAACGTCATCCTGGGTCGTACACCTATTCAAACACATCCGAGTGGAAGCAAGACTGACCATTCATCGTCTGCTCCATAAAACTCTTTAGAGTTCCTTCAACATAGAGCTCCATATTCTTGTGAAGACCGGCACTTAGCTTTGGTTAACGGCTTAGAATCTGAAAGCACATTCAGCATGCCTATAGATGATATGCTTGCAATATTTATAGCTTCCAGCCAGTTTTACAAACACATCGTTAGTAAAAGACCCTTCAACAACTCTATAAAAAGCCTAGCTAGAGCCGAATTCAACGAAGTTTAGCTTAACACACCCGAAGAGCATTGCTCTGAAAAAAAAAAACTTTCCCAGATGTTCCCCCAGGAGGTCTGGTACCCTGACCAACCAGGCAGGACTAATTAAAAAAAAATTTCAGCGGCCATTACTAACTGAAAGAACATCTCCATTGCATCGGCCTTTCATCGGACGCTACATATGCAGACTTTGTCTAGAGAGCGATGAGTCCCTTCTACGCATAATCATGAAGAATAGGTATCCTCAATAAAGAAATTATTCCTTCGACGAACCCAGCCGATAGCCTTCCAGCGAAGATCCTTATCTTCCTGACTGCCTGTAGAGTAAAAAGATGGCACTAGGATTTCATCAGAGAAAGAACAATAGGCTTCTTTTTAAGAGACCGCAGTGCCAGAGCCCCAGTAAGGCTCCCGACTATCAATCTATCTATCTAACCCAGGTTATTGTTTTAAGAAGGCAACATCAACTTGCACCCCTATCTGGTTGACAATTATGAGAAACATGTCTTTAAAATATTAAAATACCTGAGAAACAATGCCCGTGAAACCTGAGGATAGAGAACATTTGAGCACAGGTTTCACAGGAAATTTCAAAGGAAAGTTCACAGGAAATTTTTTGCAAATTTTCAAAATTTTCTCAAACATGTGTAAATGTAGGGACATTAATTCGAGATTTTAGTTTTCGAGATTTTTGCTTTCGATATTATGGCTTTCGAGATATCGTGGTACACCCGAAAAGAATATTTGTGCAGGGTTATGAATGCCATGGTAACTGTGCACAAAACCCCGGTTTCTCGGCCGAGGCATGGCAGTAAAACTTTCTTCCCGGCGATACCTCCGCGAGGGTCTAACAAACCTTGGAGTGTAGCATTTGTGTTTGGTAGACCTCCCGATTTTCCGTTCGGAATCGGTAAAGAAAACTGTAGGTCTTCTCCATGTACATAAAAACACCTGTAACGCACACAGCATACATGGCTGTCAAAGATCAGACGATGGCTTCTCCGACATGAAAGTGAAAAACCTAGTAGTTGTTTTTTTATCAATGCCGAAGACGACGAGCTTTTCTCTGACGAAGGCCAATAAGCTCGTGCTTCACTGTATCGAATGCGGGGATATAGTAGTCTTAAGCATGCGGCATAAGACCTTCACTTCCAGACAGTGTGTATGTTTATATATTGGACCATTCAGTACTAGTGTGCTTCTTTGGGTCCGGAAGCCCATATTAATTAAAAAGATATATTTTCTCAAAAACTTTTTAATAAACTGTTTCAGCATACGTAAGAAAAACTAGTGAGGCGGTCGAATTTTGACAAAGAACAAATCGTGTGCACCGTATGGCTCAATCGTAAGAGCATTTCCCGCGATAGGTAAAGGTTGCAGGATCATAACCTGCCGGTGAATCACACACGATTATTTCGTTAGTCATTTCGTCCAATAGTAAGTATTTCAACTATACTGAATGTCAGAATAGAGGGGGCCTGTACGACTTAATTGTCATAATGAAGTCAATTATCAATATAATTAATATATTCCAACATATCTTGTTCAGTAAATTAATATATAATTTACTTAACAAGATATGTTGGAAAAAATAATAAAATAAAAAATAGTATGTTGGACCTGGAATTGAATTCAGGACCCTCCCATTGTGGGTCCGAGGTGTTTCCATCTGCACTAAAGACCCACTAACATCTCGAGTGTTAAAACAGTGTTCCTACTATGTTGTGCGCTGATATGCAATTATTTTATCCCATAACGCCTAAAAAAATTGTGCTCAAACTGGCCAATACCCACCCGAGGCACAATTTTAATAATGCAGATCTCTACGAAATTGTTGTAGCACGTTTTTGGGCTTGAACGTAAGATAAGTTCAATGGTGAACGAGAGCGACATTTGGCAGAAAAATCTGGCTGTTAGGGACTTCGCCAACAGAGGAACCCTTTTTACCTCTCATGACAAATCTTTAAAGATTAAGCAAAAAGATACTTTCAGCTGATGCTGGTCGATTATGACCTAAATAATTGAAGTCCTTAGGCCCTGAGGACAGTAAAACCTTAATGATTTGAGTCCAACTTTATGGCGCTTGCAGAGTGGGATCTATCAAGTGCTGTTGAATATCCCTGAAAGAGAAGCTAGCAGCTTGAAGTGCGCAACTGGAAGCATTTTGGTAGAACCAGGTCTCCCACACTAACTTGAGAGCTGTTTGAAACTCCAAACTGCAAGACCACATATGTGAAAATTAAAATTGAAGATCCACGACTCACTGCTTTTGGCATTGAAGGCTGATTTTTAAGATCTACAAAACAGCACGAGGATTATAGACGTCATCATAAGGTGCCTCCCCCAAAAGCGTATAAAAAACAGACAGGCCACGGGCTTACAAAAGGTATCTGTCTTCATTTATAACTCATAAAAGTCGATCAATTGGAGTATACCTCTTGTCAATACTGACCAGCTGCCGGTTTCACCTTTCCGTCGGCAGCGGCATTTTCTTTTGCGATGTCTGTTGTTCAGACCAGCCCCCTTCCTTCACCCGTAGTATCTGCAGCATAAATACACAATATCTATTTTAAAGACGAGAACATTGGAGCTTTTTTTTCTTCAAAGAGAATAGGTACCACGCGAAACTGCTCCATATCAGAGGCAGAGCCCTGTCGATGTGAGTCTCTCTCAAGACCTGTTAACCTGCTTTCGTTTAATTATTTTGTTGCTTGCAGATGACTTACAAAAGATACATGGATACAGATATCTTGAATGGCATGCTAGAGATTGATCTCGCGCAAGCACGCATCCAATGGGAATACATTATGCGATTCTACGAATTCCGACTACACAAAAAAAAAAGGACAGACAGACATAGATATATACTGCGCGTCCATACACCACGTCATTCTTGATAAATTTTGGCAGAAAGAGATTTCGCTTTTCTATCCACATCCGCACGTCTGTCTGTCTCTATATCGATCTGGTGTGTCCATCAAAGCAACAGACTTTCATGAAATCTACATAAAGTGTTGTTGTTTGTCGATTAAGCGTGTTGAATTGATTTTGAGTGATAAATGGATTTTTATTTGATGCCAAACTTGATAGATAGATGTATCTACAATGTGCCCATCATCTATCGCGATATTATATATTTGTATCGCAATTATGTTGAAAAGAATATTAACACGCCAATTCACGGGTGGTTAGCGATACACTTGGTATTGGTGTTTGGCTAGATGTTATGGTCGAGAGGGTCTATAACGCTTGCAGGTACTTTTGATGATGATTGTCAGATGAGCGATTGAAATTGCGAATCGATAAACGGGGAGAGTGTATTGCTTTTTCCTATTTTTCTCGTATCCAAAAGCCCTTGAACTCCATAGAAGAGAGCGTGTTTTGTTAAGGGGATTTTTGGTTAAGAATTCGCCGGAGGCTTTGGCAAAAATAGGCTTGGTTTTACGGCTCAGACATGATTAGATTGTAATTTATGAAGTTCGAAAGCAAGCTTTAAATTCGATGCTATAGGGGGTGTTTGACATGATGGCGTATAGGTGTATGATTAATTAGAGAGATGGCGGGTTCATGCCAATGATTTGTTAATCGATTCTTCTTATAATTTATTGAGTCAATAAATACATAGTTAATTACTTGGGGAGGGGAGTAATGAACTCCGTTTTTTTTAAAGAGGTAAAATACACTGTCGAGCTTAAGAGTTTGGCATAGAACCCGACAGAATATGAGTTGATTTTCCAGCAATGCAAATGTAGTGAAACTCGAAGTTTTTAAATCAAGAGCCATTCTAAGCCAGCGAAGGGAGAAACAGTTTTGAAGGCCGAAAACCAAAGGAATTACTTTTGGTTTTGGGTAGAAGTCATGTTGGTCAAGGTTTTTAGTAAATCAATATTGAGCAAAGCTTGTCAAACGTAAGGACCAGCACATGCTTACAGCTCAGTGGAGCTATGACCTGAGCTTTAGGGGTAGATGCGATTTGGATTTTTGTAAATTATGCATGTTGCATGAACAATTGTTCAATGTGAGCTGAACTATTTCGCGGTTATCACGTTTGGTATTTGGTCTTACTCATTCGTCAAATCAGTTTAACCTTCTTCTGAAACGAACTAGTTTTTTTTACCTCCTCTGATATGTTTTACCCTTTTGCTCCTCTGAAGAGAAAATACATAAAGCTGCTAAGATTTTTCACAAAAAACCTGTATCGCTTTTCTATTGTTGATAGCAAAATGCTAATCAATCACAAATGCTTGAAGTGCCTAACTAATCCTCGACAAAACCTGAACTCAATCACGAAGTAATCTCATGTCTTAAGCCCACACAACCTAATGGCGGTTCGGTGTAATTCAGTCTTGTAAAAATTTCTTAAATGCATAATCCCACTACGTTGCTTACATTAACCCGAAAAATTTGCAATCGCGACTGAATTCCTAAGACGCAATACCTAATTACAAAAAAAACAGCTCGCCATGAGCTCCAGGCATTTACTTCACTTCACAACTGGCTAGTAGGCATTTGGGAGCTTAAAATTCGTGCATGAGCTCACATTACCTTCCTCCCTGTTGTTGTCGCAAAACCACCTTAGTGGCCCACAAACCCCTCTGCTGACAAACACACAAAGTTGCCTGCTCTCTCTCCGCAGGCGTTCACATTTCATTCAAAAGTCTGCGGAAAAAAAGTTTAAACTCACTCGGCCACATTTGACAATAAAAAAAGAAGTTGAAACCATTTTCCACCGATCGACACATTTGTTGCAAAAAACAGGTAAAATGCATTTAACGCTTAAAGTCGCTGCGGAGCCCGGTGTAATTCATTTTTGGGTTACCTCACATGTGTGTAACCAGAAACCACTGTGAGCCGACAACGAATTTGATTAATCATCATCGGGAACTACTGGCTCCACATTTGGACACTCGAAAAAAGTTCGATCCTGTTTAGGTCAGTCCGAACCGAAATTTTAACTGGTTCCTGACCGAATTTGGACAAGATCTTTGCCCTCTTAGCCCAAATCACGAGTTGTTTTTTACTCACATTGAAGCCCGTGTCAGTGTGCACTTTTCACTTTTGAAGGATGTCACGCAGCTGCAACAAAATTAAGCTCTGTGCTGAGCGGAAGAGGTGCCACCTTATGTCAAATCGAAGAGGAGCATTGACCACTCAGAGTGGGTGTAACTCATGTGGAATCGCCTACAAACACAACTGCAAGAATAATGACAATCGATTATGGCCTTCTTCCGACGGAATGCATTTAAGGTTCTCGGTACTCTCACAGTCATGTTTTTTTGGGTCACGGATATGTCACTTTGTTGAAACGCCAGTTGACAGCATGGCTCAGTAGGTAGTTATTAAGAAGGAAATGCATGATTGCATGCATGGGACTGGGAGTGTTGGGGTAACTGCAGTAGCAACTTAAGAGGCAATATAAGACAGTTTGACATCGCTCATGTTTTGAAAAGAGCTTTCGGCCTGCGATAATTCATTCAAAGGTTGGGAGCAGGCAACCTCTTAGAGGTCTGACACCATTCTTTGTTAATTTGTAAACAGAGATGTCAGACTGCAAAGCGAAAGGTATAGTTAACGGCCTACATGACAGGAGACAAATTTGTATGTCTTTTTCTTTTCGGTGTCGTCTTTTTGCATAAATTAGGGCCTGGTAAATAATTTTTTGCACTTTTTGAACCCATATCTAGAAGCCCCTTAAGCAAACTACTGGTCAAAACCAATTCAGAAGCAAATCGAATATTGAAATTCTACAATACATTTTTTCTGACAATGAATGGATGCTTCAGAATAGAAGAAAGGTTTTTTGAGTACTGAACCAGTATTCAAAGTTATGTACAATATCTTACCAAAACTTAAAACACTTTTTGAGGAACGTCGTCTTACCTGAAATGAAAAAAAAAAAAAAATAAGAATTTAGATGCATCTTTAAGAAGTTTTTTTTAATAAAGCTTAGGTTTTTATTATAAGGTTGACTGCAACTAAGCTAATCTACCGCCGATATGTCTGGTTCTCGGGTATTTTAAATTTAAGCTTTATGTCTGACAAAATTCGAAGCTCTAATTGTTTCATATTGATTATTTCTGCCAGAGATTTTGTTCTTAACAAGGATGATTATGCGATTTTTAGAAATAAGAACGAATTTTTTAGATTCCTCACTGTGAGATAACACATTCACAATATCAAAGTGGGTTATGAGCACTCAAGAGTGATAAGTTTGGTCACCCCTAAGGTAATTTATTTTATTTTATTTTGCAATAGGACTCAACCCATTGTGTGTTGTTTTTTTTCCTGAAAGCTTGAGCCCTGTTCTGGACAACATGATTATCTCTCGACTTTCTGGGGTCATGCATGTGTGTCATTGTCATTGTCAGAGCGGTATGTCGGCTTATGTTGAAGGCCTATGGTGTATTCTTTTGAACACCAAATCGTGAAACCGGTGTGAAATGCAGAAAAATATTGTTCTCGTACACCTGAACGGAATCGTGCTGAATCTACACCGAACTCGAAATTTCGCCACCAACTTATTTGACAGTGGAGGCTGGGAGTAGCTTTGATTCTTTATGTGATGTGACGTTTTGACTCAATTTTCATTCTTGATTTTATTTAAAAATATATATAAGATTAGAAAAAGGGCAATAATAAATTTTCCTTACAACTGAAATATTAAAATGAAGTCAAAAAAATGTATTATTATTTTTAAAAATTATTACTATAAAATATTTTTTTAGTTTACATTCCTTATTATAGGTGAATTTAAGGTTTTGGTATTTAATTTTTGTCGAAACGCTGGGTGATAAGATTTTTAAAAAAAATAAGAAACCCGTTTTCTGTTTTTTAAAAATTTTCAGACATTTTGGCTTGTACTCAAGTGCTTTGTGTTGCGTAAAATTAAGTTAAAAAGACATAAACGGATAAGAAATTAAAAGCATTTCAAGTAACTACCCCTCCAGAACTTAAATGATTTTAAGCGTATCTCGAAAAAAAAAATTTATTTTAGCCCCGCTATATTTTACTTTCAATCCCGAAAAATTGTATTTGCCAATAAATATTGCTTTTAGATCGCTTCAGATTTTAATTTTTAAGTACAAAACTACATTTTTGAAAGCTCTTAAACATTTTAGCATAACCTTTATACATTTTATATTTAAACCAAATTTCACTACCAGATTATTTTGAAAAATAATTTTTAAAATGTTTTTCAAGCTAAATCTCTAAAGAATTTGCGTATTATTCAAAGTTCGCTATAGTTTTCTCGAAAATTTTAAATAGTTCTTGACATTTGTGTGAATTTTTATACCCGACCGAGGGTATTTTAATTTTAATGCATAGTTTGTAATACAGTAAAATAATAATCGTAGACCCCTAAGACCTTTTAGAGACATGATCAAGACCGACAGGTGAGTCGATTAAGTCATGTCCGTCTGTCCGTCTGTCCGTCTGTCCGCCTGTCCGCCTGTACGTATGTTTGAAGTTTTTAGATCTTTAAAATTGAGCTAGGACGCTCAAACTTGGAGTAAATCTTGGTTCTTATTTTGTACACACAAAGTGTAAAAATTAAAAAAGTTAAATCCGCGACGGCCACGCCCATTACTGGCTTCAGTGTAAGACAACCTCTATTTCGACAAGGCGTAGGAGCTCAGATTTTGGTATAGAGCAATAATGGCCCAAAACCCCTAAAAGGGGAAAAATTGGACCGCCCATAATATTAACCATGCCCACTTTTACCATGTTAGTTCTTTAAAAACCCGATTTCTCGGAAAGTTTACTCGAAATTGAAAAAAATTACATAACAAATATTCAAGATATTGCTATTTGCTAGGTTTGCTCCATACAAAGTTTTGAGCTCCGCCCACTTTTAAGGGGCGTGTTTAGGAAAAAACGTTTTTTTTTGTTTGCTACAAATAATATATGAATTCGGGACAAAAAAATTTAAGATTTGGTGTTACACCGTATATAGGGTCGGGTATATAGAAGTTTGTCACAGACGAACTCTTGCACTTACTCACTTGTTTCAATTCATTGCGCCTTGTGACTTCTGACATAGTCGAGGGGATTTTTTTTTCTAAACCGCTGTTTCAAAATTGTGCAACCCAAATTTGATTTAAGTCTTTGCTAAAACTGCGGTTGCCTTATATGTTCCCAATATCGGCTTTTTGAATCCTTAATGCTTTTCAATATTTTGTAAAAACTCGATTTTATATTTAAAAAAATCACTATGTATTTGCTTCGTGTATATTTTAATGCTTTACTTTCTGACAGGAATAAAAAACTGAAAAAAACTCGCACTAATCTTTCTAAAACTTTTTAAGATTAGTGCGAAAACACTTTTTACTACCGAAATTCAAAATGTAATTAAACCGTTTTGACTGTATTAAAAAAAATTGCTTTAATATTTTTCACGGTTTTGTAAGTGCATCAAGCTTAATCCTTCTACGACTCACCGTTCAAAAACTACAGGTGCGGACGACGGACGGACAACAAAGTGATACCAAAAGAGGTTCTTTTTTCATTTTTGGCGGACCGCTAAAAATAATATTACACGCCTTGAACAAGTGGGCGGATGAAAGTTATAACTTTTACATACTCTACAACATTTGTTATTGATTTTTTACATTGTTTGAACAAACGCAATTTTACGTTAAAATCGAAGAAAAAGAGGCGTGTTGCCTTTTTTCGATTGCCTTACAGAAAATTATAATATAAAACTTCCTTCCTAAATAAAGGCTGGAAGTTTCACAATGTTTGAAGACTCCCAGATATTTAACATGGGAAATATGTGATTTAAATGTTCTTACGAAACAAAGGTGGTCACACATAAATATACAGGACGGGATCAAACTCGATCGGAGGAACCGGCATTTAAGTCTGACTATTAAATGTCATTGATTGTCAAACGTTCGTAGCTTAGGTAGATATAGGTATTAAGCTATAGGGGCAGTGTACCCTTCCTGGGGTTCTACCACTGCAGTCTCTAAAAACAGAAGCCCATTGTGCCAACCCTGATAAAATCAGGAGGCAGTCAGGAAGACTAGGATCTTCTTTGGAGGACTATGATCTAGGCTTTCCGATGGAATCATTTCTTCGTCGTGGATATTCTTCCTAGAAGGGGACAGGCTCTCTACACATAATCCATGATTATGTGTAGGGATAATTCATCTCTTTCATCTTCAGACAAAGTCAAAATCTTTAGACAAAGTCTGCATGTAGGGTCCGGTGAAAGGCCGACACAATGTTTCTGGAGTTTACAACGGCGCGATTGGCAACGAAGGATAACTCCTGCCAATCGCTGTTTCTTTGGGCTAAGAAGGTAATTGAGCAGCAAAGCCCTCTCTCGAGCAATTAAAGTGTCCATGTACAAGGCCCTCATCATTCCAGTCCTGCTTTACGGTGCAGAAGCATGGACCCTGTCAAAGGCGGATGAAAACACTTTAGGCTGCTTCGAGAGGAAAATTCTTCGGACGATTTACGGTCCCGTCTGCATAGACGGAGAGTGGAGAAGGAGATATAACATCGAACTGTACGGGCTGTACAGCGATACCGACCTAGCCAAAAGAGTCAAAACACAACATCTACGATGGCTGGGTCATCTAGAGCGGATGGACACCAACGCCCCGGCCCGGAAAATCTTCGAATCCACACCGCAGGGACGGCGCGGTAGAGGAGCACCGAGACTCATGGCGCACGCAAGTGGAAGGGGACCTCAGCCAACTTCGCGTGCGAAACTGGAGACGGCTAGCTAGAGACAGAGCTGGCTGGCGAAGCTTGTTGGCTGAGGCCCAGGTCCACCCCGGACTGTAGCACCAACTTAAGTAAGTAAGTAAGCGGATGGGTATATTTCTTCTTTTTTTAAGTGTAGCGGGCAAGAATATTTTCTGTCGACTTGTTAACTCAGTTTTTACAAAACTTCAAATGGGAAATGGGGCTTGACTAAGTAGTCACGAGGTCTAAACAAAAATCTTTTCCCACAACCATGAGTGCAAGTGTATAGATTTCTTAACACTTACTAGTGGGACGCCTCTTATGACAAATGTTACGCTGGGAAGCTTTAAAGTTTAAGTCGTTTGCCTTCTTTTAGCAATAATTTCTTCCTGTTTTAGCGGGATTCTGCCTTGTATCCTTGTAAATTTCATAAATTACCTTCAACTTTAGGGAACAACACTTAAAAAGTTTTCGATCATAAAAACTTTGGTTTTAAGGATTCAGCAAGATAAACCCTTTAATTGCTTTAAAATTATAGCTTCTCACACCGACAATACAATCTAGCTCCCTCCCTCATGCCCTGCAATTAAAATTCACTTAAGCCAAAAAGCCAGACAAAGAAACCTTGCACATTTTTATTACAGCAAAAAAAAAAATTATTGTCATAATGACAGGTGGAGTTTTTTATTTTCTATATTTTTACCATCATCGTCGACACAAAAATGGTTGCAAAGAATATTTCACGTTTTTTACACACTAATATTCCTGCAGAAATTTAACGTCCTTCGGAGTTAATTAATATCCCTTTTTCGATTCCTTCTCACATGGCTGATGGCTCCTCGTCAATTTTCCAGCACTCGATTTCATTCTAAGAAATCTCCTCAATTAGATCACAAAAAATTTATTATTCAAGCTTCCGCCTCTTGAGCCTCTAATGACACTCTTCGCCAGTGTTTTGCTTGCGCTGTTTACTCTGACCTTCTCCGTAGGCCCAAAACAATCAAAACCGACCAGTCATTATACGTATTTTTGTGAGAAGACTTCTCGTCTAACCAGAAGCTGATAACCGAATCCAAATGACCCCGTATTTGGTTATGGGATCCGACCGTTGAAAGCCAATCGACAAATTAAGGTTCCGCCAACTGCATTGTGTTCTAAAATGTCTTAAGAATGAAAATCAAGATTTCCATCTGCCTCTTGCCAGCCGAATGATGAAAAGTAAGAGTGGCCCTGAGCGTTTGAGCTTTAAGAGTTTGATTTCACCATTTGACCTGATTTTGGATTTTGTTTTTCTTTCGTGTCGTTGAAAAATAACTTTTTGATATAGTAAGTGACTCTGGATTGTTCTAAATACATTGAGAACTGGTTATGGAATTTGTTGTGTTATTCAATTTGGGGGAAAAAAGATTTAAATACTTTTTTGTTTGGTTATTTTACTTTCATAAGTTTTTCTGGGCAGAAATGAAATATGTCAAGTGTCACCATGGTCGCATCGATGGTAGGTGGAGGCTGGAAAAGAGAAACTTCCCCAGATGTGGTCTGGCTTTTCTTTTGTTGAAATCACTATTAGTCATTGTGTCCGTTGAGTATAGGGAGACAAAGGTCGGTGACAATTGAAAGAATTATTTGATTACAGTATCTTTGGGCTTTTGTCTCCGTGGCCAGATTTGTTGGCTCTTAAAAAGACATTTTAATGCTTCGAGCTGAAGATATAAAGAACATAAAGGGTGACAGAAGACTGTGACCCATATGCATAAAAAAGTAAACCTTTTACTTTTTACATTTAACCGCATAAGTGGGGAACTTCAACCGTTCAACTAATAGGAATACAAAATGAAGCGGTTCCCTTATTGCCTTTTTGTAAGTAGGTACTTAACAAATAGCTGCTGTCGCAACGTCATGGCTAGGTCTTACTTATGCCCTCTAATTTTTTTAAGGGAATTTTACAGGTAATAGATATTCATTCTAGAGCTTTAAGTAAAGAAGTAACGAACTTGAAAGTTGGCACAAGCCTCTTGTTCTTGTCTGTATAATGAGCTTTGCAAGTGTACCTAGACAGACCAACACACGCTAGAAAAGAAATAAGGCTTGCAAATATTGGCTACGTTTCAGGCTGGAGGGATATTTGAAGCCCTCATTTCAATATTCAGAGTCTAAGAACTACCTAAGTTGAATTTCTTTAGATAAAAACCCTTAATTATTCTAAATTATTATTCACAATATTAAATAAAAGTTATATAACAGATAATCATAGCTTTACAATAACTTTTTAAAGCTGTTAGTTTTCACTGACTTTCGGTTCCTTACTTTACAACTAAATCCGAATTAGTGTCGAATAAACTCGCAATCCACATCCAAAACCGGCATTGGCTCATTCCAATCAATTTGTCATTCATCCAAGATTCAGTTACTCTATGCCCCGAATGTATGTAGCTCTAAAGATTGAATAATCAGCATGATCATCACCATATTCCCCGAATGGGTTAATGAACCTACAAAATTATAATAAAAACTTGTGTCCGTATCTATTCTCCGCATGATGGAATAGAATATTTTAAATTCAAAATCTCCAAGACAAAATTAATTAAAAAGCATTTGACAAAAAAAAAAAACACATATTACATCAACTTGCGGGGCTTCGAAGTCTCCTCACTATATGACACCGGTCTTGTGTAGACAAATGCCTTTCGTTGTCTAATTTAAATTAATTGGATTATAATTCTTGAAAGCAATCTTTATTTTTCTTTTCAAAGATTGATTGCTTAGCGGAATAGCCTCATCGTGGTGTATTTCTGGTGCGTTCTTAAGTCAGTTATCTGCTCCAGAATAAGTTATTAGTTTTGTTTTATTTGCCTTTTGGTGTGTTGGGCCTAGGGCTTCATTTAGCACAGAACAGCCACACAGTCGTAGCCGCTTCCAACTCTGACGCAAAGTGACAGTTTATTAGGCCCCAACGCATTTTTTTTTTCGAATCACGTTAGGCCAGAACCGTCCCGTGGGCTCTGCATGAGCCGGAGCGCTGTGCGCGTTTAATCATCTGGAAAAAGAACATTTATCCGCACCAGTTATCTGAGTGAGGTCTAGATTGAGTCTATGCGGAGCTCGCGCCTAAGCCTCTATTGCCCACATGACAGGCCATGCTATTCTGTGCACCGCTCAGAGCGAATTATAATTGCTATTGATTGACATAAGGCGCGCAGACTTAATCATGTTGTGTATCGGATTCCAACATTCGAGACACGAGAGCACTACCACTGCACCGATTTGCCAACGCCGCACCACGACGCGGCATATTTTTGCGGTCTTGGTTCTTTGTTTGGTTCTTCGTGTGTCGGATCATGTTTCTAAAAATAAGTTTGCGCAGCTGTTCCCTGGACCAATATAAATACAGGAGGGTATACTGCTCCATACCCTCCTCCATCCACCTTTATAGTCATCGGCACATTACACTCGCAATTCTGAGGAACGACAACAAGTGATGCCATTGCCAGGCCAGCTGCTTTCGTGATACCGACTCCCTGCAACTAGGAATTCATGTCATCTAGATACTCAAGCTTTTCCGCCATCCCCAACGGCCATTAAACACCATGTGGTGTCCAGATGACAACGACGACGATACTTTGCCATCAGTGTGATGTGCTGATGTTTACGTGATAAGTTCATCGCAATGGAATTTGCATTTTATTCCGCTGCATTGAGCAGTTTATTGGCTTCTTGGTTGCACTTGCAATTACCACAAACACAATAATAATAAAATCAAATGCTTAACGATTTGCCCGCGAGGAGTCGCAGCTATTCCGGATGATGTCAATGGGTTGGGCCACCCACCGATGCAGGGGCAGCCGTTTAATGTGGAGAAATGCAAATTGAAATGGTCTTCTAAGCCTGAAGCTGGCAATTTGTAATAGGACCTTATGACTTTTGCCTAATGAGAAGGAGTGGAACTGGAATGCGATTAGGTTGGCGGCCAAATGGAGAAGTGTTCCCGCAGAACTGTATGATAAATGGGCTGATAAAAAGTAAAGGTTTAGTCTTGTTAAACAGCCCGTGAAAATCGCGGAAAATCTCTGAATACGACATTCCAAGAGTGGTTCTATTTCTATTCGAGGCAACCTTTTGAGTACTGTATCCGTAACGTCTGATCGCACCAGCGGTTAGAGTTTTTTCCACTGTACCTATCTTGACGATTATTTAATAATTTTTATACTCGACCTAGGCAGGGTACATAAATTGAATGCATAGTTGGGTACACAGTGAAATAATCAGTAGACCCCCACTAACCTCTTTTAGTGGGTGTCTACGCTAATCGAGCCCGACAGGTGAATTGATGAAGCTATGTCCGTCCGTCTGTCCGTATGTTTGAAGTTTTTAGGTCGTTAAAATTGATCTAGAAAGCTGGAGTGTAATTTGTTTTTCATCTTGTACAGACAAAGTATAAGAATTGATAAAATCGGCCCACAGCCACGCCCACAATTCACTTTTATGTGAGACTACCTCGAATTCACATTTTATTTCAAAATGCTTTCTGGTCAAGGTAGACAAGGCGTAAGAATTCAATAATGGCAATAATGGGCAAAAGGCTTTAATAAAACCAAAAATTGGACGCTCACACCATCGAACATGCCCACTTTTAACATGTTAAATCTCTAAAAACCTGATTTTTCGGAAAATTATATTTAAATCGAAAAAAAATTATATGACAAATATTAAAGATGTTACCAATTGCTAAATTTAATACTGTAATGTGGCGAAAAGAAATAAAACGACATGCAGGAATCGCTGAATGCGACAATCGATGCACTTTACGAACACACCCGGTCGATTCACCTTACGAACACGCACAACTGTCATTCCAGATAGTTGACAGCAAAATGATTTTCCAAGTTCGAATTTCGATTTCCCCTCCATGGAATTCAGCGGAAGTGTACCAATGGAAAATTACCAAAGGGGAATTTGGAACGGAATGTACTAGAAGGTGTTTAATTTGAATAAATACGCTGGTGACAGGCTCGTGCGGGACAGTTATATTTTAAACGTTGACTTGTGAAAATCGTTTGTTTGATAAATAAAGTGTTTCATTGTGAAATTATAAAAGTGAAATTGAGTTTAATTCGACAAACCCCAAGTCAGAATATTGCAATACGTTCAAAGTATTGAGCTCCGCCCACTTTTAGGCGGCGTTTTTAGGAAAAAACTGTTTTTTAAGCAAAAATTTTCACTTTTAACGCATTCTCTCATAACTTTACCGAGATTAGAATTAATTGATTTTAGTTTTTACCCCGAACCCATTTTTGGGGGCATGGGCAATACCAATAATTGACATACATAACATTAATTCAGGCCAAAAAATTTTAAAATTTGATGTTACATGGTATTATATAGGGTCGGGTATTTAGAAGTTCGTTACAGACGAACTCTTGCACTTACCCACTTGCTTTTTATTGAATGTAACACGCCAAATTCAAAGCAATGACCAAAATGTTGACTTTATTAGTCTACCAAGTTCAGGGCATTTAATGTCTTAAAATAATTCCTGGCATATGTATGGTCTTCGCGACTGCGCTTTATGAACGCCATCAAGTCGGTCCAATTTTGTACCTCTTTTTGGATCAGACCCGCTCTCATTTTGTCTACATAGTGCACCTACATTAGTCTACATAGTCCGCCTAGTGCGCTTTTAAATGATCAACGATTGCAAGTTTATCAGCATACAACCAGACTTAAAGTACCTACTCCTACATAAAGTAGTCCAAAAAAATGTGTCAAATAATAAAAACAAGGTGGCCAATCCACAGGTCCAATTTTCGATGATTCAGCAGTGGGGTTGCACGCACTGTATGGTATGTTGCACCGTCCTGCTGCAGCAATTTCTCCTCCAAATGATTTATAATGACCAAAGGATTAGAAAAGTGACGAATTTTCTCTGAGAGTTCGCATTCTTGGAAGTCTTGGCACTGGTTTCAAATTTAGAAACGAGTGGGCCCATTCATTAGTCTGACAGATAGTTTGACAGTTATCCCAATCGGATGTTCTATATATCTCTTAAAAACAATAGCGGCATGTTGGCATGCCAAAAGCACAATAAACTATTTTTTTTTTTTTAATGGCACGGGGCTCTCAAAAGATTCGCCATCCCTGGCCTACAGTATATAGGGTGACTTCAATCAGCTTTTGTTAAGCTGGATGTCGCTTAGGCAGTTGAGCAGTCGTGTCTTTTGCGTGTCAGCTTCTCGCCTAAAGGGCTTTAACAGACTGTATCCTATTGAAAAGACCACAAATATTTAGTTGTCACATCACAATAAAAAAATATTCTTAGTCTGCTTAATCTAGACCTAGAGGAGGAAGTCGGCCGAGTGCCTACAAAAAATGAGCTAGAGCCACTTCTTAGGACCCAAAAGTTTGAATTGGTTCAGAAACCAGAAAGGGACTCGGCCGAAGAAAAGTTGTTCAATCGACCCGGTCTGAAGGCCAGGAACGTATTTTCGCATCAAAAACTAGAAAAAGCTGATGAAAGGTTCTTCTTGACAGGTATCAAAGCATCTCGCATACTAGATTTACTACGTTTTTGCTTAAAGATTCGTTTTTTTGTCGGCGCGCGATATTTTAAGCAGCGGTTCCCAGTATATTTCGGTCGCGGAGCACTTTTAAAAGGAGATCCCAACGGGTGGAGTACCAAAATGTTTTTTTTATAAGATACAAAATAATAAATTGTTTCTTATTAAAAAAGCAACGTGAAAAAGCCAAAACCTAACCTCAACTCTTATTGTAAGCGGCCGGCGATTCAAAATTTTGACTTTTAATTTTTTGGTCTCAAGATTCTTTTAAGGAGAAGTTAATTTAAAAGGAGCAAGTAAAGATCACAAAGTGCTCCGCGGAGCACACTTTGGGAAACTTTGGCTTAGAGAGTCATAAATGTATGTAAGAATATCTGTAAGGACTATACGCGGGGCGCATGCCACACGTTCAATTGTCATAGTATAACATTTGACTATCGTGAGTGGTATTTAAATGTCAATTAATATGTGTGTATCAAAAAAGTCCGTCCCGTTTGACCTGATGTTCAGAAGAGCAAAAATATATCAAATTTTACATGTTGTTGGTGTTTTTGGAGCTGTACACTTCATTCAAATGAGAGCGATGTCTTGCGCAGATGGAAAGAGCACCAGAGAGGTTGGAGTTGCTCAACCCCCAACAGGGCACTGAAGATGGCATTCCCACTGCTGACGAGATTAGGGCGGAGAATAGTCCCACAGTAGACGAAGTCGCTGAAGCGATTAAATCGCTAAAAGTTGGCAAGTCTGTTGGAGTTGATGAAATCCGGCCAGAAATGCTCAAGGCAATGGGTAAAGAGGGTGTTAAATGGCTAACACGTGTCATTAAGGTGACCTGGGATAGCGGGAAGGCACCTAGCGATTGGCAAACGGGAGTTATAGTGCCCATTTTCAAAAAAGGGAACAGGAGAGATTGCGTCAACTATAGTGGCATATCTCTCTTGAGTCTTCCGAGAAAAGTATTCGTCAAGGTGTTGGAAACGCGCTCCAGAGCTGTAATTGACCCTTTGTTACGGGAAGAACAGTGCGGCTTTCGACCTGGCAGAGGCACAACCGACCAGCTTTTTACTCTAAAGGTTATTCTTGAGAAGGCCTGGGAATATGCCAAACCGGTCTATGCGTGTTTTATAGATCTGAAAAAGGCGTATGACCGAGTCCCTCGGGATACACTGTGGAGAGTTTTGCAGGACTATGCGCTGAGTGAGCCTCTTCTGAGAGCCATCCAGTCTTTGTATGGAAACCGCAGAAGCTGTGTACGGATAAATGGCGTCAAATGTGCGCGTTGGACTTCGCCAGGGCTGTGTTCTGTTGCCGCTCCTTTTCATAGCATATATGGACTGGATGGTGAAGCGCAGTCTTGGCGAGCAATGTTTCGAATTGGCTGGCAGGATGAGCCATCTGCTTTTCGCAGATGATTTGACCATCCTTGCATCATCCAAAGAGGAACTTCAACGAGCACTCGATAGGTTTGCAGCCGTTTGTGGTAATGCTGGGATGAAAGTAAACGTGAACAAATCGGAAGTGATGGTTGTTCCCCGAACTCCTGTGCAATGTACCCTGCACATAAATGGAGAAACTTTTCCATTAAAACAGGTGGAGAAGTTTAAGTATTTCGGGGTCTTTTTCACGAAAGATGGGAGGAGTGATAATGAGTTGTCCTGTAGAATTGGCCAAGCTGCAGCAATAGAAAAGGAACTGCGCCGGCCGGTCATCAGGAAAGCTGAGCTTGGAGTGAAAGCAAAGATCTCAGTTTTTAATTCAGTGTTCGTTCCGACCCTCATCTATGGTCATGAAATTTGGGTAATGACCGAAAGAATTAGATCGCGGGTACAAGCTGCCGAAATGAGAATTCTGAGGTGCGTTGCTGGTGTCACTCTAAGGGACAGAGTGAGAAACATCAGTATTCGTAGGAATCTTAATGTTAAGCAGCTACTTTTCCGAGTGAAGCGATCGATTCTTCGATGGTTTGGACACGTTGTTCGCATGCCCCCTGACAGACTTCCTAGACAGGTCATGCTAGCCGAGATGCGAGCGCGTCGCCCCCCTGGTAGGCCAAGAAGCAGGTGGTGGGATCAGGTAAAGAACCTCTCTGAGTCCCGCCTGGGGACTACGCCGGATTCTCTTGAGTTGGTGGCGGAGGATCGAGAAAGATGGAAGGACCATTTAGCCACCCTCGCTCCGCGACCCTTTTAAATGATAAGCGGCATGATGGAGAGTCGCAGGTTTGATTCTTGCTTCGAGCATTATTTACTTGCCTGGATATCGCGAAGTCAAAGATTCGATTTTTACATAGAAAGCCGGTTTTAGTCCCTCGAAATTCGTATGGGAAATTATCGATTTTAAAGTAACTACGAAACGGATATATCGTGTTTGGATTTTGGCGAATAAATAAATATAAATAGAGTGGCGCAACAGCTCAAGGTGAACCAGGCCCGACTATTCAGCCATGTATGCCTACAGCTTACTGCCAAACCGAACGGCACTTTGAGAAGTTTTCGTACACAATTCATACGACAATTTTAACGAATATGTGTCTTCTTTCAAAAGTAAGCCGGATCCACGAATCCAGTGCAGTATAGTAACCATCAACCGATAAGACCCGCTTTCAATTAGTTTTTTGATATAAGAGACAATAAAATTAAATATCTTTATGCCACTTAAAGAATTGGGTTACTGGCGATAAGTTAAGACAAGTAAATTGATAACAACGACAATTTTCTAGCTTAGAAAATTATTTGACCTTGCTAGCTGATAACTGACACCATTTCCTCATCATACGTGCATTGGAAAAGATCACCTGGTAACTTGTAAATACTCATCATATCTTTATCACGTCCAATTAAATATTAGTTGTGGCACGTTTTATTGAATGAAATTAAACAGTCCACGAGCATTGGAAAAAAGAAAGCTTCGTGTTTTTCTAAATTACATGAAACTAAATTATTTTTCCCGCAAGTGTACCTTAGGTGTGCACCGTGGGGCAGCGGTTAGTGTATTGGGCTTCAGTGCACGCGGTTCCGGGTTCAAGTTCCAACCCTCCCTCCAATAGGGCCCATAAAAGATTTTCCGAAAGTACAATTTATGCGTCAAGGAACATCTAAACCCTCACAGTATGCATGTTTGTGAGAGATCAGTCTATAGTTTCTCTGAGTTTTGTGCACCAGAAGTTAAGTAGGTACCTTTTAAGATTACCTTCTCGTTCTAAGAAGCGTGGTTGTTATTTACCGTCAAGTCAATACCAAAGGAATGTTAAAGTGTACACAGTTATTCACAAACTTCTCTAGAATAGATACCAAATTTGTCAAAGTAACCCCTGGCTCACACTTCCTCCACTGGCAAACACAAAGTCTCATATTTCCGAGAAACAGCCTCCCATTCCGGGCTTCCACAAACAATTAGACTTGTAACATTATTTCTCTAACAAAAAAATTAATTCCCTTCCCATGCAAAGGTGCTATAAACCAAAAAATTTCCTTATTACTGCAACATGCTCCCGAATGGCCCTCATAAAATGAAATACTACACCCGGCTTAAGCATATAAAATGCTCAACAAACAATTCTTCACAGTGCGACTTTATGAGCTTTACACAGCTCGGCGGCCAGCTTTACCATAATTAAACATTAAAGCCAACCGTTTGTCCAATTAAACAAAACAGAAACCGAAAAACGCCGACAAAGTAACAAAACTCTGATGACACTGGTATAGTTGTTCCCTAGGTTCATTCATTCTTTTCAAGTTCGGCCATACACTCACCCAGCCAGCAGCAGCTCATCATGACCTTTCCGGACCTCGACCATTGTGAATTGCCAAATTCTACGAGAACTGCACCTTGGCCCGGTGTATGTGTTTGTTTTACCGGGAAGACAAGACACCTCAGGTGCATCCAAGAGCTTGACTCCCGGAGGCCAAAATCCAGTTTTCCTTTTCGTTCCGAAAAATGCTATACCCCCTTCTGTCTGACCACAAGCGAATGAGATTAACATCCAAACACGACAGAATGGGAACCTAACCTCGAAAAGTATGTTGTAGATACGAGTTCGAGTATAGCAAGTAGTTCGGTCGTTGGGACCCCAAAAGACTGGACTGACTCCACGCACTCGAGTACAGCACTGTTTGGTGTAGTTTTAAGAATTTGTGGTTCAACCAAAAGAGGGAGACCAAGAAAAAGATACTAGATACAAGATAATGGTACACCACTGTGCGCCATTAAAACCGCATAAAATCAGTGGGAATGAGTCATAAAAAAAGAACAGTCTTAACACGGACACCTTCGCCCGGTGAAGGGCAGCTTGAGGTTTTTTTTTCTGTTGGTTTCTTTTGTTTTAATTCGAGTTCTTGTTTGTTTTTCCATTTCCCCCCGTGATTTGCTGTGCAAAGTGGAAATATTTTGATTTCTACTAGCAGCAAGCGGCCTGCCTACACGTATCTCAACGATAAAGAAGCCAACAAGACTAAAGAGAATGACTTTGATTTTAGCTGTTTGGCGATTAAGATTGTTTGCTTGGGCTCTCTAGGACGGACGACGGGTAAACCTTGCGAGGCTACCTAAAAAAATTTCTGCTTCAGTTGGACGCGTGGACTGTGGGTACATTAATAAGTTTATCGCCGTGTGCATCTTCGTTCTTAAGAAATGGTTTCGGACTTGAAAGGTCATTGCTTATGATTTTTTTTTTTTTTTGGTTTCTTAAGAAAACTGTGTCCGATCTTAATGAGGAAACTGTGGGCAGTTAGGTGTATATGAGTTTTAGGGAAATTTTAAGGCTTGTCGTAGAAAGTTTCTCCGTCAGGTTGACTAATTAGCAAATGACAAAACCAGTGGGTCGATATAGGTTACAACTCTGTAGATTATTGGGCGTAAAATCCAATGAAATTTTAAATTGAGTTTACTATTTGAAATCCTACAGTTTTCGCTTCCGATGGTTTCAAGATCTAGTACAGATCTAGTTAAATCTAAGTGAATTTATAAAGCTTAGGAGCAATAATGGAACCCTGAGGTACATCACCAAAAGGCTCCAAAGCCGATTTTAGTACGACCCGGACTGTAAAGGACAAATTTTAAATCCTTTTTGGAAAAGGTATTGGCAAAATGGCTGCATTTTCAACGACAATAATTGGCTTTGCAGTAAAGATTTGTGACTTGAAGCGGCTTGGTGTGGCAGATGCTTGTGAGAAAGAACTTGTTTCAAAGTACCCGTGATAGGCGGCCATATGATGATTGCATTCAACCTTCAGAGTACCGAAAATCTCAGGCTCGCCTTCCTAGCATCAGTCTTATATATTCAGTTTCCAACTGAGTTTCTTTTCTAATACATCCCCCAGTATCTGACGTGATCGGCAAGTGTCAGTTCAGCGCCTTTTAGTATTGTTGGAGTTATGAGCAATACTAGTTCAGCCTTTGCCGGAATCACCCCGAGACCGACGCTATCCGTCCGCTTAGCTAACTTGCTATTGATAAATTTAATATTGGACCATACCATACCATACCATTAATATGGGAGAGGAACTTGCCTGATACTGCTATCGCAATATCGTCAGCGTAGGCCATGACTTGAAGGCCGTTTTTCTCTCAGGAGGAGGATTAGTTCGTTAGCTACAAACAGCCATAGTAGTGGCGATAATACCCTACTCTGTGGGGTGCCACTGCGCACGGACCACTTTTTGATAATTGTCAACCTTCAGCTTTTAGAGTGCAGCTGTTATAGATAGCTTCTGTTCTAACATTGTTAAAGGCTCCTTCAATATCAGGGAATGATACTAGAGCGAAATTTCTTATTCTCAAAAGATTTCTCAATGATGCTAACCAACAAGTGTAGGCTGTAGGGCCGTCTCTAGTGATTTCCGCTTACGCTACGCAACGCATGTTGGGAGCACGAGAGAAGAGTGCTATGTTGGTTCTGATGTGGGCGTCGATCAGTCACCGAGTACTATTTCCTCATTCCACCTCGGCAAAGGACTGACATAGCCACCGATAAAATCTGCCGAAAAAACTTTTCACACTCCCGATCGGATTCGAGAATTTTCGGATCGGAAGTTTACAATGACTCACATCGAGCTGTCTTCACCTCGTTTTGTGAAAATCTTCTGAGTTACCGTGACTTCTGTTCTGTGTGACTGGCCATCCGATTACCTATCAAACTTAGCAGGTATTCTCTGATGGAATCTTAGAACGAAGTTAATAGGACGTTTTTGAGTTGACGCTGGGTTGAGAGTTAACGAGAAGAAACTAGCGGAAGTGATGGTTGGTTTCCAAACTCAGTGCACTCTGACGTACGCTTATAAAGGGGTGAGAAAATTTAGGAAATTTTTTAGGAAATTTTAGGATTCTTGGTCGAATTCACTTGAAGTGCCGTGTCATAGTGGCAAGTGTGTCTTCTTACTGCGCCATCTGATGTCTAAAAAAAAAATAGTTCTATTCCAAGGTCCCCACCTCCGCGAGGGTTTTACAAGCCACCTTCCGGGAGTAACATTTGATTAGCAAATCTAAGTTGTTCAAATAATATGTCGAAGGTTTGGACAAGTTGCTAGCAGGATCAAAGGTAATAGGGTGTTTCCACCCTATAAACATAGATTAACAGAAGATTAAAAGTTAGTGCCAAAGTGTTTCTAGTGAAAAGAGGAGATTAACTTGACTTCTATTTTCATTTTTGACATTTCCCAATGTCATCATGCGGTATGAAAAGGCCATAACAAAATGAAATAACCCAAAAATAGAAAATCAAAACGTCAAATATGTTGGTGCGGGATTTCGGTCCACAAAGTCAATAGAAGACCAACTTGGTCAGCATCCGCCCACAGTATCAACATTAAAGTCCACCATTCTGTTGCAGTGTGCACTCCTTAGTGCATTTAACTTTTTTGACAGGTCCAAGCACATCCACGTCAACAGCAGCATCAACCGTTCTGCACATTACGCAACACAGCAAACACAAACAGATATTCAACTTGCGTCTCTCTTGCCCTAGAAAATTTGTTTACGCTTTTTTTAAACCCTTCAAAGCTTTTATAAAGTTTTAAATTTTTGTGTCGGTGGTGAATACGTTTCGTGGATACAACAACAATTTACCCTACGCGACCAGCTGATGTAAAACCTCCAAAACGAAATTGCATAGAACTGACGATTTGACGAATTTACTCACATTTGTAAACAAATGTCGAGTATGGGTAAATTCATCAATTCCAGCTTGTGGGCAAAGCTTTTACAAGGGCGAAGTTCAATATCTAGTTATTCGGTAATTTATGATGACACTTAGCTGTGGCTTTTTTTTATATGTTTCGTCAGAAAACGAAAAGAGATTTATTTTGCATGATTTCTTGCTGTAATTTTTATTCTCTTCGCGAAGAGATTAAACGTACGGTAAATCTTGTGATTTAGATGGGATTTAGGGAAGATGCATCTTAATCGTGGATAAGCATTGGGTAGAAACACTCTATAAGTTGCATGTTGAGCTAACAGGAAGACGCCACATGAACAGACAAACATGTAAGACCTCGTTTGAAGTTTGAAGCTCGTCACTATGAAACCTAAACTGTTCGAAAATCACTAACTTCACCATTTACTTAAGCTCTTAGGAACGATATATATCGCCATCCGTCGAAATTCAAAAGCCGGATATATAGGTACATTCAATATTTCTTATTTAATATTGTCAGAGCGTGTCAACACATTGATTTGATTGGGTCTATTGTAAACAATTACACGTTCCACACGCATACAAAAGCCATATTTGGGCAATCATGTAGGTACACACATCATAATAAATTGACGACTGAGGTATCACATCGTCATATCAGATATCTGATACGGATACAGACTTGTTTCATTGGTTTGTTTATTCACTCATTACAAGGAACACACAGAACTTACAAAACCCTGTCAAATAGGGGATACAAGAAAAGAATGTGGTGCGACGACAGTGTGCATCCATAGTGTTCCCTGATGTAATCCGAGACCAATTGGGTATAGGGAAGGTGATAGAATATGTGCCCCAAAGAACGCCGGCTGACATCAATGACTGTCACATTTACTTTTCTGTTTTGTTCCCATAATACTTGGAACGATCCCGAAGAAAGGGTTCAAGTTCAGGTCAATTATGACCACACACAGACAAAAGAAAACAGTGCCGCTTATTTAGGGGAAACGACAGAAAAGAGTCACCTTATGTAGATTTGTGTTTATTGGTCATTAAAGCTGACGTCTACTTAAGGTAATTTCCTGCGTCTAGCAACATGCTTTAAAATCGATTAAAACTTTTGTTTTGAGCATCTCTAGGATGCTACCAATTCATAACATTAAAATCGAATAGTAAATCGTATGTATGCAAAAGTTTAGACTCTTAAATGCTAAGGTAAACGTGGGAATTGGCGAAACTTTGGATTGGACCAAACGCCTTGACATTATTCCAAAAATATACGACTTCGTAATGGTTTCCAATAAATTAATAGTGTCGCATGATGCGGTAAGCATTGATTTTAAAATAACATTTTCCACCATACAATTAATGACTTTTTAATGTCTCTTTTAAAACTAAAAAATTCAAAGGAAAAATATAACATCAAAACGTGATTGAGTAAGTCTTTCAGTACCTGTTTAGTAGTTTTATTATTTTTTAATTTATGCTCTTGAGATAATTAAAAACAAAGCATAAAATAAAAATTATATCAAACATGCGGAAAGACGACACGACTTAAGAATGTCTTAAATATTTTTAAGTACTATTCTACAAGCAAATAGGAATAAATTGACTTCAAATGATTGCTTTTGGAAGTGTGTCATGTTGTAAGAATTTATGTATTTATTTGCGTCAGACTTAATAAAATTACGTTTCTAAATCTCTAAATATTTAACAAAAAAAAAAATGTTTAAACGTAATTTGCGGGCAGTTCACGTTTTCCAGACTAACTGACGTCGATTACTTGACAAAAAAAACAAATTACACAATAAATGTGGGGTATACTTTTGTGAAAAAATTTTTTTGTAAACTAGGAGGAATAGTTGACTGGCTAAGCAGAATGGCTTAATTGAATGAATGCCTAAGTAGAGTTGCCCTGCTTCGGCAACGTCTTAAGAAGTAAAATTTAACAACTCAGTTTACAATACAGGAGCCAAAGAAGCAAAATAAATTCGCTAAGACGATTAACTGATGTTAAGCACTGTCACAGTCAGTAAATTAGAGCTTAAAACTGAACAAAACGACAGAAAATAATTAGGATTCACTTAATAAAATTCATTGATTTGTGAATATTTTTTTAAAAGGCCAATATTTCGAAAACTCATTACTATTGTAAGGGCATGTGTCTGTTTAAGTTAAAAGCGACTCAAGCTATCTTTTATTTTTTGTAAGGGTTGTTAGTCTTTGGACCACGCAAGCAGCAATTCAGAAAAATTCTGATCTCTGGGGACTGTCGTCTTATGTGTTCTAGCAGGAATTGGGAAAAGGTCGGCCTTAAAAAATCGGCCTTAAAAAATCATTCACAGGTATTCCATTAAAAGGCTCATGATTTCTAATTACCTCAAAAATATGTCGCGTTACGACAATTCGACTGGCAGTGCGAACTCAGAATATGTAGCGGCTTTTGGCCACGCCTCTTTTTAGGGGTCGATTTTTCAAAACAGTTGAATACGAAACAAAGAATTAAATTTTTGAGTTTATTTAAGCTGGTCATGCCACGCCACTTTTACAAAATATATTTTAAAAGCATAAAGAATAATGAGAAATTTGTAGTTAAATAATAATTCATGAACGGCAACACGAAAGGGTATGGAAAAAAGGAATGGAAAGGAGAATAGGAAGGGAAAGGAGAATAGGAAGGGAAAGGAGAATAGGTAGGGAAAGGAGAATAGGAAGGGAAAGGCGAATAGGAAGGGAAAGGAGAATAGGAAGGGAAAGGAGAATAGGAAGGGAAAGGAGAATAGGAAGGGAAAGGAGAATAGGAAGGGAAAGGAGAATAGGAAGGGAAAGGAGAATAGGAAGGGAAAGGAGAATAGGAAGGGAAAGGAGAATAGGAAGGGAAAGGAGAATAGGAAGGGAAAGGAGAATAGGAAGGGAAAGGAGAATAGGAAGGGAAAGGAGAATAGGAAGGGAAAGGAGAATAGGAAGGGAAAGGAGAATAGGAATAGGGTATACCGCGGTCCGGTACAGCTATCACATACGCACAGTTGCACTTACTCAATTTATTCTTTTCCTTTCAAAGTGAATTTACTTTTAAACCCAAACTGACATGTCAATTTTTCTAGCAGATCCTATTCAGAGCTAGAAAAAATGTCGAGCTCTCTACGAAGAATTAGACTACAATAAAGTCCATCCGCGAAATGGTGGCTTTGATATTTTCTCATGCCTGGGCCCAGAATTATTTGCCCTACCTCTATAAGTGTGTGAAGAAAGTATATAAGTTTTAAATGGCGAATTGTCAGCTTCCCTATTTATATAATAACTATTTCTGTTGAAAAATGAGATGAAGCTCCCCAACGACAAACACCGACATGTTCGGTTAGCGTTTTCATTCACAATTCACTAGAGACAAGCATATCTTAAGAGCCTGAAGGAGTTGGAGAAAACCCAGAACTACTTGAGCAGAATTTTGAAAGAATGCATTCCTTCTCTTAAGTGAGATGTTAGACTATATGCGGGTCTATTCCGATATCTTTAAAAAACGAATTCTAAAAATAGATAATCTAGAAATCTCGGAACCAAAATCTGAAACAAAAAAATCTAGAAATCTCGCATGTGAAAAACTTCTGTTTTGCATTGTTGCATATGTGTGGGGGCCATACTGCTCTCTACAACTATCCTGCTTATGGGCATACGATGGGTTTTCGGGTAGGTACAAGTTTTGGTATAAAAAGCTCTTTCTTAGTAAAATTTTCTAAATTTAAGAATCTGGAATAAAATTGTGCCTTCTAAAATTTTTCGAGTCTTTGATGCTTTTAGAATTTGTCCCAGTCTAGACTTATGTCGTTTGGGGTGATCCCTCCAAAGCTAACAGTTTTTATTTTAAAAAAAAATTAGATAGAAAATGAGGTTTAGGGAGAACTTACTTATTACCTCTTCTAAATACTATTTTGACGTTTAGAAACTCGAAAATACTAGTTTCCAAGTGAAGAAGATCATTGACAGAGGTGATCTGCGCACTATTTTCTATGTGTTACTTTCTGTTAAGTTCTTGATGAGAATTTGGGCACTCCTATCCTGAAAAATCTTTAAATTTAGATGGTTGCTTTATAAAATTTTAATGTCTGGCCTAATCGCTAAAAACTACAAAATCTTCAACGCTGTCCCTCCCACCATAAATGGCACCAACCTTGGTCCTATTTTGGACAGTAGACTTAGCTGGAAGCTCAATATAGCTGAAAGAGCAAGGAAAGCCACCACGGCGCTTTACATGAGCAAAAAATACATTAGACATAAATGGGGTCTGCAGCCTTTCGCGACACATTGGCTTTTTACAGCTGTGATTAGACCAATCTTTCTATATGAAGGCGGGTTACATCTCAACATTTTAAAAAAAGGTACAAGGCAAGCATGCATCTGCATCAGTGGTGCCCTGAGAATCAATCCTACCGATGCGCTCGAAATCCTACTGAACCTTACCCCCTAGATATCTTTGGTAAGCAAATAGCTATACCATCTTCGCAATTCGACTTGCCCAATGGTGCCATTACACCTCACCTCCACGAATCTGGATTATACTTCAAATTCATACTTCCTAGAGAAAAACTTCGAAGCCCTGATTCCGAAGAGAGACCCATGGTTCGGTGGTAATATCCTTTCGTACCGCCATAGATTTTTCCCCAGACGGATCCAAGATGGAAGACGGTGTAGCGAGTCGTGTATTCTTTGAGTGTCTTAATTTAAATAAATTTCTCCGACTACCTAATCAATGCCGCGTCTTCCAAGCAGAAATAATGGCGATTAGCGGGGCTCCGTTTTCGTTAAAGTGGAACGTGATATCCGCCCGCATTATCTGCATCTTCACGGATAGCCAAGCCGCAATTAAATCCCTGTCATACCTCTCTATGAACTCTAAATTAGTTATCAACTGTCGCACATCTCTTGACGAGATATCCCAACAGTTTTACATCCGCCTGTGCTGGGTGCCAGGCCGTAGAGACATTATGGGAAACTGTGAGGCTGACTAACTAGCTAAAAACACTACCAGACTGCCAGACGATAAAGTCTACTGTAATATAAGTACTCCCTTACGAATGCTATGAATTCACCCTTAAGATCGGCTTTGAACGTACGGCATTAAACTGTAATTCTTTCTTTAACAGAACATCACGGATGTGGAACAGGCTTCCACTCGCAGTTTTTCCACGTAATTGTAGTCCGCAACAGTTCAAAACCAAATTGCACCAGTACCTCCTTTCTCTCCCCTAATCCTTTCCACCCGCGTTGTGTCAAATCATTATTAGGGCAGCAGACAACTTTTTTAACTTCTAGGACACTTATGCTACAACTTATGTTTATGCTTAAAAAGCTCGCAAGTATACCAGTGGCGAATATTATGAAGTTAATTTTGTCTCCATAGGGTGACGCTTTGGGCCCTCGTAGCCTTCATATGCGAGCTAGCGGTTTTGGCTGCTAGCAACCCTACTTGACTAAACTAAAACTGAATGAAACTTCAAGGAATTCAGGAGTTCAATTCAATTAAATAAACGCTAATTCTTAATTAAACTCCAATTAATTTATGCTAATGCTCAGGATACGTGCCGCTCGTTCTGGTCATGATGGAGGTGTTAGTCCCATCAAGGGGTGTTAGCTTGGCATACAAGTCAACTTTTCCTGGTAATACTGAGTTAAGATATATACTTATATAAATAAAAAATTAGAAAATAAATCAGCCATTAGCCAGGTTTTTCAAACCCAACCTTGATCGCTACCTCTTACCGGTTTGCCAATGTCCAATTTGAATGGCTAAAATGACAAAACTGACTGTTTCTCGTGAACTCTTACAAACTGTCAAGTCCACAACCAAACAATTTTCTATCCGATTTTCAGCACAGTGAGCACCTACCCAGACAAGGACTTTTACTCTATACGTCGCGGTCAATGCATGCCCTATAGAAAGCAGTTAGTCTTACATTTACAATAGCTTGGATATCTACTCATTAAAAGCCGTAAAGCCCTATAGGACGAATCCAGTTTACCTCTGACGCAGCCATGGCTTTTTATACCCCATCCCATTAGGATAGGAGGTATATTAAGTTTGATTCATAGTTTGTAACATAGAGGGATAATCACCGTAGACCCCCAAGACTTTAAGGGCATATGATCGAGACCGAATTGCTAGTCGAATGAGCCATGTCCGTCCGTGTGTCGGTAGTTTTAAGGCCTTAAATTTTGAGGAGGAGCTTAAAACTTAATATCTGTTCTTTCTAGGTCCCGCAGCAGTACAAGTGTAAAATTCTTTAAAATCCGTCCACTGACACGCCCACTTTACTTAACAGTATGAAAATTTAAAGTTGTCGTAGGAAGTTGAAATTTGGTACGCGTTATCCTCGCTTAAGTATATTGTAATTGAAATTTCAAAAAAAAGGCAAAAACCGCCCCCTTTTGGGCGTGGTCATATTTCATTTGCAATTAAATAAACGGTTTTTATTCGATATATTTTCTTTGAATCAAAAAACTCGCGCTATAAAATGTTCAGATATGTGTGAAAGCTATCAACTGAAATGAATAAATTTTTGCCACGCCCACTTTTGGGGGCGTTTTTAAGTATAAACCAAATTTTTAATGCAAAAATGCAATCAACACGTATATACCACTTCTGATAAAAAATATAAACAAAAAAACGATGTTATTGAAAAGAGGTGGATGCCACGCCCCTTTTTAAAATGGAAGATTCTTTAACTACGGAATTCTAAATACAGTTGAAGTTAATATAAACTGAAATTTAACAACCAAGATTTATGACACAATTCGGAGCTTGAAAGTGGTCAATTGGGATGGGATATCCAACGATTCACCTAAGCGGATTGTAACCCTCCTAGTTTAGAGTATAGTTATCCGTTAAAGAATAAAGCCAGTGATAAGTGATAAGGGGATTTCCTTTCTTTTAACTCTTCTCTTCATAAGAATGTAATGAAATCGCGACCTCACCTGCGTCAGACCCTAACCACATTTGGCTTCTTGGTCACTATTCTGCAACCAGTTGAAAGCGAATTCGTTTCCCCTCTCAAAAGTTAGTGTCACTTTTGCAATTAAATCGATCACTTTCCTTTGCACGGGCACGGGCCTGTCATTGTTAATTTAATTTCAGATTTCACTCGAGCCTCGCAAAAAAAAAACACTTACCACAGATGGATATCACGAAAATTGAGATTTAAGATTCAACCAATTTGTGGCTAATTGCCAGCTGTTTGAGGTTTAGATTTTGCGGTGAGCGTGCGCACATGCGCGAATGTGGGTATTCGTAGCTTACCTCAAGTTATGTTTTGTGTATGAAATCCAGACTTTGTTATCTATCTGCCCGTCTTAATAAACCGATCTTTCGATCTTAATCATGTCGACGAGCTCCATTCCCATGGGACTTCAGTTCGTGTTTCCGTCTTGCAAAAACAATTAGCAGTTGTCAGCGAAATACCTTTGCCCTGGAAAAGACTTACCTCGAAAGAATTTCCCCAGGTTGAACTCCTTAAAGGTATTTTTTCCTTTGAACTGAACATGTCTCGAGCAATTTGACCGATACCGTGAACTGAGTGCATTCCATGTTTGTTTGGTTCTCTTTTCTTATACGCTCTGCATAGTTTCTGTAGAAATTCGCGGGCAAAAACGTGGTGGAAACATGGCCAACACCCGGGCGAGCGGCAGCATCAAGCGAAATAGAATACATACCACCAACATGGCAATGGTCGTAAATTTTCCAAAGTGCCTCGTGGAGGTCTTGGTATAGCTATCCCGATAAGAATCTAAATCAAAGGGAAGCACAGATGCACTACTCTGCTGCAACGAGTTAACCAGAGCACATTCCTCAAATTCTCTTATGGTCTTGGGAACCTGGGCATACACTAGGATGGGGCTAATGGAAGGTCCGCAATTAGATGTATACATGCGATAGAATTATAATTATGCCGAAAGGGATACGAGAGGAGCGAGAGAGTCTGTGGAGTTACTATTAGTTGAATGCTGAATTTGCAGAGCAATATGCAATTATGTAATAAGGTCTTGGTGAGTCTGCATTTTTGTACTCGCAGTGTGATATAAAAAATAGAGGCAATGCCCTCTAAGGGAATTCGAAACAGAAGGGGTTCTTCCTAGATGCGAGACCTATTAAAATCTTTGAGAAAAAGAACCATAGAAATAAATGAAGGTATTTTATTTCTAGAAACTTGTTGAACTTAAAAGTGGTTGCCTGCAGGACACATAGACCAACGACGAGTTCGTTGGTATACCCTCTGTATAACAAGAACATTCCAACCCTACAGAATCCAAGGACGCAGCAGAGGAACTCAGTTCCACTCGAGGCTATTATACTGCAAATCTTCCTGGGATAAGATGAGAGCCTTTTGACTTCGGGGCTCAGATAAACCTGTGTCGTAAGCTCACTCAGTAATTTTTCTAATAGAATTAAGTCTGTTTCCAGGCTTTAGTTAAGAGGTACTTTAGAAGGTTACCAAGTACAAAAGTCATAATGGGAAATTATACTGTAGTTAAAAAAAACGGCCTAGGATGACCCTGTTTCAAAACGCCTCCATTGATGCAGCTAAATGTAAGGTCCCATCTAAATAGGTACCTCAAATCCTTTATGCGATTTAGCCAGGCAAACTAGTGTAACCAAACCAAATCTATTTGCCAACCTCAAAGTTGAGTCAATTTACTCGATAGCCACTTACAAAACGCGTCATGCTCCAATCGACCAGTCTTGCATAAGACCAAAAAGTTATCGCATACCGCCAACTGCAAGACTGTCACACACGATTTTCAGTCAATTAATCATAAGCGCGACGGGCAATATGTACAGCGACAGGCCCGCATATAGACATCTAGATACACATACTCAAATCGTGCGTAAAAATTCCAACCCGCTGAGTGTTGAAGCCCAATAATTATCTCCAAATCAAAGCCTTCCACTCAACCAAAGACCCAAACGGGAACGTCTCGGTGTAGTCGTCGTCCAAGAAATTGTTTTCTTTTTATTTCATACTAATTAGAATTTCTTTAGATCTCGAATGGACGCCAATGATTTATACCTCTTCGATTTGGCCATGTTAGGCAGAGGCAGCTTACCTGCTTCGATGCTGACTGATTTACGGCGTGTCCTTGAACTTGTCTCCTGCGAAATTGATGGAAACGACGAACAAGAAACAAACCCCTCTTTATGGCTTCGTATAAATTTCGTCTAATTAATGGATGAAAAATAATACTTGTACCTAATCCTTCCGTGAAAAGAACCTGAGGAGAACGACCGGTTTATCGTGTTCTTCGTTTGGCAAGCCGAGTTTTTTTTTCTAAGAGATACACGCGTATTTCGATTCGAAAAGTGTGTATCTTTTGAGAGCAAGATACAAACCAAAAAGAAATACTGAATTAAAATTCCATTCAGAAACTGAAAAAAAAAATTGCCCCGGTACGGTGCGGGTGAGGTGCGGTTTGTTTTACTTTGTTGGAAGGAAAAAAAAGATACAACCATGGAACCGAACCGCCCATGAATGACATCAGACGTTTGGTTTTGAAATTGTTTGCTTTTTACTTTGTTGTAACATTGGACGGCCGGCGACTCTGGGCCAGTTTGAAGGTGATTTCTGCTCTAGAGATCTTCATTTTTCATCCTTGTTCCATTGAGAATTCGCCGAACGCATCCGGTGTATCGTTTGATTTCGTCTGCATAATCTTATGTTTGGAGTCTTGTTTTGCGATTGGAAAAAAGTAAATTTGATAGAATAAAGGACAGCGAAAAGGTTCACTTCTTTGGAAAAATGCGCCCCAAAAAAAGGTTAAACGAAAAGGCACCAAAGCGTTTATCGGTGAGAACTTAGTATTCAAAACACGAAAATTGTTTCTGAAATCTTTTTTGGGAGCTTCGAAGTCCGGCATAAGATAAGGCTGTCGATCTTAGGAGGATCGGAACTGCAGTTTTTTTTGCAAGACAATATTGTTAGAAGTTTACAAGAGGATACAATTTCGGCTGGTTTAGTTCATCCAGGTACATTTTGCATGGTCATAATAAAAAGCAACGTTTCAATGCTGACTTTTAAATTTGGTCTATGGCAAATGTGACAAATGCTTGAATGTAAATGAACACAAGTGATTTTACTGGTCCATAGGTTAGACCAGTACCCGCGAAATGTGAAGTTGTACTTGCGGGATTATACCCTGTATAATCTATAATTTTAGCTTACGGGCTGTGATTTTCCCAAAAAATATCTTGCTGCATTCTGTCATTTCTCATTAGATGTACATCCCGGACCTACACACTGTCCCAAAAAAATTTTCTGGTGAAGAGTGCTATCATCAATATTTTGCTTTTCGATGCTTGCGAAAGGGAAAGTCTTCTAAGTAAGCCTGGTAGAGATAAATTCCTAAGCGCCCCTCGAGTTTAATTTTCTTCAAATGCAATCTATGTGTCCCTAAAGTTTTTTATTGGTCGAAGAATGCTACCATCCGATAGAGCTTTTAGACACGACTCCTGGTCCAATGTACTCATGCGGACACCTTAATTTATGTATTTAATTTACCCGTCTTTCGAAGAAAAACGAAAACGAGCTTCTGTGATGAAGATCCCTAAAGCTAAATAGATCCATTAGAAAGAAATTACCAGGCTCTTCTTAAAAAGACTTATGAGCGCTTGCGCTTTCGAACAAAAGAGGAGAGAGAATTACTGGCTTCCTAGAATTTAGATGGAAAAAAGGAACTTAAAAGCGTTTCGTTAAAATTATGTAAGACTTCATGCCAGGTGTGAGGTTCAAGTATAATAAGGAGTCCCACGAAGGCTACAAGCAGAAGTAAACCTTGCAATAACGAATTAGGGAGGATATGGAAAGTCAGGCTAAGAGGTATGGAATGTCAGGCTAAGAAACTATTTAACCTTGGTGAAGTATAGCAACAATTCCGCTCAGCCGCTCCGTTGCTTTAGCCGTGTCGGGACTGGCTTAAGGTGCCGAGCTAGTGAGCTATTCAAGTGAATGGTGATGATTTTAAAGAGGCTAAATTTTAATATCGGATTATAAATAACGCGGTCTCTTTTAAAACGGGTAAAAAGGTGGCCTCTATCTATTTTTTCGTTTACTTTTTTTTATAATTAGCTTGCGATCAAGGGGTAATGACTACCCTTAAGATGCGTAGCACACCGCGAGCGGAAACAAGTTAAGGATAGAAAAGATAGAAGAGAAAAGTTATTCTCGGTCCAACAAGCAAACGCTGATGAGCCAGTAGGGAACTTAAAAACTCTGCTCAGAGACACTTAAGCTTACCCCCGCAAGTGTTATGCCTTTGCGGAGAAAAGCAATAATATAACAAGAAGAGTATTTCATAAATGCATCTGGCATACATCTAATTGTTGTCCATTCTATTTGCGTATTAGAATAGAAGGAAGTGTTAAATATTCGGCCGACCCTAACCTGCATAACAGACGCCGACCAGGAAGCCGTTCATTTTGAGACACACGCTCCTGGATTTTTCGTTTGTTGCTGGTTTTGTTCCGCCCCGGATATTTTTTTATACCGGTACCCACCATATCTGGTGAACATTCCCCTATCCGCCACCTGGGGAGGCGCCGAATTGGGGATCAGCAACCCCAGAAGGGATTACTGGTTTACTTTTTTGGAACCTTATTGTCGTTTGTGCGGTTATCAAGATATCAAGAAGGAGAACCGCAAAAGCATTAGTATCCCTTAAATCGGCTACAAGATCTTTTCTACTCTAAATCCATTCGTCAACAGCCTGTGTTTTCATGTCAACTTCAATTCTGACAAAAGCAATAAAATTATGTTTATTCTGCTTTTTAAGTTTTACCTTTTTAAAATAGAGTAGATTAAGGTAAGGGGAAGAAAAGTTCACTCCATAACGATCTTTTGGCGTGTCGACTTATGATTCTGCTTTTCACCAATTTTAACACCGCTAAACTGGTCCGGATAGCGACCGGAAGCGCACGCTGTTCATTCTAAATTCGGCAAAAACCACACTGATTAAGACAAACTGACATGTTGTCATGCCACTTTTTTAGCATCATGCTTGGAAGAGTTTTGCAGGACTCCAGCACCAGAGGCACAATTTTTTACAATTAGTTTTTTTTGTAATTATGCTTTTCTGAGACGGAAGCGGCGAATACGGCCCCAGAAGTCAATGAAGACAATACCAATGTATTGTCTTTTTATGCTGTCACAAAAAATGACACCTAGAGCAGAACCCACAAAAAGCTCGGCATTTGAGATAATTAGAAAGTAGAAACATTGTTTGCACTACATAGGTTCCACTAAGAGGGAATCTATACCAATGCTAAAATCATATGGAAAAGAATTCTTGACAATCGCTGTTTAAGCAAGAAAGGATTCCCTTAAGAAGACCCTTGTCTTCCCAGTCCAGACCCTTGTCTTCCCAGACAAACTCAAGATTATGCGCAAGACACGAGTACTCATTTGTTATCATCTCCAATTTTGTTGTAAAAATCCCAATGGAAAACTGTTTTTGCGAGAATAACCATCCTTCAAGTGGTTTTTTAGGCACTGTCACTGCTTCGTTCTTCATCAGACAGTAGAACCCATAAATACACCTTTTATCAGTTTTCAACCTTTCAAGCTATGGGGTGAAAGCGCTAAAATATTCGCTTTAATCAATTATTTTTCTTGTTTCTGATTACCTATGGCCTAAGGAAGCCCTTTACTTTAAGGTTGGTCCATACTTAAAGCTGCACAAAACTAACGTTGGGTGGTAAAAAATAAGTGCAATATAAAAGAAGTTTAGTAGGTTTGAGTTAACTCAAGTTACATAAAAAACAAACTGGAAAGTGGGCCAAGTTTAACACCTTCCCCTAACGATTTTTAGACAGCCTATTTTTCATGCTACGGTTGAACTATTAAATCGGCGTAAAATTACGGGACGAACTACGAGATTTGAAGATACAAAATTCAAACTGAAGGTTCAAAGTTCAACTCGTAAGGGCGATATGTAACTCATTGCCACCAATTATAATCGTCTTTGAAACTATCGTCAAACTTAAAGAGAAAACAAGATGCAATTCGATGTATTGTTAAGGTAATTAACCGCCTACTACGCGGGAGATCTGGTTTCGATTCAAAAGAGCACCCAGCTGAAGAAGATAGGTGGGAGTTGCTTTTAACTGTACCCACATCCGCGAGGGTGCGACAAACCCTCCAAGAGTAATATTTGTCTCGAAAAACTTTTTAAAGTGACATAACGTTATGGTAGACCCATACATGCTTGTAAGAAGTTGGCCCTAGCTGGCCCTCAGGCTGTTACGCTTCTCGTTTTTTTTTTGTAAATTTAATTAATTACTTATATTCCAGTTCTAAGGTAAAAAGCCGAAACTCCTTCAAAGAAGAAACCAAAAGCCAAGGCGACACCGTCCAATTTTAATAGGCTTATTTACGTGAGGTGACAAATTTGACAGTTGCCACCTCCTTATCCCTGCAAAATGTTGATGCTTAGGTAATTAGAGATTTTTCTATGGATTTACATAAGCTGTTTTAAGCCTTATCCACTTGGAAGCGCTTCTTTTTAGACTTTCAATAAACTTCCTTAATTGTCCCAGAGAATAATGAAAAAAAATTTCTGCTTTTAAGATCAAACGGCTTAATTTTTTAAGGGCTAATCCAGTCATAATTTTTTCTTCAACTCACCTGAATGGATCCTGCTACCGATGCCGAACTAAAGCTTCCACTGCTTATGTCGGAAATCGGTGTAAACTGCTTCCTCATGATGGCAGTTGAGTTCTCCTTGTTTTTCAGATTGACACTTTGTGTTTGTGATTTCATTGACATAATGACAAGGGTCGACTTGTGCTGTTCCTGTTCGGGCTGCTGATCTTGTTGCTGGTGATGGTGATAATCTTCTTGATGATGATTATTTTTTCTCATAATCATGGCAAAAATATTTACACAATTTGTATATTGAAACGAGAAAGACAACGGCTGAATCTCTAGCTACCGACAAAATCACGATGTAAAACTATTTTAACACCACAAGAACTTGTCAACATATTGATTGACATTTGTATATCTATTTAGCTACTTTGCACCATTCGATACTTTTTTTCTACCCGCACTTTTTGCTATTCCTCGATCTCGGTAGCACTTTACAATTTCAAAATAAAATACCCCGCCACATAACAGCGATACAGTGGAAGCGTAAAAAAAACTTATAAACAAAATGGGCTAACACTCGTTTCGACTAATCACATTATAAATGTTGTACTTAAGACGTTACGTATCCATGGGTTTGCAAGTGTACACGCGGTGTAGGATGTATGTTAGTATCTGGAAAAAGACAAAAAGAAAAAAAAATAATTATTCAATTATTGCAGTTGACAAGAGGTAAAAATCACTGTCACGCATTTGTCATAACAGCGGCCAGCAACACGTGGCCTAGTTATGCAAAAGGCTTTTAAGAAGACCGTCTAGCAAGTACCTGATGTGGCGCCAGCATTAAGGTCAAGAGGGTATCGATTTCGATTACAATTTGCCAACTTATAGAGTTATCAGTGGCATAGTTTGCAAGATAAGATCTCAAGGTGTGTATCTACAACACCCAAGTCCGTTCACCTTTCGCGACTGTATTTTTATATAATTCCCAGATACTGTTATGTATTATGGAAATAATACCTCCATTCGATCCATGCAAATTTATTCCGTCAGGTGACGGAATTTTTACAAAAAAAAAGAGATAGGAATCTCTACGGGGCTTACGCGCATAGGTAGGTTTGACTAAAAAACAGATTACGGTACGATAGCGATTCTATAAATCTTATTTAACTTCAATTTAATATATGGAAAGATACAACCTTATTTCGAGCTTAAGACGCAATTAAAATGGAATCAGTTCAAAGTTCCGTAATTTGCCAATACAGCTGGCCCGTGGTCTATATATTGAAAGGGTGACGTTGTGTCAGTTTGTCACAGCCATTGACTTTGTTTTTCCTTCGAATTGAAAGAGGTGCTAATTTATGCATAATAGGTAGTCGGTGAGAGGCTCAATTAATTATAAAAGTTCATTGCCAATTAAAAATAAAAACAAATCGAACTTTAATTGAAAGTATAATGAATTGTAGTTGAAAAGTATGTCGGCTTGGTTGAACGAGCAACAGGCAACGAGCTTGGGGGTATGTTGTTCCGGATTGGATGATTTCTGCTTTCTGGGAAGCCATATAGATTTGTCGGCAGAGATTGAGGCAGTTTAACTTGAGTTTGAAATGATGTAAATGATAAGGGTGATAGAGTTATCAAGACAAACACAAAGTCGGGCGAATCCATGACTCATTTGGTACAAGATCGAGTGCTTAAAAAAAAAGAAAGTTAATTGGAGTTTTTTTTTTATCGGGGAAGCCAAGTGTCAGTGTGTAAAGAGTTTTCTGAACTTTGACAGGTGATTGCGGTCATATTGTTAAGGCTTCATGTGTCAAATTTCTGTCATTTGTTGGGTCGGTATTTGCAAATCAATATAGAGAACTATAGCAACAAGTTCAAATAGTTTGAAGCTTTTTTATGAAAGACAGTAGAAGGAACATTCCGCCCACTTTGGTTTTGAAACCATATTCAGCGTTCAACACGAGACAAATTCAATTCCTGCATGAATGGAGTCGTCAACAAACAAAATTGTCAAACTTGGAAGAATCCCAATCCACATGAGATCCACCAAATTACAATGCATCTAGGGAAAGTCGCTGTTTGGTGTGGATTTTAGGGCGGCCGGCCGGTGCGGCGGAAACAGCAGTCCATACTGCTTTTAAAAATAGCACGCTGGCCAGGGCGTCAAAGGCCAGAAAAGGAAAAATTGGCCAGCGAAGACCTTTGTTGTTTCAAAAAAGCGGCGCTATATGCCACACAGCCTATGCCACAATGCACAACAAATATAATTGTCTCTGGACGTTCAAAAAATATTATAAAAGTACTAGTCATAAAAAAGCGATCAATTCAGTAGTTTATCCTTAGCAGTGCGACAGTAAAGGCGCAAAATTTAGACAACATTCTGTGGGTGCTCTGGCTGGGAGATCACCAGGGCTGTTAAAAAAACTTTCTTAGTCCTGGGATCAAATCGGCGAAGGTTGTGAGGGTTATGATCGCTCTGCTTGAAAATACTATAATATTCCAAATAAAAGAAGAAATAGCGCTGCGCTGAAAAAAAGATGTTTGGGCGGCATTACTTCAAGGTTTGACAATTATTAGGGTATGCCGACGAAAGACAAGAAAGCTCCTCGTCGGTGGAATAAACGATTCCTGAGGTCCTTGGGTTGAGGAAAGGTGAATCAAAACCATATCTCCCCAAAGAAACGATAAGAGAGAAGAAAGAATTCATGGGTTTGGGCTCAATGTCAACACCAGAGGCACAATATTAGCACAAGTGGCCTTAGATAACAAAATGTGAAAAGCTTAGAAAAAAGTGAAAACTATACATGTTAGTTTTCCGCCAGGGCACTTTACTTAGATGAGGTCACAGAAGTGATGACCCCGTGTACCATGGATTGATTTCGCTGTGCTATCCTAACACCGAAACCAACCCCGAAATACCTTCCACCCATTCGCGCCACACTTTCCTTATTCGTTAAAGAATGGAGAACCTCATTATTTTTAAGTGGCATTGGCAAATGTCTCTCCCTTAACTCTTTAACAACGGCCGGGGCATGGATTTTGGAGGCGCCAACATTTATTCATGAAAAAGGAAACAAGCTATTTTTGTGGCTCTTTCTTCGACTTGCTGGGCAGCTGAGCACGAGTGAGGCTACTATACGCTGTGAACTGTCGCTGACGGTACGACTCGGATTGCCTCTACGGTCGAACGGGCCCTGCAGGGGTGGGCCCTTTGTTGCGGCTAACTTAGTTGCAGCGGAAGAGGAAAAGGAAGGAATGTCAGCTGGCCATTTTGTTGGACTTTTTACGGAAAAAGCCTAAATAATATAGAACTGAGAATTTACCCATTTTCTGAATCCCAAAAAGCTGCAATGTTCCTGTTTGCTTCATACTTAAAACACAAATTGAATTTCACTTTCTTGGAGCACTTACCAGGCAGTTACATAAATGTTCTGGACTGTTCTGTCGCTCTTTGATCCGAAGGAAAACATGAATGGAGAGGCGTAGAATGTTAAGCTTTCACGATACGGGAACAAACAGCGACTATCGAATAAAAGGCTTTGCAGAAAAACCCACAAACAAGCTTCGTAGTCTATACCTAAATTGGTTCCGCTGAGCGATTCTTGATTTCCTTTCAAGCTTGGATACATGCTAGAAGTTAATTTTCCTTACTTGTGCTGAACCACCAAAAACCGCGGCTTTTGCAAGCGAGGTAACCGAGGTCTACTTCAGCTCTAGATTATAGTGTTTTTTCATTTGTTTTTAAGTTATAGCCCCCGTGGTGCAGTGGTTAGTTTGTCGGACCACTGTGCATGAGGCCCTGGGTTCGATTCGACCGGGCCAATAAAAGTTTTTTGAACGTCCTATCTCCGCGGAGGTCTGACAAACACTCCGAGGTTTGGATTGTCATATTTCTGCTTGTAGATGTTGCTTGCATAAGGCAACCAACAACACAAATCTGATAGTGGGTTGCTCGGAACCGGCGGAAATTGTAGGTGCCCTCCGTTCTTATGTATAAAAACGGCTGTAGCGCACAGATCGACCTACCTCTCGCAACGATGGCTTCTCTGAGCTCTAAATACCTGTTAGTTATTTTATTTCATAACTAACTAATTTGTGCCCGCAGAAGTATTCTTCTGTGCGAAGGTCAACTTTGCACCAAACTTAAGAAGCTTCGTGAAAAGCCACAGACATTACTGTCACAGAAATTTTTACGTCTGCGTTGACCGGTATCAGAGTTCCGTATATTGACAGACAGGGAAAAACTGAATCTTGTTTGCAGGGGCTTTACAAAGTGCATTTAAGTGCTCTGAGGTAAAGGATCCCCAAGACTAGAAATCGCAGAAATCACGGAATACATAACACTAATCTTTCATTGCAATAACGCATATAAATATTCATTTTATTGACTCATAGACTGACGCCAAATATTTCAACGGAAAAAAATGTGTAGCATAAGCAAATCCGACAGAACATGCATCGTACGCAGCGCAGCACACGACCACTCGCCTTTTATGAGGTCAGCCGCGTGTGAATGCCGTCATTTATCCCAAAACTAGCTGAAAACTTGTCAACCTGCCATTTGGCAACAAATCTATTACATGCGCGTTCGTAGGCGTCATCTGTCAGGCGATGTTTGATTTCTTTTTCGTGAACGCAACTTACAATATGCCGCCCAAGTCAGACGTGATGTTTACACTACTGGTTCGATTTCTTGCCGCGCGCAAGATTTTCAAATTCCGGCTGTGGGATTTGCATAAATCGTCTAAGCAGATTATACAACAAAATTTGGCTACAGGGAAATGTGTCATTAAACCCGAACTTCCATCGTCGATTCGGGAAGCAATTTGAAAAAATGGTTCATCGCAGCACCTGGTACGAAGGTCAATAGGATTTGATGCCTTTTTCCATTGTTTGCCCAGAAGTTTCTGGGTTAATGTAATTCGAAGAGTAAAGAATTGAGTGCGGAGGCCTCTTGAGAGAAGAATCAATCTCGAGAATAAGACGAGATTATATACGAATAAGCCGCGTGGCTTCCTGATACTAGACACACTCGTTCGTCAAAACATCAACAGCAACGGACAATTGAAGCAGCTGCTGCTGCCGTCCATAGGTATTAAAATATTTATGAGGTGAAAGCCACACATTCAAGTATGTGTGTGGGGGCAGACAAAACCCCGAAACCAACAAAAAAAATATATAAAAAAAAATGCTCCAATCTAATCCCGAGTGCACAATGATTTATGAGTGCATCATGCCGTTGAAATAGCCTGGGATTAGTGCCTCTATACGAAGAAGGAAGCACCAGACCTCGATGCATTCAATTGTGACGAAAATGGTCAAAATAAATCAAAGTTTCACACAAACCCACCGTCGCCGTCGTCGTCGCCGTCTTCGGCATCTCAAGTGCGACCTCCTAACCCAGGGAAACTATATGCAGGAGTTTCTCACACACAAAATCGCAGAACAAAAGCATGATGCATGCGCGGTTGCATATGCATGCGGAGTATGTTAAGCGCAAGGAACGCGACACCATTAGTCATTGTGTGAGTTGTGAATTCATCTGCCGCGCACTAACCCGGTTGTGCCGTCTTTTGCAGCTAGTCGACGTAGACGTGCATAGAGCTCTTGTAATCGAATCTACATAACATAACATTCGATTTTCGGAACGGAGCTGCTTCCAGCTGTATCGTGCTTCCTAGCTGCTGCATACCGTGATTCTTTAACAACATATTTTCGAGGAAAAAAATATCTGCATAATTACTACATCATCAGTAGATAGATAGATTTGCTTTGCATATGATTTACTCAAGATGAGTTTTTCATGTTTCATGCAAATTCCAGCGGAGTTCATACGTTGTATAGAATCTATTTGGCTGTCAGGGCTTCTGCGTGTGTGTGATGGCAATAAATGTGGTTGTCATCAGATATTCGAATCCAATGAGTTCGGAAGTAGACTTATGAGTCTGATATGGCTGGTATAAGAAATAACTATGGTAAAGCTTAGTTAGAACTTTCATCACCATTCATCTCTATGACTTCCTGGTTGGACTGAAAAATCTTCTCTAGGTATTCGTTCACTTAATTCACAGAGCCTGTACGTGACCTATAAAGGCATAGCCATAATATACTTAGGTGAGCTTAAGTCAGCTTTCATAAAAGTTCTATTACACGCAATTCGTATGCCGCGACCATAATCACCTTTTGCTCGGTTTCGTTGGGTCTTCGTTAACTTTTGCTCTCTCAAGTTAGTCCCACTTAAGTGAGAGATTCGATGCGGAAATTTGACAGCTGGGCTGTGCTTGTGAGTAAAACACAAATTTTATATAATTTCCGAATCGTTACTTACGAAACGGTCACCGTAAGCGTTTGGCAGAACTTGAGTGAGATTTTCGATGTATTTTCACATTAGGTTATGTCCTTTATGGTTGAAGCTTCGTCCATAGTTCGTACTGTATTAATGGACCATCGCACCACCGAACATTTCTGCTGGCTGAAATTTTTTTAACTGTAAATGTGCTTTCTTTTGCTTAAGAAGCGTTTCGGATAATTGACAAGGGACGAATCGAATTATCACAGAATGGAAGGTGATTTTCATAATTTTTTGTGTCCAGCAAAAAAGGGCCCCGGTGAGACTTTTGCGCAAGATGCCCAACTTTATCGGTCACCCGCCATAAACTGTCGAGACATTCAGATACGACCCGTAGGCGGGTGCAAAAGTTTTTTGGCTTGCTAAAAAGACCCAATTGTTGGCCTACCCGCGGGTTGCTCTGATTCATAGCTTGGCAGTCATGACCCACGTCATAATATTATTGTAGTAAGTCGATATAGAAAGTTATTTGCTTTCCACCATAATTTAACGCTTAAGCGAGGGAGTGGACTAACCGTAGTCTCTTACCCACGGGACCTTGTTTCCCTAGTTAAAACGCCAATTAACTGTCAGCACCAAAACACAACGTCTACGATGGCTGGGTCATCTAAAGCGGATGGACACCAACGCCCCGGCCCGGAAAATCTTCGAATTCACACCGCAGGGACGGCGCGGTAGAGAAGCACCGAGACTCTGGTGCGTGCGAAACTGGAGACGGCTAGCTAGAGACAGAGCTCGCCTGCGAAGCTTGTTAGCTGAGGCCAAACTCCACCCCGGACTGTAGCGCCACCTTAAGTAAGTAAGTAAATAAGTAACTGTCAGCACAAAACACCCTCTTTTACGATGGCCCAATCAAAATTAAAGTAACGAGTATATAAATATTCTATTGACTCAGCTCTAAAGCCTCAGGCATAGGCTTTCTCCATGAATTTTCCAACAAAATGGACAGCTGAATAGTAGTCCTGCGATCATATACTCTTCGATGATTCTCAAAAACCTATAAAAGCATGTGCTACCCTTCAGCACAAAACGAATCTTTAAATTCTTCCCTGATCCCGGCTCTTTTACAATCGGCGCGAGAAAGCTTCGTATATCCTCGCTCTAGTTGTCAAATGAATTTCAACCAATCAAAATAAGTGGTTCCACTCCTTATTGTCAACGTTCTCGGCGCGTCGTTTGTTTGGTCAATTCGAAAAATTTAAAAAGTCTCGCCGAGCTCAACTAATTTCATTTTTTAGTAGAAGTGAACAGATCGAGCGCCATCGATTTCTAAAAGTAAAGTCGCTTTTTTCCTAATATTTTTGAGTCTTAATGCATGAGGATCAGTTTCAAAAGGTACTCATGATTATGACCTGAAACTGAAAATTAAAGCTAAATACTAAATGCTAGTAACAGTAAAAGTCTACTAATTGTGTCGAATTTTCGAAAATACATAATATTGTGCCTCAAGTGTTGTTGAGTTCCTTCCTGTAGTTCCTACCCTCATTTGTTGTTAAAGCGAGAATCTCGTCAATCGTCTTTCCAATTTGACCTAACGCTTGGGAGTAGCCGCCAAAATAGCAAATAGCAGAGGGAACAACGTCAGGATTTGTCTCTCTTCCAAACAAATTGGACCAAAACTAGAATGTAGAAAAACAATGAGTCTCATTTCCTTTAGTAGGTTGAATCTAAGGAAGATAGTTGGGTACAGACACGATTGTCTGTCAGACACGGTCTGTGAGACATGTCAAAACACGTTTCCTGAAAGGCTTTACCCCGAAAAAGCTTCTCTTTTCAGAATCTCCCTCACTGGTTACATTTTAGTTTTGTTGGGTGTTGGGAGGAAGTCTGGGAGACATGTCAAAAGACTTTTCCTGAAAGGCTTTACCCCGAAAAAGCTTCTCTTCTCCCCGAAAAAGCGTCTCAGATATCACTGTAAGGCTTTGTAAAAGTGGCATTTACAAAATATTGACGAACGGCATTTTCAAAGGGGAGTTTTATAAAAAAATTACCAAGAAATTTTGACCAAGTGAGCCTGAAATATCCTGGAAAAGATTAATGGATTCGCAGCTGCTATGAAAGTTTTCATCGCCAGGAGCTGTGATTGTCTATGGCCGGATTTAAAATATCGTTGTCTAATGAGCCAACCAATTCATGCAACATTGGAAAGTTCATGATGCATTTTAAATACAACTTCTAAACTGCTTCAAATATTTCAGCTTGTGTTGTTCTAAGTCAAGTGGCCACATAAGACTCTTTCTGACTTTGTGCACGACCACTTCGGCGGATAAAATAAAACTAAATTTGGAATTAATTTATTTTTAAATGACACAAATTTGCGCCTACATTAAGTCAGTGTCTTCCCTAAAGCGATTTGTGCAGTCCTCAACCAATTCATGTTGCACATCCACCGATAGAAAATTTGATGCCCAGAATTTCAATTGCGCCCAAAGCTTATAACACAAATGTAAAACGTGAAATTTTCCGAAATGTCTGCATCTGCCTACACGGAAATAAAGACGACGTCAGAAGTGAAAATTAGAGATACGTGATCTCCACAGCAATTTGTCTTACGAAATTTTGTTTTTGGGGGGCTTTCCCCAATGGCAACGAAAATGTAGGAGATAAACTTAATATTTATCGCCACTATCGGACCCCAAACGATTCGAAATGGGTCTTACGAACAGAAGCTTTGCGCGGTATTGCACTCTGAATTCATTTTCACCTGGTTAAGTTATTCAATGCTTTCAAATCGGTGTTCCAATCTCTTTCAATTTTCTTAGTCGTTTTTGTTGTGTGTGCCTGAAAACCTGATGCAAGACACAAGTTTTGCAGATTAGATGTCACATCAAAGATGAAGAAGAAGAAGAAAAACAACGCGGAAGGAATGCAGTAGCCAGTCTTGCAACTCCCTCCACTGTCTGGCAAATTCTGATCTTCAGCACAAAGGGGCGCACATATAGACTTATGGCTCCGGGGGGAAAATATGATTTTTCAACCATGTTTGGCCTGTCTCCTCGTACATGACACAACGATGCTGTGCCACTGATTATTCCTTATAATGTGCACAGCCTTAAGCGTCTAATGCAAAAATTAAACAGCTCCACCATAGAGCACTACTGATTGAGTCTTCTCGAGCGCACACCCCGTACCTACCTTTACCACAAGAAACTGTTCTTCTGGATGGTGGATTTTCTAGTCTTGCCCATATACCAGATATGGTGTGTTCAAGTCCGTCATTATCATGGTCGTCGATGCGGGCACAGCTATACGACAAGATGATGATGACCATAGGATGGGCACCGATGATGATGATGGGATTTCACATTTCTCGAATAGTTCCAATGGATCCAATGTGACCTTGTGATTCCTGCGACTGCACGTCGCTATAGTGTTGTGCGGGTAATTATTGTGTTGGCTTGGAACGATCAGAGCTCAGGGAAGGCTTTTTTCTTTTGCTTGCACACAGCATTTTCTTATAAATCGGATTGCACGCATCTACAGAGAGAGAGACACGATGGAGTTGTGCTCCTCTCTGCCCCGACTTCCTTGGTTTTCGATCACAAATCGGATTACGGATTAGAAGACTCTTGCAATCGGATGTATGGTATTTAATTACGCACCAAGTGAGTGCGATGTGTTTGTAATTAATTGCTGGCGGTTGCAAGGATAAATGCGACAAGTCATGGTCATGAGCTCGAGCTCAAATAAATACAGCTATCGACTTAAAGAAGTCGTCTTAAAAGGTCAGGCAGCAGGCAATTACATAATTTCAATTGAAAATGCTGGTCATTGCGCGTATCGTCGCTACCTGGGACTGGGAGTAAGCGCATTCTGGACTAAACAGAGGGACAGTGGACCGATGGTAAGTAAGGCAGATCTGACGGCCACTGTCTCTAGGGCTGACTTAAATTCCACAGACGACTCCATCAATATTTAAGGAATCATTGCAGTCTGGATATACGTAAGTGAAGACGACACCTTAGCGTGGCTCTAATCCAACCTGTGGCTGGACTGCCTTTAAGTTAGTTTAAATTTTTCAAAAGCGAGAGATGACTTCTTCTTGGCTAAAAATATTTTATTTTTATGCGTTAATCTTGTTGAGTCACAAGAGCAGTAGAGGGCTTGTAGGCTGCCACAAGACGATCTTATGCTCCACATAAAGCTTTCTTAGTTCAATAAAATGAACACACTTAGGGAAAAAAACCCACTGGTCATCTTCGCGTGTAATACGTGGCTGCTGGATAACAGGCAGTCTTATAAAGAGCAAAGGAATTAAAATAAAATCATAGGAATTAAAATAAAACAAAAGCGATAATGGCGTAAGACTGAGCAGAATCCAGTCTGAGCGGATGTCGGAACCGAGGTAAACAGCTGCTGCCCTCAAGACATAGTCCTACCAACAATTACTACACATGTAACTCTCTCTGAACTTTAGAAGCTTTATTTACGTCGGCGTTTTAAAGTTCTTGAACTATCGTTGGTTGATTAAATAGGCGAAGCACCTCTGAATAGATTGTCTAGTGTCTCCTAAAAGTTCAAAGTCGCAAAGTTTAATTAAGTTACTCAGTACCAACACATGGCCTTGGCATACTCTCATATTCGCGCGATTCTTAAGTCATTCACGCAATCAGGGTTTGCCTGCTGATCTTAACCTTACAAAACGGTCTACTTCGTACGCTTTGATCCCCATCAGTACGTCTAGTTTATACGAACACTCTTTAACTATGACAAGTATTTTACCTACGGTAATTGACTATTCTTCACGAAGCAAAAAGCATCGAAAGCATTGGATACAAGCATTAAACTCCATCTTTTCCTTGCCTTCAAACCTGTCCGTCTGAAATCGTGGAGCCTTTTTCAGTACGCCGGGCATTTGTTAAGTACCTACGCTTAGGGCGACGTCAAATTGAGTGCATTTCTCTTTTTATCAACTATTTGACAACACCATGGCTGGCTTCAAGATTTTTTCATCTTCAGGAGCATTCAGAGTCTTTTATGCAAGTAAGTACGACTCTTTTTCCAAAAAGGGTTCTGCCTCGTATATTTGGGTTCTCGCAGTACGCCAGAGACTTTTTAGTACCCTTTACACTAGAACGACTTTTTTTTTATTAAGGTACTCTTGAGACTTGATTGGCATTCATTTATATTAAGTCACGTCAATCCTGGGCAGGATTTGTCGATCTATCAAGTACTGATCTTAATTCCTAAGCTTCAAGGCGGCTACAGTGAGGCAGTTAGTGAAGCAGTTAGGTGCTTAATTTTTTGTGGATGCTTAACATTTTTGCTTATCTAGTTGAAACGTCTGCCATTCAAGTAATGCGAGCTAAACAAGCACGAAGTTACCATATTGTTTAAAAATCTCTTATTTAAGGTTTTAAGACGGGAACGATCATAGCCATTAGAGGACGGATTTAGAGTAGTGTAAGAAATTAGAAGTCAGAGTGAGGTGCTCCAAAGAAGAAGAGGTAGTAGCTTTTTATTAAAAAAATAAAATCTGTACATGAGAAATTCACTTCTTTTGAAATAAGGTGATAAATGGCGGCAATTTTAGGTTGGATGTTAGGCCTCAAATCCTGAATTTTCGCAGAATTTTTCGCACGAGCTCCCGAATTTGAATGCTGAGTGGGGCAATGAAAGTCTTTCACGATACCACTTCCGCGAGGGTCTGACTAGCCCTCCCAGGAGGCAGATTAACTTCTCATCTAGCCGTAATAATGCAATCGTTTGTGTGCAATAAATTGATGATAGCTGGCTTGTAAGGGTGGTAGCATCCTCTAATTTAAACAATTATAAAATATACCGGCCATGTAGGCCGTTTTATTATTTTGGGCGGAAAATTGAGGTAAGTTTCGAACACTTAAGTTTACAGTGATGATTTTCTTCCCCAGATTACCTTGCGTGCTTTCCGAGCATGCTGAAATCAAGTTGGAACTGATTTCTGATGCATGTTACTTCAAAACGGTTCTCTACATCAAGGATTCCTGACGTAAACCATAAAAGTTTTTTCCCTCATACCGCCCATTAGCCCATAAAATTAATATCCGTAAATAAAATTCAAAAACATCGAGTTTAATAGTTGACAGCTTTTGACGACTTAAATCCATACCACCTGTTGGCTCACGCGTCAATTAGCCTGCTTAGATTTTCGGGATGGACACCTACCACAAGTTATAGAAGTTTTCTGATTGTTTAAGCCTTGTCAATTCGAATTGTCCTATATATAAGAACACTGAAAAAGTAAAGCTCTTTTGTCTGATAACCTATATAAAAAATCGTAGCCAATGTAACCCCATTTTGGTCATCGGGTCCGTCAAGCAAATTACTTCTTCAAATGAGTCAAACTCACGACGAAGTTATTTTCCTCTTTTTTGCACAAATTTTTTGCACAAACCTTATCTTAGCTGTACCGTCTTCTTTCAATCCCGATTAAGCAACGACCACACGACGAGGTCAAATGATTCCCTTGCCATACCAATCGAGTGCCCTGCCTCTTCGAAATAGATTAAGTCACAAAAGATCTGCATTCAGAGACTCTAATGCAAGGTAGATTCCCTCGAAAGGATTGAAAATCATATTAAAAAGCTGCATCATACCGTTAAAACACCTCATTTCCAGCTTCGACACTGGTTGGTGCAGAAAATGACCAAGCTCCCAAGACCATATAAAGTCACCGAGTGATAGGCAAACACAAAAACCAGCCATCAAAGGTATTGGCGTCCAGTTTGTGTCTCTTCGAATACCCTTCCTCATCCTTCGATTATATGACAGCGTTGAGGAACTGTTATCTAACCCACGTTAGGATAGGAATATACTCTTCTTCCTCTGCACCGAGCACAGAACGGGCTGCATGGTGAGTTCTAATACACACGATTTGGCCATGATGATGACGATGATGATGACCAGGGACGAGGACAACGACAGCATATAGAATGCTTTATAAAAGAACATGATCTCTCACTGTCGACGTTGTCGTTGTTGTCGTCGTCGTCTGGTGTGCCAATGAACACAAGAGGATGTGTGTGGAGGACGTCGAAGATGTCGTCGACATTCGCACAAGACATGCTGCAGTTCTTCTCTTAGATGTGACTTTTTTTATCGCCTGCCACAGCCTTGTCGTTACTTTGTGGCTTTTCTTTGGGATTTTCTTCTTCTAACCACATGCCATGATGTAGTCAGGTATTTTTAGCCAATTGATTGGCTCCAGCGTAATCTCGACTTATCCCCCAATCCCGTGCACCTCCATGTGTCCGCGACAGCGACATGATGGTGCTAAAATACGCTCCGGCGCGCGATGCTGTTTCACCTTGTTTCTATGGAGGCTCTGATGGCGTTCTTGGCTAGGCAAGCCCCGTACCCGAAGGTATTTGTCCCGAAACCAGGCGACCAACGACGACGACGGGCGCACGATCCTCCGACAACTGTATACGTTGGTGCTGCGGGACAGTGACTGTTGCGATTGCAATTGCAGCCAGAATTCCGGTTTCTTAGTAGGTTTCAAGTTCTTGGCGATTTTCTTCCCTTCACCGGAGGCACAAGGAAAACCGGACGAGAGAGAAAAACCAAACATATTTCTAACCTGGCTTGGCAATGCAAGTCCCCTAACATGGCGACAATCGATAGACATTGCCAGTGGGTATGACTTGTAGGCAAACCCTTTCCGCAATGACATTTCATGTCCCGTGTCCCGTGTCTTTTGTATAAATGGTACTATACCTTAGCCTACGGGAGGTGCTGATAAGTTCTAGCAACACAAGGCCTCACATATCTATGTGAGCTCAGTGCTCATACTTAATGGCTCAATGGCGCCAACAAGCATATCCTTCGTCGACGTCGTCGTCGTCGTCGTATGGCTCGAGAGTGCTCTTCTCCTCGCTCCTGGGGGTACTTAGGAATTTACGCAATTAGTTGCGCGCATCAAAAGGGAGGCAAAGCGAAGGGCATCGACAATGAAGGCAGAAAAAATCTAATTCAATTAAAATTGACGACTGGTATGGTTGTCATTGAAATTGCAGATACAGAGATACAAGATACACACGTACCTATATACAAAAGTAATTTAATATGGACGAACGTTTGACAGTGACCCATGGTACCTATAACAAGTGGTATTGCAAAAACAAAACAAAAAGATGATGAGTGCTTGTGTTGTGTCTTCGGGTCTGAAGTGCGGTCTTTTCGACTTCGACCAAGGAAATTACCAACTTGATGGTTAAGTGTTGTTCACAGTTTGAATGACGATTTGTGAATTTATTGTGTGTGCTGACGCTGAGTGCGATGACGCTCGGACAATGGCATGTTTTGGCTTAAAGTACTTTTTTCTTTAATTTGAACCAACCTCAAGGCAAGGGGGTCTAATAGTTTAGCCGGATGTGGAGAGCCGAGACCATTGTGGGAACGCTTAAAAATTGAGGTTACCAAATGAAGTCACAAATGAAGACTATGTGCTCATATTATGATGTGGACACGGATTTCATACCCGAAATTATTTGTCTCGGTGAGGTGGCACTAAAGGGACTTAACTTTTAATAGGTCGTACCCACCACTCATGCAGCTGTCAGAACTCAGAACAGAGGGAACAATGTGGTCCAAAAATAATGAACCTCAATAAAAATTTTATGTTTTTGTTGTTTTTGTCATCTGTGAATGCAACAATGGCAGCTGAGAAGAAAAAATTTGCAGACTTTTCAAAAGGAACAAAAGAGACGTGCGCTAAAAAAGGATGAAAAAAAATTAAAGTTTTTTAATAATAGTTGCTCACACCTCGGAGACAATATGAGGTTTCATCGAGAGAAGAAAGAGTCAGTAAACAAATTTTAGGTCGCTTGAGCGAAAGTGGAGTCCAAATGTAAACAGGGATAAAGGTTACGTGATTTGTGACTTCTATATAAATATGAAAAAGGATCACTGCTTTTAGTCAAGACCCGGTGGTAAAATTTACCAGTTCACTTTGTCGGTAGTAAGGCATTTATTATTTACATTGCTTCTATATAAGAAAATAGTAAATAGCCAAAAAATATGCCTTTTTTAAGGTATTCGTGAGGCGAATTATAAACCCAAACCTGGATGAGCATACTTCAAACGTGTCAGCAAGAAAGGGTTGCCCGGCTTATAAATTCCACCTTTGCTTATAAATTCGATGCTCAGTATATACCACCTGGTGTTTTATAAATCGTTGTTTTGAGTTTGAGATTGGCAAGATCGCTATTCATACAATATAATAGCGATCATCGATATCGATATAATAGCGATAATAATTTTCATACAATAGTATGAATAGCGATCTTGCCAATCTCAAACTTTTCACTTTAATAATGTTGAATAGAGGTTGAAAAAGAAGCAGGTAGAAGTTGGCACGCCCCCATACATATTTTACTATGTCCCTTTGTCAAAATGGAAAAGATATTCCAGATATTTGTGAAACAGAATTTTGTAAAAATAATTTTGACCTTGCCGGAATGTTGATCGACCCTATTCCAAATATAACACCCTTTAAGAAATGAATCTGCATCTCTTACGGTGTCCTTTTCAAAGCTAGCTGGAAAATCAAGGAAGTGAAGATTCCTTTGTTCCTTCTTCATTCTAGTGAAGAAGGAACAAAAAGGGCTAAGCAGCACCTTTTTTTCCAAAAAATCTTTTGGTAACATATGGAGCATGGGACTTATTTTAAACCTCGCTTATAAGCTCATACTTGCATAGGTGCCAAAATTTTCCTTGGGTCACAATTCTTTTTACGAAAATCTGCTTTCAAAACTCTGTTTTACAAAATTCTCGAAATGCGACTTTTAGAATGCGACTCTGTGGAAATGAATGAGGTATAAAAACGTGCAGCCCCCCTGCAATCCCCTGCATGTTCCCTTGTTATACCTTTATACCACCAAAAACCTGAATTTTATTGCTTTAGTCAGAAATAAAAAAAAATTTGATTTTAAAGCAGATTTTTTTGGGGAGCGGCTCATAATTCTGCTTTTAAAATTCAGATTTTTCGAAAAAAAATTCTGCTTTCAAAAATCGGCCTTTTTGAGATTCTGCTTTTCAAAACTTTGGCAAACATAAGCAATAAAATTCTGATTATTATAATATTTTAGTCAAACTTTTGATTTTTTTAAAGTAAAGCAAAGTTTCAGGGGCTTTTTGAAGTTAAAGAAATAGGCAGGAAGTTGAAGAGGTAAACATATTTCACTGTGTCGCTTTGTCAAAGTTGCATTTCCAGAATCTTGTAAAAAGACCCCAAGCCTTTTTTTTGCGAAAAGCAGAATTTTGAAAGGAGAATTATGGCCCACTCTCTCTCTTCCGTTTAAGATGGTTTCTTAGATCATAGACAAAAAATGGAGCAATAACTAAACATCAAACGAACAGCTTTTCAGTGCATAAGCAGTACGCTCTGAACGATCCCCGACGCAGCCATGTACATCTTTTTCGAATCGACACCTTTGAGGGTTTCGAGCAAGCAAGGGTATATCGGAATAGATTTTACATTTCGAATTGTCTCAAAACCGCTCCTGTAAACTAATACTTTAACAAATTTACACTGAGTTGAAAGACTCACATTTTTTCACAAAATTAAGTCGATTTCCTTTAAACCGTTTCTCTTCTGGCCTCTCCAGGTGACAGATAGGAGACCATTCACCAAATGAATGGGAACCAGCATATGCATAGTCCTGCGGACCAAAACAAGCAACGAAAAAAACCTAGGACCGTCTGCCTCAAAATGAGTGTCTTCCTGGTCGATGTATGTAAACCAGGTTAGGCCGGGGTTGGCCGACTGTTAGTCTGGAAGCGCGATAAAAAATCCATCTTCCTTCTTTCACTTCGTTCCCGGGTCACATTTAATTAGTAAGGGGGCTGGTTAAATCATATACCATCACTTTTGCCCGTAAAAGCATAACACTTGCGGACTGGTTAAATCATATACCATCACTTTTGCCCGTAAAGGCATAACACTTGCGGACGGAAGCTCATTTTACGTTCAGCGGGTACCCCACGTAAAGTGTGTGTTACATTGGGTACCCATTTTTATTTTCTCCTCTTTTGTCTATAAAGACTAAAAAAAAAATACCTGATATTAGCGTTTAGTTGACAAAATCTTAGTCTTTCCTGCTGTCTTTCAAATTATTACAGCGTCTTTCCAGAGTGTTGTAGCAACTGGTTAAGTTTCATCGTGGCTGAAGTAAAGGCTTGGAATGCGCCGCTTTGTGAACTAATTCCGGACCTTTCTCAGACGTTTAAAATAAGGCTGCCTTTCTCCTCTCCTTGTGATGGCAGAGAAGGTGTAACACTCGCCTTTTTAAAGCAACTGGTTAAACTTCATCCTGGCTGAAGTAAAGGCTTGGAATGCGCCGCTTTGTGAACTAATTCCGGACCTTCCTCAGACGTTTAAAAAAAGGCTGCCTTTCTCCTCTCCTTGTGATGGCAGAGAAGGTGTAACACTCGCCTTTTTAAAGCAACTGGTAAAGCTTCATCCTGGCTGAAGTAAAGGCTTGGAATGCGCCGCTTTGTGAACTAATTCCGGACCTTCCTCAGACGTTTAAAAAAAGGCTGCCTTTCTCCTCTCCTTGTGATGACAGAGAAGGTGTAAAACTCGCCTTTTTTTTGTGAACATGGAAAAAACTCAAATAACTATTATACCGATTGAATCACCGATTGAAACACCAAAAATAAACCCAAGAGAACTTGACCAAGGCTTTAGAGCTCGAGACAGGAAACTTTCGATGGTCATATGGATAGTAAACGGGGTCTAGGGACAAAACAGAATTGGCCAAACTAGATCTTAAATAAGCTTAAAATGTCGTTTCTTTTAACAGACTGATTATAACTGTTGCTTTAAAATATTTGAAGAACTTTTAAGACTTTCAAATTAGGTTTTTTTAGGTATTGGAGCTTGTTTCTGTTACCAAACTTTATGAGCCTTTACAACGAACCTGTTCCGTTGGTAAAATGCGTTAGCTAGCTACGTTAGATTAATTGGAGCACATACAAAACCCTCAAGCTGTTTTTTGCACGGAGCATGTAAGCCTATTATCATCCCTGTTCGGAAGATATCCTTAAATCAATTCTTTTTATGAAGGGAGAGAGAGAGGCTGGTTTTATTTTAAACTAGCTTGGAGCATGTTCTTTATGTATTTGAACATGACAGCCATTGAGACTCACACCATATCAATCACTTTTCCAACAAATCTTTTTCCAAAATATCGATCAATTATAAGGCTTTTAGGTGTTTTATGTGTTCAATTTTCTTGGGAATCCCTTTCAGTGCACCGCGTGTTAGTCTCAGAAGATGCAGAAGATGCAGAGGAAAAACCTTCCTATTTTGAGCTTTTCTTTTCATTTACATCTGGTCATAAGCTCCGTGAGTTAATGCTGGATTTCCTGGAGGCGTCGATTTGATCTCTCGACTTACGGTCTATTTTTATTTTAGTCCCTCTAATAGGGAGTGACGCAGCGTTTGGATGAATTTGTTGTTTTAGATGTGAGCCTTTTTTGACCTTGTCATGTCATTTTCTGTGACCGCTTTTCCTTAGAAGAGTCGCGCAGAGAGAGCGGTTAAATGGTCCTTCCATAGTTCCGGATCGTTGGCCACCAATTCAAGAGACACAGGCGCGATCTCCAGACGGGTTTCGGAGATGTTCTTGATCTGATCCCATCACCTGTTTCTTGGCCTACCAGAGGGCGACGCGCTCACGTCTCTCTTTAATCTTTGCCAACCTAAAAACTCTTCTACTGAACTTTTAATCAACCGACCACTTGAATAGTAAAAAACGCCCTACAACTGGCATACGTAAGTTAAAGGGGACCTCAGCCAACCTCGCTGCAAAACTGGAGACGGCTAGTTTGAGGCAGAGCTGACTGGAGAAACTTGTTGGCTGAGGCCCAGGTCCTTGTACTTTTTGTTGCATCGGTGGCAGTTATTGGGGGTAGCAACATTATTTTAGACAGTTGTCACCATTTGGAAAATAAATTTTATCTTCGGACTAGGTGATATAAATTGAGCCACTGTAAGTAAATGGCTTTACCAAAGAGCAACACGAACGTAGAAAAGCAGAAAATATTCCCCTCCATCGATGACGATATATTTTAAGCCCCCATTTTTCAAAACTTAGAATCAAAAGAGACCAGTTATGGAATGAAACACCCTAGAGCCTAGAGGTATTGTTCTGATGCCTAGTAGGGCATCTGCCTAAAACTAATTCGTCCTGTGCCGTACAGAAAGTTGGGTCAAGCGTGAATGGCACGTTTCTAAATGCCGGCTTTATGCACCTAGCCCCAAGGCCTTATGAAATGAAAAATAAATGTAACGCCTTCTTGTAAGTTTCAATTCATGCATCTAGTGTCAAGTCTCTGGAACCTGTGTGCCATACTTTAAACTATATAATTTAGTATGGGGAAACCAAAATGGTGACTACCTAATACCCCAACCCATCATTACACAATTAGTGTACATACCAAGAGGATGACTTCCTAAAATCATTAATAACGAGCGAGTGCAGAAGATTCATTTGACTTCCTTCCGAAACTCATTTGGAATAGGAACCCTTATGAATTATGATTATGACAAATGACAATTTTTTCAGCGGACCCTAAACTGTGTAAAATTGAAAGTCATTAGGGATTTTAAAAGTCAAACATCCTGTCTACTTCGTATACCACATTTTCTCATTACTCACAACTGTAATGTTCGCGACCCTACCTATATGGATGTTTTTATATCCACACATCATCTTATTTTATCAGTCAATCACTGAGCAAACTCTTCTGAGCAAATTATACTTGATTTACCAAACAGACAAACACACACCTACGTAAATGTGGAAGCAAATAATAATAATATGAATTCCGTCTTGCAACGACCTTCACCTTTGAAGTCTCTCCTCTCTTGAAACGACTCGACGACAACAACGCACGACGACGTGTTTGATCGTAGGCAGATTTTTTCCCCATTGTTTGACTTTCTTTTCTCGAAACACTCGTGTTTACCTGCCCGACACAGCTTTGGAATGGAATTTCACAAAATTAGATGAAAACAGAAAAAAACAATCCCAAAATACCGTCATTTGATTGTTACCTAACTACGGAACGTACTCAACGTGTCACGGAATCATTTTCGGTGGATTGGCAACCTTCGGTTGGCTTTTGGTCGCCGCACAGTGATCGAGAGTAATTAAAACACTTAATCGGTGCACTCACTCACTTTCTCTCGACACCGATGATGCTTTTCGGACACAACCCTTTTGAGAGGAGTTACATATCCATGAAGACACGGATGTTGCGTATATACCTGGGTTTATCGTTAGATCACCTCACCGACCGTCCAAGAGCGTTATTCCGAGGGCTTCTTCAGAAGTGTATGCGACCAAAAAACTTGTCGCTCTTTCCGCACGACATGTTTCCGTGTTTTCTAAAAATAAGTCTTCTCAAGATCTGTGAAGATCACTTTGGAAGTGGATGTACACCATGTACCAAACATAACCACTAACCACTTGGCTATATCGCAGATGATAAATCTGTGTTGCGTTTGTTACTTTCCCAGGCGGGATTTACATTTCGCGAAAATCTGACACACCTTGTAAAACACGGCCATTTAGTGTTTTGACCCAGGCCCTGCTGAGCTCTAATTACTTGTCCTTTTGTAAATTCGTGTGCTCTGCACAGTATGGTGCTACCTTGGTTACCTGGAATATTTGCGTTATTATGTTTGGTCGCAGCTAATCCTTTTAGGAGGGGTTTTTCCCTGAAACAGACTAAAAAGAAAAAACACAAACTCAAGGGACCAAAAATGTGCTAATTAGTAATCCCCGGATGAGTTTTTTTTTGTTCCCTACAAAATATGGACGAAATGTTTTGCTCTTCGACTGAGGAGATGTGTGTAGAGGCATAAACACTGATTGGCAGGTAGACAACATGGAACAGGTTAAGCATATTCGGGTATAGAGTAGGAACATCCCTCAATTAGTGCTGTCAACAACTGTGAGAAAGGCCGACCATTGAAAATTTCTATAATATTGATCGTTCCGAGCAAGATAACGCGGGCTTAGTGAAGTTAACTCGGATTTAGAGATGTTTGAGGTTGGAAGTTGAAATGACTTTGCAGCGGAGTTTCGCAAGTGATCTTCTATGTTTTTTTTTTGGCTGAGGATCAACGAATACCGACTTGATAAAATAAAGATACTGAATGGATATCGAATGAAACACCCGGCCAACGTAGGGACGTTAATCTTTATTTTTTTATATCTTTAGGGCCTCTTACTAAGAGTTCAAGTGATGCACTTGGAAATTTTCATGACGATCTGGCAGACGGTCAACATTGACCAAACTTTAATAGACTTGAAAACTATGTATATGTCAAATTGTAAAAAGCCTACATTTCATGAAATACATTTCGAAATAACTAACTACTAGATCAAGTGACAAAATTGTCCACTGATCGGTCTTAGAAGCGTCAGAGTCGGGCGCTTCCCATTGTGGAAGAGTTCTGCTAAGATGCAACATTGGAACTCTGCATGGAAACCAATGTTATCGAATTATGGAGTACAAAGTTGGTAAGTTTTTCTGACGGATACCAAATACGACAATGACCGCGCAACCAAAACATTATACCAACTTTTGCCGGATGTCTTTCGAAAATCCACATGCGAAACCTTGAACTTCCTCCTGCTTGTGTTATGCCCTTACAAAGAGAAGTATGAAGATAATACTTTTACCAGCTGGCTCTTACAGTCATTAAGAGTCAAACAAAAGTCTTAAAAAATTGCTGCAATTACGTTTTATAAGCAACTTTCCGTGCTTATAAGAATAGTAGGTGTGTCGGTGGGCGGATTTTCAAAAGTTTTTACCTTTTACTGCTTAGAGAAGGCACAGGTAAAAAGTTTAAAGTTCTTAGCTCAAAATGCAAGACCTTGAAACTAGCGACAGACAGATGGACAGAAGAACATGCCGACATGGCTCATACTGCTATAACAATTCGGTCTTGTTCATATGCCCTTAGTGACTTCGGACTATGGGTGGGTCTACGATCATTATTTCTTTATTTTATAAACTAAGAAATAATATTAATAAGAATTATTCAACCATCATAAAAAATAGGAATATGAGATGGGGCATAAGAACAAGGATTTTAGAATTAGGTACTCTGTCCTTCTTTGTACCTTTATAGTTTCAGCGACGAACGAAAGCACTTTTCGTATGTCGCACTTTAAATTTTACAGAGTTAATAATATTTTAAGTTTGAACCTGTACCTGGTCTTGAAAGAAAGGCAATCAAAATTTTCAAAATAATGTCACTTTAGTTTCCATAAACCTCGGTCGAAGTTCAATGAAACACTCAGCTTCTTTAATTTCTAAGGAAGTTTTGTTACTGGCAGCAGGCATCTTTAGGCATGTTTTTTTGGCAACTTATTCGCAATGTACTTGGTCCCGACGACAGAATAGTGGTTTGGTTGGTCTTATTTCGTTTTCAAAAACGAAATAACGCCAATTTGGTATTATTTTGTAAGCCAAAGCAAAATAACGCCAAAAGAAAAATAGAAAGAAGACCAAATTTTTTATATACGCCCTTACAACGAAAAGTGAAGACAGTTAAAGAAAAAAACAGGCGGGGGGTTGCAGGGGGGCGGCACGTCCCCCCATACATATTTTACTCCTTAAGTGGAAAACGAAATAAAGCCAAATCGGAAAATTTTCGGAAAATTTTGATTTCGTTTTTTTGAAAATTTGAAAATTCCATTTTCAGAACGAATTAAGACCAAATTTTTCATTTTTGGCTTTATTTCGTTCGGCGTTAATAAATAGTTATCTCGCTCCCAGAATAGTTATCTCGCTTTTCCTTGGAGAAAGTCATTAAAACCATGCAGTCTTTGGTGCACCTGCCCAGACATTAGACATAGTCCTTTTTTTACCTGACCTCAGATCTGCAAATTTAGAGCGTTTTTTTAGCCCATTTGTTTCTGCATAACAGAATGGCAGCCGTTTTCTGGAGTGGAAAAACTTTTTGAGTACCTGCAATTCCTAAACTTAAGCATCCTTAGCTCATTTATTCACTTATTTATGCTCCTTATTTGGTCGCATATAAATGTGGCTGATAAAGGAACCAGATATATATCGACTATAAGGAGAGGAATTTAGTTAGAATGGTTAAAATGCTCAAGCAAAAAGAATGTAAAGCTTCTTTGTCTCAATATTGCAATGGTTTTCAAAATTACGTTTACAAACTTCTTGTGTGAGGCGAAACCCAAATATTGAAATTTTCATTTGTAAGTAGGAAAAGTCTTGTAAAATAAACGTTTACCGGTGTTTCTACCCGCCATACAATTATTACACGTTCGGTAAATATAAGTAAACCGAACGTATCGTTGTTAAATTAATTCTGTTTGAACAAATGGGATATTGGGTTTCCTTGTTTTTGATTTCTATGCAACTCGTTTAATATTTGTTGCGCAGTTTTTGTTTACACAGAAAACGCGTTGATTTTAAACTAAAAAAAATATGAGAAAAAAGTTACCTACTTATTGAGATTTCTCTACTGATTAATCCAAGGCATGTAGCAAAAGCTGAGGGCTGAGCACTAAGATGTTAAGAAAAAACTGTGTTGAGTCATAACAGTTCAAGCGATTAGAACTTGACCTCTGCAGCGTAGACATAAACGAGTTTGCTTTGTAATTTCGTTTCTTCGAATGGTTCTTTCGCATTGTCTCTTCTGAGGGCTTTAAAAAATTAGTCAAACACTGATTAAAATATAAAGCTGCCTATTTTAAGCCTTACAATTTTATTCTTAATAGATTGTCTTCCAGTATGTCCCTAAAAACAATTTTAAAATACATTCCGTGAAAGTCATGAAAATTGCATCGTTAAGAGTGAAAAGATTTGCATCTTACATACCCGAGCGGCAACATTAAACATTTTCCACATTTTTTTCTTTTCAAAGTCTTTAATGAAAGTGAAAAGACTTATCAAATCGTACATATGCTTAAAATAAAATCACACCGACACTAGTTAAACAACATTCTGCGAAAAAATCACAACCGGCCAGCGCAGTTCGAACTATTTAAAGCCGTTAAAAGGTTTATGAACAGCGATATAAAAACCAAGTGCAAAGTATCTGATTGCGCATAAAAAATCCATAAATCTGTACAGATAATGAAATACAGTTAACGGAATCGAACATGGTCTACGGAAAGGCTAAGGCTATTAAGTTCAGCGCGATTTGATGCGGCTGCATATGGAATTTAGAAAACCATAAAATATAAAAATCAAAATAAAATTGCAATTGAAGAAAATGAGTTTGAGGGAAATGCCTTGCGCAGATATTTATGTTATTGTGTTTTTTTTTTCATATTTAAACAGGATACAAAGGAAAGGATAAAATAAAATTGTTTGGCTGCTGGGATAATAAAATAAAAAATACTATTACGGGCAGTACAGAAAATAAAACAGAGAAAATATGATAATAATGTAAGCAAATTAGAGAGTTAGAAATCACTCAAAAGAAATTAAGAGCTAACGGGAAATTGATTTGATATTTGTTCAACGTTCCCTTATTTTATACTTGCAGATTGTAGGTAGTCCTTAACCCACGAGAACGTGCAAAATTCTAAATGTTTTTAAGAACACCTCAAACGTTTCGCACAAACATTCTGTCACAAATTCTTTAAACGAGGCTACTGTGTCAGTTATTCTTTACATCATAAATTAGACCGAATCTTCTGCCTAATTGGACATCAGGAACTTGTTTACATAATCACTACTTGTGCTACATAATCAATTAAGAACAATATTAAGTTTATTAATTAGGTCTAATTTAGATCTTCAAAGAATTTTAAATGTGTTTTGCCATATTGATTGTTTGCTTTTCGTTTAAGGCCTTATGCAAAATTTGGATTTTATGCGCCAATTAAAATAAATTAAGTAACCTTTGATAACGATTTTGTCGTTAAAAATCAGTCGAGACTTATGAATATTGAGTGCTGTGCTAAATGTCAATCAATTCACGATAACCGTTAATAAGACTAAGAGGTTTTGGTAAACATTTTCTAAAATAGGTTTGTTACGCAGCTCTTAAATTAATGTTGTTACTCATCTTTTGAAGAAGCTTGTTTTAGGAATTCGGTACTAGCGGTCACTAAGGACCTAAATGAAAGAATTTTAACTTTTATCTATTATTTTGGTTCTTTTTAATGGTCAAATAACTAGAACATATAAGTATAAGCCAAAACCTGTCTGCAGCTAACTCAGAATAAAATTTTGAGTTTCAACCCACCAGAGAGCAACAACCGGCAATAGCTAGAACCTTGACTTATCTACCGATGTAATACAGCCGCTCCCCCAGTTGCTATATCGGGCGCTAAAAATAAACATTTAATATTTTACAACAGTTCTTACACTTAAAAGTAGGCTTGTCTAAAATGTTTCAATGGAGTTTAAATATTTTTTTTTTTCGCTTTCGTTCAGAATAAGAAACGGGCTGATGAACTTTTGGGCGCGTTTATCCCCAAACCAATAAATGAAGTCTGTGTTGCTTTATGCAATTTGGAGACTTTTGCGTTTCAATAAATAGGCGTGATCAATTTGTCAAAAAAGACAAGCCATTAGTTTCGTGGAGATTGTAGTATAGAGGAAATATAAATAAGGAAACTTTAGATTGAAAAGCGGCCAAGACAGCGAAGGTAAATACGCAATGCCCAGCCCATGCTCCACTGTTAACTTTTAGGACTAAATAAGAAACTTTGTGGTTGAGAAGAGGCCAAGATAAATAACGAATACTCATGCCACATCTCCACTGTGAGGGTATTCTGAAAATACCGTATTTTGAAAAAAATAGCCGATTTTGCCAAAAAAATCATCTCTTCAGATGAAGCTCATTTTGATCTTGGCGGGTATGTTAACAAACACAATTGTCGCATTTGGGGCAGCGACAAAACTTCGGTCACTTTTCGGTGCGGATTTTGGTCCAGAAGCATAATTGGGCCATTTTTCCTCGAAAATTAGCAAGAAGTGGCCGTTACAGTCAATGGGGATCGTTATCGGGCCATTTTGAACGAATTTTTGCTGACCAAAATTGAAGAGGAGGATATTGGCGACGTTTGGTTTCAACACGACGGCGCTACGTGCCACACAGCCGAAGCTACACGCCCTGTGTTTTGGGCCCTGTGTTTGGAGATCGCATTATCAGCCGTAGAGCTGATGTTGTTTGGCCACCTCGGTGCTGCGATATGACACCGTTGGATTATTATTTGTGGGGTGCCGTAAAAGATAAGTGTTGCGCTGACAATTGACAGAGACAATTGACCCTTTAAAGGACAATATTCGTGAAGCCATTAGTGAAATACAGCTGCACACAATCGATAATGTGCTTAAAAATTGGACCGATCGTGTAGGCTACTGCATGGCCAGCCGAGGCAGCCGTTTGAATGAAATTATTCTCCATTATTAACCGGAAGGATTGTACTTTCAAATAACGGGTGATTTTTTAGCTGGTTTGGTTTTGGCAACACTGGTTTTGACAGCTGACGTGTGTTTAGTTCCTTGTGTCACTGTCAAACAGCTTCAGTTTGGTTTGCAATTTAACCATGGATCGTCTTACAAATGAACAACGCTTGCAAATTATTGAATTTTACTATCAAAATTCGTGCTCGGTTCGAAATGTTCATCGCGCGCTGCTTCCATTTTATGGTCGGCCAGTTTGGTGAACAGTTAATTTCACGTTTCGGGCCGGTCAATTGGCCGCCTAGATAGTGCGATTTGACACCATTAGATTATTTTTTGTGGGGGTGTCAAGGCTAATGTCTATAGGGACAAGCCCGCTTCGATTGACGCACTGGAAGCCAACATCCATGCATTCATTCGTGAGATACCGGCCGATATGTGTGAAAGAGTAGTGGATGGGCTACCTGAGACGCAGCCGCGGTCAACATTTGCATGAAATTATCTTTAAACATTAAATTGCAAGGTTCAAACTATCGATTCAAATAAATATTTCATTAATTTTTTCGATTTTTTTGTGTTTTTTTTTAAAAAAAGTTCTCAACCTCTTAAAAAATCACCCTTTAAGAAACGAAAATTTGAGAAAATATTCAGTAGTTTTTTTTATAGCATTTTCAAAACAAAAAAAAATTATTTGACTGACCCTTTATATACACCAAACTTGCGCCTATACCCGAATTCTATCTTGCTCAGCAGGAGATTGCAGGGGATTTTTGCAGTAAATTTTTGTTTTCTAGATTTTTAGGTAGACCCGATTTAAGGTCTTGACGTTAGTCACAATCGTCACCAATGACAAACCGACTGTGTGCATAAGAATTTCAATGTTGATCAGCAGTTCTGCGAATGGTGTGAAAAGTGATCAAACGACTTGGGCAATGTGCCCAAGTCGTTTCCAAGTCTCATTTCCCCCACAAACAGTCAGACAATGAGATATAAACATGAGCTTGAAACAAAAAAATGTTAAGTAGCAATGGCTTAAACCTGAGCCAAAAAATTTAAACGTGTTTTGAATAAAAAAAAAAAACTTTCCAAAAATTTTTGGCCAACAATTTGGTGAAGATGGCAAGAAAAATTCAAGTGTTCAATTCAATTCTTTGTTTTTCATAAAAGCATTTATACTTTGTTTGGAGAAGGCAGAAAAGTGTTTGGTTAAAACATTTTTAACAATATTTTTTTCTTCTCAAATATTTGTTTTTTGTTGCAAAGAAGTATTTTAAAAATGTTAAGAGCCATATTGCATAAGCAACAATAGTCTGCTTATTGCTCAAAATCATAATTGAACACACGTATAAAGCAAATCAAAGTAAACCAAGTTCTTAGGTCATATTTTACAAAAACAGTTTGAGTACTGCTTGAGTACTCCTATTTAAAAAACGAAATATAAACGGAACTATTTTTACCGTTAACCGATGGCCATAGGATTAAAAAAAAAACATCCAAGACTAGTATCTCCCAAACGGTATAAAATATAGTTTTTAAATTAACACCGAGCATAGTCCATCTTCTTAAATTTTATACAAAACTATAGCACATCGAATATTCAAAAACTTCGGAGATTTGACTGAAAAGCTTGAAAACATTATCGAAATCTATTTTTTAAAGATTTCTAGTTCCTTAACGGTTATGACGACCTTCTTTAAATTTAGCTGAAGTATGTAATGTTTAAAAGGTAAGCGAACTGCATCAAAAACTTTTCAAAATTGCCGTTTTCGACCCTAAGTTTTTAAGATTCAAACAAGCGAAATAAAAAACCGCATATTTTTACCGTTTTCTCAGAAATTCATGTCCGCAGAATTTGAGAAAAGTGGCAAATGCTAGCACAGGTGGTTGTAAAATTGATCAAAAAGTCTAACGGTAATTAAATATAAACGAAATTGCTGTTTGATGGGTTTTAAATTATAAAAATCCTAAAAAAGGCCAAGAAAGAGTATGTCCTTCCCTCTACTTTTGAAACCAACTTAACGCCGACTTCCAGCACCTCTCCTTTGTCAAAAGCCTTGTGTCAGTCTTGCCGTAGTAAAAGTAAAAGTTTCAGTCGCGTCCCCTAGAAACCTGAAGGTGTCTGTTTGTCTGTTAAATCCGATGCGGTGACTCAAACATAAACTGTTGGGAGAATGACGATTCGCTTAAATCTTGAAACTATAATGGTCCGTGGTGCGTGTTCTTTTGAAAACCGAGTAGATAACGAAACTGGTGTAGGACGAAAATTTCGTACTCGTACACCTAAACCGAAACGAGCTTATTCGGTATTACGGTGTCAATATCGAACTCGAAATTTCTGGCTGGGTAGTTTTAGCTGTGTTTTAAGAACGGGTGCTACGGTTTGATTGTACATATTTTCCTTCGGGCTTTTATATTTTTGCGTTTATGAAATGCACCTTTCCAGCGAGTTAGTAGTGGGTACAATAATACCGGGTATGTGGCATGTAAAGGTTAAGTGCTTGTTTAATATTATCGGTAGTAAAGAACCTTTAACGTTCTCGGATGCATCAGGTTCGTTCAAGAAAGCCTTGGAAAATTGACATTGGATTGGCGTCTAGACATGCCTTAAGTATGCATTTTACAAGTCTTTAGATATAACCTATTTGCTGAATAGAGGAATTCGCACGAAAAATAGGCCCGATCTTAGGTAGGTTTAGTTTAGGACCCTTAAGTTTGCGACAATTCAAGTCTGTTCCATTAAATTCAACAGAATTCGGCAACAATAAACAACCTATTCCACTCCCATTGACCCAATGCAGAACACGTTATGAGTGGCAGTCTAAATCCAGCTCGACAATGATGTTAGAATAAACAAAACTCACCTTTCACTATAACTATATACAAATGTATCTCCTTGATAATCCACCGTATGACGAAAAGTTTAGGTACACAAAATTTTAATCCAAACAAAATGCGGTGTTCCAATAAAATTAGCACCAAAGATGTTTTCTTTACTTTTTCTTGTGTTCTCAGCACGCACACATATTCACCTTGAATGCATTATTCTCAATTCTAGATGCATTTCATTATGATTCTTCACGGGATCACAAAACAAGTTGCAGATAGGCAAAAGAAAAAGAAAAAATTATAATAAAAAACCAGCCCGGTGCACATTTAATTTACATAATTTTCTCACATTCCACGATTATACTGGACTTTTATCTCATTTTCCCCCACTTGCTAATTTTTTTTTTAACTCATTTACAGGTATCCGTATAGAAAAGCATAAAAAACTGGAATTCTATAAGGCTAAGCACTCAAACGAAACACGATCAAAATATAGAAAAAAAAAACAATATTCATAAAAAAATACGATAAAAAACAACAGACGTGGAAACAAGTTGTTTCTTCTGGTTATAGCGAGCAGCAGAATGCGCCTATTTGCTAGCGCAGATACGTATTTTTTCGAATCACTGCACCGTTAATATACAACCGAGGGGGAGCACAACCGCGCAGCACCACATCAAACAGAGAAGGAAATGCACCACGAAAATTTGCTCCAAGAATTTTCGTTTCTCCACTCGAAGACACCAGAGTTTGCAACACAACAAATACAAAAAAAAACCTCCTCCTCCAACACGGATAGTTTGCACAACGAGTTTTTCTATGGAGTCGATAGGTATCCCCACGATACGACTATTCAATTTTGTCGCTAAAATGTATCTAGGTATATGCGATGAACGGAACAAAACAAAATTTTGTGCATAAAATATCACCACACGGAAGTTTAAAATTTTCTTACAAAAGTATCTGCAACTATTTTCTGCTCAGTTCGAGATACAATTTTTTATTCGAGGATCGGCTTTTTGCGCGATCCGATCCAAGAAACGATCTTATTATGCTGTTCGCGTCCGCGCAACTGTTGATTTTGGCCAGAGAGGAAAATTCAAAACCTCGCCGTCTTCTTCTTCGTTAAAAAGTCCGAAACCGATCCACGGGCAACTGAACCGCACAAAATGATCGTTGTCCGCGCGCGGCGTGTTCGTCCAGTGATCAAAGGAAAAGAGGTTTTGCGCGTGTCGTACACTCACCAACCACGAAGTATAGCACCCGCGAACTATACGCAGACAGACGCGACGATACACTTTATCGGAAAGGTATCTCGTATCTGCTGGATAGGATAGTGTGGGCCAGTTTCTTTGAGACGGTATTCATTCTCTCCCTATACATACACCACTTAAGAAAATCCACACACACTTAAATTTTGTGAGAGAAAAATATTGGAGGTGACTCACAAACACCAACCCATTCATACAAAAAGTGCAGAAAAATAATGTGAAAGAAAAACGATTTGCTATAAAAAAAAACTGTTTACGATTACGATGGTAGCGGTAGGGACGGATGACGATGAGGAGCATATAAACAGGTAACTAAGAAAGGTGTGCTATGAGTAAAAGCCCGACAGCAGAACAAGGATAAGAAGTAGAAGAACAACGAGGTGTATAGAGAGGCACTCCAGAGGTGTCCAATAGAGACGACCGACGACGACGATGCTGCTGATGGTGGTGGTTGGCTCCACGAGTCAGGAATGTCGTAGAGTGGTTCGGTTCTGCGGTGGCGGAGAGTGGGTTTTTTCGCCTCTCGTTGTCAAACAATTATTATTCGACTTAAAAGAAAATTTTTAATTGCACAAATGAACCTAGGAATAACAACAAAGTCGATAAGAAGAGGCGGTACAGAACAAGCACTAATCGGCTGTGGATCTAGCTCAAAATAGACTTAAAGGGCGCACGAGAAGAAATGTGTTGCCTACACACGAGTTGTTTTGACTTTATTGAAGAGTTGGTATACCTATATTGAAATTTAAGGCAGTCCTTTAAAATGCAATTTAAAAGCCGAGATTAGGTATGTACCTACCTGTTGGAGGTATTCGACTAGAGTATGTTGATTGAAGCTTCTAACGCCTGACATTCTGACGTTTAAACTTGTCACAAAATATTCATGTAATTTACATGTCGTATACTACCATATTTTTTCTGTCGCATGTAGTATTGCATGCGAACATGTGGTTTTTCACATGTTGTAAAATAGCTGCATGTGACTTTGTTAAAATATGCTTCTGTCAACTGAATAAATAAAAGTGTCATCTAATCGCATGTTTTTAATGTGAACACAGCAAGTAAATTGAGGTATTCTCAATCCCTATCATAAAAAACGTTTAATTTTAATTTTAAACGTTTGGACACACTTTACGCAGAAGCCAGGGGAGCCCTACCCAGGGTATATTCCTTTTGAATGCAGTTTGTAACATAATGAAATATTGATAGAAGATCCCTGAGACCTGTAAGAGATAACGAACGAGACCGACAGGTGAATTCATTAAGCCATATCCGTCCGTCCGGATGTGTGATGTTCTTGGGGTCTTCAACATTGATCTAGATAACTGAAACTTTGAGTGTAGACTTGTCATAATTTCGTACAGAAAAAGTATGAAATTTGCTAAGATCCGCCTACAGCCACAACCACAAAAGCATTGAATAAAAGACAACCTCAACCTATACTTGTCATGGAAGGCTTCTGAATTTACAGTTCGGGATTGGAGAAAAAAAGGAAGCTCCCTGTATTTGAGAGTTCCTGTTTCACAAACCTTTAACGCACTCAGCATGCATGGTTATTAGATGCTGGATCTCTACTGGGTGCCACTCCAGGTCCCTTATTGGACGCCATTTCTGGATGTAAACAAATAGAAAAGAAAAAAATTATGATTTTCCGGATGTGAAATGTCCTGAGCCAATAATAAAAATATATCTTCAGAAGTTGACTTTTCTAAGCTGATAGACTACCTGTGTTGATGCCAAAGATTAGGATCAGCCAAATAATAACACGATCGGTAACGTATGAGATTCATTTTTCTACCTTTCAGCGAAAATACCAGGACATTGATCAAATCTAAGTTGGCTTTCGACATCGGGCTGCGTTTAATCCGAAACAGCTATGGGTAACTGAGAACACAGGATTTCCAATGTATGTAAGCCCCTAAATGCCTCTTAATGGGCTTAAGTATTCGAAAACGAAGTCAGTTTATAATTATTGATACGTGAAACCTAACCTGGAGTTAGGTGTTAAAGTATGTGGCTTTCATGGAGGAATACTTGCACGCTGCTCTTCACAGCGTGGCAGGCAGGCTGAGCGGTTCAGTGCTGTGTTGGTGTATTGAATTTAAATGGCAATGTGACCCGTACCCAACCGTAAAGAATTAAATGCTGCGCCTAAGAAAGACTCAACGAAACTTTAATTTTTATACCCGACCGAGGGTATATTAATTTTAGTGCATAGTTTGTAACACAGTGAAATAATCACCGTAGACCCCTAAGACCTTTCAGAGATATGATCAAGACCGACAGGTAAGTTGATTAAGCCATGTCCGTTCGTCTGTCCGTATGTATACAGTTTTGAGGTCTTTTAAATTGAGCTAGGAAACTGAAACTTGCAGCGTTGCTTGGTTCTCATTTTGTACAGACAAAGTATGAAAATTGAGAAATCCGCCCACAACCTCAAATTTACATTTTACTTCAAGATGCCTTTTGGTCAAGATAGACAAAACATATGAACTCAAATTTTGGTGGAGAGCAATATCGACCAGAAGCCTTTAATTAGACAAAAATTGGACCGCCCACTCTAATGACCATGCCCACTTTTAACATCTGAAATATTTGAAAACGTGATTTCTCGGGAAATTCATTTTAAATTGAAAAAAAATTTTATGACAAATATTAAAGATATAACCATTTGCTAAGTTTGTTGCGTACAAAGCACTGAGCTCCGCCCACTTTTAGGGGGCGTTTTTGGGAAAAAAACTGTTTTTTTTTTAAGTATTGATATTTGCTCTTAACGCATTTTGTCGTGATTCCAACGAAATTAGAGTTAATTGATTTTAATTTTTAGCCTACGTCCTTTTTTGGGGCGTGGCTAATGCAAATAATTGACAGTCAGTATATGAAACAGACCAAAAATTTTTAAATTTGGTGTTAATGGGTAAAGAGGGTCGGGTATTTAGAAGTTCGTTACAGACGAACTCTTGTTTTTCTTTTAAATTTGATTGGTGAAAGGGCAATCATTTACAATGGCAGACATCTCTTAGCAAGCTCTGTAGAAGATGTTTGTGGATAGGAGCGGTTTGGTTTTTCGGGGTGGAAAAAGAACTGTGTTCTTCAACAGATCAGATTCAAGGTGCCGCTTAAGTAGAGGAAAACAATCCAGGTGGATTCCACTTGAAGACTCAAGACTGAAAAATCTCAAATTTCTTGAATGTGCCTAGTGAGGTATGAAGAGTGAAGAGCCTGCTTCTGGCCAAGAACCAACCGGTTTCAGCGAGATGTTGAAAAAACGATTAGGTATAATGTATATACGCGTCTCGGTTATCGGCAAAGAGGCTATCTTTCATGTGGAAAGGATACATGTGCAGATGGAGTGACAATAAGTTAAGGAAGGCTCTTCTTACTACTCTGGACCCATCCCAGGAGAATATCTCTTTAATAGTGATTCGGTATAAAAAAATATCTCGCTAGAAGTTGGCTCTCTTCTAGCCGCTAACGCCAATGAAATTAAGCTGAAAATGCTCAAGTAATTTCTTAAGGATCAGGGTACCAGAAGGGGGAATATGCTATCAAATACTCTCCCTACAAGCTCCCCTGGTCGTTCGATATAGCTATAGCGTCATTTCAGCTATTTTTTAACTCTACCTTTTTCCGGAAGTTCTCTTCTTGTGTCGGTACCTAAATTTTACCTACATATAGCCAAAAACCTTAGATCAATAACCTCCAAGTTAGCTCAAATAGGTACTCCTTGAGTTCTACTCGCTAGGCACAACAACCTCTAACCCACAATATCCCACTGGAACGTCTACCTACCCAGCGAAACCAGCTCCATTTAGAGCAAAAAACAAAACGACACCAACAGACAAAGAATCCGTGAAACTGCACCACTATTAGGGCTTTACAATAAACCAAGACACAAGTCTGCCAAGAGCCCCGCGCTGCGATCCACAAAGTGCATCATGAGTAAACATACTCAGGCTAACCCACGTCTTTGTTCCTGGGATAAGGATCACCTCCAAGACTAAGCAAGCAGGCATCCTACTCCGCATCGCTCCTCGATGGCCTTTACCTTTACTCATCATGTCCGCCTTTTGTGGATTTTTCCCTGTGACCAGACCATTACCACAGAACCACCTTCGTTTAACACTTTTCCTGTGTTCGCTTTCCACACTTCTTCGGTTTCCACGAACAAAAATGAAAATGAGAATTAAATTCGTGGTCACTGCGCATAGGTGGACCTATTCCCTGACCAGAAAGCAAAAGGTTCTAGCGAGCAGCTCTGTCTCGGATTCTGGTGAACCGTCGCCGACACTACCACTATGTCATTAAACAATGGACATGGCACCGGTTCTTATTTTTTTATTATTTTTATGGTTGTATCTTTGGTTCGTCTTTCATTGGTTTTATTGTAGTTCTTTTGGAGTTTGTTCTGTGCTGCTTGCGTTTTCGTTTTGTTCTTTGGTGGGTCTTTTTATTTTGTTTTGGTTTCATGCATTTTTCTTAGAGTAGCCCCTTACTGTGGTGTGGGTTGTCGAGAACAGGTATTTGTTTTTCTCGTTTCACGCTTCACACTTGATTCATTCGACTCTCACTCTCTGCTCTGGCTTTTCGCTTGTGGTAGTGAGTGACGAGGGTTTGCTATAAAGAGAGCAATTTATCCATAATAATGTTCGAATGACCTAGAGTTCCAATCCAAAGGTTCCTTACAGGTAGGCTCAGCTGCCTGCGTGCCAACGTCGGGCGAGCTAAATGTTTTGAAATGTGTGACAGGTAAGCGGCTTCTGAGTTACCGCTTCAATTTGACATCTCTAATGAAAGGCCGGCTCTCCTCAATTAAAATACCTGACTTCAAGCGAAAATCTTGTTCTCTGGACCGAGCGTCGTCGTCGTCATCGTCTTATCGCAATCAATCTTTCTTAACCTTGCAATGATTCTCGCTGTTTATCTTTGTTTATTTCCCACGCTTTGGAATTAGCATGCCCAGGCTCGGTGCCTTTCATGCCTTGGTCATGGTGGAAAAGGACAGAAAAAGAAAACACACCAACCAGACGAGTGTTTCAGCTGGTCGTTTGACACTTCAAATTAACTGTTTTAATGCGTAATTTTTATTGTCACATGAATGTGTTTACGGAGTAAGCTTTTGTATTGATAGATGGGCGCGATGTGCATTTAAAAGCAGTCATGACATGAGTCACAAAACTGATCAGCATGGGATGCGTTTAGTAATCTTAAGCAACCTATGGCCCAAGCCCCAGTATATTTAGATACTTGCTCATGTTCTTTGCTTACCCGCTGTGACTGACTCATAGGAAGTGCTGGTGATGAAGAACTAAGGAGTGACAGTTGAAACGACACGATGCAACGCCGACGACGCACGTGAAACAGCTGATTTTTGATTGTCAACTTAAAATAAAAATATTTTTACGGAATATTGTTATCTTTTGACGATTGGAAAAGTCAAAAATGCAACACCTGGGGGCCAAATTTGGAATACTATAGCTGTCAAAAGTCAAAAATTAAAACGCACAAAGGTAGGTAGGTACTAGGTAGGTACTGACAGCTGCCTTCAATGCATATGTTCACTTTTTTGCTGTAGGCAACTTAACTTATTTGCAAATAAAATAGGTAGTTTGCAGGAAGGCTACATGCAGCAAAATATTATAATTTACACCACGGTGATGACACCACGGTCAGCTGGGTTAATGTTGAGGTCTTGACAACGACATGTTCCACATTTGAGCATTATGGAATAGGTACCTATGTATATGATTATTGATTTATAATAACTGACTTGGGACCAGTTTTTCATTACGAGATCGTCTGGGCTTCGCCGCTTCGGAATAAAATGGAGGCTTCGCCCAGATATGAGTCTTACAGTCAATTTTGATAAAATCTTAGTCGCCAAATTTGGTATGTAAGGTAAACCTTTTTTTGACATCCTTTTTAAACTTCTTTTCTTGGTTTTATATGAGAAATGAGAGTTGAAAAAATCGACGATTCAGAGAGGCGAAGATTTCGAAAATTTTAAACACGAAGCTAGACATGCTTTCTGGGATAACGACAGATTAATTTTATTCCGGGACTTAGCCTGGTTTAACCCAGGTCATGCGAATCGATAGACTTTTGCGCTTAATCCGTCGGAACAATCTGTTTCCCAAATCTCAAAGAAATGGTGGTTCGTATTTAATTTTAAAGCTACAGCAATAAAGAGGGACCCATTCTTCCTAAAATTAAAAAAAAACATTTGTCCCGTCTAAAAAAAAATGAGTAAGTACAAAGCTCACCACGATGACAGGAATTGCGGGTTCAAAGGATTTTGGCTCTCTTTTTCACAGGGTTTAGCTGCTCACACGATTTCGCAGATTTCGTAGAATTGAAAACAGTTAATCAAAATATGTACATAAGTACAAATGTTCCATTTAATGTAGAAGAAGAATGACAGCTTTTTGCAGTGACCGTCATTGACTTGCAGAAGATGTTTGTGAAGTGAAGCGGTTTGTTGTGGCCGCTTAAGGTGAGAAGAGAAATGCGTACCTCAAAACACTTACAATTCAAAAAGTCATCGAAGAGAAGAGGAGAATTATTATTGTATTGCGTTATAGATCTCCTTTTGACCTGACTGATGCGCAAAGAACTTGGAAAATTGCAGTCAATTAGAACAGTCAACAGCATAGTGATGGAAAACATTCGGCCTGAGGCTGGAGCTATATAAAAGAAAATAACTTTTACATTTTTTACACCACGCATGTGAAGCTGTAACTTTTCGAAGCTCTTCAAAGTCGCAACAGACTATTGGGCATGACTCATCCATCGTCGAGAATTCGGTGGAAAAGAGTCTTACAGTAAATTAAGTTTAATTTTGGACAGAAACAGACTCATTGCGAGATGTGGAGAAGGTTGAATAACGATCACATGCCACTTCAGAGCTGTAATCGGGTCGCTTTTAAGGGACGAATAGTGCGTCTTCCAGTGGGAGCTTTGTACTTTTAAGGGTTGTTCTTAAAAGTGATCCTGAACGGCTTCAGTTGCCCCTCAGCAGATTCACTTTCATACTGGCATAGCAGCAGGAGTCAATACATACACAAATCCGCTGATCCGAATGCCATGCCCAGATCATAGCTCTGAAATACTTATGAACTGTCTACTTGATGCACGGAAGTTTTTAACTATTGTCAGTATATGGTTTCGGGGCGGTCCACTAATGAGCTAAAGACTCGTTTCACTGAAGGGTGAAAACGCTCATTGAGTCTTCTTGATGAAAACAAAGTTATTGCACTTTGTATTTCGAAGGCGTTTGACAGAGTTTGACATTAAGCTCCCCTGTCAAAAATGCTGAGTCTCTTACTTTTTTGAATTATAAAATCCCTTTCCTTTCTTGGAACTCTGGAAAGCTTCAAGTCTGATGTACATCATATAATTCTGGTGTGCCCAAGACTCTGTCCTACCTCCAACAGTTTTCTTGATTTTAATGAATGATCTAATCTTCGACACCTGTAAGGCTACAGCCACGCACTGAGCGGCAAAGAGACAGAGCTGCGAAATTAAAGCATATGAAGTGATATGGAAGTGGCCACGCACTGAGCGGCAAGTGTCATTTGTATGGTAAAAACATGGCCGTAGCCCAATCTAATACATTCTTTCGCTCACAATAGTACCCCCATTTTTCATACTTATTGCCAGGATTAAGTCATAAGTTCTTAGGGAGCATGTGTCAAATTTTGACCTAAGAAATAAAAAAAATATTTATAGAGCGTTCGTACTTCCAAAACTAGAGTATAACTCACATCTCTGGGCAGGGGTAGGTGCACCTAAAACAAAATTGAACAAGGTGGTAAAAGCTTATAGTTAAACTAACATTATGAAGCCCCATTTGAATACTTGACTCATTTGAATACTGTCGCATTTGACCGACTCGAAGGAACGTTGAATATGCTTTCCTATATCAGAATGTACATAAAACCAATTACGAAAAATGATTGAAATAAAAGTTCGGTCCCATAAGATTTCGAAATAAGATTCTTCATGTCTTGAGGTGCTGCTTTTTCTACTATTCTTCTTCTATTCGGGAGAATCTCAATGTTGAACAGCTGTTAATCACGAAAAAGGACTTATACACTTTTAAAATACAAAATTTATTAGTCGCCAGCTTTTGTTCCCGTGACTTTGTGTCCGAAAGGGTTGTGACGTGTTGTTCGCCGGGCAACAGTGTGCGCGGACCAATTTCTATATCGTTCTTTTCTCGGATCTAAAATGTAAAATAGCAGAAATTCTAGCATTTTAAGAACATTTAATCCCGGAGTAGTCGGAGATTTTGACTGAACTCATTAGGAGTAATAAAGAGCTTGTAGGAAACACAATTAGGCATAAAAACCTATTAAGAAAGAATTAATGAAGTAGATCGATTTATACCTATCTACTGAAATAAAAAAAATACACCAACAGTCTCACTTTCACTTTGTCTTTTATGCCCATAAAGAATACTTTTGACACGCAACCTTCTCTGAAGTCCTATCCATCCAGTAGCATAATGTCTGTCTTCGACTTTCTTAAACACGTTGTTTCGTGATCGATTTACTGGCCCCCAATGATCCTATGCCTGAAAGGAATTTTTGCAGCATATGCTAATGCAAGACACTATCGAGTGACAGTTGACAGAAGAATAACAAAAAGGTCAACACCGTTCGCAAGATACGATTACCTACACACCGTGTAAGAAGGAAGGACACCGTCACGTAAACACAGTGAAATTCAATCCGAACGGCCTTTCACGTCCTTCAGCACAGTTCGTTTTTGCTTTGCTCTCGTTTTACTTCACTTTAAGTACCGTTATATGGGAGGGAAATAAAGTAATGCAAAGGATTTTCTTCTCTTTTTTTTTGTAGGTAAACAAACATATTGCACGACGAACGCACCCATTGTCGCCCACACACATGACAGGCAATATTCGCAATCCAACATTTGTCCATATATTCGATCGGTAAGGCGTCGCGTCGGTCGTCGTTGTTGTGGTCGCCTGATCGGACCCTACCTCACCAGGAGACCTTCCAATTATCCAGGCAGTTCACTTCAATGGGTTTCATTGAAATTGAATAGCGAATGCAGGCATGAGTTGTATGCACAAAATTCGAATACGATACCCGAAGACCACACCGTTGTTCGAATGATTTATGGCTGGAAATTTAATTGAGGAATAAGTTGTTGATCGAGGCGTTTTGATATAATTTTTCCAAACCATATTGATCCAAAGAGCTTTTGAGGGGCTACACTTAAGTGCAGCGCAATACTGAAGAGCCGGTCCTTACTCTTGTTGTGTTGTGACCGTTGTGACAGAGTAATCGAAAACGATTTTGTGAGGGCTCTTGTTGTATTAAAGTGATCGCAAGGTCGAAGTTTTTATAGTGCTGCTTAACAAGGTATTATGTTTTATGAAGGAAGCATATTACAGGGTGCTCAAGGGGGAATTCCATGTTGCAAAAGGGATTGTATATGGTGGAGTTGGTAAGTTGGTATGCATATCGTGTCGACATAATGAAAAGACACTGAAATGCCACAAATCTATTGTCATGCTGGCGGGAATTCAGTGGGGAAGTTCGGGCAGAATTAACTCGCTCAAAAACAAAATATTTTCTACCTCTGGTATCTACTAAGACTTGAACAAATTTGGAGTGAACAAACGCGTATACGGAAGACCAAGTTAGAGATCTGTCCGCTGGCTGTCTGGTACCTACTTATTACATTGTCGACACAAATGTTCCCCCTAAAATTAGGGGCGTGTTATAAGATTTAAGCCACGAAGTATGAAAAAAGTACTTATGTACTTCTAACAGCACTTCTTGGTTTTAAGCGCATACCGATAGCTTTTATACCATTTTTTACCAGCTTCTTACTGTTAAGAGTGCAATTGGATGTTCGTTAACGTGATTTCTTCGCATGTTGTTACTTAGTTGTTAAAAATTTTGTTAAAAAGTTTATTTTTTTATGTTTTTTACAATTAGGAAAGTTCGAGCGGAGTCGAAACGCACGATTTCGTTGGCGAATTCGCATCATCTTCACGTGAGATGACCCTACACTCGAATTGCTGCTTACAGTTTCAAATGTGGCATAAACTGTGTGGCATGTAGCGCCGTCCTGCTGAAGCCACAATTTGTTGGCCTTTAATTTATTCAATTAAGGCCAAAAGTTGAATAAATCGTTGCCCTGGTAAACGTCGTTCTTTAAATATTCGAAAACTCTCTTGGAAGACATGTGGTGTGGCTCTGTCCTACTGAAGCCACATATTGTTGGTGCCCAATTTATTCAATTAGGGCCAGAAGAAGTTTGTTATGATCTGACAAAACGTCGTTCTCAGAAAAGTACGGACCGATGACGCGTTCAGCATTTCCACGTGTTGTTGAACGCTTTATCCGCCTATTGCAAAACAGACTGAATAATTGAATGTCGATCTGCCAGATGTAACCTCAAAAATGTGCCTGCTATCAACTACTGCCAATGCTCAAAAATCGCTATTGAATGTGTTTTTAGTTTAAAAAAAAAACTGTTTTAACCATTTTTGCAATAGGTTTTCAATATTTTTAAATATATATTTACCACAAATGTAACAAAAGTTATTACAGTGTTGTCGTGTTGTCAAAATGTCGGTGTAAAAAGTTAATAGCTCTTGTTATTCTGACTGAAAAATGTGCAAGACACCCTAATGCGTTTGTGATATTTTTGCCTAACAAAACCTGCTAGGAGAAGATCCATCATAAAAGCAGTAGGGTTTTTTAGGACCAGTGTTGGTCTGCAAAAGCACCTCGAAGAGCTTCATTTTGTGGCGTCAAGTTGACAGTCTGTCAAAGCTATGGGATTTTTTTGATTCACTTCTGGCTACAGGACATTGCTGTTTAGATGCTCCTATCTATTTCCCGCTTTTTTATGTTTTTCTATGGGCTATTTTTTCTACTGCTATGATATAATATTAGTGGAATAAGGACATGAGCCATTTTTGCCAGTTTATACTATTATTTGTCGCGTATTTTGTCGCTATAGAACCCAGACAATGCGGACACTTTTTTTTCGGTCAAAATCTTTACTTCATCAAAGATTTAAGAGCTCTGAGATTCTGCAAGAATCCAGTAATCTTCTGCTTGTTGGAATATCTAAGATCTCAGAACATAAACCCGCTCCGAAATTCGTTTAAGATCCATTAAGCTTGCCAAATCGAAATTCGATGTGAAACTTTCGATTGCTATTGCTCCTGCAACAAATATTTCCGGTGTGAAGCGGCTTGGTGTAGCGGATGGTGCTGAGAAAAGATCTGCCTGGTTTTAAACACCTGGAGTTCAAATACCTATCAGAGAGGAGATGAGAGGAAATTAACTTTCGGAACCCAGTACAGCGAAGCGCAAAACTGGCAGTCAGAAGATCAAAGGAACAGACATTGAAGAAGTGTGGCCGTCGGTAAAGAAGCTGTGAATAAGAGGTACCGTGGGCAAATCGTAAGTAATAGTGTGCGAATCGAACTCCTGTGGTGTGTACCCTTCCCATAAATCAAATCCCGTTGAAACAGGATAGAAAATGAAGCTCTGTATACTGAGTTATTGACCAAACGAGCAATATTAAAGGTACTGCGCTGGCCGGTAACTATCAGGAAAGCTAAGCTTGGAGTGTAAGCAGAATATTAGATTTTACTCCAACCCTCATTTATGATCATGAAATTTGGATAGTTACTGAAAGAGTAAGAACGCTTATACAAGCTGCCAAAATGAGATTCCTGCCGTGCGTTGCTTTGCTGGAGTTTTTCAGTGAACCTAGATCTGGGATTAATCTCGGCTTAACTATCCAAATTTGGTGAGTTATTGTCGTATCAACTCTGGTGGAGAGTCTGAACTTCTTTGATTGTTTCTTCTGTGAGAAATGGCAGTGGCTTTGCGTGTTTCTATGAAAAATTACATCTGAAAATGACTCGAACTTCTTTTCCTGTGTTTTTCTATGTGAAGTGAGAGCTGAGAAAGTCAATAATTTCGAGAGTCGAAGATTTTGACAACTTTACTGACGGCGTTAACTCTGCACTGAAAAACTGTTTGCTGAGTTAACTCTAGATTCGTTTTGTTCAGGGGTTAAGCGATCTTGGTTTAAGCTGCGCTTAACTCAGTACTGAAAAACCGGCCCTTAGTGACCAATATTTCGTTAGTTTGGTCACGTTCTTCGCCACATGCCCCGAGCCAAACTTCCTGGGCTAACCAAGATGCAAGCAGGCCGCCCAGTTGGTAAGTTGGTTGGACCTCTCCTGGATGACTTGGGAGAAACGGCTGGATACCTCTTGTTGGTGACGGAGCGTTTAAGCTACCTTTTCCTCACAGTACGCGTAAGGCAATTGCCTTTTTACCCTCCGACTTTCTTCCGTCCTCAAATAGTTCATTACACTAGCCTTCGTCAAAGAATAGTTGACGTTCATGCTGTTGAAGATAAATTAAGCTTACTTTAACTTTGTGGAATAAAAGCTTATAATTTACATCTACACATATGTATGATAAGTTTGAAACTTACGTTTCTCTTAGGGCGAAAACTCGTAAAGCAAGATCTGTTCTTACAAAATTCCTACTGTGACAGTTCTGACAGATCAGCATCAACAATTTTGTTTAGTCATTTATCGAAGATGTGTGAGATTAATGCCTTCAAATTACAAGAGCTAATAAAATGTATAAGCTGACTTACAAAACACTTATTTTCTCACGCTTTAACGTCAAGAATATATGCTAATCCTCCCAGCTGGGTAAATAAATCTATGTCCAGTCCCGCATTGGCCATCGTTTGACACTTTCATGAATTTCACTATAATTAATAGTCTTATTGCGAAAGAAAGACCGTTTAGGTAGCGCGGCACGGCAGTCTCTTCTCCCTAAGACCATTTTAATTCGATCTTAAGACAATAAATTGTAATGAAAGCTACGACCATAGACCGTATCCGCAGTAATTAATGCACAAATTTGCATATATATTGAATATTTATGATATTGACGTAAAACGCGATTTAGCTACTTAGCGACCTAGCGGTAATGTATACACGAATTCGCAAAAGATCTGCCATGTTGTGTGTGGCCATTGTTGTGCAAATTTTTGAATAAAATTGAAAAGTTAACCGTTAAGCTTTTGATTGGTGCGGTCAAAGGCCCCAGCATGCCGCTTTTCGGGTGTCTGCTGCCGGGTGACACATATTATTACATCTGCAAGATTCGCTAACGATACTTTCTACTACAATTTGGACGAATGGAAAATATGAAAAAAATTGTATCGCTGATGCAGACATCTGGCTGAATTATGTAGTGCCAAAGTGAATTCCAAAAATAAATGCATTACCATTAATGGGTCGGATGGAGGCACTAAAAATACGCATAATTCTTACATGGAATGGAGTCATGGTCCAGGAATAGCACGCGGTGTCTGGCAAAAGATTTTATTCGCTATAGTTGCATGCCAGAACTGGAGTCTGTATACTATATACAGACTGTGCGATAGTAATTCGTAAGTTAAGTTAGGGTAGACCATGATCTCATGGGAAGATGTTTGTTTATAGACCAATTAGATAAAGAACTTAGGCAAGTAGGTATATGCAGGGGCTTGCAAAATTTTATGAGAAAGTTAAATAAGCAATTAGGTTGCGGGAATATAAATCAATTAAGTTGAGCATAGCAATGGGATCTGCTAATAAAAAAACTTATTTTTCTTAGACTTGAATAAAATGATCTAAAATGGAAATATGTATACACGAGCTTCTGGTATCATTAGAAGTTACACTGTACCTGAAGACTGAATGTAACATCATAAACTTTTTATGATGCTCAATTTGACTTAACCTAATGGAATGGGAACTTCCATCCTTGCACTTTACCACGTTCCATGCACTCCATATCGTTTTTATATCGACTTTCAGTCGGAAAAAATGTGTCCATTATTTTGAAGATTCGGCTCCGACTGTTCTGCTTATACTGTTCTGCTGCTTTTGGTTCAAGGACGAGCTGGTCTTCAACAAAAAAATGTCTATCACATTGATACTTAATTACAGTTCTTTCATTGGTGGCTATATACTTACAAACAAACGGGTACAGTTTCCATATGCTACAAGCTTAATTTAAGCTTTCATTTAAGGATCTTTGAAGACTACGGCAGGTCTATTGCATCCTCTATACGGTAAAATAAATCTTGCACTAATCAAAATTCACTGAAATTGGACCAATATTGGATCAACATTTTTTATTCGTGAAATCGAGAGGCTTGAGTTGCGCTTTAACTTCTATGTTTATGTTATAGTGAGGACAAGAAGCAGCTAAATTAATCATGTGGTGCAAAAGAAGATGACTCTAATGGACCGTGGTAAAAAAACTAATGATTTCCCAAATGTCGTTCCAAAATATATTTCCAATTTTGAAAAAGAACCAGTTGTCGGTTGAGACGATCTCACGATTTAGCACACACTTGTATTTGCTTGGTGTTTGTGCAAATGAATGATCTACATTAAAAATTAGAAATTATAATATCCTCTGCAAGAGATTAAAAATAAATATTCTCACGAATCTCATCCACCCCTTTCATACTCCTATTTAGGAAAGATTTACTAAAAGATACAACTCAACTTTTTTTTAGTTTTCACACACCTTTTTCACAAACAGTTTAAAAAAAGATACGGAATCAGTCCCAATATTTGAGAGAATTGTCAAAGTTAAATCCATTTAATTAGCAGTTTTTAACGAAACCTTTTGCTCGCTTTTGGGACCTGGAAGATCTCTCCTGAGAACCTACGTGAGAAAAGAGAGTTGTTGCATCAATTTGATCTTATGCTTGGAGATTAGAGATTTATTTTTAATCTTCTTTTACTAATTTCTGTTATATGAAAATTCAAAAATAATACCATGTCTCCACCAAGTACTCATCCGCGATTAACATTTAAACTTACACTTATGTTCTACAAATCTCGAGATTTACCATACAAGTTTAAATCCTCTCGGAAAATAATTTAAAATTAATCTCCTCTCAAATAAATCTCGAAAGCCACATTTAACCCTGTTCGCATACATTTATAACAGTTTGCCACCGTAAAAAAGGGAACTAAAATTAACTAAGGGATTAATTAATTAATTTTTTTTAAAATTAAGGGAACTCATGACAGACCTGTCATAATTTTTTGGTTTTGCTGGAGTCTTAAGGGCTAAATTGTTTGTTCTAAATGTAATCGTCACTCTCTTTTGAGAGTGAAAGTGACAACAAAAGAGTGATCATGTTTAGTTAATCTTATGTTTGTTCCGTGGAGGTACTTCGGGATTTATTTTATTTAACCTCCAACTAATCGCAGTCTTATGGCCTAATAAATTTCATCTTTACTTCTTTACGCCTATACAACTCTTTTCACAGATTTTTAAACCATTTTGAGACTTGCAAAAGCAAATAGCAAATCTGACACCTCTTTGGAATTATTAAACCTATTTTTTTTTTTACTTTTTGGCAGTATTGTAGGTGCTTTCGTTGGAAGGCGATTACTACAGAAGCTTGAACTACTTGTTAAGGAAACTTAGCCGTAGTCTGACGGAAAATGGGAGGTTTCTTAGTGAGTTAGAACCTCACACTATGATCACGCGCGGCCGGTCCTCGTAATGCCCATGAAGTATTTTCCTAACCTGTAGTTGGTGTCAAGTTTATGTTACGTTTGTGCGGTGGAAACACTCCTTACTTCAGTAATTTGCGTTTAGAAAGGGGTGGCAAAATAGTTGTAGGAATATTATCATTAACGTTTTCTGTTTAAGCATGCTTCAGCTTGATTTTGAACTCTTTGTCATTTATGTTTTTGATTCTTTGGATTGAAAACACTCTGTCATTTTGTTGAAGTTAAACTGTTTTGACATTTCGTAATGTGACATACCTACTGTGACTTGACCATAATTGGTATATTTAATTATCTTAATGTTGTTATAACCTTAACGTGATGCTTATTGCTCTTAAATACTGACCTCAAACTTTAGTAGCTGCATAGCTTATTCCTTGCGGACATTGCTAGATTCCAGTCAGACATGCGAAAACGAATCCTAAAATAGTTATTATAATTATAAGCCTATGACTGAGAATGAATTTTCTGAACTCGGTACTAGGTATAAGGTCTTCTGATCACGAATGTAAATACATTGTTTAAGCGATTGCGACCCAGAGAACATGACAACCAATAAAAAAAAGATCCGACTTTTCAACTCAGTCAGTTACGGATTCCCGATCAAAAGGCTTTTCCCGAACGGTTCCAAAAATGTTGGAAAAAGGTTAATTAAATCAGCATCAGAACAACAAAGGATGCTGAATCGGCTGCATACATTTGCGTTTGAATAATAAAAGTTTCTTTAGTTTTTTTTTTGGGCCTGACATCTTAACTCTGACCTTCCGACTTATTAGGCCACTTCGATTATTTTCCCTGCTGGAGTCCAATTCAATTACAAATTCATTAGTGTAAGTTATTCGTTCACCTAAAACACCCGCATCGGATGCCACCAATTCGATTACAGCTACTGCAGCACCTCTTGGCCTTGGACTACAAAACCTCCTCAAATACAACCCGCGATTTGTTACATCACCCGAAAACAAACAAAACACCAAAAACGATTAGTGAACAAAATTATCGAAAAAAAAGGAACAGGCTGCTTCACTTGCTTCCATTTGTCATTTTTTCGGTGATTATTTGCTTCCATTACCATTATACCCTCTTCAAGCCGTTATGTAATTTAAATTCAAACTTCTATCTATCGAAAGGTTTATTGCAAAAGTATACCCGCCATTAGGTGGTAACAGCCTCTACCTACCCATCTTCTTTGGAAATTTCAGGAAGTTTAACAACAAAATGTCGTGATCTTCACACATTATCGTTAGGGCTTTCAAAACTCTGTCCCGGTAAATTGTATGCATTTGAAGCTGATCGATTTTTCTGTATACCGATCGACATAAGCTTGTGAAAGTGTCTAGACATTATGTGGAGAGCGCAGGTTAAATGATTTTAAGAAAAGCTTTTTCTAAATGATCATATAAGCTGCCCCATGTCAAACTACTGTCTTGCTGAATACTTTTGACATAAGGTAGCGCACGCACTTTAATTAAGTCAAGCACGCAAGTGAGAGGTGACAGATTAAGCTTGACAGCTGTCACGATGGAATAGAGATTTTCTTTGCTGTCGACTGAAATTTGATTCAAAGTTCAGTGCATGTGGTGCGTTTCGAGAAACGCACTCGGAGAGGACTTCCTACGCAGTGGCATATGGATTTTTACGTCACGTTCTATGCTTACAAGTTACTCGTGGCAGAAATCTTCCAAACTAACTCATGAATGTCAGTAGACGATCGGATTTTACAAACTATCAACCGCTGGTCAGTATATTGTAAGGTATCTAACCTATTACTACTCAAATGCCCAGAAACCAAATCGAGGAGCAATTGAAATGGAAAGATACTTTAATCAGAGCTAATTTCTAAGGGAGTATAGTGCAATGCAATTGTGCAGCGCGTACTTTACTTTCTTTTCGTGCAATCGTGCATCAAATAATTTCTACAATTGTTGTGCACGCCATTGCGGATAGGATGACAATGGGAGGAATAAACTCGGTTTTTTTGGGGGATAATTTGCCAAGGCAACCAGGAATTAGACTTGATGCTGTAATTTTTAGGCAATTTTCAGCTAAAACCTAACTAGGAGAGCAGATGTCAGTCGGGATTGTTAGATGAACAGCATGATAAATCTAAGGAAAGCTGATGCACAATTAAGCTTCCAGGCACGAGCCAAATCCTATTACACGAGCACAAAATTAGCTCAGTCGTATCTGGACTGGGACCCAAACAGTCATGCGCGCTGACAGAGTCAATGACTTCACTTTCCTGTGAAACACTAAATCTTACACAAATTCCCCACATCGAGAGTTCATGCCTTTGTAGCGCTATCGTCCAATTAATTAAGCGAACTTTATGAAACTATGAAAACACAATTTAGTGCTCCATCTGTGTGTGCTGAACAGAAATAAAAAAAAATTACTAATGCGATGCGAATCTGGGTAAATCTATAATTGAAATTTATGTCACAATTCCTTTGGGGATTGACGACGACGCTAGGGTCTGAAAACAAGACTCCACTGCATGTAGTACCGAAATGCAAAACTATAAAAATTCATCAAAATTTGTTGCACGTACAGCGGGGGCATGTAGGGTGTATGGGCGCACATGGCCTAGCGTGTTCTATTCAAGTCAGGCTATTTGGAGGAATGAGTTCCGAGGTTCCATTGTAAATGGAATGAGTCAGCTCGGTGTGTTCTATGAATAATATTACGCAGATTTGCAAACTCCAAGGCAGACGATCGCTGGTTGCGTTTTTATTACACCAGTCGGCTGTGTTGTGGGGATATTAATTATGCATGTTCCCTGGACGGGGGAACAAGCGGGATCGCTTACCAAGTTGGGAATGACTTTTTGACAATGCATCTCTATTTTTGGCGAAGGGGTTGTCAAGTCACTATACGAGAAGGAATGAGGGAATATCCTTAATGGGATTTGGGGCAGTAAGTTACTTATTAGGTGACAATAGATAACACTTCGTTCTATGATAGGAACAGAATAGTTATTAGTTTTTATTCCAGGCATGACTTAGAATAAATTACTATTTAATTGGATACGTGTACATTGGAACAAAAGAACTCTGTCAATTATAATTGTTTACGTCGCTTATTTACACTATCGAATACTTTTTTCTTGGCGTCAAAAAGCGTTAGGACTAGATTTAAGCCTTCAGCCCAGGATTCATTATCCGTTGCGTCCGTTAAGTCGAACTGACAATCCATTTAAATACACACCTACTTATGGGAAGCGGCCCATTGAAGAAGTGCGTGACGTACGTCGCTTCCATAAGAACATGTGTATTTCACAGAGTTGTCAGTTGTGTAATTCGGCGTGACGGACGCAACGGATTCATTGGGCTGAAAGGTTTACGTTAGGACTTCCGAAAGAAAGGTTATGCGGTCCTTGTGTTATTAGTAATAGCAGAAGATTTTTCTTTCAGGGTGTATTTCGAGAAACAAGTTTCCTAAAAACGGGCTAAAAAAACACCCTTTTATGGGAGGCACTATGAAAACTGCCAGAACACGTAAGTCTCCGTTTTCTCATAATTTCTCTTGACTACAACTAATTTTTGTAGTGGTTCTTTTTGTTTGGTTGTCCGAAAGCGTTCTGGACTCTCCTGAGTCTGTTTTCTTGGCACTCGTTTGACAATTCCTTTTCTGCAAAGAAGAGACATTTGCTTCTGGCCGAGAACCCAGAATCAAAACCAGAAGCACGCACACAATCATACAATATTTGTGTCAAGTTGGATGAATGCTTGCTTCACAAATACAATGCTAGACAAACTCCAAAATCAAAAAATACGTGTTTGGCTATTCGGATGTACAGCCCCAGTCCGGGAGAAGAATGCCCTGATCCGGGATCGCTGACCCAAAAGGTTATAAGCTTACCGAACAATTAACTAGTTTACGCTTCGCTAGTGTTTTACAATGTCTCCACCGGCACTAAAAATATGATTAAAAATAAATCCCAAATTGACTCCACCAGACAAATATAGGATTGATTTGACACGCGCACTTTTTTTCTGTCATATTGGCTCTCAAAAGAGAGTGGCGATATCATTTTCCAGGAGCAAAAATCTCGCTGTCGTACAGGGGGATAGTTTCAGTTTGGTTTTTGATTCTCAAACTGTTGCAAAGGTGCATAAAATAGGTTTCTGAATAGGGTGAATGCGGGATTTATGAGAGGATTTATTTTTAATTGCCTACCGAGAGGATTTAAATTTGTATGGTAAATCGCGTGATTTGCAGAGGATTTAATGAAGATTTGTAATAATCGCAGATTAGTGCCCGGTGGAAACACGGTATTTATCGCGTTGGATAGGTTAGGTTGCTATCCAGTGAATACGCCTAATAAAACCTTCAGTTCGTGCCGTTTCACCCTACGTCGCTAGTCGAAGGGTCTTGTTCTTTATAGTCGTCGCTCGTGGTTTGTCTTGTTTAGAGTGCGGATCATTTTTCATTGTTGCAATGAATATGAAGACGAGCATTTAGCTTTCAGGCGAAGTTTGCTTATTTTTTGGCTCCCGGTAGCTATTCCTAAATCTCTGTGAACATCACTATTCCTAATATACCTTCATTCACAATAATTGCTCTCATTGCTCAAAAGCAGCTTTCTAAATTATCTTCGTCTGTTTAGAGTTTAAACATCCTAACGAGAGATCTAATTGAAAATTATAAAAGTTAAAATGAACGCTTTAATTTTTTACTCAACTGTCAAATGCACCGAGGTTGCAATTAAAGCCGTAGCTTGGGCTTGACACAACACCAGATTGTTCTACATATATCCTTCGAACAAGTGCTGGAGTGCCGCAACGAGCTTGTCCGGTGGTATTTCTGCAAATTCATTCTTCACAGGTTCTGGGTAAGAACCTTACTTAGGTTACAGACTCTCATTTAAAGCTATCTGATGCTGCTGTTGTACACTCCAAAAGGTAGGGACCGTACCTACACTTGTGGTGGAGGGTCTTGAAGTGTACAAAAATGTGGTGAATATAAAGATAAATATATTGTTATGTGGCGACAAGAAATAAAACAACTCGCAGGAGTCCCTGAATGCACCCATCGATTCGCTCTACAGACGCACCCGCTCGATTCACTAAACGAACATACCCAACTGTCATTCCAGTCATCTGACAGCAGCTGTCATATTCGAAGTTCGAATTTCGATTTCCCCTCCTTGGAATTCAGCGGAGGAGTACCAGTGGAAAATTACCAAAGGGGGTATGGAACGTACTAGAAGGTGCTTAATTTTGTATAAATACACGGGTGGCAGGCTCGTACGAGACAGTTATATTTTAAACGTGGACTTGTGAAAATCGGTAATAAAGTAAAAAGTGATTGAGTTGAAATAAAGTGTTGAATTCTAAATAGTAAAGTTGAATAACAGTGTGATCTGAGTTTAAATAAGTTTGTTTGATAAATAAAGTGTTTCATTGTGTGATTACAAAAGTGAAATTGAGTTTTATTCGACGAACCCCAGGCCGAAAATATTACAATATTTATCAGTCGAAAATCCTGTCAGTCTGATACAAAAACCATTTCAATTATTTCGCAAGTGACTGCCATTTTCTTACAGGGCGTGTCAGTTCACTATCCATCAACAATGAAAAAGAGGTGCTAAGACCATCCGAGTAACCAATCTATAAAGTCCAACGAAGCCGATGAGAAGACTTATCTTACCTAGTTCCCATAGCAAGGAACTAACTAATATTCGTCTCATTAGGCTTCACTGTTATTATCTGACAATAGCACCAATTGCAGTTGTCAGATTTTGATGCACTCGCTCAATGCGTTCCTTCAAATCGATACTCAATTGACAAAGGCTAAAGGCACCCTCTCATTTCAGCTATAGTGCGCTCGCCATCATTTATATTACAAATCCGATGGCAGATCATCGGTTTCCGAATGCTGTCCTTTTATTGCTCTCACTAGTAGGTATACTTCCTAGACATGCTATGAATGCCTAAATGATAATCGTCCGCGCGCTATTTGCAGCCTACCCACACGATGTGCGATTAATCATGTGAGCCTGGAGGAAAATAATCACGCGATGAGGTTGACTGAACAAAGGTTGTTTAGGTAATAGAAACCATAGGCCTGTGCGCACTGCACATGCGGCAATAAATTCAACATTGCGATGTGTCATCACAGGTATATCCAATGATCTCACCTGTTGCTTGGCTTAAATCGAAAACAGTCACCTGTAGCAGAACCCTTTTGGCGGAATGGATAAGGATGCTGTGCGTTTTTTTACCTGCGTGCAATGTCTGTCAGCTTAAAAGACTCACGTGTGCAGCATGCGAGCTGATAGAGTGACGTTAATTGCCGATTAAAATTTAAGGAAGATCGAAGATGACATTGATATGGCGGCGGAAACGCAAAGTTCAAATTTATGGTTCTGTTTCTGATGATTAAAAATACACATTCAAAGAAAGACCTATAAGGTTAAAGAGTGTGATCTTTAGTGCCCCGTCTGGAGACTCTGTCACTGTCATTCATGGGGTAGACGAACAAAGTGTCAAAATCGTCGTCCGACTCGCTGGAGTCGGAGAAGTAGCTGGTTAGAGAAAATTGTTGTTGATTTAATAGCTATTTAGTTAACGGTCACTTTCAAGTGCAGGGAACCGTATCGCGGATATTCTAACTTTGCATTAAGGTGAGCCAAGATTACATTCCTTAACCAACTATTTCTTTTGCTGGCAAGACATCTTTTTTAAGCAGCACTGGCTTCGGAAAGCAGTTGTTGAAGCTATACTAAAATCTTGATAATCTGTCGACAGGAGTTGTTCTCTGGTTTCAATTCAAGACAACCGAAATTAAAATGGGATAGAGGCCTGGCCTAGATAGAGAAGCAAATGAATGCTTTCGACACCTTTTAAATTGATAAATGTATAGCTGATATTTAGTTATATTTACATTCTTCCAACATTGTTCAAAAGGATGAATTATATTTTAGCCTTCTCTTAATTTGGTTTCACCCACACTCCTTATTTTTGGTGCCTATTTCTTCATCTTCATTATTAAAGAACGCATTCATCTTATGTTTCGATTGGTTAATTCTTGTATTTTTCTTCAAGAGTTTGTTTATTCGCAAGAAAAGAAGATAATTGATTTTAATTAATCGGTCTTCTTGCAAATGAAGCTACTTCGAACAGCACAGAATAGCAAACCTATATTAATTAGCCTCTTCGGCGAATCGAAGTTTTAATTGTTGACACAGCGACATACTCAAATATTATGTAGGTATTTGCCTATCCAAAATGATACCAGTTCAAGGCTGTCGATGAAATAATTTACTTCAACTTTTGTTCAATTATTTTCGAGAAACCTATACCAAAGTGGATGCGATAAACTGGTCTTGGATGTAGTCATGAAGAAGTGACTCATGCCTCTTCAAACATTCCATTAGTCATTATGAATCGTAAACGAATTTGTTTATCCCTAATTTCGCATGCACTAAAAATATTGGCAGATATTTATATCTTTTATGCCTCTTATATTCAATTACAATAATTGCAATTAGAAAGTGAGACATTGGAAATATTGGCATAACGTCGCCTTAGGGACCACTTCATGCCCGTCATCCTAAGTAAGCTTCGCGAACACCGCACCGGGGCTCACTGACCCATAGATCACATTAAACAAACAGATCTTATCCAAACAAAAACAACTTTTCAGTACTCGGGTGTGTTTACTTTTTTAAGCGAACTCACCTAAACGAAAAAAAAAGAGGCGAATAAATTTTAAGTCGGTCGTCTCAGGCGAATATCGCGACACAGAAGGGACTCACGATGATTAATCGTGTGAAATAACAAATAAATTAATAAAACTGAAAAAAAGAAGAAAAATAATCTCAAAAATTTGTGCATATTTGCCAATTAGCGAAAGCAAGCAATAAGGCAAAATCCTCCAGGTTACAGCATATATTGTGTGGAGAGATGACGATGTAGTCATCCGTTCAAGTGATACTTTTTAAAACGATATTCATCGTGTTTTGGTTCTCGGACGTACCCCAACCGATGCCTTGTTATGCTCGTTCAGCAGCGACTTCACGTGTCGGAGTCTCAGGAAACCGGCTCAAATTTACAGGTCATAATGTGCTTCCTGGTCCTGTGTTTGGGTGACTCAGTGTTTACTTATTATAACGAAACAGAAATTCAACGCATTCTGACCGAGTTTCTTTCAGACTCTTTAGAGATATGCCGTTTTAAGGAAGCATTGGCAATAAATTAAAAAAAAAAAATCGGGCTTAATGCATTGGGTATGGATTATAAGTTAAGGGATAGAACATGGTGTGCACTTAAAAGGCGTTGATGTATGAATTACTATCCCCTCCAGTATTATGCCTTTACTGAGAATGTTGAAAGGAATAGGTACCTAAATAATAATTGATTCGTATTGTTGTATCTTATACCATGTCTCCACCGGGCACTAATCGACGATTAATGTAAACCTTTATTAAATCCCTTACAAATCACGCGATTTATCATACAATTTTAAATTCTGTCGGCAAGCGATTAAAAATAAATCCACTCATAAGTCCCATTCACCCTATTCAATAACCTATTTTCTGCACCTTTGTAACAGTTTGAGAATCAAACTGAAACTGTGCCTGTACGACAGATCTCTCACAAGTGCGTCTTCTATTGTGATTTTTCAGTGGAAATCGTTTTTCGCTCCTGGGAAACGACAAATGAGAACACTCTGTTTCTGTCATTTGCCGAAATGACAGAAACAGAGTGTTCGTGTCAAATTAATCCTATATTTTTTTCGGTGGATCGTCTCCCACTAATCCTCTTTTAATTTCCGGTGGAGACCTAGTATTAGAATCGCTGAGATACTTAATTGCAATTTAATACTTCATTGCCATTTAAGTTTCTTTACTTATTTTCTTATCAGGCCCCTGACCGTGACCCGTGGAAGGTCCCTGCCTGGTGCACAGTTGCATTAAATTCTCTGCCATCATAATCTCGTTACTTCGCATTGGCCAGACCAAGCGCTTTGACACCCGTGTTGACTCGGTACCTAAAACGAAGGTTCGGTCTTCCTAGTGATCTCGAGCACAGGGGTTTAAATTTTAAATTCCCTTGACATTCTCTTGTCCTTTTCAGGAGTTGTCTTAGGTTTGCAGCCATCTGTGGTGATGCTGGGATGAAAGTAAACGTGAACAAATCGGAAGTGATGGTTGTTTCCCGAACTCCTGCGCAGTGTATGTACCCTGCACATAAATGGAGTTCCATTAAAACAGGTGGAGAAGTTTAAGTATCTCGGGGTCTTTTTCACGAAAGATGGGAGGAGTGGTACTGAGTTGTCCTGTGGAATTGGCCAAGCTGGAGCAATAGTAAAGGAACTGCGCCGGCCGGTCATCAGGAAAGCTGAGCTTGGAGTGAAAGCAAAGATCTCAGTTTTTAATTCAGTGTTCGTTCCGACCCTCATCTATGGTCATGAAATTTGGGTAATGACCGAGAGAATTAGATCGCGGGTACAAGCTGCCGAAATGAGATTCCTGAAATGCGTTGCTGGTGTTACTCTAAGGGTCAGAGTGAGAAACGTCAGTATTCGTAGGAATCTTAATGTTGAGCAGCTTCTTCTCCGAGTGGAGCGATCGATTCTTCGATGGTTTGGACACGTTGTTCGCATGCCCCCTGACAGACTTCCTAGACTGGTCATGCTAGCCGAGGTGCGAGTGCGTCGCCCCCCTGGTAGGCCAAGAAACAGGTGGTGGGATCAGGTAAAGAACCTCTCTGAGTCCCGCCTGGGGATTGCGCCGGATTCTCTTGAGTTGGTGGCGGAGGATCGAGAAAGATGGAAGGACCATTTTAGCCACCCTCGCTCCGTGACCCTTTTAAAGGATAGGCGGCATTCGAAAATGATGATGATGATGTCTTAGTTTAAAAATCTGATCTATAGTCGATCTGCCGGGCTGGAACCTGGAAATCGCACCCTGGTATGTGCAGAGCAAATCAGTGTGTCGCAGATGACTTAAGGCGCTGATTAAAAAACCCTGATAAATGGGGTTTTTCCCCTTGATACGCCATTAAAAAGCCCTGATAAATTTAGAAATGACTTAACCCTCTTATAGGTTGATGGTCTCTAATTGAGCGTTTGCACAGGCAGTATGGACAGGGATATCTAGATATATGGCGTGTATGGCAATTAATTATGCGGACTATAAACCCTGGGGCGTCTGCTCAAAACGAGCAGTTTCCTGGCCAGAATCTATTGTCCATGAGCCGAATACAAACCTTCAGCTAGATTTCAATTCCAACATGAAGGAAGAGTAGAAACATCCTTGGATATTTATTGATTCTACGACCCCAGGGCAACTCTTAGAGCTAGGAAACCACCATCCACCTTACGGACCCGACAGTATGCTTGGTGGTTTTAATATATCCGACCGAATTTATCCAGAAGGAATCACGAGGAATACGGATATGCTTAAGCATAGTGAGGACAGAGGGGAACAATAAGAGGAATGTAAGTAAAAATGCTGGTTATCGACCACGGCATTAACTCATAATAAGTGCATGGTACAGTCCCTCATGGCGATAGAACCGGAACTGGTTGAGAAGGCTAAAAAAATGTTATTTTGTTGTGACTAGTAGGTATCTCCTTGACCAAGTGACGATGTTCTTAGAAGCCTGGCAGTTGGGTGGAAAATCTTCAATTCTGGTGTCCCACGTTCCGGTGGTTGTACAGGTTGGAGTAGAGAAGATAATACTCACAACCTGATGTCAGAGAATGTTTTGTGTCTTCTTCCTTTGGGGCTTAGGATTGTGGTCTTGCGGTTAGGCTTTAACGGTAGACTTCGCTCCTAATACAGGTCTATGTATGCCCACCGAATCTAGAGTACGAGGATACAGCCTTCTTGAATGTGTTTGATGAGGCTCTTGTTGCATTTTGGATGGTTATGGCTTGTCCTTTACGAACAGGGAAATCAGGGAAAAGGGCGGGTTTCTTTTCGGTACTTTCATTAGGTTCATTCCATAAGACTAACGCCAATGCGCCCTGAAAAAGTACAAGCACTTTCATCAACCTTTGAAGTCAACGTGAGTAAACTTTGGAAGTGATGATTTTGTCCCTAAATGCTTTTGAGTTCACCTTGCAGATGTGCGGATTGCTATCTAATATTTTGATTAGGACAGATCTTATCTCAGTGTTCTTTTCATAAAAGATGGAAGGAGGAATACCGAGTTAAGCTGTGGGTTTCGCCAAGATTGAACAATATTAAAGGAAGAATTATCAGTAAAGCAGGGAAATCATTCTTAGTTTTTTTTTAACCATTTGAAAGGTCATGAAATTTCGTACAAGTTGCCAATTATACGAGGTATCCGACACTTATTCGGGCGATGAAACAAACTTCAGTTTGCGTTGCAATCTCAAGGTTGAGTCTTAGCTTCCTAGAATTATTGATCAATACTTCACTTACGCTAGACACTTTGTGCGCAGAAATACGATAGGTCATCCTAGTCGAGTAATGAATATCTATAGGAAAAATTACAATTGTGAACAATGAAGAAAGAAATAAGCGGGTTTTTCAGAGAAAAGTAAAACATCTGTTTGGTGATTTAGATTAGGTTTAGCATAAAGATCATACGTCTTTATGGGCTGGCACTAGATTCGTTTAATATCTATGAGTTAAGGTGACGTTTGTTGAATTCAGAAGCAAATTTCACACAAATTTAAGAGTGTTTGAGGCGCCTGAGCTTAGAAGATGGCAAAACAATTGCTTCACATTCACACACTGTATATTATGTCTTAAAGATGGGTATTCTTTGATTTCTTTTTCCTTGGTACCGAGACTTTTTCTTTTCTTTTAGGCGCGAGGTTTTGATCTGAAGTGATACATAGCCCTCCCACTCTACTGCATTCCTAATGGTCCGCTTGTGGAATACGCCGATTCGACCTCAGAATATATCCCGACAGGCCATCCGGTTTTGATCTTCTCATCACTGAGGTCAAATAAATGCTGTTGTCGTTCCGTTTGTGTGATCCAAGTATGTTTAGGCCTTCCTTTCTTTCGCGATTGCGCTGGATTGACATTGCCTTTTTGATAGGGTTCGTAGGATCTCTTCTTTGAACATGGCAATACCGACTCATGATGTTGTTGCCGAGTCTATAATTTGAAAAACTTTGCTTCAAATTCGGAGCTCAACCTGCACTGTGAAACTGCTTCCTGTATTTGCAACAAGGTTTATATTATTCTGGATTTTACAAATCTATGTCTTACTTTCGTTATGAGATATTTTCGGGAGTAAAAGCGTTCAGATCTACTTTCTCGAAAAAGGAGGGGGACGGGAGCGCAGCTTTCGTGTCGAGAATCTATCTAGAACAATTTGTTTACAATTCTAGGAAGATTCGTTTATTTTTAAGAAAACAAGCAAAGTGGAAAAGGATCAAGTGCTTTTGCTGTAGTGAGTATACAACATTAAGCAAAATTTTACTGTCAAAAATGGAGTGTCAAAACGAAAACACCTTCTCGATTACTCAGCACATGATTGTGTTAGTGCACCAAGGGTGGGTGGGTTTTTAGTTAGGTTCAACTTAAACCAAGATTCCCTAATCACCTAACAAAAGCAGTTTTTCAGTGAAGAGTTAAGTCCGTCAGTAGAGTTGTCAAAATTTTCCACTCTCGAAATTATGGACTTCACTGAAGTCCAACTCTCCTTCACATATAGCGCTTTTCATTGAAACTTAAAAGAATTGCTCTCAAAATCGAGAACTGCTCGTTTCAATAAAACATTTTTCCCCGTTTGGCGACAAAAAATCAAACATACGAGCTGGCAACCAACAAACACGTCCGCACATAAAATTGAAACAAATAAAATTGCTTCGATTAGGCGTTTGACAGTAGAAATGTTTGATCTGCCAAGATCGGGAGATCGCATCTTTCGCGTTGAGAATTGATCTAGAATTGCTTTTTTATTTTCAAAGAAACATGCAAAATCGAAAAAGATAAAATTTTTTGACAGAGGGAGCAATTCTTTTCTTGAATGAAAAATGCTAATAGAAAAGCACAAAATAAGAAGTTCGAGTTGTTCTTAGGTGTTATTTTCAGAGAAACTCGCAAAACAACTGCCATTCCTCACAGAAAAAATTTTTAAGAAGTTCATACCGTTCTGCAGAGTTTGAGTCACAAAATTAGGCGAGTTAGTCCCAGATCTAAATTCAGTTTAAATTATTTTTAATTAATCCTAGTTTAACTCCAAAACCCGTATTATTTCGCACTTTAAAACTGCCCCAAAGTAGATATAAATAAATAAAACAAATCTTCACTATTTATGGTTTCTTCTGTTCGAGTCCCTTTTTCTGTTTGATAATAAACCCAAGTTCACTTTTCCAGCCCTTCACTGTGCATCAGATGCTTTTGACAACTGCACTCGCGGTATCTTGACAGTTGACAGATTAGCACAAAAAAAAGAGAACAGCAACAAATTTTCCACTGTGCTGTTTTCTGCGTCTGTCTGTGCCTGTGGATTTGATGAAACTTATCACTCGAGACAATTATAATTAATGTTTTTCCATTATCAGTTATTGCCTATGAATCCGAGATTAAAGCATAAATGCAGTACAATCAGTTAATTCACATAGTCTAGGCGTGGTAGTTAAATTTTTCGTTTGTGATGCAGCAGCGACTGCGACGTGATGAAATCCGAGTGTGTTAGCTAATTTGTCCTCCATTTGAGAATAGATTTCTTTGTGTTTTTCTAATCGGCCTAGTCTATGGCTTCGTATACGCGTGAAAAAATCTTAAAGTCATGGGTGGGTGTACCTGAAGTTACCCTGATTAAGGAGGTGGCCACCAAAGGTGAGCATATTGAGCTTTGCATTCAGTACCTGGCCTCGAAGAAGCACATATCCTTGGAGGACTGCAAGCAACTTTTTCATAATGTCGTGGATGAGTATGTGGCGAGGTTGCTGGGCGAGAAACTCGTATGTAAGGCGGAGGACGTTCTAAAAAACCTCCACCGTAACGTGAAGTGTGTGTTTCTGCAGTTTGGCTTTGAGTGTCAGAACGAGGAGGTCAAGGAGGCTATAGTCGAGCATTTGAAAAGGAAGGATCCCGTGGACTTTGAAAACGATATTGTAGAGTTGTACTTTTATTATTGCCTTGCTCTGGAGATTCAGAATGCACCAGCTCTCCTGGAGGAGGCCAAGGCCGAAGGACTCAAGTGCATGAGTCTGGAGAACTTCCTCCACTTGGCGGAGGGCACTCGGCGAAAGTTGATGGCCAAGCTTTATCTTATCAACAGAGACGTAAGCATCCTCAGCCGAATTAAGAAGCAAGATCTGTGGGATTGCTTGGTGGAGGTACAGAACTTTGCGGAGATTATTAAATGGTGCCACGCCAGTGATGCCACTCTCGAGGAAAGTGTCTACACCAAGTGGCCAGTGGAAGTCGAGATGTACGAATATGCTGTGAATAAGCTTAAGAATCCACCAGAAACACTAAGAAATCTCTTTGCCCGTGAAGGATTTATCTTTGCTGATGAGAAGTACGACGTGGAGCTGGCTCTGGGAAGGATCTGCTCATCAGAAAGTTTTAAGGCCAACAAAGAAATAATAGAAAAACTCCCAATAGGCCGACATGTAATCGGAAAACCTCCGTTGTACCCGATTTTGCTTCGAGATTTTGTCTCTGCACGGGAATTGGAGGAGATCAGAGACTCTAGCTCTGATAAGAAGGACTTCCTCAACCTCATTTTGGCCCTAAAAACACAAGATATCAAAACGAAGCAGGGCTTCGAACACATATCACACTCAGCGCGAGTTTATCTCGAAAGTCAGAATGAGAACTTTAGCGACTCGACACTGTCGTTCGTGGAGTTCCTCATAAACGACGCCAACAGTTTGTCTTCTCTGAATTCCTTCCTTCACGCCAATCAGCTCACGTACCTCACCACTCTTGCAAAGAGACTGGAAACGACCACACCTCCCCCATCACCTTATGACTTTCTGAAGCGCTTCAAGAACCTCGACTTCAAAGAAATCTGCAAGGACTCAGGCGACGAGGAGTCGGCTTCCTTCTCCAACCCACTGCTCTGTGAGAAGTTCTCGCGCAAGTACCAACTCAACTTCCTGCACTATCTCAAGCAGCAGCGCAGCTCTTATGCTGCATACTACTTCTTTATCGAGCACCTAAGCAGCTACTCCCAGATAACGAAAGCGCAACTTTTTACCTCCACCGAAACAGTTGCCGAGCTCGCTGTGCAGAGTTCTAGCAACTTGGATTTGGTGGTACACTGCGTTGCCTTTAGCGAGATGCTGGGCTTCGACACCCAGAATCTTAGAAGTTTCCTTAAGCTCTCCCGCTTGTTGGGCGGGCAAGAGAATCAAAATCAATTCTTCGGCTTTGGTGATCTTCTCGTTAACTGCGAACAACGCTTGGCCGAGAATCTCGAGACGTTCCCTCTTGCTGAGTATCAAGCTCTGATGCGAATCTCAGAGTGCAACCAGTTTAAGTATTGGCCCGAGGCTATCATTGAAAAGTACTGCAAGGCTAACGATTGGTGGAAGATTCTTGTGCTAATACAGTTCTTCGACATCCCCCTGGGGCAGGTTAAAAAGATCTCACGCCTTTTCGCCAGTAGGGAGATCGGCGAGCACATGATTCGAGCCCTGTCGTATGAGCCAGCACCGGAGAAAATCAAAAGACGACCGAGTATATCGCGACAGAAAGCAAGGTCGACCAAGTACGACAACATGGTGAGATTTTAAACGTAAGTCAAGCTACTGTCCCTGTAATCTCTTATAATTTCAGCCCTCGACAACATCAGCAGAGACCATGACATCGTCAATCAGCTCTTCCAATGACCCAAATGCCCTGTTTAAGGCGTCGAATCAGATCCGGTTCCTCAACGAGAGCGATACCCTTGACATCTTTGCCATAGTCTTGCTGAGTTCGAACAGTATTCCAGAGGAGACGCTGTCATCGGCGAAATTTCTCGAAGTGATGCAGGACAACCACTCGTATTCGACTTCGGTGAACTTGATGAAGAGCTCCATCAAATATGGCCTTCCAATTCTTTCCCTCCTATCCTCCACAGTTTCGTCGTTCAACATCGACTGGAACTGGTTGGTGTGGCTAGCTGTATCCACTGACTTCTGGACCGAAGCCTTGGACATTCTTTCCAAGGACACTAATGAAGTCGCGTGGGCACTGATCGAGCACTGCGTGTGCGGTGGGTTCGTTCAAACGCTGAGCCACAGCTTTGGCGTCTTCTACAAGGAACTCCCTGCCACCCATCTGATGAAATTCCTCCACGAAACCAACCATCATCGGTTCGGTGAAGACGTCCTCAACGAGTTTCGCATGTTTCTGCTCGCCTGGAGCAATGACGAAGTGGGAATGCCCCTCTGTGAGGACTCCAGAAAAGACCAGCTGATGTTTCGTAGCACTCGCCTCCTCATGCTGCATTTGAGAGAGAACTTTAGCTCTAGGTTTTACCAGGACAAGCTCCTGGCAGTTATCTGCTGCTCGGGCATCAGTGACATAAGTGGCATTGTGGACTTCTGCCTACTCAAGGAGGTATTTTCGATAGTTTGTCCCATTCCATCGATCGAAATCGATTTTCTCAACCTCCTCGAAAGTGACAATCAGGAGTATGAGCACGTTCTCTCGGTCCTCCTGGATTCCAAGCGCTACGACGAAGCTATTAAACTGTCATCCCTGTTGAGTCTTCCCATCTGTGATATTGTCTATGCTAAATGGATTTCCGAGGTCGAGTCTGTAAAATCGGAAAACCTCGATTTCCACCAGTATGAAGAGGAAATCAAGGAGCACAGCCTTCCACCAGAGATTTTGGTCAATTTCTTCCTCTATTCCGCCGGCCGGTTGACTCATCCATGTCCCAGGAAGTACATGCTGCTGAAGAAAGCGCTCGATGTGATCAAAAAGAACCATCTCTTCCCGAACGAGTCGTTCGATCGTGACCAAATTGAATACGAGATGGTGTTGTGCTACTTGCAAATTCCAGAGGAAAACGTTGACAAACTAGACATCTACTATTCCGAGTATTATGAGGAGATCATGTTGAAGGAGCGCTGTGTTCTCTACAAATCATTTATGGAGCTAAAGGAGCTGGCCGGCATTGAAGATCTCACCACGAGCCTGAAGACTGAGCTTTCGGAGAAAATGAAGCTCCGCCTTGCGATGCTATTGAACAAGCTTCTGGACGAGGGAGACATTGTGGAAGCGTTGCGCCTACAGGCGCTGTTTGAATATCGACCAATTGACCTCCACTTTATTGTCTTTTGCATGGCCCTGGCTGAGGGGCTGAGTACTATGTTGAACATGTCGCCAGAGGAGCGTCAAATGCTGAGCGACATTGAGAAGAGTTCGTTTGCGAAGTTCAACAAGAGGACGCTGGGCACTTTAAGGACTAGTGGTGAGCTTAAAAAGGAACTACTATGGACTGAGAATCTAATCTTTTATGTTTCTAGGTCAAAACTCCCCCCTTAAGCTGGGAGATATGTCCGACAGCAGCTCTACAATGGAGCTTCTTGAGTTTGAGGAGATTCCGCCGAAAGAGAAGCAGGACACTCTAAACGCCATTCAAGGAATCGCCTCGAAGCTGAAATTCGGCGTAACCCTGGGCAAACGAATCGTAATGACATACCGGGCAGCGATGTACCTGGAAAAGGAGTACATCGACGTTCTGCGGACAAAGGATAATGCGGTGCTCTTGTACAAAGCTACCAACGAGGAGTGCTTGCACAAGTTGTTGGTGGTCAGCGACATTTTCACTTCCACCCAAATGACCCCAGTCGAGGTAGGTTAAAAGACAAGCTCGACTTGAGATTTTTATGGACTCTCTTTTTCAGATCGCTGAGCACCTTGCATTCGAAATTTCGACTGCAGTCATTCGTCCTCGCTTCTATATATTCAAAGTTGACCAACAACCGAACAGCATCAAACAACTGAAGAACAGTATCCTCTGGGGCTTCAACCTCGAGCGGGAATACCATCTGTTCCTAGAACTCTGCCCAAGCACAACCCTTTTGGGTAACTGCCTGTTGGAGTACTGCGACGCCCTGAAGACATATCGAAAGTTCCAAGACGGAAAATCCTATGAGTCGTCGGATGTTTTTCAAAAACTCTCCGAAATCATCCGCTTATACGGGCTTCCGCACGTCGTGCCCGGAACCACGCAGGTGCTTTCCCACAAGAAACAAAATCTCATCTATGTAGAGCTCCTCATCAAGGCTCATCAGTGCTTCGTTCACGAGTGCTCCATGGAGGGCATTGCGAACGTGCTGAACCGAGCTAAAGCCCTAAACACGATCTTGACGAACGCCAAGTCATGGTCGCTGATAGTTCGAATGCTGATTGGCATTGCACGGTATCGCGAAATGTTCTACTGCTTTGACTCGCTCATTCGCAACGACCAGTTCGAATCGCTTCTAGGACAGTTCGACGAAGATAAGACAATCGGACTGCGGCAGGCTATACTCACATATCTGCGGGAGTATTGTCCAGACAACAAGGACTACCTGAAGTTGGCTGGTCTGCACTTTTCCATGTACAAGGAGCTGGCCGAAATGTGGGAAATGGAGGGGAAAGATGTGATAGCCCGAGTTTTGGCTCATTCCCAGGTGGGAGACTTGACATCGGGCCAAGTGAAAATTCCTTCGTCACAAGCGGCGCCGATTCCGAAGCTCCGATGTACTCCGGAGCTTACGGGAACACTGCAACAGGCTTTGGACTATTTTACGCATGCAACAGAAAACTATCTCATGGACAACAAGTTGTTGTTGGCTCAGAAGAGTGTCTCAATGGCAGAGCTATTGGCGATGCAAATTGATTTGGTCCACAAAGGACTGCCGGTGGGAGTGTGCGTTTCAGTTCTGGGCGTACAGTCTAGGGAGGACTTCAGAGAACTCATTCATTCTGAACTGAGGTAAGTGGGTGGCTAGTTCCAGGAAAAAGTGTTAACATGTTTCCGTTACAGGGTCCCCCAAGCAATGATTTTGAGTAGGGCTTGCGCCCAAGAGATCAACTGGTCTGAGGCTATTCTCTTCCAATATGTGATTCTCGAAAGGAAGGCCTACCTCGCAGAATTTCAGAGTCAAATGCCAATTACCGACACAATCGTGGACAATGTCGTCAAAGGGTAAATACTTTGACTAAGAGCTCTGCACAGGTTTCAAATTACTTTTCTTTTCAGCTTCCAGTTGTATGCCCAGCGCAACACAACCACCAGACAGATGGAGGAAAATCTCTGCACTCTGGTTGATTTCGTGCAATCGGTTGCGTTAAAGTACAAACTGGCATCGCTATTAAATCTTAAAGGAACGGTCGTGTCATTGTTGAATGACGAGACGATCTATTACTTGAAGGATACGAATTATGGCCGAAATGAGGGTAATATGCCCGAGGTCTAACCCTGTCCAAGGGGTCTTTTAACACCATTTACATTAGATTTTTAAGGAACTATCAGGTATTTTCTAAGCTATTATGTAATCGAACAGTTATCCATTTTGTAATTGCAATCCTTTTTGTAAAATTATACATGTTGTTATACGTTACAACGGTTTTATTTTTTGGCTGGAAATTAGAAAGTCGTTTGGTGGGAAGCAAACCACCAACAATGTGTGTGTTTAAAAGTGTCACATTATTCATCTGCAGGTGAATCAAGACAAAGGGAAAAAAACTTGAGGGGGTCAGTTGGAAGGAAGGAAGCTTTCAACGAGCGCTTCTAGAGATAGGAGCTAACTGGCGTTCAAGAAAGTCTAAAAAAGGACACTAAATCGCCTGTTTTCATTTGTCAGAGTAACAGCAGAGTTGACTTAAAAGGACGAAGGAAGAATTTTTTTTGTGAACATACCTGTAATCACAATAAGACGTGCCATGGATCTGGTTATGGCCGGTGCAGCTTTAATAAGAGTCGACCGGATATGCGTGATTTTCGGATGGGTGCACAAGGTGTCGTAAGAATAAAAAAAAAGAAATAATTCTTTTTTTTAATGAAATCCATATAATGCGTTTCTTCATGCACAGAATTGCAGGGCTGGCATTTAGAGCTTCGAATACATTTAGTCGTATCGATTCCATAATGTTCTTTTTTCTCCTTAAAACTAACTTTCAAGAAAGCGCAATATCTTCGGTCTCCATCGGAAATAAATCTTGAACATAACCCCAATGCTAACCGTCAAACAGGAAACAAAATGGCTGGAACCATACGAAATTGCGTCTCTGACTTATTTTTCCCGCTCAAATTTAGCTTTAAATGAGGCCATGCTTACACGGGCGACAAAATCGTTTTGCCTCGATGGCAAGTTAATAAGAACCTATCGAAATCTAGCAAAATGCCATTCTAGTCGTTGCGTTATACGAATGACGTGTAATGGGACATTTCTCAAAGCCGATTAAAGATCATCCAACTCTATTATGGTAAGGCCTTAAAGGCGCAGTCAATAGAATTGAACGTAAACGATTGAACCTGTCGAATTTCCCGCGTCGATCCTTTCACTGGATAAAGACTCGCTTAAGCGAACAAAAGCTAAAGAGAACTTAACGATATCAAGCAAAAGGCTCTTATGCCCTTGGCATACAAATTGGTTGCGATGAGACATTTCTGAAAGCCGACTTAAGTTCACTTAAGTCTACTATGTTTAGGCCTTTCAAGCCTTGAGTCAATTCCGTTCCGTCGAGGTGCATAGCGAAGGAGCTTGTTATGGTGTCTCCACGTACTAAAGATTCAAAGCGTACTGTAAAGTATATCCCTCGATGGATAATTAAAATCTGTAGCTTGTGTTTCAAAACATACTTTATGGCTTGTTATTCCAAGCTTTGATAGCTGAAAAACGGTACAGAAAAAGTACGCCGCATGAAATTCCCCCTGAAATTCCCTTTTCCAGGTTCGTGTTGTTTATCCTTTTTGCTTGAGTTTATTGCTTTCTGCGATAAATTCAACGTCTGCCGAGATAAGGCGTAAAGAAAAAGTGCGTAAGCACGTTGTCTATGCTTGAAAAACAGGCTTCAAGACACGGCTCCTTCACTTTGCGAAATCATTTGCGACTTGCGCCTGTATTGAATAATTGATATTTGTCAGCTTCCCATAAGGCATGACACAAAAACGATCAACACCAGCAGGTAGGAAAACTTATTTAATTGATTTGAAATTGACGTTAAATTTAACGAATTCAATTGAGTTGGCCCCACTATGTTGGGGCTTTTTATTGAAAATAAAATTTGGTTGATAATGCAGAAAAGAAACACACGCTTCAGCTTTGGCTTCGCGTGACGTTTAAGAGTTCAGAATCTTAGACATTTTACTTTAGTGCTGCCTGATCCTAACACAATCGAGCAAACTTTTTGTGCTACAGGGTAAACAGGGAAGGATTTTAAGAAGATTCTTTCACTCACTCTCATTCACTTGTTTCTTTCACACACGTTGGTGGACTATTGACTATATCGTGAATTTGGATTGACAATGTGAATTGATTGACTATAACGTAATATTGGAATATCGTGACTTAAAAATATATTTGGTGACGGTGATTTGATAAGCCGTGAGCTATCACAAGAAAATTGTTTTGGCACAATAGGTTTGTTGGTTTAGGTTTCCCAAAACAACAAATTTTGACTAAATTAAGGCAATTTCCGTTTGATTACACACATTGTAAAAAAGTTAGATTTCCTGCGTTCTTCGTGTTGATCCTTTACATTCTTCTTCCTAAGACAAAAGAAAAATTAAATTAATATAAAAATCCATCAATCAAGTCACAATAATGAATTTTAAAGTGGAATTTTCGTTTTAAATTTGTTGACGTTTATGTCTGGTACTAATTTTGTTGCTTAAGCGCTCGTTTACTTTTTTACCATTTTTCTCTATCCGAGAGGATTTCATTCCCACTCTTCAAAATTGGACAGGCTGCCCATTTGAGCGCCCAAAGTAAACAAACAGACCTAATACAAAATTTATGTCCAACACGGATATAAAAAACACTCATATAAGAAGAAATCGCTTAAAAGAAACGCATGTGGAAACACCGTGTCTATTCAATGCTTTTCTATATAGAAAGGAGCTGATATAAGAAACACGCTTATAAGAATAAATCGGATATAAGAAACAATCTTTCATTCACAAAATCAACAATTTAAAAGCAAATTCAATGCATAAAAGAAACATCAATTTTTTTCTTCTCTGAACTGGATTTAACTTGAAATATGCATGCATACCTACTTCTCAGTTTAAGCATGCATGCAGACAGCTCAGTAACAAAAAACAAAGCGAACGCACCTTTAAGAGACAATGACAACTACTAAAAACAATGCGAGGAATGCTTATTGCAACATTCACTAAATAGTTGGCGCGATGTTGCGATTATAGGAAGAAAGAAATCACAAAGTTTTAAAGCTATGGCACTTTGGCTCGGCGACCTTCATTCCGTTGAGCAATTTTTTCGACTTCTTGATATTTCCAATACCTCATACTTCTGCATTTTTATCTTTGTTACACGTTACCTTCGAATTGTAGACATATAGGGCCAAAATGAGCTCATTTTGAAATTCGGGAAAAAAGTGTATTCATTTATTACATTCACTGGCTGTTTCAGTTGTCAAACAAATAACGTCGCTCAAAGCGCAGAACCAACTTTTAACTTTCGTAGCGCTACACGGTTGACAGCGCTACACGGTGGACAGTTCAATACAAGTTAAGTAAACAATGGAGGAAAAGGACGTCGAAAAGTTTATTGAGATGGTTAAATCTAAAGAAATTTTATGGAATTTGTGTCATTCGTTGTACAAAAATATTAAATCTAGTTCAAATTAACTCAGATACTCTGAGTTACTCGGCCATTGTTTATAAACGAGGTTTTTGTTCGACATAGCCGCGCTACACCATTGTGTTCAATTTTTTTCCGTACTACGCCACATGGCTCCGCGGCTCTACTACTTACTACTGCTACATACCACCGCTACGGGCATTGTGGTCCCACGGTTAAATGCTAATGTGATGATAATGAGGTAATTTCATAATGTGAATTAGTATGGGAAATAAGGTCGTATTTCGAAATATTTTGCGAAATTATCTCATTAGCTCTAGTGAAAACAAAGTATAATACTATAATACGTTCTTTTACACTGATTTAACATTGACGATTAACGACATTGATTCCTTTAAAACTGATTTAACATTGACGAATAACCGTTGTCCAACTCTCCTGCCGATTTAAAAATATATTTAAAATGTTTGTATTAATTCTCTTATGCAGATGTCGCCTAAACGTCAAAGGGAAAATGTATGAATTCGGTTAATGTCATCGCACCTCGCTGATTGTCAGTGGAGACGAAGAAATTTTCCTTCTATCAAAAAAAGGTTAAAGTCTCGTGCGGTTCGTCGGTTCTTTGATTTTTGTTTCCTGTGCGATAAAATTGTTTGAATTTACCTAAATTTGCACATTTATTGTAAGGGAAAAAACCAAGGCTCAAATTGCCGTAGAAATATTTAAGTTTGTTATCAATTTCCAGTTGATTTGTGAGAGAAACATCACACACCGCACTAATGGCGCAGAGCAAGTTGAATGATTTGGCCGGTAAATTGGGCAAAGGAGGACCTCCTGGACTCACCACCGGTTTGAAACTGGTTGCTGCACTTGGAGCCGCCGCTTACGGAGTTTCTCAATCATTATACACTGGTGAGTTGAGCGAGGGGACGGTTGATAAGGTTTCTGGTTGGAACAGTTGCAACATAACCTAGAAACGGGTTGCTGCATGATGGAATCTGCGCTGAAATTTTGAAATACATTCGTTTCGTGATGAAATGACAGTGCATTTTGGCTATATTTTTATATAATCCTTTAAAATTTGGCTAGTGTTCTTGGTTTGAGTAAGCTAGCCATCGCAGACACCCCACGCAGCCGGTTGGTTGCATAACATCTTGGTTCAATGGGTTCATGGAAATGTGTGTTTTTTTTGTTATTTATTCCAGTCGATGGTGGTCATCGTGCGATCATTTTCAGCCGATTGGGTGGCATCCAAAGCGATATCTACTCGGAAGGCTTGCATTTCAGATTCCCATGGTTCCAGTATCCAATCATCTATGACATCCGCTCGAGGCCAAGGAAGATTTCCTCACCAACAGGATCAAAGGACTTGCAGATGATCAACATTTCGTTGCGTGTGCTGTCGCGTCCAGATTCCATGAAACTGCCAGTTATGCATCGTCAACTGGGCTTGGACTACGACGAGAAAGTGCTGCCTTCCATCTGTAACGAAGTGCTGAAAAGTGTCGTGGCTAAGTTCAATGCTTCACAGTTGATTACACAGCGTGCACAGGTTAGTCCTACATAGAGCTTTAACTAAATGTTTTGCGGAATCACGCAACTGTATGGGTTTTTATGGTCTGGTATGATTTGTGTCTTAAAAATTGAATATAACACCTCGTGTTGTGTCTGTATCTGAGTCTGTTGATCCTTTATGTTAAGCAGGACACAGCATCTCGTTTGAGTTTAAAAGCAACTGAGACGCAGATTTAAATACGTTTTTTTGAGCGTCGCATGGGAGGTCTTTTACAAATTGAATTTTCTCGACCTATCACCTTTCCTAAAACCACCGTAAGTTTGGGTTTTAAGTTTGGGGTTCTTATTGTCGCTCGGCTATTGGCAAACACCCTTTTCTTCAGATAATTTTACAGAACGAAGTCTAAAGGTCTTAACAATTGCAGGAAAAGGACCCAATTCATTAAATTTTCCAAAAAAAGCTTAAAAGGATTGTTGATATTGGTGGCGAATCGACTTGGTGAGGTTTTGGCTAAACAAAGTCTGACCTCATAAATAACCAGTTTCATGAAAATGCTCAGCATAGAAAGAATTCCAGATTCCATTCGGGAATTTCGTATTTACAGCCTTAACAGAACTCCAATTCCCTTCTCATGCCTACCAACCTGATTGGCCTGTCTATAGGGCCACTGGATTTTGTTTTCTGTTAAACAAGTACAGGATGTCGTGGTTTAACTTAAAACGTATTTCGCCATAAGCTGGTAATTAATGGTGTGCACTTTTGGAATGACGGAGGATTTTCTTTTTTTCTGTTTGAGCTTATAAAACGTTCAAGGTGTTAAACAAAACATTTTAAACTTTGACATTTTAAACTTTGTCGAAATTTTGTCAAATGAATGTAAAAATACCCCACTGACTACAGGCTTGAGTTCGTCGCAGAATAGTTGATATTAATGTGTCCGAACATGCCACTCGTCTACATTTTAGTCGATGCAGACGTTTCCTATCGCGACACAATAGAATTTACCTGCACGATTAAACGATTAATTCGCTGCAAAAAACCCTTTTTCAGATTCGCATTAATTATGGCTAAGGAATTTATTTTTAATCGTCACGAAGCGGCGATTTCACGAAGCCCAATAAGCCCGTCCTTTTGTCTTGCTGTCTTCCACACTGCATGGAAACATGCTACCTACTGGTAGATCTAATATGCCGCAACGTAACATTAAATTTGACATTCAAGTGAACGTGTAGTTTCTACATTGTAAGGTCTATGAAACACTTAAAAAAATATTAATTTTTCACTATTTATTTTAAAACTTTTTAACATGCAGAAAAAAAAATAGCCTATGTCATAGCCGCTGCTGCCGTTCTCAATTTAGCGTAACCTTTTTCGTTGTATCGGCAGTATTTTTTGAGCCTATTCTGGACAAAGAAGCAAAAAAAAAATGGAATTCAGTTACACTATTTTTTCCGAAAATTTCAAAGACATCAAGTTAAATTAAATTGTGGTTTGCAGGCCTAAATGTCCCTCATAAATGTGTGCTAAATCAAGAGAATATCACATATATTCTTATTCTTTTGATTTGAATATCACAAGTTTCTTAGATTAAGCCGAAGCAGATATTTCCAATATTTTGCGTACAGAGCTAGTCCAATTTTATTTATATAATGATGAAGAAAACAGACAAAGTACTGCACTATTTTAAAGTCAAAACTGCACCAAGCTGGTGTTTGGTGTCCCATTCGCTTGGTTTCGTTTTCAGTCACCGTTTAAAATTTATTATCGTCTTTGCTTCTATATTTGCCAACTTGCCTAGTTTACATATAATCTTTTTTTTTTAAAGGTATCTCTTCTAATCCGCAAAGAGCTCGTTGAACGTGCTCGTGACTTTAACATCATCCTAGATGACGTCTCGCTCACCGAATTGAGTTTCGGCAAGGAATACACAGCTGCCGTTGAAGCCAAACAAGTCGCCCAACAAGAAGCCCAGAGGGCCGTCTTCTTTGTCGAGCGGGCCAAACAAGAGAAACAACAGAAGATCGTTCAAGCTGAGGGTGAAGCCGAGGCCGCAAAAATGTTGGGTCTGGCTGTCAAACAGAATCCAGCCTACTTGAAGTTGAGGAAAATCCGTGCCGCTCAAAGCATAGCACGAACGGTGAGTTTAAATGCAAAATCACCAAAAAAGAGTTTTAAACTAAAAGCAAATTCCTTCTTTCAACAGATCGCAAATTCACAGAACAAGGTCTACCTCTCAGCCAGCAGCCTTATGTTGAACATTCAGGATGCAAACTTCGATGATATGACTGAAAAAGTTTACAAAAGTAAATAGACTTTTTTTTTAAACGCTCATCCCAGTAAGCCTTTTGCCTTAAAGCTTTCCAATTCGCGAATAAAATACCATCAACCGCCAATGAATTCATCGAGAGTCTAAAATGATTAATTTTCTCTTCTTTCTCTCTCTTGTTTTTTTTTTAACTCAGCATTTTAGACAAGCATAGTGGAATAAAAAGTAAAGTTAAATGTTGCTCTTCTTTAATTTTTCATTTGGAAAGCTTTATCTGGATTTGGAAGAACAGAAGTGAAAAATTTGTTAGCTTAGTTTATAAGAAAAAAAAAAAACACATGGATATCGCTTTCCTTACATGCAGTTCTTATTTTATATAATTTTGGCCGTTTTCTGCATTTGCATTTTCGTAGAATTAGTTAAAAAAAAACAACACTTTTTTGTTAGTTTTTCACGAATTGTCTGTGTGGAATGCATTATCCTCGGTTGTTCTAGTTTTAGTTTTTACCATGTAAAATGAGCAACACGTTGTTGGTGAACATCTTATCTGATTGTCTCACTGTTCCATGCCCTGCATTTTTTCTTATTTCGCGGCTAAATTGTTGAGATAGTCGGAAGGGCCGCATCAGCATTCGATGAGAAACGTGAAAATTTAATAAAACGGCGATTAAAACGAACAGAATGGTGTTTTTATTTATCAATCACTTGACCAGGAGATGTATGCCATTCCATTCCACTCGACGAAAAACTAGCAAAAATAATTCTTGAATCAATGGTTTTTTTAACTCCTGTGCTTGGTTTTGCAGGTGGAATGGAATGGTTTGGACTGACATCGAATAATCCAGCGAGGAGACGCAAATCCAATGACCTTTCAAGTATCGCTCTGCACACAGCTGATCGGATTGTTTAACCAGATCGAAGAAACCTGAAATAATTGTTTTTAAAACTTCTTACTGCTTCCATTCTGAACTCGATACACAAATTATGCCATGTCCATGGACCATAGAAAATAGTGCAATGAAATATAAAACTTTTTATAACCAGGGGGACTCCTGATTGCTTACAAGTACAAATTTAACAAGTTGTTTTTTTTTTCTTACATTATCGCTGCTGTCTTAAGACTTAAAAAACAAGCAAAGTCTATGTTTTAAACTTGGATTGATGCGCACTTCCTTTTTAAAGGTATATGCAGAAGGACATAAACGAATCAAAACAAAATTTAACTAGCCCCAACTTTGTCATTCAGATTGGAAGACGGGAAGTGCTGGGTGCAGGCAAACAACATGTCCAACTCATGGAAGTAACGTTCCAACGATGGAAAATCATTTCACTAGGAAAAGAAGTTGTTCTGCATTGAAACTCAAAAATACAGACTTTTCTTGCTAGATCTCTGTGAGTTACACACAGACCTCGCAAACTCAATTTAATCAGCTTGAAACCGCGATATCTTCTATCTATGAGTTCGTTATAAAATTTTCCAGCATCGTAACAACCGTCCACATTTCCAGCTATTCATTGCACGCTTAGAGTTATTCATGGATATAAGAAACACCAAACATGATGTTTTCATTCGTCTTTCAAAGTATTTCAAAGTAGAACTAGAACTGTAGCGTATGTCAGGCTTGTTTAACTCTGACCGTAACAGTATTGTATCATGAGGGTCTCTTAACAGAGTGGAGTTTAAGGCTTGAAACATGACACTTTTAGTCACACAATAGTTTTATTGCCGTTTGCGTCATTGGCTTGTATGGGAATGCGCGTAGATGCGCAACCAACTCGAAACTAGTTTGGGGCAACTTTAAAATCTGCACTTTGCCACAGATTTTTTAGTTTCTAGTTGTCAAAAATTACTTTTTTAGTACAGGAAGCTTTATGTTTGACAGTTACTGTTTAACGTGAAGCTCTTTCAATTCTTCCAAATGGCCGACATTTTAGAGAGCAAAGGGCAAAATACTTGTGTGTTTGTGCGTTTTTGTGTTGCTACCTTGAGAGAACTAGATAAGTTACTCATGTGAGCGTTGCTTGTGGGGATCGTGAGTAAACTTTTAATCCTTCTAAAAATTGCTAGTGTGCGATTAGCCTAGTGCTTCAAAAACTCAATGCAGTCTTGTTATTACATCAGAATTGTAACACACAGCCGTAAGCCATTTACCTACCTACCTACCTGGCCTCAGTGCACCTGTGCACCTCAGTGCCCACCATGCAAGCTTCCGCCCCAACATAACTTCGTGATCGTGCACCACTGCCATTGCAGACTAGGTGCGCAGTCTAACACAAAAGACAAGGACCATCCTGGCTAAATTGCGCTCTAGATGGTGCCGCTCCTTTAACAGCTACATCAGCCGCCTCGACCCGTGTTGCATGATACGAGACACATTTTCAACTGCGCAGCCTAACCAACCTGTTTACGAGTGCACTCTGACTGACCTGTAACAAACGGAATAGTAGCGGGCTACAACAGCAACAACATGCCAAGGCTTTATGAAAAGGTGTAAAAAATATTTTTCAGATTTTGGTATGTCAATTTTATATAAGGTTTACATTTTGCTCTAAGCTGGAATAAAGCTTCCATGTCTGGACACGTGCCCTGAAAGCTGTACTGCACCTGCTAGATAGGTTAATCTTATTGGTGACAGAAATATAGATGAGCCAATTCACTCATTGGAACACAGACGGAGATGCAATATCTCCTATGGCTGGCACCGTTTTATAGCATTTTCTACGCACGGCCAATTGCTCAAGAATTAATTGTACTCGTCAAAGATCGAATGCGCATTAGTTCACCCTTGAGCCCACTTTCGGAAGCACAGTGAAGAGCAGAAGTTCTTTCATAAGCCGTACAGCGCGAATATGGAACTTCCTGCCACAATTAGTCTTTTCTAATTGATACAACTCACAGTTGTTGTTAAAACAAGAGTTCACCGGAACCTCTCTGTCTTTTCCTTTTTCTTCTAATGCTTTCTGCTCGTATTAAAAAGGTAGCCTAATCCCTTATTCTCGAGTGATTATCGTTCAAAACTCAACACCTTCCATCTGTTTGTTTTCTCCCAGATCACCATGCCTTCTCGCGTGCGAAACTGGAGACGGCTAGCTAGAGACAGAGCTGGCTGGCGGAGGTTGTTGGCTATGAGGCCCAGTTCCACCCCGGACTGTAGCGCCACCTTAAGTAAGTCACGATGTCTTCCAATTACAATCTTCCATATTGGCATATGCCCGTATGCCAGACTAGCATTTCAGTGAACTAGAAGGAAAAGAAGGAGTCTGCCCCCCTTGTAAAAGCATTACCAGCTTTATCCAAGTAAGCTATACCTAGTCTGAGTTCAGATTTGGTGCCGGTACACATTGAGCTAGGGGAAAAGTCAATCTTTCGAACATAAGCTTTGAAGGCGCCACCACTCCATTCCAAAAAATTTTCTTCATTTTCCATCGCATTCCTTAAATAATCCAACTAAAAAATATAGAAAACAGAGCTTATTAGTTACAAATTTGTGCCTCCTCCCACCTTGTCTTCGAACTCTTTCTTTAGCAGAACATCACGATTGGGGAACAGACTAAACCAATCTTACACAAAGTCTGATTCTTTCCGTTCGTATTATATTGACCTACTAAAAAGTAAACAAATGAACTTGTGATGGAGGTAGGATGGTATTGTAAGGTATTTGCAATAATATGGCAAGAATTAAAAAAACGGTCCAACATCAGTTTTTGTGTAAATATATCCACACATTTTTATGCATACTCTCTTGCACACGATCAACTTCGAAAAAAAAACAATATACAAGTTTTAATTTATTTATTTCACTCAATACGCATAATTTACTTTTACATTTTTCACGGTAACATATTTTAATTTTTAGTTTTACTCACTAAAAGAGTAAGTATCATGAGTTTCCCATACAAAAAAGACCCACACAACACAAAATTTAAAATACAAAAAGACACTTAAACGAAAGTCCAGCATTATTTTTTTATTTTAAAATTGTATAAATATTATTTTATGTAATTAATATTCTATGAAAGTATAAATCAAATGCTGATTCCGTTTGTTTTTTGTTTAGGTATTTTGACGCTTAAAATCTATATGTATTTCAAGTATATTTTTAAAACGATTATATTAATATTTTTTGTTTTTTAAATGTTTGTTGTATAAATTAAGTTTGTGTTTTGTGATTTTCTCGTAAATGCTAATTTTTCTGGATGTATTTTTTTATATTTAAATTGTAATGACATTTTCATGAGTTGTTTATTTTTTCGATCTTTTTTTCTTATGTTAATGAATTTTCGAAAACTTACAAGTAAGTAGGCAGCAATGACCTACACTTAACGGTGACTGCTATCGATAGGTATAAAAACTTGTCTTTTTTAATAGAAGTGGTCTGATGCATCCGACCGCCGCCATTTCTAAATGCCTCCATTTTGGCAGTGAAGATAGGTCTTACGGTTATGCTAAAGTCTATAGCAACTGTTTGTTGTTTTTGAATAAAGATTTCAAATACAATTTCCTTAGTGCTTTCAAAATACAATATTAATCAATTTATGTATATAAAACAAATGAAAGGCCAGCATGAGAACAGAGAATGATCTCAAACGAAGATTTATCCTTAATTTGACACGATTCGAAAATATCTACGAAATGAATAACGGCTAAGAAAATTCGTTGATGCTTTGCACATGCGTCCCAGCGTAAACCATTTTTTGTTTTAATGTCTTACGTTTAATGTAATGCTAATGTGATAATACTTTTTGAATTTCTATTAAAATATTTTTGTTAAAGGCCAAACGTATAAAGAAAGATCACTGATCCCATCCCCTTAAAATCTTTTCTTGACTAGAAAGTCCACTAAATATGAGCTTGGAATGTGATTAGCAAGAGCTGTATGTCAAACAGGGCATAGATTATGGCGAATGAAATGATATAGTTGTCAGGCGGAAGGGGTAACTTTTGCAGTTACCCAAAAACTTTCGATCTTATTTCTTGGAACCTTTCGAAAGTGTTCGCAAGTGGGTTGAACTAAAGCTCGAATTGCAAAGTAGATCTAGCAAAAGAATAAAATACCTTCAATGTGGAAGGACTAAAAATTCTAAAATTTCAAACACCAATTTCTAACCCCACCGATCAGCTCTTACATGACGTTTGTTTGTTAGGCGGTTGATGGCTTGCCCGCCGGGCCTGCTGGCGCTGAGGTGCTCAAACTATAACTATTTCCATTGCCACCGCTACCAGTGCTACTGGTCGACGCCCCATTTGCAGCTACAGCAGCCGCTGCAGCTGCTGCAAATGTTTCAGCGATCGTAGATAGGGGTCATAAGTTGGTCGTCTGCACCAGTCCACGTTCCAAATGGAAGCAATCTAAGACTGACGCTCCTACCGAGCTGCGACGCGTCACCATCGAATTGACAATTGTCCATTTGTTCAGTCGAATATCGTATTTCTCGACGGAGTTTAGCGACGAGGAGCCATCGTTTCCTCCTAAGGCATAAAGGCAGCCATCTACATCAACAACTTCGTGGGTAGATCTGTAAGGTAGCTTAAGTTAAGAAACATCATCTTTCAAAATGGTATCCTTAAACTCACCTCCTTGAATGCATAGCGGCGATAGGCTCCCATGCATTCCTCCTCAAGTTCAATCTCTCCCCACTGGACATGCACATAGTCCCGTCATTGCCACCGATGCAGTACAGATGTCCATCGAAAGCGGCCACGCCGCAGCTGCTCCTCCGAGCGGTCATATTTGGTACCGGAGTCCAGCGTCCAACTCTCGGGTCAAAGCGCTCCACACTCGATTGGTAGTTGGTCGAGTCGAAACCTCCCAGCGAGTAAATGCAATTGTCGAGCACGGCGAGACGGCAATACCTCCTGCGGGTACTCATTGCCGGGCAAGAGCTCCAAACTCCTGTCAGTGGGTCGTAACGCTCCATACTACTAAGGCAAGATGCTCCATCATACCCACCGCAAACGTAAATCAGCCCATCAAAGGCGCAAATGCCCAGGCAAGATCGCTTCGTACCCATCGGGGTGATGTTATTCCATTTGTTCGTGAGAGGATTGTAGAACTCAGCCGTCGACAGATCAGTCACACCATCATACCCGCCAACAACATACAAGAGCTTGTGTAGAGAGGTCACTCCCGAGCGTGATCTTCTCCACAACATCGGCGATATTGGTGTCCAGGAGTTCAAACGAGGATTATAAACCTCACACTCACTATGAATGGCAAATAGACTCCCGCCACCCACAGCGAACACGTACGGCTTCATACCATCGGGACGCCGCTCATTTGTCCTTTGGCTTGTCATGAGACTCCTTTGTTCCGGCAGCAAATGGTACTTCATGGCCTCGAGCAGCAGTTCCTTACATTGTGAATCCTCACGAATCAAAGTCTCCGACTCGACGCAAGTCATTAGAAAGTCTCGCCCAACCAGTGGCAAGCGAACATGGCTCATCAGCTCGGCCACATGCTTTTGCCTTTCGGGTAAATCGTGTTTCACCCAATTGAGCACGGCAAGGAAGACCTTTTCTTCGGAGCAAATATTCAATTGATTGTTCGATATCAAATCCTTGACCTATAACCGAGAAGAAAGGGAAATATTACGTCAATCCTTGCAGTTGGCCCACGAGTGGGTCAAGTGATTCCGCTTGTGCCTACCTCTTCGTAGGGTAACAGAAGGAACTCTTCGGTTCCGACGACTTGCTGGAAGTTTTGCAGGGCGAATTTATGCGAACGAGTGTGCAGTTCCTTGCATGAGTGTGCATCTGAAATGAAGAAAAGAGCAATGTGCATTATCCTTGACAAAAAAATTGCATTCGGTTGAATGAGGAATTGTCGTATTAAAAAAATGTCCTTCGGACCGTTCTAGAATGCACGAGCCCACTCCTGTCGAATGCATTCAGAGAAGGTAATTAAGAGGATTAGGGGGAATGCAAATGAGCTCTTAGTTCTTTTTTTCTTAGCCTGCATAACCATGTTGCATTTCTAACAGGCTGAATGAATGACTTTGGGATTATGAGTGGCATGTGGGATTTAATGATTTCTTCCCTAAGTGGCTACCCCTTAGAATAGGGCCGATGCAGGGGGTTAAGTGGCAGCAAAATTGCTTTAAGAGGATTGCGCTGTGCTGGATGTAGTTGAAAGCTGATATTTATTGGAAGTTCAATTCCATGAAGAGGATATGGTGCGAATCAATGAGAATTTGCAACCCTGTTGACGGTCAAAGTGAAGCTTTAGACTTGGAATTGAAAAATTCATTCTTATAATGGAATAAGCTGACAGTTTTTTTTTTGAATGGTTTTTTAAAGCTTTTGCGAGTACCTATGTATACGTCACTTTTTTTTAATATAAACTTTTTTCAGATACTAAAAAGTATAAAATTTCCGATTTGGAGAAATTCTGAAATTAAAAACTGGGTTGATGAGCGAGAACACTTCTGATCTCATCAGAAGTTCCACATCGACATCACATTGCGGGACACTGTACAAGCGGGAGTGGGTCACAGCACCAGGTTCTGGCTCCGGTTGTAGGACAATGTGTTGGAGCTTATTTCGCTAGGAAGGCGTTTTGTGGTCTTAAAGTTTAAGATTGACAGACTGATTTTGACCCTAGTGCAGGTGGACGTATCCTTTCAGTCTGGACATATATACCCTATACTTGGACAAAATTGATGCTCCTGACTTTAATGAGAATAAAGACTTTTTTTAAGACTTGGAAGAGTGTGATTGAAAGCCATGTTACCCAAATCAAAATAGGAACGAAAAGTAATTGTTGTTGGGGCTTTTCCGTTGATGGCTGTTTTATCATATATACAACTTTATAATTACTTCGGAGGAATAACAGCTTTTTGGTGGATTTTTGTGGAGTGAAGCGGCTTGGTGTGAAGGAAAAAAACTGTGTGGTTCAAGGCTATTGAAGAAAACAATTCGAAACGTTAAGGAACCCACCAGAAAGTAAAGAACAGATTATGTGAGGATTAGCGCGCGAATTGTAAGCCGTGGTGCAGTCTTGTAGGTGGTCAAAGGATAGACATGTGCACTCAAGAGGATACAAGCATCCACAGGTTTTCTAATCCCACCTCTGTCTATCAACTCCTACTCTCACCTCCCCGTGGTGAACACCGGGTGCCTAGTACCTCAACTGGAGATTGGGTTCCAACCCCTTTGGAAGGTTGTTGGGGGTAGCAGACGAGAGAGGGGGGGAGTAGTGTTGCCACTAAGGCACTTCTCCTTGCATCCGGACGGCAGCGAAAGAATTCCCCAGATGGAATCAACGGTGGCGTCCATAGTTCCAGTCAGACCGAACTACTTAGTGAACACCTTATATGGGCTACTACGACGTATTCGGAGCTCAGGCCTATAAGGAGCGGGCTATCCGGCTCTCCGTCCTTAGAGCTAAGCAAAGGATCTGGTCCTCCAGGTTGGGGGTCGTGCCGTCGGGGTGACTTCCCGGCCACGTAAAGAAACACCAGTCACGAAGCGGAAACAAGCCTCGGATTCGGACGGATTTACTGTTGACGACCAATGCAAACGAGAAAAGGTCAAAACACAACGTCTACGATGGCTGGGTCATCTAGAGCGGATGGACACCAACGCCCCGGCCCGGAAAATCTTCGAATCCACACCGCAGGGACGACGCGGTAGAGGAGCACCGAGACTCAGGTGGCGCACGCAAGTGGAAGGGGACCTCAGCCAACTTCGCGTGCGAAACTGGAGACGGCTAGCTAGAGACAGAGCTGGCTGGCGAAGCTTGTTGGCTGAGGCCCAGGTCCACCCCGGACTGTAGCGCCACCTTAAGTAAGTAAGTAAGTAAGTGCAGTCTTGTAGGTACGCCATTTGTGCTCGAGGTCTCAGGTTCAAACCCCAACCAGGGCAATAAAGGTTTTTTTTTTCACGGTCCCACCTACACGAGGGTATAACAAACCCCCTGAGGGTATCATTTGTTAAGAGAAACCTCGCAATTCACCGCTTGGAATCCGCAAAAAAATGTAGGCACCTTCCATCTTATAATATAAACACCTGTAACGCATACAGTGTGCATATGGTTGTGAGAGTAGTCAGGACGTCAGCCTATGGATCTACTGAGATTTAAGTGCCTGTTAGTTTTTTTTTTGTTAAAGCTGGCGTCTCCAACGAATTTGATGATACCTTCCCTACTCCTGCAACGAAATTTCTAATATCGGTTTGGATGGTACATACGGTGGGAGCTTTTATTGCCACAGCGACGTCTCCTTGCCCAAAAACCCATTCGAAATGCTACTTGGGATTGGAATAACAGGGTCGTCGAATCAAAGATGCTTAAGCGATCCTTCTACCTTTCTCGATCATTCGAGTCCTTAAGCGAACCTAACAAACTTTTTGAACTTGGTACAGCCTTATATTTAAAACAACCTAAGCACGGATAGCCCTCTAGATGGCCCGGCATTCATAACCAAACTATTTTCGAAGGGTAATCTAAGGCTTATCTCACAATTGTAATTTTCTAAAAGCATCAACAGTACTCACGGTCACGATCTACAAAAGTAACGCTCACATGAGCAACATTCCTAGTTCTCTCAAGTCAGGTGCCCTGCACTCATTAGTGCAGCGGAAATATTTTACCTTTTGCTCTCTAAAATGCTGCGACTTGGAAGAAATGAGAAGGTTTCCCGTAGGCGCTCAAACATAGACCTGCCTATGCTAAAAAAGTAATTTCTGACAACGAGCTACTAAAAAATCTGTGGCAAAACAGAGATTTAAAGGTCGCTCCAACTTGGTTTCGTGTCGGTTGCGCATGTGAGCGCATTCCCATTCAAGCCCATAAACTCAAAAAAGGCAATCAAATTGTTGCGTGACTGTAAGTGTCATGTAAGCGACAAGTCACACAGTCTTGTGGGATATGTAGTCACATATCCCACAAGACTTTTAAAAAGTCAAAAAATCTGAGTCAAATCTTTGTTTCTTTTGCTTCTTCCTCAACCAAAGTTTCTAGCCTCAAAGTACCGACAAGACAGCCCCTGGTCAAGCAACTGAACAGAATTTCAAACAAAGTTAAGTAATATAACATTTTGAATGAACACACGAACCAATTCCCTTATTCAAAGATACCCTCATGTGCCTATATGCTAGGATTGTAACCCTAAGCAAACGAACTGGCATCCAATTACAATCATGTAAACGTTATAAACAAAAGTAGGTAATCCCAAAACACACCTATCCATTCCGCAAACAAAAATGTTCAATTAACCTTAATGTGTATGGGGCCAAGATTCCCCTCCGTAAACAGTCACAAAGGCATATAAACCCACAAAACTAGTTTCGGGCTGCAATAATCCGTTTGGCAAAGAAATACAAAAACGTTTTCAATAAACACCTCGTTTGCCAATGATGCAGACAAATCCCATAAAAGTCAAGCAATTTGTGCCCACTCTATGCTGTTATGGTCCCAAAAAAAAACGCAGAAGACAATATCACACAACCCGTTTTACCTAGGGTGGAAATTTGCCTTTTCTTGACTGGGGGCAAAAAATCAGACCATCGAACCTTGTCCCCAAGTCATCGGTTTTTTCAACCCAAAACAACACCCCCTCTCGCAGAGTCCATCGAACTAAAAGCAAAAACAAGAAAAAAACGTCGAGGTAAATTGTGTTTAGAAAAAAGCTCCGCAGATACTGCGTTTGCTGCAAAAGTTTGTAGGGCATTGCTCGCCACCACAAATAGGGGATGAGTACAACAACCCCTTAACTCGAATCCATGCGGGAGACGCAGAATGCAAACATAAACACAAGGAAAAGTGGCGAAACCACTTCAACTAACTGGGTTGGTGTAAGCGTAAATAGAAATGCAGATGATGAATGAACTTTTCTACTCCAATAAATTTCGCATGACATCCTTTCCAGCTTGGCCCCCCGTACGCCCGCCCTGCATTGCAGATGCACATACATGGGGGAGCAAAAAATAACGATGCCAAGCACTGGAACTGGGGTTTTAATTTCATTGCTTGATCGACTTAAGAACTCTCTCCAGGACTCACCTGCGAAGCTACGAATACCCAAGCAATTGGAGGGATGCAACTGACGGAGTAGAAACTTGCAGCACGCCTCACGGACCGATTGGATTTGCAGGAGACTGGATGCTGGCAACAGGACTTGCACATTGTCCTCGGTTATTGTTATTTCGCCCGTGTAGGTGTAGTCAATTAGCTGCCTAAGTGCGGTAACGTCAACATCATGAAGTGTCACGTTACTCAGGTTCCGTTCGAGCATATCATCTGGAAAAGGAGAAGAAACAAAAAAAAAAAACAGTGAGTAAAAGGAATCAAGTTTATACGCAGGGCTTTAGTGCTTACCATTGAACATTGCATAAAAGTAGGGGCTAACCGATGCCAGGACGACCTTATGGGCGTGTATGGTCTCACCACCAACTTCCAGGATGACATCACAGAGCTATGGAGATGGGGAAGCAAAAACATAAGAAGTTTAGTTTTTATTAGAATTTATAGTTTTACTTAATGGTGATGGAGTTTGAGTGCGGAAAGAGTAACCTTGCTCGGGTGGATTTTGCAGTCGTGCAAAACCAGCAGAGGGTGAGATTATAGGGTTCAACGTCACCGAAGCCTTTAAAGTTAAGTAATGTATCGGATTGCAAGTATATGGTGTAGAAATGGTATGAGAGCGCTCGTTTTGTGGAAATGGGTGGCAATGGGGAAAGGATATTCAATTTCGTTAGTGGTATATAGAGAAGAAAGTAATCCACTTTGACGAAGGGACATTTCGAGAAAATTCATGTCATTCTATTGGCATTGAGGAAAATAAAAAACTGTCTTGGTGTAACCAACGGAGAAATTCTTAAAAGTGTAAGTTCTGCAAAATTAAACGGATTTATTTAATATAGCGCCGTATTATAAGAAACTCGTACTGTAGCACCACCTAAAGTTAGTAAGTTAAATGGTAGGAACTGTTTAAAATATTTAAAATGAGGGAATCGTTACCTAAAATGTGTTACGCGCAGATCAGTAAAAGAAAGTATTTTAACCTCCCGCCAAACTAACTCTTTATCGCCAGCTTTATAGTTCTTTGGATTATCAACTATAGATTTAAATAGTTCGGCCCTTATGTTGAATTAAAATATTGTTGCACCGCTTTCTTATGTGGCTTGTTTAAATCTTGCTTAGGTTCCACAGATCTCTAGTTTCACTGGTAGGCTGGTCATATTTCATGGTTAGAATGTCACTGGAAGTAAGACTATCAACATTCATGTTAAAATTTAAAGTTGAGGTAACTGAAAGTATATAATCCGAACATGTAAAGATCGCCTTGACAAATACTACCTTGAAGATGAAGCCAAGAAAAGCCAGTTGCTTGGAGAATGAGTCTGATTCAAAGTCAACTTGGGCAACTTAAGTGAGCTTTAGATTCAAGACTGGAGGAAACTAGAGTAGACCTGACTGTGCCCATCAGTGATAAGGCGACTAGATTCATCTTACCGGTCAAAATCACGACAAAAAATTTCTTATGCCCGGTTTCACGTTTAAACCGACGTTTGAAACGACGTTTGATGAAAACGTGAATGAAGTTTTTTTCAAAAATACCGTGAACGTCACAAGTATAACGTTGCCTTGAAAATTTCAAATTGAATTTGCGAAGAATGTCACAAATATCTCCGAAATAGAATAGCCGATCTGAAATCGGATTGTAGTCTTAAGAACACCGTACAACTCCTTATATTTTCCTTCTTTTCACGGATTCTTTAAACCAATTTGAAAAATAAATATGCGCTGAGATATGACAATTGATGTTTAAAAGGGCCTACAAAACTAAGGGAAAACAATAACCGAAAGTTTAGCTAAACGCTCGATCAATTTCTACTGAGAAACACCAACGGTTTAAGCACTGAGTTTAAACTTTCGTAAAAGTTTAACTAATCTTAAGTTTAAACGTTCACAGTGAAACCGGGCATTAAACTTCGAGATTCTACGTACTTGGGTACGTTTTAATCTTTAGAAATCCAGAACCAAGATTGCGAAAGAGAAAATTCTCTCATTCTACATGTGGCGTTTCTTTCATTACGGCCCTCTATCTTTACATTGAAATAAAATGAAATGTGGGCGAGATATCATCGACATTTTTTATTTGCTTTGAAGGTCCATTAATGCCATTAGGTAAATCGTATAATATGGTTTATGTATCCCCACCGGTTTCTCTAGGAGGAACGCATAAGACATATCCAATTTTGCAACAATACGCAATTTTCGGAAAAGTTTAAAAGTTTGATGCGAAATTGACTGCCTCGGTTTTGATATCTCACGGACTGCGCCGATCTTTTCAGTAGAACTTGCGTCGACTGACGATGGGTGTTGATTTCGTTTACTAAAGTTTTCGTTTCCTGAACCAGATGAGCCAATTTTATTCCCCACGCAGTGAACAAGGTGGGCGGAACTTTACTTGATAGAACACCAATTTTAACAAAACAATTTTATCATTTGTTATTGAACGTTATATCCATCTAAGGTGATTTAGGTTAGGTTAGGTTAAACAGGGCGAAAAGGACCACACAGACACTAGGCACCCAAAAGGGCCCATCGCAATCCCTTGACAACCAGTTGAACTTAACATTTAAACAACCAATTTCCCTGTAAAAGCCAACAAGGCCCTTGAAATTTGTGCCGTGTACCTCTTCTAAACTTCCAAAGAAATATTCCCCATTTGACAAATTCATCTTTAACAATATGGCCACTATCAACTGTCAAATTTCGGAAACTGCTATAAGAAGACAATTTATATGAAGAATTTATTTCTCGCTTCCTAGAAAATGTAACGGTGGCATGTTATCCCCTGCGCTACAACTCCCTATATTGCTTCATGTTGGGTAGGTGCGAGGTTGGGTGCATGTTTTTTTTGAGTAAGGTAACATTCGCACGACTCCTTAAGAATTTTTGGACTTGTGGATTTCCTCAATTTTGTGGTTTCACAATTCCTCAAGCCTGATTGTGAATATAGCTCGTTTTACATGGTGCTTATGCGATGCCCCAACAGTTCCGGTAAAACGGTTACGATAGCAAGTATAGTTTCCTCTTCCAAAAAAGAGCTTTGGAGCTTAAAAGAACGAAGAAGATAGTTTTTGTTCTTGTCATTATCGAATTCAATCTTCGACTTTTTCCCAAATTAAAGAGACCAATACTTAAACAGCTGCCAAACAGACTTGATGGCAGACGTTAAAGTGAAAAATTGTTCAATACCAAAAAATCTCCCAGCTTGTATTCCATTCCTTTCGAGGACGGTTTGCCCTCTGTTTATATACCCCACTCAGGTTATCTTATTAGCTTCTAGGGCTTAAATTTTCAACTGGAATCCATTGGGCTAGATCAAGTTTGATCATTTTCAAGCCCGCTTGCAGGGGGCCACAAGCCTCAAGCTTTCAAGCCTGTTTGAGCGACTACCCCGATAAAAAAATACTTAAATACTTTTACTATAACGTCAGCACATTGTGTAAGCACACGGTTTTGGAATTGCCTTTAAGTATTTAGAAAGAAAGGATTACACTAAAACTACCACGTCCACTTTTAAACCAGATTTAACAAGAAATTGTGATGTTTCACAAAACATGCATAAACCAGTGAGTAAGTGCAACAGTGCGTATGTAACAGCTTCGGTCCGTCTGTAACGGACCGCGGTATACTCTATTCCTATTCCTATTCCTATTCTCCTTTCCATTCCTTTTCTCCTTTCCATTCCTATTCTCCTTTCCTTTCGTTTATTTTCTTGTTTTCCATCCAAGTCCCGTTACCATTTATGCATCATTTTAAATAGAAAAAAAAAAATTATTCCTTTTAAGTTTTTGTTTACGTTTTTTTTCAAAAAAAGGGGGCGTGGCATGTCCTTCCCTTTAACCGAAAACCAATATTAGCATGGAAATATCCAAGTTTGCGGCTATAATGTACGCAGTACTGTAATTTTTTGGTTCAAATTCAATAATTTTGAAATTGACCGACCTATAAAGACGGGCGTGGCCAAAAACTTTGTATGAACGGAATCTGAAATAGTATCCCGTGTACTTTATATGCTGAATTTTAGTTCTAATCCTTAGATAAGCTAAAAAGCAGTCGAAATTCTTGTTTTTCTGGAAATTAATAAATTTTTATAGATTTCTGCCTCAAAAAGTGGGCGCGACCCAAAAGTTTGTATGAACCAAATGTAGAACCAACCCCCAAGGTCTTGGGGGTCTATCGTCATTATTTCTCTATGTTACATTTTCGCATAAATTTTTTATGCGCGAAATGTTTCTTCGCCCATTTTTGTGGGAGCGGTCTAATAAAACAATAGTTTAATTTAAAGGCGCGATTTTTAGAGCAAGCTATTATTGTAACAACTTTGCATAAATCACGTATAATAGGTATAGTAAAATTATTTTTTCCATCTCGCTCACAATATGGAAACGTGGCGATTTCTTTTAGGTAGTGTAGGCTGTTTTTGAAAACGTGCGTTTTAGACGGACGGACTTTCCTATTGGTTTTTTTTTTCATTAAACGAAAAACTTAGGCGTGCCTATAAGACTTAAAGTACCTAGGCATAATTACTTCACTACTTGACATTGATACCAAAATCAGAATTTTTATTTTGCCTTAAAGGCCTGGCCTACCTCATACTTAGCGAAATGTTCGCGCGTATGGAGTAGATAGTCAAAATGCATATTGATGTTGATCGCAGCATGTTGGAAGATAAGGTCCGTAGTTGCTTATCATTGATAAAACAAGGATTACGCCATTTTGTCTTCAACCAAGCAAGTGCTCCTCCATTATAAAACCATCGTATATTGCTCAGCTATGGAATATGTTAATTTGCATCATGCTCGGTTGTCTAGTTGGAGGAGCCTGGATTTGTGCAATTAGGCTTGTGAGCCAAGTCAAAGAAAAACTTTTCAGTCAATGCTACTTATTGAAAGTCATTTATTTGCATTGAGGAAACTGCATTGACACATCAGAATTTCGGAGAGCGGTCAAAAAGGCGACACACACCACAATTTACGCATCTTCGATTCCTGCTTAAACCATAAAGATTTATTCTAAGTCCTTAATCTGCGGGTGCTTGCTCCTTGAGTGCCAACAACTCTCCCTTGCTACGCGTACGCGAATAATATGATAAAGGGCTTAACTTTTTTATTATTGGGCAACATCTCTTACGTCAGATGACGGCATTTAAGTTTAGTTTCAAATGTCTGTAACAAGAGTTTCCTTACCTCGAAATTTTATTTGAGTCGAACTAAAAGTGTCGAAAAGTCAATCAGGAACTTAAAAAATTACAAATACTTTCCATCAGTCTTACTAGAGTAAACGAGGGTTCAAAACTTCAACTACAGACGTATATCATCAACTGAGGTAAAAGAAGCAGGAGGGGTGAGTGCCTGTCTCTAGCCTTACAACCTTCAAAGTTCACATTTGGAGTGCATTGGATTTTTAATCATTAAAACCTCTACAGCTCAGCACCTTCAGTTTCCTTTTGCCATGTTAATGACACCTAAAGAGCTATGTGACACTCTTCAATAGTGAATAGATGTCTCATCTCAAGTGAACTTCATCAAATACACGTCCCTCAGGGTGTGTTAACTTGACAGTTGCCAACACATGCTTTTCTCACTTGCTCCGCTCAAGTCATCAGTTAACACTTTTTTTTCGTTGCTTTTCCTATGTCCGCTTAAGTGGATAGAAATAAGCAGAGTCTACGTCTGACTTTTAGGGGTAAAAAAGGATTCCCTATTGAAGGATCGATACATTCCATCTATATATCAACATCGTTTAATTATGTATGAAGAAAAATATGTGCACAAGTAGCGTTAGTAGGAAACTCACTTGACTATATACTTCAATCCAAAAAGGTGTATGCATCAAAAGCAACTCGTTTCATGCTGGTTGTTGGCTCATTGTAGTGGTTGGCCAAAAGGATATTCAGCGAAAAACAACACAATTGAGAGCATCTGTTGTCGCATGGCAAACACATAAATAAACCATGGCGATGCAACAGACTGCATGCAGGGCTTTTACTTTATCCACCTCACCACCCAACGCAACGGGGCAAATGCACATTAGGCCCAAAGGATGCGACAGAGTGTTGTTTCGGATTTTTGTTTGTTTTCAGAATCCTTATGGCGTGTCTGTCAGACTTCTCGTCTGCCTGGTTATGAATATTTCTCATTTTAATTATGACGATGGAAATGAACGGAAAATGTTTATAAAAAAAATATCCCCAGAACGAGATAGGAGTATTGTATTGTGTACAAGGGCTCAGGGGACCGTAGGGCAGGAAATAAATACGACGATATTATACTCTCGAGGAGTAAATAAGAATAGTTGTATATTGACAGAGCTTTTGACCTTCTGCAAAGAGCTACTCAACGATTGGGGCCAACTGTCCATTGTTCAAATGTCGGAAGCAAGTTAATCAGCAGACAATGAGGCATGCATGAAGTGTAATTAGTTTTCTACGCCTACTCGGGGTATTCCAAAATAAAATGCCAGATGGCTCATAAAAGAAGAATCGTCCGCAGGGTAAAGTTCAAAAAATACACCCACCTACGTTACTGGTGGATAATATTTTTTTTTCCCGACAGCTTATTGATTTTGACATTCAGCTCATTGCACGGAAACTTCGTCAAAAGCATGAGTTACGACTGTAATACAAAATATTCATCGTAATGGCGGCAAAGTCAAGGGCACACGTTATATTTGGAAAACAAAGCCCGCTAAATAAATTATAGAAAACTTTTCTAATCAAAGTTATCACGAACAATTGCCATTTGTATTTGCTTCTATAAAAATGGTGAGTGGGCAAAACTATTGCCGCATTAAAAAAGGAGTTGAATGACCTTTTTTGTGTAAAAACCATCAAGCCGACAGATGGTAATCTAAGCCCACATAACAGAGGCTATGAAGTCTGGTGATGTTAGTAGGATTGATCGGTGTGACATGACAAATGGCACTCAAATTGGAGTAATTACGGGCAGTCTTTCCCTGATTGAACTCGGTGGTCATAATGTAGTCATCAGCAAAATATTATTGGAATGCAGTGAAAAATATATTGTAGCACCAAAAGTAGTGACCCATGAGAAAATTTAGACAGTGTCGAGCTGCCACAATATTAGAAAAAACAAATAAGAGCAAACCAACAGTCTAAGAAAAAAAGTGTTGCTACCAATATTACGAGCTACTGACTGCAAGCTTTGTAAGGCAATGATACGTTCGGTTAGGTTCTCAAGAAAATTCTGCTTTTCGCAAACAGAATCTGCTTTCAAAATTTTATTTTACAAATTCTGGAGATGCAACTTTTACAAAGCGACACAGTGAAATGTGTATAGAGGGGCGTTTCGACCCCTGCTTGTTTTTCCCCCTCCGCTTTACAGTAGAAAAGTGAGAGATTTGGTTTAAAACAGAATAGGCAGAAGTTATTACTTTTTTAATTTTGAAAAAGCAGAATTTTTGTTTGCGAACAAGTTGAATTTTGAAAAGATGCGTTCTCACCTATTCCCATTTATCTAAACAGTCATCTTGAAGATTGTTGCCTCCTTTGCTCAAAATATGAACAAGGGTCATGTCGGGTTTATGGTTTAACAAAAAAAAATGTGAATGAGACAAAGCGAAACGTATGACACATATAAATGGGAAACTGACGTATTCGTATAATATGACCGCATCGATTTCAGACTATTTACTTGCGGGTGAAAGTTCATTTGGACAATAATGTCTCAAGCAATGTGTGCTTCTGGCATGGTTTTGGATTGGAGTTCAATATTTGATACTCCCCCATGTTTAATGTGTTTTTAGCCATACAACTATATTTTACCTCTTTTGATTTGCGCTTCCGGTGCAATTTACACTTTTCTAAAATTTCCATTTATATGCAAAAATTCTCATCGTTTTCGCCACAAAAAATTCTCCACCAAACTGAAAAAGCCATTAGGACGGTACACAACAACCAATTTGTATTCATACCCCCGAGGCACTTCCGACATAATTTTTCGGTAGACTTTCATCCTACGTGCTTAGAATGTCTTTAAAGGCTGCTCAACGTCTACACTATAAAGGTACTAACCTGTGCATTATTTCGCATTTGATTGATGGCCGAAAAGGATGCAATACAGTGTCCAGGATTTTGGTGGTGCGCCTGTGGCAGCACTTCTTCATTTGGTCCCGGTGGGCTTAAATCGCTGGGTGTTTGTGTTGAATTATTACTAGTTGTGGTAACGTCCTCATTGTTGCCACTGCCACTATCGGTGGTTCTGTAAAGAAGAGAAAATTCAAGAATACAAAATTTTTTAAGGCTTATTTTTATATCATCTCCGAAAATACCAAACCCCCCAAGGGATAACCAAATGAACAACAAACATTCAAATAGGGTCAACACAGGCCATATAGAATGACCAACCGAGCTGTTCTAATATTAGCTTTTATCGTTTGCAACTTTTGGACTAAAAAAAGGATAAATTGAAACAAAACACCGGTCTGGCATCCCCTATAATCCCCACGTGTGTTGGAATTTTTTTTTTTGACAACTCCACACTTTAACCGGGACTTTAACGAAAACAGAAAAATAAATTCGTGGCTTTTGTATCGATTTTTTGCGTATCAACTCGTGGTGTAGGTAAATTGTGCGTTGGCCTTAGGTTAGACATGACATCATTCTTCCAAGCACACTTGGCGGGGGTGGTTTACTGGCTTCCTTTGCCTAGTAACAAGGCACCAACCAACAAAACGAGCACATGTTGTATAAAACAGGAAATCGATCAAATTGAATCGTAAGAAGTAAGCACAGTGCGTCTTCATTGCTCGAAATTCCCATCAACATCGATGGGAATCATGATAAAATCCTTGGGGTAGTAAAACTCCTCCCGGGAACGGAGTCGTAAAATGTTAACAACTATGGTGATGGGACGAAAATTGAAATGCGAACTATGCTCCAGTTGCGTTTGCATTTTTACGATCCCGCCAGCGAGGAGTCATGGCAGGATTTTAAATTATGCTGTGGCAGTAAAAATACAACTAAAACTAGGTCATGGTTCGACACATTAAAATTGACACGTAAACAAAGTTAGGTCAGCTGAGAAACTATTTTATTGTAAACAAAACACGCCATTAGCAGAGGGGATTAGTGCGAAGGACTTGTGCAAGTATATAAAATTTCGCTGCAGATCCTTCCAATGATATGGGTTGACAAAAAGCTTAGGGGATTTCATTTTTGCAACCACACATGACAGACACGGCTGAACTTCAACAAGGAGGGAGACACGTGTGAATCGAGAAGATAGCAGAAGGACATTGCCAGGTGGCAACAGTCATTAGCGAAAATAGCATGACATGTCATTGGAGCGGTTTGCGGCAAGAATCTAATCTTAGAGTTTGAGATAAACTTTTTATATAAGTGAATGGAAAGGCTTGGGGTTGTGACAGGGTAGACGCATGAACTGATTATCTGCATGGAAACGTGCTGTTTTAATCAAATTTTTGGAGTAGACTTTAGTAGATTGTGAGAAGCAGCAATCAAAAGTCGCTTTCAGTAGACAAAATTCTGCGAATCAGAACAGTAAAGGATAAATTTTCCAAAAGAAAAGACATCGAATCACACACTTAGGCACACGATTAAATATTGTATAACAAGATTTAGTTCAATTGGATCCATTTCTTTTGTCCTTTATGCGTCAAGCCATCTGTTCCTCGAAATAACTGCGAAATGCCTAGATTTTCAAAGCGATTTCCGAAGAAATACTCTTACTAGTGCCTTTATATACGAAGCGAAGGCTAAGTACATACTCCATGTGTGGGCAGGTGGACTGAAGATCGCCTGGCACCTACACAAAAGGATCCGAAAAAAAGCCCATCTTCTTTCCAACGTTTCGTCAATTACTCGTCGACTTTCTCAAGGTACTGGACTAAACACAAAAAAAATTCCTGCAACTGCATTTTAAGTCCAACGTAAAAATGCAGTAATAAGAATTTTTGTTGTATGCTTAAGTTTTACAGTTTAAGTTTTGATGTTGTTGATCTTACTTTTTCTAGATGTGGTTTATATCATCAAAAAATAGTTGGCTTAGTTTGTTTCTTGCTAGCACCAATCATTTGAGGAGGTATTGAGAAAGAGTTGCATTTCGTTTTCCATCTCTCTTTGTCTCTATGCCCAAGCAGTGAGACCCTTAAACGCCCTCCTAGTGGAAGGGTGGAAGCTTAATCATATTCACCCTGAGAAGCCTTGATTAAACTATTAGAGCATCCCATTCCTTAAAAAACGGTGACCTTAAAAAACGGTGACCAAAACTCCGCTTTGGTGAGTCTGGCAAAAAATGGCGCTTTTCAAGGTATTGCCAAGTCTTGCATTCTCTGAAGCATAACAGGACAGGTAGTAGATTTGAGCGAAGGGAAGGTTGTCATAACCCCTTCGGCCAGCATTAACTTTGAAATTGCTTTGGTGTGAAGGTCGCCCAAACCTACCGTGATCCCTACTTAAGTTTCCGCATTCGATAAATTGAGTGCTTATAATATCCTCATATAATCCTCAATACGCCACCTGAATAATGTGTGATTTTTTCTACCGACTTGAAACCGGGTTTCTACCGACTGGAAATATTTTCTCCAAGACTGCAGAAGTTGTGCTTATAGTAGTCACTAAAAATTGCGCTGGTCATTTGTTTTTTATGCTCATCATATTAGGGAGATCATCGTTACAATATGGAAAAGTATTTTTGCAGGATTTCTTAGCAATCCCAATTCAAAAAGCAAGCTCTATACTGTAGTTCCCTGCTAATTTTAAGCTTTAATAATTATTTCTGGTGTTTTATTGAGTTTTATCTTAAGAACTTGGCAAAACTTCGTCTTTTTCCTATTAATGCAATCGGAGGGAGTGTCGCAATCCTAAATTTCGTTTTTTAAATCCCGAGAAAAATCCCGTTTATTACAAATCCCTATTTATTACCTATATTTTATGTTATAATCCAGCTTAGTAAAAGTCCGTTATAATCCGCTAATATCGTTCTAGAATTTCAAGCTTTAGTTTAAACCAAGATTTAAGTTTAATTTAGTTTACCTAAAACTGGATGAGGTTATCGGAATAAATGCCCTCGGGTTCGGTTTTTATATTTAGACCAATTACTTCTATATCTCTTATGCCTGAGGTAAAATCTAACTTGACTAAGCTTGTGGTAAGTACAGGTTAACAGCGAAAACGGTTTCTCAGTCCCTATTTTAAAAGAGACTCTCTCTAGCCATTATTTTCTGTTGGTAGTGGAGTGGTTTACACTAAAAACTGTCAAACTGTGTATTCTAGCAGACAGGCTAAAACAGTCCTAACCGGGAAGTCGTTTTAAGGTCCCTGGTGCTGGTGTGGTTTTTAGGTTTCCACACAATAAACCTTCCCATAGTGTAGTCTAACCTTACCTTATATTATGGCTTTTACATTCGGTTCTGTCAGACACCTGAAATGTTGCACATGGTGACAGTCGCGTGCACATACGATTCGATTGCAAACGACACGTTAACCAAATGCAAATATGTTTTTAAAAACTTTTTTTTAACCTGTGCTAAAATTTTTAAAGCTTTCTTTTTTCAAAGCAATGAGATCGCAGTCCTCGAAACCTGTATCAGGTAAACTATTCTAACCTCTAAAAAATCGATTATGAATAATCAACACGGGTTCATGTTTTTTTCGAAAAGTAATACAGTCAGCCTATCCTGTGCTCCTTTTGCCAACACTTATAAATATTTTAAAACCCTAAGTCGATTTACGACACCGAGTCTAGGAAATTTCCCTGAGGTATGGTATTTTCATATTCCCGACATGGTTCATTTAAATTTTACGGACATATCCTTATACTTGAATACGCTGTGGGTTTGAAAATTTCCATTCAATTATTCACCATCGAAGTCAATTTAAGGAAACAAAAGTCTGAAAGGATCATAAAGCGACTTACATATTTGATTTAACAGGTAAAAACATTTTGACAAAGTCACTTCCTTCTTGTTCCCTTGGATGTGTGTAAAACTATAAATGCTGCATGTATGTACAAAAAAGTGTTGAAACAGGCTGCCCGTTTAGTTGTCAAGGATTATCGCATCCGATGTTATCCTGAAAAGAAGAGAAAAAAAAACACACACGTATTAAAACTGTCTATCATAATTCATAAATATTAGAAAGAGTCCAAGGACACTTTCTTATCCCCAACACACTTTTACTGGAATGTAGTAGATCATAAAGAGTTTTTTGTTCTCTTGATTTAAGGACCCCTTATTACTCCCTACATGGTTGCCACAGCTTGTGCTGGAAGTTTTTTTTTATTATTTTTTTTTTTTGAGTGCATACATAAATGAATTTAGGTTAAGTTGCCTTTTTCCCCCCACCAAAAGTAGGCATAACACCATTTGGCATCACAAGTGTATATAAGGCTTTGAACCAGAAAGTTGGGTGGAGCAATTTATATTGCTTTCTTTTGGTCCTAAATGTCACATTTGCGGGTAAGACCATAAAAGGATTTTTTTTTTTCTAAGCATAAACAGCATAAATGATTCTTTCTTTTTTTTCGGAGGACTTTTCGAGCGTTTTTAATTGGCATTTGAATAATAAAAATATTTTGAAATCTTTTCGCTCGTTATCAAATAAAAAACAACATAATAAGTTTAGGCTTTCAAGTCATTAGCGAACGTTTTAACAAAGGCATTGTTTTACGGTTCGTTAAAAATATTGTGTTTCATTCATTAAGAACAATGAACTTCATTATGGAAAGATATTAGGTGAGTGAAGGATATGGTTTTTCCAAAGTTGGGTGGGTTGTGCCTGAGGTGGTGGGGGACATTTGCTTTTTGACCTAGATCTAAAGGTGCCTCTTTAAAGTTATCTTCTCTATTGGTTTTAGGATATTTCAAAGTGAATAATTTATCGATCTCTGGCAATCTCCGAAGCCTGTTTCTATGATTTGAAATTCTATTCTTTATCGAGAGGTGGCTTCGAAAATGTTAAAACTTCAAACGTGAGCTGCTACGAAATCGAATAAAAAAAAGTTTAATTAAAGATTTTCTCTCTTGTTTCTAAAGTCTAAACTGAAGAACCATAATCCTTCCCCATTCCCCAGTTCGCTTGTCCGATCTTTTACTAAGAAAATATTTATTAGCTCTGCTTAACGTTTTTGTTTGCTTAAAACTTTTCAGAACAAACTTTTTACATACCTAATATAGCTTAGTCCAATATAGCCAAAAAGGAATGCCTATACTTGGTTCTTGAATTGTCATTATTAATACTGGTGAATAGACCAACCCAACCATACTTATTGCCATAAACATGGATTGCTGAAGGGCCACATCTTTCAGAACTCCACCTTCCTTATCGACCACCATCCTAAGGCCTCAAAGGACGACTAAAATAAATTCCCACATCCACTTCTCTCAAGGAATAACATTTAAGTTTCGGCTTTTGGTTACAATTGCCTTAGCGCCAATTGATTTCAGCTAACATGCTTGCTATTTGTTCACCCAACCGTTCCTATATAGTTGCCAGGACAATATGACCCAAGAAACGCACATGTGTGTGAAAGGGAACATTCCAATCCAAGCCGCGTTAAGCTCGCATAACCCATTCCGAAACATTCAGCTCCAGCCCACTTCAAAAGGATGTGTATTGTATACCCTTCAGCAGAACAAAAACACGATAGACGAGGACTGTGCAAACACAATGAGAGCCTTATACATTGTGTGAGCCTTCAAGAGGGACGTCTATTGAATATTTTATGCATGGATCCTAGAAACATCCCTAAAAATGTGTGCGAGCGTCAGGAGATTTTTGAACTCTCAAACACTATGCGAGCAATCCAAAGAGATGATGTCAGTTATTCGAGTGCGGCGCGGAACAAAGGACGAAGGCGACTCATCGGAATGATAAAACTTCCGTCACGTACAATATCCTAAATGAATTGAGGACATGTTTCCATTTCCACCTCTCGCAGTTGAAATTATTTATTAAAATGATCGTTTTGCAGTTGTGTAGCGTAAATCATTTTATTACCCAGAGCGGGTTACGTCTGAGTGTCTGGGGGTTGCAATAAAATCAATCAATTAGGTGGAAGTGTCAGGCTGTAATTGGGAAAAGCTCATTCCGGGCCGTGCTGGTGACCAAATTAAGAAATTGCCTACGGCACACACTCTATCACATCTTCAGTTGATTTTTATTAATTGCTGAGGTTGACGCTGTCTCGTGCGTTCTGGAGAACGGGTCACATCGAGTGGGCGTTCCAGTACAGATTTTCTTGGATGACAGAGAAAATATAAGTGACAGGCTTGTGTCATATTATGACGAAAACCAATTGGCTTGACATAAACATTTAATGCGTGGTGTATCACATTTGCCAATTATACTGGAAGGGCGAGTTACGTACGAGCTGCGAGCATTGTTGGGGCTGACGTTGATTAATCATTTTCGAATAGAGGCGATGATGTCAACCCTTGATTGGTGTTAGCACAGAACAAGATGCGTGGAACGAGGAGGTGGACTTGATTGATAGATAACCAGGTTAAAGATTAAGAAGGAACTGACAGTTGAAATTGGGGTTGGGGCGGCTAGTGTACCACTGAAGATGTGCCAAATTTATAAAAAACCTTCCTTTTCACATTTCATAGTAAACCCTTCTTAACCTATGGCATAAATCCTGGCAACTACTCACTTTGATGGCTTTCGTGTTTCCATTCAACTTTCACCACTCTATCGAAGAGAACGTGCGAGCTGTCGTGCCTATTTCACGTCTTCTAGCACGGACATTGGCCTCGATTTGGTTTTACTACCTCTTTCCTGATTCACATGTAGGCAACACGTCCTTGCAAAACCCGAACAAGGCCGAGGTTAAAATCGGCACTTTGAAATAAAGCAAAACCCCAAGAAGGAAAATGTAATGTTCTCTCGAAAGGATTTAATGAGGTGAAGGTAAGAATATGAGTGCCTACGAGATTTACTCACAAAGAATTTCTTAGACGTAAGAGGCCTTTGCCGGATACAAAGTCAAGTGTATTGCCGACCGTTGCTCTCTGGCACTCATGATTCAATTGCTCGCCTATTGTTGCAGAAATAAGTGGCTATTGGCCAGAATTATTAATTTTTGTTGTGCTCGTCCTGGTCAAAAGGGGTTGGCAGGGTTGTTTCATATTTGTTCGCTCAACTGTGTTCATTCAAAACATGTTTACGAGGTCTCCTATAGATTCACCGCTTTTGTTATATTTTAGACCAAATTTCTCAACTTCAAAGGATCAGAACAATCGACCGCCATAAATCGTTGCTTGGGTAGGATGACAAAAGGACACGAAATTGAATTTCACAAAATCGCGTGCAAATTTGGAAAACACGTTGTTAACTATGCTCAGTTGAAATTGGTTACCACATTGGCACCGTGCTCATGCAACAAGTCAACTTAATTAGCAAACAATACCGAGGGAAGAGCCTTTGATAATGGTGTGTGTGTGTCTGCTTTGTCCTGGGTGTGGCGCCATATAGTTAAGTTCGAAAAGGAAATTTAAATTCAAATTGGGTCAGCGGGTGGGTCAGAAGGTGGAAGTAGTAATGCAAGCAATTGTCTAATACTGTTGCATGGCAAAGTTCCAAAATGTAACTTACACGTTTAAGTGAGGATGGTTATCGACGGACTCACCAGGGTGCGTGCAAACTTTTAGTTCGAGTAATCCATAAAATCGGACAAGTGGGAAATGAGAAGTGTTAATGATTTATGAAGCATGTTAAGTTCGCAGATAAAATCTTTGTGCTGATGGGGTGAAATGGACATTGTGAAATGGACGCGTTTCTGTGATAACAAGAGGCAGAAGAAAGATAAAAAAACGGCATTTTACAAGTGCAGTTCCTCAAAATTGGGGTTAACCCTTGAGAAAGGGTGTATCGAAACCACAGCCTAAGGTGACACCTTCTTTAATAGCCGTATGTAGAGAATGTGACACTCTTATTGACTCACCTATGAACTTCAAATCAATGTCGGCAGCTGAGTTGCGTCTCGAGAGGAGTAAATCGATCTTACAACAAATCAATTTAGTAATTGGGGAATATGCTACAGTACCTGGACCATGTTAATTCATTTTCAATTAACTGGAGAGGGAATATTCATATGCCAGATCAATAAAGTCAGCCTTATGCAGAAAATTCAGTAGCAAAAGGGAGCTTAATCTGCATAATTTTCTCAGCTGACTGCGTATAGTGGTTTTTAAAACTTGTCCTAACATAAGGCACGGTTCTATGGCCTAAGGCTGCAGAGGCGAAGCATAATATGTCATTGGATTGCATCTGTTTTTTTCCTTCGGGTAGGAGTAAGAATTTGCCCGACGTAAGGCATTTCTGTCAAAAGAGCTCATACAAACCATGCAATATGGAGAAAACATACGGAAATATTACCTCAGGTTGCCATAGAGCTTCACTTGCTAAACCTACCTCGTAGAGGAGCTAGGCCTCTACGAATTCTAGGAAGAACCCTTTTTTTTCTGTCGATATTTATCGGTGACAGTCTACTACAGCTGGTGAAAAGAAGCCAACAAGGACACCCTTGGCAATATGAGACAAAACAACGATGACGAACCGGACCCTTTTTTAGTCACATAGTGAATTTGTAGCTGTACCCTGCAGGTTTTAATATTTTTATGATCCTGTAAAGGTATTTCAAGAACAACCTTCCGTGTTTCTCTACAAACCTGGACAAGTTAGACCCAACAATTCCACCCTAACACACTTAAAAAAATGTTAAACGCAAACAATGTTTAAAGCTAACAATTTAGTGTTTGTATGAGCACATTCACCACCAGTGTTTTTATTCACCAACGATTTACGTTATTATATGCCAATTTCAAATTTCAGGGCTGAGCTTAAACCAGTAGCCATAAATAATTTTTTAATACAGTTTTTTTTTTTTTGTGAATAAAGCTTAAAAAATGGAAACTGAATATTTGTATATAGTAGCTTTCGATATTGTATAAAAACCCCCACGAAAGCACCACCACCAAATCTCGAGTTTGTTCGCTCAAAAACCACATTGTTGTTTCGCTTTACATCGCATTGCACGGTTCGAACAATATGCCTACATAGTCTGATTTGTGGAGAGATAATACCTCGCTTTAAGATGTTCAGACGTACATTTCATAATACAACGAGAATCACATTGCCAAGACATTTTTTCAAGGTAAAGATATTAAGTTAACGACTGACAAATGCTTCAATAGTCCAGTGTTTACAGGCGAGTGCTTGCCGGGAAATGCACAAATGTTTGGTAAAAGCAAAAAAATGTTTTTCTTGACTTTTTCAAGCACTGTTTTATTTATAGGGAACGTTTTAAGTTAAGGAGAAATGGAGTGAGTAAGTGCAAGAGTTCGTCTGTAACGCAGTTCTAAGTTTCCGACTCTATTTACCCCGCAATTCCAAAAATTTAAGTTTTATGACCTGAATTCATTCATTAGACGTCATTTATGTTTATGGTCCATGCTCCTGAAAATAGGCGTGAACTAAGAAGAGAATCTTTTAAACTAGTTTCCTAAAAAGCGTGAAGAAATATGTTAATAACGAAAACTCAACCAAAGATACAGATATTTTTCCAAAAAACAGCTTCTAAAAGCGAAGCTTAAAGCTTTGTATAGGCCAAACTTTGAAAATTCTCACATCTTGGTCAATGATCAATGATGTGGGTGATTCAATTTTCGTCGTAGTGTTAAAGGTTTTAAACCGCAAGTTCGCTTCACCAAAATTTGAGTTCCATTTGTGGGCATGACTGTCGTGTAGGTGGATTTAAACGATTTTTTGATACTTTGTTTGTGCAGCACACCGAGCCGTGCCCTAAGATTCAGTTTTTTGAAGACCTAAATTCTTCACGCATACAGACGGATAGACGGACGGACCAATTCACCTATCAGTCTTGATCACATCTCAAAAAGGTTTCTGGGGTCTACGATGAGGTGATTATTTCACTGTGTTATAAGCATTAAAATTAATATACGCTGGGATGGGTATAAAGGTGGAGTATTTTTGGGGAAAAACCTAGCCGATTTATTTTTACAGTCATTTCAACTTTGGCAGCAACCATATAATATTTATTGGGTTGAAGATGTAAGGCGCTTATGGAAACAATAAGTTTGTTAAGAGAAAACCAAAATGTGTTTGGTGCAAACATTTCTTTGATAAGATCTACTTTTTTTCATGGAAACATCAAGTTTGTTTAGAGAAAGCAACAAAAGTGAAGAACGTTTTTTAATTTAATAATCTTTAATTTGACTAAGATAATAATAATTTTCGGCAAATACTTTTACTGCAAGGCAAGTACACTAGTATTTTCAGCAAGTATTTCGTAAACAGTAGTTTTTTCGGTAAACGATCAGTGAACGTAGTGAAAGCAGCCTTATCTTAGCTAAAGTCCAAAATATCATTTGTAAGCGATGGCATTAAGCTTTATTACGGTTCTTTAAAGTGACTGGCAATTAAGCCAAGGCGGAAAAAATACCGCTTTATCTGTTAGAGACAACTTAAAGCAACGGCCCAATGCATCAGGGTATGATAGACTCATGCCTCGGACAACGAAAAAAATGAAAAAGTATTTTTGGATAAATTTTACTTATGACGATGCAGAAGTTACGTTCAAATAAAATCACATTCCGTGGAGTCAAAATTGATTCCAAAATCAATATAGCCCGAAGCTGTGGATCCATATAAACCCAAAAATGAATTTACTCTTGATAACCCCAACTCCCGGAAACTAAATGTTAGAGTTTTGCCATTACAGCAAACAAGATAAATAAACCGGGTAAATTTCCATTAAGCCTAAAATTGCCAGTCTGTCTGTCCATTTAGAATGCAACCAGTGGAAATGATGCAATTAGCAAACCTAATCCATTCGCATTAACATTGATCCCCAATCCGACTGGCCTTAACCACAGCTGATAACCTCATCTACTTGTCAAATTTCCCACATCAATGAGTACCGCGCCGTTGGCGAATAAAATATCCACCGCATGTGATAGTACAGAAGACAGCCACAGTTGAGCTAATATTGTATCATACCCTGGGGGTGCTGTGATTGTTTAATCGCTAAATCAACAGGCAGTCGCGCATTCTATCAGCGCCCGACCCCACGCATAGATATGGCGACATGCATCGCCAGCCGCCAGTCTGAAAACTACTCTTAAACACGTTTTTGTGATTTTCACGTTGGTTTAAGGTTTTTCAGACATTTTTTTTTTTGCGGCTTGTCCTCTATCAGTGACACGACAAATTCTGCGCGCACACTTTCCCATTACCGTTTCAGGTTCAATTGCCTTTCGGGCCCAGCGACATGGCCGACAGAGTCATGCAGAAAAAAAGAGTTCATCGACCGGAAGTTCAGCCATGCATTGGCCAGTTAATAGTATTTAATCAACACGAAGTGACGTGTTGTTTTGAATTTTTTGTCTTTTCGAACAAACATAGAAAAGCCGTCGAGCGCAACATAATGTTCGCGCTGGTACAATGACCCAAAACCCCAGACCAATCGCATTTGGATACACTCACGACTAATTTGCATGACAGACGGCACAGCGTCGTCGGCAGCCCAAGAAATCCGAATACTTTCATGCAAAATTTGCTGCACGTACACTGAGGCGTATGTGGAACATTTTTCTTTTTCTGGTGGAAATTCGTGGGTTGTTTGCACAGCAGCCAATCCGCCCAGTTTCTGGCGGCAATTATGTCATTACGACATCGATCGGTCTTGAGGAGAACTAAGCAACGTGACACACATATCCTGCTTTCAGCCGAGGGGTTGTAATGACAATTTCCAGGACCCAAATGATTGTGTCTTGTCTCATTTCTCCCCCATCATGCAGTCGCTGAGGGATGATTTTGTCTGGCGCCACTGTAATGCTCTGCTGATGCAAATAAAATTATAGACTTTGCAGGGATCTTAAGAGAATGTGCTGCCAGGATTTGGGCGGGGGTATCATTTATTGACAGATTCAGTGCTAGGCTTTTTGGGTTGGAAAAAAGGCCGGATATCATTGTTTGCAGCGAATAGACAGTGAATTACTGTTGTGTGTAATTTTGGCAGGGAGCACGTGATGAGTACCGAAGCGTGGCTGTGTTACGTTTTTGTTGTTACTAAGATGAAATGACGTAAAAACGCTGAACGAATTTACAACGCAGATGAGGATGAATGACAGGAGTTGGGTTTATGTTTCGAAAATAAACAGGCTGTGTAATGAGAATGTATAAAAGGGACTAGACCCTATTTAATTTTCAGGGCATCTAGGAAGTATCCGGAAAATTCGGAAATGTCGAATGTTTTAAAAAACTTCCCCAAACTTTATTACATTCATTATATTAACGGAAAATATTTTGCGGGATATTACCACACTTTTTGTTTTGATGGAAGAGTACGTGTGTAATGACAGCAGCCAAATATTGTTCACTTGACGAGGAAGTTTTAAATTAAATTTCATTTATTCATGCGGCATGATTACTTGAAATAAAGAACAACAAATGTATGGTTTCTTATGTTTACATATAATTATAAAACCTTTAACTTTGTCGTAGCGTTCTCGAGTTTCTACGAAATAAGTAGGCCTCGACAATTTTAAATCACTCATAACCCCCTGGGGCTCAGTTGACTTTTACCTAAGGAACTTTTAGTAAAAATAGACAAATTCTCATCATAGTGTATCCTTTTTACGATACTACGTATAACGTTATACGACGATGAAAATACTCTAGTCTCCATTCTACAACTAGTTCCACTTACAAGAAGAAAACGGGACTATAGCAAAACTGGTACAATTGACTTTCAAGAAAACCAGAATTAACTGCACTTTTTGACACTACCAAGGAAGTACTGTTGGCCGAGCATGGCTTCTCTCCGTAACTAATTTTGATTATTTCAGGCACTTACGGCTTCGACTTGGTTTAACAATATATAGGACTGGTATGGCTTACCGTAAAACCTTTAAAAACTTCCGTCTGTTTAGCTTTCATTACTGCTAACACAATAAAGGAAAACCTGCATCCTTATGGGAATAGGTTTGGACAGCAGTCTCTTATTGCTTAACCAATAATACGCATGTTGCGATGGAAAGCTATGGGTAGCACTATTTACTATATTTGCTGTACTTAATGAAGATATTGACAACTTTTTATCTATTTAATCAAGCTTGAAATTCTGAAGCTGCAATTTTATCGAGGCAGAAGGTTCTTGTACAAAAAAATTAGTTCTATAGAACTTCTATAGAATTCAGTTTCGGTAAAGCCTGCAACAGGAAGCCTTATAGAAGTAATACCCTCTATAAGACCTGCAACAGGAAGCGTTTTACAAGTAATAGCCTCTATAAAGCCTGCAACTGGAAGTCTTATAGAAGTAATAGCCTCTATAAGGCCTGCAAAAGAAGGCCTTATACAAGTAATAGCCTTCAAGGCCTGCAGAAGGAAACCTTATACAAGTAAAAGCCTCTATAAGGCCTGAAACAGGAAGCCTTATACAAGTAATAGCCTCTATAAAGCATGCAAAGGGAAGCCTTATACAAGTAACAGCCTCTATAAGACCTGCAAGAGGAAGTCTTATACAAGTAATAGCCTCTATAAAGCCTGCAATAGGAAGTCTTATACAAGAAACAGTTTCGGTAAAGCCTAACAGGAAACTTTATACAAGCCTGCTAAAAAACTGTAAGCAAGTAACAGCCTGGGTAAAGCTTGCAACAGAAAACCTTAATGAAAGTGACAGCCTCGATAAGACCTAACAGGAACTTTATACAAGCACCGGTTTCCGTAAAGCCTAACAGGAAACTTTATACAGGGCTGTTAGGACCTTAACAGTTTCTGTAAGTGGGGAAAATTGGCTTCTGTAAGGCCTTATACAAACTATTTTGCGGGAGGGGAAATAGCTTGTAAATGAAATGTTACTTGGGTATCGCCGCTACACTGAATTGTAGTCGGCACAATGTAGTTAGCACAATGGAGATGACAAAAATAAGTTCTTGTAGTTTCGGCCTCAGGGTCATTTTATGAATACACTAGCAAACTCATCGGAGGTCTTATTTGCCTGGATAGCGACGTGACCTGGCACCCATACAAGAACCACTGAGTTTAGACTTCCGACTGAGTTTAGCGAAAGCTTCAGTTCGACCAATTTCTAGGGTTGAGAAGCGCTTAAAGTGCGGCTTGGCTGTCCCTGCATTAGAATAGTAGAAATCTCTGCTAAAAAGACAGACGCCTATATATCTAAGGGGTAATGGAGTCTTATATTCTCAATTTCGACAAAGACTCCAGCAAAAGAGCTCTGTCCGGTTTTGGAGCAATCCGTGAAAATGCGATGCCCTTTTTTCCCTGGCTCAGAATCTAACCGAAGCCATTCCATGGCCTGAGGAAAGTTTATATAGTAGTTTTGTTTCTAAAGGATTTCTGGTGTCATGACAAGACAAGGAGAAAGGGGAAGGAAAATTCAAGCACAAACTCTTCAAACTCTCAGCCAACTTACTTGAGGGGATAATAGTTTTCAACATACACCGCAAGAAGAAAATACCAAGCCAGCATCAGAAGAGTAGGTTCGTCATAGAATCTATAGCTGGGTTCGACGTGCTAGATAAGGTCCCTGTATGTACAATAAAAACAAACCGTTCTTTGGAGCTTAGTAAAAGAGGCTGTAACACCTTTCTGTGAAAGCCTGTTTTGCAACTGATGCTTTTTTGAAAAGCGGTCCTACCATGGCCGAAGATGCAGAGAACTCTTTTCGGATAAGTCCCATTTCTTGCTTAAAACACCTCTACACTTCCAGAAAGTAGACTGTGCTTTTTCGGTTTTGGAAACAACATAATTGGACCAAAGAAGGTTTCTATAAAAAATTACTTCCATAATTGAATTTATTTAAAATCGCGATAGAAAGCACAAGTTGAGTCATCTAAGTGGCCTCTCTCGTTCTCTTAAAGAAAACAACATGAACATTGAACATTTAAGGCTTATCGAAAACGTTAATTAATTCATTTAATCTAAGGCAAATCAAACGCTTAGAACGTCTGATTGCTTGTATACTTTTCGCAGCTGCATTGTGACAGCTAAATTAGGTCTTCGCCAGGTAAAACATTCTGACTTTCGTGGCCAATCACCTTCCAAAGCTTAAAAATCTCAGCTGGGGCTTTCCGAAGGGTCTTTTCACATGGCGTTTTCCATTCGATCAGTAAAATTCATGAAGCAATTTTATTTGTTATTTATTCTGGAATTTATTTCTCTAAGGCTCCATTATAATTTTAGTATAATAACGAAAAAACTTCCTTCACAATTTTACTCCATTATGTGCACATACATATTCCAAAAATTAATTCATGTGACAATTTACCAAAAATAAATTTATATATCAAACCAAAATTACCGTTATGACTCAAATACTTCTTGATTTTCACATTCCTTATGCATATATATATAAATAAGGTCCTCAATTTAACTGAAAAATTATTTTCGGAACTTCATTAGCTTCATTTCGGTACCAGATTTCACTTTCGTAATTTCTTCGGAAATAACGAACACAAAAGGTTTCAGGAAATTAATATTTCTGATGTAATAAATGCCGAGATTTCCTTAATATAATGGCAAACACATGCCAATGATTTCGAGGTGCTGAGAAGGAATAATGTAGGAAAGGCAGCAGGTGAGGCAAAAGAAAAAACGAAGAAAAAATATTCTGTTAAGGTGTACAGGTATGTATACACTAAATTGTGTGATGAAAGAATTTTCAGGTGAACAAAATATGAATGAAAAATGTGCTCCCATTATGACACGTACCGCAGTTATTCAAACGTAATGAGAAAAGGAGCACGTTTTTCTATATAACCTTCATTGTACGTTAAAAATGGAAGAAAAAATTTGATAGGAAAGTTTAAATAATTAATGAGGACAAGTGGTTATTTAAACATCGTCAAGTTTTAATTATGTCCTCAGGAATTTGGTGTTGCATGACGATGTGTTAAGGCTATACACAGGCATTTGAAGTTCTCAACAAGGTTTCGAAGAAAATTGTGTTCAGCAGTTTTTCTGGCTTATAACGACAAGAATAATTATTACATTATAATATTTTGTTAATTAAAGAAATTTTTTAATTAAAGTTGCTCGTATTAAATCATTCGGCATCCTTGGGATGATAAAATGCATTGAATCCGTATCATAGCCTCAACTTTATAGTCTTGAACAATAGGGTCAAACTCTGATCGTGAAAAACAAACAATTTCGCCTCCGATATTTGAAGAGCGTTCGCACCGTGAAAGTTTGTTCCTCTTCAAAAATGCTAGAAGCTGATCACGACTGTATACATCATTGATGAAGATTCGCGATATGAGAACAAGTAAGTGCCTTCAAAATGTTTGAAATGAAAGTGACTCAGCTCTTCAGTAGGCATCTTTATGATCATAAGTTCTCATGGAATGTATGCTGAAGCCTACTCAAAAATTGTATCAAAGTTTACCAACTCATCTTTAAGGAATTTAAATTGGAAGTAAAAAGAACTTAAAATATCGACCCACTTTATATATGTTCCACAAAACTTTGAAAAAGTTCATTCACCTTCATATCGACTTTGACGTTGGAACAAGTCCAATCCCACCCTTCTTTGCTGTCAAAAAAGTTTGTAAACAATTTTTTATATTCACTCTCCCCCATAGGAAATCAAGTTAAGAGGGTCTTTCAACTCACCTGTATGTGTTGGCTTCTGGAATGCCACGGATATTCGTTGCAATAATTCAAATCTAATGTACCACCATAAGTACCTGGTGGGGTTATCAAAAGCCATTTTCATGGGTTGAGGACATGTTTTTACTGAACAAATGAAGGGGAAAACCCTTGTATTATGCTCGTGACTACCCCTTGGACAAAATTAATTGGCTCGCTTCCGTGTTACTATGAAATATTGGAACATTTTGTAGTTAAATAGGTTTTAGCATGTTTTAAGAAAATTATGAGGGTTGACGAGTTCCGGCGTTAGGAAAGGAGAGTATGGGCAATGTTTTACCAAACATGGGAGCTGTTAAAGAAAACGATTTTGTGGGCTGTTTTCTCAGTGACTATGGATCTTTTTTCATATATGCGTTTAAGCACCATAGGTTTGCACGTACATATATTGATTATTTCAAAACCCGTTTGGATTTTGAATTAATTAGGTAAAGCAGTGATCGGGACATTCTTCACATTTACTGAAAAATCAACATTTAATTCAGTGAAATACACCAAATTTCACACTATCTGTTGGGGGGGGGCGTGGTCAAACCGAACTCAAACTATCAATATTAACAGCATATTTCCAAGTTACGCTTAAATGTAAGTAAAAATGCATTTTTTTGTTTCAAAATTATTATTTTTAAAAAATCGACCTCTTAAAAGGGGCGTGGCTAGAAACTTTTTATGAATTAAATCTGGAATGAAATCTCGTTAACCTTACCTGCTATTTTTTTTCATGTTTTCCAAAATTAGACTTAAGGCCAGTCGAAAATACGTTTTTGTGGAGAATTTTAGGTTCTTCTTTAATTGTGCCCAAAATGTGGGCGCGGCCCAAGTGTTTTTATGTACAATATTAAGCATAATTTTTTCAATTTAAAGCAAAAATATTGAGTAAAATGCATTTGAAAATTTAGGTGCCCTTAAAATAGACGCCACGCCTACTGGAGGAGGTTTACTTATTAAATTTTTCTAATTTGTGTCTTACATTCATTAGGCGATGCTTAATGTCAAATTTCAGTCTTTTAAGTCGTCTTGCAGTTTTGAAAGCTCTGGGGGTAGTTGCACATTTAGACTGATTGTGGGCGTGTCTTTGTGCGGATTTCAAAAATCATTACACTTGCACTGCTTCGCAAGACTTAGAGCTTACGTACCAAATTTAACGGTAAAAAACATGTGACATACAGACGGACGAAGGGATATGGCTTTTTCGATTCAGAATTTGGTCTCGATCATAATGCGCTTAAGGTCTTAGGAGTCTACAATTATTATTTCACCGTGTAATGAACTATGTGACAAACTTAGGGCCGATTTCACAGTGGCAACTTAAGTAAAACTTAAGTTGAGAACGCTTCAATACTCAGCCTCCGTTCCGATTCTGCTGGCAGTTTTGCATATTAGCCGTAAGCTCCTAGAAAATGCTGTCAAAACAATTTTTTTTTGTAATTTTTGAAACATTCAATATAAATTTTCAGTGCATCGTGTTGGTTTTAAGCTTTTTCTATTCCTTATTGTTACATTGATGTGCTTTTCATCAAAATTAAAATAATTTGCATTGTTTTTTGTGAAAAAGTTAAGTCGTCAATGTTGGTGGCTTAAGTGTGTGATTAAAAAAAAGTCAATGTGAAAATGGAATTTCATCCTGAGTGAGTGAAGTGTCAGAACCTATGTATACTTAAGTTTCGACTGTGAAATCGGCCCTTAATATACTTCCTATCTCATAGGATGGGGTATAAAAACTAAAAATTCTTGTCAATCAATTGAACTGCGTAACGACCTTAAAAGGTCAATCGATTGACTTCAATCACGTGAATGTATTGATGAAAAATTGTCCGTATCCGCCACATATATTTGATTGAACCTTATTGATGAAGCATTTTCATTTTGCATTATAAGCGTCTTGCTTAAAATTTGTGTCAATCGATTGAGCAGTGTAAATAATATACACGTAGTCAATCGATTAACCGTGTAAAGTTTGCATACGGCTTTAAAACAGATTTAAGAAAAAAATTTGGAGTATTCGGAGTAAGATTTGTATTACCTTTTCTGCTTGCTTGGCAACCATTTGACATGTCGTTCATTTAGACACAAATGTATTTAAAATAAATAATATGCACTTTACAAGATGTTTTTAGATTTTCAATTAGGATTAATCTTATGGGAAACCCTAGGAAGAGTTGTCATTTAATGTCAGCATCATTATCATATAAATATTCCTAACTTTTAATAAAAAATCTAACCGAACGTATCGTTGCTTATTTTGGGGAGCGGGCCTATGGCAAAGACATACAAAATTTTAATTTAATATTAAAAAGTGAAAAATTACAACAATTTACAATTACATTATAGAATTCAATTCTACAATTCTTCAACAATTCTACAAGAATAATTTACATTGTAGAATTGTAGATTGTTGTAATTTTTTACTTTTAAAATAAATTATTTAATAAAGTTTTGGAAGACTCCGATTGCTTTTATCAAATCTAGAATAAATTACGTTAAAGACCACGATGGTCTGTATACTGGCCATCAAACATTTTCAATCAATACGTTTGACAATTTTATTTGTAAATGTTTTTTTTTCGTAAGAATGGGTGACCTGTAAAGTAGCTCTCGTCGTCGAATTTAATATTTTGCTATGAAGCTTATTTTTTAATGGATGAGTGGAGAAATAAACAAAATTCTCATGCAATTCTCGCCAAAAACGAATGCTTCCCAAAAATGGCACAATGCTCCAGTCATAACAACCCCACTTCTAACGGAAATTTATCAATCGACAAAGTTTTATATTAAGTTTGAGTTTAGTAAAATTAAAGTTTCCAACTAGCTGTTAGATCATTTCTTACTTTTTAGATAATTAAGCTTTAAACCTTGGCTACAGCATCCAACTAATATTGTTTAGTTAGTGTCTTGTGAAACCATATAGAATATCCAAGAGTTGAAAGGGAGAACGGGGCTGTTTAGCCATTTTATGCACTTCATAATCATTTCAGCTTTACATACGTTAAATAATCGACTTGTGTAGTTGTTAAATTGTTAATTCCGCTAAATTTAAATGGAAAACTAATGAGTTTTTTAATAGCATGATAAAAACATTAAACTTGTTTTAAACATATTTTTGTGTTTTCATAGTCAAACCGGGTTTTAAACTGCCTGACGAGGGTAAGTGTTTACCTGACTTAAGTATTGTTAAAAGTTCACTTTTTCTAAGTAAACAATTTTAAATATACAAATAAAAAAAAATTGTTTATCACCTTAATGAGAATAAAATGTAGGTATTGCCTTATTACTTTTTTGTGTTTTAACAACATCTAGTACTAATCTCTGGTCTCTTCTAGTACTAATATCTCACAAATTGTTCGTCTCTAAAACCAATGCTGGCATTACACATCGATATCACAAATCACAATACGAACAATGCTCCTAATTGTAATGCGATCCTATTTCAAAACCACATCATCGCACATAATGCAAAACACATGCACGATCCAAGGCTTTGCCAGACCAAAAATTGCAATAATTTCAATAATCGCTAATTAACACAATAATTATTGTGTTATGTTGTTTGAGACGAAAATCTTTTGTGACATCATTTCTTAAGTCTACCACCAGTTTGCCCTACACATGTTGTCTGTTGTCACATAAAACAAACAGTCATTCAACCATTGGAGTAAATTATAAACATTTGAGCAACAGAAAATAAACGAAACAAAACAAATATATACAACGAATGCTGTACTGTCGCATTCGGATTTGCCTATAGCAGTATCGCAACTTGACACCGCATCTAATTGCGAATTCTCACGAAAGCCGAAACAGAAACCGAAAGCCACAATCCACAATCGGGTAACCTTCAAGGTGGTTCTAAGTTTTCTAGCAGAGCTATTAAATGGATAAGTACCGACATGTGCTAAGATACGTTGAAGGTGCAATTACTCTTGTGTAGACAGAACGTTATTTGTGATGCACATCAAGTATGCGGTAGTCATCATCATCCTATCCGATGAATGAAAGAAAAATGCGAGGCCCTGTCAGGTGGGCCGTGGGCCAGCTCTTTAATGGAGGGGGGGGACTATCGTGTTAGCTGCGTGACCTCAATTGATTCGATTCCATAGTCTGACTCGACACTCGATGTAAAAAGCTTGTTACTGCCGGTGGCATATGTCATGTTAAACGAATTTTTTCTCGTCTTTAAGTGGCAGCAGGTCATAGTTGAATAAATTTGGCACACGCAAAGATACTGTGAATAACAATTTATTTTCTTTTATTTGGCAATTCATTGAGCTGGAAAATTACTTAAAAAATATATTTGAGCTTTCGGAACACGTAACAGGTTATTTGCAATAATTATTTGGCTGATTATAAGCATATTTCCAAGACTTTTACAAACTTGCTTTATTAAGAATGTGAAGAGAAATCGCATGTTAAAATGGACAAAAAGCATGGACAAAATGTTTATAAATTTTTAACGAATTTTCCGCCCACTGACTAGCCACAATAAACAAACGTAAATTTTAATGCCTCGTAAAGATAATATAACTTCGATAACGATGTTCTCTCATGTCAACAAAATTTTAACGTCTTACGATTTACGATGTCACCACCTGGATGAGAGGATTTTCGTCGGCTTAAGAACCTCAATATTTATGAAACGGAATTGAATGTTATGATTGCAGGTGAATTTTATTATTACTCTTCAAATCCTTAAGATTTATATGAATTCATTTTATAACGAAATACTTATTTTCACAGCTAAAATCTAAGAATGCTCCACAAAAAACATCAGCCATGTGTTGACATCATAGGGTTTGTGTGTAAACCCTCTATTGTATGAACGTGTATTCAAAGAACAGGGTGAATTAATCGGTGGATATATTAAGGAACCACAGTATTCGTAGAAATCTTAATGCTGACAAGCAGCTTCTCTGAATGGAACGATCAATTTTTGGACGGGTCCAAAAATTGATCGCCCCTGACAAACTTAATGCCCCTGACAAACTTAACTAATGGTTAAACCTAAATTAACCGGTCATGTTAGACAAGATAAGAGCTTATCGCCCACTCGGGCGAATAGCCCGGGCGATAGCTCTGCTATCGGAACAGGCAGAGAACCCCTCTTAGGCTTGCATCCGCATCGAACCTGAAGTTCTCGAGTTCGTGTTAAAGGTTTGTGAACGATGGAAGGGCCATAGCCGTCCTCGCTTTCCGGCCCTTGTAATAGAGAATTAGTTTTTGCAAAAGTATGATGATGACGGAATGGACATATTGTGAGACTGTGCGAAGCGGTAACTCTGTTTGCTCTACTACAGACAATCACGCCAAAGTTACCGGAAAAATGGTGCAGGACTTCTGATAACACCAACAACAACTGAAAGCATGACATTCTGGAATCTTTACTATTGCAACACTGAAAAGAGTTAAATGTCCACGGACTCCTCTCCTGAGGACAAGAAGAACGTCTCTTACAGTCTTCTCAGTGCTATTACTGATGCGGTGCCAACGGATATAATGCCTTGCAATGCAAGTATATGACTTCAACTTTAAGGTTATGGAAGGGACTTAACATGCCATGGGAAAGCATGAAAATGGCAACCGAAAAGCTTAAAGGTTTGTGGGTTTTTAAAAAACCAGACGCCTTGTCACACGGGCACCATATCTGAGGTTTAAAGCTGCCTCACAGAAATGCGAAACCGGAGAGCAGTGGATATTGGTTTGTTTGAATGAAGGTGCAGCTTTGTATTGTTGTCATTCGAAAGTCTCAAGAGAAGAAACGCATCGCCCGGATACAACATGAAAGTTTAGTACAAAACATTAGTACGTAAAATCAGCAATCTGGCAACACTTTTGAACGTCACTGGAGTGCCATGCTCTTGCTAGATAAAATGTTCACCCGATCTTTGGCAACGGATCTGGCTAAAGAAGCATAAAATGCAGCGGAAATTGTGATAGATGGACTGTTTACAGAATCACAAAAAATCTGACATATGGCAGCTCTATTAAAAATCTTTTGAAGGGCTTAGACGCAACTCTGATCGTTTCGAATGGAGCTCAAGAGGTTGGACGAACATTTAACATCAGTATTAAGCCATGTTCTTTTTAAGTGATGTGATCCCTACTCACAATTAGAAGTCCTAAGGCTGGAGGGGTATCCCAAAAAATCTTATAGCTATCATAGAGGCTATTTATAAATGATCAAGGTAGGTATCGCATTTTGCATAGGGGAAAGATGGAAGAGGAATTTGAAAATACAAAAACTTCATTGTGAAAAACCCAAATTTCCACCCGCAAGTGTTATGCCTCTAAGGGCCGGTTTTTTAGAGCGAGATCATCCGACTTTCCGAGTTAAACTGAGATTAACCCAAGAAATAAGTTTTTCAGTGAACTAAGATCTGGGGTTAATCTCGGCTTAATTCACTAAATTTGGTGAGTTAATCTCGGATCGTCTCTGGAGAGCATTATGAACTTTTTTGAATGTTTTTTCTGAAAAATGACATTTGAGAATAGCTCGAACTTCGTTTTCAGTGTTTTTCTATGTGAAGTGAGAGCTGGGAGAGTCAATAGTTTGGATAGTGGAAGATTTTGACAACTTTGTTGTCGGAGCTAATTCTGCACTGAAAAACAGATAGCTAAGTTAACTCTAGATTCGTTTTGTTACGGGATTAACAGATCTTGGTTTAAGCTGGGGTTACCTCAGCACTGAAAAACCAGCCCTTAGAGCTGTAGATGCTGTAGATGCTGTAGTAAGCTGTCTCATCAGTTGCACCCCATTACAGAATAGCTGTCAGGTTGCTTACAGCTGATCTTAACCTGGACTATGAGCACGCGTTAACCAGGAAAGCGCTAAATTTTAGACAAACGCATCTGGGTTTTCTTATTGCTGCTCTTGAACTGCCCAAATGGCCCGAATTTACGGCGCGGTATCCATTTTACCTGGTGAGCATTACCCTATCCATCATCTGGAATAGGTCGCCCCCATAATTGATGTTTCCTCATGGTCGCCCCATAGGGAAACAACAATCCTTGAAAGTGAAGCCATTTCTAGATTGATCTTGAAACTGTTACCTTAGAAATTGCTTTCCGATAGGTTATGATAAGGAACCGAGCGGGACATCACCAACGGAATTGGAAAAGCCACGTCTGCGTATGCTATGTTGCCAAAAGAATGTGGAAATAACTTCACCAGTTTAAGCACTAAACTTTGAATGTTTCGCTTGAATATCGAGTCTGTACTGCGTGTGGGTGCAAACTGTCTGAGAATTGACCACCACTCACACGATAAAGCTGCAGGCATTAGTAAACTTGTGCCTGGTAAAGCCGAACTTTTTTAGAAAACATTCCAAAAATGAAAATAGATTGGCCACACTCTTCGAAAAGGTGACGGAAAGGATTAATTGCCACATATGCAATTTAATTCAGTCAGTTAACCCATACACAAATACAAGACGTAGAGCGGTGGAGGAGACATGCAGACAACACTGGGGATTGTGTTTTGAGTAACCCAAAAAACACTGCGCTGGCGCGTGTGTTTACATTTACCGCGCAAGCCTTGCCATTTTATACCCGGCCAAGGGTATATTAAGTTTAATGTATAGTTTGTAACGCAGTGAAATAATGACCGTAGATCCCTTAGACCTCTCAGAGATATGAATGGAACCGACATGAGAATCGATTAAGCCATGTCCGTCCGTCCGTCCGTCCGTATGTAAAAAACTTTTAGGCCTTACAGCTGGTAAGGTAAACAGCTGAAATTTGGTGGGTTAGCTGGAAGTCCTTCAGATAAAGTTTGAAAATTAGCTAAATCCGTCCACAGACACGCCCACTACAGGCCTTCATGCAACCATCTCTAATTTTAAAAAGTACTTTTTCCAAATTTTAGCTATGTTACAATATGGCGCCAGCGCATTCATTTTTGGTATGTAACATTGCCTTGTAATTGTCTTTGAGGTAGCTAAAAAAGTTTGGACTTTTCATTGAGCACGCCCACTTTTTTTAAGAGATTCTAGCTTAAAAGAAGTGGGAAAGTGCAACAGTGCGTATGCAAAGGCTTCAGTCCATCTACGACGGATTGCAAAATACCCGACCATACCAAAAAAAAACTACCACGCCTCCAAAAAGTGGGCGGGATATGAAAATATAACTGTTGAATGCTTTATACTAGGTGGTTGCACACATTTCGGCCTAGAATTCCGTCTTTTTAACTGAAAAATTACTTTTTTTTACGCCATACTACATATATGTACATGAAAGTTAAAAAATGCTTATATCTACAACTTTTGTCATATATTTTTTTGTCAAATTTCATATATATTTATTGAAAAAATAGTTATTGAGAGTTAAAAGACAGGAACTTTCCTTATCGAACTTGGTATTGCATGCGATTATCTGCAACAATTTACAAGACTTAAAATGTAGGTTGACTGTGGATAGTTTATGAATAGATGTGGAAAGATATTCAAAAAAACAGTAAGCGCGGCGTTGCAGTGGTTAGTGTGTCGAACTACTGTGCACAAGGTTCCGGGCTCGGATTCCGAACGGAGTAATAAAGGTTTTTCATTGCACTACCTCCGCGAGGTTCTAAGAAACCTTCCGAAAGTATCAATTGTCATGAGAGACCGCTCAATTCGTCGTTCTTTCATGGCTAAAGAAGACCTGAAACGCACACAGCATGTGTGGTAAGAGATCAGTCGATGGGCCTTCTGAGCTGCATGATTTTTTATTTTTACTCGGTTTAAAAGCTCCTTATAAATTCTTAGGGGCGGGTAAGCTTTTCTTAAGTCGTGTGCAAAGATATTTTAAAATATTAACAGCGCTTGATGAGCACCGAATGAAAATGACAATCAGCAGGGTCAAGCCTGAAGAGTTTCCTCAAAAAAAGCCTCATATTCGGCTTCTCATCAGTCTAAGATAATTGTACCAAAATCTCTAAAGAAAATCTGTCCAATCTAAAAAGAAAGCATACAAAATTAGGAACACAGGTAGTAGTACCTTCTGCACTTCTTTAATTACAAATTAATAACTTTTTGATGTCCGGCTGTTCTTTTTCGACAATGACGCGGACGGCCAAAAAATATAAAAGATACTTTGTATTAGCTATGCAATTAAGTCCGTATTTTTTTATAGCAGTTCTCTCAGCATACGCTTTTAATCGATTATTCGGCGATTTCAAGTGGAAGGAAAATGAATAAAAAAATATTTAATTACTCGTTGTAGGTACTCTGGTCCCGCCTGTCGTATAGTGAAAACGAAAGTTAGGTACCGAAAGTGGATTTTATTTATATCCCTTGTGCTCAGTAATTAATTCCCTCTAAGTATGATTAACAAAATTCAACCGGTTTTTGTGTTGTTGTTGCTTTTTCTTTTTTTATTGACTTGCACGCTGTGCGTGCCTACGTGAAATATACAACACAGCTGATTAAATACTGAACACGTTTCGAGATACAGAGTTTATGTTTGGTGCTATGCAAACTTGTGAATCTTTTAAGGGATTGTCCGTTCACCCAGATACTTTGTGTGACCATAACATACGCCGGCCGTAAATTTACATAAGTGTTGAAGTTTTTTTTTCGTTTCAACTTTTATGCTAATTAGACGTAAAATTTTTACCAAAACCAGCAAGCAGTGGCTGGATTTAGTTTTATTTTTGTATCCCGTATCTATGTGGAGATGATTAGGAGCAGATACGAGTATGAACATGTGCTCGTGCTAAGATCTTTGGCAAACATCGGTCACGGTCGTGTAATGAATGATAAAACGAGGCAACATACGGAACTTGTGCTTTTTCCCAAAATGAGATACAAATACAAGTGGCTTTTTCATATTTGGGTGTCGGTATGTTTCTTTTTTGCGAAAATTTATCTACGTGCACTTGAGATGATGCTATCTTAAGTAGTCTTGAAGGGCCTTCTTTTTGGAGATCTGCTGTAGCGGTTGTGTTTGCGATAATAATGGATTGACCTTAGGATAAATATTTATCAGCACGCTTTCGTGATGGGTCTACGGAAATGTGATATCATGGCTAATGCGTGGGAATCGTTTCATTAGAGCAACACGTGTCAGTTAATAGGACTGGGTTTATCCGAGATTTCCATACTTTTGTATAGTATTGATTTGACGAGACGATTCGTTTATATGGCCATAATGAAAGGTTCAAGATTTTTCCTTAAGCAATCGAAATCTGATCTTACCAAATACTTCTCCAGATAATTACAGTCGTTTTCATAAGTAATTGGCATAACATTATCCGACCGAAATCACTGGACTCGAATGAATTAATTTGGATGCTTTTACATTAATTAACTTCAAAAATTTTCATTGGAAAAATAAATTCACACTTGAAAGCATTTCTATGGCGAATGTAGAACCACTTCAATATTCATTATCCCATTGAAATAAAAAGCAAAAATCTTCTTTTGCAACCACCGCCCACCCCCTCGTTTATTGAAGCTCTTTTTGTCCATGCTGGCTGGCTGCAACCCAGATTTGGAGGAATATCAGATTCCTTTGTGCAATCATTTGGATAGGCTCATTTACTGCAAGACATTATCTATATTGCCACAAAGAATGTGAGGCTTTTATGTGACAATAAAGCCCTAATTACAAACAGTCACCATGGGTACACCCTTATCACTTGTGCAGACTTTAGAGAGGATATTCAGATTGTGGTAGTATAGTTGCTGGTTGGTACATATACCGACATCGGTACAAGTGTAATTGAATGTGCGCAAGGACATTTCTCGGTGTTATAGAAAACAAAGCAATTGCTCTTTTGAACAGTGCAAGTAGTGTAAAAGTGTTTTCTTCAAGTTGAACAAAGAGGATTTCAGATGTTAGTTGTGCTGCCAATGCAATGAAGGAAAGGGTTTGAGAAAATCTTCACTTTTGTTGGCGATGCTGGAAAGGGAAGAACTTTTGGAAGAGATTTTTGTAACAAAGAAGCTGACAGCGGTAGATTTACCTGCATTCAACTTGACAATATTTCTTCTTGAAAAGTTTCAATTGGAGAATTCATGCAAAGTGGTCTCTAGAAAGATGTATAAGTTTGCTATGTTGCAATTTACGGAGATAGACTTTTTTGAAAATCGAATTTATGGCTTTTGTTGAAATATTCAGGGATAGAAAGGGATACCTATTACCAAAACTACCACAATTTTAACGAAACTTTTGAGAGACATCACAATTTATTGCTTGACATAAGGGAGACTACTTTTGGTTTGTATAGTTTGAGACAATGTAGTTAAACTTGTTCCTTTTATTAGTGCCTACTAACGAATATGTATTGCACCCTCTCTACCTTCGCAAAATAGCGTTTGTCTTAAAAAGCGGTTAAGACTAATTTTATGCATAGCTGCTAGGCTTAGAAAAAATGGGATTGGACCTGAAGAGTCTGGCTAAGAAAAACTCACTGACTTAAGGTTTTCTTTGCTTCTTTGACCCGCCGCAGATAATGAAAATCCGGTTCTTATTGGCAAGTCTGCGTTTCCCGAACCACCCAACTGAGGACAAGCATAACCACAAGGACAAGCAAGCAACCAAGGATAAGCATTATGGAAACATACACGTTGGATAGCTCTACTCTGCTAGACGAGAAAATATAAATGGATTTCATATAACAAGCAGAGTAGTTTGATAATGTTTTAAATATTTTAAGTCATCACTCTAAACAGGCTGTTTGAGTAAACAAACAAAATTGGATGTGTCTTGTAGTGTGAAAAATTTAAACTGGACCTAAAGCTATAGGCATGGGCAGAAGTTTTGTCATTGGATTCCGACTGAAGCAAACGGGTCCACTTACTTTAAGACTGGTAGGACTCAATCTTTAAGATTGTTGCTTATAGGAGTAGAAAAAACACATTAACCATGTTTGAAACAGCCTCCTTATGCAACAGTTGCGTAACAATTTGAGAAGACATTTTAAATTCGATTTCTCAAAAAATTTCGAAAAACTACATCCCTTAAGAAAAAGAAACAGGGTGTTTCATTATAGTCATTAAGTTTAAGAAGAAACATGCAAATTTTTAAAATTTTCCAAAAAAATTAACAAAATACAAGGCACCTTCAAAATGTGGGAAAAGCTAAAAGACATCGTTTACTCATGAAAGGCGATCCAATGCCCGTGTGAAGATGGCAACGAGTATTTAATGTATTTATGAATATTTTGAGGGCGAATAGATTTTGTTTTAACCCCAAGAGAGAGGTATTTGCTTCCCGTTCTATGGCCTATCGAAGAGCCAAATAGTGGTAATGTCAAAACTTTGGCAGCCAAGCAAAATTTACCTACTTGTATGGTATTCTCTGTTTTTGACGCTGTATATGCGATAAGATGGGAGGTGGTAAGAAAATGTAACCTCGAACTCTGCGCAATTCTAAAAATATGGATGTAGCTGAAAAAAAGGGAAGACTCAACAATAGATGGAGCAAGCAAGTATCCGGTCCAGATGCTTCGAAACAACCGAACTTTTAAATTTAAATTGGACCTTTCACATGTTTGTGAAGTGAAGCGGCATGGTGTGGCAACTGGTGGTGAGAAATGAACTGCGGCGTTTAAAATGCCTAGAGTTCAAGAAGCCATTGTAAAGCAAAAGAGAGCCTATTTTGTGGTCTTAATGTAGGAATTCAACTTAACTAGCCCGATACAATGAGGTGCTTCGGAGAGAAGTTAAGGAGCGATCTGCAAACAAGATTTTTTGTCAGACTATTCGCTGTTTTAGAGGAAAGAAGTTTAATCGTACAAGGATGCACTTCTTTCCAAAGAGAACCACGTCGAACGCAGATTGAGCGAGGATTTTTTAGAGTTACTCAAGCCCGGACAGGGCACTGAAATAGGCAATTCCACTACTAATAAGATAAGGGCAGAGAATGGTCCCACAGTAAATTAGAGAAGTCACTGTTGCGATTAAATCGCCAAAAGTTGGCAAGTCTGCTGGAGTTATAATGGCTTACACGTTTCATTAAGGTGGCCGGGGGTAGCGCTAAGTGAATGGTGAAAATGAGTTATGTGGCCCATTTTCAAAAAAGGGGACAGGAGAGCTTATGTTTTAACTTTAAAGGGGTGTACCTGTCTTAAGTCTTCCGAGAAAAGTATTCGTTCGAGATCTGTAAGCGCGTTCCAAATCTGTAATCGAGCCTTTAAGGGAAGTGAAGAGTCAGTTTCGGATTGGTTTGCCTGACAGAGGCAGCTCTTATGGTTAGTCACCCCGGTCTACGCGCCTTTGCAGGTTTGGAATAGTATTATGACCGGGCTCCTCTAGATAACCTATCGAGAGTTTTGCAGGACTATGCGCTGTGTGGGCCTCTGCTGAGAACCATTTAGTCCTTGTATGGGAACTGCAGAAGCTGGGCGCAGAATTGTGGCGTAGAATCCCGTCCTATTGATGTGTGCTTTGGACCTCGCCAGGGCTGTGTTCTATCGACTCTCCTTGCATGGCATGTATGGATTGTATGGTGGAGCGCTGTCTTGACAAGGGATGTTTCTAAATGACTGGCATCAGGATATCTGGCACACCACCTACTTTTCGCAGATGATTAAGCTGTCCTTATATCGACCGGAGACGAGTTTCAGCGAGCCCTGAAAGGGTTTTCCGCCAATTTTTAGTGATGCTAGGATGCAAGTAAACGTGAGAAAATTGGATTAATTGTTGTTTCCCGAACTCCTGTGCAGTGTGCCCAGAACATAAGTGTAGTCCCATTGAAGCCGGTAGAGAAGTTTCTTTAACTCGCGGTATTTTTCGCGACAGATGGGAGGAGTGATATCTCAGTATAAAGAAATGCGACGGCCAGGAACTCGAGTTTTGGGGCAGAGCAATAGTGGTAAGAAGATTTTAAAAAGATAAAAAAGAGTAAAAACATCTAAGTGCGTGGATTAAATGAACGCAAAAATGTAATTTTTTGGCTTAGATTCAAGTATTTTGAAAATTCGATCCCTAAAAATGAGCGCGGCCAAAAACTTTGTGTGTCCAAAATCTAGAATAGGGTTTGTACCTTATGTGGTAAATTTAATTTCTTATTCTTTTTTCATTAGGCTTAGATTAATCTAGTTTCAGGCTTTTGCGATGTATAACAGTTTTGAAAGCACTGGAAGTAGTTACATTTATTTGAAAAATTTTAATACTTGTATTGCTTCGGATGTCAAAGAGCTTCCATACGAAATTTCAGTTCCCTAACTCTAAATTTAAGGCTTAAAAATTGTTGACATACGTACGGACAGACGGACATGGCTCAGTTGACTCAGAATTCGTATGCGATCATATTGTTAGTCGCGTCTTAGTAGGGGGGTCTATCGTACTTGATTCTTCATGTTACTTTTTAGCCAGTATCAAACTTAATCTACTTTTCTCTGGAATAGGGTATAAAAATTATATAAATAAATAAAATAAGATAATAAAATAATAATAATATGAAAAATAGAAAGGCGTAAATACTGAAAAAGCGCCCTAAAATGTCACGTTTACCCTTTTCTGAATAACACGAAGTTTTTAAGTGTGGCGCAATATTTTGTTTGGCAGTGAATTTCAAAAAAAACTTGTCCTTAAAAAATTATTCTGAAAAGGTTAGTGCGAGATATTTCTAAGGAAATAAAATACAAAGCCAGATTTAAAATTAATTTTTAAAGTAAACGCGTCATTAAGTTATTTTGACGAAAGTAGTGTCCATAGACTTATAGCCAATAAGAACAAGGGCAAAAGAGCCATGCATAATGTCTAATGTATATTTTAGATTTAAAATCTTGATAAACCGAAAGGAACCTAAAAAAAATTATACATAGGCATATTCCACTTTTATAGAAAACAAGATTCATTATTTGAATATAGGATGCCTGGACCTTAATGACTTGAAATAAAGTCTCATTATTTGGATATATGATGCCTGGACCTTAATGACTTGAAATAAAGTCTCAATTTCAAGACTTAAATTTACTTTTAAATTGAGTTTAATTTTGGACCTAAAATGTTTTGAATTTGAGATTTAAGGCTTTAAATTCTAGTCCCTTTAACTTCGTCGAATGACACTATCCTCTTTTGAAGCCAACAATTTTTATTGGAGTAACTGGTCCATTAAGAAAATTGAAACACTGACCGGTCCAATTCAGCATCACCACCTTTCAATGGCATGAGCCGCACTGCCGCAACCTGAAGATCAACTCACTATGTGTCACATTCTGGTTCCAATTGCATGACGACCTTCAAAGCAAGCGCTACCTTGCAAGAGCAACAATATAAACGATCCGGTCACTCGATCAAATTTACGGAAGCAAAGTGTGCGAAAGAAACAATCTGAAACGCAATTAATTCTGCAGTGCTAATTACAAGGCAGTGTTGCATATTATTGGCGTGGCGCACATAATTAAGTGGTCCTCCGAGCAGAGGCTCGTTTTCATTAGCAACACATTATTCCGATTCAGTGGTAGACACGACGCGTGTGAATGAATACATTAATAAAAATCACTCAGCGAAAAACCACCTCCGAATGAACCAGCTGTTATCGGATACATTCTCTGCGCACCCATTCTGCCACTGATTGAAAAGCACATGGCGCCCCTAAATGGGATCTCTCTTCCTGCTACCATATGCCACACAAAAGAAGGACGATAATTTAAATTCCTTATCTCTATCGAACGCAATACACTCACACATTTATGCTGAAAATTGAAAAATTATGAACCCTCCCTTGTGTAGGGCTGTAGGGCTGCTCAGAGGACTCACCTGATACTACAATCGCTTCGAATCTCAGCGACAATATCCAAAACATCCCACACTCTCAATGGCGGCGACTAAATACTGCTCCTCCGGCTGCTGCTTCGGCATATTAGGTCGACAACCTTTTTTTCTGACGTTTTTGCTATCCGCCCTGTGTGTCTCTCACTGATGCCAGTTATCGGTTCGGAAGAGGGTTGTTTGGCAATCGGGCGAGCTTTTTTGTTATTTTAATTTAACAAACGGGGTGCGGGCCAGCCACAAAAAACACAAATCAATCGAATTTTCCCAACTTCGGTACACGCTCGGCACATAAAAAACTTATTTTCCGGAAAAACGGCAGACAAATTGACACTTTGCACTCGAAAAACTAAACAAAAGGTTCCATCTTTTAAGCCTTTACCAGTCCCAGTCCCCAAAGAGAATATTGCTTGTCTTGTCCAAGAGTCCCGACCAGGCACACGTCCAACCTACAACAAAGCTGAGAGATAACTGTTAGTAGGAAACTTTGCAGCGCAGAATGTCAGTTTTCGATACCGGTGCCATAGCTCATAAAAGTTTCGCATGAATAAGCTTTCGCACTCGGGCAGCTGACGGGAGCCACCATGCCACCACCCACTGCCAGTGGCTTAACTCATTCTATCTGCGTCACCATCACCACGCAGTGACGGCGGGAGCTTTACAAAGAGGCTCTCCCTTCTTTTTTACATGTTTCATGAATGAAGTACTGTTAGGGAGCGGGGGCAAAAAAACCACCCTCTGTTAAAGCTGCGCAGGTACACTAGCACGGCCCGCAACCAATCTCCCGTCTTCGTTAAGTGAATGCACAACCCAGAGCTTCCGAGAGCTTTTGACGATAAGTTTACCGGATTTGCCGCAAAAGATTGTGATGGAATTTTAGGAGCATTCCGGCAGCCGGTCATTTGGAGTCGGTGTATTTTGGTTTTCCATTTTTGTTTACCGTTCGAAGAAGGTTAGGCCGTTTCGGAGCTCACCGTATCGCGGTATCATAAGTTCCCTGAAAATGGTGATAAATTAGACATAAATCAAGTGTATTTGCTCTCACAGTGAAAATAGATTTTGAATTATTGGAGTTCGCGCCCCATCCCCATCCCCTAGACCCTAGAGTATTTTTCATACCACACAGCGATAATGTGTCCTTAAGGAGTCGCAACGAGGACCTCTACATAATACCATGTAAGTACGCACTTTCAACCAATCGGGTCATATTTTTGAAGAAATAATTGTCCAAGAGAGGGTTGACCTTTGGTAATAGGAATTAGATATTCCACTCTACCACTCTGTCAAAATTAAACTCTAAGCCAAGAGGAGCACGCGAAGAACACGCGAATTCGAAAGTACTGTCCTCCGTCTCCGAGGTGTCCTTGTGGCGGCAGTGGCAGCGGCAGCCCTGTGTGTCTGTTGGTATCGTCATTTGAATATTGGAAACCGTGGGAGTAGTTGTTTGTTGACGATATATAGGTTATTAGAAATTCACACTCTGCGGCATGAAAAATATTTTTTTGTTATGCTCCTTGAGGGGGTTATGGTGCGGTGTGTAGTGTGTTGCACTTTGCTGTTTGTTAAATTGGTTTGGTTGTGTTTCGCTTTGTTTGCGCTGTGCCAACGGAGAGTCCTTTACTATTTCCTGTCTGAGAGGGTTCTATTTGTGTTTACCTGTTTGTCGGGGATAGAGAAATTTCACAAGGGCTGCAACCGGGAGAACGCACCCTACCACCTGTTGATTGATCCAAATGGAGCCAGTTTAAAAACTACCGCGAACAGTGAAGGGTGTTTTTGTTTGTATCGACGACGACCCGTCTTAAAGGATGTGCTGAGTAAAGTTATTAAATTTTTGATTTGCCAGCCACTTGTATGGATGTGGAAGGTAAGTGGAACGTACTCTTAAAGAGGATAATAAAACGTAATTAAGTGAACTTGAGAGCACCTACTAAAACTAGGCACCTGAGGCGTTTAAGTACTTGTGTTTATTTGGTGTTGTGGCAAGAATGCAGATACATTTTGTACGAATTTCCCTTTGGAAGGGGATACCAGGGTGGGTTTTCGGTGTCAAATGTGCACAGAGTGATGGGCGAAACGTGGAGCCCTCCTATGGTTATATGTGAAAAATTGCCTTCTTCTTGGTGTCGAGACGTGAACTTCATTTACACACATTTTGTTATTGTGCCAGTATAATATATACGCGAAGTAAGAGTGGGGCTTTTAAAGTGACGAAGAGATAGATACATAATGCTTTTTACATGTAACAACAATTCGCTATCGAAAATTTCCTGACCTTTTCCTTTCCTTGACCTTTTCTTTCAATTTTTTAAAGTTTTGTTTAATTTAAATGTATGCATCTTTAGTTCGTGACTCGAAAAACCATGATATCGCGCCTACTCTGCTACTCAGCGCTTCTCCCAGTAAGTAATTTACTTAAAAATTGTATGCTTTGAACTTGATGAAATAGCGCAACTTATAGGACGATCTTGTTGAAGTCTGCTCATACTAGGCTGCGTATGAAACTCAGGCTGATATTAATCGGAGTGTGCAACTGGAAGCAAGGATTACGGAAGAACAAGCTTGTCTGTTTGTTCGAAATGCTTCCACCTCTATGATTTTTGTTTCTCCCAACTGACCTTAACATGCAATTTACCTGTGCTTGCAATCAGCAATGCTATAGCTGGAAAGAGCCTAAATATTTCGATTTTTTATTGGCGATCTTAAATGTTTTCCTCAAGTTGACCTCAAAAAGATTAATTGCGAATCTTTTGAAGCTCAGTCTTCCTATCACTTGCGCTTCCTATCACTTGCGCCGTTTAGCACATATATTCTTACATTCCTCTCAGTTGAGTTTAGCCTCTACATAGCAATTGCCGGATAGTAATAATCAAAGAACCACTAAAGTCCGGTTTTTCGGTGCAAAGTTTAGCCTAAAGCAAGATCTGTCTATCCCGAAACAAAACGAATCTAAAAATTACCTCAGCTAGAACTGCTAACCTCAGTGCTTTAAGTGAAGAGTTCTCACGAGTTATCAAGAGTTGTCACTTCTGATATAGAAAAAAAGGTAAGAAGTTTGAGTTGGGGTCGAATGTCATTTTTCACTGAAACGCGCAAGGCTACTGCTATTTCTCATAGAAACAACAGCCAACAAATTTGAACTATTTAACAGAGTTTGATTCGGGACTATCCCGCCCAAATTAGGCAAATCAGAACGAGACTTAGCCCGAATCCAAGTTGACTGGAAAACTCAATTTTGGGGTTAATCTGAGTTTAACTCCGAAGCTTGTATGATCGCGCGCTGAAAAACTGGCTTAAGACTTCAAACACACTTTCTCCTCATACATATCTTTAGGCACTCTTCCACCTTGGACTTTTGTTGTCGAGCCCTTGCTATCTTTCATACCTCTGTCTTCTTCTAAATTTCGCTCTCAACTCAACCCACAAGCATTATTTTTAGTTAATTTGAACCATAAATAAAAGTTCGACCTTTCTGATCGTGTCGTTTTTGATCGAATAATCCCCCTGGGTTAAAACATTATCTTCTTCTTCTTCCTCTTCTTCTTCTTCTTCTTCTTCTTCTTCTTCTTCTTCTTCTTCTTCTTCTTCTTCTTCTTCTTCTCATTCTTCTTTTTTTTCTTCTTCTTCTTCTTCTTCTTCTTGTTCTTCTTATATGGCTCCCTTTCTTGTTTTGGCTTTGAACAACATCCACCTCTTGGTACAACACATAGAGTTCGCGGTTATATATTTTTCGCCTTTCCACCTTCTCCCACACAGGCACATTACCATAAATTCACCGTAGAATTTTCTCTCGAAAGAGCCAAGTGTAATTTCTCCTTCTCTCTCTTATCGCCCATCACTCGGCACTTTAAAGCAGAACAGCCAAAATAATTGTTTTGTAGAACTTAAAGTAGTTTCTCTTGAGAGGATTTTTGAACCCGTTTGCTTTGCCAAACCTAAATAGCAGCGGTTTCCTAGGGTTATTCTTCGACGAATCTCCACTAATGTGTCGTTTGCTGAGTTGATGTTAACTCAAAGTCGGATGAACTCCTTAACTACCTCGAAGCTGCTGCTACGAACTTCTTTGCTTATCCAGGAAGTTATCCTGCGGCACGAGCCCCAAACTTGGAGGGCCAGGTCCATAATTCAACCTTAAGACGGCGGGCATGTCATTAATCCACTTTGGGGAAGTTGTCGTCGACCCACTTAGGGGTTTATCTGCTACCATCTCTATTCCAGTACCTTGACTAGTTCTGGAAATCTTTACTGACCTTGGCCCCAAATAAGTCCGGGCAGCTCATATATAAGGTAATTCATGTCCTGACTGCGTCAGAAGGTCCTCCTTCTGAAGCCTTTAAAATTGACTTCTGAGACTCTATCTGCCAGACATTTTGGACACATTATAGCATTGCTGTTCCGTTATTGCTCAACACCCGCATGCTTATGAGTTCAACAAGCCAAGCCCAAGGGAAGACAAGACCAGTGCCCGATGATTTACACGCAGAAGTATCAAAAGTAACCGATGAGTTGTACCAGTTACAACACTGGGCGTCACCAGGTTGACGCCAATCAGTGCCTACCAAACCATCTAGAACCAACAAGCTTAAATATAAATCTGTTCATTGGCTCGATGCACGATATCATATACATATTACCGAGAAAGTGCTGTCACCATATGCTTTGGTCTTTCCGTCCATATGTTGTAAGAAAGAGTCCTTTATCCTTAGAGTCTTTAACACGAATAAGTATATTTTCCATTCCATTATTTAATATCATCCATGATCTTGGTGCCGTTAGCAGGTACATCTAACTCTTTGACAGGTTTCACCAGGACGTCACTTGTCCATAGTCCTTACATTGTTTAAAATCGATGACCTCGCTTTCTTCAGTCTAGACTGAAGTCTGGAACTAATTTTAGGGAACAACCAACACATATCCCAGTGATAGCTCAGCTATGTAAGCACAAGAACCTTCATCACTAGAAACTTGGAGTTCCTAGTTCCCGAGTCTAAACGTACTCAAGCAATTGAGTCCTTTTTTAAATCCATTTGTTAATCCCTCCCGAGTGAGCTCAAAAAATTTTCAAGTTGGATTTATAAAATATGAATGGAAAATTCAATTCACCGGTGAGCTTTAGTAAGTTTAGTTTGATTTAATAAAAATGAGTCTTAATTGCCTTTGACCAAGAGCCTAATTTGTCACGTGGCGGCTTACTTGTTGTTCAGCCTGTTTCGAAGATTATCTAACTTCTTCAATCCAAGGTGTTGAAACTTCCTCTTGGTCCATTGAACTTTTCCGCTTCAACTATTCCCTGTGCTTCGGTGACTTGGATTTCTTCGCGCTTTCGATGAGCGTTCGGGTTCTAAAGCCAGCAGTCAGTGTTTAGTTGCTTAAACTTTTTATAGAACTTTGTGGTCTTGTTTCGATCGCTATTCTTCGATGTCCTTGAGCTGGGAGATTACATAGGCGCTTATACGTATTACCTTTTCTCCTCCTTTTTTTAGTTCGATGCATGCTTCCAATTGCGTGCGCCACCTGAGTCTCGGTGCTAGTACGCCATCCCTGCTGGGTGGATTCTATGATTTCCATTTAAATGAGTCACAGTCGACGTTTGTCTTCGGAAAATGTATACTTCATGATGTTATTTGTGTGCCTTGCGTCAATCTAGTTTGTCGGCGGATTGTTTGTGTGGATTCTGTGCCTTGAAAACCTAGTGCTGATGCTTAAAACAGCTATACGAGCTACTACAAAATAAATAAGTTGGTATCCGTTATCTGTTGTTATTTCGTCGAGGCTGTGCAACTGTAATCCGCAGAAGATGTTCTTCTATCCACCATTATAGCACTGAAGCCCCCGACTACAAAATTGATATCTTACATACTCCGAAAGAGCTCCGTAGGCTCTATCCAGGAGGTCATTATGCTTTTATAAAAAAGATTCTTCAATAGGAAAAATATCTACAAATATTGGCTATTTTGTTTCCTAAGAGTTTCGAAGAGATTGCGTTTTCGAAAGGGCAATTTTTCTTTCTTCTTCTTTTAAGTCACAAAAGTCCTCATAACCTTTCCAGATCTCTTAACGTTCGTGTGGTGTAATTAATAGTAATTATACTTCCTTCGTTTTCATTAAGCTAATGCCTTTCATGGACAATAGAACCAAAAATCGAAGCTACATCTAAATTTAGTAATGCTTAGCCATGGAAATAGGACCGACACGAAAGCGAAACTAACCAAGTTAAGCATGCATTTTTCTTGTACATAAGTCCCTTATATTTTCTACTGCATCTGTTTGCATATCCTGTGGTCGTGCCTCTAAATAAAACGCAAGACCTTAAGGCTTAAGGCCAAAAGAGGCAAATGTAGTCTCAGTTTGAACATCTCTATGCATCTTCTGTGTTACTTGTTCATAAGTCTTAAGAAAATAAGTTAACATGTTGAGCTCGTTTTTTCGTTTGTATCAGTCTTTGTTTTTTATACAACAAGTGGGAAAGAAAGTGCAACAGTGCGTATGCAAAAGCTTCAGTCCGTCTGCGACGGATTGCAAAATAACTGACCTTACCAAAAAGAAACCTGACACGCCTCAAAAAAGTGGGTTTGATGTAAAAATATACAGTGCGTATGCAAAAGCTTCAGTCCGTCTGCGACGGATTGCAAAATAACTGACCTTACCAAAAAGAAACCTGACACGCCTCAAAAAAGTGGGTTTGATGTAAAAATGCTTAACGCTAGGTGGTTGCATACATTTTGGACTAAAACCCTGTCATTTAAAAAAAAAATCACATTTCTCTAAGCCACGCCTACAAAAGTGGGCGGAGATATATATAACATACACAAAAAGTATAGAACATGCTAATATCTAGAACTTTTTGTTACATAATTTTTTATCGAATTTCATATTTATTTATTGAAAAACAGCAATTTTAAGTTAAAATTCCTTAAAAAGTGGGCGTGGTCAATATAAATGCCAAGCTGGGTCACATCAGTGTGCTAGCACCATTTTAGCATAGCTAAAATGTGGAAAAGTGTGGTGAGCGTGTCTGTAAGCGGATGCAACTAATTTTCAATTGATCTGGTCCAATAGACTTCCAGTCCACTTACAAATTTTCGGCTCTCTAGCTTAAAATTTAAGGCCTAAAAGTTGTTTACATACGGATGGATGGACGGACGGACAGACGGACATTGTGTGCTCACCTTTTGTTTGACACGTCGCCAGAAACTATCTTAATGTTGGACTTTTTAAAGTAAGGCGACTTACTCGCATCGGTCGCTTATATTTTGCTTCTAACCTTACAAATCCTTGTTGACAGGTCAAATGCATGGTTAATCGATTCTAAGTGTCAGTCAGACATTAAACAGCTTTTGCCAACTTGCATGCAATGCGTCCTGCAGCATAGGAATATGAAAACGCTTAAACAAGTGTGAGGCTGTAATATAAGCTCAATAAGGCTCTCAACACGTTTGCAGCTCATTTTGGGGCTGTCCTCCTCATATGTCGTTTTTCATTGACTCTATTGTCGTTCCTGTGGATAACACTTGATGGTGCATGGAATGAATCGTACAAAATCTTATCGATGGGAATACTTTGGCACGTTGTTCAGTTTGGACTTGTTGCTGATGGTTTAGTGAAAGGTTCAAAACAACCGACTTATGAAATGCAGTTTAGGACCTTAAGGACTGATCTATCCGCAGATAAAAGCGTAATTATAGATGAAAGACTTGGTTCCAATTTTAGAAGTTTTTCTTTACCGTTATGTTAAAGGGGGAACTGATTGTGCTTGGTATCTTGACAAGGAAACATCTCATAGCGCCTCTTCGAATGTTCACCTTGGGTCGAACGTTTTTGTGCAATTTCTTTCTATTTTGACGAATTATTTTCTTAGTGTTCTTTTGCTTTGCTGCATAAAAGTTTTTCACACTTGAACAATGTAGTTTAAATGGAAAAGGTACCACAAAACACACCCCCTACACACTCCATTACATCGTTATAGATAAAGTGCCCAATTGTATACACTTTGGTTTCCTAGGAAAAATGACACAGGGCCTTTTAAAACCATCATTCTAGGTTCAAAGTCCTCATAAAAAATGTTCACAGTCTGCAAAAACAAGAATCAATTCAATACAGAAAAAACTCGAGGGCATGGCGCTGAATTCTTTTTTAATATTACCCACGTGGTAAAAGAGTAGCATATTGCGTAGCAGCAGGCACGCAAAGCGTTTATGACAGTGGCTATGACAGTGGCTGCCATCAGTCAGAAAGCCTTGAAACTGTAAGAACAGTCAATGCAAGTGACATCCATACAGCATCAACTTCTAGTTACATAAAATTGAGTAGGATGTTGGAAAACCCCGGAAAATGAATTTGAACTGTTTTACGTCTTTGGATGATGAAGGTAGTTGAAGCCGTCTATGAAGAAATTGCCGAATCCGGAGAGGGAAATAAAAAAACACCTTACCCCGTTTTTGAAATAAAAAAAAAAAGTTCATGGTGCGTAGACATAGGCATGTCAAATTTTCTTCATCGATGATGAAACAACTAAGCTGTCTTTTCATACTTCAAAAGGGAAAAAGTCTGTTGACGACAGGGACAAAATATTCAAGCACTTGAGAAATCTTTTAAAATTCAGTGAATTGCTTCAACGTGGTTGCGGATATGTGCGTCTGTGTTATCCTGTTTCTGACACCTATTATGCACAGTTAGTCACCCATATGTTTTTAGTTTTTAAGAAATCACAAAACATTGTCTGAAAGGATCCAAACCGGTTATAAGATCGCGCTTTCGGAGGCATAACATAAAAATTCATATTGGCCTGATCCCAAAACTCATTTTCGATGAGCTTGTCGCTACAATGTTGAGAAAAAACTAAATCACTTACTGACGCCTTTGCTTGAAAAATTGCTTCAAAAGAAGCCTTTTGTTTACTTTTAAAGCTTTAGTACAAGTGCAAAATAATGAAGAATGTTAAGATTGTCTTAACAAGAAGAAAGAAGGTCACTGCTCTGACGCACCACGAAATAAAGGGGTCACTATCCCGATATCCGATGAAGTGAAATATTTGGGAGCTATACTTGATAGGAAACTTCTTTGGTCCAAGCATATTGAATTCAAGGTATTCAGTTGCATGTGCACCCCGCCTAATATTTCAGTGATGGCCGGACAGGCATAAGGAAGTTAAAGAGGGAAGCTACATTTTTTCATTTAGATGCCAATTGCCTTTCCGATTCTAAAAAGGGTAACACACGCCGACCAGGAAGCAGCTCATTTTAAGAAAGACATTTCTGGTTTTTTTTATACCCTATCCCATAGGATAGGAGGTTTATTAAGTTTAATTCATAGTTTGTAACATAGAAAAATAATTACTTTAGACTCCGCCCCAAAGACCTTAGGGGCATATAAAAAATATCGAGACCGAATTATTAGTCGAATGAGCTTTGTCCGTCCGTCCGTCCGCCCATTTGTCGGGAACTTAAAACTTCAGATATATTCCTTCTGGGTTGCGAAGCAGTACAAGTGTAAACATTTTCAAAATTCGCCCACTGACACGCCCACCTTATAATTAAGCAAGAATTTAGTGTGCTTAAATGTATTGTAATCGGCATTTCAAAACGAGTGAGTAAGTGCTACAGTGTATACGTAGAAGCTACAGTCCGTAAAACGAACCGTTGAATACCCCATTCTATCCCACATTGTAAAATGCTGATGGCAAGGTTATTTTTTGACATTTTATAAGTAATGCAAACTTCGAAAAGGGGCGTGGTCCACCCGCCCCTAATTACAAACTATTAATTATAAGATAAAATAAATAAATAGAGTGGCGCAACAGCTCGAGGTGAACCAGGGTCAACTTCTCAACAATGTATGCTGTGTGTGTTAATTTCTTCACATACAAGGGGATCTACAATTTTGTGCCGAATCCGAACAGCACTTTGAGAAGTTTTTCAAGACAAATGGCTACTCTCGGAGGGCTTGTCAGACCCTCGCGGAGGTGGGGACCGTGAAAAAGAACAGGTCTTTTTTTTCAGGTGACGATGGCAGGATTCGAACACAGACTTCCGGCGTAGTAGGCACACACACTAACCACTACGCCACGGCACCCCACTATAATTATAAGATATATCCACATATATTTCCAAGTTACACTTAATTGTACGTAAAAATGCAATTTTTTGGTTCAAACTCAATATTTGTGAAGAATCTACCCCCAAAAAGGGGGCGTGGCTAAAAACTTTATATAAACGAAATCTGGAACGAAGTCTCGTTTACCTAACCTGCTACTTTTTTTGTTTCATGCTTTCCTATATTAGGCTCAAGGCCAGTCGAAATAAAATTTTTCTGGAAAATTTTAGGTTTTTCTTTAATTCTGCATCCAAATGTGGGCGTGGCCCAAAGTCTTGTATAAACAAAATGTGGAACTTAGCGTTTTCTACATAAGATATGTAGTGATTTTTTTTAAATTTTGGAGCAAAAATATTGAGTAAACTGAGTTGAAAATTTACCCTTAAAATATATGCCACGCCCACTAGAGGAGGTTTACCAATTAAATTTGTCTTTTTTGTGTCTTAGATTCATTAGGAGATGCTAAATTTCAAATTTCAGCATTTTAGAACGTCTGAAAGTTTTGAAAACTTTGGAGGTAGTTGCACATTTAAACCAATTGTGGGCGTGTCTTTACTTTTACACTTGTACTGCTTCGCATGACGTGGACCTTACGTACGAAGTTTCAGCACCCTAGCTCAAAATTAAAGGCCTAAAAACATGTGACCTACAGACCGACGGACGGACGGACATGGCTCATTCGATTCAGAATTCGGTCTCGATCATATGCCTTTTAGGTCTTGGGGGTCTACCATTATTATTTCATTGTGTTACAAGCTATGTGACAAACTCAATATACCTCCTATCCTATGGGATGGGGTATAAAAACCGAACAACGCCTCCATATGGGCGTGGTCTAATTCAATTTGCATTCTTCTAAGCGGCAATTTTTCAATATGTTTGCTTGAAATCAAGAAAAACTTGCATTAGAAAATGTTTAGATACATACGTAAACTATAAGCTCAAATAAGAATAAATCACCATGCCTTTCTGGGGGCGTGTTCACGTAAAAACCAAATTTTCTATGCTATCTGTACATGTAAACTTCACCTGATAAAATATTGGAGCAAAAAATACAATAGAAGTTGATGTCCCGCCCATTTTTTATTAGACGAGACATTCAATTGGCAAATACTAAGTGCAATTTTAATGGATATAAATAAATGTTTGACAACCACGATTTATAACGCGAATCGGAGATTCACAGGAGTGAACTGGGATGGGGTATACTCCTATGCAACGATTCGCCTAATCGATTAGTTTTTGTTGCTTTTGGTTCGATTTGTTCGATTGTTGCATCAATTTCTGAGCTTGCAAAGGCATTGAAGTCAAAAAGCTTTCCAACTCCAATTTTTTCTTAACGTGATTAAGTATTTTCGTTCACTCATCAGTTTATACATATCGAACTTGAATCGTAAGCAGAACCATATCTATCTGAAAAGCTGTCCTCTTCATCACTATAGAAGATTGGAGCTATAAAATTGGATCCCAAAAGTGGGGCTTTAATTCCAAATCAAAATACAATACCAATAAAGCCTCAATGTTTTGAAATAAGGACTAAGCTGAAGCGGAACCAAACGAAATCCTTAAAGAATAAAGTTTTTGAAATAAGAAATTTCAAGAATCTGTTGAGATTGTTCATAAAACATCGTTTTTGTACGAATTTACAAATCGGTAGCTCTTCAATTACCGCTTCGCTTTTTTTTGCAAAAAAAAAAAATTCCTTGCTCGAACGCTTCAAGAGTCCTTCGATTATTTATTGAATTCGCTAATCGAAACTCATACCAATATTTTATTTTTTAACGCGTTGCGTGGGAGTGCGCATTGGTGTAGCTCTTAAGGAGTTTTCCATTTGAACAAGAAGTTATGGTAGTACCCATGGGGGTGTTCTTCCCTTCTGTAAAATACCAAAAGTCACCGGCGAACGTGGAAAAAAATATTTTTTCTTTTCATTCTTTAAAGTGTTATTGGTGCGTGCTACCTGTGTATATAGTAGTTGTTTATGGTACCTTTATATGCACACTATACGGTCTGCTTACAATTTTGTTTGCGCTCCAAGTCAGACTATACTACTTCCGGGTATCCTACTAATGTTAATTGGATAATTTTATTGTGTCTTTGTTTGTTGTCTTGATAAGATTAAAAACGTGATTCCACTGTTCTACCCAGCAGCGAGTAGAATGGTTTGACACGTTTTTGAAATAAAATTTATTACCTCCAGTCTGTGGTATTTCATTCGAGGTTTTTCGAGGATCTATAAAAGGGTTTATTCGAATCTTGTTTACAGTTGATAGGACTAGTGGTTTTTCCAATAAAGGCGCTAATATGAATTCAATTAAAAGCTCTAAAGTTATGTGCAAGTCTATTCAAGTGGGCGTTTAAACAGCTTGCATTGAATAAAGCAGAAAATTTAAGGACATTTTATTTATGGCAATAATAATAATTTGAAATTTAATTTAGATTTTTTAATAATAGGCTGAAATATTAAGAGGTAAACAAAATATTGTGATATCACCATAAGCTATCGGCATGTCCTCGACATTGATGTGTTTTATCTGTGACACATATTAGTTACAAGCACTGAGTGAATTATCATACACAACCCCCTCGTCGTTGATTCTTGGAACAACAATAACCCACTCACTATTTTTGTTATCGAAAATGTCACCAGGTTGAAATCATACCATCTCGATTTTCGATCTAATGTTGCGTCCGCAGTCCAAACCAGCCCAAACGCCTTTCGCCTCCAGTATAATTCTCACTTACATACGGCCAAAACCTTACCTATTCATTTCCTGGCTAAGGAAGTGATACTGGCTCTTTTACGCGCGTCTGATCTAAGCAGACAAAGGATTTAATTCGATTTGCATCGCCATTAGGATGTGCACTTAGCAGCAGGTGCGAATGCAATCATAAAGGCCAAAGCGACTTACACTTTTCCAACAGGAAATTGGACATCGACACCGGCTCTAAAAGGTGCTTATCCGTACGGCAGGAATTGACACTCCTCCGCTGCTGCTGGTCTTCCATGCCTGGGATACGTCACCAAAGGCGTAATACTGATGTTTACATGCTTTCCCCCCATTTTTACGCGCACTTTATATAGATGAATTGGCTGAGATAACCCCACTCTACCCATGCCCCCCACGAAAGTCGGTGGCTATTTTGTAAATATTTGCATATTCCCTTATCGGGGCACTTGATCGAAGCAGCTGGCAGCTTGCCGCAATCTATTCGAATTATGTTAAACGAACAAATAGGAAAAAAAGTAAAAAAAAAACTATCTAATCCTGACAATTGAAAAGCCATATTGTAAATGTGTTAAGGCTCTTCAAGTGGTATTGTTCTTTTCTTTGTGTTATTATTGTTTTAAATGAGTTCAAATTGTTATCAGTGTGGCAGTTCCGAGTGACAGAAAGTGCAAGATAACGCCATTAGATCTTTGTGAAGTGCATCATCATCACACTGGGTCTAGAGATGAAGCAACTTAGAAGGCGTTGAGGCTTTTGTACTGATTAATGCAAAGTGCAAGGCCAGCGCTACGATAAGGCTCGGAAATTGGGTTACGACGAGTAATGTAGGGTTTGAAAAACAAACAATAAGAAAGAATTTTTGCGGTATGATTCAGATGAGCACTTCTGCTGCTGTGATGTGGATTTTGTATGCTTAATACGCAACTGCGTGAGTCACTGTCACTTTGGCATAGCATTTTCAAATATTGAATATATATGTATGCAATGTATATTCAAATAAATTCTGTTCACACCAACCGTCTTTTTTAAGATGGTAAATCAGATTGATTCCAAGTGCAGTTTTGACAGCTCGCCTCATGCGACAGAAAATTACAACCTACGAGCCAAGCTATTGGCGAAACGGTTCAAGTCTCCCCACTAAATTCAAACTCGCACATTTGATTTTTCGGACAAGCTGAGTTTTTCGGACCGTAATTGAATGAAAGTAAGTTCGCGGTATATGAGTACCTTAAGAGTTTTGTACACAAAAATCACCTAAGTGATTCATAAGCTTGACAGGTGTCGACGACAAACATAATTCTTAATCTTTTTGTCGTATGTAGTTTTGGGCTAATTAATTAACCTCCTAACCTAATAAGTCCTAAAAAGCATTCTGTGCAATTAACGAAAACGACAGAAAGAAAATGAAAAACGCCTAACGTGAGCACCTGCCTCTTAGGCTTAATCTCACGGTGAGCAATTCCACAAAGTTATGGTAAAGAAAAGCGTTAACCTGCCCCGGGATCTTTCTTGCACTCTCCAGCGCAAGACGTCACCCAGTGCAATATGAAGTCACGTTTAAGGCGTGCGCTTCCTCCTTGCTAGAGCGAGGCCTATCAGCACCTCTTCCGGTCTAGAAGCCCGGAGCCCGAAGGCAGGACTTCTAGATCAGCAAACGTTCCCGCGATTTTCGGTAACCACAGCCACCATTATGCTCCCACAAGGGGACCTACCTCTTTTAGACAGAAATGAGCCAAGCCAACTGGAGACAAAGCACCAGCATAAATTGACTTAGCCCATAGGCAATCTGCCTCCCATGGTACCAGAATATAGCTTCCGGTACCAGAATATAGCTTGGCAACCGTGTAGGTCACTTCCAGATGGACTACCTTAAATGTCCGTGGCCTGGCAACCACACGCACGACCCTAACCTAAGACTGCGGAAAAGATGAGGAACTACAATTCCATTAGGATTGCTTCTGTAATCATGTACTATTCTCCTCCTTCAAAATACCTCTTTAGAAAGACTGCGGATGCAAACCAAACTATCCCTAGAAAGCATTAGTGAACTTACATCCCATGCGTCACCAGACCACCTCACACCCATATAAGAGAGATCCCTTATATCAGCGTAAAGCGGACAATAACACAAGACATGCAGCCAGTCCTCCCTAACTGCTCCACATGAGCATTCCTCCGTACCAGCAAGGCTCTCTTATGCAAAAATGCATTTAAAGAACCATGCCCAGTCAAAAGGAATCCCATGTAAAGTGAAAAGTCATACTCAATACGTCTAACTGCTCCTTCAACTTTGGGAAGATAGTTATAGGTAACTCTACCTGACTCGCTTTTATCCCACCTATTCTGCCAATCCCTATGAACAATATCAAATAACACAGCCTGCCACTCACTCCTACCCATGTCTATAACTGCTTCATTGCTTTCCAGGTCTGATGATGTAAGAGGTATATGTCGCCCTAACTTGAAGGCAGTGCCTTAGACTTGTTAGAGTCTGGTTTTAAATAGACCTATCATATACTTTGCACATCAGTGCTAAGACCCAGCTTATCAGTCAAGGTCGGTTATCAGTCGGTATGTTCGCTTAATCCTGTACGATCAACGATGGCAAAAACAGCTTAATTTTGGCAAATCCCACTTCATCGATAAGTTCCTGTCTCATTTCACCGAAATGCGACATTTCCCACTTCGCCTGCCGATAAATGTATTAAGCTATGTTTCCACCGGCAATAATACGAGGATAAGTGGGAGACGATTAATTAAAAATCCCAAGGCGGTAACACTCACCAGAGGAATATAGGATTATTTTGACATCAGTGCCTTTTCTGTCATATTGGCCCTTAAAACAGATGTCATTTTTCATGAGCGAAAAAATATTTCTGTTGAAACATCGCAGTAGAAATCGTTATTCTGACAGATCTGTCATACGTGGTCTGTCATCAATTTCAGTGCCCCTCGATTCTCAAACTGTTCGAAAAGGGTTGAAAGTGGTTGGTTCGTGAAAAGGGTGAATGAGGCGAATCATTTTTAATCGCTTGCGGCGAGGATTTAAATTTGTATGGTCAATCTCGTGTAGAGGATATGTAGAGTATTAAATGAAGATTTATATCAATCGCGGATTACTACCCGGTGGAAACATGATAGCGAAATGCGACTCCGCAAACGGGGTATAACCGCTTCATGTACTTATTTCGAGGGTGAGCAGTCGATGCATCAGCCGTCTAAAACCATTCAAATGGCAGCAAAAGCCACTCAATAACATTATAAATGTGTCTAGGGTCCCTTCTACAAATCAGCAGCATCAGAAGATATTTTTAAAGACCCAAAGTCAAGCCTATTTACAGAAAAATAAAATTAACACCACCGGTAGGTCAATGACTGCCAAAAATAATGCGGACACCATTGCTGTAAGGGGTTTGTACTAGTACCTTAAGGTACCTATATATTGCTGTTGTTTGTGAGGCCCAGGATCACATAGCGTTAGAAAAAAAACGAATTCGGCCATCCCAAGGAGGACACTTAACAAAGCATAAATGCTGGCTTAATTTTGTATAACAGGAGCTATGAAATTTTGTCTATCTATAGTCATGATGGTACTGCATTGATTGACACCTCTGCATCTTGTTTTGGAGAAATGTGCAAGCAAGACGGCTCTAAGTATGGCCCAAAAAGTGTATCGTTAAAATTTTGATGATATCAAATAAAAAGTGACTGCATAAAGTTTCTTTGGGCAAGTAAACAAAACTAAAACTAAACTTACTGGCGTTTACAGCTCAGAAGAGCCATAGACCTCTCACAACCATGCTTATACTATCGTGCGTTTCAGGTGAGGGAACTCACATTGAGGGAACTTACACTTTGAATTTGTTTGAATTTGCCGGTTCCGAACGAGTGAATCCGCAGAACGAATAATCCACTCACTTAAGTGCAGTGACAGGACGACCCCACAGACCCTAGTTTGATTTCGGGATGCATACCCAATTCCTAAACCCGGAATTCAAACCCTTCCACTCATTCATTATGATAAATGAAAACCAACACTTTTTTATTCCATCAGATGCTATTGAAAAGGCCTAAGCCTCTTTCACCGCGCGCGGCTAGAACAAGGATTCGAGAGGCTTCAACATTAATTTATGAAAAAAAAGTTACATGCTACAAAACAAAACATGCATACATCGCATACAACAAAGGCGGGAAAAAAATGCGTGCTCTTCTTTGAAGTTATTGTCACTTTTGTAAAATGTTCAATGTTGGAAAAGAGTCATGCTTAAAGTTTAAAAAATTAAGCTACAGCTGTCACCTACAGCATCATATTAGGTTCGTTCCCATACTTGGCCTAAACTATACACAAAACTACGAAAGCCTACGAAAAATTTGTTCCCTTATAAATGATTCGGGTTTTATACCCGACCCAGGGTACATTAGTTTTAATGCAAAGTTTGTAACACAGTGAAATAATCACCGAAGACCCCTGAGACCTTTTAGAGATACGATCGAGACCAACAGGTGAATTGATTAAGCCATGCCCGTCGGTCCGTCAGTCCGTCTATCACTCCATCCGTCCGTAAGTATGTAGTTTTTAGATCCTTACAATTCAGCTAGAAAACTGAAAGTTGGAGCGTTGCTTGGTTCTCAACTTGTACAGAGAAAGTATGAAAATTGATAATATCTGCCAACAGCCACGCCCACAATTGATTTGGATGTCAAATTTATATTTTATTTCAAAATACCCTTTGGTCTAAGTCTAGTTATAAAGGGTGATTTTTTAGCTGGTTTGGTTTTGGCAACACTGGTTTTGACAGCTGACGTGTGTTTAGTACCTTGTGTTTGGTACCTAAGCTTCAGTTTGGTTTGCAATTTAACCATGGATCGTCTTACAAATGAACAACGCTTGCAAATTATTGAATTTTACTATCAAAATTCGTGCTCGGTTCGAAATGTTCATCGCGCGCTGCTTCCATTTTATGGTCGGCATTCTCGACCTTCTGAGCAGTCTATTCGGAATATTGTGACCAAATTTACTTTGTTGGACATTAAGTGACACTTTTCATAATTCTACTTTTCTTGACAATTAATTTGAAGTTTGGATTCTTTGAATTCTTTTTAACTGAAGGAACGCTATTGACTGTTTTTATCAACTTCCAACAAAAAATCTGAAGTCAATTAATATTTTCCTACAGACAAAAATTGAAATGCCTAAATACCTATAGGAGTACTTTTTTGCCTATAAAGCGTTCTCTTACTTATTTGCAACATTTATCTACTTCTATTCTTCTACTTCTACTTTTATTTTGCCCTCTAAGAGATTTTTACCCACGCACTGCTTAAAATATATGGACGTCTCCCCAAGCCCGTGTAGGAAGTTGGAGATCACATCCTTTTAGGCTTGTTCTCGTTCGCAGATATCTTAGAAGACTTATATGACATTAATGTTTATTGAAATATGTTACTGCATGTTACAGTAAAACTGTTCCCGTACATAGGATTACCGTCGAAAAATTCCCCAAGTGAGATTATACCATATACAAACCTTGAAGGCTTGAAATTTCACACTACAAAAATTGTCTCGTTGTAAAAAATTACTAAGTTTCAAATGTCTTGTCTCGACAATTAATACAAAAGTGTTGTTTTTTTTTGTTTTGTATTCCTTTTTGAAAAATCTGATTCATGCAAAAATTACATTTTAAAGCACTTTTAGGCATAGGTAAGAATTTTCAGTGGAAAAGTCATAGATCCTAAACTGGTTGCTGTCGCGTGGTGGCAAGGCTGTACACTTATAACAAGAAAGGTCCAAAAAATCTAGGTTCAATTTAAAATTTCGGATTAAAAAGGCCTGGGTGGTTTTTAAAACAATTATTGTAAGTTTAAAGGACGGGCTTAAAATACTTCAGCCACCGTCTTCGGTCATAATACCCTTCAAAGCTTTGCGCTTTTGTTATTGTCTGTGGTACAACAAAACTAGCTGGCACTTGCAGCTCAGAAGAGCCATTGGCACACCCCTCTCACAATCATGCATGCTGTGTACAGGTACAGGTGTTTCTGCACTCATCTAAAAGGGACCTACAATTTTTTGACAATCTCTCATGACAAGAGATACTCTCGGATAGTTTGTCAGACTCTCGCGTAGGTAAGGCACCGTGAATAAACTTTAATTGCCCGGTCGGGACTCGAACCCGGGGCCTCGTGCATAGTGGTCCACTACACAACGGCGTGCGTCGCCTACTGTGGAACAAACCAAAACTAAATTAAGATTGATCTCTAATCCATAGTTTGCGGAAGGTTCTTACGATTATGTCCTAAGTGGGATTAATAGTGTTGGATTTTTTTATAGAGTTTCATAGCAACAAAAACAAATCGTCTGAACTTACAAGCACACTTTCTGCGTGGGTTAAAAGTCGCAACATTCCTATTTATAGGCTGTTTATGAGTCCACCTACATTCGAATGAACTCCTAAATATTCAGATTCACAAACGTCTAGGGTCAAGTATCCCAAAAACGTCGCATAGCAAATTAATGCCAGCTACCGAAAGTACTTGATATACCAGATACTTTTATTATCTAAAACTTCTCGATCAACTTGAACGCGCCCAAAGCAAAATGAATTCGTTTCGGTGTTCTTTTTATTTTTTGGTTTTTGCCTTCGTGCTCTCTTCTTGTTAGAAATACAATCGACTGGTGATCTAGATTCAAGTTCATTATAGGTAAGAGAATTCCATCTTTGTGCTGAGTTAGAATTTAGTTTGCGAAAATCCTCCGACACGGCCAGCATCATCGATCTGCAGCGGTGCGGCATGTTACGTTCGTTCAAAGTGCGCGTCCATAAATAAACCGGTATCGTGATATTACTCCTCTTCGTAAGGAATAGACCAACATTATTGAAAGAAATAAAAACAAAACATCACAAAATTGGGGATCCTTGGGTTTAGGAAAAATAAACCGAAAAAAGTGTAAAAAAACAAACGTGGGAATGAAGTTTTGTGCAAGGTTAAAATATTATCAGTTTATTTTCTTCTTTTGTATTGTGCACATCTTATTTAGAAAAGTTGACAAGTTTTTTTTAGTGATTTTTTTGAATGAATTTACTTGCAGTGAACGCTCAAGACCAACCAAAGCCCTGTTACAAGCTCAATACCTACAATGGCTGTAAGGGATCAATATAGAGAAACAGAAGAATTAAATCCCAGCCGAATAAGCTTCCATCAGACACAGATTCCCATCGAGGACAATCACATAGATCATCGAGAATCGAAGCCGTTGGGATTGCGATATGAAGCGGTATTTCGACAGGTAAGCGATTGTATACCTCCTTCAGATACACTTCAAAGATAGTGTATCTGGTCTAACTAATAATAAATAAATCAAATTTGTTTCAACATCCACGCTGGGCCTCGTGTTTTTGCATTGCACAAAAAGGCTGTTGATAGAAATTGCATTTACTCAAATCACAAAACCGACGTAGAAATCTTTTAGTTTTACGATCTATTTTAGTTTTGGCTCTTTCTGTCTCTGCCATCTATTGGGTTCATTTATTAAAAATAGATCGAAGATACGGACTCGATAAAGTTTGTTTCCACGATAAGCTGACTAGAAAAGGATTACGCCTTTACAAATAAATGCATTTCGATAAATGCATATGCAAATGGACAAGAAGGAACGACCATTTACTTTGAAGCTCTTTGAAGTTATAATCTTCTGGTTAAATGTTTATTTAAGTTTGCATCGACCTTAAAACACTATTTTCTAAACTAGACAAATAAATAATTGTCAGAATTATTCCAATGCAATGATTAACGAGGTTTTTTCCCAAGTCCATAGTTTTTCGTTTTGCCTAATTCTACATTCGTGTAGGTATATCAAATTTGAATCCCAAATTGCGTTCTCGGTTTTCGAATGATCGACGATGATTTATACAAAAACCAAACAAAGGTTTTTGGTCCAAATAGGCTAGAATAGTTTGAACTGGTCTCGCTTAGATTGTATGCTTTGAAGCTTCGGGTGACTGTTTTACGTAAGTACATCGTAAAAAAGTCTTGTCCTTCCACATTTTATTTTCCTATAGAGAATTTTATTCAAACCTGATCGTAGCGTTAAAAGTTATTTTGGACAAAAGAAATTTCAGCCATTCATAAAAAGAAAGGATTTGTTCGCTAAATTCCGAAGCCGAGGAAACCTTTTACAATTTTGGAGATTATAACTCAAAACAACCCTTAAATCTGGGTAAGTGCGGCAAAGACCACCTTCAATTGGCCATGTAATTCATGCTAAGGAAAAATGATCAAAGTTTAAATAAATTTAAGTTAAATTTAGTTAAGTGAAGCTCTCGAGTTGGTAGCGAAGAGTTGAGAAATATGAATGAGAAATTGGGCACTTTACAGTTTTCCACTCTATCAGCAATTTTAGTGTCAATATTTGAAAACACTCTGTCCTAAGGCAAAGTTCCGTTCATTGTTTGTGCCTCCTGTTTTTGTAGAAAAACTCGACCACCCTATGATTTCCTAGGAAAAGATGTAACTGGGTCATTTAAGAAAAGGAAACACAATCTTTGAAAATGAGGTCTTTCACAAAACATCTGCCAAAATGCAGGATTTATCATTTGAATAAATACGTCAGCTGGTTAAGGTCGCTAAATTTTAAGTTTATTTTTTTCGTGTAAGGTTTAACCAGAGTGAGGTAAAAAAAGGACACACAAAGCACTAGGCTCTAAGTCTAGCATGCTCATAAGCATGCTCATTCCGATCCCTGGAAAACCAGCTGAATCTATATTCCAAAGGAGAAAACCTTTAATCCTCCAAGGTGAAATACACAATTACCCTGGTAATGATGAGCTTTTGAAGAAATATTCCTCTAGAAGGTTTCTGTGACTACCATACGAGGTGCCTCGTATTCAAACGGTATATGTGTGTGTTATGTCCTCAAGAGATTGTCTTCAAAACATCTGTGCCAGACAGTCTAGGCGTCTTTACGTGTTCTGTCAGTGATTCAAGTAAAACTCTAAGCTTCCCTATGCTTACTTTTTTAATTTTCTTAATCTTTTTCCATAAAAAAGTAGCCAGTGACCCTTGGATAACCTGTGTCTATCCAGACTTGACCACCTATAATAATTGGTAGTCTTTGTGATTTTCCCCCACATATAGTGCTGCAGTGTGGTCCGACATCGACGCTTCGTCCACTACTCTACAATCTCTTATTTACTCTTGGTCGATGGTGACCGTCAACCTACTCATGCCATACCCAACCATACAACTCCATTTCTCTAGGTATGGTAAGTCATCCATATTTCCCGTTAGCAGAAAATGCTGTTTTAATTTCTGACTTTTCTACATAAAGTTGCACCAGAAACTTCTCTGGGTACGCGTAGGCACATGGAACCCAAACCCACGCCAACAGCCGAGTGTACTTTGTTAACTCTGCTAACGTCATACATCTTAGCTTTAAAACAAGCGTATTTAAAAATTTCAGTCCACCTACGATGGATTGAAAAACACCCTACTTTACCTGCCACGCCTCCAAAAAGTGGGTGGATTAAAAAACTACATCTGTTAATGGTTTATGCTAGGTGGTTGCATACATTTCGCACTAAAACTCCGCCTTTTTAACTAAACAAATTTGTTTTTTTAAAGTCACGACCCCAAAAGGGGGCGGAGGAATAAACTTTGTATCAAAAAAAAGTTTAATATTGCCAATATATACAACTTTTGTGACATAATTTGTTGTCTAATTTTATATATTTTTTTTGAAAACGATAATTTTAGGTTTAAATTCGTTAAAAAGTGGGCGTGGTCATTGTTCAGCCCAAACTTTTTCTGTTATCTCTAATGCAATTACAAAGTTTTGTCACATACCAAAAATTAGTGCGCACTGGCACTGTAATTAGTAGAAGGACTGGCTCATACTCACCATTTTTCAGCTCTCTAGCTTAAAACTTAAGGCCTTCTTCTTTTTCATATAGGCGGGAGGTTATAATCTACCTCCCACTCTTCTGCATTCCTAATGGTACGCTTGTGGGGTACGCCGATTTTACCTCAGAGTATACCGGCAGGCCACCCGGATTTGAATCTCTTCGTCACTGAGGCCAAATAAATGCTGTTGTCGTTGCATTTGTGTGATCCATGAATGTTTAGGCCTTCCTGTCCTTCGCGATTGCGCTGGAATGTTGATTGACATTGCCTTTTTGACGGGGTTCGTAGGATCTCTCCTTTGAACGTGGCAATACCAACTGAGCCGGTCGTGCTCCATTTTTCTGGAGATAGGTTCTTTTACATTGAGGCTTCCTCGGATCTTCGTACTTCTTATTCTATCTCGCCTTGTAACTCCTGCTGTCATGCGAAGCATCTTCATCTTAGCTGCCGTTAATTTGCTCTCACATTTCTTATACGCTGTCCAACATTGTGAACAATATGTAGGCACCGGACGCATAGCTGCGGTGTAAAATTTAATGCCTAAAAGTTGTTTACATACGGACGAACGGATGAACATGGCTTAATTGATTCTCCTGTCGGTCTCATTTATGAAAATTTGTAATATTTAAAGGAGGTCAACACAAATCAATGGTCCCGTTTATATCTCTAAAAGGTCTTAGGGGTCTGCGGCGATTTGTTCACTGCGTGACAAACTATACGTTTAACTTAAACTTACCCTGGGTAGGGTATAACGAAGCGCCAAGGTAATTCACCAGCTGCAAGTGACCGCCATTCCAAGCCACATCGTTAAATTGAAGCACCGCATTTCCTATAGTGAGTAATTTCTTCCATAGGGCATACTGGGAGCTGGAACTCTTCGAAATTTTTCCACTGTTCGACTGTCAGATTACCGCAGGGTTCCAACTCATTTCCCACAGTTACACAAATGAGCTGGAACCTTCACCAGTCACAGCGGGTGAGGTGTACCAGCCTTCCTCATCATTCGGCTCAACAACCCCTTTTAGATCTACCTCTCTTGCTGCGGTGACCAGCATTACCGCCAGACACCCTGGCTCAACCTTTAAGTTTCGCCGCGTGGAAAGAAGATGGCAACTGAATGGCTTCCACACCTGCCTTTGCATCAAAACAAACACCCTTGGTTTTCACCTGTTGAATGAACAGCTCATTCCCTCAAAGACTGTTTTTGAAGGGGAACATACCACCAACTTAGGCAGCCAGGATCCCTTCGCTCGCTACTTCGATATCTTATGTCTTGCGTTGCGAACCAGTACGCTATTCTTTGGGTGAGGGTTCTTCATGCTCTTAGCAGCGATGGTGCACCCAGCAGGCACAGCGGTTGATCCAAATTTTTGGTTCCCACTATTTCTACCAACGAAGCTTTCTCTGATTCTTTCCATTCTCGAAAAATTCTCGGCTGTAAACTAAAGACAGCCGGAAAACTATATTAAATCATCCCTGGAACTCGTAACTACCTTCTGAATTATTCACCGGTCTAACTTCCAGACTGCTGACTGGTAAAATCGCTATTAAATGTGAATGTTTCGAACTCCTTACTATCGCTAGCCAAAATCCCCATCTCGTTCGAAGCCCCTACAACCGAAGGAAATAGATAAATTCGAAAGTTTGCGTTTACTCATATTTCTCATATTTACATCTTCCTGGACAGGGCTTGTTTACTTTATTTGGTTTTACATAATTGTTTCAATATAAAATTTGATTTCCACAAATAAGACTGAAAAAAAGGTCAGCTAAGGCAACACTGTCATATCCTGGATAAGGCTAATTATAAAAGTACCACGTCAAGGTACAAGAGAGCGGTCGTACGTGGTTGGTTTGACCCCCAACAATGCATCCCTTGGAACGGTTTTCAATACGCTCACACAACCATACTGGAATCAGGTTTAGCAAAACTTAGTTCGTCACTTATCATTCATTTTGCGAACATTATCAACGTGGTGAAATAGTAGCATACCATGTGGATGTAAGCACGCAAAGCGATTATGACAATGACAGTCATCACTCCAATGCCGGTCTGTTTTCAAGTTGCATAGAAAGCAATGCGAATGACACAGAATATCCTAGTTGGTTGGTAGAAGATCCTTAGAAACAGACGTCTGTCTTTAAAATAAATTTGAGAAAGACGTTGAGCGTGGATATTCCCGCAAAATTAATGCCAGACAAAAAAAGTTTCACGTTTTTATATGATTTTGGTGGTCGAAGGTTGGATCGGGAAACGGAATTTCCCGAGGCTTGGGCATGACGATTTGCGAAAAAATTAAAATTTCCTGCTCTAAACAGAAAAATATCTGCAGTTGATAAAGACTGAGAAATCTTTCAATGATTCAGTGATTAATTTGAACTTTTCCAGTTTTGGATATGTGCATCTGTTGTTTTCTGTTTTCGACATTTTATGATGCAGTTAGCCATCAATGAATGTTTAAAAAACTACAACATAATGATTTGAGAGAACCAGACTTGAATTGAAACGTGGTCTTTGAAAAGTACAAAACAGTATCGTTACATCACAAAGTCATTGCGATATACACAGGCACACAGCAAGCGTGTACCACTTTGCCATTCTGGGGTAGCTGGACCCCAATTGGGCAAGAGCGGCCCCAAGTTTTGAAAAGGAAGGAAAGAAGCGCACAGACAAAAAATTCACAAAAAAATGGTAGTTTTGTTAAAATGAAGAAAAAAAACGTCTGATATCCTGCAATTTCTCAAAAACTCTTGCACAGTTTTTAAAAATTCAATTTTTAAAACCCAATCCTTGTTGAGTGGATGTTTTATTTTTCTACTTTCTAATTGTAAACATTATCTGTAGATAATTGTCAAAACTCGGTTTGTCTTTTGAACCATCAAAATTCACACCGTAATTAAACTTTACTGTGGCATAAAAAATGCGTTTTCAATGTTTTCAATGACTTTTTTCTACTACTCACCGCCGCTCAAAAGTTATTAAAGTTACTATTTTCCTTACAGTTCCTTATTGTGTTCATTGCCAATCTGAGTTTAATGGCACCTGCAATGGGGCTGGGTTATCCAGCCGTGACGTTACAACAGTTAACAGATCCAAATGAGCCATTTCACCTGACTTCGGATGAAGCTTCCTGGTTTGGTAAGTAAACTTGTTACATAATGTTGTATCCTTTGTTGCCATATTAAACATTATCGACAGCTTCCATCAATGCCATAGCCTGCCCATTGGGAGGGCTCCTGAGCGCATATCTCCTAGATAGACTGGGCCGCAAACGGACCATATACCTCATCAATATAACCGCTATTGTGTCATGGGGTCTGATGGGCAGCACCTACTACACAGATCCGAGTTCAACATTCATTCAAGTGATAGTCGCACGTTTCATAATAGGTAAGGAGAGACACCAACAATCATTGAATTCCCTGTATAGTTCTGACACCTATTCACAGGAATAGCAACAGGTCTGTCCAGCTCACCAGTGAGTGTTTACTCGGCCGAGATATGCCACCCGGACCTTCGTGGACGCCTCACACTCGGTTCATCGGTGGCAACAGCTACTGGAATCTTTGTGATCTACACCCTGGGCTATATAATACGCGTGAGTTGCACCTAGCGGTTAATGAAAATTCTTTTGGTTAGTTACGCGTTTGTCAATCCCAACACGCAGGGTGACTGGCGCTTAATTGCTCAAATAGCCTGTGGTTTCTCGGTGCTTACATTCATCTTGACCTTCTGGATACCCGAATCACCAACCTGGCTGATGGTTAAGGATCGCATGGAGGAGTCAAAGAAATCACTGAAGTTCTTCCGAGGTCTAAGGGACAAAGGTATTATGTCGTTTAGTTTTAACACTATAGAGCTCCTCCCTACCACTTCCCCACTCGTTCCAGATCAAGCTTACTACGAAGAATTCGAACAGGAATTCAGCAAGTTGCAAAAGTCACTGGCACTGGCTGAGGGCGAGCACACACCTCATTTCTGGGAAGCAATTCAAGCGCCCGAAGTCTACAAACCCCTGCTCATAATGATTGGCTTCTTTGCATGTCAACAGTTTGCCGGGATTTTCGTTGTTGTCGTGTATGCAGTGCAGATTTCCATCGAAGCCGGTGTCACCATCGACCCTATTCTGTGTGCCATGGTGGTGGGCTTTGTACGGGTTCCCACCACTTTCGCGGTCGGCTTTATTTTGGATCGTTGGGGACGTCGTCCACCGGCCATGTTCTCCGGCCTCGGCATGGGTATCTGTATGTTTCTGTTGGCGGCATCAATTTGGTTCCCTGTCGTAGGGACACTCCCCCATCTGCCAGTGCTGTGCATATGCATGTACATCTTTACGAGCACTTTTGGCCTGATGACGCTGCCGTTCTCGATGATAGGCGAGGTCTACCCACAAAGGATGCGAGGCACAGCGGCAGGTATTACGATTTGCTTCAACTATGCGATGTCCTTTTTGAACGTGAAGCTGTACCCTAATATGGTCGAGTCAATGGGCAAGGAGAATGTTTTCGCTTTTTACGGCACAGCATCGATGTTGGCCATAGGATATGTGTACTTCTTTTTGCCCGAGACAAAGGGAAAAACACTCTTTGAGATTTCCGAGTACTTTAAGAGCAAAAAGAAAACCCAACAACGGGTCAACTTTACAGACCTTGAATTGAGGGAGAAGTTTGTGCATTAGTGCAGCGTCTCGTACCATCTCATGGAAAACTGTGATAATTTTGGTTAACGCACCTGCCCTGGACTCCATACAAGAGTGAAGCAGAAAATTTGTCACACGATGTCCAAATTGGCAAGAGGTTGATGCTGAATTCACAATAGGCTATTTATATACTTAAGAGATATTTAGACTGTAAGTTTAGAGATGTAAGTGAATGGAACCAAGATTAAAGTGTAACATACGTATATTTAAAGACTCTTATTTTTATTTTAGAAATGATCTATTCTGCTTACAATAATCTGTAGGCTGTTGGAACTTAAAAATCGGCGGCAAGAAAAATCAAATGACTCAGGTCAAGTTTCTTTAAAATGTACCTTATATCAAAAGTAAGTCGCAAAGTCGCAAACGGAAAAAGACGGGAAAAGGGGATACTCAAATGAATACTAATGGAATTATAGAGGCTGTTAAGTAATAACTGGTCTATACCCCAATTTTTAAGACAAAAATAAAGAACAATAAAAAACTCGAAACAAAATCTCAAAAAATACATTTAGAACACCAAAAGTGTAGAATAAAATCTCGAACGGCTTTATAGCTCAATTATGTGAAAAACCTCTATTTTGCCTGGTTGAATGGGTCGGGCCCAGGCTATGTGAATGGTGCAGTTTTACCGCCTTTATCTAAAACTGACTTGACCATTCAATAATTTCCTTCACGATGGTGGGTCTTTGTGGGTAGGTATGGCAAACCCCTACAGCCCGCTGCTTGGGCCAATTTTCGCGAAGGTGTGAACTTGGGTTTTACAAAAAAAAAATTCATGGTAAAAATAAATAAATGAAAAAATACTCTTCAGTTTTCAAATGCTTGGCGGAGAGTAGAATTTGAGAATCAGGTGAAAAAATATGCAACTTAAGTCAAGAACTAAGAGAAGAATAAGAACTAATAGATAAGAAGCAAGAACTTAAATACAGTAAAACCTCCTAATTGGGACACTCCGTAATCGGGACATCCTACATGCCATATCTAAGAATTTTCATACAACATACCCTCTGCAATCGGGACACTGAAATCGGGACACCTCTTAATCGTTAATAGATTTCGGAGACGAAAAGGGCTAGTGCCTTAAAATTTTTATTTAACAGTTCATATTGGTGCTGTGAAGTTTATACAAATTTCTTTAATTGCGGGACACCTCCTAATCAGGACAGCAAAGAAGTGGTCCCAACAGTGTCCCGAATCGAGAGGTTTTACATATATAGATTATAAGTGGGAGAGCGCCTTCCTAGAACTCCATGCCAGTTAAAGTGTCCTTTGGTCCTTTAGAGAAGTCTGTTCAACTATTCTTTCCTAGAGCCATTTCTTCACTCCGCAGCCAGCCAGGAAGATGCATTTCTTCTCTGGACTGATTTGCGCAAAAAATTATTTCGTTGCTCAAGTATCCTTCCTGAAATGAATGTGGGTGGAAGGTGGGATTTCCTTGCGGAGAGTTAGGAGAAAAATTATGTTGTAGCATTAATAAAAACTAAAAAACGTTTTCTAAACTCTTTTTCTGGCTCCACAGAATGGTTCAGTCTCTATGAGTGGTGTAGTTTCAGCGACATTATCTAGATCTGATTTGCCCAAAAAATAGTTTCCATTCCAAGAATATTCTTGGTTAAACAGAGATGGGCCGAAGCTGGAAATTTTTGGGGAAGAATTTGCGGAAACATTTTCTGTTTTCATGATTTAAGTCAGAGTTCATCAAAGTTCTTGAAGACTGTTTTTCTGGCTCCGCAGAATGGTTCAGGCCCACTGAGCGGCGTTGTTTCACTGACTTGGCTTTGAGAGCCTGCTGATTCATTGCCGTTAAAGCCGCCATTAACGAAAATCCCGAGAGAAAATTTTTAAGCTGTTCTTAGATAGTTCTTGAATCACTATTTAATTTCCAGAATAGGACTAGAGGACGGCCTCAAGAGCATTTCGACTTTCCGAGAAGACTTATATTGCTTTTATACCCGGCCCAGGGTATCTAAATTTAATTGCATAGTTTGAAACACATTGAAATAATCACCTTAGATCCCTCATACCTTTTCGAGAAATTATGACACGTGACTGACAGGTGAATTGATTATGACCTACCGTCCGCCGCCGGTCTGTATGTGTGAAGGTGTTAGAACTTCAAAATCAAGCTGGAGAGATAAAACTTGAAGCTCGGCTTGGTTCTTATGTTGTAACACAGATAAAGTGTTAAAATTGCTTAAATCCAATGACGGCTACGCCCACTATTAGCTTTAATGTGAGACAACCTCTTATTCAAATTTTATTGTGAACAAGGCAGAGGAGCTCAAATTTTGGTTTGTATAAATTGCGGCTAAAACCTTTAACACGACGAAAAATAAACCGCCCACACCATTGATATAATAAATAAATTGAATAAATAAATAAATAGAGTGGCGCAACAGCTCGAGGTGAACCAGGGCCAACTTCTCAACAATGTATGCTGTGTGTGTTAATTTTTTCACATACAAGGGGACCTACAATTTTTTGCCGAATCCGAACGGCACTTTGAGAAGTTTTTCAAGACAAATGGCTTCTCTCGGAGGGCTTGTCAGACCCTCGCGGAGGTGGGGACCGTGAAAAAGAACAAGTCTTTTTTTTCAGGTGACGATGGCAGGATCCGAACCCAGACCTCCGGCGTAGTAGGCACACACACTAACCACTACGCCACGGCACCCCACAGTGTTATACCTTGGAGTTTTTCTCCATTTCTCAAAAATTTTACTCTAAGTCGGAAAAAATATTGTACAACAAATATTATACTATCTCTCCGCCGACAATTAAAAAAGCATTAGCGGGAGACGATTAAAAATAAATCCCAAAGTGATCAATTTGACACGAATGCTCTGTTTCTGTAATATTGGCTCTCAAAAGAGCGTGGCGATGTCATTTCCCAGGAGCGAAAAACGATTTTCGCTGTTAAAATTCACAATAGAAAACGTACTTACTTGTGACAGATTTGTCGTACAGGACAGTTCACTCTCCTTTTTTTGATTCTCAAACTGCAACAAATGTGCAGAAAATAGGTTTGTGAATATTGTGAATGGATGAAATCGCTTGCCGAGAGGATTTCAATTTGTACGGTATATCGCGTGATTTGTAGAGGATTTCATAGAGATTTATATAAATCGCGGATAAGTGCCCGGTGGAGACATTTTAAACACTCTCGCTTTCGGGCTTCTGTCTGGAAGATAGGCTTTTCCAAGGCAGACTGAGTAGTTTGCTTGAGGCAATTCTTTATTTATTACAGATTCAGTAACTGTCTCCATTTTAAACAGTTTGTGTACTAGACGAAGTCAGCACGTTATGGATTTGGTTAGAGTATTTTTCATTTATCCCTTAAACGGATGATGATTATAAAGAAGTTTTTTTGGGAACTTTGCGTTAAGCAGAGCTAAGGTTAATCAGAACTTTGTGCAAGTCTTGCTTCTATTAGAATGTGTTTTTCACTAGACATACAGGACACAGGATGGCAGTGAGCTCATGCAGCTTCCCGCTAGACGTTAAATACGTTCTTTCTATTTGACCGTAGTGACTTCGTTGGTCCTTGTACTAAGGCAATCATACCAAATGATCTTACCACGCTCAAGTTAAGCCAGTATATTTTTCGGGGCCTTCAGCTCAAATTGTTACATGTTCGTCAGTATATCCCTTAGAGTCTGTTTAATTGGTGTCGCTATTTGTGTGTCCCTTGACAGTTCGCTATCAAGGACAATGCCCTCTTGAGGACATGCTGTTAACAACTAAATTTCCACATCATCGATGCGGATTTTAATGTTTATACAATTGGTGATATCATGTTATACGTATTTATGTTGTGGATTTGATAAATAAAATAAATAGAGTGGCGCAACAGCTCGAGTCGAACCAGGGCCAACTTGTATGCTTGTATGCAGGCTCAACAATGTATGCGTGTGTTAATTTCTTTACATACAAAGGGACCTACAATTTTTTGCCGAATCCGAACGGCACTTTGAGAAGTTTTTCAAGACAAATGATACTCTCGGAGGGCTTGTCAGACCCTCGCGGAGGTGGGGACCGTGAAAAAGAACAAGTCTTTTTTTTTTTAGGTGACGATGGCAGGATTCGAACCCAGGCCTCCGACGTAGTAAGCACACACACTAACCACTACGCCACGGCACCCCATGTTGTGGGTTTACTCAAAAGATTTAAGTTTGGCCAGGATGGCTGCAGACACACCTGTCTCCCAGGATCACACACTTGATGTAATAGTGCCGGAAATATGGCATCCTTTCATGGATGCATTTCATACTTGCATTTTATACTTGAATGGCTTTAGGGAAAAGGAATTCAAATTTGTTTTTCCAGGTTTCCGTCGTCGGCAGACCGTAACGCTCAATTTGGGGATTTTGTATTTTTGTGAGATGAATGAATTGTGATCCAGGTAAGTTTTGTTTTGGGAATTGGTTCATTTCGAGCTGGCGCGACACTTCTTTCTTGGCTAAACCGTGGGTGCTCATAACAAATTTCTTTTTTTCTATTTTTTCCTTTTTCCTTGAAACCATAATTTTTTTGAATCAATTCTTTTTAATTTTCATAGAAATCCGACAATTTTTCCTAGATTTATCGCAATTTTAATGAAAAAAATTCTAAGCATTAAGAAATTAAGAAATTTGGGGTTAGTATTTGTTTTTAAAGTTTCCCTATCAGTCTGTCAACGCTTATTTGTTTTTTTGTCTCAGCACTATTTGAGCTCGAGATATTTAGAAAAAAGTGTTAGAGGCTTCGGAAAATTGGTGAAAAGCCTCATTTTCCCGCTTTTCCCGAGCAGAACAGGATTTTTTTTAACACGTCTCATCATGCCTACTAAGCATAAGAAAAAAGTTTAGTTACATCTATATTCACCTTACTTTTGGTTTATTTTCATTCTACTATAACAGCAGTAGAAATAATTTTTCTGTTCTGGTAAAAAACATATGTTATAAGTGCACCGCATGCTTTTGTGACAGCTGATGCTGTAAAAACATGCTTAGGATGATCCTGAAAGATTTCACAAGGTTTTCTGACGTTTTTAATTAGTTTTCAAGTTCGATTACGGCTTCTTGGAACTATGACGACTACATCTGTGTCTCCGACGACGATAACGATGAAGGAAACACAGACAGAATTTTTGACTTAAAACTTATGTGCGCACTCTAACGTGCCAAAAGCAGCAGGATACAATTCGTTGTTAGTTTGCTTTAAGTCAAAACTGACGTTGTTTTGTGACGACAATAAACAGTCATGTGCAACGCCTGCATGCTAACACTGAATTTGAGTTGCAATTTTCAATTCTATTTCAGTATAGGTCGCGTTTGAATTCGACTACAGAGACTTCAAGTTCACACAAAATATTACCGCGAAGTACACCCCAAAAGAGAGTGTGTTTACCATGGTATAAGGGTTGAGAATTATGTTTCCATTATCATGTAATTTTGCAAGTTTTTTCAGCAAAGGCGTCATAATAAAAAAGGCACCAAAAACGAATTAAGGCAGTAAACTGAGATTTTTACTGCTCACTCGGCGTCTTACCCTAAAGTACGTTTAGCAGCAACACTCATCCATTAGCATAAACGGGTGTTAAAAGTAACTTACCATTGAAAGTTACCTTTAACGGGGCTTTTTCAGAGACAAAGAAGTCACGCCGAACCCTTTTGCACATACACGAAAGTATGCCTTTTGCACATGGATTTAATCGTTGCATCTTTTGGTCTACCTCGCAAGTATCACCAATGTGTGTCACCAAGAAGCTACCATCCCCTCTCAAGGCTTATTTATCAAAAACACCCCGAAATTAAAACATCCAAGTGACGACCTTCCGACTAGGATATCCTAAATCCACCTGACAAAAACAAAGAAGACCCATCATTCACAACAATTTCACCTCTCATTGCATGCCACATTTTCAGTGTTGCCGCCAAGTAGATTCCAGCCCTTCTACGCATGTCATCTGCAGGGAATATCCACCGATGTCATACTGTTTGGGTTTTTTTTTTTGTGCTGACTTCACGTTGCGGTGTTTTTTATGCGAGTATCTGAATGATGGCTTCAACAGGTGTATTCGGGATGACATCCTTCGTTGTGTGTATAGAGGCAAATGAGACATTCATTGGCTGAAGCTGTTGCGTGTTAGGTACCACGATTTGCTGCAGATAAACCTATAAAAGAATTGACAATTTCAAATTCAAGTTTAGTTGTCGTCGTTTCGTAGCTAAGTGCTCAACAGGTCCTAAGAAATTTCAACCGGAATAAGAGATATAGTGTTAGACCGATACCTAAGAGTGATTGTAATTTGTTAGTTATATTTAAATAAAAAATAAATTCAATTGATTTTTTTAAAGTGAAGTGAAAGAGAGTAAACGAAATAAACAAAAATGCTTTTAAGTGGAACAATTGAACTAAATATTTAACACAATTGTAAGAAAAGAAGGATCAACCATGACACCGGCTCAGCACATCAAGAGACTTGTGTTATTTGCAATAATTTTAAAAGGTAAGTGCGGATTCTTATACGAATCACACCGTAGGAAATCTCTTATTAAAGGATTCTTGTGTGCTTTTTTTAGAATAAAGTAATTGTTTTGTAGCTACTTAATATTATCTTAACTTAGAATTTACTTAATTTTTAACTTCATCAGCAGTCCTGTGTTTTGCGGAATGTCAGAGCTTGCTTAAGAATAAAGGCTTAAGCTCGCTCCAAGCAATTTCATGTTACAAAAATTAGCAAATGTAAATCGGTTTACCAAAATTAAATTTAAAATGCACCAGGGTCCTAAAAACATGTAATACATGTGTACTAAATTTGCTTTTTTAACCTAAATTTCAGATTTTATTATAATCTCTGTCAAGTTTTTGGACCTAATAAAGATTTAAATTTAACTTCTTCATTCGGTGGTAAAGATCAAAACCTAAGCAAATTTTTGTGCACCTTTTTTTGCATACATCCTGTTGAAGCCTGAACACTGTACGTGTTTTCAACCTAAATTGGTGAACAGTTAGATTTTCCAAAAATTATTTCAGCAATGATTTCTGATATTTTTCTATTTTTTCTAATTGTATTTTCCAAATAGTTTTTTTAAGTATTTTTTTGTACTCTACCCAGAGTAAAAATATGTTAACACATAGTTAGACTCCCCTACTTAGACTTCTTGAAGAAAGCAAAGAATAACTTTCAAAGTTTGAAAGTTATTCTTTTCAAAGTGTTTGAGTAACCTATCTACCAAATCCTAATATTGTTTTGAAATAATGCTTTAGAATGACTTGGTAAAACCGGGCGGTAATACTAATAAAAAGTTTAATGTTTCTAAAATCAATCTAAACTAGCCTAACCTAAAACCAATCTTAATGCGTTAAGTTGTTGCCTTCATTACATTGATTGGAGTCACATAGTTCTTGAAGGTCTGGTGTTTTTGATGAAAAATTCATTAAAGCTTCCATGGTGCAACAAAAGAACTATCTTCTTAGGAATCTTAAAAACAAAGTCAACAAAAATTTCAAACTGTCCGGTTGAGTTGGTTTATTATAATTATATTTATTGATTTCCACCATTTTGACAAACTGATTTTCTTATTATAAACTAGATTTATTTTCTTATTATAAATCTAGTTTTCTTTCAGATATAACGTATTTTGGTTAAAATATTAAATAAAGACTGGCTCAAAAATTGCTTCATAAAATTTAATAAATCACTGATGGCTTAACATGCCGAATTGAATTTTTACAGAATTCTTTGATTCAGTGTACTTGGAACTTCCGAAAGTTGGGTTCATATTGGCCATATAAAACTATGCCCTTACGGTTGCGACATTATCCCACAATCTAAAGCCCGAGTCAGTATCCTGTTATTATACCTCAAAGATATTCTTAAATAATTTGCACAAAGTTACCAACTTTTGCAAATTACCAGTAACCTGGCATTTGTGACTTTTCTTGAAGAATAGAAATTACCTTTTCTTATTCCAACTCTTAAGTCTGGGCTCACGAGCGATATTGGAAATCCTAGAAGGAATTGAGATTATCCATTAAAACTATGGAACGAAAAAATATCCATTGCTAGCGCAAATTACTTAAAAATCAAAAAATAAAAATAAAACGAAAAAGTATTTTAAATATTCTATAAAAATTGCAGAGATTTTACGCATATATTTTCTTAAAATTGCACTCGAAATATTATATAAATATTATATAACCGAAAGAAATGAGTTTTCAAGATGCATTTAAAAATACCCATTGAAAGACGGAAATTGTCATTAAAAGATAAGGAAAACAAAAAGTCGCAATTATACCAAACAACATTTTATAAGAAAATTAAGCAATAATTCCACGCTAAGCTTTCAAAAAACCCAACGGACCGCTCCGTGTGTATTGACTTCAGACTTTACGGTCTTTTTTGTCTTATGGAAATTGAAAATTTAAATGCAACGGGAAAGACTTACTTCTTAAGCAACCATGTTTGATGCCCCTGGCTTTGTTAATGCAGTATTTTTTAATCCACTTTCTATTTTAGAAAAGAAAAGAAAAAAAAAAACAAATAATTTTTGTGTATATGTGGGTTAAACGTATTGGAAAACAATAAAGAATCGAATAATACACTCACAGTAAGCACAGAAATATAGAAAAATTTAAAAAATGTGTCATTTGTACTTAAAAGATGAAGAAAAAAGACCGTCAAGTATGAAGTCATACACGGAGCGGTCCGTCGGCTTTTTTTAAGGCTTAGCGTAGAGTACTCTATGGCATTTTTCGAAGTGCATCTCGAAAACTCATTTATTTCACTTATATAATATTTATAGAATATTTCGAGTGCAATTTTAAGAACACATATGCATGAGATCTGTGCATACGAGTTATTTGTTGCTGTGTATGCTGCAGTGTAGTAAATAAAGACAAGATTTTTGACTGTTTGCCCGGTGTTCGGGTTAAAAATTCTTAAATTCTTTTTCATATTTTACTCTAGGTACAGTTAATATTTTCTTACAATTCTACTGTACCTATTTTAGCCGAATTTTAAGCTTAGGTATATGTACTCAAATTTTGATTGAAACACAGGCTGACGAATAATTTTTTTTGATTTTCTTTGGTAAAAAAAAAACTAAAAAAAATGGCAAACGGGTTTCTTGTTTTGAATTTTTTCTTTATATATTTTTCAGTGGTTTGTGCTTGTGATAAGATAGTAGATAGGTTATAAGATAGAAATAACTTAGAAGTTATAGGCATTTTTTAGCACCACCATTTTAGTAAATCAACTTAAATGATTTTAAGTATATCTCGAAAATTACGCAAAATTTCAGCCCCTCTATATTTTTCGTTAGAATCTAGAAATATTTTCTGTGTCTAATTTTTTTTTTTTTTTTTTTTTCAAAACATTAAATGTTACCGTTTATCGAAATAGGGTGGGGGGAGACGCTTTTTATTAGTTTTTTCTGAATTTTTTGATTTAAAATCCATAAAACCGTTTATTCGGAACCTTTTGTTGAATAGCGTTATATTTTTTTTATTCTCATATACTTTGCGCTAACAACGGTTAATTTTTTTCAAATACTCAAAGCACAGGTTTCCCGAAAATTGCAAATAATTGTTGCTGTATCGAAAATAGTGATGAAGAAAAAATTATTAGAAGAAAATACGCTAAAACCGTTTAACCAAAATTTGAATTAAGCTCTTGCTTAGCTTTTGGCTGCTTTATATGTTAGGCCAATATCGGCCTTTTAAATAAAGTGATGAAAAAGTTATGACGTCAAACACTTCCAAAATGGGTATATGTTTCCCATTCCTTATTTCTCAAAAACTTTTCAATATTTTGCGAAAATTCGATTTTATTATGAAAATCCAATATTTTTTTAGTGCATGCTTTAATTTTGTTCTTTGTAGCTGTGAAATTTTTTAATATAAGGCCAAAACACTTTTTGTCTTTTTTACGTTTGATATCACTGTAGTTAAACCGTTATGCGTGTATACAAAAAATTGTCCTTGTATGCGCTCTCATTTTTATACCCGACCGAGGGTATATTAATTTTAATGCATAGTTTATAACACAGTGAAATAATCACCGTAAAATAATAATAGTAATAAAGACCTTTTAGAAATGTGATCGAGACCGACAGGTGAGTCGATTAAGCCATGTCCGTCCGTACGGCTGTCTGTATGTGTGAATTTTGTAGGTCTTCAGAATTGAGCTAGGACGCTCAAACTTGTAGTTTATCTTGGTTCTTATTTTGTTTAGACAAATTGTGAAAATTAGTTAAATCCGCCCACGGCCACGCCCACTACTGGTCAATGTAGGACAACCTCTATTTTCTTTCAAAATGCCTCAAGTAAGACAAGGCGTAGGAACTTGAATGTTGGTGTAGACCAATAATGGTCCAAAACCTCTAAGAAGGTTAAAATTGGACCGCCCACAATGTCGACCATGCCCCCTTTTACCATGTCAAATCTTTAAAAACACGATTTCTGGGAAGGTTTAAAAAAATTATATAACAAATATTCAAGATATTACTTTTTGCTAGGTTTGGTCCACACAAAATTTTGAGCTCCGCCCAATTTAAAGAAATTACAATTAATTAATTTTAATTTTTAGCCCAGACCCACTTTTGGGGGCGTGGCCTATACAAATAATATATGAATTCGGGACAAAGATTTTTTATGATTTTGTGTAACACTGTATATAGGGTCGGGTATATAGAAGTTTGTCACAGACGAACTCTGGCACTTACTCACTTGCTTCCACGGACTTTATACATAAGTGTTAAATTTATGTTTCTACGACTTGGCGCTCAAAAGTTACGGGTTCGGACGGACGAGCAGACGGACCGACGGACAATGGAGTGATACCAAAGGGACCGCTTAAAATGTTCCCTAAGCAACAAGAGTCTGGTTCTTCGCGCAATTGACAAACTTCGGTGAATAACAGCCCCTTCCCTATTTAAAGCTTCTTGTGACTTTCATGATGCATGTGAAACCCTTTTAAATATTAATTTGACACAAATTTCAGTGCGATGGTCTTCAGTCTAGAATACTGTGGTGCCAGAATCCATCTTCAATGGGTTTGTGAACTAGGCTTTCCTATAAGGGCACCGTTCTGGAACATCACTTAACCAACTAAAACCCCCCCTTCAAATATTCATACACTCAAAAAGTATTCAGCTCCAGAATGTAAGACCAATGCCTTTCTCCAACTGTTCTCAAATACGAAAGTTATTTGGCATACATCAATATGTGTGCTTTTAAAGGTGTGCTTAGAAGCAAAACAAATTCTTTTAACTAAGCCCACATAAAGCACTTTTCTTCTTGATCTTCACTTAGAATTAAGTCCAAGGATAATAAAACTTTTAACAACTGGTTCAATTCTGTTTATAAGTTATCTGCCTGTAAGAAGTTGTCAGACGGAAAGTGAAATTGCTAGTGCCATTGCTTAGCTGGTAATCGGGCCATCGAATGCTTAACTAAATTTGTGCAAACCATGAGCTCAATCATTTTGTGTCATCCCTTCCCACAATCATAACCTCCTGAGCTATTCATTTTTTTTTCAAATGGCGCTCGTGAAAATTTCAAATGGCGCTCGCAAGGATGTGGCCATTAACAAAGGCCACCACACTTATCGTCCGGCTATCTTCAATGTCCTTCATAGAATTTAGAGTTCGTGTATAGTTAAGTATTCCGCTTCGTAGTACAAATTGGACAAGTGACTTTCATTGATGTGCCCTCATATACGTCAAACCAAACATAGAATTAGGCTTGCTTATCCTTAGTATAGTATAACGTCTAGTCCTTACTCAGGAAACGTATTCATAATTTGTTAAAAGAAAGGGCTTATAATCGTGCTTATGGTCATGCATACATTTAAATTAAGCTCTGAAAAAATACATTCTTCAAGAAAACCTTTCCGAAACCTTTCCAAAACTCTCAAAGCCTTTTTTAAAAATAAAAATCACACACTTGACTAGCCTAATTCATAGATATGTCTATTTTTTAGGAAAAAAAAAAAAACATAATATTCATATTGTAGCATCTGTTCAAGACACAAATTGTCATCGCTATGTCGCCTTGCTTACACCCTACCTGTCAGAACTTACATCGATATGTCATTCCAATAAAGTCTCACTTGTATTTTATAAATGACACAACCAAACGAATAATCGTTTTATTGAATTTTACGTGTCAAACATGTCGTGCAATTCAAGTAAGGAACAGTAGAATAAACTGATGCTTTTTGCTGAATTTAAAATTGATGTTATTGTGTATTTTCACATCTGACAAAAGGTAGGAGCTGCCAAATAGAACAGCGCACATTATCCCTTTCACCTGAAATATGAGACTAAAACAAATTTGAACATTAGCACATCTGTACACAATGGGGGGGGGGGGGAATCAGGCGGGAAAATTCCTCTAATCAACCCCTCAAGGCATTCACTTTTATATCAGTTAGCTAATTAGAATCCTGGCTGGTATCAGGAACAGTCGTTGGCGGAACATTTTGCTCATCAATGAGGCTCATTTCGATATCCTTTACACAGGGATATCGATCAAAAACTAGATTATACATATATCATCCAAAGCGCATTGGAGCGTTAATATAAAATTGAAAATTCAAAATCGATTAGATTGGTGCTACACACCCGCCTAAGGTACGTCACAAAATTCTGATTAACGGATAAGTCAATCCTGTGAATGCGTGTTTGGCTGGACATCTCAGAGGATGGGGCAAAATGTAATTGTTGCAGTTAATTAAAATGTATCTATGGTTTTGTGAGCATCCACACAATTGTAGTTTTTTATTTTTCTACGTCGAGTGAATGAGTGGATTTTTCGGTTGCTGTTACACAATGCCGCATTGGACTGTCAAGGAGACATGTAAACTTAAAGGGGAACAAAGAATCAACGATGAGAATTTTCTTTTACGTCAGCATAGGAATGCCAACTCGCAAAGCCTGTACGCATATCTCATGTGCAATCCAAGGTTGTTTCTTTATTTGGGTTTTTTTTTGGCATAAAAAATATATTACGAAAGGGATTCCGTGAGGGTCTCGCAGGATAGCTTGTCATGGGTTATACTTACATTCATACAGGTGCTACTGGTGCGACAACGCAATGCAAAGGGTACCTATACACAAAAGTTTGGAATTTCCTTATGAGTTTGGATATTCTTTCATCGCCAAGAGGTTAAACGTAACGTGGGGCAGTAAGACACTATAGCGCATACATTTGAAATTGAATAACGCGAAGAAAAAGAAGGTCAAAAAGGTACACAGTGTACGTAACTATAAGAGAATCTGTTGCGATGACAAAAGAATATTTTCTAGTGTGACTGAACTCGTAACAATGCATTGCCAGCAACATGGAAAGGTGATATTTATTGGGTGCCGGCACAGCCGATTGCTTTATCCGTCGGTGACAGTGATTTGAAATTGTCAGGTTTTAGTTAATGACACGTTAATGTAAAATGAAATGGAAAATATTAAATCGAAGCAATAAAAAACGTCAGTTTAAGAAACTCAATTGTGCCATCGATTTTGTCAGCAAATGTGTGCAAAAAAAAGTTACGTATTCGCCACCAATAATTTGAATTTTTTTTTAAAGCTACCAATAAAGTTCCTCTTTTATGAATTTTTCTTACATTTTTGACGTTAACAAAATTTTTAAACGTCAAAATCACAACTTAAACACAATTTAAATCACAATTTTTTGTGTGGGTTATTTAACAAAATTCGTATTCAGAATATAGAAAGACGAGTGAGAAATTCTCCTGAATGAAAAATCAATTTTTGTATGGGACGGGTGCAATGTGTCAACCGGTTTGTTAAACTGGTGCCAAGTGCGTTTAAATTAATATCTTCTAATCTAGGATCAAAAACAGCTTAACCTGTGTATGTCACTTTATTTTTGTATAATTTACTCGTAAATGAAACTTCAACACTTTAGATAGGTTGATACAGTTATCGGTTCAAGAATGAACTCAAATACCATATGATGTGCCTTTTTGGTACAATGACTCGTGTGACCTGGGAAGGAATCGACTACGGTGATCTGTAATTTTCACATTTTGTCACAGTCCACTGATCAAAAGAAATAGTCCGCCTGCGTAAGGTGATCACAAAAATATTGTTCCGAACCGTTGCATTATTTGGGCTTGCGATGAAAGAATACTTATTTTTGTTCATACGTGCAGAAAATGAGCCTTAGAGTAGGTAAAAACATCAATTAACCAGAAAGTTTGACAACTGGGACCAGCTGATTTTGACGGTGGTTGATCAGGGGCTGTCACAAGAAAATTGGGATGATCACAGTTTACGCAGTCGAATCTTTGTAATTTGTGACATCGATTGTTACATGACTAAGATTCTAGATCCAACCTTTGATGCTTAGGAAAAGAATAAGATTTACCCAAGCAATCCTTTACCCAAGATCTCACCAAGGTAATCCAAGAATGAGTGATTACGCCGGACATATGCACGCAGAGGAAGTGTGAGAGAGTTACATTCTCATTCAAAATTATGCAATTGCAGCAGTGGGGATTATATGGGAAATGGGATACAAGTTGGGCCACAAATGGTCTTCAATTGGCGATGACCCGATATTATCGCCATTATTCTGGCAATGTCAGGGCGGGTTCTGTTGAGTTGATATTTTATTATATGTTTATTATATGGAGGCCATATCTTCCTTGATATCAACCTCCATTGGGAGCTGGCCTTTTGCAGAAGGTATAGGCAGACTAAGTGCTCCTTAAGTGAACCATTGTCGCGAATGAAGCATATATAACTTAGCCAAGCCCAGCCTGGCCAAAATATCTGTAAGTTCGTTCTTTTATATCACTATGCCCTGGAACTATGAGGAGTGTGACCCTGAAACGTTCGCTCAGATGGGGGGAAAGCTCGTCCGGGCACTTTGCATCGTTTGGAGGCTATTTGCTGGCTGAATCAATAAGCTTTGTTTGCGACTTGAAAATGGCAATGTTTTGTTTGTGTCGTGCAACATTACGTGCAGCTCCCTCAACACTGGAAAACGATGAAAAATCCGACAATTGGTTTTATTCTGATATTTGCGGTGATTCAGAGTAGACAGTTCATCTTAGATCCGTCGGTGTAAATGCGCCTGTCCAAGTTCTTTACTTCTTTGTCCCTCGTCTACAAAGCTATGGTACAAAACCCTTCGTTGAAGTCTTTCGTGAATTGAAAGTTGAAGTCTTTCTTTTATTTGGGTGTGTTATAGTCAGTTAGGAACAGAACCAAGCCATATTGGTAACGAATCAAGAATATCCTGGAATCCTGGACCACTGTGGCCGTAGTGTCTTGAAGCTCAGCACCCGCAGACTCCCTAAGCCTTACTGGACTGCAAAGTGCAGTATATGTTTGTGCGTGAAGGTCAAGAGGCAAAAGATGCGCAGGAGGACAGTAAGTGAGTTCGTTGGTGCAGACCTTAGTGCACCTGTGGTTCCTAATGCTCGCTGTTTTTTTTACAATCTTTTGAGTTTTAGGCTTTTAATCAACGTGCTGACCATACTTAGTGATCCATGGCTGAGAATAGGACATCAGCTACAAGGTCATCTTTGGATTAAAATCCCACTTTTTTCGAAAGGTTTAAAAGGCGGCACATGCCTTTCTAATCTGAGTTCGATGTTATATTTCTCGGACCGAGCATAATACCCAAATACTTAAAAAGCTGGAAAAAAGTGGAGTAGTTGAGCAGTTAGACGGGGAGGGTGATATCGAATATTTGGTTTTTAGTAGTGAACAACATCAGTTCATTTAACTCGAATTAATGCCGAAAACACACCTTGCAGCCCAGGTGGCTTGCCTTACCTAGAGCAGCATCCATAATTTTACAAATTACAGAAGGAAACATCCCTGAGTATTCTGAGTACCTTGTAACAGCACATCTAGGCAGGCCGTTCCCAGCCTTGTTTAAGGAGAATTTTATTCATGGCAAGACCATTATTGCATTATAATGACCATATGCATGCTGTGATTTGTATAGCGATGTCTAGGGCACGCTCTAGAGTTTTAATAAAAAAGGACGTCAGGCTAATCGGCCGAAAACCTTCGTAGATTTGTAACCCGGTTTTTTCTACCTTTAATATAAATACCACTCTATAGTGCATCTCCAAGAGTGCGGTAAGTTGTAAGGACTAAGACAGTTTCGAGATACTGACACCAACCAAGGTAAATTGCTTAGTCGAAGCGAAGCATCTATTGTAGCATGACATGTAGTAGTCTGCAGACTTAAATAGTGAGAAGCTGTTAATCAAGCCCAGAATATCGTATCCTCTGAAACTATTTAGTACACAACAACAACCATTTGCAAGGACTATGAGATAATGAAGTATTTCGCGGTGGGTCAAGCAATTATAAATCAACAAGTACAAGGCGCAGATCACAGGCCCACTCACAATAAATTAAAGTTTTATCAGAAGTGATTGCAGTAATCAGGACCACTTTTCTTAAGACTGTTCTGCATACCTTTTTACATCCTTTTAGAAAATTATTTGTATTTATGTAAACTTATCCAAAAGTCACTTACCGGTTTTAAGGACATGATGCCCCGGATTTCAGTCACTCCGAAAAGCCTTATTCACTCACCATTTGCTTGCATCTATGTAAGTCACTTCAATAAATGTCAAGGATCAAACTAAAAAAAAATTTACAGATCCCACTTTCCGCGTGTCAAAGAAATATTTATTTGCAGCAGGCCCATATTATGATTTCCCATGTAAGTAGGTATTTTCCCATAATGCTCGAACTCTTTCTAACGAAAATTTATGTATAAACACGAAATCCCAGAGCCATCAGGACCCTCAGGCACGTCGAGTACAGCATCATGAAAAGGAACTCCAGACGAAAGGATGAATTTTTCCAGTAAGTAATATTCCATTTAAGAAAAGGAAAAGGAAAGTTGAACTCTCAAAAGGGAATTTCCCGTACACATATATAGCCTGACAATAAAATATGTTTTTCGATTAGAAGAAGAGCTCTTCACATCAGTACTTAAGATCCTTAAAAATTAGTTCACCCGAGATTCACATTTTACACAACACATCCTGACGAATGGTTTCAGTTAATTATAGTCCACACGTTGCTATAAATGTATATCTACTACCTACACTTGGTGTATATAATTTCATTTTCAGGACTCGCTCGATTTAACCGCAATCCTTTGAAGGAGTCCTCAGTATTCTGCTGAGTTCATTGATGAGACCGTTTAGACCGCCAAATCATCATTTGCACAACTCCCACCCATTCCATGAGTTAATTATCCAAAAGTTGTGCTGATTCGTTGCCAGCTTTATGATCCGCTCGAATGTGGAACAGTAGCGATATACCTTTGTGGATGACGGCTGTTAATTCGGCCCACAAGTTGTACCATTATACTAATTGTACAGTTGCTCATTTCGAAATGGTATGGGTTGGTAATTTTATGGTTTTGCAAGATATTTGACTTTATGCCTCACGGCTATAAAATAATATGTTCAATTGATTTGCATGGACTGGTTCCTAGGTGATCTAAGGATTCTAAGGAATTTCGGAATTTTATGGGAAGCACTTTGGGGAATTGCAGGTAAAGTGAAGCTGATGAATGACTGGAATTACCATGTGATCAAGTGCGTTTGTATATTTTTTGAGCTATTTGGACGCAAGGATATAAATTATGTTGTGTGTTTTTTATTGGTTGTTGTCTTTAAGTTATGTTGGGAGTCAACACTAAATTACACTGGAGTCTCTGTGAAAGGGAACTAAGAACTACATTTTCGCTTAAATATATTTAGTGCAGGTAAGATTCGTCGTGGAAATATGGTAATAGAACACAAGAAAACTTAACCATTTAATGTAAAGATCTCTAATCTCTAATATTCGTGGCGGTTCATCCAATTTTAGAATAATATTTTTCGAATACGATTTTGTAGTCCATGTGTTTTCAAATTTTGTCAAACATTTCAGTATACTAGATATTACTGTGTCATCAATATTTAGTCGATTAGATCGTTTGCAAAACTTAAATTTAACATCGAGAAGTGGTAAAGACCTTAAAATTATTGAACTAATGGTCCCCATCAGACCCCTTAACGACGTATGAGGGAGATGAATCGTGAATTGATTTTACGTTTCTATGATACCAATTTTTCACTTGTAAATTAGTGAAATTAATTAAATTTAAATTAAAATTTATTAAAATTTAAATTAAAATTCAAAAATAGCTTTAAATACGACCACATTCCGCATCCTGATTCACATTATGAATTTAACTCATTACGACCATGTTTGTATGCAATCAAGCTGTAAGAAAAAATTTCGAACAAGGAGAATAAGATTCGAGAGTTAAAGTGAAGTGTTTGCTCTTAAAAAAAAGAACGCCAGTGCCGCTGCTGATACGATCCACAGGGCCCACGGTGCTGGGAATCCTGAGTTTAAAGGGCCCTGTGGTAATCCCACTCACTATGGCGCATGGTGAAATAAGACATACAAAAATGTCCGTAGATATTTTAAGTTAACCCTAACGAGTTTAAAATCAGTATTAACGTAGTTATAATAAGCTTAATTCGTCCCTAATGAAAGCTTAGTATGCAATAACAACCAAGTAAGTGTAAACTTCTAAATACCCGACCCTATTTACCCAGCAACACAAAATCTTAAACTTTTTTGGACTGAATTTTGGCCACGCCAAACAAAGTCTAATAAACTTATTTCGTAAGACACACGAGTAAATGTGCTAAAAACGAAAAACTTAAGCCAAAAATATAAAAATAATTTTTCCTGAAAACGCCCCTTAAGGTAACGGAGCTAAAAACTTAGTATGAAACAAACTTAGAAATTACTTGTATCTTAATGTTTGTCATAAGCATAATATTTTGTCAATTTATATGGTGTTTCCACTGCAAATAATACAGAGATTAACTTAGGGAGATTAAAAGTTAATCCCAAAGAGTTTCCACGGGAATAGAAGAGATTAGCTTAACTAACTTAAAGAGATGAACTCGTTTTTGACATTTATCAATGATCTCACGTCATCTGCGCACCTCCCCATGAGCGCGAATTTCTTTACCTCTCGGGCAACTTGGATTCAGAAATAGTTAAATTCATTTTTAAACGCCAACGATTTTTTTAATCAACCAAAAAGAGTAGAAGAAAACCTCAAATATGTTATTGGGACTTCGATCCACAAAGTCAATAGTAGACCAGCATATATCAACACCATCCTTCATTATTTTGCAGTGTTGCACACCGTGTTGCACATAACTGATTTGACAGGAACAACCACGTCCATGTCAAAAGCAACGTCAGCCTTTCTGCGTATCCCTTTACCATAAATTACTGAATAACTAGATATTCAACTTGCGTCCCTCTTACCCTCCAACACCCATTTGTTTAGGTTTTTTATAAAGCCTTTAAAGCTTTTATAAAGCTCTTAATTTCCGTGGCAGTGAATACGTGTAAGAAGATACAACAACAATTTGCCTAAACGATCAGCTGATGTAAAAGCTCCAAAACGATATTGAAATGATGAATTCATGAATTTACTCACATTTGTAAACAAATGTCAGAGAATGGGTAAATTCATAAATTTCAGCTTGTACATTGATGAATCAACAGGGCAAAGCTTTTACATGTCCGAAGTTGAATACACTACACAAGAAATACTGTTGAGATGATGATACCCAGTTGTCAATAATAGGTGTGTTTGTTTTGTTTCGTCAAGAAACTCACAGAACATGTAGAATTCGGTACAGTTTGATAATTACCTAAGAATTCCGAAGAATTCTTTCGTAGGAAAGATTAATTACGCGATTAAGTTTTAGTATCCTCGTGAAGAAATTTATGTTCGTATGGTAAACCTTGTGATTTAGAGGGATTTAAGGTATGATATGATAGTATGATTCATGGTTCGTAATAATATAAATTCTAATAATAAATAATAAATAATATATAATAAATAATAAATAATAAAATAAATTCTAAATACAATTAAAGTTAATAGAAACTAAAATTTAACAACTGAGATTTGTGACGCAATTCGGAGCTTTACGGTGGTAAATTTGTATGGAGTATCCAACGATTCGCCTAAGCAGATTTGAACCCTCCCACTAGTTTGTGTATGTACATACATATATAGTATATGTCCCCAAAATGGCCTCCACATTGCATAAAGCATTCAAAAGTTATATTTTTACATCCTGCCTTTTGGAGGCGTGGCAGTTTCTTTTTTAAGATAGGGTAGGGTATTTTGCAGACGGACCGAAATCCAATTGTGTAAATTCATTGTTCATCGGCCGATTGATAAAAACTCGGTAAAACCCTAAAAATGCGATCTTTCATCGAACCCAAAGGGCACACTGGTCTGTGAATCTATGAAACTCATTTAAGGCACAGCCTTAAAAAAAATTGAAACGTCAAATTATTGCACCACAGAACTTTCTGCCCCTAAAAATTCTCTTGGCATTTGATTGCAATATTCCGCCACAGTGTAATCGAAAACAACGCGTGGTATACTGTGTTGTTGTTTTCGCTTTATCGAACGTAGAGCTTTAAAAAAAAAATGTGCTCTGTGGTGCCTTGTGGCGCGCTAGGGCTTGAGCTGCATGAGCCTATTGCGTTATTTGGTGATTGAGGCTTTAATAAACAAAGATACCTTTTGAAGGTCACATTTTCACTGAAAATGTGCTAAAATTTCAACAAACGTTGTGCAACGTTACATTTTTTCTAAGAAACTTAATTAGGAAAATCAAAAACAATTGTTTTAACATAGCGCTTAATTTAAGCCTCCTACGAAATCGAACTTTCTAAATCTTATTCTGTCGAACAGTTACGAAATGACCTTTATTCAATTGAAATATTTCGAGACAATCCAGTCTTAGAACTCAACAATTTCCGCCCCAATGTTTTGTTGTTAAGAGGACGTTATTATTCGCGGCATGTCAGGCGAAGAAACTATGTCTGTTGCATAATATTTAACAGGGCTTAACATTCCATAGGTGCAATAATACACTGTCAGTTTCTCCCTCTCTTTATTTATTCTCGAAAGATTTGCAGAGCATTCTTTTTTTTTGTAGAATGTTGATTCTTTGAAATGTGCATTTTAAAGAATGTATCCGTTTGTGCATTATAAGAGTTCATCTCCCGCCGTGCTACTTTTCCCACCTTTCCCTCCCTACTTTTTCCAAAATGTAAGAAACTTCATAATTAACTCAAATGTTTTTTTTACTGCTTCAGCTCTATTAATTCATTATGCATTGCATCGTGTATCTTACACTTATACGTAAATCTTTTTATAGTTATATCTTAAGGCAATTTGAAAACCTTCAAAACGGTATTTGCCTGTGGAGAACAGAAAATAGAAATAGGTTCAAGTTTAGCAGGAAAGCTCCGACTGCGTTTCAAATGCAAATCTTCGCAACATTTCAATATTTAGGGTTTAAAGAATGACTACAATTGATTGCTTGGGTGAAAAGATGAAACAGAAAATATGAAGGTATAAAAATCTGTGATTTTATGTTCCGGATATAATAAGCAAAAATACCTGCATAGCCTAAGCCTTAAACGGAACAGCAATAAAAAAATAAAGTATAAAGTAGCTAAAATATACGTGCTTCAAACGCAAGTGTTTCTGTTTAACGATACATAAAAGAAAACTTGCATCCGACAGTGGGCGCTACTCAATTTGCTGCTACAATAGATTTTAATTTATCATCATCCTTGTCGGCTGTTTGAAGTACGCGCCTATCAGCGATTTGTTTAAAAATGCAAAAACCAATTCCATTCCGGAAGCTGGCCCATAGTCCCATAATAAATGAATCTCTGACTCCTTTTATTGACACAAAAAATTAACAAATCACGCAACAACAAACTTCTAGAACAAACATCAAATTGAAACCGATTACACAGACGCCCACACACAGCCTATACAAAACCCTCACCTACTGTGAACTGATTTTGAACTTTTAACTACTTTTCTTGCAGTCACATCACACCCCACACCTTATGGCAGTCGATTAATCAACTTCTTGGATGGCAGCATTGGACTTGGCGGCGGCAGGCGCGTTCACTCTGACTACAACGACCACCGTCACCATCAAAAGAACGTCGAAACCGGAAGCGATTCATCTTTGGTTGAAATTAGTTTTCAACCCTTAAGAGAATTAGAATCTGTATCAGCGCCACCATCCTTATTGCTCTATCCACTCACGGGGAAGCAATTTTCGGATGAAGATCCACCCGCGCCATTGGCATCTGTACCCAATTTGTCGGCCGTCCTTGGCCACAAACAAAGAAAATTCCAGCGACATCGTCAAACTAATCGTCGCTCATTGAAAGAGGACCAACGCGAGCACCACCGCCAACGACATCCTGATGAGTTCTCGAACGAGCGCTTATCGACGGTATTCTCATTATCACCTGCCGTCAACGGTTTAAATGAGATATTCTATCCGGCGGAGGAAGACGATATCGATGCTGCTGCCGCAGTGGGCGAGTTCATGCTACGTGACCTTCACCAGAGTAGAGCCTCGAGCGGGGAACATTCAGCGGAGGAGGAAGGAACGACGCAGAAAGAGAAACCCACTTGGAAGGCCGTCAAAAGGCAGCAGCATCCGTTTTTGTATGGCTCAGCGGAAGCAGAACAGTTGTACGGCTACCTGGGCGATGAAGCCAACGATAAGCGAAACGCCTTGGCGGCATTCAAACGGCAAAAATTCAAATCACATCAGACCCAATTCATCCCTTCGATATCTGTTGGTGAGTAGCGAAACCCTTTGGACAAATTTTATGTTTCTTTGTTGTTTAAGTCAGAACTTCCTGTTCTATTTTTATATATCAAAATTTCCATTATAATAGATAGAATTTTTAAGCACGAAAACGCACAATATCCGTCGTAACGAGATAATAATAAAAAAAAAGTAATTCGCCCAACGTGGGGCTCGAACCCACGACCCTGAGATTAAGAGTCTCATGCTCTACCGACTGAGCTAGCCGGGCACTTGTGGATCCATGTGTCAAATGTAGTATGCAAGAGTATGGCTAATCTAAAAATAAAACTGCTAACTGCCATGAAGCTTTTTTACAAGATACATAGGTACAACAGCTGATGAGACACGTGTACACTCTGACGATAAGAGAAATCTAGGGGAATGAATTATTGGAATTTATAGTTTTAATACTATTTTTAGTGCGTTTTTAGATAGTTAACATTTAACAATAGCCTGAGCTTTTTACTGAATGAAAATATTAATTTTGCTGATTGTAGGCGGCTATTATTTTTCACACCACATCTTACCTCAGAGCTCAAGTCAAACTTATTCCAGCAATGTTGATAGGTACAAATGGGTGTCGCACCCGCACGCAACTTTATTGATAACGATGTGATGTGACTTCTGTAGGTTTAAACTTCAAGCATTAAGCGTTTGCCTTTATTCTGTTGCTACTTTAGAAAAGGTGAACGCGTGTCTAACCTAATTGCGATTAACACTTTAGGTACTCAATTTTAACACATTTGACACATTGACTGTACAGCGCCATACACGCCCTAAACACAGTACCTACTAAAATTTAGTACGTTGCACACAACAAGTCCCCAAACTGGTTTCCTCTTGAATCAAGAGATTCATTGCGAGAACACGAATTGGTCGTTTAGCTTTCCTTTAAGAGATCACAAAAACCTTATCGCAATCGAAAGTCTTAAAACCGGACCAGATCTTTTCGAGCCGGGTTAAAAGCTAACCAAATGAAATTAGCTTACAAAGTGCGGCTCCTGTACTCAAACCTGAAGGATCCCTGCCTGATTCACTATTGTAGCCCTCCATCCTCTAAGTCTATACAATCCTGCAGGCATGCTGCTTCTATCAGTTCCGACTAAACGCTCTGAGGCATCACAGATTCGCACTTCGTATTCGTATCGTACCTTGGCGCTGAAAATCGAATCTTCTAGGCTCCCATCACCTATATCTGGCCGAGTCTAATAAATCGTCCTTCTCTAAGATGTTACATATACATTCAAATGCAGAGCTGTAAGGGAATGCAATAAATACTCAGAAAAATAATACAATGCATTCACTTCAACAATGACTTCAACTTAAAAAAAATCAGCATTCAGTTTGAAATCATGACTGAAGCAACCATTTTCAGCAACCAAAGGGTTGATGTCAAATGAATGAAATCGTTTTAACTGCTCCGCATTCAGTGAAGTCACCTTGAAGTTACAAGCATTTATTAACGCATTCAATCCATTGAAGATATTTGAAGTCACTGAATGCATTTAATGTTTTGAAGACACTTGAAGTCTTTGAAGACACTGAATGCATTAAATTTTTTAAAGTTAAGTGACTTTCATCCAGTCTTTCTAGTCTCGATACTGTGGGCGGTCCAATTTTTGCCTTGTTGAAGGTTTCGGGCCAATATTGCTCAGTACCTAGATTTGAGTTCCAACGCCTTGTCTGACTTGACCAAAAGGTATTTTAAAAGAAGATGTGAAATAGAGGTAGCCTCATAATGAAGCCAGCAGTGGGTGTGGGCGTTGGCGGACTTTCAACTCTCTAGCTAGATTTTGAAGACCTAAAACCTTTGGACACATAGACTGACGGACGGAAGGACGGACGGACCTGGCTTAATCGATTCAGCTATTGATCTCGATCTAAAAGGTCTCAGGGCTCTACGGAGATGATTTCACTGTGTTGCAAACTATGCATTAAAGTTAATATACCCTAGTTCGGGCCTAAAAATAACTTGAGAAAAAAATCCATTGTGTCTCCAATTCTTTTTTTGGAAAAATTTGCCACCATTTAAGCTGTCAAAAGATCGAGCATGCCTTGCCTACAAGAAATTTGTACCATGCTTGCAACCGAGCAAAACAACGCACACTGATGTCCCTTGATGTCGCGCCTCACGCAGCATAAGCTTTAATCATCGATGTTTGCTCCCGGGAAGCGGTATTTGCTACCTTGATACGAAAACAGGACCCATTGGCACTTACTATCGATTCCAGTACCCAGAACATGCATGAAGCACAGACAAGTCCTTTCAAGAAGCAGTAAATGTGAATAAAATCAAAGAACTGTGACAGTGTGAGATATAAACGGCCCCTCAGATAGGCAAAAAAATACAAATTACAAGTCGCGAACGTGGAAAAAGTACCGTTTGTTCCTTTGACGAGTCTCCACTAAGATGTCGGTTGTGGCGTCCAAGGTTCATCTAACCTCCTTGGCCACGATCGACATTTTATGTTCTAAGAGCGGCAGACAGTTCTTTCTTTCTTTATGGTAAACATTTAGTCTTATCCTCACTTACTTCAAGATCAACCAACTTCGCTTGTTCTTCAATCTCGTAAAAGCCTATCACGGCATGAATTTAGCAGAGCGGGCGATGATGTTGATGTCGTCCGCATACCCTATTGGGTTGTGCCTTTCGAGTTAGCCGTTTGAGACCTACTTGTTTGACTTCTGGTTCTGACATAAGCAGCAGAAATTGACATTGACAGGATAATGCCAAACAGCGTGCGCATCCTGTTTTTATAATACCCAACCGTCAAGTCAATGCTTTAGGTTGTTAACCACGGACTTATATAAAATATTGACAGCTAGGAAAGTTCAATAGCCGCGAGTAAATAACGAAAAAACTTTTATCCCTTAAAAAAGATCCATGGAAACAAAAAAGCCGACTTACTTACCTCATTCTACCTATCTAGTTTTTTTTTCTTATGACAAAAAATATTGTCTCTTATTCTTTCAAATTCTTTCTTATGACAAAAAATATTGTCTCTTATTCTTTCAAAAATGCTTAAAAAAATCTTGAGTTTTCCGTTTTTTAATTTTTTCCAGGAGCCATGACAAGCCTTGGTGACTTCTTCAAGAACCTCAAAAACAACGTCGAATTCATGGAAAAAGGTCGACTTAGTGGCACCGAAGAACAGCTGCTTGAAGGCGATCATCCCATATCATTGCTGCGTGAAGAATTGAATTCTGATGGAATCAAACCAACTGGCACAGCTGCATTCCTTCATGCAATACGAACATACCGACCTTCGCAAAGAATACGATCTCTGGTAGCCCTAAATCCTGAAGGCTACCATGGATCACAATTTCTAGATCCGAACTACATGTGGGTCGGTCTAGGCAAACGAAAATAACAACTTTACTAGATTATTTTATTTTGTTTCATTTTTTTTTTTCGCAGAATTTAATTATTTTTTATATTTATTCTAAATTAATTTGTAGTGTAAATATTGAAACTAACTTAATTTTAATTATGACTGTTATACAACTGGCAATACAACGAATGCAATAATTATTGTCACTCACTCATGTTACTGGAAGTCTTAACTAAACGAAGAGTACCTACAAATTGAAGCCAAAACCCTTGTAAGTAAATACTTTCTTGTCTCAAATAAAGAAGTAAAAAAAAGTTAAAAATGTGTATTTGTTAAGAATAAAAAATAAAATGTATTTACTGAAATAAATGTTTATCAAATTATGAGTCTTACAAAGTCTTTCTTCGGGTGTTTTTTTTTTGTTGAGGAAAGGTAGAAAGAAGTTTCTCGCTTTCTGATGAAAAATTGAGTCCGCCAATGAAAAGCTATAAGACTTGTAACGATAATAAAAGATTTATTAGAAAACGGAGGGCGGAGGAGTTACACAAATCCTTAGTTGCGAGCAAAGAAATTTAAATCGAGGACATAGAAAAACTTGGCTTAGATCAAAAAATAGTTCATACATGTACTTGTCCTGTTTGCTTATGCAATGTTCCGAAGATGGTTGGAGAAATGTATTTTTCATCGAAGCCATCTAATAGATACTGACACATGATACTCAAAATCCAGTTATAGAAATGAAAACTCCAGTAATAGAGTTCGATTTGTATCTTTGAAAAATAAAACCATTTTTTTTTCAACAATTTTTCAGCTCACAGCTTTTTTTTATTTTCCACTTTTGACATCTTCTTGTAAGGTACATGTTTTTTTTTTCTAAAATTTTCAAACAAAAACATTCGCTACCCTAAATTTAAACTACAGTCTTTTCGTTTTTGAGAATTTCACTATTCGTCTTTTTACACACTTTATAAAATTCATTATTTACTTCTTTACAAAAACTTCTCTCATCTCTATGTCTGTCATATTATTTCGACTAGGAAACCTTCCAGTTCTAAAGTACTCCTCAATCTCTAGGAGGCTCTTGCCTTTAGTTTCGGGCAAGATAAAATACACATAAAATACTGCTAGTAACGACACAAGGCCATAGAATGCAAAAACATTCTCATTACCCATCGCGTCCACCATTGTGGGATAGATTTTAAGTACGAAAAACGACATGATCAGTCCGATGCAGACTGTCATCCCTGATGCAACTCCTCTCACTTTCTGAGGGTAAACTTCCGAAATCATGTAGAATGGAAGTGTTAGGAGTCCTAAGGTACTAAACATAAATTGTAGCACAATACAGATGGCTGGCAAGAACGGCGCGTTCTGAAGGATCAGCGGAAACCATGAACTCATAGCGATCAGCAACATGCACACAGACATTCCTATGGCTGATATCATGCCGGCTGGACGACGACCCCATTTCTCGAGAACATAACCCATACAGCATGTGGTTGTGACTCTGCCAATGGCGACTAGAATCGCACAAAGCACCGGATCCATTGTGACGCCAGCCTCAATGGCGATCTGTACAGCATAGACAACAACCACCACAACTCCGGAGAGTTGCTGAAAGGCAAACATGCCAATCATGATGAGGAGTGGCTTGTAAACCTCGGGCTCCTTGATTGATGTGAGGAGTGATTGTTTTCCACCAGTCGCAGCCAACTCTGATGTCTTCTTAATTTGACTAAGCTCAGTTTCGAATTCTTGGTAAGTTTTGTTGTCTAAAAGTGAAATTAAAAAAAGGATTAGTTTTGAAATATTTTTTTTACTCCTCAGAATTTTTGGGTATTTATGTTTTATAATCTTCAGTTCTCATGAGGTACCTTTTAAAGGCCAGTTTTGATTAGCATAAATTAAAATTGTTTTTTATAAAAAACCCATTTTTTTTAATTAATAGTAACGTTTATTCGTTCTTCATAGACGTCTTTGTTTTAAGTTTTTTTTAATGCTACTTAAGCAAGTTTATCAAAAAAATGTTAATGTCCTTGTATGATCGTATTCATATAAATAAATTAATGTTTAAGTCAGCAGAAAAAACAAAACACACTTACCCTTCTTATCTATTCCTCTGAAGAATTTCAATGAATATTTCGATTCTTCACTTCGTCCTTTTTGCATGAGCCAGCTAGGAGATTCTGGCATTGGGATTACACATGAAAATGAAACTATTTGGTAGCACAATGAGATCGCCGATATCAAACGCCAATTATCCTGAAACAAAGAAGGACAAAGACATTATTTGTTCTACAAATAGGTTAAAATTTTCTAGCTTACTCTTATAAAATAACCTAAAATGTACATAAATAATATCCCAACTGACATTCCGACAGCGGTTCCTAGAAGCAACTTCCCCCGGATTCGTGGTAAAGTTATCTCTGCTGTGTAGACTCCAGTTGGTGAACAGAAAAGTCCAATCATAATACCTTTTAACACAAAAACCGTTAAATGTTAGTAATAAAACTAAATTTAAAGAATAAACCTGTAATAAACCTTCCAATCAAAAGCTGAATATACGCTGATTCTCGGTCTTCATGGAGTGCGGTCACCATAAGTGTCCATCCAACTATACCCACAAAGTTATTAAAGAGCATAGTCCGCTTTCGTCCAATTTTATCCAGGAGATATCCAACTAAGAATCCACCAAGAGGACATGCCATTGTATTTATGGACGCTGGAAAAAAAAGAAATGTTTTTTTGTTTTAAGGTTGAAAAATCGTTTGAAGGTTTTCTCACCAAACCATGATGCTTCTGAAGGATTAAGATAAATATGTTGGGTGGGATCGGTTAGCTGCTTCAAGGTGACAGCAGGCATTGCTACACTAAATCCGCAACCCGCGACACCGGAATTTGCACAGCAAACCATTAAAGTCTAAAAAACAGAAAGAATTTTTTGTTTCAGCAGGAATATATTTGATTTTTCGAATTAAAATATGTAAAAACAACAGAATGGAAGGTACAAAAACTTAAAGCTTTATAAAACAACTAGCTGGCCCGGCGAACTTCGTCCCGCCTAAATTCGTTAATGTAATGGAAATTATGGGTCGGGGTAAAAACACACAAACCCGAGGAACCAGAGTTTCTAAATACACAATTGTGTTATCTTAAAAGTGAAATATAAATAGGCAGCCCCCTCGCTTGGCATTTTTTGCAATTTCTCAGAATTTCCGCATTTAACATTTGTTGGCTCTGGGCTTTAATGATTACGTTTTTCGAGACTCGTTTCGACTTCTAAAATAATGATTCCAAGCGTATCTACACATTCTGCTGTGAACGTATGGAAATCCCACTACTTTGAATACCATTTATAAGGAATCCCGAAAAAGCATGTGCAGCATTAAACACTCACGGCACGGCATACATGATTTAATTATAAGAGGTTTGCACCGGCTTATGTCAAGCCGTTGATTTGATGCTAAAAAGTAGGATATCGTATTAGAATCAAATCAATGTCCTACGAGGCCTGTCCCAAAGTGCAATCTCCAAATTATGATTGTCAATCTCTCACCAGTGATTGTCAAATCAATTGACACCGCAGTTGGTGTCCACATCAACTCACGGAATATTCAACAACACTGTAAAATCTGCTCGTGACAGCTAAAATAGTTTTATGGATTCAGCCTTAAACATATTTAACGTTATGTACTTAAATATTGTCAATAACATAATTATAAATACACCTGGAAACTTTTGTTACAGTCAGTGATGACTGACAAGAAACTCATTTTAAGCTTCTCCACTGTCAGTTTGTCGTTTGGTACTTACCAGATGGTGTGGGCCATTTTCTAAATTCTCATTAAAAAGTTGAAAATATTTCAATTCCAATTATCATAAAAATAACAAATACTTGTACGTTTAGTCAAAAGTATTTTGTTGAAACGTGGCTGGGGTGACAATACTGCCAGAAATTTATTATCGGACCCATTAGTGATTTACTAATTGTGCTCAAACGCAGACGCGAAAAATTCCGTGAAGCCTAAACCGTGAATTCCTATAATTAATAGCCGTTACTCAAAATTGTGACTTCCAAAACTCCTTAAGTACTGAATGGATCTGTAAGACATTTACATCACATGAATAATTGATTCATTGAAGAGTGCTAAATGTGTATACATTTATACTTTTTTGAGTTCTCTAAAGCTATGGGCAATTAAAAAATATATGCTTTTTCCAATGGAATACACTGAAATTAATATCAGCGATCTCTGACTGTAACCAGGCGGAAAAAATACATTTGACTGTATTATGTATGTAAGACACACAACACAAACACAAACAAGCCCAGTAACACATAGACTCTCTGAGCTGCTACAAGTAGGAAAGGTAATGATCATGGTAAACAAATGAGGGAAACCAACACAACCTTAAAGTACCAAGGCAACTATAGAGTGTTATGAGTAAAGAGGGCAAGGAGCAGTCAAAGTCTGTGTCTTTACCCCTTTTTTTAAATGTTCGCATTTCGATAACCAGGTTTTAAGTTAAAGGTTAATTTTTTCATTTCTCTAATTTGTTCTTCGCGCTTAATCCATTCGTTACTCTAAACCTCTCGTTTAAAACTTATTTCAATTAACTTTTAAATTAATTTTGAATTTTTAAGCCGTGTAAATAAGCTATTACACTGCCGATGCAATTATGGTTACCGGTCATAATATTATATCAAAACCAGTCACAAGCAGCTTAGCCTTCTTTTTTGTATGCTGATACTGAAATGTTAAAAGGTTTCGTTTCTTTAGGTCTTAGGCTGGAAGTTATCTAGTTTAAGAGTCTTCCTTGCTTGAACTAAATCACTGAAATCCCTTACTTGACTATTCCTAGGTGATGTAGTCTCTTTCTCGTACAACTTTCGATTTGCAGTTTGACATCGCTGAATGCAAAAAATTTTAGTTGGCCTTATATGAATGCCTGTTAGAATTAATAGGTGCTCAATGACAATTCGTTGGCTTTTTAAAATTTTGTACCAGTTTCCAATTTCGGCTACTTAACTTTTAATGTTTTCTTCAATCTAATTTGCTATTCAACGCTTAGTGAGAAGTGGATAATTGATCGATTAAGTTTAAGAGTAAAAAGGCCTATTCATGCTTTTGACCATGCTTTTTGAAAACGTAATACTGGCTTTAGAACTTATTCGATTTAGAATTCATGATGACCTAAGTGATTAATAAGAATAGTTTAAGCTAAATATGTCATCATAAAAACTAGGAGTTAGGTACGAACAAATTTTTTACAATTGGATAATTAGTCAGTTACCAATTTAACAAGCTAATCTAAAAGGTCAGCATCGGAATGAAACGGAGTAAACCAATCTAGTTTTGAGATATTCTAAGTGTTATAAGTTTTGAGGCGTTCGCGGTTGTTTATTGACATAATAAAAACTTTTAGAGTGGACCGCGTTAAAAAGTATTTTTAATGAGTGCAATACTAGACACGCCCCTAACGTTTTGCTTAAGTTGCATTGAGCGTGGTCACCGGAAGTCTAGCATTGCAATCATCCGAAACATTTTTTCTTATATTCTAAGTGTTGTCTGAAAAGTATCATAACGTCACGTGCGAGTGTTCTTAGATGTTCAAGGTGATGCTATAGGTTTCAATATCAAATCAATATCAGCCGTTTGAGCTCTAAACACATCCGTCCAAAGACTCAGAACAGTCCCGTATACTTCTTGTTAACCATCATCGTGCATCGTGCAGGTCGAAGATTACAAAAATGTTCTAGCCTTAATTGTAATGTACGATTTCAAATACACGTAGTTTATAAAAGACGGCACTACGTCTGCACACATAGCATGCAAGATTTCCAGGCATGATAAATTCGTCAGAAGTAGAATCGTAATATCGGTGGCGCGCGTATTTAACGCCAAGGGTATCCGAAGAATATGCAATTTTACAAAATCGTACTTTTTCTTATATTATGTTTAGAGCCTACAAAAATGTAGCCACACGCGCCTTTCGCTTTTACTTACCAAAAAAAATAAGTATAAATTTACACATGCACAAGTACATAATTGTGCGTGCAGGCAACCTAATTCAAGGGAAAATCCCTCTGAATAGGTAACTGAATTAATGCGTTGCAAGTCATTTATTTGTATGGGCCCCCAAAAGTAGGCGTGAACTAGGAGCAAAAGCCTGAAATCCGATTTATTTGGAACCACAAAGAAATGAGGATGTAAAAAACGCCCCTTAGTCCGTTTTAAAGTCAAGTAAGTATGCGATAATGTTGTCTGTAAAAAAAAAAAAATAAACAGTTTTTTATAAGTAATATTTTTATATGAAAAATTTTTGTCCAGATAAATACATCCATCCTGAATTGCTAAAAACTAAAATTTAGGTTCTTACGCCTGTTGAAACTTTGTCAAAACATATTTTGAAATAAAATATAAATTTCCAGTCTGTCTTGCACTCAAGCTAATTGAGAGCGTAACTTTATCTAAAACCAAACAAAAACACTAGCTAAGTTTAAAATATCTATAAACTTCACACATATGGAGGACAGATGAGCAGACATACAAAATCTAGCGATCTGTGATTATTTTTTCATTCATGTTTTTTACTATGAAAAACTTTTCAAGTTTTATTGTATACGAATAAAAATTTAAAAGATACGTTTCTTGCATTTCAAAGCCTTGGAAAAGTAAGAGTTATGGTTATCGCATTGATCTTTATTCGAAAATTGTTGGCTGAAATAAAATGATAGTTGAAAGTGTAAGATAAAATTTTATTGCAAAAGTTTTATCTAGGCCTTTTTTTTGAATAAATTAATAACAATTAAAGTTAAATTGTTTTTAAATTGTCGCTGATAAGAAGATTTTAAAAGATCATTTTGTCTCTACACTTTTCAGTTTTGAGATCGAAAAAAAAATTCAACTAACTATAGAAGATCCGAATGATCTTAATATCGATCTGTCAAATGTTGATAGGTTGGCCATAAATACACTTAATTCTAGGGAAAAGGAATCGATTCTTAAGAAGTCGATTATAAAAAATCTGGACTATTAAAATTTTTACACTGAACCACATTGTGATAGTCAAGTTCTTGATGCCTTTTTTATTGAAAAAAGTCTTTCTTGGTCATTTTTGTTTGTTTTTGGATTTTGAGTAATTGCTTTTGGCAATATCCATCACCTACACTTAGCTTTTAGTTGCCGGTTTACAAGAAATTTTGAATTGAATTCAGCAATTATGGTTCAACGCTTTGATTGAACTCCAACAACAAACGCGTTCAACATGTTGCTATACATTTAACTGGTTCACAGGAGATGAGACTGGTTGTGAAAAAATCTTAATGTTTAAGCTCCATTGTTGAACTCGCCCATTAACCTTTTCACTTAAAAACAAACAAAATATGTGTATTTTCGTAACACTGGCCAATGCACTTTCTTGAAGTACCTTCATTTTTCTAACTAAACTTCTGGTTTGTTCTTTGATAAATGATAACTCGAAGCCCTCCTTTTGGAAACACAAGCTGTAATACTTATTTGTAGCCAATGAAAACAAGACGATTTTCATAGAAGATCGATTCCAGAAGATTTCATAGAAGATCGATTCTCCCAACTTAGAATCCCCTATTTTTGAGTACTAACTATCTCATAAAACCAGACAAGTGCATCATCAAATGGAACTGAATATTTTATGTACCCACATAATGTCTACGAAAAATATTCTTACACCTCTATGTACAGATACTTTGCGTTTCTATATTGTCTAGTTAGTATCTAACTTTTTCTATTATTTAAACTCGTATAAAGTTCTAATCACGTGGTCATCTTATAATTTGAATGACTTTTACAACGTTAAAGCGATCTAAAGTGAACAGCTTAAACCTTTTTGAACCCGACTTATAACGGGCTGCCTGGTTCAAGTTTAATATACTCCCTGGAATTAAGACTTCGATAATAATGAGTTGACACTACATATAAAAGTGAGTATAGAAAGTTCACATTGGTTCAAAACAACTGGTTCTACTCTTTATAATATAAGTGATATCCAGACAGGTTGTAAGATCTGACGTAAATATGCATGATCTTTTTTATTGGGAGCCGAGGCACACATTAAGCTATTCTTTGCTGGAAGTGTTTTTTCCTATGAAATATTATGAAATAAAATTGAAGTCAAATAACTTTGCTGAACTTGTCTTCACCTATTAATCGCACTGAAGATTTATTAAAGAAATAAAACAGTGTCTTTTATCTTCATACTCCATGTTAAGGTAGGTTAGGTTTCAGCTGGATGCCAGCTGTACTCCAGCACTTTTAAACCTGGAATAGGTCAGCCGTAACACTGCCAGGATACAGGATCATAGAAATGCTCCAATACTCAGCTTCTGATGAAGCGTGTTACTGATTTTTTATATTTAAGACCACCTTCACAATTGTTATTCAAGGGATAAGCTTCAAAGTAAAGTATAAGCTTCATAAAGTATTTCTGAGAAAAGGTAGGACAGGTGAAGAAAAGTCGGTTTCAACTAAAATAGTTCGAAAGAACACCTTGAAAGCACATAGTTTGAAAGCAAAAAAAATTCTACATTCTGCCTATAAAACCTTTCAAGTGCCAAAACACTTTTTTAATTTTTTAACATAAAGAAAGTATTTATAACAATATTAGATAAAATAAGAAGCCTCAGAGCGTTTCCACGTTAGATCAAATATGTTCTCTAGACATGTTGCGCCACTCCTACACCGGATATATCTTTCTGACCATCAGGCACCAAAAACAGGTCATTTGAGACTACTTTACTGTCCATATACCAGGAATAAACTACAGTCTAAAGCTAAGTACCTTTCGAGTCAGAAATGAAATCTATTCTACAATTCGATACCCTATTGGTGTTGGGGACCAATTGTAAACTACTCAGTTTGTATTAATTTCAGTGTTGCATTGTTCTCATTTTGTGCAGACGAAGTTGGAAAATTGAGAAGATCCGCCCACAGCCACGCCCACAGTTGACTAGAACGTCAGACAATCCCAAATTTACATTTTATTTCAAAACACCTTTTGCTCAAATTAAACAAGGCATATGAGCTCAAATTTTGTGGCAGATTAATAAGGGCTAGTAGCCTTTAATTAGACAAAAGTTGGACCGCCCACGCCATGCCCACTTTTAATACGTTAAATTTTCAAAAACCTGATTTCTTAGTAAATTCATTCTAAATCGAAAAAAAAAATATGACAAGTACTAAACATATTACCCTATGCTAAGTTTGTTACATACAATATATTGACCTCCCACTTTAAGGAAGCGGGCGTTTTTAGGAAACAAAACTGTTTTTTAAGTATTAATAATCGCTAGTAACGAATTTTCTCATGATTCCAACGAAATAAGAATTAATTGATTTTAATTTTTAGGGCTCTTTTAAGGCCCTTTTTTGGGGGCGTAGCCAATGCAAATAATCGACATACAGTAAATGGGATCCAAAAAACTTTCAAATTTGGTGTTTACGGTTTTAACGGTCGGGTAGCTATTTCAAAGTTCGTTACAGACAAACTCGTGCACTTACTCAATTGTTGAAAATAACTTTTAAGGCTTTTAACACCATTGAATGTGGATTTTTAGCCTCAGCGAATCGCGTGTAAAAATATTCTATGGCATGCAAATAGCCCAAAGCAAAGGGCGAATTGGCAGTTATGAATGGTAGGAACTCAGAACCTTAAAAAAAACTCAGCATAGTTAAAATGAAGCTCCAATTGATTGATAACTTTACATGTTTTGTGTGAGACCTCTTATAATTACTGGGTTATATGAAGAGACCGAAATTAAAAAAAAAAGTAATGACCCAACTTTGATGAAAAATTAAGGTGCATAGCTGGACTTAACAACTTTTACGCCAGCCAGAAGAGCATTGGTGATGTTTTGGCTTATACTTGCTGGCCGAGCATACCCATTTAGTTTCTAACCCGGTACCAATTTTTTTTTCAATAAAAAAAAGCTTTATCATTGTATAAAATCCGGATACACAAAATCGATTATACTGACCGAACGACTTTTGACTCTACCAGATCGTCCATTTTCAAAAGTTAACTAAACTCAGACACTGACAGTAAAATCTACACCCAACACCGTTTCTTGGTTCATCCTTAATATCACTCCACCATCAGCCCAGAATATGCGCCCGTCCTGGTAGGGGTATGGGTGTCAACTGATAGCTCGCCTGGACTTCCATGTCTCCAAATACGGAAATTTTGTTTGTGAAATTAAACATTTCAAAAAACAGATCATAAGTAGAAATTTACAAAAAACTGCTTCTTCTACAAGTCACAACAACTGAGATTAAATCTAATTAATTAAGATTTAATTTAGAGTGGAGTGCCGTGGCGTAGTGGTTAGTGTGTGTGCTTACTACCCCGGAGGTCTGGGTTCCAATCCTGCCATCGTCACCTGAAAAAAAAACTTGTTCTTTTTCACGGTCTCCACCTCCGCGAGGGTCTGACAAGCCCTCCGAGAGTAGTATTTATCTTAAAAAAATTTTCAAAGTGCCGTTCGGATTCGGCAAAAAATTGAAGGCACCCATGTATGTGAAGAAATTAACACACACAGCATACATTGTTGAGAAGTTGCCACTCTATTTATTTATTTTTATAAAGACTAAATTAAGATTTTCCCACAATTTAAAAATTAAATTCTTAGCTAATTGGACCGCTGGCTGCTGCTATACTTAAAAAAAAAAACTCCATTTTGCAAAGTCTTAAGAGCTAGACCAAGCATGAAAGACCAAGCTACTGCGCTTAGACATCTGCAAAATGGCAACGTCTTTTCTCCTTTCACCCAGAACTGCACATTGCTTGTTGGGGGATTTCGGCTTCTGCTTAGGACTTAAATTCAGAGAAACAGTCGAAAGACGGGATTTTTTTCTGTTAAGCGTTTACAGTAATCAGAAAAAAACAACCGAACAACTAAATAGCCGACTTCAGTTTTTTGGTTAGGGTTGAACCGAAAAAAAATTTCTGACAGCCGGAACAGTAAAAAATATGGAATAATTCAGAGGAATGAATGGGTTTCATTTTCCATCAGCTGTTCAGGAAAAGTGATTCTAATTCGAAAAATTATAAAACTATTTTCCTGAAAAAATTTAACTTTAATCAATACATATTTTCGTGTGAATTGGTTAAATAAATCAGTGGCAACATTTTAAATCCAAATAAGTTGAGAAATAAACTGAGCTATAACTGAGCCTATACCTTCATTTCTATTCCCATTCTCCTTTCTATTTTAATTCTCCTTTCTATTCCTATTCTCCCATCCATTCCTATTTTTTTGTTTTTCATCTCCTTCCCGTTACCATTTATGAATCACAGAATAACTAAAAAAAAATTATTTTAAGGTTTTTTTAATTTATATTTTTTAAAAAAGGCGTGGCATGTCCAGCTCGTATAACTAAAAATCAAAATTAGCATAGAAATATACATGTACACAAAGATGCTTAAGTTCAGGTTCAATAATTTTGTAAAACCGACCACTTAAGATGGGCGTGGCCAAAAACTTTGTGTGAAAAGAATCTAAAATAGAGTCCGGCGTACCTGGTGTGCTAATTTTTATTTTTTTTTCTTCGCTAAGTTAACTTGACCTAAGCAGTCATGTTTTTCTAGGAAATAAAGGTTTTCCTTAAATTCTGCCTCTAAATACGGGTGTGGCGCAAAACTTTGTACCAAAAAAAAATATTAACGAGTGTTTTTTACATTATTATTATTGCATTTGAATGATAATTCTTTAAATCGGTGTCACACCCACTAGGGGCGTTCTGCAGACTTTATTTTTATTTATTATATCCTACAATTATTAAGAGATGATAAACATAAGATTTCAGCTTTTTACGATGTCGCATGCAGCTTTGAAAGCACTGCAGGTAGTTGGACACTCCAGGCCGTTTGTGGGCGGATTTGAAAAAATTTAACACTTGCGTTGCTTCGGGTGACAAAGAGAGAGAAGAGTACGTAATTTCAAATATTCTGTTTAAAATTTAAAGCCTAAAAATTGTGACATACAGACGGACGGGGGGACGGACATGACTCATTCGACTAAGAGTCTCGATCTTATGCCTTAAGGACCTGGGGGTCTATCGTTGTTATTTCTCTACGTTACTCCATTTCTGTGAAATAGTGTAGGTATGAAGAGGCCTGTACAATACTCATTTCGAAATAAATAGTCTTAAAGATCTACGGTCCTTGGTCTTCACCGTCCGATAATTCAAAAGGTCTGTAGGATCCCAGACTCCCAACAACATACCTATTCATCTTTGTTCATATCTTGTATCCTTAAATGTACATAGCTCCATATAAGTTCATTTTTTGTATACAAAAAATCTTGGTTTTTTCCTTTCGATTCCACGCCATATCACAATTTTGATTGCATCGATTTATATATCGATTTCTTTTTCTCGTTAAGTCATATGTGCTTACTGGGCGTTGCTGTGTCTTAGCAACAAACACAGTTTGCAGTCAAATGTAATCGGGAATGTGGTGTCTGTCTATTGAAAACTCTTATAAACTGATTAAAATTACATTGAAGTACATTTGTGACAAAATCAATGCATAAACATTTAATCGCTTACGGTGGAGCTAAGGTGGAGCTGTTAACGAGTTACAAGCACTTGTTTTGTTTGTTTTTTATACTAGAAAGCGCACTCAATTGCAAAGGTTTTTCAACACTGCATCTAGATAGACAAATCACGCATAGGTACCTTCCCAAAGATACTCAGTATTCACTTCATGTTGGGCACTCACGTGATTTTGTCGAGAATCAAGAGAGATTAGCAAATGTCAATACTGCGCTTCAAGTTTCGACGCGGAACAAAATTACATTTAAGGGAAAACAATATGGATTTGATAAGGTGCCAAGATTATGAACTGATAATGCATACTGAAGCCAATGCCTTTTTTGCCTACCCACGGGAAAAAATTGTTTTGTTTTCCTCACCTGTCGAAGCACTGCCTTTCGACTTTCGCCTAACAGCTTCTCTGGCTTCGGTGCACCTCTTGCTCCGATGCCAGAACAAATATCTGGCTTCTCCTTCCCATTGTGTAGAACCTCAGATTCATCTTCGCTTTGAAGGGGCATTATCCGCAAAATTCGTAGGTGCAACGAATAATTTTAAACACTGCACTCTTATCACAGTCGCGCTTATTGGCTATAAAATACTTTTTTATCGCTGTCGACAGTCGACAGCTTGAGCTCAATTTGTATCGATTTGACCCGGCTTTTGATTGACTCTCACCAGCAACAGCACGTTTGATTTTCAATACCGAATATTTCCCGAAAGATAAGGCCCCGCACATAAAATTTCAATAATTATATCACCAGAAAATAATTAATCAAATTCTAAAAACAAATTCACAAACGAAACGGAAATTGCTTATTGCACAATATCTGTCAAGGCCAAATCACCGGGACCGCTTGCTCCTGAACTCTCTCGCTATTTGAACATTACTGTATCGACTAGTTGGGTTTGCTTGCACACTTTTAGATTTAAGTAACGTTCTGGCGGCAACTTACAATCCGAATGGCACACTCAAACCGAGTGAAGTTAGTTTTATTGCTTAGCAAATTCTACAAAATGACATGCAATGTGTGCTAACGTATATATCCAATAATGGCTCATTGCACGAGTCTTGTTAACGAGTTGCAGTTGCAGCTGGTTTTCGTAATAGATATGAACTTTAAGTTGTCGACATATGTATCTAGTTTGGGGGAACTTTACACTCGAAGTAAACTGTTGCCAGACTCAATTGTGTCAATTGGAGTCGAATAAAAAGACTTCGATCGGCACTTATAAATTATGGCACGCCCGAACCTATACTATTGACCGAGTGTGCAAACGCAGAGTGATCTTGTTAAACTGAAATTGCATCCACCTCAAAAGAGGTGTTTGGCGAAAGATACTTTTCAGCACTCGGTCTCTAAATAAACGAAAAAAATTCCGTACATCCGTTTCCCTTTCTTTTGAAGATGCGAATGCGATGGTGGCACGGCGGGTAAGATTTTCGGTGAAATTTAAATGCCGAAACAGGTTGAATACAAATTCAACTCAAAAGGGGCACCATGTGGCGAACGGCCTGGCAATGGGCCAATGGATCTGTGCAGAAATAATGTTTTGTTTCTCGTCGAGGACAGTGACGTCACGACATCAAGGTGCACTTGAAAACAAGGGATTCCGAAAGTTCAATTATATTCATTATCACCAGACATGTATTGCATGTCGTGGTGGGGTTTATCAGCGATGTACCTAAGGGTGCAGCTGATGTGAAATTTATTTCCGTTTCTATATAGAACTCTAGACGTTTTCAGATTATAGCTTACGAGTGCATTATAAGATCGTTAACATGAGATATTATTTCAAAAATAAGAACACGTGATGTTAAACGGTTTTCAACGATATTAACTCATTTCTATCAGACGAGCTCACCTACTGTGTAACGTTAAGTTAAAAAAAAGTATAAGCCAACATTTTATTTTTGCATTATATATGCAGATACTCTCTTGTGAGAAATTTTTAGCCATCTTCTTGTGTGTAAAAAGCTTTTGGCAAATTGTATGTCAAATTTCAAGGCGATTGAATTTAATTTATGTTTGGTTATATATTATATGCACTCGAATTAGAAAGCTCCTAAGCTAACTTTAGCCCCACAATTAAGGGGTGATGCCGTCCTACCTTAATAAATATAATCAAATCTGCTTTTACGTATTAAAAATTAGGTATTTTTCATTCATTCGACACACATAGGGCTTCTTGTGTAGTGAATCTCCTGTAGAAAGCGAATGCCGTAGGAAGGTAATCCCAGACTAGGGTATCTATGGAGGCAACCCATTGAGTTTAGACAGAGGCGTGTCCATAAGATCTTGACGACCACAGTCCGGATTCCCTTACGAACAGCTAATTTGGCTGCCTTGCTGCTGCAGTAAATGTCCAAAGGGGTGAGGTTGAGTAGTACCTCCAGTGCTGCGGTGGGTGTGGTCCTTAGGGACCATGCAGGCTGCCCTCTGGACTAGAGATGGGAAACACCTGAGTGAGTCGATTCAAATGTGCCAGTCCATCTGCTGAATCAACGGATGCGCCTCAGTTCAAAAGATTCGAATCACCTCAATGAGTCGTATCAACTCAGTGAAGTGATTCGATACCGAAGGATTTTGATACACACAAAAGTTGATACACACAAGAGTCGATCCACACAAGAGTCAATACACGCCACATCGACTCCACTGTCGCAATTGCAAGCGCACCACACAGTCATGTCGATGACATGAAATGAGTCGGGATCGGGAGGCGATCAACATCAGATACAGATTTTTTCTTACCTTTCTCTCTACCTGTTTGGATGGAAGGATGGGTTGGATAGAATTGTAATGGTGATGTGGTGGGTATTTTTATGTGATGTGTATTTCGGTTTTGTTTTGGCCTCATTTTTGCACTGCGTGACTCGTATACCTGATCGACTGGCATGCAAAAAAGGGATAGATTGACTAAAACCATTTGTGCATGAGATATTCATTTTTCAATTTGGGTTGACTCTTTCGTCTTTTGGACTATGGTCGACTCTTTTGGAGCAATATTTTGTGTCGACTCAGTGAAGTAAAAGAGTCGGTGGGTCACTGAAAAGAGGCGAATTTCCCATCTCTATTCTGGACCTTTTTGAGCCTTCCACCATACCACTACACTGTGAGATGGGTCTTACAACCGCTATATGCATCCAGTGTACCATGTTTGGTTGCAGTCCCCACATGCTTCAAAACGTTCTACGGCAGGCGTATAATGCTACGTATCTCCGCCTCCCATTTGAGTCCAATATGACGCCCAGGTATCTAACCGATTTAGATATCGGTAACTCCATTCCCCCCATTCTTGGTGTGCTGAAGGGTGGGATTTCCCCTATCCTGGTAAGCAAAAAGACTTCAGTCTAAGAAGGATTTATTCCCAGTCCTCGACCCTCAACCCAGTTTCCGACAATACGGAGTGCGTAGCTGAGTCGGTCGCTAAGGATTGATGATTGACTCCCACTCCACTGCATTCCTAATGGTCCGCTTGTGGGGTACGCCGATTCGACCTTAGAATATACCGGCCAGGCCACCCGGTTTTGGATCTCTTCGTCACTGAGGCCAAATAAATGCTGTTGCCGTTGCATTTGTGTGATCCATTAATGTTTAGGCCCTGCTTTCCTTCGTGATTGCGCTGGAATGTTGATTGAGATTGCCTTTTTGACGGGGTTCGTAGGATCTCTCCTTTGAACGTGGCAATACCAACTAAGCCGGTCGTGCTCCATTTTTCTGGAGATAGGTTCTTTTACATTGAGGCTTCCTCGGAACCTCGTACTTCTTGTTCTATCTCGCTTTGTTACTCCTGCTGTCATGCTGTCATGCTGCTCCTGCTGTCCTGCTGCCAAGATGCTTCATCTTCTTCTCAGCTGCCGTTAATTTGCTCTCATATTTCTTATACGCTGTCCAACATTGTGAACCATATGTAACCACCGGACGCACAACTGCGGTGTAGAGCTTTCCCTTCAGCTTAGGGGGCATTTTTCGGTCGCAGAAGATGGCGGAGTTTTCTCGCCACTTCATATACCCAACGCTTACGCGATGATTGATTTCGTCATCACAGTTTGCTTTACTATTGATCATTGATCCCAGGTACTTGAACTTTTCACACTTGGGAAGCACCTTTCCATTAAATTTAATGTCTGGAATTGGTTCGGGTGGGTCGGAGAATGGGCAGCACAGGTACTCTGTCTTCCTTTGGCTAATACGATGCCCATTCCCCTCTAAAACATCCACCGCACTGCAGGGATTTAATGATCTTCACTTATGATGGCCGCATCGTCAGCGAAGAATAGTTGATTTTCCTTTGGGTCCGTCAGTTTTCATTCAAGCAGATTATCAAGGACTACAATGAAAAGCAAAGGACTTACAACTTCCTTGGTGTACACCGACTTTAATTGAGAACTCATCAGTGACTCCGGAAGGACATTTTACTCTTGTCTTTGCTCTATCATACATGTCCATGATCATCCGCACGTAGGTTTCTGGAACTCCACGTTTTCTTAGCGACACCCACATCAGATCTCGTGGTAGTCTATCGAAAGCTTTTTCAAAATTAACCAGCACCATATGCAGATCTTTAAGGGCATCCCGATGTTTTTCCATTATGATCCTTACGCTTTGGATTGCATCAGTGGTTGATATGCCCGTGACAAACTCACGTTGGTCCTCAGATAGATTATTTTTCGTAGTCGACTGTCTAGTACCCTCTCGACGTTCTTAATTGTGTGAGACATCAGCTTGATAGGACAGTAATTGTCACAGCTTCGTGTATCACCTTTTCCTTTAAACAAAGGAAGGAGATAACTTTCCCTCCACTGATTAGGCATTGGATCCCCTCTCATTAGTCGTGAGCTATCTGGACCCGCTGTCTCCTATCTTCCAGAACTCTGAGGGTATCTGATCTGGTCCAACCGCTTTTCGCTTTTTGGAGTACTTAACCGCCTTCCCAACCTCGTCGACTGTGATGTCTGGTACTTCTTCTCGGTTAGGAGTAGTCTCTTCTGGAAAGTGGTGCCTGGAAAACTGTTCGTTCAAAAGTCCCTCACAATACTGCCGCCACCTGTGAAGAATTTTGTCGTCATCCACAAGAAGCTGTCCCTGATCATTGTTGATGAACTTTGTAGAACGAATCTCCTCGGCGTTTCTCCTCCTCTGAGCAGCAATTTCGAAGATTTTAGCCCCTTTATTCAAGGTGTTTTGTAGAAGATCCTGTGTGGCCTGATGTGTATTAGCAGTGGAAGAGGAAACTGCATCCAATTCCTGATACAGGCTCTCCATTCTCTATGCTTGGAATTGGGCGCACTTCTTCTTAGCAAGACTCTTGAGGTGTCTATATTTCAATTCCAGGCGAAGCATTTCATCTCTGTTGTTCGAGGAGGATTTCTTCCATGCCTTCAACGCCGCTTTCTTTTCACTGATCACTAGTTTAACCTCATCTGAACACCACTAGTTTCATTGACACACACTATGTTTCATTGACCTGTTTGCGGCGGCCATTTAAAGTCCCTAGGAGTGATTTGGCCTTCTCTATGCACGTTCGCTGTAGGTCATCCCACATTACTTGTGCTCTGCACTCTCCATCTTCGTTTTCGTCAATGATGTTACAGAGGTAGTTTTGCATAGAAAAAAGGACGGTCAGCAGCAGGCGGTGTTGTGTTGTAATCGCCTCACCTAAAATCACTTTAAAATCTTTGACCCGCGGTTTTAGGGAACTGTGAACAAAATGATAGTCAATCTGGGTCTCATTACCACCGCTGCTGTAAGTAATCAGGTGCCTGCCTTCCTTGACGAACATGGTATTAAGCACGATAAGGCCGTATGACTTGCAAACGTTTTACTTAAAGTAAATATTATGTTAAAAACACTTGGCCCTATATTTTTTTTGTAGTTACACACGTTTTTAGAAAAAACTTAGTTCTACATTTTGTTTATAGAAGATTTTGGGCCATGCGCACATTTGGAGGCTAAATTGAAAGAAAAACCTGGAATTTTCCATTCAAATGCAATTTTGACAGACCTAAAGGGATTATGTCGATCAATGCCCACGGGTCCAAGTACTTAAGCCTAATTAATGAAGGAATAAGAGATAAAAGTAAGCATTTTAGGTAAACGAGACTTCGTTTTAGATTTCACGCTTGCAAAATTTTTAACTATACCTCCTTTAAGGGGTCGGATTTACAAAAATATTGAATTTGGACCAAAAAATGACAGCAATAATTTACAATGCGGGATAGGATGGGGTATTCAACGGTCCGTTTAACACACTGTAGCAATTAAGCCTTCAGTCCAATGAATCCGTTGCGTCCGTCAGTTAAAGTACAGAACTGACAACTGAGTTAAATATACACGTTCTTATTGGAAGCGGCCCATAGAAGAACTTTGTGACGTACATACGCCGCTGCCATAAGAACGTGTGTAATGATCAACGCTACGGATGCAACGGATTCATTGGGCTGAAGGCTTTACTCACTGGTTAAATTTGCATTCGATTCCAATCCGAATTCTCAACACAAACAGCGCTCAGCGCCACGGTCAATTTGCTATTTCGTTTGGTTGTAAGCAGGGGAGAACATGGAAAAAAATGTTGGTGGCCTTTCGAGGGCTTTTTAAAAATATGTATTTAATATGAACAATGAGTATTTTTTACCAGATATCATTTGGATTCCTTTGAGTAGTTCTCTCAGATGAATAGTGGATGTTTTTTCTCCCACAAGCAGGAATATTTTGAATGGCATATTTTTTGGAGGAAAAAATGTGCTCTACAAACCAGTTCTGCTAGGTGCCAAGACGTTTCAAAAAGCCAAAACACGACGATGACATTAGTTAACTTTAGTTCACATCGATTACACGAGTTAACATCGAGCAGATGAACATCGACATTGCTCCCAAGAAGGTCTACGGATCCAAGCCAGCAAGACCGAATTGTTCCATTGCTTTTTCTCGTAGTAATGGCATTTATGGCCATTATGTTGTTTGTGATTACGCTAGAAGGGCTGATAAAATATTTTGTCTTTCCCCTTTTTCCTCCCTGACCTTAAAATACACGAATGTATTACGGTTAGAACTTGTTACAATCCTTTAAATATGCTTAAAAGATAGGGGGAAATGTAATGAAAGTCATAAACCCTTACGTGGGTGGTGCGCCGCGGAGTGGTGCAATGGTTAATGTGTCGGAATACAGTGCACGAGGTCCAGGGTTCGAATACCAACATGGGCACTAACAGTTTTTTTTGACGGTCCGAACTCCGGAGGGTTTTAACCGAAACCCTCCGAGAGTATCATTTGTCATGAAAGACCTCTCAATCCGGAATCGACAAAAAAATTGTATAGGGGTTGTTGTGCGATGGCTCTCCAGGAAGTTTTATTTGTTTCACAAAAACCTTGCAAGGAAACGTTTTTGGATCTATTCCAGTAGTTAGTATTTCTGTTTTCTGTGTTGGAGGTTGGTCTTACCCGGTAGAGTACGCAAGAACAAATACTGGTCCATGTACAACCATACAGGAACCTTCCTTTAATCTGCCTAGAGCATTAAGGATAAAGTTATGAAGGAGCTCATAGATCTTCGTCACAAAACAAGAAACGTCCGTCTTCTTGTTTTCGGTTAAGTTGAAGAGACTTCTGTTATACTATTTTAATAACTTAGAGTAAAATCCATATCTGGACAAAAATCCGAATCAAAAAATAATCTCGGAAAGATTGAATCAATGAGATAGGGGTTATGGCAACTCTCTATGTGATTTTTACAAGAAGGTATACTTCTACTTGTGCCTACCTGTGTGTGCCGGAGGTCTGGGTTCGAATCCTGCCATCGTCACCTGAAAAAAAGACTTGTTCTTTTTCACGGTTCCCACCTCCGCGGGGGTGTGACAAGCCCTCCGAGAGTATCATTTGTCTTGAAAAACTTCTCAAAGTGCCGTTCGGATTCGGCAAAAAAATTGTAGGTCCCCATGTATGTGAAGAAATTAACACACACAGCATACATTGTTGAGAAGTTGGCCCTGGTTCACCTCGAGCTGTTGCGCCGCTCTATTTATTTATTTATACTACTACTTAGACTAGCACCTCACAAAACCCTGGTGTTTGAGAGTATTTTTAAATGCCGCAACCTCGTATAGTAAACTAACAATAGCAATATTCCTGATAGGGATCAACCTTTACAGCTTCTGTCTTCACCTCTTCACCTCTTCTGTCAACCCAAAACTCTCAATTTTTCATAAATTTTTCATAATGAGTGGCAAAACTCATTGTTCTTCAATTCAAAACCGATTTATCGGTCAATTTAAAAGCACCAATACATTGTAGGCACAAAGATACTTGTTCTCATAAGACACTTTCTTTCCATCGAGATATGTGACATAAAATCAAGATGCTCGCAAAAAAATTTGCTTTTCACCAACCGCCCGAACAATTAAGACTAATCGACAACGATTCATTGTGCCAATTGGCTTGCGTCACTGCACTTTGATTGTCAAAGTGCTCTGTCATCGATTGTTCTCAGACACATACATTTCTTTGTTCTTCGAACTTTGATCTGAGGTAGAAAATTTTATGGAACTACGATCACCACTGTTTTGTCTATCAAAAATTAATAGATCAATGGAACACTATTTGGTTAGAAAGTTCTATTTTCTATAAGTGTGGTCTTTCATTTATTTATTGATGGTGATTGATATTGCACAATAATTAATTTTGCATCCCATCTGGAATTTTACGAGATTGTGATCTTCTTTTTAAGGAATTTACTGCAAAAGAAAAGACAAAACTAGTAAAATTATAAACCACAAATATAACAAAACACATTCACAGAAGAATCCATAACAACACTTCCATGTCAGGGCAGGTGCACCTCTGTTGGCCGACACTATTAAAATGTAATGTTTTTTTTCTTTACTTTATTTGCTTCAATATATTAAATGGCATATTAACCGCAAAATTGAGCAGCTTTTAAGATACTGTGAAACAAGCTAAAAAGCCTATGGTAAATTCCTGAAACAAAATCAAATAAGGTCTCATATTGAAGATGGATGCAGGAATGAGTTCCTCAAGGCCTTGTCTTACAAGAAGACTCTTTTAAGGACCACCAGTAGAAAACAAAACTTATTTTTGATAACTTTATATTTGACTAAATTTGTTAAGCTCTAACATTGTATCACAGTCTTATGGTGTCTTTATAGAAAAAGTAGTATACACACACGTGCCTAAACCTTTGGATTGACAAAAATTTCCCGCATCTCAACCTCCATTTCACGATTCCGCACGCCTTGCTTTCCCGTCCGGAAATATTCTTCAATCTCCAGAAGAGTCTTGCCTTTCGTCTCCGGCAGGAAGAAGTAGACAAACAATATCGAGAGCAGGGACATTACGCCGTAAAACGCAAAGACATTTTCATTTCCCATGACATCCACCATCGATGGGTATAATTTGAGAACGACGAATGACATCAGCAGGCCAAAGCAGGCTGTAACGCCAGCGCATGCGCCACGTACTTTCTGCGGAAACACCTCGGATATCATGAAGAATGGCAGAGTGTACAATCCCAGTGTGCTTGCAATGATGTAGATAACAATGGCAGCTGCTGGAAGGTAGGGTATATTCAACCATGGGAACCAACCCGATCCTGATAGCAGAAACATGCAAAACGCCATGCCCAAGGCTGACACCATACCGGCTAGTCGGCGACCCCATATCTCTAGCAGCCAGCCCATTAAGCAAGTGGTTACGACGCGTGCCAAGCCTATGAAGACAGCGCAGAGAATGGGATCTATATTGACCCCAGCTTCGATGGCAATTTGAACGGCATACACGACGACAACGAAGATTCCGGAAATTTGCTGACAGCAAAAAAGTCCGATCATAATGAGGAGAGGCTTGTACACCTCTGGCAGGCGGAGAGATCTTCTAAATGGAATTTTCTTTTCACCTGCTCCCAATTGAATCGATTTTTGCAGCAAAGCGAATTCGGCTTCGACTTCTTCATGGGTTTGGCCTACGAATGCAACTTTTTTAGTTGAGTATTCAGTGTTAAGTTTTTGGATCACTTACCAGGCTCGAGCCCTCTGAAAAAGGTCAGCGACTTTTTAGCCTCTATCGATCTGCCTTTTGACATCAACCAACTAGGTGACTCGGGCAGGGGAGATATGATGATCACACAGCCTATTTGGTAGCCCAGCATGATCAGTGCTAAGAGATGCCAGTCATCCTGGAATATATTTATCAATGTTCTGGTGAAACTAGAAATTTTATGTCGGGTTCAACTTACCCTTATGAAATATCCCAGGATGTAGACGAAAAGTATGCCCATGGCTACAGATACTGAAACCCCCAAGATGAGTCTGCCCCTTATTTTTGGAAGGCTGATCTCAGCGCCGTACACCCCGGCTGGGGAGCTGCCCATACCCATGCCGACTCCAATTACGCACCTCGATATAATTAACTGAATATAGACCGACTGAGAGTCGTCTTGAACAGCGAATGCCATCAATGCCCAGGAGGTTATCGCTAAAAAGTTCACCACAACCAGTGTCCTTTTTCGGCCTATTTTGTCCAAAATGTAGGCGGTCAAGAGTGCTCCCAGCGGGCATGTTATCGATCCTATCGACGCTGTAAGGAGAAAACCCGTTATTTCAAAATTGAGGAAGTCAAATTTTTCCGCTCTCACCAAACCATGATGCTTCGGATTTACTCAAATGAACATGCTCATTTGGATCTGTTAATTGAGTAAGTGTAACGGCTGGTAACGCCAAACCCATACCTGTGGCAAACATTCCCAGATTGGCCAAGAGAACCATGAACTCCTGGGAAATTAAGAGGAAGTTTTGTTTCATTATTATCTGTTCTCGAACTTATAAGTAACCAATAGTCGGTCTTATAAGTCGGTACTTACTTGTCTGCGAACCGCTTTTCCTTGTTCTCCTAAGGGCTTAGGTTGATAGGGTTTGTTCATTCCGGAAACTATCCTGGGTCGATTGTCTCCATTTTGGAGACTCTGAAGCTCGGCTTGGTTTGTCATCTTGCTGGTGCTTTTGGGGTATCTATCAAGAAAAAAACTTTAGTTATAAAAGTTAATGGAGAGGAGTATAGGTAGGTACTTTTATACTTTGATCTTAAAATTTTTGTAGATCGACAAGAACTAGGACCCGTGTGTGGAAAAAAACGAAAGGAAAGGAAATCGCTTAACAGCCCCATTTACAAAAGAGGCAGGCTCACAGTTCTTAGAAAGAAGCACAACTCCTCGATATTCATGGGTTTTTTGTATAATGGTACCAATCTTGCGTCGGCTGTTATGCAGATTCAGGTCGACCATGCTACAGCGTACCCTTTACCGTTCATCCCACAAAAAAGACGCAGATTGGGGTATAAAGACTTTTTCTGAGCCTCGTATGTCATAAGCCAGGAGACCCTTTAAAGCTAGCCCTGAGGATTGTCAGCTTATGCTACCATTTGGTTGTCGATCGAACCATTAACCCTATTGAGTCACTATCAAACCGGTAATTGCAATGCTGGTAGGCAAGACGGGATAGAACTTGATTCGGGATTAACATCCATGGGCGTACTTCCAAATATTGGCATGAGGCAACAGCCCCAAAAATTTACGTGGAACATTGATTGGGTTGGAAACCTCAGACGGATCAGCTTTATGCCACTACTAAGCCCAGTGGAGAGATTCTGGAACTAAGAAAGTTGAAAAATCGAACTAGAGACCGATTTTCAATGCCCATGCAGCCAGAAGCGTCAAAATCGTTTTTTATTTAAATCTTTTTAGAATTAGACTCGCGATCTTAAAACTTAAACTCGATTGCTTCACTTTTCCGCGAATGCAGGTCTATGAATGAGTTTAAATCAGACTTCTTTGACAGATTTCATAATGCCAATTTTTCAGTGAGAGTACATACCAGCTGCAAAGTTTAGCTGAGGTTAACCTGTGAACAAAGTTTTTCAGTCAAATCCCATGCTGACTTTAACTCAGCAGATTTCGTGGGCTTTCCCGCCCGGAATGCCTCTAGAAACTATCCTCTATGCCTCTATTTCGAGAACAATTCGAATTTTTTTTCTCCTTTTCTATACGTAATGACAGTTGAGAGTTTAGAGTTGTAAATTTCGACAATTTTAACGTCGAAGTTATTCCTCTCCACTGAAAAACTAATTTATTTTCTTCCGAGATTAACAAAAGTTATTAGTCATGGTTTAATGCATGATTAACTCTGCACTAAAAGATGATTTGAAATATTTTTGTTAGCACCTATAGCTTTATATTTAATATACTTCAGGCAATGTTTTCCCCCTCTGCCCCAGCGCAAAGTATGCCTAGTTACCTCGATCGCATAATTAAAATTACAAAGTTACTGGTTCCAAACTCCAGGCATAAGATAACACATCAAGTGTTAAAAAGCTTTTCACAATTCAGGAAAGATGACGCGGCTTTTTTTACGATAATCAATTTTATGTGTTTGTGGAGTGAAGCGGTGTGGTGACTATGAAGCAGAACAAAATGCGTCCGCCGTCGTATGCAATGTAATTTCACTTTACCAAAAACCTGCGAACAGGTATTGTAGATTTGTAGAGACATCATTAAGGAGCTGTATTAAAAGAAGCTATATATTAAAAAGCCGAAATATTAAAAGAGCTACCAAAAAAGGCATTAGTCAAGCTACTTTATATGATTAACGCTTCTCTTAGACTTCTATACGTTCCAAGGCAATGGAAAGTTGCTGAAGTCATTATGGTTCCAAAACCGGGGAAATGCGCAAATGATAAAAAATCTTATAGGCCCATATCTCTTCTGCCGATAATATCGAAAGTATTCGAGAAACTTCTGCTGAAGCGATTACAACCAATAATTGCAGAAAGACGCTTGATCCCGGATCATCAATTCGGTTTCAGACCTAACCATTCCACAATAGATCAAGTCTACAGAATAACGCATGAAATTGAAAAAGCTTTAGAAGGGAAAAAAATATGTTCAAGTGCTTTCCTCGACGTATCGCAAGCCTTCGACAAGGTATGGCACGAAGGCTTGAAATATAAGCTACGGCAAAACTTGCCGTAAGACATGTTTAAAATATTGGAAAATTATCTTGAAAGCAGACTCTTTCGTGTTAGGTGTAGTAGTGAATACTCGAGTTTCAAGCAAATTCGGGCTGGCGTACCCCAGGGAAGCGTCCTCGGTCCGAATTTGTGTCTGGACGAAGACTTGGCGAATCGCTCTTAACGAGAACAAGTCTACGCATGTGAATTTCACTTACAGAAGGGTTAACAATTTGCCTCTGTTCATAAATTCTGTACAAATACCTTATGCAAATGAAGCGAAGTATCTAGGGATGACACTGGCGGCTAAACTAAGGTGGAAACCTCACGTAAAGAAGAAGCGTGACGAGCTCGAGATTAGGCTCAGGGAAATGTATTGGCTTATCGGAAGATTTTCGAAATTAAGCATATATAACAAACTGCTCTTGTACAGGCAGGTGTTAAAGCCGTCCTGGACATACGGTATACAACTTTGGGGTTGTACCAAGCCGAGCAACATGTGCATGTTGCAGACTATCCAAAACAAGACACTAAGAGCAATTGTGAATGCTCCATGGTATATTAGGAATAGTGATATTCACAGAGATTTAGGAATAGCTACCGTGGGCGAAGAAGTAACAAACTTCGCTCGAAAGCTAAATGCTCGCCTTCATGTTCATCGCAACAATGAAATGATCCGTACTCTAAACGAGACTCTTAACGATGTTAACAACGAGCGACGACTACAAAGAACAAGACCCTTCGATCTAGCGACGTAGGGTGAAGCCGCATGAATGAACGGCTTAGTAGGTGCATTCACTGGAAAGCAACCTATACAATGCGATTAACACTATGGAAGCGTAAACTACTTGTTAAGTTAACTTAGTTGTAGTCAAGAAGTATTATGAGAGAGCGAAAATTTACTACTATGAAGTGCGTTCTGGCAGTTTCATAGTGTCTCTCATAAATGGGTTGTTTTTTAGCACGTGGAAATCGGGCATAACCAATATCGGCTACTTCGGTATTATGCACCTGCTATAGAGGGCGTATTGGTATCTTTGAAAGATTTTGGAGTTTTAGCCTCCGTCCATCCTAGTATTCAAAAAAAAAAAAAAAAAAATTAAGGAGCTGCAAACAACAAGTGATAAGTCATGATTCATGAAGTATGTTCATGACCTTTCTCAGGACTTACCTACTCAGAAGGCACCTAAGGTCACTAACAATCAGAAAAAGGTTATCTGGACTTTTTTTTTACCCCCCGAAGGCATAATTTTCAATCATCCGATTTTCGGAATTAAACCTTAGGTTAACCCCAGAATAAAGATTTTCAGACAGTTTCAAAGAAGGGTTAAATTTGGTTTGAATCGTCAAATTTCAAGCTCCAAATCAAGTTAGTTTCTCCGAATCAAGCTCCAAAACAACGCAAGCGTCTTTTCTATGAAATGAGTTTTTCAGTGAACTTGTATCTAGGGCTAATCTTGGCTTAATTCGCCAAATTTGGTGAATTTATCTCGGATCAACTCTGGACAACAGTCTGAACTTCTTTGAATGCTTTTTCTGTGTGGAATGACAATTGATTTGTGTTTCTGTGAAAAAATACATCTGGGAATAAGTCGAACTTTTTTTCCCGTGTTTTTCTATGTGAAGTGAGAGTTGGGAGTCAATAATTTCGAGAGTCGAAGAATTTGACAACTTTGTTAACGGAGTTAACTCTGCACTGAAAAACTGCTCACTGGGTTAACTCCGGAATCATATTGTTGCGGGATTAACAGATCTTAGTTTCAGCTGGGCTTAACTTAGCTCCGAAAAAGCGGCCCTTAGTTGACGGAGTTAGCGCTAAAATGAAAAAGGGGCAGAGTTATGTCGAGATTCGTTTTGCTTGGCTGTATTCAAAAGTTTTTATTCGATTTTTATCCGAATTGGAATAATTTCTCCTATTATTAGTCAAGAATGTGTAAAAAAAAAACCCATGGATCACTAAGAATAATTTAAGCCATTGTAGTAACAATCTGGTTATAAGGCTCTATAATAATAGTTCAAATTTAAGACTTTCAGTTCATACAACTTGTACGTACATCTGCCAGCTGAACGCCAACGCTTCTAGACCCAGGATAAGTCAGTTGTTATACCAGCAGTAAATTTGAGAGTATAGTTTACCGCATCTTAAGTTGTCTATTGAAATGAGGTTGTGGGTGGATTTTTACAATTCTTGTATGTTGTTTATGTATATTATGAAATTGTGTCGACAACACGTGAAAAGACATTCAGAAGTCGCTGAATGCACCCACTAATTCACTTTACGAACACGAGCTCTATTCATTAAAAGAAACACACCCAACTGTCATTCCAGTCAGCTGACAGCAAACTGGCAATCAAAGTTCGAATTCCGACATCGAATTTCCTCTCCATTGAGTTCAGTGGAGAAACACCAGTGAAAAATTACCAATGGGAAGCTTCTGGAATGTAGTGAATTTGTATAAATACACGGATGACGGGCTCGGATGAAAGGAGAGTTAAAGTAAAAAGCGATTGAAATAAAATAAAGTGTTGAATTCTTAAAGGTGAAGTTGAATTAATTGTGATTTGAAGTTAAATAAGTTGAGTTTGAGAAAGAAAGTGTTTTGTTCTGTAATTTAAAGAGTGAAATTGAGTTTTATTCGACGAAAGCCAGAGAAATATATAACAATGTTTCATAAAGAAGATATATGTATCAAAGGTCAGTGATCAAGAGCCTGGCTGCACATACGGAGCAATGACCGGCGCACCAGGCATGTTCCAGTATGCCCTAGTTTGTCCCATATGAACGCACTTTTGTTCATATTAAATCAGTTAATTTCAACAGAAGTTTTAACCTGAGTAATAGAGCCTGATCTCAATTTCAGGCAAATGTGTAGGTGAAAGAGTTTTGGAAACAAACAGATCTTCGACTGATAAAAAGCGAAAACCAAATATACCCAATTTAAAACGTAGGTATACACAATGTACTCGTAAGTAATACAAATAAAAAATATTAGTCCGAATTCCGACTGAAAACACGCTCTTGTTGACATTCAGTCTTTTTATAACCGCTTAGGGTAGGTAATTGACAGATTGTGCAGTGCGTTTGATAAAATTGTTTCTAGATACCAACCAGTACGAGTCCGTATATCGCAATTCGTAAAAGACTCGTATTTGCTTCGATGTCTCAAGGCGTTCTTCATTTGATAAGATTGTGACCATGATGGCGATTAACTTCGAGTTCAGGCGGCTCAGATCCAAGCATTAGTCACTTGATGCAATTTATTACCTCAACGCTGCCGCAGCAATTAGTAACGGCATTGAATAAACAATTGCTCAGGTGCGTGTACGTAAATTACGTAGTTGTACTCTTGTTGAGTATCATGGCTGTAGGTAACTCACTCCTTAGTCACTGAAAGATTTGCATTTAAATTTATAGTTTTGTGCAGAACAAAAGAATGTTTTAAGCCAGTGACACAAATGATACCGATCAGCTGATGAGATTGTTTTAAGAATTTTAAAAAATAGCCTGCAAACTGGTTGTCTTTAAAACAAGGGCAAACCAACAAAATAGCTTTTCCGTGACAACTTTTTCATTTCGCTTGTTTTTCTTTGTAATGAGATGTCAAGATGTTACCTTATCAAAGGTAATAAGGCTGTTTAATTTTTTTTATGATAGGCATCAAGGAGTTAAAACTACCCTAAAAATGTGTTAGGCAAAAGTGAAATTCTTTATTCTTATTCTATTCAATTCTCGTTTCATTAATGAAACAATAATTTTTTTATATTTTAACAGTTCAAAATGGGAAATGAGATGGCACAGCCCCATAATGGGGCCTGATGTCGCATTGGATTCCATCATAAAGGTTCAACTAAATTAAGCAAAAAAATTATTCATTAAAGCTTTGGTGTTGTACGGTTTATGACGGTTAAGATATCTAAAAGAATATTTAATGCTTACTTACGATAAATTTTTTTTATGCAAAAATATTATACTATGTCTCCACCGATAATTAAAAAAAGATTAGCGGGAGACGTTTAAAGCAAATCCCAAAGTGGCTCCATCAAACAAATATAGGATTAATTTGACACGAAAACTCTGTTTCTGTCATTTTGGCTCTCAAAAGAGAGTGGCGATGTCATTTCCAAGGAGCGAAAAACGATTTTCGCTGTAAAAATCACAATAGAAAACGTAACAGGAAACAGTTTCAGTTTCCTTTTTTAATTCTCAAACTATTACAAAGGTGCAGAAAATAGGTTTGTGAATAGGGTGAATGAGACTTATGAGAGGATTTATTTTTAATCGCTTGCCGAGAGGATTTAAATTTGTATGGTAAATGGCGTGATTTGTAGAGGATTTAATAAAGATTTATATTAATCGACGATTAGTGCTCGGTGGAGACATGGTATTAGACTCATATGTTTTGTTTTCTAGATTACAATTTCAATTTATCATATACTGACTGCCTACTTTGCCAGACACATAAGCCAAAATGTACATAGGCATGCTGGGTGCAAGTTGAGTGTCTGATTGCATAGAAAATGGACTCTAATAAGATAGACAAAGGCCGGCACGTTTTTTTGTAGGCGAAAGAGGGCGAGTCAAGAATTTTACTTCCCTGTATTATATTGCCCGAATTTCTTGAATGTGTTCCTATTAAAAGGACAATTTGGTGAAAAGTCAAATTAAATGACATACCAATCGACAGATAAAGCATTCTTAAAACGTAAAGTCAGATCATGGCTATTGAGCTGTTTTCAAGCCACCTAGTGGTCAATAAAAAACCCTCAAAGGTTTATAATCTGGCATTTAGAAATAAGCGCTTTCATTTATATTTTCAATAAGTTAATGTATTCAAAAAAATCCGTTAAAAACAAATTTTCGCTTTACGTTGAGCGCTGCTTCTCCTTCGTCTGATCCGAAAGACTGTTTAGGCGGGTCCAAAATGCCGAGCTATCTTAAATCTCCCCAATGGGAAGCCAGTAACGTATTGACCTCTTCTGAATCCGCCTGGGGGTCGCGGATCCCCTCTCTCCGCTACACTCTTAATGAACAAGCGCCATAGAAGAAGATGATAATATCAGCAATGAAAAAAAGTTCTGCGAATTTTCATAAAATTCTAAAGGGTGCCCTTTTTATTTAAAATAAAATTATTTTGGCAGCAGGAAAATACCTCTCTGCGCCACCTAGTGGTTCACACAAAACCCTCATACAGAAATCAACCTATCAGCGAAATTCTCTATAGAGGATTTGGAGGAAGCGGGTCATAATTCTGCTTTCAGAATTCAGCTTTTTCAAAATTCTGCCTTTTCGAAAAAAAATCTGCTTTCAAAATTCTGGATTTGGCAAAAGAATGCAGCTTATTCTGCTATTTAAAGCCAATTTGTGACTTCTTTGAAGTAAAGCAAAGGTGAAAAAGAAACAGGTAGGAGGGTTGCAGGGGGCGACACGCCACCCATACATATTTCACTGTGTCGCTTAGTCAAAGTTGCATTTCCATTTTGTAAAACAGAATTTTAAAAAGCATAACTCTGAAGAGCAGAATAGAATCTTGAATAGCAGAATTTTTAAAGCAGAATTTTGTTAAAATAATTTCGAGCAGAATTAAGCAATTTAAGAATAACTCGTTTTTGTTTTGAAAGTTTTGAAACAGACCTTTTGACACCGGCAGAATTTCGAGCCCAACCCGAATAGGGATAAAGGGGTGACAAGGATACCTCAACCCTAGATTAAAATCTGTATTGGATTAACTCCTAAAGAAGATTCTCAGGGTAAGATAAAAGAATTACCGACATTTTAGTGCTTACACCTGTCCAATTTATAGCTTTAATTAAACTGGGCCGTTAAACATTTTATATTTTTATCTTTGAACGTTGGCTTTAAATGTTAACAAAGTTTTTTATTAATTTGGTTTTTATTATCAAAAATACATAAATTTTTTTAAAGCTTTCCGTCAAACCCAGTTTAATTATTTTACCGACGGATGTAGTCTTCAACGAAATGCTTATTGTCGGTAAACTTAGAAAGCCTTAAGTCATCTTTAATAAATCTTCCATTACTCACAATTCATATGCCATGACCACAAAGTATTTTGCTCGATTTCGTTAGGTTTCCGTTAATTTTTGTTGGCATAATTTAGTCACAATCAAGTGAGAGGTTCGACGTGTAAATTTGACAGCTATTGGGCTGCCATCTTATACGTTCGGCAGGCTTTTGGCAGAACTTGAGGGGGACTTTCGTTGTATTTTGACAGAAAGTTACACCATGTTTCCACCGGCAATAATACGAGGATTAACGGGAGACGATTAACAATAAATCCCAAGTGGTTTCACCAGACAAATCTAGGATTAATTTGAAATGAGCACTCTTTGTCTGTCATTTTTGATCTCAAAAGAGAGTGGCGTTGATTTCCATTGTAAGCATCCCAATAGAAATCGTTATTCCGACAGATCTGTCATACGTGGTCAGTTTCAGTGTGCTTTTTTGGTTCTTAAACTGCATAAAAGGTGTGCGATAAGGGTTGAAAGTGGTTTGCGAAAAGGGTGAATGAAGTGAGATTCATAAGGGGATTTATATTAATTTGTATGGTTTAACGCGTAATTTGTAGAGGATTCAATGATGATTTATATAAACCGGATATAAGTCGCTGGTGGAAACATGATATTAACCCAAATTATATCTATCATGGTGCAGCTTAAATCATAAATCCCTGAAAGTACAATTGAAAAAAAAGAAACATTTTACTTATCATTTTTTCGTTTCGGTATAATTGACCTCTTATAGGCACCTCAAATGTTAGTGGGTGTAAATGGTTCACTAAGATTTTTAATGGATTTTTGAGACGAATTAATGTTTTCAATTACGAGCCTGTGCATTTTTGGCATTTAATTTTTGATAAAAAGTCAATCCAGACCTTAATTATGACAATCAAATTTTAATTAGACACACTAAATTTTTTTCGGATCGCAGAACTGATTCTTTCTTCTTATAAAGACAAGGCCCGTCTTCCCCGACCAGCAAATAAAAAAATTAGCATTAATTCTTATAAGGACTTTTCAAGAAAATTGCAATAAAATTTTGATTTAACAGCCTTGTATGTTGACACGACACCCCCTTTCATTACAATGCGGCTCAATTAATTCAATCCAACTTGTTTGCGTAATTCTTGACAATTAATGCAAATGTCAAATGACAGCAATTCACGGAACAACAATTATTAATTGATCGTGTTTGCCTGCAGAAGATCGATCGTATCTCATAAGTTCTTTGCACCGCCTCCGATGGGTTCGCCATCAGTCACAACAAAGCCACGCGCGTGCCTATATGGATTGGCTTTAATTAATTTCCCGATAGCATCTTGTTCAGACTTAATGGATTGTTTTATTACACCCAGTACCAAGGTCATGGACTGGGACAATCGGCTCCTAGGCGACAGGCCATGTAAACACTTCCTTTCAACAACCAGACGTTTATCAGTGAAACGCGATTTGTTCGATTGACGGCTTGGAATCTTTAACCCTTAGATAGTTGCTTTTTGCCTACTTTTCGTTAAGTTTCAGACTTATTCTAGTGTTGAAGTTCAGTTTTTGATAAGATAGTGATTGGCATAATGTTTATGTTGTTTACCTCACTTTAGAACAATTTTTTTATTTCCCGAGACACAACCTTTCACAATGGGTGCTAATAAATTTGGTAAGCACTGTTTAATTGAAAACGAAAAAAAAAACCTGTCTTGAAAACAGGTTGATTGTCAAAATTCGTAGGTGTACCTGTTTTGAAGAACTTTCCCCGAAAAAGTGACAAGACTCCCAACAAAAGTATGGAACACCAACACACGCACACCACGTATTAAGGCCCTATAGGCCGATGGAAAACAAAATTTAAAGCGTATCTAGATACCGGCTGCCACCGATGACAAGTCACGTCCGTAATCGTTGAACCTCGAAGCTAAACTAAAGCTAACGAATCTGATCCGTTCCGATCGGCTTCAGAAATTAAAATTCGAAACTTTGGTTCTTGTTATATGGCAGTGGTGGTCTGATAGGCATAACACAGCGGCTAGAGGAAGCTCAATCAGCTGCCACGCTCGGGGAGACTCGTCGCGTCATTTGTCATTGGTTGTCACTGTGTGTCGTGGCGTTGTATAGGTAGTTGTGGAGTGCTTGATAAGAGGAAAGAAACGCGCGTTTTACAGATCCTCGAGTCCTTATCTTTCGTCTGACGATTAATCAGTCGATCGAATTTTACCCAGGCCATCTACGAGCTACGAAACTGATTTGTCTTTGGTGTAGATTCAGGGCCGATCTTGCAATGTGACAAAACTGTTCTGCCCTCAAGTCGGGGTACGAGAAACAACTGTCTGTCAAAGTTGTATCCCTTTTAGAAAAAGGCCTTAAATTGCAAGTTAATCGTTACATAAAGAGTTGCGTCTCCTTTAAAGACTCTCATAAGACTAGATGCACCTGACCCAGCCACAAAAAAGTTCAGTCGCTCGTGCAAGATAGGCCTTAGGAAATTGATTAGAAAACATGATTTGCATGAAGCTCTTTTCAAAATTATTCGCAGCACGATTTATAGTGACGGTATTAGCCATTTATAGCATGCTAATAACATGGTAAATAAGATTAGATGCATGGAGCCGTTTGTTTATAGCTTTAAACTTAAAGACTTTAAACTAAAAGACTGTTTAACATGTTTGGCGGTGTGCTTTCTCGTAGTCTTGGGTTCAACTCTGTCGTAGAATATGGTAGTGAGGGAGACTTTATCTTTTAATAAGCCGGAATGAGTAATGCCAGAGAAGTAAGCTTATTATTTTTAATAAGTGGTCTGTTACGGGCTGATGACACGGCAGTTTTATTTTGATTTTTCTGATTTTAAAGATTTGTTGAAAAAAAATTGTTATAAAATTAAACTTAAGTGGGCAGTACAGGGTGGTTAAAAAGTCGCTTCTGGGTGGTTGAATCACCTTCAAAAGTACTTTATTTTGTTGAACTTGGTTAGTGTAAGGAATAGAATCTTGTTATAATTAACAGAAACTTACAAATGGTCAAAGACAAATGATGGGGCAGATAGGCTACATCTTTATCTCTTAATGTAGTTTTTTTTTAAGCTAAATTTATGGCGATAGAGAAAGTACTGCCCATAGCTTAAGAATCTTTTCTCACAGCCAGGCGGCCGTAAAGTGCCTGGAATCAGTCTTTATACTCTAAAGTAGCCCTAGACTGCCGATCGTCTCTGAAGGAGATGTCGGAGCAGATTAAAATTCACAAATGAGCTTGGTGCCAGGGCATGGCGACATTCCAGGCAACTGCAAAGCTGACAAACTTGCCAAACTTAGAACTACTCTCTCAATCTTGCCTAAGAAAGGCTCCGTTCCAATTCAGTTTCTTCATGTAAACTCAGACTGGAAGCGGTAAAAAGAACAAACCTAAAATAAACAGGTTTGTTCCTTCTATCGCTGTACCTGTCAAGTGATAAAACAGATTTGGTCAAAGCTAGATCTAAAATGCTCTAAGAGTTTGATCCCTCTTGAGATCTCATATAAGTGCTACAATCGATGTCATTACAGGACACTGTACTGTCTGACAGGCAAGCTTGTGACAAGGCTTGGTGTTTATTCTAACGACTTTTGCAGGAGCTGCATGGATGAGCAGGAAGAAAAGACCATACCACCTTATCTGCACATGTCCCGCTCTTCTTGCTCTTTACCTTAGAGCTTTCTTCTATAATGATCTTAGCGATCTAAACACGACAAAATGTCACTCGTGCTACATTAGTAGCTCCAAATGGTTCAAAGAGTAGGCCGAATTTCAGATCCACGCGGTACCACAATGGACTTATATAGGCCTTAGTGTGTCGGTTTCTCTTACTTGTATGCCACTTTAACCTAACCTAACTCTAGCAGCTGTCCTAGAAAGAATAATCATTTGTTTGAACTTTTAAGGATTTTTTTTTTTACTGTGCCTTTCCTTATATTTATATGAGCCTCTAAGAATACCTCAGAAAAAAGTCAGAAGCCGCAAGATCAGGGAATCTACTTTAAGTGGAGTTAGAACTTTGTCTAAACTCATAATGAAACTGTGCAAGATTTTTACATGACAATGTTCTAATTTTTTCCTCCTCGAACCGCGTACGTCTTCAACATACGCAGTGCCTGCCTTCAAGCAGTCATGAACTGATACCTTAAGAGTATTTTGATTACATTTTCAAAGCCATATTTCTAAAGTCTAATGAATATTTTTGACAGAAAAAGGACTAACGACAGTGACAGCACAAGATGCTCTGACTGCAGGTGCACTGAAGGGCAGAGTTCACAGAAGAAACATTTGACACGTTTTTGACTGTTCATTCTCTGACTTTATGACTGCCTTTTTTGTGTGTCAGGATCGACCGGGAGGCCGTCCTGGTGGTAGGTAAGTTACTGCAGCGGCACTGAAAGATGGTACCCGGCTAGGCCCATCGGTTAGGAAATGGAATCGCAACCCCTCTCCCAACACTAACCCTACAGACAAACTGTACCACACAGGATTGGGAAAAGAAGGGATTAAGAAGGAAGAAATTCAGGTGCCTGAGTTCATGCACGGGAAGAAGCCCCAGGATAGCGCCTCAACATTCTCCATATACTTAAACCTGTCTTAGTTTGTCTACCTTCTAACCTACGACCCTACAAATGCTTATGAGTATAGAAAGCCATACATATCCTTACGCCCTACAATGTGGCACCTCTTGCTGATTCCCAACTGATGTGGTGGCTAGATATATCACGGGTAAGCTCCTATCGAATGGCAAACAGGAGTAAGCACCTAACTCAAAAAAGGTTTAAGAGAGATTGATATTCCTATATCTTTTTAAAGTAGACAAATTTCGATGGTCTACAAACGTCTGTGTCCGAAACTTCAAGCCCCACAAAGTAGCTTCCAACATAATGCAGAATGATCCACCAACAAGAGTGTACTTATGCGTAATATAACCTGCGGGCAAGAAGTAAATTTGCTTTCCCGAGCCTGAATCTACTAAAATTTTAACAACTTTGGCAACACCAACGAAAAATTAAGTCATTAGCTACGCAGCAGCAGGAGTCGTCGGAAAGCAAGGAGCAAAAAACAAATTTATATTTTAGGTAACATTTTAGAATATTAACTTTTTTTTCTTTATGTACAATTCATAACTATTCCTAATAAAGCTCTTTCCTACAAACGAAAGGAGCTTAAAAAAATTGTTGACTACGTTAAGACGACAACAATGAGCGTTGAATGCCGAAGTAGGACCAGTGAGTCCTGTAATCGAAAAAGACAAGCCTACGGTGCCTAGTTCGATTGGGGAGCACCGCCAAACTGTTTTTCTCAGAAATAATTTTTATCTACTTAAACTTGCTCCTTCCCTAAATTTTACAGTAAGCCCAAGCCAGATGGCTCAGAAGTAGCAAAATTCTTTGTAGTGTTTTGGCTTTTTTTCTAATTACTGCCGTGTTGCCCTCTTAAAAATACTAAGCTTTTCTGTGATTTAAGACTCCAGCCATCTCTCTGCATGAATGAAAGATTGTAAAGATTACGACACGCGTTTGTTATGACTTTTGTTTGACAGACTTAACTGTAAATCTGACGTCATGGGATGGAACTGTCACTTTGCATGCATGTAAAAAAAGTATTTGCTGGCCAATCACAGATCAGCAATTTGTTTTGCTTGGCATCCAATGACGAGTGACGCAGTAGGTGTACTGCTTTTTTCTCAATGTGGCATAGTCTGTGAATTTTCTGTGATTTGTGATCTTGCTGTGTGTTTGAGATCTCGCTATATCCTCAATACAGCTGCCCAAAGTTGACAAGCTGACAGCTGTAACATTGTACAAAATGTTTGACCTGGTTTCGATGAATAAAGTCATGTTTTGCCTGTAAGATATTGATTTTTTGAATAAAATTGTTTATCCTTTTATTAGCAGCAAAGTATAACTGAAATATCAAATATCAATTGCAAACAAATAAATTCCTTACTTGCTTGGTTAATGTTGGGACAATCGCGACAGCTGTCAAAATGAATATGTCTTTACATATTTCAAATTTGACGCCAGGCCTTTCAAGCCTTTAATCGTCAATAAGTTAGGAAAAATGCCTCAAGACATAAATTTAGATTCATAAACAAGTTTCGGCTTCAGCTCTACCTAAGGCTGGATCACACAAAAGTTTTGGCTTTGCCTCGACTTGATGTTTAGGAGCTCAGCCGTATGATTTGAATGTTTCCTAACACGATTTGGATTCGGCCTCGACGTTTCGTTTGGCTATCCTAAAGTTTAAACTGAATGTTACATGAAATGCGTTTCTAAAGCGAAGTTCTATTTCATATGTTTTGAAAAATTGCTTCATGAGAGTTCAACAGCTGAGAACAAAAATCAATATCAAGATAGATCAAAACGAAAACCAGAAACACACTTGCAATCGTACAGCTCAACAGTCAAGTTAGATAAAAATGGAAATTAATTTCCAAAATGTTGAAACACTATTACGTAAATTAAGCTAGCAATATTTGAAAAGTTTCAAATAAATTGCGGGAGTGGTCTTCAGTCTTCACTTATTTAGTGTTTCACAACAGGCGTGACAGTTTGATCGTCAGTTAGGAGCATGTCACACCTTGCCCAAAACACAAACTTCACTTGATTCAACGCACAAATTAAGGAAAAATCAGCAAAAATCAAATGTGAAACGTATTGGCGATTGAAGGCAGCCTCCTCGGTGGAGAATAGAGGAATATGTAGAGACCTGCAACAACGTCAGCTTTCAAAAAATCGCCGAATACATCAACCGGCTTTTATTTACTTGTCAACTGGCGAATAAATAAACAAAAACTGAGCAATCAAACTACGGCGGGAAAACAGCATTGAAGTTTTTGTCAGTCAACAAACATTCAACATTTTCAGTTTGACGTTGTTCAAAATTTTGAAAATTTTTACTGTTTGTTGACTTAACAACAACTTCAATGCTGTTTTCCCGCCTCATTTTAATTGGACAGTTTTTGTTTATATTTCACCCAAATCACAAGTAAATCAAAGCCGGATGATCAGCTCGGAAATTTTATGGAAGTTGACGTTGCTGCAGGTCTCTACATATTCCTCTATTCTCTACCGGGGCGTTGCCTTCAAACGCCAATAGCGTAAAAATGTAATTTGCTACGTTTGGATTGGAACTAGTTTCTGTTCCACAAATACAGGGACCGAGAGCCTTTAAGATCAAGAGAAAAGTGTTTGTCTGTTGATCGCAATACTGAATCCGATTCTTCCGGATTTCTACCAATATAAAATTGTTTTCTGTACGGGCGTCGTATTATAAAAAGATTTTTTCGTTGATTGTTGAAAGAATTTCCCGAAACTTGCAAGATTTTCAAATTCAACGATCTTTTTGTTCCACAATTTTTCACCAAGCTATGTCGACGCCACCTATCGACTGCTAGCTAAAGCACATTATCACCGTCAGCTGTTACATCTGTCAAAAAGCTGCGTAATATTTTATCCTTCAAAATCAAGTTGATGTAAATATTTTCTCGAGAGGAATCTGCGGAAGTTACGCGAAAATCTTCTCGAATAATGTCCGATCCACAATCTGGCAAGGATCCTGCGGACGAGCAACGGCGAAAATTTCGCTACCGAGGTGAGTCTTATTAGTTTTCGACGACTGCCGACAACTGTTTTACTCAACGACTTGCAGCCGGTGCATTCTTGGGCCTTGTCGGCGGAACTGCGGCGCTCTTTGGCTTCTCGAAAACACTGGGCAAAGCAAAGAAGGATGAAGCGGCTTTCCTAGCCAAAGGCGGTCGAGAAGTTGCCATCCTCATGGACGGCGGCTCCGCATTAGCGTTGCGTGCTCTGGCATGGGGAACCTTCTATGCGGTGCTGGGCACCGGCGCATTCTGCTTCAGTGTGTGGAAGCTGTCTGGAGCTAAAAATGTGAGTAACTTCATCCATGCGAGCTCCTTAACCAAGCTGGTGTCCTTTGCAGATGGAAGAGTTTCGACAAAAGGTCGGGTCTGCCCTACCAAGACTGACAAAAGCGGAACCACCGACCAGCCGCACCGAATTCGACGGATTGACCGATCTGATGAAATACCTCGCCGCCTGGGGAAAAGAATAAAATGCAAACAAGGCGGATGGTCCCTGAAACCCACAGTTAGTGATAGATTTAGTTTATTTTGTGATGCGGCGTTGGGACATTAAATATGTACTGCTCAATGAGTTGGGATTTCTTGTTGTCCAGGTGGTTCGCACAGAGTTCGACCAGACTGTCATGCATCTCTAGGATTTCCTCGTAATCTACCTCCAGATACTCGCGCGCTTCCCTTCGAAACTCCATAGATTCCTCGATAAATTTGTTCAAGTCAGGTGCGCGCCTAAGATAGGCAAGTTTTTCAGGTGACAACACCGAACAGTCGGTGTGGTAGGCAGAAGTGGAGCTGCAATCATGTGTATGCGATGAAGAAACGAATTTATAGAGACATGACTTGACTTACTTGCTGATTTCCTGCTTTGTCTTCTTCAAAAGCGTCAACCACTCGTCGATCTCAGCGTTCAATCGCTGCTCATAGCTGAAAAGAAGTCAATTATTTATGGGACTGCATAGACGGGATCAACACATACTCCGTTCTTTCCTTGGTCTCTAGTGATTCGTCGTCGGGAACTGGCAAATGCAAAATTGGTTTCAGTCAGTTCATTCGGTTTCTGAATGCAAAGCAACTTACTATCGAGTGTAATGTTGAATACACTTCGTGTTACGCTGGAGAATTGCACAGCAATATCGCGATCAGAACTTTCCTCTGAGTCCGAGTCCACTTTCATCTTCATTGAATTATTTGGAGTATTTGATAAACCTGATGACGAGGAGTGAAAATCGTTTGTTGTTATTTTTTTAAATAAAGCCAAAATTTGACACTGACAGCTACAGCTAACATCCGTACAGGAACAGATGCGTCGCATGTCGATGACTGGCGTTTGAGAAATCTCATTTTGGTAGCATTCAGATCGGAATTCTGAGATTCAGTATTTGTGTTCTTTTGGGAAACAGTATCATGTGTGGTGTGTTTATTTCAATAAATACGTAAATCCTACTCTTTTACTTATACCATGTCTCCACCGAGCACTAATCGTCGACTTATATAAATCTTTATTAAATCCTCTACAAATCACGCGATTTACCATACAAATTTAAATCCTCTCGGCAACCGATTAAAAATAAATCCTTTCATAAATCCCATTCACCCTATTCACAAACCTATTGTACAAAGGTACAAATTCTGCACCTTTGTAACAGTCTGAGAACCAAAAAAGGAAACTGAATCTGTCCCTGTGCGAAAAATCTGTCACAAGTTCGTTTTCTATTGTGACTTTTACTGGGGAAATCGTTTTCGCTCTTTGGCAATGACATTGCCACTCTCTTTTGAGAGCCAAAATGACAGAAACAGAGTTTTCGTGTCAAATTAATCCTATATTTGTCCGATGGTCCGATATTTTGATAATTATTGATTGATTTTTTTATAACTTTAGAATTATCGATTATAAATAAAATATTTCTTATGATATGAAATCGTATATCTTGTTATGTTTTCATTTGTCTCAAACTGATATAAGTAAAGAAATAGTAAGAATAGATGATGTAAAAGTTTTCTTACCACACAAAAATGATATTTACTTTTAAATCTCGCAAGAGAGTGACGATGACATTTCGTAGCGGAGAGAAACGCAAAATTCGTTCTTAAAATATCCCGATATGAACGTATTTGTGACAGATTTGGGCATAAGCTTACCGCATGGGGCAGAGTTGAATTAATTCAACATATTTTATCCCAATATATGGATTTGCGCATCCTGATTCCGAATATGTTGTAAGAACTCGTCTCATGCGATTAGCTTATAAGTGATTGCTAACTAGAAATTTGTAACTTTTAATGTAAAATTTGAAAGTCTAGTGTCACCATAACCCCATTTTTGTATTGTTTTAACGATAATTTACCAGCCACAAAGTTCCTAAAACGTTTCGGTTTGGTAACAATTTTTTGACAAAGAAAGGTCAATTTGGTTAAAATTTAGATTTCCGTAAAATATGTCACTTAAATGGCGGTAATGAATCTGTATCATAACTATAATGTGTCAGTTTTATTTCAGTCATGTATGACCTTCACAATATTAAAAACCAGAGTAGAATCTGTATTATATTTTCCTCGGGCACCCAGATTGCAGTTGAGATCTTTGCGAGAAATGCCCAATAGAAAGTGAAGTTTCTGAACCATAGTAGTGTATTTCGAGTTTTCGACTAAAACTAAATTGAAAGAAGATCGTGCAAACTGCATTTTACTTAAGCGCATGAATTTTTCGCCTCGCAGCTTATTTGCATTTCTGATAAAAGTTCAGTCTGTTGTCAAATTTGATTTCCAGAAGTCAAAATAAAGAATATATAAGAAGTACTTATATCCTTTATTTAATTTCCATTTCATGTTTTACAGCGTCGTTTCAACGAGGTCAAAATAATAAAAGAGTGGGATAGAGATAAATATATTTTTTATGCGTTCCTATATATCTTTTCTCTTTCATTTATGAAAATGCCAGAAATGGCTGAAATACAATGGCCGAAATTGTAAATTTCAAACCTAGTTCTATTCGTGTTTTACCGATATATAATAGTAAATGATCGGTTCGCGAAATTTTTAAATTTACGAAAATAATTACGATAAATTTACTGATTGAAAAGAGTTGGTACAACCGTCAGATTTGGTTCCCACTTTTTAACGGATAATGTTATTTCAACATTACAAAATCGTTTAATCGAAATCGTTAACTGTGTAGTCTCAAGTACAAAATACTGTCGCAGTACCGAAGCATTGGCTAATGATTTCTCCTTGGGCAGATCTGTCACAAAAACATTTTCTACTGTTTTTTTTTTCCACAGTGGAAATATTTTTTCGCTCCTGGGAAATGGTATCTCCACTCTTTTTTGAGAGCAAAATGAAAGAAAAAGATAACTCGTGTCAAATCAAATTATTTTTGTGCGCTATGGAGCCACTTTGGGATTTATTTTTAATTATCTCCCGATAACCCTCCTATTATTTGCGGTGGAGACATAGAATTGCATTGCAAAAGTGATGAGTTTTATCACGAAAAGGCTGAGATTTTTTTTTTGTTTAACAAATAAAGCTAAAAACATTTTTCCTTATAATTGACATACTGTCCAGGCCTTAGATGTCATTAGATTAGATTAGATCATTAGATTTACATTTCAGTCTTTGATTTTCATTGCTAGCTATCATGCTTAAGGGCTCGCCTTCATAACAAAATGGGGAAACGAAACGGTGAAATTAGAGAATATTTTCCTTTTAAGAATAAACAGCAACCAGAAAAAATTAGCCATGCAAACTAATAATCGACCTTAGTTTTTAGGCTAGAATTGAATCGGAAAAAATTTCTGACAGATGGAACATTGGAAAAAATTAACCAATTCAGTAGAACGCATGTGTTTCATTAAGTACGAAATTTTCATTTGGTACGAAAAAATAATAAAACTACAATCCTGAAGATGTTTATACTATGTCTCCACCGGCAATTAAAAGAGGATAAGCGGGAGGTAATTAAAAATAAATCCCAGATCAGTTCTACCCGACAAATATAAGATTAGTTTGAAACCAACTCTCTGTTTCTGTCCCAGAAGCAAAAAAAGATTTCCGCTGTAAAAATCACAATAGAAAACGACCGTGTGACAAACTGGTCGTTTTCTCAAAGTCCTGTACAAAGTCGTAAAAAGGGACAGTTTCAGTTTTCTTTTTTAATTCTAAATGATTTTTGATTCTAAACCATGTCTCCATCGAGCACTTATCGTCGATTAATATAAATCTTTATTAAATCCTCTACAAATCACGCCATTTACCATACAAATTTAAATCCTCTCGGCAAGCGATTAAAAATTAATCCTCTCATAAATCCCATTCACCCTATTCACAAAGCTATTTTCTGCACTTTTGTAACAGTTTGAGAATCAAAAAAGGGAATTGAAACTGTCCCTGTACGACAGATCTGTCACAAGTACGTTTTCTATTGTGATTTTTACAGCGAAAATCGGAATGGAAATGACATCGCCACTCTCTTTTGAGAGCCAAAATGACAGAAAAAGAGTTTTCGTGTCAAATTAATCCTATATTTGTCTGATGGGATTTATTTTAATCGTCTCCCGCTAATCTTCTCTAGATTATTGGTGGAGACATAGCATAAGACTCTTAAAAAGATGCATGGGATTTATGGGAGAATTTCCTTTTAATCGTTTGCCGAGATGATTTAAATTTGTATGGTAAACCGAGTGATTTGTAGAGGATTTAATCAAAATTTATATTAATCGTGGATTAGTGCCGGTGGAGACATGGTATTGGAGACATGGCAAGCAACACTTTGAATCTCTGAATGCATAGGTCGAATCTGGACAAAGAATCAATAGTGTTCGGTGTAGCTCAATTGGTGGAGCATTACTCGCGACAAGTAAGGGTTGCAGGATCATCCCTGCCGGCATATCACACACGGGTTTTTTCTTACGACATTTCCGTCCGCTAATATTTCAACTCCACTCTACGAATAAATGCATAGGTGGAAGTACAATTGAACTTAAAAAGAAAAATTTTCCGGATCGTTTTCGCTATAGCTGGGATGGGAAAACTGGTGTATTTCCTGCACATTTATGAACCAACTGAAGTTACCGAATGTCATTTATCCTCAAATTATTATCAAACTTGTCCATCTCGTTTATGCACCGGACATCCCTTGGTACCACTTCATTGCTTTCATAACAAGTTAACCGGATTTAGCCAAACGTTAGTCTGAGAGGTACGGCTGAGATGGTTGCGTGAAAAACTCTATTCTCTTTGTTCTTTTATTTATCAAACCATATTGTGTGAGCGCCACCCGGCTCTACAAATTCATTTGAATTCAACTACCGCTTATTTAGTTCCACCTATCAGCAAATAGATGACGCGCTTTCATCTTTTTGACGGCAAGCCAACTGTCATTGGATTTTGCCTCTCACTCACCGCTGGCTGTCAGTGGCCCAAATAAAAAAACACATGCGACTTTGGCTTTTCACATGCAGCATACCAGTTGCGCATTATTTGCACTTGTTCTCTCCGCTGCTAGACAGAGAGGCAGCAACGACACTACACATACATACACACCACTTGGAAAATGAGAAAATTGGGAAATTTTCTTCTTCACGCAGGAAAATTGTTTAACGGAACAACAACAACCACCACCATCATACTCCACGCAGCAGCAGCACTAGCACCTCTCGCTCTTTCGCACAAAAATCGGAAAGTTAACACACACACGCACACGTTTTGATCTCATTTTTATCGCCGGCATGTCGGAAGAACAAACGGTTCTTGGTGGAGTATCTCTTCCAGCAATTTTGAGTTGAAATAGAACCGGGAAAGCGAATGGACCTGTTATCGTCGGTTGTCAAACGTATTTGTGCACATATACACGGGTTCTAATTGGGAAAAAGCACTGTGTGCCGTTATTCCTTTATTTATTTACTTCTTGTTGTTGCTGTCACTTTATTTAGTCGACCAAATAGCGCGATATTTACGTGGCTCCCGAACGCACATTTTCTATCGTCTATAACTCCCGGAATCGGAGTAGTTCCCTTGAAATCGATACTTGTCCCGCAAATGAGCTAACGAGGCAGCCGGGCGAGCAAAGTGATTCTATTTTTTTGCTTGTTTCGGCCCAAAACATACGAGATCCGTATGCAGAGGCAGAGCAACCGTGCCATTGCACTCCCGTCGCAGCAATTTGTCGTCGTTGTCGGTGTTCCTCCAGCGGTCATCCATCCCTCAAAGATTCTCCTCCGCCGTTCGTTGGAATTGTGAGTGTTTCGTGTTGAAGTTTGTTGGTTTTGTTTGTTCCCCACCCCATTCCTGTGAGTGAAATTAAAGCAAAAAGGGAACAACGCAAAGAAAGTGTAAAAGAAAGCAAAGTGATAGTGCACGATAAGGTTTTTCTCAATCTCTACAAACGAACGCATCCTCGCACCCTAGTGTCAACAGAATGACGACCGACTTGCTGTTCCCGAAAATTGCAGACTGTTCCTATGTATCCTGCTACTGGTAGGTGGAAATAAAGCACTTTTTTTTCCTTTTGTTTCCCCCCATTCAAGCTGCAACATCTGTCAAGTATTTGCTTTTGAAATTAATTTTTTATTGAGTGCAGCTCGCTCGCGGGCGCAGTGGGTGATGCAGAACGAGGCATCGATGAAGATTGCATCTCTGCGCTGCTGTTCGCAATCCCAATGCTTAAGCTGGAGTGCCCATGCAGAGGTGTGTGCGTCTGTTGCATATACAGTCGGAGCACCCCTATTTGTGTACTGGTGTGTTTGGTGTGTGCAAGTGCAACACTGCCATGGAAATTAGGTCATTCGGTCATGTGAGTTCGCGAAAGAACAACACCGAGTGGTTGTTCCCTTTAATCAAGGGATGCAACTCCACCACGCAGCCGAGCACTGACAGTTGTTTAATGCCGGACCAATGGCGCAGAAATACTGATGTGGTTAGGTACAAGGAAGCAGTAGGTACTAGAGATGGGAATTAGGCCTGTGTTTGCGGCTTGTTGGTCGTTTTTGGAACACTGCAGCTAAGATTGACTGACAACTGTTTGTGAGAGGATAGCAAAAAGGTAACCAAAAAGGTCAATTCTTCTGACAGGTCTCTTCTGACAAGGGGCAAACACAATATCGCGTTAGTGTAAGAACTTTTGATTTAAAATCGTAGTACAAATTCGAAACATCGCTGTTGTGTTGAGTTATGTTAGAGAAGCAATCAATATTATCACTTGAAAAATGTTCTGAAAATCTCCTAGAACCGTCTCTAAAATATGTAACAGTAAACTTTAATTGGAAAAATTGCAGAATGCACAATACACACCATCTCTAACGTTCAAATTACATTACCAGCACTACCTACCAAATGTTTGACCGCAAAAATTCAGGTTGCAGTACCGTTACCATTATCAGAAGATAACATTTAAAAAGTCATTTGATACTTTTGTCAAATGAAGGTATGTTTAACTGTCAATTACTGACAGATTTTTTTTTACAGCTTCTAATAAATATTTGAGCGTGCGAAACAAGATCAAAAATATTGCGACTGGACGAGGTTTCACACAATTCTTCTTTCAAACACGACAAAGTTTTTGGGGCACACCTTTATCCTACGCAAAAGTAAAAATCACGAGTGCATCTTAAGTTCTTTGTACTTTTACTGGAGAACGAAAAACAAAATATGTAATTGCTTATTTGCTTTGAACCAACCCATAAAAGCCTTTAAATCTTGTTTGAAACTTGTAAGAAAATGAACTTGTTTAAATAAAAGTCACAATTATCTAGTTTCTATTTTCCCTCTAAGCTCGCGGTGTCGTCTGTGACAAACTTCTATATACTCGGCAATATAAACCATGTAACACCAAATCTTAAAGTTTTTTGACCCGATTTCATATATTATTTGCTTAGACCACGCCCACAAAAGTGGGCATGGGCTTAAAATTAAAATCAATTAATTGTAGTTTCGTAAGAAACGTGAGAAAATACGGTAAAAGTGAAAATTATTTTAGAAAAAAACTGTATTTTTTTTTCATAAAAACGCCCCTTAAAAGTAGGCGGAGCTCAAAACTTTGTATGGAGCAAACTTAGCAAAGAAAAATGCATACCTTTGTCACATTTGTCATGTAATTTTTTTTTCGATTTGGAGTCAACATTCTGAGAAATCGGGTTTTTAAAGATCTAACTTGTTAAAAGTGGGCATGGTCGATATTGTGTTCGGTCCAGTTTTTGTCTTGTTAAACGTTTTGGGCTAATAATGCTCAGTACCAAAATTTGGGCTCCTACGCCATGTCTAATTTGCCCAAACCGCATTTTGAAAGAAAATGTGAAATAGAGGTTGTCTTACATTGAAGCCAGTAGTGGGCGTGGCCGTTGACGGATTGAGCCAATTTTCACACTTTGTCTGTGCAAGAGGAGGACCAAGCCGCGTACCAGCGTATCAGCTCTCTAGCTTGATTTTAAAGACCTAAGACCTTTACACCTGTCGATTCACCTGTCGGTCTCGGTCATATCTCTAAAAAGTCTAAGGGGTCTACGATGACTATTTCACTGTGCTACAAACTATGTATTAAAATTAATATACCCTCGGTCGGGTATAATGAATTCTCCACCCCATAATTACATGATATCAATTCGATGTCAAATTCTAGTGTCAATTTTGAGTAAAGTCCTAGATTTTCCTAGATTGAAAAATTGTCAACACCGTTTTTTGGTGTCCACTTGGTTTTGAAACTCTGACTTCATTTTGACACATTTTTTGGATGTTAGTTTGGTTTCATTTATTGGATTTAATTTTGACACCGTGTTAGTTTGGTTTTAAGTTCTAGCTTAGTTTTGACTTCACAAGAACTCAGTGTCTTTTTTTTGTGGGCTATACTGGAACCTGCATTGCCACTGTACATAAAAAAAAGTTCTCAATTGGGTGGTACATGCAACATGCAATATAAAGTCAAACAATATGTGCACTTTATTTTGAATTGCAAGAACCACATAATTCATGGCTGTTTCACATAAAGAGCGAGAGAGCGAGCCAGGGTCTCGGGTGAGCTGTCAAATCATTTTCAATCGATGGCAATGTGTAGGGTGGTTCACAATACCGGCCTGATCGCTGTCTCGCTCGCCGGGATTTTCGAAAAATTGAAAAACCCTCGCCGAGGTCGACGATTTTTCTGTCATTCGCTGTTGTGAGTTATGACACGCTGTTGAATAGACATTTTTTTTCTCGAAACTAATACTATGTTGCGAAATATAAACTATTTATGTGCAATAATGTCGACAAGTTTTAGAAATATGTTATGTTTTTTCATTGTGCAGTCAAAATAGACGTCGCGGTTTCTCATTCTCATTGTGTATTAACAAACGATTTATCTGGTCTCCTGTTGCCGCTGCCGCTCTGATTTGACGCTCTCGCGCTGAACGTGAAACAGCTATCAAACAAACGCTTAAGGCGTGTGACACACGGCGACAGAAAACGCGCGACGAAAAACAGTGCGATTACCTGCGGGAAACATACCTAAAACACAATAATTCAACCTCAATACAATAATTTTCCGTGCAGTTCCTGTCAGTTTTGATGAAAAATTAATTTTCATCGATGAAAAATAGGGCCATGATTAATATAATTCTTTATTAAATCCTCTACAAATTACGCGATTTACCATACAAATTTAAAACCTCTCGGCAAGTTCCTATTCATCCTATTCACAAACCCGTTTTTTACACCTTTGTAACAGTTTGAGTATCAAAAAAGGAAACTGAAACTGTCCATGTACGACAGATCTGTCACTAGTACGTTTTCTATTGTGATTTTTACAACGAAAATCGTTTTTCGCTCTTGAGAAATGACAAAGCCACTCTCTTTTGAGAGCCAAAATGACAGAAACAGAGTGCTTGTGGAATTTATTCCTGTATTTGTCCGGTGGAGAGTATCATTTGTCCCTCCGAGAGTATCATTTGTCTTGAAAAACCTCTCAAAGTGCCGTTCGGATTCGGCAAAAAATTGTAGGTCCCCTTATATGTAAAGAAACTAACACACCAGCATACATTGTTGAGAAGTTGGCCCTGGCTCACCTCGAGCTGTTGCGCCACTCTATTTATTTATTTATTTATTTATTTTATTTGTTCGGTGGAGCCACTTTGGGATTTATTTTTTATCGTCTCCAGTTAATCCTCTTTTAATGGCCGGTGGAGACATAGTGTTAGATTGCGAAAGCCAACGCGATCATGGCGATTTTCTGCGATCATGGCTGTATATCCGAGCAGCCAAACACGTTTTTCTTGATTTCGAAGTTTGTTTTTCGTTTTATTTGTGAAGCAAAAGCTTTTCTACTGCAGCGTTGACACGCAAGCGTTGCATGATTCCGGCGTGCTTCTGGTTTTGATTCTGGTTTCTCAGCCAAAAAAAAATTTCTCTTCTTTTCAAGAGAGAAGCTGTCAAGAGTGTCAAGTGCCACGAAAACAGTTTCAGGAAATTCCAGGATGTTCTCGAACGTTTACGGAGGGAAATAAAAATCATCTTAAGTGTCAGATCTGACATTTAGGTGACCGAGTTGACAAATGACACAATCCCATATTGTTAAAATTAGGAGGCTTTTACGGAAGCATTCTTCCCCTTCATCCGATTAAAATTAGCCCCATTTTCAAATATTTAAAAACTTAGTGCATGCATTAGATTAGATATGCTTAACTTATTTCGAAGGTGCAACGATTACAGAGGTGTAGTGAAGCGGGTTTACTCTAACTAATATCCCCATAAAAAAGCTTTAAAAATCCCTTATGAAAAATTTGGCTACAAAGTGGCATCGTGTCAAAATTTTCTGGATAACGGCTTGAAAATAAATTTCCTACCGAATTTCGGTGTTAACTATTTTCGTCCACGTATTTAATCTGGCTTAGGAAATCCCTTCTACTGCACAAGCAGAAATTGTAAAGGCAGGCGCACACGAAAAGGACTTTCGCCATCCTTCTCATCGATGAATTCCCAGAAATTCTACTCAGGTTTCAAGTACCCATCTATAATTGATATTGTTTTGACTGAACCTTAGGGTCCGAAGTTATATTCCCTCAAGTTTGGAAACAATACACTTGTACCAAAAAAAAAAAGAAACAAATCACCTTGGTGGAACTTGGAAACCGTACCCAGCTGCCGGTCATTTGCGGACGGTTTTTGTAATGTAATCCCCCATAGCAAAGCCATTTCCCCAGGTACAACGAAACAATCAAAACCTCGGCGTATCCATTTCTGAATTGAATGTAAAAACATTTTTTTTCGCCGCAATTAAAAGCAATGACTTTCAAGAAGTTTTTTTTTCACTTTTGTGCGCGACACAAATTCCTTTTCGCATTTCAACCAGCCGACCGATCCATGGAGGGATACTCCACCCGATAACCAGGGGATTAGGTGACTTTATATAAAATGATTTATTTAGTTATTTGCAATTTTTATACAAGAGCCTGCCTTGTGCCTCATATCAACCCACACATTGGCGCAACCAAATCCATTGTCCTTGGGTGGTTATGGAGTAATATATTCCATAGTGGCATGCAAAGCAAGAGGCACTCAGCTCGGAGTGGTGCTAGACTACCATCAGTTCTTGAGATTATGGCCTTTTGCGCCTTCAAAGAGTCCCTTTACCAAAACAGACGTTTGCATAAAATGCTATTCGATTTTTTTTTTTTCGTTTATTATTGTTGTGAGAGCGCCCACTCAACCAACTACCCACATGTGAAGTAACACTAATGCATGAATTCCATTGAACACATAAAGCCATAAATTGTTTGACATTTCGTCACGGAAAAAGTGTTAGAAAGAAAACCATACAAACAACGTGATATGCCAACCCTGCCTCATTAACTTCACATGAATGGGGCTGAAAAAAAAAGAGTCGAGAGGAGGAAATAAAAAGTTAGCTAGGTCCCCCGATCCCGACCTTTCTCTAATTACCATGGTGAATAATAATTTAATAATCCTTATTATAATAATCGTGATAATGTCAAAGGTTGTTGCAGGAGGCCTTTAACATTCGTCTAGCATTTTGTCGCCGCGTCATAGAACTGAGTCTCGTCGCGGATCATGCTCAAATGCAATTAAAAGTTTTGACGCATTTTTTGTTATAAATAAATAAATAGAGTGGCGCAACAGCTCGAGGTGAACCAGGGCCAACTTCTCAACAATGTATGCTGGTGTGTTAATTTCTTTACATACAAGCATTTTTTGTTGTTTGCTTTAATTTTGATAATTTAATTAGATGTTAATATTCCGTCGCACTGTTCCGTTGTGTCCTATGGGATATACATTTAGGGATAAATTGAATTTCGTTCTTTCCCCCGATGAGCAGAGGCTTGTTTATGACTAAATGAAGTCCGATTTTATGGATCGCAACAATTTTTGAACAATTTTAATTAAAGAGTGGCGAAGAGCCAAACATTCAAGCGAACATTTAATGGAATTGGGAAACAATCGAAATCGAAAAATGAATATTCAAATAAAACACAAAAAAAGTGGCAACATGCATTGTGTGTATTTGGAAAATAATGGATGTTTTGTGAGGTTGTTATTAGTTCCCCTCACCTCCCCCATGCAGACTGCGAAGGCTTTATGATTTAATTATTGATTTAAATGAATTGATGGGAGAATGATTTAGGAATTTTATGCAACCCTACAGCGCGATTCGGACATAAAGAGGCTTTTAATTTAAGTAAACACGTGCGGAGTCAGAAAGTGCGTCAGCGGCGAATGGCCAGGTTGAAAGAATTTTCAGCACCGGCGATTTTGGAACCTAATGGGTCGTAAACAAATTTTTCTTTGTTATGCTGTTGGCAATTGTGTTCCTAATTTTAAATTTATTTAAATTTGAATGGAGATAGGTTAACATTGCATTAAAAATCTACATGTGGAATTGTGTCAATTTGCCATAAAGCGCGGTGACGAATCACAAATTTAAATTTATATTTTCACACTTATAGGAAATGCATTTATGAACAAGTGCAAGTGATCAGACGGCATCGACAACAAAATTTGTCAATGAAAATTAATAGGAGCTGAATTTTAAACTACAGATTAAGAGGATTTCCAACTGGAGCAATGCACATTACCACGAGAAGCATTTGGCAGCTAAGTTGCATGAAACCAAACATTTATGTAGGCAGGACCGGTGCACTAAAGAAATCACAGGGTGGCATCGATTGCGATGATTTTTTTGACGGTTTTTAATAACGATTTTTAAAATGTTTTCAGGTAACTAGCTGTTTTATTAAAAAAAGACCGTCAAGTATGAATACATACAGAAAGCAGTACGCCGGCTTTTGTTGAAGGTTAAACTCATCTTTATTTTTCTGTTTTGTGTGAAATTCTATAACTAATTCTTTAAAAATTAGGTACTATTTCAAAACTGATAAAGCTTTTATTTCGAATCTTAAAAAATGACTACTCCCGTTATTTATGTAAATTTTTTACCTATTATCGTTTCGGAGATAGAGGGCTTTACTTGTCATATTTACCATTTTCAAAATTTCAAATCCATAAAGCGGCGATTTGGGAATTTTTTTTAACTAGTTACAGTTAGTTCAATAGAACAACCATCTGCGCTCACGTTGGGTACTTTTCTTAAATTCTGCAACCATGGATTTCTGAGAAAATAGAAAATATTTTGTTTTTTATTTCATTTGTTTAAATGTGCTTAAAAAATTTAGGTTGGAAACGGCAATTTTAAAACGTTTTTAATGGATTTAGCTTGCTATAATATCATCATAGCGGCTAAGATAATAGAAACTTAAAAAAAAAAGTTTCCGAAAATGTTTTTGGGTTTTTAAGTAAAATCTTTAAAGTTTTTGAATATTCAAAAATTGCTATATTTTTGTTTAAAATTTCAAAAGATAGACTTTGGCTGTTATTTATTTCAAAATAATACTTTATACCGTTCGTTTATACCGTTACCTTTTTTATCATTTTTTAAATTCATAAAATAACTATTTTGAATTTTTTCCAATTGCCATTAAGCCGTTTTCCAATAGCACACCCACCTAAGCTAGCGTTGGCTGTTTTTCTTAAATTCTATGGGCACCGATTATTTCGTAAACGGCAAAATAAGCTCTTCATTTTACTATGTATTAAAAATAAGCTTAGAAAAACTTAGGTTGGAAACGTTAATTTTAATGCTTTTTAACGCAGCTAGCTTAATTTTTGTACGCTTTGCCATCGTACGAAATCTGAACAATCTGATCGCTAATACCATAAAGATGCTAGAAGCAAAATTATTTTTGAAAATGTTTTTATGTTTTCAAGTTAAATCTGAGAAGTTTTTGAAACTTCTCTATACTCTTTATACTCTCTATACTTCTCTAACTGAGAAGTTTTTGAAACTTCTCTATAGTTTTCCTTAAAATTTTGGATAATAAAACGGCAGTTTTAAGACTTGTGTTCAATATCGGCTTTATGCACTGAGCGGTTCAAAAGTTATGGCCTGAAACACTTTGAAAAACGTCATCCATTTTCAACTCTTCATTTCTCAAAAACTTTTCAATATTTTCAAAGAACTATTTTTTTTCTTAAAGCTCAATATTTACTTGACTCGAGTTTCTTTTTTCTAGTTCTTGCCTTCTTAACTTTTCAAAATAAGTACAAAAAACCTTAAACTCCATTTTCATATAAAATTTCAAACTGTAATTAAACCGTTATGTGTGCATTTCGAATCGGTACCTGCAAAAGTTGCAAACGAATTAAACAAATACTTTGCTGAATCCCTGGTTTTAACCAAAGTAGTTGCCCATATCCGAGGCTTATAGCTTTTGATTCTGGTAAGGAATAACTATTTTCATTTCTTAGTCCATTGGTCCACTTAGTCCATTCTTAGTCACGTTGAAGTACACAACTGGCCACTGAGTTACATTTACACGTTCTTATGGGAAGCAGCTTACAGACGAACTTCGTGACGTACGTCGGAGGACTTTTAGGACTTTAGTAGCAAGTTAGGACTTTAGTAGCAAGTCCCTAAAACTTTATTCCTCTAAATTTTTTAATCCTTCCAGGTGAAAAAATGGGAGACGTCATAAATCAACAGATCTAACAAGATTGGGCTTAGACTACATTAGAAAAGTGTTGAAGGGCTTAAAAATTCAGACATGCAACTGCCATTCCAAATTTAGCTGAAAATGTATTTGAAAGGAGCCTTTATGGTTATGGAATCACAGGCCGCTTTAGAATCGGCGAAAACGTTAACAATTTCTTCATTCATTAACATACTTCCTTGCCACAGAAGTATGGAAGTATGGATCTAACAAGAACAGTTCTGGACGAAAGACGCATCGAAACAGCCTCCTAACCAAAGGTTAACAATAATGGGTAAAGACTTTTCTTAAACCAAGAGAACCGAGATTCCGATAGCTATCACGGAAGTCTGGATTTTCGTTTTTAAAAATTGCACTGATCATGGATTTAAGGAAAAACGAAGGGACCCTTTCTAACTAAGCTAAGTAAATTATCCATAGTTACGTGTACTTGAATGGAAACAAATCTTATCTTATCCTATAAAAGCTTGATGTTAATGATATTCATGCTGGCTCATAAAAGCGGTGAATTTTTGTAGAGCTCCACATTAATCGCGTCGAGTCCTGTTGTCTTCTTATTTTTTCAGTTTCTTAGTGAGGTCTGAAGAAATCTTGATAGCCTGGACTAACTCAGGAATTTCCACAAAAACTCAGCGTAGCTATTCAAAGGCGGAAGTTACAGATTGAGGTCGAAGAAGTTTCTCGCCAAAGCAGACTTTTGTGTACAGCCCCAAAGCGCATTACTTTTGTCCGAAATTCCCTTTTCCCTTCTGGGGTTGCTGGTTCTTGATTAGGCGCCTCCCCCGGTGGCGGATATGGGAATGATCTAGTGGGTACCGGCATGGAAAATATCCGGTGTGGAATAAAACCAGCAACCCAGGAAAAATTAAGAAGCGTCTGTCTCTAAATGAGCGGCTTCCTACTGGTCGGCGTCTGTTATCCAGGTAAGGGTCTTCTTATTAGGATATCTTTTTCTCTTCCAATATGCAAAAAAATGAGCAACAAATAGATGCATGCCAAATGCTTTTATTGAATACTCTGCTGGCTACATAATTGCTTTTTTCCGTAAAGGCATAACACTTGCGGGTGGGGCGAACTCTTGACAGCTTTGGTGTGTCTGTGCAGGGTTTTCATGTTTCGTACTGGCTTATCAGCGTTTGTGTTGGATCGAGAACTCTTTTTCTCCGCTCGCGATGATCCACTCGTTTTGAGGGTTTCATAGCCCCTTGATTGTGAAGGAGTTTTTTCACGAAGTCAAGATTGGTTCGAGCGAGGTGACTTTTTTTCCGTTTATCTTTGTACATCTGATTTCCTGACACCAAACGTTTCACCAGAGAAATCTGTCAGTCATTCATCTGTTCGTCCAAGATTCATGTATGAGATTTTCGTTGGTTAAAGATGACTGTCTACTCCCGCTGGGTGGAAAGCGAGTCACTCAACTTTAAGTTTGATCGGCTCACTACTTGCTTCAAGCTCGATGTTATCAAACTTATAGACCAAACAGTTGGGAGGTAGGTTCAGTAAGTAGCTAAAACAACTTCAAATCTGTAATCAAGTTTAACCAATCGACTCTAGTGGGACAATAGTCGATAAAGAACGACCTTGACCTGAGATAAACGTCATATCTCCTTTGGAATCACTTCTTGAGAGGCTATTGATAGACAACAGACTGAAGTTTAGAAACATCACAGAAAAGTGCCTTTCATTTCTCTTCACCGGTCTAAAGAGCCCCTCACTCTCGAGGTCAAAAGCCAAAAATTCAGAGAAACAGGAAAGGATTTGATAACCGGTTATAAGACCATTCAGATAACCCAGTATCAAAACATTGACAAAATCATTTAACAATTTTTGAAGATGGCAGAAATAAGACCTCCAACTATTGTAATATTTAAGTAAATTGGAACGAAATGCAGCAAGTGTTATCGTTATTAAAGTGCCATTTCAGAATTAATTCAGCTGTCACACGATACGGGCATTTTTTACTAAAATAGCCCAGGTCGCCAAAGTTGTATCATGTCAGCATTTCTTAAACCACTTTAAGGAATTTAAAACTATTTAAGTCTTTACCTTAAGACCAACCTCCCTAATTAACTAACCAAAAACACAATTTCGCCATGAATCTCTCTTTTTAACCGTTTTTTTTTTGTTTGACAAAGCTGTCACCGAAAATTTCATTTCCTGCTAAGAATTCTGGTGCATCTGCTAAAATGCAGAAAATTTCATGGGTCGCTTCTTTAGCTTCTCCACAAAAGAATGCGGTTGCTACAGCAATTTCCTTAACTGATTGAAGGAAGTTTCTCTATCATCCCAAGGTTTACAATGTCCTCGCTGGTCAAAACCCAATGACGGAAGTCTAAGCAATTGCCTACCATCTCATAACCATCAAGGATTGTCACAAAGCACTCATGTAAGAAAAGAGGAATACAGGTTCCACATTTTGCTCCGGAATCCATGACTTGGAAGGAAGCAACCCACTGTTGTCAGATAAATAAATTTGTGAGGGAAAATATTTATCGGGTTGAATAAAATTACTTAAGGGATTTCGTTTCAAAATGACAATTGGTCCTGCGATGCTGTTCAGTTAGTGATTCAAAAGGGTAAACGAGAATAAACTGCACTGTAATTTGTGTACTGTCACTTTAATGGAAAATTTCCCTTCGTTTTACCATAGAGGGAATTTATTTCATTCAGGAAAACCTTTACCCGTACAGAGTTTGCTGTTTTTTGTTCCAGCTTGGTATCCTACAGGATATTTTCATTGATTAGTGTTCTTCCAAACCGAGAAATGAGAAACTGCAACAAACACGCACGCGAGAGAATCCACATCGCATACACACGCATACTTGGAAAACTAGGACCCCTCTCTCTGGAAGAAGAACGTCCTTCTCCTGTGGGCTGTGGTCCTCTTCCTGTTCCTGGTGCAGACTCATTTCTCTGAAACCTCTATGGTCCCTCTCCATGCACATACAACCATCTCGCTCCCTCTTGTTTTACGAAAAAGTCCCCATCAGCAGCAAGTATTGTTTTTTACCATCTCGCCTCCACCGCAGGATTCTCCACATCCTGTCGATTCGCCCTGTCAACCCTTTTGTCTGCCGTTCGTTCCTGTTGTTCGTATTTATTTACTTATCGGTCCCCGAAAAAATCCCCAAACCAGAAGGATAAACAAAGGAGTTGACAGGGTACAGGACTGACGAAAAAAAGCGATACAAACTGCACCGCTTCACTGATGGTCGAACAGGATAGTTCTGGGAATTTAATTTGATTGTTGGCTATGCGACAGAATCGACCTACTTCCATAAATTTTCCACCCAACTCCGATGGGTGGAGGATATCCTTTTTCGTTGTTACTCTCTTCGCCATAAATCTTTGTTGAGCTCACTTTCCTGCCGGAGTCGAATGTCCTGTTTTTGAGGCGAACTCTACACGGGTAGCACAGCAGCGTCCCTGAATATGCCAACTCATACCGCACCCGCCACGGCGCCACCCGATGATGGTTTTAATTAGCTGCCTACGGTTAATAGGTGATAAGGAGAAATTAGCGATCCTTTTTGCAAATTAACAATTCCGGGCACGTAGCGTGTGCAAAGATTTCGTCCTTAAAAACCCTGCTGCTCGTTTTTGACAAGAACACCAACCAGCACGGACGATCAAACCTGATTCCACCGTGGATCTGTCAATGGGAAAATACATAAATCTTCCACTTGACGGTCGCACAGGACGAGCACGAGAGTGTTTCCATGCAATTTTAATGAGTGACAGGACAGTCCTGTGTATATGTCATCAGTCCAGGTGAATACTTTTTAATGCTTTTTCGAATTAATCGCCAATGCCAGGCATTCCAATGAAAGAGCACAACGACAGCGCTCGGCGTTTAGTGAGGAATTTAATTTGCTGTCGGGCTCTCGGGTTGAGGTCCTGCTATCCTGCCACTCCCACCAAACGATTTAGCATAATTTATTGAATTTTTATATCCTTTGTTTGGCAGGCTCTGGTTTGATAATGACGCGATGTTAATGATGCTGGGGTTGTTTACGATGTTGTTTTTGGAATTTGGATATGCGACGCGCGGAATTGAACCTGCCAAGGATACCACTACTCATCGGGAAATGGTACTCCGTTTAATTGCTCGTTAATTACCCTTTGTATACGCGCCGCGTCTGGGAGTTTATTTCGGGCGTGCTGCGGGGCTGGTCCACACGGAAACAATTGATTCGATGTAATTTCTTATTAATTAGAAAATCGCCATTTCACAGCGGATGTATTTTAAATTAATTTTGGTGAGAGGTTGATGTCTGGAGAGGAAATTGCTTTTTAGACATAATCCCTTGTGTTTTTTCTTTTTTGATCAGCGTGAGAATTTGTTGAGTGGTGCTGCTACGGTTTGGATCTTAAAAGAGAAAAAAACACCTGCATTTTAATAGAGCACAAGGATATTAATTAGTATTTAATCTGTACTCTTAAACGCTGCCTAATAAAGGAATGACACAATGAACTGCTGTAAAATGTTAAGCAGCCCTGTCAAGAATTAATGGCATAGTTAATCGCATAGTAAATGATAGGAAACACTTTGCTCGAGCTTGAAGGTCGTTAATCTGTGCATAGGGGTAAGAAGACACCTTTAACAAACAATACGTAATAGCCGATCCGAATCTGGAGTGCAAAGAGGTTAAATATTGGACTCATTTATTATTCTTTTATGTTTTTTGAAAATGCTCCACAGGGCAGGTATGTCAGTTATATCCTTAATTGCTAAAGTAGCCTGCGTGATGCAAGCAATGCAATTATAGTCAACGCATAGACTCCATGTAGGCCTACCAACCCTTGGCAGTAAGGTTGTAGCTGAAAAATAAATCTTAAACTAAGAAAAAACTACAGGAGTTTGATACAGACCGACTGCGCGGCTTATTGGTCAGCGTCCGATCCAAGTGGGAGGGATCTTTAAAAAGTCTTGTCGACGTGAGCGTCTTCCCAATTGGCTTTTTTTCTCTTGGCTTGGACCAGCCGAAAAAAGCCAGCTCCATCATGAAGAAATAGAAAAAAAGACTTAGGCTTTATGCTGACCCAAGGCACCTTTTCGAGCTAGGCCTGCTCACCTCTGAATCCATTTTAGTTCCTTATTAGAGACAACTCTTGATACAAGGACACATAAGGACTATTTTTTTTTTTCTGTAACTTCAACGCCCTTGTGAGTACGGAACACAATTTGGAAGACCGTGATTGGAAGACACTTACTTACTTAATGCGGCGCTACAGTCCGGGGTGGACCTGGGCCTCAGCCAACAAGCTTCGCCAGCCAGCTCTGTCTCTAGCTTGCCGTCTCCAGTTACGCACGCGAAGTTTGCTGAGGTCCCCTTCCACTTGCGTACGCCACATGAGTCTCGGTGCTCCTCTACTGCACCGTTGGTTGGATTCGAAGATCCAGCCATCCGATCCCATGTCCATCCGCTCTAGATGACCCAGCCATCGTAGACGTTGTGTTTTGACTCTTCTGGCTAGGTCGGTATCGTCTATGCAGACGGGACCGTAAATCGTCCGAAGAATTTTCCTCTCGAAGCAGCCTAAAGTGTTTTCATCCCCCTTTGGATTGGAAAACAGTTGATCGGTAATTAAATAGGAACTGATAGGGTAAGGGTTGATACACTTTTCTTCCACTAAGAAGAAAATGCTGAGGCTGACCACATCGACGAACTGGTCACCACTAAGTGAAAAGAGTATTTTGTTGCGACCAAGGCACAAACCAAGTCTAGTAAAAAGAATACGGTGGTCAAGGAGGCAGGATGTTGCAGAAGACGTCTGTGGAGTGAAGCGGCTTAATGCGGGACGCAGCTGGTATTGAGAAAAGAACTCGTTTCGAACACCTGCCGTTCAACATGGCATTAGAGGGAAGAAGAAAACCTACATAGTGTGGAGCAACGTCTGCAGTCTACGTGGAAAACGTTGCCGCTGTTCTTTTTCCACAGCAAGAGGGAATAGAGCAGCAGGCAGAAGAGATTCTCCAAGTCTGAAAAAACATCAAAGGAAATTGTTAGAGCAACTGGTGTCGATAATCTCCAAAATTGGCTTTAAAACAGCAATCAACAGGAATCCATACCTTGTCGCAGATGTCTTCAACGCTTACCTCAAGCATGGAGTTTTCCCGCAAGAAAAGATGAAACAAAGGTTTTCTTGCCAAAAAGCAATAAACCTCCGCCGGATCCCTCATTGATAACTAGAAACCTTTTGATGCTTGACACAATGGTCAAAGTAGGTTTTCGCAAGGCGCGCTCACCGATTAAGGCCACCGACGAAGTCGTTATTACAGCGATAAAGTCCATACATTACCCTGCATGCTAAGAAGACTTTTAACACCGCAGACTAGGGCAACATTCTGCGAGCACTAACCGCCAAAAGATTTCCGGATTATCTGCAAAATACAATGAAATAACAGACTTGTTTGGAAACAGAAAACTTAGCTTCCACACCGACGACGGGATGAGGCAGTATAACGTCACAGGCGGCGTCCTTCAAGATTCCGTACTAGGGCCTCTTCTATTTTATGTACGAAGACGCACGTGTCAAACTACTGATATCGATTTCGAGGACATATTGATCGTTGTAGTGGCCAACATATTGAAGAACTAGAGCATGACTGTAATTAAGCCGTCGGAATGGTACAAGATTGACCAGTAAGGAGGAATCTATGTTTATGGAGGTGGTATGTACTAACCAATGGTTAGTAGCAGACGAGTAATGGAAACGATACGAGCGGCCGTGGGCGACCAAGCAGAGCTTAAAAGTGGCAAGAACAACAGCTATGCCTTGGCAAGGATCATATCGAATGCCCAGGAGGACCATAACCGAAGAAGAGACGCCAACGGTACTCTATGACTTCCGAATATGAACTACTGCAATGAAAACGAAGTCACAGTCGAAAAACAGAGACGGTCTACAGAACCAATGTATTGAGATTATGCAGCGCCTTCCGAACAACCTACGACACGCCGCAGGCGTTGTACATGCAATGATGCCAATAGACCTCCTCGTTAACGAAGCTGGAAAATAAAACATCGTGCCGTGAGGAGAAGGAAGCCCACAGCAAGGAGACAGAGGTTAAATTTAAGACCCTCTAAGAACAATCCTAGGAGAATGGCAATGTCGATGGAACTCCTCCGACAAAGGTAGACGGACGCAGAGATTGATCGCTAAAATAGGCCCATCCTGGGTCTGAACTTCCACCTAACACAGATAATTACTGGTCATGAATGTCCCAGAGACTACCTCCACAGATTTGCACATGAAGGGAACGCTTACTGTCCAACATGCACAGCAGTAGAAAACGCAGGACACATGATGTTTTACTGTCCACAATATCACGAAAAGCGTAGCCAACTCGGTGAAGGCTCAATCCCAAAGAACATCATCAGATCGATGTATACCGATTAGGCCATCCAGAGCTTTATTCGCTCCATTTTAAGCCGAACCATGACTATAACTAGAAATAATTTCTGAGGCTTGTTCTGAAGAATGCCGGGATATATGTTGTAGCGTTCTTCACTTTTTTTGTAGATTTGGAAAGTGTTATTCCCAGAAATTGGCATGAGATCACAATTTTGTGACTTATAATCTACTCACAAAAAGTGCAGTGCAAATGTGTACGCTCACCAGAAAAAGGTTTAAACTGTGATCAGTTTACTTACCAAACACTTTTCAATGAAATGAGTATGATTCGCTTCTAAACTCGGCTAAGGCGGTGTGAGTAAGCACCGGCATCGCACTTGATTACGTTAAACACCGCAAACACCGCAAATAAATTGCGGTTATACTCCACAAATTTGCAGATGGTTGGGAGGAAGGAAGTTAGTTTCGTTTTTATATCATAGTGGAATGATAGCTAAATTGCTGACAAGATCTCTTGTTTTAGGTCATTTGAATGAATAAGCGTTATTGCGGTGTTTGCGGTGTTTTCTTTATTGAAATGCGGTGGTAGTGTTAATATACTCGAACATCGCAGAGTTAATGAACTTATATGACTGCACCAAATCAAGTCATTACGTGTTTGCAACCAATGCGATGGGGATACATGTTAAGCGTGGGACCAATGAGTTATATTATAACCGAAAATCATTGCTCTCGTTTGTGAGCGCTTTCAGTCTTTGTAAAGAAAACGCAAAAGCTGTATACAGAGGAATAACGTCAAATTCCATTCATTTTGGTATGTTCTGCCATCTCTCTTTTTCATAATATGGAATGGATGTTGCAGTGCAGGTTTTCAATGACGAGTTTCAATGACGAAGGGACAAGCCATCTGCATTTTCAGTAGCAGTTTCTCATTATCAGAAGAGAAGTACAGCGGACTGTGGAGAGTTTTGTGGCCGTCTGTGATGAGGTAAAGCGTGAGCTTACGTGAAAAAATCCAAAGTGAAGCTCGTTTTCAAAAAGTACACCCTGCACGTCCCTTTGTAGTCCCTTGTCCCCATGCAGTCCCTTTGAAACTGTATTGCAGTAGAGAAATGAAAATTTTCGGAGCCTTTTTTTTATTTTTTTTTTCAACATACGCTCAAAGCTTGAAATAGAAAACGCTTGAAGTGATGTACCGAAGTACCAAATTACGTTGACCATGGCAGTTGATGAAATTTCCAATTAGTGACGGAAAAAAGAAGGGCCACTTAAGGGCCACCTTTTCTTTGGCCCTCTTTATGGCACAGAAGACGGACACAAACTTAAACCTAGCTCAAAAAAAACCTTCACGTCGTATTCCCAAATAAAATATTCGGGGTCAATTAAAAGTGGTTTCACTCAGGGTTGCTTGGGTTCCAAAAACCTAGCCCTAATGCGATATAATACAAAAAGTCCTTAAAGACATTCGGAAGAATCGAGCCAAGTTCGCACCTCAAAACGATGTGCCACTGGGTTCAATTTACGGCCCCATTAATTTTTAATAAGACTGGTTTCGATATATGAATATTTTTTTTTTTCACAATCCGCTGTCGAAAGGGCCATTATACAATTTCAATGCTTCCTGCCTCATTCATTCATTTATCCTTAAAAATTATCCCATTGTGTTCGTCGATTCTGAACGTAAAAATCATTATCAAACAGAGATCTCCCGCAGACAGCTTATCCACAAAACAATTTTTTTTTTACAAAAAGAGAATAATAAAGCAAAGCTAACAGAGTGGATCAAACAAAGAATTAAGGATCTCCCCATAGCTTATTTTAGGTCAGCAGGATACTTTGCATAAACATTCTTTGAATGCACATTCGAAATGATTACCCATTATACCTTTACCCATTATCAAATACAGACTTGTGTTCGGGTGTGGTGTAGATACGTCCTTTACCTCAGAGACCGCACCAGAAATCGTCTGAAAATTACGTGTGTGTGAGATTTCCAAGGGGAGGCAAAAACCATGAGCATTAAATACTAGACATGATGGCTAGAATTTTATAGCACCTCCTGAATGGGGTGCGCTGTTTTTTTTTTAACACATCTTGTCTGTGTGTGGTGTTGTTGTTACTCTTGTTGCACACCTTAGTTCTTAGCGAATTTCCATCTCATTTGCATTTTTTGTCCTACCTTTTGGGTAGTTTTACTACGACATCGTCATGCAAAAAATGGGTGAAAAATGTAGAAGGCGCTCCTTTTCATCTCACATGGCACCTCGGGTTGACAAAGACTGACGATGACTGCTGCAGTGGAAACCAAACCCTCACTGGATGCAATGGCCTCGAGAGGAGCGCCGCCACACTCATCCTCGGTACATAATCCTCTTCTTTGTTTTTGTTATCCTTTTTTGCATGTAATACATATAGGTACATCCAAGACAACACACATGCCAACACACCACTGGCTGGCTGGTTGGTGGTAGTTTCTGGTATAGCAAGATAGTCAACAGTCATCATTCTGCCCCCTACCCAGCGCGTGGTTAAAATTTAATGAGGTTTATTAATGTTGCGCCTGGATTCAAGCAAAACACACATCAAATACCAGGAAAGTGTCGTGTGTGTGCCCAGAACAATTACGAAAGTCAACGAAGTCTTTGTTACGTGAGAATTATGTCCCAATGATGGCACATTGTCGGATGGAGATGGAAACAGATTTAGTTTCCTACACCAGAAAGTGTTTTTTTATTTCCTAAATTAGATATGCAAGAAAAAGGATATGAATGGAAAGAAAGGAAGTTTTTCGGTTCAGTCTAGCGAGTGAAATAATCTTCAAAAGAAACTAGGTACGACTGATTCGGAGAAAGGAAGGTGTGCATTTTACTTTTTGTCCCACAAGGATATACAAACGGGGGCTCTTCTTTACGACTGAGATAAGAAAATGATTTGTGCTTGATATGAATGACTTACTAGATTCAAACATTCACTTGGAGAATTTTAATTAAGGACATTTCTCGCCTGGGATTTTTTTATTTTGCAACAAAAAAGAGGAGATTTTGTCGGAGGATACATGCTATAATTTGTTTAATTGTTGTCACATTTGAGTGATTACTAGACATGATGAGAATTCGTTTTAGGGAATGTGTCACTACGTTAATTTTTTTTTTTTTCACAATTATAATATTTGAAATTGGATCACGGAAAAGCGGGTTTTGTAATTTGACTGTGAAGTGGAAGAACATTTTATACTTAGCTGGAAAAGTTACCACGTGAGACCATGTTTATTCAGTTTCCTGTTTTTCCCATGGCAACAGATATTTTAACTGGTATCCAAAGCTTTGAATATCAGGCACAGAGTTGGTTTAACTTGGAAATAGGAGCTAAGCCATTGAGACTTATCCGAACAGCTAGGATCTTAAAGGCTGAAATTATGGCGATAAAGGAAGTCTTGTCCTGGCTTAAGAAAAATGTTATATCCGCCAAGGACATACGCATATTTCTGACAGCCAAGCGGCCATCAAGTGCTATATAAACTCTAATGTAGCCTTAGACTGCCATTCATCTCTAAAGGAGATGTCGGAGCAGTTCAACATTCTCCTGTGCTGGGTGCCAGGACATGGTGACATTCCAGGTAACTGCAAGGCTGACGAACTCGCCAAACTTGGAACTACCCTCCCAATTTTGCCTGATAAAGGCTCCGTAGGCATTCCAATTTCGACATGTAAACTCATGATTAAACTGGATGCGATAGAAAGAACAAATCTCAGATGGACTAGTGGTAGTACCTGTCTAGCGACGAAACAGATCTGGCCAAAGCTTGATCTTAAACGCTCTAGGAGTTTGATCGCTCTTAACAGATCGCACATTAGTGCTACAAACGGTGTCATTACAGGACACTGTCTGATAGGCAAACACGCGACAAGGCTTAGTGTCTATTCCAACGACTTTTGCAGGAGCTGCATGGATGAGGAGGAAGAAGAGACCACTCTCCACTTTCTCTGTACATGCCCCGCTCTTTCCAAGAACCGAAATCTTCACATTGGAGCTTTCTTCTATAATGATCTCAGTGATCTCAGCACGACTGACCCGAAACCTCTCTTACGCTTCATTAATAGCTCGAAATGGTTTAACGAGTAGGCAATAGAGTCAGATCCGCGTGATATCACAATGGACCTACATAGGTCTAAGTGTGTTGGTTTCTTTGGATCCGACAGCCACTTCAACCTAACCTAACCTAACCTAGGATCTTATAAAACACAAAGGGACCGTTCATCACTACATTTTTTTATCCCTTTTAAATAACAATATGTCCTTGTTTTTGAGTCCTGATGCAAGCTATAAAAATAGTTGGTAACGTTTACTTTTAGATACTTTTTTAGTAGATTGATTGTGGTTCCTGTGTCACCGTCTCTAGACATGAGATTTGAGACTTAACGAGCAAAACAGTAAAACGTCAGATTCTAAAGCATAAAATAATAAGCCTAGTGACCCAACGTTAACTGTTCCTTTATGAGACCCTCATCATTCACGATGGTTGACGTCAATCGACTGACTGTGTAAGGTGCGTAAAACACAATAATAAAAAAAACATAAAACAAGCAAAATCAAAATTCTTTTGTGTTTCGTCAATTAGCTTCAATCGATTGCTGATTGACGATTATAATAAACGTCAATCGATTGACAGTTTAAGGGCCACACTATTTTTTTGTCTATAGTTTCCTCGGCAATCGGACTTTCAATTATTTCTGAAAATCCTCTGAAAATTATTCTGTTTTTCGTCAATCAGCTTCAATCAATAGTGTGTAACGCATTCAGATACATTTTCACCAATCCATGCACATTATTGACATCAATCGATTTACCAAATAAGGCCGCCTTTTAATCGACGAAAATTGTTTGACGGAAGTATTTTTAAAAGACATTTGCACCATCAATCAAAATGACCCTGATCATGCAAAATCAAGTGTTTTATTTTTCGGCAATCAGCTTCAATCAAGTGTGGGTGTGACCCATACTGATACATTTTCACAAATCCGTGCACATGATTGACGTTGATCGTTTTACTATGTAAGGCATAAAAGCCCCATTAGTTTTTCTTGTTTAATTTTCGCTGCAACCGGTCATTCAATTATTTGTTTCTGGAAACTGTTCTGTTTTTCGTCAATCAGCTTCAATTGAATGTATGTGACGTCAATCGGTTGACGTGTGTAAGGGCCGCATTTGGTAATCGATAAAAATGGTCTGTGGGAATTATTAAAAAAAAAGTATGTAATAACTAGACATACATACTAATAACTACAACTTGTTGTTGTACTCTCGAGGCTTTAAATAAAAAAAATCCGTACCCAATCTCGCACCTTAATAGAACCAAGCCCAATGGTTACATAGTGGCGAATACTAAACCGACTATTATTTATGACATGACATTTCGGGTATAAAACTACGATAGCTCATATAGTTTCTGAACTCTATTTAAGGCACATGATCTCTAACCACTTCTTTGGTTACAATGTCTCTTCAGAGTTCGCGTTTGCTAGGCAAGTTCAGAAGAGGTTTTTTTAGAACCCTATCACCTGTTTTGGTTATCCGTGAATCTGCAGTCGCCATTGTGATTTAAGTTTTTTTTAAAAATAGGCGTCTTTGGCGCAACTGGGATGAGTACGGACATTCCAATTGACTACATCTTTCCGTCTCTTAGGAGAATTGATTGCCAACTGCTTATAGGCGCCGGGCCCTTCCAAGCTTTTGCTAAACACTTAAATGAGTAAGGCTTGAGCGAAACCGTATGCTTGAGACTGACGTGGTGAGTAAACTCCGAACACGTAAACCATCACTGAAGCTCCCTCTCATATTTTTTTAAAAAAAGAGGAATCTAAGAACATCAAAAAAAATTCACTCATATCTGAAAAATACTATTTGTCTGTTTTTAGTGGTTCTCGAGGCGCAAGCTTTTATCAAGGATTCTTGAATTCTTTGCCTGTATGTACTTTTGTATGATTACCAGAGCCTTTTGATAGAATGATAAAGTTGCTAACTACGGTTTCGGCGAAAACGCTTTTCCGAAAGTCGCATATTTTTTCCCTTTGTCTAAAAATCTTCAGAGTAGTAGTGGCTACGAAAAAGTCGATTACAAAACAGTAAATTCGTTCTTATTGCATATAAAAAAGACGCGAACCAAAAATGGAATCACGTGGTATTCCACATCTTTGTTAGGTAGTTAAAAGTTGTTAAAAGTGCTTTTGTGGTTCAAAGCTCATTCCAATGTTTTTGATTTCGTATGCTCTTTTAATTTGAAAAAAAGTGACATTAATTCTTCACTAAACTTTAAAAACCCACCTTTTTATTAAAATTTTCATAAACTTTAAAGCCGCCCGGTCCAGACCGACCTCAGTAATTTTGCACACTGTTTAACTAGATGAAACCACAAACAAACGCTTGTTTTTCTCTTTGTTCCTTTTTTTTTAAAATAGACCTAAAAGCAAGTGGACTTAAACTGGAACCCTTTGGCATGCCATAAATAATAATAAGTGTACTTTATTTCGTATTCAAACCAACATTTATACAAATATATGAGCCGCAACAAATTTTGCACAAAAGTGAATTCCCCCTTTGCCCTTGGAATGTCTCATAAATCTGCCAAAGGACGACATAATTCAATTGCAATCATAAGACGTATACTTACACCCTTCATATTTTTATGGCTCGCCATGTAATAAGCACTTTCAATAAAATGCAACTCTGCCAAACAGTAAAAGGCTACTTTGTCAAAACTTATGAGTTCAAGGATATAAAAAGTTTATCCCCCAGTAGGTATACTACATATATGCTGGGCATTTTATGGTTCACATTACGATGAAATAACCGCCATACATCGTTCTTGAACCTCCTGAGTATTCAATTTTTTTTTTTTGCTTTGTGCCAATTTATGACATGTCATCTACGATGCTACAAAGATGTCTCCCGACATTATTTGTTATGTGTGTGTTTCGTGCTGGAAAATTCGCACAGGCCAAAGACGACAGCGTTTAGCTCATCATCGCATGTAGCATCGGCAAGAACAGTTTCTTACAAACATTCCTTTGGCACGTACATCGAATCAATTACCCAACCAAAGTTTTGTTCCAAAAACATGACTCCATGTCCAGTGATTCATGGTGTCCTTCCCTGTCCTCCAAACCATGGCATAACACAGGATGGGACAAAAAAAAAACAACACACACACGAAATTTGCGAAAAAACTAAGTTTTTCTATCCCCACTCAGGCCAATTATTCGACACAAGTTGTCCTTGTCAGCCGCTTGGGAAAGGTCGCCTCGAATCAGTGAATCCCACACCGGAAGGATGACTTTATCCGCCATATCCGAACGATACGTGACTCCGTACGCAGATACACGCCCGAGCGAGGATGGATGCATCAGCAAGGTTATACATAGCACACGTGAAATCTGGAATCCTTCATCCAGGAGGCCAGCGGCGCCAACAACACACGTTGCCGGTTTAGTGACACGTTCGGCGTATTTAAGGAGGGAGTGTCGGCTCGGTAAATGTTCAAATAAAGCAGGTGAACCATGCTACATGCACGGATAACTGCGGTTATTTGCGCGATATGCGGATGTTTACTCCTGCCAAGGACATAGAACAACAGAAGCAGCCGTCGACTTGCACATACATATTTCCAAAATGAATCCACGTAGCCACGCTCATTTGCAAATGGTCCGAGCTTTTGTAATCTCGACTAGTTGTGTCATCCGAGCTGCGCCGGATTTAATTAGTTTTCCAAAAGTACCTGCACCCGCGAACGTGTTTGCACGTTTCCACTCACTGCGCACCGATGACAATCCAGCCCGCACGACTGTCCAATTAGGCCGTGCCAAAGGATTAGTTTTCGAACAAATCCCGCCGAGCATATCGAAAGACATCACGTCGCCCCGCTGCAGGATCGCACAAGTCAACCTAGAGAACAACTTGAACTTACGTTTAGATGCGACTTGCTCAAGTGTCATGTGCCGCAGGGGAACTGCCGTGTCGTCTCTGTTGCCTTGTCGAAGCGAATTAGTCTGGTAAAAGCTGGCAATAAATTGGATATAGCTCCCGCAAAACTATGAGTACTAAAGCTACTTCCTTCCACTTCTGGTAGCAGGTGGCGCCGTGGTACACTCACAATGGATACACCTACACCGTATACAGAAAACCCCCTAAAAAGTCAACTCACATGGTGGCGCTCAAAGTCACTTCGTTGTTGACATTTGGAATCGTATCTGACTGATGCGGGCGGACCAGGGGGGAGCACCAAACACAAGAACTGTGCAAAACTGCGGAAAACTGCTGACGCGAAGCTTGTTTAGCTCTCGGAAATGAATGGAGGAACAATGTCCTCCCATGCTTTGGGTGTTTAGGCTGCTGGCGGCTTTGGATCTTCGTGTATTCGTGGGCGTGCGAACTACGTCGTGGGACTAATTTAGTTAGATTTACCGGACCTCTAACGACGCTCGTGTGCGGCTATGTGGACACTCACACACCCCTTGTACACCCCCAGATGGTATCGATTGATTGTTATTGTGGATGATTGATGATGTCCTGGAGATGTGTCCTCCGGGCCGGGCGAATGAATCTTTTGAAATTGGTTCTCGAGAATGTACAGAATGGTGGTTCAAGTGGAATGGCGTGTGACTTTGACTGCTTGACTGAGTGACGATGGGTGTAGTTATATGCGGACGGGACGGATATGTTTGACATTCGGTGCGATGTTTGTGAGATCCTGATGGGCTGCCGCCGCTTGTATTGTACGTTAAGTGGAGTTTGAAAGTGCTAATGGGACACTTATGATGTTGTTCGCTAAAGACTTTTATGTGTTAGCTTAGACCGTGTTAACAAAGGATTATATGTGTGGGATGGCATCGGACGCATGGGGTGAAAGTCGAGTGAAAGAATTGCCTGGGTGTACACAGAAAGGACATTTGCAATAAGAGGCACTTTTTGTGTTTGTGTTTAATGTTTGTGCGAAACAAAGAAAAGAAAACACTCGTGCGGTGAAGGGGGGTTAGGTGAGGTTTTTGCTTTTCCACGAGTGGGAACAATTTTGTTCTTAATGGATTTCGATTCGACCAAATTAAAGAACAGTGCAAATATGTGGCAGAAGCGTTCACTGTTTATTTAGTCATGATCATGACTTTTGTGCGTATAATATCAATAGGCATTTGGCTCATTAAGAGTAGGTCACTAATGGGAGGGTTTCTATGTGTCAGCTCAGAGCTGATTGCAGTTAGTCGGGGTTAGAAAAGCGTGTCAATATAGATTGATATACGAGAGCTTATTGCTTTGTTAAAAAGCAGAGGGGATAGTTTTGAGATTTTTTAATATGCATGATAGTGGCGAGAATCAGGCTATTTAGGACTACATGCAATGACCATGCCTAACCCAAAACATGCGTTTTAGAACAATTTGAAAAAATACAGCGCAAAAAAGAACGAGAAAGCTGTAGGAAGTTCTCTGAGAACAATCACGAATACCTTCTCCTGCTCAAGGGTCCTGCACCAAGGCTACTCCAGGCGCTGGAAAAACAGGAAGAAATTAAACGTCTCCAAGAAAAACGGTTAAAAGTTTTACCGGAACAGAGAAAGCGACTTTTATTAGAAACTCACTTGCCAGCACCCCGGAGAGAAGACTGAAAACTAGCTACAGAAATCTTCTCCAGAGAGTGGTTAGACTGGGCAATTAGCTTGTCTCAAATAAAAAATCATATGACAAATGAGAGAAGGTAAACTAGTTCCGCGTTTGACAAGGATACGAAAAAGCACTTTAGCACCGGATCTTGTACCTAACCATAATGGAGCCTTCCAAAAAACCAGCAGCCTAACATCGTTTCTCCTAAAACGGAAGTGAGTCATAATTTTACTTTCAAAATTCTACTTTTCAAAAATCTGCATTTAAAAAAAAATCAGTTTTCAAAATTTTGGTTAATTAAAAAATCTACTTTTCGAAATTCTGACTTAAGCAAAAAAATTAAGCTTTTTCTACTCCTAAGCAAACTTTAGACTTTTTTTAAGTAAAGCAAAAATAAAAAGGGAGGTAGAGGGGGGGCGGAACGCTCCCCATTCATAGTACACTTCATCACTTTGACAAAGCTGCATTTCCAGAAGTTTTTGGTTGAAAAAACTTTGTAAAAATTTTTCAAGGTTTTGGTTTTTTCACAGTTTTGAAAAAAAATTGTTTTTTTTCAAAATTTTAACACATTTTGGGCCACATACTCAAGTAGTTTGTGCGTGCGTAAAATTAAGTTCATAAGATAGAAATAGATCAAAAGTTAAAGGTATTGTAAAGAGCTCATCATAAAATCATTATCAGTAATGCAACTCCAATAATTTTGAAGTTGCATTACTGACTTCGCTATATTTTTCTTCCGAATCCCGATAAATTGTCCTGGTCTGAGATTTTTGGGCGCCTTTCCTTTACGATCATTAAATAATTTTTTTTTGGGAGTGCTAAATACTTTAAAACAGTTTTTTTTTATGTTGTGTCAAAAAAAAAATTACGGAAAAACCCTAAAAATTCTTATTTTTCGCACAAATTTATGGAGGTAATTTTTGCCGTTTTTTGACAGTTGGAGAGATGAGTGCCTTCAGCAAATTGAGGAAAAAGCGACTGCGCTTAGCCATCGTGAAATACTTTTTCGGTAAAAACTCGGCTACTTGTATACTGTATGGACTATGTTGTTATTTTGAAATATTAATAAGTTATGTTTTATATTTGTGAACAATGAAAATTCATTTCTAAACTTTCTCTGCAAACAATAGTGCTTGGGTGGCCCGTCTCACGGAATAAAAGGATTTAAACTCTTTTTTTTTTCGCGGGGCTTAGCCGTTCACGCAACTTCGTCGCTCCGCTAAGAGCTAGGTGCCAATTGTCTGGCAGTAAGGAGTATTTTTGCCTGTAACTTCTAAGATAATCGAAAGATTATTTAGAAGTTAAAATATAGCGCGATTTTTGTTATAATTTGCGAAAGGCTTAAAGAACCAACTTTTTTTTTGGAAATTAATGCCAAAAAACGCGCGGTCTTTTGTATTATCTTCTAAAAAAATATTTTTATAAACTTTTAGAAAAATATTGCATTTCCAAAATCGCGCGGTTTAATACCAAAAATCATGCGATTATTCGTATTATTTTCAAAAAGTTTAAGGCGTATCTTCAAACTTTTACGACAAATATTGGGTTGCGTACTTTATTTTTCTTGAAAGAATTAGCAAACCAATTCGAATAAAATTTGAATCATTTCTATGGAAAAGGCTGAACGCACTCATTTTCATGAGGGAGATGGCATAGTAAACGTCACCCATGACATCGGATGCTGATGCCCTTTCACGTTTGACGCAATTGACAGCTCGAAAAAAAAATTTCAACCAATTTGTATGGGAAACATTTAAATTTTGCTAATTTATTAAATTATGCATTTCCTTTTTATAAAATTGGTGTAGAACGTATACTAAAATTATAAGGAAGCGTTTAAAAAAAACCGGGAGTCAAAGTTTGTGCTAGGAAAGTAGAGCCGAGTTTTTTTTTGTAATGGTAGATATTACCGTTAACGGGATAGTGTAGGGGGCACTGTTTTTTTTTCTGCAGCTTTTTTCTGCATTTTTTGGGTTTAAAACTCATAAAACGACAACTCGAAGCTTTATTCGAATACTTTTATGTTTTTTTTAAGAACTTCGCGCTTGCAAGGGATATTTTTCCCAGTAACATGGACACAGGAATTTTAGTTACGGGTAATTGAGGGTTTTTTAATTTGATTTTGAAACCCTTTCAGAAAATTTTAAGTCAGAAATGTAATTTTTGAAAGATCTTACAAATTTTAGAATTCTCTTCACACGGTTTATATACAAACCATTTTTGGTATTACCGTCAAGATACCAGAATATTTTGAAAAATATTTTTTTTAAAGTTTTTGAAGCTTTCGAACTAAATCTCAGAACCCGCAAAATTTTTTATAGTTTCCCTGAAAAAAAAAAACAAATAATTCTCGATACGTGGGATTTTTTTCAAATATCTTTTTTTTCAAAAAAAAAAGATATTTCTTTTGAAAAAATTGATATTTGAATTTTTATCACGATTTTTTTTCGAAAATACGTCAAAACCGCAGTTTTAAAACTGTTTACCCCCAAATTTGATTTTAAGCCTTTATAGGCTTTTTGCTCGATAAAGGCTTTTTGAAGAAAGTGATCATAAAGTTGTGACCTTAAATACGTTGCAATAAGGAACATATTTTCCACTCCTTATTTCTCAAAAACTTTTAAATATTTTGTAAAAATTTGATTTTACTATGAAACCTATTAGAAGAGGCTTACCATATCCAGCTCCTTTGAGCAAAAATCAATATTAGCCTAGAAATATCCTAATTTTCGGCCAAAATGTATGCGCAAAAATTTAATTTTTTAAAATCATCACCTCTAAAAATGGGAGTGGCCAAAAACTTTGCATGAACAAAGCCTAGAATAGTGTCCGGTGTACCTTACGTCCTTACTTTAATCTCTTATTATTCCCTTAGTGAGGCTAAAACGCAGTCGAAATCTGTGTTTTTCTGGAAAATTATAGGTTTTTCTTAAATTCTAAATGTCTAAATGTTCTAAATGTCTTAAATTCTAAATGTGGGCGTGGCCTAAAACTTTGTATGAACCAAATAAGAAATAAATTTTTGGTTTGCAACAAAAATATTGAATAAATTGCATTTGTAAGATTTCTTTTTCAATCGATGCTTCACCCACAAGGGGCGGTCTGCTGAGTTTATTTTTATTTGTCATGTCTTAAAAAACCGTAAGGAGATGCTAAATGTTATATTTAAGCTTTTACGTCTTATAGTTCTGAAGGCACTGGCGGTAGTTGTACATTTAGTCCGATTGTGGGTGTGTCTGTGGCCGGATTTTAAAAATTTTAACACTTGTATTGCTTGGGGTGACAGAGAGCTTACATGAAAATTTTCAGCTTTCTAGCTCAAATTTTAAGGCCAAAAATTGGTGACTTACGGACGGACGGGATGTCATTCGACTCAGAATTCGGTCTCGATCATATGCCCTTGGGGGTCTATCGCAATTATTTCTCTATGTAACATTTTCGCCAATATGGTATGATAAAGGCAAAAAAAAGCAATTGGAAAAATGCTGGTTTTTTGGCGTAATTTCAGGCAGGATATACTTGTGTGAGCAAGTAAAACCTTTGGGACAATCGATTATACTCTGTGAAGTATGCATACAGTCTTTATCAAGAACTGTTTTCATAGGAGTCTTTAGACATATCACCTACTTTTCCGATGAAGTCGTCATCCTACGACCTCTGTACAGCAACATACTACCGAGACTCCGACTTTGCAGACTCCGTCTACCTTGTACATTACGAGGCGCCCAACGTTGATATTGTTTTTCTTTGGGCCCACCTAGTGAAAAAAGGATGTCTTGGAGCATATTGAAAATATTAAGTGTGTGCTTTTTTGAAGACCGCCAAATTGCATAATATTATGTTTCGTGGATGCTGTGATGCAATAGTTATCGTGTTTGGCTACTGATGCTCCAAGTTCTGGTTACGAATCCCAACCGAGACAATCGGAAGCAAACCGAAACACTTCAGATTTTCATTTGTCATTGGAGGCGTTTTAATATGCCGTTAAAAACCTTCCGTATGTTTTGAGAACATTTATAACGCACACCAGCATGGATGGTCCGGAGAGGTTCAACCTTGGTTTCTCTGAGCTCTAATCGGCTGCAAAAGCCTATAAGGTAGCTATAATAGGCCTTAAGTCGCCTTATGTAATTTCGATGCAATGCCCGTCCTATACTACAGAAAAAGGGCTTCATTATTTAAAAAGAAGAAGATTATTCATGAAACGAATCTGCGAAATCTATCTCCTAATATGGAGAATCGCTAGAAATTCAGCTTATTTAGTCAAGGACCTATTGGCCTAAGCTTCGCGCTGAAAACAAATATGTACTTGAAAAAAAAAAAAAAAAAAGCCGTATAAATAAATACACAACAAACAAAAAGTTGGGGCTTAACTTTAAAATAACAAGAAGTCACGACTTTCTTACCCCCAACAAAACACTTGACTTTTGCTCATCTTACAGCATACGGCGGCATAACCTATAGTTTTTTTGCGATTGAACTTAAAGACGTCGTCAGTGCACTACTTTATGGTTGTCATATATCTCATGATCCTTGAATCTTATAGACATTCACCATCCACCCGGTCGTCTGTAAACATTTACTTTTGAACACAAAGAGACGAGTCCTTCAGTTGATGTTTATTGCATGTCTAGCATCGATCCAAGTGAGTAAGTTTTTAGAGAATTTTTTTTGCTAGAAATTCATTCAGCTGAGGAGTCCCAATTCACATCGTCGTCGTCAGGTTTAAGACCAGTATAACGGCATTAGTTCAAGGTTAACTGCCATCCTTCCGCATGAGAGATCATTTTTAATGCCGCCAACACATGCAAATAAAACATTTTCATTTGTAATTCATGAGGACCATGAGAGAGGATACATATAGCGCAAACATACAAACCGAGATCCCCATCGGAATGGTTTCCTTGTGTATACATTTTTTTTGCGTCCTATAAGGATGGGCCACCTAAATACCGTAGGGAATACCAAATGAAATGGTCCAAAAATTATTTTTTTCCCTTTCATTTCGCTTTTAAAAAATGGTTAGTTTCCCTATAACCGCCTGTGAGAGTATGGGTTGGGTATGATATTTAAACAAATAACAACAAAAACACATATTTGCATAATTGATGTGAGTTAAGGGACGAACCGGAAGAGGATGTGGTGGTGTGTAAGCATAGGAAAATGTATAGTACAATGCCCATGTCAATGGATTTGCTGTAAGTAGAATTTGTCAACCGACCTATGCGAACTTTTGTGGCTCTCAAAGGACACAAGTGTGGAGTGTGTGCAGTTGGGATGGTAATGAGGGGAACTCGCTTTATTGAGTGTTGAAGAAGTTGGACAATTAAATAACTCAACAAGTTGTAATGAATTGGTTCCTTGTTTAGGAATAGCCCATTTCTGGTTCCAAGAACTTTACGAGGAAGCAAAACATATTTTAACCCTGCCTGGACATTTTTTTTTACTCAGTGACGGTAGAGTTTTAAGGATTTGGAGACGATGGAGGAGCTGAAATATGGATCCAAATTTCGACCTCGACGCCAGAAAGTCTTCGTGTCGCTTATTCTTATCCTTTCAAAGAAAGTAGAATGTTAAATCTTTTATATCAATCAAGATTTAACATTCTACTTTAATTCTACTTTAATTATTCTCATTTATATACAAGAATCTTTCATATCTCAGCCAAGTGTCCATTTCTTTGGTGACAAAATCCAAGGGAATATCTTATGCCGGTTCGACAATTGAAATATGTACAAAAGTTCACTGGAACATTTTGTTTTTCATTTCTAACCAGACGTGTCTGGAATGCCCGACACAAGACAAACTCTGTATTAATAATGCGATATCTTTGTCACTGTCCACTTAAAATTCCCTTCCGTTGAGGTCTTTTTCGTCGAAACTTACAAATGGCACCAACTTCCTCTCGGAGAGGCACTTAAGCAAACACAGTTTGGCAAACACTTTATCGTGACAAGAATTTAAAGGATATTGCCATGCTCTTCCCATTTGCAGTATATGGGAATATCTAATCAACTAAAGATGTGCCTAGCTGACCATTCCGAAATACCATCAATATATCACCCAGTTTATTAGTGAATCCTGACCACTGAGTAAACCCATGAAATAAATTTCATGCTCCCGCCTTGGTTCAGCCTTGAGGGGCGGCCGAACCTTAGTTCGATGAAAGGCTACAAAAAAAAAAAATCCTTATGATTACGACTCCTCATCGGGGAGTAATAAAGCGAAGGTTCTCCTCATAAAAAGTGCCTTCAACTCCTGCCTGCCGCCAAACAGGGTGTGAGACAATCAGTGGTAAAAAAAAATCGTATACCTCAAATGAATACCTTTGCTCTTTGCATGCGTACAAAGGACAAGCGAGCTCTCGCCGCCACCACAAAAGCAGCGAGCACTCCTCTTTGTTGAGTTAAGGATCTGTTTTAATTCTCCTTACGGTCATTGAATTCCAGAGTAATTCCCATTGCCATATCAGATACGCTTCACAAAGAACAGAGACTTACGCATTCTCGCAAATGACAAAAATTACCCTAAAGGGATGGAAAAACACTGTTAAGCAGGCGAAGCTGGGCACATCAAATAAGAATAACACAAACCGAAGGACGACCGAAAATCCGAAAAAAAAAACAGAGAAAGGAAACACTCCTTGGTCGCAGTGTCGGTCAATGGAATAACATAAAAATACAAAAATAATTCCATTCCGAAAATTCAGCCCCAAGGAGAGGGGGAATATGGTTGTTGGGTAGCGGCGGAGGTTGCCGCACAGGACATCATTGCAAAACCCAACGACAGAACGGCTATCCAAGCCAACCGCTTATCCTTATTGTTTTTTTTTTCGTTGGTTTCATTCCATTCTTATATCCCGCACCGTCTGAACTTTCACCTTTCTAATGAATGAATGAGTGCACACTGACATATAGGTTCGGGGTGCTATACGGGGCGGCGACGGGCGGACGGAGAGAAAATGCGGCCCATAACGTCATAATCAGCAAAAACACAGGAGGCTGGACAAAATTATTCCCTACGATGATGATGTGGTTGGTGGTATGTGGCACCGGTCGTTTCGTCGGATGGTCGCTTGGTCGGTGTGGTTTGTGATGGCTCTATGGTGCGGTAGCTCTGTCAGTTATGTAGTTCATTGGATCGTCTAACCGCCTGCTATTTGTCCTGGATCCGGAGTTTTGTGCGTCGCCTTTTTGTTTCCATTACTATGTGTGTGGGATGCTCCTTGCGGTAGAATACATATCCTTGTGTTGATGATGTCCCAAAATATGTATGCAAAGGTCAATACGACGCGTTGAAATGGGAATTGAATTTTCGGGTTTAGCTTGGGTTAGGCAAATGTCCTCTAACGACGGCGACGACGACAACAACGACGGCAATGACGGTCTTGTTGTGCAGAGGGTTGGCATCTAATGGCATATCATGACACTTGTCTGCCTTCGAGCACTTTCGTTTGGTTAAGTCTTGTGCCATCTTTATTTAACGTCAGGCATTTTTGGATCTTATAAGAGGTTGCCACTTGTAAATCTTATGGGTAAAGCTGGGGTAGTCATCTAATTAAGTTTTTGAACCCACAGCATGTGATAGTTTATCGTGAATTCGATTTCTTTTGCATCACCAGCACAAGGAGGACTTATAAACCTTTTGTGAAGACCGATCCGAAGACGTTTGATTAGTTCAAACCAGGGCCAAAAAGGCTATAATTAAACTGTTTTATTGCTTACCCTTTTTTGGGGTTTCTTAAGATTATATCGACACACTTTTTAACGCTTTTTTAACCCTCTTACTTTCTGTCAAAAAAGTTTCTGTCAAAGCGAGTTTTTTTGTCATTCTCTTGCCTTAGTTGCCGCTGCCATCATGTATGTTAAGAGGCTTCAAGATCATAATTTTGTAAAGTCGGCTGAAGTCATCTGTAGGCCTTACAGATTTGTCAGAAACCGTGACAAACTTAAAAAGAAATTTTAAGGCATTTATAATAACGTTTCAAATTAAGCAACCGATGCATTTTCAACCAGTTGCACTTAAACTCTAAATTTTTTTGCAGGATGATTGCAGGAGGAACAGCATCTGGAGGCACTGACCTCGGATGGGTTGAATTAACGTTTTCGACGTTGATTTTTATGTGTCGTCTAATCTAACTGCTATAAGTTCAAAGAAAAAAATTGGTCCTTCGAGCCGGGAAACACAAACTTTGAAACCAATTTGAAACCAATACCTCAAATGCACCCTATTAAAGTATATAACTATGCGAGGTTTATGTAGTGTTAAGAACCCAATCAGGATAGAGATAGGGTAAAGTTTCTGATCGACTTCAACTTGGTGAGGAACCAAAAGCGATCCTCTTCTGGCGATCCTCATCTTTATGTATGGATAACTGTGTTTTCAACTGATCTGATGTACGAGCGCAACTGTATGCGCTTAATGAGGCTGAAGGCTGTACCAAAGTTCTTTACCAAAGATTAAAAAACACCTGCCAACATGGTACAAAAGATGACCAAGTTTAACGTAGTTGAATTGGAGTCGATGCTCAAGTTTTAAATATAGTTGAGGATACTGTCATCATCATCATCATGTTCGAATGCCGCTTTTCCTTTAAAAATGTCGCGGAGCGAGGGTGGCTAAATGGTCCTTCCATCTTTCTCGGTCCTCCGCCACAAACTCAAGAGACTCCGGCGCAATTCCCAGGTGGGACTCATAGAGGTTCCTTACCCGATCCCGCCACCTGTTTCTTGGCCTAGGAAGTCTGTCAGGGGGCATGCGAACAACGTGTCCAAACCATCGAAGAATCGATCGCTCCACTCGGAGAAGTAGCTGCTCAACATTAAGATTCCTACGAATACTGACGTTTCTCACTCTGGCCCTTAGAGTAACACCAGCAACGCACCTCAGGAATCTCATTTCGGCAGCTTGTACCCGCGATCTAATTCTTTCGGTCATTACCCAAATTTCATGACCATAGATGAGGGTCGGAACGAACACTAAATTAAAAACTGAGGTCTTTGCTTTCACTCCAAGCTCAGCTTTCCTGATAACCGGCCGGCGCAGTTCCTCTACTATTGCTCCAGCTTGGCCAATTCTACAGAACAACTCAGTATCACTTCTCCCATCTTTCGTGAAAAAGACCCCGAGATACTTAAACTGCTCCACCTGTTTTAATAGAACTCGATTTATGTGCAGGGTGTGCACTGCACAGGAGATCGGGAAACAACCATCACTTCCGATTTATTCGTTGAGGATACTGTGTTAATGCAAACCGAATTTCGCTGTTAGGCAGAACGAACCATTCCGAGCGTTGGAAAATGCCGATGAAGAATAGCAATGATTCCGCGCAGCCTGCCTGGATGAAGTAAAGTTGTATACAAGTTTTAGTATAACAAAGCTCTCGGAACTGACGGCCTAGCTGCGAAACTTTTTAAAGTGACTGGGGCTGGGTTATGGAACATTCACCAACTCATCTGCAAGATATTGTCGGAGAAAAGCATTCCCTATAAATGGAACGTCAGCATTATTTGCTCATCCTGAAGAATAAAGACCCGTCAATTGCAGATGCATCATTCGCGTTAATATTGCTGCCAAGATACCTCTACTGTTTAAGCCATTTGTCAGCCTGACGCACTTTGTCTAATTGCCTAATTTTGACATCCCTGATGGTAAGCTATCATCGGTATGTTCAGGATGATTGTGAAAAATTCACGCGGCTCTGCTAATCCTTGAAAAGACTCCAGAAACTCCTAGGTGTAGAAGAAATCGGACCATAGAGATCGGACCATAGAAATCTTGTAGATCGGACCATATTTGGGATACCATCCCTGTTGCGGTCGAAATGGCCGGTCCAAAATGCAAAAAAAAAAACAAAACAACGGATGAGTTTAAGATTCCGAGGCAATTAATTCGGCCAGAAAGCGCGACGACGCGACGCACGCTTGATAATTCCAATTATAGTTGCCTCCGATTCAGTCTAAATTTCAAAAGGGTTGCGGCTATTGGAAGCGGTGGTATGTGACTTCATCAGTCTTATACCTTAGAAAATTCTGAGAAAGGCGGAGGATTTTTAACGGGTTGGGGTCAAAATTCTGCCAGAGTCAAAATTCGATTTACAAAATTCCGAATATGCAATTTTTACAAGGTGGTCAAAATTCTGATTATGTTAAAAATCTTTTTACTAAATTCTGGAACAATTATTTAATTCCAGCTGACAGTTTTGATCTTACACCTCCGATTCAGTCCAAATATCAACAGGTTTGCGGCTATTGGAAGCGGTGGTATGTGACTTCATCAGTCTTATACCTTAGAAAATTCTGAGGAACGCGGAGGATTTTTAACGGGTTGGCGTCAAAATTCTGCATTGATCAAAATTCGTTTTACAAAATTGTGAATATAATCGAATAAATTGTGATTAAAAATCTTTTTACAAAATTCTGGAACAATTATTTTGTTCGGACGAAAAGCTGACAGTTTTGATCTTACACCTCCGCTTCATTCCAAATTTCAACAGAATTCCAGCTATAAGACACGCTGTGACTTCTTTAGTCGTATCCCTCAGAAAATACTGAGGCAGGCGGAAGATTTTGGAGGCTTAAGGCGGGTTGGGGTCGAAAATAGCTTTGCAAAATTCAGGAACTGCAACTTTGAAAAAGCGATACAGTGAAATATGTATCGAGGCTTGCATCGCCCCTCCGAAATCCCTCTGCCTGTGTCTTTTTTAAGAAAAAAAAAGGCAGGCAAATAACTATTATTTGTAAAGCAGAATCTTGAAAAGCAAAATTTTGAAAGCAAAATTTCGAAAACAGAGTTTTGTTAGATGGAAGAAAGATGGAAGGAGTGATACTGAGTTATCCTGTTGGATTGTTTAAGCTGGAACAATAGTAAAGGAGCTGATGCCAGCCGGTCATCAGAAAAGCTGAGCTTTGGGTGAAAGGAAAGATCTCAGTTTCTAATTCAGTGTTTTCCAATTCCAACCATTTTCTAAAAAAATTTGGTCATAAACTATGGTTAATGACCGAAAGAATTAGATCGCGGGTACAAGTCGCCGAAATGAGATTTCTGAAGTGCTGGTGTCTTACGCTTACGGATAGAGCAAGAAACGTTAGTTTTCGAAGGAATCTCCGGGACCCGTCTGGGGATCACACCTGTGTCTTTTGAGCTGTTGGCGGAGGTTCGGGAACGATGGAAGGAGCACTTAGACGCCCTTGCTTCTTGACCCTTCTAAGGAAAACCGGTCACCGAAGATTATGATGAGAGTTTTGTAAAAATAATTTTGACTCCGGCAGAATTTTGACCCAACCCAAAGCAGAATTTTGAAAGCAGAAAGTTTGGGGCTAAAACTCTGCGGGGATCAAATGATTTTTACAAATCAAATTTTACTTTTGAAATTTCTTTCTTTCTTTAAAATTTCTGTTTTACTAAATTTTTGAAATGCAACTTTGATAAGGCAGCATAGTTACATAATGTATGGAGGGTGTGCTGCCCCTTTCAAGTCCCGCCTCTTTCTTTTTTACCTTAGCTTTACTTCGAAAAAGTAATGAACCAAAATGAACGATATTGGGCTCTGGCTCACGATTAGACTTTCCAAGGGGCTTTTCCAAGGGCCTTTAAATAAGAACCTGTTCGCATTTTGGCTGGTAAAAGTACGTCGGATTATGTCCCCTGATATGTTTATGTTTCTTAAGCGTCCAAGTAGACGTCAAATAGATTGGTGAAACCAACAATTTTTGTCAATTAACGCGTGCTAGAGTAAGGAACAATCCGAGTCTTAAACCGGGTTGCCTGATCCGGTTTCTTCAAAGCATCTGTCGGGTAGACAAATTAGTTTGACTTTTAAACTCGAGCGTAATCAATAACTCGACTCAAAGTTCCACCGAATTATCTAAGTTCAATTATGTCTTGTGTGTCACTAAACGGAACTCGAGCTGCTGTTGGACGGTATTGTCAGTCATGATCATAAAAAAAAACTTCTAAATAACAACAACCTTAGGCCTTCAGATTTCAGTTCGAATTTGCCCAACTCATCAGTTTTTCAACTCAGTTTAAAAAGTACTGATTGAACCGAATTGAGTTATCTAGACAAGTTTCTTCATTTCTGGGCATAGGATTCGAACTTTTGAACAATTCGTTTTTAAAAATACGCATACTACAAGAGAAAAGCTCCTACAGAAATTGAACGTTAAACACAAGGCTTTTTCTATGTTTGCAGTTTGCTGTGGAAAAACTATGATTCCCCTCTTATACACAGTTTTTAAATTAAGTTAATCGGATAGAGGAGGTGGTTCATGCTGGTTGAATTGTCTGAATCTAAAATTTTCTTCAAATACATCACCAGCATCCTAAGGGCATGTATTTCTTCATCATCGCAAAGATATAAACTAAATATTTTCTTTATTTGGATAGATTCGTTCAAGTTTTAAAACAAATCAATTCTAAGGCCATTCGGAAACAACGAAATCTATTACTAATTTTTGATTTCTTTTCTAGGAAGTCAGTCATTTCAATACACTAACTTTGATTTGATTGCAAATCTAGAGACTAACTTACTTAACTTTTGCAATGCTTAGTTCTTCGAATTAGGTATAACCTTGCCGTTCATATTTCCAGTCATTAAAAAAGTTTCTCACAGTCTGCCATAAACAGGTAAATGCAGGACTTACCATTAACTCTCATTAAGATAAAGTGTCATGGCGTTAATTAAACGCTAGCACCTACCGACATTACTTCGTAACATATACTTACATACGTACTAAATAAACCTTACAGACAAACTTTCTGAATAACGTTTCATCTCTTTCAATTTGGTATTTGGTATCCTAACGCCCCGAAGACATATCGCAATCCTCGAATGAAAAAGGATATTCCATAAGAAATATAGAAAAATAACCATCCAACTGAATGGGTGCTGTCGTGCCATAAAAAGGACAAAATATGTGAATGACCTGGAAAGAAAAAAGTTGCGAAAAACTTTAACATCACCACAGCAGAGGGACAGGATAAGCTCCAAATTGGGGTCACAGCAAGAATGGGAAATTCCGTTGCAATCCCCGGGAATAGCATGGTAGAAAAAATATTCCATCAAAAGGAATTCATATACCTACCTACTTTTTTTTCCTTTCCAGACTGCTCCGTTTTCTTCGGTGTGTTTTTAGGTTTTTCATTTTTTTCTTTCGAATTTTGTTTATTTCTCAAAACAGCACAAAGATAAATCCTATTTCTTGGGGGCAATCGTACGCTGTACCACACCGTCAACGCCAATTTGGCAGTATCCTCTTGTCCCTGTCGCATTCTATCGGCTACTACTGAGGCTGTTGTAGAAACAAGTGGAAAGTATGTCAATCCCTGAGCAGACGTGTTGGTCTCGCATAAAAGAGGCCAGCCAGGACATGCTTCTGCCAAAGACAGGCAATTTCGAGCTTGTGTGTGCGTGTGTTTTTTGGCGACCTTAGGCGACAGCCTTTTCGACGTATATTATTTTTCGAAAACTTTTTCTCAACTACCTGTTGATATGCTCGAAAACGTTGTTTGGCATTTCTTGGCTCACTCTCTAAAGCGAACTTAATGTTGGTTTTTTTCCGAAGAGGGATGAGAGGCGTGTTCCATGGCACATTCTTGTATGGAAAAATATGTTTTTCATTATTGTTATCACAACGGAGTGAAGAATGAATGCTTTTGTCGCTATTGTCTGGCTGTGGGCTTATCCACAATATGGAACAGAGAGACCGAAAGAAAAAAAAAAATCAATAAAAGCCAAATATTCCACAGGACGAAACGACATTTAATTATATAAATGGTTAAGGATCGTGCTTGAATTAAGCATGTGTCAAGTGCAGAATCGCGATTTATTTGACAGCTGACAAATATAGAAGGAGTGGATGTCGGATACGGTTGCTGCTTTGTGTATTAGATAAATTCGCTTCGACATCATAACATATTCCCGCTGTGTGCCAGAATGGTTAGATAAGACCTTGTAATGAAAGGATTTGATATGATTGTTATGTTATGTAATCTGTTGGTAGCGTATTAAGTGCGTAACCTATGGTGCGTATGTGACTGTCAAAAAATGTATCCGAAAAGAAATAAGTATGGATTACACTGCTTTGGACGTGAACAGAAAGAAATGCGTTCGTAGCAAAAGTGTGTGACAGTGCTTATGTAATAGATGTAGAAAAGTAGGATGGAGGCCATCTTAACAATTACATAATCATGCCGAAACTTCGAAAATTTATTTTTAACGAAAACAAATTTGAAGCGTTAATTAATACGCCGGCCGTGTGGCTCCTTGGACGTCCCGATCTTTTCGATGGGTTGTGGTCGAATTTCGGGATGGGTCAAAATTCTTTTTGCATACTCCTAGTTTGAAAATTTTGGAAATGCCCCCTCAACAAAGCCATACATTGAAATATGTATGGGGGTGTGACCCGCCTATTGAATGGAGACAAAACATGAAATACTTTCCAAGAATTCAGGGATTGCATAAAAAAAGATTGCAGTCGTTTACAACTCTGCCATTTAGAGTCGCTGAAAAGGTTGCTCATGATTATTTATTGACCCATTAGAGGTGTTAATACATATTTGATTTGTAGTCTTGGTGCATTGAAAGTCTTACCAGATTTGACCCAATCATGAACGTGGGTCGTCCGTATACTCCCAATATTGATTAGTGAATATTGATGCAGTTCGAGCATCATGAGCAAAGAGATCCATCCCGACACCCTGAAATCTGAAAAAAAGCAAAAAAAAAATTGGTCCAATGTTTTTAAAAAAAAGAACATAAAATACGAAAGAGGAAAATTCGCTAAAATCAAGGAAAATGCGCAAAAATTTTTCGAAAAAAAAGCAAAAAGTCAAACGGAAATTACGCCAGATAATCTTAACCTTTTTCCAGTGTGGCTCAATTTACAACTTTGGTGTGGAAAGAAGACTCAAAAAACCATTTTAAATTTATTCCTCACAATATTTTGAAGACTTATTCTAAAGCCGAGGATGTTAAAAAAAGGGAGAAGGTGTTTCAGATAGCGGCACAAATCCACATAAATTTTTCACTGTATCGCAAAATTTTTGAAGCAAGCTCTTGCTTATTTTTTTTTTCAAAACTTTGTTGTGTGTTTTTTGTACTTTTGCATATTTTCAAAATGGAACAAGTGGAAAAGTGCAACAGTGCTTATGTAAGAACTTCGGTCCGTCTGTGACGGATTGCAAAATACCCTACCCTACCAAAAAAGGAAACTGCCACGCCTCCAAAAAGTGGGCGGGATATTAAAATATAACTATTGAATGCTTTATACTAGGTGGTTGAATACATTTCGGCCTAAAACTTCACCTTTTTGACTCAAAAATTCACTTTTTTTAATGCCACGCCCACAAAGTTTGCAGAGGCACATACTATACCTATAAAAAAGTTAGAAAATGCTAATATCCACAACTTTGTCATATAATTTTTAGTCAAATTTCATATATATTTATTGAAAAACAGTCATTTTAAGCTAAAATCCCTTAAAAAGTGGGCGTGGGCAATTGCTACTTCAAAGACAATTTACAAGGCAATGTAACCCAACAAACATACTCTCGAGAGATGTGCTCTACAAATCTAGAAAAACCTCTTATAAGGCTCTCGTAATACTCTTGAGTACTCTCAGAACATAATTTTTTTTTGATTAAATTGAATTTCACTCGCATAGTACTCTCATTAGAAGGGTAAAAAGCTACCAGAGTAAAAAAGACGTTAACTTCCATTATGAGAGCATATTTGGTTCTTGTTATGTGAGTTCAACTCTCGTTTTACTCTCAAAGAGTAAGTAAAACGAGTACTTCAAAGTATCGAAGTACTCGTAAAAATACTCTTTTCAGCCTAACACTCTTGTTTTGAGACCGGGAGGCTGATAAAAATACCTATTCATTTCAATTCAAAATAATGGCGTTCCACCATCCGTCAAAAGTAATTTTGCCAGTACGTAGTGTGCTTGCGGTGACAGTAGTTTTTTAATTATTGCATTTCTTTATGGAGAAAAAAGTGTAGGTATCTCTGCAGCACAAATCGTCATCGAAAACATATTCATGGTCTGGTTAGCCAGCATGGATTGACTGACTTTTTCTACACGCAAACAAACTCACAGTCAACTCCAATGACGTCAGATTAACATTTACTTTAGCGAGCAAATATCATAACATGCGTATGCTGTAATCTTTATATTCCTTCATTCGGTGCACGCGGCAATGATGTTGAGCGATGAGCTATCATTTATAGTTTTTTTTTTTTTAAACTGATTGTTTTCGTGGCGCTTTGTTTTTATCGAAGTAAAATGTTAAATTTAGCAGATAAATTTTCAGTTGCACAAAGTTCTTGCATGTATAACCTCAGAAAAAATATTATTAAAGTCAATAATGTTGATGATAATGGTGTACTTTCAAACAGTTTATTGAAAATAACACTTTCTTTTAGAAGTATATATTGTTCTCTTTTTTACTTTATATCCTAATGAAAAATTAAAGCATTTTTGGCACACAATGATAAAGATGACACGAAGATTGTTTGTTATATGTTTCTCTCTCTGTCAAACAAGACTAGGTCTTCACATCCCATAAGAAGGACTTATTGTCTTATTATGAGACCGAATAACTCTTGCAAGGAGAGTTTAAGACTTTTTATCAGATCAAATAACTCCCATAAGTGGGGCCATTTAACTCCCATAAGACTCTCTTAAGCGCTCTCGTAGTACTCTATGAGAGACAAATTCCAAGAGGCAAGCTCTGGGAGAATACTCTCATAAGACTCTCGTAGAGTGTTATGAGAGAGAAAATGTTAGTTGGGTACATACGAAAAATGAATGCGTTAGCGCCATTGTAACATTAGTAGCTAAAATTTGAAAAATGTATTTTTTGAAATTAGAGATGGTCGCACATACAGGCGTGTCTGTGGGCCGATTTAGCTAATTTTCAAATGTGATCTGAAGGACTGGACTTCCAGTCAACCCACCAACTTTCAGCTCTCTATAGCTTAAAATTTTAGGCCTAAAAGTTGTTTACATACGGACGGACGGACATGGCTAAATCGATTCTCCTGTCGGTCCCATTCATATCTCTAAAAGGTCTTAGGGGTCTACGGTGGTTATTTCAGTGCGTTACAAACTATACACCAAACTTAATATACCCTGGGTAGGGTATAAAAAGGCCGAAACAAATTGAAAATATTTGGGTGGGTTTAAAAAAAAACATTGCGGAGACTTTCTGGCTTGTTTCCATTTTGCCTTAAAGTTAATACCCGTAAGGCAGACATCACTCTCATTTGAAAGAAGTATACCGTTCTTGAATTTAATTTCTTGTACGACATTCATTCAACTTCTCCCCCCTGTGAAGAGGAATACTCTGCCAAAAAATTTACCTTTTCGCAGACTGTAATCGGGCTTAATTTTATACCGAGCTTTTTTCGTTAACTGTTCCATGGTCGTTTTGACTACCAGTTAACAAGCTCGTCACGCCCAAGTGTGTTATATTCGGAAAGTTAAGTCCTCAAATTAAGCCCGAACGATGGATGCTCTCTTTATCTCTGTGGTGGGTTCTTGAACCCCAGGTATTTTAACCACACAGTTATTTGCTCACCAAGTCACTTAACTCCACAATATTTTTTTGCAGAGTTTATATGCCGATGAGTGCAGCTGCAAGTTTTATATACATGTCTTAAAGGTGTGTTGGAATTTGTTCAAACTTCTCCGAAAAGTGTCATGTAAATATTTGTCTAAAGTCGGAGTCAGGTTCCTGTGGCCTTTCCTACCATAAGCGTTTTAAAAAGCTTGGTTTTTGCCTGGGTGACAACGGAAAACTGTTATTAAAAACCATAATTTATGCATGATACTAGTAGGTTATCAGTTGTCCGATCAGCTATTATCGAAAACCGAACATCACAAATTGTTCTTCGAGTACACGATGGTAAAACTGCTTTTTTCTCTAATTACAAAATTAACTTTTATGAAGACTATTGGTGCTAGACCTGCTTCCCGTAAACACCTGCTTACAACTCCTTCCAGGTATAATCTAAATAGACAAAGACATACTGCCCTAGAGGGTATGACTTTGTCCATAAGCTTACAAACTTTGAGGATGCGCTTTTATTTTAAAACGTAGAGTCTCTTAAAGGTAATTTTACTTGGATTTTTTTAAAAATGGTATTCTTAGAGGTACCAATTATTAAAACTAGAATATCAATCTATCTTCCTTAATTTAACTTTTTGATTAACTTTAAGTGTTTTATCTTTCTTATTTCAGGTAAGCTATCTTTTGCCTTTTACATCCCACAGCGATCTTTACAACTGACAGTTTTGTGTGAGTAATTTTTTTTCAACCATTGTATTGTATTGAAAAATTTTCATGAAGGCGTAATTTCCAAAAAAGTAGGAAACAAATATCTCGCTGATGGTTTGAATTATGTCAAATAATCTAATTAATTTTAAGTTCCCTATTGAAGCTCCGCATGGTACTAACCTTCATCCAGGGGGCCTCACTCTCCACTGATTCTGTTCGAGCCTTTGCTCACAACAACTGACCAAATTTCTTGGAGTAAGATCGGAGTTTGCTTAATTACATTGCGAGTGGAATAAGTTTTCTAAGATGACTGTAACTCACTTATAGGGAAAATGGTGCACTGAAATGCAGGCATACCGAGCTGAGGAAATAAACAAGGCCTGGCAGAAAAAGCAGAAGCGGAGAATGCCGCATAAAGTACTTACCGGACCCAAGGCCTTAGAAAGAGGGTGGTAAGTGCTCGCGCTAAACTATTATTATAGAGAACTGCACAACTTGTGTCGCATTTTATGAAAACCCAGGCCTGGGTCGTCTCGAACTGGTACAACGATCCTTTTTTTAACACATACTTATTTCCCGCATTTTTTGTGGTCTCAAACCGAGTGAAGTTGCGCAGCGAGCTTAATGCCGCATTTGAAATTTATCTCATTGTCTTTTTTTCCTTTTTGATCGTCGCTTTCCGGATCGTCTTGACCCGGATTCTGAAGACCAGGTGGTGAGTGGAGTTAAAAAATTGTGCGTTTTTGAGTTTCGAAAATAAGAAAAAGCAATACAAAGCTCGGTGGGGTGCCGTGGCGTAGTGGTTAGTGTGTGTGCTTACTACGCCGGAGGTCTGGGTTCGAATCCTGCCATCGTCACCTGAAAAAAAAGACTTGTTCTTTTTCACGGTCCCCACCTCCGCGAGGGTTTGACAAGCCTTCCGAGAGTATCATTTGTCTTGAAAAACTTCTCAAAGTGCCGTTCGGATTCGGCAAAAAGTTGTAGGTCCCCTTGTATGTAAAGAAATTAACACACCAGCATACATTGTTGAGAAGTTGGCCCTGGTTCACCTCGAGCTGTTGCGCCACCCTATTTATTTATTTATTTTTAATACAAAGCTCGCCATTTTTTCGTATCTTAGCTTATTTTGATGCCAATACAACTTTCACGTGAAGCATCCATTCTACTTAATACAAAACGCACAATACCGTGTGCGACAAAAAAATGCGGCTCTAAATTAAGACTAAAATCCATCATTGCACCATATGTCATATGAGCCTTTAAGTCTCCTCTAAGTCAATTTGCCACCAGCCAGCGTCACTTATCTCACCGCCCGCCTTTATGTGCCCTGATTGTTCCAAATAAATGACAGAACTAATTTGGGAAATTAATGCAATAAAATCCTGCACAACATCATGATGAGTGTAACCACATCCAATACTTTGGCAAAAAAAAATTATTCTCAGCCTCATAAGACCTTTCGTTGTGTTTATCCTTATAACCGAATGAATTGTGACCCCAATTTCGCAAGTCACTCCTACTAAAAGCCGACTCTGTCTCTCTGCCTTCCATCCGGATGTGTCCTTCACCGCCGCTGCTGCTATGTCGGTCTCGCACAAATAAAATATAAAAGCAAAGATAATCTTCTTACTTATTTACACCCTTACATTCCATTTATCCTTTGAGTGATGCGGCAAGTTAAGTAGATGCTCTCCTTAATTAACAAAACTTGCTAAATAAAAACCCAATTAAGCTATGATTGATGGTTTTCTGATAGGTTCTTTCACTTCGGCGCTACTATTAAATGACTGTGTCAGCACTCTCGTCCGCCTGTCAATGGTGCTTCCTGATGGGAAAACAATATAATAATTCAACGGAAATTAGGTGATTCGAATCGATTTCAAGGATACCCCATCCGTTCGTCTGTATATAGCTCGCCACTGTAGGGAGTTAGGAGGTCCACTCCACACACATATGTGTTGTTGGCAAACGTTGACGTTCTTTCTCTGCGGGCACATTGACTATACGTTGCTATGCGTCTGGGTTTCTAAAATGTGTGGCATATGACATCCCACAGTGACCATAAACAGACATAAGTTCTGCGGCCATTCGAGGCTGTGCAGAATGTTTGAGTAGTTTGTGGTCACTGCACACTGTGGTACACAACGATAGTGGCTCCCTGCTTAATCGATTGGGGCCTGAGTTGGGGTAGGTCAGCCAGCATCTGTAGTAAAGCAAAAAGTTGGCTCCGAATGTTTCCTTAGGCGCTTGGTCTCACACACATGCTCCCCTTCGAGAGTGCTGCCATGAGTCGAGATAACACGGCTTGCACCACAGAAGCAGCAGCCTGTGGATTTGCCACTCAGCCCTGGTGTTGCTGGTTTCTTTCTTTTGTGCCCACTCCCTTGTGCCGTTTGAATGTTTTATCTTACTGCGGCAGGAACATTGCAATCGATTGAGCTCATGAACACGTTCGGGCTGCCTGCCACTACCCTTATCTTGAGCTCGGCGAGTTTCAAGTGCGAGACAGACATTCCGACACTCATACCAGGTCCTCACATAGTAAAAGAACGGTGTAGGAGCCAGTGTCTAGTGTTTTATTAAAGATTATTTAGAGATCCTTTCAAGAGATACATTTATATCGTCGTTGTTGTTGATGTGCATGAAGCACCTTCAACAACAAGCATCTTCTGATGTTCCTTTACAAAAGGATACACGAAATTGAAGCCCCAGATCGTAACTTAATATTTAAGTCTTGGATATGGGCCATACACACCCGCATGTGAGAGGAGCCAGACCTCCTTTCATTTTCGCCTTGAAAAGGTTAATTATTTCATATAATGCTGCCCGGGTTTTCTCGAAGCATAAAATATTCAAAACGGGACTGGTAAATTATTTACAGTCACATCGAGGATAGGTCGGTGAAAGTAGATTGTTAATTATTGTATATGAGTTTGCCTCTATACATGCATTTGGACTGTGAGGAAAGACACATCCTTTAACGATGTGAGAGGAAATGAAAGTATAGTTGCCAGGCAGAGGGATTCATGCTGTGTTCGAAACGAAAAACATAAGCTACGTATGGAAGGGATATAGGATAGATAGTTTAATTAATAATTTCATCTTTGCTGCAGCGTTTGCGAAATCATCAGACATTACTAGCCTGAGGCTGGGAAAATCCTTTGATATCAAACGTGTAAATAAGCAGCAAATGAGATTATTCTGAAGGTTTCACCCTTCGAAGGAGTTTTTTTTTAATATTCTCTGGAAAATGTGTGTCTGCAGAAAAAGAGAGAAAAATTGTTCTTTAATCAGAAAAGTACAGAATTTACCACCGGAAAACTAGAGCCAACCATGAGCAACAGGACTTGGTCAGGGACTAGGACTCCACTTCACGACTTGAATAAAAGATTCGGTCTCTTAACCTGCGAAACGTTACGACGTTGGTTTTACGACAAAAAGAATGACTTCATTCTTTTGTTCTGACTATAAAACTAGGCTTGGACTTGTGAACATAAGACTAATAGGACATATTAGCCTAATGTTTTAAGCCAGAAAAGAATGAAATTTCTGACTAGAAAAAAAAAACAGATTTTTATTTTTTACCAGAAATAACCCGTTCTTTCAACCAAAAAAGTACGCGGTCCAAACAGAACCAATAGAGTATCATTTCTACAAGCTTAAATCTCAGATTGGGCTCCATGGGTCGACAGGCTGAAAAGTTAAACCATGGAATAGGCTCGGTCGTTAAATCACAAAAGAGAACCCGACTGGCTGCCAGCAAGCAAGGGACACGGCCTTCAAAAAGGCATAGTCGCCTTTTGATGGGCTCACCTTTTATCCCGAGAGAAAAACTTGCTATTTTCGCAAAAAACACCACTCTAATCACTAGAAATAAATGTCTTCTTTTTTCAGCTTCTTCAGCTTCTTTCAGCAGACCCTCAGCTTGGGGTCGAAATTCCGGATTGAATAAAAATCTTTTGACAAAAAACAGAACTTAAAGTCGAATGATCAGGTTGGGGTCAAAATTCCAGATCGCATAAAAATCTCTTCACAAAATTTTGGAATTGTCACTTTTAAAAGTCGAGACAGTAAAATTCACAACCTTAACTCAAACTTCAATATAGCAAAAAAAAATTTTAATAAGCCGACAAGCTAAATTTTATTTCTTTGGTTAGTCAAAATTTTGAAGAAGTAGAATTCTGAAAAATAGAATTTTTTTTACAGATTGGCAGAACTTTTACGTGCAGAAAGCAGAAATATGACCCGCTTTGGTCTTCCGACCAGAAATAGTTTTATCCTTTTTTACAACCAAAAACGGAACTCAGTCTCTTCCTAGAACTAGAACATTACCAAAACTTCTCGCTGGAAATTCATGCTCAGATAATATTAGATTACTTACTTACTTACTTACTTAAGGTGGCGCTACAGTCCGGGGTGGACCTGGGCCTCAGCCAACAAGCTTCGCCAGCCAGCTCTGTCTCTAGCTAGCCGTCTCCAGTTTCGCACGCGAAGTTGGCTGAGGTCTCCTTCCACTTGCGTGCGCCACCTGAGTCTCGGTGCTCCTCTACCGCGTCGTCCCTGCGGTGTGGATTCGAAGATTTTCCGGGCCGGGGCGTTGGTGTCCATCCGCTCTAGATGACCCAGCCATCGTAGACGTTGTGTTTTGACTCTTTTGGCTAGGTCGGTATCGCTGTACAGCCCGTACAGTTCGATGTTATATCTCCTCCTCCACTCTCCGTCTATGCAGACGGGACCGTAAATCGTCCGAAGAATTTTCTTCTCGAAGCAGCCTAAAGTGTTTTCATCCGCCTTTGACAGGGTCCATGCTTCTGCACCGTACAGCAGGACTGGGATGATGAGGGTCTTATACATGGACACTTTAGTTGTTTGAGAGAGGGCTTTGCTACTCAATTGCCTTCTTAGCCCAAAGAAACAGCGATTGGCAAGAGTTATCCTTCGTTTGATTTCAGCGCTGGTGTCATTGTCTGAATTGATAGCGGAACCCAGGTAGACAAAGTCCCTAACTACCTCAAAGTTATAGCTGTCGATGGTGATGTTTTGTCCAAGACGTCGGTGTTGGGTGTCTTTTCTTGATGACAGCATATACTTGGTTTTGCCCTCATTGACTGCTAAACCCATGTTCGCCGCTTCCGTCCCAATACTCACGAAGGCTTCACTGACATCACGCTTTGTTCTACCGATTATGTCAATGTCGTCTGCGTATGCAAGTAGTTGAACGGACTTTTGAAAGATTGTACCTCTGGTGTTGGCGCGAGAGTTCTGCACAATTCTCTCAAGTATGATGTTAAAGAAGTCGCATGACAGCGCGTCGCCTTGTCTAAATCCTTTTTTGACATCAAAGGGGTCGGTGAGGTCTTTGCCGACCTTGACGGAACAGCGTGAGTTTTCCATCGTCATCCTGCACAGACTGACGAGTTTGGCAGGGATGCCAAAACTAGACATTGCGCTATATAGCTCGTCTCTATAGATGCTGTCATACGCGGCCTTGAAATCGATGAAGAGGTGGTGTGTATCGATTTGGAATTCCTGGGTTTTCTCCAAGATCTGCCGCAGTGTGAATATTTGATCGATGGTGGACTTTCCTGGCCTAAGGCCACACTGATATGTGCCTATCAGATTGTTGACAAACGGCTTCAGGCGTTCACACAGTACAGCAGAAAAGATCTTGTATGCGATGTTAAGAAGACTTATGCCTCTGTAGTTGGCACAACTCAGAGGGTCTCCTTTCTTCAGGATCGGGCAAACAATGCTGAGGTTCCATTCGTCGGGCATGCTTTCTTCCGACCATATCTTGCAGATGAGCTGGTGCATGCTCCTAACCAGCTCATCGCCAGCGGATTTAAAAAGTTCGGCAGCTAGGCCGTCTGCTCCGGCTGCTTTGTTGCACTTGAGCTTAGACACAGCTACTTTCACCTCCTCCAGGTCGGGTGGGCGGTATCGTTCGTATGCTTCGTCGGTAACGTCTTCGCCCGGGTTGAATGGTTCATTCTGCCTGACAGCGGTATTTGGTTCTTCCTCGCCGTTATACAGTCTGCAGAAGTGGTCTTTCCAAATCCTCAGCACCGACTGCGATTCTACAACGATGTTCCCTTGATGGTCCTTACAGGCTTCAGTTCGAAGTTTATACCCTTGGCAGGACCTTTTGATCCTCTGGTAAAACTTTCTAACCTCATTCCTGTTGTAACATCTCTCTATCTCTTCAACCGCGCGCTTCTCGTGCTCTCTCTTTTTCCTTCGGAGAAGCCGGTGCTCCTCTCTCCTCCTCTGCTCGTAGAGCTCGCAAGCAGCTCTAGTCCTTCTGTGCAGCGCCGCTTTGTATGCTTCCTGTTTAGCTGCATGTGCTTGCCGGCATTCATCGTCAAACCAGGGGTTTCGTTGTGGTCGCCGTGTGAAACCCAGCACTTCAGAGGCGGCGTCTCTGATGGCATTTTGGCAATGTTGCCACTGGCTATCAATACTTGATGCTGGTTGCATAGGACTTCGTAGAAGGTTTTGAGAGACTCGGTTGGAGAAGGACCTGGCGATGTCTTGCGATTGTAGTCGGCCGACGTCAAACTTCCTCACAGTATTTCCATTACTTGGCGCTGGTCGGGATATCCGCAGCCGTACCTTGGCTACAACAAGGCAGTGATCCGAGTCAATGTTGGCCCCTCGGAAAGTTCGGACACCCATGATACTGGAGGAGTGCCTTGCGTCGATCGCAATATAGTCAATCTGGTTGACGGTTGATTGATCGGGAGATCTCCATGTCCCTTTGTGGATATTGAGATGCGGGAACTGTGTACTAGCTACCACAACGTGTCGCCCCGCAGCAAAGTCGATCAGCCTGAATCCGTTATCGGAGGTCGTGTCGTGCAGGCTATACTTTCCGACAGTACGACCAAAGATGCCCTCCCTTCCTAGCTTGGCATTAAAATCGCCTAGGACAATTTTAATGTCGTAGCTAGGGCACTGCTCATAAGTTTTGTCCAGGAGCTCGTAGAACATATCTTTGGTCTCGTCATCTTTCTCCTCTGTGGGGGCATGTGCGCATATCAGGCTAATGTTGGCGAATTTAGCCTTGATGCGGATCGTCGCGAGGCGCTCGCTTACAGGGTTGAAGCTCAAGACTTTTTGCCTAAGTCTGCCTCCAACAACGAAACCACATCCAAATAGGCGCTGTCTTTGATGCCGGTAGCAGTCGCCGTAGTAGATGTCGCAGTTTTTCATCCTTCTTTTGCCCGGCCCGTCCCACCGCATTTCTTGGATGGCAGTAATGTCTGCCTTGCAGTCGTTAAGGGCCTCCGCTAGTTGCTCGGCTGCACGTGGTCTGTTAAGGGACCTAACATTCCACGTGCAGATCCGGAGCTCGTTGTCCTTTTCTCGTTTGCATTGGTCGTCAACAGTAAATCCGTCCGAATCCGAGGCTTGTTTCCGCTTCGTGACTGGTGTTTCTTTACGTGGCCGGGAAGTCACCCCGACGGCACGACCCCCAACCTGGAGGACCAGATCCTTTGCTTAGCTCTAAGGACGGAGAGCCGGATAGCCCGCTCCTTATAGGCCTGAGCTCCGAATACGTCGTAGTAGCCCATATAAGGTGTTCACACTAATATTAGATTACTACGTGATATTTAGCCGACCAGAAAACGACTAAGGCTTTTTTGTGAGTAGTAAACAAGCCTCAGGCTTTTGATCAAAAAATTAAAGGCCTATTGTTGCTTTGAAAAAAAAAATTCGTCCTGTGACCAGAAAATAAGAAACTCAGTTTGCGACCAAAAAAGAGAACTGATCTGTCTATTAAGAACTTGTCTTTCGACTCGTCACAAAAAAATTCGACTAGATCTTATGACCAGAAATTAACAACATTGCGACCAAAAAGTGCGACTAGAAAATAAAATTGGATCTTTCAACTAGAAACAGTAGGTTTTGTAACAACAGAATTGTACTCGGTTTTGGAGTACAGCTCTGTACTTAGTACTTAGCTCTGAGGCTAGGAAAATGGGTTCCATATTTGCAGAAAATTTGACAGAATTTCTTTCTACAATACAAAAAAGTAGAACTCGGACTAGTGATAGAGATTGAGACTTCATTTTGTGACCAGAAACTTATATCTGGCTTTTCGATTAGAAAATGAGACCCGACCTTGTGGTCATAAAATGCAACTTAGTTTTAGAGACAAATCTGGGGCGACTTTTTTCTGGCCATGTTAAAGACTAACAAGCAAAAGTTAACTCGGCCTTATGACCAAATGGTGATAACGTGTTTTGTCAACCAAAATTTACTGCTCTGTATGGAAGACGAGACTGAGTGTTATAATCCGAAAAATAACTCGGCCTTCTGACCATCAAATGCGGAACTCATTTAACGATAAGAAAATGAACACCTGATTTTTCAACCAGAAGAAAAAACGATTTTACGACCAACAATTGTGCAAAGTGCTATACCAGAAAAAATTACTACGCGACCAAAAATTCACTCCGATTTTGTCATCAGAAAATGAGACCAGAAACAAAACACCCTTTATCCAAAAGACCTTGACCAGAAAATAACACGTTGTCTTCTATCTAGATAAAGGCTCAGTTTAACAGTCAGAAAACAGACTGTGGCTTTTGACCAGAAAATCAAAATAAGGCACGCGGCGAATTTCGGTGTGAAACTAAAAAAAGGGATCGAGTCTGAACATGAAACTCGGTCTGTTGTCTAAAGAAGAAGTCGGTTTTTTGACGAAAAAATTACATCCTCATATTTCAAATAAAAAAAAGTAAAAATCTTCAAAAATATTATATTTGGAAATGGTACTTGACCTGAAAATATGACTTGTTAAGAAAGTTCCGAACTTGTGATAGACAGCACACTACCCCCTAAAACACGCTCAACATTAATATTTTTTTTTACATAGCACAGCAATAGAAGTGTGCCAGGAGCTCTAAATTAAAGCAGCTCTTTTTAGATCGACCGCCGATTAATTTCACGCTTCATAAAATGACAGGTCTGAACCTTATCTTATTTCTAAAGTTTTTCTTTAAAATGAAGCAAGAGACAAAACGCTTGACAAAAATTGTATTACTCTTGCAGCTGTTCAAAATTTCTTATTGTTTCTGGCACGAGAACTTAATGGTCCTGCTTACAGAGATCTTTTGTTTTTCTTAAAACAGAAATGCTTACTTGTCCGATAGCCCACTGGAAGAATATAACCATTGTTATGTTTATAAAAAAAATTTGGTTGGTAAAATCAAATTTTGCCCTCATTATAAATGCTAAAATATATTTTCAAAAAGTTGAATGAATTAAAAAGAAGAACAAAAATCCACAAAGAAGAAACATTTTGCAAAGGGACCTCCGACTTAGGGTGAACAACCCTAGAGGACCTTTGCGATGATCCATTATCAAAATGCCAATCGCCATTAGGTCAACCTTTAACAAAAAATCCAGTGTTAAAACTCAAGTCTAATGTTTAGTTAAAAATTTATACCTACACTCTCGTCGTGAGACCGGCAGACATTTAAGTCATTAAAGTTGATTCCGTGAATGGGCCGTGTAGAGTGTGAAACCAAATTATCAGCAATTATTCCAAATTGAATTCCGTGTATGAGGAACAATGCCGCGGCAATATCGAAAGTATAAACGTTCCAGAATTTAGGAGCAGCAATATGCACGTAGCTACCGAAAATAAATACGAAACGCAAGGTTACGACTACACCAAAACTAGATTTCAGTCTAATGTGTGCATTATGCAGTCTGCGGTACAGTCTCACAGCTTGTTTATACTTTTTAAACCGTTTACATTGTTCAAAACATTGAATCCGGTTTGGTAAAAAACTCACACACTCAGGTTGGTATGTGAATTCCATTAACCATGCATTTGACTTTTCGAAGAGGGCGTTCAAAGCCAAATGACCGACATAAGCCGTCGAAGAAAGTTGATCGCAAAACATCATTAGATCGAGTACTAAAAGCTGTGCAGGTGCTTTGGATGGCCCAAGAGCCAGCCAAGTGAGGATTGTTGTACTGCAGGTAGACACAATATTTAAGCAAAGACTTGTCAAGTGCGAACGTTTGAAGATGTTTGTCAGCAACAGGGTCGACCGGGCACTCTTATAAGCACAATTTACTCGATTCACTAGCCTGTTGAAAGCTTTAAAGTTCCCAAACAGTTTTTGAACAAGTATTGAAAGGTATAACAAGGCAGCCAGCAAAAGACTGGTTGAAATGTTCCAACTTAGAATCCAGTGACACAGAAGATGCATAAGCATGATGGAGAAACACTTGCACATGTTGCACTTGCTGGTGTTGCTTATGGACTCAAATCGTCGAGTCCTTTTGTTCCATATGACAGCGGGATAGGTCCACGCATGTAATAAAATATTTAAAAATTTTAAGTAAAAGAAAAAAAAATTATCGACAGAGCCTAACTTTCGCGGAGCTCTTCTTTCCATAACTAACAGAACAAAACTACATTCGAGCATGTCCTGGCTACGATTTATTACACAAACCAAGGTCACGAGTTCACTGACTACTACCTTAGCAGACAAATTGGCAATTATATTAATCGAGTTTTGTCCTTTTGACCATGAATCCGATTTGGCTTAGGTATTGCGAAAACGGCAGGTATACTCAGTTTAATACTTACAAGTCTTTAAGGTACAAAGAACTTAACGTCAGCTGAGGGTATCTGCTATTTTATAATTAATCATCAATATTTAAAACGTTGTTAAGAACTGATATCTGGCTATTACAACAATCAACACAACCCAGTGCATCTTCATCTCGCTGGGGCTTTGCTATGATATACATGCCGTGTATGCATACTATAAGAAATAGTAGAAGTGCTTAAACCCACCCCTGATGAACTCCAACAACGACCATGAAAGAATTTGCTTTAACGCCGCGACGTTAGGCGGTCACATAGTAAAAAAGGATAGCATAGTAACAATTCTAACAGTAAGAAAGCTGATCAGACTTCTTGTGCTGCACTAATGGTTGACTTGATCACAACTCCTAAACCCATTCCTGATATACGCAAGCTATGACTTCTGAAGAGAGACATGCCGCTTTGTGCAATCATCCTCATACCGTATTATAAACTAGGAATTTGAATTCTTCCCTGACGGTGTGTTCACCTATCCCGCAAAAGGTTCAGGTCCTATGAAGGGGTATGGTGCTCTTCGTCTTGCAAAGGAGTCCGCTTCTTCTTCCCCCTCTATTCTTTCATCGCCAGGTACCCAATATAGGGTCACTTTATTGATATTAATGCTATGTCGCAATTCCTGTAATTTCTGTCAAGGCAGCATTGAACACATCTGTCTAAAGCGTATATTTCCGCTTGAAAGATGCTGGTATATTTGCCTATGGATTCAGAGTATTTTGTTCTTGGCCCAAATACTCCTGCACCAGTTCCATCAAGAAAACATGGCGTTACACGACAAGTATTTTTTTTCTTAAAACAGCCTTTCTCTACATGTTTTTTCCATCTACTGCTCAAACGTTTTCATGAGTATGGTCAAATTGCCAACCGTCACACCAAGCCGCTTTACTCCACAAACATTTTTTGCACAGATGTGCTCGAATTCGTAATAAGTTTTCAAAACGAACCCCAACATATTCCCACCTATCTGTTTTCAATCTTCGATTCTTAATTTAAGATGACCTTAACCGTGTGCTCCTTTTTGCCCACCCGCTGCCAGTCCAAGCCGCTTTACTACAGGAGCCTCAATGAAAAAACACGTTGTTATCCAAACAAGAAAATCTACAAACATCTTCTGCACATTTGTCTCTTATGTCGAGATGTGTTGGTAAATGCAGACCACACATTGTTCGCTCAAGCCGCCACACCATTCCTTCACTCCACAAACATCTTCTGCACAAGCTCTGCCAAGTTAAAGTTGAGTTTCTGGTTTCGACCCAGGCATTGATAGCACTTTGAGTGTTTTGATCCACTCGGTTTTTTTTTCTGCACCATCCACCACTACCCAACGCCGCTTCACAACACCAACATATTCTACACAGGCGTTAGCAAGAAGTTAAATTTCTCAGCATTTCATCCACAGATTGTTTGGTTTTTTTTTTCGTTCTGGATATTATTAACAAAGCACAAAGCTACATTCACCAAACGCTTCACACCACAAGCATCTTCTAACCAGGCGATACAAAACTCAAATTCAGTTTGCAAATAAAGTTCACTCATTTATGATTCTCTGTTTTTTCTGTGAATTTCTCGAACTCCATGTAGTGTTTTAAACCTCGCAGATCACTTTTAACCACCGGAGTTGAATTTCCGGAATCAATCTCTTCTTCAATCAATCTCATTTTTTTATGCATACGTTCGGGTTTTAGCGCCCATAACTTCTACGCCTCAAAATAAACCTGAAATCGTTCGTGAACCTTACGCATTTGTTGCCAAAGCCAAGACCAGCTCAACATTAACTGGCCGGCAACCGAACGGAATGGTTTCGCGTATCCGAATTCCCTTTGCATTCGCCCCGTTAACGCATAAACGGCTTAAATATTCAAAAACAAACCAACAACCCGAGCTCCCAAATCTCCATTAACTGCCAGCACCACTATACGACCACCACTCTATCGGGAAGAGGAGTGATTCCATCCCAGGCAGTCGCAATGGTAAGCTATGGGGACCTTTTATGAGGCCCATTACTCGCCATCTGCTTAGATGTGCCATAAAACGGTTATTCATCTTTCAAATGGAAGTAAGGACCTGTTTAGAGTCGCCTCACACTGTAGCCTGCCCACTGTCGCCGCCGCAGGCACAGACTGTGTCTCTAGTTCGTCCTTGTGTCGCATAGTCGTCGTCGTCGTCGTCCTCGGTGATGTGATAAAATTCGATTACAATTCTGCAGGTCATGTACATAAACACAAAACGTCCCCGAAACAGCCAAAAGGACATTGCCAAGTGATGAATATTTAATTTGTCATCAAATTATGTCGACTTTTGTAGGCGACATATGTTCATTTATGGTCCAACATCTCCCCTCCTCCCCGTCCTCCGAGCCATAATCGAATAAATATACATAAAGTGGGGAACATTGAAAAACAATGCCACTCATCAGCTGGCTTATGCGGTGGGGCATGGGGCGCCTTAATGTCAGGGTTCGCCAATTGTTCATCGTAATATTTTTTTATTTCTTTATTTTATAATTTTTTTTTGTTCCTTTTGCGGTTTATCTATTTTGGTCCTTGTGATAACCGGAATAAAAGTTTAATCACAACGATGGTGGTCGTAATGGCGCTTATTTTCCACTCTGGCAGGCTCTTAGTCCATCATAAAACCATAAGATCCAGGAGGCTCTCGGGCGCATTAGGCTAATATTTTAATTTTCAACAAACCCCTACATTGGCCAAGACCGTGATGGTGCGGTGGGCGAAATGGCTTCTTCGAGGAAAAAGCGGTCTTCCCCTATACTCGGCTAAAGTGCGGGCTAAAGCAAAACGGCGAAGACTGGTATAAACTCCCGCTGAATTGGACTTTTTACGAGTTTTAGCGGCGGATTCGGTACATGGAAGCCGCAAAACGCACGAAACCATTTTTATTTTATCGACTCGGGGATTAGGACTCGGCAGGAGTCTGCTGTTGTTCTCGTATTTGGCAAAGGATCTGCTATTGTGCGAGGTGTCGGTCAATATAATTCCCACCCTTGTTTAGCAACCACCACCACCACCACCGGGATTGGGGGTGTTAGGGTGTTGTTTTAATTAAATCTCCATCGGATTCGGGAACAAAAAAAAAATTACTCCGATTCGAATAAAATTAAAACGGAACACTTACGCAGCTGTGATTGTGCCGATTGTGTCCTTGCAATTCGTTGTTGGGGGGGGGGGGGGGGGGGGGAGGGAGGTGTATGTATGTATGTTTGATGTGATGTGCTTGTGCCAGTAGTACTCGCACTTTGTGCGGATTGATTTCTGACACTGGCAGAACTGCTGATTAATTTGCGGAACAGAGGGGCAGACGGTCTGATGGTCTGTCATGTCAAAGTGCCAATTGAGTGAAATGCCTTTCGCAAGGAGTCAAGGATTTGTTTTTATTTTTCTTAAGAAATTTCCTATATCTTCTCTCGTTTAATGGTGGATTTTATGGACCAGAACGAGGCAAGAACTTCCGAAGTTATATCCGTGTCAATGTCTTGTGCCAACGTTGCATGCTCGCTTACATCGAACGAGAGGTGAGTTGTGGAATCTACGTGATTGTATTAGAAAACTACTTGGATGGGCAAATTCCACGGAAAATAAATTAAAAATAGATTTCGCCCGCACACTCAGATAACGCCAGCCAGCATGATTTCGTTTGGTCAATGGGTGATCAATTGCCCGGCTAGCTCAGTCGGTAGAGCATGAGACTCTTAATCTCAGGGTCGTGGGTTCGAGCCCCACGTTGGGCGAGTTAATTTTTTTTTTCGTTAATTTTTTTATTTCTGCGTATTCATGTGCTTTTCATGAGATGATGATGTACATTTAGGTGAAAAGGAATATAAAAATGAAATAATAATCGAAAGTGACGATAAAATTAAAGTTGATGTCGCACAATCGTGTGGTAAAACTATATTTATGATGGTTCATAGTAAAACGTTTTGACGTTCAGTGTAAGTTGTAATTTGGGGTTATTTTAGATCACAAAAAAATATTTTTTATGACCTCAAAAAAAGATGAGAAAAACATGTATTTGCTGGGGCTTGTTTAGGTTAAGGCAAGGGACAGAGAAAATACTAAGAAAAATATGATTCACATGAGTCTCGTTTAATGATCTTGCTTAGAAACGTTCGACATTTGTGATTGCGGCTCATTTGTTTGTTGAAGCGTATTAAGCCAAACAATTTTGTAGTGATCAAATGCATTAATGTTGACAGCACACCCACTTACTGAACTGCACTGACACTTACTGAAATAGAGTCAGATGCGTGTCCCTATCGTGGAGATGTCAACCAATCAAAATATCGGTGAGTGTTTATTTAACGTGCTGTCAAATCAGATCTTTTCCAAAAACTAAACCACATTCTCTAAAAATTTTTTAATTATTTTGACCTTCAGTTAAAAATCACTTGCAACAAAAGTCGGTGTGGCCACATAAACGATGTCGGGCTCTGTTCACAAAACCAAACTTCATTAATTATCTACTAAAGCTCTACTTTTTGTCACAATAAATGTATATTTTATTGAACGAGAACTTCCTACTACCCGTTGGCTCGCTCGACCCTCTCTAAATCAACACGAGCTCTTATTTTTAATTCATTTAAGCTTACCATCCGAAGGCGGACACATTACGCAACTCGTTCCTTTCATGTGCAACACTTTAAAACCTTTTATCTCTCTGTCGCGTAACCTCAAAACTTTGGCTTGGTTTCTTGCAAGTGTATCCTTGAATTTTCTACGTAAGAGCAACTATACTTCTAATCTTTCTTAGACTTCAAATCTATACCTGACTTATCGATGCGAATAGTTTTGCTCCTCTTTAATGATATCTTTTTTTGAGTTTTTTTGAGTGACATCAAACGGCTTCGCTAACACGACGAAGGCTGTGAAGGCTTTTTTTAACACAGCCTTCGTCGTGTTAGCGAAGCCGTTTGATGTCCTGTATCCTAAATGATCAGTAAGGCACTTTGATGACAGTGTGACAAGTGTCTATCGTGACATATGTTCCATTCCTCCATACCATACGTTAAGGGCATAAAGCTTTTTTTGGCCATCCAGGATGCAGAATCCTGTGGCTATCCGACTACCCGACTATCTGGACAGACAACAACCGACGTCAGATATGTTGAGATTTTTCCTTGAGGCTGACAGTCGTACGTTGCTTCTTTTATTTTTATTGCCCCCACGAAGGTGAGTAATCTTCTCCAGATGCGATTTGGCATCCTAGATTTATTTGCACGATCCTGATATGTCACCTTATAAACCTCAGAACCCAACCCATACATTAATCTCTCTCTCCATGCAACTGTCATTAAGTACTATGGGCGGACCCGTTCTGCAACTTGTCAGGCAAGGAACTTCTGCCTCAATGATCTGCCGGGAAGAAACAGACTGCATGCTTTGTTACCACGTCTTCCCTGAGGCGGGCTAAGTGAAGAACTATTACCAAATTAGGGAAGAGATTTGAGGTACTCCTCACATTGTTCCTGTAAGGTAACTTTACTCCCAACCGTCAAGGCTAGACACTTTGGCTGAGCGATAACTCTAAAAGTCATAAGCTTTGTATCGAAATCGGGAAGCAGTATAGGTGTACAAGCTTGTCACGCTAGCTTCGTGTTGATCCTATAAGATCAAGATCATCTTCCTCCCCATCGCCTAAATCAAAGGTACTTCAAACGAGTGAAGAGCTTTTGAACCGAAATTTTCGCCGTATTTCATGCCGTACGCCTGGTGTACGACTTCGTTTATAAACTTTGGTTTAACAAGATTGTTGTGCCGTGCGCCTCGCATAATTTCTGTAAGGTTACCTTCATTGCATTCGTCTAGGCCTACGGCACTTTGTTTGACAAGAGAGCAATTGTAATAAAATTGGCTTTTACGCTTATGGTACGCCTCGTAAGCTTCTACGCCTAAGTTCGTACGCTTTGCTAGTTACTATTTAGTTACCTTCCTTGGTCATGTTAGCCAGGCAAGCTTACCGCAGATCTAATGTTCCAGCCAGCGCGACATGTTTCATTTGCATAACCTCGTTTCTATCAGGCATCCTCTCGTTTTATTTTTTGAACAACCGTTTGCGGGACAATCTGTTAGAAGTTGTCGGGTGATAACGAGAATGACGCAATCTTGAATTGTACCGAATTTGCTCATGTGCTGTGGTTGTGCAATGCACAGACTCTAAATTCTGTAAGTTTTGACGACGAGTGCCCTGAGATAAAAGTACCTGACATGAGGTAGCCCCTTTGGACTGACATCTCAGAACCGTGCATGCTGTGCGCCGTATAACTAGATTTGCTTTAATATACCAAGGGGACCGAAAAATGCTTACCAATTCCAAACAGCGAATCGAGAAGTATCTCTCCTATTGTCCCAATCAGGATTCGAATACAAGACCTCGTGCATAGTCGCCTGACACACCAAATCAGGGCTTTAAGGGACAAAAGCAAGATGATTTTATGAGCAAGATGCTTTTGCCTTCAAGCGAGCATTTTGTTTCGTATTTAAGTTTCGGTGGCTTCAGATTTGACTAAAGAAAACACCAGTTGGCGACTGATTTTGGCTGTTTCCACTGCGTTTCTTACTGAGCCCCTTCCGTCAGGTATAGATTTTAGGAAGCATATAATGATCCACAGCGAAGGTCCTAAGACCGACCCCAAGAATTCCTGCGATGTCATTGTTAAACATTACAGCCCCAGTCTTTTGTCCCCTAGGCAACTAGTTACAATTCGGTTCCGTTGGAGCTAGTAAGGTTCACCTAATCTAGCAAGTCATCTCTTATATACGAAACATGTATTCAGGGATTTGAATGTTTCCTATGCTTCTTGTAACGGGTCCATATGTCAACCATGTTTGTCTACCTTTCAAGGGTAATCAATCTGCCCAACGAGTGAACTTGCACCAAATGCTAGTTCACTCGTTGGCTTCAAGGCTAGTTCGTGCTTTAGTAAGGCCAAACTGGTGATCAGAATACATATTAGTTACTCGAGGATCAATTTTGTTGAATAATGAAAAAGAAGATTGAAATTGTGCTTTTTTTTTCAATCAGTAAGAGGTCTGCTCTTTTCTCAGTCTTCCCAAACAGTTTTACTTCGGTTTTATCTGATTTAGGCTTTTTTCAGAAAGCTTGTTGCCCCGTTTATTAACTCCTTTTGAGTTACGTATTCTATATCATCAGCGCATACTAGAGAATTCAGCACGTTGTGACGTTTTTGATGGTAGCTTCAAGCCCTTCAGCTTGTTCAACCGCTGATATAACTCTTCATTCATTGTCTTTTTTTTTTTAAATGTCTAGCCTAGGCCGTGATATTGCCTCGTGAAGTTTTTTGTTTGGAATATGCCTGGGTTCCAGTGTCTTATAGCCCTGCTCGCAACAGCGTCTATTTTGCTAGAATGATCCACTTAAATGACACGCCGTATCCTGCCTCAACTGGAGGTTGCATTTAATTTTGTTTTGGGCCCCTCCAAAAGAACCATAACTGTTAAAAATCCGGAATTACTAAACAAACCCACCGAAGTACCTACTCCTAGGACCCGAAAGTGTCCTTTAAGTATTTTATTTTTGTTTTTTCTGACCTTCTACGCTGCAAAACGAATTCAATGCTAACAACATTCAACAATGACCTTGGCCCCTCTTCAGTTGTCCACCAAATGAGCTTCGTTTAAGAATGAATCTCCCGCAACCATTATGAACAGACACCGGCCCATTAATGGCCTTCCTTGAAGGAGTACATTACAATCAACGAAAACTAATTGCAACAATTAGCAGCCAACTGTTGTGGAAAAATTTATGTGAATCTCTTACTACGCTAGTCAGCCAGTATTTTCAAGGAAATACAGTCCTCGGCAAGAGTGTATTGTCCTGGATTGTATCCATAAGTAGCGCGCAAGCAAACAAACAATCAAACATTATAAAGCCATTCGGTCGATAATGGCTCTCGAGATCATCGCAAGGATATCGTACAAGTGTGACAGGCATTAAATTGCTGTCAATGGGCATGTGGTTTCCACCTTCTTCTCGCCGAGCAACGACGCCAACACACATGACGTAGATACGTAGTGGAAGGTACAAAGCCCGAATGAATGATGAGAACGCGTGCTTGTTCACATATAATCGTGTTTCGTTTCTGCCACGGACTTATGACATGTGAGCACACCGCCAAAGTGGTGAACCCCTTTTGAATCGAAATCCACATAAAAACCATATTCGCCTTGAGTCGACTGGATATAATGTGGAAAGAAGTCTGTCGAAGGCAGCAAAGATGTGCACGTAGGTGTCCCAACGTTGCTACACTTTTTCAGCGCCTTCAATAGCCGTCACTTGATCATCGACTCGAAAGCGTTCCTTTGTCCTTTATATTTTCCATCCATTGGGTGGGGCCTTATTGCTCCCCACTGTGCGGCGAAATGGAATGCTCCCTGATAGTCTATTTGTACGTGCGTCCGTTGCACACCACAGCATCCCAAGTTTGCGCGCAGCAACCAAAGAAATGTGCAAACTCGAAAAGGAAGCTCTTGAGATTTATGACAGAGACGACACAAGACTCATCGCTTGTGGTTTCCTTTTTATGCCGCTTTCGAAGGACCCTCTTGATGTTGCTTTGCCATTTGCGCTGTTACTTTCACAACTACCCCGAAGTGATGCGAAAACGTTTTTCCATTTTCCATTCTCGTTTTTTTATTTTTGTTCGCCTCTTGAGCTAAAATAACACGAAGGGTCTTAACGAAATTGGAAAACGGGACAATGAACGATAGAAGTTGCAACTCAAAAGCAGAAGCTCCACGCTGCTCCTTACTAGGTCGTCGTGCAAAGACGCGAGGTTTATCTATCTGGTGGTGTGCTTTTTTGTCAGCTAGCTGACACGCTAAAATGGGAGAAGTTGTGTATATGAATTGAACAATGAAGATTACTGCGAATTTCATTGTGCAGAGCCGGTACACACTTTTGCACAATGAGTTTAACGCGCACCCAGATACACCCCCGAGAATGAGGACACTTTACAAGGATTTCATTTGGTGTGTTTCGGGTGCTTTCTGCTGTTTATTCGTCTGTTTTTTTCCCTTTTTCGATTGTTTTTTCTTTTTTCTTGTTGCTCCTGCTCGCTGTCAGGGAATTCAGGTGTAAATTCAATGGCAGAAAATGTCGTTACGCTAGAAGACACATTTAGGTTTCTTTGTTTATATTAAAGGATTTTTGTTCTCTTACCTTTTTTCCTGACACAAAAAAAAAAACATTTTCATTTCTTTTCTGAGACAGGCAACCGAAATGAGCAAGTGGAGCAGTGATGGGATTGAAGTGGGCACCTGTTATGGTTTACAGCCGGGAAATGTTAATTTCGGATTATCCCTTTTTCCGTTTTTTAAAGGTTACAGGGCAGAGTACACTTATAGTTACACTTGAAAATTTTGACAGATCAAATTACACTTCTTGTGTATCCGGTTTCTTATCGTTTAAAAATGTAAAGGAGTTGGGTTGAGAGTGTCAAAGAATTTCTTTGGTGTATGTCAAAAGACAACATGCTGTCACCCTTGTGATACTTTCAGAAAATACGAAGCTTAACTCGTAAATACAAAATATGCAGGAAGAAAGTCACGGTCCAACGTAAACTTAGCTTGTCTTGAGGATGTAATGGGATTTTTTTAAAAGATTTTTAAATGATTTGTTGACAACGGACTCGAAAACGTAAAGAGAAAAGTTTGTGTACGAGGTTTTTACAGAATTGCAGTTTTTATAGTCAATTAGGGCGGGCCGCTTTCTTTAATGTAGAACCCTTTTCTCTAATTTGTAAAGAAGCCCTGATTTAATATCTTGTACAGGCATTAAGACAAGATTCAAAAACGTTTTTAAGTCTTACGTTTATGGCCGGAAAAAGTTCATATTCGTAGCAGCAGTGATAAGTACTCTTTTCTCTTTTGGGCTTAAATAACCGATTCATTAATTTTTGTCATATGTGGTAATTTTTTTAAAGTCTGATTAGTTCAATTCAGAATGGAACTTGTTACGGTTATGTAACGAAAAAACAAAATCCCAGCGGTGACGAACAAAATTAATTGACATTTTGTGCAACAGTTTTTGAAAATCTCATTAAGCTTAGCACTTCTACGGAGACTGTTACGCTTATGTTACGAAACAAGATTGAAATATTTCACATCGGTGACGAATAATCTTTGCTGTTTTAAATTTAAATAATCAATATTTTATCCTTATTTAATTTATTATTATCATTTGTGGCAAACGACTTGAAGATCTCAATACATTCGGTTTGTCTATGGTACGTGTTACGTTAACGTTACCAAACAAAATCCCTTTTTTTCACAGCGGTTGTGGAAACACTTTTTTCTTGATAATTAACGTCACTAACATTACCCCTTCGTTTTCTTAGTTTTTGTCGTTTGTAGCAAGGTTTTTCATAGTACTATAACGTACCTTGCGCACTTCTACGAAACATGCTACGTTTATGTTACGATACAAAATGTACAAACTTTTCACAGCGGTAACGAATACTCGTTTCTCTTTTGAATTAAACATTCCTCCGTTAATTTTATTTGAGTCTTTTGTGCCAAATTTTGGAAAATCTCATTGCTGTCGGCAATTCTACGCGATATGTTACGTTTTTGTTACGAAGCAAAATTCAAACTTTGCAGCGCTATTTTATCCTCACTTTATTAGTTTTTATAGATTTTTATAGAGTTTTTGAAAATCGGCTGGATTATTGAGCCTGTTACGTTTATGTTACCAAACAGAACTCCAATTTGTCTCAGATATAGTGAAAACTCTTTTCTGTTAACAATTTAAAACACTAACAGCTTTAATAATTGCGGCAGAGTTTTTGAAAATCGGCTCGTTTATTTAACCTGTTACGTTTATGTTACCAAGCAGAACTCCAATATTTCTCATAGATCGCGAAAACTCTTTTCTCTTAACAATTTAAAACACTAATATTACCTCCTTGGCTTATTAGCTTTAATAATTGCGGCAGAGTTTTTGGAAATCGGCTGGTTTATTGAACCTGTTACGTTAATGTTACCAAATAAATCTCTAATTTTTCACAGCGATAGCGAAAACTCTTTTCTTTTAAAAGAGAAAACACTTACATTACCTCCTTCTCTTATTAGTTTTTATTTGTAGCAAAGTTTTTGAAAATATTGTTACTTTCTGCACTTTTACGAAACGTGCTACGTTTCGTTACGAAACAAAGTTATTTTTTTTACCGCGGTGACGGTTATTCTTTTGTCCTTTCAGTTTTTATTATCAACCGCCTCCTTGTCTTATTCGTTGTTATGATTTAATGTTAATTCTTGAAAATCTCATCCTTTTCCGCTCGTCTATGGAAACTGTTACGTATATGTTACGTAACAAATTTCTCACAGAGTTGACGAATATTCTTTTCTCTTTTGAATTAAAACGATACAAATCAACAAAGGGTGCTGATTATCAAAAACCGTGATTTCAATGTTCTTACATACTTGATGCTTTTGACAGATGTCAAGTGTTTAACTTAATAAGCCACTTAACCGTCTGCAAAAGACTTTTCTCTGCTCATGTTAAAACGACTTGGAATCTGATTAATAACTGCTAAAATTGCCAAAAAGGTGAATATTTTGGTCATCTTGATTTTACAAGACGTCCAGAAAAATTGAAGAATTTCGAAAGTTTTTGACATAAAACTGTGCGCATAGGTCAAAATATAACTACTGCAAGTCACTCTTTATATTTGATGAGACAAACAGAATTTAAAGTTAATGCAAAAACACTCTGCATTTGTGACGTGATATCATAAGACTCCTCAGCAGCGTTAACAATTAAAATTAAAAAAGGTTTGATGGACATTATACCTATGCCCATTTTTAAAGCTTCTTAAAAGGAAGAAAAGTAACAGTGAATTTTTTAATGGGATAGACTATAGACAGATGATAGTAACTGACCAGAATATAAATAAGTGTCACTTTGGTAAGAGCCCCCATATCTCAATTGTCAAACCCATCCTTCGGTGACATTTAATTGTGAGTTGAAACTGACCCATCTTTTAAAGGTAAGATCTGAGATCTGAAAAATTTAGTTAAGTACTAAAAAAATCAGTACAATTTTTTTAAACCTCTATCCTGATCGGTAGAAGTGTTCAGAATTACTTACCGCAATCACAGTTAGAACTGTGACCTTTTTAGAACATTTTTTCCGCAGCTTTTTCGAAATGACTGAAATGATTTTATTCCGCCTTCTGGGTTAATAGATTTCGATGATGTGTTTTACAGGATTAAGATCTGGGCCTAAAATCGGTATGTGCCATTCACATTGCTGTTTTGTCCACTTACCCAAAGCATCAATCTTCTATGGCTGCGGTTAGGTTGAAAGCAGCCTACAACGATAATTTTGTCCCGCATTGCGAAAATTGCTTCACGAGTGAAGTTTACCATGAAATCAATAAGCCACAAGTAATCCGACGTCGTCCAATCCTTATAAGGATAAATCCGTCACATGGTTCAATTAGGCGGAACAACGAAGTGGAATTCAGTGGAGGTTGCATTCAGCTCGACGAGAGAATTTAAGTTTAATTACTCGCAGATGTGGGCGGCAGAGACAAGTTGAATAAAACTGCACCTGGGGCGAGGATATTGATCGATTGCCCTTGCGTAAAATGAAAGCTGTAATCGTGAAATAAAGAGACACAGTTTGGGGCAGTAAACTAAAGTCTTTTAAAGACAAGCCATAATATTTTGTGCGAACAGTTCAACACTCTTATTTCGAAAAAGCGGAAAAACGCAAAAAAAATCCGAAACTTAATCTATTAAAAAATGTAACTGTTTTCTGTAAAACAAAATAAAACATTCCAGTTTCATAATAAATAAGGATAAATTTATTTTAAAGTTTTTATGAAAGGTACATATATCACTTATTCTCGGCAGTTACAAGCCTTTGTTTCGTCACAATAACCTCCTCTGTAGCCCTGAAGAATGCAACGAGCAGCACAAGGCGCACTGCCCAGCATGAACGGCTCCAGAAGATCACAGCTCACACGTTTACGTCGAATAAGCAGCTCTCCGCCAAGATTTTCCGGAACATCTGGTACAGGAGTATCGTTAAGTTCTTTTCTAAGATCTTGATCAGCTGCAAGCAGCGCCGTCGATAAAGCACAAAAAGCTCCAATAGTCACGAGAACAACGATTACTGTGCGCATCTTGAAGTGTTGATAACAAGAGTGTCTTGAAATGATTATTGTGCATCTCAAACACCGTGCAGCTTATATAGGCAACTAGTGTAGTGAACTAAATGCAATCAATTGTAGATGAGGAAAAAACTGTGATGCGTTTGGGAGATCCCACTTGATAAGCGGCTAACTTTTTTCTTCCGACTTTTCTTTAATGAATGGAAAGGAACAAATTTAAGTTTGCACTCAGGTTTTTAAACACCACTGATTGAGGTTCTTTAAAATATAACCGCAAAGAAGCTCACTGTTTCGTTGATGTTCGAATTATCGGATGCATTTTGTTCAATGTTAACAATTAACGAGGAATGCAGCCCGTAGCTTTCCTAGCGTCTGGCACCAGTCAGACCAAGGAAGCCAAAAGTAGCACCCTATGCTGGTCTCCAAACTTGGTTGATATTTTTAGCCGGTCACAAAAAAAAGGGGGTAAAGTTAGTCGTATTGTTTTGGTTTAATTTGATTAATAAATAATAATAATGTTTTGGCTTAAAGAAGATTCGTTCAAAACATATCGGAGGAAATAATTTTATCCCCGAGTTCCCAAACCAGGTTTTCAGCAAAACGATATTTCCCTTCCCTTTGGATACACAAAGGGAATGCTAGCGCAATATGCCGTAAAGAAGTAGTAGATTAGGTATTAATAAAAGCTAAGTTTAAAATTTTTGCTACAAATACAGAAGCCTCCTCCAGGATTGCGTCGGTGCCTTTTCAGAGTTGAGAGGAAGAAAGAAGTCAATTTTATTAAAAAAAAAATCATCAATAAGTCCACATGTCTAAATCAGTGTCAACCTTGACGGGAAAAGAGCTGTTTGTTTGGGTTCATCAACACTTTTCGTGGATGGTTGGAAGATGATAATTTTACGTTCTAAGGGTTCTTAGTTCTATGGGGATCTAAAAGGTTAAAGACTTTCTGTCTTATTTGTCGGATTGCATACTTTTTTAGACCAAGAGGCTCTTGTTGATCACAGTGTTAGAAGATCAGAAAAACCTCTGCAAGAAACCGGGATGTCTTACATTTTGTCTTGTTTTCTATTTTTTTTTTTCATATTCTAAGCAGGATATTATCCACAGTTCTAGTATACACGGGGTGTTATTAAGGTGTTCCGAGAGCCGAGTTTTGGCTCACCTCAAGCCGCGTGTAGTTCTTTGGCCTTTTTCCGAGAGTTTCTGTTCTCTAACTTTGACCAAATAAAGTAATAATTTTTTTGCGACTGATTTGTCGTGGCCGTTGTAAGGGATTCTATTGGCAATTTCTCCTTCAAGACTGATCCTTGGATTTCTTGATGGCTCACACTTAAACTAGGGGGAGGGCTACAATCCCCTTAAGCGAATCGTTGGATACCCCATTCCAATTGGGGCGTCGGATACCCCATTCAAAACCTAAACATCGTTTTTCTGTTTAGGTTTTTTATCAGAAGTGATATACACGTCTTGATTGCATTTTCACATTAAAAATTTGGTTTATACTTAAAAGCGCCCCCAAAAGTGGGCGTGGAAGAAATTTATTGATTTGAGTTGATAGCTTACGTACATATCTAGAGATTTTAAGGTCCAAGTTTTTTTGGATTTAAAGCAAATATATCAAATAAAAACCGTTTATTAGAATGCATATTAAATATGACCCCGCCTACAAGGGGGCTCTTTTCTTAAATGCCAATCACAATATACTTAAGCGAGGATAACGTGTACCAAATTTCAGCTTCCTACTACAACTTTGAAATTTCATGCTAATAAGTAAAGTGGGCGTGTCAGTGGGCGGATTTTGAAAATTTTTACACTTGTACTGCTTCGGGAGCTAGAAAGAACAGATATTAAGTTTCAATATCTTCGACACATGGACGGACGGACGGACGGACATGGCTCATTCGACTAACAATTCGGTCTCGATCATATGCCCTTAAGGTCTCGGGGGTCTACGGTGATTATTTCTCTATGTTACAAACTTTGAATCAAACTTAATATACCTCCTATCCTATGGGATGGGGTATAAAAAGACTAAAACAGTCCTTGTATGAGACTCCAAGAAGTTGTGCATATAGAAGATATTAAAAAATTTTCGGATCTTCTAACTTAAGTTAAGAAGATCACCTGTTCCCCATTAGAAGCGTTTTCTTTATTAATCGTAGCTTGTAGCTTGTAGGTTTGTGTTGCCCGTGGCCGGGGCGTTAAAATGTTTAGCAGCAGTCTTCTTATTTAGTATCGCAATAGGGATACAAACTACCAGACACAGATAAAGCACCGCATTTTCTTAATGGTGGTTCTCCCTGTCGCTATAAGATAGTTAAGCAGGGTTAGGCGTAGTAAAGTTATAATATAGCCAGCAAACAAATATATGTAGCCTTTGTAGTCTTTCTACTGAGCATTTATGAGGTGGCAATAAGCGCGATATAAAAAAAATAGTAAAGCTTCAATGTAAGGTAAACTCGGGTCGGGTGATATGGCGCACTTAAATTTATTTACAGACATTTGTTGCGATCACTTTTTGTTTTATCACTTTGACTTCAAAGGTTGAAGAGCACGTTAATATGTTAATAGCAACAAACGAACACGCCATGCTTCGTTCATTCGAAAGGGGAAAACGGCGCCTTTTTATGAGGGTGATATGGCTGCATTTCACCCTCATGAAAGTAGTTTTGCATACAGTATTTTACATTAGTTTACCATTAGTTTACATATTTATCGAAACAGAACGTTCCGAAAGGATATAAAAGTTCTTGGCATTATTGGGCCAGTGGATATTTCAATGGAAACTAAGTATCAAATACCCAGCGACATCACCTCACATTTTCTTTATTGAGTCTCAGAAGAACTATAGGGTAAATCCCGAAAAGCAAACAACTTTAGTTCTGTTTTAACAGAACAAGCAAACAACTTTAGTTCTGTTAACATGCTTTGAATACTCAAAGCATTCACCAAAAAAGATCAAGATCTTTAGAGAAACTATGGAAGACCTTGAAAAAGGCAAAGCAACCAAAAGCATTCAAAACAAAGTTCAACATCAAATTATAATTTTCTTTGACCACTTTTCATCTAAGAGGATCGATGGCGGCCATTTGACCTTCCATTCTACCCGATCCTCCGCAACCATGGAGCTGAGTTTTTTTTTTTTTTTAAATCGGAATGAGCCTCTTAACGACGAATGTGGGGGCCTAGTCAAGAGGTCTTAGAAAAGTACCTTAGCGCATGCTAAAGGAGATCTACAATATTTCGAAAACGTAAGACTTCTTACATATTAAAAAAAAAAAAAACACTGTAAAAGCCTGGAATATGCAATAATACGTTCCATATTACCCGCAATTGTTGGGATATGGTTTTTTGCAATAGTTTCTTTCAAGCCTGTATTAAAATTTGTGTTGCTTTTTACCCTAGTATACCTATGCACATCAATACTTGAATAAAATTTATTGCCTATTAAAAAGGTTTTTCTTAGTTTTGGAAATATTTATTACAGGAAAAAGATTCGCCATATCCCCCGACTTTACCCTAATCAATGAAGTATAACATAGTAATAGTTGACACATAGCCTGCCATCCATTTCGATAGTCAATCCATTACACTGATAAGAGCACGTTACACTAATCGTATAAATATAAATTCATTCATTAACAGCTGTCGTAATTATGTCTTACAAGAGAACTTTCCCGACATAAGCTTGAGCCACTTATCAATTGGAATCTCCTAATGCGTCATAGAATTCTCCTCATCTAAACTAATTGACTGCAACTTGGGGCTGGTCACTATAAAAGCTGCAGCTACCTTAAAATGCACATCAGTCACATCAAAACTTCAAGATGCACACAGTAATCGTTGTTCTCATATCTGTCGGAGCTTTTTGTGCTCTTTCAATGGCTTTGCCTACCGCTGATCAAAATCTTGGGAAGGAGCTTTTGGATGCAACTGCTCAGGCTCTCCCAGAAAACCTTGGCGGAGAGCTGCTTATTCGACGAAAGCGTGTGAGTTGTGATCTTCTGGAGCCGTTTATGCTGGGCAGTGCGCCATGTGCTGCTCGTTGCATTCTTCAGGGGTACCGAGGGGGCTATTGTGATGATAGAAGGGCTTGCAACTGCAGGGATTAGGCTAATATTGTGTTCGAATGAGAAATATGTAGTTAGAAATACAATATTTTTATTTATTATGAATCTCTGTTGTTTTATTCAAAATGCTTAAAAAAATACTCAAAACTTTTAACATTTTGAAAACCTGAGCCGAAAGATGCTTGCGAACGAGCCATTATGTCTCTGAAAGTCAATCAGAACAATCAATCAATGTCCTTCCATGCTCCAGGTGCAGTTTTGCTTTAATTTGTCTCTACCCCTAAATCTGCAAGTAATTAAACTCGCATTTTCTCCGCAAGTTAAGGCGCTCCGTTGAAATTCCTCACCGTCAATCCACCACATTGAAGCACGCGACGAATAATCCTTTTAAATATAGGACGATACGTTGAAAACCCTCACGGCTTATTGATTTCGTGGCGTAACGTTTGGTCACATGTTTATACATAAAATTTCTAGAGAGCCAATTTGTGACTCGATTTTTCAGTAGGAGTCAAAACCAATGCATTTGAGCGGCCTTAACTTTGCATAATAAATGAAGTAATGTTCTTAAAACTCGAGAAATCCTGTACGCTTTTAATTGTTTTATTCATTTAAGAAAAGTCACTTTCCGTAGGCATAAATTCATCACTCCCGGTCTCATTTATTATGCTTAAAGGTCACAGGAGTATAATCGATCAACCTTGAGCCTTCTTCCTCGACCCGTTTGATATCAATTTGTCTCTACCTTCATCTACATCTGCACGTAATTAAATTCAAACTTTCCCATCGAATGCAATTGGCCGCCCTGAAGGCCCACAATCATTGATGTCTCATCCTTGGCGTTCCACCCAATTGAATCGTGTGACCGATTAAACTGGTTGAGGAGATTTGTATTACCTTGCGGCTTATTGATTTCGTGGCGAACTTCACTTGTTCGAGCGTAAAGCAATTTTCGCTGGCGAATAAAATGGATGGCGCCCGGCCCCCGAGCTAGCACTTAACGTGACCATATCCAGATAAGATCAGTGCTACAGTCCAAATGGATTTTCCACAATGCATCGGGTCTTAATGACATAATAAAACAATGAGCAAAAAACGTGCTGAAAAGGATATAGTCATTTTGCGTTGTGCTCCTGGAATTATAAAGTCTTCAATAATTTACCCCTTATTCATATGAGGGTAACTGTTTTTTTTTTCAAATCATGTCTTAAAAGCATGTTTCTCACAAATTCTCTTCTAAACTATGTTTCGGGACCGAGAACCTTTGAACATCGAAGCTGCTTCAACTCCATGCGAAAGGATGCTTCAAAACTTCAAAGACGTACGAGTCGCTCTTCATTTTTCGCCTTTATGGACTACGAAGCTCTATTGAATTTTTTCTTCCCGTTAAAAACTATAAGTTTAAATTAACACTCCCTGGGGTAGTGGAGTGTAAACGAAGCATTCACACAGCTGATGTAAATTATGATGATGCAGCAAATGAGTTTTCTTCTACATTCTCTCTTGTGTGTGTGTGTGTTCCCTTTTGTTTGGATCTCAACGCCGCCGACTGCATGGTTTATTTTCGGGAACTCATACATCATACCGAGCACTGCTGGCGTTTGGCGAACTGTCCGGAGAAATTATTATTAAATTATAAATGTTATGAGCAGGCGATGCCATCCCTGGTAATTGTATCCATGGCGCAGCATAATTTTGTATAACTACGCGCGCCATGCGGAGATGAGTCGAAAGTTATATGACGTTACAGACGTTATGAGGCTTTTTGTTTAAGGCACCTAAACGAGATGATTTCATGAAAGTGCTTTGGCCTTTTATTGAGGGTTCTTGAAACATGCGCTGTCATTAAAAATTTAGTTTCGCACCCAACTTTATTGGTGAAGTGTAAAAGCGCAGTTAATGTACCAAGAAAGCGATTAAAAGTCGAATAAAAGGAAGCAGATAAGCAATATTGTTGGTGTTGGATTGGGTTAATGTCGATTTTGTCAAATTAACAGAAGGAGGAACGTTGTAGTTAGGAACACCTTACCTTGAAGTTTGATATGAATTGAGCAGGAGTGGTAGGGTTAACCGAAGCGGTATGAACCCGAACCGGGGAATGGGAGAGGTATGGGTAACCCAATCGGTGTGAACCCGTAGCAGGGGGAATATGTACCAGCGTTCCGACAAGAGCGGAGAGTTGAGGGCAACCGATCGGTATGAACCCTTACCAGGCCGGTCCTGTTGGGTCTTTGCATGGAATATGAAAAGCGAACACATAGAAAATCTTATGGCGCATTCTTTTCAACACCGAATCGTGAAACTAGTGTGGAATACAGAAAAAAATCGTTCTTTTCTTGTACACCTGAATGAAATCATGCTCATGTAAATTCGTTCTTATGAATTCCTTATCCGTTCGGTGTCAACACCGAAATCGAAATTTGGCCACTCATTTATTTGACGGTGGAGGCTGGGTGAGCTTTGATTGTTTATGTGAAGTGACGTTTCGAGTCAATTTCATTCGTGATTTTTTACTATGCGACTGAAATTTAGATGAAATCGATAGAAATTAACCCAATATCTCAAGCCCGAAGCTGTTAAATTAATTTTAAGCTAAAAGTACAAAAAAAAACGACACCAACAAAATCACGCTACGAAATGAAAAAAAGTAAATAAATAAAATCAAAGCAATTGGCCACCTAAAGTGATGAATGCACCGGTGTAGTATTTGTCGTTCTGTACACAATGAAACAGAACTTAACAGCTCGGTGCAGCAATTCGGTGTTCAAAAGAATACGCCATTAGTTAAATTAGAAAAAAGTGCGCGTTTTCCATCTTACAATTTTTTGTCGGTGAAATGGAAAAGTATATCTAATCGAGATTATTCGCATTTAAGTCGAACGTAGAAACGGTGCATTTCATGAGGACTGGCCAGCTGGGCTGCCGTTTTGACCTTTACCTTTGATTTTTGTTTCTTTTGTAAATGGAAAGAGAAACTTCCAGGTCCGGGAGGATAACTCCCAAAAAAATGCTCCACTCCAATAGCATGAGGCTATGAACCTCAGCATTTTGATTTCTCTGAAACTGATAACTGAAACTTTCTCCATCGCGGGTGACAGGAGTCGAAAAGTGTCTTTTTACGACGCAGCTGAAAGTCCCGACAAGTTATGGGTGCATTTGGACTTCCAGGTGTCAGAATCAAGCACAAAGCTCTTAAAAACTAAATTTAATTAATTAATTAAAAAAATAATATATACCATGAATTGTTTTTTTACCCCCCCCCCTAAGTTCTTCCAAATTATATGGCTGAGGGCATATTAATGGCGGTGTACTGAGATGCCTTGCACGAAAAGTGTTGAGCAAAGGTTTTCAAGTGAACCTCAAGGGTCAATATTTGTGCTCTTTTTTGGGGGCGGACTTTTGGTTTAAACTTTTGCAGCTGGTTTTTATTTACATATTTGGGTAATCGGCTTTTTTAGAACGTCGTTTTCTCATTTTTTTCTAAATATGTTGCTAACTCCGATAGCCTGTTGAGTTTAAGCAAAAGAGTGGACGGTTAAGTTTCGTCAGATTGTTGATTAAACGCAGAGTTGATTATACATAGAGACCTTCAATTATTTAAGGCGACACTCCTGCACAACAATACAAGGACCACTTCGCCATCAAGTGCTAAGGATCAGTTAAAGCGCTGTTAACTGCCAATCAGAAATTTCTCATATTATGTGCTCGAGTTTATGGGACCACAAACACGAAATTTTAAACTAGGATTCGAGAAAGTCAGCCAGATGGAGCGCGTCAAGCACCATTTAAAAAGAAGACCGATTTGTTGAGTGAAATTCAGGTCTTGTTTTGTACAATCTACGAGGAAGGAAATCTAACTTCACGTAATTTCAACGATTCAAAAACATTTCGTACCTATTTGAAAAGGTGGGTCATAACACACGTGAACATTTCTGCGGCCAGACAACTAGGTTTTTACCTACTAGGTTTTTCAACAATTTCTACATTTTTTTTTTTTGTAGTAGGTACTATTTATTTAAACGTAAAGTTATCGCGAAAAGAAAAAAAACCGTTTGAACAAATATTCTCAGAAGTTGTGTTTTTTGCAAGGTGCGCAATATTCGCTTAAAATTTTTAATGCATTTGCGTTGGGTGCAAATTTCCCAAAGCTGTCAGAATAATTTGACAAAGCAAATGTAATTTATAAAACCTCACTCCAAAAATCAATGCAAATTTTTAAAAAAATATATTGCGCCTGTAAACATGCAATTCCTCTTTATAAATCAAAAGCTCCACCAAGCGCCCGTCATTATCCCCAAGTAAGACACTAAATTATCAACAAAATAAAGCCATTTTGCCTTTGACACATCATGCGATGCTGTTTGTTCATTTCCCAACCGGCAGCAATGTCCTTTCACCAGAAGCCGACAGTTCTATCAAAGCCAACCGCAATTATAAAGACCAACCATCACAACGACTAACCCTGACCTCGTAACCGTGCGTCGTCCCCGCATATAACTAATGCACAACGATTTCACCTATTTAATTAGCGAGAGCAAACACACATAGAATATAGTATCTTGCGACATCCTTGCGACTTAATAACAAGCAGGAAGGATATCCTTTCCTATGCTCTGATGAAAGTGCAAACGTGCATACCTAACAGGAGCAGATTTTTCAAACTTTGTAATGCACAAGTTTTGAGTGCATTTACTTTCATTAGAAAAGCCCCTTAGGTTTTTTCGCAACAAAAAAAAAGCTACAACTTCTCCTTTCGACGTCCTGTCGTATTGAATTGGCTTGCATAAGATACTCGGAGCATAATACATTTTTAAAGAAATCCCCCGACTGTTGTGAGGATTTAAGCGGATTTCAACCCCATACCTCTCTTAATATGATGCTACTTTCTTGCTGTGTATATGAGAGTGTGAGCAGTACTCTACTCTAACAACTAGCTCCACACACCCAGATCCTGGCAGAGAACGAGGGACAGTGGGAAGCTGGAAGCGGCCCATGCTTCCGCGGTTATGATTCTTTCAAAAGTTTCTCTTGTGAATTTTTTTCCCTCCCGCCTTTTTTGTTTGAAATTTGTTGGCCAAGTTGGATGGGAAAAAAGAACCAACCACCATCATCACGCCAGGATATATCGCAAAATAATTCAAACCATATGAAACCGAGACCAGTAAGTGTGTCAAGGATTGGCATGATGAAATATGTGCGCCCCGGAGACGTCGTGGTTCATTTATGGGCTGGGGATAAAATAGTTTCGAAGCACTGCACACCAGCTAGTGGCTTACACACACAGAGCCGACGTCAGGTTCATGGCGCATGGGTGTGGGTGTTGAAATTTTCGTTTTCTCTGTCCGTAGTTGCACTGAAACTACTTGTTGTTTGCATGGGACTAGCGCTGTAATTAGATGTGCCGGTGCCTTTCAACGATGTGCCAAGTATTATTAATGTGTTTGGGCTTAAGGAAATAAACACAAAATTCGATTGTACTTTGCAGATTAAGAGTGGAAGTTGGCTTCATGCGAAAGGAAGTCTTAAGGTAATCCCGAGTAGTGAAACACAAATTTTTGTAAAACGAAATGTAATATTTTATTTGCACCGCTTACTTAACGCCGGCATACACACACCTTCATCGAGTTGCAGAAGCCTCCTCTGAAGCCCTTTGCTAGGCAATGAGCAGCACAAGCCGAGTCGTTCAAATTGAATGCACTCAACAAATCGCAGGTGGCCCTCTTCTGGCGAACCGGTAGATCCTGCAGCAAGTCATCTTGTCCGAAAAATTCCAGCTGCGTTGGCTCCTCAAAATCAGCCACTGGCAAAGCCGATGATAGAGCACAAAAGACTCCAAAAATTGCAATGATGGCGATAGTGGTGCGCATTTTAAAGTTTAACTCACAACTGTTGTGTCTTGAATGTTTTGGAAGAGATGCGAAAATGGTTTATATACACCACCGGTAGCTGACATGTTCACAATATTGTATCTTCCTGCGGGGGAGTACCCATAGACTGCAAACATGAATCGGGAATCACCATTGCTAGCCTTTTATGACCGCATTTAAAATAATTACTCTGGACAAAGAAACTAAATAAACACCGCATTGCCTTGTGCGTTGATCAGCATTCGCTGGAATAGATTTACGGATTGACTTATGTACGTGTCTTACGAAATGCTGATAAAGTCGAGGGAATCTACATGCTTCGCACGACCATAATACTCTGTTGAATTGCCATTTTCCAGACCTTGAAGTTGGATTTCCCTATTCTGCTAAGCTGATAAGTTTTGGGGGGGTTCAATTGCATAGTTTATTTATTGTTTTAATTGATGCACTGAAAATGGGAGGCAATCATGACGTCTATGGTTTCATTATGGTTTTCAATAGCTTTTATGTCTCGATACTATTCATTGACAGTGAGTGAGTTAGTTCTTAGTCAAGGGGGTTTGAAGTAACGAAATTGTCATTAGCTAATCTTTGTTCAACGAAGCTAAGTGCGTTTCGCAGTTGTTTTCTTACTAATGAATGTCAAGAGGTTTCCCAACTTTATTTGCGAACCACTAAGAGAAATGATTTTTGGTAAATGCTCGACATTATTTCTGAATGAATCATTTGTGTTATTTTTCATCACTTAATCAGTTTTAATAGGTTAACCAATAAGAAAGTTAAAAAAGATCGTTACACAAAATTTTTAGCTTTTTGTTTAGGCCCTATTTTGCAAGCGCAACGCAAAAATTATATTTTTGCCCTAAAGTGGGCGGATCTCTAAATTTTGTGTAGCTCAATTTCAGAGAAATTAAATATCTAGAATATTTTTTCAAAGAATATTATAGGAAGAAGGCTATGTTCATGGGGGCCCAATTTCATGTACCGCCCATGAAATTGGGCCCCCATGAACATAGCCGCAGAATAAAAATTTTAAATTGCCCCATTTTAAATGAAAACCAGTGAGTAAGTGCTACGGTGTGCACGCAAAAGTTACAGTCCGTTAAATGGACCGTTGAATACCCCGTCCTATTCAACATTGTACCCTACCACATCTTCCTCGTCTTCGAAAACCTCCAACGAATGGTTTTACGAAAGTGATGAATTGGATGATAAAAACGCATAAAGTGATGAAAAACGCAATCATTTGTGGAATTCCAAAGTTGTAGAATGAAAACCTCAATGAAAATTTCCGGAAACTCTGGGAATCGGTGAACTGCGAGCCTGCGCCCACACCGCGAAAAATCTTTCCCGTAACGCCCCGAGGAAAACCTGATGATGTCAACACGTCTATTGTAATCCTGATGTGTTGTCACCTGCAACACGGATAAAAAATTAATTTTTAAGTCAATTCATTGGCACTGGCTAAAAATAAACCCGAAACCCGGTGTATTTAAGTTAGCAAGATGCTAGTTTAAGACATATAAAATGCTTGTGGGGCCTTTTGAAAATATTCAAAAAAATTATGAAGTTAATCTTCCACCCCATTTTGATGTTTCACAACAGGTTGTGACAGTTTGATCGTCAGTCACGCCCTGCCCAAAACACAAACTTCAAAGGATTTCACACTCGACTTAAAGAAAAGTCAAATGTTTAATTTTTTGGAACTTAAATACACCGGGTCACGGTTTTTTTTACATTTTTTGATTCAATATGGATCTTCAAGTGATGGCTTCAGCCGAAGTCTCGTTGAAATATATGCTTCACACATGGTTTTCGCAGACTTTTTCTTAAGTCGAGTGTGAAATCCTTTGAAGTTTGTGTTTTGGGCAGGGCGTGACAAGCGCCCAACTGACGATCAAACTCTCACGCCTGTTGTGAAACACCAAAATGGGGTGGAAGACTAGGAGTTTAAAATGATGATTCGCAAAGCTAAAAGACAAGTTACCGTATGAAATTGTTACCGACTTGATCCATGTTTGCCAGCTAAAAAGCTCTGGAGCAATATTCGCGAGTTTGGTGTTGGAAGGCAAAGAAATGAATGCGATGCGGATGTACATCTTAATGCTCTTAGTGCGGATTTCGCTCGCGCTCAAAGCCAACCTCCGGCCCAGGACTTATCGTCAACTTGCTCACGTCATGTCAATGAATGATAGAACCTGAATTCGTGAAATTGATTTTGCCGCATATACTACCAGCTATTACTTATATTTTAAACGATTATTTTGACAAACTCTTTTCAATTGGTATGGAAAACCGCAAAAGTGGCCGCAAAAAAAAAACCTGCCACCCGTCACACGCAAGCACAGTATAGACCCATTTCTTTTCTGCCGTTTTTGTCCAAGGTGCTGGAAAAGTTTCTTCACAGGCAAGTACTGCATTTCTTGAAGAGGAAGAAACTTCTGTGTTAACCTTTAGTCAGGATTTAGAGCGATGCACGGCTCAGCTCTTTTGAAAGTTTCGGATGACCTTCGAAACTCTATGGATGAAGACTTAATATCATTTCTTTGTCTCCTAGAATTTTGTAAAGCCTTCGATACAGTCGATCACACAGTTCTTATTCGTAAGTTAGAAACATATTTTCTTTTTTCTCATGCGGCCGCCAAATTAGTATTTGCCTACCTCACCGGCAGGACACAGACAGTTGTTGCAGGAAATGATGTGTCGCGCTTACTAGATCTTAAATCGGGTGTACCTCAAGGATCCATACTAGGCCCTCTTTTGTTTATCATGTTTATTAACGATCCGCCAAATAGGGTACAAAACTCATCAAATCATCCTTATGCTGATGATTTTCAAGTCTACTTGAGCTGCAAGCTTGGAATGATCGAGGATGGGGCTTGGAGGTTAAATAGGGATCTTGAAAATATAAGAATATGGTCAAAAACGCAATAAGCTTTTTAGAAACCCAAAAAAATCAAAACACATTGTGGTTTACAAGAGGCACTTAGACAAAAGATATTTTCCAATTTTGTACTTAGGTGACGACATTGTCGAATATGTTGAGACCGCTAAGAACTTAAGAATTTGATTTGACTCTACGCCATGTTCGAACAGTCATCGCCAAGTTGTATGCTTCCCTGCATAGTTTATCGTTGTCCAAAAAATTTGTTCCTCAGCCTATAAAATTGCAGTAGGCCAAAGCCTTAATAATGCCGAAAATATCATACGGTTGCGAAATAAGTTGTGTTATCAGTGCAGATACTAAACGAAGACTAAGTGTAGTTTTTAATAATGTCGTGAGATATGTGTATAACCTAAAACGCTTTGATCATGTTTCTAGGCCCAATATACTAGGTTGTAGCTTGATGAATTATTTAAAGTTTCCCTCCCTTAAAATGTTAAATAAAATTATAATGAATAAAAATCCATCATACCTCTATGAAAAACTCAGATTTTCTGCTTCATCTCGTTCACGTGTTCTTATTTTACCGAGATGTACATGTCGCATTTCTGAAAAAAGTAAAAATCACTTTCGATAAACATTCGAAGACTGCGAGGCACAAACCGATTTGATAGGGTAGGTTAGGTTAGGTTGGGTGGCTGTCCCCGCTTGGTAGTGGCACACTTAGACCAAAGGAGGTCCTTGAGGTCGAAGAGGAGGTGGGGGAATAGTCTATATATGAGAGGAAGCCCGGCAGAGGCAACCGATTTCGGTGTTAGTCCGAACCTGTTGCTTCTCTGCTAAGGATTATCCACGGGGATGGGAAGATGCAAGGGTAACCGATTCGGTGTGAACCCTTGCAGGGGGGAATTCTCACGCAGAGGCTGATGTAGGGTAACCGTCTTCGGTGTAATCTCGTACTACAGACCACTCGAATTTGGGGCGAGGGTAAGGGTAACCGAAGCAGTATAAACCCGTAGCAGTGAGAATCATATGCTGGTGATCCCATGGGTGGGTGGAGAGGTGAGGGCAACCGAAGCGGTATAAGCCCACACCGATCCAGCCCAGTAAGGGAAAACACTGGGATATGGTGAGGAGTGGAGAGATGAGGAGAATGCCAATTACTGTAGGAGTACTACTAATTTCGTCGGGTGTAGAGGGACAAATAGGGTCCCTCGACAAATATTGGAAATGTTTTAATTTTTTAATGATACAATAACTATTTCTGTCTCGAAAACAGAACTTCAATTGAAGTGTTATGATCGGGGACGCTAGCAGAAAATGTTTTCTAGCTGCCCACTTAGAAAATAAATAATAGAAATGTTATTTGTAAACGTAGATAACGTTCTATATATTGCTCCAAAAGTACACATTTGTTTCAATTCTTTTTACTTTTTGCAAAACATTCTTTAGATCTTGCTTGAAAAAAAAACAGGCTTTATCCTCTCATTATAGCTTTACTATCGTCGTTCTCGCAACAACCATTATTGGCACGTGCTTAAATTGTATTTTCCCTACGGGCGGTTCACTGTGGCGTATGCGTACTATTTTAACTAAATTTTTCATCGTTTACCCTGAAATCTCCCAAATTTATCTTGTAACGTTTCAGCATTAATTATAATAAATTCACAAGAGTGAAACGTCATCACCATTACGCCTAAAAGTAAATATCGATGGGGAAGCTATCCTTCAGCACTTCACCCACTTAGTTTGCCTTCGTCATTTGAAATTATTTATAGAAATTCTATTAATGAGACCAGACGTACCGGTCGGTCCTGTGTCCTATTTGTGATTCCAAGTCACACTTTTTTATCGACCGGACATTGAATCAAAGCGTCCCGCAATTCAATTACTTTAGCTCACCGCAGCAAGGACACACTTTTGCTCATCTTTGTCGATGTTTATGTGTGTGTTTGTGTGTCTCATACTTTCCTTGATGATGTCAATGCAAGAGTATTCTTTTTACTGAGAACATGACCCCCTACATAGGATGCTGTATAGGAGTTTTTTTTTTTTCCTTTTTTGCTTTTGTCGACCACCACTAAACCAATCTAAATCAAATTATCATTTCCTTGTGTATCCTCCTTGCATGAATGTGGATATATACAAATAAAATATGTATTTCTCCATTATAGCATCGTGTGCGAATAAAAAAAAATACACCGAATTCCAATTCAGGATGTTATCCTCTGGCCGTTGTAGTTTCCTTCCCTCTTTGGCCATAAAATTTGTGGATAGATGAACTGAGCTCTTGGTTTTCGTTTTCTTCTTTTTGGTAACGCTTTGTCAGTTTATTCATTTCACACCCATCGTCCTTTTGGGAATAGTATTCGAATTCAGTGAGTAGAAAAAGATGCGCGAGAGGGGAATGATCGAGAGGTTGATGATGATAATGAAGGCGATGTAAGGGAGGGTGGGGCCAAAAGGAGAGAAGGAGGAGGTTTTGCGAATGAGACCAACTTTGATTACCCTGTCCGTTCTCTTTCAGTTGATTTAATGCACTACAAGAGAAGTGTAATTAATTTAAGGATAATAAATCCCAAAAGCAAGGACGCGATACTGCCCGACCCAAATGGGACATTCCTTCGAGCAAATAAATCAGTTGAGTTAAATGGGGATGTAAAGTACGTGAGTGTAGAGGGTAGGTAAGGTATGTCTGGGGTGAATGTTAGTTTCTAGCAAGGATATCTGAGGACTGTATTAAGCTATCATATTCGGAAACACAGTATGGAAGTGAATAGGTTGCTATTGTTTTTCATATCACTTTGCATGTCAGACAAAGGTTTCGGGGAATATGATGCCTGTTTTTCGGACCAAAAGAGAAGTGAAAATATAAGCCTCTATGCGTGTCGCTTCAGATTTTGAGACAGAAAGTCTACTTTTTCAAAGTCGTTAGAAAACCTTTAAAATTGGTTTATGAGTCGGTGAGATCTTGACCTCTTAAATTGTATACGGTAGTCCTATACATGGGTTCGAAATTTTAGTACTCCTCAAGTGAACTAAGTGACACCAGACCTATTTCCATAAAAAGGTTTCTGGTTTCCCTAAATCAAAGAAAAGCATACCTATGTTCTATCTTTGTGCCGAGAAAGTAAGTAATCTACACTTTAAGGAAGTTGAACTCACATCCATAAAATTTTTTTTTTAAATATGCTCGTGATCAAGGGTTCATATCTACCCTTTAAAAGCGTAGCATATCGCGAGCGCAAAGAATTTCGGTATAGAAATGATAGAAGAAGAAAGTTATTCTCGATTTTAAACAAACGCTGATGAGCCAAACATGAAAACTCTGCACAGATACGCGAAAGCTTACTCCCGCAAGTGTTATGCCTTTAAGAAGCAAAGCAATAGTATAACCAGCAGAATATTTCAAAGAAGCATCTGGCATGCAGTCTTATTTCCCTATAAAATAAAAAAATGTAACTCCTCTTTCCTTCCTTTGACTATAATTACCCTGTTGATGGTCACTATCATTATTTTGAAGCTGTGAATCACAATATGCCTTAAAGCCAAATAAAAAGCAAAAAGTCAAATTCCGTTACACCTTTAACAAAAATCAGCTAAATTAACTCCTCCGCCCTTCGATTTGATACAGTTGACCTTAGTTTTGCTCAGTACTCGTTTCATAAAAGTTTGTCTTTAGTTTACAAAGTTGTTTTCAGTATCGTAGATATTGACGATTGGAACAACAGGCGCCAATTTTCTGTCTGTTAATTCCTGTAAAAACCCATAAGTTGGTGCGATAAATTTTGATGAAATGAACAGTCAGGCATTCCCTTTCGATTGCTTCTTTTACTTCAAAAATTAAGCGAAGTCAGGCTCCGAGAACCGTCTGGGGATCGCGCCTAAGTCTCTTGAGTTGATGGCGGAAGATCGGGTAAGATGAAGGGACCATTTAGCCATCCTCACTCCGCGACCCTTCTTAGGATAAGCGGTCACGGAAAGTGATGATGATGATGATTAAGCGAAGTCAGGTTTCCTTCAAATTCGTGTTCATTTGAAAGCCTAATAGCCACGCCGAAAAGATTAGAAAATATGTGCCAGCGATATCTGTCAGAGCCGTGTCCAATCATCCGATCTTTGTACTTTTTTCTAAGAGTAACCAGTTTAACTCCTCCCTCCTTAGGAAAAAATTTTCAGTAATGAACTTGTCTCACTTAATGCACGAAAGTTTGTCACTGATAGTCTTAACCTATTTGGATGTGAAAATTTGTTCCATTGAGTTTTTGACAATTTGTGGACTTTTCGAATTTAAAAAGAAAACTCCCTGAGATAACATTTGTTTTGACGTCAAAAAATCTTGGTTAAGTGAGTATAGGAAAGTTTGTATCGAGATATTTAAGACCCACCTTCATAAGATGTATGTGCAAGGTACAAACACATTTTTTCCTCACCAAAGAAAAAAAGCCTTTGACTGTTTTCTCCGAAAACTCATTAATTAAAATCGTTACTTTTAATCTCTCAAACACACAAATATAAATATCTGACGCAACGCACGTGGCAAAATAACGAGCTCCTAAGTCCTTGCTTACGTGTTTGCATTAACCAAATTAGCTTCTGATTACATCCATTAAAGCCATTGACGTCGCATTGCTTCGATTCTATACAAAAGGAGCTACGCGGTCTAAAACGCAGTAGCCTCTCTTGAATTCACGCATCATGTTCTTTCGAAAGTCGAACGTTTTTCGAACACAGCCTCGTGACATTGTCAACAAACTTGTTTATTTTTACATAATCGTTATAAATTTTTTTTTACTACTCATGGGATATCCCGCCTTATCTTGGGACAGGACCCGAAAAGTGGTTGATTTCAAAAGAATCGGTCCCAACATTAGTCTTCATTATCCTGTCACTGTTATACACTGCATTGTATACCTAAATATGGGCCTTAAAACTTCATCCTTTCCGCTTTTGGTGCTGGTGTCGTGGGTTGTTTTGATTCAAAGGTTTTGTATAAATCCGAGAGCACTGCGCACAGCTGTGAATGAATTGATTCAGACCTGCAAATTTGTCCTAGATATCCTCAAAGGAGCCAATCTCTACAGGTGGATAGATCTGTTTCGAATATCAGCGATTATGCTTGCAACGTACGCTCCAACTGTGCACGTACTTTCCGACAAATTTGGGCAGCAAACTTTATACTGCATCAACGTTTTAAACTGGAAGCTCTTGCCCGACTTGTTAGTGACGACCTCGTCAATTGGACTCTTAACTGCTCAATCGCTGTTCGAAAGGACCAATGCTAAAATGGTGGAAATCACCAACGAATATCAATATCTTCAGTATTTGCCTGTGGAGAAAAAAATTACGTGCCTCGTGGAAATCGAAAAACAAATTCGACAACTGTCTGAACTTCATGTCAAAATTCAGCAGGTAACAGATGTGTTCAGATGTTACAGCGAAGCCACTTTGCTCTTTCGTTTTTGTAATTGCTTTTGGATTGATGTGTTTCTTCTATCGCCTCGGGTTCACAAGTCGCCTGCATTGTCGGGCATGTGGATGGTCTGTCCATTCTTGGAGCTTATGCAGTTTGCAATACTTTTTGACAATTTGGAAAGTCAAGCAAAGCGTTCGCTGGAGATCGTTGATTTCGGACTTTTGAATACGTGTCCAGTGTATGATAAGAGCGTGAGTAGAAATAGGAGAGGTAAAAAAAAAAGAATCTTTTGTAATGTTGACTTTTTTAAGGTGGACTTGATACTCGTATGGACACTTCGAGGTAAACAACCTTTTAAAGTTCTACGAATGAGGAGGATTCTTTTATGCAAATTTGTGATCGCCTGGGGGCTATTCTTCTTTGTACGCAAGTGGGTGCTTTTACGTGGAAAATAAAAGTTCTTTGCGTTGTTGAGTTTTTCTGTATCTAGTTCTTTGAGCTGTTATTGTTTGATATGTCAATCAGAACTTCCTACAAGGTGCTTTCGTCAGATTTCTTTGGCGTCTGACAAAAATGAGAAATTTTCAAACAGACGTGTTTCTCAATCATGACTTGGAAGGATATCAAGACTGTCACTTAGGGCACCTATCCGACTAAGGCGCTCAAGACAGGCGCTCTTGGTAGCCTATGACTTGTTTTTTTTATAAATTTCTTGAGAGCGACCGTTACTACAGCCTCCCTACTTTAACCCATTCGAACTATGCCCACTTTGGAAAATTGTTAACCCGAAAGACATCCATGTTCAGTGAAAGTAGCCCTCATACAGGTAGGCATATAAGTGGTTCTGAGTTCAAGCTTTTCTTTGGTTCTGCTGAAAAAAAATAAGCTTAACTCTATCCCGGCCATAGCAAGTGGACACATTCGAGTTCTTGCATTGTGGGCTGTATTTCATCATTCAACCATCTTCCACACAAACCCATACTGAAAACGATCTTCAACTCAAGAGTCCCACACTGAGCCGGTCAGTGGACGAAAGTTACGTTGCAACCGCGCTGACTAAGGTTATAAGGTAACTTTCGTCTATCGACCAGCTGAGTATGGGACTTTTGATTTCAAGGTCGTTCTCAAGATTCGTACCCACGTTGGGCGCCGTTCTAAACTAAACTTAAGTTTCACAAGGCCAGCTTGCTCGAGGGAGAAGAGGCACCATTTATTTTATACTAGCAAATCTTATAAGAAGGCTGCTTAATATAGAATTTAACGTAGGCATTTAACTATAACAAAATTACGTCCATCACAGCCTTCAGTTTATTTTTTATTTTGGACCGGCCGGTGAGCTTTTGAAACTTTCCTAGTCTACCTTGGGATCGACCGTCGTTCCTACTTCTCTTTCATGTTCAGTTATGTCTTTATCACCCCAGCCCCATGTTGTATGTGAACCATCTCCAGTACGTTGGACACGCTTTCGTATAAGGTCCTTTGAAACAGTCTTCAAATCGTAGGCCCATCCAATCTTGGCAAAGAAATCTATAAATGCGGCAGTTATATTCAGCGAATAATTGCCCAATTCGGCAGCCTTGTAGTCCCATGGAAATGCATGATGATAGTTGTGCCAGCCTTCACCCAAGGCAACAGCAGCCACCCCAACATTCTCAGTTGGGTTAATGTTGCTGCAAATTCAAAAATTCTCCCGATTTACAAGGATTCGTTTTCATACAAGTCAACTTACATATCGTATGGTTTGTAGCCAAAAGCATGAGCTGCACTATTTATGGAGGCTGTCGCATGTACAACTAAGCACCATCGTAGCACCGTTGCCACGAACCAAGCGTTTCTTAAACTCTCACCCCAAAAGTAGATGGGTATAATAGTTGGAAGGATGAAGCATGCGAGCGGCATCAATTTCATGTAGTGCCTGGAGAATAGATAATATTTTTTAACATTCATTACACTTTTGCTTTCTATTGTGATCTTACCGCTTTTGAAACATCAGTATCCGATTAGCTCTTAGGTCGGAAAAATCTATCAATTTTCCCTTGGCAATGACCTCTGGCTGTTTTTCGCACATCAGCCATCCCAGATGGGAGAAGAATAAACCCCTGGTCGAGTTATGTGGATCAGCGTCTGTGTCGGAAAATTTATGGTGTATCCGGTGATCGCGAGCCCATTTATAAGCAGGATTTTGGTACGCCATCGTGTTAAATACAATTAAGATCACTTCCAGTGGCCATTTGACTTTGTAAGAACGATGCGACCATAAGCGATGGGCACCGGCTGTTATTCCAAGCATTGATAACGTGTACATTACCACAACTACAAGAAGTTGACAAAAACTCAACTATTGAAACATGATTGAGTAAAGAATAGAAAGCAAAACTCACCGAAAACAATGGTTGCCCATTTGGCAGATGTCAGCATCAGCCATGCACCGTATATTGCAGCAATGTGAATGTACACAAACAGCACAACATATTTCCAGACCACCTTTAGCTTTCGGTTTTCAGCCTTTTTTAATGGTTCAATGTCGTTAGCTAACCCTCCATCAACTGTTTCAACGTCATTTTCAAACAAAACCCCTGTCGTATCGTTGTGTGTGGTGTTTGGTGGCATTTTATTCGCTTTCGAAAAATCCTGTGAAAATACTAAAATTCGGTTTTTTATTATCTTGTCTTGGAAAGTTTAGGGAGTCCTTAATCTACAACATCCGTCAGTATGGGGTATCGCTTATTTACTGAACTCATTAGAAAAAAACCCAAAAACTTGAGATCGCATAAGTAGAGTTACCTCACAATTTTATGGGATTCGGTAATCACGTTATCAAAAAAATGTAAGTACATTTGGAGATTTAATCAATACCAACTGATTCAATTAGATCTGCAGAGGAAACGGGACTGCTATGATCCTTCTATTAAGCATGCCCCCTCTTGAACGAGAAGAAAAAGGTGAAAACTAAAGTGGCCTGCTTGGTGGCAACCAAAATTTATGCAATCGTTTTTTTCGATTTATTGGTTTTTATATATTTCAATACTCACTAAAAAATAAAGTTATTTCTCAAAATGATAACAAATAACTTATTTTTGCATTCTAAATGCACCTCTCGTTTTCATAGCTTTTCTGAGTTGTTATATGTGTGCTGACCTACTCCCACCCTAAAAAAAAAAGAGACACCACCTGTCACTAATAAACTTTTAAGTTTTGCATGACTCTGTATACAACTCTGTACAAAAAAAACATTAAATTTTTTTATAGTAGATTTTTGTTTCACAAAACTCATCCAGGAGTTTCCTCATTTGTTCTCTTGATTCTTTTGGTTTCCCCTTGCACAAAACAAGTATTCCTTGGAACCCACATTTCTTAGTTAACTTAAACAACCTTCTGGTTTGAGGAATAACACTTATGTCTTTAACTCACTAATTTGACTCCGGTGCTAAGGAAGTTTATAGTTTTAGGCCGAAGAAAATTCAAAATAAAATAAAAAATTGGAACAATTCACTTGTGCCTGTGCGTAATACAAAAAAGAACTGCAGCGAACCGCAGCCGGCCGTAGACCAAAAGATCCCCGGGGATACGAAAGGAAAAAACTTTTTTTTAAATATATTTGAAGATTGATCCACCTTACCGGAATGACACTTTAACTTTCTCCTTTCGCTTTGAAACTAGCCTAATCTGAACAGATCACAAAGTTTTATTAAACAAAACTAAACAGCAACGATCCCATTTATGCAACCTGCCAAGATGCAATGACTTTTATTTATATCATGGGAAATTCTAATTGAGTGCAGTTTAATGCACTTTCTGGTTAAAAATAAAGCACGGGTTTCTCCTGGCTATGTACTTGAACAATTGCGACGATTCGGTCATAGTTTTACTGAATTTACTCTTAAAAAACCATGAGGTATGAAGTCATAAACGGAGCGGTCCGTCGGCTTTTATTGAGGGCCTAGACGTACAATTATGTTGTATTTTGTAATTTTTTTTTGTGCGGATTTATGTTGTTCTTTTCTTTTCTGACCATAACGCATTGCGAGAGCTCAATTGTTTCGGTTTTTTATTCAGGTGCCGAGAGATTCGAGCTATGCACTTAAAATTTAATAAGTTCTTTATACCCTACCCAGGGTACATTGAGTTTGATGTACAGTGTGTAACGCAGTGAAATAATCACCGTAGACTCCTAAGGCCTTTTAGAGATATATATGGGACCGACAGGAGAATCAATTAACCCATGTCCGTCGATCCGTCTGTATGTAAACAACTTTTATCCCTTAGATTTTAAGCTAGAGCGCTGAAGTTTGGTGAGTGAGCTGAAAGTCCAGTCCTTCAGACGAAGTTTGGAAATTAGTTGAATCCGCCCACAGACATGCCCACTACAGGCCTGTATGTGCGACCATCTCTAAGTTAAAAAAATACTTTTTTCAAATTTAAGCTAGGTTACAATGGTGCGAGCGCATTTTTTTTGGTATTTAACATTGCCTTTTAGTTGTCTTTGAGGTAGCAGCAAAAGTGTGGCCTTTTCTTTGACCACGCCCATATTTTAAGGGATTTTAACTTAAAATGACTGTTTTTCAATAAATATATATGAAATTAAAAAAGTTGTAGATATTAGCACTTTCTAACTTTTTTGTATACATAGTATATGCCTCCGTCCACTTTTATGGGCGTGGCTTAAAGAAGTTTAAGTCCAAAATATATGCAACCACCTAGCATAAGGCATTAAACAGTTATATTTTGAAATACCGCCCACTTTTTGAAGGCGTGGCAGTTTTATTTTTTAGTAGGTAGGGTATTTTGCAATAAGTTCTTACATACGCACTGTTGCACTTTCCCTTGTTTGTTTTAGTGGGCTTAAAAACTTGAGGTTAGAAACGTCCATTTTGAATCTTTTGTAGTGCAGTTAGTTTGCCTTTAAAACATACTTCAGCCAAAAATCGTTTTAGAAAATGTTTACAAGTTTTTGAGTTAAATCTTGGAAGTTTTTGAATTTTCGCAGTTTGCTTTAGTATTGTATAACATTCCAGAAGATGGACTATACTCGATGTTTATTTAAAAGTTATACTTTATAGCCTTTGGGAAATATAAAAGACGTTTTCAATGTATCCACCTCTATTTTCCGTTAGACTTTTTTCCAATAACGCAATTTCCTGCGCGAGCATTGGGTGCTTTTTCTTTAATTCTATGGGCTCGGGTTTTTGCGTAAATGGTAAAACAAACTACTTTTTTATACCGTTTTTAAATAGGCTTCGAAAAACTTAGGTTAGGAAAAGCAATTTAAAAGTTTTTTTTTTTAACGCAGCTTGCTTTCTTGTCGCTTTGACGCTTTGTAAAGGGTGATGGTAAAATTTTAAGGGCCGATGTTGAATGTGAACCACACCTAAACGTCAAGTTTTTTTCTGCATTTCAGTTGACATTTCTCAATTTCAGACTAACTCAATTCGAACCATGGAAAGATACACAATCGAGCAACGCGTTAAAGTTATTCAGGCTTATGATGAAAATGGGCGTTGAAATCAAAATGCATATCGTGCACTTCGTGATTTTTTCGGTCAACTTAATCGTTCAAATGTGCGTACAATTGGAAAAATCATGGAAAAATTTGAGCAGGTCTGTAGGAGATGTGAAAACACAACTGCATACTCATACAGCTCGAACTGCAGAAAATATTGCTGCTTGACACGACAAGAAACTTTTCGGATTAACCGCGTTAATAACTATATTTAATGAGTACAATACTAGACTCACCCCGAACGTTTCGCTCAAGTTGCATTGAGCGTGGTCACCGGGAAACGCTCAATGCAACTTGAGCGAAACGTTCGGGGTGAGTCTAGTATTGTACTCATTAAAAAAAGTTATAAACGCGGTTAATCCGAAAAGTTTCTTGTCATGTCAATTAACAATCGCGAAAGCCTTAAAACTAATATTGCTGCTGTTCGCGATGAGCCGTCCACCTAAACTCGTCGCCGTGCCCAACAATTGCACTTCTGACGCTCGTCTTTGATGAACATTATACATTAAGACTTGCATTTACATGCCCGAATTGGAAGATATGAATATGGACGATATGTGGTTTCAACAGGACGGTGCCACTTGCCACACAGCTAACAAAACATTGGCTCTTTTGCGCGACAAATTTAGTGGCCGTGTTATCTCACGTGATGGCGATGTCAATTGGCCGCTAAGGTCATGTGATTTGACACCGTTGGATTTTTGTCTTTGGGATTATTTGAAAGAAAAGGTGTACGTCGATAAGCCAGTAACAATTCAAGAGCTAAAGGATGAGATAATTCGGCACAGAACCTATGCTTCAGCGTCATTGAAAATTTGGACCATAGGATGGAGGTGTGCCGCCGAGGTCACAGTATTAGATTTTTCTTGGAAAAATATAACTTAAGCACTTCGTTTACTTTGAGTTAACTTTACACGACTGTTTGATATTGGCTTTTGCACTAAGCGGTTCCAAAGTTATGGCCCCAACTTTCGAAAACATCATCAATATTCAACTCTTCATTTCTCAAAAGCTTTTCATTATTTTCAAAAAAAATTAATTTTTTCATTATAGTTCAGCATCTACTAAAATTAAGTTTCACTTTTCTTGTTCCTGCCTTCGAAACTTCTTAAAAAAATTATTGAAAAACATTTAATCCTTTTAAACATTAATCCAAAAAAATTGCCCGCGTTGGACTCTCTGACTGTTTCCCAAGTTTACAAGCGCTCAAAATTTTGTCTTTTGTCGTTTGTCTTCTTGCTCACAAAAAAGAAGTTATAACGTGATTGTACAGACGGACTACGGACGGGCGCTTATTCCATTTTTGTACGGACTCTAAAAATGGAAGCTAAAGTAGTCCAAATCCACAATTGTTTTTTTTTTGTGGATTTAAAACTTCTGAAAATTTTAAATACTCGGTCAAATAAAAAGTTATAACCGGGGATAACCCACCAAAATTGGCGAGCTCAACTGTCGCGACGAACTTATTTCTGTTAAGCTCAGTTTAAAACTCTGAAGCTCGGATGATCTCGAACGGAAAATCAAATTATCCTAAGTATGTGATTCATTTATAGCAAGCAGCAAAATTTGGACCATGTCGGTCATTTTTGGTGTCCCGGTTATCTTTTTTCAATATGTCACTTTTAATTACATATCAAAGGAAAAAAAGCGAGGAAATTGAGAAAGTTTACAAACAACTTTCGATTCAACAGGATATGCACATTAAAAAGTTAAAAAACTCAAAAGGTTGCAGCCATCCCATAAAATCAAAAAAAAACTAGGTTGCCACCCCTTGCCCTCCAAAAGGCCCATCGAATAAAAGGACAAGCACACATTGCTTCGAAACCCTTTAAAGGTTCACTTATTCGCTGGTAGCCCGCAAATTTCCAAGCCCCAAAGCGCGTTAACTTTTAGCAATTGAAGTCAAAAGTAATAAATGCTTGCGTATGTTTGCTGCGGCACACGTAATTTTAATTGAATGTCCCTTCACGTTGGCACCACAGCACAAAAAAAACCGTTAAGATAACAAAAAAATATAAAAACTGGAAAAACAATCCACAAAAACGAGTCAACAATAAAATTCCACATGCCTTGGCATTATTTATATGCCTCCAGTGTCACATTGTAAATAAAAGAATTTTTCATGAGGTCCTGATTCTGTTTTTTTTTTATGTCGGTTACACTCTCACATACACCAACCATAGCAGCAACACACATTCATTCGGCTCAATTTGTCAAGCCAAACATAATGACTACAGGACACGAGGAGGCCGGCAAAAATCAACAACATTTCAACACAATTGGTAATGTAAATGCCTTCCCGAAGGCACCAAGCAAATGCGAATAATTTTGTCCTTGTTTCTTTAGTGAGAATATGAAAAATTTGTTCAAGAAATTATTTGGAATCCTTTTAGCTGACTGCATGCGCGCACATAGAAATTCCCATTGTCATTGTGGAATTTTGTTAGTACGACACCGACACCACGCATCCGGAGCGTCAAGTGTCCTCGTCCATCATATTCCGCACTGCCATCAGGATATCCTTTTCAATTATTCATCAGAGTTTGATCGAAATTCCAAACGAGCACAGCAGCACAGGTGGAACAGGGGTATTCTGGCCCAATTCTTCAAGATTCTAAGGAATCGGTCTTAATTTTTCGGCTATTCAACTCAAAGGAAATTGATTGGCAGGTGGGTGGCTCGTTACACACGTTTTCCACTAGGGATGTGAGCGCCTTCGATCTGGACCCGTACGAAATGATTGATGTTTCTTTGCAATCAGGAATTCCATGGTGGCATTCGTCCTTAAATTCCCGATTACCGTTCGTATTGTGTGCAGCAGTGTGCAAACAATAGGCGAGTTACTTTCAATATGCACACCCAGGACGACGACGGAACAAAGGCGCAAACTTTGCGCCCGAACTGTGTGTGAATGATATCTTTCCAAGCGCGTATCCCAGTTCGGTACGGAGAGCCCAAGAAATTCATTTCATTTCTTGTGGGAGTCAGGAAGGATAATGCATCGAGTGCCTGGGTTAAACACAAAATAAAGCTGCTGGGTGCATATGAGGGTGGCAGCCATCCGACGTTTCGTGTGGAAGCAGCTGAGGTCTCGAACTGGCTCGAAGACGGAGCTGCTGAATTAATTACACGAATTTCGCAATTTTAACAAAACGATGCAGCAACGAGTAGTCTGCATGTTTGCGACGTGATTCCAAAAGCAGAGCAGCATTCTGCTGAAAGACTGATTACGCTATGTGGAGCGGAATCGCATTAAGGCTAAAGTACTTGTGTGTTCAACATTTTTCATTTACTCCATCATTTGGGAATGCAAATGGTGCTTTGGTACTTGTTCGCCTGTTCGCCCCCTCGAAGGATGCCGAAAATAATAACAATTTTAACAGATTGCGGCTAATTTATGCCAGGAAGAGGGTGCACTTATTAGTCTCGTTTTTTTTTGGTCCTTATTGAAGAATAAATATGTGAAATGGCGACACAAATTTCTATAGTTACCTTAAATTGATGTACAAAAAAGGAGTTCGTTTACTTTTACGTTTACTTTCTTGTGTTTACTTCACATATTATGGCCGCTAACCTAAACAAGCCTGTAGCTTTTACTTCAGCTAAGAGTGACTGTTATTTAGTAAAATTACGAGTATCCGAGAGGAAGCAATGCAATTTGTTCATGGAATATCCATATTTCTTAGGCATTTCTTATTGATATTCCATGGATATTCCGATCTTATCATTGGCGCCCGCAGAATTTTTTCCACGGGGGGAGGGACAAACCAAGGACTCAGACGAAAAAATACAAGAAAATAGTCGAATTTGTCAAAACATCCTAGTAAAAAAATATGTTTGATGATAAAACGCAGTCCCAGGGCGGGCAAATGCCCCCCCCACTTGCCCCCTTTTCCCGGCGCCCTTTGGATCTGATAGTACGCAATGTTGTCCGTTCGTTAGCCAAAAACCCGTTGTAACTTTTAAACGGTAAGACGTAGAGAAAAACAAAAGTTTTGTAGATAAGAATTCCAAAAATGAAACTAAGGTCAAGTAAATGTCGAATTTTTAATAGAAAAATTTTGTTTTTCAAAATATCTAAAAGTTTTGAGAAACGACGAGCTAAGAATATATTCATTCCCGAATTTTACCGAAAGTAAGGACCAATTCGTTAGGTGCTGTCGACGCTATAAACATTTTAGGTACTTTCGTGGTTGAGTCTTTCATGCTGATAACAGTTGCAAAATACGTGAAATTGATGTGACAAGATAAGCAAAGAAATGTCATGCAACTTGGAATCGTTCTGGCAAATACCCCTCCGGACAGGCAAGGCGAATTCTACTTAATTTGCTGCTTTTATCCTTTGGCCATCACCAGATTTCTTCTACTATACGTTTTTTGAGTCACGTTCGTTTTGATCACGAATTTCGATGTTTTTTCTTGAGAAAATGGGACTTCACCCTTAAATCACCCAAAAATATCCCTTCGTAAAGATCTTTCGCGCTTTGATTGTTAATTGATTGCTGGTTTTCGAGGTGCTGGTGCTCGAGTGGAGCTTAATCTGTTGGAGGAAGCTCAAGAAAGTTCAACTTAAAGGAAGACATTTTTTGACATCAATTCAGCACGAATATGGCCAAATACACATTTTCAACCCTCTGATTTAAGGGTGAGGCCATAATTTCTAGAAAAAAAAAACATTCAATTGTGGTTTAGCCTTGTTTGATACAGAAGGCTTATCTTCTTCTTGTGATTAAGCCTTGTTTGAGCCAGAGCGCTTATCTTCTTTTTATATTACTTCGGGAGAGGAATCTGCCTTACGCTTCTTGTTAGACCTTTTCATCAAAGTGGAATCGGTCTCACGTGCAATGTCGTCCTCGTCCGTAAAGTATTCGCTTGCTGGTCGGTTCGGTGTTGCACACTCTTTCGTAACTTCACAGTCTTTCGTTACACGAGTATTTTTAATATCCTCGTTTTCTTTTCGCAGAGGGTCAACTTCCATTTTAAGATCGTGGAAGAGTCGCTCCATTTCAGTAAGCTTAGCTCGGAGTTCATTGTTTTCCTAAGCTTTTAATTTTCACTGAGTCTTGGTTAACCGGTAGACTGCTTCCCGGATATGTTCGATACACATAGTTTCATGATTTATCACTAATTTACAAGTTTAACGCATTTATTCAAATCCTTATATGTATCGTTTATGCTGTGACAGGTAGAGGAAGGGAGGCTTAAGCCATGTCTTCACCGAACACTAATCCGATATTAACATAGATCTTCAATTAATCTCCTACAAACCGTAAGCTTTGCCACACAAACTTAAATCCTCTCGATCTCAATTACCCTTTGCACAAACATCTTTTATGTCGCTTTTAACCGTTTTCGAAAACATTTATAACAGTTTGCGACTTGCAAAACTGTCCCTTTATGGCACATTTGTCAAAAAGGGTTAAACTATTTTATTTTAAAACGAGAATTTTTCTTCTCCAATTTTTCTGCTCCAATTCTTTTTTTTTATTGCCATTTTTTAGCCCAAAATGCAAAAAAAAGAGGGCTCACGTCAAATTTATTCCATTATTGTCCGGTGGAGACACTTCGGGATTTATTTTAAATCGAATCCCACTGATCGCCGGTGAATGCTGTGTTAAATATTGAACAAAAGAGAAGAACCAATGCAACCTAAAAGCCCAACCATATAAGACTTAGGTGGAATTAACAAAATGTCAAAATACACCGAAAATCGCAGTCAAGTCCTGCTAAACGCACGTAGTGGCCATAATAAACTTAAGTAAACTATTCGAAAATCCTATGAGATGTGTGTATTTCTTGCCAGCTGTAAAACTTCCGCGTCGAACCTCTTACTGGATTGGATCTCGATTAAGGCAACAAAAGTTAACGAAAACTTAACGAAATCGAGCAAATAAATGGCTACAACCATAGCCATTTATTAGCCATAAGAATTGGGTGTAATTGGACATTTCGGAAAGTTGAATAAGCTCATATAAGTCTATTATGGTTGGGCCTTAAGGGCCAATTTTCATTAGCGATAAAACAGTAGCTGTCAGTTCGAAGACCACTCGGTCTTATGGGAGCGACACCTGTTGCTCGTGTGGAGCTTTCGAAAAGACTCAATTCTTCGCTCGTGTAAGGCCACGATAAAAGTACGAGAAGAACTAATTTGTTACGAGACTCATGTGGGGTGACTCATCACTCATGTGGTGATGGTGGCTGCTTGCAAATGGCAAAAAAGAAATTGGGAAAGAAGAAACAATATACCTATGCCTAAGAAGTCGTGTGCCGTTAAATGAAGAATGGACTATAGAAAGCGGGGGGTGCGGGAGGAATCGGATGTGGCGAACGGAAGTGGAGCATCCTAGGTAATTGTCACAACAAAAGAATCTCATTTAATTTTGAGAATATTCAATTTGAAATTGAGGGACACGTCACCTTACATATGACCTTTAAAATGCCTTCTCGATTCGACAACAAAAGCACACAAAACGCACTTCCTTGACTACAAATTCGAAAATTAACAAAGACCTCTCCGATGGCAAAGCCTTGTGCCATCAATACAAAGTACCTGGCGTATGCCTGACGCCACTGTGAAACAGCAAATAATCTAGAAAACAAATGCGTCCCGCACTCAGGAGTGAAATCTCTTCATTGCTCTGCGATCTCTTCTTACACGTCCATATTTCATATGTCAAATTGCCGTTACACACAATGTCGTCGCGGAAGAGAGGGAGCCACCAGCCACCACACCGCCAAAAGGACATGCTAAAATACGTGTTAATTTAACGTAACTGCGTTCACATCGTGAGTCGTCTTGGTGGTGTACGTCAACGCGCGCCGTAAGAATTCACAAAAAGGCTGAACAATAGGTATTGCCCTTAGCGTAGGTATATATGGCGAAATGTGACTCGGGAGAAGCAGGTTCCTTAACTTTTCTATTGTTCAGTTTTTTTTTTCCTGCAGACGCACACATGAGTAGATGTAAACAGATTTCATCAGGCTGCTCCACTGTGCTCCATCAAAATGAGGTCCCAGGGAATAACAGATATCCCTCTTCGTATATACGAAACGTATGTTACCGTATGCGCTTAGCGCGACAACATCTCGCATAACCTAATTTTTCCCTTTTCGTCCTGTGATGCGCCTTGTACAGGTTCTTTTTTATGTCGCACATAATATCGTGTCGCCAAAAAATTATAATTCGACTTGGTGTAAAAAAAAATAACGCTGACGGTTCCACATTGCTGGTTGACTGGTTCAGTTACCTGCGATGCTTGATGCCTGAGGTTAAGGAAGCTCGAGAGGTGTTTACGATGGTTGTGCCTTATGTTCCCTCTGAGTGTACGACAGCGGAATTTTGCCTCATTGTTTGGTTTTGTGACATTTGCTCTTTTAAACAATTACCTTCTCGGGACTAAAGAAAGGACTCACTAGGTGGAAAAATGCTCTTCCACTGGCCAACAAGAAGAAAATGAAAAGTCAATTAGTGAAATGACATAAATTAACGACTTGAGCGAAATTAGGCATGCAGTCCTGCTGGCCTGGATGACTTCTTCTGCGCCATGGAAAGGCCAAGCAGAAAACAAAAATACCGACACAATTAGGAAAGTTCCCTTTTCATAGCGTAAGTTGCATGAAGCGTATGGCACATGGCTACCTCTACTTTTGCAAAGGGACAACAATGCTTGAAGTATGCCCAAGGATTTTCGGAAGGATATTCTGTATAGCACTCAGGGTCGGGTCGATTTTTATTCCGGAAATTTTATTAATAGTAGTTTTTTCTGTTTTAACATTGTTTCAAGCATAATTATTATGTCCTACTCTTGAACCGTTCTTTTGACATTTCATTTCCATGGCAGATTTTCAAACAATGCTGAACGATTTATTTATGCTTCAGGAGCAATAATTTATTTATTTTTCGTAAAGCTTTCCTTGGTCGTTTCCATTTCCAAAGAAGTTTTGACCTTCATCGTTTTTTAAAGCCTTTCTTTGAGCTTACCCACAGCGATCGTTTCGTTTCGGAGGCGAAAGTTTTCACCAGTTGTAGCAAACTTCACCTTTGGGAAACATATTAACTTTCAACGTGTTTTTAGGGCTGCACTTTTTTGATAGGCCTCATTCTTCGATATTAAAAATTTAATTAAAGCCATAAAAGTCAAACCTTGCCTTATTTTAATGTTTATTTTGTACCCGTACGTACGGTATAAGAATACAGCACCTTCCAAAAATGCTCACTGCTTCTTGGCTCAGCGGATCAATTTGTTGTATTTGTGCTGTCACGTTAACCCAAGTTTTAAGGCTCCAGTCCTGAAAAAAATACTTTTGCAGCACGAGAACGGGACTAAGGAGTGCTATTCCTTGTGTAGAGTGCTATAATTTGAATCTGTTTTGATTCCCACGACCAAGCAGGATTGTCGGACGCCCGCCCGTGGTCTACCTGTATAACCACAGGATAGGATCTTGAAATCGGTCACCTTAAGGTCGCGCACTCGTGACTAAGCACTTCCTGAGCCATTGGTCCCTCGGCGTATGCTGTTCCATCACTGGACCTAGAGATTCATTAAAAACAGTGATTCTTGACGACTCTTACCTTGCAAGTTTAATCTGTAATAACAACACGTTTTGGGTTCGGCAGCAGTCCACGTTCACGCTCTTGGCACCTTATAAGGCTAAGTACCTAATATAAGGTATATTTATTTAAGATTCCTTTAAGAATCGAGTTTTCCAGTGCCAGGAAATATGTTTTTAGCATACCTATTCATACATTGGGATTTCTTACCAGAACTCTCTTATTTAATCGAGTATGCCGTCAAAATTGACTGTGCTACCCTTGGGAGCCATATGCCATGTTTCGGTAAAGAAGAAGCACAAAATGTATCACAACTGATAAGAGGGAAATAAGGAAAGATCACCACTGCCCGTGCAAGATTGCAGGAAAACCCGAGGCAGTCGATTTATCGTTCCTCTGATAAACGTGGCCTTTCGAAGACTTGTCAAACATTGTGCCGACCACTATAGTTTATGTCGCGGTTTCGTTCCCTATTTATCCAAGCGTTTGGAATAGCAAGGCGAGGCATCTTTTTAGATCAAGGACTACATAAACAAGCCATATCCGTATATGAGACGACCAGAACAAACGCAAGATTCGCAAGGGGTAATGCACGAAAATTTATTTTCGACACTGATTTTCGATCGTCCTCTTACCATTTTCTTTCCCCTTTAGCCTTTTCTTGTTGACGCCTTTCCGAACTTGGTCTGTATACAAAACATGCAACGATCAAGGCCCAAACGATCAATGCAACTCAGGACATTGCTCAAATTCGGCTGAACTCTGCATGCAGCAGACTCATTTATAAATTTTACCTCTCGGATTCGTAAGCTTTCAAATGTCGAAAGGGGGGGCATTTGAATGATTTAATATTTTGTACATAAGCGCACACCGTGGAGTGCCGGTGCGAAGTGGTTAGTGTGTGTGCTTACTACCCCGGAGGTCTGGGTTCGAATCCTGCCATCGTCACCTGAAAAAAAAGACTCGTTGTTTTTCACGGTCCCCACCTCCGCGAGAGCCTGACAAGCCCTCCGAGAGTATCATTTGTCTTGTAAAACTTCTCATAGTGCCGTTCGAATTCGGCAAAAAGTTGTAGGTCCCCTTGTATGTGAAGAAATTAACACACACAGCATACATTGTTGAGAAGTTGGCCCTGGTTCACCTCGAGCTGTTGCGCCACTCTATCTATTTATTTTATTTTTATACATAAGCCTTTCAAATAAAACAACATTTATAAATCTCGCTCACAATTTTTTTTATTTAATTTCAAATCCGCTGTTTTTACCCTACGACACCTAGGGTAAAAAGAGAAGCCTAGAACTATGACGCCCGCTACATTAAGAATGAATAGCCAAGTTTCAGAGTTCTGCATATTCTTAAAACTAACCAGGACACATATGTACGTAGTCCAACATTGAAAAGGACTCAAACTTGCGTATAAACTGCGTCGCAGTATTCGAAAAATTAACCATTCTCAAGGAAATCATATACCAATCAACATCAAAGTGTCCATCATCATCTCCTTTGTAAATAAATAAATAAATAAATAGAGTGGCGCAACAGCTCGAGGTGAACCAGGGCCAACTTCTCAACAATGTATGCTGGTGTGTTAATTTCTTTTACATACAAAGGGACCTACAATTTTTTGCCGAATCCGAACGGCACTTTGAGAAGTTTTTCAAGACAAATGATACTCTCGGAGGGCTTGTCAGACCCTCGCGGAGGTGGGGACCATGAAAAAGAACAAGTCTTTTTTTTTTTTAGGTGACGATGGCAGGATTCGAACCCAGGCCTCCGGCGTAGTAAGCACACACACTAACCACTACGCCACGGCACCCCACGTCATCTCCTTTGACTATACGAAAAAAAAAAACTTTTTGAGAAGGAACAAAAATAATTGAAAACACAACTGTTGGAATTAAGCAAAAGCCATTCATCAACGAGAGATACAAAGTCAATTAAGTAACCTAGACAAAACTGAGTCTTTTTCCGCAGTCATTTTCTCGCTCAGTACTCGTTTTTCCCATTGAAAAGAGCACCCAACGTTTGAGGTATTATAGTCTTGCGGTATCCTTTTCCGTCCTTTCAATTTTCTCAAATAAATTTCAATGTTCTTAAGTGAATGACAAGCCTCAATCGAAATTCCATGGCAAACAAATTCCACAACTAATTCCTTTCCGAAAAAGCAACCAACAACCCCTTGTGATTTTTTCCCTCGGTAAAATTAACTTTTCCGTTTAACACAGTGATTTTTTCTTTGTGGGAACTTTTCCATCAACTTTCGAAACTACCGGAACTTTACAGTCCAAACAGAGATGCCAGCAACCGAAACTAATTATCGCCCGAACCGTATACTTATCCATTCAAACCCTAAAACTTGGCAGCCGAATTGTTTTTGAATTGAATTAGTTCGCTCAATTTAACTCCTCCCAACTGCCGCACAACAACACACAAACAGTCATAGTCACTTGCACAGCACACCCCGCATGCACAGTCAAATGGAAATCCTAATAAACAATTATGGAAAGCCTTTTGTAATCCTATTACGATTACAAAACACTTATCCAGGCACTAATTGAAGAGCCTTGACTCATTGCTTAGCTTTTTACGTTTCGGGCCTGGTTGTCGTGTGTACGTTACGTTTCCCTAATTAGAGAACCCAACCAGAGACTCTCACACACATCTACCCTTTAATTGATTAATTCCTTGCCATGCTGTGTGGGGCCCTGATCGAATTTTGGTGCCTTTGCCTTGGCCCGATGTGTCCTTGTTTTAAATTTGAATAATTTATCTTTTCCCACCCGTTCTCCGGGAAGGAGGCCACTGCCACTGGGGTGGGCCATAACGTCAGTGGTGCGCAAAGCTCTAAATATAATTTCGGAAACATTTTCGTTATGTGACATCGATTCGATGTATTCATTCTCTCTCTCTTTCACACACACAGAGATGCTTCGCGTTATTTCTATTTAATTTTTGGCCAAGAATGCGGAGAGTTTCCATTTATGGTCGCAATAAAAACCTAACGAGCCAAGCAGCAGCCAGAAGCCTGCCATATCGTCGAAAGGAGGACTCTAAAAGTCCTTGGTTTTGTCTATATATGGTCGAGTGGAGTTTGAAAAAGTTTCCAATGCTCAAATGGCCAACTCGACGATCTGTCGAAGTAAAAGTTTTTTGTTGTATCCTTTTTTTCGGAGAGGAAAAAAGTGTAGCAGTTGGTTCTACTTAACTCGGCGGATACATGGTCAGATCCCAGGAATAAGGATACACTTTTTCTCTATTTTGGATGGCATTGATAGCGCTGTTGAGTGGGGAAATATTAGAAGCGGATAGTGTTTACTGTTGTGTTAATGTGGAATGTGAAAAGTTTGTGATTCACTGTCTAGGGGTAATTAGGTATTCTAATATATGGCACAGAGAAGTGCTTGTTGCGCTGGGACCTTAAGGCTGTTAACCCATATGGTTTTCGAGGTTTTGTTTCAAACTTTTTGTTGAGCTAAAAAACTTGTACCGTCTCTGTGCAATTATCATGTATTTTGCGAATTTTAAAACAGGCTGCTTGTGTGCTATCTGAAGGACGGTAAAATTATGGAAACATGCATTGTTGTATTGATTTTATGATACAACCAAAGCTGTTCCTTCACGGCATGATCTCATTGACAATTTGAGTCACCATATTTTCGACGTCGCGTTTACCATTCCCAGACGATGGAATGGGTAGCGCTTCCAGGACTATTCGTAAACATCGAATTCGATCTAATGTATTTCACCAAATTCTTCTGCAGGTGTTCCACAGGGCTCGCTTTCGATTTTTACTTTAGTTTTCACTTGTATTTTACTGTATAATACTATATTCAGTATAATACATAATCAAAGTGATGATTTGTAGAGCTCACGGACTCCGGTTTAAAAATCTCGCACATATGTCAGGCCTGACACAATTTGTGTAACTATTTGCACCTCAAATATAAAAAGTTCTTGAAGCATAGTATAAGCTGCTTTTATAAAATTAAATATTTTTGAGTGGCAACGCTGTAGGAAGGTTTTCATCACATTGGTCAGCTTGGTGAAACCACTTAAAAGACTGGCGTGTCCTTTTGTGAAGTTTTTTCCACGTTTTACTAATTTTTAACGTTTGGAAAAGTTATGCTAAAAGTTGAACAATTTCTGCTGCAGCTACACATTCTAATCAGGCCTTAAGATTTTCACCGCAAAATGGCGGCTCTCTTGTAATAATGCTAAATGAGAGTGCTGCAGATCATCGATAGTCAATTTACAGAGCGGCACCACGTGCCCCACACCTGATACCCCAGTTTTTTGTCTGACACTCTGTAAAAACCAAAAATTCCATCACTTATAACGTAGAGCGTTACTGACTAATCATCATCATCATTTTCGGATGCCGCTTATCCCTTAAAAGGGTCGCCGAGCGAGGGTGGCTAAATGGTCCTTCCATCTTTCTTGATCCTCCGCCACCACTGACTAATGGCAACAAATTTCTGCCGCCCAAATTGTGTGATGTACATGGAAGGCATAACAGCACGGCACTACGTGCCATGCAGCTGATATTGTGGTGGTACGCTTAAGCGATTTAAAGTTTTCTTAATCAAATTTGTAGCGAACTAGTACGACTTCTTCTTTTGTGGTTTCCTTAAGTTTCAGAAGGTCTTTGTCCTCATATTGTATATGCTTTAAAAGTCAACACAACCAGCGCCATAGCTCGAATTCAACCGAACCCATATGTGTCCCGCTACCATTTGAAATTTACTATGTTCCACACAATGTTACTGTTTTGCCTGGGTCACACGACGGCATAAAATCGTGCGGCAAGTAACCGCATGATGTTTTTGCCGCAAACTAATGACCCGATCAATCATATACCATGTCATATCTACCACCTTTGATTTTTTATTTTCGCTACTGTCATTTTCATTATTGAAAAAAAGTTTCATCGCCGTTTGAAGAATTAGCGGGAGACTCTAGTCGGAGCACCTGATTTTAGAAATTAAATTTCTCGCATGGCTCTCATTTAAAATTTGTCATGTTCCGCACAATGTAACTGTTAAGCCGGCGATTGTAATAACGTGTCGGCGCGGCAAGTATTCTCATCGTCTTTTGTCGCAAACTCAGCAATTATATGCCGCGTGATTTCTGCAGACTTCGATTTTTTTTGTTTTTCCGGCCAATGACCGCATGATTTTCCGTCGCAATTTCATCCCGCGACCAATTCTACCAATCGACTTCTGACAATTTTGATGACATTAATTAAAAAAAAAAGTTTTAAAATAAAGGTCTCATTGTTCTTATTCTATGACACCTTTTTTTAACGTTTGAGTTCTTTAATTCTTTTAAAAAATTTTGCTGAGCAAAATTTTGTTCTCTGCTATTCAAATGCTTGACAAAAATTGACACTGAAAATCCCCGTAAAATAAATTTTATAAAGTTTAAGCGAAACGGCGCGGCGCCACGTGCCACACAGCGCCGAGTGGCTAGCTCGGTATTAAGTGATATTTAGCCGAGGTCGATAAATTTTTTAGATCAGATTAACGTGGTCTCACAAGATTCTTATTGAGTTACAATAAATAGCAGGTGGTCTCTTCGAATGAATCTCAAACAACTGATACTTTCAATAGGTCAATATTACCAATGTCATCAACCAGTGCAGTCAAGCCACCTCTCAAACATGACCTGCCTTTCGAATCCGCAAAAACTGAACAATAAATATAAGGTGAACAAGGACCTTCTTCCTTTTAACTATTATTATCAGTGGAACCACCTTTTTGTCCAACTTAGGAGACACATTAAGAAACTTTAAGTAAGAGCATTACATAGAGCCGGACTTCGAGCCTAATTACCTGTGTAGTAACCACTTTTCTCACATTAAGCACCTTATATATTTTTTAGTTGTGTTCCGCTTTTACTGACAATTGTAATGGTCCAAAAATATCAAAACAAGAATCCAAAAATACACGCAAATTTAAATACAGTGTCCTAATTAAACAGTATCCTTGAGCGAACAATTGCTCTATTTCTTACGATTCCCTCTTTGTAAATCATCTCAATGACTGTCATCAATGCCATCGATATTTTTCGCTACCCCACCGCCACCACTCCGATTACATGCATCGCCGGGTAAACATTTGCTTTTATTTCTTTACTCTTCTCCCCCAACAAACCCGCAATTTATCGCTTACAAATATATTTAATATCGAAAAGTCAACAAATCATCTCGAGGGTACAAATCCCTGTGGCAGCGTCACTTCCCACCGCAATAAACCGCAAATAAATAGAAGAAATAAAAAAAAATATAAGGGAAAAAATGATGACTGTTTCCTATCCTCACTTTGGATATCTGGATTCCTTAACATCTCCTCCGGCGATTCGATAAAGTAACATCAATTACTCTTCCTCTGTCCCGAGGCATTGACGACAATAACTACCACCCGCCTGCCATACACTTTACCACTCAAGCCAATTGATTTTATACTTTTTTGCTTTAAGAAAAAAAAAAAAAACAGCCTTACCCTACAAGGATTCTTTTATTCAAGGAAAATTTCAAAAAATTAAAATCACCAAGAAAATCCATAAGTATCAATAATCCCTTTATTTCGGAGAGCAAATTCCTGGCTGTTGCCGGAAAAAAAAAATCCTTCATTTTAGCCAGTCTGTGAGATTTATCAATTTGTAATGACTTTAAACGTTGGCCAAGTTCTATATCCTCTCGACGAACAAAAAAGGACAACCATTCAATTTGTAAGCACAAAACACTGTGAATTGGTGCCACGCCAAATCGTCCAATGACTTTAGCTTTGAACATCGACATGAGGCAGCAATGAGGAACAAAAAAGTAAAAAGGACCAACGAAGGGCAATTTATTTGCTTCCCATTAAATGAGATGCGATGCTCGTCGAATCCTTTTTCCTGCAAACACTGACTTAAAGTATATATTTTGGTAGCTGTACATAGTTACTTGCCCAGATGTGGACAATGGAAGTCGTTGAATTTCATTGAGATATTCGGGATAAATTTCATGACAGGGAAAAGGATTTTTGTTTTTTCGGTCGGTACCGAAGAGAAGGATGCACGGAAATTCACTTAAAATTGAGTGGACTCAATAAAATTGATTGGGTGATTTTGTCCCTTAGACTTTCTTTGGTATTAGTACAGCTGTTGTTTGCTTAAGGAAAACATCTTAGTGAAGAGGAAGGTTTTGTTTCTTTTTCGAAAGTTGTATTTACATACAAATTATACTTTGTCGATTGTTTCGTAAAATATTTTTCCTTAGAATAGAATAAAATGTTTTTATTATATTTATGCGAATGTAGTCAATATTGCTTACTTGATTTTCTATTAATTAACGTTACGTTTTGGGGTTTTAAAAACTTGTATAACTTACTTTTGAGGTTTGGTGGTCGCGGTGGTTAATCGACATTATAAAATATTTTCGCATATAACAGCGGTTTAGTTAAAAATAGGTTCTTAAACATACTCACCCCGAATGTTTCGCTCAAGTTTCATTGGAAATAACGTGTCGCGGTGACCATGGTATTTTTAATTAAAACGCGGTTTAATATTTAAAAACTTAATAGTAGTGCATTTTTCCTTGTAAGACATGAAATCGTTACTTTATTGGCTTTTATATCATTAATCGTCTGAAAGTCGCTTTGCATCGAAAATTTGTCATTCTCTATGAGTCTCGTTGTTCATGGGCTGTGTGGCACGACACGTAGGCTGCAATCAATACCAAAACAAAATTAATTTTTCAACATGGTGGCACCATACATATTCATTATTATCCTGCGTCCTCGAAGACTGAAAAATCACACCAAAGAGTGACTATTTATACCCACTCCATCGGCTAGCATCCAACTAAGCACACGGCTTGATGTATTGTTAAATAATAACTGTGTAGACTGTAGAGCTTCAAGGCCCTAAAAGTAATAATGATCGAGATTAAATAGAAACTCGAAAAAACAATGTTCATCTGGCGTTAGCCATGATGGTCCGAATTAAAAAATCGAATTATTTTAAAACGAAATCTCATTTCTCATAAAAAATAAAACTGAAACCCGTCTGCGGACACGCCCACTTTACTTGATAACCTTTAATTTGAATATCAAAAAAGGCTGATTGACTCTTTGCAGGTGCTTATTTTTTTTCCTTTCTTTCAGTATCTTCGCTTGTTGGCTGCGTTAGTCGGGTCTCGGTTTGGTTTTCGAACTGTACCCTTTTTTTTATCCGTGACCATCCTCCGCTTATTCTTATTACTTGGGTTTTTTTTTCAGGAAAAGCAGGTAGTTAAGTTTTTAAATAGAAATATATCAACGATTCTCCATTGGGCAGGGCTGCCTTAAGAATATCAACACTTCATTTGAGTTATTTGCGACTTATTTTTTAAGAATGCTTTAAAATTATGCACGCTTCTATTTTGTCAAAGTCAAAGCCGCCCATTGACGACTTTGATTAACTTTTCATGCAAAAAGCTGCTTGTTATGCGCACAAAAACATAATTTTGAAATTAACAAGAGTTCGTCATAAGGAACTTCTTTATACCCGACCCTATTTACCATTTAACAACAATTTTAAAAGTTTTTTGACCCGAATTCATGTACATGTCATGTATTTCTATTGACCACGCCCCCGAAAATGGGAGTGGGCTGAAAATTAAGCTAATTGATAGTTATTTCTTGAGAATCATGTGAAAAATTTAAAAAAATTTAATTTTTAAAAGTTTAACAGTGGGCATGGTCAATGGTGTGGGCGATCGTAAATAGTTTTTTAATTATTTTAATAATTTTTCAAATAATGGCTTCAAATAAAAGGCTTCTTTACAATATTGCTCTGTACCAAAATTTGAGTTTATAAGCCCTGTCTAACTTGACGAAAAGGAATTTTGAAAATGTGAAACAAAGGTTGTCTTACATTCAAGTCAGTAGGCCTACTACTGTGGTCCCAAATGACTTTTATCGTTGCAAAAATCATAACTTTCGTTATGATTTCGAAAGATATCGGCATTTTTTCGTCTTAATGCCGATATCTAAATCATAACTTTCGTTATGATTTCGAAAGATATCGGCATTTTTTCGTCTTCTTCTGATTAATTTCAGGGACTATAAATAACGTAAATTTTTAGAAAATGGCTGTACAGGGTGTTTTGAAATAATCGGTTGAAGTGAGATTTTCCTAGAAATGAGAATTAACAAAATAAGGCATTAAAGAAAAACTATAAAAACAGTCCTAAAACTTGTAGTACTTGAAAAAAAAGTCGACGAGCACTTAAATGTGTGCTAAAATATATGGTAAAATAATATTTTAGCACACATATACACATAAATATATGCTTAAATATTCGCATAAATTTACCTTAGGGCCAAGTGGAATTTGTTGGATTTTTTCATCCTAATATATGGATTTGGGTGTCCTGATTCCGAATTAGAAATTGTCTGTCTCGATTAGTTTAGAAGTTACAGGCAAAAAAAGTTCAAAAAGAGTGCTTTAACATACCCGTAAATGCCCCCTGGCGCCTGCCAGACATCTGACACCTACCCTTAGCGGAGCGACTAAGCTCTTGGAAAAAGAGAGTTGAAATCCTTTAATCCCTAGAAGCGGGCCACCCAAACACTGTTGTAACCAAAAGCAATATTTTTCAAGAAAAACTTGTCAAATTACCATTGCATATTCTTAGGCAGACATTTTAAGTCTAAGATGAGCTACTTTGTACGGAAAAACTGGAACTTTAAATAGCTATAACTTTTGAACTAAATGAAACCGACAATTTTTAATAACATGTTCGTAATAAGGACACTCAAATACATATATATGCGTATGTATATTCCACTTGGACCTACGGTAAACTTGTTCCCTAAAATTAAATTGGTAATAACAGTGGATGCTAAAAATAAACAAATCAATTTCTAATTTTTTTTTTTTTGAAAGTAACATAAAAACGTATTTTGTTTACTTAATGAAGGATCAGTAGGATCTTAAAAACTGTTTGAGTAATATATTTTATATGAAACAGGGTAGGAAAAAAGTACACAGACGAAAAAAAAATTAAAATAAAATACAAAATACCAGTGAGTGACCCAGGCGCATATAAAAAAAATTGCTTTTTTTCCTTGAAAGGTTTTTTTATTTGAGAAGTCCATTGTAATATGCTGATGTTGTTGTTATTTTTTGGCATTTTATACGAAGACCAAACTTCAAAAAGGGGCGTGGTCCAACCGCGCCTAATTACAAACTATCAATTATAACACAGATATTTTCAAGTTACGCTTAAATGTACGTAAAAATGCAACTTTTTGATTCAAATTCGATATTTTTGAAAAATCGACCCCTTAAAGGGGGCGTGGCTAAAAACTATGTATGAACGAAATCTGGAATAAAATCTCGTTTGTCTAACCTGCTAATTTTTGTTTCTTATTCTTTCCTGAATTAGGCTTAAGTCCACTCGAAATTACGTTTTTCTGGAAAATTTTAGGTTTTCCTTCAATTCTGCCTCCAAATGTGGGCGTGGCCCAAAGTCTTGTATTAATAAAATGTAGAACTTAGCGTTCTCTAGAAGTCTTACAACTTTGAAAGATAAGGAGGTAGTTGCACAATTGCACCGATTGTGGGCGTGTCTGTGGGCGGATTTAAAATATTTTTTACACTTGTACTGCTTTGGATAACAATGAACTGATGTACCAAGTTTTAGTTTCCTAGCTCAAAATTTAAGCCTAGCCTAAAAACGTATGAAATACAGACAGACGAACGGATGGACGGACATGGCTTATTCGATTCAGAATTCCGTCTCGATCATATGCCCTTAAGGTCTTGTGGGTCTACCATTATTGTTTCACCGTGTTACAAGCTATGTGACAAAGTTAATATACCTCCTATCCTATGGGATGGGGTATAAAAAGCGGCGTGGCATAACCAGCCCATGACTTAAAATCAACATTAATATAGAAATATCCAAGTTTTTGGCTTGAATATACACAAAAATGTAATTTATTGGGTAAATTTAAATAATTTTGTAAAATCGACCCTAAAATAGGGCGTGGCCAAAAACTTTGATTAAAAAGGTCTAGGATAGAATCTGGTGTACCTCATATGCTTTATTCTTTCCTTAATTAGGTTTAGGGACACATGTTTTTGTGGCGTATTAAAGATTATTCCTGAATTCTGCTACCAAATGTGGGTGTGGGTCAAAGCTTTTTATAAACAATCTAGAACAAAGTCTTTTCTACATAAAATTTGAAGTAAAACTTTTGCGATTCGGAAATATGGAATCAGATGCGCTTAAAAAATTACTCTTTAATCAATGCCCACCGACATAATTTTCCTTCTGTGGGTCTTACAATCTTTAGAAGATGCCAATCCCATATTTTAGCCATTTTCGACGTTTTTCAGTTCTGGAAGCACAGGAATTAGTTGCACATTCTATCCCGTATGTGGAAGAAAATTCAAGATTGAAAATAAGTTATAATTTAATATTATCTTATATAATAAGATAATAAGAAAATTCAAAATTTTTATAAGGCATCTCATTAGGCCCCAATGAAATAAGACCAAAAAAAAAAAAAAAAATGAAATAATTAGTAAATTTTGGGGTGTTATTTCCTTTTTTGGGGTCTTATTTGCTTTAAAAAATTGAATTTTTTCATAATGAAATCAGATCCCAAAAGCAGAAATGAAATAAGACCCCAAAACTGGTTCCCCATTTTTAATTTTTTTTAATCTAGTAGAATTTGAGTTAAAGAATAAAAAAAACGCAAACAAGGTTGTGTATATGCAAGTATAGACAATATTGGGGTCTTATTTCCTTATGAAATAAAGCTCCACTTTTGGGGCCTGATTTCATTATTTTTGGGGATTTATTTCATCGCAGTGGGGCCTTATTTCATATTTGAAATCGGGTTATTATTTCATTATGCAATAACACCCCAAATTTGGGGCCTTATTTCATTTTCTCTTTTGGGGTCTTATTTCATTGGGACCTTATTTCTAACAGCCATCTCATAATTGCAAAAAAGAAAATAAAATAATTTTTTTTAGGCGTTTTCGATCAACTTCGAAAAGCTAGTATAAGTCAAAATATTAAGCAGAAAATTATTTTGTTTGCTGTTTTTGAAGCACTTTTTACATTGGAATAAAATACAAAACAATAAAAAAAGACATCGAATTTAGTATTTTTGACACGAGTTTCGCCTTTTGGGATCACAGTGGTTGGCGGATTTAGCCGTTTCTCATTTTGCCTGTACAACAGAAGAACGAAGCCAGGCTCCAAGTTTCAGCTCTCTAGCTTGATTGGAAGATCAAAAACCTTTACACATATCGACGGACGGACGGATATGGCTTAATAAATTCACCTGTCGGTATTTCACTGTGTTACAAACTATGCATTAAAATTAATATATCCTAGGTCGGGTATAAAAATACACTATCCAGACTAATCAGGAGTATGTGAAGCAAGTTAACCAAAAAAATCTAGGCTCGCCGACGCATTTATCATAAGAGGCTTTCCTTTCAGCCGTTGGGAATCAACAATAAAAACCTTCTTATGTTCAAGTGCGTAAAGGATCGAGCTTTTGTCTTGATGGAATTTGGGTTCTGACTCATTTCGAAACTATCCTTTGATTAGTTTTTTTTTAAACAATGTGTTGTCTAAAATTTCGTCAAGTAACACACAAAGCCCTTATTTTTAAGGCTTACCTAGTGTCTTAACAAAAACAGTACATCCCGAAACATGCTTTATTTATGACGGAATTGTTGTTTTGCATCGAGCAATATAGCATCAGCCAATGAATTTGCCACTTACGAAAATGATTGCCACTGAAATCAACATAAAATCTGATTTGCAAACACTTGCCAATTGGCACTCTGCGTCAGTCCTTTGGCTCACCGTCCAAGTGCTCCTCATTAGTATGCCTTAATTGAAATGCTGTTGCAGACACCTGGCTCTGTATTCCACTGATTGCAAATCCTTTTAATCACCTCTTGCCCGGGTGCAAAAACTTTGCCTAAAAGGTATTAAATCCTCTCTGTGGCAATTTTCTTTCCCAAAACTATCAGCAAACCAACATTCAAACGCTGACTAAACAAATATTTACTCACTCGTCATGCTAGGAAAATTTCATTTCGACCAGAGAGCTAGTAGCCAGCCAAGCCAATCTTTCGGTACGGCATACGACGTTCGAGGGAAATCTCAATCTCAGTCAAACCATTTGTATATCCTTCGTGTTGAACATTGTTTGCATCCAAGAGGGTATGCCATGCCTTCCATGCTCCCTAAACTAATTTCAATTTATCCTCCCGTTGCATATAAATATAAATATAAATATATACAGGAGTAGTGAGTGAATAACACCAAGAACATAACAAATTGCAACACGGATACCCCCTATAGCTGGTTAGTATAAGGCACTCCTCCGGAGGCGAGGTAATCCCCAAGAGCTTATTTCCTCGATACTATGCTCCTTAGAAAGAGATTTCAGCACTCTCGGAATAAATGCACTTTAAGTGTTTGTGTGTGTGTTTGTATCCCTTTCAGCGATGCACACATAACACTCACTCTACCCAATAATTCATCTTCCCCAACAATCCGAGCCAGTCGACTGGCAGTCTCCTTCGATTTATGTTAGGATATGTAGGTACGTTTTCTTGGAAATTCTTTGCGCCCGACTCCAGTGCATTTGTGCTGGTTAAAGGACTCCCTTCCGAAGCTTTCCAATTCGCATCCCAGTATTGTTGAAGTCATCAGGTGGGTTGGCCCTGGTCGAATATCAAAGGAAAAATAAATCCTTCTTGGATGCTTTCTGGCAATGAACTCTCGTATATCCACTTTGCCAACAAGGCACTAGGTCAGCGCGTACACTTATCAAAAGAGCAGACTGTCTCTAAAGTGAAAAAGAATATTTTTTTTGCAAGTTATTTCCCTGCAATATAATTACCCTATTTTCCATTCACGAACTTCCTTTTTTTGCTTCATCTTTTCAGCGAGGAAAATGTGTGGAAACTTTGCGAACAAGTAAAAAAGACTCGACCTGAAGAACTATCCAAATGTTATGCTGTATTCGTTTCAAATGAAGGACGAACGGTGCCACTGTGGCGGCAAAAAGCTGGACGCGGTGATGACCAAGTTGTTATATGGGTAAGCTTTTGTTTTAAACTTTTTTTTTATTTATATTTTTTCTGTATATCCTTTTTGCTAACTATTTTCTGTGTGCTTTGCTTTGAAATTCCATAATTGTACCCACTAACTGGCAGCATTCTGAGAAATCGAACGTTGAAATCTGATCGATGGCTCTTGGTTATTGGAACGCCAGCCTTAGGCACGGAATTGATGTATCGCCTCGACCTCTGGGAAATTGCTTGATTTCTCATTGAACATCCTATATTCCTCGTCCTTTTTGCTTGGATTTTTCTGTGCTCAATCGGTCTCGGGGTTCGTTTTTGCAATCCCTTTGGGTGGATTTTGTTTTCTGATTGAATGGCGTTGTTTTTCTAGTACCGGCTGGATGGGGTGGGCTTTTTTCTATTTTTTCAGTTTAATTGGTGTGTATGTATGGGTATTTTTTTTTTCTTTCAATAATTGTATGCCATTGGGGTAGTTGAATTGATACTCCATTGAAACTTGAGTTTAGTGTACTTATACTTTCGAGTGTTATTTTTTAATTTAATTAGATTTTCGAAAGGTCAACAAGAGGGTTGGTTTATCTCTAGGCACCGTATCTATCGAATGTGCGGCGGGAAACCATTTTCAGAAAATGGCCTGAAGTTAAACTAATGATAATTGAAGGAAAAATATCATTTGAAACTTGTGCGGGTTCTTAATTGTTTCGTACTATGAAAGATAACTGAAAATTTGCTGTAAGGGTTTAGCCTGCTTTATAATTGAGGTAAAGTTAAATTCTGGCTCGATCTTTTATTTTAATACAAACATTTTACATCTTTTCTCCGCCGCCATAGTTTCCGTGACATTCTGTGGTCTTTTTTCAAGTACTGCACAAATACGCCAGTCAGATGAAAACCACTGTTAAGCACGTTGGGAAAAAAAGTAAACTAGTTATGGTGTCAAAAATAGTGACAGAAATCTCTGGAAAGCGTTTTCTACCAGACATACGAGAAATGCCAGTGGAAGGGTTTATACCTCAGCTCTTGAGTCGCTTAAAAAAATCTTCTTACTAATTCCATGATCGAGGAAAGAAAATTTGCGTTTTAAAAGGTCAGGTACTCGAAATTAGTCAATCTTCCAAAAGATTTTTCGGATATTCTAGGCCATAGAATTCTACCGCATAACTCAGGCCGCACATATTTAAAGGGTTTCTTAATTTCGAATAACATCTACCTGAGACATTGAAAAATTCCTTCATTTTCCTTCATCTCAAAATCCATGTAAACCTTTGTAAGCCCACGAGTTGCTTGGCAGATCTACCGACTATCTGGGAGACGATAATCCTGAAAAGGTTTCAATTTTTATATCTCTGACATTGGACTCTCGTTCGTGAACAGATCCGCCCTAGCGACGATAACCCTGGAATGATTTCCGAACCCATGTCTGAGCAGGCTCTTCTAAATATTTCACGAATCGTGGTGTGAATGAGAAGATTCAGAGCCCTTGAAACGTCAAAAAATCGTGAGAGGATTCAAGTTTTCGTGGCTGGACAGATGCTTCATAATTCACTTCTTGACCGATCTGGAGGCCTTGTAGCGACGATAATGCTGAGAATATTTTAAAGTCTATACCTGCGCAGGTCCCAAATTCTTCATAAGCCCTTTCGTGTGATTAGATATAGAACACTTGTAAAAAAAACATCATGAGAGATTTTAAATTACCATGTCACGCACGTCCTCGTGAACCTTATGTTGTAGGAGGTTACTGGGTTGGAGGTTACTGGGTTTGGCAGGGCATTTATAGCAACGATAATCATTGGAGAACTTCAGTTTCCATCTCTGGCAGGTGCTGCTAAACCCGCGTTCCAAGGCAGATCCAGTGTAATTTAAGCAACGATATTCAGAGACGATTTCGACACCAATGTCTGAGCAGGTGCTCCTTAAATCTTTATGAACTCTTGCGTGAATGGGAAGATTCAGGGTCCTTGAACCGTAAAAAAGTCCTGCTTTTTACTATGGTTACCTCTGACAGGTAAGGCGCTGATAATACTGAGAGAATTTCGATTTCCAGGACTGGGCATTACTGGGCAGATCTGATACCCTAGTGGCGACGATGTTGCTAAGATGATATGAAAACCCGTGTGCGGGAAAACATGAGAGAAGTTCAATTTCCATCTCGCATGCGCTATTTACTATAGGCCCACTTTCCAGGGCAGATCCTAAGTTAACCAGAAACGGTTTAGAAAACCCTTCTCTTCTCAGTAAACGCTTGCTTGCAAAGTTCAGAGACTCTTTAGCGTCGAAGATAAATTTTTTTAGGTTTTTATTATTCATCTGTGAGAAGTACTAATAAACCCGCATCTCTGATCAGATTTAGCGAACCTTAAGCTAATAATCATGAGATTTAAATTTCCATGTGCGGGCAGGTGCTCCTTAACACTCCTTAAATCCTTGCTATACTGGGGTAGATCTGACGCCCTTGTAGCGATGACAATTCTGAGATGACTTCAAAACCCTTGTCTGGGCAGGTGCTTCTTAATTCTTTACAAACCCTTGCCTGACAGGATTTAAATTTTCATTTGGCATGTCTTTCAGAAACTCTTGCCTTACTGGGCGCATCCAACGCCCTTGGGTGTTGGAAACCTTGAGAGGATTCAAACTTACATGTTTAGACTTTAAAGAACTCATAATCAATAAAAGGACTTAGCTTTCACGGATCAAATCTATGGATCAAATTTTCCGAAGACTCGGCCAGGGTATACCTACACCAGACAGCAGTTGGAAAAATAACCAACAATTGAGTTGTTTATATTGACTCTCACTTTAGCGAAATCACAGAGCCGCAGCAACTTTTATGGCGCAAGCACTCGCTGTGCGACCCTTAAAAGTAATTTCTTGTCTGCCACTTCTAAGCGCTCTACTTCTGAGGCTATTTTATTCAAAGCAAATAGAACGTAAAACCCAAATAGATTGAGTTTTGGACGTCAAAATTTCTGCGAAACAAAATCATACCCCATCCGTTAAGTTTATAAAAACATATTCGCCTCAAGTATGATGACGATTCGTGTCTGGGCAAGTGCTCTTTAGATCTCACTGCACTTTCCAGATTCAAATCGTACAGCGGACCCTAAAACTCTTCGAAACTGATATAAAACTAGTCGGCTCAATTAAAAAAGCACTCTTCCACCCCCAAGCGAATCACAATTCCTTGGTTTATTAACTCCTTAAGCCGCACTGTACGTTCTTAAGTAGGTTTTAAAATCAGAGTTTAAAACTTCTTCCAGAACAAAAATGGGGGCAAATGTTCTTTTAGCTGTGGAAGAATATAATTGCCCCGTAGAAGATTACAATTCTCATGACTGGACAGGTGCTGCTATAATTTCACCCATACCTGCTGGATCGGATTTTGGACCTCAATACTTTGTCTCAAAAAGGAAATCATAGCCACGCCGCTTACAAGAATACGTAGGCCCCCATGATGATGAAAATCCGTGTCTGTGCAGGTGCTAACGTGTGCAGATGAAAAGACTCTTTCCTTAATTTTATTCCTTAGCTATACAGATATTCGATTTAGCTATTACCGCAAGCCAAAATTCCTAGAGTAATTCCTTACCTTTGACTACTATAAATTTTAGGAAGATAATGCAAACAGGAAGTTTTTTTTTAGGAAAAAAGTATGTAAAAGGGGCAAAGAATGTTATAAAATTTTCTTTTGGTCCAGTTGGTTTTTCTCATAATCACCCAATCAGGGAGGTCTTCCATGAAGATTTTGCTCAGATGCTCAAAATTTAAAATGTTCCAAGAGACTCTAAAGAATTTATAAAAACGATGAACGGAAATTATTAGTTTACAATCAACGACTTCCAATATCATCTGGCGCAAATAAGGTCCCCCTTAATTCTGTATAAAAACAAAAGCAACTTTGCTATACTCAAAAACTTATTCGAAATTCCAGAAACCTTGCGCAAAACACGGTAAACATTTCAGCAATTTTCAGCAAATTCTGCTAGAAGCTGGTTTACCTGACGAGGACCAAACTTTGTCAGCGGTCTAGTGGATCTTTCATCGGTATTGTTCATTGTCTCCGTTTTAACTTGTTCTCTTCTCCTGTGTGTGCGAGCTGCATAAAAGTTTGTCCTCAAAAATCCCTCTGTCGCCTTTAAAACACAAAAAGGGAAACTTTTCCTTTATGCCCACACAGAAGGAAGTACTCCCTGGCACAAACTATTTCCCAAGCTTTGCCGTGTAGTTCCCCGAAATTCAGGTAGCTTACGTCCAAACTCATTTAAGCAGAGGTAAATTATATTCGGTTTTATCCATCGTGAAAGTTTCCATCTGGAACAAAGTTCCACAAAAGAGGGTTGGTCTGACCCCTTAACCCCTAATCGATTTTATCAAAATTCCCATCACCATAACACCCCTAGCTTAAGGATATAATTGAACTTGTTATTCGTACGGGTTAAGGAGTTCCTGTGTGTAAACCTTTATCGATACATTTAATTAGGTTACAAATTCTCCAAACCTAGAGATAGGACGTCCCCATATACAGAGGAACGTAGGTATACTACCTGCAGCAGCTTCCTCATATTTATAGCCCCAGATAACCGCAGCAGGAGCGCGTGTGCCGTAGCGCTTTGTGCAACATTTGGCTTTCGCCATATCGACACGACACGGTAATCCCATTTGTGTTCAAGCTGAGAGTCACTCTAAAAGTGCTCTCCTTACAGACAGTAAAAAAGGAGAAATCCGTTTAAGGAAACGACGCCTCAGGGACAAATGGGAAAATCCAAAGTATATCTTGGCTGTCGGATTCCTATGAAACGGGCGCCTCACCAGAAGGGGATGCCGCACAAATGCAAAGAAGCATCCAGGACTTTGTTATTTTCCTAGATGGCTTTCTGTGAAGTGGTTTGGTTATATCCTTGTGTCAGGCACAAAGACTATACACATTTATCCAAACACTCTTCAATCCCAAGTCAAATTAAACATTATTTTTGTGGCTGCGGTTTAAGGACACCTCCGGGATTCCTCTTTATTCGAATCACTGTGTAAAAGGAGATGGTAGGCGATTAAGTGAAGGTCAGCTCTAGTGTATATGGGCTAACATAAATTTAAGGCACTTTACCTTGCGCCGCCACATCTGCGGCTTTGATCGTTTCCCTAGTGCGACTTGCTCGGCGAGAGCTAATAACGAGTGTTTCGCGAGAAAAACTTTTCGTCATCATTCATGGCCTTCGCGGAGGAAAGTGGTAGTCTAACAACATTATGTCAACGCAACTACATACTTACATTAGCTGTGTAATCCTGGGGAATCAGAAAAAGTTTCATCGCCGTTGCCATCCTGTAGCCGCCTTCGACTTTAATCCATCTCGTGGCGTAATAACTTTGAAAATGTTTAGTGTAGCAAACCTTTTACGGTCGCATTAGGGAAATACACATAAAGAGGCTTCCGTCCCCCTTCCTTCTCCAAGTCATTCGCGGGAGATTTTGAACGATAATTCATTCCCTTAACCATCTCGCGTCTTATTCTTCATTTTACCAAACAACAAAAGGACAAGCAAAAAAAAAAAAAATTTGTATTAGCTGCAAACTTTTACAATTTCCAACAACGCCGAAAAAGGACGAATAAAGTATCTTTTCGGAAATTTTACATGTCAACCTTTTTGTTGTCCTGTGGGAAAGGCGCAGGAAAGGTAGATATATATGCCCGAGACGACTTGTGACTTTTTAGAGCTCGGCAAATGTCTGACGGCAGTTTGGGGACACCACATCGGTTGACGTATGTTTTTCCAATAGGATTTGCTGAATTATTAAGTTCAGTCATTCCTGAGGACGTTCGTAACCTTTTAATTTTGAAAATCATTCAGTTGAAAATGAATTTAGAGGGCTGTCGGTATGGTTGCCATTTGAAAAGATAGGCTTTTCTTGTTCGTGCTGTGGAACGTGCTTGGATCAAAAACCAGTGCAGAAAAGGATGAACCTACCTATGACACATGATTTCATCTGGAGATGATCGAATTTTGATGGGTTTTTAATGTCAACAAGCTTTGGTGACTCATTCAGTGGATGACGCGGATGAGTTTGCATCAATTTTTGAAACTTAAGAAGAATGCGAATAGGCTGACAGCATTAAAGGTCGAATGTGAATGAGCTCTCGTGTGAAATTTTTAAAAAACGTGAAGGCAAAATAAGGCGTTTAATACCATTTTAACTAAACTGTCAAAGGAGTGGAAGTACATATATAGACAAAACTTCGCAATTGTATTTCTCGATTTTGGCGCAGTCGGACTTTTTGTTAATTCGATATGTAGCAGAAAGCTAACGCAAAAAGCAGTTTGCTTTCTGCTTAGGTGTGTTAAAAGTTCAGGCCTGCAGATAAAAGGATTTTCCGTCTCACAGAAGCTAAATTTGGTCCAGTCGGATTTTTCATAATTATAATTCATCACATCCAACCGGAGAAAATAAATATCCAAAAATCTTTATCCTCTTAGTTAGCTGCCAAAAAATTTCAGTTGCAAGAAGATTTTCCAAAACCATTTTGAAAGTGCCGTCTAAAATCTGACACGAATTGCTTGGAATTTGGCGCAGTCGGAATTTTCATTTATACAATCTGCTACTAAAGTCCCCATAATACTTCTTTATTTTTCCATTTTTCCCCCAAAAAAACTGCAAACCAGAGCAGTGCAGATGATTTCGGTTGAAATGTACCCTTGAGGTAAGTGTATAACCAATAATCAAAAAAAAGAGAACTTGTCTAAAGGGATCCATAAAGCTGGACCTGGGAGTTGAAAAATGTAAAAAGTTTTACATTTTCAGCCATTTTACTTTTTTTAACAGGTTCTTATTTCCGTTTGAAGGTGTTGACAGGTCCGGGTAAGAACACTTTTAGTGGAATTTCTGACTGCAAAAAGGAGAAATTAAAAAATTAAAATAATTTTGCTAAATAAATGTAAACATAAGAATCATTCTTTCCACCATCACTTTTTTGATCAATTTAAATACACTCTTCATACACTGAATCAAAAATTGAGTTTTATGCAGAAAGTTTTCAAAAACTCGTTTAGCAATTCAAAGATTCTAATTCGATTTGTGTGTTTTCGCGAAAACACTGGTTTTGTCCGGTATGCGAAGGGCATACCACTTCAATACAAAACTTCAACTAACGAGAGCCTACTTAAACCAAAGAAAAGAAACGATAATTCTGTTGATTAAGATTTTTGTGGACAGTCATACGACAGAGAATTTCATAAAAGTCCTAATTTTTGGAACTAAATTTTAATTTATTGTTATACTTCGTTACTAGGAAACAGTAACTTTTTTCTGCATACCCACTGATGAATATAGAAAGCTTCAAGCTCTCAATTGGTCAACGTCTCATAATACCTGATGTCTCCACCAGATATAAATCCACGATTAACATAAATCTTTAACTAAAATTAAAAGAAAGGCAAAGCAGCTCGAGGTGAACCAAAGTCAACTTCTCAACAATGTATGCTATTTGTGTTATATTCTTCACACAAATATTAAATTATACTCTTCAATCTTTTTATGGTTAATCACGAGAGTAACCATAAAAATTTAAATCCTCTCGGCACGAAATTAAAAACAAGTCTCTTCGTAAATCTAATTCTCTTTCACCCTTTTCACAAGCCTCTTTTATGACACTTTAAACTCTTTTTTTCACCCCTTTATAACATTTTATAACATTTTAAGACTTAAAAAGGAGACTAAAACTGTTCACGTATAACAGATCTGTCAAAAATACCTTTTCTATTGGGATTTCTACAGGGATATCGTTTTCCCGCGCAGTTTTCCAGCATCCTTAGCCGCTTTTAAGAACCAAAATACAAAAAATAGATGCTCGCGTCAAGTTTATACTATGTTCGTTCGGTAGACTTCGGATATGAACTTAAAAACTTTTAAAAAAATGCTAATTTAAAATTTTCAATTCGGTCACTTCTTTGTTAACTAAAATAAATTTGAATTATATAAGTTGCTGTCCTTAAATGTTGAGAATTTTGTGTTTACTTTTTGGCTTAAAAGCCATAAAAATTTAATTCTAAAAAGTTTGAGCATTAAAAGAACTAAAGAAAACAATTTATTTCTCTGGGGGAAATTGCTCGAAAAGAGAAAATTTCATAAATCGGATTTTTTTTATCAGACTGACACATTAGTTGATTTAATGAGGAAAAACTGAAACAAAAAGAAATATCATAGGGGCTTATGGAAAATGTAGCAAGACAATAATTATGATGATTTTCCGAAGTTATCCGATCCAGTCATGAAAGTTTTATACGACAGCCTGAAGCGATAAAGATTTTCCTTTTTGTGCAACACTTGCCTACTGCAAGCGTACTTGCACAAATGCACAACTTTACGCAATGAGGTGATATTCCTTCTAAAATTTAAAAAAAAAAATAAAAAAAAATTTAATCTAAATTTTTAAAAATAAAAAAGAAGTTCTAGACTAAAAAAACTTTCTTTTTTAAATTTTCAAGTTAAATTTGCCCTCTCTCTTACCATTTGCCAAATTTTCATATTTTCATTACTCTGCAACTTCAACTCCCTTCTTATTTCAGCTTCCAAACGATGTGTCAGTATTGCATTGTTAATGCGTCAGAGATGTACCTGTATACCTTCATGACTGCCAGTGTGAATCTGACAGCTACAGTGCATCAACCCCCTCTTTGCCCGCAAACCCCCATTATAAGTTCTTTCACAGCCAATTTGCATTCACGGTTCTTTTTTGTTTGTTGAAACAGAAGAACCTTCTCAATATCAACCAGCTCGTTTGAAATTCTTCTCACTTCAGTCAAATTTGCACAACCTATCCAAAACAATTTCCCGGAAAATATAAACTTTTCAAAGGACTTTCCTCCCCTCTCTTCAACTTTGCTATTCACACCATGCGTGTGTGTGTGTGTGTTTGTGTAGGCAAATCGACTTACATATATTTTTCATCTGCCGCACAAATTTAAATATTTCTCAGTTTTTCTGCCTTTTTTTCCCGACCCGACGTTTTATCCTATATTTTCCCCCCGTCTAACCTATTCAAAGTCCTTTCCTGGGTTAAGTTGGAACTTCTTCGATTGGAATTTATTCAAAGGGAAAACTTTCTAGCTGCACAGAAATGTCTAGGAGGTAGCTTTGCCCAACAACTAGCGCAGATAAAATGGAAATACCCACCCCTCACAGTATGCAGTGATTTTATGACACCCAGTGCGAGGTGACATTTATTGCTTCAAATGTCATTAAGTTGAGAGAGTCATCGGTGAAATAGCGGTATTGCGATACCGAAAAATTAATGTCCTCGAAACTTCGGATGCACGCCTTGATGGATGCAACGCTTCGACTGTACATGTACGACCCTCGACCGAAATACCTCCGCATGCATCCGATAAACTGGCAGCGGTGATACAGCTTTTCGCTATATTTTACTCAGCTATTTCCGGTATCGTCGTGCGAATGTGTGGTTCCGTCGGGTGTTGTATGGGGCTGCCGGCAATAAATTGTAAAACTTTTCGGAAGTAATACGTGATAAAAACCGAGAGTAAGTGTCACCGAAAAAAAAACACATCCCTGACGTACAGCGAGTATCCTTCATTAATTTACTGTATACGTGAGTGTGTATGTGTCGGTCGAGTCAGTGCACTATCATGGTGCCGCTGTCGACATCGCCGTCGTGTAGTCAATGTCAGTACTGCTGACACATTGTGGCAAGATGTGCAGGGAGTTCATGGGGTGTGTTCAGTGTGAATGGACAAAACTTTTGATTGGCAATTTCATGGCGCTTTAAGTGGGTGAACGATATACTTCCGAAAGTGTAACATGCAACAGCAGGCGACTTTGGTTTTTTGCTTTGCGGCTTTCAAGTTATCAAAGTCAAATTAGTTTGGTCAATATTTGCAGTTTAACTGGCGCCTTGGGTTGCTGATCAACTTTTCCGCAACATTGTGTGCGGAAACTTTCCCAACTTCTTGCTCGATGGCAGAGTTCAAGAATTAACTCCCTGTCATCGGTTTTTGTGCATCTTGTGTAAGTTTTGCGGAAGTTGATTTATTGTTTTTGTGGTCGTAATCGAGGAATAACTGAGGTGACATTAATTGATTAGAATATCCCTCAGACAATCGTTAAATATTGCGGAGGCTTAAAAAAACACCTCCCCAATTAAATTATCCACCAATTTTACCTCATCCAACACCATAAACACCACAGCGACATCATCAAGGATATTATTGAAAGCCACTTTGATCCGAAACCATCCGATAATAATCTATGATTTCTCAGAAACACCCTAGAAGGAAATACTGCAATTTCCGCTTAATTGACACTTCAAGATAATTCACATGAACTTGTCTACCCTTGTTCACCTTATATAAGCTGATTGTCTTCAAGTGCTCGAAAGGAAATCCGTCCGCTTAGTATACTCATGAGATACAGCTTATATCTCCTGTGTTCGATCGCTGCGCGGATTGGAGAATAAACTTTCGAGTGAGTTTTATGTTTTTGTTTTGCTTAATTTCAATTCAAGGACATGCCATTAAACTCGGAGATAATATTTATTATGCGTCTTTTAATGGATTCTATGCGCCATCTTCTTTGATAAATACGGTTGCGGTAATAAATGAGCTGTAATAAAAAAAATTAAAAGGAAAATACTTAAAACACAGTAAAAGTTCCTGAAAGCAAACCAAAAAGGTATTCAATTTGGGACCGTTTTTTCAAAATCAAAGTTGAGGCGAATTGGTTTGAGAAGTTTACACGGGCGTCTTAGCACAGTCTTAGTCACCAACAACGTAAAAACTTGAGTCTTTCGGATCTCATAAACCCAAATAAGTAAGGGGATGGATGTTAGGAAGTTCTTACCTATATAAAATTGTTTAATCACATTCAACCGGTTTTTTCTCAATTATGAATATCGGGTTTTGTTATGCCCCATCTCATAGGATAGGAGGTATATTAATTTTGATTCATAGTATGTAAAATAGAGAAACAACCACTGTAGACTCCAAAATCTGGAGGGCATATGGTCGAGACCAAATCGTAAGTCAAATGAGCCGTGTCCGTCCGTCCGTGTGTCGGTCGTTTTTAGGTCTTAAATTTTGAGCTAGGAACCTGAAACTTAATATCTGTTCTTTCTAGATCCCGAAGCAAAACAAGAGTAAAAAGTTTTAAAATTCGCCCACTGACACGCCCACTTTACTTAGTAGCCTGAAAAATCAAAGTTGTCGTAGGAAGCTGAAATTTGATATGCAATATCCTCGCTTTAGTGTTTTGTGATTGGCATTTCAAAAAAAGCGAAAAAGCGAAAACTGACCCCATGTGGGCGTGGTTATATTTAATTTGCATTCTAATAAATGACTTATTCGATATATTTGGCTTCAATCCAAAAAACATGCACAATAAAATGTTCAGATATGTGCTTAGCTATCAACTGAAATGAATAAATTTTTTGCCACGCCCACTTTTGGGGGCGTTTTAAAGTATAAACAAAAATTTTTTATATGAAAATCAACCAATTCTGATTAAAAATATGAGCAAAAAAACGATGTTATTGAAAAAGGGTTGATGCCACCCCCCGTTTTTAAGGAAGTAGATTTTTAAGTGACAAACTTAAGCTAAAAGAAACTTAAATTTAAGAACCAAGATTTATGACGCAATTCGGAGCTTGAAAGGGGTCAATTAGGATGGGGTAACCCACCCACTAGTTGTAATTCGCTTCGATATTTTGCCAATTCTTAATGGGCCAAGCAGGTGCCTTTTATCGTTACATTATGTCGTTCACAGTAGGACAGTGGGATCGTAAAAGTACACCCGCATCCCGCAAACACTGTATAGGTTTACTTTAGGATAATTACTTGTCATTTCATGTTATTGTTTCGAAGGGTAAACCTGTTGTCAACATATGTAAGACTCACTTATTAGCCTGCTGCCTTTTCGAGGGCAAAAAAGCAATGGCTACTGCAACAGTTGAAGCACAGGACAGTTGACTGACGAGTATCTCAAAGCAATCCCAACCCTAAAGGACTTCTAAACCACAACACATTATTGTGTCCACAAACTCAGACAAGTAATTTCTCCAATGAATCTACTCTGGCTGTTGTTCGAGTGAAATCCGCCACTTGTATCGAGAATTCTTGAGCATTGCTTTGGTCACGCTATGCATTTGATTACTGTTTATCAGCTGCCTCCATGGTTGCAAAAGTAACCCCTCCCGCACACAATTCACCGAACGATCACATCGCAAAAAGCAACAACTGGCTGCCGCGCCGCGCCATCCTGGCAATTACGTTGCGTGTTAAAGGCTTTTTCCATTCTTCCGTTGGTTTTATTGTTGTAGCACTGTATGCCTGCTATTTCCGACAAATAAATTGACTTAGGCCATAGAACGGCAGCTCGCTTCACACTCCGCCTTCCCATGGGGTAAATATGTGAAAGCAATAACCAGCGTGTCCATATCCGTTGGGCCCACACACTCGGACACGGCTAACCAATATGGGTTTAACCATCGCACATCATACATTCCGTTCCATTATCCTTCCATTTTGAGCTTATCCGACGGGACGTTGCAATGCTTTCGGAAAGTATCCGTCAATCGACGTGGAAACTATTAATTTTGTAAGTCTGCGCGCGGCAGCCAGCTATTCCCAGCCGCAACTGTTATTGTCATCAGCTCAGCACCATTGTTACTTTACAATAAAGACTACTGGACAAATAGCGTAAACATTAGGCATACCGTAGTGACGCGATTGTTGACATTTCTTTGGCAAAAGCCACAAAAACAATCTATCGGGGCCAGAGGCAATAAACCATTCCAAACAAGGAGGGTGTGTTCGGTTCGTCCTTGAATTCCTCAGTGCTATTGTGGCGACGACGGCCGCAACCACTCCTTGCCAGCTACCGTCCCAGACAACAGGTTATGAATATTTACCTCCACCTCCTTGTCGATTCATCATCGCTCATCAAAACAAGCCTGTCTACACGAAAAGTTCCCTGCTATTGATTTATGCGGCGTGGCGGCGGCAATTCTCAGGGTTGGTTTCTATTCTCATGATGTGCCACAGGTGTTGCCTACGAATAGATGGGGATTTTCGGCGGCGAAAGGGCAACCCATTCCAACGCCAGGCACTTAGCGATACTTGTAAAGAGTTGATGTCATTCGGGTGTTGGCCTTCCAAGAACTTTTTCAAGTATAGTTGTGCTTGCGAGACGAGGGGTGGCTTTCTTTTTTTCTTTCTTCCACGCCCCCAGATGTAGGTCATGACTCTACATGGAGCAGTGACCTCTCCTGAATCACACTGCAGCAGGCTGCATTCAGAGTATTTTACCAAGAAACACAACATAAAAGCAGCACTTCACTGCAACGATGTAGACAAAAGTCAACTCATATTGCGCGCACATTAAATGTGTGGTTATGTTGAGACTCCTAAGGAAGAGAGGGTGTTTCAATGCTAGACTTGAAAGTGGAACAAAAAAAATCATCAACAAGTTTTGGAACTAGGTATGCACAGGCAAAGAGGAGGAAATGTTTTGCCTACGCCCTGATATCGAGGGCTATTGGCTTTAAAAGCTCAAAAGTATTCTTCACTTAACGCAAAGTAATGGCGAAAGTCGTTGACCTATTTCCGTGGCTCGTTAGCTTTGACTACAGAAGCCATCTGTAGATTTGTATTTAGGGCGTTGGGAGGAGGATTGTATACACTTTATTTTTGTTTGATAGTCATTAGAAAATGGAATTTGTTCCGACTCTAATCAAGAAATGGTCTTGCAATACGGGACCAGCAAAAGATGGCTGGATAAATGTTTATATTGAGCAGTAAGATCAACGAATTCGAGAAAGTTAATGAGGAACTGTCAATAACAGATGTCAAGTGCTACGAACGAATTTACAGCAAAATAAATTCAAAGTGGTCTGTAAAGGATTTAAACAGCCACAAGTAGAAAACGACATTCCTGTTGCTGTAATTGTACTTTGGAAAGGTTTACCTTGTCCTCGCGAAAGTCTAGTCGAAATCTGTTATTTGTTAAGTGATTCAGAGTTAACAAAAAATGCAATATTTCTTTTATGAAACCTTTACTCCATTGATGATTGATAAGTTACCTACTTAACACCTTATTCAAACAAACATATAATAATTGAGTTGACCCTGGAAACATATCCCTGGATCCTTAAGTTATATGCTCATTTTTGGCCATGGCTGAGACAATTTAGTTCCAAGCATTTTGCGCTTGGCTGAGCGCCTAATATGATTGCAGAATATGCTGGTTAATGTACAATTGACCCGATCTCAACATCTGAGCGGTTCCGGTATAACATTATATATAATTCCTTGTCAGAAATCCTGTAGGATCCTCTGTAGATCTAAAAAAAATAAATAGAGTGGCGCAACAGCTCGAGGTGAACCAGGGCCAACTTCTCAACAATGTAAGCTGTGTGTGTTAATTTCTTCACATACAAGGGGACCTACAATTTTTTGCCGAATCCGAACGGCATTTTGAGAAGTTTTTTAGGACAAATGATACTTTCGGAGGGCTTGTCAGACCCTCGCGGAGGTTGGGACCGTGAAAAAGAACAAGTCTTTTTTTCAGGTGACGATGGCAGGCTTCGAACCCAGACCTCTGGCGTAGTAAGCACACACACTAACCACTACGCCACGGCACCCCATCCTGTAAAACTAGTCTAATTATATTTACCTAGAAGTTTCTTAGCTTTACACATGCCTCAAAAATCTTTCTCACGTCTAAGCTCGGCTTAGCTAAGATAAGATGGCTATGCCCGCACAACGGGGCAACTAGTCTAGGTCTGGTCAGCTTATTCCGAAAGAGGATTTCATATAGACTTATCTGACAAGGTTATTAGAGGGAGGGTAAACGTTTCCAGTGTGAATGCCAACAGAATAAGTGGTCCAGTAAAGGCGCAGAATATCGACCGTGGCTTAATGCGACGCAAGTAGAAGAACTTTCTTGAGAATACGAAAAACGAGTTGCAACGGGCCTCGGTCTAAGCTCCCCGAACATAATAATGTAGCACCACTGTGAAACTTTCTTAAGCGAGAAGCTAAGGCAGGGTAATCGTTTTCGATGTTAGCCCGTACCTCTGGAGACTCGATAATATATTTGTACCTTTAAAATGAAGAGGTTAAGTTTCGGTATGGTTCTGTACTAGTGGTCATATATGTTGGTGTTCGAGCACGGTAGAGATGTGGGGGCAACCACACTCAGTGTAAGCCCATACCAAAGTTTGGTAGGGGAATTTCTCGGGAGGAAGGAGGTGTTGAAATGGAAACTGGGCAAGTAGGGGGATTCCTGAGTGGAAGAAAGGTCGACAGTAGCCGGTGTAAACATGGCGCAAACCAAGACCGAGATTTGTGGTTCGCTCTAAGGCATAAATGCTTTTGACTAATTTAATCCGCAAATTATAGTTATTATCTCCTTTATGTCGGGTAGATCGTTTAAATCTCGGAAATTAGCATTCAGCAAGGATCTTCCTAATTTCTGCAGAAATCATTAAAGGGAGCGTAAATTCTTTAGACATCTCTCCATTCCAGACATAGGCCCTGAGGACAACGACTTTCTTCCGTTGATTCAACCTTTTAAAGATACTAAATGTGTTTCCTCCTTTTCCTACACTCAGGTGAAACTTCATCGTTTACCCTTTAATGGTGCTGTCAATTCCGCTCCGTTGTATGATTTGGAAGCGCACCTTCTCTAGCAGTTTGTCTTACCTTAGGTGGCGGTACAATCCGACCCGGACCTCAGCCAACGGCTATGTGAAAAAACGCCCAAAACGGCACAGAGGGTTTTGAAATTGTCCAAAACTAAAAAATGCAAAAACAAATTTGAGTGATTTTTCATTCGCTTTTGGGCGAATTTTAACTTTCTGCTATTTGGCGATAACGAAATATCGTTAAGATTTTTATACAATCAAGTCAGAATTGACTGCACAAAGTTAATTTTTACATAATTATTATTTCGATAATGAAATATCGCCCAAAATATCAAAAATGACATGCAAGAGGAGGTAAAAGAAAAGTCAAGCAGGGGCTTGCATGGTGGCACCATGACTCTGAGTGGTGGATTCAAGATTTTTTGCGCCGGGATGCTGCGTTCCTTCTGCTCTAGGTAACCCAGCCATCGCCAGCAGTAGAATTCTGACTCTCTTCTGGCTATACCTGTGTCGCAGTACAGTTCCATGTTATATCTCCTATTCCACTCTCCGTCTGACGGGACCGTGCAACCGGAGCCAAAAATCACTCGAATTATTTAGTCTCTCGAAGCAGCCTAAACGTTTTTAAAGCAAAACTGAAGTGATGGGATTTTAGGTCTAGTTCCAGAGCTAGTTCGCCTACTATGCCTGAAAAATCTCTGTGCCCTGGAACTCAGGACAGTGAAATGCCGCGCCTGACGGCAATTATTTTTTATTTTTTTTGCTTTTATCGCAACAAAAACGCTGCAGCCTAGAAACTTAATTGAGAGCCAAGCCACGGCGTTTTGAATAGCTGTGTCCTCTGCTTGAGACTGCAGTAGCTACAAAGGTCTCCTGCTCTGGTTCAAACCTTTGCAGATTCGTTTAAAACTCACCCAACTTCCAGGCGTTTTAACTTGGAGTCTTTCTCTTGAATTGGCTAATATATTCAATAGCCAGTTGCAAACTTTCCCTAAGCCTCAGAGCTGCTTCAGTTGCCACAAGCTTTCCAAAAAAGACAACGTGAAAGGAGTGCTGGGTTAATTCGGCCTCTTCCCTTTCCTGAATCCTTCCTCTGAAAGCTAGAACTGGTGAAGTCCCATGGTAGGGGCTGCTACTCCTTGTTTCGTTTCGCAATCAGCTTTCCTGCTATTTTCTCATAAGCTAAGGTATCCAATAGAGAGTGACCCTCTTGTTGACCCTGTTAATTGAACTTAACCTGATAATTGAACTTAAGAAGGCAATCCCATTCAGTAGCAGCTGACTCATTGGCCAGCTTTTTTTGTCTGCTAAAGAAAGAGTCTTCTGAAGAGATAGCCAAAGGGAGAGTTTTCCAGAATGTGCATCCGATTTCCTTAACTCAATGCACTCTTCCCTTCGAATTTCCTGTTTTGTCAGACCTAAAATCACCTTTTTAGCCGTGTTCTTTACTTTTAAGTTAAATTGGTTTAACTCCAAATGCAAGCTTTGCTCTATAATGCATGTTTCCTCTGTTGTTCTTAGACTTCGTCCGCCATGCTACTTTTCCATAAGAGGTCGTTCTCTTACCTTCATTCATCTTATGATGTTCGGGCTGCTTTTCCAAGGCTTACTCCCTGCGATCCTGCATATGATTAGAGCCCCATCTTTTCGATGATCTCTTCTCTATGTGCTTACCAGATGAGTTAAAAGCCTAACTTTTTTTTAGCTCCAGTTGATATCACCAAATACCATCTTATTTTGCAACATGTGCGTCTTTACTGAACTTATGCTCAGCAGGCTATATGCATCTATCTGAAAAGACCTTTTTCGGCTACCCTGACTGGGTGTACCGGGAAGTACCATTTTTTGTCTTTTCTGTAATAGGGCTGGTAAAGTGCAATCTACACCACATAAGTTGGTAAATCCAAAAGAACCATACATGCCTTAAGGTTTTTGCCCAATAGTTTTCGCTAATTGCCAGTCTCTTCGCTCCGATGTGTTGGCCCTGCTTGTGATACTGGTGTTTAGGCTAGATTTTAGGCAAGCTATAGTTTCTGAGAGTGAATGGGATAAGAACGATGCTGTAATGGGATAAGAACGAATGTAAAACTTTAATATCTTCCGCTTAAGCACTTCTACTATTATTTCCACCTGATCTTTTTTTAAGGTCGTTAAGTATTCTTTTAAAATGCCCCAGTCTAAGAGTGCTTTCGTAATTTAAGCTTCGCTTTTGTGGCATCAAAAATCTTTCAGTTTTGATCCCATTTAAGTTTTAAAGATTTTTAATCAATAGTTTTGATGCCAGGTTGCCTCATTGGCCAAGAGCTGGAAGCCTTTGGAGTTCTCCTTGAGTATGGGAGTAAGGTAACAGTGATCGGCTAAAAACAATTGCGCTTGAACAAGTTCCAATCCTAACTAATATTCTGTGAACTTTATATATAAAATTAAGTTTTATCTTAAACTTTCCTCGTCATTTTGGCAATGAAGGTTGATCTATCCCTGAAAATATATAAAAAAAAACTCAGATCTTCCATTGATGTGGCTGAATTTTCCGCCCTGATCGGATGGAGAAATTTTGATTTGCGGACGAAGGACGACGAGTGCTTGTCTTATCTACCCACCAATCAAAAACAAAAAAATACTCCGCCTGTTGCCAAATCAGGTCATTAAAAACATCAACAAGTTTTCCCCAACTTTTATCAACCCAACTTCGGGCCATTCTCTTCCCAATCGAGTCGTTAAAAAAATAAAACAATCTCTTAGAATTTTTTTTTTTGGCATGCCACCCAATCATACCACCTTAACATGACTGTCACCGTATGTCGCCAGGATTTCCTTCCACTCGAACGTTTTATTACTGAAAAACACCGACTTAATTGGCACGAATGTATCCAGACCGCACAGTACATGCCCAGCCCAGTCCCGGCATATTCCATAGTCAACATCACGACATCCTTCTCCTGTTTGGCAGAAACAAGCACCTGTCCTGGCTAAAATTTATTATGAAACTTTTGCAAAAAAAAACAACTTGCGTGAGTCTGGAGCGTGAGCGCCACGCCACAATAAAGTGCCTTCCCATGTGGATGGCTGTGTGTGTACCTAAGTGCGATACTTTTAGTAAGTAAAAAGCCTCGGTCAGCAGCAACGACATTCGTAAACAACATCACCTCGAGGGTCGAGTCCTTTTTCGCCTAGCCAGCTTGTAGCAGTCCGAAAATGTTTGTACATTTAATACGCAGCAACATGCACACTGATTAGCGCTGCGAACGAGCCTCACATTTAATGCCATGATTAATCGGGAGTCCCATCTCCGTCGGCCTCCATTTCCATGGAATGGTTGTGTGTATCCAGTGAGGTGGCGGTGTGGACTGTTGGGACTGGGTGTGGGCTAAGGTTCATTCGTTATGATTTACAATGAAAGCGTGGCTATCACGCGAATTCCTATTAAATCGCTGGGGACAAAGAAGGAGGCGTCTATGCCAACAAAGTAATGAGTTGGACACATGATTGCGTTCGCAAAAGTAGAGGACGACTATTCCCTACGAGAATTCATGGATTGTCCTTATTTGCATTCTAAGCTTCAGCGAGGACACTGTGTAATTATCGATGGGTGCTGCATATGCGCCCGGTCACAGGTGCAATCCTATTATGCAATTTTCGTTGGGCGGCAGTTTGCTTGAGATTTACAGATTTTCCCCTACAAAGGACTCTCACGTTTGTCGCAGAAGCGGACACGTATTGTATGTTTGTTGTATGTATGTTGTCATTGCAATGCAATGCGATTAGCCTAAGATCGCGTAGCAATTGGGTCACGGTATAATTGCTTGTACTATCCGCTTCGATGGGTTCCGGTCTAAGTTGAACAAGTCATTATCATAGCGACAGGATAATGTAGACGACCGCAAAGTAATGAACTAATTGAATGGGTTGTTTCCAGATGATTGGATATTCGATTCGAGTAAAGGTGTTATTTTAATAAGTAGTCTTGCAAGGTTTTGAGCGCAGTTAACTGCGAGGGGACTCTAATTAGTTAAGAAGTCAATTAGAGAGGAATCTTGGAGTAAGTTTTGCCGTCATTTGTATCATGAGGTTGTGATGGCAATGGGGTAATGATGAATCAAAGTTAAATAAATTTTATGTTACAATGTGCCAGATATAGATTGACACATAGAGTGTCAAAAACTACTAAAATCTAATTCCTATAACTAGTACTATAACTATGCGTAGGGGTACATTCGTTGTCGATAATTGTTGGCGCAGTCGGGTTATTTTACGCTTGTTTCATAAGAATTTTTTTTTTTGAATAAGTGAAAAAAGAATTAAACAGGTAAAATATTTGCTCAAAAATAATTCCCAAATTGAGAGCTCGTAGATTTTGGGCTGCCACTGCCATAAAAAATAGCGGCTCCAGCTAAACTCATAATTTTGTCACTTGTTTAATTTTTATTTTTGAATGCGTCATACCATAGAAATGCAATAAGAATTTTTTTTAAGAAGCAATGGAGATTTTTATTGGCGCAGTCGCCACCTAAAACTTACTTACTTTTGGCAGTCCGGAGTGAACCCGGCCCTCAGCCAACAAGCGTCATCAGTCAGCTATAATCGCATCTCCAGCTATAGTCTTTTCCAGTTTTGCACGCGAAGTTTACTGAGGTCCCTTTCAACCTTAAAACTCGGTTCAAATAATTAGTTTGCAAACGACGCGACGTTGCCTGGATCATCACCGTCAATGGTGAGAGCAATTGGTGGATGATATTTAATTTCTTTTACCCCAAATTGAAGTACATATTTGATTTTCGACAACACTTAGTTTCAAAAGGCGCCATATGTAATTTGAAGCGAACTTACTGTCAGTTAAAGTGGAACATAATCAATGTCATTTGCTTAATTCAGCCTGATTTATGCACCATGCTAAAGGAAATTGAACGATTCTGATTCGCCCCACCAAACACATCGTTGGACATTTTAGTATTGTTACATTTCATACATTAAAGCATCAATTTGCATTCCCTTAATATATTTTTTTTTTTTTTTTTCATTACATCCCAGTCAGTTTGCTTTTTCTAATTTTAGCTCAACGCTTAATAGGCATCGATTTACTAAGACATCTTTCCCGATTCGCATAATTTTAATCTCTGTACTTTGAACGGTCAAGCTATATAATTGTTGTTACAAGTCTTTTTGGCGCAGTCGCAATTGAGTGAACGAGTTGTTAAAATGTCTTTCAAGCCCTCAACTATATTAAAATCCAGTCAATGAATCACAGTTTTATCTTCCAGGTCATTCATTCTAAAAAAAATTCCTAACTTCTCCTACTTCTGACCTTCTCCACTGAACTTGTCATGGGTGTTTGTTGGGTATTTCCCATATGGCGTAAGCCATTTTTCTCAATTCTCATTGAAAAATTGAAAAATTCCCAGTTATCGGAATGATAACAAGTACTAAAGTTACAGTCTTTCGACTGAAAGTGGCTGGGATGACAACGTTTCGAAGTCTGCCAGAACTTCATCATTCTTCTGTTATCGAAGTACGCGACTGCGTCAAAAAATAGAAAGCTTACATCATGTTTACTACTAACGATAAATTAATCACGTATAATTGCTTTCAGCTTCAGAAAAATGTTCACAGGGATTTTTTGGCGCAGTCGGGTGATTGAAACTTTTATCGATTGAAACATAAGATTTGTCATGAATTTCGAAATAACAAATATTTAATAAGTATATAAGCAGCACTGTAGCAAGAACACCTACAACAATACCATAAGAACGGCAAAAGGTTACTAGTTACGTTTGGCCCATGGCAAAGTGTTTTTTATAATTTTTGGCTGCCAGCTTTATCGAAGTTTTCTGTGTAAAGAAAACAAGTTCGAGAGGTCATATTTATTACATATAGAAAAATTGTGAACCAGAAGCAGTAAGTTGCAGCTCATATGAATGTTATAAGACAATTTAACTGGTCTTTGTGCTTTCTCGATGACAACGTAGATGCTGCTGCTGATATGATAACTAACACCATTCTCCTTGGTATGAGATCCTTTATCCCTTACAGGATTAAGAGTATCAAACCAAAGGAGAACTCGTGGTTTGACTCGAGCTGTAAAGAGGCGATTAGGTTAAAGGAGTTATGTTTTCGGTCCTACAAGACCAACCCATCACAGGTAAACCGAAAAAAGTTTAAACAAGCCAGAAATGATTGTAATGCTCATATTCGCCGTGTCAAATTCCAATACGACCAAAAGCTGAGGCAGAAAATACTACATTGTCCCAAGGGTAGTAAAAACTTTTGGTCTTTCGTCAAAAATGTCAAAAACTGTGCCTCATCTTCCATCCCAACACTCGTTTACAATGACATTCCAGCTGTCACCTCTCTAGACAAAGCGAATCTACTTGCAGCGCATTTCGCTGCTAGCTCCATGCTCCCTGATTCTGCAATGTCCCCGCCTACACTTGAGCGCGTCGAATATACCATGGGACAAATTCACTTTCGCGCTCGTGCAGTCAAAAGAGTACTTCGAGATCTAAACATTCACAAATCCGCTGGTCCAGATGGAATATCCCCCATTGTTCTGAAGAGGTGTTCTTCCGCGCTGGCAAAACCATTGTGTAAGCTTTTTCATCGGTCCTACTCCTCAGGTCTCTTTCCGAGTAGATGGAAAACAGCATTTGTCCAGCCCGTCCCTAAAAAAGGCGATTCTTCTTCTCCCTCTAGCTATCGTCCAATTGCACTTACCTCCCTTCTATCTAAGGTCATGGAAACGCTGATTAATTATCAGCTTATGAAATATCTTGAAACACGAAAACTTCTTAATGACCGGCAATACGGTTTTCGTAGCAAACGGTCCACTGGTGATTTGATGGCATATCTCACTGAAAAGTGGAATCATTCCTTGCATCTTCTAGGTGAAAGCAAGATTGTTGCGCTTGATATTTCAAAAGCATTTGACAGAGTTTGGCACCAAGCTCTCTTGTCGAAAATGCGTGCATTTGGAATCGACGAATCTCTTATTCAGTGGATTAGTAATTACCTTTCGAACCGTTCAATTCAAGTTGTTTTGGATGGCTTCAAGTCCGCAGTTCATAAAATTAACGCTGGGGTTCCCCAGGGCTCTGTTTTGTCTCCGACACTCTTTCTCATTTTCATTAATGATCTCCTGTCTGCTACAACTAATCCAATCCACTCCTTTGCTGATGACAGTAACCTCAGTTTTTCATATTCGTTCTCGGTTCCGCGCCCCTGCTCTTCGGACGTTGAATTGGAACGGCAGCGTATGTCAAACTCATTAAACTCTGACCTTAACAGCATTGTATCATGGGGATCTCAAAATAGAGTAGAGTTTAATGCTTCTAAAACTCAATGCTGTCTTCTGTCATTGAAGCAAAACCGAAACACCCAGCCATTGTCCATGAATGGCACTTGCATCGACGAAACCGAAACGCTTTCCATTCTCGGTATGTGTGTCAATAACAACCTTAGTTAGAATGACCACATATTCGACGTCGCCAAGAACGCTGCGAAATGCCTAGGCTTCCTTAAAAGATGCAAGAAGTATTTCACCCCCTCTGATTTGGCTATTTTATATAAGGCATATATTTGCCCCAAGTTGGAATATAATTCCCATGTCTGGGCTGGTGCTCCAAAAACAGCACTGCTTTTGCTAGATAGGATACAAAAACGCGCGTTAAAACTTGTTGGAGACAAAAACATTGCGAAGTCTTTTGACTCATTAGAACATCGACGTAATGTATCTTGTCTTTCACTGTTTTATCGCTTTTTTCACAAACAATGTTCCATCGAAATAGCCAATTGCATTCCGCCCCTAAAGACGTTCCACCGTAATACTCGCCAAAGATCGAATGCACATCAGTTTACCCTCGAGCCCACCTTCGGACGCACAGTAAAGTTTAGAGGTTCTTTCATAAGCCGTACAACGCGAATGTGGAATGTTCTCCCACGGTCAATCTTTCCTGCGCAATACAACTTGCAACTGTTCAAAACAAGAGTGCATCGGTACCTCTCCTCCTTTTCCTCTTCTTCTAATCCTTTCCGCTCGTGAGATGTGTAACATTAAAAAGGGTATCCAATCCCTTATATTCGCGAGTGCATTATAAAAAAAAAAAAAAAAAAAAAAAAAAATTGGTTGCAATCAGAAATTGCAATCAAATTTTAAGGCTGTTGTTAAAGCTATTAGGTACAGGTGCTAAGGTTGCAAATAAGTTAAAAAGTGAAGCGCTCCGTTTTTTCATAGCACATTTCCGATCAAGTGTTAATGGCTACCCTTGAAATGTGTTAACATAAAGTGGATAGCGAGAGGTACGGATCCACTTTGGTTTTGAATTGTTGAGGGCTAAGATTACGAGAAAAGATATCCTGTGGATTGTTTTTACAGACTCGTAATGGTCTGATAAAAATTTAGGTACTCCAAAGCATCGCCGAAATAAACTTATAAAGCCTTTAAAATTCATATTTGAACATTGGGTATAAATATCACAAGTCCAGCCTTCTGCATACATTGTTAGCTACTTTGGTGGAATAGCTTGTTAGGACCTTCAATTACAGATGCACTATTCGAATTTTGTTTAGCTTTAAATACTTGATCGCAATTGCTGTGACATAGAGCGACATAGTGGGGCAAATTTGGCGCAGTCGGCACTTTAAGATATCAGCTAGTAATAATAAGTGATCTCGCTTTCGATCTCAGACCTCGTTTCTATTCAATAGATGCGTGATACATAAAGTTTTTTTTACAACTTTTGGCGCAGTCGGCAGGTACAAAATGTGCCAAGTCGAAAGAGGCCAAAATAAAACATATTTTTTCAGACTGGTATAAGAAAATGCATTGATATTATTAATATAATTGTATTAAGTGTTTACTGTAAGTATTTTCCTTACATTTTGTGGCATTTTAAATTGCCGTTTTTGGTATTACATTTAAGGAGCATATTCTTATAATCTTATATCACTTTATAGTCCGCATACTCTTGGTGATAGCTAGATGATTGATTCAACGTAACATTGTTGTAATGATGATTGAATTTTGGCGCAGTCGAAAAGTTATTGAAAAGCGAAAGTATTTGCTTTGTTTGTAAATGTTTTGTTTTTTTTAGTGTTTTTTGCACATTGCTCTAGCTGATGACGAGGGATGATAACTTAAAGCTTAAAAGCTTGCAGATGCAGTAGAGTATCTATGACATATGTATATAAACAGTTTTAACTTTCTTTGGTAAGTCCTGACAATGTGCTCCATTGAACTATCAGTATTGTTTTAGGATTACTCAAGTATTATTTTCGTATTTAATAAGAAATTATTTAACACAAAATCTTAAAGTTATACATAAGTGTACCTATATGTGCGGGAGAGAAGTAGACAACATGTCTTTTATCCTGGCTATTACACGAGTGAACCATATTACTTTTGGTTTCCTGTCACGTTTTTTTTTCGAGCTCATGTGACAGCATCATCCCATCAATTCGCAATTTTTATCTCATATTCCCATTCCTCCCAAGAAAAGGTGCTGTAGCACACTTGATTGACTAAGCTCAAGATCCACCATCCAACACCAGTTCAATGAAATGGCGGTGTTCTTCCGTTTAAAATCGAGTTACATTACCGTTAAATGATTTTCAATTATTCTCCTCCTCGGTTATAAAACAGCAAAGGAAAAACTTCGCCCCAGGTATATTCTCACCGGGTTATGATGCCATCGCACCATATAGCCAAACCGTGGGGAAAAGAAAATAAGGATAATGAGACAGAATAAGAAACATTTTCAATTTACTCATTGGAATTGAAAATCCGGACGACTCCTTTGACGAGCGCAAGCCGCGCGGCTCATTCAACCAAACATAAGGCTGCTGATCCGCTCAAAATAATGATACAAAGTTTTCGCGTTAAAACCAGGAAGGCGACGCACTTGGATATGCTAATGACGCCCTTCCGTTCCTTCTAAATTCGACTTACTCAAGCAGACATCTCTCAAGAACAACCTTTTGTGCTTACGCAAAAAAAAATCTTCAAATAGGTCGTGGATATAGGGGACGCATTGCCTATGACGACTAAAGACGTTTCCGAATTATATATCCTGTCCCAGATGTTCACCCAAGCAAGGAATCTCCTCTTCACCCGCAACAACCCCTCGTCGTGACATCCACCAATTCATTTATCTTATCCCCCGCAAGAGCCACCCTCATGCCAACCCTGGCACAATGATTAAAATGTTAAAAATGTAAAATAACTCAAGGATGAGGTGGAATTCTGTGCTTCGGCTGAAGTGCACTGACTGCATATGCTCCCCTTGGAGACCAACGTCGACGTTGTTCCCATAATAATAATCATTGCTGGGTAGCGCACACCAACAACAACTGTATGTATCGGCCAGGGAGCTCGGAAGTGCTTAATAAATTCTTCATATTATTGCAGGTTTTAGAGAGTTCTCTCTGATCGATAGCAAGTCGTAACCCACTTGCTAGCGCGGCTGGCTGCCCCAACAAGGACGAAGCAGTAACATTTGCACAACTGTTGGTATTGCATCCTTGCAACTTAAAGAATTCTTTGCCCACTCCTGCACAACATTATGCGAGCAAGTCCATGTTCCGTTTTTATTGCGAATTACTGTTGCGCGAGTGCAACCTTGCATGCCAACAAGGGGCGCCATCCGAGACATTCAGCATAGACGGAACCAGGATTTAATGGTGCCAGGAGTGAATTAAAAAATAAAATAAACCAAAACCGTGTGTAGTGGTTCCTTACCATCTATCACTGGGTTGGTTGCGTCATTTGGACACATCGCCATCGGTGTGTGGTGTTACTTGGATTTTTCGCCCTTTTTTTCTAGGACTCATCAAATGGGTGGTTCGAGGGCACGAGTTTAAGTGCACATAAGAGTAATGAAGGTTTATTGCAGTTGTTGGGCCAAGAGCTATCGGAAATTGAAAGGAAGTGCTCTAGTGTTGGATACTTGTAGTGCGGTCTTGAAGGTGGTTTAACGATTTTCGTTTGAAACAGGAAGGTTTCTGAGGTATTACGAGGTGAATTTCAGGAAGCAATTGAAGGCAAAAGCAATTAATAAATTGAGTACGTTATACCAGGGTTCGTACAGGAAGCCGGTGAATGTATGAAAAGAATGACGACCCTTCAGAATGTAGTTCTTTTCAGGTAGGTATACCAGAATAATTAAAGTAAAAATAATTGGGAGCTGTTGATTTTAAGTCTCCAGTTAACAACTTGTAATAACTGGAGAGATCGCCAACAAATTCCTGCGAAAAATTATTAGTTTCTTGTAATAGTTATGTTTCATGTTGTTCGTTTACAAACTTCGTTATCTTATATGGGAGGTGGGCTGATATTTATTAATCATTGCTGTGGGTGATTCAACGAAAGATTTTTTCCAACTCCAATATTATATTATTGTTTACTTAATAAATTCATTATTGCGTTTAAGGATTTACAAATCAATTCACAAGAATAGTGGCATGGCGAAAACCTTTCGTCTGTCTTCCAATATTTGTGAACAATCAAATTGTTGCGGTATTTCAAATGTCACGCTTGCATGCGACCAAGGTTTCAGATTGCCTCGCATGTAAATGCGGCTTTTCCAAAAATAGTTGACGACAGTTGCGCTACAACAAATCCGCATTGTACTCCTAAAAAACTGACTCTTAAAAAACTTAGTCGTCGTTCTGGGACAGCTGGACAGTGGCAGAGAAAGTTTTCTATAGACTCTTTTTCTTCTTCATCTCTACAGCTTCTGCAGAAGTCGTTCACTAAATTTCCTATTCGTGTAGCCATGCGACAATGGTGTTGTATCCTGTGACTACAACACCGAGTGTTCTTATGAAGTTTCTACTGAGAGATAGAAGAGTTGTTGTTCTTTTTAGGTCAAGTAGTGCCCATAAGCAGTGAGTTATGATGAAATTTTTTGAAATCCGCCCACTGACACGCCTACTTTACTTAAAAGCATGAAAAACCAAAGTTGTCTTAGGAAACTGAAGTTTGGTATGCGTTATCCTCGCTTAAGTGTTTTGTGATTGGCATTTAAGAAAAAAGCGAAAACCGCCCCCTTGTAGGCGTGGTCATACTTAATATGCATTTTAATAAACGGGTTTGCTTTAAATCCAAAAAACTTGCACTATAAAATCTTCAGATATGTACGTAAGCTATAAACTCAAATGAGTTCCAACAAACATGAGTTCTTGTGTGATTTTGCGACAAACTGACCAAATTGACAAGAATTGTGCTTGAAATATGTCAAAATTGAACCAAATTCATTTAAGTAAATAACAGTAGCTGACAACTTATACCCACACCATCTGTTGGCTCAGTCGTTAAAACGCATACCCATCGATGGAGCTATAGTAAGTGTGTAGATTTATTGCCCAAGACGTCGCTCTGCTCTGTCTCACCTTCAAGAGAGGACAACATCAATACCGTTGTTCACCGAGCATATGCGACAAATGTGACGTCTCAAGTAGCAGAATCTTAACTAGTTCCGAGTCAATTAGAACCAGTAAACTGAAGTGCCTTCCAGCGACGCATGAAAGGATCCAAACGAAAACTAAATCCTAACATTAAAACTTTGCATAGGATTTCCATAATCAAGGAGTGATAACCTTACTGCACTCGCACATAATGTCTCAAAGTGTGAACAGAAATAGACAACCTCCCGGAAGTGCATATTTTCTTCAAGAGCCTTACAAACTATATCCCGCACTGAGGTTAATATTGCAAAGTACATTTCATCATACAAATTCTTCATATAGGTACACACACACTCTAGAGTCTTTTTGACACGCTTTGCTCACTTTAAGTCAACAAGCATGCACTGCACTCGCAAAACTACCACAAAGCTGCGCTGTATACCGACATCAAGGATTCAAAGTTCCTCCACCGGCTACAAGAGGCTTCTTTCAAAGTCGCTGCATAGCCGCCGCGCCACTGCCACACAAAGGCAGAGACATTTGGAGTGGGGCGGGCAGCTTTTGAATGCTAAATATTTACCGAAATTAAAAAAGGCTCCCTCTGCTACAACCCTGTGTTGTGTGTGGTGGGTTCTGCATTAAACTTGCGATTTTACAGTTCACACAAGTATGCATTCATGCATGCTGGCACCCATGTGGATGACTTTGCCGTTACGAAAGACTTCCTTCGACCATTAACTGTTACTTAACTTATTCGCCAAAAATGCATTTCATTCCCTTAGCTTTGGCTAAGGACCATAATGGGTGCTCCGGGAAAATGGAAAATATGTCAGAAGAATGAAGCTTCCTCGCATTTTAAGCGAATAATGGTGAAAATGTTAAAATTTTGTTGTCCGCTTCTATGGAGCAAATGCACACACAAACAATTGCAATACTTGTAGTACGGGAGCGAACAACGAATCCTTCGAAATGTTTTGTCATCGTGCGGCCTGTATTGTATCATGGCAGCAGCTGCTGCTTTTGTATAGCCTGGAGAACTACGACTATGACGATGATTGCTTCACGGCAAACTGATTCTCTGTGCAAGGATGTGGAGAGTATATATGCATATGGGACATGAACTACAACTGTGGCTGTGTGCATGCATCTGCATTTAAAATTTTCTCCGTTTTCCAACAGGCTAAATGAATGGTCGGTTGTTTTGTGTTTCTCGGAGAAAAGTGTGCATTTGACAGGAGGATAGCAACGCCACGCACAGGGATGCGCTGCAGCAGCTAAAGACAAATCTGGTGCTACTGGTCCAACTCCAATCCGCCTTGGGATGTAGGCCATTTATTACTAGCGATAAGATTTATGCTTCCGCTCCTAATAATAGTGGAAGCTGCTGATGGTTTCTGGTTGCCAGTTTGGGGCCACACCACCAAACAGTCAGTTCATAATGAAGCTCATAAAGCATGCGAAAGGAAGGCGGCCGACGGAGGGGAGTCGCTCCCTAAAGTGGTCGCCTTTGTAGTTGTTGTCGTTGTCAACGTCGTCGACCGTAGAGGAAGGAGCAAATTATTGACGTTTAACTTGTAACTGCTGTCGTAAAATGTAGGAGATAGTTTTACGAGGGCTTTTGTTGCTTTCACCACGTAACTTCGGTTTAATTAATTTAGTTTTAGTGCGGCCATAATGCGGTTTCAGTTGTGGCATAGCTGGTGTGTTCATTGCTCAAGACGGTCCTGTGAGTCCTGTTTATACGGTGGAGGTCTAGGGTTTTCGGACTTAATTTGAAAGCATCACGCATTTGAATTGATGCAAGTCCAAGCCTAAAGCATGAAAGAGATTAAGCATGGAAGAGAAGCCACTCCCCCAACAGAGTGGGTGGAATCCACTTAAGGGTAATAGCATTTCGGAAGACCAGCTGACACGAGAGTTGAGATACACAAATGATTGTGGGCTTAGCCTTGACTGTGTAATTTTTCGTTTTTCGACAAACCCTCCTTCGGTCGCTTCAAACTAATTCTCACTGAGCAAATGTTTACCTGCTTACCAAATACAAATCACCCAATTGCTCGACGTAAGCAAATGAGACAGAGACAACGAACCAAAATCTCCTCGTCAATAACTAATCCCCCGAGGTGGCATAAAATATTTGCTAATGTCTACCTTCCCCATTTTCGAGACTCATGTCCCTTGGGGCTATTTCATACAGCCGTCCCCTCTTACTCCCTCCAATCAATAAGTGTCAAAGCCTGAGAAGAAAACTTTGTTTATTCTAACAAGGACCTTCGCAAAAAGCAACCATAAGCCAGGCCGAGAAAACAATAACATTAACTTCCGAAATGACATATTAAGCTGTCGAATGCTCGGCTCCTGCCCGCTCGACGTCAACCCCTCCCCCATAGATGGCGCACTCATCAAAACCCTTTTACTCAGCCAGGCCCTAAATAAATAATTCACACGGAAAAATATACTAGAGAGACAAAGAGTGTGTGACTCTGGCCGCCTCTCGTCCGTGACCAAGTGAATTATTGATCCGCTGCAGCTGCTACTTTGTTCTAAATGATTTCAAACTGGGCGAGCACATACCTATCCCACATTCCAACACAGCACTCTTATCATCGTGCCAAAGACTTTACAAATTGATTCGAATAATACCTACGAGTATCTTCCTGAAGGAGCGAGGAAGGGTTGAATGAGCTTAAACACCTCCACATATTGAACTATTGAACTCCAAGTGTCACATTCACATTCAGCAACGAGAGCTGTGTATCATTTTTGGTTATAAATCACATTTTGTACCCCCGGCTTCTTTATATATATTTTGCCAGTTGACACCTTTTTTTTAGTAACCTTCCCAATGCTGTTCAAGTTGAGTGTTCACATATTGCAGAGGGTCTTAAGTGAGTGAATGATTGTTGTAATTTTGTGTACGAGTTTGGCAGCGTTATCTTTTCGGGCTCAGTGGTGGCAAACGGAGGCAAAGCACTTTAATTCGACTTCAGTTTGACAGTTAATTTCAACACGTCCAAAAAGCCTTAATTGACTTCAGCTTTTTTAAGGTTGGTGGAGGCTGTAATGTAGCTGGGAGCCATACTATAGTTAGTGTGTCGGACTACTGTACACGAGGTCCCAGTTTCGCATCCCGACAGAGGCAAATACAAATTTTTGACGGTCCCTCTTTGCGAAGGGTCTCACCTAAGCTGCAAGCAATCGCTTTTTTCAGAGGTTGTAACTATTGGAGCACTGAAACGCAGCTGCTGGTGAATTGAACCATCCAGACATCTTGCTTTATTTTGCTTAGAACTTGAGTGGCGAAGAGTTTAGCTCTTCAGCACTCATCAAATAACTCCCATAAACTCTCCTCTTCTTGCTTTTCGGTTGAGCAGAAGACGAAGTGGTGCCGAGCAGATGTAAAGAACATTTGATAGACAACGCCGAAGAGTCGACCGGAGTGCTTCAGTCTTTAGGCAGTAAAGCTTCTTTGCACCGCAAATCAGGCCGCCTCTTCGGGAGCCCGTTTAACTCTAGAGGTTTCCTGAGTCGTATCGTCAGCAGCAGTTTATTGCGTAGCAGAATCAGTGATCATCAGTTGCAAAAAGGCACAACAGTAGATTCTTCCTTCTTTGGGATTAATGTTGGGGCCTCCAAACAGAATCGCCGTAAAAAGAAAGACTGCAGGTAGATTCAAGCAATTACCACATCGAGTGGATACACCCTCATTTATGAATTTTAATGGGGTGGAAAATGGGTGAGAGGGTTTGATTCCGAGGTCACCGCTGCCGGCGCTTATTTTCTGCTTACTACGATCTATCTTTATTAAGATCGTATAAAGCTAATTTGTAATAGAGCTCTTTTGGGCTGGAATACCAGCAACAGTAACAGAGACCTATCTCAAAAGCTTTCTAGTGAGGTAGGAAAAAGAAGGAAACTTATTTTCAATGTGCAATGTGCATACATATATGATTCGTCTTGTTGTCATTAAAGAAGTTTGCGCGGGCAAAAGCTTACTTTTCACAATGTAGAAGTTCTTATTTCCTAGATAGTATCATGAAATCATGTCATGCAATCAACCTTAATCTATATTTCTTCTGGTCCTCGGGTGAATATCGTTGATCCTTTTTGTAAATCTAAAGAGGGCTATGTGATGGATCTTAGAGAAGGTTCAATGTGTTACACGAAAGAACCAGAAAGGACATAAAAATCGGAAGTGACCGCTTGAAGACCATATATGATGCGAGAGCGACAGGCCGGAATTCAGCGAAGGGGATCCGGTATGGCTTCACAACCCACATCGTAGAGAGGGGAAATCACTCAAGCTGCAGTAGGAAGCAGTGGGAAGTTCATATTAAGTGGTTATGCGAATTAATGGACGACAGTCTTATCCAAAGATTACTACGAACGAAAGTGAAAGCTGTCATTTCAATACCCTAGATTGTTTCCACAGAAGCATTGTTGATGTGCTTGTTCTGGGCGAACAAAACTAAGAGAGGGGCAATGTGATGTGGCAACAAAATTGTCAGTTTTTATCATGTATATGTTTCGTCCATACAATCCATCCATGATTATTAACTGATATGTAATACCTGCGTTGGAATATAGTAAGAGACAGATAAGAGTTTCTTTCTTGCAAGTGGCGTATTGCTTAAACACATAATTAAGCGTAAGTGTTAAGCGTGTACAGGTGTTAAGACCAGAGTGCGTTTCACTTGGACTTAACAATGAAGTTTCCCTGCAAGCATACTTTAAGGCTTAACGAAATAACTTGCCAAAAAGCTTTCGTTTTTTAACATTTCTCTATCAAGAGGAATTTCTGTAAAGACCTAAATTGATAACTATCCAATGAATGGCCGATTGGTGGGCCTGACGATCCTACCATCGAGATCTAAAACAAAAACTCGCGTTCCTTTTCACGGTCCTCACCTCCGCGAGCGTCGGACAAGCCCTCCGTGAGTATCTTTTGTCTTTGGAAACCTCTCAAGCTTTCTTTCGGATTCGGCAAAAAATGTAAGGTCCCCTTGTATGAAAAAGAAATGAAGAAATTAACAGACGCAGGACATTTTTTAGAAGTTGGCCCTGGTTCACCTCGATCGCCACACTGTTTATAGGTGGGCCTCAGTTTGGTTTGAGAATTCGAGTTGAGAACATCGAATGCAATAGAAAACAGGCGGTTAAAGTGAAGTAAAGAGTTGAAATATAAAAAAAAAGTAGGGAAAAGGGAATCTTCTATTTCATACAAAACGTGTCCATCAAGGCCGGTGCATGAAATCATGCGTAGAAACAAAAGGGCGCCTAGCCGTAAGTGTTATGACTCTACAGGGTAATGTACTCGTATATAACCAGCAAAAAAATCGAATAATTGATACGCGGCTAGAATAGGTAAATTTTTATACCTGCATCTGAAATCTGGTGAGCGTTCCCCTTTACTAGGCGTCCCATGTCCCCGATAACCCATGTTATCTTCCCTATCATTTGAATATAAAATTGCGGTTTGGGTCAAAAATTCTGCTGGTGTCAAAGTTCTGCTCTCAAAATTTTGTAAATGCAGCTTTAACAAAGCGACGAAGTCAAATATGTATGAGGCGCCGCCTTCAATACTCCTGCCGTTTTCTTACCTTGCTGCCTAGGGCAAAAAAGTCAAAATTTTGCCCTAAAAATCAGAATTAGCAGGGTTTTATTGAAAGTCAGAATTTTGGAAAGCAGAAATATGATGTCACAAGATTCTTTCTGTTATTTTGCAGTCTCGAAAGTACATTTTCTAACGCATTTCTGTGAGAAGTCTTTGTCATATTGAAAGTTAGGGCCTTTTGCGTGATTTTCCTTTAAATCATGCTTTCAAATCGAAATTTAGGGTTTCACGTTACCTTCTAGCGAAAAAGAGTCCCTTAACCATAGGGACGACTTCAGGACCCACTACTTTTAGATAAAGGCAATATTTTTAAAAAACTGTTGTAGATGGAAAAACACTGCCAGAGCCTGCTTTGAACAACATTAAGACTCCATTGAACAAAATAATACAAAGGAACTATAGAAACCTATAAGGACACACAAAATTTTTTAACTGATCCCTTACCACCTCCACTGTTTGAAACTGTGAGCAGCTTTCGTTTGGTACAATGCTCATGCCTTTCCGCTCAACCGTCTTCTTCAATTGGATTTCGATATAATATTTTCTTTTTATTCTGTTGCCGTATTTATTTTTATTGTTTCACTTTATCTTTTCAGGACTATCACGTATTCTTCATGCACAATCCATCACCGAATCGATGTTTAGTATTCGACTTAGATACGACGTTACCTTTTCCGACATATTTTCACAAATATGTAACCGAGACGTTTCGGTCGGATTTAGCACTTAGGCCAGAGCATCACAGGTGAGTACGAAAACTTTGCCTTTCGAAACAGTCTGCACCAGGCGCCGTTTCGTCGGGTATCGATATGGGTGTACCTATACTACTTTATATATTTAGGAAGCGGATGAAGGAATCCTTCAAAGTGCCAAGATAAGCTCGATGTGTTGGATGTTTATTTCTTATTTTTTTTTTTACTTCTCTTCCTGGCTTAACTGTAGCTTTCCTTGAAAGGATTTGCACGGGTTTTTTTTCGTAATCTTTTTCCTCATTTCAAGATTATCCCTGGGGCAGGCAGGTGACATGGATTTGATGGACTGAAATACCTCCGGAGGGAATCCCAGTTCCGAGTGTTTGTGCCAGTAAATTGTTTCACTTAAAAGGACTTTATCCACAGTCACTTCCGTTTTACCCATCGTTTTTGGGTCCTTCTTCTTTGTCCTGTTTTAACTCCTGTTTTTTTTTATGTAAATTACAATTCTTCGGACATGCACAACATGCTGGACTTGGTTACCAGGATCCGTAGCCTATTTGAAAAGCAACAGGGCTCAATGGAGTTACGGATGGTGCACCCAGCTGGAAAGGGAACAGATTGCATTCCGTGCTGGCGCGGGGGTGGCTCGCGTTCGTGACGAGTTCAGCTGTATTAACCTTTTTTGCGCGGTGTTCGCCTGCGAAATTTCAATATCGTGAAGTGATTTTAAAAATTTACACAATATCGTGATTAAATTTCGTGTGCAACAGCGCTTGCATGCATATGCATGTGAGTGTGCAGTGAGTGCGCTGCACCGGATGAGCACAGCCCTTCAGGCAATTATTTTACACGAATCGTTGAGCCTTAGATTACCTACCTGATTATGAAACGATTATCCAATGTAATATATTGGCTGATAAAGCTATTCGTTTAAATGAGTTTTGAGTTTGAGATACAGAGCGTGCGATAGCCCCGTTAAGGAAATGGAATTAATTACAAAATTTGGAATAAAAATATGTTCGAAAATTTATAAAGCGCTCTAAGCGGATTTATTTGCGATTCTATAAACCACGGATTTGCATTAGCAATCGGTGATGCAGCTGGATGAAAAGGCCAATAAAGTTGCATTTAAATAGATCTACTTGAAAAAAGGACATCGGGCAAGATCCTCTGAAATATGATGACAATTTTAAATGTTAGCATTTAAAAATTAGCATACAAAAATAGGATTTTGTTAAGCAAATTATGGCATGTTTATTTCATATATCTCTGGGGTAAATATCATCCAAAAGTATTTATATATCCTCTAAAAGACTATAGTACGAGGACGAGCTCATATAGTTGAAATCCCTTTCAAGCTGTTATTTTGAAAGGGTAATTATTTTACGCTTATGGAAACAATAACGAGTCAGCAGATGTATGCGTTATCCGACTAATTATCGACCACCACGCTGCAAATTTGGAGATGTAGATATCCAAGATATTTGACCATAATATTTGCACACTCCATTTGAGACAATGTTTCAAGGAGTCATCGTTTAGCCTTGCTGCATGTTTTCAGACCCCATCAATTACATGGATTTTAAAGCGATGTTATTTTTGGTCCAGGCATAAAAGTAATGCTCCAGGTGGGATGGTATATCTAAAGGAATGCCTGATTCGACTGCAATTGCATAGTTTCGAGTATGGCAACCTGCCCAGACATTAGAGTAATGCTCCAGTTCCTGCGACATTCCAAATGGCCAATTGATCTCACTATTGACTCAGACGCGAAATATATATTTTTTTTCTCTATTTTTACAACTTGCAGTGTGGTCTTTGGCGCACCTGTCCAGACATGAGAGTTACACTCTAGTTGCTCTAATATTCCAAACAAATTACTTATTTAATAATGCTCGTGCACCCTACTTTTCATACAGGACCCAGGGTACTTCGTACCTATATTGGTTTTAATACATAATTTCGGGAACTCCAGCTTTCACCCTATGTGTAGTGGAGTTCCGCAAGGTTCAATCCTCGGTCCTATTCTGTTTCTTGCGTACGTAAATAGCTCACCAAATGCATTAAAACATTCTGTAGTACACATGTATGCTGATGAGATGCAGCTACATATTTCCTGCTCCACGGGTGACGTCGTTTACTGCGCTAGAAAACTGAATGAAGATCTCCAACTTATTCGTGCATGGTCCGCCGAGAATTGTTTTCATGGCAAAGTCATGGCCATACATAGAACGCAACTATGTAGATCCGGCACTTCTTCCCTCCATCACGATGGATTAATGTGATCAAAGACGTAAATTACGCACGAAATCTGGGCCTCATCTTCAATAACACCCTTACCTGGTCAGATCATATTGACTCTGTTGTGGGAAAAGTTTGTTTGAGTCTTCGCTTTTTATGGCAAAGTGCTCGGATAGTTCCAGTCAACGCTAAAATTATGCTAGCTAAAATTATACCGCTGTAAATAGAAACGTAATGTCCTTTTCAGCACTTATGAACTTTTAACCTAATTCAACCTAAATACGCCTGCTGGTATCTTGAAAGTCAGTTCTTCGTCTATGCCACCCGACTGTGGAACTCGCTACCCATCAATTTAAGAAGAATTGCATATTCGAACGTTTTTAAGGCTTCTCTTCTAAAACATTTGGCCAGTGTTGTACACCCATAAATGTCAAAATAAATTAAATTATTCAATTTAAATTTATTTCTGCTTATTACATAAAATGTATATTGTTTTTTCTTTAAAATTTAACTTAATTTTATTTATGTCTAATGATTTAAATATTTCATATGATCTTTAATTTTTGTTTGAAAATTTTACAAGATTTTATCTTAATGTGTTAGCTCTGATCTTCTTAATAAAATTGAAATTGAAGTCTGGTCTTAGCACCTCATCCCCAAGCCTTAGTCTATTGCTTTGTAATCAGTGAGATCTGGTTTATTGGCGCAGTCGGTAGTGTATTCGCTATTCGTTCTATAAGGGCCAGTTTTTCAGTGCGAGATCATCTGAGTTTCCGAGTTTAACTAAGATTAACCCCAGAAATTAGATCTGAGGTTAATCTCGGCTTAATTCGTAAAATTTGGTGATTTAATCACGGATTAACTCTGGAGAACAATATGAACTTTTTTGAATGTTTTTTCTGTCTGGGATTCGAGTGTTTCTGAGCAAAATGGCATCTGAGAACAACTCAATCTTCTTTTCCTGTCTTTTTCTAAGTGTTTTTCTGTGTTCCTCTAAGTGAGAGTTGGGAGAGTCAATAACTTCGAGAGTCGAAGATTTTGACAACTTTACTGAAGGAGTTAACTTTGCACTGAAAAACGGCTCGCTGGGTTAACTCAAGATTGGTTTCATTACGGGACCAACAGATCTTGGTAAAAGCTGGGCTAAAGCACTAAGCAGCACTAAAAAACCGGCCTTAAGAGATAAAGTAATCGATTGTTCTTCTTCCTTTTATGAAGCTACAGTTTGGGGTGAACCTGAATCGATTTCAGTTAGGCCGGACCCTAGCTTAATACCTCCTACTGCGAACTTACTGTAAATTGAAGTTCCAAATTGTTACGTTTAAAACTTAAACATTACATTTTAGATTAATTGTTTCAAACCCTGCTTGTAGGCTGTCAGGTGATCTTAAATCTGACCAGATATTCCTTCGTATCCTTAAACTTCACCGAGGACCAACGCCAATTATAAGCTCGTCCTGATGAAAAAGCTCCTCTTTTGTTCATCAGGCCGACAAGACACTCAAATCAGTTTTAATGGCGCAAATGATTATTGATTGGTTATAGCTAATATTATTAACTTTAATTTTACCAACTCAAACGAATATCACGATATCACAGGAATCACAACATCCTATACAGAATTTTTGTTGAAAGATTGATACCTGAATGTATAAGCTGAGCTGACCTTCAAAATTTACGTAAAGCATCAAATAAATAAATAGAGTGGCGCAACAGCTCGAGGTGAACCAGGGCCAACTTCTCAACAATGTATGCTGATGTGTTAATTTCTTTACATACAAGGAGACCTACAGTTTTTTGCCGAATCCGAACGGCACTTTGAGAAGTTTTTTCAAGACAAATGATACTCTCGGAGGGCTTGTCAGACCCTCGCGGAGGTGGGGACCATGAAAAAGAACAAGTCTTTTTTTTCAGGTGACGATGGCAGGATTCGAACCCAGACCTCCGGCGTAGTAAGCACACACACTAACCACTACGCCACGGCACCCCACTACATGACCGTAAAGCATCGGTCATGTTTTTATTTTTTTGTTTCGTAAAATTTTTATTTTCCTGTGTGCAGACTGTAACAAAAAAATAAACTTTTTTAACCCGCTTAAATGCAAATATTAAACAACTTTCTTTTTACAGATTTTTTAGAGTAATACCAGCGGAAACATATCTAGCAGAATTCGCCTCAGACCGACGACACATGCGAAGACCGGACGGTAGTTGGATAAAGCCACCACCATCGTATCCTCCCATACAGTCGAGTTGTGAGAATCTATCAATTAAAAGTTTACCCACTCTTTCACTTTTAATTGCAAAAAAAAAAAACTAATTGAAAAACTTTCTTCTTTCTTATTTTCCAGCGAGTGCACATAGCCTAGGAGACTTTATTTGCATGACAGCCGGCAAAGGACCCGGAACCGTATATAGTCTATCCGAATTCGTGCAGCAATTCTACAAAGCGCCTCACGTTATTGCGCAACAAATTAATAAATAATAGAAAACACTTTTATAGTCTATAAAAGGAATAGTTTTTTTAATATTAAAAAAAAAATTAGTAATTATTTTTCTTTATATATAAATAGATGTTATTTTTCCCCCTTTTTATATACATAAATATATACATAAATGCATAAGATTAAAGGAAAAAAAAAATAATAAGAAAAAATAAACATATTTTTTATAAACAATAATACTACTGCGTAAAAAAAAATATAAAAACAAAATAAATTCAACGTGCTGCTAGAAATCACATTCTCTACACCGATAAAACGATTTTCTGACAAATTACTTAAATCAGCTGTATTTTTTTTTTGTTTCTTTGAAGTTTTATTTATAAACATAATACACAACAATTAATTAATTACCCATTATTGGAATTTCAAGAAAAAATGGCAATGTCTCCTGTGGAACGAGCACGGGAACGTAATTAACACAGAAATAATGCTCTAAGCAGCCAAAACAGGAGGTTTTTTTTCGGGTCGATTTTTCACTCCTCGTTTATTTAATGGACTTGGGATATTGGAAAAATCGCCAATCAGTGAACTCCACTTTGAGTAATTGAGGAATTTAAATTTATGGTAATTTTCTAGGAAAGCTTACAATTAATTTCTTAGAACATAAAGAATGACAAGCCTTGAAAAAATTTAGAGAAATTACTTTTGATACAAATAGTCTGTTTTTAATAATAGAATGCCTGAAACAAATGAGGACAAAAATACTAACGAGCAACACAACAAATTTGGAAAATGTTTCAAATGTAATTGGGTTAAATTGTTTTAATTTTTTTTAACACCTTAATTTAAAGACAAATGGTTTGAAATAGGGTTTTTAGTGTGAAAGTTAACCACCCAATCACCCCATACTTACAAAACTTCCTTAAGTAGTGTTTTAAATTTTATTCATATTTTTTTCCTCAGCCCTTCTTCTTGAAACCGATTTATTTTATTCAAAACGCTATAATAAAAGAAAATCTTTAGCCTAGCAAACAATTGCTGTAAAAAAACACACACTAAAACAACTGATGACTCGACAAGACACAAAAACTAAATTAAAATAAAGAATTATAACAGAATTTATAACATTATATGAATAAGTAATGATTAAAATATATTTAGCTTTAAGGAAAAGCAAAGAAAGCATGAACTGTAAAAATATATAAAACAATTTAAGTCATTTTTATCATTAAAAATAGTATATTAAGAACAAAAAAAAAACTATCATAAATTTAGCATTTTATTTAAAAAACAAATTTTAATTGAATTACAACAAAAATTAATTCTTGTGATCTTCTTGCAAAAAAAAAACTTTAAATTTATTTATGTATTTAGTTTTTTGTTACATTTTGTAAGTGTCCTAATAATGTCAGTGTTAACAACCACTTGTTAGGCGTCCTATTTAAAATATAAAAGTCTTTTCTTGACAATTGTTATTTACTATTAATGACCTACTTATAAGGGTTTGTTGTGTTTTAATTCAATTAAAAATTCTTAAAAGTCTTTCAGTGCTTTTAGATAGTTTTTATTTACTTGATAATTTTTCCATGTTAAAAAGTATTGTAAGTTAAAAATTAAAAACAAAAACTAAAGCGTTTTTTACCTAATATAACAAGAAAAAGTGTGCTTACTATGAAATATTGTTGTTAAAAAAAAAAAACAGAAATATGCGCTATTAATAAGGAAAACTAAAATTTTAAAACAGTTAAATGCTTGCAAAAAAAACAGTTCATCATCCAACTAATTTACCAACGTGAATTTGATATAAATAATTTGGAAACATTAAGGCTCCCAAGATGCCTTCCTATTGTCTATTTTACTCGAATAAATTAATGTCCAAATAACAATTTGCCTCCTCTTATAAAGTGCAGACTTCACTTGTATAATTTTTTTATTCGAATTGCTTATAAACACTTAAAATAAAAAAACAATATTGAGTATATTTTTAACATCACCAAAAAGAAAAGAAAAATTACCAAACATAAAACAAAGGCAAACCAAAAACAAAAACCAATTAATCATAAGATTATATAAATAACACAAAAGCAATTTTTAAACCTTCCTAACTATTCATAAAACAAAAATTAGTTATAAAGGAAAACTTTTTATCTCAAAGATTAAAAAAAAGAAAAAACTTCAATTAACCAAAATTATAACGAATGCAAAAAAGTACTTTTTCTCTTCCACGTTTTCTACGAATATCTTCACACATTTTTTATAGAAACTAACCTAAACAAGAGTAGCATTAAAACTTAACATTTTGAAAATTTTATTTAACAAAAAAATGCGATATACTAAATATTTTTAAAGTTCAAATTGTTAAATAATGCATAAAGTTATGGTTTTTTTTTAAATTAATATTTAAATAAAAGAAATGTCTGCTTTTAATGCTGTAACACAAAATATGTAATGATGCAAGTTAAAAATATACCGCTAATAAAGAAATTTGTACTGAATGTGTAGTTGGGTTTAATACACAATTACACTAGTACGAAAGAATTTTACAAAAAAAAAAAAATCAAGCACAAACTTGTAGAAAAGAAAACTAACAGTTTTTTGTTTGTGAATTTCAAAACTATTACATTTATACAAATTGCATTTATAAAAACAATACAATAAGCCCATGAAAACGCAGATAAAAATGCAATTTTTAGATTTTTTACTGGCTAAAATCATGTTAATTTTCTGTTTAACGGAAACACTACATTTATAAATTTGAAATGATTGTTTTTGTTTAATATTTCAAGCGTTTTTACAAAGGTTTTGGTTCTTATTAACTTAAATAAACAATTAAGCATAAAATTTAAGAATTTTACAATTAAACTTAAGTTGGGTATTCCTTAATTACATTTAGGTCTGTGCTGTTGCGACGATCAATTACATATAAAAAGGCGAACATTGCCAGAATGACGATGCAATTTTTTATTTACTTCATCTTTTGGGGAAGTGGTACGAAGTCTTGGACGCTCGCAAATACCGACTCTCGTACTTTAAACTCTAAAACCGTCATTCATTCTAGAAAAACAAAAACAAGGCTTTGTTTGAATGTCATATTGCACAGAAACATTCAAAGCAACTGTCACATTTCTTATAAGAAAAAAGAAAGAGGAGATCAAATTGTGCTTCAGAGTTATTTCGGGATAAGATTCCAAAGGTTAGCCAAACCGCGATGATGACCGTATCGTAATCAAAGCCGAAAAATTTATTCATATCGTTAGTTTCGTAGATCTCGTACTGAAGAAATGGCACTTTGTGTTGATAAAGAACTCTGACAAGATGATGCGCTGTCATGTGCCAGTTTCCGATTTCTAAAGAAGCTATTGCGAAACGCGAAGCTTACATTAGACGCAGAATTGTATTTTGCGAGACAAGATACGAAAAATAAATCTTTTGCTAAATCTCAATCACCCATTTCAAACATCCTCTTTTTTGCACTTTTAAACCATTTCACTACATTTTTACTGCGGTTGGAGAAAGGGAAAGAGGCCGCTTGTGAAACTTCTGTCAGAAATTCCTCGCATTGAGATTTTTAAAACATTCATTTTTCTCTCTAACAGTCGAGATAATGATTTAATCTCATGTTTGTCCGGTGGAAACACTTCGAGATTTATTTTTAATAAAACAGATCTCCGTTTAAGGACCGGTGGTGAAACACTATAAAACTATTTAACTGTTTTCAAACACGCTTATAACAATTGGAGACAAAAGAAATTTGAACCAGCTCGTAAATATCCTTTTCCCTCCTGGGAAGTCAGCCTAACTCTCTTTGTAGAGCCAAAGCGCTAAAAACAGAGTGCTTACATCAAGCAACTCTAATTTTGTCTGGTTAAAATACTTAAAGATTTCTTTTTAATCTTCTTTGACTTATCTGGATTTAACTTAAAATTAACTTAAATACCATGTCTCCATCGGGCACTAATTCGCGATTAATATAAATCTTTAGCAAATCCTCTACAAATCACGCGACTTACCGTACGATTTTAAATCCTCTCGGCAAGCGATTAAAAATAAATCCTCTCATAAATCCCATTCACCTTATTCACAAACCTATTTTCTGCACCTTTGTAACAGTTTGAGAGTCAAAAAAGGAAACTGAAACTGACCCTGGACGACAGATCTGCCACAAGTACGTTTTCTGTTGTAATTTTTACAGCGAAAATGACAGAAACAAAGTGTTCGTGTCAAATTTATCCTAGATTTGTCCGGTGCAGCCACTTTGGGATTTATTTTTAATCGTCTCCCGCTAATCCTCTTTTAATTGTCGGTGAAGACAAAGTATGAATAATAAGCACTCCATTTTCTGTATTTCTGTGACAAACAACAGTTGATGAAAGTGTGTAAGAGTATAGTGATTTAACAGTAGAGTCTATAGCACATCCAACAACTTGTAAGGTTGTATAAGGAATTGAAGTCAGTCCAATCTTTAGGGTGACTCTTAGCTTATATTGCCGTGTGGGTGACCACCGATCTGATTGATTTAAAGGTTCACCAGCTATTGCTGTAGTCGTTCGTCTGTTATTGGAATACAATGGTTTCTGACGGCAAGCAAAGCAACAATTTTGTGTTTTAGGTGAATGGCATTTTAAACAGTTTTGTAAGTGATGCAGCTGGTGAACCAGCTATTGCTGTAATCGTTCGTCTCTTATTGGAACACAATCCTTGTTGATGGCAAACAGAGCAACAATTTTGTTGTGTTATTACACATTTTCGCCTGCGTATCATTTGACACATTCATTGCATTCTTCCATGAACACATCGGTTGAGTACCTGTGCATTGATTAGTTTACGCAAAGAGGAAGTACAGCCATTGGCGCCCAACATAGGTCGATTACGAAACCGCATTTTCCTGTTATTTTGTTTAATGGACCTTGGGCTTACAGTGCAACATGCAAGGAGGTTAACTGACAGGTTAACTAGGATCATAGCTTTCGGCTCTCTGTAATTGTAATCAAGTATGACCGATAAACTAGAAATCGTGGTTGGTTAAATTTGTTTTAAAAATTTTACAGATCTCTCGTCTTAACACATAACAATGACAGTTGAATAACTGCCAACTGTCATTGCGGTCTGGTCGCCGGTCGTCTGGAAATGAATTTTTCACCTTAGTTAAGTTTTCACTTAAGTCAATTTATTTATGTTTTGAGAATAAAAACAATAATTTTTTCAAAGTTAATAAAAAACAAAATCTTTTACCTATAAATAAAATATTATATATTAAATATTTCTAAAATTCTTACATTCATATCATTTCTGTAGTTAGGTACAATAAATTACCATTTCCAACACATTAATTATAATTAAATGAAAAAACAACAATATCCAATTGCTTATTTTATTAAATAATTCATGTCAAAATGCAAAAATAATCAAATTATTTTCCAACAAAAATCAATTCAGTGGTTTCAATGCCCTTATACAACAAAACACGAAAAAAATAAAAACGAAAAATTTAACAAATTAGATTTTTATGCGATTCATTATCTGTTATTTAAAAAAATAAACAAAAATTTACTTAAATTAAAAACAACAAATGTGTTTTATATATTGTATCAAAGATAATTTGTTTTTTTGAACGATATCAAACATATAAAGTTAAAACTAAAATAACATTTTTGCAAGTTATTAATTTTAAAAGAAAATTGCAAAGCATTTAACGAAAATTTTTGTGAAAATAAAAATCAATTTAAAACCTAAGGCTACTGCATAAAACAGAGAAAAAAAGAAACTTTATTTATAATAACAGCGAGAAAATTCATTTTTAATTGATGAATTTTAATTTTTATTAAAAAAAACAAATAATATAAAAGAGCAAAACTATACTTAAATAAAACTGCTATTTCTAATAATAAAAGACGGAATTACTGAAAATGATCAAGTCTTGTGTTTTTTCTTAACAAAGGCTAAATTTGATAGTGATATTGTTAGCTGAGTCAGCATTTTTTCGTTACAAAAAATTTTCATTAGGATTTTTTTATCCCCGATATACCCAGGGTATATTAATTTTAATGCATAGTTTGTAACACAGTGAAGTTATCATCGTAGACCCCTAAGACCTTTTAGAGATATGGTCGAGACCGACAGGTGAATCGATTAAGCCACGTTCGTCCGTCTGTCTGTATGTGTGAAGGTTTTAGGTCTTCAAAATCAAGCTACAGAGCTAAAGCTTGGTACTCGGAGGCGTTTTTAAGTATAAAGCAAATTTTTAATATGAAAATGCAATCAACACGGGTATACCACTTCTGATAAAAAATATAAACATAAAAACGATGTTATTGAAAAGGGGTGGATGCCACGCCCCATGTTTAGGGTGAAGATTCTTAACTGAGAAATTCTAAATGCAACTGAAGTTGATAGAAACTGAAATTTAGCAACCAAGATTTATGACACAATTCGGTGCTTGACAGTGGTCAAGTGGAATGGGGTATCCAACGCAACGATTGAACCTTCCTACTATTTTTTAATTTTTTTAGTTGTATGGGCAAAAAAATATTTATAAATAAACACATACGAAGAACATTTATTGCTTAGCGAACAACAACTGCATTCGCCTAGGATCTATTCCAATTCGGTCAATTATCTCTTCGAAAATTGATGTTTTCTCTTTGATACGATTTCGATGGATGTAAATCATACACATTGAATCAAGTCTTTCATCAGTCATGGTAGATCTTTAATAGGTCTTAACTTTTCGTAAAGTGCTAAACGATCGCTCAGCGGTACATTGTGGTTGCTGGAATCGAGAGCCATATGCAAAGAGCTGAAACAAATTGGTAAAACTCCTCGACTTCGTTGAATGCATCGCAGTTGTTTGGGAACTCATTTTCTTTATTAATTTATTAAATTCATTAATTAATATATATTTTAATTAATGTGTGATTGCTTGTGATTGTTTGCATAACTTGAATGTGGAATAGTAAGTTGCGATTCACAAAATTGTTATTTTCATGAAACAATTGCACAAAACCTCTGCTAAACGTATTATTTACAGGCCTGTCCACGACTTCCCTAAAGATATAAAGGTATAACGTGCAGCAGTGTTTGATTATTTGTCGTATTTGGACCGAAAGAGGGTTAAACACTGCACAGTGCCTAGTACCACAATTTTCTGCGGTTATAAAGCTTAATTTTAATACTTATTATTTTGTTAAAGGACCGCACTGAAACCTAACTTAAGCCTTACGAGAATAGAAGAACTATTGACAGCTTGAACGTCAGTCATTTTTACAAACGAACAAACATCTTTCATAGAGATTTGAGTCTCTCTAAGTTTAATCTCTCATAAAGATTTTTAATTTAACAGTTGAATTTGTCAAAATATCCTAGTAAAAAACTATCGATTTGAGCAAGCACCCTCCGAGTGCTCATGCTTCTATCGCTACCAGAGAGTTTGAAAACTGGGGACCAGCTGATTTTGTCGGTGATTCATCGACAACTGTTACAAGACAATTGTGATGGTCACAGTTTACGCAGATGAATTTTTTGATTTGTGACATCACTTATCATAGATCACCTTAGCCGATTCCTTACTTACTTACTTAAGGTTGCGCTGCTGTCCGGAGTGGACCTGGGCCTCAGCCAACAAGCTTCGCCAGCCAGCCCTGACTCTAGCTAGTCGTCTCCAGTTTCCCTTCCACTTGCGTGCGCCACCTGAGTCTCGGTGCTCCTCTACCCCGCCGTCCCTGCGGTGTGGATTCGAAGATTTTCCGGGCCGGGGCGTTGGTGTCCATCCGCTCTTGATGACCGAGCCTAGAGTTGTGTTTTGACTCTTTTGGCTAGGTCGGTATCGCTGTACAGCCCGTACACTTCGATGTTATATCTCCTCCTCCAATCTCCGTGTATTATTAAATATCGTATTATAAATAAGTAAATCGTCCGAAGCATTTTCCTCTCGAAGCAGCCTAAAGTGTTTTCATCCGCCTTTGACAGGGTCCATGCTTCTGCACCGTAAAGCAGGACTGGGATGATGAGGGTCTTATACATGGACACTTTAGTTGCTCGAGAGAGGGCTTTGCTACTCAATTGCCTCCTTAGCCCAAAGAAACAGCGATTGGCAAGAGTTATCCTTCGTTTGATTTCGTTTGATTTCAGCGCCGGTGTCATTGTCTGAATTGATAGCGGAACACAGGTAGACAAAGTCCCTAACTACCTCAAAGTTATAGTTAGCTGTCGATGGTGATGTTTTGTCCAAGACGTCGGTGTTGGGTGTCTTTTCTTGATGACAGCATACACTTTGTTTTTAGCCGACTTGGTACTTAGCCAATTCCACCCCAGTTTTTTTTGTGAGTATCGCGGAGACGACAATATTTAAGCCCAAGACACAAACAAACGCGGCCTGTTGCGCGTTTGACATGCTTTGTAATAATATTTGTAACAACGCGCAACCTCAAAATTTGTAAAGAAAACAATGTGGCTTTGACCGGGCGTTGGGAGGTTAGGAATAAGTCAGTGTCCCAAAAGCAGGCGTGACCTAATAATTTTTGGAGGAATAGAGAAGAAAGGTTTGAAAAAAAACATCTCTAGAGGAATTTTCATTAATTCAAATCTTGAGACTACCCATTCTTCTTTAGCTGTAACGCAACAGCCTGGATCCCAGTCGTAATTGAGCCAGGGATCAAGGCTGTTGCCATCATTTAAAGTGTTCCCCGGTATAAGTAAGTATTTAGCTGTTCCTGGGTAAGGGTATCTTAAAAGTGGTGCATGAGGTTTGCATTAGTTTTGGTAACCTAGGATTCTAGCCCGTCTTTGGTGAGGTTTAAAAGTTTACACTGAAGTTTTTCCACGATCTCATTCATGTTTTCCCACCTGTATAGGAACTTAATTTTCTTTGGGTAGCGTGCCCTGCATTTGTTCGTGTCGCCGGTTTATGTTGGCTTTATTAAAATCTTACCTAACTACTTTTTAGAGTTTTTGCAGATCGAAAATCCACCAAGGTGCAAAGGAACATATTTGAAACCATTTAAAAGGTTTAAAAACAGTTTGTGCACATACATACACGGATAGGACGTTTTCATTAACATTTGCATTATCCAGTTCCTCTGAAATGTTCGATTTCAGATCTTACCCAACCAATTTGTTGGTTCTCCTAGGAAGATCTGTATCTTATAATTCCTCTGGATTGGGAATTTGAGTTTTAAGTTAAATACTATGTTTGTGGTCAGAGAAGAATTCTTGCTTTAAGACCCTCAGTGACTCTCCAGTTCTTGAACGGCATCTAATTCGATGTATACGTCCTTCCGAATAAATTTTTAAATATCGCTACCGTTGCCCATAGTAGAAGGTGACCTATGCAGGTCCCTTGGCAGTGTTAACCCGCACGGAGACTACGGTATAACCAAAGATCTTAATTCTTGAACATTCAGCTGTAACAGTATACCTACATCAGTTTGCACACTTTTATCGGGCCCTTCCTTGGGTTCCTGTTTAGCCTCACATCAAATGAAAATAATTTTGTAACGCTAAATAGCTCCTCAAAAAGCTTCTAATAATATCTTTAACTATTCATGAAATCCAAAACTTTGATATCAGAAAGGGGGAATGAATTCAAGTTATATTTTGAAAAGTCCTTCTCTGAATTAAGTTCCCAGACCAACAAAATATGGGTTTACAAAATAAGATGCCATTTTCCAAAAATTTTTAATACAATTTTATAGCACAACAGTAGTTAATCATTAACACTTTGCCAGCCTCCCTACAGCTTTCTGTTTCGAAGTGTTGATTTCCTATACCTTAAACGAACGAGGCCATTTTCTAATGAAATATTTTGCAATTGTAGCAGCACTGAACGGACAGGCTGATGTACAGAGTTTAAAATAATATTGCCTCTGGTGTTGGCTTTAAAGTTTTATAAAATATTAATAAGCACTTATGTTCTCGAGAATTGAACGAAAAATGAAGAACCTGAATATCTCGTGAGTCATAACGGTGTTTCTTTTTCAGAGTTTTAAGTTAAGGAAATCATATTATAGAAATTGTAAATGAAATAATCCAAAAAGGTACTAAGAAGCTGTATTACGACCACCCGTTATACATTCATATTTTATAAAGAATAAATAACGGGTGATTTTTTAGCTGGTTTGGTTTTGGCAACACTGGTTTTGACAGCTGACGTGTGTTTAGTACCTTGTGTCACTGTCAAACAGCTTCAGTTTGGTTTGCAATTTAATCATGGATCGTCTTACAAATGAACAACGCTCAAATTATTGAATTTTACTATCAAAATTCGTGCTCGGTTCGAAATGTTCATCGCGCGCTGCTTCCATTTTATGGTCGGCATTCTCGACCTTCTGAGCAGTCTATTCGGAAGATTGTGACCAAATTTCACACCAAATTTACTTTGTTGGACATTAAACCACCAACACGTTTACGTACTGTGCGTAGTGAAGAAAATGTTGCGGCCGTATCAGCTAGTGTGACAGAAGACCGCGAAATGTCCAACATCCATGCATTCATTCGTGAGATACCGGCCGATATGTGTGAAAAAGTATGCCAAAATTGGACTCAGCGGATAGGCTACCTGAGACGCAGCCGCGGTCAACATTTGCATGAAATTATCTTTAAACATTAAATTGCAAGGTTCAAACTATCGATTCAAATAAATATTTCATTAATTTTTTCGAATTTTTTGTGTTTTTTTTTAAAAAAAGTTCTCAACCTCTTAAAAAATCACCCGTTATTTTTATTAAAGCTTAATTTTGCAAAATACATTCGAATTCATTTGAATTTTTAAGCCAGAAAGTGTCCTAAAAATTAATATTTAATACCTTCTTAAATTAAACAAGTTATACAAACCATTTTGAAACATTTAAAGAGATCTTCTTATGTTATTATAAAATGTCAAAATGTCTTATCCGACTTGAATGTCTTGCTCTCTCTCCTTTCACCTATCAAAAAACCGATGCTTAAAAATGCATACAGAAACTTTTTATTTGTGGTATCCTTGTATATGGAAACCTATAGTTTTATGGTATTTAAAATATCAGTACCAAAATTCGTATGTATGATTTGATTTATTGTCTGAAACTAATTGGTTTTTAATTTTAGCACTCAATTTTCAGCTATTGGTTAAAATCTTACTCAAGAGCTCCATGCACGTGATCAACCATTCAACACTGAATCTTTGTTGTCGCATAAATTAAGACTTGATATTGTTATAAATTTTCTGTTATAAGGTCAGGTGCTATCAAATCATCTTTGGTTCTTCTCCTAATGAATATCCACGCCTTTAGAAAAAAAAAATCTAACAAAATTATTTATTCCATTGACAACTTCCTCGTTTGTCGTTAAGAAGAAGCAAAAAAAATTCCAAAAAAGGTCCAATGACCCGAGAAAATTTGCAATTTCACAAAAGCAAAAAATCACTAAAATTTGACGGATTAATTCATTATAATAAAAGTCTCTCTTACTTTATGCTGGAGGCAAAACTTCCGTCAACAGATTAACGTGTTTCCTAGTTCATTTGAATAATTGCTAATATAGTGTGTGTGTGTGTTTTTTTTTTTCTGTTCAAGGAACGAAAAGTCAATTTATTTAGCAGCCTCCTCCGCACAACCAACAAGATGCTGGAAGATTGTATTCCGCACCAAGGACAATTTCAAAGGAATCCCTTAAACGGAATCCGCAATAATGCATGTCGAATTTAATTAGCACCAAAGGGAAGTCGATCTTTTTCTTATGGATACTTTGCGACGATAAAATTAATTTGCAAATCAACATAAGACAGAGGAAAATAAAGTTGATTCTGGTCGAGACTTTAATTAGATGGCGACGTTAACGATGCCAGGGGGTGGCGGTGTCAGTTAGCCAACGACCAAACTAGTGTATGGGCAAGGCACAAGTTATATATGTACTCGTAAAACATTCAAATGTAGGCTCTTGCTCTTAAGTTAAGTAGTTTTCGGACATGTGGTCAAGTGGAATTTAAATTTGAATTTGACGCGGAGCAAGGGTTGTTTTTACACTTTCGTAGGGTTTGTTTAATGTGTATTACGTAGGGATTATTCAAGAACGTCAAACAGAGGTAGACATTCGGAAAACAATGTGGGGGTAATGGCCCAATGAATTATTTATTTGGGTTTATTGTTTTCTCTGGAGGGGGTTGTATTTAGTCTGTTGCCCCAATCGTATGTAATAAGAGGTGTAAAGATCGTTTAAAATTTGAATAGTTCTTAAAAAATTTCCTATACTCAATGTTTTGTAAATTCTATTCTAGGTTTCTCATTTCCTAGTTTCTAGCCAAGCTATATGACTATGCATGATAACCTAATTTTTGCTGTTAGCCAGCAGAGTTTTATGGAGGTCGAATTCTATCAGGCCAGATTACTCAATTGGCAGTATACAGAAACGGGGTTTCCTCATTGGAGAGGTTTCATTAGAAATCCCTGATCAATTGTCAACCATATTGATCATTCTGGGGATTATCGCAAAGACCTGGTCTAGTATTACAGGTCTTGGGACTTTTTGAGGGGCCAACGTTAACACGGATCAATACGTGTAGAAGTAGTCAGCGTACAGGTGTAGATTTTCCAAGTAACTCCAAGGCAAAGAAACACGGTAGGGGAGTTTACCGTCGGACAAATACAGTAATAAAAGGTCACAATGCCCTTCTACGACGGAGTCTCTGATAGTCTCTTGAGTAGTCTTCCACAGCCAACATCTAGCATCAATTGATCATTGCATTGCCAAAATGCGATTTTAGATGCTGCCCCTTACATACATATTGACGATGAATGTCGGCAAACACATGCAACTTAGCAACAAGCGTATCGCGCAATGCATAGAAAGACCAGAATTAATTGCAAGAAGTGAGAAGCTTAAGATTAGGAAATAGAAATGTGATATACCTAGCAGAAGATTTTGCCAAACTATACAAATTTCGAAGCGAAGTCTATTACAAGTCGAATGATTGAACCCTTAGCATTGTTTGCTCCTTAACATGGTCTAAAAGACCAACGTCTGTTGTAGATACTACGCTAATGAGTTAGGCCATCTGCCAACTCATTGGCGTGGTCAAGCCACACTGATATGAGAGGATCATATCAGTGTGGCTTGACGCATAAAATACTGTCATCGAGGAAATATTCACACTGCAGCGATCTTGGAAATAACTTAAAAACTTAGAATCGATAGCCGCTTCCTGCTTAACATCGGACAGGACAGCTCTGCACCAACACCAGAGGCAAAAAATTTCAAAATCGGATGGTGTTGACATCATATCTTATTTTCCTTGATTGTGTTTGATGTCAGAAGGTTCATGCGGTAAATGCCCTAGTATGCCATTTGGCACTGTAGAGCTCACTTTTTTGTCAGTTTTACGTTCAATGAAGCTAAGACAACAACCTAATATACCCTGCACTATATTCCATGACAGAACTGTGGCGCACTACTTGCAGCACTAGGTGCAACGAAGATTTTGTCGGTGCAGCACAAATTTGATCTTTCAGTTTTTACAGCAGTGCAGTGGAATTTCATGCTTTCATAGTTTATCCCACCATTTTGCATCCTATTAAAAATTTTTCAGGATAGTTTTTGACAATCAGCTGATCGCACTCAAAAGTTATATTATTATCCTCGTATTAATCATCCTCGTCTTATGTTTTTAAGCTTAACTGACAAATAGTGTGATAAGAATTAGTGACATAATCAGGGGCGTCTAAAAAAGGGGGGGAGGAGGGTGCAACAGGTGGATACATTCAATATAGATTCAAGCAATCAAAACTACAATCAGCATTGATTTCTGGTTAAAATTAATTTGAAAAACCTCCAAAAATGGCATTTCACCACTGGCGGCTGGAATAATTTCGAGTAAATAAGCTAGCCTATAACTTTTAACAGTTGGCCGTGGTTGTCATCACATTTGTCATTGAGGGCAAAAACCATTTATTTACAAAAGAAAATTTCCACATATTTTGCAATAAATATATACAAACTACATATGTATATTATATTCACAATTAATTTCAATAACTTATACTATGTTTCCACCGGACACTAATCCGCGATAACATAGATCTTCAACGAATCTTCTAGAAATATCAGTCACCCTTTTCACAACCCTGTATACTATGCCAGTTTTAACCCTTTTCGATAACCATTAATTACTGTGTTTGGCTTGAAACTCTGTGCAGGTATGACATGTCAGTCCCAAAACCTAACAGAAAATATTACTTATTAATTTCTGTTGGGATTTTTAAAACGGTTGGGCTAAGACATGACATCTGGCATCTGACATGGCATCTTTTGAGAGTCAAAATAATAACACAAGACTGCTCCCGTCAAGTTTTTCTTTTATTTTTTATCTTATTCCACTAATCTTAGTTTTATGACCGGTGAAAACGCGAATTTATTTATCAAAGGCAAGTCAAACCTGTAGGCTTATATATTGTCAAACTTTTGTCATCTGTGTTTATGGCTTTTGGGTTTCACACATTCCAAATTTGTATCGCATTCTGACTTTCTAGCGTAAAAAAAAAACAGTTTCGATGCTGAAACGAGCTCGCCATAGAAATGAATGCATTCAAAGTTATTAAATTATTTTTGTAACGAAGTTATTATTGGTTGATTGTAGCTCTTATCAGGTACGCATACCTGCCGTAAGCTCTGTAGAATACCGTGTATTATTCAAAACTGACTATAACTGGATTTATTCAGCTACTTCCGAATGCGCTCGGAATAAATTGACCTTGCATTCTGAGCTTTATTCTGAACGCAGCGAAATGTCAGTTGGTCTTAGAAAACTGGTTCACGAGGTTTGTTGATGAATGGAAAAAATTTTATGTTATATTTTGTATGAAATTTTTCATTATTTTCACCTCGAACAAATATTTTGTTTTAGGTATGTTTTCTTTTATTTTGCATTCTGACAGATAATCAAAAAATGTGCTCAAATGCGTTATAAAAATCCGAGTATACCCTGAGCTGAGCGCGCTCGGCTCAGAGAACGCTCAGACCTCCGAGCGCACGAGTTCTGTTCAGTGCTCTACTCTGAACTAAGATAGAAAAACGCCCAATGAATCAACGTTCTTAGGTTTTAGAACTTTTCAAAAAAAAAGTCGAGATGTTTACATTAAAGCAGCATCCATCCATCCAGTATCCATGCGTTAGGTATCTACTGAATAGGAATGATCCGCCTTTTTGACACAAAGAAATGGGTGTAGGTTTTCACCTTAAGATAAACGCAATGTAGTACCTACTTACATTGTTAATTACAACTTTTTATTCTGCTTTCATTTTTTGAATTACTTATAAGTTTCTTGCCGTAATTGATACCTTTGTGCCCTATGCAACAGGTTTAATCGATCATATTAAATGATAAGCTTATGCAGTAACTTTATGACAGACAAAAACTAGATCTCACAACCAACTTTTTGCGGTAGGTATTACAGGGTAACTACTTTTCACACCATTGCAAGGTAGTCTAGCCCTAAGCCTTCTTTCGCAATGAATGAACTATCCAGAGACCAGAATGTACATTCGCCCGAAGCTGCAATTCTGATTCGAAGCCAGGAAGTTAATGCGTAAATTGTAAAATATCAAGTTCATCTTGACAGTAGAAAAAATACTCAAAATGAAGTTTTTAGTTCACTTAAAGCGCGTTGCGCTATAGCAGCGACTTAATTTCCTCTTAATCACCGCAAATTACCCCGCTTTGCAACACAGAGCACTTAGTTATAAGTGTGCGTATTAACATAAAGCAAATCAACCGAAATGACTGGAACTGCGCTTGCCCGGTAGAACAAGTCGGTGTTGACAAGCAATACATGTCGCCAAACGAAAAGAAGAACAAACGCGGCTTACCTAACCAGTTTTTGTTTCTTTCCCTGATGGGCTGGTCTTTCTAGCAATGTCACCGTCGCATTATGATAGCCTGATTTTACGTATGACAAAAATTCCACTACAGTAGATCCCCGTTTCGGTAATGAACTTGCTAATTGACAAAATTTCTTAATTGCTTTGAATGACCTTGTTGCGTTGACATGCTAACCTCATGTCGTTGTCATAAAACTGTTTGACGTTCACGTTACATCTAGAAGCGAAGCAAAATAAAATCCATTTCAAGAACGTCAATCAGAAACAAAAGAACGCGATGCACAATGATGCTGCGAATAACTCTTCCAAGGTCATGATTGGTTGCGAGCCTTCACCCTCAAGGCCATAAAACGCGTCCTGTTCTTGTGGGAATCCCTTCATTAACTACGCGTATAGTAGTTTTCGATTTTAATGTGCCTGCATTCCGTCCCATCGTTGCGTTTCAATAATGTAAACAGAGCTTCAGGCTAACCACTTTGTTTCAGGTTTGTCTAGCTTCTATACGGATGGATCGGTGGATTTTCGCGACGAAAATCACGTGAAACGCGCCTGCAATGCAATGCATTCATGCATCTATTCGACGCACGGGCAAAATGTGCAATTAGTTGGGAAACCACATACTTGAGGTGATAATTAGGCAAAAGTCTGAAAAGATTCTCTGGGTGTGACGTGCGGAACAAACGCATACGCTTGTGTGGGGGTCAAGCGCATATAGCTGAAAATGACCTTAGATAGAATATCTCTACGAGCCGAGCGGCTAATGCCTTGACACGATCATTATGCGGTGGTTCGTGCCTTACCTTGTTGGATATCTTCCGATGGATTAGTGAGAATTTATAAACGCTGCCTATTATGGTGGGGGATTCGAACGATTAGAGGAATTTGTGGCATGATCTGCTTGCGGGAAATTGAATGATATCGATGTCATGGAATGATCTTGATGTCACCCATCAGGTGAAGTAAGGTGATTTTGATATAAATATATCGAAAGTTGCCCAACGAACTATACACTAACGTAATTCACATAGTTTCAAAAGCAGGAAATCTAATGGCCTTTTGGGTTGGCGATCGCGGATCAGGGTTTCTTCTCCCGTTCTTCTGGCTGTACATCCAAACAGCCAAACACGTTTTTCTTTATTTTGAAGTTTGTCTGGCATTGTATTTATGAAGCAAAAGCTATTCTGCAGGGGACAAATGACATTTATCTAACTTGACACCTGCGTTGTATGATTGTGTGAGTGCTTCTGGTTTTGGTTCTGGACTCAAAACCAAAAGCAAATTTCGAGTCCAAAACCAAAAGCAAACGAGTCCGAGAAAACAGTTTCAGAAGAGTCCAGAAGACCAACCGAAGATCAGCTTCGGTATACATATATGACAAACATGCGCTTCCGGAAACGATAAGACTGGATTGCAAGCAATAGAGTAATAATTAATATCATATTTCCAGCAGTCATAAAACGAAACTTGGTAAAAGAAGATCAAAAACAAATCTCGAAGCGTTTCCATCAGACTAAGAAAAGATTAACTTAACGCTGGACTCTTTTGTTTAGTTTTTTTGCTCTAGCTACTGCGAAACGATCAAAGTGATGGGTGCGTCACAGATTCAACACGCGCAGGCTGTTTCAGTTTGATTTTAAAAACAAAGGCAAGGCTGAATGAAATTTATGAGGAGTTTTATTTTTGATCTGTTGCCAATCAGTTTTCATACCACATTCATTGCTAAAATCTTAATATGGGAGATTCTTGTAATTCGCAGTTTTGTGTTAGGTGGAAACATTCTTCTTGCTGTTAGCTTGGGGGTTAAAAAAAAAAGAAGTAAATATAAACATGCAACTCTAGTACCTATGCCCGGAAGCAATAATACGCCGAAAATCGTAGTTAATATGAATGGCACATTTGAAATTTTTAAAATCTTACGATGTTTATTCTTATATTTATGAATTTAACCTCTCTTATGCAATTTTGCTCTACAAAGCTAGTAGTGCGAGCTCCCCAATTGCACTGAAAAAATGTCACAGAACCTTAATTTCAAACAGGTGGAAAAGGTAGCAAAATGTGTAGGACACAAAATGAAGATGGTTATGGCTGACGAATAAAATTTTGTGTATATATATCTTTCATACTTTTTTGAAAATACTTAAAAAGAAGACAACTAACTTACGTCATAAGATCACTCGACTCAAAACACTTGATTTTTAAGCACAGCTTAAACTCTCTCCTTTTTGAAAAATAAATTGATACAGAAAAAAGCTTTTTTTTTCTTTAGACTGAGTTTAAAAGGGTATATTTAATTAACTGTTAACTAACCTTTAATTAACTGTTATTTTAACTAAGGAGGACTATCGAACATTGACAGTTGTTAGTCGTCGCCATGTTATTAAAGCTACATTTGCCAAATTGACTGTCGGCTATTCAATGTGTTTTGCCAAATCAAATCATTATGGTGGATAAAGCGTTCAACAATACGTGAGAACACTGGCGACATCATTCGTCCAAGAAATGACAAGAACAAGGCCACCACTGTCAACTACGATTGCTCTATGTCAATGACTTAATTATTTCTTTGGGCCTCAATTGAGATTTGAGTGAATTGGAGGCCAACATGCCACGTAGCGACGTAGCTCACGTCAAATTGAATATTCTCACGTGAAGGCCGGTAATTGGTAACGAGATTTTGCGATTTGACCCCTCTAGACTTTTTCTAATCATAAACATTCGAATTCAAATATATTTCCGTTTTCGTATAATGTCAACTTAAAGCATGTATCCACCGGGCACTAATCCGCGATTAATATTTATCTCTATTAAATCATCAAACGTCCACGTTTAAGACAGCTCTGTCACAAGTATGATTTCTATTACGATTTTTACAGCGAAAATCATTTTTCGCTCTTGGGAAATGACTTGCCAATTTGAAGCCAAAATGACAGGAAGAGAGTGTTCGTGTCAAATTAACGTTATGTTTGTCCGGTGGAGCCACTTTGGGATTTATTTATAATCGTCTCCCACTTATCCTCTTTTAATTACCGGTGGAGTCATAGTATTATCTTAAAAACGTAATTTTATGCTGAAATTGTTTAAAAAGTGATTGTAATTAATTTTTGGGTGAACTTTTTTTTTATGGTTTATTACAATTTACAAAGCCTAACTTCATAACAAAATTTGGGCCGCTGACACAACAGTAACAAAAGTAAAATGAAGCTTAAATGTTTTTGTAAAACGGGCGTGTCTGTGGGGGGAATTCAACTAATTTTTAACTTGATCTGTAGAGCAGGATTTTTGGCTTAACTACCAAACTTCAATTCCTTAGCTCAAATATTTAGGGCTTTAAAGTTGTTTTTGATAAATGCATGGACGGGCGGACATGGCTTAATCGATTCTCCTGTCGGTCTCTACGATCTCCAACGGCGATTATTCACAGCGTTACAAACTAGGTATAACTAAACAAACAAGGAAACAACATATTTTTTAACAACAACAAAAAGCTTGTTTCCTTCAACAACAAAAGCGTGTTTATATTGGTGGATTTGTAGTAGGGCCAACGGATTAAGATGCAATGCGTAGCAGCCCCCTAAATCTGTATTCGGCTAGCGGCGTTTTCACCACACCCAAACATTTCCCATTAAACGTCAAATGCAACTTTTCAAGAGAAAAAACACTCTTCTTAAGCGTAAAGAGCGCACACAGCCAGCCAGCAGCCAATCAAAGTACAGAAAAAAGGTGGTGTGATTGAGAAAATTAAAATTCCACTCACTACCAGTACTGCCAGATGTACTTGCCGCCTTTAATCACCAGCATGCACTCGATGCAATTCTAAGTGTGTTCTCACTGCACTTATTTTATTATTCTCATTACTCATACAAACAACCCCTTTCACTATTATCTGCGATATCTAGAACGACAATTCAATACAAGCCTCCTGTAATCTAATCGCAGACGCGAGGTGGTTTTACCCACACCCAGAAACTGACCACAAAACACCGCCATTGTTGACATCTGGCAATACGTGCTTTGAAATAAAACCAAACCACCAACTGTCACCGTACGTCATTCGAAAATCTACTCTCGGTCGTGGTGGGTGCGCTGCGCCAATGTATTTCTACTGTGTGCGATTTTTCCTCAAAAAATAATTATAAATTTTGTTTTCGTGCTGTTCAAATATTTATATGTATATCAAAGCATATTTTTGTTAAATATATAAATCAAAGGAAAATTGATTAACATAGAAGGAAAAGCGAAACAACCAACGAGAACCACCCAACAAAATCAAAATCCGCTCATACCTTTCCTGGCTCTACCTGTGACAACCTCTTTCGCGTGTGCAAATAGTTACCGTCAGCAGACAGATCGGGCGATTTAAATTCATTAATTTTTTTTTTTCATCGTTTGATTGTCTTGTCCAGTTTTCTTTTGGTGTATTTCCGCTGCTCACCTGTGCGTAGTGTGGTGGACAGAAATTACAGAAAAAAAGAAAGACTAAATCAAGTCGTCCAGACGAGAGTGTGTGGCAACGCTGAGTGTAAAGTGAACACGCGCGCCCAAAAAGAATTTTAATTTTTTGTTCCCAAAAAAAGAAGCAAAAAAAAATAATTGAAAGAAATTTCAGTGAAAAGGCCTGTTTCAATGAGAAATTGAAAGAATTGAAGATTTTTGTGCAAATTCCATACCACAAGTGCTGAAAATTGATTTTTCCTGCTTCATCCTGTGAGGGAGAAGAAAATTTCTTGAGAAAAGTACCAAAGCAACCAACACACAACCAAAAATGAATGGATACACGGATTTAGCCAAAATGGAAAACAGTCGGTGAGTGAATAGTGAAAGTGATGAAATTTTCTTATTTTCTAGGCTAAGTTAGTAAATTATCTATGAACAGTGGAATTCCTAAGGGTTTCCTCAATTTTGAAAATAAATCCCAGCCAGACCTAGTGTTTAGCTAAATGTCAAGATAAATTCCAAGGGAGTGCTCGCTCGTTCCATTGTTTTATCTCTTTTGCTCTGCAATTGTCAAGATTTTTATCTCTTCTTGTCACACATGAGACATGGTGCAGCCAGCTGGTTGTCATTTACTTGGTAGAGGGGGTTTCGCTGCAGTTTGGCAATCCATGTTGACCCGAAAAAAATAAAAACAAACATTTGCGAATTGTCAGCGGAATGTTTGTCGGTGGTGAGATTCAGGGAATTCCGAAAAATGAAACAATTTCAAGTTTATCAGGGCGAAAATATGGGTGTAACATTTTTTTTTCTTCGCCCGATAATAGCTTCTCTTTATGTGTCACACGATTTTTGCTATGTACGCACCCAAGACAGTGAAGGGCAAAAGTTTTCAATGCAAAAAAAATTGTTCCTCTAGGTTGAGTTGGAGAAATGTGGAAAGAAGAGTGGACAAAATTTTATGAAGATAAAAATGTAGGACGGACAAAAAAAGAGTTACAATCTGTGTTGTAGGCAGAAGCGTCCATAAAAATCTGAATTGCTATTCTTTGATAAACCGTGGCATGGGTGCTCATGCTCGATGCTTTTGGGATTTTAAAATTGACGCTGGTTTTGACAGCAAATCTGAAGGACCATGTGAATGCATAGTTGTTTTACCGTTTTAAAAAGTATGGGTAGCAAACCAAAGTCTTGTAAAGCCAACAAAAGCATTTATTTAAGGGAAAGATTAATAAGAAACAAGAAATTTAATTAACAATTTTCTGGACTGATAAAAATAAAAAAAAGAAGTCCCTCGTTCACATAACGACGAAAATTGATGTAACTTTGAATGAGCCTAGCGTCAGAATGAGAAATGCAAGAAATGCAAAGAAATAGCGTCCTGCGAATAATTCAATATCCTTAAATCTTGGGGTTTCTGAAGATTCTCCAAAAAATGAGGAGAATATTTGAAATGAGAAAAATTTGTAACAGAAAGTTATTAGTAAAAGTGATCAGTGGAAAATACCCGCACCAATTTTGCGCTGTCAAAAGATCCAGCATACCTTCTAGATCTAGGTAGTCTTTGTACCATGGGGTAACCGACAGAGAGCTGCTGCACTAAAATTTTCTGTTAAATGTGTTAACAATATCTTCTTATAGGTTATTAAAACAGTTTTATTTGCAAAAGCGAGGTTCGCGCTTTTTTTTTACCATCTAAAGAAATGGCGCCCAACAAGAGACTGCACCAAATTTCGCTAGGGTTTCATTAAATAAAAGTCTATGGCAGTTCGTTTTTTCAATGTCAATATGAGTAATTTATTTTATTCATTTAAATTAGACTTACCTACTTTGCTTTAAAATGTTCCAATATACGAAAAGACGAATTTTTGTGTTTATATTGTTTGTTGTTAACTTTTTTTTACTTTTAATATAAAAATATTTTTTTTAATATAACTTTGTATGCAAAGAAATAAACACACCAGCATACATTGTTGAGAAGTTGGCCCTGGTTCACCTCGAGCTGTTGCGCCACTCTATTTATTTATTTTTAATATAAAAATATACTTTTAATAGGGTTTTTTCACTGTCTGAAGTTTTAAGTCCTTTTAAAGGCGAAGAGCTGATGAAGCCAGATCATGTACCAAAAAGATCATGTTGGCTTTTATGAAATATTTTGGTTTAGGTAAGAAAAACGTTGTTTGAATTTTTTTTCCGGTGTTTTGATATCCTCAAGCTTAGTTTTCGGTATTACTCTGCAGTTCAAACTAGTTTAGTTTCTTAATGGGGATTCATATTTTGGATACCGTTTTATGCAAAAATGGTAAAAAGTGTTAACCCACATAATAGCATTTTTTAACCACTCGCCAATTGTTATCTTTCTCTGGTTTTGTGCTGCTATAATCAATGCTTATCCCAATGGGCCGTGTATCCTCACCGAATGGAGGCGGCTACTCAACGTAGTTGTTACTATATGAAGGCTTTAGCTTCGACGTACCTTTTTCGAAATAAATTCTCCTTCTCCTATTTCTGTGTTTGCAGCATGTGCTTGTTTCCTTTAAAAAATATCATAAAGGAATCAGGCACATCGATTCCAAATATCGAATGTCAAGATTCAAAACATACACTTCTTGCTTTTGGTTGAACAAAGCTTTGTTTCCTTGTCCCGTTCACTCTTCTCTTTAATTTTGTTAAGGAATTCCTTTTTTCACGATTTTTAATATTATATATGTAGATAAAGAATTTGTTTATAACTTGACAAAATCCCAGCTATCGGAAAGAAAAAAAATTGGCCTACAGAAACTTCGAAGCTTGATAGGTTTGGTTGCTCAAATGCCCTTCGTATCATAAACACAAATATAAGACTACGTACATCTTACTTTACAGCATCACATATTTGCAAGCTAAAAAAAGGGAATATCATAAAAACCTTCCCCATAAAAGAAAATGTTTGTGTCAAACGGCGCGCCGTCAAAGTCTTTGGTGGTTAACGTCAAATAAGATCTGCGAACAGAAACCACAGAAAAAAACATAATCAATTGTTTATACTTACGTGCATAGTAAAATTCGTATGGAACCTACCTATTCCTTGCAGGACGAATATGAGTCGACACCACTGTATGAAATTTAAGTTTTAGTTTTTTTTTTAATTTATTAAAAATTGAAGGCGGTCGTAAATATATCGAATATGTGAAGTGAAGACCTACGCATTTCGACGACTGGACTAGAAAACTATATTTTTACACAAGATCTTTTTCTTTTATTTAGTTTTTAAGAATAGGAAAAAAATACTTAATATTTTATTCATAAATAGATTTAATAACTCACCGACAAAAATGCAAATTTGTTTCATACGTTTGTTCATTTCACAGCGTGTCAACTTTGTGCATCGAGACACATTTGTTTTTTATACAAAGAAACAAGTTAAGAATTACCAAATTATTGAAGTTAATTTTAACATTTTCATAAGTTTAAGTTGAAAACAACGAGTTAAAAAAAAATTTATGCACCGGTCAGCGGGAGAGGATTAAAAATAAATCCATGCAAATCCGTGCAAATAGAGGATTGGTTTGACACGAACACTCTGTTTTTGTCATTTTGGCTCTCAAAAAAGAGTGACGATTTCCCAGAAGTGAAAAACAATTTTCGCTGTAAAAATCACAATAGAAAACGTACTTGTGACAGATCTGTCATACAGGGACAGTTTCAGTTTCCTTTTTTGATTCTCAAACTGTTACAAAGTTGCAGAAAATAGGTTTTGTGAATGGGATTTATGAGAGGATTTATTTTTAATCGCTTGCCGTAAGGATTTGAATTTGTATGGTAAATCTCGTGATTTGTAGAGGATTTAATAAAGATTTATATTAATCGCGGATTAGTACCCGATGGAGACATGGCATTAGTCTCTAAGTAGAACATGGCAAGTTGTGATAAGTATCAGAACTGGTCAAAACCTGGTCAATTTTTTTACGTTAACCAAACAATTAACCTATGACGAATATTTTTTTTTAAGACAACACATTGGTAGTGCTTAGTACTAAACAAAAGAAATACCTATTAACAGAAACGTCTTTTGAACACATTAGATTACTATTTCAACAGCCAGCGCTCCTTTTTTGCTCAGGGTAGTAGTTTTTTAGTGCTGCAAAAAAGAAACACCCATATTACAGGCGAACATATTCTTTTTATTCCACAATTCTCAGACAAGAAACAAAACACATACGAAAGGTTTTATTTGTTTGAAAGAAAACAGAATCTTACCAAGAAACTTGAACATTAAACAACGCCATTGTTTGAATAAATAAAGTTCTTAAAAAAGAAAACGGTTTTCCTCTCCATTATTTAAGGATTTGTTTCTGCTACGCAATTTTTTGCACTCAAATAGATAATGTATCTATCTTAGCCTTAATTAGACGTATAATATACGTTGTCACCGTTATACTTAAAAGTAAAAAAAACAACATCTAACAGCGTCTTCTTAATTTTTAATACTTGTCAAAAAATGGCAAAGACTTGACACGAAATGTAGTCCACTAAAAAAATTGTCTCACACTGTTTTATCATAAATAACTCGACTGACAGTATCGCGCTTTGCAAAGCATCATCTCCCTGCTCGCAACATATCTTGTTAATAAATTAAAATATTTTGTTTAAATATTGTATCTAACCACGGGCAGTGTACATCAGCACGCTATGCCTCGTGGGTGTGCGTATTTTATCAACAAAACACACATGCGCCAGCAGATACACTTTGTATATTACGCAACCAAAACGAAGAGTCCCAGTGCCAGCTCAGTGAATAAGATTAAAAGTGTCTGAGATTATTTTTACATTTATTTCTCCACACTTGTAGTATCTTAACAATTCGCAAGTTTGTGTTGTTGTTGTCTTTTCTGCATTGGAAGGTTTGTATGTATGTATCTCTGGCTGAAGTTAAACTGACCCTGGCGATATGGTTTATCAACGTCACAACTGCTGTGGATTTACCATGTCTTGTGTAAAAAAAAACATGCTACGATGGGGATAAATACTGGTTACTCAGTGAATAAATTGCACTTAAGCGGTGCATGGACGATGGAGTCAAAACAAAAATCGCAATAGAGACCATAGTGGGAACACTGGTCGAACACTCGTAGAAGTCGATGTGGATAAGTGTTGCTCTGTGGTGCAACTCCCCATAACATCGAGGTACGGGGTGTGCACAGGTAGTCTTGCCGTTTTTATGAGGCAATCATTCGACATCGCATAATTTTTTTTTATATTTGTTTGTCGAAAAAATTTATTTATTGCAAAATTAAGTGAGAACACAAAATTAGTAAGACAAACACGCAAAAAGAATACCAACAGCGCACTTTGTTGTGACCGCATTTTGTGGTTAGGGGGATTCTTTTCTGTTGTTACCCCACAATGGGTGTAATTTGGATATTTGAGTATTGTCACTAGTTGAAACAATAAAAGTTCGACATAGTTCGTTTTTCTTTGTAGAAAAACCGGCGACTTTCTTTAATGAAAGCATCTGTCAGCTCTTAGATGACGTGTTTAACGTGAAACAAAAAAAAACGAAACATTTTTCTTGATTTACGGCTGCGAACTGGTTGAAAAGATGAGGTATTGCTGATGAAATCATCGATGATAAAAAGACGGAGCTCGTTTGTTCCACTTAGAGTTGGAATCATTTATATTTTGAATAGTGTAGGACGACACAAGCGTTCTTTTTTGTTGTTATAAATGTCATTTTTAGTTGCGAACAAGCAATACACTGTCAATCTGTGTCAAAAAAACTATCCCAGAACTCTCGTGAATGCACCTTTATATCGTCTCACAACTTTTATCAGAACCTCGCTAATTTTGCTCCTGCATTGTTACTTTTAAGCGTCACTGTAATGAAAAGGTACCTACAGAACCAAGCAAAGAACTAGTCCTATGATAAAAAATTAATTTCTTAATTTTTTCATTGTTTTAGAATGCACCCACCCTCATGGCAAAATGAATCACCATTGTTTCAGAAGTGTCATCAAGCATAAAATGGGTACACCCCATGGCTATCACCCCCAAGTTCAATGTCACAAAAAATTCCTAAAATAGATAGAACATTCCATGTAATTCTGAAGTTTCTCGAAGCGCATTAGAATGGTCTAGTTGCCGTGCTTACATAAGCAATCTACCTACAATGACTAACCATTTGGCATTCCATCGACTACGGTTACAAAATCCGGTACCGTCTCCAGTTGAAGGCCGCCAACACCCTTTTTGCCACAGTAAAAATTTTCAACCCCTCGGTCTATTTGACTGGGAAAATAGGGGGATGCATTAAATGTCACGGTGACGTCATGCCGGTATCACGCCATGTGCCCTGAATCTACTAAATTGAAAGATAAACGTCCCGCACACGTCTCTTTTTGTCCCCCTTTTCTAACTGTCATTTTACCGCTTGCGCATGGCACTACCATTATTCTCTTTGGAAAATACTGTATCTGCCGGATAAATGGTTTAAAATCCATATTCTCTTTCCCATCTCGCCGTGTTCTTTCTCCTACGTCATCGCACCATATTTTAAGTCCATCGCCGCCTGTATTCAATCTAATTCCAACATAAAAAAAAAATATGCCGGTACAGTGCTCTCACTGCGCTTGGCTTCTACCATTTTTGGCGGAGGTATATTATGGTGGTTAAAGAGTCGCGGCGACAGAGGGGCATAGGAAAGTTCGTCTGTGATTGGTTGAAAAAGTGGCGTGGTTCTTGCATTTCTCCAGGCGAGCGTTTTTTTTTTCTTTCGCCTTCTCCGTTTTGCTTTTGTAAATTTTCCGTTCTGTTTTGTTTGGTGTGACCGCACCGCATTAACCGATGAATGGGCTGAGTGAGGTGGGTAGACAACGAGCACTGGTAACCGGGTTTTTTTTAGTTTTGCTTGCTTTCCGACCACCCTCTCATATTTGCTTGACAGTTGGGAAAAAATCGATGCCGACATCAGCTGATTTTTGCGAGTTGACTGTTAGGCGTTGGTGTAATAACTGTACCCGTAAAAGCAGGCAGGTTGGTTGTCTCCATAAAAGAGTTGTAATGAGGTTTGTAATGTAATCCGTATATTAATTTTGTCGTTAGACATGTTAATCTTATTGACAGCACTGTAAATGACAACAGCTGATAGGTAGGTATCATGTCAGGTGAGTTTCGTCGTACCTATATCTATCCACGTAGGTACTTAGGAATCAAAAGCTGGCACTTAGGTGAAAATTAAATAGAAATTCACCCTAAGCTGAGCTTTGGTTCAAAAAATTAGATCTAATTCTAATCTAATGGTTAAGTTAGATGTGGGTACTGTATGTTAAACTGTCATCCTACCGCGTCAAAATTGACCCACATCGATATGAATAGAAATAACAATTTTCTGCACGCTTGTATCAATTTTCCGGCGCTGGATTCTTGGTAGGTGACAGGAAGCAAGACATTAAGCTAAGCGATTGAGTTACATATATGAAGAATAAGTGGTGGACTGCACCCAATTTAGTCATTATGTTGACGTATTTGGCCCAATTTTTATGGCCAGGTGATAGCAATACCAAATTGTTGACACTTAACAAATTGTTTTGCTAAGAATTTCCGCCCATAAAAGGAAAGTAGATTATTTTTGCACACGCAGTCTTTATAGCTGGTAGGAACCCAGCTATTTATATCCACTTAGTATACTAAGTACCTTAAAAACGTAAAATTTGACATGTCTTGCGCAATTTCTATTGTAGAAATTGATTTAATTTAACATGATTGACGATTGAAAAAGTTAGAATGTGAAAGGTTAAGTGTTAAAATTTGGAATATGCTTATGGGAAGACTTATAGCTGTCAACACAGATCTGGAAGTTGAAAAGTTTACCTGCCTTCCGTGTGAGCTATCAATCTGATTTGTGAATAAAATAGTTTGTCCTTTCACAAAGAGTAGATAAATTAGAAGTAAAATATCGTTCCTAGAAAATTAATTTTCGTACCTCGTTTGACAAATGGGATGACAACAATAACCAGCCGTTGCCATGTATAGGTCTTCCCATATACCAAAATTGGCCGCCAGGGGTAAGCCTTCAAGCGTCAATTCTGACACATGAAGACCAAATGAACCAAACAAATACAGTCACTCTTGTTCATGGGATTAATGTCATAAGTCGAGGTTGACATTTCTCAACTGTCACTGTCAAATACTGCATTATATGCCAATTCATTCCATACAAAAGATCTTATTCAGCCGGTAGGTACACCCAGCCAGACTGTCACCACTGACTGTGACAATGTCTACTGGGTAAGCCCTGTACCGTTTTACTTAAATTTTATTACCACACCATCGTGGTAAGTAGCATATCCACCCACATAACAGACAAACATTTAATCGGCTCATCTGTCAACATTTCGAAACGATTTTTTTTTTGCTTTTAATTTTCTCACCAATACCTACGTGTCGCCACACGAGATGGTGTTAATTACCTTTCATACACTAATCGCGAAGACCTTCATCTTGTTGTTGCTGGTGACGAGAAAACCCGAAAAAAGATCACTCGATACTTAAATCAATTTAACGGTGATTAGGGTATGATTGTGATTTTGCAAAACTATTCTACCTGCGCTTAATTGTTATATTTTTCTGTCGCAAGTCGTAAACCTATCCGCAAGACCGTTTTAGAGCTCGTTTTCTAAATCTTCCTTCTTCATCGAATATTTCTTATTTTCATGCAGAATTTGTTCGTCTAGCTCTATACCTACATATTGGCTTCTCTTGTTCGTATCGTTTCGATATCCAAGAAATGTTAAAATAAATAAATTTTTTCAAGAAAAAAAAAACCAGCTGACCATGGCGGTTATTATTTGGTTTCGGCTTTTCAGTCTTTATATCCGTCTTTTCAGTAGTTAGGCACATCTATCCCTCTTGCTCGTGTGTGTGCTGTCCGCTGCACAGACAAACAAGTTTGAAATTTAGTTTTTTTTTTTTCAAAATTTCGTGATTTTCGCGCACATATTGAGTTATTATAAAATTAACGTTCAAGGTTTTTTGCTGGTGACTTTTTCGCTTGTTTCACATGTTTCGCATGACATTTTTGACAGAAGGGTGGGAATAAATTAGAAATCTCACCTTTTATTCGAGGGGGAAGTTATGCAACCAGCCGGCCGTATGGTGGCACTGGCTGGCATTTATGCATTTACCTTTGATTTTTTTCTTTTTTCATCAAGTCATAGAAAGTTGAATGTGTTCGGCTGTATCTTTACAGTGATCGCACATTCACTTGGGAAATAATATTTTTGTTTGCAAAAAATTATTTATTACCTCTCTTGGATTTGGTTTTCTTCATTTAGGTAGACACCAACCTACCTATCTGCTGAAATTTAGAAAGTCTTTTATGACAGATGGCAAAGGTGGATAGACAGAGGAAAAAGGCAAAAATCGCTGATTGCCAAAGAAATGCAAATTCCAGTGACATTAGCTGATCGATTGGTGGTGGATTTCATCACCATTTCTTGAGGTTTGATTCGATGGTTTGACAGGTAGCTTCAGGGAGGCTAAGCGAAGACATAATCTTCTCCTGATCGTGGGAAGAGCCTTCTTCTTCCTTTTATTTCGACTTAATCATGATGTTGGGGGATCATAACCTATTCAACCTTTAATGCGTCAGCAATTATCCATCGAACCATTAGCCTACATATGTAACCTGCAAAAAGTGACATTTGGCAGAGCTTCTCCGATGTGATAATCGCGGTGTCTGTTATGCGAAATCCCCATGAAAACTTAACGCGTTTGTTTTAAAAATAAAAAAAAAATAATTCATTTAAAAAAAGGACAACTTTTACCTATTTCAACTTTTTAGAACTTGTGCCAGAAAGGTGGCCGAATGAACCTCAATAGAAAAATGCAGCTTTAATTTACTTTTTTCGAGCTAAGGAATATTTATGGGTAATTTTGTCTGCATTCTATTTCGTGCTTTGACTTGGTCCTTCGAGCCGGATAATTTTCCGTCTGGTTCTGTGTTTTGTAAGCTTTGGCGAGGTAGTTTTGTGTCGATGAAAGTTGTCAGCAACTATAACAATTATCCAAAATTCAATTCGACGATTGGGGTTTCAGTACAAAACTTATATGTAGGCCTTCGTGTTAAATGTAGTTTATTTTACTCGTTCATATTCAAATTGTCAAAATTCTCTTCTGAATCGCTTATTCGGATGTAGACATTCTCATGTGTCTCCCCATTACACTTTCTTTAATTTCTCTATTAAATATTTCCATTCATGTATGACTACCAGCAGAATGGAAAAAGAAACTATACAATCATCAGGCCCATTCCCCCATTGTTGATTTTACAATTTAATAACTTGCATTGCCGGTTGAATGATTCCTATCTGGTGTAGACTGAGAAGACGATACAATTTAGCCTTCAATAGGTCAGCAAGTTGTTTTGATTTTTTTCATACGAAATATTTTAAAATTGAAATATTAAATTGCAAAGGTTATAGAATCGCCATTAGTCTGCCATTTTATCTGTTTCAAATGAACGATTTTGCTTGTGATCGTACGATACGAATTTTGTTTAATTGCCCACGTTAATGTTAGCGACTCATTATTTGGAAATAAACTTTTAATTAGTGAATGTATACCTACACCCTGTCTGAATTTATTTCATGCAATAATGTAGGAAATCCATTTGTCCCACATGTAGGAAACAGCTGGTCGAAATAGCACTCTGTTATTTTTCCTTTAACGTATTTCTCACCAACTTTTAAATCATAATTCTATGGCAATATAGTGGCCAAAAAGTTCGAGACAAAGTTGTTTGTCTTCTGGTGTAGGTAAAAAAACCATAAATGTAAAATACAATGGCTGTTCTCTGTAAGGGCATAACACTTGCGGGGCTTAGCTTTGCAGTTTCTCAGACATTGGCTCCTTATGTGTCCAATGTTATCTCAACTGTCGACGGCGACTTGTGGCAGCACCCTTAATGTGGAATGGAAAACCATTGCCACTCTCCGTAAGGGCATAACACTTGCGGGGGTAAGCTTTGCAGTTTCTCAGGGAACGCCCTTACGTTAAGCTTAGTCATAAACCCTTTATTGCGTGCTTTTTATAAAGAGAACATTTTTAAAAATAATCCGGCTGAGAACAACCCGACCCATGATAGCCTGATTGGTTGGAGCAGTACCCACGATAGGTGAAGTTAGTGGGATCGTGCTTCGCCAGTGAGCTTAAGACTGTTTTTCCTTTCAACATTTTCGTTCGCTAGTTTTTCCCTCGTCAGATTAGTGGGGTCTATACGTCTAATTCGACATCATACTTGTTCAAATTTGTTTAACAAGACTTAATTAGTTATTGGCAAAAAAAATTGGTTGAGGACCTTCCCTTTTTGTGTACGAGGTTTGCGGGTGCTTAAAATGGCCCAACTATTTGTTCTCGCTGGAAGTATGCACAAAGAACATAAACGGGGAATTGTACATTTTTGACAAAAATCAACGTTTCATGTTGAACTCTGTCAAAAAATGGAAAGGGGCTTAAAAATTTGCTCGGGTAAAATCGAGATTAAAACCCTATCTCCATCGCAGATTTTCTTTGGATGGGTACCATTCATGAGAATTTACCTCCACATCAAAATATTCTAGGGTTGGACAAATATATCTCATTAAACTTACAATTTGTTCTTACCTGCCATTTGAAAGAGAATTTTTTTAGGATTGCATGCCTTCTTTTATTCAAAAAAGAGCTCTCTAAAGCCCTACCAATCCGATCTTGAAAATAGTGCTTTAAATTTGGGACTAACTATAAGCAAGATGACAGGTGACACGAGAAGCGAATGTGACAAAAACTCGTGGACCTCGATCTACTGTCGCTCAGAAGATGACTATGCTGAAGAAAACTCTACTTTTAATTTCTTACAAAACTTTTAATTTTACAAGAATAAGCGAAAAGTGTAGGAACCCTGGCCTAGTGATAATTCTAAGCAGTAAATGCTCAAAGTTTTTGTAAACTTACGACTCTGCAACTCATTTGGTAATCTGTTTTCGAAGCCATAGTACGCGAGAAGAAATTTTTTTGCAAAGCTGATTGTTTCAAACTCATTGCCATCTCTATGGACAGCTCATTGCCATCTCTATGGACTTGTTGGTTTCTTCGCTGGAAATTAATCATTTATTGTTATTTGCAATAGATCACAAAGGAAATATTTATTTCAATCAATTGCCATTGCAAGTCATCAAATATTCGTGATGCATAAATTATTGCTTAATGTATTGCCAGCCATAAAATAGTCCATAGTACATTGACAATGTCCTTCGATCATGACTGACCCTATAAACCAGTCAATAAAATTGCGCCGGGAGATTAATTGCTCTTTCTTTTGCGAAGATTATTGCTACGAAATGTTAAAATAATTTCAACAATGGCAATAAATAAAAAAAAATAGTGGGATTAATCTTTTATGGTTGTAAGCCACAAACTTCTTGAAAAAATCTACTCTCAAAAATAAGCTTTGCAAAACTTTTTTGTGCAAATAACAAGTGAATTGTTTTAGGCAAAGGCGAGCATTTGTCTTTTATGATTCAAAATATTTTTTTTTTTAAATATTTTACTGCAGAATTAAAAAAAGCTGATTTCTATAAATCTCAATTCCTTACAGAAGACTTAAGAAAACCTAGATCGGTGCATAAATTTAAGAGCAAAATTTACGTTTCTTCCTTAAATATTTTTTAAATATTGCTCCATACCCATTTGTTTTAAGTATTCTCTTCTTACAGCTCAAAGGTGCCGAAACCCTAAAAAATCTGAGCCATGAAGTCATAGGTAGAAAAACGTACTTAAAAATTTCATAATTGCGTTTTTAGCTTCACATGTGTATGTCGAAAGTGACTTTTTTGGGTGTCAGTTTAGCAACGCTTTTCACCCTATTAACAACTTTTTTCTTTGCGTGTAGTCTCGCTTTTAATTACTGCTGAAATATTGCGCTCATTATTTTTGATGTTATTCGATCTTTCGATAATCTCCCCAGCATTTCTTAAAGTCTTCTTGTCCAATACATATTTTAATTTTTGTTGAGTCTCCCAGAAGGTCGCTCGTTTATTCAGTTGCCGCACTTATGTTGCAGGTTAAGAATCGTCTATGTGACAAGACAAGATTTAAAAAAAAATCTCTATAATAATATTTTTTTATTGAAATACACAGTCAGAACCGCATACCTAGTACAAAAGGATTCTGGTAAGCTTCAAAAAGTATTGTAACACTTCTGAATCATTGTGAGCGGCTTTAAAAAGTTATTAATTCGCTTAATCTGTTGCAAATTATTTATTGCAAAACGTAATTGTTTATTGCTGATTGTTAGCCCCAGTAACTTATTTTGTATGACCTTTATTAAGTCATACCTTAACACTTGTTTAATTGTGTAAGTCAGGGCAAGCGCCTATATCCTCCTATTATAGTTAATTGTGTCAGCGAATCGATTTTTATTAATAGCCCCAGACATCTTGATCGAGCAATAAAACAATTACTTTTGTATAAAAAATTTCTTCGCGATACTGTTTTCGTTTTTTTCGCTTATCAATACCACGATATCGTAATTAAAAAAGTAAGTTACCTTACCCACATCTTATGTAACTCTAATCTCTTGGTTACTCAGTGTCTTTGGCTATTTTCAGAACTCTATGAAAGAGCTGAAGTCAAAACCCTTTAAAGTTCACAACGATTCATCATGATTTTCATGGCCACTTGACACTCTGATAAAACAGGATGATAGATGGTTCGGTAATAGTGCAAAAATTAGTCATCACAAATTATCATTATCAAAACACTTTTATGAATCGTTTTATTAGTCAGCCTATGACTCTCTGCAGAGGGCTGCATATCTCACAATAAGTACCCAATAAAATCGTTCTCCTATCTAATCGTGGCAAAATGAAATTAAACCAGAAAACTGTGATTGCTGAGAACTCTGTGAAATGGCACACGTGCGTATTTACCTCAATAAAATGGTCGTCAACTCATGACATTCGCCTATTGTCACTGAATCGGTTTGCGCCAATCTAAACCACTTATGGCTATAATCTATTGCGGGACATAAACTTTAATCACCAAATAACTATTGCTACGTTTTTTTTCACTCATTTCTCTAAATCAAAGTTCTTTTCCAAGAACAAGAAAAATAAAAATGCTAATCAACACCTTAGACAAGTGCCTTGTTTTTTGTGTATTTTTGTCTTTATAAATTAGCCAACCAGGTCAAGACATTATAAATATTCAAGTGTCGCGCACTTGTTCATACAATCCTTAATTCATAAGGGGATGACATTTTTACCCTCTTGTTAAATTCAGCTGTCACTGTTTGGAAAATTAATGCACATTCCTTACTTAAAGGTTTATGTCTCGAAAGCGTGTGTATAGCTGACATTTCTCTCGACCTTGTTTGGAATAAAATTTCTTTCCTTGTAATTTTAAGAGACAGAGAAAGCTTCCTGCAATATTCGTTGATTAGATGGATCACATGATTTGATGCGTTGGTCACTTTCATCTGATCCTTGGATAGTGGCCAAAAGCTTTGAAAAAAAAAAAACATCACCTATATTTGCAGTGTTAAGTGCGCAGATTGTGCAGCTTTCCAAGAATTTCAGGCAACTTACTGCAAGGGGTCGTTGATCTTGCCCAATTTGGCGCGTTAATTACAGGAAGCTTCGTTTCGACGATCTTACAAATGAGCCAATTGCCCACTTGTTTAGTGTAAGACCGAAAAATGAGGTGATCTTTGGGGAAATACATACGATTACATATTTCTTCGAATGTTGTTCTAGATTAAGAGAGAAAGAAACGAAAATAGCAATCAATGGCGTAGTATAGTCTATACGAGGCTATTTTTAAGCTTTCAAAGAATGCTTTTTGCGGGATTGTATATAAATTTGCTTAATGGCTGTCGTCTTTTAAAGTTATGAGTAATGGATATTATTTTACTTAAAATGAAACGCATAAATAGAAAATTATATCCAAGCAAATAAATATAATCCGCATTGCTGTAAAAGTAATACTTAACACAAAATCCTCATTGTCCTGAATAAGTATCTGACTATTTGTGGACACTCCTCGTGTCCGGCACACAAAAAACGACAAGTATACATACCTTGTGTGGGGTGCTTACTGACCCCATTTAAGGTTTTTACGTTGTGTCAGTTTCCAAAGGAATTTAGTGAAATTGCTTGAGCTGAAAAGGATCGTAAATACTTGTTCAAAAAACCTGACTCAAAACGAAAACATTAAAAGTATATCTGTTAAAAGTGGTCAATTGTAAGGTTTACTTCAAATGTCCTCCATATTGTAAACGTGGTTTTGAGGTTTCAACGTGGTTTCAACAAGGTTGAAAAAAATTAAGAGCCAAACTCAGATTCTTTGATTTCAAATTAGTCGTAGAAAAAACCAAGATTACGTTTGACATATTTTTTGTTTGACATATTTTTACCGGAACTGACGTTACCGAAAAAGTATATGAGAAGAGATTGAACCCTGAAGTACACAGTGTAATCGAGAAAAATGAAAGGAAATCAGATCTGCCTTAAAATAAAAACTTTCCCTTAAAAATAAGGGTTTCAAAACATGTAGTTTGGGTCGATGTCGACAGTCTGTGACGGTCATGTTATTCTGTAGCTATACATAGGGGAGCCGTATGTTTTGTTGTCAATCCTTCAAAAGCCAAATCAGTGCCCGTTTTAATATAAAACTTAATTTTCGAAATTATTGTTTCGAAATTAAAGTTTTACACGTCCCCCTTTAACGAAGAGACTTTTGCAGTCAATATATGTTTTCAGTATTCTTGAGTAATGAAACGTCGCGAGCGTTGCGACCATTTACTGCGGAAATATTGTCTTTAAAAAGAAATTTGACAGGAACTTCTCAAGATATAGCGGGTGATTATTAAGAGACGCGTTTTTGAATTGGTAATAATACGCTCATAAGAAGATTGGATGATGGCATTTACTTTTTATCGAAAATCACCACTCGAGAGTTGCCACTGCATTTCGATAAAACCATTGCAGTGGAGCCGGTGTGGCATAGTTGGAGCATTTTTTTTAGCACACTGTTTTTTTCTCTAAATTGAGACACGAACTTGCAAAATAATATGTCTCGACCGGCAATAAAAAGAGGTTTAGCGGAAGACGACTATAATTAAATCCTAAAGTGGCTTCACTGGACAAATATGGGATTTATTTGACACGAGCACTCTTTTTCTGTCATTTTGGCTCTCAAAAGAGAGTGGCGATACCATTTTCCGAGAACGAAAAAAGATTTTCGTTGCAAACATCCCAACAGAAAACGTAATTCTGACAGATCTGTCATACGTTGACAGTTGCAGAGTTCTTTTTCGATTCTCAAACTGTGAAAAAGGTGTTCGAAAAGGGTTAAAAGTGGTTTGTGAAAAGGGTGAATGAGATTTGTGAGGGGATTTATTTTTAAACGCTTGCCGAGAAGATTTAAATTTGTATGGCTTATCGCGTAATTTGTAGAGGATTTAATAAGGATTTATATTAATCGCTGCTTAGTGCCCGGTGGAAACAGGGTATAAGTGGCCCAATTTGCAGAAGATTTATAGATGCTTTATATCAATCCCAGTTAAGTGTCCGGTGAAAACATGGTATAAGAGAAGTGTTTTATGAAAAACAACTTCTGCTTTCAAGGCAGATGTAAGTTTTCAGATTTTCATAAAAGTTCTCGTAGTTTAGTAGAAGGTTTCAAATTGTTGGACCAATGAAAATCCTTACTTTATATTAAGATCATCTATAAGAACTCCCAAATTCATAGTCTTAAGTCCTATGAATTTCTCAAACTCACACATTTTTTCACAAAAAAAAACTTTCCGAAATGATCGTCAACACGATCGCGTATCCAATGAAAGCCCTCATGCAATTCACGTCACATGCACGTGATCTCTTTTCATAGGGCAGAGGCAGATAATCACTTTTCCCTTCAAACTATAAACAACCATTAAAAAAAACTGTACATTTTCACGCTCCCTTTACGTGTTGCCGCTCTCATTCGACTAACAAACGATCGCCCTGAAATTACACTTTAAATAAGAGATTTTTGGACTAAAAATAGTCGCAGACTATTCAATGTGTTTTATTTATAAAAAGAAAAATATGCGCCGCCCCGCCAAACATAATCAAAAAATGTCGATGTTTTTCTTATCTGGCCAAGGATTAATCGATTCCAAATCTATAAACACAAAAGTAATGCGTTTACGTTGAAAGGTGAGAAAATCATATACCGTCTATCACCTGATACCACTTGTCATGGAATCACTAAGTGATTGTATGCTTCCGTTGCCATATCAGCGAATTGTTTCGTCAACACTATAAGAAACAATCGATGTCATCGACTTGATTAACACAAAAAAAAACCCAGGTGCGTCGTTTTGTCAATTCTATATTCATAACTGCGCGTTGTCGGAATACCATAATCTGTTCTAGATCTATGAAACTTATAACCACTAATGGGGACTCTTCCGAAGCTCTTGATTGAACCTGAAAAGAATGAGAAAAACTCAACAGAAAATCAATTGAGTGCGCCGCACTAGCCATGAGCTTTATTGATTTGTTGACACTAGCCAAGGCGTGGGAAACTTCCCTGTGGTCTACTTTGCCAAAAGGTCAACTCTTAATTTTTGAATAAGTAGTGAGGGAAAGGAGGGTATTGATTACAAAGGTAATCGATAGTTTTTTTTGGAGAAGTAAGGGAAGAATAAAGCCCAGCGAAATAGGTTTTATACATGAAAACAATTACAATAATCTAACACTTGTCTTTTTCTGGTACGAGACACTGTTTTGTCGTCGTGTTACTTTTAAACTTAAAGCAGAGCTTATCGTATAATAACCTTGATTATAAACATAACCACTTCTATTGTTAGTTGACCAAAAAGGCAAAATAATAAAAGTTTGATTGATTTTATAAAACAAAAATTTAGGTTGACATCAAATATTTTGTTTCCAAGCCTTATTTTAAGCGAAGACATAACCATTGGTGTAGTCACAAACTAAATTTCTTGCACTACCTAATCGGCTTGATAGCAAAAACACAACTAACTATTTTAATCTTCCTATTTTAAACTGATTTATTGTGATTTAATATAGTACGGACACAACCAGTTTGAACAGGCAAGTTTGAACATAGTTTTAAAAAACCAAAATTTAAAACTTTGGTCTTTTCAAAAATGACCAGTTTTCAAGCTCAATTACCCAAGACCCGAACCTTGGTGAAGCAACAAACTTATTTTCAACTAAGTTCAGCATTTAAAAAAAAACAGATTTCAGCTAGAGTCCTTTGGATATATTTTTTTGTATTCTCTTCTTCTAATCTGATTCATTCGATAAGCAAACTAGTACAGACTTGATCCATTGGTGTAAAAACTAACTAAATATTGTTTAATGCCTAACGAATTCAATAATTTGGAAAAACAAGTATGTACCAAATTGCGAATTTATTTTTAGAAAATAAGAAATTATATTGTCAAGCAATTGATTGACCTTGATGTTAGTCAAGGTCCAAACCATCTGCCTAAATAAGCTATGTTAAATGTTTAATACAAATAATTACAACAATTTAGTCAACAAAAACCGAGCAAGTTTCACACCTTTTTGCTAGAAGAAAAGTCTTTTCAAAGTTAAAACTTTGTACAGTTTATTTTTAAGTCCTTATCTAGTAGAATTATATGTTCGTAATTATACGAAATAGTCGCAAACTACAGTTCTAAAAATAAACTTGACAGAAATTAACTATAATTTAATCATAGTTTTAAAATTTTTTAAAAATGATCAACAAGCCGATATATCTCTTAAAAATATCCAGATTTAAATCTGCAAACTCATCCGGCTACAGTCCGGCATGACTAAGCAAAATCTTTATTGTTGATATTTATTTCACAAGTTCTAATCAAAGTCCATCTTGTATGGAAACTCACCTATTAGCAGCTCTGTTACGCCTCGCACAAGATGATATACCACAAGCGTGACTTGACTTAAAATACTTGCTTCTAAAATTTGCGATCTAAAATTTGCCAAATCATGTCAAAAGGCAATAAGAATCGCGAGGGTGTAGAAAAAAAATATCCCCATAATCAGGTAAACATCCAACAAAAGAAAAAAAAAGCAATAATCGCTTCTGGTTCGAACTCTTTCACGCTTCACAACATCAAGTTACTCAAAGACACTCAAGACTTGGCCCATTCATCGAGAAATGTAATTTTGTGACTCAGGCCATATCTATCCGTGGTATCCTCTCGTGCTACAACACTAATTACCACCAAACTTTAGCAACCTGACTCACTTACGACTGTCCCTCGTTCTGCGAACGAAAACTGTTACACGAAATGAAATAAGTGCGATTGACGTCACATCCGCACTTTGGCATAATCACGCCATCCGACAACTAGTATACTAAACGTTCTATGAATGGAACTCTAACGGCTGACCAGGTTTGTCTTAACATGACAATAATTCCGCATCTAAATATTCTGCTGACCTCTCATTAAATCTTCCGCCATCAGCTATGTGGATTGGCTTTAAAGACTTTCCTCAATTTGAAATTCTAATTTTTATCTCGTTAAACTCTGCGCGAAAATTAAAACGAGACTTTAAGACGTCTTGTGATGTCGTGTGAGGGTCTTTCCCACTCTTCGAATTGGAATCGTAAAGATCTGGCTGGTTGGGATGTTGAAATTTTTTAATGAAACTGGTAATCCAAACTTGTTTCGTTTGCTTTTGGTTTGTGTTTGTGGTTTCGCGCCTAATGAATGTATTTCATCAGCGTAATGATTAAATTTAAGTATCTTTGGGTTTTTATTTTGCCAACGAACGCCAACGAATATTTTTGTATTAATTTAGATTTTTCGGTCTTTTTAATTTTAGAAACTGCCTTCGACGTATTGCACGCCATGACGAGCAGCAATTCTCAAAAGACAGTATTGTCAATGTTATGGAGAAATTCGTGAAGACGGTTAACGCTATGGATGAGACAATTCTGGTGCCGTGCAGGCTCATGGACAGACAGGTAAGAAAGTTGAAAAAAATTATTTGTCCTTTTAAAGCATTTGGAAATTTCTGATGTTTTCGTAATGTAACATGTGTAATCATTAATGTAATCAGTGACAGGTAATCCTTCCATTACTCTCAAAACTTGTTTCAAAGGAAGAGCTTTTGGCTTTTTAAAGGCTCTAAAAAAACCGATTTGAAGAAAACTTAATCTAAAAGACTTGATCATGCTTCTGTTTAACGAATTTCGACATCAGTGTAATCATTACTGATATCAGTGTAAGGGTAAACATAGTTTTTTGATTGCTTTTCAAGCAAAACTAGTATCAAATGATTCATCGAAGAGACTTGATTATCCTTCCTTTAACAATAATCAACATGCGTTAATCATTACTTTAATCAGTGAGAGTAATCAAAAATCTTTTGTCTTATTTCCAAGCTTGCTATAAGGAAATGAATGTTCAACTTCAAAAGAACCTTACTTAATCGAATGAAAGAAAGTTTCTCACTTCTTGAATCCGAGTCGTTAAAAATAAGTGCCGGTCGGATGAGACTCTCCTGAGGACCTCACCCAAAAGTTTTTGACTGTGAAATGAAAACGCTTCTTCCGCAGTCGGGAATTAAATCCCAACCTCACAACAAAAATTGTTTATTTATTAACAAATAAATGCGAATCGCTCAAAAAAGTGGAGGCCCAGTATGACTCTCCTGAGGCTATCCGACTCAACCAAAACTTAGTCCAATACATCTATCAATCACCTTTGAAGAACTCGCAACTCTATTCATCTTCCAAGTTGTTTTTCCATCCTCTAACTATTTTGATACTAAAATTCTTAAAAATAAGTGCTGGTCTCATGTGACTCTCAGGTACCCCAAATATTTTTTAACCGGTTGTTCTCTTAATCAACTTTGAGTTCAAAAATATTTTTTCACCACTCGATTGTCTTCTAAACCTTTTTTTATTAAATTTCCAGGTTGGAGACTCAACAGACATCATCCAAGCGCCAACTAAAAATTCCACCTCGAATCAACTCACACTGAATACGTTCAACGCAAATGGCAAAGCGCACAAGAAACGCTCCAAGAACATTCACGAATACCTAAGCTCCGCCGAGCTGTTCAACTTATACACCATGTTGAACGCTCTGAAAAACGACTTGCTCTGGAATCGTAGCGACGCCGACGACGATGCCAACGAACATGACGAGGGTATTGCACGAAACTCCACATCCGAAGAGAATTCCACAAGTGTACATGCGTCTACCTCCCAAACAGATTTGCTCGCTAACAACAGCTCAGGATCAGCTGCGAGTTCCTCGTCGTCCGTTTCTGCCTCAGCATCGTCGTCATCATCCTCATCATCGACGTCGTCGACAGGGGCCACAGTTAAGGGACACAATCGTCGGCCGTCGACCGCCTCAATGACCTCCACAACATCTGTCAGTAACTTGAGCGATTCCGAGAGTGAAATCTCCAATGAGAACGATTCAGGCATCGAATCCGAAGGCAACTGTGGCAACAGTCAAAAGGGCGAAAACCAAGGTAAGGCCGCTAACGCGGATAAGGCCACCGAATTGGCACGACAATGCCGGCGACATCTATCCGGGCTGTATCAGTGTCTGGAACAAATGACAGACGCAGCCAACTACCTGACCGCCAGATACCAAAGTGATATTGGACCCGTTTAGAAGATGCAACCAAACCGGGCGCAACTATACAAGAAAATCTAGTTTTTCTTATTGTTCAACATAAAAAAAAAATTAATAAAATAACTATTTTTTAGCTAAAACAAAGAAACACATGTTCTAAACAGTGCAAATTCTAAATAATGGGTCATGGGCGACAAGAGATGACAGCCACCCAATCTCTTCTGCCAAATATATAAAATGTATTCTTCTGTTTCATTCACGATCTCTCTCTATCTCTCTTTCATTATGGTTTTTCTTCTTCTCTAATCAGTCTTTTTTTTATAAATTTATTTTTCTACCGGAGCCATTTGACAGTATGATGGATCGTATATTGACAGTTTTGATTGAAATGTGACAGGTGTCATGTGTCAAAGTTTGCACAAAAATTAAAAAAAAAATGAGAATACAAGAATCTATTTTAGTAGTCTATGGGGTTGGGAATTTGAATTATTGTTTTTATTATTTGTTAATTTTTTATTTTACGGGTGAACTTTCTTTCAATAATGAGTGAAGAAAAGACTGAATGTTTCTTTTTTTTTATTGTAATACATACTATATAGCATAGACTTTTAATTTAATTGAGCGACGACATTACCGACGGCTATACACAGCTTTGTGTAGAATAATTGGTCACTTTCGGCGATTCATCTGCTCTAGTGGTTGGTTGGCTCTGGGGTTTCTCTTTGCATTCCTGTCTGACAGTTTGTAAGAATTTTTCTAGGAAACACACTCGAATATTCAACGGGATTCTTACAAAAAACTAAACAAAAAAAGAAAGAAAAATCGAAAAGGTAGAGGTTGAGAATGGTTTGGAAGGATAAAGATTTATAATTGAATAAAAAATAAATAAAAACAAAAACATTGTGATTACTGTTAATTTAATATAATTAATTAATAAAACACATTTCAACATTTTGTTTAAAAGGATAACTTTTAGTTGTACGCTTAGTTGTAGTTTTCTGGAGAATGGCATGTGTGATGGTGATTTTTTTTTATAAATAAAATAAAAAAATATATAGTAAGGCAAAGAGAGAAATAGAATTTCTCTCTTTTCCTTACAATAAAAAAAAGAATAGCCAAAACATTATTTTTTTCAAAATTTTTCTCAACAAAAAACTGGTTTTAGTAATTTTTATTTTTGGATACATATTTTAGAGCACCCTATAACTACGGTAGTCACTATATACTCACTCAACACAAGAGAATGTAAGAAAAAATAAGAAATTTTTATTTCTCACGTAGAAAAAAGGGATTTTTTTTAGATCAGAATATTTTCGTATCCTTTTGTTGGGAACAAACCAGGGTTTAATAAAACGAAATTGTAACTATTTTGCATTGTTAAAAATAAAACGGAAAATATATTTTATACACAGAGAAAGAGAATGTTAGCAAAGTAAAAGAAAAAATACATACACAAGCTTACAAAACGCAAAAAAAGAAAAAAAAAAAAACAAGATTGGAAAACTTTTTATGAAATGTGTAATGGTAATAGTCGCAGTTAAAAATGAACAAAAATAAACACAACACAAATTTGTTAGAGAAATTGTAAAAATTAGGATATATATATTATAATATATGTGCATACTTTAAAAGATACAATAAAATTAAGAAATTTAATTGAAAAAAAAAATCGCAACACAAACTTTGTTTTTTATTGAAATCTTTTCTGGACTTTTAGGGAATGGCTTTATCGGACTCTTGGACATTTCCGAATTTTTTAGATGCATGAAAAACCTACAAAAATGAAGAAAGTTTACGCATGGAAGGAAATTTCAATTGAAAAGCTGTGAGATCTTAAATTTGACAAACAACAACATCTTTGATAGCATTTAAAATAATTTTAGCTTCCCATTTTTGCGCGTTTCACCCCTTGAAAATTAATTGATGGCAAATTGGAAAAATGGGAAGCTATTGGGTACAAAAAAATGTTCAAGGTAAAAGAAACATTATTTGTTCCATATTATAAGAAGTCGAGACCGGAAATAAGGCGGAGTTCAGTACTTGTTACCAAAAAATTTATGAAATTCATTTCCTTTACTCTGTCCAATTCATCATGTTCAGCACAGGGAATTTCTAGTGGTACGAAAGAAGTAAATGTCAACGATTTTCTTACTGCATGTTTATAAAATTGCAAAAAGCTCCCTTACAAAATCCAAACAAAACAAGAAGTGAGTAGGAGCAAGAGTTCGTCAGTAACGAACTTTTGAATACCCGACCCTTTTAACCCTGTAAAACAGAATTTAAAAATTTTTTGGTCTAAATTCATGCTCTTTATGTCAATTATTTGTGTTCTCCACGCTCCTAGGCTTAAAAGATGCAAAATAAAATAAAACAGTTCTAATTTCGTTAGAATCATGAGAAAATTCATTAAAAGCGAAAATTAATGCTTGAAAAACAGTTTTTTCCCCAAAAAACGCCCCCTAAAAGTGGGCGAAGCTCAACCTTGTATTCAACAAACTACGTAAATGGCACTGTCTTAACTATTGGTCACATAATTTTTATACCCTATTCTACAGGAATGGAGTATATTAAGTTTGATACAGGCGAAAATGTAACATAGAGAAATAATGACGATAGAACCCCAAGACCTTAAGGGCATATGATTGAGACTGACTTCTGAGTCGAATGAGCCATGTCAGTTCGTCTGTCTGTCCGTATGTCACCAATTTTTAGGCCTTAAATTTTGAGCTAGTAAGCTGAAATTTTGTTCGTAAGCTCTCTGTCATCCGAAGCAATACAAGTGTTAAAATTTTTCAAATCCGGCCGCAGACACGCCCACAATCGGTCTAAATTTGCAACAACCTCCTGAAATTTATTATTTAGCATCTTCTAATGATTACAAGTCATTAAAAATAAAAATAAAGTCCGCAGACCGCTCCTTGTGGGCGTGGCATCGACTGAAAGTGTAATATTTCAAATGTAATTTATTCAATTTTTTTGTTCCAAATCGAATAATTTTTACTTAATATATTATGTAGAAAGCACTTTTTTTAAAATTTCTTTCATACAAATTTTTGGGCTACGCCCACATTTGGAGGCAGAATTTAAGAAAAAAACTACTTTTTAGCCTAACTTAAGTAAGGATAAGAAATAAAATTTAGCACATTAGCTTCACCGGGTTCTATACTAGATTTCGTTTCTACAAAGTTTTTGGCCACACCCATGTTTAGAGGTTTATATTGCGAAATTGTTGAATTTTATCCAAAAAATTACATATTTGGCATCGAATTAAAGAGTAATTGTTCAAGGGGAATGTTTAGGGGCATAATTCCATAAAAACCTATAAATTTCCAGAAACACATGGATTTCGACTGCTTTTTAGCTTTAATAAGTATAGAATAGGAAATAAAATTTACCACACAAAAAACACCGGATACTATTTCAGATTTTAGAGATTAGAGCTCGATTTTACAAAATTATTGAATTTGAACCAAAAAATTACAGTTTTGCGTACATTTTAGCCGCAAACTTGGATATTTTTATGCTAATATTCATTTTCAGTAATAGGCGTTGGGCATGCCACGCCCCTCTTTTAAGAAAAAAGTAAACAAAAACTTATAAGGAATCATTTTTTTTTTCTATTTAAAATGATGTAAATTGTAACGGGACGGGGATGGAAAACAAGAAAATAAACGAATGGAAAGGGGAATAGGAATGGAAAGGAGAAAAGGAATGCAAAGGAGGATAGGAATAGAGAGGAGAATAGAAATGGAAAGGAGAATAGGAATGGAAAGGATAATAGGAATGGAAAGGAGAACAGGAATAGGGTATACCGCGGTCCTTTACAGAGGGACCGAAGCTTTTACATATGCACTGTTGCACTTACTCACTGGTTTTTTTCTATTTAGAATGAATTTTCCGACATGTTAAAAGTAGGCATGGTCGATAGTGCGGGCGGTTCAAGTTTTGTCTCTTTAAAGGCTTTCTACCACTATTGCTCACCAGAAAAATTCGAATTTTGAAACAAAATGTAAATTTGAGGTTGTCTGACCAAGTCAATTGTAGGCGTGACAGTGGGACTTCACACTTCAACTTCACACATACGGACAGACGAACATAATAGAAATAGATTAGAAGCTATAGTCACTTTACTGGCGCTACCATATCAGAAGGCCAAGTTAAGAGGTTTTGAGCGTAGGTATCTCGAAAATTATTTCATATTTTAGACCCGCCATTGGCATTCATTTGAAGTTAGAAAATTGTATACTGAGATTTTTTTGACTTTTTTTTAAGTTATGACCTTAAAGCTTAAACACATTGACAACGGGCACATATTTTCCATTCCTTATTTCTTAAAATCTTTTTAACATATTTTAAAGATTAAATTATAATGAAATTTAAATTTTGCTTTAGTACATGTTTAATTTATTTTTATTTTCAAACTATAATTTAGCCGGACTAAGTGTACCAAATATCATATTTCTTCGATACGCATATGTTTAAAGGCTGCATAAATAGGAGGTGCGGACGGACAGACAACGGTGCAATACCAGAAGAGGCCCTGTTTCCATTCTTAAACGGACCGATAAAAAGCATATAGATATTATTTTCCAACAATTCATCTTAGAAATTAATCGTTTTGATCCATATCAAGTGTTGTCATGAGAATCAAATTAAATTGTTCTTGTATTTGGCCTTGTATGGTTAGCCGAATACGAAGCCAGTCAGCTCGATTTCGCGGTTCTAAGAAAGCATCTAAAACCAGTTGTACGAATTGAGTACTCCCAAAAAAATTATCTGTGTCCAAGTTGATTTCCAAGCTAAAAATAGAAAAAAACATAGCCGACTTTACTTTATACCTACACATTTCTTAATAAAAGCTTACCTTTCTGGTTCATCAAGGAACACATTTAATTTATCTATTCCCAAATCGGTAGTGTTTTCCTTTACCACTTTTGAGATTAGATTAAATTTCACCGAAAACTTTGATTTTACGATTGTAATCACAGTGTTTCCATCGTCCTGAATTGGACGACTAAGGTAACGTCCGTCAGCGGTATATTTGCCACGCAGTATCAGCTTTGGAAAAGTGCCATACAGCTCGACTTTACGCGTTGCAAGGTCCGATGTGAAACTTCTGCAAAAAGGTGGCCATAAGACAATTTTAATTACAAGGAAGCATCCTAAGGACCGTTCTTACACCACACGCTCTATTTGTAGATCACACAATCCGCCGATAGAAAGGTCTGTAAACTGAAGTGCTAGACTTGACAAACCTAATTTGGTATCGGATTTTTCGGGTAGTTCTAACCCGAACGGATGGAGGACAGGAAACCCGTTCTCTGCGCAAAATGCTTTTGAAGAATTTCGAAAAAGTTCTTCCACGGTCTTACGTATGCACTCTGTGTCGTCGGCATGACACCGTTGAATATCGGCGGCTACAAGAAAAGTCGAATAAAACCTAGATATTTTTTAAGCCATTGCCCAGCTAATGCTGACTTACGAAAACCACTGGCTTCCCCGACTAAAGCGACCAGACAAACGACAGCTGAGACGATCACACACAGCGAAATCATTGCGTTGCGGTTGTAGCTCGTAACCTTTCAACTCCAAGCTCGATAGGCAAACTGCAGAGTCCTTCTTGGTTTTCGCTCTTTTATAAAAAAAAACGTGATAACAAAAAAACACGATCAATTACCCGAACAATGCAGATTTGTTCCTTTATGTTGACATGTGAACTTTATAGGTCCACGTTTTAGCGTAGACAATTCATTTCATTTCCAGTAGACATTTGAGTCAACAATGTCAAGAATAAGGTAAACCATGTCAATAAAAGCTGTTGTCAATGGATGTTGCCTGGTTTCCTTTAAAAAAAAGAAAAACCTCGCGTAGCTTTTTGGGGACTATGCACTTTGTTGCAGCTGAATTAAGAGAGATAAAATTCAGGGAACAGTCAATATGGCTTTATTTTCACCGAATAGAACTTAAGGATACAATAGCCCTTTTTATCGCATCTGCAAATCAATAAATAAAAGGAGCTGTTTGTTCTCCAGGAATTCCTCATTGATAGAAGGCCCTACATGGGGTATATTAATTTTAATGCATATAGGTTGTAACACCGTTAAATAATCACTGTTGACCCTTCAGACCTTTAAGAGAGATGATCGAGACTGGCAGGCGGATCGATTAAGCCATGTCCATCCGTCCGTCCGTCCTTTACTTTTCGTCTGAATGTGTGAAGATCTTAGGTCTTCAAAATCAAGCTAGAGAGCTGGAACTTGAGCCTTGACATGGTTCTTATATTGCACAGACAAAATGGGTTAAATTTGCCAACGGTCACACCCACTATTCGCTTCAATATGCGAGACAACTTTTGTTTCACATCTTATTTTAAAATGCCTTTTTGGTCAAAAAAGACGAGGCATAGGAACACAAATTTTGGTGCAATTGGGGCCAGAGGCCTTTAATAAGACAAAATTGAGCCGCCCATACCATCGACCACCCACTTTTTGTATGCTAAATATTTAAAAACCTTATTTTTTTGGAAAGATCATTCTTAATTGAAAAGAAATGTATGAAAAATATTTAAGATATTACCATTCGCTAAGTTTGTTGCATACAAAGCATTGAGCTCCGCCCACTTTTAGGGGCGATTTTGGGAAAAACTGTTTTTAAGAAATAATTTTCGCCTTAAACGCTTTTTCTCGTGGTTTAAACAAAATTAGAATCGATTGATATATAACGGGTGATTTTTTAAGAGGTTGAGAACTTTTTTAAAAAAAAAAAACCACAAAAAATTCGAAAAAATTAATGAAATATTTATTTGAATCGATAGTTTGAACCTTGCAATTTAATGTTTAAAGATAATTTCATGCAAATGTTGACCGCGGCTGCGTCTCAGGTAGCCCATCCGCTGAGTCCAATTTTGGCATACTCTTTCACACATATCGGCCGGTATCTCACGAATGAATGCATGGATGTTGGCTTCCAGTGCGTCAATCGAAGCGGGCTTGTCCCTATAGACATTAGCCTTGACATACCCCATGAAAAATAATCTAATGGTGTCAAATCGCACGATCTAGGCGGCCAATTGACAATCTTCCGAATAGACTGCTCAGAAGGTCGAGAATGCCGACCATAAAATGGAAGCAGCGCGCGATGAACATTTCGAACCGAGCACGAATTTTGATAGTAAAATTCAATAATTTGCAAGCGTTGTTCATTTGTAAGACGATCCATGGTTAAATTGCAAACCAAACTGAAGCTGTTTGACAGTGACACAAGGTACTAAACACACGTCAGCTATCAAAACCAGGGTTGCCAAAACCAAACCAGCTAAAAAATCACCCTTTATTAATTTTTCTGAATAACCAAAATTCGTGACGACTTTTTAATGCGGGAGCCACAAAGCAGCCTCAGGCTTTGGCTTCATCCCGTTACGATACGACGGCTTTAAGCCGGCTTTGCAAAGACATTGCGCTTATGGAGAGAGAGCTTTTATTCAATCACTACGCTCTCTAAGTATGCCAGGATGAATTAAAAAATACGCACACACAGCCCAAAGCCCTGGTAACTAGTGCAGTGAAATACACACGTTCTTATGGAAAACGAAGTCACGAAGGTCTTCTATGGACCGCTTCCCATAAGAACGTGTTTATTTAACTCAGTTGTCAGTTGTGTACTTCAACGTGACGGATGCAACGGATTCATTGGGATGAAGGCCTTACTCTAGTATTCAGTGGCCCTTTTGACTGTAGTAGTCTTCTAACATAAACTTAACATAAGAAGTCCGTAAAGAAGTTGCATGACTTTCTTTTCAATATTATTGAGTATGACAAATTCATGGTCGTGCTCATGAGACTTTATCTATCAGCTCACTGCTGACTTTTGCTTACCTCTGTAAAGCTTTACTTTTATTGAGGCTCTTTTTTGGTCCCGATGGAAAACGAACTATGAATGGAACTGCAATAGGAAAATGTTACCTTGATTTTTTTAAGTAAGTATTTTTGAAGAAACATTTATGATGAGTAGAGTCAAAGGACGCTGCTAAAGTTCTTGTTAGTTCTTAAGTTGAATCCGTTTCTGGGGTTGCTGGTCCCCAATCGGGCGCCTCCCCAGGTGGCGGATAGGTAAATGCTTACCAGATATGGTGGGTACCGGCATGACAAATATCCGGGGCGTACCAAAATCAGCAAGAAACGAAAAATCCAGGAGCGTCTGCCTCAAAATGAGCGGCTTCCTGGTCGGCGTCTGTGGTCCAGGTTAGGGTCGCAATATTAACCAACTTTTTCTCCTCCAATAGAATGGTCAACAATTAAATGCATGCCAGATGCATTTATGAAATACTCTGCTTGTTATATTATTGCTTTTCTCCGTTAAGACGAAGCTTGTTGGGTGAGGCCCAGGTCCACCCCGGACTGTAGCGCCACCTTAAGTAAGTAAGTAAGTTTTCTCCGTTAAGGCATAACACTTGCGGGAGTAAGTTTGGTGTTTCTGTGCAGAATTTTCATGTTACGTACTGGCTCATCAGCATTTGCGTGTTGGATCCAGAACTACTTTTTTCTTCTATCCTTTATATCCTCAAATTCTTTCCGCTCGCTATGTGATACGGCTTATAAAAAAAGTGCAACTTATCGCCAAAGAAAATTCGATACTTGGAAGCTCTTAAGTTGTGTGCAAAGGTGCTGCCTTAGATAAGTAATTAATTGTTATGAGAAAAATCTTAGATCATTTACTAATGGAACCAAGGACCGCGTTCGGAAGCTTAAAAAACTCCTTATTGAAATTCGATTGTTAATGTTAATATTAAACTTGACTTGAAAACAAAACGCACATTGGTTTTCTCTTAAAGAAAAATCCATTTTGCGTCAGAAAATTTTAGTATTTTAGAATAGCAACGAAAATAGCATACGAAATGGCAAAAACTAGTGAGGTGGTCAGATTTGGACAAAGAATCAAACGTGTTCACTGTAGCTCCAATGGTAGAGCATTACTCGCGACAAGTAAGGGTTGCAGGATCGTACCCTGCCGGTGAGCCACACACGTTTTTTTCTTTCAACATTTCCGTCCGCTAACATTTCAACTCCACTCTACGAGAAAATTTTTATGTTCGTGAGAAAAATGAGTTATTAAAGCGACGTTCAAGACTTCTGTTTGTTTTTCTGCTTAAACTGAATACACTTGAGAAACGGTTTACGCAAGTCATTTATTGTATTATAAATTTAACAATAATTATAAAAACGGGATTTTTTGAGTACATATTTGCACCAATTCTCATCCTTTATTGATACTTTTAACTGACTTCGTGTGAAGGCAATAACAATTTGTCGTGTTGGTACGTACCTAATTAAAACGAGTGATACCAAAAATTCGACTGTTAAAAACACATTCTTTCCGTCTTTATGCTAATACCTCACAAAATCAAACTTGATGCCATCCTTCTGCAGACAAACCCGTTAATTTTGCATTCAAAATCAATATAGGTGCCTACCTAGAGTTTGATGGCAATTTGACTGACAATACCAGTCACGCGAGTCCTAAACCAGATTACTATCAACATTCAAGAAACCGAAATTCCGACATTTTACAAAAAATACATATCCCAAAAGGTAAACCCCAACAATGCTTAAATTGTTTGCAGTTGCTTCTTTTATCTGGTGCGACTCTATATACAATAAGTGTATTTGTATTACATACTTACAAACCCAAAACCCAAAGTGCCATTCAAACATATTGCCACATCCACTAATTCAAGGTTGACGTTCGACGTCGGTCGTTTGCTATTTCGCATTAGCTCACCGTGCATGGAATACGCCAAAGTGATAATTAGACACAAGAGAAGACTCACTCCACACAAAACACAGACTGAAGAATCGAACGGAAAGAAGAAGATGGAAAAAAGCTTTCAAAAACATATAATCGGACAATAAAGCAAAAATAGAAAATCCAAAATTTTCTAAAAAAATTTGACATGCGTCAAACATAGAACTGCGAAATGATCGCAAAGCAAAAAGTGGTCCATCATCATTAAAAATAATTTGAGGAATTTCCCCTTTCGCCAATTAAAATTTGGCAGCACTTTCAGCTCGGCCGATATTTAACAATTCCAAGCACTTCAAATGCTGGGCAAAATTCGCGCCCAAAACGATCTCAAAAGGTTTTTTGTGTTAAGATCTTTAAGGCGCAGCCGGAATTTTAAGCAGCCGAAAGAAGACCCGTGTTCTCGTTAGGTATTCTGCTCAAGTTGGAGATTCTAAGATTCGGAGTCGTGCGACAGTGGCAACATACCAAGCTGGGAATCCCATTCGATTTGATGATGCAGATATCAACTTAACTGGGGTTTGTCGCCACTGTGAATGACCTCAGCAGTTAATGCAGTCTCTTGCCCCACTGTGACCATAGTTACGACATTGTGGTATTAAGTGAAACTCTTCACTTTACTCAAGTCTGGTTTGGGTGCGAAAGCACTAGCCTTTGTCAAAGGGGTTGACTGGTAGGGGGAGCTTGGGATTTATGAAGTCAATCAATTGAACCGCCACAGATACATTGCACATTACCGTCAAACGAAGCTAAAAGAGAAGCGAAACCCCATATTGTCTGCTGCGGGTAAACATAACTATGTGGATAGGCTTTATATGGAGTCTCTCGTGCGCTGTTGTCCATTGATGAGTGCGGGGAGGCTGGTGTCGCTCGTTGTTTAACCAGCTTAAGCTTTCCACCCGCCTTCCCCTGAAAATACTCTTCGAGAGGTGCTGCTGCGGTTCGTGCCATTCAGAGACAAGAAAACTGCTTACAACGACTGTTTTCTGTGTTTTGTGGTGACCTACTTTTGGCGGCCCCCTTTTGTTGGTACGGCGCGGCGCCCGTGCGGGTTGAGGTGCCAGAAGGACGCCGCGTTTGCACTTTTCATATGCGAAGCTACGAGTATGTGCCGGGTCCAAAGGTTGGATTGAGTGTTTTGGTCCGTTTCGGCGGACAGGTGAGCTGAGCTTTATTATGCTGGTGAGAACTTGAATCATGGGAATGACTTGGGTGGCGATATTACGTAGCAGAGTTTGGGTGTAGGAAAATTACAGCAAACGTAAGTCAATAATATGCGGCAAAGCAGGAAGAAATAATTACCATAGCGGTGGATAATGGAATCCATTGGAAGTGATTTTGGAATCGGATTTGGGCTTTGATATCAGAAACGATTTAAAGTGCTTAAGTATTTTACCATAGAATTCTCATTGGAGTGTTTGGGCCCTGCACAACTGGTGCTGATCCGGTTTTCACGATTTCCCGAAAACAACTTGAATCAACTTTAATGATTAAGTTGATAGTCCCAGATCACTTCAAGTTTCAAAGAGAAAAAAAAGTACACCGGCTTGATGGCTTCTAAAATTTGATTAAAGCTCTTCCGGCACTGTATTTTTGCAATCGGTACCTAAATGCTCAAAATTTCGAATATTGCGATCACAAAAATGAATAAATAAAATGAATTAAATAAATAAAATAAATAAAATAAATAAATAAATAAAATAAATAAAATAAATAAAATAAATAAAATAAATAAAATAAATAAAATAAATAAAATAAATAAAATAAATAAAATAAATAAAATAAATAAAATAAATAAAATAAATAAAATAAATAAAATAAATAAAATAAATAAAATAAATAAAATAAATAAAATAAATAAAATAAATAAAATAAATAAAATAAATAAAATAAATAAAATAAATAAAATAAATAAAATAAATAAAATAAATAAAATAAATAAAATAAATAAAATAAATAAAATAAATAAAATAAATAAAATAAATAAAATAAATAAAATAAATAAAATAAATAAAATAAATAAAATAAATAAAATAAATAAAATAAATAAAATAAATAAAATAAATAAAATAAATAAAATAAATAAAATAAATTAAATAAATAAACTAAATAAAATAAAGAAAATAAACAAAATAAATAAAATAAATAAAATAAATGAAATAAATAAAATTAATAAAATTAATAAAATAAATAAAATAAATAAAATAAACAAAATAAATAAAATAAGAAGGGCGACAACTTTTAAGTCGCCCGTTTAAGTACGAAATCGTAGGCACTTAAGAGCCTACTATAGGATGCTCGAGTTTTGTTTGTTATAAGACGCTACTTAGACGATTTCAACTTTGAATCTCTCAAAATTTCTGCCAAAGCAAATATACAATCTCCAGTGTATATTTTGCTTTGAGATTGCCTTGCTCACTATCCTTTACTATCTTCGCACTATCCTCTCTTCAAGCTGCTTTCTTATATGGAATGGACTTTCAGGTTGCTTAAGTGATCCACGCGCCGTGGCGTAATGGTTAGTGTGTGTGCTTACTACGCCGGAGGTCTGGGTTCGAATCCTGCCATCGTCACCTGAAAAAAAAAGACTTGTTCTTTTTCACGGTCCCCACCTCCGCGAGGGTCTGACAAGCCCTCCGAGAGTATCATTTGTCTTGAAAAACCATTTGGTAATATGGCGTTTTCACCGGAAAACGCTCTCCCAATATGGGTGCAGGGCGGGGAATTAAGCGGGAAGGACGAGATGAGCAAAAACTTCGTCAATGTCTGTCTTACAGGATAAGATGAGTAATAAACTCACAAGTTGTACCACTGATTTCTCCTGTAGAGGCATAACACTTGCGGGTGAAAGTCTCAGTGTTGCTAGGCAAGTTTCGTTTTGTTTCCGGTTATGCTAAGGAGCTTTTATGCTCTAATTTTTCTAAAAAAAAAAACCTTTCAGCGACTGTAGAGGAATTTTGGAGGGATATGTTGTGGAACATTAGCTTCGTCTTTTAGTATAATACAAACCTAATAATTTAATGGGTGTACATCACAAAAACTTCAAATTCATATTAAAAGACCTTCGACAATTCTAGAAAATAACAAATGCTTACAACCACCTGTCCGTTGGTGGTTTAAGACAATAATGAGCATAAAAGAAATTTCGGTGATGATGCCCTAGTATGGACCATTCGAACTATTTTTCAAAGCAAAATTATAGCCATGCAGGGTTGCACAATTGCTCTTATAACTTTCTTTTAGCTTTTCCCTCGGTACTTACCACTATGACAATCTGCGGATCCAATTTGAAGGTCAATATTTTGGTACCGAAATTACATCGCTCTTGGACCATAAAAAATTGCTGTTACAAAATACTTTTTATGGTGTCACGAAATTCAATAAAATTAACGAGGCGAAAAGTTGAGCTAAATTAAATAAGGCTTGACGAACTAATAGGATTGCACCGAATTACGCTGTTATGTTGACTCTTATGTAAAGGTCATGGTCAGTAAATTTGCCCCTAATCCGCCTGTATTTTACCGCCTCTATAACTTTCTGTGATGCAATGTGAAACCTTTTAGGTAAGATCAAATTGATTTAGTTAGGTCAGCAGTTTTAATCGGAATTAATGCTGCCTAATAGATACCTACGAGCAGAGAACCTGTAAGCATTCTTAATCATTCAAGTCACGCGATCGAACAAGCGATTATATTTTTAATTTCCTTTTATAATCCACTGACAAACTTTGTGTTGATTTGGGTAAGACCCATTAAAGAAAAGAAAAACAAAAAAACCCTGCACGAAGTTTGAAATCGCGAAAATTCTATCACACAGCGACATGAACACGCCCTCTTGAAAGTGGATCGTGCCGCTAGGCTATCGCGAAATTTCTCTTCATTTCGTTTCAGGGCGGATTACCATGTCACGTGGACACGAGTTAGCCATAACATGTAAAAAACGATACCAACAAAAAAATAATCGGAATTTTAAGCAAGTCTAAAGCATTCCTAAGCTTGAGACAATGGAATTAGCTCGCCGCCAGATCAAGCCCGCCTAGCACGACTATAATGTCAAAGGTGACTTCTGATTGAGTGGACACATGATGATAATGATTGAATGGCTGCGTAGGCATAACATTTGTGATTCACGCAGATCGCGTGGCAAAGATGGCTGTTATCTGTGGAGCTTCCCCCTCGATTTGATAGAGACGCAGCGGCTGCGGCATCTCGTTCCGACTGGTTTATCAGCGTTTGATTGCAATCTTGGGCATTCAATTAGCCATACCAAATGGAATTGACGTGAATCACTACTTGGAGGTTCATAGATTTCTGGAAAGATCGCATCGCATAGTAAGTGTGGGCAAGAGAAAACTACTTATACTAAACTGTTAATGGGCCTTAAGTGCGTTACAATAGTGCTGCAATTTGCATAACCAGCTTCATCCCGGGCTAACCACATTACTCCATCATGAATATGGAACGACAATGATTGCGCACCAAGACTGTGTGCTGGGATCGATCTCCACAAACGAATGCACAATGAAGAGAATTGGCCAACAATGCGAATAAGCAGAGAGATCGTGATAAAAAGAGTATAGTAATAATAATGCCAGCAGCAACTAGACCGCGCGGTTTCGATTCATCATGATCCGATCCAAGCCGCAGCCAGTGTCTGTCGCGGTAGTGGGATGCTCCTATTGGATGGAATTTATCGTACGTTTTCGCTTGGATGTCACACACATCCGTCGGACGTGAATGGAGTTCGAAAAGCCCGTACAGATACGCGAATTTCATCTTGAGATGCCTACTTTGGGCTTGGCTGAAGATGCGAGGGCTCGACAAGCACACACAATAGAAAACCGGCTTTTAAATTCCCGTCGACGAAATCACGCCATCTCTCTTTCAGATTCTATTTAAGTAGCGGATCTTAATGGAGCATTCGTTAAGGTTAATTCGGAAATGCCAAGTGGGGCGAGGCATTATGAGCGTCTTGAATAGTTTCTCTCAGCCTCCATATTCGAATTGGGAATAGGTATAATAATTGTTTGGGGGCGATCAGGGGATGATTGTACCCACATGCAATACACATTCGTACCTATACGGACAGGTTTCAAATTGAATAAGAGCGATGATGTCGACCTGACGACGACGGACGACGTTAGGGGTTGACCGACTTGGATTAAGTGACAGTGATGTGATGATGATGATGATGCGCTCTGTGTGGTTTGAGATCATTGAAACTTCTAGATCTATTAGCGGGCGAGCAAGTCACGTGTTCAATGTATGAGAATAGATTGAGTTTAACAATTTTTATTTTTAGCGGTTGATGAATTGCGCCGGAATATTCTCGTAAGTATTTTCACTGCAGAGTTGGAGATCGATGATCTGGTTGATCGTAATTGACGTTATAAAATTTTGCTAACAATTAATACCCATCTGAGTAGGTAGGTATCAATTTTGATATTACGAGAGACTGTAGCGTAATGGATACCTACTCACAACGAGTATAATTTGGTATGGCAATCTTATAACCTGCACACGTAAGGAGTCAAATGTTTATACCTATGACGGAAAATTGTGTAACCAGATAATCTTAAATACATAGTTGCATTTTTTTTTAAATAACAAATTCAAGACCAATTGGCTACCATTAAAATGGGTCCACACTTATGGTGAATGGGAAATATTAGAATAAACTTAAATTTAGTTTATTGACTTAAAATTTATATATAAAAAGTTGTCAAAAATTTTAGTTATTTTTAAGCACTTAGTATAAAGATGGCCGATGGGTCTACTAGACTGACGCTTTGATTTATTGATTTACATAAAATTTAAATAAGTAGGTAGGTAGGTATACAGTATTAGACTTTGAAATAAACTACAAAATCTAAGAAGGTACGCGGTGAGTTATAAAATAAAGTGTCCCATTTTTAGAACCAGAATCTTTAGAGTATCTTCCAAGTTGATAGATTCTGATCCAAAGCAGTTCCTGCGGATTTCTTTTAGTACTGGGCATATTCCTAGGAAAAGGTGAACGTCTTTTCGCACTCTGTGATTCCATAAGTTACAGAACAAAGATAGATCAGCGTGATGCGCTGATATATAACTAGCTGAGACCAATTACTTTTCCTCTTTGTTTAAGCATATGACTGATATTTTCGACTGTTGATGAAGTTTGAAAATGCCTACATAAAATTATAAATCAGAAAACTTAGATAAAAAAACTTCTTAGAAACTCTTAATTTTCACCCCAAGTAAGTTATATACCAGACAATAAAACCAGCGCTAAAAACAAAGGAAGGCTGGTACTTGCTTATTGATGCATCCTTAATCGAAGAAGGCAATTGAGCAGCAAAGCCCTCTTTCGACCAACCGTTCATTTATAAAACCCTCATCATCCCAGTTTTGCTTTAGGGTGCGAGCATGGACCCTGTGGAATGTGGATGAAAACGCTATAGGCTGCATCGAGAGGAAAGTCATTCGGGTGATCTTTGGTCTCGTCTGCACAAACAAAGAGTGGACGAAGAGATATAAAATCGAACGGTACGGGATGTACTGAGATACAGACCTAGCCAAAAGACCATTTTTGCTGCAAACCATAATTTGAGTTCCTTAACCTTGTCCTTGAATATATGATTTATACAATACCTATACTTTAAGTAAGTATAGGTACCATGAGTAGGGTATAGAAAGGGAATTTTTTTTATTGCCGAAACACGATTTAATAAAGACGATTCGATCATAAAGACTTAAAAAAGTGAAAACGCAAGGGAAATGATAGGCGGGGATGTTAACGTTGTCCCCAGTTTCCCACACTGAGTACTGTTATGTAACAAAATATATTTTCATATATACTATCCTAAAAACCGGAGCATAAAAAGCAACCTACGAAATTCTGAACGTTTGCCAAATTCGCGACGGTTTTAAACAACGCCTATTAAAGTTACGTGTTAACAGAAAAGTTTCTACTTTTTGATTCTCAAATTTTTATGTTTGCAAATTTGTGATGTATATCTCGTGAAAATTTTGAGGCGTAGTCAAAGTCCTTCATAAGGTCCTACACATTCTCTTATGCCTCGCTTAGGCCCTTTAACGATGACTGAATATTTTTCACTGATTTCATCTGATTTCACATCTTCTCCATAGTTTACTAGCGGCTTTGGTCTATCCAGAAAAATCACCATCAGATTTGATCTAGTATAGGTTTTGTGGGTCGCTGATCTGGGGGTTTTTTCCCGAGAAATTGGGCTCTCACCCTCAATCTAGCAAAAAAAAAAACACAAAAAAGGGGTTTAATTTAGCACTTTCAGTGTTTATTGATAAAAAAAATATGTTTTTACATTTATTTTGAAAATTAAATAGTATTTTATAAAAATTTCAGCATTCGGGTTAAATGAGGGGGATAAAAAGACATTCTAATAGGAGAAATTTTCTATTATTTAGACCTTTTGACTTAAATTTTAAGAATTAAATGTCAATCTAACAAGAGACAGAAATCTTTGTCAAAACATTTAATAATAAATTAGTTAATTTATTTAGCTTTACAGCTAATAAGAGGCGGTTAAAGATGAAATGGGGCCGTTTTTAGAGCAAATGGGATGGAATTTTCTGAATTTTTTGGTAATTTTTGATTTTTTATTAAAAATTACAAATAAAAATCCTTAAATTAAGAAAATCACTCACTTAAGGTGGTGTTTTTGTTTTGTTCTCTTCCTGGGATCTGAATTCTTAAAGAGAGGGGGCTTAAAGTGAGTTAAGAAATTTTTAAACGCAAATTAACTGAAGTAATCAGAAGGTGGAAGAACATAGAATAAAAATCTTTTAACTCAAACATAAGGTAAGCTAATGCCCTTAAGGTCTTGGGAGTCTATCGTTTTTATTTCTCTATGTTACATTTCCGCCGGTATTAAACTTAATAATGCTCCATTCCTTTGGTATATAAAAAGTATTTCCTCCTAACAACATCACTATTTTAACAATTCAGAGGAATGCAACTAAAGATTAAAACACTCCTGGACTCTACAAATTGCTAGGATTTGCTAAGTATTTTTATCATCTGATAAAACGATGATAAAACGATATTAATGTTCGGTGCAGGGCCAACACATTTAATAGGTTTTTTCATGTTGCACTGGTTGATAAAAAACTCAGGTTATCTTTGTTCAGGTCTTAGTGTATTTGACTTCCTAGGGAAGAATTTGGGGAGTTTTGTAAACAGCTGTTCTGTCGAGGTAAGCTAGACTTTATTGGTCTCGGAATATGAAAATAGTTTCCCTTGTTTATTGGAACAGAGATTTATTCTAACACAACTGTTGACGGCAAGCAGTTAATTTTGACAAGAAGCAAGCACTTAAGCCTGAAAAATGCGTAGGTATGTTCTTGCCAACAACGTATGACTGTACAGGTGCCTTAGTGTTTGTCTGACTGTACGGTTTGATGGAGGCGATTCTCTATAAATTCCAGATCCTGTCCTTGTCTCCATTTGGAAACCGTGTCTGTGTACCAGACGGCAGAAGCCGTGATGGAATTGGGTTACATTTTTCCCAGACTTCTCTTGGAGGGATAATTATGGAGAAATTTACTTGGAGGATATCGTCCAGAGGCATGCTGAATGGTCTTTCAGAAGCTATTTCTTTGAACAGAGCTAAGTGATCGGAACGGATAACATATGCTCAGTCTTGCTTGGATTATAATATTTATTTAAACAGATGTAAGACCTCGTTTACACCAGATGTAAGACAATTCAGTTCCGTGCAGACATCCTATAGCATGAAGATCCAAAGGCACCGGGAGAGTGGAACTTGCACCTCTTAGAATACTTGCAATGTGAAAAAACCCCTGGCAAAATCCTAGCTAAACGTTGAGCCCGTTTCACGTTTTCGACCGAAGTGACTTCGTTGATCTTTGTCCCTCATGCCATCACAACAAGGCTTTCAGTATTACCAAGAGCTTTTAATTACCCAATTGTTAGATCGAAAAGGATCTGGTGACCCGGTTTGTGGTGCAACTTACGCGTGGGTTCCATAATAGTCAGCTGTCGAAGAAAAATACATGGTACTCGGTTTTCCCTAAGAATCCTTTGGTTCCACAATTCGATGTGGATCGAGATCTAGCTTCCACTGGTACAGAAACAATAGTGCTTTACAGAGAGGACTTCTTCTCATCTATGAAGGACAGAAAGTGCTTTTAAAAAGCGCAAAAAGACTTCTTTTGAGAGATTTATTGCGTCACGAAATTCAAAGATTGATTTTGTAGGATAATTGAAAAGGGTACCTTTTTGGCCTGAATTCTAAAAAAAATGACTGGTAAAGAATGATTAAGAATTGCGTTTCGTCACAGCCTCCGCAATGACTTATCAATGAACGCGTGGTCGATTATTACCGACTCATAAGAAGAGTTTCTTATGAGCACATAATGCCCCATGGTCAGCGCAAAAAACAGCATAAATTAAAATTTGGTTTTTTGGCAGTAAGTTTTATAAGTAAATGCTCGACATTATTCGAAAAATGTGTGTCTGGGTGGACGATCATGGTTGCATCCACTGATGAGCATCAGAGGCCAATATAGTTATGCGAAACACACGTCGATCAACAGACTGGAGCTAAGATCATAATGATCTGTTTGACACAAATTGTTGTTGTAAAAGTCACGGTCTGGCTTTGTAAATTAAATAAAAATTAAATACAACATTTAGCAAAAAAAAACTTTGCTTGTAAAGCGTTTTTCTCGAGTTCAGTTTTCCCCACAAAAACGCTGAACAGGTGACCTTATCACTATAGCTAAAAAAAGCGCACGTCACAAGTTAAAGCCTTGTGAAAAATGCGGAATTAAAACATTCCGAAAATAAAGTAAAACGAGATTTGGTCCAAAACGTCATACTTCGCAAAACCAATTTAATCGATTTTATAATAAATTCAGGTGGTCGAAACAGAATGTTTCTTATAAATAGACACTTTTTGACGTCAGTGAATCTACTTAAAGACGAATTTGTACCTAATTAAAATCTAGCAAATGTTGCTGGGCTCTACAGAAGTAAACCAGATTTTTGTTATTAGATTTCATAGTCATTTTTCTCACTCTTGTAGACTCTATAGGTAGTGCGAAATCAAATTTGTCATGCCAACACGTGTAAGATTTCTAACTGGTCCAAATAAACGTGTTCAGGTTCTAAATGAGATCCTCAGTAATTAGCTCTGCCTATGATAATTTCGAACGTAAATTCCCTACCTGCCCTCGAATCTGTAAACTCTGTAGTCTAGACTAATTAAGTATCAAGGCTGTCGGGTATTTAACCTTTTCTTTTTTCTTTTGAAACGATTATTTAATTATTTTGTCGGTCTAATTACACCGTAACCACAATTCAAAATAAGAAATGACAACGGCCTTTTTGATTTATATAAAATAAAAAACAAATAAACCTGTTCCATCAGACAATTGGCAAGAAGCCTCTAAGCCAAGAAAAACAAGGCATAAATTTGTGTAAAAAAAAAAAACAAATTTAAATGCATTCTGCGTGGTGTGGAATTTTAATCAAAAAAAATTTGCCATCGTCTCCAACATACGATGACCGAAGCTGGATTTCGTGCTGTTGCTTATTTTCACGTTTTCATGTTATTTTTCGTGGCAATACAAGAAAGTCAGTCAATGCCACCACGGTGACATACCGTGCGTCGCCAGAGTCAACACTCCGCACGACCACACCGAACGACGACAACAATATCGAATTGAGGTGAACTTTGTTGTGGTGTTTACATTTGAACACAAAAATATGCCCAAGATTGCCTCATATCAGCATCCCAATGGCAAGTTGGTGTTTGGGGGGTGAATACAACCCTCACGTGACTGCTGCAAAGCGCTTTTTGACAGATCGGGTCAAGAGTGTCAAGACTTCAGCAGGAAGAAGATCCGCACACTTCCTCGGAAGTGAATCTCTGCGGAATGCCATTGACAAACGTCAACGGAATATTGAATGTCCATAAATAATCTGCCCAAGTCCATCCACCTTTGCATGCATCATGCAGCGATTAAAACAGTTAACCAAAATCACAGTCAAGGTACCAACCATATACTCTCGCTTAAAGATGCAAGCCTCGACGTCGGACTTCCTTATGCGATCTGCATGCCAAACAGTTGTGAGCACTTCAAACCTTTTGTCTTGCCAAATCACCCGCATTGGGCCGAAGGCCACTGGCCAAATGGTGGTGCCATCCGTTTGAAGGGAAGCGCACACTCGATAGTGTGTTAGCCAAGTTAGCATTGAGTCTGTCCTTTGGCAGTGCCTTTGAGCTAAATACGCGTGGGCCATCGCCACACGGCTGTTCTCCTCCTTCACTCCGAGCACAAATCCGAGCATGACGAGCAGAGTTTGGAAATCAAAGGCCCCACCACCAGCTAGCTCGAAATGACACACCCACCACGGAGGGGGTAACGCACAAATTAGACACTTTCAGCTAAACATCGACAGACCAGCGGAAAGTCATTGGACTACTTTCGAGCACCGAAGCGACCTTCACAGCGACTCTGTGACTTGCATTGGGATGGTGAGCTTCGGCTTGGACAAAAGCCTATAGACACCTGACCAAGAGGCGGGCATGCAAGTATGGTTAGGAATGCGCGAGCTCAGCTCACATGTGACGCAGTGTGGTGGCTTATGAGTGTGTGCGCCTTCTTGATTAGCAGCGATAACTTTCGCGCACTGTTTACCAGAGGAAATCGAAAGTTTTCTTTTATCGATTCTTTTGATATTTTTGGGGATTTTTTTTTTGGCAATGCGTCAAATTAAATTGAAATTATGATGAAATCATTAAATGTTGTTACGCGAGAACTCTAGTTCCGTATGAGATAGGGAGAAAGGGGCCAGATTCATACAGAACCGTTTAAAGGACAATGACAACATTCACGTAATCGAACTCAAATCGAAATGGAAAATTTCACTCGACTAAATTAATCCGAATTGGAAACAATAGGCTTTGCTTAATGATTTATTGAACTTTGCGAGTTCATTAAACTGAATAGTGGGGGTTTTTTTGGGGGATTCTGTTTGAGTTATCGGCGCATGCAAGGAACAATGTAATATTAAGCACAAAGCAAAATATGTTATACGTGATTCATTGAAGCGGTGACATATTGCTGAACGTGACCATGAAAGATCAACCTCGCTGACAGTTTGGTGAAAAAGCAATTGACTTATGAATATCTTTTAACGTTAATGCTTTGGCTTGGAAACGTTTTGGTGTCTACATACAAATTAAACTACGCGTTTCATATAAAAAACTTTTTAAAGAAAATGATCCTTAAAATATTTATACTTTAACGCATTTTTAGTTTACTTTGACACATATTTGTTAATTTGTAGTTAAAAGTTATGACGTCAATTTGTATTTGACATTTTATTAAGTATTTTTCATATTTGTTCCCTCAGATAGAAAGTATTAGGGACTTGTTTACCGATCTTAAACAACCGATCTTACCAATCGAAACTTAATCAGACAACGGTCAAACTGGATTTTAACCTGCCGACATGAGAAGCAACAAGCAAGAAAGGAGGTATTTAACGAATCCTCCCGCCAAAAGAGAATAAAAGATAGAGGTTAGCCAGAGGTAAGCAATGAAACACAATCTTGAATTGATAAGTTAGACTTAAACTTATAAGCATGCCAATATTTAAATTACGGAGCGAAAAAAGGGGCGAAAATCTAATTTTTTTTATTGTTTCCTGGACTTTACTAGGAGTCCTGCATCACCTTCTCGCGCAGTTGCAGTCTTCAATAGTTTGAAACCAAAGTGTATGTATCAGTAATGTAGCCTTATAAAACCTAGATCGCCACTAATTACAAAAGCGTACTGTAGAGGCGGACAGTGCGCTGAAAAAAACAGTTAACAGCAGCATAATTTCCTTGCAATAAAAATTTTTGCATAGTATTTAAGGTTTTTCCCTCTAAGAAAGACCTTTACAATGTCAACAAACAACAAATAGTAAGAATAGAAAATATTATTGAAAATGTTTTCGATATCGAAACAAAGCTTATATTTGCATGAGTTTCGCACTTGAATTATTTCCTACAAATACCTTGCTGTCTTCACCAAAGCATAAAATTTTCACGCGCAAACACTTAAATGTTTGCAAAAAATAAATAACTGCTTCACGCAAACACTTTTTTTGTTGCTTCACTTCCACTTAAAACATTTGGGTGTTTAAGGACTAAAAAATACATTTTTTTTTGTTTAAGGAAAATATTTGTACAGCCGCCTGGAAACACTTATATCTTAGATTCAATACTGTTTGTGACAAAAGTATGGGTTAGTCCATGAAATGTTTGTGTAAAATCTCGTGAGTGAGGAAAAAGAATGTATAGAATATAAAGTCGTTCTTGAATGAACGTAAGATTCATAAAATCAGGAATAGTAGAAATTATGAAGGATTCAAAAAGGTTCAGGTTCAGCACATTGACAAGACTATGTAAATTCACTAGGTTTTTCTTTTGCTGGTGCGATTAAGATATCGTAGGGCGTATTGGTCGAAGGGTCCCCTTACTAAGAAGACTTTCACCGTCGTCATTTCAGACGCTCATTAGAACCGAAACAGTTTTATCTTTACCGCAAAACAGTTTCTTGGAGGACGTTCTTAAAACTGAAACCGCATTGTTTTTGAAACTAACCGTGTCCGGTTGAACAGTTTCACGTTCAGCCTTTCCACTTAACCTTAAATGTTCGAACAAAGGCGTGTTGGAAGGCTTTCAGCCGTAAGGCCGGGTTTTCCAGTGCAGAGTCAAACCGAAGTTTAACCAAGATCTGTTAATCCCAGCATTTAACAAATCAAAGTCTGTTTTTCAGTGCAGAGTTAGCTTCAAAAACAAAGTTGTGGAAACTAATTTTGGAAATTATTGACTCTCATAACTGTCCCAAATTCACATAGAAGAAAAACGGGTACAGAAGTCCGACTGGTTTTCAAACTGTTGCAGAGTTGTTATTTATCATAGAAACACCCAAAGCAACCGTCATTTAAAAAAAAACTGGCGAAAAAGATAAAACTGTTCTCCGGAGTTTGATTCAGGATTTACGTACTAAATTTGGCGAGTTAAGCCGAGGTTAACCCCGGATCATTCAATGAAAGAGTAGTTTCTGGGTTTATTCTCATTTTAACTCCGAAACTGATAATATTCCACTGTAAATCTGGCCCTATGTGGATTCCCAAAGGAATCATTTTGACGTAGAACGACACTTTCCGTTTGATTTTCCATTACCGACTCCACTATAACGCGGGCGGTTCGGATGGAGTTACTTGTTAAAATCTTACCTATGCCATGTCTCCACTGGGCACTATTCCGCGATTAATATACAGCTTTATATTAAATCCTCTACAGATCACGTGATTAATCACACAAACTTAAATCATCTATGCAAGAGAATAAATATAGATCCGCTCATAAATCCCATTCGCTCTATTCACAAAACTATTTTCATCTTTGAAACAGTTTAAGAATCAAAAAAGGAAACTGAAGCTGTCCCTGTAAGACGGATCTGTCACAAGGACGTTTTTTATTGTCGTTTTTACAGCGAAAATTCGTTGTTCGCTCCTTGGAAATGACATCGCCACTCTCTTTTGAGAGCCAAAGTGACAGAAACTGAGTGTTCGTGTTAAATTAATCCGTTATTTGTCCTGTGGAGACGCTTTGGGATTTAATTTTAATCGTCTCGCGCTAATCCTCTTTTAACTACCAGTGGAGACATAGTATAAAATTTAATATTTATTAAAAATCAACTGCCATTCCAGGCTATTGCTGATGACATAAAGTTGTCTAAATGTCGACGCACGGTGGGCGCAGTGATGCAGTGGTTAATAACATAAAAGAGTATAAAGTTTAACGGGTGATTTTTTAAGAGGTTGAGAACTTTTTTTTAAAAAAAACACAAAAAATTCGAAAAAATTAATGAAATATTTATTTGAATCGATAGTTTGAACCTTGCAATTTAATGTTTAAAGATAATTTCATGCAAATGTTGACCGCGGCTGCGTCTCAGGTAGCCCATCCGCTGAGTCCAATTTTGGCATACTCTTTCACACATATCGGCCGGTATCTCACGAATGATTGCATGGATGTTGGCTTCCAGTGCGTCAATCGAAGCGGGCTTGTCCCTATAGACATTAGCCTTGACATACCCCCACAAAAAATAATCTAATGGTGTCAAATCGCACGATCTAGGCGGCCAATTGACCGGCCCAAAACGTGAAATTAACTGTTCACCAAACTCGCCGACCATAAAATGGAAGCAGCGCGCGATGAACATTTCGAACCGAGCACGAATTTTGATAGTAAAATTCAATAATTTGCAAGCGTTGTTCATTTGTAAGACGATCCATGGTTAAATTGCAAACCAAACTGAAGCTGTTTGACAGTGACACAAGGTACTAAACACACGTCAGCTGTCAAAGCCAGTGTTGCCAAAACCAAACCAGCTAAAAAATCACCCGTTAGTATTTATTAAAAATCAACTGCCATGCCAGGCTATCGCTGATGACATAAAGTTGTCTAAATGAACTTTTGTGAAGTATTTTCAAGGAACTCTATGCAGTCGACGTACGGTGGGCGCAGTGATGCAGTGGTTAGTGTGTAGGACCACTGTGTGCGAGGTTCTGGGTTCGAGTCCCGAACGGGACAATAAAAGTTTCTTCACGGAGCATGATTTGTCAGGAAAGACCTCTCAATTCGACGGCAAAAAATGTAGGTACCATTCATGTGTGTGATAATACCTGTGACGCACTTAAGTTGTGTGATACTTAGAGAGGTCAGGCGATGGTTCTTTTGAGCTGCAAGTGCCATAAAGCGTGCATGCGGTGGACCGACTGATGATTTGGAATCACCATTTGTGAACCAGGCTTTCACTATACGAAGGATTTCGTATAGTCAGATGATCCAAAGAAGAGATTTCCGAAAATGCTACGCCAGAAATAACTTTTACTCAAAAATTTGACTTAGCTAAGCTCGAACTGGTTGACTTTGTCGAACGTAATGAAAGTATGTGTGGGGAATAATCGATGGTATGAATAAATTAATAATAGATTCCTTGAACCTTCAGGAACACACGAGAAAGAATTAACAACAGGAGTCAGTTAATTTCTGTTCCTAGAGCCCATTCTGCGACCCACAGGCATTTATGTGGAGGCATCGATTGTCTTTTTCCGATGTCGGTGATGTGCCAGCCACGTCAACCCACGAAATTGCATGAAAGCTTACAGAAAAGTTTTAAGTGGTGTAATGTCAATATAGGCTCAGTTCGTATTACGATTCCCTCGATTTTATTTCGATATTTACTACGGGAATTATTATTCTTAAAATGTTCGCGTCGAAACAGGTAGATTGAAATTACATAAGGTAAGGCCTCCCCCGACAAACAATGAGGTCCGAATGGAGACCAGTAATCCGACGATCTAAGGGCGAATCAGTAATCGATGATCCTAAGGGCGATGGTATTATTAGGATACCCAAGGTTGTCGAACCCGTTAAGCTATATTGTCCAACCTGCTGACTACCCTTGTATGTTAGAAAGGGTGTTTGAAAGGTTTTCAATTTTTAGTGTCTCTTGCAATACGAGTAGCGAAATTTGTCTTGCGAACTGCGATCTACATCCACATCTTATGGTTTGGTCAAAACAGGCTTTTCAAAAAAAAAAAATTAACTTAATTATCCGCTCTTAATGGTGTACGCTGCGCACAGCACATACCCATCGAGTGATTGCCTCCCTCGCTGTCTCACCAATCAAGGCCACTAAAGCCTGCACTCCGTTGACACTCAAAACATCGACGACCGAACCTCGCATACGACAGTTTAAGCACCGACTTTTGGTCACATTATCTCGGGTGCAAAGTACACGCTGAACTAATCAATTTTATCTAGACACCCGCCAGACGGTTGGAATTTTAAGACCTAGTTGAAACTAGATTTTCAATATTTTAGGAGCACGCTACTTTCCACACTCTTATCAAAATTGTGCCGATGGCCTTTGTGTATGCACAGTAGAGCCGATCACTATTGTGCCGATGGCCTTTGTACCTATACCCCAGTCATACTCACTCATTATACCCTTATTACAGAAGGTTGCGGTTGCGGAAGATCTGTTTGACCGGAGCCCTTGTAAATAAATAATTGTAACCTTTACACCCATCTGCCTGTGCCGTGTTCCCAGTTGGTCGTAAGTGCCCAGTGGCGTTGGATGGACTTGAAAGTCTTTCGACACATTTCGAACTCGAAAGATTACATAAACATTCGTGGATCACATGGCCCGCAGTCACTCAGTCGATGAGTGCTGATAAAACCTGCCGCTCAGATATCAGTGAAAAGTTGCATTGGGCTCCCGCGTGTAATCAGCAATGAAAGGAAAATTCCCAAAAAAATTGTTTAAAAAACTCTGAGCGAGTAAAAGCGATTGCGTGCCAGCGGAAACGTCCGAGGGTCGGGTGGCTCTCTGGCTCAGTAGGAATGCACTAGCGGATGTGCAGTGCGTCTGTCACTTACTTGTGCCGTGTAAAGTGTTAATAAAACAGCATCATCAGTGTAGGTGCTTCGTAGAAAAGCTGATGCAAGCTCGAATGCACTTTATGGTATTAAAAGTGCAAATATTTACACATCTCCAAATCTATTTGCTAAATAGCTGCAGTCATTCATTAGCGATGTGCTTGTGCATCGTTCTACCTGATTTGAAATAAATTTTCCATGCACACTTCAGCGAAGGGGGTTTTCACATCTACACAAAGAAGCCAGAAGCTATTTCCGGTAAGGCACACTCTGGCATTAGGCATCTAAATCGCCCCGAACCTTGAAAACATGCTAATAGGCCACTAGAATGGACCCCCAATAGATTTTGAGAAGACTCTTTGTCTAGGATTAGCATATTGGTAACTATCTGCCCAATTCCTGATTATAATTTATACTTAAACTTTATTTCTAAAATAGTTTCTTAAATATATGCAAATCGAATCAGACTCGCGTTGATGATGTCTATCGGAGAGTTGTCTTCGCTTCGCGCAGGTCTAATCTGCTCGTGTGGCAGAAGCTTACATAACCGATTGAACTTCTAGGATAAATATAATCTTTTCGTCGATATAATCATTTACAGATTCTTAACTGCGAGCTGGACACCGACTTTGTATTCAAATCGTTTGCACACGTGTTTCGATTAGATGGGAGTGGTCGGGAGAGCATGTGACAGGTTTCACACTTTGGGATATCCGCGTTGGCATCGATAAGCGAATAAATTAATTAATAAAAAGCACGATAAGAACGGGTTGTGAGTTCATTAAATGTTGGGATAGGTATACTTATATCTTCCCGGCTTTTTTGGTGCAATATTTCATCGGTTTTAATGGGACAGATTAAGTATTGCACAAAGTGGTCTTTGTGGTTGCATCGTTTGACTGATTTTTGACGGGGCATTATAAAAATTTGACCAGTAAAAAAGAAGTTCATGGTCGAGCTATTTTTTCCTTTTGGATCAGCAGCCAATTGCCTTGATGTTGAATAGGTAGAAACTTGTTTGGTGAGAACTTTCATTTGCTAATTTAATTAAAAAATCGATGGATTTTGTGGACTATAGAAAATTTAAAAGTAGTAGCGGCCAAAGCGGTTAAACTGCTGAAATAAAGTTCTCTGCCCGGTCTTCCGCATAAATATAGCTACTTGACGCTCCACAAATTTCGTTGGTCAAAGCAAGCAGTTAACAAAGAAGACTGTATGCAAGAATAAGCAGGCCTTCGTATTTCTGTTTCTGATTCCTTTCCTGTGTCTGTTTCCGCTTCCATTTCTGTTTCTGTTTCTGTTTCTGTTTCTGTTTCTGTTTCTGTTTCTGTTTCTGTTTCTGTTTCTGTTTCTGTTTCTGTTTCTGTTTCTGTTTCTGTTTCTGTTTCTGTTTCTGTTTCTGTTTCTGTTTCTGTTTCTGTTTCTGTTTCTGTTTCTGTTTCTGTTTCTGTTTCTGTTTCTGTTTCTGTTTCTGTTTCTGTTTCTGTTTCTGTTTCTGTTTCTGTTTCTGTTTCTGTTTCTGTTTCTGTTTCTGTTTCTGTTTCTGTTTCTGTTTCTGTTTCTGTTTCTGTTTCTGTTTCTGTTTCTGTTTCTGTTTCTGTTTCTGTTTCTGTTTCTGTTTCTGTTTCTGTTTCTGTTTCTGTTTCTGTTTCTGTTTCTGTTTCTGTTTCTGTTTCTGTTTCTGTTTCTGTTTCTGTTTCTGTTTCTGTTTCTGTTTCTGTTTCTGTTTCTGTTTCTGTTTCTGTTTCTGTTTCTGTTTCTGTTTCTGTTTCTGTTTCTGTGTCTGTGTCTGTGTCTGTGTCTGTTTCTTCTTATTTTTTTGTTTCTGTCGCGGTACTCTGGATAAGCCGTAATTTTTGTAAAAATAATAATGACGTTTATTGGTTTGAAGAACTTTTAAACAACAGTTACATAGTTTGATTTGTTAACCAAACATTTTTGTTTAGTACACTCGCATTTTGTATATGTCGCGCTTCTTTCTAATGGAACATACCAAAAAAGCGCCGGCGAGAATACATTTGCAGAGGAACTTCCTGTTCAAAGTAAACATGTTTAGTGGCCTTACATGTCCATCGCCTGTTAGGCGTAATAGTATTATGACTTCGATCTGCAATTATTTAAAACCAAATATTTTTCTCTAATTTAGTTCAAAACAATAACAATACGACTTACGCTCTCATCGTACGATCGATTGACGTTCAAAAACTTAACGTTTATAATGTCAAGTGGGCGTTTCGAATGAGCCTCCAAGTTGTCAGCCACCAGGCAGAGTTGCAAAAGCTCTAAAAGCACAAGGCAAAAAGGTAAGCAAACGATCGGATCACTCCGGTAAAACGTGAATATTTTAGCAAATAAATATCCAAAAAGGAAATAGCGGAACACCGTTATAGTCTCAGCGAAGGCAGATATCTTTTCAGTTACTTGCAGGAGCTTACAGTACATCTTAGTAGTTTTCTGAACTTGGACTGCTAGCTTTTTAAGCTCTCTCATCTGCACATCCTCGGTTAAATACGTCATAAGTTCAAATCGATTTGTGATTTCGTTTAGCTTGACAGTCGCCTGATCGTAGAGCACTTGACACGTGAGATATCCAACATACAGAGCGCATACGAGTAGATCGTTCAGTCCTTTCAAGTTAAAAGCGATGAAAATTGCGCTACTTCTAAATCCAAAGTAATCTATCATCACTACCAATGTTACAACTGTTGGGATAAACGTCCAAAATATGTTAACGTAAAGCTGGGCCAGGTTCCTTTTATTGAAGAGATTTCGTGTTTCCACTGACTCGGTGACCGAGTTAAGGAGATCGTACAGATGGTTGGCAATATTGCTTAGTGTATTTTCGTCCATATAGTATCTATGAATCATGAAAGGTATTGTTGCAACTGCGCTTTCGAATCGGTGTTTACAGATAATTATAACCCCGGCAATGTAGACAAGAGAAATGAGCAAATGCAGGCTTAACTCGTTAAACGTTCTCAAGGGCACAAATATCTTTTTACTGCTCCAAGCTACAGCAGGGTATCCGAAAATAAATAACATAACATTGATGAATTTAATGTATAACAAAGCTAGACGGTTAACAACGTTTAACTTTAGCTTGGGACACTCTTTCTCCATGACTGCAAGTACGAAACTAAGGGATTTTTCTCTGTCTTTTGACAGTACAGAATTATGCTAAATGCGTCTACCATTGATTAATTAGCCTATAAGTCTAATGACACCATTCCATTACTTGGTTAAGCTTTCATTTGCAATAACAGTACATAATGACAAGTAAATATGAAAAATCGCTTTGTGAACGGAATCGTGTGTAAAACTTCATTCACAGTTCTCGAAAAAACAAGCCTTCAACAAAAGCGGCTGCTTCAAATTTTTAAATCCCTACAGAAATTTATAATTAGTTAATGGTTTGTTTGAACATCAAAGGAGGGAGGAGTAACAGTCATAAAGCATTGTATCGGATATGTTACATCTATGGCTGGGTTCCAATGTGATATGAATGTGAAAATCAAAGAATTAGGAAAAAATTACAAAGCTTATCTCGTTTATAAGGAAGAATTGGGCGCTTTTAATACTTGATACAGATGCCTTCCCATATAAAAAACTCATAAGAATTTTTAGAACTAGTTCTTGTTGAGGATCCTTGAGAATTTTTTTTTTTTTTGACGAAACAATAGAAGGCTTTACTGCGGCCTTGTAGCGACTTTCTGCGACTAACAAATGCACTCGTAATAATGGTTCTGGAAATGACCAGTTTGGCAGGGATTCTTTTGGAATCCATACTAAACTCGTTAATCTGTGCAGGATGACGATGGAAAACTTACGCTGGTCCGTCAAGGTCGGTTAAGACCTCACCGACCCCTTTGATGTCAAAAAAGGATTTAGACAAAGCGACACTCTGTCTTGCGTCTTCTTTAAAATCATACATGAGCAAATAGTGCAGAGTTCCCGCGCCAGAGGCACAATCTTTCAAAAGTCCGTTCAATTACGCGCATAAGCAGACGACATTGATAATTGGAAGAACAAAACGCGAAGCGGCGAATATGGGCTTAGCAGTCAACGAGGGCAATTCGAATCCAACCCGCAAGGACGGCTGGAGACGGAGCTGGCTGGTGAAGCATGTTGGCTTACTGTAGCGCCACCTAATGTAAGTGTTCAGTTTATTTGATTTTTAACTAGAGCTTCGCCTTGTAGTCACATAATGTTACATAACGTTTTCTCTTTACGATTTCCTAACGGCATTGCTAAGCCGCAGCTACATTGTGTTTATGAATCATTTATCGTATGGCTGAACTTGTAAACGTCAGGCAGAGGTGGAGTCAAAGTTCGTTTGTTAATCCCGTCTGGTGTTTAAACTAAAATAACATCGGACGCATCCCATCTCTCTTATGATCTATTCACTTCGATGTTTTTCACTATAAGGGCAGCTAAAAGATTTCAGTTGGTATCTACGAGGGAATTTTTTTTGGCTTGTGGCGGTCGTGATTTTTTGGTGGTCGAATCTGCCGTTTATTCGGCGGTTTAATAATGTCTAGTTTAATAATGGCCCCTATTTCAGCCCCAATTTGGGCTGAAAAATAGTCTTAATATGTCATGTTTCCACCAGCCATAAGACTGCGATTAGCAAGAGCCGAAATGAATAAATCCCGAAGTTACAAAGCTGCCACGACGACACTTGATGGTGACGGCAAGGTCAGTACATACAGCGTCCACTCGAAGAGAGGACAAAAAGGACGTGTCGACTCAGTCATTTTAATATTTAGACACCGGGCAGAAATAGGATTTATTTGACAATAGCACTCTTTTTTTATATTTTGGCTTTCAAAAGTGAGTGACGATGACATTTCCGGAGAAAGAAAAAGTAAAATTCCGTTGTAAAAATCCCAATAAAAACGTATTTGTGACAGATCTGTCATACGTGAACAGTTTCACTTTTCTTTGGCGATTCTAACCACTGTCCCAAAGTCAAAGGTTTGCTAAAAGGCATAAAAAATATTTGTTAAGATTTAAGAGGGGATTTATATTCATTCGCCGAAAGGATTTGAATTTGTGTGCTAAATCTCGAGATGTAAGAGAAATCAATCGAGGATTTACATATGTTAATCGCAGATAAGTGTCCGGTGGAGACGAGTCACATTTTCAATATGAATGGAAATACTTGAGCCGAATCTTTACGGAAATTACTTTAAAAATTTGACCACTAAACAGACAAACTATGGATGAATTTTCAAGCATAATCTTTCGGGTAACGAGACTAGCTTTTTAGCGCAATCATGCATTAAAAAGACCAGCAGGTTACGTTAACATTAATTGAGACCACCTGGTCGTTTCCTACTTTAATCTTTCTTACGATTGAGGGACACTCAAATTGGGTTCTCTGCAAATGAGGAATTATAAATGAGGATGTCATTTCTGTTTTGAAGAATGTTTTTCAAAACTTTAATATCTTAATTTCTACCGAGTGCTTGACAATAAGGAAGAGGAAACGTGATACTCGATCCTGTATTCTGTGTGTAGAGTTCGCATTCCATCTCGGCAATAGTAACTGAAAAGAATTTTCGTTGCCATACCCATAGAAATGTTTGCCCTTGGGGCCTTTTAAATTACCTGGGCGAACTGGAATTCTGTATTTTACTGCGTGCGTGATGCCTTTGAAGAAAGCAGTGAGTTATATAACTTTCAAAATTTGTCTTCAATCATGTGAGCTCGTGTCATGTGAGTACACGTCATCAGTCACGTCGCTCAGACACATCTTATGTTTTCACTTAAAGAGAAACGATCCATCATTAAAAGCCAACCTCATCAAGGACGCTCCAATACATCATGCTGTATCGATCAACTACAGATCCACGAAAGCGTGAAGGCTCACGCGTCATGCCAAGCACGGCTCACAAACATCAGCAGGTGGATTTGACATTCCACCAATCGTAGTCATTGACACACGCAATCGCTGGTAATGTACCGCACTGATACCCTGCCATCGACGGAAAGCCCTTCTGTAATTCCAATGAGTCTTGGTCGGTCATTCATCTTGCTGTGTGTGTTGTCCACAAAATTATAGTGCTCAACCTGGTGGGCAGTCCAAAATTACCACTGTTGACAACGTTGACCGTTTGTTTACAATCAATGTGGTTGTAAGTGTTATCGCCATGCGTCGTCTATATAAGCCTCTTACAAGACCGGCTTTGACTTTAAGGTCACACACGAATTTGTGTCCATGTTTTTACCCGATTCGAATCAACTCGAGCTGTGATGATGACAGCTCCAACTAGCAAATTGACAGACTGACAAACATGGCTCTATTTGCGTGGACATTTCGTTGCAGCAGACTTATTGACCATCGCCTTTTCGATAGGACGGATTCGAATTCGGGTAACTTTTGTGCGCTGGCGTTTTGGTTATTGAGCCGTTTTCTCAGAGTGACGCATAGCGTCGCAACGCATGTAAATGTGTCAACGCAGCATATTTTTGTTCCTTGTAGTACTCGCTCAGAAACGTGCAATCGTAACACTCCAATCCACAACAGCGTTTACACCGCAGATCAAGTAAAAGAGGCTTAAGGAAATTGTCTTACCTGCCTCTGTCATCGGCTTGAGGTATTGCGAATTAATTTGTGAAACATAAATCAAGTATTTCTACGCAGTTTCCATTCGGACGCATAACGAGACCCCATCCCACCAAAAGCGGCTTGAAGCATACTTAGCATTTTTTCTTGGTTTGGCAATGAGGAAGTATAGGTATACAATATGACTGCCTGTTTGGAGGCAACGACAACACGGACTCAACGTCACAATATGGTTTTCGTATATGTGTGAATCTCAACAGGTGTATCGTTAGATACTTAATAATGTGCGCATTCAGATTCGAGATCGTTTGTGTCGAATAAATGAAATTCATTACAATGGATATTCCATGTAATGAGATCGCGGATAAAGATAGAGCTCTGGAAATGTAGCAGTCTCCGTGAAGCTAAGTGGGCGGTGATGTGAGCAATAAAGGAATCTTCGCGCGCACGTGATCCGAATAGACCGGCTTTTGTTTTGGCCAAAATGTGATTCAATCCCTGACTATTCTGCGAATGTCGACAGAGATGAGTGTGAACGTTCCTATCTGGCTGCGTGGTTTTCGTGAGGTGAGTTCTAATTTTCAGCGGGCTTTGATGAGTTGCACTATTTTGGTATTCATATGGTAATTTGATAAAACGGATGCAATATTCCATTCACTGAAAATAGGAGGATCTTGATTGTGAAGTCAATAGACTGCACTGGGCCTATTTAAATATGTATTTTGGAATGTGTGGGGGTCATGCTAAGTCATGTCACTCGAATGGTGAAGAAGATGGTTATAGCAGCAGCTTAGAGATAAACAAAAATACCAAAAACCGAAAGATTTTATATACAAGCAGAATCATATTCATCTAAAACAGAAAGCCAGAGCAAGACCGAAGTCGGACGATTCGGTTGAAAATGGTGTGGCGTATGGATAATGGAGCATGAAGCTAAAATAATGTCTGTATGATCAGTTCAGTACCTGTTGTACCCGTCATTGAATGTGGGATGAAAATAAAGCTGGCTCTTAGATATAATTTGTTGTAACCAACCCAATTTGTAGATTTTTAAATACGCATTACATATCAAAGCGGTCACCAATCTGTCATCGGTGAATTTTTTCTTCAACAAAAGTCCTTCTGATGACGTAAGAAGGTATAGAAATCTCGATCCAATCTCATAACTCATATAATAATCCAAACTCAAGTGACGTCCATTTATTGCAGCACAACAATGAATTAAATATTGATGAGCTCAACTCAATTGCTTTAAAATGCATACACACACGGCACGTTATAAACAAAAGAGATTGGCGCGAAAAATTAAAAACAAAAAAGAGGTTTCTTATAAAAACTTGTACACTCGTATGACGTTATTGCGAAACTTGTCAAAGGCCTAATTACGAAACTAAGTGTCTATACCGCTTCAATTCTGATTTGGTTCCCAAATAGAGAACTTTAAGAACAAATAAAGAAAAATACAGAAAACTCAATTCACCTTCGGTATAATTTTTGGTTAAACAAATCAGGGGAAAAAAACCGCAATTAAAACATAACACACGGCAGAGACAAAGAAAATTTATTTAAAAGAAAACTTGTCAGCAAAGTTAACGGTGTAAAATTATGCAACCTTATGACGTCTAAAGAGTCTCTAATTTCAGGGTGACCATATACGCAAGTTATAATGTCTAAGCTGATGTTTTTGACTGATTAAAAGCCTGTTTTGAGAGATCTATTCTTGTTTTAAATTGAATGAGATGCAGAGTATTTTTTCTTTACCTGTTTTTTTTTTTGCGTAAGTTCCGTAAGTCTGTGTAAGTCATGTGAAACTTTTTTTCGTAAGCCCAGTAAGAAACTTTAACTTCAATAAGACCAAGTAATGATAAAAATTACAACTGTAGTTTTGTACGAAAAACTAAGGTAAAATAGCCAGACAACTATTAATGATAAACTTTGATAAGAATAACAACCATATCATGTTTCCACCGAACACCAATCCGTGATTAACAAAAAAGCTTTGACAAATCTCCAAGAAATTTCGATATTCGCCACACAAATTTATATCATTAACTCTTTTCACGCTTAATGTTATTTTTAAAGCTTCACAAAGGAAGCGAAAACAGCCCGCGCATGACACAAAAAAGTGTACATATCTCTTGGGATATTTCAAACAGCATACTTGTTTTTTCCTTGGAAATGTCGTCACTCTCTTTGGAGAAGCTTGAAGTTTGAATCAAGTTTAACCTATGTTTGTCCAGTGGAAACACTTCGAGATTTATTTTAAATCGTCTTTTATAAATTTGGTCTTATAGTGGGTGGAAATATAGATAAATAATAAAGATAAACAAAATAAATAATCTTGCTTCAGTAGGATCTCAATTTTTCTCGGTGTTTCTATACTTTTTTTTTATAATTCACTCGTGATCAAGGGATTGGCCACCCTTTTTTTAATGCTTAACATATCACGAGCGGAAAGGATGAGAGGAAGAGACACCACACTGCGTTGGTGTCCCCAGCCTACTGATCTAGCCATCGCAGTTGAGGCTATATATATTCTCTCATATATTCTGACTTTTCTGGCCGCTGTACAGCCCGTATAGTTCAGTGTTATATCTCCTCCTCCACTTTCCGGCACAAGATTGCGCCTCTGGTATTGGGAGTTCTACATACATATGCATATGCACGGGAGTTCTACATACATATCTCTCAAGAATGATGCTAAGTAAGTCACATGACAGCGCGTAGCTTCGTTTGAGTCCTCTTTTCACATCAAAAGGGTCGGTAAGGTCTTTCCCGATCTTGGTGGAACAGGGCGATGTGTTTCTATCGTGCAAAAACTGACGAGTGACCCATAATAGTGCGCCTCTATAAATGAAGTCATTCACGGCCTTTGCCTTGATATGTCGATAAAAAGGAGATGGAGAGCCCTACGTCCGATTTTAGAAGTGTAAAAGAACACCTCTACACCACCTGGCCCAACAGGTTTTTATAACCGACCGAAGGTCTTTAAAATTGAGCTAGGAAACTGTTTCTTGCAGTGTTGCTTGATTTTAATTTTGTACAGAAAAAGTATGAAAATTGAGAAGATCCGCCCACAGCCACGCCAACAATTGGATGTCAGACAACCTCAAATTTTAAATTTCATTTCAATATGCCTTTTGGTCAAGTAAGGCAAGGCATTTGAACTCAAATTTTGGTGCAGAGTAAAAGCGGTTAGAAGCCTTTAGTTAGACAAAAATTGGACTGCCCACACCATTGACCATGCCCACTCTTAAAATGTCAAATCTTTAAAAACCTGATATCTGGGAAAATTTATTCTAAATCGAAAAAGATTCTATTACAAAAATTAAAGGCATAACCATTTGCCAAGCTTTCTTCACACGAAGCATTGAGCTCCGCCCACTTTTAGGGGGCGTTTTTAGGAAAAAACTGTTTATTTTTAAGCATTAATATTCATTTTTATCATATTTTGTCAATTTTCTCATGATTCTTACAAAACCCACGTCCATATTTGAGGCGAGACCAATACAAATAATTTACATACTGCATATTGAATAAAAAACTTATACTTTAACACTTTTAAATTTGGTGTTATAGGGCGAAGTCGGCTATTTAGAAGTTCGTTACAGACGAACTCCTGCACTTACTTGATTTGGTGCAACCAAATGGATAGAATCTACCCTTTTTCTGGTGGATTTTTCCTTAAAATGTGAGGGTGCCCAGCAAAAAAAGGAGTGGTATAACCACTGTAAGTTCCATGGAGTTAATGTCCGATCAGTGGAATATGTGTGGGGGCAGCATGCCGACCCCTGCTTGGACTTTCTTTTACCTCCAATCATTTTCTTTTTATGAATAAATTTAATTATTAATTTTTCAGTTTATGGAGATTTCGTTTTGTGCGATTTTTCGCATAGTCGGTTGATAGCTTTTTTTGGCTTTAGGTACCTACAGTAGAACGAAGGATCAAGTTTTATAACGACTGCAGTAGTTATAAACGAATACGCCCTATTTGAACTCCATCCTCATGTATGTATAGAATACAATGTATACATGCAAACCAACTAAAGCTTTGCAAGTTTATTTATGAATCACTTGGAGCTATTGATCTGCCCAGTATAGAGTAAAAAGTCCAAAGTATAAAACCCAAAATTTTTTGTATCAAAACTCCACATTATGCACCCTTACTATCTTTTACCGTGTGTCTTTTCGTAATTTTTAAGAGAAACAAGCTCATGTTTTTCTTCGGTCGTAAGCTAACTCACCCTTAAACAAAATTCGAAAACTAAACTTCGGCCTTGGTTCATGTAATGTAATGGTTCATGTTTCTTCATTCGAGTTAACCTATGCAACAACTCTCGTGAGTTTGAAAGAAGCTGCAAATATGTAGTATCTATAATTTTATACAGCCTTTTCCCAACCGTACAACAGGCCTCAATGTTTAGCATGAGCTCAGTGCCTACGCACTAAGAGTTAAGAAAAAAAATGTTTTGCACACGCCCCCTTGATTAGAAATAGCAGCTCGTACGTCAATGATTTACAATCGCCGGCACTCGACAATTAAAAACTTATCGATTCCAAAAAACAGCAACCAACAATTTCAATTCATTTAATCTTATGCATTTTTTACGGCCCCTCGAAACAAAAACTTCACCCAGCTGCTAGTCGCCATATCGGCTGATTGCGAATTTGAATTGACGTTATCGATCACAAGAAAAAAAAAGGTTTTTAAAAATTTGTTAACACAAATTACCTACATTCACTCGTCTAATTAGTGAACACCGCTAGGTAGTCACGTCCTGTTCGCAGTACATTTACAAAATTTTGATTTGTTTTGTTTTTTTAATTTGGCACAACACCCTGTTATCGTCTATAGTTTTATGGCTATCAAACGGACATGGACACTTGGCATTGACACTTTGACAAAGCGGGGACAATATAAAGTAAAGCAGTCGGTCGCTCCAATGTCCACTGCTCAGTCGTACACCTTTGGACTTTCCACAGCAATAATTTTTGTTGGCAGGCGTTAAAGGGTTTCGATTGGCTCTCGTTATTGCAAAGTGAATATTGAAATTCGGTCGGCGCACCCCTTTGAAAGTTCTATTGTTAGATAAAGCTTTTCAGGCGCTTAGATACAAGTTCGATTGTGTCGGGCAGCATGCTATCGTGTGAGAATCAGTTCTAGAATCAATGAACTGTCAGATTAATTAGAAACATAAACAAAATCGATTCGAAAACTTATGCGAAACATAAACAAATAAAAACGCGTTCGAATCGAGGTGCAAATTTTATTTTATTTTTTTAAGCAATTCGGGAGTAACTAGTCATACTCGGGTGTGATATCGGGGTGCGGATTACTTAGCTATCAACTTGTTAAGTTGCTGAGGTGGTTTGTTAGATAATTTTTGTCTACAGATAGGTTATAATCAGGAGGCGGTATTAAAATATTTTATGAGTTTAATGGTCTTGTCTTGTAATCGATATGTGGTTCTGAGAAATGTGTTAATAAAAGGCCTAAGGGTACCGAATTGCAAACGCTTTTGCCTATGTACTGACTTTTATAGATAAATTAATTATAGATGTAGAATTAAAAAATTGGATGCGACTTAGAATGAGGAATCTTACGAAATTTTTATGAAATTATGCGGCAATACATTAGTGGCATCCAATGTGGGTCAACATCTAGTCTGCACGTATCTATCCAATGTCTAGTATGTACTTGCTAACTAGTCGATTTGCAATTAAGCCTAAATTTAACCAACAGTCACATGTTTTTGTAGCGAAATCCTCATAACTTTTTAAGTCTACATAAAGTTGGTAAAGCTAGAAGGTTTCTCATTCTAAGAAGCATATGCCGTCACCTCTAGATCCGCTTAACTGGTATGATTCGATGGAAGCAACAGAATATTTAGAACTTCATTTATCTTAATAATTAAATGAAGTATTGACGGAAGTACGTGTGTGTCAATTGAACAGTTCGATAAGGAGTTTGTACACATTTTATAAAAATATACTATTTTAATCAAAATATTTAAGTTATAAAATTTATGAACTTAAATTAGCTTAAGAAAAATGTGAGCGCAAAAAACCTTTTTTCGCTCATGAACTCACCTGCATAGTATTTTAAAATCATTATTTTGAAAAACTTATTATTGTATCAGATTTGATCCTCAAAAATTGGCATGTCTATACAAAATTTGAACGAATAAAAAAATATATTTGATCGTAATCGGTTGAGACTATGGTATTTTCTATAAGAGTAGTTTTTCGTTACGTTAAAATTTTTATAATTACACTCAACATAAAGTGTAAGTTTTGGTCTAATTCATAAATGATATGGAAATTTCGATTGTCATCGTTCCAAACTCGACAAAGCTTTATAGATGAGCTTAGATGAGCTATAGAGCTTTATAGACGTTCCAAATTTAATTTGAAACGATTTTAAAATCTAGCAAATTTAATAAAAATAACTTAATAACTTTCACATGATGCTGAACGCACTTACTCTCCATGTTGATTTGGCAAAACACACTAATTCAATGACATTTGATTTGACAAATGCAGCTTCAACTTAGTGGCCGCTCTCAACCCTTAAATTTCTAAAGTCCCTATTGGAACCTGTTTTAAAACAACCATCTGCAGAAACATTTATAATGACCGGCACGATTGGTATTCATGTTAAAAATTCATGGGTTGATGGCTGTTGCCCAACCAGCGCGTCACAGGTTTTGTCTGAGCGGAGACACCAACTAGCAGTCCATATTATGTCAATGCATTGCAATTGATTGAAATTATTTGCCAGCTCGCTCTCTCGCTCTTGTTATGAAACAGCCATGACTTAGCTCACAAAAATGGACCCAGCCTATAGAAATAGAATATGTTGAGTCTGTCATGTCTAAGTGTACAGCTGACAACAAAGTTTAGTGCACGCTTTCGTCGAAAAAATGGTAATTTAACTGAGTTGTCAGTTGTGTACTTCGCTTTTCTGGTCGCAACGTATTCTTAGGGCTGGGGCTGGGCCGTAAACTCACAAACAACAAATTTTTTATACCCCATCCCATAGGATAGGAGGTATATTAAGTTTGTCACATAGTTTGTAACACGGTGAAATAATAATGGTAGACCCCCAAAACCTTAAAGGCATATGTTCGGGACCGAATTCTGAATTGAATAAGCCATGTCGTCCGTCCGTCCGCCCGTCTGTATTGCACATGTTTTTAGGCCCTAAGTTTTGAGCTAGGGTGCTGATAATCCGTACGTAATCAGTACAATGTAAACATTTTTGTAATCGTCCCAAAGACACGCCCACAATCGGTCTAAATGTGCAACTACCTCCAGAGCTTTCAAATCTGTAAGACGTGTTAAAAGGCTGAAATTTGGGATAAAGCATCTCCTAATGAATGTTAGACATAAAAAGAAAAATTTAATTGGTAAACCTCCTCCAGTGGGCGTGACATCTATTTAAGGGTATATTTTCAAATGCATTTTACTCAATATTTTTGTTTTAAATTGAAAAAAAAGGTTATGATTTTCTGTAGAAAACATTTAGTTCTTCATTTTGTTTATACACGACTTTAGGCCACGCCTCCATTTGGAGGCAGAATTGACGAAAAATCTAAAATTGCCCAGAAAAACGTAGTTCTGACTGGCCTAAATGTATTAAAGCCTAATACAGGAAAGCATGAAACAAAAAAAATTAGCAGGTAGGCTAAACGAGATTTCATTTCAGATTTCGCTCATACAAAGTTGTTAGCCACGCCCAATTTTTGAGGTTGATTTTTCAAAAATATTGAATTTGAACCAAAGAAATGCACTCTTACGTACATAAGCGTAACTTGGAAATTTCTGTGAATATTGATAGTTCGTTATAAGGGACGGTTGAACCACACCCCTAGAAGTTTGCACTACTTGTAAAATGTCAAAAAACAATAGTCACATCAGCATTTTACAATGTGGGATAGGTAGCGTATTCAACGGTTCGTTTTACGGTCTGTAATTTCTGGGTACACACTGTTGCACTTACTCACTGGGTTTATTTAGTCATTTCACTGCCGTTGATATCATTGTGAAACAAGCTGCCACCTAGTTGTTAAAGCTGTAATTTCTGGATGGCACTGTTCTGGGTTCTACGTTTGCTGTTTTATAGAAGGGTGCGGCTAAAATTGAATTTCATGGCCCATGGGCAATTCTGTAGGTATCAGTTGACCATCTTTAAAAAGACGCACAACTGCTTGAAGTATGAGGTAGGACTGGCTCTCGTATTGAGTGCCTAGCCTATAGTAAGATTTGCTTACTATAGGCTAGGCACTCAATACTATACTTAAGATATAGTAACATTTGCGTATCTAAAGTTTTGGAAAAGAAACCGTTGGTGCTTATATACCTAAGCTGAAAAGCAGCGGAGCTAAAACTGAAGCTTAATTAAGTTCATATGTAAGTTTCCTGCCTAAGTTATGTGCTGCTTTGAGAAAAACCTGTCGCACAGTACAGTGAACTCTCTCCTAACGGACACCTTTTATAAGCGGACACCTCTCATAACCGGACAAATTTTTAAGAACGGAATTATGAGCATGATTTTTCAAGCTAATCACATCCACATAAACGGACTCTCTTATAACCGGAAGCGGACACCAATTTTCTTAACCACGATAGGGTTTCACTCTCTCTTAAACGGACAAAGAACATATCAGAGACACATTGTTATATTTTATTTTCTTTCCCTTTTTCTTGCGCCCTTCCGAGACACAAAAAAAGATTCCTGAAGTTATTGGTGTTACCCAGGAAAAATAGCGGTATCTCATCTCGTGTCTACCTACTCGTAAACATAGCAGGCTGTGACGGCGCTGTCGCGTCGTCCGTGGTCCGTGCCCCGTGGATGTAAGCTGTATTTGAGTGTATGAATGTGTGCTTTTTTATCTTTTCTCTTCCTATGTGTTTTTCAAAGGAAGAACAAAATAATTTAAGAAGGGGTATGCCAGTGCGTTGTTGCTTTTTACCCACCAGCAAAATTTAAAAAAAAGTATTGTATGGAGTGATATGCGGCGCTCATGTGTCTATGTCTTGAAAAAGTAGGTTTTTTTGTAAGTGTGAAGCATACATAAGTTATAGGAATGGAAAGAAGAATAGGAATAGGGTACATGTATCTACCACGGTTCGTTGCAGACGGACCGAAGCTAATACATACCCACTCTCGCACTTACTGGTTTTTTCTTATAAACGGACACCCCTCATAAGCGGACAAATTTCTTGGTACCGTCAGTGTCCGCTTATGAGAGAGTCCACTGTAGTTGTTTGGGATCTATTTAAGAGATTATGAATTAGCTCCGGCGCTTTGCCTCTCTAAGACCTCCCTGTCAATTTTCTTAGGTCGACTAGACTTGAATTATACCCGAACCAGGGTGTATAAATTTCAATGCATAGCTTGAGCAACACAGTGAAATAGTCACCGTTTATCCCTTAAACTTTCTAGACATATGATAGAAACCGACAAGTGAATTGATTAAGCCATGTCCGTCAGTTCGTTTGTCCATATGTATGACGTTATTACTTCTTCAAAATCAAGCTAGAGCGCTAAAAGTGAAGTATAGATTGGTCATCATTTTGTATAGAAAAAGTATGAAATTTGCTAATATCCGCTTACAAACACGCTTATGACTTGAACGTAAGAAAACTCTAGTTAACACTTTTTTACAAAAGACCTTTTGATCAAGTTAGAGAAGGCGCAAAAACTCAAATTTTTGTGTGCAAAATTTGTAAAAAGGAACCTTTGAAACGGTGGCGAACGCGGTTCTAAACTTGGTTTTTCTGAAAATTCACTCTAGACCGAAAAAATATTATATTGCAAATATTAAAGAAATTAACATTTTCTAACTTTTTTCTATACAAAGTTTTTAGCTCCGCCTACTTTTAGGGCTCGTTTTTGTGAATGAACTGTTTTATTGGCTTGGATTTCCCATTTCAACATGGTTCTAATGTTTTAAGGTTAAAGGATTTTGTTCTTAGTCGATACCCATTTTTGGAGGCGTGGCCCATACAAATAATTGACAAACTATGAACGAATTCATGCCTAAAAACTCTTAAATTTAGTGTTACAGGGTAAATAGGGTATTTAGAAGTTTGTTACAGACGGACTCTTATACTTACTTACTTGTTATTCATAATACTTAAATAATGAAAATACGAACTTTCAAGCTTTCCCATTTTCTGCAAACGCCAGAAGAGTTACTTTCTGTCTTGTTGATATTTTTTGATAAGTGATTTTAGTTTTTACAAATTCTGTTGATCTTTTCGAAGGAGTTAAAAGGATGTAGTTTGATTGTCTGCGGCAGCCTTGTCGAATAAATTTATTCACTTTACTCAATTTATTGCTTACCTATACGCTAAAAAGCTTTCCAAAATCAGTTGAGTATATCGTTGCCCATTATATACTCAAAAATCCGTATACCCATTGCAGAGGAATCAAAAAATTACCAGCTTACCAGTTGGTTTATTTTAGTATTGGTAGTTTTAATATTGGTAATTTAATGTTGGTAGTTTAAAAATTACCAATTTACCAGCATCATTTGAAATGCGTATCCTGTCCCACTTTCTAAACTAAATTTCTATATAAGAAGTTTTAAGATTTTTTGAATATGGCCGTAAGACCTTAGACCCAGGCTTAAAAAAATCCTCGTTTAGTGATAATCGTTCGCTTTGTGATTTTTTTTATAAAGCGAATCGATTATCCAATATCCATGACATGAATTAAATTTAGCGTCATGGATAACTGACCGATAACTGACATTGAGAGCGACGGAAAAATCCGAAATTAGATTCCATACAATAAAACGTTCAAGTCTAAGTTCAAAGTTCGTTTCCTCTCTGCCATAAAGTTCTTCTTTTAAAAAAACCGCAAATTAATGCTTCATCTGCCATTCGAATTAATTATCTTGTCTTCGAGTCCAAATTCTATATGACATTGCATAATCACCCCCCAAGGGTATGAAAGCGGAATAGATTTCATCAGCAATTCGGGGCTGAACAGAACAGCAAGCCTCGCATAATTTCCTTCATTTCGCCGAATCTATACCAATCTATGTTAAAATGTCACGGTTGCTGCTGTTTCGGATAGGTCCTCTAACATTGCATTGCCTTGATTTATTGTGCAAACTTCCGTGATACAAGTGTATCAGTTTTCACACGTGTATATGGTGCAACACTCCACCCACTTATTGTCCGCTCCAAACAATGTCGTGAGAAAAATTGACAAAAACGCGAAAAACAACAACACATAAACTCTTTTCCAACATAACGATACTCTGTCATGTGTGTTATAACATTTGTTTTGACGTAACACCGGTGACCCTCGGAACTCACATCCCATGATGGCCATTTCCGTCATAATTGACAGTTTCTTACAGGTTTGAAAGAAGACCTTTGATTGTCTGTCCATCAACTCTGTCAAAGGGTTACGAGCAGCCGCCGCGTCGCAAGAATCAGCACGAGCGATCGCTTCTAAGCCATCAACATATGATCGAAAATAATGAAACGGTAATAAATCAGAAATCCGGTTTCGGGCTTAAAAATAACAAAATCTCTGTTTGGTGGATTTATTAACACGGAAGCTAAACAAATATGAACATTGCTCCCAAAGCTAAATGCCTATATCGGGGACTCTGGTTCATTCATGAAACCAAATCCGCATTGGTTGCCCCGCTAAAAATGTTGAGATTTCGAATTCGCCAAAATTCGTTGAACTTTCCCAGCGTAGAGCGTGTGGTCGTCGAAAAGCCTTCTTAGTTAAGCCATACGCGCTAATGGCCGAGTTTGACCTCGTAGGCACAAGCAGAACCTTGAGAAAAACGCCAAAACCGAATAAATTGGCGATCTACCTTGCCGTTGGCCAGGGTAGCCTTCGATCTGTTAAGAATTGGATTTGCTATGATTCTGAGTGAATCTCTTGTTTACCCAAAGATCCACGATGACAGCCATAGAAACAATCAATCGACGACGACAATGGGATGGACTCAAGTAGTTCCGGCCGGAGTCCATAGAGATACACGCAACTCTCGACTGGCTACATTCCCTATGCTAATTGGTCATCAAATAGTAAAAATGCTCAGCAAAGATGAACAGTGTAAAGCTGAAGGCGGCTCATTGATAATGTCGTAAAGTTCTGAGTGCCATTAGATGATTAGATTGGTTCTGGTGGTTACGTCAGTTGGAGGCTAGACGGCACACTTGTGTGGTTCGTTAAACTATTCAAGAGTAGGTTGAACTTGAACAGTAACCACTTGTGGGCAAGTGATAAGGGGGAAGGTATCAGGTGATAGTGGAATTTGTGCGAAGTAAACTTTCCAAGTAATTAGCGCCCGATCACCGGCAAGATTATAGGATTTAACTGTAGTTGAAATCACGATTTCGCGAAATTAGTTTTCTGATAAAAAAAAATATCTTAGTCAAAAGAATACGATGAGTGGCTGAAGATAAGTAGCTGTGCTGCTCACCTGAAGTTTTTTTTTTGTTAGAGCAAGACTATTGTGTTGCGTTGCAAATTGCTCTGTTTGCACTAAAGTTTTAGATTTATAAGCTCGAAAGTCTATCACTGAATTTTTTCCTGGAGCAGTTGCTGCATTGCAGACGACTGCGCCAATAAAAATTTCCTTATAAAAATGCAGATAGGGAGGAATTGTTTTCTCCTAACAAGCTTATTGAACTTTTCATAGGTTATATTGGTGAGCTGTAATATTGCAATTGTTCTATTGCAAAACAATGAAAAGATCCAATTTAATTTTGAAAAGTAAAAAAGCAACAGTTTAATATTTATAAATGTCGAAGGCTGGAATTATAAACATTTCGTATGTTTAACTCAAACAATATGTTCGTCGCCACACTCCTTGGTATTAAAGTTTTATATCACTTACAGCTAAGTGACAACTCTCTCTACGGTTTCCTGTAACAGAGCAAGGATTTGAAAATCATTGCTCATGTAAGGGAATTTTTCGATATCAGTGAGAAAAATTACTGGTATATATTATATCCATATATATTATTTTCTTCTTGACTTTTGAGTAACAGAAAAGAAAAGGAAAGGAGAAAATAATAGTTCCATAATTCGCGTGAATTTTCGAACTATGTAATATTTTCTTTTTCACTTTTGACTAACAAATAAAAAAAAAACAAAAAAAAAAATAAAAAAATGTTCCATAATTCGCGTGAAGTTTGAGCTATTATTTTTTTCATTACTTTTGAGTAACAGGAAATGAAAGGAAAGGAGATAATAAGAGTTTCAAAAATAATAAAAGTTTCAAAATTCGTGCGAATTTTCGAACTATTATTTTCTTCTTTACTTTTGAGTAACAGGAAAGGAAAGGAGAAAATAATAGTTCCATAATTCGCGCGAATTTTCGAACTTTGTAATATTTTCTTTTTCACTTTTGACTAACAAAAAAAAACAAAAAAAATAAATAAATGTTCCATAACTCGCGTGAAGTTTGAGCTATTATTTTCTTCATTACTTTTGAGTAACAGGAAACGAAAGGAAAGGAGATAATAAGAGTTACAAAAATAATAAAAGTTTCAAAATTCGCGCTAATTTTGGAACTATTATTTTCTTATTTCCTTTTCTTTCGCTCAAATATTTTGACTTTTTTTTTCCTTTTGAGTAACAGGAAAAGTCAAGGAGAAAATAATAGTTCCGAAGTTCGTGCGAATTTTTAATCATGGGGGGGGGGGGGGAAGGCCGATCAAAATGTTTTCATGGAGCTGCCAATTAAACCTTAATTTTTCGAAACGTAAAATTTTTAAGGTTCGCGGTCATTATTTGGCTCTGACATTAGAATTGCGTCACAAAACCGTCATTTGATTACTCCGTAAGACTGTACACATGAGCGCGAGTGAACGCATTGAGTAATTGCGAACAAATCGATTTTAGGGCATTTACGCACAGAAGAATAGACAATTTTGTAGAGAAATATTTGAGTATCTAAATAACCTAGCAATTTGCATACTTGCTTTCACACAGTTTGTGGAAAATTAGCAGTAGTTGCGAATTCGGAATAAACTGTGACAGTTTGCGTCGTCAGCCTTTTTCTTCGCGTCAAAAAGTTTGAAATGCTTTATTTTACCTTTTAAACACATTTTTACGGAAATTTTGTTGAACCAGTTTTGGAAACCAATCACCTATAACTGCCACTTGCATACAAAAATGTTAAATTTTTTCGTTGTTAGTTCTCTAAAATTGGTTTGTTCGCAAATTCGCAATTCGTTCGTTCTCGCTCATGTGTCTGGACGTCATTTTCTGTGTCATTTAAATGACTTTGCGAATGACGGAGAAAATTGAGCTTTTTGAGTTTTTTATATGACATTCACTGTGTATCATTTATTTTTGGGACAAAAATGGCGATAAGGATCATTTAAATAGCGCATCGTTTGATCGTCATTATTTTAATGACAAGGCTTAAATAGAGCAGGAATTTGCCATTTTGTCATTACGAAACAGCCTCATTTAAATGACTCGAAATAACAGAGACAGATTTTGAGACTTAATAGAAAATATTTGAGTTTAAAAACATAAACTTTATTCACAAAGGAATGGACTTTACAGGTGAACAATCAGTTATTCTTACCATTTTCAATTAGAGACTTCAATTCGAGAAACAATGCAATAAAATTTGTGTTGCTTCTTTTAACTCGAGCCGTTTTTTGTACTCGGAAAGATTATATTTTTTTTCGTTAGCAAGCCATAATAATCTGCTTTCCAATTTCCGACTTGAGCAATAGATTCTGCTTTTTTTAATAAAGCAGAGGTAAAAAAGAAGAGGCTGGAGGTTACTTCCAATTTCACTGTGTCGCTTTGTTGCATTCCACAATTTTGCAAAACAGAATTTTGAAAAGCACACCTTTGTAGAAAGAATTTTTACCCCGGCTGAATTTCGGCCCCAATTTTTTTTCGAATTTCCCCAACTTCGCCATATTTTAAAATGTTTTTCATCTTAAGCCCTGTACCTGCAATTTATAGTCCTTATTACATCAAGCTTAGTCACTACAAATTTCACAATTTATTGATCAGAATAAATGTTTTTCTAGCGTGATATATAAAAGTTAAATTTATTTCCTTTTTAGTTAGTGATCTTAAAATATTTTATAGTTTTTTAGTCCGCCCCTAAAAATAGTTGTTTATAATCTATAGTATTCCTATAATATGGTTGGCATACTCAGTCGATTGTCACGCGATTTAACCATGAGCCATTAAAATGTTTTTAAGCTAAAGAGACGTGTTTATTTATGGTCGTGTAAAGGGTTCAAATACTTAAACTTCACTTTTTTAAACTAACCATTGTGCAATATTAAGTTTTAGGATTAAGAACAATTTTCTCTCAGGTGGTTGAAAAGTTCAATTAAATTCGTTTAGTATAGGACGAGGTATAGGTAGGCTGGTATTGAACTAAATATTCGACTAAAAATTTATTTCACTAATTGAAAGTCTAAAACTGAAGAAAAAACGCGTTTTGCTAAAAAAATGATCAACAACTAATTTCATCTAAGACAAAACACTACAATGAATGAATAAAAAAGCACAAATTTTCATTTTATCAACTAATTAAATGTTTATTTCATATTTTTGTTTTTATTTTTAATGAATTTTTTTTTTATATTTTTATTATCACTTCACAATGTGTGTGTGTTGTAGATTCGAGAATAGTACGAGTAGTTTTAAGTAGTATGCTGTTTAGTAGTATTAGTTACTTTGAATAATAATTTTTTATTTTCCATTGTTTTTTGTAAGTAAAATACTTAGCGACTACAAAAAAATACACACCTTTCACAATAAGAATATAATAATTGTAGTTAGAAATATTTAACTAAAATTTAACACAAACAGAAAATAATTCACTAGACTACAAAGTAAAAACAGATGAAGTTTTTAACGAAACGTTAATATAACAAAAAACTAGATTGCTTACACAAATTGTTTATTGGTTACAAAAATTTGGCATTAATTTAGATATAAATATTTATGTTTAAGTAATATGTTTTTTATGTAGTAAGTTTTTATTTTTAATAAATAAACACAACTTAGTTAACAATATTATACTACACGACTAGTGGATGGATCTATATAAATACATATAATGTTGTATAATAATAATAATAATAAGTAGAACAAAAGAGAAAACTAAATAAACATGTACTAATGGTGATTTTTTTTTGTTTTAAACAAAGTGATATAGTTTTTTTTACTAAATAAAATTGGTTTAGTTAAGGATGGAGATATGATGATCGAGTGTAATGATTTATGTGGTTACAATGTTTTGATGACTACTTGTTTTTAATTATTGTTTAATTCTCTATTAGCTGTAGATGCTGATGTATGTCATCTAATGAGTTTTTTTTTGGTTGTGTTATGAAAGTGTTTGGTTTATATTAATACATTATAATAGTAGTTTGTTTGTATAAAATATAACTCCATGGAATGATGAGAGATTAGTGTAAGTGGTAATTTTATCAAATGTTATGTAAAGGGCAGTTAAGTTTCGTAAGATTTTTGTTGTTGTTGTGGAAAGTAAATATTTAACACAAAGTTTCACTTGTTATTGCACAATTTATCATTAAGTGTGTTCTTTGGTTGGAACTGGAGCATCGTCTAGCAATCGATGCATCACTCGTCCTCGTTGAGACCATTAAGCTCAACACTTTGGTATTCGAGACTACGTTTAAGGTCCTCAATTGTGTTTAAAATTAACTGCTGTTTGGTGCTGAGATTTGATGATACGCTTGTTGGCTCTTCGTCGTCGATACCAGGTGGCTCGTTAGAAACTGTATGGTTTATGTCTTGGGTGGAGCTTTTCATCGAAAACGAGCTTTGGCGCTCGCGTCGCATGTTGTTAATTTTGTCCAGAATAGCTTGCTTTGGAACTTCTGTGGAAGAGGTTAAAAACTCAAATAAGCTCAAATTTTAACGAATTATATAGTTTTATAAAGCTTTTGATTAAGTGCTGCTGCTGTAGTTATCTTTAGGCTGTTAGTACAAGGTAGTCAGTTAAACTTTAGTTCCATGTAGGGTCCTGTGTGGAAATCAGAGGTCTGCAATTATACACCGCAATAATTCGTGAGCTCCATGCACACTCTGTTTTTTCTAAAACTTTAATTTATAGATCGCTCGCAAAATATATCGCATCGATTGTAAACACGTGATTATTTGCAATTACATTCATGCGGGCATATAAGTTCAATCACTCAGCGGTGTTTGAATATTTAACCAGCTGTCACCGCTTTTAAAGAAGAAAACACTGCAAACACCGCAATTAATCTCATTTGTATAAATGTCCGAAAAGCCAATTCATTCCAATATAATAAGAAGACGAAACTTTTTTTGCTTTCAACAATGGTTCAAAAAATTTGTAGAGAGTGAGCAAGCGAAATTCATTTGCGGTGTTTGCGGTGGCTCTCATAGTTCAAATGAGTCGCGGTGTTTACTTCCGCCGCTTTAATGTGTGAACATGCGGTGGTACAGAAAACAATGACTCAAGCATAAAACACTCGAGTTTGAAGCCAGGCATACTCATTTGACTTTACTAAAGAGAGTATGGTAAATACACTGACCGCTCAGTTTACGGTTAGCGTAGACACTTGCACTGCATTTTTTTTGAGTAGATTATAAGTCGGCAAATTGTGATCGCATGCCCATCTCTGCTGGGAATCGAAGGCTGCAGCTTTATTCTTCACGTTTAAGGCAGCTTATAAGGTTGTGAAGATTTGAATTGATTTCTATTTCGGCTGTGCAACTTTAAAACTACGATTTGGTTTGTTATAGGCGATGTTTACTTGATAGCTGCTTACTAACGGGGCAGGTAGTTGTAAGCAAAGTTATGAGCCTGGAGCATAGGCGGTTGGTTTACAAGGAAAATTTTACCAGATTTTGGCTTTCATTCTACAAAGCGAAATATACCTACCCTTACACTGCTTGTGTGTAGGCATTGCCTAGAAAAAGAAATAATATCGGCCATATTCCTGTGCCCGGATACCCAAATCCTAAGGAGCTTCAAACCTGACGACTTATACTTCCTCGACTGATTTTGAAGGATGAATGAAGTAATGGTTCGGCGATATGTGAAAATGGCAGCGTCTTGCCCTTGCTTTGTGTTAGCGTAAGCTTAGGCATTGTTCGCAGGCTTCCAATGGCGTTGCCTATTATAAACTGACCGTATACCCTAAAGTCTATAGAATTCTAAGGTGTTGACAGATTCCAAAAGAAGCGGTCGTGAGCAAATTGGAGGTGATATAGCTACTTCCCGAACTACTGTACAGTGTACCCTGCACTTAAATGGAGTTCTTATGAAACAGGTGGAGAAATTTAAGTATCTCGGACCTTTTTCATAAAAGGTGGAAGGTGTAATAGTAAGTTATGCTGTATGGAGGATTGGCCAAGCTGGAGCCAAGAGTAAAGGACTTGCGCCGGCCAGTCTTCAGGAAATCTGAGTTTGGAGTGAAAGCAAGTTTTTAAATGCAGTGTTCCTTCCAACGCTTACTTCTCCTCATCAAATTTGGGTAATGACCGAAAAAATTAGATCACGGAAACAAGCTGCAGAAAAGAGAATTCTGAGGTGCATTGCTCGCGTAAGTTTTAGCGGTGGATTGAGAAACTTCTACAAATAGGACGATGAATTTTACAACAGTTTGGGCACATTATTCACATGCCTCCGACAGACTTCCTAGACAGGTCATGCAGCCGAGATATAAGCGCATCGCCCCACTGATGGGCCAGGAAACAGTTTAAAGTGTTTAAAGACTTGCAAGTACTATTGGAAGAGTCCTTAATATAAATCAACGGCAACACTTGATTTCTGACATGATTTTCCGCGCCATCTTTTGTCGTACTGAAAATAAATCATCAAGTGCAAAAACCTCACCTGAATCCATGTCCAGACTCTTCTTGATCCTCTCAAATGACGAACTGCCACGATAGACTTTCCTCTTCAAGGGTTCGCTCTGCGGGCAATAACTGCTCATACTGATGGCTGCACCTCCGAAGGATTTAAACGACATCAGCGATGGCTTGACATTCCTGTTGGTATAGTCCGACTCATTGTAAATGGTGATCTTTTGTATTTCCGGCAAACAATTTCGGTTGCTGATATCCTGTTCACGCTGTGTGCTGCGGAGGCTTCTCGATCTCCGGCTAATGTTCTGTTTCATCGAAGAGTTGGAGTTTTCGTCCGAATCGGAGTCGGAACAGATCTGTTGTGTCTTTGGTGACTGACTGCGGAATCTTCTTCTATTGCTCGACGGAGAGGCTGAACGACTTTTGATAGACCTTCCATTCACCTGCAGCTGAGGAGATCGTGGTGGTGGGTCTGGAATACTGCTCCTCCGTGGTGGCACCTCAGGTGGGGCATTCTGATTGATGAAGTTTGTTATGTGTGTCTTGCGTGGACTGAAACGACTCGACTTGGGACTGTTCGGTGCCGAGTTGGTCTCGTATTTGAGTGACTCGAGGCGTTTGTTTAGAGCTGCGTTTTCATTGTTCTCAGCATCTATGGACTTTTGTTGCTGTTTGAGGAGTTCGCGTTTAATGTCGGCTTCACAGTGCTTGAGCATTTCGACCCGTTTGTTGGCCAGAGGGTTGCAGATTCGCCGGGGACTCGCGACTGGCGTTTCTCGGGGGATGCTATAGGATGGTAGGGTAACTAACTATTCTTAAGAAAATTTCGATAACGAAAATACCTCAAAGCGCTTGTTTTCATAGAGACCAGAATTGTTTCGGCTTCATGGATCAGTTGACGGTACTTGACATCGGCTTCTAGGTCAGCTCGCAGTAGAGCCTTCTCGCTTTCAGCAATCGCTATGAACTTGCTTCGAATCGCATGGACCTCGGTAAACGTCAGCGAACTACAGCGAGTTGTTAGAGTCGTCATTTTGGATGTCCTAAAAAAATCACCCTTAGATCTTGAAAAACACTGGAACATTCCCACCTTTTGCTATCAGCAGACTGGTTCCTTCTTAGACATACTGGAGTTCCGCCTAAGCTGCGAGATTCTCTCGAATTCCTTAGGGGTGAACCGCGTTCCTTGCTTTCAGCGCTCTTCTTTCTTGTCTTCATGAGTCGCTTCTTGCGCCGCGACACATCTTCACTGGGGTATGTTTTCATATGACGCTGCCGGGAAGCCCTCCTGGGCAGCTGGTAAGATGTGACTGCTGCTGCATCCTGCGCCGCTGAAGTGGTGTCAATGAAGTCTATGTCCAACATATCATCAGTGTCGCACTCGTCGCCAGCATCTTGGCCTGTATCCAAATCTGAGGCACAATCTGTCGGATCAGAGTCACTACTGGAGGAATAACGAGAAAAGGACATTTTGTCAAGCACAAGCCGTTAGCAATTTTAAGCTCACTTACCTTAAAATATCAGTCTCTTTCTCATACACATAGCTCTCGTCGAATTTGCCCATCATCTCGTTCAGGGTAGCGTCTTCGTCGCTCTCCGCATGCAAACCGTGCTGCAGCGAGTGCATCTCGGAACGGCACGACGACGTGAGCAGCTCCCCAAACTGCTTCCTCCGGCGAATGGTGTTGGGCGAATAGGTCCTTTGGAGGTTCTCCACTTCGGTGGAGGAACTAGATGTCTCCGACGTCGACTCATCAGAGGTTTTCTCATTTTTCCTGCAAACGAAACAAAACTCGTTTTGACTTTTGATATCCTTCGATAGGGGTAATGGGCCGCAACATAATCTCCCATTTTTCATTATCCTTACTCATTTTTATCACTTGCGCCTGCCTCGCTACTTGACTTGATGCCCGACGATGATGAGCTGGCATCCACTTCCATCTTCTTTGCCGCCTGAAACGCCTGTGTGGTGGCGATTGTGGTGCCAGAGGAGGAGGTGTCTGTTGTCGAGTACCACGGATTCGTTCGGATGCGGCAACGCTGTCTCGGTGATGGTGCTAAAAGTACACAAGTGAAGTACCCATAGGAGGAACAATTAAATTTTGAACTCGTCAGTTTTGTCTGGGTGTGAAATGAAAGAGGAGGTCATCAGGGAATGCGGGAGGATAGCTCTAGGCAAAGTGAATTAATGTTTAATGGAAATTTTTGTGGCGGGATTAGGGATAGTGGGCGTGAGAGAAGGCAATTATTACATTCAAAGCCTTTCAGCGTTGGTATGACGATGGTGTTCCGCACCGGCAACGGACTGTGACTTCCTACATTAACTTTTGGCTGCTGTTGCTGATGGTTCTGTTGCTGTTGATAGTGTTTTGCTTGGTTTTGAAAGAATTCCGGATCTGGTATACCGAAGCCGGGTATTTTACTCTGTCCCGAGTCAAAGGATTCGGTCCGGCGGTGATTATTATTATTTGGCTGAGGAAACATCACAATTAGAGGTGCGGCTCGGGTTAGATGAATGCAAATGTGGGCTTACCAGGGGATCCTGTGGCGACATTTCCTCGATTTTATTAAGGCCGAATTTGTAGCGTTGCGCCTCGATGGCCAGTGTGTTGACACTCTTCGGGAAGTAATGGGTTCCGGTGCGCATATTGATGTAGTACTCTGGCGGGGTGTAGGTGGCACCTATAGATAAAAAGGGATGAGATTATCAGACCCAAGTCAACGTCTACTTTGTTGTCATTGTAAACCACATGGCAAATGACCCCTATTCCATGGGCCAAATTACCTTCTAACCCAAAAAGTGGAAACCTATACTGTTGACGGTGTATCGATTGACATCGATAATGGTGAGGTAAACTCAATATGAAACGCCCGACTACACAGGTGTATGGGTATCGATTCAGAGAAAGATTCAAACGGGGATAGGGGGGTGTCTATATAGTCTACGATTTCATGTCCCCAAAATGAGGTTGAATGGCGAAGCCGCAAGCATCATTGCAAATGTGCTGCTGTTCCATGGCACTTCGTTCGTTTGAAATGGATATGGCAGCGTGCTGTAGATGAGTGGGTTTCGAGCGACAGTTGGACAGTTGTACTGACACTGACGACGCCGTCAACTGCTGCGGATGAGTTAATGCTTTGCGGTTGCTGGCGGAGATATAATGAAAATGCAGATACGGAACACTTACGAAGGTTATTGTTGAACTGGCATGCAGGTAGACGACATAAACAATATTTATTCAATAAACTTGTCATGAAAATACAATGATGACTTTTTAAACTTCAGATATTTCAATTGCAAGGTGATCTGTTTAAAGGAGCCGTAAACGGTGAACTTATTCCCAATGCATCGCAGGTTGCACGATGCATTGGTTTTGGGTACTCGCCTACATAATCCTATTTTTCTCCACAACGTTTGTCCAATAGAACTAGTTTTTTAGACTCTTATGTGTTGAACAGAAAATGTGCTGCCGCCTGCGGGTGTACCCCAGATAGTTCGAGGGCACTTGTGCAGCTGATTGCTGGTTTTTCTCCCAGTCCAAGGTTTTTCATAATTCAACTTTTGTGGGAACCCACCTAGTCTTTTTCTTTCATCTTCCAAATGTGACTTTAATAAAAAAAAAAAAATAGATTGGCGCAACAGCTCGAGGTGAACCAGGGCCAACTTCTTCACACACATGGGGACCTACAATTTTTTGCCGAATCCGATCGGCACTTTGAGAAGGTTTCAAGACAAGAGATACTCTCGGAGGAGTTGTCAGACCCTCGCGGAGGTGGGGACCGTTAAAAGCACAGTCCTCTGGCGTAGTAAGCACAGACACTAACCACTACTGACTTTAATTATTATTATTAATTAAGTAAAAAGCAATAAAATTACATTTTAATCTTAAAAAAACTAAGCACTAGCTGCCACTTTATGTCTCTATAAATTTGTTCTGCGTCTAATCATTCGCTAAGCGTACAAAGGACTGAGCTCTGTCCTTTGTGGGAGGACAGAGGGGGACATTTTATGAAATAAACCTTATTTTAGCTTTTAACGCATTTTTTCTTGGTTCTTACGAAATAAGAATTAAAATTATTTATTTGTATAGTATTTTTAATGGGCTTTCTATCCGCTTTCTTTAAGTGCGAAAAAAGAAAATTTATCCCGTTTTTTCCGACGTTTTCTCCAATATTATTTGTCGACTTCCTCACGGATATTGTTTATTAATTAATAAACATCATTTTATTTAATTAATAATTATTAATTAATAATTTATAATTAATTCAAATAAATTCACAGTTCTCAGTATTATTAATATTTTACTGCAAGGGCAGATCTGCGAAAACAGCTTTACATACGCCAGTACGATCCATTGACCATTTCCTTCACCAGAAGTTCCTCGACATAGAAGGCGCCTTCTATAATGTCAACTCATCTTTGATCTTGGCTGCACTGTTGGCCCTGAATGTGGATGGTCACTTAGTGAGTTAGTTAATCAACTTTTAACAAGTAGGGTAAAAAAACTCAAAGCTAGGTGTGATCACTGCCCGAACTGCTGGTAATCCTGGTAGGAGATAGGGCTACAGTGATGGCTTATGCGGATGACGTCGCCATTGCAGTTTCCGGGAAACAGAAGAACTGCTACAAAATGTTCTAAACAAGCTAGCACAATGGGCTGACAGCTGTGGTCTAGGTGTCTACCTCCATAAAACTGAACTCGACCTCCTTTAATCAAGGGCACTAGCTTCATCTTATCTGATGAAGCTTAATATCTGAGTCTCATCTTAGACAGAGCCAAACAGGAAAGGGTTCGGAATGCTACGGTAGCACTCTTTTTCTGCAATTGGAAATAAGTGGAGACTTCAACCCAGAACCACCTACTGGCTATGTACCTCGGTCGTTAGACCGATACTGACGTAACCGTATGGAATGGTTGTCTGGTTGACCGCCTTGGATAAAGCAGTAGATCGTGACAAGCTAAGTAAGGTCCAAAGATCAGCCTGGTTATGTGTAAGCGGAGTACTTTGCACAACTGCCTTAGCAGCGCCGGACATCCTGTTCCTTTTATTTCCTCTTGACATTTTCAGCAGACAAACAGCTGCAATTATGGCTACTCGCCTCAAAGCAACCTCTGAGTGGCTCGAGAGCGGGATAGGACACTCTGCTATTATGAACGCTTTCAGGTTCCCTTCAAGAAACTTAGACTTCACCATATCTCAACTACAGCTTGACAAGAACTTCCAGACGACCATCCCCCCTGGGTCCTCTTGGGATGAGAGTGCTCCTCTGGAATGTGAATCGATCCACTTCTACACCGATGGAGATCAAAAACAAATGATGGGCCAGGTGGAGGTGTGTTCTCAGAAAGACTTAATCTTTGTCTCACTTTTCGACTCACGGATCATTTTAGTGTTTTTTAAGCTGAAACTATGGGGATATAGGATATCTTGTTCTGGCTTAAGAATAACGTTATGTCTTCCAAGGATATAACCTTTTCTGACAGTCAGGCGGCCAACAAGTGCTTGGAACCCGTCTCTATAAACTCTAAAGTAGCCCTAGACTGCCGAATGATCTTTAAACGAGATGTCGGAGCAGTTGAACATTCACCCGTGCTGGGTGCTGGGTCATAGCGACATTCCGGGTAACTGCAAGGCTGACGAACTCGCCAAGCATGATATTTCTCTTTCAATCTTGCCTGAAAAAGACTCCTTAAGCATTCCTTAAAATGGATGCAATAGAAAGAAAAAATTTCAGATGGACGGGTGGTAGCAGGTATCTAGTGACGAAACAGATGGCAAAAGCTAGATCTTCAACGTTCCAAAAGCTTGATCGCTTTTAATAGATTGCACATAAGTGCTACGGTGTCATTACAGGACACTCTCTGACAGATAAGCACGCAACTAGGCTTGGTGTCTATTCCACCGACTCCTGCAAGAGCTGCATGGATGAGGGAGAAGAAGAGACCAGCTCTACCTACTCTGTACATGCCCCGCTTTCTCTGAAAACCGAAATCTTTACCTGGGAGCTTTCTTCTATTTATAATGATCTGAGCAATCTAAGTACCACCGTCATCAATAGCTCAAAATGGTTCAACGAGTAAGAGGGAACTGTAGATCCATTTTGTATCACAAAGGACCTACAAAGGTTTAAGTGTGTTGGTTTCATTGGACCCGACTACATTACGCAAGTTCATTCTGCAAGTTTTCGTTTCAAAAATGTTGTGGGTTAGAGACGAAAAATATTTTTTACATTATGCCATTTTTTTCGCTTTATTGGTATTGGATGAACTCTAGCTATATACACGCTCTGCTTAGAGTTTTAGAGCACGATTGAGTCTCTATTGATTGGTTAGGTTACAGGTTGAAGTGGCAGTCAGTCGGGTCCAAGGAAACCAACACACACTTAGATGTCCATTGTTATACCACGTGGGATTTGGAAATTTTAACCTACTCGTTGAACCATTTTGAGCTATTAGATGAGCTAATAATGATTTAGAAGAAAGCTCGAAGGCGAAGCCTATTTGTAGAAAACATAAAAAAAAAATTTGACAGACAGAGGTGACAGCATTAGTTTATCTTTCAGTTTTGGGTTTTTGGCTTTAACGCGATTAAGTGGCTTTTTGCCCACCATACCTCATCTAAAACTGGACGTGATCACAAGAAGTTGAGAGCTTTCTAAGGTATATTAAAAAACATTTTTTCAAAATATCTTAATAGAGGGCCCTGACCTAACGGGTTGCAACAAGCCTACATTTTTGTTTCTAAGTAAAAGGAATTACACGCATGTGCATTTTTGAAATTCTTCACCAGTCTGTATGTATATTTCTAAAAAACAATTTCAGTTAGAAGTTTATGGTACCAACACATGGGCTGAATGGAGCACGAAATTTGCCTAGAATATGTCTGTCTTCATATAAACTTCCTACAAGCCACCGGGTGAAATAAACGGGCACTGCTTTTGAGAACTAAGTAAGGCCAGTCTTGTGGAGCCGCAAGAGTCGTTGTGGAGACTTTCCAGGTAAGCCTATAAAATTATTTACAAATTCACTCGATGTTCCTATCAAGGATAGGAACATTTCCGATTTCGCTTATCACTGGTGGAAGCTTGAAATTGTTTACAACTTCAAAATAATTCAACACATTCGGAAGTGGACAGCTCTTATTTTTTCCCTCCCCGCTTTTCTTAATAATTTTCCAGCTCAATTTTTTATTAGCACCTTTTTTTTAAAGAGTGCAAAATAATCCTCGCTTGCTTTGTTCCTTAAATAAAGAGTGGGTCATGATTGAATAAAAAGAAATACTTGGAAAATTTTCATGGTGAACATTTTCCCGAATATAATGAAGAGAAAACGCCATCTTCCGCTCAACAGGTGCAAAACGAACAAAATAAAATCACATCTCCTAACAACAATGCACAGATTTTTGCGAACCAAGTATCCGTTATGAGTCGGAGACTCATTAAACTTTTACGGACTCGCACAACGAAGAGCTTCTCGCACTTGGAAACTGCTGGAACGTGCCTGCTGGCGACTGGAAAATAATTAAAGACACAAGCACCTCGGGCAGCAAACACTTCATTGCTCCCGCACTACACAGGGGTATACACAGACCCTTAAGAGTTTATAAGACATTAACCCTTCCGGCGAGATTTCATCTTCCTTTCAAGTCTGAAGGCACGACGCCAAGTACAAGTTTGTATCCTAGTTTAGGGATTTTTTTTTCATTTCTTTTGATGGTGGGATCTTTAAACTTTTGCAACACTTAAAACTTAAAAAAAAAAAAATAAAAGAATAATTGCACTTTTTCCGTTAGAAGTTGCCACTTCAAGGTTTATGCGCGTACCACAATAAAACACATCGCATCCATCTAGGACGAAGACAAGAAGCCTCGAAATTTAAATTGCAAATTCTCTTGAGTGTGCACATGCCGGAAAAGGACATTCGCCCTGCCGGCGCCATAGAATGACAATAAATGTTGCACTTCACCCGCCGCCCGTGGAATTGCATTATTCTTGGCATAAAAATGCTAATGCCTGGCAGGCATCTAATTAATAGCCTTTGTGGGAAGGCGGAATTGAGTGTAGAAGCCTCTGGCTGGATGAATGAGTTGCTTGGAGTGTTTTTGTTTGACTAAATTTGACGGGATAATAACGATAGGATTATGCGTTATCAGGAGTAAGACTTTGTGCTGTTTTTGAAGCGAGTTTTTAATTTTGCAACAGAGATAGAACACAAGTGGTAGAAGGGGCTGCTTTTTGCGACCAGGTTATATATTGCTGTCATGGATTGACAAGACTTAAAACTCTGCTGTTAGATCCCCCTAAACTCAACCCAAGTTTGATACAATTCTGCGTACCCACTATTCGTGTATAGCTTTGAGCTTTAAGAAGCATTGGAGCACTGGAAAGAACCGTGCTTCAAAAGCGGTAATTCGTGGAACGCATATTTTGGTTTGAACCCTACGAACTTGTAAACTACTTAGTGCAGGAAATAGTGCGCTCAAATCCTAACTTGATCTCAAAAATTTTGTGCGCCGCCTCCTCCAATTCTTCGAGGGTTAAGATTGTCACGAGATGCTTCTACTTGAACCGCCGTCTGTAATCGCTGCGTTTTGGCCCCTTAATGTTTAGTTTAAAGCAAAAAGGAACTTCTATAGTCCTGCTGCTTGTGATGTAGGTATGCTTGAAGCCAAGAACGACGCAAAGATTATTCTGTTGATAAAACTAGTATCACACCTAGGGTGGCTAATGTCAAGACCACCGCGATGACTTAGAGCTCTTGCAAACACAAATTTTGGTTTCCTAAATGTTACGACGCAACAAGTCTGTGGGGTCCTCATAAAGCTTGGTTGCTCCGAAATGAAGACAGACTTGCTGGTTGTACAGTTTGAACCTTTTGTGACTTCGACCATATAGTGGGCAGAACTAGACAAATTCATACCCCCGACAGATAACATAAAATTGCGCTACTTTAGCAAAACATGCAAAGGAATGGGTGCTAGAAAGTGACACATGTCGAGAAGCTGACAGTCTTAAGGGCATACCCTTTACCTTCAGAAGGTCCTAAACATGACATGATAAATAGAAGAGAAAAATAGGGCTGAAAGAATAAACGGCTTATTCGATTAGTTAAACCCGACGGGATAATCAAAAAATTTGTTTCAGTTAGACACCCTTCAATTGATTTAGTCAATATTTGTAGACGTGTCTTGACTAAAACAGTTTCGCAACCTTGAACTGAGATCCCCTGGGTATTTTCAATATATTTCTCTATACAAGGAGAAGTATGCAACGACAAGTATACCTTGTAAGCCCCTAAGTCACCTGAGTCATTGAATACCTTTTAGTTATTCACAAAGTTCAAACAAAAACAAACTATTGATCTATCAAAAAGAGACCAAAAAAGGACTAAAATGTTAAAGATAGTGGAGTCCTGCCAGAGTGTATTGGCCTCTCAGGATAAGTTCAAACAGAATTCTTAAAAAAAAACTAACTCCACTCCAAATAGCACTAATGTCAAAGGGGCTACTCAAACCCATTTTCTTCTTCATCCTCTTAAGTGCTTCAAAGCTAAAAAGGTCAGATTATGGACATATGCCTGACTCTACAAACAAAGCCCCTGTTTGGATACGAAAAAGCCCACAAACAGACACACAATAACATTTAGAGACACAGGACAGAGAAAAGGGCAATAAAAGTTTATTTGAACTTACCTGGTGAGGTCCCATCTGTTGAGTATCCCGTGGAATAAGCACTCTCTGGTGACGACAGGCTATTCATGACATGACCCATTGGATGGTTTACTTGGCCGTTTGACATGATTCCATTCCCACCAGCACCATTGTAACGGCTTGACCTTAACATCTGACGATTTGCCTCGTAGCCATTGCGTAGCACCACATTAGAGTTGCCACAAACACTCGGATGCTGCTGGTATCCACCGTTCGCATGACATGCACTGCCACCATTATTGTTGTTGCTAGGAACCCTCTCGTCTGCGTACGTTCCGTTCGCATTCAGACTGTCATAAGAGCCGAATTGCTGCTGGGAGTGGGTGTATCCATCTCCGTTCATTTTAGATGGCAACAACTTGCCGTAGCGTGCCGTCACCTCGTTCTTTCCGCTGCTGCCATTGTGATATCGTGTCGTGTCCTTTTGCTCCAAAATGTACTCCTGTCGGTGATGGTGATTATTGTTATTCTGCGAATTGTGGAGGATTTCCTCGTAGTGGCCATTGGAGCAGCCACCTTGGTAGCTTTTAGAATACTTCTGCTTCGGTGCTTCCACTGGAGGATTGCTTTGTGACGATGGTTGCTTGGCATTGGCCGCGGACGCACTTGCCGATGACTTGCGCCGAAACATGCTGCTCGGTGAGAGGGTTTTTATTCGTTTGCCTTGATGCTGAGTCTCCTTGTCGGTTATGGCGCTGCAACTTCCGCTGTTGCCGCCGCCGATGCTATTCCTTTGCTGATGGGGTCCTTTGGCAGATGCAGACGATAGCGTTTGAGCCTTCACACTGGAGTGCTGGACATAGAGAAAATTATCGGATTTCGGTGACATTGTTGATTCCTCACTCGGTGACTGCCAGCCAAAGCGACTTGTGGTCTGGAAGAGAGAACAAAAAAATAACAGGAAATGAGTTTGCGACATAATGTTGATGGAGGGCGTTCGCCTGTGGCGCGCTTTTGTAGGCCAAACTGCCTCTTGACATGTCGTCGGGGTGGATGTGGATGACTTATCGCCACCCACTTGAAAGTCGGATTAAATACAGACACTAGGTTAACCCAAACAACATGGCCGGGAATGGCGCCCAACGATTCGAATAAGATTACTTTGTCGTTGACGGCATCCCTTCCGCATGGCAACCCCTTTTCCCGTTCAAGGGACTGGATATACACGTTTGTTCATTACTGTGCTCCACTCGAGCCTGCCTCTACATACATACGCATCAGTGAAGGAGGAAACAAAAACCAAACAAACGTGCAAACGTAGACACAAATAAATTCACTAGGATTGTCGTTCTCATTTCCGGAATTCTTTTTGTGCCATTATTCCTTCGTTTGTTGCTGCTTCGTTTTGTTTTTTGTGCCTGGTCTTATTCAGGGCACGAATGCGAGTGCTTGTAACCTCTTTGTTGTGTTGTTTTTATTTAAATCCTCGGGATTAGTGGGGATTACTAGGTTTTGCTGCATGTGTATGTTAGTTAGGGTTACATTTTCTTTTTTTTTTTTGTCGGAAGAGCACAGAGAATGGTTCACCGCCGACGACCGTACTTTCCGTCAACCTTTTCAATTGCAATTTGGAGGAGATTTCCCCTTTTTGGTAGGGTACAAACGGGGGGGGCGCCTTGCGGATAGGGAAAAGAGTTACGGAACGAAAGAATTTATGCCAACACACTGGGATTAGACTGAGATACACTTTTGCTAGGATATAATTAAAAATATTCCAGAAGTTCGCCGAGCGCAGATGTGCATAAAGTTTTTAACGGTCCGGTGAAGATGACTGTTGTAATTAACGTGTGGCTAAGAAAAAAGTTGGACAGGTTTTTTCCGCGAACGGGAAATTACTATGAGGAAGGACAAAGAGGTAATTAACAATCTTTAATGCGGATTCAGAGAAGGATTCCCACCCAAAGTTGACCTTTACCTAGGAGATTATGCCAGCTTGCCATTGAAGCTGAGTTTTGCTCGAAATTTTCGCTTTAAATAGCAGTTGTCACTCGTCAACTAAATAGGTTATTCCTACAGAGGTCGAGCTATCTGTATACCAGCACCTTAGGTATATCTATAAACTGAACTATTTAAGTTGACGATGAACTCCGCCTGAGAGAGTCAAGCAAGCATTAACTTAGATGAACGCTTCTTCTTAAAAAAAGTACTTTCCTTAAAATAAGGGAGTGTCTGTCCAGTTGATGGGTGTTGAAGGATTTCATGAAAATGATAAGAGCCATCATAGCACACACATAAACGATTTGATATTCGACTTTTATGCTCAACTCCGCATTTTTTTCAACAGTCTTGGTTACGTCTTTCATTAAGGGTTGAGTCTACGGATGCAATAGGGGACAACTAGAAAATGTCGCCAGAGAGGGAGTTCTCATATTCTGGAGTTCTGTTCCGATACTTCACGGAAAGTGAAATTAAATGTCACCTAGTTTTAAGTAAGCCATGAAACGAAGACGGATTTTGTAATACAGGCTGGTGTATTAACGTCCAACATAAAGGTCTTGATAACAATGGGAATTTTGGCGCATTATTCCCAAACTAAAGTTGATTGTGATCTGCTGCAATTTCATATCGAAAATGATTAGCAGATGCGCAAAAAAAATCTTCTAAGATAGTCATTAGGTAGTTCGTTCTAACCTAGTACTACTGGTGAAGCAAGTGTATGTTGGAAGATTTTATTAAAATTAATAAATATACAGGAAGAAGTTTAGAGGAGTCAGATAACGTCATGACTTTGGAGACCAAAAGAATTCTTTTTCGAAGCAATGCGATCTTCCAACAAGCAATACATTGATTATAGAACGTGTGGGCTATTAAAATCAGAACCCATCCTTGGAAATGATAGGCTGGTAAGCTTGTTGCGATACAGTTCTCCATTCACTGTAACTGTGGCTCAGGCTCACCTTCGAAAAAGTAGACAAAGCCAAATTAGCTGCAAAGAAAAAAGCCGTTTCTTGTAAACCTCGTTCAGTTTTTGGAACCCAAGATATACCAACTTTGAATATCTATGTACGTGCCCGTCTAAAAATGAGACTGGGACTAAAAATTGAAAACACCAACATTTTTTGTTGAGTTGAAAACGATTCCATCACGATTATAACAAAGACCTTTCTAGGACTTCAGGACAAGATTAGATTGGAATAGGTTCATTGTCATCAAGGTATTGTTGGTAATGAAGCCTTAGTAGAAAAATTTCAAGGGTATAGCACTTGAAATTTTTTTCTTGTAATTGCTATAAAAGTCTTATAAGAGCTTTATAAGCGTTCAAAGTAAAACTTTTTTTCTAGCGGTCATGCATGACTAGACAACCCTTCAAATGCCTGCGCATCGCTGGCAGAAAGAGTTTGAGAATGGAATAAAAAGAGAGATAGAAAAGCTTACCCCCGCAAGTGTTATGCCTTAACGATAACACTTCAATTAAAACATCTAATTGTTGCCCATTCTATTTGCATGTTAAAAAAAGAAAATCATATTTGACAAAAACAAACTTGGATAACAGACACCAACCAGGAAGCCGCTCACTTTTATACAAGCGCATTTGGATTTTCCATTCGTTGTCTCATAGGAGCTATTTAAGTCTTATAAAAAATCGACTACTTTTGTTATGAGAGCTATTTAACTTTTCAGTGGTATTATAGCTCTTGATTGTAAGAGTGTAGAGTGTAGGTGTTTTACCTTTATCAGCTCTGTGTTAGAAATAGAAATTAAAATCGACAAATAAAAATCGATTCGTAACATAAGGTTTTATGTCTATAGAAAAAGGCAGTTGTTCTGTTTAAGTTATTGGTTACCCTTAAGGACAAAAAATCTGACTTTTATTTAAAAATTTAACTTGAATTAAACTTAACTTGATTTAAAAAATGAACTTGAATAAAAATCAAAAAATACCTTACATTAACTATCTATAATTTATGTGGAAGTATTTTTTTTAGTGGAGGTTTTTGATTTTCATTATTGATTTTGAAAGAGTGGCCTCCTTTCCAAAAATTAAGTTTCATTAAGTTCATTCAAGTTTATAAGGACCATCGATAAAGATCGATCAAATCGCATGTCAAGGCATGAGATCATGATTGCCCTCTGACGAGCTCAGCAGGACAGCTATGATCTCAGGAGCGAAACATGCAAAGAGGCCCCTCTTTAAAAAAAACTTGTCTTAAGATCTTATTATCAAAGCAATAGTATCTTTATAAGGGTTTCACTCTTTTTATAAGATTTAGTGATTATTAAGTCAGGATTATTTTCATCAAGAGCGTTATAAGATTTTTATAAGAGATATTTGGCCGTTTTTAAAGCAAAAGTAGTCTCTTACAAAGAGTATACTAGTTGGGTTGGCAGGTTCAAAACCGTATTAACACCAGTACAATCCTGTTATGTAGTCAATTGGGATGCTGCCACAAAACTGGGTCTTGAAAACGAAGTCCAAGCCAATGTGATAATGTCCCTGGCTTAAGACAAAGCAAGCATTTAATAAGGCTTTGTCCATGCAAAAAAATCTCTAAATTAGGCAAGAAAAATCTATTGTGAGCCACAGTTCCGTTTCGATTCTGGAAAAACTTGTGGTCCCATAATTGTATGTTGTTGAAAAGTTGACCTGGTTAAGCTCAATGTGTTGCGCCACTCTATTTTTAATTTTTATACTTATAAGTTACAGTTTTTAGTGAGAGTTTATTGGAGTACAAAAGTCAAGCCAATGTTGACGCCGTAAATGAATCCGTTTTTCAGTCAATTTGGAGCCAGGGCTTATCTCAGTTTAACTTGCCAAATTTCGTGGGTTAATGCCAATAAATTCTGGAGAAGGCCATTGTTGCGAGTAGGGTTTGGGCCTTGTGGCCGGCTTGGTGGCAGCATGAAGGACGGCGGCACGTTCCGATAGGCTCGGCTAAGCTCATCGGCAGGAAAGGGGAATTTTGCCCTCCAAACTGCACCACCCACTCAACAAACAAAAAAATCGTGCAATGCTTACCTAACAGAAGAGAGAAGAAGAAGCTAAACCCTAACGAGGAACTTAAAGAAAGGGGAAAGACCGAGGAAACGAGCGAAGAAAAAATGTTGTCCAATCTCCAAACTAGTCATCCTGGAGGAAGGACGGAACTAGGACGCGCGAAACTAAAGCTAACTACCCTAAACTAAGCCTAAACTAACCTAAGGAACTCCCGATAACTCCCTACTCTAATCCTTATACTAACTTAACCTTTACCCTACACTAAACTAACCGAAAGTTGACCCTGTTTCCTTGGTCCCTCCACGGTGATGGCTCCGGCTGGCATCCAAGGCTGTCGCCACTTCTAGTTGCCAGGCTGTGTGAGAAGTGGCCCCTGTTCTATTTTAAGCTTCTCAGTCTGTGCTGAATCAGTTTCATCGAGCGAATCAACAACAAAGCTCCAGCCAGACGGTCTTCGAATCCAAGCCTACGAATTCGAGACGACTAGGAAGACCGCGCCTGCTTAGTTTTGAGACTAAGCCATCGCGGAGCGCTTGGTCTGGACAATTGAGAGCAGCGTACCCAGGATAGCAGAGGATGGAATGCTACTTTGAACTAGGTTCATGGGTCGGTAGCCCTATAAGCATGTAAGTAAGTTGCCTGTTCTGTGTCTGTAAAAAGACAAACTGCTTTCCATGCTTTTGAGAAAAACTGCTTCTGCTTAATTTGGAAAACAACACGAACTTCTTTGCTTATTTACACTCTGTCTATAAGAAAGAATGAGCGGAGATCCCTTTCTTTCTTGGCATGGCCCCTATAGAGTTTACCACATTGCGAGCACCGAGCACACATTTAAAAGTCAAATGAAAGCCACTCTATAACGACTTGCGAGCTACCGACTGCAATCTGACTAACTTGAGAATCATTGAAAGCTAAGGCGAAAGCACTTTAAAAATAACTTTTTTTATCCATTGAACGGATAATAAAAGGGAAACAAAAATATATTCTGGAGACATTCATTTTATTTTAATTTAAAAGGAATACGATAAATAAATAAGCTTTAGCAAAATTGCTTCCAAGGCCAAGTCACAGGGAAAAGTCGAGTGGTGCAAATTTTTTTGAGCACTAATTGAAAACTAAGTCAAGGAGAACTATTTTTTAAGCCTCATCATCTATACATTCCCTTGAAAAATTGAGCATGTCACCATAAATGAATGTTGGGAACCGTTGAAGCAAACGTTGCCATAATGAACTGCAATTGAAAATAAATCTTCAAAGAAACGAAAAGAAAATCCTTTCAACTATGTATCCCTCGAAGCGAGCGAGTAGTACACTTAGCAAAGACCTTGGTGAAACACATCAAAGCCCCTTTTTTCAAAGGCTGTGCGCAATTAAATTGAAACAAACATTTTTCTTGCCCCGTTCAAATGCAGTTCAGATTGAAAATACTCGACGGAAAGTTTTCTAATATAAATTCCCTTCTGGGGGCAAAAGGAAAACGTTTTCCTTTTACGTCATTTTCCCTCTTTGAAAAGAAAACTTTCAAAGAATATTTATCCCATCAGCGGTTGCGGTTGCAATAGAAAGACTCCGCATGCACCCCGCACATTCTAGCGAAGGTTGCAACGATTGTTTGGCGAACGCAAAAGAAATTCGAGTACACCACTGGTAGTGTGTGTTGTTAGATGTCTTCATGTCCTTAAAAGAACCACACTCTGTGGTTTGAATTTTCCGATAAGTCTCCTGCACAAACCCCATAAAAACAAGTCAACCCCCCAGAAGGGCTGTGTCGCACCTAACAGTGACCAACTCCCACCGCTCCATGTTACATTGATAACTACCAAAGGAATGCAAAAGGATAACGATAAAATGCGAATGAATCCCAAAGGGATAACTATGCGGACACCGGATATGGTTATATCTCTGTTGGTACTTACGTGATTCTGTATCGGTGAGACCTCTCTGCGTCGAGCCGGACTTGATATACTGCCATTCGGTGCGGTGGCTGTGATTGAAGCTGTTGTGGTCGTTCCATCGCCATGATATATCGTAAATCCGGGTGCTCCTTTGTGTCCATTTTGCGTTAGATTACTCGATGCAGCCGATGTGCTAAAGGACCATGATTGACATCCAGGATTTGGTGAACATGAAACGAAAGATAACATATGAGCAGCGCATTCATAGGAAAAACCGAAACAATAATGAACAGGATATGGGCATAGGGATGGAGAGGGAAGTCTTAAATTTAGCACCTCTTCCGGCGCGCGGTATACAATATCTTTCGGCAGTTGCGCTTTGCCAATGAATATAAATTATTGCGCCACTTGCCGGTGACTTTGTGTTTTGGGGGGGAGGGCTTAAAGAAGGACCCTTAGCCAGCGGCAAATGGAGTGTTTTGGTGAGCACTTTTGGCGTGTTCGTGACTTTCGGTAGTTTCCTTCCCGGCGAAAATTAAGCGGAAGCGTATCCAAAGGCGAATCGGTCGTCTTTATCGTTGTGGTGGCTGGGGCGAGGGCAATTGGCTTTTGTCCCGTAAAATATTGAATAAGGGAGTAGGGCGGCCTCGAAGCAATTGCAGTTAATAAATTATGGAGAAGGTGTAGCTACTTTGATGGTAATCGCCCAGTACCCGGAGGAGGGATAGCAAATGCTATTACTAAATCGATGGCCTAGATAAAAATAGCAGCTTTCAGTACGTTGAGGCGGGTGGGACACTTTGTTTTCATCCACCAGCTTGCTGCGGATGAATCTTTCATTAGTGTCTGATTGAAACACAGTGGAGGAATAGGAGATGAGGCCAAACAGATGTTTGTTTCTTGTTTGGGAATGGGGCAGTGGGCAGAGCTGAAAGAGGAATATAATTAAGTCGACTTGATTGCGGTTGTAAATATAGGATCCTTGTAAGGATAAATAATAGGTGGACTGTCTGTGGTTAGTAACTGGATATTTCTTGGAAGCTGAATGTGGATCCTTGTTATCTTATGCCAGAGGTATTTATTTTATGAGCGATGCACACTGAGAGTGTAAATATTGTGTATAGGTATATACTCATACTCAATGTAAATAAGAGAATCTTCATTTGTGTTTGCTTAATCTTCACAGATTCAGATTTCTCTTTGGTTATGTACCTACGTTTTGTTTGCAGTTTCCGTTTTAAAATACGGGAAAACTCAGGTAAATTATAAGACAAATGCAACATTTAGAGCCGTTTTTTCTGGAACTAATATAAGAAAACGACCAACAGTTTCAAGATAAACTCTAGAAAAAAAAATTCATTTCAAAAAGTTAATTTATTGAATTATCTTGCACTTATTTTTTTTTTGTAAAAAATTGTTTATTAAAGATGCATTTAATCAATCTTTTTTTTCTGATGAAGGCTTATTTTTCTAGATTAGCGACGAGCCTAGGTATTTTAAATGCATCAGGAAAATACGAGTTTTAGTTCACAAAATGTTTTCGAACGTTTGGATTCAGAAAAAGTGTGCCAAAAGCCTTAATTTTGACTTTAATGGAAATAATGGAAAGTTCTTCGCATAAGTCCTTCCAAGGGATGAATGGAAAAAATGGAAACTAATTCTTTCTCGGTTCGACCTTGTCTGGTATACAGACGGCTCTTAAATGGAGACAGAGACCGGGTCTAGTATTCATGGAGAACTGTCCCAGGCGGACTATTCAGTTAGCCTTGGCAAAAGCTTTTACATTTTCTAGGTGGAAGTCCTTGCCATCAACTACTGTCTTAGAATAAATCTAAGTACCAACACAAGAGGATAAGAACAATTTTCATCTCACACGTTATCAAATCAAGGCTTGTTTTGGAAACAGTCATGGCCATCCGAAAACTGGCCTAAAACAATTTAATCACCCTTCACTGGATTGCACTCTACGTTGGCTTTGAGGGCAAGACTTAACAGACTCGCTTGCTAAAATCGAGGCAACTCCAATACTACCTCTTTTAGGGCCTGAAACATTCTGTGGAGTCAACAAAAGACTCTTCAAGGACTCCGTAAAAATCCTTGCTACAGTTGAAGTCTAGCTTAACACACCTGGAGAGCATTGTTACAAAAAAATTCTTTCTCAGATTCTACCCCAGAAGGTCTAAGACCCTGACCAACCTGGACAGGGCTTATTTAAAAATCCTCACTGGAATTTTCAGTGGCCATTGCAAATTGCAAAAACATCTCCTTAGCATCGGCCTTTCACCGGACGCCACATGCAGACTTTGTCTAGAGAGCAATGAGCTCTCTCTACTTATAATCATGGAATGCCAAGGCTCTCTTGCGTCTGAGGAGGAATATCCTCGGCGGAGAAATTATTCCTTCGTCAAACCTAGCCGATATCCTCCAGAGAAGATTCTTCCTGACTGCCTACGGAGTTAGAAGATGGGTCTAGGATTTTATTACGGAAGGCAAGGTAATGCTCCTTTTAGGATACCGCAATGCCAGAGCCTCAGGAAGGTTCTTTCGACAAACAATCTTATCTCTAATCTTGGGTTACCGCGGCCATGACAAAAGCATCTGTGTTATTTGGGCAAAACACTCCGGACCATCAACAGAAAACCTACCAATGGAGACAAAATCTTCAAAATTGGCAAGAAACGTCCACCAGAATCGTTTACCAAAGAAAGGCAAAGTACATAAGGCAAGCTTCGAGTGGTAGATGACAAAATTCTTCACAGACGGCGGCAGTTTTGTGAATGAACTTTAAATGAACAGTGAACAATTTTCAGGGCGAACACTCCTAACCAAGAAAAAATATCAAGTACTACTAGAAAAGATAGTCAAGTACTATTCGGTGGCCAACCCACAAAACAATTTGGCTGGATCAAATACCCTCCAGATATCTAAGGAGGCTTGAAAACATCTGGTTTTGTTGTTCGTAATTTTATTTGCCAATATAACATGTTAGCTTGAGCCTACCCAAGTAACAATTTTACTTCGGTTAGGCTTAAATTTTCGATTTTGGGAAGTTATTGTTTCTATAAGGCCTCTATAACACTTGCCGATTATTTCCAAGCCAGAAATTTCTGACACAATTTGTATAAGACCTTAAAGAAGCTACAACGAGGTCTTACAGAGGGATAAGATTCTGTTAATCTCCTCTGTTACTTTGTAAGAAGTCTACTACTTCTATAAGGCCTTATAGCAGCTTCCGTACTTCAGTGCAGAATGTGAACTACCTCTATAAGGCCGTATAGAAGTTTCGGAATCACTATACCTGTAGCAGGCATTATGTTACAAGCTTAACCGAAGCAGATACTTCTATAAGGTTTCTTTCTGCAGAGCTTAACCGAAACTGTTGCTGTATAAAGTTTTACATTGCAAGCCCTACCGAAACTGTTGAAACCAGCTTCCTGTTGCAAGCCTTACCGAAACTGTTGCTTGTATATGGCTTCGTGTGACATGCTTTGCAGAAGAAGTTACTTGTATATGGTTTCCTATTGCAGGCTCAACCGAAACTGTTGCTTTCATAGACTTTCCTGCTGCAAGCCTTAGCGAAACTGTAACTTGTATAAGATTTCTTATTGCATGACTTATAGAGACTGTTACTCTAATGTAGAGTTCTGTTGCAATGTTTCTGTTGCAAACGTAACAGAAAATGTTACTTGTATAATGCTTCCTGTTGCAAGCTTCGCAGAAGCTGTTACTCGTAAAAAGCTTTCTGTTGCAAGCCTTATCGAAACTGTTACTTGTATAAGGCCTCCGGCTGCAGTCATAACAAAAACTGTTGCTTGTATAAAGTTTCCTATTGAATGCTTTACCGAAACTGTAGATTGAATGTTGTTTTCTGTCGTAATATTCCTGTTTCAAGTATAACAGAAACTGTTACTTGTATAAGGCCTCCTCTTGTAGTCACTACCGAAACTGTTGCTTGTATAAGGCTTCCTATTGCAGGCCTTATAGAGGCTATTACCTCTATAAGGCTTCCTGTTGCAAGCTTTATAGAGGCTGTTACTTGTATAAGGCTTCTTGTTGCAGGCCTTATAGAGGCTATTTCTTGTATAAGGTCTTCCAGATTGCTGTTGCAGGTTTTATAGAGGCTATTACTTGTATAAGGCTTCCAGTTGCAGCTCTTATAGAGGCTCTTACTTGTATAAGGCTTCCCTTTGCAGGCTTTATAGAGGCTATTGCTTGTATAAGGCTTCCTGTTGCAGGCCTTATAGAGGCTATTACTTCTATAAGGCTTCCTGTTGCAGGCCTTATAGAGGCTATTACTTCGATAAGGCTTTCTGTTGCAGGCCTTATAGAGGCTGTTACTTCTATAAGGCTTCCTGTTGCAGGCCTTATAGAGGCTTATATAGAGGCTATTACTTGTATAAGGCTTCCAGTTGCAGCTCTTATAGAGGCTCTTACTTGTATAAGGCTTCCCTTTGCAGGCTTCATAGAGGCTATTGCTTGTATAAGGCTTCCTGTTGCAGGCCTTATAGAGGCTATTACTTCTATAAGGCTTCCTGTTGCAGGCCTTATAGAGGCTATTACTTCGATAAGGCTTTCTGTTGCAGGCCTTATAGAGGCTGTTACTTCTATAAGGCTTCCTGTTGCAGGCCTTATAGAGGCTTTTGCTTGTATAAGGCTTCCTTCTGCAGGCCTTATAGAGGCTATTACTTCTATAAGGCTTCCTGTTGCAGGCCTTATAGTGGCTTTTGCTTGTATAAGGTTTCCTTCTGCAGGCCTTATAGAGGCTATTACTTCTATAAGGCTTCCTGTTGCAGACCTTATAGAGGCTATTACTTGTATAAGGCTTCCTGTTCCAGTTCTTATAGAGGCTGTTACTTCTATAAGGCTTCCTGTTGCAGGCCTTATAGAGGCTTTTGCTTGTATAAGGCTTCCTTCTGCAGGCCTTATAGAGGCTATTACTTCTATAAGGCTTCCTGTTGCAGGCCTTATAGAGGCTATTACTTGTGTAAGGCTTCCTCTTGCAGGTCTTATAGAGGCTGTTACTTGTATAAGGCTTACTCTTGCAGGCTTTACGGAAGCTGTTTTTGCAGAACAAATCTCCGAAATAAATAAAGAAAAAAAAACTCTTTCGCCGGGTGAGGCTTGAACCGTGGTCCTCGTTTACCACAGGCAAGCACTCATCCACTATGCTACATCGTTGCCGTGCAACTCGTCGCGAAAACATCATATAAAAATAAATGGAGCATATCGCCTTATATGAATAGTGGGAGAGAGAACTGCTTTGTTTATTGAACTGAGAGAGATGAACTGTTTTGTTTATTGGTGTTTGTGCATCATTGTAGTATGACTAGCAATAGAGTTTCTGTTAGGCCTTATAGAAGTAGATGCGAAGTCTTACCGAAAGTGTTCATGAAACATCTTCGTTAAAGTGCGCGAGTACACTAATACCAATAATTTGCTTATTGGTATTTGTGTACATTTGAGCATGCGAAACAACCGAGCTTCTGTTCCGAAACTGTTAATGAAATGTTTCCTTAAAGAGCGAGACAGCATGTGGTTAAGCTTCGGTAAGGCCTTACACAAGCTGAAAAGAAGTCCTACCGAAGCTGCTTTACTTTACGTATCAACTAATGCCGTTTTCGTTTCCATTATTCATATAAGGCGATAGCATAGTGGAAAGAGTCACGACTGCCACGTCAGAGGACCCAGGATCGATCCCAACCAAGTAAGTAAATATTTCAAATATCAAATGTTCACAAATATAGTTTCCTAAATAATAATTGACATCATTTCAGACAGCAAGAATTAACAACAGCCAGATAATAGAGGGAAAAGATAAATCAACAGAGAAGGAAGGAGACTGTACAATTAAACTTTTTTTTTTTTCGTTTTATGCTCCATTTATTTTTATGTGATGTTTTCGCGACGAGTTGCACGGCAACGATGTAGCCTAGTGGATGAGTGCTTGCCCTTGGTAAGCGAGAACCACGGTTCAAGCCTCAACCAGCGAAAGAATTTTTTTTCTTTATTTATTTCGGAGATTTGTTCTGCAACAACAGTTTCGGTAAAGCTTGCAAGAGTAAGCCTCATACAAGTAACAGCCTCTATAAGACCTGCAAGAGGAAGTCTTACACAAGTAATAGCCTCTATAAGGCCTGCAGAAGGAAGCCTTATAGAAGTAATAGCTTCTATAAGGCCTGCAACAGGAAGCCTTATAGAAGAATTAGCCTCTATAAGACCTGCAGAAGGAAGCCTTATAGAAGTAATAGCTTCTATAAGGCCTGCAACAGGAAGCCTTATATATACAAGTAACGGCCTCTATAAGACCTGCAAAAGGAAGCCTTATACAAGTAAAAGCCTCTATAAGGCCTGCAACAGGAAACCTTATACAAGTAATAGCCTCTATAAGGCCTGCAAAGGGAAGCCTTATACAAGTAACAGCCTCTATAAGACCTGCAAGAGGAAGTCTTATACAAGTAAAAGCCTCTATAAAGCCTGCAACAGGAAGCCTTATACAAGTAACAGTTTCGGTAAAGCCTAACAGGAAACTTTATACAAGCCTGCTAAAAAACTTTTAACAAGTAACAGCCTCGGTAAAGCTTGCAACAGAAAACCTTAATGCAAGTAACAGCCTCTATAAGACCTAACAGGAACTTTATACAAACACCGGTTTCTGTAAAGCCTAACAGGAAACTTTTAACACGGCTGTTAGGGCTTTAACAGTTTCTGTAAGTGCGCCAAATTGGCTTCTCTAAGGCCTTATACAAACTATTTTGCGGGAGGGGAAATAGCTTGTATATAACCTTACCGCAACAGAAATGTTACTTGGGTAAGCTTTGAGTCGAAAGTGTCCTTCTTTTGTTGCTGGTCCCCAAATTGGGCGCCTCCTCAGGTGGCGGATAGGGGAATGCTCACCAGATATGGTGGGTACCGGTATGTTAAATATCCGAGCCGGACCAAAACCAGCAACAAACAAAAAATCCAGGAGCGTCTGTGTCAAAATGATCGGCTTCCTGGTCGGCGTCTGCTATCCAGGTTAGGGTCGGCCGAATATTAAACACTTCTTTCTCATCCAATACCCCAAGTAGAATGGAAAACAATAAGATGCATGCCAGATGCATTTATGAAATACTCTGCCAGTTTTATTATTGCCTTTCTCCGTAAAGGCATAACACTTGCGGGGGTAAGCTTTTGTGTTTCTGTGCAGAGTTTTCATGTTCCGTATACTGTCTCATCAGCATTTTCGTGTTGGATGGAGACTTACTTTTCTCTTCTATCTTTTCTATCATCAAAAGCTTTCCACTCGCGACGAGCTACACATCTTAAGGGAAGTCATAACCCCTTGATCGCGAGTTAATTATAAAAAAAACATTCTTCCTTTCCTTTGTTTTCCTTTTTTTAGAAATATCTTGTATCACATATGATGAAGATCGTCAAGCGGGTATTAGATAGTTGACTGGTCCTCAAACAGCAAGACTATTTGAGGAAAGGTCCGGGTTTTTTCCGTTGATGCATTTTGTTGTTGGAGTGTTCCCACTAAGGCACTTCTCCTTGCATCCGGACGTCAGCGGAGGAATTCCCCAGATGGAATCAACGGTGGCGTCTATAGTTCCAGTCAGGCCGAACTACTTAGTGAACACCTTATATGGGCTACTACGACGTATTCGGAGCTCAGGCCTATAAGGAGCGGGCTATCCGGCTCTCCGTCCTTAGAGCTAAACAAAGGATCTGGTCCTCCAGGTTGGGGGTCGTGCCGTCGGGGTGACTTCCCGGCCACGTAAAGAAACACCAGTCACGAATCAGAAACAAGCCTCGGATAAGCACCGAGCCCAGGTGGCGCACGCAAGTGGAGGGGACCTCAGCCAACTTCGCGTGCGAAACTGGAGACGGCTAGCTCGAGACAGAGCTGGCTGGCGAAGCTTGTTGGCTGAGGCCCAGGTCCACCATGGACTGTAACGCCACCTTAAGTAAGTAAGTAGTTGATGCATTTTCGTAGGCGTCGAAGAGTTTCCAATAAAATTCAATATATATATGAACACGGGAAGCGTACATTGAAGGACAAATACGGGCTGGAGTTGATTCTCAATTTGCTACATTTATCTCCAAGAATCTGCTACCGAAAGCGCTTTGAAGCGCAGCCATTCATCTGAATGGATTCCAAGCTAATTTGGCCATGTGAAGATTCTACGCAGTGGTACATATGAATCGACGACTCCTCCGACTACCTCACCCTTTAACTTTGAAACCCCTATCAACGGCATGTTTCCTATCAGGAAGGAGTAGCAGTAAAAACGATATTCACAGATAGCATAGGCACGAGATGCGGGCCTTTACTCTGAAGACCCACTAATAGAAAAATCGATAAGATTTGCAGCGTCTTCCAAACGGAGGTCCCTTGGAAAAAAGCCAGACTACTAAAAGCCGTCAATAAGGGCCATACTAGAAGATAAAATCACCATCTGATAAGACAGCCAGCTATAAAGGCTATATCTGCCATGGAAATCCAATCCGAACTTTATATGTGTTTTCGCAAAGAGCTTAAGGTTTTTGACTCATAGCACAGTTTTAGGCTTTGCTAGGTCACTGGCCACAGGAACGTTCGGGGAAACGACAAATCCGACGAACTTGCACGACAAGGATCAGCATTAGAACCAAACTTCTTGCCGGTCATCAAGAGTGACCGGAAGACTCTGTCGGTACTAGTGGGTGTACTTACTGGTCCATTCTTCCCGGACATTAAGGAACTCTACTCAACGGAATAAGGAAATGGATTCATCTAAACAACAAGAATAAATAATCCGCCATTGGATATCACAATGGGTCTCCACAGACCTAAGTGAGATGAGGCGCGTTATTCGCCTCATCAAGGCAACAACCTTACCTTACTTAAGGACGAAAAACTTAAGTGCCAAAAAGTGGGAGCGGGTCATAATTTTGCGTTTCAAATTCTGCTTTTCAAAACTCTGGTTTTCAAAATTCTGCTTTACTAAACTTGCTTTCCAAAATTCTGACTTAAACAATAAAATTCAGTTTATTTTGCTTTTTCAAGCAAACCTAGACAATTAAGCGTGGGGTTACATGCCCCCTCTCCCAAATATTTAACTGTGACGCTTTGCCCCACAGTTACAGAACTTTGAAAAGCAAAATTTCGAAAGCAGATTCTTGAGAGCAGAATTTTGATATTAAATTTTTGAAAAAATAATTTTTACCCCGACCAATCAAAGTCGACGGTTGAGGTAACGTTTTTCTAATGGGAGCGACAGCTGTTGTTCGTGGAAGGCCAGACTTACGGACTGCAGAAATTAAACGGAAAATCGACCTCAGTGAGGAAGTGATTCAAAACCAGATAGCAAAACTACGAGAGTGCCTAACTATCTAAAACCTTACTAATTCTATTGTGTTCCTATTTCCGTTCGACGAAAAAACGAGGAGCAAAACTCCTCTATTTAGGGCAACCTTTCGCAGCAACAACCTAAGGTTGTTGTTGTCTTGTAAGACGCTATTATTTTTCCAGCATTTAATTCTATTTACTAGCTTGTTGGTGTTCTTGGGCGTCATACTGGTAGAACTTTTGGCTCCTAAGGATTTTTTAAACATTATTGGTTCATTTAGACCAATACTAAAGTGTTTTAAAGTTTTAGGCAGATATATGATCCATTTCAGCGTCTATATTTGTCCATAGTTAGGGACAAAAAGAGACAAAAAAATGAAGGGAGTAATGCTGAAAGATACAGTAAGTCGTGCACAGAATTTATGTATTCGCCACCGTTGGCAGAGATTGCTTGTTTGCATATATGACTTTTTTTGGAAAAAAAATCAGAAACATGAATATCAAAAGCAAAAGTTCGCAAACAGAGCTGTGCAAAAATAACTAACCAAAAACAAGTTCCTTGAAAACACACTTGCGATCCATCCAGAAAATTTGAACAAAAATATTTTTTCTTTTTTCAACGATCCAAAAAGTACGAAAAAAACTATTAACTCCTTCTTCGATCTTATAAATTGACCAATATTGTCACCATGATAATAATTCTTCTCGCACGCATATGACTCGAAAGTACGGCAGGACTCTTCCTGCTCTACCTTCCTTTTTCAATGCAAGTGCTGCCTTATTGGCTCTAACAAAGACATTAATTCCCTAAATAACTTAATATTCCCGTCAGTGCAATGAACCTTTGGCCAAATCTCATAAGCTTTCCAGCTGATTGGTATTTAATAACACTCCCTGTATCCACGATGTACAGGATTTTGCATGGAAAACAAGATCCCACAAGCAAAATCTTATAACAATTTATAGCAGGTGTAGTTAAGAGGATAATACTGGCCTATAAGGAAAACACAATCCCTCCCCTCATTGTGAAGGTCTCACGTAAGCGATTTATGCACGAAAGAATGGAAAGTATACTTGCCTCTATACGGTGTGTATCTGTATACCTTTTGTCCACCCGAGAAAGTGACGCAATAATGGAAAGACACTGGGTTAAAGTTGTCTGCACGTAGGTTAAAGATAATTCTTTCCTGAAACTCGTACATTTTTCATCCTCCCGCACCCAGAGAAACCAAAAGGAAAATATTCATAAAACGATTTTGGCAAAGGACGAAGAAAAAACACCAGAATCTTCATAACTCTGTTGAAGGATTAGAGGAGGTTTTCTTTGGGTTTTTTTCCTTTATTGTAATCTGGAAGCGGGAAAAGGAATGATATCTCCTTCTTAAGAGAAGAAACCGACCCAAATCATAAATTCCTTAAATGTTTTATTATACCTTTTTCTTTTGCTTGGATTCCCCCCAAAGGATACCACCACTTCCATTGATAATGATGACCGTATAGGAATGGGGAACGCTGCATCTGCACAGAGACACAAACTTGGCAAATCCCGTCTAAGCGTTATTACCGGACTATTGCCAGAAGCTAAAGCAGCCAAATTGAGCGAAAGGGTAAGGGTATATGCCAGAAAGGACTTCTTCGGTTGATCGATTCATGAATTTCAGATGACATCGAACCCGAATTGACCCAAAGGATGCTTCAAACCAAACGAATTCTTTGCCAATACCGAACGCTGAATAAATTCAATTGAACCAAATCCCATCATTGAATCTTTTATGAGAAGTCCTTTGCAAATAGAATGTAGGCGCACACTGGCACTATAGCTACTGATTTTTCATTTGGCCAAACGATTCGATAACGACTTTGGGTCGATACACTCGTCCTGTCATCCTATTATTGTTCTTCTGTGACATTTATCTTCCTCGGTGCGGGCGTCCCCAAAATTAGAAGTAAGGGTTCCCAATTACATTCGATTATGGTGCGAAGGGTTACATTGCTTTGGATGTGTAAATTTTTATTCACTTCCGTTTTTGCTGTTAGCCTATATTTGAAATTTCTTTTGACTCGCCCCCAAGAATTTATGGCGAATCACCCGAACACGACATGGCTTTGGGGGAGAAACTTTCTAAAATCAATCAATTATAGCCGACTGTCCTTTTGTCGGTGATGATGGGGGATAAGTTTGAACAAATTCCGGCACCCCTTACATATATGACATGGGGAGCATAACTCTTGTGATGTGTGAGATATTTGACATCAATTTGACGTTTCGATCATTAATCGAATAACCCATGTTACACCCTCTTTGGGTATCCCCATCGTTATTTCTGCAATTTTGAAGGGACAAAGTTTTTTTTTTCTTCTTATCTTGCGCTGTGTGACTGGATTATTCCGATTTAAAGTTTGAGTTTTTGTCAAGGGGGACAATAGGGATTTGATTGACAAAATAGATAACTGTAAATGACTTACCCATTCGAATTTTTATTTTTGTTTCCCTTTTTTCGCGGACGAACAATATGATTTTCCATCCATGATCGAATTTTAGAACCGAACATTATTAACTGAAGTTCAGATAAGGGTTGATTTTATATTTTTTGTTCTTTTTTAAAATCTCTTAAGCACTATTGTTAAATTTTTATGTATTGCACTATATAACGTTCAGTTTTGTTTTTATTTAAATGTTTTTATTTTGTTGTATCAATAGATTCCTGTAGTCAGTTGAACCTCTAGGGACGGATTAATCGGTTAAGTTGGGATGATTCTGAAAGAAGAAAAGCATTTTAAAATATCTGTTCCAAGTTGTAGTTTTGTATATTTTAAAAATGAAATTTACAAGTGAATGGGAGTGGGAAATTTTTATAGAGTTACTAAGTTCTTATTCTAAATTTATTAGCGGTCCGTCCAAAAATGGAAAAAGGACCTCTTATCTTATGGTATCACTCCGTCCGTCCGCAACTGTAACTTTTGAACGGTAAGTTTTAGGAAGATGAAATATAGTACACTTATAAAGCCCGTTAAAAAAATGAGAACGCATACAAGAGCAATTTTTTATATATCCACATAACGGTTTAATTACAGTTTGGATATTGATGGTAAAAAATACCAAAAATGTGTTTTGGCCTTATTTTAAAAAGTTTTACAGCCAGAAAGATGCAAATTAAAACATGCGTTAAAAAAATACAGAATTTTCATAATAAATTTCGAATTTTTGCAAAATATTGAAAGGTTTTTGAGAAATAAGGAATGGAAAATAGATACCCATTTGGAACGTGTTTATTGTCATAACTTTTTCATCATTTTATTTAAGAAGCCGATATTGGGATTACATATACAGCCAAAGACTAAAATCAAATTTTGGTTAAACGGTTCTAGAACTATAGTTTTGTCGCATTTTCAAAAAAAAAATCGTGAACAATTTTTGTCCCCAACACTATCACCGACATAGCATCGGCCAAATGATTTGAAAAAAATCATACACATCAAAAATTATTTGTAATTTTCGGGAAAACTATAGAAATTTTCGAATATTTAGAAGATTCTGAGAAAACTTTTCAAAAATAATTCAAAAACTTTTCAAAAACATTTAAAAAATAATTTTTCAAAAAGTTCTGGTATCTTCACGGTGGAACCGATTATAATGAAATTTGATTTGTTTATAAAATCTATAAAATCTAAAATTTTTCAAAAAAGTGGTTTCTTACTTTAATTTTTTTGAAACGGTTTACAAAACAAATTAAGAAAACCCGCTTTTAAAACGAATAACTAAAAACCTGTGCTCGGAGTATAACAAAAGGAACCGAATATACGTTTAATGGATTTTAAATAAAAAAATGCAAGAAAGGCTAGAAAAAACCGCGTCCCCCTCCCCGCACTATCTCGATAGCGGTAACATATTTCGGTAACACGGTTTCGAAAAAAAATATCAGACATAGACAATTTTTTTAGGTTCGAAAGAAAAATATAGAGGGGTATGATATGCTTATAATCATTTATTTACGAAAATGTTAGTGCTAAAAAATGCCTATAACTTCTAAGTTTTTTTTTATCTTATCAACTTAATTTTACGCAAGCACTGGAGTGGAAAGTAAAATATATAAAAAATTTTGAAAACAAAAAAAAACCCCTTATAGTTGGAGCACGATTACAAATCTGCAAACAAGATATTTTGGCAGACCATTTACCGGCTCAGAGGAAGGAAGTTGAACATCATTCAAGGAGTTAAATCCAAGGACGGTACACTTCTTTTAAATGAGAGCGATGTGTTGCGAAGTGGAGAGAGCACTTTTCGGAGTTGGTCAACCCCCAACAAGGCACTGAAGATGGCATACCCACTGCTGACGAGATAAGGGCGGAGAATAGTCCCACAGTAGACGAAGTCACTAAAGCGATTAAATCGCTAAAAGTTGGCAAGTCTGCTGGAGGTGATGAAATCCGTCCAGAAATGCTCAAGGCAATGGGTGAAGAGGGTGTTAAATGGCTAACACGTGTCATTAAGGCGGCCTGGGATAGCGAAAAGGCACCTAGGGATTGGCAAACGGGAGTTATAGTGCCCATTTTCAAAAACAGGGAACAGGAGAGATTTCGCCAACTATAGGGGCATATCTCTCTTGAGTCTTCCGGGAAAAGTATTCGCGAAGGTGTTGGAAACGCGTTCCAGAGCTGTAATCGAGCCTTTGTTACGGGAAGAACAGTGCGGCTTTCGGCCTCTGCCAGGTTATTTTTTTTTACTCTTAAGGTTATTCTTGAGAAGGCCTGGGATTATGCCAAACCGGTCTATGCGTGTTTTGTAGATCTGGAAAAGGCATATGACCGAGTCCCTCGCGATACACTGTGGAGAGTTTTGCAGGACTATGCGCTGAGTGGGCCTCTCCTGAGAGACATCCAGTCTTTCTATGGAAACTGCAGAAGCTGTGTACGAATAAACGGCGTCAAATCCCGTCCTTTTGATGTGCGCGTTGGACTTTGCCTGGGCTGTGTTCTGTCGCCGCTCCTTTTCATAGCATATATGGACTGGATGGTGAAGCGCAGTCTTGGCGAGAAATGTTTCGAATTGGCTGGCATCAGGATGAGCCATCTGCTTTTCGCATATGATTTGGCCATCCTTGCATCATCCAAAGAGGAACGTCAGCGAGCACTGGATAGGTTTGCAGCCGTCTGTGGTGATGCTGGGAAAAGTAAAGTAAACGTGAACGGGAAGTGACGGTTGTTTTCCGAACTACTGTGCAGTGTACCCTGCACATAAATGGAGTTCCACTTAAACAGGTGGAGAAGTCTAAGTATCTCGTGGTCTTTTTCACGAAAGATGGGAGGAGTGATACTGAGTTGTCCTGTAGAATTGGCCAAGCTGGAGCAATAGTAAAGAAATTGCGCCGGCCGGTCATCAGGAAAGCTGAGCTTGGAGTGAAAGCAAAGATCTCAGTTTTTAATTCAGTGTTCGTTCCGACCCTCATCTATGGTCATGAAATTTGGGTAATGACCGAAAGAATTAGATCGCGGGTACAAGCTGCCGAAATGAGATTCCTGAGGTGCGTTGCTGGTGTTACTCTAAGGGATAGAGTGAGAAACGTCAGCATTTGTGGGAATCTTCGATGTTTGGGACACGTTGTTCGGATGCCCCCTGACAGACTTCCTAGACAGGTCATGCTAGCCGAGATGCGAGCGCGTCGCCCCCCTGGTAGGCCAAGGAACAGGTGGTGGGATCAGGTAAAGAACCTCTCTGAGTCGCGCTTGGGGATCGCGCCGGAGTCTCTTGAGTTGGTGGCGGAGGATCGAGAAAGATGGAAGGACCATTTAGCCATCCTCGCTCCGCGTTTTTGTTTTGATTTTGAATGCCCTGTCACCAAAAAGACTAAAGTATTCGAAGTTTTATTGGCAGAGAGGGATTAAAATAAAACAATATTTAAAACAAATCGTAAATTGTTCATGAACATGAATTTCACATGAATATGAACACAATTAACCGCTCCCAAAAAAACGTTTAGATTGGGCAAAAGATTGACAAGACCTTTTGCGTGCAAGCTTTAAATAATTCCTTAACATTAGTTACGTATCTCCTCCTCTCCTAGATACTTCGACTTCAGATAATGATCCTTTTTGTAGTTGTATTTAATCAATAGAAATCCTCCTTTTTGGGGATAAAACCTTATCATTAAACCAAAATCTTTGAAAGGAAATCCCTTAATTCGAAAAACATCATCAGAGTAAGAGATTAATTTGGCCCATTAGACTCGTGGCCACCGCTGTGTTAATTCATTAAAAAGGAATTATCTTGGGTGCTGTATGCTCCCCATTTATGGCACAACCTAATTTTACCTTGTCGCCGTCCAATCTTACCCTCGAAACACTTAATTTATTACAGATTCGCATAGGGGTGGCCCCATATTTAAAAAAAAAAAAAAATAAACCAAACGGTTGGCCTTAGGCTATCGGCGACGAGAAGAGTGAATCTTTTCGCTTGGCCAGAGATATCTCACCACCTAAGCCCCCAACGTATACACAGACACACCCGTAGATGTTAGTTCGAAAAAGTTCTATATTTTTTGAAAATTAGCACCCCGCTCAGGATGTTCCTATATTGTACGCTGGCAATAAATCGTCATCAAGCGAACCGAACAAAACGAACATTTTCTGCTGAATCTAACGTTCCAAATAGAGTTCCTTAACATCTACTTGGATTGGAATACGGCACAACCCCCAGAGAGAGGGAGGGATGGTGCAGCTAGAATCCAACTCACGTACAAGCAATTTCGCTTATTTTCTTTTTGTAATTTCGGGCCCATTACTTAGGCAGTAAATAAAACGTTTAAGCAGTCGTCGTGCGGGTGGAGTGTTTGCACCGCACTTTTAGTGGTGTATTTTTTTTCCAGCCATACACAAAAGATGGATCCTCGAGAAAGGAGGCGACGACGAAGGAAGCGCTGGATCCTTCCTCATTTGCACAAATCTTTTCTCTACGCCTGGCGGGTAATTACTATCATTAAGAGGGTAATTCCTCATGATTGTGTTTCATATTTGCGAAATCTCTTTGGTATTCCTTCGACAAGAACTCCGGGGCGGTGGTATGGTATGGAATCACTAAGTCTGTACTAGCGTATAAGTTGCTTACATTGCCATGTTGAACGATTTAAGACGGGATTTTGCCTCATTCAGACGTAGGAGTATTGGTGAAGGGTGTTTGTGGCATGTTAAGCCTATACAAGGTTTTGTAAAAAGCAGTCAGTCTGACATTGAAAGTATGTATTGAGTATTTTGAAAAGTTAGGGCTTAGGGTGGTTTTTGTTTTCAACCCCTATACATTGGGAGGTGCTAATCGTGATTTACAACAAAGTCACTGAGACTTGTGAGAAAGTGTAGGCAAGTTAACAAGGAAAAAAGAGCATTCCAATGCAGGTCATTGACATTTGCACAAGTATTGGATCTATATTTCTACCCCCATAAATAAAGGGTCTCTATTGCGAAAATACCCGAAAATCCCTTATTATTCATCTTGTTATAACCGGCAAAGACAAACACTCTATTCGGCTCTTAAGTAAGATACACACAAGGACTTTTTTGTCCTATTGGCCTATCTACACACATCCCTTAACGTCCTCTGCATCCGGCATCCGAGTGTAGCTTCGCACTTACCTATATGAATTCTAGAGCCAACTACCATTCCGTATTGCATACACAAATAATATACGTAATGCGAATGAAAATATGAGAGCTTCCAAATGGCAAAATAAACAATTTATCAACTCATACGCTTGGTATGGCAGGAAGCGGATGTCTGTCATAAAAAAAGGATACTCGTTCGCCTTTGATCCCGTCAAACTACTGCGTCATGTGTGCCCGCTGCTTTCACGTGCAATATTCATGTTCCAGAACGAAGTATACCAAGTCATTTTCCATATCTCTAGCGCCTTTCACAAACAGCAGGTGGAAAGAAAATAAAAGCCCTTCAAACAGAAAGGGATTGCTTATTATTTTTCCACACGTTCCTTTGCTCCTTTTAGGTCGCATCAAGTGAGAAGCCGCAGCGATTTTTGAAAAAAACAAATCTTTTGGGATAAGCATCGACATCGACACCGACACTATACCCTTTCAATGATCCATTCGCGTGATTGTGCATCAGCGGAGGAATAAACCATTCAAGGATCTTTAATTCAAGAGCAATGCTAAAGCCTTTTCGTAAACTTGTGTGTTTTCATTTTACTTGTCCGGGCCTCATTGTAATGCCGATCTTATTTGCCGACTCCTTTGGGGCCACATCATACGCAAAGTTTATGCTTTCGAAGAAGGGATTGTACTGTACTTGCGCTGTCGCGCGCCCACACTACTATGCCGCCATCATCTTTGTATATTGCGTTGCTCGGCAGTTTGTTGGTTCGCTATGATCCTTGAAGGCATCAAGTGGGCTTTGTGCATTGCGCGCCAGGTCTATTAGGAATGCAAATTAGACGTTGTCTTGTGACTGTTTTGCATTTTAAATTAGACACCAAAGACGACAGCGACACAGGCAGCAGGGCGGGCTCAAAATTTTATTCCTTCGAATTGAACCTCTTTTCTTCTGTGTGTTGTTGGTTCACAATACATAAGTGTCTCTATACCTACAGGATGAACAAGAAATAGAAAGAAGGAAGATTGCCTGAGAATTAACAGTCTCCTAGGAGTGTAAAGATACTTTTCTATGGGCGCCCTTAAGTGAAAAGTTTCCTTAAGCATTTCGTCCTTCCATTTTACGAGAATTGTGTTCTTTTGTTTGGCACCACACCACAAACAATTGAAAAATGGAAAACGGATTTGAGATGAAGGATTCTTCTTTGGAGAAAAAGAAGAATTTGTTTTGTGTTTTGTGAGTAATGCCAGGAGCAATGGCATAGCACCCCTTCCCCCCAGCATAGGGACATAGAAAATGAAATACAGAAGCATTAAGTTGATAAATGTTGGTGGTATACTAGGAGGGTGGTATACAACTGTCTGATGGAGGCAGTGACAATGTCAAGATGATGGTCAGCAGATGGCAGGCAACAACATCAATGAGTACGGACAGGATGTTGTTATTATTTATGGATTTCAGGGTGTCATTCAAACGAAGGCATTTTCGGTCTAGAGGGTGCTGGCTACAATGGTACTGTTAAGTGAGGATTAGGTGAACAAGAAGTTGGAAAGTTTTTCCGAAAATCTGAATATTTTGTTATTGTGGACGGAAACATGACCATTGCGAGAAAATGAAAACAAAAAGGGGGGCTTATGGCGTAATCATACTTGGGTTTGGCTTTGTTTCGATTGGATTGAAGGCATTTGGCGGCCCAGTTTGTGTGTTTTGAGATTTCCGATCAAGTGTTTGGTTTTTTGTTGTGAATCTGGTTTTTGTTAGAGCAGAAGCAATTTTACCAAGAGTTTGAGAATCCATTTGGTCATCATCATGATTAACCTTACAATTTCGCCGTAGCTCTAAAAATCCAAAAGTGCTTTATCACATTCCAATTTTCACACTATTGAAAGTCTTTCATGTTAACCCAACCCTTCTTACATTAAGGCTGTTTAAATTTTTAAAACCTTTTAAAACTTTCTAAGTAAAATTTAAATTTTCATCTATTTCTATCTTTTGTACGTTTAACCCTAAAATTTAAAAAAAAATATTTTGAATTAAAAAAAAAATTTTGTTTTAAGAATCGTGGCTGAACAATATCGAACTCAACTTTAAACCTCTCTTAGGCTGAGTTCAATAATACTCTTCTTAATGTTAGTGTTTTTTTAGTTAAAATTTATTTATTTTAATTTTAACGTTGGACGCAAGTGTTAGATCAAAATTTAAAACTTTGCTTGGAAAAAGTTTGAAAACTTAGAACGGACTTAGAGGGAAGAACATGTTTTTAAAAAGCGGGGCTGTATTAAATCAGGCTTTGTAATAAACGGGATCTAAGAAGACAGGATTTTAAAAGAAGAGTCTTTTATACATATTTTTATATATATTTTTCTTAATGACGTCAATAGTTAGATAACGGCCAACCTACGTTGGACAAAATTTGATACGTGCAGACACAGAAGAGAGCTATGGCCAGAGGTAAGCAAAAAGTACTCACGAGTACTCACGGGCATCCTCACGGGGCACTGCTCTGTGGGTCTACATGCTGAGCGGCTAGGCATACCGCATAACGATTACTGCAGAAGCTGCAGGAACTCTGAGTTTCTAACAGCGGTCTATTTCTGTTTTCGTTCCAGGTATAAAGAAGGTTCCCAATGGACACAATGGACCCAACTGCTGGTCTAAGTGAGCCGTGACTATTGTCAAAAGGGCATCCATTAACCTAACCTAATCTAACTTATCCTGTATATTAGCCCGACTTATAAGGGGCTAAGTTCAACAAGGATCTTTGCTACTCATATCAGCAATCGCTGCTGTTCGCCTTGCGTCTCGCAGAGGCAGTCGCGGCCGAGATCGGAATGCGGCTGGACCGCGCGGAACGCACTATTTAATGTCAATTATTATAATAAGTTCCAATTTTTCCATACAGAAGAATAGAATTCCCTTAAATACATTTTTGAATTTAACCTGAAAAAGATTAAAGTTCGATCGAACCGATTTTGTTTTAGTCACTGTTTATGTGACCACTGTTTATAGCACCATAAGACAGCATTTTCAACAAAGATGACTTTGTATCCACATCACAAGACTTCGTAACTTAAGTCTCATCAATGACATCTTTTATTGATATCTATCCTTCCCAATACCAAAGCTAAGAAGAGTTGTTTTACAGCGTCTCCGGACGCACGCAATTTTTTTTAATCACCTGCAAGCACAACTTGTTTAGTTATCTTCGATATTAAAAAAATGATGTAAGCCTGATTTTAACCTGAAAATTGTAAATTTCTCCCTAAAAATGTATTTTTAGTATTTTTTTCTACTTCAAACGAAATCTCTGACTCCCAGCGGCAAAGACAATCTTTATCGTCATCAATTTCAAAGGAAAAAAAAATATCACGTGCAAATTCCGTTTCCTCGGTCCCTTTTCTTTCAAACTTTCTTTTCACCAAAAAATTATTGCGCATACTTAATATTCATGATAGCACAGTCCATCAACTCGCTTCCAATTAAAATCTTAAGACTTACGACATTGTTAAGAATAAATTTAACAAGACGATCCTTTTCACTTAATCCCTACTCAATAAAGATACCTTTCGTATAATTAAAACCATTAAACATCGCCATTGCCACCGCCCCAATCTCATTAAAATGAAATTCATCTTCATAATGAACTCATCGATCAATCGCCCACGACCAATTACAACAAAAACTAAACTGTCAAGCATCCTAGCTTGATGTCTTAATCCTTTTAGTTTTTGTTTTCTTGAATTACAAGCATAATCCCCACAGAGTAACTAAAGAACTAAAAATTCAGCCAGAGATGAAGCACTTAATCCTGATGTTAAAACAAATTGAAACCCCACATCCCTTAACCGACAGACCCTTTTCAAGTATACACTATTCCCGGAGCAACCTCAAGACGGAAGACACTTGCACAAGTCGCCCCACACACACACACACACGAATACAAATCCTTAGGCAAACAAAAAAAATCTGAAAAGCTTTTAACAATATTGCTCAAGAAAATCAACTTTTCCATTATCTACTTGCATTCTGCGTGTGTGTGTTGTTTGTGTTTCTGCAGGTTGAAGAAGTTTCACATCTGTTTTCATGGAGTTTATCCCCCTCTCCGCTATGTTCGACGACCCTGCAGAGGTGCATGTATAGTTTTCTTTTTCGTTTTTCAATGAAATTTGATATTTCCTGAATGTCCTTTTTTCCGCCCGCCCGACTATGGATGAGTGCCTGAATGCTGCTCCATCTGTTTATTATCTCATATCCTCCCGGAAACCCCCACACCATACCAAGGCGAATACAAAATAATTGCGTGATTTCTCTTCTGGAAAATACCATGTCAGACTATCTGTCAGGGATACGAGTATAAATTGCTGCCTTAAGGACTTAAACTATTTCTTCATCGATTTTCCTGTGAATGCTTGGAAATATAATTATCCTCAGAGAATACACAATGATGATGGAAGACACAGGTTGTACCGTTGCGACAGACGTAATGCATATATAAAAGGGCTCTTAAAAATTCATCATATTACCGCTAGGCGTTTTGAATAAATTAACGAAGTGAAAATGTTACGTATACGGGCGCGAGGCGGGAAATTTTATGCCATGTAAGTGCCTCGAGTTTGGTGTTCCCAATTCAATTAGGCAACTAACTCAAACGAAGTTAACGAGGATAGGAGCATGTCTAATAGGTGCCACAGGAAGAATAGCATAGGGAAGTAACGACAGCCAAGGTGTATAGTCAAATTATTATTTCGAAGGAGAATGCTCGTGTTTTTATAAGATTCATAATTAAAATGCCACTCAACCATGTGGAAGTCGGGTGAGTTGACACTTCCAAATTTAAATTCATCAAATTCTCTATACGTGCCGTAACCTGTCTCATATGCGTTTGATATTGTCAAGTTCTATGTGACCACATGTCCAAAATACCAAATGGGTATGTGCTTGGCAGAATTCTATGATTTCATAACCACAATTTCACAATCTACTGGAGGTGAAGTGCACTTTATTTCAAATCAGGCTTCATCCATATAGCCAGATCCTTAAATTTTTTTGGAAATTTCAATATTTTATGTCCAATGGGTTGGGGGCATAAATTTATGGATTATTGTTCCCGAGATGGCTGTAGAAACCAATATCGCACAGTCATGGATCAATTTTGGAAAAAAATATTCAAATATTACTTAGGGCCTCCTGTTAACACATGTTGGGGGGTGGAAACCGTAAGTCCGTTTGATTGATTGTGCCATTAAAATTGTGAAATGAGGCGTAATGGCTAGGGGCAGGAGCTAAAGCTGAAAAAAAGTCAATTCGTTTATAAACAAGAAAATCGTTGTTTGAATGGTCGATGGTCGTAAATTTACTTTAATGCTGTATACTTTGAGGAGTGTTTATTTCTCAAAAATTTCCTTGATGCAGAGATGTTCAAACAAGAGTGGGATATCGGTTGGGGATAAATCCATTCCTGGTTATCATACAAAAAGGGATGATTTTTATGTCCTCTCTGGTATATTTGTTTATGCGACAAGCAATTACACACTTAATTGCTTAAGGACACTGCAGTAAGGTTTACTTTCAACAGAAGCAGATATTTGATTTTTATTTAACACATTTGAAAATAACGTTACGAACTGCTCGTGGTAGCACTTTTTTTTTTTTTTTTTTTTTTTTTTTTTTTTTTTTTTTTTTTTGAATACTAGGATGGACGGAGACTAAAACTCCAAAATCTTTCAAAGATACCAATACGCCCACTATAGCAGGTACATAATACCGAAGTAGCCGATATTGGTTATGCCCGATTTCCACGTGCTAAAAAACCACCCATTTATGAGAGACACTATGAAACTGCCAGAACGCACTTCATAGTAGTAAATTTTCGCTCTCTCATAATACTTCTTGACTACAACTAAGTTAACTTAACAAGTAGTTTACGCTTCCATAGTGTTGATCGCATTGGATAGGTTGCTTTCCAGTGAATGCACCTACTAAGCCGTTCATTAATGCGGCTTCACCCTACGTCGTGAGCTAGATCGAAGGGTCTTGTTCTTTGTAGTCGTCGCTCGTTGTTAACATCGTTAAGAGTCTCGTTTAGAGTACGGATCATTTCATTGTTGCAATGAACATGAAGGCGAGCATTAAGCTTTCGAGCGAAGTTTGTTACTTCTTCGCCCACGGTAGCTATTCCTAAATCTCTGTGAATATCGCTATTCCTAATATACCATGGAGCATTCACAATTGCTCTTAGTGTTTTGTTTTGGAAAGTCTGCAACATGGACATGTTGCTCGGCTTGGTACAACCCCAAAGTTGTATACCGTATGTCCAGGACGGCTTTAACACCTGCCTGTACAAGAGCAGTTTGTTATATGTGCTTAATTTCGAAAATCTTCCGATAAGCCAATACATTTCCCTGAGCCTAATCTCGAGCTCGTCACGCTTCTTCTTTACGTGTGGTTTCCACCTTAGTTTAGCGTCCAGTGTCATCCCTAGATACTTCGCTTCATTTGCATAAGGTATTTGTACAGAATTTATGAACAGAGGCAAATTGTTAACCCTTCTGTAAGTGAAATTCACATGCGTAGACTTGTTCTCGTTAAGAGCGATTCGCCAAGTCTTCGTCCAGACACAAATTCTGTCCAATGCTCGTTGGAGGTTTCTCGTTGATGACTCGACTGATTCACCTGTTGCCAGGATGGCCGTATCGTCCGCAAACGTGGCCACGACTGTCTCGTCATCTAGAGGTATGTCTCTTGTGTAGAGCAGGAACAGGGTCGGACCGAGGACGCTTCCCTGGGGTACGCCAGCCCGAATTTGCTTGAAACTCGAGTATTCACTACTACACCTAACACGAAAGAGTCTGCTTTCAAGATAATTTTCCAATATTTTAAACATGTCTTCCGGCAAATTTTGCCGTAGCTTATATTTCAAGCCCTCGTGCCATACCTTGTCGTGGTAGCACTTGACTATAAATTTTGTTGACGCTTATATGCACCATCAACTCAGCACATTCTAAAAACATTTTTTGTTATACAAATAAAAAAAATAACAATTTGTTAACTAGTGTCACAACGTCATTCAAAGTATAGCTACATATATAGTATTGCTTATAGGATTTTTCGGAAAGTAAAAGCTTATGAGACCCTACAGGGCGAGAAGTATGTAGAGAAAGGAGCACATTTTTTCTTACTGAAAAAGAAGATTTCAAATTTCACAGCTGGCAAGGGCAGGCAGCTAGGCAACAACCAAAATACTCTGCATATAAGCACGAAGACTTTTTCCCGCAAGTGTTGTGCCTCCACGGCGAAATGCAGTTGTAACACGAGCAGAGAAGCAATGGCAGCACTCTCCAATTACAGCCTCCTAAGGGCCACCTAGTTCTTTTTTTTCGTTTTGAAAAAATGTAAGAGAAAGAGTACACCAAATAAAAAAATAGATTGACGCACCTGCAGTTTGAGGTGAACCAGGGTCAACTTCTGTTTGTCTGTTCTAATTTTTCAAGCATTCTTCACATACAAGAGGACCTAAATTTTTCTTCAAGTTACACTTGGGGGGTTTTTCCAGAGCCTCGCGGAGATGGTCCCCATCTGAAAATGGACGAGTCTTTTTTTCGAAAGTGATAGCGAAAGTGATAGGGTACAACAGTATTTTATATCAGGTTTAATATAGTCGATGGCCCTAGCTTGGATAACAGACAGGGTTAAGAAGACTGCTAATTTTATTTACAAACTCTCCTGGATATTTTTTTTGTGTTCTTAGTTTGGTTTACCTTGAAAATTTGCTGAGGTACTTTTACACACTTCATTTAAAAAGGATTCCTATATACTTCACCTCGCTCAATGAGAACGAGCAGCCCCGGGAGATGAAACACTTTTCTATACCAGCTGAGTTATTGAAAGGGAGAAGGTGTTCATCTAAAGAATTTCAATATATTCTTTTACCTCTGTGGGTATGACCTATCTCTTTGGCTTTTGATTTTTGAAGTTATCGAACATTGACATCGCCTACACTCTACAAAGAGCCAGTCCCAGGTTAAATTTTATAATTTTTAACATGTGTGGGCATGATTCCACTTAGCAGAAGCGTTAAAGAGCCTTCCTTGATGAATGGAACCAAATCCTCTAGAGTTCTAAGTAAGAAAGTGAAGTAAGAAGAAAACCTAGAAAGAGAGGCAAGTACGAAATCATCTTAATTCCCTGAACCGCAAAGCAATACTTTATATTTTTATAAATTTATGAAAACCTGTAATTAATGCGAGTGCTATTGACCATAGAAAAGACCTTTAAATAACACATGATAGTTTGCCCAAAACGATGTTCAATCTTTCTTGTCATCATAATATAACAGATTTGAATCCCAAAGTCATTTCTGATTTCGGAAAAAAATTGAAAGCGTGAAGAATTCTCCTTTTTTAATTTCACAAGAATTAAAGTAAACATAAATAACTTTTTAGTAAGTGGGTTGAAATAGAGAAGGTTCTTAAGGCTCAGCTTACTTTATTTAAAAATTTTGATGTTTCTCTATTTTTATACCCTATTCACCGTGGACCCCTACGAGCTCTTAGAGATTTGATCCAATTGATTAAGCCATTTTCGTCCGCATGTTAAATTTAGTAAAGTAATTTTTTTAGAAAATCGCCCCTCTCGGCTAAACGGGGGGCAATAGACACAACCTCCCATACAATTTTTTTCTTATCTCGACTCAGCCTATACGCCCTAGCTTTTTGTCACACCTTAACTGAGACACCCTGTATATTTTACATTTTTTTTTAAATATGTGTGAAATTTGGTAAAATAATATAACACGAAAAACATTTGCTGCATTTTTTATAAACAAACTATATGTGTCCGCCCAATTTTGTGGGCGTGGTTAATATGCATTTTTTAGTCAAAACGCAGGGTTTTCGGTCCAAAATAGATGTAATCGCGTTGCCTAAAACATCTTAACGTATTTTTTTTTATCCCGCCCACTTTTTGGTGGCATGGCAATTTCTGTCTTAGGGTAGGGTATTTTTCAATCCGTCACAGATGGACTGAAGCTTTAACATACGCAGTGTTGCACTTTCCCACTTGTTTTTATATACTTATTTATTTATTACATTTACTCTTTTTATGACATTTTTAACAACATAAAAATAATAGCTGGAAGATATGATAATTTTAAAAGCTGCCAGACACGAACATCATCCGGCATCTTTTTTTTGTGTGAAAATGCTGATGTTTTTGATAAATATCTCAAAAAGCACCAGAAACGATGTGTATATATTTGTGAACGGTAAGCCGGTTTTTGTTACGCTTTGGTATCAAGAATTATTAAAAAATTATTATACACTATTCCACAGGAATGGAGTATATAAAGTTTGATACAGGCGAAAGTGAAACATAGAGAAATAATGACGATAGACCCCCAAGACCTTAAGGGCATATGATCGAGACCGAATTCTGAGTCGAATGAGCCATGTCCGTCCGTCCAGCCGTCTGTCTGTCCGCAGGTCACCAATTTTTAGGTAAGCTCCACGCCATGCAAAGCAGTACAATTGTAAACACTTTTGAAATCCGCCCTAAGACACGCAATGCAACTAACTCCAGAGTTTCCACAACTGTCTACACGTCTTAACAGTATTTGTCATTTGGCATTTAGCATCTCCAAATGAATGTAAGCCAAAAAAAGAAAAAATTAATTGTAAATTTTTGTAAATTGTAAAAAAAAATTGTAAATTTTCAAAATTTTCAAACTCAATATTTTTTCTCCAAATTGAAAAAATGTTGCTTAATATTTTATGTATAAAACGCTTAGTTCTCCATTTTGTTAATACAAGACTTTGGGTCACGCCCACATTTGGAGGCGAAATTGCAGAAAAACCTAAAATTTTCCAGAAAAACGTAATTTCGACTGACCTTAAGCCTAATTTAGGAAAGCATGAAACAAAAAAATTAGCAGGTTAGGTAAACGAGACATCATTTCAGCTTTCGTTCATACAAAGTTTTTAGCCACACCCTCTTTTTGGGGTCGATTTTTCAAAAATATAGAATTTTAACCAAAAAATTGCATTTTTATAGTTTGTAATTAGGGGCGGTTAGACGAAGCCCATTTTCGAAATTTGCACTACTTATAAAATGTCAAAAAATAACAACAACATCAGCATTTTACAATTTGGAGTAGGCAAGGTATTCAACGGTCCGTTTTACGGAATGTAACTTCTGCGTACACACTGTAGCACTTACTCACTGATTTATTGTATTTTGCAAAACGTCTTTACTAAAAACTATTTACATTAACTTTTACTCGACTTTCACTACTTCCAAACTCGACTCGTTACTCTGCAACACCTCACAACAATTCCAACATTGTATTTTCCCTTGGAGTACAATATTGCTTACTGCCTCTATAGCCCTAAACCGATACCCTAAATACCTTTCGCAAGCTCCTAAGAGCAGAGGAAATAAGATAATTTCCTCCAAGAAAATGGCTTATCCGATTGTCTGCAAAACTTTTCATTACCAAAGTACTTGCGTATACCTACATTCGAACGAGTACAAATTCAATTTGGATACTCAACAGACTTTTGCCCATGAAAGCGCACACAATTAGATACAATCTTCGCCCTGAGCCACATAAAATGGGGTGTGATTCTGAGCAATTTAACACCCCACACAAAGCATTCCCAACACCAATATAAGTCTTCAAGATCATTGAAGCTGGAGCTTCATACTACACACTTGGTTGGTTTTTGTTGTTCAATTAAGCAATATTATCGTACTTTATGCGAACCAATACATGTGCACATTTCGAAAATAAGCAAAAACGCGTAAAAAACCGAAAGTATAAACATAAACACCAGCAAAGGCATCTTAATTATCCACTCCAAATATAAACTCCACTTTGTTTGTGCGGTTCTGCCCTGGCTGCAGGCCACCTGCCTCGCGAACGAAATAAACTGAACCGCAGAAACGTCTACGGTTTATAATCGACTGCAATTGAATTTTAATTAATACAAGGCGCGCACGATAAAAATTGTTTATTAGTGGGAGCTTGAAAGTGTGGTTTATGGTATTCAGTGCAGTGTGTGGCGACTGCAGTGAAATATGGGACACAAACTTACACGATCGCACTTACACTGTCACAGAGCGCTTGATTGATTTTAATTTAGGTACTCGGGAAATATTTTTCTTTTATTTTAAAGGGAAAACAATAAAACACTATAACGGCAACAGATTTGAACTTCACCTTGACGAAAACGAAACGTCTGCGACGATCGGCCGACGAAAAGATACTTCACGAGCGACACTGTAGGGAAAGCCATGAGTGCGGCTGAGGAGCTAAACAGACACTGAATGGCATTGGCCTTCGGTTTTTTAATTAATCTTCTGTCAACGAATACAATCTATTTACTTTACGAGATACAGATACTTTTTTGAAATATTTTTTGGCACACACACTTTTTTTTCTTCTGCAAAGCAATGAACCGCCGTGGCGAAAAGTATCTGAATCAGAATCGGTGCGTAAAAATCCCTCGGCGAAACTATATTTTCTGTCGAAGCGGATTCGAGCTGCGTCGAAGCAAGAAACAACTTGGCCAATATTGAATTTATTTCCGAAAAACTGGAACATTAGCCAAATGTAAACATTGGCGCGAGACTACACTAATCAGAGATGATGACGCACCTAGGCGCTTGTGGTTTATTTTCGGAAAATGTATCTTTTACGTAAAACTTCTTGCGTGATTCTCGTTTAATTTCGATTTTTCTTCTAATTCGAAGACGGATGCTCTCCAGCCGATTGATGGCTATCAATTATTCATGGGACCAACTGGCCGATGACGTTTGGGGTTGGCCAAGTGGGGGAGAAAACATTTCGCATTTGGGAGACTAATTCTGTCGATTTGATTGAGTCTTTAAAACGGTGTGTAATGTATGAACTGATGGCAGGAAATTATGAAATATAAAAAAGCAAGTCTGACGTAGTTCCTTAGATGACTTGGCCTAAGGAGGCCAAGTTTGGGGGGGGGGGGGCTTTTGTTTATGGAATTGTATTGATTTTGCGACAATTTAATTGCAGATATAAGTGCGAGGTCTGGGAAATGTCTCATTGAATAGGAAACGATTTGTAATTCAAAAAAATGCGAAAAATTTTAATTGTAACAGTCTTTCGTGACTTCATTGTCAGAATGTAACCAAAGTAAAAATCTGCCTGGGTAAGGTAGGTATCATTGCTGTGGCACATTTTAACCAATTACAAATTGCATACAATCATCGGCATGATTCAGTTTTCAACTGCGTCGATTTTATTTTTTTCTTGTGCAACCAGTGCAATACTCGCACAAGAAGAAATTATTTCATGTTTGTTTTTAAAAAAAAATTCTTAATAAAAAAAAATGAGAAAATACCAAGGGAAATCCACCATAAGGTAAGCTTTATTGGTAAAATGAATGTCTACGAATTTTGTGTCACTTTGCAAATATGAGTTGAAATTTTTTCTTTGTCAGAGTTTTGGCTATAGGTATGCATTGACAAAGAAAGTTCGATATGGAAAAGTGAAATATTACAACAATTTGCAATTCTACAACATTATAATGATCATAGGACTAGCCATTATTATAATATTGTAGAATTGTAAATTGGTGTAACCATTCACTTTTTAACATTAAATTTAATTTTGATGGCTTTGACATAAGGGCCGCTCCCCAATATAAGCAGCGATACGTTCGGTTAGATTTTTAATTAATGTACTTGACCAAAAAAGGGAAAAGATCGTGTGGGATATGTACTAATACTCCGACTGATGCACTGAAAACTCAAAAAACGTGGAAAAACTGAAGCAAAAGCTTTCTCTACAATCTTAGATTCCTGTTCATGACAACCCCAATTCAGTGCAGAACTTTTCAAAGAGTACCCTTTGCCGCTCTTATTTCGCGCAAGTCTTTTAGCGCGTATATTACAGCTTACTTTTGTGGAGTCTTCTAAGAGCCGATTTGGAGAAATTTCGGGCTATCCATTCTTCAAACTGCGATCAAAATTGAGAGCTTAGATAAGCATTTCGGGTTAAGGATTCGCCGTGTTTCTTTATGTGACTGTAACGTTGCACTACCAGGTTTTCGTGAGACTGTCAAGACTGTCAATTTGCATGTTCCTGTAAGGGTGCACTTAAGTATGCACTTCCCCCTATGGAAATCTTGGGTTTAAATTATTCAATAGTAAACAGGATCTATAGATTAAAAGTAAGTGATCTTCACAAGATCAATGCTCGGAGGTTGAATGCACCATTTTGATACCAAGTTTTAGTATAAGCCTTGGACTGTAACTCAGGGCTTACTTTGTAATACAATGATTATTTTAAGCTATATATTATTTTACGTAAAGATGTTGGTTGGTGACCTCTTGTGTAAATTGTCTTCGTGATGATGTTAAGTGGCTATTTATTATTGCAATTTTTGCGACGTTTATTTTGAAGGCTTTGTGAACAACCCTGCCCTTGATGCTTATCAGGAAGGCCTAAAATAACGATCTTTGAGTGATTGTAAATAAATTATCACATTTTGTGGCTACAAGAAGATCGGTTGAACTCCGTATACTTCTAGAAAAAAAAATAGAAAGACATTTTCTTATCCAGCTCATTGCAGCCTTCTCTTCTCGACAACCCTGACTCGTTAGAAGGTAACTATCAGACGCATTGTGAGCGAGCCGATAAATTATGTGAACGAGTGAGAATTAGTGTAGATACCATTTTGTGTGAAAGACTTTTCGGTAAAATGTATGTAGGGGAGGCGGAGAAAGATATTGATAAAATAAAACACTGCACTTAAGTTTAAGTTAAATTCAAGTTTATTAAAATAAAGTTCAAAATGAATACTTCATTAAATTGAAAAAAAAAAAAAAACTATGTCAAAGAATTCTCGCTTAATGCTTTGTGCAACGCATTGCTTTTCATTTCACGACAGGCTCTTTGTTAAAAAAAGGAATTTCTAAGCCACTGGTTTATTAAATAAGGAAGGGTAAAATGTAGGTACATAATAAGTTGTTTAAACGTGTAGGGTAAAGGAACAATTCTAGGCAAAGTGATAACTACTAAAATGATTAAAAGGTTTGAAAGACTAAATTAATATATTGTTTGGACAGTCTTTAAACCCTACATGTGTTTTAATTTGCTATCAGCTTTCAGCGTTCTATCCATCTTTTTCTTGTACCGCGTGCCGTGAACTTTATACGAAGGAGATATACTTCGATCATAGGCAAAATTTCAAAATTGGCATATGCTTTTCCGTTATTCTGGACGTTTAGACAAGTTGATGAACGATATTTGAGAATTTTCTATTCCACTCGTAAAGTGACTTAACATCTAAACTTGTCAACGCTTCACCCGCCGTACTACTTAGAATCGATGGGAAATAGGAAAGATTCTCGGATTCTCTTCTCTATGAACAATTCTTAATTTTTGTAATTCATACCAAATAATTTAGGTGGCTGATGCGTAAAATGTGGCACCAAGCGCTTCGATGGCATGATCGCTTAGTTTTAAGTCAAACTGCGTGCTACAATCTGATTTACCGCGTTTATTCATCTTTCATAGGAATAAGTCGTTATGTTCATAGATTCCTAGACACAAATTCCTTTTCTTTTTCTCGGGTACATTTTATAAAGTGGCTTGACTGTCAATGGCTTGATTGTGACTTGATTGTCAATTCTTAAGCAGCCCTCCTTCCATCCTCCTTGCCTCTAAAGGAACCCTCTTGGGCCATTCTTTCGATTGTAAGGGCGTGAATGAGGCCAAATCATTAATATACGGCTCAAAATGCTTAATAGTTCAGTGCTCGTGCGTGACGTGGCTTATTATAATAATTAAGAAGAAGCCTCCAGCTGTATCATTTATTGGGCTTATGACATGTGATACGTACTAATACGCCAATATATTTTATGGCTAGTTTGGGTATTTATTATTGAATCTTCACCTACTGTAAGCATTAGTCACGGTTTCTTTTGTGTTTAACTGTGTTAAACCTTATACTCTACATAAGGTCGACCGATTCTAGCCACCGATTCTAGTATATCATTGGTAATTTTAACAATTTTTATATGTATTTTTGCTGTTACAACTATACTGATACATCAATCAACTGTCGAGAGTGCTCTTCGAAATCAATGTTGCCGTTCTGAAAATATTCCCAGTTTCCTCAATGGCTACTTCAAGCCTGTTGGTAATGACTCATTTTCGAACTTTACCCGCCGTGTTTAAAGCACAAAATGAAAAGTAGTCTAATGCCGGATAGGTTTCGTAAGAACCTATTTCTTTAATCGATCAGGAAAGCCAGATCCCTGAAACTTCGCCATGAGAAATTAAGTACGCCAAAAAGTTCTTTTGGAAAAAAGGCAAAAAAATTGGTTTAAAATGGTATGAACGCCAAACACCAAGAAAGGAAATTACCCCAAAATCAAGGAAATCACCGCAAATTTTTTTTCTTCGAAAAAGAGACGAAATGTGAAATGGAAATTACGCCAGAAAAAATAAGCCTTTTTTGGCTCAATTCCCAAATGCGGTGTGGAAAAAAGACTATAAAAGCGATTTTCGTCTTTTCCTCAAAAAGAGCTAAGGACTTATTTACATGCACCGATGGAGTTCTTTTGTGTTATGACCAAAGGCCTGAGAAATAGTGGGGAGTGTGTGGGGGGTGGCGAACAGTGAATGCGTTGCGTGTATCCCGGCGCGGCTCCGTTTTCCTCGGATACACGTTGTGCCGGATAACGCGCCGCAGTGACACGCGTAAAAAGCCAATAAAATTTTTTGAATTTTGAATTTTTTTCCAAAGTTCTTTTGCATATTTTAAAAATGGAAAAAAGCAAACAAAAAAAAAAAAAATTGTCAAAAACTTGAGCATTTACGCCTAAAAAATTAGGTGTATTTTCCTAAGAAAAACCAGTGAGTAAGTGCTACAGTGTGTACGCAGAAGATACAGTCCGTAAAACGGACCGTTGAATACCCCATCCTATCCCACATTGTAGAATGCTGATGGCATAGTTATTTATAGTATATTTTGACATTTTTGGCTAAAAACTTTATATGTTTTTCTCTCGTTTACCTAACCTGCCACTTTTTTTGTTTGATGCTTTCCTAAATTAGGCTCAAGGCCAGTCGAAATTAAGTTTTTCTGGAAAATTTTAGGTTTTTCTTCAATTCCGCCTCCAAATGTGGGCGTAGCCCAAAGACTTGTATAAACAAAATGTGGAACTAAACGTTTTCTATATAAAATTTTAAGCAATTTTTTTTCAATTTTGACCAAAAATATTGAGTAAAATGCATTTGAAAATTTACCCTTAAAATAGATGCCACGCCCACTAGAGGAGGTTTACCAATAAAATTTGTCTTTTTTGTGTCTTAAATTCATTAGGATATGCTAAATGCCGAATTTCAGCCTTTTAGAACGTCTTACAGTTTTGAAAACTCTGGAGGTAGTTTTTAGTACATTTAGACGGATTGTGGGCGTGTCTTTGGGCAGATTTTAAAATTTTTTACACTTGTACTGCTTCGCATGACGTGGAAGTTTCAGCACCCTATCTCAAACTTTAAGGCCTAAAAACATGTGACATAAAGACGGACGGACGGACGGACATGGCTCATTCGATTCAGAATTCGGTCTGTGAACCCAGGGTCTTGGGGGTCTAGCATTATTAGTTCACCGTGTTACAAACTATGTGACAAACTTAATATACCTCCTATCCTATGGGATGGGGTATAAAAAGCCAAAAATTTGTATGGAGATTTTTTGGTTTTTTTTTTTCATTTTCGACCGTAATTTCCTGTGGCGTATTTTCACGGAGCCAGGAAAATCTTTATTGATCAAAACAGGTATTATATCCGGCCATAAAAAGTTCTGTGATAGGTTCAACAAAACTTGTGGCATGCTTCAAGAATCTTGTTTGTAGTGAATCTAGGTATAAGCTGAGTTACTTTGGTACACTTACTTTTCAGCACAATTTTTGAGTTTCTTGGAAAAAAAACTTCGGTAAATAAGTTGATAAAAGTAGGATGTAACAGAGAAAATCTCTTGCAGACCGCTAAACGTATAATAATATTTATAATTAATAAGTACATATACATAAGTAAAACTATACAAGCAAACAAAAATCGTAAGATACAATTATTTGCTGATTGGATAGTTTCTGTATGCATACAAGATTTGGTTTATAGTTTTATTTAAATTTTTTTTTGGAACACGAATTTTAATGTTGAAACTGTTTCAATAATAGGAACATTCTTTTTCTGTTGGCAGTTGCGAAACAAAGATGACTGTTTTCGAGTAAACCTTTGCGAAACAAAAATAAATACGCTCAAGCAATAGTTATACAGATGAAGTCAATACCCAAGTGGTTCTCTCTGGGTGAGCTCAGATGTTTTTCAAACTTGGTCTGAATGGATTGGACTTACAACTTAACTCAAATGTTTGGTTATATATGGGAGTATATAGTTTGAAGATCTAATAGTTCGTTAGAAACGGTCGGACACGGCTAAATCAATTCTTCTGTCCGTCTCAATCATTTCTCTTAAGGGTGTACGGTCAGAATGACACTGCGTCACAAGTTATACGTAAGAAATTAATGTACCCTGTGTAGGTATTAAAAAATACTTCCGAATGAAAAATTAAGCTAAACAGGTGATACGCTATAACCTCGTATTAGGTTTGCTTGCTGCTAACACTTAACACCATCCACCTTTTTAATTAGACGCTTAGAACGGGAATGAACTCAGTGGTGCAAATAAGAACCAATAACAAACTTTGTTGGATTTATTTTTTGTTTGATTTCCAACAAATGCCTTTGTACATTCCAACCATATTTTTCCACCCAAAAAAAAAACATATTTTATTTAGGAATGCACACATGTATTTATTCATATGTTCCAATAAACCCAAAACAAATAATCTAGCCTCAATTAGTCAAAAAAAAAAATGCTTTTCTTCGTCAAGCATTATTTATCGATTAATTTCGAATATCTTGGCCGCTTAAGACTTTGAGAGATAAAATATTCAATTAATTTTCTTCTTGTTGCATAACAAAAAACTTAATGTAAAATGTTAATTTATTACCTTCTTTATGCGACTAAACATTCAAATGCGGCTATTAGGGTGTATCGACTTTAACAATAATAATAGAATGATTTTTCTCTAAGATCTTTGTTAAGTAATAGACTTTTGAAAATGTTTAACAACAAAACAAAAAGCAAACATATCTCAGAGCTTAACAGCACCTTAGCTCACTTTCACTTTGAATTGCTTACCAAAATTATTATTAATAATTTACAATCTTTCATATGTCTTTCATTGAAATTCTAAGCAAATGTTATCTTTTTTACATAATGAATGCGAAGCAACCCAAGAGATAGATAAAAAAAAACCGACAATACATCCATTCAGTCCAAGTCACATATTTCATTAGGCCTTAATATGTAAACACTTTTGGCTTTGACGATAGCAAACAACCTGCCCTTGTTTGACTGCTTTAAAAATAGTTTGCAAGAATGAGTGAGATTGTGGCGCTGTACAAAAAGACCTTGAATGAGGGTTTATTACTGATTTTGTCGTTTTTCATTTTGAGATGAATAGAAAAATGGAAGAAGATTAAGTTTTTTTTTATAATCTTAAATGTAATACAATTAGGTACAATTATTAGTTTTAATAACTTTAATCAACCCAACGAACTGTTCAAGCTTAGAGACATTCACGGATGCATTTATATTTTTGATTAACAATCACGCCTTGGCGGTTAAATTTTGTAATTGAATCCGCAACTATACAATAATTGTAAGCAATTTATATTTATTGATTTATCGGAATTATTTGTTAACATATGGCATAGGAAAATTTTATGCGCAACATTATCGCAACGTTAAACTCTAAAGCCAGTGAAGACCTCGAGCTGATTTCTATACCTCATAGGATTTGAAGTATATGAAGTTCGGTTCATATATTGTAATATAAAAAAAAAATTATCGCCGTGGACCGTGAATGAGCCATGTCCGTCCGTGGCTAGTTTGAAGGCCTTACAAAAAAAGCAAAAAACGCCGTCATTCTAGGCGTGGTCGCATTTATTTTGCGTTTTTCAAACCTTATCCTTATCGTAACCTTATCGTTGGTGCAGTCACGGGACACTGGACCATTGGTGTCATGGCTACACGAATGGGAATCTTTGCCAATGACTTCTGCAGAAGCTGTAGGGATGAAGAAGAAATAGAGTCTATAGAACACTTTCTCTGCCACTGCCCAGCTCTGCAAGAACGACGACTAACCTTTTTAGGAGTAAGGTTCTTTGATAGCCTGGACGACCTGGCAGGAATATCACTACTTGACCTAAAAAGATTTATCAAAAGATCGGGCTGGTTCAGTTAGTAAGACATATTTCCAACCATGTTTGTGTACCTCACAAGGGTAATCATAATGGGCCAATCTGGCCACCGAGTGAACTTGCACTAGTTGCAAACAACCCTTTCCAACCTAACCTAACCTATCGTAACCTTAGCCGTTGCACCACTCTATTTATTATTATTTATTATTATTTTATGTTTGCTTGTCATCGAGAAATTCTTACTTTGTATGGTAACAAATATCTGTATACAATCAATTCTCTGGATACATTTTAACCACGCTCAATTCTGGGGCTGTACTTGAATAAAAACCTAATCTTTGGTTCAAAATGCACTTAAACATGCAAAGCTCATCTGGACAAATTATGAAGAAGATGGATCAGCTGGACAAAGCTGAAGAAGATTGTCATATTCGTCGGTTTGGAGCTTGACAGTGGTCAATTGGGATGGGGTATTAAACGATTCGCCTAATCGGATTGTAGCTTTTTTACACGTGTTTTTATTTTTGTTGACCTGTTTTTGAAAAAAAACATCTCAACGTTTCTTACATCTCAGGTATGAAACGTTTTTAAAGCAAGCTAATATTACATTTACACCAGAACATTAATTCAAAATTTAGTGAAAAAATTTCGAAATTCAGTTTTGCTGTTTATACTCGAGTTGCAGCGTTTCAAATGACAAGCGGAGTCAAAATTTGAAATATCAAGTGCTCCATACAGCAAAAAATTGTCGTTATTACTTGCCTAATTTTTGTTTTAATTTTTCCCAGAGCACTTTCATTAACTTATGTCAAATTACAAGCATTTTGTTTGAGTATTTTCTTTCAACTGCTCTGAATTCTCTTAAAAATAAGAGGTTTGACATGTTGTAGATATTTGCATTGTTCATGGGGCTCGTTAGTGGGCTTGTTATGAATCCGCCCAAGCTCGTTAGTGGGCTTGGGCGGATTCAGCTAATTTTCAAACTTGATCTTAAGGACTGGACTTCCAGCCAACCCACCGAATTTCAGCTGTCTTTATTTTTTATTTTATTTTTTTACCTGAAAATTTAAGGCCTAAAAGTTGTTTATGTACGGACGGGCGGATGGACGGACATGGCTTAATCGATTCTCCTGTCGGTCCCATTCATATCTCTAAAAGTTCTTAGGGGTCTACGGTGATTATTTCACTGCGTTCCAAACTATACATCAAACTAAATTGATCCTGGGTCGGGTATAAAAAGCCACAATCAATCGGCCGAGTCCTCTGCTGGGACTAACAATCTCGTGAAGTGGAAAAGGGAAAACGTATTAAGGAATAGGCCGTATACTTTTGTGTTGACTGAAAAAAGCTCCTTATGTGTACCAATCTCCAAGGCTATGTGGAAAATCGACCAAAGGGATATTGGCTAAGACCGAGTAATGAAGAATTGCGCAAAATAAAATTTGGGTAATTTTTCATTTGCTTTGGGCGAACTTTCTGCTTTTTGGCCCACTCATAACGAAATATCACGGAAAATATCAGAAAGGAAAGTGCAGTTACATCGATGATTTGCGAATTATGAAAGAAGCCTAAAACTAAAACGTAATAATAATAATTTCAAGAAAGCCCTAGAAAATTAAGCCTTGTCCGTCCGTCCGTCCGTCCGTCTGTATGTGTTTTAGGTTTTCAAAATCAGAGCTAGAGAACTGAAACTAAGTACACGGCTTGGTTCTTTTGTTGCACAAACAAAGTGTGAAATTGAATCAATCCGTTGACGGCCACGCCCACTACTGGCTTAAATGTGAGACAACCCCTTTTTCACCTTTTCTTTCAAAATGCCTTTTGGTCAAGTTAGACATAGCGTAGGAGCTCAAGTTTTGGTATTGAGCAATATTGGCCCAAATTTTTCACAAGGCAGAAATTGGACCGCCCACAATATCGACCATGCCCACTTTCAGCATGTTAGATCTTTAAAATTCCAGTTTCTCGGAACGTTTATTCCAAATCGAAAAAAAATTATATAACGAATATTAAAGATATTACTATTTCGCCCCCTTTAAGGGGCGTTTTTAGGAAAAAACTGTTTTATTCTGAAATAGTTTTCGCTTCTACCGTATTTTCTCATGATTCTAACAAAATTACAATTAACTGATTTTAATTTATGCCCACTTTTAAGGGCGTGGCCTATGCAAATAATATATTAACTTCGGGCCAAGAAACTGTAAGATTTGGTGTTACAAGATATATAACGTCGGGTATATATTTAGAAGTTTGTCACAAACAACCTCTTGCGCTTACTCACTTGTATTTATTAGATCGGTCGGTCGGAAATTAAAAATAGCCTTTAAGGGCGGTTGGTGGCGCCCAGGTTTTTCAACAACAGATCGAATCAAACCAATTACTCCTAACAGCTTCATTAAAACATTGAAAACCTAATCACAATCGGATTTGCATTTGCAACTGGTTCAAAAGTCAGCCCAAAGTTGATTGAATTCTCATTCTAATTCAAAATGTATGCAATTAATCGTTAATTGCTACCAAGTTTGTCATCAACCTGCATTCATTCACATAGGTGTCCAGTGTCCACGGTAATTTAATCATTCGTCCCTAATGGCTGGGATATCCCACGCCAATATCCATTTACATAATACAGGGCCTACACCTACATATCATCATGTGCATCCAATTGCAGCCAACAATAAATGCACTCGTTAAATGTCAGGGCCAGAAAGTTCACACCTGACCGTTTCGATAACGAAAAACATGCCGGCAGGCTCTAAAATAAATTCGCATTGCCCAAAATAGCACTGATAAATGCGAGAGAATAAACAAAATTGAAAGCAATTCACCTCTCCTCGCCCACGGCGCAATCCATGATAATTTGTGTTATATTTTGTATCCATGTCCTGCTGCACCGTAGACAGCTCGATGAAAATCTATGCAAACTACCCCCCGCGCATCGTTAGCACTTTTTCGTGACATTCCATTTTAAAGCCCCCACCAGAGCCCTTAAATGGGACCGCGACAGGGTGGCACCACTCCCTCGCGGGCCGCAACTATTCAAACGAATCGCGTTCAATTACATGCAAATCCGCTCGACATAGATTAAATCTTCACGAGAAATTACTTTCGAAACTCCTGCTTTGTTGCACCACTGATGATGCAGTGTGCAGCACACTTCCTCTTCACAATCACTTCAGATGCACACAAGACACAAACAAACACAAGACTTCTCAGTCAGTGCGGACTGATGAAGAACATGCGGAACTGGCAGTTGATTGATTACTCAAAGCGCGACGCGATAGTTGTACTTCGTCTCGGATGCCGTTTTGGCCAAAGAGACCCCGGTGGGAAATTAGCACTTTCCGCAAATTGTATTGGCAGCAGACGGGAGGCAGACTCACTGCGTTTTGGGTTCACTTGGGAGAACGCAATTGCTTGTGCAGTTTGAATACTTTTTTTTTCTTAAATCTCCACAGAGCGACGAGCCATGGAAAACACAGTCGAACGTCCAATTCAGACTGAACTCCCCACAATGTTCAAATGAAGCTTGACGCCAAGACTGTGCACAGCACAAGCTCTGTTGTGCCACAGAAGTGGGGAACCATTGCAGAAAATATTGCGCAGAAGCGATGCTAATAACAGAGCAGCTTTGGGTGGTGAAAAGCTTTGCGTTAACATATTGTGGCGCCCACCCCTTGGTCGTGTTGGCCTAAAATTTTAACAGCATTTTAGGCGTAAGGTCTGCAGCTCAGGTCAACGTAATTTATTTAGAGGGTGTCTGGATAAATGGAAAGGCCGAGGGGAGAGTGCGTTTTGTGACATAATTGCTTTGCAAGTTGGGTGTGTGCTAGTGCTTAAGGTGTATAGTCTGAGTTGACAATTTGGGTGGAGGACCATGCTTTTTGTACACCACTCTTGTTTACACTGACATTGTGTACGCTGAGTAGCGGTATAACTTTGATGTAATCTGAGGAGCTGTGTAAACAGGCCAAAGTGAATATCCAGGTGCTGCTGATGCGGTAGCAAGAAGTTTGTTTAAACGGTGGGTAGGTATACATATAGATTAGGTGGCGCTAAGCACCTAAAAAGTGACTTTTGTGATGAATTTTTAAAGGTGACAATGCGAGCGTGTCATTTCGATTTTGAGGAGGGCGAAGCTTCTTTTATCTAGCCAGCGTTTGAAGGTTGGGCTTGGAAATCATAATTTGATTGATTGCCAGTGGGCAGAACAGGAGCTGGGTGATGCAAACTAGGTGAAAAGAGGCATTTTGAAAGCAACCTCTTTAAGACGTATAACGTCTCATTTTCTTATTTATGCACAGGTCAAATAATTAAGCTAACCTCTTAAGGAAAGAAATAGTCTAGTGGCTCAAAAATAGAAAAGAAAGGAAGGAATTAAGCAATAAACAAAACGTGAGAAACAGACTGCATTCAGACTAATGAATCTGTGGCTTCGTAAGGCTGCTTCTAGCACATGCTCTTTTTTCAAAAGGTTATTAAAAAAAAATCGGGCAGTAAAAGAACTAAGGAACATTCTTATCAGGACAGAGCGATTTGAAAGGCCCGACAGAGCGGCCTCTTTTATACATTGTCGTGTCACGAGTTTTCTAGTATCCGCGATCACTTGATCTCTAAGCCGTTGATTTTTTATACACGACCCAGGGTATATTAAGTTTGATGTATAGTTTGCAACGCAGTGAAATAATCATCACAGACCCATTAGACCTTTTAGAGATATGAATGGGACCGACAGGAGAATCGATTAAGCCATATCCGTCCGTCTGTATGTGAACAACTTTCAGGCCTTAAAATTTAAGGTAGAGAGCTGAACTTTGGTGGGTTGGCTGACAGTCCAGTATTTCAGATGAAGTTTGAAAATTAACTGAATCCGCCCACAGACACGTCCACTGCAGGCCTGTATGTGCGACCATCTCTAATTTAAAAAAAATTTTTTTTTTTCAAATTTTATCTATATTACAATGGCGCCAGCGCATTCATTTTTGGTAAGTAACATTGCCTTGTAATTGTGTTTGAAGAAGCCAAAAAATTTTAGCCTTTTCATAGACCATGCCCTTTTTTTAAGGGATTTTAGCTTAAAATTACTGTTTTTTAATAAATATTATATGAAATTCTACTAAAAATTTCATAAAAAAAGTTGTAGATAATAGCATTTTCTAATTTTTATGTATATTTTGTTTGTGCCTCCGCCCACTTTTGTGGGCGTGGCGTTAAAAAAAGTAATTTTTTTTAGTTAAAATGGCGGAGTTTTAGGCCGAAATGTATGCAACCACCTAGTATAAAGCATTCAACAGTTATATTTTTATATCCCGCCCACTTTTTGGAGGCGTGGCAGTTTTCTTTTTAGTATGGTCGGGTGTTTTGCAATCCGTCGTACTTTTGCATACGCACTGTTGCACTTTCCCACTTGTTTTCTTGTTTTTTTTTAAACCATGTTGGGTAGAAATTTAAGACATGCTTTGCTGAAACATGTTTGTCCATTCGGTTTTTATGGTCGAGCTTGGAAGACATGGAATTCAATCAATATCATCTGTGGACTTTAGAATGATCTGTGCGTCGATGACAAGATCAGCCTCAGAAGAGCTTGGGACTTTTTATGATCGGAAGCCAAGTTTTTTTTTTTTATTTTATTTATTTAGTTTATTTTTGATTCCCCCTTATCCTTAATGGGGGAATTATTTTAGCGCAGTGGTGTCTTCTAATCATATGGTCTGGTTTTGCATCTGTTTGGTGCGCCTATTGCGTTGTATACGTTTTCTCTAGCACGGGTTCTAAACTTCAGTCGTTTCTGAACAGCTGCGTCTTATCTGACAGTAACAGGTGACAAGCTCGTATAATTAAAATTAGTCAGGCAAGTTTCAGCAATTGTTTCAGGCCTTGGTACTTCCAAATGTGCTTGAATGTGCCACGTTGACGTGTCCTCACGTCGATCAGCACCTTTATCGATTTTAATAGCCACAAACAATCCGAAGATAATAGCCTTAAAGCTAAGTGGATCCTTGGGCAGCGCAACATAAGACCATTTCCCAAAAAAAAGAACGGCGTGCGAAAAAAAGTAAAAAACCTGAACAGCAAAAAGGTTTCTAGAACTTCACGTAAGCTGGTTGCCGAAATAAATTTCGTTGGTTGGAAATAAAAAAAAAATGTGTTTTAAAGAAACTAAAAATTCACTTTTAAGAAGAAATCTCGAGAATAGTCGCACACAAAGACTTTGATCTTTTTGAAGGATCATCTATTTGATCAGACGCAGGAAGAAGACTTGGTTCTAAGTTTCGTAGTTGGACTAAGTCTCAAACCTCTCCTGGGGTTTCTTAACCGAGGATGTATGGAAGATGGAAAGAACTTTTAATACATTATCTCCGTAAGCCTGTTCACAGATAAAAAAATGAAAGGCGTAAAAGCTCGATATGAATCAACCATATACCCACGGCCTTAACCTGATGTCATACCCACATATGCTGTGTGCATTATATTCTTCGCATATATGTGGACTTCGGTTTTTTTTTGACGAGTCTGATCGGAACTTTACCAAGTTTTCAAGGCAAATCTCAGAGGGCATGTCAAAGGTGGGGGTGGGGATTGTCATATCCAATCCAAGGTTTAAAGTTCGGATGATTGAGAAGGGATTCGAACGCACAAAAACTTACAACTTAACTAATAAGCGGCAAAAAATAAAACGCTGATCATGGTGATCGTAAGACAGAACGTGTTTAGGCAACACTTGATCCCAAGACAGGCCGGCTCTATGTTAGCCTCTGTTGCAAAAAGAGCATTTCGTCATTTTTATAATCATTATTATCATACTTACTAAGATCACCCGTTCTTTTTAAACTTTTTGGAATAAATTTCAACGCAGTTAATTTGTGGCATGCTTTGCGCATGAGAGAAAAACCCCTGAAAACTGCTTATATATTGGAAGTATGTTTTTAAGTTATGCTGATATGAGACAAGAAAAGTCAAGAGACAGGTGCTGCTTTTACAAACTTCTAACTAAACACCACCTGTTATAATTTAATCACCCCTACACTATCAAAAGCATATAAGAGAAAAAAGGTTCAAATACGCAACCCTGCCATTCAGCCATGTATTTTAAGTGCCCAACACGTTCAATGCATAATGAAACCTGTGAGGTTTCTTTAGAGCTTTGGTATATGCATTTAAAAGTAGCGGAGTTAAATTAAAACTTTGTATATAAAGTTTCTTGAACAGACTGTAACCAGTCTTACTGGTCATAAGTATTTTTGAGCCAGTCTACGTAAGGAGTCTACGGAGTCTACGTAAGTCTTTAGAACTTTAGCACATTGCTTTACAAAGTGGATGCTCGTTTCTTGGCATAAAATCCATACTCTAAAGCTTGTGATGTACCTACACAAAAAGTCTCCAATTTTGAATCTCCCTTCCGCAAAAAAAAAAAAATAGATAGTGTAGACCAAAAGCGCTCCCATGCAAAACTTTCATTGTATTTTGTTCTATTAATCGATTCAGTTTCACTGTTATCAATAAAAAAGGTACAACTTGTGACAGCTTTTTTTTTAAGAGGAAGTCACTTGACATGCAAGTGATCTGATTAATGCCTAAAGTAGGTTTTTTGTCCCATAACAACGTTAAAAGGTGAAATCATGTGAAAAGAATTCGCTGTCGATTCAAAAAAACCTTCATTTACACTTCCTTGGACAAGATTTATCATTTTTATCATACCGCAGTTGAAAGATGTAACAATCTCTAAAAAAAGAAAAGTGCTTTGCAAGGTTAAAGTTATTCAATGTGGTAACTACTCGCATTATGACATCCATTTTCTCTCACCACAACAAAACAACCACCCATCCAACTTATTCTTTCACAATGCTATTAGGACACTAGAGTCTGCGACCTAGTTTCGTAAACTTGTTCCAGTTATCCCATAGAAAATCTGCCTAGGTTCGCGGTCCTTGTAAATGCCAACGAATTTCTGTATACAAAGCAGTTACTGTTCCGAGGTAGAGCGGAAGCGCACTGACATGGTTTCCCTTACAAGTGCAATAAGCTTGGTTTCTGGAGCATCAAAAAAATATTTATAAACAAAAAACAGAGCGTAAGGGGTTTGCTAATTACGCAGCCCTTCGCTATACGCTTTCTCGTACATTCATGTCGTAATAAAAAGCTGCGAGAACAAGGCATTCTGGGGGAAAACTCTTGGAAAAACTCCACAAGGATATCATGATTTATTAAATTTAATCATCGTTCATAACCAGCAGCACATACGCATTCACAACCCAAAAAAAAAACACGCCCACCACCCATGTGCACCGTGCAGTGTCCTGCAGCACTTCAAACTACTGAGGAGAAATGGAGCAGGGGGTTTCAGTTTAAAGCAACGCCATCGTCGGAGTCGTCCTTTGTTCGCCGTTCGCCCTCATTATCTACGGAGCAGCTCTATTTGGCTCGCTGCGGGTAAACAAAAAGAGTTCTCCGTCGCTATATCCACACTCGAAGGTTTAACGACCAGAACCACAGAGATAAGGGTGGCAAATTTGGTCTAGAGACTCTAGGCTAAGCCACAAAGTCATGCCACAATGCAACCGACCCAAGAATAAAAAACCTTCTTTGATGCAGCGCAATCAGACAAGCACAAGAACATTATCACCATCCTGGGCCAGTTTTGTTTTTAAGTTTTGGTTCACATCTGGGCTAGTGTTAGGAGTCGTTGAAAGATAAACTAAATTATGTCCTTAGAGTTGCTCAGTATCCGTAAGTCCAACGGATACACTCTGCAGCAGATATAGTCGGTCGCAAAGGATGCGGCTTTTCCCAGAAATCCTTTATTAGATTAAACCCGTTTCACATTTTTGGGAAATTATCCCCTTTAAGAGATATCCCCCATTCAATGGGGTAACTACATCTAAAATCGATTCAACCAAAGAGCCATTTGCCACATCGTTTCGTGCTTTGTTTTTGTATTTATCCGAATCGATGTGGGGTGGTTGCAACAAAACACTCGTCCTGGCCAACTGCAGATAACCATGAAGCTGGGTTCACATTCTAGAGAGCTTCGGATCGTAAAATTGTATCCTTTTTCGTTTTTCTATGTCGCACTCGGTTTTTTGTGGCATTTCCTTCGCAGTCAGGTGAAGACCGAATATTGTTTTGGGGGAGATTACTTTGCCGATGGGGGGCGTTTGTTTGTTTTTTTTTCTGCCGTCTGGCTTTATATCCTGTACGGCATAAATTACCGCAAGTGATTTCCATAAACAACAACAGAAACAAAATCGAAATTTTACTTATTTCCGTTTTCTGTAGAAGAAAATATCGCGTTTAAGGGCAGAGAGAGCCACAGACAAATCAATTCAGACCGAAGGTCCTTTCCTTACTGTAAGCGGTAGCGGTGTGTGGGTGGCGGTGGTATATTGATTATATAAACGATATTGGCAATCTGTTCGATGAGTAAACTATTGGAAATAATGTTTTCCTCAATTTTTGCATTTCCCGCATACAGGTGGGGCCCTGCCTGATAAATTGTCTCTGACGTGAGCTGCTTTCATTCAATGTAGGTTCGATAATATTGCAAGATTGAAATTCTCGATTTGCATATGATGGCACATGTTGCAGCCAGGTACAGGTAGAGACTTTGCAAGTTGGACGAAAAAGATAAGAATTGAAATTCTTGATGTCGTATAATATGTTTGAAATTGAATATTGGAATTCAAGAAGTTGGAATTCCTTAGATCATGCTGGGCTCAATGTGTTTCTGCAATTGAATTTCGATTTCTGGAGAAAAGGATTCAGCAAACAGTCGCATTACAGGATGCTATCGGGAAACAGTATTATGCACATGTTAGCATAGTAAAAGTTTTTGGGAAGTTTTCAGCTAGTTAAATATAAATACATTAAGGACCACCGGATACGTATCCTAAGTGGGAAGATCACTGTGCACGAAGTGCCGGGTTGAGTCTGATCCCGACTGGGGCAATAAAAGTTTTTTCCATGGTTTTCCACCTTCGCGAGGGCCTGGCAAACCCTCCGAGAGTATTATTTGTCTGAGAGACCTCTTTCGGAGCCGTTCGGAATCAACAAAAAACTGTTGGTCCCGTACATCTGTGTAAAAACACATGTAACGCACACAGCATGCGCGATTGCAAGAATGTATGCTGGTGTGCTAATTTCTTTACATACAAGGGGACCTACAATTTTTTGCCGAATCCGAACGGCACTTTTGAGAAGTTTTTCAAGACAAATGATACTCTCGGAGGGCTTGTCAGACCCTCGCGGAGATGAGGGCCGTGAAAAAGAACAAGTCTTTTTTTTTCAGGTGACGATGGCAGGATTCGAACCCAGACCTCCGGTGTAGTAAGCACACACACTAACCACTACGCCACGGCACCCCCCCCGGAAATGATAAGATTATGAAACAGAAATGGAAAAACAGCATTAGGGACCAGTATCAGCTAAATCTGACTGGCAGAGCTCGCAAGGATAAGTAGATCTAATACGCCGCTCACCATAAATATAATTACGGAGATAATCAAAAGTGATACCTCTCGTTCCAGAAGCATGAGAGTATCCAATAGAGCGCCAAAGCAGATGCGATTTGTGTGAGAGCCAGACATATCCTTTTCATTTTTGAGACTTCTGAGTTCCACCACCTTTAGAAAATTCTTAAGCTTATTTTGTTTAGAAGAACTAGGCCTACAATCGTAGTATTATTGATAATTTGAATGGAACAGAAACCTCGGCGGAGTTCTGGAAGGCTGTAAGTGTAATAAATGGAAGATTATGTCATCGCCTTACAAGTTTACGATTAAGAAATTAAGATTCACATTTGCACTGAACACCATGTGCATCGGACACAAGTTAAAATAAAATATAATAATTCGAATATGATGGGAGCTAGCGCGTGTGCGTTGACTTCAAACGTCGTCATCTTTGCACGTTGATTTGTTGGCATCACAACATGTGATGATAGCCTTGATGACTTATTCGCAGTAGATGAGTTTCAGAGCGCCATGAGCCTACCGGGTTTTTAATTTTTTGAAAAACTGCATCCCACACATTTTTAAGCAACGTGGGGTTCAAAATTTTTGAAAATTTTTTTTCTCGTAATTTTTAAAACGCGGACGTGCCAACTGATTCGTAAAACTATTGTTTACCCTCTGCGCAAGAAGGGAGACCACACAGACTCTGCTACTTACTGAAGAATAATCTTCCTGAATACATCTGCCAAGTGGTTTACCGCCGTGTTATCCAACAGACTTACGATGGTGGAAAACAGGGAAGTTCTATACGAATTTCAAGCCGATTTCAGAAAAAAACCAGTCTACTGTAGACCAAATCTCCTCGCTCTTAAATATTGCGGAGAGTTACAAAAGGAGGAAAAAAAAGCTAGATACATATATCTACTTCGTCAACTTCCGGGTAGCCTTCGCTACAATACGCCGCGAGTCACTTTTCTATAAGCTGCTTTCAACAAAAGTTATAAATGTATTGAGGTCCTTGTATGAAAACGATTTGGGATGGGGAACAACTCTCTGAAAATGACGATGGGTGTAAAGCAGGGCTGCCTACACAACCTTAATGATCTGGGCAGAGTCAAGTAAGTGACTCTCTATTGGGTACCTGGACATATTGCAATAGAGGGAAACAAAGCTGCGGACTCCTTGTCAAGACAAGGAAACCCCTTCAGAGGACCTTAATCTTTCTGTGGAGTAGTCGAACACACCCTTAGGGAACAATTCAGGAAAACGGAAAGGGTTAACAGAGATTAGACCTGGAAAAGCCATCAAGGCCTGAGGCAAGCTAAGAAGAATACTGCAACCGGAAGATCTTCAAGGCATGCATCGGTCTTAGTAAAAATGACTAACGGGGCATAGTAAACTCAGGGAACATTTAAGGAAAATTGGTGTTACGGAGGAACGCTTGGCAGATTTTGCGATGAGATTAGTGATACTCCGAAACACATTCTGCAATCCTTTGGGGCTCTGAACCACAAACGGATAAATAAGTTATAAATTGTATCATAACTCCATGACTTGAGTTTCCAAAGGCTGTATTTTACAGTGTCAAAAAGATCAACAATTGAATTCAGTCGCATTTTACAATCCACACAATCTGTTGGCTCGCCCCATATATATATCTGCCCAAAAGTAAAAGAAACTCATCCTTACAAGACTCTTTTTTTGGGTGAAACAAGAGTGCCACTTTATCAATGTTTCTGTGATTTTCGTGTTCTGTAACATACGTAAACCCTGCACCGAAAGCATTACAGCTTACCGCCGCAAGTGTTATGCCCTTACGAAGAAAAGCAATGATAGCAGCAGAGTATTCAATAAAGACATCTGGCATACATATTATTGTTGTGCGTTCTGTTTGTATGTTGTAAGACAAAAAGCTTTTTAATATTCAGCCTTACCCTAACTGGATAACAGATGCCGACCAGGAAGCCATTTTGTTACAGACACTCCGAATTTTTAATTTATATCTTTTTTTGGACCGCCCCGGATATTTTACCACATCTGGTGAGGGCCCATAGAACCACTACCTAATAGCGCCCATTTGGGAACAAGCAACCTCAGAAGGGTCCTTTCGCGTCCTTATGGGTGGGAACAGTCTCAATTTCACCTTTCGGACTCGACAAAAATTTAAGATCCCCTCCATCTCCATGTGTGAGGAAATGAGAAAGCTATAACCTCAAGTACACAGAACATTCAAAATGTGGCCATGACTTCTCTGAGTTGTAAGGACCTTTAATTATTACCAGCTTCAGAAGTTTGTAAAAAGTTCGTAGTAAGTTGCTCCCTTTAGTCCTTGTAGTTTTTGGTTTTTGCCAGGATGAACTTGCTCCTTTTCTATTTGCCTTTATCTCTTAGAGACGGTGAATCTATGCAATGTAACACAGAGACAGTGCCATGCGTCTCCAACCTTCCATATACCCCTATTTCCTTTCGAAACAAGAAGGTTAGGTTCCTACTCTTTGCCAATAAACGAGGCAAATTCAATTAACTTGACGATCATTTTCATCAGTACGACTACAATGAAAATTCGACACCCTATCGCCACAATAAAGAGCCACCGCTTCACCCTTTTTCAAGAGCATTTTTCGATGAAATTTTAGCACTCTTTCCCTTTCATCAAAATCGCCTTTTTATTGTACTCCAAGGACAAGTATATACAAGATTCTTGAAGGGTAGACAACGTGACTCGTTGGCATTCAAATATTTTGCTCCACCAGACCAGACACAACAGAACATATCAAATTACCAGCAATTTGCAGTTGAAACCAAATACGGTACGCAGACATTATTCCTATAACCCAATCATTTCGTCCTTCAAACCTCGCAAACTCTGGCGGAATACGCAAAACTAGAACATTTTATTGGATGTCCTGCATCGAATGCTCAATGAATCGAGCCATGTGTGTTTGTATTGTATTGTACATTATGTATGTATATCTATACATTATGAACATTGGCCATTAATTATTTTTCGTCCTTCCGGGAGCAATAATCAAACGGTCCCGGATGATAGCCAATTTCGTAGTCATACATAGAATTAGAGAAACCGCACTTCATTAATTACGTGGTATGGGGGGAGACGCTGCCAGCACATCAGGAGGGAGCATCCCCTTCGTTATACACATGCTGATATTGCTACAAACCGTAATCGCTATACATCCTGAGTTTGGTGTTTCATCCTATTTATGTAATCACATCTGGAAAACTACGCTTTGTTTGTTGCGGTGTATACTTTCGGTTTGTGCGAATATTGTAGAATATCCCTTCGGCACAACAGCCAAAGCAGAATCCTTTGCGGCGTGCGGAATGCTGCGGATTTGTGTTTATGATAAATGGGCTCTTAAGCTAATGCCATCCATTTTCATAATCTATTCCGCGAGCGTTGTTTCCTGTGCTCAAATATTACACAAGATTACAGTGGATGCCTAGAGGATAGTTTCGTCATAAGGTGTGAATTATGGCGAAATTCATTAGTGGATGGGATTAGTGCTTGCGACCTTGGAGAGCCCCAAAGTGGAAAGGTTTCGCGAAATACCAGAGGATACTATTCAACATAACATAGCGTACCCCGGAGCTCAGTTCATATCACTCATCGAATTAGTCTCAGGGGCTCCTACACGCGAAATTCAAATCGACTTTTCTATATAATACCCATAACCCTGCTTACGTAAGGACTTGACAGTGCCCTCTTTAACATAAAGCCGAGGCAAATCGTTTAAGTAATAGGTATACAATGCTGAGATATGTTGTATTGTGGTAATGGCAAGGAAGTCCAGGAACTGACAATCCCATCCGCTTCATCACCTGTCCTCATAAAAATAAACTCCTTTAAGCATCACCTACGTTGAATCTCAATCACCTCTCAATGTGAAGCACCACTTGCAAGCTCATGCATGAGAGTTGCCTCGACACCACGGAGACAATTCCACACCATGAACTCGGGTCGTCACATATTAGGAGCGTTTAGCGACATAACGCGACCCTGTTTGTGCCCTCGAAGCCATCTCAAGCGTAATCTTTGTTTTTGAGGGGCTGCCTGCAAACGAAATGACACCAGGACTGGATCTGCACATCTTCGTCATCTTGACATGCTTCGCAACATGACATTGCGTAATTGCAGTGATGCCTCTCTCCCTTTGCCATAAGCATTCTGCTATTAATATTTTAAAGGATTCGTCTGGAACTCTGCTAAAGAGTTTGTCTTCAATCGCACCATATATCCACGCGCCACTGCTGTCATCCTGGAGTATGTGTGCATACTCTAACGTCTAACCGCTCCTGATAAAGAGTTAAAGGACTTAAAAGGCGAATGCATGTGAACTCATTCTGTCAATGACTGGAGAAGCACACATAGCCACACATGCCAAGGAAGGATATAAGATAATGTCACATTCAGTTTGGTATGTTCATGTCCCTTTCAGGTTTAATACTCTCAGATAATGTGTCTTTGGAAAGCAGGGAATAAATGTATCCGGGAGAATAGAAAAACCACACACAAATGTGAATCCAATTGTTGTGGTGAAGCAGGGCACCGAGCTGGGAATGGGATGGATGATGGTGCGCGCTGATATGACCCAGTTTTTGCGTTCCTATTGTATTCATTAGGGGGAGAAAAGTTTTGCAACACTTTTCGACAAGAAAGAAATATTAGAATTGGCCAAAGACGAGGGGAGCACAGACACACGTCCCATACAGGAGCCAGGACGACGACACGACAACACACGCCGTGTGTAATTCCATTTGAACATAACAGTATAGCATAGTTTTTGTACAAAGTGTGGGAAATGTTGGCACGAAACGGTGAATGACCAATGGCTGTGTTGTTCGCTGTCATATAAGTGTCCTTATCACTAATGGAGAATAATTTTGTGTTTAATTAGTTGTGGCATGTGACAGTTCTGGTTGGTGGCGGGATTCTCTAGTTTTTGCGCTGAAAGGAAGTTAGCTCGGTATTGTAACTCAGATAGATGATAATGGGGATGTTTTTTTTGTGGGATTTCTTTGTCTGTGAAATGCAGAAAAGTTTGGCAAGGTTTTTTGGGAAGTGTGTGAAGGCTACATAACTCATTCAAGGTGGGCTAGTCGCTTTGGTCACGCTTTAAGAAAAACTACGCACTACACAAAAAATCACGTCATCTGGGCTGGCTTAATGGGGGGTGTATTAAGGACAAAATACAGATGGAACAAAAAGAGTGCTCTAGTGGATTTCTGAAAAGTTTTCAAGGACTAAAGGTATGTGATAGGCTAAAGCATAGGGGAAATGACGTGGTTTTTTGCTCAAACAGATCAAGATTATTTATTGAGTCTAGTTGATGTAAAGAAGGTAGGTATCATCTACTACCTACATAGTAAAATCTTTTTATTTAAACTAAGGTGTTTGTATTTTGGTATATATACCTATAACCTATACACTTTCATTCTGATATAGAACCATTCAGAGCCTGAAGAGTGGTAGAAAGTGCTGTCGTAATTAGGAAAAAGATTATCCACAAGGCGAACGGCGATAATGCGAACCCGGTAGCGAACCCATCTTGTCAAACAAAACCAATTCAATTCAATTAACTCCACGTAAGACCTTTAAACTCTTAGACATTGACCGACACATTTCGAAACCGCTTTAAAAAAAGATTATTGTTAAATAAATTCACTTAAATAAGCTCCTTCGAGCATGTCACGATCGTCGGCATAGGTATTTGAGTAATTGGGCGGACTTTTGAACGATCGTAAGAATATAAGAGTATATATATAAGAATATAAGAATATAAGAATTCACGGAGCATTTATGTCTAAAATTGAACGGCTTTGAGGTTACGATCAGCGAATTTGTATAACTGATAAATCAGCTTGTCCCCTAGCCTGAGCATCGAACCTGTCGAGTTGTTGGGGCTGAGTAAAGTCAATACGGCTTCTCTAGATGAAACCTAAAGCCAAAGGACGCCGCACTCCCATATTCCTTTTCTTTCATCCTCTCCCCTGACCCAGACGAAGGTGTTTTACGACCCGTGGCGATCGTCAGCCTGGCTGAAGGTCGAGTTTCGCAAATAGCCAAGTCGCGAACGGAGTGTCCGGATAACTGGCGCCCTCCGGACTATTTAGCCTTCTCTATACTCTGCGGATCTCTGCATAGATAAACATTCTCTTTCCGCTGCTCGTGGGACTAAATAAATAAATAGAGTGTGGCGCAACAGCTCGAGGTGAACCAGGGCCAACTTCTCAACAATGTATGCTGGTGTGTTAATTTCTTGACATACAAGGGGACCTAAAATTTTTTGCCGAATCCGAACGGCACTTTGAGAAGTTTTTCAAGACAATTAATACTCTCGGAGGGCTTGTCAAACCCTCGCGGAGGTGGGGACCGTGAAAAAGAACAAGTCTTTTTTTTTCAGGTGACGATGGCAGGATTCGAACCCAGACCTCCGGCGTAGTAAGCACACACACTAACCACTACGCCACGGCACCCCACTCGTGGGACTATATACATTAAAAAACGAAACCAAAACAAAAATTCTAGGCCAGACAGGACAGGGTACAGTGACTAAATTATCTATCGGCACAGCTCCTGCTTTGCCAAACAGTGATGCGATTGTAGCTATACTTGTGATCCATCATGCACTGACAACAGCATTGCTTGTAATGCAAATTCCAAAGGCATTTCAGCCCCTAGAAATGGTGGAATTTTGGCACTTCATCGCCCCTCCACTGCCATTAGCTCCAGTACGAACTCTTCGCGCTCGCGCTCCACGTATACATAACCTCTGCCCTTTTGTACGTCTCGTGGTGGAAGATCACGACTACGAGCTCGCTCCAGCTTCGTCGTACTATATGCAATGGCGGGAATATTCCCGGACTCTAAAAGCCTTTGAAGATAATATAGAAGCAGAACACGGGAGCATATCGCTAAGCTTACATGGGCGAAAAGCTTCGTGTTAAGTGAGGCGTCGAAGCGACAGAACTCAGGGAAAGAAAATGATTCGGCTTCTAAGGTTAAGGTGAAGAACACCATTACCCCGCCTATGACGTCCTTTGCCATACCTCCAAAGTATGGACGCCCTCAAGGACCGTATTGTGGTTCCTGCGTGATTGATCGCAGTGACTTCGACGCACAGCTTGATATGGTCAAACAGAAGCTATCCAGCAACTTTTTGACCTTAATGCGGGAACACCCGGGACCACCAAGTTAAATTTATCGGTTTCGAGGACAGAAGATCTTGAAATCTCTACAAACTGGCTATAAGCAGTTTAGGGGAAGTTTGGCCTGATGCAAAACTCGAAGTGTCGTTATAGGAAACTCGCACTTGGATCGCAGTTGAGCCCCCCTCCGCATACAAAATCTTCGAAGTCATTAGATTCTGAAATTTGTCACTTCCGACTCACAATTGGAAGGTCGCTACGCTAGAAGAGCAAAAAAGGTTCCTACAAATCTGCCACTGTGGTAATCAACCAGGCATCACTTGTTCCTAGGAGACTAAAGTCGTGATATGATTTGGTTCGGATCAGGTTACCTCCGGGTATGCAAAAAGGACGAATTAGAGACCTTAAATTTGCCCCCTAGACTTGGCTTCTGCAATACAGAACCCCGGTAGGTACTGCAGCCAGTCTTCTAACTCTGGAAAACGTTGCCGCCGCGGGACAAGTGACTCCAACCCGGTTTTCCGCCTCTGTCTCTGACACTCCGTCAGACAATGAAGACGGAAAACATATTTAAACACAGATTTTTCTGAGCGAAGACAAACTACCGGGTTCGTTTTCGGATTTTTTTTTTCTCTGCTTGACCGCAGCAACAATGCTGCAGTTGGTTCAGATAAACCCCCTGAGGCACACCAATAAGGCCTCGGCCTCCCTTCTTCTCTGCCTGGCTCACGATCTAGATGATATTGCCTCGATCCAAGAACCATGGGTTGTTGACAACATGGTTTACGGACTCACGAGTCCTGGTAACTTCGTACTTCGTATGAGACAACTTCGATCTTGCATACTAGTGAAAAGAGTAGTCTAAATGCACTTTTACTTCCTAAATTCAGCGCTCGAAACATCACCGTGGTGAGACTAGAGATAGCCAAAGGTACATCGGGCTTAGGTTTCCGGGGCTTCCAGTTATGCTAAGCAGCCCTCGAAAACTTTTTCTTTTCTTTTCTTTTCCATTTTATATTCAAATCTCTATCTCTTTCCTCTATTTGTTTTCCCTCTTGATTATGCTGATACGTTTTAAGGCGTTGCCATATCGCCTCGATCGTGAACTAATGAATTATAAAAAAAGCTGTTGCCTTTGGTTTTAATACAAGAATTCTTCACAATTTCTTCAAGTTATATTTTATAAAGCTCTATATGACAGTCTGTCGTTTTTTTGTACCTTTTTTTTTAAAACATGAAATAACGAGTTTGACAATGTAGCTAAAAATAGGTGTCGTAAAATTTTTTAGGCCATTGAGAAGGTCGTCGCCATCGATTTCTATATTAGCTCCTTATGTGCGTGGAAAAACATAAGATTTTGTACCTGCAAGGCTGTGTATGATCGTAAGAGCAGATTCCACGAGAGCTTCTTGTTTGAGGATCGGGGGAAAAAAGTTCTAGAAAGTAATCCAGTAGTGGCAGAGCCTGGGATCGGTTTCTGCATATATAGTTTTTGGTGTTGATACAATGTTTCTCCAAAACAAGAAACGTTCATCTGGGTTAGGGTTTCGAGTTACAGCTTAGCCAATCCTTGCTTAGTTTCCTGCCGTCCTATGTTAACAGTATATTCTTTGAAATTTGGCTTGGACACCAGGGGTGGAATCGGCTAAAGTGAGCTGTGATTTTCACACTTTGTGACAGTCAGTGTGACAGTCAGTGTCAAACAAAATAATTCGTCGGCGTAAGGTGATCACGAAAATATTGTTCCGAATCATTGCTTTATTTAGGCTTGTAATCCAGAAACTCCTCTTTTTATCCGTGCATGCAGAAGGTCAGCCTAAGTGTAGGCAAAAAAATCAACTAACCAGAAAATTTGAAAACTGGTTACCAGCTGATTTTGACGGTGATTGATCTTCAGCTGTCGCAAGAAAATTGTGATGATCACAGTTTACGCAGACGTGATTTGTGACATCACTTATCACAGATCACCTTAGCCGATGCAGCTGTATGAAGTTCAAATTAACATTGCTTTAACAACTGCAAATTATTTGAAAATATAGAGAAAAGGGTGCACGGGCCATAACATTTATTTTGTTACCAATAAAGGCCAACATTGTTTGCTCAATACCCAACTTCAAAATTTTTCAATTGTAAAACAAAAATCTAAACTGCACTACTTTGAAATAGGGCTAGCAGTGATCTTAACAGCGTTGATACGATCAGTAGGAGTGTTTGAATCTTTAATTCCCGATCGGGGTGATGATTCTAAAACTTTAATGCTGAACCTGAGGAAAAAAGAAATTCAATAAAAAGTTGACTGTCATTCATGATAAGAAAAATGTGTTCGGAGTCTTTTCAAGGAGCGCTCGAGAACACCGTCTACGCATTTAAAGCTGTGTGGAAGCTAAGAATAATCAGCTGCTATGACAAGGCGTTTTCCACTGACTAAACTGAGACTGGATATGTAAAGAATGGTGACAATTTTCATAATGTTGGAAGTTTTGTAAACATGAAATAGTGCAAGTACTGATACCTTTTTGGTTTTTATAGCATTCGAGGTAAAATTATGTATGTTTTACGTGAACATACCTACTCATTATGTACTTCATGTACTTGTAATGTACTTATGTATACGTACTTAATTAAAAACATATCAGAGAGAATATTTCGGGAGAGGCAATATTATATATTGAGGAACAAGAAAAGAACCGCAGGCGCATATTTTGGGCCTCTTAAGCCAGTCCTTCTGCCGTCAAAATTATTAAATTTTAAGGCAAATCTTACTTAAGTGTTGTATCGTCATCATCCTTCTTATCCTATTTTAGAAGGTTTGCAGTGAAGGAAGTATAATGGACGAGCCAAAGTCGACCCTCCTTAATTTTTAATAAAGCGATTAACCAAGCAAGCAACATACATTTCGCTCTCTTGGTATCTTCATAATGGATCCCTTAAACAAGCCTTAATGGCAGCTACTTTTATGACCAACCATATTCGGTGCAGACGTCAACATTATTTTTCCCATTCTTAAGCCATTTCTAATGGCCTACAAAATATTTCCCAGAAGCGAAAAACACTCTCCAGTTCCCCATAGGATACACCTTTGTTTTGGCCATAAAACGATATAAATTTCAGATTTAACCACCATTCCTCATACACACGGGTCATAAAGGGAATTTGATGAATTCCCTCCCTCAACAGGGAATCCAACTGCGAAGCCACAGACTTTGAGATAAATTCCCAGATAATCTCATAAATCTCATTTTAAACTCGAGACAAAATGCCTTCACATGTCGCCCTCCCTGTACAGGCAGGCATAGACAAACACTCGGGCTCGACTAACAATACCAGAAGCCTCGTAAAACGTCTTCTGGTGCCGCAATACAATAACAGTTCCGCCCGTTAAAGTGATCATCTGCATTCGTTGGCAATGAAAAGGCTCCAGAAATTGTACTAAAATTTATAACTTCATAAAAAAGACTGAGTGTTGGAAATATTTTTAATGAATTCGGGGAGGCTCACGCGCGTCGTCCTCAATAAGACAACCAGCAGAAATATCCCCACACATTTCAAGCCACTTACCGCGATGGTGTTCCACAGTTGCTGCTGGCTCTTAGGTACTTTTACTGCGATTGTGTGCCGCTACTGTTTGTTTTCATTGCCAGCGTAAGGTATCCTTGAAATCCATCAAAAAGCGTACAGCTACAGCATCTCCGATTCTCGTTTGTTTATAGCCGAAATTGCCGCAATACGGACGATAACGATGGGAGCGATACCAAATCCGAGAGTAGCAGCAGCAGTCTCTCTCGTGAGTTAAAAAAAGAAACGGATCTCCCTCCTCCACTATAGGACGATGACAGCAGCAGGGGGTGGTAGATGGGGGATGGAAAAAGTAACAAAAAATAAAATTCAATGGCGTTCTCGAGTTGTTCTTCGTAGGATTTTGGATATCTCGCGCACACACAAAACAGGCACACAACACACACCACCACAATATCCTTTGGGACAAATAATTATAAACAAATTCGATTGAACTTCTTTTTGCTATGCGGTAAAATTCTAACAAATTAACTTGTCACAGGACGACATTTTGGAATAGAGAAACCCGCGCGCACACACCTTGACTACTGTCTGTAGAGGTGAATGTCAAGGATGCTAATGATATGTTGAAGGAAATTTGAATAATTTAATCAAATTGGAATAGGAAATTGTCCTCGAAACAGGATACTTCACGAGGAAATAAAAATAAAACACTTTTCGGACACTAATAATCAAGCAAAATGGAAGCAATGAAAGATGATGAAGAGAAAAAATGCGTTCACAGGACGACTACAACGACGGCGTGTTGTTGTGCTTTCGGTATGCTCCAAGACTGATGGCATCCCTTGGATCAACAAACGCAGAGAAACGGAATTTCTTGTGCTCCTTCGTGTGGGTGTGTGCGTGTTGAAGCTGTGCTGCTGGCTGGATACACCGTTGCTATTGCTATTGCCTGCCGCCGTCGCTGTCACCCTTGACATTCTTTCGTCTTGACGCGAGGGGTGATTATCCTTTATGGTGTGTAGACATGCGCACTCGGTCATCCACCACCGGTGGCTAGCGATTGTTTGGTTGCCAGTGGCGTACACAAGAAAATCAATGGGGTTTTTTTCAAGGAAATGGCCTTTGCTGCATGCAGTATGTGTGTTGTTGTGATGAACTATGCAAAAAATGTCCTGCGATAAGAAGGATGATGATGGAAATGGTTTTACTTTTTCCATTGTACACCTACTCGTGGAGCACATTTTTTACGCTGAATCAGAGGCTGGTGTTTTTTTTTTTCCTTTTAATTTTCACTATTTTGCCTCGTAACTTGGATGAATTTTTTATCCTTGTAAAGGGGACACAGACATATCGGACCGTGACGACGCTGATGTTGCGGAGGAAAAAAAAAGTAAAAAAAAAAGAAAATTTTAAAACGATTTTCAAATTACATTTTCTGCTGAGGTTGATGGAAAAGTCTACGTTTCTGCCGAGGGTATGATTGCGTCGCACACAGGATTGAATCCATTTGGAAGGCTTAAGACGATTTAATTTTTCATAATTTGAAGGATAATGAGGAACGGTTATAACTTGAGGACTTATTTTTTTCTCTTGCCAGAGACGTTTTGCATACCTACATTTTTTCCCAGAATTGTTGCCTCTGAACTTAACAGGAAATAATTTGAAAGAAGGTTATATCAGCCGGTGGGTGGTGTAATGATTTCGTTAGGCACAGTCGAGTGTTGTGGGATTCAAGGGATTAGCGCACAAAATTTACAGCATTTTGAAATTGGATCAGCGGATTAAATCACTTTTCTTGATTTAGTGTCTTTTAATCATGGTGTATAAAAAGCCTATATGCATCGGGATGGTTTATCTTAACAAGAATATGGTTATTGCTTTCTCTAAGGTTGTCTAAATATCTAAGCACTGCAATTATAAGAGTGACTGGGAAATACTGAGGCTTTCAATGTGAGGGATTGGTTTCTTTAATACTAAGGTAAGTATTGGTATACATTGAAACGTAATAGGCGTTTTCAATCCAAGTAGGTAGGTGCAGATAAAGGTTGGTATAAGCATCCACTAACTCGTATGCTTAGAACAATTCAAAAGGATCATGATACCCTAGTGTTTCTTGAAACTAAGCACTCGACAATTTTTCAAAATAGTTTTCAGGAACCGAACTTACTTAAATAAAGAAACCTTTCATAACGAAGCTATACCTACTGTTAGGTACTAGGTATTATTTCTGTAGGTAGAAGAAAGCTGAAGTACTATAGGTACCTATGATACCTAAATGGATAAGGGAATACAAGACCACATTGGCTTAAGAGTTTTTAATGTGAAAAAATACAAGGTATAAGGACTTAAAGGCCTTAAAAAGACGTTGGATTAATTTTGCTTATGTTAGATAATTGTGAAATTTGGTTAACATGTTTTGACAAGTTACTTAAAATATGCAACTAAACTTCTGCTGACCGTTCGCTGAGCAAAATAAAGCGAAGGTGAAGAGAGAAAAAAGGGTAAAAGGATCCAATACAATTGTGGAGTATGACGACAAGAGAAAGGTTTATCGCACACTAACAATTTTTGAAATATCATATTATATCAATTAAAGTTTACTCGTACAATCCATGTAAGCAGCTTTTACATGAGCAACTTTTCTCAATCTTTCGAGGCTTACACAAACACAGATACCCCAAAGCTTTACCCTACCTTACTTTCCTTAAAGTCGATAAGTTGAAAAATAAAAGAGTTTAATGACGGTGCCTACACCTACGTATAACTTATACATTATGACTCTGTCTTACAAAAGACTTTTCTGACGACGAGCAATAAAAAAATCTGTGCAAAATCAAAGATTAAAAAGTTGCCGTAAACTGTTTTTATGGCGGTTGCGCATGCACGTGCATTTATTTGGTAAACGGAAAAGAGAGGTTTCTCTATATTTGTTGGCTATAGTCTGTCCCAGAACACAGTGTTGCCGCCAGCTTAAATAAAAAGTCGCTAGATCAACCCCCAAAAGTTGCTAGAAGTCGTCAAAAAAATAATTCTACAAAAAAGTGTAAGAAAAGTTTTTCACTTGATAAGATTTTTACAATAGTTTTTATTCAAACTGCAAGAAACTGCACCGGTAAATTATTATTCATGTACTGAGTATGCTTTCGGCATTAAATCGTGCGGTCATTTGCCTCAGGTTTCTCTATCCGCATTTGTCCAAGTCCTTGAGGATTAACATTTCAAGTGAATTTATTTTTCTAAAGTTTTTAGTACTTCGATTACGAGGGCAGAATATAATAAGTATGCGTATAAATAACAAATGAATTAAGGGTACAAGAGATGACTTGCCTAGAATAGAATATGCTCCTATCGTAATCACTCGAACTCACATTTCGCATTATGGTCTACAGTTTGCTGTGTATAAAATGTAAAAATAACGGTAGATGACGTGATATAAACATTCCCATTGTATATATATATATAGAACAAAAACTGCTAATTGCGTGTCATAAATTATGTCTATTGGTCACTAACGTCTATGCCCAGAAGTCGCTAGAAAAAGTCGCGTAAAATATTCTAGCGCCATCCAAATACTTTTTGTCGCTGACTGAAATTCCGCTAGTTCGGCAGCCCTGCCTGGAAACAAGGAAATTTTTCTATTTTCTGTTTCATTTATGAAAAAAAAAACGATCAGCATTTTCTATGTTTACAAGAAGACATCTGATACCACTCTTGAAAAAAAGCTTTATCGCTTTATGGCAAAGACGCTTATAAAAGGCAAAGACTATGACACGTTTTTAGAGCAGTGCTTAATAACTTTTTAAAAATAGCTGGTCCAACTTGTTTAACGTAAGAGTCGTCGTAAATTTAGAAGGTCGCTTAAAACCCTAAAAGGGTCGCTTTATGTTATAAATTGATTGCTTAGTAAGCAAAATAGATAAATTAATTAAATTTGCTGTGGTGAAGTTCTTATACCTACCCCACCCCATAGGCAGCACATAAAGTTTGATTCATAGTTTGTGTTGCAATATATTTTAGTGGGTTACAATTAAACTTAGTATCGTGAACCCAATTCTAGTTGAAATTCTCAAAAATACATAAAAAATTAAAACTGAAACTTTAATATACCCGGCTTCAGGCGTGTCGCGTCGCCTGACAACTACTCTCCATCCAATTACCATGTGCAGTACATGAGTTATGGGAGAGCTTTAAGCTCTTAAATTAGAGTTACCCTACCAATGACAACGTTTACAGTTGTATATATTTTTGGTTGGATTTTTTTTTTGCAATTTCATATTAATGCAGTATGGAAACACACCTAAAAAGGATTTATTTGCAGTTATAGTGAGATACAAACGTCCTATCTCCCCTTTACTGCACATATTAATCGGAGAGAGTATAGTACTTGCAGGGCGACAAATTCGTGTGAACGTCAAAAATAGAAAAACACCACCCAAGCGGCGCTGTTATTCGAAAAATATACTTTTTTGCAAATAAAATTTAATACATTTTTGTTGCATATTCTTAGGCTCTTAGGTTAACATTTTAAATACCTCATTTTCGACCAAAATATTTGAAATTAAGATTTAAAAGCATTTTATTTGGTCATTTGGTTATCATATTCCCGAGGTTATAAGAGCGGCCATGACCAGAACCACCGTATATTTTCTAGTACCCAGATAAGTCCTTGGTCGAAATCTTAAGGGGTAGCGCATATCGAAGTATTCTGCTTATCCATGACAAGGGTCGCGGAGACCCAGATTGATGTTTGGTGGACCATAAATAATACCCAATGCCTTATGACCCATGCAATATTCAGTCAAAGGACTTTAAATTTTAAGTAGTATATTGCAATCCCTATAAGATTATTGGAAATATTTTAACTTTTAAACGGTAGGTACACTTTCAAGACTTATTTCAAGTGAAGACACCTGCCCTATTCGATTATTTAAACGAATTTAGTTTCCCATTGCCAACTTGCATTCTATATAATGGAAGCAGCAAAGAACCTTAAGGACTTCCAAATTCGTCAAATTATCTTCAAAAGCAATCGCATCATTTAGGCAGGAAATCATCATTTTCTGTTCCTTCATTATAAACCGTGTCCAAATATATGCCTGTCTTACATCCGCCATTATATCAAATAAAAACAAAAATCACCTCGAGAAATTTTGTGTGTGCGCTTGACTGCTCTCTTGTGTTATCGAAATCATCCTTGAAAGCCAGAAATTTTTCCTTTCCGCTTTTCAGCTCGGTTATATTGTGTTAATAACACATTTCTCAGATTGTTCCTGCGCGCGACTCAACGGTTTTTTCGTCCTTCTTTTGTTTACGTCCAATTAAATAAATTTTGTATTGTTTCGTGTTTATTGTCTGCGGGTGGTGGATGGGGAGGTAGGTAGTTGAGAAAAGTTGCAGCTAAATTTAATTGGAAATACTTTCCTCTTTGGGTGCTTTCGTGCGGGCTCCCGGGTGCATTGACCTACATCCAGCTTCAGCGGAAAAATAGCTGCAGGTTTACCTTCTGTCTGACAACTTTTCCGAAGGAAAACTTATCCCAGCACTGGAGTCAAGATTGATCTATACACTGAAAGCGTTGGCAAATTCAAAAATTGAAAAAGTTTTCAACCCCCCACAGAAAAAGAACGAGTCGAATGAAGGAATCAAAGGCACTGCTGGAACATTGTATTCCTTCCAGTCAGCGAGTTACAACTTTTAATGAAGCACACTCTGCTGGTGAACCTAGTGAACCTCTTAATTTATTCCGTACCCGTTTACACACATATCGCTAAGGAAAGCTTATGCGCTAGACGTGCTGCGGGGTAAACAACAAACGCTCATAACATCCTCTAACAACAGAGCACCCGCAACGCCTTGAGCCATGGCCCATTCCATGCCATAGGAGGCCTGCCTGTTCGGAAGGAACAACAAAAGAGATGTGGATTCACTTCTGTTTACTTTGTACGACAATAGCTGGGGATAGTGTCGTTGAATCATCAGCCGTGTCTGTTGTTATCAAATGGAACACATCACTCGCATGTTCCTACCTACATTACATATATACGAATTGGTCCCGATACACAATTCTGTCATCGGGGACAAAGGCAACAAGGATATGTACGATGCGAGTAGGTGGTACAAATGAAATTCAATTATTCACTACCATCGATGGGGCGAGGGGGTATATAACAACAGGAAAGGATGATGAAGTTTGGGGTACGTGCCACATGTTACCGGCGAACGCTCATTATTTTATTATCATTTAGGCGGAAAAGAAGCATTTCCTGTGAAAATATTTGACTTGAGATAAATGGAAAGCGCACGATTCGCATTTCAGGACGAATTTATATTCAATCCAGGGAAGAGCAAGTTCTCCCGGCGGACAGGATTTTATTCTTGAATTGGGTGCATTTTTGATTTGGGATAAATTGAATTTAAGATGGAAATATTCTGGAATACATATTTAATTCGAGAATTGTTTCCCTTAACACCTTTTCACTGTAATCCATTAACTCAATATCATACGTATGAAGTCGAGAGTCACCATATTCGCTGATTTGGTTAGGAGGGTCATGTGACATGCCGACAGTCAGATACTTTTGCTCTACTGTGTGTGGATTTTTTCCACAGTTTCCCACAAGAGGGCAAAAATAAAATTAGATGGTGGCCTAGTTTCCAGCCACTGCTCCAGGCGACCAACAATATTGCTCAAGTCCGGGAACTACTTATACTTATAAACTTCATACTTATTCGAAAGTTCAAAAAAATTTTAAGGATCTTCAAAGACTTGAATTTTATTCCAGTCTGTTTTTTAATACAAACAATTCAATTTGTCATAAATCTTAGGCACATATTCATTTTTACGCTGGCCCTTACATTTTTAAACAGGTTCTTAACCGAATCTTATAATGAGAATATGAGATCGAGTCTTAAGATATCGGGAAAGTCATTGAATTCTGTCGATGGAAGAGTATCCTGGGATTTAAAGAAGCTTCAGGGCTACACTCATCATCCTACTCATGTAATTTTTGAAATAGTCCGGCTAAAGCAAATATACCTGACTCTCGAAAAAGGTCGATAAGACCCATGGCCTTCTTTTTTTCTAGTTTTCTTCTAGTTCTCAGATAAGACGTTTAAGAACAGTCCCAAAAACAAACTTTTTCTTGTACAATTAATGTATATGCTTGACTGTTTTTAAAGTCAAATTTTTCATAAGAAAGTGCGCTTTTGAGATTTAAGTGGGACTTTGGTGCAGCTGGAAGCACCTTTGACAGACAATGGCATTCTGCATACGCCAGGTAACATATTTGTAAGCGGTGTGGGCGAATTTCGATCGAGAATATACCGGTAATCGTCTTATCGATGCAAAACCTTAATTTCGGGTTATTGTTTTTTGTTTGTTTGAGGTTTTAAAATACTCCGTATTTACTGAAACCTTTTTGGCCTCCAAGAGGCTTTGACTAAAATTTTGGATCAAAATTTTAACTTTCATCGGCCAAAATGTTTGAACTCTTCAGGAATCAGCTCGGTTCCTTCGTCCAACTAAAAGTCAAGATCTTACGCAAATTTATGAATTAGTGGTGCCAGTGCCACTACTACGTCAAAAAGTCTTCTGGTGACTTTAGCTCAATTCAGTTCAGCTCAATCTATTACTATTATACGGGTGTTCATTAAAACCTGGTCTTTTTAAGTACATAATGACAACATTTGTTTTCGGACCTAATAAAACTAACAGTTTAATGCCAAATAGGGAAAGAAGATCACTTTTTTTGGGTTGCTGATAAACATAGCGTCGTACTTTCTTCACCATTACTGGAAACAGACTGAGACTTATTGGATTTATAATTTTCTGTTGGATGTTTTGTAACAATAATGAGTAGGTACAAAGGTTCCACATTTTGGTAATCACCACCCCACACATCATCATCGATTTTTGACGTATAACGATCTATGTAAAAAAAACGGCTCTGAGTACCCAACGTGCACTTGCAAAACTTTCTTCTTGTAGCAAATTCGGAGTATTGCATAATTATTAGTTGCAAGTCTGCAATTGTAAACTGGATTAAGAAAGAGCACAAGAAGCTCCCGGTCTTGGATATGGACACAGAATCATAGAGCCGAGGTTCTTGTCTAAAGAAAAAGCCAAAAAGAAAAATGCGAAAAGAGGTGAAGTTTATTGGCCTGTGAAAATATGGCAGGATTTTTCTTTAGACAAGAGCTCCAAATCTCTGCTGTCGCAGCTCCTTGCTCGAGGGTGACCGCGAATACGCTTGCCCTCTAAACGAAAATAACAAATATGTATATATTAAACAGTTCAACACTCAAGACCGAAATGCAGCTGGACTTGACAATATCCAAGTCAGACGTTTCCAAGCAGCATAAGATGACCATGGTAACCATCAGGCAGCAATTTTTATTCAAGAGTTGGAATCTAAACATTATTTCCTCGATCCACAACAAAAGAAACCACTTGACTTCGCCAACAAGAAGGGAATCAGTCCTGGGAATCAGTGGCGTTAAAAAAATCGCTTTTTTTTTAACGCCACGCCCACAAAAGTGGGCTAACTACCAAATGTCTTAACTCCCAATGAACTAACTCCCAACAAAAATGGGACTTAGTTCATAAGAACCAACTCCCATTTCTTTTGGAACTAAGTCCCAAAAGGAAATGAGCTAACTCCCAACAAAAAAATTAACTAAGTCCCAGCAGTGGGACTTAGTTCATATGAACTAACTCCCAATGAACTAACTCCCAGTTTTATGAAATAACTCCCACCACGAAATTGGGTGGGAGTTAGTTCATTTTAGCTAGTTGGAGTTAAGTCACCTGGGAGTTAGTTCATAGGGCGTTCGTAGCCCTACGAAATAACTCCCAAATGAACTACCTCCTAATGAACTAACTCCCAACAAGTTCATATGAACCAACTTCCAATTTTTTTTTGAAACTAAGTCCCAACATGAAATGAACTAGCTCCCAAAAGAAAAGAACTAAGTCCCAGCAATGGGATATTGTATCGGCGCCTTGATTACCTGCATGTGAGGCCGAAGGCCGACCGGCGTATGAGTCGAAGAGACACCTGAAGTCTTTTTTTTTAAGAACCACCCAAACACTCTTTGATTTCGCAAAAAACTAAAAAAGTGCGAGACTTTCAACTAACGAGCCGGTGTATGAGTCGAAGAGGCACCCGTCGAGCTGTTTTGGCGCAACGAATTAACAAACTCCCAAATGAATAAACTCTCAGTGAACTTACTCCCAAAAAAAAGGAACTTAGTTCATACGAACCAACTCCCATTTTTTTTTGGAACTAAGTCCCTACAAGAAATGATCTAACTCGCAACAAAAAAATTAACTAAGTCCCAGCAGTGGGACTTAGTTCATATGAACTAAGTTCCAATGAACTAACTCCTACCACAAAATTCAGTAGGAGTTAGTTCATTTTTGGTAGTGGGAGTTAGGTCATTTGGGAGTTAGTTCGTAAGGCCTAATATATACATAAAAGTTAGAAAATGCTAATATCTAAAACTTTTGTCATATAATTTTTTGTCAAATTTTAAGCTAAAATCCCTTAAAAAGTGGGCGTGGTCAATGAAAATGCAAACATTTTTTGGCTACTTGAAAGACAATTACAAGGCAATGTCACATACCAAAAATGAATGCGCTAGCGCCATTGTAACATACCTAAAAATTGGAAAGAATAGTTTTTAAAATTACAGAGGGTTGTAGTGGGCATGTTTGAAGGCGGACTCAGCTGAAGGGCAGGACTTCCATTTCAGCTCTCTACCTTAAAATTTAAGGCCTAAAAGTTGTTTACATACGGTCGGTCCCCATTCATATCTCTTAATAGTCTTAGGGGTCTACGGTGATTATTCCACTGCGTTACAAACTATACATCAAACTTAATATACCCTGGGTCGGGCATTAAAATTGTACACATTCCTAACCGGCTGGAGGTGGCTTAAAAAAAAATTCGATAATTTTCTTTCAAGACTCATATAATCGGTTCTTTGGCTTTTAAGTCGAATATGACAGCTTATAAGAGCCAAGGCGTATGGAACGGTGTCTGTGGTCTTACTTTTTTCAGCTCAGAGACTTGTCTCTTAGCAGGAATTGGTTTTTCCGGGTTAAAATGAAACTGGCAATAACCCAGGAAGCTGTGTTTTATGGAGTCAGTTGATAAAATCACCATTAACCATTCACTCTTAAACTTTTATGCAGGAAAGGAGGGACAGAAGTTCCCTCTTCTCCTGGAAGAAAAGAGGATTGTGTTTAAATGTAATTTTCTAAAACAAGACACAAAGTAGTATAAATGGTCCTCATAGAAAAACAGAGAAATTTTGGGGCTAATCCACCTAATTATAAGTGAGTAAAACCGAACTTAACTGCCTATCAAAATTGGCTAAAATAATCTTTGCTCGGGCTTACCTCAATTCGATTCATGATTTAGGACTAAAAAATCGGCGCTTAGCTAACATTGGATAACATCAGAGGCACAACATTTTTTTAAAGCATCGTGGCATGTGTTGAACCTTACCCTTACCGACTATGTAGGTAACTGAATAGCTCATATAAGGTCTTACAAGCGATCAAAATGACCCCTTGTGATTAGATCTTTATAGCCCTTGACATCTTGCCATTTGCGACTTAGAAATCTGTACAATGCGTTATTGGGGTGGTTGATCAGGAACAAGACTGAAACGACACAGTGCAACACAAAAATGGACCTTACCACTTAAGTTCTGAAAATTTACACCCCCAGGTACGTACGAGTCAAATATCCACCTTTATTGCCAATGAAATCTCAGCAATCGCCTTGTGATCTCGAAATGAATACAAATCTTAGAAAGACAACCTTCCTCGATATTTTATTCATGTTTTCTTATTCATTCACATAAAAACCCACTTCGTCTGCGTTCCACCAAATTAAGGGACACTTGACGAGCTCACACTTGCTCTCAAGCACACGACACACCAGTCGCTTTTCTTGATTCGTATCAGTGATTCGTATTCACTGTCCCAGATCCAGCTTCTGGAATTCGAAATGAAGAATTGCAACACACAAGGAGCAAATCATATAAAAGCAAAACAATAAAGCCAGAAAATAGGGTTGCATACATTACGAGCACGACGTCTTCCAGGATATTTCCTGCTGCCACCTCTGGTGCTATTCGCATTCTCGAAACGTTTCGCCTGCATACCGCCATGCTTACTCAACGTGCTTAATGTCCTTAAATAATGCTTTTCTTTGACGGTATATAAGCCATCTATACCGACCCCTTTGGGTATGTAATATGCATCAGAATCCTCGTGGGAGTTGCAGAGTGGAAGGTGATTGCAGCACTGCTGCTATGCGTGTAGTGTGTGAATTTGTCTGGGTCATTTATCGAATCGATTATGGAAACATATTGATGGCTATTAAGGACATGCAGCCGGCAGTCAGCAATTTGAATCAACATGGGTGTATTATTGTAGTGATTAATGGGAAACGAAACATATGTCGACAATTATTGCAGTAGGTGTGATGACGGAGGGTGCATGCATATCAAGTAAGTAACATCAACTCGAGCTTTTTTTTGTAAATTGCAACTGCAAGGACATTCGCCATTAACCCAGTTTGCGCGCGCCGACAAACATAATGTTGTCCTTGTCCCCGACCTGCACAATACGCATAATATGCTACAAATTCTTCAGGGTGATTCATTGTTTTCCTTCCCCGAGGCAAGGTATTCCTAAAATTATTCATTCGATATCCTTTGTGTAAACAAAAGAACAACATTGTAATAGAGATTCTGGTCACGGACAATGCCAACGATAACAGAGTAGGAGTAAAATAGTCGGAGAGACGCTGCGGTTGTGATTTATATGAGGCTATTATTTTGGGTATGCGGTAACATTAACGTTAAGCAGCAAAGAACGAACACGGATCTCACGGAATTACAACGTAAGCCTTGAAAAAAAAAAATTAAACTCAAGCGAAACCTTTATAAAGGCTCACACAAATTAAAGCAACGCAGTAATTGGTCCTTGCAAAAGAGTTTATCTTCATAAAAAATATCCTGCATATTAATAAACTCTCCGCCTTTCAATTGACGTATACATGAATTCTCTGGTAATTTATAGCATCCCACAATAATTCAATAATCCAGCATTGCATAAAAGATGAGCTGACTCGTGGGGGAGAAAAAAAAACTCCAAACGAATAGGCCGAACCACGACCGACGCCATAATGAATTTTATTTACTGCCAAAGTGGAATTTGCATATTTTCCAAGCGGAAATTATCATCATCCAACTTCAAATACACGCCCTGCTTTCATCCTTAACACAATTCAGTTTGGCATTTCTGTATATGTTTTCGCTGCAGCAGAACGAGGATTAACCCCTTTGTATAGAGACGATACATATGCATCCCTTTTCCAAAAACACAATTTTCCGGTTGTTTAGTTAATGATTACTTGGATGAAAGCCAATGCAGTCGGCATTGTGGGTTGCATGTTATCCTAGACTCATCCCTTTTTCCACATCATCGTCGTCATCGCATCGGAGACCTGCCAAACCAAGAGGATTGCACAAAAGTTTTTCGGGAAATTTCTCCCAAATTGATGATGTTGGTGGCTATACAAACGTCAATATACGTTGCTTGTGTCTCTGCCAGGATAACTTAACTACAGAATTGTCTGCCACAAAGAAGGATTAAGTCCCACTCTCCGAAATCAAGGCGATTCTTTTGACATTCAGCCAAAATGGCAGTAAATACGATTAACTCGTCGGTGGCATTAGGGAATCCTGTATGGGTTCTGGCATCCCCATTCATCACACAAGATCGATTAATCGAGGTTTTCGGACAAAAAAAATTATATCTACACAACATTCATTGATGTCGAATAAAAAACCGCAAGCACAACCCTCTCAGGCATGATGGGCGTCAAGCGGTTTAACCCCCCATAAAACACCGGAAACAGATCAATAAATGTCCTCCAACTCACACTCTTCGCATTGTGCAGCTTTATGAGAGTTTAGGGACAGTGCTATTTTTTTGCGGAAGAATTATCGCCTTTAAATGTACACCAACGGGATTTTGTTGATAGACAAAGGACATGAAGAGAATTCACATTAATTATACCGTGCTATCCTCTCGATTTGCCAGATCTGTGTAGAGGAGACACAAATGCAAAGGCAAACATCCTTTTTTTCTGCTAAAAGTGCCATTGCCCTCGACACGACAATATTTGATTATGACGGGAATTCGATTCAGTGTGGAAAAGGAGCAAAGGCAAAGTCGACTTTTGCAAATTTTATTCAATTTCGGAGAACAAGACGATTCCGACAGGAGGAAGACAGTCCCACTTGAATTAAAGAAGCAGTTCAATGTTCAGTGAAAGAAAATACTGAAATAAATTTCAAGACGTTCATTTGAAAAAGGAGTAAGGATAAGCACTTTAATGGCCTCTTTGGCCTGTGAGGCGGACAATCATTTGAATATTTCTTCAAGTTGTTGATAAGGGTAATTTTTTAATTAGGGAAAATAATTTTGACCGCAATAAAAGACTTTTTCATTGAGTTTCTTGTTTGGAGTTTATCTATGTTTTTTTTTTGTTTAAGTTTTCTATGTTTTTTTCCAAGGCTTTTCAATCGTGCTATGGGCTCCTATGGATTATCGGAGACGCTGTAACTTTTAAAAGACTCAGCTGTTGTAGGCTATTAAGCTTAAGCTAACGATAAAGTAAAATTTTGCTGAAAAGGTTTTGAAACTGATGTTTTAAAGTGTTTTAAAAAATAATTTTCAAAAATACATGAACAACATTCGTTTGCCGTAATATTTCCCATGCTATGAGGGAAATAATTAGAAAAAAGTCACACGTAGCTATTAAAAATTATTCAAAATATCCGAGAAAACTAAAGTTAATCCTAAATAATAGAAGAAATCTGATATTCGATTCAATTATAAGAAAGAAACGGGCAGGCGGTTAGATGTTCCATTGCATTGGTTGGCTGTATTCCTAATTGTGGTTTAAACTGTTTAGACGCAAGTAACAGAGACAATCTATTGCAGGCAGTTAAACGGCTTAATAAGTATTAGGTAAAACTGTGCAAGCAAACAAAAATAGTAAGATTAAAACTATAAAAACTATTAAAACAAACGGTTTGTGTAAAATACTATTTATTAACTAAAATTATTTACACTCTTCTGTATATTTTTTTCCGAGCTTGCAGCCTACTGCTTTTATCTTGTTTCAAGTGATTATATTGTTTCAAGTTTCATTGCTATAAAAACGCGTGGCAAAATGCTTTTCCTTAAATTGTTTTTAAGTATTTTTCTTTAAAAAAACTGTTATAAACTAATTTTTTTTTCTTAAGCTGTATGTGTTGGTTTAACGTGAATGTGGTTTTACTTAGACTTGCGTTTCTTGATGTGTATAATAAGTGACCCAAGACTTTTGATACATTTCCTAGAAGAATCAATTTAGTCTTTTAACGAAATTGTTTTCATGCACATCTCGAAAACCATATTTCGATTTCAAAACTGCTATAGTTTGCTTTTAAATTTCAAAAGATGGACTACGGTCATTATGTATCTTAAATTTTTACGCCTTACCGTTTCGGAGATAAAGGAAAGGACATACGTTTTTTTGGCCTTTGTAACTTATTTTAAGCTTCATATCCACAAAATAGCAATTTCAATTATTTTTTTCCATTTGCCGTCAGACTTTATTTTCAATATTACAAACACCTGCACCAAATTGTAGATTTCATAGGAAAAGGGAAAAACATGCTGTTTTTTTAATCTTTTCGTTTGTTAAAATCGGCTTTAAAAAAATAAGGTTGGAAACGGCGATTGTGAAACGTTTTTAATGCAATTAGCTTGTCTTGTAAAAGTTTCATACTTTAACCAAATTTAAACAAGTGTGTCATAACCTTTAAGATACCAGAAACTTTTAAAAATCATTTTCGAAAATGGTTCCACTTTCTTGAGTTAAATCTCCTTTCTTAAATCTTATTCAAAAGTTTTTGAATATTCAAAATTTGCTTTAATTTTGTATAAAATTTCGGAAGATGGACTATGCCCGTTATTTAGTTCAGAACTTTTCTTTACACATTTTGGGCGTTCTTGAGGAGGCCATAAACGTTCTTTTGACCTTTTACACATTTTTTATTTCAAATTCATATAAAAACTATTTTTATTTTTTATTTATTTTTTCAATGGTCTCTAAAATTTTTTCCAATAACACAATATAATTTATAAATAACTGATTTTATTAAATTCTATGGGCGCTGGTTTTAGCGTAAACAGTAAAACAAGCTCTTAGTTTTTGTTATTGTTTGTTTTTGTTTGTTATTTTACATAGGCTTGAAAAAACTTAGGTTGGAAATGACAATTTTAAAAAATTGAACGCAACCGTTCTCTTTCTGTACGCTTTGTAATAAAGCCGAATCTGAACAAGATTCCTGTTACGATCAAGATACTAGGAAAATAAAAAAAAAATTTGAAAATGCTTTTATACTTTCTGAGAACAGGCTTAATGTTCCAAATTCGCTAAGTTATAGTTTTCTCAAAATTTTGGATGGTTTTTTTCATTGCCCTGGAGATAGGTAAAGGACATTTTGCAATTTTTCCTTTGGAAAATGCATTAAAATGGCAGTATTAGAACTCTTTACGAAAAGTATGACTTAAGCATGGTTGACTGCTTTGTGCGCTAAATGTTCCAGAAGCTAAAGCCTCAAACACTGTGAAAATCGGTATCTATTTTCAACTCTTCATTTCTCATAAACAAAATTTCAATATTTAAAATTTTTTTATGTATTTATTTAATATTATTTGCACCTCAGTTTCCCTTTCTTCTAAAAATAAGTACACACTGGAAAATATTCGCATGAAATTTTAACCTTAAATAATTAAACCATTATGTAAGCACCTATATACAAAAATTTCCCTTGAATATTTTTGCTTTCTATTTCCACAGCTTACAAGTGCACTAAATTTTTTCATTCTTGGACTTAATATTCTGAGCTCACAACGCGATTGGACGGACGGATAATGATACCATGAGACGACCTTTTTTTCATTTGCCAATGGACCGCTAAAGTCTATCGAAGACCCCCATTGGAATAATGGCCAAAAAAAAATTAGTGAACCTAAAGTAGCAGAAAATTCAAGCAGAGTTCTTGTAGAGGACAGCATTCCGCACTCGCGGTAGGACCAGAATGGTGTAGCCGTGGCGGCCGGCACTTACAAATTTTTTTGGTGTAGAACCACAGCCTTTCGCGACTTCTAACTACTTCTACTACCGCTACGCTACCGGTACGTGCATTGTGGTCCTACTGTCTACGCCATTTTCTTAGTAATCAAAAGATGTGTTCGTTTTCATATTCGTACCTAGCTTTGACATATTTTTATTAGATTTTCTGGGAATCTATATTTTGATATAGATTCTATTGTATGGGAAATCTAATAGATTTTGATTAGATTCCGTGGTTTTTACTCTGAATCTATAGATTCTACTTCGATGTGCAAAGGGTATAAGTGTCTTTATACTTATTCAGCATATTTTTGCGCTGCTTTTATAGTTTATAATGAAGAACCGGTTTTGTTTCTAAAATTGTCTTGTTGACGTAATGGTATACATTTTTGGTTGTATTTAAAGGTTGAAGTCAAAGATTTCTTAATTTCTTTTTTGGTGGACATTATGCAGTTCATGCGTTTAGCCTAAAAGTCAAATTGAGCAGTGTCTGAATGACTGTCTTTATACTTGTTTCGGCTACTGTATGCCAAATGTTTGAAATGAATACTCAGCATAAGGGCATAACACCTTCGGGGATAAGCTTTTATGTTTATATGTAAGTTTCCACACCGGCACATCATCCTTTGCGTTTGAGTGCTCCTTTTCTCTTCTCATTTTTTTCGGCCGCAATATATCTCCATATGTTTAGGGTATTCACAAGGAAACCACTGACCGGGAGCTTATTATAAAAAAGTAAAAAAGCACAGCATAAGAATGGTACTTATGCAATGTAGACTTCCATGAAACGAAAGAATGTTAGGTTTCACTTTAAAAATATTTAGCTCAACTTAAATACTGGTCGATAAACATGAAAAATTTAATAAAAGTTCTCAAGTTTCCTGCAGAAGCCACAAACAAGAAAAACACTCCCAAGTACACATGCGATGAACTTCACAAAATAAAAAACATTGAAAAGTTGTATCCATCCCTCTTGCAATGAGCTCGTTAAAAGTTGTCTAATCCTTGTTGCTCATTTCCTCCTCAAGTTTTTCGAATCCATCCGACCAAAACACCGAACACAAACTATATAGGTACACAACAACTTTTTAAGTAGAGATGTGTATAGGATGTTCTTTGTTGTTTATTAAAAAAACGTAGATAGTGGTGTGTATATATATTTTAAAAATTATCTGTCCATCTATTTGTGTATGTGCTTATGAAAAGGATTTTAAAAACCTACAAAACCACACAAAAGGATTTCATATATGAAAACATATTCAACCACAGACTAACCAGTAGGTATAATACGACTTTTTGGAAGCTTCAAGCGGACTATGACTTTGCCCAGGAGTGGGTACATGGAAGTGCCCCGCAGCAACCCCTTAGCATGCACGACCAGACCACGCATGGTCTGTGGTCGTCGAGCTGCCTACTTGAGTATTCCAAGCAGGGTTAGAACCACAAAAAGGTTGTTTTTTTTTCGGAAGCACTAACGTGTAACGTGTGTATACCGCATATATGCACTCGAGTAGAAAATTTGGTTGCGCAAAAATATTCGCATGCAAATAGGCTTTTCCACACGAAGATGCCGAGCTCGCTACAAATAATATTCGGAGTGAATGCACGGCACAACAACATAGTTGCGGAGGATATTAAAGTTCTCCAGGATAACAAGCACACATAGACACACTACACGATGCCACATGCTTGGCTAGAGATTACCAACCATAAGGGGATTAAAACGGTATTTTGTAATCAAAATGAATGTAGAATATATGTAGGAACATATCACAGGCGCAGCTATAGCTCGACAGGATGTGCCAGGAAAGTTGTATCGATAATAACAATTCGTGCATCGTTCAAAGGATGTGTTATGCAAAAGTTTACACAACTCTCCGGAAGGGTATTGATGACGGGTACAAGAAGATAAATGAACATTGTCGTGACAGATAATGATGACAGTTAGAAAATAACATTTTTCGTTGCGATGTTATGAATCCTTCTCAGGAGTACAATCAACTTTTTGTTCGCCGGTAAATTAGAAAAAATTCGCGGAGGGTTCGTCCTTAAAAAAAATACGAATCTCGAGCGTTGGCAAAACTTAAACAATCGATCATTCTCATTGCTGGTGAGGCTTTTGGAAACCGAACGGAATTAAGGATGCGCCGAACTTTTAAGATTCACTTTGTGTCCTAAACAACGTGCTGTAAACACGTCCTTAATCAGTGTCTCATTAAGGAGCTCTTTTCATGGAAAACGTACAGCAATAAAACGCCCAATAACATTTTAATGGCAGTTGTCAGGAGAAGAAATCTTTTTCTTCCGCCCAAAAAAACTGTGCAATTCCAGAGGGTTTGTAGCGCCAGGCTGGGCCTATTATAAAAATTTCAATGGGAATTGAATGTGTTGCACGTGTCTGTGTCTCCTTTCATGAGAGTGTCTTGAAATGAAACTTTGTGAGCCGAAACTTTTTATTTGTACGTGTTATTAGTCAGCCACATTGCAAGGACTTTCCAAGACATTTTTGTCGAGCTTGGATGAATATGGAATATGGAGCGTGATGGAAAGTGTCTTGTGGAAAATGTTCACAATGGAAATTTCACCCAAAACGGTTGAGATGAGTTCCGGAGTCCTTGAAAACAATTTTTTTTTTTTGCCGTCTACAGCTTTTGGTCGATGTAATAAATCCCTACCTACTAGGCGGGTAATTTAATCTACCACCAAACCGCTTTCCTGGTAGGATGACTGAAATTTTATACAATTTTCCAATTGCTTTCACTATCAGAGCTTGTGCATGGAGCACATTGAACTTAGTATTTTCATTTCATTTCGAATATTACAATCTTGATAAAAGGGATTTATACATGAAACAGGAAAAAAAAAACTACCGACACAGGCCTCGAATTGAAATTCCATTTTTATTGAATCCAAATGCATCCACGCGCATACGGAAGCCCGGCCGCATACAGATGGCATGGCCTCTGTGTGCACATCCAGTTTTTAATATCGCATTGTCATTTGAAATTGACTTTGCCCCACCGCTCCGCGCAGTTTTGAGTCCAACTGCATCCAGGATATCGCAGAGGCCTATGCGAAAGTCGTATACACAGAAGAGCCTGCAACTTATCTCTGCCACAGGTTGAAAAATATTGTGCCTTGTGCGACCTTTTGTATGGTAGGTATGGATTTTTTTTTGCCCCGTATCCTTGAATGTTGTTGTGTGCTGGATATATTTTTAGAAGGCCTCATGATGGAACGCAGAAGCGAATTCCATAAACTTTTCCATCAAAGGACATTGCACACAAAAAAAGAAGAAAAATACATTAACAAGCGAATAACCTTTTAAATGATTTCCTACTCAGCATCAGCATCCGTGGGTCCTTAAAGGGACGTTGAAGAGCATGTAGGAAAATAGTTTTTCCCAACAACTACATGGGTAAATAGCTGCTAATAACATGACGTTCCCAGCGCCAGACGGGGCGTGTCTGCACCACGGCAGGGGCATATCCTCCCTCCGGCAGAGGCAAATGAAAAATTCAAGATAATAATGCCATATCCTGGTCCGAGCGCAGAGCGGTGTGGTTGCTTAGAGGCACTGTTGCACGTAGCACAAGCACCAGAAACTGAAGACGTCGGCAGATTTTTTATTTTTTTTTGGAGGCCATAACCTTATTGCTTGCAGGCAAAAGAGCGCTTTTTACTATTGCTTGATAGTTTCTTGGAGGACTCCGTCGGGATAGGCGCACTGCAATACAGTCGAATGTGTTTGCTGTAGCTGTCTCCCGAGATGCCGAGAAGAACTATTTTTAGATTACTATCTCGAGGCGGACGTGTGTACGAGTGGGTAAGTGGATTTGTACAGCAAAGTGCAGGATGGAAGAAGTGCAACGGTGGTGTTTGCTGGGATTTACTTTTCATTTTTATTTATTAGCTTTGCGAAGGACTCTTAGTTGAACGTTTATTCTGTGCAAGACTCGACATAGGTACACTAGCTAAGATTGTAAGACCCAGATTGTAGCTGTAGGAAGTGTATTCATTTGAATGAACCTTATTGAATTTTTAAGGGAAAGCTAGAAAAATTGTGAGTGGATTTCCAGTTGGAAGTTGATTAAGATTATTGATTTAGGTGAGGTTGTTGGAACTGATTTTGAAAATAAAATGAATAGGAAACATTTATTTATTTCATGTATTTAAGAGGGAATCCATCTTGGCTTCTCCGATACAAAAAAAAAACACCAAGCAAGACTTATGGATTATATAATTTAACTTAAAACTAAGCGGCCTTTAGCGACGCTAGGTTTATTATACCCCGCCCAGGGTATGTAAATTATAGTTTGTAACACAGTGAAATAATCCCAAAGACCCTGCGATATCTTTGAGATATGATCGAGACCAACAGCTGAATTGGTTAAGCCATGTTCATTCATCCGTCCGTCCTTCTGTCCTTTACTTTTCGTCTATATGTTCGTGAAGGTTTTAAATCTTCAAAACCAAGTTAGAGACCTGGAACTTATGGGGCATGACTAAGGGTAGGTAGGGTGGCTAGCAGCCAAAACCATTAGCTCGGATAGGCCTACGAGCTAGTGGCCTTAGCGTCAGCTTCTTATGAGGAAAACCTGTGCGAATAAAAATGTTAGTATAAATATGATACTTAGTTGGTTGAAGTATCCTGAGCTTCGAAGAGAAACTTGTCCCAGCCGGTGTCCCTGTTGAATCTCACAATATTCGCTACCGATATTCTTGCAGTCTCGCCCAGCTCCTCAAGGAAGAATTGGCCAAGAAATCTAAAACTTTGCCTGGTGCCACTTGAACATTGGAAGAGGAGATGTTTCTCATCTTCTTCCGCTTCGGAATCGTGACAGCCTGTGCAAATATAGTTGGTTTTAATGATTCTTTATTTTGCTGAGTAGTTTCCCAACAGATTGTGGCCTGTTATAACTCTTGTGGCTATGCCCCAGTGATGGACTTTTTAGTGTTATAAGCTTTTTTGACTTGCTTCTATCTATGGATGGCCATGACTCCTTTTTACGGCCGCAAGTCTGCAGTTTATCCTACCTATTTTGGGTTATATTTTGAACTTGTTAACATTTTGCCTGTCTTGGAAGAGAGCGAATGGTGAGCCCTTTTGTCCACTTTAGTGAAACATAGACGTAAGCCATAGATTCGCTAGCTCGTCAGCCTTTTCATTTCCGAAGAATGAACTATGGCCTGGTACCCTGAGTTCTAAGCCACAGAGTCCTCCTTCACAGGATTTTACTGTTCATTTTGCCAGGTCCTTAATGGCTGCTTGTCTGTCTACTTACATGGAAATATACTCCGTTTGATAGTTTCATTGCCTTTTCGGCGGTGATAAGTATTGCTAGAATTTCGGCTTAGAAGATATTGCAGGAGTTCAGCACACTTCTGCTTGTTAGAATACCGAGTTTCTCAGAGCAAACACCAGCTCCAGTACCCTCGCTTGACTTAAAGCCGTCTGTGTAGAATGCTATCTCGGAGTGGATTACAACATTATCCAGCCTCCTGTCTTCTCTGTTAGGAATTTGAATGGTGTATTCTTGACTGACGACAAGATAAGGTGTTATGTGTTATGGTAACCTGCTTAGCTACCCGGGCATGATTTGGTTCTTAATGTACAAGCAAAGTGTTAAAATTCGTTGAATCTGCCGACGGCCACGCCCACTATTGGCTTCAATGTGAGACAATCTCTAATTCACATTTTATTTCAAAGATCTTTTGACCAACTTAAACGAGGCATATATGAACTCAAATTATTCTGCATAAAAAATGCGGCTAAAAACCTTTAACGCGAAGAAAATTGAACCGCCCACACCATCGACCATGCCCAATTTTACAGTGTTACCTCTTTTAAAACGGCTCCGAGAAAAAACCCCCCAACGAAATAAGTCCCCAAAAGGATAATGCTATCATCCCCCGAAATTGGGGAATGATTTCACTGTGAAATTACTCTCCAAATCGAAAATAGGAGAAGTTCTAAAAGGTATGAAATAATCCCCAAATACATATGAAAGCAAAAGTGAAAAATGAAATAGGCAGGGGCTTGTAGGGGGTGGCACACCCCCAATACAAATCTCACTTTGTCGTTTAAATCCGGAAAAGCAAAATTTTTAGGACTTCCTTCGAAGCAGAATTCGGGGACCTTTTCATAACAATTAAAAAACTCACAAATTTGAAATAAGTCCCCAAAACCCAATGAAACAAGTCCCCGATTTCGGAGGTCTATTTGTTGTGTTATACGATGTGTCTATACGACGTGTTTTAGAAGTTACCTATGGCTTAAACACTGTGAAAAGCGACACCTATTTTTAGCTCCTCAATTTCTAAAAACTGTTGTTATTTTATTGTTATTTTATTTATAAAAAATGAATTCAGTCTTTACTCGCACTGAAAAACATTTAAGCCATCTTCACATAAGACTTCAAACTGCAATTTAACCGTTATGTTGTATAAAAAAAATTGCCATTCTCTTTCTATTTCCACAGCTTCGAAGCATACCAAATTTTGTCTTTTTAAATCTTACCGTTCAGAATTTAACCGCGATTGGATGGACGGGCGAATGATTGTGATACTTTATAATGGTCCTTTTTCCATTTTTGGACGGACCGCTTAAGATCAGGCGCAATATAATCATGGGTATTAATGCCCTACTACTTTCACTAATGCTGTCCCGCTCCCGATGAGGAGGCTATTTAACCTGCTTTGTTTACCTAAAGGTTAAATTGGCATGTCATCACCATTCATAAACTAAAAACGGCGGCGGTCTCCAAGTTAGTTTTTCCATGAAATGAAATATTCTTTTACTCTATGAATTTCAAATTGCGCCACCGATTCAGTGAGAAATACGGTTCAACTTAAACAGGTCTCGAAAGCAACGTTCTATCATCATTCATGCAATGTAAAATTTTTCATCTCAATTCTCATTTTCAAAACCCTTTTGTAAAATTTATTCAAAAATAAATTGCAATGTCAATCAAACCAAAGATTTTTCTTAAATAATTCATGCAACCCTCCTAAATTTCAAGGAAGCCCAGACAAAATAACACCTGAATGACATGACAGAACGAAAGACCAGCAGATATGCTATTTCAATGTGAAATTCCACTCTCATTCCTTGAACACTTGATTTCCGTTTAGGAAAATATTCCGAAAACCGTTTGCAAAATGGCCAAGGGCGTGCATCCTTAGCTATCATTAGCTCCAATGACAAAAATTCAAAGGATAAAAAGCTCTCTGACGAACCATGATGAAACGAACCGTCTGTAGTACACCATGCTTCTTACCTACATACTTACCCTCCGAACAATCTTCAAATAGCCCCTCACTCAAATTCTGTAAATATTTGCATAACCGAATAAATTGCATCATCCCTGCGGCGTAACGACGTTACAGACATGAGAATGGGTCTCGAAACTAGGCAGGGAACAAGGAGCGAATTCTTGGCTCAAATGTATGAATTCACACATCGAATTGGAATAGCTCCAGGACGCAATAAGGAAGATATTCTATATGGCACCATTGAAAGGCGTGTGATGTGTGATAGCTGGCGGCGACGAATGATGGGTTCAATACCCAAGTCTCCTGTGGTTATTTAATGCTAGATACACACATGCTTGAAGCCGAGGGATGCGTGACGTTACCACATTTCGATAAAGATATCTCGCAAACCATCTATTGCATCGACTTTAATCAAACCCAGCCGGTGGGGTTCCATTCGAAATTAAATTGCCTAGGATTGCAATGGGAATTTATTGTCTTCAACTAGCACGTAATAATAAAAATCTGCGCATCAATGAATCCCTTTTATGCCCACGCGTCGCTCAAATCTATTCGCACAGCGACTGTCGCTGAAACGCATAATACCATGGGCGCCTGTTAAGATTTTATCAATTTAATTAATCGAACTTGGCAACTGTTTGTGCCAGCCCCAATTAATGGGCAGAAGGGGTGCCCAGGCATTCCGTGTCGAAATGATCAAATTGCTGAGCTCATTAAGGACGAAAATAAAAGTTTTACCTGCTGCGCCTGAGAGAGTCGGCTTGGCACGGCAATATGGCGTTGTTCACAAATGGAACTGCGATTTCTCAGGTGGTTTTAACCCAATTGGACACCAATTGGCAGGGCATTTGCCGCAATAAAACAATCAGACAAAAAAAATACATATACACACTCGGCGGCGTCAGGACGATGGATTTTTATGGCAACGTAAATTTATTGCTGATGCTGGAGGAAGTTTTTTGCAGACTTTTGGCGGTTGGTGGGTAGACTTTTCCACTTTCCGGTTCACCTGAATTTTGTGTTTGGTACTTCTGTTCCGGAGATGCAACGTGTCGAGTTTTGCAATTACGAGATTTCACAGTTGAAATGCAAATGGCACTATAATTTCGAACCTGCGGCGGCGATTAATGGCAGTCATTAAAGGAATGTGCACACATAATTATAAACTCCACGCGATGTATGGCTCAATTAAACGAAGGATGATCTGCGTTGATAACTGAGTTCTCATGTACGACTGGCGTTTTAATTCCATTGGGAAATTATGATAGTTAAAGTTTTATGAGTTGGTGCCGTTGTCGATTTGTAGAGTTTCCACCTAAGCCCTCATTTTGACTTGGCGCTGCGCTGTCCCCCTCCGCCCCCCGTAATGGATAGCGGCACCATTGACGGGCTGCTCGTAACTTCTTCGGGTTAAACGCGGTCGGATGCCGAGCGGGACCTTCCGACCACCAAGGGCTCGCATGCTGACACCCCTCAGACCTAGCTCCAATGGGTGCCCTGGATTACACAGACACCGACCTGGAAGCCGCTCGTCCCGAAACAGACGCTCCTGGATTTCTGTTCTTTGAAGTTCAGCCGTCCCTCTGGGATCAGACGCTGACCAACGAGCAGCACAATATGTAACAGACGCTGCTAGATTTTATTTCGCCGGCCGGTCATCAGGAAAGCTGAGCTTGGAGTGAAAGCAAAGATCTCAGTTTTTAATTCAGTGTTCGTTCCGACCCTCATCTATGGTCATGAAATTTGGGTAATGACCGAAAGAATTAGATCGCGGATACAAGCTGCCGAAATGAGATTCCTGAGGTGCGTTGCTGGTGTTACTCTTAGGGATAGAGTGAGAAACGTCAGTATTCGTGGGAATCTTAATGTTGAGCAGCTTCTTCTCCGAGTGGAGCGATCGATTCTTCGATGGTTTGGACACGTTGCTCGCATGCCCCCTGATAGACTTCCTAGACAGGTCATGCTAGCCGAGAAGCGAGCGCGTCGCCCCCCTGGTAGGCCAAGCAACAGGTGGTGGGATCAGGTAAAGAACCTCTCTGAGTCCCGCCTGGGGATTGCGCCGGAGTCTCTTGAGTTGGTGGCGGAGGATCGAGAAAGATGGAAGGACCATTTAGCCACCCTCGCTCCGCGACCCTTTTAAAGGATAAGCGGCATCCGAAAATGATGATGATGATGAAAGTTTTATGAGAACTTCTGATTGTTGGTCAACAATCGAAGAGTTACCTATCAACCTACCTACCTCTCAGGTCCCTAACTGAATCACTAATTTTAGTTTTAACTCGAATGAAATCTTATCAGCAACGGAACCGAAATCTTGACGACCTCGACCACACCTGCTGCTTTAAAAAGTTCTAAGTAAGGTCATAGATAAGAAAAAAATACTCCGCCACCCAGGACGCAAAAGACTCAAAGTTATACGTGTAATAAAAAAAAACTCACAACTACGAACATGTTGAGCAATAAAGAAAATTGTTGTCCAAAACCAGGACACTCCTAACGAGCTGGCAAACTTTAATCAGCGAATTAACAGTGTTTTTGAAGCTCTCAGTACTGAAGAAGCTGAAAATCGTAAAAATTAGTGATAGGACTAACGTTGAGAAAATATTTTCCCGTTCCTTGAGGCTGAGCCAAATAACCAGGACGGCATGGGCAAAGGACATTCGGAAACTTCAGAATTTGCAAACCTTAAATGTTTCGAAGAGTTGGCTCCTTTCATTCCATACTTAATACAATCAAACTCAACTTACAATCAAACATGACATTGACAAATTTGGCGTAAAATACAGCAAGCGTGTTGACTGTGTTCACCTTGGCTTTGTGTCTGTATTCCATCACAGAATGAACAGGTCTAAAGTGTTTCTGAACGTTTCGGTTTAATTAATGGAACATGTAAGTAGAGGCAATTACATTAGCTGCTGTAGAGCCTATTTGATGACATTCATGAACTTACTTTGCTGACCTCATTCGGGTTATACCCACTTAGTACCTATACTCAGATAACCTCACGCTTTTATCGGCTAATGACATGAAAGTCCTGTATTGTGTATGTAAGGTCGTAATATTTCTTTCGATCAAAGCCAAGCATTCCAGTGACAAAGTCAATATGGTTATAAAAGAATCATTTTGGCAGATTTAAAATTATACGACACTTCATAAAAAGCACATAACTCGAGACATATCAAGCCTTCAAATCATAACGATCCTTCTGCCCCTGTCTATGCATAAAACATTTTTGATGAATACTCCATGGAAATTTATCACTCTGGTTGTAAATGTAAAAACCAAAATCCTTTACCATGGCAAGCTATCGATTCATCTCATCCTACTTTTGCGAATTTCCCAATAATAGTTTTTTACTGGATTTTTGTTTACGAGAGCATAAAACAGGACATTTGCATCAAAACAGCAACAATCGTCCTTCTGTGCAGTGTGTAAAAGCTCTGCGTAGTTCACCACATCGAGCAGAGTTTTTGCAGACAAATCAGCCCCAGTTTACTTCCCCTCACTGGTTAACATAGCACATTTTCCACTGATAGCAGACATGTTTAGTGAACCAAATCAAGGGTAGGTTAGGTGCCTACTTGGTACCAAACCAAGTGCTTGTCAAAGGAGGTTACAGATGCCGCTTTTGATTGTAAATAAGTTGAACATGTAGGTAATCGACGTTTGTGTTTGCTTTGATCTACGGAGGCGAAAAGAAAATAACAACCCCCAAGCTTCAAAAACAACCTTCAGGACAAGGTTTGATTGAAGAACCTTTAAGGATGTTAGCTATTTCGTGGGTTCACTTCAACAAAAAAAATTTTTAAATTTCGACATGTTTCCTAGATTCCTGTCCTATAGCATTATTGTACCTCTATATTCCTCCTCCCCCCTTCCAGTAAGTACAATGTGTCACAGCCTTAATTTGTTGGCAAATCTGCTCGGCGAACTTTTCACACTCATTCAAATTTTAAATGCGGCCTGACAATTTGCGATACGGTAAAGTTTCATGATGATGAATAATTAAGATGGAAATCCATTTCGGGGCAGGTTGTGATAATTGGAAGGACATAAAATGCCTTGAAAACTGAAAATTTATTTGATTTTCGAATTTGGGTCAAAGGAGGAGTTTTTGTAAAAGTTAAAAATAGAAAAAGGAATTTTTTTCCTCTACGACTGAATGGAATACGAAATGTTTTCCTGCTTGTAGATTTCTTTATTGTGAATGATGCAGATGATTTCACATTTACTTCGAAATGAGGTTATTTTACATACTATGAAATATTTGAATGGATGTACATATTTTACAAAATATATTAGATAAAAATGTGTTAAACCTGATAAAAAATAAGCCGACTTACTGGTTTTGCATTCTTTTGATTGCTCTTGAAAATACCCAAACTAGTCTTGACGTTTCACTGATATAAACTTCGAGCCATAAACTTAAGAGGTTGCATCTTGAGAAGTAATCGGGGCCCTCAAATGCAATCGACTGGTTAGACATTCCAGATTGCTTATTTTTTACGATTTTTGCAGAAGATTGAAGATCTACGCGATATTTTCAGACTCGACTTGACGATAATGAGCTTTACCTCCGGGGCAAGTTGGTGAAATGCCTAAATGCGAACGCACACCCTGTTTGTATGGGTTCTTTTTGCCGAATCCGGTTACCCTCGCCCTCCTTATACTCTCGGGAAATCAATTGCAGATCAACTTTAACGCCTGCTAGGTATTGTAATATTGACATAAATACCCAATTGTACGGTTTTATACGGCAACAAATCGCCGTGGTGGAACCGCAGTTCAACATGTAGTCGACGTTTGTGTTTGCTTTGATCTACGGAGGCGAAAAGAAAATAATAACCCCAAAGCTTCCCAAACAACCTTCAGGAAAAGGTTCGATTTAAGAACTTTTAAGGATTTTTTACTATTTGAAAAAAAAAGATTTCAACAAGATTTCTATGAATACCACTGTCATGCAGGACGCAGAATGTACCATTTAACAGGGAAGAAGAAGTAACCGACAAAGCATACGTACGATACCGCCCTAAGTTACCATCTAAGCTTTAGTGCAACAGAGCAGCTAGAGCTGGCGGACTAACTGCCGATTTTTTTTAATCCGCTGGCAATTGTCTGGTTAGGAGCATGCACCAGCTCATCTCCAAGGTATAGTCGGGAAAAACCATACCCGACGAATGGAACCTAAGCATTGTTTGTCCGATTTTCAAGAAAGGACCTTCAGAATTGTGCCAACTACAGGGGCTTCCTAACACCGAATAAAGATCTTCTTTGTTTTACTCTGCGTGAAGCCGTTCGTGAAGTGTTGCTTTAACCCAGGAACGTCCACCGTCCACACAGATCTTAGAGAAAAACCCGGAAATCCAAATCGATACCCACGAACTTTTCATCGATTTACAAGCCAGCGTATGACAGAATCTATAGAAACGAGCTATATAGCGCAATGTCATGTTTCGGCATTCCTACCAAACTCGTCAGTTTGTGCAGGATGAAGATGGAAAACTCAAGCTGATCTGTCAAGGTCGGTAAGGACATCACCAACCCAAGCATGAACCCCATCAAGGGTGGGTGAAAACGTTTTAGGTTGCTTCCAGAGGAAAATCCTTCGAACGATTTATCCGCAGACGTTCCGCCTGCATAGATGGAGAGTGGAGAAGGAGATATAACATAGAACTGTACGGGTCTTACAGCGACACCTGGATGGGAATTCTTACCTGGGTTACCTGGGCTTCTCTTTTGAGAAAGTTACCCACAGGCAGTCATCGTCTTTTTGGCTTTGGCCCCGCTTTAATACCGTTTTTGAGTTAGTCTCTTTCTTAAACTCTTCTACAGGCTTAAACGGACCCTTGATGGCTTCACACTTGACCTTCTTGGCCTAAGTATGCCCCTGCATTCAGAACAGTCTTTCCCTACAGAAGTTCTACAGCGGCATGCTTTGCTGTAGCGAAACAAAAACGGTTTCTATGAGCATTTCTTTGTCAGTTTTCACTTAGAGAATTGTGTAGGTCCCCTTCTTTGGACTACGAATTCTAGGCAGCTCCGTAGAAAAGTTTTATCCCGATAAGACAATATGATTTTGCAATAGACTTTTGTTATACAAGAAGTAGCGATTTACACATGTATTACACATGTATTTTGTTTACCCAATAGACATTGTTGTTGTGCTGATGTACGCTAGAGTACGACCTACGCTGGTAAGACAATGTCTCCGTTTTCTCAATTATTAGCCAATTGGCATAAATAGGCAATCGCGGATAATAACTATCAGCAATTATCACATTGAATTCATGATAACAACCATATTGTCATCTGATATATATATCAGATCAGAGTGTCAACAATCGGTTGGTTAGCCTTATGCGACTTGAGTCGCATTTTTGCGACCTTTTTTTAATGTGCAACTTATGCGACGACCTTTTTAAATATTCGACATTTTCTACGTTTAAAATATTGATAAACAGTTTTCTTAGCGCGAATATTGATTTTTCCATTTTTTTTGACCACCGGGAGGGAATGCTGTCAGATTGTTTTTTTTTCTCTATCTCTCTTACGTGCTTCACACTGGCATTTTTGGAAACCTCTCCTTGGCTGTACATTATTATTTCATAAATACCATTTCGTTTCGCTTTCTGACAATTCACACGACATTTTATTGTTTGTGTTAAGAAAGTTATAAACAGCTTTTAAAATAAAAAAATGATCTTCTATAGTGAAGAGGTATGTATCTTTTTGCACAAAAATGCGAATTTTATAAAACAATTTGAAATAGCTACTTTTTAGAGAAATGCGATCTTTTTGCGACTTTTCGAAAAATCCCAGAGGGGGTGCTACTCAAACAGTAGGTAGATGGAAAAATATGAAAACCATGCCTCACCACCAATTGGGCCAGAGCTTGAGTGTAGAAAAACTACCGAAACTTGAAGGGTATAATGACTGAAAAATGGAAATGTTAGCAGGATGGAAGCTTCAACTATTTCTTCCTCAAAGGCCTTAGACAAAGCAGGAAATTTAAAGTTCGATATACATTTTTGCGCAAGTTAATAAGGACAATGCTCAGATGTTTTAAACAGGTTTATAAATTATTCTTTTGAACAGCATTTGGCAGACGCAAAAGCGTTTGTTTTGCTACTTTAAACGACTCCAAGATAGCCCATCAGATGCAGAAGATTAGCACTTTTAATTAAAGCACAAAAAGCTGAATATCAAGAATCGTCCTATGTCTTATCTTCATTGTCAATTCCGCAAACCTAAATAGAGACAGATTTTTGTTTGAGAAATGTCCAGGGCTTGTGGACATGTTTGTCTATTGCAATTAATTTACACTGACCCTGTCAATCTCCTCAGGACTGTGGTGCACACTTAATGCTAAATGGGCACTCATCGAATAAATTTGCGAATAGTAAAATAGTAAGCTCCAAAAAAAGCCAACAAATTGATTAAAACTAGAGTTTCCAAGGACGACCAAGAGAACCCCAAAACGTCGCACACTTTCCGATTTTTTTTGCACCCTTCTTGTGATCAATTAAATTCGATGACTTTTACTTTTCACCCACCCCCAGTGAGGCAGAAGTGATTCATTTTCTTCGCGCCAACCTTTAACACAGCAAAGTTCAGTCGTTACGCACGCAACCATAGAGCACATGGAACATCATAAAATCCAGACCAAGATGGATAACCCGTCCGAAGGATAATTTAATTGGTATTGATTTATTCCATCGACTGTGCAGAGTGTCTGTGCGATGTACACGATGCCGTATACTTCCTGCCGATCAGCATCATTTGCGGGCTCTGCATTGTCACATCGACGAATTGTAATACTTAATCAAATCACAGGCGGAAATTTTACGGCCGATAGATACCAATTTGGCAAAAGGACATTTGCAGCTTTTATTGAAATTGAAGGATGGCAGTTACTGACTGTGTTGCCAGCGGCAGTTGTTCCTCACTGCTGGTCATTGTCAGCATCCCCTTATTGACATGGTTGGTACTCAACTCAGGCGACAAGCACCTGGGTCTTCTCGTCCACACAAATCCTCATGATTAATTCAAACCAGGTGGGTAGATATATGGGGATGGACATTCAGATGGCTATGTGAATTTTATGATATGTCAATAGTGGTACATCAGCTGTAAATTTGATTAGTGTCATATGGATTCCGGATAGTGTTGTTTGTGTGTGTGTGAATGCATACGCTCTCGGAATAACGTTTGGTCACTAAAGTTGTTTATTGAAATTGGCCTTGTCAGGCAGAAACCCATGTAGGTCTAGGGTAGCTCATGAGCATTGCAGGTGGATGATTGTATGATGATGACTGTAGTTTTCGAGGATGTTCAAGTGTCGTTAAATTTTATTTTATTCGCATCGACTCGGTCACGTGACACGAGTAGTTTGAGGCTTAACATTAGTGGTCGATCAACTGGAGAGGTTAATGGTGTAATTTGGTAATTGAAAAGCATTCACGAATTGTAAGGGGATTTTAAATCGCGTTTAGGCAAGCTTTAAGGACGAAAAGTTGCATAGGAATATATGGTTTTTTGTATATTGCTAGTTTTTGCTATTTGGTTGAAAATCGTCCGTATGAACCAAACTCAGAAGAATGTAAGCGCCGACCAGCTTTGTCGGGTTCGAGTATCGTGTCGTTTTTTTGATGTCAGTTGTGCAAATCCGAGCCGAGCCGTTTCGGTATGAGTGTTTAAACAAATAATAACAATTCGCTTGAATAGACAACACAGGGAAGTGTAGAAATAATCTCACTTCTCTATAATCCTCACTTCCTCTTCTTCTTCTTTCCTTTTTATTAAGGCGCGAGGTTATAATGTGATGTGATGGATTGAAACCCTCCCACTCGACTGCATTCCTAATGGTCTGCTTGTGGGGTATACGCCGATTTGACCTCAGAATATACCGGCAGGCAACCCGGTTTTGGATCTCTTCGTCACTGAGGCCGAATAAATGCTGTTCTCGTTGCATTTGTGTGATCCATGAATGTTTAGGCCTTCCTCTCCTTCGCGATTGCGCTGGAATGTTGATTGGCATTGCCTTTTTGACGGGTTTCGTAGGATCTCTCTTTTGAACGTGGCAATACCAACTGAGCCGGTCGTGCTCCATTTTTCTGGAGATAGGTTCTTTTACATGGAGGCTTCCTCGGGTCTTCGTACTTCCTATTCTATCTCGCTTTGTTACTCCTGCTGTCATGCGAAGCATCTTCATTTCAGCTGCCGTTAATTTGCTCTCATATATCTTATACGCTGTCCAACATTGTGAACCATATGTAAGCGCCGGACGCACAACTGCGGTGTAGAGCTTTCCTTTCAGCTTAGGGGGCTTTTTTCGGTCACAGAAGATAGCGGAGTTTTCTCGCCACTTCATCCACCCCACCCCACGCTATGTATAACCCTCTTATTGTCATGAATGCTCATGCGAATCCCGACGCACATTTGTTCCTGCTATAATTTAATAACACAAGTCGCACAAACTATCAGTATTGTAGTAGCGTAACTTATAATATTTAAAACAATTTTTGTACTTCGTTCCCCCTCTCTAATGGAACAGGATGTAGTTCTGAATGAGGGTAGGTACCTACCTACATTTGTAGAAATCCTTTGCAAAAACCTACCAAACAAGACAGATAAAATGTTTTCTTCCATTATACACACGAGTTTACCGGGATAAAGTTCCCGTCTTCTGTACAAATACACAAAACATCATCGCACACAAGAAGCAAGCAAGCAAATCGACAGAAAGATAAAAGTAAACAGATCCCCTTCTTTCACAAGTAATGACACCCGTAAACACTGCGACGGGATTGAAAAACTTTTTCTCGTCAAACACGTATCCTGAATATGAATTAGCCATAGGCCCCACCCAGCACAAGGATAATGCATGAGGGCAGGACTATGCCAAGAAACTTAGAAAGTGCTCCAAGAGGGAAATATCCTAAAAAAAATTTCTCACAACAGAATTAGCACCAGTATGCATAATCCCCAGCTAATTAAATTTTTTAAGAGATAATAACACCCCCGAGACTATGTCAAGTTAGGAGTACGAAAATGCCTCCACAAAGAAGAGGGCATCAAGGACACTTTCACCCAAGTCTATTTAAATGTCTATACTTTAATTTCAACTTCATCCCTTCAAGATCAAGAACATAATTCTACCCAATCGTTTGCCCCTTGAAAAATCCACATTCAATTCGACAGTCAAGTTAGTTGCTTTGCTGTGTTTCGCTCCTGCTTCCTTGGACTTTTTTTGCATTAATTACAAACTCTTTTCATGGAGGTGTTCTGTGTGTACCGGATTTAAAGGGATTCATCCCAAGTGAAAGGAGATATTTACCCAACTAATGAACTAAAAATATAGAAAAAGAGGGTGCGTTATGCAGTCGCCTTCGTCGGCAGTTTCACTGCACCAATATACACACGCCATCATCCTTGAGAGAATATGTTTTATAAGGAACTTTTCTATGGCTTCCTGGCAGACAGTGGCTTTTGGCCAAAAAGTTACTTCTACCTGGAGAAGAGTAAAGGTGGCACCTAAGAGGGATTTAACTTTAGCACATCTCCGACAGATTAAAGGGCGAAACAGGACTTCGGGGTGAAGTTTCTCGGTTCATTCGGAACCAGGGGGTTTGTGTGAGAAGTTTTCGTAACAGCATTAGCCAAGTTTACCGTTTGATGGATGTTCAGTTGAAGATGATTTTAAGTTCTCTGCTGCTAGCTAGGATACCATCAGGAAAATGGTATCCTTGTGCAGTAGGTAGTGCTTATCTCCATGGGGATCAGTGTAAGAAAAGTTTTGTGGTCGTATTAATTTCGATGATGAAATATTAAAAACAGAAGATATTGCTTGAGTATAAATCTATGATGCTAGAAAAAAAGGGTTAAGTTTCTTTTTCAAGCTGGAAGCTGCAAAATTGATTTAATTGTGAATGGCTTTAAGCAAATGTTTTAAGGCACAACTTTTATGAGTTACGTGATTTTTCTCGGAATACATTCTTTACATAAACCAAATAAAACAATTCCATTAAAAAACGAGCAGAATCAATTTGTAATGTTTCAAAATCACAGGGAGAGGTTTGAATAAATTATTATTATTATTATTATTATTTATTAGCATAACAATAAATCCTTATACTAAAAATACATGGCGAGCACTAGCTGCAGAGGCTTTCGGCTGAGGTTTAAATAAAATTTGAGCTTCCAATATGGCATTCGTCATTTTAGAGTTTGAAGATTTCGACAGAGGTACGAGCACATTTAAACCTCTAGTAGGCTTACATGTGGGCCCTATTAGCTTATAAACTTCTCGATTTGAATGTTTTCATTTGAATGAATGTACAACATTTTAAATGATTCTGGATATAAGATTGGCTCTAAGAGCGCTCTCTATGGCGCTCTTTCATAACTTTTTAGTTCACTGTACACTGTACCCTCCACATATGCGGTCTCTGCATAGAGGAATCAGCTTTTCTCCGAATCAGTTTTTCTGGTGCTTATAAGCGTTTCATCGTAACTCTAGCGGTGGCAAAATGAGCCAAAAAAACCATAGGTTTTTGGCTTTCATGTAAGCCAAATCTGTTAAAAATAATATTGATGATGCTCCTGACTTACTAACCTTTAATTTAGGTGCCGTTAGAGTCAGGGTTGGACAAGGGCTTCAACAAACAAGCTTCGCAAACTAGTTCTGTTTCTATAGCTAGCCATCTTCAGGTTTGCACCTGAAGTCGGTGGAGCCCCCTTCAACAAGCGTGATTTTCCTCTCAAAGCAAAGGCTAAATGGTTATCATTTACCTTTGGTAGGCTAGGTAGAAGAGAGTGGCGATTCGAGAAAGAACGTAGAAAGTAGCACTTTGATGGGCCTTTATGATACCACGACTCGTGTGGCCTGGTTTGTGATGGCTGTTGAGAATATTATGCGGTCGGTCATATATCCTACCTGTAAAGCTGATAAAAGGAAAATTGGCGTCGGACATTTGCAGAAGAATTGGGAGAGAGTTTCTTTCTCATTCACACTTTCCAAAGTCAGCAGTGAGGTTTTATGAGGTACCTTATACTTAGTTTGGCCGCATCGTCTCCTGTTGGCCAAAACCCTTTTATTATCGCCAGGTTTCTGGCGATGTCAGGGCAGATTCTGTTGAGTTCTTTATAGTAGAGTGAAAATAAACCAAAAAATAAGGTGAATATAAAGTAACTCAGAGCGCAAAATAAACTTTTTTTGTATTAAGTGTGATAAAAAGTTGCTAAAAAACAAAAAATCGGTAAAAAAATCTTTTGCTGCTCAGGAATATGTGGCTTTTCACCAATTTTCCGGAGCCTCGAAAATAATATTTGGGTTTAATATTATTCTTTATATTATTTTTAATATTATTCTTTTCTTAATATTTTGGGTTAAAAAGCGCTAGGATGAAAAAACAAAAAGGCGTTGCTATGAAGTAAAAATAACGGCAAGACTGGCTCATAAAAATACTTTAAAAGTGAATCCCAAACTCAAAATTTCTAGATTTTTCAATGCTGATTTTTTCACTAAAATCGCGATAAATCGAGGAAATTGTCCAATTTTCATGAAAATTGTTAAGAAGTTGTATATTGATCCCAGGAAAACATGGTTTCAAAAAAGAGAAAAAAAATATTTTGCCGCCAATATCGGGACTTAAAAAAAAAAACAAGTGGGAAAGTGCAACAGTGCGTATGCAAAAACTTCAGTCTGTCTGCGACGGATTGCAATATACCCGACCCCACCAATAAGAAACCTGCCACGACTTCAAAAAGTGGGCGGGATGTAAAAATATAACTGTTGGATATACATTTTGGACTAAAACCCCGTAATTTTAACAAAAAAAATCACTTTTTCTAATCCACGCCCACAAAAGTGGGCAGAGACATATATGATATATTCAAAAAATATGGAAAATGCTAATATCTAGAATCTTTTGTTATACAATTTTTTATCAAATTTCATATATATTTATTGAAAAACATTCATTTTAAGTTAAAATCCCTATAAAGTGGGCGTGGTCAATGTTAACGCCAAACTTTTCTGCTGCCTCAAAGACAATTATATCAAAGCAGTAAAAATGAGTAAGCTAGCACCATTTTAACATAGCTAAAGTGTGAAAAAAGTATTTTTTTAAATTGGAAATGGTGGCACATACAGGCCTGTAGAGGGCGTGTTTGTGGGCAGATGCAACTAATTTTCAGACTGATCTCCAATCCACTTGTTTCCAGCCCACTTACAAACTTTGAGCTCTCTAGCTTAAAATTTAAGGCCTAAAAGTTGCTTACATGCGGACGGACGGACGGACATGGCTTAAACGATTCTCCTGTCGGTCTGATTCATATCGTAAAAGGGGTTCACGGTAATTATTTCGCTGCGTTACAAACTATACAGCAAACTTAATATACCCTGGGTCAGGTATAAAAATCAAATTGGCCGCCAATTCCTCCCAAATCATCGTAGGTCAAACCTGGGATCCTGATACTGTGGGTGTACGCGTCCTTTCAGTCCAACACCCAGATTTCCTGATTCTCACTAAAGTCCATAGTGCGGTATCTTCTATATGTAATTCGAGGGACAAAAGATGCAGGAGCACAGTAGGGTCGTCCGTTGGGGCGCTATGTATGGTACCTATACTGGCAGTCTTTTGAGTTTCGTGAGGTATAAGCCTTTACCAAACTCAGGCCTACAAGTGAGCCATAGGTCAGAGTGACGCACTCAGCTCATCCAAAAAGTCATCTTTTGTTGAAGCTCCCCCTTTTTTCCAAATGTTTTGCTACAGACTTAGAAGACAGCACCTGCCTTTCTAATTCTGTGGTCTATGTTATGTTTCCAGTTAAGTTTGGGCGCGAGCGTGATAATGTAAGAGGTTGACCATTTAGACGGGAAAGGGTAAAATCCGGTGCTTTGGTTTTAATGGTGCTAGTAAACAGCATTAGTTCAGTTTTGCTCGAGTTAACGCCGAAACCATATCTTGCAGCCCAGGTGCTTACCTTATCTAGAGCACCGTCCATGATTTCAATTACAACAGAAGGAAACCTCCCTTAAGTTGTATCGCCACATGATCCGCGTACGCGACAACCTTGCCCTGTTTCCTGTCAAGCCTCAGTTCACATGAAATAATTTTGGATTATATCCCAGCTTCTCTTGAGAACTTATAAAGTGAATTTTAGAGGCATACAATCAAATTCGCGTTATTAGGCTTCCCTTATCGTAGTCATCTTAGTCCTTTTCTTTTGTCTTTTTTTTTCGGATGCTTCGCTTAAATAGCAATAACAGGCATGTAGTCTAACCTTAGTGTAATCAGTAACTATATTGTTAAAAAGTTAAACTTAAATGTTAAAATTTCTTTCTAAATGGCCTTAGGAATTGAAAAATCGTTTTATTAATTTCGTTAAGCCTAATTCAATTCAGGTTTATTCGCTTATCCCTTTGTTCAAAATGAATACATGTATACCAAACCTTTTTAATTTTTTTGTATTTTGCTTCCTCTTTTCAGTCTCTTTTATAAATTCTTATTGTACCCACCAACAACCACCATATCAATTTATCTTTATTCTATGAAAGAAGTCCAATCTGGATCTGGAAGCCATTCGACCATATCAAGTTTGAAAATTAGTCGAATATGTCGACTGATACGCAACAAAACTACGGAGTATATGTGTGACCCTGTATGTGTAACCACCTCCTTTAAAAAAAAAAAACACTTAAATCAAGTTTTATCTATGTTAATTTTGCGTCAGAACAAAAATTTCAGGCACGTGGTAATGCTAAGACGATAAAAAAAATCTCCCAGCATTGAACACGCCCTCTTAAAAAATTTTAAATAAAACTTACTTTTTTTTTTTTAAAGATATATGAAATTTGAAAAAATATTATATAACAAAAATTATAATTATTATTATACTAATTTGCTGCAGTTTTTATATTTTATTGTGTTTATAAATATATCTATATAAATTATATTTTTATATATACGTCCACTTTTGCATAAACTACGTCAAAAAAAGTGTATTTTTTAGTCAAAAGGCAGGGTTTTTTTCCAAAATTAATGTGCAATAACCGCATTGCTTAAAGTATTTAAAGGTAATATTTTTATGCCGCCCACTTCTTAGAGTGTTTTTTTTTTTGTTTTTGTGGGGTAGTTCCTAATCCGTTCCTGACGGCTTAAAGCTTTTACGTAGGCACTGTTGCCCTTTCCCACTTGTTTTAAGCTAGTTTTATAGCATAGTAAAAAGGAGCTTGTAACTAAATAACTATTACTACATATTTGCTTGCTGTGTATTTAGTTACACAGCATAGTAAAAGGACTTAAATAGTTTTCCGCACACACGTTTAGGTACTTCCTTTCAGAAATAACGTCAAAGCTATTCTCTGCAAAGTGACAAATTAAAATTAATTAAGTCCATTGATTTTTGCTTCCGTGGTAACAAAACGTACTAATTGTGAACAAAACCTTATTCAGTATTCCATCGCCAGCAATGTCACAAGGACATGCTGTCAGGTTGAACATAACAAACCGTCTATTCCTGAGTCATGTACAACTTGTAAATCTAATGTTACACCTAGTGGGCTATCCTGGTGTTATTTGGAACTCGAAAACCAAACAGTTTACGCCAATTAAAATATGCCATCAAATAAGCTTCCACTATATCGTTTCATTTTTCTATGTGGTAATAGTTTGGTTATTGAGACGCGAGGATGAAATTGTTATTGCTATTGCAGTATCCATTATAATTTTAATCCAAAGATGTCCCAAAAAACAAGACAAACTAGGAATCCTTATAACTCGGTTGAGTAAAGTTTGTGAGCTAGTGAAGAGAACATTGGGCATACAAAACATTTATACCACGTCCCACTTGGTTATTGCCCATGGAAATCTTCTAGCAACTAGTGCTTTAAGTGTGAGGGCCGTTATTATATTTTTTCAGCGGAAATTGGACCTTGTTTCTTTCAACGCTCAAGCATTTTTTCTTCTCTCCTCCTTACTATCATCGACTGTGTTTATGGCATTACTTGTCGTTCAAGTCCTCTTTGAACATATCGAAAAACGTCTCAAAGACATCATCGAGTACGTGGAATATTTGCACATACTGCCAACTCGAATTAAAAGAAACAAACTTGACAAATTGGCTGTAGAAATGCGGATGGTCACAAGACTGAAGCTGAAGATTTGTAAAGTGGCGAATAACGTTTTCGATTATGGCACCATTGTCATAAACTTACGTTTTCTCTGTATTATGTATATTTATGTCATGTGGTCTCACACTATTCCTATAAGGACATTCATATATTTCACGAATGTTTTACTACCTTTAGCGGAGCTAATTCAATTTGGAATAGTTGCTGATCAAATATCCCATCATTCTAGGCAAATCGTATCGGGCCTTATTTTACAGCGCACCGAGGAGATAGTAAGTTTTTTTTACCAATTTTCTATTTCTATTAAAAGAATATTCTTTTAAGACCGGTGTTTTTTATATAGGTGGAAACGGCAGCGGTCAACTGGGCTCAAAAGGATGGTCTCCAAATAAAGCCAATGCAGCTGTTTATCGTGAGCAGAGAGTTTGTTTGCAAATTTTTGGTTGTTTCGACATATTCCGTTCTTTATTTGACTATAAGCGAACCTGCATAACGCATTCTTGGAAAACGTGAATTCTTCTAATATTGGTTACAGCTTAAAAAATTTAAATTAATAAAGTTGTAACACTACTTATATGCCCTATACCACCCAGGGTTTATTAATGTTAATGCATATAGCTTGGAACATATCGTAAGATAATCATCGTAGACCCTCTATGTCCTTTTACCGGGAGGCTATAAAAACATAGAGTAAGAAAAAGTAAGTTCAAATCACAATTAGTTAAACTTCGCCACTAAGAATTCCACACTTTATTTCAATTCATTCGATTTTTACTTAAACTCTCGATTCTCACTATTCGCTTAAAATACAACTGTGTCATCTGAGCCTGTCATCCCTGTATTTATAAAAATTCACAACGTGCCAGAAGTTTTCGACTGAATTCAATGGCGATTAAATGCGATAACGGAATTCGAACTTCGAATGTCAGTCTGCTGTCAGCTGGTTGGAATGACAGGTAAGTGTGCTTACTTAGTGAATCGAGCGTGTTCGTAAAGCAAATCGATGGGTGTATTTCGCGACTTCTGCATGATTTTTTCACATCTTCTCACCACATCACGTTATTTTAAACTAGAGCACATAATTTTTGAGTGAGTTTTGTATCATTTGCATTGTAAAAGAAATAATTACGAAAAGTCCTCAATGCGTTACACCTCCAATACATTTAGGTCAGGTGCTGTTTCACAAAAGGCGTGTTAAAGTGCATAATTTTGGTGCACACTCCAGTTGTAATCGGAGCTTGAGGAGGTGATTTGATCTGCAAACTGTTACTGCAATAAATCGATTGTTTCATACGCGTTTTGACAGGTGGAGACGTACTGGGTTCTGCTAAAGACACTCATCGCCCGGATCTATACCATCTTAAAGGAGTCAAAAGGACTCTGTAATCGTGTTCCTTTGACAAACTGTATTTACAGTCTTTGCAATTCCGGTCTCAGTTTCAAAAACATAATACCCAATCACGGCACATGACCAAAACCCTTACCAAACGCATGGTTGAGAATGCATCGATTTCTCATGAAACACGTTTATGCAATCTCTGGAAATTCATCCTTCGGATTCTCCGGATCCCAGAGAAGAATTAATACTGAGTAGTGATACTTGCTCATTTAAAGAGCTGCTGAACCCTCTTACCTCTTCGAAAACACAATGAACTTTGTTTGGGATCCAGGTCACATTAATGGTATCCAATAAATAGGATCTAGGATAGGGAAATAGGGAAATAGGATCTTCGGTCACCTCGTATATAGGGCTGATGTGGGTGAGCGCTGAACATCCGAGTTTCCGAGTTCAACTGAGATAAACCCTAGAAATGAGTTCTTCAGTGAACTTAGATCTCGGGTTGATCTTGGCTTACCTCGCCAAATTAGGTGAGTTAATCTCTGGTCAACTCTGGAAAACAGGATGAACATTTTTGAATATTTTTCTGTGTGGAATTGAGGTGTTTCTGCGAAAAATGACATCTGAGAATAACTCGAACTTCTTTTCACTGGAAAACTACTCGCTGGGTTAACTCCAGATTCGTTTTGTTACGGGATTAACAGATCAACAGATTAGGCTGGGCTTAACTCAACACTGAAAAACCGGCCCTAAGTGGTCTCATATGCCATAAGTAGTGCTATTTAGTGGAATAGGAAGGGTTGTAGTACCAAAAGAAGTTTCAATATTTTTGAGCTGTTAGACATTTAAAAGTGTGGACGAACTTTGGTCTTTTTTTCTCAATTAAAAAGCTCTGTCAAAAAATAGGTTATATCTACTATACTGGATATGATGTCAAAACATTTCATTCAAGGTGCTAGATTTTTGAGTCATCCTTTGTTCTGTTATCTCAAGCCTTCCTAAGTCTATCGCTTCTTTTTTATGGCCTTAAGTAAAGTCTGTGAACGTAAATGAGGATGGGTATATGAACGAAGTTTCCCCAACTACCTATATCCTTTTTGACAACCTTAGAAGAAACCCATAATTCTACAGGTAGATTGTATACATAATCACAGTGTTGATATGGCATATAAATCAACCTACTCTTGCCTATTCAAGTACCACACACGTAGAATATTTACCCCCAACAACCATTCTCTGAATTATAGACGGTTAATTAAAAGCCCATTTCATCTTGGGACGTTTTCGTTTATTCCAATACATCTGCACCGAGCGGATTTCAGAGGCTCCCACAATGTCCCAAGTAAACAAGCAACCACTCACGTAAATTAAATTCACTTAAGCGAACATCACAGCCCCGCCCCACGCTCTTCCACATGTGTCTGTCTGAAGCTACCTTTCCTATTATGATTTCAATGTGTTGGCACCCTTCCCCTCATCGGCACGTTTCAAGGGACAGCAACATAAACAGCACCGTATTCATAACGAATAAGTGAAAACAAACTCTTGATACTTTGTTCAATTAACACATCCATCCCCCAATCGAAGGGGAGATAATCCCCCTTTTTACCCCCACGCCTGCCTTGCCACCGCGCCATATGCAACTCCTTGTCGATCGATCGATTGCGAGCGTCAAAACTCACCAACCGATGCCAAAATCCATTCCTTTACTCATTGCCAAATGGTTTTTATGGAACATTTACATAATTCCAAGACAACGAGCTCTTCGCATCCCCTCGTGCTTGTCTGACAGTCGATTTAAATTCCATGAGTGGTAGGAAGAATAAAAGCCAAACTCATACACCAACAACTGCAGATTGAGTTCATATCAAAACCATTTTCGAAATGAAACTAAATAAGCGGTTTTAAGTTTCAACCGCACTAGTAGAGCGGTGGGTGCTCCTGCCCTGATCGTTTTCTCGCGCAACCCACTGCAATAAGTTTTTACGATTATAGACGAGAGTATTACCGAGTGCTTTCAAAATTGGGGGAGTCGAAGGATAACGACTGTTTTAAAATTGTTTTGAAAACGAAAAAAGATGTTCGCTAAGGATTTAAGACTATTGTTTTATTCAGTATGTTTTCTAGGAGACGAGACACTATTTTACGAACCCCTGGAAAAGTGTTTTGGAGCAAATAAAAAACTTGGAAGGTACTTGAAAGTGTTGTGAAGTGAAAACAATAATTTTGCGTAAGACGTTAAAAAAAATCACACAGAACTAACATAAGGTTTGAACCACTAATGGAATTCTTAAAACGACTCTGACGATCTTTTGCATATTATAATTAGAACCTAGGCTAGCTGCATTTTTTAAGATTCAATTTTTAAAGACCCACATATCCCTTTTATTAAAGAAAACTCCTGAAGAGCTAAATTTTGCTGAGAAACATGACAACCAATTTTTTTTTCGGAGAAATAAAAACTATTCAATTAATTTCTCAGCTCATTTCGTTCAGCTTCGTTCAAGCGATTTATAGCCAATGTCTTTTGAACTTGTCATTTCAACCCACTTCGCTTTCCCGTTGTGCTCGGACCTAATACAATGCAAGAAATTATTAATACCACCATCAGTCATTGCTGTCCTCCTGTTGGGTGTGCCGTCCTTCAAAAAGGACACATTTTTTGCCATAATTTTGCTCGCCGCTTCTATATATTCCTGGATACTTCTTGACCAGTATTTCAACACCCTTAAAGTATACCTCATCCTGCATTACACACACACACACACATGTCTTAAGGGATAAACTGGACGAACAAAATTCTATTTTCCGGTCAGCATAGTCGGAAGATGGATTTTCCCGGCTTAGTCTGGTCGCTCGGGTGGAAGACACATCATTGCGTTTGCAGGACACAGACTAAGGTCCAAAGGCGAACTCATTTCATTAATTTGCACATAATTTTCCGTCCGAGTGCACTCCACTTGGCTGGCGAATTTCCACAAACTAATTCAATTTAGTGCCAAGTTGATTTCGTTGCGCGTGTATGGGTGTGTGAGCCTGCCGCGTACGTGATGGGGATTAGAGGACCACGTTTTAAGTTGCACAAATTAATTGAGTTATAAAATCAACATGCCAAAGCAACGCAACAATACCGGTTACCATAATATAGGTTTAGCTTTTAGGACCTTTTCATACAAACTATACATTCACTTCAAATTGTTCGGGGGGTTGGTTTATGAATGCATTAGGGCTGAAAACCTGCTACCCTATAATCATTAAGGAAGCTCTTAAAGATAAAGAATTCAAAGTTGCATTCTTGCAAAATCTTTCATTACAAGTCGCTGTGCCTCGTCCTTTTGTTCTGGCAAAAGAGGAAAATCTCTGCAGAGCCTCTAGGATTTATCTTCCACGGAATGGCAATGGAAAAAAACTGAAAAACAAAATGCTTGAACTTTGCTTTCGAGTAGCTATGCACAGGATTAAGTTTTTGTTTGGCGGTCCCAGGGACGGGGAATTTCAAGACTTCTTTGGGTCCTAGAGGATGAACAAGAAAATTATGAAGAAAAACTGCGAAATCACGAAAGTAATTTTCCGCTGGTAAAAAATTCATAAAAATTAGTCGGTTATCTCTTTCGGCAAGGGTTGCCGGTCGCTATGCTAGGCGCGCTGTGGTGATTATTTTGGCTCGGAGCCAGCAATTTTTTGTTATCTCCCGCACTATTACCGGGTCCTTAACACGTCGGATTATTGTTCGATTGCCACAGGCTGTGGAGCGAGTACACTGAGGATTAGGGTCGAGTGAATTTTAAACTTTCCGATAAGCATCGCAAGGAGTGGGGTTGCGTCTGCCTTTTGGCCGGGTGTTGGGGACGAGTAGCCTCCCAGAACAACTCTGAAGTCAAAAGTGAAGCTTAATTCAATTTGAAATGTCGTTGTGTTGCGTATCTTTGGTGCCGAAGTGGCAACTATTAGTTTATTCCCAGGAGAGTAATCGTGGTTGGAATTACAACAAGTTGTGAGGGGGTGGTTTCAAAGTGACTGACTGATGTGAAGAAAATTAAGTTAATCTTGATGGAGAGATACACCACACAATAGCTACCATCGACGGGGCTGGTGTTGGTGTTCCCTGGGTGGTCATTCTCTGGAGATAAGTTCAACCAATGCATCGGCGAGGCAGCAGACTATAATATTTTGCAAACAAAATAATGTCCCAAAAATAATCTGTCTGTCGGCAGTTAACTTGAACTGCAAAGATAAGCTCTGTGCTGTGGTTAGTTGAAATCTCCTTTTTGGCGAAGGAAAAAGGTTTAACATTTTTACTTAAAGCTAAAAGTTATTTAATTTAAGGCGTTGACTGGAAAATTAATGCTTCAAGCTTAGTACAAGGTGTTTCAGAATATACTATAGAATTCTGGTACTGTTTTAAGCGTAACAAAATTTGTAATGTTCTTTGGGATGCTCTAGTAATTCTGCAATGATCTTTGATTTAAAAAGGAAATACTTGAAGAATACTTTTTGCATACATATCAACTTGTACCTTAACATTTACTTAATATTAACTTGTACATGAAATTGATTTAAAACAGTCAATATCGAGGATCTCAATACTAGCGTCCACACAGTCAAACCCAAAGCATTGCATATTCTGAGACATAAGCTGAAGGTTATCCTTATTTCCTACCAAAGATGAGAATCTTTTTTTAGTTCAACCTCAAGCAAAATGGATTGTTACAAAAAAAACCTTTAGCAATGTCTTTTGGAAACACTCCCTACAATTATTGATTCTTGGGTGTGTTTCCATGGCCCGAAGTTCCCATTTGTAATGCGAAACCTTAGATTCATTAAAATTTCGCCAGATATAATAAAACCTTAAATAAAATATATCGAAGGTTCCTACTATCCGCACTCCATTGTAATACCATACAGACACCTTACTTTAATATTTTTGGTTTTCCTGATCTTCGAAGAAAGCCGAATAAGCTTCAGTGAAGAGCCTAGGTATTCTGCACTCACCACGTCAGCGCCAAAGATCCGCCACTTTTACGAGAGCAAAGACAGGACAACAATTTGAGCAAAAGCTTCGTAGCTCGCTAAGATGTCTTCAAGAAGTCTGCAGTCGATTGTTCTGAGTGATAGAAGGAAAGACTCTGATCCTTCGGAGATGTCTGGGTTTAGTCAATCTGCACCAATTGCAATCACGCCAATGAGCCATGTGTGTTCACGAAAAATCCAAGTATCGATGGCAGAAGTGGCAATAGAAACAGGCACACCTAGCGCTGGTTTGGGTCATGCGAAAACCTCCCCTGTTTCTTGCCTAGAAAGCTCATAAGGCTCTTATTAACCTGGATACCAGTGTGCCCTGGAACCCAAACAAGATTCACTGTATTTACTCAAATCAACGCTTCTTGCCGTCCCTTAAAGTGGAACTTAATGGTCTCACTTTCCACAAAGACTCCAGCACCAGACCTCTGTGAGGTTTCGTTTCGGAGCCGACTGTGAAAATACGACGGCATTCTTTACCTGTCTCAGCGTCTTACAGAAGCCATTTCATTGCATGAAGTCGATGTGGTATAGTTTTGCCGCAAAAAGATGTCTGGTGTCATGGCGTCATATAACAGGGGTCAAAGGACAATTCTCGCACAAGTTTTTATAAATTCTAACACGCACGCGGGGTACCTTAGGCCACCTTTCTCCAGGCGAAAGATAGTTTTTGGCCCATGATATATCTATATGAGCAGGGAGGGAGCAGAGCCCGGCCTGCTAGGGAAGGCCCCAAGACGTTTTATGGAGTTTGGTAATACGTTTACGGAAAATTCTGATCCACCATACAACAGATACGAATAAGAGTCATACCATGCTCGAGAGAGCATTTTCGGAGATAAATAATAGCCCAAGAAATTGACAATGCACACTTTGATGATTTAAAGGTTTTGCATTCAACATGCTAAGAGCAAAGAAGTTTTCTTTCGATGATTGCTCCCAAATATTTGATTTCATCGAATATGGGGATAGTGAAGTGGCACCTTTAAGCTCGACTTGAGTCAGCCTAGTGGCCTTCTTCCTCTCGTAAAGATATCAAACATTCTCTATCAACAAAAAAGGGATCTAGGGATCTCTTCGCCTGATAGCCGACAGTATAGACTTAAGCCGATTGAGAGAACGGCGACATCATCCACGTAGGCATGCTTGTAGGTTCCAGAAAGGTTCAGAGCCGATACCGGAGAGTCTTCCACCATGCACCATAAAGGGGAGACAGAACACTACCACCCTCATGTGCCCACATTGTCTCTTATTTAGCCCAGATATGACGCGCTTGCCACATAACCCGACTTGGTTTTTAGTGACCTGTGTATTAGAATTGCCAAATCCTTTTAGTCAGGACATGATAAACCTATCTGCTGAATTTTCAACAAATTTAGCGGTGCCTTTAGTTCATGAGCGGGTTCGATTTTTTTTGTTGTTTCCCCAGAGGGAAAATTTAGTAGAACGTTGGATTTTTTTGTGCTTTGATTGATGAATTCCTGTAGATACAGCGTGAGTTGGCAATGCGGCGGTTCCTTGAAGTTAAAGGAGGCCTTTACAAGCCTGTTTGCTAAGCGAAATCGACTGTATTGGCTTTCCCTTCTCCCGAAAAATTCAAAACAACAGAATGTTTGCTTTGTAACTTGCAGTAGTTGCTGTGAACTTTGAACACTCTGCGATACCTTCAGCCATACAGCTGCAATATGTAATTATTTGTATTTGGGGCTCCTTGGAATTCAGCTAAACGTGTTGTAGTGCTCGCCCAGTTGCCGTTGGCCGACAAGGAAATCTGCGCCGAAACTAAGGCCGCTCCAACATCAATGGCGAGTTCCTTCGTAAAAAAATGACTTTAGCGATAAGTTACGAATCATCGTCATCGTTATATAGACTTTAACCCCACCTTATAATTGAATGCAACGGAAGGTTTACTTCTCAGTGCCTTCTCAAGAACAACCCTAAGGGTCAAAGCTTACTAATTGAGCTTCTGACAGGACGAAAGGCGTGAAATTCCTCCTCTTGAAATGGCTCCACAACACCTCTTGAACGCGTTTCCAAAATGCTTTAAGATTTCCATGAAGACTTAAAGGAGATGTAGGTATCCATAGCTAGATTATATCTTGACCACTATCTCTTAGACATAATCTGTTTTACAAAATCGTTATTAGTTAAACCCTGTCCAAATGCTTTTTCGTGTTCCCAGAAGCCACCTTACGGACAAGTTTAGCCATTTATCCACCCCTCTACCAATCGTTTTAATCATTTCTTGTCAAATTTCATTAACCTTATCAGACTCGCCAATTCTTAGCAACTTGATCGAGCTAAGTTAAGTGCCAACCAGATTGAAAAGCAAAACTTTTCACTCTTGAATCTTATAACTTTTTGCTTGCTTCACACGTTTGGATAATAGCCTGCCAAAAGTATCGAAAATAGCTCACTACTATCGAGCGTATCGACCCCTATATTCCAAATCTACATCTGACACGTAAATAAAGCATCGTCATCATTAACACTCGCACAAGTGGTTTGGCATTCATCTCTCTACTCGTACAATAATTACTATGAAGCGATCACTTGTTGGCGATGATCATTTGCAAGACTCTGGCTAGACGCAGTTCAGACGATGATGCCATATTCGTTGTGCGAAAAAAGTGGCCAATAAATTTCGAGTTTTCTCTGGCAGCTTTTATTCACTGCTTGGGCCAACCAACCAAAATGCTGTTGAGGGGCGAACTAATTTATTAGCCTAGAAGCACAAGTGCTCGCCTGCCTTATGTTTGGTAGCATAAAGAACTACAATGACGACAGGGGGTGGTTGGGTGTGACAGTTCTGCTGGCAATGTCATCACACCTAATAACTTGTCTTACTAAATGGCACACAAATGTCAGTTGGACGGCAACATGCACTCTATTGTCATTGGGAAAATAATGCTTGTAATTGAGCAAATTCCATATCATAAGAACGAGTATTTTAGATGCTGCCTTACGAGGTGTAACAGGTCCATGATGTAGACGCTTTTGTCATAGGGGAGGAATTGTAACTTATGTAAGTACTACACAATATAAATGTCATATTGAAAACTTAATTAATGTTGAATCACCATGTTAAGGCTTACGTCAAACAGCAAGAAGGGTGTATCGTAGAGTACAATAAGCTCCGAAACCTAGTACACTAATGTAATTGCCAACCTATACCTCATAATCGGCTATTACCTGTTATCGCAACAATAAAAACATTTTCCCAAGGGTGAACAATGCTGAAGAAACTAAAATAAAACCGAAGTTTGGCTAAAGCAGTCATGGGCGAAAGGACACAATCTCATAAGCTGAACATTGTTAACCGTTTGGTTCTATATCAAGTTAAATGCATAAATTTTTTTCTACATCTGTTTGGATATCCAGCGCCGATATGGAGAAGTTCGAGTAAGACCTTTAAGCCCATTAGACCCTTCGAGTGCGTACGCTTGTATTATGTCGTCTCTTTTATCTACATCGGCTTGTGCCTAATTTTGAGTAAAAACAAAGCTGATCTGCTACCGTTGATTTTTGTAATCATAGTTCATAGATATTACGTAGATGAAGACGAACCAAGCAATGTTGTGACAAGGCTTCGTGATCTTTGGGAGTCGGTCGGCGAAACTCTGTCAACAAGAAACATGTTTCAAATAAAGCATTTGACTCAACTTTTTCTTAATACAATTTCGACGTCTTTCTCGGTAGCCGAATTAACGTTCCTGATGGTTACGGTAAGGGACAGGAAAATATTTTTGGATTTATTGGTAATCAACTGTCAAGCGCTGAATGATCTACTCACGGCCGCCGTATATTTTGGATTTTTGACTTGTCAAGTGCTATATGAACGGACTATTGAAAAACTTAATGACATTACAAATCAGTACAATGTTCTGGCGTATTTACCAAAGAACGTGCAGGTTAAGCAGCTCAAAACGATAGCCGCTCAAATTGAAAAAACTACAAGGCTATACACCATGATACAACAAGTAGCAGAGAGGATATCTACCTATGCCAAAACAATAATAGTTGTACACTATTCCAGTATTTTCGTATCGGTATTTATTTCCAAAAGTGAAAATTGGTTTCTACTAACAGCGAATAATTGCTTTACGATGGCCGTTAATGCCTCGATGTTCGTGCAGCTTTTCCAACTGGGTCTGGTAGCTGACAATTTGGAGACTCATTCGAAGCGGCCACTTGAGATGATAAACGTGAATTTTTTAAACCTTAGCCGGCCATACAATAGAAGCGTTAGTTTTTGTGAATTAATTTAGTAATTTTATTGGAATAAAATTTTTTGTTTTAAAATTTTGCAGATCGAAGTAATAAGTTTATTGGGTCTAACAGGAGACGGACGAATAAAGCCGCTTAAAATGTTCACCTTGAACAGAAAGTTTTTTTGCAAATTTGTTCTCGTATATGTCTTATATATATGCATATATATTCGCTTTATGCTGTATACCAAAGGACATTAGGCATAAAAATATAATATAAGATTTTTAAAGGAGTAAAAATATATGCGCTTTTGAAGTTAAACAAGTGAGTAAGAAGCAAATGTTTTTCTGTAACGAGCTTCTTCATACCCGACCCTATTTACCGTGTAACACCAAATCGAAAAAATTTTTGGTCCAAATTCATATACTGTATGTCAATTATTTGTAGTAGCCACGCCCCCAAAGATGGCGTGGACTGAAAATTAAAATCAATTAATTGTTATTTATTTAGAATCATGAGAAAAGCCGTGAAAAGCTAAAATTCTTTCTGAGAAGGCAACCTTTTCCTAAAAACGCCCCCTAAAATGTAGGTGTAGCTAAGAACTTTGTACGAAACAAGCTTAGAAAATCTTTAATATTTGTTTAATAAATATTTTTTTTTTTTGATTTAGATTAAATTTTCCGAGGAATCGGGGTTTTAAGGATATAACATGTTAAAAGTGGTTACGGTACGGTACGCGGCATGGTCAATGGCGTGGGCGGTCTAAAGTTTAGCCTAATAAAGGCTTCTTGCCAATATTGCTCTGCACCAAAATTTGAGTGCATCCTCAAATGCACTCCTTGACGCCTTGTCTAACTTGACCAAAAGATATTTTGAAACAAAATGTGAAATAGAGGTTGTCTTACATTGAAGCCAGTAGTGGGCGTGGCCGTTCGCACATTTTAACAGTTGTAACACTTTGGATTGTTCAACGGTCCGTTTAATGGACTGTAGCTTCTGCATACACACTGAAGGACTTACTCAATAGTTTTAATGCATAGTTTGCATCACAGTAGTTATGTGGGACCTTTTCAGAGAAATGATTGAAACCGACAGATATACTTATTAAGCCCGTCTGTCCGTCTGTACCTATTTGTGAAGATTTAAGGTCTTGAAAATCAAGCAAGAAAAGTTTATGTTGTACATACAAAGTGCTAAAATTGGTTTAATTCGTTGACGGCCACGCCCACTATTGGCTTCAAGGTGAGACAACATCTAATTCACATTTTATTTCAAAAGACCTTTTGACCAAATAAAGCAAGGCAAAGTTACTAAAATTTTGGTGTAAAATTTAACCGGCCACACCCTTAAGCATGCCCACTTTTACAGTTGATTTATCGGAAAGTTCACTTTAAATCGAAAAAATGTTATAATGATAAATATTAAAGATATTACAATTTTCTGAGTTTGTTTCTTGCAAAGTTTTGAGCCCTGCCCACTTTAAGGGAGCGATTTTAAGAAAAAAACTGTTTATTTTTTGACTTAAGTTTTCGTTTTTGAAATATTTCCTCACGGATCTAACGAATGAAGCTAAAAACGTTTTCTTTTTAGTCCATGCCTATTTAAGGGGGCTTGGCGCAAGTATAATTGACCTCCAGTGAATGAGTTCAGGCTAAAAGGAGAGGGGTGAGTATTTGGAAATTCGTTATAAATTATACACTTTTTGAAATTCACTACCTGAAATCATATTACATACCACTCCTTTCCCGCCAAGGTAAATTCTGACTTGAGTCACCTCAGATATTGGTTTACACCGAAACGGTTACCCTACTTCAGCGTCTGAACGAAGAATCATCCTCCGGCAACGGTCTTTACCGAAATCGGTTACTCCACCTGCACTTTCCAATCCTTAAGGCTAACTCTCACTTAGGGGCAATAGCAAACCAAAGATCTAGATCTAGTAAACTCGACCAAGGGCAAGATACCCTATTTTTCCCTCCACACCGGACGTAATTAGTAGTACTCCCACAGTAATTGCCACTTTCCTCGTCTCTCCTCTCTCCACCATATCCCAGTGTTCTTCCCAGGGCTGGATTGGTGTGGGCTTATACCGCTTCTGTTACCCTCACCCCTCCACCCCCCTCACCAGCACATAATTCTCACTGGTACGGGTTTATACTGCTTCGGTTACCCCTACCTTCCCCCAATTCTAACGCGAGTTGCCTGTAGTATGGGCTTACACCGAAGACGGTTACCCTACATCAGCTTCTTGCCTGAGAATTCCTCCTGCAAGGGTTCACACCGAATCGGTTACCCCTGCACCTTCCCATCCTCACTATTCCTCACTAACCCCCCCGCCCAATCCGTATGAACAAGGCAAATTCCTATCTGGAGCCCAACAGTTACGAGACCACCCTTTCCTCAGGAAAGTCTCTCACTGGCCCCCATCTACTCTGCTGACAACGGTTCACACCGAAACGGTTACCCCCAGCCTTCATTACCCTCGGGTATGTCTCAACCAATCAAACTCTGGTTGGTGACCTTCGGTATAGGTTTATACCGTCAACGGCTGCATAGAGCCCTCCTACCCAAACGGGTAGTCATCATTTAGGTCCCGGGCTGGTAACTCCGGTCCTACAAGTGGTATCACAACACAATGGACCTCCTTTTGTCTAAGTGTGTCCCTGCCACCCAACCTAATTTACCCTAATACATAATTCCTAGCACATATAAACTCCAAAATTTTAAAAATAATGTAAATAAATATCTCCTCACATCTCGGGGCTTTGAGGCAGTGTTATAGGTGCGCCTTTCCTGAGAGAAATATTTAGAAACAAGTGGGAAAGTGCAAGAGTGGGTATGCAAAAGCTACAATCCATCTACGACGGAATGCAAAATACCCGACCATACCAAAAAGAAAACTGCCACGCCTCCAAAAAGTGTGCGGGATATAAAAATATAACAGTTGAATGCTTTATACTAGGTGTTTGCATACATTTCGGCCTAAAACTCCGCCTTTTTAACTAAAAAAATGGCTTCATCGATTCTCCTGTCGGTCCCATTCTTATCTCTAAAAGGTCTTAAGGGTCTACGGTGATTATTTCACTGCGTTACAAACTATACATCAAACTTAATATACCCTGGGTATAAAAAGACGAACTTACTCAGTTGGTTTGGGATCATGTTACGCAGACACAATTGATCGACAAGTGATTGACGATAGATTGACACAACGATACACCGTAACCATTCATCACCGCTGCCTATTTTACCGCAGGTTCAATAGGAGTTGATAAGTTTCATAGATGATAATTTGCCCAATATTAGTTTTAGTTTTTGTAGCTTCACTTGAGAGATAGTATAGGTACTTACAAAGCTCGAACGCCCTTTTAAAACCTTATGAGTGGCAATAATTCAACCATTGATTTAAGTGTCCCGCAATGTAAAATTTTATTCTGTTGCTATTAACGACTCAAAGATATTTTGTTCCAATAGCCTTAAAAGGCAATATTTTTTTCAAGGTTCAGCTTCACAACCATTATTGTGCCTTTGATCTTATTTCAAGCCAAAAACATTCGACTTTTTTTATCTTTGTCGTTGAAACAAACTTCTGTATATTTGCCTACAAGTTTAAGACGCATCTGTTTACTTAGTGTCCTTGAAAGAAAACAGATTTTTGTTGTTTTAAGGTAAATTTGTACTTTTTCTTTGATGTCATATCGATGTAAATATTTTGTATAAATTGGAAAAACCAACTTTTTCCATCATCTAAAAATTCTCATTCATTTTGAAGAGCACATTTTATATTATAAAATATCTTTTGAATAAAATCGCGGAAATTCCAGTGACATTCTACCAAACATATTCATCATTAAGACAACAACTCGTTAAAAATTTCTCAGCATTTTAAAAAAGAAAACTAAAAAAATAAAAAAGACCTGTGAAATCTGACGTCAAATTTTAATTTTATTTAAAAAGCGCAACCTGTTACTTTATTATTTTTAGACAGGCCAAACTAATTGTATGAAATATATTTTAGGAAATTCTTCTTCATGTTTGTTTGGAAATTACAGCTCTTGGGATATCAAGGCAATAAACGAGCTCATAAATAATTTTAATCGCACGTATTCCACACACAATGCGTACGAGGTGCTATAGTTTGCCCGCCTGCCTGATATTACTTGGCAACAAAACAAAACGCATTAAAATACGCGCCCGTGTAAAATAAAATGACGATTAATTGGAAAGTCCAATCGCACGAGTTTGAACCGAAAATAATCTGATATCTTAATATGTATGTATATCGCAGAAATTGGTTTTTGAAAATAAAAAGTTGCAGATTTGAATAAATTATTGCAGCGAATATACTGCATTTTAAGTGGATCAAAGAAGCATTCAGCTTGTTTCGTTTGTAAGTGATTTGACGCTTGAGTTTATGGACCATTGAGCTGTTTTTATTGAACACTTAAAATTTCTACAAACAGCAGTAAATGTTTTGAAAATTGTTTCTTTTGATGGCAAATGGGGACATAAAGTAATAAATATGGCGTTCTGCGGTTTATCATTGTGATAATGGATGTGACTTCTACTCGCATTTTTGTGGGGTGCCGTGGCGTAGTGGTTAGTGTGTGTGCTTACTACGCCGGAGGTCTGGGTTCAAATCCTGCCATCGTCACCTGAAAAAAAAAGAATTGTTCTTTTTCACGGTCCCCACCTCCGCGAGGGACTGACAAGCCCTCCGAGAGTATCTTTTGTCTTGAAAAACTTCTCAAAGTGCCGTTCGGATTCGGCAAAAAATTGTTGGTCCCCTTGTATATAAAAAAATTAACACACCAGCATACATTTTTGAGAAGTTGGCCCTGGTTCACCTCGAGCTGTTGCGCCACTCTATTATTATTCTACTCGCATTTGGATACTATGCAACTATTAACGATGAGTCATAAAACGCAAAATGCAATGTAAGTGAATTTTGGAGAGCTTTTTCGTGGTAAGTAAGGTCCCGAAATACCACAGCTGACGTTGTTTTTCTTGGCAGTTAAACAAACAGCAAAGAAAAAAGAAATCAATCAGTGGTCTATGACAAAACACTCAAAAATAAAAAGAAAAATTTTAAAATTTCGATAAACTGACCACAATAAATAGGAGTATTTACATATATAGTTGCCGCATTCCATTCGAATCTTATCTTTCTAGAATTTTTTTGTCCGATTTCTTTGTAATGCTGAGGCTAACCTTGTATCGAATCCTATTTAGAAAATTACATTTGAAATTATTTTCTGGGTGCGAAGAACTGCCACTTTTTATAAAACTCATATTTTATAGAAGCCCTATCATGGAGGAACTAACTCGGTTGAAATTGTCCAAACACTGTTGGAAGCGTAGAAAAAATGAAAAGAAAAAATGCTACACTCAAAACCTAATTTTCTCAAAGCCACGTGTATATTTAACTCAGTTGTCATTGTCAGTTGTATACTTCAACATGACGGACGCAACGGATTCATTGGGCTGAATGAAGGCTTCATGCGGGAGTACCGAAATCTGAAAGAAAAAGAAAAAATAGCGGAATATCCATTAAAATGAGAATGTCCTCAGTTCCTGTGCTCATAAACGATAAATAAGGCTTATAAGGTTTTTTTTTTTGCATACACACATGGTCTTTTCATGTAAAAATATTTAAAAAGCTTTTTGGGCGAATCTCGAAAAGTTGGCGACCATGAACTTCAAAAATCAATTGTTGGCTAAGCAAATATTTCACATTGATTTATTTAAAACTTAATTTTCTTTTTTATTTTTCGGAGAGTTTTTCAGGCCCACTAAGCCCATTTTCTTCACAAGCCATAATGGCCACACATTACAAGCAACCTAAGCTTAAACAAAAGCTTAGGTCAAATTTTGTTGAATATGTTTATACCCGATTTAGGTTATATTAATTTGAATGCATAATTTGTAGCACAGTGAAATACTCACGGTTGACCTAGAAGACCTTTAAGAGATATAATCGGGACCGATAGGTGAATTGATTAAGCCATGTCCGTCTGTCCGTATGTATGCGGTTTTGAGGTCTTTAAAAAGAAAATTGAGCTAGAAAACTGAAACTTGCAGTGTTGCTCGATTCTCATTTTGTACAGACAAAGTATGAAAATTGAGAAAATACACAGCCACGCTTGCAATTGTCGGACAACCTCAAATTTACATTTTATTTCAAAATACCTTTTGGCCAAGATAGATAAATCATATGAACTCAAATTTTGGTGCAGAGTTATAACGGCCAGAAGCCTTTATTAAGACAAAAATTGCGCGGTCACACATTTTTTTTTAATAATGCTCTTAATCAAGGGGTTATGATTACCCTTAAAATGCTTAGCATATCACGAGGGGGGGGGGATGGAAAAGATAGAAGAAGAAAGTAATTCTCGATCCAACACAAACGCTGATGAGAAACACCAAAACTTACCTCCACAAGTGTTATGCCTTTACGGAGAAAACCAATAGTACGACCAACAGAATATTTCAAACATCTGTCCATTCTATTTGCATATTGGAAAAGAACAATGTGCTTTGAATTCAGTCGACCCTAACCTGGGTAACAAACGCCGACCAGGAAGCCGCTCATTTTGAGAACAGGCGCTTCTGGACTTTTCGTTTGTTGCTGGTTTTGGCCCAACCCGGACATTTTCCATACCGGTATCCACCATACCTGGTGAGCATTCCCCTATCCGCCACCTGGGGATACGCCTAATTGGGGACCAGCAACCCCATTGGGAATTGACCATGCCCACTTTTACATGTAAAATCTTTTAAAACCTGATTTCTCATTCTATATAAAACAAAATATATCACAAATATTAAAGCTATTATCGTTTGCTAAGTTTGGTTCACACAAAGTATTGAGCTCAGCCCATTTTTAGGAGGCGTTTGTGGGAAAAAACTGTTTTATTAAGTATTAGTATTCGCTTTTAACGCATTTTCTCATAACTCCAACGAAATTAGAATTAATTGATTTTAATTTTCAGCCCACGCCCCTTTTTGGGGGCGTAGCGAATACAAATAATTGACATGCAGTATATATGTAATCAGGCAAAAAAAATTTTTTTTTAGCTGGCAAAGAGGGTCAAGTATTTAGAAGTTTGTTATAGACGAACTCTTGCACCTACTCACTTTTTATACCACATCCCATAGGATAGTAGGTATATTAAGCTTGATTCATAGCTCGTAGCATAGAGAAATAATCACCACAGACTCCCAAGACCTTTAGGGCATATGATCGAGACCGAATTGTAAGTCGAATGAGCCATGTCCGTCCGTCTGTCGGTAGTTTTTAGGCCTTAAATTTTGAACTAGGAACTTGATATCTATGATCTTGATATCTATTCTTTCTAGGTCCCGAAGCAGTACAATTGTAAAATTTTATGAAATCGTCTTACTGACACGCCCACTTTACTTAATAGCATGAAAAATCAAAGTTGTCGTAGAAAGCTAAGATTCGTTATGCGATATCCTCGCTTAAGTGTACTGTGATTGGCATCTAAAAAAAAAGCGAAAACCGCCCCCTTGTAGGTGTGGTCATATTTAATATGCATTCTAATAAACGGTTTTTATTTGATATATTTGTCTTAAATCCAATAAACTTTTACTATAAAATGTTCAGATATGTGCGCAAGCTTTCAACTCAAATGAATTAATTTTTGCCACGCCCACTTTTGGGGTCGTTTTTATGTAAAAAATTAAATTCTTAATATAAGACTGCAATCAACACGTGTATACTTCATCTGATAAAAAATATGATAAACCAGTGAGTAAGTGCTACAGTGTGTACGCAGAAGTTACAGTCCGTAAAACGGACCGTTGAATAACCCATCCTATCCCACATTGTAAAATGCTGATGGCATAGTTATTTTTTGACATTTTATAAGTAATGCAAACTTCGAAAAGGGGCGTGGTCCAACCGCCCCTAATTACAAACTATTAATTATAAGATATTTCCACAGATATTTCCAATTTACACCTTATTGTACGTAAAAATGCAATTTTTTGGTTCAAAGTCAATATTTTTGAAAAATCGACCCCTAAAAGGGGGCGTGGCTAAAAACTTTATATAAACGAAATCTGGACGGAAGTATTGTTTACCTAACCTGCTACTTTTTTTGTTTCATGCTTTCCTAAGTTAGGCTCAAGGGCAGTCGAAATTAAGTTTTTCTGGAAAATTTTAAGTTTTTCTTCAATTCTGCCTCCAAATGTGGGCGGGGCCCAAAGTCTTGTATGAACAAAATGTGAAACTAAGCGTTTTCTACATAAAATATTATGCAAATTTTTTTCAATTTCAAAATAGCGAAAATACTGAGTAAACTGCATTTGAAAATTTACCCTTAAAATAGATGCCAGGTTTACCAATTAAATTTGTCTTTTTTGTGTCTTATATTCACAAAGAGATGCTAAATGTCAAATTTCAGCCTTTTAGAACGTCTTACAGTTTTGAAAAATCTGGAAGTAGTTGCATATTTAGACCGACTGTGGGCGTGTCTTTGGGCGGATTTCAAAAATGTTTACAGTTGTACTGCTTCGCATGACGTGCACCTGACGTACGAAGTTTCAGCATCCTAGCTCAAAATTTAAGGCCTAAAAACATGTGACATACAGACGGACAGACGGACGGACGGACATGGCTCATTCGATTCAAAATTCGGTCTCGATCATATAGGGCAAGGTCTTGGGGGTCTACCATTATTATTTCACCGTGTTACAAGCTATGTGACAAACTTAATATACCTCCTATCCTATGTGATGGGGTATAAAAAATTATGTTTTTGAAAAGGGGTTGATGCCAAGCCCCCTTTTTAAGAAAGAAGATTCTTAACTGACAAATTCTTAACGCAATGAAAGTTAGTCGAAGCTGAAATTTATTCGGAAACTTTTGAGATTCCGTTCGAAAACTTCTAGGAAATGCTAAAACTAACTTTTTTAACCATAAAACGTGAACAAGGAAATCTTACTTTCATGAATCCAAATGCATTTCGCAAACTTAACATTTCTAAAGCATTTTAAAGCATATTAAAAAGGAAGGAATCTTTGATCATTTTCTCGCTTTTCAGAATTTAAACTACTTCGTGATAAATCTAAGGTTGGGTACTTTTATACATATTGTTTTTGTCTAAAGTCTTCGCTTATCTGGAATGTATTTAAAGCTTTCTTTTTTTTCGTGAATAATAAATTTGTCTGATATGTAACTTCTTTTAAATTTTGGTTTTGTAAATGCCAAACGCGTTCTTGGTTCTGATATTTTTAACATAATTTTGAATTGTGTTGGATTGTGCTCAAGTAGTTTGAGCTTGTTTAAAATTATGAGTAATTGACTGGCACTGACATTTCAGTTAACAAAATAAAATAACTTTTAATTTCCCAAATTTAACCATTTGCATTAACTATTGCTAGTAAGCATTCGTGTAGGTCTTATAATTTACACTGCGTTGTTGTTCGGCTTTTGCCGAAAAAACGTCTGTATGGGAAGGCAATCTTGGTGTTTCCCACTGATGAGTATCAGCCAAGATTGTCGATCGAAACAGACGTGGTTACCAAACTAGGGTAAAACCAATTTTGATCTTTTTTTGATAAAATAATTTTAATTTAGCATATTGCAGAAACCACTTAACATCTCCGCTATATTTTTTTTTATTAAAGCCAGTCTGATCATTTTTTCGTAGTGACAAATTCACTTTATATGATTTTTGTGATAATTTTTTTGCAATTTTTTTTTTCTATAAAACAATTTTTCGAAATTCTTTTTCGATTTTTTTTTTATATATTTTTTGGTAATTTGCAAGAACTTTGCAATTGTTTTTTTCTTCCAATTTTATGATTTTTTACATACACTTAAAAAGAATTTTCAAAATTCTTCAAAACCAGAACTATACAACGATTCGGAACAATTTTCTTATGATCACCTTACACGGTTTATTTTGTTTGACCACAGTGAATATCACAAAATGTGAAAGTCACAAATCACCTTAGTCACCACCCCCGGATTTTACTTTGCTTTTTTAACCATTTCAAAAAAAATTTAATCAGAAACGATATTTTTGAAAGTTTTTAAAATTTTAATTTGTGTTCAAAAAATGATAAAAAATTACATTGTTGACTGTGTCAAACAAAAAGCAAGAATCGAATCACCCATTGTTTCTTCTCGCTCGGATCATGGATCATGGATGCATTCGTATTTTAAAGGCAAAAAGTATATAGACATCATAGTACAAACTAGAACTTTATTTATATTCCTATATTGTCCAAAAGCATTAAAACAGTTGATTTTATAGCTGTTGTTGTGTAAGAATATGTACAGCTAGTGCTACTTGAGACTATAACTCCAATTGAAAAGTTTCCCGTGTTTTTAAAAGACCAATTAATTAATATTATTTGTCTATATCATTTTGTTTGAATCGGCTTTTGAACTATTCAGCTTAATTGGCTGATATAACGGGTGATTTTTTAAGAGGTTGAGAACTTTTTTTAAAAAAGTCTCAGGTAGCCCATCCGCTGAGTCCAATTTTGGCATACTCTTTCACACATATCGGCCGGTATCTCACGAATGTATGCATGGATGTTGGCTTCCAGTGCGTCAATCGAAGCGGGCTTGTCCCTATAGACATTAGCTTTGACATACCCCCACAAAGAATAATCTAATGGTGACCGGCCCGAAACGTGAAATTAACTGTTCACCAAACTCGCCGACCATAAAATGGAAGCAGCGCGCGATGAACATTTCGAACCGAGCACGAATTTTGATAGTAAAATTCAATAATTTGCAAGCGTTGTTCATTTGTAAGACTATCCATGGTTAAATTGCAAACCAAACTGAAGCTGTTTGACAGTGACACAAGGTACTAAACACACGTCAGCTCTCTAAACCAGTGTTGCCAAAACCAAACCAGCTAAAAAATCACCCTTTATAATGCCGCAATACCAACTTAAACCTTACTACCTCGATACTTCTATTTCAAAAAGATTAATGTTGTCGACATTATGTCCAAAGCAGAAATTTTTTTCCGCCAAACAATAAATACCTACATTTCGAAATTTCCCAGAACTCTCTTGGCAGTTTGACAACTAAGTCCAAATTACTTGGCAACGTGATAGTGATTTGAACTGACCAAACTATTAATCACACTTTAAGTAAAAATAGGATGAATATGCCTAGTGAATTACCTTTCTTATTTTTTTTAGGCATATATCTAAACAAAATAGTAAATAGAAGCATTACCGCAAGGCGACTAATTTTTAACTTAAGAAAAAAATCATTTAATAGGAAGTATCTTCTATCACCCTGTATTTATGAAGCAATTAGCAGCACCGAAATTCAGCGATTCCCACATGTATACAAAAGCTGAAAATAGGAACATTTTAAATATGAATCCGTCTTATACTAGAGTCTAAACAAGAATCTCAACTTTTGGATGATTTTCGTAAAATACACAAAACAATTTCGCCTTCACCCCTCATATGGCCGATTCCCTTGCAATTATAGTCCCATGGGGTTGCCATATGTTGGCGAATGGCAGACACTTTTCCTGTACTCTCAATACTCATTGAATTTTCCTCTTCAGACGGCTCATTGTTCGTCTAGCTCTAGATTTTCCGACTCTCCTTTCAGTCAGGGCTAAGTGAGTGATTGCGTCGGTTGTGATGGGAATAACAGCAGCTAGTGTCTTTTGTATAAAATAATTCTTTCGATTATTTTTTTTTTTTTTTTGAAAATTCATAATATTGAATTTTTGGAAAAATGTGCGTTGCAAAAATATTTATTTGTAAAATTTAACAATTTACTTCAGTGCGCGTGGTGCTTGAGTGGGTGCGCGTAGTTCACGGTGAAGTTGAATATTATTGAACCTACAAGTCTGAGTAATTAGACCGTTGATAATTGCATTTCTGAGATCTAAATTTATGCAGTAAACAATACAATATACAAAATTTAAGTTGAAGAAGAATTCGATGCAATAAGTGATTCTTGCATAATAACAAAAATAACTCAAAATGCTGATCGCGATGCATAGACATCATGTAGCCGCCATTGTTTTCGGATTTTGTCCGTTTTTCTAAATAATTAGAGATTGTAGATCAGTGTCTTTACCAAAGTATTTGGTACTATTTTTCGTACTCAACAAAGAAAATAATAAAAGAAACGCGATCATGATCACATCATTCGAAACAAAACTATTTGAGATAGAAAAGAAATTGTTTTTCTTCTTTAAACGTTTTTTTTTAAACTTTTCTTTTCTTAATTTCAAGATCAAAAATGTTTTTAAATAAGAATGTTGAGTATTTCTTTTTATGATGTTTCTTCCATGTTTAAGAAGAAAAGGTTGTGTATTATATGTGCTCAATATGGCCACCTATAAAATCTTCGTTTGTGAACAATTCTGTAGTATCACAGACAGGATGTCGCTGGCGCTGCGTCTCTAGCGCCTGTTGTTTGTGGACTGGTTTTATATCAAGATGTCCTTTTTTTCTAGAAGAGATTTACTTATTTTTTTCAAAAAAATTTTTTTTTGATCTTTTAGATTCTTCTTTATGCAAAGTCAACAGATAACCGCAACACTTTCACTCTACTTAGATGCTCGCCGTCTAAATTTATGGAAATTGTAGAAAAATTAAAAAAAAAAAAATTAAAAATTTCAAATTTCTGACTTACGCCCTTAATACAGTGACAACGTATAAGGAAGCTTTTATGGTGCGAAATGTTGGTCCTCCCTCAAGAATGTGCAAAATCGTAGGTACTCATCGTCGAACCAAATACCTACTCGTTTGGTGCCATGTAAATGCGCAATGGGACATATTCATTTTCTTACTCGTACTGAATGACAATTACATCACTCAAACCGAAAAGTCTTCCATTCTCGCGAAAGATGCTAATGAACCATTCTTATGGAATGACGACATAGGCACTATTTAATTGAGGTTGTCTCGAACATTGTGAAATGCCTTAAAAGGTTCAGCCTATAACTGTTGTACATAAAGTTTATGTTCGCCCTAAGCTGGAATACCACTTCCATGTGTGGGCAGGTGCTACAAGCTACATTGTACCTGCTGGATAAGATTTAAAAATCGGGCGCAGATACATCAGAGAGAGACAAATAGAAATTTCCATGTTGTCACCGAAACATCAAGACTGGGTATTGTTTTCCGCAGTTTAGATTTTCAGGATGTTGCGGTGATCGGGTTGAAACTCTTCCAAAACCCTTCGTGGAATCTAGTAGATTGAATAAAAATGCTCTTAAAATTCTCTGAAGCTTGTTATGGGACTTCATTTAATTTCAAAAGATAAAATTCGGTTTTAAATCCCTCTTTTTCATGCTTCAAAGCAGCTTAAATAAATTTTGAATGTGTGTGCATGTGCATTAAGTCAGAAATTACCCTTTTTCAAAAAAAAATGTTTAAAGTTTAACATCATTTAAAAACGAAAACAGAGCAGCCTAGGTCAACAACAAAACCAATACAAAAATCAGAAGAAAAAAAACATATTTCTTGCTTCTTTTCCTTCTATTTGAAACGGTTTTAGAAAAATAGATTTTGACAGATTGATTGGCATGTGGTCGGAGTAAAGGAACTCGTTAGTACTGTCGAGTTCGCAATATGTTTGGCTGTTTCGGAGAGACAACTAATGGATTTCTGCTTTCTTAATCTTCGCAGATGAAAGTCATACCGTTTCCAAACAAAAGTGAAGTCTATATTATAAAATTTCTATGATCAACTCAAGTGCTCGCAATGTATTTGGGAATTCGGTAGCTAAGGTGAAAAATTTAGGTCAGGCAATACTTATTACTCAACAATTTATCTTTCACTTTATGATTTGAAAAGTGAGAAGGTATAAGCTTGTTTAAAATTTCACCTTTATACATAAAGGATCACCTTTTTAAATAATCTCGATCACTGTTTTATACAGTCTCGATCACTTATCCTTTTGTGTGGAAGAAATGGCGGAGACATTCAAATTTGTAAGATTAGAGGCTTTTGTATGGCTCACTGTTTTATGCAGCAGGATCACTGATCGTTTTGAATGAAAAATATTGCAGTGGAGCATTCGAAATAATAAGTTTATATGTTTTTGTACAGTTTTTCAAACAAATCTTTTAGAAACCATATCGTACGGGTTGAAGTCATACTAACTGCCTGCTACATGCTTTCTTAATTTTTAATTTTACATTAAACTAAGAAAGCACATCTCCTTGCCCCTTGGCGTTTACACCTTTCTCCTAGCCAATAAATTATGTTCTGTTTAGCTAATAAATCCTATCTCCACGCAGATAAATAAACACTGCTAATAAAAACAAAAAAAATATGTAGACTATTCGCCAGCAAAAAAGACGAGTTTTCTTCCTGCTGTCTTTACAAAAAATTAAATAAATAATCCGGCTAATCAGCCATGTCTGCCTGGCGGACATTTTTAATCGATTTGTGGCTTTTTCGAATTTGTGATTAAACTGTCCGCGATCAGAGCATATGAAAACACACTTAACGCATTAATAAATCCCGTTTGTCCCGTCCCTAATGTCAGTCTTCGCGCGGCGGTCGCACTAATTGCGGTTCGAAACCAATTTTTCAAAATCATCCGGGACACGCTAAAGTAAATATCGTCGCGTCTATTCGAGTATACCTAGACCGATAATATGTATTGAAATAAAAATAAAAATCTTTCTTCTCAGCGTTAAGTGAAAATTACTGTACGCTCTCCTTGACGCACAGACTAAGTGTGTCAATCAGGCATTTGTTGGCACACACCCACATTTGTGCAGAATATGCGTTCGCACTTAAAGGGAAAGTCAACCACCCCAACGGACGTCCGTGCGTCGCAATATGGTGTGGGGGAGGATTGTAGAAAGTGACTTATTCCCCACTGTGCATACAGAATGCAGTAATTGGCTTAAAGTGGGTGTGCCACACTATAAACACTCTAGTGGCAGCCGTCGGCGACTGTGGCGGAAACTCTTTTGTAGCCCACAGTCCTTTGAGGAAGGTAAACTCTCCTTTGGCACACTCCCTGCTATAGGTTACCTCGGCAACAGACCCCCACAGATACATTCAGCTATCTCGAACTGCAGAGTTCTCTCTCGGTGTATAAATAGCTATTTCGAAGCCATCAGCGTTACATCCATTCCTCGCCTATTGTTTTGCTGGCAGCTCTTTAGTTCTGTGATCTGAGATCCGCGGCGAGACCACAATCTGAATCCGACCGACATCGCGAGCGCGCATACCACTCAATCGCGACACCGAACGCCGCCGCCGACAGGGAATATCATTTCTAATTTTTTTTTTTTTAATTTATCCACGGGGTAGTAATTGCTTTGTGAATCTCGAAACGTCGTCGTCCTCTGCAGGAACACCAAGTGAAAAAGCAAAGTATGAGACTTCCAAGAGTGAAAAGCCAAAAATAATTTCTGTGTCGTTGTACTAATAAGTGGACTCATTAAGGCATCCACAAGCTAAGGTAAACAATGTGAAAGAATCTGCTCGCGTTTGCGTGTCAAAATCTACAAAAAGAAAGAATCCCAGAAAAGAAAATACCTCAAAACCCCCCAGGGATTTATAAGTGAAACCATACCACGATGAAGCGCGATGTGTCAAGGTCGACTTCAACAATTGGTCGGGAGGAGCGCAAACCTCTCCTCGATGCGTACATGTTCCAGAGACGCGTGCTCCTGCTATGCAGTGTCATGATGGTTGTGTCACTCATCGTTTGGATAGTTGCCATCTCGACGGATCATTGGATTATAATATCAGGAGTCGGAGGTAATTATACTGCAAAAAGCATTCCATTCGCGATAATAATGATCTGCTTGACAAATTCAAAATTTCCGCTGCTAAGGTGGTGTTCGTTCGTTCGACTTTGTAGCAGTGTCGTCGTGTATTTTTGAAGATCGTTCACAGGTTGTTTTGTGTTCGTTGGTCTGTTGTTTTGAGGCGCTTCTAGCTATGTTTGGCGTACAGCCAACCGAAATATTAACAATTAAAATCTCATATTTGCATCCAACACACGGGGTGCATAAGATTTTCCGACTTTTAGCCAAAATAAACTTTGGAAAATACAGTTTACGATGGAGGAATCACAGCCAAAAACTACGTTTCGAAAGGCTTTTACTTGGGCACCTACAAGTTTTTATTATGTATGGGCAACAGGTGGTAGTAGGTGCGGGTATCTAATCTACAATCGGAAAGATCTATCGCAAATCGAACATCTTGAAGACATTGAGTGAATTTAGTGTAGAACGACGTGTTTATGTAGGTGGAAGCGATTCTAGCATTTGGAGGAACTACCGGTTGCTAATACAATTGTTTTCACTTGTTGATTGATAAAGATAAATCTAGACCAGGACGTAGCCTCTTTGGCTATCCTGAATCTATGTAGATTTGTTTGTTTTCCTAAGACGGCCAGTGTTTGATTTCATTTGGATAATGTTTTGTGAGGATTTTATGGGATCTTTTTATGCCCAAGATTTAAAGTTCCTTTTCGTGAAAATATTTTTTTCTAGAAAGGTTTATTTAGGGTTTTTTTATAAGACATTGTGTGCGTAGATCCAGATGATGTTTGTATTAGACTTAGGGACTCTTATAAGACATATCTCTGTTGGACATAGGTACATATGTCTCAGATAAAAGGATTTGCTATACGAAGGGCTAAACGTTTGCAGGTTTGTAACAATCTAAAAATTCCAAGTTGGTTTTGCATTTCGTACGTATTTTTGGGGACATATTTCATTTTTGAGTTTGGAGGCGTTTATTTCATTGGGGGCTCATTTTCTCGAGCCCAATCTAACATCTGTCACTTCGCCTCATAAATCCGCGTTTCCATGCTCAATTTTGACTCGACTCCACTAGCAAGGTGGAGTCGAGTCGACTCGAAACGCTTAGTAAGGTTTTACGTATTTAAAGCCACGTTGAAGCTGGGTTCGAATTTACATTGAAATCTATATTATATAATAAAACCTACATAAAAAAAAACTGTGGCACGTTTGTTATTGTGATTTGAGTAGTTGGTATAGAAAAACTGTTCATTCTGCAATTTAATAGGTACTAGCTATGTTTCCACCGGCCATAAAACAGGATTTAGCGGGAGACGATAAAAAATAAGTCCCGAAGTGGTTAAAATTAGCTTAAAAAAGTTTTGTGAAAAGGGTGAATAAGATTTGTATGGGGACAATAAAATCAAAACACAGAATATGAAGAATATAAACCTAAGGATTGGGCTATGTTTTTTTTTTGCTTCGTCAAGCTTCGCAAAAGCAACGGCCTCCCGCTTTTTATAATCTCGTTTTCGGATATCCAGAAAGAAGCTTGTGAAATCCCGTCTTAACTCCCGTTCAATACAAATCCCGATCTATTCCAACTATTTTCTTCAGAGGTCCGTCCAAAAATTGAAAAGGACCTCGCATGGTATCACATCACATCGTGTTGCAACTTCTGAACGGTTTATAGTATGAAAACAAAAGTTTTTGTGCTTTTGAGGAAGTAGCCAGGAAATCCAACGAGACTATTTTTTCGAAGTACAAATAACGGTTCAATTACAGTTTGAAGTTTCATTGGAAAAAGATTGAATGTTTTTTAGTACTTTTTTGAGAAGTTTAACAGGCAAGATCTAGGAATTCAAAACTTAAGTCAAGTAAGTATTGAATTTAAAAGAAAAAATCTAGTTTTTGGAAAATATTGAAAAGATTTTGGGAAACGAGGAGTTGAAGATGAAAGATTCTTCAAAGTGTTTGAGATCGTAAGAAGAAAACCTGCTTAGGTCATATTTTTTGAAAAAAATTTTAGTATACTGCGGTTTTAACGTATTTTCGAAAAAAAGCCGAACTTCTGACATTTTATACCAAAACCTCAGCAAACTTTGATTATTCAAAAACTTAAAGGATTTGACACAAAAACGTAAAAACATTTTCGAAAACGATTTTTTAAAGGTTTCTAGTCTCTTACGGGTTTGACGATCTTGTTTAAATTTGGCTGAAGTATGGACAAATCTTTACAATGAAAGATAACTGCATTAAAAACGCCTAAAAGTATCGTTTCGAACATAAAGCTTATTATAAACAAACCAAATGAAAAACAGCATGTTTTATTTTTTTCTCAAGAATCCATATCCGTAGAATTTCAGGTGGTTGCAGGTGGTTTAAGAATTGAAAAAAAAGCCTACGATAATTTCCAAAAAAAAAAAAAATCGAAATAGCTGTTTCATGGATCTTAAATTTTAAAAATTATAAAAAGGCCAAGAAAACGAATGTTAGTTAGTTTTTTTTAGTTTTTAATGACTTTTATTTAAATTCAGTAAATTAAGAATACAAAATATCAATTTACAGAAGTCTAATTAGGTTTGTGGACCAAGGCCGTCTACCAGGTTGGCAGTTTTATTTTTATTTTTTATTTTTTTTATTAACAGTTTTAAAAGTTATCAATTATATTTTTCCTGTATTTGAGTGCCACTATCGCTTAGTTGTAAAGTGGATCCCACCCCTTTTCTCTATTCAGGATGTCGATTACTACGTTCGCATCTAAAACAGTTTTTCCAAAGAAGCCGACTCGGAATTCCTTTAATACTGGACAGATGCCCAGAAAATAAAACACGTCCTCTCTTTCCTTCATACCACAGATACTGCACAAGATTGGAAGGTCTGCACGGTGTGGTATAAAATTTAAGTTTACCAGCTCGCTCCTCATTTTGAAAATTGTAGCAGTAGAAAGTAGAAAAATCTTCTGCTGTTTAAGAAGTAGGTTTTGTCCGAAAGTTAGTAATTCAATTTGCTGTAATAGCACCTATGCTGCGAGGACCGGGCTTCGTTGTAGTACTTTTCATAATAAGTTCGCGCAGTTCCTTCAAAAATCAAGTCGAATTTTGCTTGCAGCGAAGACAGTTGCTCGTTAGGTGCAAAATGTATATTTAATCCATAGTCTGAAGCCAGATGCTATCACCCTTGGATGACTTTTCCTCTCGTTTTTAGGGCGTTATTTAAAACCAGCTTTGAGATCCTTTCATCTCTGGTAGTTAGCACCCTTACAATGTTGTTGAAATGCATTTTTAGTGTATCCAAAAACAATGGTGGGGCTCTAGTTTTAGGATGCATCGTAGTTCGGAGTGTTGCTCGCCAAATGGAAAATTCTTTTAAGGAAATAACGAAAAAAAAAATTCGACTACTTCATAGGGACAGGAACCTGACCCCCATACAAAGGATAGCCGCTGCCGTTAATCGAAACAGTTTTTGCTTGGCGCTATGCGTGACGTTCTTATTATTTATGCAGCGATTCCATATCGAAGAGATAGCTCGCTTGGCTTCGGAAAGCTTAGCCGCAAAGTTTTTGTTCATACATAAGTTGGCAGATATCACCACTCCTAAGTACTTGTACTCCCTTACGATTTCCACTGCATGCCCGTCATATATCCAACGTTCATTTCGACAATATCGCCCACCTCCCTCTCTAAACACCATCATCTTCGATTTATTTAAGTTGACAGCCAGGTTCCAGCGTTTACAAAAACGAATGTCCTCTGCTTTATTCTCGAAACGGTAAGACTTGAATTAATAACGGATATAGTTCATCTTTTAAAATATAAAAACAATGACGGTTTTGAAATAATAATTGGTTTTCTGGATGTGCTTAAAAAAACTTTAGTTATAGTTGCTAGTATAGTTTTACTTAGACTTTATGAAGCCGCTTAACTGTCTGTAATAGACTTTCACTGTTACTTGTGTTTAAACTCTTTAGTTAACTGAATAAAGTTTAGCATCAACCAAATACAAAACAAGAAAAAAAAAACAATAAGCTGGTAACAATGTTTTTTAGGGGAAAATATAAATAAATTGAAGGAAAAGATTTTGCCAAAGATGATCTTAAGCTTTAACAAAAGCCTACGGACCGCTCCGCGTATGTGTTCATACTCGATGGTCTTTTTTTTAGTTATCCCGATGCCCGATCTATTATAGTCCTGTAAGGCAAGTTTGATCCTTGTCCTGTAAAGCAAGTTTGACGTTTGTATGAGTCAAGTTTAAGCTTTTATAGAACCTTATTTAAAACCCCAATTGCTATTTAAAACCCCAAAATCCACACTAAGAAAGGTTAGGTAGGTAGGTAGGAAAGTGGCTTTTTACATGCACTTAGGCCAAAAAGTAGGCCCATTGTATCGCCACGTGGGTATATTACCAAGGGAGTAGGTTGGCGTGAATTCTATGACAGCCAGCCAGTCTTTTCGATGAATTTTTGTAGCTTTTTGACCGGTGTTTTACTTAGGTCGCTTAAGTAGTCGTAGAAGTAGGAGCCTAGTATGGATTTCCTGTACGACGCGAGTGCCGGGCAGCAACAGAGAAGGTGTTGTACACTTTCTTCCTCTTCCTCATCTAGGCAGCTTCTACAGAAGTCATTTGAGAATAGACCTAGTCTTTTTGCGTGAAGACCTATTAGGCAGTGTCCGGTGATAATTCCCACTGCAGTGCTAATTTTGGATCTCTTTAAGGAGATCAAGCTATCTGATCTTTTTGGATCGAGGTTAATTTGGAGGTTAAACAAGTGGTGCCTGTCTGGCGTTAGTTTCTTGCATACTGTGATTTTTGAGCTGTAATTTGAAGGTAGCTAGAGGAATACCTATATTACAGGAGATTTCATCTTCAGGCAGTCTAGTAGCGTACTTAGCGAGTTTATCAGCCTCACAGTTTCCCATGATGTCTCTATGACCTGGCACCCAGCACAGGCAGATGTGAAACTGTTCGGATGTGAAACTGTTCGGACAATTAATAACTAATTTAGAGTTTATAGAGATCGATGTCAGGGATTTGATGGCAGCCTGGCTAAAGATACAGATATCACGGGCGGATATCACGTTCCACTTTAGCTAGGACAGGGCTTCACTAATTTCCATTATTTCTGCTTGGAAGACGCTGCATTGGTTGGGTAGGCGAAGGGATTTGTTTAAGTTAAGGCACTCAGAGAAAACGCCACTTCCTACACCGTCTTCCGTCTTGGATCCGTCTGTGTAAAAGTGTATGGCGTTACCAAAATTACCGTATATTACCGCCGTACCACAGGTCTCTGTTCGGAATCCGGGTTTCGAAGTTTTTCTCTCGGAAATATGAAGGTGAAGTCTAATCCAGGTTCGTGGAGATGAGATGCTGTTCGCTTAGAATATTGGCATGTCCGTAAACGTAATCACACCATTGGGAGCATGCTTTAAGTCGAATTGCGCAGTTGGAAGCTGTTTTCTTACCAAAAAAGTCTAAGGGAGTAAGGTTCGATAGAAGAAAGGTTAAGAAAGACAAAAATTTAAAGAAGGGTTAGAAAATAAGAGTGGGTCAAAATTTTGCTTTTATTAAAATAAATCTGATTTTCAGAATTAAGCCAGCCAGACGGACATGGCTAAATCAATTCACCTGTCGGTATTGATCATATTTCTTGAAGCTTTTAGGTGACAATTTCACTGTGTTACAAACTACGCATTAAAATTAATATACCCTGGGTCGGGTCTTAAAACAGGAAGGGGGTTGTAGGTAGCCGACACGCCTCCATAAATATTTTTGTCTCGCTTTGTAAAAGTCACATTTCCAGAATTTTGTTCAAATCAATATTCAATATTGATTGAATATATCAATATTTTTGTTCAATCAAAATTCTTACCTCAACCCAAAAAAAAAATTAAAGCAAAGGGATTCAAGAGAACATTGGAGGGGGCCTTTGGTAACCACTTTGGTGGAGCTTGTAGGAAATTGTAGGAAGCGCAGGATTATCTATAAGACAAAAGCATTATTTTACAGAGCGAATTGAGTCCACATATATGGACGTAAGCTTGAGTTCCTGTATACTATTAGTTGGCTTTGACTTTTTCTGGTTTTCGGACCGAGTTCATTTTCTGTTCTGACTAATTTCCCGAGCAGGTGCACTTTCTAAATCAGTAGCACCAAGCTATGTATATAATTTGTTTAGTTGTAAAATCAATAAAACAATAGAACAAGACTGGAGAATGAGGAAACACTGAGATCCAGTCTTATCTGGGAGCTTTCCTGAATATGAAGAGCGAAAGCTCAGCTAAGGACAAGAGACCAATTCTTTCTATTCCTTAGTGATATTTTTAGTTTTTAAACTGCATGTGAATCTGACAATCTTGTAATGTTGATGTGCTTTGCTGAAAAAATCCTACTTGGCCGTTTCGTTTTTCCAACACAGCAATGAAACTTAAAATCTGCTGACTTTTTCAGTGTTTGTATCATGAAAAATGTAAATGACCCACGAACAATGAAGGCAAGAAGTTAAAAACAAAGCAATGTCATAACCTATTACCAAGGTTTAAATTTTAATTTGATTTACGTATCATAAAAATCAAAAATACGTCTGATTTATTACCCAAGTAAATAAAAGCTAAAAATTCAGCACTTGTCGGACTTGCATTAAACTGTCGCGTCAATTTATGACATTTGCATAAGAAACGCCTCAAAATTTGTTTTCCACTAAAAGAGTTATTAAAAAAAATTATGACATTATCCTTCAAATTGGAAGGACTATTTTTCAAAATTTAAGAATTATGAAAAATGTACTCATGATTGCTCATAAATTATATTCCTCGACAAAGAAATTAAACAAAACCAAATTGGTAGCTGTCAGAAAAATGAAAAAGACAGCCCTCGTTGACTACTTTGACAGCAGCACTCAAAAATGTTTTTATAACATATTCTTTCCAGAGACACGACACGCAAAATATTTTATTCAAATATTTCATAAAACAATTTTATGAGCCAATAGAATTTCGGGCCTCAAATCTCAGGGGATTTAAAAAACAAGAAGAAGGCAATTAAAAATTCTGTCAACAATCAAGACGATCACCAGATTTTGAGGCGATGTGCGTGGTGTTGAAATGATTGATTTATATCCTCCTCTCGATTTATTTTTAAACATTTTATTATTGTTTATTGCTATTTGTGTTTTAAATCGTTTAGTTTAAATCGAGTATTTCAAATTGTCTTGGAAATGAAAGTGTTTTTGATTTATGTATGAAGCTTTTGTATACATGTGTAATCGCTTAACAAAGTCTTAAAAATCGAAAACGTTTGTAAACGTTATAAGAAAAGTGCATAGATACCGATCCTTGTGGGTTTGAATTTAGAAAATTCTTCAAACAAAGAAATAAAATCTGCACAGATCTCAAATCATTTTGTTTTAATTATGGGTAGGTACATGCTTGGCTAGCCCCAAAAGACTGCTTTGAAAATTTATTGAAACTATTCATAGTTTCCAAGAAACTATTGCCACATCGATACAAACTTGGTTTGGCAGTGACAGTGTTCCCACTTCTGACACCGAAGCTATTTAAGACCATTTTATTTTATGCTTAAGCAAGTTTGTATCCTTTGTAAAAATATTGTAACGTGAAATATGCACTAACTTGACGTTTTTAGCACATTTTGAAGGCATAAGCTTATTGTTATAAATAAAAGATTTTTCAGCTTATTTTCGAAAACTCTTTGTCTGTCCTAAATTTTCCCAGATTTCCACATGTGAAATGCTTCCTCAAAGCATAACAGCCACCAGCTGTTCCCCGTTTATTACCCATCATCACTGTTCCGCAATTGAGGAGAACACTTGAAACGCATTCCGTGTGTCGGGTACAATTTATTGAAAAGTTCATTAACGCTAAAAAACGATCAGTCTGACAGAAAAACCACTGAACACCCATCGATTTAGACGCTAACGAGTGCGTGGGCAGTTCCAATTTTGTCAGGAATTTTTGTCAGCGCGCTTTTTTTCGCGACTTGACTTTTGGCGTATCCATTGCTGACAGACAATCGTTAATTTCAATTTAATTTCGTTGCAGGAATCTACATTCCCGAGACCCGGCGCTTCTTCATGTCGTCTCATTCGGGCCTGTGGCGACATTGTCGAGCAACTATGGTACCCTATGCCCTGCCCGATGCAAGGGTCGCTAGGAATTTTACCTCGATCGCCTATCAGAGTGCAGCGGCCATCAATGACGCCAAAATGAACATATCCGGTGCGGAATATGTGAAGGAATTTTTGGGTAACAGCGCTACCTTTCCGCTTCAGAATTTCACGGAAGAAGCTAAACAACGCATGTTTGCTCACTGGGTGCGCAACGATCAGGACATGTTTCCGGTCTTCAAGAAAGCCTACTGGGAATTGGAGCTCTCAAATAAGGTATCGAAGCTAATACCAATCGACTCGAAGCCAATTTCCGTAGATCCGCTTAACCTTCAAGGCTTGGAAGGGCAGGGAGTGTTTGGGGATGCCCTTCGGCAGGTGGTAATAAACCAGACGACTTACTACTTTGTTATTCCGGTGCCAGCACAAGAGGTGATGTTCACAGGCTGGAATGAAAGACGATTGGTTCCGAAGCTGTTTTGGCCCTATGTACGAGATCTTGAGATTCCCGCCTATGTGATGAATGATAAGCGGGTAATCCTACAGCTTGTGCCGCCAAAGCCTCCCAAGAAGGGAAAATATGGGAACGGATATGAATACACTTCGATAAGTATGTATACATGTTCTAAGACTTGAGCTGACAGCTTACTAAGGAACTCTTCATTAACAGGACGATGCAAGTATATAGAAATGTTCCCAAATGCCAATACCCTCAGGAACGATCCTGGGTTTGATGACGAGCTGATGGGTAAGCATTCAATGCGAGAGTATTTCGTTCCCATGTCTGGAATAGTTTTCGCCCGGACAAGATTCTATAACCAAAAACACGACTTTTGATTTTTGCCTTATTTTACAGACTACATTCGGACTCAGGCGTCATTTGCCTGCATCACTGTGTTTGTCATGACCTTAGGTACAGTTTTTGCCTTCTACACCTTTAAGAACCCGCGTTACATGTTCAAACGCCTGGCTGGAGGCATTCACTTAGTGTCAGCTTCAACCTCTATAGTAGTTATTCAGGTGCTGCTCTCATCGATTGACTACACTAAAGAGCATCTTTTCTTCGCTTATCCCGAAGGAGCTGAACTAACGTCAGTTTTTTTTATCGTTCAACGATCCTTATGCTTAAATGACCTTTCCTCTAATTTACAGATACGGCTACGGAGTCTGGCTGGCATGGTTCACCTTTATAACAAATGTGGTATGCGGCCTCATGTTTATGTGGTATTCAGGCAAAAAGAAGGGCAGCAAGGCACCCACCGAAGAACTGGCCATGGCCGATGAGGGCACCATCATGGGAAGATGAGGAGATACCGTGGATAAGGACTATTGTTTGTCCTTTGACATATGTCCTCTAGCATTTGTATATAGCTCTGCGCCTTCGCTGATGGCGAGTGTTGTTGTTATCATAGCTTTTTGTTCTAGTTTTACCTAGTTAACGGTGTTTTGTTGATGTTTGTTGGTAAGAAAGTTCTTATCGTCCGATACAAAAGGATGTCAAAAATGTCCTTAAATTAGTTCCTTACGGCTTGTGTTAGTTAATTTTGTCTTAATTTTAAGTGTTTACTTAATGTTTGTTATAAGAATAAGACATGTATAATAAAATATTTCGAATTAAGTAAAGAGCTTTTTATGGAGAAGAGTCAACTTATCGGCGCAGATACGCGCACTTACTCAGGCCCTGCTTACTTTAAGGGCACTACTGCTACTTTGTTAGGAGTGGCTTGAGACCTACTCGCATGTAGTTTTACTCTCAAATGGACATGTTTTAAGCCGTGTAGGCATCTTGAGCCTGTTAAGTGCAGTTATGCAGCTGTGGGTAACTGAGCAAAGAACTTTTCAAATCCGCTGGCGATGATCTGATTAGAAGCATGCACCAGCTTATCTGCAATGAAGTCTGAGGAAAGCATGCTCGACGAATGGAACCTCAGCATTGTTTGCCCCTAAATCTAAATTTTTTCAACTACAGAGGCCTCAGTCTTCTTAACTTCGCATACAGGACTTTTTCTGCTTTGGGTGTGGCGACAGGAAATAAAACGACATGCAGGAATCGCTGAATGCACCCATCGATTCACTTTACGAACACACCCAACTGTCATTCCAGTCAGCTGACAGCAAAATTATATTTCAAGTTCAAATTTCGACTTCCCCTCCATGGAATTCAGCGGAAGAGTACTAATGGAAATCTACCAAAGGGGAAGTATGGAACTTACTAGAAGGTGCTTAATTTTGTGTAAATACACGGGTGACAGACTCCTACGGGACAGTCATATTTTGAACGTTGACCTGTGAAAATCGATAGTAAAATAAAAAGCAATTGAATCGAAATAAACACACAATAAAAAAACACACCCAACTGTCATTCCAGTCAGCTGACAGCAAAATTATATTCCAAGTTCAAATTTCGAATTCCCCTCCATGGAATTTAGCGGAAGAGTACTAATGGAAATCTACCAAAGGGGAAGTATGGAACTTACTAGAAGGTGCTAAATTTTGTGTAAATACACGGGTGACAGACTCCTACGGGACAGTTATATTTTAAACGTTGACCTGTGAAAATCGGTAGTAAAATAAAAGGTAATTGAATCGAAATAAACACACAATAAAAAAACACACCCAACTGTCATTCCAGTCAGCTGACAGCAAAATTATATTCCAAGTTCAAATTTCGACT